>OX589609.1:4100000-9700000 GCA_951329385.1 Polia nebulosa
CAGCGTCAAAAAAAAAATTGACTGACATCTGTTATTCCGAGAACATTGTGTACAAATTTTTGTCGCCCTACTACAAAGAGTATAATAACTATAAACCCTACTAGCTCAAACAGTCAATTAATATGTCCATTTTTATTCTAAAATTTCCAGGTAAAAACTCAACTAGCAGAGAAGGCATTACAAGCAGCAAAGGCAGCTGAAGCCGCACTCGCTGGCAAGCAAGCTGTTGTGGAGCAACTCCAACAAGAAGTGAAGGAAGCTGAAGCTGTGGTTGCTGAGAACACTGCTGCCGTGCATCAGCAGCAAGGAACTGTCAACGCGGCTGTGCAAGCAGCACAGCAGGCTACAGCCCAGGTGAAGCTTTTATTTTTGAGTCCATTCGTGTTCCCGTTTTTGAAATTCCTAAATGTTTACACCCTTTCAACTTACATCCAAAGTTAAAAAAAAAAACTAATATTCAGGCTGTAAAAAGACACATCACAGAGCCGTTACCTACGCGTCTAACAAAATAGCTTTGCGCAAAAATTATTGCTGGGAAACTACTTTTATTTTTAGGTAGGAAAAGAATTACTATTTTTTATTGCACGCAATGTAACGCGAACCCAGGCAAGCCCGGGCCTGCGGGTCGGCGAGTAATGGGTAGCTCGCCGTCCGATCAGCACCAGGCACGTGAGTCGACGGCGCGTAGTGTTCCACGCGCGCCTCAAAGAGTTGTCAGCAATAATGGCGGGGCCCGTCATGGCCGATGCCTGCCCAGGGGTTGTGGATAAATTCGAAGCACGAGTTACCGCGCCCCTGGGCACTCAGGGCAGGGAAGAAACATTGGGTGGGTTTTAGTCGGTAAGAGTCTGACACGCCCTCCCGCTCCATCCTAGAGCGGGAGATGTCATTGGATGTTTTCCCATCCACAAAAAAAAAAGGCAAGTGGAGTTAAACCCCGCGTAACTGCGAATACGTAATTTCGAAAAAAAAAATCGAACATTCAGGTAATGCTTGTTTAGAAAAAAGTTTAGTAAGTTTAGTTTAGTGAATTCATTTTCGTAAAAAAGTAAAAAATAAATTGCGACTTTGACCTTCAATATCTCCAGAACCAGTGGATTCCCAGGTATGGTCTAGTGGAAAAAAATGATCCAAATAGTGGGTAAAATATGTAGCTTTCGGCTTCGGAAACTGTCTTTTTACATCCGATATATGCTAATTTATTTTATTGAATCCAATCTGGTTCGTTCTGTGTATCTTCAACAATTCCTACCCGACCAGACGAAAAATAATTCATAGTTTTAGGAAACATTCAATATACTGGCAAATTCAATGCGGGTTACTACCATATTCTAATGATTGTTTTAAGTTCCAACGTTACTTGGTAGTAATTGTTGAAGTGCCGGATAAGTTGAATATTTCGTAAAACTCTGTTTTCTCTTTTCCTCAAGGTCTAAACCGGCGCCAGGCGCGACTTCAAGAAATTCCTTGTCACTCTTCCCAAGAATATATTTATTGGAAGCATATTCCTACATCATGTTTCTGTGCATATCACTGTACACATTCATTGTCACTGCGACGGCATTGTCTTGTATCCCAGTCTGTTATAAAGCATACAAAGGCAACTTATCTAAGTGCTTGTGTACTGGTGGCGTTTAAAAAAAAAACATAAATTTTGAACAGTTAGAATGGTGGATAAAAGTGTCATACAATATTTTTTTTAATACTTTATCAAATATCTATAAATAAACAACTTTACTGATATATTTTGACAGTGATTTGGTTGTTTACTTTATTTGTAGTCATCATCATTCTCCTGCCCTTGTCCCAATTTATTTGGAGTCGGCGCAACATGTCTTTTTCTTCCATACTTACTTCCTTTTCCTTTAATTTATTTGTAGTATAGTTCTAATATTGTAGTTTCATATGGCCTACGTGACAGATGAGGTTTTAACTGATTGTAATGTTTTTAATTATGGACTCTGGTCTGAAATAAATTTATTTATTATTATTATTATAAGTTCATATTTTTGGTCTCTAAAATTATAATTTGAAATCATTGCGTATATTTTAAAGACATAGGACTCATATTGTAAATATTACTCTTTACTGAGATTATGACCAGTCTTGTAGTTCGAAATTAAGTTGCTTTAACAATGGTATCTAATGACACTTTTAATTTCTTCACACTTTACAGCATAAACTAATGGTACAAGCGGCTCAACTGGCAGGACAACTAGAGAAGTCTGCGCACAGCGTTTTAGAGAAGACTAAATTCGGATTACAAGAGAAATGTCATAACCTGTCGGAGGCAAGAGCAAGACTAGCACACTTGCAGCACAAGTTGCAATGTGCTTGCGCAGAATGCGCGGCGACTAAGCAAGCTGCGCACTGCGCTTGCGAGGCAGCGCGAGCGGCTTGCGGCAACGCCAGGAGGAAGAAGCACGTCTTAAACCAGATTACGGTAGCGACAAAGGACACCAAACGACGACGATGATTGAGCAAGTAAGAAAAGTACGAATAAGTGATTGAAACATGAGCTAGGATTCGGAAATCATGATGTTGTGGCGGAGTCAAGAGAAAGCAAAGTGTTTGGCTCATCTTTGTGGACATCTGCGAAAGACACCAAAGCCGTCCGTCAAACGACTGCTAACAGTTTAATATCAATGAGTTTTGAATATGTGAAACTCCATGAATTCTTCGTCTACACCTGTTTTTTCTGCAGTAATAAGGAATTTCCGACAAACACCAGAAATATCAGATCTTCATGTCCGCCGCTGAAGATGAGATGTAGAAAGAGATTGATACTGGTTTCATCATTGCTATCTTAAGAAACTCGTCTAAATGCACTAGCTGTCCATTATAGCGGTTTAACATTAGTGATAGTATGTATTACCCAAACTATCATGTTATTTATTCTTTCATGAAAAGTAACCTGTTTTGAATAATTTTTAAAATTGTCATAATTTTAGGAAAAGTAACCGATACTAGAATTTCCGCATGAATGCATGTGTTTTTTCAAAGACTTGTGGCAAAACAAAAATATTCATGCGGTAAAGATTAATTTACTCTTAATTATTTTATTGACAGTCCTATTTATTATATTTCAGCTATATTTTTGAGTTCGTACTCCATATGTTTAGGAAAGTTGTTTTTAATGTTACCTGTAGTTATCCTGAATCAAAATTTTGCCAAATCTCTTACAGAATATGAAATATATACTTTTTAAGCTGAATACAGACTTCTAAAAATTAATTACAATGACAGCTTTTGCATTTCATTTTTATGAGGAATGTAAATATACATATTCTTAGCCGAGGGTTCACTTTAGAGAATGCGTGATTTGCGATGAATTTACGATAATTTTGATTAGTAACGATATTATACTTTAGTTTTATAATAATTTGTGTTTAAGACGTTTGAATTTTGATATAAATGGTTTCGTATAAGAAGCTCCTGTTAAATATAGTGCGTATAAAGAAAGTCTTGTTTTATTTATTATTACTAGCTGACCCGACAGACGTAGTCCTGTCTTAGCTATGAACTGTCAAACGCGCGAAGTTTAAATAGTCGATAAGTTTTCTGAAATTTTCTAATTTTGCGCGCAATTTTCTTAATTTTTTCTTTCATAGGAATCTTCTCCTGAAAATGACAAATACAACAAAAAAAGTATTCTCACAATCGGTCCAACCGTTCACGCGTGATGCTGTGCCCAAGGGAAATTGGGATTCATAGTCCGGTCAATATAGACCAAAAAATGAGAGTGAAGGTACATAAAGTCCCAACAAGCTGAAAATCAGTAAAATTGTTCAAAACATAATTATAAACAAAGTTTAAAAGTTCCCCATCATTCTCGTGTATGGAAAAAAAAATATTCAAGGTCAAAGGTAAAAAAAATGAGTTTTTCGCGATTTTCAGCAAAACTAAGTTTTATCATAAAAGTACCTCAGACAAAAATTGTAGATCATAAAATTATCTATAAAAAATGTGTCAATACTTTTTTCTTACGAGCCATCGTTTCTGAGGTATAACGATTCAAAAAGTTATAAAAGTTGTTATCGTTGTAGCGACATCTATGACGCTACATACGAACTAGAATAGCAAAATTCCTACATCGCGCAAGCAGTGTTCTCCGCACGATTTGAACATAATTATACATTAGCCCGAAATCAACTATCGGGCAGTTGCCAGGGTCCGTCTGGTCGGAGGATCCTCCCTTTTCAACGGAGGTTTGCGGGACTTTTCACTCTGTTCCGCATACCTCCACACTGGTGACCCTCGACTATGAACGTCAGCGCAGCCTTCGTGCAGCTACTCCAGCGTGACGTCATCATCATCACTTCCTCCAAGCTCTTCAGCAACGAGTCATACAGCCAGCCAGTACAATGATAACGCCGACATCAATAACGCCGACAACGATACGCCTACAACGATACGCCGACAACGATAACGCCGACAACGATACGCCGACAAAGATAACGCTGACAACGATACGCCGACACCGATTACGCCGACAACGATACGCCGACAACGATACGCCGACAATGATACGCCGACAACGATAACGCCGACAACGAAACGACGCACCGCTCCGACTCACTGGAGCCCGCAGCAGTACTCCGACTCACTGGAGCCTGCAACATCATCCCGACTCACTGGGATATCATCACCGCAGACAGTTCCGACTCACCGTGAACTATGCGCCTCTTCCGGTTCCAACTCACTGGAACCAGCCTTCCACTGGCCCGGTAAGCATCACGTATGAACGACTCATCGAGAAGAGAACAATCGATCTCCGATCTCTGGAGGGGAGTGATGTAGCGACATCTATGACGCTACATACGAACTAGAACAGCAAAATTCCTACATCGCGCAAGCAGAGTTCTCCGCGCGATTTGAACATATACAACAGCCCGAAATCAACTATCGGGCAGTTGCCCGGACCAGACACAACACCCGTCTGGTCGGAGGATCCTCCCTTTTCAATGGAGGTTGTGGGACTTTACACCCTGTTCCGCATACCTCTATATCGTCATAATATGCACACGTTTCCACGCCACCTATGAGGTAGTGTACTTAGCGCGTTTTTTTTAACGTGGTTTCCTCCGTAGGCCTACTCCACGGGTCAGTTGTAATCCTGTTTAATGTAAAACTATTGCAAAATAATGGAAATTTTCAAAGATTGGAAAAGATAAAAGCGATGTAAATTAAAAAAAAGTGGTGAAGTTCATTCGCCTGATTCGTAAGTTTCAAATTCTTCTTGTTCTTCTTCTTGATCTTCTTCTTGTTCATCTTGAAGAGGCGCATAGTTCACGGTGAGTTGGAACTGTCTGCGGTGATGATATCTCAGTGAGTTGGGATGATGTTGCAGGCTCCAGTGAGTCGGAGTACTGCTGCGGGCTCCAGTGAGTCGGAGCGGTGCGTCGTTTCGTTGTCGGCGTTATCGTTGTCGGCGTATCATTGTCGGCGTATCGTTGTCGGCGTAATCGGTGTCGGCGTGTCGTTGTCAGCGTAATCGTTGTCGGCGTATCGCTGTCGGCGTTATCGTGGTCGGCGTTATCGTTGTCGGCGTATCGTTGTCGGCGTATCGTTGTCGGCGTTATCATTGTCGGCGTTATCGTTGTACTGGCTGGCTGTATGACTCGTTGCTGAAGAGCTTGGAGGAAGTGATGATGATGACGTGACGCTGGAGTAGCTGCACGAAGGCTGCGGTGACGTTCATAGTCGAGGGTCACCAGTGTGGAGGTATGCGAAACAGAGTGAAAAGTCCCGCAAACCTCCGTTGAAAAGGGAGGATCCTCCGACCAGACGGATGTTGTGTCTGGTCCGGGCAAATGCCCGATAGTTGATTTCGGGCTGATGTATATGTTCAAATCGCGCGGAGAACTCTGCTTGCGCGATGTAGGAATTTTGCTGTTCTAGTTCGTATGTAGAAGAAAGAAAGAAAGAAAAAGTATTTATTTGCCACAAATTAACGACATACACAACAATATGATTTTGCTAACTTAAGTCTTAACCCTTATCGATAGTGTTAGTAGATCTTATATTTCTATGTTAGTAACAAGTATAAAAAAAAAAAGGAAAAAAAAAAAAAAGTTAAATTGGTAGGTAGAAATAAATAAAAAACAGATGCATGTCGTGGCTGTGGCAAGAAGGCTTCCACTCAGCATAATGCTATACCGTGGGGGACCCACAGCACGGCGCTGATTTTCAGTGGTTGCCTATGACGTGACGTACGGAAACCAAAACCTTTAAATACTTAAGACAGGATAATTAAAAAAAAAGAAAAGAGAAAAAAAAACTGAGGTAAAACAAACACAGTGAGATAATAATAAACTACTTAAAATATGATGTGTGTGAATAAAACGGAGCCTACATAAAGTCGCGCTCGTGCGCTCGCGCTGGGTGGCGCCAAGACGGCGGCGGCGGCGCGGCGGCGCGCGCCATTAAGTCGCGCGCCGCCAACCGGCGCGTACGTAACAGCTCGCATGACGTCAGGTGGCGCACGAGTCCCGTGCTGGCATGTGCCGTGGGATTCGCTTGTGTGGTACGATTATCGATGCCTAACAACAAAACACAGGAAGAAGAGAAAATGTGGCACCCAGTGAAGAAACTCCCCCACATCGCCGCCCGCGAAGGATTGTGATGCCGGCGCGTCGAAACTGCCTGGATACGATGCCAATGGATTATAAACCTTAAGTGAGTAATATTAAAGCTTACAAGGATTTTATTTATAAAATATACGTTGGTCCACGTTCTGTTCTTCTAACAACATTTTTTTCAAATGGAATTTAAAACTTTGCTTTGTTTTTAGCGATCTTATGGGAGGTGGTATATCGTTCCAGCAGCGAGTGGCGGCATACTTAAAGCATCCTCTGAAAGCTGCGGTATTACGAGGCGGCAACGAGAGCGGTTTGGACGTGGAACGGGCGGAGTAGCTAAAGTGCTCGTGTCTCCAGCTAAGCTTATTTGACAGGTATTCCGGTTTGTGTGTTTGTATGACGCCGAACATTAAGACTGCCAAATGTAGTTTCGGTCGTGCAGCCATTTTTAATATGCTATGTTTATTAAAATACGGCGTGACATGATGCCTCCATGGTATATTGAAGCAGTAACGCGCACACGCATTTTGCACCCGCTGTATTAGACGTACTGTGCGGGAAAGGAGACACGGCCCGTATACAGTGTCACAATAATTCAGTTTGGACAGTACCAGGCTGTCCACCAATCTCCTCCTCAGTGCAACACTGAGGAGGTTTTTCACCCGGTATAGAACCTTTAATCTATAAAAACAGTTTTTTACTACACCATTGATGTATTCCTCAAAACGAAGTTCTGGATCCATGACTAGACCCAGATTGCAAGCGGTTTCCACCCTTTTAATGTTTTCACCCATGATTTTAACTTCGGGCTTCGCAGAAAGAATTGAGTTTATTTGATTTCTGCTTCCCAGGACCATAAACTTAGACTTTTTTGGATTCAGTACAAGTGAGTTGTCCCTGGACCACGACGCGATCCTGTCTAATTCCTCATTTAGGATACGTACGCCAGCTGATATATTTCTAGTGTTGAATGAGACATATAACTGAGTATCATCCGCGTATACATGGTACTTGCAGTTTTTAATACACGCGGATAGGTCGGCACTATAGAGTATATAGAGTAAAGGCCCAAGCAGCGATCCCTGGGGAACTCCCCTTGTAATTAACTTTGGGGAAGAAGATACCGTGGAACCGTCTTTCCTGCGCAACTCGACCCGCTGCGACCTACCCGTCAAATAACTCTCAAACCAACCGGTTGTCTGGCTGTCAAAACCGTAGTACGTTAATTTGGACAATAATAATGGAATATTAATTGAGTCAAACGCCCGCGAGTAGTCGAGCAGCACCATAATAGAACCCTCACCACGGTCCCGTGCCTCAAGGAGGTTACCCACGACGTCCGCTAAGGCAGTCGCGGTTCCGCGTCCCTTTCTGAAACCTGACTGCAATTCAGGCAGAATACCACGCTCCTCCAGAAAATCGATGACCTGCAGATACACAACTCTCTCTAAAGCCTTGGACAAACATGGCAAAATGCTTATTGGCCGAAGGTCTTTGTAACTTTGTGGGTTATTATTTTTTGGAAGAGGCCGCACAATCGCATTACGCCACAAATCAGGAAATACGTTTGACGTAATTGATCTGTTTACTATCTCGGTAATTGTAGTTAATGATTGTGGTAGTGTAAGTGTTAACATATCTTTCGATATACCGTCAACCCCTTGCGCATTTGTGGATATGTTTTTTAAGATATTTAACACTGTTTTTGTGTCTGTTGGCATTAAGGTGAAATTGGCGGAACCGTATTTATTATTTTGAAAAAAGGTTTGTTGAGAAGAGCTAATATTAGGGTCACCCGGGACATCCAAGAACGCTGAGTTTATCCCATCTGGGTCGTCAAAATGCTCAGTGAGCAAACCATCGTCTTTACTTACCGGAAGCACGTGTTTTTTTAGATTGTGCCATAGTGATTTAGAGTCGCTAATGTTGTCATTTATATATTTATTAAAAAAGGCTTTTTTCTCATTGAGTAGACCAACTACTGCTTGGTGCTTAAGGTCTAAGTAGTAACGTTTGTGCGCTTCCAGTTTTGTTTGATGATATTGAAGGCGTGCATCATTTCTCAGTTTAAACATTAATTTTATAATGTCTGTTATCCAGGGTGTCGGTTGGGTTTTAAATATTCTGGTTTTAATAGGTGCGTGGGCGTCAAAAAGGCTGATGATGTAAGAATTAAAAGAATTTACCATGTCATTTACATCGTTTAGTTGGCAGATTGAGTCCCACGGGATCGCCTCCAGGTCTCTCCTGAAATCGTCAGCGTTAATGTCCCTAAACGCACGATACACTACCCTTTTACGTAACGGTTTCTCTTTTTTAAAGACTATTTCGCATGAGACAAAAGAGTGATGACCGAGCTCCGCGACGTGGTCCACAGAAGCATTCCGATACCGTGCATCCGTACAGATCAAGTCGATTAATGTGGCACTATCTCCCACAAAGTGCGTAGGCGTGGGTGTTCGGGGTTGGATTGAGATAGAGATAAAAGATGAAAGACAGTTTAAGATCAATAAATTGACTATATTGTCTGTTTCCACAAATATAGGATTAAGATTAATTTATACTAGGATGAATGGTGAAAGATATGGGATTATGAGCCACGCGTACGGTATGTCTCCGAACTACGTACTAAACTATTGCGGTGTAACTGCAATAATATAAATGATGGAAATGTACCGAGCGGGTGGCGCAATAATGATGACCCAGGCAAACGTGCTGTACGGTGGTTGACCCGTACATGCTCCCAGGGGCAAAGATAGGGGTTAGTAGGGTAAAGATGGAAGTGAGATTTACAAGATGATAAACAATATTCAACTTATCAACTAAATGACAAGGATAAGGGTTAATAGTGAGTGATTAACAATATTTTGAACAATTACACGTAGTTACTAGAGCTTAGATCGGGAAGGGAAAATACGCGAAAAACAGGGGACGAGGCCCTATCTTTTGTTTGTAAACACTCGCTGGATTTAATAAGATTTTTGGGATCACTTTTCACGGATTGTCTAAATTGACCTTTTTCCCTAAGATCACAACACTCACTCACTGCACTTTTCACTTGGACTACAGATTGCCTTTTTTCCCTAACCGCACTACACTCACTTATGACACTCTCATTTCCGGGATGTGAAGAGATCGCAGTAGATGCCTCTCCAGCAGGCACCGAGGATCCTCGACGTGTTGACCGCCTATGTCGCCGCCAACAGTATACCACCGCAGTTATCAGGATTCCAAAGATTAGAGCATACAAGACGCTATAAAGATGTACGTCGTGATAGGATATTTTATCACTTAATGGTTCAGTTTGTTTCATGATCTCAATTTGTTTCTGTATATCTTCAAATTGTCGCAATATTTCAGAATTATTAGGATTTATTTCTGGAGTTTCAGGGATAGATATATTGATTATATGATTAATAGGTGATATTTGTGGAGCAATAATTTTTGCACCTGTACTCATTTTGCTAGACAGCCTTTTATTAGAATGGACAACGAAATTGTCCGTCTTTATCATACAGCCTTCTTCCACATTCAGCAGACCTGCATTCATCAATTTAACGGCAGTAATTTCGCCATCACAGAGAAGTTTAAAGTTGCATTCATTGCAACAAAAATAATAATATTTATTATCTGCTGTTAATTCCTTCCAAATGTTTTTACAAGGGGTTCCAATCGTTGCACAGGTTCTTGTGTGTGCGATCGTTTCACACAAGCTGTGATCATCTTTTAAGATATTTATAGGGTTTTTGGTATGACATAAAATCATCCCAGGATTTTGTCTTATACAAGACTGGAGGTCAGCATCAGTAACGGTTACGTATGAGTCTTTTCTGAGGTTAATGGCAGCAAAACTTGAGATAACTTTCACATGTATCATGTCGTGGTTCAATATTCGTGGGACTGGAATGAGGTTGAAGATTTCATAAAGGTCTCTTTCGATGAGGGGTATCATTATTTCAATAATCAAGTACTTACTATAGTACTTGGTCCGCACTTTTATTAAGTTGTAGAGATCCTTGAGATTCAAATGATTGACAGGAAGTGCCATGTCTTTTGGGATATGTGCTGATATAGAACTTAATTCAGTTCTCAGCTGTTGAGGAGATATCAGATGGAAGTCCAATTTTCCGTTGTAAATATTAGTTACCGTATCAATAATGGAGTCTTGTATTTTCCTGAGGCTATATATTAAGTTATTCGCCGTCATAGCAGATGCTAAGAAATCGGTAACTAGAGTCATGTTCTGGACATGGCGTTGAAGATCTTGATAGGATTCTTTGAGATAATTAAACTTTTGATTTATCGATTTATGGTGTTTGTTCGCAGCTTTCTCCATTCTTTTCATGAGATTAAATTCGGCTTCCACGATTGAGGTTTGGTTTTTCCAGAGGTTATACAAATGTTTGTCATTTTCTTTCAAAAGGTCGATGTCTTGTGCGTATTTCTCCGCAAAACGCTGATCCAGCACACCAAACAAGCTGTTTGCGACGTAGCCTACTCCGTCTATTAGACCACGACGCCGGCGCCGCCGCTCGTCTCCAGTTACAAATGATTCATTCATTGTCAACATACTATCATAATGTTTAATTTCTTCGAACTCGTGCCCGAGTTGTAAGACGATACCGTCGCAAGGTGTGTGTTCTTTAATAGTGGAGCATAATGTTTCAAGGTAATTGATATACTTCTCGAGTGCCGACGTGCCTTCTTTGTAGGGATATGTGTCATAATAAACAATTAAACGCCAATCGTCTCTAATAAGATGCATGTTGGAGATTTTATCGAAATAAACGCTGTTGTTGCTCAGAGGAGTAAAACTATAAGATGCTTGAGATAAGTTTATTAGTGACAATAGGAATAGCGTTAATGATAGAGCTATAGTCGAGAATGAGGTACGCTTGGGATTTTTCTTCCTTGGTGCTTCATCCTTAGCGTTTGTGTCACTAGGAGGATTATTGTCTCTGTCTGCTGGTAATAGAGATAGCTTAACAACAGGCCGTTTTAGGAAACCATTTTTGGTTTTAAGGGTAACGACTCTGACGTGTCCGTCCGAACCAGGATGCAGTTCTACTACACGCCCTAGAGCCCACTTCCCAGGCGGGAGGTTATCATCTTTAATGATAACAATATCGTTGAGACTGAGATTCCTTTGAGATTGTCTCCATTTAGCTCTAATGGATAACTGTGAGAGATAGTCTTTTTTCCACTGGACCCAAATATCTCTATAGATTTTTTGTACCAAGTGCCACCGAGTCCTGAGATCATTTTCGGTTTCAAAGATCGTTAAGATAGGCCCACTTGCAAGAAAGTGTGCCGGGGTTAAAAAGTCTATGTCCTCGGGATCTTCCTTCAAAGGACAAAGTGGTCGAGAGTTCAAACAACCCTCAAGTTGAGATAGGAGGGTGTTATATTCTTCGTAGGTGAGTTTCTGCTCACCAACAACACGCCTAAGATGATGCTTCAAGCTTTTCACCGCAGCTTCCCAAAGTCCGCCAGCAGAAGGCCATGACGGAGCATTAAAATGCCACTCAATGTTCATTTCTGCGACGTTAAATAATGTTTCTTGACTTGATAAGATTTCTGAGATTTCTGTGTATTCTTGTTTTAGGATCTTGTTAGCTCCAATGAAGTTACTCCCTTGATCACTGTAAATGTGGCCGGGAACTCCTCTTCTGGCTGACATACGTCTGAGCGCTGCAATAAAAGCCGACGCAGTGAGATCAGATACGAGTTCTAAATGTATGGCCTTTGTAACCATACATACGAATACTGCAACGTATCCTTTATCGGTTTTGATGCCGCGACCTTTGTTCGCTTTCACCAAAACATGTCCAGTGTAGTCAATACCGGTATGATAGAAGGGTCGACTAGGATTTAACCTGGATGAAGGCAAGTCACCCATGAGTTGATGTTTTAGAATGGGATCGTGTCTCCTACACTTTACGCACATTCTTAATCGTTTTTTCGTAGCGCGGTTTCCTCCAATGATCCAATATTTTTGTCGTATAAATCCACTCGTCATTTTCACTCCACCATGGAATACTAATTTATGGGATTCGTCTATTATAAGATCAGCTAATTTAGTTTGATTTGGGATAATAATGGGATGCTTCATTTCGGGGTCTAAACTCGAATGTTTTAGCCGTCCACCGACACGGAGTACTCCGTGGCTGTCTAAGATAGGATTAAGATTCAAGATCTGGCTTTTCTTGCTTAAAGGTTCACTTTTTTCAAGTTGAGATATTTCCTTGAAAAAGTATTCTTGTTGCACATGTTTTATTATCATTTCCGTCGCTCGTTTAAGGTCATGCAAGGTAAGATAGTTTTCACGCTTTTTTTTGTAAATCAAGATGTCGTTAAATTTGTTTACATAGGCTAAAACTCGAATGATTTTCCTGTAACTGCTGTATTTCTCTAATAATTGTTTTATAACTGAGTTGCCAGAGTCAGCAGTAATAGTGTTTACTAACTTTTTCTTTCTGAGATCTTCAATTGTTTTATATAAGATAGGTTCAGGATTATTTTCAGGATTGTATTGAGGTAACCAATCGGGTCCGTGCCACCAAAGTGAATGATTTGTTAAATGGGATGCAGTCAGACCACGGCTAGCGCAATCTGAGGGATTTTCTTGAGATTTCACATACCGCCACCTATTTTTTGGGATAATTTCGCAAATCGTTTTTACTCGATTCGCAACAAAGGGTTTCCATTTTTCTGGTTCACCATTTATCCATCCTAGAACTGCCATGGAATCTACCCAGCCATAAGCTTGGATTTTGAGATCAGTCAGGGATGAGATTATTTTGGCCAAAAGTTTTGATAATAAAAGAGCTCCACTAAGTTCCAAGCGAGGTATAGATTGAGATTTTTTGAGAGGTACAACTTTAGATTTTCCAGCGACAAGGGTTACGTATGTCTTGTGGTTTCTTGTAATTTTACAATAAACAACACAAGCGTAGGCCTTTGTGCTGGCATCACAAAACCCATGAAGCTCAATTATGTCATTCTCCATGGCTTGTATCCATCGAGGTATTTTAAATTGGGAAATATGAGGTAAGTCGGCCTTTATTTTTTTCCATTCTAGGGCAATGTTATGAGGAATCGGTTGATCCCAACCTAATTCCGTTTTCCATGTTTCTTGAAATAAGATTTTGAGTTTGATTGTGACTGGTGACACCCAGCCCAAGGGGTCAAAGATTTTTGTGATTTCAGACAAGAATTGTCGTTTTGTTGGGATATCTTCTGAAGTAATTTCTATTGGATGAAAGATAAAATAGTCTTCTTTCGGTTTCCAACGAAGACCTAAAGCCTTTGTAGATTCTGGCTGTTTAAAATGAAATTCTTCGTCATGAGGATTAATATGATCGTCTAAAAGTTCCGGCAAGTTCGAGCGCCATTTTCTAAGATTGAATCCGCCTGACTTGAGAAGGTTTGTCATCTCTGTTTTGAGATGTTTAGCGGCTGTCGCGGTATGAGCTCCATGCATGAGATCGTCCATGTAAAAGGAGGTCTCTAGGATATCAGGAGCGCAGCTATTGGGATAATTTGGCCTTTCATCGATGGCAAGTTGTTTCAATGTCATCATGGCCAGGAAAGGTGCAGCCTTTGTACCGTAGGTGACAGTCGCTAGTTTATATTCTTGCAAAGGTTGGGATTGATGACTTCTCCAAATAATTTTCTGGTACTTTTGATGACTATGATGTAGCCAAATATTACGGAACATCTTTTCAATATCTGCCGTAAATGCGTATTTAAACTGTCTCCATTTTAGGATAAGACTTAAGAGATCCTGCTGCAGGTTCGGCCCCCTGCACATAAGATCGTTGAGGCTGTGTCCTGTTGAGGTTTTTGCAGAGGCATTAAAAACAACTCGTAATTTTGTAGTTAATGACTCAGCTCGAAGTACGCCATGATGCGAAAGGTAGCAATCTGGAGTTACGTTGACCTGTGTCGCAGCGGGGATCATATGTCCGAGCTCTAAGTACTCGGACATAAACAAATTATAATCACGTGCCAGGTCGGGTTGCTTTATTAATTTCCTTTCGATTTGAAAGAATTGTGCAATGGATTTGGCTTTAGATTCACCTAATTTTTCATCAAAATTTTCTTTAAAAGGTATTTTCACGACATAGCTGCCGTCTTCGCGCCTTGAGGTTGAGGACTGAAAGAAGTCAATGCAAGCTTGATCTTCTTGAGATATTGATAAGGGTTCGCGAATGTCCTCCATTTCCCAGAACTGTTGGATATCGGTGAGGTTGTTGAGGATCACATTGCACTGAAATGTTTTACAGTTACCGCTTAGGATCCATCCTAGCTGTGTCTGCTGGGCAATGGGTAACATTCCCTCGGAACGGCAGATACCATCCAATAGGATTTGGGAATAGACGTCAGCGCCGAATAAGATATCAACTGGTCTACTTTTGTAAAATTCAGGATCAGCTAGGGTTATTTGGTTAAGGGTTGGCCAGTTGGGTTTAGTGAAGGTATGACTAGGCAAATTCTTGACTAGTCTTTTCATTATAAATACGTCGGATTCGAAAGTGAAGTCATTAATTAACGACATGCACTTAATAGAGATCATGCCCTTACAGCTATTTTCATTGTTTCCGATTCCAGATATAAATCCAGTACATTTTTGCCGACGCAGGTTTAGAAGCTGTGCAGCTCTTTCAGTAATGATTGAGGTCTGAGATCCCTGATCTAGAAGAGCTCTCATTCTTTCGTAAGATCCGTCAGCTGCTTGGACCTTGACAATTGCTGTCGCGAGGAGTATTTCTGTAGGATCGTTTTGCATAGATACTGAGGTGTTCATATCTTGCTGAGGTGGAGATTTCGTAATAGTGGCCGTGCTCGGCCCCGGTCGCGACGCATCCGATGTAGCATTTCTTGACGTAAAACATTCATGTAGAATCGTATTATGGTCTTTATTGCACTCTTTACACTTTATTTCCGAAAGGCATTTTTTACCTTCGTGATAGTGCAAACAGTTGATACAAAGGTTCAAATTTGCAATTGCGTTTCTGCGAGCCGATGGATGCATTTTTGCCAACTTTTGGCAATTTTGTATGCGATGATCGCTTGCATTGCAAATACCACACTGTTTACGTCTTTCGTTATTTTTCCAATTGGACTTTGACGATTGCGAAATGACCTGGTTTGTCGAATAGGTATGATTTGAGGTGTTGTTATTTTGTTTGAAACGAGAATTAAATCCTTTTGAATGAGATTGCTGGTTATTAAGATAACCTTTAGATGACGAAGATGCGTGTTGGGATTGAGATGACTTTTGAATGAAGGGTTCTTGTTTCTTCCGCGAAGTTTCCAGCGACGTAAACTTATTCTCCAAAAACCGAAGAAATTCTTCCAATACTGGCAACTCCTTCGGAGATTTCAATGAGTCTATGTAGTCATCGTTGGTTTCCGGGTCTAATTTCTCTGCTAGGATACATACGAGGAAGGGATCCCAAGTAGATACATCGATTCCGAGATTTTTTATCGCGTTCACGCTTTCGTACGTTGTATCGTGGATCCGTTTGAGGTGACTCGCTGATTTTTGTTGAGATGTCGGGATATTTAAGAGGTTTTTGAGATGAGATATAAAAATACGACGCTTATTGTCATAGCGATGCGTAAGGATATTCCAACAAACGGGGTAGTTGTCTGAACTTATTTGAAGATGTTGGATTAATTTTTCCGGCTCGCCCTTGATCTTACTTTTCAGAAACTGCATTTTTTGGGCGTTTGATAAAGATGGATTATTGTGTACAGTTTCTGTAAAAAGATCTTTGAAAGAGATCCAGGATGTATAGCTTCCTTCAAAGGTAGCTATTTCCATTTGTGGGGTCGATTTCTCAATATGAGCTACCGACCACATCTTTCGGTTAATATCTCTTTTCAGGGTTTTATAATATTTCTCGTAGTTTGAGAACTGCTCGTCGTACT
The DNA here is from genome assembly GCA_951329385.1 of Polia nebulosa. Lineage (NCBI taxonomy): Eukaryota > Metazoa > Arthropoda > Insecta > Lepidoptera > Noctuidae > Polia > Polia nebulosa. Next base: position 4,116,521 of record OX589609.1, read on the forward strand.
GGGCGTTGGAGCCGTTGAGCTCATTGTCCAGCTCCCAGTGTTGGGTGTCTATAGCTGACCAACGAGTTTTCAAGGTTTTTAAGATGTCTTCAAACTCCCACTTTTCAGAGATAAGATTGAGGTCAATGTCAGCAGCTTCTCTTGAAAATGCCCTAAAATTAGTAGCTTGTTTCTTCAAGAGGTCTTCTATATTTGCGCTATCCTTAGGAGGATTATTTTGAGATGAGAGATTCGAGGTTTGAGATATTGAAGATGGTTGGAAAGTAGGGGGTTTCAAAACAGGGGTTTGAGGTCTGTCTGTGGAAGGTTTATAATTCTGGATGGCTGTTTTTATATTGCTATATTTTACCTTCATTTGATCATACTGATCGGTAGTAAAATACGCATGAGATCGATCACCAAAAGATAACAAATTCATATGATTGTTATGAAACTCCGTAAAATATTGCTCTAGGCTTTCTAATCGTCGACGTAGGTAGTCGGGGGTCTTCCGCTCTGCTCCATCTTTCTTAAAGTTGGAGTAAAGTCTATCTATGCCTTCAATGATTTGTTGTTGTGTAGCTAAAATATCTTCCATTGTAGCCATAGTAAAAGTCAGAAGAAAGATACCTTACTTGTAGGGTTTCTTCGGGGTCGAACAGGATCGCAAGATGAGATGAGTAGCGCCCTCCTAGGCACTGGGATCGAATAAAGTCGCGAGATGAGATAAAGTGGCGCCCTTCCAGGCACCGGGATTGACCAGGATCACGAGATGAGCTAAAGTGGCGCCCTCCAAGGCACCGGGATCACGAGATGAAACAAATTGGCGCCTTTCTAGGCACCGGGATTGAACAGGATCACGAGATAACGCACTGTATTTCCAAGGTTTCTAATTGCTTATAACGAAACCGGTAAAACGCACACACAAAAATCAACGCACAAAGCACAAGGTTTTGCACACGCGTTTCGGTCCCGCTAACGTGCTCGAAGGACCAATGTTCGGGGTTGGATTGAGATAGAGATAAAAGATGAAAGACAGTTTAAGATCAATAAATTGACTATATTGTCTGTTTCCACAAATATAGGATTAAGATTAATTTATACTAGGATGAATGGTGAAAGATATGGGATTATGAGCCACGCGTACGGTATGTCTCCGAACTACGTACTAAACTATTGCGGTGTAACTGCAATAATATAAATGATGGAAATGTACCGAGCGGGTGGCGCAATAATGATGACCCAGGCAAACGTGCTGTACGGTGGTTGACCCGTACAGTGGGTACGATTTGGTCCATTTTACAGTAATCAAGGAATTGCATAAGGTTTTTTGTTTTACCAGTGTGTGTTTCAAGCAGCAACAGAACAACATTGTCATACGGAGCCAAAGCGCACATGCTGTCCGTGATCGCGTCGAGGAAAATGTTAATGTCTAACCATTGAGGCCGGTACGCTGTTCCTATAAGTAGCTTCTTCTTTTTGGCAGTTATATTCAACCACATTTGTTCGACTTGTGGATGATGTGGATGGGCCCTTATTTGAGTACTGATTCCAGTTTTTATATAAAACGCGACTCCCCCCCTGTGCCCCCTACGTATCGCCACCGGGCGCGGTCTGTGTCGCAATTGATACCCTGGAACCACTGGCGCCCTGCCTTCTTCCCCCTCCCTCAACCATGTCTCATTAATTGCCATAACATCGACTGAATGTTGATCCATAGCAATAATAAACTCATCATGATTCGTTGATAATGAGCCTGCGTTCAGAAATCCTAACGTAATATGTTTATTTCGCGGCATTTGAAAAAGAGATATAGCTATATACATTCAAATTATGTAATGTGCGATACGACCCATAGTGTAGAAACATAATATACGGGCAGTGACAGTAATAGTGGGTATAGTTAAAAATAAAAAAAAACAACAATAATAACGGGTAGATATAAAATAAAAACTGACAGCCAGAGTGGGTAGATATATAAATAAACAAGTGACAATAATACATAATAGTATGGTGTGATGATGCAAAGAAACTTACATTGGGAACAAACAAATGTACGTACGTCATAACCACTGGGGCACGCTCACTCCCTCCACAGCCAGGACATGCAGTGCCAAACAATGTACCTTTTAAAACACATGACTGTAACTGACATGACAACTTAATCACAACACAAAAACTAAACATACCAGAGTAACAAAAATAGACAGAAGCACTAAATTCAATGTACTGCAGTAGGGAGCTTATCAACATCCGGTCCAAAGACATCCCGTATGTCTGTCTCATTTCATATGAGCTTAGCCTTCTCACCGGGCCGGCGCCGGGCAAGAATGCGGCCATGTTTGGTCCACACAAATTGCCAGCCAAGACGTTGGCCCGCATCCCGAGCTTGCCGAAATAACTGCCGGTTGGTTTTTGTTAGGCGTTCATTAAGGTAGAACCGACTTGGTGGACCGGACATTTCGAGATCCGCGGTGTTGGCTCCCCGCCGAACTCTCGCGGCGCGCATCAGCTCATCACGTAGGTCGCGACGGATGAATCTCACGACCACGATGCGGGGGCGCGTCTCCACCGGACCCGCAGCATTCACGGCGCTCACTTGCCTGCCGCCCATGCGATCCACGCTCACTATGTCTCGATCTTCAATATTCACGCCTAACTTTGTGGCTATAAGCTTCACTGTGTGCGTGAGGTTTTCCGACCGGACTTCTGGTAAATTTGAAATTTCCAAGTCATTGCATAAGAGTTGTTGGTCCCGGTCATTTAACTCTCGCTTTAGTTGAGTAAATTCCTCACTGGTTCCCGATACATTAATGGCTGTTATTTTCTGCTCTAGTAAGCCCATTTTGCAGTCCATACGATCCATTCGCTTCTCATGCTGCTCAAATGACCCCTTCATATGATCCCTATCCGCTTTGAGTTGCGCTAGATCGGTTCGAAGACTCTGAAATTCCGATTGGAATTGCCTTTGCATCACCATCAACTCTTCCTTGAATATAAAGCGCATTTCAGCCGGCAGCTCCTCTTTAAAATTGCGTAAGGTGGTAGATAAACCGGAAGTAATATCCTGCGTATCACCTAATGTGCTGCAGCTTAAGACGCTGGTATCCATGGACTCCTCCGGCGCATATGCCGCCACCGGCATAGTATCTGCTCCACCCGGTACCGATGCATTTTTACAGCTTGGACAAACCCAGGTGGGATTTATAAAACCCGACAGCGGCAAGAAACCGCAAGCCCGATGAAATAGAGCGCTGCACTTGCCGCACTTAGCGGCCTCTAGTGGCGATATAAATTTTGCGCAACCACCACACTTCGCTGCCGGCATGTTGTCGCGATTAATTATCTACTCACTTGTGAGCGATTGATCCTGCTGACTTGGTACCCCAGATTGTCAATAGATGGCGCTGTGACAAACAACTCGTGTATGGGATATAATCAATGGTGTGACAACCCCATGCAGCTCTGCACCGCCAGCAACACAACACACAGACCGGAATCACTTCGTAGCCTAGTTATAATATTTGTAAATACTAGTTTAAGTTTATTAAATTCACTTTTTGCATTTAGTAGGTAGTTTCTTTACACTTTAGTTTATAAGTTTATGATTTTTGCACTTTTCCCTTATTTTTAAGCCACTGCTTCACTGTAGACGAATTGTGATTGATTTACGAAATGAAAGCTAGCCTTAGAACAATATTTGGAAAAGAGCACTTTTCTTATTTTTAAATGTAAACAACAGCTGACTGTTTGACGTCCGTACGTAAACAACAGCTGACTGTTTGACGTCCGTACGTCAAGTCCCCATAGATGTAGCGTCATAGATGTCGCTACAACGATAACAACTTTTATAACTTTTTGAATCGTTATATCTCAGAAACGGTGGCTCTTAAGAAAAAAGTATTGAAACATTTTTTAAAGATAATTTTATGATCTACAATTTTTGTCTAAGGTACTTTTATGATAAAACTTACCGTTTTGCTGAAAATCGCGAAAAAATATTTTTTTTTACCTTTGACCTTGAATAAATTTTTTTCCATACACGGAAATGATGGGGAACTTTTAAACATTGTTTATAATTATGTTTTGAACAATTTTACTGATTTTCAGCTTGTTGGGACTTTATTTACCTTCGAATGTCTAAATTGACCGGACTATCATTGTTATATATATTTATTAGACAATTCCATAGAAATGCTGCAATCATTAAGTTGAAATTATCATTTCTTATTTGTTGACATTTTAATTAAAACTGTTCCATATTACAATTTAATTAATAAAATTCATCGTAACAGGTAGTCCCACTTATATTATACTTGGTGTGGCGAGTACCGCTCCTCAGTTTCAAGTTGGCTGGTGTGTAGTATCACGGTGTGTGTACACGTCCAGCTTATGCATGTAAGGCTAGCGTGTGGGACCGCCATTGGAGAAATCGGCAGCCATCATCTTCAGATGTCATTGTGTGCCCGCGCCGTGCGCATGCATCTCACCACATGTCTTAATCTTTGAACATAACCCCCGCAAAGACTAAAATCCTGAGTATTATCCCGTAATAACCCCAAGAGCCCACGACGGCCAGACCTTCGTTATTTTATAAAAGCTGAAAATTTCTCTACATGTCACCAACATAGGAAAGACAATCAGAGAGTATGGAGTTGGGATTGTGGTTACTTGGGAAGGTAACAGTTAGTAAAGGTGTATAAAATAGTATCTCAAATTCGTTAAAGTCTACAGCTTAATTTTTTTTAAATTTTCTTCGGAATAACATTAGAAATCACGTCATCCATTGCCGGACACTTTTTTTTTGTGTGGTTGGAAATCATCCACTTATACTTTCGTTACAGTATAAAAGCTATGTTTTACTTGTTACTTGGGGACCTATAAAAAATGTTACCTCAATTGCCGGAGAGTTTAATGGTTTTTACATCTTGCCAGACACATTGATAGTCTGCTGTAGGTGCGAGCGCTAGGCGACAACTGTTAAAGCGGGTGCGAATCACTCGCACCCAGTTTAGTCTATTACGATTACCCGGGCCTGCGGACGGCGAGTAATGGGTAGCTCGCCGTCTGATCAGCACCAGGCCCGAGAGTCGAAGGCACGTAGTGTTCCACGTGCGCCTCAGAGTTGTCAGCAATAATGACGAGGCCCGTCATGGTCGATGCCTGCCCAGGGGTTGAGGATAAATTCGAAACAGAGTTACCTCGCCCCTGGGCACTCAGGGCAGGGAAGGAACAGGGGTGGGTTTTAGTCAGTAAGAGTCTGACACGCCCTCCCGCTCCACCCTGAGCGAGAGATGTCATTGGATGATTTCCCACCCCACAAAAAAAGGGTATTGCGATTGTTTAAGAAATCCAATGAAACAATAGTTTTATTACGTTTTTATCTTAGATAAATTAAAAAATATTATATGTAAAAAAATATAAATAAGTAATCATTTATTCGTTGTCTTCGTCACTACTACTCCAGTCCGTGGCTTGATCGTCGTCAATATCACCTTCTCCATTAGCTTCTGAAAAAAATTAGCCAAGTTTATACAATTATGAATAATTAATAAATTATGTATAATAATTTGACATAATAATTACATACAATTGTTCTCGCATAAAGAAGCAACAAGAAATAACATAACTGATTGAGTTTTGAGCGAATCATTAACATAACTTGGTAGCTGACCCCCCTCAAACCAAATAAAGTGGTATTTATTTATTATATTCTTTATTGTACACCATGATACATTAAATAAAGAGAAACTTAAAACTAAACAAATACAATGGGCGGCCTTATCGATTTCCGCGATCGCTTCGAACCTAGAATGGACAGTAATTGCCTGGACATGATATGGGGCTGTCATTGGTGTGACAATACCAATATTAAATAAAATATATTACAATAGATACACATAATAAACATATATATGCTATATAATATATACACAAATATAAACAAACGGAAAGTATAAAGAAATAACGGATAACGAAGATCACAGTTTCAAAGTCTTTTAAACATAGGCAATGATTGAGCGCGTTTTATTGGGTCCGGCAATGCATTCCACAGACGAGCAGCTTGAACAGTAAAGGATTTATCCAAGAAAGTGGTGGAATGCATTGGCATTTTAAGTTGTAAATTATCTGATGACCTGAGAACTTTCGTGTGGGAATCACAAAGAAACTGAAACCGATTTTTGAGGTAAAGAGGGGTTAAAGGGGAAAAGAGTATATTATATAAAAGAAAGAAAGTGGGGCGTTCCGGCGAAGGCGAATTTGCAACCACTTGAGCTTCATACGGAATTCGGAAACATGGTCATATTTTCGCAAACTGAATATAATAATCGACTGTCGGATCAAGTGCGGGTTATCCAGCGTAACCGTATGTTGGATAACGCCGTACTTGATAGACTACGCCTTGAATCACGGAGTAGCCGTGTCTCACCTGTTTCGCCACCGGCCGCGGTGCAACTGCAACCCAGTGCTTAACCGCGACCCGACCACGTTGGTGAGGATGATGATGACGCGGCTATATCCGTGAGTACTCAATACAATAAACGATTAAGGAGCGCTTTGGAGGATGCATTCCGGGAGTACCGCTCCAAATCACCTGGGCTTAGACCTCGTCTACCTCGTTTGCCCATGCATAAGAAAAGGCGTTGGTGTGTGCTCTAGATTCGCAGCTATCAAATTGTTTTGATAGCAGCAAAGACCTTGCCGATACCCACTCAATCGTATACTGTGCAGCTGCAGCGGCATGTTGTGTAGCTCACGTCAAGTTCACCAATTGTGACAGAGCTACACGACCTGCTGTACCAGCTTGGCAGCGTAGGATTGAGCGTCGTATCGGTGAGGCTAGAGCACTCATCGGCAAGCTTATCTGCTTCAAGGAGGGCAACACTCGCCCTAGGGTGATGCGTTTCGTGAGGCGGGCGTTCTCGGGGACTGATATTAGTTCCCGAGATTATCTGAGCCGCGTCACAGAGCGTATTGACTTCCTGAAGCAGAAGGTCTATGCATGGGCAAATTGTACTCGTCGGTACAAGCGGCGAGTGGAGCGGTACACTCAGAATCGCACTTTCCAAAGCAACGAAAGGTGGGTATATAGGGCTTGGGAGCGACCGGACCAAGGTGTGTCTGATAGGCATCTACCGGATGATGACGCTATGAGTTCATTTTGGCGCAGCATCTGGTCGGTGCCTGTCAGGCACACCGAGGGGGATTGGACTCGAGAGGTCGAGCGTGCGTGCTACCTTACACCAGAATTACCATCAGCCCCCAAGATGTAGCTCGTGCAGTCCATCCGTTGCCTAACTGGAAATCTCCAGGGCCGGACGGGCTGCACAAATTCTGGATCAAATGGTTTCAAAGGTCGCACGCTCGCTTGGCAGCTCAGTTCCAGTCTGCCTTAGAGTCAGGGTCGCTGCCCCAGTTTCTTACGACAGGAATAACCCACCTGCTCCATAAATCAGGTAGTACTGCGGAACCTAAGAATTATAGACCGATCACGTGTTTATGGACAGTCAATAAAGTTCTTACATCCATTCTGAGAGCTAAAATGAACATCCATATTGATAAAATCGTATCATGTCAGCCTCCCAAAATGGATGTAGGAATGGATCCCGTGGACACTACTAAGGAGCTGCTCCTCATCGATATTGCTATTAGCCAACAGGTTCGTCGTTCTCGAAGAGATCTGTCGGCATGTTGGATAGATTACAAGAAGGCCTATGACTCGGTGCTATTTTTGGGGGGTGGGAAATCATCCTGTGACTTCTTCCGCTCTAGGGTGGAGCGGAAGGGCGTGTCAGACTCTTACTGACTAAAACTCACCCCTGTTCCTCCCTGCCTCGAGTGTCCGGGGGCGAGGTAACTCTTTCGAATTTATCCTCCACCCCCGGGCAGGCATCGGCCGTGGCAGGCCCCTTCCCTTGGCTGACAACTCTTTGAGGCGCGCGTGAAACACTACGCGCCGTCGACTCTCGGGCCTGGTGCTGATCGGACGGCGAGTTACCCACTACTCGCCGTCCGCAGGCCCGGGTCTACGGTGGACGGAGATCGTCTCGCGGCGTCAGAACCCCCTGGAGTCTCAGGCGGCGGTTGCGGCTGGGGGCGCTAGGGCGACTTGGCTGTTGTCGAGTCTCCCTAGCGTATGCCGCCTCCCTCTTTGCGAGCATTACTGCTTCGCAGAAGGAGGAGACGGCCTCCCATTCCCTCTCGCTCCGTACCATGGCCTGAACCAGGGCACGGCGCGAGAGGTCGCTGCCGCCTATCGCATCCACGAGGACACGGCGGTGCTCTGCCCAAGCGGGGCAAACCTCCACCGTATGCTCCACCGTGTCCTCTGGGCGATCCTCGCAATGGAAACACCCGGGGGTCACCTCCGCCTTGATCCGACACAGGTACTTACCGAAACAGCCGTGTCCGGTGAGCACCTGCGTCAGGCGGAAGGTGAGGGCGCCGTGACGCCTCTCCAGCCACTCCTCAAAGAGGGGCACTACCGCCTCGATGGTGGCGTGCCCAGCGCTGGGTTGCGACAGTCGCTCTCTCCATGTCACCATGAGATCCTGCCGGAGCTCGGTCTGCCAAGCCGCGAGTTGTCGCGGCAGCGGAGTTTCGCCCCGGCGTTTGGCCTCCTCGCGCCACTCATATAGGTGCGCGAGGATTTTTGCCTCCAGATCCCACGGTGACAGTCCGGCAAGGAGGCTCGCCGCCTCACGGGAGATCGTGCGGTATCCTCGGATGATGCGGATCGCCATAATGACCCTCTGGGACGCGTTCATCTGGCGAGCTGATCGCTGCCTCAATGAACGCGCCCACACCGGTGCCCCGTAGAGGGCCATGGACCGCACGATCCCCGCGTAGAGCCTCCGGCAGGAGGCGTTTGGCCCCCTCAGATTGGGTAGGAGCCGCTTCAAGGCGGCCCCGGCTAAGTCGGTTGAATCGAACTTCTGCCGCCCCTCACTACCTCCACTGCTGAAACCCGACGGGTCGCTGGCCCACTCCGCTGAGGAGAAAGCAAGCTTGTTTGCCTCTCTGTTTGCGGAATCTTCGCGTCTAGATCCTGGTGGCGCGAGGCCCCCTGGTACTCTTGGTGGATGCGAGTCGATTATGGCAGACATTCGCATTCATCAGAAGGTTGTCCGGAGGGTACTGCGTAACCTGGACGTGAACAAGGCTAGTAGTCCCGACGGGATACCGGCAATTACACGACAGCTTAATTGGCAAGCTTCCTTCCTTCGGTCTGCCCGCTGGATTGTGTGATTGGATAGCAGATTTCCTGAGGGATCGGTCTATCCGAGTAGTCATAGATGGCTGCTCGTCCGGACTGCTGGCTATTAATGCCGGTGTTCCTCAGGGGTCGGTGCTTTCGGCAACATTGTTTTTGCTGCATATTAACGATCTGCTAAAACCCGGTACCTTTGGGTATGCAGACGACAGCACTGTTGCCGAGAGATACGTGCCAGACGCACGAGTTAGTGGGTCTCAGGTCCGGTCTCTCCGAGAGGCTATGGTTGGGCGCTTGAACTTGTCCTTGCAGGCTGTCTCAGAATGGGGCGATGCCAATCTGGTTAAGTTCAATGCTGCTAAGACCCAGGCGTGTCTTTTTTCTGCTAAAAGGAGCCAATTTCACCCGGCTCCATCTTTCCGGGGTGTAACCGTGCCGATAACCGACCGACTTGATCTTCTTGGTGTTACTTTGACATCTACCCTCAATTTTGGTCCCTTCATAGAGGCTAAGGCTCAAGTGGCTGCCAAAAAGTTGGGGGTCCTCGCAAAGGTGAGACGATACTTCACGCCGGAACAGCTGCTCCAACTCTATCAAGCGCAAGTCCGATCGTGTATGGAGTACTGCTCTCATCTTTGGGACGGATCTGCAAGATACCAGCTTGATGCCCTTGAGTCAATTGAGAAACGAGCCAAGAGGATCATCGGCAATGATAGACTCGTTGAGTCAAAACTCCAAAGTCTTGAACATAGATGCCGAGTTGCTAGCCTGTCGGTTTTCTATCGATTACATTTTGGGGAGTGTGCGACGGAATTGCATGATTTGATTCCGCCAAGCCCGTTTCATCTAAGGACCACAAGACGTACGGCGAAGTGCCACCGGTTCATGGTGGACATCCCATCCATACGCACAAAGCGTTTTGAGAAAACATTCATTGCACGTACAGCTAGAGAGTGGAATTCTCTACCGGAGTCTGTGTTTCCTGTAAGATACAACCTGGGAGTCTTTAAGTCAAGAGTGAATAGGTTACTTCTAGGCAAGCGTGCTCCGTCTTCGACCGTATCATCGCTTAACACCAGGTGAGATAGTGGTCAAACGCGAGCCTATCAAACATAAAAAAAAGCGATAGCTAGCGAGCGTGGTACCGGTTACCCCGGTTCCCCCGGGGGTGGAGGATAAATTCGAAAGAGTTACCTCGCCCCCGGGCGCGTAGGGCAGGGAGGAACAGGGGTGGGTTTTAATCAGTAAGAGTCTGACACGCCCTTCCGCTCCACCCCAGAGCGGAAACAGTCATAAGATGATTTCCCACCCCCCCAAAAAAAAAAAAAAAACCGGTTACGCGATAAGAGCGTTGAGAAAAAAAATGTCGTCAACAGTGAAATGTGCTAGTTGTAATATCGTTATAAATGAGCTTTTGGCATATGTGCAGAATAAAATTTCGATTATAACTGAAGACAGTTGAAGATTTGTTTGTCCTCGTTTAGTAGTGATCAAATTGATGAAGCAAAGACGTTGCTATTTGAATCTTTACCTGCTGATTACCGGAAAAAAGTGCGAAAAGGGCAAGGCAAAGAAAATCGGGACTTTATGGATATCATCAGTTTATTCAAGGTCGTAGACAGTGATGTGATGCCAGTGTTAGTAGCCCGCGATTTGCCTCCAATAACTTTCGATCATCTGGACGTGTCTAAACTGCTAAAAGACCTAATTTTGGTGCAATCTGAGATCAAGATTATCAAATCTTCTTATGTCACAATAACTCAATTGGAAAAAGAAGTAAAAAGCCAATTGCAAAGTATGAGGCACTCTGTCCCCGCGTTTTCTATCGGAAATGTGAATGTTGAAAGAGGTGGTACGTGTGACTACCAAGGGCAAGATAGCGGATCCATGGGATTGTCACATCTCAATGACTCCTGTATACGTGCTTCAAACGACATATCAAAGTCTGATTCTTCACCAAATGAGAATTTGAATTATCGAAATATAATTAGTATGAGCGATTCCATAGAGGGTAGTAAAGATATTCCGACAAACATAACATTGTCGGTAGATCGTGAGCGGCTGGACGTCAAAGGAGCGGGGCGCACAGGGACGTGTAGCGCTGCACGAGCGGTCGAGCAGGTCTGTGAGTCATCGCCGGCCGCAGATAACGATGTATGCGAACAGCTGATTGAATCAAACAGATGTTCGTTTTCAAATGTGCTGATGCGTTCAAAGGTTAAAAAAGATGACAACGAACAAGGATGGACGTTAGTACAAAAACGTAGACCAATAAAGAATTACCGTTTTAAGGGAAAGATGGGTAATAAGTACGGTAGAAACCGCATATAATTTTAGGGCGGCCGACCGAAAAATACCCATATTCATTACGAACGTACATAAAGGAACATCGGAATCTGATATATGCAAATATATTTATAGCAAAACTGGTGAAAATGTTACTTTAGAGAAAATTGTAATGAAGAAGCAAACTGACCATGACGCTTATAAGTTCTTTGTATCTGCGTCAAAATTACAGGTGTTCCAAGTACACCTGTAATTTTGACGCAGATACAGTGGTCAGTTTGCTTCTTCATTACAATTTTCTCTAAAGTAACATTGAGAAACTATGGCCGAGTGGTATTATTTTCAACGCTTTGTACATTTTAAGAAGAGATTTTCGACCGAGACAGTAAAAGTTTGTGATGACGGTCAGTATAACATATTAAATGGCGAGTGATGTTTACAATTTTGCTACTTTTAATTGCAAGAGTGTCAAGCGCTCTGTAAATGGAATACGTGAGCTGTGCAAAACATGTGGCATGATAGCTCTTCAGGAGACATGGTTGCTGCCCAGTGATATTTCATACTTGAGCAGTATTGATGACGAGTTTAGCTGCACGGGGACCTCGGCGGTGGACATGTCGTCGGGCATGTTGCGAGGACGTCCTCACGGCGGTCTCGCAATACTTTGGCGGCAAAAAGTGTTTCCTAATGTGATAGTGGTGCAGTGCAATAATCCGCGTATATGTGCGATACGCGTAGTGTTGTCTGAGCGGTCTATACTAGTGGTGAATGTTTACATGCCTGTGGACGCTGCGGCGAATCTAGTCGAGTTTACGGACATCCTCGGGTCGGTAAGCGCTATCATAGACAGTTGTAACATAGATTGTGTATACATACTAGGTGATTTTAATGCGCACCCTACTGAACAATTTTATAATGAACTATCGTTATTTTGTGAGGACCAAGAGTGGTCTTGCATTGATGTGGAAATGTTGCAGGGCGTTTCTAATTCGTTTGATTGTTTCACATTTGTAAGTGAGGCTCACGGTTCGCAACGATGGCTTGATCACTGTATAGTCTCTAAAGCAGCTGTGTCGTCTGTGCACAGAGTGTTTGTCAAGTATGACGTACTGTGGTCGGACCACTTTCCGTTGGTGATGGAGTGTATTCTGGGCATTGTCTCACCTAAGTTACTAGAATGTAAACTGACTGTAAATGATGCTATATGGGGAGAAAGAAGTTTAGATCAAGTAAATCAATATATGACTGAATGTCACAGACACTTTAAGACTTCTTGACTTTCCTGAGGAGTTTATAAATTGTGCAGATTACACTTGTAATATTTTGCAGCATAGACAGGTCATTGATGGTTTGTATAACAATATTGTAAAAATATTAAGAGAGGCAGCACTTTGTAGCAAACGTAGTAAACATGTATGTAAGAAGAGGAAACCTATTGCAGGGTGGAACTTACATGTTGGCGATGCACACAGGGAAGCTAAGAAGAAATTTTATTTGTGGTGTTGGTATGGCAAACCAAATTCAGGGGCAATTTATAACGCGATGTGTGGGGCCAGGAAAATCTTTAAGAACCGACTGAGGTGGTTTCAGAACCATGAAGAACAGTTAAAAATGGATATCCTGGCCTCCCATCACTCAAAAAACGATTTTCGATCTTTTTGGAAAGCTACTAATAAACTAAATAACAAACCGGTTACTCCTGTGTGTATCGACGGCGTAAGCGATGCCGGTGAAATAGCGGATCTGTTTCGACAACATTTTACTGTAAATTTGGCATTGGGGTCCTCGCAGTCGGTGATCAGTGTTGAGAACGGTGAAAAAATAGGTTTTAGATGTACAACTAGAGAAGTGAAGTTCATAATCAAATCAATGACTAGAGGTAAATCTGCCGGCCATGATGGGTTGAGCATTGAACATCTGCAGCATGCTGGACCCCACTTACCGAGATTGATGACTATGCTGTTTAACCTTTGTCTAAGCCACTCATATCTGCCACAAGAAATGATTAAAACAATTATAATACCTATTGTTAAAAATAAAACAGCTGATCTATCAGATAGGAATAACTATAGACCTATCTCTCTTGCCACAGTTGTATCGAAGGTGTTTGACAGCGTGTTGAACTCACAGCTGACCAAACACATTAAACTTCACAACAATCAGTTCGGTTTCCGGGGCGGACTTTCCACTGAAAGTGCAGTTTTGTGTGTTAAACATGCTGTCAAATACTACACTAGACGTCAAACTGCAGTTCATGCATGCTTTCTTGATCTTTCGAGAGCGTTTGACCTGGTTTCCTATGATATTCTATGGAAAAAGTTGGAAAACACTAATCTACCAATAGAATTCGTCAACATCTGCAAGTACTGGTACGGAAATCAGGTCAATGGCGTGCGATGGTCGGGAACCATGTCGCAATCATACAGGTTGGAGTGCGGGGTGAGGCAGGGGGGATTGTCCTCGCCAACCCTATTCAATCTGTATATAAACGATCTGATTGTGGCACTCAGTAGCACCCGGGTAGGTTGTCACATAGACGGAATTAATATAAACAACATAAGCTATGCTGATGACATGGTTCTACTGAGTGCATCGGTATGTGGCATTAAGAAGCTGCTTACCATCTGTGAAGCATATGCCGAGCCACACGGATTAAAATATAATCCACTCAAAAGTGAAGTCATGGTCTTTGGGGCCAGAGGAAACAGTCCAGGTTACGTGTTTCCCAATATTACGCTTAATGGTACAGCTTTGCGTAGAGTGTCTAAATTTAAGTATTTAGGACATGTGCTGACCTCTGACCTCAAGGATAATGATGAAATCGAGAGGGAACGGAGGGCGCTGGCAGTGCGAGCGAACATGATAGCTCGCAGGTTTGCACGTTGTTCGACAGAAGTCAAAATTACACTTTTTAGATCATATTGTACATCATTCTACACGTGCAGCCTGTGGGCCGACTATACTCAAAAGTCTTACAGTGCCCTCCGAGTCCAATTTAATAATGCATTCAGGGTGCTGATGGGGCTGCGGCGATTCTGTAGTGCATCAGGGATGTTTGCGGAACATCGTGTAGACTGCTTGTACGCCACGATGCGTAAAAGATGCGCATCCCTGGTGCGTAGAGTACGTGGCAGCGCCAACAGCATCCTTAGCATGATTGCTAGTCGGCTGGACTGTGATTACATCGGTCATTGCTGCACCATTTGTCATGGAATGGCGAGGTAGTGATAGATGGGTTTACTGTCTTTTTTTGCGTTTGGTTGTGGGTAATTTTAAGTATTATTAACACTAGTCTATAAGAACATTGTTACTAACAAAATGGACATCATCTCTGGTCTGAAATAAAAATTATATTATTAAAGTTGATGCAACTCTGTGCACCTTCCTGATGTCGTGTATGGGGCAGTGGAGTACAGTCCTTCACTATCCAGGATGTCGGCAGATACAGTAGAACAGCGAACCGATAAGGATCGAGCGTGGCATATTCCAGGGCGACAGTCTGAGTCCACAGTGGTTTTGTCTGGCCCTCAACCCTCTCAGTACACTACTGGAAGGTTCGGGACAAGGCTATCGGTTGAGAAGGTTATATCACACCTCCTTTACATAGATGATCTGAAACTCTTTGCCCCCAACAACTTGCAACTGATGAAGCTACTGAAGGTAACAGAAACCTTCAGTAGCGCCATCAGGATGGAATTTGGTGTGGACAAATGTGCAGTCATACATGTAAAGCGAGGGGAGATGTGGGAACTCAACTCTCGGATTCCATACACCTTAGATCCCTCTGCTCAACCGAAACCTACAAGTATTTGGGTATGTCGGAAGCGTTAGGCATCAATACTGCTGACGTGAAACAGTCGCTGAGGGAGCGCTTCTTTGGCCGCCTGAATAAAGTACTAAATAGTCTTTTATCAGGCGGGAACAAGGTGCGCGCCTTCAACGGTTGGGTCATGCCAGTATTGATGTACTCTTTCGGCATACTCAAATGGACTCAGACGGAACTTGACGCCCTGGATAGGAGGGTCCGCACACTGCTGACCGCAAATCGGATGCATCACCCACGATCGTCGGTGATGAGGCTGTATATCCCGCGGAAATGTGGGGGTCGTGGTTTCTTAAATGCTAAGACCCTACACAACCGCGAGGTATGCAGCCTTAAGGAATATTTCCTAGAAACCGACGTGGGTATGCATCGAGATGTGGTCGCTGTGGACAAGGGCCTCACCCCGCTCTCCTTGGCAAACGAGAAATGGCGCAAACTTAAAGTACTGGATACTAATGACTGCAGGGAAGTATGGCAGAGCAAGGAGTTTCACGGACGCTTTTACCAGGTCCTACATGGACCCGATGTAGATCTCTTAGCGTCCGTATCCTGGCTGCGCTTTGGTGACCTATTCGGGGAAACCGAAGGTTTTTTCTGTGCGATTATGGACGAAGTTATGATGACGAATAATTACCGGAAATATATTGTGAAGGACGGTACGGTTGACATCTGTCGGGCATGCCACCGGCCCGGGGAATCAATCCGACACATTATTTCTGGTTGTTCTCGTCTAGCTAACGGAGACTATTTGCATAGACACATCCTTGTAGCCAGGATTATCCACCAGCAACTTGCTCTTAAATACAATCTTGTGGAATCTGAAGTACCGTACTATAGGTATGAGCCCGACCCAGTTCTCGAAAATGGCAATATCACGTTGTATTGGGATCGATCTATCATCACTAATAGGACTATTGTTGTCAATAAACCCGACATAGTGGTGATAGATCGACAAGAGCGTCGCACAATGATTGTTGATATACTCGTAGCTGTCCCTCATGACGAGAACCTCGTGAAGGCTGAAAAAGATAAAAAAACAAAGTATTTTCATCTGGCTCGCGAGGTTGTCGACATGTGGGAGGTGGATACAGCAATCATTGTGCCGATAGTCGTGACGGCCAATGGCTTAATTGCCAAGAGCCTCGACCAACATCTCAGGAGGCTCTCGTTGGGCAGTTGGCTCAAGGGCTTGATCCAGAAAGCAGTACTCCTGGACACGGCGCGTATTGTTAGGAGATTCCTTTCTCAGGAGTCCTGACCACCGGTAGCTTGGACCCTATTCCCGATACCGGTGGGCAACTACTTTTTATATTTTTAAATGTTTTTGTATTTATTTATGTTTTTTTAGGTACCTAAATATTTAAAAATTTAAAATTGTAACCTATAAAATTAAATAAATGGAATAATAATCAGTTTATTTCAAGTAACATAGACTCATATTAATTACAATAAATAATAAACACATTAGTCACATTAAAATGTCATCAAAAATAAAATCATCATTCAAAAAATTAAATTAAAATTTGGTCATCCTATTAAATTAAATTACATTAAAAAATTAAGTTTTTATGTCAATATTTAAATCATGCTCACTATGCCTGCTAAATGTCGTCTACAACAGTGCCCAATAACGGCGCAATCTAGTCCGCGAGCGCGGACAGCATACAGTGGGCCTAGTGTGAGTTTTTTAACGCGTAAACGTTCGCTTATGTCAAATCGTAAAGAAAAAAGAGGTTACTCGCTATTGCCACCACGCGGCGCTTATACAGTTTTAGTACAGTTTGACGTTTACGCAAACGCGTTCGAATGCGTTAAAAAACTCACACTAGGCCCTCTGTGTGGCCCTCTGTTAGCGCTCCCCTGCACTCGCCGCACCAGCGACGTGCATCTCTTGCGCATTACTGTGTGGAAACAATCCACGAGCACTTCTGCAAACATTGCTGACGCGCTGCAATAGCGAGGGAGCCCCAACATCTTCCTGAACGCGTTGTTATATAAATAATCATAATAAATTTATTGATCCAATGTTACAATTATTACCTTAAATTTATCTTAGCTTAGTGTCGGTCTGTAACTTTTAGTAATGACATTAATTATTCTTCCAGTGGTCCCCAAACTAGGCGGCGCGATATACACATTTATTTCATCATTACCTAAGGAGTAAAACATTTTAGTGCCGTGAACTTTCTCTAGTATATCTATAGTAGTTTATGCTTACGTAAAACGAAACGTACAATGACGAGACATACTCGTAACGTCAAAAGTGTCATAATAAATTGTTGAATTTTTATGATTTTGTTTTTTTTATTTCTCGTAAACCATTAATTTTCGTGCAAAAAGAACTTCACGTAGAAGCTTCTAATAATATTATCTTTCTGTGAAAAAAATATGAACTCCAAACTCCACGTCACATCATTTAAAGCTTAGCCTGATTTTTCATGGGAACAGTGGAAAGAAATGCTGCTACGCGCCTTCCCGAAGCACCGGGATTATACAGGTATTTTAGAAGAGATGCTCAATCGAAGAAAATTGCACACTGAAAGCATGACTAAGTACTACCAGGAAAAGGTTGCGATGTGCTTCAAATGCAAGCTTTCGGGCAGTGCAACCATCTCCTATATAATTCGCGGTTTGCCTGCCGGACTGCAGTCGAATGCAAGAGCCGTTCAGTGCAAACGTCCAGATAAAATAGACGAAGGATTTCTCTGCGCTTTCGATGACTACCGACCGCACTCTTGCGTGTAACACAAAAGGAGGAAGAACGGCGACCAGCTGGGAAAAAGTCAGGACCTGTCAACCTGTCATTGTTCCGTGTCCTCGCTGTAAGAAAATGAGACACTTGGAATATCGAGCATCAAGGTTAGCATAACCGCGAACACTGAAAGAAACAAATTGGTGACTCCAGTACGCCACTATGAGCTCCAAGAAGCTCCTACTCGATCCCTGCAACTATGCTTAGCGGAAGCACTGGCTACCTGAAGATCATCAACAATGGAGAAAAGGATGTTAACTGGAAGGAAGCCCACCATTTTGCTGCGTGCTGAAAGCTGCAGGGATATTCAGGTCAGGGTCAGCATTCGGGTCAGTGCCACTGCCGGCAATTGCCTATTGCTTGACAAAAGCAGCTTTTTATCTGTCAAAAATATACACTGTGCCAGTATAGCCTCTAGTAGGTAAACAAGTACGGGTAGTGACAGAATGTACCACCGTTTGCGACACGTTAACAAAACCCGATCTCATTCTGCGTATTGCTCGGTGGTGGTTACTAATTCAGGTTTACGACATATCTATCGATTATAGGCCCGGTGAGCGTATTCAGCACATATATGCGTTAAGTAGAAACCCTGTACAAACGTTTAATGTTGACGGTTTAGATATAATGGATTGGTTTGCTACTGTGCATTACGAGGATGAAAATTTAAAACACATCATAGATTTACTAAAAGGCGGCTGTAAGGATAGTGGTATAGTAAATAATTACGCGTGGATTAATGAGAGACTTTATCGTAAAACCCTGAATGGCAAAACGCTTAGTTGTTTCGAGACTATCTAAGTGGAAAATATTACAAAAACACCTCGACAATATAGGTCATGTAGGTCTAAAGTGATGTACTGAGGCTATTAAGAATATTTTCTGGTTGCCCGAAATGTCGCGCTTCATAAAAAAGTATGTAGCATCATGTCTGCATTGTGTGGGAAAAGGTGAATATAGCAAGAGGGAAGGCAAATTTCGAGCCGATACGAATGGACCATATTGACAAGCTAGGACCGTTCACCCGTATTAAAATGGGTATCAATACATGTTCGCGATGACTAACGCCTTCTCTAAATTGGTGGTAGCTGAACCAGCTCGTACTGGAAACTCTGTGGAAACCATTCGACTTTTGAAAAAGATAGTTTATTTGAGAACTCTGAACGAGTGGTTTCTGGTCATGGCAAAGCCTTCACGAGTAGGTGGGTATTTTAAAAGATTTGCTACTGAAAAACAATTTGGGCATATATTAAACGCTATAGCATGCCTCAGAGCAAACGGTCAGGTCAAACGCAATAACCGTACAGTATTGGATGCTCTACACGGATCACTAAACCCAGTGATGCTTCTCACAATTGGGAAAACAGCTTGACTGATGTCATTTTGGGTATAAATAATACGGTTAATGCAACTACAGTTTATAAGGCGTATGATCTAATGTATGCTCAAATCGCATGTGACGTTTCCATTCCCAATCAGGTATCAGAATCTGATCAGCCTAGGTGTCCTAAAGCTCGTAAACGTATTCAGGTAGCTAGTACGAGAATGAAGCGAAATTAAGTTAAGAAACGTAAAAATAGCGAAGTGATTATGTATTCTGGCGACAAGCACCAACCAACAGCGTTGGCAAAGTGAACTTTATGTTAGATGACGTATATTTAATTCTGGCCCATACGTAGAGATTAAAGTTGTAACGATCGGTATAGGATTAGAAGTATTAAGGGGCTCAGATGATATAAACAGTTTACCGGTCTAGTATCAGCCGATGCTATTCGCTCATATTAGAGTTTAGCACCCATGTCCGGCAATGTAAGTAATACTGACGAGCAGCTGGAAACAGAAGATCTAGTAGATTTGCTTGAGAGTTGACCCCAGGGGTTCCTACGTCCCATGCTATGTCTATTGGATGACTAATAGTGCTTTGTGTTCCCATTGCAGGAGCAATGCTTACAGGATGGCCGAATGTAACGCCTGCTAAAGATGTCACCACTGTGATAGCCAGCCAGCCTACCGCCATCGCAATGACGTCATCCGACTACGGAGGCCTAAGTGGGAGGTTGTAACAGTTGCCGTCCAGCCAGCCAGCCAGCCAGCCAGCCAACCAGCCAGCCAGCCAGCCAAATATATGTGATTGCGTTTATATCGTTTATTTTTAATTATTTCCACGCTTACCTGACTGTTATAATAAGTTATTATCATTTAGCTGGTTGCACATCTATTAAGAAGAATGGACTGTATATATAGGTATGTGTTTTATATTAATCTCGTTTGATTCTTTTTTCTTTTAGCGACGGCTTCGTTCGGTTTATATATATAATTTATATTATGGTTGTAAAGATTCGTCGAAAAATAATTGAATAATTTATTATTAATATACAAATATTTATTTTGGAAACTATATTACTATTAAAATCCTATCGAGTGGATTCGAAGCCTCATTCGAATACACAGATAGACGCGGCAGTGCGATTTTGCTTTATAATAATATGAACTAATTTTTCAATCGTCAGATATTAATTCAGCAAGTTATTTTTAATTAGCGATTGTATATTAGTCTTGTTGTGTTTATTTTCCCATCATCAGATACTTTATAAACAAAGAATTTATAAATATACATATATTGGAAAAACTAATAAGTTTTTTAATTTTTTTTACAATCCAAAAGTAATTCTCTCACCATCACATGTTATATTTCTGAGACAAAAACTAAGTTATCTAAAGATTGCAAAATAAACTGCTAAATTAATTGTTTTTGGTATACAGTTTAATCTCTACCCTCGTGGACAAGTTAACGTTAGAGAACTAACCATTGGTGTTGATTCTGTTATGCATAAACTAAACTTAATTTAGGCTATTGCTATCTTTTTCTCTCTAATAAAACAAGAAAGAGACGGACGTAAATTAGAGCTGTCAAATTTAGTTTGAACTAATATTTCCATACAAATTAAGGGTACACGTAAAAACATGTCGTCTAAAAACACGGCGAAGCGCAAGGCGTAAACTAGTTTGACATCTCTAACTTAGTGCATAGCTATAGCCGTCCTTTTCTCGCTCTGCCTTTTAGTAAAAGATAGCAATTCTCTAATTTTAGTTTAGATATTGAACAAGAGAATTCGTGCCATTATCTTCTAATTAAGTTTCGCTAAAATGCCTATGAGAGCAGTGGTGGCCCTGTGGTAACGGCCGCGACTTACAAGTTGTTGGTTGTGAGTTCAAACCCAGGCAGGCGCTTTACTTTATGTAAATTATTTCATCACCACTGCTCTCAAAAACGGTGAAGGAAAAAATCGTGAGGAAACCGGCATGTCCTAGAACCAAAAATTCGAAGACATGTGACATCCACCAATCCGCATTGGGCCCACGTGGTGAATTACGGCTCACAGAGAGGAGGCCTGTGCCTCAGCAGTGGGGAAATTAAAAGGCTGATGATGAAAACGGCTATCTGTCAAAATGAGACTATAGTATTTATAAAAAATAAAAGCTTTTTAAAATAATGGTCACTAACGTTCGTCGAAGGAGAGTGGCCAAAAATGATTAAGGGCTTATTTTATCTAACGTCTCGATATATTTTATCCGTGAAATAAAACATCTCTGATAGATGGAAGCCAGTCAAAAATTTTAAGCTTTGACAGAAATATCATTCTGGCGTTAGTAAAATCAACCCTAAATCAACTTTCCACTATGTCAAACTCGGGCACTTCACTGTAAAGAAAATTGACTATCACTATAAAGTTTACCGTAAAATCAAAAATGTCTCTATAATTTATCATCTTAAAAAGGCTAGAATGCGGCAATATTTTAATTACGTAATCTCTCAATCTGCTCGACAATCAAGTACCAAGAATATTCACACGTCCATTGATCCGTCGTCAAACGGGGTCCTACGCTCCATCTTATGGTCATATGTAAAGAAAAATGATTGTTGACGGATCACTTTGCTACTCCGTCAACAATCATATTTTGCTAATTCACAGATAAAAATATCACGCATACTTTTCTCTGCCTATCCTACTTTACAAATACGGCCATTCTCCTTTTTCTATGCCTAATTAAAAACAAAACATTACTTAATACTGTTTATCTACTATACTAAATGCATCGTTTAGGTTCTGCGGACTAAAAGCCATATTACTGTTCTTGTAATTGGAGTAAGGAGAGTTATTTGCTGATAGTGCGCTATCAGTATCTACGTATCCTTGCATGACAGGGAATGATTCCTCGTCTTCATCATCATCATCATACATCGGCAAATTCTGATGGGTTTGCGGCATAAACCTCGCTGGCGGCTCCGCATATTGTCCACCTACAATGATCTCGTCATTGAACTCATCCTGCTTATTTGGCATCCACGGCTTGTTCAGAACTTTGGAGTCCGCGAAATAAAACGGTCTCTTTTTCCGGAAGAAGAACTTAATGTTATCCTGTATCACATGCTTGGCTCTTACTGGATCCAAAGTGACTACGTCGCTATCCATAGGTGTTGGTGTTACGAAGTTAGAGTACGTTGGCTCCTTATTCGTGAAAGCGTAACTGTTATCAGAGCCGGAATACTTGTGGTTCCATTGATAATCCTGCTTAGTGTATTCATGGATGCCATCACGAGGTGACGTATCTTGGAAACTGTGGGGAGTTGGGTAAACGTCGTTGATGCTGGGTTTCAGAGGTGCGCCGTAGGAGTCGACGGGGGGCTCGCCATAACTTTGTTTGTGGGACTGGTTTTGCACCAAATGTGGCGGTGGCTCACCAAAACTTGATTTATCAGGTACAAATAAGGAATAATGTGGAAGTTTCACAACGTGTCCAAAACCTGGTCTGCCGTTAGATCTCAATTTGGGAACACCGTATTTTGGTTTATTTTTTAATCCTCGCTTTTTGGTTGTATATGGGTGTGGTGTCTTCTTTGTTTCCGGTGGCCCATATTTCGGAGACGTTGTTCTCGGCTTTCCTGTGCGTCCCTTCTTTCCAGGTTTCCTGGTCCCTGTAGAGGGCATGTTTTTCAGTCTTGGCGGCCCATATTTTGGTTTTTGAGATCCATATTTTGTCTTTGAGGGTACATATCTTGCCTTCGATATTCTTCTGTAGATAACTCTAGGTTTTTGGAATATTTTGTCCATTGGGCTGACATAGTCCATAAGTAGGGTTGCTTCTCTTTTAATTATTCTTTTACTATCTTTTGTTTCTTCTACTTCTTTGACTTGCTCTTCTGCTCCGCTGCATGATGCTGTTACTGTTATCTGAAATTGAAATAATGTGGATTTAAAATTTTTGTTGACTGAAGCATGCACTGCACCGATCTTACGTTGCCTTAGGGAGAGCGCCCACGAGCAACTTAGTTTCCCAGTTTTTTTTTTAAATCTTTATCGTTGTCTCTTCGGACTATGCGCACACGGGAGCGACAGCAACACGACTTTTTTGTAAGAAAATTATGAGATTTGAATGAAAAAGAAAAAAAAAACTTTTATTGAGCGGCAGCTGGCTGGTCGGAAACTTTTATGGCGCCATGCGACAAAAAAAGTCTCCAGACTGTCGCATTGCTACATCCGCGCACTTTCATACAAGCCGATAGACTTGATGTGAGAGAAAAATTAGTTGCAGAGACAAGAGTTGCTCGTGCGCGCTATCACTTAGAGCAATAATTATTTTTTTGCATCTTCCACTCAAACAGTAAGAAATTTGAAACGTCTACTTAACAGTAATAGATCAATGTTTTTGCTTTAGTTTTTGCTACATTATTACAGCCCCAATATGGTGGCAGAATGCTAATTTTCACGTGACTGTAATGATTTAAGAAACTAAATGCTTACGCTGGTTCGTCTATCGATACAGAAAATAAGATTAACTTTGATTAGATGTGTGTAGGTCCGCGTACACTTTTTTTCTGTGTGCGTAAGCTCGAAGCAGTCGCCTTCATAAAAAACAACTTACGTATACAGAAACAAAAGTGCACGTGAATCTTCACACACATTCCAGCTTCTACCTTCGTGAAGTAGAATATCTATTCCTACTAGTTGGATTGGTAAATGATAAAGGGTGCCGGATGAACTTGTTATTGGCTTACGCCATCTAACTGAAAAGCTAGCCAGAAGAAACACTAATATTAATGTGTCATGTGTGGGGTCGCAATTTTAGGACCCATTAATATTTGTGTTTTTAACCAGTGGTGCTTGGCAACTGGGCTTACCCCAGTTGTAAGTGCCTAAAGGCCTAGCTTTGTTCTGGCTCCCGCTTGATTAGGAGGGAAGTGAAAATTATGTTTTTCTTACTCCTCCGCTGTCTTTTCTGATTAATTTCATTGCGGGACCCAACACAGTTCAATCGTTTCATTGGGACTCGTCCAGCTTCATTGCCTCGGCGTTTTTTCTGGTAGTCGCCACTGTTGATTCTGGCTTACAGAAGTTACAGTGGTTTGGGAATAGTGTGGTGGGTTTGTCACAAAAAAAAATGCTAGCCAGTTGAAATTTTCATAATTATGAGTATTTAAACCGGAGACAGATCATTTATAATTATAAATATGGATGGAATGGTGATTAGAATCAGGTTCTGCTATAACGAATAATGACATCTCCCGCTCTGCATGGAGCGGGAGGGCGTATCAGACTCTTACTGACTAAAACCCACCCCTGATCCTTCCCTGGATGAGTGCCCAGGGGAGCGGAAACTCTGTTATGAATTTATCCGCTATCCCTTTTTTTTGTGGGGTGGGAAATCATCCAATGACTTCTCCCGCTCTGGGTGGAGCGGGAGGGCGTATCAGACTCTTACTGACTAAACCCCACCCCTGTTCCTTCCTGCCCTTAGTGCCCGGGGGCGAGGTAAGTCTGTTTTGAATTTATCCTCAACCCCCGGGCAGATCCGCTACCCCTAGGCATTTCTATAACCCCTGGAACCAAAACTACCAAACTAATGCACACAACAATATTTTCTAAGCCTTTCCCACAATTCAAAACTAAACCACGTCTTACATAAAAATTACCATACAAACGGACGTCCATCTTATTGTCAGTCACATGGTGTCAGTTGGCAGTTCTTTCTATGCTAATCTTGATCCCTAAGGTCTGATACTACCGCATACAGATATACATGAAAGTATGAAGAAAAGATGCGCCTGCGTCACTTTCTAATGCGTGCACGATAATGTGTCTGTAAATCTTAGACTCTTGCGCCGATTATTAATGGCGATAGAATGTGGACAGATGCATACGTTTTTTTTGCTGTAACCGATTTAACATCTAGGAGGAACAGTAAGATGGTTTTAACTGCTTGTGTTCGTGCGTATCATGTGTTGACGCCTATCAGCGTGTCTCGTGTTTAGAATCGTTTGTCTTTTGCAAAATTCAAGGTAAATAGCATTTTTGTCTCATTTTTATTTCTTTAAAAAAAAGCGTTGGCCTACTCTAGGAATTACTTCTGTACTGTGGGTGAGAAGAAAGAAGGAGAAAGAAAAAGTATTTATGGGTGCGTTCACAAACATATAAACCCACTAAAACAAGACACTCGGACCAGGTTAAACTATCTGTAGGCCATACAAATATTTGTTCCGTGCGGGAATCGAATTCAAAACCAAAGAACGTTCAACTACACCAACAGTTAATATTGAACCATGAACGCAAATGAAAATATTGAATGTATATTTTATGTGTTAACTTGTTAAGGTGAAAGCTCCAAGGTAGCCCGCGAAATTAAAATTTTCTTACGTCTTTTGCAATTTGCAGGTCAGTATCAGGTTGTATGTTGGTCAAAATATGATTCGCGGCCGTATCAAGTACGTATGTAAAGAACTGAAATCATTAAAATCATACAACTTTCTCAGAAGAATAGAATGAAGAATAGAATAGAATAAACATTTATTCGACACAGACACAACACAACAGCAACAAACAAAAGGTGAAGAAAATAATAGTAGGTACACAAAAGATACAATAAAATTGTGCTGAGCGTGCCCATACCGAAAGGGTTAGAATTATTGTCAAAATAATGTCATGATTTCATGACATTATTTTGGCCTACTTACATTAGACATCAATTCTAACTGAAAGAGTTGTATTGATGATTTTAATGATTATATTTATGTAAATACATAATTGTTACGGCGATTCAAATTTTGACCAAGGTGCAACCTGACACTGACCTGCAAATTGCAAAAAACGTAAGAAAATTTGAATTTCGCGGGCTACGCTGGCGCTTCAACCTTAACGCGCAATTATACGACTTTAATGGTTTTTAATTGAACATCGCGTCTTAACGACTAGTCTTATTTCTTTGAAAAAAATATATGTTACTCTAAACAATTTTTGTCGTAATTTATTCTCAGAATATTTGAAATTATATTGTTATAACATAGTGTAATTAATTTGTAAAGTTATGTGTAACGCGGATAAAAAATTGTGAATCACGCAAAAAAGTATAAAGCGTATTTTTATAAAACCTTCACCATTTCAAAGATCATTTAATTATTTGTAATTTAGTCTCAGTGTTTTAGTTTAATACTTGTTGTTTTATGCGTAATAAATTAATAATGCGTCTAATTTCGGACAGCGCTCCTTAATGAGCGAGTCCTATTACTGGGTGGACGTACGACGCCTTACGTGAGCTCAGCGCAGAACATGCAAGCTAACCACTCAAGGTCATTGGCAGCTAATAGCGCCTTAGGTTTAGAATTCCAGTGTCAGAATGCGACTGTATTTCAAATCGCTCGCAACTTTGGTTTCAATTTATATACTCGTATATACACGCCGTTGTTTTCCGCATTATTTTCGTTTGTGTTTGGAAACTTGATGTTTATCTTCGATGACAAAATTATGAGTAAAGTCGGTTACCAAAGGGTAACCGACGGGACCCTATTACTAAGCCTCCGCTGTCCATCCGCCCGTCCGTCTGTCTGTCAGCAGGCTGTTTCTAATGATCCGTAATAGGTAGACAGTTGAAATTTTCACAGAATGTGTATTTCTGTTGCCGCTATAACAACAAATAATAAAAATAAATTCAAAATTAATGGAACCAGAAACTTGTTCTTTTTGCTTTTTTTTCAGTTTACGGTAAGTACTTTTTTTTTTGGGTGTGCGAAATCACCCAATGACATCTCCTGCTCTGGGTGGAGCGGAAGAGGTCGTGTCAGACTCTTACTGACTAAAAACCCAACCCTGTTTCTTCCGTGCCTTGAGTGCCCAGGGGTGCGGTAACTCTGTTTCGAATTTATCCACAACCACTGGGAAGAGTTTATGGTACCTACGAAACCCTTTGTATCCGAGTCCGACTCGCACTTGGCCGGATTTTAGATTTAATTTTTGAGTCTCCGTTAGTCTGACGACCTTAGGTCTCCGTCAGTCTGACGACCTTAGGTCTCCGTCAATGTGACGACCCTAAGTCTGCCTCAGAAAGCTTGATTACAAATGGATATGGCACATCTATGACAAAATGAAATAGGTTTGTCTCGCTCATAAATAAATTAGAATAATTTCAAACAGTAATGTAGGTGAGAAATAATATTAAAATTAACTGTTCTTCACTTTCCAGTCCACATATTATGTGAGGTCAAGCTAAACTGACAGTTTTTATTTGACTGATGTTTGGATTTCTAGAATTAACATAACTTTACGGCTGCTAGACCCCGAAAAAAGTGGACAGAGATTTATTCTAATATATGTATGTAGTATGTACGACTGTACGTACACCCACATTATATAAGTCAGTCGCTGCCATAGTATAGCTATCTTACTGCCGATTGCTGCTATAGGATAGCCACCATACTGCCGATTGCTGCTCTAAGATAGCTACCTTACTGCCGATTGCTGCTATAGGATAGCTACCTTACTGCCGATTGCTGCTATAGGATAGCTACCATACTGCCGATTGCTGCTCTAAGATAGCTACCTTACTGCCGATTGCTGCTCTAAGATAGCTACCTTACTGCCGATTGCTGCTATAGGATAGCTACCATACAGCCGATTGCTGCTCTAAGATAGCTACCATACTGCCGATTGCTGCTCTAAGATAGCTACCTTACTGCCGATTGCTGCTATAGGATAGCTACCATACTGCCGATTGCTGCTCTAAGATAGCTACCATACTGCCGATTGCTGCTCTAAGATAGCTACCATACTGCCGATTGCTGCTCTAAGATAGCTACCATACTGCCGATTGCTGCTCTAAGATAGCTACCTTACTGCCGATTGCTGCTATAGGATAGCTACCATACTGCCGATTGCTGCTCTAAGATAGCTACCATACTGCCGATTGCTGCTCTAAGATAGCTACCATACTGCCGATTGCTGCTCTAAGATAGCTACCATACTGCCGATTGCTGCTCTAAGATAGCTACCTTACTGCCGATTGCTGCTATAGGATAGCTACCATACTGCCGATTGCTGCTCTAAGATAGCTACCATACTGCCGATTGCTGCTCTAAGATAGCTACCTTACTGCCGATTGCTGCTCTAAGATAGCTACCTTACTGCCGATTGCTGCTCTAAGATAGCTACCATACTGCCGATTGCTGCTCTAAGATAGCTACCATACTGCCGATTGCTGCTATAGGATAGCTACCATACAGCCGATTGCTGCTCTAAGATAGCTACCATACTGCCGATTGCTGCTCTAAGATAGCTACCATACTGCCGATTGCTGCTCTAAGATAGCTACCTTACTGCCGATTGCTGCTATAGGATAGCTACCATACTGCCGATTGCTGCTCTAAGATAGCTACCATACTGCCGATTGCTGCTATAGGATAGCTACCATACTGCCGATTGCTGCTCTAAGATAGCTACCATACTGCCGATTGCTGCTCTAAGATAGCTACCATACTGCCGATTGCTGCTCTAAGATAGCTACCTTACTGCCGATTGCTGCTCTAAGATAGCTACCTTACTGCCGATTGATGTTATAGGATAGCTACTTTTTTCCCCAAAAATGCATGGATTCCAGTTTCTGTAGAACAGGCTACGGAAGCGACACCATAGGAAAAAGTTACTCTCTAATATAATATATTCCAAATAGTTTTAAGTTACATAAGAAAATAGATGAAAAATGGTGATTCCCCCCATTATCTGCGAAACACTTGCGAGTATATGAATTGAAAATAAAAAAATACAGGAAATCCTTTAAGAAGTCTACAGTTAAAAACAAACATCTTAAAAAATATGCTTCGTTCGGACTGTCACTCACTGTCCGTCGTCTGTCACAAAACTCCTAAGATTTTTTAACATACCATTGACTTATGAAGTTGAAACAAATACCAATATATTGATAAATCAGATTTTTTTTTTGATAATTACCCTCATTTGGTACGACAACTTAAATGTGCTAAGTCAAACACTCTCTAGGCCGGTTTTTTTTATATTTCCATTGCTCTCGCACTGCTGGGAAAGCCGTTATTATTAAAATTCACCAATCACACAAAGAAAGTATTCGAACGACCTTCAAAAAAAAGTGAAAATGAAACTGTCTGGTTACAATAATAATTATTTTTTAACGGTACAAACAAGTTTTTTTATAATTCATTGAAATCTTTACTTTACCGGCTTTAAGGTGCAAGTGCCAGGGTAGTCCGCCTGACGGGGCCCATCGTGGCCGGTGCCTGCATGCCTAGGTGCAGCGGATAAATTCTCAACATGAGTTACCGCACCCCTGGGCACTCAGGCTGGGAAGGAACAGGGGTGGGTTTTAGTCAGTAAGAGTCTGACACGCCCTCCCGCTCCGCCTAGAGCGGGAGAAGTCAATGGATGATTTTCCACACCCCAAAAAACGCCCCGCGAAATTCCAATTTTCTTACGGTTTTTCAATTTGCAGGTCAGTGTCCGGTGGTATCTTGGTCAAAATTTGATTCGCGGCCGTAGCAAGTATGTATTTATAGAATTATGATAATTAAAATCATCAATACAACTCTTTCAGTTAGAATTGATGTCAAATGTAAGTATTTCAAATCATGACATTTGGCATCAATTCTAACTGAGAGAGTTGTATTGTATTGTATTGATGATTAATAATTACAGTTCTGTAAATACGAGTACGTACTTGCTACGGCCGCAAATCATATTTTAACCAACTGCTGATACTGGCCTGCAAATTGCATAAAACGTAAGAAAATTTTAATTTCGCGGGCTACCCTGGAGCTTTCACCTTAAGCCGAGACATACTAAACATCGCCATCTTATGAATTAAATAAGACACAGAGACATTAAAAATTCTCAATACGTCATCTGTTTTGGAATCTGGTTTTATACCCCGTTAAGGACCCCCTGTTATCTACATAAGACTGGTGGATAATAATAGGAACATCTCTAGAGACCTCTTAGGGAAATAATGGAGTAATGTTATGATTGTATTATTAAATGAACTTGCGGCCCGCGGTTTCACCCACGTACACCGGGATAAAAGTAGCCTATCTGCAATGGACATATATATTATCCCGCATAGGACTTAATCCAGGGTATAAGCTATCTACGTACCAAATTTCATCCAAATCGGTCCAGCCTATTGAGCGTGACGAAGTAACAAACATACAAACACACACAGAAGCTATCGCTTTTATATTAGTGTGATAATAATATTTTTGACCCAAAGCTGTATCAAGTTGTGGGATATGCCATTTGAAAGATAGAAACAGCTTCATTTTATTGGCATCAACACTCAAACATGTGCAGGAAAAGGGAAATAATTGTAACTCCTTTTATTTGAATTGGACGAATTCCATGTATGTACACTATGTTTTCATTCCATACACCTAACTTCGACTTTTGCCGTTAGATAAAAAAAAACATCATAGCCACGCAGTGGTGAACGAAGCCTTTGTTTTTCTTTGCTGAACTCTGTCTAGAGTGAACGCAGGTACCTACTTACTAATGTGCCTAGTAACCTGGTTAAAGCCAGGTATTACCTTTTATTGGGGCGGCTGGGCAATCATCCTATGACTCTAGCAAAATGGGGAAAATCTATAAGTCCGTGATTAGACCTGTCGTACTGTATGGATCAGAATGTTGGGCTGTGAAAAAGACGGATGAAAAAAGATTGCAAGTGGCGGAGATGAGAATGTTGAGATGGATGGTGGAGTAACGAGAATGGATAAAGTGAGAAATAAGTACATTAGAGGTAGTTTAAAAGTGGCGCCAGTGACAGAAAAGTTGAAAGGGAGCCGCTTATTTTGGTACGGTCATGTGATGAGCAGGGATAAAACACATGTAACTAAAAGAGTATTGAATATAAATGTAAATGGATGGAGTGGGAGAGGGAAGCCAAAGAAAATATGAAATGGATTGTGTGAGGAGTGATATGAAAGAAAAGGGAGTTAGTGATAGCGTGACGGCTGACAGGACAGAACGGAAGAAAAAAACGTGTTGCGCCGACCCCAAGTAACATGGGATAAGGGCAGGAAGATGATGAAATCATCCTATGACTTTTCCTGCTCTGGGTGGAGTGAGAGGGCGTGTCAAACTCTTACTGACTAAAACCCACCCCTGTTCCTTCCTTGCCTGAGTGCCCAGGGGCGCGGTAGCTCTGCTACGATATTATCCGCGCCCAAGTCAGGCATTGCCTGGACTGGATATCAAAAGATAAGCTGCTGGAAAGTTGCCCGTACCTGCCGCTAAAAAATTCAAGTAAAGTCCAACAGATCATTGATATTTAATCCCGATCAGTTGTCCGGCACTGCCTGGCTTCCCTCTGGTTTTTCAGATTAATACTATCTTTATTAGAGAGTCCAAACTCAACTGCCCATTGTAATGTGATGAAACATAATCGTAATTCACACAAAAACCACAATTATAAATAAAACGTCTAAACTAAAAATACTTCCGACACACTAGAATCGTGCAGGAAGTACCTTAGCAATAGCATTTCATGAGAAAATATAACAACACAGTAACATTTCTGGTGGGTCTTTAATTAGGTACTTGAGTAGGTACATCAACAATTCATAAATGTATAAATATTTATCTAGCATGTTTACTAACACAAGCATGCATGAAGGCACCCACGATACAGGAATAATTCCTAGTGTGGGACAACGTTTTAAAAAAAAAAACAAATAAACAAAACAAACAAATTAACTTCCGTAGAAGAAATATTAATAAACAATGTGACAATTTGAATATCTTTCCACGTTTTGACGAATGACAGCGGTTTTTTTTTTGTGGGTTGGGAAATCATCCAATGACTCCGCTCTTCGTGTCAGACTCTTACTGACTAAAACCCACCCCTGTTCCTTCCTGCCCTTAGTGCCCAGGGGCGAGGTAGCACTGTTTCGAATTTATCCTCAACCCCTGGGCAGGCATCGGCCATGACGGGCGCCGTCTTTATTGCTGACAACTCTGAGGCGCGCGTAGAACACTACGCGCGTCGACTCTCGGGCCTGGTGCTGATCGGACGGCGAGCTACCCATTACTCGCCGTCCGCAGGCCCGGAGATGCGGGGACTTTTGGCTGCTGGGTTTCCCCCCTGGCCCGATTCGCCCCTCCTTAGTTGACCAGACTCCTACTGGGGATCCATATCAACACCGGGCTTAGTGTGGACGTCTAGTCAATATGGGCCACTCAGCACCAGGAACCCCGACCTCAAACCATCCTCCGAGAAGCCGGCTTACAGGAGACGCCACGCTCCCAGTCACGAATGACAGCGTAAATAAGTAAGTAAGTAAGTAAGTAAATAGTTTATTTTCTCGCCACAATACAATTATTTTTACATATTTTACATCAATGCAATTACTAAGCATATTGTGGGAGACTGGTGCCTAAGCTAGGCTTATTGCCTGTGTTTCAGGACACCAGGCCTCCTCCTTAGTGGGTTACAGTTTGTGCACAGGATTTCACATAAGGTTGTGGTCAAAAATTTAAGTAAAAAGAGAAAGAAAGAAAAATCTAAATCAATGACATAGAAAATATGAAAAAATTGACAATATGATAAGATTTTGTGTGTGATTGTGAGTGTGCGTGATTGTAAGTGTGTGTGATTGTAAGTGTGCGTGAAAATGTGTGTAAGTGTTTGAGAGGGATACGGAGGCTTACACTATTACAGCAAATAGTCCTTCAGTGTCGTCGTAGCTTAACTCCTGTAGCCAGGAGGTTAGTTTCTCTTAAATGTACCGTTTGTGAGATGGTACAGATTATAAACATGCAAACAAACAAATAAGTATAGATAACTAGCTTCAGCCAGCGGCTTCGCCCACGTGAAGTTAGTACTTCCTCCCATTAAACAGGGTTTATGTGTGGTCATATTTTAAAAACTTTATTCAAGAAAACCTGAGAAAATTCTAAAAAAAAAATATTTACCTTCCATCCTCCTCCCAATTGATTAGCTGATGATAACTTTGTATGGAAAGTCCAATATTTTTTTGGGAGTTTTCTATTTTTTCTTAGAGAAAGTTGTTCATTTCCATGGGCAGAACCGGTTCTTAAAATGTGACCACATCTTTCCGTTACACTGTATATAGCCTACATTTTATTCTGATGTATAAGCTATATTATTGTAAAGTTTCATCCAAATCCTTTCATTAGTTTTTGTGTGAAAGAGTAACAAACATCTATAACAAACATTATAATCGATCACCTGGGAATTATATGGATAGAATGCTCTTTGCTATATGTTTAACTTAACAAATTATATGGGTAGATTGCTCTTTGCTATATAGCAACCCCCCCATGCTATATGCCCCATGCCATGTTTGCTATATTATGACTGGCCTGTTGGTCTAGTGGTTAGTGACCCTGACTGCTATGCCGGAGGTCGTGGGTTCGATTCCCACCCAGGACAAATGTTTGTGTGATGAGCACGATCATTTGTTCTGTGTCTGGGTGTAATTTATCTATAATATGTATGTATTTAGAATTATATAAGTATGTTTATCAGTTGTCTAGCACCCATAACACAAGCTCTGCTTAACTTGGGACTAGATAACGTTGTGTGATAGTTGTGGAATATTATATTATATTATGTCTTATAAGTGTCTAAATTGATCGAGAATATTATCCTATGGGGTTTCATAAAGGGGTACGAAAATTTGCTTATTTTGGCGTAGGACGCACCGTTTTCGAGATATGACGCATTTTTCATCCTTCAATTAAACCGAATAATGTGGTGTTATTCACCATATTTTTTATTTTTAGTCATTGTTATTAACATACCTTCTTTTTTTTTTTTGCGAGTGTTTAGATCATGGACGAGCCACCAGGACGCAGAGAACGCTCAAATCGAGACTCCAGTCAGCGTAGACTGGAGACACCTAGTCGAGATGATCGCTCACGAAGTCGAAGCGGCCTGCGTATGCGCAGCCCGATTCGATCTCGAGATGAGCAAGACTTCCTGCTGGGACGACAGAGAGTACAGATGCTGGAGCAGGAATTACGCCGAGAGCGTGAACGACTTCGTGCCACGGAGGACCGTCGTCGATCATCGTCACGACGTGCCAGCGAGCGTCGAAGTTAAACATATGTTTAACTTAATAAATTACTAAGAGGGGCTTATGAGTTAATAAGGTGACATGGAAATGAAGAAGTAATATGTTAGGTCCCTCTAAAACACTCGCGAGATTGTTCGAAAGCGTTGCCGCGGCCCTGGAACGAAAAGCGCATCTAAAAGAATACCGGGTGGGTTTTAGATTTTTAGACAGTAATAATGTGACACTCCGTCCCACTCCAACCAGACCGGGAGAAGTTACTAAATGATTCCACACTTAAAAAAGAAAGATTCCTCTACAATAAAATAAAAAATGCGAGGTGAGGCACGACATGAATGGGAGACGAGCACGACATGAGGGAGGACATGAAAGGGAGTGAATTATAGTGTGTTGGTTGATAGGGGAGAATGGAAGAAGAAGACGAGGTGCGCCGAACCCAAGTAGACAGAAAACAGAATAAGGAAGATGATGATGACGGTAATAGACGGACCAACATGACGGAGACTTTTTAGGGTACCGTAAACGAAGGGTCCATTGCAGGACTCACATGTCCTTCTGTCCGTCGCCTGTTACACAGGTTTTACAGCCAAGCGGTGTTTTTTTTTTTTGGGGGGTGGGAAATCATCCAATGACTTCTTCCGCTCTAGGGTGGAGCGGAAGAGCGTGTCAGACTCTTAATGACTAAAACCCACCCCTGTTCCTCCCTGCCCTGAATGCCCAGGGGCGAGGTAACTCTTTCGAATTTATCCTCAACCCCCGGGCAGACAGCCAAGCGGTTGGAGCTACAGTCTTCAAATTTTCACAGTACATCTTCTTGACCCAAAGCCATACAAATTGTCAAAAATTAACTTAGTACGGAACCGTAAATTTGCGAAGTCCGACACGCACTTGACCGGTTTTTTAGTTTTCAGAGGGGAACCTTTACCTTCTTCTGTGAAGCAGTAATTCTTGCTATGGAGGAGGTAAGACGCATAAGAGAGAAGCAATCCTCACGATTCCCGGCCACCGTAGGCGTAAGCTTGCGGACGGTGAGTAACGAGTAGCCCTCCCGCTTCACCCAGAGCGGGAGAAGTTATTTGGATGATTGCCCATACTATAAAAAAGGGGAGAACCCTCCATATGGGGATAAGACCTGGGAGAGTGGGATGAGTGGGATTTATACCTCACACCCCGCCTCATAAACTTTAACTGTAACGTAAGCCTCATAAACCCCTCTGGGTTTCGATAACGAACTCAAACGATACTTACTAAAAATTTATGAAAAAGTTCTAGATAGATAGGACATTATTTTAAAAGGTGGAACGCATTGTGCGCTGTTCCTAAAATCGCGAGAAGTTTCCGTTCTCGACGAGACGGAAATGAGCGATCTCACAAGTTCATTGACATTGTATGAAAACGCAAGTTATTTGCAAGATTGAGAGAATAATAAATGGCAGATTAATTCCAAGGCTATCTATTTTTTACGTAAACAAGTCTTTTCTCGTGACGGCGCGCGCTACCCATTATAAAAAAATAACCTGGGTTATTTTTGTTGTAATTTGTGTTATTCTGATGTATAAGCAATATTACTGTTAAATTTCATCAAAATCTGTTCAGTAGTTTATGCGTGAAAGAGTAACAAACGTAAATCCTCACAAACTTTCACATTTATAATATTAATAGCTGCGCCCCACTATTTCACCCGCTTAGACCGGGTTAAAACGTAGCGTATGTGTTAATCCAGAGTATAAGCTATCTATATACCAAACTTCATCCAAATCGGTCCAGCCGTTTGAGCGTGAAGAATTAACAAATATACGAACAAACACACTCACAAACTTTCGCCTTTATAATATTAGTGTGATAGTAAGATTAGCCAGTTAGAGATTTAGAGGCTGACAACTCGGGAATCTGCTGCTGATAAAATTATCAATACATTGTCATCATTCTGTATTCCTTCATCATCGTCATTTCAGTCGGTAGACGTAGCTGGTCATAGGCCTCAACAAGTGTTACGACAACGACCGGTCCTGTGCGTCTCGCATCCATTCTCATACTCACGACCCTCACCAGGTAATCGGTCCACCTTGTGAGAGGCCTTCCAACGCTGCGTCTTTCGGTCACTAATCTAGAACTTTTAGGCCCCATCGCCCATCTGTTCTGCGAGCAATGAGCCCTGTCCACTGCCACTTCAGTTTGGCAATTCTTCTCTTTCCCTTATCTCAATTTATCTGTGGTCGGTTCAACATTTATTCTTCTCCCGTATTTCTCAATTAGTCGTCATCACAGTTGTCACCGAGCAGTGGTGACCCAGTAGTAATGGCCGCGACTTACAAGTTGTAGGTCGTGATCAGTTCAAACCTAGGCAGGCGCTTTACTTTGTGTAAATTATTATTTCAGCACTGCTCTCAAAACCGTGAAAGAAAACATTGTGAGGAAACCGGCATGTCCTAGAACCAAAAATTCGAAGACTTGTGACATCCACCAATCCGCAGTGGGTCTGTGTGGTGGATTATGGCCCACACCCTCTCACAGAGAGGAGGCATGTGCCCCAGCAGTGGGGACATTAAAAAGGCTGATGATGACAGTTGTCACCCTCTTTCTAGACATAATTATCGGCCCTCACTCAGTCATCAATACTTCATTTCAATCTATAATGGTCCTTACTACTGGCATGTAGTGACATCTATGACGCCACATACGAACTAAACAAACAAATCCTGAATCGCGAAAGCAGAGTTCTCGCGATGCAGGATTTGAGCAACAGAAGATTCCGAAACCAACCTTCGGGCCGACCAAACACAACACACGGGTCGGATGATCCTCCCTTTTCAACGGAGGTTTGCGGGACTTTACACCCTCTTCCGCATACCTCTAAAGGCCTAAAGTCTCCCCCAAAGTATTTCACTCTTCCCACTATGTTACCTCCTTCGGTCAATCTCTTTTAGACACCTCGGAAGTCATTGAATACGCCTTATAAGAAGAAAAGTTCTGATTCTCAATCAGTCGCTGACTGACTCGTCAAATCCCTGCCAAATCCTTGGACCTACAAAGCTCAAATGCATAGATCTTTTCTTTTTTTGTGGGGTGGGAAATCATCCAATGACATCTCCCGCTCTGGGTGGAGCGGGAGGGCGTGTCAGACTCTTACTGCCCTGCCTGAGTGCCTAGGGGAGAGGTATCTCTGTTATAGTAGACAAAGGAATAAGGTCTGAATTCTCAAAATTACTACGAAAAAGGGAATAATGACGGTTGCTAATAAGTCGATGGCTAAGTGCTAGATTTCTATCAATTATTTTTATGGTTCCGTAGGGTAAAATGGGACCCTATTACTAAGACTGCACTGACCGTCCGTCTGTCTGTCTGTCCGTCTGTCACCAGGCTGTATCTCATGAACCGTGATAGTTAGACAGTTGAAATTTTCACAGATGATGTATTTCTGTTGCGGCTATAACAACAAATACTAAAAAACAGAATAAAATAAATATTTAAGGAGGCTCCCATACAACAGACATGATTTTCTTGCCGTTTTTATAGATAATGGTACGGAACCCTTCGTGCGCGAGTCCGACTCGCACTTTGCCGGCTTTTTTTTTTTGAACAAACCAATCTACGCATTTATCTTAAAACACATTCTAATATTTATCAGCGGTAAATCAAACAGAAGGAGACTGATCAGCCATGAATCGAACTGCGGTGGTCCATGTTGAATGATTTTCCAACAATTTGCTATTGCAACAGAAAACAGACAAGATTTCCCTTCATTCATTCTCAATGAATGACGAAAAATCTTGTATATTTACTCGTTATAAACGTAAACAGAAGAGAACGGGTTGGTTCAGCTGGGTGTCGCTACTTGTCTCTTTATACACTTTTACTTGCATGATACTGCATTCCTGATTAACTAGACATTAGTGCCTGATACTTGTCTGGGCACGCCACCATCGCGGCGGGAGTGCCCCTCTTTGAGGAGTGGTTGGAGAGACGTCACGGCGCCCTCACCTTCCGCCTGACGCAGGTCCTCACCGGACATGGCTGTTTCGGGAGGTACCTGTGTCGGATCAAGGCGGAGGTGACCCCTAGGTGTTTCCACTGCGAGGATCGCCCAGAGGACACGGTGTAGCACGCGGTGGAGGTTTGCCCCGCTTGGGCAGAGCACCGCCGTGTCCTTGTGGATGCGATAGGCGGCAGCGACCCGCCGCCTCCTTCTTCTGCGAAGCAGTAATGCTCGCGAAGAGGGAGGCGGCACACGTTAGGGAGACTCAACAACGGCAGAGTCGCCCTAGCGCCCTCAGCCGCAGCCGCCGCAGGAGACGCCAGGGGCTGCGAGACGATCTCCGGCCACCTTAGACCCTGCCTGCGGACCTGCGGACGGCGAGTAGTGGGTAACTCGCCGTCCGATCAGCACCAGGCCCGAGAGTCGACGGCGCGTAGTGTTCCACGCGTGCCTCAAAGAGTTGCCAGCAAAAGGACGGGGCCTGCCACGGCCAATGCCTGCCCGGGGGTTGAGGATAAATTCGAAAGGGTTACCTCGCCCCTGGGCATGTAGGGCAGGGAGGAACAGGGGTGGGTTTTAGTCAGTAAGAGTCTGACACGCCCTTCCGCTCCACCCTAGAGCGGAAGAAGTCATAATATGATTTCCCACCCCCAAAAAAAAAAAAAAACTGATACTTGTGAGTTTTCCCGAAGAAGATTATTATCTGGCATCAAGGCTAAAAGCACTTTTGTAAAGCAGTTCTGATGTGCTTAATGGTCGGAGGATGTGGTCTTTTTAAGCTCATGGATACATCTTCGATGTAAATGTCCCCATCGTTCCTCATCATCATTTCAGCCGAAAGATATCCACTGCTGGACATAGGCCTCCCCCAAGTGTCGCCACACTCAGTGGCGATTCTTTGGGCTATGTCGGTAACCTTGCGGATGATTCGATCACGCAAGAAAAGTCCGAGCATATCCCTCTCCATTGCCCTTTGGTGACTTTTAGCCTTTTAATGAGATCCATTTTGGGTTGGAAATGTCTCCAAGGGAAAAGAAATGAAGGGAAAAAGAGCGTGGCTGTCCCCGTCAAACCTGGTGACGCACTGTGTTGGCAAAAGCGAAGAGCATCGGAATGATGTGGAGTGATTTGAAGCATGAAGCTCAATCGACCGTTTGCGATGGGAGGACTACTGTGGACGCCGTTTGCCTCATCTAGGGAACATAGGACATTAAAAAAACATGCATCTTTGATCATTTTGATGTGCCCTTGCGTTCAGCTTGTATTTCTCTGCCACAAACATGCATCTTTGATCATTTTGACATGCTTTGTTTTTTGGGGCGTGGGAAATCATCCTTTGACATCTCCCGCTCTGGGTGGAGCGGGGCGCGGTAAATCATTTCCAGAATTTATCCGCTACCCCTAGGCATAAGGAACAAGGTTGGGTTTATCATCAGTAAAAGTCTGACACGCACTCCCGCTCCACCCAGAGAAGTCATTGGAAGATTTTTGTTGGAGTAAAAGAAAAAACCGGCCAAGTGCGAGTCGTACTCGCGCATGAAGGGTTCCGTACCATTATCTATAAAAACGGCAAAAAAACCATGTCTGTTGGAAGGGAGCCCCCTTAAATATTTATTTTATTCTGTTTTTTAGTATTTTTTGTTAAAGCGGCAACAGACCTACATCGTCTGTAAAAATTTCAACTGTCTAACTATCACGGTTCCTGAGATACAGCCTGGTGACAGACGGATAGACCGACCGACAGACAGACAGACAGACGGACGGACAGCGGGGTCTTAGTAACAGGGTCCGTTTTACCCTTTGGGTATGAAATCTTAAAACATGTTGCGTCGGATGCACAGTTGCACACAAGTACCGCACCTAACCTCACTTGTTTACTTTTTATTTTTCTTTTAAAGAGAAAGTTACTTATTAAATTACTTATTCGAATCTGTTAATGTTATCGTAAAAACTGTCTAGCTTGTTAGTTGTCTAGCCAGTTAAGAATTTGTTAAAAATATCGTGTTATTTTAATCAACATTGTTACAAGAATTTTAATTAGTTAAAAATTAAAGTTACGCTAAAATTTTAGGATGATAAATGGCGTATGAAGCTGTCAGACCGTTTGTTGTTTGCGTTAAGGTGAATGCTCCAGGGTAACCCGCGAAATTCAAATTTTCGTACGTATTTTGCAATTTGCAGGTCAGTGTCAAGTTGTATCTTGGTCAAAATTTGATTCGCGGCCGTAGCCAGTATGTATTTATAGAATTATAATCATTAAAATTATCAATACATCTCTCTTAGTTAGAATTGATGCCAAATGTTATGACTTCATGAAATACTTACGATGTTGACAGCGCGATAAGTCTGCGCGCGGTCAACATCGGAACTAAATGTTTAATTTTATTATTCAGGATAAAATGTTAATGTTGCTTATGCTTATTTAGCAAGGTGCGATGTCAAATGTTACACATCATGCAACTAATGTAAGGCTTGCTCATTTTTAGGGTTCTGTACTCAAAGGGTAAAACGGAACCCTATTACTAAGACTCCGCTGTCCGTCTGTCTGTCTGTCTGTCCGTCTGTCACCAGGCTGTATCTCATGAACCGTGATAGTTAGACAGTTGAAATTTTCACACATGATGTATTTCTGTTGCCGCTATAACAAAAAATACTAAAAAACAGAATAAAATAAATATTTAAGGAGGCTTCCATACAACAGTCGTGATTTTCTTGCCGTTTTATAGATAATGGTACGGAACCAGCCGTGCGCAAGTCCGACTCGCACT
This sequence comes from Polia nebulosa, assembly GCA_951329385.1. Taxonomy (NCBI): domain Eukaryota; kingdom Metazoa; phylum Arthropoda; class Insecta; order Lepidoptera; family Noctuidae; genus Polia; species Polia nebulosa. The sequence goes on from OX589609.1 coordinate 4,157,703, forward strand.
TGACCGGTTTTTTTTTAAATTATTGATATGCTTGCGCTTGACCACTATCTCACCTGATGGTAAGCGATGATGTGGTCAACGATGGAGCAAGCTTGCCTAGGAGTAACCTATTCACTCTTAGCTTAAAGACCCCCAGGTTGTAGCTATCAGAAAAACACAGACTTCGGCAGGGAATTCCACTCCTTAGCTGTACGCACAATGGATGAGTTAAATTAATTTCACCTAACTAACAGTCTGCTTTGTTTCTAGGGTTACGAAAGTCTGAAAGAAAAACAGAAGATTTTTTTTTTTTTGGGGGGTGGGAAATCATCTTCCCTTCCGCTCTAGGGTGGAGCGGAAGGGCGTGTCAGACTCTTACTAACTAAAACCCACCCCTGTTCCTCCCTGCCCTACATGCCCAGGGGCGAGGTAACTCTTTCGAATTTATCCTCAACCCCCTGCCAGCCCGGCATCGGCCGTGGCAGGCCCCGTCCTTTGCTGACAACCTTTGAGGCGCGCGTGGAACACTACGCGCCGTCGACTCTCGGACCTGGTGCTGATCGGACGGCGAGTTACCCACTACTCACCGTCCGCAGGCCCGGGTCTACGTTGGCCGGAGATCGTCTCGCAGCCCCTGGCGTCTCCTGCGGCGGCTGCGGCTGAGGGCGCTAGGGCGACTCTGCTGTTGTTGAGTCTCCCTAACGTATGCCGCCTCCCTCTTCGCGAGCATTACTGCTTCGCAGAAGGAGGAGGCGGCTCCCCATTCCCTCTCGCTCCGTACCATGGCCTGAACCAGGGCACCGCGCGAGAGGTCGTTGCCGCCTATCGCATCCACGAGGACACGACGGTGCAACCCTTATAGGATCACTCGTGTGTCTGTCTGTCCGTCTGTCACAGACAATTAGCTCCGAATCCACTTGATCAATTGAGTTGAAATTTGGTACAAATGAATATCTGAGATCAAAAAACGGACATGTGACGTAAATAATTTAAAATTATGTGGGTCCCTTTTGGGTTGCTAATCTTAAAAAAAAAAACTGGTTGTCTATAAAGTTGGTTTACAGACGATAGTTTAACGTGACAACGTCATAACAAAACATTGATGAAATATAGATGCGGCGCATGCGTACAATGAGCGTAACGGGACACTTTTTCGTGCATGCAGCCGGCGTTCATCGATTTATTAGACGTTGTCACGTCAAAAAAAAAATGTTTTTCAAACTGTGCTGTGCTAGGTATACATCAAAATAATGAAAGAACTTATTGTAATAATTTCAAATATATTTGTGTTATAATTTCAAAATATATAGTTTTTAAATTATTTAAGAAAATAGATGAAAAATTACAACCTTATCTCCGAAACCATTAGTCATAAAATTTTGAAAAAAATACTGTGCATAGTTTTTTACATATACAGGATGTAACGGAAAGGTGTGGTCATATTTTAGGAACCGGTTCTGCCCATGGATATGAACAACTTTCTCTAAAAAAAATAGAAAATTCCAAAATAAAAATTGGACTTTCCTTACAAAGTTATCATCAGCTGATCAATATTTGTATGGGAGGTAAACTTTTTTTTTTGAGAATATCCTCAGGTTTTCTTGAAGAAAGTTGTTCATACCGGTGGGCAGATGCAGTTCTTAAAATATGACCACACCTTTCCGTTACACCCTGTAGATTACAGGAAAACCTGAAGTATACAGTTTAAACCTAAAAAAAATAAATGTTCGGAACCCTTTGCGCACGAGTCCGACTCGCTCTTGGCCGGTTTTCTTAAGAAGAAGTTATACGTACATAAAATGAGTTGCTATCTCTTCTGCAAATGCAACAATTTGTCGAATTATTCCCAATAATCCCCTCTAGCCCTGTCCTCCAGGGTGACAATTTGTGCCGACTGTTCCCTTTGAAAACTGACTAGAGGGGACAAATGGGAAGTCTGTTTCTCAGTTGTCACCGGAGGGGGGGGGGGGAGGTTACATTTGCTATGATTCCTTCCTTCCCAGAAAAAAAAAATGTAATTACCATAGATTTCAGCTTTTTTATTTCTTATGCTACATAGAATCAAATAAAAAAATTAACACAATGTCAACACGCTTACAACATTAGAAAAATATTAACTATTAAGTAAGTAAATAAAAATGTCAAAAAGATATATAGAATCAAATAAAAAAAATCAACATTATGTTTCCTTTAATAGGTACAATCACAGATTATTAACTTACTCGTATATTAACACCAATCGTTTTTTTTTAAATTTTATATAATTTTTACATATTGCGGAATTTATTTTGTACGGCAACACCGAGGTTGTTAATCGATGCATGCCAAAATATCGTAACGATTAGTAGGTAACTTCTGATCTCCCAAACAATGGAATTGTTATCAAGATTCGTGTCATTATTCATAGACATAGTTAAACAGAGCATTACCTAAAATGCCACGATGTGCTCATGAAAATAAATCGTTTCTTATGACATGACAGCTACTGGAAGACATCTATTGTTCAAATAAGTTACTTCCGACTGACGATCATTATGAGATAAGTTTTAACTTAATCGTCTTTGTTTGTGTTTATGTAAGTTAAGCAATTTGATATTTTAGGTTCTTTTACCCGGCTGCAATTGAAGGGTTTTTTTTTTTTTTTTTTGGGGGGTGGGAAGTCATCTTATGACTTCTTCCGCTCTAGGGTGGAGCGGAAGGGCGTGTCAGACTCTTACTGACTAAAACCCACCCCTGTTCCTCCCTGACCTACATGCCTAGGGGCGAGGTACGAGTAACTCTTTCGAATTTATCCTCAACCCCCGGGCAGGCATTGGCCGTGGAAGGCCCCGTCCTTTGCTGACACGTGGAACACTACGCGCCGTCGACTCTCGGGCCTGGTGCTGATCGGGCGGCGAGTTACCCACTACTCGCCGTCCGCAGGCCCGGGTCTACGGTGGCCGAAGATCGTCTCGCGGCGTCCGAACCACCTGGCGTCTCCTGCGGCGGCTGCTGCTGAGGGCGTTATGGCGACTCGGCTGTTGTTGAGTCTCTCTAACGTATGCCGCCTCCCTCTTCGCGAGCATTACTGCTTCGCAGAAGGAGGAGACGGCTTCCCATTCCCTCTCGTTCCGTACCATGGCCTGAACCAGGGCACGGCGCGAGAGGTCGCTGCCGCCTATCGCATCCACGAGGACACGGCGGTGCTCTGCCCAAGCGGGGCAAACCTCCACCGTATGCTCCACCGTGTCGAAAATTAAAGGGTTATTTATGTTTTTCGCGCGTACCTTGTATTCTTTATTTACCTCATATCTTTCGTCATCAAATCTGTGATTGAACTAAAATAAATTCCATCAAGTGCATCAGAATGCTTGACTTGTTTGGAACTTTTAAGCTGTTTTTTGTAAGACAGGTTTTTTGTTTTTTTAATTTTATTATTATATTAAAATTTCACGTAAAAAGTAGTACACAGATGGAGCTAAGGGGGAAGCGCCAAGGTAGCCCGCGAAATTCAAATTTTCTTACATTTTTTGCAATTTGCAGGTCAGTATCAGGTTGTATGTTGATCAAAATTATGATTCGCGGCCGTAGCAAGTATGTATTTACAGAACTGTAATCATTAAAAGCATCATTATAACCTTCTAAGTTCATATTGATGTATGGAATGAAAATTAATGAAATCATGACATTTGACATCAATTCTAACTGAGACAGTGGTATTGATAATTCTGTAAATATACCTGCTACGGTTGCGAAAAGTATTCCCTTTCAATAAATATTTGTGTAATTAACAAATGTTCTGTTTTGGCTGAATATCCATAGCAGTTGCAGACAACGTAACAAACCGTAAATCGCTTGTTTTTGTTTTATCGAAGCCTCAATATAAATAAGAAAAAGGTTTCCTATCATAAATTACGCTAAAACAGTAAAAATCTAATATTATAAATGTGAAAGTTTGTGAGGATGGATATATGGACGTTTTCTACCTTTTTACGCAAAAACTACTAAAGGGATATTGATGAAACTTCACAGTGATGTAGTTAATACGAGTATATATTTTATACTGGGAGGAAGTACTTACCCACGTGGGTAAAGCCGCTGACCTTCGTAAAAGTGACTTAAGTTTTGTTTTTGGGATTTTATCACTGGTTTTAGTCAAAATATAATATAATAATATTCCACAACTATCACACAACGCCATCTAGTCCCAAGCTAAGCAGAGCTTGTGTAAATGTAAATGTAAAAATCTTCAAGTAATAAATTTAATTATACAATATGTACCTATTTGTAAGTATTTTTATTCCAACTCAAAAGTGTTTGTATGATGAGGCCTGCTAATCCTCGTAACAAAGCTATTAGGTAATTACTATTAGAAATAATAAACAAGCAAAGTTTATATCATCGTCCATCTCCCAAAATATCTTCCAAAAGTTATCTAACAATGCCACTAAAACAAAACAATTCAATACAACAATCGCATGCGCATGAAAATCGAAAGTATACGAGATGAGCCGAACGAATCATGTTTACATAGCGCATGCACAGACAAGTTGTATCACGAGCTGCCGCAGTGCTAATAAGGGTTTAATAAATCTTGTTATTTATTACCGCACTAGGTGATCATGAATTTACCAAGTGAATGTACTAAGCAGTAATGTTTAATATAATCAGCTATGAAAGTGAGCAAAGAAACGATCGATGGATTGCCTTTTTTTTTTGCGTGTGGGAAATCATTCAATGACTTCTCCCGCTCTGGGTGGAGCGGGAGGGCGTGTCAGACTTTTACTGACTAAAACCCACCCTTGTTCCTTTAGTTGCCTGTGGTGAGGATCGATGGAATGCCTGAAACATGGTATAGTTACATATTATGTCTAGAAAGCTAGGGAGTGGAATTCCCTACCGGAGTCTGTGTTTCCTGATAGCTACAACCTGGGAGTCTTTAAGTCAAGAGTGAATAGGTTACTTCTAGGCAAGCGTGCTCCATCTTCGACCACATCATCGCTTACCATCAGATGAGATGGTGGTCAAACGCGTGCCTATAAACAATAAAAAAAGAAAGTAGAACGGGTCAGCTACCCGGCGCCTCCACCACTTGTGGAGCCTGCAGAGCTCCAGGGGCGTTCCTGTAGCTTTGGGGAGCTGTCTCACTCGCTGACTGCGAGAGTGTTGTATATAAGAGTGACTGGCTATGTGTTTTGTGTTATAAGTAAAAACTGGGAGGGCGCGCACTCTTAACTCGTTTATTTCTTTACTAGAAAGTTGTACATGTGCCCTCTTCTACGGGCGAGGCAGAACTAACTCAAAACAATCACTACATTCTACTAATTCATTCTAAACTCAATATTCGAACCACTCTTCAAATATTATCAACTGCCAGCAAAAGCCCGGTGCTCACGCACTGTCTATAGGCTGTGTGTACATACATGTGGCATTTGTTTGAGATCAATCACGTATTGAATGCCACCTACTGCGGAGGAGTGGAATCGTGTTTACTGATAGCTACCACCTGCATGTGTATTCGCTAACTCGATTGATATCAATCATCATCAGTTCAGATCATAATCATCATCACTTCAGCCGAAAGACGTCCACTGCTGGACATAGGCCTCCCCCAAGTGTCACCACAATGACCGCTCCTGTGCATCTCGCATCCACCGGATACCCGCGACTCACACCAGGTCATCGGTCCTCCTTGTTGGAGGTCGGTGTTCAGATAAAGAAGGAAAATGGATGGTTATCATCATTGGTAGTCATCATTGCCAAGACATTTTCCAACTATGTAGGTTGCGATCAGGTTGCAGTCTAAACCAGAAAAAAAAAGAAAAAAGAAATGAAAGATACAGATGTATAAGAGTATTTTACATGAAGCTACCTATCTAACCTTCACAACCCAATTCACACCGGCAGAGAAACTGCCGCCTGGACATGAACTGCATTGGCCAATTTGAAAATCTATTAACCGACTGCGGAACCAGCTTGGTCGCTGTAGAAATAACCTAGACAATGGGGTATCCTTGACCCATCCCAAACTAACTCAGTGCCCGGGTCTGTAGACGGCGAGCAGTGGGCAGCTCGCCATCCGATCAGTACCAGGCCCACGAGTCAACGGCGCGTAGTGTTCCGCGCGCCTCAAAGAGATGATTGTCAGCCACCATTGACGGGGCCCATCGTGGCCGGTGCCTGCATGCCTAGGGGTAGCGGATAAATTCTGAAAATGAGTTACCGCTACCCTGGCCACTTAGGCAGGGAAGGAACAGGGGTGGGTTTTAATCAGTAAGTCTGACACGCCCTCCCGCTCCACCCAGAGCGGGAGAAGTCATTGGATGATTTCCCAACCCACCAAAATAAAAATAGTGCCAGTGTGGAGCCCACAGGACACTGGACTTCACAGGACATACGTCAGCTCCTTGCCTGCCCAGCATGCACATACACCTCCACCTTGAATGATTAAACGAAGCCAATGACAAAGCTATCCAGGTGGCTAGATACTGGTCGGACAAAATTTGAGACAAAATAGACACGAAAAGAAAAAGTACCCAGTTACTAGGTAACATGACAGCTTTTGGTAAATGCGTTGTCAGACTTCAACCTCTCTCTTTTAACCCCCGGGTGTTTCCACTGCGAGGATCGCCCAGAGGACACGGTGGAGCATACGGTGGAGGTTTTCCCCGCTTGGGCAGAGCACCGCCGTGTCCTCGTGGATGCGATAGGCGGCAGCGACCTCTCGCGCCGTGCCCTGGTTCAGGCCATGGTACGGAGCGAGAGGGAATGGGAAGCCGTCTCCTCCTTCTGCGAAGCAGCAATGCTCGCGAAGAGGGAGGCGGCATATGTTAGGGAGACTCAACAACAGCAGAGTCGCCCTAGCGCCCTCAGCCGCAGCCGCCGCAGGAGACGCCAAGGGCCGCGAGACGATCTCCGGCCACCGTAGACCTGGGCCTGCGGACGGCGAGTAGTGGGTAACTCGCCGTCCGATCAGCACCAGGCCCGAGAGTCGACGGCGCGTAGTGATCCACGCGCGCCTCAAAGAGTTGTCAGCAAAAGGACGGGGCCTGCCACGGCCGATGCCTGCCCGGGGGTGGAGGATAAATTCGAAAGAGTTACCTCGCCCCTGGGCACTCAAGGCAGGGAGAAATAGGGGTGGGTTTTAGTCAGTAAGAGTCTGACACGCCCTTCCGCTCCACCCTAGAGCGGAAGAAGTCATAGGATGATTTCCCACCCCCCCAAAAAAAAAAAACCTCTCTTTTACGACGCCTGGGTGGTTTTTTCCGTGCAAGGTAACCACTTCATGGGCGTGGTAGGTGGTGCAATTAACCTACCTAATTAACCGGAGTCTAAACATGTGGCATTAGATCAGACACCGTGAAATGCTATCAGTTTCACTTATCGAAAGTGGAAGTGACGAAGGGGCTCACACTTTTTAATTGAGGTTGATCGTATCAGGAATAAAGACATCGGCAGGAGAACCAAGGTTACCGTTATAGCTCGAAGAATCGCCAAACTGTAGTGGTAGTGGGCTGGTCACATTGCTCGCAGAACAGATAGTCGATGAGGCCGAAAAGTTCTGGAGTGGCGACTGCGTACCGGAAGATGCAGCGTTGGAAGGCCTCCAACAAGGTGGACCGATGACATGGTGTGGGTTGCAGAAATCCGATGGATGCGAGATCCACAGGACCAGTCGTTGTGGCTACACTTGGGGGAGGCCTATGTCCAGTAGTGGACGTCTTTCGGCTGAGATGACGGTGATGAGGTATAAGAAGAATAAGAAGACCGAAGAACTTGCGGTCCTCGTTTTTATTTTTGGACTATTTTCATAAACAGGGTGTAACGGAAAGGTGTGGTCATATTTTAAGAACTGCAACTGCCCATCGATAAGATCAACTTTTTTCAAGAAAACCTGAGGAAATTCTCAAAAATTTTTATTTAATATTTTTATTTTATATTTCAATTTATTTTACCTCCCATACAAATATTGATCAGCTGATTATAATTTTGTATGGAAAGTCCAAATTTTTTTTTTTGGAATTTTCAATTTTTTCCTAAAGTTGTTCATTTCCATGGGCAAAATTGTTTCTTAAAATATGAGCACACCTTTCCGTTACTATATAGTATATAATATAAACTCTATATACTATAAACTCTTTCTCTGTTCAGAGCATAGTCAAAATTGTTTAGAAGATGACGATATTGTTTTTTTTTGGTTGTTTGCTTATTGTTTTGTTGTTGTTTGTTTGTTTGATTGTTTGGTTTCTGATGTTCAATTTAAAAACATTAGAAGTCGTATATTTGCGCCTTAATAGCTTCATATTTTTCACAGCCACTGGTCGAAAAGTCCAGTAAAGTTAAAATCTTCAATACCGAACTACATTTGATAAGCTTAAGTAATCTAAGCCATAATTAATACCATATATTACTAACCTACTTCACACAATAATAATACCTAATAATCCACACGGTAATCAGATTAAATAATATAATTACCGCCATAGAAGACGTGACAATGAAAACAATATGGCTGTCGTGTAGCGAAAGTATTTGTGGTGACGCCTGGTTGATAGAAAAGTGTTTTGAAATCATGGTGGTGGTTAGATTTGACATCATTATGCGCCATTTTCTTTGTTGTACATGAGTAAGTACGGTGGAAATTGATGACCTGACTGGCGTATTTATAATATTAGTAGGATCATAACCAGTAGACCGGACATAGTCCGGCTGACCCAGTTCTCGACATAAAACACAACCCATGGAAATTGATCGGAGCACTAATATATTTTCTCCCAGTTCAGTATCGTGTAGCAAAGGTGAAAATGATCGCAAATGGCTACCGTATCGGGTGTCTTAGCCTAGATTTTAACTATGTAGTCGAGATAGTTTTATTGTGATAATAATTATTGTGTGCCTAATGGCATAAAATAGCTAACTACAGATAAGAACGATGAACCTCATCAGAAGGCTTACAGTCACCCAAAGGGCAATGGAGAGAGCTATGCACGGAGTTTCCTTGCGTGATCGAATCAGGAATGATGATATCCGCAAGAGAACCAAGGTTGCTGACATAGTTTGAAGAATCGCCAAACTGAAGTGGCAGTGGGCTGGGCACATTGCTCGCAGAACAGACGGTTGATTGGGCTGAAAAGTTCTGGAGTAGCGACTGCCTACCGGAAGACACCGCGTTGAAAGGCTCCAACAAAGTGGACCGATGACCTAGTGAGGGTCGCTGGCAGCCGATGGATGCGAGTCGCACAGGACTGGTCATTGTGGCGACACTTATGGGCCTATGTCCAGCAGTGGACGTCTTTCGGCTGAAATGACAAATGAAGATGACAGCTAAGAAAAGATAATTATTTCTATTTTTTAAATAATATAAAACAATGTTGCTGTCTGCGTCTGTTTGTTTCTCCGCTTAGTTCTTCTAAACCACGCAAGCGATTTTGATATGGCTTGCATTGCTAGAAAGAAAGATAAACGAGGAAGGTTTGTGTATGTAATTTGAACCCGTGCAGAGCCGGGACGAGTCATCTATAAAATGATGGTATCAATCATGATTATGGATGATTTTAGAGATTCAGTTGAACGTATTCAATATACAGTCCTTTCAAAGCTTCACCACAACACACAAGATTGCTCCTCACAACGCACCCTTTGTTCCGAATGTGTAAAGGCCACAACAATTTTTGCAAATCACCAGACACCGATTTACACAGTGTCTCACTCAACAAGTTTAGGAGAGCAGTCTCGGAGGCGCGAGCGTGTACAAATCTTCCAATATTGTATGTATATTACACACGAAAAAAAATTTCCTCCCATAGTAATTTTGATCAGCTACTCGTAATTATAACATTGTACGGAAAGTTCATATTTTTTTTTTTGGAAATTACTACGACTTTTTTTTAAACATTATTATGCTCGCGTTTGACCACTATCTCACCTGATGGTAAGCGATGATGTGGTCGAAGATGGGTGTGTTCCCAAAACGTTTTGTGCGTGTGGGCGGGATGTCTACCATGTACCGGTGGCGCATTGACGAACGTCTAGTGGTCCGATGATGGAACGGGCTTGGCGGAATTAAACACTTCATCACCAGACACTCCCCAAAATGCAATCCAAAGAAAAGTTACAGGCCAGCAACTCGGCGTCGATAAAGAAGGTTGTTCATTTCCATAGCCAGAAGCAATATTCAAAATATGATCACGCATTTCGTAACATCCTGTATAATGGGTATAAGCTGACTATGAAGTAGTGTTTTACCTGTTAAGCCCTGCGACTCACTGGTGAGTCGGACAAAAAAAAAATATTAAAGAGAAAAAAAAAAAATATCGGCTGTCAACCCGGGTTGTCGTCGGGGTTCAATTTGATAACCCGGAATTAGCCGCGGGGGCAGAAGGGTCGTCTATCTAGGGTGCCTAGAAACCGCGCCCCGTGGCACATAGGCAACTGTAGGAACTGGGGAGGGTTTTAGTCAGTAAAAGTCTGACACACCTTCCCGCTCCGAGAGAGGCTTAGAGCGGGAGAAGTCATTGGATGGTGCCTAGGAAAAGTTATCACTTTTACAAGCCGATTTCAAGTTTTACCTCGCCAGTTTACAATAAAAAGAGAAAATCACATAACTATTAACGTTTTTCTTCAAAGCTAAGATCGCAACGGTGTTGGCTCAATATTGGGTAAATAATACAAAATTGTTGACTAATGATTGATGAGTATTCTTATGTAACACTATTACCGTTTTACTAACAATAAGACGGTCTTTATATTTGGATTATAGGTAACAAAGGGTCTAGTCTCTATTTGCTTTGTTGCTTAGTGGTACCTTATGTATTTGACTCAATTTTCACTGAAAAGACTTTACATTAGGGCCACAGATTACGTGAATACCACTGGATGAGAATGCTTTGTGCACTAAGTCGGCCTCTGTTCTTGTAGGTAATTGTATAAATTATATGCTGATGCTCTGGATACGTAGTTACGAACGAAGCTCGTGGCTAAAGTAATAACAGCCGCATGGGTCGATCGATCAGGTTAAGCTACGCTTGCCGGGGTTGGTCCATGGATGGGTAACCATCTTTACATACCGAGACTCCTCCGTGCCTCGGAAAGCACGTTAAGTCGTTGGTCCCGGCAGTCAATCGTGGATCTCTGACAGTCGTTACGGGTCGTCAGAAGCCTGAAAGTCTGACAACCAGTCTAACCAAGGGGTATCGTACCCAGTCAGTAACTGGGTTGTGGAAGTCAGATAGGCAGTCGCTCCATGTAAAATACTGGTATTTAGCTGCATCCGGTTAGACTGGAAGCCGACCCCAAGATAGTTGGGAAAAAGCTAGGCAGATTGGATTGGCTCTGGATACGTAGTGCTGGAGGAGAATGCTAGGGGTCTCGTGGACCGAATTTCGCACCAACATCTCTATACTCCAGGAACTCGGGATAAAGCGACGTCTTACGACGAGTACAAAGTCGAATATTAAAATTCTTTGGACACGTCTCCAGGCTCCCGAGTTGCTACATCGAGCGCCTTGTGGTGCAGAGAATGGTGAAGGGCACCAGAGGGCGAGGAAGGTCACCTTTGCGATGGGCCGATTAAATTAAATCTGCTTTAAATGGTACCTTGCTCGAGTGAACGAGTATCCAATAAAGAAATGAAATAGGGTAGACACATAATTTATAAAATCTTAGGGAAATAGTGTTCATAAAAAGTTTTTTACCAAAAAGAATACACTACAAATTTAAAAATAACTTTAATTTCGGAAGTCGGTGTCAAAAAACGTAGAAATAAAATGCAAAAACCGACTTCCGAAATTAAAGTTATTTTTAAATTTTTAGTGTATAATCTTTTTGGAAATCGGTTGTTTTTTTTTTTGTAAAAAGTTTTTCTATGAAACGTAGAACTAAAATTGTACGTGAACCTACACAGACATCCAAGACCAACCTGCCTTGGTAAGATAGAACAACTATAGCAGAAGTAGATCTAGTGTTACAGCATTCCAATAGGCTTAGCTATATTTGTTTGTAGCTATGTTACGGTATATTCACGTTTCTAAAACAATTATCTCAGAATAAGACAGCAAGTCTTATAAAAAACTTTCAAATGTCTGGAAACCGGTTGCAAACGTGATAAGTGTGTAGAATTCTATTAACTGACGGTTCTTATGAATTTATAACTATTTTGGACTACATTTTGAGGTGGTCTGAGAAAATATTTACACACGTTGAATCATGGTATAAATTCACGGTCTAGTGCAGTAAATGTAGGTTAAATTTGGCTTTATTTAATACTTTGATATTGACGGTTTTTGGTAGCCATAATTTTAAGTACATTTTGCGTTGAGACTTAAAGATCTTTGAAAGACTACTCCAGAACCCCTATTGTGCAACGCCTATTCGGGCACATCCCTGGGAAAGCCGGGGAGAGGCTTCGTTGCAAGACATCCCTATTCCCAACTCGCCCGGTTCGTATAAATCAACTTACATTACATAGCTAGAAGACGCAAAAGTACTAATGATGAGAAAAGTGCTAACATGGTTTGTATTTATTTTATTCAGTCATCATCATCACGGTAGTGAAGTTTGGGCAGTCAAAAAAACTCATGAACAAAAGCTTCACACCACTGAAATGCGTATGCTGAGATGGGCGGGTGGAGTGACACTCAAGGACAGAGTACGCAATGAACACATTAGGGGAAGTTTTAAAGTTGCACCTATCACTGACAAGATGTCCGAATCAAGGCTAAGATGGTATGGGCACGTGATGCGAAGGCCCGATGATTATGTTGTGAAGAAGTGCCTTTCCATGGCTACTAAAAAAAGGGGTAGGAGAAGACCGCATACCACGTGGATGACAAATGTCCAAAAGGACATGAGAAGCCTCAATGTCAGCATTGAAGACACCAAACAAAGAACAACATGGCGCCGCATGATAAAGAAAGCCGACCCCGTGTAACGGGATAAGGCGAGACTAAAGAAGAAGAAAGAGTCATCATCATCACAAATCACAGTTTTTACAATAAAAAACTTCTGCTAAAAATCAGTATTTGTATTAAAAAAAATTACACTGTCGTCTAAGAAATCACTGTTTTTACAATTATTAAAACTTTCTGTTAAAAAATCGCAGTCTGTATATAAAATAATTCAAACTATCGTAAGAAATCACAGTTTGTACAATAATTTTAACTCTGCTAAAAATCAGTACGTGTTTAAAATAATTTAACCTATCACCTAAGAAAACCTACGTACCAAAAACGGCCGTTTCTGACACTTTTGGCCTTCTACTTTGGATACGAAACATTCCAAGACCTGTTTTAACATCGCAAAAATATTTTATCCTCTTTGTAACAAACGTGACGTTGGATTTTTTAATATTTATTTTCTATGCTATGTTACGATTTTTTATTCAATGAGGGCGCCACTTGGCCGGTAGTAGACCCTTAAGTTGACATTGCAAACAGACAATTCAATTTTGTTTATTTGTATAGAGTATTGATAATCAATCTTGATAGTATCAAATGATTCTTCCAACGTCCCACCAGATTTCGCCACTTCAAATAAAGCCGATAACCCGATACGAATCGGTATCAGAATCGAATTAGGTATACCGATTATCGATGCACATAATATCTATCGTTCAAACGCATCGAGCTAACACGACAAAACTTGTACGACCAGTATAACTTGGCACTCTTAGTTGCGCTACTGTCTTGACAAAGCAAATAATAGTATTATAGTTAAAAAAAATTAAGACACGCTTTGGCGTGACGTCATTTTATGTTTCGTATAGTATTCTTCTCAGCAACCTTGCATTTGATACCCATATATCATTGGAATACATAAAAAATAACCTCCATCTTTGGTATATAATATAATAGATTTAAAAAATAGAACCGACTTCCAAAAAAAACAAATAGTGCAAAATAACTTTAATTTCGGAAGTCGGTGTTTCTGGTTTTGTTTCTTCGTTTTTGACACCGACTTCCGAAATTAAAGTTATTTTGCACTATTCGTTTTTTTTGGAAGTCGGTTCCATTTTTTTGTAAAATAGTTTTTATTTTTCACTTTTTACTTGTGTTTCTCCATTAAATTGTGTTCACAATGGATATCTAGGCGATAGCAGCAATCGCGGTTGATTTGCTGTCATTTTTTGAAGAGTTCCGTTGTCTGTCTCCGAAATACAGCATCAGATCTTCATGAAATTATATGGGACCATTTCGGAACAAACTCCTTTCGAACAAAAAAAGAATTTTGGAAATCCGTCCATAAATGACGGAGTTATGCCCGAAAATACATAAAAAAAAATATATATATAAACATCCGAATTGAATCCGAAAAACCTCCTCCTTTTGGAAGTCGGTTAAAAATGAAGTTTAGTTACAGCTGAATTTAATAAAAGAGTTTTAAAAAGATTAAAGAGCAACCCGCGAACGCCCGACGGCATACCCGTATGCGCATCCAGATTACGCGGCTTAAACCTCTATATAACTAAAGATCTTATATCCTGTGGCATGGTTCACATGCATTCTTAGATAGTTATTACATAGTGTTAGAAAAAAAACGCAACACAAAACGCAACGCAAACGCAGAAACGCAATTTTAAAAAAGCCGTTATGTTGTTTTGATTTCGTAATTTGAAGTTTTGAGTGTGAATAATAGGAAAATATGATATCGGACTCTACAACTCCAACACAACAACTCTATTACTTGTCTATTCATAGTGCAACATGCAAAATTTCATGTAAATTGATACAGTGGTTTTAACAACTACCCACACACACACACACACTATTCCCGACAAATCGTTGATAACAGAATTTGAATAAAATTCAACTCTTGAATTACAAGTATTGTTTACATGTTATTCTAAGGTCTGTTTATTCAACAACCCAAAAAAGTTAACTTTAAGTGCCTCGCTCCAATAGAAACCTCAGCAAGTTGTTTTTTATGAGCCCGGTCGTAAATATGTCAAACTGCGATAAGAGGCGCGGCCGTTGAGGGGTTAATTTCGTTAGTGTAGTTACGTTTCTTCACTATTCTTGTTTAGAAAACAAATAATATACTGTACTGCAATTTTGATAAATATGAGAACGTCAGTGGGCTCAATTGGGTACAAAAGAGTCATTGTTTCTCTGACAAATAGAGAGAGATTCACATTTTTCCAAAGTGCTAAGTGATTGATGCAAAAACTTGTGTTTTTCATTATTTATTGTGATAGAACCACTGCTCATGGCCACTATCTCACATTATAAGCTATGATGTGGTCAATACGGGAGCACGTTTGTCTAAAAGTATGTAATCTAAGGCGCTATTACCTGCCAACTACCTTGAGCGGTTAGTTCTATGCTGAGCTCACGTAACGCGTCGTACGTCCACCCACCAAGGAGGACTCGCCCATCAAGGAGCGCTGTCCGAAATTAAACGCATTATTAATTTATTTTACATAAAACAACAAGTATTACACTAAAATACGTATACTAAAACATAAATAATTAAATGAATTTTAAAATTATGAAGGTTTCATAAAAATACATTTTATAGTTTTGGCGTGATTCTCAATTTTTTATCTGCGTTAGACTTAACTTTACAAATTAATTACACTATGTTATAAAACTATAATTTCAAATATTCATATATTAATATACGAATAAAACTGTCTAAAGTAACACATATTTTTTTCAAAGAAATAAATCGTAATCGTAAAATACTGGTATTCAGCTGCACCCGGTTAGACTGGAAGCCGACCACAAGATAGTTGGAACAGGTCAGGCAGATTCATTGTACATTGACAAAAAAATCCCATTTGACCGCGTTCCAAGTAACACTGGTTGAATCGTACCATCGCGTTTACCTAATGTTAAATTTTCTATCACATCCAAGAAGCATCTTCACTTTTTACATTGTTTTTTCACCTGACAACCGAGCAATGTACGAGTTTGATGTATTTATTGAACACCGTCTCTGATGACTGAAGAATTGTTTATTCAATTATGAAGATTGGTAAATAATAACAGTTCGTTGACTCCTATTGATTGAAATATTGGTGAATGGATTGACTTCATTGTAGTGGCGGCAAATTTGATTGTATTATAGTCAGTAAGAAAAAAGAAAGAAAGAAAATACGTTTATTCGCGGACATGACGCAAAGAAGGACCAAACAACAAATAACTGGTCAAGTGCGTATCGGATTTCGCACACCCGTCAAGCCCCTCATTAGCAGACACAATTAAAAACCTATTGTCGCGTCTCCTTAAGGGCCTACCTCCCCGTAAGTGGCGCCCTCATTGAATAAAAATTCGTATCATAGCATAGAAAATAAGAAATGAAGATATGAATGCCTAAGGCATTAAGTCCGCCTTTGTACTTTAGTTGCATGAAGTGTAAATAAATAAAATAAGGAAAGTGAGGAAAGTTTTGTGTATGGATGTGGATGGCTATAAGAGTAGGGGAAGGCCAAAGAAACGATGGTTGGACTGTGTGAAAGAGGATATTGGTAAAAAGGGAGTGACTACAGAGATGACGACTAATAAGGAGTATGGAAGAAAAAGATATGTTGCGCCGACCCCAAATAAATTGGGATAGGGCAGGAGAATGATGATCTTAGCATAGAAAATAAAGATTAAAGAATCCTATGTTGCATTTGTTACAAATAGGATAAGGTATTTTTACATTGTTAAAACAGGACTGTGAATGTAGTAAGCAAAAGTACCAAAAACGGCCGTTTTTGACACCTTTGCTTACTACTTTGGATACGAAACACTTTGAGTCCTGTTTCAACAACGTAAAAATACCTTAAGCTCTTTGTAACAAACGGAACATAGGATTTTTTTATCTTTATTTTCAACGTTTTGCTACGATTTTTTATTCAACGAGGGCGCCACTTGGCGGCTATGTACGCCTTAAGGAGACGCGAGGACCCCATTAAGGCGCAGTTATACGACTTTTAAAGGTTTTTAATTGAACATCACGTCTAAACGACTAGTCTTATTTCTTTGAGACGAATATATGTCACTCAAGATTATTTCCGTCGTAATTTGATCTGAGAATATTATTAATATTATTTTTATAACATAGAGTAATTAATTTGTAAAGTTATGTCTAACGCGGATGAAAAATTGAGAATCACGCAAAAACTATTAAGCGTATTTTTATGAAACCTTCACTTTTTTAAAGATCATTTAATTATTTATAATTTAGTCTCAGTGTTTTAGTTTAATACTTGTTGTTTTATGTGTAATAAATTAATAATGCGTCTTATTTCGGACAGCGCTCCTTGATGGGCGAGTCCTATTACTACCCAGTAATAGGACATACGACGCGTTACGTGAGCTCAGCGCAGAACACGCAAGCTAACCACTCAAGGTCGTTGGCAGCTAATAGCGCCTTAAAGGAACCACAGCTAAAAAGTGAAAAATAAAAAAAAAAACTAAATAACTTTAATTTTGGAAGTCGGTGTCAAAAAATGAAGAAACAAAACCAGAGACACCGACTTCTGAAATTAAAGTTATTTTGCACATTTTTTGTTTTTCTTGTTTTGGAAGTTGGTTCTAATTTATATATTTATATATATATATTATATAAATAAGACCCATTGTCTATACTTAAGATTTGTGTCAGTCAGTTTCTATGAAAGCTCTCAGGATAGAGTAGTTATTTGAAGGCCTACAGTTGAGTACAAAAATATAACAATCTAGAATATCTAATCTTCTTGAAAATCCATTTAAAAAATGCGGAGGAATTTTTTGACGACAGATATAATGTAAGTTTTAGTTAGGAGTTTTTTTTTAAATTACAGTAAGTTAAGTATTTTGTAAGTTTGTATATATAAACCTATTAAATTTCTTTATAAGGTACTTCATGGGTTGGCAAGTTTGCTTGTGGTTTAGTTTTCCATCATACTCGTAATCAGCCTTTATAAGAGCAGTGCTGGCTCAATGGTAATGACCCCGACTTGCGAGTTGTACTTCGTGGGTTCAAACCTAGGCAGGTGCTTTACTTTTGTGTAATTATTTCATCACCACTGCTCTTAAAACGATGAAGGAAAACATCGTGAGGAAACCGGCGTGTCCCAGAACCAAAAATTTGAAGACATGTGACCACCACCAATTTTAGGAAGCCTAAGTCCCAGAAGTGGGAACATTATAAAGTTTCCATGTCCAGGTGATATTTTCTATAGGTATATACTACCTAAGTATAGTATTTATCGGTAATAAGGTATTTACTTGTAGACCTTACGGTGTAAACAGTTGCATTCCTGATCTACATAAAACAAGCTTTTCTCTCAAAGCTGCGCATCCTGGCAACTGATTAGATAACTAATTGATATACAAACAGTAAGTATTATCTCTGTCAATAGATTTTCAGAAAATCATTAGTGGTCATGAAGAAGTACCTAACCAAAACCTAAAGCAAAAATAGAAATCCGAGGAATATATAATTTTATCCTAAAAATTGCATTTATAATCATGTGACCCTTAAAAAATAATTTTATTAAGGACTTAACATGAATAACGAAAAAAAAATTAGAAAATTTCCTTTTAGCTTATATAAACTTCGTAATTATTGTAAATATGTTTTAAAACTAAGTTTTTCAATAAACCCAGAGCTTAAAATTAAGCAAAATAAAAGTATAAAATATAAAAAAGTACACTCACCATCAAAAACATATAACACAAAACGTCAGCGAACTGCATTATCACAACACTAATAGTTCTCGCTGCGACAGTACATATAAGAACGTGACGTGCGCGTGAGTCGAAAGCCCGGCGAAGAATGGCTGAACGACGCCGGATTACTGTCGAGTATCCAACTGTAACGGATGATGTAGAGATGATGATACCGCATGCAATTTGTTTCTTTTTTGAGACCGTTTTGTGAAGGAGGATGAAGAGAGCCTTTAGGTAGTTTTTTTTAGGGACTTTTCCTTGGGGATTTTCTATTTCTTTGTTGTTTAATTGAAGTAAAACTTTGTACGTGGGTACCATTTGTAGCAGCGTGCGTTTATCAATATTCACAATATCCACAATATCAACAATATCAACATTAAATATCTGCTAACTGTAAGGTAGCATAGTAATAATTTGTCACACTATATAAGTTTCGTTCTGCTCAGTCCTGATTGGACCATACAAATGTATTTTTAATGCAAATGTATTAAAAAATAAAAGTAAAAAATATTTTTAAAAACAAGCTTTTATCTGGGGCAAAGAACTAAAAAGTTAAAAATAAATTGCTTGAGGCACTCGCTCAAGCTTTTAAGAATATGTGTAAGTATCTACACGCCAAATACTAACTAAAATTTTTTTTTAACTTTATTTTTTGTGCCTGGAACAGCTGTAACCTGTAACGGGTAGTTTAGATTTCTTGATCATCTAAACTAATATTTAAAGAGGTTAAATATTTTAATGTTTTTATAAGCCACTTGGAAAAACTGCTTCATTTTTAAGATTCCGTACCCGAAGGGTCCAAACAGAGCCCTATTGCTGTCACTCACGTATCCGTCTGTCTGTCCGTCCGTCGTCGGTCACAAAAAAAGAATAAATTAAAAGATTTTTAAACATTCTTATTGTTGTCACTCACGTGTCCGTCTGTCTGTCCGTCCGTCGTCTGTCACAAAATTTTGTTTCGAAAATTTTTTAACTTCCCTAATTAATTTTAAGTTCATAGGTCAATACCTATGAACTTAAAATTTGGTTATAATGTTTATTATTACGTATACTTTACTAACAAACACCAATATTCGGTACAGAACCCTGTGCGAAATCCGACACTCACTTGGCCAGTTTCTTTTTTCATTGTGTTTCCCAAATTCAACTGTCCTACCATTTGCCATCAGGGGGTTCCAGTTCCTACAAGCCGGTACAATCATTAGATAAGGTCGATGGTATCATAATGTTGCATTGTCACAGAACTTACCTACATGAATATGCCAAATTTCAGCTCTATCATATTTTTCGTTTTTGTTCAGTTTTTCAAAAAGCACTGAAGCAATTTCGATAAAATTTATTTGGGACCACCTGGGAAATATATCCTCTCAAACGAAAAAAAAACCAAGTCGGTCCAGACATCTTCGAGTAATCGGGAAACAAACATAAAAAAAAATAAATAAAAAAAGGTTCCGACGAATTGAGTACCTCCTCTTTTTTGAAGTCTGTTAATGAAGCGGACAATTTACATACGAACGCTGCAAGTTAATAGCTTGTATTAAAAAATACTCATAATCTTCGACGAATCAGTAATTACAGAGTGTTGTTATGAGCAAACAGATGGACACTGCTTCCTTCATTTACTGAATAACATTGTTTAAATTTTTCTCTTAAAGAAGAGAAAAGAAAGAAATAATATTCATGCGGGTGATTCAACAACTCTATATAATTTATTCCTCGTGAAATGAACGCATGCGAAACTCTCACATCGACTTTGTTTATTTTATTATCTTTATAAACAACGTCTTCCAATTCAACGGTTGAATTCTATCAATTTATTGTCTCTAATGTTTTGTTTGTCCTAGTGGTTGGGAGAAACAGTTTGTGCTCACCAGATAAATCATTAGTCACCCAAAACTTTCGTAGAACCAAAAATTCGAAGACATGTTACATCCTGAGCCCGCTTGGTGGCTTATGGCGAGGAATCTCTCTCACAGAGAGGAGGCCTGTGTCCTGTGTGTGTCGAATATCCAGCCTTATTTATAATAAAACTCGCTAGCCACAGCTCCTTAGCCGATTCTAAATTCATAGAACCTGGTAATCAGGGTTTAAACTAATCATAATTATTCTTATTAAAAATATATATATAATATCCATACATTAAGCTCGTGGCTAAAGTAATAAAAACCGCACGGGTCAATCCATTAGGTTAAGCTACGCTTGGCAGGGTTGCTCCATGGATGGGTGACTATCTTTACATACCGAGACACCTCCGTGCCTCGGAAAGCACGTTAAGCTGTTGGTTCCGGCTGTCAATCGTGGATCCTTGACAATCGTTACGGGTTGTCAGAAGCCCGAAAGTCTGACATCCAGTCTTACCAAGGGTATCGTATTATCCAGTAACTGGGTTGTGGAGGTCAAGCATCGGCAGTCGCTCCATGTAAAATACTGGTATTCAGCTGCATCCGGTTCGACTGGAAGCCGACCCCAAGATAGTTGAGAAAAGGCTAGGCAGATTGATTTTGGCATACACATATTGTATAATTACTTGTCCTGACTAACTAACTGAGCTACAAACATAAAATTTTGACAGTTGATACCTTTTATTTTTTAACCGACTTCAAAAAAAGGAGGAGGTTCTCAATTCGACTGTATTTTTTTAAACATCCAATAGTAAAATTTTAATAAAAAAATAATAAAAAGAATAGGTTTGAAAATTTCAACCCATATGGGGTAAAATAAGTGATAGGCGGTTAAAGGGAAGTCTGCCATTTCCAAAGTTAGACACACGAAATTTAATATACCTGAGGGTTAGAAATAAATGTATACCTCCACGTGTATCGGCGTTTTTACCTAAATGCCCCAAAATGAGGCTTCTGGTGATCTTGGTCTTTGTCTTCGGTAACGGAGAATTCACTTAAAAAAATAAAATCAAGTACTTAATAAAAGTATAGTGTTATGTGAAGATTTTAATGTTAATATTTTAGATGTGAGTAACATCTACAATATTAACACTAAGTGTCAGGTTACTCAATCTGTTCAGCTCCCCTAGCTAAATAACTTTTCTATTAGCGTTAACACTAAAGCTTAGAACAAAATATGGCAATGACAGCGTAAAGAATTGTCACGTGACTTATTGCAGGTAATAAGGCATTGCCATACATTTTGTACTAAGCGTTAGCGTAAACGTTAATAGAAAAGTTATTTGGCTAGGGGGGCAGGTCTTATAATTTAGTTAACATGTTTTATGAACCTACTAGGATTATGGCATCCTCATCGACTTGCCTTGATAATATTTGTAGTAGGTAGCTCGCCGTCCGATCAGCACCAGGCCCGTGAGTCGACGGCGCGTAGTGTTCCACGCGCGCCTCAAAGAGATGTTGTCAGCCACCACTGACGGGCCCATCGTGGCCGGTGCCTGCATGCCTAGGGGTAGCGGATAAATTCTCAACATGAGTTACAGCACCCCTGGGCACTCAGGCAGGGAAGGAACAGGGCTGGGTTTTAGTCAGTAAGAGTTTGGCACGCCCTCCCGCTCCACCCAGAGCGGGAGAAGGATGATTTGAATTTATGACTGTTTCGAATTTATCCACGACCGCTTTTTTTTTTGTGGGGTGGGAAATCATCCAATGACTTCTCCCGCTCTGGGTGGAGCGGGAGGGCGTGTCAGACTCTTACTGACTAAAACCCACCCCTGTTCCTCCCTGTCCTGAATGCCCAGGGGTGAGGTAACTCTTTCGAATTTATCCTCAACCCGTAGCTGTAGCAATTAATTAGTTTTTTGCCAGCATTTCTGTAAATACAACTCGCTCCTTAAATCCATCGCCGTCTAAATCTAGAAGTCTTCTGAATAGTAGTATGCCTAAGTATAATGAATGATTTAGTTTTGACTACGTTCTGGGGGCCGAGTCACCCGCGTCCGTAGAAGTTATACCCACTGAGTCCCTACACGTGGTTCTTGGGTGGTGCTAATCAGGTGACACTAACTGGTGGTAGGTTTCGACCGCTGGCTTGCGACTACCCACTGGGCAAAGACGTACCGCCAAACGGCCTGGCCGTGTTCTGGTACGATGCTCAATGTAGCCAATTCAGAGGAGTTGGGTCGAAATAGTTGTTTCATTGCAGGCAGACCAACCAGGCTCGCGCTGATATGTATACCGGGAGACTAGTCGTGGAGGGTAGCGGAATCCGAGGCACGGTGCGCCGCTGGCTGACCGCAGGTAGTTGGGAGCACAAATAGTGTGCTAGCCACACATGAAAGGCTGCCCCGCCAACTGTCGAAAAATCCCAGAATGCACCATCGTGCTGGTTGGCGACCAGACGAGAGGGCCTGATGGAAATACCCGGAGGGGCTCGGGCGTCCCCGCAGTCTTCTGACTAGTCCCCCAATGATGTCGTCCTGTCCGAGCGTGCCTGAAGGTTAGCAGCGTGGAACCTCATTTCACTTCTCCTCTACCTCCTTCACTCTTCCACTATGAAAAACAGGAACAAAAAAAAATGATTTGCGGCAGCACTCTCTCTCTCACAAAGTGCACCTGTCTAACATAAGAGGTCTGCACTCACCGCAGTCCACCACCACCTGGAGACTGAGAAACCAGCGCTCGTGTTCCTTTCGGAGACGCAGATCGGATGTTCGTCGGACGTGTCATACCTTACTTACCCAGGGTTTACCCTGGAGCACAATTTCAAACAACACGCGGGTGTGCGTATGTACGCCCGGGACGATATCTGCTATCGGCGTCTCCGCAACCTTGAAGACTCCAGGTTCTCAACTCTTTGGGCCTTAGTGGACACAGGCCTAGATAAAATTGTCTATGCCTGTGTCTACCGTTTGCACAGTGGTAATTTGAAGACAACTGGGCTCACACAACACTTCAGTGAGGCGGCGGATGCGGCTCAGCAGCGGTACCTTTCTGCCCAATTGGTGTTTCTGTGGGTCTTCAACGCCCACCATCAGGAGTGGCTCTTCCCATACCAGTGCACAGACCATGCTGGACAAGAGACGCATAAGCTAGCGCTAGCGTTAAATCTCACCCAGCTGGTCCAGGGGGCAACGAGGGTGCCGGATGTTGATTCACACACAGCCAATTGCTTGGACCTTCTGCTGACAACAGAGCCAGACCGTTACTCGGTGTCGATTTCTTCACCATTCTTCCAACCACTGTCTGGTGAAGTCTGTAGCCGTCTACTCCTCGCCCGATCCTTGCCCTAGAAGTACCAGGCGGGTTTGGCGATACAGGTTAGCAGATTGGGATGGCATGCGATCTTTCTTCACATGCTATCCTTGGCAGCCCACTCGCTTCTCTTCGACTTATGTATCGTCGTGCGCGGACGCCGTGACGGATGTGTTGCGGCAGGGAATGGAGTACTACATTGCGATCTCTGACGTGACATTGTCTGGTGAAGCTCGTCCTTAGTTTGGTGCAGAGTGCAATCGCGCTGATGCGCTTAAACACGCGGCGTACCCAGGATGGGTCAATGCTTGGACGCGCAAAACAAATGACGTGAGTCAGATGAAGAGAGCCTTCAACAGGGCTGCCAAGTCCTGCAAGAAGGTCTTGCGGAGGACTCGGTTTGACCACATTAGCCGAATTGGGAACAAACTTGCTTCTTACCCAACTGGTAGTAAGGCGTTTTAGTCCCTGGCTAAGTTGGTTGAATTGAACTTCTGCCGCCCCTCACTACCTCCACTGCTGAAACCCGACGGGTTGCTGGTCCACTCCGCTGAGGAGAAAGCAAACTTGTTTGCCTCTCTGTTTGCGGAATCTTCACGTCTAGATCCTGGTGGCGCGAGGCCCCCTGGTACTCTTGGTGGATGCGAGTCGATTATGTCGGACATTCACATTCATCAGAAGGATGTCACAAGGGTACTGCGTAACCTAGACGTGAACAAGGCTAGTGGCCCCGACGGGATACCAGCAATTGTACTGAGGACTTGTACGCCTGAGTTGTCTCTGATCTTGACACGCCTATTTCGCCTTTCGTTTGAGAATGGAAAAGTGCCGGTGGCTTGGAAGAAAGCTAACGTGCACCCCGTGCCCAAGAAACCCTTCTTGGGCACGGGTTGCTAGTCGAGCTGACCCAGCAAATTATAGACCCAAACGTATACTGAATGGTAAGCTCCTGGCATACCTAGAAGCTAACGATATCCTCAGTGACCGATAATACGGCTTCCGCCGAAATCGGTCAACTGGGGATCTTCTAGCGTATGCCATTCACATTTGGAGAGAGGCCATCGAGAACCAAAGGGAAGCCCTTTGATTTCCTGAGGGATCGCTCTAAGTAGTCATAGATGGCTGCTCGTCCGGATTGCTGGCTATTAATGCCGGTGTCCCTCAGGGGTCGGTGCTATCGGCAACATTGTTTTGTTGCATATTAACGATCTGCTAAAACCCGGTACCTTAGGCTCGTCGAGTCGAAACTCCAAAGTCTTGAGCATAGACGGCGAGTTGCTAGCCTGTCGGTTTTCTATCATTTTGGGGAGTATGCGACGGAATTGCATAATTTGATTCCGCCAAGTTCGTTCCATCTTCGGACCACAAGATGTACGGCGATGCATCACCGGTACATGGTGAACACAATGAATGTGTTCTCAAAACGTTCTGTGCGTGTAAATGGGCTACATGCACAAAACGTTTTGAGAACACATTCATTGTGCGTGCAGCTAGGGAGTGGAATTCCCTGCCGGAGTCTGTGTTTCCTGATAGCTACAACCTGGGAGTCTTTAAGTCAAGAGTTAATAGGTTACTTCTAGGCAAGCGTGCTCCATCTTCGACCACATCATCGCTTACCATCAGGTGAGATAGTGGTCAAACGCGTGCCCATCAATAATAAAAAAAAAAAAACCGAAACACCACGTGACGCGGTTAAAGGTCTACTACCGGCCAAGTGGCGCCCTCATTGAATAAAAAATCGTAGCCTAGCATAGAAAATAAAAGTGTAAAAAACGGCAGTTTTTGACACTTTTGCTTACTACATTAGATACGAAACATTTTGTGTCCTGTTCTAACAACGTAAAAATGCTTGTATCCTCTTTGTAACTAACGAAACGTAGGATTGTTTAATATTTATTTTCTATGCTGTAATACGATTTTTTTTCAATGAGGGCGCCACTTGGCCGGTAGTGGAGCCTTAACGTTTTCAATTTGCTAAAATCTAAAAACACAGGTGATTAGTGGGGCATCTCATCTCATCAAACTTTTGAGTAATAGTTATAATAGACATCGTAGCACCCTATCTTGCAGTAACTTTAACAAAAGCTCCTGAGTCCACGTCAGGAACTTTTCTTTATCTCACGAACAGCATTACTACTCTTCATGAATAAGTCATACCTCTATTTCAATCAGGTATAAAAATGGCGTAGGCAACTTCAGGCCTTGAAAAGTGTCTTGTTTGAAACTTTTTAGTAGTTTTTGCGGTCGGGTTTTTGGACACAAGTCAATTTAAAAAAAAAATACCCCGAATTAAAGATTGCAAATTTATATAAGAAACTCGTAACTTTTGCAGAAAGAAATAAGTAATTCAATAATAAAGCTTCATAGAGGTAAGGTTTAAGAAAAATATGATAAACAAGTTTACATCTTAGCTCGATAGATGGCGTTGTGCAGGATATCTGAATCATGCTATGGTTCTGTCACGCGGCTTAAAAAAAACTAAACACACGAAGGAAGCTGCGGGCAACTCCTAACTGATATTATGCTTATGCTATACAATCTTTTTGCATGGTTTGTCGTCTTGCTATTGAACACTAGATTCCCCATATGAACATTAATTTTAAGCTAAAGGCGTAGGTTTATAAAACAATGGATAGATCTGTGCTGTCCTGTTTGAATGTTGAGCCACAAAGAGGATGAAAACTGGCCAAGTGCGGGTCGGATTTCGCACATTAAGGGTTCCGTATGATATATTGGTATTTGCTAGTAAAGTACCTATACGTAATAATAAACACTATCATCAAATTTAATTTCGAGTTCATAAGTCAATGAGATGTTAAAAATTTCTTCGTAACAGAATTTTGTGACAGACGACGGACGGACAGATGGACAGACGGTCACGTGAGTAACAACAATAGAGCTCCATTTAGACCCTTCGGGTACGGAACTCTAATAAAAGGCAATGACGACACGGTTGGTGCAGTGGTTGACTGATTGACTGCTGCGCTGAGTGTCGTGGGTTTGATTCTCGCACGGCACAAATATTTGTATGGCCTACAGATAGTTGTTCCGGATCTGGGTGTCTTGTCAATGTAAGTTTATGTGTTTATGAACGCACTCACGATGCAGGAGTAATTCGTAAGTATGAGGCAAAGTTTAAAAAATATTGCAGTCATCTGAGAACAGAGATAAGAATTTTAAGAGGAATACTTATGTGATAAGTATTATAAAAATGGGTAGTGGAGTCTGTCATTTATGCTGAGAAGTTACATCAAGCCTCTTATATCATAGTAATTCACAAAATGTTTTATGTTTTAAAAAAAACTCACTTTTCATGATGACTTTACATTTTGCGCTCGTAAAATGCTTATAGAAGAAAGGTACCAGTAACGCTACTGAGAGCGCTTCGGACATTTCAAGATATCCTGTATTTCCTGAAGGGTTAGGCGCTGATGTATGGGCACCGCCATATTTCGCCAGTTATAGATGGTGTTCTTTAAAATACTGAACACACACCAATTACATTCTCTAAGTTTGACTGCAACTCCATCTACGCAAAACATGTAGAACTAGGAACTTTCCTTGGAACCTCACAACCTGAGTAGTTCGACATGTTGATACTAGATGGCGCTGAAAGAATGGAAATACTATTTGGATGACTGTATACTACAATGTCTTTAGTAGTTAGGCCCTTGGACAGAGGCAACTGAAATAACAAGGGTGGGTTTTAGTCAGTAAAAGTCTGACACACCCTCCCGCTCCACCCAGAGCGGGAGAAATTGGATCACTCCAAAAAAAAGACTTCATTTAAAACTCTGAATTGATGAACTACTTATAGAAACTTTTAGTCGACTCTTCACGTGACCAGAGGGCTGGCCTTTTTTTCGGCCAACGAATCAGCATTGCCATTCAACGTGGCAATGCTGCCAGCGTTCTGGGCACTTTTCCCATTGACAGCGAGGTGGACGAATTTTTTGATGCCCAATGAGCTTTACTACTACCGGATTTTTTATGCCTCTTGTACATATTTTATTTATTAAGTTATTTATTAGTTTAGTATAATATGTATTGTAGTTATAGTCTGAAAATAAATTATATCCGTTTCTTATAGAATATTTCCTTGTTCATTTCTTTTACCTGATGTTTTTTAAAACCTCGGTACTTTGGCGTATGTATACACAGCCTATAGACGGCGTGTGAGCACGCCGCATTCAGCTGGCAGTTGATATTTGAATTCGAATATTAAAATTTGAAGAAAGTAATAGAATGCAGCGTTTGTTATATGTTAGTTCTAGCTCGCCCGTCGAAAGGAGCTCATCTATAATATTGTATTCATAATACAGTACAGTACGCTATCCCAACGCGTTTCCCATCGTACACTACACATGTAAGGCCAGTCACTCTATACACTGATACCCTCGCGCAGCCAGTGAGTGAGATATCTCCCCACAGCTACAGCAGCGCCCCTGGAGCCCTGCAGGCTCTACAGTACTTAGGTGCCTTATCTGTCCTTTTTCCACATTTAATTAAAAAATATGTACCTTCATTTTCCTTCCTTAAAAAAATAATTAACCTGGTGGTTTCTTCATGATTTCAGAAAAGAGGAGAACGAATTTAGAAGTCGCTTACGAATATGATGCGTATGAAATAAAAAATCAAATCAGTGGCATGAAAAATTTATTTGATTTTCTTTTAATTACATTATGTATTACGATATGCTAAAATAAATACAGAAATTGTTCGGATAAATTTATCTTATTTATAATTATGTATGTCCATTTAAATAATTACGAATAGTTATAATTAATTCAATAATACACGGTTAAGCTTCTAAACCTAGTTATTTATTTACAATTTAATTAATAAATTAGAGTAAAATTATGGTGATTTTTAATTAATGGAATAAAATGTTGGCTGAACACACGTTTCATTTAAGTATTGCCGTCTCTTTAGACAGTTTTTTTTTGTCCTAATTGTACATTAAGACACCATACAGTTTTTATTCAAAGCTATACAAAATATAAATTTAAGTTGAAGTTCTAATTTTTTTTAGGTAAGATGAGTACCATTTACATTGAAACTCATAGTAAATGGGTACTAGAGATGAATGTTTAGTAACCCAAGTTAGGGTAAAAAAGTAAGTATTTTTTTTCGTGTTAAATATAAAAATGAGCAATAAGTGACAGACTTCTTACGACTGTTCGGTTAGTAACACATCACAATTTATTTTACTTTAAAGTGTGATTTGCGCTTAAAAACTCAGAACACATTCGATTCAAAATATTATAATTATAATAATTTCTTGTCAAATAATAATTATTAATTTATAGTTTTGAATCGAAAATATTCAGACAGAAATAAGTGGTCCAAAAATTTGATATGTTATCGTTATTTGACCTCAAAATGTGAATTTACAATATTTTTTTTTATCTTATAATTATTGGAAATAAAAGTCACACAATGGAAGATTAAATCGATAAGACTCGATACAATACAAAACCTATAGTCGTACGACCCGTATCGACAAAACTATTTTTATTATACAATAAGAAGACGAATTATTTTTGATATTGGTTCTGTCGCGAATAACACTGAATTTTAGGATTAAAATTTCATTGAACACTATAGTTAGCCAAACTGTTCTACATTACATATTGAACATTTCAGTGATTTCATCTGTGTTTGCTTATTTTCATAAAACCCATTTTTTTTTTCGAAAACGGTTTGGTTTACATTACTACTTTATGTTCTATTCCCTAAATATACTCAGAAGAGACTTCATTAATTTGATCATAGGTAGCTTTTTGATATTTAGTTAAGTTAACCAATTGTTAAAAAAATAGTAAGTAATTGTTAAATTTCGGCAAAATGCGTTGTTTAATCAGTTGTTAACTTGATCAATTGTCAAATAAATAACTATTCGTCAATATATAATATGTAAGTAGACATTTTACTAAATACGGATAATAAAACTCGCCCTAAATGTGGAGTAACAAATTGAGAAAATTTTACCTATTCATAAAATTATTCCGTGCAACTTTCTTCATATATCCATGTTCGATATTAATCCTAAAATCCAATATTTTCTGCGACACACCATCAAAATTTAAGCTATCTTAAATTCTAAGCCGACGGCGGAAGAGTCATTTGAACGCAAGGTCACCGATGCCGTACCAACGACGGTCACTGTAGCATAATGAAATATTAAATAAATACTGGCTGAAATTCTAAGTGGTTTTAAAAATGTGCTTATTATTTACAAGTTCTGTGATCAAGGAGAAAAAATAACTGGAGCCATGCCAGATATACAGATAAGAGTTCTAAGAAAGGTGGTAGACTGATAATGTCATAAGCATAATATCAAAAAAAGTAAATAAGTAAAACTTTTTTTCGGAAATAAATACTTTTTAGGTAAGGTACTTATTGTAATGGGTTTTTCCATTAGAATGTCTTCGCCAATGTAACTAATGGCGGGACATTTAAAATTTGTGGGTAAGAAACAAAACTATAAAAGATGATATAGCTTATTAATTTATTCACAAATTCTCCTCTAGTCATTGTAAAACCTTCTCTTCGTTTGACTTCATTTATCATCTCTAACCAATTGATAACACTCTTCGTAAAGAGCAAGGTTCTAAAACCACTAAAATTTCAGCAAAAACATTAAAAAAAACAGTAGCAGTATAGTGAAAGGCACGATAAGTGTATTTACAATGCTACGTGGCGTTGGTTCGGCGGTGCTCGCAGTCGACCCTAGGCTTGAAGATATAGTGCATAAGCAAGAACAAACGGCTGATGATGGACACATTTCAGGTACCATTATTTAAAAACACCTAAAGGAAGTATTTAGAGACTTAGGACTTAAGACGATAGAAGATATGGGTACGGAGGAAGTAGACAGTGAGATGACAGTTGATAGAGAGTTTGGGAGAAGTGGAAAAGTATTGCATCTAATCTTGACAAATTGGAATAACAGCAGAGTGGAGGTTGAATTGTGTCCAACACTAGCTAAATTGTGTACGTGTACAGATGCCACGATAGACAATAAACTTGCGATGAATAAAGAACAAGTCCTATCATCCTATGACATATTTTACCAGATTTTCACGTAATTGTATTTTGTTAACAATTTAAATAACTGTGTAATAGCAAAGAGTGAATACATATTTACTAAATCGAATTTGTAAAAAATACAGTTGTCATTTTAGCTGCCATAGAATATCATACAATTGAGAAAACTATGATAAAGGCTCATTAAAAAATTGGGTCGACTGCATTAAGAGTGATTGAGATATGTGATCATAATATTGCGTGCTTAATATAATGATATGTATTGCATAAACATTTTGCTTTGATATGAAACTGAGCAAATATAATATATTGATATGTACCTTGTTTATACGAGGCTTGCCGCGTAACTTAAAGTACTGTGAAGTGCCTGTAATAATAGTAACACAAGTTATAGTAATTAACATATAATAGCTATCAGATTTGTTATCAGTCGATAAGAATTGTGATGATGAAAATGAAAACAGAGATGTACTCGTATTTTGTAAAGCAACAAACTGTAAACAAGTTTACTTGATTTACAATGAAGAATAAATATCACACACTCAAATGACCATGACAAACTTTCAAGGTGTAGACTAAAACAATAAAGAAGACTGTTTAAAAATGTAATCTCTTATAAACAAGGTATTTCATTAAAAACATGGGTCAGACTATTGGGATATATCGTCACAATTACAAAAATGTAGATCATTTGCTTCATACAAATCTATCATAGACTCAGAAGCAAACATATAAGAGAAACCATCATTCAAAGCAAGCAATTTAATATAAAAATAAAAAATATTTACATAGTAAAAACGCATGTGTAACGTGATTCGTACCCTTTATACTACAAAACGACTATCTTTTAATATATTTGGATAAAATTCTCGAATTATAAATATACATCAAGACGTACATATCTACAAGGACATACTGGAAGGACCCTGTTTAAGTCTAAAGAACCTAAAGACCGATTTGGTCTCACCACTGAGCGAGGTATAAGAAAATTAATAAAATAGTCTTGGTAACAAAGCTTGCAACATTTCTCTAAGTATTAACGATCATTTACGAAAGAATTTTGAAAAAACAAATCACTTAAAATTGAACATGCAGTTCAAAATTTTCAATGATCAAGAATGGGGAAGTACAAAAAATGAGTTAAGTTCACTGAGTGGCTTCAGCGGTATGATAGTGTGATGGATGGTAACGCCAAACCTGAGGAGGGGAGTACTCGATCGGGACCTCTTGAGCGGCCCCTCCGGCGCCCCACATGAGCACCGTCTGACGTGGCATCTCCGAGGTTTGTGGCTGCTGCATCCGCTCCTGCTCCGAGTTACTCGACCCCGCAGGACTTGGTCCCGGCACCACGGAAGGCGATCTTCTCTCCTGACCAGTCACTGGACTCATATACCGCCCACTACTATCAACATATGTATATTCTCTCGAAGGTGGTCGATGATACGTCGGCGCCACTTCATAACCAGGCGGAGGAGCTGGTTCGAGGAAGCCATTCGGCGCGTAAGGAGTATAATGGTAAGATAGAGGTTTATATTGATGGAAGATATTATCTGCTGTTAAGAATCTGTCGTCTAGAGGTGGCGGGGCGTAGTGTAAGGTTGGAGCTGGAGGGTATTCTCCGTAGGGAGCTGTGTAGGCGCCATTTAAATTTGTGTACGCTGCCGCTACTGCATCCGCTGCTAAGTAATCCACAGGAGGTGGCGCAGGAGTTGTTGGGACTCTCCTCTTATTCCTACAAGTTGATAGGAAGTCCCGCAGCTGTGTCTTGTATCTCCTGGCTGTTCTTGGTGGAGTTGTGACGTTGGTTTCGCAGCCAGAGAGCTGTTCCGACTCCGAGAAGTAGAGGCTTGTTAGACCGGTGTCGAGATAGCTCACTTTGAAGTCCATCGTTCTTTTCCCGAGTAGGTCTCTGCCCTCTTCTTCCCTGAAATTGATAAAAGAAACGTTGAATGTATGTTGTTTGTTATAAAACATAACATAACATGTAGAAACTTTTCGTGTGATGTAAACAAATATTTTGAAACGACAACGTCAGATTTTAGATCTAATGTGAAGGTGTCAGAAACTTACATGAGCGGTCGATGCGTACTGATTACAAAATCAGGTTTAGAATTCTTGTAGACTAGTCTGGAAGAGGTCTGTAGCCATTGCCACTGACCATCCTTAGTTTGGAAGCGGTATGCGATCATTCCGGAAGCACCTGTTTTTAATACTGGAATAAAAATAAACTAATTAGTAAGTTGTTAAACTGTTTTATATAATCGTAATGACCGTCAAATAAGGAATATTTTCATAATAAGAATAGGGAATATGCATGATATTTTTTTATTTGTTCAACTGAAGACTTATTAACTGTGAACAAATATTAAGGAATTTTCAAAATATCATCATCAGCGACGAAGTTATAAAGCTTTAAAGTTGATAATTATAAAGAGAAGTTCGACGTGTTCTTTGACGTCAACAGACATGATGACCATACAACTGCCATAGAAAACAGTGTTTTAGAGAGAGGGACAGATATATTTATTTATAATTGTTATATCTCGTTTAATTTTCGATCAATTTTGATTCTGCTTTCACTGTTCGTACTCTATTTTAGTATATTCATCGATAAACCGGTCAATACATTGACCGCCATGGGGGACACATGGTGACCCCCAAACAATAGATTTTTAATTGTGTCTGTTTTTCTGGCAGTCAACGTGTTAAATAATAATTTTTTTTTTATGCATATTTGCAACGACCGTCAAATAAGGAGTATTTTCATAATAAGAATTGCAAAACTTCATAACTTTTTTTCAAAAAAAAGTATGTTATTGTCAAACTTGTTTCAAATTCAGTGTCGCCAGCTTCGACAGTATAATCCATTTCCAACCTTGAACTTAGTTCTTACTTAGAGTTTATCTAAAAAATTAAAAGTACTTACATTCTTGATGAGCGCTGGCGACATAAGCCAGATCGTCGTAA
This sequence comes from Polia nebulosa, assembly GCA_951329385.1. Classification (NCBI taxonomy): domain Eukaryota; kingdom Metazoa; phylum Arthropoda; class Insecta; order Lepidoptera; family Noctuidae; genus Polia; species Polia nebulosa. The sequence continues at coordinate 4,191,469 of OX589609.1, forward strand.
TGTACAAGATCGTAGCCACCCATATTTGCCAGCTCAGCATCTGTGTAACCTAGCAGCATTTTACCTCTGAAACAAAGGTATTCTTGATCAAACTTGTCGCGGATAAATTCGCAAGTCGCGGATAAATTCGTAACAGAGTTACCGCGCCCCTGGGCATTCAGGGCAGGGAAGGAACAGGGGTGGGTTTTAGTCAGTAAGAGTCTGACACGCCCTCCCGCTCCACCCAGAGCGAGAAAAAGCATAGGATGATTTCCCAAAAAAAAAAAAGGTTTTCATAAGACTGTAGTCGTTAACCGTTTTTTCACTGCCTTATTTATAACCCAAATGATACAGAAATTTGTTGAAAACAGGGAGAGTATATATTATTATTTACTTCAAACTAGCTTGCCCGCGGCTTAGCTCTCGCTCCATTCTAGACTATCCTTAGGATTGACAGCTAGGAATAATTTGATTGTACTATATAGATAAATGTTGTTTTTACGATTCTCTGAGCAATTCTTCCAATTTTTCTCTTCGAACCTTCCTGAGACTTAAAATAGTTTAAAAAAAAGTTCATCAAAATTGGTCCAGCTATTCTCGAGTTTTGAGAGTATTGAGTTAAGACTAGATTCGGTATATAAAATAGTCAATTGAATATTGCGGATTAAAAATATTCAAAAACAGGCACATTCTTTTGTCAGACATTTGAAGTTGAAACTGATTCAAAAGCTTGATTTGAGAAAAAAATCTTTTAATTAACTTTTAACTTAACATTTCTGGTACTTAGAAACATCATATAAAGTCACTTACTAACTTAATACAAACTTGTAGATAATTGAGCATTAATTAATAAATCAATTAAAATCGTGAAATGCGATTTTTCACCCATCTTTACAAAACTGCGTATGGGTTTTATCTCGGAAAACAAATGCCGAAAACTGGACCCTATTTGCTAAGATGCCCACATTTAGGGCCGATTTCACCAATGCAGCTAATCGCGATTAGTTTGAACTAAACTCAGATCATGCGTTGAATCGAGATTAGAGCTTTATTTTACGTTTCACCGAAAACTGGGCGTTTGGAATTTTTAAACTAGTTTTGTTTGTAGCGGAGAAACGCAAAATGAAGCTCTAATCTCGATTAAACGCATAAACTGAGTATTTTTTTTATTTGGGGGGTGGGAAATCATCCAATGACATCTCCCGCTCTGGGTGGAGCGGGAGGGCGTGTCAGACTCTTACTGACTAAAACCTACCCCTGTTTCTTCCCTGCCCTGAGTACCCAGGGGCGCCGTAACTCTGTTTCGAATTTAACCACAACCCCTGGGCAGATAAACTGAGTTTAGTTTAACTAATCGCGATTAGTTTCATTGGTAAAATTGGCCCTTAGCCACTCATTTCTATTTATATAGATACTAGCTTTTGCCAGCGGTTTCGCCCGCGTGGTATTAGGACTATGAAAAAAAATAGTCTATGAGTTATTCTGACGTATAAGCAATATTATTGTAAAATTTCATCAAAATCCGTTAAGTAGTTTTTGCGTGAAAGAGTAACAAACATACATCCTCGCAAACTTTCACATTTATAATATTATTAGGATAAATGCCCTGTACAAAATCTAGAAACGATTTAATGAAGTATAACTTATTAATTCCTGTTCCTTGACAGATAAAATCTTAAGGAAATAATCTTGTATTTTTAAATAGAAGAAATCTATTTTGTTGATTGTAACAAAAACCTTCGAAAATCGGATATTCATAATGTGCTTTCTAAAAACTGTTGATGATTGAACCAGTTCAATTTATGACATGATTGTAATGATCAATCCATTCAAAGTTCTACAAAACATGGAAATACATATGAAGTCTCGATTTCCTTAACCTTAGATCTAAAGCCATTGTCTAAAAAATATTTTTTGCTGTAACCTTGCGGTATTCACATTAATTAAGCCAACCATTGTTCAAGCAGTATTCGAGTGTCGATTACCAATTTATTATGGTTTATAAAATACTTCTGATCACTGATGATCTTTTATTGTTACTGTTTTTGCTAAAACTAACGTTTCTCAAGACCTCGAGGTAGTTTTTAGTTTTAACTATTAATTAATTATACCGAACGATGTATTGTGTACTGTTCATTTAGAGTCTGAATATTTATTTTCTTTTTAATTATAGATTAATGTTGTCGCACTAAACGTGAAATTACTAGTTTCGTGGGAATTTCTTTCTCTATAAGGTTGTGTATCCTAACAATGCTGGTATTTCTATGTTTGGTTACAAATGTAAGGGTTTTTGGGAAAAGGAGAAAGTTTTGTCCATAGTCATCAGTGTAGGTTGGTGGGTTTGATACAACTGAGCCAGTTCATTCATTGCCCGTCTGAGAAGCTAGAAGTTCAAAGATGCCTGTTTCCCTTCTTCAGTCATAAAAGTCTCGTCAGTTACCAGCACCGCATGCGGTAGTGGAAACCAAGAAAAAAACATGTATCGTTCGGTATGTGCTTCAGTTAGAAACAAAGTATCGGTCAAAACCTAAGTTTTCACTGGCTGTAAGTCGCGTCCAATAGTTTGTTTCTAGCTTTATTTCCAATTTTTCTTACCGTTGATCCATAGAGACTAGAGATAGATCGAGCTTGTGTTTGCTCTTGAACATGACTTCCTTCTGAGGGATCTCCAGAAGACTGGGAGGTCCGAAGGGCGCGCAGATTGCAAATAATGCTAGAGGCGGCTCTTCTGTTTTCTTGTTCTGCCCGTGAAGGACTTTGATTCGACCTCGGATGTCAAGCCTCTGTAAATGTAAACAGTAACAGCGAATTAGCATAACTGATTGACTTTGTTTACACTGTTGATTCATTTAGCACTGTTTTCATAAAGTTATATAATAACTTAGTAATAAGGCAAACTACCAAGACACGCGATAGATTCTCAAATAATTTAAATGTTGTATACCAACTGATACAATTTTTTCAATTAGCATAAGAACAATGCGGTTTTTTCAACAGTAGTCAGAAATACGTAGTAGTATTATAATCTATCTTTACCTGAATCATCAGTAATCTAGAAAATTGTTCTTTCTTAAGGTGAATGCTCCAGGGTAGCCCGCGATATTAAAGTTTTCTTACGTTTTTTTCATTTTGCAGGTCAGTGTCAGGTCGTATCTTGGTCAAAATTTGATTCGCGGCTGTAGCAAGTCTGTATTTATAGAATTAAAATCATTAATACAACTCTCTCAGTTAGAATTGATGCCAAATGTAAGTATTTCATGGAATCATGACATTTGACATCAATTCTAACTGAAAGTGATATATTGGTGATTTTAATGATTATAATTCTATAAATACATACTTGCTACGGCCGCGAATCAAATTTTCACCAAGATACAACCTGACACTGACCTGCAAATTGAAGAAAACGTAAGAAAATTTGAATTTCGCGGGCTACCCTGGAGCATTCACCTTAACTGACTTCAAAGAAAAAGAAGATTATTTAACGAACTAGTAAAAGTAGTTAACAAAACAGAAATAGAAACTCACCAAGAACCCAGAAGTATTGTCAAGCAAACATCTAAATCTGACAGTGAAGCTCCTTTCCAAGAGATGCGCCCGGTCTGGCCTTAAGACATCCTGCAGGGTCAGGTTGCTGACTTCTGGAGGCAAGAAGGAGTTCCAGAGAATCTGACGCTGCAACTCCTCCCGATCTTCGGAATGGACGAGCTCGTAAACTGACTGGTGGACTATGTCCGACTGAAAGTAGAAAGAATTATTTTTACAGATATATGATATTATATAATATGAATATTTAAGGTAATTACAGTAAGTCAATTTATATGCATTACTATGAACAGAAATATGTCTTTTTAGTTGTTATTTTGCCTACCAATAGGTTCTACTCAATACCTACTGATTTAAAAATATGTTTACACTAGCAGTAAGTAAAAATAACAATGTATTCTAAATATTTTTTAAAATTATTAGTGCAAAACAAACATTGAATCAATTAAATCGTAATTTATTAATAAACCCCTAATAAGATTCAATAAACCAAAAGATAACAAGATAATTAGTTAACAAATACACGCTCAACAAAAGCAAAAAGAGCAAGTCACAATCAAACCGTAAATCAATAAACCACAGCGAGTGAGCCCTAGAAATCGATTCAAAGCTCAATCATTAAAGAATCATCTGTAACGAAGATGGACGTGTTAATTCCGGACCTATGACAAGCTAATGACTACCTTAACAACTTGAAAATATGTTCTAAAATCCTTCAATTACTGTTCTAATTCATTTCTACACGTCACACAACAAAAGACCGTATAAATAGTGTAGATAATGCAACAGCATATGATGCTAGTACAAAACTAATTGATAATCAATGGGGTTACCCAAGGCACGAACTTCGGCCCCCTTCTAAACATATAAATGAATTTGTAAAATATGTATAGGGCTGGTGGGCTATGGTATGAGTAACAACATATTGCGTTGGCATTAAACGTCAAAAGATGATTTGTTGGGTAATTGCTTTTTGTTCTCATTGGGGAGGGGGTTGCTAAGGTACGGATTCATGTTTTGTTGATAGAACTTTGTTTTGGCAATTTTTCGTCGTGGTATTGGATTGATGGATGGATGATATCTGTTTTTATGTTAGAATTTCGGAAAATATAGCCGTAATTTGTCTCTGTGTTTTGAATAGGGGAGATTAGTTTTGATTACCTGTGACTTAACTTTAGGGTCCCATTTTTTTACCTTGATGAAGCATTTTGATTGAATCATGATTATTGTTTTTGAAATAATGAACAAACTTTTATAACCTTTCGGTACATTATGGTTATGAATGAATCATAAACCTGCAACCATAAAGATAATATAGTGAAATTTTAAATATTCACAAAGTTCAAACAAAAGACAGTCAGTCTTAAAAATAACGACTTCATCCAAAACAGCAAAACAAAACAAAAGAAAACCTAAACCAGCTGAAATTAAAAGGTGGAATAAAAATGATCTCGGTGGCGGTCGGGGCCATTTACGACGAAGCTCAGACCATTACGGATCGATACTGCTCGGCACCCACCTGGCGTGGATTGAAGTTAATGTTGCTATTCAGAACACCCCTCCGAATAAAGATGCATTTAAATTTAGTATTATTTTGTAATTGTTTAATGGGAAGTTTACTTAGACCGTATTGGGTGAACAGCTTTGGGATTAATGTGGGTTTGCTACTACAAAGTAGATTACTATTGGATAATACATTATTTGTTGCACAAAAATAAGAAAATAGGCAATTTATTATTAAATTTTTACAATGAGCCCGCTATGGACCTAGACCTAACCTGATGGATAGCGGTGGATAAAATCTACGACGGAATGAGCATGCCCGGAAGATAAAAAAATAATTAATTTGTTTATTGAACTAAAACATTTGTACAATTTTACACTTACGGACTCCTTTATGCATACTTAAATATTAAAGATAATTAGAGTTATAATAGTGTCGGTAGTAAATACTACCGACACTATTGTTACTCTAAAATAAATTGAGTTATATTGAGATATATAGTTAAATTGTTACTCTAAAAATACATTGTGTTCTAGTACCCAAGGAAAGATTTAACTTCGGTTATGGGAGCCAGTATTCTCACAATAATGTTTCATACCAAAAGAAAGATGCATGTTTTCTCTTGCTCTTCCAACAGCCATTATGGCTGTTGGGCTATGGCTTTGCATAGTGTTTTTATTAAAATTGTAGATTTGACAGGATTTAAGCTGACTCGAGTACAGGTTTTACAAAGCTCTCCTTAGGGATGTACCCTAACAGGCATATCTTCCAGAGTTTAACTTTAAGAGGTAACGGTAACAGGTGTTGCACAAAGATGGTTCAAGATTGGTACTTTAAAGTTAACGGGACTCCTTCCATGTGCTTCTAGTGATCACCGGGTGATTTTAGTGAGGTAAAAATTCCACACTCCTTGGTCTTTTCCCGAAATGTCCAGGCGCCTTTTGAACGTTTCCCCCCGAAAGAAAAACAAAGGCCTGTAAAGCTGTTGCTGAGATCTTCAAGGTTATTTTACAAGACACATATTGCTGATCCTACGTTTTGTTTCTTAGCAATGAACACAACTTTACATTGCTCACTTTTTTTTTGGGGTTCGGCAATCATCCAATGACATCTCCCGCTCTGGGTGGAGCGGGAGGGCGTGTCAGACTCTTACTGACTAAAATCAACCCCTGTTCCTTCCCTACCCTGAGTGCCCAGAGGCGCGGTAACTCTGTTTCGAATTTATTCACAACCCCTGGGCAGGCATTGGCCATGTAGATATGCTGACAACTCTTTGAGGCGCGCGTGGAATACTACGCGCCGTCGACTCTCGGGCCTGGTGCTGATCGAACAGTAGAGCTACCCACTACTCGGCTAAGCAAGTTAAAAGGCTAATTATCAGTCATTTAACATTCCCACTGCTGGGACAAGGGCCACCTCTCTGTGAAATCTCTCTCTCGTTATGGATTTCGTTGCAACTCAATCAATATGAATTTCTTTATTACTTCCCAAAAAACCCACTTAATTTTTAACAACCTCAAAGTAATCCGCTGCCGAATTTTCACCTAAAATTGTATGCTAATAATCAGTTTTAATGTCCACCGTTATATTTACTCTAGCAATCTTTACTGCGTATAATCGCCCTCATTTGACGTGGCTTACTTTGCCACGTGCCATGCCAGGAAGTGGCAAGTACCGGACCGATTTAATGATTTATAAATCGATTTGTTTGAATCGCGACCCACCCCAGCCCCTACGCACTTTGATAGGCACAGATTAGTGCAGAGAGTAATAAAGAAGATAGGGAAGTAGGCAGAAAATTGAGATATATTATGTGATGTGATGTGATGTGATGTAAAGTTGTAAGTTTTTATTATTATGTTAAAGTTATTTAATAGATAAATTATGATATGTTTTTTTTTAATATTTTACACTGATCACCTGCCATATAATCTCTTCAACACCCGTGGTTGACTGGTAAAGAATGCTTAAGGCATTAAGTTCGCCGTTGTAACTTTTTGCATGAACTTTGAATATATAATGTCCTTTCACACTGTTACACAAATTATATTCACGGTTTCTATGTTACAGTCAGCATAAGTATCCATAACGATAGCTCCAGGCAATTATTCGTAAAAAGAAATTGATACTGCTGGCAGGTTGAACCCTTATTTGCATGATTTAATATTTTCTTGTAGAAAAAATCATATGCTTGTAATTATAGCACTAGTATGTGTTAAAAAAAAATGTGACCTTTTTAGTATATTAAAAAAAAACCATATGATTATATTTTCATACATTTTTTTTTCAAACAAATTATCCCACTACTAATGTACTACACAGAACACAGAAGAATTAACTTCTTCTCTCAATACGGGTAGGTAGATATAACGTCTGCAATATAAATTACTACTCCTATTCAACCAATCCACTCTGCCCAATAATCTTTGCCCCACTAAAGTAACTCAGGTAACCGAGTAACTCGCTCGCTTTGAGCATAAACAAAACAAAGAGGAGATTGGGGGGGTTTGGACGTAAAATTTATACGCATACGATCACTGCCAACTGAAAGTTTTATAGCGGGGGTCGAAAGGGGGTTACATTCTAATAGCAATATTTCATCGGGGACTTTATTAGCTGTAATGCGGAGGGCATTTGTTAACGAGCAATTTTAATATGCGTCGCAGTTTTTTGTTTTCGAAGATTTTTTTTTGGATTCCGTCGTTATGTTAATTTTTTGTTGTGGTTTAAAAAATATTGGGATACGAAAATGATTTATTTTTGTATAAGGATGTCGGATGAGTTATTGTTTGAGGAAAACTTAGGATGGGGGAAGGAAGCTATTAAATTATGGAAATACATAGCTTTAGTATCTTTTTGTCAGCCGTTTCATAAATGTGGGGTTCAAACTACACGTTAAGTTTCCTTATATGGCGAAAGCCATAAAACAATAATCTACATACACATTCATTCAAAAGGATCCTCACACGCATGTTGCACTATAGTTACTCTTGATAACCTTATTTGATTTCATAGGTTTTTAAAACGCTCAAAAGTAAATGAAATGAGGGAGAATAATTTTTTTACATATCAATGTAAAAAAAAAATCTCCCTCATTTTATTTACTTTTAAACTCAGGCCTTTTCGCTTGGGGCTAGGCAGAACATACACAACACCATTTGCTAACGGTCTTCATCCTTTTGCTTCTTTCATTGATTTTTGAATAGCGTAATGAGATAACATTCCCACTGCTGGGACACAGGTCTCCTCTCTGTGAGTGGAAATGGGCTGTAATCCACCACGCGGGCCCAGTGCGGTTTGGTGGATGTCATATGTTTTCAATTTTTTTGGTACTAGTTTATGCGGGTTTTCTTTCATCGTTTTGAGAAAAGTTGTGATGAAATATTTTACACAAAGTAAAGTAACTGCCTGAGTTCGAGCCCACGTTCTACGACACGTAAGTCGAAGCATTTACCATTGGGCCACCACAGGTTTTTTATAACCAATTATTTTTTCCAAAGTGTTATAACAAATGTATGTACAATACCTACTTACATAGCAACACATGGGGAGGCACCTAAACTCACACCGCATTTACTAAGTCCCTCAAAGAGTACTAAAACGTGAAAATATGTAAATACCCTCAGAGATTACAAAGCCATTCGTTGAAACTCCGATAAAAAGTGCCACTGATAATACTGCCCTGGCACTAACGGCACTAAGCTTACTTATCGTGGTTTAATTAATATTTTTATAGTACACTTTTATATTTTATGAATAATTAAATTTTGGTCCAAGCCTTATCTTATTCTGGCTAAGTGATTAATAAGGTTAATGTGGCCTTTCATAAGGAAAATAGGGTAATTTTTATATGGAAATAATGTAATTAATTAAAGTGAATTTGTGGGTAAAAAATGTCGTGTATTGAACGCGGAGTATTTTGTTTTTCGCCTGTTTTCGGGTGGTTTACGGCGTGGTTAAAATTTTGTTATTTAAATATTTGGAAGAAAGTTTATAAACTCAAAGAAATCAAGCATTCAATGATTTACTTTCTTTACTGACAAAAAGAAAGGACTGTGAAAGTTATAGTGAAAGATGGAACAAAGGAGAAAAAAGTAGGCCTCAATTAGTCTCTATACAAAATAAATTAGTACCTCTTTTTTCAGTCCATTTTTTTAAACAAACAATAAAAAAATAAATGGGACACTAATAACGACCCTTTCACCCACGGGACCTAAATACACCTTGTTATCCATAGTTTGGTACTTGTGAGATCTAAGGAGGTCGCGTGGAATACGAATCTTGTCAGCAGACAGGCTGGTCGATCAAATATACTTTTAAAGGGCGGTGCAAATGAAGACTATCAAAGATTGTGGATCACACCACTGAGTCTACATCCCAAGATATAACAGTTCTTACTCCATTGCATGCTAAATCACGGTTTAAATAATATTATGTGTAACATACCTGATGGAAGCCTAAGTAACTCTCGATGCTGTGTGTGGCGAAGAACACCTCGCCCTCACACGTCAGTATCATCAGGAAACCGTTGAGTGCCTGTAATAGAACAAACAAGATAAGGTTAGAAACAACATCACGTATGTTCTCTGAGGGGTATTGATTATATAGGCATATTGTGGCAAATGGCTATAATTTTGCCCATTGCACTGCCCAAGTTTGCATACAAAACCCAAATTATTTAATAATTCTTTCAAAACCCATAAACAGAGAAAACTTCGCCAACCCATCAAAAACAAAAACAAACTTTTCCGAAGCCGATTTACGAATTTCAAACAAAAAACACAGAGCACAAGTTTTTCGGACTTAAATCGAGCCTGACGTGGGGGACCGAAATTATTCTGTCGTCGACAATAAAGACTTTGCCAAGTTTTTCGTCGGGTTTCGTAGCTATTTCCTCGGCCAGACACTGGTTGAGTTACAAGCCAAGTTGGACGCAGAAATGTGGGCGTGCGTTTCCATTGAGTTTTCTTCGATTTGTAGCGGACGTGTTTCGTTATTTCACTTACTAGGATCGCGGCCCTGGAACGTAAAAAGCAATTGAAGAAACACAAGTGGGTTTTAGTCAGTAAGATTCTGACATTCCCCCCGCTTCACTCAGAACGGAAGAAGTCATTGACTACCCTGTTTCTCTTTACTCGATAAATCCACTTCTCCTTCTTATCTGACATCACATTTTCAGTTTCTTTGCTCTACTCACTCTAAAAATCTTCGTTCAACAAATAATCGTCTTCTGCAATGTCCCTGTCACCGCTCTGCTTTGTCCACTCTTCCATATATGTCCAGGCGATCTCCCTATGGAATGCGCTTCCTCCGAACATCAGGACGGTCACCAGTCGGTTCTCTTTTAAGCTGAAGGCACGTGAAAACTTTTGCAAGGAGTTGGAAAAATCATCACAGCGGTGATTTTCGTTATTTTATTACATTGTTAATTTTGTTGTATGTATGTATCTAAGTATGAATATATTATTGTACTTTTTTCGTTTATTCTTTCAATTAAGTTGCACGTTCCGTCTCTGCATCACCCTAAGGTCACATCATCACATCATCAGCCTTTAAAGACCCACTCGCACACACACACACACACACACACACACCATCACCACACACACACACACCCACACTCTTTGTCCCCACTGCTGGGGCACAGGCCTCCTCTCTGAGAGAAGGTGTGGGCCGTAATCCACCACGCGGGCCCAGTGCGGGTTGGTGGATGTCACATGTCTTCAAATTTTTGGTTCTAGGACATGCCGGTTTCCTCACGATGTTTTCCTTCACCGTTTTGAGAGCAGTGGTGATGAAATAATTTACACAAAGTAAAGCGCCTGCCTGGGTTTGAACTCACGACCTACAACTTGTAAGTCGCGGCCAATACCACTGGGGCACCACTGCTCTTAATTATTATATTTACTAAATATTAATATCTAATTTTCAACAGTCAGTCTCGCAAATAAACCCTAAGGTCGACTGGCAGAAAATGCCTGAGGCATTAAGTGCGCCTTTGTACAGTAATTTTTACTTGTGCATTAAGTTTAATAAATAAATAAATAATTTGATGATAATGATTCTATTCTCAAAAAAAAAGAACTGATGTTGTTTCTGGAATAGAGTACCTTATCTCTCTCTGTCTAGCGTTTTTCCACCTATATTGAGGTCAACTTCCAGTCTACCCGGGTGCAGCATATCTAACCTCCACAACCCAGTAACTGGGCAACACGATAGCCTGATGAGCCCCTTGACAAGGCTTTTTTTTACTTGGAGAGTCATCAGATGAATTCTTCCGCTCTGGGTGGAGTGGGAAGGCTTGTCAGACGTGTCAGACTCATAGTGACTAAAAGCCACCCTCCAGCCTTCCTTCAGTTGCCTTTTATGCGCCGCGGCCGCGGTGACTCTTTCGAACAATCCTTGGCAAGGCTGGTGTCAGATTCTTGCTTCTGACTACTTGTGAAGTCTGCCAAAGATTTACGAATAACAGCAGGGACTAACGACTTAAAGTGCTTTGCGAGGCATAGAGGTGTTATGGACGTTTACTCCAGTATTTTATTGGAAAATGTGTAATTTTTGTTTCAAGACAAAATCAAAATTAAAAGTAAAAAAAAAATGTGTGTGTGTGAGGAATTCCCTGCCGAAGTCTGGGTTTCCTGATAGCTACAACCTGGGAGTCTTTAAGTCAAGAGTGAATAGGTTACTTCTAGGCAAGCGTTCTCCATCTTCGACCACATCATCGCTTACCATCAGGTAAGATAGTGGTCAAACGCGTGCCTATCAATAATACAAAAAAAAACAAACTAGGCTAGACTAGTCAGCACACCAAAAACGCCTGCCCGTCACCACTTCCTAGTGTTTTAGCTGGGAAGAAAAAGTGGCGCAACAAACTCCCCACGAATAAACATGATGCTTTATGTAAAACTGTGTAGAGAACTTAAAATTAGGGTAGCCACCACTTACTGCTCTAGGAACCCATTTAGTGACATGGAATAGCTGCTTTGTCACACGTGTACAGTTAGAGCTAATGCAACAGCCCACTATTTGGACACTGTAGCTATTCTATATAAATGTCTTACACAACTCTAAGACAGTGATACTGCGAAGTTATAAGTATACATCTATGAAAGACCGAATTCCGACATCCATTCGGTAGCTATCAATAGTTTTATATCAAACAGGAATAGCAACATAAATCAATGGGGAACAGTAGAGAATAGAGTCAAATGAACAAATAGAACCGTACCGTTATAAAAACCGTATCGCATGACAACGTAAACTCACAAAGCTAACTAGAGAACGTAAAATAAGCACATAGTACTGCTTATTTATAGCATCGATACTTCCTATTGATTTATTTTGTTTCAGGCTAACTATTCATAATTTATAACTTTGTCATGTCATCTCTAAGGCTCTAGCTATTGCAACCACTGTGGAATTATATAAAAAAATAACGATTAAGGCTGTATAGCTGTGTAGGTTTTAAGAATATCGTAAAGATGAATAGAGCTCTTTGAAACCTAACAATCAATTTCAAGGTAGTCAAGTCAAGGGTATGACTTAAAGAATGAAACGAGTGATAAACGCGACGAAAATGGAATAAAAAGTGGGGCGAATACGGAACAAACAAAATTAAATCGCGAAGTGATTCTTTTTGTGGTTTTATATGTCAAAATGGCTGCTAAGATGAAAACTCATAGGGAACTAGATACATAGATATGGAATAAAGATATGCTGCGCCGACATCAAACAAATTGTGCGACACAGGAGTAGTTCCAAGTGGGGCAAAGATTAAAAAAAAAAAATGCATCCAAACTTTCGCATATAAATTCGAGTTTGGATGCATTTTGTTTTTACTTAATATTATAAAATATTAAGTAGGATTTAGTGTGAAAGAGGATATGGGTAAAAAGGGGGTGACTACAGAGATGACGACTAATAGAGGAATATGGAAGAAAAAGACATGTTGCGCCGACCCCAAATAAATTGTGATAAGGGCAGGAGAATGAATGATTAAGTAGAATTTAGAATTCTAATACAAATGATCGCTTAAAAATCAAAATCATCTTACAAGAAGTTGGTAGCGAAGGATTCAGATTATCTCGAATTATTATTTTAAGTATAGTATACACTCTCGTATGCCTATTCTGATCTGCTCCGACTTTTGGTACCTCGGGTCGCTTGTCCAGGGGGATGGCGATATAGACCGAGACGTAACACACAGGATCAACTCAGGATGGATGAAATGGCGACAGGTCATTGGAACAACTTGCGACCCATAGATGCCCCTCAAGTTAAAGGGGATAATCTATAAGTCCGTGATTAAACCTTTCGTACTGTATGGATCAGAATGTTGGGCTGTGAAAAAGATGGATGAAAAAAGATTGCATATGGCGGAGATGAGAATGTTGAGATGGATGTGTGGAGTAACGAAAATGGATAAAATGAGAAATGAGTACATTAGAGGTATTTTAAAAGTGGCGTTAGTCACAGAAAAGTTGGAAGGGAACCGCTTGTCTTGGTATGGTCATGTGAAGAGGAGGGATGAAACACATGTAACTAAAAGAGTAATGAATATAAATGTGGATGGATAGATTGTGTGGGGAGAGATATGAAAGAAAAGGGAGTTAGTGATAGCGTGATGGCTGTCAGGACAGAATGGAAGAAAAAAACGTGTTGCGCTGACCCCAAGTAACATGGGATAAGGCCAGGCAGATGATACAATGTCGTACGTATACATTGTTTTGTTATCATTTGAAATGAAGGTATACAACTGTCATAGAAATCGAAAGGTATATAAAAGGTATGACGTTTGTTTACCAATACAAAGTCAACAAAGAAAGCCACACAGTAACCAATTTTCTACCATAAACTATATTGCATAGCATAAATCGAAAAAGTTAATAAAATTGAAAAACTTGTGCTTTTGTTCAAGGTTCTGTTATTTTGTATCCTTGAGGTCGAAGGTCACAAGCTAATGCTGTAATAATATGATAATGGAAAATAGTTTACTGTCAGCTCTGGATATATTTCTATCACATATAAATTATATTTTTATAGTTTTTAGACTCTTTCGGCAGGACCTCTTTAAAGGGTTTTGAACTCATCGCACATTTGAATTAAAGAAATAAATACTAATTTCAGTTCTAATCGCAAAAATCTTTTCCTATACTTCTTTGAAGTGTGACTTCTAGATTTCTGACTTTTTAGTACTCCTACAATGGTTGGTCCTATTGAAGTTTTTGATCAGAATTAGAAACAGGATCTATAGATATAAAAAACCGTGTAAATTTTTCATACAAAATGTATGAGAGAAGTTTTTTGAAATTTCTGACATTTCTAGTCCTCCACCTGGAGTGGCTCAATAGTTTTTAGTCCTCCACCTGGAGTGGCTTAATAGTTTTTAGTCCTCCAACTGGAGTGGTTCAATAGTTTTTGATCAGTATTAAAAACAGGATCGATTGGCATAAAAAGAATGTTTTGTGTATAATGGTAATTTTCTTGCTAACTGTACATTTTTTCGAAAACCTGTGATACCTTTTTTTTGGGGTGGAAAGTCATCCTATGACTTCTCTCGCTCTCCGCTCAGCGGGAGGACTTGTCAGACTTTTACTGACTAACACCCACCCCTGTTCCATCGTTGCCTGAGTGCCCAGGGCCGCGGTAACTCAGTTACGAATTTATCCGCGACACCTTGGCATGCAGGTAATATATATATATGATTATTACATAATTATTATCTATTTATATTGAATTGTTAAGATTAATTAATGAATTTACTAAATGATTTTTTGAAACAAACTTATTTTCCTATAAGTCAAAGACTGATATTACTCAACTGTCACTTGTGAATCATATAATTGTTTGTTAACGGGTATGAAAGAGCGGAACCTCAGTGGAGCGGCTCAGTTGCTGTTCGGCTTTCAAGGCGTTAACATCTAAGGTATGATATTATTTTGACTATTGTTGATTTATTAATGATGTTGATGTATATTTATATCATATTTATGAGCCATGTAATGTAAAGTTATGTATATTGTTACTTAACGTTGTGTTATATACACTACTACGATAGTGGTTGTTATATACCACAAGATATTTATCGTTGTAAATATGGCTTAGGTGATACATCCTTTAATAAGATTTATTGCGATAAACGATTATTTATGATGTGTCGATATAATAATAAAAGAGAGCTACTGTGGAGTTTCTTGCCGTTCTTCTCAACGAAGACCTAGTTTTGCGAACAGGCAATTAGATTTCGATTGATGACAAGCCTATTGGAAATAAATACATACTCTTGTCTTCGTGCTTTTCTTAATAAATCCCTTCCTTAAAACACCATATTCACAGTAAGTAAATAAGCAAATAAATAAGCAAATAAATAAGTAAATAAAAAGGTAAATAAATGGGTAAATAAATGGGTAAATAAATGGGTAAATAAATGGGTAAATAAATTGATAGATAGATAGATTTTCAATGGACTTTCAATGGACTTTCAATGGACTTTCAATGGACTTTCAATAGACTTTCAATGGACTTTCAATGGACTTTCAATGGACTTTCAATGGACTTTCAATGGACTTTCAATGGACTTTCAATGGACTTTCAATAGACTTTCAATGGACTTTCAATGGACTTTCAATGGACTTTCAATGGACTTTCAATGGACTTTCAATGGACTTTCAATGGACTTTCAATGGACTTTCAATGGACTTTCAATGGACTTTCAATGGACTTTCAATGGACTTTCAATGGACTTTCAATGGACTTTCAATGGACTTTCAATGGACTTTCAATGGACTTTCAATGGACTTTCAATAGACTTTTAATGGACTTTCAATAGACTTTCAATAGACTTTCAATAGACTATCAATAGACTATCAATGGACTATCAATAGACTATCAATAGACTATCAATAGACTATCAATAGACTATCAGTAAACTATCAGTAGACTATCAATAGACTATCAGTAGACTATCAATAGACTATCAATAGACTATCAATAGACTATCAATAGACTATCAATAGACTTTTTAAAAGTAGCAAACTTCCATCCCTTTTTCTTTCCCACAGATCAGTTATATAAATCCTGCAACGTGCTGACTGTTCGCCAGCTTTTCATTTTGCACTTAGTATTAAAACAACACACTATGCTTTCGTACATTTCTGACAGTACTAACAAGAGGCGGAATGATATAGTGTGCACTTCTAATGCAACCTCCAAAAATGTCTTTGCAGAAAGATTCTTCTCATTTTTAGGCCCATTTCTGTACAATAGGTTAAATAAAAAACTAAGTTTTTATAAGTTGAACTATTTTAATTGTAAAAAAACTGTCATTTCATTTCTACGAAGCATTGCTTATGAACAGACAGAGGATCTACTCATTGTTGACAAATAACCCGCTAACATGCTGATTCTATTTTATGTAAGTTTTAATTTTAGTACTTTATACTGTTTAATTTATTTATAATTCTTATAAGATATTTATGAACTGTCTAGCCTGAAACACAGGTTCCACCTAGTTCAGGCTAATATAAAACTGTGCTCTAGTCTAATTGTTAAGATATTTTTATTGTATTTGTCTCCCTTTTATAAAATAAACGATTTTTATTATATTATTTTTTTTTTTTATTAGACTATCAATGGACTATCAATAGACTATCAGTAGACTATCAGTAGACTAACAGTAGAC
This sequence comes from Polia nebulosa, assembly GCA_951329385.1. Lineage (NCBI taxonomy): Eukaryota > Metazoa > Arthropoda > Insecta > Lepidoptera > Noctuidae > Polia > Polia nebulosa. Next base: position 4,208,178 of record OX589609.1, read on the forward strand.
TATCAATAGGCTATCAATAGACTATCAATAGACTATCAATAGACGATCAATAGACTATCAATAGATGATCAATAGATAAATAAGTGAGTAACGAATATTAAATATTTACATACATCTGGTTACATAACTACACATACATATTCAGAAAAATTCTAACACAGGCATCGGCCATGATGGGCCCCGTCACGCCGTGACTCTCGGGCCTGGTGCTGATCGGACAGCGAGCTACCCATTACTCACCACCACCACACTTTGGAAACAGTTGAGGATCAAAATTCACGAAAAAATATAGATAGTCTCTCAAGACCCTTTTCGTGTAGCTGCAACGGTTAAGGTATTGCCCCTAACTGCCCCGCTGAAAGTTTCCACCCAGTATACATCACGCGGGTTTAATGCGGGTTGGTGGATGTCACATGTCTTCGAATTTTAGGTTCTAGAACATGCCGCCGGTCTCCTCACGATGTTTTACTTCACCGTTTGAAATAAGTGCAATAATAATATTAAAAATATTATACTTACTTGTAAGAACATCTCTCCATCCGGCATGGCGTGGTCGTACGGTGAATGTTCTCTCCGATGACCATGGATTTCTTCTTTTTCTTTGTGCATGACCACTGGAACAAAACAGAGAAATAGTTTTGAATATGTATACTTGAGTCACTGAATGGATACGCAGTGTTGTGCAGGAGATACTCCCTCACCACCTATGTTAACCCCATGTGATGGAAAGTGAGAGCATTGCCATAAAAAAAAAAACACTAAGATTAGGAGAATAGAGCGAATAGGGTATTCTCCTGTGTTTGTTTTTGTACAATATTTTAAATGAAACAGGAATATGATTTAAAATATTGGTATAAGGAAGTGTGGGGCGTGGTGACCCTGGTGGGGATATCTCGCTACACAGCTCAGCAGCTCAGCAGTTGACGAATGAGGCAGACACTTGAAAGTTTTATACTAAACTAGTAACCTGCTCCAGCGTTACACGGATACAAATTATACGCTTAACCCTTCCTCATGCATCACTCTATCTATTGGTGAAAACCGCATGAAAATACGTTCAGCAGTTTTTTCGTTTATCGCGAACAGGCAGACGCGGCGCGAGAGACTTTGTTTTATTATCATTATGTAGTGACTAGCTTCTGCTAGCGGCTTCGTCCGCGTGGAGGGTTAAATTTTGAAAAACTCTTTCTTAGTGGATACCTATTCTTCACAAAGAACACACTCTCCAAATTTCATGTATCTAGGACCGGCGGCTTAAGCTGTGCGTTGATATATCAGTCAGTCAGGACTTTGAATTTTTTGATACGCTGTAACTTCTTCTGACCTCCATATGAAAGACAAATCGAAAAACCTTACTCTTTTATTCAAACAGCATACTTTATTTCCCTCTTATCAGCTTAGATATTTATAATAATCATAATTAAAATTTTATATAATTACAATTTAAACGTTATCTTTATCTCTGCCACCTTTAAGTGTTAATTGCCACCGCATTCTTGGTATCGACTGTTGTATTTTGTAAATATCACATCGTATTTTGTTCAATAATTAAAATAATAATTATATGTTTTTAATTGCTGGTAACAAGACATTAGCTTAGTTGGGATGTGTTGGCACCTGCTTTGCGAGAAATGATAGTATCTGGGATGTAAAATGAAATCGTAACAGAATAAATAAATATTTATTTTACGATCCTGTTTGATCCACGCTCCATCTTAAAACAGCTGTTTGGTTTTGACTTGGAATGAGCATATACTACGGGTTTTCAGTATAATCAAGTTAAAATGTAAAAATCATGAGAAAACCATAATTAGGCTGCCTTACAAGACGTTTTGGTAATAAAAGCACTGGAAAATTTTATATTTAAAAAAAAAACCGCCTTTTTTTAAAAAAAAAACCCAACTGTACAACAAGTCACTTTTCAAGCGGTCTGCTGCAGTTGGTGGCAGTTATTTTATTTAAATTATTGATTTCATGCCTCCAACTGCATCAGACAGCTTGAAAAGTGACTTGTTTGGTTTATTTGTTTTTTACAGTCGTTCTTTTTTAAATATTTTATTTTTTTTATTTTCTACATTTTAGTGAGTTATGAACCCTAAATGTGCAAAAAATCGGCCAAGTGCGTGTCGTCCGACCCGCACTTTGTTATCTAATAATAACTATTATCACCAAATTTCAAGTTCATAGGTCAACATTGGAAGTTCAAAAATTAATCGGAACAAAATTTTGTGACAGACGATGGACAGACATAGAAGACAGGCAGACCGACGGACAGACGGACAATAGTGCTCCGTTTGGACCCTTCGGATACGGAACCCTAAAAATATCAAAAACAAAATCAAAACACTAGGTAACAGTAACACCTGAACCCCTTGTCTTCACACGGTGGTCCCCAATCATCACCCCTTATCTATGACTAAAACTCATTCGTCGTTCAGCTCGTGGGCAAGAGCGGGACAAAATCAAAGCGAACGCATTGTGCTTATCAATTTTATTATAATACCCTTAGCTCCACTTGTGCGAGTAAACGACGGGGCGTGGTCTGCGCGACAAATCAGAGATTGTTCCTACAGGGGATGCTGGGTGAAGTTAGAGGGCTGTTTTATGTGCTTTTTGTTATGGAAAAATGAGCTTTGTATAAAGATAACCTGTATAAAAATAGAGCGTTGGATTTTATAATTCACGGGTTCCATAGTCCTAACAAGGACAAAGAACCCTTGTAGTTTCGGTCTGTTCGTCTGTCCAAGGCATAGCTTAGAGACTGTTATTACTAGAAAGCTGAAATTTTGCATGGGTTTAAATTATAAAAATCACGCCAAGAAACTGAAAGAGTAAAAAGAAAAAATAAATAAAAATGGTCTCGCCTATCCTTTATTGTGGGGTATCGGTGGATAGGTCTATCAAAAACTTTACAAAGTTTTATAGACTATTTAATTTTTTCAATTCAGTGTTTCTTTTGCGAAATAGTAAACTTTAAAGTGATATTTTTTATTCGAATTGAGCGTCGACGTGGTGGTCCAATAAAAACTAAACTGTTGGCTTGAAAAATCATAAAAAAAATTGTTTGTATTACTATATATAACGAACTTTGTAGGAAAACTATCAGGGCTAAGTTAGCTTTGTTATAGAATAGAATACTCTTTATTATGTACACCATATAAATTACAATAAAAATATGAAGAACTTTTGCATAGGGTGACACAATGGGCACAACTTATAAAATGTACCTACTTGGAAAATTTCGTACGCAACTTTCTAAGTTAGAATGCCAAATGTCATGATTTCATGAAATATTTACATTTGTCATCAATTATAACTGAAAGAGTTGTATTGAAGATTTTAATCATTATAATTCTATAAATATATACTTGCTACGGCCGCGAATCAAATTTTGACTAAGATACAACCTGACACTGACCTGCGGAAATTTCGCAGACTACCCTGGCGCTTCCACCTTAAGTGATTCCAGATTGTAAATGTGTATGAAAACTCAATTAATAAAACTAGCGCATTTTGAGAGGAAATCCGCGTTTTATTTCTCTAATATTTTATTTTATAGCCTTAAAATAAGTTACCTTTTTCATAATATTGACAGTTAACAAAGTAACCTCGAAATTCTGTAATTTTATTGTAACAAGATTACATCATGACATAAAAGTTTATTTCCTGCTGATGGCAATTCTTAGTTTTACAGTTATAGTGTAGTTCGTACATAATTATACGTGTTATTACCACACCTGCACAATAATGTAATTTCAATAGTAACAAGAAAGGATCGATTTCATTTGATAATAATAGTGCTACTGGCTCAAATGTCATAGCCAGTCATAATTACAATATAGGTTATGGCTTGAACAAGTAGCTGTTATGAGTTGTTTCATTGTGAATTGGAAATAGTAACTGTATTGTTATTTAAGTAAGATCTCAGAGCCGCGAGACATAGTTATTTACCAAGTGCAACCCCATTTTGTGTCCAGGCAATCTCTGGCCTGGAAGAGATCGCGGAATGCGATAAGGCCGCCGATTGTATATTTTTGTTTAAGTTTTTTCTTAAGGTGGAAGCGCCAGGGTAGCCCCCGAAATTAAAATTTTCTAACGTTTTTTGCAATTTGCAGGTCAGTGTCATGTATTAGGTAATTTCATGAAATCATGACGTTTGGTATCCATTCGGAGAGTGTTGTATTGATGATTTTAATGATTACAGTTCTGTAAATACGTAAGTACTTACTTGCTACGCTCGCGAATCATATTTTGACCAATATACAACCTGATATTGACCTGCAAATTGCAAAAAAACTAAGAAAAATTGAATTTCGCGGGTTACCCTGGCGCTTCCACCTTAATGATACAAGTAGATATCCACATTATTTTGAAGTGCGTACCTTATATACTAGATAATTTAATTATTTAAGTTTTCATTCGTTTCCATTCTAATAACATTATTAGCTGCACTGAAATAATATTGTAGTGGCAGGAACTTAAAAAGTATCTCGGGGTGCTAAAATTTTTTTATTGAAATAGTTTCATTGAAGTGCATTTTTCGAGAAAGACCTACCTAATCTTGAACGCAGAATTTCTCAAACTTTCTTCGTAGGCCTTAATGCTGCGCCGATCGTTATGATCTTTGATTTGTTGGATTTGTTTCCGCCCCTAATAGCAGAATAACATTGGAAATATTCATGAAAAAAAATAAAATACGAAAAAACATAATTTTCTCAAACATTTTGTGTGGAACGGCTTTTTTGATAATATTTTGAGAACGAATTCATTTATTTATTGGCGGCACGAAGTTTTCCCGTGCAGCAAGTTTTTAGTGGCCCGAAACTCTGTCAAAACTTTGAGAGCCACTCTTTAGCTATTCAATGCGAAAGGTTAACCTGTTCTAATTATTACAGTTAGCATTTGATAGTTCAGATAATAACACAGTATCAATGATAGTTTGTAAAAAGTCTTGCTTAAAGTATCGAATGTGAGCGTGTAATAGTATGGTTGTCTATATTTTATTGGCCGTATGTCTAAGTTATGTAAGGTCTTAATTCTGAGAGAGACAGTTGACTTTACAAGGAATACAATTCTTAATATCTTGTAAGATCAGATCGTCACGCCACCTTCGCCGTGCTTGACCTCGACATCGTCGTTCTCCCTCTAGCATCCAATGAGGAATTATTCCTATCTGTCACCCTGCTTCTGTCCCAATGGAGGACAGATCAGAAAAAAAAGTTTTGTTTGTCGGGGGAGAGATACAATTTTTTTTTTCCGATTCCTGTGTTGTTCCTGCTAGCAACGCTCCCCGGTTCGAAATTTATTAACTCCTATCTGTCACCCTATAGGGGAACAGATGAAACTTTATTCGTGTTTGTTCCCCATAGAATGTAATAGGTATAATTATTAATTCTTAAAAGTAATGTCGCACATTATAAGCAACATTACATAAAATAAAAGACTAGTCTAGGTTTGGGATTAAAATCATCTGTATTTAAATAAATTACAAATATATTTTTTTTGTTTTTCTATCAAGCAGCCACAGTCCCATAAATCACAGTTTAGGTATTGCAGGTAAAATTACAATCAGTCTTCTGATTTGACTTAATACAACTTCCCCCATGGGAACAGAAACAGGGTGACAGATAGGAATAATTCCCAATGAGTGACGATCTTTGCGGCGAAGGTAGTGTGACCGTCTGATTATGTTTGCGGGCCAAACTTGGCCAGAAATCGCTCAAGACCTAGAAAAGCCGAATATGTAGCAGATTTTTATCAGAAACCACCTAAGACAGAAATGGTAAAGCCGAATATGTAGCAGATTTTTATCAGAAACCACCTAAGACAGAAATGGTAAAGCCGAATATATAGCAGATTTTTATCAGAAACTACCTAAGACAGAAATGGTAAAGCCGAATATGTAGCAGATTTTTATCAGAAACCACCCCAGACAGAAATGGTAAAGCCGAATGAATATGTAGCAGGTTTTTATTGAGTTATTATATTAATAATTTTTACGGTCAATTAATCAATCTGGTCAGCACTTTTCCAACACATAAGTTGGGGTCTAGTCTTACGGGATGCAGCTAATAAAAAAAATATAATATCATTCCAGAAAGAGATGGCGGGATGAGTTGGATTCCTTCTCAAAGGACTGGCCCAAAATTGCAGAAGACCGGGAAAAGTGGAAGGAGGGAAGGGAGGCCTTTGCCCTGCAGTGGGACAGCACAGGCTCATAATAATAATAATAATAATAATAATAATATCATTCCAAATACTTAATTACAATACACATATATAAAATAATAAATAACTTAATAAATAAAATATGTACAACCAGCATAAAAGATCTGGGAGGAGTTTAGCTCATTGGTCATCGATATCATTGGAAATTCGTCCACATCGCTGTCAATAAGAAAAGTGTCCAGAACGCTGGCAGCATTGCCACGTTGAATGGCAATGCTGATTCTTTGGGCGAAAAAAAGGCCAGCCCTCTGGTCACGTGAAGAGTCGACTAAATGTTTGCTGATGTCACGGAAATTATAGTCAATGAAAAACCAAATTGTATACTTTTATACTTTTTAACCGACTTCAAAAAGAAGGAGGTAATCAATTCGGATGTTTGTTTTTTTTTTCATTTTTTTTTATGTATGTCCGGGCATAACTCCGTCATTTACAGACGGATTTGCAAAATTCTTTTTTTTCGAAAGGGGTTTGTTTCGAAATGGTCCCATTGAAATTTAATATAGATCTGATGATGGGTTTCGGAGAAAAACAACAGAACTCTTCAAAAATTGACAGCAAATCAACCGCGATTGCTGCGATCATAATGTCTATGAATTGTTAACACAGTTTAAAGGGGACCCACAACTAAGAAGTGAAAAATATTTTTTTTTTTGTGAAGAAACGAAGAAACAAAACCAGAAACACCGACTTCCGAAATTATAGTTATTTTCCACATTTTTTGGAAGTCGGTTCTGTTTTTTTTGGAAAAAAGTTATTTTCAGATTTTGTCTGTTCGATAAATGGTTTATTCAAACAGATTGACTGCCTCCAAAAAATCTTTAGAATTTTATTTTTTAACTTTGTTAGTGTCACGCTTGACCACTATATCACCTGATGGTAAACGAAAATGTGGTCAAAAATGTGGTTGACGATAGAACACGCTTACCTAGAAGTAACCTATTCACTCTTGTTTTAAAAACCCCAGGTTATAGCTATCAGGATTAGATATCTTTAAATTTTAACACCATAAAACACAAGACCTTTGCAAGTACCTACATCATTTTATTCAGCTGTCAATCTTTTTGGGAGATGATGAACCTGCTGCTTCTATTGTAAGCCATTGTAAAACACTATTTACTGTACAGTAAATAGTATTTTACAGTGGCTTACATGCAGTCTCTACTATGAAGCCCCATAATACACGTAATATAAAATAAATAATAATTCTCTCGGCTCTGGCGTTGTCACCAACAAACGGTACCTACGGAACACTTTACGACCAGCCTGGCCAATTACTGCCTGGGACACACCATGTGGAAGCCAGTGATGTGATACTATCGATAGATTTATGTCGATAGATCATAGTTTATCGACATCCGTTTCAATTGACTCGGAGTTATTATTGATCGTGTTTGGTGTAGGTATTGTTTTGTGTTATAAATTCTTGTGAAATTGAATAGCCATGAGTATTCAGAAAATTATGAGTTTTTTTTTTACCTTTGATAGGCACGCGTTTGATATTAAAAAAGTAGTAGAAACTCGAAAAAAAAACTAACACTAAAAAGCTATAACAATGTACATGAACTCCAAACTAATTAGTTAGTCCTTCCTTCCATATTCAGTCAAGATATCAGTCGGTCAGAAGTCAAGAAAATGGGCAGAATAATCTTGCTGAAACAAAACTAACTACATTTATCTAGAAAGTAAAGATTAGCAATCTTGCTTTGTGTTTCACTTTCATAGTCACTCGATAATAAAATAAGTATTTTACCTATTAAAATACAAGGTCCGCACATTCAATAGACATTATATTTACCCAGTTCCAAGGCTTATAATATAATAGCTAGATTCTGGTCCATACAAGAGATAGTTAATCCAATAGTTTTTATTACAAAAGGTATACACCAGCACTTACAAATATAATGGCTGGCGATTTGACCGCAGAAGACGAACAATAAAAACTGAGTTAAACAAAACTTTTATTAAAGTCAGTAATAAAATTAAAAGAAATATAATATAAAAGTATCAAGGCCTTCATTGCAATTATTTCCACCAATTCTTATGAACAGACGTCTCATTTAAATAAATATAACCACAATTCAATAGCTCATATAATTATTTAAACACCGCAACATTAAGCCGTACACTTTATAAAAAACAATCGCAATTATTTCACACAACAGCCTTCATTACTTTTCTTTGCACAACATTTTAACTTTTTAATAAAAAAAAGGTAAAGTTATTGTTTTGCGGCTCACAGATCAAGATAGCGCTGGCCAGCAATCGAATGGATTTACCGATTTATCGATAATGTCCGTGGGTACGTCACTAATCGAATGCGCGGTGCTTTATCACCCTCTGTAATCGTCATTACACTATCGGGGGTTTATTTTTTTTTGTTTTTGTTATAAATTGAAAACGTAAAATTGATGACAGTAGGCTTGGGCTTTGGCGAAACTCGTTAATTTTGTATTTTAGCACTTTAGAGATAGGAGGGGATAATAATGTTATTTATTTGATATCTATGTGGGGTTCTCAGTAATTAAGTTGTGAGGGAATATAGCTGACTACTGACTACTTAAGGCCTCCACTGTCAAACGTGATGCGACAACGATGCGACAACGCTTTTTTATAGCAAATATCTTCTGCAGCGGCTTCTCCCGCGAAGAATCATTAATTAACGATGTGATTAAAGAGGTCCGGACGTTATTAAGTAACAAATATTCATCAGAACTAGAGAGAGAACTATTAGGAAGTAGGATTCTTCAACCAATAATGGGGTATTTAACAAAAAAAAATCTTATTAGACAATCAGTTAAATAACCAAACAATATTTGAGACGTATTTTTTGCTATAACAAACCAATAATAAAACACTTTTTTACAAAAAAATAGAACAGACTGCCAAAAAAAGTATAAAACAACTTTAATTTCGGAAGTCGGTGTCTGGTTTTGTTTCTTCGTTTCTTTTTGGATACGCGACTTCCGATTCCCCATTAAAGTTGTGTTAACACTACATAGACATACGGTCGCAGCGATTGCAGTTGATTTGCTGTCATTTTTTGAAGAGTTCGGTTGTCTGTCTCCGAAACTCATCATCAGATCTATATGGAATGTAAATGGGACCATTTCGGAATAAACCCCTTTCGAACAAAAAAAGAATTTTGCTAATCCGTCTATACAGGGTGTAACGGAAAGCTTTGGTCATATTTTAAGAACTGCATCTGCTGCGATATGAACAACTTTCTTCAAGAATACCTGTGGAAATTCTCAATTTTTTTTTTTACCTTCTATACAAATTTTGATCAGTTTTGTATGGAAAGTCCAATTTTTTTTTGGAAAATTTCTATTTTTTCTTAGAGAAAGTTGTTCATTTCTATGGGCAGAGTACCGGTTCTTAAAATATAACTACACCTTTTCATTACACCCTGAACATACATAAAAAAGTACCAACATCCGAATTAATAACCTTCTCCTTTATGAAGTCGGTTAAAAAATCACAAAGATAAAACGCATCAAAGTTCACGTCACTTTGGTGGTAAAAAGCGTCACGCACATTTCAACGCACAAAAGAAAAAAATTAAATACTTGTCTAATATTTTTTGGTTATTTAACTAATTAGATTCTTTTAGTAAAATACCATATTATCCGCAAACCAATTTGTATAAAAAAGCTAGAAAAAGAGTTTGTCGTATAGTAACATCACGTTTTTGCAAGAACCTTTACTATCGGAAAACGACATCTGATTGTATATCTACTCTTTTTACTTTTTAAATATGACCACTTATAAGTCTGCCAACCCCGGAATAAGAAGTTCAAACTATCACTTTATTGCCATATTAGACCGATTAATTAGAAAAACTAATAATGTACGGAAACGCAACGGTTTTATTACAAAAAAAATGTCGCGTGCGCACAATTTGTCATACGTTTTCATTGATGCATTATTTTGCATTGATTTACGATATATGGATATCATTGTTTAGTTAATTTGTTTGCTGTACATTACTGTTTTTATTTTGGTTTTCAAGATTAGTAAAAAATAGTCCTTTAAAAAAAAACAGATTAGTAGGTTCCAATGATTTAGGTAGCTACATATTTTTGTTTGTTAAGATTGTCTTGTTTCTACACTTTCTATTAAAGCATATTTATATTTTTGTTTAAGATTATCTTGTAACTATTGAAGCATATTTTATTTCCAGTAGGTTAAGTTCCTAAGTGTAAAGGTCTTTTGAAGTTTAAGCCCCAGAAATGTGAACTTAGGTACTTTGTATCCCTCCGTTGATGGCAGATGGTAAATACATCAATGCATTTCTTTCTTTTAAATACTTTTCGAAATATTTACATACATTGTAGCATTATTCAGAATGCATTAAAGTTGCACTGCTTAAAATTTTTATACAGGCATTTTTTTTTAATAAACTTCTAAAGCTGTATTTTTATGACATCAATAACAACAAAAATAAATTTTATTTTAATAAAGACAACAAACAAACTTATTTAAGTTCTTAATTAAGGCTTCAAGTAAATACTATGCGTTCGAGTATTTTTACCATAAGTATGAATATTCATACCAGAGCAAAGCTGCAACGTAAATGTGTTCACTGTTGATTACCATACAGAGATAGCGTTATGTTTTTGTAATTGCGTATGCCGTCTTTATTATTGCGATTTTAGGCATGTACTTGTATTATGGTAAATTATGTAGGAGTGGTTAGAAATATGATGTGTCAGCTGCGCATACGCATGTTTTCAAACGTACCTAAGTATTGTGGCGCGTGTGCACTCGGCACATATAGATCGAGCGCTGCTGGCTGGTTGGAGAATATTTGGATATATTATTCGAATGATTAATTTAGAATAGAACGTTGATTTTGTTTAAGGAGTCTGTTTAAACTGAACAGACTCCTTAAACAAAACCTTGAAAGTGGGCACATGTATAACTTTAATTCAAGAAATAATAGTATTCAGAGTGCACTGTCCCTCTTTCATAACACTTGAATACACGACACTCTCGCATCCAGCAAGTAAGACAGCTCCCCAAGCTATTAAGACAGCTTCCCAAGCTATTAAGCACACCAGGAACCTGCAGGTTTTACAATATTATGCGATTGCGAACGAAGTCGGAAAAGTGTACTCTATTTCCAAGTGCCTCCCTAGCTTTAAGGGTTTACTACCGGCCAAGTGGCGCCATCATTAAATAAAAAATCGTAGCATAGCACAGAAAATAAATATTTAAGTAATAAATAGTTAAGTAGTAGGCAAAAGTGACAGAAATGGCCATTTTTGGTACTTTTGCCTACTACTTTGGATACGAAACATTCTGAGACCTGTTTTAACAACATAAAAATACTTTATCCTCTTTGCAACAAACGTGACGTTGGATTCTTAAATATTTATTTTCTGTGCTATGCCATGATTTTTTATTTAATGAGGGCGCCACTTGGCCGATAGTAGGGCCTTAAAATAACATTTTGATAGGCTTTTCGACATATATTTCGCGTTCTATAATAACGTATAGTGAGATAAGCATGGCTGTATTGAAAGGTGATAAAATATTATGTATGTAATTTATCCTCTCATAGTTGATGTATTCTAGTTAAAAAAAAACCTGGAATTCGACTTTATCAGGTTATATTGGAAACTGATTCTAATAGAGTTGGAATAAATTAGTGTTTTTTTTAAATTTTACACCCTAGTCATCATCACAATATTGCTTCATCACCGGATTTACATAAGTATGCCAAATTACAGGTCTATCGGAAACCGGTCGAAAAATGGTTTAAACATTTTGGAGAGGACAAGTTACATACGAACATTGCCAGTTAATTAAAAGCTTGTATAGAATAAGGCAGATGGTGATCAACTCATCATCATAATCTAAGTTGTAGTATGCACTACATAGCACTAAAAGAACAAAAAACCGGCGAAGTGCATGTCGGACTTCGCAAATTTAAAGTTCCGTACCAAATGAGGGAATTATCAAAGAAAACATATTTATCAATATATTGGTATTTGTTGGTAAAATATAGGTATTACTTTACGTAGTTATAAACATTTTCACCAAATTTCAAGTTCATAGGTCAATGGGAAGTTAAAAAATTCTTCGGAACAAAATTTGGTGACAGACGATGGACAGACAGACGGACACGTGAGAGACAGCACTATTCGGGTAAGGAACCAAAAAAAAAAATAAGCTGTCATGGGGACTGCCGACAGAAGGGAAACCTTGAAACTTTGGAATAACCGTGTTTTATTTTTTATTTTTTTTACAGTCTGGCGCAACACGGAAATAGTATATCAGTAACGCGAGCCCATAAGTTTTATGCCTATCAAAAATCGCTCAACGTGTCTAAAGACATGTTTACTTAAAAACAACTATTTTGAGTTTCAGATCCACCTAGACAAATTGAGTCTCCTTAAAACTAAACAAGGAATATTTTGTCAAAGTAAAACGTATGTTAATTTTGAACTAACAATGGTTGGGTTACAGTGACCATAACAAGCGGTTCGTGTTTAACCACCATAAAGTTAGTTAAGTTAAAGTTAACCCGATCAAGAGCGGTTTGCGTTACATAATAGCCTTGTACGTGATTTTAGAACTTAGTCCTACGATATTTTTGTGTGGATAAAGCAAAATTTTTAATTTAGTGTTATAATATTTTTTAAATAATAAGAAGACAAAACACCAAATTTGGAGGAAGAGTAATAAAAACGTCAAAGAAAATTGTTGATCCAAATGGTCACAAATAATATAGCCCAGTTCCTTTTTTTTAATTGGGTCAAGCCTGCTCGTGCAGCTCGTGGCTAAAGTAATAACAGCCGCACGGTTCGATCCATCAGAATAAGCTACGCTTGCCTGGGTTGGTCCATGGATGGGTGACCATCTATACATACCGAGATTCCTCCCTGCCTCGAAAAGCACGTTAAGCTGTTGGTCCCGGCTGTCAATCGTGGATCTTTGACAGTCGTTATGGGTCGTCAGAAGCCCGAAAGTCTGACAACCAGTCTTACCAAGGGGTATCTTATTACCCAGTAACTGGGTTGTGGAGGTCAGATAGGCAGTCGCTCCATGCAGAATAATGGTATTCAGCTGTAACCGTTTAGACTGGAAGCCGACCTCAAGATAGTTGGGAAAGGCTAGGTAGATTTATCAGAAGTGGGCCGTCGACTCTCGGGCCTAGTGCTGATCGGACGGCGTGCTACCCATTACTCGCCGTCTGCAGGCAAAATAAGGCCCGCGCCTACGGTAGCCGGAAATCGTCCCGCGACCCCCGACGTCCAGGGCATCTCCTGCGGTGGCTGCTGCTGGGGGCGTGAGGGCGAATCTGTTAAGTCTCCTTCACCCGTTCCGCCTCCTCCTTCGCGAGCATTACTGCTTCACAGAAGGAGGAGACTGATTCCCATTACCTCTAGCTCCGTACCATGACCTAGACCAGGGCGGGGCGCGAGAGTTCGCTGCCGCCGATCACATATTCAATCTGTCCCTGGCACCTTTGATTTTGCACCGGTGCTCAAAATATAATATCTGCTTTTTTTTTTAACTGTACTTTAAATTCTTTATTCTTGTCGTCCCATGATACTACTCAAAAATATTATAGGTGGAATCTGGACTGTGGTCCCGGTCCCAACAGCCCACGACCCCTTTGTGGACCCTGAAGTAAAACAAAACAATACTGCTACATTTGACACCGTAAGATATGAACCATTCCAATACACATCAAACTGTATATCAAAAAAATTCTTAGTAATAATAAAAAAAAAAAACACAACACATAATTCACAGAAAACAATTAAAAACGTATAATTTAGGCCGCACATCTGTTGTAGTAACCGTTTCACAATATGGCACGTGGTCGAACCCTGTCGAACCCCCAACCAGGGGTACCGCACCGTGACCTGCTAATGACTGGACATGTGGGGAGTACCGTATGGGTGAGAGACGTTCGATGTAAAAAAATACTGGTCCCTGTGATTAGCGGGGTGGTATTGTTTTGATCATTTTGTTGAAGAATATGTGCTATGACCAGGGGGGCTAACGTTATGCGTCATTTTCGTCATACTGTTTATAAAACAAAAAAATTAATGTGGACTCATTTGAGAATAATGCTAAAACATTGACAAAATAAATTAAAGGACCAGCAAGATTTATTCATCAACTTGCTTCTACCAACGGCTTTGCCCGCGTGGAATAAGTACTTCCCCCATTATAAATTATAGCTTAGGTGCTATTCCAGACTATAATCTATCTCTGTGCCAAATTTAATCCAGATCCTTTAAACCGTTTTGGCGTGATTGAGTGACAAACATCCATCCATCCAGACATTCGCGTTTATGTATCTTTCGTAAAAAATATTTTTGAAGTTATACTTCTTTGGGTCGCTATAAAAAAATGATGAGAGTGAAATTTTAAGATGCGCGCGCAACACTGTCACACAAAATTCACAGGTTGAAGTTAGCTAGAACCGACACCACCCTGAAGTTAGCTATGGTCTGCGGTTCATGATGAATGATTGTTTTCCTTTTGTAAACTTTGTGGCAGTTTGGTTTTTTATCTTGTTACGCCAAAGAAGTATAACTTCTTACGTGCACACTTTTTTGTTTTAGCGTAACAAACAAACTTACATTCACATTTTATAATATTAGTATGATGTGAATGTAAGTTTGTTTGTTACGCTTTTACGCGAAAACTACTTAACCGATCATCATAAAACTTTGTACACATATTCTTGGAGGTACATTAGAAGTAACATAGAATACCTTTTATGAAAAAAAAAATACGAAAGATAATTTTTTTTTTTTTTTTTTTTTAAATAAACGCGGGTGAAACCGCGGGCAAAGCTAGTTTATAATATTACTATGATAGGATACAGTCCACAACTTCAACGATCGTCTAGACTAGTTCAGAACTCTAGATATCGTGTACACCCATCAAAACAAACAGAGACATGCAAATACCCAGTAAATCGTTTAGAAATCTTAACACTTCAGCGCCGGGCGTGTCACGCGGTCGCTCGCGTGTCACGCGCCTTATTATAATAATGTCTCGCCAATATTAAAGGATACTCCAGCCATTTGGTTTGCGTTATATCTCAGTGTGTAAGGAGAGGTAGGCTTTAAAAAATGTATATATATATTTTTTGTATATCGAATTTATGTAACAATTTATCTAAATAAGTAAAATCTGTTTTGTTACTGCATTTTCTACTCCTATGTTTAATTTATGCCGTGGCAGCCTTTAATTAAGGCTACACTATAAAACTGGCCAAGTGCGTATCGGGTTTCGCACATTAAGGGTTCCGTACCAAATATTGGTATTTAGTAGTAAAGTATACTTAATTAAACATTATAACCAAATTTCAAGTTCATAGGTCAATGAGAAGTGAAAAAATTCTTCGTAACAAAATTTTGTGACAGACGACAGACGGACACGTGAGTGACAACATTAAGGCTCCGTTTCGACCCTTCGGGTACGGAACCCTAAAAATGTAAAAAGTATTTTTGCTGTATGCTTTGTTGGTTTTCCTAAATAAAATAAGCTCATTGATCTAATTTAATAATTACTGTAGTAAAATTAAAAAATCCTTTTCTGTGTGCAAGTTCTTTACGCACTAAAGTCTAAATATATTCCATAACACCTAGAAAATTTTAGGCAGATTGATATATATTTTTCATAGTTAAATTGTTTTTTTGAAAACGATGACACTGATCGCGTACTGAAATTCGTGTACATTCGCTGCTTATTTTATGTCAGCGATAGGCTTGCCTTTGACCACTATCTCACCTGATGGTAAGCGATGATGTGGTCGACGATGGAGCACGCTTGCCTAGAAGTAACCTATTCACTCTTGACATAAAGACTCTCAGGTTGTAGCTATCAGGAAACACAGACTCTGGCAGAGAATTTCACTGCTTAGTTGTTCCAATCCTTCTTATTATAATAGCAGACCAATTTTATAATATACTTGGACTTGTTAAATGCTAATCGCATTACAGTTACTTGAAAACATAAACTTTAAATCAACATAAAAATCAAACGGACAAGCCGGCTTTTAAATTACACGGCTGTTACTAATACAATAGAGAGTAGCCCAAAAACATGTTTCCTAAAGCTTTTAAAACTATAAACAAAATGTGTGATATCAATACTGAATTAACATACTAACATAAATCGCCAAACGTGACGTAGTTACCACTAATTCTTAAAGTAAACATATTGATAACATTTCTTACCGACTAACAATAAATCACGACAAACCGAGATGTCTCAATATACTACAAAGCAATTTCACTGTTAGCAAGAAAGAGATAGAAACACCAACCCTTCGAAATACCATAGGTAAGAAAGAGACAACCGACAATACCACATTTCGTATTAATTAAGGAGCAAATGGTTTTAAATCATTTGCCGTCGACGCTCCCTGTGGGAATCCAGAAGAGTTATAAGGCCCTTTATTCTAAATTTAAAATTACAATTTTGTAAATGTTTCGAATATTTTAAATCTTGTGTACTGGTTATTGGTCTCTGGGGCGGCAGAAAAAAAAAGTGGCCTAAATATCGATACTTTATGGTTAGAGGTTAATGGTCTTTAGAGGGAAGCACAGGGATATTATAGGTGTATAGTTAAACTGTGTTTAGATTTGAATACAAATGTGGGGCAGTTGCTGTCGAAAACATCTGCCCGTAAGAGAAGAACCGAGAATGATTTCATAAATTCATTTTTATAAACTACGTCAATATCAAACCCAATGTTTGACTCAACTACAAAGGCCTACATTACAACCCAACGCAACGCAACGCTATCACTAACTACATTTTTTAAACAAAACGATACCACAATAAAATCCTAATAACCATTCTATTACACTCAAAATCAATATTCATAAGCACATAACACCAATTAAAACCGTTGGCACATTATCTATGCGGCCAACTGTCAGGCAGTTGCGTGAAACGAAACGTCACGGGCGCGGTAATCGCGAGATTGGCTCATTTGATATGAGACTGTCACGCTGAATAGACGCGTGGCGTTGAATGGGTTAATGTTAGGGGAATGTGATATTGAAATTGGCAGTGCGTTTTTAATGTTTAGTCGTGTTTTTGTTGTAGTAGCTTTGTAAAGTTTTTACTTCATGTTTTCTTTTCTCTGTAGGTCTATCTTCTTGTATAGTAGTAGGTCTATAGTAGGTCTCTTTTGGAATTTTGTTTTACTAGTTAGATTTCTATTATATCGTTAGGATAGTGAATAGCAGTAGTTGCTTTGAGGAAAAAAGAATCTGGAATATTACGAGAATTTAATTTTGATTTCCTTACGTAGCAATTTTGAATTAATAATAAAACACAACATGAGCTTCATATCGTGAGGCAAAATTTGAGTAAACTTTTCACTCAAAGTCTCCCAGGCTATAGCTAGGTATCAGGAAACACAGACAGGGAATTCCATTCCTTAGCTGAACATAATAAATTGTATTGTGCGTATGAGTGGCGTGTTCATCTTGTACCGGTGGCATTGCCGTACGTCTAGTGGTCCGATGACGGAACGGGCTCAATCCCGACGCTCACTTCCCGAAATGTAACCGACAAAGTGACTAACGACTAACACCGTGGAAGAGAAGTAAGACATCTTTCGCCAACTACGAGTATAAACAGATTAAGACAAGGGCAAGAGAATGGTAATGATGAAGAGAATAATGATGAACATAATGAAGGTATGTGGGAACAGGGTGTAAAATCGGAAGGTGGAAAAAAAGGAAGGATCCTCCGACCAGACGTATATTATTTTTGGTATAGGCAACTTCCCGATGGTTGTTGAAGTGGTCGTATATGTTGAAATCGCGCAGAGAAATTTTATTGCGCGATGTAGGATTTGTGTCACGTCAGGTTTTTAGTTTGTATGTGGCGGGATGGATGCTGTTAGAGCAAACAATTCCCAAAAAAATAACATGGATGATTGAGAGTTTATACCTTTTTTTGAAACGTGGTCGCTCACAATGGGCCTCATCAGAAGGCTTACAGTCACCCAAAGGGCAATGGAGAGGGCAATGCTCGGAGTTTCCTTGCGTGATAGAATCAAAAATGTTGATATCCGCAAGAAAACTAAGGTTACCGACATAGCCCGAAGAATCGCCAAACTGAAGTGGTAGTGGGCAGCACATTGCTTGCAGAACAGATGGTCGATGGGGCCGAAAAGTTCTGGAATGGCGACCGCGTACTGGAAGACGCAGCCTTGGAAGGCCTCCCACAAGGTGGACCGATGACCTGGTGAGGGTCGCGGGTAGCCGATGGATGCGAGACGCACAGGAATGATCATTGTGGCGACACTTGGGAAGGCCCATGTCCAGCAGTGGACGTCTTTCGACTGAAATGATGATGATGATGATGATGACCTTTTTTTAAGGGTGGTAAATCATCACAAATGAATTCTCCCGCTGTGAGTGGAGTAGGAGAGAGTGTCAAACTCTTACTGACTAAAACCAACCCGTGTTTCTTCAATTGTCCTTTGCGTCCTAAGGCCGCAGTTAGACTTTCGAACACTCTCGTGACCCTGGCAGGCCCGAAAGTACCAAAGGACCCAAGGACACAATAGGGTATTTTACTAAAAAAATCCAATTAGACCGTCAGATAAATAACCATAAAATATTTGACAAGTATTTAATCTTTTGTCACGTAAACAAGAAATTTCGCGTGACGACACGCTGTGTGACACTTTTTACCACCAAAGTGACGTATCGAGCCCCCCCCTGAACTTTGATGCGTTTTATCTTTGTCACTTTTTATTGATTTGGCAAAGCAAGAAATACATGTCTAACTAATTAGATTTTTTTTAGTAAAATACCCTATTCTAACTATAAAAGGAAGGAGCTCGTGGCTAAAGTAATAACATAATCATGTTAAGCTACGCTTGCCGGGGTTGGTCCATGGACGGGTGACCATCTTTACATACCGAGACTCCTCCGTGCCTCGGAAAGCACGTTAAGTCGTTGGTCCCTGCTGTCAATCATGGATCTTTGACAGTCGTTACGGGTTGTCAGAAGCCCGAAAGTATGACAACCAGTCTTACCAAGGGGTTATCGTATTACCCAGTTACTGGGTTGTGGAGGTCAGATAGGCAGTCGCTCCATGTAAAATACTGGTATTCAGCTGCGTTCGGTTAGACTGGGAGCCGAGCCCAAGATAGTTGGGAATAGGCTAGGGAGGAATTTACCCTATTCTAATTATAAATTGCAATTTTGATTCTCTAATGAGACTTGCCAAAAACAAAACCAACGCAGACAGACCAACACATTTATTATCAAGATAGTGTTCTGAACCAAAATACTATGTATGTATGTCACATGTATGCATGTATGTTTGTATGTCCGTCCCATCGATCACAAGCTAATTAATTAAACTACCCGTTACAGGAGCGAAGTGAACCAATTTCGCTCTGGTTTTAAATTTAAAAGTGTTGAGATTGCTCTGTCCATTTAATTGATACAGCCGGGTTGGAATCCCGGTCCGTTCAGTCGTTAGCTTATCATTATACTGATTTCACACTCGTGTGTTGAGCGTTTACATGGTGGAGGATTTATTTGTCAAAGGCTTTTGTTTAATTGTGATAGGTTTTGGTTGGTCTTACGAAATTGTCTAAGATTTGAGAGTAAAAATATGTTTTTGACACTGAACGTTCTGTTAAGCTTTTTTCTAAATGTGGTACCTATATATAATTTAATAAAAGAGATTAAATTGTTTGTTTGTTGACATGTTTTTTAAATATCCATTTAAATAGGTATCTATAAGATGTACTAAGGCAGGTACTAGTCCGATTACATTTTTTGTTCACTGATATCATGCTTCCTTGTCACGATGTAACAAAATGTAGTAATTTTGTGAAATAGTGGAAAGCTAAAGCAGCTAGCTAGAGTATTCTATTCTATTCTAAACCATGAAAAAACTAATTAATTCGTAAAAAATATGCCAGCTGAGCTCACCTTTTATAGGTAGATTTTCCCAAAGGACGAACACAATTAAAGAATTTTATTTCTCTTAGTTACAATCTAAAGCAACATTTTTAAACTGACTCCAAAATACCAATATCACTTTTAATTCATAAGAACAAACACTAAAAAAAAAAAAAAAAAATAATATCTCTATAATCGCAGACATGTGAACCAGTCGCGTGTACAGGGGCCTACCGGTCACGATGCTCCGAGGACCAAAAAAACGACCGTATTATCACATCTCGGTATGTCCACAGCTTTGTGCGTCCACATTTATAAAACGCGTTTGTATTATAGCTTATTTAATATGCCTTTGATACGTTTAAATGTGGGATTACAGTGGTTTAATGGGAAAGGGTGGGCAGGGCTTGTAGTTGTGTGATTTTGGAGTATATTAGTCCTGTTAATGGGACTTGTTTATTGTTGTGCATTTGACACCATGTTCAATGTTTTCATTTTTGATATGAAACATCTATTGGCGTGGCTTGGCAGTAAAATCGACTTGAATGCTGTGACGGAAAACGGCATGACGCTGTCGTACCACGATGCCCCCCACTACGCCGTCGTCTAGAAACATCTCACAATAACAACAACTGCAATAACAACAACCAACAACACCAACAATAACAACAGCAATTTTGAATTCTAATTTTTAAAATACATGTTTCACATCTGGCCGGGCGTTCCATGACGGCCAACTTTTTTTACCCACACTTTTACGGTGAATTTTTTATCAGTAATAATACAGTAACGGTAAAACGTAGTCTGTTCTCGCAGTTGCTAAAATGAGCGATATGTTTAATTGTTACCATAAGGACCAATTTTTGTAACCATAATGCGTAGCACCCCTTTGCAACCCCTTTTGAAACGTGTCGTTGACAAACAACGATATAAATAACATGGACAAGCCAAAAATTAAAAACAATGTAGTTTTTTCAGAAGTGGCGGCACAGTGGTTATGGTCGGAGTCGTGGGTTGTGGGATTATTTTACTATCACTGCTCTCAAAGTGGTGAAGGAAAATATTGTGAGGAAACCAACCTGTCCTAGAACCAAAAATTCGAAAACATATGACACTCACCAACTCACCACTCACTCGACCCGCGTGGTGGATCTTAATCTAACTAACACAGCTGACTGTACCAAATTCAAGTTGTTAGTAATCGTTAGCGCATTAAATTTAATTATTTAAAGAGTGGTATCCGTATTATTATTATTACTAGCCCGTACTGTCCCGTGTCCCGTACGGTCACGATTTTTTTCTTCTTCTTTCCAATTCTTAAGGAAGACAGCAGGTCGCCCCGGGTCACTGTGTCAGGACCCCAATCCTGTGTTTTACAGGCCCACGGCTGATCAGACATGCGGCAGACATGTCCTGTCCAGTCCCATTTAAGTTGGGCAGCCTTTTGAGCCACATCTATGATTTGCGTTTAGGAGCGCAGTATAGTGTTTCGAACGCGATCTGTTAATTTAACACCTAGTATACTCTACGCTCCATAGCACGTTGGCAAACCTTGAGTTTGGACTTTTGGATGTTTGTCAAAGACCAAGTCTGTGCACCAAAGGTCAAGATGGGGAGAATACACATGTCTATCAGCTTACGCTTCAGTGACATGGCCAAAGTGCCTTTAAATAACTCCTTCACGTACCAGTAGCTCTTCCAGGCATTTTCTATACGGCGCGTTATTTCTTTATCTTGTCTTGCCTAGAAAGAGACTACTTGGCCCAAGTAGAGATACTCTTGGACATATTGAATATGCCGTACATACAGTGTGAGTCTTTATAATGTGCACATATCGAAATGAAGGAATCTATGCTTAATTTTACCGACGGAAAAAATATTTTAAAAAATTCAATTTTTTTTTTATAAAAAGCAATCGAAAACAAAACAGTGTAACTTTTAAACTAAATTATCTATCGCGATGAAACAAACTCCATAATGATTGGAAGTAACTAGGCGTCCTCGTATATTGAAAATTGTGAAAAAAACTACCCTCAATTGAAAATAAACATGTTTTTTTAGGAAACATCTGTTTTTTTTTCATAAATTTAAAAAAGTATCAAATTATTTAATTTATTTTTTATTTTTCCGTCGATAAAATTAAAGCATAGAATCCCTCATTTCGATATGTGCACGTTATAAAGACTCACATTGTGTAATAATCCGTACGGAATAGAAAATAAATATGAGATGAAACAAATACCAGTGGTATTAGTTGTTAGTATTAGAACGGAATAGATCTTTCCTCTCACTGAGAGAAAGCCTATGTCTCAGGAGTGGGAAAAAAGAAAAAAGTTTGCCAACAAAACACAGAAGATGGAAATTATTTGCTTGAAAAAACACAGTTTAAACAAAGAAGAAAGACCACAAGTAGGTAGCTACTACATCAAAATAGTGATTCTTAATGAAATGCACATAACTCATGGGCGTTTGCCATCCAACATGCACGGGCAGCTTAAGAATGATATATCTCTTTTAAAGGTTGCATTAACGCATTTAAAGTGAACATAAATTACTTATTTCATGTTTAAAATGATGGACTAGAAATATTAAGTTACATTTATCATGCTCAATGAGTTTATTATATAATGCTCCTCAATTTATTGAGTATTACGAGTATAATTATTTTTCCATAATTTGTTTATAAGTTACTAGCTGCGCCCCGCGGTTTTACCCGCCTAGACCGGAATAAAAGGTAGCCTATATGTTAATCCAGGCTATAAGCTATCTACATTCTAAATTTCATCCAAATCGGTCCAGCCGTTTGAGCGTGATGAAGTAACAAACATACACACTCACAAACTTTCACATTTATAATATTAGTAGGATATATGGTAATATTGTTCGCAGGTGATAGGATATTTTTAATGATTGCTGTATTATGTATGTCTAAGTAAGACGTGTATGCAAAAAAATGCAGGTTTCTGGATCAAATAAAGCTTAGGGTTTTATTAAAAAAAGGGAATAATTCTGGGCCCACACAAAAAATCTCAATTCTCTAGACAATTCGTGGCAATCATCCTCATCATGAATTATTAAAAATATTATTAATTATTATAATTCAAAATCATTGTTAACCATAGGTAAGCATTTACCAAAATTGTACCAAAATCTGTTAATTATTAAAATCATTATGCTGTGTATGAATTATGTTGCTTTTTTTGATGTTTAAAGCTGTAGGAGGAAGGCGGGCATGTCTGTCACACATTCAATACTAGCACAGACACTGTCGTTTACTCTATCACATAAACAAAAAAAAACATTTATGCACCTTGCATTCTTGATTAGGATATATTAGCTGTACCTACTATACTGTTAATAAAAAAATATTTTTATTTATTATTATTATCATTTCAGCCGAAAGACGTCTTCTGCTGGACATAGGCTTCCCGCAAGTATCACTGCAATGACGGGTCTTGTGCGTCTCGCATTCATCGGCTACCCGCGACCCTCACCAGACCATCGGTCTACCTTGTGGGAGGCCTTCTAACGCTGCGTCTGACGGTACGCGGTCGCCACTCCAGAACTTTTCGGCCCCATCGCAATGTCCACAAGTCGTGGTAATGTCATAAAACTCAAAATATGGCGTCAAAAAAATCCTCTGCATCGATGCGACTGGTGCTCAAAATCCTCTGCAACAATGCGACTAGTGCTCAAAATCCTCTGCATCGATGCGACTGGTGCTCAAAATCCTCTGCATCGATGCGACTGGTGCTCAAAATCCTCTGCATCGATGCGACTGGTGCTCAAAATAAGTCTTTTGGCCATATTTTATTTATTTACACACATACAAAAAAAACAAACCAGAAGAAGGAAACAGAGAACTATGTACAAAGGTTATGCTTATTTCTATAGAAATCTCTTACAGCATACCTGCGAAAGGAGAGATGGAAAAAAAAGAGAAGTAGACACCGTGTGTAATAGTGCTAGGACACATACAATGTAAAGATATAAAACTAACTAAATAATATAATATATATATGTTTATATATATAGATAGGTACTAATACATAATTATAAACTAAATATTAATACATACTTATATGCAACTATCATGAAATGAAAAGATAGTGTTCCTTTACTCTCCTTTTAAAAACTGCAAGAGTTTGGCAGTCCCTAATGTCAGGCGGCAGAGAGTTCCACAACCGTACTGCGTGCACAGTGAAGGAGTAGGAGTAGAAGTCGGTTGTGTGGGGAGGGGATTTTAGGAGATTCCTAAGATGCGACCTGCAAGGCGCATCAAAAGGGCGGCAGTACGAAAAGCGTTCCCGCAGGTAGGCGGGCGTTTTATTTAGTTAGGAGTTTTTTTGTTAAGTCTATTTAGTTAAGTATTTTATAAGTATGTTTTAGTAATTTATACATTTAGTATGTCATCATCATTCTCCTGCCCTTATCCCAATTTATTTGGGGTCGGCGCAACATGTCTCTTTCTTCCATACTCCTCTATTAGTCGTCATCTCTGTAGTCACCCCCTTTTTACCCATATCCTCTTTCACACAGTCCAACCATAATTTATATAGTATATAAACAATCAAATATTTGACCAACAGAAGCAGTGATCAAATAAGATAACAACCCATTTTCAGGAACTTTTGAATAATGGCATAGCAAAAAAAAATGTAAAATATATTAATAACAAT
Organism: Polia nebulosa; assembly: GCA_951329385.1. Classification (NCBI taxonomy): domain Eukaryota; kingdom Metazoa; phylum Arthropoda; class Insecta; order Lepidoptera; family Noctuidae; genus Polia; species Polia nebulosa. Next base: position 4,233,004 of record OX589609.1, read on the forward strand.
AAATTCTTAAAGAGTAGTAACTTAAAAAAAGCTCATGTTTCCTTGAACATTTATGTACCAAAAATATGATCTACAATAAAATTAATGCTTACAGAATTACTGTTTATGTATGATGCAATATCAAGGAAATACTTAATTATACTAAGGAATAAACATGATAAATAAATACATAACAAACTGTGCAATAGTTAGTACTAATATAACGAATTCATATACCTCTTCCATAAAGAAGACTTCTTTCTGAAACATGTATTGCTATCTCGTTCTATTGTTTAGAAATAGACAAGGATGGAAGAGATTTATGCTTCATATATGGATGACAAGTTTTTGTTCAAGGTGGTTAGTCTATAAAATAAACATGAGTAGTCTTTGCGTCCATAAGCGTATAAAAATTTTAATAGTAACAAATTGCATTAATGTGTACTTCATGCTTCAAATCTTGTTTTATGGGTGACATTTTACTTATCTTTACTTATTAAGGCGCTATTATATGACTTCTAAGGATTTTTAATTGAAAATCTTGTCTATACGACTAGTCCTATTTTTTTGAAAAAAATATATGTTACTCTAGACAATTTCTTTCGTAATTTGATACGTGAATATTTGAAATTATATTTTTATAAATAGTGTAATTAATTTGTAAAGTTATATCTAACGTGGATAAAAAATTGAGAATCACGGAGAAACTATAAAGCGTATTTTTATGAAACCTACACCATTTTAAAGATCATTTAATTATTTATATTTTAGTATACGTGTTCTAGTGTAATACACGTTGTTTTATATATAATAAATTAATAATGCCTCTAATTTCGGACAGCGCTCCTTGATGGGCGAGTCCTATTACTGGTTGGACGTTCGACGCGTTACGTGAGCTCAGCACAGAACACGCAAGCTAACCACTCAAGGTCGTTGGCAGTTAATAGCGCCTTAATGGATTTAAACTGTTTTGTATCTCTAGATAATTATATACAACGTTGATGTGACAGAGGGGCATTAAATTAAACTACGTATACTATACGTGTTTAGTATTAATTCGATACGGTATAAAAATAAAAATAATAATAAATGAGGTTTTTTTTTTTTTCAAACAAACTAAATAGCTTACAATTCAGAGTAAAACGCAACCACCCTTTATACCATACTTTATACCCATTATCCTTGTTTGCATTGCCATCTTATAGCGAAAATGTACTTGTGACTTGCGTGAGAACGGCAACAACGCGTCGTATCGTAGGTTATACTCAGATTTATCGTTTTAAGGTGCATGACCTGTGCGTATAGACATAATCAGCTGTTAGGAAAGATACATCGTGTTCAAACGAGGCCAAAACTTAAAAAATCGTTTGTGACTAAACTACTGCTCCGATTTAATTGATTTTTGGTACAGAGCTTGAAAATAGTACCTAGTATAGGCAGTTTAAAGGAAAGCCCCTCTGTCGTATCAACTTTGTATACCTGTCGTACTGTATGGATCAGAATGTTGGGCTGTGAAAAAGACGGATGAAAAAAGATTGCATGTGGCAGAGATGAGAATGTTGAGATGGATGTGTGGAGTATCAAGAATGGATAAAGTGAGAAATTAGTACCTACATTAGAAGTAGTTTAAAAGTGGCGCCAGTGACAGAAAAGTTGAAAGGGAGCCAAGCGGCTCCCTTTCAACTTTTCAACAAAACACTGGTTGGATAAAGTTTGAGTCAAAATCGACACGAAAAGAAGAAAAAGAAGCTACATTGCTGTACAAGTACAAAAAATATCCTTTACACCAGCATCTTAAAGAGCAATGGACATAATCCCAACCAACAAGCCCAGTCAACTGATAACAAATGATTGTACTTTATCCTCTCACAGCTCCGAATACCCATTTAATAGTTTAATTTACACTCTATATTCATCGAAGGTTATTTATAATCTGTCATCAAGTTATAATAACATCACGACGGATCTACAAGGCGATGAAAATTCAATCGAGATGGAAATAGTGTTTTATTTCGGACGTAAAATGAAGGATAAAACGGACTGTACCTACCTAAGGGTGGTAGTAACCGGAGTGTATCAATGTGGAGATCTTAAGGTGGACATACGGGTGAATAAGTGGGCGAGCGGGTGTTATATATTTTTAGTCCTTCTTGTTGAAATTACTGCAAAGAATACCTGGCTTGTGCTTTGAAATTAATCCTTATAGCCCAACAATGCCCGCCCACTGCCAGAAATAAGCCTCTCCTTTTTCGGGCCAATCTAAACGCTCCTATACCTGGCTCATCCAGGCTCTAGCCGCAATAGAAATATCTCCACATCTATCAAATCTCATGATAGATTTTTTTTACTATTGATAGGCTCACAACCTGAACGCTAGATAAAGACCAGTTAAATATATATCAGTGTGACCGCGGAACTGAAGAAACTAAAATATTAGTGTCAAAACACAATTAGGTACATGACTAAAACAATTAGGTACATGACTAAAACAACTAGGTACATGACTAAAACAATTAAGTACGTGACTAAAACAATTAGCTACATGACTAAAACAATTTATTTAGTCCGTAGGTTAGATTACCAAAAAATATTGGACACATATTTTTTCTTTTGTCACGTTAACGAAAAATGAGTTGACATTTCGTGTAACGTCTAAAATGTACAACTTTTTACATAGAAGTGACGTTACAAGTCCCCACTCTTGAACTTTGCTGCGTTTTATATTCGTAGAAAAAAAAATACTATTTTTGTAAAAAAAAAATACAGTGTCCCATATTTTTTTGAGTTTTTCTTATTTTTTGAGCAGTGGTGGCCCAGTGGTAACGGCCGCGACTTACAAGTTGTAGGTCGTGAGTTCAAACCCAGGCAGGCGCTTTACTTTGTGTAAATTATTTCATCACCACTGCTCTCAAAACGGTGAAGGAAAACATTGTGAGGAACCCGGCATGTCCTAGAATAGACTTTTCTCAAGTCTTAGAATTTTAGACATGTGACATCCATCAACCAACCCGCATAGGGCCTGCGTGGTGGATTACGGCCCACACCCTGTCACAGAGAGGAGGCCTGTGCCCCATCAGTGGGGACATTAAAAGGCTGACGATGATGATATTTTTTGATAGTCAAACTTACGGACTAAATATATATTATTTTAGTACCCAGAAATCATCCCACTCGAAACTTTTCTACAAAAATCTGAAAGTCTAGCCAACCTACTGGTCTGTATGGGAGCATAACAAGAGCCTGCAAAATGGGAATAAGTTTTGGCGTGGTCCTCACATAAATCAGAAAGACCAGTGTTGCTCAATTAAAAGCTCAGTATCTGATGGAGTCAGTGCTGGGTGTCATTTATTTCGCCACAGATATGTGATATACAGGGTGAGGAAGATACACATGGAGTGTAGACTATAATATGAGGTTGTGGGAATAATTAAATAGGAGCAACCATTTTTGCATTTTAATTGAGATACTACTCCAGCTTCACACGGGTATAAATTATATACCTAAACCTTCCTCATAAATCATTCTGTCTATAGATGAAAACTGAATGAAAATACGTTCAGTGATTTTTGAGTTCATTGCGAACAGACCAACCGACAGACAGACACGACAACGGACTTTGTTTTGTAGTATTATGTAGTGTCTAAAGTCATCTTGTATTTATTAGACTGAAAGAAAATTAACTTTTCTTATTATTTGTTTCACTTATTTTAGGTCTTTTGGAAAAATGAAATTGTCAAATAAATCTGTAAAATCTATTGAAATAATCTCGACATAGTGCTCGTTGTTTATAATTATGACTTTATGACAACATGATCAGCCTATAATGTTGGCCGGTGCCTGCATGCCTAGGGGTAGCGGATAAATTCTGAAAATGAGTTACCGCACCCCTGGGCACTCAGGCAGGGAAGGAACAGGAGTGGGTTTTAGTCATTAAGAGTCTGAAACGCCCTCCCGCTCTGCCCAGAGCGGGAGAAGTCATTGGATGATTTCCCACCCGCCCAAAAAAAAAAGCCGATAATGTTCCCACTGCTGGCCATAGTCCATAATCCATAGCCAATAGCCACGTGCCGAGAGCGGATTGGTGGATGACACATGTATTTAAATTTTGGTTGTTTCTTCACCGTTTTGAGAGCAGCGGTGATGAAATAAATAACTCAAAGTGAGGCGACTGGTCTAGCTAGCAGCTGGCTGGCTAATCAGGGAAACTGTTTTTCTTAACAGTGGACTAAACGCGGGATCAACCCATATTATTTTCAACTCATTTTTTTTTGCTAGAGCTCAAAGGGCCACTGATGGAACACGGGTGTATTTTAGTTAGTAAGAGTCTGACACGCCCTCCCTCTCCGGGAAAAATCATTTGATGATTTCCCATTCTCAAAAAAAAAGGAGACCTTTATTGTCACCCTGTATAACGTAAACCGATATAGGCAACTATAATGCAGTGTCGGTACTGATCGCTCATCAGATTTGGCGATACCAACGTATTGGTATTTTTAAACGTTTCTTTAGCCCATTATTTTTGGCAATTATTGGTTTTTAATATTATTTCCTTCAAGATTAATAGGTGGGTTGACAGTTTGAGAATTCTTTGGATTAAGTATTCAGACTGGGCCGCAAGATTCTTCGAAAGAGTAACCAGGCCATTGAACGTACAGGCAACCGAAAAAACACGTGTGGGTTTTAGTCAACCGCTACTAGCAAACCGCCCCAGATCCGCACGTGTAAAAATTTTACACCTATCCACTGGAGCGTGTTTACAGGAGCCTTAAAAATGCGCGGGACGTCCAGCGTGCGCAAGGAAGGTTTCCCGATCAAGTGCCCCGCGCCGGTTGCAAATTAAAGCTTAATATCTACTAAACTACTGAAGCTACACACAAAAAAAAATACGTGTGTATAGCTGAAACTATAGAGAATCGACATATGTGAAAACTAAAGTACGATAACGTGTTCTAAGTACTTTAAAAGAAATGTAAACGTTAACGTAACCGTTAGCGTTACCTTCCTCATGAATTCCTCTGTCTATTGGTGTAAGCTGCACGAAAATCCGGTCCGTAGTTTTTGTGTTTATCGCGTATAAACACGGCGTGGGCAAAAGAAAGGCCCGGTGACAAACCAGGGTCGCGGGAGTGTTTTGAAAGAGTCACCCGCAGACCTGGAACGCAAAGGCCAACCGAAGGAACACGGGTGGATTTTAGTCAGTAAGAGTCTGATACGCCCTCCTGATCCACCCAGAGCGGGAGTAGTCATCTGATGATTTGACAAACTAAAAAAAAAACCAGCCAAGTGCGAGTCGGACTTGCGCATGAAGGGTTCCGTACCATCATACAAGATTATACGCGTCTACTTGATGCCATTACTTAGATCGAGCAAAAAAACCCAAAAAAAAACACGTTTCTAGTAGGGGAGCCCCCTTTAATTTTTTTTTATTTTTTTTTATAGTAGACACACCTATTATGAATCACAGCCCGCTGACAGACAGACGGAAGGACGGACGGACAGCAGAAGCTTAGTAATATCCCGTTGGTTACACTTCGGGTACGGAACTCTAAAAGAAGGCCTAGACAAAGTGACATTCTACATAATATTTTTATCGCTGAATAACGACTGTCGAAAGTCAAAAATATTTGCGGCAGAATTTGTGTTATTTTTTGTCTTATGGGCTGACTATTACAATGGTAAACGCACAATGTGATAATAGGCTTAAAGAATTTTATTAACTCACTAGCTACGAGTACACTCATGCGTTGTAATGCATCGTTTTTTTATTGTATAAAGTTTTTGGGCCAAGACTATCGCGGGTGTCCCCAGAATTCCTACGAATGTTTCATCATAATCCAAAGTCTAAATAACGGAAATACGTAGAAATATTTTTTGTGTTTTATAGAGCCTCTTATGAAACACATGTAACTAAAAGAGTTATGAATATAAATGTGGATGGATGGAGAGGGAAAGGGAGGGCACAGAAAAGATGGATGGATTGTGTGAGAAGTGATATGAAAGAAAAGGGAGTTAGTAATAGCGTGACGGCTGACAGGACAGAATGGAAGAAAAGACGTATTGTGCTGACCCCTAGCAACATGGGATAAGGGCAGGAAGATGATGAATGTGATCTTGTTACCCATAAAAATGGTCAAAAATCGGTACGCAACCCTAAATGTGCGATCTCCCACACGCACTTCGCATGTTTAGGGTATTTATGCTATATCACTGCTGTTCAGATGTACACCAGTAGATATAGACAGCCCAATAAATAATATCACCGATCCATAAAAGTCTTGTTTTGCATGTATTTAAAAGACGGATCTTCACAATATACAACTAGACTCCACATAATTTCCCGGATCTGCCTCACCAAGAAAAGAGGAAAATGGTTGAAAGTGAAGGCGGACAGTTAAAAGAGAACTTTTTATATACTTCGCTCTAAATACTAGATCATAAAACACCAGTTATGTCTACCGAAGAGTAACGATCGTTTTAATGATTTTTTATCGATACGGTCGCGATTCTAATCGACTTTCGGCTATTAACGTCGATATTTTGATTGTCTCGATATTAATTGTTGGAGAATGTGAAAGATTTTGTCTGATTTATGATTCGATTAGAACTGGTGCAGTGCAATTTTTTGGTGAAATGTTTTGTGACGAATTGGTGAAGTTTGGCAAGTTTTAATGGTGAGGCTGATTGAATACCTCTTTTACACAAGGTGTGGTCAGATTGATGGATGCCAATTTTATATTACTTACTAACCGTAAGTACCCCGAGGTTTTGACCCGCGTGTAATTTTCCATTTTTTTTTCTTAAAAAATAATTTTAAAAAAATCATCGTATAGGGATGATTCTCAGGTAAATAGTAAATAAATCAATTTAGTCTGAAAGTTAGATAATCAAAAATATTGGACACGTATCTTTTGCTTTATTAAGTCAATAAAAATGACAACGGTAAAACGCATCAAAGTTCAGGAGTAAAGGATGATTCACGTTACACCGTTTGCCCCGGCCGTGCCCCGGCCGTGCCCCGGCCGGGGCACGGTCAAAGATTTTTGCATACATTTTGTATGAAGTGATTTATGCTAGACCGGGCACCGGTCGTGCCCCGCCCGTAACACGGCCGAGGCACGGCCGGGGCTCGGCCCGGCATGAACGTGTGCACCGGGCCCGGACATGCCCCGGCCGGGAAACAATTCCCGGTCAAACAATTGCACGGTCAAATATCTATAGTATACTTTTTGTATGAAATGATCCATGCCCCGGACGGGGCCCGGTGGCGGCACGGTGACAGCCCGGTGTAGCATGAATGACTAGCCCGGTGGACGTGCTCCGGCCGTGCCCCGGGGCATGGCCGGGACACGGTGGCGACACGGTGTAACGTGAATCATCCTTTAGGGCTTGTTGACTTTTTGTTACCCAGTCGATGCTATGAAGATACATAGGAGTGCGCTGATCATGGTGACGTGACCAATACGGTGACAAATAGTTCCAAGGTGACTGAATTTTGAAGGACAATGACGTAGTTTAGAATATAGATTGTAAAATTTTGCCTTGGAACAAACTTTCAGTGTATATGGGATGCACCCAGTAGCGTTTTTTTTTTCGTTTCATTTTTCTTTTTCTCATTATTTTCAAGAGCACTACACTTTTTCTTATTATTATAGCAATCTGTACGAAATCCACTTTAAGAGTGAGCCATGATTTTGTTGCCCAGTAACTTTACAAGTGGGCGCATCGTGGGTGACAGTAGGTGATACGGACAAAAAGTCACGGTGACAAAAATCACAAGTCAGCGGCTAGCCTAAGTGTTTTAGCTTCTAAATTATTTGCACGCATATCTGTGACCCAAACACGGATGTGTACCCTAAATACATTAATTTGCAATATGGAGTCACTTTTGGAGTGAAAATCGAAAAATTAAAAATAAAAGTTTTTCAAACTGTGTTGTGTGACATATCAAATGAAAGGTAACATTGTGAGAGTCTGGAATATATTTTTTCATAATTTAGAAAATAGATAAAAAAAAAAAACTTGAGAGGTGTCAATGGACACCCGGATGGAACGAAGTTCCTTTCGATTAATTAGTGAAAGAATTGTAATATAATTTTATTTTTTTTTAATTTATAATATTTTTTTTATTATTAACTACGCACACACGCACGCACGTAAGAAGTTATACTTCATCATCTCATCTCAGCTCAGCTCAGCTCAGCTCAGCTCAGATCAGCTAAGCTCAGCTCAGCTCAGCTCAGCTCAGCTTAGCTCAGCTCAACTCAACTCTTTAGCAATAACAACAACTATAACAAATAATGTTTGATAATGCTTGATCTGCTTGCAAACTTTGTACCTACCCACCAAAAATACAAGAAGTTTTTATTAGATTGTTTTTCCAACACAATCTTTTTGGATGGACAGCCTCATTAGTGTCGTGACAACTTTTCGTAAGAATTTTTTCCGTCTAGCCCCTTTTCACAACGCGCGATAAGGAACTTCGTTCCAAAAACCTATAAGGCGGAGGCAGTTTTATAAAAACCTGAAAAAAATATGATTTGTTCTTATATTTCTCTTGGCCGGTTTTTTTTTTAAATTTTATTTTTATCGGGGGACCGTGATGAAATTCGCAAGCACTCCATCATCCCGGCCTAAGGTAGCAGCAGAACACTGTGGTGCGGAGTGTGCTGTGGCACTGTGGGGTCTGTCAGACTCTTACAAACCAATTCTGGGGTGGGTGGAGGAGAATAGAATAGAATAGAATAGAATACTCTTTATTATGTACACCATATAAATTACAATAAAAATATGAGGAAAAAATTACATAGGGTGACACAATGGGCGGCCTTATCTCTAAAAGCGATCTTTTCAAGACAACCTTTGGAGGAGGACATCCATGAGGATTTCCACACGATAAAAGGTCTAAATTATTTAAAACTTATTTCAATTTAGATACCATCTTTGCAAAGTGTCAATGTTTGTAGATAATTTGTTTAAAAAAAAAAAACCATCAGCTTACACCCCGGAGCCGTTTACTCAACAGCAGATCTCACTCATTACGTATTCCCCCAGATCAGTTGCCAACAAAAATAATTTCTCAATGATATGGCAACACCAGCCATTACGGCGGTTACGGTATTTTGTGAGAATCGAGCGCCCGTACGCCGATCAATTATGATCGATATCGTTTTAATCGATTGTAATCGGTAATGACGCGAGACACTGCAGCTGTAAATTTTATTTATATCGTCGAAAAAACAAAATAATTAAAAAAAATGTTGCCATTTTTTTAGTTTTTTTGAATTGACTGAATGGTGTAATTGGTTTCCTTTCGTTACACTTAGTGTAAATTGTAGAATATGACAAATTAAAGTAGACGGATGTCAAGAGTGAATAGGTTACTTCTAGGCAAGCGTGCTTCATCGTCGACCACATCATCGCTTATCATCAGGTAAGATAGTGGTCAAGCCTTTTTAATGTCCCTACTGCTGGGGCTACTACGCGGGCCCAATGCGGGCTGGTGGCTGTCACATATCTTCGAATTTTTGGTTCTGGGACCATACCGGTTTCCTTACGATGTTTTCCTTCACCGTTTTGAGAGCAGTGGTGATGAAATAATTTGCACAAAATAAAGCGCCTGTCTGGGTTTGAACTCACGACCTACAATTGGTAAGTCGCGGCTGTTACCACTGGGTGACCATTGCAATCCAATCAATAAAAATAAATAAAATTGATGACGAAAGTTTTAGAAAAAACCTTGGGTTTTTCGAAATACATTCTAAAATTTTATATTTACTATCATAATCACTTTAACACGGCAACCACCGTAGCTTAAAATATTTTCATAATGTTTGTTAATGACTCATTTTTAGGGTTACGTGCCCGAAGGGTCCAAATGGAGCCCTATTGTTGTCACTCACGTGTCCGTCTATCTGTCTGTCCGTCGTCTGTCACGAAATTTTGTTACGAAGAATTTTTTAACTTCCCATTAACCTATAAACTTGAAATTTGGATTTATTACGTATACTTTACTAACAAATACCAGTATTTGGTACGGAACCCTTAATGTGCAAAATCCGACACGCACTTGGCCAGTTTTTAAGCTAAGCCGTGAGTAATTAATTCCAAGAAACAGATTTTTTTTTAATATGGTCAGTTTAGTGCTTTCATTTTTAAACAATATCGATATAAAATTACCATTTTTGCCACACAAATTACGTGGCAAAATAATGCCGTCACAACTTCCATAATAAAACCATTTAATATTTAAATAATGTTTACATTTTCCAATAGCTTTGCTCCTGAATATAATTACATCCATCCTATTATAATAATTATATTACACTATCTATCATGTAAGCCTTTATCGATACTGATAGCAATCGATTTTAAAATTCATCTACAATAATTAGGTACCTATCGATCTTATCGCAGCAAGTTCGAATAAAAAGCCCAACACTATTTGCGCGAGACCTGTCAAACGTAATGTTGAATTTTAAAAGGTCGATTAAAAAAAACTGTCGTTTTTCAATTTCAATGAATATTTTTTTAGAATTTGAAATGAGTTAAGAGGAAGTCTGAAAGTGGCACCGCTGACTGAAAAGTTGTGTGGAAATCGGTTGTCGTGGCGTGGGCATGTGATGCGGAGGAATGAAGAAAATGTCGTGAGGACAGCCTTGTGTATGGATATGGATGGCTATAACAGTAGGGGAAGGCCAAAGAAAAGATGGTTAGACTGTGTGAAAGAGGATATGGGTAAAAAGGGGGTGACTAGGTACAGAGATGACGACTAATAGAGGAGTATGGAAGAAAAAGACATGTTGCGCCGACCACAAATAAATTGGGATAAGGGCAGGAGATTGATGATATTTTTAGAAATAGGAGAGATATTGTATTTTTGGGATCCTATCATACTAATATTATAAATGCAAAAGTTCGGTTGTTTGGATGTTTGTTACTCAATCACACCAGAATGGCTGAATGGATCTCGAAGAAATTTGGCACAGAGATAGATTATAATCTGGAATAGCTCATAGGTACATAGGAATTGTATAATCTGTAATGGAGGAAGGACTAATTCCATGCGGGCAAAGCCGCTGGCACAAGCTAATTTATTAATATTTTACGTGATTAAAAATATTCCTAAAAAAGGAAAATGAAAATCATTCTAGTATTGTGAAATGAATAACTTTTCATGTAGAGCTCTACATTTAAACTGTTTATTGGTCCCGATTCTGTTGTGCACAAACTAAATTTAATTTAGGCTATTGCTATCTTATTCTCTCTAATAAAACAAGAAAGAGACGGACGTAAATTAGAGCTGTCAAATTTAGTTGGACTAATATTTCCATACAAATTAAAGCTTGACGTAAAAACCTGTCGACTAACAACACGGTAAAGCGCAAGGCGTAAACTAGTTTGACATCTCTTATTTAGTTTATATATATAACTGACCTTTTCTTGCACTGCCTTTTAGTAAAAGATAGCGATTCTCTATATTTAGTTTTGTTAGTTAACTAGACGATCGGCACCATTATCTTATAAAATACTCAACTAAAAAGACCAACTTAATCAACTTAAAGAACTTTCAAAACTTAATTACCTCCGATTAATTTGTTAGTTTTTCAATTTTACCAAATGACTTTGATGCGGTGTAATCAGTCCGCAAAATAAAGACTTCGGGCCATATTTTTACCATAAATGATGTAATAGGCGCAAGAAAACCATATTCAATTTATTTCGTAATTCTAATTCCCTCAATTTCCATACAAACACGTCGTTAAGGTAATGTTCAGCACCATTATGGCCACACATTTTAAATATTATAATTCAATATAACATTATTAATGTCTGAATAAAAATTATGATCACAATTTCATAGATACTTGGGAAAATTAATCGTGCAAATTTCAATTCATGACTCATTTGTCTCAAAAAATCGTACACGCAATTTTATTCATTATTCTACTCAAAAATAAAGACTACAATTGCATGGAATAGTTGAGCAAAGAAGTCGATATTGTGTAAAGAGCCTAAAGGTACAGTCGGGCACATAAATAACTGCGCGCAAGATATGAAGATGTCGAGTGGTTTAATGAAACGTCAAAGTACCTGGCTCATTGATTGCTCGCGAGAAAGCATAAATCGTGTGCGCTCACGGGTACTCGCGACGCTTAAATCATTTTGCGCCTGATTGTACGTGTTTGTTTATGTTTCTGATGGCCAGTATGTGCACGTGGTTGTGTACTCATTATCGATAAATTGCGAAATGAGATTGGAACGCGTGAAGGATGGGGATTGAGTCTTTTCTGGGCCAATTTCATGTGGCTAATATTCTCGAGATATGTCTTAAAGACCAGAACTAAATAAGACCTGTTTCCTGATAGCTACAACCTAGGAGTCTTTATGTCAAGAGTGAATAGGTTACTTCTAGGCAAGCACTACATTGCTTACCGTTAGGTGAGATGCGAGTATTGAGAGTGGCCACTATCAATGTTAAAAAAAAAAGAAAAAATGTGTTGTTATTCTGTTTTCTTTGGTAATTGGAAAGAGGTAACACAGAACTGAGAACAGTGGAAGGAATGGAGGGAGGTCTTTGTGCAGCAGTGGGACAAATACAATAAGGCTATATAAGGCTAGATATAATAATACTCCATGTTATGGCGTTTTGCACTATCGGGACGAATACATTTTACAAATGTTTCCTATTTGTTTGTACAAGTTTTAGTAAGTATTTGTTTTTGATTTTTTTTGGTTATACATAGCGTGAATAAAATCTGTTTCTGTCTTTTTCTTTAATTTACAGTTACTACCAAAGTATATTTCATGGTGACACTTCATTGACTGTCTGTGTTTTAAATTCAAGGTGGGTAATAAAAGTCAAAGATACCTATGTGTCGTACAAATGCATCTACATATCTACGTTCATACACATCTACTTACAATAATAAAGAAGGAAAGAAAGAAAAATATTTATTTGGCGACAGTCACCAGGTGTAATGAATATCACATTTATAACATAACACACCTTGTCTATATCCTTTGTGTTACTTTCAACGTCCTTCAACTCTTTTAAACCAACAAAGCCAGTTGGCGCAATAAAATAATTTATTTGCCATAAAACATTTAGCAGTTTAATTTTTAGTTGACAGTACTTTTTGCAGTCGAGTGTATCACATGAGCTTTCACCGTGGGAAAAGTATTTGTTAGTGACTTCATTAGCGCCTTTGTAATTAATACTTTAATAGGCCATTAGAATAGTACCTAAGTGGATTTTCTACATGTGTTTGAATTTTTTTAAGGGTGGCTAAAGTAATAACAGCCGCACGGGTCGATCCATCAGGTTAAGCTACACTTGCCGGGGTTGGCCCATGGATGGGTGACCATCTTTACATACAGAGACTCTTTCTTGCCTCGGAAAGCACGTTAAGCCGTTGGTCCTGGCTGTCAATCGTGGATCTTTGACAGTCGTTACAGGTCGTCACAAGCCGGAAAGTTTGACATCCAGTCTTACCAAGGGGTATCGTATTACCCAGTAACTGGGTTGTGGAAGTCAGATAGGCAGTCGCTCCATGTAAAATACTGGTATTCAGCTGCATCCGGTTAGACTGGAAGCCGACCCCAAGATAGTTGGGAAAAGGTTAAGGGTATTATTTTAAATGAAGTGTCTCCGAGGTACTTTTATACAACATTCTTATCAGTGGTGAGGTACGATCTAAAGAAAAATTGCCTTCCTGGTGCTAAGGATCGAAAGATATTGGTCCTTCATTCCTATGCAAATTGAGGTTTTTGTGACACAATCCCACATTTGACGCTCTTCATTAAAAATCAGGCTCTAAAAATATAAATAGAGCTGACCCGGCGTCGTTCTGTCAAAAGTTACTGAAGGATTAAAACCACCCCTGTTCCTTCCTTGCCTGAGTGCCCAGGGGAGCGGTAACTCTGGTACAAATTTATCCGCTACCCCGTGGCATGCAGGCACCGGCCATGATGGGCCCCGTCAGTGGTGGCTGACAAATATGGAACATTAGGTGCCGTCGACTCACGGGAGGCATAGGCCCTAGCGCCAATCCCAGACACATAGGTAGGCTAGTAACAGTTGTAGTTTAATAAAAAAAATGTGTTTTTTACGGTTTTCCGTGCAATTTTTCCATTTTATCTCTGCTTAGGAATCTTCCTGAGACTTACAACGAATAATTTAAAAAAGTTAATTCTAATCCAGCCGATCTTTTTTTTTATGTTTGATAGGCTCGCGTTTGACCACTATCTCACCTGATGGTAAGCGATGATGTGGTCGAAGATGGAGCACGCTTGCCTAGAAGTAACCTATTCACTCTTGACTTAAAGACTCCCAGTATCTAAAGTAGTTTTATCTCGAGTACATAATTATATAGAAGATTAATTTCAATACATTGTCAACCCAACTAGGCTTTGACAATCTATTTTCTAAATATTATCTGCAAGAAACTGGGCCGTGATATCCCTACGGTTATTTCTAGGTTTTAGACCCATCGAGAACTGTCTTTAAACTTAAATAAAATTAAGTACAGCTGTACCCCAATAACAGTCTACCAGCCAACAACACCGTCTCAAAAGCTCAATATCAGAGGCCCGGTGTTTGCAAATCCTTGTAGCTAAGTTACAAGAGTCTTATAATTACTCCGTCCCTTTAGATAAGGCATTTTTTAATTTTTACGCTCGCACCTGTAAACGTAATTGGGTCTTTCACCAGTTTTTTCGCTTTTTAAGTATAAGTTTTCGAGTTGATATGGTAACTAATGTTGACAGCTGTCAATGTTGAAGAAAATGGTTGGGATAGTGGGCTTTTTGCACTTTGGTTCCGTAGTCAGTATGTCCGATGACCTAAAGTACCCTAGTGACCTAGAGTAAGGGTCGCTGGTAGCCGATGGATGCGAGACGCACTGGACCGGTCTTTAGGCTGAAATGATGACGATGAGTCAGTATCTCTCTGCTTATTTGTGTTCTTCATTGCGGAAGGTCTTACCCGCCCTGGAAAGCTTTGACGGATTATCTGACGGGCTGCTTCTAGGCCACTCTGTCTTCGGCTCTTCTCGGGGCACAAGTCATACTGAGTCCTGTTAGTGTAGTGTGAGTCCTTGATCTGATCTCACCAGCGAATAGGTGAACGCCCGAGCGGTCTTTTTCCGTCTACAACGTTACTACCACTTATTTTGTATTATATAAAAGTCAGTTGTGTTTTTGCACATATAAAAGTTGCTTAAGATTTTTATAATCTAAGTAAAGGTGACAACTAAGTTTCAATTATTGTAAACTAGCCTTGGTTACCGGCTTCGCCCGCATGATAGTCAAAACTTATGCCAAAGGAACATGTCCCGGGATAAAAAGTAGCACATAGGCTACTTTTTCCAGACTATAATCTATCTCTGTACCAAATTTCATCCAGATCCGTTCAGCCGTTCTGGCGTGATTGAGTAACAAACATACATCCGTCCATTCAAACATAATTTTTAAGGTTTAGTAGGATGCTTGCTTTTAATTCCAAAAAAATACTAGCAAAAGATTGATACATGTGAAAAATTAAAAAGGAGACCTTTACCCAGTAGTGGGATAAACTAGACTAAATAGAATTCCGAAGCTTTTTAGGGTTCCGAAAGTCGGAATGAAAAACGAAACCCATATAGGATCACTCATGTGTCTGTCTGTCTATCCGTTTGTCACAGCCAATTTACTCCGATTGAGCTGAAATTTGGTAACAACATAAATATCTGTGACCCGAACACGGAAATGTAACTTAAATAAATGAATTTGTATTATGGGGGTTACATTTGGGGTGCAAATCGGAAAATTTAAAAAAAAGTTTTTCAAACTGTACTGTGTTACATATCAAATGAAAGGGCTTATTGTAAGGATTTCAAATGTGTTTTTTTCATAATTTCAAAATATATAGATTTTAAGTAATTTAAGAAAATAGACGAAAAATGAATGATGGTGGCTCTGAAACCCTAGGCATAAAATTTAAAAAAAAATACAGAACGTAGTTCTTTACTTACAAATTACAGAAAAACCTACAAGAAGTATCTAAATATAGTTCAAACTTGAAAAAAAAAGTGTGTGTGTACTTATGTACGCACGTAAGAAGTTATACCTCTTTGGCGTAACAAGATAACAAACCAAACTGTCACAAAGTTTACAAAAGGAAAACAATCATTCTTCACGAACCACAGACCATTGCTAACTTCAGGGTGTCGGTTCTAGCTAACTTCCGGCTGTAGGTTTTTTTGTGACGGTGTGACTCTCATCATTTTTTTCCTAACGCGCCAAAAGAAGTATGACTTAAAAAAAATAATATCGATTTGTTCGGAACCCTTTGCGCGCGAGTCCTAGTTGCTCTTGGCCGGTTTTTATTTATTTATATATTTATATTTATATAATCACTTACAACTATTATTACATTTAATTCATATTATTTTACTATGCCCGATGAATGGTTTGTATTTAAAAATATGCACCATAATGAATGCCATGGATGCAAGAATAAACGATTACTCAATAGGTTTTACAGGCTCTAAACCGTAAGTTTTTAAAGTTGATGAAGCAATATATTTCAATATAGCCAAGCCATTATTGTCAGCTATTATGACGCTTCTGCAGTAAAAAAAAAACCATAAAATGATTAATCAAACACAAAGTTGCATTTTGCAACCTTTTAAAGGTTTGTCAGCGTCTAAAGAGCCCTAATGAAAATTTTATAGTGTTGTCCTACACAAAACCGATAATTAAAAATACTCATTTCTATTTTAAACGATTTCTTCATTTCATACTTCGCGTTCGAACTTCAAATTAATAATCGAATTCAACAGCTCGACGTGTCCTTTATTCGATTATTTAAATTCGAATAGAGATAATTATCCAATCATTATTGTTCTTTGTCATCGTTTATTCGATTCCGTTAAAGCATTATTGCTTACGCCAAGCAGTTTTTCGTAGAGTTGTCGTGTCATTATTTGCATATAATGTCGATTATAGATTGTCGACACCACTATTTATGACGGGTATTTGTTTTCTATTTATTTCACGAGCACATTTTGTCGGCTCATAGTTATGCTAGCCAGAAACGATATGTCATCCTTATATGAAGAAATATGCGAAGTTAATTTACATTGCAAGTTTGTAATTAAAAACTATTGTAACTATTTGCATTTATTAGATATACTGCCCGTTTCTTACTTTTATGGCTTGCAAGAAAATATAACTTTTGTTTTAAAAGAATTATGAAAGAAATATGCTACTGTATATTGACTTTCAAATAAATGAATAGTTTGTTATCAGACCATTTTTATTGTATTTAATTTCAGAATAACTGGCTGGTTTCAAGAGGTGCCTTGTTTTATAAGCAACGATGGTTTATGCTTTCGAGTTATCCTCGGGCAAAACATGACTACCAACACAGAGATAATTCGTGAACTCTATACAAGGTGTTCATAATAAAGCGTTCATGCCATTCGGAGAGAAAATACGTTGTGAAGTCCGGAGTTATCTATTGTCATGTAGAGAGTAAAGAAAAATGTTTGCAATCATACCGATTTCACTTTTCATCAATCAGTCCAGTTGTAACAGCGCTCATTATTTCTGTATTCATCATTACTACGTATTTTAATTACGAACGTACGTATGCGAAAATTGCTTTTAATGCGAAAAAAAAATCTTTCGGATAAAAATGTGTAATTGATACGAATAGTTAATTATCGATACAATTAGAGTGCTTTATGCAACGCCCGTCACTATTTAGAGGTAATAACGGTAATTCAAAGCGTAACGTTGTACCGATCAGCTATTATTATACGTTTCTGACTAATTGGTTATGTGGAAATCGTTTTTCCTATTCGTATCTCTATTTATGAAGGTTTTTTTGAACTATTTTGTGAAATTTTCTATTTATTTACCGACATTAGGTATTAATAAAATATTTTGTTTTAAAAACCCCCCAGCGGCTCTCACGTGTGCCGCTAGTTTTCCGCTAGTTTGCCTTGCCGAAAAAATTGCCAAAAACCCGATTCACGCGTTTTAAACCGCTATTATCACTATTAGCCAAGGTCTTTAAACCTGTGACAAGGTTCACACACCCGGAACCTGACAAAGTCTGTAGTTACACGATGGCCGCCTGTCAACGGGGACTGACAGATGCTGAAACGTGACGCGTCTTCGAGTTTTAGAGGTTAATTTAATACTAAGTGACGGATGATATTATTATTGAGTGTTGTGTTAGTTATATAATATCATGATTGTCATTTCAGCCGAAAGGCGACCACTGCTGGACATAGGCCTCCCCGCGCGTGTCACCACAACGACCGGTCCTGTGCGTCTCGCATCCATCGGCTACCCACGACCCTCACCAGGACATCGGTTCACCTTGTGGGAGGCCTTCCAACGTATATAATCTCATACCTTAAGGCTCAATTACACCTTCCGATTTCAAGGGACCCAATTTAGGAAACAGGAAGGTGTAATAGCAGTTAGAGCAGTTAGTGTCCGATTTAGTGAGATTGAAAGGTCCCGATTTGACTTCCTAAATTGTATACGATTTAGGATAGTGTAATCGCATCATCACGATTTAGAGCTAAGTGTTGCCAATTTAGCGACTTTGTTGCTATAAATGGGCTAATAGTATTTTTGTATGTTTTTAAATTATTATTTAATTTCCCAGGGTCCCTTTCCCAGAAAAAAACTCTGAGTCCGCTCTTTTTTTTGGTCCGCTCCTGGTAGAATCAGTTTTAACCCGTCAGGGCTCTGTGTCGACGAGGGGCGACAGCTATCAACACTGTCGCCCTGCACCGCCGGAGCACCGCCGGATCAGCACTGCCGGAGTAAAATCGTTCCTTTTTAGTAATAATAGAGTTTTAAAGCGCGCGAAACTGCCGCCGCTTATGGCGAGGCGGGGCCCGGCCAGGCGGGGGTTTACTGTCGCCTCTCGTAAACGCAGGGTCCTGAAGTGTTAAGAGACTTTATAGCGACTTTTGATATTCTGTCTAGGGACTCGAATTTGTAAGAGTTGGCAACATTGCCGAGTTAGGAACCCGATTTAGGATAGTGTAATCGCTCGCTTCCTACTTCCTAGTTAGTTTGCTCCTAAATTGGGTCCCTTGAAATCGGAAGGTGCAATTGAGCCATTCTTTTTACCAAAAGGTTTGATTTGTGAATTTCCAAAGTAAGGCAGAAAGAAAACAGTTTACTTGTGATTTGCACAGGCCAAACAACAAAGTTAAAAAAATAAATTAACTATGTTTTTTTTTTTCAAAAGGCTTCTGGATGAGCCTTTTAAAATTACGGTTTAATTTAACACGTTAATAATGAAAAATAAAATACACGTTGCGAATTACTGGAATAAGGTCGTTACAGAAAAGGGTTATTATGACACTAGTTAATTACAAACTTTTAATAAAACACCTAATAATTAACTTAATAGAAATAGGCGGTTACCATTAAAGGAACGGTCTGATCAAAGGTGACAGGTGACTACCGCCCAAGTGGCGCCCTCATTGAATAAAAAAATCGTAGCATAGCATAGAAGATTAATATTAAAGAATCCGACGTCACATTTGTTACAAAGAGGATAACAAAAACGGCCGTTTCTGACATTATTGCCTTCTACTTTGGATACGAAATATTCTGAAACCTATTTTAACAACGTAAAAATACTTATCTTATTTGTAACAAACGTGACGTTGGATTCTTTAATATTTATTTTTCTTGGCTATGCTACGATTTTTTATTCAATAAGGGTGCCAGTTGGCCGGTAGTAGACCCTTAAGCAAGTGTCTTATGAGGCCACATTATTTATTTATTTAAATTTACCTCAGGTACATACCCATATGTGTTAGTATTACTTAAAAACTATGTTAGTACAATTATAATTAAATTAATATTAATTTATATTATTGTTCCACCTTCTGGAGACACCTGGTAACAATACATGCACTGCACACAGGTGCCCCATGAGGTGGCCTTCAACCTTACTTGCAACAATGCTCAGGAGACCGTTGCCGCTGTCCCGCACCCGACGCAGCAACGATGCAGCTCTCCTACGCATGATCGCAAAGAAATCGTCAGTACGCGCTGCCGCGAACATCCCCGACGCGCTACAGAAACGTGGCAGCGACAACAGTATCCTTAACGCGTTGTTATATTGTACATTAACGAAGGCAAATTTTAATATTATTACAGCAAGTCCAAGACAGGGGGAAGACCACAAAAACGATGGGTGGACGATATACTCGTAAATAAATAATTTATTATTATTATTTGGCACACTGAAAATAATATTGCATTTAATGATATAATTTTATTGTATCGAATTATTATGTTATTTATCATTATTTTATTTTTACTGTACAAAATGTTAACATCTCTTTATCAACTTGATGGATATTTTTAAGTGTCTAATATCTGAGGGTTTTGGCGCTGATGACCGAAATACAGGCTTTCGCTTAGTTGGGCTACAGGTGTGTAATACATTTTGTAACAAGAAATTATAGCCTTTAATATAAGCCAATTATTCATGTGTGTATCAAGTTTCAACTCTATCAGTCCAGCAGATTAGGAGCACTTTGGCTGTGACAGACGTACGTCTGTACATCACTACACGAGTGATCCTATCAGGGTTCCCTTTTTTCATTCGGACTTTCGGAACCCAAATTATGACGTAAGTTGACCTACCTTTTTGGCTGGTAAAATATTTGCCGAAAGAATATTTATGTGAACCAGGATCGCCCACAATTGATTTCATTCATGAATCCAAACAAAACGAGGTATCTTCTACAAAATTCTCAACCGAAAATTATCGCGGAACAATCTCAGGACATTAGTCAAGTTCGACATTCAACCCGCACGCTTGTTCAACAATTAAAAATATTACACATACCCATAATTCTTTCGAAACCGTATCACACCCAAAAAATACTCAATTAAAACAACGGGAGCGGCGAGATAAAATTAAAACTTAATTAAATCTCAATAAAACAAAAACGGATCGAGGAAACTAAAAACGGACCGAAGAAACAAAAACGGAACAGAGGTTGGGAGCAAAGGGTTAAGAACAAAAAGTCGGGCGTTAAAAACATTTTGTCACTAATACCGCGAGTTCGTGAGTCGTGCTGTCCGTTTGTTTTGTTCAGTGTGAAACATGGGATTGTCCTGGTTATCGGTGTTCGCCTTAATGATCCATTAAGGACTGGAAGGTTTTACTTATAAAGTACGGGGGCAGATTTGATGCAGAAGCGTGAAAGTGTGAATGGTTTGTTGCATGTTAGATGTGTGTCTTTTTGTTAAGGCGATCCGTTTTGCAATATTTCTTAAGGTCATGTTTAAAAGTTAGTTATAAAAAATATATATATATACGGTCGAATTGAGAACCTCCTCCTTTTTTTTGCTTTGTTCTTTGTCGACCACATCATTGCTTACCATCATAGTAAAAGAAACTCAGGAAGCCGACCCGAACATAGTTGGAAAAATTCACACACAAAATTACGTGTCTTTTTTTTTTTTTAAACTGTTGAAAAGTTCCTGTATCTGGAGTTAATCATGAATGACGATTTAGATAATAAAAAAATCATTATCATCGGTACTGAACCAAAATGTAAAAATACTAAAAGTCCAGTTACTAAGTCAAGAATCTATTATAGCAAGTCGAGTCATTTCAAGAATTTGTATCAAAGGATCAAACAATTCTTTCGGTGCTTTGAGGTTTTCAGTGTTCTGGGTGTCTTAGTAGGAAGCTGAACCAGTAAGTAGGTAAGGACTCAGTTTCATGATGAAGACTTTGAGTAAAATTTGGCGTTACGATTGGTGCAGTGGTTGAGCGATCGGCTGCGGGTTCGATTGCCGCACGGAACAAATATTTGTGTGGCCTATAGTACTTGTGTATGTGAATTTAAATGTTTATGAACGCACCTACGATACGGGAGTAATTCCTAGTATGGGGTAGCTTTCTTTTGAAAAAATAAAGTTTTATGGCTGATCAATAGAATTGATTCAAAGCAATAGTTTTTTTTTTCCTGATAACGGTGATAAATTGATGGTTTTACTGAGTTATGATTAGAAAAATAAGGACTCCTAAATTTGAAGACGAAGAGATTCATAATCATGCTCACTGATTTGGATCTTTAAAAAACTTAGTTTGTACGAAATTTCCAATAAAAAGGTCATGTAACTTTTTTCTATCTGAACCATGGCACATTGTTTATTTTTATTTAATGACCTGAAAATAGTCTTAGGTAATTTAGGTCACTTGCAATTGGCACATGGCTATTTTCAGTTTTTTGGTCTTCTAGGAAAACCTGATATGTCAACGATCGTATTCCATCGATAAATTAGCATCCATAAGGAAGGGTAAGTTAATGTTATTATTGAATTAATTGAAAGAAATTAAATTCTCATCTAATAGCTACGTTCCCAGACAAATCCGTGAGGAAGAAAATGTTCCTCATACTTTTATCTAAGAACACCAACCCATTCCCGTTTTCCATCAACGCACACTAAGACGTCAAAGTCATACAACATTAACTCTCGGTTGGTTTTATTTCGACACAGTGCAGTGTGGCTGTGTTTAATTCCAGTTATCGGCGACAATATCCACGCGGCTACCTGTTAAATATGGGATTCGGTTCAACTTCGAGTGCGCGTAGAGCTGGGAATAGTAACGCAGGACGCAGACATTTTTATAAGTTTTTTTAAATTCTTAGAAGTTAAATTTGATCCAATTACCGGTTTCTTATTGAGCTGAAAATGCATACATGTTTAGTTTAAATGAAATTGTCATCCGAACTAAACATAAATATGCAAAACTTCACAGTTAGCTAAGTAACGTCATTCTAAATCCAATTGAAATTGAAATTGAAAATATTTATTTCAGACCAAGCACACAGTAATTGATACAGGTCCATATTATGTTATTAGGTAGATACTTATAGCTATGTTAGTAAAATTTAAAGTGTTTATTACTTTGGACATGCATGAGCGACCAATGCCTAAGGATTTGGCTGTCCACTCTGTCCGACACTACGTTCAGAAGCGCGTTGGTGCTACCCTTTAACCGAGACCACAGGGAAGCCGTTCTTTTGCGAAGCACCGCTTGGAAGCCGTCCGTGCTGTGGTCGGCGAACATGCTGGAGGCACTACACCGCCATGGGAGCCCCAACAAACCCCTGAAAGCGTTGTTATACTGGACGCGCAGAGCATTGAAGGCTATTTTAGTGGCAAATATGGCCGACTCCCAAAGATGTTTTATGCATTCTTATGTTAAGGCGTATATATCCGCCAAGTGGCGCCCTCATTGAATAAAAAATCGTAGCAAAGCGTAGAAAATAAAGATTATGGAATCCTATGTTATCTTTGTAACAAACGCAACATAGGATTCTATAATCTAACCCAAAAACAATACTCAAACTGTTTCGTATCCAAAGTAGTAAGCAAAAGTACCAAAAACGACCGTTTTTGACATTTTTGCTTACTACTTTGAATACGAAACACTTTGAGTCCTGTTTTAACAATGTAAAAATACCTTTTCCTATTTGTAACAAACGCAACATAGGATTCTTTAATCTTTATTTTCTATGCTAAGATATTTATATATATTTTTATTCAATGAGGGCGCCACCTACGGGTATCAAAAGCAAGGGTTTGATGAAAATAATTAAATATGACAAAACATTATTTTTAGTATTTTTAAACTATATTTATTCTTAGTCAGAAGTAAAAACTAGTACTATGATTTTCAGTAAAAAAAAATATTTCAAGTTTAGTTTAGTAAATTTCTTGATTTCGACCCATGTATGAGAAAAACAACAATATCTGTCAGTTTTAGTAAAAAAAAAATTGTTTAACTGTTTTGGTATACATTACAGTATTATTCTATCTGTTGTAACAAATTTCGTAAAACATGGTATTTTTTCCTTTCGGTTTCATGGTTTTTTTTCTATCCGACTACTGATAACTGGTTAAGTGATTGCCAACAGCCTCCAGTAATTTTATTTAAAAAAGAGTATTTTTTAGAAAAATAAAAGTGGATTTCTAAGACGGTCTGATATCATCGCTTCAATGGTGTTTGTTTTGCTGAACCAAAATAGTGCATGCAAACAAGTGCGTGTCGGACTTTGTACATTTAGGATTCCGTACCAAAGGGAATTATCAATCAAATCTGATTTATCAATTTAGGTTTTTGTTAATAAAATATACCTAACAATAAACATTATCACCAAATTTCAAGATTCTGCGGAACAAAATTTTGTGACAGACAACGAACAAACAGGCGGACATGTGAGTGACAACAATAGGCTAAAAACGCCAAAGTAGGTACTATGTCTTCCTTTTATTTTTCAACACAAATCAAACAGCCGTCTTCAATGACGGTATTTTTATAAAATACCAGATTATTGTACAATATCATTTTATTTGAAAACTTCTCTAGTCACTCCCTTGCTCTACACCAGAATGTCTTACTCATCGGGTGCCGAAGTCATAAATTCGGTCGGCAGCTCATTTGAATGCGACCGATTGTGATCGACGGCTGCGCCAGCGCACCAATTTATAGCTCACGCCCCATACATACAAGCAAGACGGTAAATATTGAGAGAAATACTCAGACTGTTTACTTTGATAATTATTTAAATTGTAAGAGTTATTAGGAGTAATGTCTGGGGACTAATTAGGGAAGGTTTTAGTGTCGCCGCGTATCAATTTATGGGTCACGCTGCAATAAAATTATGGACACCCAAATATTGAGATAGGAATGTTATTTATTTTTGTTCAGCTTGGGGAATCCTCAGATGACTTCTTTCGCTCTGGTTGGAGCGGGAGGGCGTGTCAGACTCTTAGTGACTAAAGGCCATCCGTTTTCCTTCAGTTGCCCTTTGCGTTCCAAGAGGAGGAGATGGATACCTATTTGAAAAATCTGGAGGAGGAGCTCGTGTCTAAAGTAATAAAGCCGCACGGGTCGATCCATCAGTTTAAGCTACGCTTGCCGGGGTTGGTCCATGGATTGGTGATCATCTTTACATACCGAGACTACTCCGTGCCTCGGAAAGCAAGTTAAGCCGTTGGTCCCGGCTGTCAATCGTTGATCTTTGACAGTCGTTACCGGTCGGCAGAAGCTCGAAAGTCTGACAACTAGTCTTACCAAGGGGTATCGTATTACCCAGTAACTGGGTTGTGGAGGTCAGATACGCAGTCGCTCCATGAATAATACTGGTATTTAGCTGCATCCGGGTAGATTGGAAGCCAACCCCAAGATAGTAGGGAAAAGGCTAGGCAGATTTACCTATTTGATAAATCTGTAAAATATAAGAATAAGTTTTTACAATCGTGTCTGGCCTTTTCCATTATTTTTCATGGACCGAGTACCTTTCTGACCTCTACAATCCCATTAATGTGTTGGCTAATCTGGCAGGCCTGGTTGTCAGGCTTTCGGGATACTGATTACCCTGTAAAGACTATAAAAGATTTACGAATGACAGGGCAAACTGCCAATCGTGTTATCTGTACCACGAAAGGGTATCACCGGTTTCGCGTTATCATACGTTGCATAACTATGACAATCGCCCCGTGTGGCTGTTAAAATTTAGCCACTCTGACAATCGCTGAGAAAGCAGATAAAGAGAGAAAAAAGAAAGAAAGAAACATTATAGATACTTGAATTGGTAGCTTCTAGCAGGGGTAACTTCTTCGTAACAAAATCAGTCCTAATTTTTATGACAAAATAATCACGAATTCATATCACTCACATCTTCTGAAACACAAAATCTAAGCGATAATCATCATCAACTCTTTCAGTCCTTTTAACCAATTAAGCCGTAAACCGCTTTCTACAGAGAACTTCATCCACTCAAGCGCACATCAATCATTCCCATCTAATTACTGAAATCGATCTCATTACAGCGAACATTTCTTTGTTTTTTCATCGACTTTCATTTTCCAGCAGCTACAGCGCTGTGTCCATTACTTTGCGTACAATAATTACGAGTATGTTAGAAAGCATAAAACTGCGTTGTAGGAGAAAACACTCCGTTTTGCAGATGCTTCGACAATTATGTAATTAGTTGGTAATTGTTAATTTTTTTTGCAAAATTAATGTTTGTTGGTGACAGAGATTGGATTTGTCAAGTGTTTATGATATTGAGCGTTGAAGTAATGTTAGGTTTTAAAAGGAATGTTGCGGGAGTGTAGGTTCTGTACCTCACGCAAAAGGCAACTGAAGGAACACTGGTTGGTTTTAGTCAGTAAGAGTCTGACACATCCTCTCGCTCCACCCAGAGCGGAAGCAGTCATCTGATGTATTCCCTCCCTCAAATTAAAGGTACTGAAGGGATATAAAAGAAATAATCTGCTGGTGAAGTGATTTAACTCGAATAAACACAGTAAGATAGATTCTCGTGACAAGAAGATCTGAGTTAATCTTGGTAAATAATAGGACACTTCAAAAGACATCTCAGACTAAGGATTAGTGCTTTTAAGATGGATAGCAGCGATATGCCGTCCGCTTTTAGTAACAGACTGAGGCAATCAAATAATATAAGCGATAATGGCCATTGTATTAACCATTGGTCACAATGGACTCTAAGGATATAAAGCCCGCTATTAATATTTACGATGTGGTGCTATAGAAGAATGCTAAGAATACCTTGTAATGCAAAATGCACCAACGCATCGATCCTGACCCAGTGCCGAATAGAAACTCGCTTGTCCAACATAATGCTAGCAACACATTCTTTCGTATTTCGGCCATAAAATGCGCTGAGGTGACATTAAATCAGGAAAACCTTGGGAACACCGAAGGAAAAAGATCGCGCGGCCGCTCATCTATAAGATGGGCCGATCAAGTTAAAGACTCGTCCTCCTCTAAATTCTAAACGGTCGTAAAAGACGCGCTGCTGGACAGAAACCGGAAGAGGCAAATCATCCGCTCCAGGTGGAACCCTGATGATGAACACAACCCACAGACATGAGAGACCGACCACAAAAAAGATTAACGGGAAGACAAGTACCTCGAAATGAAACTGATTTATTGATGCAAAAAATTCGAAAACAAAGGCGTAGCTAAAAAATTCGCAACGAAAGTCGTAGCTACAAAGTCCAGTCCCAATAAACGCTAATCCCAATAAACTTTCTATTGACACGAAGACTCCTAGCATTTACTCAGTTCCTGCCTATCTAGTAACGGAAAAAGAGCGTAAAGATACCGCATCTATGTGAGCTAGTGGGTTAGTCGACGATACCGGGTTACCGTGGCCGGCCGGCGTAAAATTGTTACTATTAGCAATCTCCTTGACACAGCAGGCATTAAATAATTGCGGTGTGGTACAAAGTGTGGTTGGAAGACTGTACTTTGTATTTGGGTACGTAGACATAATAAGCATAATATAAAAGACGACACGGTTGGCGCAGTGGTTTAGCGTTCGGCTGCTGCGGTCCGTATCGCGGGTTCGATTCCCGCGTGGCACAAATATTTGTATGGTCTACAAATAGTTGTTTCGGGTTTGGGTGTCTTGTGTATGTGAGTTTACAAGTATAAGAACGCACTCACGATACCGGAGTAAATCCTAGTGTGGGGCAAAGTTTATACAGGGTGTAAAAAGACACATCACAGAGCCGTCAACTACGCATACTGTACATCTAGCAAAGTAGCTTTGCGCGGCAATTATTGCTGGGAAACGACTTTTATTTTTAGGTATAAGAAAAAAACTATTTTTTATTGCACGCAATGTAACGCGAAATCAGGCAAGTGGAGTTAAACCCCGCCCCTTCGCTCTAACCTACGTAGGTACTTGTCGGATACGTTTCATGTCATTGCGTTTTTGTAATTACAAATGCGTAATTTCGAAAATTCTAAAAATCAGGTAATGTTTGTTTGGAAAAAAGTTTAGTAATAACACTTTGAATTCATTTTAGTAAAAAAGTTAAAAAAAAAATTGCGACTTGACCTTCAATATGTCCAGAACCAGTGGATTCCCAGTTATGGTCTAGTGGAAAAAAAATGATCCAAATAATGGGTAGAATATGTGGCTTTCGGCTTCAGAAACTGTCTTTTTGCACACGATATAAAAAAATAAACTGCTCTTTAATGCCCCCACTGTTGGAGCACAGGCCTCCTCTCTGTGAGAGGAGTATCCACCACGCGGGCCCATTGCGGGTAGGTGGATGACACATATCTTTGAAGTTTTAGGTTCTAGAACAGATCACTTTCCTTACGACTGTTTTGAGAGCAGTGTTAATGAAATAATTTACACAAAGTAAAGCGCCTACCTGGGTTTGAACCCACGACTTAGGTACAATTCGTAAGTCAGGGCCGTTACTACTGAGCCACCACTGCTGCTGTAGATCACCTAGCTTGACTTATGTCAGATTTTGACTTAACTAAGTTCAAATTAGCTCTGGCTTATCAAAAAACGTGGTCGTGAACGAAATCACTAATATCCTTTTCAAAGCTATTTAAAAGGCTTTTTAGACCGCAGAGACTGCAATCTAAGGGATTTCAGCAAAACTCTAGATAGTTGGATTTACCCATCCTTTTTAGGGTTCCGTACCCAAAGGGTAAAACGGGACCCTATTACCAAGACTTCGCTGTCCGTCCGTCTGTCTATACGTCTGTCACCAGGCTGTATCTCATGAACCGTGATAGTTAGACAATTGAAATTTTCTCTGATGATGGATTTCCATTGCCGCTATAACAACAAATACTAAAAAACAGAACAAAATAAATATTTAAGGCGGCTCCCATACAACACACGTGATTTTTTTGCCGTTTTTACAGATAATGATACGGAACTCTTCGTGCGCGAGTCCGACTCGCACTTGGCCAGTTTTTTATCATTTATAAGCTCGCGCTTGACCACTATGTCACCTGATGGTAAGCGATGATGTGGTCAACGATGGAGCACGTTAACCTAGAAGCAACCTATTCACTCTTTACT
Organism: Polia nebulosa; assembly: GCA_951329385.1. NCBI lineage: Eukaryota > Metazoa > Arthropoda > Insecta > Lepidoptera > Noctuidae > Polia > Polia nebulosa. The sequence goes on from OX589609.1 coordinate 4,261,902, forward strand.
TAAAATCCCCCCGGTAAGATTAAAATACTTTTAGCGTCTGTTACCTTCTATAAACAACAACGCAACACACCTTGAAGCTATCATAGACCAAGACTAGTAACAGTTACAATTGAACCAGTTTTTTAAACAGTTAACCCTATCTACCCTTCAAAGGAGCCGCCACAAAGTCAAACACATACAAAAAGCCTCTTTTCCCCCGTCCTGACCGCATTTAACCTCCAGTTAATTATTTAAGGCTAAGAGCACATTTATCACACATCGGTGAGCGCCAGTAGTGCGTTGTTTATTGCTTTAATATGTGTTATAGGTATATGCTTGTGCTGTGACGTTGCTCATAAATATATGAGAGTTATTGGTGACAAATTTAAATATTGCTACTGTTTGTATTGTTTTTTAACCGACTTCGAAAAAGGAGGAGGTTATCAATTCGGATGTTTGTATTTTTTTTATTTTTTTTTTTTATGTATGTTCGGGCATAACTCCGTCATATATTGACGGATTTGCAAAATTCTTTTTTTGTTCGAAAGGGGTTTATTCCGAAATGGTCCCATTTAAATTTCAAAAAGATCTCATGATGGGTTTCGGAGACAGACAACGGAACTCTTCAAAAATTGACAGCAAATCAACCGCGATTGCTGCTGTCGTATGTTTATGAAATTGTTAACACAGTTTAATGGGGAACCACAACTAAAAAGTGAAAAATAAAAAACTTTTTTACAAAAAAATAGAACCGACTTCCAAAAAAAGTGCAAAAAAACTTTAATTTCGGAAGTCGGTGTCAAAAAACGAAGACACAAAACAAGAACACCGACTTCCGAAATTAAAGTTATTTTGCACTTTTTTTGGAAGTCGGTTCTATTTTTTTGTAAAAAAGTTTTTTTTTGTTAACTTTTATAGGCTAGCACTTGACCACTATCTCACCTGATGGTATGTGATGATGTGGTCGAAAGTGGGAGCACGCTTGCCTAGAAGTAACATTGATCTTGACTTATAGACCCCAGGTTGTTAATTGTTGGTGATTGGTGCTTTTTGACAAAATATTTTGGACAGTCAGGTCTTGAGGAAGCTGATGAAGGAGAAGACGACCTCAGAGAAGCATGAAAGTAAATGACATGCGCCAACTCTAAATACATATATAAGGTTTAAGGCAACACTATATTAGAACCAAGTGGATTGGTACGTGACGATGGGAAGAGACCAGATGGCATGACGTTGGTGTCGTGGAAGGTAAGTAAGCATTTGGTGTGGGACGCAACCTTTGTCGACACCTTTGCGTCATCTCATGTTCCAAGTACGGCGGGCTGTGCCGGTGCTGCCGCTGCAGCTGCCGAAGCCCTCAAGCGGCGCAAATACTGTAACCTTATTGGGAATTACAGTTTTGAGCCGTTTGGGGTCGAAACGCTCGGGTTATGGGGTTCGAGTGCGCGTCTCCTTTTCAAGGATATTTCTCGCCGACTGATCGACACTTTACGTGACCAGAGGTCTGGCTCATTCTTTGCTCAAAGAATTAGCATTGTCATCAAACGTGGCAATGCTGCCAGTCTTCTGGGCACGATTCCAGATGACAGCGATGTGGAGGAGTACTTCGACGCCTGCACGTATTTTGTTTTTGTATATATGTACGTAGTTAGGTAAGGTTTTTTTTTTTTTGGTTTTAGTGTAGTTAGAGTTAGTTAAGTATGTTATAAATATTACCTACATTAAATACACTATGATAATTTTAGTTTTTGAAAACTGCTGAAGAGAAGTTATGCCTCTTAAGATCAATTTTTATTATTATTATCGCGTATATTTATTCTTATTCTGTTTATTAATTTCTTTCATATTACATTATATTTTTAAATATTACAATTAAAAAAAGGTAAAAAAAAACATTTAAAAATATAAAAAATAGTATCCCACCGGTATCGGGAACAAGGCTCCAGAGAGAGGAACCGCCTGACAATGCGAGCCGTGTCCAGAAGTACTGCTATCTGAATCAAGCCCTTGATCCAACCGCCTAACGAGAGCCTCCTGAGATGTTGGTCGAGGCTCGTGGCTATTAAGCCATTGGCTGACACGACTATCGGTACAATGATCGCTGAGTCCACATCCCAACATGTCGACAACCTCGCGAGCCAAGTCAATATACTTGATTTGTTTATCTTTCTCGGCTTTCACGAGGTTCTCGTCATGTGGGACGATAATGTCAACAATCATTGCACGCCTCTCGATTCGGTCCACCACCACTGTATCAGGCTTATTGGCTACAATAGTCCTGTCAGTGATGATGGACCGATCCCAGTACAATGAGATATGACCATTATCGAGAACTGGGTCGGGCGCATATCTGTAGTACGGCACTTCCGATTCCACAAGAGAGTATTTAAGAGCAAGTTGCTGATGGATAATCCTGGCTACAAGGTTGTGCCTATGCAAGTACTCACCGTTAGCCAGACGAGAACAACCAGAGATTATGTGGCGGATTGATTCTCCCGGACGATGACATGCCCGACATATGTCAACCGTGCCGTCCTTCACAATAAATCTCCGGTAGTTTTTCGTCATGATAACTTCGTCCATAATTGCACAGACAAAACCTTCGGTTTCCCTAAAGAGGTCACCGACACGCAGCCAGGCTACGGACGCTAGTTGGTCTACATCGGGCCCATGTAGGACCCGGAAAAAGCGTCCGTGAAGTTCCTTACTCTGCCATGCTTCTCTGCGATCGTTAGTGTCAAGCACTAGAGGTTTGCGCCAGTTCGCGTTAGCCAAGGAGAGTGGAGTAAGGCCCTTGTCCACCGCCACTACATCTCGATGCATACCCACGTCAGCAGCTAGAAAATATTCCCTTAGACTGCATACCTCGCGGTTGTGGAGGGTCTTAGCATTTAAAAAGCCTCGGCCTCTACACTTCCGCGGGATATACAGTCTCATCACTGAAGAACGTGGGTGATGCATTCGAAATGCAGTCAGCAGTGTACGGACACGCCTATCCAGGGCGTCAAGTTCTGTTTGAGTCCATTTGAGTACGCCGAAAGAGTACATCAATACCGGCATGACCCAACCGTTGAAGGCGCGCACCTTGTTGCCGCCCGATAGAAGAAAAATTTTTTTTCTTATTCTCATTCTTATTATTATTATGAGCCTGTGCTGTCACACTGCAGGGTAAAGGCCTCCCTTCCCTCCTTCCACTTTTCCAGGTCTTCTGCAATTTTGGGCCAGCCATTTGAGAAGGCATCCAATTCATCAACGATCAAAATTATAATAATATCGAAATTACCAAAATGTTAGTCATTTCGTTATTATTGTTTACTATTTTCGAGTAGGTAAGTAGAAAATGGGAATGAGAAAATCGCTATATTTTACTATAAGGCAGTGCGAGAAAAGGACGGGTATAACTATGTGCTAAGTTAGAGATGTCAAACTAGTTTACGCCTTGCGCTTTACCGTGTTGTTAGTCGACATGTTTTTACGAGTACACTTAATTTGTATGGAAATATTAGTTAGAAAGAAAGAAAGAAAATAAATTTATTTGACCCAGGTTTAGGCACACAGTGTTCACACAAAAACACTATTTTCTTCGTAATTTGATATGAGAATATTTGAAATTATATTTTTATAACATTGTGTAATTAATTTGTAAAGTTATGTCTAACGCGGATAAAAAATTGAGAATCACGCAAAAACTTTATAGCGTATTTTTATGAAACCTTCACCATTTTAAAGATCATTTAATTATTTATAATTTAGTCTCAGTGTTTTAGTTTAATACTTGTAAATTAATAATGCGTCTAATTTCGGACAGCTAACCACTCAAGGTAGCAGCTAATAGGGCCTTAAAACAAAAACAAAAAAAAGCAAAATTATCATTTTAGTATCAATCCTATACGAGATTTTTTACCAGAAGTTACGAGTACTATTAACTACAAAATGTACCTAACTAAATCTACCCGAAACAGGGTTAAATACATATTTACAATAATTACAAAGAATATATAAGCTATAAGAAAATTTATTTCCATATTCGGGACTGCGCTATCTTAGGAAATGTAATTTATTATCAACATACATAGTGTCACCCACACGGACGAAAAGTTTTGGGAACACATTCATTGTGCAGCTAACCCTGGAATGTCCTCGGGCCTGCGGACGGCGAGTCCCGGGCCTGCGGACGGCGAGTAGTGGGTAACTCGCCGTCCGATCAGCACCAGGCCCGAGAGTCGACGGCGCGTAGTGTTCCACGCGCGCCTCAAAGAGTTGTCAGCAAAGGACGGGGCCTGCCACGGCCTATGCCTGCCCGGGGGTGGAGGATAAATTCGAAAGAGTTACCTCGCCCCTGGGCACTCAAGGCAGGGAGGAACAGGGGTGGGTTTTAGTCAGTAAGAGTCTGACACGCCCTTCCGCTCCACCCTAGAGCGGAAGAAGTCATAGGATGATTTCCCACCCCCCAAAAAAAAAAAAAAACCCGGGAATGTAATTTCTTGCAAGAGTCCGTATTTCCTGATAGCTACAACCTGTCAAGAGTGAATAGGTGACTTCTAGGCAAGCGTGCTCTATCGTCGACCATATCATCGCTTACTATCACGTGAAATAGTGACAAAGAACGAGCCTAATGAATGTTTAAAAAATAAAACTGTGCTTTTACAATGAAAATGTAATTAGAACTACTCGAAACAGGGTTGAACATTTCAGAAAAATAATTTTCTATTTTCAGGGCTGCGCCATAAGACATGTAATGTATTATTGAATCAACAAACATTGTGTCACCCACACGTACAAAACGTTTTGGGAACACATTTAGAGTAGAATAGAATAGAATAGAATAGAATAGAATAGAATAGAATACTCTTTATTATGTACACCATATAAGTTACAATAAAATAAGTGTGGTAAACGTGCAGCTAAGGAGTGTAATTCCTTGCCGGAGTCTGTTTTTCCTGATAGCTACAACCCGGGGGGTCTTTGAATCAAGAGTGAATAGGTTACTTATAGGCAAGCGTGCAATATTATCGCTTACCATCAGGTAAAATAGTGACAAAGAACGAGCCTATGAATGTTAAAAAAATTAAGCTGCGTTTACAATGAAAATGTAATTAAACCTACTCGAAACAGGGTTGAACATTTCAGAAAAAATATTTTCTATTTTCAGGGCTGTGCCATAAGACATGTAATGTATTATTGAATCAACAAACATGATATCACCCACACGTACAAAACGTTTTGGGAACACATTTAGAATAGAATAGAATATAATAGAATAGAACAGAATACTCTTTATTATGTACACCATATAAGTTATAATAAAAATATGAAGAAAACATTACATAGGGTGACGTGGTGTGGTGTACGTGCAGCTAAGGAGTGTAATTCCTTGCCGGAGTCTGTTTTTCCTGATAGCTACAACCCGGGGGGTCATTGAATCAAGAGTGAATAGGTTACCTATAGACAAGCGTGCAATATTATCGCTTACCATCAGGTAAAATAGTGACAAAGAACGAGCCTATGAATGTTAAAAAAAATTAAGCTGCGTTTACAATGAAAATGTAATTAAACCTACTCGAAACAGGGTTGAACATTTCAGAAAAATTATTTTCTATTTTCAGGGCTGCGCCATAAGACATAATTTATTATCAACAAACATGGTGTCAGTTACGATTAGCATAAACTCATTAGGAGCAGTATGTAATAAATTACGTAAAATATGTAATAATTGTAATAAAAGCGCGGCCAGCGCCCTCTAGGGAGTGTTTTTTTATGTGCCAGTTTGTTTTGTGGGTTATCATAATGTTTTAGATTAAAGGTTTTTATTGCTCGGGTAGGTACGGTTTTGGGGTGTTGCAGGTATGAAAAAGTATGTATAAAGTTAGGTTCTTTAAAGATTTCGACGTGCTCTTTTTGAAATGTTCACTTTGCCACCTTATGAGGTGGCAACGTGAAAAATTGTATTCAAATTTTCATTTTGAGTACAATTTTTCCAATATTCTTTATATTGGATAAATTGTACTTAAAATGAAATTTTGGACAATATCTCAATTTTCGATGAAAATAGCTACGAAATAAATTAAACTACAGACCTATGTTTATGTGCCAACTTTTTTTTGTGTAATGGATAGTTTTAGCGTGTGAGTGCCGCAATTTTCACTCCACCATGAGATAGAAGAAGTGGCGGGTTTTTTGTAGTGGTCTATCTTCAGTAGGTTCCATTTTATGTATGAATTGCAATGCCTGTGATAATTCATAGGTGGCAAAGCGTAAATTCTAAAAGAGCTCGTCGAAATCAATAGTCACCAAGTTTCAAAACTCCCGGAAACTAATCACAAGTTTAACTTTTTTACAGATTATGCCCTAGTCATATTTTAATTTTTTTTTATTATTAAACTAATATTATAAAGGCGAAAGTTTGTGTGTGTTTGTAGGTTTTTTAAACGTCACGCACAAACGGCTGGATCAATTAGGATGAAATTTTGTGTGTAGATAGCTTATACCCTGGATTAACACATAAGCAACTTTTTATTCCGGTCTACAAGGGCGAAATCGTGGGGCGCAGCTAGTCTTAAATAACTCGTACTCAGTAGTTAGTTACAAAACATGAATTTGTTTCGTTGCGTGTTACGCTACATACATTTTGCGTTACCGCATCGATCTAAGTACTTACCCATACCCCTAATCTACAATCCATATTCACACTTAGACACCAAACAATAAATCCAAACATACAAAAATAAATGCCATAATTATGCTAACGACGCCAATAAATTAGCCAACGATATACAATGATTTATAGCTATCGCAACAAAATATTCACATTCCGAACGAATTTACATATTTGCGTACGAAATCGACCGATTTGAATCAATGATGTTTTAATGATTGCGTATTTAGTTTTCTATGTTTCCGGGGGTTTTCTGTTAAGGGGATGCGCTAGGAAAGCCCGCGAATCTTTTTTTTTTGTCATTAATAGACTGGCGTTTGTCAGGTAAGCGATCACATGGTCGACGATGGAGCACGCTCACCTAGAAGTAACCTATTCACTTTTGACTTAAACACGACTCCGGCAGGGAATCTTCTAGCGTATGCCATTTACATCTGGAGTGAGGCCATCGACAAACAAGGGGAAGCCCTTGCGGTCTCCCTTGACACCTCGAAGGCCTTCGACCGGGTCTGGCACGACAGCCTAATTGGCAAGCTTCCTTCCTTCGGTCTGCCCGCTGGTTTGTGTGATTGGATTGCAGATTTCCTGAGGGATCGGTCTATCCGAGTAGTCATAGATGGCTGCTCGTCCGAACTGCTGGCTATTAATGCCGGTGTTCCTCAGGGTTCGGTGCTCTCGGCAACATTGTGTTTGCTGCATATTAACGATCTGCTAAAACCCGGTACCTTTGGGTATGCAGACGACAGCACTGTTGCCGAGAGATACGTGCCCGACGTACAAGCTAGTGAGTCTCAGGTCCGGTCTCTCCGAGAGGCTACGGTTGGGCGCTTGAACTTGTCCTTACAGGCTGTTTCTGAATGGGGCTATGCCAATCTGGTCAAGTTCAATGCTGCTAAGACCCAGGCGTGTCTTTTTTCCGCAAAGAGTAACCAATTTCACCCGGCTCCATCTTTCCGAGGAGTGACCGTGCCGATAACTTTAACATCTACCCTCAATTTTGGTCCCTTCATAGAGGCAAAGGCTAAAGTGGCTGCCAAAATGTTGGGGATCCTCGCAAAGATGAGACGGTACTTCACGCCGGAACAGCTGCTCCAACTCCATCAAGCGCAAGTACTGCTCTCATCTTTGGGACGGATCTGCCAGATACCAGCTTGATGCCCTTGAGTCAATTGAGAAACGAGCCAAGAGGACCATCAGCAATGATTGGCTCGTTGAGTCGAACCTCCAAAGTCTTGAGCATAGACGCCGAGTTGCTAGCCTGTCGGTTTTCTATGGCTTACATTTTGGGGAGTGTGCGACGGAATTGCATAATTTGATTCCGCCAAGCCCGTTTCATCAACGGACCACTAGACGTACGGCGATGTGTCACCGGTTCATGGTGGACACCCCATCCATATGCACAAAGCGTTTTGAGAACATATTTATTGTGCGTACAGCTAGGGAGTGGAATTCCCTACCAGTTACTTCTAGGCAAGCGTGCTCCATCTTCGACCACATCATCGCTTACCATCAGGTGAGATAGTGGTCAAACGCGTGACTATCAACAATAAAGCCTACCTTAGTTGTTTATGATATAATTGTAATGAATATATTTCGGTAAAAACATATTTGTTATGGTGGCGGATAACTTTTCCAATAACATATGCCTAACATTGGTCTACGTACGTACCGGAAGACGCAACATTGGAAGGCGTATTACAAGGACCGATGACCTGGTGAGGGTCGCGGGTAGCCGATGAATGCGAGACGCACAGGACCGGTCATTGTAACGACACTTGGGGGAGGCCTATGTCCAGCAGTGGACGTCTTTCAGCTGAAATAATGATGATTATGATACTACTGATCTACAAATTACATATAACGGAAAAATGGTGTTTTCGCCTTTTTTATTTATATTCTTGTGGGGTGGGAAATCATCCTATGACTTCTCCCGCTCTGGGTTGAGCGGGCATGCGTGTCAGACTACTGACTAAAAAATTCACTGTGCGTACAGCTAGGGAGTGAAATGCCCTGCCGGAGTCTGTGTTTCCTGATAGCTGCAACCTGGGAGTCTTTAAGTCAAGAGTTAATAGGTTACTTCTAGGCAAGCGTGCTCCATCTTCGACCACATCATCGCTTACCATCAGGTAAGATGGTAGTCAAACGCGTTGGTATCAACAATAAAAAAAAGAAAACCCACCCCTGTAGAATACTAATCGGTGACAGTTGCGTGGTTAAGAGTGAGAGTGTGTAAGTTTAAGGAAATGTGGGCTCGATGTTCGATTCCGGGGTTTTAGTAACTAATAACGTACTTACATGAAAACGAACGAATTAAGTATTTTATTGCTGCACTTAAAGAAACAATGTTTTTGGGACTAATTTGTTTCGTTTCCTATCGCAAATTACGACTGCTAATAATTACTTTAATCTACCAACCCGCATTGGACCCGCGTGGTGGATTACGGTCCACACCCTCTCATAGAGAGGAGGCATGTGCCCCAACAGTGGGGACATTAAAAGGCTGATGATGAATGGTTACTTTGGAAATTGTTTTTTTTTTATTCTATTGACAGGCACGCGTTTGACCACTATCTCATCTGATGATAAATAAAGTGGTCAACGATGGAGCACGCTTGCTTAGAAGTAACCTATTCACTCTTGACTTAAATACTCTCAGGTTGTAGCTATCAGGAAACACAGACCCCGTCAGGGAATGATATATGATAGTTTTATTCATTAATATACCTATGTATTAGGTCCCCACCTATGAAATCAGCGTTTTGTATGGAGAATTTAAAAAAAATGCATTTTTCATACTAACATTTTCTTAATTTATTTAACAACTATGAACACTAATGTTTTAAAACTTTTATGGAATAATGTTTAAAAACTAAGATAACGTATGCCACTTAGAGAGAAACAAAAATAAGTTTTGGCTAAGTTAAAACAAATAGTGGTTTCATTTCTGCTAACAAAAAGAGGAGTCATTTTTAAGGTTTTTTTTTTGTATTTAACTATAAGTAAGAAGGTTTTTTTTACTGTTGGCAGTTGTCTATGACGGTCATTATTCGATAGAATTTCAAGCAATTGATGAATATTTTAATTCATAGAAGTGACGAGGTTCTCTATTTGTGAGAAAAAAATGCCTGTTTCATAGGTATGCCAACAATACCCAATAGAAAGAGATACGTGTCCTACGCACGAGCAGGTGGGTCGCAGATCCGGTCTCTCCGAGAGGCTATGGTTGAGCTCTTGAACTTGTCCTTACAGGCTGTCTCTGAATAGGGCTATGCCAATCTGGTCAAGTTCAATGCTGCTAAGACCCAGGCGTGTCTTTTCTTCGCTAAAATTAGCCAATTCCACCCGGCTCCATCTTTCCGACGTGTAACCGTGCCGATAACCGATCATCTTGATCTTCTTTTTTTTTTTTTTTTTTTAACGTCCTCAATTTTGGGCCATATATCGAGGCAAAGGCTGAACTGGCTGCCAAAAAGTTGGGAATCCAAGCAAAGGTGAGACGGTACTTCACGCCGGAACAGCTGCTCAAACTTTATCAAGCGCAAGTTCAATCGTGTATGGATTACTGCTCTTATCTTTATGGATCTGCCAGATACAAGCTTGATGCGCTTGAGTCAATAGAGAAACGAGCCAAGAGGATCATCGGTAATAATAGGGTCAGACGTGGTCGAACGTGTGCCTATAGATGGTAAAAAAAAAAAATATGACTCTCCTTTCTCGTGCCAATCCTCACACTCCTGTGCCAGTCTCATCCATGTCCTAACCACGATAGGTAGAACTTATATTTATTTAACACATGAGAAAAACAACATACTTCTAGTAGTTAGGTAAGTACTCGTAAAGAAAGCACTACAATAAATTAAAAAAAAAATTAAGGCAAACAAAAAGTTAGTTTCTTTCATTCGCAAATGATCTCATAAATTAACGGTACAACTTATCTATCCATAAATTAAGTATTTACGTTGGTTTGTATACGAACACAAACTGGTCTCGTTCCTAAATATTTACGAAAATATTGTTCACAATTTGGTTATAATAAAATTTACCACGGCGCGCTGAAATGTTCGGGGTTTGTATAGAGTTGTTAATACCGCACTTATTTAATTTCATGATATCTTTTGGATTTATATATTCCTTTTCTGTGTTATATTAACTTTATTTTATTTGAATTTAATTTTTAGTTTGCATTCTCAATAAATCTTACAGAATTACTAATTAATTTTATATAAATACATATAACTACTACTTAGTCATAATCTGTGAATGATGTGCATAACTTTAATTGACATATTTACACAGGACCAACTCGTTAATGTTTAGTATGAATTTAATTGTAAATAAGTTGTTGGTGTGTACTATTTAAATAAATAAATTATATACATGTAGTTAATGTTAATTACTTTGCATACTATTTTATAAATTCAAGATGTTTAAACTAAACAGACAGATTTGTTGCTGGCAAGTTTGTTGTGCCATTCTTTCTTCTAAAACACTAAGAAGTGGTGAGCGCGGGCGGGCATTTTTGGAGATCTGTCTTTATGTAGAACTTCGACGTTCAAAATGTGCTGGCTTTCAGCCTAGTAACAATAAATGACTTTTGACTTGGATTTATATTAATGCAGAAGGACATATGAAAGCAAAACCTGTTTTATTTTATATTGTACATTCATTTTCTTTTAAGCAAAAGGAGTAGGTATTTAACGTTCTGAATTTTCTGCCTGCATCTATGAAGAAATGGCGTAGGTATGTAATTTACAACATCTAATGTAATTTTTCAGTGTCAAATATATTGTTTAATGAACCCCTTACCACCTTTTTTTTTTGTATTTAAGTAATTCAAGTTGAGTATTCGATTTTATCTAAATAAAAATGGAAGAAAACCAAGAAATGGTAGCATTATATCATGGCTATTATTTTAAATATAAGGACGAAACAGACACACTGCGCGGACCCTAAATAAATAGGGAGGAGAGCTGGTTGATAAGTAATTAAATCAAATATCTAATTTAATGTAAACTAGCTGACCCGGAAAACTTCATTACGCCTCAGAATTAATAAAGGAATCCGTTCTCGAGATATCATAAAAGCCGTTCCATACAAAAGTATGTGAAAATAAATTTGCTTCATGTTTTTTTTTCGTGATTTTTTTTTTTATTTTAATATCTAGACATTCTTCTATTCAGGGCGAAGACAAATCCAAGATCATAAAATTGGTCCAGACGTTCTTTGGTTATAACTGGTGTAACAGGTTAGTTATTTAAAATACAGATTATTAGGTGAAATGATTTTGATAAGAGTTTGCAAAACACTCAACATCAAAGTATTTTTCAATGTTATACTAATTTGTTGCGTAAAGGTTATGTAAATTGAATGTCATAAAACAGAGCGATGGTCTATTAATATTTAATTGATTCACTGAAACCGTTCCAGCCGACAATTTCCATTGATCGTTCCCGTAAATAATAATTACTTAGATTGATTATTAAAGAAGTGCAATTAAAAATTGATAGTAAAAAACGGTTCTCAGGTGAATCACACTAATATTATAAAGGCGAAAGTTTGTGAGTGTGTATGTTTGTTACTTCTTCACGCTCAAATGGCTGGACTGATTTGGATGAATTTTGGTATGTAGATAGCTTATACTCTTGATTAACACATAGGCTACTTTTATCCTGGTCTACGAGGGTGAAACCGCGGGGCGCAACTAGTATGATTATAATTGGTGACATAATGATGAGTTTTTTAATAAAATACGATAAATTAATTGTTACTGCTGGTTAAAGAGTTGTGTTCCCATTGGAACACAACTCTTTACTAGCAGTAGCTAGCAGCAGAGGTATGATCGATTTTAACTTTATTGATTTAATTTCAAACAATGAAAAACAGTTATTTAACTAGTATATTGTAGAATCTGATGATATGATCTAATTTATACTCACCAAAATTTTATTTGCATACAAACAAAAAAAATTGATTAAGCCATTAAAAACCATAATCGCACACCAAAAAAAGAATACCAAAATGCTAATTTTATTTAAACAACCCGGTATTATCAACTCTAAATATATATTTTCACTTTCACAGGCCAACTTGGGTCACTGCCGAAATTCTGTCACGCAATTCCGCCATTAAGGGTTGTTTCCACCCCTCATCGCCCCCCCCTTACCCCGCCAGCAGTCGGCAAATTTTACAAACTACCCACCGTAATTTCGTAGCTATATAAGGGCGCCCCCGCAAGGGGCTGATTTTTATGCGACCCCCATTGGACGGAGATTCCATAAGGATTTTTTATGGTATGCAGTTTTTACTGGCGTGATTTTTAATGACCATGGCTTTTTTGGGGATGGCCGTACGGAGATAGGATATTCGTTATACGGTTCTTCTCGTTGGTTTCGTGGGCGAAAGCGCGACTGCTGGGGCCCAATTCTGTAAAATAACTAACTTGTCAGTGGTGTCTCAATAGAATAGTTATTGAAATTTGGTTTTCTAAAAATTATTTATGGTCATTGACTTGCCACTGTGGTGCCATTGAAACTCCATAATAAGACTATTGTAATAATTGGTAGTCTGGTCTACTATTATATGTCAATATCATTTTGAATTTATTGCAGGATACCAAATTTGCAACAGTGTCAAAATAATGTTTGTTGTGTGTCGATAGAGTGTCGATGGCGTGTTGCTTAAGGGCCTTCTCGCGGTCCAGTGGCGCCCTCATTGAATAAAAAATCGTAGCTTATCACAGAAAATAAATATTAAAAAATCTAACTTCACGTTTGTTACAAACAGGATAAAGAATTTTTACGTTGTTAAAACAGGGCTCAATGAGGGCGCCACTGGACCGCGAGAGGGGCCTTAACTCAAAGTTACAGAATTGGGCCTCTGGGCGTGAGGTTCTGGTTTCAATTCCCATGTCAAAAAGTGCTATTGGGTTTTTCCGTTAGTAATTACTCTGTAGTAGTACGGAGTTTGGAAGTTGCTGGTGTGATACCCTCATGCCTCGGAAAGCACGTACAGCCGTTGGTCCTTCGCCTGGTCTCTTCCCGGTCGTGTTGGATTGCCGTCTCATAAGGAACAGAGAGTGCACCTGTGTCTGCGTACACGCTTGTACACTATAATATCTCCTGCGTACTTGGCTAATCTCCGTTAAGATTGGTCAAAGTGATCGAAACTCGGTCTGGAAGATCAGTTAACTTCTCTCTTTCTAGCTGTATTATTATTTTTGCTATCATCATCATCCTTTTAATGCCTCCTCTCTGTGAGAGGGTGTAGGCCATAATCCACTACGCGGGCCCAATGCGGATTGGTGGATGTCACATGTCTGCGTGTGTGTGCACCTGTGTCTGCGCACACGCTTGTGCACTATAATATCTTCTGCGTACTTCTAACCTCCGTTGAGATCGACCACCATGATTGAAATTCGGTCGAGAGGATTATTACTTTTTGTTACCCAGAAAAGTAGCGAGAGTTTTTTTTTGTTCTGGCATTTTTTAATCTGCACATAAGTTTTATTATTTGATTACAATTTAGTTACATATTATACTAAATTAATAAATAACTTAATAAATAAAATATGTACAAGCGGCATAAAAGATCCGGGAGCAGTACAGCTCATTGGGCGTCATAATATTCGTCCACATCGCTGTCAATGGGAAAAATGCCCAGAACGCTGGCAGCATTGCCACGTTGAATGGCAATGCTGATTCTTTGGCCGAATAAAAGGCCAGCTGTAAAGGTCTCTGCACACAGCGGGCGCGGCGCGGCGGGACGGGACGGCGATGGGACACTAAGCAGTTGTAATGTACTAGATATTACGGACAACGCCACACAGAGCCGTCCCGCTCGACGCGACGGTAACCGTCGCGCCACGCCGCCGCCGCGCCGAGCGGGAATACAAGTCAGAAGCGGCGCTCAACATCTTTTTGATGAATGAATAGCGTCGCGATACGGTCGGCGTGAATGGGCGCGGCGGGACGGGACGTGATCGCGCCCGCAGTGTGACCGATGCCGCCGCGCCAGCGCAGCGTCGCCGCCCCGCCAGGCCGCGCCCCGCCACGCCACGCCGGCTGTGTGCAGAGACCTTAAATGTTTGCTTTCGGCATCATTTTAACAAGCACAGCGTTCTGTTCTATGGTGTTCAAAATAATATTAAAAACTGTCAGTCGTAAGACTGCACGTCAGAAATTAAATATTCGTAGGTTCACAAACTTATAAAAATAAACTGGCTAAGTGCGTGTGCGTGCAGATTAAGGGTTCCTTACTATATATTGGTATTTGTTAAGTAAAGTATACGTAATAGTAAAAATTATCACCAAATGTCCAAGTTCAACGAGTTCAAAAATTCTTCGTAACAAAATTTTGTGACAGACGACTCAAGGACATACAGACAGACGGACATGTGAGTGACAACAATAGGGCTCCGTTTGGATCCTTCGGTTACGGAACTCTAAAAAACTTTCTAAGTTCGCGTCGGACTGCGCACATTTAGGGTTCCGTACCAAATGTATTTTTGACTATTTGTACGGCTTTGGATCAACAAGATACTTATACTGTGAAAGTTTGAAGACTGTAGCTACGAGTATAGCTGTGGCTGTAAAACCTGTGTGACAGATGACGGAGAGACGGACACGTGAGTGACAGCAACAGGGCTCCGTTTCGACCCTCACAAAACAAAACAAAATGCTTAACTCACAACGTATTAATCATTGGGTAAACACACACATTGTGTATACAGAGTGTAATAGAAAGGTGTGGTCATATTTTAAGAACTGCATCTGTCCATCGATATGAACAACTTTCTTCAAGAAAATCCGCATAAATTCTAAAAAAAAAATTTTACCTCCCACACAAATATTGATCAGCTGATGAAACTTTGTATGGAAAGTCCAATTTTTTTTTTTGAAAATTTTCAATTTTTTCTTAGAGAAAGTTGTTCATTTTCATGGGCAGAACTGGCTCCTAAAATATGACCACACCTTTCCGTTACACCCTGTATACATAATTATGTATCTGAGCGTGGCGGTCACGCGAGTTCAGTGTTTTTACCCATCCCAAAAGTTCCCAACGTGCCTAAATAAGTTTTGACTGCGCAAAATCGATGTCTACTATTCAAACCATTTACACAACTCTCTTTAAGAATTAAAAGGTTGCATAGTAAAAGATTTCTGAGATTATAATTTACAATGTCTGCGGTGAAAGGTGAATGAAACGAAATATGCAAGTTCATCGTAGGTCAGACAGTTCAGTCACAAAGTATTGTAGAATTCAAACTTCGGTAATTGTTAGACTTCGTTTTAAATTCCATCCTATTTTGAGTCTGTTAATTACTTAATTATTTTAACACTGTTAGTTGAAATAGCGCTATTTTATAAATAATGCTATCTTATAAATAACGCTATCTTATAAATAGCGTATGTCTGTTTCTCCGCTAACTCCTAAACCACGCAATGGGTTTTAATGCAGTTTTCACTAAGAGAAAGAACGATAAATGAGAAAGGTTTGTGTGTATTAAAGGGTCGCTAGTTGCTGATCAATACTAAAAAAAAAAATGTTTTTTTTTTTGCTTTTTTTTTTACTTTTTTGTCTCCTTGTATGGCTAGATAATGGTGTTGATTTTGTTGTGCACAAACTAAACTTAATCTAGGCTATTGCTATCTTTTTCTCTCTAATAAAACAAGAAAGAGACGGACGTGAATTAGAGCTGTAAAATTTAGTTTGAACTAATATTTCCATACAAATTAAGGGTACACGTAAAAACATGTCGTCTAAAAACACGGTGAAGCGCAAGGCGTAAACTAGGTTGACATCTCTAACTTAGTGCATAGCTATAGCCGTCCTTTTCTCGCACTGCCTTTTAGTAAAAGATAGCAATTCTCTAATTTTAGTTTAGATAATGAACAAGAGAATCCGTACCAATGGCGAAATAAATTGATATAATTTTTTGTTTTGTTGTTACACCATCAAATAGTAGAGTAATCGCCATACTACGTTTGTATGGAAGAATGACCAACTATGGGCACCCAGCGCAGGGTAGCCCGTGAAATTCAAATTTTCTTACGTTTTTTGCAATTAACAAGTCAGTATCAGGTTGTATGTTGGTCAATATATGATTCGCGGTAGCAAGTACGTATTTACAGAACTGTAATCATTAAAATCATCAATACAACTCCCTCAGTTAGAATTGACGTCAAATGTCATGATTTCATGAAATACTTACATTTGACATCAATTCTTACTGAAAGAGTTGTATTGATGAGGTTAATGATTATAATTCTATAAGTACATACTTGCTACGGCCGCGAATAAAATTTTGACCAAGACACAACGTGACACTGACCTGCAAATTACAAAAAACGTAAGAAAATATGAATTTCACGGGCTACCCTGGCGCTTTCACCTTAGCAAAGAAATGCGGCTTGGTCTTGGATGTGTGTGTAGATTTACGTGTACTTTTTTTCTTGTGTGCGTAAGCTCGGAGCGCTTGAAAAATTTTTTTAGTTATTTTTCCGATTTGTACCCCAAAAGTGACTTCAATATTACAAATTATTTTTAATACGTTAGACGTCCATGTTTGGTTTATAGATATTCATATGAGTACCAAATTTCAACTCAATTGGTCAAGTAGATTCGGCGCAAATTCGCTGTGACAGACAGACACACGAGTGATCGTAGTGATCCAGTAAGGGTTCTGTTTTTTCATTCGGACGTCCGGAACCCTAAGAATAGCTTACGCGCACAAAGACAAGGTGCACTTGAATCCAAACACATTCAAGAAGGCCTTGTTGAGATAGAACAGCTAACGACAAACGGGGTGAATAGGAACACCGGGGTGAATAGAGACAAAACTTTGAAGGGATTTTTCACGTTATTCAGAAATTGATTGTAGCATTTCAGTACTCCGATTTATTTTTTAATAGTTATAAAAACTAAATCGATGCTTTACTAGAAACCAATATTAGGTTAGCATATCGAAAATCCTAATCAAAGTTTTGATTCTATTCGCCCCTTCGTTCCTATTCACCCCGTTCGTAGATACACAAGTTTTCTTTGCACCATTGAAACAAAGCACATTGTAGTTCTAAAGTGTACGTACAACGAACTCGTCTAACTAAGCACCTACAGACTGACTCACCTCGTTCGGTCGAGCCATAAAACTACGAACTTGAAATTGGATAGGTTAGTAGCTTACACAGAGAAAAATATAGGTTGTTGAGCTAAGTGATGAAAGTCTATTATAAAATAATCTTTACTTTTCTGACACTTTGATATCTGAACTATCCATGGAGCAAACCTTTACAGGGAAATATACATACAGGGCGTAATATACAATTTTCGAAAATAAAATCCTCCTCCGAATCGTGTGACCATTTTCTTTTTGTGTAATTACTTTGACTTTCTTGAAGAAAGTGGTTCTCTTTGGATAGAACCAGTATTTAAAATATGACCACCCATTTTCGTTACACCCTGTATAAAAAGATAACCACCAATTTTCGTTACACCCTGAATAAAAAGATGACCACCCATTTTCGTTACACCGTGTATAAAAAGATGACCTCCCATTTTCGTTTCACCCTGTATAAAAAGATAACCACCCATTTTCGTTACACCCTGAATAAAAAGATGACCACCCATTTTCGTTACACCCTGAATAAAAAGATAACCACCCATTTTCGTTACACCCAGAATAAAAAGATGACCACCCATTTTCGTTACATTCTGTATAAATAGATGACCTCCTATTTTCGTTACACCCTGTATAAAAAGCTGCTATTTTGACAAAAAAAACTCACCCAACCAAAAGTCTATATGGAGGGTTCTGTGTTACTGAGAATTAAAACTGCACGCTGATTCTATTTTTCAAAATGACTCAGAAATTCTGAACACATTTTTTTATCCTTGATTGACTCGCGTTAACGACTTACGGGTCGTCAGAGGCCCAAAAGTCTGACAACCAGTCTTACCAATGGGTATCGTATAACCCAGTAACTAGGTTGTGGAGGTCAGATAGGCATTCGCTCCATGTAAAATACTGGTATTCAGCTGCATCCGGTTAGACTGGAAGCCGACCCCAAGATAGTTGGGAAAAGGCTAGGCAGATTTGATTGACTCGCGTTTGACCACTATCAGGTGAGCTGATGGTACCCGGGCCTGCGGACGGCGAGTAATGGGTAGCTCACCGAGAGTCAACGGCGCGTAGTGTTCCACGCGCACCTCAAAGAGTTGTCAGCATACATGACGGGTCCCGTCATGGCCGATGCCTGCCTAGGGGTTGAGGATAAATTCGAAAGAGTTACCTCGCCCCTCGGCATTCAGGCAGGGAGGAATATAGGTGGGTTTTAGTCAGTAAGAGTCTGACACGCCCTTCCGCTCCACCCTAGAGCGGGAGATCTCATTGGATGATTTCCCACACCCAAAAAAAAAACGATAAAAAAAGTGAGCTGATGGTAAGCGATGATGTGGTCGACTGCCTAGAAGTAAACTATTCACTGTTGACTTAAAGATCAGGAAACACTGACATCTTGTTGAAACCAAATTTATATTCTATTTCCCAAGCAAAATGACTGCCTATTCTTACGAAACTTCCAATCAAACATCGAAGGTTTTCCGTCAGTCCTATAGGTACCTTTACCCTGGCTATATCTACCTACGGTACTTACACCCGCCCTTCAAGGCAACAATTTCCTTTGGCGCGGTGAGCGAGCATCGATGCATAGATTGTGTACAATGTAGGCTTATTTATATTTTATAAGTGCGAAGAGCAGGGCGGGCGGGCCCGTCGCCGCCCTAATGGGTATGGGGTGTTGCTTTTCTGTGTCGAGTTTTATTGTTTGTTAATGTTTATGCTAGAATTATTTTTTTACAGTAATTACACGTAAAATTGTCAAGCTTTATGAAATTCCTGTTGTTTATCAAAATAAATCATTCAGCCATTAAAAAGGGCAGAATTAAGCTATAACCTTTGTTTTAACAAAAAAAAAAAGAAAGAAAAGAAAAGAAAGATAATGCAACATATATCATACTACATTATACATGTATCATGTAATGTTTACAGGAACCAATTTTCTGAGAGACAGGGCTCAACTAAGAATGATAAATATTTCAATGAAAATTCACTTGACTGACTTTTGCATAACAAATATCAGCGGGCAAGCTATAAAGATATCTGCCCAGGGGTTGTGGGTAAATTCGAAACAGAATTACTGCACCCCTGGGCACTCAGGGCAGGGAAGGAACAGGGGTTTAGTCAGTAAGAGTCTGACATACCCTCCCGCTCCATCCAGAGCGGGAGATATCATTGGATGCTTACCTACCCCACAAAAAAAAAGCTACAAAGATATACTCCACCATGTGCATAACTGTTCACTGCCAGGGTCAGAAATATCACAGTACTATTAATAATAAGTCAAAAGTAAAAATAATTTTTAACCGACTTTCGAAAAAGAAGGAGGTTCTATGTTCGACTATATGTGTTTTTTTTTATGTATGTCCGCGCATTTCTCCGTCAGTTGTGGGCGGATTTTCAAAATTCTTTTTTTATCCGAAAGAATATACTCCCGAGGTGGTTCCATATAAATTTTATCGAAATTGCTTCAGCGCTTTTTAAGAAACTGAACAAAAACGAAAAATACGCATATCTTGATGACGTTTTTAAGTTCTCCAAATGGTTTAAATTCCACGTTCCATGTTATTGCGGTTTTTAGTTCTGGGGTATAACAACTAAAAAGCGAAAAATAAAAAACTTTTTTACAAAAAAAAACAACCGACTTCCAAAAAAAAATACACTAAAAATTTAAAAATAACTTTAATTTCGGAAGTCGGTGTCAAATATCAAAGAAATAAAATACAAACACCGACTTCCGAAATTAAAGTTATTTTTAAATTTTTAGTGTATTTTTTTTTGGAAGTCGGTTGTTTTTTTTTGTAAAAAATTTTTTTTTCAAACAAGCTTTCAAATTCAAATCTCGTGTCTGTGCGGTTGACTGTTGTAGAGTTTCTCTATCTTGCAGCTAATTCTGAATGTCGAATCAGGTCATGCTTACCATAAAAATGCATTGTCATCTGAACTTTAACGACACGGTTGGAGCAGTGGTTAAGCGATTTGCTGTTGTGCTACGTGTCGCGGGTTAGATTCCCGCACGGAACTAATATTTGCATGGCCTACAGATAGATGTTCCGGGTCTGGGTGTCTTGTGTATGTGAGTTTACATGTTTGTGAACGCACCCACGATACAGGAGTAATTCCTAGTGAGAGACAACATAAAAAAAAACACTGAACCAACATTCCAAATTCAACTCCATTGAATAAGAGGAAATGGTTATAATTCAGCTTGCTAAATTTGACCCGAAACAACCAACATTGCAAGTTAAATGAAACCTCTTTACCTATATCCATTGAAAAAGCCAACACTGCAAGTTAAATAAAACCTCTATACCTATATCCATTAAAAAAACCAACATTGCAAGTTAAATAAAACCTTTTTACCTATAGCCACTGAAAAAAACCAACATTGCAAGTTAAATGAAACCTCTTTACCTATATCCATTGAAAAAGCCAACACTGCAAGTTAAATAAACCGTAAATAAACGTATTTTCTTTCTTTCTTTTCTTTCTTTCCTCTATACCTATATCCATTAAAAAAACCAACATTGCAAGTTAAATAAAACCTTTTTACCTATATCCGTTAAAAAAAATGTCTTTCTTTCTTTCCTACAACTCCCCAACACGCTGTACACGCGTAGTGTTTACAATCCCCGCCTGTGCGCTAGTGTGCGTGCTCGCCATAGCAACGTTTTATAGTTATACCAACTCGTTAACTGCTTACTGGGTCCCATACAAAGTGGCTTTTAATTTCATTATTATGAACTAGTTTAGTTTTAGAGCCTTTCAGGTCCTTTTTCTCGGTTTTCGGTAATAGTAGGTAATGGTTTGATTTGGTGTTTAAAGCTCTTTTGAATGGGTTTGAACAACAACAAAATGGCTAATTTAAATTATGATATTTAATTTTAAATAATTAAAATTAAATATCATAATTTAAAATAGCCATTTTAGTAAAAGTACTTCATTGAGGTTTGCTATTATAAGTAAATAAAGGCGGAATCAGACGGTTCACTCGAGTGAATGTTCACTCGAGTGAATGCTTCATTTTTCTTTCATTCCATGTTCACACGACTAAGCTGGAGTGACATAGAAATGAAAAGTCACTGGCTCTTTTCTTTTCTTTCAATATGTCGTCGAATGAAGTCGTGCGTCTTGGAATTAGTTTAGCATTGATAATTTTTAAAGTTCTCCAAAAACAGCAGCGTATTTTGATCGCTCCATTTGAACACCATTTTGCCGCCAAGCCGGTTGACTGGAGACAAAATGATCGAATCATCTGAGTGAATGTTCTCTCTGTGTTCAAACTGTTCATTTTTCGTTCATTCAGAGTGGGAGTGAAAGATGCCAAATGCCAATATTCAACATTGTTAGATCGGTTCACTAATTAATTCATTCGGCACTTTTCTTTCATTCCATGTTTAAACGTTTCATATCGAGTGAAAGTAGCCGAATGAAAGACGCAAGTGAACGAAAAGTGAATCATCTGATATCACCTAAAGAGAAAGGGGCCTTTATCGAGTCATGGGCAATTTTTTTTATCATTGTGAAACTTGCGTTTGACCACTATCTCACCTAATGATAAGCGATGATGTGGTCGAAGATGGAGCACGCTTGCCTAGAAGTAACCTATTCACTCTTGACTTAAGACTCCCGGGTTGTAGCTATCAGGAAACACAGGCTCTGGCAGGGAATTCCTTGAGATTGAACCCACTTGATGTGGGCACACTCCATAGAATTCTGTCTCAACCAAATGGTGATGATGCGAGAAGTTTTTTCAGGTTCATGGCTCAAATGTAAGTGACTGATTTAGTTAAATACACAAAATCAGTCAATTACACTTTTAGGCTATGATGGAAATGTCTTTTGCATGGCGTTCCTAATTTAAAGAATAAAAAAAAAACTATAAACTGAAATGGTTAAGGGTTGAGTATATTTCTATTTTAAAGGGTTCTAATAAGTCTCACAGTAAACCAACAGAATCCTTTTAAACATAACCACTACTTCCGTCTGTCAGTCAGTCCGTTCTTCAAGACCTTCTCAGAAACGGCTTGACGCAGAGCGTTAAAAACGCTGAGCAATTTCAAGAGATTTCACCCAAAGATTACAAAAAGTAGAGTAACTACTATAAAACATTAAACTAGCTTACTTTGTGAAAACTTTAAGTGCTAACTGTTGTTATTAGAGCTTATTTTAAGATTAAAATCTAAAGATTAATGCTGAAATAACTTTGATATATTTGAACGACTTTTGCTATATTTTTGACAAAAGAAATATTATATTTTAGTGCCAAATTTATGAACGATATTTTTTTTTTGTGTTTTTTGCTTTCAGGACAGTAAGAGCACTACTTTCAGTTATCAGAACGAATTCATTAAATACCAAGACACATTGGCCACTCCTGTCATTTTTAGATCTTCAACAGTCGTTACATGTTAGTTATATCGCTTTTAGCGATAAAATCGCCCATTGTTAGACCCTGTTAGTTCTGAAACTACTATTGTATACAAGAAAGAGTCTATCTATCTATCTATAAGTAGTCAGAAGTCCATAAGACTGATGAACAGTGTGTTGTGTAACCCAGTACGTAACTGAGCTGCAGATGTCATATAGGTAGTAGCTCCAAAAATATAATGCACTTGAGTCTATTGAGAAACGAACCAAGAGGATCATCAGCAATGATGCTCTCAATGAAGCTCCGAAGTCTTGAGCATCGGGGTCAAGTTGTTAGCTTGTCGGTTTTCTATCGGTTACGATTCGGGGAGTGTGTGTTGGATAGCCCGTTCCATCATCGGACTACTAGACGTACGGCGATGTGACACCGAAACTTAGTGGACATATCTCCCATACGCATAAAACGTTTCAAGAACACATTCATTGTACGTACAGCTAAGGAGTGGAATTACCGGTTGCGGTCTTTGTTTCCTGGTAGCTACAACCTTTTTTTTTTTTGTAGCTTTAAATAAAGAGTACCTCGTTCCGAGAGGTAAACTCTGTTGCACTGCCACTTCTCTTCTCCTTCGTACTCGGCGTCACACTTCCAGCCGTTATAATGGATCCTTTTTAGTAACAGCAGTCCGTCTCTGGAACTCTCTTCCCCACTCCTTATGCGACAATCCTTCTGTGCGGATGTCTTTAAGAGGAAAATAAAAGATTTAACTTAGAGTTATACTTCCTTTCTCTATGACATAATATTATTAGTGTATAGGTATATTGGTATTTATTAGTATATAGTATGTATGTATTATAAATATGTTCATAGAGTTATTTACATAGGTTTATATTGTACACGATCCTACCCTCGAATGTGATCTCTCTTTATCACTCAAAGGTTTGCTGGGAGAAAACTCAACTTTGAGTTTAGCTCGCCTTTGTACACGAATTGCGTAATTACCGTGTTCTGTTTTAAGATGTGGTGTACAATAAAGAATTATGAAGAATGAATAGGTTACTTCTAAGCAACCGAGCTCCAATGTCGACCACATCATCGCTTACCATCAGGTGAGAAAGACGCGATCCTATTAATAGTAAAAAAACTTTTTTACAAAAAAAACAACCGACTTCCTTGTTATAGCCCAGAACTAAAAACCCCAATAACATGGAAAGTGGAATTTAAACATTTGGAGAACACCAAAACGTCATCGAGGTACACGTATTTTTCGTTTTTGTCCAATTTCTCAAAAAGGGCTGAAGAAATTTCGATAAAATTTATATGGGACCACCTCGGGAGTATATTCTTTCGGATAAAAAAAGAATTTTGAAAATCGGTCCACAACTGACCGAGAAATCGGCGGACATACAAAAAAAAAACATACACACAGTCGAACATAGAACCTCCTCCTTTTTCGAAAGTCGGTGAAAAAGAAACACAGGAAGCCAACCCGAACATAGTTGGAAAAATTCACACACAAGATTTCATGCCTGTGCTGTAAACCGTTGAGGAGTTCCTCTATTTGGAGCTAGTCCTGAATGTCGATTCAGGTCATGCTTACTATAAAAAATACATTGTCATCGGATTTGAACCAACATGTAAAAATTCAACTCCGAAAGATAAGAGGAAGTAGTTCTTCAGCAAGATGAACTGAAATCAAACTGAAACAAACGAACATTGGTGCTGATTCTGATGTGCACAAACTAAACTTAATTTAGGCTTTTGCTATCTTTTTCTCTCTAATAAAAAACTTTTTTACAATAAATAAAAAAGAATTCCCAAAAAAGTGCTGAATAACTTTAATTTCGGAAGTCGGTGTTTCTGGTTTTGTGTCTTCGTTTTTAGACACCGACTTCAAAAAAATATATATTTTCACTTTTTAGTTGTGTTTCCCTATTAATTAGTGTTAACAATTCATAGACATACGATCACAGCAATCGCGGTTGATTTGCTGTCAATTTTTGAAGAGTTCCGTAGTCTGCCTCCGAAACCCATCATTAGATCTATATGAAATTTAAATGGGACCATTTTAGGACAAACTCCTTTCTAACAAAAAAAATATTTTGCAAATCCGTCAATATATGATGGAGTTATGCCCGAACATACATAAAAAAAAATAAAGACATCCGAATTGATAAAATTTCCTCCTTTTGGAAGTTGGTTAAAACATGAAAGAGACGGACGTAAATTAGAGCTGTCAAATTAAGTTGAACTAATATTTCTAAGTTAAAAATAAATAAAAACATTGTTATCAAAATTGAGTGAACAAGTAATAAATAGGTAAAAGAAAGGGCTTGAAAATTAAAGACAAAATTCAGTGTATTGTCACCATTTTTCTAGTTATTTACGACGTCATTTTGCTATAACAAAGAATAATCTTTCTTCCACAAAAAAAAAACCGTTGATCACAACAAAAACTGCACCATCAACATCATATTAAGGTGGAAACTATTTTCCTAACATAACTTTTATTCCGCGCGTGATTGATTAGCACTCTTATCAGAGATCATTGTTTTTATAAAACACTCTACTCCATAGGAAAAAAGGCTAATTTGTCACTTCGAAAGCCATGCTTATCGTAGCGTAATTGATTTCGAAAATATAAAAATCTTGATAAAAAATTAATTTGTGTTGCCTTAATAAATATTGTGACTCTGATTTCTGAGACGCTTAGGGTAATTATGGGCGGGTATGTGGTGTTTTCAGCTTATGTTGTAGTTAATGCTAGCAGGATTTTATA
Source organism: Polia nebulosa (assembly GCA_951329385.1). Lineage (NCBI taxonomy): Eukaryota > Metazoa > Arthropoda > Insecta > Lepidoptera > Noctuidae > Polia > Polia nebulosa. The sequence goes on from OX589609.1 coordinate 4,287,796, forward strand.
AACTTAATTAATTAGGTTGCATGTTGAATAAAGAGCTGACCAGTTTTTAAGCCAAAAAAATTGTTGGTGCAAAAAAAAAGACAAAGGTTGGTTGTTGGACCACTAGTTGGTTTGCCTGTCCAGTGCGGTCTGTTAGGACAGATTCCTATCATCTTTTCCCAAAATGACAAATTTTCTAAATGTCTTTGGTTTTGAATGTCGGAAACTCTTATTAACTGACAGAAAAAGTACAGTCATGATATTAATCATAAACAATGTTTATAAACTTATCTACCTATATTATAAAAACGAAAGTTTATTATACCACAGTAATTTGTCTTTGACAGTTCGTGAAGGATTTGATAGTTTTGGACATTATCAAGTCAATGGTGATGATTCTCTTGTTCAATAACTAAACTAAAATGATAGAATCGCTATCTTTTACTAAAAGGCAGTGCAAGAAAAGGACGGCTTTAGCTATGAACTAAGTTAGAGATGTCAAACTAGTTTACGCCTAGCGCTTTACCGTGTTTTTAGTCGACATGTTTTTACGTGTACCCTTAATTTGTATGGAAATATTAGTTCAACTAAATTTGACAGCTCTAATTTACGTCCGTCTCTTTCTTGTTTTATTAGAGAGAAAAAGATTGCAATTGCCTTAGCGCACCAATGTCTTTTTGTTTATTTTGTCAAGGCTATCTCATTTTTTTTTAAGTTTTTAAGTTCTTTTTCTTGGGCCATCTCAAACCAGACCTTGTGGTACCCGTTTAGACCGTTATATGAAGCAGAATGAACCCCGGAATAAACCCAATAATTTATTGCATGAAAACCGTCCCAGATCGACATTTTTCTGTAGTCAAACACTGGCCTAAGCACATAATTATCGAAGTCCTAACCTTATCTTAAAAAATAAATAAAAAAAAGAGTAAAAAAAAAAAAAAAAAAGAGTATTCTATTCTATTCTATTCTTAAACCTTTTGGGCTCACATAGACGCTACATACACGATATGAATCCTAGCATAACGCTAAAAACTGCACTAACAAAGAAAATTATTCCATTACCTCTGTTGTGACTAAAACGCAAAAGTTTACTTTAAATGACGTCACAAAGTTTGCACAGAATGACATCATGGCTGTCTGGTCGGTTGTCTTTGTTTGCTCAGACATAATTGGCTGAAAAAACAATATTGGTTCAACTGAAGGTTGATGTCTGAAGGATGATAAGTTCGTTAATTTTGTTAGGGCTGAAATAATGATAGCGATCTTTCATTAGAACTCGAGTAAAAGTAAAATATAGGCTGTCATGGGGACAAATAATGTACAGTATACAAAAATTGAACTTTTCACGTGGTCAATTTAACTTCACTTTTTGGTACTACAGCATGTCGGTAACGCAAACTCACAAAACTGAGACACATGATATGATACATGTACATACACAGGCCGCTGCGTCGCCAGTTTGGCGCAACACGTCACTAGCATGTCGGTGACGCGAACACATAAGTTTTGCCCCTACTAAAAACCGCTCAATACGGCTAAATAAGTTTTCATTTTAACAATGGTGAAGTCAAACTTAGAACAGTTTACTTTTTGTGTTGATAGTAAGAATATCAATGTTCTTTGCAATCTCGTTTACCTATGTGGGATGTCCTCTCAGTGAATCCATTAAGGATCTACTAACGGCCAAGTGGCGCCCTCATTGAATAAATAATCGTAGCATAGCATAGAAAATAAATATTAAAGAATCCAACGTCACGTTTTTACTAAGAGGATGAAGTATATTTCCGTTGATAAAACAGGTCTCAGAAGGTTTCGTATCCAAAGTAGTAGGTAAAAGTACCAAAAACGGCCGTTTCTGACACTTTTGCCTTCTTTCTTTTGATTTCCATGGGCAGAACCGATTCTTAAAATATGACCACACCTTTCCGTTACACTTTGTATACATAGGTACATACATACAAACATACTTACATACAAATATACTCTTGAAAATCATTCTGGAACACTCGGGTAAAAAACAAAGTAAAGAACGAAAATATTGTGACTAAACAAAACCAAAGGTTTTTAGTTTAGCTGGCTTTTATCAGATCAATTATATACGTCGTTAGGACAAAGCAACCTTCAACTCGGTGCACGGCAAATTAGATTTTAATTCGTTTCTTATAAAGGTTAATTTGCATTATGAGCTTTATTTTTTAATGTGGTGATGGAAAATGTTGACTGGGGAAAAAAGTGAGCCTTTAAGGAAAGAAAAGTAAATGGGTTTAATGGGAAAAAGCGACTACTTGGAGTTCTGATTTGAATAATATAAGTATGTGTAACAAGAAAGTAGTATAAAAGTACTAGCTTTGTAATTTAAATACAACTAGGGCCTTAATTATAAAAAGAAATAAAAAAAAACTGGCCACGTGCGTGCCGGATTTCACACATTAATAAAAAAATATGGTTTCGTACCAAATATTGGTATTTGTTAGTAAAGTATATGTAATGATAAACATTATCAATAAATTTCAAGTTCATAGGTCAATGGGAAGTTAAAAAATTCGTTGTAACAAAATTTTGTGACAGACGACGGACGGACGCACGGACAGACGGACACGTGAGTGACAACAACAGGGCTCCATTTGAACCCTTCGGTTACGGAATCCTAAAAATAACCATGTGATTAGTTTTACGCATCAGTTACCGGAGAAACAGACACAATAGAAAATCTATTGTTACCTTATACGTTGGTACCCGACGCGGTAAACACTGATTAGTAGTTTCTTCAAAGTTCATCTCAGATCATATGATTTGACCAGTACATATTGCATAGATCAAAACACTTTAAAAGAGACTTTGACCTCTGAGTTTGTTTCGGCGTTTCTTCTCAGGGTAGTCAGCTAGGAAACACCGGCGTCATCTAGCTTAAACTGACAAAAAAACATTGACGTGTAAAAGTGTTATTTATAATCTGTTTGCAAAATAAATATCATTTTCTACCTTTTTTATTTGAGATGGGTTTGCTCTTGACTCTAGTCTAGGTCAGAGGTGACAGAGACAGAGTTAACGATGAAGCGAGCTTACCCAGAAGAAGCCTGTTCACTCTAACTTTGAAGAGATTAGGGTTGTATGCATTCGGAAACACAGACGCAGGCAGAGTTCCACTCCTTTGCTGTGCACATTATGAAAGACACACAGACATTAGTAAAGTGGTGACTAATCATTTAAAAGAGGTTTTTTTCCTATACAGGATGTAACGGAAAGGTGTGGTCATATTTAAAAAACTGGCTTTGCCCATGGAAATGTACAACTTCCTTTAAAAAAAAATTTAACTTCCCAAAAAAAAAATTGGACCTTAAAGTTATCATCAGCTGATCAATGTTTGTATGGGAGGTAAATATTTTTTTTTAAATTTCCTCAGGTTTTCTTGAAAATATGATCACACAATTCCGTTACAGCCTGTATACAGTTCAATTTGATGAATGAAATGTTTGTTATCTTGAGTTAAGAATCCACTAATCAATGTTTAAACTAACCACTTAGTAAATTCTTTTATTAATAAGGCCCATGTGCGAAAATATACCCGGGCCTGCGGACGGCGAGTAATGGGTAGCTCGCCGTCCGATCAGCACCAGGCCCGAGAGTCGACGGCGCGTAGTGTTCCACACGCGCCTCAAAGAGTTGTCAGCATTCATGACGGGGCCCGTCATGGCCGATGCCTGCCCAGGGGTTGAGGATAAATTCGAAACAGAGTTACCTCGCCCCTGGGCTCTCAGGGCAGGGAAGGAACAGGGGTGGGTTTTAATCAGTAAGAGTCTGAAACGCCCTTCCACTCCACCCTAGAGCGGGAGATGTCATTGGATGATTTCCCAACCCACAAAAAAAAAAAAAAAATGTGTGAAAATTTTGTGCTAGAATGTTGCTATGATTTTTCCGAGTTTTCTCCCTTTAGTGTCTTTAGAAAGATATAGATAGAAGATATATAGTACATATCATTACTTGTCATGTTTGTTTTTAATACTGCCATAGTACTTATAATAGTAGTTTTAAAATCTGATTTATAAAACTGTTAGTTTTATTTATAAATTGAAGCTTTTATACGAAAGTTTTCAGAAGGATATCAATAAATCAGAAATTTTTGAGGCCATTCAGCTTTCCGTGTCTTTCTATTTCTCCGCTATTATTATATAGCGGAGAAATAGACAGACGCGGATTAATTCCACATAAATCACGCAACGAATTTTTATGTAGTTTTCACTAACAGAAAGACCAATAAACGAGAAAGGTTTGTGTGTACAATTTGTACCCGTGCAGAGCCGGGCGGGTGACTAATCTAAAATAAATAGAACATTGTAAACTATAAATCGCAGCTGAAAATGCCGTTAGCTTGCCAGAAACCCGAACCAAACTAAATCCCCTAATCTCAGACAAAACTTTACGTTCCCATTTCTCAATAAATCCATGCCTGGATTTCTGCCCAGCCCAGTAATTCCTGTGAAAGAGCCACACGTTTGCCCTAACTAATGAACTGTGCTGGAAAATGTTACTTAGCTTACAGAGTTCTTGGAAAAGGCTAACGAATTTAATAATTAGAAAAAATACGGCGAAAAACTTGCTATAATTTTTATTTCGTGTTTGCGGTGTTGGAATTGAGTTTGGAGATTTAGATGGTGCATTTCTTTTAAGTTTAAGTGTTTTTTTTTAGTGTCAGTGTAAGTTTCGTGGATTGGGTTTAAAGAAAATAAAAACAATAATGCATTTTTAAATGGGTTTAAGTGAAGTGGAAGTTTAGTAGACAATAATAATTTGAAAATTACAAAAACAAAATATACACTTATCTTAGGCTTAGAGTTGCATAGATAAATTTTTTATTTGTTTATAAAACTATCATTCCCGCTTTTTCGATAAATTAAACTACCAATTCTCAAGGAAAAAAATTCTAAAGGTTTCTGTTAAAACTTGTTTACAAAAAAATGGAACCGACTTCCAAAAAAGTGCAAATAACTTTAATTTCGGAAGTCGGTGTTTCTGATTTAGTGTCTTCGTTTTTTGACACCGACTTCCGAAATTAAAGTTATTTGTACTTTTTTGGAAGTCGGTTCCATTTTCACTTTTTAGTTGTGGTTCTCCCTTAAATTGTGTTAACAATTCATAGACATACGATCGCAGCAATCGCGATTGATTTGCTGTCAATTTTTGAAGAGTTCCGTTGTCTGTCTCCGAAACCGATCATCAGATCTATATGAAATTTAAATGGGACTATTTCAGTACAAACTCCTTTCGAACAGAAAAAGAAATTTGCAAATCCGTCATTATATGACGGAGTTATGCCCGAACATACATAAAAAATAAATAAAAAATACGAACATCCGAATTGATAAACTCCTCCTTTTGGAAGTTGGTTAAGAAAAGGTCTACAAAATTTCAACTACCCACAAAACCAATAAATCCAAATATTCCCCTAAACCAGAAATCCAGCAACTTTTTTATTTAATGGCGGCCTTTATGGAGGCTATGGGAGCGATTTGCCATCAATAAAGTACTGTTACGGTGTTAAATTAGCATCGGATCGATATTCTCTTCCGGGCCGTGCACGGCGGTAGCAGGTACGAGCGGCCCAATGTTTACTTGAACTAAAATGTATTGTGGATTATATTATATTATGGTATCTGAGTTTTGGGCGTGAGTGTACATTGTCTACCTATATGTGCGGTTTATTGTGAATTATATAATATTGTGATAACAAAGTTATCCGTTAGTGTAAGTTGCCTATGTGCGGTTTGTTCGTATGGGTTGATTATGAGATCATAAGGACCTGCATAGACGGACCGCAGCTTGGAGCAGTCAGTGTCAAGCGGTCGCTGTTGGGTGATCTACAGTTTCAATATAAAATTGACATCCGCAATACAAGGACCGCTCAAGCAGTTTATTTGCAGTTGCAGCTAAAAATGCAGTTGACGTGCGGCCAAGTTTCACTGTGCTGTCGGCAGCACAGAGCTGCTCGACCGACTGCTCGCTACTTCCTCTCTCCGCGCCCCGTCCAGCCCGGCTAGCAACCGAATAAAAAGCGGCATTGGAGCAGTCGTGTAGCGTTCAAACACAACTGTACAGAAACTGCACAAGGACAACTTAGAGCAGCTGGGTTTGAAGTTGACTCCAATCCCAACACGACTGCTCTTGTGCAGTTGGTCTCGACTGGTCTAAGCTGTCCGTCTATGGATGGCTTAACGGTACCAAATCAAAAAGCCTGAACAATCTTTATTCAATCCTCACATAAGAATTGCATGTCAATAGTCACACACTGGTGCCGATTCTCTTGTTCAATAACTAAACTAAAATTAGTGAATCACTATCTTTTACTAAAATGCAGTGCGAGAAAAGGACGGCTAAAGCTATAAACCAAGTTAGAGATGTCAAACTAGTTTACGCCTTGTACTTTACGGTGTTTTTAGTCGACATAGAATAGAACAGAATAAAACTTTACTGTACACCAAAACAGTCACACAATTGTTTTACACGAGCTTAAATCTATGGGTACAACGGCGGTCTTATCGCTGAACAGCGATATCTACCACACAACCTTGGGATGGACTGAAAGAACTTAAAATCTAAAAGGGGTAGTCTGTGGTGTACTGCTAATAAAAAAAATGGATGTCAAAATTTTACATTTAAAAATACATACATATCAAATGTTACATATTTCATAGGAGGTGAGAAAAAAAAGGAGGTCTAATTATGGAAGAGATGAGAATATATATAAACAGAAAGGCATTAGAGAGAAAGGAAATGGTCTTTTACTAGATATTTAAAAGAAGCGAGTGACATGTTATTACGTTTACCCTTAATTTTAATGGAAATATTAGTTCCACTAAATTTGACAGCTCTAATTTACGTCCGTCTCTTTCTTGTACTATTGAAGAGAAAAATACAGCAATAGCCTAAATTAAGTTTATTTTGTGCACAACAAAATCGGCACCAATATCAACCCAAAAATAATCACAAAATTAAAAACAAACTCTTTAAATAACTCAAATTCACATTATATCCATCGTATTCCCAGAGAAAGCACGAAGATGGATGTCCTGATATAAAGTTACATGAAAAATTAACTTTTCGAAAACATTAATCAAGCATTATGATGGGTACTGAGAATACATCGATAATTTACAAGCTACCGGTCTGCTGAAGAGTTTTTTTTTGTCCTATAGCTGATGTACCCCGTGGTGTAGGCCGAAATCGTTTCCAATCGAATACGCACTGTAATCGATGCTTCAACAATCGATTTAATTAGAATTATCGGTACTTTTTTGAGTACTGTTAGGGGCAATGGTGTTTTGGATAAAATATATTTTATACTTGGCTAATGTCGCCGTCGATGTCGATGGTGTGGCGATCTGATAAAGATTGAGGGGCAAACTTGGTCAGAAATCGCCCAAGACAGAGAGGCTTGGAATGAGAAAGGGGATGCCTTTGCCCAGCAGTGGGACACAATTTAAGAAAATATTTTTTTTTGTTTTTTTTTCAATAAATTTAATTTTTTTTTTGTTTTTTTTTTGTGGGGTGGGAAATCATCCAATGACTTCTGCGGACTTCCTGGAGTGGAAGGGCGTGTCAGACTCTTACTGATTAAAACCCACCCCTGTTCCTTCACATTAGTCTACGGTGGACACAATTTAAGTTAGCCAAAAATGTGGATGCACCTCTGCCTATTTTCGAAAAATACAGGCATGATGATCTTATTCTTTTTATTTTCTTATATTTTTAAGAATTTTCCCTTACAGGGTGAGATTACACTTTCGATCAAACATTAATGGCTCAGTTCTGCATAAAAAAATTGATTTTTCCTTAGCTTCATGAAAAGCTCTGAATCAGTGTTTCCGTAACAATTTTTGTTTCAAAGAATTTTCTTTTACAAGACTAGATTACACTTTCGAACAAACATTAATAGCCCAGCTCTGCAGAAAAAAGATGGTTTGGAAGTTTTCACGTTAATAAAAAGAAGTTTTTAGAAAGTCATGACTCAGTGTTTTCCTAAATCCAAAATGTAAGTTCTAAGTATTTACTACATTCGGAATGTTTGCATATTTGTGTAATTTTAGAAATCAGAACCAAATTGTCTTGGCACAGACTAAACCCACAGTCATAACGTGTCAACAAGTACTTTTTTCCTTGCAGAATGAGATCACACTTTCGATCAAACATTAATGCCCCAGCTCTGCAGAAAAAAAAAGGTTTGAATTTTTGCTTAAGTTTAGGAATAGTCATGACTCAGTGTTTTCCTAACTCCAAAATGTAAGTTCTAAGTATTAACTACTTACGTAATGTATGCATAATATATTTTGTTAATTTTAGGAAACAGAACCAAACTGTCTTGGCACCGACAAAACCCACAGTCATAACGTGTCAAGTTTAAACACAGTCATATAATAATATGTATTATGAAACACGTGAGCTTTGTAGAGGCATTTCTATGAAAATTATGTAAAGCATTTCCTAGTGATTCTTACAGCTTGCATGTGGGGTGTTTGCCTCGCAAATAATGCTTTATTATTTTATTGAGTACAATATTATTCGTTGGGGTGGTGTGAAATAAACTTAGTTATTTTTACTACGTGTTTATGTGTCACTGGCTCTTGCCAGCGGCTTTACCCGCTTAGAATATGTAATTCCCTAACTATAAATGCTCAGTATAATCTATCTCTGTGCCAAATTTCATCCAAACAACACAGAACAAAACAACAAATAAAACAAGCACACAACAACACACACAGACAATTTAATTCAAATTTATTATTTATTGTTTAAGTCACCTAAGCTATAAATTGTGTAATTCAATTTATAGTTTAGGTGACTTTTTTATAATAATTTTAACTTTTTTCTATTATTTTGTATGCCACAAAGGCCAAACATAACGGATCTTTTTTATGAACAACCTTATATGTATACTCATGTTTCTACAAATAGTATAAGTAATAGTAATAGTCTTGTCTTGTCTTGTCTTGTCTTATCCGTTTAGCTATTCTGGCGTGATTGAGTAACAAAAATCCATCCATCCAAACATTCGTATTTATAATATTACTAGAAAGTAAGATGGTTTAGGAATATACAGGCCCATGTATAAACACCCCAGAAAGTGGGGAAAAGGGGGTTAATGAAGCTCTTTCTTTACTCAAAAAATATGCTATTGGTCAGAATTATGTATACAGTTTTGAACTTTCAGAATCAGACCTTTTTCCTGGTCTAATCTGGATCAAGGATTTTTACACTGTATTTTTCTTTACTTATGTACACACAAACACTTAACAGAGAAAAATATATTCAGTTAAAAGAACAAGGTGCTGCTTATTTCAAAAGTAATTTATTTCCGTAGACCTATTTTTGTACTTTACTCTGTATAAATTGTATCCAGGTTTGCTACCCCTAGACAAGATATAATTTAAAGGCTAATTAAAGAGATGTTTTAGAGCAAAATATACGTAATTAATACTTCATCTTGTCTCCGTCAATTTCAGATGATTGACAGAAATACAGTGATGTTTTACTTTGTAGAGCACTAAAGACTTTTTAATGTGTGTTCGTGTAAATTAATCATAGTCAATACAAATAAAATGCAACAGAAAAAATCAGCACATTTTTTATTAGTCACTACTGGACTGCCCTAGAAGGAGTTATTAAAGGCTTAAGTCGGAAAAGACGATTATACAAATCTAACTCACTAAAATGAAGCAAATAAACACAGATGAAAAGACAGTTCCAAACAAGATCACTTTTCAAGAAGCCTATTGCTCTTGGTGGGATCAAATCTGAGGTCGGAACCCGTCTGAAAATAAAAAAAAAATATCTTAAAGGAACATATTATTTCCCGGGATAAAAAGGATGGCTCTGAAGCCTTTATCGACGTAAGGGTCTAGCTTCTACCTGCGGCTTCGCCCGTCTAAAAATAAAAAATATCTCAAAGGAACATAATATATATTCCCGGGATAAAAAGGATGGCCCTGAAGCCTTTATCGACGTTAGAGTTACGAGTTTTTGACATCAGCTTCGCCCGCGTGAAAGTAAAAAATATCTGAAGGGAACATGTTCCCTAGATAAAAAGAATGGCTCTGAAGCCTTTATCGATGTAAGGGTTACTAGCTTCTGCCAGCGGCTTCGCCCGCCTGAATATAAAGAATACCTCAAAGAAACATAATATTGTATATTCCCGGGATAAAAAGGATGGTTCTGAAGCCTTTATCGATGTAGGGGTTACTAGCTTCTGCCAGCGGCTTTGCCCACCTGAAATTAAAAAATATCTCAAAGGAACATAATATATATTCCCGGGATAAAAAGGATGGCTCTGAAGCCTTTGTCGACGTAAGGGTTACGAGTTTTTGACAGCAGCTTCGCTTGCGTGAAAGTAAAAACTATCTCAAGGGAACATGTTCCCGGGATAAAAAGGATGGCTCTGAAGCCTTTATCGACGTAAGGGTCTAGCTTCTACCAGCGGTTTCGCCCGTCTAAAAATAAAAAATATCTCAAAGGAACATAATATATATTCCCGGGATAAAAATGATGGCTCTGAAGCCTTTATCGACGTAAGGGTCTAGCTTCTACCAGCGGCTTCGCCCGTCTAAAAATAAAAATATCTCAAAGGAACATAATATATATTCCCGGGATAAAAAGGATGGCTCTGAAGCCTTTATCGACGTAAGGGTTACGAGTTTTCGACAGCAGCTTTGCCTGCGTGAAAGTAAAAACTATCTCAAGGGAACATGTTCCCGGGATAAAAAGGATGGCTCTGAAACCTTTATCAACGTAAGAGTCACTAGCTTCTGGCAGTGGTTTCGCCCGCGTGGAATTACTACTTTGGCCATTATAAATTATAGCCTATGTGCTATTCCAGACTATAATCTATCTCTGTGCCAAATTTCATCCAGAGCTGTTCAGCCGTTCTGGCGTGATTGCGTAACAAACATTCATTCATCCATACAAACTTTTTCATGTATAAATTATAGTAGGATAACTGCCACCAACTGCATCAGAGTGATCTGATGTAGAATTTTTAATTGTCAATTCAGTCGTATTTTTTATATGATATTCTCATAAAACCACTGTCACCGCCAGTACAACCTCGCAACAAACTATACGCGTCGTCGATCCCTTAAACACACGACAGTTTACAATAAAACACCCACCAGCCCCCTACTGATTTTTATATCTCATCGGTACTGAATAAAATTATATCCAGTATTCATAATTTACGCGCTGATATATGCATTTGTTGGTAGTGGGAAGCCTTTTTGTCAAGATTTACGAGACCAATTAACAAGTGGTATTGTGTATTGGTTTTTATCTTTGATTTTAAAGTGGGTTGGTGTGTTTGGCCTGTAATGTACGGCGATAGATCATTGGGGCCTGCTGAAATGTGACAGATTTGGGGACAAAGTTGTTGCAAATCTATATATATATATATTGAAATCAAAGGTTCGTTTCCTATTTAATGGTACCTACTTGGGTTTCAATCGGTAAAATTGGATTAGTTTTTTTTTTAAGAAACTAAACTTTGCCTCACACTAGGAATTACTCCTGAATTGTGGGTGCATTCACAAACATTTAAACTCACATACACAATACACCCAGACCAGGATCAACTACTGTAGGAAATACAAGTATTTGTTCCGTGCGGTAATCGAACCCCTGACACGCTGCGCAACAGCCAATCGCTCAACTACTGTGCCGACTGTGCCGTCGAAATCTGACAGTTAACAAGATTCAAGACCGATCTAAAGAATAATGTTGTAAACATCAAGACACAAGTGTGTGCGCGTCAAATAAAAAAATTCAATGTCACAGACAAATAAAAATGTTGCTAGTGAAAATAAAACAAGATTCTCAAAAATATCGTTTTTGCTAACGGAAATTTATTGGCTATCATTTAATTGTTAATCATCTATATTATTATTTGATGACTGAATGAGTCAGTTTGTTCGGAAATCTATTTTGAAAGCCTTAAGCTCTTTCATTTCTTTTTCTATTTCAGACTCTCCCACAAACACCAATTAAAAATCGTCACTTTAACGTTCAAAATATGCAAAACCAACTCTTAAAATATCGCAGCGGATATTAAATTTCAAACGTAACCTCCAATTAAAATGACCGCAGAAGTCGACCTGTACTAGATTACTTTAAAGTACATCTAAAGTACATCGATTACATCAAAATCGGATGCAGTATCGATTCCAGAGAATCGAGAACACGAAGAGACGGCACATATATTAATACGTTGTAGTTTGCTATAAAGTTCTCTGACAGCGTTAAATAAGTGCCGGGAAAGGCATTTATAAGTAATCGATACATCGGTATGCAACCGATTCTAAGATTGGATTTATTAAATTTTGCGTCAGGTGTTGGGTTTTAAATGAGAATAGAATCGTTGTTTGTGAGCTTGTAGAGAGAGCTTTGTTTTGCATTGTTTTTGCGCCGATTTTTTAGGCCAGACAACACAAAAAAAAAATATGGTTGTTTTTTTTTACATGCATTTGTGTTGTAATGGACAATTCTGAGTTTGTTTCGGTGTTTCTTCTCAGGGTAGTCAGCTAACGCGGGCTTGCGGACGGCGAGTAATGGGTAGCTCGCCGTCCGATCAGCACCAGGCCCGAGAGTCGACGGCTCGTAGTGTTCCACGCGCACCTCAAAGAGAATATGTCAGCCACCACTGAAGGGGCCCAACATGGCCGATACCTGCATGCCAAGGGGTCGCGGATAAATTCGTTACAGAGTTACCGCGCCCTTGGGCACTCAGGCAAGGAAGGAACAGGGGTGGGTTTTAGTCAGTAAAAGTTTGACAAGTCCTCCCGCTTCACCCAGAGCGGCAGAAGTCATAGGATGATTTCCCTACGCGAAAAAAAAAGAAAATGTAGTCAGCTAGGAAACACTGGCCTCATCTAGCTAAAACTAACAAAAAAAATGTTCATGTGTTAAAGTGTTTACAAAAATAAAATCATTTATCAATATGAAGGAATGGCTATAAAAGTTTCACAAAATACACTTTTATAAATAAAGAAAAATATATCTGAATATTACAAGTAGGATGAACTCAAACAGCTTAACCAAAGTCCACCATCAGGATATAATAAAAATTAGGTATCCTGAATTTTTATTTCATCTTTTTTTACAATCAAATCACGCCCTTGACTTCGATCTAAATAATTTAAAGAAGGGAGGCGCATCTTTTCCTAACGATAGCGGCAAAGACATCCACCCTCGCCTCAGCGAACATCCCTGACGCACTTCAACGCCATGGCAGCCCCAACAGTACCCTGAGTGCATTATTATATTGGGCACGCTGGTCGCTGTATGCCCGCTGCCAATAACTGACCCACAGGCTGCGGGTGTAAAAAGATTGGCAATATGCTTTAAAAAGTGTGATTTTCACTGAATTACCTCTTATATACCACTTGTTCGTTTTTTTGAGAGTGGAAACTTATCAAATGACTTCTTCTGCTCTGGGTGAGCGGGAGGGAGTGTCAGATTCTTTCTGACTAAAAACCCAGTATTAACTCTCTCAACTCGTGTTCTTTCAGTTGCCCTTTGAGTTTTAGGGGCACTGTGACTTTTTCAAACAATTATTTTATTTTTTTACTAGCATAGTTTTTACATAATAGAAGCAACAATATGTCTTGTTGCTTCTATTTTGTAAAAACTATGTCAGTAAAAAAGACCAATGTAATTAATGTAACCATGATTTTTGTTATACATAATAATTATGGTTTAATAGAGTGTCCATGGAGTTTCTTGCACGTTCTTTTCCATAGAGATCTACGCTTTGTATGTGCAATTAGGTTCATCTTTCTGACTGGTCGACTTCTTGACTGTTCAAAAGTGCCTTTATATGGTTTATTTGAAATAATTGCTTTGAGTTTGCATCCAGCGGCATGTGTGAACTAAGCCTTTTTTTGCGGGTGTGGGAAATCATCCTATGACTTCTTCCGCTCTGGGAGGAGCGGGAGGGCGGGTCAGACTTTTACTGACTAAAACCCACCCCTTTTTTTAAGCCCCTGTTCCTACCCTGTCCTGAGTGCCCAGAGGCGCGGTAACTCTGTTTCGAATTTATCCACGACCCCTGGGCAGATTTGTGAACCAAGCTTAATATAATAATAGGTAACGAAAAGTAATAAAACTTCGCACAATTTCCTGAAACTCAACCAACTTATTACAAAACCAATCTCTAGCTAATTATAGGAACCAACACTATTTTGTACTACTGTGGCAATATTTTTTGTTAGAAATATAGGACATCCCTCACTTTGCTTTTTCCTGTTAAAATTTATGTTCTCACGTATTTTTCTCTAAAGGCGCAGTTACACGACTTTTAGTGATTTTTAATTGAAGATCACGTCTGAACGACTAGTTTTATTTCTTTGAAAAAAATAAATGTTACCTTAAACAATTTTTTTCTTAATTTGATATGTGAATATTTGAAATTATATTTTTATTTCATAGCGTAATTAATTTGATAAGTTAAGTCTAACGCGGATAAAAAATTGAGAATCACGCTAAAACTATAAAGCGTATTTTCATGAAACTTTTACCACTTTAAAGATCATTTTATTATTTATATTTTAGTATACGTGTTTTAGTATAATGCCTGTTGTTTTATGTGTAATAAAAATAATAATGCGCCTAATTTGGGACAGCGCTCCTTGATAGGTGAGTCTTATTACTAGGTGGACGTACCACGCGTTGCGTTAGCTCAGCACAAAACACGCAAGCTAACCATTCAAGGCCGTTGGAATATAACTGTGCCTTAATACAATGTTTGACGTCAGGTTTGTAGTTTCTGTGTGGTTTTGTAGATGCCGCTACACGTTGATCTATTTCCAGTTAAACACCCACTAACCTTGGAAGTAACTCTTGGTACGAAGGTAGCTGACCGACAGCCGCAGGATGGACAGCCGGTCCAGCTTGCTGAGGATGTTCTGCTCGAAGGGGAGCAGGGAAGCCAGGGTGTCCAACTCAGCGTTGAGACGCTCTCTGTGTCGCTTGCTGGGGTTGCTCTTGGTAACGCCGTCTTTTGAAGGGGGTTTGATGCTGGAAGAAAAGGGGGTGGTTAGTTTTTTGTGTTGAAAAAGGTGGTGGATTCAAGGGGTTTTGTACTTAGGGATATAAGAAAAAAAAACTTAGTCGTTGTTATTTCAGGCCTTTTCATGGGATGTAAAATGACTCAATTAATATGAAAAAAAAGTGTGTGTGTACTTATGTACGCACGTAAGAAGTTATACTTCTTTGGCGTAACAAGATAAAAAACCAAACTGTCACAAAGTTTACAAAAAGAAAACGATCATTCTTCATGAACCACAGACCATAGCTAACTTCAGGGTGTCGGTTCTAGCTAACTTCAACCTGTGAATTTTGAGTGACAGTGATGCGTGCGCATCTTAAAATTTCACTCTCATCATTTTTTCATAACGCGCCTAAAGAAGTATAACTTCAAAAAGCGTGCTTCATCGTCGACCACATCATTGCTTACCTACAGATAAATAATAGGTAGTGGTCCAACACGAGCCTGCCGATAACTATTACAATAAAAAAATAAGTAAGCTTATTGCTTCTGATTTAAAAAAGTGCTAATGCCTAAGTCATAATATTTCGCCCGACAAGTTTCAGGCTAACCTATGCCCAGAAACATGAATATTGAAAATCTCTTGGTGCCCTCAAAGATCTGAGAAGCCTCCAAGGCATTTATGATTTGCATCTAAATATAGAAGGGCGGTGAAAATGATTATCCGACCGAAAAAATCCTTACAGCACGATCCAGCAGACGGTCAAAAATGTACAACGCCATCTATCGCGTTGGTGCGAACTAATTACACAAAATGTGTCAATTCGACTTTTGAATTTTAACACTACGGAGCTAATTTATAAAAAAAAAATAACCATCTGATTACACACTAGCAGGTTCTTAATTCAAAATTTTGTATGTTTAATTTAGAATCCACTAACAAGTATGTAAACTAAGCCTATAATTACCGAGGTTTACAAATAAGGCTGTAGGAATCTGATTATTCATGACCATACCTTTGACTAGCACGAAAGAGAATACTAATACTTTTCAATGGCATAACCAGAGTGAAGAGTTGGCCTACTAAACTAGACCACTCGTAACTACAACTTGAGGTTAATAACCCATGTAAGTAATTGAAAATAAAAAGTTAGTTATGTTCAGTTAATGTGATAGGCTTGTCCATATCATAATGTTGGATATAATACTACCATTACATTACAGTTGGTACTAGCTACGAGTATCTATTCCTTTGGGAATTTGAGGCCGGAGGTAACGTATTGGGTTCGGGAGTAAAGTATAATGCTCCGTTGTGAAAAATACTCCGCTTTAAACTATTATTTTTTGGAGTAATACGCAAATATTTATAGTGGATATCTACTAGGTTTTCGCCAGTGGTTTTTCTCGCATGAACGTTGAAAAATAGACTAAATGTAAATTCCACCGGGACAAAAAGTATTCCAAGCCGAGGTTTGTGCTTTTTCTTCATCTTAATCTGTAGAGGTGTTATTGATTGACATCCTAGCTGTAATATGTTTAGTATCTGACCGAGGTTCGGTTTTGGTTGGAGCTTTCATAATGCGCACAGCAAAGGGGTGGAATTCTCCACTTGCGTCTGTGTTTCCGAATGCATAGAACCCTAATCTCTTCAAAGTTAGAGTGAACAGGCTTCTTTTGGTTAAGCTCGCTCCATCGTCGACTTTGTCTCTGTCACCTCTGACCTAGAATAGAGTCAAGAGCAAATCCATCGAAATTAAAAAATAACCAAATTATAAAAAAAGTCGGTTTCGGCCAAAAAGTGGCTGTGGAAGATTATGCTAAAGACAAAAACAAAATAAAACGAAAATGTTTTTCTTCTGAAAAAAAGCTACAAGAAAAAAAACCGCCCAGGTGCGTGTTGGACTTCGCACGTTTTAGGGTTTCGTACCTATCAAAGGAGGGAATTATCAAAAATAATCTGATTTATCATTATATTTGTATTTGTTAGTAAAATATGCGTAATAATAATCGGATTTCAGATACATCTATATAGTTGTTAGTAACACATAAATGCTTAAGTTTACACGACAAGAAAATAAATACTAAAAACTAATTATAAAAAAAACATTCGTGCGCATTCTGTTTTGCACGAACTAAACTTAATTTAGGCTATTCAATTTAGGCTATTCCTATCTTTTTCTCTCTAATAAAACAAGAAAGAGACGGACGTAAATTAGAGCTGTCAAATTTAGTTGAACTAATATTTCCATACAAATTAAGGGTCCACGTAAAAATATGTCGATTAAAAACACGGTAAAGCGCAAGGCGTAAACTAGTTTGACATTTCTAACTTAGTTCATAGCTATAGCCGTCCTTTTCTCGCGCTGCCTTTTAGTAAAAGACAGCGATTCTCTAAATTTAGTTTAGTTATTCAATAAGAGAATCGGCACAATCCAACTTCATGGGAAGTTAAAAAAATCTGCGGAACAAAATTTTGTGACAGACGACAGACGGACAGACATACAGGGACACGTGAGTGATAGCAATAGGGCTCCGTTTGGACCCTTCAGGTACGGAACCCTAAAAATGATTATGCTATAGAAATAAACTCATGCTTATGCATTTTGACATTTATTTATTGCTTATATTACAGAGATTACAGAAAATAAGTAAGTAATAAGTTTTTATAGCATGTATGTATTAATTTTTCTTCTTACCATTTTATAATTATTTAACAATCATGCCATTGTTGTTTGTGGCTCTTTTTAAACTATTTCTTTATTCAGTTTCAACTTATTTCTTTGAAAGCACATTTTATATTCAAAAATAATACACAACTAGACTCTGGTTTTAAAGCCTATTTCATTACATTTAATCTGTTGTTAAATGATTTGTTTGGCTGTTATTACAGCACGAAATTTTTTTTTTTTTTAAATCTTTATATTATTTTATTTTATTTGGGAAAACAAACAATCGTACATTGATGTCTAGATACACAGTATGCTATAAGTAAATGTACAATCCACTACGTTTCCACAAGTTACTAGCTTATATTATATACAGTTTAGAAAAAAAAAAAAAAAATCTCTTTTCAACACAGAAAAAAAAAAATAAAACCCAGAATTTTAAAATCTAATATTTAATACGTACTTAACTAATACATAATATATAAACATTTTGAGCAAGGCGCTTAATATTTTTTTTTTTTAAATTATGTTAGATAGGGCAAATTATTATTGTAAGCTTGAATCAATCTCTGGAGCGGTGCTCTCTCTCCTGCATTTGTACGACAGGGAGTTGTAGCAGACAGTGGATAAGAGAGCGCAAATCTTACACATTATAAAAATAATCGTCACGATCCAATAAGCCTAGTATGCAGGAGATATTATAGAGTACAAGCGTGTGCGCAGACACAGGTGCCCTCTCTGTTCTTTTACTCTCATGGTCCGATGGGACGGCAATCCGACACGACCGTCAGAGATCGGAGGCGCAGGACAAACGGCTTTACTTCCTTTCCGAGGCACAGTGTCACACCTCCAATTTTGCAACTCCTGGCTGCTACAGAGTAATTCTTAATGGAAAAACCAAATATCACTTTTTGCTCGACCGGGGAATCGAACCCTAGACTTCATGCTCACACGCACGAAACCAACGAGGCTGTCATTAGACAATACACGACCTGAATTTCGTAATATGATAAGTTAATTTAAAATTCTAAGCCTAAGCAAAAACTAAGCACAAAATAGAAAACAAAACCTACAACATTCACAGCCACCCTACACCGTTCGCTCATAACACCATTTTATTTTGGATCATTCATTCTAAGAGGCTATTTAAAATGACACATCACATTACCAAGCGGTGTAACGGTAGCATTCGGCCTGGCCCGGCTAACGAGCCTCAGGTCACGCAAACCAACTTGTTAGCATAACTTATGCCGACGGATAAGGGGTGAGCTTAGTGCATTATTGTGCTTAGTTTTTTAACGAAATTGCGCTTAGTTTTTTAGCTTAGTTTGATGTTGGCGGCGGCTTTTTGATGTTGCTGGCGGTTTTGTTTGTAATTGTGTTGTGTTTTTGTGAAACAAAGGAATGGTGGAAAACGTTTGCTGAAAACTGTGGTAGACAGATTTATTTTATATAGGGCTTAAAAAATTTTTGGCACGTTATTCAAAAGAATGTAATTATTATCAGTTTGTATATACATATACTTATTAAGTTATTTCGATTATTTGTGTTATTTAGTTGTATTTTAGTTATAGTCTGTTGCAAATAAAGTACCTAAAAGGTTTTCTGTGGAAGGTCTTACGGGAGGCTTAAGGGCGTACCTCCACATAAGTGGCGCCCTCATTGAATAAAAAATCGTATTTTAGCATAGAAAGTAAAGATTAAGGAATCCTATGTTGCGTTTGTTACAGATAGGATGAGGTATTTTTAAATATTTGGATACGAAACACTTTAAGTCCTGTTTTAACAACGTAAAAATACCTTGTAACAAACGCAACATAGGATTCTTTAATCTTTATTTTCTAAGCTTTGCTACGATTTTTTATTCAATGAGGGCGCCACTTGGCAGCTATATACGCCTTTTTTTGTGGGGTGGGAAATCATCCAATGACTTCTCCCGCTCTGGGTGAAGTGGGAGGGCGTGTCAGACTCTTACTGACTAAACCCACCCCTGTTCCTTCCTGCCCTTAGTGCCCGGGGGCGAGGTAACTCTGTTTCGAATTTATCCTCAACCCCCGGGCAGAGCTATATACGCCTTAACGCTGCAAGGGTGACTGTAAAAAAGTTTTGTGAAGGGAAATAATATTCTAAGAGAATATAATTTGTTATGTTGAGTTGAAGCCTAACATGTAAAAAGTGATACAGATCAGTAGTAAAATAGGGATGACGATAGGGTAAATAATAATAATTCTATTTAGTTAAGTTAGTTTATCCAAAAATATTGTATACGTGTTTTTTGCTTTATCTTAAATTAATGAAAAATTACAAAGATATATCAAAGTTTAGGAGTGGAGGCTTGTTACGTCAGTTTTCAGTAAAACGTGGTACAATTTTATTATAACTTAAGTGTGACGTCATCCGAAATTTCAACCTACTGTATCGTCTTCATTTTTAACCGACTTCAAAAAGCCTTATCAATTCGGATGTTTGCATTTTTTTTTTTTTTTTTACGTGTGTTCGGGCATAACTTCGTCATTTATAGACGGATTTCCAAAATTATTCCCATTTCAATTTCATGTAAATCTGACGATGATTTTCGGAGACAGACAACGGAACTCTTCAAAAAATTACAGCAAATCAACCGCGATTGCTGCTATCGCATAAATTTGCATTGTTAACACAGTTTCATGAGGAAACACAACTAAGAAGTGAAAAATAAAAACTTTTTTACAAAAAAAATAAAACCGACTCCCAAAAAAAAAAACAAAAAGTGCAAAATAACTTTAATTTCGGAAGTCGGTGTTAAAAAACGAAGAAATAAAACCAGAAACACCATCAACTTCCGAAATTAAAGTAATTTTGCACTTTTTGTTTTTTTTTTTGGAAGTCGGTTTTATTTTTTTTGTAAAAAAGTTTTTTGTTAAAGTGACAAAAGAAAAAAATCGTGACGGACTTATTAGTTTTTTTTAGTCAACCCTATTAAAGTATTTTTATATATTCAGAGATATAAGATAGCATTTGCTCAAGAATAGTTAACGTGAACTTTCAATGCATTGTAATCGCAATATATATCCTACGAACTTTTGTGATTAATATGTATCACTTTTTTATGTATTAATCAAAAAGTTTCAAGCAAACAAAGAAATAGTGGCCATTTAATGTGTATTCCACGAAGTTGATAAAATCGACTGTCTGAAAGTAATTTTTCTTTCTAGGTACAAAATAATACTTAAGTAAAATTATTATAGGCATTTGTTTTCTGCTAGTGGCTAAAGTAATAACCGCCGCACGGGTCGATCCATCAGGTTAAGCTACGCTTGCCGGGGTTGGTCCATGGATGGGTCACCATCTTTACATACCGACACTCCTCCGTGCCCTGGTAAGCACGTTAAGCCGTTGGTCCCGGCTGTCAATCGTGGATCATTGACAGTCGTTACGGGTCGTCAGAAGCCCGAAAGTCTGACAACCAGTCTTACCAAGCAATATCGTATTACCCAGTGACTGGGTTGTAGAGGTCAGATAGGCAGTCGCTACGTATAAAATACTGGTATTCAGCTGTATCCGGTTAGACTGGAAGCCGTCCCTAAGATAGTTGGGAAAAGGCTAGGCAGATTGATTGTTTATTTCTGCCGTAAACATTACACGTTATGCAAGACAGTTTAGCAAACTGTCTTTACCGAAGAGCAATTTCTCAACTGTCAATGCATCATCATCATCATCAGCCTTTTAATTTCCCCACTGCTGGGGCACAGCCTTCCTCTCTGTGAGAGGACGGGGCCGTTATCCACCACGTGGGCCCAATACGGGTTGGTGGATGTCACATGTCTTCGAATTTTTGGTTCTAGGATATGCCGGTTTCCTCACGATGTTGTCCTTCACCGTTTTGAGAGCAGTGGTGATGAAATAATTTACACAAAGTAAAGCGCCTGCCTGGGTTTGAACTCACGACCTACAACTTGTAAGTCGCTGCCGTTTGCAACAAACAATGCATCATTTTTCTAGTCGACTTTAGTAGGGCTTTGTTTTTTTTTTTGAGGGTGAGAAATCTTCAGATGACTTGTCGCGCTCTGGGTGGAGCGGGAGGCGTGTCTGACTTTTACTGACTAAAACCCACCCTTGTTCCTTCAGTTGCCTGTGCCAAGGGCCGCGGTAACTCTCTTTCGAATTTATCCGCGACCCCAGGCAGGCATCGGCCTAAACGGGTCCCGTCAGGTACTGCTAACATCTCGTTGAAGCGTGCGTGGAACACTACGCGCCGTCTACTCGGGCCTGGTATTTATCGGACGCCGAGCTAGGACGAAGCCCGCGCCTCTACGGTGTCCGAGAATCGGCTTTCGTCTCCCGACGCCCAGGGCGTCTCCTGCGGCGGCTGCTAGGGGCTTGAGGGTGTCTCTGTTGCGTCTGCCTCACCCGTTCCGCCTCCTCCTTCGCGAACATTACTGCTTCGCAGAAGAAGGTGATCGCTTCCCATTATAATCTTGCTCCGTACCATGGCGTGGCAGGGGGAAATGAGAGTGTACTATACGTTTACTACACATCTCTGACTGGTCCTGTGTTTAACATTGTATTCCCAGTTCTTATTCCTTACTTACAAAGTAACATAGCAGCCAGCCGCAGAAAAAGGCTCAAAATGAAATATTGATGCAGACCAATCACCTGCGTTTACTGGCATAACTACTTATTATGAGGATTTCTTTGAAATGCCTTATTATGTCATTAAAGGACGGTGTATTAAGATTATAGTTGTTATGTTACGAAGTTACTACCTCAGTAGTATTCCTATAGATGATTTATTTACGTAGATACTAGTTTCTGCCAGCGGCTTCGCCCGCATTTAGAATAGCTCATAACCTGTGCTTTCCCAGACTAAATCTATCTCTGTGCCTAATTTCATCCCGATCCGTTCAGCTGTTCTAGCATGATTAAGTAGGTAACAAACATTTATCCATCCATGCAAACTTTTGCATTTTATAATTATAATATTATGTTAGGTTTCTTACGTAATTTGGGTACAATTAATAGCTTGTTTATTGTTACGTTTATTTACTTTTACAGACAAATTAAAAAATAAGGCTGGATTTTCAATGGTCTGATAACTTTTTCAAAGTGGAGTTGAAGTGATGTGAGACGCACAGGACCGGTCATTGTGGCGACACTTAGGGAAGCCTATGCCAGCTGAAATGATGATGGTGAGATAATAAGTTAGTCTGACCTTATGGCTAATATTAGAAGGATGGATTTAGTATTCGCTTACTACTATCTGAGAATGGGGGGGAGTCCTGGTGTCCTGAAATACAGGCCTTACGTCTAGGTTAGGCACCAGTCTCCCACAATGTAATTATTAAACTGTAGTTGTTATGTATGTTCTTGATACCATGTTAAATGTGCCATATTGTGGTGAGAAACAAATCTTTATTATTCTTAAGGCAATATTTGTTTAAGGAAAATAAGGAAGGAGAGGGAGGTCTTGATACTAAATACTTTCAAATACCCATTCCTTTGTTTTATAACTGGATCCAAAGAAAACCAGACCAGTAAATTGTGCCCCACAATAAATTATATAATATTTGTTTTAATTTAAAAGTTCATCAGGTTAAATTATTAATTACGGTGTAATTTATTTAAATTACCGCATTGTTGATGCCTTATATGTTATTTTGTTGTTCTGTTTGTTTTTCTATAATTTGTTTAGAGGCTCGCTCGTATTAGGTTAACTTAAATTAGTGTAACAGGGAAAACTGTGGAGTCGAATTTTATTTTGTTTTGGTAGTCCTCGTGTTTTTGTTCTGATTTTCTGCTTAGCTGTGACGTAGATAGGTATATGAGGTGAACATGAGGTCCTCGGTTTGATTCCCGGGTCGGGCAAAAAGTGCTATTGGATTTTTCTAGTAGGAATTACTCTCTAACAGTTCGGAGTTTGGAAGTTGGTCTTGTACCTCGGAAAGCACGCAAAGCCGTTGCTCCTGCCCTTGATCTCTCCCCGGTCGCGTCAGATTGCCGTTCCACCGGACTATGAGAGTCCTTGTGCACTATACAATTTGCATACTTATCTAATCTCCGTTGTGATTGGCCACCGTGATCGAAATTTGGTCAGGAGGATTATAGGTATGATTTAAAATTATAAACTTATATAGTTACAAAATATAAAGTAGAAATCAAACCATCTTCCTATTTTATAAAAAAAAAACATATGTAACGACCCTTACATATGAAATTGGCGTTTTTCTCTCACAAATAGAGAACCTCGTCACTTCTATAAATTAAAATATTCATCAATTGCTTGATATTATATCGAATAATGACTGTCATAGACAACTGCCAATAGTAAAAAACCTTATTACTTATAGTTTTAAAAACAAAAAAAATACCTTAAAAATGACTCTTCTTTTTGTTAGCAGAAATGACCACTATATTTGTTTTAACTTAGCCAAAACTTATTTTTGTTGCTTAATCTAAGTGGCATACGTTGTCTTAGTTTTTAAACATTATTGCATAAGAAAATGTTAGTATGAAAAATGCAACTTCTTTAAAATTCTCCATACAAAACGCTGATTTCATAGGTGGGACCTAATATTTATCCAAAAGATTGCCTAAGCATTTTATACAATGCCAAATGTTCAGCAGGAAATGTGTTAACGACAGTCGTAAGTAAGGTAGGTTGACGGAGCCCTGGTGCGCGGGGCTTTTATTTCTGTCTGCAGGGTTTAAAGAAACCTAATACGAAGGGGATGAGGGTCATCCCCTTCGAACCTAACCTGTCCGTGTCGGGGTGCCCTTTTTTGTGGGTGTGAAACCATCCAATGACATCTCCCGCTCTGGGTGTAGCGGGAGGACGTGTCACTCTTACTGACTAAAACCCACCCATGTTCTTTCCCTGCCCTGAGTGCCCAGGGGCGCGGTAACTCTGTTTAGAATTTATCCACAGTCGGAGTGCCCTAAGTTCCAGAGCTTGCTTCGCTCGCTCTTGGACAATTTTCTGTTTGCTTTGATGTCCAATCAGTATTTATTTATTTGATTTACAATAATTATTTTGATGTAAACATATTTTATTAATGTAAGTAAATTGATGGGTGATAAGTTTTTGATGTGCATTTAAAAATAAGCCAATGTAGTTACCTACCTACCTGTTAATTTTGAAAAAGCAAAATTTGTATGAGGTTATAATATAGTGAGAAGTTTTTATTTTAATTTAATTATACTTTTTACATTGGCCTAATTTACTGCCCAAGACACTGTATTTTATTAAATTCCTTTAATAAAGTTAGAAATAAATCTGCATCTTCACGTAAAATACAAAATAGTCTGACTGCAAAGATCAAGGACCCTTAATCATAAATTTTCTTGTAGATTTATATATTTATTTACCTATTTCAAACATATCTCTATTCTCGGCTCCAACCGTAACTCTTATAACTAAGTAGTTACCCTTATATCCTGCATCTTCCCCAATAATTCCGATATCTCTATCAACTAAACCAGCTCGACCTACTCCACCCCTTTCTATGTCCGACACAAATTATAAATACTACATTAGTCATCGCCGCCCGTCGTTTTTGTTGATTTATTCAAACGTTAGTATCAAACGGCGCTCGCGCAGTCCTTTGATATTACTACCATACAAATTGTATTCAGACACCATTGTCTCCCCAGTCAAAATTGAACTGTTTCTTGAAGTGGTAAGGTCGGTTTTTGAGTGTGTATTTTGTATTTATACGACACAGTGTCATTAATCAAAATTGAACTTAAATGTAAGTAGGTAAGATCGGTTTTTGAGTGTGGTTTCAAGTGCATTAAATCAAACCCGATTATTTCTATAAATCGTATAACTCGATTAAGTTATAATCGATTGCCGATTGTGATAGGTATCGTTATTATCGACGATATTTATTTTTGTATATCTCGTTTCTGTTACGTTTCGGTTATTTTGTGTTGACAAATTATAACGAGGTTCATGTGAAAAGGGTTAGGAATGAGTTCGGAAGTCAATTAAAAGTAATTTGAGAAATTTATTGGCTCGCGTTTCACCACTATCTTACCTAGGTTGAATGACAGCGATGGTCAACGTCTGTAGGTTGTAGGTTCGAACCCAGATAGGTGATTTACTTAGTGTAAATTATTTCATCACGACTGCTCTCAAAACGGTGAAGGAAATCGGCATGAACAAGAACCAAAAACTTCGAAGACATGTGACATCCACCACACGGGCCCACACCTTCTCACAGAGAGAAGGCCTGTGCCCCAGCAGTGGGAACATTATAGTATGATTATGCTTATTTTAATGCTAATTAAATCTCACGGTTGTTGAGAACACTAAACGGCTGGTTGACCCCTCGAGCCTTAGAACAATACGACCCATCACAAAACTGTGATTTTTTTGACTCAACAGTTATCTCCAAATTGATGGACCATGGGAACCATACAAATTATAGGAAACACTTATTAGACATATCGTAGCGAATGCTTAATTGTTAAACTTTTATATCAAAAACTAAAACAGCCATTTGGTGATTATAAATTTCATTGCGAAATCATGGCCGTAGCAGAGACAATGGATTTATGTTTTCAATTAAATATAAAAAACCGGTCAAGTGCAAGTTTGAATCGCATTTGGTGGGTTCCGTATGACTTTTATTATTTGATGTTATAGCGGCATTGGTGGCTGTAGGTCGTGACTTCGTGAGTTCAAACACAGGCAGGTGCTTTACTTTGTGTAAATCATTTCATGACCACTGCTCTCAAAACGGTGAAGGATGACATCGTGAGGAAACCGGCATGTCCTAGAACCAAAAATTTGAAGACATGTGACATCCACATACTCGCATTGGGCCCGCGTGGTGGATTAAAGCACACACCCTCTCACAGAGAGGAGGCCTGTGCCCCAGCAGTGGGGACATTAAAAAGGCTGATGATCATAGCGGCAACGATCGTCACTTATTGGATGCCAGAGGGAGGACGTCGCCGTCAAGGTCGACCGCGGCAAAGGTTGTGTGACGATCTGATCATGTTGGCAGAGCAAACATGACCAGAAATTGCTCAAGACAGGTTTAGAAGAAGAAAGGGGAGGTCTTTGCCCAACAGTGGGACACAATGAAAGCTAGCAAAAAAAAAATGCGGCTAGACAACTAAATACACTCTGAAAATCTCAACTGTTTACCTATAACGGTTCACAGATACCACCCGCTGACAGACATACAGATGGATGGACTGACGGACGGATGGACGGACAGCGGAGGCTTAGTAATAGGGTTCAGTTTGTTACCCTTGGGTACTGAACCCTAAAAAAATTAAAGATATTTTCGTCTATTCGTTATATTTCTTTCTACTTTATACGGTTTGTGATTTTCGTTTAATTGTAAATTAACGTCAATTTGTTTCGCGATTAATTTGTTTCTGGTGAAATTTTGTAATTTGCGTAAACAAGGAGTTGAATTTTCTCACATTTTAGTTGTATTTATCTTCATTAAAATTTCGTCAAGGGTCCAAAACCTGTCTAAGTAAACCTGACTACTGAGATTTTTTCCAGAATAATCACTGGCTGATGATAAAGCATGCTGCATAGCATCACGCCTGTTTATCTTAAGTGTCAGCCAGAGTCAGTAGGTACATAATTAAAAAGTGCCTGTAAATGGTTTATTTGAAATAAATACTTTGAATTTGAATTTGTACTTATTACGGTAAGTACCTACATCATCAGACTCCTCCGCTGTTCTTTTCTGATTAATTTCATTGCGAGATCCAAGACAGTTTAATCGTTTCGCCGGGACTCGTCGAGCTTCGTTGGGAATTCGGGAATAGTATGGCGGGCTTGTTCCATCAGACCCTGGGCACCACTACTACCAAATGTACCTAATTTCGCTTGTCAATGTGCCTAAACATGATGGTAATATCCTGTTTGGTCAAACAGTTGCTTTGGTTACCTTCCGGCTCTTTCATCAGACCCTAAACACCTCTTATTAAAAAACCACTTTCCAATACATATCGAGTGAGCCCAAACACGACGGTGCTATCATGTTTGATTGCGGAGAACCTTTGGCCACCTTCCAACTCCATTTTCAGACCCTGGACCCACACTTCACCAGATATTTTATGTCCCAAGTAATAAGGGGTAAGCTTGTTGCCATTGATTAAGCACAAATGCAGACTCCGATCTACTACTGAGAAATTCCAGATGGGAAAACCTAGTAACACTGCAAGACCCGGGAATCAAACCCACAACCCCAAACTAAGGTGGCAGGAGTGTTTGAAAGAGTCATCGCGACCCTAGTACAGGCAACTGAAGGAACTCAGGTGGGATTTAGTCAGTTGTCACGGTACGGAGGGCGTGTCTCGTTGCAGCCGGAGTATTGGTGTTGGTAATCGCTGGATGTCCTGCGCGTCCAGTATAACAATAGTAGGATGATGTTGGGGCTGCCTCGCTTCTGTAGTGCATCGGGGATGTTCGCGCTGTATCGAACTGATGGCTTTCATGCCGTCATTCGCAAGAAAACTGTTTCCCTTATCTGCAGAATGCGTGGCAGCTGCAACGGAATTCTGAAGACTGTAGCAGATAGGATCTCTTCTCCGACATGGGTGACTTTTATTAAGCGGGTAATTTGAATGTTTTTATTTTTGTGCTATTTTATTTTAATTTGAATGTATTTTTATTTTATTTATTTTGAATGATTTAATTTTTATTTTTTAACCTATTTTAAATTTGAATTTTTTAATGAATTTTAAATTTTATTTTATTTGGAATCCTGATTTTAATGTTATTTTTAATTGATGATGATACTTTATTAATTTATTTGGTTGTGTGTTAATTTATAATTTTTTAATACCGAGTCTAATTGCACTTTATGGATCTTGTTATCTGAAATAAAGGACTTTTTTTATTTTTTTTTATTGGTGTGACTCGTGGAGGATGTCGTAGAAGTGACACGCAGAGGAGGACGTAGGAGTGACACGCAGAGAAGGACGTAGAGTAGGTGAACCGTAGATGAGGAGTTGAATGAATAATAACACACGACGAGTTAACACATTATATTCATTGTGCGTACAGCTAGAGAGTGGAATTCCCTACCGGAGTCTGTGTTTCCTGATAGCTATAACCTGGGAGTCTTTAAGTCAAGAGTGAATAGGTTACTTCTAGGCAAGCGTGCTCCATCTTCGACCACATCATCGCTTGCCATCAGGTGAGATAGTGGTCAAACGCGAACCTATCAAATATAAAAAAAAAAAAAAAAAAATTGTTATTTACAACAGTGGGCTTTATTATAATATTACGAACACATACACTGTGACTAGTTACGTAATAAAATTGCATTAATGCACAATTCCAGGAAACTGGTAACTGACACTTGAAGAGTCGAAAAATGATAATGAGGAGCTTCTACTAGCTCGGCTGCAGAATTAGAACTGATTTTTAATATAAAAACAGAGACTTGACAGAGAAAACAAGTAATTTTTGAATTTGAAATAAAAAAAAAGGTAGCAAAGAACGTAATTTTGGAATAGAGGTCAAAAAATAAACAAGGCTTTAACACTGCCTTGTTACACAGTAATAGTCTGACACGCCCTCCCGCTCCACCCAGAGTGGGAGTAGTTACTGATAATTTTCCAACCTCAAAAAGAAAAGGACCCCATGCTCGTTTACCAAGGCCAAAGGCTTGATCCTCCTTTAAAAAAAAAAAAGTTTAATTTTTTTTTTAAAAATCTAAAAATCTCTGAAATCGACATAGCGTTTTTAACAAAAACTAAAGCTACCACATTTCTAAATATTTCTTAACAAGTGAAATAACCAAAATGCATCGAAACGGCGCACTATTAAACGATCGTTAGCCCAAACCTGGGGAATTACACTTAAACATGTGAAATCGTTTCTTATACTTTTTTTTATAACAATTTAACGATTTGTGAGATAGACGTAATTTCGGTTTGGGCGCTTGTCTGCTGACTTCTCATGTGTGAAAAGGGTGTAATGGCTTGTGAGAATGTATTCCTGATTTTGTAAAGAAAGAAAGAAAATATGTTTGCAAAGATCGACCAAAAAAAAAAAAAAAACGGCCATCGCTCAGCTTAAGGGTCTACTAAGGGTCCAGTGGCGCCCTCATTGAATAAACAATCGTAGCATGGCACAGAAAATAAATATTAAAAAATCCAACTTCACATTTTTTACAAAGAGGATAAAGCATTTTTACGTTGTTAAAACAGGTCTTAGAGTGTTTATTATCCAAAGCAATAGGCAAAAGTACCAAAAACGGCCGTTTCTGACACTTTTGCATACTACTTTGGATACGAAACATTTTGAGACCTGTTTTAACACCGTAAAAATGCTTTATCCTCTTTGTAACAAACGTGAAGTTGGATTTTATAATATTTATTTTCTGTTCTATGCTACGATTTTTTATTCAATGAGGGCGCCACTGGACCGTTAGTAGGGTCTTAATACTGCGACCCTGTGCGAGACAGAGCTCCAGCGCTGGTTTTCAGCAACAGCCGGCGCTGATGTGATGACGTCAACCGGTGGAGCAAACAATGAGTAAAATAAATTCAAATACTTAATTCTAAATGTAATAAATATAATATTTAAATTGGCAACATTCCGTCCCGACTACAACATGACACACGCGCCGTCTTTTATTTATCTGTGTGTGTAAGTTGTTAAAGTCAACTTTTCTTTCATTAGATTTACAGCTAGTATAAGCACAAACAGAACACCTCTCGCCTATGTGGCACTAACTGGTGTCGTAAATTTTCCCGAAAACCTTAATTATTGCAACTTTTACCGTATCGTTTTCGTACAATGTCTAATTTATTATATTAATTACTCATCTGGCAGTATCAAAAGTATAATAGCTGGTAGCAGCTGTAACCGCAAAGAAACTCGAGCTTACCTGTAACAAAAAAAAAACAGAATTAGTCTTGAAAACACAAACAAACTCATTTATGATGATTCTCTAACTATATGCTTGTGACCATCTTTACACACCGAGACTCCTCCTTGCCTCGGAAAGCACGATAAGCCGTTGGTCCCGGCTGTCAATTGTGGATCTTTGATAGTCGTTACGGGTCGTCAGAAGCCCGAAAGTCTGACAACCAGTCTTACCAAGGGGTATCGTATTACCCAGTAACTGGGTTGTGGAGGTCAGATAGGCAGTCGCTCCATGTAAAATACTGGTATCCAGCTGCATCCGGTTAGACTGGAAGCCGACCCCAAGATAGTTGGGAAAAGGCGCGGGCAGATTGAATGCTTAGTTTAAATACTAACATACTTACTCGTATTATAATACATATATACAGGGTGTAACGGAAAGGTGTGGTCATATTTTAAGAACCGGTTCTCCCCATGGAAATGAACAACTTTCTCTAAGAAAAAATAGAAAATTCCCAAAAAAAAAATTGGACTTTTCATACAAAGTTATCATCAGCTGATCAATATTTGTATGGGAGGTAAAAAAAATTTTTGAGAATTTCCACAGATTTTCTTGAAGAAAGTTGTTCATATCGATGGGCAGATGCAGTCCTTAAAATATGACCACACCTTTCCGTTACAC
Organism: Polia nebulosa; assembly: GCA_951329385.1. Lineage (NCBI taxonomy): Eukaryota > Metazoa > Arthropoda > Insecta > Lepidoptera > Noctuidae > Polia > Polia nebulosa. The sequence goes on from OX589609.1 coordinate 4,318,974, forward strand.
CCTGTATATTTAATATATGTAATAAAGCTGAAGAGTTTATTTGTTTGTTTGATCGCGCTAATCTCTGGAACTTAAATATGAAAAAATATTTCTGTATATGATAGCTACATTCATGAGGATAGCTATAGGCTATCTAGCATTATGCTGCGACTCACGGGAGCAGAACAGTAATATGTGGGTAAAACCGCGGGGGACAGCTACTTCAAAATAATATCGTCTCATTCATCACACCACTCTCACCACCCTCTCACAGACAGGAGGCCTGTGCCCCAGCAGTGGGGACATTAAAAGGCTGATGATGATGATGATCCATTACATTCAACTGTCTACTTATAGGACAAAACCATCTTCAAATGATTAGTCATATCACTCCAATAATCTATCCCACATTTGATAGCCAGTTAGATTACAAATTTATTTAGATATGGGTCAGAATATTGGGCTGTGAAAAAGTTTGCATGTGGCGGAGATGAGAATGTTGAGATGGATGTGTGGAATAACGAGGATGGATAAAGTGAGAAATTAATATATTAGAGGTAGTTTAAAAGTGGCGCCAGTCACAGAAAAGTTGAAAGGGAACTGCTTATCTTGGTATGGTCATGTGAAGGGAAGGCATGAAACACATGTAACTAAAAGAGTTATAAATATAAATGTGGATGGATGGAGAGGAAGAGGGAGGCCAAAGAAAGGATGGATGGTTTGTGTGGGGAGTGATATTATAGAAAAGGGAGTTAGTGATAGCCTGACGGCTGACAGGACAGAATGGAAGAAAAAAACATGTTGCGCCTACCCCAAGTAACATGGGATATGGGCAGGAAGATGATGATATTTGATATCCAGTTTATTAACGTAACATGAATCGAAGTAGCCCGGAGTGTGATTTCAGACCGAACAAGCCAATATCCAAGCTATATATGAGTAACACGCCATACTTGGAGGGAAAATTTGTAGTGTATTTAGAGTATCCACAAATGTCGATATTATAAAGAAAATACGACAGTACCTACCTCACAAATTTTGTTACCTAGTCTGAAAATAAGTATTGGTGCGAATTCTGTTGTGCACATCTAAACTTAATTTAGGTTATTCCTATCCTCATCTCTATAATAAAACAAGAAAAAGACGGACGTAAATTAGAGCTGTTAAATTTAGTTGAACTATCCATGCAAAATTAAGGGTACACGTAAAAACATGACGACTAAAATTACAGTTTGACATCTCTAACTTAGTTCATAGCTATAGCCGTCCTTTTCTCGCACTGCCTTTTAGTAAAAGATAGCGATCTCTAATTTTAGTTTAGTTATTGAACAAGAGAATCGGCACCACTGTCTCGTGGTTCTGAACTCTTACTCTATTACGTCACCCGCCGTTTTACCAAAACTCCCGGAATCATTAATCCTTCTCTACAAACAGACCACTTTCCCTGCTGACCCCACAAAGACACAACCTCTAAAAATAGTTCTAGTTCTCGTGACCCGCGAGTATCGTTTTCGTTTAAAGTTGATGCGTGACACCCGTTCGCATGTCAGCACGTAACCAAACAGCTCATTCACCTAGATGTCCCTACTGTTACCGTTTTCTTGGCCGTACACTTCTTGCGTAATTGTTGTTACGTCATTTGACACTGTGTGACGTCATATCGTAGTTGTCTTATGAGGAGTTTGTGTAAATGTTGTGTTTTACTCCTGGAATATGAGAGAGTGATGACTGAGTGTCAAAAGCCAGCAATCTGAAGTACCAGAATGAGAAGCCGGCTTGTATCTGTACACGCGAAATAAGCTCACACATACAAAATGAGAAGCCGGAACGTCATCGTTATGTTTGTTGAGTTCACTTACATGTTTTAACGATCCTGCTTCATCTAATGTCCAATGACGTTGCGTCTATAATCTTTCATGGTTCATGGTCTAAGGTTTTACTGCATTAAGTTGGGTTCGTTTTGGTTTTTCATGCTCTTCTCCTGGTTTAGTGTGTTCATCTTTTTAACCGAAAGACTTCCACTGTTCCAAGCTTCGCCACATCGGTCGGTTCTGTGCGTTTCGTATCCAGTGGATTCCTGCGGCCTTCATCAGGTCATTGGTCTACCTTGTGGGAGGCTTTCCAACGCTGCGTCTTCCATATGAGTGTTGGAACTTCCAACTGATTCTTTTTAACTGTTATCGTTTGATGAGAGTGCGTCGCACGTAACCAAACAGCTCATTCATCTATATGTCCCTACTGTTACCGTTTTCTTGGCATTACACTTGTTGCGTAATTATTGTGACCTGACATTTGACACTGTGTGACGTCATAGCGTGGTAGTCTTTTGAAGAATTTGTGAAGACTGTACCATAACTGTCATAGTTGAACTTTTCATACTGTCCTACTGATTTGTTGTGTACAGAAGTTTAACCTAAAGATGTTCACTGCTGACCCTAGACTTCTAGCTTCGCTACATCGACCGGTCCTGAGCGCTGCTCTAATCCAACGGATTCCCGTGGCCTGCATCAGGTCATCGGTCCATCTTATAGGTGGCCTTCCAAGGGTGCGTCTTCCAGAGGACTGTTAGTAACCTCCAATTGATTTTTTTTGTTGAGGAGTCTCTAGCGACTGAGTTCTACTGCGTTACGTCGGGTAATTTACAATAGAATTTGAAATTTGTTTTTTATGACATAGAGTTTGTTGTCATATAACTTGAAAATTATCTCGAATACAAAATTCAAACATGGTTAGGTTAGTTAGTAAGCACAAGTATGGCTTGCAGAACCGTTTAAATGTGACGAATTGGAAATACCTCAACACTTGTCTAAAAAGTTGGTTATTTGGCTGACGGACATAGAGATTAAATTAAGATAGCACCTAATGATTTTACTTATGACCTTTTGCATTCCATGCACCTAATAGTTAGATACTTGTTTACATTAATCTAATTTTAATAGCACATAATTTAATTTTATACCAACTTTCAAATTCAGACACCCGTAATTTTGTGTGGTATGCGTCAATCGGACACAGAAATTCTCTTTGTCTCAAATATTAATAATAATGTGAATATTAGTTTGTGTGTTAATTATGAATGTATTTTTTGGTGTATTGCATAATCCTAGTAATAATAATTATTATAAATACGAAAGTTTGGATGAATACATGTTTGTATCTCAATCACGCCAAAACTGCTCAACGGATCTAGATGAAATATGGTACAGAGATAGCTTATAGTGTGGAATAACACACAGGCTTTAATTTTATAATGCGCAAGTACTAATTTTATTACACCTGAGCCAAGGCGATGATGGAAGTTAGTTATCAATGTATTTTTAGGTGAATGATAGTATTCGCATAATTTTACTTGGTTACAGTGAAACACAATAAGGCCTATTAAGATTTTTTTTAAGTTACTCCTTTCTTCGAGGCTCTAATATGCCTTGTCCCATATTAATCAAACAAAACAAACTTAAGCTACTTAATAAACGTAAATTAACATGTGATTAACAACAATTGACAAGCAGCTGAAAACCGAATCCTCTATTCAATTTTGACAGCTGTCAAAATATATGAAAAAAACGCAGACCTGCCCAAGTGCAGCCGCGCTAAAGCCTAGTTTAAAACAAGAATAACAATAAAAATAATAGATAGTTACGTCACATCCATGTTTACAAATGTGGAGTGTAGTGGACTATAATTATAAATATATTAGAAAGGTCGATGGACGGGTTAAGGCCGAATGGGGCTTTGTTTTAAGAACGACTAGTTTTTTTGTCCGCAAGTGGAAGTTTAAAGTTTGAGGTAGCTTTTGTAGTGAAGATTATTTTACTGTTTTAATATTTTTAACCCGCATATCCGTTACCAACTTGCATTATGCCCGCGTGGTGGGTTACGGCCCACACCCTCACACAGAGAGGAGGCCTGTGTCCCAACATTACAAGGCTGATTAAGCTTATCTATATTATATACTAACACTTCGCCAGCGACTTCACCCACGTGGATTTCATAATTGTATAGCCTATGACACTCACAAATAACGTGGCTTTCTATTGGTAAAAGAATTTTCAAAATCGGTTCAGTAGATCTAGTTATTACCACTACAAACTCACAAACTTTACCTCTTTATAATATTAGTATAGATAATTATATTATAATTAATAAGGGCAATGGTGTCCCAGTGGTAACAGCCGCGACTTACAAGTTTTATGTCGTGAGTTCAAACCCAGGCAGGCGCTTTACTTTGTGTAATTATTTCATCACCACTGCTCTCAAAATGGTGAAGGAAAACATCGTGAGGAAACCGACATGTCCTAGAACCAAAAATTCGAAGACATGTGACATCCACCAACCCGCATTGGGCCCGCGTGGGGCATTACAGCCCACACCTTCTCACAGAGAGGAGGCTTGTGTCCCAGCAGTGGGGACATTAAAAGGCTGATGATGGTGATGATGATGAGAATTAATAAAGCTAAACAGTTTGTTTGTTTGAACGCGATAATCTCTGGAACTACTAGTCAGATTTGAAAAAATATTTTTGTATGTAATAGCCACATTCATGAGGAAGCATTACGCTGAAGTTCTTGATTTGAGAAAGTCGGAAGAAAAAGCGCTATAATTTATAATAAGGGAAGTACTAACTTAATAAGGGAAGTACTAAATCCAGTTTTAATAATTTTTGAAGATTTTACAGACTCATCTCAGTAATTGCATGTAGCTGAGATGAGAATGCTAAGAGCGATGTGTGGTGTTACGCGCATGGATAGAATTAGGAATGAGTATATAAGAGGAAGTCTGAAAGTGGCACCGCTGACTGAAAAGTTGTGTGGAAGTCCGTTGTCGTGGTATGGGCATGTGATGCGGAGGATTAAGAAAATGTCGTGAGGAAAGTCTTGTGTATGGATGTGGATGGCTATAAGAGTAGGGGAAGGCCAAAGAAACGATGGTTGGACTGTGTGAAAGAGGATATGGGTAAAAAAGGGGTGACTACAGAGATGACGACTAATAGAGGAGTATGGAACAAAAAGACATGTTGCGCCGACCCCAAATAAATTGGGATAAGGGCAGGAGAATGATGTACAGACCAATTTTTTATGATCTGATCTGATCAGCAAAGAACCCACCTGGTAGTCTGGGTATCAGGCACTTACCCCTAGATTCTGAACAGTGAATTAGAAGTTAAAATAGTGTCAAAACCTACGTTAGTATAGGGAGTGTGGAGGAACTATAGATGGCGGCACATAAATGTCAATGTCAAGTATGTATACAGTAAAAGTTGCGGATTTCACTTACTAGATGGCAGTCTACGTTATGCGTGCTGCATGTGTGCATGATGCGTGTGTGTATACATATATGATACGGAAATGTAAATGGTGCCTATTCTGGTTCGCACAAACTAAACTTAATTTAGGCTATTGCTATCTTTTTCTCTCTAATAAAACAAGAAAGAGACGGACGTAAATTAGAGCTGTCAAATTTATTTCAACTAATATTTCCATTCAAATTAAGGGTACACCTAAAAACATGTCGACTAAAAACACGGTAAAGCGCAAGGCGTGAACTAGTTTGACATCTCGAAATTAGTTCACAACTATAGCCGTCCTTTTCTTAGTTTAGTTTAGTTATTGAACAAGAGATTCGGCACCAATGTCAAGTTTTTAAAGAGTAAAAGTTTCGATTTTACTCCACTAGATGGCACAGACTACACCGTGTACGTTCCCGAAAGAATTGACATGCCCTACCTTATAGACCATTAGAAATATAATAATCGTTACGTTGACAGAATGTTACTTAGAGACCCAGATAGTCACATAAAGACACGTGTATAACGGTCCTAGAAAACAATAGGGCGAAAAATTATGTAACAGATTCTGAAAAACTAATAACTTTGTTTATCAGTCAAAGAAAAATCGATTATCTCCGCTGTTCTTATCTACATTGTTTACAATGATTACGACATGATTACACTGGTCTAACAACTTTAGAATAAATCATAACCTGACTTATCAATAGGTAGCTAACTATTCACTATCACAATTATTATCATAAACACAATAAGAATTAATTGACACCAATTATTGTCTATAAAATACATCAATAAAAAATCTTATTCCTTAAGTGTTTATTTCTCTCAACAATCACTTTATATGAAAACGTAAAAAAGATTTTTTCGCACAGCAAACGGACATATTTATAATTGAATAATCGACACGAGATTTAGGACGTATAAACAGTAATACTCATCTTTGGGCAGAAACAAACGAAAAACAACTTTACTTCTTTAGTTTACATCACAAATTGCTGAATTAAAACCTGCGTATACGACTTTTTGTACAACCAAAAACTTTGCTGGCAAAGAGTCGTAAGTGCGTGTAGATCTGTAATCGAATTTCAGTCTTCAATAGAAGAAAATAGGGTCAGATTTTCTTTGACAGTAGGTTGTATGTTAAAGTCGGATGAGCATGTATGCCAAGTAAAATTAAGTATGCCAATACCATAGTTCGCGCATGATTGCGTTCAGCCTTCGCTGGAATGAGCGTTTTCCTACGATTTTTCTCGTAATACCTCAGGTATGTTTTTCTATTTCTGTCAAGGCCAGGATGGGAAGTTTAGCTGCTAGGCGCGACAAGGTTATACAAATTACTAGCGTTCAGGAATGTGGCAAAAGATTTCATTTGTTACCACTGCTTACACGTGCAATGTGTCTGCTTTTATATGTATTTTTTTTAACCGACTTCAAAAAAGGAGACAATTCGTCGGAATTGTGAACCCAACATACACCAACCCGCACTAGGCCCGCGTGATGGATTTCTGCCCATTCCGTCTCCTAGAGAGGAATCCTGAGTCCCAGCAGTGGGGACATTACAAATCTGATTTTGTTATGTTATGTTTCAGTCTTGCTTGACCGATAGTTTAAATAGGAAAAACTCCAGAAGTAACATGCTGACGTATTCAATAAAACTTTTCTTCCGTTTATTTATTTCCGTTGTTAGAACTTCTAAAAATCAAAAGGATTCACTACATAATATAAAAAAGTCCCCTGCCGCGTTTGTACGCGATAAACTCAAAAACTACTAAACAAACTTTCACGCTGTCTTCACCAATAGCCAGAATGATTCATGAGGAAGGTTTAAGTATATAATTTGTACTCTAGTGAAACTGAGGCGGGTTGCTAGTATTAGTATAAAACAAAGTCACCCAACGCGTCTGTCTGTCTATCTGTCCGCGATAAACTCAAAAACTACTTAACAGTTTTTTCACCAATAGACAGAGTGATTCATGAGAAAGGTTTACGTGTACAATTAGTACCCGTGCAAAGCTGGCACAGGTCGCTAGTAATGCTAGTCTATACTAATATTATAAAGCTGAAGAGTTTGTTTGTTTGAACGAATTGAAAAATTCTTTTTGTGTTGAATAGTCCATTTATCGAGGAAGGCTATAGGCTATATAACATCACGCTGTGACCAATAGGAGCGGAGAATCAATGAAAAATGTGGTAAAAACAGGGGATAGAAATATTCCTTTTGAGAGCTTCCGTTGCGTGCGCTACGTAAACGGTTAAAGTTACGCAAAAATTATGTATTACGTAATTATTCCCCTTTCAAAGTTCTAAAAAAATGTTCTCGACAGCATATGCCCATCTTTTAAGGTTAACTCACTATAATCTTTTTTATGGTAATCAAATTCGTTCTAAAATAACGCATTATTTGCGAAGGGGTTTTTATAAACATGACTTTATTTGTTATCCAAATAAAAACGTAATTTATCATAAGTATTTAATTTTGAACAAAATTGCCCCTGACATCATTTGATTTCAACGAGTATCTTAGGAGATATCATAGTTTTAATCAAGTACCACGCGCACATTCATGGCGAGCAAAGCGGGCGATTATGAGGGATGTGGAGAGCGAGGTACCACTTTGCACTGTATAGCCTATTTATTGAGAAAGGTTACAGACTTTATATATAATCACGCTAAGACACAGTAACCATAACCGCGGGTGAAACCGCGGGCATAGCTAGTATTCAATAAAACCATTACACTGCTGGTGTTAGCTTGTTTTCTTTGTCAAAACTTCTAGAAATCAACAGGAATGAGCTATAGAAATGATAGAATTTGCATAAAAACCATATCACCGTCGCAAATCCACCTCCCCCATAATAAGTTGACATAACAGAGCCACATGATTGCCGCAAATCATCGTAATTTGCCGGACAATTGAAGTGCTCCACCATTCCAGGTTAACAAGGTAAACAGATTTGTTATAACCGACATTTGATGGTTAATAGATAACTGTTTGCTATAACTTTGATGGGAAATTGCTTAATGGTTAGCGGGAATTATTGTTAAAGTTGACTTGAATTGAAGCCTACTTTTTTGCTACGACATTGTTAGGAAGGCTGACTCGTTGACTCTAGAGGTCACAAGCGGGTAGCTCGCCGTCCGATCAGCAACAAGCCCGAGAGTCGACGGCGCGTAGTGTTCAGAGATGTCACCAATCAGGACGGGGCTTGTCATGGCCGATGCATGCATGCCAAGGGGTCGCGGAAAAATTCGAAACAGAGTTACCGCGCCCCTGGGCACTCAGGCGAGGAAGGAACAGGGGTGATTATTAGTCAGTAAAAGTCCCTCCTGCTAAACACAGAGCGGGAGAAGCCATTGGAGGAATTCCCACCCCAAAAAAAAAAAGAGATCACAAGCGGTACTGAGCATTATAAGATCCGTTTTTTGTGGGAAAACCTTCAAAAGATGCCTCACTAAATCCACCCTGGTGATCACCATCAGTACATGGAGGTGGCACCGTTATTTCTTAAAATACCACTCCAGAATCCTCTCTCTGCAATGCCTGTTAAGGCGTCATCCTTTGACTTCTCCCGCCCAGGGAGGGCGTGTCAGACTTTTACTGACTAAAACCCACCCCTGTTCCTTCCTTGCCTGAGTACCCAGGGACGTGGTAGCTCTGTTACGAATTTATGCGCGACCCCTTGGCATGCGTGCATCGGCCATGAAGGGCCCCGTCAGTGGACGTGGCTGTCATCTTTTTAAGGCGCGCGTGGAACACTACGCACCATCGACTCTCGGGCCTGGTGCTAATCGGAGGGCGAGCTACCCAATACTCGCCGTCCGCATAGGGCACATCCCTGAGGAGACTGTAAAAGACCCTTGAGCCTCGCTGTGCACAGAAGCAGGTAATCACAGAACCGCCGTATTCCCTGGAATCACTCGGTAGATTATCAGAGTCTCCAATCTGAGCGCCCTTGATTCCAACGTCCCGCCTGAGCATTAGGTTCTGGGTTTGGTGCCCGATTCGGGAAAAGTGTTATTGGGTTATGTCTTTAGGAGTAACATAGCAGCTCGGAGTATGAAAGTTGGTGGTGTGATACCCTCGTGCCTCGGTTACCACGTAAAGTTGGTGGTGTGATACCCTCGTGCCTCGGTTACCACGTAAAGTTGGTGGTGTGATACCCTCGTGCCTCGGTTACCACGTAAAGTTGGTGGTGTGATACCCTCGTGCCTCGGTTACCACGTAAAGTTGGTGGTGTGATACCCTCGTGCCTCGGTTACCACGTAAAGTTGGTGGTGTGATACCCTCGTGCCTCGGTTACCACGTAAAGTTGGTGGTGTGATACCCTCGTGCCTCGGTTACCACGTAAAGTTGGTGGTGTGATACCCTCGTGCCTCGGTTACCACGTAAAGTTGGTGGTGTGATACCCTCGTGCCTCGGTTACCACGTAAAATTGGTGGTGTGATACCCTCGTGCCTCGGTTACCACGTAAAGCCGTTGGTCCTTCGCCTGATCTCTCCCCGGTCGTGTCGCATTGCTGTCCCTGAGGACTATGAGAGTAAAGGAACAGAGAGTGCACCTGTGTCTGCGCAAACGCTTGTGCACTATAATATCTTCTGCGTACTCGGCTAATCTTCGTTGATACTGGCCACCAGGATCGAGAAGATTATATTTTTTTTTCTTTTGTTTTTTATTTTTTTATTTTACTTTTTTGGAACATAAAACAGTTACACATTACAGTTTAAGTGTGACAAAATAAATTAAGAACTAAGTAAACGTGTAACCCACACCTATGTCCGCCATATAATGATATGGAGATACATTTTTGATGCGTGCGTTAATTTTACAGTAAAGTAGGAAGTACTCGTTTTTTGGAAAAGTAGTTATAAAATGGCTATTTCAAAGATTCAATAGCCATCTTTTTGAACTTAAAGTGTGTAAGCGCGAAAATATCCAAAGCGATGAAGTGGGTGTTATACGTATCTACAATGCGTCGAAGAGGCACCCGTGCACCAGCGTTAGTATTGCACCATGCGGTATGGAACAGCCGGGGCACACGCGCCCCTCGACGCATCGCAGTTCTAGGTACAATGTAACATAGGTTATTGGTAATATTTGGACAATCGAACCTGTTATTACATAGACCATGAAACATCATGACCATCAGCAAGCTGCGTCTTGACTCTAAGCTCTGAAGTTTATAACGCGTCAATAATTGAGTGTAGGTTAATTTAGACTTAGTGCATCTGTAGTGCATAGCACGTAAATATTTCTTTTGAACCATTTCCATTCTTTTTATATAAACAGCAAAAATAGGGCTCCAAATCGGTACTGCTTACTTTTGGTTTTGTTTTGGTATATTCGTCTGGTTTTATTGGAAACCAATTAAAACCTTGTAAGATAAAAACGTTATTCGAATGAAGACTAAATGCACTGAGTAAATCTACATTCAAGCTAAGGCCGAATAATTAATCCTTTACTTATTCATCAGAGCAGAAATCCTGAATATCAAACAGATTCCTTCATATCTGGACCAGCCAACGACCTTGAGTGGTTAGCTTGCGTGTTCTGTGCTGAGCTCACGTAACGCGTCGTACGTCCACCTAGTAATAGGACTCGCCCATCAAGGAGCAACATAAAAATAAAACCACAGATATTATTCTAAAACGCGTATACTAAAATATAACTAATTAAATGATTTTTAAAACGGTGAAAGTTTCTTAAAAATACGCTTTATAGTTTTTGCGTAATTCTCAATTTTTTTTATCCGCGTTAGACAAAACTTTACAAATTAATTACACTAAACATATAGTTTCAAATATTCACATATCAAATCACGAAAAAAATAGTCTAAAGTAACGTCTATTTTTTTTCAAAGAAATAAGACTAGTCGTTCAGACGTGATGTTCAATTAAAAATCATTAGAAGTCCTAAAACTGCGCCTTAATGGACACACAAACGTTTTGGGAACACATTCATTGTGCTTACAGCTAAGGAGTGGAATTCCTTGCTGGAGTCTGTGTTTCCTGATAGCTATACCTAAACTGGGAGTCTTTATGTCGAGAGTGAATAGGTTACTTCTAGGCAAGCGTGCTCCATCGTCGACCACATCATCGCTTACCATCAGGTGAGATAGTGCGTGAGTCTAGCAATGTTTAAAAAAAATACAACCTTTATAATATAACTAGTTTCTGCCAGTGGCTTCGCCCGCGTGGAATTAGTACTTCCCCCGTTATAAACTTTCAGCCCCTGTTTCACCCCCTTAAGGGCTGAATTTCGAAAAACCCTGTCTTAGTGGATACTTACTCTTCACAAAGAACACACCCTCCAAATTTCATGTCTCTAGGACCAGCGGTTTAGGCTGTGCGTTGATATATCAGTCAATCAGTCAGTTAGGACTTTGGTATTTTTAATGCACTTCCAATAAAATTAACTATCCCCAATTTAACAAGTGCACTTATAATTTATCTAACCCTGCAAATGCACACAATGAGGCACACGTCCCCTCCAGGGTGTCTTTTGTACCCATACGTCAGGTAGAGATGTCAGGACCCCATGACATTAACTCCTGTCAAAATACAAAGCGCGGTCTCTTTGTCCCGAGACATGATACGAGGGTTGGATGAAAGGATCGTATTTGAGGGTTGGGCGTGAAAATCGGATTATTGTTGGTTATTTATGTACCTATAATGGGGTAATGGATTGTATTGTAAGGTTTATTTTGCGATACTTTTTTGTCAATACATTTTAAGGCGTTTCACCAATCTTGAATGACAACGAAATTATGTATGTTGGGATTGGTTATACGTTTTAAAATGACCACCAACGAATTTGTAGCAGCATAATTAATTGCCTATTAATTTTAGGAAAGACAAAAGCAAGGACAAAACTGTCTTCATTATCATCAACCCTTTAATAGCCCTACCACTGGAGCACAGGTAACGTGACCATACGTACCGCTTTAGGCAAAACAGTCCCGCTTTCAGGCTGTCTGTCCCGCTGTCCCCAGCGAGAGCAAAAATGTCCCGCTTTTACAAACAAACCGAATGATTTTACCTATTGTCATAAAATTTGGACAAGTGACAAAACGCAATTAAGTGTCACAGTATTGAAAGCTATTTTGATTGATGATTTTGAGCTCCTAATTGAAAACTTGACTCGATATTTTAAAACTGATTTGTTCCGCGGACAAATGCAAAACAACTGCTCAACTAGTGGTAAGTAATAATTTTCTAATGAATCCTAGTAAAATGGCAAAAAGTTCTGACATAAATAAATAAAAAAGCCTTTTAATTCCTTGCAAAAAAGTTCTTAATACACTAATATTATAAAGGCGAAAGTTTGTGAGTGTGTATGTTTGTTACTTCTTCACGCTCAAATGGCTGGACTGATTTGGATGAATTTCGGTATGTAGATAGCTTATACCCTGGATTAACACATAGGCTACTTTTATTTTGGCCTTCGCGGGCAAAACCGCGGGGCGCAGCTACATTTTATATAATTCCGCTGGTCCCTCTCTGACGAGAACAATAAATGGTTACGTTAAGCACAGGCCTCTTCACTATGAGAGGGTGTGGGCCATAATCCACCACGCGGGCCCAATGCGGGTTGGAGGATGTCACATCTCTTCGAATTTTTGGTTTAGGACATGCTGGTTTCCTTATCCTTCATCGTTGTGGAAGTAAACTGTCTTCATCAAATCAAACCACTTTATTTGTGCACACAGGTATCATTTTGATGTTACAAAATATGATGAGTGTCTCTGTGTTCTGCCTTATAAGTGGCACACAAATATTAGTAAAAAATCTTTAACAACAAAATCAAGCTAATGATAACTTTGTATGGAAAGTCCATTTTAATTTGGGAATTTACTATAACTTCCTTGATGAAATTTGTTAATTTCTCTGGGCAAAAGCAGTAAGTATCTGAAATATGACCACCCGATTCCGTAACACCAGACAAACAGTTTCTTATTACGTACAGTGATACGACTACTAACAATTTTATCCCCGGAACATAATCTGGGACTCCGATTGGTTTATAACCTCGCTAACGTTTCATTTCATGTAAAATAATTACATCTAAGAAATTATTACCTACTAAAACTGAGTTTTGCTTACCGTTCCGTCCCACTCAGTGTATAGTTTTATTAACTAGAGATTCTGCCAGCGGCTTCGTCCGCGTGGAATTTTATTAGCTTAAGTTATTACTTATTTACTCAGCTACTTGCCAGTAAAATCTTATCAGAATCGGTCCAGCCGTTTCGAAGATTAGCCGGAACAAACAGACTGACAGACGAAAAAAAATTTTTTTGGGCACAGCAATCGTGTAAATAACTGTATGAGTTTAAAAAAACTAAGTTGACATTCCAAACAGACACTTCAATTTTATTTATTTTGTGTTAATGATGACATATTATGATAGTATTTGAGCATACTGTGATCCGTTATTTTAATAACCGAGTAGGTAACTATATATATAGTCCTCTTCACCGTATGCGGCGACAGCGACCCAGACTACTTCTCCTTCCTTTCGTGAGCTCTCTGGTGACTGGCAAAACCAAATTTAGTCTTGAAAACCCGGTCACACCGTGTACAGAAGAGCTGATCAGCACCGTTGTATGTGTAGTTGTATGAAGGCTTTTGGGCGATTTTTGCGTATTTGGCGCTTCTTGTCTCGGTCTTCAAGACGATTAGTTTACTCTAGCTGGTATATGTCACGATAACTTAGCCTAAGATTTATCTTGTATTGCTGGAAGCTTTTCCGGAAGAGTGATCTCCGAATGGTAAATTAAGGTCTAGGCACTCGAGGCAGGGAGGAACAGGGGTGGGTTTTAGTCAGTAAGAGTCTGACACGCCCTTCCGCTCCACCCTAGTACGGAAGAAGTCATAGGATGATTTTCCACCCCCCCAAAAAAATAAAATAAAAAAAAAAACCGTAAGGTCACTAGTGGTCAGACACAATAGAGTTTCTATTGTGTCTGTTTCTCCGGTAACTGACAGATTAAACACTGATTAGGAAAGAAAGAAAAATAGAGAAAGAAAAACGTTTATTTGGCGACAGTCACCGGGCACACAAAAGAAATATAAAAACAGAAAGTGACAATCATTATCAATAATTGGCAAGTCAAAATTAAAAAAAAAAACAACTATTCATTCTGCACAAATAAAAAGCACATTACAGAAAAATACATACAACAATGCTAAAAGCCTCGTATTCATCCAATGTAAGTCTAATTCAAAATTTATTTATTTTATTTATTTATTTATTTATTTAGTACACATACAATTAAAATATTCTATACAGCATTCGAAATTTTTTGATTCTTGAATTGAGGTGATGGTTTTAAAAGGTCGGCCCAGAACATGACTCACATACTGGAATGCCCCAAGTGCCTATACTCTCGCACTATGAAGAACCTGATGAACGCTACAGATGCTGCCATTGATATGGCCAGTTTCTGAGTCCAAAGTATTTTAAAGTTAGGGAACCATCGATTCGAAAGGAGAAGAAGAATATGGATAATACTTGAAAAAGTACCAGATCGGCTTATAATCATAGATAGCCTTTGTATTGCGATACCAAAAGATTTTGTGAAAAAATGATACTTTAAATTTTTTAAGTAGATATTACGAAGAAAACATTCCAAATAACGTACACAATTCAAAAACTTAAATTTAATAAAGAAAGTGTTTTTATAATCCAAACGACTCACAACCAAAACGAGTTTGAAGAAATGGTAGATACTCAAGCTGCACTCGAGGGGCTAACAGAGCCTATTAAAACTATATTAAGTACGCTCCAGGCTTACGATCCTTAATGGCACGTCATCAAACATTGTTGAAATCACGGCCATCTCTCAAATATATCTATTACTATTGTTTTTGTGAAGGTTGGTGGCCGTAATGGAGAATTTGGAGTGAATCAAGATGATTCTGTCAAATGTCTGCTGGGACATAGTATTCGATTTCATAAAAGGGTAATTTTTTAGAAGAGCTCGTGGTTCGTGGCTCTCCAAGGTTTGTAGAGGACGACTTCCTGCTACATGGTGAACCAGCATAATGAAACTCCCATCAGAGGAAGAGCTGCACGACCCGACAACCCAGTACAAATTGTCACAAAATTAGGAGAGCCGACCGCAGAAAGCGGAGCGCGAAAGCGGAGGACAGAGTGTTGTGGCGCAGCCTGGGAGAGGCCTATGCACAGCAGTGGTCAGCAATAGGCTGAGTTGATTGATTGATTGATTGACCGCACAAAGTGGCAAAGAGAGAGGAAGAAGAAGAAGGGTATCTTTTGAAGGTAAAGCAACGCTTGCCTAGGTCGGTCTATGGATAGGTGATGATCTCAACATACTGATATTTCTCTCTGCCTTGGAAAGCCGTTGGTATCGGCTGTCATTTTTAGATATTTGTCAGTCGTTACATTAGTCAGATGCCAGGAAATCTGACCAATGGGTATCGTGTTACCCAGTTACTGGGTTGTGAAAGTCAGATAGGCAGTCGCTCTAAGTAAGATACTGGTACTCAGTTGCATCTAGCTAGACTAGAAGCCGACCTCAACTTAGTTGAAACATTAAACTGTGTGTAGGTACCTATTTGAATTTTATTGATGGAAAACTGTAAATTGGATATGGTTTCTTAATAATTGTTATTTTAAGTGCAGTGAAAATTCAAAAGGAGAAGCTCGTGGCTAAATTAATAACAGCCGCATGGGTCGATCCATCATGTTAAGCTTCGCTAACCGGGGTTGGTCCATGGATGGGTGACCATCTTTACATACTGAGACTCCTCCGTGCCTCGGAAAGCACGTTAAGCCGTTCGTCTCGGCTGTCAATCGCGGATCTTTGACAGTCGTTACGGGTCGACAGAAGCCCGAAAGTCTGACATCCAGTCTTACCAAGGGGTATCGTATTACCCAGTAACTGGGTTGTGGAGGTCAGATGAGCAGTCGCTCCATGTAAAATACTAGTATTCAGCTGCATCCGGTTAGACTGGAAGCTGACCCCAAGATAGTTGGGAAAGGCTAGGCAGATTTTGATTGAAGTGCAGTGAAAACGCAACACACAAACAGGCAGACAGATTTAGCTACTTTTGGCGTTATAATATTATGGAAGTATGAATTAACAGAAAAAGGAACTAACGGAAGATGCTCTTCTACGCAAAGAGTGGTCCAACCCAGGGACATCCTGAATACAATCACCAAACTCCCATGCACCAACACAAAATTAAAATCCCAATTGAAAGAAAGAAAGAAAGAAAGAAAGAAAGAAAGAAAAATTATTTATTTTGCACAGATTACAAAACGCACATTAATAAAAAAAAGAAAGTAACCTCCATCCCATTAACCCCAGCTATCAGTTAACAGGTAAGCCAAATAGCCCCCACAGCGTCATTGTAATCGCACAACGGTCTGTGTGACCACACAATACGGTCTATGTGACCGCACGAGCGGAACTAATACCCTTTAAGTGCCGGCGTTTGGAGGGTTAGACGGTTAATCGTACGATTTTAGTTTTGCTAATGGATATGGGATTGGTATGGTGTCAGAAGTTCGTATCCATATGTCTTTTAGTGTGACGACACGTTCTACTGAGGACGACATTTCTTGTAAGTTTTTATCAGGTTTTTTATCATCATCAGCCTATGGCAGTCATTAAGATTAATCCTCTTTCATATTGTAAAGAAAAATTTTCTTTCACCGGCTAGCGTCAGAGTTAGATTTGTACATGTAGATCCTATTTACCAATGTACAGGTTCATTGCATGAGGAATGTTTGTGGTAAAATAATAGTCCATAGATTTGGTCTTCACTTCTCACATTTATTAACAACACTGCATCACACTAGACCAAGTTTCATGAGTCCCATAGAAAATTATATGTAGCATTTACAATTGATGAAGGACAATTATTACTCAATCCTTCGAAGATCGAAGATCAAGGTCCAGAGAGGAGATTCCACTAGCAATATCGCAGCTGTGGCCATATAATCCTGATTATCCTTGGACACGTTTTTTTTTTTTTTGGGGGTGGGAAATTATCTTATGACTTCTTCCGCTCTAGGGTGGAGCGGAAGGGCGTGTCAGACTCTTACTGACTAAAACCCACCCCTGTTCCTCCCTGCCCTACGTGCCCAGGGGCGAGGTAACTGTTTCGAATTTATCCTCAACCGCCGGGCAGGCATTGGCCATGGCAGGCCCCGTCCTTTGCTGACAACTCTTTGAGGCGCGCGTGGAACACTACGCAGGCCCGGGTCTACGGTGGCCGGAGATCGTCTCGCAGCCCCTGGCGTCTCCTGCAGCGGCTGCGGCTGAGGGCGCTAGGGCGACTCTGCCGCTGTTGAGTCTCCCTAACGTGTGCCGCCTCCCTCTTCACTAGCATTACTGCTTCGCAGAAGGAGGAGACGGGTCCCCACTCCCTCTCGCTCCGTACCATGGCCTGAACCAGGGCACGGCGCGAGAGGTCGCTGCCGCCTATCGCATCCACGAGGACACGGCGGTGCTCTGCCCAAACGAGGCAAACCTCCACCGTATGCTCCACCGTGTCCTCTGGGATCCTTGGACACGTGGACGTCTGTGTTCAGAACCCTTTGCTAAGACCGCATTGTTCTTCCAATAATTCCATAAATAGTGTGGCCAATATCAGACCATTTTTTAATAGGTTAATTAGTTTTATAATCTTAAGTAGAACCTAGGAACCCCGTCGACAATAAGAAAGCTTGGTGAGGTTCACGAATGCCACGTCTAAAGTTAGCGTCTCTTTAGAAAAAATCCCAAAGCAGTACTTACAGCGTCTTCATTCTTGTGTTTAAAGCATTTGAACTTGACTCTGGTCTCTTTAACTCCTCGAGACATGATAAAGTGCTTTTAAGAAGTTTTTTTCTAATAAATTAAGTTTATTGTCAGATTCGCTCCAGCTCAACTCAGCAGATCAAGTTGAAAAAAGAAACGTCAAACTACTATCTGTCATCTTGCAAAATAACGCTCCATTACACGATACTAATTATTTTTTAAGTGTTACAATATAACATAACATAAATTCAAATTCAACTCATTTATTTCAAATAAACCATTTACAAGCACTTTTGAATTGTCAATAAGTCGGTCAGTCAGAAAGATGAAGCTAATTGCACATTCCAAGGCGTAGATCTCAAGGAGAAGACCTTGCAAGAAACTCCATCGGCACTCTTTTAGATCATGTTATGTATTACAAAAATCCTGGTTACATGTCTTGTTGCATATTCAGCCTTATAACGTTCCCACTGCTGGGACTCAGGCCTTGAAGAGGGAATGGGTGTAATCCACCACGTCTGATCAGTGCTGGTTGGTGTCACATGTCTTCAATCTTTTGTTCAAGGACATACCGGATTTGCAACGATGTTTTCCTTAACCGTTTTGAGAGCAGTGGTGATAAAAGTGCTGGCAACTGGGCTTACCCCAATTGTAAATACCCCCTTTGTGCCTAATGGCCTAGCTTTGTTCTGTCTCCCGCTTGATTAAGATCCCAAGTGGAAATTATGTTTTTCTCCTCCGCAGTCTTTTCTAATTAATTTCATTGCGGGACCCAAGACAGTTTAATTGTTTCTCTGGGACTTGTAGAGCTTCATTGCCTCGGCGTTTTTTCTGGTGGTTGCCACTGTTGATTCTGGCTTACAGAAGTCACAGTGGTTTAGGATTAGTGTGCCCAAACAAACAAAAAACCAGTGTTGGTAAAAAAAATACACAGATTAGGGCACCTACGACACCAATGTCGGCGTCGCATAAATCATTTGTTTTTAACCGACTTCAAAAACGAGGAGGTTCAATTCGTCGGAACCTTTTTAATTTTTTTTTTATGTATGTGCCCCGATTACTCGGAGATAGCTAGACCGATTTGGATTTTTTTTTGTCTGAAAGGTTAAATTGCCCGCTTTTTGAAAAACTGAACAAAAACGAAAAATATGTAGGTATATATAGATGACGTTTTGGTTTCCTCCAATTACGAGTATGTTTAAATTCCACGTTCCATGTTATTGTGGTTAAAAACCTCGATAACATTTTTTTTTCGGGGGTATTACAACTATAAAGTGAAAAATAAAAAACCTTTTTCCAAAAAAAAAAAACAGCCAACTTCCAAAAAAGAAAATACACAAAAAAAATAAAAATAACTTTAATTTCGGAAGTCGGTGTTTGTATTTTATTTCTTCATTATTTGACACCGACTTCCGAAATTAAAGTTTGGTTGTTTTTTTTGTAAAAAAGTTATTTAATAAAGAGTAGCTTATGTGACCAAGAAAGATCTAGAGAGCGATCCAGAATCATGCTGAATGTCTTAAAATACCTACATAAATAATACTTTAGCGATGTGTAAAGATGCACAATCAAGTGCAAAGCTCAAGAACGGCGAAGTGTTATTATATTTACAACCACATGAAGTAGCATCAATATAAACGCAATATAACTAAAAGGTTATAATAATTCAACGATTGATTAATTGAAGAAAAGAAAAAAGTAAATTCAACGGTATTTAGCTCTACAGCGCAAATAATGTGCCATTACTCACGAATTTTATACCAAAAGGTGTCTTAAACAGGTTCTCACTAGATTAATACGATATAAGTCCTCACTAAAGGACGCATTACCACTTGATATATTAGATTTGAGAACGAACAAAGCGAGAAATAAATAATTCAAAAGAAAAAACAAATAAAAATAGCAAAAAAAAGTAAAACTACTTTGCAGAAACTTTTTTCTTAATTACCGTTATTTTTTTCTTTAATTATTCGTTTGCCGATAAATAATTCAAAAAGAGAACAGCATGAGAAAAAAAATTCTAAAATGTGCCAGTGACAAAACGTTATTTTTTATCGCTGCGTTCTAAAAAATTATTTATACTAATACTTTATTCCTAGTGAAGTAGCAAAAAATGAGTTCTAATTAATATTATCTTTTTATGAGGACATGTCCTAATAAGGCAGGAGGTGTAAACAAGTTCATAACAATAAGACTGTGGGACTATTATTGAGTATCGGACACAGAAAGGTGTTATGAAATAATAAATTATTAATAGGAGCACGACTACTGCATAACAATTATTAATATTGTCACACTTGATGAATATTGTAATAGAAGTGTGGCTTGGTGTAAAGGGAATCGCTCGAGAAAAGTTTAAAGTATTTTACTTTATTTATTTAAAAAATATCGAGGCTTAGGGAATAGTCAGGGTTGCAATAGGGATGTTTACTGGATATATAAATAATAATTCTATTTAGTCCGTAAGTTAGATTAGTTTTACCATACCAATAAAAAATAACAAAGATAAAACGCATCAAAGATCAGGAATGAAGGCATCACTAAACGGTACAGAGTGTATCGAGGTGTGACGTCACGCGAATTTTCAACGCACTTTCAAAAATCAATCTGCCTAGCCTTTTCCCAACTATCTTGGGGTCGGCTTTCAGTGTAACCGGATGCAGCTGAATACCAGTATTTTATATGGAGCCACTGCCTATCTGACCTCCACAACCCAGTAACTGAGTAATACTATATCCCTTGGTAAGACTGGTTGTCAGACTTTCGGGCTTCTGACGACCCGTAACGACTGTCAAAGATCCACGATTGACAGCCGGGACCAACGGCGTAACGTGCTTTCCGAGGCACGGAGGAGTCTCGGTATGTAAAGATGGTCACCCATCCATGGACTAACCCCAGCAAGCGTAGCTTAACCTGATGGATCGACCCGTGCGGCTCTTATTACTTTAGCCACGAGCACGCACTGCATCGTTCTCAATTCATCAATTCTATAAATGCGAAAGTTCGGATGCATGTTTGTTATTCAATCACGCCTGAACGCCTAAAAGTATCTGGATGAAATTTTAACGCAATGATAGATTATAGTCTGAATAAGTACATAGGCTATAATTTTTAATGTGGAAACGTACGCGGGCGTAGCCCCTGGCAGAAGTGTCTCAACTTATTATTTCTAAAGTGTGCGTTTACATATTTATGTTATGTTAAACATGATGTCCATTCCTTATCATTTTTGTTACAATTAACATTTGTTTTATCTCTTGACCGTTTATTGTAACGTCTATTACTCCTCTGTTTAACTTAGGAAGACTCATTTGACATGATCACTAGTGCTGTCACTCTTATCTTTTGATATACACTACTGTTGTACTTCCTATCTTTTCACACACTTTAGTGATGTTAAACTTGTCTTTTAGTACTGTTACACTTATCTTTTGAGTTACATTAATGATGTATAATTATCGAAAAGAAAGAGGTGGAGGACCGTTTGCATAATTTTAATGGGTCGATGAAAGGATACAATCGACCATGTTAATTATACTTTAAACGTCTGTTTTTGATCATTGAATGAATTTTGTTCTAGATGGCTGATATTACCGTTATGAAGGCACCTGTTAAATAATTCATGCATTACAATATTCTAGAGTTAAATTATTGAGTGATAGTGTTTGATTAGTTTAATTGAACGGTTCTTTTAGAATCCATCACAATTTATTAAAAGATACAGTTCATCAAAAAACGAGTGTGCTTTAGACCACACGACTGAAGTAAAACTTCTTTAGCTCCATCTCTTCCGTTTGCCTCGCCCGATCACACTTTTCGTAACGCTTTCGTCACGCGCTCCAAGTCAAGGGTGCGTAAAGAAGTTTTAAGTACTTCAAAAAGTACCAAAGAAATATATTAATTCATTGATAATTTTGTTATAAAGGAATCTAGTCAAGATTCCTAAGATTTTATTTCGAAGCCTCGAAAAATAGAACGCAGTTTACCCATATCCTTCCACAAAAGCGTTATCTTTTCCGGGCTAAATAAAAAAAAAACTGGCCAAGTATGTGTCGGATTTCACACATTAAGGGTTCCGTACCAAATATTGGTAAATACCAATATTTGGTACGGAACAAAACAACAAACAAACACAACAACAAAACAAACAAACAACAAACAAACAAATGTTAGTAAAGTATAAATAAAATAAAAATAAAAAATGCCTTTTATTTCACACCTAATAATTACCTTTTTTTTACATATTCAATTTTTTTTTGTGAAATTATAGTCTACAAATAATTATAAATTAATCAATATATTTACTTAAATGTGGAATTGAAAATAATCATACATTGTATTATACATTTTAATGTTTTTTTTTAGTTTAATTTTTTAGTAAAGTATACGTAATAGTAAATATTATCACCTTTCAAGTTCATAAGTCAATAAGAGGTTAAAAAATTCTTAGTAACAAAATTTTGTGACAGACGACGGACGGACAGACAGACAGACACGTGAGTGACAACAATAGGGCTCCGTTTGGACCCTTCGGCTACGGAACCCTAAAAACATCAACACCACAAGAGACCCTACATAAATACAAACATTTAAAATCCTATAGCTTAATTAATCCTCAATTTCGCACGAAGACGAAATACTAAAAACAGAAGAAAAACAAAATGGCTGCCACAAAACGAAGACATACCGTAACGCTCGATTTGCGATACAGGCAAAAAAATAAACTTGGAACGGACCGGCTCGAGCTGGGCCGGGGCAAAACAGTAGTCAGACAGAGCAACTCGATATGTAGATGTATTGGAGAGATTGCACACTACACGCCCGCGGTAAAATTGGATTTTAAAATTAAACGTTTTGGTTTAGTTCAGATGGAAGGTGTTAACTGTTTGATTATGTTTTTCACAGATGAGAAAGGCTACTTGGGTTTTTAAGTACTGTCAGGTGGGATTATAGTTTTTAGGAACATAACTGTCGGCTTATTATATTCAATACACATACAGGGTGTAACGGAAAGGTGTGGTCATATTTTAAGAAGCGGTTCTGCCCACGGAAATGAACAACTTTCTTTAAGAAAAAATAGAATATTCCAAAAAAAAAATTGAACCTTCCATACAAAGTTATCCTCAGTTGATCAATATTTGTATGAAAGATAAAAAAAAAATTAAGAATTTCCTAAGGTTTTCTTGAAGAAACTTGTTCATATTGATAGGCAGATGCAGTTCTTAAAATATGACCACACCTTTCCGTTACAGCCTGTATAAATTACAGTTTTAAATAGTTTTAATAGTAATAGTCAAAGCAGGGTCCCAGCATATCCAATCGCGCAACGAAAGCTTCGTCTGGTGGTTGTCGAGGCTTTTGGCCATCAGACCGTGGCCGCGTTGGCTGAAACGGCAATCGGCAATGACAGCAGAGTCCAAGGTCCGAGTCTGCATAGTATTACTATCTTAGTTTTATTATTTGTTTTTGTCTTGACGCAGTTTACTTATATTTAGTAACTAAATCAGTCACTGCTGTGGTTCGTGTGGATTAACATCGATTTTCTTTTGTCATTTATCATATACGGGAAATATTTTTTTGATTCTCTACCAGGGATTTCAAAGCATTAAGTCAATGTATACATAGTGTTTTATTTTGATAGGCTCACGTTTGGCCACTATCCTACCTGATGGTAAGCGATGATGTGGTCGACGATAGAGCACGGTTGCTTAGAAGTAACCTCTTCACTCTTGTCTTAAAGGTTGTAGCCCCCAGGTTGTATCTATCACGAAACACAGACTCCAACAGGGAATTCCACTCCTATCAACTTTTGGCTCTCTTTTTTGGAAATATTCTTCAGAACTTTACTTAGCCAAAATCGCAGCGACTCGCCAAGTATTCTGAACGGTCCCTAACAGTAAAATTGTTGGCATTCTAAGAATAAATTTTGCTCGAGTGAACATTTCGCTCTAGATCATAACAAAATGCTGCACTTTTTCGATAGAATCGATACAGAAATAATATAATGTTAATGGTCTGTTTTATTTCGCTTCATTAACTTGGATGTCTGGATCCCGCGGGTTCTCTCTATAAGATAAGTAGGACAGTAGTCTTGATATATTTTACACTCTGAATTATTTATTGTTCTTATAGACGTTGCAAATAAAAAAAGATAATTATTAATATGTATCTAATATTTGCAAAAAACTGGCTAAGTGCGTGTCGGATTTCGCACAGGGGTTCCGTACTAAATATTGGTATTTGTTATTAAAGTATACGTAATAATAAACATTATCACCAAAAGTTAGGTCAAAGGGAAGTTTTAATGTGTATCTAATATTTGCAAAAAACTGGCTAAGTGCGTGTCGGATTTCGCACAGGGGTTCCGTACTAAATATTGGTATTTGTTATTAAAGTATACGTAATAATAAACATTATCACCAAAAGTTAGGTCAAAGGGAAGTTTAAAAATTCTTTGTTAATAAAAATTGCGACAGACGACGGATAGACGGAGAGACAGACGGACATGCACGTGAGTGACAACAATACGGCTCCGTTTGAACCCTTCTGGTACGAAACCCTAAAAAACACAAAACTGAAACTCAACGTATTTGCGAGAAGAGCTACAGGTAAGGAAGAAATGGTGACGGATTGTGAAGCTTGCCACCACCCCTGATGTGACGACCACGATCTGCCAATCTGACACTCTGCCAAGAGTGTAACGACGAAGACGAATAATTGCACATCACATGCGGCCGAGCACTTGTGATGAGACCATTTGTTTAAAAACACTGTAATCCTACCTTATTCTTACAAATAATAAAAAAAACTTTTTTCAAAAACTACAACCGACTTCTAAAAATTGTAAAATAACTTTAATTTCGGAAGTCGGTGTTTTTTTTTGTTTCTTCGTTATTTCATACCGACTGCCGAAATTAAAGTTACTTATTTTACAATTTTTAGAAGTCGGTTGTAGTTTTTGAAAAAAGTTTTTTATTTTGCACTTTTTGGTTTTTTTTAATTTTTTTTTTAATTTTTTGTTGTAAACCAGAAGTAAAACTAAATATTAAAGTTATGGCCGAATATCGATAACACGAATAACATGGAATTTGAACATTTGGAGATAACCAAAACGTCATTTGTATATACATATTTTTTGTATATGTTGATTTTTTTTAAAAGTGCTGAATCAATTTCGATAAAATTTATATGGGACCACCTCTGAAGTATGACCTATCATACAGAAAAAGAATCATCAAAATTTATTCACAAATGGGAAAGATATCGCGTATCAAACATACAAAAAAAAACATACAGACGAATTGAGAACCTCCTCTATTTTGAAGTCTGTTAAAAAACCGGCCAAATGCGCGTCGGACTTCGAAATGATTACGATAATGAAAAAAGTAGTGACAAGAAGATGAATTAGGTACCACTTACGACGACAAAAGAATACATTTTATGGAAGCATCAACTGGCTGGTATAAAATCGCAAATCTGTTTAGTAAGTGCTAGATTCTTCTCTGTACGGGTAGGTATATAGCATTACCCAGCGACTCATTGCAGGTCAAAGGTAGAACTTTTTTCCTGATATTACAATTTTTTAATGGCGACCCTTAACAGTGGGACAGTACGGGCTAGTACTATGAAGAACAATTCTGTCCTAACCATTTAGAACCTATGTGTGCCTTAATAGAATTCTATGCATACCTACCGCATGCCGATACAAAACTGCGTGTCGTTCGACCTAACCCTGTGAGTGCGATCGTGGAAACGCGGTCACTATAATGGCTTTGCCCGGATCGATTACACCCCAGAAAAGAAAAATTTCACAGGGCAGATTACACCACTTAACTTAAAAACCGATCGGCTTAAGTTCATTTGAGATTTTCGTGGAATAAGATAAGAAATGGTTGCTTTTGTTTTTACTTTCATATTTCTGAAAGATTTTCCAAAATCGATACAATATTTTCGGAGTTTTTCTCCAATGCCGTGGGTAGACGATGTCTACAGCGCAGACTCGTGAAGTTTCGGGGCGTTTCGTCACCATAGCAACGCTGTCATCTGAATTATAACCCTGTGCCGCGGAGGTGTGGTCTCTAACACGATTGTCGCACTAATCCTATTTAAACACACAATTATTTGTACAAGGCGTCACTTTTTACACCTTTCCCTATGTTTTTTATTTATTTTTTCTAGTACTGTTTGACCTATGACGTGACAACCACGCCCTGCTTGCAATGGATGATCAGCAAATCCTGGCCATATAGTAAAGGGTATGTAAAATTCAGTGTATGGTAAAATAGTCGTTAATATTTTGGGATAAGAGCCAATGTTACTTGTAGATTGATCATTAGGTACTAATTAAATGCATAGATATAGGCAGATAAGTCGTAGGTATCACCAACGCAGCTTAAAGATGGCTGAAACAACTTTTACTGGTTTTCTAATCGCTACAAACTGCAATATATCCTAAATAAACCTCTGACCTTCTCAATCTTGAGAGTAACTGAAGTCTTAACACATATTTATGAGGGGCATCTTTTGGAAAGTCAGCGCGAAAATTGATGCAGTGTCACAAACTGCTGATTGGTTCAAGTAAACACTAAAATACCTACTGTAAATTTTTACTATTTACTCTAAAAAATGGCAAAAAACGTCGCTAAATTGTAGCAATATAGACTGCGGAAACAAACTTACCCAGGAGTTGCTTAAATTTAACCATCCCAAAACGAAAATATATTAAATTAACCCTTTGCATTGTGACAAAGGGCTCTAAAATACCATAGGCACAATATAAATAAACCCCGTAGTCCACATAATGCTAAGCCAGCGAAGTATAAAGCTGGTAAATCGGAGGTAAGCCAATAAAAGGGTTTTATTAAATGAAAACCTATTGGATTTGCCGGCGGCGCGTCGGCGATGCATTTTGTGGCGGTTAGGTGTAGCGGATACAGCGGCTGGAAAAAGCAAAGAAAACGAGCGTCTGTTTAGGTTTGGAGTCAAAAATCTGCATAGTCTTTTCCCAACTATCTTGGGGTCGGCTTCCAGTCTAACCGGATGCAGCTGAATATCAGTATTTTACATGGAGCGACTGCCTATTTAACCTTCACAAACTCAGTTACTGGGTAATACGATACCCCTTGGTAAGACTGGATGTCCGACTTTCGGAATTCTGACGACCCGTAACGACTGTCAAATATCCACGATTGACAGCCGGGACCAACGGCTTAACGAGCTTTTCGAGGCACGGAGGAGTCTTGGTATGTAAAGATGGTCACCATCCATGGACCAACCTGATGGGTTGACCCGTACGGCTGTTATTACTTTAGCCATAGAGTATTAATTCTTAAGTAACATATCTCGTTATAGGTTCTAAACGGCCGGGTCGCGGGCTCGTTTGAATGAGTTACCGCAGCCCTGGAACGCAAAGGGAACATAGGTGGGTTTTAGTCACTAAGAGTCTGACACTTCCTTCCGCTCTACCCAGAGCGGGAGAAGTCATCTAATGACTTTTAACCGATTTCAAAAAAGTAGCTTCTGTATTCGACCCATATGTATGTTTGTTTGTCCGCTACTTTCTCGAAAACTATTGATCCGATTTATATGGGGTTTTCATTATTCAAATGAAAATTTCTCAAGGAAGGTTTGAGTTTATAATTCATTAGGATCTGATGAAGACCTTCGCAGATAGACAGTGGAACTCTTCAATAACTAACAGCAAATGATTCGCGATTACTGGGATCGTTTGTTTATGTATTTTTAACACAATTGAATGGGGAACCACAACTTAAAAGTACAAAAAAAAAAAACAAGACTTAGAACCGACTTCCAAAAAAAAAACAGCAAAATAACTTTAATTTCGGAAGTAAGTGTCAAAAAACGAAGAAACAAAACCAGAAACACCGACTTCCGAAATTAAAGTTATTTTTTGTATAAAAGTTTTCAAAGATCAGAATAGTTCAAAATGTAGGAACTTTGGCGGTTGGTGTTTGCAAGTCTATGAAAACAGGTACTGTTTATAATTATATTAACTATTTTTATTACAAGTGGTTTCAGTAGTATCATGCATCATCATGATCACTCTCCTGCCCTTATCCCAATTTATTTGGGGTCGGCGCAACATGTCTTATTCTTCCATACTCCTCTATTAGTCGTCACCTCTGTAGTCACCCCCTTTTTACCCATATCCTCTTTCACACAGTCTAACCATCGTTTCTTTGGCCTTCCCCTACTCTTATAGCCATCCACATCCATACACAAGACTTTCCTCACGACATTTTCTTCATTCCTCGGCATCACATGCCCATACCACGACAACCGATTTCCACACAACTTTTCAGTCAGCGGTGCCAGTTTCAGACTTCCTCTTATATACTCATTCCTAATTCTATCCATGCGCGTAACACCACACATCGCTTTTAGCATTCTCATCTCAGCTGCATGCAATTGCTTTTCATTTATCCCTTTTGTGGCCCAACATTCTGAACCATATAAGACAGCAGGTCTGACCATTGTTTTTTTTTTCAGTAGTATCATGCAAAAGTAAATATAAAATAATTATTTATTTTACTCATCCATTGAGAAACCAATTAAAGAACTTAATGTTTTAACAGTTTCTACAAGGTTAAGCCACTATTGCTCACATAGACCGATACAAAAAAAAACTCCGCTTATTGTAAATTAATTCACAATTCAAACGTACAAAAAACAACACCCAAGCCACATCAATCAAGCATTGCACAATGCCCTAAAAAGGCTTATTATCACCAAATTAGCACACATTGCATTACAATCCGCCATTTTGCTAGTCAGCGTGAGTCAGCGGTTCTGTGTCACGCTATGCGTCGACCCTTATCCGTTCCCTGCAAAGTTGGTAGGGCTTATTCGATTAGTACGCCACACTGATTGAATTAAGGTGAATGTACCGGATTAGTTCCTTATGTGTGATTAATTTATTTTATTTTTAATTGTTGGGTGTTTAATATTGTGTTTTTGTAGTAGGGGCAGCGGTGGACGGGTTAAGTTTGTGTTTGTGGAATCAAAGCTTGATTAATTATTTTACTGTCATCATCATTCTCCTGCCCTTATCCTAATTTATTTGGGGTCGGCGCAACATGTCTTTTTCTTCCATATTCCTCTATTAGTCATCATCTACAGAGATTTATTTATTTATTGTTTCACAAACTAGTTGATATACATGCTTAGTATAAATTTATGTGCAAGAATGGACAGATGACGACTAATAGAGAAGTAGTGACTACAGAGACATCCCTTTTTACCCATATCCTCTTTCACACAGTCCATCCATCGTTTCTTTGGCCTTCACCTAATTTCTGACCCTAATTTTTGAATTTATTTGATGTTGAGAATTTTTCAAATATTTAGTACTTTACCCTGAATACCTATTAAAAGCCATTAGATGAGGGTTAGTCACGTTCTTATCTCAAAATCATCATCATCATCATTTCAGCCGAAAGACGTCCGCCTCTCCTAGTGTCGCTACAATGACCAGTCTTGTGCTTCTCGCATACATGGGATTCCCGAGACCCTTACCAGATCATCGGTCCACCTTGTGGGAGGCCTTCCAACGCTGCACCTTTCGATGTGCGGTCACCATTCCAGAAATTATCGGCCTCATCGAATATCTGTTCTGCGAGCAATATGCCCTGCCCACTGCCACTTAAGTTTGATGATTCTTCTTACTCGTATCTCAGAATACTCAAGTCAGAAACCCGCGAAAAAAGAATGGAGTCAGTGAAGAAAACTTGTTACGCAGAACCAAAACCACATGGGACAGGACGCAGGAAGGTGATGACTATAGGTGGATAGAAACGTTCTCATGCCTATGCTTTATCAGCTAAAGCAAGTGTTTGTTTAAATATTTCCTCGAAAAGTGATTCATTTTTAGTTTAGCTGAGTTAAGACAAGTTACCGTTATCACATAGGTGATGTGTGACCTGGTGAGGGTCGCGGAAATCTGGATGTGAGACGCACAGGACCGGTCGTTCTGCTGACACTTGGGATAGAACTATGTCCAGCAGGTGATGTACGTAGATCATGAAAATTTGTTGAGTATTGGTGTTAAGATTATTCTGGTTTTTCATAGTTTTTTTGCACAGCATACAGGACTGACGATTGCTTTTTAAGACACAGAGAGAAGAACTTTGACGTCCCACAAAAAATTTCACAAATCACATCACTAACTTTCTTTTTAATTCTGCCTTTTTCTCGTTCCTCAGAAGCAGTTTATAACAAGCCCATAGCCACAACTCTAGCATGAAACTAAGTTTATCACTCTGCACATACACACATACGTAAGCATCACTCATCTGCACGAACCCACACATCTACAGACAGACAGACGGAGAGAACGCGGTTGCAAAAAGCAATTATTTTAATGAGTGTTAGGCGAAGCATGGAGGGTGTATTTTTTCATGGCATCGCATCAACAATCTCTTGGATTGTTTAACATTTATAATTTACATA
This sequence comes from Polia nebulosa, assembly GCA_951329385.1. Lineage (NCBI taxonomy): Eukaryota > Metazoa > Arthropoda > Insecta > Lepidoptera > Noctuidae > Polia > Polia nebulosa. The sequence continues at coordinate 4,349,475 of OX589609.1, forward strand.
ATTCATAATCATCCAACTGGTGGGGTGTGGTTCTGTTGAAAGCGATTTGGTCAGAAAATTTGCACGTAGGCACTTATGTAGTGAAAGATGTGACAGTTTATACTAATAATATATTATAGACGTATTAACTAACTTTAAAAATAGAGTTACGTTCGAGGAATGAGGAGGTCCTGGAACGTAATTTAACTTTTTATTTTATTTTCACCAACTAACCAAAGTTATAGTGGCGCCCAACGTGGGGCCACTATAACGTGGGTCAGTTGATGGGTACCTAGTTTGTAACGATAAATTTGTAACGTATTTTAACTATTTTCTTTTTATTTTCTAAACTACCAACCTACTAACCCACGTTATAGTGCTTTTGCAAAAAAAGGAAAAGCAAAACCTCAAAACATTTAACAAAGTGATTACCAGAAACAAACAACAATTTTAACATGTAAAAACAGATCAAAGTACACACATTCACTTATATCGTCCTTTTCCGCAGTTTCAAATGCCCTCTCTTAAAGTTTACCTGTTCGCTTTACTCTTAACTCGTTCAAACCGGCGTGTACCACCGGTGGAGCACCGTGCTCCACCGGTGGTACACGCCGGTTTGAACGAGTTAATGATCTCTAAAGCTCAGTTGCAGGTGTTTATAAAATGACTAGCGATCCGCCCGGCTTTGCACGGGTACGAATTATATAAGAAAACCTTCCTCGTTTTTCGCTCTTTATATTAGTGAAATCTGCATCAAAATCTATTGCGCTGCTTAAGAAGAGTGAGCGGAAAAACAGACAGACGCGGAAAGCCACTTTCTTTTATACTATGTAGAGATTGATAAGTCACTGTCAAACCGCTCCGCTCCTCGCTCCGCTACCCTCCCCGCTAACAAACGAACCACACCCCAGTACCTAATCATTTTAATTGCTGACACAGTTGCATCGTCTTGATGCACAGTAAACTGAATAATACCTTTGTTGTTGATTTCAGAAAAAAAGTTAGACGACCTAGAATCTGAACAATGCTATTAGGCATTTATTAATTATTATTTATCAATCAATGACATTGTGGTTAAAGTATTGTGAGGCTGTGAAAATGTGTTTTTTGTCACATTGTGCGTTTTTCTTTGGCGTAGTGGGCTTTTGGTGTGGTATTGTGGTTTCGGTGTAGAATATTGAGGCCGTGACCCTCCTGCCAGGGTCGCAAGTGTGTTTAAAGCAGTCACCTTGCCCTGGCACAGGACACTAAAAAAACATGGGTGGGTTTCAGTCAGCAAGAGTCTGACACGACCTCCCGCTCCACCCAGAGCAGGAGAAGTTAATTGTTGATTTGTGACCCCCAACGCATAAAAGAAAAGCAAGCATTTAAAAAACACAAAAGAGCTGATGACCTTAAAATGGTTGAACCAATTTTGATAAACCATTTCTAAGAACCAGCTAGAAAATTTGCTTTCAAATAAAAAAACAACCACATTCAAATCAGTTCACCCGTTTAAGAGCTACGGTGCCATAGACTCACACACAGCGGTCAAACTTATAATACCCCTCTTTTTGTGACAGGGGTTAAAAAGGGTCTCGGGTAGCCGATGGATGCGAGACGCACAGGACCGGTCGTTGTGGTGACACTTAGGGGAGGCCTATGTCCAGCAGTGGACCTCTTTCGGCTGAAATGATGATGTTTGGGGTTGTGGTGAAGGCTGGTGAGGCCGTGACCGACCCGCTTATGTCGTGCCCCCAAGGCTAGGAGTGACTAGGACAAGATTATGTGTGTTTCTTTCCGTTGAAATCGGAAGCGCGTATGAAGAGGCTGTTATTCTTGTGTTGTATTAACAACGTTAAGAAGGAATGTACATTCCTATGCTTTGTACTTTGTAAACTACTAAGTGATTATGGTGTGTTTTCCTTATGCATTTGTAGCGAGATAAGGTTTCATCATTAGCCTGTCTTGTCCCCAGTGCTGGGGCACAGGCCTCCTCTCTGTGAGAGGGTGTGGGTCGTAATCCAGCACGCGGGCGAAATGCGGATCGGTGGATGTCACATGTCTTCGAATTTTTGGTTCTAGAACATGCCGATTTCCTCACGATATTTTCCTTCACCGTTTTGAGAGCAGTGGTGATGAAACAATTTACACAAAGTAAAGTGCCTGCCTGGATTTGAACTCACGACCTTGTAAGTTGCGGCCAATACCTACCACTGGGCCACCACTGATCAAATAAGGTTTAGATTAATTTATTTGTTCTCATGCACATTTCATCATCATCCTACATTGTACATAAATGCGAAAATTTGAACGGATGTTTGTTACTCAATCACGTCAGAAAAGCTGAACGGATTTGGATGAAATTTGGCACAGAGATAGATTGTAGTCTGGAATAGCAGGCTAAATCCACGCGGGTAAAGCCACTGGCAGATGCCAGTAATATTATAGGTATGTAGCTGTGTTTTATTTGATTAAAACACGTGCTCATCTGTATGGAGTCATGAACGAAGAAATATCTGGGTACAGTTGGTTACCTAATTGGATAAGAAGGCGAAGAAATACCACATTTTTGCAAGTAATTAATATGGTGTCATCGAACAGTTTTTTTTTAGGACAATTCAAAGTTATCAAACAGTACACATAACTCTGTTTAATAGTAATCACGTCGTATACATCAACACGTGACGTCATTCAAAAAAGTTTCCTACCCATTAAGTCTTCTGCCCGGGGGTGGAGGATAAATTCGAAAGAGTTACCTCGCCCCCGGGCGCGTAGGGCAGGGAGGAACAGGGGTGGGTTTTAGTCAGTAAGAGTCTGACACGCCCTTCCGCTCCACCCCAGAGCGGAAAGAGTCATTAGATGATTTCCCACCCCCCAAAAAAAAAAAAAAAAAAAACCCATTAAGTCTTGATTCATTCCGTCAATGAAATGTGTCATCAGTCTAATGACATCAACTGCTAGTGTCATGATCCTATCACTAGACACAACAATAAAAAACCCTTAAACGGAAGGTTTTTGCCGGGATTTTTTCGAATGACGTTCAGTGGCTGTTCTAATTATTCGCAAATTGATTTGTAGTGGATATTATGATGTAAAATTGATGAATTTTTGTGTCTCAAGTGTCTACGCAACTGGAAAATATGTGGAATTATTACATTTTAGTGTAGTATTGACTACCTCAGCGATGATTGAAGAGAAGACTGACTCGATAGGCATTATATTGAATTACGTCTGCATTCTAATTGAAAACAAACTGATTGTATTCTGTAGCAAAAAACTAAATAATTTCTAAACTTAAAACTGGCTAAAGGCACAAAACGTGCAAAACCAAAGGAAAAAAATAGTGCTAGTGACGCGCTGTCCTATCACCAGACACAACAATAACCCTCAAACGGCACGTGTCTTTATCGCTAATAAAAAGTAGCAAAAAATTGCGTAACAAAAGTGAAAAGTCGACACTCAGCAAAGTGATTGCAAAATGAGCTTAGACATTGTACACAAAGTGTATGCACAATAAAGTAATAACTAGCTTTAGTTAAGGCAAACACTAATTTGGTTGGTCTCAACCATAGGCGGTAGCGGGGGCAGCAGCGGGTTGCGTTATAGTGGGGTGGAAACAACGCTACGCGGAAAGAATTAATTTAATTTTTGCTTATCCTTGCCAAGTGCGCTTCATTTATATTGGACTTGCTTTTGCCAGCGGCTTCGCCCGCGTGGAATTAGTTTTAGTCTATTAATTATAGTCTAAGTGGTATTCCAGACTATAATCCATTTCTATGCCAAATTTCATCCAGATCCATTCAGCCATTCTGGCTTAATTGAGTAACAAACTTTCGCATTTATAATTTTAGTAGGAAACCATAATTGCTAAAACACGTACCATAATTGTCACGGGTTACTATGATTTGTCACCAAAACGTTAACATTGCCAGAAAAGTTGGTGAATAAATAAATTATACTATGCAAAACTGGTCGCAAATCTGACACCTTCAAGGACATCAGCTGCGACAAGGACATTAACTGTTTAGTGCTATACAAAACAGCTGATGAAGGTATCAGATTTACGAATTCTTTTTATCTATGATGAAAATCGAATTCATATTTTTTTTGTGGCATTAATTAAACAGATTTAACATTGAATGTTTTCATAAAACTACACAGTAAAGTAAAATATCAAAGAAAGTACACGGACGCAGAGTCAAAGCGCGTCGACGAAGCGTCAGTCTATTCACAAAATGTATATTCACACTTCGACTCTACATCGGTGTGCCTTGGCCCTTACATGACCCTATGTATCTTGAGCAAAACACATGCCACTCAACTGTTTATCGTTGCCACAACAACACAATTATTCTCCATCACCATTATCGCTTCATCTCATGACTCGATCCACAACATTATCGGCCGTAAAATCTCGATACGACTAATCGCATAAAGCATCGTGAATTCGCATACAAATTTGAATAATTAATAAACTAATTAATTGTAAAAAAGCGGTGTTTGTAATCTTAGTGTGGGATTGGAACGTTTACTGGACGGCTTTTTAGGGTTAGAGATATGAGAGGTTTTAAATTAATATTGAGGGTTTTAATATTTTACTTCTGTATAATTTTTTTTTTTTTGGTGAGAAATCATCAAATAATTTCTCCCGCTCTGGGTGGAGCGGGAGGGCGTGTCAGACTCTTACTGACTAAAACCCAGCCGTGTTCTTTCAGTTGTTTGTGCCGGGGAAGCGGTGACTCTTTCTTTCGAACCCATCTCAAATTAAAAAAAAATGGGAGAACGTCTATATTTTTAAGACAAGTTTTGGTTTTACTGGCATTGAGTAGGGATAGATGCGAGACGCACAGGACCGCTCGTTTTGCCGACACTTGAGGGAGGCCTATGTCCGGCAGTGGACGTCGTTTGGGTCAACAAGATGCTTATACTGTAAAAATTTGAAGACTGTAGCTCCAACCGTTTGGCTGTAAAACCTGTGTGACAGACGACGGACAGACGTACATTTAAGAAATGCTCATTTGGAGCCTTCAAAACTTTAGCTACCTATTTATCTCTTAGAAAAGTGTAAGCTAAAGGCTCAATTACACCTTCCGATTTCAAGGGACCCAATTTAGGAACGATCTAACTAGGAAGTATGAAGCGAGCAATTCTAACTGCTATTACACCTTCCTGTTTCCTAAATTGGGTCTCTTGAAATCGGAAGGTGTAATTGAGCCTTAAGCACGCAAATGCAGACTGCAGACATTCTGCTATAATAACTATTGGAAATCATGGAAACGAAAAATTATGTTAATAATTCCCAAAACGTTTTGGAAATACATTCATAGTGCGTACGGCTAAGGAGTGGAATTCCCTGCCGGAGTCTGTGTTTCCTGATAGCTACAACCTGGGAGTCTTTAAGTCAAGAGTGAATAGGTTACTTCTAGGCAAGCGTGCTCCATCTTCGACCACATCATCGCTTACCATCAGGTGAGATAGTGGTCAAACGCGTGCCTATCAACAATAAATAAAAAAATCATTCTAGGCTTTTTTTTGTGGGGTGGGAAGTCATCCAATGACTTCTCCCGCTCTGGGTGAAGCGGGAGGGCGTGTCAGGCTGGCGTGGAGTCTACTACAGAATAGGATACTAAAAACCTACTTGTGAGGACTTGTCTCATCCTCATCTGCCACGTTCTTTCCTAGCAAGGTATTTGGGGTCGGCTCACAGTCTACGAATCAGATCTGTGATGACCATTCACTTTTTCATTTTTTTTAGGAAAAAAACTATTTTGACACAAAACTTAACGAATCAAATTATAACTCATCATTTCTAGGTTTACCAATGCGGTGGAAGTTTCTTCCAGCAAGGAGCTCGTGGTTAAAGTAAATTACAACCGCACGGGTCGATCCATCAGGTTAAACTACGCTTTCCGGGGTTGGTCCATGGATGGATGACCATCTTTACATACCGAGACTTCTCCGTGCCTCGGAAAGCAAGTTAAGCCGTTGGTTCCGGCTGTCAATCGTAGATCTCTGACAGTCGTTACGGGTCGTCAGACACCCGAAAGTCTGACAACCAGTCTTACCACGGGTTATCGTATTACCCAGTTACTGGGTTGTGGAGGTCAGATAGGCAGTCGCTCCATGTAAAATACTGGTATTCAGTTGCATCCGGTTAGACTGGAAGCCGACCCCAAGATAGTTAGGAAAAGGCTAGGTATGAATTCAGTATGGACCCAGTCACTTAGAGATTAAAATTGCATTCAATAAACAGCTAATTTTCTTTCATAAAGCGATAATATTATCCGTACCATCATAACCTACTTATCAGCCATTAATTATTTATTTAAAACATCCATGTACGGAATCCCCGTGCTGTATCACGACCACTTTTTCCTCCGATGGAAAGCCACATTCCTTACGTTAGAGAAATGTTTGGATTTCATTATAATTATTGGGTGGTACCGTTTAGTTAATGAGTCTGATGTTACGATGTATTGTCATGATATATGTTTTTTTAATTGATTGCTTTATAATTGATTAAATGTTTTATTGGCAAAGAAATTAGATATGCGTGCGGTTTTTTATGAGGTTTTTCAAGTGACGCGGTTGAATTAGAAATGACAGAGTAATAAAATTCTTCTTGTTCGTGAGTTATTTGTTGAGACACCATTTTACTATAGTTCATCATCATCAGCCTTTTAATGTCCCCACTGCTATGGCACAGGCCTCCTCTCTGTGAGAGTGTGTGGGCCGTAATCCACCACGCGGTCCCAATGCGGGTTGGTGAATGTCACATGTCTTCGAATTTTTTGTGCTAGGACATGCAGGTTTTTTCGAATGTAGTTAGGTTATAAATAGTTTGTTAATGTTTAGGTAATAATATTTAAGTATCTTATTTTTACTTCCACAATAAAATATTATTACAGTGACTTAATAAGCTTTAACTGTGTGACTCTAAGGCTGCATTTAGTGTGCAAGATGCAACTGAGAAGTGATGCACAAAATTCAGACAACTGACTAAGATTTTAAAAATCATAAACAGGGTTTTACCAAAAAGGGCTTTGTCTCAACAAATGGTGTTCGTCAACGAGACGAAAACCATTTGAGATTTGAAGCTATTGGATAACAACGTAAAAAAAATGGGCAGAGCGAAGTATGCTTCACAACTTGCAAGCAAAAATTTTTTGAAACTGTTCATAAGTCTGTGCAGACATTTGTGATGGTACGTTTAATAGCATTATTCCTATTAATAATGCAATAAGACTTAGACTTTCCACTGAACACAACTAACTCCCCAGTGAGTCAACGCAAATTCACGAAACTTACACCCACAAAAAATCGAAAGCGCGCTCCTGAAAAAATTCAATAAAAATAGAACGTAGTTAGAGCGAGATGGAAGATGCCACCCTAGACGGGACACGCCCCCTTTCTTACTGCTAAGAGGGTAGTCTCGGGTAAGGTCGGCTCGGGTAAGGGTACATACTTATTGTTATGTTTTGAGGGTGAACGCACTAGGGGATTGTAATTGGCTTGCACGTGGCTTGGTTTTCGGGTACGAAAATTGGGGTGGGCTTGTAAAAAATATTGGTGGTTCAGGGTAGGTTTTTTGGGGGCTCGTTTTGGTGAAAGTTTTTGAGCTGTGAATGTAGGGGTCGATTTTTGAATCGGGAATGGGGCTAATACTCGAATAGGGCACAAGTTTTTGATATACATAAGTACATAAAATGAGTTTACTTCTCAACAATAAAACAATTGTTTGAAACTTTCATTTGATACCTATAATTATCATGGGAATGCATAAAAAATACCTAGTCCGCAATCTTTGGAAGTTCGCTACATTGGATTTAGAATGACGTTTCTTAGCTAACCATACATTGGTGTTGATTCTGTTGTGCACAAACTAAACTTAATTTAGGCTATTGCTATCTTTTTCTCTCTAATAAAACAAGAAAGTTACGGACGTAAATTAGAGCTGTCAAATTTAGTTTGAACTAATATTTCCATACAAATTAAGGGTACACGTAAAAACATGTCGTCTAAAAACATGGCGAAGCGCAAGGCGTAAACTAGTTTGACATCTCTAACTTAGTACATAGCTATAGCCGTCCTTTTCTCGCACTGCTTTTTAGTAAAAGATAGCAATTCTCTAATTTTTGTTTAGTTATTGAACAAGAGACTAACCTTGTATGCAAAATTTCAGCTCAATCGGAAACTGGGAAGTCGGTCAAATGTAACTTCTAAGATTTTTTTACTTCGTAAATTACCGCTGAAACTACCAAAAATAACACTGTCATGACGAAGATACGATAGCATAGCGTGTCAGTATTACTAACAACGGTCAACAGATATCTAGAAAGGGCGTAACCAGTCTTTCTTATAAAGAAAAACACCAAATAAAACTCAATAATTTCAAAAGATAACTAGTTACGAACCCAACCCTTCAAACGCGGTGCACTTTCGAAAATTTTATTTCTAACATTTCAACCCTCACAGTGCGACGTGTGGCCTTTAAGACCCCAGCGTAATGAAAGTTTCACCGATACCCCGAATAATTCCAGTCACGCAACGGTGTCCATTCAAAATGTGATTCAGACCACGATTATAATATTAGGTGACTCAGAGATTAGTTCGATTTTGTGTCAAATTAGAATGGTTTATTGTTATTGAAATGTAACGAATTGTTCAGTGCTACCGTGTTTTTGGTTACAAATTGTGTTTATGGTAATCGTGTTGTTGAGTCTTGAGACGTTTTGTGCTCTGTGGTTGGGATTTGAATTTCCATGTTTTAGGTAGTAGATTTTGATAAGATTTGTTCATTTTCTTGAAATAATTTTATTAAAGTAGCTTATTTTAGTGAGCAATGTCTGCGTGTTTATTAAAATCAATGAAGACAAATATATTTTTTTTTTAAATACCACAGTAATAGGTTTGCGACTGACCACTATCTCATCTGATGGTAAGCAATGATGTGGTCGACGGGGCACGTTTGACTAAAAACAAACTATTTTTAAGCCTTCCATTTTAGAAAGAAAATGAAAAATAAATAAAATACACTAAAACATGGGACTAACAAAAAAACCATAATAATCATAATTTAAGGAACAAAAAATCCAGTTGACATCGTAGCTAAAACCATAATAATAGTGATAATTCCCTACAAAATGTCTCTCATGTAAAAATTACAACTTAATTGAAACATCATCAATTTTTTTTTCGCATTATTAATTTCCAAAAGGTTATGCACAGGTGTACTCTTTTGAACCCACTATTTGTAAATAAGGAGGCCCCATTATTGAACCCTATTCAATCATGGGGTTAATATGGGGGCCCCCCCTTATTAACGAATAGTGTTTAATTCTAATTTATTTTGAATACTAAATCGAGCATGACCATTGACGGGTTAGACAGTCACGTAGTGCTTTGAAGCGAAAACCCTTATTAAATAAAACAAAAAAAAAAAAAAAACAATCTGCCCGCGCCTTTTCCCTACTATCGGGTCGGCTTCCAGTCTAACCGGATGCAGCTGAATACCAGTATTTTACATGGAGCGACTACCTATCTGACCTCCACAACCCAGTTACTGGGTAATACGATACCCCTTGGTAATACTGGATGTCAGACTTTCGGGCTTCTGACGACCCGTAACAGCCGGGACTAACGGCTTAACGTGTTTTCCGAAGCACGGAGTAGTCTCGGTATGTAAAGATGGTCCATGGATGGGTGCATGGACCAACCCCGGCAAGCGTAGCTTAACCTGATGGATCGACCCGTGCGGCTGTTATTACTTTAGCCTCGAGCTCCTGCACTTATTAAATTAAACATAAGTAAATAATTAAGCTTATGAACTCTCATTTGCTGTGTTTATACAGGGTGTAACGGAAAGGTGTGGTCATATTTTGGGAACTCCATCTGACCATCGATATGAACAACTTTCTTCAAGAAAATCTTAGGAATTTCACTAAAAAATTTTTTACCTCCCATACAAATATTGATCAGCTGATGATAACTTTGTACGGAAAACCATTTTTTTTTTGGGAATATTCTATTTTTTCTTAGAGAAAGTTGTTCATAGCCATGGGAAGGACCGGTTCCTAAAATATGACCACACCTTTCCCTTACATCCTGTATAGCGCTGTGAATAATGCTACGTTAACGAAAATACAACTAAGTTACAAAAAACTTACTTTTCAAGCAGTCTGATGCAGTTTGTGGTACTTGTTTTAGTTCATATACAGATCTGTATCATACTGCTTGAAAATAAACTTGTTAGGAATGTTAAGTTGGGTTTTTTGAAACCCAACAAAAAATACCCCTTTATTTAAGTGACTTATATTTTTGATAGCCTCTTCAAGTCCTTTATTTTGATGTCCATATCCATGTCATTAAAAAACTTTTTTACAAATGAAAAACTTTTTACAAAAAAAAATACAACCGACTTCCATAAATAATACTAAAAAATGCAAAATAACTTTAATTTCGGAAGTCGGTGTTTCTAGTCTGGTTTCTTCGTTATTTGACACCGACTTCCGAAATTAAAGTTATTTTGCATTTTTTAGTATTGTTTATGGAAGTCGGTTGTATTTTTTTTTTGTAAATAGTTTTTTATTTTTCACTTTTTAGTTGTTTTACCCCATTCTAAAACTAACTTAATAGTAAAGTTATGCCCGAATTGATAGCCCAAAAAATAGGGAATTTGAACGTAGTTGGTGAAATTAGGGTGTATCAGGGTGAATTGTACAAATCTGTATACCCCTTCAGAGCGCATCAGCGTGATGTAATGTTATGAAGTGGTGAAAACAATATACAGACTTACGATTGCAGCAATTCTGGAAGGTTTGCTATAATTTATTAAAGAGTTCCATTGTGTACCTCCGAAGTCCTTCATCAGATCTTCACCAAATTAAAATGGGACCAAAATGTGAAGCAACAGCTTCCAAATAAAAAAAAAATCTTCAAAATCGGTTCACGTAGTAGGAAGTTATGAGGTAACACACATAAAAAAAAAAAAAAAAAAATACAGTCGAATTGAAAACCTCCTCCTTTTTTTGAAGTCGGTTAAAAATAGAACCGACTTCCAAAAAAAGTGCAAAATAACTTTAATTTCGGAAGTCGGTGTTTCTGGTTTTGCATCTTCGTTTTTTGACACCGACTACCCGGGTATTTTGCACTTTTTTTTGAAGTCGGTTCTACTTTTTTGTAAAAAAGTTTTTTAATTGTCACTTTTTAGTTGTGGTTCCCCATTAAATTGTGTTAGCAATTCATAGACATTAGATCGCAGCAATCTCGGTTGATTTGCTGTCAATTTTTGAAGAGTTCCGTTGTCTGTCTCCGAAACCCATCATCAGATCTATATGAAATTTAAATGGGACCATTTCGAAACATACCCCTTTCCCACAAAAAAAGAATTTTGCAAATCCGTCAATATATGACGGAGTTATGCCCGAACATACATAAAAAAAAAATACAAACATCCGAATTGATAACCTCCTCCTTTTGGAAGTCGGTTAAAAAACGACTACCCTTACCTAATGGCGGCCGCCATTTTGATTTTGCTAGCTAGTGTTCATGAATAACCAACCCATACAAACATTTTTCCTCAAATATCGAAGGTTGGAAGCTCGTCAAATTGCACTATAGACCTTGTAATACTGGCAGGTTAATAGTCCGCCATATCTGCCAATACAACTGTGACCTTTTCCTATATAAATATATTTTTATATTTCCTTTTCTTGTATATCTTATTTGATTGACAGCAAATATAAGTGGTTGAATCCAATGGCTGGGTTAATATTTTCAACCATAAATTATGTACCTCACTGGCTTCTGCCACTGGCTTTGCATGGAATTAATAAGTACTTCTCCCATTATAAATTATAGCCTATGTGTTATTTTAGACTATAATCTATGTCAGTGTCAAAATTTTATTCAGATCCGTTCATTCATTCTAGTCAACCAAGCCGTGATCATTCTCCTGCCTTTATTCCAATTTATTTGGGGTCGGCGCAACCTGACTTTTTCTTCCATACTCCTCTATTTGCCGTCATCTCTGTAGTCAGCCTCTTTTTACCCATATCCTCTTTCACACAGTCCAACCATCGTTTCTTTGGCTTTCCTATACTCTTATAGCTATCCACATCCATACACAAGACTTTCCTCTCGATATTTTCTTCATTCCTCCGCATCACATGTCATATTCAACCAAACCATCCATCCAAATTTTCACAAGAGCTCCTCACTCATTATCATCATGAATGTTACTTTGTATCATGTTTCTGGTTTTGCTTCTTAGTTTTTTGACACCGAATTTCTAAATGAAAGTTATTTTGCTCATTTTTGTTATTTTTTTAAAGTCGGTTAATTTTTTTTTTTTAAAGTTTTTATTATTCAGTTTTTAGTTGTGATTCCCCACTAAGCGACAGCAGCAATCGCGGTTGATTTGCTGTCATTTTTTGAAGACTTCCGTTGTCTATCTCCGAAACTCATCATCAGATCTATATAAAATTTAAATGGGACCATTTCGGAATAAATCCCTTTCGATCAAAAAATTTCGCAAATCCGTCTATATAAGCTGAAGTTATGCCCGAACATACATAAAAAAATATAAACATCCGAATGATAACCTCCTTCTTTTTGAAGTCTGTTAAAAACTAGAATATGTCATATGTGCAGTAGTTTATATTTTTATGTTTTTCAATAATATGTATTAGTTTATTATTTTTAAGACTATTTTTTTTTTATTTTGTATATGGGCCTTAGTTGCTTGTTATTAAATCATTTTTATTTTATCGTTTATTTATCTTCCTTAGATATTAAATACATTTTTAAATATTTCTTAAAAAAATATATAATTTTTTTTAAAAATATAAAAAAAATATTATTATTTTAAATTAATATTTAAAATGTGAGCAAAAACATGAGCTGTTTCTATCCCACCCCAATCGTAATATCACTATCACAAGACACCCACAACAAAAGCATCAAAACTAAAAGGTAAACACCCTAATGATTGTCCCGGGAATCGAACCCCTAACAGCTGACCGCAACCTACCGTGTCTTCCGTGATAGAAACACATTTAGCCTCAGACATGAAAACTATTTGGTATTACACGAATAGTATAGATAGATGAGTGTAGTGCGAAGATAGAAAGAGACGGGTAGTGCCTTGAATTGAAGACACTTGGTTTGTTTCTTGGTTTTGAGAACGAGGAGGCTTGTCTTACTTAGAAGTTACAGTAAAATCTTTCTACTAATCTTTCTAAAATTTTAGAAGTTTTTGTGCAACTAGGAGAAGAAGGACAGAAGGTGTCGACTAATTCGTTTTTGAATTATGATATGTTTTTTTCAATATGTCCTACAGTTTAACAATGCAGCTACCATATAATCTCTCCATCACACTTGGTCGACTGGTAGAGAATCCATAAGGCATTAAGTTCGCTTTTGTGCCTTAGTGCATGAAGTCTAAATAAATAAATTAGTATGACTTGACTTTAATGTAGTTTAAGACAGTTAAAGTTCCAAAAATTATCTTCTATCAAAAAATCATAACTCTCCTTTTCGCTGCGTCGTAGTCTTGTAAAAAAGAGGTGATTCTACATGGCCTCACAATACTTATCTAAATAGTTATTATGCCCGGACTAACCTATTAGAAAGAAAAGAAAAAATATTTGTTGGCAACAGTCACAATGTTCACACAAATGAAATGTGTGAGTAGTATCTTTACATACCGAGACTCCACCGTGCCTCGGAAAGCAGGTTAAGCCCAACGGCTGTCAATCGTGGATCCTTGACATTCCTTACGAGTCGTCAGAAGCCCGAAAGTGTGACAACCAGTCTTACTAAAGGGTACCGTATTACTCAGTAACTGGGTTGTGGAGGTCAGATAGGCACTCGCTTCATGTCAAATACTGGTATCCTGGTGCATCCGTTTAGACTGGAAGCCGACTCCAAGATAGTTGGGAACAGGCTAGGCAGATTGATTGAGTAAACGGGATTTTAATGGCCGACAATTGTGAACTGAATAATCACTCAGAAGACAAGCTTTTACATTTAAAATCTCCAGTCAAGTTGTGTTCTCTTTTATTTAACTTGCAATATTTGTTTATTCGGCTCAAATCTTGCAAGCTGAATTAAAACCACTTTCTCTTATCCTAGAGAGTTTAACTTTGACATGCTGATTCAGTCAACAACGCAGACACGAAATTGTATCAATTTAAAAACTTGTGTTCAAACAATCACATTCACAACTCACAGATAACGTGAGAATTGGTTCAGAGGCTTGATCTATCTTTTAAAAACCATAGCTAGGACACTAAAAGGAACGTTAAATAATAATTAATTTATCCTACAATTCCCAACACACCTAACTGATTTAAAACTCAAGAAACCCATGACTAATTAAAAAGATTAATACGAGTACATCCAGAACCGCGGGTACTCATTTAGAGTTGGCAGTGAGCTCATTAAATTCTTTATTTATTATTAACCGAGAACTTATTTTACTAGAGGAGCACCCTCGTTGCCAAGTGCTCAGTGCAATAAACTCGGTTTTACAGCCGAGTGTTCAATAGTCAGCTGTGGCCAGTAGGCGTGACGCTCTGTTTGCACTTTGAATGCACCTTGTGTTTTTGTGTAGATTTAATTTTCGCTTTTCGATGGTGGTGATGTGATGTTTTGAACTGTATCGAAAATGAGTTAAATTAACTTTTAAGTGAGATCCGAGAGCCAGACATTAGGTCCTTAATTTCTGATTAGTATGAACGTATGCATACCTGTTAGCTTGGGCCAACGGTCAATTTATCAGTATCACCTATTCACTTTTGACTTAAATACCTCTAGGTTGTAGCTATCAGGAAACACAGACTCCGGCATAATTCTATGTGTTCCCAAAATGTCCACCATGTACCGGAAGCTCATTGCTGTACGTCTAGTGGTCCGATGATGGGACGGGCTTAACTATGCAATCGCCTTTTACTATAGCGTGCACATTTTATAATGGCTATGCATATCAAAAATGTTTTACTATCATCATTAACGAAATGTAAATCTGCTGAAGAATTGAATCAAAATCAATACATCCATATGGATATCATTATTAGCCTAGTCTCAAAGATTCCAGGCAGAATTGCCACTAATTTTCTACCGCTTTGGTTCTCAAGAAAAATTCACCACTCAAAAGAATTTTACAAATCCAAGATAAAGCCGAGGTATTTGAAAATCCATCTCCTACTTACAAATAGTTAGCAGTCCGACATACTAAGTCTGTCTGACGTAAAGATGAAAGTTTATTAACAATTTCTTTTATCCATTTACCTCGCATGGCTGACCGTAACCGCGCACAGATAAGCCAGCACTGTTCATGCCCGTTTTTAAACAATACAGACATATTAAAGATTTTCTTTGCGTTGATCTGGGGTAAAAGACGTAGAATGTTTGTATGTGAGAAAGAAAATGGCTGATAATGGATTGGTATTTGTGTCATTTATGAGTTATTATCAGACATCGAAATCTGGGCGTCATTTCAGATGTATTTAACAATTGAACAGATTTTTCAATAAATTATTTGGATGCTACTATATTTTTTGAAACAGGTAGTCTTGTGTATGTAGCGACATCTCGCCACAGTACTACCTATTTAAAAAAATATAGAAGGATTCAAATTTATTGTAAAATCTATTTAATATCAATTAATAAATTTTATAGATACAGCCCCGGAATGACGCCCAGTTTCCGATCTCTGGTTATTATAGAGTCTACTACTTAGAAATGTCTTCAGTACCCGAAGACATTGGTAAGAAGTAGAATAGTGGGTCGCGGGATCGTTCCAAAGAGAAACGAGAACGCAAAGGTCAAATGAAAGAAATACGGGTGGGTTTTATTCAGTAAGAGTCTGACACTCATCTGAAGACATCTCACTGAGAAGTCATTTAACGATACCCACACTGAAAAAAAATTTGAATAATGATGGGTTTCTGTTTGTTTCTCTAGATTTAAGTAAGAATGGCGTTTGACCACTATCTCACCTGATGGTAAACAATGATATGGTCGACGATGGATCATCTCTGCCTTGAACTTAATCAATTCTCTCTTGACTTAAATAAAAATGTTTCATGTTATATAGTTTCCAATGAACAGCAGTAGGTATTTGGCCCATTTTGCACACTGGTACTGGAAGTAGTGAAATTAGAGATTCGATTGTTTCATCTTGAATTATTTGAGTCAACTTGCCCCATTTGTCTCTGATATATTGCTTGTTATCTAGGATTGCAAGAGAGCAGTGAGCAGCTGAATGCTTTTTCTAGAAATCGATTCAGCTTAGTGGCTCCGTCGGCCATCTTAAATAGCTTACCATTTTGCGAATGTTTTGACGAATTTCTACCAAGACGGGTATTCCACAAAGTTGTGTGTTACAATTCCACAACGTGTGGACTACAACCAACATACTTTACCTTACACCTCAAAAATCATCACCCCATCATCGACCTTACCCAACGCGGACTGTCACGCAAGCATACCATTCTTGGGCAAGCAGCCATGATTAAAAATCAGCACGCCATCCATTGACATAGCGTTATCACAACGGTTGTACGTCGGTTGCGTGCCACAACGTATTGCGTCACACGCGAAGAAAGCACGCGAGCTGTGCACGCATTGAGAAGCTTGGACGAGCCCAAGCTTGGTGAGATCAGTGGTTTGTTTACGTTTGTGGATTCTAGGTTAAGTGGCGTAGGACTGGCGACTGTGTTACACGTGAGTCAAACGAGAGGTGTCTTTGTTTGTCTGGAGTTCGTGTCCCGCGATTGGTGCTGCGAGGTAATCATTAGGCGTAGCTACAATTCAAGCACTTTGACTGTATCGCCTTCGGTAAGTCGAAGTGTCTTGAAGAAAGAACGCGAGGTGTGCACGCATTCGAAGTCATCTGTAAACTGTTTTCCGTGAGCCATACGGTAAGTGGTGTTCTCGCGACCAGATGAGTCTACAGCCTACAGGATATCACTCTCACTGTTTTTCTCACTGGGTGCCTCTTTTCTGAGGTGGAATATTCATCTTGACTTGTAACCTAACCAACCCTGCGTAAACGACGGCAATTTGCAACCAAAGATTTCTGTTCAGATTTATGTTTCAATAATGGCAGTTGACTTGATGAATACCTATAAAAGCTTGAAAAGAAAACAGGTCGACTCAAAAATTAGGAGCTGCTGATATTACAAAACTTAGGAGCTGATATCTCAGGTACAAAACTTAGGAGCTGATATATATCAGGTCCAAAAATTCGATGGAATCAGGTAAACTATTGATAGCCTCGCATTTGACCTTTGACATGTGGTCGACGATGAAGCACGTTTACCTAGAAGTAACCTATTCACTCTTGACTCATAGACCCCTGGTTGTAGTTTGAGAATCATCTCAAGCTGAGCAAAGTTTCAGTATCTACTGAAGGTGTGGAGAAGGTTGAATGGACTGAACCTTCGTGGACGACGTTCGTGCTATCAGCAATTTTGAGCAGTGCCAATGCTAAAGGTGAAGGAAGCACGCGAGACGTGCACGCATTACTGGAACATGAAGGTAGTTAGATTGATACACGGATTCCGTTTGTTCTAGGTTACCTGATCAGCCCGCAACGGTCTTTGAACAGTAGCGTATGTGTATATGGAAGAAGACATAATTTGTATAGCCGAAGATATAATGTGCACACTACTTAAGAGATACCATTGATTTTCCGCAAAGAAAATGCTAAAATATCTCAAGTATTAAAACTTATGAGTCCTACTAAGACGGCTTGCAAGCAAATGCATCTAAATCCCGGTCAATCAGGCATTAACCTCTGGAAATCGACTAAACTCTATAATAATACCAAATGCTCGATGTCTAAGACGGCAGCTAATACCAGTACCAGGTTCGACTCCCCGGCCGATTTGCATACTTCATTGTGGGCTGCGGACCATAATTTTTGATACGAAAAAAATTGTACGGAACCATGTAATATACGGTTTGTAGTGGGTATTAAAGATTTCTTATGCTTTCTAATTTGGTTTTCGATTTTGGGGTTCAGTGAGATTTTTGTAGCTAGATTTTTGTTTGTAGTTGATAAAGTTATTATTTTGATTGTTAGTAAAGTTGTGTTTTCACTTAATTGCTGAGAATGTCATCGTTTCGTACGAATGATTAAAATAGGGAAAATGATGACGGATTTCCATTTCAAATAAAATTGTTATCTCATTTTAATTATCACATAATTATTTAGTGACATAATTATAAAAGTCTCTTCAGTTTTTTAGATATATCGATGTAGTCAGATGCCTCAACGGATTTGGAAGAATTCAGCACATGGGTCCGGACCAAAGCCAGGATTAGAATAAGGGATTTTTTACCCTTTATCAAAGGCGATGTCGCTGCTGAAAGCTAGTTATTACCGCCAACATAATATAGTCGTTACCGCCAACGTGCAACGGCCTGATAGCCAAAAGTCTCGACGACCACCTGTCGAAGCTGTCGTTGCGCGGTTGGATCAAGGGCCTGATACAGAAGGCAGTACACCTCGATACGGCTCTCATTATGAGGAGGTTCCTGTCTCTGGAGCCCTAACCACCGGTAGCTTGGACCCTGCTCCCAATACCGGCGGACTACTATTTTTTATATTTTTAAATGTTTTTTTTTATATGTTTTCTTTTAAAAATATTTAAAAATGTAAATTATATGTGAAAAAATAAATAAACGAACTAATAATAATAATTGATTCAGAAAGCTGTATACTTCTGGACACGGCTCGCATTCTCAGGCGGTTCCTCGCTCTGGAGCCTGATCGCGTAGCTTGGACTCTGTTCTCGATACCGGTGGGATACTATTTTTTTTTTTTATCTATACTAACATTATCATCATCATCAGCCTTTTAATGTCCCCACTGCTGGGGCACAGGCCTCCTCTCTGTGAGAGGGTGTGGGCCGTAATTCACCACGCAGGCCCAACGCGGGTTGGTGGATGTCACATGCCTTCGAGTTTTTGGTTCTTAAACATGCCGGTTTCCTCACAATGTTTTCCTTCACCGTTATACTATTATTATAAATAGGTAAAGGTTGTGAGTTTGTGAGGTTCTAGGGGGTAATCTCTGGATCTACTGATCCGATTTTGAAAATTATTTTACCATTAGAAAGCCACGTTATTTGTGAGTGACCAAGACTATATATTTTTGAAATCCACGTGGACGAAGTCGCTGGCGAAGTGCTAGTCTTAAATATAATTTATATGTATCTAGCATGTAACAAAAACCCTGTCCGATCCTGAAGGGTATTATTTGGTATCGTACTGCGTACACATAAACGTAATCATTTAATGGATACGAGATTATTATTTTTCCCAATGAAAATAATTAATTTATAAATAAAAATGAAAAACTTATCAGAGACAACACTTTACTTTTTTTTTGAGCGCTCGACAAAGTTCACCTACAGTTTTATGTCTAAGTGCCTACAGCGCGGCTAGTGCAGGGCGGTATCGTTTGAAATAAAAATAAGTAAAAATGAAAAGATTTCGCCTGCCGTTGGAGTGTTGTCAACTTAAGAAAATTTGCCATATTTAGTGTTAAATTTTGCATATTTTATAAAAATAAAATATCTATAACTTTTGGTTTTCAGGAGTTACATTTTTTTACTATTTTTTCTAGTACGTATGTTAAACCAGGAATACGCCTTTATTGGATCGGACAGGGTTTTTGTTGCATGTTGTATATACGAATGAATAAACGGACTAATAATAAATTGCACCTTAATCCTTTAATTATGAAATAAAAACAGTAAGAAATAGGTGTTCATTAAAAGTACCTCATATTTATCTAAGTCAAAAATATCACAATTAATAACTACTTACGTATTTTTACGGTGTTTTCTTTGTTCATACTTTCATTTCAGTTATAACGAAGACATCTTTATTGTTAAACCCTTTTGAGAAAGTGGCTTACGTCAAAAATAATATTTTTTTCGGTTATTTGTAATAATAATAAGTTTAATTTTTATTGTCTGCAGAAGTCAATTATGGAATAGTTATTGTGATATAAATATTACTTAATGAGCTTTTTCTTTAGTTTATGAGGTTAAGGTGTGTATTCGATGCTTATTATTCGTTCGCATGGATTACCTCACAGAATAAGTACCTAATAGTCTGTGACACAAAACTTTATTTTCCTTAAAGTGATGACTTTTCCTAGTAATTAAATCATAAGTACAAATATTTAAACAAATGTACCGTTTAACATAACTTATTAATTAGGATGTACCTACGTCAGTTAAACTTTTGTTTGAACTACTGAATTATAAATAACTAGCTCTGTGGTGGACAAAGCCAGTGGCTTTGCTCACGTGGTATTATTACTTCTCCAATTATAAATTATAGCCTATAGGCTATTCCAGCCTATCATCTATCTACAAGCCAGATTTCATCCAGATCCGTTCAGCCGTTCTAGCGTGATTGACTTAAAACAAACAACCATCCAAACGTTTGCATTTATAATATTATAAGTAGAATAATTCAAATACAATTAGTAATAGTAAGGAATTTAGAAATATAATGGGATACGTTAAAAAAAATTTAGACGTTATATAGCAAAAACTGCATCATATTTTCGTTTAAAGAAAAATTTCTTGCAGACCAATTTAATTAAATTCCGCTACATCATATTTCAGCCTCTAACCACGCATGCTTTACCATTTATGAACCCATCCACCCCAGGCTTCAAAAACCAAAAATAAAAATCAAATTGCGATAATTTTATTACTTGACAAACGCAAAGAGCCAGAAGCGTCAATTAATTATCAATATTTATGATATTCTCATTAATTTATAGACAAAAAATTTAAATTAATAAGAGTATTCTGCACTTGTACTGTTTTGCCTCCCGGCCCTGTCTGGCTAAACACACTACGTTGATATATGTCTCAATTACTGCGTTGGTATGCGTCTGCGCAGTGGGGGACTGTATTCAATATTGCGTGGTATTATTTCGATTGTTTGTCCTTATGGGATGGGCAGAATTTTAGCCTCACTAGTCTCGTTATTATTGCATTTTTTTATCAGGTTTTGTCTGCCCAAAATTAACATTTTAATTCAATGCCCGAAACTGATAATTTCTTTTCTTTACCCTGAATACCAGTAGAAGACAATTTTTTTTATTGATTTCTTTATAATTTTTATTTTTGCATGTTTATTCTATAGATAAATAATTAACGTCAGTGTTAGAAAGAATTTTACTGTTTTGGATGTAAATTTAAAGAATTTATGAAATAATATCGAAAACAGTAAGTCTTTTAATGCCTTCAAAGATTGAATTAGATCACTGATGCTGATCTCGTGCAAGTATTTATTCTGACACTTTATCAGTCCTAAAGTGATATTGTCTAGTCGTTGTCTCACTTACCACCTTACCAGCGTAATTGCTGTTACCTTATTGTGTAGTTGTGTACATTGTTTTTGTATATATTCCCAAAATAATTTGTTAATTAAATATCTGTAACGAGACCTAAAAAAATAACCAATTTATTTTATTTTATTATAAAAATTAAGCGGTGGTGGGTTTAACTTTTTTTTTAAATGTGGTTCTGTAAACCATACATAATAAAAAAAAATGTTTTAATCTATTGTTATTTTTTTATGGTCAAAGTAAATTGTTCATTATGTTTTTTAAAGGTTAACATGACTTAGATTATTTATTTTTTTATTTAACAATTTATGTACACACAGAACAGACAGGAATGAAACAGAAAAAAAAGTAATTATGTACAAAGGTAATTATTATTAAAAAAAGTAATTATGTTTGTTTACATTTAGAATCTTTCTGTTAACTTTTTATAAGTTTATGTTAATAAATAAAGACCTTTAAAAAATCAAAATCAAATCAAATGTAGTCGTTGTCTATTAAGTTTGTATCGAAGATTATTGTATACTAACTTCTGCCAGCGTTCCATTATAAATAATAGCCTGTGTGCTATTCTAGACTACAATCTATCTTTATGTCAAATTTCACCCCGATCCGCTCAGGAAATCTGGCATGATTGATTTACAAATATCCATCCAAAGTAGAATCAATTAATTTCACAAACTTAAAATAGCACTCAATAAAAATACCCAAAATAAAAGTAGCCTTTTATTTTGGATATTTTTAGTCTTTTAATAAGCTTATCTTGGGTTGAAATTTTGGGCAATCTAAGCATTGGAAAGACAGACCAAAACAACTACTTAGACTAATCGTACACTAAACAGATCCCAATTCTCAAACAAAAAATTACTCGTCAAGTCGATACAGCCGTGTCTATCGAATCTGATAACAAGTTTAATTGACCAAGAATCGAATTTTGGACATCGAAACTCAACGTACAAGTAAACTGACACTAAAACAGTAGCTTATTTACACTTCTTGAGTATCCCCCTTCATTATTCAAAACCCAACTTTATTTCATAAACAGCAAAGTCCAAATCACTTTGAAAATTCTGCACAAATTTTTACAATCAAAATTGAAATTTGTTGTACTAGTTTTAAGATAGATTTTTGAGTGGCAAGTAAGTTCTGGAGGTGTAACAGTATAAAGTTACAAAACCAAAGAGTTTTCCATGCCATTAATCAGTAAACATCTGTACGTCAAATCGTATCAGGGCATTTAACGAGACGAAAGGACGAGATTTCGTGATCGAAGAGTCGTATTCACGCGAATGCTTCTGAGCAGAAATCGGAGCGGTAGGTTATAGGGTCATTGAACGCGTGCTTCTGAGAATTGGTGCACTATAATGATGGGTGAAATGGATGCCGAGTTGATTTTTATTAGATCGACTGGGAGGCTCCTCATGTGGGTTTAATTTTGCTTTCGTCATATAGAAACTCCGCTAAAATACACTAACAACTGAATTTGAAGTAGTTTAGAAGCTATGGTGGAACAGATCAACATACATACATACTGGTCAAAATCGTAACCATCCCTTTGGTTTCGCCGCAGCCGCGTAAAAAGTAGGTTTGTATTTTCTTTCTTGACACTCTCTTACACGTTTTCTTTCTTTGAATGAACCTTTCCAGAATCTTCTCCAGATACCTTTCAGCCTACAATTTTCTCCAGACTTAATACCCCCAACCCCTATCACCTAAACTTGATAAATACAGCAGAAACTAAAAAACAGCTGCTCGTTTAAAAGCCATTTTAACAAGAACCCTAGCGGCCGGACAATCCGGGCCGAACAGCGAGGCACGTAGAGCTGCTTTATCGCTAAATTCCTTCATCGTACGTCAAACTGTTTGCCGCTGGTTGGCTACAGTGCGAGTGGGACGGGGATGGAGTGGAGTTGTGTTGATGAAACTCGTCTGGTAGTTTTTGATTGTTGTGATTTAAAAACAGGTTTCAAAATCAAAAGTTATTAATTCAAACTAGGCTGAGAGCCAGCACTTTTCAAACGTCAAAGTTGTACCTATATAAAGACAGTCTCCCAAAAACGCCCGCCCGTCATCACTTCCTAGTGTTTTAGCTGCTTCATAGATTAGTTATTTTTTCCTCTGACACTTTTTGGCGTTGTTCTGTTACTGACACATTGTTTTTTTTATTTTTTGCTTTGCCGCTTTTTGAAAATGGAGAAAAGTATTTTACATGAGGTATCTGTCAATAAAATTTGATGTTTTATGCCGCAAGGGCCGAAATACAGCGTTTTATGTAATTTTGTTGAGCAATATTAATACTTGGTAATTGAAGAGTGAGAGTTGGTTCCCGAATCGGAATTCGAGTTAAGAACTTGTCAACCCTATTTTGATGCCAATTTGACAGGTTTTTGACCAAAGTAAAGTTTGACAAATACTCAACTTCAAATTATTTTTTTTATTTATCCTGGTGTACATCCAATTAATGGACCCTAATTTTATTACTAACTTCAAATTCTGAATTCAGGAATCAGAGGCTTAGAGTAATTTTTCGAATCAAAAATTATAAAAAATCTCAGACTTATGGAGATAATTATGAAGATACAATTCAATACAATTAAATATTTTTTTTAGGCTCTCCACCCCACCCCTGTTTCAAACCTCAAAGATAAGAGGACGTCCAGAGATACCACAGTACAATACTTATCCAATTAAATTAGCCGACTGCAGCAGGAGGTGTAATGAGTTAGACCTTATTTATAACGACTCGTTCGGTATTTTAGCTGACATTTAAACGGCTACTTAAAGTTTTATTGATTTCGCGCTTAAAGAAATAAACTTATTTTTAAATTTTAACTATTTTGTTCGATTGGAGTTAATTTAACTGTGGGATCTAGGTGAATAATGATAGCTGTTACTGCAATACGGAGGCTGGTTAACCGTTGTATTTAATCTGCTTGCAGAACAGATGGTCAATGGGGCCGAAAGGATCTGAAGTGGCGACTGGGTAGTGGAAAACGCAACGTTGGAAGGCGTCCCACAAGGTGGACCTATGACCTGGTCAGAGTCACGGGAATCTGATGGATACAAACGCACAGGACCAGTTGTTGTAGTGACACTTGGGGGAGGCCTATGTCCAGCAGTGGACGTCTTTCGGCTGAAACAATGATGATGATGACCTACTTAAAAAATAAAATAAGCAAA
Organism: Polia nebulosa; assembly: GCA_951329385.1. Taxonomy (NCBI): domain Eukaryota; kingdom Metazoa; phylum Arthropoda; class Insecta; order Lepidoptera; family Noctuidae; genus Polia; species Polia nebulosa. The sequence continues at coordinate 4,374,001 of OX589609.1, forward strand.
TAGGAGTACACACTGGTGCCGATTCTCTTGTTCAATAACTAAACTAAAATTAGAGAAAAGAATCGCTATCTTTTACTAAAAGGCAGTGCGAGAAAAGGATGGCTATAGCTATGAACTAAGTTATAGATGTCAAACTAGTTTACTCTTAACGCTTCACCGTGTTATTAGTCGACATTTTTTTACGTGTGTACAGAGGAGCTCGTGGCTAAAGTAATAACAGCCGCACGGGTTGATCTATCAGGTTAAGCTATGCAGTCACCCATCCATGGACCAACCCCCCGAGGGTTGGTCCATGGATGGGTGACTATCTTTACATACCGAGACTACGCCCGGCTGTCAATCGTAGATCTTTGACAGTCGTTACGGGTCGTCAGAAGCCAGAATGTCTGACATCCAGTCTTATCAAGGAGTATGGTATTACCCAGTAACTGGGTCAAGAAAAATACTGGTATTCAGCTGCATCCGGTTTATTTTTTATTTTTTTTTAGCTGCATCCGGTTAGACTGGAAGCCGACCACAAGATAGTTGGGCAAAGGCTAGGTAGATATTATATATGTTTTTACGTGTACCCTTAATTTGTATGGAAAAATTAGTTCGACTAAATTTGACAGATCTAATACGTCCGTCTGTTTCTTGTTTTATTAGAGAGAAAACGATCGCAAAAGCCTAAATTAAGTTTAGATTGTGCACAATAAAATCGCCCACATTGTTTTGGAAAACGATATGTTAAAAAGACTGTCCTATTTTTAATAAACCCATAGTTATTTCAGTCCAGTTTATTATAGTTTTTCTAGAAGTCGACGGTGAAAATGGACATAGTATTTAGATTTGAATTCAGATAACAAAGTACAGTCAACGACCTAAAACAGTACTAAATAATTAACGGTCTGTCACAAAGCAGTTATAATGAGTTTGATTAAAGTTTATTCGTTTTCTGGGAAGCGGTCCAATGACTGATTCTAAGTAATTACATGGCATAGGACAGTTCAGAAGGTCAACAGAGCACATGAAAGGACAATGCACATTTATGCGTATAACTCCACTCTGGAAGTTTTGAATGACTTGCTAGAATGAACTTAAAATAAAATATTATAGTTTAAACAATCATAACAAAACAAATATGTGAAACTTAGAGCGACGTCATTTTATTTTTTTGTATTTTTTTTTCAGCAAACGTTTTCATTTGTTATCCATATCATGGTAATGAATAAAAAATATCTAGTTCACCATATTGGATTTAAAATGACGCCACTTAGCTAAAACATCCAAACTAAGCCACAGACACACACACACACACACACACACACGACACACGACAGTGTCGGAGAACATCTACTCTCCTATTCTGAGACGTTTTGTGGGGGTGATGAATGAGTGAAGTTATTTACTTTCGCTTGTGTGTCGCCCACATGAAACGATCTCAAGTAAACATGTTTTTTAATTATTATAATTATTATTACTTTACTAACATTAGTTATAAGAAATTTACTAACACAGTGGATCTATGTTGTCCGTAATAAAGAATTTATTATTATTATTATTATTATTATTATTATTATTAAGCATTTTTGCAAAATTTTAGCTCAATCGGTAACCGGGAAATGAGTGAAATTTAACTTCTATGATTTTTTTACATACTCGTATTACAACTGTTGCTGCTCGATTTTTTAAATCGATTGAATGTCTTGGCTCTCAAAATGGTGAAAGAATACGTAGTGAGAAAACCACACTGAGCATTGGGCAAGCGTGGTGGATTATGGTCTGCGAAGCTGTATTGCTCGCGAAGGAGGAGGCGGAACAGGTGAGGCAGCAGCAGCCGCCGCAGGAGACCCCGTGGGCGTTGGGGGTCGCAAGCTGATCTCCAGCCACAATAGATGCGGGCGTGCGGACGGCGAGTAGTGGTTAGCTCGGCGTCCGATAAGGACTGGGCCCAAGATCGACAATCGAGTCGTTCCACGCGCGCCTCAAAGAGATGTCAGCAATATCTGTCGGGGCCATGGGACTCATGAAGGAACACGGGGTAATTTTAATCAGTAAAAGTCTGACACGCCCTACCGCTCCACTCAGAATGGGTGATGTCATTCGATGATTTCCCACCCCCACAAAAAACAAAAGGTCTTAAACTATTAAAAATCAGGCCTGTGTTCCAGTAGTAAAATCAGGCCTGTGTTCCAGTAGTAAAATCGTACGTATCATGCTGTTTATACTTACATAACATAACATCACATAGCCAGCCTTATAATGTTCCCAATGCTAGGACTTAGACCTCTCTCCAGGAGAGAACCACCACGCGGGCCAAGTTAAGCGCCTGCCTGGGTTTGAACCACTACCTACAACTCGTACCTGAGTTGCGACTGTTACTACAGAGCCACCACTGCTTTCGCTGGGCCATCACTGCTCTTACTGGCCACCACTGCTCTCATCAAATAATAATTCTAAAACTAGATGCAAGGAAGTCCAAAGTAGATTCCAGTTTATTCAGTACCAGTTTATTCTGAAATTATGCTGATATCTATTATTACGGGTCCAAGTATACATGGATCATGCTCACTTTTGTATTTAGTTGTACGGAGTTAACCTTCTGTTCTATTTATTGGTTGTTAATGTTGACTTCTGTGTAAAGTCAGTAATCTTGATTGTTAGATTTGATTCGGGAACCGTCAATTATATTGTTAAAGATATTATGTAGCTGAAATTTATGATGACATAGACAGCTATGGTACAGGCCTGAACCTATCTTTCTATCTTTGCTGGATGGAACTAAGTGTGTGTCGGATATTATGCTTATTTTCAGTCAAACATTAAAATACTATCATCATCATCATCATCATCATTTCAGCCGAAAAACGTCCACTGCTGGACATAGGCCTCTTTCAAGTGACCGGTCCTGTGCGTCTCGCATCCATCGCTACCCGCGACTCTCACCAGGTCATCGGTCTACCTTGTTAGAGGCCTTCCAACGCTGCGTCTTCCGGTACGCGGTCGCCACTCCAGAACATTTCGGCCCCATCGACCATCTGTTCTGCGAGCAATGTGCCCTGCCCACTGCCACTGCTGCAATGCTCGATGACCTCAGTACAGCTTCCGAAGTGGGTCTTAAAATGAACATGGACAAAACCAAGGTCATGGTAAATACCCATGTAGCACCCACTCCTATCAAAATCGGAGACTGTAGAGTCTACTTCAGGACCAGACCTGGAAACCTATCCTCCTACAGCAGGGTGTGAGGCAGGGAGAGGTCATTTCTCCGAAACTGTTCACGGCCGCAATGGAGGATGTCTTCAAGGTTCTGGACTGGAGCGGGCTAGGCATTAATGTCAATGGCGAGTACATCACTCATCTTCGATTTGCCGACGATACAGTCGTAATGGCTGAGACTATGGAGGACCTCAGTACAAAAGGCTCGACGACCTCAGTAGAGCTTCCGAAAGAGTGGGTCTTAAAATGAACATGGACAAAACCAAGGTCATGGTAAATACCCATGTAGCACCCACTCCTATCAAGATCGGAGACTCTACACTCGAAGTTGTAAACGAGTACCTGGGACAAACGGTCTAGTTAGGTAGGGCTAACTTCGATTAAGAGGTCAATCGTCGAATCCGACTCGACTGGGCCCATTTGGTAGAATTTCACAAGTTTTCAAAGATTTGATTCTAGGACATGCCAGTTTCCTCACGATGTTTTCCTTCACCGTTTTGAGAGTAGTGATGATAAAATAATTGAAAAAAAAAGAAAAAAGTGCCTGCCTGGGTACGAATCCACGATCTGCGACACGTAGGAAAATAGGAGCCATTACCACTAGGCCACCACTACTCTGCACAAAATTTAAAATATTCAAAATCAAGTACCCATATTTATCAACTCCAGATTTATAAAACAATGGTCAGACCTGCTGTCTTGTATGGTTCAGAATGCTGGGCTACAAAAGGGATGAATGAAAAGCAATTACATGCAGCTGAGATGAGAATGCTAAGAGCGATGTGTGGTGTTACGCGCATGAACAGAATTAGGAAAGAGAAAGTCTTAAAGTGGCCCCGCTGACTGAAAAGTTGTGTGGAAATCGGTTGTCGTGGTATGGGCATGTGATGAGGAGGAATGAAGAAAATGTCGTGAGAAAAGTCTTGTGTATGGATGTGGATGGCTATATGAGTAGGGGAAGGCCAAAATAACGATGGCTGGACTGTGTGAAAAAGGATATGGGTAAAAAGGGGGAGACAGTGATGACTACTAATAGAGGAGTATGGAAGAAAATTACATGTTGCGCTGACCCCAAATAAATTGGGATAAGGGCAGGAAAATAATGATTTATTAACTCCAGGGAACCTGCAAATTTGCAGCAGAAACTTGTTAAATGGACCACCCTTCTATTGTATCGGCGTTTACACACTCGAACATTTATGTCATTGTGAGTGAATTTACTGCAGTTACTTAGTTAAATTTTGGTCAGCCATTAACACCCCAGCTGCTAGACATATCTATCGATTTGATAAAATCTAGACCGAATTCTAGTCTTAAACTAGTCAGATAATAATTTAATCGTTACAATTCATGTCTGTTTCCTTTGGTTAGGCTTTAATCGTGAATAGTTGAAAATTTTGAGATTTCTATCGACCAATTAAATTATGTTGTTTGTGGGTTTGACGAGTCATTGGACTTTTGAGGTATGACTGGGTTTTACCAATGAAACGACTGAATCAGGCAATTCTGGGTACATTAATTTACTTGGGGACTTTTAGGTGTTGAAATGTTATTGTTGCACTCCTTAAAGTTTTGAGTTGAGCTGCACGATAAATTTCATGACAAATGCTTACACTGTCTGGACAAGTCCACTCACATCTGCGTGGTGCTTTCCTCAAAAGCTGATCTCAGATATTAGAGCATGGTTCTGTTATTGTTTGACCGGTTTTTCTTTGGACTTTAAAAGAGGCCTCTGAGTTTGTTTCGGTGTTTCTTCTCAGGGTAGTCAGCTAGGAAACACCGGCCTCAACTAGTTTTTTTTTTTTTTTTACTGTTGATAGGCACGCATTTGACCACTATCTCACCTGATGGTAAGTGATGATGTGGTCGAAGATGGAGCACGCTTGTTTAGTAGTAACCTAATCACTAGACTTAAAGACTCCCAGGTTGTAGCTATCAGGATACACAGACTCCAGTATGGTATTCCACTTCCTAGCTGTACGCACAATGAATGTTTTCTGAAAACGCTTCGTGCGTATGGATGGGATGTCCACCATGAACCGGTGGCACTTCGCCGTACGTCTTGTGGTCCGTTGATGAAACGAGCTTGGCGGAATCAAATTATGCAATTCTGTCGCACACTCCCCAAAATGTAATCGATAGAAAACCGACAGGCTAGCAACTCGGCGTCTATGCTCAAGACTTTGGAGCTTCGACTCAACGAGCCTATCATTGCCGATGATCCTCTTGGCTCGTTCCTCAATTGACTCAAGCTTAAACTGACAAAGAAAATATTGACGTGTAAAAGTGTTATTTATGACCTATTTATAAAATAAAAATCATTTATCAATTATCTAAGAGTTAAAAACGTTAGGATTTACAATATTACTAGTAGTTTACGACTTTAGTCAAAGACATAAGAATAGAGAGCAAATCGGAGTTCCATTTACTATTTTAATTTTATAGGAAACATGTTCAGCACAATTATAGATCTAGAGGAGCTCGTGGCTAAAGTAATAACAGCCGCACGGGTCGATCCATCAGGTTAAGCTACGCTTGCCGTGGTTGGTCCATGGATGGGTGGAGACTCCTCCGTGCCTCGGAGAGCACGTTAAGCCGTTGGTCCCGGCTGTCAATCGTGGGTCTTTGACAGTCGTTACGGGTCGTCAGCAGCCCGAATGTGTGACAACCAGTCTTACCAAGGGGTATCGTATTACCCAATAACTGGGTTGTGGAGGTCAGATAGGCAGTCGCTCCATGTAGAATATTGGTATTCAGCTGCATATGGTTAAATTGGAAGCCGACCCCAAGATAGTTGGGAAAAGGTTAGTCAGATTGACCATCTATTTTGAGGCAAGCAATTTTGACTATCTTGTTGAAAATTATATGTTTTCAAACTTGGATGTTTATTTCTTTTAGTTTATACAATATATAATATATAATTTTCCACTCAGTACTAAAACAAAGGGAAAAGAACTTTACACCCTACCACCACTGCCAAATAGCACACACACACACCCGCATTTATAAAAACAATTTATGTACGTATTTTCTGTACATTTAAACTACAAATTAGGTTATTTTTAAAAGCGCTCATTTGCATGTGTGAGAGAGTTAGTGAGTCCGTAGGGTCAGGGTAAGGGTGTATTAGTGTGAGTTGTGTGTATGAATAAGTGGGGTGTGAGTGTGTGTGGACAATGATAGTAATTACATAATGATAAGTCATTTAAACGTTGCCCTGCGGTACGGGTGTAGTGGAGCTTAATATTGATGTAGAGTCAGCAGCGAAATTCGTCTAAATAGATTATGATTTATGTGAGATTTGGTGGAAATAAATAATTGTATGTTATTGGGTTTTTTTAACTCAGTTTGTGCTGATTGTCATGATTGTACGAACAAAATGACCCCTATTTCTAAAAAATACAGAAGGCAAATTGTGAAAAATATCTTTTTTTTTTTGTGGGGTGGGAAATCATCCAATGACTTCTTCTGTTCTGGGTGGAGCGGGAGGGCGTGTCAGACTCTTACTGCCTAAAACCCACCCCTGTTCCTTCCCTGCCTGAGTGAATAATATCTTGAGATCCTGATTCCATAGAAGAAAAAAGGGTGACAGCTTTTTTTGTTTTAATGGTTATGCAATGGATAAAGTTATTGTGGCTTTAAACATTTCAAAAACATCAGCCCTGTTTCTCGTTTATGTAATTTTTATAGATATTAGCTATCTACTAACATATGTATTAAAAAATATTTACTATTTTAAAAATAAACTTCGGGGACGGTGTAGGCAAGATAAAAAAATAATAGAAAAAATACCAACGATCGTTCTCGTTGAAAGCTGATAGAAGTATCAATAATGTACTACTAGATAATCAACAATAATCTATACCAAACCTTGGTTGGACTCTTTAGTCACGCACAAATTAAAAACAAAACACAGTTTAAGCTCACATTTTATTACTCAACCACACTTATCTATAATCTTATAATAGCTGATTACATTAATATCAATGCTAAACATACCAAATAACATAATAGACGTTTAAATTATTCTTTCCGAAAAATAATAATACTATTTCGGTTAATAATTATTAATAATTGTCGTAATTACGCTAGTAATTTTGCTGCTGACCGTACAACAGTTTTCGTGGAACAAATTCCACAGCATTTGTTTGATGCGCCATAATAAGGCTCAATTATGAAAAAAACTTACGTTTGTGCTATATAGTCTATGGTTTTTATTTATGTTAATATAGGTAATGTATGTATATATTTTTTTACGAAAACCTTTGTTATACATTTTGCCTTCAAGCTTCTTATCCACAGGGTGAGCACAGACGTACTGATAATAATTAACTATTAAAAAACTGGCCAAGTGCGAGTCGGACTCATGCATGAAGGGTTCCGTACCATCGTACAAGATTATACGCGTCTACTTGTTGCTATGATTAAGATCGAGCAAAAAAAAAAATATAATAATAATTTTTAATTTATTTTTATTATTTGTTGTTATAGCCCACTGACAGACGGATGGACGGACGGATGGACGGACAGCGAAGGCTTAGTAATAGGGTCTCGTTAGTTACGTGTGTGTGGATGAAGAGGGAATTCTACTCAAATCCTTTTGGCACATAAATAGTGGTTTATCATTAAAAGATCCGATTAAGTGCCAGTTCAACTCGCACATAAAGGGTTCCGTAGGATATTATTGTTTGGTGTTATAGTGGCAACACAAATGCACAATCTGTGAAAATTTCAACTGTCTACCTATTACGGATCACGAGATACAGCCCTCTGACACAGACGGACAGCGTAGGCTTAGTAATAGATAACAGGATCCCCTGTTGGCTACCCTTCGGGTACGGAACCCTAAAAAAGGCAGTCATGGGGACTGCCGACAGAAGTGGAAACTTGAAACTTCAAAATATCTGGTAAATATTATGCACACAGGCAACTGCGTGTACCTACCAGTCTAGCGCAATAGGTTTACTTGCATGTCAGTGGCACGAATCTATAAGATTTGCTCTTATCACAAATCGTCTAACAGGGTTAAAGAAGTCTTCACTTAGAAAGAAAAAAATGAAAAATTAAATTTAAAAAAAAATGTAAAATTTTGACATCCATGTTTTTATTAGCAGTACACCACAGACTACCCCTTTTAGATTTTAAGTTCTTTCAGTCCATGCCAAGGTTGTCTGGTAGATATCGCTGGTCAGCGATAAGACCGCCGTTGTACCCATAGATTTAAGCTCGTGTAATACAATTGTGTGAATTTGGTGTACAATAAAGTTTTATTCTATTCTATTCTATCCTAAAGAAAAGAAAAGAGAAGCACAACAAAACCCTTTCATTTGATATCATGAAAATACATTAAACAAAAAACTTGAGAGGTGTCAAGGGACACCCGGATGGAACGAAGTTCCTTTCGATTAATTAGTGAAGGAATTGTAATATAATTTTATTTTTTTTAATTTATAATATTTTTTTTATTATTAACTACGCACACACGCACGCACGTAAGAAGTTATACTTCATCATCTCATCTCATCTCATCTCATCTCGTCGCAGCTCAGCTCAGCTCAGCTCAGCTCAGCTCAGCTCAGATCAGCTAAGCTCAGCTCAGCTCAGCTCAGCTCAGCTCAGCTCAGCTCAGCTCAGCTAAGCTCAGCTCAGCTCAGCTCAGCTCAGCTCAGCTCAGCTCAGCTCAGCTCAGCTCAGCTCAGCTCAGCTCAGCTCAGCTTAGCTCTGCTCAACTCAACTCAACTCGACTTGGTTAGGTAATGCTTGATCTGCTTGCAAACTTTGTACCTACCCACCAAAAATACAAGAAGTTTTTATTAGATTGTTTTTCCAACACAATCTTTTTGGATGGACAGCCTCATTAGTGTCGTGACAACTTTTCGTAAGAATTTTTTTTATTAGATTGTTTTTCCAACACAATCTTTTTGGATGGACAGCCTCATTAGTGTCGTGACAACTTTTCGTAAGAATTTTTTTTATTAGATTGTTTTTCCAACACAATCTTTTTGGATGGACAGCCTCATTAGTGTCGTGACAACTTTTCGTAAGAATTTTTTCCGTCTAGCCCCCTTTCACAACGCGCGATAAGGAACTTCGTTCCAATAACAAGCTGGGAGTCCGCCATCTTTGGAAGTCCGCCATATTTGATTTAAAATGACGTCACATAGCTAATCATGCATTGTCATCGGTCCTTGATAAGTGTGCGAAGTTTCAATTCAATCCGACGTTTTGAAGTGAGTGAGAATCCCGTTTAAAGATTCCGTTACATAGATATGTTATGGACCAAGTGATTATTAGGAAATTATAAAAAATGCCCGGGCAGTTTGAAATATACCCAATGTGAGGGGGCAGTGTGGTAACAACTTTTGAAATAATCAAATTGACCGGGCATTTTTTATAATGCTAGTCACCTATGGGATAGTACATGTAAAACCAAGATTTATTACTGTTATTTTTATATCAAACGTAGAATCATATATTATAGGGAGATGTTATGTGCTAACGCCGGTCGTAAATAAGGAAAGACGACGGAGCCCCTTATAAGATGAGGTGGTCGACGGAGCTTCGCTTCGTGGGGCTCTTGCTTCTGAATGGTTTAAAAAACCACGAAGGCGCTGGCAGGCCTTCTTACCTAACCTATCCGTGTCGAGGTGTCCTAAGATCCCGAGTTCACTAAATAGGTACTTAAGATAAACTTATCCATATTTCTGTTTTGTCAAGTTATTGTGTATCGGTTTAAACGGTTCTTCGTGTTGTAACTTTTATCTTTTACTGAATACTAACCCACGCCACCACACCATACCTGTGTATTATCAGATTGCCCAAAGACCACACGGCAATATTTGGGTACGGAAGTTCAAATTATAATTATTTATTTCGTCCTATGTAGCTTGTCATTTTTTATAATGCGCGGGCATTATGAAAAGTGCCCCTATTTGTTACTTGGTCCATAACAGATACATACCAACCTAATAATAACGTGCTAAAAAAGAAACATGATTAAATTCAAAACAATCTTGCGCAAATCAACAGCAGCTGACCGCAATAATCTGTTCGTACCAACGTAAATTCATGGACATTCATACGCGTAAATTGCACAAAAAAAAACTACATTTTACGCGTATCTGCGTAATACCTCCACTCTTTTAATTATCTGAATAAATTGCCGACAATCATTATTATTAGACCACACACAGTAACATTATTTAAAAAATAATTTTTAATCCAGGTGATTACCGGCAGATGTAACATGCCTGTTTTTAAATGTTAAGTAAAACTGTTTTGAAGACATTCGACTAATTTTTGTAGCTTCAACTTAAGCACGTATGGCAAAATTAAAATATCATTTAGTGTTGAATAGGGATGATTACAGGGTAAATAAAAAAATCTATTTAGTCTGTAAGTTAGATTATCAAAAAATACTGGACACGTAATTTTTTGCTTTAACAAATCAATGAAAAATTACAAAGATAAAACGCATCAAAGTTCAGAAATGGGGACTTGTTACGTCACTTTTGAGTAATAATATTTATTTTATTTAATTTTATAATTATTTAAATCTTAACTCTAAGTGTGACGTCATGCGAAATTTCAATGCACAGTATCGTCTTCATTTTTAGGGTTCTGTACCCGAAGGATAACTAACGGGACCCTATTAATATGCCTCTGCTGTCCATCCGTCTGTCAGTGGGCTGTATCTCACGATCCGTAACAGCTACACAGTTGAAATTTTCACAGAATGTGTATTTCTGTTGCCGCTAAAACAAAAAATACTAAAGTAAAAATAAATTAAAAAATAAGGGGGACTCCCTAGGGAGCCGGCCAAGTGCGAATCCGACTCGCACACGAAGGGTTCTGCACCACAAACTGAAAAAAAAAGTTTCTAGAAACTTGTTTTTTTGAGCAGTATCTCATGATCCGTAATAGGTAGATTGTTGAAATTTTCACACAGCGTGTATTTCTACATCTCGTGACAAAAGAAAAAATACGTGTCCAATATTTTTTGGTAATCTGACAGACTAATTAAATAATTTTTTGGTAATCTGACAGACTAATTAAATAATTTTATGGTAATCTGACATACTATTATTTAAATATTTTTTTGATAATCTGACACTAATTAAATAATATTTTTAGTCGTCAACCCAATAATTTATATTTTTTTATTAATTCTTGGCATGTTGTTGTTGATAAAGCTGGCTAACAAGAAAATTAATTGGTGGTGTTTTGGACCCTGCTTTTGTCAAAAGACGTCCACTGCTGGACATAGGCCTCCCCCAAGTGTCGCCACAACAAGCGGTCCTGTGTCTCTCACATGCATCGGCTTCCCGCGACCCTCACTCCACCGGTCCACCATGTGGAAGGCCTTCCAACCCTGCGTGTTCCGGTATGTGGTCGCCACTCCAGAAATTTTCGGCCCCATCGACCATCTGTTTTGCGAGCAGTGTACCCCGCCCACTGCCATTTTGAATTATAATATTATTAAATTCTGTGTTTTATAATAAAGAAACGTAAAGACGATGACATAATAACTAATATTATTGATTTACTCATACGAGAGGGATAAGTAATAATAAAAGGAAGGAAGTAATGTTAACTGGAAGAGAATGCTTGCAATTGGCTTGCTGTTAATCAGCCAGCTAATGAATGGTAAATGGCAAACTGATGGCTGCTCTCCACATGAGAATTAAATAAATTCACTTAAGGTATAGGATCTACCCGGGCCTGCGGACGGCGAGTAGTGGGTAGCTCGCCGTCCGGTCAGCACCAGGCCCGTGAGTCGACAGCGCGTAGTGATCCACGCGCGCCTTAAAGAGATGATTGTCAGCCACCACTGACGGGGCCTATCATGGCCGGTGCCTGCATGCCTAGGGGTAGCGGATAAATTCTTAACAGAGTTACCGCTCCCCTAGGCACTCAGGTAGGGAAGGAGCAGGGGTGGGTTTTAGTCAGTAAGAGTCTGACACACCCTCCCGCTCCACCCAGAGCGAGATGTCATTGGATGATTTCCCAACACACAAAAAAGGTATAGGATCTTAAAATGCTTATTACTTTGATTTATAAACTGTCCTGGGTCCCGGATAAACCTGAAAGAGAGTTACCGCCACCCTGGCACAGGTAAGTGAAGGAACTCGGGTGGGTTTTAGTCAGTAAGAGTCTGACACGTCGTAAGTAAACTTCCATAAACTATTTACAAAACGAAAGAATAAAAATTAAAATGAGGACTAATACACCTTTGAAGCAGAATCAAGCAGGACTGGTAGAGAATGCCTTGTTCGTTAAATCCGCCTATGTAGTAAGTACCACTATTGTACGTACCTACAGGAAAAAATATTTTCCTTCAAGCTTGTTTATTACACGGACCTTGTGGAAACTAGAACGAATTTCCGTGCGTTCAAGCGTTTTTGCCATACCTATTATTGGAATCAAATTTTTAACAGCTCACAATTGAGGACCCATTAATATCCGTGATACTTGGCAACTGGGCTTACCCCAGTTGTAAATACCCCCTTTGTGTCTCCCGCTTGATTAGAAGGGAAGTGGAAATTATATTTTTCTTACTCCTCCGCTGTTCCGAGAGAGTTTAATCGTTTCTCTGGGACTCGTCGAGCTTCATTTTCTCGGCGTTTTTTCTGGTGGTCGCCACTGTTGATTCTGGTGTACAGAAGTTAGTGGTTTGGTAATAGTGTGGCGGGCTTGTACCTACAGTAAGTTTAAATAAGTAAATTTATATAAGTAAAAAATGATGATGATTTAATCATAATTGTGATGATAGAATACTGTAGGATTATTGTAAACTAGCTTCTACTGGCGACTTCGCCCGCCTGAAAGTCAAAATTATCCCTATTAAGCATATCCCCGGGATAAGAGCTTATATACTGCATGTAACAAAAACCCAGTCCAATCCAATAAAGGCGTATTACTGTTTTAACATACCTACTAGAAAAAGTTGTCAAAAAAAAATGTAACTCATCAAAACCAAAAGTTATCGATTTTTTATTTTTATAAAATATGCGAAATTTAACACTAAATATGGCAAATTTTTACAAGTTGACAACACTCCACCGGCCGGCGAATTTTTTTAATTTTTACCTATTTTTATTTCAAACGATACCGCCCTGCACTAGCCGCACTGTAGGTACTCTATCTCGCACAGGCGGCATGTTTGACGCGAACCAGTAGGTGAACTTTGTCGAGCGCTCAGTGTTGCCTTTGATAAGTTTTTCTTTGTTTTTTAAATTAATTATTTCCATTGGGGAAAAACAATTATCTCGTATCCATTAAATGATTACGTATATGTGTATGCAGTACCTACGATACCAAGTAATACCCTTCAGGATCGGACAGGGTTTTTGTTACATGCTGTATGTTAATTCAGGATATAAGCTATCAAAGATGATGAGATGTCTTCTAAATCTGTTTAGTCGTTTGAGGGTGAAGAAGTAACAAACATACACACACATACATAACATACGAGTACATTTATAAACTTTTGGTTTTATAATATTAGTGTAATAACTTAGTTTTATGATACATCTGTTGGATAACGAGAAGTTATCTGCACAATTACAACTGATATTATATTCACCCTTATAATCAAGCACGGTGATTAAAAGTTATTTCTTCTTATTAATCATGATAACAGGCTATATGCAGTAATAGAAATTAATAGTCTTTAATGCAATAATGTACTTTTACACGTAATACATAACGTTTTAATTCTATGAAACGGTAAAAGCATGGTTATACAGGGTAGAAACTTTCTGGGAGGCAGTAAGGGGAACTTAGGGTGTAATAGAATTTTTTGATCCTTATTAACAAAGGATCGATTGACATAAATAAAAAATTGTGTAAATTTTTCGTACAAAATGTATGGGAAAAGTTTTTTGCAATTTGTGACTGTAACACTCCAACCTGAATTGGTCCCATAGAAGTTTTTGATCAGTATTTGACACACGATCGATTGTCATCAATATATATTTTTTTTGTGTAAAATTGTCATTTTCTTGCTAACAGCACAGTTTTTTTTGAAAATCTGTGAATGGGGATCTAAATTTCACGAAAAATTATAGAAAGTCTTCTAAGACCCTTTTCGTGTAGCTGCAACGGTTAAGGTAGTTCTCCTTACTGCCCCGCTGAAACATTCCACCTTGTATATGTAACATATTGATCATAAACAATAATACCTCAATCTATTGAAATTGCACGTTTTTGCCTCTTTACCGTGCAATGGTCAGGCATCATTAAATTTCATAGCGCTAAAGACCACCTTACCAAGACCTGACTAGAGAAAGATGTATATAAAGATTGAGGGTCGAGAAAAAATGGGAAAAACAGCTATTTTTAAACTACTGTTATACATTGTGGTAATTATGTCTTGTTATGGGATAAGAACTAATTGATATGGGCAGATATTGTATGGGTGGAAGCTAAAATTGAATGGTTTGAAGACATAAGTTCGCTTGATGAAGTTATTTCATTAGTTGGTGAAGATATAATGAGTGTAGCTGATTATGGTTGAGGGTCGGCAAATGGTGGTTGGAAGCTAAATTATAACTAATTTAAAACTGTAGGTCTTAGTGCATCTGCTTATTAGTACCTATTATTATGTATATTGTAGTTGACGACAATAGTCATTGTCAAATGGTTGATGATTAGATCAGGCTGGTATGGCGTAATTTGATGTAAAGCATCGAATCATACAAGGATGAAAAAGTCGATAAAATAGCTTTCAGAGAGTAAAGCTAGGCAGATTTAATTGAAGTGGGCTTGTAAAGACAGCTGGCACATATGAATATAGTATATTATGGCTAAGACAATAGAGTAGAATTTAATACAGCTACCTATTATAGGATGTCTACAAATAATAAAGGAGGAGAGAGAGAAGAGCATATTAGCATGCCTGTATAACCTAGAGGCATGCTAACTAGATTCAATAATCATCTGCCAAATCAACTAAGTCAGGGTCATAGGTCGAACTGTAGAGTGAAGTAGGGACTTCACTTTCGTCACTCCCATTTGGTTCGTTGTGGGTGGCAATATAACCACCATCCAAAAACTAACTATATGATGCTTCTAAGTGTAAAAAAAACTAAAATAATGACCAAAGCGTGTATCTTTTTGACTCTTCAAAAAAAATATCTGCGAACATAAATGCTGGGTTATGTAAATGAAACCGTTAGCACAGCAGCATCCAGCAATTTTCTAGTAAACTGTTCTTCACTTACGAGTTGGTTAACTTCAAGTAGCTCCACTTGTATGTTTGCAACTTGGTGCCTCGTAACAGTATTTGCTCTATCTATATCTTCACGCTTCATTAGGTCTGCGGAATGATCAGAATTCCTAGTATTGGCGCTTGCTTGCACGCATACGTTACTTTTGGATAGAAGTGGTGTTAGATTTCAATATCCTACTAATATTATACCTAAAAGCGAAAGTTTGGATGCTATTTAGTACACAATCACGCCAGAACGGGTAAACGTATCTGGATTAAATTTGACACAAAGATAGATATTAGTCTGGAATAGCGCATATATGCTATAATTTACAATAGGGAAAGTACTAATTACACGCAGACAAAGTCGCTGGCAGAAGCTTTGCTGCAATTTGGCTCATATTGCAAATCGGTTTGGATGATTTCTACTCGATTCAGTCGCCATGATAACGGAAGAAAACCCTCGATCAATAACAAGCTATAACTATAGGTAACTGTTATTTTAGTTAAGGTGGAGACGAGTTAGAGAACATGTTACGGGTATTTTTCTTTTTGCTAGGCTTCATAGTGTACCCGGGCCTGCGGACGGCGAGTAATGGGTAGCTCGCCGTCCGATCAGCACCAGGCCCGAGCGCCTCAAAGAGTTGCCAGCAATTAGGACAGGGCCCGTCATAGCCGATGCCTGCCCGGGGGTTGAGGATAAATTCGAAACAGAGTTACCTCGCCCCCGGGCACTAAGGGCAGGAAGGAACAGGGGTGGGTTTTAGTCAGTAAGAGTCTGACACAACCTCCCGCTCCACCCAGAGCAGGAGAAGTCATTGGATGATTTCCAAGCCCACAAAAAAAAAGGCTTCATAGTGTCCCACTGCTGGGTTAAGGCCTCCCCTTTCTCCCTCCAAACCTCTCTGTCTTGGGCGATTTCTGGCCAAGTTTGCCCCTTAAATTTGATCTGATCGTCACACTTCTTCACCGCGGTCGACCTCGACGGCGACTTCCTTCCTCTGGCGTCCAACGTGACGATCCTTGTGCACCTGTCTGGATGCATTCTTGCAACGTGGCCAGCCCACTCCCACACCAGCCTGGCTGCTTTTTTCCTTCATCTGCTACTTGAGTTATGGAGCGCAGGGTGGTATTTCCAATCCGATCTGATCGCTTAACCCCTATTATGCTGCACTCCATTGCCCGTATAACTCTTAAATTGATAACGCACTCCTTTTTCTGAGGTTGTAAAATCATCAAATGACTTTTGACACTCTCTTGCTTCACCCAGAGCGGGTGAGAGTGTCAGACTCTTACTGACTAAAATCCACCCATGTTCCTTAACTTGCCCCTTGCGTGCCAGGATCGCGATGACTCTTTCGAATTATCCTGAGACCCATCTTGCTATGTCCCTGAAATCACCATTATGAAAACTGCTACCGTTCAATAAAACCTTTTAAAATCTTACGCGTTGCGCAGGGTCACTCAGAATATGCAGCCATATTAATGGAACACGCTAAACATACGCTTAGTTTTAATTTTAAAAGGGACATCAACATCATCAGCCTTTTATTGTCCCCACTGCTGGGGCACAGGCCTCCTTACTGAGAGGGTGTGGACCATAATCCACCACGCGGGCCCAATGCGGGTGGATGTCACATGTCTTCGAATTTTTGGCTCTAGGACATGCCGGTTTCCTCACGATGTTTTCCTTCACCGTTTTGAGAGCAATGGTGATGAAAATAATTTAAACACCTGCCTGGGTTTGAACGCACGACCTACAACTTGTAAGTCGCGGCCGTTACCTCTTGGCCACCACTGCTCTACCTCTACCACTGCTCTCTAAAAAGGACATAGTTGGACATTTTTTCTCTACGAGAGGCTGTTAACTTGGTCCTGTGCAAAAATCAGTGTCTTTTTTTTATGGGGTGGGAAATCATCCAATGTCTTCTCCCGCTCTGGGTGGAGCGGGAGGGCGTGGGCAGACTCTTACTGACTAAAACCCACCCCTTTTCCTTCCCTGCCTGAGTGTCCAGGAGTACGGTAACTTAAAAATTTATCCGCTACCCCAAGGCATGCAGGCACCGGCCATGTCTATATGGGCCCCGTCAGTGGTGGCTGACACTCATCTCTTTGAGACGCGCGTGTCTACGCGCCGTCACCTCACGGGCCTGGTGCTGATCGGACGGCGAACTACCCACTGCTCGCCGTCCGCAGGCCCGGGTCTACGGTGGCCGGAGATCGTCTCGCGACGTTCTACGCCCAGTGCTTCTCCTGCGGTGGTAGCGGCCGGGGCCGTGAGGGCCACTCCGTTTAACATTTTTTGGCTGAATACTATTTTCTTCTCACAGTTCAGACGATTGACATGATTTTAACCGCAAATTCCAACTTAGGCAAACAATAGACCGGAAACCAGACACAGAAACTAACAAGCTCCTAAATAAGTTCAACTTAAGAAGGTTCATCTCCTAAAATCGTAGAGATTTCATCACAGATAGTCAGCTTCCCAAGAATAGTCCGCCAAAAACGACGAAATAACCGGAAATAACCAGTTTAGTAGCGACCGGGAGTCGACTAAACGACTAAAAAAACTATAACCATTATGTGTACCGCCGCATCTACGTGGGAGATGCAATTATTTTCCAATTTTAATCAAAAATATCATTTTCTCAGCCTTTCACTTCCACTTAAGTATTTAAATGTCAATCTTTCGCTGTTACTGAGAGCTTCGCCTTAAGTTGTCAGGAAAACACAAAAGAATTTGAGCTTTATAGCAAGAAAATAAGAATGAAAATGGAAAAACGGATCGGGTATGATCTAAAACAATTTGGTTTCGAATGATTAATGTGAGTAACACTAGGTATTGTGTTGAATTTTTTGTTGAAGGTACTTTGCTATTGGATAATCAACTTTATAATAAAGTAGTTAAGATATAAATTGGATTGTATGGTAGTATTAGCTGGAAGCTAGAAAGTATAAGAAAGAAATTGATAAAAATAACATTAGATTGCAATAATGACGATAAATTATAAGATGCAGTGTTAATAAAAAGCCCAACTATTTGTTTCAAGTAAATCTCTTTTTTAGGGTTCCGTACCCGGAGGGTCCAAACGGAGCCCTATTGCTGTAACTCACCTGTCCGTCTGTCTGTCTGTCCTTAGTCTGTCACACAGGTTTTACAGCCAAACGGTTGGAATTACAGTCTTCAAATTTTCACAGTATAAACATCTTGTTGACCCAAAGCCATGCAAAAAATCAATCTGCCTAGCCTTTTCCCAACTATCTTGGGGTCGGCTTCCAGTCTAATCGGATGCAGCTGAATACCAGTATTTTACATGGAACGACTGGCTATCTGACATCCACAACCCAGTTACTGAGTAATACGATACACCTTGGTAAAACTGGTTGTCAGACTTTCGGGCTTTTGACGACCCGTAACGACCCGTCATCATCATCATCATCAGCCTTTTAATGTCCCCACTGCTGGGGCACAGGCCTCCCCTCTGTGAGAGGTTGTGGGCCGTAAACCACCACGCGGGCCTAATGAGGATCGGTGGATGTCACATGTCTTCGAATTTTTGGATCTAGGACATGACGGTTTCCTCACGATCTTTCACGACCCGTAAAGCCATGTAAATAGTCAAAAATACATTTGGTACCGAACCCTAACTGTGCGAAGTCTGAACGCACTTGGCAGGTTTTTATTTGTAAGTAGAAAACTACAAAATAATCCGTCAATGTCATATACTGCTTACTTGTGTGTAAAAAATTGATTATGAATGGAAACGTCTAGTATTGCGCTTTATATAATAAATTACAAACCTATTCATAGGTTTTTTTCTGTTTGTAACCGGAAATACCGTCTTTACTAAGAAAAACTGAATGGGCTTTCTCATTACAATACAAGCTTCCTTGTTTATAAAAATTGCTATCTTTTCATTTATACACTGATAAACATGTTTCTGCTTTTCACGATCAAAAAGCAGCATATGGGTCACTATTGATCCTAAATGCATTCCCTGCCAGAGTCTATGTTTCCTGATAGCTACAACCAGGGCGTCTTTAAGATGTTTTTTTTTTTTGGGTCGGGCAATCATCCAATGACTTCGCCCGCTCTAGGTGGAGCGGGAGGGTGTGTCAGACTCTTACTGACTAAAATACACCCCTGTTCCTTCCCTGCCTGAGTGCCCAGAGGTGCGGTAACTCATTTTCAGAATTTATCCTCTACCCCTAGGCATGTAAGACATGAGTAACTGTGACTGTATATTACTTCTTAGCAAGCGTGCTCTATCGTCGACCACATCATTGCTTACCATCAGCAGCTGTATTCGCTAACTCAATTGATATCAATTTGATAGGCACTATGCAGTACATTGCTGCTTTGCTCGGTGGACATCGATTATAATAGGCACTGCGTAGTTCATTTTTGTTTTCCTATACGTCAAAGCAGCAATGTTCTGACAGGCACTATGCCTGTCAAATTGATGTCAACTGAGTTAGCGAACAGACCTGTTGGTGAGATAGTGGTCAAGCGCAAGCTGGTTACTATAAAAAGCATGGTCGTAAATAATCTAAAAGAGAAATGTTTCATTAAGGATTTTTTATTGAGGACGCGCGCGATTTAAGTGATAAAGATTTCATTAAGTTTTCAGAAAACAGGAAACTGGGATGGTAACATCTAATGCATGTCGGAGGAGCAATTGGCGAAGATTAGTGTACTTCAAACACACGAAAACGACCACGCGGCAGGTCCAGGAGATGGCGGGACAAGTTGGGCTCCTTTTCAAAGGACTGGCCAAAAATTGCGGAAGACCTGAGGCCCAATTCTGTAAAATAACTAACTTGTCAATAGTGTGTCAGTGGTGTCTCAATAGAATAGTCATTGACATTTGGTATCCTATAAATTATTTATGGTCATTGACTTGCCACTGTAGTGCCATTGAAAAGCCATAATAAGACTATTGTAATAATTGATAGTCTGGTCTACTATAATATGTTAATATCATTTTGAAGTTTTTGCAGAATACCAAATTTGCAACAGTAGCAAAATAATGTCTGTTGTGTGTCGATAGAGTGTCGATGGCGTGTTGCTTAACTCAAAGTTACAGAATTGGGTCCCTGGAAGGGAGGCCCTGCAATGACACAGGACAGCATCATAATAAAATACTAATAATAACCGAATAATTAATAATTCAGAAAACATGAAACTATGCATTTATTCCCCTATTTATAACAACTGTGGAAATACAGTCGTAACAAAAATGGCTCCTAGTTCTTACTAAACTCCAGGGCATTGTAGAATACCAACAAGCCGTCTTTTGCAAAAAAACTCAATAAACATAACAAAACTTTTTCATGAATATTCCTTCAACTAGAGTTACTAGACAATGCTCATCAAACATTACTGATACATGCATACATGAAAGAAACAAATGTGTGCATATAGCCCATTAAAATCCCTATATGGATATGTATTAGCATAATACATGGCTATATATGTTGCGTGAATTACTCAGAAAGTAAAATGTTAGTTTATTCTAGATTGGGTACAGAGATGTAAGGAAAAGAAGTGATAATAAATCAACTATGGTAAGCATACTTTAGGCTTGAGGATTTTTTTTTTTTGGGGTGGTAAATCATCCAATGACTTCTCCTGCTCTGGGTGGAGCGGGAGGGCGTGTCAGACTCTTACTGACTAAAACCCACCCCTGTTCCTCCCTGCCCTGAACGCTCAGGGGCGAGGTAACTCTTTCGAATTTATCCTCAACCCCCGGGCAGTAGGCTTGAGGCTTGAGCATCAATGTGGAATTGGTTGTTGTGTTGTGTGTGAGAATTTGTGAAAAATATGTAGTTTTTTTGCAGCTCTGACGAAAATGCGTCTCCAATTGTATAAACGATAAATAGATATATACGATAAATTTTATTGTACGCCAAAAAGTTGTACAACTTTATAAAAAAACCGTTTTAAAGAAAATATAATATCTAGAATGCAGTAAAAAGTGTAGTGTAGTGTGTGTGTGTGTGTGTAAAGTGTAAAGTACTCATGATAACAAAAATACTAGCCCAAATTCATCTGTCCCACCATATGCCATCAGGGAGTTCCTGTTCCTACATCTCGTTGCCATCATCAGATTAGCTCGATGGTATTGCGGGACCCGCAGGGCTCCAGTACGGCCTGCAGGGCTCCAGAGGTGTGTCTAGAATCGCCACAGTATCATAATATTGCATTTTCACCGGACTTTAGTAGGCTTCATTGCAACTCATCCCTATTCCCAAATCGCCCGGTCCGTATATATCTACCTACATGTATAACCAGAAGGCGCAAAAGTACTGATGGTAAGAAAAGTGCTTGTATGTTTTGTATTTTTATTCAGTCATCACAAATCACAATTTTTACAATAAAAAACCTCTCTGCTAAAAAGTTACAGCGTATATAAAATAATTTAAACTATAGCCTATGAAATCGCAGTCAGCATGTGTATAAAAAAAATTACACTATCGTCTAAGAAATCACAGTTTTTACATTAATTAAAGCTTTCTGTTAAAAAAACAGTCTGTTTATAAAATAATTTAAACTATCGTTTATGAAACCACAGTTTGTACAATAATTAAAGCTCTGCTAAAAATCAGTACTTGTGTATAAAATAACTTAACCAAAACTTAAGAAAAAAGACCATTAGCAAAATTTATACGTGATAAATAAGTATCTATTCTATACATCGTAGCACTTTTCCGACAAACTGTACCGGCCCTTACAGCGTAATATAAAAATAGGGATGAGTTGTAACAAAGCCCTTTAGTATGTCAAATTATAGCCTTATCTGAAACCAACAAGCAGACGAAAAATTTTTTGCATTGCAAGTTAAATAAAAATGTGTACAAAAAATAATAATAATAACGAAACATATTCTACAACATCACTCAAGATACTTGGAACAGAAAGACTCACACCTAGGTATTCTGTCACATTTCAATACAGATAACCTACTTGAGCGCCTATCCAATACGGATCTAACTCGAATACCGACGACTTAACAATCTCCACCATAAATGTTTACAATCAAAACCCAGTGAGCGCTGGTCCTAACGGCGCCGGCGACCGTGACGTATACAATCCATATCTACGGTGAAAATTGCAGAAAAATAATTCATTTATACGTCTGTATTTATATTTATACAACTGTTATAGACGATACGGTGCTCGTGATACGGAGCTTGTGGCTAAAGTAATAACAGCCGCACGGGTCGATCCATCAGGTTAAGCTACGCTTGCCGGGGTTGGTCCATCTGGTTAAGTTAAAGTTTCCGGGGATGGGTGATCATCTTTACATACCGAGACTTCTCCGTGCTCGGAAAGCACGTTAAGCCATGCAATATTCTTAATTTATTTTAATTAGCATATGATATATTATTGTTATTGATTTTGCCGGATCCGAAATTTTGCCACACAAATGTGTAGGTAGGTACTTAAAATTATAAATTGCAAAAACAAGGCCCCTGTTAATATCAGAGGGCAATTCGCGTGGCAGGAGTGTGGTTTTAGTCAGTAAGAGTCTGACTCTGCCCATACTGGCTTGCATGCGAGAAAAAAAAAGCACGTTAAGCCGTTGATCCCAGCTGTCAATCCGGGATATTTGACAGTCGTTACGGGTTGTCAGAAAGTCTGACAACCAGTCTTACCAAGGGGTATCGTATTACCCAGTAATTGGGTTGTGGAGGTCAGATAGGCAGTCGCTCCATGTAAAATACTGGTATTCATCTGCATCCATTTAGATTGGAAGTCGACCCCAAGATAGTTGGGAAAAGGCTAGGCAGATTAATTTTATAGACGATACGGTGTGTGGATTGTGCGGTGGTCTTTATATTGGCGAGTTTCCCCATGGCTGGGACATAATTGAAAAAAAATATTAATATTAGAAATCTTTATTTATTCAGACTATAATGAGGTCTAGAGTGTTGATAACAAAATAGCTTAGCCTATGTTAGTACTTAATAACTAAAACAGATCAGGTCCTATTTGTGAGCGCCCACACTAGCGGGCTGTCTGTCCAGGTGACTATCGATTGCATAGGCCTCCTGTCTGTGAGAGGGTGTGTGTAGGCATCCACCACGCGGGCCCAGTGCGGGTTGGTAGATGTCATATATCTATTTGGTGATTTTGAGGTTAGGTTATTAATTAATATTATAAGCTACTTCTAGGCAAGCGTGCTCCATCTTCGACCACATCATCGCATACCATTAGGTGAGATAGTGGTGAAACGCGTGCCTAGTAACAATAAAAAATAAAAACAATTGGTTCCAGGACATGCCGGTTTCCTCATGACGTTTTCCTTTACCTTTTTGAGAGCAGTGATTATGAAATAAGTTACACAAAATTAAGTATTGCCTGGTTGGGTTCAAACCCACGACCTACGACACATACCTTTTTTACGTTACCACTGGGTCACCACTGCTCTCAAAACCATTACTTGAGTAGGTACTAGTAGGCCAGATTTTCGCCACGTTTCTATAAGCTGATTTTTGTGTACTGTCGCGTTTAGCTACGAACAAACATTTTCGTCTTGCCCTTATACACTCTGCTGGCAAACTGATTGACAGTCATACACACACCTGAACAATGGTATTAGGTTCGAAGAATGTCTCTGAGGGTTGTCGGGGTATCTGCATACATTACAGCCAAATACGCAGCTATCAAAGTGTATTATTGCCCATACCCATAACCAACGACGTGACCCAATCTGGGCAAAATTAGGTCACAACACAAACCTCATCAACAATACCGGTTGCACGGATTAAGTAAGAGAGTTCAGCAACCTTTTAACAGATGTGTTGCTGGGGAGTTTGTTACACCACTTCTTATTTCCAGCTAAAACACTAGGAAGGGGTGACAGGCGGACGGCGAGTAGTAAAAAAAAACCTACCTAGCTACCTGAATTTTTTTTTTTTTTTTAGTAGGTTACATTTTTGGAATCATCTCCTTGAGGTCTCTATTTTGATACCCCACATGACCAGATCAAAATAATTAATCGACTACACACATACCTCATGGTACATTTACCTAATGACGGTCACCTTTTTTTTTAAATTCATATATCTTAAGGTTCGATACCCAGAAAAAACGGTCGTTTTTGACACTTTTGCTTACAACTTTGGATACGAAACATTTTGAGTCCTGTTTTAACAACGTAAAAATACTTTATCCTCTTTGTAACAAACGCAACGTAGGATTCTTTAATATTTATTTTCTATGCTATGCTACGATTTTTTATGCAACGAGGGCGCCTATTGGCGCGTAGTAGAGCCTTAAGTCACTTCGGCGGCCACGACCAATCTAATAATACATAACACCGTGTGCAAAAGAACTAGACACACAAACATACATACATACTCTCGAAAAAAAATACTTCTAGGGCAGTTGCGTTAAAAGAAGCGACAGAGACTTCGGAATTTTCCTTGACAATGCACAGAGGTTTCATTAACAAGAGTCTAGATACACAGTCTTATAACATTCTATACCCAAAGAAAGTCTAACAATGTTCTACAAACACGAGTTAAATAAAATTGATTACTCTATAAGTGCAACGTATTGAAAACGTGTCAGGTTTATAACATTGCATCGGCGCAAGCGCACAAAAAAGCGTTTTATATTGCCGTGTGATCCGGCTACAATGGCTGTTAATAATCTTTATTAGTCGTTATAGAATCTATCTGAAACTGCGTTTAGAATAACGTTTTTAGGGTTCAGTGGGAGGGTTGAGAAACCTTTGGTTGGTGGTGGAAAGAAAGTTTTATTTTGCATTGTAATCATCATTAGAAGTCATGTCTTAATTTAGTATAGGGTCCAGCGAGAGCGCATTTTGATGGTCTTTAAGACTATGGACTCTTTAGACACGTTCGTTGCTACAAGACCAATGCTCTGAGATTTTGAAGAATAAACGGAACCCATATATCATAATTCCGGTTCAATTTACCCCATCTTTTTTCCGTTTCACGCCTCTATTACCATACATCGATAGTTTTCCATTGTCTTCAGTAATAAATGTCTAAGTAAAATTACGCGTGAAGCCATCAAATAATTAATAGTCGTTCGAGACCGTTACACCAGCGTTTGAAAATTGCTGCGATTTTACGCAAGTCGTGTGCGAAAGTTGGTCGTTCATGGTGAGTATGGATGTTAGTCGTGCTAATTAGTTGGGTGACGGTAGTTGCTATGGTCCCCGGTGTGGGTTTCTGACCTGACGGCCGGCAGCATCGCGATATTGCGAAGACCGCAGAGGGCGATGGCCGTCAGGGCTATCAGGGGATATCGCACGATCTCCTACGAGGCGGGTTGTGCACTGGCCGGATCTCCGCCCTGGAACTTGGAGGCGAGTGTCCTCGCCTCGCTGTACCGGTGGTGCGAGGAGGTGCGGACGCGGGGCGGTGAACCGATGCAGCGCGAGATCGAGCTGCATCGGTCACAGCTCCGTGAGGTTATGGTGGCGGAATGGCGAGACAGGCTTTCGCACCCTACCTCGCTACTGTCGACGCGATTCGACTGCTCGGCGAATGGCTCGGGAGGAAGCACGGCTCCCTGTCTTTTCGGGCGACGCAGGTGCTCTCGGGGCATGGCTGCTTCGGGAAGTACCTGTGTCGCATAAACAGGGAGCCGGACGCTCGGTACCATCACTGCACCGACTGTCGGGAGGACACGGCGCAGCACAGATTGGCAGAGTGTGCCGCATGGGAGGAGCAGCGCCGTGCCCTCGTATCCAAAGTGGGCCCCGACCTGTCGCTGCCGGCCGTCGCTCGTTCGATGGTCGAAAGCGCCGAGTCGTGGGATGCGGTGATCTCCTTCTGTGAAGTATTAGTCGTATTTTCGCAGAAGGAGGCTGCGGAGAGGGAGAGGGAGGCCGTGGCTACTCTCCCGATCCGCAGCAGGCGTACCGGGCGACGGCGGAGGGCGGACAACGCCCTCTTTCAGCCCCCCTAAACAGGTCCGGAGGGACGGCGGACTCGGGGTCGTCCGCCGCCCCTCATCCAGCAGGACGTGAGGTGGCGGCGCGTAGTGTTCCACGCGCGCTCCTATTAGACGTCGCGGGGACAGGACACCTCACTCTCCCCGCGGGCCAGGGATGGCCCGCATAGGCGGGCCGGCACTAGCCGGGGATCATGGAAGTCGTACTAGCTCTCACGATCCCTGGTCCAAGTGTGGGAAGGAACACCGGGGTGGTTTTTAGTCAGTAAGAGTCTGACACTCATGAGGATTTTCCACACTGGCAACAAAAAAAAAACGGTAGTTTCTTTGGTCAGGTTGAATGGACAGTATGTAATCATTTAAGGCGCTATTAGCTGCCAATGACCTTGAGTGGTTAGCTTGTTTGTTCTGCACTGAGCTGACGTAACGCGTCGTACGCCCACCCAGTAGTAGAACTCGCCCATTAAGGAGCGCTGTCCGAAATTAGACGCATTATTAATTTATTACACATAAAACAACAGGTCTTAAACTAAAACACTGAAACTAAATTACAAATAATTAAATGCTCTTTAAAATGGTGAAGGTTTCATAAAAATATGCTTTATAGTTTTTGCGTGATTCTCAAATTTTTATCCGCGTTAGACATAACTTTACAAATTAATTACACTATGTAAAAAATAGAATTTCAAATATTCTGAGATCAAATTACGACGAAAATTGTCTAGAGTAACATATATTTTTTTCAAAGAAATAAAACTAGTCATTTAGACGTGATGATCAATTAAAAACATTAAAAGTCGTATAATTGCGCCTTAAGTCTTTGTCATTTTGTCTTGACGCCACGGTCAGCACGGTGGTTGAGCTATTGGCGACTGCGCTGGCACTTTGTAAGTCCTACAGATGTTTGTTCCGGTTCTGGGTGTCTTGTGTGAGTTTACATGTTTGTGAACGCACCCACGATACAGAAGTAATTCTTAGAGTGGGGCAACGATTTTTTAAAAAGAACGTTAAGAGAAAAATAATCGTCGAATAATAATCTCAAAATTTTCATTGCTTAAGTTAGACCAAAGAATTGTTCAGGGGGCCTTAACCATAACATAATAATAATAATAATAATAATTTATTTACTATAGAACAGTATTAGGTACATAACATTAGGTATATAACATGATACGACTCTTGATATTCATCCGAAAATATAGACTGCTACACATAGGGATAAATTCGAAAGAGTTACCTCGCCCCCGGGCACGTAGGGCAGGGAGGAACAGGGGTGGGTTTTAGTCAGTAAGAGTCTGACACGCCCTTCCGCTCCACCCTAGAGCGGAAGAAGTCTTGAGATGATTTCCCACCCCCCAAATAAAAAAAAACACATAGGTTGCACCCAAACGTCGCCAGATAGTCTGCTTTTCGCATCCAGTGGATTTTCTTGCGAATACTCTTGATATTATTCTTCAGGAATACCTACCGAGTTTTACAAAAACCCATGGGTAGAGGCCGGAAAACAGATTGACACCATTTTTATTCCAAGACTAGCTTCTGCCAGCGGCTTCGCCCATTATAAATTATAGCTTATGTGCTATTCCAGACTATAATCTATCTCTGTGTCAAATTTCATCCAGATACGTGCAGTCGTTCTGGCGTGATTGACTAACAGACGTCCATCCAAACTTTCGTATTTATAATACTAGCTACGCCCCGCGGTTTCACCCGCGTAGACTGGAATAAAAAGTAGTAGTCTATGTGTTAATCCAGGGTATAAGCTATATTCGTAACAAATTTCATCCAAATCGGTTTTGCCGTTTGAGCGTGATGAAGTAACAAACATTCACAAACACTCACAAACTTTTGCCTTTACAATATTAATGTGATTAGTAGGATACAGTAAGATTACATATTTTTTCATGACCTTTATTTATGATTCCACATCCTAAGTGCATGATTAATTAAGGTTCCTTGACAACACGTCACTTTTGAACTAACCACAGAACATTAATTTCTCTACCTCGTCAGTCAGTCTTGTCTCTTACAATTACATTTTCCATGAAACCCATAAATTAACCCCACAGTTCCTTTACAATAAAAAACTTTTTTACAAAAAAATAGAACCGACTTCCAAAAAAAAGTGCAAAATAACTTTAATTTCGGAAGTCGGTGTTCCTGTTTTGTGTCTTTGTTTTTTGACACCGACTTCCGAAATTAAAGTTATTTTGCACTTTTTTTTGGAAGTCGGTTCTATTTTTTTGTAAAAAAGTTTTTTATTTTTCACTTTTTAGTGTTGGTTCCCCATTAAACTGTGTTAACAATTCATAGACATACGATAGCAGCAATCGCGGTTGATTTGCTGTCAATTTTTGAAGAGTTCCGTTGTCTGTCTCCGAAACCCATCATCAGATCTTTTTGAAATTTAAATGGGACCATTTCGGAATAAACCCGTTTCGAACAAAAAAAGAATTTTGCAAATCCGTCAATATATGACGGAGTTATGCCCGAACATACATAAAAAAAAAAAAAAAATAAAAAAAAAATAAAAAAAAATACAAACATCCGAATTGATAACCTCCTCCTTTTTCGAAGTCGGTTAAAAAACAGCGGTAGATAAACGTTTTCCATAAAAAGCTAGAATATGACGGTCAAAGGCATTAATGAGCCAAGACTAGCCGATACTATGTCAGATACAATTTTGATTAAACTATTACAAATGCCAGTCATCCTTTGCCAGCAATTTTCATGCCTTTGACACAAGATCACTTAATACTGAACTAACATTTATCGCGCGATGATTATTGTCGTAAGTGTGAAGGTGGGTCTAGGGCCATGACTTGCGGATGAGCGGAAGCGGGAAATAGAAAAAAAATTACAAGGAAAAAAAAAGAAAAAAAGAAAAAAATGCGCGTCGCTGTCAAGCAGATATAATGTGGTGATAAGGTTGTTCATTGTATGTTTTATTTACATTATATTTCCTGTTTTGTTGCAGTTTTTTGTGGATTTGAAGTAGTATTAAATAAACATAGTTTTGTGCTGTTATCAAGATTTTCAACTGGTAACTTACACCTGCATTTTTTTTTTGTTAAATATTTTATTCCGTTTATACGTGCATTCGTTTTTTTTTCCTACTGTTTGTTTCTATTCATTTCAATAAAAATTATGGCGGTGAAAATATAAAATATGCGGATGGAGATCTTTTTCTCTACAAAAAAATCTTAACGGGTGTACAAAACAAATAATAAGACGTTTTTTTTATTGATATTTTTTACAGGTACAAGTAATAAAAGAAGGTTAAAAATTAAATTACTATTCAACTATATGCAAAACTATGAGTTTCGTTAAAGAACATTACAGAACAGCGATTTGAGAACAAAAAAATACCTGGAACCGACTTATAACCGCTACCGCATCACCAACATGACCTCACCCTATCTCTCAAAAAACGTCTAAACTTCACGCCACGCGTAGCAGGTATAATCGCATGTGAGACTCGCCAGTTTTTATTGTAATTACGACAGGTGACAACCATGAGAGCTGATACCATTCCGCCATTGTTGCATGATGTTTCCTTTAGATACAGGCCGCGGGTGGAATGTACGGGAGCTGGTAGAAGCGGGCACGGAGCGACAAGCGACACTACCTTTCAGTAAAGGAGGTGCGTCGCGAAAATGAGACAAACTTTTTTGTCGCCTGTCTTCGAGACGCCTGTGTTTTAACTCTTTTTAGAATATAAAAATAAATAAAAAAGGGCTTCAAATCTAACTTAAACCGGCCAAGTGCGTGTCGGACTCCGTACATTTAGGGTTCCGTACCAAATTTTTTTTTTTTATAATTGTAATTCTTAATTCTTTAATTACACCAAAAATTTCAGCTAATACTAAGTGGTTACACAATTCATGTACAAAGGCGAGCTTAACTCAATGTTGAGTTTATTTGTATGGTTTTGGGTCAACAAAATGCTTAAACATACTGTGAAAGTTTAAAGACTGCATGCCTTAAAACAAAATTCAAAGACATGATTGCAACGTTCACCAACCCGCACCGGGTCCGCGTGTTGTATTGCGGCCCATTCCCTCTCTTATAGAGGTGAATCCCAGCAGTGGGAATATTATAAGGTTGATCATGTTGTTTGTCATGTGCAGTTAGTTTGACAGTACCTACCTAACCGTCAAGTCGACGGCGCGTAGTGTTCCACGCGCGCTTCAAAGAGTTGTCAGCAAAAAGGACGGGGCCCGTCATGGCCGATGCCTGCCCGGAGGTTGAAGTTAAATTCGAAAGAGTTACCTCGCCCCTGGGCATTCAGGGCAGGGAGGAACAAGGTTGGGTTTTATTCAGTAAGAGTCTGACACGCCCTTCCGCTCCACCCTAGAGCGGAAGAAGTCATGGGATGATTTCCAACCACCCAAAAAAAAAAAACCGTAACGTGACCGTGCACATTGTAACCCAGTGTGTTCCAACAAAGAATCGCTGATATTTTTATTGGCTCGGCGCGCTATGAGTGCCATAATTATCGCGGATGAGCGGCTTTTTCTTATACCTAGGAAATAACAGTTTACACTTTTATGTACTTCACGATATATGGGGAAATATATGTACTAGATCATGAGGATTTACGGGTAAAAACGGGATTCTTTAACGGTAAAAAAGGGAACATGAGTTACAAAATGGTGTGAGAAATTGTGTAAGAACTTGTTGATTAACTCGAATTTCATTGATACCCTTTCGGTATGGGCACGCTCAGCACAATTTTATTGTATCTTTGTGTACCTACTATTCTTTTCTTTACCTTTTGTTTGTTGCTGTTGTGTTGTGTCTGTGTCGAATAAACTTTATCTATTCTATTCTATTCTATTCTATTCTACTCTGTTCTATTCTATTCTATTCCATTCCATTCCATTCCATTCCATCCCATTCCATTCTATTCTATTTTGTTCTGTTCTATTCTATTCTGTTTTTCTGTTTAATTTAAATAATTTAAATTTTTTGAAGAATTCCGTCGTCTGTCTCCAAAACTCAACATCAGATCTATATGTTTAAAGTGGTCCCCACTTTCGAACAAAAACAAATTTACAAATCCGTTTATAGTATTTTTTTTTATATATATGTTCGTGCATAATCCTTTGTATTTGAAGGATTATGCCCGAACATATATATAAAAAAATTACAGCAATACAATAACGAGAACTCAAAATATAATAGTTACGACAAAACTAAGTTTGAGACGACTTTCGGTAGTAGTTCCAGATTTTACGCTTTTATTAAAGGAAAATAAATAATTTACCTACTAATAATATAACCTGCATAATAATTAAGACAATTACATAAACAATTTGCTCGCTTCCTTGCAGGCAGAATATAATGACTGTAAGGCTGTAAGATCTTTCCTTGTAAACCATGTATTTTTTTGCAAATAAACAATTTGAATTTGAAAAAATTACACTCAGCTTTATTGACATCAAGGGGAAGCACGTTACCCGGGCCTGCGAACGGAGAGTAATGGGTGGCTCGCCGTCCGATCAGCACCAGACCCGAGAGTCGACGGCGCGTAGTGTTCCACGAGCGCCTCAAAGAGTTGTCAGCAAACATGACGGGGCCCGTCATGGCCGATGCATGCCTGGAGGTTGAGGATAAATTCGAAAGAGTTACCTCGCTCCTGGGCACTAAGGATAGGAAGGAACAGGGGTGGGTTTTAGTCAGTAAGAGTCACACGCCCTCCCGCTCCACCCAGAGCGGGAGAAGTCATTGGATGATTTCCCAACCCACAAAAAAAAAGGGGAAGCACGATCCAGAGTTTTATTGTTGAAATAGCGTATGAATTAAACATGAACCTGTTGCGGTGAGAAGGAATATGAAGAAGCAAGTTTTTGGATGCTAGAAGGTTAAGATTGTGAGAACTGCCCAACACTTTAAAATGTTCTTTTAAATAATCAGGAGCACAAGGATCATTCATAACATTGAAAATCATGCAGAAGGATCTGAGGGAATTTACTCCCGAGCCGGAGCAGTACGCTAGTACCATATATGTATAGAGAACTACATCGGAACAGGAAAATATATTGGCTGTGACAAAGCTTTTCCACAGCGATAGTTGTAAGTAAATTGGCTCTAATAGTTTCTTCAGGGACATATGAAAAAACTATGAGTGCCAATTTTAGTATAATCAGACTAACACTCCCACGGGTGAGACACTACCACCCCACTTCCTCTCACAAAGGGGAGCCCCCTTTGTGAGAGGAAGTGGGCTGAAGGTACACCATACCACCAAATGTCTTTTAATTTTTGGTTCTGCGACATCCCGTTTCCTCACGATGTTATCCTTCACAGTTTTGAAATACATAGTATGATTTAAAAGCCTGCCTTCGTTCGAACTGACAACCGTAAATTGGGAGCAACACTGAGCTTCCAATGATCTTGCAGTGGTATCACAAAATTATCCTTAATTTAATTGCCGAAGCAGTGAAATATGTTATGATCCTTTCACAGCCTCTTAATAAGCAAAATTGTTTGTATCCATATCACATAATCTTCATTAATATTGATATAAAAATAATGTAACAATAACATATGTCGACACCTTATCTAGCAAGTCTACTAAATTGATACCACACAGTAAAAAAGAAGTGTCAAAACGGTTAAAATGCATCTCGTTGAAACACCATTGTGCATGGATCTTTGTTTTTAGGGTTCCGTAATCCTAACAAGGACAACCAAGGCCTAGTAAAGAGAGTTTTAGTACTAGAAAGCTGTAATTTTGCATGGGTACACCTGTAAGGCATATTAATTTTTATCATTGTACCATCGGGCTATGAGAGTGAAGGAACAGAAAGTGTACAGGTCTCCCAAAGTGATAATGCGCATAGAAATCTTCGTCACTGTTCGGCAACGGTCGTATTCCCCGAGCGTCGGAAGACGATATGTATATAGAGTGGTTAAGTGCATTTGCAAGTGCATTTGCAAGTGCATTGTTTAGGGCTCTTACGATTCAATGATTCGGGTGTTGCCGGGAATACGACAATTAGCGAAGATCTGCATGCGCATTATTATTTTGGGAATACTGTACCTGTGTTTGAGCAAAGGCTTGTGCACTATAATAATTATCTCCTGCGTATTACTCAGGTTATTCTGTTGAGATTGGCCACCGTAATCGAAGTTTGGTCGGGAGGATTATAGTTACGCCGACAAAACGAAAGAATACTCAAAAAAAATTAAAAATATTTATTTTTGTGACCTCTATGTAAAATTTGGATGATTTTTTTTTCTTGCCTATCCAATAGTGTTGAGCATCTAATAGTTCATAGCAATAAACATAAAACCCCCTCTTAAGTACGCATGTTGTAACGGGCGACTACGGAACCCTACACAGCGCGTAGCCCGAGACGCACTTGACCGGTTTTTTTTTAAACTGTGGTGGAACGCGTTATGAAAATTAGCGCATATTTTAGTGTATCCAAGTAGCTTGATATTAAGTACTAATTTGCTACATCTGTTTGTAATCAAGTTGCCCTTTTAGGGAGAAAAATGTGAGACCATCCCATATATATGGCCTTACTGTCTCGACTCATCACAGCTGATATTTGTAGAGGATAGATGCTTTTTGTTCTGGTTTTGTCTTGAGAAGCTCGTGGCTAAAGTAATAACAGCCGCACGGGTTGATCCATCAGGTTAAGCTACGCTTGCCGGGGCCCATCTTTACCTCCGTGCCTCAGAAAGAACGTTAAGCCGTTAGTCCCGGCTGCCAATCGTGTATCTTTGACAGTCGTTACGAGTCGTCAGAAGCCAGAAAGTCTGACAACCAGTCTTAACAAGAGGTATCGTATTACCCAGTAACTGGGTTGTGGAGGTCAGATAGGCAGTCACTCCATGTACAATACTGGTATTCAGCTGCATTCGATTAGAGTGGAAGCCGACCCCAAGATAGTTGGAAATAGGCTCTGCAGATGATGAAAATCGTTTTGTCTTATTCATAGCTTGGTAGCTTAATTAGCCAAATGTTTGAGGTGTAACATACTAATTAGTATTATTTAACATACTATGGGCAGAGTGGCCCAGTGGTAACGACTCCGACTTACGTCGTGCAGGTTCGAACTTCGAATCCAGGCTGGATAAATTCAAAATAGAGTTACCGTGGAACTTGGTACTGGCAACTGAAGGAACAAGGGTGGGTTTTAGTCAGTAAAAGTCTGACACGCCCTCCCGCTCCAGCCAGAGCGGGAGAAGTCATTGGATGATACTCTAAAAAAAAAAAGGCAGGCATCATTGTGTAAATTATTTCATCACCACTGCTCTCAAATGATGAAGGAAACATCGTGAGGAAACCGGCATATCCTAGAACCAAAATTCAATGACATGTGACATATAACAACCCGCACTTTGCCTGAATGGTGGATTACGGCCTGTGTCCCAGTATTGAAAACTTTTTTTTTTTAAACATTGCCCCACACTAGGAATTACTTCCTGTATCATTGCGTTCACAAACATGTAAACTCACATACACTAAACATCCAGACCCGGAACAACTATCTGTAAGCCATACAAATATTTGTTCTGTGCGGGAATCGAACCCGCGACACGTTGCGCAGCAGCCGAACGCTTAACCACTGCGCCAGCCATGTCGTCACATTATAGACTCATTACGCTATGCTTAGGTATACTGTGCAACCCGGGCCTGCGGAAGGCGAGTAATGGGTAGCTCGCCGTCCGATCAGCACCAGGACCGAGAGTCGACGGCGCGTAGTGTTCCACGCGCGCCTCAAAGAGTTGTCAGCAGACATGACGGGGCCCGTCATGGCCGATGCCTGCCCGGAGGTTGAGGATAAATTCGAAAGAGTTACCTCGCCCCTGGGCATTCAGGGCAGAGAAGGAACAGGGGCGGGTTTTAGTCAGTAAAAATCTGACACGCCCTTCCGCTCCACCCTAGAGCGGGAGATGTCATTTAATGATTTCCCACCCCACACTCCTAATAAGGATAGGATAACCCAGGCAAGGTTTCCTAGATGCATAGCTACTTTACAAACCCATGTCTTATCCGGTAAATGCTACATCTTGTCAGGCTCATAATATCGTAGGTTCTACTAGCAGCTTCACCTGCGAGGAATTAGTACTTCTCCAGTTGTAAATTATAGCCTATATGCTATTCCAGACTATAATCTATCTCTGTGCTAAATTTCATCCAGATTCGTTCAGTCGTTCTGGCCTGATTGAGTAACAATCATACATTCAAACTCTCGCATTTATAATATTAGTCCGCTGTCTTGTCCGGTAAATTCTATAGCTAAATGAATAATATATTTTTGCAACTAAATATCCTATCTTATCTTTAATAGAAACTACGATGTCCTAAAGTTTCTTTATGCTCTTTTTAACCGACTTCGAAAAAGGAGGAGGTTCTATGTTCGACTGTATGTTTTGTTTTTTTATGTATGTCCACCGATTTCTTTGTCAATTGAGGACCGATTTTCAAATATTTTTTTTATGGGGTAGAATACACTCCCGAGGTGGTCCCATATAAATTTTATTGAAATCTCTTTAGTGTTTTTTGGAAAACTGAACAAAATCGAAAAATACGTTTACCTAGATGACGTTTTGGTGTTCTCCAATTACGACATGTATAAATTCCACGTTCCATGTTATTGGGGTTTTTAGTTCTGGGGTTTAACAACTAAGAAGTGATAAATAAAAACCTTTTTTTTTTTAAACTACTGACTTCCAAAAAAAAATACACTAAAAATTAAAAAATAACTTTAATTTCGGAAGTCGGTGTCAAATAACGAAGAAATAAAATACAAACAGACTTTCGAAATTAAAGTTATTTTTTAATTTTTACTGTATTTTTTTTTTTGGAAGTCGGTTGTTTTTTTTGTAAAAAACTTTTTTCACATTAAACAACTAAAAAAAAACAGGCCAAGAGCGAGTCGGACGAACACACGAAGGGTTTCGTACAATAAACTGAAAAAAAAAACAAAAAAGTACGTTTCCAGAAACGTGTTCTTTTTTGGGTTTTTTATTATTTGTTGTTATAGTGGCAACAGAAATACACATTCTGTCAAATTTTCAATTGTGTAGCTATTACGGATCGTGAGATACAGCCCGCTGACAGATAGACGAACAGCGGAGTCTTAGTAATGGGGTCCCGTTGGTTACTCTTTGGGTACAGAACCCTAAAAACCAGTTATTTTCGAATTATCACATTCAGTTAATTATAAGCTTACTATTTTAGGCTTGTGCAACTGTAACTGGTGTGAAATTAAATGTCTTATCATAACTGGTTTACGTCGGTCACCTTTGATCTAATTGGGACAATCGGCATGGAAGTCACGTTTGCACACGCTTATAGCAAAAAAGATGCCTCGTTTAAATGGGCAAGTTTGAAAATTTGGGGAAAGTGTTTTATACTTTGATAAAAGTGCCTTTTCTAAATTCAAAATAACTCGTAGATTGCAAGATTTACGGAAAGATTGTAATGTAGAAGAGAAAGAAGACGACAAACTAGTTTTATTAAATCATATCATAATACTAGCGACCCGCCCCAGCTTTGCACGGGTACAAATTACGCACCTAAACCTTTTTTCATGAATCACTCTGTCTATTGGTGAAAACCGCAGGAAAATCCATTCAACAGTTTTTGAGTTTATTGCAAACAGACAGACAGACAGATGCGGCGGGAGACTTTGTGATGATACTAATTATTATGACGTGGCTAATATTATGTTTTAGTTTACGAGTCTATTGCCAAGCAGATTTATGTTTTTTATAGGTTCCATTGAAAAACTTACGTGATAGAGCGATCTGAGCGCACTTGCCTGGCTTAGTCTGACAATCAATGAAAATTAGGTAATAATACAGATAAACCAATACTAGCGTACAGATGCATCATCCCATACAAAGAAACGGTACCACTATAACTACGGGTTTTCGACTTGCACAAGCAACTTTTGTTCTTCGTTCGGGCCCGTCCTCTACACCTCGCTAGATGGTGTTAGCGACGACAACGACAGCTTGCAAGTTGAATGAATTTACATAAAATCTTACCAATATTTTCTCACACATTGAGTAATTACTATACAGGGTGTAACGGAAAGGT
Source organism: Polia nebulosa (assembly GCA_951329385.1). Taxonomy (NCBI): domain Eukaryota; kingdom Metazoa; phylum Arthropoda; class Insecta; order Lepidoptera; family Noctuidae; genus Polia; species Polia nebulosa. The sequence goes on from OX589609.1 coordinate 4,411,414, forward strand.
GTGGTCATATTTTAAGAACTGCATCTGCCCATCGATATGAACAACTTTCTTCAAGAAAACCGAGAAAATTCTAAGTTTTTTTTTTATCTCCCATACAAATATTGATCAGCAGATGACTTTGTATGGAAAATCCAATTTTTTTTTTGGGAATTTTCTATTTTTTCTTAGAGAAAGTTGTTCATTTCCATGGGCAGAATCGGCTCTTAAAATATGACCACACCTTTCTGTTACACCCTGTATAGTATTTTGGCACTTCATAACAGTTTTACTGTTTCAAAATTTTTCACACAAATTTTAAAGATGCGAATGGATAAACTCTGAAACTTTAAACAGCTCCATCTATTGGTACAAGAAATATCAATACGTAACAATTCGTTCCAATAAACATCTAACTTTGAATTAGGAGCCAATTACGCCACAATGTTATGCTCAGGGTAGTTTATTATATAGAAAAATACAGTTTTTAACATATTTTTTTTTCAAAATCTGAATGTTACTTAAACTTCAATAAAAAATCGATGCATATTACGCCATCTATTGTTTGTTTCTTTGAATTAAAATTTCTTTGTTCGAGATGAGACCCCGTGGTACTAGTAAATTTTTAACTTTGTTAAAAATCGTGAATGGTTTCACAATTAATCTTATGAAGATTTCAAGCTAAACATATTTTTTTGTGATAACTTTTGCATAGAATGGATAATTTGACTGGCCTGTTGGTCTAGTGGTTAGTGACCCTGACTGCTATGCCGGAGGTCGTGGGTTCGATTCCCACCCAGGACAAATGTTTGTGTAATGAGCACGATCATTTGTTCTGTGTCTGGGTGTAATTTATATATAATATTTATGTATTTAGAAATATATAAGTATGTTTATCAGTTGTCTAGTACCCATAACACAAGCTCTGCTTAGCTTGGGACTAGATGGCGTTGTGTGATAGTTGTGGATTATTATATTATTAATTATCTATACCCATAGACAATAATTACAAAAAAGTCAAATAGATAGAAACAATTATAAATCAACTTTTGTTTTTGTTTTGAGTGTTTATATAATTAGTTTAGTATTTCATAGTCTAAAGCAGTAAAATTGTTAAATAAATTTTACATCCACTTTTAAACTTGTAAAAAATTGTTCAAAAAAGAAAACGTAACCTAACCGAAATGAAGGGTTATACTCGTAGGTATTTTATTATATAGTCAATGTAACTAGCCCTTACTGTTAATGGCTATGAAGGCTTTTATATCCTTAATGAAACTCTAACCACTCGCCCACCCCACTGTCCCATTCAAACGCGCCACCAAAGCGCATCTGCCTCAAATTATCCAACCTTGTTACCGGACATTTAAAAATCTTTAATACTGGCGCGATACGTTAAAAATGTAAACGGAGCATATTTAATTACTGTGTCTGATAATCGCCTGCATGATAATGCGGTAACATGTTTATATATTTTTATGTTTTTGTCGGGTGAGCTGTGTTTGCGGTATCATGGCTGGAGCAAATTCATCAGGAATTTACCAAGTAATGACGAAGACTACAATTCAAGAGAGAGATAATCTTAAAGTTTGAATGAATGGATAGATGTTTGTTAGATATCGGATTTTATAGATCAGATCTAGATGTAATTTGGCACAGAGATAGATTATAGTCAGGAATAGCACAAAGGCTAGAACTTATAGTGGGTGAGGTACTAATTCCACGCTTGTGAAGCCTCTGCCTGAAGCTAGTACGAAAATACGGTGCATTGTAGTACGGTAAACAAACAGATCATTGGGTCAATATTATGACAGAACTATTTCAAAAATTTCAAGGTGGACAGAAGATGATAACGCGTGAGATCAACGTCTTGCGCAGTAACTGGGAGGGAGGTGGAGGTTAAATAGCGTTGCTCCATGTAAAATACGGGATTCTGCTGTATTTACTCACAGCTAGGGAGTGGTATTCCCTGCCAAAGTCTGTGTTTCTTGATAGCTACAACCTGGGAGTCTTTAAGAGGCCTCTTACAGTCCACTAGCGCCGCCAATCGAAAAAATGTCATAACTCGTAAATAGAATCAAAAATACAAAATATGTTCTATTATTAGTGTGGAAAAGGCAATAACGTAATTGTATAACACCTTATCAACACTTGAAATATAGCTGTTTAGCTAAATCGTGCATTCAAAACATAAACGACCGTTTTTGTTACAAATGCACGATTTAGCTAAACAGCTATATTTCAAGTGTTGACAATGTGTTATAAAATTACGTTATTGCCTTTTCTACACTAATAATAGACCACATTTTGTATTTTTGATTCTATTTACGAGTTATGATATTTTTTCGATTGGCGGCGCTAGTGGACTGTAAAAGGCCCTTTAAGGCTGTCTGTCTACTGTAGCGGAGCTCTCCAAGAGCTCTCGTCAAGAGTGAATAGGCTACTTCTAGGCAACCGTGCTCTACCTTTGACCATGTCATCGCTTACCATCAGGTGAGATAGTGGTCAAACGCGTGCCTATGAAAAAATTATTACACTGGAAGTCAACCACAACATAGTTGGGAAAATGCTGGGCAGATGACGGTGATGGACAAACATAGTTGATATTATTATGACGGACAAAAGATAAGAGTATTCTATTAAAAAACATTTTAGGAACACATTCATTGTGCGTGGAAAACTAAGGCGTGGGAGTGTGTTTCCTGATAGCTGCAACCTGGGTCTTTAAGACAAGGTTACTTCTAGGCAAGCAAAGCCAATTAATATAAGTGTTTTAATCCGTGGTACTTGGCAACTGGGCTTACCCCAGTTGTAAATATCCCTTTGTACCTAATGGCCTAGCTTTGTTCTGTCTCCTGCTTGATTAGGAGGGAAGTGGAAATTATGTTTTTTCTTACTCCTGAGATGTCTTTTCTGATTAATTTCGTTGCAGGACCCAAGACAGTTTAATCGTTTCACTGGGACTCGTCGAGCTTCATTGTCTCGGCTTTTTGGAACGAAGTTCCTTATCGCGCGTTGTGAAAGGGGGCTAGACGGAAAAAATTCTTACGAAAAGTTGTCACGACACTAATGAGGCTGTCCATCCAAAAAGATTGTGTTGGAAAAACAATCTAATAAAAAAAATTCTTACGAAAAGTTGTCACGACACTAATGAAGCTGTCCATCCAAAAAGATTGTGTTGGAAAAACAATCTAATAAAAACTTCTTGTATTTTTGGTGGGTAGGTACAAAGTTTGCAAGCAGATCAAGCATTATCTAACCAATTTCGTGTGTTAAATCTAGCGGAGCTTGGAACAATCTTACTTCGAATCTAATCTGGAGTCTCTAACCCATAAATACTAAAATATTTGTTAATAATAAAAAAAATATTATTATAACTTAAAAAAAATAAAATTTAATTACAATTACTTCACTAATTAATCGAAAGGAACTTCGTTCCATCCGGGTGTCCCTTGACACCTCTCAAGTTTTTTTTTTTCTGGTGGACGCCACTGTTGATTCTGGCTTACAAGAGTTACAGTGGTTTGGGAATAGTGTGGCAGGCTTGTCACAAATTCTAGGCAAGCGTGCTCCATCGTCGACCATATCATTGCTTACCATCAGTTGAGATAGTGGTCAAGCGAGAGCCTATACCTAAATGAAAAAAAAAACCGGTCAAGTATGTGTCGGACTTCACGCTTTTAGGGTTCCGTACCAAATGTAGTTTAGATTATTTGTATGGTTTTGGGTCAACAAGATGCTGTGAACATTAAAAGGCTGTAGCTCCAACCGTTTGCCTGAAAAACCTGTGTGATAGACTATGGACTGACAGACAGACGAATAGTCAGACACGTGAGTGACAGCAATAAGGCTCTGCTTGGACTTCGGGTACGGGACCCTAAAAAGACATGGCTTTAGTTGTTCGCCACTTATAAAATACGAGATGAATACCTACTCATACGTCCAAAAGTTGGAGAAAAGGTATGTAATATTTTGCATGCCGTAAGGCAAAATGTATCGGGAGAATTCAGAAACCTTCCAACTTATGTGTATACCTACATTATCAGCAAATAGATGATTTCTTTCTTTCTTTCTTTCAAAAGGCAACAGAACTCTATTCACAATAGAAGCTGCAAATAAAGAAAGAGAGTTACCAAAGCCAATTATTCCTTGTTACTCAATCGCTCCATCCCAACGTATGAAGGAGCACTTACAGACAATGGCGACCGCCCACCCATAACAAAAACAATCGCGATTCTCATAAAAGATCGCGTTTAAATGAACACTTACCCTTGATTATCGTTCGATATCGAAGCGAGATCGCTCCGGGCGAAATTCGCCTGTAATTTCGCGGACGCGGCAACGCATCACGTGCCTTTATCGATCATTTTATATATCGATAACGTGTTAATTGTGATGTGTGGTTTGCTTTAATTGATTGGGAGCCTATGATCGGGTTTTTGTTCGAAGCTTTGGTCTCTAACCACAAGTATGATGCCAATTAGCAACATATCTGGCAAAATGTAGGTGCACTGTAGGTATATCTCCACCTTACCCGTTGGAGAATATGAGCCCATAGGAGATATATTAAAACGCGATCACCACACTCAATGTGCAATGTACCCACCGCCACTACAGTTTAGAGATTTCTCGGGATAGGTTGGTAACCTTGGGGCTCCTGGGGATATCATCACTCCAGATTCGATCACGCAAGAAAACTCTGAGAATTTAATAGACGTCTCCATTGCCATTTGGGTGACATTACTCTTCTTATGAGGCCCATTGAGAACGACCTCGTTGTAGTGGTATGAATGATACCTAAATAAAGTAAAATTACTGGCACATTGAACTTTCCATCTATGCTTTGCACGAGCACAACACAGCATTGAAGTAGACAATAACATTATTATGAAGTATTGCAGATAGAAGAAGGCAGAGACAAATCCTATTAACAATAGAGAAACAGAACTGATGATCGCCAGTAAGAAACTGCGATCACACTTCTTGATGCAAGGTTTAAATATGTATAATCAGTTGGAAATGCAGTGAGCAGTGGTGCCGCGACTTACAAGTTGTAGGTCGGGAGTTCCAACCCAAGCAGGCGCTTTACTATTATTTCATCACCACTGCCCTCAAACGGTGAAGGAAAATATCGTGAGGAAACAGGCATGTCCTAGAACCAAAAATTCGTAAACATGTGACATCCACCAATCCGCATTGGGCCCGCGTTGTGGATTACGGTTCACGCTCTCACAGAGAGGAGGCCTGTGCCCCAGCAGGACTTTAAAATGGTGATAATGAATCAGTTGGAAAGTAATGTGTTAAAAATAAATAAAGAAAGATAGCAGACTACCGTTACAATTTATTGTTCCAGTCCTATCTTTCTGCAGATATATTTCATATAATAGTCCATAAATAATATTAACATTAAACAAACACAATTTTTCAATTAAAAATATGATTTATCTAATATGCATATTTGATTGCAGAAACAATAAAACTACTAGACCAAAACAGATAATGTTTCTATGTAGCTATGTATATTCATTGCCTTTACTAGACGGATGCAGAAGAATTCAAAATGGGTGCCTTCATTGGTAGTTTTTAGAAGGCAGTGAGTGGCCTATTCAGTTGAAAAATACTTAAAATTGTGCAGCTAAGTAACATTTTTCTTGGAATATATAGACGAGAGTAAGGTTAATTATTTTTAGTGCAAATTTAGTACCTTATCATCCGGGTGGTCTAAAGTTTGCTTATAAATCTTCAATCAACATAATGTGTTGAAGATTGCAGCCAAAAAGGAATAAGGTTTAAGGTAAAAGCACTGGACCTGAGGATTGTAACATGTTAGAGAACTAAATCAGTTTAAAAAAAAATTGGACGTCCCATACCATTTTTGGTCAGCTGATGATAACTTTGAACGGGAAGTCATGTTTTTGGGTACCTACTGTGACTTAATTGACGAAAGTAGTTTATTCCCCAAGTCCCTTTTCTTTAAGGTGAAAGCTCCAGGGTAGCCCGCGAAATTCAAATTTTCATTCGTTTTTTGCAATTTGCAGGTCAGTATCAGGTTGTTTGTTGGTCAAAATACGATTCGCGGCCGTAGCAATAACGTATTTACAGAACTAATCATCAATACAACTGTCTCACTTATAACTGATACCAAAATGTTATAATTTCATGAAAACTTACTTTTTTGTCGTATTTGGCCGGTTTTTTCTTTCTAACTTATTAAGTTTATCTTTTTAAATTATTAAAGTTTTTTCTTTGATTTCTTTTTTTTTGGAAAAACAAAATAATGTTCAAAAAATAAGAAAAAATATAGTTTTTAGTTTCTGTATGTGCCTTTAAACTGTGGCAAATAAATGTTTTGTCTTTCTTTTTGTTCAGAATTGACTGAATATGACTTTCTTGAAGAATTTGTTCTTGTTTTTCGTTTCTATGGGTAGAAGCTGTAATTAAAATATGACCTCACGTTTCTTTTACACCCTGTATAGCCCTTTCTAACTCATTAGTTCATGCTACTACAAAAAGCGAATGAACTTATAAAACTTAGCTGTTCTCGCTGATAAGCCCTAACGGATACGTCATCAAATATAATTAATACTAAGTCATTTGAGTAGTGAAAACTAAAGAATTGCCCGAGTTTACCACGCTTTAGGGTTCAAATGGCAAGCTTATTATTTAACAAACTGACAGCCGACCATCTGCGCGCGCAGGTGGTTCCGTAGGCTGCGCGCGCGCAATTTTGTATATTTCGCTGCTTTTTTTACAATTTCGACGGTTTTATTTGAATTTACGATTATGTGGTATGTTTAGGTGAGTTTTTTATTTTATGGGGTAAAGATCTATGTGTCCTGTGGGAAAGGGGTAAAAGACGAAGTTTTGTGAAGTTGATTTTAGATGCAAATATGTGTATTGGTTTTTATGAGATTATTTATTGTAATTTGGATTTGTTATCAAATGAATACGTTATGATAGTTATTTTGTGTTCATCAAATCTATGGTAGTGGCCATTTATTGTTTGTTTATGAAATAGTAGATCCCACAAATATTTTTCTAAACAAAATATCACAAATCTTTTACTTACGTCGAATGAATACTGCCGTGATATTGCCATGGACATCAGCTGTGGAGGGTACGTTACTGAGTTTATGTTTTGAGAGTTATAAATAAAATATGTTGTTTTTCATGTATAGTACTGAACTCTATTTTAATTTATTTTCGAAAATAACTAAGTACCCTTGTTCATCGCATTACTATTTCAAGCGTAATTCTCTACCATGTTCGTCGTATCGATTTTATTCTCCATTGTAGGTCACTAGTCTTATAAGATAATCAATGAAAGGGATGTAAAGGTATATAGTTTTAATTGATTGTTTATTATGGTGAAGATCCATCAAGAAGCCAGATCACTAGACAGGTACATGGTGGACTTGGGAACCCATAAGCACAAAACGTTTCGGGAATACATTAAAATTTTGCGTACAGCTAAAGAATGGAATTCCCTCTCGGGGTATTTGAGTCAAGTGTGAATAAATTACTTCTATGCAAGCGTGCAGTGGTGGCCCAGTGGTGACGGCCGCGACTTACAAGTTGAAGGTCGTCATGAGTTGAAACCCAGGCAGGCGCTTTACTTTGTGTAAATTATTTCATCACCACTGCTCTCAAACCGGTGAAGGAATACATGATGAGGAAACTGGCATGTCCTAGAACCAAAAATTTGAAGACCACCCGTTCTGGGCCCGTGTGGTAAATTACGGCCCTCACCGGTCTGTGCCTCAGCAGTGGGGACATTAAAAGGCTGATGATTATGAAGCGTGCTCCATCTTCGACCACATCATCGCTTACCATCCGGTGAGATAGTGGTCTAACGTGAGCCTATCAATATTAAAAAAAAAACTGCAAATTCCATTAAACAAAGCTTTTAGTAGTTCAATTGTAATATTATATCCTTAAGAAGTCCCTTGTCACATTGTATTAAAACATAAAATATAAATATTCTTCCACCTGTAGTACCACTGCTGATACTGTTAAAATAAGCAGCGTAACGTAGAATTGTGATCAACTTTTAGTCGAATCAGCTGTCAACGTAACTGCAACTTTTTGTTATATCTCATAATTATTAAACAAAACAGAGTAAAAACTCATAAGGCGTACACTAGAAATGTGATGTTTTATTCAAAAGATACCAATGTTGGGTGTGTTCGTAAAAAGATGCTGGAATTTCCTGGAAATTTTACTATCTTTTTTCTTTCGTTGGTTTCGTAAAAGAAATCTTTTTTGTTTTGTTAACAGTTGGTGCTTGATTGTGTTACTAATAAATTGTTTTTGTATGGTTAGTATAAAATAACTGGTGAAGGTTGTTAAGATACCGAATCAGCCAGCATCGCAGAACTGGTCATTAAGTTGAGTCATACAAGAGACTGATAATGATGATGATGTTCATGATATTTTCAACTCTTGATAAACTAGAGTAAGTTAGTATATTGCATAGATATTGGGCACATTCAAGTAGGTACCTTATCAACCCTAGGCACAGGCAACTGAAGGAACAAGAGTGGATTTTAGTCAGTAAGAGTCTGACTGAATTAAAACTTAACAGACAGATGTGTTGCTGGGGAGTTTGTTGGCCACTTCTTCTTCACAGCTAAAACACTAAAAAGTGGTGACGGGCGGGCGTTTTTTGGGGGACTGTCTTTATGTAGAATTTTGGCGTTCAAAAAGTGCTGGTTCTCAGCCTAGTTTGAATAAATGACTTTTGATTTTGATTTTGACATGCCCTCAAGGTCCACCCAGAGCGGGAGAAATCATTTGATGATTTCCCACCCTTCTAAAACAAAAGTACCTTATCAAAGAATCAGTTATGCCACGTTAAATGGTAATGCTGACTCTTTGTGTCAGTGTTCTTCGCTTTTCCCATTGACATTCGATGCCCAATGAGTTCTATGCCTCCCCTTTTTATGATGCTGTACCTACTCGTACGTATTATTTTATTTATTTTATATACGAGTACTTTGACATTTTATAAAATAATATTAAATTTAAATATTATTTATAATAATTTCTCTGTACTTAGCCCGGCTTCATGAGAACTGACTTAGAGTGGAGGAAAATATTTTTAGAATAGGAGCCAATTGAGGACGGCGAGTAATGGGTAGCTCGCCGTCCGATCAGCACCAGGCCCGAGAGCCGACGGCGCGTAGTGTTCCACGCGCGCCGCAAAGAGTTGTCAGCAATCATGACGGGGCCCGTCATGGCCGATGCCTGCCCAGGGGTTGTGGATAAATTTGAAACAGATTTATCGAGCCCCTGGGCACTCCAGGGCAGGGAAGGAACAGGGGTGGGTTTTAGTCAGTAAGAGTCTGACACGCCCTCCCTCTCTACCCAGAGCGGGATTTCAATTGTGAAATTGAATTGAATTATCAAAAAATTTCAAGTTCATAGGTCATGGGCAAGTAAAAAAATTCTTCGGAACGAAATTTTGTGGCAGACACGGACAGATGGACACGTGAGTGACAGCAATAGGGCTTCGTTTGTACCCTAAAAAACGTTGAAGTTTAAAAACTCTAAGAATTACTCCTGTCTCGTGCACAAACATTCAAAGTTTCAAACTCACGGACACAAGACACTCAGGCCCGGTATAACTGTTTGCAGGTAATACAAATCTTTGAATGGGAAGGGATGATGATGGGATAGGGAAGGAATTGAACCCGCGACACCGGTACGGGAACCGTCGTTTTTAATTTCGATCCTTCTGTTTTTGTGATAGTTGCCATTGCCATTTAGGAAGACATAATTATAATATATGAATTGACACGTTGCCAACGTAGATAAATTTTTAATTACGTCAGTCACTCTGTCATATAGACAACTTTTGCGGTCGACCACTTTGTAATGTTGTTACTTAGAGTGGCAGAATAATTACATATTTTGATAATTAAAAGTCAACTTTAATAATTATAACATCTTTCCTATAAACTTATAACACTCAATTTTAAAAAGTGCTAAATACTATAGGAACACAGTCAGCAAAAGAGATTAGTGTGCAGACAAGAATATTTACCTACGAATCGTTGCACTAGGTTTAGCAATTTTTGTGGTATTATATAAATTTTCTAAATACAAAACACATTTAGAGGAACAATCTTAAAGATTTGATTAGGCACAATATACTAGTTAAAATGAAAAAAGCTGTATGAGAATTCTACCATAACTCTGACTGGATCTATATGATCTTTACAGGAAAACATTATAATGTTGCATACATTTTAACAGTTGGGATGAACGATTGCGGAGCTTACCGCCCATTCTGCGCTGGATCTATACGCTTAAGTATCACCACTATTGATAAAACAACTATCCTGAGGGATTAGGTCACAACAGCAAACAGCCGAGTGGAGTGGAAGGAATAAAAGTAAAAGAAGTAAAAAAAATAGAAAAAAAAGAAAAAAAAGAAATTGAAGAAGAAGAAGAAGGAAGAAGTAGAAAGAGAAGAAGGAGGAGAAGAAGTAGTCTATTTAACCCAAAGGTTGACTGGTAGACAATGGTGCGGATTCTGTTGTGCACAAACTGAACTTAATTTAGGCTATTGCTATCTTTTTCTCTCAAATAAAACAAGAAAGAGACGGACGTAAATTAGAGCTGTCAAATTTAGTTGACCTCTTATTTCCATACAAATTAAGGCTACAAGTAAAAACATGTCGACTAAAAACACGGTGAAGCGCAAGGCGTAAATTAGTTTGACATCTCTAACTTAGATCATAGCTACAGCCGTCCTTTTCTCGCACTGCCTTTTAGTAAAAGATAGCGATTCTCTAATTTTAGTTTAGTTATTGAATAAGAAAATCGGCACCAGCGCCTTGTTGCATTAAGTCCGCCTATGTACTCACTATTGTAGGTACATGAAGATAATAACTAAATGGAGGACAGCCCTTACTCAGCAGTGGAACAGTATGGGCTGATACACTGCGCACCAATCCCTTTCGCTGCCCGTACTGGAATAAATTACACACCATGGAACCATGGTTTTCATACACAATAGTTGTCTAATAAAGAATAGTTTGAGTGAAGATAATTACGTAATCATTACGTCACAGCTAAGTCACGAATGGTGTTTTTAAAATGGTGGGTAGTGTCAAGTTTTCTGGCTCTTTAAACAGAGATAGGTGGATGGAAACGGACAGTAATGTTAGGTTAGGTTAGGGCGGTTGATGAGCTTTTTATTGAAGGTGATTTTAAACGAAATAGAGTTTAAAGAGCAGCGGTGGCCCAGTGGTAACGGCCGCGACTTACAAGTTGTAGGTCGTGAGTTCAAACCTAGGCAGGCGCTTTAAATAAATAAAAAAGCGTTTTAATTTTCTATAAAAAATCATAAAAAATATTTACAAAAAGTGTTCTTAATCTAATGTTAGTAAATGACTCTAGTCTAGTGTTAGTTATAATTTATCATCTTTCTAATATTAAATTTTTTTACAGAAATCCCTTGATAGGGTATAGGTCTCCTCCAATTTCTTCCTTTTTTAGGCAGGCGCTTTACTTTGTGTAAATTAATTCATCACCACTGCTCTGAAAACGGTGAAGGAAAACATCGTGAGGAAACCGCCATGTCCTAGAACCAAAAATCCGAAAATATGTGACATCCACCAACTCGCATTGGGCCCGCGTGGTGGATTACGGCCTACACCCTCGCACAGAGAGGAGGCCTGTGTCCCATTAATGGGGACATTATAAGGTGTTTATAAACATACACATGAAAAAAGATACATAATAGGTAAGCGCCCATTATGTTTCTTTTTGCACGCGGCTCTATACACGTGGCTTTTTTCATAGAAAAACGTGCATTTTCCGGGATAAAAAGTAGCCTATAAGACTATGCGACAGCCTTGTCAAAAAAAAATCAATCCAATATGATCCAAAACATGTCTCAATAATTTTGTTACAAATAAAAACAAACTAACATTATTACCTCTTTATAGTATTATTTTGGATCACATACACACTTGTACTCAGCTACCTAACAGATAGAAGGTACTAGTATTTACGTACTTATTATAAGTACTATAGGTATGATAGGATAATATGATATGGGACGCCCCCCAGCTAGATGGACCGACGACCTTAAGAAGGTGGCTGGGATAGACTGGATGCGGATGGCAGAGGACAGGGTGTTGTGGCGCAGCCTGGGAGAGGCCTATGTCCAACAGTGGACTGCGATAGGCCGAGTTGAAGATAGGTATGATAATGTGAAGGAGAATTCAGACTAGCAATGATGGCTAGTCAAACGCCTTATTTAAAAAACTAATAACTAACCATAAATGCTAAGTCAGTAAATACTGTTAAGCGGATTCTAAATTAATATTTTCCATAGAAATTTTTGATTTAATTACCTGTTAATATGTAAGTATTTAAACTAAGGTATACAGTAATTAACAATAAGGTTTGTGCCGGATAAGGGCCTCAGCAGCCGCAGCGGCAGCGCCGGCACATCCCCCCGTACTTGGAACATGAGATGGCGCAAGGGTGTCGACACAGGTTGCGTCCCACACCATAGGCCTACCCACCGTCGAAGGCAATGTCATGCCATCTGGTCTCATCCCATGGTCAGGTACTAAGCATGTAGTCAGCGAATTTTATAAATAAAGTGTTTATGTTTATGTTTTAAAATCCTGGTACGCAAAATGCGGATAGCGTTGCGTCGGCATTCTCAACCTGCAAAATTTGCATGTAATTTTTGCAGTGCCGACAGTTTTTAGACAGTTCTCAGTATAAAATCAAAAAGATATAATGAAAACGTTAGTTAACAATTAGATAAAAAAAACGAGCCAAGTGCGAGTCGGACTTCGCACGTCTAGGATACCGTACCAAATGTATATTTAACTATTTGTATGGCTTTGAGTCAACAAGTTATACTGTGAAAATTTGAAGACTGTAGCTCCACACAGACAGACACAGATGGACAGATATACAGACGAACACGTGAGTGACAGGAATAACGCTCAGTTTGGACCCTTCAGATACGGAAACCTAAAAAGACGACGGCTTAAAGTTACATTTTACAGGAAGAGCGACTTTTCCGTTAAAGACAAGAGTGAATAGGTTACTTCTAGGCAAGCATGCTCCATCGTCGATCACATCATTGCTTACCATCAGGTGAGATAGTATTCAAGCGCGGCCTACAAGTGTTAAAAAAAAAGTGTGTAAGTGCATAGGTACGCACGTTAAAAGTTATATTTCTTTGGCGTAACAAGATAAAAAACCAAACTGTCACAAAGTTCACAAAAGGAAAACAATTCTTCATGAACAACAGACCATAGCTAACTTCAGGGTGTAGGTTTTTTGTGACGGTGTGCGCGTCCATCGTAAAAATTTACTCTCATCATTTTTCCCTAACGCGCCAAAAGAAGTATATCTTCAAAAATACAGTCGAAGTAAGGAAGGTAAAACTTTAAAACCTATAGTGATTTTAAGAGATGCCCATTTCTCAAAAACCGTGACATGAAAAGGATTACCATAAAATTTCTTTTAAAACCAACACGCTAAGAAAATATTTGTCTGTCTTGCAAAATCTCATAAAATATGAACCACATCATAGGGTCATTATCACCCAGTAACCTTAAGCATTTGAAGGCGTGTCATGTGTATTTAAAACGCCCTGAAACTGAAGGGGAGGGGGAGATGACGTCATTCTACTTTCTACAATCACTTATGTGTCCAAGTTTTTGTGAAATTCAGTTTTATTGTTTGTAAATTCATTATGTTGTCTTGTTGTTGATGAAGCATGATATTTTATGGTAGGGTTAATCTATGTGGATTAAACTTAGGAACATAGCTATGTAGGTTGTTCTGCCCGCGCCTTTCTCCCAACTATCTTGGGGTCGGCTTCCAGTCTAACCGGATGCAGCTGAATACCAGTATTTAACATGGAGTTACTGTCTATCTGACGTCCACAACCCAGTCACTGGGTAATACAATACCCATTGGTAAGACTGGTTGTCTGACTTTCGGGCTTCTGACGACTGTCAAAGATCCATGATTGACAGCCGGGACCAACGGCTTAACGTGCTTTCCGAGGCATGGAAGAGTCTTGGTATATAAAAATGGTCACCCATCCATGGAACACTCCGGCAAGCGTAGCTTAACTTGATGGATCAACCCGTGCGGCTGTTATATACTTTAGCCACGAGCTCCTCATAGCTATGTAGAGATCTACTATTTATTTTTACTATAATTTGTCTTAGCTAAGTACTGTGAGGCAGGTGTGCCTCTTTTCGGGATTGAACTCTCTTTCTAATTAGGCGTATTAGCTATTAATCTAGTAATAAGATTATAACAGAAAATAAAAATAAAACTGAATTTACAGGCTTTGTTCTTCATAAAAAATAATTTTTATTCCTAGCTACAGGTATTTAACATCTCAGGCCCCGCGCGCGTCAGGTGTCCGGCATCTGTCAGTCCCTGTTGACAGTCGGCCATCGTGTAACTACAGACTTTGTCAGGTTCCGGGTGTATGAACCTTGTCACAGGTCTAAAGCCCTTGGGTAATAGTGATAATAGCGGTTTACAACGCGTGAATCGGGTTTTGGCATTTTTTTGGCAAGGCAAATAACTCTAACATGAGAGCAGTGGCAGCGCAGGGAGGGTAATGATTTATCAGCCTATGTATGTAGGTATGTATGTTTGTTCCTTTGTGGCACTTTAGAGACCAAACGCGTGGGCCGATTTTGATAATTCTTACGTCAATTGATTTGTCTTAATTTTGCAAGTGCTACTAAAGACATGACATTAATCAAAATATAATAGGGCGACAACCAGGCGACATATTGTGAAAAAGAAAAAAATTGAAGTTAACAAACTATATTAAGTGGGGTATCAAAATAAAGAGTTCGAGGAGGAGATTCCAAAAATATAACTCACCAAAATGTAGAAAATGTTGTATTATCATTCAGTCTATCCTAAGGTTGTCTGGTAGATATCGCTATCAAGACCGCCATTGTACCCATTGATTTAAGTTCGTGTGTAAGAATTGTGTAACTGTTTTGGTGTTCAATAAACTATTATTATATTATATTCTATCGTGCTAAGCCTATGAAACCAATTTCAGAAAAGGCAAATAACTCCGTATCTAAGTCTCTATTCGTAGGCATTGCTAAAATATATTCAACCTTAAACTACATTGCCCATTTCTTTCGCAAAACAACCAATTTCCCTCCACGATGAAATTCACAAAATTCGAATTTCTAAAATTGAATACATTTGAAATCCGTTATCCACCTATGGCCACGGTCATACCGAGTAGAATCGATTCAACTGTATCGATACACGGTTATTATTCACCTCATAAATTAATAATCGAATCAACCCAATTGGCCAGCACTGATTTCTGAACGGATCATTCGAAACGGTCATGCTTTTATAGATGTAGAAATCTACTAGAAGTGATTGGAATTAAAATTTATTGTCATATTTTTTTTAAAAACAATTTTATGTTACATTTTTGAGGTTATTGAGCTAAAATAACTGTGGTTTATAATTGTTACAGCCGGCGTAAGTTCAATGATAGTGTTAACGTTACATCATGTATTTGCAATAATTTATGATGTAGTTTCAAGTACTATGGTCGGTATTTAAAATGTATTGGTGAGGTTATACGAAACTAGAATTGCATCATCCTACTAATAAATGCGAAAATTTGTTACTCCATCACGCTAGAACGGCTGTACGGATCTGGATGAAATTTGTCACAGATTAAAGTCTGGAATAGCACATGGGCTTTTATAATGGGATACATACTAAATCCATGCGGGCCAAGCCGCTGGCAGAAGCTAGTATGTTCTGAAAGTTACTAACCTACTATATTTGATAGGTATTCAATAATTCGGTTACAGACAAATTAATTGAGTGTATCTTCATAATTTTTGGAAAATCATTTTCTAGATTAGATTTAGACTTATGAATAATGTCAGGTACGGATTTGGGAAAAAAATTAGATTTTCTTGATCGTTTAAATGTGGATATTGTTGACACAATGCATTTTTTATATTATACCCGAAATAACTTCATTTAAATATGTTTTTGAATGAACCACGCTTTACTGATTTCTAACTCGCCTTCCGACAGAGGTTGTCCTGTCTTAGCTATGAACTGTCAATCGCGCGAATTTCAAATAGTCGTTAAGTTTTCTGAAATTTTCTAATTTTCCGCGCAACTTACTATTTTTTGTTTTCATAAGAACCTTCTCCTGACTATAACAAGCACAACAAAAAAAGAATTAGCGAAATCGGTCCAACCGTTCACGCGTGATGCCGTGACCAAGGAAATAGGGGTTCATTTTTATATAGGTATATATAAATTTTAAACCCCAAAGCCTTTGTTCTGATTTTGAACTTAAGCACAAGCGAAAGCGTTAGCGAATGTGATAAAGTTGAAACTGCACTACACTACACTTGAAAAAAAGTAAAAATCCAATCTTCCAATAGGTTCCTACTCGTGACAAAAAGTAATGACAAATATGGTCACAAAGTAAAGATTTTAGCGTAGCTATGTTTTTAATAATATTATAGCTTTTAATAGAATTATGCTGATTTTTGCTTAGGTTAATCATTCTTGATTAATAAACCTACCCAAAATATTAAAAATAATTCGTATTTCAACATGATATTTTAGTAAGTATAGTTCTATGAAGTGACATTATGAGTTTCATTCCATAAAAAATATATTAAAACAGTCACAAAAAGTCGTAAATTAAGTAACCAGATTATGAAAGTAGAATAGAATAGAATACAATACTCTTTATTATGTACACCATATAAATTACAATAAAAATATGAGGAAAACATTACAGAGGGTGATACAAAGGGTGAAAGTAGCTGCGATTGAAAACTCTTTTAAAAACTAAACACAATAATTTGTTAAAACTACTTTTAAAAACCATTAATTAACGACAATAGAAAACTCTCATTACCCTTTAGAAATTAATTAATTATTTCATGTTCTAGACACTTTTAGCGATTCAAATTCTGTGGTAGTTTGAGCATAGCCTTCAAATTTGAACAGAACACCATGAAATTCAAATTTTGACCCTACTCCAAGGGCAAAAAGTACAAATTTGTTAAAAGCCAAGAGTCATAGGCTAAACGCGTTGAAAATTTTGATGTTTCCAAAATTATTAATTGTTTTAAATCGATTTGTTACGATTATTGAACTTTTTTTTTTGTTATAAATATCACACATCCGGCACTTTGGTTGGACAAGTATTAACGTTTTAAGTTATCGTCTTTTATTTATTGAATAACACCTTTATTTTTTGAAGTATCATCAATCATTCTTTGATGATACTTTACTTAATTGATTATTTAAATATAATACCTATTTGTAGATATTAACTCATAGTTTAATAGTTTTTTTGTGGCAACACTTTAAATATTTAAAGTTTCTGTACCTATTCGGTGAATTGCAAATTACATAAAGGTACAAATTTTTATTTATCTATTTAATGGAGTGCACACATCAACTATCATGAATTTATTTATGGCAAGATGAATAAAAACCAACATTATTTGTATCTCGTTACTCAAATAAGATAGGAAAAGCTATAATATCTCCCATAACTCAGTTAGTTTTCAACTTAATTATTCAAATTCAATTTGAGATTCTAAATAAAATATCTTTATTCAAAAACTAAACGCCTGTATTACAACAGCTACAATTAAAACGACGTTTAAAATTAATATGATCAAAATAAATTATTCACTAGATATCAATAAAATTGATAGCTTAAAAGAAAACCTCAATGAGAGACTAATTTATGACTTCACATTAGAATTCAATATTTTGAATTGGATTTGATGACAGTAGGAAGCCATATATCGTGACACATATTAATATAGTATTCTCTGTAATATACGAATGCACTTCTTCTTTGCTTGCAGCTCCCAAAATCACAAAATCATCGCAATAAATTATCAAAAAACGATCTCACTTGTTCCAATAAGTTGTTCGCAGTTTTGGCAATACTACTATGGAATGCTTTGTCCGTGTCGGTAAGACAAGCACAATCTTTACGCTCTTTTAAAAATATAGTCAAGATTCACTTCCTCTCTCCTTAAGTGTCATTTAAAATAAATAAATAAAAAACCATCTCAATTGTCCTAATAAAATCTCATTTTTAGAGAATATGTGTAACAAATGCTCCATGTATTTCACTTGCCTATTAGTCCATTTGTCAAAAACCGTCGCTGACGCCTTAATCGAAAACATGAAAAAAGAATACTAGAAAAATACACCTAGGACAATTTTTTCAATAGTAAGATATTTTTAACTGATCAATAATTAATATAGCTGAATTACATATTAAAAGTAGTCAAACAGTTACATTTGTTCCTCTAGTCAAAGTTATCTGACTATTGATAAATCACTTCTTTAACGTTAAGACTTACCTTTTCCCATTCCTCCTTCTCCTTTTCGTGGCATAAACAGTACCAAGTTGGCTGGAGTGCGGCTGCGGTGGTGGTCTGAGCAGGCCAGCGTCCACGCATCCATCCAGCGCGTAGCTAGCCTGCCCACTCCAGCCCCCGCACAGCTGCAGCTTCGACTCAGTGGCTATCTTGACGGATTGCAGCTCCACCCCAGAGATGTGAACCCCCAGGTTAATGCGATCGGCGGGGTAACGACATATGGTCAATGATGCATCTGGTATTGCTGGCGGAGAGCACTCTTTCAATGATTTGGCTGGTGGTTTTAGTGAACTGCGAGGTGCAGTTCAGTGTTGATGTGGAAGATAATATTGTCAATAATGGCGAAGATGGAGTTAACGCAACAGCATTTGGAAGTGGTTTTGTTAGTGAGGACTCTCTTGATGATTCTCTCCTGATTTCACAATGGGTTTCCACACCAAGGTCAGATTCAGTTGACGATATCGAAGCTCTTATTTATAAATTCTTATATGTTTTCTAATCCAGTGATAAGTAAATTGTTTCTAATTGTGCTAAATTCTTAATGAGTTTACTCCAAATTTAATCGTCGGCACTTAAAATCTTGATTGTATTGGAAACTCGTAAACAAAGACCTCGAATTAGATGTTCCTTGCAAAATTAACAGTTTGATAGCAATTAATTCATCCGCTTATAAAGGTCGAACGTAAACTTTAATTGTTCCTTTGTCTGTAACTATTATTTAATATTTGAGATCTTCAATATCTATTTGATCTTCTTTATGTGTGACCTTCAATTTATCTTGAACTTCAAAATTGTCATCACCGTTATTCCGATCTTCTTGGGTAGTAAATTGATCTAATTTATCACTATTAATGAGCCTATTATTTACACTAAAAACGAATGTTAAATTCGATCTAGACTGAGCTTTATTTACACTCGTTTTACACTAAGATATCTTTGTTTCAATATTGCACGAAAAAAGCCTAAAACGGCTGTCAAGGATTTTTAAAAGGAAAAAATAAAAAGGAATTCCAAAAATATGACCGAATCAGTTCTAAAAGCAGACTAAGAAATTTTGGAAGAATTAATAATTGAGCTTCAACAGAATGGAATCTTATTGGAAGAATTTTTGGCTCAAACTGAAAAAATTTCGTCGATCAACTGAACATATCACTCCACAAAATAGCTGTATTGTTACTGTTTTATATAACTCGGCCAAATTCAACCGCCAGAGGTCACTTTTCAGCCGATCGATTCCACAACACTAAACACAAAACATTAGTTTCCACACTTTTCATAACATTAGTTGTTTATATCATATTTTTAGCCCATAACACAGTTTGGGCTGGTTGGTATTCTTGAGTCACATTAAATTTCACCACATTGTCACTGCGCGGGGATATTCACCGGGTTTTTATTTTTCTTGCAGAGAGCACGTGTTTAAAGGTTATACTGTGTTGTGTGAGCACGCGTGGCGCAGCCGGCAAGCGCCCGATGACGTTTGGAGCCTCACAATCTAAGACCCTTAACGGAGGTAGGAGGGGCTCAAACAAACCACGCCCACCACTTCTCGCTACCCAATCAAAACGCCCCGGCATCATCAAAGCGCATACGGGGACGTACTGAGCGAACATTTTTATTTTTCTTAACAATTGCGCTCGAGTTTTTCTTTTACACTTTTTTTTGTATAGTTTTGTTTTAAATTGTGTAGGTTTTGTTTGCAATGTCAGTTGCAATGTCGACGTTCAGGAGAAAGGATAACTGGCATTTCTTAAGTGCATTAGTTTTTAAGTTTCGTGGAAAATTATATTTTAGTAGGTATTGTATGAATTATACTGAACATTGGCTTCAAATGGAATTGTTAAAGTGCTATTGGCTAGAAGTTTATATTATTATCTCTGTCCTTTGATTTAAGATTTTCAATGGTGAGGTTAAGGTAAATCTTTTTTAAATTTCAATTTTTTTTAATTCTTTAAAAACTGAATAAATATTCAGTCTTCAAACATATTTCTAAAAATAAACCCTTTGTTACAAAAACACACCAAACACCAATATCAAAACCTTTTCCAAAAAAAAAATCTTTATCTTCGTAAAAAAATACATCGCCTAAATACGTCCCCTGCGGCAAGTGGTGACGTCACAAAATGGCCGCCGGCTGAGGGCGAGTTTTCGCATTTTCCCCTCAACCGTACACACAGACAGACGACCCTATGTTTAAATTAACATTTTTTTTTTCTTACAACTGGCTGGAGATAGTAACTGATATTTAGATTTTATCTGGTTTAAGTCTAACGATACTTCTCTTAGATAATTTAAATTAATTTCTCAAAAGAAAATGGAAGGCTAAGGATGTTAGTAATTTACTAGTATCAGCTGTTTCCAACTTGACCTAGTTTGAAAGGAAACTTGGCCCATAATGGGCCTTACAACAGAGGGCACATGTGCCGTATTATTGAATGTTAGTTATTAGGTTATTTTCTTTTTTTTAACCGACTTCGAAAAAGGAGGAGGTTATCAATTGGGATGCTTGTATTTTTTTATTTTTTTTTTATGTATGTTCGGGCATAACTCCGTCATATATTGATGGATTTGCAAAATTCTTTTTTTGCTCGAAAGGGGTTTATTCCGAAATGATTCCATTTAAATTTCAAAAAGATCTGATGATGGGTTTCGGAGACAGACAACGGAACTCTTCAAAAATTGACAGCAAATCAACCGCGATTGCTGCTGTCGTATGTCTATGAATTGTTAACACAATTTAATGGGGAACCACAACTAAAAAGTGAAAAATAAAAAACTTTTTTACAAAAAAATAGAACCGACTTCCAAAAAAAGTGCAAAATAACTTTAATTTCGGAAGTCGGTGTCAAAAAACGAAGACACAAAACAGGAACACCGACTTCCGAAATTAAAGTTATTTTGCACTTTTTTTGGAAGTCGGTTCTATTTTTTTGTAAAAAAGTTTTTTTTTAACAAATGCAATGGATTTAGTAATTATAACTTTTTTTTTAATATCTAAACTTCTAACTAGCTTCTCCAAACATCTTCATCCGCGTAAAGTAGTACTTCCCCTACTGTAAATTGTAGCCTATGCTATGCTAAATTGTAGCCTATGCCTATGCTTAATTTCATACAGATCCTTTTAGCCGTTCTGGCGTGCTTTCACATTTATAAATTATTATTTTTTTGTTTTGTTTTTGTTGATATTAATTATTATTTTATAGTAATTATTGTTTTTATACTTATATAATACATATTGTGTTTTATGGGCCTTAGTTGCCTGAAATAAAGGATAAATAAATAATTAGTACATTAGGATTGTTATAGGTTTGGTTTATGCAATGGTAAATTCGAAAGGGAAGAGAGGAGGCCTGAGTCCCAGCAGTGGGATCAGTATAAGGCTGTTTATATTATGTTTGTATGTACCTAATGGTTTTTTTTAATAAACTTGACAGTTAATTTATTTATTATGTTTTCACAATATTGGTTTCCTTGATAATTAAAAATTTTGTTAACTAATGCTAAATTCCACCATTGTAAGAGACTGGTGCCTGAAGTAGGTTTTTGAAAAAGTCTGTGTTACAGGTCCCATAACAAAACAATATCATAAATAAAAAAAGTCATTAATGGTACCAAGAAGATAAGACAATAGTCTGTTGAAAGTTAAAAATGATAACAATAAGTAAAAAAAAAACAAAATTAAGTAAAAAATTAACAATATACAACTGTTGGTTCATACGAAACTGAGGGGTGAAACGACTTACTTTTCTGTTAGCGTTCATGCTAACGCTTAGTACAAAATGTATGGCATTTACATTATCTACGATGAGTCACGTGACAATTCTCTACGCAGGTAATGTCATTGTAATTGTCATATAGAAAAGTAATGTTTCTCAAGCAACAGCCGGCTAGCCAAATAACTTTTCCATTATCGTTTACTCTAACGTTACAAAATGTATGGCAATGACATTACCTGCGTAGAGAATTGTCACGTGAGTTATCGCAGGTACTGTCATTGCCATACATTTTATACTAAGTGTTAGCGTAAACGGTAATAGAAAAGTTATTTGGGTATATAGGGGGGCTGGTTATTTGTAGTGTGCAAAATCCGACACTGACACGCCGGTCCAAACGGAACCCTATTGCTGTCACTCACGTATCCGTCTGTCTGTCACAAAATTGTTCCGAAGAATTTTTTAACTTCTCATTGACCTATGAAGTGATAACGTTTGTTATTACGTATATTTTACTGACAACTATCAATATATTGATAAATCAGATATTTTTTCTTTGATAATTCCTTCACTTTGTACAGAACCCTAAATGTGTGAAGTCCGACACGCACTTGGCCGATTTTTTTTTTAATATAGGCAGGTTCTTTTGATTTAGCCTGTGCCCCAGCAGTGGGAACGTTAAAATAGCCTGACTATGCTTATTCGTACCCGTACTTCTGATTAAAATAATAGAGTTATTATGTTTTAGATTATTTTTTAGACTAATATAGTAATAAAGTTAACATAATAATAATTATAATTAGTTTAGACCCAGTTCTCGATAATGGTCATATCTCATTGTACTGGGATCGGTCCATCATCACTGACAGGACTATTGTAGCCAATAAGCCTGATATAGTGGTGGTGGACCGAATCGAGAGGCGTGCAATGATTGTTGATATTACCGGCCCACATGACGAGAACCTCGTGAAAGCCGAGAAAGATAAACAAATCAAGTATATTGACTTCGCTCGCGAGGTTGTCGACATGTGGGATGTGGACTCAGCGATCATTGTACCGATAGTCGTGTCAGCCAATGGCTTAATAGCCACGAGCCTCGACCAACACCTCAGGAGGCTCTCGTTAGGCGGCTGGATCAAGGGCTTGATTCAGAAAGCAGTACTTCTGGACACGGCTCGCATTGTCAGGCGGTTCCTCTCTCTGGAGCCCTGACCGCCGGTAGCTTGGACCCTGTTCCCGATACCGGTGGGGTACTATTTTTTATATTTTTAAATGTTTTTTTTATCCTTTATATTTAAATATTTAAAAATGTAAATAATTTGTCTATAAAAATAAATAAACGGAATAATAGTTATAATTATAATAATAAGCTGTACTTCTGGACACGGCTCGCAATGTCAGGCGGTTCCTCTCTCTGGAGCCCTGACCCTGGTAGCTTGGACCCTGTTCCCGATAACAAAAAATAATAATAAAAATAAAATAAAATGAAAAAAAATATTTCAGACCTTGATGGATAACGGTGGGATACTATTTTTTATATTTTTAAATGTTTTTTATATCTTTTCTATTGAAATATTTAAAAATATAGTTTATAGAACAATAAACGAAATAATAATAATAATATAGCCTTTTATCCCGAACTAATACATAAATACAATTTTGCAAATATTGTCTCTCAGCTCGTTGTGCCTTTTGGTATAGGCCTCCTCCAACTCTTGCCACTGCGATCTGTCAGCTGAAACACTTGTCCAATACGGTCCCAGGGTGAGACGTATATCATCCTCCTATCTTCTGAATGGGTATCCCTGTTTTCTTGCCTAACCTAACCTAACAATTAGATTATTATATTTATTTTATATTTTTGGCAGTGGGCTGGTTATGTTTGTCGAAAGACCGATGGCCGATTGAGCAGACGAGTTCTGTAGTAGAGACCGCGTATCGCAAGCGTAGTGTGGGACGATTTTCTAGGCTATGCTACGATTTTGTATTCAATGAGGGTGCCACTCGGCCTTAAGAAAGTGGCTGGGATAGACTGGATACGGAAGGCGGAGGACAGGGTGTTGTGGCGCAGCCTGGGAGAGGCCTATGTCCAGCAGTGGACTGCGACAGGCTGAGTTGATTGATTATTTTTATAATATATGTAATTTTCATGGTGGTTTGAGGTTACTTGAGAAAATATGTATCCTTAAAGAATTGGGGAATACTTTTGCCCTGCTGACAGGATGGTTAACTAACTATAAATTTTCCCTGACCATACAAAACCTTCGATAAACGAAGGGTTCTGAATTCAGTGTTGTACCTAGTAGATAGGAATAGCGTAGTTAGTTATTTAATAGGTAAGTTTAATTTTAAGTAATACTTAAGACTTTTTTATACCATACCATTTCTTTACCCATCGAAATAAACAATTTGAGTTTTTTTTTTAAATTATCACATCAAAAATCAAACCGAAAAAGTTATTTCCTTCATAAATCACATTTAATTACAACACAATAAACGATAAAGTTAACATTATGACACTGTAAACAATAAACCTACTGGCTGAATAATAAAAATCATTGCCAACTTTACCCAACTTAATTTTACTGAGCACTGTAAAAACGTAGAAAGGTAAAAAACCAGACAAGTGAGGGTCTGGCTCGCGCAGGAGGGGTTCCGTACCATCGTACGAGATTATACGCGTCTACTTGTTGCCATTATTAAGATCGATCAAAAAAAGCCAAAAATACAAACACGTTTCTAGTAGGGAGCCCCCTTTGATTATTAATTTATTTTTATTTTTTGATAAAGCGGTAGCAGAAATACACAAAAAAATTTCAATCTGTAAAAATTTCAACTGTCTACCTATTACAGATCATGAGATACAGCCCGCTTAGTAATAGGGTCCCGTTGATTACCTTTTTTATTTTTGATAGGCACGCGTTTGACCACTATCTCACCTGATGGTAAGCGATGATGTGGTCGAAGATGGAGCACGCTTGCCTAGAAGTAACCTATTCACTCTTGACTTAGAGACTCCCAGGTTGTTGCTATCAGGAACCTACCCTTCGGGTACGGAACCCTATATAGACTAAGTATTTTTATGTGGTTTCTAGGTTAGTTATGGGTATTTTTTCAGATAATTGTAGCAAATTGTTATTGGCTGACTAAGGTAAAGTTTGACCTTTAGAAATGTGGTAGGTATTGAGTTTCGTACGTGGGGGAAATAACTAAATAATGTTCTAGATGCTATAAGGTAGAATTGGATTTTTTTTTACAAAAAATAAAGAAATTGTGGTTTGGTAGATGCCAGTCTTATTGTAATAATGCCGGTATTCCATCACCATTGCCCTCAAAACGCTGAAGGAGAATATCGTGAGGATACCGGCAATTCCTTGAACCAAATCTAATCCACAATGGGCCCACGTGGTGGATTACGTCTCGCAACCTTTCACAGAGAGAACACCTGTGTCTCAGCTGTGGGAACATTATCAATCAATCAATCTGCCTAGCCTTTTCCCAACTATCTTCGGGTCGACTTCCAATCTAAATGGATGCAGCTGAATACCAGTATTTTACATGGAGCGACTGCCTATCTGACCTCCACAAGCCAGTTACTGGGTAATACGACACCCTTTGGTAAGACTGGATGTCAGACTTTCGGGTTTCTGACGACCCGTAACAACTGTCAAAGATCCACGATTAACAGCCGGGACCGACGGCTTAAGGGTCTGCTACCGGCCAAGTGGCGCCCTCATTGAATAAAAATCGTAATAGGCAAAAGTACCAAAAACGGCCGTTTGTGACACTTTCGCCTACTACCTTGGATACGAAATATTCTGAGACCTGTTTTAACAACGTAAAAATACTTAATCGACCTTAACGTGCTTTCCGAGGCATGGAGGAATCTCGGTATGTCTTTACATACCGAGATTCCTCCATGCCCATGGGGGGCCATGGGCATGGGTGACCATCTTTATGGTCACCCATCCACAGACCATCCCCGGAAAGCGTAGCTTAACCTGATGGATAGACCCGTGCGGCTGTTATTACTTTAGCCACGAGCTCCTCAGCTGTGGGAACACTATAGGCTGATTATGCTAGGCTAGCATTGCCGGTAGGCTGCAGGTTTCATGAGGGAGAGTTTTCCTGAATTAAGAAGCTTACAGAGCATGAAGGTTTTCTTTGAAATCTGAAAAACTTGTAGGTATCTTTGAATTAATCTTTAAAAGGAGTCACATAGACACTCTACTGATGAAGATAGTAGATAAGATTTTCAAAATTGGTCCAGTGAATGGAAATATACTCGCTTCTCAAGACAAAGGACTGGCTGGTCCGTGGTTTCAGTTTTCTGGTTTTTTTGGGGTGGGAAATCATCAAATCACTTCTCCTGCTCTGGTTAGAGCGGGAGGGCGTATCAAATTCTTACTGACTAAAACCCACGGTGCGCGTTCCGACTCACCATTTGATGACCTTCCTCAAGGAAGAGTTTTGGCCGAAAGGTGTGCTGTATCGGCATTTCAGCGGCCGGCTACTCGACACTTCGCAGCGTAACACGACGCCGTCACTTCGTGTACAGTAGTTTTTAAGTTTATTGTATAAAATAATTATGTATTACTTTATAGTAATTATTGTTTTATACTAAGGTATACATTTATTGTTTTTATGGGCCTTAGTTTCCTAAAATAAAGGATAAATAAATAAAAAATAAAAGGGCCTATTGCCGAGTGTCTGAATATGTTTTTTCAAAATTACAAAATAAATAGTTTTAATGTAAGAATTAAGAAAATGAATATGCGTAGGTACCTATAATTTTTTTCCTCATATGAACGCCAGTTATCTGGCGTGCACAATAACTTCATAATTATGATCGTTAAACACAATACGTTATTGCCGCCATGATACCGTTCGTTCCCCCTCTCCCCTTGCCTGTCAAGTCTTACTTGAACAGGAACCAAGATGCAAAGTTGGGCGTTATAATAATTATTATGATTAATTTATGAATTTCATTAATTTAACGAGTAAAAACGATTATTGTTGGGTTTTATAAATAAATATCACATAAAAATTTGATCCACGAAGACTTGCACGGCGGGCTGTGCTGAGGCGGCTGCAGCAGGTGCAGAAAACCTCATACTTCGCAAATAAATATATACCTTTTTGGGAGTTACGTGTTTGAGCCGTTTGGGGTTGAAACACTAGAGCCATGGGGTCGAGTGCTCATCGAGTTTTTCATGACATCAGAAAGTAACTGCTTGCGTCGACTCTTCTCGTGACCAGAGTGTTGGCCTTTTTCAGCCAAAGAATCAGCAGTGATATTCAACGTGGGAATGCTGTCAATGTTCTGGGCTCTTTTCCCGTTGACAGCAATTTGGTCGAATTTTTCGATGCGCAATAAATTCCCCGTCTTCTCTTATTATACTGCTTGTATATATTTCATTTATTGTATTCGAATAGGTTATATTTATCTGCAAATCATTATTTTTTCCAAGTTAATGTCTGAAGTCTTGATGAGGTATGGTTTTCTCACTAACTCAGATTTGAGTAAATTTTGACTTTATGTCCCACGGACTATGGTGAGTTTAAAAGAAAAATTCCCAACTTATCTCAGTAAGTGACAGAACAGACATTTGTTGTCGTCCTTCTGATGAGTTGTAACACATAGGTTGGTACTTAAGGCGGGCTAAAAAAAGTTGAAATGATACTATGAGGTAAATTTACGAGGCTAAATTTACGAGATTGACCTAACCACCTTCTCCCAAGGGCCTACACAAAATCCAAAATTAAATGCGCTAAATAAATTTCCCGTAGTTTCCACAGAATTATAAACCCTTGACAATCGCTACGAGTATCTCTGGCTTTCAGTAACTGCAGTGTCGATGTGTGTCGTTCCGCACGAAACAAATATTTCTATGACCAACAGATAGATGTTCCAGGTCTGAATGTTGGTGTGTGTGAGTTTATATGTTAGATAGTGTGTGTGGTGTGTGTGTGTGGTGTGTGTGATGGTGTGTGTGTTAGTGTTCTTGTGTGAGGTACAAATAAATGTTTTTTCTTTCTTTATTTCCAAGTTCCAAGTCCCTTACACTCTTTGCCAAACCCTTCAGGGGAGAAAAGAGCGTTGGTCATTTGATACATGACCCAAATTATGCGTTTATGATAATCTGAAATAAAAAAGAATAAAAAAGTTAAACAACCGTCAAAATTGTATTGCCCCGTCATCCACTTCCAAAATCCCAAGTCCCTTACACTATCATGTCTTTAGCCTACGATTTGCATCTAACCATCACATACGGCCAATGAAGTAAACAAGCCATAGGAAAGAGCCTCGGGTCGTTAAATATGAGCCAGTATGATTTACATCTCTGCCCCGCACCCCTCTGACGTTGCGACGGTAAATCACGGCAGAACTGCCGAAACGCACGCATTACGAATATCTGTGTCTGTTGGGGACTAAGTTAGGAGCGGTTGGCGGGTAAGAAAGATGGCGACCAATATTTTGAAACGCTGACAATCCAGGACAGATTGTCCTGGCGCTACAAAATTAGGAGGGCTGACCCTATATAAAGTGGGAATAAGCGAGGAAGAAGAAGAGTTGATTTAAAATCTGTCCAAGGTGTTGTTAGCCCGTTCTTCTCCTTAGAGATCTACGATTTCTCACTTTTTCTTTGCGTCCTCTATCCGATCGACAGATTCCTTATCAATTTTGAAGTGCCTATAGTTACATTAAAGGTGTGTTATACCTGATTGTTCAAAACAAAATTATAGAATAGAATAGAATAGAATAGGTCTTTATTTGCTTGGAATGTAGGTACATAAAAATAAGTTGTTAATAAAACATTGCCTTTTTCATCACCTGCTGATATAATTTTAGTTAAGTTTCCTGGCAGGTAAACCACACCTTAGAAATCATATGCAGGTAAGGTTCCTAATTTTTGACAGATTTTTCTAGATAGTAAATCGATCGAAAATTCTGTCTGAAATCAACAACAACTCGATGCTCAGAAGAATCGAAGTTTAAAAACGAAAAAAACGTGGAAGTACAAAGTGAGTACAATTGGGTTGTTGACTAAAACAATCTAATTAGTCCGTCAGTTAGATTACCAAAAAATATTGGACACGTGTTTTTTCTTTTGCCTCGTAAACAAAAAATTAATACGATACAGTGCCTCGAATTTTTCCATGACGTCACACTTGAGTTAAAATTGTACCACTTTTTGCTCAAAAGTGGCGTAACAAGCCGCCAGTTCTGAACTTTGATGCGTTTTATATTTGTAATTTTTTATTGATTTCAAAATCAATCTGCCTAGCCTTTTTCCCACTATCTTTTTTTTTGTGGGGGAGAAGTCATTGGATGATGTCATCCAATGACTTCTCCCACTCTGGGTGGAGCGGGAGGGCGTGTCAGACTCTTACTAACTAAAACCCACCCCTGTTCCTTCCCTGCCTGAGTGCCCAGGGGTGCGGTAACTCATTTTCAGAAAAAAAACCAATTTCAAAAAAAAACCCCTAAGCATTTCCCAACTATCTTGGGGTCGGCTTTCAGTCTTACCGGGTGCAGCTGAATATAAATATGTAACATATTGATATTCATGGAGCGACTGCCTATCTGACCTCCACACCCCAGTTACTGGGTAATACGATACCTCTTGATAAGACTGGTTGTCAGACTTTCGGGCTTCTGACGACCCGTAACGACTGTCAAAGATCCACGATTGGCAGCCGGCACCAACGGCTTAGTGCTTTCCGAGGCACGGAGGAGTCTTGGTGTGTGGTCACCCATCCATGGACCAAACCCGGCAAGCGTAGCTTAACCTGTTGAATCGACCCGTGCAGCTGTTTTTACTTTAATCACGAGCTCCTCCATTTTTACCCTCCATTCCTAATAATTTTTATTGATTTGAGAAAGCAAAAAATATGTGTCCAATTTTTTTTCATAAACTATTATGGAGTAAATTGTTTTTTTTTTACCCTGGGATCATCCATTTACATGTTTCATATTATCCTAACTCCAACAAATTTATTTTATTTTCTTGCATTTAGTTAATGGTCGATCGGCCATTATTTGAACATTTGAAAACGCTGTAATCGGAAACAAGTACTAACATCTGACACCAATCACCCCGTAAATTACCGGAAAACTAATTCCGATGTGTTACGTTGATCGCTTTGCCTGTCTTATTGGCAATGAGGCATTAAATTATACAATTCAATTACATTTTGGCATCTAAATGCACAAGTTAAGTGTTGTGCTAAGTGCACAAGTTTTTAGCAAAATAAAACTCGTAATCCGAATTTACTAGTTAAAAAATAATCTTTATAATCATAATCATCATTTATTGCATACATGTAGTTTAAAAGTTGTTACAAGTATATAGGTTTCATACATGAACCCTGCTAGGGCACAGCAATAATTCAATAGTTTAAAGTGGTACAGTGTCACAATAACAAAACAAACCACTGTGCTTAAAACAAAATTATGTACTAATTTTTACATGTTTATCAGGTGTCCATCCTTTGCTATTTAAATAAGAAACTGTCATGATATAATATAGGATAAAAACAATTGGTCATCATTTCCATTAATTAAATAAAATAATATAAAAAATTAAATTAAAACAGAGTCAACAATAATAATGATAAAACAACATAAAATAGGTAGTAGGTCAAAATTATAGATGCTGTGTGTATTGTGCTGGTATGAATTACAATGTCAAAATTTACTTATCTTCGAAAGTTACGTGTGCTGTTTGTCAGTGTTAAACTTCATTAATTAAGCATTTGCTTTTAAATGAAGATGTTGAAAGTACAACTGTCAATATTGCTTTCGTCACATTAGCCAAAACAGTGTCTGCCAGGGTCGTGGGAGTATTTCCGCGGCCTGGCGCAGGCTACTGAAGATACACGGGTGTGTTTTAGTCAGTAAGAGTCTCTGCTCTCATCTTTGGGACGGATCTGCCAAATACCAGCTTGATGCCCTTGAGTCAATTGAGAAACGAGCCAAGAGGATCGTCGGCAATGATAGACTCGTTGAGTCGAAACTCCAAAGTCTTGAACATAGACGCCGAGTTGCTAGCCTGTCGGTTTTCTATCGGTTACATTTTGGGGAGTGTGCTACGGAATTGCATGATTTGATTCCGCCAAGCCCGTTTCATCAAAGGACCACAAGACGTACGGCGAAATGCCACCGGTTCATGGTAGACATCCCATCCATACGCACAAAGCGTTTTGAGAAAACATTCATTGTGCGTACAGCTAGAGAGTGGAATTCCCTACCGGAGTCTGTGTTTCCTGATAGCTATAACCTGGGAGTCTTTAAGTCAAGAGTGAATAGGTTACTTCTAGGCAAGCGTGCTCCATCTTCGACCACATCATCGCTTGCCATCAGGTGAGATAGTGGTCAAACGCGAACCTATCAAACATAAAAAAAAGTAAAGGTCTGAAACGCCTTCTCGCTCCAGTCAGAGCGGAAGAAGTCATCCGAATATTTTTCACCCTGAAAAAAAAAACAAAACAGTCTGTCTCAGTGCTCCGTAAAAACTGTGACTACTGGCGTAGACTATATTGTGTATTTTAAATATATAGGACAGTGATCATTCAACACCCGGGCTTGCGGACGGCGAGTAATTGGTAGCTCGCCGTTCGATCTGCACCAGGCCCGAGAGTCGACGGCGCGTAGTGTTCCACGCGCGCCTCAAAGAGTTGTCAGCAAACAGGACGGGGCCAGTCATGGCCAATGACTGCCCGGGGGTTGAGGATAAATTCGAAAGAGTTACCTCGCCCCTGGACATTCAGGGCAGGGAGAAACAGGGGTGGGTTTTAGTCAGTAAGAGTCTGACACGCCCTCCCGCTCCACCCAGAGCGGGAGAAGTCATTGGATGCTTTCCCACTCCACAAAAAAAAAAAGTGATCATTCAACGGGAAAGAGGTAAATAATAAATAAGGTCTCTAGATTATCATCCAAACTTTTGATCTTCGTCATCATCTTATAGAAACTGAACTGGGGCTCTAGACAAACTGACATTCTATCGGCAATAAATTCAAAATAAGTTGGTATTAACAAACATAGGCAGCGCATTCAGTAGCGCATGTCTATCTCATATATTCTATCAATCGTTAACATCATCATCATCATTTCAGCCGGAAGACGTCCACTGCTGGACAAAGGCCCCCCCCCTAGTGTCGCCACAACCAATCAAAAATCATTCATTCAAATAAGCCAGCACTTTTTGAACGAATACAGTCCCTAAGAAACGCCCGCCCGTCACCACTTCCTAGAGTTTTGCTTTGATAAAGAAGTAGCGCAAGTAAATCCCCAGGACCAACAGCCGATCCTGTGCATCTTGCATCCATCACATACCCGCGAAAATCGAATCGTAGCACGAAAAGAGTAAGAAAGGAATTAATAATTTCGATTTGCAATAAAAAAATACAAATACGCTATCAGTCACAACTTGGGCCACAGCCCAATAGTAAAATTTTAGGTTACAAGTGAGGTCATAAAAAGCGCGCATAATTTTTTTATTATTTGAATGTTGTGTATAAAAATAATATCTTCTGGTTAGCATGATGTCACCTCTAGTCTGTGTAATGTTACATTTGACTTTACTTTAGTTTATTCAACTGTCTAACTACTCATATTTAACCCCTTGAAAATACAAATAAATATAATACAAATACACATTTATTTGGATTTTTTTTTACGCGATGTGATGACTATTCGCCTTTTTACGGCTGAGGTAGTGTCGTCTTAGGTCGCGGGCACTCGCGGGATTGTTCGTAAGAGCTGCCACGGCCGGCGGCCCTGCCTCCCTAGCCATATTACTTTTTTACCAAAATGTATGGCAGTGACATTACCTGCATCAAGTCACGTGACAATTGTCTACACAGGTAAAGTCATTGCCATACATTTTGTACTAAGCGTTAGTGTTTAAACGATATTAGAAAAGTAATGGCTAGGGGGGCTAGAACGCAAAGGGAAAATTTAATTATTTATTTTTATTCCAATTAATCTCTGCACTTACAGTTCAAAACCAACACGTGGAGAGAGTAAACAATTTCAGTAAAATAATTATTAAATTAATGAAGAAAAATCAATATTAAGTAAATTTAAAAAAGTCACAAGAACAGACACAAATAATTCAAATAACATTAAAAAATGTAATTATAACGGAATTAAATTGATATGCAATAATTAAATAGTAAAAAATCATTTCAATTAATCGGTTTCCTAAGGTGCTAAAACATTCCTTACATGCTTTTCACATTCACACACACATTCGAATGGAACATGTCTATCTCTAGATTCCGAGCAGCAAAATGCGGCAAATGAAGGAACATGAGTGGGTTTTAGTCAGTAAGAGTCGGACACTCCCTCTCAGTCCACCCAGATCCATCAGATTATTTGACATCCTCAAAAAAAAGGTTGTATCATTTTCTTCTTTGTCGTTTCCTCACTGCCGAGGATTGCGACGATCAAACAGATTTCTGAAGTGGGGACCACTTGGTACATGCTGTATTGCTACCTCCAACACTCGCGTCTTCTCTTTCCGGTGCTTTGTCTTCTTGCCAAGGCAGTACCTTAAAATGAACATAAAAGAGTATTTTTTAAACGTTTGAGAAAAAGATAAAGCTTTTAAAAAGGGTTTTGGTTTATATCGGGTGTTTTTTTAAGAGGTATAGAACTTTAAATTCACAAAATTACAGGTAAATGTTTTTAATATCAATGAAATTAGTTTGTTTGAGGGATAAGTTCATGGCATTTATGTTTAAATATGATTTCGGGCAAATGGACACCGCGACTAGCACGTATATGGCATAATCCGGATATTCAATGCGAATGTCCAAGACACGAGTTCTAGCTTTTTCGAGCGTTTTTCGGTTTACGGCCTCCTCGTTCGCGATGCGATTTGACGCCATTAGGTTATCTTCTTTGGGGATATGACATATTGTAAAGTCGCAAATCTACGACAATAAACCAGAAACCATTGCGCACTTGGACGCCAACATTCGATGCGTTACTGCCAAAATTTAGCCTGATTTACTGCGAAGAGTGTGTGAAAATTGGACCTCTAAATTATGCCTTGAATCCGCTAGTCACGGTGACCATTTATCCGAAATCTTATTTAAAATCAAATGCCACAAAACTGTCTCTCAAATAAAGTTAATTTCATTGATATTAAAAACATTTTCATGTGTTTTATTTCAATTTAAAGTTCTATACCTCTAAAAAAACACCCTTTATATCAAGTAGGTAAGCCAGAATTGTTTGGTATAACAACTAATTGCAAAGAACTCTCAGTTAGACAATCAGTCAAAAAACCATTGCTGTAAATTGCTACCCAATTTTAATTCCAAGATCCACTGGAACACCTTTCCGGCATTCCTTAATTTTGTAACGGGTAGTGCCATCTGTCAGTATAACTCGGTACTTTATACTGGAGAGGGTCGCTCACTTGGGGCACTACAAAGTTTTGAAAGCTAAGGGTAAACATTAAAATCAATACAAGCGTAGAAACGGAGTGTGTTTGAAATTAATGCTTAAAATTTTGTACTATTTTAGACTTGTGTTATTTGGATTTTATAGAGTTAGTAATATCATGCCAAACTGTGTTTGATTGCTTGAAACGTTAACAGGTATTACAAGTTCTCGAAGGGCCGTCCATTAAACATTAAAATTAAATTAAATGGGTAGGCCGATGGTAAATTCAACTAGAATTACTAACGTTTAACAACTTGGCGTATTGAAAGTCAGCCCTTTGAAGATGACTGACCAAGACTCAGTCAAGTGATTCAAATTTACATCAAGTTAAACGAAAAATGATTAAAATGTTTATTTATAAGTGATTCAATTTATTTGAATGATTTTAACACACTTTAACACGTAAACATTTTTTTTGTCAGTTTAAGCTAGATGAGGCCGGTGTTTCCTAGCTGACTACCCTGAGAAGAAACACCGAAACAAACTCAGAGGTCAAAGCCTTTTTTAAAGTGTTCAAATAAATGCAATATGTACTGGTCAAATCATAATGAGAACCATGTACCTCTATGTCTGGAATGAGCTTTTGAGGAAAGCAGCACGTAAATTCGAGTGAACCTGTCCAGACAGTGCAAGCATTTGTCAGTTATCGTGAAGCTCAACTCAGAACTTTGAGGAGCTCAACGAACCGTCGAGCAATACTAAAGTAAGGACAATTAAAACTGCCTGACAATCATAAATCTACATGAATATAACGACATACATAGTTCTCGCATTCACATTATTCTATATGAGGACCATGCAGCTTAGTGTCTGTAATGGTCTTTTGAAGAAAGAACCACACATACCACACATATTTGAGTGGACCTGTCCAGTCAGTGCAAGCATTTGTCAATAGTCAAATAGCTCAACTTAAAACCACTAAGGAGTTCAATGAGTTGACGAACAATACCCAAGAAAGGACATTTGGGTAGGCTGCAAACTGCAAAAGTACTCAAACTGTCAGACAACGTTAAAAATTACTGTAACATGGAGGAATATATATAAATAACACTTTACAAAGTCAATATTCATGTCAAACAAAATAGTAATATTAAAATATCGATAAAAATAAAAATAAATATAACACTTTACAAAGTATTTATGTCAAAAAAGAATACATAAAAAGTCATCTGTTTTTATGGACTATAAAGTACATACGAAAACAATGGCTCATTTATATCATTGAAGCAACTTAATCCCACGAATTTTTGTCCTCAAGGTAGTCATTCATTGTGTAAAAAGCTTTCTGACATAGCTTACGTTTAATAAATTATTTAAATTTATTTATGCTTAGTTCTTGAATTTGGCTAGGAAGTT
This sequence comes from Polia nebulosa, assembly GCA_951329385.1. Lineage (NCBI taxonomy): Eukaryota > Metazoa > Arthropoda > Insecta > Lepidoptera > Noctuidae > Polia > Polia nebulosa. The sequence continues at coordinate 4,447,353 of OX589609.1, forward strand.
TATTATAGTAACGTATACATGGGCATCTAAACGAACCACCTATTTTCTGCTTGAGCCTAGTTTTAGGTACAATAAATTTGTGTTTGTTCCTAGTATTTATGCTATGGATATCGCTGTATCTTTTAAACAGATTAATATTTTTATGTGCATACGTGAGATTCTCATAAATATACTCAGATGGAACAGTCATAATATTAATCTCTTTAAAATTTGTCTCTGAGAGAGTGTCTGGGACTAAATTTATAAATTGCACGAATAGCCCTTTTCTGTAAAACAAAAATTGTCTGAATATCGGCGGCATTCCCCCACAACAGAATGCCATACGACATCACACTATGAAAATAACTAAAGTATACTTACTAAACGAGCTGTCTCTAAATTAGTTAAACCACAAATTTTCCTAAAGGCGTATGCTGCAGAGCTAACATTTTTGGACAGTTTATCTATATGGGGGCTCCACTGAAGCTGCGCATCCAAAGTTAAACCTAAGAACACTGTGGAATCCTCGGGTTTCAACTCTTCACCCTTTATTGACACACTAGTGTTCACTTGTGTTACATTGGGTAATGTGAACTTTATGCATTTTGTTTTTTTCTCGTTAAGGAGAAGATTATTGATATTGAACAGAACAACATCAATGGCTTACAAAGTAGTATTAGCCTCATCTCGGCAGTCGGCACGCTGTACCCGAATTCTACCATCGCGTGACGAATGCGGTCTATCATCAATTTACTTATTTAAACTGATTAGTTTCACGGAACCAAATCCGGCCGGTGGCTGCAAACGAACGGGGAGAGATGTGGAGACGGTTCGTAATTTTTGTTCATTTTTTTAATTGTTATATTTAAGGTTCCGAACCTCAGATGAAAAACCGGAACCCTTATAGGATTACTCGTGCGTCTGTCTGTCCGTGTGTCACAGCCAATTTTATATATATTATACATGAATTTCTATGACCCAATCCCGGACGTGTCACTTTTGGGGTGCAAAACGGAAAATCAAAAGATAAAGTGTTTCAAACTGAACCATGCGACGTTGAGGATCATTTTTTTTTATTAATTTTAAAATGCGAAAATACTCGTAGATGAAACCCCTTTTCTTATTTCCCAAATTACTGAGCCTAAATTTTTAATAACAGAAGGTAGTAATTTTACTTATCTAAAACAGAAAAACGTTTAAGAAGTTGGAAGTTCGAAGGTTAAGACTGTGAGTAGGTACTACCCAACACTTTGAAATATTGTTTTAAATAATCAGGAGCACAAGAATCGTTCATAATAGTGAAGAACATGAAGAGGGATCTGATTAATCAATCCTTAAAAACTACATAAAACCAAAATTAGGACAACATCTAAAATATTTAGTCTCATATCATCTCCACAGCTCTCGGGACTAATCTCGGACGTTACAATATTTTGGTCTCATTACGGTGTCAATATAAGATTAGGGATAAGCCCAATTTTTGTAAGAACCTCGGGCCAGATAAGTGACTTTTTTACATCGCGCCACAATTTGCCGCGAGACACAACACAATTAGCTTTTCGGTAAATAAAACGGTCAAGTGTGGGTGGTATGGGCAGTGGAAGTTCTGTAAAATATGCTATTGTTTTGGGTTCACTTATATTTTATTTTCATATTCTTCTTCTAAGCGTGTCGATGGCCTATTTAGTCTTTAAATATAATGCTTGACCCAGTATTCAGAGACGGCAACAGCATTCGCTGACGCAGCCATAAGGTCATGGTCTGCGGAGAGACGCCACATAAACACTGAAGATCTGAGCCATCTGAGAACGCCCACTTGTGGAGGAGGTCATTACTGAGGCCAATCTGAGTATGGAGTCTTGTCACGGTACGGAGGTGGTGTCACGTTACAGGTGCCGGAGGTAAAGGTGACACGTAGAGGAGATCGTAAGAGTAACACGCAGAGGAGTTCGTAGGAGTGACACGCAAAGGAGGACATAGAGTAGGAGGACCGTAGATGAGAGTTAGATGAAGATAAACACGACGAGTTCAGACATATATTTTATTATATACAGGCTTGACTATATGGAGCACTTATTAATCGTACGTACACCATACACTGTGACTAGGTAAAGGTATAAATTGTATTATTGCTAGGAACTGCCTGGTTATAAAAACTGCACTTCACTGTTCTATTAACTCTTACAAACTGGTAACTGTCATTTATTGAATAGAAGGAAAATTACAATGATGAATAGGAACTTAATCTAGCTCCGCTGCTCAATCTGAACTGATTTTTAATATAAAAACAGAGACTTGACTTTAAATGTTTTACCTTTTGTCTAATTGCTTTTCATTTCTTAACATTAGGTTCAGAATGATAATGATAAAATTCGGGTAAAACTACGCAATGGAACAGACGAGAAACCGGTAGATCACCAGTAATGTGAATTTGATAAACCTAACTTTTTATTATTACTTATTTATGCAAAGAAACAAAATTGACTTTTTTGCCGCCAGGATATGAAATTATACTAATCTCATGGTTTGATTTCGACAAAAAAATCTAACAAGTGAGACCAATGCGGTTCTACTAGACGCTCATTATTTGAAATCGAGAACTCTAAAAAAAAAAAAAACGTTCCGATGTTCGAAATTCCAAAATTTCTTTTATTTTCAAATTACAATACCTTAAATAATAATATGCAACGGTTTGATTGACAGTTTTCGGATCGCGCCGGCGTCGAACCGACGGCGAACGAAAAAAAAACCGAACAAATTCGGCAACAATTTAAAATTCGAATCGAATTAGTCGAACGATTATTGACGGAATTTTCACGTTCCATATGTTCGTTGAATTTGAATTTGCGGTCTCGAATTAATAGCCTGGGGAATTTTGAATTTCGTAATTCGAATTTATTATATTTAATTCGAAAGTGCTTTTCTTTATTCTAGCTGGTTATTATTTTTGTCTGTGGCTAGAGGTGTATACCGGGAATGATTATATTGTTACTGCTATAAATATTAACCCGTCAGGCCCTACGCAACAATAGCTTTTTAATAATAATAATTAATATTAATAATAATTTCTAATAATATTTTTTTTTCGCACGGCCTCACATGTGAGGCATTTAGTGCCGACGGGTATAGAGACAATTAATCCTGGATATTTAAATGGAGCCAATTCTACCCGGCTCCATCTTTCCGAGGTGTAACCGTGCTGATAACCGATCACCTTGGTCTTCCTGGTGTCACTTTGAAGTCCACTCTCAATTTTGGGTCATACATCAAGGCGAAGACTCAGCTGGTTGCCAAAAAGTTGAGGATCCTAGCGAACGTGGTCAATATGGACCGGGTCAGTTGGGACTAGGGATCAGTATGGATGAAGCCAAGCGAGAAGATGAATGAAAAGAAAATGTATGTATTTTGTTTTTGTATATATGTACGTAGTTAGGTTTAGATTTTTATAGTATGTAAATTTGTTTTTAACTGAAAGAAAGCGATATATAGACATAAAAACAAAAGATTTAAGTAACCCTACCCGCGATCCCACCATACCTAAGTAGACTCACCGTCTTTTTTCGTAATCTATATATTATTAGGTAGGTATTTCTACTACCTTCGAGCAATGGATTTAGGTCTGTTTTATCAAAACAAAAATCTTAATCATCAGAAACAAAATATTTGTATGAAATAACTGTATGTAAAACTGCAGGTTCTATTAAAAATATGCTTTTACATAAATGTAGGCAACAGCTGATTTTTTTTTCGCGATTTCAAAGTTGGTCACATAGTAAAAGTCATTCAGTTCAATGGTCCAAAGCACTCTCCTTAAAGTTTGGAGAGTTATTTTTTTAACATCCTATATAAGTTATGTTATGAGAAGCTCGTGGCTAAAGTAATAACCGCCGCACGGGTCGATCCATCAGGTTAAGCTACGCTTGCCGTGGTTGGTCCATGGATGGGTGACCATCTTTACATACCGAGACTTCCGTGCCTCGGAAAGCACATTATGCCGTTGGTCCCGGCTGTCAATCGAGGATCTTTGACAGTCGTTACGGCCCGACAGTCTGACAACCAGTCTTACCAAGGGGTATCGTATCACCCAGTAACTGGGTTGTGGAGGTCAGATAGGCAGTCGCTCCGTGTAAAATACTGGTATTCAACTGCATCCGGTTAGACTGAAGCCGACCCAAAGATGGTTGGGCAAAGGCTAGGTAGATTTTATATATAGGTTATATACCGAACACTATTGAGGATGTCTATCAATATTTTTCTGTAATATTTTTCATTTCACTAGCTCGCACAAGTCTTTGTTTAGATTATGCATATTTTTTTAAAAATTATTCCTCTTAATTTATCGGGATCGTACTCTTTCAACACTGTGAGTGTACTGTAATAACCCAGGCCCTCTTGTGGGCTGTAGGGCTCCTTCCTCGGAGGCACTTCGACGTTATCGGGGGCGTCGCGTAGCTCGGCGACTCGTTGCCGCGGTGCGAGAGGACTGTATGGAAGGGATCTGTCTATGGGCTGATAAGTTAAACTGCTGAGGGCGACTTCAATTAACTATATTGTAGTTATAGGGAAAATGCACGTATGCCCACTTGGACGGGCTCGCTGAACCCTAACTCTAACTGACACAAACGTCAAGCCTATCATTTATTCTAATCTAATTTCAAACGGCTTTCCAAGAGTTTCTAGAAACATCTAACCTGCCAGTCAGCAACATAAGGCCGCCAACATAAGGTTGTGACTATAATTGTCACAGTACCTACCTACCCAATTTAAATAGAAAAGAATATTGCAAATGCTACTAAAAAAAAAAGAAAAAGACTATGTTTTTTTTTTAATTAATCACGCCTGAACGCATTTTTATGAAATAAACACGGGTAATAGGTACCATAGTCTGCCTGTGTTCCTTGACATTGAACACATTCATTGTGCGTACAGCTAAGGAGTGGAATTCCTTACCTTAGTCTGTGTTCTTGATAGCTACAACCTGGGAGTCTTTAAGTCAAGAGTGAATAGGTTACTTCTAGGCAAACGTGTTCCATCTTCGACCTCATCATCGCATCAGGTGAGATAGCGGTCAAACGCGTGCCTGCATCTGCCTAGCCTTTTCTCAACTATCTTGGGGTCGGCTTCCAGTGTAACCGGATGCAGCTGGAATACCAGTATTTTACATGGAGCGACTGCCTATCTGACCTCCACAACCCAACAACTGGGTAATACGATACCCCTTGGTAAGACTGCTTGTCAGAATTTCGGGCTTCTGACGACCCGTAACGACTGTCAAAGATCTACGATTGACAGCCGGGACCAACGGCTTAACGTGCTTTCCGAGGCACGGAGGAGTCTCGGTATGTAAAGATGGTTACCTACCCATGGACCAACCACGGGAAGCGTAGCATAACCTGGTGGATCGACCCATGCGGCTGTTACTACTTTAGCCACGAGCTCCTCGGTCAAACGCGTGCCTATAAATTGTTAAAAAAAAAACTTTTTTTTCCGGATGAATTTATTAATTCATCCGGAGTAAAAAAGTTTTTTTTTCCGATGGATTCCGTTCCGATGGAATAATTTTAGACAGTTACGTTTGCGACGCCACTGGCAAAAGTCAGTACATTATAAACATTTCAAAAATATCAAAGTAATTAAAGACGACAAATTGTCGACCCTAAACACTTCACAGGAAATACGTTTGTACTATATAAAGTCCCAATTATTACTGCAAAATTATACCATAAAAACTACCAACTAGATGTTTATAATTTCATAGAAATAATTAATTATTAATAATTCTCTCATACTATGTTGTGTTGAATACATATTACCTTATTAAAGTTATAAAACATGACCCAGGTGTAGTGAAGCAGTCTAAAGTGTATAATTCAGAATTACTTCATTTTTATTAAGTCAAAATTATAAAATATAGTAGTCGCTTCTGGAGTATTAAATAGTTTAAATACTTATATGTTATAATAACGTCGTATTTAATTTGAAAAAAAAAACTTTTGCTAAAAAAATACAACCGACTTCCATAAACAATATAATACTAAAAAATGCAAAATAACTTTAGTTTCGGCAGTTGGTGTTTCTAGTTTGATTTATTCGTTATTAGACACCGACTTCCGAAATTAAAGTAATTTTGCATTTTTTAATATTATTAATGGAAATCGGTTGTATTTTTTTTGTAAAAAGTTTTTATTTTTCACTTTTTAGTTGTTGTACCCCATTCTAAAACTAAATTAATAGTAAAGTTCGTGACGTTTTTTTTTTATAAAAAAAAAAAAAGTTATGCCCGAATTGATAGCCCCAAAAATAGGGTATTTGAACATAGTTGGTGAAATTAGGGTGTATTAGGGTGAACTGTACAAATCTGTATACCCCTTCAGAGCGTATCAGCGTGATGTAATGTTTTGAAGTGGTTAAAACAATATACAGACATGCGATTGTAGCAATTCTGGAAGGTTTGCTATCATTTATTGAAGAGTTCCATTGTGTATCTCCGAAGTTCTTTATCAGATCTTCACCAAATTAAAATGGGATCACATGTGAAGCAACAGCTTTCAAATAAAAAAAAATCTTCAAAATCGGTTCACGTAGTAAAAGGTTATGAGGTAACACACATAAAAAAAAAATACAGTCGAATTGAGAACCTCCTCCTTTTTTTTTGAAGTCGGTTAAAAAGATAGTGGAAGAAATAATGTAGCTTTCATAAACATTGCAAAACGTTAAATAAATATTATTGGCACTGGACCTGCGTGGATTACATCCCAATCCCACCTGAGTCCCAGCAGAACATTAAAGACTGATCATATATATAAGTTATGTATTGAAAAATGTTATTTAGTTTCCTGAGTCTTTTAGAAATGTAACCAATAAATCTCCTATCTCTTTATTGGTTTCAAAAAATCAATCAATTTTTCTGCAGTGATTATTTTTCATATCTAGAAAACATAATTTCCTAAAGAAACGATATGTATCTTTATTAGATTTGTGAAATTAAAATCATCTGTGTGTACTTGCAGCTGGAGACGCACTATGGAACTTTTGACGTTTCGCACTTCAGACATTTTGCTCCTAGGTCATTTTGCACTTTGGACATTTTGCTCTTTGGTCATTTTGCACTTTGAAATTTTGATCTGTATTCATTTTGTTATTTGCACATTTTACTCCTTGGTTATTTTGCTATTAGGACATTCTTCTTCTTGGTCATTTTGCACTTAGGCATTTTGCTCCTAGGTCATTTTCCACTTTAGACAATTCACTCCTTGCTCATTTCGCACATAGGACATTTTTCTCCATTGACATTACAAGTCAATATTGAACGGTAACGTTATCAATAACAAGCTTGCTAAATACTGTGAAAAGTTGACTACGGTTATCTTATCATTAAACGGTCTTAACTAGAATTCTAACTATTTTGTCTACAGCTTGTTTTGTTAAAATTGTCTTCTAGGAAAAGTGGTTACCGACTTAAATTATTGACAGGTATTTTCAGTGGTTCTTACCTACCTATTAACACATTGATGCTTCAATGAGAATATGATGATGAATTAAGATGAAAAAAACTCTCGAAAAACATTACCCTCCGTCTGGGGTTACCGGGTAAATAATAACATAATTACACATAGAAGAGACTACTGTGTTCTAAGAAAAAAAAAAAATTTTAACAAAAAATTCAACCGACGAAAAAGAACTAAAAAGCAAAAAATAAATAAATCTTTTAAGTTTTGAGTATTGAGCTTATTTACCTACATAAAAATACAAATTTTGTATAAACTAATTTTGAGTCGGCGCCAAACAACAATCTGATTATTACATATCTGTATTTTTTAAGTATGTAGAAATGAAGAAGGCTAGATGTAGGTAATTAATCATTTTATTATTTGGCGCCGACTCAAAATTAGTCTATATAAAATTTGATATTTTATGTAGGTAAATAATCTCAATACTCAAGACTTAAAAGGTTTATTTATTTTTTGCTTTTTAGTTCTTTTTCGTCGGTTGAATTTTTTGTTCAAAAGTTTTTTATTTTATGATTTTTTGTGACTCGCATCATCTTTTAATACTCTGAGGCTAATTTCTAATCCTTCATCATTCCTCTTGGCACTGAGCTGATGATGTAACCATCCTTCCATGAGGTTCCCAGGATATTGACCAGTTGAGGTTACCTCCAATATTCTAAAGACGTCTTTTCTTCAAAGCATATTAAGTGGTATCTGTCAATAAAACCAGTTTTTTATAACTAACTTCTATTGTTATGGGAAGGTATGGTTTCCATCATCAGCTCAGTTTCATGATGTGATGATTCCTAAATGCAAATACCTGATTAAGTTATGAAAAGTAAACAAAAACAATATTCGTGCCCAATTTTCGAGGTTTTCTCTCAATTTTATCAGGATTCCATGATCAGATCCTTATGTCCTTAACATGGGACCACCTTTAAGGTATACTCTATCTAAGAAAAAAAAAAATCACCAAAATCGGTTCATAAACAACGGAGTGAGGGCCGAACATACGAACAGCAACGCTAAATGTGCCCACAATTTTCGAGGTTTTCTCTCAATTTTATCAGGATTCCATAATCAGATCCTGATTTCCTTGACATGGGACTACCCTTGAGGTATACCCTATCTAACAAAGATCAAAGATCGGTTCATAAATGACGGAGTGAGGGCTGAACATACACAAAAAAAAAACATATACGGTCGAATTGAGAACCTCCTCCTTTTTTTTCGTCGGTTAAAAAGTGGGTGTGTACTTATGTACGCACGTATGAAGTTATACTTCTTTGGCGTAACAAGATAAAAAGCCAAATTGACACAAAGTTTACAAAAGGAAAACAATCATTTTTCATGAACCACAGACCATAGCTAACTTCAGGGCGTCGGTTCTAGCTAACTTCAACCTGTGAATTTTGGAAATTTTGTGTGACAGTGATGCGCGCGCATCTTAAAATTTCACTTTTATCATTTTTTCACAACGCGCCTAAAGAAGTATAACTTCAATAAAATTTATAAGTTCAGTCTTCAAAAGATAATGTGAAAAGATATCATTCCATAACAACTTCTCAATACAAAATTACAATAAACCTAATTGGGAATGTCAGAGGTAGAAAAAACTCAATCGTACGTTTTTGCTTACACAGTAACTTAAACAGACATGACATTGACGAGAAATAAATAAAATACATGAGAACCAGTAGTAGTACCTACAGTACTACTATAGTTGTACCACTTTATCATGTCAGTTCTTGGTCATTGACCCAATTACTTTATTGATACCCAAGTACTTTAGTAGTTAGTATTGACATTCATAACTTTTGAAACAGAAATATATACATTCTGACGTCCTTAAGCAGTGTCATTATCTGGCATTTGGCGAATTTTTGTTTTTTAATACCCCTGTAATCAGCCAAAAATTTTTCTAGTATCAATAGTTCCCTAGATAAACAAATAAAATCACCGTTAAGTTCCCTTGATTTTTATGAAATTTAAAGGTGCTATTATGTGTGTAACTCAAAATATGTTTTTGACAGAAAACGGCATTACCTACAGCTTGTAGACTGCAAAATATGTGATCTTTATATCCGAATATATCATCTTTTTACTACTAAAAACCGATACATATTAGAGTATTCACGTTTCATCGAATAAATATTAAGAAAAGGGCAATGGTTATCAGAGTAGTTGTGGCCCAGTGGTAGCCGCGACTTACGATTTGTACGTGTAGGTCGTCGGAGCGAACGCAGGCAGGTGCTTTACTTAGTGTAAATAATTTTATCATCATTGCTCTCAAAACGGTGAAGGACAACATCGTGACGAAACCGGCATATTTTAGAACCAAAAATTCTAAGCACGTCTCTAGCGCCTGAAGGTCATGGGTAATTTAACCTGTAAGAATCCATGAACATCAAGGCGTGAACCTAACCTGTTTTTATTACAGTTGTGTGAGAAGACCAATGGAGTGACATTTCTCTAACCCAAACCTTGGGTTAGATATCATCCAATGACATCTTACGCTCTGCAGCCCTACCATGACGTCTTAAAACCATCATATTTTCGGTGAGAGAAAGGGATAGTGCTATTCGACCTGTATAACGACGTCTCTCTCTCTCTCTCACCGAAAAGATGATGGTTTTAAGACGTCATGGCAGCTGGGTGGACTGGGAGCGCGTGTGTTAGACTCTTACTGACTAAAACCCACCCCTGTTCCTTTCCTGCCTGAGTGCCCAGGGCGGTAACTCTGTTACGAATTTATCCGCTACCCCTAGGCAATGCGAGTAAATCCCTGAAGTCTCATGCAAAATACTACTGCTGGGTAAGTCGGTGAGTAAGAAGCATTCTTACAACATGTGACATCTACCAAATTCGCATTGGGCCCGTGTAATTCATCACAGCCCACTCCTTCTTGTAAAGAGGAGCCCTGTGTCCCAAGAGTGGGAACATCAATAAGCTGATAATATTATGTTATTCTTGGCTATGCCTTTCTAAAACGAAACCACTATAGTAGAACATCACTCAAAAATTCTGTTATTCACAATTGACGTTTATCAAACTTGACAAGACGATCGTTTTGCTATATTTCAAAATGAGGGGATGAAAAAATACCAATAAATTGTAGTTTTGGTGACATGTTGTTTGATGTAGTGTTTGAGAAACTCAATTGAGTCTTCGAATCAAGTTTGATTTACGTGTCAATAATTACTAAATTACAACTAATAAATTACTCGTGCCATGACGTGTAATTTAAGATTTGAAACAGTAGCGCTACAGAAATTGTTTTTTTAAATTGCAATGTTACTATGTACCTACTTATATTTAAGAAACCCATTATCTATCTACTGCTCTAATGTAAACTGCCAAGTTATGTCACACCGTCAACAACTAAACCCGCTGCGTATCTAGCTAGCGACCCAAGAGCTAGATTGACCCGACACTATACCAAAAACATTACGGACGTCAGGCTGTATGAGATTAGGATGGCTCTGAAGCAGCTTAAGAACAACAAGGCGTCGGGTGATGACGAAATCACGGCCGAACTTCTGAAGGCGGGTGAAAAACCAGTCCTTAAGTCCCTTCAGAAACTGTTCGATTCCGTCATACTCGAGGAGAAAACGCCACAGGCTTGGGGCAGAGGTGTGGTGGTACTTTTCTTTAAGAAGGGCGACAATGCCCTGCTTAAGAATTACAGGCCCATCTCACTTCTGAGCCATGTCTACAAGCTGTTCGATGGGGCTGAAAAGTTCTGGAGTGGCGACCGCGTACCGGAAGACGCAGCGTTGGAAGGCCTCTAACAAGGTGGACCGATGACCTCGTGAGGGTCGCACAGGTCCGATCATTGTGGTGTCACTCGGGGGAGGCCTATGATAATGTCCAGCAGTGGACGTCTTTCGGCTGAAATGGTGATGATGACCAAGTGAATGGAAATCAGCAACGTCATTCGTCAGCATCATCAGAATAAAGTAGTCCACTGCTGGACATAGGCCGCTCCAATTGCACGCCATCCAGCTCGGTTCTCGGCAACTCTCATCTAGCTGCTACCAGCCACCCTGCGAGCAACGTCCTTAGCAACATCATATTTACTGGATTATGTTATAAGTGCCTCACTGCCTAATCCTTTCGAAGAAAACAGGCGTGGTTTTATGTGTCATCTAGATATGCGTTGCTATTTGCAGTCTTTGTTGGGCAGATGATTTAGATAACTCTCAAAGATAAAATTATAGATAGACATGACGTGCGGTCTACCTACTGGCAATGCTTACCAGCGGGACAAGAGGCGCTTCAAGACTAGAAAAGCTGACCACGAGTCGCGGGTTGTGGCGAGGTGTTAAGATACCAGGGGTGTTTTTAAACTCCTTTTTTCCTCCCGCTCTGGGTGGAGCAGGAGGGCGTTTCAGACTTTTACTGACTAAAACCCACCCTTGTTTCTTCAGTTGCCTGTGCCAAGGGCCGCGGTAACTCTATTTCGAATTTACCCGCGACTCTAGGCAGTGTTAAACCCCTGGGTTCTTAACATTCTAGCGGTGGAAAGGAAGAGAGAGAATACAACCTCCCTCCCTATCAGCAAGCTATAACAGCTACCATAATATGGTCTGCAAGTAACAGACTTGAGGAGTCTGTTACCTGAACAGTCAAAAGCCCGAGACAGTAGCGCGCCGTGTTCCGCGTAGGCCTTCTACAGGACTGGCGGCCCCACTGCCGCAGAGAGTGACGGCATCCGCATGAATTCATGCGGGTCTTTACCTTGCCGCTCTGGCAGCCTGACGAAATGCGCAGGCACTCCAACACCCCGGCCAAAGGTAGCGGCAGAACACTGTGTGGTTTTAGTCAGTAATAGTCTGACAGACCTCTCCGCCCATCCCTGGGTGCAGGACATCTAAAACGATTGCCACACGATAAAATACCGGCCAAGCGCGTGTCGCACTTCTCACATTTGGGGTTTCGTACCAAATGCGGGAATTATCAAAGAAAAAATCTGATTTATCAATATATTGTTATTTGTTAGTAAAATATACGTAGTAATTATTATATTTTTTATTTTTAATAAAAAGAAACTTTACCCCCACACTATACAGGGTGTAACGGAAAGGTGTGGTCATATTTTAAGAACCGGTTCTGCCCATGGAAATGAACAACTTTCTCAATGAAAAAATAAAAAAAACCCAAAAAAAAAATTGAACTTTGCATACAAAGTGATCATCAGCTGATCAATATTTCCCTGCCCAGAATGCCCACGGAAGAGGTAACTCTGTTTCGAATTTATCCTCAACCCCTGGGCAGGCATCGGCCATGACGGGCCCCGTCATGTTTTGCTGACACCTCTTTGAGGAGCGCGTGGAACACTACGCGCCATCGACTCTCGGGCCTGGTGCTGATCGGACGGCGAGTTTCCCACTACTCGCCGTCCGCAAGCCCGGGTAGACACAAGACACCTGGAACAATTATCTGTAGGCCATACAAATATTTGTTCCGTGCGGGAATCAAACCCGCGACACGCAGCGCAGTAGCCGAACGCTCAACTAATACGCCAACCGTGCCATCAAACGAACATTATCACCAAATTTCAAGTTCCAAGACGGACACGTGAGTGACAGCAATAGGGCTCCATTTGAACCCTTAGGGTACGGAATCCTAGGAAAGGGTGCTTTTAAACGGAACAGAACTATCAAAATACCCTACGGCTGATCAGATCAAGCAAAACTCTTCCAAATTATAACCGGTTCGATTTATCACTGATAGCCATCCCGTTACTCGATTAACACACTAATGTTGGCAATTATATGTTATTAATTATCGACACATCAGAGGTATTAGGTCGCAATAAAGTATCATTAAGTAGGATTAAAGATATAAAGGTAGCACCTGCCACAGGATAACATGTCTGTGTACGCTTTAATTATTTTTAAAGTTAGAGGGATGAGCGGTGGAATAATAGTCTCGACATTTTGTTTTAATTAATTTTGTGTGAAGTAACTTCTGCGGTTGTTTTCCATAAGAAAACATAAAAAAAAAACGTCATCATCATCAGCCTTTTAATGTCCCCACTGCTGGAGCACAGGCCGTAATCCACCACGCGGGCCCAATGCGGGTTGGTGGATGTCACATGTCTTCGAATTTTTGGTTCTAGGACATGCCGGTTTCCTCACGATGTTTTCCTTCACACCCAGTGTATGTAACAGATAATAACGTCTCAAGTATAGAATTATTATTTATTGCTACATTTAAGTATAATAAGAAATCCCAGCCAAGTACGTGTTGGCCACGTGCAAGGTATGGTTCCGTCAAATGAGTGTTTTTTTTTTCCGAAAGATTTTGTAATTTGTACGTAATTTAACAAGTAGAAATATTTTTAGGTTAGGTGACTATTACTCTAAAACTAACAGAGCTAACTTAGCCGTGATAATTTTTCTTTTAATTTCGTTAGGTATGTATACTACAGCCGTAAATTTTTTCACATATCCAGAAGCAACCATTTTGCTGGCAGGGGTCGGGAAACTTGACTCTAAGAAAAATTTGCAATTTAAAGCTTAATTTTACGCAAACGGATTCCAGAACTGAAAAATGGGTTTCAGAGACCCGTAAACCCCAAATCAAGGGATACACGAGAAAAAAAATTATCCCCACTTTATTTGTACCCCAAAAAAATATTTTTTCATGACTTTATTTTACCACTGTCGCGTGTCGGCGTAATTAATATTTATATCCATGCACAATTATATCTTTCTAGTACTAAGAGTCTCTGAGCTAAGCTGCGGACGGACGGAGAGACGGACATGGTGAAACTATAAGGGTTCCTTGTTGACTACGGAACCCTAAAAATGAAGGTTAGTAACAGATGAAATAAACAATGTAAATAAGTCACATTATCACGTCCTGCCGGGAATACATCGAGTTACCAATAACCCTGTAAGTATATATAAGAAATTAACTCTGTCTGTCTATCTTTCTGTCAGTTACTTCTTCACGTCTTATCGACTGAACGGATTTGGATAAAACTTGGCACAGGATACTTTTATCCCGGAAATATGTTCCATTGGAATAATTTTCACTATCACGCGGGTGAAGATGCAGGCAAAAGAATTAATAATATAATAATAAAATTTATTGGCATAAACAAAAACACACATTGCATTGGTCGTGAAACACTGGTGCCTGTGGTAGGTAATTAAAAACCTATATTACAGGTCACCAGAAATTAGTATCTAATAAATAAATGGCAGTGGTGGTTGGTATTGGCCGCGACTTACAAGTTGTAGGTCGTGAGTTCAAACTCAGGCAGGCGCTTTACTTTGTGTAAATTATTTCATCACCACTGCTCTCAAAACGGTGAAGGAACACATCGTGAGGAAACCGGTATGTCCTAGAACCAACAATTCGAAGACATGTGATGACCGGTATCTCTCACAGAGAGGAGGCCTGTGCCCCAGCAGTGGGGATATTAAAAGGATAGTGATAAAATAAATTTCCAGTCAGTTATAGTTTGTAGCCTATCGGACTACGCTGAGTGCGACTGAAGTCTTACTAAATCACAACAAAATTCTTATTTAGTACCCAAAATGAAGAAGATAAAACACCCCATCAATTCATAAGAAAATCTACCGTAAAATTGTAAATAAAAATACCTACTAATATGTCATTTGCCAACATAAACTTAGTTTTAATTTATGTTCAGCAACGCGTGGCTATTATAAATCAGCAATACCTCATGTAAATGTCATATTGGCTTGGAATATGGAATTATTAATTGCTTGTGTTTCTCCAAGAGCAGTTACCGTGTTGCTGACAAAGCTTGGAATTAGGAAATTTCTAATATTTCCAGATTTAATTATGAACGGTCGCAATAAAAATGCATGGGAAATAAGGAAACACTATACCTACTATATAAAGTGTTCTCTTGTGTTCCTTTGTGTGTGGTGTTTTTTTTTAGTCAGATCTTATGTATTGTGTTTATCTCGCATTCCATGTGGATGCAGCAGAATATTTTCATCATTATTATTGATCGATATTTTTAATATAAATTATTATTTTAAATGAAAATAATTGTTTTTAAATTTAATTTTTTTAATTGCATTGTAGTCTAATATTAGTATTAGTATGTTATTGCTAATTACTAAATGTGTACTGCATGCTATAAGTATAACCAAGACGTAAAATCTAAATATTTGTACGGCTGAAATGCCGAAGATAGTGAAACCCTTGAAAATCTTAAGAACTTATCTTAGGTACCTATATTCTTGCCAATTAATATATTATTCATTCATTCATTCAGTCAATATCAGTGCTTCACATGGAACGGCTGACTATCTGACCTACCAAAACACTACTCACACATGATAGGTAGTGTTTTGGTTGGTAATTTTTTTTTGTCATAGTTTTTACATTTTTTTTTTTTTTTTATTAAATTAGCCAGTTTAGAAAGTATTTAGTATTTTAACCGACTTCGAAAAAGGTGGAGGTTATCAATTCGGATATTTGTATTTTTTTTTTTATGTATGTTCGGGCATAACTCAGTCATAGATACTCGTATGGTGTTCCTGTTTTGTGTCTACGTTTTTTGACACCGACTTCCGAAATTAAAGTTATTTTGCACTTTTTTTGGAAGGCGGTTCTATTTTTTTGTAAAAAAAAAAAAAATATTTTTCACTTTTTAGTTGTGGCTCCCCATTAAACTGTGTAAACAAGTCATAGACATACGATAACAGCAATCGCGGTTGATTTGCTGTCAATGTTTGAAGAGTTCCGTTGTCTGTCTCCGAAACCCATCATCAGATCTTTTTGTAATTTAAATGGGACTATTTCGGAATAAACCCCTTTCGAAAAAAAAATAATTTTGCAAATCCGTCAATATATGACTGAGTTATGCCCGAACATACATAAAAAAAAAATACAAACATCCGAATTGATAATCTCCTCCTTTTTCGAAGTCGTTTTTTTTACAAAAAAATAGAACCGACTTCCTAAAAAAGTGCAAAATAATTTTAATTTCGGAAGTCGGTGTCAAAAAACGAAGACACAAAACAGGAACACCGACTTCCGAAATTAAAGTTATTTTGCACTTTTTTTGGAAGTCGGTTCTATTTTTTTGTAAAAAAGTTTATTATTGGATAAAGAATATAATCACTTTGTTTTCCGTTAGAATGCAACGGAAGTAACAAATTCTAATATTAATGTAGTAGTTGGCAGTAATTGTATCGATTCACTTCGCTGATGTGGTACAATAAAGTTCTCAGCTTCATTCTACTGAGATAGCGCCATTTTCAATAATTCCACAGATTGTCGAATTATTTAGCCACATAGAGACAAAACTACGCCAAATTTTACATCACAATATCCACTACGAAGCAATTTTCGAATAATTAAAAACAGACTCTGAACTTCTTTCAACAAATCCTGCCAAATAAAAAGTACATTATTAGTTACACATCTTACTTCACAGTTAATATCACTTTGACATTGACAGTCACTGACAGGCAGTGTCGTTATCAACCTTTCTGGTTAATCTTTCCATCTCCAATAACAAAAATGTTCACATCAACATCTGTTAAACATCTAGAAGCGCATATCCCGATATGAAGTTAAGGTCATTTGAGAGCATTGCCAGAATATCCACGTAGCAAGAGTAGCAAATGCTACAGGTCCCACGCATTGGGAGGTGGTCTTGCTTGGATGTACAGAAGCAAGTCAAGAAACCTATGCCATAAGAAATCTAACAAATTCTGGATTATCCATAACGATAATGTAGGCAACTGCCTATGGGCCCATCGCTGCCTGAAGGCCCCGCGGACTGTGAGAATTTTTTAATCAAAAAATTTTTCATTCGTTCTCATTTTACAAAGATTCCCTCGGTAGAATTTTCCACAGACCCCACCCTGGCTTAAACCAACCTTGTTTGAGAGGTATATGACAGTTTTATTTAGTAACGCCATTATTTATGCAGACCAAGACATACTTCACAGTTGGCTCCTGTCACGGAACAGCTGATCGGAACAAGACCTTTTATACTACACTTATATATAACAAATAAAAAACAATAAGCGACCGTGAACTTTCGAAGTGTCGAACAGAAATATGTTATTAAAAATTGATGTAAAACTATCGAATTGTCATTCGTGAAAGTATTATTTTGTATTGTTTATTGCGTAAAGGTGATTCGGGTGGATAAAGTGGGTTATTGTTTATCTTATTATGCAGTAATAACATCGGTCTTTATTGGTAGATGTGGTGTTTATGAGAGGTACTTAGGGAAATATTTTTGTGATGAGTTGTTTTTGTATCTTAAGCAGTAACTTACGGCTTTAGTCCTAAATAGGATCTAGAAAAACTTGTTTGGAGATTTTGAAAAATAATTCTTGTATGATTCTCAAGTCAGACAAGACAGTCTTACCAAGGGGTATCGTATTACCCAGTAACTGGGTTGTGGAGGTCATATAGGCAGTCCCTCCATGTAAAGTACTGGTATTCAGCTGCATCCGGTTAGACTGGAAGCCGACCCCAAGATAGTTGAGAAATGGCTAGGCAGATGATGATGATGATGAATACACGAGAAGCCAAACACAGTTTAGTTATTGTAATTATATTGTTTATTTATTTAAACTTCATGTTTAATAGTGGTACATAGGTTTTTTTTACCAGTCTACTTTTGGGTTAAAAAAACTACTCTGTTATGTATTAGGTAAGATTTGTTTGTAAGATTTTTTTTAACATATAAGTAATAATAATAAGTATTGTAAACGAATAAACGAAATAAATCAATCTGCCTAGTCTTTTTCCATTGCAATGCAATCTAACCAGATGCAGCTATTTAGTTTAGTTTAGTTTATTGTTGCATGCCGTAAGACAAAATGTATCGGGACTATCCTTAGAATTACCATCTTATCTGTTTACCTACGTTATTGGCAAATAAATGATTTATGATTTATAGCTGAATACCAGTATTTTACATGGAGCGACTGCCTATCTGACCTCCACAACCTAGTTACTGGGTAATACGAATAAACGAAATAATAAACAAATACCAGCATATGTTGTGCCATCCAACATTATAAATACGTGAGTAACTCTGCCTGCTTGTTTATATGTTACGTTAGTTTACACGCCTACATCGCTGAATCAGTTTTATGAATTTTGTTCCCTCTGACTTTCACGTGGGCGAAGCCGTTGGCAGAAGCCAGTATCTTATAATTTCTTTAAAAATTCTAGTAACTTCATCAAATCACCAATTTTTTCATTCGCCTGCAACATTACTCATCCTAGTTGACTAACTTTCATGAAAGTAAATGTTCGCTTAGTAATTAAACGCATTACTGCTTTTAAATGTCCAACGTCGGGTATGAGAGCACAGAGCGTACTTATTTCTTTATTCGCAACTAGCGCTTTGCTCGTGACTTTACCTGTGTTTTGAGAATATTCTTTTTATCTCGCAGTAGATGCTTGTTTGGTATGATTTGTTGTTTGATTGGCTTATTTTGTATTAGCTTTATGCTTGGCTTGGCATGCTTTTGCCTTTGGCTCAAAACTCGCTAACAATATCATCATCATTTCGGCCGAAAGACGTCCACTGCTGGACATAGGCCTCTCCCAAGCGTCGCCACAACGACCGGTCCTGTGCGTCTCGCATCCATCGGCTACCCGCGATCCTCACCAGGCTATCAGTCCTTGGCCTTCCAACGCTGCGTCTTCCGGTACGCGGTTGCCATTCCAGAACTTTACGGCCCCATCGACCATCTGTTCTGCGAGCAATGTGCCCTGCCCACTGCCACTTCAGTTTGGTGATTCTTCGGGCTATATCGGTAACCTTAGTTCTCTTGCGGATATCATCATTTCTGATTCTATCACGCAAGGAACCTCCGAGCATTACCGTCTCCATTGCCCTTTGGGTGACTGCTAAGCCTTTTGATGAGGCCCATTGTGAGCGACCACGTTTCGGTTCCATATGTCATCACTGGCAACACTAGTGTTCCACGCGCGCCTCAAAGAGTTGTCAGCAAAATAGACAGACCCCTCATGGCCGATGCCTGCCCGGGGGTTGAGAATAAATTCGAAACAGAGTTACCTCGCCCCTGGGCACTCAGGGCAGGAAGGAACAGGGGTAGGTTTTAGTCAGTAAGAGTCTGACACGCCCTCCCGCTCCACCCTAGAGCGGGAGAAGTCATTGGATGCTATCCCACCACACACACAAAAAAAACGTGTTATTACTAAACTTTTTTCCAAACAAACATTAAGTAGGTACCTGAATTTTCGTTTTTTTTTTTTTGAAATTTCGTGAAGTACGCATTTGAAGTTACAAAAACGCAATGAATATCAAACGTATCCCACAAGTAACTGCGTGGCTTAGAGTTTAAATCCACTTGCTGGGTTCGCGTTACATTGCGCGCAATAATTTAATTTAATTCTTACCTAAAAATAAAAGTCGTTGCCCAGCAATAATTTTAGCGCAAAACTACTTTGTTAGACGTACAGTATGCGTAGTTAACGGCTTTGTGATGTGTCTTTTTACACGTTGTATAAAAGGCCATATAAGTGTAACTGGCCTACTAGGTTCCCAGTTCGGTCTAAAGCCTTCTCTCTGTGACACACGGGCCTCGTTCAGGATGGTGTAAGATACCATTTGTTTGGTTTTAGGACTTCAGAGGCAGGACCCCGTTACGATGGTCGGATTAAATCCCTTTCAGTTTGCAGACTACAGTTTGCGATGCCATCTACATCGCCAAAGATAGGAGGAAATCGCGAAATATTATCCACAAAAAAGTTATTCATCGAGGTCACGATCCTCAGCATTGAGGACATAGGAAACAAAGAAGAGGAGGACTTAGGTACCGATTGCATCTCTATGTTATGGGCAACAACGCCCTCCGTAACTTCAGTCGTAACAGACGGACGTCAACACTTTCTTCATATTAGTTACTATTAGTATGAATGCCAGAAAAAAGTCAAATTGATAAATCGACAATGCAACTGTAGGATTGGTCGGATAACGTAATTATCGTGAAGTAATTGCTAGCTGGTAGTTCGAGGTGAAATGATACTCATTTGTCTTGGGAGATTGGATGGGTTAGCTCTGCCCGGGGTTGTATTGTGGCCTTTGTGAATGGGATCAATGACATTGTTGTGATGTGTAATGGATGAGGAATATCTTCTTCAACACACTCAAAAATAACTACTACTCCTACTGGTTTGTAGCTTGCCCTAGCGCCCCCAGCAGCAGCCGTCGCAGGAGACGCCAGGGGCTGCGAGACGATCTCCGGCCACCGTAGACCCGGGCCTGCGGACGGCGAGTAGCGGGTAACTCGCCGTCCGATCAGCACCAGGCCCGAGAGTCGACGGCGCGTAGTGTTCCACGCGCGCCTCAAAGAGTTGTCAGCAAAGGACGGGGCCTGCCACGGCCAGTGCCTGCCCGGGGGTGGAGGATAAATTCGAAAGAGTTACCTCGCCCCCGGGCACTCGAGGCAGGGAGGAACAGGGGTGGGTTTTAGTCAGTAAGAGTCTGACACACCCTTCCGCTCCACCCTAGAGCGGAAGAAGTCATAGGATGATTTCCCACCCCCAAAAAAAAAAAAAAAAAACTGGTTTGTAGCTTATAATATGGTGCAAATTTTAGCACTAGTGCGGAAAAGTGTAGTGTTCAGGCCCCGCTAATATTTATTTATGTACCAGACTGGTCGCCGGACTGCCCCCACTGGTCTTTTTTTTTGGGGGTTTGGAAATGATCCAATGACTTCTCCCGCTCTTACTGACTAAAACCCACACATGTTCCTTCCCTGCCTAAGTGCCTAAGGGCGCGGTAACTCTGTTTCGATTTATCCGCTACCCCTTGGCATGCATGCATCGGCCATGACGGGCCCCGTCTAATGTTGCTGACATCTCTTTCATCTCTTTGTGGCGCGCGTGGAAAACTAACGTACGGTAGCCCCTACCAAGACGCATGAAAACTCTACGTACATTTCTGGCAATTACACAATTTGTAAGTAAATATTGTGTTCATTAAGAGGGAACAGGGGCTGCGATTCTCCATGCAAATGTATTCGCCTTTTTTCTTCCTGAATAATGCCTCTAGAGCCATTTTTATTTTAAAGTAAGGTCTACTGTAGACACGTCCCTGTCATTTCTTTTTTTACAGCAACTAATAAGTAAAGAAAATATGACCCTCCAAATATGACAAAAAATGGCCCTAATTTTACCACCGTTATTCTAATAAATAATTTGTCTAATTTTATATTCGAGAAGTTTTAACATAAAACATATAATAAGGACCTAGACATACTCTATCTTAAAAATTTGGTGCCAAAAATAATTGAATCGGCTCAGTTTTCGAAGAGAAAAAAGGGGAATACGAAACGTCGATCTCGTCAACAATTATGTGATAAAATCTGTCTGAGCTGCAGCTGTCTCTATCGCACTCTACGGGGGCAGGTTTGAGGAAGCACTACGGCAATAGTTTCGCCAAATACCTATTTTGTAAATTCCTCGCAGGCCCTGTTCCCTCTTAAGTTTCACTTATTACTTTGGAGTAGGTGTGTTAAAAAATGTCATATATAATACACGTGAGCAATAATTGTACGCAGTGCATTTTCTCGGATCCAAAAAGGCCTCACCGGCTCGGGCGTGTATTCCACATCGACTGCAATGACAAAGTTTGTACTATTTTGTGTGTACTATTTTGGATCTTCTGCTAAATGATTGAATGAGCATGGCAGTCGAGAGATTGTCATGCTCACTCAAAATTCTCGCTGATGGTGGCGCGTATGTTGAATCATTCGGTTTCCTTCAAAATGGTTGCCGTCAGTGATAGTCTCTCATATTTTTCGGGATGTAGTCTATAATACAGCAGCGTCGATGAAGGTGACGAGAATATCCGGAACCTTTACAATACCCCGTTAAAAGTAACTTACATATGAAATTAATTTACAAACTTAGGAGTGTCAAACTTGAAAGAACAAATCGCACCCCCGGTGCAACTGACATTTTTGCAAAAATGCCTTTTTTCAGAAGTATTAAATTTGATTATTAATTAATTAAAACCAGATAGTTAGTAGAATAGTTTATATGATTATTGTTGACTTTATAATCGTAATGTCAACAAGTCTTACCAAAGGGTATCGTATTACCCAGTAACTGGGTTGTGGGGGTCAGATAGGCAGTCGCTCCATGTAAAATACTGGTTTTCAGCTGCATCCGGTTAGACTGGAAGCCGACCCCAAGATAGTTGGGAAAAGGCTAGGCAGATAATGATGTTGACTTTATAATGAGCTAAAAACAATCCTGAATATTATAATAAAAATACTAATTTATTGTTCTAACTCATTTATCATTGCTTAAGTGAGAGTTTTGTTGGTGAAAACAAAAAATGTGTACCTAAGTATATATAAATTTGTCTTCAAAGCAAATAAAGATCATCATCATTCTCCTGCCCATATCCCAGTTTATTTGGGGTCGGCGCAACATGTCTTTTTCTTCCATACTCCTCTATTAGTCGTCAAAAGTAAATAAAGATAACAAAGTGAATATAAAAAAAACACAAGATAAATACAAGATAAAATTTGATTAGTACCTAAGCTAAATGTTTAAGATACTATTTAAGTGTAATTGTAATTGTCTACCTTATTAATAATGTACCTACTATAGTAATCTGTAGAAACGTTGTGGATTGTACATTTACCCATATGTCATATCATATTTTACTGTAACATACGTTGTACAATTGTTTGTTTTTCCCAAATAAATAAATAAAAATAAATATTTTCAAAGAAGTCACACGGATCTTTATTTTACTGCGCTTACACCATATTACGACTAAGCCATTATCCGACAAAGTTACGTAGAAATATATTGCTTTTCTGCTCATACATTTTCTATATTTAAGAGCCCATTCTGCCTACCCCACAAAATTATAATAATTATTAACACAAGCGCCCGACCAATTAATTCTAGTAACTCCTGTTACACGTTTACTCATAAAACTGTATGTGTCCTGTAGTATTTTTTATTTTCCATTAAAAATTCGTCCCGCGTCGCACACACCTGCGCGTGCGCAACAATCAATATCTTAATTATATCCATTTTTATGCCTTTAACGCTTAACATTGCGAGGAATTGTGCAACTTTTTGAGTTATCACTCTTTGAGTATGAATGTCTGATGATCGTGTGTTTTTAGGGTTCCATACCTCTAAAGGAAAAAAGGAACCCTTATAGGATCACTTTGTTATCCGTCTGTATGTCCATCTGTCCGTCTGTCAAGACCCTTTTTCTCAGGAACACGTGAAGGTATCAAGCTGAAATTAATATCAAATACTCAAGTATGCAATCCTTAGGAGCAGTGAAAAATTCAAACCTCTAAAACAACGCAATCAAAATATAGGGCTGTTTCTGCTCCGTTTATGACGCATATTTTGACACTCACAAGGGAATCAAACCTATAGGGACCTAGAACCATGAAATTTTGCAAGAAACATTGGCATAGAGCACAAGTACCTAAAGCAAACATCCAAAAACCATAAAGAATCATGCCCACTTTCCATACATTGATTGACCTGTCACTTGATTTGTTTTGGAAGTCGTCTCTACCTACAACTAGTGTCGTAAAAAATCAATTATTGTTTATATTAACACAATAACCTATCACCTTTTCATTTAGAGGCCAGGGAAAAATGCTATTAGGTAAATAAGTTTTTGAGGTTAAAACAGTTGTCAGATAAGGTTTGACAGCGTTTATAACCTCACAAACTATACGAGAATTATTAAAGTAAATTGTTTCTTAATCGCTGAGAGCGTTAAATTCGTTGTAAGGGTATCAGAAAATCCAAAATCGCACAATACGTAGGTAGCAAGAGCAACAACAACAAACGAACAACTGCAATCAAAGAGAATATAACTTCACTGCAATTGGACTGCAAAGTGCAAAACGTCAAACAAATGACAGCTTCTCATTTTTTTTCTTTTGTTCCTTACGGAACAGGCTAAGGTCAAAGACCATGCTGCCTAGTCATCAGTTAGTTAGTATTTTTTCCCCCAATTAGAATGCAGATGTATGTAGTACATCATTCACTTAACGTTGCGGTTAAAGAAGTTCGTTTTACGCGTAATCGGTCAACTGTACACTTATTTTTCTTTAAAGTCCTAAAATCCCAAAAGTCTATTGAGTATGATAAACATAGTAACATATATTTTTCCTAGCCTTTATTTGAAAATTCAGTTAAGCTATACGAAACGAGCAAAAAAAAAAATGCAATTTTTTAAGATGTTTTACATCACTAGACGCGTTAGAAAATTTTCAGGTCAAGAATGGACATGATTCTTTGTAACTAGATCAAAAAAAAAATTGTGAAGTATTAACATACCGTGCTCACCTTCAAATTTGTACGGAACCCTCGACGCGCGAGTACGACTCTCACTTTGCCTATTTTTTTTGTGATATTGTTAACTAGGGGTACAGCGGTCAGCAACCTTTGGACGCGTGGCTGCTACGGACATTACCTCAGTACTACCTTACCTTACTAGCATTCCGCCCGGCTACGCACGGGTAGCACTAATTCTTTATCTATAACCTGATGGCACAATGCTTGCAGAACAGAAGCTCGATTGGGCTGAAAAGTCCTGGTGTGGCGACCACGTACCGGAAGACGCAGCGTTTGAAGGCCTCTCACAAGGTGGACTGATGATAGGTCATCGGGACTGATGAGGATTGCAGAAATACGGTAGATGTGAGACGCATAGGACCGGTCGTTGTAGCGACACTTGGGCGAGGCCTATGTCCAGCAGTGGACGTCTATCGGGTGTAATGATGATGATGATGATGAAGGTGTGTAAAATTATCTCAGTTATGCAAGCTAAGTTAAACTAACTGAAGGTTAACTTTTAGTATTGGCATACGATAACTAAGCAGAAAACCGCTAGCAACCTCGGCTATAGTCAGGTTCACGCTTGATTTCTTAGTGCTCAATGGTTAATAACATAAGATAACAACAAAAGTACCTACTAATCTACCTCGCTAAAATATTAATTTTCACTGCATGCATGGAAAAAGAGGAGCTCGTGGCTAAAGTAATACAATACAGCCGCACGGGTCGATCCATTAGGTTTAGCTACACTTGCCGGGGTTTATCCATGGATGGGTGACCATCTTTACATAGCAAGACTCCTCCGTGCCTCGGAAAGTACGTTAAGCCGTTGGTCCCGGCTGTCACTCGTGGATCTTTGACAGTCGATACGGGTCGTCAGAAGCCCCAAAGTCTGACAACCAGTCTTACCAAGGGGTATCGTATTACTCAATAACTGGGTTATGGAGGTCAGATAGGCAGTCGCTGCATGTAAAATACTGGTATTCAGCTGCATCCGGTTAAACTGGAAACTAACCCCAAAATAGTTGGGAAAAAGGCGCGGGCAGATTGATGCATGCATATAGAAAACAGATATTTTCCACAGTAATCAACAACTCCTGACAAGGGACTAAGACATACACCTGATACGCAATCATTTGCATACATTAAAGACGGACAGAAAAAAAATACAAAAGTACTTACTTACTAACTCATTCTACATTACGTCTCGAATACTTAATATCCTTAACGGAAATAGAATAATTTGCAACACTTTGTCCAAGAAACTAAATACACTCAGCAAAGACAATACAATCAATTTTATCTTACTAAAGTTGTTAGTGCCAATAGAGATAAATTAAGCATGCTATGAAGTTACGCATGGTTATGAATTGCTATCTAATGCATGCCCTGTAAGGGCAAAATCAATAAAATATACATTATTTCTAATTGCCCCATCATTTTGATAAGACAACTCTATTGGTCACCTTGTATGCAAAAGACGATAATGATTAAGTTCTTTTTTACCATTAGTAGCTCGCGTTAACTACTAGATGGTATAGTCGATGACGACACTTGCTTAGAAGTAACTTATTCACTTTTGACTGAAAGAAAGAAAGAAAAGTGACTTGATCACTTGAATTAAAAAAAAAATGTTATTTAGAACAAAAATAAAGTCACACAACAATAGACAAACGAAATGAATTAAAAAAATAGTTTAAAAGTAACGAAAATAACACCCCTTTTTTGTGGGGTGGGAAATCATCCAATGACCCGCTCTAGGGTGGAGCGGGAGGGCGTGTCAGACTCTTACTGACTTATTCCCACACCTGTTCCGCCCTGAATGCCCAGGTGTGAGGTAACTCTTTCGAATTTATCCTCAACCCCCGGGCAGGCATCGGCCATGACGGGCCACGTCCTGTTTGCGTTTTAATAATAATAATAATAATAAGTTTTCTTTTGGCAATAAAAACTTATTATTATTATTATTATTAACTCTTTGAGGCGAGCGTGGAACACTACGCGCCGTCGACTCTCGGGCCTGGTGCTGATCGGACGGCGAGTTACCCACTACTCGCCGTCCGCAGGCCTGGGTGGAGTAGATCCCCTGATTCTGCTTTTTTTTTTTTGGAGGGTGGGAAATCATCCAATGACATCTCCCGCTCTAGGGTGGAGCGGGAGGGCGTGTCAGACTCTTACTGACTAAAACCCACCCCTGTTCTCGACTTACAATACGCGACGCATGCTTCAAGTCTAGCTCATTCATTAGATCATGATTGAAATAATCTTTCATGTTGTCCACTAAAACTTATAGACATAGATTATTTTAACTGTAAAATCACGTTAATCAGCGAAATCGGCCAAATTTCGTACACGTTACGGCCTCTTAACTAACAATTACGACTCACTAACTTAATGATTATGTCATGTTCCCCATGACCTTTTAAGGGTGGTATGATCAATAATCATCATTTACGATATAATATAAAAATTAAATAAGACTTTCTTTAAAAATTATAGCACAATAAAACCTGCGCGGACATCAATCGAAAACCTACTAAACTATAAAACGTCTCTTTATTTTTTATTGCTGGCAATAAAATCCTCAATGTTGCCATCTTTAAATATAATTATCGAAAAGTGATAAACGGATCATAAACTTTAAGTGGCTGGTGATTATTTACTTTGAGGTCTAGGACTAAAAATAGACCACCTAACATCTTTTCATAGGGGTAAAAGGGTAGATAAGTTAGTATAAGGAACATGAGAAAATAAATAGGCCATAAATACGGAACTGTTTCTTCTTAAGGTGAAAGCTCCACCCTAGCCCGCGAAATTCAAATTTTCTTAAATTTTTTGCAATTTACAGGTCAGTGTCAGGTTGTATCTTGGTCAAAATTTGATTCGCGGCCGTAGCAAGTATGTATTTCTACAACTATAATCATTAAAATCATCAATATCTCTCAGTTAGTATTTAGTGCTAAATGTAGTATTTTATTAAATCATGACATTTGGTACTAATACTAACTGAAAGAGTTTTATTGATGATTTTAATTATTAGTTCTATAAATACATACTTGCTACGGCCGCGAATCAAATTTTGACCAAGATACAACCTGACACTGACCTGCAAATTGCAAAAAAACATAAGAAAATTTGAATTTCGCGGGCTACCCTGAAGCATCCACCTTAACACAGACTACCTTGTTACCTAGCAAGAGGAATAGATAACTAATAGAAATAGACTAACTAACTACCCGCTGTTACCATGCATTGTATAGCAAACCTTATCTAGTCTTAAGTTTATCAATAAAAAAAAATTTTATTTTGTTGATTCATTTGTAAATACAAATAAATTATATTTTTAAATATTTCAATAAAAAATATAAAAAATAAACATTTAAAATATAAAAAAAACAGTATCCCACCGGTATCGGGCACAGGGTCAAAAAATATTATAATTATTAAAAATTATTATATTTCACTAAATAGGCCGCTTATTCTGATTATTATACAGATTTTCTACTGTAAACTTGATCACAAGCGCAGCTGCTAAGCGTAGGGGTCTCAGGTTCGATTTTCAGGTCAGGCAAAGTAGATAGTTAAGGGTAGGGTTTCCAGAAGTGGCCCGGATTCAATGTAAACATATCTGGTAAAATGGCCTCGGGTTGTGACAGGTATGAGATTGAGATGAAGTTGCTGAGATACCAATTAGTTAAGGCCTTATAGTCGTGGTTCAATATCGGTAATGTCTTGCCGTTATCCCAATTTATTTGGGAACTGCGCAGCAAACACTCAATCAACAGTCTTCCATGGTTCACTTGGAAGTCCCTGAACCGCCTCAGAACCCAAGTAGGAAAGTTCAACTGTAACCTCGCAAAGTGGGGATATCTTGACGGAACGGCAGCAGGGTGTATGTCAAACTGCAAACTATGCTGCACTGCTTTTGTGGGGTGGGAAATCATCCAATGACTTCTCCCGCTCTGGGCGGAGCGGAAGTGCGTGTCAGACTCTTACTACTACTACCACTTGACTAAAACCCACCCCTGTTCCTTCATTGCCTGAGTGCCCAGTGGAGTGGTAACTCTGTTACGAAGTTATCCGCTAGTTCCTTCCTTGCCTGAGCACCCAGGAGCGCGGTTACTCTGTTTCGAATTGACGCGCTACCCCTTGGCATGCACGTATCGGCCATGACGGCCCCCATCAAATGTTGCCGACATATCTTTGAGGCGCGCATGGAACACGCGGCTATATACGGCCTGGTGTTGATCGGACACGAGCAACCCATTACTCGCCGTCCTACGGTGGCCGGAGATCGTCTCGCTAACCCCGACGCCCAGGGCGCCTCCTGCGGCTGTCCTGCACTTTGTCCCCCAGAAAATGCAGCACAATTGACCTCTGCGCTGCCACAGACGACTCCGTGGAAGTGGTTTTGGGCCAAAACAAGTTAAAAGTACTGTCGTTGAGTCAGAAGATGGTCTTAAAAACTATCCAAAACAAAACAGCAACTCTTTTATACTAAAAATGGATATCAAACACCGGCAGAAATTTTATTAAAATCGAAATGATGGCGCGTAGTCGTGTTACATAGTAGCGGTGTTTTTTTTTTTTTTTGGAGGTGGGAAATCATCCAATGACTTCTCCCGCTCTGGGTGGAGCGGGAGGGCGTGTCAGACTCTTACTGACTAAAACCCACCCCTGTTCCTTCCCTGCCTGAGTGCCTAGGGGTGCGGTAACTCATTTTCAGAATTTATTCGCTATCCCTAGGCATGCAGGCACCGGCGACGATGAGCCCCGTCAGTGGTGGCTGACACTCATATCTTTGAGGCGCGCGTGGAGCACTACGCGCCGTCGACTCTCGGGCCTGGTGCTGATCGGACGGCGAGCTACCCACTGCTCACCGTCCGCAGGCCCGGGTCTACGGTGGCCGGAGATCGTCTCGCGACGTCCTACGCCCAGTGCCTGTCCTGCGGAGTGCGGTGGTAGCGGCCGGGGATGGTGGACTACCTACGTTTGGATTTGATATTTTCTTATCATTTTATTTATATCTGACCACATAAGGCACTTGTCCCACCGCCAACAATGAGCGAGTAGCGAGTAGAGCTTCAAACTAAAAACGAGTTGGCGAGTAGCGACTGCGATTACTCGCAACACTCGCTCGGGGCGGCTCCGGCTAGTCCTGCGCAACACTGCACGCGTTAGGTAGAAATGACCGCTGGTTGGTCTCTCGGCGTGAGTTCAGACCGCCAAGCGAGCATCGCTGAGCGAGTGTCGCTGAGCGAGTAAGCTTTGACAGATCTTGTCGCTCAGTGACAAACTTGTGGAGCGAGTCCTCACCGGCAGTGTGAACAGTCAGCGATCAACTATTAATATATGCATCTCTTTCGTTTCAGAAAGAGCATACAATAGATTTACTATTGTATGTTTCTTGAGTGTCAAAATAGCCGATAGTTAGTCGCTTTCTCTTCGGCGGTGGGAGAACTGCCTAATGATTTTTCATGCATTTTAATTTAAGGGTCTACTACCGGCCAAGTGGCGCCCGCATTGAATAACGTCCACGTGACGTTGGATTCCTTAATATTTATTTTCTATGCTATGCTACGGTTTTATATTCAATGAGGGCGCCACTTGGCCGTTAGTGGGGCCTTAAGTTTTTTTTTTTTAAATTTTGGCTTCGCACTGTTTGTGCATTTAGCCAGTGTCAATTTATGAAAGTATACATATAGTTTTAGATACAGAATACTGTTACTTTTTCCCTTTAGAATGCAGATGTAATACATTCAAATGTTTTTGCAGTAGGTATTTGGCAGCAAATGAGTCGAGTTAGCCTTCTCGTCAAGTTTCGCTGAGGTAGTCAATACTACGACAAAATACTCAGCTTTATTTTACCGAGATCGCGCCTGTTTCAATGGTTCCACTGTCCAGTTGCGTAGACACATGAGACACAAAACTACACCAATTTTATATCACAATATCCACCAGGAATCAATTTGCGAATAATTAAAACAGCTACCGAGTGAAGTTCCACTCGAAAAAATCCCGCCAAAGCTCCTTCATTTTAGTTATATACCAGTAAACTTAGTTTAATGCCTTCATTATCATTTCTAGTTGAATTATTTATTCTACAATTACAAGTACGCAAAATATTTACGATAATAGACACATAAATGGTTATAAGGTCATGTAACATTTAAATAGTGAGATAAGGATGAATAAAGTGTAAGAATATTTTTTACTTATTTTTATGGTGTTATAACTTTATTTAAACGGAGACGATATAAGTCTTTAGAAGACAGTTATGCGAAGAAGTGTTATGTTCTGCCTCGTGGATATTTTAAATAATTATGAATGTCTTTCAAAAAATGTAATTTTGTGAAAAAATAAGGCTTCTTTTAAGCAACATGAGAGAGTTATTGAAATATTTAGGTACCACTTCACTCACTCTTCCGAGGAGTCCTGGTGACCTGAAATACAGGTCTTGAGCCTAGTTTAGGCACCAGTCTCCCACAATATAATTTATACCTTTATGTCACTTTAGAAATAAGGCTAGCAATTAAGAGTATTATTGTGGAGAAAAAATAAACAATTTATTATTATTATTATTTATTACTTAAAACAAAAACTCCTAACTAAATAAATCTATTAATATGGTTTCATAAAATTCCTCCCGATCCTTGACGACTGGAAGTGTGCTTAAAAGACTAGCCGTTAAGGCTCTACTACCCGCCAAGTGGCGCCCTCTTTGAATAAAAAATCTTAGTAGCGGGTAGTAGAACCTTAAGCTTTGTCTCGTTGTATGGCAATGTTTACAAGTCAATTATTATTAATCATTCTTTTAGTTTAATCTCAGATTTAATGCCAGCAACTGCATCAGACTGCTTGAAAACTGACGTCCATTTTTGTAAGCAGAAATTTTATTTCAAACTATTATCACTCGTTTGCGTTACACCCTGTATAAGTTATAGGGACTTATTTATAAAAAAAAAATACCCACGTGATTAGTTCACGTATTAGTAGGTACTTATTTCAAAATTGTCTATGGAGAATTTGAATGTGGAATCCGCTAATCAGTATTTAAACTAAGTATGATAATTTTTGGCGGGATTTTCTCGAGTGAAGTTCAGTGGCTGTTTTGATTATTCCTAGTGGATATTGTGATGTAAAATTGATGTAGTTTTGTGTCTCAAGAGTCTACGCAACTGGACAATATGTGGAATCATTGAAACAGGCGCGATCTCGGTAAAATGGAACTGAGAATTTTATTTTAGTATTGACTACCTCAGTGAAGTTTGCCGAGAAGGCTGACTCGACATGTCTGCTGCCGAAAAACATTAGTATGTGTTACCTCTGCATTCTAATGGATAAAAAAAGGTAAAAATGTACCTCGTAAGACTAGGCAATATGGTCAAAAGGCTATAGCCTCCCCTTCGGGGTAAAAAAAATCTATGGTGGTTTTATAGATACCTCTTTTGTAATTGTAAATACTTATATTTAATTTATTTATAAATATTATACACATACACATGCACGCACATATACACACACACCATCGCACTGCTTACACGTTGGCAATCTCTGTAGTAAGTAGACTAAAAATTGTTTACAAATTTTGAAGCTGACGACTTACGTACGAACATTGCAAATTAAATACAAACTTGTAATAGACACGGTGGAGCATACAGTGGAGTTGTGTTGTGCCCCGCTTGGGCGGAGCCCCGCCGTGTCCTCGTGGAGGCGATCGGCGTCAGCGACCTCTCGCGACCGGCCCTGGTCATGTTATGGAGCGAGAGGGAATGGGAAGCAGTCTCCTCCTTCTGCAAAGCAGTAATGCTCGCGAAGGAGGAGGCGGAACGGGTGAGGGAGGCTCAACAGAGTCGCCCTCAACCCCCCAGCAGCAGCCGCTGCAGGATGCCCTGAGCGTAGGACGTCGCGACACGATCTCCGGCCACCGCAAACCCGGGCCTGCGGACAGCGAGTAGTGGGTAGCTCGCCGTCCAATCAGCACCAGGCCCGAGAGTTGACGGCGCGTAGTGTTCCACGTACGCCTCAAAGAGTTTTCAGCAATACATGACGGGGCCCGTCATGGCCGAGCGGTTGTGAATAAATTCAAAAAAAGAAACAGCTTGTACTAATAGATAAGTTGGTGCCTACAAAGATGACAGTCATCCACGCTAAAACTGCAGGCACATGTGACATGACGCGTGATTCACCAATCAAACCACTCTGTTCAAGCCTACGTCTTATCACAACGAGTTTTGTAGCCAATCAACGTCAGAAGGCGCCACAACACGACACACTGGTGTAAGCCTAGCTTAACATTCAAAAATGGAGATACTCGTGGAGTACTATCGTAACCTCACAAATTCCCTTATCCCAGCTACCATGATCTAATAAAATATCAACAGAGTAAAACGGTCATTACCAACGATTCTCTTATCCATTATTTTACCATAACTAATGGTCTTTTTGCAACGAATGCGCGGTCTCAACGATAAAGTGGTATTAGCTTATGTAAATGTTGTAATTACTGTTTGTTAATTATCATGTTAGTTATAAATGGCCGCTGTGCAAGACAAATAGATAATGTGAGGTCTAATAGAGAACTTAATATTGTGGCAAATTAGCAATTGCTTAAGGCTAGTCTTTTGTCTTCGTCGGAAAATATATTAGATTGAGTTACGGTTCGTTTTTTAGATATTCTAGCATGAAATTCGACCACCGGAGTAGCCATGTGCGTTTACGGGGAGTAAACGCACATGATCAACTAATCCCCTGACATGATCAACTAATTATTATAAATAGTTTTGCTACAGTCAGGAATAATGCTGACAGATAATATGAATGGCTTTTTAGAGAATAACAACGTGACATCCAGCTGGTATGGAGAGAATGAAAGAGGAAAATATGTAACGCCAATCCCATTGTAACATGAGTTATAGGAAAGAAAAAGAAGATGTGACA
Organism: Polia nebulosa; assembly: GCA_951329385.1. Classification (NCBI taxonomy): domain Eukaryota; kingdom Metazoa; phylum Arthropoda; class Insecta; order Lepidoptera; family Noctuidae; genus Polia; species Polia nebulosa. Next base: position 4,481,093 of record OX589609.1, read on the forward strand.
AAGAGGAACACTATTTGTGATGACATCACCAGGGCCCGTGCCAATACCATCCCAATACTGTTGTGAAAAAGAGACAGAACTCGAATAGCACTTTCAATTTTTTTATTTTTTTATTTTAGATGGGTTTGCTCTTGACTCTAGTCTAGGTCAGAGGTGACAGAGACAAAGTCGACGATGGAGCGAGATTACCCAGAAGAAGCCTTTTCACTCTAACTTTGAAGAGATTAGGGTTGTATGCTTTCGGAAATACAGACGCAGGTAGAGAGTTCCACTCCTTTGCTGTGCGCATTATGAAGACGTTAGGAAACGCATAGTGCGAATACGTGGAATAGCAACAAGGTAGGGATGGTAACTTGCAGTGCGTCTAGATGTCCGATGGTAGAAGGGGGCCGGTGGGATGCGGTCGTGGAGTTCTTGGGCACACTCTCCGAAATACATTGTGTAGAAGACTGACAAGCAGGCAACCTTGCGGCGATGTGCCAAGCTATGAAGGTCGCCAATGAGCCTCTTAGCTCTGCGTTCCATTGAGTCAAGCGCAACAAGTTGGTATTAAGCTGAGCATGCCCAAAGGTGGCTGCAATACTCCATGCAGGATCGCACTTGTGCTTTGTAAAGGGTTAAAAGCTGTCCAGGCGTGAAGTATCGCTTCACTCTGTTTAGGGTGCACTATCTCTTTTTCACAGCGGATTCATAATGGCAATGACACATCATAATAGTGTGGGGCTGATAACTAAAGATTTTTCATAAATGGTTATAAATATGGTGTAATTATGGTCTAAATTAGCCAAACAAACAAATGAATAACTAATGTGAATAAAAGGAATTACTAGTCTTAGGCACTTGTTCCACCGCCAACGATGAGCGAGTAGCGAGTAGAGCTTCAAACTAAAAACGAGTAGGCGAGCAGCGAGTAGCGAGTGTGAGTGTGTAGTTCCGATAGTTTTGTCGCGAGTGTTCGAGTGCGACGGGCGATTACTCGCACCACTTGCTCGGATTGGTCTCTCGTAGGCTTGTGTAGTACATGTACTATGTACTACTAAGACGCAATTCCTTTAGGTGACCGAGAACGAACTATTCAGTTTCGGTCGTTTAAATCGTTCATCTAGTACAGTGACCATCTGGCTCGCGTGTGCCGAATGAGTACGAGTGTCCGAGCGCGGAGCGAGCGAAATATTCTGTTTCGGTCGTTTAAGGGCCTTCTCGCGGTCCAGTGGCGCCCTCATTGAATAAAAAATCGTAGCATAGCACAGAAAATAAATATTAAAAAATCCAACTTCACGTTTGTTACAAAGAGGATAAAGAATTTTTACGTTGTTAAAACAGGTCTCAAAATGTTTCGTATCCAAAGTAGTAGGCAAAAGTGTCAGAAACGGCCGTTTTTCATTTTGAGACCTGTTTTAACAACGTAAAAATTCTTTATCCTCTTTGTAACAAACGTAAAGTTGGATTTTTTAATATTTATTTTCTGTGATAAGCTACGATTTTTTATTCAGTGAGGGCGCCACTGGACCGCGAGAGGGGCCTTAAATCGTTCTTCTAGTACAGTGATCATCTGGCTCGCGAGTGCCGAATAATCAGAGCGAATAAGTACGAGTGTCTGAGCGAGTGAGCGAGTTTAGAGATTAGAGAAGGCATGCGTGCGAGCGTGATGGACGATGTAACGATGACCGACCTGACGAACAAGAAAGCGAGTGAATCCCGACGAATTGCGATTATTCCGCGAAGTTTTATGTTATGCTAATCACAATAAGGTCTATTATCACTTACAATGCAGGGACAAATTAATATTGCCCGTTCCTTCTAGATTCTTTGATTGACAATTAGTTCATAAACAAACCACGATTTTAATAATTCATACGATTTTACAACATTGCATGGCATTTAAATTATTGTAAAATGTTTAATTTATATTGGAATGACAGTCCTAAGCTTGCAAAGTATAAAGGAAAATCAAATAGGTATGTCTTCCATTGTGTACGACTGATGTTCTAATGATCGGTGAACTAAAATGAACTAATAGTACTAGAATACCGAACCAGTTCATTTGAACGATTGTACTAGTTCAGAGCGTTCCATTCAGTGTCCGAGTAAGAACAAGCCTAGTCTCTCGGCGTAAGTTCTGACCGCCAAGCGAGTTTCGCTGAGCGAGTAAGCTTTGATAGATCTTGTCGCTCAGCAACAAATTTGTGGAGCGAGTCCTCGCTGGTGGTGTGAACAGTCAGCGATCAACTATTAATATACGCATCTCTTTTGTTTACACGGAATGTATATCTATTATACGTTTCTTGAGTGTCAAACTAGTCGACAGTTAATCGCTTTCTCCCTGGTGCTGGGACAGCTGCCTTAATCACCTTTTCACAGTAAAACGGCATAGGTAAAGATGGTATTGTGTATTTTTGTGTTGATATTCAAGAAATACGAGATAAAAAGAGAGTTGATATGTAAGAGCAGGTGTCATTTACCTCAAAATATGACTAATAATTAATTTTCACGATATCGTTGCTCGAGAAAACTATCGCTGTCCGTAAACTAAAACAAACGTCATTTATTTCCAGTTTCTCTTTAAAAAAAGATCGCGTTTGATTTATAACTGACATAAATACGTAATAAATAAAAAAAATCGAAGGCTACATGCTGCTATTTATCTAGAAAAGGAAACATAACACAAGACGGTGGTATCTACCTATATATTACGACTATGTGACATTTAAAAACGATAATACTACAGTATATATCAGATATTGATCTCAAAATACGAATAAAACACATAAATTGTAATTGAAATAGCTTTACAGGCAATCATAAAAATATGATGGAATTAAACAATGCGGTGTGGGTTATGCATGAAGAGAGAAGATTATATTTAGCTTACGTTATCACACGTCATAATTCATTATTATTTAATCATCATCATCATCATCATTTCAGCATAAAGATGTCCACTGCTGGACATAGGCCTGCCCCAAGTGTCGCCACATCGACCGGTCCATCATCCACCCATGCAAATTTGCCATTATATAGAATGCGTAAATTTGTGCTGGTGATATCTACGAATTCGGAACCCAATTTCGTACTGGCCATAATTTTGAGCTATGGCCTAAGAATTAAAAGTATTCAGACAGATAAATCTGCCTAGCCTTTTCCCAACTATTTTTTTTTCTTTTTTTTGTGAAGTGGGAATTCATTCAATGACATCTGCTGCTCTGGGTGGAGCGGGAGGGCGTGTCAGACTCTTACTGACTAAAACCCACCCCTGTTCCTTTCCTGCCTGAGTGCCCGGGGTGCGGTAACTCATGTTGAGAATTTATCTGCTAAAAAAAAAAAAAACCCGTAGGCATGCAGGCACCGGCCATGATGGGCCCCGTCAGTGGTGGCTGACAACATCTCTTTGAGGCGCGCGTGGAACACTACGCGCCGTCGACACACGGGCCTAGTGCTGATCGGTAGGCGAGCTACTCACTGCACGCCATCCGCAAACTCGGGTCTACGGTGGCCGAAGATTGTCACGCGACGTCCTACGGCCAGTGCCTCTCCTGCGGTGGTAGCGGCTGGGCCACTCCTTTGAGCTTCCCTCACGCGTCCTGCCTCCGCCTTGGCGAGCATTACTGCTTCCCCCCTGGTTCAGGCCATGGTTCGGAGCGAGAGGTCTGGTTCAGCCCGTCCCTACGGGCGCGAGAGCTCGCTGCCACCTATCGCATCCACGAGGACACGGCGGTGCTCCGCCAAAGCGGAGCAGACCTCCACCGTAAGCTCCACCGTATCCTCTGGGCTTTCCAACTATCTTGGGGTCGGCTTCCAGTCTAACCAGATGCAGCTGAACACCAGTATTTTACATGGACCCACTGCCTATCTGACCTCCACAACCTAGTTACTAGGTAATACGATACACCTTAGTAAGATTAACGTAGTATCGACTGTCAAAGATCCACGACTGACAGCCGGGACCAACGTGCAATGGCTTAACGTGCTTTCCGAGGCACGGAGGAGTCTCGGTATGTAAAGATGGTCACCCATCCATAGACAACCATGGCAAGCGTAGGTTAATCTGATGGATCGACCCGTGCGGCTGTTATTACTTTAGCCAAGAGCTCCTCGAAAGTATTCAGGCTGACAATAATGATAAAATACGTACATGATGAAGATATTGAAGAGACTAATAAAACTGACACCATTTTTGGCGCCAAACTGACAGGTCTTTAATTATTGAAACCATTAAAAAGTGATGGTCTACTCAGTATTCAGCTATCCAGTAATGTGTTATATTATTGTCGCTTAAAATTCAATTAAAAACTTATAGGGTATCAATTACAAACGATGCCTTATCACGAGGAATATTGTAACCGCCACGCCTCTAGCCTGGGGCTTGAGGGTGAAACAAAGGTGTACTTGCGAAGAGTTACAGTTTTTCTTTGCCAGTAGTTTAGTGCTATTAATTAACTTACTACGACTATGTGTACTACCTTCGCGTGATTAAAAATGTGTGCAGGACTTAACGAAACGAATGGCGCCAAACACAACTTCATAATTTTATAATGGTTTATTTTTAGGATTCCGTGCCCGACGGGTCAGGAGGACACTCATGTGTCCGTTTGTCCGTCTGCCAATCACTTGACTATTGACATATGAACTTGTTTGGTGATAATGTTTATTATTACGTATATTTTAACAAAAAATACCAAAATATTGATTTCTCTCATATGGTACGGAACCCTAAATGTGCGAATTCCGACTCGCACTTGGCCGGTTTTTCTGATTTACTGTAGTTACCTAGCTTTTATCCGGTCAGTAGCTATAACCTCATTTTTTTAGTTGGTTTAGGCCCGCCACATTATTCCTTACCATAGCAACTCCTGAAAGCCAGAATCAACAGTGGCGACCACCAGATAAACGCCGAGACAATGAAGCTCGACGAGTCCCGGAGAAACGATTAAACTGTTTTAGGTCCCGCAACGAAATAAATCAGAAAACAATAGCGGAGGAGTAAAAACAACCATATAACCTTGTTGAAAAAGTTCTTCCAAACTTCCAAATTCTCATTTTGGTTCAATCATTAACTCAATAGAACAAAGTTCCAATAAGCTAATACGAGCTGATTAAAAAAAACATTTTCGCCTGATTACCTATAATTTTGTGATTATAAATTATAGGTATTAATTACCCATTTTTTTTTCAACTTCAGCTGAAAGACAGAACTTTTCCATCGTCAAAAATTACAAAATACTCTCCTACAAAACGAGTACCTTGCACCAATTTTAGTATACAGAGTGAAAACTTTCAGCGGGGCAGTAAGGAGAACTACATTAATCATTTCAGCTACACGAAAAGGGTCTCAGAAGACAATCCGTATTTTTTTCAGAAATTTTGATCCCCTTTCACAGATTTTTTTAAAAATAAATGTGTATTTTTATACAAAATGTATGAGAATATTTTTTTTGCAATTTCTGGCCTTTTTAGTACTCTAACCCGGGTTGTCCCAAAGTTGATCAGTATTAGAAACAAGATCGATTAGCATCAAAAAAATGTTTTTTGTAAAATGGCCATTTTCGTGTTAACTGTACTTACACACTATTTCTAAACCACTGTAACTTCTGTAAGCTAGAATCAACAGTGGCGACCACCAGAAAAAAACGCCGAGGCAATGCAGCTTGACGAGTCCCAGAGAAGCGATTAAACTGTCTTGGGTCTCGCTACGAAATTAATGAGAAAAAACAGCGGAGGAGTAAGATACACATAATTTACACTTCCCTCCTAATCAAGCGGGAGACAGAACAAAGCTAGGCCGTTAGGCCCGTTCACAGATTTTTGTGAAAATCTATGAACGAGGATCTAAATTTCACGAAAAATTATGGATAGGCTCCTTAGACCCTTTTCGTGTAGCTCCCCTTACTGTCCTGCTCAAAGTTTCCACTCTGTAGATAGCATAAAATAGTATAATCAGCCTATAATGTTCCCACAGCTGGGCGACAGGACTCCTTTCTGTGAGAAGGTGTGGGCCGTAATCTACCACGCAGGACCAATGCAGGTTGGTGGATGTCACATGTCTTCGAAGTTTTGGTTCTTGGAAATGCCGGTTTCCTCACGATGTTTTCCTTCGCCGTTTTTAAAGCAGTGTTGATGGAATTATTTTTACATAGAAAAACCTGGTTTCGAACCCACGACTGGTCTACTACTACTATCAATCCATTTGTCAAATTGCCATTTTCTCTTTCTCAATTCAGTCATACGAAGGTTGGCTTAACGTATGCTAAACATATTATTCGCCCGCCATGACAGTAAAGTCTATGTTGATGAGTTTGACCTTTGATTGGTCTAACCTTTCCTTCTCCACATAAATTCTTTGTCACTTTGAAGAATCGTGACAGATATGATGCTGATCTTCATCAACACAGTTGATTCTTAATTATTATTGTTGTTAATTAGCAGTTCGTGGGGTTGTAACAGGTATGAAAGTTCGATTTCTTACGTGTTTTTTTTTTACTTTTAATAAATTACGCCTGTAGGTATCGTAGGTGCGTTTACATACATTTAAACTGACATCATAATACACCCAGACCCGGAACAATAATCTGGAGACCACACAAATATTTGCAACGTGCGGGAATCGAACCCGCGACGCGCAGCGCAAAGCCAATCGCTCAACTGCTGCGCTAGCCGTGCTGTCAATTTATTAAGGCGGAGGTTCCCAAAAACTGTCAAAAAGGTGTTTTTTTAAAGCAGTGTATCACTTAAACCGTAAATAATTTTGACAAATAAATAAAATATAATATTTTCAAGTGCTGTTTGCATAAAGTGATGGAACTAAAAAGATAATTTAACATACTTTAATGAATCAAAAAATCTTCTAACATACCTCTTAATTATCTTTAAAAGCAGTTTATCCCTTCATTAACAATTATAATCATAATAAAAAATATACCATAAAATTTCAAATGCTAAACTGCATCCAGTGATGGATTATTTTTATGAATTTATTAATAAATCTTAAATTAATCTACAAAATACTTCATATTTTGCAATAAATTGCGAGCATTTGTCGTAGCGCTTCTCTTTATTTTCTATGCAGTCCGAGAGTGACCGCGTTTTAGGGACATCTCGGCCTTAATACTTTCTCCTGGATTGCTGTGGTTTGATATTAATTTTTAGGGTATTGCTGTCACTGAAGTGTCCCTGTGTCCGTCTGTCCGTCATTTCAAAATCTGACTTTTTTATAAGAACATACTCGTAACACTTCAGTAATTGTATTCTAAAGTTCCCAAAGTAAACCTACACACGTTTAGCACATGTCATCTTTGGGGTATGTTGGTGATATCGGTTGGAAATTAATGAATTAATCTGCGAGCCTCTACAGAGTACCTAGTCTACTCTGGCTGAACACACGTAATTCCCTAACTTAAAGCGGTTGCGCACTACGTCCGATACTTATCCGATATCCGTCAAAATACAGATCTATAGAAAGCTCGGATCGGTAGTGCGTAATACCATACAAATTGTTTTACGACCACGCGCACCGTATTTTCACGGATAAGTATCGGATAAGTATCGGACATAGTGCGCAACCGCTCTTACTCTTTCTGATGTTCCTTTTCAAGCTGATACTTTTGTTACAAAACAAACGTACACAAACCACTTCTTAACAACATAATTTACACTAGACTTACCAATAATTCGTTATTTTAATCGTAATTCTGAATAGGATTATTTTATCATGCGCCATGACACCAGAATTATCTCTTATTTAATTAATAAAGGACATCTGTATGTCATTATTAACGCCAGGTGATTTTATGAGCACTTGTATAATGTTAGTTGTTTTTACGTTATTTTTCTTGATAAGCACGAGTTCTGTTGGTGACAATAAAAGGAAGTGCGTTAACATGCAAATAGTCACGCGATGGTTTGCTACTATTGTGAAATCTGATTTTAAAAATGATAGTCGACAAGCTTTTTCAATTAGCTTCGGTCCCGTTACCTATCCTACAAAAACAGTGGATATTTCCAAGATAATTAATGATAATTTAATGGGAAACCACAAATAAAAAGTAAAAAATTAAAAACTTTTTTACAAAAAACAGAACCAACTTCCAAAAGGAAACAAAAAAGTGTAAAATAACTTTAATTTCGGAAGTCGGTTTCTGTTTCTGGTTGTGTTTCTTCGTTTTTTGACACCGACTAAACGAACGAAATTAAAGTTATTTTGCACTTTTTTTGTTTTCTTTTAGAAGCCTGTTCTATTTTTTGGAAAAAAGTTTTTTATTTTCTTCTTTTTAGTTGTAGTTTCCCATTAAATTGTGTTAAAAAATAAATAGATAAACGATCGCAGCAATCGCGAGTCATTTGCTGTTACCTATTGAAGACTTCCACTGTCTAACTCAAAAGATTTATTATTTATTCATTTAGTACACATACAATTATTTCCAATTAATACAATTTACAATTATTTTATTATTTTTAAGATCTTCATCAGATCCTAATTTATTATATACAAACCCTTTCTTGAAAAATATGCATTTGAATAACGAAAACCCCATTCAAATTGGCTTAGGAGTTTTCGAGAAAATCGCGAAAAAACAAACAAACATTCATTTTTTTTTTTTAAGTATGAAATCATCCAATGACATCTCCCACTCTGGGTGGAGCGGGAGGGCGTGTCAGACTCTTACTGACTAAAGCGGACGGCGAGCTACCCACTGCTCGCCGTGGCGCGTGGAACCCTAGGCATGGAGGCACCGGCCATGATGGACCCCGTCAGTGGTAGCTGAAAAACATCTCTTTGAGGCGCGCGTGGAACACTACGCGCCGAAAACCAACTGCTCCCTGCTACTACAACTGCTTTAAGTAGCTTGTCGGTTTTTAATTATTTTTATTGAGAGTTTTTGTGGATTTTGGGCAAGGAACTCACTCTGAAAACCTAAGACATTAAATAGAAAATTAAAATGTCGAAGTAAGACAGTAGAAATGGGTGTAATTCCCATATAGTTAAATATTATATGCAAGTCAACATTCTATGAAAATGAGATCCGAATCGTTTAAATAGTCTATACTAGAATGCTACCGTAAATTCTAAAAAAATATTTCCGTAATTGTCCCACAACAAAGAAATATACAAACTACCAGGGCATTATAACTTCTAGCAATACAATTCTAATGCGTAGAACATTGATAGATGGTACCGCATGAGCATTGCATACATTACACATAGAATACCAGGCGTTTACCATAATAACAGCATTAATAGATGTACTTACCCTGCCAGGACAAAAGGAACATGATAAGTAAGGGTGCTTACATACTTTGTAGATTTGAGATTGACTACGGTATTTTACTAAAAAAGACTAATTAGTCCGTCGGTTAAATTACCAAAAAATATTGGATACGTACGTATTTTTTCTTTTGTCGCGTAAACAAAAAATGAGGGCGATACAGTACGTTGAAATGTCGCGTGACGTCACGCAGCGCGACATTTTTACCACCAAAGTGACGTAACGAGCCCAGACTCTTGAACTTTGAAGCGTTTTATCTTTGTCAATTGTTTTGGTTTGGTAAAGCAAAAAACGTGTCCAATATTTTTTGGTTATTTAACTGACGGTCGAATTAGTCATTTTTAGTAAAATACCCCGTTGGTCGCGGCTGGAAGGACCATACTTTACTAGTTGGAGCATTTTTTTTTCTGTTATGTTATGAGACTACTTTCTACATACAGGGTGTAACGGAATGGTATGGTCATATTTTAAGAACTGCATCTGCCCATGGATATGAACAACTTTCTTCAAGAAAACCTGAGGAAATTCACAAAAAAAAAAATTCTCCCATAAAAATATTGATCTGCTGATGGTAACTTTATATAGAAAGTACTATTTTTTTTTTTTGGATTTTTCAATTTTTTCTTAGAGAAAGTTGTTCATATCTATAGGCAGAACCGGGTCCTAAAATATGACCACACCTTTCCCTTACACCCTGTATATTATGTATCACCGGCCACTTTTTTTGTGTTTTCTGTTTGTTTTATCTTATTTGTATTTTTGACCTTCAAAAACTTGTGTGTCTGTCAAAAAATAAATTATTATATTATTAAAATATTTAATATTTAGTATTATATACCTTTTGCTTCATAACGTTCGTACTGCGAAAGAAAGCCTTCCCCGACCCTATGATGACATTTAAAAGCCTCGCTGCCAGATAAAAATGCTTTTGACCCGCCTAATGTTCCAGACAAGAGAACCAAGGTTACCGACGTAGCCCGAAGAATCGCCAAACTTAAGTGGCAGTGGACATAACACATTGCCCGCAGAAGAGATGGTCGATGGGGCGAAAAAGTTCTGGAATGGCGACCGTATGCTGGAAGGCGCAGTGTTGGCAGGTCCACAAGGTGGACCGATGACCTGGTGAGGGCCGCGGGTAGCCGATGGATGCCAGACGCACAGGACCGGTCGTTGTGGTGACACTTGGGGGAGACCTATTGTCCAGCAGTGGACGTCTTTCGGCTGATGAAGAAATGATAATAATGATGATGAATGTTCCAGAATCTAGACAGCAAAGGTGTGCCAACACCTTAAAAATAAAATATTCACTACAATAGGTTATAATTTAGAAACGTCGTAAGTCGAAAGTCTAACATTCTTAAGATAAATGCTCTATGCGTTGAGTTTTTTTTATAATGCGGCATGAGTTAAATGTTGTTGTTATCGGCCATGGATATCTCACTGAAGTCAATGGTGTGTTATAAATAATTTCAAATGAAGTGTTTGTTTAGTATTTTGGTGGTGCACAGTGTGAGATATGCTATGCTGAAAAGTTAGCTATCTGGAATGGGAACAAATATTTGTATGATCTGCAGATAGTTGTTCCGGGTCTGGGTGTCTTGTGTATGTGAGTATACATGTTTGTAAACGCACCCACGATACAGGAGTAATTCCTAGTGTGGGGCAACGTAATTAAAAAAAGAAAAAAATATAAATAAAAAAAAGCTCTACTAATTTAGTCTGTTTGTCGAATGGAGCGGAAAGGAGAGCTCCGCTACAGTAGACAGACAGCCTTAAGGCGCAGTTCTACGACTTCTAATGGTTTTTAATTGAACATCACGTCTAAAACGACTAGTCTTATTTGTTTGAAAAAAATAAATGTTTCTCTAGATAATTTTTATCGTAATTTGATATGTGAATATATGAAATTATATTTTATAACATAGTGTAATTAATTTGTAAAGTTATGTCTAACGCGGATATAAAAATAAGAATCACGCAAAAACTATAATGCGTTTTTTTTTAAAAACCTGCACCATTTTAAAGATCATTTAATTATTTACATTTTAGTATATGTGTTTTAGTATAGTCGCTGTTGTTTTATGTATAATAAATTAATAATGCGTCTAATTTCGGACAGCGCTCCTTGATGGGCACACTATTACTTGGTGGACGTACGACGCGGTACATGAGCTCAGCACAGAACACGCAAGCTAAACACTCAAGGTCATTGGCAGTTAATAGCGCCTTTAACATTTGTAAGTTTATCGTGTTAGGTTTTGTTATTTAATCTGAATATTAATTGTTTATATTCGACTATTTATTGCAATCGACTAATTGTGCTGGCAGCACCGAAACGTTGAATTTGTGATTGTCTGTGGAAAGTTGTCGGTGTAGCGTTATGGCGGGCGACGGTTTGAAGAACGGCCTTGTTCCGTTGGCGCTCGTCGAGATCGGTCACACAATTGGTCTATTGCCTTATTGGTGTACAGTTAGCATAATTTTATATTAAAGCTAATAGAAGTAATAGCACTATAATATTGTATTATTGATAAAGCTGTAAATATAATAATCTATACTGGAGTGAGCGGTTTTATTACAGTTCAGAAGTGGTAAGTACACGCCTATTTATAAGTGCTTGAATTTCGCTTTACAATCATGGTTACGATTCTATTAGATTACACTAACAAAATGTTGTGTTATAACTACATTTCATATGAATTTAGGTTTTATGGTTCTTTCTACGGGGTTTATGGGTGAAGATTTTGATTATTTTAGAGCTGATGGTTTCAAAGATATTGTCAAAATACCCTGCAAAACTTTTCGCAACGATTATTGCTTGTTTTTTTTTACAAAGAAATCGTGAGGGTAGAACGAAATGATCTTTTATAAATTTAGGTTTTTAACCGACAAAAAAAAATGGATGGATCCTTCTACAGGGATTATTAAAGGGGGTGAAAATTTTGGTTATATTTGAGCTCGGACGCACCGTTTCAGAGATATTGTCAAAATACCCTGCAAAACTTTTCGTGACTTTTACTGTGTGTGTGTTTTGTTTTAAACCCTTTTTATTATTTCTGTTTCATGAACTTTACACCATGCCACGCGATGAAGGGACTAACTCGTGGCGCTTATCGACGCCGACGAGGGGTCAATCGCACCATACAACTGAAGCCAGATCGATAGCAATTAACGACGGCAGTGCGAGGCCAAGCAGTAACAGGCGCCCTCGGATTCGAAGTCGGCATACAGCTCAAGCCAGATCAAGAGCTCGTAGCGGAGGCAATGCGAGGCAAAGCGGTCTCGGGCGTCTCCGAAGTCGAAGTTGCAGTCTTCGCCGGCACCCTACGTCGTTGAGTCTACGCGAGAAGGAGAAGGAGCTGGAACGACAGCGAGAGCGTCTCAGAGTCATGGAAAGCGGGGTGAGCAGTGCACTTAGTGGTTTATCGTCAAAGCGCCGTTTTCGTCCACATTCTCGTGAATCGTCTGTACATCGTGAAAACTTTGCGAAATTAAGTCGTCACGTTTAGGCGCCTACGACTTCTAATGATTATAAATTGAACATCACGTCTAAACGACTAGTTTTATTTATTTGAAAAAATATGTTACTCTAGACAATTTTATTCGTAATTTGATATGTGAATATTTTAAATTGTATTGTTTTATCATAGTGTAGTTATGTCTAACGCGGATAAAAAAAAATGAGAATCACGCAAAAAAAAAACATTAAGCGTATGTTTATGAAACTTTCACCATATTGAACATAATTAATCAATTCAATAATTTATCTTTTAGTATTTTAGTTTCAATGTAGGCGAAAGCATAGCTGATTCTCGGTTTAAATCCAGGAATGATTCAGATAAAACAAATGTGGCAACAACAATCAATGATTCCTTAGTTTTTAACTGCTTCAATTGGGTATTTTCTGTTAGTGATAGTTTCCCCTTGCACTAGATTTGAAAGGGTTCTAACTTACTTATTTTTAATGCATTTCAAAAGTTCTTTCTGTTTGCGATTTTAGTTTGTTTCTTTTTGATACAAATACCTAATTAAATAAATTAGAATTAACTACCTAAATGTAAGGAAAAGGAACATACTTTCTCTAGATACCCAAAGCCCCTCGTAACGTGTACAAAGTGTATTAAAGTTGGTCATAGTGCTGAAGAATGTTATTCTACTTAAAAAAAAAACTTACATACTAGCTGCGTCCCGCGGTTTCGCCCGCGTAGACCGTGATAAAAAGTTGCCTGTGTTAATCCGGGGTGTAAGCTATCTACTTACCAAATTTCATTCAAATCGGTCTAGCCGTTTGCGCGTGAAGAAGTAACAAACACACACACTCACAAACTTTCGCCTTTATAATATTAGTGTGATAGGTATTATGTAAATAATAATTGAATAAATTAAGAGGTCAAAGCGCCATTTAAGTAGTAATTTAAATTATAGCAACATTACTTTTCTTTCATTTCTTTTTCAATCTAATCGTATATTTTTTAAATTTTATTATAAACTAGCGACCCGCCCCGGCTTCGCACGGTTGCAATTTTGTTTATTTGATTTCCCAAAATTTTCTTTCATACAAACCTTGTCCTGACAAACACGAACAAAGAAAAAGAATGATCAAATTTGGTGCAGTCGTTCGGAAGTTATGCGCGCACATTTCAGCGATTTATTTTTATTTATATATATTTGCGGGGCTCGACATAAAAATTATGCTTTTTCACATGAGAGCTGTACTGGCTTTGCATCAGCGTAGCTTGTTGTTTCTCCTGTTACGTTAAACAGTATCAGATGATAAGGCAACTTTGGATTTAATCTTACAAATAAGTTTCAAATACATATATACAAAGCTGTTAGTGTCAGAATTTTGTGTTTTCTGAAATATGGTACCGAAAAGGGCATTAAGCATGCGTTGAATGCTGTCGCTAGCCCACAATCGAAAGAGCAAGTAGAACGGTACGACCGGACTATTCTAAGTTCTTAGATAGCTCAGAATTTCGGGGACGACAAAGGGTTGGGGATACCAAAGTTGGCAAAATTCATTGAGGTTTAAACTATATCGTCCAGAAGATGACGCAAAGGACCCCATCGGAGGTAACGTTCGGTACTCACATGAATAGTAAAAATGATCCACGTTTGAACGACATGAAAAGCTACTATAGAGACGCGACTAATCTTGTTACCATTCGCGAGCAGATAAAATGATCGTTATGATAGTAATAGACATCCAGCTCGTAAGTAGGAAAATTAGTAAAGATTACGAAAACTACATTTAAAAAAGAAAAAACTATGGGCCTATATAGGGTCATACCGAGTAGTTGCGTCGCTCGGAAATGATACTCGTAGATAGAAGTTAGCCGCGATTCGCGGAGCTCGAAAAACAAGAGAATGTTACCATGGGTTCATGTAGCTGCTTTAGATCTTAATGAGAGTAGTAGTAAACTGTGAATGTACTGATAATGAAATTGATGATTGTAAAGAAAATTAAAACAATTAAGTAGATAAAATATTCAAGTTATTGGTTGTATAATGTCAATTTGCTGTTTATTGAATTAAATGTTTGAAGTTTATTAAGGTTGCGTGATTTCTGAGTTTGTTATAAAAAGAAAATGGAGAAGAGATTGTAAACTGTTAAGTTGTTGTTTTGAGTGATGAGTTGACTTGTGGGGATTACTTGTGGGAATGACTTGTGGGAATGACTTGTGGGCATGACTTGTGAGCATGACTTGTGGGCATGACTTGTGGGAATGACTTGTGCTTAGGGAACTCCATGCAAATGTTGGAGGACTCCAAAAGTTGGAGACTTATGGGGTGACTGGCGCATAGGGAACTCCATGCAAATGTTGGAGGACTCCAAAAGTTGGAGACTTATGGGGTGACTGGTGCTTAGGGAACTCCATGCAAATGTTGGAGGACTCCAAAAGTTGGAGACATATGGGGTGACTGGTGCTTAGGGAACTCCATGCAAATGTTGGAGGACTCCAAAAGTTGGAGACATATGGGGTGACTGGCGCTTAGGGAACTCCATGCAAATGTTGGAGGACTCCAAAAGTTGGAGACTTATGGGGTGACTGGTGCTTAGGGAACTCCATGCAAATGTTGGAGGACTCCAAAAGTTGGAGACTTATGGGGTGACTGGTGCTTAGGGAACTCCATGCAAATGTTGGAGGACTCCAAAAGTTGGAGACTTATGGGGTGACTGGTGCTTAGGGAACTCCATGCAAATGTTGGAGGACTCCAAAAGTTGGAGACTTATGGGGTGACTGGTGCTTAGGGAACTCCATGCAAATGTTGGAGGACTCCAAAAGTTGGAGAATTATGGGGTGACTGGTGCTTAGGGGACTCCATGCAAATGTTGGAGAACTCCAAAAGTTGGAGACTTATGGGTGACTGAAGCTTAGGGAACTCCATGCAAATGTTGGAGGACTCCAAAAGTTGGAGACGTATGGGAATATCAGATTTGTTTGGGTAGCTCCAAAAATTGTACAAATTCAGTAACTTCAGGAGATAATGGGTAACTCCAAAAATACTTTAAATTATAAAAAAAAGAGATGCATTAAGCATTTATAATTGATTGATTTGTAATTGACTTCATTATTTGTATTTACACTAGTGTATACATTTTGAAATATGTGTGTTAAGCCGAGTGTTAGGTTTTAGTCTTTACTTGATACCGTATATGAGGACATACACGTTGTCAGGATGGACGAGTGTTAGGTTTTGTTATTTAATCTGAATATTAATTGTTTATATTCGACTATTTATTGCAATCGACTAATTGTGCTGGCAGCACCGAAACGTTGAATTTGTGATTGTCTGTGGAAAGTTGTCGGTGTAGCGTTATGGCGGGCGACGGTTTGAAGAACGGCCTTGTTCCGTTGGCGCTCGTCGAGATCGGTCACACAATTGGTCTATTGCCTTATTGGTGTACAGTTAGCATAATTTTATATTAAAGCTAATAGAAGTAATAGCACTATAATATTGTATTATTGATAAAGCTGTAAATATAATAATCTATACTGGAGTGAGCGGTTTTATTACAATCGGAGGTAATATTTGGGAGCACGTTTTGGGAGCTCATTCATTGTGCGTACAGCTAAGGAGTAGAATTTCCTGTCGGTGTCTGTGTTTTCTGATAGCTACAATCTGGGGGTCTTTAAGTCAAGAGTCAATATGTTACTTCTAGGCAAGCGTGCTCCATCGTCGACCTCATCATCACTTAGCATCAGGTGAGGTAAGAGTCAAGCGCGAGCCTATCACTATTATTGAAAAAACTGGCCAAGTGCGAGTCGGACTGCCGCACGAATGGTTCCGTACCATTATCTATAAAAACGGCAAAAAAAATCACGTTTGTTGTATGGGAAAAACCTCCCCTTAAATATTAATTTTATTCTATTTTTTAGTATTTGTTGTTATAACGGCAACAGAAATACATTCTGCCCAGGGGTTGAGGATAAATTCGAAACAGAGTTATCTCGCCCCTGGGCACTAAGGGCAGGGAAATAAGGGGGGTGGGTTTTAGTCAGTAAGAGTCTGACACGCCCTCTCGCTCCACTCATTAGATGATTTCCCATCCCACAAAAAAAAAACAGAAATACATTAATCTGTGAAAATTTTAACTGTCTAACTATCACGGTTTTATGAGATACAGCCTGGTGACAGACGGACAGAGGGACGGACAACGGAGTCTTTTTAATAGGGTCCCGTTTTACGTTTGGTGCGGAACCCTAAAAAAACAGTGTTCCGAATTTCAAAATTCGCTCACTAATAGAAAGCTACACTATGCCGGATAATAATCATTATTATTAAAATCGGAGGAGCTCATGGCTACAGTAATAAGAGCGTGGGTCGATCGATCAGGTTAAGTTACGCTTGCCGGGGTTGTTCCATGGATGGGTGACCATCTTTACATACTGAGACTCCTCCTTGCCTCGAAAAGCACGTTAAGCCTTTGGTCCCGGCTGTCAATCGTGGATCTTTGACAGTCGTTACAGGTTGTCAGAAGCCCGAAAGTCGAACCAGTCTTACCAAGCGGTATCGTATTACCCAGTTACTGGGTTGTGGAGGTCAGACAGGCAGTCACTCCGTGTAAAATACTGGTATTCAACTGCATCCGGTTAGACTGGAGAAGACGAAGCAGATTGATTGATTTTTTATTATTCAAATCACGAAAACATTCTTTAGCCGTTCGATACCAACCAGCACAAAAATCACGAAAACTTATCTTTACATCTACGTAAATACAGAAAATATTTTCATTACACAAAATATCTTTACTTCTTAGCTACAGCACAGCCTTAAAGCCGAAGATAAGACAAAAAAAAACCTTACACCGACAGAGCCAGAATGCAGCAGTATGTATTGAAGTGTCAAAGTGACAAGTGTCCGTCGCACGCGCAGATGCGCGGCCAATCGCCACGCGTTCGGAATTCAAAAACTGCTCGTTCCGCGCGCTTTTTGAATTTTGAATCGTTTGTGTTTTGTTTTACAAAAGAATAAACATGGTTTTCAGATGTTTGCCAAAGAATTTGATAGTTTATTACGTGTTATAGCAATAATATGATAAATTGCATTGGAATATTACCATTAATGTTAATTTTTAGTGGTTTTGTGAGGTGACAACATGTTGGATGGACATTAGGTTTTTTTAACCAAAGTTCATTCGAGTATGAATCAACTTTATGTGAATTACAATCATCTGGGACAGTATTAAATTAACACTAAGTAACTTTTTACGGATTTTTAAAAACTAGTTTCTGCCAGCGTCTTTGCCCGCGTGGAATGAGTACTTCCCCCACTATAAAATTATATGCTATTGCTATATCTATGTGCCTATGAGGTATTTAAGACTATAATCGACCTCTGTGCTAAATTTCATCCAGATCCGTTCAGCCTTTCTCGCGTGATTTAGTAACAAACATCCATCCATCCAAAATTTCGCATTTATGATATTACTAGCGACACGCCCCGCCAGCTCGGGTACAAATTATGCACTTAAGAGGGAACAGGACCTGCGAGGTATTTACGAAATAGGTTTTTGAAGAAACTATTGCCATCGTGCTCCCTCAAGCCTGCCCCTGTAGAGTGCGATAGGGACACCTGCAAATCTGACCGATTTGATCACAAAACTTTTTTTTAAACTTTTCTAATTTGTCTGGTAGTCTTCTAAGAACGGCGGTAAAATAGGGCCATTTTTTGACATTTTTGGAGGGTCATATTTTCGTTACTTATTAGTTGCTGAAATAAAGGAAATCACAGGGACGTGTCAACAGCAGACCTTGACTTTATGAAAAAAAAAAAACAATTTTGTTGTTTTATAATATTTATTATGTAGTAATAGTGATAGGAACACTGGTAACTGCCGCGACTTACAAGTTGTAGGTCGTGAGTTAGAACTCACGACCTACAACTTGTAAGTAAAATAAAAAAAAAACCACCATCACCACTGCTCTCTAAACGGTGAAGGAAAACATCGTGAGGAAACCGGCATGTCATAGAACCAAAAATTCGAAGACATATGACATCCATCAACCCGCATTGGGCCTGCGTGTTGGATTACGGCCCACACCCTCTCACAGAGAGGAGGCATGTGCCCTAGCAGTGGGCTGGTGGATATTAAAAGGCTGATGATGATGATGAATAGTGATAGTGAATCTACTATGGCTTTTATTACACTCAGCACTCAAACCTATTAATTAAGTCACATTGAACCCTACAATCTAGCTACGAACCAGGGGGTCTACTCCGAAGTGTTTTTACGAAGTATCGGCCGAAATTTCGGTGATATTTGTGTGAAGTGTTAAAGTGAACGTTCCATACCTAAAAATTCTAGCTACTAAGGAAGCTCTCAGACTTCTTCCACAAAAAACATACATAGTGCCATTTCGCTACAATTTTAGATAAGGCACATTCACTTTAACACTTCACATAAATATGTCCGAACATTCGGCCGATACTTCGGAGTAGGCTCTGCTCTCTCTGACTCTACTGAATATCTCTTGAATCATCGCTACTGAATATTGCTAAGAAATTGAATAGACTCTTAGTAGACCTACCTCTTCATCTCAAACTTTATCTTCAATACAATTTTATTAACCTCTCAACGCCGAGGACGCGTCACGTTTCAGCATCTGTCAGTCCCCGTTGACAGGCGGCCATCGTGTAACTACAGACTTTGTCAGGTTCCGGGTGTATGAACCTTGTCACAGGTCTAAAGACCTTGGCTAATAGTGATAATAGCGGTTTAAAACGCATGAATCGGGTTTTTGGCAATTTTTTGTGCACGGCCAACTAGCGGCACACATGAGAGCCGCTCGGGGTTTAACAACAGTCATAGTCATCATTTTCCTGTCGTTATTCCGATTTTGGGATCTGTAAGAAGTCTTCCACTTTCCCTATGTACATCTATGTACATCTCTATTCGTCCTCATCCCAGTTTAGTTACCCCTTTCTAGCTATAATCCTCCCGAACGAATTTCGATTGCGCGATGCAAGGAAGGATAATGTGTTTATCAGCCTATGTTTATTCCTTTGTGGCGCTTATTAGAGACCAAACGCGTGGGCTGATTTTGATAATTCTTACGTCAATTGATTCGTTTTAGTCTTGCGAGTGCTACTAAAGATATGACTGTAATCAAAATACAATCTGGCGACACCCAGACGCCATATTGTGAAAAATAAAATTTAAAAAAAACCCCCAATTGTAAAAAACAACTAAAGAGTTCCAAACAAGTCACTTTTCAAGCAGTTTGATACAGTTGGTAACATGAAATCAATAATTGAACTAAAATAACTGCCACCAACCGCATCAGACTGCTTGAAAAGTGACTTGTAACTTGTTTTTTATTTACAGTCGGGTTTTTGAAAATATCAAATTTTTTTTTTACCTCATAGTCCGATCAGACGCAGTCTGACACGACCGGAGAGAGATCTAGCGCAGCTCGCAGGACCAACGGGTTTACGTGCTTTTTGAGGCACGAAACCACACCAACACACCAACTGCTAAACTACGGGTTGTTACCGAGTAATACCGAATGAAAAAACCCAATATCACTTCTTGCCCGACTTGTGAATCGAACCCACGCTCAGCAGTCGCACCGACGATCACATCGCCCATAGCTCACCCACAACTGGGTATTAGGTCTCGTTTCCCTTCTACCAAACTTCTTGGTTCTGTGCGTCCCTTTTCTAGATGTTTCTCGCGATTTTGTGACGTCGTCGAAAAAACACGCTTTTGATCGTCTTCAGTTTTTATGGCCTAACCTTTGCCACCATTCGATTAACACCTTACTCCAGCGGCCATCTTTGAGTCCTGGTGACCTCCCAACTCCACTTGTGTCGTATCGCCTTGCCTACAATAGGGGCTTTATCTATACTAATATTATAAAGTGGTAAAGTTTGTGAGTTTGTGTGGTTGTAAGGGGTAATCTCTGGATCTACTGGACCGATTTTGAAAATTCATTTACCAATAGAAAGCCACGTTATTTGTGAGTGTGAGTTAATTAAAAATTTTGAATTTTTGAATTTAGAATCCGTCAATCAGTATTAATTAAACTGAGCATAAGGTTATCGAGTTTTATAAATATGGGTGTAGTTTATACTATGAAAGGTTATAGACGGAGTGTCAAAATTCAGCAATCAGAAGTACCAGAATAAGAAGCCGGCTTGTATCTGTACACGCGAAATAAGCTCACATAAACAAAATGAGAAGCCGATACGTCATCGTTACGTTCGTCAAGGTCACTCACACATTTTAACGATCCTGCTTCATTTAATGTCCAATGACGTTCCGTCTATAACCTTTCATAGTCTAAGGGTGTAAGTATGCCTAATATTAAACCCAAACACACTGATAATACATAATAAAATAAATATAAGGAAATGTATACCAAGATTACTGCTTGAGCGACAAAGTAATGAGTTTGAAAAATATGTTTTCTAGTAAATGCAAAATAAATATAGGCTAGATTTAATTGTGGTAGTCTTAGCTTGTGTGGGTACAGTCGGTAGCAACAGTTTATCAAACCAGGTTAGTGGTACTGGCGAAGCTCAGTCTACAAAGCATTTGCAATTTATTAATTTAGCAAGTTTTTTTTTTTAATATCTGGAAAATCAACCTTTTAATGTGCACTGTTGGAACACAACCCTCCTCTCTGTCAGAGGTTGTGGGCCGTAATCCACGACACGGGCACAGTGCGGGTTGGTGCATGTCACATGTCTTCAAAGTTTTGGTTCTAGGATACGCCGGTTTTTTCTTTTTAGTATCAGGCTAAAATATAATTAACTCATGACATGACCAAAGCAAGAGAATTTTGGGCACTATTTCGATTGATAGCGATGTGGATGAGCTCTTTCTCATGAGCAATGAGCAATTTCTCCTTTTTCTCTTTTTACTTGTTAAAATTGACTAATTATTCTATGTATTATTTATTTAACGACTCATGTCCACACCTCATAATATAATAGACCAGAAGAAGGAAACGGAAAATAGAAGGAATTAATATAACATACAATGTAATTATAGACGTTCTGTCTTAGCCTAAGAAAACAATGGCATTTAAATACCTATTCGCTTAACATTAATAAATTAATGTATATGAAGAACTTGTTAAAAATATTTCTAATATAATCTTTGGAGCAATAAAACTGCTCAAATGTCTTTATCCTGCATAAAATAAGTTTTATAACAAACAACTTGGATAACCTACAATAAAATGCTTATATGACCAACCATTTTTTTTTTTTTGGGGGGGTGGGAAATCATCCTATGACTTCTTCCGCTCAAGGGTGGAGCGGAAGGGCGTGTCAGACTCTTTCTGACTAAAACCCACCCCTGTTCCTCCCTGCCCTACGCACCCAGGGGCGAGGTAACTGTTTCGAATTTATCCTCAACCCCCGGGCAGATGATCAACCATTAGACAGGCAAACTAGCTTCCACAATAAATATTATTAATATTAAAAAGAGCTTTACTTCTATACAGGGTGTAACGGAAAGGTGTGGTCATATTTTAAGACCTGCATCTGCCCATCGATATGAACAATTCAGGAAAAACTGAGGAAATTCTCAAAAAATATTTTTACCCCCCATACAAATATTGATCAGCTGAACTCAACTTTGTATGGAAAGTCCAATATTTTTTTTGAGAATTTTTTATTTTTCCTTAGAGAATGTTGTTCATTTCCATGGTAAGAACCCGGTCCTAAAATATGACCACACCTTTCCGTTACACCCTGTATATATAAAGAGGTAAAATAATCTTGTACAAACTTACAAGTAAATTTCACCTCTTTATGTGTATGTAGGGGTAAACCTTTGGAATCATTGACCCTATATAAAAAAAAAACACTGGTGAAAAGCAGCATTATTTGTGGTTGCTTTAGGCTTTAGATTATACACGAATGAAGTAGCGGGCGAAGTGTTAGTCTTTCATAAAATAAGTTTAAGGCGCGGACTGACTACGATTTGAAATACCTTCAAATAAGGTTGAGAATTGAACGTAATAATTATGTTGACGATGCGAATAGGCATTTATTTTACAGGTTTTCTTTAGATTATCCAGAATATACACAATAAATTAAATAATTGTCCGGTCAAAGTTTTACTAATGCTGTTATCGCTGAAAATACAGAGATGTTCGACGCCAAAGTTAATTTTTGTGGAGCAATTTCCAAATTTTTTATTGAGAATATCAAACTATTTTTTATTATTCTATTCGGTTAAAATTTTTCTTTAAACCCTTCTCTGTCCACCGTATTTTTTGCAAAGGATATTTTCATTGCATTACGTCATACTCGACTATCCAAAAAAACATTTTTTTGACTATTGGGGTACTACCGCCCCTTAATAACCAACAAATTGAATAACCTACAATAAAATGCCTAGATGACGAACTATTAGACCGACAACCTAGCATCCACAATAATTATTATTAATATAAAAAAGCGCTTTACCTCTATATATATATATATAATCAAATTTCACCCTTTATATGTATGTAGGTAATCTTATGGGGTATCTTCGGAATCAATGACCCAATATTAAAAAAATCGCTGGTAGAAAACTGCACTATTTGTGGTTGCTTTAGGCTGTACATTATAAACGAATGAAGTAGCGGGAGAAGTGTTAGTCTTGCAAAAAATAAATTACCAACAAATTGGATAACCTACAATAAAATACATAGATGACCAAACATTAGACAGACTATCTAGCTTCCACAATAATTATTACGGGTAATAAACACAACTATCAAGTCTAATAAGGCCCCATGTCATAGTCTAAATACCATATCTATCAGCTCTGACTGCAGGTGTTCACACAGAACTCTATTATTCCCGTAAAAAGTGCGTAATTTCAAGTAATTTTTATAACCAAGTATATCTTACTGTCAATATGTAATTGGTTTATTAAACCTTGATCAAGTCAAGACAAATTATAATAAAAAATTGATCGGTCGATAATTGCTGCGCTTGCGCACGCATGATTACTGACAATTGTGGCTGCCAATTGTTTTGTGCAGCGTTGTTTAATAATCACATGATTGTCTTTACTTATCTACTAATGAAGGGTAACTGACAGGTGTGAATTATTTTATACGAAACTTTGACGTTAATTTTGATGCTTGATCGAGTGTCGGATCAGAATTGGCTGTCAAATACTACAAATTAGTTATTGAGATTAGTTTCTCGAAGTAAGTCGGTAATATCATGCGATACAAGAATTGACGGTAAATTAGGTACTTGCATTTTAGATATGTCAAAGCAAAAAAAATGGGTGTATATTTTGAGATTCCTAGGTAAGGCCTTAGTAAGAAATAGCGCAATTTAAATTCAGCGAAGATCCTCAAAATTTTCTTTGGGACTTGTGGCTAAAATGACCATGAGACTCAATTTTAAGTTTTCATAATTGGGACCCGATATTAAACACTAAAAAAATTCAACTGTGTAACGAGCCATCAGTAACACATTTTTTATCAAGATCCGAAGAGTTGTGGTCCATAATATGCATGAATAGTCTACTAGAGAACTTGAATACTAGATAAGCAAGACAAGATTCTAATTTTGTAAATGTGAGTACCATGGGGCATTTAATGTAACTGCTTTTTTGACATGAACGAGCATGGCAGTGTAGAGTTTGTCATGCTCACTCAAATGTCTCGCTGATGGTGGCGCGTGTGTTGGGCCATTCGGTTCCCTTCAATATGGTTGAGCTGAGTGGTGCTGCCGGTCGATTCTGTTAACAGCTCACCGTGAAAACTTAGGTGAAGTGAACTGTCATTCCACCTTGATTGTATGGATTGACAGCCCACTTCACGCTCACTTCACCTAAGTTTTTACTGTGAGTATGTTACAGAATAGCACTACTGATCCACTCGTCATGTTCGTGAACGGGTGCCGTCAGTTGAGACTGGTCATCTCTTAACTGCCACAGGCTTGTTTTAATACTTTTTTTGGTCTGAAATGTTTTAATTTTTGTTTTACATTGTTCTCGCATAATACAAAAATAATGTAACTAAAATTTTTGTTAGTGTCCATGGAGTTTCTTGCACGTTCTTCCCTATAGAGATCTACGATCTACGCTTTGGAATGTGCAATATTTGAAAGAAATGCTTTGACTTTGACTTTGGGAGTGAATAAGTTACTTTTAGGCAAGCGTGCTCCATCTTCAACCACATCATCGCTTACCATCAGGTGGGATAGTGGTCAAGTGGGAGCCTATCAAAGTTAATAAACCTACAAATGAGAAAAAAATTACCTCAAATGCCTCTCAGAATTCTAGACAATGCAAGATTGCAACTCACCTAATCGATGACTCGGTTTTATGTCTTTATCAACAACATTAATTTATGTCGATTGCCTACAGTTGACTGACTTACTTGATAATTTATCATTTATTCATGAAAACTATTCACAAATGCAGCCATAAACTATGAAATATTCATTTTCACAGAAGCCAAAAGTGTTACAAATTCAAATTTAATTTGACGTTTAAAAGACACAAGCTTCAATGAATCAATCAACTTGAAACATCAATTAAATGATTGATTCAAAATTTATTCGTCCCACCACTTTTATTAAAATTGAATATGCCATATACATATAAATGCTCCCGACTGTACTTTGCCAACAATAATTATGCAAACTCCGCGTCAAATGGCAACTCGTGAAAATATGTCAGTTAATTGCATGCAATTAAAGCTTATGAAACACGGTCATGTTATGTGGATGAAAGCAAATTATAATATGAAAGTTGTTTAATTTTTTTGTGGGGCTTGAGGATTTTCTTTAAAAATTTTAATTCTTGTGTAGGCAAGGCGTTTGGCTTAAAATATAATTCTATGACTGAACAAGTATTTGAAAAAGTAACTTTTAGTACTTTACATTTTCACTTTTCCTTTTTTTCACACGGGTTAGTCTATAACAATGTTGAAGTCTGGTAGAAATAAAATAAATTAGAGTAGGCGTGATGTTTTAAAATATTTTACGGATATCATGATGTGATGTAAAGTGCTCCTCAAGACGAATTAATTGAGCTCAAACTCGATGGGCTTGTGATGTTTTATTACAGAGATGCTGTGGCCACCTTCCAGTTTAATCATCAGACCCTGGATATCGTGAAGGCGTAAAATGCTCTTCAAGACGAATCAATCAAGTCCAGACTCGATGGGTTTATCTTGTTTTGTTCAGATATTCCTGTGGCCATCTTCCATCTCCATCATTAGACCAGCTTCATGGTACCATATCATTATATTGTCACCGAAGATACATATAGTACACCAAATTTGAGTCCAATCGGACATCGGGAAGTTGGTCTAATTTGAATTGCAAGATTCCACCCGAACACACATATATACATTGCAAAGTAAATAAAAGCTTTCAAAAATGTACCTCATCATCATCATTTCAGCCGAAAGACATCCACTGCTGGACATAGGCCTCCCTCCCCTAAGTGTCGCCACAACGACAAGTCCTGTGCGTCTCGCATCCACCGAATTCCCGCGACTGGTTGGTCAGGTGGACCAACCAGTCGCGGGAATTCGGCGTAGGAGAACTTCCAATACTGCGTTTTCCGGAATGCGGTCGCCACTCCAGAATCATTCGGCCCCATCGACCATCTGTTCTGCGAGAAATGTGGCCTGCCCACTGCCAATTAAGTTTAGCGATTTTTCAGGCTATGTTAGGAACGTTGGTTCTCCTGCAGATAATATTCAATCCAAGCAAGGAAACTCGTGAGTTCGTGGCGCAGCGGAATCACACACCGCTTGTTGAATCAACGTGCGCAGTTGGTCTCGAGTTCAAATCCGGACGGCCCGAAGAATATTTTCTGCGAGGATCGCCCAGAGGACACGGTGGAGCATACGGTGGAGGTTTGCCCCGCTTAGACAGAGCACCGCCGTGTCCTCGTGGATGCGATAGGCGGCAGCGACCTCTCGCGCCGTGCCCTGGTTCAGGCCATGGTACGGAGCGAGAGGGAATGGGAGGCCGTCTCCTCCTTCTGCGAAGCAGTAATGCTCGCGAAGAGGGAGGCGGCATACGTTAGGGAGTCTCGACAACAACCGAGTCGCCCTAGCGCCCCCAGCCGCAGCCGCCGCATCAGACGCCAGGGGGTTCGGGCGCCGCGAGACGATCTCCGGCCACCGTAGACCCGGGCCTGCGGACGGCGAGTAGTGGGTAACTCGCCGTCCGATCAGCATCAGGCCCGAGAGTCGACGGCGCGTAGTGTTCCACGCCCGCCTCAAAGAGTTGTCAGCAAAGGGACGGGGCCTGCCACGGCCGATGCCTGCCCGGGGGTGGAGGATAAATTCGAAAGAGTTACCTCGCCCCTGGCACTCGAGGCAGGGAGGAACAGGGGTGGGTTTTAGTCAGTAAGAGTCTGATGATTTCCCACCCCCCAAAAAAAAAACAAGGAAACTCCAAGCATAGCACTCTCCATTGCTCATTGAGTGACTTTAAGCCCAAGCCCATTGTGAGTGACCACGTTTCAGTGCCATTTGTTAGCACTGGAAATACGCACAGGTAATAGTCTTTCGTATTAAGACACTGTGGTATGTGAGACGAGAAGATACCGCGCAGCTACCCGAACGCTGCTTATACGAGTCAAATTTGACGATTAACCTCTCTCTAAGATAGACTTACCTAATTGGACAGTTTGTCCCAGGTCAATGTAATCTTATATATATGCAGCTCTTATTCTGTCAGATAGTCATTTCCCCAACATGCTCCTTTTCATAGCATTTTGACATATTTTTAGTTTTTTGTTATGGAGTTTAGTGGTTGTCCAGGTTTGACATCCGTACGTAAGTACTGGTAGAGTACATGTGTCAAATAGTTTCGTTTTTATATTGATGCTAATTTCTTTTTTTTCATCATTTCTTTTAGACTCCAGTATTGTTTCCAAGAGTTTCCTATTCATCGATCGATATCTTTTGTGGTTACGTCTATTGGTGAAATTACTTACCAATAGACGTAACCACATTACTTATATTCGTTGGCATATTCGATTGGGTTGTTATTTACAATGATAATTTCTTGGTTACCATTGGTCATTGCCTTGGTTTTTTGGGTGTTCATGACTAAACCCACTTTGCGGTTTTCTGTCTACCTCATTGAGCATTGCCTGCAGTCCGTTTTTAGATGGTGAAAATATTATCCAGGTTGTCGGCGAATCGTAGGTGCGTCAAATCTTCGCCGTTGATGGGAAGTCCATGTTTCTCCCTATACAGACTAGGGAATATTTCTTCCAAGACCGCTGTAAAAAGAATAGGTGATATGGGGTCACCCTGGCGAACCCCTCCTTCTATTTTTATCTCTTTACGTTCTGTCTCTGATTTTATTTTGGCATTGCTATTTTTGTAGAATTTAAAAAAAAATCTGATATATGTTTTTACGACACCTTGATTCTTTAGCGCTTGACATAATCATCTCCTCGTGTTCTAGTGAATCGAAGGCTTTATTATAATCTACGACACAACAGTAAAAGATTTTGTTATATTCTTTGCTCTTTTAAAATTGTTGTCTGACAACATACATGTGGTCCACAGTTGAGTATCCACTCCTGAATCCTGCTTGCTCTCTCGGT
The DNA here is from genome assembly GCA_951329385.1 of Polia nebulosa. Classification (NCBI taxonomy): domain Eukaryota; kingdom Metazoa; phylum Arthropoda; class Insecta; order Lepidoptera; family Noctuidae; genus Polia; species Polia nebulosa. The sequence goes on from OX589609.1 coordinate 4,509,407, forward strand.
TGATGCTCGTCAAACGTCGTCTTTATTCGGTTAAGAATGACTTTTGCGAAAACTTTGTACAAGTTAGACATTAAACTAATAGGTCTATAGTTGTTTATGTTGTTGTTGTCTCCTTTCTTGTGTAGCACGATTATAGTCAATGTTGCCAGCATATGGTTAGTGAGCTTTAATAATCCTCCTTTCGATGGTCAATTTAAACAGAGATTAGCCTAGTACGCAGGAGATATTATTGTACAAGCGTGTGCGCAAACACAGGTGCACTCTCTGATCCTTTACTCTCATAGTCCGATGGGACGGCAATCCATAACCAGGGAGAGGACCAATGGCTTAATTTACGTGCTTCTCGAGGGGTGTGACACCCCCGTGCCTCCAACTTCCAAACTACGGGCTGTTACAGAGTAATTCCCAATGGAAAACCCAATAGCACTTTTTTCTCGACCCGGGAATCAAACACAGTAAGGTGTATTGTTATTCGACTACACATTATTAAACTATAATTATCAGAAGATGAAAATGAGGTTAGTACATAGTATCAGTTTACTCATTGCTTGAACTCTTGGTAATTTTGTAATTATTTTCGTCTTAGAATTATTTTATTTTTTCAGTTTATGCACCTGCCATGTTATCTCTCCACCACCCTTGGTTGACTGGTAGAGAATGCCTAAGGCATTAAGTCCGCCTTTGTACATTTGTGTTGCATGAAGTTTTAATAAATAAATAAATAAATAATGAATAGAATCCAATAGGTGCCACTAGTACGGTAAATGTCATAATAACTAAGCTGTTTTGCATACAAATTGCTGTTATATCTTTTGCATAACGAGACAGTTATGTGAAGATTGTAATTATACGTTGTTTTCTGCGTGTAAGCTATAAAAATACCGGTTACTTAATAATGATTTACTACTGTAAACTGCAAAAATAGTACAGTTAAATCGATGACCAACCAGGGCTTTAGTAAAACTCAAGACATTTTTATTTGAAAAGAACCATAGCGCATGACTGGTCGATGTGGTTGACGGTTGAGGGAGGCATTGTGTTGACACGTCTAGCAGTGGAGTTCTTGAAGCTGAAATAAACATGATTTTGAAGAAGTCTTATAGTACTATTGGATGGTAAACAATGAACTCAAAGATGTTGGATGATCTTCAGACGCTCTTTTAAACGCACAATGATCAATGAAATGCCAACAAAAAATGTGTTTTATCTTTTCCCTTACTAAATAATCTGGTGGCGTTTCTTTAACTCGTTGAGTCAAAGGCAGAGCAATCATCTCCGGATATATAGAGCTGTGAACGTTCTAATTTTAGTAAATTGTGAATTAGCATGTTTCAAGACTAGGAAGCTCTTTTCACTTAGCCGCTTTATAGATTGATTGAGTGCAGCACGAAAACAGTTGAAATAAACCACAGCCTTTGAATCTCATAGTTTTTCAGTCATACATAGACCCCAACAAAACCAAACATCATCATTTTAGCCAAAAAACGTCTACTGCTGGACATATGCCTCCTCCTAGTGTCGCCATAACGACCGGTCCTGCGCGTCTCGCATCCATCAGATTTCCACGAACCTCACCAGGTCATCGGTCCACCTTGTGGGAGGCCTTCCAATCCAACGCTGCGTCTTCCGGAACGCGGTCGCCACTCCATAACTTTTTAGCCCCATCAGCCATCTGTTCTGCGAGCAATGTGGGCACATGGGCAGGGCTGCCCACTGCCAACTTCAGTTTTGCGATTCTTCGGTCAGTCGGTAACCTTGGTTCTCTTACGAATGTCATCATTATTTTATCGATAATGCAAGGAAACTCCGAGCATAGCCGTCTCCATTGCCCTTTGGGTGACTTAAAACCTTCTGATGAGACCCAAAAGCCCGAATCCCACAAAAACTCAATAACACTCTGCAAATCATTCATTACTATTACTGCCTTATTATAAGGTGGGTGGCAAGTGTGGCAACTATAATTGTAACAAGCGATGCCTGTCCGACATGCGAGCATTAACGAGGAGCACAGGTGTAGTGCAGACCTTTATTTTGTACGTTAAAACTTATTAGTTGAAACGTTATCGTAGTTCACTGAGTGATGGCGCTACCGTCAAAGCGGTAACTGAGAAATAATGCCGCCTAACTTTGTAGTGGTTGCAAAAAAATATGACAGAATTAAAAAAAAAAGCGATTATATTTGAAAATAAGAAAGGAAAGACAGTGTTTTAACTTCGCAGACCATTTATTGATTTTAAGATAGAAGCACATAATTTTATCTTTTTTATGAATAAACTTAGTTAATTATTCTTTGAAGAACTTCTTGTAGAGTATGATGAGTATTTTTAACCGACTTCCGAAAAAGGAGGAGGTTCTATGTTCGACTGTATGTATGTTTTTTTTTTTTTATGTATGTCCGCGCATTTCTCCGTCAGTTGTGGACCGATTTTCAAAATTCTTTTTTTATCCGAAAGAATATACTCCCGAGGTGGTTCCATATAAATTTTATCGAAATTGCTGTAGCGCTTTTTGAGAAACTGAACAAAAACGAAAAATAGGCATATCTTGATGACGTTTTTGTGTTCTCCAAATGTTTAAATTCCACGTTCCATGTTATTGGGGATTTTAGTTCTGGGGTATAACAACTAAAAAGCGAAAAATAAAAAACTTTTTTACAAAAAAAACAACCGACTTCCAAAAAAAAATACACTAAAAATTTAAAAATATGTAACTTTATTTTCGGAAGTCGATGTCAAATATCGAAGAAATAAAATACAAACACCGACTTTCGAAATTAAAGTTATTTTTAAATTTTTTGTGTATTTTTTTTTGGAAGTCGGTTGTTTTTTTTGTAAAAAAGTTTTTTATAATTTATTTATTTACTAAGTTAAAGCAGTAAATTATAAAACACTCTAAAAAAATTTTTTCCTGTTATTATCTATGAAAACCACCTTCCAAACCAGCTTCTGACATTTTGTAAAGACTTTTGAGGTTTTTGCACTTTTTTTAGTGCAAAAACCGACCAAATGCGAGTAGGACTCGCAAATAAAAGGTGCCGTACAATAAAATGAAAAAAAAAAAACACGTTTCTGGAAACGTGTATTTTGTACGCAGACAGTTGAAATTTTTACAGAATATGTATTTCTGTTGCCGCTATATCAACAAATAATAAAGTAATATTTTTTTTGTTATAAACATATTTTAAACTTAGTAACATCAATTCTGTGGTACATAAAGCTCGTATAGATACAAATTAATGATGATAATTGTATCATATAATTCCATTACTGAATATTGATACGCATTAAAAAATCTCAGTACGGTACTAATGTATGTTTTTTTATTACTTTTATTTTTATACTTTTATTGCTTACATTTTTTTATGTCAGAACAAAATAAACTTAAACGGAAACAATAACGCCTCATCAATTCTATCATAAGTATAACAATTAATCGCACGTTATAAAACCATTAGACAAACTACTTACCCACATTATTTTTTCAATAAAAATAATTACAACGTTTCGAGCTCAAATTACAACAAGTAGGTAATTCTTCTAAGCAAGTGACCTTTTAATAATTAAACATACCTATAAAAATATACTTTTTTTAATATTAATTAACATATCGTTTATCCATATGTCCATATGCAATAAAAAGAAAAAACAAAAAACGGATTTTTTTTAAAATTGTTTTGCAGTCGTTACGCGATAAGCTCTGAGTCGGTCAAACCGGATCGATTTCCTGCCGGCTTGCAGAACTGTTCATACAATAAACTCTGCATCATTTACATTTAAAATTTCACCTTTAAAATAAGTTTTATTGGATATTTATTTGAACTCTAAAGTCTAAATTATCTATTTACATGGTTACGCTTACGATATCTATCTAATTTTATTGTGGTAGGTAGAAAGAATTGAAATGGGCGTTTTAGTTTTCGAATTTATGACCTTTTTATATTGATTGATGATGTTCTGCAAAATTAGTTTGAATCTAATCAGTTTTTAACGGTTATTAACTCGAAATAATTAAAAATTACTTTTTTATTTTTACCGGTATAAAATCGTGTTAAAAACGTATTTTTCATGAAAAACTTAAGATAATATCAAAAACACGTATTCCTATTAGACAACCCATTCTTTGCTGTAAAAATAACAAAAACTAAGTTAACTGCAAATAGGTTCTAGTAGAAAAACGGCCATAGCCAACTTGTAATCGAATTTATTATCTAATTTAAGTAAAATTAAAAATATATTAAAGGTAATAATGTAGTAATTAAGATAAGGAGTGCTAAAAATTACCCTCTACTTACACTTTTGTGTGCCACATTCATTTTCTAAGTGTTTCCATGCAAACTTACAATTATGTTGGTTTCGATTTCTGCGGCTACAGTTTAAGTTACACTTAAGCACTAATTATGTTTTGTTTGAACCAATTTTTAAGTATTTTTTTCCTGTTTAACTTTCATGTTGTTTTATACTAAAAAAATGGTGTAAAAAGTGCCTTTCTAAAATAAAACTGGTTTCATTAAATTAACACTAACCCAGCTTCACACGGCTATAGTATTTTTTTTTATAATTCCCAAAAAGTTCTATCCAAACCTTGTCGTAACAATTACGAACACAACAAAAAAAGAATTAGCCAAATAGGTGCAGTCATTCTGAAGTGATGCACTTACATGACATACATTCTGCAATAATTTTTTATTTATATAGCTACATAAAAAGATACCTGCATAGTATTTTTTTATTAAGAACTCTGCCAATGTCTTAATTCTTTATTGTACACCAAAAATTTCACATAGTACTTAGTGGTTACACAATGCATGTACAAAGGCGAGCTTAACTCAATGTTGAGTTTCTCCCAGCAAACCTTTGAGTGATAGAGAGAGATCACATTTGAGGGTAGGATCCAGTGCACAAAACATATTTATAAACCTACATAAATAATTCCAAATATATATTATACCTAGATACTAATAAATACCAATATATACTAATATTATGTCAATTTGAAAGGAAGTGCTCTTTGATTTTCTTCTTGAAGACATCTAGAGAAGGACTGTCGCGTAGTGAGTGTGGGAGAGAGTTCCAGAGACGCACTGCAGTAACAGAAAAGGAGCCATTATAGCGGCTGGAAGTGTGACGCGGAGTACGAAGGAGAAGAGAATTGACAGTGCGACAGGGTTTACCCCTCGGGATGAAGTACTCAAACCGTTCACGAATGTATTCAGGAGAAAAAGGATTGTGCAGGATAGTATAGACAAATGTCTGTGTCTGTGTTGTGTCTGTGTTCCTTATCACTTGTAACCCAGTAGGCAGTCTTCAAAGCAATTATGAAGAGGCTCATCATCATCTGGATGCCCTCATTCAATCGTAGACAATGTCAATCGCTAATTATCAGGCAAGAAAAATGTCAAAAGCCGGCTCATCACGAAATCATCATGATTTTAGTCAAAAGATCTTCACTGCTGGACATGGGACTCCCCCAAGTGGCACCACAACGACCAGTCCTGTGCGTTTCGCATCCATCGGCTACTTGCGACCTTCACCAGGTCATCAGTCCACCTTGTGGGAGGCCGTGCCTTACATCACGAAATAAAAAAACCAGCCACGTGCGAGTCGTACTCGCAAACGAAAGGTTCCGTACCATAAACTGAAAAAAAAATATTAAAATTTTGTAAAACAAAAAAATAATTAAAATTTTGAAAAAAAAAATTAGTTTTTTGAAAAGAAAAAATAATTTTTTGTTGGGCTGTATCTCATGATCCGTAATAGATAGACAGTTGAAATTTTCACAGAGCGTGTGTTTCTATATCTGCTATAACAACAAAAAATAAATAAATTATTATTATTAGGAGCCCCTTTTAATTTTTAATTTATTTTTTGTTGTTGTGCCCCCTTTAATTTTTAACTTCAACCTTCAACTGTGTAGCTATTATGTATCGTGAGATACAGCCCGCTGACAGACAGACGGACAGCGGAGTCTTAGTATTAGGGTCCCATTGGTTACCCTTTGGATACGGAACCCAAAAAGTAAATTGCAAAATATTGCCGGAACCACAACAGTTTACCATTCACCAAAGCAATAAAAACAGGAACCCCAATTCGTTACTTTCATTTATACAACAAGAAGCTACAATTCAACAAATAGAAAACCAAACAAAAACTCTTGATCGATACCCACCCGTATAAAACCGACATTATAGAAAAGTCAACACGATTGCAATCACTCGAATAAAAACTGTCACACTACGAATATTTATAGTTACTAATTATGTAGAAAGTATCTCTGTTTGTCTGTCCCGTTTTTAACTGGCTTCGAAAAAGGAAGAGGTTCTATGTTCGACTGTATGTACTTGTTTTTTTTACTGTTTATTTATGTATATCCACCAATTTCTCTGTCAATTGAGGACTGATTTTCAAAATTCTTTTTTATCCGAAAGAATATACTCCCGAGGTGGTCCCATATAAATTTTATCGAAATTGCTTCAGTTCTTTTTGAAAAACTGAATAAAAACGAAAAATACGTAAACCTAGATGATGTTTTGGTGTTCTCTAATTACGTCTATGTTTAAATTCCACGTTCCATGTTATTGGGGTTTTTAGTTCTGGGGTATAACAACTAAAAAGTGAATAATAAAAAACTTTTTACAAAAAAAAAAACAACCGACTTCCAAAAAAAAAATACACTAAAAATTAAAAAAATAACTTTAATTTCGGAAGTCGGTGTCGAGTAGTAACGAATAAATAAAATACGATCACCGACTTCCAAATAAAACTTATTTTTAATTTTAAGTGTATTTTTTTTTTGGAAGTCGGTTTTTTTTATTGTAAAAAGTTTTTTACTGCTATACTGCTGAGTCGATTGATATTTGACAATAGTTACGGGTAGTGAAACAATCAGTCTTACCTTATTTACCATGTGGAAATCCTCACAGATGTCCTCTACCCATTTTTTGGGTCATCGAATATCTTCTACTGGGTGGAGTGGGAGGGTGTCAGACTCTTGCTGACTAAAACCCACGCGTGTTCGCAGAAGGAGAAAACGGGATCATAAATAGGACCACAACCAGAAGCAAGAGGCTATCCACATTACCGATCACTGGAATAGAACTCTAAGCGCTGCATTGTCCAGGCTGGGCATTCCTAAACCCGATTTTTCAAGGAAAGTTCCAGTGGGAGAGGAGTAACACTGGAAACTACCAATATGATAACCGAGAAGAACGCGGCCATCCACAAATCTACAAACAAAGTCACGTGCAAGAGCTAGTCTTACATAAACCGATCAAAACTAAAAGAATACAATATTAAATACTTCTTACATTTAATAACGGTTCGCGTTGATACCCATCTTAATCGGTGACGCATCCTTGTTGGACGCATGCGTACGTAGGTACAAGTGCGCACGCGATTCGAACGGTTTTTTTTCTGTAAAGGTATGTTACTGTAAATCCCGAACTACGGTGCATTCTTGGACTTGCTGGTACAGCCTAACGTAGTTAAAGTCTTTGAAAATCGCTAATTTCTGACTTTGAGCAGCAATAACTCGGTAGGTACTATTTATTCCCAGAGACACTTTACGATAAATGTTGAAATAGACATGTCAATTAGTCGGTATATTTATTTTAAAAAAACTTTTTTACATGAAAAACAACCGACTTCCAAAAAAGAAAATACACTAAAAATTAAAAAAATACTTTATTTTCGGAAGTCGGTGTTTGTATTTTATTTCTTCGTTATTTGACACCGATTTCCGAAATTAAAGTTATTTTTAAATTTTTAGAGTATTTTCTTTTTTTGAAATCGGTTGTTTTTTTTTGCAAAAAAGTTTTTTATTTTTCACTTTTTAGTTATTTTTTATAAAAAGTTAACTACTAGTAATTTGATGTTTAATTTTTTTTTAATCTTGTATATTAATTCAAAACTAATAAATAGCTTAACTTTTTTAGTCGTTATACCTCCTTTTTCGAAGTCGGTTAAAAAGTAATTATCAAACTCTATTTAAGCCTGAAAGAAAACCTATCAAACTTTGATATTAAAGTCTGGCTTGACACGTTCTTCTTTACGTTTGGCTTTGCATGGTTTCCGTATTTAATTAATTTGCGAATAAATAAAACAGTCACTGAACTTAACTCGAAAAATCCCACCAAAAACCAAGAAACATTCTAATTTCACATTCTCAATTCAAAAAGCGTCCGGTATAATTAAATGGTATATATTATGAATTTATGACACATAAATTATACCAACTGATGAGAACAATTTTACCTTAATTCGAGCTTTTACCGTAACATACGTTTTGAACTGCGACGTGTAGAACTGAAGGGTCAAAGTAGTTTTGCTGTTCCAGTTTAGGTGGTTGACGAATGACGTCTTAATAAGGAAGATCTCTTTATGTGTCAGATGTTAAAGTCAACAGTCAATTCTGCACTACTTATGTGTATGGAATTATTTTGCGAAAATAATTTCTTATTCTTAGCCATCTCGTGGAGGAGTTCGTGAAAGAGCTCGTGGTGAAGCTCGTGGAGGGGCTCGAGGTAAAGCTCGTGGAGGAGCTCGTGGTTAAGCTCATGGAGGAGCTCGTGCAGGTGCTTTTGGCTAAAATAATACAGGCGCACGGGCCGATCTCCAAGATATTTGACAGTGAATTAACTGGAAAAAATGAGTTTAAATTTGATACACACATGAAAATCTACCCAAACACGGACGTCGAACATAAATACATTTATTAATTTGGAATATGGAGGTCACTTTTGTGTGTAAATTAAAAAGTACCGTGCGACATATTAAATGAAAAGGCACATTGTAAGAGTAAACAAGGACGATTTTTAATATTATTAAATAAAAAAATCTTTCTTTCTTCTTAAAATAAAAATAGATGAAGACTGACCATTACCCACCTTATCTTCGAAACTGTTGAATCTAAAATTTGAAAAAAGAAAACAGAACTCTTTAGAACATTATTCTTCATAAGAAAACCTATAAGAAAAGTACACAAAAAAAAAACATGTTTCAAAAATATGATGCGTTCGGAATCCTTTTTTTGTCTTCTGCCATGCAATGATGTTCCTTCGCATGTTGTTTATCAGTCAATTAACATTAATTTTAAACAGACGGACATAGGCTTTAACGAGAAAAACGGTAGGTACTTAGCTTACAAGTTCACTGTTGAAGACTCTATCGATGATCTTGAATATTCACATATCCCCTGTGGAGTAGAATTTTATTACGATTCTAGAAAGGCAAGGAAACTTAAGAATTTTTAGAGATCCGTAAAATTAAAGTCTATGATCGACAGCGATTGTAAAAAATCTTATAGCTTTTAAAGCTTATAAATCTGTAATTCTGCGCTCAAATATCAAATGACATATCTAACATTTTATTGATGAACCACAAATTCTATACATTTGATTTAATCCTTTCCGCGTATCAGAAGACGCAGCATTGGAAGGCCTTCCACAAGGTAGACCAATGACCTGGTGAGGGTTCCGGGAATCCGATGGATGCGAGATGCACAGGACTGGTCGGTGTTGACACTTGGGGGAGGCATATGTCCAGCAATGGATGTTTTTCGGCTGAAATGATGATGATGAGGATGATAAGCACATTTGAATTCAACTTTAAAATACTAGTATTCGAGTAAACTAGTACTACAAGGCAATGAATACTACCAGTGTAGGTTCTGTAGGACGCCAAGGCACCAGTACGGCTTGCAGGGATCCCGGGACGCTGTAGTATCTTCAAGGTAGAGGTCTCACTCGCTGGCAACGCGAGAGTGCAGTGTATAAAATACACTAAAAATTAAAAAATAACTTTAATTTCGGAAGTCGGTGTTTGTATTTTACTTCTTCGTAATTTGACACCGGTGTTTGTATTTTATTTCTTCGATATTTGACACCGACTTCCGAAATTAAAGTTATTTTTAAATTTTTAGTGTATTTTTTTTTGGAAGTCGATTGTTTTTTTTTGTAAAAAAGTTTTTATTTTTCGCTTTTTAGTTGTTATACCCCAGAATTAAAAACCCCAATAACATGGAACGTGGACTTTAAACATTTGGAGTACACAAAAACGTCATCAAGATCTGCGTATTTTTCGTTATTGTTCAGATTCTTAAAAAGCGCTAAAGCAATTTCAATAAAATTTATATGGGACCACCTCGGGAGTATATTCATTCGGATAAAAAAAGAATTTTGAAAATCGGTCCACAACTAACGCAGAAATGCGCGGACATACGAGTACATAAAAAAAAAATACATACATACAGTCGAACATAGAACCGCCTCCTTTTTCGAAAGTCGGTTAAAAAGGGTAACTCGCTACAGGCGAATAAGAAAAGGGCTGAGGGCGTGATATACTCTATATTGATTAGGCATAAGAATAACATGTGTGCCCAAGACTTGCAAGGGCAAATCTCTAGTCTGACATATAACAAAATTGACATCTACTCTTTTATATTTATTCCAACGACTCTCCAACATTTTACTTAACTGCCAGCTAAAAGCCGGTGCGGACCAGCTGAGTTTAGGCTGTGGCTACAATCGCCACAGTACTTTTTTTTTTTTTTTTTGACGCCTTGAGATTCACCGATTTATAATTATATTAATACTTGAAAATAAAACTTCACTTTTAAGCATATTTTATAGAGACTAACAAATCGCACGTCTTTCCCGTACATATTAAACTTTGTGCAGTCGTTTTGTCTGATAGATTAATCCCTTACTTAGATCCTCTTGTTTCCCTACCAATGATACTCAATTTTCCTGAAGGTTTTCGATCATATTGCGACAAAAAAATGGACATAACCTAGAACAACTAATGGTTACTGCCAAGGTTAATGGCAAGCGTCCGAGGGGTCGCAGTCAACTTAGATGATCGGACTAAACTCGCTTATCCCTGGACACAAAACTCCACGAAGAGCTTCACAATGCCAAAGACAGATGGCGAAGCATCGTAAAGAGAATGACTTCACGTCGAGGGAATTGGGGCTCTCATTAGCGAGGGATACTCAATTGAGGTTCCAAGAACCTCGTTGCGTAAGCATCAGAGTCCAAAACGTGTGTCTACACACACTTGACCGGTTTTTTTCTTTTACCAATGAAAGCCCTAGAAAGCGGCAGTAATTAATGGGTTAACTCTTAATGTTTACTGCATTTATAATCATTCAATAGCAGTTAAATGTAAAACTACGAGTACAATAGACTTGATGAAAACGACCTTTTTACCCGCCCCAGAAGAAAGGTAATGTTTTTACCAATATCTTTGTACTAAGTTTAGTCCAACATCCAAATTTAGATCGCCTATAAATCCATTTTAGTCTGCCCATTTATTTAGTAGGCCCTTTATTAATAATGCATCACAAATTCCCAGCATAACTAATAAATAAAAGACGGTAGATAAAAATAAATTTAAGGCAATTAACAAAAGTCTGCATGAAGCGTAGACTTTTTGTCTTTGAATTTTAACACTTCGGAAAGCCATTTAAATTGATAAAAGTGCAATTCAATTATCATTGAACTTTTAAACAAAATGTCTTTTGTCTTATTTTATCTGCATTCGTATGTTGGTTTTTATAAGTTGTCTGCACAGAGCAAGGAAGCTACATACATCCGGACTCAATCTGCCCGCGCCTTTTCCCAACTATCTCGGGGTTGGCTTCCATTCTAACCGGATGCAGCTGAATACCAGTATTTTACATGGAGCAACTGCCTATTTGACTTCCACAACCCAGTTACTGAGGAATACGATACCCCTTTGTAAGACTCAAAGTCAGTCTTTCGGGCTTCTGACGACCCGTAACGAGACGTATCCACGATGCGTTGATCTTTTTTGAAAATCTTTTTTTTTTTTCGTTTGGGGTTGTAACACTAGGGCTATGGGGTCCGAGTGCTCATCGAGTTTTCCGTGACATCAGCAAACAATTAGTCGACTGTTCACGTAACCAGAGGACTGCCCTTTTTTTTGGCCAAAGAATCAGCATTGCCATTCAACGTGGCAATGCTGCCAGCGTTCTGGGCACTTTGCCCATTGACAGCGATGTGGACGAATTTCTCGATGCCCAATGAGCTGTACTCCTCCCGGATCTTTTATGCCGCTTGTACATATTTTATTTATTAAGTTATTTATTTAGTTATATACAATATGTACTAACCTATATTGTTATCAAATAATAAAATTACAAACAGGTAACTTTACACTCATTGCCAAATCATAAATTCTTAACAATATCAAATAAGTAATTCATATTGCACTTTAAATTAAAATTAAATTAGACATTAAAATTAAAAAAAAAACGTCTTTCGAACAAAAAAAGAATTTTGCAAATACGTCTATATAATATGAATATACATAATATATATATATATACATCCGAATTGATAACCTTCTCCTTTTTGAAGTCGGTTAAATAAATAAAATCATTCAAATCAAATAACATGTCAGCACAATAAAATTAAATAAATATAAATCTGTTAATATTAAATTAGATTTACAATTAAATTAAATTAAGTCATTAAAATTAATAAAATCAAATAAAATCAATGGATCTAATGGACGTGCCGAACTAGTGAGTCTACTGAAGCGCCAGATTAGTGAGACTCTACTATATAAAACAAAGACGCTTTCTGCCTCTCTCTTTCTATTTATCCAGTTATTTTTATTTTAGTTCTTCCTGAACCATGCAACAGATTTGATGCGGTTTTCACAAGTAGAAAGAGCGATAAATGAGGAAGGTTTATGGATAAAATTTGCACCCGTGCACACCCGGAGTGGGTCGCTAATTACCAATAATATTCGCACTATATTATGTGCACTGAGTATATGTTTCGGTTGTCATATATGTCCAACCCAAAGTCAGAATTGTCACGGCCACTAGACGTACGGCGATGCGCAACCGGTACATGGTAGATGTGTTGCTGGGGAATTTATTGCGCTACTTCTTCTTCACAGCTATAACTTCTTAACTTCTTAATTGTTTATTGTACACCACATCTTAACATAAAACACAGTCATTACACAGTTCATATACAAAGGAAACACCACACTACACCAACCCCACTAGGAAGTAGCGACATTTTTTGGGTGACTGTCTTTATGTATAACTTTGACGTTCAAAAATTGCTGGCTCTCAAATTACTTTTGATATTAATTTATTGAACATCTCACCCATACGCACAACACGTTTTGGGATCACATTAATTGTGTGTGGAACACCCTGCCGGAGTCTGTTTCCTGATACTTACAACCTGGGGATCTTTAAGTCAAAAGTGAACAGGTTACTTCTAGGCAAGCGTGCTCCATCGTCCACCACATCATCGCATACCATCAAGTGATATAGTCAAGATCGAGTCGAGATCAATCAAAGTCTAGAGGCCTATCAATGATAAATATAATATATATACACACGGTGACACTCACTGTGGCATACTTTGTTAGTATGGAAAATTTTACAACACCGTGTCTGGCTCTAGCCGCCAAGTCGTTTCGGTACTCTGTGGTATTTTTTTATCAATTTTCTGTTTTTTTATCGGGTTAAAGTCGCTTTGGCACCTCCGGACTTAAAAAGATGTTACGCTTAACGTTTGCCCTTTTCTACTAACACAGTAATTAGTAGCTAATCTGAGAATTGAAGGGACTTATCTTCATGTCTTATTGTACAGAAATCAACTCATAGACACCTTTCAAATGAAAGGCTTATCGGGTACAAGCTTCTGCAATGCATTTTCTTTTTGAACTTTTGCAATTAGCGCCGACTAATATTATAAAACGGACCCGTGGTGGCCCATTTGATAACCTTACTTACGAGGTGTAGGCTGTGAGTTCAAATCCAGGCAGGTGTCTTAATTTTTGTAATTTTTTTCATCGCCAGTGCTCGCAAAACGGTGAAGGATAACACCATGACGAAAGGAAACCGGCATGTCCTAGAACCAAAAACTTCGCAGAGATGTGACATCCACCAACCTGCACTGGGCCCGCTTGATGGATTACAGACCACATCCTCTCACAGAGAGGAGGGCTGTGCCCCAGCAGTGGGGACATTAAAAGGCTGGTGATGATTATTTGTGTGTAATGATATTATAATACTGTTACGAGACTCCTCCATGCCTCGAAAAGCACGTTAAGCCGTTGGCCCCGGCTGTCAATCGTTGATCTTTGACAGTCGTTAGGGGTCGTCAGAAGCCCGAAAGTCTGACATCCAGACTTACCAATGGGTATCGTGTAACCCAGCAACTGGGTTGTGGAGGTCAGATAGGAAGTCGCTCCATGTAAAATACTGGTATTCAGCTGCATCAGGTTAGACTGGAAGCCGACCCCAAGATAGTTGGGAAAAGGCTAGGCAGATTGATTGATTTAAAACAGGTAACTTTACACCCATTGCCAAATCTTAAAGTCGTATAAAAATATGACTTTAAGATTTGGCAATGGGTGTACAACAATATCAAATAAGTAATTCATAATGCACTACTAAAATTAAATTAGACATTAAAATTAAAATAAATAAAATCACTCAAATCAAATAATAATAATAATAAATAAATAAAATAATGTCAGCTAGGCAGATTGATTGATTGTTCATTTATATTATCTGTATAAGGAACGAACGTCACTCGCGCACTACTGAATTCATATATTCTTTATCAGAATAACAAGCCATAGAAGTATGTAGATAAAGATCGAAAAACAAAAGACATGTCATGAAATAATAAAATAATGAAACAACTAAGGTTCTGTATGGCGAATGAAGTGATCATTTGCCATACAGAACCTCAGTTTTTTTAATTAGTAATTTTTGAAATTTTAAATATGTGATTAAAAAATTGAGTAGTAACAGTCAACTGGAGGAACACGGGTTGGTTTAGTCAGTAAGAGTCTGACACGCCCTTCCGCTCCACCCAGAGCGGGAGAAGGCATCTGATGATTTCTTAACCTCAAAAAAAAGGTGCAAGCAGCCTTTATTAAATTAAATTATTAAATATCATTTACTTCAGGCATAAAATAACCCATATCATAAAATGAGACATGTACAATATCGGTACAAAGTTCCTTGGAGCCTGTGATACTGATTAAAACGCCGTACCTCAGAGCAAGAAGCGTAACTAACATTTATACTTGTGTTCCTCCAAAAACGCCCATCCGGCTCGAAGGACCATGTACAATATCGGTACAAAGTTCCACAAGAAATAAAATAAAAATTACAATTAAATTAAAATACAATTACAATTAGATTAAAATAAAATAATAATTAATCGACAATAAAATAATAATCAATAATACCATGTCAAAAATACATTAATTATCAAATTATTAAATATAAAACTACTAAATTACCCTCCTCACAAAAGATCTCCAGAGTGGGGATGAGATCCTGTCCGCTACAGTCTCCAGGATTTTGTTCCGGCTGCCACGCAATTTGCAGATCAGGGATACCGTCTTTTTGCGAATAACGGATTTATAGATGGCAAGCACAAATAGTCTTAAGGCCCTACTAACGGCCTCATTGAATAACAAATCGTAGCATAGCATATAAAATAAATATTAAAGAATCCAACGTCACGTTTGCAAAGTAGTGGCAAAAGTACCAAAAACGGCCGTTTCTGACAATTTGCCTACTACTTTGGATACGAAACATTCTGAGATCTGTTTTAACAACGCAAAAATACTTTATCCTCTATGTAACAAACGTGACGTTGGATTCTTTAATATTTATTTTCTGTGCTATGCTAAGATTTTTTATTCAGTGAGGGCGCCACTTGGCCGGTAATAGACCCTTAATATTCTGTGATGGCAAAGCAACTTGTTTTTTTTTTTTGGGTGGGAAATCATCCAATGACATCTCCCGCTCTGGGTGGAGCGGGAGGGCTTCTCAGACTGTTGCTGACTAAAACCCACCCCTGTTCCTTCTTTGCCTGAGTGCCCAGGGGTGCGGTAACTCTGTTACGAATTTAACCGCTACCCCTGGGCATATGGCAAAGCACCCTAAGGTAAGAGTTAGCTTTTAAAAACGGGGTATCAAAGAAAATTACAGTATCACTTTTTCAAAGCTAAGGCGTTAATCTTCAAGTGACATCAAATAACCCCTCTTTACCGAAAAACCGTTACGTTCAAAAGCCGCCTCTTCCGTGTTTCGAAATTTAAAAATCGCAAATCGCTCGTATAATTCGTACGCATTGTCAGCTTGCGTACGCGCATCAGATAAAAACATTGTTTTAAAACGTCGCACATGGTTTTAGTAATGAGATATTGCGATTTATCAAGATTATTAAAGTGCTCTTTAATTGTTCGTGTGTTGATTTTGAAATTATATTGCGCAGACATTGGACGGTTAAGATTTTTTTGTTTATAAACGTTAATGGCTGTTGGATTTTTTTTTGGTCAAATATTTTATTGATATGAATTAATAGGAATTTAACATAACTACCAACCCATGGATCCATGGTGGTCCACTGATGTGTGACCATCTTTATATACCGAGATGTGTGACCATCTTTATATACCGAGATGTGTGACCATCTTTATATACCGAGATGTGTGACCATCTTTATATACCGAGACTTCTCCGTGCATCGGAAATCATGGATCTCGTTACTGGTCATCAGAAGCCCGAAAGTCTGACAACCAGTCTTACCAAGGGTTAACGTATTACCCAGTTACTGGATTATGGAGGTCAGATAGACAGTCGCTCCATGTAAAATACTGGTATTCACCAGCATTCGGATAGACTGGAAACCGACCCCAAGATAGTTTGGAAAAAGGTTATGCCAATGCTAGGTCAACCCAAATTTATTGCCTTTCAATCAATCGTAAGGTTCTCTCGAGATCACCTTTTGCGGTAAAACCACCAATAATTATTGTACACTTGTTATATAAATCTTTGTCCTACGTAGTGTGCTAAAAATAATTAATATATATTTTTTAATAATACATTTTATTTTCATTATAAGCCTGTTTAACAAAATTCTTAGCTATTTGAACATAAAAGGCTCAAAACTTTAGGTCATTAAAAATACTCTGACTCTTACACTAGGTCGGTATAATTATACCAGTGACTCAGAAAACTAGGTACTTATGTACAAGTGACTCAAAAGATATACATACTCAATACATAATTAAAACATACATACTCTCGAAAACCATTAATTATTAATAGGGTCCCGTTCGTTACCCTTCGGGTAAGGAACCCTGAAAATGGAGGAAAGGGACTCTTGAAAAGGACCTGAAGGATGTTCAGTTTAATACAGACGAATCATAAGATCGTGCTAAATAGGGGATGAGGAAGACCGACACCAAAAATAATAGAACAAGGTCTAGATAGAAAAAGAAAACTCTCAAAAAACATTACTCTCCTTCTGTGGCAGTCGGCTAAAACATCCTCAAATTGGGCTATTTTAAATGAAGACAATCAATAAAATTGATCCTTAGAAATAATACTATCAGCTTTTAATTATATTTATTAATTTTATACCGAGCAATAAAATTATTATCAGATAGACACGATACTTATAATAACACTATAAAAATTATACAAGAACTATTAATTAAAAAACCTATAAATATCTGTTGCAAAGAATGGTAATCTACTCTTAAGCAATTATTATTATTGCTATCGCTTGTAAAGCAATAAAATAAGGGTTAATAAAATATAAAAATAATTGTTATGAAGATTAGATAACTGTTTTAATACCTATGTTGAAATGACGTAGGTCTTTCAGATTGAGCAGAGAAAAAAACTATATATATATATAAAAATGAACCCCTATTTCCCTTGGTCACGCGTGAACGATTGGACTGATTTCGCTAATTCTTTTTTTGTCGTGTTTGTTATTGTCAGGAGAGTCTAATGAATGAAAAAAACTAAGAAAGTTACGCGAAAAATTAGGAAATTTCAGAAAACATAGCGACTATGTAAACTTCGCGCGTTTGACAGTTCGCGCGTCAGGGCAACGTCTGTCGGGTCAGCTGGTAATAAATAGATACAACATAATTCCAAGTAATCCTACTCCTATTAATATTATTATTACATTTTCTTTAATGTTTCTCGGGATCCTGTGGTCCCGGACCCTTTTTTTTGGGTTGGGAAATCATCCAATGACATCTCCCGCTCTGGGTGGAGCGGGAGGGCGTGTCAGACTCTTACTGACTAAACCCCACCCCTGTTCCTTCCCTGCCCTGTGTGTCCAGGGGCGCGGTAGCTCTGTTTCGAATTTATCCACAACCCCTGGGCAGGAGGTCCCGGACCTTTGGAAGGCGTACGAGGGGCCGAAGCCAACTCGCTCATATTATAAGAAATGATGCACCAACCGGCGATTATCCTTGTACGCAATCCACGTACAAGGACAATCCCAATTATTATTATTAGCCCGTACTATCCCACTGCTGGACAAAGGCCTCCCTCCATTCCTTCTAACGATCACAATTTTTTGCTTCTTCTTTCCAATTCTTAAGGAAGACATCCAGGTCGTCCCGCTATCTCCTTCGTGGTGTCAGGGACCAGTCCTGTGTTTTATAGGCTCACAGCTCGTCAGGCATGCTCAGACATGTCCTGCCCTTCTAATATTATAAATTCGAAAGCTTAGATTGCTAGATGAATGAATGTTTGTTACTCAATCAAACCAGAACATCTGAAAGGATCTGGATGCAATTTGGCACAGAAATAGATTACAGTCTGAATTAATAGTGGAGAAGTAGTTATTACACGCGGGTAAAGCCTCTGGCAAAAGCTAGATTTTTTTTATTAATAAAAGAACTATAATACGAGTATTTTTTTTTGTGGGGTGGTAAATCATCCAATTACTTCCGCTTTAGGTGGAGCGGGAGGGCGTGTCAGACTCTTACTGACTAAAACTCACCCCTGTTCCTTCCCTGCCTAAGTGCTTAGGAGTCCGGTAACTCATGTTGAGAATTTATCCGCTACCCCTAGGCATGCAGGCACCGGCCACGATGGGCCCCGTATGGTGGCTGTCAACATCTCTTTGAGGCGTGCGTGGAACACTACGCGCCGTCGACTGGCCCGGGGTCTACGGTGGCCGGAGATCGTATCGCGAAGATACGAGTATAAAGTCTCATCCAGTAAGCTATGTTTTTATATTTATAGTTATTTATGTTATAAAAAAAACTGTTTTTTTTTAGGTTCCGTACCCAAAGAGAAACCAACGGGACCCTATTACTAAGCCTACGCTGTCCGTCCTGCCGTCCATCCGCGTCCGTCCGTCAGTCTGTCTGTCAGCGGGCTGTATGTCATGAAGTCATGACCCGTAATAGGTAGACAGTTGAAATTTTTACAGAATGTGTATTTCTGTTGCCGCTATAACAGCAAATAATATAAATAGAAATAGAAATAAATAAAAATTAAATGGGGCTCCTACTACAAACCTGTTTTATTGGTTGTTTTTTGCTCGGTCTTAATAATGGCAACAAGTAGACGCGTATAATATATTATTATACGATGGTACGGAACCCTTTATGCGCGAGTCCGACTCGCACTTAGCCTGTTTTTATTTATTAGGTATACACATAACCTGAGTAACAAGATTAATATACCTATAGTATTGATTAACCTCTCACTACATAAAATTTGCATTTACTAAAGGAACTACTTACAAACAAAAAAATAACCGTTACTGTCGTACAGAACCCGCTACCCTTTTCCTGCGGTACCCAAAACCGTCCACACCAATTACACGATTCCTTTGTATCACCCGCTTCGAACATTAAAGAGGCCGCACTGAACGATTCTTCATACTCATTTACTAAAATTAAAGCACTATAGCGCGACCAACACAACTTGAGCTGTAACATTTCATATAAAATTGAAATGGACGAAGAAAAATTTTATATTTTTATCTGGAGTGAGGGTTTTTATTCCTGGTGGGTCTACCACAGTGTTGTAAGATGTCAAATAGTCAAAGATTCACCGACTTATTATCTTATTAACAGTGTGTACATTTTTTTTGTGATAATTTAAATTGACCGTGTCATTTGTAGGTATGTGCGTGTATGTTCCTTAATAATAATTATTCCTTGTAGTTTGTTAGACAGTTGAATTGTTGTAATTGTAGAAAACCCTTGGAATGTAAATTATGTATTGTTATAGGTGATTTGGGTGGGGAGTATCATCACTCATAATCGTCATCATCATCAGCCTTTTAATGTCCCCACTGCTGGGGCACAGGCCTCCTCGCGGGCCTTATGCGGATTGGTGGATGTCACATGTCTTCGAATTTTTGATTCTAGGACATGCTGGTTTCCTCACGATGTTTTCTTTCACCGTTTTGAGAGCAGTGGTGATAAAATAATTTACACAAAGTAAAGCGCCTGCCTGGGTTTGAACTCACGACCTACAACTTGTAAGTCGCGGCCAATACCACTGGGCCACCACTGCTTCATCATCACTACATATTATAAAACAAAGTCCCCCACCGCGTCTGTCTGTCTGTTTGTTCTCGATAAACTCAAAAACTCCTGAATGGATTTTCATGTGGTTTTCACCAGTCGACAGAGTGATGTATGAGGAAGGTTTAAATGTATAATTTGTACCCGTGCGAAGCTGGGCGGGTCGCTAGTTAATTTATAAGTGATGCCTTACTTTAGGCGCTATTAACTGCCAATGAACTTGAGTGGTTAGCTTGCGTGTTCTGTGCTGCTGAGCTCACGTAATGCGCCGTAGGTCCACCCAGTAATAGGACTCGCCCATCAAGGAGCGCTGTCCGAAATCAGACGCATTACGAGTAGTAAACTAAAACACTTAGACTAAATTATAAATAAATAAATGATCTTTAAAATGGTCAAGATTTTATAAAAATACGCTTTATAGTTTTTGCGTGATTCTCAATTTTTTTATCCGCGTTAGACATATCTTTACAAATTAATTACACTATGTTATAAAAATATAATTTCAATTATTCTCAGATCAAATTACGACGGAAGTTGTGTAGAGTAACATACATTTTTTTTCAAAGTTATAAGACTAGTCGTTCAGACGTGATGTTCAATTAAAAACCATTAATAGTCGTATAACTGCGCCATCAAGTATAAAATCGCATACTACTTGGGTTTTTTTAGACTTAGTTTGCTCTCGATCGTATTTATTATTTTTTTGAGTTCTCGTAATTATTATGTTTGGTACAATATTTATTAGTTTATTTTTTAATATACAGGGTGTAACGGAAAGGTGTGGTCATATTTTAAGAGCCGATTCTGCCCATGGAATTGAACAACTTCCTCTAAGAAAAAATATAAAATTCGCAAAAAAAAAAATTGGGCTTTCCATATAAAGTCATCATCAGCTGATCAATATTTGTATGGGAGGTAAAAAAAAAATTTTCGAATTTCCTCGGATTTTCTTGAAGAAAGTTGTTCATATCGAGGCAGATGCAGTTCTTAAAATATGACCACACCTTTCTGTTACACCCTGTATAAATTTTAGTTGTGTGTTGTGTTTTTGTTGTGGTGTGTTTTAGTCTATTATCTTAGCACATGCTAAGATGATAAACTAAATAAATATCATAGCATTATGTACTCTAATAAAATAGTATTTATGATAGTTATATCGATGAATTATTTATTTATTTGTTATAAATAAACTTGACTGGTAGAGAATACCATGTTGCCTTTTTTTTTGGGGTGGGAAATCATCCAATGACTTCTCCTGCTCTGGGTGGAGCGGGAGGGCGTCTCAGACTCTTACTGACTAAAACCCACCCCTGTTCCATCCTGCTCTTAGTGCCCGGGGGAGAGGTAACTCTGTATCGAATGTATCCTCAACCCCCGGGCAGGCATCGGCCATGACGGGCCCCGTCCCTATTGCTGACAACTCTATGAGGCGCGCGTGGAACACTACGCGCCGTCGACTCTCGGGCCTGGTGCTGATCGGACGACGAGCTATCCATTACTCGCCGTCCGCAGGCCCGGGTCTACGGTGGCCGGAGATCGTCTCGCGATACCTTGTTGCCTTGGTTAAGTATGTACAACAGTTTTTATAATAGCTAGTATTATTAGATTAAAAAGTGTGCCAAATGTAAATTGACCAATAAATAAATAGCATTAAAGCATTTCTAGCATTGTTTCCAATATAATCTGTCCCTTAAAACACCCTGTGTCACCCTGGGGGGCACTCAGCTTTCCAGGATGACGAAGTTAAAGTACCTGGGGCATTGGGTCACCGATGGTCTGTCCGACGATGTGGACGTGTAGAGGGAACACAGAGCATTGGCAGTTCGATGTAACATGCTGGCCCATAGGTTTGCACGTTGTACAAGTGAGGTAAAAATTACACTCTTTAGAGCGTATTGCCAATCGATGTACACGTGCGCCCTATGGGTCGGCTATACAAAAAGCTCGTACAATGCTCTGCGTGTTCAATATAATAACGCCTTCAGAGTTATGTTGGGGTTACCGCGGTTTTGCAGTGCATCGGGGATGTTCGCGGAGTATGGCGTACCTGATTTTTATGCTATTATGTGGACAGGAATAGCATCCCTGATGCGGCGAGTGCGCGATATCTCCAACAGCTTGGTGGCTATCGTGGCCATCAGATTGGACAGTCCAATGATGTGGCACTGGATGACCACTCATCGTGCGTCATTTTCTTACATCAAATGAGAGATATATTATGTGTGTATGTGTGTGTCCTATTGTGTGTATATTTTTGTTATGTGTATGCATGCGTGTGTAAATAAAATCGTAATATTTAAATATGGACTAGTCTGAAATAAATTTGATTTATTTATTATTATTATATTATTAAAAATCACCAAATCCAAATAACCTATCAAGTTATACCTACGTGGCTTATTTATATCATTTTAGACATCTATTTTTAAAATCATCTGTTTCTTTATATTACTAAACCCACATTGAGCATAACCATGCCATACTTTGCATGAAGATTCTCCTCGTACCGTTAATTCCCCAGTCCATTGCGCAGGCGCAAGATGTCTACGATAACGTAGCACAATTAGCGTATGCAAACACTGTAATTATATTCCTAGTATTGCATATGGTACTGCAAGTTTTTGTGTAGAGAAAATCTTGCGCACGTGCGCGTTTATAGGATTCCGCAAGTGATTTGTGAAACGGTTTTGCTGGCCACCCAGGTAGGTAGTTTGTGTGCGAGACGAAATTATAGTTTCTCGCTTTTTTTAAATTACTTAATTTAACGCTCTGTCACATGAGATTAGTCACAGCAAAATTAGTTTTGTAACAGTAGATAACTGTTTGTAGTCCTACGTTGCAAAAAAAACCTGAGTGCGGGTCGAGCGCTGTTGGAGGTTTGCTTTTTGGAAATGCCATGAGGTGTATATTTAGCACCTATGCTTAAAAAATATTATTGTACAGAAGGTAATTAAATTATTTACAAATTAAATAATTTTGTTGTCAATAAAGTCTGTTACAACTGAAGTTCTCACTTTCGCTATATTTCCCGCCGTAGTCTGTTTGTCTGAACCTTGGCACGCTCCATCGCCGATTACATCATCGCTTACCATCAGGTGAGATAATGGTTAAACGTGAGCCTATCAATAAAAATATGTAGAGCCTTGCTAAACCAAAAACCGAATAGCACTTGCTATAATACAAAAAAGAAGATAAAACCATACAATCTCCACTTCACAAAGACCTACAGAATCTCGACGCAGGTAATGTCATTGCCATACATGTTGTACGAAGCGTTAGCATAAACGATAAATAGAAAACTATTATGGCTAGGGGGGCTGCCTATTAAAAGCGTTACCAACTCTAAAACCAAGTAACCCTAAAAGTAAACCAAAACCGAATAGCACTTGCTCTAAACAAAAAAAAAAACCAGACAATTTCCAATTCATAAAGTCCTACAGAACCCATCCTGCGGACGGCGAGTAGTGGGTAACTCGCTGCCCGATCAGCATCAGGCCCGAGAGTCGACGGCGCGAAGTGTTCCACACGCGCCTCAAAGAGTTGTCAGCAAACAGGACGGGGCCCGTCACGGCCGATGCCTGCCCGGGGCTTGAGGATAAATTCGAAAGAGTTACCTCGCCCCTGGGCATTCAGGCCAGGGAAGAACAGGGGTGGGTGTTAGTCAGTAAGAGTCTGACACGCCCTCCCGCTCCAACCAGAGCGGGAGAAGTCATTGAATGATTTCCCACCCCACAAAAAAAAAAGGTATACGTATTTTTTTTTTTTGTTCAGTTTTTCAAAAAGCGCTGAAGCAATTTCGATAAAATTTATATGGGACCACCTCGGGAGTATATTCTATCAGATAAAAAAAGAATTTTGAAAATCGGTCCTCAATTGACAGAGAAATCGGCGCACTAACATAAAAAAAACACATACAGTTGATATTTTTTGCCATACCTATTATTGGAATCAAGTGTCACACAATCACAATTGAATAGAAGTGGCTCACAATTTTAGGACCCATTAATATTAGTGTTTTAACCAGTGGTGCTTGGCAACTAGGCTTACCCCAGTTGTAAAAACCCCTTTTGTGCCTAATGGCCTAGTTTTGTTCTGTCTCCCGCTTGATTAGGAGGGAAGTGGAAATTATGTTTTTCTTACTCCTCCGCTGTCTTTTCTGATTAATTTCGTTGCGGGACCCAAGACAGTTTAATCGTTTCTCTGGGACTCGTCGAGCTTCATTACCTCGGCGTTTTTTCTGGTGGTCGCCACTGTTGATTCAGGTTTACAGAAGTTACAGTGGTTTGGGAATAGTGTGGCGGGCTTGTCTCAACTAAAAAAAAAAACATACAGTCGAACATAGAAACTCTAAAATCAAGTAAGCATTTAGGTAGCCGAATAACACATGCTATAAACATCATCATTTATCATTTAAACAAAAAAAAAATGAAACCAGACAATCTCCACTCCATAAAACCCTACAGAACCCATCCCAATAAAACAGTACCAACTCTAAAACCAAGTAAGCATGTAAGTAGCGGGCACGCAGCCGCCCGCGCCGCTGATCAAGCATGCGATCCAATCGTTTGGTTATTTTTCACTGCGTTAAAAACTAACCCACACTTATTACTCGCAATAAAGTTTAACTACTTATGGGTTTCTAATTGTAATTGAAAATATAAACGAAGATTGCTTACTTCTTACATTCTACTTAATGCTACTTGAATCACACTAATATTATAAAGGCGAAAGTTTGTGAGTGTGTGTATGTTTGTTACTTCTTCACACTTAAACGGCTAGACCGATTTGGATGAATTTTGGTATGTACATAGCTATAGCAGTATATAATATTAAAATAATATCTATATTTGTATCAGATGTATATTTAAACTTATAGTCTACTGGAAGTGTGCCCAAAAGACTGGCGGCATTGCCACTTGTATGGCAATGATTAACCTCTGGCCGAGGAAAAAGCCAGCCCTTGTCACGCGAAGTGTTAACAAGGCGTTTAGAAAGATCTTTTAATACTAAATGTGCACTTGGACTCCACGGCCCAAGGGTTTCAACCCGAGAGATACTGGGCGTAGGACGTCGCGAGACGATCTCCAGCCACCGTAGGGGTGGGCCTGCCGTTGGCGAGCAGTGGGTAGCTCGCCGTCCGATCAGCACCAGGCCCGTGAGTCGACGGCGCATAGTGAGCCACGCTCGCCTCAAATAGATGTGTCAGCCACCACTGACGGGGCCCATCGTGGCCGGTGCCTGCATGCCTAGGGGTAGCGGATAAATTCTGAAAATGAGTTACCGCACCCCTGGGCACTCAGGAAGGGAAGGAACAGGGGTGGGTTTTAGTCAGTAAGAGTCTGACACGCCCTCCCGCTCCACCCAGAGCGGGAGAAGTCTTCGGATGATTTCTCACCCCACAAAAAAAAAACAACAAACCCAAACAGCTCGAAAACGTAGCTACCGACGAGGTTGTTATATTTCCGCGGCTTGAGGTTCTCCGCAGCCGCAGCGGCAGCACCAGCACAGCACGACGAACTAGGAAGATGAGATGGCGCAAGAGTATCGACACATCTAGCGTCCCATACTAAAGGCCTACCCAACTTCCACAAAATAACGACATGCCGTCCGGTCTTTTACCAAAGTCGCGAGCCAGACCATGTGGTTCTAATACAGCTGGAATAAATTATAAATGTTAATATTTGGGCTACAAAAACAAAAATCTTTATTTAAAGGACGGGTACGGGTGCGTTTAAGTCAGTAACTGAAAGTCTGATGGGAATACGAGTAGAGCTGGAGACGTTATTTGATGATTTTTCACCCTTAAAAAAAAGGACCATAACCACACACACCCCACACACCACACACACACCCGCCACACACCACACGCCACGCCACGCCACGACACGCCTGAGATGGTACGGGCATGTGATGAGAAGACCCGAGGAACACATGACCAGACAAGTCCTGAGCTTCGACACCGGTCCGAATAAGCGAGGAAGACCCCCTTTAACCTGGATGTCCCTCGCAAACAATGACCTGAAGGCAGGGAATTTGGACGTTTTGACGACCCAGCACAGACACGTCTGGCGAAGAATGACGAGAAAGAGAGGGAGAGAGAAAAAAAAGGACCATAACCGAGAAAATGTTGTGAGGAAAGTCTTGTGTATGGATGTGGAAGGCCAAAGAAACGATGGTTGGACTGTGTGAAAGAGGATATGGGTAAAAAGGGGGTGACTACAGAGATGACGACTAATAGAGGAGTGTGGAAGAAAAATATATGTTGCGCCGACCCCAAATAAATTGGGATAAGGGCAGGAGAATGATGAATGGTAGGTATAAATTCTTCCATCACAAGTAGAAATAACGAAAGTCTGACAACCAGGGCCTGCAGTCTCGACATTGATAGCGATCGCTACGTCCTAACGATCTGTCACTACGTCGGAAAAATAATTGATTTTCTTGAAATATGTACAGAGACCAGCAGATCAGTTGATCAGTTTTCATGAAAAATAGTGCTTGCAAGTAAAAAATTACGCCGTCTCTGTACATATTCCAAGAAAATCAATTATTTTTCCGACGTAGCGACCCATCGTTAGGACATAGCGATCGCTATCAATGTCGAGACTGCAGGCCCAGTCTTACTAAGGGGTATCGTATTACCCGGTAACTGAGTTGTGGAGATCAGATAGGCAGTCGCTCCATGTAAAATACTGGAATTCAGCTGCATCCGGTTAGACTGGCAGCCGACCCCAAGTAAGTTGGGTAAAGGTTATGCAGATTGATTGACAAGTAAAAATAAATTCTACCGTCACAAGTCAAGTGTGACGAACGACTCCCAGTCAATTAAGGCCGTACTACCGGCCAAGTGGCGCCCTCATTGAATTAAAAATCGTAGCATAGCATAGAAAATAAATATTAAAGAATCCAACGTCACGTTTGTTACAAAGAGGATAAAGTATTTTTACGTTGTTGTGCAAAACGCAGCATGTATAGCTGTTTTAAATGTTTTACAATTGACATTGATCGAAAGCGCGTTGTATGCGGAATTAAACTTTCGTTTTCGTTTACAACTCAAAATATCGGGTTGGGCTTCGGGCTCTCAGGAATCTGCTCCAGCTTCCCCAAAGTGGGTTTGCCGTGGTTATAAGGATAAGTCAGTCTACAAAGGAACCGCAGATTTTTTGGTAACTGTACACTTAAACAGTGTGCCAAGAAACTAAATAAAAGTTATCCAACTTCTTAGATTTTTTTTTTATTGTTGAGAGGCAGGCGTTTGACCACTATCTCACCTGAATGTAAGCGATGATGTGGTCGAAGATTTAGCACGCTTGTCTAGAAGTAACCTATTCACTCTTGACTTAAAGACTCGGTTTAATCTGAGGTAAAAGTGCCTAAGATAATATTTTTGTAAAATATTTTAAAAATTATTAACTCTTTTAAATGGCATGCACTAAGGATAAGAATTAATTAGTTTTAAACGTCTAATTAATATTTGTCAAGAGTTAGGTTAAAAATCGCGTGCAATTATTAAAATATTTATGTTTGCATAGTTTCGTTTTTAAATGTAAATACTTAACGTAGGTACCTAAGTAGTGTTTATTATCTTTAACTGAATAGTTTAAATGTAGGTAGATGAATAATATTAAAAACGGTAAAGGAAAACATCATGAGGAAACCGGCATGTCCTAGAACCAAAAATTCGAAGACATGTGACATCCAACAACCCGCATTAGGCCCGCGTGGTGGATTACGACCCACACCCTCTCACAGAGAGGAGGCCTGTGCCCCAGCAGTGGAGACATTAAAAGGCTGATGATGATGATGATGAAGTAATATTCAAACACTAGGTAATTTTTTTGGTTCTAGGGAACATAGACGCCGAGTTGCTAGCCTGTCGGTTTTCTATCGGTTACATTTTGGGGAGTGTGCGACGGAATTGCATAATTTGATTCCGCTAAGCCCGTTTCATCAACGGACCACAAGACGTACGGCGAAGTCCCACCGGTTCATGGTGGACATCCCATCCATACGCACAAAGCGTTTTGAGAAAACATTCATTGTGCGTACAGCTAGGGAGTGGAATTCCCTACCGGAGTCTGTGTTTCCTGATAGCTACAACTTGGGAGTCTTTAAATCAAGAGTGAACAGGTTACTTCTATGCAAGCGTGCTCTATCTTCGACCACATCATCGCTACCATCAGGTGAGATAGTGGTCAAACGCGTGCTAATCAACAATAACAAAAAAAAATGTTTCATCGAAATCTCTTCCATAATTATAATGCATAGGAAATTAGGTAGACTGTAACTAGGATATTGTGATCACTGCTGTAAGAAGAAATAAAATGGTGGCTGCCATTAGCTCAGTTCTTCTTTTTTTGAAATCCATGGTTTTGGTTTCCAACTTTTTGAATACTTGGACCCAGAAGCTGGCCACATTATTTGCAGTGTCTGTAGCGTTGATCAGGTCCTCTATAGAGTAAGAGTATGGGCACTTGGGGTATTCCAGTATGTGAGTCATGTTCTGGACAGGGGCACCGCACTCACATTAGAAATTAGACGGTTAGCTAAATGTGGTCGTTTATTTAGTGACATGGTCTTGTGGGATTTCAAATTAAAGGGATTGAGGAGACAATTAAAAAAAAAACTTTTTTACAAAAAAATGGAACCGACTTCCAAAAAAGTGCAAATAACTTTAATTTCGGAAGTCGGTGTTTCTGGTTTGGTGTCTTCGTTTTTTTGGAAGTCTATTCCATTGTTTTGTAAAAAAGTTTTTTATGTTTCACTTTTTAGTTGTGGTTCTTCATTAAATTGTGTTAACAATTCATAGACATACGATCGCAGCAATCACGGTTGATTTGCTGTCAGTTTTTGAAGAGCTCCGTTGTCTGTCTCCGAAACCGATCATAAGATCTGTATGAAATTTAAATGGGACCATTTCGAAACAAACCCCTTTCGAACTAAAAATAATTTTGTAAATTCGTCATTAAATGACGGAGTTATGCCCGAACATAAAAAAAAAATTAAAAAAATTTAATATATACAAACATCCGAATTGATAACCTCCTCATTTTGGAAGTCGTTTATAAATAACTGATATTTTTTTGAAAATAACTCTTAATTTAAAAAAAAACACGACTGCAAAAAACAACTAAAAAGTTCAGAACAAATTACTTTCCAAGCAGTTTGATGCAGTTGGTGGCATTAAAACTGAGATTGAATTAAAAGATATAGTATCAACTGTTACTTGTTTTTTTTATATTTATCTAACATGTGCACTCCAATGACTTATTTAAAATCAACACTTACGAGAGAATCATGTGAAAACAAATCGCTCACAGACATACACAACATTCAAAAACTAGATCTAATTAATTTTATTAGATAGTTAGACGCAACATTGCGAATATTTTAAGCATTTTTGTAATTCTTCCACAGTCCCCCGGTATTTAAAAACCAAAGCGAATAAACTCAAACATTTTAAATCAAAATAAAAAGCCGGCTGTAGAATTCTTAAAAAATATCTTACATAGTCCGAGAGCTAGACAATAATAATACCTCATCATCGTAATTTATAGACATGGCTACCGCAAGACTGCCCTTTTCATACCGCTCATGTTTTTTCATAGTTACTGCTACAAATGATGATTTATGTACCTTCGCGTGTTGTTGTTTATGTTACTTTACGGTCGTGTACCTAAAGGGCGCCAATGTTACTTTATTATTGTGAGGGTTGATCTTGTTGTGGGTTTAAACCTGTTTTGGGAGAAGTGTAACCGTCACTTAGGTTTAATAAGTTGTTATGCTGTTAAGAATCCTAGTGTGCGTTGGAATTGCATAGTTTAATCCAAGCCCGTTCCTGGTGCGATTCGCCACCGAGTACATGGTACATACGCACAATACACATACCATACGCACAATACGTTTTAGGAACACATTCACTGTGCGTCCGTCAGCTAAGGAGTGGAATTTCTTGTCGGTGTCTGTGTTTCCTGATAGTTACAACCCGGGAGTGTAATGGCTCAATTACACCTTCCGATTTCAATGGACCCAATTTAGGAAACAGGAAGGTGTAATAGCTGTTAGAGCAGTAAGTGTCCGATTTAGTGAGATTGAAAGGTCCCGATTTGACTTCCTAAATTGTGTACGATTTAGGATAAATCGCATCACTCCGATTTAGAGCTAAGTGTTGCCAATTTAGCGACTTTCTCGCTACAAATGGGCTATTAGTATTTTTGCATGTGTTTAAAATTAAATTAAATTTCCCAAAGTCCCTTTCCAAGAAAAAAAATCTGAGTCCGCTCTTTTTATTTTTTAGTCCGCTCCTGGTAGAATCAGTTTTTTAGAGACTTAATAGCGACTTTTGATATTCTGTCTAGGGACTCGAATTTGTAAGAGTTGGCAACACTGCCGACTTAGGAGCCTGATTTAGGGGTTCAATTTAGGATAGTGTAATTGCTCGCTTCCTACTTCCTAGTTAGTCTGTTTCTAAATTGGGTCCCTTGAAATCGGAAGGTGTAATTGAGATTTAAGTCAAGAATGAATACGTTAGTTCTAGGAAAGCGTGCTCCATCGTTGACCACATCATCGCTTACCATCAGGTGAGATAGTAATCAAACAAGAGCTTATCAATGATGAAAAAACTTTATTCTCCTTGATTGTCACTGTCATCTTCGTTTACCCACTAATGACTAGGAACTGCCTTAAATATACTTAGTAGATAGTAACTCAGCTAAATATCGACTCTCTGAAATTGATCACTTCTTCTGTCAAATGCTAGTCATAATACCTACTCAGGGAAACGGTTATTATATTATTCATTGAATTGAATTAAAATAATTTGAATTATGTGGAATTAAGATGAATTGAATTTAATTAGATGGACTATAACTACAATACATATTATACTAAACTAATAAATAACTTAATAAATAAAATATGTACAAGAGGCATAAAAAAACCGGTAGGAGTAAAGCTCATTGGGCATCAAAAAATTCGTCCACCTCGCTGTCAATGGGAAAAGTACCCAGAACGCTGGCAGCATTTGCCACGTTGAATGGCAATGCTGATTCGTTGGCCGAAAAAAAGGCTAGCCCTCTGGTCACGTGAAGAGTCGACTAAATGTTTGCTGATGTCACGGAAAACTCGATGAGCACTCGGACCCCATGGCCCTAGTGTTTCAACCCCAAACGGCTCAAACATATAACTCCCAATAAGGTTGTTATATTTGCGCCGTTTGAGGTTTTCTGCACCTGTGGCAGCCGCCCCAGCACAGCCCGCCGTGCTAAGAAGATGAGATGGCGCAAGGGTGTCGACACATGTTGCATCCCACACCAAAGGCCTACCCATCTTCCAAGGCATTATAGTCATCCCGTCGGGCCTCTTTCCATCGTCACGTGCCAGGCCATGAGGTTCTAAAACGGCTGACACACCGGCAGTGACAAGAGCCCGACGGATGATGTCGTTAATGCTGGCGTGCCGTGCCATACGACCCGCACTCCTACTGCAGGATAGGCCATGGTGTCCGAGATGGTCGACTGCTTCACCACATTGGCAGCGATGTGGAGCTCCGCAAGGAGCACCCAGACGCAGACATGTAGCGATCCGGAAGGTGGTGTCACTCAGCATGTAGTACCTATGTTGGGTGACGGTAGTGCCTGTAGCCAGAGGCCCGACTCCCATTCACCCACAGCCAGCAGGCGGGCACGCTCAGCAGTATTGGTTGACGTATTTAAGAGATTATTCCGTACCAAACTACAGAGCGGCTCGTCCCACTGCCTCTGGGAGAACGGGTTCTCGGGCAACGCCGTGTCCGGGCAAGCCATTTTCCAAGCGTTTATTGCGTCGGTCAAGCACGGCACTTCACAGTTAACCAGTGATGAAGTCAAAATTCTTTTGGTTAACTTTTCAGTGCTGTGGACCGAGGACAGGAACGCCGGTAGGCTTATACTAGAAATTTTGCGGATGCCGAGCCCACCAAAACGAATAGGTAGTGTGGTTTGCAGCCACGCTCGGTCATCCAAGGCCACATTTAAAATGGTTGTAAGAGTGCATCGAATAATTTCATCAATTTTGTCCAGGAGATGTGAATGCTTCCATAAAGGGGAAGAGCGGAGAAAATATATAAAATTTGGTCCAAAACAATTAGATGGTAATTGTGATATTCTTTTTTAGGGTTCCGTACCCGAAGAGTCACTCTCATGTCCTTCTGTCAGTATGTCCGTCTGTCAGTCTGTCATTCTATCCGTCTGTCCGTCGTCTGTTACAAAATTTTGTTCCGAAGATTTTTTTAACTTCCCATTGACCTATGAACTTGAAATTTGGGATAGTGGGGCCTATTCTGCTAGGCACAAACTAAACTTAATTTAGGTTATTGCTATCTTTTTCTCTCCAATAAAACAAGAAAGAGACGGACGTAAATTAGAGCTGTCAAATTTAGTTGAACTAACATTTCCATAGAAATTAAGACGACACGTAAAAACATGTCGACTAAAACACGGTGATGCGCAAGGCGTAAACTAGTTTGACATCTCTAACTTAGTTCATAGCTATAGCCGTCCTTTTCTCGCACTGCCTTTTAGTAAAAGACAGCGATTCTCTAATTTTAGTTTAGTTATTATTAAGAGAATCGGCACCAATGTTTATTATTACGTATATTTTAGTAACAAATATCAAAATATTGATTTTTCTCATATTATCATATTATGTTACGGAACCCTAAATGTGGGAGTCCGACACGCACTTGGCCGGTCTTTTTAAGATGTGGTTATTGGTGTAAGTTACGTGTCTGTGATTTTAGTTTAGAGGATTTCTTATATTTTCTTTAGCAAGTAACTGTTTTTTTCCTCAATAAATAAAATTAAAAATGTTTGATAAATAAAATGCGCCACGATGGATGGTTTTATATTAGAAAACTTGAAATTCGCAATTTTTTCAGCGTAACTAGTCTTAAATAGGTTACTTTTGAAGAAAAAAACGTTTTAAAATAACAAAATAGGCTCGGTAAATACATCTGTTCTCGTTTGGTAGAGAAACAAGATTTAATGTTAGTATACCTAATTATTAAATTGTTTTCTAGTGTTCTAAATTAATCTTCTTCTTGGTCAATAAGACCTCAATACACACCTCGAGAACTGAGTGCCTATTCGGAGATCTGGAGACTTTTTTTTTCAAGTGATGGTTAGCAATGATATGGTCGAAGATGGAGCACGCTTGCCTAGAAGTAGATAAACCATTTACTCTTTTTCTTAAATACCCCCAGGTTGTAGCTATTAGGAAACACAGACTCCGGCAGGGAATTCCACTACTTAGCTCCTTCTTCAGCTGTACGCACAATGAATGTGTTCCCAAAATGTTTTGTGCGTTTGGGTGGGATGTCCACCATTTACTTAGACTAACTTAGATAATGAAACAGTTTTTTTTTTTTTTTTGTGGGGTGGGAAATCATCCCATGACTTCTCCCGCTCTGGGCGGAGCGGGAGGGCGTGTCAGACTCTTACTGACTAAAACCCACCCCTGTTCCTTCCTGCCTTTGAGTGCCCAGGGGCGAGGTAACTCTGTTTCGAATTTATCCTCAACCCCCGGGCAGGCATCGACCATGACGGGCCCCGTCTCTTGCTGACAACTCTTTGAGGCGCGCGTGGAACACTACGCGCCGTCGACTCTCGGGCCTGGTGCTGATCGGACGGCGAGCTACCCATTACTCGCCGTCCGCAGGCCCGGGTCTACGGTGGCCGGAGATCGTCTCGCGTCGCCGGAAGTCCCTGGCGTCTCCTGAGGCGGCTGCTGCTGAGAGCGTGAGGGCGACTCCGTTGTTGGTGCTCTCTCACGCGTCCCGCCTCCGCCTTCGCGAGCATTACTGCTTCGCAGAAGGAAGAGACGGCTTCCCATTTCCTCTCGCTCCGTACCATGGCCTGAACCAGGGCAGGGCGCGAGAGGTCGCTGCCGCCTATCGCATCCACGAGGACACGGCGGTGCTCTGCCCAAGCGGGAAATGAAACGGGCTAGGCGGAATGAATATTACATTTCGGTCATTGGAATTCCAACGCACACTCCCCGAAATGTAACTGATAGAAAACTGACTGTCAGGCAACTCGGCGTCGATGCTCCAGACTTTGCAGGTTTGATTCGACAAGTGACGTGAGTTACTTTGGCTAGTTTATAGTGCTTAGGTGGTTTGAAAAGTACTCGGTCTGGCACAGATCCAGTTGATTCGTAAAACCAGAACTACTCACATTATTTAGATCCATTTATACTAGTTAACTATGCAAAGTTTGTAACGTGTACGATAATTAGTTGTGATTATATAACTTTATTTGTTAAGCAATCCGACGCAATTTGCCGCAAATAGAGCATTATTTATTAAATGCCAAGGAAGATTTTTTTTATTTTTATTGGTCTGAAATTTTTGTAGGGGAGATTGAAGAAGTGTTTTGAACTTGGTGATGATTGCGTAGAAAAATATAATTAATTTCATATGACTTTATATTCTTGGTCAGGTCGAATACTTTTCAAATCAACCTCGTTTCTATAGCCAGCACGTGCCTACGTAATTAAGGTGCCACTCTTGTGGAAGTTCCTTTAATATGGTTCATTGAACACAAGAACGACGGTTATTTCAAAACATAACTCAATCAAACTTAACATAACCATTAGCGACCATCCATTCGCTTAACAGATGCTCATTTAACATTAATTAACAAAATGTCTTAAGTTCCCCATAATAACAAACTCGTCCAATTCATCTTTCATGTTGATATTAATATTATACAAGTTCGCAACGGAAGGACACATCACTGTTACAAAGTATGTAAAAAATATATGAAAAAAACAGGTTTTATCTAAAATCTAGATATGTGTATAATTACAAACACCCGTCCACGAGGTAACGTTCTCTGAATATTAAAAAAAATATACACAGCGGCCGCCATTACAAGTATAACGATTATACACCGTTTGGCGAAAAAAGTTTGTGTTAAAAATTATACTTGGACATTTCCATATCAAAACGGCGTATGCGACAATTTAAAATCAAAAGGAACTTGGTCTTAGCGTCTACGTTTTAGAATGGAATTTGGAATGCATGGTGCAAGCATTAGAATGCCCTAAAAATTTATTACAGCGGACGCGTAGAAAAACATTAAGCCATCTGTAATTTGTATAGTACGAGAGACAGGGAGCTCCGGTTGTTGGATGTAGAATGTCATACGTTAGAGCGAGATAGATAGATTTCTGTTGAGGTTTTTCTAACAATGTTGTTGGTAGCCAATCCGGGAGCGGTTATGGGCGGGTCGGCTCCTGTGTTCAAATAGATTGATGAAAATTGGTTCCTTATGTTGGGTTCAGCAGGATTATAGTGATAAAAAACGGGTATTTTTTGGAACTGTATTTTGTGGAGTTCTTCGAATTTGAATTCAGTTTGGTTGTTAGAAATTGAAATTGGTTAAATGGTAGACAAGGTTAGGCGATGAATGGGTTACCTACTGCAGAGTCTTTTTCTAAGTATTTATTTAAATAATATTTGGATGTTACTATGAAGCGAAACTGTACGAGTAGGCACTTTAAAGATATTCTCAGCTGAAGTTTAAAAAAAATTGTTATAAAAAAAAAAATTAAAATCAGATGAGATTTTTTCAAAATAAATCAGGATCTTTTGTTTAAGGATAACGCAGAAGCTGAAGTTTATAGACTAATATTATAACAATAAAAAAGCTTTTTCATTGATTACGGTTAATAAAATAGGAAATCACAGGAGGTTTCAGCTTTAATTCATCATCATCATAATTTCAGCCGAAATACGTTCACCGCTGGACGTAGGACTGCACCGAGTGTCGCCACAATGACCGGTCCTGTGTGCCTCGCATCCATCGGATGCCCCTCACCAGGATATCCAACTATCCACCGGTCAACGGTCAGCTTAATTACTTTCCCTTCACTTAGAAAGCAAATTCACCTATTTTTTTTTTAACCGACTTCAAAAAAAGGAGGAGGTTCTCAATTCGACT
Source organism: Polia nebulosa (assembly GCA_951329385.1). Lineage (NCBI taxonomy): Eukaryota > Metazoa > Arthropoda > Insecta > Lepidoptera > Noctuidae > Polia > Polia nebulosa. The sequence continues at coordinate 4,545,756 of OX589609.1, forward strand.
GTTTTTTTTTTTTATATGTGTTACCTCATAACTTTTCACTACGTGAACCGATTTTGAAGACTTTTTTTTAATTTGAAAGCTGTTGCTTTACATGTGGTCCCATTTTATTTGGTGATGATCTGATGAAGAACTTCAGAGATAGGTACACAATGGAACTCTTCAATAAATGATAGCAAACCTTCCAGATTTGCTGCAATCGCATGTCTGTATATTGTTTTCACCACTTCAGAACATTACATCACGCTGATACGCTCTGAAGGGGTATACAGATTTGTACAGTTCACCCTGATACACCCTAATTTCACCAACTATGTTCAAATTCCCTTTTTTTGGGGGCTATCAATTCGGGCATAACTTAACTATTAATTTAGTTTTAGAATGGGGTACAACAACTAAAAAGTGAAAAATAAAAAACTTTTTACAAAAAAAATACAACCGACTTCCATAAATAAAACTAAAAAATGCAAAATAACTTTAATTTCGGAAGTCGGTGTCAAATAACGAAGAAACCAAACTAGAAACACCGACTTCCGAAATTAAAGTTATTTTGCATTTTTTAGTTTTATTTATGGAAGTCGGTTGTATTTTTTTTGTAAAAAGTTTTTTTCATGGGACTGTTCCTAAATAACCCACGATAAATTTTTGCCCCAGGCGGGCTTTACTTTGTGTAAATTATTTCAACACCACTGCTCTCAAAACGGTGAAGGAATACATCATTCGAAGACATGTGAGATCCACCAAGCCGCACTGTGTGTGGGGGATTATGGCCCTTTTCCTCTCACAGAGAGAAGGTCTATGTCCCAGCAGTGAGAACGTTACAAGGCAAATTATCTTATTATTATGCTTATAGTTGTTTTGGGTCGGTTCTTGATTAAATTAAGTTTAACAGTTTCGCAACATGAAACAGTTAAAACTTTTTTACAAAAAAATAGAACCGACTTCCAAAAAAAGTGCAAAATAACTTTAATTTCGGAAGTCGGTGTTCCTGTTTTGTGTCTTCGTTTTTTGACACCGACTGCCGAAATTAAAGTTATTTTGCACTTTTTGCAAGTTTTTAATTTTTACTTTTTAGTTGTGGTTCCCCATTAAACTGTGTTAACAATTCATAGACATACGATAGCAGCAATCGCGGTGGATTTGCTGTCAATTTTTGAAGAGTTCCGTTGTCTGTCTCCGAAACCCATCATCAGATCTTTTTGAAATTTAAATGGGACCATTTCGGAATAAACCCCTTTTGAACAAAAAAATAATTTTGCAAATCCGTCAATATATGACGGAGTTATGCCCGAACATACATAAAAAAAAAAAATAATACAAACATCCGAATTGATAACCTCCTCCTTTTTCGAAGTCGGTTAAAAACAATATTTACTAGTTATACAGAAATAATCACTCTCACTTTTATTAGCGTGAGTATACCGCGTAGCATAGCATGTAGCATGACTCCAATTTTGACAGATCCCAGATTGAAACAAAAACGCAAACGTATTTTTTGTTTATTTTCGTAAATCGTAATTCATGTTTATCAGTTAAACCGTGCTTCACTTAAAACGGCTGGGTGAATTTTGATGAGACTTCCATTCATACATATTATCTTACAATCGAATCGAAAACATTGCTCTACACGCGAGCCCAAAAGAAATTTGTAACGTTTAAAGTGAAATGTTTTAATAATCTTACGAGGAAACGTGCCTGGTGGGTTAAGCAAATTGTCATAAAAAGTGCTTGGGTTAATTTTAAATGATGTAATACTTAAAGAGCATTTATAGCGTGGATAGTGTATGATGATAGTAACAAATAAATAAACAAGCCAATGCCAGAAAGAAACTGTGGTCGTGGGACTGATTGAAAGAGTCACCCTGGCGCAGGCAAGTGAAGAAACACGTGCGGGTTTTAGTCAGTAAGAGTCTGACACGCCCCACCCAGAGCGGGAGAACTTATATACGATTTCACACCGAATAAAAAAATACCTTTCAAAAACCAGCCAATTCTGGTCTACCGAAATAGTCTTCGTAGAACCTCCAGATCTTGCAACAGATTGTCTACAAAATTGGTCAGCTGATTAAAGTTAAGTGCTTGTTCATCTGCCTTGGTACTTATCCTACTATTAATGAAAGTTTGAGAGGATGTATGGATATTTGTTACTCTTTCACGAAAAAATGAACGGATTTTGATGAAATTTTACAGTAATATTGCTTATAAATCAGAATAACATATAGGTTCTAATTTTGCCCTTGGTGGCGGCTAGTTAAAAATATAATTAGATGCAAAGTCTGTTGCATGAGCCATTTATAATTTTTCACCTAGTCCAAAGAGTTCCTCTCCTGTTGTGACAGAATGATGCAGTGTATTTTAAGTACCCTCAAGTGTGTAGATACTCTGCCAGGCTCGCGGATAAATTTGAAATAGTCACCGCGGGCCTGGCACAGGTACCTGGGGCCCAATTCTGTAACTTTCTATCGACACACAACAGACATTATTTTGTCACTGTTGCAAATTTAATATTTTACAAAAACATCAAAATTATATTGACATATTATAGTAGACCAGACTACCAATTATTACAATAGTCTTACTATGGCGTTTCAATGGCACTACAGTGGCAAGTCAGTGAACAAAAATAATTTATAGAATACCAAATGTCAGTGACTATTCTATTGAGACACCACTGACACACTACCGACACACTATTGACAAGTTAGTTATTTTACAGAATTGGGCCCCTGAAGAACCACGGGTGTGTTTTAGTCCGTAAGAGTCTGTCATGCCCTCCCGCTCCACCCAGAGCGGGAGAAGTTATTTTATGATTCCCCACCCAAAAAATAAAATGTGTAGATACAGTAGTTAAAAGTTTACGCGTCTTAGAGTTTAACAATTTTTGTGTGTCAACCAAATCAAAAGGTATTCAGCGAAATAAGGCTGAAGTCTCTCAATTTTACAAAAAGACAGTTCCACAATAGCGCTAGTCCATCACCAAGTTTGATGATCATGAGATTTGTATATGACAGATCAATAGGCCAACCGCCAGTTAATTTTTTATACACAATGTAACGGAAATGCCCGCGTGGTGGAGTACGGCCCACACCCACTCACAGAGAGGAGGCCTGTGCACCAGCAGTGCCACATTAAAAGGCTGATGATGATGATGATGATGATGATGATGAACGGAAATGGGTCGTCATATTTTAGATACTGCTTCTGTCCATGTTACCATACTTTATTTAACAATTGCCTCCTGCCAGCGGCTTCAACCTCGTGGAATGATGAAGAAAAAATGACGAAGTTTCATACAAACTTTTGACCCTCACTTTAAACCCTTTGAGGATGTATTTCCAAGAATCCCGTCTGAGTACACACTTACGTTATTTAAGGAACATTTTGTGCTAAATTTCATGCTTCTAGACCCAGTGATGTCAGCTGTGCATTGTTCGATCAGTCAGTCAGTGAATCAGATTGTGACTACTATTTAAAAATTTATATTACTCGTACGTGGCTAAAGTAATAACAGCCGCACGGGTCAATCCATCAGGTTAAGCTACGCTTGCCGGGGTTGGTCCGTGGATGGGTGACCATCTTTACATACTGAGACTCCTCCGTGCCTCGGAAAGCACGTTAAGCCCCCCGGCTGTCAATCATGGATCTTTGACAGTCGTTACGGGTCGTCAGAAGCCCGAAACTGACAACCAGTCTTACCAAGGGGTATCGTATTACCCAGTAACTGGATTGTGGAAGTCAGATAGGCAGTCGCTCCATGTAAAATACTGGTATTCAGCTGCATCTGGGTAGACTGGCAGCCACGATAGAGGTGTCAATATAGTTGGGAAAATGCTAGGCAGATTGATTACTTAACTAATATTATTATTAACACACTATTATATTACATAACAATAAAAACTGCCAATGTCATTAAACAACTTTCTTTTAAGGAATGAATAGTCAATTCCCAAAAACAAAAAAAAACTTTCCGTGCAATGTAAGTTATCATTAGCTGATCAAAATTAGAATGGAAAGTCTAATTTTTTTTTCAGAAATGACTAGTACGGTTTTTTTGAAAAAAATTGTTCATTTCTTGAGTATCTCACACTATATTAAATTTTTTAAGTAATTATAACTGTATAAAGAAGCATTTTTGAATGCCAAGTACGAATATAATAGGTACTCAAATCAAAAGTAAAAGTGACATCAACAAAACTGTACCTAAAACTTTTCCGACCTCGATTATAATACTAATAACATCAGTTTCACAACAAATTACTACTATTAGGTGGCAACAATAAGTAAAATGAGGTAACTTTTAATAAATCTAGCGGCCATGATGAATATAATATTGGGTTTTGTGAAATACACTGTTTTTGCATCGCATCGTATGATACGTATCGATATGTTGTGCATGGCTCCCCGACTATTTATGTTGTAGACAAAGTTTGAAGGATAGGTATTTTAAAACTGTTTTAATATTCGATTTAATTTATACTGTTCAAAATAATCGTCTATTGTGAATCTTGCTAGAATTATGGTATAAGACTAAAAAAATATATTCGAAAAAAAATATTGTACACTGTCTTTTTTCTTTTGTCACGTTAACAAAAAAACTGGCTAAGTTCGTATCGGATTTCGCACATTAAGGGTTCCGTACCAAATAGTGGTATCTGTTAGTAAAGTATACGTAATAATAAACATTATAACCAAAGCGGAATGCCCATCTGCCATACAATAAAATGCCTGGAATGGACGGAAAATATTAATAGTCCTTTACTTTGATTAAAACACGTATAGTGAAATTATTCTTGAGTTTGTTTAAGTAAGGTAAAAATATAACGATTAATAAGTATAATTAACTTGATATCCGCTTATATTTTTACGGAAGTTGTGTTTATTTCACATGAGTAAGTGACATTCAGCCAAAGAGAAATAAACTAATAATCCATATGGAACTATTTTATACATTTAGTGCACAGTTATCATTAATTTAGTATTATACGATCTATATGCACCGTAAGTCTAATTAAAATAATATATGCTTGTCAATATTAATTCAAATTAATTATTTTTAAATAGCAAAAACTTTTTTACAAAAAAAAAACAACCGACTTCAAAAAAAAAAATACACTAAAAGTTAAAAAATAACTAATTTCGGAAGTCGGTGTTTGTATTTTACTTCTTCATTATTTGACACCGACTGCCGAAATTAGTTATTTTTTAACTTATAGTGTATTTTTTTTTTGGAAGTAGGTTGTTTTTTTTTTTTGTAAAAAAGTTTTTTATTTTTCACTTTTTAGTTGTTATACCCCAGAACTAAAAACCCCAATAACATGTAACGTGGAATTTAAACATTTGGAGAACACCAAAACGTCATCGAGGTATACGTATTTTTCGTTTTTGTTCAGTTTCTCAATAAGCGCTGAAGCAATTTCGATAACATTTATATGGGACCACCTCGGGAGTATATTCTTTCGGATAAAAAAGAATTTTGAAAATCGGTCCACAACTGACGGAGAAACAGGCGGACATACATAAACAAAAAAAAAAACACATACATACAGTCGAACATAGAACCTCCTCCTTTTTCGAAAGTCGGTTAAAAAGGTCTCTAGGCTGTATGAACCACATGACCTTTGCTTTAGTGACAGTTTGACATTACTGCCCATGTCAAATAAACACGACCTTCATATTATTATATCGTTATATTTTTACCTTAGTTAAACAAACTTAAGAATTATTTCATTATACCTATTTTATTCTAAATAGAATCAAGGACTATTAGTAGTTTCTGTCCGTTTCAGGCATTTTTTGGCATTCTCCTTTTAGGTTCATAATTCAATGGGAAGTTAAAAATTCTTCTTAACAAAATTTTGTGACAGATGACGGACGGACAGACGGACACGTGAGTGACAATAATAGGGCTTCCTTTGGACCCTTCGGGTACGGAACCCTAAAAATGAGGACGATACAGTGCGTTGGAAAATCGAGTTACATTTACGTCAAAAATATACCACTTTCTATCTAGTGTGATGCTTTTCAAGTTTGATTTTTTTATTGGTAAAGCAAAAGATACTTGTCTAATATTTTTTGATAATCTTACTTTAGGTTGTGGCGACACTCGGGGGCTCGCCTATAACAACCAGGCTTGTGCGCCTCGCATCCATCAGAATCCAGCGACCCTTACCAGTTCATCGGTCTACCTTCCAACGCTGCGTCTTCAGGAGGGTTAGACAAATACTTTTCTGTTAACGTTAACGCTAACGCTTCGTGCAAAATGTATGGCAAACACATTACTGGGCGTGAGTCACGTGACAGTTCCCTGTCTAACGCTTCGTACAAAATGTCGTAGCCATACATTTTGCACGAAGCGTTAGCGTTAAGGTTATCAGAAAAGTATTTTAGATTGTATTATTTTAAAGATTTAATTGTATTTTATTTTAATTTTTGATTGTATTATTTTATAATTTTAATTGTATTCTTTATATTTTATTTTCATAATATCTTAATTTTAATCTAGTTTTCATTTTAAATTGAATTATTATGTACCTAACCTAATTTAATCCTAATTTAATCTAAATGGAATGTATTGCATTAATGTTTGTGTGAAGACACTGACTCCTGTAACACAGGTGTTCCCACCGCAGTCAGGCCAGCACAGGAGTCAGGGCCTCACTGTGTTTGTACAAAATTTTTGTTATGCCAATAAATTATCTATCTTATCTAATTATCTATTTTGTCTAACCCCCCAGGTACGCGATCAACCTTTCGGTCCCAACAACCATCTATTCTGCAAACAAAGTGCTATCTCAGGTAAAAACCTTTAAAATTCCCCAAAGCTAAACATTGACCGTAACACATAAATAAATAACAATTTAATATCCATCATAGTTGTGTAGCGATATTATTGTCCACACAAACAAACATACATACACACACATTTATATGAGCCATACAACGCTTTGAAACACCATACAAAGCCGATCGTAGTTTAGATTGCCAGTAATTGTTGCGACCTGGTTAAAAAAATATTACCTACTATGGGTTTTACATAGCGCATGCCTACAAATATTGTTTATATATTTATACTTACCTATGTTTTTAACCGATTTCAAAAAGAGGAGGTTCTCAATTCGTCTGTATGTTTTTTTTTTTGTATGTTTGTTACGTGACATCTCCGCCATTTGTGAATCGATTTCGATGATTCTTTTTTTGTTTGGGACCATGGGACCACCTCTGAAGTCTAAGGTGGTCCCATATAAATTGTATCGAAATTGATTCAGCACTTTTTGAAAAAATCAACATAAACAAAAATATGTATACACAGATGACGTTCTGGTTGTCTCCACATGTTCAAATTCCATGTTATTGGTGTTATCAATATTCGGGCATAACTTTAATATTTAGTTTTACTTTTGGTGTACAACATAAATAAAAAAAAAAGTGAAAACTAAAAACTTTCTTCAAAAAATACAACCGACTTCTAAAAATTGTAAAATAACTTTAATTTTGGAAGTCGGTGTCAAATAACGAAGAAACAAAAAAAAATATATATACTTATTGAAAAAAGTTTTTTATTACATATAGCATAATAAGCCAGCAGTTGAGCTCCTTAAAGTTCTAAGTTGAGCTACACGACAACTGACAAATGCTTGCACTGTCTGGACAGATCCACTCAAGCCTGCGTGGTGCTTTCCTCAAAAGCTCATCTCAAATATTAACGTGCATGGTTCTCATATGATTTGACCCGTACACATTGTATGGATTAGAACACTAAAAATATAACTTTAATTTCGGAAGTCGGTGTTTGTATTATATTTCTTCGTTTTTTGACACCGACTTCCGAAATCTAAGTTATTTTTAAATTTTTAGTGTATTTTCTTTTTTTGAAGTGGGTTGATTATTTTGTAAAAAAGTTTTTTATTTTTCTCTTTTTAGTTGTTAGGTATACCCCAGAACTAAAAACCTCAATTAAATGGAACGTGGAATTTAAACATACTCGTAATTGGAGAAACCCAAAACGTCACCTATTTTTCGTTTTTGTTCAGTTTTTTAAAAGCGCTGAAGCAATTTCGATAAAATTTATATGGGACCACCTGGGGAGTATATTCTTTCGGATACAAAAAGAATTTTGAACATCAGTCCACAACTGACAGAGAAATCGGTGGACATACATTAAAAAAAAACAAACATACTGCTGAATATAGAACCTCCTTCTTTTTCGAAGTCGGTTAAAAAGAGACTGTGGCCTCTTAGTTTGTTTCGGTGTTTCTTCTCAGCGTCAGTCAGCTTGCAAACACCAGCCTCATCTAGCTTAAACTGACAAAAAACATTGAAGTGTAAATATGTTCCTTGTAACCTATTTACTGAAAAAATATCATTTATCCTTTTAATGTACCCGCTGCTAGAACACAAGCCTCCTCTCTGTGAGAGGGTGTAGCTCGTAATCCACCACGCGGGCCCAATGCTGGTTGATAGATGGTATATACCCATAGCTTTGAGGTTTTGGTTCTAAGACATTCCGGTTTCCTCACGATGTTTTCCATGGTTGTTAGGCTGGGTTCGAATTCACGACCTACAACTTGTAAGTCGCGGCCATTGCCACTGGGCCAACGCTGCTCCCATTCTACGATATTAAGCAGATTATTGAGTTCCTTCTAAAATCACAATTAGTAAAGGTGACTTGCATCTAGCTGAGGTGTACCTAGCATTTATTCTGTCTTGTAAAACTAGTTCAAGGAATCAATCATTGAACTTCCAGCTCAATAGCCTTCCACTAATTTTAATCTTAAAGATCCAAAAAAAAACATTGAAAGGTTAATATTAATAACAGTATCGTCAGTTTTTATGGTTCCGTACCCGAAGGGTCCAAACGGAGCCCTATTGTTGTCACTCACGTGTCCGTCTGTCCGTCTGTCTGTCTGTCCGTCCGTCGTCTGTCACAAAATTTTGTTAAGAAATTTGGTGATAATGTTTATTATTACGTTTACTTTACTAACAAATATCAATATTTGGTACGGAACCCTTAATTAATGTGCGAAATCCGATACGCACTTGGCCAGTATTTTTGTTGTTGTGTTTAAGAAACTGGTCCCTAAAATAAAATGTAAAGGTCAAAAAAACCTTCACTGGTCCCAATCTCAATGCCGGAAGACGTTTGAGAAGTAGAGCCTTATTATATTAATTATTGTATTATTATACTGTTTAGATAATTTAGTTTGCCTACCTACCAGTAAGTCACAAAAAAACTATTAACTATTTAATTGGTAGGTACCTATACTACGTTTGTTTCTAATTGTAAGTTACGAAATCAAATTCGAAATCGGTTCTCCTTTTTTTCTAAACAGATTTACACATTCATTGTGCTTACAGCTAAGGAGTGGAATGGGCTACCGGAGTCTGTGTTTCCTGATAGCTACAACCAGGGTCTACTACCGGCCAAGTGGCGCCCTCAATGAAAAAAAAAATCATGGCATAGCATAGAAAATAAAAATCAAAGAATCCAACGTCACGTTTGTTACAAAGAGGATAAAGTATTTTTACGTTATTAAAATAAGTCTCAGAATATTTCGTATCCAAAGTAGTAGGCCTAGGTGTCAGAAACGATGCCTACTACTTTGGATACGAAACATTCTGAGACCTGTTTTAACAACGTAAAAATACCTTATATCCTATTTGTAACAAACGCAACATAGAATTCTTTAATCTTTATTTTCTACGCTAAAATACGATTTCGTATTCAATGAGGGACCACTTATGCAGAGGTAGGTAACCAAAATACACGGAACCAATCAGAATCAGCTAGCAAAGATCTTATATTGATTTACAAGAACGGCTGTGTATGTAAATTTTAATAGATAATTAAGAGTCAATAGAACACCTCTTAACAATAGAGAGTGGTTTATGATTGCAAAAACTTGTGCCTGCAATTACGGGTTTAAAAATAACCTACCGCTATATGGGGTTCCGTGGGCAAATCGGAGGTACCTACCTAAGGCACGGATGGAGATTTTATTGATTTGTTTTATATTTTTATAAGAAGGACCTTTTCCAGGAATTGGAGTTCTCGTTGAGGCTAGGGTTGTTACAGGACCTCGCCTCCACCTCAGCAAGTCATTAGCGGATTTGTGAATGTAGTCTTTGGAATTCATTACCTTAATGCGGACGAAGTCGCTAACCGAAGTTAGTACTTCATAAGAAGGAGAGTGTTATGATACCATCTTCCCAAGACGAAATATTTATCATTTTTATCCACTTGACTCTTTCACCACATATTGTGATGATGAGAAAGATAATTATTATTATTATAAAACTTTTTTACAAAAATGATTTCGGAAGTCGGTGTTTCTAGTTTTGTTTCTTCATTTTTGGAAACCGACTTCCGAAATTAAAGTTATTTTGCACTTTTTTGTTTTTTTTTTTGAAAGTCGGTTCTATTTTATTATTTAAGTTTTAGTATTTTACTTTTTAATTGTGATTCCCCATTAAATTGTGTTAACAATGCATGTTTATGCGATAGCAACAATCGCGGATGATTTGCTGTTATTTTTTGAAGAGTTCTGTTGTCTGTCTCCGAAAGTCATCATCAGATCTATATTAAATTTAAATGGGACCATTTCGGAATAAACCCCTTGCGAATAAAATAATAATTTTCCAAATCCGTCCATATATGACAAAGTTATGGCATTAAATACATTAATATATATATATTAATGGACCTATGAAATCAGCGTTTTGTATGGAGAATTTTAAAGAAATCGCATTTTTCATACTATCGTTTTCTTAATTTATTTAACAACTATGAACACTAATGTTTTAAAACTTATATGCAATAATGTATAAAAACTAAGATAACGTATGCCACTTAGATTAAGCAACAAAAATAAGTTTTGGCTAAGTTAAAACAAATAGTGGTTTCCTTTCTGCTAACAAAAAGAGGAGTAATTTTTAAGTTATTTTTCTCTTTGTACAAAACATAAGTAATTAGGTTTTTTTACTATTGGCAGTTGTCTATGACGGTAATTATTCAATAGAATACCAAGCAATTGATGAATATTTTAATTCATAGAAGTGGCGAGGTTCTCTATTTGTGAGAATAAAACGCCAATTTCATAGGTGGGAACCCAATATATAACCAACCGAATTGATAACCTCCTCCTTTTCGAAGTCGGTTAAAAACATCCAATCTAGGAACTTGTGTTTAGAATCCAGTTTGCGGTGTATATGCAGAAGTACCTACCTACATTTAACAGTTTATAATTATGTCAATCACTAGTGTTTTAATGCGCATTACATATCTTAACGACATGCCTTGATGTGCAAATTAACGAAAACATCTGCCCTTATTACATAGGTACCTATCCCCTTATTATTATTTTCGGCTTATTTTAATAAGCTTATTTCTTGTGTTGTCATAAAATTGTAGACTTTGAGGAAGGAATTAACTTGTTTGAATGTTTTATTATGAATTTTAAACTGGACATTTTAAAAAAAACATGAGTTTTATCGTCAGAATGTTTATTCTTTACCAATGAGAAATGTAAAAGCTGTTATATTTAGCTGTATTATTTCGTACCTACTCCTGTCCTATCCAATATTCTCTTCTTCTCAATCGTTCCTCAAAATGCTGAGGATCGTGCAAATTTCGGCTCTCAATTGCCTCCACCGGGCAACGGACCAGATCATTTGGAGGCAGCTCCAAATGAACTGGGGCAGTATATTTGGAGCTGCCTCCAAATGATCTGCCAAATAACTTTTATAATAGCGCTAACGCTTCGTGCAAAATGTATGGCAAGGACATTACCTGCGGAGAGAACTGTCACGTGACTCACGCCCAGTAATGTCGTTGCCATACATTTTCCACGAAGCGTTAGCGTTAACGTTAACAGAAAAGTATTTTGTCTAAAGGCTCAGGGGCGTTAAACAAAATTATACACCTCAAAAAAAAAAAAATCTTCCTCATGAATCACTCTGTCTATTGGTGGAAACCACATCCGTAAATCTGTTTAGTTTTTGAGTTTATCGCTTTGTTTTATACTAGGTCTGTAGTGAAGTATGATTCAGTCTTCAAAAAATATATTTTCTGTACGGAACCTGAACTATGTATCGTATAAGTACAAGTTTTTTCCCTAGTGGCGCTAGCCGCTATAATTAGAGAGAGGTACATCCAAGGCAGGCAGAACCCCAGGCTTAGATGTTCGCCCAGTTTTTTTCTTGTATCTATTGACTACAAAGCATGACAGAAAATTGTAGAATGTCTATTTGAAAAGGCATAGTTACCGTGAATAAAATGCAGAAGCACAGATTCTTACAGGGTTAGCACGGTCAACAAAATAAAGTTGATTTTGTCTGAGGTTTTTAAGGTTCCGTACCTGAATTCAAACGGAGTCCTATTGCTGTCACAAACGTGTCCGTCTGTCCGCTGTCTGTCACAAAATTATGTTCTGAAGAATTTTTTAACTTCCCATTGACCTATGAATTTGAAAGGTGCTCAATGTTTAATATTACGTAGGTATATTTTACTAAAAAAAATTATTAAACCGAAAAATTTATTAGATACATATTTTTAAATCTAACTTCTAATTTGTTCAAGAGAGGTATAGTTTCCATCATCAGCTCGGCTTCATGATCTGATAATTCCTAAATGCAAATACCTGAAAGTAAACAGAAACACTATTTGTGTCTACATTCGAGGGTTTCTCTCAATTTTATCAGGACCCCATCATCAGATCCTGACTTCCTTGACATGGGGCCACCCTGGATGTATAATACGCTATCTAATAAAAAAAGAAGCATCAAAATCGGTTTATAAATAACGGAGTGAGGGCTGAATTGAGAACCTCCTCCATTTTTTTCGTTGGTTAAAAAACTACATTATCGTTACGAGTCCTAGCAAACTTTTTATCCAGCTGTGTAGAGACGGCGTAAATTTTAACTTGCAAGCACTATTTTTCATGAAAACTGATCAACTGATCTGCTGGTCTCTGTGCATATTTCAAGAAAATCAATTATTTATCCAACGTAGCGACCGATCATTAGGACATAGCGATCGCTATCAATGTCGAGACTGCAGGCCCAGAAAAAAATTACAGTTCCTTCGGGATAAACCAAGGAAACGAATTGGTGGGGAAAAGTTGGTTATTCAGAAATAATATACTCAGGTTTAAGTGCATAAAACTGTTTTATTTAAACAAATCGACTTTGCCACTTTACACTCTCATTCATGTAGTCCACAATCAATGTTACATAACCTTCTCCTTTTTGAAGTCGGTTAAAAATAAAACATGTTAAATATAGTTATTATTATATCGCAAATTATGTACTTACTAACTATGTTACAAAAATATAAAACTTAGAAGTAGTAAGTGCTCTATACCTACAGTAAAATAATTAATTAATTATTATAATTTTAAATAACAAGGAGAGAGAATGAGCGTTTTTATAATTTATTTTCTAAGTACTACTCGTATCTAAATATTTAAATTATTTCCTATTAAGTATGTGTTTTTACAACAGCATAGGTTGTATTAAAATATAACTAACTTATTTAATCTCTATTTAAGTACCTAAATTTAAACATATTTTATATTAAAACTATTCATATTGTTATACAAGATGGAGACGATAAAGTTAAAACACTGGTAATCGTTATGAACAACTTTTAATGAGTGACCAAACCAGAAATCGCAAAAAAAAACTGCTGTTCAGTACTTACATTTCGTCGAATTATGCAAACTTAAGGCGTCTAATAGCCGCCAAGTGGCGCCCTCATTGAATAAAAAATCGTAGCAAAGCGTAGAAAATAAAGATTAAAAAATCCTATGTTGCGTTTGTTACAAAGAGCATAAGGTAATTTTACGTTGTCGAAACAAGACTCAAAGTCTTTCGAATCCTAAGTAGCAAGCAAAAGTACCAAACACGGCTTTTTTGACACTTTTGCTTACTACTTTGGATACGAAACACTTTGAGTCCTGTTTTAACAACGTAAAAACCTTACTCTATTTATAACAAACGCAACATAGGATTCTTTAATCTTTATTTTCTATGCTAAGATACGAATTTTTATTCAATGAGGGCGCCACTTACGGGGAGGTAGGACCTTAAATATTTACATAGTGGTCAAGCGCGAGCCTATAAATGTTATAAAAAAACCAAGTGCGAGTTACTAACTCGCACACAAAGGGTTCCGTACCATAAAATGAAAAAAAACACGTTTCTAGAAACGTGTTTTTTTGGGTTTTTTTTTGGGGCTGTGTCTCATGATCCGTAATAGGCAGACAGTTGAATTTTCACACAGCGTGTATTTCTATAGCCGCTAGTAAAAAAAATATTATTATTATTATAACTTGTTGTTATAGCGGCAACAGAGTCGCTCCATATAAAATACTGGTATTCAGCTGCATCCGGTTAAACTGGAAGCCGACCCCAAGATAGTTGGGAAAAGGCGCGGGCAGATGATGATATACTTAGCGGCAACAGATTTAGTGAAAATTTCAACTGTGTAACTAAGTATTACGGATCATGAGATACAGCCCGCTGACAGACAGCGGAGTTTTTTTGAGCTGTATCCTACGAATAAGTATTCGTAGGCTGTATCTCATGATCCGTAATAGGTAGACAGTTGAAATTTTCAGAGAGCCCCATTAATTTTTAATTGATTTTTATTATTTGTCGTTAGAGCGGCAACAGAATTAAATACTCTGTGAAAATTTCAACCGTGTAGCGTATTACGGATCGTGAAATACAGCCCGCTGACAGACAGCGGCGTTTTTTTGAGCTGTATCCTACGAATAAGTATTCCTATGCTGTATCTCATGATCCGTAACAGGTAGACAGTTGAAATTTTCAGAGAGCCCCCCTTAATTTTTAATTTATTTGTAATTTTATTATTTGTGGTTATAGCGGCAACAGAAATAAATACGTTATTTTTTAAATTTTAGTGTATTTTCTTTCATACGGTCGAACATAGAACCTCCTGCTTTTTCGAAGTCGGTTAAAAAAGGGAAATCGGTCGAACCATTCTCGAGTCTTTCATACATGCAGCAATACAGTTAATGACAGCGCCATCTATATTTTAACGACAAAATTAAACTGCGAGCAATCCGTTTGGTGCCACTAACAGTTCATAATTATTTCAATAGATGTCACTGTTTTTAACTTGGCAATAGTCCAACACTTTGTCAATAGGTGACGCTCTTTCAAAGTAGTTAGAAAACGGACACAAACGAGGAGAATTTTGAATTATGATTCATACGCTGAAAGCATTTAATCAAATAGAACGCTATGTCGGTCGCTGGCATCTCTTTTAGGGTGAGGCATGCGTCTATTTGCTTCCGAACATTGTATCTTTCTGAAATAAAAACCCAAAGATAATTGGAATCGATCATTAACCACTAAAAAAAAAAAAAAGCCCACTAAAGTGTCGACTTTAAAAATGCCGTAAAAAAGTATAGTGCAGCACATTTTATTTAAAATATAAGGTGTGAAAAACATCCTTAATAGTAGAGAAGGACTTATTCATCTGTTTTTATACCACCATACGGATCCCGGAATATTACGAGACGAAGGTTTCTAAATTGAGTATTTTTTGATGAAAATATCAAACCCAACTTTGATGCTAAAGTTTAATACGGTTATAAGCTAAGTTATAGTTTAAACTCGAAAAAATATAGAAATGAAATGAAGAAAAGAAAATGTCACCACGTCATCGGTTAAATATACAAATTCAATACTGCGCCATCTGTTCTTAAAGAACAAAACAAATCTGCCAGCAAAGCGACCTTCTTCAGAGGTATAATAAACATTTTTATTTGCTATAGCTTGAAGGCAGTACACAAACATTTCAATAGATGTCACTGCTTTACAGCATGCAATAGTCCTTCATCAATTAGGTCGAATGGGTAGTTAATTTAAAACTAATTTTATAAAATTACGCTTTTTCGAGCCTGCTGTACTTATTTCTACATGATGTGCAGCTTATGAACTAGATAATTATACGCAAAGATCGTACAGTGCTCTCGCGTTTAGGATGCTGGATGCTGGTGGAGCTGACCCGCTTCTGAACTGGTGGTGCGTCGCGGATGTTCGCAGATGTGCATGTTGATTGTTTTTAACCGACTTTCGAAAAAGGAGGAGGTTCTATGTTCGACTGTACCTATTATTCGAAAGAATATACCCCGAGGTGGTCCCATATAAATTTTATCGAAATTGCTTTTTAGCGCTTTTTGAGAAACTGAACAAAAACGAAAAATACGCATATCTTGATGACGTTTTTGTGTTTTCCAAATGTTAAATTCCACGTTCCATGTTATTGGGGTTTTTAGTTCTGGGGTATAACAACTAAAAAGTGAAAAATAAAAAACTTTTTAAAAAAAAAACAACCGACTTCCAAAAAAATACACTAAAAATTTAAAAATAACTTTAATTTCGTAAGTCGGTGTCAAATATCGAAGAAATAAAATACAAACACCAACTTCCGAAATTAAAGTTATTTTTAAATTTTTAGTGTATTTTTTTTGGAAGTCGGTTGTTTTTTTTGGAAAAAGTTTTTTATTATACAGCAAGGTGCGTAGGGTGCGGGGCAGCAGTAACATTATCCTAAGCATGATTGCGAGTGGCCTGGACTGTGAGTTCGTAGTGTCGCTGTTGTGCAATCTACCATGGGTTGTCGCAACGGTCATCCACTGTTAATTTTATTGTATTATGTATGTTTGTTAGTGCCAGTGCTTTCGAACATAGTTGTAAGTTTTACTAACCATTTCTGGGTCTTGTGATACTTGAATAAAAATAAATTCTATTCTATTCTATGTATTAGAAAGCGGACACACTCGAAGAGTATTCTGAATTCAACCACTCAAAGCATTTAATATACCAATACGCAATGTCTCTCGCTGGCAATGGTTTTGTGGTGAGGCATGAGTCTATTTGCGACTCAACTATGTCTCTTTCTGAAATGAAAAGCGAAATACTTAATGTGAGTATCTCACAGTAGGACTAGGTATGTCACACGTCTTACATAATCTAAGGCCGGATTTCTGACTTATAAATGTGAACTGAAGGCATATACCTATATAGCCGCCAAGTGGCGCCCTCATTGAATAAAAAATCGTAGCAAAGCGTAAAAAACAAAGATTAATATATCCTATGTTGCGTTTGTTACAAAGAGCTTGAGGTATTTGTAACACACGCAACATAGGATTATTTAATCTTTATTTTCTATGATAAGAGACGATTTTTTGTTCAATGAGGGCGCCACTTACGGGGAGGTATGCCCTTAACCTCTTAGGCTCCGCGGACAAACCCGGGTTGTCGAATTGAAGCCCGACGACAACCCAGGTTGCCAGCCGTTTTTATTTTTTCATATAATTTTTTTTTTGTCCAATTCACCGGTGAGCTTCGGAGCCTAAGAGGTGGTCTACTACCGGCCAAGTGGCGCCCTCATTGAATAAAAAATCGTAGCATAGCATAGAAAATAAATATTAAAGAATCCAACGTCACGTTTTTTACAAAGAGGATAAAGTATTTTTACATTACTTTGGTTATGAAACATTCTGAGACCTGTTTTAACAACGTAAAAATAACCCAACGTGAAACTTTTCTATGCTATGATTTTTTATTCAATGAGGGCGCCACTTGACCGGTAGTAGGGCCTTAAAAGGACGTGTCAAACCCTACTTTTCTCTTCGACTTTGAAAGGTTATCGACGGAACGTCATAGAAGGATCGTTAAAATGTGTGAGTGACCTTATCGAACGTAACGATGACGTATCGGCTTCTCATTTTGTCTATGTGAGCTTATTTCGCGTGTATAGATACAAGCCGGCTTCTCATTGTGGTACTTCAGATTGCTGGATTTTGACACTCCGTCTATAACCTTTCATAGTCTTTACTAATATATTTTCGCGTAACGTCTTTTGTCAGGTTTTTAGCTCAAAGTAGAGTTTGACAAATACTCAACTTCAGATAACCTCCCGACCGAATTTCAATTACAATGGCCGAACTCAACGGAGATTAGCCACGTAAGTACGGACACATTACAGTGCACAAACACAGGTGCATTCTCTGGGGGTCACACAAAATACTTTTCTGTTAAGGCGTATATAGCCGCCAAGTGGCGCCATCATTGAATAAAAAATCATAGCAAAGCGTAGAAAATAAAGATTAAAAATCCTATGTTGCGTTTGTTACAGAGCTTAAGGTATTTTTACGTTGTTGAAACAGGACTCAAAGTGTTTCGTATCCAAAGTAGTAAACACAAGTGTTACAAACGGCCGTTTTTGGTACTTTTGCTTACTACTTTGGATACGAAACACTTTGAGTCCTGTTTTAACAACGTAAAAATACCTTATCCGATTTGTAACAAACGCAACATAGGATTCTTTAATCTTTACTTTCTACGCTTTGCTACGATTTTTTATTCAATGAGGGCGCTACTTGGCGGCTATATAGGTACGCCTTGACGTTAACGCCAAAAATGTATGGCAACGACATTACAGGGCGTGAGTCACGTGACAGTTCTCTCCGCAGGTTATGTCGTTGCCATACATTTTGCACGAAGCGTTAGCGTTCATAGTCCGATGGGACGGCAATCCGACACGATCGGGGAGAGATCAGGCACAGTACCAACGGCTTTACGTGATTGCCGAGGCACGAAAGTGTCTTCTTCAACTTCCAAACTGCAAAACCTGGCTGCTGTAGCGTAATCCATAATGGAAAAATCCTAGCACGTTTTACCAGACCCAGGAATCGAACCCAACACCTCAAGCTCAGCAATCGCACTTGCGACCGTGAAACCGTTGGTCTCAGCAGTCAACACTTCAAATATTAGGTCCCCACCTATGAAATCAGCGTTTTGTATGGAGAATTTTAAAGAAGTTAAATTTATCATACTGACATTTTCTCAATTTATTTAACAACTATGAACACTAATGTTTTGAAACTTTTATGCAATAATGTATAAAAACTAAGATATCGTTATGCCACTTACATTAAGCAACAAAAATAAGTTTTGCCTAAGTTAAAACAAATAGTGGTTTCATTTCTGCTAGCAAAAAGAGGAGTAATTTTTAAGATATTTTTTATGATTATAAAACTATAAGTAATAAGTTTTTTTTTACTTTTGAAAGTTGTCTATGACGGTCATTAGTCGCTAGAATATCAAGCAATTGATGAATATTTTAATTTATAGAAGTGACGAGGTTCTCTATTTGAGAGAAAAAAACGCCAATTTCATAGGTGGGAACCCAATACATCATCAACATAATAAATAAAATTGAAGTGTCTGTTTGTCGCAATCGCGGTTCATTTGCTGTCATTTTTTGAAGAATTCTGTTGTCTGTCTCCAAAACTCATCATCAGATCTGTATGAAATTTAAATGGGACCATGTTGGAATAAACCCATTTCGAAGAAAATAGAATTTTGCAAATCTGTCTATAAATGACGAGATTATAAAATAACTGTTTATAAAACATGTCTAAGCTTACCCTCCAAAGGCACCCGTTGTAATGCGACGTCGATCTTATAAACGCCCTCTTTTGTCATCAACCCAGATTTCATCAAAACGCAGAGAGCCCATTCTTTCACTAGTTGACGTTGATGCTGGAAAGATATTTACGCATGATTCATGAAGGCACAAAATACTTAGAATAGTCTCTAGAACAAGTTGCGGCCGCGGCCGCCGGTATCAGCAGAGACAATTGGGTAGGTACTAGAGATATTTTTTTAATTTTTTTTTGGGTTCCGTACCCAAAGGGTAACCAACGGCGCCCTATTACTAAGACTCCGCTGTCCGTCTGTCTGTCAGCGGGCTGTATCTCACGATCCGTTTTAGCTACACAGTTGGAATTTTCACAGAATGTGTATTTCCGTTGCCGTTAGAACAACAGTTATAGTGGCTATAGAAATAAACGCTGTGTGAAAATGTCAATTGTGTAGCTATTACGGATCATAAGATACAAACCAACAAAAAACACAATTCTAGAAACGTGTTTTTTTTTGGGGTTTTTTCAGTTTGTGGTATGGCACCCTTCATGTGCTAGTCCGATTCGCATTTGGCCGATTTTTTTTATTATTTATGCTTGCTCGTTTACCTAGAAGTAACCTATTCACTCTCGACCTAAAGACTCCCAGGTTGTAGCTATCAGGAAACACAGATCTGGCAGCACAATTCTGGCAGGGAATTCCACTCCTTAGCTATGTACGAGTATGTGTTCCCAAAACGTTATGTGCGTGTGTGTGGGATATCCACCATGTACCAGTGGCGCATCACCGTACGTCTAGTGGTCCGATGATGGAACGGGCTTGGCGGAATGCATGCAATTCCGACGCATACTCCCCAAAATGTAATCGATAGAAAATCGACAGGCTAGTACGAGTAACTCGGCGTCGATGCTCAAGACTAAACTTACGAGTATTTATAATAAATACCTATTGTAGTTATATGAACAAGCGTGTGCGCAAGCATGGTTGCATTATTAACCTCATAGTCAGATGTGACGACTATTCGACAGGACCGGAGACCAGCAGGCGTTTTCGCTAACTCAGTTGACATCAATTTGATAGGCACTTTGCCATACATTGCTGCTTTGACGTATAGGAAAACCGTAGTGCCTATTATATATATTCGATGTCCACCGAGCAATGTACTGCATAGTGCTTATCAAATTGGTGTCAACTGAGTTAGCGAATATACCTGCTGGTGCGAATCAATCAATCTGTCTAGACTTTTCCCAACAATCTTGGGGTCGGCTTCTAGTCTAACCGGATGCAGCTGAATACCAGTATTATACATGGAGTGACTGCCTATTTGACTTCCACAACCCAGTTACTGGGTAATACGATACCCCTTGGTAAGACTGGTTGTCAGACTTTCGGGCTTCTGACGACCCGTAACGACTGTCAACAATCCACGATTGACAGCCGGGACCAACGGCTTAACGTGCTTTTCGAGGCACGGAGGAGTCTCGGTATGTAAAGATGGTCACCCATCCATGGATCAACCCCGGCAAGCGTAGCTGAACAGGTTCAGCTACGCTTGCCGGGGTAGATCGACCCGTGGGGCTGTTATTACTTTAGCCACGAGCTCCTCACACTTGCTGGTGCGAGACCATTATTATTTTTAGTGGGGTTTAAAATCATCAAATGACTTCTCCCGCTCGGGGTCAGCGGGGCGTGTCAGAATTTTACTGACTAAATCACCCGTGTTGCCTCTGTGCCAAGGGCCGCGGTTATTTTCGAATTTACGGCTTAATATTCGAGGCCCGAGGGTGCCAGCGGTGGGGAGGATGATGTGTCCAGCACCGCATATCGCAGCGTTGTGTGACTTTAGACTTCCAGGCAACTGGTAATGGGCTTAGACTATGAAAGGTTATAGACGGAACGTCATTGGACATTAAATGAAGCAGGACCGTTATAATGTGTGAGTGACCTTGACGAACGTTACGATGACGTATCGGCTTCTCATTTTGTCTATATGAGCTTATTTCGTGTGTACAGATACAAACCGGCTTCTCATTCTCGTACTTCAGATTGCTGGATTTTGACACTCCGTCTATAACCTTTCATAGTATAAGGTCGTAGGATTGTTCGAAAGGAACACAATGGACATGCAACTGAAGGAACACAACTGGATTTTAGTCAGTAAGAGTCTGACACCAGAGCGGAAGAAGGCATCTAATTATTTCCCACTCTCAAAAAAAAACCTATTAAGAATTTGTAATAGAATAACTCAAAAACCATTTGCTGGTCAAACCTTTCGCACCAGGGAGTCACGATTGTGACTACTAAATCAGCAGTATATCTTTTAATTAAGTATTCAATCTGTCTAGCCTTTTCCAAATAATTGGGAAAATAATAAAAAAAAATATATATATAATAAAAAAAAATAATAAAAAAAATATATATATAATTATTATATTGGGGTTGCGGGCTACCCCAACAGTGGGCTTCTCGTCTAACCGGAGTACCCATGGAGCGACTGCCTATCTGACATCCACAACCCAGTGACTAGGTGATACGATAACCCCCTGACAAGACTGATGTCTGATTTCTGGCTTTCGACTGGTTTCAAATGACAGCTGGGACTAACGGCTTAACATCCTTTCCGAGGCACGGAGGGTTCGCCATGCCCGATTTTTCGGCACTCGCAAAACCTTTAAGATACTTGCCGTTGACCTAGACTAATGAAACTTCGCGGGAAGCTAGGTACCCCAATGATACGGAACTCTTCGTGTGCAAGCACAACTCGAACTTGACCGGTTTAAAGACTTTGGAGATATCGGCGTTTTAATCACACGCGGCGTGATCGCACGAGGTCACCCAGATGACACATGATAGTTGGGCGATTTCGCAAAAAATGGCTGGACTGCTGAGTGAATAATCATCCTTCACACGATCCATCCACATTTATATAGGTACATCTGTCCCATATAATATCAAAGATTTGTGTAATTTTAACAAAGATCTAATTTATAATTATTATTTTATCGAAAAATTTAAGAAAAACGTGTTGCGGCTACCTCAAGTATCACGGGACGATAGCAAGAAGATGCTAAGGTCTCGTCATCATTTCAGCCAAGACACGTCCACTGCTGGACATAGGCCTCCCCCAAGTGTCGCCTCAATGACCGGTCCTGTGCGTCTCGCATCCATCGGCTACCCGCGACCCTCACCAGGTCATCGGTCCACCTTGTGGGAGTCCTTCCAATACTGGGCTTCCTGGTTAGCGGTCGACACTCCTGAAATTTTTGTGCTAAGGTATATATACGTACATAAGGCAGGTTCCAATTTTTGCTCTTGATCCTGGCGATGGAGTTGAGGTCAACCCTTGTTACCTCTACGCATTCCAACTGATATCTTTTTATTAATGTATCTGGGTGTAACGTGATGGTCTGAAAAACAAAGATAACTTAATTTAGAAATATTAAAACTTTGAATCAAGCGTGTCAGTGAATGTTAGATCGTTTAAAAACTGACCAAGTTCGAGTCGGACTCGCGCACGAAGGGTTCCGTACAATCCTACTAATCCTACTAATATTATAAATGTGAATGTTTGTGAGTGTGTATGTTTGTCACTTCTTCAAGCTCAAACGGCTGGACCGATTTGAATGAAATTTGGTATCTAGATAGCTTATAGCCTGGATTAACATATAGGCTACCTTTTATTTCGGTCTAGTCGGGTAAAACCGCGGGGCGCAGCTATTTATCTATAAAAACGGAGAAAAAACCATGTTTGTTTTATGGGAGCCCCCTTAAATATTTATTTTATTCTGTTTTTTTAGTAAATTTTGTTATAGCGGCAACAGAAATACATCATCTGTGAAAATTTCAACTGTCTAACTATCACGGTTCATGAGATACAGCCTGGTGACAGACGGACGGACAGTGGAGTCTTAGGGGTCCCGTTTTACCCTTTGGGCACGGAACCCTGAAAAATAGGTACTTAAATAAGGATTGCAGTATAGCTGTGTGCATACAGCAAAGGAGTGGGATTCCCTGTCAGAGTCTGTGTTTCCTGATAGGGTAGTTCTAGGGAAGCGTGCTCCGACTTCGACCACGTCATCAGTTACCTTTATGTGAGAGGTCAAAGACGAGAGTACCAATTACAAATAAAAACCGGCCTTCGTACAATTAGGGTTCAGTACGAAATGAGGGAATAATCAAAGAAGAAATCTTATTTTTTAATATATTGGTGTTTTTTAGTAAAATATACGCAATAATAAACATTATCACCAAATTTCACTTTCATAGGTCAATGGGAAGTTAAAAAATTCTTCGGAACAAAATTATGTGACAAACGACGGACAGACAGACAGACGGACGGACACTGAGTGACAGCAATAGGAACGTTTGAACGCTTCGCGTACGTAACCCTTTTTTTTTTGGGGGTGGGAAATCATCCAATGACATCTCCCGCTCTGGGTGGAACGGGAGGGCGTGTCAGACTCTTACTGACTAAAACCCACCCCTGTTCCTTTCCTGCCCTGAGTACCCAGGGGCGCGGTAACTCTGTTTCGAATTTATCCACAACCCCTGGGCAGACGGAATCCTAACAAATGGAGTGTGCGGAGCGAGCTCCAAAGTTTCTGCATTCCCGCCTCGATTATGTTTGGTATTCTTTTGACAGACAAGGTCTGTCGGGGTGGCAAGCTAATAAAGTGTATTAGTGGTATTCTTAATAAAGTGGGTCAGGCAGTTAGCTCACTATATGCAGCCCCGCGCTCTGCATCAGCATCATCAGCCTCTACTGTACCCACTGCTGGGACACAAGCCTCCTCTCTGTGAGAGGGTGTGGGTCGTAATCTACGACGCGGGCCCAATGCAGGTAAATCTCACATGTCTTCAAAGTTTTGATTTGGGACAAGTCGGTTTCTTTCAACGTTTTGAGAGCAATGTTGACTGGCATTTATTTTTTGTTATTGTTTCTAAAAAAACTGAGTTACGCGATTTTACTGTAACTTTTGTAATTGCTGATCTAATTAAGGAAATTCTGTCACAAACAGAACGCTTTGCCATCTCCAAATGGTATCATTATCAGCATCTCAGCCGAAAGATGTACACTACTGGATATAGGTCTCCCCCAAGTGTCCTCACAACGACCGTTCCTGTGCACCTCGAATCCATCGTATTCCTATGACCCTCACCAGGTCAACAGTCCACCTTGTGGGAGGCCTTTCAATGCTGCGTCTTCCGGTACGGACAAACAGGTTTTTTTTTTTTTTTTGGGGGGTGGGAAATCATCCTATGACTTCTTCCGCTCTAGGGTGGAGCGGAAGGGTGTGTCAGACTCTTACTGAATAAAACCCACCCCTGTTCCTCCCTGCCTCGAGTGCCCGGGGGCGAGGTAACTTCTTTCGAATTTATCCTCCACCCCCGGGCAGGCATCGGCCGTGGCAGGCCCCTTCACTTGGCTGACAACTCTTTGAGGCGCGCGTGGAACACTACGCGCCGTCGACTCTCGGGCCTGGTGCTGATCGGACGGCGAGTTACCCACTACTCGCCGTCCGCAGGCCCGGGTCTACGGTGGCCGGAGATCGTCTCGCGGCGTCCGAACCCCCTGGCGTCTCAGGCGGCGGTTGCGGCTGGGAGCGCTAGGGCGACTCGGCTGTGTTCGAGTCTCCCTAGCGTATGCCGCCTCCCTCTTCGCGAGCATTACTGCTTCGCAGAAGGTGGAGACGGCTTCCCATTCCTTCTCGCTCCGTACCATGGCCTGAACCAGGGCACGGCGCGAGAGGTCGCTGCCGCCTATCGCATCCACGAGGACACGGCGGTGCTCTGCCCAAGCGGGGCAAACCTCCACCGTATGCTCCACCGTGTCCTCTGGGCGATCCTCTCAATGGAAACACCCGGGGGTCACCTCCGCCTTGATCCGACACAGGTACTTACCGAAACAGCCGTGTCCGGTGAGCACCTGCGTCAGACGGACAAATGGTTTAAACAACGTTTTACTCCGAAAAAAAAAACGATTCCTATGAAATAACAGCTGAGCTGAGCGACAAAAAAAAACAGTAATTCAGAATTCGAGATAATTATCAAATGAAGAATGAAACTCTTTGCATACATGCCCAAATTCAAATTCCATTGTAAACCACATTATTGTATATACGCCTATTGAATACAAATAATCACTTGAAAATCAACTTAAAATACACAACGCTAAAGTCGATACGAATTTATACGAAATTGAAATTATCTCGAATTATTTATACAAGTATGTTACGCGCATGGATTGAATTGGAATGAGTTTATAAGAGAAAGACTGAAAATGGCACCGCTGAATGAAAAGTTGTGTGGAAATCGGTTGTCGTGGTATTGCGGAGGAATGAAGAAAATGTCGTGAGGAAAGTCTTGTGTATGGATGTGGATGGCTGTAAGAGTAGAGGAAGGCCAAAGAAACGATGGTTGGACTGTGTGAAAAAGGATATGAGTAAAAAGGGGGTGACTACAGAGATGACGACTTTTTTTTTTTTTTTTGTGGGGTGGGAAATCATCCTATGACTTCTCCCGCTCTGGGTGGAGCGGGAGGGCGTGTCAGACTCTTACTGACTAAAACCCACCCCTGTTCCTTCCTGCCTTTGAGTGCCCAGGGGCGAGGTAACTCTGTTTCGAATTTATCCTCAACCCCCGGGCAGGCATCGGCCCTGACGGGCCCCGTCTCTTGCTGACAACTCTTTGAGGCGCGCGTGGAACACTACGCGCCGTCGACTCTCGGGCCTGTTGCTGATCGGACGGCGAGCTACCCATTACTCACCGTCCGCAGGCCCGGATAGAGATGACGACTAGTAGAGAAGTATGGAAGAAAAATACATGTTGCACCGACACCAAATAAATTGGGTTATGGACAGGAGAATGATGATGAATTACATACTGAAGTTCAATTGCCTACCTCCACTTCCTTTTCGTAAGCAGCATTTGTTACCTCTACGCATTCCATCTTACGTATTTTTATTAATGTATCTGGGTGTAACGTGGTGGTCTGAAAACCAAAGATAACTTAATTTAGAAATATTAAAACTTTGAATCAAGCGTGTCAGTGAATGATAGATCGTTTAAAAATCGACCAAGTTCGAGTCGGACTCGCGCACGAAGGGTTCCGTACAATCCTACTAATCCTACTAATATTATAAATGTGAATGTTTGTGAGTGTGTATGTTTGTTACTTCTTCAAGCTCAAACGGCTGGACCGATTTGAATGAAATTTGGTATGCTGATAGCTTATAGCCTGGGTTAACATATAGGCTACCTTTTACTTCGGTCTAATCGGGTAAAGCCGCGGGGCGTAGCTAGTTATCTATAAAAACGGGGAAAAAACCATGTTTGTTGTATGGGAGCCCCCTTAAATATTTATTTTATCCTGTTTTTTAGTAAATTTTGTTATAGCGGCAACAGAAATACAGCGTCTGTGAAAATTTCATTTGTCTAACTATCACGGTTCATGAGATACAGCCTGGTGACAGACGGACGGACAGTGGAGTCTTAGGGGTCCCTTTTTACCCTTTGAGTACGGAACCCTGAAAATTGGGTACTTAAATAAGGATTGTAGTATAGCTGTGTGCATACAGCAAAGGAATAGGATTCCCTGTCAGAGTCTGTGTTTCCTGATAGGGTAGTTCTAGGGAAGCGTGCTCCGACTTCGACACGTCATCAGGTACCTTTAGGTGAGAGGTCAAAGACGAGAGTGCCAATTACAAATAAAAACCGGCCTTCGTAAAATTAGGGTTAAGTACGAAATGAGGGAATAATCAAAGAAGAAATCTTATTTTTCAATAAATTGGTGTTTTTTAGTAAAATATACGCAATAATAAACATTATCACCAAATTTCACTTTCGTAGGTAAATGGGAAGTTAAAAAATTCTTCGGAACAAAATTATGTGACAGACGACGGACAGACAGACAGACGGACGGACACATGAGTGACAGCAATAGGGCTCCGTTTGGACCCTTCGCGTACGGAACCCTTTTTTTTTTGGGGGTGGGAAATCATCCAATGACATCTTCCGCTCTGGGTGGAACGGGAGGGCGTGTCAGACTCTTACTGACTAAAACCCACCCCTGTTTCTTTCCTGCCCTGAGTACCCAGGGGCGCGGTAACTCTGTTTCGAATTTATCCACAACCCGTGGGCAGACGGAATCCTAACAAATGGAGTGTGCGGAGCGAGCTCCAAAGTTTCTGCATTCCCGCCTCGATTATGTTTGGTATTCTTTTGACAGACAAGGTCTGTCGGGGTGGCAAGCTAATAAAGTGTATTAGTGGTATTCTTAATAAAGTGGGTCAGGCAGTTAGCTCACTATATGCAGCCCCGCGCCCTGCATCAGCATCATCAGCCTCTACTGTACCCACTGCTGGGACACAAGCCTCCTCTGTGTGAGAGGGTGTGGGTCGTAATCTACGACGCGGGCCCAATGCAGGTAAATCTCACATGTCTTCAAAGTTTTGATTTGGGACAAGTCGGTTTCTTTCAACGTTTTGAGAGCAATGTTGACTGGCATTTATTTTTTGTTTTTTTTTTAAAAAAAACTGAGTTAAGGATGATTCACGTTACACCGTGTCGCCACCGGGCCGTGCCCCGGCCGTGGCACGACCGTGGCACGGCAGCGGCACGGTCAAAGATTGTTGCATACATTTTGTATGAAGTGATCCATGCAAGACGGGGCCGCGGCCGTGCCCCAGTCGGGGCACGGCCGAGGCACGGACGGGGCACGGTGACAGCTTGGTGTAGCATGAATGACTAGCCCGGTGGACGTACCCCGGCCGGGGCACGGCCGAGGCTCGGTGGCGGTACGGTGTAACATGAACGTGTGCACCGGGCTCGAACGTGCCCCGGCCGTGCCCCGGCCGGGAAACAATTGCCGGTCAAACAATTGCACGGTCAAATATCTATAGTATACTTTTTGTATGAACTGATCCATGCTTGGCCGTGCCCCGGACGTGCCCCGGCCGTGCCTCGGCCGTGCCCCGGCCAGGGCCCGGTGGCGGCACGGTGACAGCCCGGTGTAGCATGAATGACTAGCCCGGTGGACGTGCCCCGGCCGGGGCACGTCCACCGGGCTAGTCACATTATCAGCATCTCAGCCGAAAGATGTACACTACTGGATATAGGTCTCCCCCAAGTGTCGGGACAACGACCGTTCCTGTGCACCTCGAATCCATCGTATTCCTATGACCCTCACCAGGTCAACAGTCCACCTTGTGGGAGGTCTTTCAACGCTGCGTCTTCCGGTACGGAAAAATGGTTTAAACAACGTTTTATTCCGAAAAAAAAACGATTCCTATGAAATAACAGCTGAGCTGCGAGACAAAAGAAACAGTTAGTAATTCAGAATTCGAGATAATTATCAAATGAAGAAAGAAACTCTTTGCATACATGCCAAAATTCAAATTCCATTGTAAACCACATTATTGTATATACGCCTATAATTTAATTAAAAGTAAAATGAATACTATAATACAATAGAAATAACTTAAAAGATATATATACAAACTAACATAAATACCTAACATGTACAAATACGTATGAAAAAACAACTCACTGGGCATCAAAAAATTCATCCACATCGCTGTCAATGGAAAAAGTGCCCAGAACGCTAGCAGCATTGCCACGTTGAATAGCAATGCTGATTCGTTGGCCAAAGAAAAGCCCAGCCCTCTGGTCACGTGAAGAGTCGACTAACAGCTTGCTGATATGCCGGAAAACTCGATGAGCACTCGGACCCCATGGCCCTAGTGTTTCAACCCCAAACGGCTCAAACATGTAACTCCCAATAAGGTTGTTATATTTGCGCCGTTTGAGGTTTTCTGCACCTGCAGCAGCCGCCCCAGCACAGCCTGCCGTGCTAAGAAGATGGGATGGCGCAAGGGTGTCGACACATGTTATATCCCACACCAAAGGCCTACCCAACTTCCAAGGCATTATGGTCATTCCGT
This sequence comes from Polia nebulosa, assembly GCA_951329385.1. Lineage (NCBI taxonomy): Eukaryota > Metazoa > Arthropoda > Insecta > Lepidoptera > Noctuidae > Polia > Polia nebulosa. The sequence continues at coordinate 4,575,155 of OX589609.1, forward strand.
CTGGCCTCTTCCCATCGTCACGTGCCAAGCCATTGGGTTCTAAAACAGCTGGCACCCCGGCGGTGACAAGAGCCCGACGGATGATGTCATTAATGCTGGCGTGCCGTGGTATCCGACCAGCACTCCTACCACAGGATAGGCCATGGTGTCCGAGGCGGTCGACTGCTTCACCGCATTGACAACGATGTGGAGCTCCACTCGGAGCACCCAGACGTAAACATGTAGTGATCCGGAAAGTGGCGTCACTCAGCATGGTACCAATGTTGGGTAACGGTAGTGCAAAGGCCCGACTCCCACTCACCCACAGCCAGTAGGCGGGCACGCTCAGCAGTATTGGTGGACGTATTAATGAGATTATTCCGTACCAACCTGCAGAGCGGCTCATCCCACTGTCTCTGGGAAGATGAGTTCTCGGGCAACGCCGTGTTCGGGCAAGCCGCTTTCCAGGCGTTCACAGCATCGGTCAAGCTCGGCACCTCACAGTTAACCAGCGATGGGGTTAAAATTCGTGTGGTTAACTGTCGAGTGCTGTGGACCGAAGACAGGAACGCCTACCGCCTACCGGCGCGCCAGTAGGCTTACACTAGAAATTTTGCGGATGCCGTGCCCACCAAAGCGAATGGGTAGCGTGGCTTGCAGCCATGCTCGGTCATCCAGGGCCACATTTAAGATGGACGTAAGAGTGGAACGAATAATTTGATCGATTTTGTCCAAGAGATGTGGCTGCTTCCATAAAAGGGAAGAGCGAAGAAAATATAAGAAAGAAAGGAGAAGAAAGAAAAAGAATTTATTTGCCACAAATTAACGACATACACAACAATCCGAAACAGCAATACCTGATGAGGGTGACCGCCGAATGTAAATTAATTTTGGAAAGTCTATCTGAAATATCGTTAAAACGTTTAATTTTGTCGTCGATGAATGAAGAAAAACTGTCTTCCAATATTGGAGAACCTAGGAGGTGTAATGAACTTTTCTCTAAAATTTTGATCTCTGGAGCTATTGCACTGAATTTCTGTATGGTCGATTGTCTGTCGGTATTGTCACAAAGAAATATTTCACATTTGGAGTAGTTAAGGTCAAGGCCAATGGACTGAAACTGGTTCTTTAGGAATTTTAAATCTTCTAAAACGGTGTCTACGTCACCTCCTAGTGGTCCATCATCTAAATACCACAGGTTAAATTTTGAATTTAGTTGTTGAATTATTGGGTGAATAGCCAAGCTGAAAATGACTGGCCCGAGAGGGTCACCTTGTTGGCATCCAACTGCAGATTCCAAAACGTTGTCTTTATATAATAATTTTGATGGATGCCTATAGCATTGCCACAAACAGCCGAAAATTTCTGGTAACTCTTTTTTTCCTTCAGCCAACAAAGTGTCCCTGAACTTAACTGAATTGAAGGCGTTTTTAACGTCAACCTTGAGGATGACCTCACCTTTACTAGAATTTAGAAAGGTGGAAAGGGCGTGTACGGCAGCCTCACAGCCCCCTCTGGAACCAAAACCAAGTTGTAGGGGCTGGAATTTGTTGGTCAGTGATTTGCTGAATATTTTGCAACAAATTTTGGCTGCCATACGCCTGTAGGTGCATCCGACGGCAATGGGACGAATGCCGCCGTCCTTCTTGTGCAGGGCACATAGGTTGGCCCCGTACAAGACATCGACGACGGCATCGTTCACGCCGCCGGAGAGCATTAAGGTAACTAAAGCCAAGAGCTCCTTCAAAAGCGACTCACCAGCTTCCTACGCTTTATACGCCTATTGAATACATATAATCACTTGAAAATCAACTTAAAATACACAACGCTAAAGTCGATACGAATTAATACGAAATTGAAATTATCTCGAATTATTTATACAAGTATGTTACGCGCATGGATTGAATTAGGAATGAGTTTATAAGAGAAAGACTGAAAATGGCACCGCTGACTGAAAAGTTGTGTGAAAATCGGTTGTCGTGGTATTGCGGAGGAATGAAGGAAATGTCGTGAGGAAAGTCTTGTGTATGGATGTGGATGGCTGTAAGAGTAGAGGAAGGCCAAAGAAACGATGGTTGGACTGTGTGAAAGAGGATATGAGTAAAAAGGGGGTGACTACAGAGATGACGACTACTAGTGAAGTATGGAAGAAAAATACATGTTGTACCGACACCAAATAAATTGGGTTATGGACAGGAGAATGATGATGACTTACATGCTGAAGTTCAATTACCTACCTCTACTTCCTTTTTGTAAGCAGCAGTTAGACCTAGGAACAAAATTCCAACCCAGATCATCTTTAAAAATAAAATAAAATATACGTAAAAGTCACAAGACTACTTGCACGATTAGCATACAAGCAAATGATAAATGATTCTCCGTTATGCCCTTTTATATCTATTTCAGAATAAAAACAATAACTATGATCAAAAGAATATTATGAGAGATTGTTTTATCAAGAGGCTGTTTACTGGAATCATATTATAATATTATCAGAAATAGATTCAATAAGAGCTTGTCTAGACGCTGCCTTTCATAATTGTTAAGTTTTTATTTTAATTTCTAGTATCCGCCAGTGGCTTTGTGTGTGTATGAGTGTGTGTCTACTCTCGGAATTATAATTCCTTTTTCAATAAGCAATCTATCTCTAGGTAGGTATACCATTAAAGTCCTGACTGCCACAGTTGCATCCTGTACCTGAATAGGATTTTGGGCGTGAGGCCACGTCAAATTGCCACCATTGCAGGTCTTGGTCGCCAGGGTAGGGCGAGACCTGTCTCTGCCAGCAGTAGTGAGACCTATGCTGAGACGGAGACAGAAAAGTGGAAGGAAGTGGCCTCCTACTGTGAGACCCTGATTGTTCAGAAGGACGCTGCCAAGCGAGATCGTGAAAGGGCGGATCCCGCTCGCAGAAGGAGGCGTTGGGGAGGCAAACGCTTTATCGTCTTGCTCTCGCCTCGTCGTTCTCTTTGACGGGGGTGATGTGGATTATTATTTTTTATGTGATAAATATATATTAATATTTTTTATATGGTGTCGATTCTCTTTTTCAATAACTAAACTAAAATTGGTGAATCGGTATCTTTTACTAAAAGGCAGTGCGAGAAAAGGACGGCTTTATCTATGAACTAAGTTAGAGATGTCAAACTAGTTTACGTCATGCGCTTTACCGTGTTTTCAGTTAGCATGTTTTTACGTGTACGCTTAATTTGTATGGAAATATTAGTTCAATTAAATTTGACAGCTCTAATTTACGTCCTTCTCTTTCTTGTTTTATTAGAGAGAAAAAGATAGCAATAGCCTAAATAAAGTTTAGTTTGTGCACAACAGAATCGGCACCAATGCCTTTTTTGTGGGGGTGGGAAATCATCCAATGACTTCTCCCGCTCTGGGTGGAGTGTCAGACTTTTACTGACTAAAACCCACCCCTTTCTTTTATTAAGGCGCGCGTGGAACACTACGTGCCTTCGACTCTCGAACCTGGTGCTGATCGGACAGCGAGCTACCCATTACTCGCCGTCCATAGGCCCGTGCCTACGGATTCTCCTGCGGCGGCTGGTGCTGGGAGCGTGAAGGTGAGCCCGTTGAGTTTCCCTCACCCGCTTCTCCTTCTCCTTCAAATGGATTACTGCTTCGCAGAAGGAGGAGACTGCTTCCCATTTCCTCTCACTCTGTACCATGGCCTGGACCAGGGCCGGACGCGAGAGGTCGCCGCCGATTGCCTTCACAAGACACGGCGGTGCTCTGCCCAAGCGGGGCAGAACTCCACCGTGTCCTCTTTGTGATCTGCACAGTGGTGACACCTGGGCGTTTCCTCCCGCCTTATCCAACACAGGAACCTTCCAAAACAGCCGTGTGGGGATCTGAGTCAGGTGGAAGGTGAGAATAATCCTTTGCGACAATGCCGGGATCAAAAAGTATGCTATGTACACAGAACATTACAATGTACCCGTTTACCAATTTTCATTCAAATTCGTTCCGTTTAACCGACTTCAGAAAGGAGGAGGTTCTCAATTCTTTTGTAGGTATGTTTTTTTTTCTTTTTGTTGTATGTTTGTTACGCGATTACTCCGCCACTTCTGAGTAAATTTTGATTATTCTTTTTATGTTTGGTAGGTTATAATTTAGAGGTGGTCGCATATAAATTTTGTCGAAATTGATTCAGAATTTTTTGAAAAAAGCCAAGGTAGAGTTGGACTCGCGCGCTACGAACGGTTACGAACGAATCACATTTTTTAAATGGCATTTGTAAGAAGACTTACATGAACTTGAAAATATTTATTAAAACTAAGATACCTAAGCATACAACTATAATATTTTAGGCGTAACCTTACGGTGGATGCGCCAGGGTAGCCCGCGAAATTCAAAAATTCTTACGTTTTTTGCAATTTACAGGTCAGTGTCAGGTTGTATCTTGGTCAAAATTTGATTCGCGGCCGTAGCAAGTATGTATTTATAGAATTATAATCATTAAAATCATCAATACATCTGTCTTAGAATTGATGCCAAATGTCATGATGTCATGAAATACTTACATTTGAAATCAATTCTAACTGAGAGAATTATACCCAGCTGAGCTGAGCTGAGGGGCTTATATCCAGCCCAATACGAAAAGGGCTGGATATAAGTCACCAAGTTAATGAATTGTTCCTCTTCTGTATCAGATAAATTCATCTTTTCGTTGCCAATTTACTTGTCAACATTCACGTAAGTACTAGAAATGAGTCCGATACCATGTCACATGTAAAAATCATCGATATTTTCATTTCATCATATAGGGTAGGTGCGTATTTACGCGCCCAAGTTTTTACACGGGTATTTACTTGCAAAAACGCCAAAATACCATGAAATACTTAATAGTAATAATTATCTTGCAGCAAATATCACTAATGGAAACATATTGATGATTTCCATGATTATTAATCAATACTTAATACTCTGCCATGAATGTCACGAACTAAGAAAAAAAAATTTCACGGGCTAACTGACGAAGTCGACCCATGCCATTTATAAATACCTAACTACTTAATGATTATTTCACAAAGCTATTAAAGCCGTTCCGCGATCATTTCAGTATCTACTCATAATTGAAGTTACTGAAATAAAAATTATTGATGATTTTGTCATTGTTCCCGTCATCGGTATTTTTTTTGTCATTGTTTTTAAATTTTATTTTTATTATTAATATTTTTTTTTTTTTGTTTTTTTTTTTTACTTCTACTCCTACTCCTTCACTGTGCACGCAGTACGGTTGTGGAACTCTCTGCCGCCTGACATTAGGGACTGCCAAACTCTTGCAGTTTTTAAAAGGAGAGTAAAGGAACACTATCTTTTCATTTCATGATGATTGCATTTAAGTATGTATTATTATTTAGTTTATATGTATTAGTACCTATCTATATATACATATATATATATCTATTATATTATATTATTTAGTTAGTTTTATATCGTTACATTGTATGTGTCCTAGCACTGTTACACACCGTGTCTACTTCTCTTTTTTTTCCATCTCTCCTTTCGCAGGTTTGCTGTAAGAGATTTCAATAGAAATAAGCATAACCTTTGTACATATTTCTCTGTTTCCTTCTTCTGGTCTGTTTTTTTTTGTATGTGTGTGTACATTAATTGTTAAATAAATAAAAATCATCACTCAGGCGGAGTCATCCCATCTGTAGTAGTATAGTACCTACTACTATCGCTGCGGCGGACGAGTCACTACTGGGGCCCAATTCTGTAACTTTGAGTTAAGCTCACACTCTATCGACACACAACAGAAATTATTTTGCCACTGTTGCAAATTTGGTATTCTGCAAAAACTTCAAAATGATATTGACATATTATAGCAGACCAGACTACCAATTATTACAATAGTCTTACTATGGCGTTTCAATGGCACTACAGTGGCAAGTCAAAGACCATCATCATCTTCCTGCCCTTATCCCATGTTACTTGGGGTCGGTGCACTACGTTTTTTTTCTTCCATTCTGTCCTGTCAGCCGTCACGCTATCACTAACTCCCTTTTCTTTCATATCACTCCTTACACAATCCATCCATCCTTTCTTTGGCCTCCCTCTCCCTCTCCATCCATCCACATTTACATTCATAACTCTTTTAGTTACATGTGTTTCATCCCTCCTCTTTACATGACCATACCAAGATAAGCGGTTCCCTTTCAACTTTTCTGTGACTGGCGCCACTTTTAAACTAGCTCTAATTTACTCATTTTTCACTTTATCCGTTCTCGTTACTCCACACATTCATCTCAACATTCTCATCTCCGCCACATGCAGTCTTTTTTCATCCGTGAAGTCAACGACCATAAATAATTTATAGAATACCAAATGTCAATGACTATTCTATTGAGACACCACTGACACACTACCGACTCACTATTGACAAGTTAGTTTTATTTTATAGAATTGGGCCCGTGGTCTATCGCGGCGGCAGGGCAACACTGCCGCGCAGTAGTGTTGCCGCTGCATTGCTGCCGAGCTCGGAATGAAATTTCATATAAACCTATAGAGAATATACGGGGACCGGTAGTGCTGCGGCATCACTGCTGCTTGCTGCCGTGTTTGGAATCGTACCATAAAACAGTGTAAGAGACGTTCACACCTCGAGCTTTAAAGACAATGTTATAGTTACAACTATAAAGTGTTCTTGTACTGGTACGTTTTTATTTGATTGAAGCTTGTCTTATAAATATTTTAACTAATCTATACTTTATTTTATACTTTTTAGCATTATTTATTGTAATATTTATCCTGACACCAGGAGCGTGTCAACTCTAAGGCCCAAAGAGTCAATACCTGGGGCAGCAGCAATCTGACATACTTAGATATTCTTCAAGCCAGCTGTCCTGTAACTTCTTGTCAGTCAAAAGAAAATCTAATCTATACGACCAGTGTGCTATAACTTGTCAAGACAAATCTAACTAGTCTTACCACATAGTACCACATTGTTAAGTTGAGGGTTTCCTATCATGAACTTGCAGATCCAAAATCATACTCTGGACTATACCTGGAACTATAGTTTTTTCAACAGAAAATCGACGAGAGTGTCTATGGCACCCTATCTGTCTATTATGTCTGTATCTGGGTATCATGGGCTATCATCATACCCTAGTCACTATCGGGTTTAATGAGCCTAAACACGACGGGGTGATATGTTGTATGGTTGAAGATTTTATATATACCATCAGACTCTGATCACCTTCTAGTGTATTTAACACTAGTCAATACAAATTCAATAAACCCAAACACGATAGTGCTATCTTGTTTGGTTGCGGAGATCCAATGACTACATTCCGACACAATCATTAGACCACAGGCATTTCCTAGTCAAAAATCGAATGAGCCCAAATACGATCGTTGATATCTTGTTTGGTTGTGGAGATCCTTTTGCCACCGACTCCATCATCAGACCCTGGGTACTACCAAGTGTAAAATCACTTTACAATAGACATCGAAATAATGAGTTCAAACACGATTGTGCTATATTTGTTTATGAGAATTTGTGATTGCATTAGAGTTTACTTATAATCCAGTGTATTGTATAAATCCAGTGTGTAAAGTCTCGTATTCATGGTAAACATTTGTTAAGCAACATGGTTGCATAAACATGTTGCCGAGTTGCTGTCAACATATTGCGGGCAACACTTGTGTTTCGGAGTTGATCACGCCATGTTGCAGAGTTGACGCCCGGCGAGCGAAAACATGAGTTTATCAACAAATGTTGACGTGTGTGGACGTGTTTGCACCTGATTATAAACATGGCAGTCGCGTCATCACATCAGATACAGAGAACACAACAACACTACTTCCTCGGGCAACATTTTAATGCAGACTGGCGTGTGTAGACAACCCATATTGATTTAAACAAAGTTTCCAGCAGCATTCTCGCCGTTCATCAACAACGTTGATCAACTGTTGCTAAACAAATGTTTATCATGAATACGAGGCTTAAACTATCCAAAAATCCTCAAAGAATCAAGTTTTACGAATAACTAAACATGTCAGAGGTACAAAATGTGTTGAAAATGATAATATTGAAAAACGAAACATGGAAATGGCTACGTGTTTACGTAAGTGATTATCGTAACATTTTAATTTTTTTTATCATGATTTACTAAATTAAAACTCTTTTTACAAAAAATAGAACCGACTTCCATAAAAGAGCAAAATAACTTTAAATTTCGTAAGTCGGTGTTTCTGGTTTTGTGTCTTCGTTTTTTGAAACCGACTTCCGAAATTAAAGTTATTTAGCACATTTTTGGAAGTCGGTTCTATTTTGTGTAAAAAAGTTTTTATTTTACACTTTTTAGTTGTGGTTCCCCATTAATACTACATAGACATACGATCGCAGCAATTGCATCAGATAACAGAGAGATGAAATTTAAATGAGCAAGTCAGTTAAAAATACAACGACAGTACAATATGTAAGTATTTCGTCTTGACATAGCTTGACTCGCCGTCGGCGGCAAAGTGCTGAACCCTATACGGTATTTGTTTGGGTGAATTGTGGTACTCAGAACATTTCGCGCAATGATTCACGGGTATAAAAAAAAGCTTATATAGTCTCTATTAATTATAAATAGGTGACTGGTAAAAACTTAGGTGAACCAAATATTAACGTACACCGTTATTGGAACGAAGTTCCTTATCGCGCGTTGTGAAAGGGGGCTAGACGGAAAAAATTCTTACGAAAAGTTGTCACGACACTAATGAGGCTGTCCATCCAAAAAGATTGTGTTGGAAAAACAATCTAATAATAATAATCTTCTTGTATTTTTTGCTATAGTAAGCTATTGTAAGCTGTGCGGCGCCCGGCGTCGCATGTTTCTCTGTCTGTCTCTCTCTCTCTTATAGAAAGCAAGCCAGATATTTTCATTTCTATTTCGCATTTGATCTGAGCTGAGCTGAGCTGAGCTGAGCTGAGCTGAGCTGAGCTGAGCTTAGCTGATCTGAGCTGAGCTCAGCTGAGCTGAGTTGAGCTGCGATGAGATGAGATGAGATGAGATGAGATGATGAAGTATAACTTCTTACGTGCGTGCGTGTGTGCGTAGTTAATAATAAAAAAAATATTATAAATTAAAAAAAATAAAATTATATTACAATTCCTTCACTAATTAATTAAGAGGTGTCCCTTGACACCTCTCAAGTTTTTTTTTTTTCTTTTTTTGTTGGTTAGGCAATCATGCAATAATATCTCCCGCTCTAGGGTGGAGCGGGAGGGCGTGTCAGACTCTTACTGACTAAACCCTACCCGTGTTCCTTTCCTGCCATGAGTGCCGGGGCGCGGGAACTCTGTTTCCAATTTACACACAACCCCTGGGCAGACATCGGCCATGACGGGCCCCGTCATGATTGCTGACAACTCTTTGAGGCGCGCGTAGAACATTACGCGTCGTCGAGTATCGGGCCTGGTGCTAATCGGACGGCGAGCTACCCACTACTCGCCGTCCGCAGGCCCGGGTAACGTTTACCGTTAACGTATACATTTTAATTCAATTTCAAAATCAAATTCATCTTGTTAATTCAAAAGTGACTGTAAATACTTTAATTGAAATAAATGCTTTGAGTTTGTGTTTGCTCATACCAATGCTATCCCAATGATTAATTTTTGGTACATTGCTGCGTAACCCATTTCAGCTGGATATCAAGGATGGTGATGACGTGGAAAGGAAATATATCAAATTAAATAAAAATCAACAACTTCAATTAATGTTCTTCCTTTATTGATGATTTAATAAATTCGTAAAGGCAGTTTTATAAATAAGTCAAGTTTTTAATTCAAATTAAATTGATCCCTGTATTCCGAATTATTCCTAACCAGTGCTTTTTTACTAAGTTACTTTTTTCACAATTTTTATTTTATGCGAGGGTAGAGAGAAGAAAAAACATGAATATAAATACAAATTGGCCAGTTACAGATTGAGCGTAGTGAAGTGCAGACGTCTTAAAAGATTCTAATTCCATATTCAAATTTGAAAAATCTGTTTAAAAACCATGATTGTAACAGAAAATTCTTAGGAAGAATCCAAACGCTGAGGGTGTTCTGCAATTACAAAAAAATCGCGTGCTTGGGGTCTTTTTCATGGTAACACTTGACGTAGTTCCAGGCGGTCTGGTGGGGGGTGTTGCCCTTGTTGGCTAGGCAGGCGTCGATCATCTTCTCGACCGCGGGTTTGTCCGCTGAAATGGAAAAATAACTTTAGCAAAAGACCCAAAATGGTGCCGATTCCGTTGCGCACAAACTAAACTTAAGAGGCCTGCGAGGAATTTACAAAATAGGTATTTGAAAAAACTATTGCCATCGTGCGCCCTCAACCTACTCACAGCCATCTTCACATATAAAATTTAGATATTAATTAGGTTGTTGTTTGGCGCCGACTCAAAATTAGTTTATATAAGATTTGATATGTTATTTTGGTAAATAAGCTCAATACTCAAGACTTAGAAGGTTTATTTTTTTTTTATTTTTTTTTTATTTTTTTTTTTTATTATTTATTTTATTTTTCTTTTTAGTTCTTTTTCGTCGGTTGATTTTTTTGATAAAAAGTTTTTTATTTTATGATTTTTTGTGGCTCGCATCATCTTTTAACACTCTGAGGCTAATTTCTAATTCTTCATCATTCCTTTTGCCACTGAGCTGATGATGTAACCATCCTTCCATGAAATTCTCAGGATATTGACTAGTTGACGTTACATCCAATATTGTAAAGACGTCTTTTCTACAAAGCATATTAAGTGGTATTTGTCACTAAAACCAGTTTTATATCTAACTTCTATTGTTTAGGAAAGGTATAGTTTCCATCATCAACTCAGTTTCATGATGTGATGATTCCTAAATGCAAATACCTGGTTAAGTTATGAAATGTAAACAGAAACAATATTCGTGCCCAATTTTCGAGGTTTTCTCTCAATTTTATCAAGATCCCATGATCAGATCCTGATGTCCTTGACATGGGACCACCCTTAAGTTATACCATACATACAGAAACGCTAAACGTGCCCACAATTTTCGAGGTTTTCTCTCTATTTTATCAAGATTTCATAGTCAGATCCTGACTTCCTTGACATGGAACCACCCTTGAGGAATACCCTATCTATAAAAAAAGAATATTCAAAATCGGTTCATAAATGACGGAGTAAGGGCTGAACATACACAAAAAAAAAAATATATATACGGTTGAATTGAGAACCTCCTCCTTTTTTATCGTCGGTTAAAAAGATAGCGATTCTCTAATTTTAGTCTAGTTATTGAGCAAGAGAATCGGCACCAATTTGGACCTACAGCTAGATAAGGTTAATTTTTTTATAAAAGGCGCTTTATAAGTAAAATTTTAACAGTGAAATCACATTAAGACGTAAATGCATATTGTGTGTATTTATATAATAACCTAGTTGAACACCACTTCAGATAGTGGTCAAAAGCGAGCCTATAAATTATTATTAAAATTTTTTTTACAATAAATAGAACCAACTTCCAAAAAGAGTGCAAAATAACTTTAATTTCGGCAGTCAGTGTTTCTGGTTTTGTGTCTTCGTTTTTTGACACCATCTTCCTGCCCTTATCCCATGTTATTTGGGGTCGGCGGGTCACGTTTTTTTCTTCCATTCTGTCCTGTCAGCCGTCACGCTATCACTAACTCCCTTTTGTTTCATATCACTCTTCACACAATCCATCCATCCTTTCTTTGGCCTCCCTCTCCCTCTCCATCCATTCACATTTATATTCATAACTCTTTTAGTTACATGTGTTTCATCCCTCCTCTTTACATGACCATACCAAGATAAGCGGTGCCCTTTCAAATTTTCTGTGACTGGAGCCACTTTTAAACTACCTTTAATGTATTCATTTCTCATTTTATCCATTCTCGTTACTCTACACATCCATCTCAACATTCTCATCTCCGCCACATGCATTTTTTTTTCATCCGTCTTTTTTACAGCCCAACATTCTGACCCATACAGTACGACAGGTCTAATCACGGACTTATAGATTTTCCCCCCTTTAACTTAAGGGGCATCCGTCGGTCGCAAGTTGTTCCAGTGACCTGTCGCCATTTCATCCATCCTAAGTTGATCTTGTGCGTTACGTCTGGGTCTATATCGCATCCCCCTGAACCAGCGACCCGAGGTACCGAAAGTCAGAGCAGATCGTTATAGGCGTTCCGTTGAGAGCTACAGGCATAGGACTGGAGAGACCGCCGAAATTGCAGAACAGATATTCCGTTTTGGTTCTGCTCAATTTCAGGCCCACACTCTCCAGTCTTTGCCACCACGTCTCCATCCATCTGCTTTGGACCTCTAAGCCGCTTTCGGCAACCAGCATAATGTCATCAGCAAACAGCATACAGCAGGGAGCCTCTTCCTGGATGTACGACGTCAGAGCGTCCATTATCATCAGGAAGAGGTAAGGGCTGAGAGCCGACCCCTGGTGCAAACCGACCGCTACACTGAAACTGTTAGTAGTGCCCACTGCAGACCGAACTTGGGTACTGCATCGACTGTACATCGCTCGGATCAACTGCACATACTTCCCAGGCACACCATTCTCCTTAAGGGCTCACCACAAAACCTCTCGAGGCACCCGATCATATGCCTTTTCGAGGTCAATGAACACCATGTGCAAGTTTTTATGCACAGCTCTGTATTTTTCGCACAGCTAGCGAATAGCGAAAATGGCATTCGTTGTACCCCGAACAGGCATAAAAACGAACTGGTTTTGTGAGATTTCACTCTCTTCTCTCAGCCGCTTTTCAATAACTTTTTCCCATGCTTTCAAGTATGTGACACATAGTAATGTGACATTAGCTTTATTCCTCTATAGTTGTTGCACTCCAGCACATCACCTTTGTTCTTGAAGATGGGCACCAACGAACTGTTGCACCATTCATCAGGTATGGCTTCTTCCAGCAACAACTTATTGAAGAACAAAGTTAACCACGTCCATCCATCTACCCGTAATGACTTCCACACTTCAATTGGTATTCCGTCTGGACCAATTGCCTTACCATTCTTCATTCCATTCACTGCTATTCTCACTTCATCCACACTGACCATTCTCACTAACCCCTCATTCATTGGTTTATTCTCTACAACACCACTCCAGACATTTTACCACATTCATCAATCTTTCAAAATAGCCCTTCCATCTATCCTTAATCATTTCATCCTCTGATAGAATCATTCCAGCTTCATCCCTTACACATCTTATCCGACTAACATCTTTCGCCTTCCTCTCTCTGGCTCTAGCAAGCCGGTACAAATCTTTTTGGCCAGCTGGACTGTCCAGTGTTGTCCAGTCAACTTCGTTTTTTGACACCGAATTCCAAAATTAAAGTAAATTGCATTGTTTTTGGAAGTCGGTTCTATTTTTTGTAAAAAAGTTTTTATAGTGATTATGGTATGAAATTCCTTCACTCTTAAATTATTTATCTTGGAACCATAGTTTTTACAACTCGGCATCATAGATATATTATTGTCACGCCACGTACACGCTTTTCTTCACTCGCTGCTATTAGCCGACTAAATCAAATTGCTACAATTGTCTGAATTTGTCTCTTCCTCTTTTTTATATAGAATATCATTGTTTGTTACAGGCCGCACTAATACACGCTAGACGACTCACGAAGGGGGTCCGCATTGTAGATTTATATGAAAATCTGTTGGCATTTATTTCTAACTAGCCACCCGCCCCAGCTTTGCATGGGTACAAATTATAAACCTAAACCTTTCTCATGAATCACTCTGTCTATTGGCGAAAACCGCCTAAAAATCAGTTTGGGAGATTTTTTTTAACTTTGCTAAAGTTGACTTGAGTGGTGCTGATCCACGCGTCATTTTCGTGAACGGGCGCCGTCAGTTGAGACTGGTCATCTCTTAACTAACTTTAATATTTAGTTTTAGTTCTGGGGAACCTAACTAAAAAGTGAAAAAAAAAACATCAATTGCACTAAAAATTCTAAAAAAGCTTCAAATCGGAAGTCAGTGTCTAATAAGAATAACGAAGAAACAAAATACTAACATTGACTTCCGAAATTAAAGTTATTTCGCAATTTTTTGTGTATTTTTTTTCAAAAGTGATTTACCTGATCAAATTCAAAATTCAAAAGGGCCTGTTAATAGTTTATTTGAAATAAATACTTTGAGTTTGAGTTTGTCGCAAACAGACAGAAATACAGACAGACCCGGCGGAGGACTTTGTTTTTATATGTAGTTGAAGTGTTTCGTATGTTGTTTTTGTATGATCTTACCTGCATTAGGAACCTTAGCCAGTGCGACGTCTTTCTTGAACTTGCCGTCCTTGGTCATCAGCTCTGACTTCATCATCATGCACAAGGCATACTTCTTTAGAGCCTCACTGTCCGTCTGAAAGAATATAGAGTTAGTAGTATATTGGTGTCGATTGTGGAGGAGCTCGTGGCTAAAGTTTTATGGAATGTAATGTTCTGAAATAAAATGATTAAATTAAATTAAAGTAACAGCCACACGGGTCGATCCATCAGGTTAAGCTACGGTTGCTGGGTTGGTCCATGGATAGGTGACCATCTCTACATATCGAGACTCCTCCATGCCTCGGAAAGCACATTAAGCCGTTGGTCCCGGCTGTCAATCGTGAATCTTTGATAGTCGTTACGGGTCGTCAGGAGCCCGAAAGTCTGACATCCAGTCTTACCAAGGGGCATCGTATTACCCAGTAACTGGGTTGTAGAGGTCAGATAGGCAGTCGCTCCATGTAAAATACTGATATTCAACTGCATCCGGTTAGACTGGTAGCCGACTCTAAGATGGTTAGGAAAAGGCTATGCAGTTTTTTTTTTGTGTGTGCCTAAATTAAACTTAATTTAGGCTATTGATAACTTTTTCTATCTAATAAAACTAAAAAGAGACGAACGTAAATTAAAATGTCAAATTTATTTTGAGCCAATATTTCCATACAAATTAAAACGACACGTAAAAACATGTCGACTAAAAACACGGTGAAGCTTTGATATTTCTAACTTAGTTCATAGAGCCCACAGCCGTCCTTTTCTCGCACTGCCTTTTAGTAAAATATAGTGATTCTTTAATTTTAGTTTAGTTATTGAACAAGAGAATCGGCACCATTATCCAGTGAATCGTCACTTGTGAGTGACGTCACAGTAGAAAATTGAGCCTTCCAGTGCATCAGCGGGTTAGGAATCGCTAGCAAAGTATCAAATTATTATGTAATAAAAAAAAAAACGGCGTGACGAGCCACGCGCCAGTGTAGGGTTCCGCAGTCACCTGTTATAACATGCGGATTTTTAAAGGGAGCTTTATGTTTCTTTCTATGAACATACTAGTGGACTTCACGGTTTTACGGACGTTTTACGTTTTAATTAAAAACTGGTCAAGTGCGTGTAGGACTCCGCACATTTAGAGTTTCGTCCCAAAGAGGGAATTTCAAAAATCTTATTTATAAATATCTATATATTCTTCGACAACCCGGGTTTGTCCGCGGATTTTAAGAGGTTAACGTTTGCTTGGAAAAAAAAATTTAACCTCTTAGGATCCGAAACTCAACTGTGAGTTTGAAAACAAAAAAAAAAAAAAGTGAAAAAAAGCGTGAATCGGCTGACAAGCCGGGTTTTTCCGCGGATCCTAAGCGGATATATTAGTATTTGTTAGTTAGACCATCATCATTCTTCTGCCCTTATCCCAATTTATTTGTGATCGACGCAACATCTTTTTCTTCCATACTTCTTTATTAGTCACCCCCTTTTTACCCATATCCTCTTTCACACAGTCCATCCATCGTTTTTTTGGCCTTCCTCTACTCTTGTAGCCATCCACATCCTTACACAAGACTTTCCTCACGACATTGTCTTCATTCCTCAACATCACATGGTAACTATTTATTAGTTAAATATACGTTATAATAAACATTATCACCAAATTTCAAGTTTATGGGTTATTATGGAAGCCCCCTTTAATTATTAATTTAATTTAATATAGATAAAACCGGCCAAGTGCGACGGGAAGTTAAAAAACTCTTCAGAGCAAAATTTTGTAAAAATGGTCTGTAGGCTTCTCATTCCTTTGTTTTCCAATATTTTTAAAACAAAAAATACAGTATCTATTTACTTAACGAGCTTTAAACAACGATATTCGATGGGGTAGGTCAAAAAATTTAACTAACAACAAAACAAACAAAAAACCAACAACAAAAACAAAAAACATCCCAACAATAATACAACACACACAACACAATACAAAAACAGAATTAAAAAATAAATTTGACAAAATAAAAAGCAAAAAACAAAAACACAACAAGACTGTAGCTCCTACCGTTTGGCTGTAAAACATTTGTGACAAACGACGGACAGACGGACGTGTGAGTGACAGCAATAGGGCTCCGTTTGGACCCTTCAGTATCGACTCTTTTTATGTCTACATCGCTGTCAATGGGAAAAGTGCCCAGAACACTGACTAGTAGAGAATGTCCTACCGGCGCCCTCATTGAATAAAAAATCGTAGCATAGCATAGAAAATAAATATTAAAGAGTCCAACGTCACGTTTGTTACAAATAGGATAAAGTATTTTTACGTTGTTAAAACAGAGGGCCTAGTGTGAGTTTTTTAACGCACTCGAACGCGTTTGCGTAAACGTCAATTTGTACTAAAACTGTATAAGCGCCGCCTGGTGACAATAGCGGGTAACCTCTTTTTTTCTATACGATTTGACATAAGCGAACGTTTACGCAAACGCGTTCGAGCGCGTTAAAAAACTCACACTAGGCCCACTGGTCTCAGAATGTTTCGTATCCAAAGTAGTAGGCAAAAGTGTCAGAAACGGCCGTTTTTGATATTGTGGTGACGCCAGAACGTCTGTACGGATTTAGATAAAATTTGGCACAGAGATAGATTTTAGCTTGTAATAGCACATAGGCTATAATTTCACATGGGCGAAGCTGCTGGCAGAACCCTCGTCATCATGCATAAGGAAAGTACCTACATGTGATTGTTCCTAAATTACCTAGAGGTAGCAGATAAATTCCGAAAATGAGTTACCGCACCCCTAGGCACTCAGGCAGGGAAGAAACAGTGGTGGGTAAGAGTGTAACACGCCCTTCCGCTCCACCCAGAGCGGGAGAAGTCATTGGATGATTTATCAACCCACAAAAACAAAACCCTAGGACGATCTTTTTTTCTAAATTTTCCTAGATTTAGTGTTTTTTTTTGGCGGTAGGAAATCATCCTATGACTTTTCCCGCTCTTGGTGGAACGGCAGGATGTGTCAAACTTTTATTGACTAAAACCCACCCCTGTTCTTTCCTTACCTGACTGCCCAGGGGCGCGATAACTCTGTTACGAATTTATCTGCAACATCTTGATGCATCGGCCATGACGGGTCCTGTCATTGGTGGCTGACATATCTTTGAGGCGCGCGTGGAACACTACGCGCCGTCGACTCTCGGTGCTGGTGCTGATCGGACGGCGAGCTACCCATTACTCGCCGTCCACAGGCCCGCGTTTAGAGGTCAGTTTCCCCCGAAGGGGAAAAGGTCACGCTCAGCCTTCCGCGTGACCTTGTAGCATTCGACTCCATACGGGGCATGCTCCCACCGACTATGAAGCGAATTCCAGAAGTATGAAGTCCAATGGCTTGCCACATTGTTTGAACAAGGAAAGGATTGAAAGGAACGTTCAAAGAGAATAAGGAATTCATGGTTATGAAATACATTAGAACTGATTTTAGAAAAACAAAATATAACACAAGGATGCAAAATTAATTTATAAACTAACAACAGATCTTGTGAGCAACCCTTACGCTAGCGTAATAGGTAGGTATTTGGTCAATTGTTACTCACACGATACCTCACATCTGCACTCGTAACACTTAGATAACACTTCCTTACGGCCTGGCCACAGCTTTCGGCGGCGGCGCGGCGGCGCGAATTGCGATGATATGCCACAGCTCAACTAGCTAGTTGCGACCGCGGTGGACGTATTTAGAACGTAAAAAAATGCCGCTATCGAAAGTGGCACGCACGGCATTGCCTTGAAACAAGTGCGTTCTTCACTCAAGATATCATTCAATTAAATGTTACTTAGATAGGTAATAAATACCTACTTATTTGCCACTGCTACTAGGAAATTGTTGTTTTTTATGTCATTTAACGTGTCTGTAATTATGTTGAGGATGTTTCAACATCGATATAGCAGGTTTACTAAGTATTTCACTTATAAATTGTTCCATATTCATTATTATAAATGACTCAACGCGCGATAAAAACAAAATAATTTGTTTCGGTCGCGCGGTGTCGAATGCGTCCACCGTTGCCACCGCGCGCGCCGCTCAGAGCCTTTAGACAAAATACTTTTCTGTTAACGTTAACAGTAACGCTTCGTGCAAAATATATGGCAACGACATTACTGGACGTGAGTCACGTGACTGTTCTCTCCGCAGGTAATGTGTTTGCCGTACATTTTGCACGAAGCGCTAGCGTTAGCGCTATTATAAAAGTTATTTGGCTAAGCGGGCTGAGCCTTTAGACAAAATACATTTCTGTTAACGTTAACGCTAACGCTCCGTGCAAAATGTATGGCAAGGACATTACTGGGCGTGAGTCACGTGACAGTTCTCTCCGCAGGTTAGCTTTAGCTAGCACTAAAGGCTCAGAGCTGTTACCGCTTCTTTGTTTCATTCGCTCACCGCGCCGCTAGCCGCCACTGCGTGCCCTGGTCACGCCGCAATTCGCACCGCCAGTAGCTGTGGCATACTTTATAGAATTTCCTACATTTGTTTTCACTGCTCACCGCTTTTCGCGAGTCTCGCTGCACCGCAATTTGCAGCGTTGGTAGCTGTGGCCAAGGGGTTAAGACGTATATAGCCGCCAAGTGGCGCCCTCTTTGAATAAGAAATCGTAGCAAAGCGTAGAGAATAAAGATTAAAAAATCCTATGTTGCGTTTGTTACAAAGACTTTACGGTGTTTTTACGTTGTTGAAACAGGACTCAAGGTGTTCCGTATCAAAAGTAGTAAGCAAAAGTACCAGGAACGGCCGTTTTTTACACTTTTGCTTACTACTTTGGGTACGAAACACTTTGAGTCCTGTTTCAACAACGTAAAAATACCCTAAGAGCCTACCTCCGCATAAGTGGCGCCCTCATTGATTAAAAAATCGTATCTTAGCATAGAAAATAAAGATTAAAGAATCCTATTTTGCGTTTGTTACAAAGAGGATGAGGTATATTTATATGGTTAAAACAGGACTCAAAATATTTCGTACCCAGTAATAGGCAAAAGTACCAAAAACGGCCGTTTATGACACTTTTGCTTACTACTTTGTATACGAAACATTTTGAGTCCTGTTTTAATAACGTAAAAATACCTTATTCTCTTTGTAACAAACGCAACATAGGATTCTTTAATCTGTATTTTCTACGCTTTGCTACGATTCTTTATTCAATGAGGGCGCCACTTGGCGGATATATTACACCTTAAGGTCTTTGTAACAAACGCAACATAGGATTCTTTAATCTTTATTTTCTATGCTAAGATACGAATTTTTATTCAATGAGGGCGCCACTTACGGGGAGGTAGGCCCTTAAGGCGTATATAGCCGCCAAGTGGCGCCCTCGTAGGATTGTTTAATATTTATTTTCTATATTAAGCTACGAATTTTTTATTCAATGAGGGCGCCACTTGGCGGATAGTGGAGCCTTAAGTGACGTAAGCGGTTTATCAGCGGCAATGCGGCGGCATCGTGCTCAGAAGAAGACATGGTTAGAGTCCATGTCTATCTCATATTAGACCAAGGACTGCATAATATGAGATAGTTAAAATCAACCAGGAAGTGCACCTTTCGTACAACAAGTACATCAGTCTGCAAGATACAGTGCTCGTATCTGACCGAATTAATGGCAGCAGAAACTCATAGAGAATGTAAATTTTGGAATTAATTAATAATAATACCTAACATGTACAAATGCGTATGAAAACAACTCATTGGGCATCAAAAAATTCATCCACATCGCTGTCAATGGAAAAAGTGCCCAGAACACTAGCAGCATTGCCACGTTGAATAGCAACAAAATAGATTCGTTGGGCAAAGAAAAGCCCAGCCTCGTCTCTGGTCTCTGCGTCTGGTCACGTGAAGAGTCGACTAATAGCTTGCTGATATGCCGAAAAACTCGATGAGCACTCGGACCCCATGGCCCTAGTGTTTTAACCCCAAACGGCTCAGACATGTAACTCCCAATAAGGTTGTATATGCGACGTTTGAGGTTTTCTGCACCTACGGCAGCCTGCAGGAATTAATTCAAATACTAATTGGGAATATAGTTGAGAGTCATAACTCAAGAAGTAAATAGAGTTGAATATATAAACTCCCTTGAAAGCCTATGGTATATACCAAATCAGAGAGATCCAGTCCCTACATCCGGGCGCCATCATCAGATCAGCTCGATGGTATCATAATATTGCATTGTCAGCAGACCTACATAATAATGCCAGATTTCAGCTCTATCGCAAACCAACAAGTGGTATGGTTCTAGAATGTTGAAGCAGACAACTTACGTACGAACATTGCAAGTTTATTAAAAGCTTGTAAATAGGATTAATTTCTTATCTTATTTAATAAATTAATTGTTTCTTTGTTACCTAATTTAATAAATAAATTATTTAAGTCTTAAATTTAATCAAATAATTGTTTTAATCTTACCTAATTTAATCAATTATTTCATTCTTACCTTGTAATCACCAGTCTTTAGCTTGTTGACTAGCTGTTCATCAACCTTGGTCTCAGTCAGGCATTCAGTACGGTGTTTCTTCAGCTTCTCCTTCTGTTCGTCTGTGAGAGCCTGAACAAAAGAAAAAAAATATTAAGACGGAGATTTCCAAAAACGGTCAAAAAGGTGTTTTTTTTAAGCAGTGTATCTCTACTGTAAATAATTTTGACAAATAAAAAAATGATATTTTCAAGTCCTATTTGTAACTGACGGAACTCGAAACATAATTTAACACTCTTTAATCTTGACGCTTGAGGCTTGACGGGTGCATCAAAAAAGTCTTCTAACAAACCTCTTAATTATCTTTAACACTTAAGACTCCGTGATTCACCAGTGAGTCAGTGCGAAAATGCCGTATGGCTTGCCAAAAAAATTACCAAAACCCGCGTTTTAAACCTCTATTATTACTATTACGCAAGGTCTTTTATCCTGTGGCAAGGTTCACACATTTTAAACATGATATAGTGTGTAGTTAGTTGCACGATGGCAACAGGGCTTGACGTTTATCCCTTCATTAACAATTATAATTATAATAACAAATATTATATAGAATTTCAAAAGTAAGACTGCACCCAGTGATGGATTATTTTTCATAAATATATTACTAAATCCTAAGTTAATCGATAAAATACTTAATTTTTGCTAAAAATTGCGAGCATTAATTTGTCGTAGCGCATCTCGTTTCTTTTCTATGCAGTCCAAGAGTGACCGGCCTTAAGGCCCCTCTCGCGGTCCAGTGGCGCCCTCATTGATTATAAAATCGTAGCTTTTCACAGAAAATAAATATTAAAAAATCCAACTTCACGTTTGTTATAAAGAGGATAAGAGGTAGTAGGCAAAAGTGCCAAAAACGGCCGTTTCTGACACTTTTGCCTACTACTTTGGATACGAAACATTTTGAGACCTGTTTTAACAACGTAAAAATTCTTTATCCTCTTTGTAACAAACGTGAAGTTGGATTTTTTAATATTTATTTTCTGTGCTATGCTACGATTTTTTATTCAATGAGGGCGCCACTGGACCGCGAGAAGGCCCTTAATGTAACACGTCATCATCATTTCAGCCGAAAGACGTTCAATGCTGGACATAGGCCTCCCCCAAGTCGGAAAAACAATCATTCTTAATTCCAAACAAATATTGTAAAGAACTGAAACTGTTCGTTTAATGTAATTAAAGATCTTCTGTTCCTCATTGATGAAAATCTACGCCAGTGGTTCCCAAAGTTAACTGGACCGTGACCCACCTATCAAAAACTACCAAATATGGGACCCGTTGGCTGTCATGAAGAAAAAAACTGGCCAAGTGCGTATCGGATTTCGCAAATTAAGGGTTCCGTACCAAATACTGGTATTCGTTAGTAAAGTATACGTTATAGTAAACATTATCACCAAATTTCAAGTTCATAAGGAAGTTAAAAAATTATTCGAAAAAAAAAATGTTATAGACGATGAACGAACCGACAGACAGACGGATAGACGGACACGCGAGTGATAACCAAAACAATAGTTTGGACCCTACGGGTACGGAACCCTATAATAAAGAGCGAGATGAATAAAGAACTATTAATATGAACAAAAAAGTTACATTCGATCTTATAAGCACTCCTTATCATTATTATTTAATTAAATACATCGCTTACCATCAGGTGAGCTAATGATTAAACGCAAGCCTATCAATGATAAAAAAAATACAAGCAGTGCTATTATTAATATTTGCTCGCGACTTACCGGTGGATCCCCCGTACCCGTACTTTGGGAACCACTGATCTTTACTGGGCAGTGTATCATAGGCTGCTTTTTAACTAGGTTAGGCACTGTTCTTGTATGACTGATCATGAAAATGAAACCATGGCAGAAAGGTAGGTACGATAATCGTCAATCTACCACCGGATCGGGAGAAACATAATTATTATCAAAAGTTAAAAACTAACTTATTAATATTATAAATGTGACGGTTTGTGTGAATGTTTGTTACTATTTCACTCAAGAACTACTGAACGGATTTGGATGAAACTTTACAGTAATATTGCTAAGGCTAGCCGCTGACTTGTGATTTTTGTCACCGTGACTTTTTGTCACTGTCTGCTACTGTCACCCACGATGCGCCCACTTGGAAAGTCACTGGGCAACAAAACGCGCTCATTTTTTAAATGGATTTCGTACAGATTGCTTTAAAGTGCTCTTGAAATAAGAAGAAGAAAAATGAAACAAAAAAAAGCAACTAGGTGCATCCCATATACACTGAAAGATTGTTTCAAGGAAAATTTTACACTATATTCTAAACTACGTCAGTATCCTTCAAAATTCAGTCACCTAGGAATTATTTGTCACCGTATTGTCACGTCACCATGATCAGCGCACTCTCATGTATCTTCATAGCACTCGACTGGGTAACAAAAAGTCACGGTGAAAAAATCACAAGTCAGCGGCTAGCCCAATATGTGCATCAGAATAAAAATGAAATATTAATGCCACGCGGGCGAAGCCGCGGGCAGAAGCTAGTATTCCATAAACACGTTTTTTTAGAGGCCGTATACGAAATTTAGACCATTTCGCTGATTTACGTGACTTTACAGTTAAAATAATGTATTTCTAAAAGTTTTCACAATTATGTGATATAAAAAAACCCCTTACAGCAAAACTTCACAAAACCGTCGTCGGTTTGTGGTCGATTAATCGTAATTATAGTAAAAATAAAAACATAAACTAGCTGGTCATTAAAACACACAACTAGATGAAAAATCATTCATTTCTTGAAGAAAGTTGTTCTTTTCTATGAACTGAGGCAATATTAAAAAATATGAATACCCATATACAGATACACACTGTGTTTGTCGATTCCCACAACGAATGACACAAGTGCCCAACCAATCAACCAATTGCAACATATTCCTTAGATTAACACACAAAGATAAGTTCCAAACAACATACTTCCATATTGCTGAGAAACAAGAATTAGGTTAGTCCCATAATTGGACGTGAACGTGCCCCATAAAATTGTTTTAAAATTATTCACAAATACAGTTTAAAAAATAATTAAAATTTTCCGAATTCAATTACCAAAAAAAAAAAAATTGGAAAATCTAAAAAAACTTTAAATAAAATTGAATTACCTTTAAAACGCCTTTGTTGCAAATGCGAACTCTAGTCTTCAATTTCCAATTTATCAAAAAACAAACTCGAACATTAATTTATTTAAAAAAAATCGCAGTCATAAATCCAAACTTTCCACTAACCTGTGCCAAAAGAATGCAGGCAGCGAACACAAGTAAAGTCTTCATCTTGATGGGTAGGTAGTTCTTGCAGCTGATTGTCTTGGATGCGCAGGAGTTCTGTATCTGGTTCCTCGGGCATTCAGCTTATATACCGGCCAGTAGGCAGATTCAGCGCATTGATGATAATCGCTGGCGGATTAGGTAGGTGGGATCGTCAACCTTTATCGGATTTCATCAATTTAAATCGGAAAGGAAAGTTTTCATTAAGAATGAGGATCACTAGTTAAACATGCAAAGTTTTTTTTGACGTGGATGTTGATAATGGGTAGAAAAGTGGTGAATAACGAAATAAAAGTTGATGTCTAGAAGCAAAAATAAGTTTACAGTTAAAAAAAACATTTTTGTAAACAAGCTTATATACCGGCTATCTCAAATTAAATGTGCTCGGTGGGGTTATGTTGTTTTATCACAGAGATCTGTGGCCACCATCCAGCTTCATCATCAGACCTTGGATATTGTCTAGGCGTAAAATGCTTCTCAAGACAAATCAATCGAGCCCAGACTGATGGGTTTACCTTGTTTAGTTCAGAAGTTCCTATGGCCATCTTCCGTCTCCTACATCAGACCAGCTTCATGGTACAATATCATTGTATATAAAATACAAAATTACTCAAATTTGGTGTATAAAATACATATATACACCAAATTTGAGTCCAATCAGACATCGGGCAGTGGGTCTAATTTGAAGATTCCACCCTAACAAACATAGTTACATACAAACATACATTGTAAGTTAAATAAAAGCAGCTACAAAACCCTTTTTTTATAAAGAAAGAAAGAAAGAAAAAGTATTTATTTGCCACAAATTAAAGACATACACAACAATATCATTTTGCTAACTTAACCCTTATCGATAGTGCTTGCGCTTGACCACTATCTCACCTGATGGTGAGCGATGATGTGGTCGACGATGGAGCACGCTTGCCTAGAAGTAACCTATTCACTCTTGACTTAAAGACCTCCAGATTTTAGCTATCGGGCAACACACTTGATGATGACAGTAAGAATATGGTTAAAAATAACAATAATAACTTTTTAAATGCTAAGACCCTCCACAACCGCGAGGTATGCAGTCTAAGGGAATATTTCCTAGCTGCTGACGTGGGTATGCATCGAGATGTAGTGGCAGTAGACAAGGGCCTTACTCCACTCTCCTTGGCTAACGAGAACTGGCGCAAACCTCTAGTGCTTGACACTAACGATCGCAGAGAAGTATGGCAGAGTAAGGAACTTCACGGACGCTTTTTCCGGGCCCTACATGGGCCCGATGTAGACCAACTAGCGTCCGTAGCCTAGCTGCGTGTCGGTGACCTCTTTGGGGAAACCGAAGGTTTTGTCTGTGCAATTATGGACGAAGTTATCATGACGAAAAACTACCGGAGATTTATTGTGAAGGACGGCACGGTTGACATATGTCGGGCATGTCATCGTCCGGGAGAATCAATCCGCCACATAATCTCTGGTTGTTCTCGTCTAGCTAACGGTGAATACTTGCATAGGCACAACCTTGTAGCCAGGATTACCCATCAGCAACTTGCTCTGAAGTACTCTCTTGTGGAATCGGAAGTGCCGTACTACAGATATGCGCCCGACCCAGTTCTCGATAATGGTCATATCTCATTGTACTGGGATCGGTCCATCATCACTGACAGGACTATTGTAGCCAATAAGCCTGATATAGTGGTGGTGGACCAAATCGAGAGGCGTGCAATGATTGTTGACATTACCGTCCCACATGACGAGAACCTCGTGAAAGTCGAGAAAGTTAAACAAATCAAGTATATTGACTTGGCTCGCGAGGTTGTCGACATGTGGGATGTGGACTCAGCGATCATTGTACCGATAGTCGTGTCAGCCAATGGCTTAATAGCCACGAGCCTCGATCAACACCTCAGGAGGCTCTCGTTAGGCGGCTGGATCAAGGGCTTGATTCAGAAAGCAGTACTTCTGGACACGGCTCGCATTGTCAGGCGGTTCCTCTCTCTGGAGCCCTGACCGCCGGTAGCTTGGACCCTGTTCCCGATACCGGTGGACTACTATTTTTTATATTTTAAATGTTTTTTATATATTCTTTTTTAAGAAATATTTAAAAATGTATTTAATATGTTAAAAAAATTAATAAACGAAACAATAATAATAATTCCTATGTAGTAGAGTGCGAGCCTATGGCCAATAACCTTGGTGTTCAGCGTAGAGCGGATTTGGTCCGACCATCTGAGAGGAACGGCAAAACGCAAAACGGTGAAGGAAAACATCGTGAGGAAACCGGCATGTCCTAGAACCAAAAATTCGAAGACATGTGACATCCACCAATCCGCATTGGGCCCCCGTGGTGGATTACGGCCCACACCTTCTCACAGAGAGGAGGCCTGTGCCCCAGCAGTGGGGACATTAAAAGGCTGATGATGATGATGATGATCTGAGAGGACTAAGACCTCTCGGACGTTTGTCCTCGACTTTGCTAGTAACTATCAGTTGTTCGAGATTATGTCCGTCTTTTCTGGCTATGCGACCGAAAAACTCTAGTACTTGGCGCAGGCAGATGGTGGAAAGCCTGGTTTTGATTTTGAGTTCGCGTACAATGGACTCGTTGGTGCAGAATGCAGTTCATGGAATTTGAAGCATTTTTTTCCAGCACCACATCTCGAATGCATCTATGCGATCTCGATCAGCCTTCTTCAAAGTCCATGTTTCAGATCCCTAGCTGAATATGGGGAAGACCAAGGAGTTGACCAATTTGATTTTAACCCGCGAAGTATTGTGGTATTTCCATATTTTTTTCAGCTGGATCATTGCGTTTTTCGCCATACTTATATTTCTCACTTCTTTTTCACATCACAACCGAGATAAAAAGTTCTCACTTCGTTTTCGGTTTTATGTTCAAAGAAACATAGTTATAACCGCGATAAAAAGTTCTCACTTCGTTTTCGGTTTTATGTTCAAAGGAACATAGTTACAACCGCGATAAAAAGTTCTCACTTCGTTTTCGGTTTTATGTTCAAAGGAACTTAGTTACAACCGAGATAAAAAGTTCTCACTTCTTTTTCAGTTTTATGTTCAAAGGAACAAAGTTAAAACCGAAATAAAAAGTTCTCATTTCTTTTTCGGTTTATGTTAAAAAAACATAGTTACAACCGCGATAAAAAGTTCTCACTTCGTTTTCGGTTTTAAGTTCAAAGGAACATAGTTACAACTGAGGTAAGAAGTTTCTATGTCCTAATCTACGGTCATAGAAATCATGGTCTACCCGTGTGCCAGGTGTCACCCAAATCCGTTCAGCAATTTAGAGGTAATAAATAGACAGACAAAGTTCCATTCGCATTTATAATATGAAGGACTTTGCCATGATTTAGAACTATTGCATAAGAATATTGAATTATTCGTTCACTTAAAGAATAATGCTAAAGTACACCACTCCTGGCTCAGCGTGGGTAGGTCTGGAAAGATCCGGGCATGTCTCGTGTATATGTAACTATAGCGGTGCGGTCACAACGGACGCCATCTTTGTTTTTACTATTTTTTCTGTAGGTATTCTGGGCTGATTAAATCTTAATGGTGCCTGCAAGCCTGCAATGTGTGCATTAAAAGTTTTAGATTTTTTGTTTTCTTTAATTATTCTGGTATTACATAGAGTAACCATAAAAATTAAATTTTATTATTCCTGTAGTATTTGTTTGCTGATCAATTTCTGAACTAATAGGGTAGTTTCCTAAGATAATCTAATTTGTGTGTCAGTTAGATAGCCAAAAAATATTAGTGGTACAGTTTTTACCATGGAGTGACGTAACAAGCCCCCTCTCTTGAACTTTGATGCGTTTTATCTTAGGAATTTTTTACTGGTTAAATTTATTTATTCATAAAATTGGTTAAAGCAAAAAAAAGTGTAAAATATTTTTCGATAATTTATCTTACGGACCAAATATGTAGAATTAGTGGATTTTCACACGCCCCGGTTGCCGGTACCCAGCGGCGAAGTGTATAGCCATGTATACGTTAGCTTTCACATTTACCGGCGTTATTACTTCTAATTTTTAGCGGACGGTTGACACTGGCTACCGAACCGGCACGTGTGAAAAGGCACTTACGGTTTTTTTCACTTTTTGTTCTGTTTTCGCCGCGTTTATCATTTGTTTTTTTTTTTGGATTATTTTAATTTTTGTATCTAGGAAACACCCTGTCTCTAAATAAAACAATTTATCTTTTCCTAGGACTTGAGTGCTATGGAACGGACGACATAATCCTGAGATCAATCCCATTAATCTCGCAAGCATAGAATACTATTATAATCAATACTCGTTAATTTGAATATACTATTTTATTTGATCTCCCAAGATTGCTTATGCTGGTTTATGTTGGCTGTCAGCTTTAGAAATTTTAGTACTTGGCAAAGCTTGCGAACATAAGAATGGAGTGATTCAGGACATTATTAGACATTAGCTGTGAGCTAACCACCAGTCTTCAAATATCAGTCATCTCATATACAATGTCATCATCATCATCATCATCAGCCTTTTTAATGTCCTCAATGCTGGGGCACAGGCCTCCTCTCTGTGAGAGGGTGTGTGCCGTAATCCTCCACGCGGGCCCAATGTGGATTACATAATGTAGGTAGATTTTTTAACTTAGTTTATAGTAAATAATATTTCATTTTTAGGGTTCTGTACCCGAAGGGTCCAAACGAAGCCCTATTGTTGTCACTCACGGGTCCGTCTGTCTGTCTGTCCGTCTGTCGTCTGTCACAAAGTTTTGTTACGAAGAATTTTTAACTTCCCATTGACCTATGAACTTGAAAGGTGATAACGTTTAATATTACGTATACTTTTCCAACAAATACCAATATTTGGTACGGAACCCATAATGTGTGAAATCCGACACGCATTTGGCCAGTTTTTTAACTTTACTTTCATATGATTTTAAAACAAAAAACTTTAAAAAGTTTATTTATATATTTTTTTGTATTAAAATTATGAAAAAAATACAATTGCGACGCTAACAATGTGCAAAAATATTAAACATTTCATATGTCGCACGGCACAGCAAAAAAAAAAAAAATATATTTTTTCAATTTGCACCCCAAACGTTAGCCCCATAATAAAATTAGTGTACGTTCTGGTTTGTGTCACAAATATTCATGTATGTTCCATATTTCAACTCATTCGATCCAGAAGATTCGAAGCAAATTGGCTGTGACAGACAGACAGAAAGACAGACACACGAGTGATTCTATAAGAGTTCTGTTTTTCATTTGGACTTTCAGTACCCTAAAAATAAACACAGTGAAAAAAAACTGACACTCCGGGACTACCGACAGAGGTGAAAATTTGAACAAAATTGCGTAGCATCGTCAGTTTTCACTTCAAATGAAAATAATCTGCTACGAGTGCTACGACGGTCGGTGACGGTGACGTGCGAGTTCGATAGTTTTTTTTCCATTTCAAAAATATCCAAGAAGTTTTCACTTCAAAAACTCACAGTGTATTCACCGCCTAAGTCCCTAACTGATAAATTGCTAGTGAACAATCAGACTAACGACATAATGCAATAAACGGGGAGCTGTTGATTTATTGTTGTACGTTGAACCTTATGTCCTCTGATGCTCACTTGCTTTCCAGATATTAAGACCTTTCCTTGGAGCAGTCTAAGGATTCTTGGATATTGAACATACTTATTCTTGAAGAGTGAGGAAACCGCCATGTTCTACAACGAAAACTTTGAAGACATAGTTATGTATGACATCAACCAATTCGCATTGGGCTCGCGTGGTGGATTACAGCCCACACTCTCTCATAGAGAGGAGGGTTTGTTGGTCGACCCTTACGTCATATGATGCTCACTTGCTTACCAGATATTAAGATCTTTCCTTGGAGCAGTCTAGGGATACTTGGATATTGAACATACTTATTCTTGAAGAGCGAGGAAACCGCCGCATCGGGCTCGCGACTTACAAGTTCTTGAAGGTCCAAGCACCGAAGCAGGCGCTTTACTTTGTGTAAATTATTTCATCACCACTGCTCTCAAATCGGTGATGGAAAGCATCGCGAGGATACAGTCAAATCCTAGAACCTAAACTTCGAAGAGATGTGACCCGCATTGGTCCTGCGTGGAGGGTTACGGCCCACACCCTCTCTC
Source organism: Polia nebulosa (assembly GCA_951329385.1). Lineage (NCBI taxonomy): Eukaryota > Metazoa > Arthropoda > Insecta > Lepidoptera > Noctuidae > Polia > Polia nebulosa. Next base: position 4,605,302 of record OX589609.1, read on the forward strand.
ACAGAGAGAAGGCCTGTGTCCCAGCAGTGGGGACATTATAGGCTGATTTGCTTTGCAATTTTTGAAGAAACTACATTAATGCTAAACATGGTCTTAATTAATATATATCACGCCTGTATTTTCTGACGAGATTTATGTACAACTTGCGTTTTACAAAAATATTAAAATCTTATTTTGAAAGAGGATGAGACTATTGCTCTCAATTCTGATAGGCCGTTAGTAAAAAAACTATTTATGGAAAAAACTACCTAGCGTTGCTATTTTTAACAGACTTTCGAAACAAGGAGGAGAATAGAGGAGAAGAGTTCGACTGTATGTTTTTTTTTTTTATGATGTATTGGTTTTCTCCAATTACGAGTATTTTTCAATTCCACGTTCCATGTTACTGGGGTTTTTAGCTCTGCGGTATACCAATTAAAAAGTGAAAAATAAAAAACTTTTTTACAAAAAAAAATAACCGACTTCCAAAAAAAAAATACCTACACTAAAAATTAAAAAATAACTTTAATTTCGGAAGTCGGTGTCAACAAAGAAATAAAATACAAACACCGACTTCCGAAATTAAAGTTATTTTTTGTGTAGGTATTTTTTTTTTGGACGTCGGTTGTTTTCTAATTTGAAGTTATCCATCTTATAAACGCGAAAGTTTGTTACTCAATCACGCCAGAACGGCTGAACGGGTCTAGACGAAATTTGGCACAGAGATAGATTATAGTCTGGAATAGCACATCATACTGTCACGGTACGGAGGGCGTGTCTCGTTGCGGGACCGGAGTGGTGGTGTGAGTGACACGCAGAGGAGGACGTAGGAGTGACACGCAGAGGAGGAGTTCAATGAATAATAACACACGACGAGTTAACACATTATATTTGTTATTTACAACAGTGGGCTTTATTATAATATTACGAACACATACACTGTGACTAGTTACGTAAATAAATTGTATTAATGCACAATTCTAGGAAACTGGTAACTGACACTTGAAGAGTCGGAAAATAATGAGGAGCTTCTACTAGCTCGGCTCCAGAATTAGAACTGATCTTTAATATAAAAAACAGAGACTTGACAGAGAAAATTAAGTAATTTTTAAATTTGAAATTAAAAAGGTAGCATAGAACGTAATTTTGGAATAGAGGTCAAAAAATAAACAAGGCTTTAACACTGCCTTGTTACAATACTATAATTTATACCTAATGGGGAAAATAGTATTCCATGCGGGCGAAGCCACTGACGAGAGAAGCTAGTAATCCTACTGATACGATAAATGTGAAAGTTTGTGAGTATGAATGGATGTAAGTTACTATTTCACGCAGAAACATCCGAATGAATTTGAATGCAACTTTACAGTAATATAGTTAATACATCAGAATTACTAGGCTGTAATTTATAATGGAGGGGAGTACTAATTGCAAACAGACGAAGCCGCTAGCAGAAGCCAGTGATATTATGAATGCGGAAGTTCCGATGGATGCATATTTGTTGCTCAATCACGCCAGAACTTTAATAATTTGGCACAGAGATAGATTATAGTCTGGATTAGCACATATAATACTTTATCACTACTTTTACCCCAGGAGCATGTTCCATGGGGATGATTTTCGATTTTCACGCGGGCAAAGCCACTGGCAAGAGCTAGTGACAATATTTTTGCTGTGTCTCTAAGATGCAAATATCCATAAGCCGCGCGTTAAGTAACCAGCCCTCCCAGCCAAGTAACTTTTCTATTATCGTTTACGCTAACGCTTAGTACAAAATGTATGGCAATGCCATTACCTGCAATAAGTCACGTGACAATTCTCTACGCAAGTAATATCATTGCCATACATTTTTAACCGACTTCCAAAAAGAGGAGGTTCTCAATTCGTCTGTATGTTTTTTTTTTTGTATGTATGTTACCCGATTTCTCCGTCAGTTGTGAACCAATTTTCAAAATTCTTTTTTCATCTGAAAGAACACCCCCCTCCCGAGGTGGTCCCATATAAATTTTATCGAAATCGCTTTAGCGCTTTTTGAGAAACTGAACAAATACGGAAAATACGTGTACCTCGATGACGTTTTGGTGTTCTCCAAATGTTTTGTACTAAGCGTTAGCGTAAACGATAATAGAAAAATTATATATATATTGACTAGGGGGGCAGGTAAGCCACCTGCATGTCTGCCATTCAAACATGCAGAAAAAAGAGGATCTCATTCAGAAAATGGTTCATTTCAGTTTTAAAGCAAGGTCGTTTTTACCGCTCTAAGAGGGCTTAAACTGGTATTTTATTATTACTATATGAAGGAATGGGTTTTAATAGGAATGGTCTGGATTTCCTACTGCGGTCTGAGACAAAATATTTTTCTGTTAGCGTTTACGCTAACGCTTAGTACAAAATATATGGCAATGACATTACCTGCGATAAGTCACGTGACAATTCTCTACGCATGTAATGTCATTGCCATACATATTGTACTAAGCGTTAGCGTAAACGATAATTAAAAAGTTATTTGGCTAGGGGGGCAGGTAAGCCACCTGTGCGTTTGTAATCCAATCATTCAAAAAAAAAACAAGTAAAAGTTCCAAACAAGTCAATTTTCAAGTAGTCTGATGCAGTTGGTGGCAGTTATTTTAGTTAAATTATTGATTTCATGCCACCAACTGCATCAGACTGCTTGAAAAGTGACTTCTTTGGAACTTTTTACTTGTTTTTTTCAGTCGGGTTTTTTGAAAATATTCATTTTTTTTATTTTCTACATTTTCGTGAGTTATATTTGTGGAATCACCTCCTAGAATCCTTTATTTTGATACCCCACTTAATAAAGTTCATCGACTTAATTTTTTTTCTTATTCACAATATGGCGTCTGGTTGTCGCCATATTGTATTTTGATTACTGTCATGTCTTTAGTAGGACTCGCAATATTAAGACGAATCATTTGACGTAAGAATTATCAAAATCGGCCCACGGGTTTGGCCTCTATAGTGCCACAAAGGAATAAACATACATACATATATAGGGTGACTGGTAATTAGTGACCGATACTTAAACACGTGATTGTACTCATGATTACAAACAACTTTCCCAAAGACACTTTTTTTTTATATGTATTCATTTTTTTCACAATAACAACAGTTCGAAATTCGCGCGCGCGTGAGGTCAGTGACCGCATCGATCAGCTGTTAGCACTGAGGCAAAGGGAGCGGTGCGGGCGGCGGGGGAGCGTGAGACGCTACTACTAGTACATTTGCCCTTTCCCGAGGTCAGACTATTAGCTGATAGATCGTGCCTTATTTTAATGTTATGGCGCGCGCGTTCCTAGATATTTTTTAGTTATGTGGACATACGTTGCATTTTAAAAGTATTAGTCAAACACGCTGTCTTTGAAAATATTTTTTTTATTTAGCAACAACCGAAACATCTAGGTACTTGGTACTAATACCTACACTGCTTAGGTACACCAAAAACGGCACGTGGTGCCCGGCCAAGCGGGCTTGTGAGCCGTGCTTTGTATGATACGAGACCGCGTCTCACAGCTGATTGCAGCGGTCACTGCCCTCGCGCGCGCGCGTATTTCAAACTGTTGTGATTGTGATAAAAGGGAATAAGTATTAAAAAAATAGTTTTTTTGGGAAAGTTGTTTATAATCATGAGTACAATCACGTGTTTAAGCATCGGTCACTAATTATCAGTCACCCCATATATATATATACAACTTTGCGCTACAATGGTGAAATTAATTTAACACACGGGTAGGGCTAGTGCCCATTAATCATATAAATTATGATAGGTTAAAGTAATTCGAAAACAAAAAAAAAAAAATATTTCAACAAACTAAATAGTAATGCAAACTTTTTTACAAAAAGATAGTACCGTCTTACAAAAATCGTGCAAAATAACTTTAATTTCGGAAGACGGTGTTTCTGGTTTAGTTTCTTCGTTTTTGTCATTTTTTTCAAAAAGCATTACTATTTAGTTTGTTTGAAAATATTTTTTATTCAATTTTCGATTTATTTGAACCTATAATTATTTTATTTGATTAATGGGCATTAGCCATAGCTGTGTGTTAAATTAATGTCACAATTGTAGCGCCACGTTGTATACATACATACATACATAGGCTGATGAACACATTCTAAACCCTCCCTTGCGTCGCGGAGTCAGGTAAAAAGAGAATCAGCCCCCTTAGCCAAATTACATTAATTCTGTAAAGGTAAACGCTAACGCTTCGTGCAAAATGTATGGCAACGACGTTTTGCACGAAGCGTTAGACAGAGAACTGTCACGTGACTCACGCCCTGTAATGTCTTTGCTATACATTTTGCACTCTCTGATTCAGAAAATGGTTCATTCCAGTTTTAAAACAAGGTCTTTTTTACCGGTTCAAGAGGGCATAAACTAGTATTTTATTGTTTCATTATGAAGGAAGGAGTTTTAATACGAATGGTCTGGATGGGCAGGCCGTTACAATCCCACGTTTTATGTTGTTGAAAGTCGAGGCTGTCTTGATTAAATTTTATCGTGTGGCTGTAAAATCTTTAGTTTAACTATGTTGCAGTTATTTGTGTTCATTGAGTGGAGGAGTTTAGTTAGTTGAAAATATAGTAGGTACGTAGATGCAATCCAATCGTTGGTTCTTAAGAATTGTCAATAGAGATCAAAAGATTATTTAAGGTGCAGTTAGACGACTTCTAATGATTTTTAACCGACTTTCGAAATAGGAGGAGGTTTTATGTTCGACTGTATGTATCTGTTTTTTTTTTTAATGTATATCCGCCGATTTCTCCGTCAGTTGTGGACCGATTTTCAAAATTCTTCTTTTATCCGAAAGAATATACTCCCGAAGTGGTCTCATATAAATTTTATCGAAATTGCGTCAGCGCTTTTTGAGAAACTGAACAAAAACGAAAAATACGTATACCTAGATGACGTTTTTGTTTTCTCCAATTACGAGTATGTTTAAATTCCACGTTCCATGTTATTGGGGTTTTCAGGTCTAGGGTATAACAACTAAACAGTGAAAAATAAAAAACTTTTTTACAAGAAAAACAACCGACTTCCAAAAAAGAAAATACACTTTAATTTCGGAAGTCGGTGTTTGTATTTTATTTCTTCGTTATTTGACACTGACTTCCGAAATTAAAGTTATTTTTTAATTTTTAGTTTTTTTTAAGTTTTTTTTTTTTATTTTAAGTTTTTTTTTTTTTTATTTTTTTATCGTATCGGGTTTAGTAAGGTAACATAATTTAATAATCCATAATATTTTTTTTGGAATACCATATCATTTTGTCTTTCCTTGCAGTCAAATGAAAAGCAAAGAAGATGAATAATGTGCCCAACCAAGACATCAATACACTAATATATGTGCCGACTGCAATATTTTAGAGAAAGTCGATGAAAACGTTGCAAACCGTGGAAATATCACCGTAGAAACATTTTGGCAGTACTTTCCGCATGCGCGGATTTAAGCAAGCTAACCTAAAACACAAAGTTTTGGACACCGCGCTAAAACAGTTTGTTCCACCGGCCTGCGGCAAAAATGTAAACAAATGAATTTCGAAAACAGAGAAACGGATTTTGAAAACATTGGAAATTGGAATAAAATAATTGGTTATTTTGTCTGACGAATTGGAAAATTTTGAAATGGATTTGGAAGTGTGTGCTGCAGTAAAAGTGAGTTGTAAGTGTTTATTTATTTTTTAAATTTATATCTGTCTATACTTTTCTCATATCGTGAAACATGTAGTAGTTTAGTTTATTCATTCAATTTTTTATCTTGAACCAAAAATTCGTCGAAGTATATTTCAAATTTATTGGCAAACACATATTCAACAACTATTCTGGTTTTAATTATTGCACTTTAGCAAAATATTTATAAAAAATATTTTAAAACCATTTATATTCCTAATTTGCTTAGTTTTTTAACCGACTTCAAAAAGGAGAAGGTTCTCAATTCGTCTGTATGTTTTTTTTATTAAGTCAAATCTGCCTAGTCTTTTCCCAACTACCTTTGGGTTGGCTTCCAGTCTAACCGGATGCAACTGAGTACCAGTATTTTACATGGAGCGACTGCCTCTCTGACCTACACAACCCCAGTAACTGGGTAATACGATACCCCTTGGTACGACTGGTTGTCAGACTTTCGGGCTTCTGACGACCCGTAACGTCTGTCAAAGATCCACGATTGACAGCCGGGACCAACGACTTATCGTGCTTTCCGAGGCACGGAGGAGTCTCGGTATGTAAAGATGGTCACCCATCCATGGATCAACCCCGGCAAGAGTAGCTTAACCTGATGGCTGAACCCGTGCGGATGTTATTACTGTACCCACGAGTTTAGTGTTTTATTAAGTATATAAAGAAATTGAAAAAAAATACAAATCTCTCAGAAAAAAAACATTCCACACCAGTATCCATTAAACTAATCAATATTGCTTACTTATGTATTATAATAATCAATATTGCTTACTTATATATTATAATAACGTCGCAAAAGAACATTTGATTTTTAAAATATTAATAATTCCATCTTGAATTCCTACCCAGAAAACTATAAAATACAGCATAATTATGGTTTACATGCGTCATATATGGGTACTTAATCTAAATCGCCATCAGTTCAAAAAACTATAAAGTAACTTTGATAAAGTCACAGTCAGCGTAGCTTGTATGCAGTAAACAGACAACCAACTTCAGACTGGTACAGAAACTCCGCATTGCGCAGGACAATCCCCAACGAGCTTCACACCAGTTAAAAATAACACACATCAACGAGAAAATTGTACATTTAAAACAATAAGAAATATATTTTCATCATCTATGATAAAAACAATAAAAAAATCTGTTTTGTACCACTCACTTTTATATTGGACAGTTGATATATTTCAGTGTTTTAGTGGAACACCTATTTCCTCTGATTGTTTTGATATAGGAAAACTGAGGCGTGTGTGCTGGTAAGTCTAATTTTTGTATGTTTTTTTTCTTGTGTAAATGCAATTCGTAGTCAACTAATTAAACCTGAAATAAAATCGAAAATACAAAAATGTTTCGATGAAAATTAGGTTAAAAATTAAATTACTATGAAAGCACTCGTATATTTCTTAAAGCTATAATTCGACTCAAACCTAGAGTTATCTCTGTATGCTCATGGTCTGAGCCATTGATTTTCAAATTATAGTACGTATATTTTCCATTTAAAACAGATAATAAATAAAGTCTGGTGTGTTAAATAAATTAACAATATTTAAAACCTGTTGATTGAGGCTTCTGATATATGAAAGATAGACCCCACTATGTTTAATTTATAGAGACAATTATTTAATTTGGGTCATAATTCCTATATGTAAGTTGGTCCTAATAATTTTTGTATTCCTAAATCACGATATATGCTTTATTTACGTGTCCTTTTTATGAATAATAATATCTCCCAACAAGTACATAACATCCGTTCTAAAATTAGACCGTAATCATAATTACTCTCATTATAAATATCACATAACATATCCTCATTCCATAGGCATTGCGTGTACATATTTTATAATTGTACCTTCCGGACGTTGACATGTTTATAAAAAAACTCCCTACTACCGAAGTTGTCCGCACTGCAGCGTCAGATCGATCGCGCCACCACGCATGCGCAAATAACCTACATTTACGTCAGTGGTCGTAGAACGCGGGTGGGAAGTCGACGACATGCCGAAGCCGACACCCGTCGAAGATCTCGTAGTCCCTCCACAGGACACGAAAATATGTGGAACAATCTGCATCTGTCAGATGACAGCAGTGCTCAGTGCGGTATCCTTGGTGTACCTTACAGTCGCGATCTATATGCCGTATACTAGAGCCATCGCGTCCGGAATCGACCCTACCCCGATTATGTGCACGACAACACGAGCCATCAACAAAGACAACTGCGACTGGGGATCCTGTGGTGAATGGTGCCTCAGCAAGACCTCCGGAGCCTGCATCCAGATCTACGTCAACGTCAGGAAGAACGGAACATCTTTACTTTTGTCTGAATGTGGAAGTTCTGCTAATAAAACCTGCTTCGGTATCGACCAAGAGAACGCCAAAAAGTACCATTGCATCAGAGATGAGTGTAGGAACTTAACTGGAACATTCAACTGTACTGAAGGAAAATGTATCAACATAACAGACGCTTTCGAGTGCGCCTTCAGAGAAACGGATCCGCCATTAAAATGTTCTGGTAGAAGAGGGAAAATAACTTGTATAGACGTACATGGACTATTTTCTTGTACCAGAGGAACTTGTCGAAAAATTAGAACACCTTATAACTGTGACCGTAGATGCGTCGACATCCCTACCCGTAACAAAAACGTGATAGTTTTAAGTGGCGACAGAGTGTTTTTAGCAAGATGTGCAAAACTAGTACAAGAAGAAAATAGTACAGTAGTTTGGACTGATTCCGGGGAAGAAGTGCTTATGTTGTCGTGTCATGCAGTTCATAACGGAACACAAGGGGTAGTTGCTGTTGATTGTATTAACGCTGCCTTACTGCCTCGTACAGATATAGCAGATCTGACTAATTTCACGTATCTTCAATATTTATACCAATCTAGAGCAGTTCCTAATCGTTACATCGCTCCTTCTGAAGTGGAACTGACTCTAGCAAACGACAGCCGCTTGATGATAAACTTAGAAGGCTGTGTTAATACTCTGGCTGACGAATGCAAAGAGTTCTTGAAAGATTACGGCCGTGACGGTACTGATCACAACGCAAAAGCGAGATTCCCTTGTTTCTATATGGAAAATAGCCCTGACACCGTTGTGGCCCGATTTGATCTAGAAAATACGTACCGCCAGTTTGTAGTCGCCTTGGTGCTGCCTACAGTGCTGGTTGTAGTGTCTTGTGTTACTTTGGTGTTCTGTCAACGGACCATTGAAGTTGGTGATGATGCAAAGATGAGATTTAAAGGGTGCGCTGCTGGACAGGCTGATATGCAGTTGCATCCAAACGATCCTGTTTCTCCACTCTGAGATCAGTCACGTGAGATAGCTTTCTTTTGTTGTAATAATTATCATACACTTATATTTTTACATAATAAACATTAATGTTTGTTTGACATAAATTATCAATTGCTTAGCAATTTAAGTATTCAACATTAAAATGCGGACCTACCCTAACATTTACTTGTACAGGCTCTTACATAATTCAACCTAAAATACCTACACTTTATCTAAAAAAAAACATAAAAAGGGAACAATCACAATGCATATTTCATTAGTCCGATCCCTCTTACTTATTTTAGCTTAATCAATATAAGAACGGCAAAATACGTGCTACCCTTGACATAGTTTCGTGACTGAGGGGTGTTTTAGTACTGAATATTTTAAGGCACTGATTTAATGCGATAATTTGAAAGATTTGCGTTAAACATTTCCAGTTAAACATCTAGAATTGGTAATAGGTCTGTTTTTAGCACTTTTTTGTAGATTGGAGGCAACATTCGTTAGTAGTGGCTCGTGAGCTATAGACGTTAAATATTGGATTTTGGTTTTGCCAATAAAACTTGTCAATCATTACAACGAGTACTTGTTTACTATTACATTAGATGTTGATAAAATAATACTAAATGTAGGAAATCAGATGAAAATGTAGGAAAGTAATATTACATTTCCACCAATATGAGTTTAAGAATATAAAATGCCTGATAAGGGAACGAAATTAATTCTTAATTCTTTATTGTACACCAAATCTTAACATAAAACGAAACGAAACGAAATAAATCTGTTTGTATCTGTATTTTCAGACCAAAATAAATAGTTGCTTTTCTAACTGTTTACTAAATTGTACTTTATTTCTCTGTTCCAGGCGTTCCCCTCCTTTGTGAGGGTCCGGCTAGTTCACTAAGAGACGATTAACCTGCTTGCAATGCTTTCTACTGGCTGACACTCCCTCCAGATGTCTACTATGAGCAGATCCCGGGCGAGCCTGTCACCAGCCGCCTCCGAACGGTCGACGTTACCTATGGGAGCGTCTGCCGAGCCAGGCAGCCCAGATTTCAAGTCATTGGAACAACCGACGAGGGAGCAGCTTCTAACCCACTTTTTTGAAAGATTCAAGTTCTACACATCACTTTGTCTGGGAACATCAGCCATCCTCGCAGTCTTTGCTTTTCTCTTCTTGATACCGTTCGTGGTTGAACCTGCTGTACAGACAATACTAGCAGAGTTCGTGCCAGAAGCCGGTATCTGCTCTGTCTCCGAACATGTACACGCGGAAACTTTGACCAATTGCACCTGGGCATCGTGCAGGGAAGGCTGCACGACTGCTCACACTAAATGCCATAAGATACGTGTAAATTTAGCTAGAAGACCTTTTGTAGAGAATGCACCAGTACCTACTGAATGGGATGAGACTGATTTGAAGTTTCTGATAAACCCTGAAGGATGTGGGTATCCTCCACGGGTGAATTGTTCAGTGTTTGCGATCGACTACGCGGGTCCGCGGGCTCCGAAGATATTTCCTTGTTACTACAGTTTGACGCGGTCGGACTTGGTGGTAGCGAGGTACTCTTGGGACACGACGGTGCGAGGGTTGATCCTTGCCCTGGTGCTGCCGACGACGGTGTTCGTGTTCAGCCTGAGCGTGCTCGCGTACTGGCACTGTCGTTGCTGCGACAGGGCGTGTAACAGACGGGTGCACGCTGAATCGTTCGCGAGTAAAGAAGAGTAAGTATTATTGTGGCTTTTGATCTTTTCTGTTTTAGTAGTATTTTTTTTTACTGTCAGAAGTCAATTGCAATTTGTCTAATATTTTCTAAATACTTTGTAGAGTATATAATGTTACTTTACAATTATCCTTTTTGTGATTACTGACAGTATACAATATGTAACAAAAATCCTGTTGTTCCTTTTAAGGATCTGTATATTTACTTACAAGCACAAAATAGATGAACGTATAATTTTTAAATTTTAAGCATTGGCTAGTCGAGAGGTCAAAATCAAATAACTAGAGGATAAAATCGACACATTAAAAAAAATGTTTAGTTTATCTGATTTTAAAAGTACATCTTTATTTCGCTGAATAGCCTACGGGTTTCGCAATCGCTTCATGCAGAATTGCAGAGGTAATAAATCAGTAAGACATTACAAATATTAACAATTAAATATTTATTTTAATTATTTTTGAACAGTTTTTTTATAAAGGACTTGCTTTATTACGTTTGTACTTATACCGATTTTTAAAACGTGGGTAGAAGGAACAACAGGGTTTTTGTTACATACTCTATAAATGTAGATTTATTTTCCGTTTTTTGAGTAAATATAACAAATAGTGTAAATTACTGGACTTTCAGGTCCTATCTCAAGTATGGTGTTGGAACATCGTAGTTTTAATGGTTTTAACAAGTACGTTTTCTACTAGAATTTTGCACTGTGCTGTGTGAACTTAGTAATAATTGGTAGATTGTTCTCGTATATTTCACTGTAGGTAATAAGATTTTTTCCCTTGTAAATAGTTCACGAAATCTTTTGACTGGGTATAAAATCTTCTGCTTCATTCACGATAATATTCACGTTAAAAAAATGTAACTAATTATTACTGCAAAATCAGCACGTACAAAGTATATAAGCTACATTTTAGAAAAAAATAACCTTAGTTAAAACATACAATAGTTTGATCTTCTTTTACTTTCTCAAAATTTATTTGCCTGCTAAAACATTTTTTTTCCAAATATATATTGATTTCCCAAATTGAAAAACTTGGACATTAAAAAAGAAAGATTTCAAAATAAAAAATAAAAATTACAAACACCGCCCTATAGAGACATCGCAAAGTAACAAATAAAAATCACCTACTCGTAAATATTAAGTTCACACCTATGAAATCAGCGTTTTGTATGGAGAATTTTAAAGAAGTTGAATTTTTAATTCTAATATTTTCTTAATTTATTTAACAACTATGAACACTAATGTTTAAGTTGTGTGGTAATCGGTTGTCGTGGTATGGGCATGTGATGCGGAGGAATGAAGAAAATGTCGTGAGGAAAGTCTTGTGTATGGATGTGGATGGCTATAAGAGTAGGGGAAGGCCAAAGAAACGATGGTTGGACTGTGTGAAAGAGGATATGGGTAAAAAAGGGGTGACTACAGAGATGACGACTAATAGAGGAGTATGGAAGAAAAAGACATGTTGCGCCGACCCCAAATAAATTGGGATAAGGGCAGGAGAATGAACACTAATGTTTAAAAACTAAGATAACGTATGCTTCTTAGATTAAGCAACAAAAATAAGTTTTGGCTAAGTTAAAACAAATAGTGGTTTCATTTCTGTTAACAAAAAGAGGAGTCATTTTTAAGGTATTTTTTTTTTTGTATAAAACTATAAGTGAACCTTATTAGGTTTTTTACTATTGGCAGTTGTCTATGACGGACATTATTCGATAGAATACCAAGCAATTGAAGAATATTTTAATTCATAGAACTGACGAGGTTCTCTATTTGTGAGAAAAAAACGCCAATTTCATAGGTGGGAGCCCAATATTTTAATTAAAAAAAAAATGTTTTAATATTTCCCTTTTTCCACTTTTCAGTAGCAAACTGTTATGCGAGTTGGATGATGATCCAAGTGATGATGTGTTCTGACGCCGAGCTTCAGCCGCCCGCCGCCGCGCCTCCCCCAGAAACCCTGATGGCTACGTACAGCTTTAAACCTGCGTGGCTGCTACGTGTTCACCGCGTGGTCACATCGTGGTTACTGCGGCATCTTCCCGTAACCTTAAATCAACAACCCGATAAATTTCAATTCAATGTACGAATCGGTTGAAAAGTTTTCATCAAATTTTAAGGTTGTGACATTTATGTAACGCCATTGAAATTCATACTAATCACCATAGACTTCTATCAAAAAAAATTGCATAATGTATTTTCATCAATAGTACCTAGATTCATAGAATCAAATCGATAATGATATTAAATTTTTCACTTTTCAACCGATTATCTTTCCAGTATATTCCGTCTAAAATAATTTTTGTAAAGCATTTGCAAAAAAAAGTGCAAACCTTACTAGAGGCTGCAAATAATATTGGGGAGGTGTTATAATCAGAACAGTATTAGTATTATTACGACTTTAATGGCGGGCAAAAAGGCTTACGCTTTATTAAATTTATGAAAATTTAAGAAAAACTACTATTATAAAATAACGTCTCTTTATTCTAAAACTGAGCTATGCCGGATAGTATTAAGTCCTTTTTTATATTTTTTGCTTCCGGAAACGCGTGATTTTTATTTTGATTTTTACTTATAATAATAAACATAGATAGAAAAATAATATCATCCAAATATCATGTTCAAAATTGTGTACCTAAATAAAATAGTGGATCACAAATAAATATTTTCGTCCGCATTTTTAAAAATATTCAATTAAATAAAAACTGAAAAAAAAACACAATGTCATGAATTCATTTTGAAATATTAAAGTAGAATACACTTTCATAACTTTCCTCACATGCCTAAAGTAGCAAATACTATTATTGTAAATAGTATATTAATTTATATCAAATTAAATAGAACGTAATTAAAATAGTGTGCATTTATTTAATATAATTTTATTATAAAAATGTTAGCAATTCACTTAGTTATTTTGTATTTACTCCATTTTATTAATAGATTTTATTGTAAAGAATAAATTAATATTAGCTTTATTACGCGTCGTAATTACTTTGACAGCTGTCCAGTGGTAGAATTAAGTTTTACTTAGTATCTTATAGTTAAATGGGTGTAGCACAACTGCTATTTAAAATTACCTTTCTCATCTCAATTTGTCATGATTATAGACATCTTAATAATATCCAGCTACACAAAACGAAAAAAAACATTAATTTGGTTTGAAATTCCGTCACAATAAACATATTTCCAACCACTTAAAGGTTTTTTCCAATTATTTCATGACATTTTTAAGAAAGCTAATTTTGAATAACCTTGTAAACTAATTAACAATATACTTTAAACCTTAGCTTCTATTTAGCCAGACTTAAAATTAAGTTAAAAAATAAAATTAAAATATTGTTGTACATAATCTGCCACGTTTTGTGATATTACATTTAATATAAATTGTTCAAAGCTTTAAATTTAAATCAAGCTCTACTTGTGTGTTGTAAATGTGTTCCATACTATTCTTAAATTTTATTTATTACATAAAAATGTTCAAAAATAAAATAAATTGTTTATCATCAGTGTGTTCTGTTTTCCAAAAATGGTTTAAAAACACATTAAAAAATATGTAATATTCAAATTGTATTAATGTTATTCGCTGTGAATTATAATGTAAATACTCGTAATTATAATTATTAATGTTTTGTTTGAGTCTAATGATTAGATTTTAGGTAATAATTCGCAAGTGATGCATCAAACGGCAAACAAACACAAAGTGTAATGACAAATAAAGCTTGTTTTGTAAATTGGTTTTATTTTATGACTTGACACAAAAGTTTTCAGGCTCTTTACATGTGGAAGGCATCCTACAAGGTGGGCCGATGACCTGGTGAGAGTTGCGGATAGCCGATGGATGCGAGACGCACAGGACCGGTCGATGTGGTGATCCTTGGGGGAAGCCTATGTCCAGCAGTGGACGTCTTTCAGCTGAAACGATGATGATGCGGATTATATGTAGGTTGTGGCAGATCATAGAGGCACGCAGTGGCAGGACGAGATGGACAGATTTACTATTCATCACACTGTAGATTTATCACTGACCTCACAATTTCATAAAATTCCTTTTTACTAGAGTTCAATAAAAAGGAATTTTGTGAAATTCATATTAAACTATACACATTTTGATAAAAAAAATCCGAAAAACAGAACCAATCAAAAAGCTTGCAATTTCCCAGATTTTTATATTATAATTTCCTTATAAATAGACAAAACTGAATCAAGGTTGGTCTCTAATAACTATATATTTTGACACCGTGCTTGTTCATAGCAAATTGATTTCATTGTATTTCAATTTCTGTCGATTTTTTTCAAGGATTAAATTAAGTGATTTTTGTATCCAAGACTTTATTGTTAGTTTTTTCTTTAGGAAAATTAATGAAAATTAGAGGTTGTTGATTCCATAGGTAGAGTCAAATACAGACTTCCAGTGGTGAAACCTACGGGTTACAGTGTTATTATGGGTTGTATCACAGAGTACATTATAATATATGGTTGTATACGCTTTTTACCCGACTTTACTAGAAGGAGGGTAATGTTTAATTTAAAACTGTAGCTTTGATATTTGGGATAATCCTTGCAGTTTTTTTTTTCAACCACTGTAACTCCTGAAAGTACAGTGGCGACCACTAGAGAAGCACTGAGTCAATGAACCTCCTGGAGAATCGATTCAACTGTCTTGAATCCTGCAACAAAATGAAGTATTAGCGTAGTGCTTGTAGATCCATATATTATGGACTTTTTACCATATTGTTACGAGCTGGGTATGACATAAATTATTTTACACCAATTAATTAACCAAATATCCTTTATTAACTGAACAACTTATTTACACAAACACTAAATCGCTTATAATCACTATTCTCTTCGTAATCGCTTGTATTCGCTTCCGTTCACATCCGTAGTCGAAAACAGACTGACCCACTCCCCCGCCGTCCGGCCCATTTATACAATCATGGAAGATTCCAGAAAATTGTCGAACTATCCTATAGTGGAATATTCTAGAAACATCTATGAACTTCTATCTCTTCTTCTTCTCCTCACAGACCTGCAGCAGCTTCCTTAACCCACATACCGACGCGCTTAGCAGCACCATGCCCCGACCTCGCCACACCCCGACGACGAAGTTGAGACCTTGTATGAGGATATATCCAGAGCCATGCATGGTTACAAAACTCACTTCACCGTAGTCATGGGGGACTTGAACGCGAAACTGGGCAAACGAGACGGTGACGAGCTGCGAGTGGGGCAAGTTGAATTTAGTCTTCGGAACCACCGGGGACACATACTGGTCAGTTTTATGGAGAAGGAAGGCCTCTATTTGATGAACTTCTTCTTCTGAAAGCTTTAGCACAAGAAGTGGATCTGGCAGAGCCCCGACGGTGTAACTAAAAATGAGATTGACTTCATCATGTCGACGAAGAAGCAGATATTCAACGATGTCTCTGTGATCAACTCGGTGAAAACTGGAAGTGATCACTGCATGGTAAGAGGCACATTGAATCTAAATATCAAGCTGGAAAGGTTTCGACTAATGAAGTCTACGCTCCGACCAGCACTGATCCAGATCCAAAACCTCGAAAGCTTTCAGCTCGAACTTCAAAATCGTTTCGACTGCCTAGTGAGCTCCGTGGACGAATACAATAATGGGTTCGAGGAAACTGTCCATACGGTCGGGTCTAAGTTCTTCAAGACTCACCGTACCTACAGGTAGTTCTCTGATCCTACTCTCAAGCTTATGAAGGGGAGGCGGGAGATGATTCTACAGTCTTCACACGATGCGTGTAAATACCGGCAGCTCAATTGACGGATCTCCAAGTCCTTGAAAAGCGATCTCCGCCGCATTAATACCGAAAGGATTAAAGCGGCTCTTTGCAAGAGATTTGTCTATTGGGCAAAGCCAGCTCACGAACCTGAAGACCGACGATGGCAGAACCATATCCGCCAAATCGGAGCTTCTGAGAGAGATCGAGACGTTCTACGGACAGTTATACACGTCAACGACTAACCCCGCTGCGAATCTAGCTAACGACCCAAGAGCTAGATTGACCCGACACTATAGCGAAGACAGCCCGGACGTCAGCATGTATGAGATTAGGATGGCTCTGAAGCAGCTTAAGAACAACAAGGCGTCGGGTGATGACGGAATCACGGTCGAACTTCTGAAGGCGGGTGGAAAACCGGTCCTTAAAGCCCTTCAGAAACTGTTCGATTCCGTCATGCCACAGGCTTGGGGCAGAGGTGTGGTGGTACTTTTTGCGCGCGAGATGATTCGTGATGACTCTGGAGAACGGCTTGTAGACATGGCTCAGAAGTAAGATGGGCCTGTAATTCTTAAACAGGGCATTGTCGCCCTTCTTAAAAAAAAGTACCACCACACCTCTGCCCCAAGCCTGTGGCATGACGGAATCGAACAGTTCAGTTCAGAAAACCCCTTGTTCACCCCTACACCCTAAACCTACTCTTCAGGAACACACCCTCTAAATTTCATGTCTCTAGGACCAGCGGTTTAGACTTATTTCTATTACTTACACTCTGTATAGCTAAGTTCTTAAAAATGCTCAACACTACTCGTATTTCTACACCTTCTAAATACAAAAGGAGCAAAAAACGCATAAACTGGTAAACGAAAAGGAATCAATCTCCCTAAACAAATAACAATATTGTATTCAAGCATTTACCGCACTAATTATTTATTTCTTTAGATAAACATCAAACAATTTGCCACGTTACCAGCCTAGGCACAACTAGGCATAATAAAAATGCTTGCCATGGATCAATAAAAAGTAATAATTTAGCACCTTTGAGGTTGGGATAGGGTGATGAGAGGAGCGAGTTACTTCACCCGCTATCGCTATTCATATGCCTAGCTTTTTTTGTCCACGTTTGGCTCGGCTTCCAGTATAGCCTCATCATCATAATATCAGCTGAAAGGCGTCCCCTGCTGGACATAAGCGTTTCCCAAGTGTCGCCATAACGACCGGTCCTGGTCGTCTCGCATCCATTGGATTTTTTCTTATTTTTTTTAATTGTTTATTGTTGATAGGTACGCGTTCTATCTCACCTGATGGTAAGCGATGATGTGGTCGAAGATGGAGCACGCTTGCCTAGAAGTAACCTATTCACTCTTGATTCCTGAGATCCTCACCAGGAAATCGGTCCACCTTGTGAGAGGCCTTCCAATGCTGCGTCTTCCGGTTCGCGGTCGCTACTCCAAAACTTTTCGGCCCCATCGACCATCTGTTCTGCCAGCAATGTGCCCTGCTCACTACCTCTTCAGTTTGATGATTATTCGGGCCATATCTTGTTTCAGTATAACCTGATGCAACTGAATACAAGTATTTAACATCGAGTGACTGCCACAACCCAGTAAGAAGAGCAGTGGTGACTTGGTGGTGGTTATTGCCCCCATTTGGCCCTGATATACAAGTTGAAGCTCAAAACTAGGCTTTAATTTTTAACCGACTTCAGAAAAGAGGAGGTTCTCAATTCGTCTGTATGTTTTTTTTTTTGGATGTTTGTTACGCGATATCTCCGCCATTTTTTAATCGATTTTGATGATTCTTTTTTGTTTGGTAGGTCATACTTCAGAAGTGGACCACCTCTGAAGTATGACCTACCAAACATATAAATTTTATCGAAATCAATTCAGCACTTTTTGAAGAAATCAACATAAACAATAAATATGTATACATAGATGCCGTTTTGGTTGTCTCCAAATGTTCAATTTCAATGTATTTTCAATTTAGTTTTACTTCTGGGGTACAACAACAAAAAAGTGAAAAATAAACAACTTAAAAAAAAAAACCACCGACTTGTAAAACTTACAAAAAAAACTTTATTTTCGGAACTCGGTGTCAAATAACGAAAACATAAACACCGACTTCCGAAAATAAAGTTATTTTGTAATTTTTAGAAGTCGGTTGTTGTAATCATCACGCTCTTAAAACGGAGAAAGTAAAACATCGTGAGGGATTCGGCGTATCCTAAAAGAAAGTTCAAAGACATAGAACATCTATAAATCCACACTGGGTCTGGTTGGTCCACAGCCCACTGATCATACGCACAAAGCGTTTTGAGAAAAAAATCATTGCGCGTACAGCTAGGGAGTGGAATTCCCTACCGGAGTCTGTGTTTCCTGATAGCTACAACCTGGGAGTCTTTAAGTCAAGAGTGAATAGGTTACTTCTAGGCAAGCGTGCTCCATCTTCGACCACATCATCGCTTACCATCAGGTGAGATAGTGGTCAAACGTGTGCCTATCAACAATAAATAAAAAAAATCATTCTAGGCTTTTTTTGTGGGGTGGGAAGTCATCCAATGACTTCTCCCGCTCTGGGTGAAGCGGGAGGGCGTGTCAGACTCTTACTGACTAAAACCCACCCCTGTTCCTTCCCTGCCTGAGTGCCCAGGGGTGCGGTAACTCATTTTCAGAAATTTTTCGCTACCCCTAGGCATGCAGGCACCGGCCACGATGGGCCCCGTCAGTGGTGGCTGGAACACTACACGGCGTCGACTCACGGGCCTGGTGCTGGACGGCGAGCTACCCACTGCTCGCCACCAGGCCCGGGTATCATTCTAGGCTGATTTTGCTAACACAGTTAAGTAGCTTCTGTACCGGGTGACATGGTATCTCTTGAAATGCTTAGTTGTCAGTTTTCCGAGTTTCTGGATCGGTAAGGACACTCATAATAGCAATTATAATCAAATTAATTGCTGCGTGTCGCGGTTTCGATTCCCAGACGGAACAAATATTTGTATGGCCTACAGATAGTTATTCCGGGTCTGGGTATGTATAGTGTGGCCCAACGTTTAAAAATAATTGAATTCTTTGGCACTGTGGTTACTGACGTAACTTACAGGATTAGTAAGCTAGAGCTGCTGAAGTGGCAGTGCACCAGCCATGTTTCTCGAAAAGCCGATAGCCAGTGAAGTAGACGATCGCGTCATTTAATCTTAATAAAAAGATACCGTTATGGTTTGTTATTTGTTGATTTAAATTGAGGGCTTTTTTTCGATGGTTTGAACATTTTTTTTTTTTACTGGAGTTAGTTTACTTCGATTACCGTATTGGTCCTATAGCGGACCACTATTACTGCCCTAGAGTGGATTAGAGAGACCGCATAAGCAGTAGACTGCAAAAGGCTGATTTAATAGATGGTTATGATCCCCTTAGATAGAGATGAGATAAAAATATAAGTCCTTTCGCTTGGGTCTTTAATTAAGTTGGTTTGTGTGTTGGTTTGTTTGAGTCTGCAATATAATTGTAAACAAAATATGGTTAGCAAGGTTGATAACAACACCATCGGACTAACAATTCCAACTGACTAACAATTTTGAATTTTTGCCATTAATTGTAGCAAAATGGATGCGTCAGTGGTCACTTTATTTTAGATTAGAAATTTATTATTTTTTAGAATTACACTACAGAAAGAAAATCTTTATCACGATCATCAGTTGTAGCCAGCGTCCTGGACCACAGCTGTGTATTGTCTTCTTTTTAAAAAAAAAAAAACCATACACCCCGCTAATCGCTTCGCTACCCCACCAAACACCCGCCCTTAATCAGAATTGCCAGTATTTTAAAAGGGTTGAACGACCTCACATGGCATGGTACCTTGCGTTTGACTGCATTGCCGTGGGTCTACGGCACACCATCACACTATGTGGAAATATTCAGCGAATACATACATAACCCTTACTTGTACGTGACATAAGAAACATGGGCTATTTCCAGAATTATTTATGGAGACAACTTCGAATAGCAGAACCTTGAAAGATTGATGATCTTTGGTGGTACTACTACCTTTTAAATTTATGTGGTAGAGGGTCAATTTTAAGGAGGTGCAAATTGAGGGGACGGCTGAAAAAGGTGTATAAAAGGAGATTATGCTGTGTCGACACCAAATGAATTGGGACAAGGACCGGAGGATGATGATGAAATAATCATCTGTTCGGATTTAATGTAACTTAAAATTGGAAGAAGTCACTGGCTCCTGAAATACAGGTACCTAGCCTATCTCTGGAGCCAGGGTCTCACCCTTTTCTGTAACCTGTTTATGGCAATAAAGAATTTTATTCTGTGTGTGTGTTTTGTAATCTGTGCAAAATAAATAATTTTTCTTTCTTTCTTTCTTTTTATTTCTATTATTATTGTTATGCTACCGGATTGGACACTGATTAGAATCGTTGGTATTGTTATGATTACCAAATCCATAATAACCATCCTTCTCCTCCTTGCGTCGTTTGTCCTCAATACTGAGTGTCGTAACCTCGATGAATGACTTTATCGTGGACAATATTTTGTCATGTTGTCATTTTCTGCAATGTAGACGGCGCGCGGCGTCGCAGACTGTGTGGTCTCTAGTGTGGAACGAATTTGATCTGAATAACGTAACGGATCCTGCCTCTGGGTTTTTTTATATTATGACCAAATGCAATGTGGCCAAAGTATTAAAAGCTTCTCCACAGACACATGATGGTCATACTATCTGTACTAATTTTTATTAAATTAATCCTTTTCACGTATTAACAGCTGTATGGATTGGAATGAAATTTAGCACACGGGTAGACGATGTGCAGGACAAAGGATCCAGGGAGTATGTTTCCTTGGAAGCCACTGGCTGAAACGAGTGCTTAATTTATAGGCTTACTTAACAGAGATAAGAGCAGTCTTGCATAAAATGTCGAGGGTTCACATAAATGTAGTAAGTGGTGACGGGCGGACGTTTTTGGGGGACTGTCTTTATGTTGAAATTTGACGTTCAAAAAGTGCTTAATAACTTTTGATTTTGATTGTGTATCGTGCACACTATCGATAACGTTAAATTAAAGTCTTAGATATCATTCAAATCATTGAGTCCATTTTTATTGGAAATTCTATTATACTCTGATTTATTCTATACCACCAACCCGCACTGGGCCTTCGTGGTGGATTATTGAGAAAGAATGGTTCCTCTCACAAAGAGGAGGCCTATGTTCCAGCAGTGGGAATGATGAAAAGCTGATTTTTTTTATTAACTCGTTTTAATGATAATGCTATTCTATTCTAATATAACAATTGCTGTATACTATTTACATCCTTATAATACTAGGTGTCTCAGAAAAATCTCAAAGACATGGGAAAATTACTTTTTGAAAATAACATTATTTACTTCTCGGCGCTGGCACTCTTCAATGCGATCTCTAAGATTCATGAAAACGCGCCTCAGAAGCTGAAGAATGTTTTTGATTTCTGGTCTAATATTTTCAATTCAGATAATTATGGTTGATGGATTACTGTAAGTTAATCCGGAGGTGTGAGGTCTGGGCACCGCGGGGGCCATCTGATGTCACATCTCATCAAAATCAGCTTCGTCTTCTTTAAAGTGAGTTTTTTTCTGAGACATCCTGTATAACCAAAAACTCCCAACGAAATAAATTTTAAAATATTGCGTCATGAAATTCTTCCGCCTCCAATTATACATAAAATATGATAGTTACTCGTAGTTAAGTATTTTATAAGAATCTAAATAATATGTAGCAATTATTTTATTAGAATATAATAGAATTGCCAATATAAACTTTTCAATTATGATCACGAAGTAGATGCAAGGAGATGTTAGCTACCATTTCCAAAATCAGGCATGAAACTTCATCACGGTGGAGCATACGGTGGAGATCTGCCCCGCTTGGGCGGAATCAAAATCAAAATCAAAAGTCATTTATTCAAACTAGGCTGAGAACCAGCACTTTTTGAACGTCAAAGTTCTACATAAAGACAGTCCCCCAAAAAACGCCCGCCCGTCACACGGAGCACCGCCTTGTCCTCGTGGATGCGATAGGCAGCAGCGACCTCTCGTGCCCGGCCCTGGTTCAGGCTATGGTACGGAGCGAGAGGGAATGCGAAGCAGTCTCCTTCTGCGAAGCAGTAATGTTCGCGAAGGAGGAGACAGAACGGGTGAGGGAGACTCAACGGAGTGGCCCTCACGCCCCCAGCCGCAGCCACTGCAGGATGCTGTCTGGGTGTCTGGAGTCGCTGGACGATCTCCGGCCACCGTAGACGCGGGCCTGCGGACGGCGAGTAATGGGTAGCTCGCCGTCTAATCAGCACCGGGCCCAAGAGTCGACGGCGCGTATTGTTCCACGTGCGCCTCAAAGAGACGTCGGCCCATAATGGCCGATGCCTGCATGCCAAGGGGCGCGGATAAATTCGTAACAGAGTTGCCGCGCCTCTGGACACTCAGGCAAGGAAGGAACAGGGTTGAGTTTCAGTCACCCAGGGCGGGAGAAGTCATAGGATGATATACCACACCCACAAAAAAAAGAAAAGGAATGAAACTTCATGATTACTGTATTCCTAATGGCTGTTTCGCAGAATCATCACACTGAACATTTAGGTGGCAATATAATAGCCATTGGTTGTTATCTACTTAAACATTTAAAATCGAAGCCGCATAAGGTTTCCGAAAAGTATTAAAACTAAATAAAATTCATGGGTTTCACGAAAAGGGCGAGTTGATAGCCAGTAAATATTTGATTACACGGCGGTGCGGCCTTGACAATTGAAGTGGAAAGAATTTACCGTTAAATGGTCTAGTTCCTTTTTCGTTTGAAACATTTGAAGTTACATTTTCAAAGGGTTTTCATGAGGAAGGAATTAATATTATCGTATTTAAAGAGATTCCTGAAGACCTGGTGAGGGTTACTGAAATCCGATGAATTGCGAGACGTATAGGACTGGTCGTTGTAGCAACACTTGGGAGGCCTATGTCCAACAGTGGGCGTCTTTCAGCTGAAATGATGGTGATGACGTTGAAATTAAAAACTACATGTAACCTGGCCAAGCGTAATACCGTAGTTTTCCAGTAACATAAAGTTAATCACTTAGCTAGGAGTGCAGGGATTCCCAGGTCTGTGCACTCTATCAAGTTTGATCTCTCGAGAATGTTTGCCCAGAAACGTATTCTATTCTGTAATTTAACATGACATTTTTTTGAAACGTTTTTCGGTTTCTGAATTTAGTAAGAACGTGTCAAATCATAATTACATGCCAAAGAACAATGGCAGAGTCTTAAACAAATTTTTTTTGACCTTTTTTTATTGCGTCTGTAGACAAAAACCGGCCAAGAGCGAGTTGGACTCGCATGCAAAGGGTTCCGAACAAATTTTTCTTTTTCAGGTTTTTTTTACACCTTATAGGTTTTCCTGTAATCTATAAAAAAAGAACTACTTTCTGTATTTTTTTCAAAGTTTTAGGCCCAGTGGTTTCGGAAGGGGGGATAACTTCAAAATAATGTTAAGATTGTTGCTTAGAATTATATAGATTCAAGTTCTTAAAACTTAACAGACAGATGTGTTGCTGGGGAGTTTGTTGGCCACTTCTTCTTCACAGCTAAAACACTAGGAAGTGGTGACGGGCGGGCGTTTTTTGGGGGACTGTCTTTATGTAGAACTTTGACGTTCAAAAAGTGCTGGTTCTCAGCCTAGTTTGAATAAATGACTTTTGATTTTGATTTTTTTTTTAATATATTTTAAAATTAAAAAAAAAATATTCAAGACCCTCACAATGTGCCCTTTCATTTGCTATGTCGCACGACACAGTTTGAAAAACTTTGATTTTTAATTTTCCGATTTTCACCCCAAAATGACCCCCATATTCTAAATTAATTTATTAAGGGTACACCTTCGTGTTTGGGTCACAGATAATCATGTGTATACCAGATTTCAACTCTATCGGTCCAGCAGATTCGAAGCAAATTGATATTTGTTAGGAATATTATACGTAATAATAAACATTATCACCAAATTTCAAGTTCATAGGTCAATGGGAAGTTAAAAAATTCTTCGCAACAAAATTTTGTGACAGACGACGGACAGACAGACAGATGGACAGACAAACAAACGGACACATGAGTGACAAAAATATGGCTCCGTTTTAACCCTTCGGGTGCGGAACCCTAAAAACTGGCCAAGTGCGTGTCAGACATCGCACATTTAGAGTCCCGTACAAAATGTATTTTTTAATATTTGTATGGTTTCGGGTTAACAAGATGCTTAAACTGTGAAAATTTGAAGACTGTTCCACTGACTGCTCCAACCGTTTGGCTGTAAACCCTATGTGACAGACGATGGACTGACAAACAGACGGACATGTGAATGACAGCAATAGGGCTCCGTTTGGATCGTTCGGGTACGGAACCCTAAAAAAAAGCGTAATAAAAACCAAAATGAAAGATCCTTTCACCATCACGTGAATCAGCGAAACTTGAGAAAACTTCTCACTCCGAGAAGGCATTTGGCTGTTTCACTGATGAGACAGCCAAATGCCTTCTTTTTCCACCAAACATGAGTAGTTGACACTTAAACGTTTTTCAGTTTTCAGTTGCATGTAACTTAGAAATGGGTCACAGCTGTAATTACAGCTTTTCAGCAGTCACGGCAATGCAATTACTGGAAACAGACCTTTCAGGCTGTTGAACTTTTTTCAGAATTCCGTGTTAGTGACAAACTGTGTTAAAAACTGTATGATTTGTTCAACGACGCCTCATTAACGCTTTAAGCGCGACGTAGACCAAAAGAGATATGATACTGTAGGACCCCATGGCACCAGTACGGCCTGCAGGGATCCTGGGACGTTCTTCAATGCCCCGGAGGATGTCACGTAGCTTGGCGACTCGCTGGCTTAGCGCGAGAGGACTATACGAAGGGATACTGGCTACGGTCGAATAAGGAAAAGTTCTGAGGGTGCTTTAAATTATATGAGCCAATAGGCTAGTTTCCTAAAAAAAATTAACTAGTCCGTTAGTTAGGTTACCGAAAAATATTGGACTCGTATTTTCCATAAATAAGGACGATCTATATGATCTTCCAGTTATTCTCCATATATGACGTTACAACTCGATACACTTTTTACCGTTTAGTGACTTAACAAGCCCCCACTTAAGGCGTTGTTACTGCCAATTACCTTGAATGGTTAGCTTGCGTGTAATGTGCTGAGCTCACGTAACGCGTCGTACGTCCACCCAGTAATATGACTCGCCCATCAAGGAGCGCTGTCCGAAATTACGCATTATTAATTTATTACAAATAAAACAACAAATATTAAACTAAAACACTTAGACTAAATCTTAAATAATTAAATGATCTTTAAAATAGTGAAGATTTCATAAAAATACGCTTTGTAGTTTTTGCGTGATTCTCAATTTTTTATCCGCGTTAGATATAACTTTACAAATTAATTACACTATGTTTTAAAAATACATTTTCAAATATTCTCAGATCAAATCACGACGGAAATTGTCTCAAGTAACATATATTTTTTTCAAAGAAATATGACTAGTCGTTTAGACGTGATGTTCAATTAAAATCTTTTAAAAGTCGTATAACTACGCCTGTTTTAGTTTTAAGAGTAACGTTTCATGATTAATGCAATCAAATGCCTTTGCGAGAGGTCGCAAATGATTCCTATCGCATCTTGGGCCTCTTACCATGCTGTAAATATGTGTTTTTAATAAAGTACCAGCATCAGTAGTACAACGTCCTTTGGCGAAACCAAACTGTTGATCGTGTAAGATTTTATTGATTTTAAAATGATTTTTGTGGAACAATTAAAATCAAGTAGGGATACTGCGTATGTGCCATTTAGTTTTAGATATAAAATAGCCAGGATATTAGCTTTTCCTGCGTACAGCCGCATTCTTTTGTGTTTTTTTAATGTTCGCTTTTCTTTAAGGTGTTGTAGGTTTTTTTTTAAATTATTAATTTAATATTAGTATCTTGTTCAATCCAGACTTTCTGCTACTGAGAATTTTACTTTGAATCCAATCAGAATTGAACCTAGAACCCTTAGCTCAACAGTAGCACTTGGGACTACCAAGCTAGTATTTGAGATCTTGCAGCCACTAAGTTAACTGTTTCCCACTTGAGGTCTGAAAATGGAACCTTATTATTTTTATTTTATTTATTTATAACAGACATACATACAGCTATCATAACAGATTTCCCAATGCGATAGTGTAGAAAAAAGAATTTCAACAATAAAAAAATAACAATAATTTCATACAATTCAAATTAATAACATTTTTCCTCGTATTCTAATAATCATCATTCTCCTGCCCTTATCCCAATTTAGTTGTGGTCGGCGCAACATGTCTTTTTCTTCCATACTCCTCTATTAGTCGTCATCTCTGTAGTCACCCCTTTTTTACCCATATCCTCTTTCACACAGTCCAACCATCGTTTCCTTGGCCTTCCCCTACTCTTATAGCCATATACGAACAACTAATTTCTTTATTCTTATCTTTTTAGGGTTTCGTACCCGAAGAGTCCAAACAGCGCCCTATTGTTGTCACTCACGTGCCCGTCTGTCTGTCTGTCCGTCCATCCTCTGTCACAAAATTTTGTTACGAAGAATTTTTTAACTTCCCATTGAAATATGAACTTGAAATTTGGTGATAACGTTTATTATTACGTATACTTTACTAACAAATACCAATATAGGGTACGGAACCCTTAATGTGTGAAATCCGACCTCTCCCCTACTCTTATAGCCATCCACATCCATACACAAGACTTTCCTCGCGAGATTTCCTTCATTCCTCCGCATCACATGCCCATACCACGACAACCGATTTCCACACAACTTTTCCGTCAGCGGTGCCACTTTCAGACTTCCTCTTATATACTCATTCCTAATTCTATCCATGCGCGTAACACCACACATCGCTCTTAGCATTCTCATCTCAGCTACATGCAATTGCTTTTCATTCATCCCTTTTGTGGCCCAACATTCTGAACCATACAAGACAGCAGGTCTGACCATTGTTATCCTCGTATTCTAATCTCTCTCTCGTATGCTAATAATATTATGTGAAAATCTAATCATCATCATCATCTTCATCACCAGTCTTTTAATGTCCCCACTGCTGGGGCACAGGCCTCCTCTCTGTAAGAGGGTGTGGGCCGTATCCACCACGCGGACTCAATGCGGTTTTGTGAAAATCGAATGCTTTTAATCAATAACGCTTCAATGCTGCTTGGATTTGACTGAAAATTGGAACACGGGTAGACTATGACTAGAATAGAGAAGATTCCAGATAAAAAAAAAATAAGCTAAATTATAAAAAATGTTGGTCAGTATTTATTGTTATAACAAATCAATGAAAAATGACAAAGATGAAACGCATCGAAGTTCAGGAGTGCGGGCTTACTACGTCACTAAATGGTACAAAGTGTAACGAGTTGTGACATCACACGAAATTTCAACGCACTGTATCGTCCCCATTTTTGGTTTACGTGATGATAGAGAAATACGTGTCCAATGTTTTTGAATTTATACTTCTTTTGGCGCGTTACAGAAAATGATGAGAGTAAATTTTTACGATGCGCGCGCACACCGTCACAAAAAACTGACACCCTGAAGTTAGCTAGAACAGACACCCTTTTTTTTTTGGGGGGGGTGTGGGAAATCATCCAATGACTTCTCCCGCTCTGGATGGAGCTGGAGGGCGTGTCAGACTATTACTGACTAAAACCCACCCCTGTTCTTTCCCTGCCTGAGTGCCCAGGGGTGCGGTAACTCATTTTCAAAATTTATCCGCTGTCCCTAGGCATGCAGACACCGGCCACGATTGGCCCCGTAGAACTGACACCCTGAAGTTAGCTGCAGGCTGTGGTTCATGAAGAATGATTGTTTTCGTTTTGTAAACTTTGTTACAGTTTGGTTTTTTATCTTGTTACGCCAAAGAAGTATAACTTCTTACGTGCGTACATAAGTACACACACACTTTGTTTTTGTAATCCTACTTACGGACTTAATAGATTTTTTTTTACCCTTTTAGACAATCCTTTCGGATAATTTTCAAAGCCACTGGCAAATCAAACTTTTCTATGTCTATATTAAAAAATTTTACTTCCAAAAGTAGCACAATATAATCTCACAAATCTACTTCAGATATTGCCATTCAAGAATCCGCATTTCCTCAACAAAAAGCGAGGCAATTCGCTACAGCTGCATTTTCAAGCATTCAGAAGGAAATTATACTTCATTTTACGACCAACATAAAATGTCTTATGATCTCGTGGGCTATTCTGATGGAGGCTTATTTAGAAATGTCATATATTGGGCTTAGATTGTCGTTGTAATAATCATAAAAGGGCTAGTTTCGGTTGATTAGTGGTTTAGGACGATAAGAGTGAAGGGAATCGAGGGACCATATTAATAATGATTACATAAGTATTGATGCGGTGCGTAGCGCTTACCACCAGCGCGGCGAGCGTGTATGACTATTTGTATGAACTTAAACGATACAAAAGGAATATGTAATAATCGTAGCAGGAGGCGTTTGGAGAGGAGCCAGTTCCCACTTTGTTGGAAGACAGGGAAACTGGTCATCATCAAGAAACCGGGGCGCCCTGTGGACTTTTCGTCCGCTTACCGGCCCCTCGTGCTGCTTGACGAGGTGGGCAAGCTCTTTGAAAAAGTCATTGCAGACCGCCTCATCGGGCAGCGGCAGGGTGCGGCTGGGGCCGGATCTGGCGGAGGGCCAGTTTGACATTGCGTGAGGGAGACTCAATAGAGACGCTCTCACGCTCCCAGCAGCCGCCACAGGAGACGCCCTGTCGGGGGTTGCAAGCTGATATCCGGGCACCGTAGGCGCGTGCTTGTGGACGGCGAGTGGTGGGTAGCTCGCCGACCGATAAGTACCAGGCCCGAGAGTCGACGGCGCGTAGTGTTCCACGCGCGCCTCAAATAGATGTCGGCAGTACCTGACGGGGCCCATTAGGGCCTATACCTGTCTGGGGTCGCGAAATAGAGTTATAAGTGTGGCCGTTGGCACACAGGCAACTGAAGAAACAAGGGTGGGCTTTTAGACAGAAAGAGTCTGACACGCCCTTAGGGCGCTTTCAATTTAGACGGTTGGTGCCGGACTGCTGCAGTCCGGGTATCGTACTGCGCACGGGCGGTTATGATTTTTCATACAAAATGTCTCGACGCAAGGTCGTGCGAGTGATGTGCGGAGCACGTCCGTTGGCGGAACGGCAACAATGCATACCCTTTGCCGAGACATTTTGTATGAAAAATCATAATCGCCCGTGCGCAGTTCGATACCTGGACTGCAGCAGTCCGGCACCAACCGTCTAAATTGAAAGCGCCCTTACGCTCCACCCAGAGCGAGAGAAGTCATAGAATGATTTTCCACCCTCCAAAAAAAAAAGAAAAACTTCTCAGGGATTTGCCCTAAAAGGCGTAGCACATTGGGGGTTCCGGAGTGGTCTTTTAAAAGGTAATGGGGCCCCCTTCCATGTGCTGATGGTGATCCCCTCGGTGCTTTTAGTGAGATAAGAATCTCACTCTTCCTGCTCTTTTCTCCAAAAGTCAAGGCGCCTTTTGAGTTTTCCTCCCCGAAAACAAAAAAATACTAGGCGTTTCTGTAGTTTCTGCCTAATCTCAAAACACGTGAGTTTATGTATGTATTAAAAAAAAACTTTTTAACAAAAAATTTAACGGATGAAAAAGAACTAAAAAGCAAGAAATGTATAAACGTTTTAAGTCTTGACTATTGAGTTTATTTACATAAAATATCAAATTTAAGTAATATAAACTAATTTTGAGTCGGCGTCAAACTACAATCTGATTAATTATCTAAATTGTTTAGGTACCTACTTACGTAGAAATGAAAAAGGCTCTACGTAGGTAATTAATCATTTTATTATTTGGCGCCGACTCAAAATTAGTTTAAATTTGGTATTTTATGTAAAATAAAACATCGTTCCTTGAGTTTCCCAGGATAATTAACCAATTGAGGTTACCTCCAATATTGTAAAGACGTCTTTTTTTCAAAGCATATTAAGTGTTTTCTGTCACAAAAACCACAGTTCTTATATCTAACTTCTAATTGTTTAGCAAAGGCATGGTTTCCATCATCAGCTTCAGTTTCATGATGTGATAATTCCTAAACGCAAATACCTGTTTAAGTTATGAAAAGTAAACAGAAACACTATTCGTGTCCACAATTTTCGAGGGTTTCTCTAAATTTTATCAGGATTCCATCATCAATTCCTGGCTTCCTTGACATCGGACCACTCTTGAGAAAAAAAGAATTATCAAAATCGGTTCATAATTATCGGAGTGAACATACACCAAAAAATATATATACATATTATGCGGTCGAATTGAAAACCTCCTCCTCCTCTGTTTTTTTCGTCGGTTAAAAAGGATAAATGTTACAATATATACATAGCTTTTATGAACAACAGCAGCTGGCAAATAAACTTCAAATAAATTCTTTATAACATTTAAAATGGCTGTCAGTAGAATTTCTATGTTAGAATACTTAGAATTCATTTAATTTTCGACTAAATGTAGCAATAAACAAATGTGACAGTGAGGAAGTATCGAAACAATAGGTTAAATACGATTGCTGTCAACAGTGATTCCCTTTTATCCTTTAGGTCGACAAAAGTCTACGGGATATAGGGCAAAGGGTAACGTAATGTCATAACCCCTTTGGGTATTGCAACTTGAAAGCGGCAGTAACTACCTCCATCATGAAATGTTTGTCTTGGGTTTCCCATTTACCATCTTGTTCCAAATGAATTGTTTATTTAATATAATTAAAATACTTACCTTACTCTTTATCTAATTTTTAAATTTATTTCCTATCAAATTCCTATTTATAAGCATTGTTTATTAAAAATTATTGAATTATACAGCTTTTGTATAAGTTTTAATCGACTTTCGACTTTAATATCTAGATACCAAAAGTGTGTAATATCAGGTGGCTATACATCATGTTCTGCCCTTTTTTTTTGGGGGGTGGAAAATCATCCTATGACTTCGCCCGCTCTGGGTGGTGCGGGAGGGCGTGTCAGACTCTTACTGACTAAAACCCACCCCTGTTCCTTCCTTGCCTGAGTGCCCAGGGGAGCGGTAACTCTATTACGAATTTATCCGCTACCCCTAGGCATACAGGCACCGGCCATGATGGGCTCCCTCAGTGGTGGCTGACACATTCTATTTGAGGCGCGCATGGAACACTACGCGCCGTCGACTCTCAGGCCCGGTGCTGATCGGACGGCGAGCTACCCATTACTCGCCGTCCGCAGGCCCGCGTATTATGTTCTGCCCTGTGAGTTACATTTTATTTATTAATTTAACGGTATAGGTACCCACATATAAATAGAAAATAAGAAAAGAAAACAGGAAAATATGTACAGAGGTGATGCTTACTCTTAAAGAAATCTCTTCCAACATTCCTGGGATGGGTAATTTGATAAAGGAAAAGACAACTTACGTGAGAATAAAAATAGTAGGAAAAAATCCTAAAGACAATGAAAACTTACCATAACCATAATGAACCTTATAACGTTCCCGTGTTATACTGCTGGATCTGAAGGATTCTCTCTAGAAGAGAGAAAATCTTGCAGATTTGTAACCAAGCCAAAATCCAGGCACCTATCCCTGAAGATTTAAACAGTCACACAACTTCATACAAAGCCAGCCTGGCAGTAATCTTTCGCAAGAACGTATGACCCACTCCTTGAGAATAGACCCTGGCACAGAGCCAACTAGTGCCAGGATACAGAAGAGCTTTCCAGTATTTTTAATAGGTCAGATTAAATTCTTGTACAAGCTCTCTAAGATATTGGAATTATTTTGGAATTTAAAGTGGAATAATAAAATATAAAATCTGGTTGGTAATAGGATAGTAGAGGTAAATGGAATCCACATGGAATTTTTATTAATAAAATCCATGACAAAAAATAAATCTTACTTCTAATGTGTACTGAAAATTGTCATACCTAATCAAAAATACGAAATACGTCTTGTAATTTTATTTTATATTTGTATTTATACTTTTCACAACCAACCTACCCCAAACAGAAGTCATTAACCCATAAAAAGTAAAAGCGTCATTCATTGCACCCGCAACACTATCAAGAAGACAAAGTAACCGTACATTCGCAGCGCTGTTCTCCAAATACCTCGCCCTGAACATAACGTCTATATTTGTATGCCATACAGCCACGTTGCCACTTAAAATTGTATAGAAATGGCTGTGGATCGTACAAGGAAAAGTAATCTTAATAACATTCAGCATTGGGACCTCAGAATTGTAAAACAAGACTGTCTGTCGCCGTACACTGTTGGAACACATGATACCGCTGTATCGACCCGACAGAGCGACGCGCGCACTCAAATAACTACGACAAAGCGACAAAATAATTCAAAAATGGAATAAAAAACAATAAATTAAACAGCCAATTAATTGAAAAATAAAATAAAAATTAAAATTTAATTGAAAATCATTTTGGTGCATTTAAATTGAAAATCAAATTGAGTTTTTCTATTTAAATTTTTGAAAATGTTTCTTGTTTTTTTTTGGATTTTTGGTTTTATTATAGAGCATGTTCAGGGGAGGTTTTTTATAGGATTTTTATGTGTTACGTAGAGTTTTGAGGTGGCTACGAGGCCGACTGGGACGGCCTGCGCCCAGTAGTAATCGAGTCGCGGGAACGCGTCGACGTCTGACGGAAAACAGACGTCAAAGAAAAAATAATTTTCCAAAATATACGTTTTTTAACCCAGAACATAATGATATAGTGTCAAAAGACCAAAGTGTTTTTCAAAATATTGTTTTCTGCAACGTGTTTTGTTCCAAATGGTAACAGTGAGATCGAAGCTTTAATGAGGCTGGTTAAATGAATTTCTAGACCTTTATTTATAGTCTATACGATACTTTTAATTACCTTTTACAATCCATTAAGTGTCCCAGTCGATAATTCAACAAATAACTTGAAATATCACAAGAAAAACGCTAGAAAAATACCGTCAAGTCATTACTGCATTATGTCAATCTGCGTAAGGTATTTTTTCGCGTATTTCTAATTGAATTCCTTTTTTTAAATTTACTAAAATCAGTTTCAATTAAATTGAAAATGTTTGTTGAAAGTTATGTAACTTGAAATGTTTATTTCGAATGATTTTGTTTGAAAACCATAACAGGATTATTCGAATTCTCTTCGATTGCATGTTTGTTATACATTTTCGTGTTTCCATTCGAGTGTGCCGTTGTTTTAGTACCGTGTGACGTCAAACCTTATAGTTTGAGGTAAGGTTATGTAATAGTGCTTTTAACGGTACAAAAACGGTCTAAGTTTTTCAAGGATCATTTTATTCTAGTTCTCGCTAATAGTTATATTGACAGACCAGTTTAAGTTGGTGTGGAAGGATTCGATTAGCGTAAAACTACGCGTGTGTGGAAATGAAGGGTTATGCTTTGAATACCTCGTTTGATTAGGTTAGTTAGGATTGCTGGTAAAGCAGTTATATTATTAAGTACTATTTAAAGGATTATGACCTTTAAATAAGCTTTAGAAATCATAAATTAACGTTTTGGTGGTATTATGCTGAGCTGCTTCTAAATAAAGTCATATTTTGCTGAACAAAGAAGGAAAATGATGGTGAAATAATATTATGTAAACTGTACGTGAAGATACTGCAGGAATATAACCTGAAACGGGCTCCTAAAATGTTTGGAAAATAAGGTTATGTTTAGGCTTGTTTAGGCTGGTTTAGGTTGGGCTTGGCTTTATGTCATACAAGCTTATGCCAGGGGCTTTGCCAGCGTGGAATTAGTACTACCCCCTTCATAAATTATAGCCTCTATGCTATTCTAGACTATAATGTATCTCTTTGCCAAATTTCATCCAGAACCGTACAGCTTTTCTGGCGTGATTGAGTAATGGTGCGTCCATCATCATCATCATCATCATCATCAGCCTTTTTATTGTCCCCACTGTTGAAGCACAGGCCGCAATTCACCACGCGGGCCCAATGCGTATTGGTGGATGTCACATGTCTTCGATTTTTTGGTTCTAGGACATGCCGGTTTCCTCACGATGTTTTCCTTCACCGTTTTGAGAGCAGTGGTGATGAAATAATTTACACAAACTAAAGCGCTTGCCTGGGTTTGAACTCACGACCTACCACTTGTAAGTCGCGGCCAATAACACTGGGCCACCACTGCTCGGTGCGTCCATAACGAAGTTATTTTTTTGTGGAGAAACATTTTGTAATATGATTATGAAAAAGGATTTCGTGGCTAAAGTAATAACAGTCGCACGGGTCGATCCATCAGGTTAAGCTACTCTTGCCGGAGTTGCTCCATGGATGGGTGTCCATCTTTACATACCGAGACTCCTCCGTGCCTCGGAAAGCACGTTAAACCATTGGTCCCGGCTGTCAATCGTGGATTTTTGGCAATCGTTATGGGTCGTCAGAAGCCCGAAAGCCTGACAACCAGTCTTACCAAAGGGTATCGTATTACCCAGTAACTGGGTTGTGGAGGTCAGATAGGCAGTGGCTCCATGTAAAATTCTGGTATTCAGCTGCATCCGGTTAGACTGGAAGCAGACCCCAAGATAGTTGGGGCAATGCTAAACAAGCTTCAATCACACACAAACGGCTGAAGGGATTTGGTTAAAATTTTGGACACAGATAGATTCAATCTGCCTGGCCTTTTCCCAACTTTCTTGGGGTCGGCTTCCAGTCTAACCGGAAGCAGCTGAATACCAGTATTTTACATGAAGCGACTAACTATCTGACCTCCACAATCCAGTTACTGGGTAATACTCGTACGATACCCTTTGGTAAGACTGGTTGTCAGACTTTCGGGCTTCTGACGACCCGTAACGACTGTCAAAAATCCACGATTGACAGCCGGGACCAACGGCTTAACGTGCTTTCTGAGGCACAGAGGAGTTTTGGTATGTAAAGATGGTCACCCATCCATGGACCAACGCCGGCAAGCGAAGCTTAACCTGATGGATCGACCCGTGCGTCTGTTATTACTTTAGCCACGAGCTCCTCTACACATATAGGGTAGTTTTTACCATGCGGGCGAACCCACTGGCAGAAGTAGGTTTATAGTATTATAGCACGATAATATAAAGAAAAAATCGTCCTGATTATAAAAACCTTTAGCTTTATTTGTCTATGAAAGTTTTTTCCTTCTATATTTCAAACTGTCATCGTTGTACGACAGGTCAGAGACCTCTTCTCATACAAAAGGGTTAGATACATTGATCACACTTGCTCGCTGCGTATTGGCTATTTCAGAACGTTAGATCTTGTATTTTCTACAATAATTTCTGAGATTAACTTATTTCAAAAGCCATATTCAGGCTATAACGGTAATTGGTGGTCTACTATTTAATTGCTGTCACTCAGGTGTCCGTCTGTCTATATGTCCGTCGTCTGTTACAAAATTTTGTCCTTAAGAATTTAACTTCCCATTGACTTATGAACCACACCACACACCACCACCACCACACCATCACCATATAATGATGGTGATTAATAATAAGGGTCTGCTACCCACCAAGTGGCGCCCTCATTGAATAAAAAATCGTAGCATACCATATAAAATAAATATTAAAGAATCCTACGTCATGTTTGTTACAAAGAGGATAAAGTATTTTTACGTTGTTAAAACAGGTCTCAGAATGTTTCGTATCCAAATTAGTAGGCAAAAGTGTCAAAAACGGCCGTTTCTGACACTTTTGCTTAATACTTTCTTTTGCTTACTCTTTTCTATGTTATGTTACGATTTTCTATTCAATGAGAGCGCCACTTGGCGGGTAGTAGAGCCTTAAATGTCCCTACTGCTGGGGCACATGCCTCCTCTCCATGAGAGGAGGTCTCTCTGTGAGAGGTTATTATTACGTATATGTATTTTGCTAACAAATTTATTGATAAATCATATTTTGTTGTGATAATCCCCTAATTTGGTACGTGTTTTTTTAGGTTATTTTTGGGCTGTATCTCATGATCCGTAATAGTTGGACAGTTGAAATTTTCACAGGATATGTATTTCTATTATATAGGGCTCCCCCCCCCTCCCAAATTTTTAGTTTTTTATTATTTATTGTTATAACGGCAACAGAAATACATATCCTGTTAAAAGATCATGATGATACAGCCCGCTGACAGACGGATGGACAGCAGAGTCTTAGTTATAGGGTCCCGTTGGTTACCCTTTGGGTACGGAACACTAAAAACAAGCCAAGTGCGAGTTGGACTCGCACATGAATGGTTCCGTATCATCGTACAAGACTATTCGCGTCTACTTGTTGCCATTAATAAGATAAAATAAAATAAAAAACGTTTCTAGTAGGGGAGCCCCCTACAATTTTTAATTATTTTTTGTTAAAGTGGCAACAGAAATACACATGCTGTGAAAATTTCAACTGTCTATCTATCACGGATCATGAGATACAGCCCGATGACTGACAGACGGACTGACGGACGGATGGGAGGACGGACAGCGGAGGCTTAGTTTTTTTTTTAGGGGTTTGTTGGGGCTCCCATGGCGGTGTAGTGCCTCCAGCATGTTCGCTGACCACAGCACGGACGGCTTCCAAGCGGTGCTTCGCAAAAGAACGGCCTCCCTGTGGTCTCGGTTAAAGGATAGCACCAACGCGCTTCTGAGCGTAGTGTCGGACAGAGTGGACAGCCAAATCCTGAGGCATTGGTCGCTCATGCATGTCCAAAGTAAAAACACTTTAAATTTTACTAACATAGCTATAAGTATCTACCTACTAACATAATATGGACCTGTATCAATTAGGTACTGTGTGCTTGGTCTGAAATAAATATTTCAATTTCAATTTAGTAATAGGGACCCGTTGGTTACTTTTCGGGTACAGAACCCTAAAATTAATATACTAAGGGACACCTAGTCATAAATAGATCTGCTAGACTTGGTACGTCTGTAGGGAAGCTCATTCATTGTTATTGAAACAAAAGGCAAGTTTACTAGAAATATCTAATTAGTCCGCAGTTTAATTACCAAAAAAATATTTTGACACGATTTTTTTCTTTTGTCACGTAATCCAAGAATGGGGACGATACAGTGCGTTGAAATTTCGCGTGACGTCACATCTCAATACACTTTGTACCGTTTAGTTAGTGACGTAACAGGCCCCCACTCCTGAACGTTAAATCAAAAAATAGGAGCTCGTGGCTAATTTAATAACAGCCGCACAGGTCAGGTTAAGCTACGCTTGTCGAGGTTGGTCCATGGATGGGTGACCATCTTTACATACCGAGACTCCTCCGTGCCTCGGAAAGTACGTTAATCCTTTGGACCC
Organism: Polia nebulosa; assembly: GCA_951329385.1. NCBI lineage: Eukaryota > Metazoa > Arthropoda > Insecta > Lepidoptera > Noctuidae > Polia > Polia nebulosa. The sequence goes on from OX589609.1 coordinate 4,643,085, forward strand.
GGCTGTCAATCGTCGATATTTGACAGCCGTTACGGGTCGTCAGAAGCCCGAGTCTGATATCCAGTCTTACCAAGAGTATCGTATTACACAGTAACTGGGTTGTGGAGGTCAAATAGGCAGTCACTCCATGTAAAATACTGGTATTCAGCTGCATCCGGTTAGACTGGAAGCCGACCTCAAAGATAGTTGGGAAATGGCTAGGCTGATTAATTTTGTAAGAAGGTAAAGATAGTTCGGCACTAAAGATTATTAAATTGAATAAAAATAAACATGTGGCGTATAACGATAAATGATAAATGATGTTTATTCAGTAAATAGGTTACAAGGAACACTTTTACACGTCAATGATTTTTGTCAGTTTAAGCTAGATGAGGCCGGTGTTTCCTAGCTGACTACCCTGAGAAGAAACACCGAAACAAACTCAGAGGTCAAAGTCTCTTTTAGTGTTCAAATCCATACAATGTGTACTGGTTAAATCATATGAGAACCATGTACGTTTATGTCTGGGATGAGCTTTTTGAAGAAAGCAACACACGAATTCGAGTGGACCTGTCCAGACAGTGTAAGCATTTGTCAGTCATCGCGAAGCTCAACTCAGAACTTTGAGGAGCTCAACGAACCGACGCGACGAACAATACCAAAGTAAGGACATTTGAGTAGGCCGCAAAAATACTCAAACTGCCAGACAATCATAAAATCTACATGAATATAACGACATACATATTTCTCGCATTCACATTATTCTGTATGAGGACCATGCAGCTTTGTGTCTGTAGTGGTCTTTTGAAGAAAGAACCAAATATATTTGAGTGGACCTGTCCAGTCAGTGCAAGCATTTGTCAATAGTCGAATAACTCAACTTAACTTTTGAAGAAAGAACCAAATATATTTGAGTGGACCTGTCCAGTCAGTGCAAGCATTTGTCAATAGTCGAATAGCTCAACTTAAAAACCACTAAGGAGCTCAATGACATGACGGACAATACCAAAGAAACGACATTTGGGTAGGCCGCAAAAGTACTCAAACTGTCAGACATCGTTAAAAATTACTGTAAAAAGGAGGAGAAAATAATAATAATAACCCACATAGTCCTCACATTTAATCAATTTTTTTTTTTTTTTTTTTTCATTTTTTTTTTTTCTAATAGAGGAGTATGGAAGAAAAAGACATGTTGCGCCGACCCCAAATAAATTGGGATAAGGGCAGGAGAATGATGATGATAGTCCTCACATTTACAATAATTAAGTAATCAAAGATCAACATTCTACTTCATCATTCGAATTTCCCTCCAAATATCGAACTCCAACCAGCCAGCAGCACCCGGTTCATATGGCCTTTGCGCTGAGTGCACACGCGCCGCAGTGTCGCCCTCACATTGGGTATCAGATGACTCTACTAAACCCCATTTTACCAAGTTGTAGGTACAGTCACGAGCTAAAATATGTACACAAGGAAACTTTACTTGTAAGTTCAAGTATTTTAAAACCGTCCACCTATGATACTCGAGCTTACAAGTAAAGTTTGCTTGTGTAGGTACATATTTTTGCTAGTGACAGTACTTCCCATATTGGCCACTGCAGTTTCCGTCCAGGTGGCAGGTGTTCCTAGGGTATCAAGAAGTAGAAGTTGCTTCAAAAGAGCTGGAATAATAATAATAATAATATTCCACAACTATCACACAACGCCATCTAGTCCCAAGCTAAGCAGAGCTTGTGTTATGGGTACTAGACAACTGATAAACATACTTATATATTTCTAAATACATACATATTATAGATAAATTACACCCAGACACAGAACAAATGATCGTGCTCATTTCACAAACATTTGTCCTGGGTGGGAATCGAACCCACTACCTCCGGCATAGCAGTCAGGGTCACTAACCACTAGACCAACAGGCCAGTCAAGCGCTGACACGTGTGAAGTATGTATACCTACATCATAAGAGTCTTATAATTTAGGCTAATAATCACAATCATTTTAAGGTCAAAAGTCTTCTAAGACTGCCCACAAAACGCCCACCACTTCCTGCTAAACTAGAAAAAAAAAACCAACCAAGTGCGAGTCGGATTCGCGCACGAAGGGTTCCGTACCATTATAGCACACATGCATCGCATTCGCAACAGCATAACATACATGCACATGCATTGCATTTGCTCGGCATTGTGCGTAGCTGTAGTGCGCAAAAAGAGTGCGTCGCTGCTGTCCAGACTGCGAGGCAGTAGCAACAGCCTCTTGAGAATTATTGCTGATAGGTATGATGAAAGCCCCATAGTGAGGCATCTTATAAAAACCACCCTGTCTGTAGTAGAATATAAGTACTAACATAGTTTATAAGTTTAATTGTTTACTAACATCTAGAATTGTGTATGTGTGTGTAATGGATCAAGTTGTCTGATTAATAAATATTATTATTATTATTATCTATAAAAATGACAAAAAAAATTAATCACGTTTGTTGTATGGGAGCCCCTTTTCTTATTAATTTTTTTTCGGGGGGAGGGGGGGGTTTGGGGGGGAAACTTTCAATGACTTCTCCCGCTCTGAGTGGAACTATCCGCTACCCTTAGGCATGCATCGCCCCCTTAAATATTTATTGTATTTTATTTTATATTTGTTGTTATATCGGCAACAGAAGTAAATAATCTGTGAAAATTTCAACTGTCTAACTATCACGGTTCTTGAGATACAACCTGGCGACAGGCGGACGGACAGCGGAGTCTTAGTAATAGGGTCCCGTTTTACCTTTTGGGTACGGAACCCTAAAAAGTGACGTAACTAGCACTCCACTACAAAAGACAAATTAAATCCTTCCCCTTTCCACGCCATGTCCCATTTTTTCTGGCATGTATTTAATATCTTAATTATACAAAGACTTCCAGTCCCATAGAGTCAGGACAAGCTATTATGAACCGTATGCTGATAGACAGGAAATCGATATTCATTTGAATCTGCTTTGTAGTATTGAAGATTATAGATGGACTATGTAGGCGTAAACATACGCTATTATCTTTTATGGGCTTATAAATACGAGCCAGTATTGATTTTGATAAAACTTTTTCCTTTGGAAAATTTTCTTTGTCAATCTAACGGTACCTATCTGCTATTTAAAGACAGCAGAGTCTCACTAATCAGGAAAGTATATTAGGAAAACGAATAAAAAATATATAACATGAGCAAAGGCATGGCGACAAATAGTTATTTATAAAGTTGCTAACCCATCGCGGCGCATGCTGTGCACGGGCACACGGCGTATTTTAGCTGCGTGGATTCATTTATTTTACGTGGGTCTACGCTTCCACTACAGTACACACTACGTGTACTGCGTGGCCCACCGCGGCGCACGGAGAGGCTACGCACATTCTAATACAGTTTAAATAGTCGTGGGTGAATGTTCGTGTGTAGCGTGTACCACATGCGCAGCGTGCACGGCGTTGACAGTATTGCATACGCATATACCAACGACGTCAATTCATGCGTAGCGGGTCCGTGGGTTACAGTGGAAACAATCACATATATTTTCTTGCAAAGCAAAGCTTAAGGGTCTACTACCGGCCAAGTGGTGCCCTTATTGAATAAAAAATCGTAGCATATCATAGAAGATAAATATTAAAGAATCCAACGTCACGTTTGTTTCTTTAATATTTATCTACTTTCTATATATTTAAATATTAAATGTATTTATCTTCTTCGTTTGTTGTCAGGAACAGCCGTTTCTGACACTTTTTATCGAAATCAATACTGGCTCGTATTATAAGCCCATAAAAGATAACAGCGTGTGTACATACCTACATCGTTCATCTATAATCTTCAATACTACAAAACAGATTCAAATGAACATCGATTTCCTGTCTATCAGCATACGGTTCCTATTAGCTTGTCCTGACTCAATGGAACTGGAAGTCTTTGGATAATTAAGATATTAAACACATGCCAGATAAATGAGACATGGCGTGGAAAGGGGAAGGATTTTATTTGTCTTTTGTAGTGGAGTGCTTACGTCACTTTTTAAGGTTCCGTTCCCAAAGGGTAAAACAGGACCCTATTACTAAGACTCCGCTGTCCGTCCGTCTTTCTGTCTGTCCGTCTGTCACTGGGGTTGAGGATAAATTCGAAACAGAGTTACCTCGCCTCTGGGCACTCAGGGCAGGGAAGGAACAGGGGTGGGTTTTAGTCGGTAAGAGTCTGAGACGCCCTCCCGCCCCACCCTAGAGCGGGAGATGTCATTGGATGATTTCCCACCCACAAAAAAAAAGTGGTGGCCCAGTGGTAACGGCCGCGACTTACAAGTTGTAGGTCGTGAGTTCAAATCCAGGCAGGCGCTTTACTTTGTGTAAATTATTTCATCACCACTGCTCAATAACGGTGAAGGAAAACATCGTGAGTAGTCATTGGGCTCGCGTGGTAGATTACAGCCCACATCCTCTCACAGAGAGAAGGCCTGTACCCCAGCAGTGGAGGCATTAAAAGGCTGATAATGATGATGATAAAAGGGTCTAATTGGTTCAAACCCATGCCCTACAACTTGTAAGTCACGGCCATTACCACAGGGCCAACACTGCTCACACAACACTCATTTAAAAACATTAAAAACCAAAATTCGTATACACAGACCTATCCTAAAACAATACCTCCACATCTGTCTACCCTGCCACGATGCAGATATAAAATAGACAATAGTAGACCGCAGTTCCGCTCAATGACACACTATGACGTCCATGTCTCTGCTTCACAAATGGTGTCCCCGTTCCGTTTCCAAGCTATTCTTAAGGCTTTTTATCTGAAGAAGTGTTTTTTGCTATCGGTGCAGAGTGATTGTTTTTCTTTAGGTACATGGAAAGCAATGGCTTTTCTCAATTAGGAATTAGTTAGAAATAGTTATAGCTAACTTCGTTCGATACAAATTTTATCAATGGGCTTTATCATTGTGGGAGACTGGTGCCTAAACTAGGCTGCAAACATGTATTTTAGGACACCAGGGCTCCGGCTTTTTCACAGTAAATATCTCGATACTGATATCGATATTAATAATCTCGATATTAATATTAGGTATTTTACATTTATCGGTGAACCCGAACATAAATTATCGACAAGTTTCACATATATACTCGTATGTGGGCATATAAGTATGTGTGAATGTTGTGTATGGGTGTGTGATGGTGTGTGTTTTGTGTATGGGTGCTGGTGTGTACGTGAGTGTCAGTGTGTATGATTGTTATATTAGTAATGTTACACTAAGTAGTTTTTCGGTTTCGTCATAATTTAAGTCTAGTAGGAAGGAAGTTATTTTCCTTTTACACATGATCTTAGTAAGATTAACTATCATCGGGAGCTTCCTATTAATTTTCTTGTCGAGAAAACCACCTAGGTGGCAGAAGAAACGCTTCGAGAATTGGGTTGAATGGCGAAGGTCTGGGCGATCTACGGGGTTGTATCGTCTCTTACCTTGTGAAGCCGAAGGTATCTTAGCATAGAATGTTGTTTCAATATTATGCGTTTAAGTACATTTTAACCGACTTCGAAAAAGGAGGAAGTTCTATGTTCGACTGTATGTTTTTTTTTTGTATGTCCACCGATTTCTCCGTCAGTTGTGGACCGATTTTAAAAATTATTTTTTTATCCGAAAGAACATACTCCCGAGGTGATTCCATATAAATTTTATAGAAATTGTTTCTTTCTTTCTTTTTGAAAAACTGAACATAAACGAAAAATTCGATGACGTTTTGGTTTTTCTCCAATTATGTGCCATGTTATTGGGTTCATCAATTCGGGCATAACTTTATATTAAGTTTTAGTTTTCCCCGTAGATAAAGTGAAAAATAAAAAACTTTTTTACAAAAAATACAACCGACTTCCAAAAAAGAAAATACTTAAAAAATTGCAAAATAACTTTAATTTCGCCAGTCGGCGTCAAATAACATAGAAACACCGAGTGCCGAAATTAAAGTTATTTTGCTTTTTTTTTGTAAATTTTTTTGGAAGTCGGTTGTATTTTTTTACATTACATTTTCTCGAAATGCTAAACCCATTTTGAAGTAAAAGTCAAACGTTACCCCACAAATTAACTAAACACAAGTATTAAATTACAGAAATCTAAGAACTATGTTAATAATGCGCTTGTGAGCTTTATGAGAAGCCTTAGAATCTTAACCTGTCCCGGCTTAACGTGTCACAGTAAGAGGCATGACAAGCTTAAGTTAACTTCGGCTTAGCTATAACAGTATTAGTATTATGACTACCTTCATTGGTTATATTGTTAAAAAAGATTATTTATGAAAAGTTAGAAAAGAAAGGAAGTTTTGAAAATGTATCATGTAGGAAATACTGATTATAAGTTTCAGTTTATATTTCTGTTGGTGTTAATATCTTAATTTAAAAAAAAACCGACTTGGATACGAAGGGTTTCGTTCCACAAACCGAAAAAAATATGTTTCTTGTATGGTTAAATAAAATTTTAAAAAATACTTAATGTTGTTATTTGTTGATAGCGCCAATAAATATACATTCTGTCAAAATTTCGGGTTCCGTTCCACAAATCGAAAAAAATATATTTCTTGTATATAAAACTAAAAAAAAAAAAATACTTATTTTCAATTATTTATTTTAGTTTTATCATTAGTCAACTATAACGCGGGCTACACTTTTCTCTCTGCTGAACTCTCCCACTCCTTCTTCTTATCTTATATCTCACTTTCAATTTCTATGTTCTTCACACGCCAGGTATCTGCGTTCTTCTAATAATCTCGTACTGCTTTGCCCTTCTCATACTTCTGATTTTGTTCATTCTTCATTTCATATTCAGTCCATCCTTCTGTGTAATGCGCTTCCTCTCGATATCAGGACGGCCACCAGACAGTAGGCATTTAAGGCCCTTCTCACGGTCCAGTGGCGCCCTCATTGAATAAAAAATCGTAGCATAGCACAGAAAATAAATATTAAAAAATCCAACTTCACATTTGTAACAAAGAGGATAAAGAATTTTTACGTTGTTTAAACAGGTCTCAAAATGTTTCGTATCCAAAGTAGTAGGCAAAAGTGTCAGAAACGACCGTTTTTGGTACTTTTGCCTACTACTTTAAGTCCGCCTTTGTACTTTTGTTGCATGAAGTGTAAATAAATAAATAAATAATAATAAATATTAATTAACCAGCGACCCGCCCGGAACCGCCAAAAACGAAGAAATAAAATGCAAACACCGACTTCCGAAATTAAAGTAATTTTTTTGTAAAAAAGTTTTTTATACACTGTTACTAGCGACTCGCCCCGGCTCCACACGGGTACAAACTGTACACACAAACCTTCCTCGTTTATCGCTCTTTCTATTAGTGAAAATTGTATTAAAATCCGTTACGTGGTTTAGGAGGATTTAGCGGAGAAATATACAGACGCTGAAAGCGACTTTGATTCATGCTGTTTTTTTTTTTAAATTAGTTGTCTGGGACCGAATTTGTGTACAAAGACAATAGGGATGACGACAGGGTAAAAAAATAATAATTCTAATTAAACCGTAAGTTAGATTTAAAAAAAATATTGGACATTTATTTTTGCTTTATCAAATTAATGAAAAATTATAAAGAAACAACGCATCAAAGTTCAGGAATGGGGGCTTGTTACGTCACTTTTAAGGCACAGTTGCAAGTCTTTTAATAGTTTTTAATTGACATCACGTCTCAACGACTAGTCTTATTTGTTTGAAAAAAATATATGTTACTTTAGACTACTTCCGTCATCATTTGATCTGAGAATATTTGAAATAAATTTTTTAAAACATTGTGTAATTAATTTGTAAAGTTATGTCTAACGCGGATAAAAAATTGAGAATCACGCAAAAACTATAAAGCGTATTTTTATGAAACCTTCACCATTTTAAAGACCATTTTATAATTTAGTCTCAGTGTTTTAATTTAATACTTGTTGTTTTATGTGTAATAAATTAATAATGCGTTTCAATTCGGACAGCGCTCCTTAATGGGCGAGTCCTATTACTGGGTGGACATACGACGCGTTACGTGAGCTCAGCGCTGAACACGCAAGCTAACCACTCAAGGTCGTTGGCAGCTAATAGCGCCTTAAGTAAAAAGTTGTACAATTTTAACCTAAGTATGACGTCATCCGAAATTTCAACCCGCTGTATCGTCTTAATTTTTTGTTAAAGTGACAGAAGAAGAAATACGTGTTTAATATTTTTGGTAATCTTACTGACGGACTACCGTCATTAGATTGTTTTAGTTGTCAACCTATTGTAACGATAATAACTGCAAAAGTGTAACACTGAAGATTATTAGAATTTAGAGTTTACGTTTGTTAAGGCCCTTCTCGCGGTCCAGTGGCGCCCTTATTGAATAAAAAGTCGTAGCATAGCACAGAAAATAAATATTAAAAAATCCAACTTCACGTTTGTTACAAATAGGATAAAGAATTTTTACGTTGTTAAAACAGGTCTCAAAATGTTTCGTATCCAAAGTAGTAGGCAAAAGTGCCAAAAACGGCCGTTTCTGAAGGGCCTTAAATAAAATTCATCATCTGCCTAGTCTTTTCCCAACTATCTTGGGGTCGGCTTCCAGTCTAACCGGATTTAGCTGAATACCAGTATTTTACATGGAGCGACTACCTATCTGACCTCCACAAAAAATATGAACAATAATTAGAACATTGTTACAAAACAATGTTCTAAATTATTATTGTGGCCTCGGATTACCACTATAATTAAATGGTTTGTTTTGAGACATCTAGTTTGCTTGAAATATTGTATGATTCCGTAATTTAAACGTTGTTTGAGAAAAGGGGTTTTCAACCCTTGCTACGGTAAATTCAGTATTATAATTGGAACTCTATTTCGCTCATTAAAAGGTAAGTTTTAGTTTGCTATGTAACTAGAAACTTCTTTATAATAATAAATTAGACCCTACAATTTCAAACTAGTTATAAAAGTATAACTTTCAAAAATTTATTCACTAGAAAATGTACTCTTGTATTGAGAGTAGAAAAATATTTTTTTTTTGTCAAATATACTAATCTTCTGTCAAAAAAAATACCGGCCAAGTGCGTGTCTAGCCACGCGCATAGTAGGGTTCCGTAGACAGTACTTCACCTAAGTAATTTTTTTTTACAAGGAATTTGGTTTTTGTACGAAATTTATTAAGTAGAAACATTTTATAAGTTAGGCGACTATTACTCTAAAACTAACAGAGCTAACTTAGCCGTAATAACAACGTTATATATGGTGCTTCACATATCCACAGCAACCATTTAGCTGGCAAGGGCGACACTTGATTGCAATTTAAAGCTTAATTTTACGCAAACGGATCCCAGAATCGAAAAATGTTTTTCACAGACCCGTAATATTTTTGAATGGCCTATCCAACGACACCCCACACCATGGGATAGACGAGAAAAAAAAATCCCCACTTTACTTGTAGGCACAGTAAAAAAAAAATTTTTTTTCATGGTTTTACGCCACTACGTTACAAAGCACGGATGTAAAACATTTTATGTCAAAGTTAAGTTAACACAATTTTATTAATTCTTTAATTTTAATTTCAAAACAGTAACGAATAACAACAAAATCACGAAACTTCGACGGTAACATTTAACAAGGTTTCGCATTTACAAGTATTCACATTGAATGACAATCACAGTCATTCTTTACGTCATTTTAACAGACAACATAAACCAGTAAAATTTGATTAACCCGGCTGTCACAACTTATGAAGGGATCAGGTAACATTTTAAATTTGGTAGAATTATAATAAATCGAAAAACGTTCCGGGTATGTTCACTTTTTTTATCATTGACATGGTAATTTTAAATTGGATTGAAATAAATTATCTAATGAAAGTCACATAATTTCAAAAGATAAATAGATAAAATAGTTATAATTAAGTGTGACAGCTGCTGTATAAATAGATTATAATAAATTCGGCGCCTATCGTAATTGTAACATGTTTATTGTACTTTTGTTACCAAGTGTGCATTAAAATAACCTTTTTTAACTTCTGTCTAATGCTTATGCGAATGGAGTATAGCTGTCAATCCTTGGGATAGTTTAGAATTAAGCGAAAGCAAAGCTGCGGGAAAAAACTAGTAAGACATAATTATTTTTCCGATAGTTACAAAAATACTACCAACCTTCAAAATTCAACGATATTATAAAAGCCAAATATAGAGTAATATCGACAAGCAAGGCTACGAATAAAATACATATCTAATACCTTGCTTCCTCTAAATCCGATCAGAATCGATATGTATATAGACACCTAAGTAGGTAGGTAGTTTTATATTTTTAGGGTACCGAAAGTCCGAATGAAAAACGGAACCCTAATAGGATCACTCGTGTGTCTGTCTGTCCGTCTGTCCGACAATCCCCCCCCTGATCTCCGAATCTGAACTGGCCTGAAGTTTTGAAAGGAATACAGGAGGTATTTTTTTTTATTGTTGATAGGCACGCCTTTGACCTGATGGTAAGCGATGATGTGGTTGAAGTTGGAGCACGCTTGCCTAGAAGTAACCTATTCACTCTTGACTTAAAAACTCCCAAGGTTGTAGCTATCAGGAAACACAGACTCCGGCAGAGAATTCCACTCCCTGGCTGTACGCACAATGAATGTGTTAGATTACAGGAAAACATAGATTTTTTTTTTCAGTTTCAAAAAATTACTGATAAAATATTTGATTTGTTCAGAACCCTATGCGTGTGAATCCGACACGCTCTTGGCCGCCTTTTTTCGACAGTGTTTTCCGGACGCGCCTAAGTGCCATCAATCAGCCTATCAAACTCTACTGGTCGACATAAGCCCCTCCATACAGGATTACTCGGTTTATTTCTTTTCTGAGTACCTAAATCAAAATAATAACAAAATGGAATGAAATTATGTAAAAATATAATCGTAATAATTATCTGGGTCATAATTTGACATTTATGAAAATTATATCATGTTTGATGCATTTTGGTTATTTTATTTATATCTAAATCTTGTGTACATATCGATGTGAAACTTTGTGAAGAGTGAAATAAAATATATTATTATTATTATATTTTATTAATCAATAAAATTATTATTATTTATGAAAATAATTATGTAATTATTTATGAATAGAACTTAATTATTCAATTATATTGAATACGAAGTAAATCGTGAAAAATATATTTCTATTCTCATGTTCAATTTGACACGGAATCTTGACACGCACGGAAATGATTATATAATATTTATAATGTCATTGCCAGCAGTGATAAGTTCAGGGTATCTCCATGAATAATAAATCCGAATTCCTGGATTAAATCCTACTAATATTATAAATGTTTTCACGCAAAAACTGCTGAACGGATTTTGATGAAACTTTACAGCAATATAGCTTATACATCAAAATAACACATAGGCAATATTTTATAATAGGGGGAATTACTAATACCACGCGGGTGAAACCACTGGCAGAGGCTAGTTTAAAAAAAAAAAAAATCTAAAGGTCAGTGATAAAGAAGTCATAATACCTTTTGCCAGCGAGCATGAAATAGGTGGTCGTTTATGGTTACAGTTTTTTCAAGGTCTTATTGTGTCAAAGACGTCAATCATTTGAGACCATTTGTCGTTTGTTGATAGACATTTAAACAACATATAATTTATAACTGTTAGTGCCGTGAATTGTTCAGTTTATAACAACAGCTGGTTTACAAAGTTGGTAAAAAATATATTTATTTATAATTTTTATTTAAAATAATAAATAAATATATTTATTACTAACACTTTGCCCGCGGCTTCGCTCCCGTGACCTATCCCGTGGGAACTTATATTTTTCTCGGGATAAAAAGTAGCCTCTTTTACTCGCTAATAAATTAGCTTTCCATTGGTGAAAAAATGGTTAAAATCGGTCCTGCAGTTTCGGAGCTTATTCGATGCAAACAAAAAAATCTTTCTTCATTTATAATAATTGTAGGTATAGATTTTATTTAAAATATAATCTCTACATAGTGTAAATCAAAGTCGTTTTAGCGTCTGTCTGTTTAAAAAAAAAAAGAAATAAAAAATGTTTATTCTGCACAGATATAACGCACATTACAGAAAAATAGATTAATAATATAAACATACAAGAATGCTAAAAGCCTCATGTTCAACCAATGTAAGTCTTCTGTTCTTTCAACCAATGTAAGTCTTCTGTTCATTCAACCAATGTAAGTCTTCTGTTCATTCAACCAATGTAAGTCTTCTGTTCATTCAACCAATGTAAGTCTTCTGTTCATTGCCTAATGTCAGGGTCGGTTTCTCCACTGACTCCTCCTAAACCATGCAATGGATGTTAATGCGGTTTTCACTAATAGAAAGAGCAATAGACGAGGAGGATGGTTTATGTGTATAATTTGTACCCGAGCGGAGCCGGGGCGAGTCGCTAGTAACAATGTAAAAGTAAGTCTGTTCTTAGTTTGACAATTACTGAGTAAAAATTATCGCTATCGGTATAAGGTTATGTGACGTTAAAAAACGTCTACTAAGAGTCACTCATTTAAATTCTTCCATAATTTCCCCTCATGACACCCATGGGATGTTAAATGAACCGTTGACAGTTTTCTACTCATACATAAAAAAAGTGCAAAATAACTTTAATTTTGAAAGTCGATGTTTCTGGTTTTGTGTCTTGGTTTTTTGACACCAACTTCCGAAATTATTAGATTGTTATTTTGCGCTTTTTTTTTGGAAGTTGGTTCTATTTTTTGTAAAAAGTTTTACTTCCCACTTTTTAGTTGTGGTTCCCCATTAAAATGTATTAACAATACATATACATACGATCACAGCATTTGCGAGTCATTTTTTTTCCACTGTCTATCTCCAAAGATCTTCATCAGATTCTATAATGTATTATAATTATACTAAAATCTTCCTCGACAAATATGCATTTGAATAACGAAAACCCCGTCTAAATCGGATAAGTAGTTTTCGAGAAAATCGCGGACAAACAAGATACATACATACACAATAACGGGTCGAATACAGAACCTCCTTTTTTGTTTGAAGTCGGATCTGACGAACGTGTCAATAAATGATTAGAGTCTTAACCAAATATTTTCAATGCTAATTCTAGCTCAAATCGATATCTAGATACTGGATTGCTGGCCAGACAGTCTGGCGTCACGATTTAACGCTATGTGTGGTGCCAGTTGTCGCGCCTCATTTATTTAATGTTCTCTATGTTTATTTTCCGGAGCTTTTCTTGTTTTTGATGCCATAAGCTTTAGCGGTTCGGGAAATATGCTATGTTGAAACATGTTTGAAACTTTTAACATTCTTACAATAGGGAATATGCATGAAAAAAATGTTTGTCATCTAACCGGTTTATCGATGAATATACTTAAATAGAGTACGAACTATGAAAGCAGAATCAAAATTTATCGAAAATTAAACGAGATATAACAATTTTAAATAAACATATCTGTCCCTCTTTCGAAAATGCTGTTTTCTATGGCAGATGTATGGGCGTCATTCGTCGTCGTCGTTCTTTGTCGTCAAAGAACACGTCGGACTTCTTTTTCTAATTATCAACTTTTTAAAGTTTTTCTTCGACGCTGATGATGATATTTTGAAAATTCCTTCATATTTGTTCACTGTAGTTTATAAGTCTTCAATCCAACAAATAAAAAATTATCATGCATATTCCCTTTTGTCAATTTTCACACTATGTTGGTGATAGCAGATGATATTGATTTTTAACATGATTTTAGACGTGTAAATGACCCATGTACTTTAACTCACATTATCTTAGGTGGAAATACTAGGCATTGTTTTAACTCGTCAAGCCCCTCATTAGTAGACACAATTAAAAACCTAGTGTCACGGCTCTTTATGGAGACGCGAAGGGCCTGACGGATTAGTTACACCTACTGCGCTTAAAACAATGTTTAATATTTTCAATTTTTTGCCACTGAAAGAATCTTTTTTTTTCTACTGACACATAAAAAACCTTTTTAGACGGCTAAAAGATCGATTCTTAAAGCTAAACCCAAGCAAAAATATAGTCCTTAAAACTGTTACCATTTCATCGTAATTGGTCTTCAAACTCCATTTTGACATATTTGGACATATTACAAGTCCCTTGCAAAACTAGTTTTTGTTCGTTCATTCACAGCTGTCAGTCAGACCACACCAAGGCGCAGTTATTGTCGTCTGTCAGTCTAGACCGCACCGTAGTTATGCCTTTCGCTGTTCGGAATGTTCTACCGAATGTGTCAAATGCCTATCATGTTATTTGGTTTACCTACATTCTAGGAATAGTTGAGTGGATGTTTTTGTTGTTTCAGCTTATATAAGTTTATGGGATAGTAAGGATGTATGAGTGTTAAATGGATATTGATATTTTAGGACTAAAATAATATGTTGTTTACTAGGTTTGCTCAGTTAGAACTTATTCTATTCTATTAAAAGTATATTGCCGATGGTAAAGAGTTATGAGTGTAATTAGGTAGACATTTCAATAGTATCATTTATAAGTTTACTCATAGTTGGTTACCCTCAATTCAAAATCACACTACATTGTAAATAATTTTTGGATTCAAAACCAAGCCTAATCAAAGCTTTCTCAGTCCTACCAACAGATATGTAAATAAATATTAACAATCCACAAAAACGTTCAAAGACTGAAATGGAATGTAAAATGATATGACACAATCGAGCTGAGACAGCGCTATGGTCGCCCGTAGCGCTCGCACACCATGACAGACGAAGAAATTATACCCCCAACCTTCGCCGAGAAACTACTATTTTACACAACAGCCTCTTTCGTTCTACTCGGAACGTTCAGCCTCTTTGCATTTCTCTTCCTCGTACCATTCGTCATAGAACCGGCATTTACAACTATATTCATGCAATTCGATCCAGTCGCAGCACTATGCGTTACAACAGGGGTACAGCATCTCATTGGTACCAGCAACTGCTCCTGGGCATCGTGCAGGGAAGGCTGCACCAAGGACCTGTTTGATTGCACTCAAATTCGCGTCAACTACAAATTGGGCATATACCCCAATGTAACTCCTACTGACATGGAGAATTTAATCAGAGCCGAGAGGGCGTTGAGAAAAGATTACGAATACGAAAATTACGAGGTGACAGCTGATAAAGCGTATCCAGAAATGTTGGAAGATGATCTACCTGATGCTATACCTACTGGATTGCAAGGAAACGACTCTGAGTGGTACTTTACTGGTGCCCGACTGTTTCCGAACGTGAAAGGCTGTGGGTACCCGCCTATCCTCAACTGCACGGTCTTCTATGCGAAGCACAAACCTATTGGAAACAATTACACTTGCTACTATAGCCGCGTCGATCCAGGGTTGGTGATCACTGAGCTAGACATGTGGCAGAATACTTTAAACTTGGTGTATGCCATGGCAATACCAATACCGTCGTTCATAATTTCGGTGATATATTTGACGTTTGCGTACTTTAAGATATATAATACTGAGGAAGAGTCTGAACAAGCGCCATTGAAGAGTGATGCTGAAGCAATGGCTATAGGAGATGATGAGAAGCCAACCACTCCAGGTTCTGATACGTTCAGGGAGGATCTGGCGTGTTTCGGACATCAGCTGAAGATGCAACTGGCTAATGAGAAGCCTAAAGAGGGCTTCGAATCCAATAGTCCGCCGATTTCCAATTCTGCTTCTTTGTCTGGGTAAGTGTGCAACTTATTTAATTTGTAGCTTTTCATTATATATTATGACTGTCATTTTTCTTTTCTTCATCTTCTATTTTTTTTACTGATGTATTTAATTTAATCTCATATAAATGGTATCAAAAAGCGTGAAAGTTGCAGATACATTCTAGATTGTTAGCTTCTATTAAAAATAACTCACTACATAATTTAATAATTTGTTATTTGATGTGTTAGGAAAAATACATACCTGCAATTAATTTTAACCTAAAATATATTAAAAAAACCATAGTTCCATTTGATAAAAATTTCAAGTAAACCCGTGTTCTCCAGATTCTTATAAAAAATTCTCTGCATCCGACAGGACCAAGTCATCGTTCGTGAACGCCTAACGTGACTAACAAGAATATAACACAGAGGTACGTCTCTGGTGGCTTGTGCTAATTTTATGCTTAAGGCACAAAACCATATGACTCGCCCGCGCACTTATCGAATTGCACATATTTATTAAAAAAAAGATATAAATCAAAACAAAAAAAGTATCATACATTATGGCTTAATGCTTATCACGAATATAATCTATAATCAAAATATAATTATTTATGAAATAATTATTGGCATTGACGCTTTGTTATTTAATTCTTCAAACATTTATCGATTTGAACGTTTCCAGCTTTACAATAAAAGATGATATGCCAGCTATTTAGTAAAATTGTTTTATCTGTATTTTCTATTCTTTTTTTCTTTAAAAAGTTATAATAACATAAAACAGCTTCATTAGACTGTTCCTACGCTCTTTCGTCCGTAATGTATAAATCAATACCATACTGGTAAGAATAAGTGGAAAGTTTTGCCAAAAGCCCAACTTATGTCATTTGTACTGAACGCATCAGGCGTTAAAAGTGGAAAGTAACGAACATTTATGGAAGCAATCTGTGTCAAAGCCAGTCATCAGCCCCAAGAAGTGTTATACTGCTACATACTATCAACTTTTGATTTCACAACTGCTTTTACGCCCTTTAAAGTAGCTACAGGCTTTTAAAGTATTGCAAAAGCTATTAAAATTATTTTAGTAAATACACTTCGCATTCTTAAAAATTGTTATATTTATATATTTTTTTTCAATCTTTGGTTTTTTTGGATTCATACATCATTTATGCCCAAATTCAACTATTTTGAGCATTAGAAAAAAAAAAACATAAATCGTGTCAAAGCAGAATTGGACGTAGTTTAGCTGAAAGGACTCAACCCACACTATGGTCAAAAATGAGTTATATATGACAAAGAGGTCCTAAAGGTTGGTTCTTTCACACAGCAAAAAAGACCCGTGATACTACTAACATAAGGATGGTTTTTTAATGACGCGAACCAACCCACATAGGGACGGGTATTTTTCTACAAACCACTGTAATAACCCAAACTGCTTGGGTCGTTTTTAATAAATCCAACTTGAAAGAAGCAGGTCTATATTTAATATAACAGAATTGTCTCAAAACACTTGAATCGTTTCAGTTAAAATACCTTCATAGAAACCAGTACATTTTTTTATTCAACTAAAACGACTCAAACTGTGTGGATCATTTCTGATAAATTGTTTTACAAAGAAATAAGCCGATTTTGCATTCAGCTAAAATGCCCCAAACTATTGAGCCGTGTCAGTTAAATTAAATTTATATGAATTAAGTTTATTTTTTGATTGATTACTTGCTGTTTGACAGTGAACACACAGCTCAAAACAGTATTATGTTTTTATAAATTTTCATTTGGCAACACAAAAGTATATTTTTTATACTTAAAATACTGAGTTGCTGTCATTCTTTTCTTTCACGTATCGCGCGTAAAAACTTTCTCCGAGTACTTAAATTTTTTTATGTGAAACGGCCGGAATAATGAAACGGATTGATCGAATTATAGTTAGTGATTTGAAGAAGAATAATAATAATAATTCTATTAGAATGGAAGAGTTCTTGCAGCGTAAGTTATTTTCCTAACCTAAAATATTTATCTAACATTAAGTTCAATTCAATGATTATGCTTATGTACCTACTTTCAGATAATAAGGGCTTTCCTGCTGCTGCTTTGGCTCCTCCAATGAATGAACCTGTAATGGATCAGCTTCAAAGTAATAATTTAATTTAATAATATTTTGTATTTACCTACAAACAAACAATATCTTGCCTTAAGCATAAGGTGATTGTGATTATGGTTATGTACCTACTTTCAGATGATAAGGACTTTCCTGCTGCTTCTTTGGCTCCTCCAATGAATGAACCTGTAATGGATCGGCTTGAAAGTATTAATTTCATTTAATAATATTTTGTATTTACCTACTAACTAACAATATCTTGCCATTAGCTTAAGGTGGTTGTGCTTATGCTTATGTACCTACTTTCAGATGATAATGATTCTCCTGCTGCTTCTTTTGCTCCTCCAATGAATGCACCGGTGATGGATCAGCTTGAAAGTAATAATAAAATTTATTGAAATTTTATACCTACCTACTGACAATTTAATATCTTTCCATGTGCTTAGGGTGGCGGTGCTTATGCAAATTACTGTTGTTTTCAGATGATGTCAGCTCACCAGTGGCTCCGCTATACTCACCTCTAACCCCTCTAGTAGCAGCATTTGCGACGACTAAACGTCAAAGTAATTTATTAATTTTCTTGTACCTCTCCTTGTATTTTACTTACAGAATCTTTTTTTTAAGCTCATGTTTGTGTATTTCAGGAAGTGAAAAAAATTCTTCGCCCTTACCTCCAATGTCTCCAAAAACTTTTGAACTCTTCGAAACCCTAAGTAGAACATTCCCTTCAGAAAATGCAAAAGAATTCGTTGATCTTGACATGGCAAAAGAAGAAACATTAACTGTAATGGAATTAAAAGTGCTTGACGACGGTAAAAAAAACATTGAGACTGATCAAGGGACCGATTATAGTTGTGATACGGACTCCGATTATGTTCCGGATAGCGAGGAAGATTCAGACTCAGATTAGTTAAAAATAAAAGCAAGTTTACTGCTAACGTATTAGGACTGAAAAACATATATATACCAAACAGTGAAGATGATTCTGAAAATGAAACCTCAAGATCATTGTTAGAAAATCTGAACGTACAAAGCGTAGAAAACCAGGAAGCAGTTTTAAGAACAAGTTGTAACGTAGTGGCGTTACAATCTTAATTGAAACATAAACATACGGAAAAATCCAGAGACCAAAAGCCACAAAGCAAGCATAGACAATTTTAGTTGACTGACAACACTATTGTCTTTGGTTTCTATGACATCTGTCAATGACGGCGTAGATATAAAAACCCGATAAACGACATCGTGGGCCCTTTTTCATCTGAATCCAGCTGTTGGCGGTGGACTCGACTTGTTCTGTAGAACATCCTTGAGCCGTGTACCGATCGCCAAATCCAAGCAGCTGTAGTTTGCATTGGCAAATATTTGCCAACTTATTACGCGACTTGAACCCCTGTAATTGGGGTCCCAGATCCGGATTACCAGCTCCGGATTCCCAGATAGTTTTCCAGACCCGGATTCATCAAATCCGGAACATGGAGGGAGAGGACTTGGAGCCCTGCACTCTGGGCATGCACCTGCATCGTCCTCCATCGCGGCCATCCTGCCGCAGTGCCTCGTGGCGCGGCTACTAGGCCACTCACCACGGCGGCCCGCTCCACGCCGGGTGCATATTTACCCGCGTGGCCTCAGCAGGCCGTCTCCGAGCCGGCTAGACCACCTGCCGGCCGATCCATCCTGGCTCCTGTCGACCCTGCGAGCCGGCGCTGCCGCCTGCCGGCCAACACCTCCGGGGGCAAACGCAACGTGGCTTCCCCGAGACACCAAGGCTGAGCCAGGGCAGTAGCGTGCTATCTTCCAGGGAATACTGAATCATGTGACTGCAGACCTTCCCACACCCTTTCTCTATTTCAAATTATATATTTTTAACGTTGACCGACTTGCGTGTTCTTTTTTCTATTCCACGTAGGCTCCCTACGTCACAAAGTACCAATACTGCAAGAAATTCATACTTTGATGAAGAAACTGTTCACGATCTCTCTAATTTAGAATTTTATAATATAGATTCGGTTAGGCAAGACTTGGAAACACCAAACACAAGTCAGAAAGGACGGGCGAAAAGAGGTCGTAAAAGAAAATATCCTGATCATACATTAGCTCAGAAAAAAGAACGAAAGTACAAAAATTTACCATACAATGCAAAAACCAAACGAGTTGCCTCGAAAGTATTTCAAAACTACGCTTGTACCTGCACTAGACAATGTTTTGCCAAGGTTTCACAAGAACAAAGAAGAAATGAGTTCGAAAAATACATAGAATTGGGGACATATGAAGCGCAGCTATTATTTATAGTAAACAACGTTAAAGAAGAACCAAAATCAAGGTCACACACTGTCACGAATAGTAAAATGGAGTGACTGTTGCGGGGGACAAAATCGCAACATTAAAATAGTTTTAATGCTTAAGGCTTTACTAAACTCACACCCTAGTCTCCAAACCATCACATTCAAATACTTAGAGTCCGGCCACACATTCTTACCGAATGATACAGATTTCTCCAAAATAGAATACCAGCTAAAATTTCATGAAAGAATATATACTGCCGAAGATTACATTAACGTAATGAAAAGCTGCAGAAAGAAGAATCCTCTTAAAGTTTACAGAATGCTGATGAAAGATTTTGTGTCAACGTCTAAAATTGAAAAGAAAATAGTAAACAGAAAAACATTTATTTTGAAAGAAAAAGTGAATTGGCTAAAGACAAAAGAAATTTGTATTAAAAAGAATTTTAAACATTCCATTTTTATGAAAATAGATGGAGTAGTTAAAGAACTCAACATTGAAAAAAAAGTTAGAGGAAAAGTTGTAGATATTTCTGAGGATGATTTCTGTTTTCTTTGGCATGATGGCAAAGAAATTGCACAGGCAAAATTGGACGATTTAACATCAATGTTTCATCTTATCCCAAAAGACTGTCTGGACTTTTACAAGTCATTAAAAGGAAAAGAATCTGAGGAAGATGTGGATGGGTTCGGAGTGGAACCAGATTTCGAGGTGGAGCCGGAGCTGAGTGATTGTGAGGAAGGGTATAAATTAGTTTTTTTTTTTAATAAATACGTAATTTGCTAAATAATAAATCTTTTTTTTTAAATGTTGTTCACAATTTTTTGTTACTTGGATCTTTTTTGAGAAATTAAAAGAAACACTTCATATTTTCTATGTCATTGATTTAGATTTTTCTTTCTTTGTCTGTTTACTTAAATTTTTGACCACAACCTTATGTGAAATCCTGTGCACAAACTGTAACCCACTAAGGAGGAGGCCTGGTGTCCTGAAACACAGGCAATAAGCCTAGCTTAGGCACCAGTCTCCCACAATATGCTTAGTAATTGCATTGATGTAAAATATGTAAAAATAATTGTATTGTGGCGAGAAAATAAACTATTTACTTACTTACTTACTTCCTAATGTTAAAACCAATTTAGCAGAAACGACTCAAACCAACATTTTTCCCAATAACTCAAAAATAAGTTGGTCTATGTTACTACAACTTGACTCATAAAACTTTTGTATATTTTGGCCTTAGTTGATTATATTTCAAAATATTTCAAATACAACATCATTACAGCAATACACACCTAAAGTTAAAACCTCGATAAGTCAAAAATGACACATTGTGGAATGAGTCCTTACTGCTAAACTACGTCCAATTCAGCGCTGAAATTCAAAAGATTTTTATGCTTTGCAATTTAATTATTTTTCTTAAAATGCCCCTAGAGTCTGTAACATGGAAAAATTATTTCAGGACTGCAAAAGTATTTTCTTATTTTATTGAATTTTAAAGTTACTTTCTACTCCCTTTTCAGATGACAGGATTCCTGAAGAGGCGGCATCGGATACAGAGTGCATCACGAGATGAGCTGAGCAATATGAATAAACTCTCTATGATCTAAATTGTGCTCGACATGTGATTTTAACACGCTTGAGTATTGCTGTTCTTCTCATTCTATTCTGTAAGAGTGCAAGAGTGAGAAGGTAGGATAGACACAGTATGAAAGCATGACTTTGAAAAGGTCGGAAACGGGCGAAAGATTTTTTTTATAACGCGTTGTGAAATAAAAAAATAATACTGAATATTTTGGCGGTGATTATCTTTTGTTTTCGTAAGTTTAATTATTTTTGTATAATGTAATGAAGATCGATTTTCAAAATATAATTATAATTAATTAAATCCCATCTACCTTTAACATGACAATAATTCTTTCAAAATAATAAAATTGTCCAAATTTTTATGAGCGCCAATTTATGTAAAGGTTGTTTTTATTTAATTTTGTAATATTATTACGTTTTTAGACTACCTTTCACGGAGAATTATTGCTCAATACAGAAGGGTTTTAACAAAACAGAAGATATCACCGCGTCAAAAGATTTATATTAGTAATAAAAGAATTTTATCTCCTAATAGTAATTATAAATAAGGTTTTAATGCTCGTACGCTAATGTGTCAAAATGCACGCGTGCTGTTGAAATATATTGAAAATATAAAGAAGTATTGTATATTATAAAAAAGTATGTATAAAAGCAAGCTGTTCAAAAATAGTGAAATAATTTTATTAAATTGTTGATTTTGAGAAACATTAGTTACGACAAAAAACAGTCGACAAATAGAAAATATTTAGATGAAAAATATATTGATGAAAAAAAAATGTTTAAATACATCGACTAAAAGTTATTAAATAGTGTTACCAGTACAATTCATTGATAACATTTTAGTTGTAAGCTAAATTAGTTTATTTGAGAGTAAAAATGCACATTATTTTAGTTTTAGTTAGCTTAAATTAACCCAAAGCTTGACTGAAGGTTTGATATCTGGTTAGAAAAAATCTCGAATAAAATTAGGTCAAACGTATATGTATAATTCGATCATAATGTACGTACGTTGAGATTATTGAATTCCTTGCCACGCGCTACGCGATATCGATTTTCCGTCCCGTGCCTCGACTATTCAAAAATTCATTAACACTGTCCATACCGATCCGAACCGACGTTATACCATTATACTCACCGAAATAGAATACATTAATCAATTATATCGAAATGAGTTTCTCTATTTCATTGAAACGTTTAATTTTTTACTGAAATTAGCAGTATTGCTTTTTATTTTTCCGTAAAATTCGAATACGGATTCGAATGTCCCAAGGTTGTAAGTGATGCATAAATTTTTTTCATAATTAAATTATGCTATAAAAAACAAAAAGGCTTGTGAATATTGCGTAAATTCTAGAGTATAATACGCCAGTCGAGTTCCATTTTTTAATTCTGGGCCCTGAAACTTTTTTATGGATTATTTTTCTGATACAGAAGCTTGTGAGCTACATTACGAAGTTTTACTCATAATTTGAGATGTCTGAGTGTTTCCAGGGCTATTGCCAGGATAGACTTTGTTAAGGAAATTGACCGTGTTTTCATCACAAATGCACGACCGTTTCCTCTAACATTTATGTGAACTACCAATACTTAATTCTTTTGAACAAGACTTTTTATTTATACACTTTTATTTATATTTAAATAATTCACGTAGACTGGATGACTATGTTAGATATCGCTAAAATCTACGCACATTGTCTAGTGTATTAAATTCGATGAATTATATGAATAAGTATTTGTATAATTTTGAGATCCGATAGTTAGATACGCCTTTATAGTTTTACTATGTGTTGTACGGTGGTTTTATCCCAAGTACCTAATTGTAAAATAAAATAATGCTTTATAAGGGAATAAATGGAACCCATTGTATTATTTTATAAAATAAATAATAATAAATGTTAATGAAACTTAAAATAGCAGAATAATGTAATAAAAAATATGTTTATTCAATAATATTAATTATTTTCAAAATCTAATAAATGTTTTTGTCAATTTGAAATTGCAATTGTTTTTAAAAATACAAATGCAAAAGTAATCTGCGTTACTATTAAGTATTATCTTTAATCAAGCCAGTGTAGTTATTTGTTATATATTTTTGGCAGAACAATTATATGAATTTGTAATATTTAAAAAATATATACTTCTGAAAGTAACAATTATTTTTGAATTATTCGCTAAAATTAAATATAATAAATAAAAAAATAGTATTAGATAGCGCAAAAGCAATTGGTAAATAATATCACAAAATGTAAACCGAAGTCAAATTAATTTTTAGTCATAATTTTTTGCGTTTCCCCTGTGAACGTCTGAATTTCGGTTGTGTATAGTTTTTTAGTGATTTTAGTGTTAATAATACGTATTTTTAATATTTCCAATAATATTGTTGTATTGCAATTATATGTAATATGCTTTAATGTGATGGTAAAGTTAATTAAGGCACCTTCGGATAGGTTCTCACGTCGATGCCCTTTCTTCCAATAAATTATTGTAAAGATGAGGTTATATTTCTATATATTTTTACATTATGAATAATTTAATATAACGACTATTGCATAAAAATCTTTAAGAGATATCAAATATTGTCTGTTTTAACACAGATTTTTATTTTGAAGTTCGAATAATGTTGTGGATAATTATTATTCTAACCATTTGTTGTACAGCATGACGTAGAAATATGACCTCGCCTATATTTCTCATATAAAACACGTCTATTACACTTTTTTAACACCCCTACACTATTTTTATTACTTTTGAATATTTTTCCGTGTTATTTACACCTGTTTATGATAAAATTGATCAATATTAATTTTATCAAAAATATTATATTGATAAAATAAAATTGCTTGATGTTTTGTGTATTTTGTTAAACTGTTTAATGGGAGCGATCGCTATTTCAATGCTTTTTGGCTTGAAAAAAAAACACTTATATGTATATAAGAATGATATATTAATAATGAACATTATCATCAATCTATCGACACATGAAAGTGGTCAGCAGACTAGATAAAAGTCCACCTAGAGGTATTTTGTAAAAAATCGATGAGATTGGTTTCAAAAATTTAGATATTTGTAAAAGAATTAGGTGTTAAGAGCATAACTTTTAGTAGTTACGCGGTTTGAGTCAGTTACACATTCAGCTCATTTTTCTCTTTTGAATTCAGAAAGCAGGAAAAAACTTAACAACTTGGTAAGTACCAAATATGTAGGTCTCTACATCATTTTTATTGAAATGAAATGACCAAATAAATAAAATTGACTGATTCCATGATCTATGAAAAATAATAATTTAATGTAGGTACAGACTGTTGTCAGCATTATCTGAGCCACCCTAAAATCAAACGACTTTGGACCCTCTGCATGTAACATTATGGTTTATTTAATTTATATGAGCTTATCAGACAACTGCTCGAGGATTTGATGAACAAATACAATAATAATATAGACACGCAAATTTGACCTTTAAAACGTTAGCATTAGGTTATATTTTATAACTATTTGTTATAATATGATAAGTGTAATAGCTTATTTTAATGATTGAGTTCAAGTAATTCTGGTCTCGTGGTCTGTGTATAAGAGTGAGAAAAACAAGGTTCGAGATGAAATCCTGCGACAAAGATATTGTTTTGCTTTCAATATAGAATTTATATTCCAAAACTATTTCTTGTATTATTGTGAAGAACTACAGACTATACATAAACTTTTTAAAATGGTAATATTTTCACATAACTTGTAATAAGTGGGTAGTTGAAAAATAAATATTCGCATTCATTATAAAGAACTGTGAACTTAAAGTTTTTTAAATTACCCACCCGTTTACAAGATAAGTTATTAGGCGAAAATCATATTGGTCGTTCTTTAATATTGCAAGCAATATTGTAGAAATGAAACCAAATTAAAAAAGAAACTGATGTATAGGTGGACTGTGTTTTCGAACCCACATGCTGTTCGTCGTCAATCCAGCATCAAACCGCTAAGTCACAAGAACTTGTTGGGAATACGCGAAATAAAAGATTGGGTTGTAATTATGTAGTGTGACTTAAAAGCTTTTCAACTTTAATGTTAACGAGATAATGATTAAAATAGCTTAACAAAAACATATATAATGCCGGTGGCTCCAACTATGTTGGGTGGGTTTACCTTAACGTTACGTGTTAAAGATCAAATTTGAATGTCTGTGTTATTATTGTATTTTTGTTCATAGAGTCCTCGTGCACTTGTGTGATAAGCTCATATAAATTAAATAAACCTTAATGTTACAGGCAGAGGGTCCAAAGTCGTTTGATTTTAGGGTGGGTCAGATAATGTTGACAACAGTCTGTGCAATTATTTACTGTGTATTTTCTAACAGTAAAATAGAAAAACCAAATAAACAATATTCAGAGGCAGTATTATTCCAAAGGAAAATTGTTTCTGGCCGTTTTCCAGAAAGCCTTGGATTTTGTCCAATTCCAAAGTTTTTAGGTTTTAATATGTTGCATAATAATTTCCAAAGTTTTGGCAGATAGTAACAAGTTTGTTAGTTATGTCGTGATTTATTCTCGAATAATTTAACTAGGATTTATGTAAACTGAATATAACTTATTTGATATTGTCACCTTCTTAGTAGCTGTAAAACCGTGTTTACATAATCTGTCTATAGTCATAAATGTAGGTACTACTCGGCACCTGGCACGCAAATAATAAATTGTACTTAAAAACTTTGATTGGATTCTTCAAAAACTTAATCAAGACCTTACTGCAGTTCTTGAGTCAATTCCACAATTTTCTTCAAATAAAATTATTATTTATTTTATGATTAAAGAATAATTATTTATTGGAATAAAATAATTATTTTTGTTCAAAAAATGTTGTTGATTGTGTGTAACTAGCTCAACATTTTGAAGTGTGGCGCAAAATTTTCTTGCTATTAAAAACTAACAAAAGCGAAAATGTTTGAATTATTAATATTCATCGTAAAGTGCGTTTTCATTCATTTGAAACTGTTGCCTTATAACCGTTTTGTACATAAAGAAATAAATAAAAAATCGTTAGTAGGAAATAAAGTACACTCATTGGCTTCAACTGTTTGTTTTATTTTTTTAACCCTTCGATAGTCAACCCCATTGACCTTTTCATTAATTATTGAATGATTTGAGAGTCCATAAGTCTTTCGACTATTGACAAATGCTTGCACTGACTTGACAGGTCCACTCAAATACGAGTATGTTTGGTTCTTTCTTCAAAAGACCACTACAGACACCAAGCTGCATGGTCCTCATATAGAATAATGTGAATGCGAGAACTACGAGTATGTATGTCGTTATATTCATGTAGATTTTATGATTGTCTGGCAGTTTGAGTATTTTTGCGGCCTACTCAAATGTCCTTACTTTGGTATTGTTCGTCGGTTCGTTAAGCTCCTCAAAGTTCTGAGTTGAGCTTCGCGATGACTGACAAATGCTTGCACTGTCTGGACGGGTGTACTATGCCAAATCGAATGCCAAATAATCGAATTTTAATCGATCGACCACAATACATCGTACGCCTAAATACTCGAACGTTCATAATATCGAATGGTTAATAAATCGAACATTCAATATATCGTACACTCAATACCAGGTCCACTCGAATTCGTGTGTTGCTTTCTTCATAAAGCTCATCCCAGACATAAACGTACATGGTTCTCATATGATTTAACCAGTACACACTTTAAAAAAGACTTTGACCTCTGAGTTTTTTTCGGTGTTTCTTCTCAGGGTAGTCAGCTAGAAAACACCGGCCTCATCTAGCTTAAACTGACAAAAACCATTGACGTGTAAAAGTGTTCCATGTAACCTATTTACTGAATAAACATCATTTATCATTTATCATTCATTTCTCTTTCAATTTTGGTCAAAATTCACTGATGATTCTGAAAAATTCGAATGGTAAATACCGCGGTAGATGCACCAAAGCCATTTTACATAGAGCCAGATTTTTATCCGTAGCTCAACCAATAGCAAAAATTAGTTACTAATTGTTAAATTATAGCCCATTAATAACGGTATTTTGTAAGTTTAATGAATTCAAATTGTTTCTTTCAAAACCACGAACTCAAATAAATTAATAAAAATATCAATCCGTTTAAAATTGATTTATATTTCACAATTTCCATTAAAGGCCTACTTCCCCGTAAGTGGTGCCCTCATTGAATAAAAATTCGTATCTTAGCATAGAAAATAAAGATTAAAGAATCCAACGTCACGTTTGTTACAAAGAGGATAAAGTATTTTAACAGGCCTCAGAATGTTTCGTATCCAAATTAGTAGCCAAAAGTGTCAGAAACGGCCGTTTTTGGTACTTTTGCCTACTACTTTGGATACGAAAAATTCTGAGACCTGTTTTAACAACACTGTTTGTAACAAACGCAACATAGGATTTTTTAATCTTTATTTTTTTTGCTTTACTACGATTTTTTATTCAATGAGGGCGCCACTTGGCGGCTATATACGCCTTAAATATAAGTATTATTTTCATTGCACATAAATATATTGATATAAACTTTTATTAAAATATGATGTTGATTACGTTTGTTGGATTTCTTTTCATTCTCAGATTTTATTGGTCCTTAGTTACCAATCCAGCTGGACCTTGGCCTATGACTGGCGCCAAACCAGCCACAGCCACTGCTTTCAGGGGTCTGAAAAAAGAGAAATATTCTTATAATAACGCCATCTAGGCCCCACACTTTGAAACAATAGGTGGCAAACAGTTTACAACTCAGTTTAATACCGTTTACATAGATGGCGCTATTCCCAAGTCTTGTGTTTGTAGTACGAGAGCGCTTTCCTAGATGGCGTAAAATTATAATATATGTATATATTTTATTTCTTACTTGAAGCCAAGTTCCTCTTTCGGTACTCCTAATTTTGCTAGTTTAGCTTCATAGGTTGCCAGCAGATCATCATGGGCTTTACGCAGACGAGCTGCTTCGTAGCGGAAGTCATCTATTTGAGTGTCTTTTAGCTTCAAAAGTTCCTGTAACAGTTGAAAATCGGTTCACATCATTAACATCACGATTGGTAGCGGATAGGTAAGGCTCGGACCGCAAGAAGTATTTAGACTTCTTATCATGAAAAACCGTTTCTTTCCAGGAATAACATGTTATAATTATTACTGGTGCATGGAGATGCTATAGGTAGAAATTAGACACTAACGGCTCTTGAATTCCATTTAGAAGTTGTAATTACGATAAGATTAATTGAAGGAAGAAGCCCTCAGAAAGTAGCTGGAAAAAATAAATTAATATAAGTATTTAGATCTTACATGAATCTCCTTTGGTCCAACATCACGTCCTTCCATGTTCTTTAGCTTAGCTTCAAGCAGCGCAGTCTTCAAGGATGCCTTCTGCTGTACCTCTAAAACAGCTCTTGAGAACCTGGCCTTGAGCTCGTCTCTCTCTCTTCTGATCCGGTCGAAACGGACCTGGAGAACCTCATACTCCCATTTAAGGACGTCGAATTGTTTCTCAAGTGACGTGAGTTGTTTTGATTTGGCCTGAAATGAATTTCATCATTTGTTTCTTTCTTTTTTTTGTGTAAGATTGTTGTTGTTAAGGACCTACCTCCCCGTAAGTGGCGCTCACATTGAATAAAAATTCGTATCTTGGCATAGAAAATAAAGAATCCTATGTTGCATTTGTTACAACTAAGATAAGGTATTTTTACGTTGTTAAAACAGGACTCAAAGTGTTTCGTATCCAAAGTAGTAAGCAAAAGTGTCAAAAACGGCCTTGGTACTTACTACTTACATAGGATTTTTTAATCTTTATTTTCTACGCTTTGCTTCGATTTTTTATTCAATGAGGGCGCCACTTGGCGGCTATACCTATACGCCTTATTAAATAACAAATACACAAAAATATTCCCAATGTCGATCTTAACCTTCTTCCTACGATCTAAATCTGAAAATCTTTATGTTAATTAGTCAACATCGCCAGAACACGGTAATAGCTGAACAAATCTAGCCCTCGACTTCATCTCGGACTTACAATCGTCTACTCGTTTGTAAAAAATAACTTACCACACTAGTATCATAAATAACTATTTTAAACCAGTGTGGTACTTACAGCTAATGCAGCTTTGTCTCTGTCATAATTGGACATCTGTCTTTTAAGTTCTTTATTGTCCGTAATGGCTAATTCAAGTGGTTCTCTCAGGCTTTTGGATTCAGCAACAGCATCTCTTGCAATCTTCTCTGCTCTCTCTTTCACTTTTTGCATGTCCTCCATTTGTTGCTTTAGACTACTTATGAGACCTAAAAATTATAAGCATTAGAAACACAATTAGCCTTTTAACGTTCTAATTGCTGGAGAAGGGAGAATGGGTCTTAAGGCCCTACTACCGGCCAAGTGGCGCCCTCATTGAATAAAAATCGTAGCATAGCATAGAAAATAAATATTACAGAATCGATCGTTACGTAACAAACGTGACGTTGGATTCTTTAATATTTATTTTTTATGCTATTCTACGACTGTTTATTCAATGAGGGCGCCACTTGGCCGGTAGTAGACCCTTAATCTACCCCGCGGCTCAGTAGGGTTTGGTAGATGTCCATGTCTTCGAATTTTTGGTCCTAGGACATCCCGGTTTCCTTACGATGTTTTCTTTTACCATTTTTAGATCAGTGTAGATGATATAATTTGCACAAAGTAAAATAGGCCTGGCTGGGTTCGAATTCACGACCTACGAAAGTCGGAGCCGTTACCACTGGGCCACTACTGCTCTAAGTAGCGAGCAGTAAGTAACAAAATTTGTCAGGATGCAAGAATGAAAATATTATACTCATACTAACCCAAATTATTCAAAGTGATGTCATTGTAATAATTCTTCAAATCCGCAAAAGCTCTCTCATGATGATGAATTAATTCTGATAACTGTTTATTTTTCCTCTCTTCAACCTCTGCAATTTCGGTTCTGTGCTTCACTGTCAGCTCCACTTTAGTTTCGTGTAGCTTTTTGTCAGCCTTATCTTCTATCTGGCGAGCCCTCTCTTCAAATTCTTCTCGAACTTTTGACACTACTTCTGCGTGAATTAATTTAGCTCTTCTTAGCTCATCCTGAGCTGCTAGCATCTTCTCTCTTATTTCTTGCCTTAGTACTCTTTTGTCGTTAAGCAATTCAAGTTCCTGTTCTTGATGCTCTTCTTTTGCTGCTTTTAAGGCTACCAAGTTTTCTGCTCTCAAAGCTGCCCCAGCAGCTGCTTGCTCATACTTCAAATGTTTTATCTTTTGCTTTTCAGTTTCCAAAAGTGCTTCATTTTCTTCTTGTGTTTCTTCTGTTGCTCTTTCTCTGTTTCGCAATTCTGCTTTTGCTTCTTCCAACTGCTGTCTCGTGATCTCCCAGAAAGTTCTAATTTTGTCTCTTTCAAGTTGGAAGTAGTTACGTTCTTCTCTCTCTTTGTCCAGTTCCTCTTTTACTTTGAGAGTGAACTGTTCCAGTTTCTCTCGAGTCATTTCTGATGTGTCCACGCCATCGATGATGATTGCTGTATTTGAAAAGCATTTCATTAATTTAGTATTCAGGTTATGGTACTTACGGCATATACGTGAAACTACATTGCCACGAAAATTGCCACTTGACCTTGGCAAATTGAAAGTTAATTGCTGATATCAATCGTATAGTTATGTAGTTTTACGCACCTGGGGCCTTTTTAGGCTTCCCCCCTCCTTCTTTTGCTTTCGGCGGCTGAAAGAAAAAAAATCGTCAATCACATCACAGTAGTTTAAAAACACATATAGCTTTAAATATGAGTATAGTAAACCATTAAATAGATTACAATTTAAAACGAATTTAGTAACATAATGTAGGTACTAGTAATAAAAATACATACCATTCTCGATTTTTATTTAACAGGCAGCATAAAATAAATATTAATAGAAAAAAATGTATCACGAACAGTATTGTTCGTTTTCAGTGGATTTTTGTTTACGTTGTCAAGTTCAACAAATACGTCGTCATGGTGATTGTCAATAAAAGTTTTCTCTTTGACGTCATTTTCATCCATGGAGTTAGTGAGTTCTATTTGTTATCATTGATATGCTAAGTTCTCATATGGCTCGTTCTAATAATTATATTCTAGGTTACTCTTGCCTACAACAAAGTGAAAGATGAGGATAGAGATTTTATGGAAGAAGTAGACTGGCTGAGCCGACCCCAAATCAATTAAGACAGTAGAATAGACTTTACTGTGTACCATTGGCGGTCTTTTTTTTTTCTTTTCTTTTTTTGTGGGTGGGAAGTCATCCAATGACATCGCCCACTCTAGAGTGGAGGTGGAGGTGGCGGGAGGGTGTGTCAGACTGTTACTGAATAAAACACACCCCTGTTCCTTCCCTGCCCTGAATGCCCAGGGGCGAGGTAACTCTTTCGAATTTATCCTCAACCCCTGGGCAGACTACATTGGCGGTCTTATCGCTCACAGCAATATTTAACACACAACCTGTGGATGAACGAAAAGAACTAAAAAAAATGTATATTTTCAAAAAACCCGACAGTAAAAAAAATAACTAAAAAGTTTCAAACAAGTCACTTTTCAAGCAGTCTGATGCAGTTAGTAGTAACTTTTTAGTTGTTTTTAACCGACTTAACAAGGACGAAGTTTTCAATTTTACTGTATGTTTATATTTATATTATATTTTTGATTGTAAAAGATGGCCGTGTGCGCTCGCTGACACCTGCAGCCTGCAGGTGTCAGCGAGCGAGTGAGTAGACCACGTCAATCGCGGTTGGGCGTACAAAGCCACGGCACGCGGTGGTGCCGGTGGCCCGATGTGACGTCAGGATTAGTGGTGTACTGCTAATATATGTACTCATAATATATTATACAGCATGTAACAATAACCCTGTCCGATCCTGAAGGGTATTACTTGGTGTCGTACTGCGTACACATATACGTAACCATTTCATGGATATGAGATTATTATTTTTCCCCAATGAAAATAATTAATTTAAAAATAAAGAAAAACTTATCAAAGACAACACTGAGCGCTCGACAAAGTTCACCTACTGTTTCGTTTCAAAGATGCCGCCTGAGCGAGACAGAGTGCCTACAGCGCGGCTAGTGCAGGGCGGTATCGTTTGAAATAAAAATAGGTAAAAATGAAAAGATTTCGCCAGCCGGTGTAATGTTAACATATGAAAATTTATCATATTTAAAAAGTTGGCAGTAAAAATTGTTGTTAGTTGTTGTTGGTATTGTTGGTTGTTGTGTTGTTGTTGTAGTTGTGTGTTGTGTTACTTTTCTTCGCATAGATGTTTCTAGGGAGAAGGGATTTGAGAGCGGCGGTGTAGTGACACGACTGCGTCATGCCGTCAATCCGCCAACTTCACGTCTAAGCGACTACTCTTATTTCTTTGAAAAAATAAATGTTACTCTAGATAATTTTCTTCGTAATTTTGATCTGAGAATATTTGAAATTATATTTTTATAACATAGTGCAATTACTTTGTAAAGTTATGTATAATGCGGATAAAAAATTGAGAATCACGGAAAAACTATAAAGCGTATTTTTATGAAACCTTCACCATTTTAAAGATCATTTAATAATTTAGTCTCAGTGTAATGCGTCTTATTTCGGACAGCACTCCTTGATGGGCGAGTCCTATTACTGGGTGGACGTAAGACGCGTTACGTGAGCTCAGCACAGAACACGCAAGTTAACCACTCCAGGTCATTACAAAAAAAAAGGTCATTGGGAGTTAATTGCGCCTTAATTAAGAGTTAACAAATAAAATAGTGGTAGGAGTAGTAGTAGCAGGAGCATGATTATGATGACTTTCCTACTAAATACCTACTAAATATACCCACTATTAAACTGGTTAAATTGATGGACAGCAGCTGCTATCCTATCGAGTAAGTAGTTTTAATAAATTTTATGTAGTACCCTTCAGGCCATGCACGCGTCAAATGTCAACATCTGTCAAGCCCCGTTGACAGTCGGCCATCGTGTAACTACAGACTTTGTCAGGTTTCGGGTGCATAAACCTTGCCACAGGTCTAATGACCTTGGGTAATAGTAATAATAACCGTTTAAAACGCGTGAATCGGGTTTTTGGCAAGGCAAACGGAATTTCCTGGGTAGTGCACATGATGTGCCGCTAGACACTGAAATGTAACAGCTAAAAAACGTATATATTTTCAGAATTGTTTTACTATTGCTGTCACTCACGTGTCCGTCTGTCTGTCTGTCGTCTGTCACAAAATTTTGTTCCAAAGAATTATTTAACTTCTCACTGACTTATGAACTTGAAATTTCGTCATAATGTTGTTACGAGCTGGGTATGGGATAAATTATTTTACACCATTTAATTAACCAAATATCCTTAAATCAACAACTTATTTACACAAACACTAAATCACTTATAATCAATATTCTCTTCGCAATCGCTTGTATTCGCTTCCGTTCACATCCGTAGTCGAAAACAGACTGACTCACTCGCTTTTTTTTTTTTTTTGTTTGAAAACTTGCAGTTCAACCATAGCGGTTGTCGACTGCTTAAGCGGACGTGCCCGTGGTGGTTTTAATTATTATTAAAGCCTCCAGCCAGGACTTATACTTAAACTACAAGCGACTACGCTGAGGGCACCCCCTTTGGGGTACGGACCTCGGCTCAGGGCGTCGCTAGGGGAGGGCCTCAAGGGACAGCTGAATCATGATGTGGACTCACTCGCCCGCCGTCCGGCCTATTTATACGGTCATGGAAGTTTCCAGAACATTGTCGAACTATCCTATAGTGGAATATTCTAGAAACATCTCTGAACTTCTACACAGTACCACAATGGAATGTTCTCGAACCTAGTGGAAACTTCTGGAAACCTCGACCACATTCTCGAACGTTCCAGTGTAATACGGTTGACGTAACAATGTTTATTGTTACGTATAATTTCCTAACAAATATCAAAATATTGATTTCCCTCATATATGGTATGGAACCCTAAATGGCGAAGTCCGACACGCACTTGGCCGGTTTTATTTTTTATCTTTGCGTTCTTCCCAGTAAACCCTTTCATTATTTGATACTTAACCCATGGTAATGGGAATGCATAAAAAAAAAAAAAAAAAAAATTACTCGTCGGCCATCTGTAGTGTATGTAAGTATCATGTAGTAATATCTGTTCTGCGATTTCGGCGGTCTCTCCAGTCCTATGCCTGTAGCTCTCAACAGAACGCCTATACCGATCTGCTCCGACTTTCGATACCTCGGGTAGCTTGTTCAGGGGGATGGCGATATAGACTGAGACGTAACACATAGGATCAACTCAGGATGGATGAAATAGCGACAGGTCACTGGAACAACTTGCGACCGACGGATGCCCCTTAAGTTAAAGGGGAAAATCTATAAGTCCGTTATTAGACCTGTCGTACTGTATGGGTGATGGGCTGTGAAAAAGACGGATGAAAAAAGATTACATGTGGCGGCGATGACAATGTTGAGATGGATGCGTGGAGTAACGAGAATGGATAAAGCGAGAAATGAGTACATAAGAGGTAGTATAAAAGTGGCGCCAGTCACAGAAAAGTTGGAAGGGAACCGCTTATCTTGGTATGGTCATGTAAAGAGGAGGGATGAAATACATGTAACTAATAGAGTTATGTATATAAATGTGGATGGATTGAGAGGGAGAGGGAGGCCAAAGAAAGGATGAATGGATTGTGTGAGGAGTGATATGAAAGAAAAGGGAGTTAGTGATAGCGTGACGGCTGACAGGACAGAACGGAAGAAAAAAACGTGTTACGCCGACCCCAGGACTACCTGGGGTCGGCGCAACACGTTTTTTCTTCCGTTCTCGAACTAACTACTAACACTTCTTCCTGCCCTCATCCCATACTAATGGGATAAGGGCAGGAACAAGTGTGAGTATACCTTGTATACGATTAGCCAAGTAAGCATCATATTATGGTCATGTACGATTCATTCGATGTGAAGACACAATAAATGGACTCGTTATCCCGAGCGCATGTCTTGTAATTACCACGACACTTCATGGCAACCCTGTCATTCAAGGTCACATTGCGAGTGAATTTTGAACAATTATAAATTCGGACTTATTACAAAAAAAAAAGAGGTTTTGTGTTTTAATTCATTAGTGCATACATAAACTTTTAAAACATGGGGACTACTCAAACGAAAGAAGAGACGATCATCGCGCAGACGGCTGCTGGTAATGGGAAAAATGGTGCGACAACCGAGAAAGGTTACTCCAGCATCAGCACGACAAATATCCTCCTCACCCTGATCACAATCGTCCTACTAGCAGCGGCATGCTATGCTATCTGTTATTATTACAAGAAGATGCATGTCAAATGTATGGACCGGCAGATGAACTTGCGTCGCAGGCAGACCTCAGTGTATTGAAGAAACACGCTCCCCGTGATGTTGCCGCCGATGTACCCGTGTAAGTGAAAAAAAAAAAACAAATTTGGGAGTCCGCCAACGCCATATTTGATTTAGAACTAAACAAGTTCAAATAATCAGAAACCGGGAAGTGGGTCCAATTTTTTTATTTTTGATAGGCACGCGTTTGACCACTATCTCACCTGATGGTAAGCGATGATGTGGTCGAAGATGGAGCATGCTTGCCTAGAAGTAACCTATTCACTCTTGAATTAAAGACTCCCAGGTTGTAGCTATCAGGAAACACAGACTGCGGCAGGAAATTTTACTCCCTAGCTGTACGCACAATTAATGTAGAACACATTCATTGTGCGTACAGCTATGAAGTGCACAAACCGCTTTGTGCGTATGGATGGGATGTCCACCATGAACGAGTGGCACTTCGCCGTACGTCTTGTGCTCCGTTGATGAAACGGGCTTGGCGGAATCAAATTATGCAATTCCATCGCACACTCCCCGAAATGCAACCGATAGAAAAACCGACAGGCTAGCAACTCGGCGTCCATGCTCAAGACTTTGGAACTTCAACTCAACGAGCCTATCATTGCCGATGATCCTCTTGGCTCGTTTCTTAATTGACTCAACGGTAACAAGCTGGTATCTGGCAGATCCGTCCCAAAGATGAGAGCAGTACCTACTCCATACACGATCGAACTTTTTAATTAATTTAACTTCTAAGTTTTGTTTACGTAGTTGGATATTACAAGTGAAGTTACAAACAAAGGGAAAACCTGGCTCAATTCATAGTTTTTAAATGAGTGTCTTCTATCATAAGCTTTTTCTCAAAACCTTTTTTGACTATGATACTTTTCCAAACCAACACAAAAAAAAAACAAATCAAAACGTCCTCCCATAGAGTATAATGCAATTATTATTATACTCTTTGGTATAATGCGTCCTCCTGTCAATCGAAACCGGAAAATTTGTGAAATTGAATGTGTTTCAATAAATAATGTGATTCTATAGGAAAACAAATCTCTCTGACTACAGGAAACATGTTGATCGAGGCGGTCAGTGCTGTTATATACGGAACAGTGTTCTTAAGCCTAATCCTCATCGACTATGTTCTCGGTCATGGGTTCGTCGAGATGTTCCAGAAGATCTTCTGCAAGGTTGCCTGTTTCGTGAAGAAGACTGTCAGGGAGGAAGCGAAGCAGGTCGTGGTCATTCCGGAGAATCCCATAAGTTTGCCCGTGCTGTTCATGGAGATTTTGGTGTTGAGTTTGACTATCGCTGTTAGTATCTACAGCATGTAACAAAAACCCTGTTCGATCCTGAAGGGTATTATTTGGTATCGTACTGCGTACACATATACGTAATCATCTATTGGATACGATTATTATTTTTCCCCCAATGAAAATAATTAATTAAAAAAAAAAGAAAAACTTATCAATGGCAACACTGAGCGCTCGACAAAGTTCACCTACAGTTTTATGTTTTATTGCCTACAGTGTAGGGCGGTATCATTTGAAATAAAAGTAGGTAAAAATGAAAAGATTTCGCCGGCCGGTGGTGGAAAATTTGCCATATTTAGTGTTAAATTTCGCAAAAAAATGTTAAATACTGGTATTCAGCTGCATCCGGTTAGACTGGAAGCCGACCCCAAGATAGTTGGGAAAAGGCTAGGCAGATGATGATAGTGTTAATTTCGCATATTTTATAAAAATAAAAAATCTAGAACTTTAGGTTTTTATGAGTTACATTTTTTTACCAGTTTTTCTACTACGTATGTTAAACCAGGAATACGCCCTGTTGGATCGGACAGGGTTTTTGTTACATGCTGTTTATGTATAAAATGATATCATCATTCATTATAATGTAATGTGCTGCTCCAAGCTTCAACTTTCTAACTGAATGTCTCCTTTTCAATTCACAATATTATAATTTCCTAACTTCTGCTAGTGGTTTTATCCGAGTAGAATTAGTATTTATAAATTATGGCCTATTTCCTATTCTTTCCTGGCAACAGAAGCTGGAGAAAGTTGGCTTGAAAATCAGCAGAACCAAAAATGAATACATGTTCTGCGATTTCGGCGGTCTCTCCAGTTCTGAAGCTATAGTGCTAGATTTTCGGTACCTCGGTTCACTCGTGCAAAGCGATGGCGAAATAGATAGGACTGTTAAGCACAGAATTAACACTGGATGGATGAAATGGCGGCAGGTCACCGGGACTGTATGTGACTCCCGCATTCCCCTTAAACTTAAGGGGAAGATTTATAAAACAATGGTCAGACCTGCTGTCTTGTATGGTTCAGAATGTTGGGGCACAAAAGGGATGAATGAAAAACAGTTGCATGCGGCTGAGATGAGAATGCTAAGAGCGATGTGCGGTGTTACGCGCATGGATAGAATTAGGAGTATATAAGAGGAAGTCTGAAAGTGGCACCGCTGACTGAAAAGTTGTGTAGAAATCGGTTGTCGTGGTATGGTCATGTGATGCGGAGGAATGAAGAAAATGTCGTGAGGAAAGTCTTGTGTGTGTATGTGGATGGCTATAAGAGTAGGGGAAGGCCAAAGATACGATGGTTGGACTGTGTGAAAGAGGATATGGGTTAAAAGGGGGTGACTACAGAGATGACGACTAATAGAGGAGTATGGAAGAAAAAGACATGTTGCGCCGACCCCAAATAAATTGAGATAAGGGCAGGAGAATGATGATGATAGCCTATTTCCTATTCCAGTCTATAATATAACTCTGTACCAAATTTCATCCATCCATCCAACATTACAACTTTCGCATTTATAATACAGCTTCTACTGGCGGCTTCGTTCGCATTTCCCCACTATGTAGCTTATATATTATTCCAGACTATAATCTGTCTCTGTGGCAAATTTCAACTAGATCCATTCAACCGTTCTGGCGTGACTGAGTAACGAAACATTTCCCTTTTATAATATTAGTAGATATGATAACTATTTGGACTGCTAGTTCTAATGGCTATAGTAGAACGTTCATAGTTTTTTTTCATATATACTGGGTTAGTTTCTTATCACCATCCAAATTCACAGGGTATATTCTAACCGTGATTATGAACAACTTTCAGTATGGGACCAACTCGGAAATTACGAAAAAAAAAACGGCTATTTCATACTACATTTCAATATCTACTCAACCAAAATACTATGAACCTAGTAGATTTTTTTTTGCAATTTCTGAGTTAGCCCCATAGTGAAAGTTGTTCATAATCATGGTTAGAATATCCTGTGAATAATTGGATGGTGATAAAAAACTAACCCAGTATATGTTCTTTTTAATGCAACAGAATTACCAACTGAGTTATGCATCTTACTAATTAAAAATACAAATGCTTTGAACATTAACAGCGATATTCATTCTTTTGATTATTTTATGATTGGCTTAAAATATAGAATAGTATCAGCAGATGTTCTTTCAGTTCCTAAACAAATACAAGCAGTTACGCAGCAAGGATCGTCTCGATGAGCTTCTTCACGAGAGCAAGGAGGCTCTGAGACAGACCAATGAGTTTCTAGAGAAGTGGAGACTGAGACGGGTTAGACAATGTTTTTTCTAATAGTTTTCATGAATGCTGAATGGAAAGTTTTTTGAAGTAATTTTTTTAACCGACTTCGAAGAAGGAGGAGGTTCTATATTCGACTGTATGTATTTTTTTATGTCCACCGATTTCTCTGTCAGTTGTGGACTAATTTTCTAAATTCTTTTTTTATCCGAAAAAATATACTCCTGTGGTGGGCCCATATAAATTTTATCAAAATTGCTTTAGCGCTTTTTAAAAACTGAACAAAAACGAAAAATACGTATACATAGATGACGTTTTGGTTTTCTCCAATTACGAGTATGTTTAAATTCCACGTTTCATGTGTGTTGTTTTTAGTTCTAGGGTATAACAACTAAAAAGTGAAAAATAAAAATATTTTTACAAAAAAAAAAAACAACCGACTACCAAAACAGAAAATACACTAACAATTAAAATAAAATTTAATTTAGGAAGTCGGTGTCAAATAACGAAGAAATAAAATACAAACACCGACTTCCGAAATGAAACTATTTTTTAAATTTTTAGTGTATTTTTTTTTTGGAAGTCGGTTGTTTCTTTTTTGATAAAAAGTTTTTTGAAATACTGAACAAATAAGATCTTGTTAAATTTTTACTTTCTTTAATGTTCTTAAATGAATGTGATGGATCCAGCAATGCAGCACAAAAATCCGAAAACCCTGAATCAGCGGCCTTCCAATTCTATTAAGTGGCTGATAGATAATAGCTATATTTTGGACAAAATTTCAGTGTTTACATTGATCAAAAATCTATTCAGTCTCACTCTGTGTTTTAGCGTTGAAGTGTTTTAACACTGATCCAGTGTTTTAATTAATGTTAAAAGTGTCTTAGATTTTAATAAGATTGTCGAATATAGTTTGCATGAGTGTACGTGGTTCCTAGTTTTTGTGCCGGTACTTTAAACATTTGTTCTCTCTGTAGCACCCTCATTGTAATTCTGAATTACATTTATTATGATGTTGGTACAAATATTTTAATAATCACTTTTCTTTATTGTGAATTTGTGACACATGTGACAAGTCAATCGGACTGAACTGTCATTGTCATTTTGACATTGACCGTGACGTAAATTGTTATGTTCCAGATTAATTCGCTTGTATTGTCAGATCTCAAGCATACTTAAATGGTAGTTGTGTTATTTTTATTATCATTGTTTGTATTACTTTATTTAGTTAAATTTCTTCCAACACACCAGTGAGCTAGGGTGGTTGTGTTTTTGAAACAATCAGCCGTTATATTTTGTTTTTAATTGGTTTTTGTCTAATAGAGTTAGTCATATATTTTATTTATTGTATTTACGTATATATTCATGGATGGTCCAGTTGACTTAGATGACAGTTTTATCTCTTGTACTTCTTCGAATTGTAGTTTTATTAGTGCGGAAAGTGAGACTTCGCTTCGTACTTTGCATGACAACATTTCCACTCTTTTTACTAAGTATCCTAACAACTTGCACATAGCTCATATTAATGCTCAGAGTGTTCCTGGACACTACTCCGATCTTCTGGCATCTTTTAGTAGTGCTCATCTTGATGCACTCCTAATATCAGAGACTTTTCTTAAGCCTTCTCTCCTTTCTACGCACTACGCTCTGCCTGGTTTTGTTCTTGTCAAAAATGACAGGACTGGCAAGTGGTGTCGCCATTTACGTACGTGCTGATATACCGTACAAAATTATTAGCACATCTCCTTCTCAGTACTCTGGGTCGGCTGAATCCTTGTTCCTGGAGATTACCGTACATCACTCCAAAATTTTACTTGCGGTGTTCTACTCCCCTAATCTACACATCGACTACTTTGACTCGTTAGAATCATCTATAAACAATCTTTGCCCATCGTACGAGCATGTTATTTTAATGGGTGATTTTAATACATGTTTGCTTAGAAATGACTCACGTTCACTCAAACTCCGTTCTCTCTTATCTTCTTTTAATCTTGATATTTTACTTCTTTCTGCGACCCATAACTTTCCAAACTGTACACCTTCTCTTCTGGACTTAATGATCGTATCTTCGCCTCACAATGTTGCTGAGTTTGGGCAGCTCACTGCGACTTTCTCTTATCATGACCTTATCTATCTTTCATATCGTATCCGACCTCCCAAACGTAACTTCTGCTATCTTTGTAATTATAATGGCTTAGATCTGGAGGCGTTGATGCGTGATGCAGGTGATATCGACTGGACCTCTGTTAGCGAAAGCGCCAATGTCGACGATAAAGTGCACAACTTCAATTGCAAACTGCTGAGTCTATATGATAAACATGGTCCGCGTCGGCGGATAAAAATTAAGCATAATCCTGCTCCGTGGATGACTTCTGAAATAAAAAGTGCTATTGCCTGTAAGGACAAGGCGAAGATTAGGTACAGGCGTAGACCCACGGAACCAAATCTTATTCGGTTCAAAGCTCTGCGTAACAGCTGCAATC
Source organism: Polia nebulosa (assembly GCA_951329385.1). NCBI lineage: Eukaryota > Metazoa > Arthropoda > Insecta > Lepidoptera > Noctuidae > Polia > Polia nebulosa. Next base: position 4,685,047 of record OX589609.1, read on the forward strand.
GTCTGTGTCGAGATGCTAAAAGACGCTATTTTCATGAATCTCTTGTAGATCGCAAGTCCTCCCATGTTTGGAAATTCCTGAAGTCAGTCGGTATCGGCAAATCTCCTACTAACACGTGTAAAGATGTCGACCTGAGTGCTCTTAATAGGCACTTTTCTCTTCCTCCTGTCTCTCTGGACCAAAGTGTCAAAACTTCTACTTTGCTTGAGCTCTCCAAATTGCCGTTACCGAATTGTCCAATTTTTAATCTTAGTTCTGTCTCTGAAGATGATGTTAAAAAATCTCTTCTTGCTATCTCCTCTTCTGCTGTGGGCCATGACAATCTGTGTTCCAGAATGATATTACCTGTTCTCCCTCAACTGCTTCCCATTCTCACTCATATTTTCAATTATTCCTTATTCTCTGGCACATTTCCTTCAGCCTGAAAACAGGCACACATAATACCTCTGCCCAAAATAAACAATCCTTCGTCCTTCTCTCATTTCAAACCCATCTCCATTCTACCTTTCCTTTCTAAAGTTCCTGAACACATTGTTCATGGTCAAATTTCTAGATACCAAACATCAAATGCTCTTATTTCCCCTTTACAATCTGGCTGTCGTGCTGGTCACAGCACTGTAACTGCACTTTTGAAAGTCACTGACGACATCCGCTGGGCTATGGACAATAAATCTCTTACTTTATTAGTTCTACTTGATTTCAGTTGTGCGTTTAACTCAGTGGATTTCGATATACTGCTTGAAGTCCTTCGTTCTATTAACTTCTCTTCCTCTGCCTTATCCTGGTTTGACTCTTACCTTCGGGGTCGCTCTCAATGTGTTCGCCTTGACGAGATTTTCTCTAATTGGTGCGATCTCACTGCTGGTGTTCCTCAGGGTGGCGTTCTCTCTCCTCTTCTTTTCTCTATTTTCATTAATACTGTCACTAAGGTTGTCACTTCTAATTTTCATCTTTACGCAGAAGATTTGCAGCTTTATCGTCATTTCTTGCTTGCTGACGCGGACTCAGCGGTTAATGCCATGAATCATGACCTGGAGCGTATTCATCAATGGGCTAAGTCTTACGGCCTACAGATTAATCCTTCCAAGTCCCAGGCTATGATCATAGGCAGTCGGTATTACCGCACTGCGCTTGACGTTTCCACATTGACGCCATTATCCCTTAACAGCTCAACCATTGCATACACCGACTTAGCTAAAAATCTCGGTGTCTTAATAGACAACAACCTTTCTTGGCGAGCTCAAGTGAACGAGGTTAGTCGTAAAGTGCACTTTACCTTCCACTCTTTAAAATCCCTGCATATTTTCTTGCCCTTTAAAACTAAAATTACTTTAGCTCAAACCTTAATTCAGCCGATCATTGATTACGCTGATGCCTGCTATCTGGATGCCACTGAGGAGCTCTTAAACAAGCTTGAGCGCTTGCAAAACCTGTGCATTCGTTTTGTTTTTGGTCTACGGAAAGTCGACCATGTTTCTCAGTTTCGCAAGGATCTCAAGTGGCTCCCTATCCGTCTTCGCAGGAACACTCGGATATTATGTCTCCTGTACAACATGCTTTGTAATCCTAAATATCCTGGTTACCTGCGTGATCGTTTTTCGTTCACTCGCCCTGCCGACGCCCCTTGTAGATCCCGCCTTAAGCATCATCTCAATTTCCCATCCCATAAAACCCATTTCTATTCCCACTCCTTCTCTGTTCATGTGGTACGATTGTGGAACTCACTTCCGCCTAATATTCGTGATTCTAAAACTGTCTACCAATTCAAGAAACTAGTCAAAGAGCATTACCTCTCCACCATTCCGTGATTATATTTATTATTATTATAATAATAATAATAATAAATAATGAATAATCTATATATCTCTCCAGCAATCTGCAACTGATGGAGCTACTGAAGGTAACTGAAACCTTCAGTAGTGCCATCAGGATGGAGTTTGGTGTAGACAAATGTGCGGTCATGCATGTAAAGCGAGGGGAGATTGTGGAATCCGTGGGAACTCAACTCTCGGATTTCATAAACCTGAGATCCCTCTCTCCAACCGAAACCTATAAGTATTTGGGTATGTCGGAAGCGTTAGGTATCAATGTTGCTGACATGAAGCAATCGTTGAAGGAGCGCTTCTTTGGCCGCCTGAAGAAGGTATTTAATAGCCTTCTATCAGGCGGAAACAAGGTGCGCGCCTTCAACGGTTGGGTCATGCCGGTATTGATGTACTCTTTCGGCGTACTCAAATGGACTCAAACAGAACTTGACGCCCTGGATAGGCGTGTTCGTACACTGCTGACTGCATTTCGAATGCATCACCCACGTTCGTCGGTGATGAGACTGTATATCCCGCGGAAGTGTGGAGGCCGAGGCTTTTTAAATGCTAAGACCCTCCACAACCGCGAGGTATGCAGTCTAAGGGAATATTTCCTAGCTGCTGACGTGGGTATGCATCGAGATGTAGTGGCAGTAGACAAGGGCCTTACTCCACTCTCCTTGGCTAACGAGAACTGGCGCAAACCTCTAGTGCTTGACACTAACGATCGCAGAGAAGTATGGCAGAGTAAGGAACTTCACGGACGCTTTTTCCTGGCCCTACATGGGCCCGATGTAGACCAACTAGCGTCCGTAGCCTGGCTGCGTGTCGGTGACCTCTTTGGGGAAACCGAAGGTTTTGTCTGTGCAATTATAGACGAAGTTATCATGACGAAAAACTACCGGAGATTTATTGTGAAGGACGGCACGGTTGACATATGTCGGGCATGTCATCGTCCGGGAGAATCAATCCGCCACATAATCTCTGGTTGTTCTCGTCTAGCTAACGGTGAATACTTGCATAGGCACAACCTTGTAGCCAGGATTATCCATCAGCAACTTGCTCTGAAGTACTCTCTTGTGGAATCGGAAGTGCCGTACTACAGATATGCGCCCGACCCAGTTCTCGATAATGGTCATATCTCATTGTACTGGGATCGGTCCATCATCACTAACAGGACTATTGTAGCCAATAAGCCTGATATAGTGGTGGTGGACCGAATCGAGAGGCGTGCAATGATTGTTGACATTACCGTCCCACATGACGAGAACCTCGTGAAAGCCGAGAAAGATAAACAAATCAAGTATATTGACTTGGCTCGCGAGGTTGTCGACATGTGGGATGTGGACTCAGCGATCATTGTACCGATAGTCGTGTCAGCCAATGGCTTAATAGCCACGAGCCTCGATCAACACCTCAGGAGGCTCTCGTTAGGCGGCTGGATCAAGGGCTTGATTCAGAAAGCAGTACTTCTGGACACGGCTCGCATTGTCAGGCGGTTCCTCTCTCTGGAGCCCTGACCGCCGGTAGCTTGGACCCTGTTCCCGATACCGGTGGGCTACTATTTTTTATATTTTTAAATGTTTTTTATATATTCTTTTTTAAGAAATATTTAAAAATGTATTTAATATGTTTAAAAAATTAATAAACAAAATAATAATAAATATATATATATATTTAAAAAATAAATAAACGAAATAATAATAATCAATTTATTTCAAGTATCTAAGACTCATATCAAATACAATAAATAATATGCACATTAGTCACAATTACAATGTAAAAAAATAAACATGTCAAACAATTTTTTTTTTTTTTTAACAATTAAATTACAATGTCAAACAATTAAATTAATTTCTAATATCATAATAAATTAGATAATATTACAAAATTAACACTATTACATACATTATACACGTTATTTGTGCCGCCCACAACAGTGCGCAATGATGCAGTAATCCAATCGGTCCGCGAGCGCGGCCAGCATGCTGTTAGCACTCCCCCGCACTCGCCACACCAGCGACGCGCATCTCTTGCGCATCGTTGTGTGGAAACAATCCATGCGCGCCTCCGCAAACATTGCAGACGCGCTGCAATAGCGAGGGAGCCCCAAAATCATCCTGAACGCGTTGTTGAACTGGACACGCAGGGCGCTGTACGATTTTTGCGTGTAGTCAGTCCACAGGCTGCACGTGTACAACGTGGTGCAATAGGCTCTAAAAAGAGTTATTTTCACCTCAGCTGAGCACCGCGCAAACCTGCGGATAACCATGTTCGCTCTGACCGACAGCGCCCTCCGCTCCCGTTCGATGTCAGCATCGTCGTTCAGGGTAGGCGTCACTAAATGTCCCAAGTATTTAAACATTCCGACCCTTTCTAAAATAAACCCATTTCGTTGTATGGGTGGCAATGCTGTTACTTTTCTATGCCCTCCCTGAAAAACCATACACTGACTCTTTTTAGCATTATAGATCAGCCCATGATCAGCTGCATATCTCTCACAAATACTTACCAGCCTTCTGATATTTATTTTATATTTAATTATGTACTTTGGTTTATTGTAAAGTTAGGTATATTTTATGTATGAATTATTTATGTATTCTAGTCTATTTTATATTTCTATATCTATTTATACACACTGTGTCTACATTTCTCAACCAAGTTTCCAGTCGCAGGTCTGCTGGAAGAAATTTCTTTTGAAATAAGCAGCACCTTTGTGCTCTTCTACGAGTATCTGTATTTGTTCATTTTTCTCTTGTAACTGTTTTTGTGTGTGCATAAATAAATAAATAGTTTTATCTGGTATAGATGGTCACCCATGCATGGAACAACCCAGGCAAGCGTAGCTTAACCTGATGGATCGACCCGTGCGGCTGTTATTACTTTAGCCACGAGCTCCTCAATGTCTATAATCTATCTCTATTTTCTTGGGTTGGCAAATCATCCAATGACTTCTCCCCTGGGTGGAGCGGGTGTTGGTGTTCCTTTCTGCCCTTAGTGTCCGGGGGCGAGGTAACTCTGTTTCAAATTTATCCTCAACTCCCGGGCAGGCATCGGCCATGACGGGCCCCGTCCTTATTGCTGACAACTCTTTGAAGCGCGCGTGGTACACTACGCGCCGTCGACTCTCGGGCCTGTTGCTGATCGGACGGCGAGCTACCCATTACTCGCCGTCCGCAGGCCCGGGTCTACGGTGGCTGGAGATCGTCTCGCGGCGCCGGAAGTCCCAGGCGTCTCCTGAGGCGGCTGCTGCTGAGAGCGTGAGGGTGACACTGTTGTTGAGTCTCCCTCACCCATGCCGCTTCCCTCTTCGCGAGCATTACTGCTTCGCAGAAGGGGGAGACGGCTTCCCATTCCCTCTCGCTCCGTACCATGGCCTGAACCAGGGCAGGGCGCGAGAGGTCGCTGCCGCCTATCGCATCCACGAGGACACGGCGGGGCTCCGCCCAAGCGGGGCAGCCCTCCACCGTATGCTCCACCGTGTACTCGGGACGATCCGCGCAGTGGAAACACCCGGGCAGTGGAAACACCCGGGTAGTGGAAACACCCGGGCATAATCTATCTCTATGACAAATTTTATCCAGATCCGTTTCTATAGCCGTTCTAGCGTGATTGAGTAACAAACTTTCACATATAGAACATTATAAAGCATAAAGTAAGAAGTAAGATTTTAATTAAATTGGCAGGTGCCGCCCACTGACTACTCCTACTTAGATGAGGAACCACAGGAGATCAAACCACTGAAGATTGAAGTGCCCATCTTACATATGGCCATTATTGACGTAAGTGTATCAGTACCACTTTGAATAGATCAGTTTTTATTAATAAAAACCTTTTTTTACAAAAAAATAGAACCGACTTCCAAAAAAGTGCAAAATAACTTTAATTTCGGAAGTCGGTGTCGGTGTTTCTGGTTTTGTGTCTTCGTTTTTTGACACTGACTTCCGAAATTAAAGTTCTTTTGCACTTTTTTGGAATCGGTTCTATTTTTTGTATAAAAGTTTTTTAGTTTTCACTTTTTAGTTGTGGTTCCCTATTAAATTGTGTTAACAATACATAGACATTAGATCGCAGCAATCGCATTTGATTTGCTGTCAATTTTTGAAGAGTTCCGTTGTCTGTCTCCGAAACTCATCATCAGATCTATATGAAATTTAAATGGGACCATTTCGAAATAAACACCTTTCGAACAAAATAAGAATGTCGCAAAGCGGTCAATGAATGACGGAGTTATGCCCGAACATACATAAAAAAAAAATACAAATATCCGAAGTGATAACCTCCTTCTTTTTGAAGTCGGTTAAAAAAGGATTATTATTCATGTAGAAAATTTACAACAGGTGCTTACGAATAGTCGGCTCTCTGTTCCAGGAAGGCTTTCCATTGAAGAACCACCGGCAAGTATTATTAAAATAATATCTTCTGCCAGCGGCTTCGCCCTCGTGGAATTCGTACTAAGACCACTATAAATTATAGCTTATGTGCTATTCCAGACTATAATCTATATTTGTGCTAATTTTCATCGAGATCCGTTCAGCCATTCTGGCGTGATTGAGTAACAAACATCTATCCAAACTTTCACGCTTATAATATTAGCACATAGGATACCTTTTATTTCTTGACGGGGTTGGAAATTGTTCCTTCTCTGCCTGAGTGCCCAGGGCAGCGGTAACTCTGTTCAGAATTTATCCGCTACCCCTAGGTATATCTATGATAGCTGGATGTAGGATTTCTGAAGACATTTTGTCTGTGTTACCTAATATCAATGTGTGGCTTTGACAGTCGTTACCAGTAGCCAACGCCCGACTGGCAACCAGCTCTACCAAAGGGTATCGTGTTACCTATTAACTGAGTTGCTGGTGAGATAACTTCTTACTTGGCCGGCTTGGCATATGGCTTGGTGTTGGTGTCGGAGGCGGCCTGTGGTTTGTTCCATGGTCGGCAGTGCAGTGTCTTGGGATGCGGTGATCTCCTTCTGTGAGAATGTCATCTCGCAGAAGGAGGCTGCGGAAAGGGAGAGGGAGATGACTAGTGCACCCCTTCCCGAACCAGGTGCACCGGGCGTTGGAGAAGGGCGGGCAACGCCCTCTTACAGCCCTTCTAAAAAGGGTCTAGGGCCGACGGATTTGGGGACGCCCGTTGGCCCATCAATCGAGACCCGAGATGGCGGCGCGTAGTGTTCCACACGCACCTCTCTTAGAGATCTCACTCCCCACCACGGGATGAGGCCCGCATACAGCGGGCCGGTACTAGTCCGGGGTAGTGGAAGTCCCATTCGCACCCGAAGTCCCCGAGTCAAGTATATGAGGGAACACCGGAGTGGTTTTTAGTCAGTAAGAGTCTGACAGACTCCTTCGCCCGCACCAGGTGAAGGACATCCATGAGGATTTTCCAGCCCGGCAAAAAAAGAAAAATGGCTTGGTGTTGGTGGGGTTGGGGATGCTTGGTGGGTTGATTGATGAACACCGGGGTGGTTTTTAGTCAGTAAGAGTCTGACAGACTCCTTCGCCCGCACCAGGTGAAGGACATCCATGAGGATTTTCCAGCCCGGCAAAAAAAGAAAAATGGCTTGGTGTTGGTGGGGTTGGGGATGCTTGGTGGGTTGATTGATGAACACCGGGGTGGTTTTTAGTCAGTAAGAGTCTGACAGACTCGTTCGCCCGCCCCAGGTGAAGGAGATCCATGAGGATTTTCCAGCCCGGCAAAAAAAAAATGGTTTGATTTTGGTGGGGTTGGGGATGCTTGGTGGGTTGATTGATGGTGGTAGTTGGGTAGCTTGGGGGTGGTTGGTGGTCTTAAGAAAACTAAGGCATTTTAGTTCTCACATAATATTTTTGTGATAAAGCACATAAAACTGCATAGCCGTTGAATGTATTTATAAAAGGCAAAGTCACCACAAAATCAGATAGCAAATTAATGAAGAAAATTATTTAAAAACTGCAATCAGAGAAAGAAAAACATGTAAACAATATATATTTTCTATTTCAGACTCTAGGAACAATGCGAAGTCAACCAGAAAGGGGAGACGCTGGTGATGCAGTCAACATAACAGACTCAACGTTGTTCTCAGTAACATCACTCTTCGATGATGACCTGGAGTCCATATCAGATCCACCTCCTAGCGAAGAGAAAGTGATTGAAGAAAAGAAGACCAAACATGTTGAGTTCAGTAATCGAACCCTATGGGACGTCATGGAGGAAGACGCGAACACGTTAGAAGACTAATTTTTTTTTAAATCTTTTGCGGCAATTTTTCTGGCAAAAGGCCTATTGTTCAATTGTATTGTTCAGATCATGTTATAAAAAAAAAACAAAATAAAAAAACCTAAATCAACGTGAGTGATTGTTTTTTTAGTATTTTTTTTATTATTGATAGGCACGCGTTTGACCACTATATCACCTGATCGTAAGCGACGATGTGGTCGAAGACGCAGCACGCTTGCCTAGAAGTAACCTATTCACTCTTGACTTAATGACTCCCTGGTTGCAGCCATCAGGAAACACAGACTCCGCCAGGGAATTCAACTCCTAGCTGTACGCACAATGAATGTGTTCCTAAAACGTTTTGTGCGTGTGGATGGGATGTTCACCATGTACCGATGGCACATCGCCGTACGTCTTGTAGTCCTTTGATGAAACGGGCTTGGCGGAATCAAATTATGCAATTCCGTCACACACTCCCCAAAATGTGGGTGTTCTATGCCGAATCGAATGCCAAATAATCGAATATCAATTGATCGATCACTATACATCGAACGTCTAAATACTGGAACGTTCATAATATCGAATGGCTAATAAATCGAATATTCAATATGTCGTACACTCAATACATCAAGTGTTCAAAATATCGAATGCTTGTTTGATCGAGCGATAGAAAGAATCCGCGATGCGTTGGCGCATCGCGTATTCTTTCTATCGAAATATCAATATACTTTATAGGTACTTTTTTATAGAATACAAGAAAAACACAAAATTTACTAATAAATCATGTTTTAATCTCTAAGTAATATCTTTTTTATGTACATCTCAAAATTTTGTGTGAATTGCAATTGCACGGAGAAACTAATAAATCCATATTGTTTATATTATTTAATATGTTTTCAATCGAATTATCGTCAAAAAATAAAAAAGGACCACAGTGAATGTGGAATGTAAACAAAATTAAATAAAAAATATACATACGATCGAATTGAGAACCTCCTCCTTTTTTTCGTCGGTTAAAAAGAAATTGAAATGTAAACAAACAATAAGAGGCAGAAGGGATGATAATGCGATTAAAAATATATTAAATAATAAAAACAACATAGATTTTTAATTCGAATTTTCGACCCAACTCCATTGAGTAGAGAATTGGCTACACTGAGCATCGTACCGGAACACGGCTAGGCCGCTTGGCGGTACGTCTTTGCCCAGTGAGCCGATGGCTTGCGACTAGCCATCCAGCCATCGGTCGAAACCTACCACCAGTTACTGTCACCTGATTAGCACCACCCAGGTACCACGTGTAGGGACTCAGTGGGTAAACTCCTACGAACGCGGGTGACTCGGCCCTCAAAATTTTGTATAATTCCAATTGCAAATGGTAAGTAATTTAGGTATTTTTCAGTTATATTTCGTTCAGCAGAAAAATAAAATCCTACTAATATTATACACGTGAAAGATAGTGAGGTTGTATGTTTATTACTCTTTCACGCAAAAACTACTGAACGGATTTTGCCGAAACTTTACTGTAATATAGTATACTAGATGTGCCCGCGGTTTCACCCGCGTTAATGGTTACTGTGTCGTAACCTTTGCTATGTAGTGCAAAATGGTACCTCGCAGAGCTACTGACGGCGGCCGGCCAGAGCCCCTCATGATCGCCCGCCTTGCACATCATGAATGTGCGCGTGGTACTTGATTAAAACTATGATATCTCCTAAGATATTCGTTGAAATCAAATGATGTCAACGGAAATTTTGTTCAAAAATAAATACCTTGGATGAATAACGTATTTATTTGGATAAGGAATAATATCATGTTTATAAAAACACCCTCGCAAATAATGCATTATTTTAGAACAAATTTGGTAACCATAAAAAAGATAACCTAAACACTAAAATCACCAACCCTAAAACCCCACCGACAACCGACCGGGACCGTTTGGGTCCGGGAGTTAACCTTAAAAGATAGACATAATTATGCTGTTGTCATACATAATTTTCGAGGTCCAGTGGCGCCCTCATTGAATAAAAAATCGTAGCATAGCACAGAAAATAAATATTAAAAAATCCAACTTCACGTTTGTTACAAAGAGGATAAAGAATTTTTATGTTGTTAAAACAGGTCTCAAAATGTTTCGTATCCAAAGTAGTAGGCAAAAGTGTCAGAAATGGCCGTTTTTGGCACTTTTGCCTACTATTTTGGATACGAAACATTTTGAGACCTGTTTTAACAACGAAAAAATTCTTTATCCTCTTTGTAACAAACGTGAAGTTGGATTTTTTAATATTTATTTTCTGTGCTATGCTACGATTTTTTATTCAATGAGGGCGCCACTGGACCGCGAGAGGGGCCTTAAAAGATAGACATAATTATGCTGTTGTCATACATAATTTTTGCGTAACTTTAACCGTTTACGCAGCGCACGCAATGGAGCTTCCGTTTTTGCCACATTTTTTATTGATGCTCCCCTCCTATTGGTTGCAGCGTGATTTTGTATAGCCTATAGCCTTCCTCGATAAATTTATTGATAACTATTCAACACAAAAAGAGTTTTTCAATTCGATTCAGTAGTTCTTGAGATTAGCGCGTTCAACGAAACAAACAAAACAAGCAAAAGAAACTTGATAAAAATCACTTCGGAATAATATGTACGAGTATATAGGCTATAATAGGCCAAGGGGTCGTGGATAAATTCGAAACAGAGTTACCGCACCCCTGGGCACTCAGGCAGGGAAGGAACAGGGGTGGGTTTTAGTCAGTAAGAGTCTGACACGCCCTCCCGCTCCACCCAGAGCGGGAGAAGTCATAGAATGATTTCCCATCCCCCAAAAAAAAAAAAAACCTATGAAATCAGCGTTTTGTATGGAGAATTTTAAAGAAGTTGCATTTTTCATACTAACATTTTCTTAATTTATTTAACAACTATGAACACCAATGTTCTAAAACTTTTATGCAATAATGTTTAAACACTAAGATAACGTATGCCACTTAGATTTAGCAACAAAAATAGGTTTTGGTTGTATGGTTTCATTTCAGCTAACAAAAAGAGGAGTCAAAGAGAGAGAGAGAGAGTAAACTATAAGTAATAAGGTTTTTTTTTACTATTGGCAGTTGTCTATGACGGTCATTATTCGATAGAATATTAAGCAATTGATGAATATTTTAATTCATGACGAGGTTCTCTATTTGTGAGAAAAAAAACAACAATTACCCAATATAATCGGGGAAATACGAATTCTACGCGGGCGCAGCCACTGGCAGAAGCTTGTAAATTAATATTTCGGGAAACGATTAATAAATTCTCAAGCCTTACTCGAATAAATTACACGCAGATAATTTACCTACCTACGAGTACATACATTGTCTCCCTAGCTCATTTGTTCTTTAATCCCTACAAAGGTCTTTCTTCATATCGCACACTTATAGTGTCAAATGCTCATAATACTGTTCAAAGAGGCTAAAAGCTGACAGATATTAATTCCAAACCTCAATACCATCTCATTTTTGCATGTAAAACTGCTACAGCCTCATAATTTTGAACTTTATTTCGACGGACACAAGGTTGAAGATGAAGAGGGTGAAGTTATTGACGGGTATGAATATGTTGGCTTAGGGGTGGCTATCCGCATTTGCTTTGATGTCATATTATCAGCAGGGTGTCTGGAATGATGGGATGTAATTATATTTTGCATATAGCTCGGGCCACGGTTGTGCTGTCGTAATCCTAAAAGTTATAGTACTTACTACTAATCCGTGGTTACTGCTAACTAATTAATGAAAATACATTAATGGTGGCAATCTCACATTGAACAACTTACAACTTTTAATTTAGCAGAATTACGTACCTTAATCCGCACATCATTATAATAATTACTATGGGAATTTGAACGTTATGTTAAGATAGTGTTCAGGTTACTTCTGGAGTCGTCTACTAAACGGGCCTCGTAGAAACTTCGTTTTCTTCTTTAAAAAAAAAAAAAACTTTGCCCCACACTAGGAACTATTCCTGTATCGCGGGTGCTTACACAAACATGTAAACTCACGTACACAAGACACCCAGACCCGGAATAACTAATTAGAACAAAGTTCCATGCGTTCAAGCGTTTTTAACCGACTTCCAAAAAGAGGAGGTTCTCAATTCGTCTGTATGTTTTTTTTTTTCCATACCCATTGTTGAATTCGAATGTGTGTTGTGCTCATAATTTAGGAGCCATTAACTAAGTCATTTACTAATTCATCCTCTTCTTTTCGTGTTGATCTTGACTTAGATTTTGTCCAACCAGTATGTATTTCTTTATTTATTTATGTACTGACAGATACACAGTAACATTAGACAACATTATAAATATGAGTACAAAAGAACTTAATAATAGTGATAAAAATATATAATGGTTATAAGAATGCGTATTACAAGTTACCATGATGCATATCAAAGTAAAGAAGCTTACATACTAGATATTTCAACTAAAGAAGCATCTATACTTATATACACTACAGCCCAATGAACCGTTTCTCCGATTATTTTGTTTAATCACCACTAAAATTTACCACATTTTTAATAAAACCCAAGCAAAAGCAGTACCGAGATACAATAAATAAAAACAAATCCCCCATCTCCCTGCTCTTACAGGGATTATATCAAATAGGTGTCTTCGTCTAAAGGATTCTAATATGGGATTTTCTAGGGAATAATTGCGTTTGTTGCTGGTAGGAGGGATTTTCATGCGCCTGTGATAATATATGCCGCTTATTTTACTTATTTATTTGATTTGCTTTCGTGGTGTGTAAAGTGTTAATGGTTGTATTGATTTGAGGGATTCGTTTATAATATTTTTTTTAGAATTTGGAGGATATTGATGTTGTTTCCCAAAGGAGGATGGACGTTTAGAACCTAGAGTATAATGTATGTAACGTAGCAGATGATGTTTATCTAGACAAAGTTCAGTAGAGAAGCCGTTTACCACAGAATGAGTTATTATTTTTTTTAGACGACTATAAAAAAGAGGAGGTTCTCAATTCATCTGTATGTTAAGCTATTGCATAGCTTCTATCGCGGGCCTTGAGCGTGGAGACCGAATCCAGAAATTCCGTAACGAAAAATAACCTAACACCCCCCACTCCGATGATGGTGATGATGATGATGAACAGGTGCTCACCGGACACGGCTGTTTCGGTAAGTACCTGTGTCGGATCAAGGCGGAGGTGACCCCCGGGTGTTTCCATTACGAGGATCGCCCAGAGGACACGGTGGAGCATACGGTGGAGGTTTGCCCCGCTTGGGCAGAGCACCGCCGTGTCCTCGTGGATGCGATAGGCGGCAGCGACCTCTCGCGCCGTGCCCTGGTTCAGGCCATGGTACGGAGCGAGAGGGAATGGGAAGCCGTCTCCTCCTTCTGCGAAGCAGTAATGCTCGCGAAGGCGGAGGCGGGACGCGTGAGAGAGCACCAACAACGGAGTCGCCCTCACGCCCTCAGCAGCAGCCGCCTCAGGAGACGCCGGGGGCTTCCGGCGCCGCGAGACGATCTCCGGCCACCGTAGACCCGGGCCTGCGGACGGCGAGTAGTGGGTAACTCGCCGTCCGATCAGCACCAGGCCCGAGAGTCGACGGCGCGTAGTGTTCCACGCGCGCCTCAAAGAGTTGTCAGCCAAGGGAAGGGGCCTGCCACGGCCGGTGCCTGCCCGGGGGTGGAGGATAAATTCGAAAGAGTTACCTCGCCCCCGGGCACTCGAGGCAGGGAGGAACAGGGGTGGGTTTTAGTCAGTAAGAGTCTGACACACCCTTCCGCTCCACCCTAGAGCGGAAGAAGTCATAGGATGATTTCCCACCCCCCAAAAAAAAAAAAAAAAAATGATGATGATGATGATGATGACGGTGACGGTGACGGTGACGGTGACGATGACGGTGATGATATTTATCTTGTTACGCCAAAGAAGTGTAAAAAGTGTAACTTGAATTAATATCAAAGAAAAAAAAACAAAGGAAAAAAAATACTGCATAAATAAAATATTATTATTGCATAAGTTGCTTCAGAGGTGGTCCCATATAAGTTTTATCGAAAACGATTCAGCACTTTTTGAAAAAATCGACATAAACAAAAAATATGTATACAATGAAGTCGATTTAGTTGTCTCCAAATGTTCAATTTCAATGTATTTTCAATTTTAGTTTTACTTCTGGGGTACAACAACTAAAAAGTGAAAAATAAAAAACTTTTTTACAAAAAATACAACCGACTTCTAAAAATTACAAATAACTTTATTTTTGGAAGTCGGTGTCAAATAACGAAGAAACGAAATATAAACACCGACTTCCGAAAATAAAGTTATTTTGTAATTTTTAGAAGTCGGTTGTATTTTTTGTTTGTATATAAACACAAAAATTCAAGTTATGGTTAAGGCCCTTCTCGCGGTCCAGTGGCGCCCTCATTGAATAAAAAATCGTAGCATAGCACAGAAAATAAATATTAAAAAATCCAACTTGACGTTTGTTACAAAGAGGATAAAGAATTTTCACGTTGTTAAAACAGGTCTCAAAATGTTTCGTATCCAAAGTAGTAGGCAAAAGTGCCAAAAACGGCCGTTTCTGACAGTTTTGCCTACTACTTACGCTACGATTACGCTATGCTACGATTTTTTATTCAATGAGGGCGCCACTGGACCGCGAGAAGGCCCTTAAGGAATGGAAACATCATCTGCTGCATTGATGAAAACCTACTAAAATGAAACGAGTCATAATTCTTTTCCATCACATGTCTGACTGTAAGTGTCGTACAACGAAATAAATCTATTACTGTGACCTTCCAAAAGGCATAATATGCCACAACTTGATACAGAACTCGACACGGAGACCATACAAAACTGCCCATTGTTCTTTCTTCGGACTGATGTATAGTTAGATAATAATCTAGATATTGACACCAGATTTCAGTGCCAAAGTTTTTTGACAGATTTTCATACTAAACTAGAATTTGACAAAAACTAAATTATGGCCCATTTTCTTTCCTAAAGAGGAGACCTGAGTCCAAGCAGAGGGAACATTATAAAGGCTGAATAAGCGTCATCATAATCTGCCTAGCTTTTTCTCAACTATTTGGAGTCGGCTTCCAGTCTAACCGGATGCAGCCGAACACCAGTATTTTACAAGGAGCGACTGCCTACCTGACCTCTACAACCCAGTTACTGGGTAAAATACGATACCCCTTGGTAAGGCTGAATAAGTATTCATCAAAATCTGTTTTTTTTTGCTTGGATAGAAACACTCTTCCTGCGTTCCTGTGTTTCCAAACGCATACAACCCTGATCTATTAATGCTGCTACTGTTTTAATTCTAGGTAAGCTCGCTCCATCGTCGACTCTGCCTCTTTCACCTCTGACCTAGACTAGAATCAAGAGCTAACCCATATAAAAAAAATTGCCAGACCTGTGAAATATGAAATATGTGGTGCATATCGCCTTATAGATTTTCAATATAATTTCCAACCAGATAGCTACTCTACCGGCAATTTTCTAAACAAAACGACAGTAAATCGCCTGTACGTAATACGAAATCATCCAAGTATACTTAAACCGTAATTTGGTGAAAACCAAACAATGGTCACGTGGCTGCAACTCGATGATTTTCAACCCTTGTTCTGATATAATTATGGTGTAATGATGGTAAACTATGATGGATCGGGACACGCCTTACGGTTTTGTTGGATTTTTTAGGGTTAGATTGTGTTATGGGAAAAGATTTTTAACTTATAATTAAAAAATCTTTTTTTGATTTTTGGAAGTCGGTTCTATTTTTTTGTAAAAAAGTTTTTATTTTTCACTTTTTAGTTGTGATTCCCCATTAAAATTGTGCTAACAATGCATATTTATGAGATCGCGGTTGATTTGCTATCATTTTTTGAAGAGTTCTGTTGTCTGTCTCCGAAACTCATCATCAGATCTAATACGAAATTTAAATGGGACCATTTCGGAATAAACCCCTTTCGAACAAAAAAAGATTTTTTTTAATCCGTCTATAATTATGCCGAAGTTATACCCGAACATACATAAAAAAAATACAAACATCCGAATTCATAACCTCGTCCTTTTTGAAGTCAGTTAAAAAGAGTTGTGTTGGATTTTCGTTTCAGGTTATAGTGCTTTCAAGAAAAATATTATTGCAGTAGGGTTTGTATAAATTGTATATATTATTATAAGACCTGATCTAACATGTAGTTATTTAAATTTTCACATATATGTATAGTTCACACCATTTTCTAATATTTTATACAGGGTGTAACGAAAATAGGTGGTCATATGACTTAGCTATATCCATGTGATATAACTCCTTCTGCCCATGGAAATTAACAACATTCTTCAAAGAATTAATAGACAATTCCAAAAAAAAAAAGTGCGTGTGTACTTAATATGTACGCACGTAAGAAGATATACTTCTTTGGCGTAACAAAATAAAAAACCATACTGTCACAAAGTTTACGAAAGGAAAACAATCATACTTCATGAACAACAGACCGTAGCTAACTTTAGGGAGTCGGTTCTAGCTAACTTCAGACTGTAGGTTTTTTGTGACAGTGTGCGCGCGCATCGTAAATATTTACTCTCATCATTTTTCTCCAACGTGCCAAAAGAAGTATAACTTCAAAAAATTGGGTTTTCCGTACAAAGTTACCATCAGATCAATTTTTTTTTCATTATTTAGTGATTGATAAAGTTGTTCACTTCTATGTGTATTAGCAGTTTATGAAATATATGATCACGCACTACTTGGAGCATCGTTCTTCGCAAGTTGTCTCGCAGCAGCTGGATGAGTGTGGCCGAGAATCGAAATGTATGACGTGCAATTGGAGAGACCTATACATATGACGAGCATTGGACTGCAATATGATGGAGGAGCTCGTGGCTAAAGTAATAACAGCCACACGGGTCTATCTATCAGCACCTTTATAACCCCAGCGGCTCTCATGCGTGCCGCTAGTTTTACGCTAGTTTTCCTTGCCAAAAAAATTGCCAAAAACCCGATTCAGGCGTTTTAAACCGCTATTATCACTATTAGCCAAGGTCTTTAGACCTGTGACAAGGTTCATACACCCGGAACCTGACAAAGTCTGTAGTTACACGATGGCCGCCTGTCAACGGGGTCTGACAGATGCTGAAACGTGACACGTCTCGGGTTTGAGAGGTTAAGCTACGCTTGTCGGGGTTGGTGCATGGATGGGTGACCATTTTTACATACCGAGACTCCTCCGTGCCTCAGAAAGCACGTTAAGCCGTTGGTCCCGGCTGTCAATCGTGGATCTTTGACAGTCGTTACGGGTCGTCAGAAGCCCGAAAGTCTGACAACCAGTCTAACCAAGGGGTATCGTATTACCCAGTAACTGGGTTGTGGAGGTGAGATAAAAGAAAATACTGGTATTCAGCTGCATCTGGTTAGACTGGAAGCCGACCCCAAGATAGTTGGGAAAAGGCTAGGCAGATTTGGACTGCAGTATGATGACGATAGTGATGGTTTTTTTTTTTTTTTTGGGGGGTGGGAAATCATCCTATGACTTCTTCCACTCTAGGGTGGAGCGGAAGGGCTTGTCAGACTCTTGCTGACTAAAACCCACCCCTGTTCCTCCCTGCCTCGAGTGCCCGGGGGCGAGGTAACTCTTTCGAATTTATCCTCCACCCCCGGGCAACGATAGTGATGGTTACAGAAGAATAGCTTTTAGGTACTGGTACAAAGACAATTTATTTCTGACTTTCAGACAGCAAAGTTGGTGTAGAGCAGTAAGACCTAGATTCACTGGATATAATTCAAGGATCAAACTTGATGCCCCGGTTGGCGCCACGGTTGAGCGATTGACGTGTTGCATTGCGTGTCGCCAGTTTTAGTCCCGCACGACACGAATATTTGTATGGCCTACAGATAGTTGTTTTAGAGTTACCTTGGCCCTCATCCCTGGGACACTCAGGCAGGGAAGGAACAGGGGTGGGTTTTAGTCAGTAAGAGTCTGACACGCCCTGCCCGAGAAGTCACTGGATGATTTCCCACCCTCCAAAAAAAAAAAATGATAGAGTTCATATGTTTGTGAACGCACCCACGATACAGGAGTAATTTCTAATGTGGAACAACGTTATTAAAAAAAAATCGTTGCTTTGATAATTCCGCATAAAAGTTTTATACTTGCAATATAAATTTTACTGTAAACAAACTTGATCACCTCGAAATTCATTTCCAATCCGTGCACTATCATGTTTCCAGTCCAGGAAGTAGCATTCCCTTCACAACACAGACAGAATTGACGGCACCATCATTTATCATTATTGTGGATGGCTTCAACTTTGCCGTATGAAGTTCTGGTACTACCTTTTGCTTGTGTGAAGTTCGATTTATTTGTTTCTCTTTTTGATTTTGTACCTTATCTATCTAACTATATAAATAAAAATCAACTGCTGAATGTATGTAAGCGTATCACTTTAGAACGGCTGCAAGTATTTGGCTAATGCATTTTTGTAGTGTTCCTATTCGTCAGGACAAGGTTTGTATGAAAGAAAATTTTGGGAAATCGAAACATGTCATCCGAGCGAAGTCGGGGCGCATCGCTAATTTACGAGTATAATAACTATGTGATTAGTTTAAACACTGATTATTCTTCTTCTTCTTCGTCGTTTCCTCACTGCTGAGGATCTCGACCACATACGACGTGGCTCAAAGTTTTCTGCAATGTGGGCCACACGGTATAATTATGCTGCCTCCAACTGGTATTATTCGTCGGTTCGTTGAGCTCCTCAAAGTTCTGAGTTGAGCTTCACGATAATTGACAAATGCTTGCACTGTCTGGACAGGTCTACTCGAATTTGTGTGTTGCTTGCCTCAAAAGCTCATCCCAGACATAAACGTACATGATTCTTATATGATTTGACCAGTAGGTACATATTGTATGGATTTGAACACTTTAAAGGAGACTTTGACCTCTGAGTTTGTTTCGGTGTTTCTTCTCAGGGTAGTCAGCTAGGAAATACCGGCCTCATCTAGCTAAAAAAAAAATTAGTTTGACGTGTAATTTTACACGTTAATTTTTTTTTTGTGTTGTTAAAACCTACGAGTACTTATAAAAATAAAATCATTTATCATTTAACAGCCTTCTTTATCCTGTCATACCATCTTTTCGGTGCTCAGCCTTAAACACTGATTAGCATGTTCTTAATGGAGAATTTGAATATAGAATCCACCAAACCATTTAATACTGATTAGCTGATTCTAAATTATAATACACTTAGTGCCCTTTCACACGTGCCCGTTGCCGGGTATCCGGTGCCGACTCATCATCAGCCTTTTAATGTCCCCACTGCTGGGGAACAGGCTTCCTCTCTGTGAGAGGGTGTGAGCCACCGTAATCCACCACACGGGCGCAATGCGGCTTGATAAATTGCCGACGGTGGCGTTGCCGACTGTCCAGTAAAAAATTAAAAGTTAATTACGCCGGTACGTGTGAAAGCTAACAAACATGGCTATACACTTCGCTGCCGGATACCCGGCACCAGCTATCCGGCTACCGGGGCGTGTGAAAAGGCACTTAAACCTTCTTCATGAATCATTCTGTCTATTGGTGGAAACCGCATGAAAATCTGATCAGTAGTTTTTGAGTTTATCAAGAATACAGACAGACGAACGCGGCGGGGAACTTTGTTTTATAACATGCAGTAAAACTGTTTGAGTTTTAGGTCGAGAGGATTATTATTAAATTATATGAAGACAAGCTAGTGAATATCAAGCTTCTTTCTAAAAAAAAAGTCGTATACGTACTATTTTTTTACACCTCTCAATCCTAAAAGAAATTAATTAGCAAATACCCAAGAAACTAAAACCAAAACGCAAGGCGACGGTGATCAGCATCCATTTATCACTTCAAGTCTTTTTGTCCCGTTCTATTCAATACTTTTTGCGCGGAAGATTAAATTTCGCGTCTCACCCAAGGTCCAAAACCATTAATACTCCTCCACCACTTCATCAAGATCTTCCCTTCCCCTCTTCTCTCATCTAAAACCAGATGCTTCAGAGGTATTTGGTGTGATTCGAAGGGTCTGGTTATAATAGTCTGTCCCCGTCGAAGTCTTGTCATTGAATTTTTTATTCCATTTGCTTTAACACGTCTGGTCGCTGTTCCACTCTGATTATGATTTTTGCGGGTACCTAAATTACTGAAGGGTAGCATTGATATTTGATGACAGAGGTTTTTTTTAGTTGTTTGTTGCAATTTGGTGGATTGAAACAAAGTTGTATGTTCTTTTGGGTTATTAAAAGTGCGGGAAAGGTTATACCGCTTTTTTCTTTGGAAGCTGAATTTGTGAACCCACCCGGTGCCTTTGCCTACACTATATCGCCGCTTAAGTTCTAAGACCATACAGTACTTAATCGAATTTTGGAACTTTTTGGCGAGTAAAGAAACTGTTTAGCAGTATATAACTCAAGTTTCTGAAAAAAAAGATTGGCACTCCGGGAGTGCCGATAGAAGTGAAAACTTGAACAAAAATGCCCAACGCGCCTAAAGAAGTTTTCACTTCAATCCGCAACGAGTGCTATGACGCTATGCGTCGTAACACTCGTCGGATCGCTTGTAGCGGTGTCGGTGTCGATGTCGGTGTCGGCGTCGGTGTCAGTGTTGATAAATGATAAATGATGTTTATTCAGTAAATAGGTTACAAGGAACACTTTTACACGTCAATGTTTTTTGTCAGTTTAAGCTAGATGAGGCCGGTGTTTCCTAGCTGACTACCCTGAGAAGAAACACCGAAACAAACTCAGAGGTCAAAGTCTCTTTTAAAATGTTCAAATCCATACAATGTGTACTGGTTAAATCATATGAGAACCATGTACGTTTATGTCTGGGATGAGCTTTTGAAGAAAGCAACACACGAATTCGAGTGGACCTGTCCAGACAGTGCAAGCATTCGTCAGTCATCGCGAAGCTCAACTCAGAACTTTGAGGAGCTCAACGAACCGACGAACAATACCATAGTAAGGACATTTGAGTAGGCCGCAAAAATACTCAAACTGCCAGACAATCATAAAATCTACATGAATATAACGACATACATAGTTCTCGCATTGTTGTTGGCGTCGGTGTTGGTATCGGTGTGGTATCGGTGCCGATGTCGGTGGTGAGTTCAATTGTTTTTTCCCCCATCTCAAAAATGCCCAACGCCCCTAAAGAAGTTTTTACTTTAAAAACTGAGTTACGCGCTGTTACTTTGGCAATAAAACTAAGTAACGCAGTTTTGCTGTAGTTTTTTTGTACAACGCTGACATATGCATTGGTTTTGGCGTTAAATGTCAAACGCTGCGTCCTTCGATTCTCTTTCGAATACCATAAGTAACGTATTGTGTAAAAAAAAAACTTACGATGTGTAAGAACTTAAGGGTCTACTACCGGCCATGTGGCGCCCTCATTGAATTTTGAGACCTGTTTTAACAACGTAAAAATACTTTTTCCACTTTGTAACAAATGCGACGTTGGATTCTATA
This sequence comes from Polia nebulosa, assembly GCA_951329385.1. NCBI lineage: Eukaryota > Metazoa > Arthropoda > Insecta > Lepidoptera > Noctuidae > Polia > Polia nebulosa. The sequence continues at coordinate 4,706,557 of OX589609.1, forward strand.
ATATTTATTTTCTATGCTATGTTACGATTTTTTATTTAATGAGGGCGCCACTTGGCCGGAAGTACGGCCTTAAGCGACTATAATAATAATAGCTTCATAGGTTGACTAGTATACCCTCGCAAATGCCTCCAGTTTGGAGGCATGCGGAACAGGGTGTAAAGTCCCGCAAACCTCCGTTGAAAAGGGAGGATCCTCCGACCAGACGGGTGTTGTGTCTGGTCCGGGCAACTGCCTGCTGGTTGATTTCGGACTGTTGTATATGTTCAAATTGCGCGGAGTACTCTGCTTGCGCGATGTAGAGTTATGTTATTTTAGTTCGTGTGCGGCGTCATAGATGTCGCTACAATGGTTTTGGGTAAGTATATATAACTTATGTTTTTCAATCTTCTTCCCACAAGCTGTACGATAGGTTCAAAATCAAACCCACAAAGATAAACCACAATATTATTTACTTCCCGAGATCCATCATTTATTCATTCTTTATTAACAATTCAGTGGCCAGTGATAATAGGTAGTTTAAACCCAAAATTGCCCATTATTAACACCTACACAACGAAGCCACGCGGCTAACAAACAATAGTCCACAAATAACTAGAATCATCGCTCAGTAACCACCTAAACATTTTACAACTACCGCACATATTTGTACTAGCTCCCATACAATCAAATTGCTTAAAACTAAACCAAGCAATCATGCACTCACAACAACCCTTAACACTACTGCTTAAAATCTATTCTTCAATAACTAAACAGCATTTCAAAATTCGAATCGAATTTCTAATTCGAATGGTTGAAATAATGACCGTTAATTCAACCAGTATACCGAGACCCAACATTACTAACATTTTCTTTATAACGAGGGGTCGAAGAGGATTAGTTTCGAATCCAAGATGGCGTCGGCTTAGACCGCCACGTGCAAGTCACGTGTCCAGTAAGAAAAGCAAACGCGTTGGTTCGGAATAACAGCGTAAATGCCGTCATTAGCGATTTGATTATATTTTTTGTGTGCTTTGTTAGACTGATAGGATTTGTAATAGATAGGGGTATGACTAGGACCATGTGCTTTCTTTATTTATCTAATACCCTTTCTATGTTTATAAGTGAACGATGACGAAACAAGTAGCGCAATAAAAAATAAAAAACTTTTTCAAATTCGAGAATTTTCAACTTGATAACGTGCCTTCAACACAACAACAAAAAAACAGAACTTACTCCTTTGCCTATTTGGCAAAGGTGTAAGTCTTGTTCTGTTGTTTCTACCTGTTTTACCCGACTGCGCGACGCAATGGAGGGTAATGTGTTTATCAGCCTATGTATGTGTGTATGTATGTTTGTTCCTTTGTGGCACTATAGAGACCAAACGCGTGGGCCTATTTTAATAATTCTTACGTCAATTGATTTGTCTTAAAGTCTTAACCATGCGAGTGCTACTAAAGACATGACAGTAATCAAAATACAATATGGCGACAACCAGACGCCATATTGTGAAAAAGAAAAAAATGAAAGTCGACGAAGTATATTAAGTGGGGTATCAAAATATAGGTTTCGAGGACGCAATTCCAAAAATATAACTCACTAAAATGTATAAAATAAAACAAAAATTGAATATTTAAAAAAAATCCGACTCTAAAAATAAAAAATAAAACTTCTTTAACCGCGTTGACCGATTTTCGGTAGAAGCAAAACTTATGGGTTCGTGTCTTGTGGAAATCCTCATAGACGTTCTCCTTCCCGGGGCGGCCGCTGGGGTATGTCAGACTCTTACTAACTAAAATCACACGTTCAGCTACCTTTGGCTTTTGGCTCTGGAGTGCTTGCGCATTTTATCACGACTCCTAGTAATAGCAATTTAACGATTTTCAACGTAACCCGGGAAAGGTTTGGCAGGGCAGTAACTATATGTACCTAGTTCCCTTCAGGCATAGGCATTGGTTATCGTATTATTATATCTAGCCTGTACTGTCCCACTGCTGGGTAAAGGCGTCTTTTTGTTCATTCCACTGTTCTCGGTTCTGTGTTACCTCTTGCCAGTTCTCAAGGAAGACATCTTAGTCATCCCGCCATCTTCTTCGTGATCTGCCGCGGCCGCGTCTTACGTCTCTTAGAAAAGAGAGAAGCCACATGGTGCGGTGCGGCGCTGCACCGCAAACATTTTGTCGCATCACTGTACACATGTGGTATGCGGCGCCGCAATACGGCACCGTTGCGGCGCCGTAGTATGCGGAGCGGGGACCTAGCCAGTCCCAGTGCAAAATGCAAACACTTCCTCCTCCCCTCGCGTCTCGCTCAATCGAAGTGCGGTGTGCCTGCGGTGCGGCGCCGGAACGCACAGTCTGGCATATCATTGATATTTATATGCAGGCCGCCGCAGCGACATCGCTCCGGCGCCGGGCCGCGACCGCACCGCACCATGTGGCTTCTCCCTAAGGCACTAATCTTGAGTTCTCCAGGCCCACAGCTTGTACGGCATGCGTCAGTACCTTGAGTGGTTAGCTTGCGTGTTCTGTGCTGAGCTCACGTAACGCGTCGTACTTACGTCCTCCCAGTAATAGGACTCGCCCATTAAGGAGCGCTGTCCGAAATTAGACGCATTATTAATTTATTACACATAAAACAACAAGTATTAAACTAAAACACTTAGACTAAGTAATAAATAATCTTTAAAATGGTGAAGGTTTCAATAATGATGTTCAATTAAAAACCATTAAAAGTTGTATAACTGCGCCTTATGGTATTTGAAAGAGAATCGAACGACGCAGCGACTAAGAAATCTGCTCACCCAAAGTGTAAATTAGCTAACAGCCCTACCCTTAATTACCACCTACTGAGACCAACCCCTGTAACCAAATCACCAATATCTCATCACCATATTCCCACAACCAATGACTAAGTAGAAAGTTATTAAATATTTACGACACGTGTCTAAAAATTAGCCTTTTCTATAAATTTACAAAATAATGCTCGTGAACCGCACCTTTGTAGGCCGCCATTGTGATTTTTCAATGCGGTGCGCAAGAGTTGAAGGGATATTAATTTTAATATAGTAATCGGCATGTAATGGGATTAATCGTTGATCTTTTTAGGTGTCTATGGGTGATTTATTACTGTGGGTGCCCCGTATGTATGTATTTTCTTTCGTTCTAAAAATCACTTCTTTTTCCCACAGTAAGTGGTCCATGTATGTAGTTCTCCATTGAGGATTATTCATCATCATCATCAGCCTTTTAATGTCCCCACTACTGGGGCACAGGCCTCCTCTCTTTGAGAGGGTGTGGCCGTAATCCATCACGCGGGCCCAATGCGGATTGGTGGATGTCACATGTCTTCGAATTTTTGGTTCTAGGACATGCCGGTTTCCTCATGATGTTTTCCTTCACCGTTTTGAGAGCAGTAGTGATGAAATAATTTACACAAAGTAAAGCGTCTGCCGGGGTTTGAACTCACGACCTACAACTTGTAAGTCATGGCAATACCGCTGGGCCATCACTGCACTGTACTGTACTGTAGTACCTGCACTGGAGGATTTTTAGATTCATGTACCTAATTTAATTTACGGCTAGCTCGGCAACTGCACTGCGTGTCGCGGGTTCGCTTCCCGCACGGAACAAATATTTGTATGACCTACAGATAGTTGTTCCGGGTCTGGGTGTCTTGTGTATGTGAGTTTACAGGTTTCTGACGCATCCACGATACAGGAGTAATTCCTAATGTGGGGCAAAGTTTAAAAAAAAAATATGTATGGACGTCGAAAACGTAAAAAAATTTGCAGTTCTGTGAGAAGACCGTGTTATTGGATTAACTTTATTTAGTGTTGATGGGTAATATGCTGTAAATATCGTACTATCCTTCTAAGATTCTAAATGCGAAGTTTGGATATTATGTTTGTTATTCAATCACGCCAGAATGGCTGAACAGATCTGAACAAAATTTGGCAAATAGATAGATTGCTTGTGTAACTTCTTCGCCTACGTGGAATTAGTACTTCCCTTGTTTAAAACAACATTCAATCCCTACCCCTCTCAGGGGTGGAATTAAAAAAAAACCTTTCTTAGGCTCTAGGGGTGTCTCGAAGTTTGGGGGCTGTCTCAGAGGAGTGTGATGAAAGAAAGAGGGATAGCGCACAGGACTTTTATATTGATTGAAAAATAAATACATGTGCCCACTTCAAACGGGCGTGCTGAAGTCTGTCATCAAACCTATGTTTTTTATATCTTCGAACGACTCCTCAATATTCTCATCTAGCTAAAGGCCGGTGCAGACCCGTTGAGTTTAGGCTGTGTCTACAATCGCCACAGTACCTACTCTTCACAAAGAACACACCCTCCAAATTTCATGTCTCTAGGACCAGCGTTTTAGGCTGTGCGTTGATATATCAGTCAGTCAGTCAGGACTTTTATATAATTAATATATGTATTAGTTTAGTAGTCCGGCAGTCACCTCGTGATCGAGACACAATTAAAATATATTGTGTCTGCTAATTTGGACGCGCAAAGAGGTGTTCAGATTATGAAAAAGAAATTAGAGGCATTTAATGTTGCGCTGACCCCAAATAAATTGGGATAAGAACAGGAGAATGATGAATGATGTATCGAAGACAATAATCTAAAAATATCTTCAGTTCTGTTAGAAAACCAAGTGATAGAATTAACTTAATTTAGTGTTGATGAGTAATATTATGTTGCTAATATCACACTAATATTAAAAAGGCGAAAGTTAGTGAGTGTGTGTGTTTGTATGTTTGTTACTTCTTCACATTCAAACGGCTGGACAGATTTGAATGAAATTTGGTTTGTAGATAGCTTATACTCTGCTCTCTCTCTCACATGAGTCTACGGAGTCCGGGGTGCCTCTCTGAATCTTCTTACTTCATACTTGAGTAATAGAATTCAGAGAGTTGATGTGAACGGCAAAAGGTCTCCCGGGTCTGTAGTCAGAATGGGGGTTCCTCAAGGCTCAATTCTGGGTCCTTTTTTATTTCTAATATATATCAACGACTTGCCTTATCAGATGACACTTCACTTTTATTTAAACTCAAACGTCAGCAGGTGGTTGTTGATAATGCTCTTTCAACAGTAGTTAACTGGTTCAACATCAATAATCTTCTCCTTAACGAGAAAAAAACAAAATGCATAAAGTTCACATTACCCAATGTAATACAAGTGAACACTAGTGTGTCAATAAAGGGTGAAGAGTTGAAACCCGAGGCTTCCACAGTGTTCTTAGGTTTAACTTTGGATGCGCAGCTTCAGTGGAGCCCCCATATAGATAAACTGTCCAAAAAACTTAGCTCTGCAGCATACGCCGTAAGGAAAATTCGTGGTTTAACTGATTTAGAGACAGCTCGTTTAGTATACTTTAGTTATTTTCATAGTGTGATGTCGTACGGCATTCTGTTGTGGGGAAATGCCGCCGATATTCAGACAATTTTTGTTTTACAGAAAAGAGCTATTCGTGCAATTTATACATTAAGTCCCAGACACTCCCTCAGAGACAAATTTAAAGAGATTAATATTATGACTGTTCCCTCTCAATATATTTATGAGAATCTCATGTATGCACATAAAAATATTAATCTGTTTAAAAGATACAGTGATATCCATAGCATAAATACTAGGAACAAACACAAATTTATTGTACCTAAAACCAGGCTTAAGAAAAAAATAGGTGGTTCGTTTAGATGTCAATGTATACGTTACTATAATAAACTTCCTAGCCAAATTCAAGAACTAAGCATAAATAAATTTAAATCATTTATTAAACGTAAGCTATGCCAGAAAGCTTTTTACACAATTAATGACTTTCTTGAGGACAAAAAGGCGTGGGATTGAGCTGCTTCAATGATATAGGTACATGAGCCATTGTTTTCATATGTACTACTTACTGATGAAATTTTTTTATATATATATTTTGTAATATTCGTTTTTGACATGAATACTTGTATAGTATTATGTAGGTATATTATATTTTAAATTTTTTTTTTGATTTACATTTTATTATTATTCCATTTATTTTATAATATATACATACAATTTACATTTTTAAATATTAAAATATCAAACTATAAAAACATTTAAAAATATTGTTATTATTATTTTTTATTTTTTTGACTTGAATACTTTGTTAAGTATTATATTTATTTTTATTTTTTGATTGATATATTATTATTACTATTTTGTTTGACACGAATATTTACTATGTAAAGTATTATATTTTAAATTTTTATTGATTACTTAATTATTGTAAATGTGAGGACTATGTGGGTTATTATTATTACATATTTTCTCCTCTTTTTTACAGTAATGTTTAACGTTGTCTGACAGTTTGAGTACTTTTGCGGCCTACCCAAATGTCTTTTCTTGTTCGTCAAGTCATTCAGCTCCTTAGTGGTTTTTAAGTTGAGCTATTCGACTATTGACAAATGCTTGCACTGACTGGATAGGTCCACTCAAATATATTTGGTTCTTTCTTCAAAAGACCACTAAAGACACTAAGCTGCATGGTCCTCATACAGAATAATGTGAATGCGAGAACTATGTATGTCGTTATATTCATGTAGATTTTATGATTGTCTGGCAGTTTGAGTATTTTTGCGGCCTACCCAAATGTCCTTACTTTGGTATTGTTCGTCGGTTCGTTGAGCTCCTCAAAGTCCTGAGTTGAGCTTCGCGATGACTGACAAATGCTTGCACTGTCTGGACAGGTCCACTCGAATTTGTGTGTTGTTTTCTTCAAAACGCTCATCCCAGACATAAACGTACATGGTTCTCATATGATTTAACCAGTACACATTGTATGGATTTCAACACTTTAAAAGAGACTTTGACCTCTGAGTTTGTTTCGGTGTTTCTTCTCAGGGTAATCAGCTAGGAAACACCGGCCTCATCTAGCTTAAACTAACAAAAAACATTGACGTGTAAAAGTGTTCCTTGTAACCTATTTACTGAATAAACATCATTTATCATTTATTTATCATTTATCATAGGCTACGCGGGTGAAACCGTGGGCGCAGCTAGTGTAACAATAAAGAAACATTAAATCCTATCTACCTAAACAGGTTGTAACGAAATTGGGTGATAGCATTCCAAATACTAATGCTGCTCATAGAAATGAACAAAGTTCTTCTAGGAGCAGCATCAAATTTTCAGGGTTCCGAAAGTCCGAATAAAAATTTAAACCCTTATAGGATCACTCGTATCTGTCTGTCCGTCTGTAACAGTCAATTTTATCCGATTCTGCTGAACTGATAGTTGAAATTTGGTACACACATGAGCTGTGAACGAAACACGAACGTGTACCCTAAATAAATAAATTTTGAATATGGAAAGGGCACATTGTGAGGGTTTCAGATGTATTTTTTTTTATAATTTTTAAATATTAGTTTTAAAGTTATTTAAGAAAACAGATGAAAAATGACGGGCCCCTCATCTCCGAAACCACAGCGTCTAAAATTTTGAAGAAAAAAAAGTTGTTGTTTACTTAAAGATTACAGGAAAACCTATAAAGGAGGAAATATAGTTTAAAAAAAAAACCAGAAAGAAATGTGATTTGCCCCCTTTGCGCGAGAGTCAGACTCTCTCTTGGTCGGTTTTTTTTTTTGGAAATTGACAACTAATTCCTTGAAGAAAGTACGTATTTTATTTACATGGGCAGAAACATTACCTAAAATATGACCATGCATTCCCGTTACATCCTTTATCTTAGACTATGAAAGATTATAGACGGAGTGTCAATATCCAGTAATCTGAAGTACCAGAATGAGAAGCCGGCTTGTATCTGTACACGCGAAATAAGCTCACATAGACAAAATGAGAAGCCGATACGTCATCGTTACGTTTGTCAAGGTCACTCACACATTTTAAGGCGCTATTAGCTGCTGGTTTCCTCACGATCAATGATGATAAAATAATTAACACAAAGTAAAGTGCCTGCCTGGGTTCAAACCCACGACCTACGACACGTACGAGTAAGTCTGAGCCGTTACCACTGTGCTACCACTACTCTTTCAAGACCAGTCTTTCAAGGCCACTCTCATACAAAAACTGTAGCAAACAAACAGTTTAATGGACGGACGAAGCAGAAACTTCCTTGCTGTAAGAAGGTTGGAATTAGTTATAGTACTCTACCAAACACTTAAGGCGTTATCAGCTGCCAACAACCTTGAGTGGTTAGGTTGCATGTTCTGCGCTGAGCTCACGTAACGCGTCGTATGTCTACCCAGTAATAGGAGCACTGTCCGAAATCAGACGCATTATTAATTTATTACACATAAAACAACAAGTATTAAACTGAAACACTGAGACTGAATTATAAATAATTAAATTATCTTTAAAATGGTGAAGATTTCATAAAAATTCGCCGTAGAGTTTTTCGTGATTCTCAATTTTTTACCCGCATTAGACATAACTTTACAAATTAATTACACTAAGTTATAAAAATATTATTTTAAATATTCTCAGATCAAATTACGACAAAAGTCTAAAGTAACATATATTTTTTTCAAAGAAATAAGACTAGTCGTTTAGACGTGATGTTCAATTAAAAACCTTTAAAAGTCGTATAACTGTGCCTTAACGATCCAGCTTCATTTATGTTCTATGACATTCCGTCTACAACCTTTCATAGTCTAAGGCCTTTATATACAGGGTCTAACGGAAAGGTTTGATCATATTTTAAGAACCGGCTCTTCTCTCTTTCTCTCTCTCTCATCGATATGAACAACTTTCTCTAAGAAAAAAACTTTTTTACAAAAAAATAGAACCGACTTCCAAAAAAAGTGCAAAATAACTTTTATTTCGGAAGTCGGTGTTCCTGTTTTGTGTCTGTGTTTTTTGACACCGACTTCCGAAATAAAAGTTATTTTGCACTTTTTTTGGAAGTCGGTTCTATTTTTTTGTAAAAAAGTTTTTTATTTTTCACTTTTTAGTTGTGGTTCCCCATTAAACTGTGTTAACAATTCATAGACATACGATAGCAGCAATCGCGGTTGATTTGCTGTCAATTTTTGAAGAGTTCCGTTGTCTGTCTCCGAAACCCATAATCAGATCTTTTTTAAATTTAAATGGGACCATTTCGGAATAAACTCCTTTCGAACAAAAAAAGAATTTTGCAAATCCGTCATTATATGACGGAGTTATGCCCGAACATACATAAAAAAAAAAAAACAAACATCCGAATTGATAACCTCCTCCTTTTTCGATGTCGGTTAAATAAAATAGAAAATTCCAAAAAAAAAAATGAACTTTCCATACAAAGTTATCATCAGCTGATCAATACATGGGAGGTAAAATTTTTTTTTGAGAATTTCCTCAGATTTTCTTGAAGAAAGTTGTTCTTATCGATGGACAGATGCAGTTCTTAAAATATAACCACACCTTTCCTTTACACTCTGTATAAAAGTAAAATATATTTGTTTGGATGATTCAATTACACATTATCGGCTGAAAAGATTTGCATCGTTAGAAAGAAAGAAAACGAGTTTATTTGGCGCACACAGATGCACACAATGTGGGTATAAATAGAAAAAAATAATAAAAACAACTTAATTTTAAAACAATGACATTGTGTGCCCCGCGGCTGCGCCAAATAGGTCCAGTTCAGCCACAGAGTACATTATAATATATAGAAGTTCAGCAAAATGCCAGACAACTAGTAGTTGCCTGACGCTGGTTTTCAACTGAACCTTACGTTGACGTGCACGGATGTGAATCAGTTTTTTATGGTGATCAGTATACAGATAAATAAATAAATGTTAATGTGTAGAAAACGATATATATGTATAATATTTTGGCGTCCAGTAATAAATAAGTTTGTGTTAATAACAAAATTATGCAATAGTATAAACAGAAACCGATTTCGTGCGATTCCCAACCCAGACTTTATCCATCGGCGTTGTCACGTTACGTAACCACTATACCACGGGCAGCTGAGTGAGATAGACTACTATCAGGCAGCGTTAAATATTATTATATATTAAAAAGTTATATATCGTTTTTATTCAGGTAGTAATAGTAGCCAGTTAATTTTCAATTAGTACACGGGAAAAACCGCGAGCAGAAGCTATTATTTTAAAGTCAACATATTTCAGAACAATTTTACTTTCAAAAACCTCCAATTTACATCTGATTACAAATCACTAATTACAGATATTGTTCCCCATGCCGATATAAAACTTAATAGCTAGATATATGGACGGCAAGTGCACCCTCGCAGTGAAGCATTTGCATTGATATTGAATGTCCAGCCATTGCTGCCGACAATCAAGGGATGATTTTACAACACAAAGAGTAGGATTTAGCAGATGGGTTAGCTGAAATTAAGCCGAATTTAATTTAGAACAGCTATTTTTAGTTTCCGTACCCAAACGGGTAACCAACGGGACCCTATTACTAAGCCTCCACTTTCCGTCCGTCTGCCTGTCAGCGGGCTGTATGTCATGATCCGTAATAATATGTGTATTTCTGTCGCCGCTAAAACAACAATTAATAAAAATTACAATAAATTAAGGATTAAAGGGGGTAAGGAACCCTTCATGCGCGAGTTGACTCGCACTTGGCCTGTTATTTTTATTTACATTGTGTGTTTTCAGTGTTTATTTTATTTGTGGTTTTCTCACGGAAGTGAAGTTCTATGAAGTTTACTATACTTGGATAGTGTGGAAAATATTTCTTATTGGTGACTTTTTATAAAAGTCACTTATGACTGCTGTCATTATTGCCTTGTGTTCTCTAGAAAAAGTATTACAATATTGTACCAGAGTTAAATAGTTCCCATAAGCCCCATTGCCACAGCTGCACTAACCTATGCTCCCATCGGTCCCGTCGTCTCTGATAGCATGAAGCCATCGGTTTGTCAGGGTAGATACACCCACTATTACCTATCAGTAGATTCTAAAGACATCGAAACGTTGATTTGCCTTGAACAATAAATTTATGTACAGACTGTTGTCAGCATTATCTGACCCACCCTAAAATCAAACGACTTTGGACCCTCTGCATGTAACATTAAGGTTTATTTATTTTATATGAGCTTATCAGACAACTGCTCGAGGATTTGATGAACAAATACAATAATAATATAGACACGCAAATTTGATCTTTAAAACGTTAGCATTAGGTTATATTTTATAACTATTTGTTGTAATATGATAAGTGTAATAGCTTATTTTAATGATTGAATTCAAGTAATTCTGGTCTCGTGGTCTGTGTATAAGACTGAGAAAAACAAGGTTCGAGATCAAATCCTGCGACAAAGATATTGTTTTGCTTTCAGTATAGAATTTATATTCCAAAACTATTTCTTATATTATTGTAGAGAACTACAGACTATACCTAAACTTTTTAAAATGGTAATATTTTCACATAACTTGTAATAAGTGGGTAGTTGAAAAATAAATATTCGTATTCATTATAAAGAATTGTGAACTTAAAGTTTTTTAAATTACCCACCCGTTTACAAGATAAGTTATTAGGCGAAAATCATATTGGTCGTTCTTTAATATTGCAAGCAATATTGTAGAAATGAAAACAAATTAAAAAAGAAACTGATGTATAGGTGGACTGTGTTTTCGAACCCACATGCTGTTCGTCGTCAATCCAGCATCAAACCGCTAAGCCACAAGAACTTGTTGGGAATACGCGAAATTAAAGATTGGGTTGTAATTATGTAGTGTGACTTAAAAGCTTTTCAACTTTAATTTTAACGAGATAATGATTAAAATAGCTTAACAAAAACATATATAATGCCGGTGGCTCCGACTATGTTGGGTGGGTTTACCTTAACGTTACGTGTTAAAGATCAAATTTGAGTGTCTGTGTTATTATTGTATTTTTGTTCATCGAGTCCTCGTGCACTTGTGTGATAAGCTCATATAAATTAAATAAACCTTAATGTTACAGGCAGAGGGTCCAAAGTCGTTTGATTTTAGGGTGGGTCAGATAATGTTGACAACAGTCTGTACCTATTATCTTCCCTCCAACAAGATTCATCCCGATCATTGTCCTCTACAATTCCACCAACAAACACCTACTCTATGTCACAACACGAATATTATTAAGGCTTCCCATTTATAGCAGCGAGTTAAAGTGATATTAGACGTGAATGTCTGCGTGTCATGATTGATTCCATACAAACGTCACGCTGGTGACTAGCGGGCTAGTATTACAACACAGAGCAAGGAGACGCGTAGACAGGTACTGCTAGAGATACCATTGTCAAAACATTCCATACATACCATGGCGTGGCAGTGAGTGTCATCGTTTAAATGGTAGTAGACGTGAGTATCTGCGTGTCATTATTGATTCCACACAAACATCACACTGGCGTCTAGCGGGCTAGTATTACACCACAGAGTAAGGATACGCATAGGTGGGTACTGCTAGAGACGTGAGACATGACGTGAGTGACATCATTTACATGATATACGTGAATGTCTCCGTGTCATGATTGATTCCACACAAACGTCACGCTGGTGACTAGCGGGCTAGCATGACACCACAGAGCAAGGATACGTGTAGACGGGCATTGCCAGAGACAGCATTGTTAAAAATATTCCATATAGACTATATCGTGTCAGTGAGTGTGATCGTTTACTCATAGGAATTGACGGCCCGTGTCAATTACTATTAATATTATTCCATTTATTTAATTTTATGTACATACAATTTTAAATTTTTAAATATTTAGGTACTTAGAAAAACATAAATAAATACAAAAACATTTAAAAATATAAAAAGTAGTAGCCCACCGGTATCGGGAATAGGGTCCAAGCTACCGGTGGTCAGGGCTCCTGAGAAAGGAATCTCCTAACAATACGCGCCGTGTCCAGGAGTACTGCTTTCTGGATCAAGCCCTTGATCCAACTGCCCAACGAGAGCCTCCTGAGATGTTGGTCAAGGCTCTTGGCTATTAAGCCATTGGCCGTCACGACTATCGGCACAATGACTGCTGTATCCACTTCCCACATGTCGACAACCTCGCGAGCCAGATGATACTTTGTTTTTTTATCTTTCTCAGCCTTCACGAGGTTCTCGTCATGAGGGACAGCTATATCAACAATCATTGTGCGACGCTCTTGTCGATCTATCACCACTATGTCAGGCTTATTGGCAACAATAGTCCTGTCAGTGATGATAGATCGATCCCAATACAACGTGATATTGCCATTTTCGAAAACTGGGTCGGGCTAGCCTATAGTACGGAACTTCAGATTCCACAAGATTGTATTTAAGAGCAAGTTGCTGGTGGATAATCCTGGCTACAAGGTTGTGTCTATGCAAATAGTCTCCGTTAGCTAGACGAGAACAACCAGAAATAATGTGTGAAATTGATTTTCCGGGCCGGTGGCATGCCCGACAGATGTCATCCGAACCCTCCTTCACAATGTATTTCCGGTAGTTATTCGTCATCATAACTTCGTCCATAATCGCACAGACAAAACCATCGGTTTCCCGAATAGGTCACCAAAGCGCAGCCAGAATACGGACGCTAAGAGATCTACATCGGGTCCATGTAGGACCCGGTAAAAGCGTCCGTGAAGTTCCTTGCTCTGCCATACTTCCTTGCGATCATTAGTATCCAGTACTTTAAGTATGCGCCAGTTCTCGTTTGCCAAGGAGAGCGGGGTTAGGCCCTTGTCCACAGCGGCCACATCTCGATGCATACCCACGTCGGTTTCTAGGAAATATTCCCTAAGGCTGCATACCTCGCGGTTGTGTAGGGTCTTAGCATTTAAGAAGCCACGACCCCCACATTTCCGCGGGATATACAGCCTCATCACCGATGATCGTGGGTAATGCATCCGATTTGCGGTCAGCAGTGTGCGGACCCTCCTATCCAGGGCGTCAAGTTCCGTCTGAGTCCATTTGAGTATGCCGAAGGAGTACATCAATACCGGCATGACCCAACCGTTGAAGGCGCGCACCTTGTTCCCGTCTGATAGAAGACTATTTAGTACTTTATTCAGGCGGCCAAAGAAGCGCTCCCTCAACGACTGTTTCACGTCAGCAGTATTGATGCCTAACGCTTCCGACATACCCAAATACTTGTAGGTTTCGGTTGAGCAAAGGGATCTAAGATGTATGGAATCCGAGAGTTGAGTGCCCACGGATTCCATAATCTCCCCTCGCTTTACATGCATGACTGCACATTTGTCCACACCAAATTCCATCCTGATGGCGCTACTGAAGGTTTCTGTTACCTTCAGTAGCTTCATCAGTTGCAAGTTGTTGGGGGCAAAGAGTTTCAGATCATCCATGTAAAGGAGGTGTGATATGACCTGACCACCTCTTCTCAACCGATAGCCTTGTCCCGAACCCTCCAGTAGTGTACTGAGAGGGTTGAGGGCCAGACAAAACCACAGTGGACTCAGACTGTCGCCCTGGAATATGCCACGCTCGATCCTTATCGGTTCGCTGTTCTCCTGTATCTGCCGACATCCTGGATAGTGAAGGACTGTACTCCACTGCCCCATACACGACATCAGGAAGGTGCGCAGAGTTTCATCAACTTTGGACAACTCCAGCACCCTCATGAGCCATGTATGTGGCACCGAGTCTATTAATATTATTATTATTTATATAATTCAGATCAATCAAATCTATATATTGTTAGTAAAAGTCTAAACCTAATGTTAGTAAAAAAAACCACTCTATATACAAAATTGAAACGACTGACACCTACGTGTGCAGCCGTATCCACTGAGCCAGCATGGGGCTGTCCCACTTATGACACGTATTCTACCGAGAATAGAAGCGCACGGTTTCCGTATAATGGCATGAAAGCCATCAACCCTGAACTCGGTGAACATCCCGGAAGCGCTACAAAAGCGTGCTAGACCCAATAGCACCCTGAATACATTGTTGTACTGGACACGCAGGGCGTTGCATGCCCTCAGCGTATACCTGACCCACAGACTGCACGTGTAAAAAGACTGGCAGTACTGAAAAGGGTTTTAAAAAAAGAGGGGGGAGAGGGTTAAAGGGTGGGTGAATTATGATCAGCAGACGGTTAATATCTGAGGTGGTCTTCTGAGGAAAGAACCACACAGATTTTACTGGACCTGTCCAGACAGTTGAAGAAGCTCAACGATTTAATGAACAATACCAAAAAGAGAGCATTTTGGCATTTAACAGTGGACTGCTGTAGACTGACGATAATGATATTGATGATGACAATTTCGACTATAAACTGTGACAGCCGAAACTTACGTTCCAATTGTGCAACCATCAACATTATTGGCAATGACATCTCTAGTCGTTAACGGCAAAGCGTTCCGTGCTCTGTGTATTAAACAGTGTTTTAGGATTTGATTATGTTAGATAGACCGGGATGTGATTAGTTTTGTAACACGTCAATGGCTCAGTGATAAGCGGTGAAAGGTTAGATTAGTAGTAGTTTGTGGATCTACCGATCTAACGCTCCTATTCTGTGGGACTTAAAATTATGTTACCTACATACTCGTATCTACAATTAAATTTTGGATCTACAAAAAAAATATGGATGTGGTTAGGTAGAGCTGTACTTATAGTAGGTACAGGTCTACCTAACCCTTTGGGAACACAGGCGCGGTGTTGTTATATAAGCGCTATGTTATAGTCATATGACTGTGTATTTCACTATACCTGATTCATTACTCATCCGTTGTCTTTTCTGATTAATTTCGTTGTAGGACCCAAGACAGTTTAATCGTTTCTCTGGGACTCGTCGAGCTACATTGCCTCGGCGTTTTTTCTGGTGGTCGCCACTGTTGATTCTGGCTTACAGAAGTTACAGTGGTTTGGGAATAGTGTGGTGGATATATCCCAAAAAAATAAAAAATATATATACCTAATTCACTACAGTAGACAATTTAAACATTTCAAAGCCATCTTTGCTATCGTAAGCAACTCTAACTTTAAGTAGGAGTGCATAGTTGAAATGCGCTGAAACATAACAAATAAATGTTCCAAAACGTTCTAATATTTAGCTACAAACAACAAAGCTCATTGCAAAACCCATCCAAACATCTGCATAGCAACACACAATAACACACAAAAACAAAAAAATGAGACATTCGTTCTGCATATAATGCCGCGTAATGAAGTAATACGACCGCCGATGTTGGACACAACCCCTTTATTTTGATGGACGCGTATTCTGGGATGGCTGATTATTTTAATATTTTCATTTTTCTTGTATTTATTTACTCGCGGAGTAGAATTATACATGATTTGCTAAATTGGTGACCCAGTGGTAGCAGCTCTGACATACATATTGGTCGTGGATTCGAACCCAAATTTATTTCATCACCACTGCTCTAAAAACGATGAAGACAAACATCGTGAGGAAACTAAACAATTTTCTAGAACCAAAAAAACTTTTTTACAAAAAAAAACAACCGACTTCCAAAAAAAAAATACACTAAAAATTTATAAATAACTTTAATTTCGGAAGTCGGCGTTTGTATTTTTACTTCTTCGTTATTTGACATCGACTTCCGAAATTAAAGTTATTTATAAATTTTTAGTGTATTTTTTTTTTGGAAGTCGGTTGTTTTTTATTTGTAAAAAAGTTTTTAATTTTTCACTTTTTAGTTGTTATACCCCAGAACTAAAAACCCCAATATAATGGAACGTGGAATTTAAACATTTGGAGAACACCAAAACGTCATCGAGGTACACGTATTTTCCGTTTTTGTTCAGTTTCTCAAAAAGAACTGAAGTAATTTCGATTAAATTTATATGGGACCACCTCGGGAGTATATTCTTTCAGATGAAAAAAGAATTTTGAAAATTGGTTCACAACTGACGGAGAAATCGGGTAACATACATACAAAAAAAAAAAACATACAGACGAATTGAGAACCTCCTCTTTTTGGAAGTCGGTTAAAAATTCGAAGACATGTGACATCCATCAACCCGCACTGGGCCCGCGTGGTGGATTAAGGCCCACACTCTCTCAAAGAGAGGAGGCCTGTGTCCCAGCAGTGGGAACTTTAAAAGGCTAATTATGCTAATTATGATTCCTTCCAGCCGATTTCAATCACAGCCACCGCATTCCTTGGCTCCTCATGGTGGTAGCGAGCTCAGATTTGCTACACTGTTATGCTCTTGCGAAATACAAAAAAAAAGTTATCACTTTTACATAAGTACAAGTCTCAATATTACAGAATTTTTATTACCCTCGGTATCAAAAACAGGTGTTATAATTCTAAAGTAAAATGTGAAAAAAAATCTATGGAAACTCGTCAAAACCCAATGCACAAAAATAATTATGCTTAAAAATATCACGTACTCTTGTGTTATACCGGAATGATTACATGCACCGGTATTTTTATTGAATCAAATGTGAGCATGAAAATGGAAAATAGAGAACACAAAAAAATACTTTTAGAATATGCCCGTATCATCCAGTCAAAAAAGCAATATGTAACAAATTTGTTTTTCAATTTCGTACCAATTTTGCATACGGGACCCCGTCGTATCGAGCAAATAAAATGCGGTATTGTGGTTTTTACGATGCGTAAATATTTTTTCTTCGTTTTTTTCTACTTTTATTGGTCGAGGTGGGAATGAAAAGCGGATTTTGTGAAATAACTGTGCGTTATTGTCGCCAAAATTCTGTAATAACATGTCTGGGCCTCATTTGTTCTTTTTTGTATTCGATCCCGCTTTGGTTACTTGATACCCTTGATGAGCTTTCGCGCGACGTGCGATTAATTTATGATTCGGCAAATATTTTGTGTTCATCTTTTTGATATTCGTATGCACAGATAATTACTGATGAGTAATGTTCGCGTGTTATTTTATTTTAGTTTTGTAGATAAAGTAGGAAATAATATTTTGTAACGTGGCACTTAGTAATTAATATTTTCGCATTATTTTACACTGTTTATATAATCATCAGCCTTTTAATTTCCTCACTGCTGGGGCACAGGCCTCCTCTCTGTGAGAGGGTGTGGACCACGCGGGTCTAATGCGGATTGGTGGATGTCACATGTCTTCGAATTTTTTGGTTCTAGGACTGGTTTCGTCACGATGTTTTCCTTCACCGATTGAAAGCAGTGGTGTTGAAATAATTTACACAAAGTAAAGCATCTGCCTGGGCTTGAACTCACGACCAACAACTTGCAAGTCGCAGCCAATACCACTGAGTCACCACTGCTCGCTATTTATTTACGTATTTTAATTACAATATTACTTATGTATACATAAACATCGATATTTTAAGTATATATTTTGTTAACCCTCGTCCGTGCGTCACTGCGGTGGATCAACTGAAAACCAGCGCTGGGTGTTCGACACCCAGCAAATGTTGAGATGGTAACCCTTTCAGTATGGGCACGCTCAGTACATTTTTACTGTATCTTTGTGTACTACTCTTTTCTTTACTGTTTTTTTGTTGCTGATGTGTTATTTCTGTGCCAAATAAACGTTTTCTATTCTATTATATTCTATATAGGTACTTGTCTTATTCAGTTGGGGGTACGTGTGAATTTTTTTATTTTTTTTTATGTTTGATAGGCTCGCGTTTGACCACTATCTCACCTGATGTTAAGCGATGATGCGGTCGAAGATGGAGCACGCTTGCCTAGAAGTAACCTATTCACTCTTGACTTAAAGACTCCCAGGTTGTATCTTACAGGAAACACAGACTCCGGTAGAGAATTCCACTCTCTAGCTGTACGTGCAATTAATGTTTTCTCAAAACGCTTTGTGCGTATGGATGGGATGTCCACCATGAACCGGTGGCACTTCGCCGTACGTCTTGTGGTCCTTAGATGAAACGGGCTTGGCGGAATCAAATCATGCAATTCCGTCGCACACTCCCCAAAATGTAATCGATAGAAAACCGACAGGCTGTTCAGGCATGTTCCCTGTCTATGTTAATTGTATCCCGTCTCCCTGACTCATGGTAGCGGTAGAAACTGTGGGGGTTTAGTAGGTAGTAACCCGACATAATACTCCGTTCTCCCCAGACGGAGATTATCCATGAGGATTTACCCACAAAAAAGGTACTTGTCTCATGTTACGAGTGTATGTTTACTTTGTATTGCAAAATGAAAATATTGATAAATATGCGAATAACGAGAAGTCATATTGATTACATTGACACGTATTTAACCCTTTACTGTATTTTGGTTCAAATATTATGATCCATAACATTCTTTGGTAGTGATGCCCAATTATTTTCAATGAAATCATAGATAACTGCATGATGAATCATAAATGCCACATACTCTTCCATTTTTTTTTGGCGGGTTGGAAAATCATCCAATAACATCTCCCACTCAACGTGTCAGACCCTTACTGACTAAAACCCACCCCTGTTCCTTTCCTGCCTGAGTGCCCAGAGGAGCGGTAACTCTGTTAAGAATTTATCCGCTACCCCTAGGCATACATACTCTTCCATAAGAATACCAACAATGCCAATTCTGTGCATGTTTTGTAACTAAAAAATTGTTACAAGTTAGCTGGACCGATTCTTACCGGTTCACGGCGTAACTGTGATTTAAAAATTGGTGAAAAATTAGTTAGTGGCCAATTCCGTCAGGGAAAAATTTTATATCATGTGAAAAATGCCTCTAATACATTTCTCACACGAAATATTTCCGGAACAAACCGTGTGGGAAATTTTAATTTAATTAAAATAGTTAAAAAGTAGCTAAGAGGAAAAGCTCATCATTTTTTTTAGTTCAAAAATAAAAATAATCATGCAGTTATGGGGTTTGAACTTTTTTGTTTTTTAACAAATTAACCGAACCCAACACTCAACAGTACACATATTCCTAAACATTGTGTGATATTAATTTATACACCCAAATAATGAAATAAATTACCTCGATAATCAAAGATATACATGACAAGACAAAATTACACATGAACATCACGCATAAAACGTACACTAAACTCCTAATTGCTCCCGTTTGACACATATTGACTGGCACTACGCATCTGTGCCATAATTGCGTTTCGATTAGCGCTATGTCAGACGGTATGCACTCATTGATTACAGGAAGCGCCATTCCGTTATATGCAGCGCCATTACAGGAGGCGCCATTATTTATGTAATATGTGGAGTGATTCTGCTGGTTGTTGATGTTCGATTCGATGTTAATTAGGAAGGTTTAGTACCAATTTTGGTGGTGGATAATTAGTGAGATGTTTGTGTGTTATGTTAGATAAATTGTGACGTTGTGTTGTTTCAGATCTGTGTGGTCCTTTTTATTTTGTGGGGTGGGAAATCATCCAATGACATCTCCAGCTCTGGGTGGAGGGGCGTATCAGACTCTTACTGACTAAAACCCACCCCTGTTCCTTCCCTGCCTTGAGTGCCCAGAGGCGAGGTAACTCTGTTTCGAATTTATCCTCAACCCCTGGGCAAGCATCGGCCATGACGGCCCCGTCACGTTTTGCTGACAACTCTTTGAGGCGCGTGGAACACTACGCGCCGTCGACTCTCGGCCCTGGTGCTGATTGGACGGCGAGTTACCCACTACTCGCAGTCCGCAGGCCCGGGTCTATGGTGGCCAGAGATCGTCTCGCGACATCCTCCACCCAGGGCGTCTCCTGTGGCTGCTGCTGCTGAGGGCGGGAGAGCGTGTCTGTTGTTGTTGTCTCTCCCTCACCTGTTCCGCCTCCTCCTTCGCGAGCATTACTGTTTCGCAGAAGGAGGAGACTGCTTCCCAATCCCTCTCGCTCCGTACTATGGCCTGAACCAGGGCCGGGCGAAGGAGGTCGCTGCCGCCTATCGCATCCACGAGGACACGGCGGGGCTCCGCCAAAGCGGGGCAGATCTCCACCTGTGCTCCACCGTGATCTGTCTGGTCCTTTCCTCAAAAGACCACCTCAGACAATAATCTACATAGTTCTCATATGATTTGACCATTACATGTTTATTTTCTGGATTAACAAAGAAACTTTAAGCTCTGAGTTTGTTTCAGTGTTTCTTTTCAGGGTAGTCAGTTAGGACACACTGGTTTCATCTATTTCAAATTGTCGAATAAATTTAACAAGTAAAAGTGTTAATTTCAACCAACTTACAAAATAAATATCATTCATCATTGTTTTGTCCTAATTTAGAAAGGATAATTATGTTTTACGGGGAAGATTTGATCGAGTTATGTTAGTGTAGTTTGAGTGATTATGGATTCCAGCAGGACTTCTAAGATGATGGGTATACACTTTGGTTCAAGCACAAGGTACGATAGTTTTATGAGGACTTACTACACTAAGTAACTTACAAATTAGTCTATTTTTTCCCAATTCTGGGCAAAGGCCTCTTCCCCCTTCCACATAAGTCTGTCCTTCGCTAGTACGGGTCAGTCCCTTTGGTAGGAGTCGAGCTCGTCCTACCATCTTTTCCTTGGTCTGTCACGATGTCATCTGGCATAATGTTACTCATTTTGTGGTTCCTTTTGCTCATTTCTCGTTTCATAAGCATAACTTACAACAGTATTTTCTAAGATAATTTCTTGTCTTTGCAACTTATTCTCAACAAATTTAAATACGCTCTCTGTGACAAATCTTATTCACGGACATAATATGGCCACAGCCAAGTTTTTATTTTTATCCAAAAAGTCAACATTAATCCCGACAGGCAAAACCAACCGATCAATCACACGCCACAGCTTCGATTCCATACAAATAAAATTAAACTATCAACATCCAACATCCATTACAATGTAAATTGCGAATCAAAAACTTTTTCATTGTTAAAAATGTGTGAAAATAACGACCCCAAAGGATTTAATCATTTCGACGACCCTAGTATTAAAATTATCGACGATCGGTCTTGTCTATATGCAAATCTCGATTCAGAAAATTTGAATTTCAAATAAAACATATATTTGTTTATTTTTCCGATACGCCACCTAATAGTGCGTACTATTGCAATTTCGTATTCAAAAAATGTTATTTGTGGGGCCACTTTGCATGTCAGCGGATTTTGGGGTTCAATACGATTTTTGACGGATGCCAATCATGTTCAGTTTTGTTGGCGACAAAAACGATTGTTGTATTGAAATTGATCACTGAATGATTTGGATTGCGTATGGTAATTTTGCGTTTTTTTTGAAGGTTTATTAGTAGACAATCAATCATACAATGGAGCCGATTCTGTTATGCACAAACTAAACTTAATTTAGGCTATTGCTATCTTTTTCTCTGTAATAAAACAAGAAAGAGACGGACGTAAATTAGAGCTGTCAAATTTAGTTAACCTAATATTTCCATACAAATTAAGGGTACACGTAAAAACATGACGACTAAAAACACAGTAAACCGCAAGGCATAAACTAGTTTGACATCTCTAACTTAGATTGTAGGTATCGCCGTCCTTTTCTCGTATTGCCTTTTATTAAAAGATAGCGATTCTCTAATTTTAGTTTAGTTATTGAATAAGAGAATCGGCACCAATATTTCGTTCTTTATCGTCATGCTGCTGCTTTCTGGTAAAGAGCTTAAACCGATTTCATTCCGTGAGCCTATTGCTGACAAGTCTTGATTTTTTTTTTGAGACTAGAACCTCATCATCAAATACACAGACATAGACCTACAAAAAAAAAAAAGAGCTCCCGTAAGTGTTGCCACAACGAGCGGACCTATACGTCAAGCATCCATCGGATTCCTGGAACCCTCACCACGTCGTCGGTTCACCTTGTCTTTGGAACCTTGGACCACGCAATGATGTGAATAAGAAAAACCAAGAGCAAGTCGGACTCTTGTACAAAGGGTCCGATCATTTTTTTCACGTTTAATCTATATACCTTTTCTTCTTATTGTTCAGTATTAGTATTAGTAGTAGTCTAAATTACCCTATACTCAATTATTGACGCGTTATAAACTTCAGAGCTTAGAGTCGAGACGCAGCTTGCTGATGGTCATGATGCTTCATGGTCTATGTAATAACAGGTTCGATTGTCCAAATATTACCAACAACCTATGTTACTTTGTACCTAGAACTGCGATGCGTCGAGGAGCGCGTGTGCCCCAGCTGTTCTACTAACTGCAATACTAAAGCTGGTGCACGGGTGCCTCTTCGACGCATTGTAGCTACGTATAACACCCACTTTATCGATTTGGATATTTTCGCGCTTACACACTTTAAGTTCGAAAAGATGGCTATTGAATCTCTGAAATAGCCATTTTATAACTACTTTTCCAAAACAACGAGTACTTCCTCTTTACTGTAAAATTAACGCACGCATCAAAAATGTATATCTATATCATTATTTCGCGGACATAGGTGTGGGTTACACGTAAACTTAGTTCTAAATTTATTTTGTCACACTTAAACTGTAATGTGTAACTGTTTTATGTTCCAAAAAAGTAAAGTAAAATAAAATAAAATAAAACATATAGTTTTTCCGTAATCTATAAGTAAAAAACTACATTCTGTATATTTTTTCAAAATTTTAGGCTCCATGGTTTCGGAGATAAGGAGGAGGGGGAGGGGGGAGAATGACCATTTTTCATGTATTTTCATAAATCACTCACTATATATTTTGAAATTATGAAATAATTCATTTGAAATCCTTACAATAATCCCTTTCATTTCTTAATATGTAGCACAGTACAGTTAGAAAAACTTTTTTTTTTTCATTTTCTGTTTCGCATCCTAGGAGTAACCCCCACATTATAAATCTATTTATTCACGTTTCCTGTCCTTTTTTGGGTCACAGATAATCATGTGTGTACCTTTCAACTCAATTGGTCAAGTAGATTCGATGCAAATTGGATGTGACAGACGGACAGACTGACAGTGATCCTATAGGGGTTCCGTTTTTTGTTTGGACTTTCGGAACCCTAAAAAAGAGAGATAAACCTCGGCGTAAAATGTTTCCACTAACAAGTCTACCATTTATGTAGCAAGAACCCTCTTTATCGATTATTTTTCTAGTCTCTTATTTTTTTCTTTTCGTTTAGAATTCAAATTTGTTAAAACGTGATAACCTCTGTGAACAGTCAATAAATAATAACCACTGAAGACCTTTATTATCACATAAAAAGCATTAATAGTTTCAAAATATGCGCATACACATCTATTTTCTATGAAGATCCAACCCTTACTTCAAAATGGTGACTGTGTGCTTAATCAACAAATTGATTTTAATCGACACGCTTGTGGCACTACCTGCTGAGTTTTTAAATGTATTCCCACGATTTTAATGCAAATACTTATAAATATTTGTCTTGAAGACCTGTTTCTTAAGAACTTATCATTAAGGTGAGAATTTGATATCAAAACTGTTTCAATATTTACATACATCCTTGACGATATCTCATTCTGCGATATACCTCGCCATTGAACCACTAGACGTACGGGGATGCGCCACTGGATTATGGTGGACATAAAGCCAGGGCTCACTGAAAATCACAGCACCAAATACCGTCCTGTGTTTCACATTAATTGTAAATCGCGCCCTTTTTCTTTTTTTTTTTAGTTCTGCTTACGATGGCCAATTGGCCAGTTCGATTTTCGAACAAACCTTTTAACAATGTCATACAGGCAAGTTTTTACTTAGAATTTGAACTTGCAACTTTACCTCCATTTTTTTTTAGTGTTCCATTTTTGCAGGTGATGTGAAAAAGAAGTTAGGTACCTGTCTTTTCTAACCTAATTTAAAATTGTTTACTTTTATTAGTCAATAAACCAACAGCAAACAAATGCCATACAAATAATTGGGTGATTACTTTCCCAAAACGTTCTCAATGTCTCCCATACCACACATTCTTGTCTTGTTTAGTGCGACACTATAAATCGCTGTAATTGTCCCTAACATCAATTAGTGGGGTATTTTCAAAATTAGCTGCATTTACATAAAATGCTGTCTTTATTTTGAGACAATTGTTAGGCAATAACTAACATGGGTGGTATATTGCTTTAGTGTCGTTTAAATGCATATATTTGGATGTAAAAGTTAACGATCCTTTTAATTTGTAGCAGAATACATATTTTTGAAGTGAAAACTTCTTTAGGCGCGTTGGGCATTTTTGAGATGGGAAAAAACAATTGAACTCGCCACTGACACCGCTACGCGATTGAAGTGAAAACTTCTTTAGGCGCGTTGGGCATTTTTGTTCAAGTTTTCACTTCTGTCGGCACTCCCGGAGTGCCACTCTTTTTTTTTTTTGTAGTAGTATGTCAATAGATCTTAGTGAAGAGCGTTCCCAAATTCAAATATTTTGTTTACACCGCGGCATCTATTACTTTGGTGTGGTGGTGATTGGTGCTGCGAATAACTTCTATCTTAGTCGTGGTTGAGTCCATGGTTGGAACCGTCAGCATGAATTCATGCGGGTCAATACAGGCCGGAAAGGCATGATGGAATGCACAAGCATTCCATAACCCCGGTCAAAGTTAGGTGCAGATCGCCATGTGGTTTTAGTTAATAAAGATGTGACAGACTCCTCGCCCGGCCTAGGTTGGATAACATTCATGAGGATTTCCAAATGATAAGTATTGTAGATTTAGGAAAAAGCATATTAAGTTAGTTCATAAAGGCACCTACTGCTTTATTTATTTAACAGGTAATGTACACACATAAATAATAAACAACACAAAAACAAGGAAACAGAAATACTTATAGATACAAAGGTGATGATATTTTTAAAGAAATCTCTTCCAGCATACCTGCGAAAGGAGAGATGGAAAAAAAGAGATGTAAACATCGTGTGTAAGAGAGTAACAAAAATAATGGTTATAATAATATTTTAAAAAATTAGAGTGGTTAGGAGCTCGTGACTAAAGTAATAACAGCCGCTCGGGTCGATCCATTAGGTTAAGCTACACTTGCGGGGGTTGGTCCATCTGAGACTCCTCCGTGCCTCAGATAGTACGTTAAGCCACTGGTCCCGGCTGTCAATCGTGGATCTTTGACAGTCGTTACGAGTTGTCAGAAGCCCGAAAGTCTGACAACCAGTCCGAGTTACCAAGGAGTATCGTATTACCCAGTAACTGGGTTGTGAAGGTCAGATAGGCAGTCGCCTCATGTAAAATATTGGTATTCAGCTGCATCAGGTTAGACTGGAAGCCGACCCCAAGATAATTGAGAAAATACTATGCAAATACAACACGGTTACATTAGCACTTCTGAGTCGATATTGACCCGCCCTAAATAATCAGAACGTTTCTTCATAAATTCGCATGAGTGCTCAAATAAAACTAGAAGCATTTCATTTTGTTCTAATAAAGCAAGAAACCATTTTTCTACCAGCTTGCATGATGTGAGAATCCCTTTAGTAGCCAACATTTATATTACCAGTATAATACCAACATGATTATATCTTTCAACGATACTCACGTACATATAACCCATTACCTGACTGCATCTTTCCCTGGACCAACTTCCATCTCACTCCTTTATACCAACATTAGCAGTGAACATACGAAGCATCCACTTTAAAAATCTAACTTTTATCGGAACACATAAAGCTTCCAAAGTTACATCTAAGTGAAATACATCAAGTTTAACTGACCGCATTAAGTTAACCGCAACTCTACCGGATAATGTTTTTCTAAGTTAAAGTACACAAACTTAGATGGATGGTACTCAGACACACATGAGTTTTATATGTTTAAAGTTTAGATAGTGAAACTTATTTTTCAAAATGGCGGTTTCATGAGGTGTTGGAAGTTTGAAATTGCTTTATTTTGTAACAATTTTTTTTCTAGCGGTTTCGCATCTCGTAAGAATCATACGTTTTTGAAATATATAGTAGCTTAAATATATGACACTAAGCAAAAGTAGAGTGTTCGTACTTCTAGAGACTTTTTTAAACATACAAAAAGGAGTCGTTTCGACCAAACTCCTATTTTTCGGGGTGCATCTGTTTCACTTTTTGATCGGCTTGAGCTCCGAGGCATGGAGTTGACATCCAGTCTCAACTTCGGCGCCACTACTGAGTACAAAGCCCAAAAACTTGGCATCCTAAACAGAGTGAAGCGATAATTCACGTCTGGACAGCTTTTTACCATTTACAAAGCACAAGTCTGATCCTGCATGAAGTATTGCAGCCACCTCTGGGATGGTTTAGCTAAATACCAACTTGCTGCGCTTGACTCAGTGGAACGCAGAGCTAAAAAGCTCATTGGCGACGTAAAACTGGTGTATGCCAACCATCATAGCTTGGCTCATCGCCGCAAGGTCGCCTGCTTCTCGGTCTTCTACAGAATGTACTTCGGAGAGTGTTCCCAAGAACTCCACGACCTCATCCCACCGACCCCCTTCTACCATCGGACATCTAGATGCACTGCAAGTTACCCTCCCTACCTTGTTCCTATTCCACGAATTCGCACTACAAAAGAGTGGAACTCTCTACCTGCGTCCATATTTCCGAAAGCATACAACCCTAATCTCTTCAAAGTTAGAGTGAACAGGCTTCTTCTGGGTAAGCTCGCTCCATCATCCACTTTGTCTCTGTCATCTCTGACCTAAACTAGAGATACGAGCAAACCCATCTAAAATAAAAAAAACATTTATCATCATCATTTCAGCCAAAAGACACCCACCCACTGCCAGATATTTTCCTCCCCCAAGTGTCGTCACAGCAACCAGTCCTGTGCGCCTCGCATCCATCGGCTACCAGCGACCCTCACCAGGTCATGAATCCACCTTGTGGGAGGCCTTCCAACGTTGCGTCTTCTGTTAAGCGGTCGCCACTCCAGAACTTTTCGACCCATCGATCATCAAATAATTATACCAAAATATTTTAGTTATCGGAAATTTAATTTAATTTAATTCATTTAGTGTTCAAAGATCTATATTGGTAAACGCCTTGTTGACACTTCGCGTGACCCAAGGGCTGGCTTTTGCCTCAGCCAGGGCCTGCAGTCTCGACATTGATAGCGATCGCGTCCTAACGATCGGTCGCTACGTCGGAAAAATAATTGATTTTCTTGAAATATGTACAGAGAGCAGCAGATCAGTTGATCAGTTTTCATGAAAAATAGTGCTTGCAAGTTAAAAATTACGCCGTCTCTGTACATATTTCAAGAAAATCAATTATTTTTCCGACGTACCGACCAATCGTTAGGACGTAGCGATCGATTGGTCTCGACATTGATAGCGATCAATGTCGAGACTGCAGGCCCTGAGGTTGTAAATGATAAATGATTTTATTTATGTAAGTTGGTTTTATCGACACTTTTTCACATTTTTGTTGGTATTGTTTTTTTTTTGTTTAGCTTTGCCAAACAACGTGGTCGTATGCCGCCAGTCTTTTGAGCACACTTCCAGCAGTAGACAGCGATGCGGAAGAATTTTTTGACGCGGGATTGTATGTTTTATTTAGTTACGAGTTTTTGTTTTAGTTACTAAAACTAGTATATTTACTACTAGTATATTTTCGTTTGAAAACTAATTTGAATTTCTTGTTACATTTAGGTACTAGGTCTAGGGTCATGGAAGTGTTTGAAAGAGTCACCTGGCGGCTCTGAAACGCAAAAAGTAACTGAAGAATCACGGGTGGGTTTTAGTCGTAGAGCTACAGAAGTCATCTGTTGATTTCCCACCCTCAAAAATAAAAAAGGTTCTAGTTCTACTCGTATAGGAGTTGGCAGGTAAAAAGAAACTCATAAATATTTATAAAAAGTATATTTTCAAGAAAAAATATCAAAACACAGATTAAAATAATTGGCAGTTGATCAGAAAATAATTACATAAAGAACTTAATCAAAGTCAATTGGTATGACTGTTATACAAAAAAAATATGCTAAATATGAAAAGGTCTAAAAACTAAAAATCTAATTCACTAAAATCTTAAATTAGCTAAAATATACAGGCCATTTTTTTACACAGTGTAGATCACACGGTTTTTACTAAAAATAAAATACAAAATGAACATTATTTCTTGAACCGAACAATTATTTTATTTGTTTGTATTTATTAATAAAATAATTTAAAAAAAGACTTGGTAGTGAGATTATTCTTACACACTATGAGTAATTACAATTATATTGCTTAAGATTTTATAATTATTATATCATTACAGTTATAATTATAATGTGATTATAGCAGTAAGCAAGTTTCTTTATGAAAAATCTGTATGGAAGTTGCAAAAATATTGACTACAACAGTTTCTTTTAAAAATCAGTAGTCTTACTACTTTTAATCGCGTTTTTTTTTAAACTCTCATTTTAGTATATCGCAGTTTGCCCTTCGTGCTATTTAATAAAAATAATTTCTAGATAATTCTTGCATCTTCCATACAAATTCGATTTGTTCTTGTGTTAAGCATTACGTCTATGGAAATTTAGAAATTTTTGCGACTACAGATAATATTCTTATAAAAAGAGCATTAAGCATACCAATTTTAATTTATGTACAGAACTCTTAAATGCGTTTTTTCTGTAATATTTTCAAATCTTTTGCTGACAAAAAATTACATTATCTGAAAATTAAGGTTGGATGTCTTTGAAAAGAAAGAGGTTATATTATTTTCTGTTACATGCCTGTGGAGCATTACTGAAATATTCATTGGTTTTTCTTTCTAATAAACATTTTTCTCATAGGTATTTTTTGTCAGCAAAAAATACTGAAAATGTGATCAGCAGATAAGAGTTTCCAAGAGATCATTAGGAAAACTTCTTTTTTACTTTAATCGTTTCCTTAAATAAATACATATCACATTTGAACACATTCTTCCGTATATTTTGTAATCTTAAAATAAAAATTATTGTAATATAAAACATGGTTTCAAAAAAAAAATGAATTGTTCCCAAAACATTTTTTGTTCCCATTTTTTGAGTAAAAAAAAACTTTTTACTAATGTTATTTTTACGTAGAACGAGAAAAAAATATAATTTTGGAAACTAAACTGTGCTTTTTTAATTCAAAGCCTCGTCTGTAACTTAACAGTATGAGTTATTATCAGCTAGCAGAACTAATGGAGTATTTTTATTTACATAATACATCTATTTCATAAAAGCTAAAAAATATCCATTTATTGTAGCTCGTATCATTTTCTGTTGAATTGTGAAAAAAAAACGTTTGTGTACCTAACCTGTTGCCGTATATGTTGCATTTTATCTCAGTATTACATATTAATCAGCACTCTGTCGCTTATCTGATTTTGTTTCTAATCTTCGATATTTTCTAAAATCAATGTGTTCAAATTACTAATTTTATTTAAATTAATTTTCCTATCTTATCCAAGCCAAACCATCAATTTTGTAACATTTATAATACAAATTGATTCAAAACAGTCTTTGTTAATGTTTCAAAAATAATTATTTTGATTTTAACAAATTGCTTCCCGATCTGACGTGGCAGAGCTTATCATCAATCACCTTAACTAACTTATATACAATTAGTGCTAATAATTATCAAAATATACCATCTCATAAAATCTCCTTTGAAATAACTTGGCACTCACCATACAAGTGTCTAAACCTAAAATATTTAAAAAATAAACATTTTCATTACACAAAAAAAAATAAAAAATGAGATCAATCGATAATAATTTTTAGGCTGCTCTCTTTGGAACAATTTATGGGAAAACGGACTTTATCGTGTTTTAAATAAAATCTATTTTTCTATAACATCGCTGGTCCATTCTTCTGAATACTTCGAAATCCTTAATAAATAATTATCTATGTGTATTATTATAACTATAGTTATGAAATATTTATGGATATATCAACATCGAAAGCGGAATGTAAATTGACACTTCAATATAAGAATTATTTTTATAAAATACGGTTATATTTTAGGTTTTTTCCCTTTACGAGTAGTTTTCAAACGTGAACATTTTAGTCCTACAACAGAAATATTATCAAACTGGCGTAATTATTTTATAACTTTGTGCAAATTCTACGTAACCAGAAAAAACAGTGATAACATGATGATTTTTTTTTGATAATGATTCTTAAATATTTTTTTTACATTTTTATGCTGTTTTTGTAAAAAACCATTTTTGATTTTATAAAAATATTTTCTCCTAATTATAAGTAACAAAATCAAATTCACCCTTTATTATAAAAACTAAAATCATTTCTCTACTGATTTATTTTTATAAAATTTATTAGCAGCAAGTATATATATTTTGCCACGGACCAAACATTTTAATTTATAAAAATCACTACGTATTATTATAAAATATACAATATGTGTGCGTTCGACAGACGATACACAAAAACACAACTTTATGTTAAAGCTGTGTATTATTACGTCTAATAATTATACAAAAATTGGATTATTTTAACAATCCTCAATAAATGTACAAATTGCAAAAAGCGTAGCGCAGCGAATAATAATTCAATTTATTCATCGTACGCTTACAATTATGTAAAAATGTTTTATTAAAATAATTGCCATCATGTCATGGATTTTGTAGTGTCATGTCATGCAAGTTTTATTTTGTGTTATTATTATTTATAAAATAAAATAAAGTCTTATAAAGACCGCCTCGTCTGTTTGTTTGTTTGCGCTAAACTCAAAAAATATTGAGCGGGTTTTCAAACGGTCTTCACCAATAGACAGAATCAAACATTAAATAAAAAATCTTTTCAGCATTTTGGAATCAAAACCTGAGGGTCTCTACGTTAAAAGTGAAAAGATAAATACAGTTACTTGTAAGCAAGCCTGCTTCATCGTCGACCACGTCACTGCTTACCATCAGCTGAGATAGTGGTCAAACGAGAGCATAGCAATAATAATAAAACAATTATAATTTAAAAAACAAAATTTTGACGCTACTTTATGTTTTGAAACTGGAATTTTATTTAACTATTTATTACAGACATTATGACAGAAACCCAATGTTGTAGGAAAAAAAATAATAATTGCATGACATGGAGCGACTTAAGCACTGCATCTTTAATATGACGTCACATATTTTAATAAAACATTACTTACAAGAGAATCCCATCACAACATCTTCAATACAAACAGTTCATCGCTTATTTGAGAACAGTTTCCACCCCAGCACGAAGAGCACTGCTGTGCAGATGGATCCGGACAGCCTGTCAGGAATTATTGAAGAGAATATCGAGCTTCCTGGCTCCTTCTCAGCGACAGATGGCGCGTCCGTCTGGAATGAGAGAATGTCAAATGTTATTTTTTATGAAATTGAAAAATAAATTAATGTCATTATCATCATTTCAGCTGAAATGTCATCCACTTCTGGACATAGACCTCCCCCATGGCCTATTTTTTCAAGATAAAATTAGTCTAAGACGCTCAGCAACAGTGTACCTTACCAATAATTTTACTATTTATCAAATTATTTCACATTCAAAATATAAATAAATTCATGTATCACTCTAAACTAAAATAAAGTCCAAAATAGCAAAACGAACATCACCCCTAAACAATAATAAACTTAGCGTGTTCATAAAGATTGCAAACACTGAAAGCTATAAGAACTTCTCAGTAAAACTAAAGTAGAAGCACTTTTTATAGATATTAATAAAACAATACCGTCGTAAAGTTTAGTACATAAGACATTTAGATTATACGACACGACTCCGATACGACGCAGCATTAGGATTATTTTATCCATTTATTAGAGCGGGAATTTATACATTTTATTTCGTGTCATTAGGAAGTTTGATTATTGGTTGTAACAGTAAAACGCTAGATTTATTTCTAGTTTATTAATGTTAGATTACAGACATTCTGGTAAATTGATCTAATAAAATAACTATGTCTATATTCGGCTTTAAAGAAAGTAATTAGGACAATTTTTTTTTTTTATCCCTCTTAATCATTTGTGCGACCTGAAACAGTGGCATTTGAATTTTATGTTAGACGCAGAATGCAGAGTTGTTATTTATAAAAAAAAAGTGTTATTACAAAACACTTTAAAAGTTAGAGTTTAAAAATAATATCTTAATTCAGTCCTATGTATATGTGGCCAGTCGATCTGTATTAATCGATGATTTTTAGTGGTGAGATATAATACTGTTAAAAATTGGCAATGATTTAAAACCCCCCGCGGGATGAACTTGAAAAAAACTAGCACAAAAACATGGAGACTTGCTCAAGGAAGGAACTATGCCCAAGCATGTCAATTTATGGTTGATGAAATTGATTTGTCCAGAATATAAGGAGCATCTACATTTTTTTTTATCCCCCAAATCCTTCCAGGTACCTATTATTTCTACTACGCACGTCGAACCAGACCTTGCGGTAGTCTAGGTCCTCTCGCCATATCTTTCTTGGCCAGCCTCGGCGGCGCCAACCTCAGGCATCCAATTTGTGGAGACTATTGCCCAGCGGTTACTGTGCATGCGATAAATGTGACTCGCCTATCCCATTTTAGCCTGGTAGCCTTTTCCCTACGTCTAAGATCCGCGTTTTTGAGCGCAGCGTGGGGTTCTTAATTCTGTCCGCTTTTTTTACACCCAGAATATTGCGCTTCATTGCCTTTCACAAATATTATTTTAAAAAGGTACTCGTATCATATTTTTATATCCATTACTACACGAATCTATGGATTTGATACACAACTCGAGTGATCCTATAAGGTTTCAGTTTTTTCATTCCGACGGACGGAACCCAAAAAAATCGTGAACAATAAACGACTCTAAGGTAATTCAAGTGAGTGATACACTCGGCAATTTTATTGTAAGGATAATTTAAATGGCATTTATATTAGAGGGCTAGAAGCGATGCATGTTATGGCCGTATTAAACCGTGGGCCGATATATATCTGTTGGCTGATATTGCAGCAAGACTTTTGTCTATTCACATATTGCCACTTTATTGATTAGAATTGTGTTATATTCTTTTGATTTTGTACCTGTAAATGCTAATTTTAATTATTTCCTTCCTTTATTATGTCTATTCCGTCGAGAGCTGTAGTGGGCCAATGGCAATAACCACGATTTACGCATTCTAGGTTTAGGATTCAAACCCATGCAGGCACTTCACTTTGTGTAAATTATTTCATCACCACTGCTCTTAAAACAGTGAAGGAAAACAATCAACCAAAAATTCGAAGACAATTGACATCCACCAACCCGCATTGGACCCGCGTGGTGGATTATGGCCCACACCCTCTCACTGAG
Organism: Polia nebulosa; assembly: GCA_951329385.1. Classification (NCBI taxonomy): domain Eukaryota; kingdom Metazoa; phylum Arthropoda; class Insecta; order Lepidoptera; family Noctuidae; genus Polia; species Polia nebulosa. Next base: position 4,740,544 of record OX589609.1, read on the forward strand.
AGGAGGCCTGTGCTCCAGCAGTGAAGACATTAAAAGCTTTTTTTTTTTGCTGGGTTGGAAATCATCCAATGACATCTCCCGCTCCGTGTCAGACTCTTACTGACTTACCTGCCTGAGTGCCCAGAGGAGCGGTAACTCTGTCACGAATTTATCCGCTATCCCTAGGCATGCAGGCAGCGGCCATGATGGACCCCGTCACTAGTGGCTGACAATCATCTCTTTGAGGCGCGCGTGGAACACTACGCGCCATCGACTCACGGGCCTGGTGCTGATCGGACGGTGAGCTACCCACTACTCGCCGTCCGCAGGCCCGGTCTACGGTGACGGTGGCCGGAGAACGTCTCGCGACGTCCTACGCCCAAACATTAAAAGCCTGATGGTGATGATCATTATTTCCTTAATTTGTTATGTCTACCCCGTCGAGAGCTGTGGTGGGCCAGTGATAATCCGCGACTTACGCATTCTAGGTTTAGGGTTCAAACCCAGCGAGGCACATTACTTTGTGTAAATTATGTCATCACCACTGCTCTTAAAACGGTGAAGGAATTAAAACATCGTGAGGAATCGACAAGTCCTAAGACCGAAAATTCGAAGACATGTGTCCGCGTGCTGGACTACAGCCCACTCCAAATAAATATTTTTTCTTTCATTCTTTCCCTCCCTCTCGCAGAGAGAAGGTCCCACTGTTCCCATTGTTGGGACCAAGCGAAAATACTCCTGAGACAAAAAGTACTCTATGTCCTATTCCAGGACTTGGTTTATCAGTGTGGCAAGTTTCAACCAAATACGTTCAGCCGTTAAGATATGAAGAGGTAACAGACAGACAGTTATACTTTTGCATTTATGTATAACTAGCTGCGCCCCGAGGTTTCACCCGCGTAGACCAGGATAAAATGTAGCATATGTGTTAATCCAGGGTATAAGCTATCTACATCCCAAAATTCATCCAAATTAGTCCAGCCATTTTAGCGTGAAGAAGTAACAAACATACACACTCACAAACTTTCGCCTTTATAATATTAGTGTGATATTAGTACCTACCAAAAATACTTACAAAAAAAATCATTAAAATCAGTCGAGCCGTTTTGGAGGAGTGAATAACAAACACCGTGACACGAGATTTTTATACATGGTGTAACGGAAAGGTGTGGTCATATTTTAAGAGCCGGTTCTGCCCATGGAAATGAACAACTTTCTCTAAGAAAAAAAAATATAAATTTCCGAAAAAAAAATTGGACTTTCCATATATTTTCCATATATTTTTTATAATATTTGTATGGGAGGTAAACAATTTTTTTAAGAATTTCCTCGGATTTTCTTGAAGAAAGTTGTTCATATGGATGGGCAGATGCAGTTCTTAAAATATGACCACACCTTTCCGTTACACCCTGTATATTATATTACTAGAATTATAACAGCTTCGAGGCTCTTTAAATTAAATCCTCAAACAAAAAAATATGTTGAAAGCTTTATTTCCCCATAATTTAAGCAGATTACCAACCACAGGTAAAAGGACACCCCTATCGCATACAAAATTAGAAAAAAAAAATCTCTTACAACGCATTTATACGAAACGTTAGCAAAGATCTGTATAATTTTATTATACCTAATTTTGCTTTGCCAAATTGAATACGGGACCAACAAATTGCTTTCATTATTACGAGACTGCGAAAAAGGGATGCACATACAAAATCTTCAAAAGAAAGAAAAGGACGAGTATACAGCCACCTGATAATCTAGCGACAAAGCATCAATCGCAAGGAATCATTTGAATTTGGAATTTGCATACATTTTAAGAAGTAAATAAAAAAATAAATTGGGATAGCGGGAAATGGTGGCTTGCACCCTTGTTGTTTGATATGCAATCAAATTTGATACTTATCTAAAGGCAAACAAAGCTCAATATCAAGTAAATAAATAACGACGGTACAATCAGATCGAATAAAAAATCTCGAAAGAAATTGTAACTTATATTTATTCGATCTTAGATTGAAATTCCGATAGCAGTCTTTGAATTGTTGTTCAAAGGTAAAAAAGTATTATTTGTAAAACTATTTCGTGTGTTTGTTGAACAAATATTATTGTAGGATATACGGAGGTTTGTAATGGTATCAGTAATATTAAGTAAACAATATTTGTCAATAGGTATCCTTTGGTTTTTCTTTGATGTTTTTTCTATCAACTTTCTTGCTACTTTACTACTTTTTGTAGAGTTTTGTATATTCCAATTGTGTGTTTCTTAGTTACAATTATTTACTTTTAGTGACTAAAATTTGTGAGTTCTTAAAAATGTTTTTAGTTACGTTTGACGTAAAGTTCTGTTTTCACTTTGATCCATATTAGGGGTTTCAGACATAGTTTATAACCTGAATAATTATAACTTAGAATACTTTTATCCCGTTAAATGACATGGTAATCGCAATAAACGACATAACATCATTTATGTTTAATCCTTATTCTTATAAAAACGTTGCCCCACACTAGGAATTACTCCTGTATTGTGGGTGCGTTCACAAACATTTAAACTCACTTATACAAGACACCCCGACCCGGAACAACTATATGTAGGCCATACAAATATTTGTTCCGTGCGGGGATAGAACCCGCGACACGCAGTTCAGCAGCCGTACGCTCAACCACTATGCCAACCGTGCCGTCAAATTCAATTATTCAATTTTTCATGATTATGGCACCCTTTTTTTTTTGGGGGGTCACAAGTCATCCAGTGGCTTCTCCTGCCCCCCCTCCCCTTCTCTCTATCTGGGTGGAGCGAGAGGGCGTGTTAGACTTTTACTGCCTAAAATCCACCCCTGTTCCTTCAGTTACCTGAGTGCCCAAGGGGCGCGGTAACTCTGTTTCGAATTTATTCGCGACCCATGATTCTGGCATCCTGGTAGTTTACCTGTGATTTCGCTGCATATAATATGTCGGGAATTTTACTTATTTATGATTCTGGTCTCCAGGAGACCTTTGTGAGTCTTTCCGACGGAATAGAAAAAACAAGTGCAAGTGCCCACGCAGCTATCTGGAAAATATAGATTAATAAACAATAAATTAAATTTTGACGAAATGATTATTTTTTGTTCATACAAAATTAAGACTAATAACAACTGACGAGGGTTGTTATTATGTTACATTTTTTCCGCATAATTGTGACACGCGCCGGATAACTGTGTGCGCACTTCCACTTGTTGTTTCTATTCCGTGGTCTTTACCGCACATCCAGCCGATCTCCAAATTTCTACTTCCACCTCAGTCTCCGCTAAACCTTGTATCGGAGTAAAAAGTAGCATAGGTATTAATCCATATTTTAAACTGTCCGCCGTTTTTGCGTGATGAAACACAAACATCCAAACTTTCATATCTATATTATTGCATAGTAGACGATGTCTTTAAAAATCCAAAACCAATCTGTTCCTTAATAAACTGAAACTCAAATATAATCTATCTAAACACAAATAACAATCGTATTACAACGTCCGACTCGCGAAGCGTAATAATAAAGTAGAAAAAAAGTTCTTTGAAGATGAACAATACATCTCACGACAAATCGGTTCAAAGACATTCGAGCATATAATTTTCACTCGATACCGATCCTGCTACTTGAAAAAACCTTTCTCTCATCAAGGCAATTTCAACTTTATTCCCACAGTTAAAAATCGAAATTCAAAATAGCAAGTTCAGTCAGGATATCGATACAGCTACTGGAATTACGCATCCCTAAAACAAGCGAATTTCAACTTTAGGCCTCAAAACATAAAATTGAATTTAGAATGTTCAATGTCCAGTAATCCATCAGGTTATTTACAATGTCGCATAAGAAAAGATTCTGTGAAAGGAGTTCCGAAATGAATTTTATTTAATTTTTCTTTTTCTTTTTTTTTTGTTTAGCGCAAGGATGCTCGTCTATTGATGTTTGCAAATTGGAAAGGGTATGTCTGTTTTATTTGAGTTTTTAATATTGATGAATGGATTCGAAATATATTATTATTTTCTGTATCTTTACTTATATTGTAAAAGCTAGATCAAGAGGATTTTTTTTTCAATACCACTACTGTCAGAATATTGTATGCAATCAATATATGAATAATCACATGAAAATATGATCATGACCAGAAAGTAAGATACAGAAAGACGCAGCCAAAGTCTTGAACTCTGCCATCGTTTGTGTTCTCGACCAACTGTAACCATCAGCCTTCAAAGCAACAGTGAAAATGCTTCTGCTTGAAGTATTCCCGTTTGAGCACCTATTTTTTGAGCACCAATGGTATTCCACTTGACCCGCTCATTCCATAATTGACTTTTCGCCATGCGTCATCACATCAAGGTGAAAAGCGGGGCACATTTTGAAAAAAGAATTTGGATTATGGTTCACAAAATGGTAGAATAAGTTCAAATTTTGAGTTTTTGGCGGGCTTTTTTCGAGTGAAGTTCAGCGGCTGTTTCAATTATTCGCAAAATTCGTAGAGCATTTTGTGATGTATGTTAAATTGGTTTAGTTTTGTGTCTCAAGTGTCTGGACAGTATGTGGAATCATTGAAACAGGCGCGATCATCGGAAAAAATAAAAATACATTTAGATTGTTTTACATCCGCATTCTATTGTAAAACAAAGGACTGTATTGTGTATCTAAAAACTAAATTCTTTCTTAACTTGATACTGGCTGAATTCACAGTCCGTGCGACGCAAAAAGAAACAAAAATAACCTGTCAGTAAAAGGACTGCAAAAAAAAGGACTACCAACAGAAATGTATTTCTTAACTTCATGCTACGGCGCGACTTCGAGTGATGGTCACGCGAGTTCGGTATTTTTTTCCAACAATCCCTAAAGTGCCCAACGTACCTAACTAAGTTTTCACTTCAAAAAAATATTAAAAATTAAACCAATAGCCAGTTATAATGCTAAAGATGAAGTGGCAAAGGCAATGCTTGAGTGTCCATTTCTTTATTTCATACAACGACACAATAAACTGACAATGTAGGAAAACTGAGATAGTTCCGATATAACTTTTCAAATAAAACTTTCATATCGATAAACGCGATCATAGTATTATATTGTTTTACAGTCGAATGGTTTAAAGTTATGTCTTTTAAAGTTGGTCGTTTTCATTGTTGAATATTTAGCGATATTCTGCTTATTAACAGCGCAGCAAAGGCATGAAGCCACTATCCAAATCAACATTGTTAAATTCATTTTTTACGGTTCCGTACCCAAAGAGTTAAACGGGACCCTATTACTAAAACTCTGCTGTCCGTCCGTCTGTCACCAGGTTGTATCTCATGAACCGTGACAGTTAGACAGTTGAAATTTTCACAGATGATTTACTTTTGTTGCCGTTATAACAACGAATACTTAAAAAAAGATAAAAATATTTAAGTGGGGCTCCAACAGACATGATTTTTTTGCCGTTTTTATAGATAATGGTACGGAACCCATCGTGCGCGAGTCAGACTCACACTTGGCAGGTTTTTTTTTCTCATGCTACTGTGTCAACACTCAACAGGATAGGTATTTTAGGTACACAGATTGATCTTATTTTTTGTTTACAAATCTTTCGAACAGTGTGGCATCGTTTGAAGTAGCTAAATATTAAAAATACAATTTCGAGTGCAAAAAAGATGGAAATCATTAAATGCAGAGAGCCTTATCTTTTTGTAGTATAGTCTATTGATTGAAAACTTAAAAAGACAGTGATTATTTTTTCCCACTGCTGGGCAAAGGCCTCCCTAACATCTTTCCTTCCAGACACTGTTTTCTTGCGCTACCTTGAATCAGCTTTCAAGTTGCGCGTCCAAGTTATCTCACCCCCGCATTCTGGGCTGACCTCGGCGATCATCCATCCTAGTCACCCATTGCGTGGTGACTTTTGCCCAACGGTCACCTTGCGGCCGACGTGACCCGCTCAATCCAATTTGAGCCTGGCAGCCTTTTTGCCTACATCTATAGTTCTGGTTTAAAGCGCAGTTTGGTGTTCCGTAGATATTATACTCTGTATACAGGGTGTAACGGAAAGGTGTGGTCATATTTTAAGAACTGCATCTGCCCATCGATAGGAACAACTTGATTTAAGAAAACCTGAGAAAATTCTCGAATTTTTTTTTTACCCGCCATACAAATATTGATCAGCTGACGATCACTTTGTATGCGAAGTCCAATTTTTTTTTGGAATTTTCTATTTTTTCTTAGAGATAGTTGTTAATTCCCATGGGCAGAACCGGTTCCCTGTAAAGCCCCGAAACTCACCGGTGAGTCGGACCAAAAAAAAAAAAAATTACTGAGAATATAAAAAAAAAAAATATCGGCTGTCAACCCGGGTTGTCCTCGGGGTTTAATTTGACAACCCGGATTTTGCCATGGGGCTTCACAGGTTAAAATATGACCTCAACTTTCCGTTACACCCTGTATATGCAATTAATAATAATAATCTTTATTCATTCAAACATTAGTACAATACATATACACATATTATACCGCTAGAATTAGACACTAAAAAAAGACAATATATTTCTGGCCCCCTCACTAGGATTCCTTGTGTCGTGAGGTCCAGTCCCTTCCGTGAGTTTATAAAATAATGCATTTATTGTGTATATTATACTATAATTATTATTTTCTTTGCAACTAAACTTAAAAGAAAAAAAAAAAAAATAGAAGATACTGCGTGTATGTGTGATGGTGTGTATAGGTGTTAAACAATTCGTTGTTTTCTTCCTAACCAGTTCATTTTATATATTTTATATCAAATCACCTCTTTACTTAAACAAGGTTGCACAAAAGTGCATCATAAAGCAACAATGTGGTACAGTCGCGCACAGTTCGAATCGCCACTAAAATGTAATGTCAAACGTCTACTACCTCATTTTAGCGACGTCATTGAAAATTTTATTGTTCACCAGTAGAGATTTAATGGAATTGATAGATTTGGCTGATACGGACTTAATTTCAAGAGTTTCATGAGTTTTCTGTATTTATTTTCTCACGTAAAAAACTAACGAATACAGCTTAAATTAATCAATTTGCTTATTTCAAGCGTTGTCTTGCTAATTTTGTGGGTTTGACATGGTAGGAAAAAGTTTAGCCATAAGACGACCTACGGGCCAATTTTGTTACTTATCCATTTAAAAGATCTAATATAAGTTTTGTTAAATAGTACAGACGATTTTTTGGAGTTCAGAAATTGACGTTATTCTTACAAAAGACTGAAATACCATTTTATTTATTTATTTAGTTTTTCACGCAACAACAGTACAGAGGCGGACTTAATGCCTTAGGCATTCTCTACGAGTCAACCAAGGGTGGTGGAGAGATAATATGGCAGGTGCATATAAAAAAACAAACAAAGCAATAACAAGTAGAAATAATAAAAAAAAAACGTGAACGAAAATATACATATATTAATAATGACAAAAAGAATGATGCCATTTTGTTCTTTATTTTTTTTTTATACGAAAAAAAAACTTTATTGTAATACCTATCCAATGATTTCAATACGTAGACTGAGTATTTATTGTTATTGTAAGAATTATTACAAAATGTGTACAAGCAAAAAGAAAATAAATAAAGTATGTACAGTTAACGGGAAAAAATATGTACACAATCTACTTGTAAGCTCAAATATCATAAAACCATCCATATAGGATACTTGAGCTTACAAGTAAAGTTTGCTTGTGTACATATTTTTGCTCGTGACTGTACAAGCAGTTTATAAAAGGGGACGCTATTTGAGACATATAACTCATGTAGTTTTCTTATATTTTCTAAATGATGCCGTCTGCTAAGGTGGTCAAGACCGAGACAACAAAAAAATACCACCACGCAAAAAACATCTTTGTCAAAGCAAAGCCCTCTTAACGGTCACATAAATATTTCCATTTCGCTAATAACTAACGTAAAAGATCATCCAAAAATGCCATTTGCAATCAAGTAAGGGAGTCGTTAAAAACCGCGTGCGTTATATGTAATAATCTCAAACGTATACGTCTATTGACATTTACGACGACAGATATAAATTAGAGTCGAACATAAAAATACATATCGACATTGAACCGTATCGAAGCGTGGCGCGTCACTATTAAAAGTGATGTGTGATGGGTTTGAGGTTCTGTATAAAGATTTTTTAAGTGGCATTTGGTTGAATTTTTAGTTTTTTACTGAATATTGTTTTTGCTGTCACAGTTTTTAAGTTGTTTTATCTCATAACTTGTTCTTCAGCAATAAGAATAAAAAAACTTTTAAGTCTTGAGTAATGAGCATAGTTACCTACATAAAATATCAAATTTTATATAAACTAATTTTGAGTCGGCGCCAAACAACAATCTGATTATTAAATATCTAAATTTTATAAGTACTTACAAATGAAGAAGGCTGTAAGTAGGTAATTAATCATTTCATTAATTGGCGCCGACTCAAAATTAGTTTATATAAAATTTGATATTTTATGTACGTAGGTAAATATGCTCATTACTCAAGACTTAAAAGTTTTATTTATTTTTTGCTTTTTAGTTCTTTTTCGTCGGTTAATTTTTTTGTTAAAAAGTTTTTTATTTTTTTATTTTTTGTGGCTCGCATCATCTTGTAACACTCTAATTCTTCATCATTCCTCTTGCCACTGAGCTGATGAAATAACCATCCTTCCATGAAGTTCCCAGGATATTGACCAGTTGAGGTTACCTCCAATACTGTAAAGACGTCTTTTCTTCAAACCATATTAAGTGGTATTTGTCACTAAAACTAGTTTTTATATATAACTTCTATTGTTTAGGAAAGCTATGGTTTCCATCATCAGCTCAGTTTCATGATGTGATGGTTCCTAAATGCAAATACCTGATTAAGATATGAAAAGTAAACAGAAACAATATTCGTGCCCAATTTTCGAGGTTCTCTCTTAATTTTTTCAGGATCCCATCATCAGATCCTGATGTCCTTGACATGGTACCACCCCTGAGGTATACCCTATCCAAGAAAAGAAGAATCATCAAAATCGGTTCATAAATAACGGAGTGAGGGCGGAACATACATACAGAAACGCTAAACGTATCCACAATTTTCGAGGTTTTCTCTCAATTTTATCAGGATTCCACAGTCACATCCCGATTTCCTTATTATGGGACCATCCTTGAGGTATACCCTATCTAACAAAAAAAGAATAATCAAAATCGGTTCATAAATAACGGAGTGAAGGCCGAACATACATACAGAAACGCTAAACGTGCCCACAATTTTCAAGGTTTTCTCTCAATTTTATCAGGTTTCCACTGTCAGATCCTGACTTCCTTGACATGGGACCACCCTTGAGGTATACCCTATCTAATAAAAAAAGAATAATCAAAATCGGTTCATAAATGACGGAGTGAGGGCTGAACATACACAAAAAAAAAAATATATATATATACGGTCGAATTGAGAACCTCCTCCTTTTTTTCGTCGGTTAAAAAATAGTTTTTTTTTTTGCTTATTGAAAGTCACTAATTTTTTTTTTTCATTTCACAAATGATTTAATCAGAATTTTGACGTTCAAGGAGTGCTGGCTCTCATTTGATTTTATTCGAATTTAATCAGTTAACTCTCACGAAAATATATATCTAAATACCTTACTAGAAAATAATGGAAAAACCTTACTTGTTTCTATTTTTTAGAATAGTGTTTTTTTAATTAATTATAAATTGATATTGATCTGTCTAAACGCCTTGTTAACACTTCGTGACCTAAGGGCTGGCTTTTACCTCGGCCAGAGGTTAAGCATTGCCATACAACGTGGCAATGCCGCCAGTCTTTTGGGCACACTTCCAGTCGACAGTGATGCGGAGGAATTTTTTGACGCCATATTTTGAGTTTTATTTAGTTAGGAGTTTTTGTTTTAATTACAGTTACTTAAGTATTTTATAAGTTTTTAAATAAATATTAATCATAATTACGATACTCACTAATCAGTACCTTCTCTGAAATACTCTTCAATCTACGTAGGTACTTTACTTCTTCATATTTTTACTACAGAACCAATACCCCCAAAAAGTACAGTCGCACACATAACTGCGATACAATAAAAAATGGCATCATTCTTTTTGTCAGTTATGCTTTTTTCCTCGCATTATTTACGGTCAGTCGTAAGCGTCCCCGCTAATCTGCCTCGTCATATCGAAGCTTATAATAAAGTTTACTTTATAATACTACATCATAATAATGTAGGGTTGTGTATTTAACCGACTTCGAAAAAGGAGGAGGTTATCAATTCGGATGTTTGTATTTTTTTTTTTTTTTTTTTTATGTATGTTCGGGCATAACTCCGTCATATATAGACGGATTTGCAAAATTCTTTTTTTGTTCGAAAGGGGTTTATTCCGAAATGGTCCCATTTAAATTTAAAAAAGATCTGATTATGGGTTTCGGAGACAGACAACGGAACTCTTCAAAAATTGACAGCAAATCAACCGCGATTGCTGCTATCGTATGTCTATGAATTGTTAACACAGTTTAATGGGGAACCACAACTAAAAAGTGAAAAATAAAAACTTTTTTACAAAAAAATAGAACCGACTTCCAAAAAAAGTGCAAAATAACTTTTATTTCGGAAGTCGGTGTCAAAAAACACAGACACAAAACAGGAACACCGACTTCCGAAATTAAAGTTATTTTGCACTTTTTTTGGAAGTCGGTTCTATTTTTTTGTAAAAAAGTTTTTTTTTGTTATAAAATGCGCATGTTGCTGAGTATCTATCGGCATGAACTTAGATGCAAAACTGCGCTGGAAATGTCAAAAAGACGCCGACGTGACGTGTACAGTCGTCTCAAAAACCCTTTTCTATTACTTTATATTAATAAATATATATAATTATAGCTCACAATGCGCCTCATCAGAAGGCTTACAGTCACCCAAAGGGCAATGGAGAGGGCAATGCTCGGAGTTTCCTTGCGTGATAGATTCAGAAATTATGATGTCCACAAGAGAACTAAGGTTACCGACATAGCCCGAAGAATCGCCAAACTGAAGTGGCAGTGGGCAGGGCACATTGCTCGCAGAACAGATGGTCGATGGGGCCGAAAAGTCCTGGAGTGGCGACCGCGTACCGGAAGACGCAGCATTGGATTGGAAGGCCTCCCACAAGGTGGACCGACGACCTGGTGAAGGTCGCGGGTAGGCGGTGAATGCGAGACGCATAGGACCGATCATTGTGGCGACACTTGGGGGAGGCCTATGTCCAGCAGTGGACGTCTTTCGGCTAAAATGATGTATTTATACTCGTAGGTATTTATTATATTAAATATATAATTATGTGTGATTATTGTTAGTATATACATATTTTCGTTCCCGTTTTTTTTTTATTATATTTACTTAATTATTACTTTGTTTTTTTTTATGCACCTGCCGTGTTATCTCTCCACCACCCTAGGTTGACTGGTAGAGAATAATAATAATATTCTTTATTGACATAACTGAACAATTACAGTATAGGGTTCTCTAACATCTGCACTAGTAAAAACTGTGTTACAGGTGTTAGTGTCATCCCCTTATTAGTGTGACAATTATCTTATGCCCGTACAGAATAAATTATAAAATAAAATTGAAAGAGTTTAAGCTATTAAAAATAAAAAGAGTTAACAAACGTGTTGCCATGTGTGTGTGTGTGTGTGTGTGTACGTGTGGGTGTGTTTGTGTGTGCATGTAGTGTTGTAGTGTGTACTTGTGTGATGAGTGCGTGAATGTAGATTGATTATGGTTTTAAAAGATTTTCTACATCCATATAGTCCATTGTATTTAGCCATACATATACAACTTTTTTAAATTTGTTATTATTCAAAATGTTAATTCTTTGGATTTCATTACATCTATTATACGTCTTTGGAGCTAGAAAAGAAGCTAGAAAAGAATGCCTAAGGTAATAAGTCCGCCTTTGTACTTTTGTTGCGTGAAGTGTAAATAATAAGGCTGCATCACCCATAGCAATCGTCAAATCATACAATGAAAGTTTAGCAGCCTTCATAAATAGATGTCTAACTGCAAATGCAATGCATACAACCGAAATGGTCAAAACATACCGACTGCCACCCCAAAACGTAAAACACAAGTACCAATAAAACTTAAATCTCATCCACTATAAACTATCGGGGAGTATCGTAAACTGTTTATAGATTGGAATATATTATCTGTTATGCTTTTATTCATGTCACTTGCAACGGGTATTGTTGGGAAATTAATGGCGAAGATTTGAGATTTTTCGATAGTTTTATGTTAAGACGCAGTTAGACGACATTTAATGGTTTTTAATTGAACATCACGTCTAAACAACTTGTCTTATTTCTTTAAAAAAAATATATGTTACTCTAGACAATTTCTTTCGTAATTTGATCTCAGAATATTTGAAATTATATTTTTATAACATAGTGTAATTAATTTGTAAAGTTATGTCTAACTTGGATAAAAAAATGAGAATCACGCAAAAACTATAAAGCGTATTTTTATGAAACCTTCACCATTTTAAAGATCATTTACTTATTTACAATTTTGTCTCAGTGTTTTAGTTTAATACTTGTTGTTTTATGTGTAATCAATTATTAATGCGTCTAAATTCGGACAGCGCTCCTTGATGGGCGAGTCCTATTACTGGATGGACATACGACGCGTTGCGTGAGCTCAGCGCAGAACACGCAAGCTAACCACTCAAGGTCGTTAGCAGCTAATTGCGCCTTAAGTGGAAAAATTTACAAGCGATTGACAGTATCGATGGTCAGTTGAGAAAGAAAAGTAGAGATGATCAATCTGCCTAGCCTTTTCCCAACTATCTTGGAGTCAGCTTCCAGTCTAACTGGATGCAGCTGAATACCAGTATTTTACAAGGAGCGACTGCCTATCTGACCTTCACAACCCAGTTACTGGGTAATACATACCCCTTGGTAAGACTGACGACCCGTAACGATTGTCAAAGATCCGCTTTCCGAGGCACGGAGGAATCTCGGTATGTAAAGATGGTCACCCATCCATGGACCAATCCCGGCAAGCGTAGCTTAACCTGATGGTTCGACCCATGTGGCTGTTATTACTTTAGGCACGAGCTCCTCAAAGAAATTAAAAAATGAAAACTAAAGATGCAGCTAAAGTAATGACTTTTTTCTTGATTTTTATAGTCATTTATGCTTCCACCAACTAAGCTTTTTACTAAGATTTTGTACTTCTAATGTATTTGGTTCTTTTTTTTAACCGACGAAATAAAAGGAGGAGATTCTCAATTCAACCGTATATGTTTTTTTTTCGAAATATTGCAAAGTTTCACTAATCCAGCCGGAAGTATTAAAAACTAGGGGGTGCCGGATGATTACAATGGCGAATAAGTTATTGTATAAAAAAATAAATACAATTTAAATAAAGCATTTAAGAAATGTCCTAATTTAATAAGGAATCGTGTAGGAAGCGGTAGGGTAGGCCCGGTGGAAGTCGAGTTCAAACTCCAGTTATGACTTTTCCAGAAGACTTAACCCACATGTTATAACAATACCATCACAACCTAACATTAAAATAACATCATTAAATTAAACACAAAATAAAAATCAGTCATAAACCGAAATCCTTCATCTGTAAAGGCAATAAAAAACGTACGATTAGCATTAAACACCAAATAATACTTTATCATTAATTTCAGGCGTACTACATTAAATTATTTACACCCTGTGTATGACATAAAAGACATCTCGATTTGCGCACGCGACGACTCTTAAAGCCATGAACTGGCAATCTTATCATAACATAAGAGTTTCATAACAGAAGATCCATTTAACTCAAAATTCTGATATATACTATATTCGTAGTACGCTGGAAATTGGATACAGAGACCTCTTTTTCTTTTTTTTGTAGGGTGGGAAGTCATCAAATAACTTCTGTCGCTCTGGATAGAGCGGGAGGGCGTGACAGACTCTTACTGACTAAATTTAACCCTTCAGCTACCTGTGCCAGGGTCGCGGAGTCTCTAACGATCACACCCGCGACTTCATTTATTATTTTTTTTTTTTTGGGGTGAGAAATCATCTAACGACTTCTCCTGCTCTCTCTTCTCTTCTAGGTGGAGCGGAAGAGCGTGTCAGACTTTTACTGATTAAAACCCACCCCTGTTCCTTCAGTTGCCTGAAAGCCGAGGGGCGTCATCGTGCCGTCGACTCTCGGGCCTAGTGCTGATTGGACGGCGAGCTACCCATTACTAGCCGTTCGCAGGCCCGCGTCTAAGGTGGCCGGAGATTGTCCCGCGACCCCCGACGACCAGATCGTCTCCTGCGGCGGCTGCTGATGGGCCGTGAGGGCGACTACGTTTAGTATCCCTCACCCGTTCCGCCTCCTCCTTCGCAAGCATTACTGCAGAAGGAGGAGACTGCTTCCCATTCCCTCTCGCTCCGTACCATGGCCTGGACCAGGGCCGGGCGGGAGAGGTCGCTGCCGCCGATCGCCTCCACGAGGACACGGCGGTGCTTCGCCCAACTTCCGCGACCCTGGCAGACCATAACTAGTACGCTGGAAAACGATATTGCCTCTATCTCGAAAATCCTTGGATTGGATAAAAAGACCTACTGCGTCAAATGATCTGAGGACTCTAGTTCAAGTTTTAGATTGTTCTGTTTGCCTTCAAAATGAGTTAAAATGATCTCTTTTGCTAAAAAAAAAAAAAAATTGCTCTCAATACTGTGTTAGCATTCCAGATTCTTGACGAAAAATAAAACAGTGCTTTTAAAAGATACTAGATAAACTTTCAGAAGTTATAATAAGTAAGTCATTTAAATATTTTCATTTCATTCAGTTTCTAGATAACGATGCAACTTAATTAATTATAATAATAGCTTTAACTACTGATATTAGGTTATTTATTTAAATAAATGAGTTAGATGAAAATTTAATTAAAGCTTTTGAAAAAAAAACTGTAACAAAATCCACTCATAGACTTAATTATATGTGAGATTCTTGACACGTGCCGGTGTGGAACTTCTTTACCCCCTTATTAAATACCACCAATGACTTTATGACGTCATTCTTCTAATTCTCTTTTTAAATCGTTAAAGCGTGTTTATTGACAGTTAAAATTGTGTAATGAGTTCGAATCCAAAAGAGGTATTAACTTTTCTTATTTGACGTTAATTTTTATTATTTGACAGCAATGTTTTCAATTGGTTACGGTCATAAAATAAAGTGTTTATGTAATGAGGATTGTTAAAATGGCATACTGAAGAATGCGTGGAAGAGTTTTATTTATTTATGAATTTAACGGTACTAAGTTAAGACAAGAGTGAATAGGTTGCTTCTTGGCAAGCGTGCTCCATCGTCGACCACACCACAGGCGAGATTAGTGGTTTCAGCGCAAGCCTATCATAGTTAAAAAAATCAGATAGTAAGTCGCTAAAAGATTGAATGATGAAATTACAAAAATTGTAGTGGCTGTTTTACATAAAAGATCCCTTTTTCATCAAATGACTTCTCGCGGTCTGGGTGGAGCGGGAGGGCATGTCAGACTCTTACTGACTAAAACCCACCCTTGTTCGCTCAGTTTCCTGTGCCAAGGCCCGCGGTAACTCTCTTTCGAATCCATTCGCGACCCTCGGCAGGATAGGCCCTAGCGGACCTCGTCGGCTGACAACTCTTTGAGGCGCACATGCAACATTACGCGCCGTCGACTCGAGTCTGGCCCTTATCGGACGGCAAGCGCCGTCCGCAGGCCCACACCTATGTTGGCCGGGAATCGGTTTGCGACTCCCAACGCCCAGGCGTCATTGCGGCGGCTGCTAGGACCGTGAGGGCGTCTCCGTTGCGTCTCCCTCACGCGTTTCGCAAGCTGCTTTACAGAAGGAGGTGACCCCTGGGCGTTGGGAGTCGCAAACCGATTCCCGGTCACCATAGTTCCGTCCGATAAGGACCAGACCCGAGTCGACGGCGCGTAATGTTCCACGCGCGCCTCAAAGAGATGTCAACAGCAACTGACGAGGTCCGCTAAGGCCGATGCCTGCCTGGGGTCGCGGATAAATTCGAAAGAGAGTTACCGAGGCCCTTGGTACAGGCAACTGAAGGAACAAGGGTGGGTTTTAGTCAGTAAGAGTCTGACACGCCCTCCCGCTCCACCCAGATCGGGAGAAATTATTTGATGATTACCCACCCTCAAAAAAGGGGTCTTATTTATGTGAAATAGCCACTACTTCGAGGTATTAACTTTACTTATATGACGTTAGATCTATATTAAACTCAAGGGCCACAAGTAGCTACCCAAGCAGCAAGCACGATGGCGTAGTGTGATTGAAGCGGTCAGTGATGAAAAGCGTCCTGAGTTCGATCCTGACCCTCTGCTGGAATTTTTTGCCCAGGGTTTGAGGATAAATTCGAAAGAGTTACCTCGCCCCTGGGCATTTAGGGCAGGGAGGAACAGGGGTGGGTTTTAGTCAGTAAGAGTCTGACACGCCCTCCCGCTCCACCCTAGAGCGGGAGAAGTCATTGGATGATTTCCCACCCCACATAAAAAAAAGGACACAAATAACAAGGTTTTTCTTTTTGAAAGATTTAATGGCTCAAGATTCCAAAAGTCTGTTATTGTTCTACATAACAATATAATTTTTTATTATAATATAATTTTTTAAAGCTCATCACTTTCCTAATAAAAAAGATACCATTAAAATACTTTTTTACAGCCGCCCTTTTTAAAATTCGAATTCTAAAACAAAATGGCGGGTGGAACAATAACACGAATTATATGATTACCCGACCGATAAGGGGGAGGTTCGGTATTTCTTAAGAGTTTAATTTTTATAACAAATCTTTTATACCCTGGTTTATGTTAACAGTAAAGTTTCTATAGCGAATGTTAAAGGTACAATAAAACAGGTTACATTCGTAAGGAAATAATAATAAATAAAGTACTTTAGAAGGATCAGTAAGAATATAGGGCGGGATTTAATTTGTTTCGACCGTTATTTTTCTAAATGGATACGTTTTAATGTTGAAAAAGGGATATTTTAGCGCTTTCTATATAATTGAAGTCTTGTAGGAAACGGAACAAAGTTCTGCTGACGTAAGTACCTACACTTTTGGTGATTTTCACAAACTTCATCATCTGCATCATCTGCCTAGCCGTATCCCAACTGTCTTGGGGTCGGCTTCCAGTCTAACCGAATGCAGCTGAATACCAGTATTTTACATGGAGCGACTGCCTATCTGACCTGCACAACCCAGTTACTAGGTAATACGATACCCCTTGGTAAGACTGGTTGTCAGACTTTCGAGCTGACGACCCGTAACGACTGTCATAGATCCACGATTGACAGCCGGGACCAACGGTTTAACGTGCTTTTCGAGGCACGGAGGAGTCTCGGTATGTAAAGATGGTCACCCATCCACAGACCAACCCCGGCAAGCGTAGCTTAACCTGATGGATCGACCCGTGCGGCTGTTATTACTAAGCCACGAGCTCCGCCTGATTTACACAAACATATTTACGACAAATCAACTGAGAATAGACTTTGTACAAATCTGTCAAAAGATATAAATACACATTACATTTTTTGCATTCAAAGTTTAATAAGCATGCATTTTTAAAATAGGTAGATTGTGGAATTAATTAAACAGACTAGATCACGATAAAAACTGCTAGATTCGTTAGATTTTTAACCACTTTCAAAGAAATTTCTTTTTAGGGTTCCGTACCCAAAGGGTAAAACGGGACCCTATTACTAAGACTTTGCTGTCCGTCCGTCTGTCTGTCTGTCTGTCCATCTGTTACCAGAAATAGAAATTTTCACAGATGATGTATTTCTGTTGCCTCTATAACAACAAATACTAAAAAAATAGAATAAAATAAATATTGAATGGGGCTCCCATACAACAAACGTAATTTTTTTACCGTTTTTATTGATAATGGTACGGAACTCTTCGTGCGCGATTTCGACTCGCACTTAGCCGGATTTTTATCATTAATAAGCTCGCATCTCACCACTATCTCACCTGATGGTAAGCGATGATGTCCTGTGGTCGAAGATGAAGCACGCTTGTCTAGAAGTAACATATTCATTTGTATTAAATAAAAGGGCTTAAAAATAATTTAGGTAACGAATTTTTCAACGTAAAATTTAACTGGACCGTTCAATCCCTCAATGCCTCGATCAACACCATCCCGTCAATCATTTTTCTTGCACAAACTAAATCACACACACCATTTTATTTATTTCCTCGAAACGATTTTTATATACTCAGATATATTTTATACTACACACGTGCCCCGGCGTCGTCTAAATCCATCGTTTTATTTTAACTACTGATATGAAATTCGCGTTTTCCATCTCCTGTTATAAAAAAGTGAGTCCTAAATTTAATATCGTTTTTATTACGCAGATTACAATAATGTTCCAATGGGGTTGGATTCGTTTTTATTTTGTTTGTGCAAGGTGGTTGTATTTGTATTGGCAAGACTTTAGATAAGTGAAAGTTATTTTAATTGAGAGAAAGTAAGTACTCATATCTAGGCGAAGACACTGGCCTCTATGATACAGTTAGCACTACTTTAGAGACCAAGGGAATTACATTTATGTACATATATTTATTATTATTTTATCTAGGTGTATATCTTCAATAACGAACACTTTTGAGCCTGACTGTACTAAGAACCATATTGTCATGATCAAGAAAATGAATAAGATATAAAAACCTAGTCTATTTTACACATTACTCGCAGAACAGATAGGCGATGGGGCTGTAAAGTTCTGGAATGGCGATCGCGTAACGGAAGACGCAGCGTTGGAAGGCCTTCCACAAGGTAATAATAATATAATAATAATATAATAATAATAAGTTTATTAGTACATAAAAAAAAACATCAACACAATACATAGCATATGGAAACAGTGGGTTGTACTACCATGTTTAAAATAATTGTCAGATTTCCGGGCTCCTAAACTAGGTACGCAGACCTGTATCTTAGGAGTCGGAGATGCGGCTTCAATTTGTATTATACAACCGTGACTTTTCTGTTTGTTACAGTAGATATTAACACAGCAAATGGGGTGAAGGATTGTGGTTGTGTATCTGGAGAGTGTAGTGTGTGTGTGTAGGGAGGTGTGTATGGGAAGTGTGAGTGTTTGTTATGCTTTCTTTCAAGTTAGGTTTGATATAGTTATGTTTCTATTACCAATATATTTTCCGTTTCATCATACGTTAAGGATAAGAGCCAATTTTTTAATTTATTTTTTATTTCATGTAAATTTTATATCTGTACAACGGCATAATTTTATTTATTTTATTATACATGCGTGAACTTTGAACCAACAATTGTCGACTTGTAGATGCAAAACGACAGGGGTTTGTTTTACATATAGGGAAACCGTGGCGTCTTAGAAGCAGATTTTTGTCTAATGGAAGGTTGGAATGTCTTCGCAGGACTGAACGAAGGACATATAGTTGCCTTACTGTGAGAACTTCGGCCTCAAAATATAACTGATCAGTAGGGTAGTCTCTAGGTTTAAAAAGCATCACTTTTAGAACTGCTCGTTGTGCACGTTCTGCAAGGAGCATTGCGGTGGACCGATGACCTGGTTAGTGTCGCGGGAATACGATGGATGCGAGACGTACTGTACCTATCGTTGTGGTGACACAAGGGGGAGGCCTATATCCAGCAGTGGACGTCTTTCGGCTGAAATGATGATAATGATTTAGCAGGCAGGTACATTGTTACCTTAAAAAAAGGGATGATTTAGTCCCGCCGAGGGTGCCAATATTTCGAGGGACTAAATAAGTCTATAACCCGAGGTAAACACTGTGCTTTTCATTATGAATACAAGAAATATGTGAATCAGATGAACTCATTGTGTTAATAAAAATCTCTGGTAGACGGAAGTATAAACAAAACTCTACAACTCGAAAAAACAAATGAACATCGGATTGCCGCTTTCCAGCCAACATTTTTTTTTTCTGTGGTCGGCTACTACGGGAAAAATGGTAAATATTTTGCTCAAATCTATGTTATTTTAAAGAAATGGTTGGAAGTAAATTATAATAAAATCATTTAATAAAATATATTATTTAATAAAATTAATATTCAACTATAAGTTATTTCAATTTTACATCGCGCTGTAATTGAGTAAGAGTAGTAAGTAGTAGTAAGAGGCTGTATAGGAAGTTGAAACATGGTTCAATCGAAATGTGAAAATAGAACTTTTTTTTATAGTTTGACAGCTGTCAGTTGAAAATGATTCTCCCTAGGGCTGAAAAGTATTACTTTCAACCCGCTCTTTAGGCAACTTCAGACCTACTTTCTGAGTATGAGTAATAATGACAAGAAAATTTAAAAACCAGCTTGTTAGATTCAATAAGCTCGGAGCGTTTTTCAGGAAAATCTATAAACAAGATTCTTCTTTAGAAGTGGCTTAATTTTGGGCCAGTTAGATGATAGATGATGTGATGGTCTGTCTGCCCATTCTGTCTTTTAACTGTTCCTCAAAATCCTGTTAGGTTATGGGGAATAACTTATGCTAGAAAATATATTCCTAGGCATCTGGCAAGACTGTGAAAACGAAAGAAAAAATGGAATTTTTGGCTGTTCTAATTATTCGCAAATGTAGTTTTGTGTATCATGTGTCTACGCAACTGAAAAATACATGGAATCATTAATAAAACAGGCACGATCTCGGTAAAATGAAGCTGACAATTTTATTATAGTAGTGACTACCTCAGTGACGCTTGCCCAGAAGACTGACACATTTGCTGCCAAATACTGCAAAACATTAAAATATGAGAAAATGTGTGTGTGTGTAAATATGATGTGTGTGTGTGTGTGTGATGTTACATGTGATCTGCATTCTAATAGAAAACAAAATGACTGTATTCTGTATCTAAAAACTAAATACTGTCTAAACTTGACACTGGCTATAGGCACAAACCGTGCAAAGCAAAAAAAAAACAGAAAATAACGTTTTAGAGTTCAAACCTGAACTGAAAATTCAAAACCCCGCTCACATATTCCCAACACCAACATAACAGGTTAATGGCAAGTAAAACGTGTTGATATGACAAATGGTGCCGTATGCAATTTATTGTTCATAATAACTCGGCGCCTAACGCATTTGTTATCAAAATATTTTACACAGTCGACGCCTTTAAAAGTTTTATTGGTGAGGTGTGGCGTATGGGGATTTTCTTGGGGTGATAGGGAATGCTAAATGGAATGTGTGTTATTAAAATAGGTGCTTTAAATGACGGGTGATATTATACGGTACATTGTATATTTATAATGTAGACATAGATAGAGAGCGCAGGTCGCTGGCTGTCCGTTGCAACATGCTGGCCCGCAGGTTTGCACGCTGTACTGATAAGGCCTTCTGCCAGTCGTTTTACACAGGCTGATTTTGGCGATGTAGCGCGTTAGGGATCGGGATGTTCGCGGAAGCGTGCGTCGACGGGTTCGCCGCGATCATGTGGAAGCGTTGCGCTTCCATGATGGTGCGCTTGCCGAGACCGGTGGGACTCTACCCTCTTACGAAGGTGGGTAAGAGTTCAGACACATTGATACTAGTAAATTGGTGTACCATTGAACAAACAGGTCAATGATACTTAGGCTGTTTATTATTGTAAATTTAAATTTAATACTAACAATACGATTAGTCATACTATTACTAACATATGGATTTTCTTTATATCTGAAATAAAATTGAAATATTAATTTGAATAATTAAGCGTGTTTGATGTGTTTTCATAAATTATTTAGTTGGAAAAATAGAACTAGTTTGTTATAGTAGTATGTCCCTAAGCTCGTAGAGAACGCACGAGCATATTTAAATTACAAGATTTTTTTTTTAATTTTCGACTATTTGTTGGTACTGAAATGTTGCATACACCTTTAGTTCTGATGACAATGCATTTTTATGATAAGCATGACCTAAATCGACATTCAGGCTTAGCCCCAGATAAAGGCGAATTGCTTAACAGTACGGACACGAAATTTTGTGGACACATCTAATTGAGATAGCATATAAAACTTGTACCGCGGCGTTTAATATTTAATAAATTTTTTTTGCGTTTTTAATAATAATAATCATAATTAAAATGGTTGTTAAAAATATTTAAATTTATAATTTATATGTATAGTAAAGTTAATAAACGAAATAATTATAATTATAATTTTTAATAAAAATATTTTTTTTCGCTCTGCCTCACTGGTGCGGCGTTGAGCCGTGAGATGTGTTAACTATAAACTTATTTATTAAAATTTTTGGATGTAGATCCAGATTTGGTCACGGTAAGCCTTCACTGAAATCTACCGGAAAACTTTTAAATTTTCCATGAAAATCGACCATACTGTAGATTTAAAGGCATTATATGGGCAACGTAAATATGAAATAAAGAAAGATATAATATTTATTGCCAACACTGCAATATCCATGTCTTTCATAAAATATACAGGGTGAAACGGAAAGGTGTGGTCTTAAAGACTGCATCTGTCCATCGGCATGAACAACTTAATTTAATAAAACCTGAGGAAATTCTCAAAAAATCATTTTACTCCCCATACAAATATTAATCAGCTGATGATAACTAAGTATAGAAAGCCCAATTTTTTTTTTGGGGTTTTTCTATTTTTTCTTAGAGAAAGTTTTTCATTTCCATGGGCAGAACCGGTTCTTAAAATATGACCACATATTTATACAACACACAGGAAGCAATGATACCTCTTATAAATCGTCTCCATTCAAAGGTAAGAAAAAATCGAACAGTCATATTCCCTTATAATAATTAAACTGTATTATGAAATTCATATGATTTCCACCCTCTTTGCTTATCTGATGGAAAACGTAATAAAAACACGGTGTACCGGGGGAAATCTCAATGGCTGTCTTTTTTTATCTTTTTATTCTTTCTCGACTCCGAATTATGATGTCTCACCCTGTGGAGTTTTAGCGATTTTTTTTTTCAGTCCTTTTAAGACTTCTTTTTTTTGCTTTGTTTAAGTTGGTATTAAGGCGATGTTGTTTTGGTTTTTTCCTCTACTTTCTTTTGTTTTGCGAATTTTGTGGTGACTGATGAAGTGTGAACGAGTGCTATGTCGTAGAAGTGTCGTCTGATTCTATTTTTATTTAGTTCACCGTTTTATCATTCTTTTTAAATTGAGTTTTTCGTGCGTGCGTTGCGTGTCCCTATCTCAATTAATTCGTTGTTGGCGTAAGCTGTCTTCTACATCCATACAATATTCCTCGTCATTTTAATAGTCACCTTTCTGGCCAGATCATTCTTATTTGTTTCTTTGGTCTTCTCCTTTTCTTACAGATATCTATATCATCATCATTTTTACCGAAAGACGTCCACTGTTAGACATAGACCTCTCTTGTGTTGCCACAACGATCAGTGCTGTGTGTCTCGCATTCATCGTCTACCCGCTATCTTCACCAGGTCATCGGTCCACCGTGTTCAGGCCTTCCAACGCCTATATGTATAGATATCCATATTCATAGTCAAAACTCTTTTCTTTCCGCATGAAATTTTTACACCAATTCTCTTTTTACAAATTCTGTTTTTATTTACGTGTTGTATCTACTCAATTATTATTATTATATTTATCTACCTATATGCCCACCTACTTACAAAGCATCCTCCCCTTAACCATCCCTTACTGTCGCGATTTCATTACGATATCTGAAAGAAGTGCATGATTTATATTTGTCGGATTATTTTCCTTTGTATTCTTTCCTGTCTCATCCAATATCTTATTATGAGCTCTGATCATATCTACATACTGTTTACCTACCTGTCTTTGGCTTGTTTGAAATGAAATATTTCATTTCATTGAAAAATTTTTATTGATGTGATTTATGTTTTCAATATTTTTCCATACATTGAACTTCAAACGTCTTTAAACCATCGTAGGTAATACATTTTGCATGCACTTTTTCCTAGAAGACTTTTTCCTACCAATCTATCTAAATAAATATTGATTTCAAGTTTATTTTATGATGTCCGATGTGATATTCCAATGTAACAGAATAAGAAGGGCTCATCTAGCTAAAACGGACAAAAAAAAATGTTGACGTGTAAAAGTATTGTTAACCTACTTACAAAAATAGAATCATTTATCATTTACCAAATAATTGTTATAAACGATTTTTAAACGACTTCAAAAAGGAGGAGATTATCAATTCGGATATTTGATTTTATTTTAATTTTTTTTTATGTATGTTCGGGCATAACTCCGTCACATATAGACGCATTTTCAAAATTCTTTTTTTGTTCGAAAGGGCTTTATTCCGACATAGTCCCATTTAATTTCCTAAAGATCTGATGATGAGTTTCGGAGACAGACAACGGAAATCTTAAAAAATGACAGCAAATCAACTGCAATTGCTGCGATCGTATGTCTATGCAGTGTTAACACAATTTAATGGGGAACCACAAAAAATGAAAAAAACACCTTTTTAGAAAAAAAAAAATTAACTGACTTCCAAAAAAAGTGCAAAATAACTTAAATTTCTGAAGTCGGTGTCAAAAAACGAAGACACAAAACCAGAAACAGACTTCCGAAATTAAAGTTATTTTTCACTTTTTTGGCAGTCGGTTCTATTTTTTTTGTAATAAAAGTTTTTATCAGATAGATTGTTAGGCGCGAGTGAATTTTATAATTATGTATAATTAATTGAATAGGAATAAATCTTAGATCTACTCGCAAATATAGTCTTTATAATACCACGCATACAAAGTAAGACTCCCACACTTTTATGCCATTATAAACCAATGTGTTGCCTCATTTAATTCCAATAAACCCATGACACTTGAAAATAATTGAAAACAATATACCAAACAAAAGAAAATCGTCTCACCAACCCTTACATGCTCATTCCCATGAAATAAAACAGGTGTTAAAGGGTTATCTTTTGTCCAGTTGATAGTATTTGATGTTATTAATGGATATAAATAATGGGTCGATGATTTTGCGTGTCAAATTGTGATGGAGCCATGAATTTTGGATCAAAAACGTTCTGGTGAATTAAGGTGTCAAAAAGGCAGTTGAGAATAATGTATTATAATTATGAAATATTTGAAATAATTTCATAATGTTGAAGATTCTAATCATACTTAATAATCCAAAAGCTTTCCAAAAACATTAACGACAAAATCTTGTTAAAATCTATCCACCTACTGAGTTTATGTAAGCGCATCAATTCAGAACGTTTGTACTTTTTTGGTTATTTTTTTTTTGCTGTGATTGTAATGATCAGGACAAGGTTTGTATGGAAGAAAATTTAGGGAAATTAAAAAAAATAATATTGCACCTATGCGAGCTATTACTTATGAACTTTATATGAATTAGATTTTCCAAGTTAGACATTATATATTATGAGCCATACATAATAGTATAAGCACATTACAGGCACACACACCTTACTTATTTCGATTTTTCTCTGTTTTTAGCAATCTGAGGTAGTCTTTCATCCTGGGTTTGTAAATTATTAAAGTTGTATTATTTATTTAGGATAGAATTCAAAAGCAAGCAAAAGGTTCATCCAGGCAGTTGATTTTTCAATACTGTTAAAGCGATTTCAAAGGTTTTCATATTTTCAAACTACCTTGAAATAAAATTCATAATACTATTTTCAACCACAGCATCATTTGACAGCAAGAATCTGTCTCCCAATTAATTCAGGCTAAGCGAATATTAAGCGCGTCGAGTTCACCTCTCGACGAGCGGTGACACCACTCACTTTTTTCATAAATAAAGAAAAAAGATTAACGTTAAAAAGTCGAAAAAATCCGCCATCCACTTCGAGTTAATGATACGGCACGCTGAGTGGAGAGAAACAAAGGTTCGGGAGCAGCTCACACCAAACTGTGACGAATAGAAGATGGATCCGTTTTTATTTGCACTCCTTTTGGTGCGTCCATACCGAAATTATTTTAAGTGGAACAACATTTTACATCATAAAAATCCTTTGCCATAATCATGTTACAAAATGTTGCTCCACAAAAAGTAACCTAAAAGTACCTGAGAATTCAATTAGCAGAAATCATTAATTTCATTTTCTTATTTCAGGTATCAAAGAACTGAGCAGATGCAGCCAAGGAATACTTAATATTTTATGCATCATATAGCAAATATTTACGTACAACTTACAAATTTTCAATAAAAAAGCCAGTTCGAAATGGTGATAAATGTTTTACTAATTTAGAATGGAATGTGTTTAAAAATTATCTAAGAATTATTTGGCCGTTAATTACCATTTTAATTGGCATAAAAATAATTAAGAATTATCTAGGTGTAGCCCAAGTTTCAATTTTAAATTCACAAAATGTTCTCTTTATCTGGAATTTTAAATTCAAAATCTCATCCTCCTAATCAAACCACCCTGTCCGAACCCAGTTCGGTGTGACACAATCCCTCTAAGACTTAGCTTTGGCGCTTGAGACCTCGCTAGACATGTCTCGATTTTTTCTCCTCTATTTTCGATCCGTTTCCCGAAGGTTTTCGAAAGCGTCTGGCGTTCCACTTCAGGGTATGACTTCAAGGCTTGCCTCGCCTCGCCTTGGACTGGCGAAGGCTTTGTGTTGCCTTTTTGCCTCGTCTCAGCATGAATATTTATGGGTGTGAAGATCTTTTGGTTGTTTGGTGTCTATTATGGTATTAGGTTTGGCTGAGTCTTTTTGAGAGTCTATTTATTTTTCCGTGGTTTTGCATTTAATTTTATCTGCTGTATTTACTTTTGCTGCTTCAATTTCAATAATTAAATTGTTTAATCTAGGAAGATTAGGCCAAATGAAATTAGGGACAAAATTACTATTTCGCATAGTATATTTTAAAATAATCCTCCGGATCGATACACCGAAGAGTTTATAGTGCACAAGCGTGTGTGCAAACCTAGGTGCACAAAAAAAAAAAAAAAAGGTGCACTCTCTACTTCCTATACTCTCATAATGATCAGGCGCAGGACCATTGGCTTTTCGTATTTTTCGAGGCACGGGGGCATCTCTATACTTCTATACTATGACTTATGAGACACCCCCGGCTTGGGTCTCTTAGTATAGAGACATTACTGAAAGGTGTCATATTCCATTTATTTCAGTACTTGGTGAATTGTTCTCTAAACATGACTAAAGCAGAGACAAATACCGACACCAATCACCTAAGGCGTTTCGACCCTTATCTACTTCAGACGTAGAGGCTACCTTAGAATGATACCTATTCATGACTCATTAGCTTTCTCCACAAATCTTATCTCCCAATTAAAAATTCAATCCAATCCAAAAATTCATTTCGACGTCTCTCTTGACTCATCCAAGTTTCGCATCTACCCTCAAAATAAGTATTAAAAAGAAAATGTCATCCCATTGTAAGACCCACTTATACACAGAGCAATCATCTGAGACGCCGACGAAACATAGGTAAAAGATATAAAAGAAAAGATATGAGGGTAAAAGAAAAAGGAAAGAAATGGGGACTTTTGAGGGAAGTAATAGAGATCGCAAAAGACGAGAGATCGTTACTGTTTGACGGATTTCAATGATTTAATGTGTTTGTAGTGGTGCTCGGTATTTTGATGATAAAGAGAATGAAAATCATATAGACCTAGGTTCGTTCAGTTTTTTTTTTTTTTTGTGGGTGGGAAATCATCCAATGACTTCTCCCGCTCTGGGTGGAGCGGAAGGGCGTGTCAAACTTTTACTGACTAAAACCCACCCCTGCCCTGAATGCCCAGGGGCGAGGTAACTCTTTCGAATTTATCCTCAACCCCTGGGCAAGATTCGTTCAGTAGGTAAACTCAATATGAATAGAATGACTTGTAACATGGTCAGTCAACTATCAAAGACATCATTAAAATGTTCAGCATTTAGTAAGTATTTTTTTGACATTTTTGGGACCCTGGGGTCTTCGCAAGGTGACTGGTAGCAGCTGGATGAGAGTTGCCGAGAACCGAGCTGAATGGCGTGCAATTGGAGAGGCCTGTGTCCAGTAGTGGACTGCTATAGGCTAATGATGATGATGATGATGATGAGGTCTTCGAACAACGGTCAGCAGGTGCGCCAATCCATTTAGAGTGTCCAACGGGCCTCTGCAAGGTGGCTTCGGCTCCTTGTACGCCTTCTATTTATCCGAGACCATCCATGTATAAATATGCCAAACGTTTGCAATATTCTATAACCTACAACTGACACAATCATCTTTTTGTCAATATACACCTTTCTAAACCCTTCGAGAATCACAGTAGCATCGGCTGTCGTACCTTTTCTTAAAAAAACATTTTCCGATTACTTTCCTCCTTCAAACACAAAGACGCAAGGACATCTTCCATATCTCGATTGTCGTTGAAATCCGATCCCCAAAACGAAGTAATTTACTTATGAATATTAATACAGATGATGCGAAAGTAAAAAGGAACTCTCAGCGAATGAACACGACTCACAAAAAGAGAGAAGGGTCCTTCAATGTTACCCAAAATACGAAAACACATTAGACGGATGACGGAACACAAAAGGTTATAGAAATTGTTCCAGTAATTTTATGCATGTTTTAATATTTGTAAGTGGAAAAGGTTGGAAACTTGGACACATTTTTCTTAGGAGTTTGTTTACTTGAGGTTGTATAAGAGATTTTCTTGTTAAGTTGATGAAGTGTGACGAAAATTTTGCTGTGCAAGAGATGAAAATATGCATATTTTTATCGATTAAGGTTCTACTACCGGCCAAGTGGCGCCCTCATTGAATAAAAAATCGTAGCATGGCCTAAAAAATAAATATTAAAGAATTCAACGTCACGTTTGTTACAAATAGGATAAAGTATTTTTACGTTGTTAAAACAGGTCTCAGAATGTTTCGTATCCAAAGTAGTATCTGACACTTTTGACACGTAAAAATACTTTATCCTCTGTGTAACAAACGTGACGTTGGATTCTTTAATATTTATTTTCTATGCTATGCTACGATTTTTTATTCAATGAGGGCGCCACTTGGCTGGTAGTACGGCCTTAAGATTCATCAGGAAATCTTTTTAACCGACTTCAAGAGGAGGTTCTCAATTCGTCGGAATCTTTTATTTTTTATGTATATTCCCCGATTACTCGTACACACCTGGACCGATTTGAAAAATTATTTTATTGTTTGAAAAGTGCTTCACAGGTGATCCTGTTTAAATTTGGTACAGATCTGATGAAGAACTTCGGAGATAGACAATGGAACTCTTCAATAAATAATAGCATAACTTCCGGAATCTCTGCAATCTGCTACACTATCAACATACATACATACAAAAACTAAATGAACTACTTCCTTCAAGAAAACCCAAACGCTGGGTTAAGCTCGCCTTTGTAATTAACTGTCCCATTGTGTTTTTCTGTATATGTTTTATGTGTACAATAAAGAATAATAATAATAATAATAAGAAAGTTGTTCATATTTATTGTCATTTACATGGTCTGAAATAGTATTCAAAATGTGATCACCCAGACCCTTATCAATTACACCCTGTAGATAAGTGAAGATGGTCAGTGATCTTGCAAAATGCAACGAATCAGGTGTAAATAAGACCAATTTATACCTCTTTGATATGATGCACGTACAATAGACGTATGTATGTATATGTTTACAAGTCTCCCACTGTGATTCATTTGGGACGGGAAT
Source organism: Polia nebulosa (assembly GCA_951329385.1). Lineage (NCBI taxonomy): Eukaryota > Metazoa > Arthropoda > Insecta > Lepidoptera > Noctuidae > Polia > Polia nebulosa. The sequence continues at coordinate 4,770,135 of OX589609.1, forward strand.
AGCGTAGCGTGATACAATAATATACCAGTTTATTTGGCTCTGTCAGTATGTTGTGAACTGGCCTAAATTATAGTGTGCCGTGTATAGGTAGTACTTGCGTTCGTAATGATAAATTTTAGTTGGCTTTCAAGAGTGGATTGGCTTGGAAAGGTTCAAATTCGTAAAGTTACTGATTTATGCTTAAACTTACGGCATATTTAACCCACTTGTAGGTATATTTGAAATTAGGTGAGACAGAGTGAGAGAGAACAAAATAAACTGCTTATAGTCAGATCTATCAAGTTGAATCAGTATTTGCTGACACACAGTAGGTAAAGCAGCAGTCAGGAATCTATCAACCAAGCGTAGTCAGATATGATAAACTGTTTATAATGAGATCTATCGAGTTGAGGAGTTGAATCAGTATTCGCTGAGTATCACAGTAAACAAAGACAACATCAAACAAGTTAACGTTGACACCGCAGCCAGAAATCTAATTATCAAGTGTAGTCAGATATGATAAACTGTTTGCAGTGAGATCTATCGAGTTGATGAGTTGAATCAGTATTTGCTGACACACAGTAGGTACATCAAACAAGTTAATGCTGACACTGCAGTCAGGAATCTATCAACCAAGTGTAGCCAGACATGCGGTTATTCTACAAGGCGTGACGGAAATGCGTGGTTTCTAACCGACTTCGAAAAAGGAGGAAGTTCTATGTTCGACTGTATGTATGTTTTTTTTTATGTGTGTCCACCGATTTCTCTGTCAGTTGTAGACCGACTTTCAAAAAATTTTTTTGTAAGAAAGAATATACTCCCTAGGTAGTCCCATATAAATTTTATCGAAATTGCTTCAGCGCTTTTTGAAAAAATGAACAAAAACGAAAAATACGTATACATAGATGACATTTTGGTTTTCTCCAATTACAAGTATGTTTAAATTCCACGTTCCATTTTAGTGGGGCTTTTTTGTTCTGGAGTATAACAACTAAAAAGTGAAAAATTAAATCATTTTCGTGTCAGTCGGTGTCAAAAAACAAATAAATAAAATACAAACACCGACTTCCGAAAATAAAGTTATTTTTTTAATTTTTAGTGTATTTTCGTTTTTGGAAGTCGGTTGTTTTTTATAAATACTGCTTCTGTTCATAGAAATGAAAAACTTTCTTAAAGAAAGACATTGTGAATTTCCAAAAAAGATAGACTTTCCGAACAAATATATCATCGGCTGATCAAAATTAGTATGGTAGGTAAGTCCATTTTGAGTTATGTCTAGCATTGGGCGTCTTTCGGCTACATGACGATGATAAATATAAATAATATTCGGAAGATGTGTTCGATAGCCTGTCGAAATTTGTATCAGGAGCACAAAAGTGCATTGAAGAAGGCAAACAAATAAAAAAAATAAAAAAGTACCTACTGTTATTAGGTATTTTAGTTTTATTAACTCGTCATCGCTTTATGCCTCACCAGTGAGGCCGTGTGAAAAAATTATTGATATTAAAAATTATAATTATTATAATTAAAAAAATATAATGATTTCTTTTTATTTTTTTTTGGGTAGGTGTGTTTAACATCGTCTTGGTCATACTGTAAGATGTTGCATTTATAGGTGAAATAAATAAAAATTTCGCCTTAAAAAAAATTAAGAATAGTTGGCACAACTGCCAGAAGCAGGTTCTATATAGACAGGGGTTAAAAGCATATTTACATTCACCCAAAGCTACATTATCGTTTTGACAAGCTTACTAATATTGTAAATGTGAAAGTTAGGATGGACGGATGTTTGTTTGAAAAACAGTTGAACGCATTTGGATGAAATTTGGCACAGAGATAGATTATAGTCTGGAATAGCACATCGACTATAATTTATAATAGGAAAGTACGAAAGTACAACGCGGGCGAAGCTAGTGTTATAAATGCGGAAGTTTAAATGAATGTTTGTAACTCAATCACGCCAGAACGGCTGGACGGAACTGAATGGAATTTGGCACATATATAGGTTATAGTCTAGAATAGCACATAGGCTTTAATTTAAAATGCGGGAAGTAATAAGTACTCGGAAAAGCCACTGGCAGAAACTAGTCTAACGTATATATCAGATCCAATACACCCCAGAAATAGATCTCAGTAGCCAATACACTTGGTGCTAACAACATACCATATCAAAGGTTGGCCCGCAGTTAAAGCACGCACTAAAGTCGGGCTTCTGTTGTTACAGTTGGCTGAAGCCAACTTGTGCCAGTTTATTGCCAACAACATAAGTGTGACCGTATTTGTGACCAGCAAGGCCATTAGTTTTACGCGAGTGTGGTTGGACTAGTTGGACGTATGACCGTGAAGTTTCTGTTATATTTGGACTTAAGACAGTTGGGTGTTACTTTTTCACTTTTTGTAAAAAATTAGTGACCCCCGTGCCTCGGAAAACACGTAAAACCGTTGTTCCTGCGCCTGATCTCTCTCCCCAGTCGTGTTAGATTTCCTTTCTATCGGACTATGAGAATAGAGGAGCAGACATCACCTGGGATTACGGACACGCTTCTGCACTTTGATATCTCTTTTTTTTATTGGATACCGTGACCAAAATTCGGTAAAAGCTCAATTACACCTTCCGATTTTAAGAGACCCAATTTAGGAACAATCTAACTAAGAAGTAGGATGCTAGCGATTACACTATCCTAAATTGGACTCCTAAACCGGCAGTGTTGCCAACTCTTACGAATTCAAGCCCCTACACAGAATATCAAAAGTCGCTAGAAAGTCTATAAAACTTATTCTACCAGGAGCGGACCAAAAAAGAAAAAGAGCGGACACAGGTTTTTGTTCTGGGAAAGGGACCTTGGGAAATTTAATTTAATTTTAAACACTCATAAAAATACTAATAGCCCATTTGTAGCGACAAAGTCACTAAATTGGCAACACTTAGCTCTAAATCGTAGTGATACGATTACACTATCCTAAATCGTACACAATTTAGGAAGTCAAATCGGGACCTCCCAATCTCACTAAATCGGACACTAACTGCTCTAATTGCTATTATACCTTCCTGTTTCCTAAATTGGGTCCCTTGAAATCGGAAGGAGTAATTAAGCCTTTTTTTTTTTTGGGGGTGGGAAATCATCCTATGACTTCTTCCGCTCTAGGGTGGAGCGGAAGGGCGTGTCAGACTCTTACTGACTAAAATCCACCCCTGTTCCTCCCTGCCTTGAGTGCCCAGGGGCGAGGTAACTCTTTCGAATTTATCCTCAACCCCCGGGCAGGCATCGGCCATGGCGGGCCCCTTCTCTTTGCTGACAACTCTTTGAGGCGCGCGTGGAACACTACGCGCCGTCGACTCTCGGGCCTGGTGCTGATTGGGCGGCGAGTTACCCACTACTCGCCGTCCGCAGGCCCGGGTCTACGGTGGCCGGAGATCGTCTCGCGGCGCCCGAAGCCCCTGGCGTCTCCTGCGGCGGCTGCTGCTGAGGGCGTTAGGGCGACTTTGCTGTTGTTGAGTCTCCTAACGTATGCCGCCTCCCTCTTCGCGAGCATTACTAAGAATTAAAAAAAAATATCAGTGCTTGCGATCACAAATACCAACGAGGCAGTTTCCATTTCATATGGCAGCTATATTGTTCAAATTGGAATATGGCTAACTATTTTCATTCCTCTCGATCCCCCATCGGAATGACTGACAATAAAACCAGATTTATTCATCACTCAATTGTAAAGAGTATCGTTAATTTTATTGGTACATTACTTTTTGACTCATCCTCTTTTCACGCTCGGCTAATAAAACTCATCGTTCGACGGCCGACTGGGCAATAATGTGAACACTAAATAGTGTAATAATGTTCGTTTTTATGTGTAACGTGAAGTGTCAAGAGTCGAACTGCAGTAAGAAAGACTTGTCTATATTTTTACCCGACTGCGCGACGCAAGGGAGGGTAATGTGTTTATCTGCCGATGTATATATGTTTTTTCCTTTGTGGCACTATAGAGACCAAACACGTAGGCCGGTTTTAATAATTCTTACGTCAATTAATTCATATTACCTTGCGAGTACTACGACATGCCAGTAATCAAAATACAATATGGCGACAACTAAACGCCATATTGTAAAAAAGAAAAAAAATGAAAGTCGACGAACTATATTAAGTGGGGTATCAAAATAAAGGGTTCGAGGAGGCGATTCCAAAAATATAACTCACTAAAATGTAGAAAACTAAAAAAAATTACATTTTCAAAAAACCCGACTGTTTATAAGCCACCACTGCACCCAGGTTGCAGGTCGTGGGTTCGAACCCAGATAGGCGCTTTAATTTGTAAATTATTTCATTACTTCTGCTCTCAACACTATGAAGGAAAACATTGTGACCTATGGTCTAAAACCAAAACCGAAGCAAAATCCATCCTCTTGCTTAAAATCCAATCAAATACAAAAAAAAAAAACCGGCCAAGAGCGAGTTGAACTCGCGCGCAGAGGGTTCCGAACAAATCATATTTTTTTCAGGTGTAAGCAGGTGTAGGGGTTTTGGAGATAAGGGAGGCGGGAATGGTAACTTTTCAACAATTTTCTTAAATAACTTAAAAACTATATAATTCATCATCATCATTCTCCTGCCCTTATCCCTATTTATTTGTGGTCGGCGCAACATGTCTTTTTCTTCCATACTCCTCTATTAGTCGTCATCTCTGTAGTCACCCCCTTTTTACCCATATCCTTTTTCACACAGTCCAACCATCGTTTCTGTGGCCTTCCCCTACTCTTATAGCCATCCACATCCATACACAAGACTTTCCTCACGACATTTTCTTCATTCCTCCGCATCACATGCGCGATTTCCACACAACTTTTCAGTCAGCGGTGCCACTTTCAAAAACTATATAATTATGTATACATATTTAAAATCTGAAAAATATGTATTTGAAACCCTTGCATTAGTAGCACAGTCCAGTTCAAAAACCTTTTCTTTTTATTTTCTGATTGGCACCCCAAAAAGTGACACCCATATTTCAAATTCATTTGTTTACGTTACACGTTCGTGTTTGGATCACAGATATTCTGTATTGAAAGAAAAAGAAAGAAAAAGTATTTATTTGCCACAAATACGACACACAAATAGACATACATCAATATGATTTTGCTTAAAAATTAACCCTTATCGTTCGTGTTAGTAGTTCTTATATTATGTTAGTAGGTACTCGTATAAACAAGTTTAAAAAAAAATGTGAATATAAAATAATAAAAAAACAGATGCATGTCGTGGCTGTGCCAAGAAGGCTTCCGCTCAGCATAATGCTGTGCCGTGAGGGACCCACAGCACAGCGCTGATTATCAGTGGTCGCCTAAGACGTGACATACGGTAACCAAAACCTTTAGGTAATGTCAGGACAAATTCGGAACCCTGAAAAAGGTTTAAAGATAGACTGCTCAATATTTGATGGAAAAAACTTACAGTTTCAATGTCACAACTAAAAAGTTTCGAGCACCTACCAGGTAATACTAATGTTTGGTCAAATACTTTGTAAAGGATTACTGAAGATAACTTAAACTATCATCACGACTGAACCACTTTATCCCTAAATCCCAGAACACATTAAACTGTCCGCGTCCAATTTGCCATCAAAATAATCAACAAGAAGGAAGACTTATTACAAAATAAATCATCACACAATTTCTGTCAAGCAGTGACCCAAATCCGTCAAATAAACTAAGTTTATCGAATGCTGCTTGTATACGAAGCTTGAACTATTTATACGAAGTACCGATTGCGCAATAATTTTGTGGATTAATATCGGTGCATAGTTTTGAGATTGTTTGAGTTTTGTTCGTATTATCCTCTTTTGTTTTGTTTCATCATAATTATTGCACACGTAAGACTACCTACAGTACTGTATTTCCTTTTCTCTTTAAAATCCATCCAAAGGTTGTCTTGAAAAGATCGCTTTTAGCAATAAGGCCGCCTATTGTGTCACCCTATCTAATGTTGTTTTCAGAATTTTCTGTAACTTATATGGTGTACATAATAAAGAGTATTATATTCTATTGATGTACTTATAATGGACAAATTAATGTTGGTGACCATAGATAATTAAGTAACAAAACTAATATGTAATAAATATGTATGGATGTGAAAATATATCTCGACATTCTACCTAAAACGTACCTACAAGGCGCCTACAGCTTTTCTCGATGTTTGACTACCGTTATAACTTTGTTGAGTTCATCCAAATATTAATAGCTGCAAGAGATTGTCATGTGCGATGCGATTATTATTTTAACCGACTTTCGAAAAAGGAGCCTCCTCCTTTTCGAAAGTTGACTCTATGTTCGACTGTATGTATGTATGTCCGCCGATTTCTCCGTCAGTTGTGTACCGATTTTCAAAATTCTTTTTTTATCCGAAAGGATATACTCCCGAGGTGGTCCCATATAAATTTTATAGAGATTGCTTCTGCGCTTTTTGAGAAACTGAACAAAAACGAAAAACACGTATACTTAGATGACGTTTTTGTTTTCTCCAATTACGTGTATGTTTAAATTCCACGTTCCATGTTACTGGAGTTTTTAGTTCTGGGGTGTAACAACAAAAAATTGAAAAATATAAACTTTTTTACAAAAAAAAACAACCGACTTCCAAAAAAGAAAATACACTAAAAATTAAAAAAATACTTTAATTTCGGAAGTCGGTGTCAAATAACGAAGAAATAAAATACAGACACCGACTTCCGAAATTAAAGTTATTTTTTAATTGTTAGTGTAAGTATTTTCTTTTTTGGAAATCGGTTGTTTTTTTTTGTTAAAAAGTTTTTTAAGTTTATCCTGTGCCTACTGTACACCTATTAAGGTGTAAGTACAATAAAGTATTTAGAAATATATAAGTTTGGCATAGAAGCCATCTTCTCTGCCAAACTTATTTATTTCTAAATACAGTCTCATCTGTTCTAAATTAGTTATTTATTTATTTTTAACTTATTTTATTTTTAAATACAGTTTAATCTAATTTAATAAAAAGTAATATGTCCATACAGAATTCATCAAATCAATGGAATATTATAACTGCTCATAATTATCTATCCTATTTGAAATATCAAAATGTTTCTTTCTGTTTTGAATCCATTGGTCCATCCATTGGTTTAGTTATATTAAAATTATAAGTAGTTATTTAGTCCACGAAGTCTCATATTAACAGTCCTTTACTGGAAAATGCAGAGACGTAGGTTCAATCAGCAGAGTTTGGCTACTTGCCAAGAAATTGTCCAATGTGAATATAAAATATGATCCACCTATATTTGTTTTTCTGTTACGCAATCGGCAAGTAGTGGAACCACTTTTGTTTATTATTTATGAGGTTCTACTGCAAATAGTCGTAAATTATTAAAGAGACTTTGTAAAGATACTTAGAACGTAGTTTAAGCGCCTGTCTTGGTTGATATACTCTTGGAGTGCTGAAGGCGAATTGGACTCCTGAAGCAGGGTAAGTAGGTATTCTGGCTACTAATTATTAATTTTACTATAATGAACAGTTATTTAATATGCTGTATCCTAAGTCAGTAAGAAGGTATGATAATTATTATCAGCCTGTTGCAAATGTTAAAACCTAGCTACCTGCTCACCTCGTAAAAATACAACAGCTAGAAGATACATGCATATCCCTGGTAGCTAAATAATGCACTAAAGTAGTTCCTAGATACTGTGTTAATTAGAAAACTTATCATCAGGCGTGTTTCAAACTTGTTAACAAGAAAATCTTACTAGCGCCTGTCAGTTTTCAAAAGCAAAGTGTTGCGCCCATGAAACTTTTATTTTTTAATCAGGCGTCACGTCCAAGTTCGGAATCGAAAAGAACAGAGTAACGGAGAATAGCTGTTAGAAATATGACTTGTTATCTTTATTAACTTTAGCAAACTTATAGAAGGACGTAAATATCTAATATCGTTCAGTATATTGTCATAATTTTATTATTATAATTTCAGGAAATTCGTATTGCGTTATGGTTTTGGCGTGTTTTTGTTTTACTTGAAGGCTTCGCCGTTGGATTAAGGAGGGAGATGCCTTAAATATATTATTATAATACTTATGTTATTATTTTTGGCAAACAAAATGAACTCGAACAGAGTAAACTTAAGTATTTAGGTACCTACAAATAAAATTAGGAAATGACGTAGAAACATTATTTTACTCAGAACTAACATTTGTAGTCACTCTGTGTCATAATGTCACACCCTGGCAAAAATACCTTTGTCTTCCTACTAGCACTTCGCCCGCGACTTTGTCCACGTGGATTTAGAAAATACATTCCATAATAAGTATAATTTATAGCCTAAAGCACCCAGAAATAACATAGCAAAAATGTAGTAAAAAGTATGCAGTAAAAAAATTCACTGGCATTACAAAACCAGTGATTATTATTTTTTTTATAATTCGTTCCGGAGATTACCCGTTAAATACAAACAAATACCTTTTTATAATATTAGTACCTATATAGGTAGCTATGTAGGTAGCTATATAACTAGATACAATGTCTTCCTTTAAATTCTAGATCATTCCATAATTTTTACTCGATGCAGACTGCAATTTAAAAACATTACGACATAATAATGCCTCTAAGTATCATAACATTTTCTCACTACACTTATTTACTACAACAGATCATAATATATACATACCTATAAATAGATAACGCAGTACTGTGTGAATCATAACGTAAACAAAGACTTATTGCACACGTGCCGTTTTTACAAAAGCATCCATTTTATTTAATCTTTATTATTTTGTTTTTATTATTGCGCAATTAGTGTCATATTGGCGACTGATTTCATTTAATTAGGACTGTTTGAGTGTTATATTTTTAAAACGATTAATTACAACGTAGATCATTTAGGTTTATACGAGTAAGGCCAGTGACCTTTGTATCCACTGAAAATGAAATCAATATCTCTTACACCGTGCATTTATTTTTTGATATATTATTGGTGTTTTCGTTAATATTTATTGTAACCCATAACACAAAATTCGAGTTACAAGTTGTTTGACATACCTTTCTTCCTAGAAAAGTCAACAATAGCAATATTCGCAATTCGATACTCCTCAAGTACCTACTAATCACTTTGGTTTTTTAGGTACGGGTCGTGGGGCTTTCGGGACCGGGACCGCGGTAAGTACTTCATGAAATTATAACATTTGGCATCAATTTTAACTGAGAGAGATGTATTGATGATTTTAATGATTATAATTCTATAAATGCATACTTGCTACGGCCGCGAATCAAATTTTGACCAAGATACAACCTGACACTGACCTGCAAATTGCAAAAATGGTAAGTAAATTTGAATTTCGCGGGCTACCCTAGAGCATTCACCTTAATATATCGGCCCCGAATCAGACAAATGTAGCCGAAGTTCTTCAACACTTTACAAGAAAATAATATTACCTTTTATTTTGTACCGGTGATCAAAATATTATATCAGCTGTTTCGTTAACTGTACTTTAACTTCTTTTTTCTTGTGGTCCCAAAATGCCACTCAAAAATAATATAGGTGGAATCTGGGACCGCGGTCCCGGTCCCAAAAGCCACATGACCCTTAATAAAGTGCTAATAAGAAATATTATAACAATGCAATCTTTATACACACGCTTTCTTGTTTCTCTTTTTTCTCCTCCACCTCTTTTCTTTCTGCATCAATAGTTGTAGGCAAAATACTTAATTTTTTTTATATACGTAGAATATCCCACTGCTTGTACAAGGCCTTCTTAATATCTTTCCAAACGCTGTTTTCTTACGTCACCTCGAACCAGGGTGTCTACTCCGAAGTGTTTTTACGAAGTTTCGGCCGAATGTTCGGACATATTTGTTTGAAGTGTTAAAGTGAATGTCCCATACCTAAAATTGTAGCGAAATGGCATTACGTGTGTTTTTGGTGGAAGAAGCTCTCAGAGAAGAGCTACAATTTTAGGTATGGCACATTCACTCTAACACTTAAAACCAATATATTATCCGAAAATTCGGCCGATACTTCGTAAAAACACTTCGGAGTAGACCCCCAGGCTTCGGTGCGCGTCCATATCGCCTATGTCGCTGCTGTTTTCACAAAAACGTATTAAAAATAATAACAAAAGATCACATACCTCATCAGTATCCCTTTCACTCTCCGTATCGCTGATCCCATCATTCCTGGTCACTCCATCAGCAACATCCGTTCCTCCCTTATCCCGCCAATGCTTCTCACTGGTCACCGAAAAAGTAAACTTCCTTTCTCTCCTAGGACTTAAAAGAACTCCTGCAGGAGTCCTAGGGCTTCCATAGCCGAATATATCCAGGTTCCTGGTAGAGAACAGGTCGTTGGTCCTGTCGGATCTTGGGGCGAAGACATCGTCTTCTAAGTCCGAATCCAGGGTTAAAGTGAGGGGGGGTGATGATGCGGAGCGTCGACACTGCTGGATTTGTACTGGCGCTGTTTGTGGGATGTCTGATTCTGAGTAGGGGCGTTCTGTGAACAAGGAGATCATGTTAGTGAAAGATAGAAAAGTCGAAAGTACGATATAATTATGAAATTTGATGGTCCAATGAAAAATTGACCCAAAAACGACTATATCAATGATTCAAGCCTAAATGCTTTTTCTAAAAACATAAGTAGTGAACTCAACACTTCGCAAGTTACTGAAGAGGACATCAATAATAAAACAGCTAATAAATAGTTTTTTTTTTTTCAATTATAAAAATAGATTCATCGAAGCCACGTTCAATTTCTCTTTTTCCTTTTTTGACAACAGGTAACAATTAAACACAGCCTATCTCCGCAAACCAGACTATTAAAGTAAAAATAACATTAAAAGCAATAATATATCTGGTTGTAAATCAAAATGTTTATTAGCAGTATCGCCTACGTTGCGCAGAGCATAATGTTCACGTGGGTTGTGACACTGCCTTAGTTTTGGGCGTTTTATTTTTAGCGAGGTCCCCGACTTTGAGGTCCGTTGTTTCTTTTAGTTTTTTCTACTTATTTTCTTTGAAGTGTCTCTGTTTGCCAATCGCTACAGTGGGCCGATATTCTGTCTTGTGACAATTTGTCTCAACGTCCGTTTTAATCTACTCGTCTACCTTGGATCTTAGAAATCTTTATTCTAAACAAATACAATAGTTGACATGAATTAGCATAAACATAGTTGGTAGGTCTACCTATTTCCCACTACAGTAGACAAGATATTCCAATTAACTTAAAGGTACCTAAATATTTCCGTTTAAATGAAATTTAGTCCTGATCTGTGTGAACATACATTAACGATTAGGACCGTCTCCTCTCTTCTAGAAATACTGCATCCTAAAATGCATGATAATAATGAATTAGTAATTATTCAAATTCACTCCTAGAGGAAAATTATCTCTGTATATTTACGACAGGGTCATCAGAGCATCATGAAAAGCAGTCACTTCATCATCATTAAGACTAACCAAGGTAGTTATCCTTGGCTACCTTTGTAGTCGGCAGAAAGCATGTGACTGATGGCAATCAACTATTGACGGAAAGTATCCAGTTGAGTACCTGTAGAATTTGATTTTTTCGTAGCTTTATTTCTTATACCTGTTCCAACTCCAAGTAAATCATAAACCAACACCACAGTCCAAGCAGCAGACAATGACAACTCAAAATTTACAACTTCTTAAAATGTTGGGAAGCTGTTATTTTCTCCAAAAACAATTGTGGTCATTCTGTAACGTAACGTCTCTTTGTTCGTACGTGTGGTCAAAACAATAGGGTTTGACCACAGAAATGTGCAGTAGCTAATGATTTTGTTGTCCAATAACTTTTTATGTGTGGTGGGTTCGTAAAAATGGAGTCGAGAATGAAAGAAAAGTATATAGATAAATATCAAGACTGCAAGAGGTTTTGTGACCTTGTCTGTGGGTGGTTTAGCTAATAGAGATGACTTTAAAAATATATAGGTTTGTAATTATCGTAAGTCTTTGAATTATAACATTTTTGGCGAGACTAAAAACCCTATACTAAACGAAAATTTGATGCTCATTGCAAAAAAATAACGTCTTCGTAATCGCAGCTTTGTCGATCATTGCCTATAATCATCATGCATACCTGAAAGATGAATAGATTTTAGAAGACCACCTTCCCCTAGTATAATACAAATACAAGTTGACCCATATTTCATACAGCTCCATCAACTCCGTGCACTACAGTTCCACAAGATATCATTATTAAATTAACGTTTCAAACATGATTCATTCCCAAAGAGCAAAGTCGAAAAATAAAAGGTCGCAATCGCTGTACCGAAGTCGATTAACTTGATTAACAGGGATCTTCATAAATATTGAAAACAAAACGCTTTAGGCTATATTCTGATGTGCTTGACATGACATTAATATTTCGAATACTTTTGTATCTCTGTTATTTATTTCTGGGTGTTTTTGGCGTGTTAAAATAGGATGTATCGCAGATTCGTTTGTTTTTGTTTCGTGTAGTCTGTCTGGTATACGTTAGTACATGTCTACCAATACAAGTTAATATCAAATGTCACTATAGAAAAAATAACACTTTAAATATTTATTTACAATTTTAGATATCCAATATTTATCAGCTACAAACTTCCCGTGAGTCTTCGGCGCGTAGTGTTCCAAGCGCGCCTCAAAGAGATGTTGTCAGCCACTACTGACGGGGCCCATCGTGGCCGGTGCCTGCATGCCTAGGGGTAGCGGATAAATTCTGAAAATGAGTTACCGCACCCCTGGGCACTCAGGCAGGGAAGGAACAGGGGTGGGTTTTAGTCACTAAGAGACTGACACGCCGCATTGGATGATTTCCCACCCAACCAAAAAAAAAAAACCTACAAACTTCAGAATCCTTGCTGAAATCTAACATAGTCATCAAAAGTATGAGACTATAATTGAACCAAAAAGATGAAAAAAGTAGTCCTTTGAAACGCTATAGACATAAATATATTCTTATTAGCAAAGCAATTTATTAATATCTGGCTATACCTAAAAAGCCAGCTGGATTTAGATATAACAATGTATTTTTCTTTTTGCAAGTGTACCTATTGTCAGTAATGTTGTGATAAATAATGATATTGGAATTGGCAGCCTCACCTCCAGTTGATCGCAATACAACAAAGGCAGTAGGTACTTAATCAACATTGCAAAAACTTAGACCCAATAATTCAAAACAGTCGCAATACAATTCATCACATCAGGTAGCATTCAGACTAGCTTTATTTGACCTTATTTTTAACAAAACAAAGACGCCATGACAGAACAAAGAAAAGCAATTTGTTATCAACAATATCGATGGAGCCAGTACCAGGCAAACAGGAGCGACGAAGAAGTAATATACAAAATATATAAGAAACACAAATTAATAAAATCTTGGGTCCGTCCGCGAGCGAAACCCGTTTCCATGACACACGTGCAACGAGCGACCGGTGAGCGAAAGAGATGGGTATATCACTGTCTTGCTTTAATGCAACGGTAAGAATTATGTGGACCTTGCAACTTGGAAATATTGTTAGTCTACTCTCCGGTATCTAAGTTTTACTTTGCTCGAGAAAAACTTTGACAACTTACTATTTACTCATTTTGAATATACAGCGTCTATTTCTGAGTACAATTTTGCTTTCTGGCTACCTTTTCTTACAAGCTGTTATTTAGTAAGATAATACAATAATAATGTTCCTGACAACAAGAATTGCTTAAAATGCTTTAAAATTAAAGGCTTGTTTTAGCTGTCTCATTATCATCATTATCTACAGACACAGCGTTCTACTGCTGTATTACATCGCTCTTGAACTATTTTTTTTTCTATTTCGTGCTCAGGGTATAATGCCGCAATTTCTACTTTGACATAACCCCAGGTGCAACTAAAAATAAACGGTCAAAAATCCATACTACGCCAACACAATGCACGGATAGGCGAGTCTGTTCATTTTTTTTGTCTTATCCACGCTAGATGCGTAACACAGGTGTCCCTGGCTTACGCCTATTTACAATATCACAGCTATCTGTATTATTATTACCTGATGGTATCCTGGTCATGTGCTGGGGTGGAATGGTTTGGAAGGGACAGGTACACAACATTTGAACTCAATAAAAGTGTTCTATATATATGCTGGCCGAAGGACCAAGTTTCCAACCAGCCATGTTGTTCTTTGACGAGATTTTTTTTATGAATCTCATCGTTTGCATGGCTGAGATAATAAAGGCTGCTATATTGTTTTTAATATGGTAATTTCTTCTTGAAACAAAAAAGGATCGGTGATCCATTTTTTTAGATATTTGACCACTGTTGCCACTTTAAGAACCTCCTCTTTTTTCTTTATTACAATGATCCTGAACATCACTACATTATCTATAAAATTCCTCACAGGAAGTAAGACGCCAGTCTTTAAGACTGCTTAAGAGGTAATTCAGACCATAAATCAAAGTAACAGCCAAAGCCAATCCACTAAAACAATCTGCAATAACAACGAACCGGTCCCCCATCAATTTACAAACCTTGTTGACAAATGCTTAACCTCTTCTTCTAACACCCACATTTAATATTTCACTTAAAGACAATAATTATTTGTCTACAAACTAGTAATACTTGATTTTAGAACGACTTAAGCTGTGGTTTCACTGCGACGACTTTGACGACCGATACTGTATCGATACTTGATTTATGTCTGTCGTAAAACTGACCGTTTTATTGGCTTTGGCGTTTGATGCTACTTCTATGTTTACTTTTGAACAAAGTATTATAGTCGTTTTAAATGTTTTTATTTTGCCGCAGGATAGTGTTTAGTTTGCTGTGGTGAAGGATCGGTGGGAATTTCCAGTGCGGAAATTCTAATTTGATTCGATTTATGATCTAAACTCAAACTGGCCTTTTTCTTGGCTCTGTCAGCTTCCAGGAGAAGGGAGGTAGTTTAATAAATAGCTAGTTCATAACACGAAAAGAAAACAGTAAACAAGTAAGTATTTGAAAAAGGTGAAAACTTACACCACAAATTAATAACAGAGACAAAAAAGCGGATTTGGCAAAGGCAGTGACGAAATGTACAACTATCGTTCAATAATTAGGAGTTAATCCTTACAACCAAGATGAAATAAAAAATTCTGTCAACAGCAGCTGTCATTGTCAATTCTTAAAGAAATCCCAACAACTTTTTCCATCGCAAACTGTTCCACAATTAACCATTTAGTTAGTCGTCTTAATGAAATTCCCCTCGCCAGCGACCGAAGACTTGCACAAACCCGACATTACGCGTTTCCAACGAACGCTGTTAGCTGTCATTAGTAAGAATTACATACGAATTAGCGAATTTATGTACCGCAAGAGTGAACGAGTGATGAAATTAGAACCGTTTGGATGTACGTGCTGAGGTTAGCCTTTTTTTTCGTAATGTAGGTTGTACATATTTCTTACTACTTTATTTTAAGCGTTGCTCCTATTTCATCTCGTTGAAAACAAAAGACCGTCTGTATTGGCATATTCACAACATCGCTCTATTTGTACGCTCTAGCGACTGTGTCACCTCTGTTTTCGGATGATGGTAAAATGGGATTATGTTAATTAACCGTTTCATCTTACACTTTTGCTTTGGTGACTTGGAAATCTATTCTTCTCACTCCCCGAAAACATTGACCACTATTAAATTCAACTCAAACTGGTACTTGACATATAACATCCAACGATTACTCACTCTAACAAACTTCAAACAGATATTCCCACAAAATCATGTTTCAATTCCTCACATCACTGACCAATGACCAAAACATTCGTGATTCTAAATTTATTTTGTCACAGTCCCACATCGTTTTGTCCCAAAACCGTCTGTCTCACAACGATTTGTCCCAAAACCGTTTGTCTCACAATAGTTTAAAGGATTATATCAAAGGGACATGGTGACTTGACACAAATGAACATCGCCAGTTCAGTGATTAATCGTTTGTTGATTTCAAAATTCGAATCACGTTTCGGACTTGGGGTTCAATACGTGATTGAAACGTTTATTTTTTTGGAGAGGTGAGAAAAAGTGTGGAACAGATAAGTAAGTAAAGGGTATGGGAAAAAACCATATGCTGATGATAGAGATAATATGTTGAGTACTTAAAGGAGCTATTATATTTCGTCTTCATCAGAATAAAATTAAAAAGACGACAAAAGATAACACTAATCAGAGTGATTCTTCTTCTTCGTCGTTTCCTCACTGCTGAGGATCGCGACCACATACGACGCGGGTCTAAGTTTTGCGGTCTTCTGCAATGTAGACCGCTTGGTATATGCTGCCTCCAACAGCCTTCTTTATCCTGTCAGACTATTTTTCCGGTGCTCGGCCTTGAGCGCGTTTTCCTTCCTTCCACCTTGCCCAGTATTATGAGCCTTTCCAGACTATTTATTTATTTTTATTTATTTTATTTAACAATTAATGTACACACACATACAAAAAAAAAAAAAACAGACCAGAAGAAAGAAACAGAGAAATATGTACAAAGGTTATGCTTACTTAAGACTATGCCTAGGTGAGCGCATAATATTATGTCTGAAAAAAGTGAAGGCACGCTCTTGGCATATTGTTGACAGCCGCTTGGTGATTTTGAGTTCCTTCAGTATGGACTCGTTAGTTCTCATGGTGTTCCATGGTATTATATATATAGATGGAAGGAATCTCAACCAACACCACATCTTGAAAGCATCGATCTTCCTACTTTCGCGACTTTTAATGCACCACGTTTCTGCGCCATATAAAAAGATCGAAAACACCAATGCATAGACCAATCGTATTTTAGTACTTCTTCGGATGCCACAGTTTTTCCAAATTTTCGCCAGATTGGTCATTGCACATTTCACTTCTCATCAGAGTGATACAGAAGTTTAAAATAAAAAAAGTCGATAACCTGGAACATAATAAAATAACGTACAAGGTACGAGTCGTTGAAATCAAATTGTATATGCACCTAAAGAAGCTATGAAGCGTCCTCTTGGAACAATGGATTCTTTGAATTAAATTCAAATCAAATCAAATTCTTTATTTGCTAGAATGTACAAATTACAATGAGATCGTGAAATGTTACATTTGAGCTATATGCAATATATAAATATAAATTCTGCCCAAGATAATGACATACCAAATTTAAAGAAATAATATAAATTAAAGACAATATAATACAAAATAGTACATCGCCGCAGTAGCACGCTGGTCAACACATAGAGGCTGTAGGTACAATCCACCTAATAACACAACACTTCCTTACTCCTCAAACGGTCCTAAAAGACGCAGAAACCCTTGAGGCAAAAGCAATCATCCATAAAATGTTGAGCGAACCGCAGACAGAAGTCGGTAAGACTGGTCAACTGCATGCACCTATTCGAATCACTGTGATTATAGGAACGGGTTCTTCTAACAGTATATCGGAGCATAGGATTAAGTACTTAACAATAATTATTACGTATAATGAATAATTTCTGGTAGGTAAGCTATTGCAAGTAATAGTGAGTTGAGAAATTGTTTCTGAGATTTTTTGAAACAAAAATGTTTTAGTTTGTGTCAACTTTTTAATTTTAGTCAGTACAAGTGTGCCATCAAATTTTTTTCTACTTCTTCTTAATTTTATCTTCTCTTATAACTAATATTTTCTCTAATATTATTCAGATATTATCTCTTATGATTCTTTAATCCTTACCTATATGCATCCACCGTATATGTTTTTTTATTTTACTTTTTTCTGATGTCACTACAAAATTTGGTGGGAATTGGGCTAATTTTAATATTTATAATGTCAATGTGTGCTAAAATCTGCTCAAATTTTCTGAATCACACTTCACACTAATAATAAAAGAATTAATTCTATCAATTATAAAAGCGAACGTTGGTAAGTGTGTGTATTTGTATGTTTGTTACTTCTTGATGAAACGGCTGGACCGACTTGAATGCAATTTGGTATGTAGACAGCTTATAATAATATCCTGGATTAACATATGGGTTACTTTTTATCCCGGTCAAGAGGAAGAATTATGCTTGAAGAACTGTTTTTCTTGTTGCCATATTATTATGTGACACTTTTGATATCAGTACGTAAAGGTAAACACTTACATAAAGAAAGGCTAACTACTGCCTTTTTTCCTTAAAGATAGTTAGACGTTACTCCTATTAACCCAATAAAACATTTTCTAACTTCTGTCTGCACTTGTAGTAAGACAAAATCCTGCAATTTTATACCCACCAACTGCCACCACAACTGCGGCTACCAATAACTGTACCCACTTCAAACAGAAGCGGCCTTGTAAACATCTAAAGAATGATTACCTTGAATTACAAATCTTATGATTTAATACCAGAACATGTTTCAGACCATTTCCTTCCAATTAAACATAATTAAATAATTGATTTACAGCAACACAAATAATTTTCTAGATGGCTCCAAATAAGAAATAAAGCTGTACAGTAAACGGTTAGACAATTACCTATTATTAAAGTTAATTGTTGATCCCATTTGCTGTGATACTCAAAATGATACAGAACACACTATTAAACCCTACCCAACCATCACTTTGAGCATAACATTCAACATTAATATTTTTACTTAATGACTTCCAAAGATGTAATTTCTACTATCGAATGTATTTTGGTGTTACTATTTTTATTTGTATCTATCAATTTTGGGAGTGCTCTCGAAATTTTGGAATCAATTATTTTAATAGGAATGGTTCTTTTGTTTAACATTGAGATATGTAATTTGAATTTTTGATTTAGATTTAACAATTAATCGACAAATTATTTCGATTTTTGATACATAATTTATGGCTTTATGAAGTAGCATACAGAGCAATCAAACTTAAATATATTCAAATTTCCAGACCTCTCCAAAAATCTATAATCGATTTTTGATAGATTCAATAAGAGGCAACGACAGATATTGCTTCAGAAAACCTTTCAATGCCTAGAAAAATTGGCAGCAATCCAAAACACAAACCAATAAAATCCTAATTCGTAAAACCTTCTGCTAAACAGAGAAAAAAATCAACATTACATGAACTGTATAACAAAATGATGCGCATTTAAGAACGCACTCGCGTGCAGACGAAGCATTGTATGCAGATGCAAGTCAAGCCTCAAACTTATTAATTATCATGGGTAAGCACAGCAGTGAATAGTAATTAGTTTTCTACGATATGTCAAAGCAGACGAGCGATTGCTTGGTGACGATTTATTTGAATGGAATTGTAAGTTATTGGATCTGGTTTATTTATTGGGTCAGTGATGTTTTGAAAGAGTTTTTGAACCAGAAGGACCAGGTATTTTCCGAGTGAAGGTTTTTGCGTTCGGATACTTTTATGTCATGAAGGAAGAATCCAATGAAGTTATGAATATTCTAAATTAAGCTCTCTGCCATCGTTCATATATAAATCAGAATTAAATTCTGTATCAAAGTAAGCAGCATAATTTTGTATCTAGTGTTATTTCTATTTCTCCAAGTTCGAAAAATAATTTGGAAACGGAAAAGTACTGGACCTGTCTATGAATAAAGCATCCTAGTGGCATGTGACAAGACCACTTAAGAGCATCAGCACTAACATTCAAACTAGAGGTAGTCTTACTAACAGTGTTTTCGCGCCTACACGTTTCCTTATGTGATGTGTCTTAACAATTTACAGGCTTCTCAACCAATCTGCCTAGCCTTTTTTCAACTATGTTAGGGTTGGCTTACAATAAAACCTGATTCAGCTGAGTACCAGTATTTTATATTTAAGGAGTCAGTGCATATGTGACCTCCAGAGCTCAGTAACTGGGTAACACTATGGCACTATGGCCCCTTGACAAGACTGGAGTCAGATTTTCTGGCCTCTGTTCTGACTACCCGTTACGACTGATCAAAGGTCCTATAAATAACAGCCGGGACCAACGGCTTTCCGAGGCATGGAGGAGTCCCAACGTCTAATGTGTGGTCACCCATCCACGGATTGACTTCGGCGCTGTTTAATCTTGAAGATCGATTCATGCGGCTATTATCACATAGCCACCGTAAACCAATCATCATCATCATCATCAGACTTTTAATGTCCCCACTGCTGGGGTACAGGCCTTCTTTCTGTGATAGAGTGTGGGCCGTAATCCACCACGCGGGCCCAATGCGGGTTGGTGGATGTCACATGTCTTCGAATTTTTGGTTCTGGGACATGCCGGTTTCCCCACGATGTTTTCCTTCACCGTTTTGAGAGCAGTGCTAGTGAAATAATTTACACAAAGTAAAACGCCTGGCTGGGTTTGAATTCACGACCTAATTACAACTTCAAAGTCGCGGCTCTAACCACTGGACCACCACTGCTCTCCGTAAACCAGTATATCCACCTAAAATATTACTCACTCATTACCTACTCCCTCCACTTTCGCATAACACGTCCACTTACTCACTTCAACAATACATTTCTTATTCCCAAATAGACAGAAGATAAATGACTTTAAATTTAAAGCCAGTTCACGGTTGCCGATAAAAAATCGCTGGTCTGTGTTCACATTTTACTTAAAGGAGTAAAAACGTCTGGCTACCGTACTACGCAGCCTTTCATATGTAAATTAGTTCAGCTATTGTTGGGCTGATGTATGCCAAAGATGGAACTTAAAGCATTGTTTGACTTGAACTTATTGTTGGTAGTTTTCTCTGGTTTATGGGGAGTTGTGAAGGTGTGTCTATTATTGTGAGCAGACTAGTTGGAGCTTACTTTTTTGTTCCATTTTTTGGTTGCATCTTTTTTTACTTCAATATTATCTTTATGTCCTCAATCTTGCTAAGCGATGAACTAGGTCTAAGTTGGAACGTGTGTGTCCAAAGTATGCCTCTTTAATGCCAAACTAACAATAACTCAGAACTCATCATCATCCTCATTCAGCCGAAAGACGTCCAATGCTGGACCTAGGTCTCCCCCAAATCCAACACAACGGTCGGTCCTGTGCGTCTCGCAACCATCGAATTCTCGCGATACTAACCAGGTCATCAGTCCACCTTGTGGAAGGCCTTCCGACGTCACCGCGTCTAACGCGGTCACTCTTGAATTTTTCGGCCCATCAAATTTTTTCTGCGAGCAATATGCCACTTCAGTTTGGCGATTCTTCAGGAATTCAGAGGGCCGCCTGGTGACAATAGCGGGTAACCTCTTTTTTTCTATACGATTTGACATAAGCGAACGTTTACGCAAACGCGTTCGAGCGCGTTAAAAAACTCACACTAGGCCCACAGTACTACGTTTAAAAACTTTAATAAATTCTCGATTTTAGGAATAATCCTCGGAAGCATATTCAATGACCATATTTGTGACACATTTTTTTTTGTGGGTTGGGAAATCATCCAATGACTTCTCCCGCTCTGGGTGGAGCGGTAAGGCGTGTCAGACTTTTACTGATTAATACCCACCCCTGTTCCTTCTTTGCCTGAGTGCCCAAGGGGCGCTGTGACTCTGTTTAGAATTTATCCGCAACCCCCTGGCATGTTTGTGATACCTACGCTGATAACCTTCTTACGTGTATAAAAATCTACCATAATCTTTTGACTCCGTCCTTTTTTTACAAAATCTTCATTTGCTTTAAACTCCAAGGTTAGAGAATATTTAGTTTGGTTCCTGTCTGGCCATCTGTTGGGATCGCTTTCATATGCAATATTTGGTGAAGGGGTTAGTAATCGTCTGTCAGCCACCTGACATTTAAGACTGTGGGAATTATCAGCCGCTTCTGTTTAGTTACTTACCCTTTCTTTTTTTAACTTTAGAAGTTTAATTAAAAGTTCTCAGAAAGTCTATTTCTGAGAACATTTAATTAAACTTATCAAAATTATTGTTATGATTAAGAGTTTGAAAGTGAGTGAGTGTTTGTGAGTGAGTGTAATATAATTCGGATACATTATAAATTATCATTTTGGATGAGATTTCTTGTATTTGAAACGATTTTTCAAATACAAAAAATCTCATACGAAGGAAACATTTAGAAAATATTGGTATTAAGTACTGTGACTTGGAAATAAAGAAATTGTAGGCAAAATAATGTAAATACAAATTGATTCGTATTACTGGTCCTTCCATCCGCATTCACGATTTGAAAGATCAAACTCAGACATCAAACTCAGACCTTAAACATCGAACATACCCCTATTTTAAAAGGAGCTCACCACAAGTTGCCAAAAATTGGCCCGTATGAATACATAATATTAATTCAGGTAGCTGCGGTTACTGCCAATACAACACTTCCCTTCGTACAAAATCATCCCAAATGTCAATCAAGCCCGTATTCCAAAAGATTACGGATTACCTTTACTTTTGAGAATATACATATTTGGTCCAGACTTTATAGTTCATACTTTGTACCCGTATCCGTAATTCAATACGGGAGCTGTGGTTTTTAAATTTTGTTGGGCACTAAATCTTTGGATACTTTTTGGCACGTCTTTATCTTTTTTGTGGTTTGCAAATAACAAATTACCCAATTTATTCTGTGCAATTCATGCTTGCTTTTGTTCAGTTTATTTAGTTCATGTTGGTACAAGAGTATTGTACCCAATATGCCTATCATCCAACAAAGACAGGAAACTGGTCTTTATATCCTTGTATTCTCTTCTTTTTATAATAGCCTAGCTTCTGCTAGCGGTTTCGCCAAGCTGGAATTACTACTTCCCCCAATCATAGCGTATGTGCTATTCCAGACTATAATCTATCACTGTAACAAATTTAATGCAGATCTTTTTTTAGCTGTTCTGGTGTGATTGACGAACAAACATCTATCCATCCATCCAAGCACCCAAACTTTTGCATTTATAATATCAGTAGGATGGAGTTACGCCTAATCACCTGATGGTAAGCAATGATTTGTGGTCGACCTTGAAGCGCGTTGTTCTAGAGGTTACTCATTCACTCTTGACTTTTAAACCCCCAAAATATGATCAGTATTTTCTACTTCCGTAATAAAATGTTATCTGAATTCTTGCAGATGATTATGCAAAGGCTCTCCATGCCATAAAGATAAAGCAGATTATCTCTTCAAGATCTGAATTAATTCTTAATTCCCTTTTTCTGTGTTAATTGTATTCAGTCTTTTTCTGTTGTTAATCTTTTGCAGGGCATTTCGATGTGGTTTAATTTTACGAGTGTTATAAACTCTAAAAGGGAGAGTCTATGTCGTGATTTGTGACGACGGTGATCACGTAGGCGTTGTGCTGGCTACCGTGCTGAGGCGTAGTGTTGTGGTGGCGGAATATCGATAGATAGGGCAAAGGTGACGATGACAGGAGATTGGGACTCTATTTGCAATTGTGCAGATGTTGTTGCTATTTGTGCGTAATAAACCGTTGTTATTTATCTTCAATTGGATATAAAAGATAATTATAACAATTAGGCGGGAGAGCAATGTCTATGTTTGAAAGACAGTACTGTAGTTGATGCATGAATTGACTCTGATATTTTTGTTTTATTTTCCTCACCGCCTATGTGTTCTTACTTCAAATTGACTTCTGTATTTTAATATCTTGTTTCTTATGATTTTAAAATCACTTTTTAACAGGCATATTTTTCTTGTCACCTTTCAGAACGCGAAACTCTTAAAGTCGATTTCCTTCGCTGTTGACAACAGTCCTAAAGTTTCAGACAGGTCTTTCCACTTTCTCGTGAACACCTGTTTCGTTATTAATCATTAAGCGTCTTCATTATCGATAAATTAACGATGTCCTCGTTTTATGGATGGACATCGTATCGGGTTATGGACAATTACGTGCATAAGTACTCGTATGTTTCCGACTGTAGTGAACTGGCTGGGCAAACTTTATTATCTTCTTATAAAATCAAAATAGATCGGAAAAGATGATTTACTGAAGTTATTTGTGTACTGTTAATAAACCTACTTCCTACTTATAATACTAATATTTTTAATGTGAATGTTTAGACGGATGGATGGATGTTTGTAACTTAAATATGCCAGAATGGCTGAACGGATCTGAATGAAATTTGGCACAGAGATAGCTTATAGTCTGCAATAGCAAATAGGCTATTATTTAAAATGGGGAAGTACTAATTCAATGCGGGCGAAGCCGCTGG
This sequence comes from Polia nebulosa, assembly GCA_951329385.1. NCBI lineage: Eukaryota > Metazoa > Arthropoda > Insecta > Lepidoptera > Noctuidae > Polia > Polia nebulosa. The sequence continues at coordinate 4,794,159 of OX589609.1, forward strand.
CAAAAGCTAGTATTTTATAAAATCAAAATGAATCGGAAAGTATGATTTACTAAGGTTATTTGTGTAGTGTTAATCATAAGCAATATAGTTGTAGTTCTAGAATTATACGCAAAAACCTCTAATTTTACCAAGGATAATTATTCCCTATTCCACGACGCGAGAAGTTGCTTGTAATGACATGTATTTGTTAAAATTCAATAATATTGCTCTAAAACACCAATCGAACAGAATAACAAATTATGATAAGCCATATCGATAGATCAAACCAATTAATAAACATAAATTCATAAAGCTCAATTAATTATACCTAATAAATAATTCAAACTCACTTAATAAAACAAGAAACTAGATCGCGCTGAGCTCAATAATTAAATGTTAAGACATCATAATTTGCTATAGCAAAAGAATAAAAAAAAATATTCAACACATCAGACAGACGTCATCGTCTCAAAGAATGAAAGAAATAAATAAAAACAAAAAAAACATCGATATCGGCACAGCACATCTCTAAAGGCCACTGACCCAAAAAAGGTACGGAGTGAAAAAAAGATTATATTTTATTTTCAAGATACAAGTACTATCAAGGCATAAATTAAAGGTTTTATTATTTTCTCTTTTTCTTGCACCACGTGTATCGATGTAAGCACGGAGGCTTGGCGACTTGTATGGTCAGCAGAAAAACTTGTTTTTGTTTTTTTATTTTAGTAGGACAAGGTAAGGCTTTGTGCAGGTCTTCACTGTTTTAGGAACGCGTAAAGTGTATTGATGACTTTTTCACTGAAAGTGGTTGCCAATTTGGGTTAAAATAATTTTAAGATTTTTTTTTGTGTTTGTCAATCAATAAGCGTATAGTTATTTTCATGTTGCATGTTTGTTAGTCATTATATGAAACTAACAAAATCATACTATCGCAAATTATTCACGTAGGTCTACAAGATTTTTGAGATTGTCAATCATTCAAAAGCAGTTCCCACTTTAGATTCAAACATCAAAAACCCACACAGCAGCTTCAAATTACCAACCTACTAACAAACACCGCAATAATTACTAACAAATCAACAAACAAACTGCTGTCCCTACACAACAATATCATGATTATTACCGTTGAATTACGTATAAACTGGCCCACTACTGGCCTTACGCACTGCGCATGTGCGCGTCCGAAATTCGAACACAAGCCCGCGAGTGTGTGTGACAAGAAACTTGTTGTTAGCTGAGCAAGCGCATGCATACGTTGTTTTTAATTTTCTATTAGATTTATTTGATGTCAGAGATTTTATGGGCGCGTGTTAATATTGGTAGGTTTAGGTTAACTGATAGGGATTTAAATTAATTTTATTGTTGCTTTTTGTTTTTGTTTTGGGTATCTAGGGAAATGCGGTGGATTCAATATAGTCGTACATAATTTTGTGAATAAAAAAACCGGTTTTTTATTCCGATAATTAATTCTAAATCGAATGGCAAAGCAAATATTTCTCACTACCAAACTTTTTTATAGTAACTCTGCCAAAAATCACAGGTGATCGGTGAAGATATAATGATCATAACGTTTTTTTCCACAAAGTGTAAATAAGGTTTTCTGAAGTCCATTTTTAAGTCAGACTATACTTTTCATCCATGTAAAACTGGTCCAAGATCATAAAAATCTATTACAGACCACTAAAACAATAACCACAGCAAACTATAAGAAAACAACACTCTTACAAACAAACATAACATCTAAATATACCACTGCACACAATTTTACTGCGACATGTACCGTTAGCAAAAACAAAAGACATACGACACAAGCTCAAATAAACTGCCACATAATTTCCTGTTACGGTATTTTAAGCTTTATTTCCTCAAAATAAGTGTCGTATCACATTTTTTTGTTGGAAAAAAATAATGCTTTTTAAAGTAGGTATAATCTTAAAACGAGAGTGTGGCAATACAAAAATAATATAATGACAGCAATATCGTCTCTAGATCGTTGTGATTATCTTATGTTGGTCGCTGTTCCATGAGTTCTAACTCGCATGTGATTGTTTTTAAGTGGGATATTAGTGTTTTGAATTATACGTTTATTGTTAGTAGTAGTCTTTTGTTATTTTTCGTCTGTACTGTTGCAGGTGGAGTAAAGCAGTGACCGAATGGCGTCTAGGGTTAAAAAGAAAAAAGGCCTGGCACAGGCTAAAGTTATGGATGTATGATGATGTCGTTTTGGATGACATACTTAAAAGTTTAAACAATTTAAGATTTCGTTTGTAGATTAAATCGCAGCTGCAAAAGCTGCTCGTAAAATACCAGAAGCTACTGTGGCTAGCCATAACATAATAGGTGAGTAAATAACTTCAACTTTAGTATCAAATCTTATCAAGATCGGAGACTCTACACTCGAAGTTGAAGATGATTACAATTACTTGGGACAAACGGTCCAGTTAGATATGTTGTAGATTTTACTTCGAGAAAGACGTCAACCGTTGAATCCGACTCGGCTGGACAGCGTTCGGAAAGCTGCGTGGTATCTTCTCGCCTCACGTTAGTACACACACTCACAGTGTCTCCAAACGAAAGTCTATTTGACACTGAGACGTGGTCGCTCACAAGCCTCATCAGAAGGCTTAAAGTCAACCGAAGGGCATTAGAGAGAGCTGTCATCGGATTTTTATTTGCGTGATCGAATCAGGAATAAAGATAGTCACAGGAAAATCAAGGTTACTGACATAGCACAAAGAATCGTGGCGGTGGGCCGGGCCCATTGTTCACAGAACAGATAATCAATGGGACCGAAAGGTTCTGGAGTAGCAACCGCGTACTGGAAGATGCAGCGTTGTAAAGCCATGTGGACCAATGACCTGGTGAGAGTCGCGAGAATCTGTTGGATGCGAGACGCACAGGACCAGTCATTGTCGCGACACTTTGGGGTGGGTTACGTCGAACAGTGGATGCCTTTCGGCTGAAATGATGATTATGATGATGAACTGACCTAAACCCACGGCCATTTTATTTGTGACAACTAATGGGAGAAGACATTGCATCCTAGAACACAGGTCTTTGAAGGTTCAAAGACGTGTTTTACAGAAGGCAGTGTCTGACTCCTGAGCTAGGTGGCTCAGGAGTCTGGGATTTCGTAGGTCTTGTGTATTTTTTATGTGAATAAATTATTATTGTTATTTATTATTATTTGAATTATCATGAATAAAAGTTTTGTTTTCAAATCAAAAAACAAGCTAAACACAACTACATAAAAAATACATAAAAATACCAAGATTTGGAAAATTAAACATTCTACCTCAACAAAGATCTAGTACCTAAATATGTGAAACGTAAAGAAAATTATTCTACTATTCTATTAAACTCTTCATGAAGCCAATAAGCCTATTATCACTTAACCAGTATTAATAACAAATGTTCATAAAATAATGTAACTACAGAAAGAAAAGCCCAGTAAACTAATCCTGAATAATACGATTTTACGCACTAATATCACAAGGGAGACGTTATTCTATTCTATCCCCAAATAATAGACGATAATGCTGTGTTGATTATTTTACACCGCAGTGCACACGCCTTGTGTAAGCTTAGGTACTGTTTATTTTATTAACGAGAAGTAAAATAAATCGATGGCACGGACATGTAATGTGAGATTAAAAGTTATTGTACTTAACTTTATTTTATTTCAAGTTTAAATTTTAGCATTAAAATTATAAAAAGATATTTAAGACAGCCCAGTTAAAAAAAAACAATTGTCAATAAGAATCAATAAAACCGTTGAAATAAAAAAATATCGTCAACATAAAATACCCTGTAATCATTCACCTGTCCTATCTGCAAATAGGAAAAGAAAACAGCAAAAAATTGCACTGCATCCATCTAGAAACATCATCCACAAAAATAAACAGCAAAACTGCGCAGGCGCATCACAACACTCGTAACCTACGAAAACCAAAAATAACAACTAACCTCATAACTTTAATTGGTAAGTTAGTCTAAAATATAGCTAAAAGCAACGAAATAAGCCAAAAAGGTTGTACAAGAGCAACAAAATGAAATAAAAAAAAGATCCGTCACGAACATAGGCGAGGGAGAGCAAAAAGAAAAAAAAAACACAACATAAGTTCAACGTTTATTTTGGTTGCGTCCTTTTCGCGCGCTTACAGTTACGATATCTCCCTCTCTTTCTATCGGACCGAGCGTTGGACACCTGTGCTTTAGTTTCCCCTGAGTACCAACGACCTCTGAGGGACAGCGAGACGAAACGTCATATGTAAACGGACTGAAGAACAGAATATTGCGTCTTATCTTTTTTACTGACGGTACATTATAAATGCATGTTGTCATAATTACAGATGCGTCGTATTTCGAAGTAAAGCAATCATTGTCGTATACCGATTTGATTCGTAGCAAGATGGAGTAGTTTTTTTTTAGTTTAATACGTTATACTAATGTATCGTCATAATAATGAAAGTGGCACACCTGTTTACTAATCCTATTGTTAGAAGCTCAAAGGAAGTAAATTACGGAGTATTTGGTGCAAAATCGTAGTTCTTTTTTTGGTAATTTTTGTAAAAGGAAAATAGGGCGTGATGGTTTTTTTGCCTTCTGTGGAAAAAAGTGGGTTTTGTGTGTCAGATGTTGTTTGTGCGATGAAGGGTAACTTTTGTCAAATTAAGGGCCAATTTTTTTTTCTTTGCTTACTTGCCGTGCAAAGGATCCATTATGAGAATCGATCGCCATAGCTGAGAACTGTAAAATAACTGATAGTATGTAACTGATGATTTGTTAGTAAAACGAGGTGACAGAAGCAAAATTGGAGAATATCTCAATAACCTGGAGCCTTAAATGATTTGGATTCAAGGAAAGCATTAAGACAAAAGACGAAGACATTTTGTTTACTTGCTTGATGTAACTTCAATTCAAAGGATCCATTATGAGAATCGCTTGAAAGCTCTTCATTTATTTTACTATTCTCAGCCGTGGTGTTGGCTGAGAATAGTAAAATAAATGAAGAGCTTTAATTTAAAATAACTGATTTGTTAATAAAACGAGGTGACAGAAGAAAATTGCATAATATCTCAGTAACCTGGAGTACTAACTGATTTGGGCTCTTGGAAAGCATGACGACAGACGATGTAGCAATCGAGTAATCTGCTCTTAAACCATCGATTAAATTTCAATCCAAAGCCAGAGTTCGAAGTTAGAAGACAGAAGAAAAACAAGATACTATCTCAATCTAAGTTACTATACTCCTAAGAAACTAAAACCCAAGGCTCGCTAGAAGTTTCAAAGCTACAACCAGCCAGTACCTACATATACGATATGCTGCGCAGGCGCACGACCAGTTGTTCAGTTGATACGGCGAGTTCTGGTTTTACGCGAGACGAATGGCGTTTGACCTCCATAGCCCTTGCCCTTGGGCAGCCAGGTTTTAGCCGTTTAGTATTTTATACAGGTTACTATTGGCTTTATAAAGCTTAGCTCCAATGGCTATAATACTGTACCCGATTATCAAAATTTCATAAACAGTTTAACCCGGAAAATTGCCGTAAAACTTCAATTATTTTTTCAGTACTGATGAAATGGATCTTCGTATCGCACACAATAAGATATTAGCTGAGCTAGGTACTATTGTACTCGTAATCAGCCCAGTAATCGATTGATTGATGTGCTGCATAGAACAATTAAATTTTCTTCGTCGTCGTATCGATGATTTCAAAATGACCAAAATTTTGCCTCGTCGACAGCGTTAGAATTTGCCTCGTATCTAAAGGTTTTTCAAAGTGCATGAGGTGAAGCATTGTTTGGAACGTAGCTCCGCAACCGCATTGTGGCTCATTAGAGTATCCCCATCTGATTTATCATCATCATCATCATCAGCCTTTTAATGTCCCCACTGCTGGGGCACAGGCCTCCTCTCTGTGAGAGTGTGTTGCCCGTAATCCACCACGCGGGCCCAATGCGGGTTGGTGGATGTCACATGTATTCGAATTTTTGATTCTAGGACATGCCGGTTTCCTCACGATATTTTCCTTCACCGTTTTGAGAGCAGTAGTGATCCCCATTTGATTAAGTTGTGTCAAATGATAGCCTGTTTCACGTGGGGCGAGAAAGCGACTAGGAAATTATGAAATCAAGAAAATTGACAGCAGCCACAGATTTGTAGAGACATGAGGTGAGGTGAGAAACTCATTCATTATTAATTTATACTAATAGGTACTGAATATTTCCACCGTTAGGTAAATACCTCCCTTTTGCCTTTTAACTTCTTTCTACCTAGGTTCTAGGGTTAGTGAGGACCAGAATTTGTCAAAAGAGCCCAGAATAAAAAATAAAAAAGAATGTTCCACAGATTTTTTTTTTTATTAAAACTTCTTCAACTAGTAAGAAACACTGTACAAAGGCGGACTAAACGCCTTAGGCATTTTCTACCAGTCGAACTTTTGGGTGGTGCAGAAACAGAAAATGGCAGGTGCAACTTAATGTAAACACAAACAGAATTCTTGGTCCAAGAATTCTCCTATGGGCAAAAACACTGATGATGTTGTACTGATAAAGAGTCAGTGTTATCACTGTTATCAGAATGATTGACCTTTAGACCGATTTCTAACTTCAAAATATGAGATGAGTAACTTGAAAGTCAAACAAGCAAGATTACGTGCCCAAATCACACAAGTCATTGTTTATTGTTGCTCAGCCGGGAATAGAACCAGCGAGCTGTCACTACAGTGTGACGGATTTAGACTCGGCGCCTATCGGGATTGGCATGAGCCTTTTAAGCATCGGATTCATTGTGCGTACAGCTAAGGAGTGGAATTCCCTGCCAGAGTTTGTGTTTTCTGATAGCTACAACCTGGGAGTCTTTAAGTCAATAGTGAATAGGTTACTTCTAGGCAGGCGTGCTCCATGGTCGACTAAAGCATCGCTTTCCATCAGGTGAGATAGTGGTCAAACGTGAGTCTATAAATAATAATAATTAATAAGAAAATTTGTTTTTTGGATACGGGACAAAAGTGAGATGAACAGTTTCCGCATTTTATGAAACGTTCGCATTCTAAATTGTCTGAATCTGTCAAAACACTTTTAGTTTCCCTACCTTTTGACACTTTTATGACATTTATTGTCGCCAAAATGATATTTTGACTTGAATTTAAAAGTTTCTAAGATCAAGAATTTGGTCTTCTGTCCTTTAAATTAGCGTTATTATTTCTTTTAATAGTCAAGCGTGTCTTAGGAACATAATTTGTTGTCACTGTCACATAACATGTAGCCAGCAGAACATGTAAGTCACTTTTAGTGACGTAACTGACATGATCACAGACAAATTCATTTTACCACCTTTTCTTATTCTAAAACTCAAACGTAAAGCTTCTTTTCCTTGCGTCCAATACTTTATTTTTGCAGGACATAAACTCTTATATTTTTAAACAATAATTTTGTCACCGAGACGTTTATAGCTTGACAGTGACGAGCTATCAATTCGTTTAATGACACTGAGTGAACCTGTCAGGTCTCGGGTGATAAATTTGAAGCAGTTTAACTATACCTTTGTAAGCTAAAAACATAATTATTGTACTTTGTTACATTTTATGTTTGTATTTAGTTAACAGGTTAGTATTATTAGTTTTGTTTAAAATTTTAATGATGATTTTCACGACAGTTCTGTTAGTGTCACGTAATTTTTTTTAAATTTATTTCTGTTTATATTACTGCGTTTATATTATATAATTAATTTGAACAATTTTTTTTTATTTATTTTTTTTATTCCACAACTATCACACAACGCCGCCTAGTCCCAAGCTAAGCAGAGCTTGTGTTATTGTGTTATGGGTACTAGACAACTGATAAACATACTTATATATTTCTAAATACATACATATTATAGATAAATTACACCCAGACACAGAACAAATGATCGTGCTCATTACACAAACATTTGTCCTGGGTGGGAATCGAACCCACGACCTCCGGCATAGCAGTCAGGGTCACTAACCACTAGACCAACAGGCCAGTCACCAGGCCAGCCAGGACAGAGATTTTGAAGTATTGACGTAAGAAACAAATTGCTATGTAATAATATAACAAAATTTGTAATTGACATGTAACAGTGATTGATCGTTATTTATTTAATTATTGCATGAAATAAAATTTATTTTTATTAATTTTACATAGTAGGTTCCAAAGATTCAATATACTAAGAGTTATTTTTATTCCTGCTTTTAATTTTAGTAACATAATTAAAGTTTCAGGAAAAGCATCTTTTATTTTGCTAGACGACGAGGAAAGACAGCATCAAAATACAAAACTGGCTTAACCCAAAACGAACAATAGATCCTACTTTGTTTCATCAAAGATTTTATTGGGTCAATATTAATTAAGCTCATGACCTCTCAAAAGTCAAGGCTCAACGCCTTTGTTGCTCTTGCTTATTGATTTAACATTACTATGTTTTACATATGGAAAGAATAAATAATATTTGTACGAGGCCAGCCTAAAAAATAGACAAAAATCAAATTCTACTGCTGATAGATAGATTCTGCGGCAAATTGCATATCTGGTTACGAAAGCAAATGGAAACTCATGGAATAAGACATTTTGCACCAGTAACAAATAAATCCAAAAATTCTGGATCTGGCCACTTACAGTAAAAGAATGAAAAAAAAACAATTATGAAATTCGAAAATGGAACTCTGTTGGAACATGTTACTTATTAATTTGCGAGACTGTCATTTGTTTTTGAAGTTATAATTCTTTTGGCGGGTTAGGGAAAAATTATGAGAGTAAATTTTTACGATGCACGCGCACACCATCACAAAAAACCTACAGCCTGAAGTTAGCTAGAACTGACACCTTGAAGTTAGCTATGGTCTGTAGTTCATGAAGAGATTGTTTTCCTTTTGTAAACTTTCTACTTTTTTTACTTATTTGGTTTTTTGTCTTGTTACGCCAAAAAAGTATAATTTCTTATGTGCGTACATAAGTACACACACACTGTTTTCATTGTGGCGTCCTTTCGAAAATTGTGTGTCACTATCAAAATGAATTTAACTCGTGAACATCTAAATATTTTGAAAAACAATAAATGTATCGTAAGTCTTCTATCTAGTCTTATTTATCAGAATCCAGAAAGTTTCAGTATGCCCTAAGTACATATTATGGCAACACTTTTACAATTACAACGGAATATATCTAGTTGTCAATGGCAAAAGTGCCCAGAACGCTGGCAACTGCCCACGTTGATTCGTTGACCAAAGAAAAGCCCAGCCCTGTGGTCACGTGAAGAGTCGTCTAGCTGTTTGCTAATATGCGAAAAACTCGATGAGCACTCGGACACAGAAGGCTCAAACATATAACTCTCAATAAGGTTGTTATACCTATTTATATCCCAAATTAATTAGGGTTTTCTGGAATGATGTGCACTAGGTGGCAGCACCAGGCATCTGTCATAGCCCTATTTTTTTTTCTAACATTTCTTAAATAGACGTCAACGTCAAGTTGACGACAAAAAATACGTTTTCAAAGGACCTTTCGCCAAGTAGCACCAACTATTGCTGAAAATTTCCCTGAAAACCATCATTGAGATAAGGGTGATGTTGGTAAGAACTTGATATTGTGTAGATACTCATTTGTCTGTTATTTTCATTTTTTCAGATCCAGATTGACGAGAATAATTTAAACCTAGAGACTGACCAGAAACATAACCGTTACTGACCATAGAGCTGGCTCGTTCATTGTCCAAAGAATTAGCATTGCCATTCAATGTGGCAATGCTGCCAGTGTTCTGGGCACGTTTCCAGATGACAGCGATATGGAGGAGTACTTCGACGTCTGAACGTAATTTTTTTTTTGTATTTATATGTACGTAGTTAGGTTTTATAGTTACTTAAAATTACTTTGAAAATTAACCTTCCGTCATTACGAATTCAAAGAGTGCCAATCCTTTGAACTTATTGGCACGGCTGTGCGAAAAGCCTAATCAATCCTCTCTTATATACTCAAACATTGACAGGACTGCACTAAAGTGAAAGCCGTAAACGGTCACTGTTTAACACAAACAAACATACAGATCATTAATCTAAAATTACTAGTAAGGCAAAGTTTTGGTGTGTTTGGCACAGAAAGTGTTGGCAAGTTCATTTTATCTCGCCCTCAAATGGAACCTGAGTGGTCGCACGAAAGGCATTTTTAACCGACTTCGAAAAAAGGATGAGGTTCTATGTTTGACTGTGTCTTTTTTATGATTTCTCTGTCAGTTGTGGATCGATTTTCAAAATTATTTTTTTATCCAAAAGAGTAATACACTCTAGACACTCAACAACTTAAAAGTGAAAATTAAAAAACTTTTTACATACAATATAACCGACTTCCAAAAAAGAAGACACAAAAAATTTAAAAATAATTTTAATTTCTAAGTCGGTGTCAAATAACGAAGAAATAAAATACAAACACCGACTTCCGAAATTTAAATTATTTTTAAATTTTTAGTGTCTTCTTTTTTGGAAGTCGGTTGTATTTTTTGTAATAAGTTTTTTAATTTTCACTTTTAACTGACAGTTTTGAATTGAATAAACTTAGGTGATCCCTCTGAGTGAAGCGGGAGGGAGTGTCAGACTCTTTGTGTTCCTTTAGTTGCCATTTGCATTCCAGCATCGCGGTGATCTTCTCTTTCGAAAAATCCCGCGATTTAGATGAATCCTGAAGTTGTCATTTTCCTTGCATTTAACAAGCAAGCTAAAGTATCTGTTCTTTTCCATTCGTATCAGCACGAACTACTTAGAGTTTCCATTTTATTTGCGGAATCTTTCAGTCTCAACCAAAACGCATAAAATTCAACTGAACCCTTCACACAAACATACACACACCTACGTCATAACAAAACGAGAGCTAATTATGTCCCGCTGAGTGATACGGCTTGCTAATGCCACGGCTTTGACACGAGTTGACACGAGTCGACGCGAGTTCTAGTGATTTATACCCGTGTTGAAAGTGTGGTCATAAGAACGATTTTATATGCAAAATATTTATGGGTATGAAATTAGAATTACTGCGAGTGATTATGTCGGGTTTATTGTTATTGGTACTCTAGTCTACTGCTAAATCTACCTGGTAGTGTTGTTTCATAAAAGGGATTAATATAACTAGTCTTATGTTTTTTTTGTGTACGGACCTCCACCATATCTTGCAGACTTCGTGGTGCGCGTCAGCCCCAACTGCTTTAAGGCACAATTAACTGCCAAGCTCAAGTAACACGTCGTACGTCCACCCAATAATAGGACTCGCCCAACAAGGAGCGCTGTCCGAAATTAGACGCATTATTAATTTATTATACATAAAACAACAAATGTTATACTAAAACACGTATACTTAAATATAAATAATTAATTGATCTTTAAAATGGTGAAAATTTCATAAAAATATGCTTTATAGTTTTTACGTGATTCTCAATTTTTTATCTGCGTTAGACATAACTTTACAAATTAATTACACTATGTTATAAAAATATAATTTCAAATGTACACAAATCAAATAACGAATGAAATTGTCAAGAGTAACATATATTATTTTCAAAGAAATAGGACCAGTCGTTTAGACGTGATGTTCAATTAAAAATCATTAGAAGTCGTAAAATTGCGCCTTCTTTTTTTGTTGTTATTACCCGTATAACAATCAATGATTTTCGTGAATGTTGACTACCATACCACGATTAGCATATAGGTTGGTGATTTTCCCAGGGATGTGCAGGAATATGCGTTGCACAGAGAAGATTCCGGGGTGGCCTTTAAGAGGTCCCGGAGATCCATGTGCGGATGATCACCGGGGTAATTTTAGTGAGGTAGAAATCCCACAGTATCTGGTATTTTCCCCAAAAGCAAGCGCCTTTTGAAGGTTTCACCAAGAAGACAGAAAACCGGTCAAGTGCGTGTCGGACATGTATGTTTGACTATTTGTATGGCTTTGGGTCAACAAGATGCTTATACTGTGAAAATTTGAAGACTGTAGCTCCAAACGTTTGGCTGTAAAACCTGTGTGACAGACGACGGACAGACAGACGCACAGACATACGCGTGAGTGACATCAATAGGGCTCCGTTTGGACCCTTCGGGTACGGAACCATTGAAAAAAGTTTGGTAGTTACTTTTTATCCTGCAGCTAATACGTTTCACAATTTCGCAAAGAAAGGGACCTAAAAACAACCTTGAAATTGCAGGAAAATTATCATTTTACAACGTCACGATTTTTATTGACTTATAAAAATCTGTATAACGAAACTAAGATGTACCTAAAAACCATAATAATAATTTTAAATGACCAATATTAAAGTAAGAAAGCCTTAAAATATGACTTAACATAAAGGTACACCATAACTGAGCGCACCCGAATAATAAACTTCCCAGTTTTTATTCAAAAAAAAGCCTATCACCCGACACTTATGGGAATAATGATTTAACAAAAAACCATGACCCCGTAGGCCCGAATATAAAATTAGTTTTTTTTTCTCGAATAAAATTTGAATAAATTTCTTGATACTATGATTATTGCATTTTGATTAATGATAGGCTACTGATAGTCATATTGTTGACATACCAAGTGTTAAGTCTAATTGATTATTCTCTAAAGCAATATTTTTTTACTGATTTGAATTTGAATAGCGTGAATATGGGAACTTTTGAGAAGTATTAAGTTTCAATTCTGAAGTATGAATGTGTTAAGAATACTAGTTTCATGTTATTTTAACAGGTTGTCATCAAAAGAAAGATTTTTTGTCAAAACTCATATATGTACTTGAGTTTGAAATAAAAGGGGTGAATTGGGATGAACGATAAAATTATTACAAGTGGTTGTCCTATGGTTTTGCTACCTGTAACAGCGAACCTTTTCTGGTATTTCGTCCATTTTGGAAGTGGGTGGAATCCGTTAAGTATATTTTTATACATTTTAGGATGGAGAGTAAAATTTTTTTTTTAAATATTTTTGTGATGAAATTGATACCTACAATAATAATTAAGTCTATAAAATTGTACATATGAATAAATTAAAAAAGCTTAAATGTAAATGTAAGTAGCCAGTCTGTCGACTCCTTTATTTTAATCGAAATTCAATTTACAAAAAACAATTCAACGAATCACACCCAATTTCCAAATCTTCATAAATATGGTAGCGTTCGATCCCAATCATAGATTAAAAATAAAGATAACTGTGGCATTATTTATACTGTATTAAAAAAGGTAAGTGTATCATTATTTATATTGTATTAAAAAGTTGTATCGCTACCGGGCAGAGTTGATTGACCCGCCGCCGGTCACCCGGCGCAAGCGCATCTCTCCAAGTTTTTTGTACCACGACACATGAGACCTATTGTGTGATGGTTTTTGATGGGATATTATTTTATGGTGTGAGATATAAATGGTCCTTCGATACGGATGAGATTTGAAAATATTTTTTTTTACACACGATTTTATGATCCTGAATAAGGCAATAGTAGTAGTATTGGTGATGAGCTGATTACCAAAGATTTTGATGTAATAAATATGCACCAGACCAAGATTTTGGAAAAAATAAAGTCAAGTGTGTTCGTTTTTGAATACCCTGGATAAACTAAGGTTGTGAGCGTGGTTGCCAGAGACTGCTGTAGTGTGCACTATGCATGTATTTTGTCAAAATCAAAGCCAAAGGCGTTCATGGTCGAGTTTTATTTTGACAGACCATAAGAGTGAGAGACTATAGAGATGAAAAAAGCCTTGGTTAATACAGAAGGCTCTTTAAAATATCTGGCAGAAAATAAAGGAACCTATGAAAATCCTAGAGCGATTAAACACCCAGGCGAAGATCGGAATGAGCTCAACATCTACATACAGGGCTAGTCCACGCTTGCCCAAAACAGAGAATATAAAAAGAGGTGCTTTTACCCCATAGTGGGGACAGGGCTAGTCCACGCTTTCCCAAAACAGAGAATATCAAAAAGAGGTGCTTCTACCCCATAGTGGGGACAGGGCTAGTCCACGCTTTACCAAAACAGAGAATATAAAAAAGAGGTGCTTGTGCGCCATAGTGGGACTAGGGATATCGTACATAATTATATTTATCGACAACACAGTCTAAAAATAAATAAAGAAAAGAAATGCCATTTCGTACAGCATTTCACACGTACACAACAATTACTTATTTATTTCACTTTACGAGCTAAACGATTTACAAAAATGAATTTAAAATAAAATAATATAATTTTCCAACAGACCACGTGTCCCGTTTTATTATGTTTTGTATAAAAACAAACCGTAAACATGGCGCCTGATAAATTGTCCGACGTAAGTGCGACGTATTGTAGGTCGGGTGGTCCAAGTCATAGACTGAGCGATTTAGTATTCTTTAGAACTTGTAGGTATCCCCTTCTTTTTGAGTCAATGGTCTACTTTGGAGATACATGTTTTTGGGCCAGTAGGTGGAAACTTAACTTGTTGTTTACAATTTGATTTAAAATAGTGTCCATGGACTTTCTGGGCACTCAGGCAGGGAAGGAACAGGGTTGGGTTTAAGTCAGTAAGAGCACGGCCTCCCGCTCCACCCAGAGCGGGAGAAGTCATTGGACGATTTCCAAAGCACCAAAAAAAAAGGCAAAGGCCTCCCCTATTCTTCCCATATTCCCCGGTTCTACGTCAATTCTTAAGATATCCAAGACGCCCAGTCATCACTTTCGTGTGGTTTGAAAACACTTGTTTGTGTCAATTTTCTTTGATTGATCTTCATCTTTGTACCACACAAAACTTGGTTAGGGAAAAAACCGGTAGCAATACAATTTGCAATCAATTCGCATGAGATATTAGTAATTTTATCACGCAATGGTCGTCCATTAACATCGTCTGAATTATGGCTGTAAAAATCATGAGGGTTCATTTTCTTAAACTGGGCGAGTGTTGAATTTAACCTAATTGTATTGAAGAATGTCTTCTGAAGACGTTGAGTGAGGATTTCTTCTTTGTCAAAGCAATGAAAGAAAAAAAAAGTCATAATTGAGAAATTGTGTGAAAATGTATGAAAATTTAACACTAGGGTAGATCATGACCTGGAGATATGTAATGATACTTTTAATCCAATTAGTTGGGGTGCTCCTGTCCAGAATATGACTTACTACATTTGTATGGGCACACCCAAGTGCCTATACAATTGCAATATGGAATATTTTAATGAAAGCTACATAAGTTGCAATTAATGTGGCCAGCGGCCCAAAGTATTATAAAAGATAGGAAACTATCGGTTCCAAAGAAGAAGATCCCTTGACTATTTTTCCATAGAAATCTCGTCTTATTTTTTCCGGAGAACATATATAGAAATAAGTGAAACAGTAGAAAATAAGAAATACACAGGAACATTTGTCATGAAACCAAACGCACCACAAAACAATTTAACCCTAACCCATATCATTTCACCACGTCCATCTATTCTGAAAATAGCAGCACCAATTATAAGTTTTACGACAATACGCTCAGACACTGCGCAGACCATGCCGAGCCCGTCGAGCATAGCCGAATATACCCGGAGACGGTATAAAAAGTGACGCCAGATGGTCATGACCTGCGTCAACGTGTTACGGACATACATTTCTCATAATACTAGGTTTGATTACCAAGTTGCACTGAAAAGTTGGGACAGAGCCTGCTGAAAAAAATTTTACTTACCTATAGGTACTTCAAAGAAACTTTCGTAAATCCTACTTATATTAGAAATAAATGCGAAAGTTTGGACGGATGGATGTTTATTAAATCACGCCAGATCAGCTGAACGAATCTGAATGAAATTTGGCACAGAGATAGATTATGGTCTGGAAAATTGCACATATGCTTTAATTTATAAGGTGGATGTACTAATTTCATCAAAACCACCGTATGAAGCTAGTAATTTATGGAGACTTCATTAAGACATAATTTTGTACATTAACTTTCATTTGACTCCCATCCATACAAAATCACCACGAGACAGACTGTAATTGCAAATTTTCACGCGTGACAATTAGATTTCTGATGAGATGATCAGTTAATGACAGTTTAATTAATCTAATAATTTTGCTGAATTATGTTTTTGACACGATGTTAACAAAATCAATTGTTTTAACGATCTGTTTGGTTCAGGTCTATAATTTCTTATCAAATCCACCAAGAACAGCAAGCTAAGGCGAAACGTTGAATATCTACAAGCAAAATCCAAAAGTGGAGTGTGGAGTTTTTTTTTTATGTTTGATAGGCTCGCGTTTGACCACTATCTCTCTCTGGAGTTGTGGAAAACCTACATCACCTACTGATGGATCATTTATTTTAAGTACATAGTTAATTTAAAATAAATATTAACTAATAACTAACTATTTATAACCTAACTACACACAATATAATAATATATAAAAAAAAAACAGAATGTACATACTTAGGCGTCGAAGTATTCCTCCACATCACTGTCATCTGGGCAAGCCGAAAACGTGCCCAGAAGACTGGCAGCATTGCCACGTTGAATGGCAATACTAATTCTTTGGGCGAAGAATGATGGATTGTGTTTGATAGGATTCTGACAGAAATGATCTCTGGGTCCTTGAGTTTGAACCGACTTGATGTGGGCACTCTCTATAGAATTCTATCTCAACCGAATCAGGATGATGCGAAGAGTCTTTTCTGTTTCATGGCTCAAATGTGACTGTCATAGGCACTGCGTTTATAAAAGTCACTAATAAAACAGAAAAAAAGCCAAAAAAATATTCAGGACTTATCCCACAACTATGAAACAACACAGTCACCCAATGTAAACAACTAAACGCCATTCCTAAAGAGCTGCCCGCTGTATTTATCAAACTGGAAATAACTAGCGTATTGTAAACAGAAATATTTTTGTTTACTACAACCGCTCGCTTCGTCGAAAGTTGACGCGTAAATTAGACAGTGCCTTTATTTTGAAGTTTGATGCAAATTGAGTTGTTGTTGGTAAAGTTGGGGAAGTGTTATTTTAGTTGCTGGAAATGTTATTAAAATTGTTTGAGGTTTTATTTTGGTCTCTGGTGAAAGAAAGGGTTATCCATTCATCGTCTACCTAGCCTTTTCCCAACTATCTTGGGGTCGGCTTCCAGTCTAACCGGATGCAGCTGAATACCAGTATTTTACATGGAGCGACTGCCTATCTGACCGCCACAACCCAGTTTTTTTTTTTTTTTTTGGGGGGTGGGAAATCATCTAATGACTCTTTCCACTCTGGGGTGGAGCGGAAGGGCGTGTCAGACTCTTACTGACTAAAACCCACCCCTGTTCCTCCCTGCCCTACGCGCCCGGGGGCGAGGTAACTCTTTCGAATTTATCCTCCACCCCCGGGCAGGCCACAACCCAGTTACTGGGTAATACGATACCCCTTGGTAAAACTGGTTGTCAGACTTTCGGGCTCCTCACGATTGACAGCCGAGACCAACGGTTTAACGTGCTTTCTGAGGCACGGAAGAGTCTCGCTAAGTAAAGATGGTCACCCTTCCATGGATTAACCTCGGCTAGCGTAGCTTAACCTTATGGATCGAGCCGTGCGGCTGTTATTACTTTAAACACGAACTCCTTCTACTTTAAGGTACTCTATGTTCTTTTCAGTACCCCTTTAAAGTGGTTTAAGCGTAAAAAAGTAACAAAAAAACTTATAAACATACAAACTTTCGAATTTATAATATTAGTAGGATTATAATTATGCGAAAATAACTCTGTCTATCTATCTGTCTGCCTTTTTACGTCTTAACGGTTAAACTTGGATGAAACTTGGCACATAGGTAGATCATGTCCTGGAATAGGATACTTTTTATCCCGGGTATATGTTTCCTTGGGATATTTTTTTACTTTCACGCGGGTGAAGTCACGGGCAGAAGCTAAGATAGGAGCTGGTAGGAGAACAGACAACGTCAATCTAATGGATATTTTAACGTGACAGATATGCTTACATGATTTTTTTATTTATGTTAACTTATAATGTAACTGCTTTTTATTTTATTTTTTTGACATGAACGAGCATGGCAGTTGAGAGTTTGTCATGCTCACTGAAATGTCTCGCTGATGGTGGCACGTGTGTTGGGCCATTCGGTTCCCTTCAATATGGTTGAGCTGAGTGGTACTGATCCACGCCTCATGTTCGTGAACGGGCGCCGTCAGTTGAGACTGGTCATCTCTCAACTGCCACTGGCTTATTTTAATATTTTTTTAATTTTTATTGTTTATAAATTGTTTACATAACATTGTTCTCATATATTAGAAGCAACAAGACATTATATAACCAGGATTTTCGTAATATATAACGTGGTTTAAAAGAGTGTCCATGGAGTTTCTTGCACGTTCTTCTCCATAGAGATCTACGCCTTGGAATGTGCAATTAGCTTCATCTTTCTGGTTGAAAATTCAAAAGTGCCTGTAAATGGTTTATTAGAAATAAATGATTTGAATTTGAAGTTGTTATTGATTTATTAAACTTACAAACACTATCTTCACAGGAATAGCGGTTTCCAAACACCCAACCAATAAATTGAAAAATCAACTTACGGCTAATACTTGTAAATCTAAACTTTAAAAATATAAAAGAACTTTAAAATCTTAATCTGAATCTACACGAATAAATAATTAAGTAATAATTATCGAACTAAACCTTTTTTTAATGTTTTAAAATCTTAACCTAAAATATAAAAAGGATATTTAATATTTAAATATAACTAACAAAATTCTACAAAACTCTTACGAATTCACTCAGATTGCACGAAAATAATATGTCAATGATAAAACTGATTATGATTAATTACAGGTACTTACCTAACTAGGAAAAGATTTTTGATCAGCTGATGATAACTTTGTATGGAAAGTCCAATTTTTATTTTGGGAATTTACTATGACATCCCTGAAGAAAGTTGTCCATTTCCATGGGAAGAAGCATTATTTAAAATATGATCCCGTATTTTTGTTACAACCTGTATATGAAGTACCTGTTTAGACGAGATTCTTCTGGGTAAGCTTGCTCCATCGTCGACTCTGTCTCTGTCAGCTCTGACCTAGACTAGAGTCAAGAGCAAACCCATTTCTAATAAATAAATAGAAACTGGCCAAGTGCGTGTTGGACTTTGCACATTTAGGGTTCCGTACCATATGAGGGAAATTAATATTTTGGTATTTGTTAGTATCGATTTGTAAATGTGTTACATACCGAGAATAAATTTGTAAACGGGTCGTTGGTGCACCTATGTTAAATAAATCAATAAATAAATAAAAATATACGTAATAGTAAACATTATTACAAGTTCATATGTCAATGGGAAGTTAAAAAAATATTCGGAACAATATTTTGTGACAGACAGACGGACAGACGGACACGTGAGTGACGGCAATCAATCAAACAAATTATTTATTTTGTAAAACATAGTTATGGTTACAGATAGTATATCGTCTAAAATATGTGCACTATGTTTTGCCAATATATGGCGCACAAAATGAATCTAAACAAAACATTACAATTAAGGTGGCATGTCAATAGATTACACTAAAAAAAAATTAAAATATGTCAATTAGATACACAGGTCATTACAATTTTAGATATATATAACACGTAATAGGGCTCCCTTTGGACCCTTAAGGTACGGAACCCTAGAAAAAGATAATTAAATACCAACAATATCATTAAGCAGAGTAACGATTTTGGGTCTTATGTTACTAGTAGTGACAGACAATAACTTTAAAAAAAATCATTTAGGTAACCTAGGTGATTCAAGTTTATAGTTTGGAAGTTGGGAGTCGCTAAGCACTTCTGTCATAGTAATACATTTAAAACACGTTAGTAAACACCGCTATAGTTTCGAACAAAGCAATCAACTCAGTATCGAAGATACAGCCAAAGTTAATTTTAAACAAATTGCTCACAACATTGTCATAAAAACCAATATAGGAACACCCATCGATCTGAATACAAACTTCGGAACTGAAGACCAAATCGTACTGGCCATATTACTTGGGAAAGCCAATGTAAGAAGACTCGTTGTTTCAAATTTGATAGTTAGTAGTCAGAGGTCAAGTTATACTGTTGGTATTAAAGTATTTTATTCACGTTTAGACACAATCGGTCATTCGCCTTACGACCATGTACGTGGTAAGACGTGCGTATGCATGCATATGAGACATATAAAATGAGAAAGCCAATATTTTGCTTTGTTTAACAAAAGGCTCTATAGTTAAAATAGTAGTTTATTATGTTTTATATGGTTGCAATGTAACTGTTTAGTCTGTGCAGAGTTCAAATTAGCATATTTTTACATTAACATGTCGATTTCAATGTTCTCCTCTTTGTATATTACTGTGTCTGGATTGGTCTTCGGTTTTTCATTGACTGTTATTTAAAACAGTATTAGACTCAATTCTGAAACGTAATCCATCGCAAAATTACTGAGACCAAATTTTCAAACGCGCGTTAACTGCAACTGATTGGTTTAAGGGCCTTCTCACGGTCCAGTGGCGCCCTCATTGAATAAAAAATTGTAGCATAGCACAGAAAATAAATATTAAAAAATCCAACTTCACGTTTGAGCCAAAAACGGCCGTTTCTGACACTTTTGCCTACTACTTTGGATACGAAACATTTTGAGACCTGTTTTAACAACGTAAAAATTCTTTATCCTCTTTGTAACAAACGTGAAGTTAGATTTTTTAATATTTATTTTCTGTGCTATACTACGATTTTTTATTCAATGAGGGCGCCACTGGACCACGAGAAGGGCCTTAATGAGTCCTACTTTCTTCTAATTCTACTAAAATTTTAAGTGCAAAAGTTTCGATTGATGTATGGATGGAGGGATGGATGGATGTTTGTTACTCATTATCTCTTACTGCAACATGTGATTCTTGAAAGGATCTCCCTTAAGATTTCTTTTTTTTTGGATTGTCTCGGTTTGTGCATTTAGCCAGTGTGAAGTTAATTTTTTTTAGTGTTTTAATACAAAATTTGGTTTTCAATTAGAATTCGGATGTAACACATTATAATGTTTTTGTAGTATTTGGCAGCAAGTGTATCAATCAGGCTTCTCGGCAAGCAACGCTAAGGAAGTCAATACTGCAGTAAAATTCTCAGCTCATTTTACCGAGATCGCGATATCACATATTTTCCAGTTGCGTAGATACTTGAGACACAAAACTACACCAATTTTACGTCACAATATTCACTAGGAATCAATTTGCGAATAATTAAAACAGCTACTGAACCACACTAGAAAAAAACCCGCCAAAACTCTAAGATATACAAAGTCTTCGTCCAATCACTCCTTTTATCCCTACCAACTCCAGTCTAGCTTACGGCGTCCCTATCCATTTAACTACAAGACACGATAACAGTTACATGTGAAGGTGACTTAATAACAACTTATTAAGTCCATCCCATCATTCGCCGTTAAATACGTGCCATCTTCATGTCGTCTGCATGTCATCTTAACGACTGGACTTGTGTCTGAAGTTATATAATTTGAGCTGACTAGATCTTGGACTTGACTAGGACTTTTCATCCCTTTGGCGAGACCTGTTGGAATTTATATATTAATCTGGTAATTTTCTTTGCGGAACAGCTCCTTATTCAAATATGTTCGTCTACAAACAGAACCAATAACAGTTAAATAACCATAAGTTTGTATACTATCAGCTCTGTTTTTGAATTGTGACGAAAAAGCAGATTCATACAGAAAAAAAATCTGAAGACATAAAAGAAGTTAGTATTTACAAATACGACAAACACACACATACAAACTACTGATGAGTATAATCAAAATCACTGCGCAATCAAAAGAACATAACTTTTAAGATCTTTAATATTACAAGACCCACTAAAACCTCAGACAGAATATAATAAACATTTTGCTATCATCATTTTGGTTAATTTAAAAATCGTTGCCATGTTGGACAAAAACTGATAAGTTTTATTGGTACAATCAAAAGTAATTTTGAAAGTATAATTCAGGAGAATATTGCTAAAAATAAACAGTAAACAAACGTAAAGGTCGCAAATATAGAACCTGTTTGGGGAACCACTTTTGGTTTAATTTATGAGAGGGAAGCGACCTGGAAAGCTTAACTTATATTTGTCCCGATTCCTGAATAGCCAGTGAAAGGAGAAAAGTAATAAATATAAAACAGGAAAGAAAAAGACCAAAAAGTAATGTTAATGTAAAACGTGCAAACGAATGTAGCAACAAACAGTTCAGCTGCCGTTGGGTCTGCAGACTGATAGACCCAACGGTGCACTGAAACCAATACAATCATCAAAATTGTATTTATAATCAATATTAAGGATCAAATAGACTACATTTTTGGCGTGGATCTTCTGCTAAACACCCTCGTAGATAGGTCACCAGTATGATGTCCTGTTCATCGCTTCCAGCAGATCACTTACACCACAAAACCTGACCAGACTGGCAAAGATCCCGTTAATTTTACAGTCCCTACACAAATAACACATTACGATTCGGCCTGGGTCGCCGAATTCGATGGCCGATAATCCATAAATGGTGCTCCAAGACAGTTAGTTAAGTGTCAACATAACACCTTCAAAGTTAATGGCAAAGCTTCTGATTGTAAAAGTTTCAAATGCAAGATAACATTAACTACATGGGAGGGTAATGAACTTAGGTGCCCAAGGGCAAAGGCTTCTTACATATAAGGTATTAATGAAATAAGGGCCAGGTGGGTAGTAGCATCCACCTGTGCCACTGATAATATCGGACTGTGAAAACCTGATTAATCTAAGGGTGAAGGAGGTTAGACGGCAGACGGTGTGCGTAAAACAAGTACTTCTAAATGATAAAGAAACCGGTCGGGCGCGTGCTGATGAGCTCAGGACCAGTTTGCGCACAAGAACTTCAATATACTATAATACGACTTAGTACTAAGATGAAGATGACAGCTTATCGAATGAACACAGATCTTAAATAAAGCATTGAAAAACTTAGCAAATAAACTTGATTAATCGAAGACAGTGTAGACGACAAAATTTTAATCTATAGAATTTATCACATCAATGTGCCAGCAGACGACAGCAATAAAATTGATAAGGTTCTATAAAAATAATATGCACGAGCTTAAAGAAATGTAAACAAAATGTTGACATTCAACTTGTGCAGACTTGTAGACCTTGATTACTATAGCCCTACGCAACAGTGCAAGTGCAGAAAAAAACTATAACACTTCAAACCATTATAGAAAACACAACCTTATCACCTTGAAGACAGTCTTCGAAATTGCTTAATCATACACTGGTCGTTTAGACAAAACAGATTGTAGACCCATGCGTGCATGTGTGACTTGAGTGTATCAAGGCATGTTTTTACTGAAAATGGAAACTGGAAAACGGTTTGTCGATACAACTGCCCTTGGCATTACATGAGTCGAGATTATTTAAACGTACGAGTATATAGATAAATATGATAATATCCTTATACGCACAGTCAAACAGATTCATAATAATGCATTAGGCGTGTTTGTATTAAATGAGAATAATCTGCATCAGTCGTGATTGCAAATGTTACACAATAGGTCTGAGAAACCAGAAAACTGGCTAGAGTGAGACGTTGTTCTGTTGACTAATTCAGACCAAATCATGTTACAATTATAGTTCTCGTAAAAAACTGACTCTTTCCAAAAAAGTAATACCTATTATGTATCTATAGAGCCAAAAGAGTGAGCATTACGTTGGACTATTTAAAAATCTTTCTACCACTTTCAGTTATGAGCTTGAAGAAGCTAACGCAAAATTTTGAAATTTCACTGAACAGTAGCCTCTATCGTTTGATAGTAGTACATTATCATATTAGGCTTCAGTTGATTCTGTTTTTCCACTAAAACAGTGGATTCAATCCACAATCATTTATGAGAATACTAGCTTCTACAATTAGTTCTTCCCCCATTATAAATTATACCCTATGTGCTATGTTGTGTATATAATCTATCTTTGTGTCAAATTTCATCTGGATCCGTTTAGCCGTTCTGGCGTGATTAAGTAACAAATATCCATGAATCCAAAAAAATTGTTTCCCTCTGACTTCAAATTCGAAACTGTTTGTTTTTCTTGAAAGTTTTTTACAAAACCAAAAGTCTTGTTATAACACCCACTTCACGCCATTACTCATAAACACGTGCAGGCAGACAGCTTGGCGTCTGAACTCTTTGTTTGCCATAAACTCACGTTCAGCTTATGAATAACAGCTTGTATGCTTCAAGGCCCGAACACGACCTTTGCAAATAATATTGAAAACATGTGTTTTCTGGCTGAGTAAAGTGATTTTCGTTAAATTATTGCTTTGAAGTAAATAGCTGATTCGTTTACTTTGTGAATTGTGTAAATCAATGCCATCGGAGATAAATGAAATTTAAATATTAGATAAGGTACGCATCACATTAACAATTAATTTAAATAGTAAAAACTACACAAACGTGACACGTATTACATTTTAGTTAAATAATAAGATTATGGTAAACGAAACAACACACATTTTTACGGCTTGATAGCCGTAAAAATGTGTGTTGTTCATATTCAAGTAATTTTGAGAATTTTTGAAGTGTAGTCAAAATAATTGCACTTTCTTGGACCGAAAACTCATTATTTCAATGATAAGGATTAAAAGTAAACCAAAATTGTGGCCTACATAATTAGGTACTGACAATTTTATCTTTCTCTGTCAAATTAATCACCGCCCATTCGCGTCCGTACTTCAACAGCATTCAAAACGACCTCAACAGGGTGTTCATAAATCTCCATTTCAGAACCAGAGCCACCATTAGTGGTGAATTCCATTACGACAGATCACGACCACCAGCTGCGTGTACGCATGTGTCACTGTACCACAGAAATAACTGCACTAATCTTGCTAGACTTTACGGCGACGACGACCAAAATGGTCAACGGGAGTACCAAAGTTGGACATGGAATTTTCCACTTAACAGATACAAAGATAGAGACTGAAATCCTATGAACTGATGATGAAGAACAGAGCGATGAAAAATGAGTTCTAAGAATTGAAGATTAAGGTCGAGATTTCATTGGATTTGAAATAAGTGTAGCCTGTATTGTCATTGATGCTGTTAAAGTTGCAGCAAAAAGAACAATGCGTGCAGCTCAGTTTGAATTTGCATGGTTGTAACGTTTTGCAAAAGTAAATTGAACAAAATGTTGGACGTTTGTAAGCTAATACTAAATTGTATTCGTAGCCTTCAATGTTGTCGGGCACGTTTACTTAGAATTTGAAGAAAAATAAGAGTTTTAGCTATTGCCGAAGCTGAACACGTTGTAAGCTAACTGATAGAATTATGTACGTTATATAGAATGATCTGTACAGACTCGAATGTGTCTAGATGTTAGTATATAAATAAGTTATAAGTATTATGTATGTAATTGCTTGATTACATAGATATAATACTTATAACTTATGTTCACACAATATGCACATCACAATACTCCAGTTCCGGGAAAATATTGTAAACTTACGACTAGTGGTGACATAAACTGCTTCTGATGCTGCTAGATAGATATTATCCATCTGGCAAAGCATTCCTTCATCGTTTGGACACATTGGATTCCGTACTCAAAGTTTGCAAACGGAGCCCTATTGCTGTCACTCACAAATTTTGTACTGAAGATTTTTTTAACTTTCCATTGACCTATGAACTTGATACATACATTTTACTAACAAATAATATAAAATCAAACATACAACACCCAAACAACCAAACAAATAATAATTCATAAATCATATTTTTTCTTTTTTTCCTCATTTGGAACGAAATCCTAAATGTGTGAAGTTTTTTTGTTTTTTGTCGCAGATTGATATCAGTTCAAAATTCAAATACACAATATTTGAACTTTGAACTGATAGCAATCTGCAATTAATCAACATCGCCATTTAATTATATGGGAGTAAAGTTTAATTCTTTAGTAAAGTTTAGTTCTAGCTAGTTTTGTTGGTTTTAAAATTCCTAGACTCTCCAATTCCTTTACTTCTAAACAAAACTTGAGTTTGCATATCCTATTAATTGCATCACTATTTCCTAGAGCTTAATATGGATAAACAAGATTTGCTTAGAACGCAACTCTGTCTACTGTCGCAATTCCAACATCCGCGACGCGCATTTGTACGGTTTTGATAGCAATTAGGTATATTTTCAAAATTTATTGCCACCATTGTCATTTGTATTTTGTTTATTACCTATTTAGATAACAATCGTAATTGTTTCATAGTCTATTTCGTATTTAAATGTTATTTTATTGGATCTATTGTTATTTAATATTGCGGGTTTGCCAGGTGGTTGTTAAGTTTTGAATGAATCTGAGAAATTATTGGGTGTATGTATTTGTATGTCTTTGTCATTTTATCATCAAAATTCACTGTTTGTATTTACCGATTCGATGACTTGATTATCTTCCTTGGATGCCAATTTTCAAATCGCAAGTTCGTTACGTGAATCGAATTTATTCATCTGAATTTTACTCTCAATGTTATGCTTACGAGTAGCTTTGGACTTATACATTACATACTTGAGTTCCTTTCTGCATACATTTCTTAAGACTTCCTGACATCCTCTAAAATTCTCAGTTGAAGTCAATACCAAATTCCATTACAATATCTCAAAACAAATGAGTAATCTAAAATTATCTCCATAAATTCCAAATACTATTTAAAAGCACGTGTCATGTCAAGATCTTGACAAATTCGTAGCATTCCTGGCTGAACCTTGTAGCTTTAAAAGTGATCCCGAATTTCTTGAAGAAATACTTTCGGGGACTTTTGTCATTTAACCTGAAATTAAAGTGTCCAAAATCGATGTCACTGTCTCCCCTGTCAGACGGGAGAATGTAAATCATGTTCTGGATTTTTTCCCTTAGTTTCGAGATATTTGTCCCTTTTTTCGGTTTCGTCTTTGGGGAGTATCTTGTATGCTGTTCTTTAAATAGTTGTTGAAAGGTGATGACTATTGACAGGCTAATTGAGTTCTAATTTTGTACTTATAAGTGTGGTTTTATGTTGTGTGTAATTTTAGATGGTTTTTCATTTGGCTGTGTGTCATGTGCAGATAGAAGTTATGTTACTTATTCAATAAGGGAGTATTAGTAATATAACAGCTTAATATCGTTACTTTTATGTTCGAAAAATAAATGAATTTACGCTTTTTATCATATTAATTTCTGTCAACATCTAAATCGTTGTATACTAATATTAAAGCATTAATTTTGCTAACAAAAGCTATTATTATTCAATCAAACAACAAATGTCAACTAATTAAAACATTGAAACTTATTATTAATTTCATTCTGAATAACATTGTCCCAATTATACAAAAATAATTGCAATAATTTGTCAAACTAACTTTAAACACAGTTTCTATGACTAAGATTTTATTATGAACCCTCAAAATAGTACAAAAGAATTAATCTTCAAAATCTTCACAATTTAAAATGAATATTAATTGGGTGGGGACGAAAACACCCCTAAAGACGTTAGAAGAGGGTAAAGAAACCAACGCTTAGCTATGAGGTAGTTAATAATGGTACTATTGAAGGTTTATTTACACTTGCAGTGTATTCCTTACTAACAAAAAAATTAAAAGTTTTAAATACCAATCATTTTACATATTCGGGTTACTAAGCAAAAAATATTGTAACTCATAAGTACCTATGGACGTAATTGCCTAAATAATATACTACGTTCCACAATATATTTTAAATTTAATTGTACCTTTCAATATTTTTCAGGACCTGAATCCTATTAAAATGAGTAAATTAATACCACCAACTAAGACAAAATCTGGAGAGCCAATAATAACCACCAACAATAGACGCTGCCACCCTATTTAGAATAGAAAGTCAAAGGACAAAACACAACTTAAGTCCGACAACCTACGTTTAGATTAATGTTTCTCTTTTCGCCCCGTTTTTTTTTTCTTTTCGAATTTTTTTTTAGTTTTGACAAAAGACTCCTTGGTGTTGCCAGACAGTTAATAAATTCCTGTGTAAT
Organism: Polia nebulosa; assembly: GCA_951329385.1. Lineage (NCBI taxonomy): Eukaryota > Metazoa > Arthropoda > Insecta > Lepidoptera > Noctuidae > Polia > Polia nebulosa. Next base: position 4,822,159 of record OX589609.1, read on the forward strand.
TATACTCTGTAGTATTTTGTTGAAAGCTCATTTGAAGGTTTTCTTTCGATTTATTGGTGTGTTCCTTTTACATTTAAGATTGATTGGTTTTAAATTCTTGTGTTCGGGAGACGGTAATTAGGAGATGTAAAAAAGACTTTAGGGATATAGAACAAATGTTTAATGAAGTGTCATTTGAGCTTAAAGCTAGCTAAACAGGAGCAAGATTGACATTTATTTTAAGTTAAGGAAACATATATGGAAAATCAATCCTGCCTCTTAGGAACCGAAAAATATCAAACATTAGTAAGGATAAGGAATTAAACAATATAAATAAAACTTCAACTGGTAGCAATGCACACAATGAAAAACGTCCAAGCTTATTCAAACCCCAACTCTCCTAATAAACCCATAACATTTGATAGCATCATTACAAGCATTAAGTCTAGTTATTAATGAAATTAATGAGCTCTTAAAAGAAGTTTCAAGTTAGCTTATATACCCAGGCTTTGCTTGATAGTCTGAAGTACCGATTCCACAAAGTTAAACTCCATATAGATGACAATTTACCATCTTCGGTCATAACATAAAATGTAACGATTGAACTTGAGTTCAGTGAAGATAGGAAAGGATTTGAAGAAGGGTATTTTTATAGGCAATTTTCGGGTAGAAGTGATCTTGTGGTCTTTTAGCAAAGCTAGAAAGGTGGTAATATTTCTAAACTTATTAATCATCATAAAAATAAATAAGCTTTATGGTAAAGGAACTTAGAATGGATGAAGATCAAGAAGAGAATCAAAACAATGCTTTTAATTTCATGAGCCACTCTGAACATAACCCGACCTCATAATAACCAAATAGATACATACAAAATATTTTGGATCACACCTATGCTTTTCCTTCATAATTATCTCTCTTGTATCTCTTTTTTGTTCTATCTTTTTTTGCATAACTATCCATTTTTAACATATTACCAGCGATATATTCATTAAGCTAACGGTACCTTTACCCATATAATTTTATTTATCTCCTCTTTCTTCTTCTTTCTTGCTTTTTTATTTTAAGCTCCTCATGGTAGCATTATCTGAATTGTGCATAACTTGGACTTAACAGCTTACTTTGTTTCATCCAAGCTGTTTCGTCCAATGAGGTGGAAAGCAGTGTGTATTAATATCTCTACAGCATCTTGAGAAGGTCGTATGCTTCAGTGTATATTCCATTATGAGAGAAATGGTGTGAGGTTATGTGACACTATAAGGGGATTCGATTATAGTTCAGGAAAGAGTTAATCTTAAAATAAGGTTCTACTTGAGTTCTAAGGAAGAAATTTTGTCATTGATGCTCCAAAGAATGATTTATTCATATGAGCATAGGTGATCAGAAGCCAGGAAAATCTGACACCAGTCTTGCCAAGGGGTATCAAGCTACCCAGCTACTGGGTTGTGGGGGTCAGATAGCCAGTCATTCCATATAAAATACTAGTACTCAGCTGCATGTGGTTAGACTGGAAGGTGACCTCAACATAATTGGAAAAAGGCTCAAAAGAATAAATTATAATTAAGTACTGCAAAAATTGCAAAAATCGCGAGCCGTTCCCGAAAGAGGGACTAGTGTGGTCTGTTCAAATATACATAAGGATGACATCTCAATAAACTGTTTGATTAAGACGTTTCGGAAACGTCAAATTAATTTGAAGGACCATATTTTAAGAACCTAATTAAATTATTACAAAAGACGTCCCTATATCTTTTCTATTGCAACATTACTGTTTGACTTAAAATTTACTTTACTTACATTTGCTATAACAGTAACATAAATAGCTACTTCGCCTAACACAACATATCCAAACAAATCAATTGTCAAGGTAAGTACTCACAATTCGATTCCACTCAAAATCAAAACACACACTTCAAAATTTTCGGCTACCGCAACTTTCCCACAGTACAAAAATAAATTAAAGTTATAACAAGTATAAAACACTATTAATACTCTAAGGGCTGTTCGTAATGCGTAAGAGCATACACGACGAGCACTTATCAAACGTCGAGTGGCTAGAAAAGTTCCCATGTTGCCAAAAATAGATGAATGCCTGTATGAATTAATGTGTATATTGTCCATTATGGCCATGCCCAAAGAAAGACTTATGAATATGTACGTAAGTGTACGTCAAATGAATTCGTATGTGACAGGACTGTTTAATTATTTGTTAACCTATTTAATAAGCTCTTCAAGCTCTTACGAACCATTTTTAGCGAAAAGACCTCCCATTGTAACACCTTATGTAACTTACTAATGGTTTGATAATTTGGTGTACAGTATCCTCTATCGGTCTATCGACAAGTAATTTGTCGTCTTTATCATCAATATTACTCTGGCAATGTACACATTGCAAACAAAAGTTCGTACTTGGACTTTTAAAATGAGCCATACTATTACATATCAACATGTTATTATCATACTTTTTATTTTTGATAGAAAGATTATATTAGTCTGGTCGACCAACTTTTTACACAACTGCCTGAGAGTAAAAAAAAAAGAGTTTTTTGTTATCAGATCTATGCAAGCCAAATGAATTTGTTACCAGTAACTACACGATAATACAGTGGTACACATGATGGTTTATTTGAAATAAATGATTTGAATTTACACCTTTGTATTAATCATTGACATAATCGGATAATAATATTTTTCCCTAATGGGGCTCAGGCCAGACTTCTTCTTTGTGAGAGTAATCCAATACGCTGAGACTTCGGTTTTTTGGTTCTAGGCTGGTTTCCCTTAGGATATTTTGACAGTAGCGGTGATTAAATAATTTACACAAGCAATAAATCGTGTGTCGCGGGCAATTGCTCTATATTAACCAAAGATTTATAAAATTTCCACAAAATTAATAATCGTGCAGAAAGCTCAACGTTGACAGCAAAACAAATTACTGATTCATGCTATGTTTAGTTGACGCCACGCGCCTTGTTTAAAATGTCAGTTCACTTCAAGCTCATTATCTAGTGCGTGACCAGTTTCTTCAGCTTTGATAATAGTAAATGTCTGGATCTGTGTAGGGACATTCAAGATTATATCATTCATTTTGTTAATATTTAGGTATGAGTGTGTTCTAAGTTTTGATGCATGGAGAGACCTTGTGCTGTAGAAAAAATATGTTATGTAGTTCAAAATTTGATGCGATCAACCACGTGACTTGTATGCGTCGGTAGTACATGTCAGGTATCTTAGTAAACTATGATTATTAATTATTATTGCTTTGATGTCTTATGTGTTGAAGGACTTTCTTTATTAAGTGAACTCCAGTGAACAATTCAATTAATAATTCCAATTCTGAAGTGATTTGATCGCCATGACCTTTTGATGTTACATATAAGACATAATTTTTGCCTATGAATCATTACTTTCAAAGACAATGAATGTGTTTAGTAATTAAATAAAGAAACTATTCTTCTCCAAAAATATTGTTGTACCTACCTATCGCTAATTTTTCCATGTTTGTTATCTATGTCTCTAGAAAAAAAATAGTTTACTACTCTCCATCTAATCATTTAATAGTATCAGCAGCAGTTTTTTTTATCTTTACCTTTAAAAACAACAAAGAAATCAAATGAGCTGCCAATCGTTATTTTAAAACTGTATTAAAAATAAATTTCCCGAAGCTTCGTTAAGCTGGTGGCAAAGATACCTCATTATAACGGCTCAGGGGCTTAGAGGAAATCCCTCGCATACATCTAAAAAATCACCTTGTAAAACATTATAATGAGTTTTATAATCCCTGTTACGGGATTCATTCGATTTATTCCTTATTTGTCTTATGAATCTTTCTACGAGATCAGAGGGATTGGTTTAATGCCACACATGATTAATTAAAATCTTATCGTTTTTACAGATTAATTTAACCTCCATGTCTCGGAAGGTGGAGAAATAGACTTGACTATAGCTATTTGTGGAAAAGGAAGAGTAAGGCCATTGCCCAGCAGTGGGTCATTGGGATCATCAACCAAAGTAGGTAACTCCAACCTCACAAAGTTTTAGGTACTTTGACGGAACGGCAGCAGGGTTTGGATGTGGAGTGCAAACTATGCTGTACTTGCTAACCGGCACGCTGTGCCCCAAAAAAATGCAGCACAAGTGACCTCTGCGCTGTCTCCGACGACGCCGTGAAAGTGGCACGTTTTGGGCAAAGAAAATATAAAATATTGTCGTACCAGCGACACGAAGAAAGAGAAGAGTGGATAATTACAGGCTTGGCAGATTAGATTATATAAAAACTTTGCTAGAGGGTAACGATGAGGGATCTCTGTATATACTGTTTTAATCAGATGAAAACCACACCACAGGCGGTTTGATTTTTTTTCCGTTTTAGTCCATTTTGGTCCATTTTGAATACTAAAAAAACAATAAACAAACTGCAACGACCGGCCCCAAACTACCAGGAAATCATAACAGCATTGGAAACAAAAAAGATCTCAATTACAACTAAACCTGTAATTTTGTAACTGATGACATGACTGTCTCTTTTACTCTTACTGAAATTGGAGTTGTAGAAAGGGACAGGACGCGGTAGAGACACTAGGGCAATAATTTTCCCGCACTCATCATGGTAATTGGTGAGTCCGTATGTTTTTACTATATGTTTATCGATAACTTTTCTATTTCAGTAGTTTGCGAGAAGACTGGTTTTAGAGACGGACTATAGTCTAAATTTACACTTTAGATAATATTTAGTATTATTCATATTAATACTAAATTGTGACCATTTTTTTTGTGTCAGTCGAAAGCAAAGAGATTTTTTATTTTTCAACACGCCATCGTGACGTCGTGTCAATAATTATCGCCTTGTAAATCTTGGTAAGTTAGTAAAAGAAATATGGTACCTCTGTGTGTTTTTATCAAACTTGATTGGCATTTTTGTCATCATCTTCATCAATTGAATTTACCGTTTCTTTGAAACGTACTATAATTACGTTTGATAGGGCTGATGTATTATCATAAAATATCGATAACATGCACATCTCTACTCTACAGCCTGGTTGGCTAGTGATTCGTCATTTGCATTGGATACACCAGTCGTACGGTCGAGCACCGTGGAATTGTACCGGGAATCAAGATTAACTGACTGTGAACTTAAAAAGACGAGTCATGAGTTTATGATTCTTGCATGTCTGTATGTGTTTGATAGATTTTTGGTAATAAAGATTTAATAGATGTTAATAAGGGGCCTAAAAGACATTACGTTGGTAAGACTATGCCGGTTATAGAGCAAAAAAACAATATTTGGGTATAAATGCAAAAGAGAGATGGAAATTGATTAAGATTTGTTCCAAAGACATTTGAATTTCATAAATGGACACTGTAGGTTGTATGGCGCTAAATGAACTCAACAATTTTATTAAAATTGTCGGTCAAACGAGAAAACAAAGTCTTTATTTGAAATAGATTCAAATCATGGTTTATTTGTACTGGTTTGTTATTAGCAATAACAATAAATTTTGAAGTAAAAGCCGCTGGTGCAAGGTTAGCTCGACTGTACAAAGCTTTAGCAACTTTTATAGAATTAGAATTTATGGGTTTACGATTTCCAAGTGACGTTATTTTGGACATAAAGTGGTCCAGCAAGAGGAAATGACAATCTTTTCAAACGAATGAATTAAAATGTTGAATTTGAGGCTTTTAAAGCGACTGTGAAGCGTTCCCAATATTGTCAATGTGTCATTTTTGAGGACGGCCTACATCTAGTAATAGAAGTTTCTTTGCTGAATGAAAAATTGAAACATGACTATTTAAAAAAAAAATATAAAAAGAAATGCTTGTGCTCAAAAACAAAAAATTTATGGTCTTCTAATATGACAAGACCTAAGTTGTTGTAGATGTTCGTAGCTAGGCTACCCTTTATGAAATTCAGGATTAAGAAGAGACACACATTTAAATTTGATACCACACCGAACAAACCTACAATATCAATAAATACTACAAAGCTTATTATAAAAGCCGCCGGTGCAAGGTTAGCGCGGCGCGACGCCGACATTATCTAGCGATTAGCGAACCAGCTAACGTTGTGGTACTCAAAGTTTACTTATGAGATTGTTTTGTGAGATTTCGTTTGTTATTTACGCTTGTCCATACAAAGTGCACAACTCATGAGAGCTACAATTTTTTCAACTTTAACAAAATCGTGAAAAAAATAAGCGGCAAAGGAATTTTTATATGGGGAGTGGGAGTAGTTTCTCACATTTCTGCCTACGAAGAGCAGGTTCTTTTTGTTTCAGGTCTGACTTTTAATTTTTTTAACTGAATTTTAAATTTGCTTGTTTTTGTTTTTAACCTCTTAGTATGCTCCGAAACTCACCTGTGAGTTTAAATAAATTGGCTGACAAACCGGGTTGTCGTCGGGCTTCAATTCGACAACCCGGGTTTGTCCGCGGGCCTAAGAGGTATCATAGATATTTGATTTTCCCTAACTTTCAGCCCAATATATAGAGATCTTCTTCATAACGTGACAATCAAAATCGTGTCAGCTCAGAACTTAGCTACTTAAATCTAAAGGTCTGAATCCACTACACCGAACCCCATAAACATAAACTTTCAGCACCACTGTCACAAACAAACCATAAACAGATCCAGTATCTATCTGCACAGCAATCTATCGTAACACGAGATACGTTCATTTTTCATAGTGTGTGTGTGCGTTTTAACGTATGTGTGTGTGATCGTCGCATGCGCAGCGCTGTGTGCAAATTGTTTTATGCAAGTTTTGTGTTAGATTATTTTGTTGGAAGTTATTGATTTATTGCTGTAAGAGTGATGAAGAAGTGGGAGGAGTTTGAAAAGTGGGGATTGAAGTAACGAATATTTTAAAGAAGCATTTGTTTTGTCATAGGTGTGGATGAAAACGAGGAGCTCGTGGCTAAAGTAATAACTGCCGTCCATCAGGTTAAGCTACGCTTGCCGGGTTTGGTTCATGGATGGGTGACCATCTTTACATACCGAGCCTCCTCTGTGCTCCGGTACACCGGTGGCCCGTGTTGCTCTCTGCCTCCGTGCCTCGGCAAGCACGTTAAGCATTGAACAGTCGTTACGGGTCGTCAGAAGCCCGAAAGTCTGACAACCAGTCTTACCAAGGGGTATCGTATTACCCAGTAACTGGGTTGTGGAGGTCAGACAGGTAGTCGCTTCATGTAAAATACTGGTATTCAGCTGCATTCGGTTAGACTGGAAGCCGACCCTAAGATAGTTGGGCAAAGGCTAGGCAGATTGATTGAGGTGAGTATGAAACCTTTGCTTGATTAAATTTAATTGTAATATTATTTGACGACACGGTTGGCGCAGTGGTTGAGCGTTCGGCTGCTGCGCTGCGTATCGCGGGTTCGATTCCCGTTCGGAACAAATATTTGTATGGCTTACAGATAGTTGTTCCGGGTCTGGGTGTCTTATGTATGCGAGTTTACATGTTTGTGAACGCACCCACGATTCAGAAAGTAATTCCTAGTCATCATCTTTCTGCCCTTATCCCATGTTACTTGGGCTCGGCGCAACACGTTTTTTTCTTTCATTCTGTCCTGTCAGCCGTCACGCTATCACTAACTCCCTTTTCTTTCATATCACTCTTCACACAATCCATCCATCCTTTCTTTGGCCTCCCTCTCCCTCTCCATCCATTCACATTTATATTCATAACTCTTTTAGTTACATGTGTTAAAATAAATAAAATGCCCTCTTCTTTACTTGACCATACCAAGATATGCGGTTCCCTTTCAACTTTTCTGTGACTGGCGGCACTTTTAAAGTAATTCCTAGTGTGGGGAATTATTTAAGTTTAAAAAAAAATACATTTAAACTCCAAATCGTAATCAATAAGCAGTGTTAATATACCTATTAATAAGAAATAAGATCGAACCGAATTCAGACTTCTTATTAATAGACGTAAAACTTATCATCACCTCGCCTATAATAGTTTCCTTTAAATTTTTTAATTAGCATACCAGATAATGTCCAAGCCATAAAAATAATATTATTACTTTTTTATACCAAACATTTTACAGGCTTTAGGAAATTTTTATTGCACGTAAAACACGACCCACCTGAACTCTATAAATCAATATGAAACTATTAAAACCTGTGACAAACAAACATACAGTTTTACTCCAATCTATTTTCTTACATTTTTTACGCTCATCTTGTTTAAGCTTAGTGTACACTAACCACACCAGATGCGCATGCGCAAGTTCCAAAAAATTTTATGACAGTGTAACACGTGCCCGTATTATTTTTTTTATAAATAAATATCGCGCGAGCGTCGTGATAGTGTAAACACACCCTTAGCTAGGGTGTTTTTGGGTACCGTGTTGTCTTACGAAAAACAATAGTTTGGGCGGAGGCAATCATTGACAAAAATAAATTAAGACTTGTGATTTTTAACCCTGAAAAAACCCGTAGGTATACGACTTATACTGTATACAATCTCCTTCGACTGTTTTGCGAACATCCGCACCTATGTAGTTACATAAGCATTAAGAAAATCACCATTTCTACCACAACTAAGTGGAAGGAAGTTAAAGTCTTATTAACTATAGTGAAGAAATATGAAGGAATTTTCAAGATATCATCATCAGCAACGACGTTATAAAGCTTTAAAGTTGATAATTAAAAAAGAAAAGTCCGACGTGTTCTTTGACGTCAAAGGACATGACGCCCATACAACTGCCATAGAAAACAGCGTTTTCGAGAGAGGGACAGATATATTTGTTTAAAACTGTTATATCTCGTTTAATTTTCGATCAATTTTGATTCTGCTTTAACTGTTCGTACTCTATTTTAGTATATATTCATCGATAAACCGGTTAGATAACAGATATTATTTTCATGCATATTCCTTATTATCTTAAAATACAATATGACAATAAAAAGAAAACCGCAATACTAACATAGTACGATAAAGGTGTGTAGTTGGCTCCCATCCCATGTTATCTTAAAAATTGATTATACAAAAATTCTGAGCCGTAAACACTTTTTATAGTAAAAACATTACCCCCTTTTAGCATCGCCGCAGTTGAGTAAAAATGATTTCTAGCTATCCGGAACCACCATCTTCTTGCAAGAGACGTTTGACGTTTTCTAAACGCGGTGTGGGGCGTACTTTGATGTTCATCTGTTTATATTTTTTTACAAAAAAAAAAAATGACGAGGTAGGGCAAGGGAACACACATGAAAGACTCTCAGTAGCCTAGGGATAAATATTTAAGCGTGGATATGTAGGGTGGAACAGCTGGTTAGGTGGCTGATCGAAAATGGTTGGTTTTGAAGTCTGTTTTTAGAGTTCTGACCTTGCGGTGATAGACAGTATGTTTATCTATTAGGTCTGTATCTATTATGTAATAGATATCTCTTGGCTATTATTGATCGACTTCAAAAAGGAGGAATTTATCAATTCAGATGTTTAGATTGTTATTATTATATTTTTTTAACCGACTTCAAAAAAAGGAGGAGGTTCTCTATTCGACGGTATTTTTTTTTTTTTTATGTGTGTTACCTCATAACTATTCACTACGTGAACCGATTTTGAAGATTGTTTTTTTATTTGAAATCTGTTGCTTCACATCTGGTCCCATTTTAATTTGGTGAAGATCTGATAAAGAACTTCGGAGATACACAATAGAACTCTTCAATAAATGATAGCAAACCTTCCAGAATTGCTGCAATCGCATGTCTGTATATTGTTTTCACCACTTCACAACATTACATCACGCTGATACGCTCTGAAGGGGTATACAGATTTGTACAGTTCACCCTGATACACCCTAATTTCACAAACTATGTTCAAATTCCCTATTTTTGGGGCTATCAATTCGGGCATAACTTTACTATTAATTTAGTTTTAGAATGGGGTACAACAACTAAAAAGTGAAAAATAAAAAACTTTTTACAAAAAAAATACAACCGACTTCCATAAATAAAACTAAAAAATGCAAAATAACTTTAATTTCGGAAGTCGGTGTCAAATAACGAAGAAATCAAACTAGAAACACCGACTTCCGAAATTAAAGTTATTTTGCATTTTTTAGTTTTATTTATGGAAGTCGGTTGTATTTTTTTTGTAAAAACTTTTTTTACGATAATTTTGGTTAACGAGTCACAACAATTTGCAAAAGATCTCAAAGTTTTAATTTTCCAATGCAACATAATCAAAAACCGGCCAAGTGCGTGTCAGGCTTCGCACATTTCGGGTTCCATAAGAAATGTACATTTGACTATTTGAATGGCTTTGGGTCAACAGGATGCTAATACTGTAAAAATTTTAAGACTGTAGCTCCAACCGTTTGGCTGTAAATCTTGTGTGGCAGACAACGGACAGACAGACAGACGGACGCGTGAGTGACAGTAATAGGGCTCCGTTTGAACCCTTCGGGTACGGAACCCTAAAAATGAGTAGAGTACTTCAATATTGCAAGTAGCACTGGTGTTTAAAAAGTGGTGTGAAAATGGTCATAGTATGGGCAAGTGAATATACGGAGGTATGATTTAAACGCCAAATTCCAAGGTTTGTGGATGATTGTGGGTGGCTGGAGAAACTATGAAGGATCTGTGTGAAAGATAATATGGCTAGGAAGAGGTTAGCTACGGAGATGACCACTAATAGAGAAATATGAAAATAAAGCTGCATTGACACTAAATAAATATGGCTCAGGACAAGAGAAGGATGAGAAGCTAAGGCTTTTGGAACTTATTTGAAAGGATTTATAAGCCCAATAGTTTACGTTTAAATTGTCAGTAGTAGAGACATTGCAAAACTTTAATTATAAACACCTAAAATGGATTTTGTCAGCTCTATGTCGGAGTTGACTGCCAGTAATATTTACTACGGTTTACTACTAATGAACTTGTTCGAAAACGGATTAAAAACATTGGCCATGCTGGCCCATAGTGTACAGAACTAGAATATAGCAAGAATCAAGTGGCAGGAATTAACAATTTAATGGTTGGCGTAGGCGATGTACCAACCTGTCTTTAATAATTTCGAAATACGAAAATCAGATAGTTTGCTTTGGTTGAAGAATAATAGCTTGTTGTGTCCTTCAAGTCAATGCGGGGTTTCGGAACAGTGTAATGGGATGCCGATGGATTTGCATCGAGAGTAGGAAATCATTATTCAGATTTGATTCTTAGAATGATAGTGTTAGATTCACACAGGGCAGTCTAAAACACCAAGGTTGGTTTTAGCAGGACCTGTAATTTTGCAGCTACCCAAAACTTTTATTTATTTATCATTTACAGGCTCTCTCTTGATGGATCTCACCTGATGATAAGCGATGATGTGGTCGACGATGGAGCACGCTTGCCTAGAAGTAACCTATTCACCCTTGACTTAAAGACCTAGTGTTGCCCAAATGCGAGACCAAGACGAGACTTAGGCCAGTCTTGGTCTTGGTCTTGCGTCAATACACCTGGTCTTGGTCTTGGTCTTGGTATTGCGCTCTCAGTCTTGGTCTTGGTCTTGGTCTTGCAGCAAGAGTCTCGCAAGTCTTGCAAGTCTTGCAAATACCTATTAGCCTATTGCTATTTATTGAACACGTTAGTTTAGACTTTAGATTATGATTCGCGCTGTAAGACGTATGTAGTTACAGAATTATAATCATCAAAATCATCAATACAACCCTCCAAGTTCATAGAGATCGAGGAATCATTTAAAAAAAAATGACTTTTTCAAGGTCAAACTCATTCCTCGACCTTTGAACTTGGAGGGTTGTATTGATGATTTTGATGATTATGATTCTGTAACTACATACGTCTTACAGCGCGAATAATATTTTAATCAACAGACAATCTAGCACTGCCCTGCAAATTGCAAAAAAAATAAGAAAATTTGAATTTTGCGGGCTATCCTGGAGCATTCACCAATGTACAATGTTAATCAACCAATAAAAGAAGACTATAGGCAAAGCCTACCTATGCGGCCAAAATAAGGAGGTGCGTGTGTGTTGAGATTAGCAGATTTCATTACAGTGTGCGTAGGTACATTTTTTAGGCAATTTGTCGTACTCGTGACTGGCGCGCTTTGCTACGTAGGTACTGTCGTAAGTATACGTGTATGTAAGTAAGAAACGATGTAGGTACTTACCTACTACAGCAAAATTGAATTTCTTAGAAAAATAATCGTCGTACCTACACGACGATTATTTTTATTTATTTAGTAAATCATCGCTGAAGACTATTGTCTTCAGCGATGATTGAATAATAATAATAATAATATCATTAATAATAATATTAATAATTAGTTTGTTTAATGGAACTCTTTGTCGGCAAATGCGGCGGTCAAACAGTGTCAAATGCTGTGATACACTTGTTGCAAACCGCGGCGTCTTTGTCGGTAAATTATCAAATAAGTAGGTATATAATTCACCGACCGACTAACATTTTATTCGCAGAACGTCACATTTTCCCAATCAACCTTGAACCTTAATTCTTTAGAGATAAAGTTAAAAATCTGTTAAAGAAATTTGACAGATTGTAGTAGCTTGATGTGCTGGCGTCTGTACCATAACATTGGCTGCCGTAGAAACTGTTACTAGACCTACTCGACTCGCTGTTAGTTTTAAATTTTGCTGAATAGAAGAATAACATAAACTTTGAAACATAAGTAGGTACCTACATAATGTTTACATAATTTTGTTGGCTATAATTTTAAGCACATACCAACCAACGAGTACTAACGTTAGATCTGCACATTAGACATAAATAAGCATAATATATTATTATAGGTAGATAAGGTATGAACTTTGCTAGAAAGTTATTCTAGGTACATTTTATCACATGGGATGATGGGAACAGATTTGTGAGTATTAACACGCTACCTACTTAATAAATAGTTGAAATATAATAAGTACTTACCTACCTAATCAATACAATACCTTTTAAGGTTCTTTCAGACGAGCGGCACGTTGCCAACTGCAGCCCTTAGTTTAGTGTTATGACGATACCTACGGTTTTGATACTGGGGAACGTCTCTCAAAATCGGGATTGAAACCAAATATCTACTTAATAACGCCCAAATCTCAGTTTGTCTTAACTGCAAGACGCAAGAGTCTTGCAGGCTTAAGTCTTGTCTTGCTCAAGTCTTGCAGGGTTCAGTCTTGGTCTTGGTTTTGCTGCAATAAGGCGGTCTTGGTCTTGGTCTTGGTCTTGCGAAAATGCAAGAACAAGACCAAGACTGCAAGACCAAGACCGATTTTGGGCAACACTATAAAGACCTCCAGGTTGAAGCTATCAGGAAACACAGACTCCGGCAGGGAATTCCACTCCTTAGCTGTACGCACAATGAATAAAAACAAATGTTTCCAAAATATTTTGAGCGTGTATTGGCAAATATTTTTTGATTTAGAAAAAATTTTTGACTGCCCAAAATCAAGGAAAAGCTACTAAAGACATTGCGCGATTGACGGGAGCAAGTATAACTATAGATTTTAAAGAAGAGTTCAAGTCTATGTAAATCCCTGCCCAGGGGTCGCGGATAAATTCCAAACAGAGTAACCGCGCCCCGGCCACTCAGGCAACTGAAGGAACAGGGGTGGGTTTTAGTCAGTAAAAGTCTGAAATGCCCTCCCGCTCCACCCAGAGCGGGAGAACATTGGATGATTTCCCACCCCCACAAAAAGTTCTTTGTAATTAATCCAATATTACAACAAATTACTTTAAAACTCATCTTCGTTCAAACAAATCCCAATTTAGCTTGCTACACGGTTGTGAAAGTTGGCATATCACGATAACGTATGAAGGGCCTCAGCAGAGCTCGTCACGACACCTATGACATTTGATCGAGCGTGTCGGGACCTGGATTGGAGATTACAATGCCATAACTGTGTGAATCTTCATACCCTTTTCGGTGAGGAAGAAGTTTAAAAGGATTAAGGCTAAAGAAACCATTTGAAGCCTGAAATGATTACTAACTGCATCATCTCTTGTCTGGACAGAAACTGTATTGAGTACCTACTAACTTAGTAAACAGATGTGTCACAAATGTGCTCAGCTAAAACACGAGGATGAGCGATTTGAGGAACTGCTCTTTGTAATTTACGCCGTTCAACAAGTACTAATTTTCAACCTTATTTAAGTGCCATTGCAATTTCCTGTGCCAGCCTCATCTATGTTCTAACCAAGATTGCAAACAATGTTACCCGGCCATCTGACCTCTGTAAACTCATATTCTGGTAAAGATATGAGCCAATCAACAGGGCTGACTGACCAGGGGGTACCCAACGTATATTTTAAAGTATTGCGACGTAATATTTATAGGTTCTTAAGTACCTACAAAGTAAGCAAATTGGATATCTCCGCTACTTGGGCTGTGGAGGTCAGCTGGCAGATTATTGTGAGTAAGCACCCATTTGAAAGCAAGTGTTTTAGAGCTCAAAGAAGTACAGGTTAAAGCTACAATGATGATGAAATAAAAACTATACACAGCGGGCATAAAGAAAGATAAATGTAACAGTCTTCGATTCCAAAACTTCTGACAACAATATTGGTGCTAGCACGGAATGGAAAAAACAAGTGAAAGTGCCTGTGCAGTTATCCGGCGCGTGTCATAATAATGCAGAAAAAATATAAAATAATAACAGTCTTCTTCAGTTGTAGTAATTCTTAATTTTGCATTAACAACAAAAAAGCTTATCGTCGAAAAGAATTTATATACAAGTGGAAGTGCCACTTGTTTATTCTTCTATTCAATGAATGCTAGCAATGAAAAGAAACATCGAATTGTCTCTAAATAGCATGAAACAAAGTCACTGTCTGTCTCTTCTTAACCGTGCATTGAATTTTGAAATGGTTTTTAACTTTTTTACTAATATAAAGAGCGATAAACGAGGAATATGTGTGTATTTATATCATTTGCACCCATGCAATACCATGCGTATGTACACAGATGCATGATAACTATGATAGGAATATGATGGTGGATGATGTAATAACACAAAATCTTACACACCTACAAACACAATACTTAAACAAACTAGCCTAGCTCTTTTATATCACAAAGACCCATACCCTTGAACTAACAAGAACTCAACGATCAATCTCAGACAAGCCAGTCGCCGGCCAGTCTACAGCTTCTATCTAGAATTCTAGTATTTTCCTAAAGGCAACAAAAACAAAATCTAATCGAAGTGCTATTAGACACAGGTGTGCAATATTATCTGGCGGCATGGCGGTAAACGTGTCAAGGGCTTGCAAAGGACATGGTGGAAATTAGTTTCGTTAGTAATTTGCGTTTGTGATTGTTGGAAGCTGTAGGGTCATGGTAATGGATGATGGTGGGGTGTTCAGCATAGATATTGATATGGAAAATAAACTTTTTTTACAAAAAAATAGAACCGAATTCTAAAACAGTGCAAAATAAGTGTTCCTGTTTTGTGTCTTCGTTTTTTAACACCGTCTTCCGAAATTAAAGTTATTTTGCACTTTTTTTGGAAGTCGGTTCTATTTTTTTGTAAAAAAGTTTTTATTTTTCACTTTTTAGTGGTGGTTTCCCATTAACCTGTGTTAACAATTCATAGACATACGATAGCAGCAATCGCAGTTGATTTGCTGTCAATTTTGGAAGAGTTCCGTTGTCTGTCTCCGAAACCCATCATCAGATCTTTTTTAAATTTAAATGAGACCATTTCGGAACAAACCCCTTTCGAACAAAAAAAGAAATTTGACGGAGTTACCCGAACATACATTAAAAAAAAAAATGCAAACATCCGAATTCTTTATGTTTCGATTTGACTCACATTTACTCCGACCAGTATGCGTACCTGGATAGACTTATCAAACTCAAACGGTGATGGTAAGATGGTGATTTTTCTAAAAACAAGATACAAACCTTACATTATCATGCCACCAATCAAGATGCTTATTTAAAGTAGTATTACCATTAACTCTAGTTTTTTCTACATTGATTTTGTTGGAATCATCATAAACATCTTGCTAAATTTACTTGTCATTTTTTATAACAAATGTAAATTCATCAACAGCTAGTTGACTATAATTATCATCACCTTTGTTACTTGGATCTCGTATTCTGTTAATATCAGCATTTTTTTTGTATTATACTTTTGGTGTGATCTCAATATTGTCAAAATAAGTAACCAAATTCTAAGGTCATGTTCCAAGTTTTTCTTATAAAAATTTACCCCAACAGTATTATTTTTAAAACCAACTAGTCCAACTTCTGTTTATGTTACACAGTAGGTAAGTATTTTCAGATCATATTAAAACGTTATCTCAAGTTTATAATTACGTCTCGTACAGTCAGGCCGACGCCTCTTGGTGTCAGGTTGCAACTCAAAGAGCCCGTCTGTTGTACTAGCAACAAGTTTGTGGTGTAAGTTATAAGCGGTTGAGGTTACAAAAATTGTGAGATATGAAGACTTGTAATAAACGTGTGCTGAACCCTTAATCATATTATAAGGTAGAGAAAATTCAATGATATTTTAATTACTTTGACGGTTGACGGAAGAGAATTGACGGCAAAAACGTGTTGGGGCAACCCAAAGTAAGATCTTGCTTATGTTACATTTGAAACATGAAGCAGTTTGTCGAAACATTTAATTTAGTTTCCATAAACAATTTAATCCTACGAGAATTAAATATCCTTTAATTAATTTATGTACATACACAAAACAAAAATATACCTATCTAACTTAACTATATATACACAAAAAAAAACCTAACTAAAACTAAAAATATGCTAAAATATGGCATCGAAAAATTCCTCCACATCGCTGTCGGCTGGTAATGTGCCCAAAAGGCTAGCGGCATTGCCACGTTGTATGGCAATGCTTATCGTCTGTCCAAGGAAAAAGCCATCCCTTGGGTCACGCGAAGTATCAACAAGGCGTTTAGATATATCTCTAAATAATTTGTGAGCACTCGGACCCCACGATCCGAAAGTGTCATGATCGCCCGCCTTGCACATCATGATGTGCGCGTGGTAAAACTATACTATCGCTTGATTAAAACTATGATATCGCCTAAGATATTCGTTGAAATCAAAAGAGGTCAAGGGCAATTTTATTCAAATTAAATACTTATGATGGAGATATTTATTTGGATAAGGATTTATAGAATAGAATAGAATAGAAAACTCTTTATTATGTACACCATATAAATTACAATAAAAATATGAGAAAAACATTACATAGGGCGACACAATGGGCGGCCTTATCGCTAAAAGCGATCTTTTCAAAATCTTTTCACCTTTGGATGGATTTTAAAGAAAAAAGGAAATACAGTACTGTAGGTAGTCTTAGGTGTACTATTTATAATAATATATACAATAAATACATTATAGATAAATACGAGTATATACATTAATAATTATGAAACAAAACGCATAGAACCCTAGTAAAAACGATTATAGAAAGAGGTAGTGACTTTTGACCATTGTTTTGAAAGGGGACAAGGATTGAGCACGCCTTACCGACACGGGCAAGGCATTCCATAACCGCACCGCCTGAACCGTAAAAGATTTGTCGTAAAAGCTGGTGGAATGCATCGGCATCTCTAGTCTCAAGTTTTCCGATGACCTCAGATATCTATTATGTGTGTCATGTAGGAACTTGAAACGTTCTTTAAGATAAAAGGGGGTTGTAGGATTGAACAGAATACTGTAGAGCAGAAATAAAATATGAGAATCCCGGCGAAGACCTAATCCTAATCCTAATATCGTTTTTATAAAAAACACTTTCGTAAATAATGCATAATATAAATCAAATTTATTTACCATACAAAAGATTATAGTGAGTTAACCTTAAAGGATAGACATATACTATTCCAATTTTTTTTTAGAACTTTTAAAGAGGAACAATTCAGTAATACATAATTTTTGCGTTACGAGTACTTAAAGCGTTTACGCAGCGCACGCAACGGCAGCTCTCAAAAGGAAATTTTTTTCCCGTTTCTGTCACATTTTTCATTGATGCTCCGCTCCTATTGGTCGTAGCGTAATGTTATATAACATAGCCTATAGCCTTCCTCGACGAATGGACTATTCAACATAAAAATATTTTTATTCAATTTAATCCAGTAGTTCTTGAGATTAGAGCGTTCAACCAAACAAACGAACTCTTCAGCTTTATAATATTAATATATTATTTTCTAGAGTATACACATAATATGTTAAGATTTTTGTTGTTGTTGTTATGTGTGTTGCTATTGTTGTTGTTGTGTGAGACTGACAGATTTATGTTTTTCTCGCAACAAGTCTATTACTTAAGCCATACACTAACTTAACCACGGGCTGCGAACGTTTAATTCGTCTGTAATTAACCGTAAGAAATGCCAGGTTCTAAGAGTTTAGTGTTTTACGAGATTTCTATCTACTGTAACACGATCTGATAGCAACATTGCTAATAAATATTTTG
The DNA here is from genome assembly GCA_951329385.1 of Polia nebulosa. Taxonomy (NCBI): domain Eukaryota; kingdom Metazoa; phylum Arthropoda; class Insecta; order Lepidoptera; family Noctuidae; genus Polia; species Polia nebulosa. The sequence goes on from OX589609.1 coordinate 4,840,539, forward strand.
TAAATGATTTGTTCTGAGAAAGGAGAAAAGCTGCATGACACAGGTTTCGTCTGGAGTCTGGATTAGTACCCAGATTTATTACCGATTAAGGAGTATACAGAACAATCCGCTATATAATGTTCCCACTGCGACCTGCGACTCAGACCTCCTCTCTACGGAAGGGAATGGGCCGTAATCCACGACGCGGCCCAGTGCGGGTTGGTGAATGTCACATGTCTTCGAGTTTTAGGTTCTAGGCCATGCCTGATGCCTCACAATGTTTTCCTTCACCGTTTTGAGAGCAGTGGTGATGAAACAAATAATATACACAAAGTAAAGCCGGTCTGGGTTGGAAGCCACGACTTGCAACTTTTAAGGCGCTATTAGCTGCCAACGACCTTGAGTGGTTAGCTTGCGTGTTCTGCGCTGAGCTCACGCAACGCGTCGTATGTCAACCCAGTAATAGGACTCGCCCATCATGGAGCGCTGTCCGAAATTAGACGCATTATTAATTTATTACACATAAAACAACAAGTAAAACACTGATACTAAATTGTAAATAGTTAAATGATCTTTAAAATGGTGAAGGTTTCTTAAAAATACGCTTTATAGTTTTTGCGTGATTCTCATTTTTTTATTCGAGTTAGACATAACTTTACAAATTAATTACACTATGTTAAAATATATGTTTTCAAATATTCTGAGATCAAATTACGACGGAAATTGTCTAGAGTAACATATATTTTTTTCAAAGACAAGTCGTTTAGACGTGATGTTCAATTAAAAACCATTAACAGTCGTTTAACTGCGCCTTAAGTCGGGACAACATGCTCAAGATTGAGAACCACTGATTAAATAGTACATAAGCTCACTCGATTACATGGTACTTATAACATCCTATGAAAGAAGAAAACTGGAACTCCTGGACAGTAAATAATAAAAAAAGAAATAATCCTTCTCGCAACCAGCGGACAGCCTCAGTCCTCACCAGGTCATCAATCATCACTTGCAACTTCATCATCACCATCATTTCAGCGGAAAAACGTCCACTGCTGGACATAAGCCTCACCCAAGTGTCGCCACAACGCCCGTTCCTGTGTGTCTCGATCCATCGGATTCCCGAGACCTGAGAATGGACCGATGACCTGGTGGCCAGGTCCATATTGTGGGAGATGTTGGAAGCAACGCTACGTCTTCCGGTACGAAGACCGCCCATTGTGTCACCCTATGTGATGTTTTCTTCAATTTTTTTTGTAATTTGTATGGTGTACTTAATAAAGAGTATTCCATTCTATTCTATTCTACGCGGTCGCCACTCCAGCCCCCCTAGCTATATTACATTTCTATTATCGTTTACGCTAACGCTTACAACAAAATGTATGGCAATGATATTACCTGCGTAGATAAGTGTCACGTGACTTATCGCAGGTAATGTCATTGCCATACATTTTGTTTTAAGCGTTAGCGTAAACGATAATAGAAATGTAATATGGCTAGGGGGCCAGAACCCTATAACCCCAACGACCATCAGTTCTGCGGGCAATGTGCTCAGCCCACTGCCACTTAAGTTGCAACCTTACTAAACTATACTTTATTAGGCAAAATATATTTTTACCCGGGCCTGCGGACGGCGAGTAATGGGTAGCTCGCCGTCCGATCAGCAACAGGCCCGAGAGTCGACGGCGCGTAGTGTTCCATGCGCGCCTCAAAGAGTTGTCAGCAAACAGGACAGGGCCCATCATGGCCGATGAGGCGCCCGGTGTTCAGGATAAATTCGAAAGAGTTACCTCGCCCGTGGGCATTCAGGGCAGGGAGGAACAGGGGTGGGCTATATTCAGTAAGAGTCTGACACACCCTCCCGCTCCACACAGAGCGGGAGAAGTCATTGGATGATTTCCCACCCCACAAAAAAAAAGGCAAAATATATTTATAACACAAGCTCTGCTTAGCTTGGGACTAGATGGCGTTGTGTGATAGTTGTGGCATATTATTATTATTATTATTATTATTATTTATGTTTACTTCCATACCCGTCTTCTTCTAAGAAAACAGGCGTAATACTTTGTACGTATTGATGGCGTAAACTAGTGTAAACGGGTGTTAATCAAAAGCCCACAAAAAACAGTTTCTGGTTCATTCACTATATAACGGGATTAAGTAACACTTTCCAATTAGATCCATTAACTTTTTCCTCCAGTGTGGATCAAAACGTGTCAATCACTCGGTAAAAAATCTACAGAAGCTAAAACTTCTGTTAAAGTTAAAGTTTCGTCAAGTTTAGTTGTAAAAACTTTAAGTTTGGATACTATAGTATAAGAGTAAGTATGGTATAGCCACAGAGCATAGAATCGGCACACTGGTACCGACTTGAGTCACAATTACTAATAATATTAATATCTCTCCATTAATCCCTCCATAAAACTCATCCTCATAAATCCAGCTACTATTCTTACTCTTTCTCTGTCCATGCGGTAAGGTTGTGGAACTCACTTCCGCCTAGCATCCGAGATTTGAAATATATTTCTGTCTTTAAAAATCGTCTAAAAGAGCACTACCTTTCCTCTGTACTGTAATAATTATATTATATGTATGTGTATGTATATATATATATATTATTAGGTATACATTTATGTGCATATATGTTGATATTATATGTGTAGGTTTATTTAATACCTTTGTTTAAGACTTCTCGTACTCTTTTTTTCTGTTTTTTACACACTATTGTCTACATTTCTTTTTCACTTCTCCATTCGCAGGTCTGCTGGTAGAAATTTCTTTAGAAATAAGCAGTACCTTTGTACTCATGTTTATTATGTTGTTTATTAATGGCTTTTCTCTGTGTGTACATAAATTAGTTATGGTTTTTTTTTTTGTTTGCTCCCAGAATGTGGACTGATTTCTGGAAATGGCCGCGAGAATCCACTGGATGTGATATGCACAGGACCGGTCGATGCGGTAACACTTGGGCAGGTATAAGTCAGTGCCCTGGATGTCTTTCAGATGAAGTGATGAAAGTCTGCTCAGCACAAGTTGCGTCTATCATTTCTATTGTCAATTTTTTTTATCAAATGCCATCAAAATCTATGAGTGAAGGGTTACACACACTGACACGTTTGGTTTGTGTGAAAAGTCTTATTGCTTTCGAGCGAGTTTTTTAACGTACTCGATAGCGAAAAAGTAAACGTCAATTTGTGCTTAAACTCTAAGAGGTTACGTTTCCACCTGCAAGCAACTCGCATGCAAGTTTAATTACATTGCGGGGTATGATCGAGCAATTGATAACATTATATCTCGGTAACTCACAATGTAAGCAAACTTGCATGCGAGCTACTTGCAGGTGGAAAAGTGTCCCAAGAACCATCTTGTCACGATAACGAAAAACAAACAGAAGTTTACGTTAACTACGAACGGGAACTTTAAAAAACTCGCACTAGGCTCTCTGTCAATCCCACCAGCACCATTTAAGGCAGGTGAGATTCAAACGTCCGTCCACCAAGAGATCCTAGGAAAGATCCCACCTGCTACCGTGCACACTCTCTCCAGTGTAGTAGTACAGTACACAGGGGGTTTCGCGGTAGTCTTTAAAAGGTCACGGTGCCTCCTTCTGCCCAGGGGTTGAGAATAAATTCGAAACAGAGTTACCTCGCCCCTGGGCACTAAGGGCAGGGAAGAAACAGGGGTGGGTTTTAGTCAGTAAGAGTCCGACACGCCCTCCCGCTCCACCCAGAGCGGGAGATGTCATTGGATGATTTCCCACCCCCACAAAAAAAAACCATTTAAGGCAGATGAGACTCATACGTCCGTCCACCAAGAGATCCTAGGAAAGATCCCACCTGCTACCGTGCACACTCTCTCTATTGTAGTACTATAGAACAAAGGGGGTTTCGTGGTCGAGTCTTTAAAAGGTCACGGGGCCTCCTTCCGTATTCTGATGGTGATCAGCGGGTTGGTTTTAGTGAGGCAAAAATCTTACACTCCCTGGTTTTATCCCCGAAATTCCAAGAGTCTTTAGAAAGTCTCTCCCCGAAAAAAAAACAAAGGCTGTCTATCAATGCTGTCTCTAGTAGCGACCGTCTAGGCGTCTCCGTGTTCTGTGGGTTTAGCTATAGTACACGTTTGCTATCGTCGATCGCTCGTGGCTCGTGACTGGCTCTTGAACTATACGGTAGCTCTTGTGCTATTGAGTGGTAGGGTTGACCGGAGAAGTTTTTAGACATGTTATTTTGTTTGTCACTGTCATGTCCCAGGAATAAACGTTTTCTAAGCAAAATGGGTGGATGACCTATCCTACAAAGGACTCTGGAAAAGATTAGGACTCCCATAGGGTACTGAAGCATGACCTGAAAGGAAGCAGTGAAAGCAAAGCTGATGTCGATGATGAGTAATGATGACATTTTTTTTTTTTTTAATAAACCGATTGCTTGATAGGAAATGATTTATTTTTATCGCAGATATCTAGTTAAAAATCCTCAGTCTAATCACGAGTTTGTAAGAGGTTCACCTAGCTAGGAATAAAATAAAATATTTTTCTATCTACATCAATAATCTGAATTTAAAATGCCGTCATAAGACTAGTTCGAATAGTTTTAGAGCTTCGTTCGGCTTCGTTGTGTTCCTTAAGTTTTTATTAGGTATTTATGTAATTAGCAAGTAGGATAATTGACAAGTTTCTGTGAGTAGCTTGTTCCTGACAGTTGTAGAGACATGTACCTGGGATAAAAAAATCCTATTTGCTATTACAGACTATAATCTATCTCACAACTTTATAGGTTTTCCTGTAATCTATAATTAAGGAACTACTTTCTGTATTTTTTTCAAAATTTTAGGCCCAGTGGTTCGGGGAGATAAGGGAAGATAGAGGGGGAATGGTATTTTTTTATATATTTTCTTAAATAAATTTAAAAATATATATATTTTAAAATTGTGAAAAAAATATATTCGAGACCCTCCTAATGTGTCCTTTCATTCGATATGTCGGACGACACAGTTTGAAAAACTTTGATTTTCAATTTTCCAATTATCACCCCAAAAGTGACCCCCATATGCCATATTAATTTATTTATGGTACACGTCCGTGTTTGGGTCACAGATGTTCACGGGCGTACCAAATTTCAACTCTATCGGTCCAGCAGATTCAAAGCAAATTGGCTTAGACAGACGGACAGACGGACAACCAGACAGACAGACACACGAAGTGATCCTATAAGGGTTTCGTTTTTTCATTCAGACTTTCGGAACCCTAAAAAAGAATATATTATTTAGATCTAAATAGTGACAATAAAAATTAAATGTTCAGTTTGATTGTGCAGAGTATTTGCAAATAGTGTAGCGAGTGTTTTTTGATATTGTGTCAATTATAATATTAGTTAATAAGTACCTAAAGTAAGATGAACTCCGCCAGCCCTAAAACCTGCCCCAAGCTCCGACACTTTTTGCCTTCGATATCTAATGACAAAGGCATCATTATCTAATCACGAGTTGTCGGTTTTTTACTACAAGCAGCTACTCATAGACTAAACGTACTCTATGCTGCAGTGATCAATCTTTGGCTATTTTAAAATGGTCTATGTTTTTGTTGCGTGTTATTTACTTAAACGGTTGATAGTGTAAGTTTTAGTTATGTGGTAGTTTACTATAATATTACCGTAACTGAAGACTGATAGTAGGAAAAATATATTTTGAATTAAAGGTTTCGGCAGTTTTTTTTTATTTTTTTATTCAAATCTGTACTAACGTTAACTTACATAAAGTCTGCCAAACTGCATAACAGTTTGTCGGCAGTTGTTCTTCAGATTACACATATGAAATTTTGAAAATTAATGTGCTTGTTTAAATTACTTAATTATGCTAAGCAAATAAACTATTATACAGTCGTGATAAGAAGAGAGAGAAAAAAACAGAATAGTACATGATACAAAAAGGCATTTTCGCCAACGTGACCTTTGTTACAAACATATTTAAGGACACAATGTAGAGATAATGTATTTGTAGAACTCTTCTAAGTTGGTCCTTGTTTACTCTATGAAATACTGTTTTACTGAAATTGTTGTAAGAACATAGGACAGATTTCTACCAAAAACTATTAAAAAAAAAATATGAGGCTTAAGAAATATTAGAGGTGGTATCGGGAGGTCAGAAGACGCAGCATTGAAAGACCTCTCACAGGGTGAACCAATAACCTGGTGAGGGTCACGGGAATTCAATGAATGCGAGACGCACAAGACAGGTAATAATGGCGACACTTGGGGGAGGTCTATGTACAGACTGTTGTCAACATTACCTGACCCACCCTAAAATCAAACGACTTTGGACCCTCTGCCTGTAACATTAAGGTTTATTTAATTTATATGAGCTTATCACACAAGTGCACGAGGACTCGATGAACAAAAATACAATAATAACACAGACACTCAAATTTGATCTTTAACACGTAACGTTAAGGTAAACCCACCCAACATAGTCGGAGCCACCGGCATTATATATGTTTTTGTTAAGCTATTTTAATCATTATCTCGTTAACATTAAAGTTGAAAAGCTTTTAAGTCACACTACATAATTACAACCCAATCTTTAATTTCGCGTATTCCCAACATGTTCTTGTGGCTTATCGGTTTGATGCTGGATTGACGACGAACAGCATGTGGGTTCGAAAACACAGTCCACCTGTACATCAGTTTCTTTTTTAATTTGTTTTCATTTCTACAATATTGCTTGCAATATTAAAGAACGACCAATATGATTTTCGCCTAATAACTTATCTTGTGAACGGGTGGGTAAATTAAAAAAAATTAAGTTCACAGTTCTTTATAATGAATACGAATATTTATTTTTCAACTACCCACTTATTACAAAGTTATGTGAAAATATTACCATTTTAAAAAGTTTATGTATAGTCTGTAGTTCTTTACAATAATACAAGAAATAGTTATGGAATATAAATTCTATAGTCTGATAAATGAAAAATTAAAAGAAAAAAAAAAATTCTATATTGAAAGCAAAACAATATCTTTGTCGCAGGATTTGATCTCGAACTTTGTTTATCTCAGTCTTACACACAGACCACGAGACCAGAAATACTTGCATCCGATCATTAAAATAAGCTATTACACTTAGCATATTATAACAAATAGTTATAAAATATAACCTAATGCTAACGTTTTAAAGATCAAATTTGCGTGTCTATATTATTATTGTATTTGTTCATCAAATCCTCGAGCAGTTGTCTGATAAGCTCAAAATAAATTAAATAAACCTTAATGTTACGTGCAGAGGGTCCAAAGTCGTTTGATTTTAGGGTGGGTCAGGTAATGTTGACAACAGTCTGTACAACAGTGGACGTCTTTCGGCTGAAATTGTCGTGGTAAAATAACATTTGCAAGAGCAAGAGCTCAAAACAAAGACTAATAGACGCCAGGACTTATAACTGTACATTTGGAGATTTACCGTGACTTTTAAGAGGATAAGACAGTCGCCTACATTCTAAAAGGTCAGCCCGTTATTTTGCTGCCCAATCCCATCAACAACTACGCTACTCTCAGAGATATAAAGCTGTGAATTCTCGTGTAGTTATCATTTTGTTTTTTTGCAAAGATAAATAAACCTCTACGAAAACATCGGGAGGAAACCGGCATGCCCCAGAACCAAAATTTCGAAGAAATATTACATCTACCAACCCGCATTGAGCCCGCGTGGTGTATTAAAGCCCACACCCTGTCACAGAGAGGAGGCCTGTGTCCCAGCAGTGGGAACATTAAAAGACTGACTATGCTTATTATGTAAATTTTACCCAGTTTTGTAGAAACCTATCGAACTAAAATAATGAGCTGATTTCTTGCACTTCTGGTTATTTCCTCTGGAAAATGAGTCTGCATGTCATGATCTGCCTAGCCATTTCCCAAGTACCTTGGGGTCGGCTTCCAGTTTAACCAGATGCAGCTGAATACCAGTATTTTACATGGAGCGACTACCTATCAGACCTCCACAACCCAGTTACTGGGTAATACGATACCCCTTGGGAAGACTGGTTGTTAGACGACCCGTAAAGACTGTCACAGATCCACGATTGAAAGCCGGGACCAACGGCTTAACCACTATTGGCACCTGCGAAAAATATCGATAGGTGCCGTATGTGGAATACCTCAGGTGCCATGCCATTCACTCAGGTGCCATTTAAACGGGTGCCCTATATGGAATACCTCGTTTGCCGAGGCACGGAGGAGTCTCGGTATGTAAAGATGGTCACCCATCCATGGACCAACTCCGGCAAGCGTAGCTTAACCTGATAGATCGACCCATTCCTCTGTTATTACTTTAGCCACGAGCACCTCACTATATTAAAAATTATAGGAACATAAAGGACTTAATACAATACTACATATCATAATATACGTCACAAGATAAAGTACAGAATTATTAAGCAATTTAATATTAGTATTAGCATAAAATTATTAGTTGCTAAAGCTTTTGAGGCACGACTCGACAATAGATAATAATTCGATATGTACGGTCGGCAGAAATGTGAGAATCAAAGGGTTGAAGAAATAGTGACTCAAGTACCTAGAATTTTTTATTTTTATATCGATGTCTTAGAGATTTACCGCGTTGTAGTTAAGTGTCATATTTTACTGATATTTACTTACTGGGAGTGTCATATTTTGCCGTTAGTGGGTCGATGACTTCAGTTCTTGTTATTTTTTTATTTTATATCATAAGCAAATTGAAACAAAGGGCCATTTGTAATTTAATCATCACAAATTTTGCTGTTTTGTCTTTTAGTCTGTTGTTATGATAAGAGTATTTCCACTCCACTCATCATCATCAGCTTTTAATTGTCCCCACTGCTGGGGCACAGGCCTCCTCTCAGTGCGAGGTTGTGGGCCGTACGTAATCCACCACGTGCGCCCAGTGTGGGTTGATGGATGTCACATGTCATCGAAGTTTTGGTTCTAGGACATGCCGGTTTCCTCACGATGTTTTCGTTCACCGTTTTGAGAGCAGTAGTGATGAAATAATTTACACAAAGTAAACGACCTACAACTCACTCATTCAGTTTAAAAAATTGTGAACCTGCTTGTCTTGGGATTTTTCCACCAAATCCTTATTTCAGTGTCTGTTCTCAGGCTTCAACTTTTATATTTCTTTTTAAAATATATAACCCAACACATTTTGTATAATCCAAGCTCCTTACTACCATTAGAAGTCGAACATCTAAGCTATCCGTACATAAAAATGCACACACAATTATTTATCAATTTGACGTAATGATAGCTGCACTTACGTACCCATACTCGTCAGTAATGACTTCAATTAGAACTACCAACGGATCGTTACAGCACAAAATCATTTCTGACACATAAATTGTATAGACTATTGTATCATTCTTGTAACATTTGAAAGATTAATTCGATTGGCTGCTGGGTTTATTTTTTTTATTGACTGTACATGGTATTTGAATTTAGAAGTGTAATTTTCTGTGATTTGTTTTGTAATATCTTTAATTTTTGAGTGGATGGGTATATCACGTTTCTTTACAATCATAGAGGAAGAATCCACTTTATTAGAAATAGGTAGCTTGGGGATACCGTAATGTTTAGTTTCTTAACTTTCAATCTGTGAATGGGTTTACCTTTTCTGAATTTAATGATTTTGAACACTGGAAATAAAAATCTAATTATTTTGAGAACTGGATTCGGCTAGATACCCCGCCTGCATTGTTTAAGGGAGGAGGGACACCGGTAGGAAAACCAACTTTTTTTAAAAGAAATAGAGTATTTCTGATTTCAGACGGTAAATAAAGAGTACCACCTTAAAAAAAAAAGAGTACCCTTTTTTAATTTTTGAAAGATATTGTTTGTGTCTTTTGCGGCACATAACAATTTTTCATTATTTTTAAAAGAATTGTATAACTCCAAACATTCATAATGTATTTTTTTAGCTTAATTTTTATTAATTTCAATGGAAATTTTAACAGTAAACGTTACATTTTTTGTTTATGACAATGAGTATACTGGTATTCATGACTGGTATTTTACTATAGTAAACATTGTGAAAAAAAGAGTATTTTAGCGTACACTATTAGTATTACAGATTATAGAGTACAACTACATGAAATAGAGTAGGTACAATACTCCATTTTAGAGTACGGTTGGCAACCCTAGACACCGGGGTCGCTATCTCAGTAAAGATGGTGGTACAGTGATCACATGCTGCCGTGGTGCACAGCGAGGTTCAGAGGAAACCATTTTACCGTCTCCACAGATATGTACCCAAATAATGCGTTGAACAGAGGGAGTTCCGGAGTAGTCCTGTAGAGTTCTCGCCGCCCCTGCCATGTGTGGAAAAAACATTCGACTAAAAACACGAGACAAATCCACAAAAAACCAAATTTTCTTCATGTATATTTTAATCACGAAGCTACACGAGAGATAGCTCATTGCAATGCCGATAGCTTAAAAAATGAGGCTCGAAGCAAAATAAATGTTGAAGCAATTTAAAATTTGACGTGAGAGCCCTTTTTTCTTTGATGTCGGTACGGACGGACGGACATCGAGGTAGAAGTCGAGCTCGTCTCGCTTTCTCACCTCGTCTCGCCTCGCATTGGAGTGATAAACCCGAAATCATTTGCTAACTGAACGTTACAAAAAATATGCTGTATATAAGTTCCTTGACAGGTTTTCTCGCACCCTAATTCCCACACCACAAAATAGGCCACACATAATCATTACACACATTTCACCAATAATATTCACATCAGAACCGAAAACAAGGCAAATCGTCACGACACATAACGGTTTGATTGTTATACTAGCCTAGTACCATAAACACGGGCTAGGTAAGCTGTTGTATTGCTATGCTGGCCTAGTACCGTCGACAAGGCCTAGGCAAGCTGTTTGAATAGCTGATGGTGTCACGAAGACAGCTGGATACGGTTAGAATGTAAGTGGTTTGATTGGTGCATACTTGGATGGTTTGTTTTATTTTTTTTGTGGTCTTGTATGGTTGGAGTACACCTGGGTTGTGCGTAGAGGCCGATAGAGATTTGAGACATTATGACAGGTAGGGATATTTTCGAGCGTTGTGTTTGTTAGTCAGGGCATCTGCCTGGGTAGCGGATAAATTCGAAATAGAGTTACCGCTGCTCTTGGCACTGAAGTAACTGAAGGAACAGAGGTGGGTTCTAATCAGTAAAAATCTGATACGCCCTCCCACTCCACCCAGAGCGGGCGAAGTCATTGGATGTTTTCTCAACCCACAAAAAAGGGCATCTGCCTGAGGTGGCGGATAACCTGACTGGGGTCACGGATAAATTCAAAAGAGAGTTGCCGTGGCCCTTGGCACAGGCTACTGAAGAAACAAGGGTCGGTTTTAGTCAGTAAGAGTCTGGCACGCCCTCCCGCTCCACCAACCCAAAGCGGGAGAAGTGATTTGATGATTTCCCACATTCCAAAAAAAAAAGGGTTTGGGGACTGTTTCTTCCTTGCCTGAGTGCCCAGGGGAGCGGAAACTCTGTTACGAATTTATCAACTTTGGCATGCAGGCACCGGCCATGGTGGGCCCCGTCAGTGGTGGCTGACATACATCTATTTGAGGCGCGCGTGGAACACTACGCGCCTTCGAATCACGGGCCTGGTGTTGATCGGATGGCGAGCTACCCATTACTCGTGGTCCAAAGTCCCCGTACCTAACAGTCAGAACTTGTTCGATAAAATCTGTAGCTGTGACAAAAAAAAACCTAAGTATACTTAAAAATCTCGAATCCAGCCTATTTCCTCCTAATATTATAAATACGAAAGTTTGGATGGATGGGTGGATGGGAGGAAGGATGTTTGTTACTCTATCACCCCAGGATGGTTGAACTGGATGAGATTTGGCAAAAGAGATAGATTATAGTCTATACTAATTTCACGCAGGTAGAGCCGGGGCGATAGCTAGTCTACCTATAAAGCAATTAATATATTATAATAATCAACACCGCGAAATAAAATGCCCACAGCAATATTATAATAACAAAGCAAATAAAAACGTCATTACTGAAGCCGTCCTGCGATGATCTTAGACAAATGATTCACATCTCGTTCTTGACCCAATTGCATTCACACGCGTGCGATGCAGTAGGAAATCGTTCAGTTTGCATGTTTCCCTGTACGGTTTTTTATGGTTATGTTATTAATATTTTACATTAAGTTTATGATTTATTGAAAGTGATTTTGTGTACAGCGTATCACTGTATTTTATTTAATAGCCTATCGTGTCCCACTGCTGGACAAAGGCCTACCCTATATCTTTCCAGACAGGCGCACGCTGTTTGGAAAGATATGGGGACGCCCAGTTCATCTTGCCAACGCTTTCTGACGTTGTCTATCCTCTGGCACCTATTGCGTGACTTCATGATCTTGCATGCGGTCGATGTGACCCAACCAATCCCGTTTGAACCTGGTCGCCTATTTACCGCCCGCCGGGGTCAAAGAAGTTATTGAAAGAGTTACCAGCCACCCAGAGTGGGAGAAGTTAATTGATGAATTCCCACCCTATTGAACCACAGATTGGATTACAGATCAAAAATATTTATATGGGTGTTATTTAACGATGAGCTATCTATGCTCCTAGATCTCACTTAAAGAGTGCAGGACCCTGGGACAATTTTAGAACACTTATACACACCCACACACTTATAGAGGGAGTAGCACGTATGTTATTTTACAAAGGTTTACGTTTATAAAATAACAAACAGAGTCTATATGTCTACTCGTATCTATTCGATAAATAAAGATTTACATTAGGTAGAAGCATGGAAGACGAATATTAGGTAAGTCACTCAGAATATAAGCTACGTGCCATTTAAACTAAAGACATAATTTAGATGTAACAAACAATATTAGCACAACTTGGCACAGAAAACCATCAAGCAGATTAATTCCGGGCGATAAGCTGCAGCATCCACATCACCCGATTACCATTCGCAATATACCCATCCTCAGTTCATGTCTAGCTTAGTAAGCACACTTCCTACACCGTTCCCATAGCACAAACACATGCTTAGAATGTGTTATCACGGTTTTCCCATAGTATTTTCTATCACCGTTTGAACCTGATATAAATTCAGATTAAAATTGCAAAGGCGTTTGCTGTTTCAATGCATGCTTAGACTTTGTTGACGGGAATTGAGATTCTGTTTAATAGTAAATTGGAGGCATTGCAAAGCTCGGACTATTTACATCATGGAAGCAGTCATTTGGTTTTCAATGAGAGGATTACGGCTTATGGTATTCTTAGGATGTTACTCGTACTACGCCAATCGATCGATCGTCGATCGACCATCGATCGACCATCCATACATCCATCGTGTAATAACACCCTTATAGAGCTTCTCGGCAAGTTACTGAGTACGCGTACAAAATTGGCAAAATTTCTTCCTTTATCAAACAAGGAACATGGTGGACATTCCACCCATATGCACAAAACGTTTTGGGAACACATTCATTATACATATAGCTACGGAGTGGAATTCCCTATGTGTCCCGGAGTCATAAAATATAATAATATAGAATAGCGTGCACCAACGTCGAGCAGATCATCGTTAACCATCAGGTGAGATGGTGGTCAAACGCGAGCAGCCTGATGCAGTTCATGGCATTAAATCTGCGAAGTAACTAAAACAAATACCACTAGCTGCATCAGACTGCTTCAAAAATAACTTGTTTGGAACTTTCTAGTTGTTCTTGCAGTCAGGTTTTTTTGAAAATTTTAATATTTTTTTTTTATATTTCTCCTAGAATGGTAGACACTCAATGCTGACTGTTGCTACAGGCTGAACATTTCTACCTCGACATGATCCTATGGAAGACTGTCTTCCTTTGTTCGACAAGTAATAATTGTGGATCGACCGTCGTAATAAAATTAAACCGTGTCTATCCCCACTCATCCCTGATCAACAGAACTCCTTGAAACTAAAACACAGCAAGGTGTTGCCATATTTTTACGATGGAAGGCCAGTTCGGACTTGTTTACGAACATGTTGCGCCTACGTACGCGTGGGCAGACCGGTCGCAGGTTGCCAATTCGATTTGTTCGTTAGGCTGTTAGCACACTGACGCTTACCGCTGCGATTTCAGTGCAGAACGCGATACTTCTTAATATATTTTTGTTTTTTCGTCGCTAGGATTTCGCAGTTCAGCGCCAGTGTGCAAACAGCTTTATAGCTTTTGGTCTAGAAGCCAATGAAGTTATGTTTTTACGGTGTTTTTGGTTGTTGAAATGTGCAAATTTTCGCTTAGTTCTTGTTTTACCTAGTGTGGTTGGACAGTTGCATATACGAGTAGTTACTTGTTCAAAATTTATTATGTAAGCATTTGGTTAGTGAGAATTCTAATTTTGTTGAGAGAACTGTTTGCCTGGTTTCTGGGAATTTTTATGACTGTAACCTTATACTATGAAAGGTTATAGACGGAGTGTCAAAATCCAGCAGTCTGAAGTACCAGAATGAGAAGCCGGCTTGTATCTGTACACGCGAAAGAAGCTCACATAGACAAAATGAGAAGCCGATACTTCATCGTTATGTTCGTCAAGGTCACTCACACATTTTAATGATCCTGCTTCATTTAATGTCCAATGACGTTCCGTGTATGACCTTTCATAGTCTAAGACTGTAACTTGACAAGATAATGATGATGGTAAGTCTCACTGTCCTGAATTTTCATTTGGTTTATGTGAAATGATTTGCCATGATAAATGCTTCATAACTAAAATCATAAAAAAAATACTAAATAAATGAAATATAAGTTATTGTACAGCAAAATTATAACAAAACTCTCTCACAATATTTCTTATTCTATGGGTACAATGGCGGTATTATTGTTGACTAGAATTATATTTTAAAATACTTCATAAGCCCCACAATTTTCGTATTTGTAATCAAAAACATTGAATGTCTAAAATAACCGACTAAATCGAACGACCCGATTTAAATTCAAATGTCACCAGACGCGAGCCCCACGTACAGTATTGAACACAAGTTTACGACAAAATTATAACAATTTGTGTGTATAATCAGTGCAAAATTATTGTCACTTTCCTACGCATGATCCCGTTGGCGGGTGTTGTGAAATAGCACCAGCGCTGTTGGTGACACACTGGTCTAGCGAATGAACAATAAAATAGAAGAGGTTGAATCTAAAGAAGTCGTGCTGAAAGAACGATGCCCGGGGGTTCAGGATAAATTCGAAAGAGTTACCTCGCCGCTGGGCATTCAGGGCAGGGAGGAATAGGAGTGGGATTTAGTCAGTAAGAGTCTGACACGCCCTTCCGCTCCACCCTAGAGCGGGAGAAGTCATTGGATGATTTCCCACCCCCCCAATAAAAAAAAATGTTCGCCTTTGTACATTATTTTTTGTTGCATAAAGTTTAAACAAATATAATATCTGTTAATAAGGAATATCTACTCAGTGTTCGAATTTGAAGAATGCTGAATTAAGAAAGCTGCTTTTTATTTATTTATTATCAGAAAAGGAAACACATGTAACTAAAAGAATTATGTGAATATGATGAGATGTGTATAAATGTGGATGGATCAAGAGGGAAAGGGAAGCAAAAGAAAAGATGGATGGATTGTGTGAGTAGGGATATGAAAGAAAAGGAAGGAAGAAAAATGCAACATGGGATAAGGTCAGGAAGACGATGATGATCTACTCAGTGTTCGAATTTGAAAAACGCTGTTTTTTTATTTATACATAGAAACACCGTCAACATGTCTACAAAAGACATTAAGAGTACTTTTTCACAAAAGATTTAACTTACCTATCTGGTGGAGAAGGATTTTTTTCTTTTGTTGGACACAGATACAACAATGGTTCAGAAGGTGCATTACCGTAAAATAAAAGATAATTGAAGTAATTTTGCCCTTTTTTTTTTTGGAAATCTGTTCTATTTTTTGGAAAAAAGGTTTTTTTTAATTTTTCTTTTTAGTTGTGTAGTTCCACATTAAATTGTGTTAACAGTACATAGACATACGATCGCAGCTATCGCGAGTCATTTGCTGTTAGTTATTGATGAGTTCCACTGTCTATCTCCGAAGATCTTCATCAGATCCTAATGTATTATATATTAAAACTTTCTTTGAACAATATGCATTTGAATAACGAAAACACCATCCAAATCAGATCAGTAGTTTTCGTGAAAACATACATATACATACGGGTTGATTACAGAACCTCTTTTTTTGAAGTCGATTAAAAATATACATCTCTGGTAGAAAGACACTTTATTAGAAATTTATAATTACCTAACTAGAAAGACAAAAGCATATATCTTCAGTAGGTCTGAAAGATAATTTTGTTCCTAATCTACAATCCACTCCAACTAAAGATTACCTACTAAAGATTAGATTTAGCTACTTAGTATGAAAAGGTTTTATTTAGTACTTAGTACAGTGCCAACTCAACTCTCAGACCTCTGAACCTTCAATTCGAAACATCATTCCATTATCAGCTACGCATAATTTTAGTCACGCAGCATCATTGTGCTCATTTGTCACCACAAATGAGAAGAGATGGGACATTCTATTTTTAGCCGAACTGCGCACCATATTAAAATTATCTGTCTATTTCTTCGTTGAACCAATTTGAACTCAGTTGTTCAAATTGGTAAAGCGTAAGTACACTAACTAGGTCACCCTTGATAGATGACTGGACTGGACCAACTTTAATTAGTGCTTTAACACCACTATTAAGACCTTTTGGATGGATAGCTTGAATATTTAAAGGAGTAATTTATGTTGGAATATTACCGATAGTTTTGCGCTGTTGTTTTGTGAATTCACAAGATTTAATTGGTCTTGAATTTTAGGTTTAGATTTACTTAGGCAGTAAAGGTGTAAAATGTAATTAAAGGCATTGGCGGGGTTATAAACAATAGGTGTCTATACTCATCAAAACGAACAAGAATAACAAATAAACTACAAAAACAGTGGAACAATTCAATGGATTTGAATTTTGTAGGTCTAAAATTTGTGCCTCACTAATATCTTCAAATAGTTGATCTATCAAAATAGGCTATATTCAGTGTTGGCAAACGTTACGATATCAAAGACTATCGTTTCATATATTCAAAGGCCACATAAAAGGTGCTTAAGTCTTATTGAACGCCACTAAGAAACGCTTAAATACATATCTAAGAACACTTACAACCAATATTTGAATTATGTATTTTAAATTACATAACAACAAATCAAACCTACAAACAATACAATTAAAACTAATAAGAGACTAAGAGAACTAATTTTCAATTACAACAACACTTAGCAGTCATAATACAAAACAGTACATCAAATATTACGCAAACCAAAGACTACTGACAAACATACAGACAAACATCCAAAAACTGAAAAAAGAACCTTAACTGGAAGTTATAGAGTTCAATATTGATGAAGTAGAAAATCAGAATAATGTTGTAGATGTAAAACAGCTTTATGTCATTGCAATAGCTTCGGAACTGATATTTAACGACTGGTCCATTATTTATGCATAGGAGATTAGAATAATGTTGCTACTCTGATGAAAGCGGGTTTGACGAACTATGTTTTGGAAGATAGGGATCAAGACTGGATGCATCTGGATTTATACCTTTCATCAACTCGACGATAATACGTACTCACACTAAATCGAGCGGATTTGAAAAAGGACTAGGAAAGACGACCCCAAATTAATGGGACATACTCGTACCTACGGTTTATGAGAAAGATGAAGATGGTAAAAGTTTTATTGACTTTCAGATCTTGAATATACAAAGGTCTGTCCTTAGTCTAAGAGATTTAAAATAAAGGTTACTTAAAATACACTAACTTAATTATAAAATGAAACATAAATTATGAGTAGGAAGTAAGATTTTACTACACAAAGACAGTGAGTAAAATAATTTTAATAATTTGTGATCCTAACCTAAGTTAAACTATTAAGTGAATCGTTTCTTAATAAAGTAGTTAAACCAGACCAACCATGCACTTTTGGCAAACGCTCGTACACCTTCAACCATCAAAGAAGTCGACAGTCAACGTGAAGCTGAAAGCCATAAACCCGATGAAAAAACAATTGTACCACAAAACAACATGAGGGTAACCACTTCAACAATACTAGAAGAACTAAACAGAAACATTAAAGCAAGAGAACAATGTAAGAAACGTGTTTTATTTGAACCAGGAAACAGTATGGACACAATATAGTTATAGTAAGTGATTGTAGGCAGCACGATACTATCTTAGTACAAGAAGTAATAAAGACGCCTCACAGTAAAATCTAGCCTTAGAACAAAAAAACTGTGGAGTATATGCTACAAAAAAATGGTTAAAGAATGCATTGCTGACACGACTTGCGATACCATTTTTTTTTTTTTGGTGGAGTCTGAGTGACGCATAATTGTATATAGGATGAGGGCGCTAATTGCTAAATTGACATTAGCGAATTACTAAAGAAAAATCTCATTACAATTCAAATAAGTCAATATCAAAGGCTTGCCATGTCTTTGAGCCTATATATATATTGTAAGGATAATGGGTGGTCATATTTTAAATATACTGCTTCTGCCCATATAAATTAACAACTTTATTCAAGAAAGTCATAGTCAATTCGTAGAAAAACTTTTTTACAAAAAAATAGACCGACTTATAAAAAAAGTGCAAAATAACTTTAATTTCGGAAGTCGTATTCTGGATTTGTGTCTTCGTTTTTAACACCGACTTCCGAAATTAAAGTTATTTTGCACTTTTTTTATAAGTCGGTTCTATTTGTAAGTAAAAAAAAGTTCTTTTATTTTTCACTTTTTAGTTGTGGTTCCCCATTAAACTGTGTTAACAATTCATAGACTGATGGCAGCAATCGCGGTTGATTTGCTGTCAATTTTTGAAGAGTTCTGTTGTCTGTCTGCGAAACCCATCATCAGATCTATATGAAATTTAAATAAGACCATTTCGGAACAAACCCCTTTCGAACAAAAATAATTTTGCTAATCCGTCAATTTATGACATAGTTATGCCCAAACATACATAAAAAATATATATATATAATTATATATTTATAAACATCCGAATTGATAAACTCCTTCTTTTTGTAGTCGGTTTGAAACACAATTGGATCTCCAATACCAATTTTGATCAGCTGATGAAGATAGTTGTTAATTTACTTGAGCAAAAGCAGCATGTAAAATATGTCCAGCCATTTCACTTACACACTGTTTAGCAGTCACTATAATTATTTTACTCAGTCACCAATTGTCAGTTAACTATCCATTATTAAGATCGATGAAGAAGAACTTCTTGACAATGATCCTGATCAAATCGACTCCAAATATATTCCTTTCTCTTTCACATTGGGATGCTACATCAACATCCAAAGGTAGATGAGTAGATGACAATATTATGATCCTAGTTCAAACCTAATGGAGTCTCGACAACTCTGTTCGAGTCAAGTCGCAGTACATTGCAGTATTGGAACCGGTTTCAGAACCGCTTCTGCCGTTGCCCACTGCGAAAGTTCATACGTGTATACTGCACTATAATGTTGTAGGTAATACTATAGTTTAGATGAGGACCAAGTTATAGACTTAGGGATCTTCTTTTTCGTCGTATTTATGATTCCAAAATTAAATTTACTATGACCAAAATTTTGCCGCATCAGCAGCATTAGTATTTGTTCGTAAATGTCTTTCCAGGTGTCGTTGCTCACGCGGGCCTGCGGACGGCGAGTAGTGGGTAGCTCGCAGTCCGATCAGGATCAGGCCCGAGAGTTGACGGCGCGTAGTGTTCCACGCGCCTGCAAGAGGTGTCAGCAATGCCTGGCGGGGCCCGTCATGGCTGAAGCCTGCCCAGGAGCCGTGGATCAATTCGAAACAGAGTTACCGCGCCTCTGGGCACTCAGGGCAGGGAAAGAACAGGGGTGGCTTTTAATCAGTAAGAGTCTGACACACCCTCCCGCTCCACCCAGAGCGAGAGAAGTTATGGGATGATTTCCCACACACATAAAAAAGGTGTCGTTGCACAGAGGGTATGAAAAGAGGTGAGGCATTATTTGGGACGTAGCTCCGCAACCAGAAAAAGCTTCCGGCGGGCCACCAACTGCCGTGGCCCACCTAGGAATCTCTAAATCTAATTAGGGATTGAACCAAGGCTTAACACTGTTTTGTTTAATGTTGCATGAGTTTTGATTTCTGAAATATTGTGTAACATATTATAAATGTATCAATAAGACTCATGTGACATCTACTGCTCTCAGTGAGTTCGGGTGGTGGATTACCACCCACACCTTCTCGCAGGGAGGAGGCCTGTGTCCAAACAGTGGGAACTTTAAAGGGCTGATGGATTATGGTTGTGCCTGTTTGACTTGAAAGGAGCTGGAGGATTTAAAATACATAATTTTGTAAAAGTTCTATCTATGAAAGGGTTGACTATAACTGAGATGACGACTAATTGAGAAGCCTGGAAGAAGAAGACATCTTTATCCCCAGGATAGTGATGATAAGTAGGAAAACAGTTTAGACTACGTGCTGTTTGTTGCTTGGAACTGCAGCAAACAGAAGTCACTCCAGTGACCACTATACGTACGTAAAACCGCCAGAAAACACTTCCACTGTTTTGATAACAGACTGTAGCGAGATCTGTTTAGTCACATACGAACATAACACACAAATCCAAAATCGCGATAGCAGAATTCTCGGCTCGATTTGAACAGTCTGAAATTTACCAGCGGGCAGTTTGCCGGACCAGACACACAAACCGTCTGGTCTCCTCCCTCCCTTTTCAATTGAGGTTTTCGGGACTTTACACTCTGTTCCGCATACCTTCAAACGACTGCTACAAAATCGCTCTCCGTTCACCACTTGCGTCCCTACGTCAGACAGAAGCTAACCCTCAAGCTATCTATTGCTTAGAGAATTATGTTCGATCCTGACTTACCCCAGCTCAGGTTTATAGGTTACAAACTTAAAAAAAAACTGTTGTTAGACTT
Source organism: Polia nebulosa (assembly GCA_951329385.1). NCBI lineage: Eukaryota > Metazoa > Arthropoda > Insecta > Lepidoptera > Noctuidae > Polia > Polia nebulosa. Next base: position 4,861,505 of record OX589609.1, read on the forward strand.
GTTCTTAGAATGATTTATTGGAGAGAAGATTTTGCAAAGGTTAGAACAAATTTGAGCAGTGTTTGGACTTGGAAGGAAGCAATCCTTCCGCCGTAGCAAACAGCGTGTGCCTTTTGTAATTTGTACAGACTGAAGCAACCAAACATGAGTTTTTGGCGGGATATTCTCGAGTGAAGTTCAGTGGCTGTTTTAATTATTCGTTTAATGATTCTAGTGGTTATTGTGATGTAAAATTGGTGTAGTTTTGTGTCTCAAGTGTCTACGCAACTGGACAATAAGTAGAATCATTGAAACAGGTGCGATCTTGGTAAAATGGAGCTGAGAATTTTATTGTAGTATTGACTACCTCAGCGAAGTTTGCCGAGAAGGCTGACTCGACACATTTGTTGCCAAATACTCCAAAAAACATTAGAATGTGTTACATCTGCTTTCTAATGAAAACATAATAATAAAAGTACACTACTGATGACTACGGAAGACTAGGCAATATGGTCAAAAGACTAATAATATGGGTAAATAATAAAAAAAAATAGAACCGACTTCCAAAAAAAGTGCAAAATAACTTTAATTTCGGAAGTCGGTGTTCCTATTTTGTGTCTTCGTTTTTTGACACCGACTTCCGTAATTAAAGTTATTTTGCACTTTTTTTGGAAGTCGGTTCTATTTTTTTGTAAAAAAGTTTTTTATTTTTCACTTTTTAGTTGTGGCTCCCCATTAAACTGTGTTAACAATTTATAGACATACGATAGCAGCAATCGCGGTTGATTTGCTGTCAATTCTTGAAGAGTTCCGTTGTCTGTCTCCGAAACCCATCATCAGATCTTTTTGAAATTTAAATGGACCATTTCGCAATAAACCCCTTTCGAACAAAAAAAGAATTTTGCAAATCCGTCAATATATGACGGAGTTATGCCCGAACATACATAAAAAAAAAAAAAAAAAAAAATACAAACATCCGAATTGATAACCTCCTCCTTTTTCGAAGTCGGTTAAAAAAGCAAGCAAACATTTTGAAAGTGAAATAATTCTCTTGAAGTTCTTTTTTACTCGACTTATAAGGAGGGTAATGTTTTTCGAAACGATGTTTGTATGTCTATTTCTTGGGCACGGGCTGTAACCTAAACGGCTGGATAGATTTTACCAAAAAAGGAATCATTAGATTTGCCTTGATCTAAGCTATCAATCTGCAATATGCCTAACCTTTTCCCAACTATCTTGGGGTTGGCGTCCAGTCTAACCGGATGCAGCTGAATACCAGTATTTAACATGGAGTGACTCCCTATCTGACCTCCACAACCCAATCACTGGGTAATACGATACCCTTGGTAAGACTGGTTGTTAGACTTTCGGGCTTCTGACGATCCGTAACGACTGTTAAAGATCCACGATTGACAGCCGGGACCAACGGCTTAACGTGCTTTCCGAGGCACGGAGGAGTCTCGGTATGTAAAGATAGTCACCCATCTATGGACCTACCCCGGGGGACGTAGCTTAACCAGGTGGATTAACCTGTGCGACTGTTATTACTTTAGCCACGAGCTCCACTCTTGACATAGGTTATATGAATAAAAAAAAACAAATTGGCGACCGCCATTAGGTAAGTGATCTAGTCTTATTTTTTTTGTGACATGGTCATATTGAGGATCATAATAAAGAGTACGAAGAAACGATTTCAAAAATATGACTCACTTAAGCCTACCTCCGCATAAGTGGCGCCCTCATTGAATAAAAAATCGCAGCAAAGCGTAGAAAACAAAGATTAAAGAATCTTATGTTGCGTTTGTTGCAAAGAGGATAAGATACGAGTATTTTTACGTTGTTAAAACAGGACTCAAAATGTTTCCAAAGACGGCCGTTTTTGACACTTTTGCTTACTACTTTGGATACGAGACATTTTGAGTCCTGTTTTAACAAAGTAAAAATACCTTATCCTCTTTGCAACAAACGCAACATGGGATTGTTTAATCTTTATTTTCTACGCTTTGTTAGGATTTTTTAATCAATGAGGACGCCTGTGTCTACTTCTCTTTTTCTTCCAACCCTCCTTTCGCAGGTATGCTGTTAGAAATTTCTTTAGAACTAAGCATAACCTTTGTACCTATTTCTCTGTTTCCTTCTTAGTATCTGTTTTTTTTATGTGTGTAAATTAATTGTTAAATAAAATAATAATAATAAATAAAAGTCTACAATCTGAGAAGTATATGCAGGCTACAGTCCCTCTTTCATTTTCCATTAATGGGTTACAAACGATCCAATAGGTAATAAAAATAATAATCTCCAGCAAACAACAATAATTCCCACACTATGATTGCTAAGGTAAGTGCACCAGTTATTGACATAGATAAAATATTTCATATTGCAAAATATTTAAGTGGATTATCAATACACTTGACATCATGTTGATATCAGTTTCACTGACTCACATCTTGAAGTGTTAAGTTATTAATATTATTGTGAAGCTGCTCTTATTGTTCATGACATAACAACGCATCACACATGGTGGCCACGTGGTGGCCCAGTGGTAACGATCTCGACTTACCAAGTCGCGACAGCGACTCGCGATCCTCCTCCGCGAGAGGGAATGGGCCGCACAATTGACCACGCGGGCCGAGTGCACGTTGGTGGATGTCACATGTCTTTGAATTTTTGATTCTAGGACAGCCCGGTTTTTCTCAGTATTTTATCCTTCACCGTTTTCGTCATGGAATACAATTTAATTTAAAAAAAAAAAAAAACCGGCCAGATGTGTACCGGGCCACGCGCAGTGTAGGGTTCCGAAGTCACCCGTTATAACATGCAGACATATAAGGAGGTTTTATGTTTATTAGGTACTCTAATGAACATATTGAGTTCACGGTGTAACGGAATAACGTTTAATTTAAAAACGAAAAAAGAAAAAAAATTTTTCATGTTTACTACCCGTTTTAAGTGTTAAATAAGTCAAAAATTTACCAAGTATTTTTTTCTAAGAATTTTGTGTTTTTTACGTAATTTTCCAAGAAAGTACATTTTATAAGTTGGGCGACTATTACTCTTAAACTAACAGAGCTAACTTAGCCGTGATAGTTTTTTTTTTTCAAAGTTTGTTACAAGTAATATTACCATTACGATTTTTTTCAGATTTTTCAAGCTCACAGTTTAGCTTTTAAAGGCGGACGCTCGACTCGAACAAAGAAATTCATGGTAAAGTTTAATATTTTGCAAATTATAGTACTCACTTTGTATGTACGGGAGCCACAATAAGAAAAAATCTTTTTTTTTTATTTTATGTTTCGTTTTCTTGGTGTAATTTAAGCTTTCTGGTACGAACAGTCTCTCTGGGTCTGTAGCGACATCTATGACGCTACATACGAACTAGAACAGCAAAAATTCCTACATCGCGCAAGCAGAGTTCTCCGCGCGATTTGAACATATGCAACAGCCCGAAATCAACTATAGGGCAGTTGCCCGGACCAGACACAACACCCGTCAGGTTGAGGATCCTCCTTTTTCAATGGAGTTTGTGGGACTTTACACTCTGTTCCGCATACCTCTAAAGGACCAACAGACTGAAACTATAAATTCCTTGTCCTTGTTAGGACTACGGAACCCTAAAAACAAGTACCTACCGTTTTGTTACAAATTCTAAACAAACAATAAATGTGCGAGTCTTTTAAGTTAATAAACATTTATGTCTCGCGATCTTAATATAAACTGCTATGTATATAATTTACTACTTTACTCAATTGTGTCATTACTCATTAAAATTACAGCAATTACGTAAATGTTTCATACTTATCTATTTAATAGTTCATCAAGAATTATTGACATTCAAACAATGAACATCTTGACCTTACAGAAACATCAGATACTAATTTATTATAATAATATTAAATATTAAAACGTAACCATTAATCTAAATATAACAATAACATTGTCAAGATAACTAACACTTGCATTTTCATTAACAATAACTTTAGATACGTAATAGTTTATTATGTATAAACAAAAAACATTATTTGAGGAAAACAATAAAATAAATTGTAACGCGCAGATCGATTCAATGAACTCCAATTAGGTATTTATTTATTTATCGTTTATATACCTATATTTTTGTGGTAATGTGGTTTACAAACATTTACGGCGTAAATATTTACGTTTGCTATTTTTTATTTACCTATATTTTATAGGTTTAATTAATGTTTTCCTGGTATTTTAGTTTCAATCACTTAATATTGTTTTGTAGGCCTATAAAATTTATTTCATGATAGTGACTCCTGGATATATATAATATATATGTCGCCGCGAGAGCGTCTGGCTGCTAAGATAACAATCATTACTAATTACTTTAACTAATATTCGAGATTTAAAGTTAGTTAGTTTAGTTAAATCTGCCCTCTATGGGATACATGTTCAACTATGACACTAAATGTTAGTTATTTTAATTCAGTGCCATCTATTGGCGTCTTGATGGAATAAAACCTTTAATGGAAATGATTATTAAACTAATTGCAATGTTTTAATTATAAACTAGAGTTTAAATAAAGAGGGAACATTTATTTTATAGCTTCTGGATTATTGGTCATTCTAACAATTTCACATTGACGAAGGGTATAGTTTGTTTATGACTTACATTACCAAATTCTAAACAATGGCGTCGGCTGAGTGAGATTTAAAATGGTCAATACCCAGATGTTATAATTTAATACGAAAGCTAAATTGGTTTCAGTATTATATCCCGAACTATAAACTCATATGACTATTTAACACAACACGTTCTAATGAAAACCTTTGTTTGTTTAAATTACTTAAATTGCCGGGAAATGTTGTAAGAAGTAATGAAGCTACGAATTTAACTTAAGTTATAAGAAATGTTTCAGCATTAGTAATTAATAGCTATTGTTTATTGATTACATAATTAATTAATAAGTGTTTTGGTATTGTTTGTAAGTTTTCTTAAATAAGTAATGAAATTCTGTATTGGAATATGGTGTGCTTCCGCCCATTTTGATTTGGACGCGTGTGTTCTGCCGCGGGAATAGAGAGTACGCTCTCCCAGTAGTTTTGTGTAGACTAAAAATAAAAAGGAAGCTTGATAGATTGTGTTTCTCGACAAGTGTTCTAATGTTTAAAAGAATGTCCTCAGAGTTTCTTTTCTGTCAGTTCTTCTCTGAGAGAACAATGCCTTGGAACTGGCAGGCCACATATTATGTGGTTTTAGTTTGTTAGCTTCAGATGACTGATCAACTCTTATGCAGTTCCACAAGTGTCTGTACATGGTTTAAATGAAATAAAACCCATGAGTTTCAGTCAAGTGTTGTGTTTAATTGAAGTTGAACCATCATTCATATCAACAATGAGAAATTGTACCAGAAGCACCTTAGTACGAGTGATCTGAGTAGTGATGCTTCGTTATCAGAAGTGGGATTGCACCCATGCAATCCCACTCCCGCCCATGCTATGAATGCCGGACATCCAAAGAATTTCGTGCAACTGTCCACGGTCGACAACCTATGAAAACGCACGTAAAACCCTATTCTGACACAAGTAGCCTGGAAGTTGGCTGTATTCTCGTCTATATGGCTGACGAAAAAGATGCTGAACATGATTACAATTGGAATTGGAACAAATAATAATGGAATGTAAATGAACACATGCAGCAGTCAAAGCTATCATCTTCGTTACACCTGTGACTATCATAAAAACACTTCATAGAGTTCATCAAATTGTTGTAATATGCTCCAAGTATAAACAATTGATGTCGGATATTACTGTAAAAAAAAAAAAAATTGAGATGGGCAAACAATGTACAACACAGAATGACCGAAGCAGCAAAATTATCAAATATTTGATACAAGGAAACAAACAGGTTAAACAATTGATTGACGGATTCCAAGGACAATACGGGGAGTATTTTGTTTTATTTATTTGTTGTAACTAAAACTGAACTGCCGAATCATTCATAAACAGGTCAACTTTAGAGTCGCTTTTTGCTTGACAATTTGCAGAAGTAAAATAACAACTCAACATAAATTACTTCATAAAATTAAAATAACTCACTACGTTCAATGTTATTATTCAAATAATAGCTTTTCCCAGCGGATTGTTGCGTGAAGTTGATACTTCCCTCACTATAAATTATAGCGTATGTGCTTTTCCAGACTATAATCTGTCTCTGTGCCAAATTTCATCCTAATTCATTCAGCCATTCTAGTGTGATTGAGTAATAAACATCCATACATCCTCACAGGCTTTCACATTTGTAATATTAGTAGGATAATTTTTAACATGTTATGAACCTTTTATGACAAGTAAATTAAAGTTTCTTTAAACATGCAGTGTATGGAAACTTTCCTATTGAAATAAATATCACTACCTAATCAAATGACAGATTTTTAGGTTTGTTATTTGGTGCACTTACACCAAATAAAGTCATCAAAAGACTTGTTGATTAGGTGTTTGTCACATTTGGCATTCAATATCATTCCTTTTAAGGCTTGCAAACAGTCTTTATCTTGTGCTTAGCGCTAGGTTTAGTGTTTTCAAAATAAATTATGGGTTGTAAATAAACATGTGTTAAGTAACCAAAATTATTGCTTTATTGAAACATGGTAGCCAACATGAATCAAGCTTATACACACAGAAATGCATTTTTATGAAGTAGGTTTGTAAAGCATATCAACGGAAACAAAACATCAAACAAGTTTTAATTTTACAAGTGATGTCACATGTAAATACCGACTAATGTACTAACAACTAAGTAATAATAGCCACATGGGTCAATCTCTAAGGTTAAGCAGTGCTTGCCGAGGTTGGCCTATGGATGGGTGACCAACTTGACATACCGAGATTCCTCTGTACCTCGAAAGGCAAGTTAAGCTGTTGGCCCCGAATGTCATTTATGGATCTTGGACAGTTGATCTTATGAGGAGCCAGGTAATCTGACACCAGCTCGCCAAAGAGTTTTGTGTTACCCAGTTGCTGGGTTGGATGAACAATTGCTTCATGTAAAATACTGTTATCTAAATGCATAGGTACACTTTGTCTAGGAGCCAATCCCAACATGGTCGGAAAGAGGCTAGGCAGAGTATTGACAAAAAGATACCTACTTGCCAACATGTTATATTGTCAATTTTTGTCTAGTGTAAACACATGACGGTGTTTACACTAAAAATAATTCTCATTGAATTCTCATATTGAAATTATAACAATTCATTTAAATTTTTAAAGTTATGGCTCCATCAATGAATGTTCAGTGATTTTGCCTATGTTGAGATAGTAATGGTCAGTTTTCAATATAAAACCATCACACAGCCATTGATGTGTTTTTAGCAATATAGCATCCATTGTTCACCATGCTAAAAAGGACAAAACCTTTTAGTTTTTGACAACTATTTCATAATAAATTGCTTTATTTATTCGTCAACAATACACCTACTATTCTAAATATTAATAAGAACAACTTTCTTGTCTTACATTATCATTTACCTGCTTCACTTCTCACATTTCAGGTTCCTGATGATTGTTATATCAAAAAGATAATCACCCACATAAAAATAATAGACGACTGATATCGAGTTGGAAATCATCATCTTCAACAAGAACACATCCTCGAGGATGAACTGCTGATGTGTGAATACATCACATGTTAAGAGTCGGACAACACTGAGTTGACCACTTCCTCGGTAAACAGAGTGAGGTAACCTTAAAAGGTCAGGTTTTGACCAACAACTTTAGCTTCCAAATACAGCAGTCAGCAAACAAGTGACCGTGTCGCCGGGTGAGGACCTCAAGAGCAACCAAAATGCAATTCAGCTAGTAGAGGACAGCCGGGAAATAACTGTTCCAGCTCGTCCACACAATATGTCTAAAATAAAAGGTGAGGAGTTTTCAAACTACTTTCTACTCATCTTGCTCACTTTATACAGTGTTGTATTAAATGGCTCAATGCAATAGCATGGTCTATCATCATCATAGATAGTCACTATTATTTATTTGTTTTCAAAATTGTTTTTGTGACAACGATTCATTCTTGTCTTAGTTTAAGCAAATATAAAAAGAAATAATAAATCTATTAGTATCCATCGAGGTAACTAATAACTATTAGCAAAGCCGTAGAGGCAGCTTATAATAACCATACAACAAGTATTCACAAAGCTAGTTTATCACACAATAAACTATCTATTAGTATACCGTGGAAGTAACTGATACAGAATACACAATTAATTACTTGTTAGTTTGCCATGGAGGTAACTAGCAATGATTACACAAGCATTTATAATTATCACAAACTATTTATTAGTAAACCATGGAGGTAACTACTAATGATAACACAATTAACTACCTGTTAGTTTACCCTAGAGGTAACTAGCAATAATTACACAATAACCTATTAGTATACCGTGGAGGTTGCTAATAAATGATTACAACTAACTATCCATTAGTGAGCCGTGGAGGTAGCTAATGAAGATTACTCTCATGTTATCCTGCTGGGTCCAAGGTGTACACCTACACCGAGAGCCTGGTTCCTATATCCTGTCAAATCAAAGACTTCGTGCCTGTCACGGAGCAATGGTCCTAAACTCCTTAACCTTTATTCCTATCAAATCAAAGACTTTGTGCCCAGCACAGAGCGGTGTTCCTGATCCTATCCTTTAATCCTGTCAAATCCAAGACTTTGTGTCCATCACAGAGCATTACCTTCCCCATGAGAATGAATCAGCCAAGAGCTGATTACCTACACACTACACTGAGATCCTAGTTCCTTTATCCTGTCAAATCAAAGACTTCGTGCCTGACACGGAGCAATGGTCCTAAACTCCTTAACCTTTATTCCTATCAAATCAAAGACTTTGTGCCCAGCACAGAGCGGTGTTCCTGATCCTTTCCTTTAATCCTGTCAAATCCAAGACTTTGTGTCCATCACAGAGCATTGCCTTCCCCACAAAAATAAAACTATTCAGCCAAGAGCTGATTACTTACACACTACACTGAGACCCTAGTTCCTTTATCCTGTCAAATCAAAGACTTCGTGCCTGACACGGAGCAATGATCCTAAACTCCTTAACCTTTATTCCTATCAAATCAAAGACTTTGTGCCCAGCACAGAGCGGTGTTCCTGATCCTTTCCTTTAATCCTGTCAAATCCAAGACTTTGTGTCTATCACAGAGCATTACCTTCCCATTAAATTGAAACTATTCAGTCAACAGCACATCACACGATTTTACACCTTCTTAACAAAATAATTCTTTAACATGTTTGAAAGAAATGTGCAAACAATATAGGCATACCTATGCTATACTTACAAATAAAGCAATTAGCAGTGAATGAGTATGTGTGTATACATCAATGCATTCAATATTTCAATTTAAGACAAACTGATTATTACCTACCTATTACAAATCAAGAAATATTATAAGACAATACAGGCAACAACAAGACCTGTACAGCCAACAGCTATAGGTTGTTCCAAATAAACGTGCAATAACGGTCATTGACCCACCTACATTTATTGACATTTTTAATTTAAAAAACGGAATTAATGACTCAAAGCTGTCCCGAATCAACATCTCTCGTGATCCTTAACATTGTCTAATAATGAAAAACGATTTATATTTAATTGTTCAGGTACCTACGAAGAGTTATTAGGGAAAGGTCAATGTACTTTATTGCAAATTTATCTGAAACATAGTATAACTCTACACTTATTTTCAAATACAATTTAAGACAGAATATCTAAAGCAAATAGCTGTGTACATATGAGTAGATGTTTGCACATCACCATTTGAGACAAATTTAACAACTTAGTAGATTCTTGATCTAGTAAATGTATTCATTCAATGATAGATAGCAACTGACTACAAATCATCGATCATGACCGATCATGGAACTTTATTCACCTGGTAGCTGAACATGCAATGTCAATGAACTCAAAAACAAACTGCAAGTAGAATACCTACTTGTAATGTGTTAGTTGTGTGTTACATAACTGCATTCAATTAAAGGCAAACTAAGTAAATAGATGTCAAATTTATAACAAGCTGTCAATGGTAACTTAAACCAACTGCTACCATATCCTACAGTTCAATGAGTGTTGTAGGATCATAAAAATAACAATAATCCGCCGAAGAAATTTATCTCCACTATTTCAGACAACAACCACAAACTGTGAAACTACACTGAGGGCATCAGCAGGTGCAGAGCACGCACCAGCTGTCCAGAATGGCCGTGTCGCCGCGAGAGCGTCTGGCTGCTAAGATAACAATCATTACTAATTACTTTAACTAATATTCGAGATTTAAAGTTAGTTAGTTTAGTTAAATCTGCCCTCTATGGGATACATGTTCAACTATGACACTAAATGTTAGTTATTTTAATTCAGTGCCATCTATTGGCGTCTTGATGGAATAAAACCTTTAATGGAAATGATTATTAAACTAATTGCAATGTTTTAATTATAAACTAGAGTTTAAATAAAGAGGGAACATTTATTTTATAGCTTCTGGATTATTGGTCATTCTAACAATTTCACATTGACGAAGGGTATAGTTTGTTTATGACTTACATTACCAAATTCTAAACAATGGCGTCGGCTGAGTGAGATTTAAAATGGTCAATACCCAGATGTTATAATTTAATACGAAAGCTAAATTGGTTTCAGTATTATATCCCGAACTATAAACTCATATGACTATTTAACACAACACGTTCTAATGAAAACCTTTGTTTGTTTAAATTACTTAAATTGCCGGGAAATGTTGTAAGAAGTAATGAAGCTACGAATTTAACTTAAGTTATAAGAAATGTTTCAGCATTAGTAATTAATAGCTATTGTTTATTGATTACATAATTAATTAATAAGTGTTTTGGTATTGTTTGTAAGTTTTCTTAAATAAGTAATGAAATTCTGTATTGGAATATGGTGTGCTTCCGCCCATTTTGATTTGGACGCGTGTGTTCTGCCGCGGGAATAGAGAGTACGCTCTCCCAGTAGTTTTGTGTAGACTAAAAATAAAAAGGAAGCTTGATAGATTGTGTTTCTCGACAAGTGTTCTAATGTTTAAAAGAATGTCCTCAGAGTTTCTTTTCTGTCAGTTCTTCTCTGAGAGAACAATGCCTTGGAACTGGCAGGCCACATATTATGTGGTTTTAGTTTGTTAGCTTCAGATGACTGATCAACTCTTATGCAGTTCCACAAGTGTCTGTACATGGTTTAAATGAAATAAAACCCATGAGTTTCAGTCAAGTGTTGTGTTTAATTGAAGTTGAACCATCATTCATATCAACAATGAGAAATTGTACCAGAAGCACCTTAGTACGAGTGATCTGAGTAGTGATGCTTCGTTATATATAATGTAGGTCATTATATTTACCACTATTTCAGTAACATAATTATATACTTTTCAAAAATAGGTCAAGGCTCTACGGAGCTTTTTAAGGCCCTTCTCGCGGTCCAGTGGCGCCCTCATTGAATAAAAAATCGTAGCATAGCAATGAAAATAAATATTAAAAAATCCAACTTGACGTTTGTTACAAAGAGGATAAAGAATTTTTATGTTGTTAAAACAGGTCTCAAAATGTTTCGTATCCAAAGTAGTAGGCAAAAGTGTCAGAAACGGCGCCAAACAATAGTCTTATTACTAAATATCTAAATTTTATTTGTACGTAGAAATGAAGAAGGCTAGATGTAGGTAATTAATCATTTTATTATTTGGCGCCGACTCAAAATTAGTTTATATAAAATTTGATATTTTATGTAGGTAAATAAGCTCAATACTCAAGACTTAAAAGGTTAATTTATTTTTTGCTTTTTAGTTCTCTTTCGTCGGTTAAATTTTTTGTTAAAAAGTTTTTTATTTTATGATTTTTTGTGACTCGCATAATCTTTTAATACTCTGAGGCTAATTTCTAATCCTTCATCATTCCTCATGCCACTGAGCTGATAATGTAACCATCATTCCTTGAGGTTCCCAGGATATTGACCAGGTGAGGATACCTCCAATATTCTAAAGACGTCTTTTCTTCAAAGCATATTAAGTGGTATCTGTCACTAAAACCAGTTTTTTATATCTGACTTCTATTGTTTAGGAAAGGTATGGTTTCCATCATCAGTTTAGTTTCATGATGTGATGATTCCTAAATGCAAATACCTGATTAAGTTATGAAAAGTAAACAGAAACAATATTCGTCCCCAATTTTTGAGGTTTTCTCTCAATTTTATCAAGATTCCATTATCAGATCCTGATTTCCTTGACATGGGACCACCCTTGAGATATACCCTATCTAACAAAAAAAGAATTATCAAGATCGGTTCATAAATGATGCAGTGAGAGCTGAACATACACAAAAAAAATAATACATATATATACGGTCGAATTGAGAACCTCCTCCTTTTTTTCGTCGGTTAAAAAATCGTAGCAAAGCGAAGAAAATCAAGATTAAAGAATCCTATGTTTCTTTAATCTTAATTTTCTTTTATTAACCGACGAAAAAAAAGGAGGAGGTTCTCAATTCGACCGTATGTATATTTTTTTAGAATCCTATGTTGCCTGCCCGGGGGTTGAGGATAATTTCGAAAGATTTACCTCGCCCCTGGGCATTCAGGGCAGGGAGGAACAGGGGTGGGTTTTAGTCAGTAAGAGTCTGAAGAGTCATTGGATGATTTCCCACCCCCCAAAAAAAAAATGTGTTTTTTTGCGTTGGTTACAAATAGGATAAGGTATTTTCGTATCGAAAGTAGTTAGCAAAAGTACAGAAAACGGCCGTTTTTGACACTTTTGCTTGCAACATAGGACTCTCTAATCTTTATTTTCTATGCTAAGATACGATTTTTTATTCAATGAGGGCGCCACTTAAGCGGAGGTAGGCCCTTAAAGGACTAACCTGGAACTCAATACAACGCCTGTTAAGGCACAAACCTGGGGAGACTGTGAAGGTCTCCCTTCAGCATAGGCTCAAGGGAGACCCCTTTACAGACTTCCCAGGCAATTCAAAATGAGTACTTATAGACTCATTTTGCTATGAATTGCTATGTGACGATAAAAGGTTAAAAGGAGGTATCTTAAAATTGCAATATGTATAAGTGTCAACAAAACCTGCTCACTTACATTACGCAAGCAAATAAAATAGACATAATATCATATAATATCATACTTACGACTTAAAATGCCGATGCATTCCACGACTTTCTTGGATAAATCCTTTGCTGTCCAAGCTGCTCGTCTGTGGAATGCATTGCCTGACCCAATAAAACGCGCTCAATCGTTGCCTATGTTTAAAAAGCTGGTAAAGGAACACTACCTGTCACTGTGACTATCGTTGGTCGTCATTTATTTTTACTTTATATGTGTATATATATTGTATTTGTGTATATATTATACAGCATATGTATGTCTGTTGTATTATATTGAATATTGGTATTGTCACACCAATGACAGCCCCATATCTTGTCCAGGCAATTACTCTCCATTCTAGGTTGCCTGGAAGAGATCGCGGAAAGCGATAAGGCCGCCCATTGTATTTGCTTTAGTTTTTAAGTTTCTTTAGTTATATATCATGCATGGTGTACAATAAAGAATATAATAAATAATAATATCATAACTGTAAATATATAAACACAATAACACTACGACACATAAAAATATACCTAACTATATGTAAAGTTGTATAGTTAGAAGATAATTTTACAACTGAGTACTACGCACGAGTAAGTCGGCGCGATAAGAGGCGTATTGCGCTATTACGGTTAAGGGTAAGATGCGCGTGCGCTGCTGTTGTGATGAATAATTGTTTGTACAAGGTTAGGTACTCAGGTGGGTAAAATGATTTGTGGGTTATGTAGTGAGTGTGATCAACTTGTCATTTTCCTTAATTATTGTATCATCGTACTTAATAATTTTTTTTTGTAGATTTTTTTATTACTTAATATTATCTATCTATTTAAACACCCTCAAAAAGTGGACATTCATTTAATTTGCGTTGTCGTCGTAATTTTTGCTCTAATCTAGCTGTTCAATTGTACTGTGTGTTTTTGATCTTTAGTGACGTTAGTGGAAAAAGTTGTAAGCATTTTGTGGTATGTAGTACCAAAGATTTTATGCTGTGACCTTAGACTATGATAGCATAACAAATAAGAAGACTTCTGGAATGAAGCGTGAAGATCATTATATTATAAAACGAAGTCCTCCACTGCGTATATATATCTGTCTGTCTGTCTGTTCGCAGTGAACCCAAAAACTACTGAACGGATTTTCATGCAGTTTTCACGATTAGACTAAATGATTTATGAGGAAGGTTTAAGTGTATAATTCATATCCGTGAAAAACTGGCGTCCGTAAGTATAGAATATTTTATTAAACAATGACTGGAGTTAACATGTAATTTTTATGAGGACTGCAATCATTTAGAAAGACAGACACTTCCTATTAGTTACTTATTACTAACACAATGATTCACAGACTCATACTAATAAGTGGTAATTGCTACAATTATAGTAGAAATGCATTTGTACGAGTAAATAACTAAGTATTGAATAACAATAATGTAACAACGATAGGAATAATTATTCAAGATGCCTTCTTGACCTGGGAATGTGACGTGTGTCAATGTTTTGTGTCAGATTGTAGTATGTTTTGCAGGGATAATGGCCTAACTGTCACAAGTAAGTATCTAGTAGTAAGAAAATCTTATATTATGTTCTATTGTTGTGTATGATTCATTGTTTTCGCAATCTAATACTAACGGAGACAGACCTGGAAAAAACTTGACGGAGGTATATGACAGATTGTTCTGTTGCTTATATATGTGAGGACCTTATGGCTGCGTCAACAATCGCTGTTGCTGTGACTGAAAACTGTGTCAAAGATTATATTTCAAAAACTAAATTTGCCACTGACACAGTAAGAAGAAAGAAAAGTGCAATACAAAACAAAATTTTAGAAAAAAATACAACCGACTTGAAAAATTCAAAATATCTTTTTAGTTCTGAAGTCGGTGTTTCTTTTGTTTCTTCAATATTTGACACCGACTTTTGAAATTAAAGATATTTTGCATTCTTAGTGTTTTTTTTTTTGGAAGTCGGTTGTATTTTTTTGTAATAATGTTTTTTTTTCACTTTTTGGTTGTTGTAACACGCAGGGTTGGCGCAGTGGTTGAGCGTTCGGCTGCTGCGCGACGTGTCGCGGGTTCGATCCCCGCACGGAACAATTATTTGTATGGCCTACAGATATTTGTTCCGGGTCTGGGTGTCTTGTATATGTGAGTGTACATGTTAGTGAACGCACCCACGATACAGGAATAATTCCTAGTGTGGGGCAACGTTTTTTAAAAAAAGAAGAAACTAAATAGTCAAGTTTTGAATTGATTGACTTTGATTTTGACAATTGAATTGATAGCCCCATAAACATGGAATTGGAAAATAATTTGTGAAATTAGGATGTATCAGGGTGAACTGAATAAATCTGTGTACTCCTGTAGAGTGTATCAGCGTAATGTTATGTTATGAAGTTGTGAATAAACAGACAATCGTATATTGCAGCAATTCCGGAAGGTTTACTATCATTTATTGAAGAGTTCCATTGACTATCTCCGAAGTTCTTCATAAGATCTTCACCAAATTAAAACGAAACTACCTGGGACGTGTTCCCTTTCAAACAATTTTAGAAATCGGTCCAGGTATCTTCTAATAATTGGGGAACATACGTAAACATACGAATTGAGAACCTCCTATTGAAGTTTAGTTTACATATTAGTTAATAATGTTGACAATGCATTTTCTTTATCATTTTAATCATGATATCAAAAACACGGGTTTTGCAAAAAGTCAAAATATCGTAAAAAAAAAATAAGAAAAATTTGAAAATCTGTAGTATACAGGGTGTAACGGAAAGGTGTGGTCATATTTTAAGAACTGCATCTGCCCATCGATATGAACAACTTTCTTCAAGAAAACCTGAGGAAATTCACAAAAAAAAATTTTACCTCCCATACAGTTGATCAGCTGATGATATCTTTGTATGGAAAGTCCAAATTTTTTTTGGGAATTTTTATTTTTTTCTTAGAGACAGTTGTTCGTATCTATGGGCAGAACTGGTTTCTAAAATGTGACCACACCTTTCCGTTACACCCTGTACAGAACACTTTACTATAACTAGACTTTATGAGACTAGAAATAAAAACGATAAAACACAAAAATTACCTAAATGCTCATAACAAAATTCACTGAGCCTTAACTAAAATTAAATATAAACAAAACGAAACTGACACTGCAGCTATCAGAGGAAACCAAACGGTGGCGCGCGATAATAATATAGAAATTTTATTCGAACATAATGTGCTGATAAAAAATATACCTAACTATTCTTCTATACTTACTAGCGAGAAATACCGACAATAAGTACCTATTGTCATCATCATCATCACTTCAGCCGCAAGACGTCCACTGCTGGACATAGGCCTCCCCCAAGTGTCACTATAATGATCGGTCCTGTGCGTCTCGCATTCATCGGCTACCCGCAACCCTCACCAGGTCATCGGTCCACCTTGCTGGAGGGCGCCACTCAGAACTTTTCGGCCCCATCGAACGTCTGTTCTGCGAGCAATGTGCCCTGCCCACTGCATCTTCAGTTTGGCGATTCTTCGGGCTATGTCGGTAACCTTGGTTCTCTTGCCGATGTCATAATTACTGATTCGATCACGCAAGGAAATTCCGAGCATAGCCCTCTTCATTGCCCTTTGGGTGACTTTAAGCATTCTAAAGACGCCCATTGTGAGCGACCACGTTTCTGTACCATATGTCATCAATGGCAACAGGCACTGGTATAGACTTAGGACTGGACAGACTTTAACTTGTACTGTAGTCAGTTAATAAGACGAGGAATTACCTCATGAAGTACATTTGAAGCAGCCTGAACCTTTGTAACTACTCGAGTAAAGGTACTACCTATATAAACAGTGCGAACAATGTACGTCTATAATTATAGTGTTCTGGGGTTTTGGTTTATTGGACAAACTTTATTTATTTATTTTTTCTTCTTGTCTCTAATTTCATTTTTTCAATGTCATGCATACCTGTTATTTGCATGGTTACTGAAATGCCGATTTTAGATGTTATTTTATTTGAATTGTAAGTGACAGTGCTGTATTGGTGTGCTTATTATTATAAATAAATAAATAAATACAGACAAAAACTTTGATAACTATGCCTGATAAAGACCAAAATAATTTTGATAACTATGCCTGATTCAACAAAGATGTGATTCTGAGATAGAGAAGTCGGTTACAGATTCCTAATCCTAACTTCCTAATTAATATTATAAATTAGTAAGTAAAGAAAAAAATAATAGAAAATACGTTTGTTTGCGTTTGTTTACGTTTGTTTGTTTGTTACCTTTTCTAAGCCACTGAACCGATCATCATGAAATTTTGCATATACGTTGTAAAGGATACATAAAATCGTCCAGAGGACACGATGGAGCATACGGAGGAGTTCTGTCCCGCTTGGGCGCAGCACCCCCGTGTCCTCGTGGAAGCGATCGGCGGCAGCGATCTCTGGCGCCCGGCCCTGGTCCAGGCCATGGTTCGGAGCGAGAGGGACTGGGCAGCAGTCGCCTCCTTCTGCGAAGCAGTAATGCTTGCGAAGGAGGAGGCGGAACGGGTGAGGGAGACTCAACAGAGTCGTCCTCACTCCCCCAGCAGCAGCCGCCGCAGGCGTCTGCCTGGGCGTCCGCAAGACGATCTCCGGCCACCGTAGGCGCGGGGCTGCGGACAGCGAGTAGTACGTAGCTCGCCGTCCGATCAGGACCAGGGGGAGAGACAAATTACTTTTCTGTTGGCAATCACGCTATCGCTTAGTAAAAAATGTATGGCAATGACATTACTTGCGGAAAGAACTGTCACGTGACTCACGTCCAGTAATGTCATTGCCATACATTTTGTAGGTACTAAGCGTTAGCGTAATTTGTCTCAAGCAAAGCAACTGGTTCGAGAGTCGACGGCGCGTAGTGTTCCACGTGCGCCTCAAAGAGGTGTCAGCAATACCTGACGGGGCCCTTCATGTTACCGCGCCCCTGGGCACTCAGGCAATTGAAGGAATAGGGGTGGCTTTTAGTCAGTAAAAGTCTGTCACGCCAGCTGTACTCAGAGCGGGAGAAGTCATTGGATGATTTCCCACCATAAAAGGACGTAGGGTGCCTTTCATCCAGAAAAAAATACTGTTCAATAACTTTCGGCGGTCACAATTGCTACAAGCGCTGATAAAATTGATTCGAACGACACGTACCTATGTCGTTCGAATCATTTTGCTCCCGTGCAAAGCCGTGGTCGATCGCTAGTCCTTCATAATCCTGCAGAAAAATAACATCCCACCACTTGTATACAGATTTTAACCTTAATTTGAATTTAGTACTCTATCAAAATACTTTGCGATAATACAAGAAAAAACAATGCGTTCATCAAACCACATTATTTTCTAACACCATCCTAACCCAACATTACTAAACAATGCTACTGTAAAATTACAACAAATCGTATTATTAGGTACTCTACCATTGAACAGAAAAACATTGATGTTATTTCAATATTAGATTAACTTTGCGTGGTCGGGTTACGTTCACCATGGCTTAACCGCATAATATTATATTTAACATAGGTATACCGCAACACCGTTTGGTCGATAGGACAAACTGGTAACTTGTAGTGATGTGCTCGACAGTGAAATTGTGATGTCGATAGTTTTTTGAGAGTTCTGTACCAGAAGGGTCCAAACGAAGCCCTATTGCTGCCTCTGTCCGTCTTCTGTCACACAGATTTTACAGCCAAACGGTTGAATCTACAATCTTAAAATTTTCGTACAAATAGTAGGTAATCAATTAGTACAATTAGTAAGTAGCTTTGGGTCAGCAAAATGTATAAAAATACATTTGGTACGGAACCCTAAATGTGCGAAGTCCGACAAGCACTTGGCCAGTTTTTTTTTACTTGCCTTTGCCTAAATTTTATTAAAACGATGTACTCGTGAGCAAAATTGCATGCAAACTAATTTGTTAGGCCATTGAGGTGTACAAACATCCAGACTGCTAGTTGGAAGATAGTACAGAATATTAATAGGAAGAAGAGTGTGATCAATTATTTTATAATAATTAAAAACGTTCCCACCAGCAACACAAGATTGTATTTAATCCGCAGCCCTGGAATGCAAACAGCATCTGAAGAAACACGGATGGGTTATAGTCAGTAAGAGTTTGACACGCCCTTCTTCTCCACCCAGAGCGGCAGAAGTCATCTGATAATTTCGCAACCTCAAAGAATTATTATATTTAATCAAAATATCCTTACCGACCGTAATGAAAATGTCATCATAAGGATGTCTTTCTACCTTGATTAGCTAGCTTACTAGTCTGCTTGTACGTATTAAAATACCAACCTGACTTTATCTCCTGAATTTCAATTTCATAAAATAATTATACTTATAAAACAAACTAAAAATTAAGTGTACGTTAATTGTGCTTTTCTGCTTGATTGCTATTATTTTGATTGTAATCCATCGCAAACATCGATACCGAATTATCGACTATATCCCATTCCTACCCGTTGAGAGGATGCATTAAAACCGATGGTAGATTTGATGTGCGCACGCGCGTCGAAATACAAGTTGTAATATAATACGCGCGTATTCATTGCGTTTGCGCTGCGTCGCGACAGTCGCTGGACCACCGGGTACCGTGATTAGCGCGGTTTTCTTACAATATTATGTATGGGCTAGGAATTATGTAAATGATTTAGTTTGGTAATGGTGGAAATTGGCTTTTTGAGACTTGTATTTAAATTATGCACTTTTCTTTAATATGTACTACATATGCATGTATATTAGGGTATTTTACTCTATATGAGAAAAAAACTAAAAATATAATATTGAGATAGCTTAGGCAAAAAGCAGTCGGAAAATGTTAGTTTTAGTTCATAAAATAATAAAATAAATATTAAAATTCAATTCAAAGTTTACAGTTTTTTTTATCTGTTTTTTAACACCATGGACTAATGCCGCCATGTTATACGTCATACGTCTGCGTAAACTATAAAGTGGCAGTTTTCTTTTGGCGGGATTTTCTCGAGTGCAGTTCAGTGGCTGTTTTAATTATTCGTTTATTGATTACTAGTGGATATTGTGATGTAAAATTGGTGTAGTTTTGTGTCTCAAGTGTCTACACAACTGGACAATGTGTGGAATCATTGAAACAGGCGCGATCTCGGTAAAATAGAGCTGAGAATTTCATTGTAGTATTGACTACCTCAGTAAAGTTTGCCGAGAAGGCTGACTCGACACATTTGTTGCCAATTACTGCAAAAAACATTAGAATGTGTTTCATCTGCATTCTAATGGAAAAACGTAAAAATACACTACTAAAGACGAGGCGGTATGGTTTATGACCTTAGCCTGCCCGAGAAAGGGCGAAGAAAAAAAAAACTATAAAGTGTCAACTGTCAACTGATCAGCGTATCTATGCTTTGTACTTTTATTTACATAGCCAACTGACGTCATGACCACAGAGCAATATCTCGTCCACTGCGTCCAGCGTTTTCGTCAAATTACGCGCGTTTGAAAATTTAAAATTTAAATGCCTTTGCCACTTATTGATTGAATAAAAAAATTGTGTTTTTATTAGTTTATTAGCACTATAGAATCTAATTGTGACAGTTTTCAAAAATGGGTGTAATACCCTATGGGTTTAAGAAAACTTTGATCTATCAATCGTTTAATTAAGTTAATAAATAAAATTCATCATCATCATTTCAGCTAAAAACGTCTACAGCTAGACACAGGCCTCCTACAAGTGTAGCCATAGCCATAAGAACCGGCCCTGTGCGTCTCGCATCCATCGGATTCCCGCGACGCCCACCAGGTCATCCGTCCATCTTGTGGGAGGCCTTCCAACGTCCAAGCGTCTTCCGGTACGCGTTCGCCACTCCAGAACTTTATGGCCTCATCGACCAACTGTTCTGCGAGCAATGTGCCCTGTCCACTGCCACTTCATTTTGGCGATTCTCCGCTGTCTTTTCTGATTAATTTCGTTGCGGGACCTAAGACAGTTTAATCGTTTCTCTGGGACTCGTCGAGCTTCATTACCTAGCCGTTTTTTTTTGGTGGTCGCCACTGATGATTCGGGCTTACAGAAGTTACAATGGTTTAGGAATAGTGTGGCGGGTTTGTCCCAAGAATAAAGTTCCCTGAGTGCCCAGGGACGCGGTAAGGGTTTTGGGCTTACTTGAACATTCTTTAGCCTTGCTACGAATTTTAAACATTACATGATACTAGTTAATGTGATGTGTTAAAACTTCGGCCTGATTTGGCTCCAACCTCTAGACCCGGAATCAAATCCATATCACTACAATAACTTTTTCATCTACTAATATTTTAATTAACGATGCCATTAATGTAGGCAATCTACAAACGACAGTTAACCCCATGACGTAGCAAACCGTTAGTTAACCGATGGTTTAATAAATCAAAAGTTAAACGCAGCTAACTTGTTGATCCAGTACGTTATGCGGCCACTTAGTGGGGCCGCGTTTACACCGAGTTGATGTGGTGAATGTTACAGCTGTAGGTGAAAAGAAAACAGTTTCTTGCTATTTTACTGTGACTTTCATAGTTGATTCAAAGAAACGATGGTTAGACTGTGTAAGAGGATATAGGTAAAAACGGGGTGACTACAGAGATGACTAATAGAGGAGTATGGAAGAAAAAGACATGTTGCGCCGACTCCAAATAAATTGGGATAAGGGCAGGAGAATGATGATGTCATGGTTGATTCAGAATAACAATTTAGTTGTTACGAGGGGACATAGATACTCGTAGCAGTGTACTGATTTTTACAATATGGATAAGTGTTTACAATAGTGGACGTGACGCAATATTCCGATCGTTCAAACGATGTAGTCCCATCACGGTACCTTCCTATTTCGGCACCATTAAATTTACTTATCATGCCCAAGGAAAATTGATTGAGAAAAGTTATTGAGGAGCTCGTAGCTAAGTAATAACAGCCGCATAGGTCGATCCATCTTTATGTACCGATACACTCCTTCGTGCCTCGAAAAGCACGGTAGATCTTTTACAGTCGTTACGGGTCGTTAGAAGCCCGAAAGTCTGAAACCAGTCTTACCAAGGGGTATCGTATTACCCAGTAACTGGGTTGTGCAGGACACATAGGCAGTCGCTCCATGTAAAAGACTGGTATTCAGCTAAATCCAGTTAGAATGGAAGCCGACCTTAACATAGTTGAAACAAGTCTAGGCAGGTTAATGAAGACTGCTTGTGAAATAAGTTTAACTCCCACTTCTGGGCAGCAGTTGGTCTAATTCTGGCCATGAAATGTCCATAGGGCTTTCTTCTTTGTAATTCATGTAATTGTTTACCGAAAGAAACCGCGATTGTCTACATAAGTGATTTTATAAAAAAGAGGGGTCCTTCTACAGTGAAATAAACATGTTTATTATTCGCATTGAACACACAACGTTACACCACGATGTAACACGCGTCCCCAAGCTCAATGCTATGCTCGCCACTGACTTTATGAGCACAGTTTAGAGCAGTTAACTTGAGTCGACTTTGTGTTAAGCAATTCTAGACGATTTAGCTGACCTAAACTCAGGCAAGTATTTTACTATGATTTATTTAAGTATAGTCCTTTATGTATGTATACTTACCTACCTACAAGTTGTTATTTATATGCGTATTACGTAGAAATAACGACTTATTGGATGAGTGGAAGTTTGTGCAGTTTATTGTGCAGGTGATTTAGGAGCATTTGAAGATAATATTTATAAGATCTCCTTCTGCTTCCTCCTCGCTATTTCTTGTTACTCGGGGTGGCTTTCCTATCTAGTCTTGAGGCGCCACTTGTACCGCTGGTGAGCCTCGTTAGTAGATAGACCGCGCTTCTTCATGTCTTTCTGGACACTCGTCATCCAAGATGTTAGCTAGCCGTCTACCTCTCCCTCTCTTTGGTGTCGTTATGGAAAATTTAGTGTTGTATATAAATACTACGCTTATCCACAAAAGTTGCTTATGAAGAAGAATTTTAACTCAGTTTTTAGAACAGTTTTAGGTCAGTAATAGTAAAAAATGTTCTTATAAATTAATAAGAAGGAAACCAAAATAATATAAACAGTATTATTGATATGCTTCAGATAATACTAAAGTTTATGAGACCGTGCTGTGTTAATTAAAACTAGTAACCCGCCCCAGCTTGGTACGTTTACAAATTATACACTTAAACCTTCCTCATGAATCTTTCTGTCTATTGGTGAAAACCGCATGAAAATCCATTCAGTAGTTTTTGAGTTTATCGTCATACAGACACAAATGCGGTGGAGGACTTTGTTTTATAATAAGTAGTGATGTTACAAAACTTCTTTATCACTATGTGATGTAAAAATAAATATAAAATGACCGATAAAACATTAAATCTAAGTCACACTACCATTGTGTTTTAAGTTCGTGTATGTGTGTAAAGTTGTGTTGTGTGTGTGTGCAGTTGTGTTATACTATACTATTCACACAAAAATGAAATAAACAAACAATCAAACAAAGAAACATAACCAAGATTAGCAGTTAATTTTCCTTAACCAAAGTAATCCACAACTCCCAATGAATCCACTGTCATTTATAACTTAGTTGAGTACAGCAAAAACTGCATTATGGCTAAGAAAAAGCTCAGTTAATAATTAAATGTTGGTCGTTATAGACGTCATCGCGGCGAGCTTATTGCGTAGCTGACGAGCGATGTGCGACACAGTTGGACAAGATGGCGGATTTGTTGGCGAATGTGTTGGCTTTATTGTGTTTAGGGTGGGAAATCATCAAACAACTTCTCCTGCTCTAAGTGAAGAGGGAGGGCATGTCAGACTCTTTTTTTTTTTTTTTTTTACTGACTAAAACCCGTGTTCCTTCAGTTGGCTGTGCCAAGGCCTCGGTGGCTCTTTTAGACACTCCTGCCACCAACGAATGTGTTGGCTTGGGAAAGGCTTTGAATTTTATGTTGATAGTCAACAGAATCTTCCTTTTGGTAACAAAGATATTTTTACAAAAATCAAAAGACTTTTACACAGGTTTTTTTTATCACTAGACGTATTCCCAACAGGACGTGATAGTGTGACCTATTTGCAACTATTAAACACGCGAGTTTTTTTTTTTTAACTTTTCCCAGAATTCATTACCGAACATATTATTGTTACGTGCTGGGTATGGGATAAATTATTTTACAGCTATTAATTAACCAAATAATTATCCTTTACTAACTCAAAAACTTATTTACACAAACACTAATAATCATTATTCTCTTCGTAATCGCTTGTATTCGCATCTGTTCGCTTCCGTAGTCGTAAACAGACTGACTCACTCGCTGCCCGTCCAACCTATTTATACAGCCATTAAAGTTTCCAGAACATTTTCGAACTATCCTATAGTGGAATATTCTAGAAACATCTATGAACTTCTACACAGTACCACAATGGAATGTTCTCGAACGTAGTGGAAACTTGTGGAAACTTCGATAACATTCTCGAACGTCTAGTGTAATACGGTCGACGTAACATTATTATGACCACTTACGAATTGGACTTACGAATCATCATCATCATTTCAGCTGAAAGCCGTACACTGCTGGACATATACCTCCCGCAAGTGTCGTCACAACACCCGGTCCTGTGTGTCTCGCATCCATCGGTTACCTGCGACCCTCAACAGCAGGTGTATTTGCTAACTCAGTTGACATCAATTTGATAGATACTTTGCAGTACATTGCTGCTTTGCTGGGTGAACATCGATTATAATAGGCACTATGTAGTTAATTTTTGTTTTTCTATACGTCAAAGCAGCAATGTACTGCAAAGTGCCTATAAAATTGATGTTAACTGAGTTACCGAATACACCTGCTGGTCATCGGTCCAATTGGACTGACGTCGAGCGTAAAACCGTCGGACTGCAACTAGACGCAATGCCCGGCTAGATAGAGGATTGTCTCTTTTTTAATCCAGGATTAGAATTCCGAACCTCAAATCTCTAAAAGTGAACTAACATTTGAAGCAAGTAGAAGTACGGACAGTCTCAAAACTTGCATAACATATTAACATTCTTATACTCAGCATTTCTAGCTAAAATATGCTATCATTTTCATCGCGAATATTCACATCACATCACATCATCAGCCTTTTAATGTCCCCTCTGCTGGGGCACAGGCTTCCTCTCTGTGAGAGGATGTGGGTCGTAATCTACCTCGCGGGCCCAATGCGGGCTGTTGGACGTCGCATGTCTTCGAATTTTTGGTTCTAGGACATGCCGGTTTCCTCACGATGTTTTCCTTAACCATTTTGAGAGCAGTGGTGATGAAGTAATTTAGACAAAGTAAAGCGCCTGCCTGGGTTTGAACTCACGACCCACAACTTGTATGTCGCGGCCGTTATCACTGGGCCACCACTGCTCTAATGCGAATGTCTACTCCAGATGATTCTTCATCCTTTGAGTCCATTTCAAACTTAACACACAATAATCAACATCACGTCTTATTATAGAGACACCATAGCACAAATCTAAAAAAAAAACTCTCAAACAAGCTTATCATTCCTTCCATCCGTATATCACATCACCGCACCATTAAGTGGATATAAAAATTATTTCGTTATTGCACAATCAGACGCAGTTATAGCCGTGTGTCACGATGACGCTGCGCAGGCGACGCGTGTGGTTGTCCATATTAATGTCATAGTACTTTTGTTGTTGTGGTTTCTAACTGGAGACTGTTGGGTTTTAAGTTTATTTGAAATGGGGTTAAATGTTGCGTAAAAGTTTAATTTTCTGACTGTACTATATTTCCATTGTTTTGATTTTGTTATGGACATGTAATGATATATGATACATAAAGTCTTAACAAAATCAAAATAATGGAAATATAGTAGCTGGGAGTATGAACTCCCCGGTCATATACGTGTCCCGACCATTTAAATATAGTAGCTGGGAGTATGAACTCCCCGGTCATATACGTGTCCCGACCATTTAAAAACGTGGCTAAGACAGACTGGGAGCAGACCAGGTGTTGTGGCGCAGTTTAGGAAAGACTATGTCTAGCAGTGGACTGTGGTTAGTTGGATCAATAGATGCAATAACAGGCTAGCTTCTGATAAGTGTATTTTTAATTTTGTCAGAAGCACACTGTATAGTTCACCACATTAAATACTGTCTTTTGTTAGCCTTTCGTATGTCTTTGCATCAGCACGCGATATCAAGACTAAACTGCACATGCTTAATTTAAAGAAAAGCTTTATTGATATTATTCTTTAATATCTTACCTACTCAGCGGTTTACGTTTATATTGAAGTCGAAGACAATGAAGTGGTCTATCTTTTCAAAGGGCTATTGTATACTGTCAAACTAATTGGACGCTTTGACCACGCCGATACAATAAACATTTAAACCAATCAAAAGCCATATCTAAATAAAGAAACAAAATCACAGTGTCTGTCCATGTCAATTAACAAAACATTGAGTATAGCCACGTGCTGTGTTTTATGGCAGTAATCAATTAATGTTTTAACAAACCCATGAAGGAGTGATTTACAAGAGCGTGCCCCATGAGTGCCATGATGTCATGTGAGATAAGGCTTGGGCAATAAAAAGATGTTAAGTGAAAATGCTCGGCTGTTATGGACTTTTGGGCACGTGTTTAGTGTGTGGTGTGGGTAGTGTGGTGTGGTTTTCTGGCTCCTGAAACACAAATAATCTACCTAGTTGAGGAGTCAGGGTTACACGTTTTGTTAATGTTTGTGCCAATAAAGAATTTATTATATTATATTTATTATCATCAAACGATTCACCTGCACATTGTTTCTGTGTGCGTATGTTATTTTCTATAACACCAAGAGCTCCGAACTACCTCACACATTTAAGAACAACCCGCCTCGGTGAGATAGAACTACTTATACTTAGATTTATAAAAAAAGGACTGTTCAGAGACCCAAGACAAAGAAACGTATTATGTTATCAGTGAAAACGATTGCGAACAAGTCCAAAATGTAGTCGATCCTAAACATTTTTACCTCTCACAATCCTCTCTCTGCCTACTATTTCCCAGCAGTGCTATGCCTATGCCGATTTTGAAATTTTGCTAGTCGTTATAGTTTAAAGAATATCTGGCGCTCCAAGCCTTGATTCGCGCATCCTTATCATATTTTATGAATGATTGTGATAATATTGAAACCAGCACAAACATGGAATTTATAGTTATCTCAATACTGCCAGTTTATCGTCTAGCTTCAGTCCAAGCTTAGGATTCTGCATTCATATGACACACTCCAAGACAAGTCTGTAACATTAAGTACGTACTTAAAACCAATGATCCGACACATGTGCCTTTTATTTCAGATTACCTCCTATCAAACCACTTTCATCCTCTAAAAGCTCATAGATATGAAATATTGCTAATTATTACCAATGAAATATTACTACCATACAGCAGTTACCACAAAAAGACGTGTCATATTTTAAATCGGGACGCTAAAAGCACCATAAGTAGCTGGCCATCAACGTCATAATATCATGTCGATAATGTGTCACAACAGCATAATGCACAGTCGTGACTATTTGTAAATGTAGCATCCATTACTCGTGTATAATGAGCCCAGAGAGAGATAAGCATTTTGACAAAGCAATAGATGGCATTAATATTGCAGCAGTGTGAATAGATGCGACAAAGTATGTAGATGGTTAATGTAAAATATGCAAGGCACGTCGGAAAATAAAGAAGGGCAATTTGTATTAGTCAGGTTGTGAATATTTATGGGTAGGCAATTACTTAGTTGCTAATAAATGTCTGTTATTAATCACATGGGCATAAATTAGGTTAATTCCTCGTTAGAATCATAAATTCCATAATGTTATTGATAATTTAAAAATCAATCTTTCTTTCTACCTCATCGTTAGAAAAAACTTGACATCATCATTCTCCTGCCCTTATCCCAATTTATTTGGGGTCGGCGCAACATGTCTTTTTCTTCCATACTCCTCTATTAGTCGTCATCTCTGTAGTCACCCCTTTTTTACCCATATCCTCTTTCACACAGTCCAACCATCGTTTCTTTGGCCTTCCCCTACTCTTATAGCCATCCACATCCATACACAAGACTTTCCTCACGACATTTTCTTCATTCCTCCGCATCACATGCCCATACCACGACAACCGATTTCCACACAACTTTTCAGTCAGCGGTGCCACTTTCAGACTTCCTCTTATATACTCATTCCTAATTCTATCCATGCGCGTAACACCACACATCGCTCTTAGCATTCTCATCTCAGCTACATGCAATTGCTTTTCATTCATCCCTTTTGTGGCCCAACATTCTGAACCATACAAGACAGCAGGTCTGACCATTGTTTTATAAATCTTCCCCTTAAGTTTTAGGGGAATGCGGGAGTCACAGATAGTCCCGGTGACCTGCCGCCATTTCATCCATCCAGTGTTAATTCTGTGCTTAACAGTCCGATCTATTTCGCCATCGCTTTGCACGAGTGAACCGAGATATCGAAAATCGGAGCAGACTGGAAGAAGCGCGCCATCTAGCACTACAGCTTCAGAACTGGAGAGACCGCCGAAATCGCAGAACATGTATTCAGTTTTGGTTCTGCTGATTTTCAAGCCAACTTTCTCCAGCTTCTGTTGCCATTTCTCCAATCTGCTCTGGATCTCAGGTCCATCTTCACCGACCAGAACAATGTCGTCGGCAAACAGCATGCACCAGGGTGCCTCTTCCTGTATTTCCGACGTAAGAGCGTCCATAATCAACAGGAAGAGGTAAGGACTTAAAGCCGACCCTTGATGCAAGCCTACAGCCACACTGAACTTATCAGTGTTGCCAGCAGCCGACCGGACGTAGGTACTAGATTGTCTGTACATAGCACGAATCAACTCAACATACTTCCCAGGCAAACCTTTCTCTTTCAAGGCCCACCACAACACATCCCGAGGTACCCTATCATACGCTTTCTCAAGATCAATGAACACCATGTGCAAGTTCTTGTGCACACGTCTGTACTTCTCGCACAATTGACGGAGAGCGAAGGTGGCGTCCATTGTCCCTCGACCTGGCATAAACCCAAACTGGTTCGGGGTAATCTCACTCTCCTCTCGCAATCTTTTCTCTATCACTTTCTCCCATACTTTCATAGTATGTGACATGAGCTTTATCCCTCGATAGTTGTTGCAGTCCTGTACATCCCCTTTATTCTTGAAGATGGGCACTAGCGAACTATTGCACCATTCTTGTGGGATCACTTCTTCATACAACAACTTATTGAAGAATAAAGTCAGCCACATACATCCATCCTCTTTTAAACACTTCCATACTTCCACTGGTATATCATCAGGGCCCATGGCCTTTCCATTTTTCATACATTGAACTGCCTTTCTTACTTCATCCATGCTAATTTCTCTCACCAAACCCATATTTACTTGTACCTTTTTGAGCACACCACTCCATTCATTCTCTTCGTTCATCAACTTTTCAAAATAAACCTTCCATCGCTCTTTTATTTCGTCATCTTTCGACAAGACTTTACCGAGTTCATCCTTCATACATTTTATATGCATTATATCCCTCGTTCTCCTTTCTCTTAATTTTGTAATCCGGTAGAGCTCCTTCTGGCCTCTAGGGCTGTCCAGTAAATCATATAATTTTTCCTGCGCCTTAGCCCTGGAAACTGCAACCGCCTTTTTTGCCTTCCTCTTCCATTCTTTATAAATTTTCTTTTTCTCTTCTTTCAAATTATCATTTCCGGTTTCTACATTCTGCCATACTTTAAACGAAATTTTCTTTTCTTTTAGCATCTTTTGCACATCTTCATTCCACCACCATGTATCCTTTTCTATCATGCCTTTACCTTGCGATTCTCCAAACACATCTTTTGCTACTCGCCTTATACAACCCGCCATCTCTTTCCAACATTCATCCACAGATTTTCCTTCCATATCCTTCATTTCTATCATTTTATCTACCACTTGACTCTTAAACATACTTGCACACTCCTCATTTTCTATCATACGCCATCTGATTTTGGGTGGGGGCCGTTCTTTGCTCCTACTGGACGAGACACTGACTGTTACGTCCATCAATATGAGCCTGTGTTGAGAGACTAAGCCTTCGCCTGGCAACACTTTACAGTTTTTGACTGTTTTGAGACTGTTTCGTCTCACCAAGAAAAAGTCAATTTGGGTCGCGTGCTGGCCACTTTTGTAAGTGATCAGGTGTTCGTCTTTCTTTTTGAACCAGGTGTTAGTTATTGCCAGGTCAAAAGCCGAAGCAGCTTGCAGCAATGTCTCGCCATCAGTACTACGGTCTCCGTACCCCCAACCCCCATGCACTCTCTCATAACCGTACTTCAGACTTCCTACATGCCCATTAAAATCACCCCCCACAAACACCTCTTCACTCTCCTGTACATTCATCATCACACAATCGAAGTCCTTCCAAAACTTTTCTTTTACACTATCCTCACATCCTGATTGGGGTGCATACGCACTTATAACATTTACTATCATACTCTCCACAACCACTTTAATAGCTATCACTCTATCACTTACTCTTTTAACATCCACCACACATTCTTTTAACTCACTATCCAAAACTATGCCCACACCATTCCGTTTGCCATCACTTCCACAGTAATAAAACTTATATCCTTCTCCTAATTCTCTTGCTTTTGCACCCTTCCATTTCGTTTCTTGCAAACACGCTATATTTATCCGTCGCCTTTTTAAAACATCTGCTAACTCTCTTCCTTTTCCAGTCATAGTACCTAAGTTCCAGCTCGCACACCTCAATCTTAATTCTCTCACTCTCCGAGCTTGCGTCTTACGTCGCACCCGCCCGTCCTGGTGCGACAACCCTTGTCCATTTCCCACAGGAGCCGGGTGCTGCCCCTGCGCGTCGCCTGTGGGGTACGCCCTAGCCCTATCGCACATCATATCTTTCCAGACCATGTTGCAAAAAGGTTTTGGCAAAAGTTTTATAGCCGGCCGCCTGCCTGACGCCAACCCTCCTTGGGAATGCTGTTTTTGGTGGTTTACCCGCCACCGCGCGGGTGGCCCAAGGTGCTTTAGTAGTATGCACTAGGGCTCAAAGCTCCCTTAGTCGCCTCTTACGACACCCACGGGAAGTAATGGGATGGTACTATTCTTTTACGTCCGACACCATACGGTATTCTTCGGATCCTTATTTCCGCTCCACTAAGATTTTATTTTCAGATTTTCGCCTTCTTTGGTGGAAAATATAATATTGCCTAGTGCACCATCAGATATTGTCTATCGGAGTTTGCTTATGGTGTTACTTGCTAAGATTTATGGTTTCGTTCCGGTTGCATCTAAGTTTTGTTGTGCTAAACTTTGTTTGTGCCGATAGAGGAAATTACCATCAGATCTAAAAACAAATGCAGTTGTATTTCAAAGGATTGATGATTTAAGTTCGGTGAACTCAAATTAACTTAGGGATATAAAGTTCAGAAAAGTATCGCACACCTGAGGAATTGGTTACATTAGTTGTAGTTATATACCTACTAATTCTGGTAAGCGCAATATTAATGGTTCTAATTTTCACATATATATTTTCTGTACAAAAGTAGCAATAACAAAACTTATAGCTAATAGAACGAGTTCATTATTTGCGCAGTAAACAAATAAAATAAAATAAAATAAATAAAAAAATAAAAAAAAATAAAAAAGCCTTTTATTTCCTACAAATTAATTTTACATATGTAGGAGGTTTTGGTCGATGTCGTCACAGATGTGAAGGAAACTCGGAGATGACTTAAGACGTATATTTTAGCAGCAGGATTACAGTGTTTACAATGATAATACTTGACTTTAAACTTTATATAATATAGGCGCTGGTCCACACAACCGAGTCCGCTCGGACGAGGGCTGGGGACTTAGTCCTCTAATCCAAAAAAATACTATGGCTCGACTACTCCGCCAAACTATCATGGGTGTCCCGCGTGACCTTTCCCACAAGGACTAGATCCGCCGATGCACCTCGCTGATAGCAGGAGAAATAGCTTGCTTTGACTTACAATTCCCTTAGGGGGTCATTAGGCTACGGAGAGTCATAACACCGCGATTCAGAATCGTGACGTAGTCGTACAGCGCCATCTAGTGTCAAGGTGCCATAATTAATCTGTCGAGGGTCACTAATTCACGGAGAATCTTAACACCGCGATCTAGAATCGTGAAGAATAGAATAGAATAGAATGCATTTATTTGTCAGAATATTGTATGTACAAGGCTGTTATGTGTATTAGATTTCCGATCATAATATTCTGCCGTTTCCGGCGTACAAATATGGTTTGTAAATTATTACATTAACATTAAATTATTAGATAATTATTAGAATTACAAATAATTTGAACAAGAGTTGTAAGAGAGATTAATTATATAAGTCAAAATTCAATTAAGTCAAGTAGTTAAATATTATTTATAGGCAATAATGTCAAATATTTAGGCAAATTTTTCATTCATAAAATCTTCAGTCGAGTAATAACATTTGCTTAGAAGAAAGTTAAATAATTTACATTTAAATGTTCCGAGGCTAAGAGTTTTGAAGCCATCAGGTAATTTGTTATAAACAGTAATGGACATGCAGTATACATTATTAGAAAACCATTTAATTCTACGCCTAGGAACATTAAGCATATGCACTTTGCGGCTGGGTCTGGATACGACATCATTAAACAAATCAAATTCATGTTTGTTTTGGTGTACATAGATACAAATTTCAAAAATATATAGCGCTGGAAGTGGCAGTATTTTAAGTTTTTTAAATAGTGGAACACAACTGTCCAGTTGGTGCGCTCCACAAATTGAGCGTACGCATTTTTTCTGAGCTCGAAACACCTTTTCAAGTTCCACCGAATTACCCCATATTATAATGCCATAGCGCAAAATTGATGAGACATAGCCATGGTAAGCACATAGTGCCGCATTAACACTAGCCACCCGTGTTAGTCTATACAAAGCGAATACAAATCTATCTATCTTCTTACATAGATCATTAATATGAGATTTCCAGTTACAGTTTACAGTGACGTAGTCGTACAGTGCCATCTCGTAGCGTCCGGCGGGACTATTATGACATCGATGATCTAAAGTTATACCACTTGACAGGCTGTGTTAATATCAACTTTAAGTACGTGTGTTACAATCTCCCCCTCAGTCCTCGAAGACGTCCCGGCGAGAAGGACTGGATAATGGGTCACTATTGTTTCTTAGGACGTCCAAGTCCTCGTTTGGATCCAGGGAGAGGCGTGCTGACAACTCTCTCCTTTTTAAGTCGTCCTCTTCTTCGCAGGGGTTTCATGGCTTCCGTATTTTCAACCGGGTGATCATCTTCCTTCTCCCCCTGGACCAGAACTGCTCCAAGCGCGTAGCTACTGGCATCGGTCTTGAGGGTGTAGGGCTTTGTTTTATCGGCCTGCCGTAATACCGGGGCGGTTGTTAACCGAGTCTTAAGCGTGTTTCTTACATCCGGTTGGACATTAACCGGGCAAAGGCTTAAGTTGGCCGATTGTATTGAACGTTGTTTATTTGTGCAGCATGTTGGGCAACTACTGCGAACTACGCCAGGTGTACCACAGCCGTAACATGACACTCTGGGTGCGAACGGAGATGGATCCTGCGTAGATTTGGTAGGAGTTTCATCCTTGGATGGGACCTCCGGAACCTTATCCGATCCAGTTGCTTCTAACTCCTGTTGCTTCTTTTTCAGCTTCCTACACTGTTCGGTAGCATGGCCTAAGAAATGACAGAATTCGCACTTCACTTTCATTTTTGAGTTAGTTTTGGGCTTCTCATCTCTGCGTTTGTCTCCGTCATCCAACCTGTCATTCCACATTTGTTCGACGCCCCGAGCAGCTTCTAGTAATTCGTCGTAACTTTTAACGGAGTCGCGTGGAATCTTGTCACGTATTCCGTGTTTCAGCTGACCGTATACCATGTGAAGTTGATGGGATTCCGGTATTTCAGGTTCCGGAAGTTGAGCGAACAGCATTCGCTTATGTGCCACGAAACTTTCAGTGGTCGTGTGGTCGTCTTGTGTTTCATGAACTATTTCTTGAAACAGCACGTAGGCAGGTTTTCTTGGAGCAAAAGTGTGACGCAGACGTTCTTTAAAATCTGCCCACGTGGAGACATGTTTTTTTACTCCCTGCCACCACACTGCAGCTTCACCTTTGAGGAGCAGTGGTAATCCAGTGAGCGCTTCTGCATCACTTATATTTTCAACCTGTTTGAAAACTGTCGCTGCCGCCAAAAATGCCTCTGTCACTTCGGTATCCCTCGTTCCGTTGAATTCCGCTTTGCAGGTGGTGAAAGAGCCGTGTCTTCCCGGTGAAAGCTTCGATAGCAGCGCCTCGAACTGAGCGTCAGTCATGGTCACCGACATGTCTGCTTTCCCTCTTGCACTTGTAGTCGTAATTCTTCCGGATCGTGTGACGTACTTCGGTTTTTCTTCGTGCCCACCGTTGGTCGCCAGTTTGTAGGCGGTCGATCGATGTCGTCACAGATGTGAAGGAAACTCGATGGTGACGTGAGTCGTTTAATTTAACAGCAGGTTTGTACAGTGATTATGTGAATATAGGCGCAGGTCCACACAGCAGAGTCCGCTCGGACGAGGGCTGGGGACTTAGTCCTCTAATCCAAAAAATTATATATAGGCTCGGCTACTCCACCAAACTATCATGGGTGTCCCGCGTGACCTTTCCCACAAGGACTAGATCCGCCGATGCACCTCGCTGATAGCAGGAGAAATAGCTTGCTTTGACTTACAATTCCCTTAGGGGGTCATTAGGCTACGGAGAGTCATAACACCGCGATTCAGAATCGTGACGTAGTCGTACAGCGCCATCTAGTGTCAAGGTGCCATAATTAATCTGTCGAGGGTCACTAATTCACGGAGAATCTTAACACCGCGATCTAGAATCGTAACGTAGTCGTACAGTGCCATCTCGTAGCGTCCGGCGGGACTATTATGACATCGATGATCTAAAGTTATACCACTTGACAGGCTGTGTTAATATCAACTTTAAGTACGTGTGTTACACATATAATTTTTACAAACGCTTAACTAATTAAAATTAATACCTACTTATTTTGTTTATGTAGCTATTTACTGTTTTTTTTTTATTTACTAGTAAGTATTATTATACTTGTTTGACACTATAGACTATTTAAACGCTTAACTAATTGATCTTAATACCTACTTATTTTTATTTATTTTCTATTTTATTTACCTATATCTATTTTATTTACTATTATTAATATACTATATAATATTTGCTACTATATAATATTTACTACTAGATATTATTTACTATTATTATTAGCTAGCTTGGTTTGATTTTAGATACCTAAATAATATAATTTGTAGGAACCCCATTATTGGGTGAAGGCCTCCTCCAAAGATGCCCATTTGTCTCTGTCCTGTGCAGTCTGTTTCCAGTTTGGGCTGGCAATTTTTTTGATCTCGTCGTCCCAGCGAGTCTGTGGTCTTCCTCGATTTCTTTTACCTGGAGGTCCATTCCAAAAAGTCACTTTTATGGTCCATCTTCGGTCTTTAAGCCTCGCGACATGGCCAGCCCATCTCCATTTAAGTTTTTGTGCGTATTTCAATGCATTTGTTGCTTTGGTTTTTGATCTTATTATTGTGTGTCGTATTTTGTCTGATTTCTTTAGTTTAAGCATGCTGCGCTCCAGTCCTCTTTGACAGGTGGTGATTAGATTTTTTACTTTTGAAGTGAATTTCCAGGTCTGGCAGCCATAAGTCAAACTTGGAAGAAGGCTGGAATTCATAATTTTTGTTTTTATGGTAATAGGCAGGCCACTTTTAAAGATTTCCCTTAAACTCCAATATTTGTTCCACGTTTGTTGTATTCTTCTTTTCACTTCTAGTTCGTTATTTTTCGGATCAAAACTAATTTGCTTACCTAGATAGATGTATGAATCTGTATATTCGAGTGGCTCTTTATCTATTGTTAATATTCTTCTCCGCCAATTTGTCATTGCCATAGTCTTAGAGAGATTCATTTTCAGACCCACCTTGATACTAGCCGAATGTAAAGTTTCCATCATTTGTTGTAACTGGGTGCTGGATTCTGATAACAGCACTAGGTCATCTGCGAATCTTAAGTGACTTATGTATTCGTCCTTTATATATAGGCCTGACTTACTCCAATCTATCTTCTTGAAGATAGCCTCCAGAATGGCTATGAATATTATTGGAGATAAGGGGTCGCCTTGCCGTACGCCCCTTTCTATAGCAAAACTTGGTCCTAGAGTTTCTAGCTTAATTTTGCCCATGTTGTTTTTATATACGCTTTTTATGACTTGTATGTATACGTCTTCAACTCCCTGCTGTTTTAGGCTTTCCCATATACTTACATGTGTTACTGTATCGAATGCTTTTTGATAGTCAATAAACGCTATGTATAGCGGTCTTTGTTGTTCTTGGTACTTTTCAATGATTTGTTCAAGTGTGTGGATATGGTCCACTGTTGAGAAACCTTTCCTGAAGCCTGCTTGTTCTATTGGTTGTTTTAATTCCAATGTGCTACTGATTCTTTTATTTATAATGGCTGAGAAGAGTTTGTAGAGGCTCGGGAGCAAGCTTATTGGTCTGTAGTTGCCAATATCTTTCGGATCACCCTTTTTATAAATGAGTATGATGTCCGATTCAGACCATTGTTTGGGCGTTTCAGTCTTTTGCAGTATTAAGTAAACAAATACTATTCAGAAATAAATCTGATAATAAAATTGCAATTTTAATATAAAACCGCGCAACATAAAGTGCGCATTATAATTTCAATTTGACCTAAGTTTTTTTTGTAGTGTTTTTCGACACGCAATCACATTAAATTTATCCTTTTTTCTCGTTACACTTTCTACCTTATCGTGTAATATCTTCTCATCTAATAAGGGTTGTGTTGTGTCACCTTACCGAGTTCACCTCGAAATTTAATCTGACGCTTAATAAACTTTGTATGATTGATCAGTCCTTTAAATACTAAGTTATCTTTACCGTTACCAACAGCATCATCTCCTTTGTCACTGTCCTTATTTATATTAAAATAAGGATCAGTTTTGAGGTCAACTATAACGATATTAAGAGCCTTATTATCTCGACGTTAAAGATCAATCTCTAAAATTTTATTTTCTTTATCCATAAACTTAATTTGGTCATTGGTTACGGTCACTGTCACAGTTTTTTTGAGGTTAAGTTTGGGTGTAACAAAAGTGTTTGAACTTTATGGTTGAATGAATCGATCCAAAGATTCAATATCGGTGTTGGAAAGTTAAATGTGTATCTTCAAATCTTGATGTTAAGGTTTCGTGTGAACCGTATAACAATTATTTAAAAGCGTAAAGAGACTTACCATATCCTTGGTAACCTAAGAACAGCTCTTATTAATAAAATGCATTACCTGTAACAAGAAAATATAAGAAACATGAAAACAATGTTGCTTGTGATAACAATAAAGAAAGGGATTATTTTAACAATTTTATAATCTTTTTATACTAAAATTATTACTGTGAAAGTCAGTATGTTTGAATTTGTAAATAATATGAAAGGGAATATTGATATAAAAAGTATTTTGTATATTAACCATGACCAGGGCTTATAGGTTTAATTATTATTAAGGGTAGAAGCCTTGTGCCCAATTGTATCAAAATCCGACTGTTGAGGCGTTATTTCAATGAATATACAAACATTGCCTGTATCTCAATAAACAACTTTCACATT
Organism: Polia nebulosa; assembly: GCA_951329385.1. NCBI lineage: Eukaryota > Metazoa > Arthropoda > Insecta > Lepidoptera > Noctuidae > Polia > Polia nebulosa. Next base: position 4,899,318 of record OX589609.1, read on the forward strand.
TATAATTTTAGTACGACTTATAAGTGCTGAAGTGTGAAACAAATTAGTAATAGCTATGGTCGAAGTTTTTCCCTAATAATTCCATCACGCGCTTTATGTTAAAATTTCTGGAACTCCTCACTTCTGGAAGCTCGAATATCACGAAGATACTTTGCCAGAAAAGGATAGGCAATCTAAAACATTTCTTAGAAAAATATCAAAACAATGAAGCCGTTTTCCTCATGGTAGAGGCGTTTGCAGGAAGTTCTCATTTGCGGTTTTTATTAGTAACTCGGTGTATCATGGTTGTTAATGAGTTTTAGTATACTAGGTAGTAGATACTGAAAGGTACTATAAGTATCTATTAGTGATTTTAGTCATTGTTGTTTATGTTATTGGACGGTAGGTTGTAGTAGCAACAAAATTAGGTAAAGTTATTGTAATGACTTCGATGTTTATGTTGAATTATTTATTTGTCTAACTAGCGATCCGCCCGGCTTCGCACTGGAGCAAATTGGTTCGAAAGACATGTAGCGCCATCTAGCGTCTTAAAGCTATTGTTACCGTCAAAATTGATTCTTTTCTTCGAGTAGAGAGAACTACTTTTTTTCTGGATGAAAGGAAACCCTATGTTTTTTTTCGTACCGTTGACAACGTACATATTATGCCAAATTTTGTTATGATCATTTCAGTATTTTAGGCGTGATAAGGAAGCAATCAAACTTACTTTTGTTAGGATTAGTCTTAGGACTACTTGGGATTATAATTATTTATTGGTTACCTCGGGCTTAGTGAGTGTTAAAAAGTAGGGGTCGAATTATCCTGCTCGAAGAGATCTATTCAACATCTACCTAACGCACAGTTACATGCGAATCGACATGTAACCTACATTTTGATGTTTAGTAAGATTTGATATCATAGCCAAGGAGGTTAATATTTTTCGCGAGTGTGCTTGTTCTTGTTCGAATATGTATGTTTGTATCTCTATTTCTTTGCCTTTACCTATAGCTTAAACAGTTGGATGGATATTAGCAATTATTGAGATATTATTGGTCTTAAGTGCCGAAGTAACAAAGACGGTCGCAGTTAGGTAAGTGAAGACTTGATTTATCGTGACATAGTGGGATATCAAAATAAAGAACTCGAGGAGAGGATTCCAAAAATGTAACTCACAAAAATGTAGAAAATAAAAAAAAAAACTCGATCGAAAAAAATACTAAAAAGTGCCAAACAAGTTACTTTTCAAGTAGTCCGATACAGTCGGTGGTGTCAGATCTGTGATTGAACTAAAATAAATGCTCCACGAAGGAGCCTGCACAGTGAAATTCCCTTTACTGTAACAACATTTAGCATCTCTCATCTCTAAAACATTGTCTCTGCTCATCCTAAAACACTATAACCTCACAACAAAAGGCAATGCTTGCTCGAATTTATAGCGTCGTAAAAAAACAGGTTCCTGATTGCCCAAAACCTTCCTTAATGACGGGTTTACGTATCATAACTGTGTTTACAGTAATTTCTCAACAGGGATCTTGTCACGACTCTGTTAATACCCCGAAATGATGGGAACTGCGAGTTCGTTTGGTCGCGTTAATCTCGGAAATTATTGCAACGATTTGTATGTGTTTTGTTAGGCGGGCATTTGGCTTGCTTTTGAGTTGTAAAGCGTTGATATTTTTTGTTGCATTTAAAGTTATGGTAAACTTGAATCCATTTCGTAACTGCAGTGTTTATGTTTAGCGTTGGATTTGAGGAAATTGAGTGGTAAAAAATCATCATCATCATCATTCTCTTGGACTTGCTTCGTTTCATAATAATTAATCAACGTTCTATTGCCGTTATTTCCATTTATTTGAGGTCGACGCAACATATCTTCTTCCATATCATAATCCTCATTCTCTAGTAGTTTTTATGGCAGTAGTCTTCTTCAGTTTTATATCAAGACGAATTTCTTTAAGAGACTTAGCAAAAATATTTATTGCCCAAAATTGTTTTCAGCTGAGACTAATTGTAGGCCACCTTGAGATCGTGTAATAGTTTTAGGGTTCGGTACCTGAAGGGTTCAAACGGATTACTATTGCTGTCACTCACATGTCCGTCTATCCATCGTCTGTCACAAATTTTTGTTCCTCAGAATTTTTTCACATCCCAATTCCCATATACATTATTACCAAATTTTAAGTTCTAGATATGTAGATTTTACTAACAAATGCCAATATATTGATAAATCAGATTTTTTCTTTGAAATTCCCTCAATTGAGATGCAACCTAAATGTGTGAAGTCTGACACGTACTTGGCCAGTATTTAGTTGTTGTGTACTTGCAATGACACTTTTTTTTCATACATTTGGACACAATTCCATCTAGCCAACTGGTAGGTATTACCTTTTTTTTAATTCGGGGAGAAACCTTCAAATGGCGCCTAGGCTTTTGAGGAAAATACCAGGTAGTGTGATATTTTTACCTCACTAAAACCACCCCGGTGATCACCATCAGCTCATGGAAGAGGGTCTGATGGGACCCTCTCTCCTTTCTTAAAAACCACCCCGGAACCCCCCCTGTACAACGCCTGTTAGGACACATCCCTGAGAACTTGTATAATCTAATCTAATGAATTACTCAAAACAATACCAAGAAGTCAAAATCAATCTGCCAAGCCATTTCCAACTATCTTGGGGTCAGCTTACCGGATGCAGCTGAATACCAATGCTTTACATGGAGCGACTGCCTATCTGACCTCCACAACCCAGTTACTGGGTAATACGATACCCCTTGGTAGAACTGGATGTCAGACTTTCGGGCTTCTGACGACCCGTAACGACTTTCAAAGATCCACGATTGACGGCCGGGACCAATGGCTTAACCTGCTTTCCGAGGACCCATCCATGGACCAATCCCGGTAAGCGTAGCTTAACCTGATGGATCGACCCGTTCGGCTGTTATTACTTTAGCCACAAGCTCCTCAAGCCATTACCAAGAAATCACTACACTGAAATAATAGCTCTCAAGAGTTCATGCCCAACACATGTCACGAGAATGCGTTTAATAGTTACAACGTAACATCCAAGTAATGTTAATTGTTCATAAATAATAATAAAAACAAAACTTCAAGTTACATTTATGTGCAATGAGCTGTATCATTCCCACGTTTATGTTTATTATTGTTATAAACTTATTATACTTTGTGTATAATGTTATTATGCTTACTATGAAGCTATTAGGAAAATTAAGTATTGTTACGGGATGGGCATTTTCTTCAGTTAGTAAAAGTTTGTCTCACGTGCACTAATTTTGATATATTTCTCACGGGTATTACCTTAACATTTCCTTAACAACTGATAAAGCCATGTAACTCAAGTGTGTTCATTATTGTTGTATATGTATACTATCTGTGGTGAAAAGACTAGCGATTCATCAAGGTTATTTAAGGCGCAGTTTTACGACTGTTAATGATTTTTAATTGAAGATCACGTCTAAACGACAAGTCTAATTTCTTTAAAAAAAAATTGTTACTCTAGACCATTTCTTTCGTAATTTGTTACGTGAATATTTGATATTATATTTTTATAACATAGTGTAATTAATTTGTAAAGTTATGTTAACGCGGATAAACTATTGAGAATAACGCAAACAATATAAAGCGTAATTTTATGAAACCGTCACCAGTTTAAAGATTATCAAATTATTTATATTTTAGTATACGTGTTTTAGTATGATACTTGTTGTTTTATGTGTAATAAATTAATAATGCGTCTAATTTCGTCAGCGCTCCTTAATGGGTGAGTCCTATTACTGGGTGGACCTAAAACCACTGAATCGATCGTCATGAAATTTGCATATATACATACGTTGTCAGAGATACAAAAAAGGACATCATCCCTTAAATTCAGAAAAAAGGACTGTTAAAAAACTTTTTAACAAAAAATTCAACCAACGAAAAGAACTAATAAGCAAAAAATAAATAAGAGAACAAGCCTTTCTATTACCTACATTCTGATGACCCATCTACCCCTTCATTCTTGAAAATTACGAACAGAGAACAAGCATTTCTATTACATTCTGATGACCCATCTATCCCTTCATTCTTGAAAATTACGAACAAAGACTAATCCTTTCTATTACATTGTGATCACCCATCCATCCTTTCATTCTTGAAAATCACGAACAGAGAACAAGCCTTTCTATTACATTCTGATGACTAATCTATCCCTTTTTTACCTTCTTCATACTTAATTTGATCTATCATCAAAAATTATGACAGTCAGCAACAAAACTTGACATCAAACTCGATCTAATTTCAACCCGTGGCTGCTCACTGCTCAACACAATTACGTCAAAACACAATGGGTCCAAGAGGCCCTTTGTCTCACTATAATTACTAACACGTGGTTACTAAGCTACTTGAGACATGTTTTATCGAAGCAAATAGAGGCAATTAATGCTTGGTATTTTTTTTAATTTTAATATTTATGTTACCGTTTGTGATTTTGCCTGATGTTAAAAGGTGTCATCTCTCTCTATAAGTAGGTTTTTCATAATAACATAGGCGAAACGACTTCATAATTATAAGTCATAGCTGAAGTTACCAATATGTATTAAAAAAAAAAAAAAACTCGATTGCACGTGCGGGGTGCAGGGGTATACACCAACTTCAAGGACGGTTTTTGCAGTCATCCTTGTACCACAAGAGTCAACACGCTGCTGGTAGGAGCATGAGCTAGTACTAATGGAGAAAGTTTTGTTGATAACATAACTTACTTATTTTTAGGGTTCCGAAAGTCCGAATGAAGAAATGGAACCCATAAGGGTTCCATTTCCTCCTATAAATTCATCCTATAAAGGATCACTCGTGTGTCTGGCTGCCTGTCCGTCTGTCCATCTGTCATAGCCAATTTGCTCCGAGTCTGCTGGACCGATAGAGTTGAAATTTGGCACACATATGAATATCTGTGACCCAAACACGAACGTGTACTCTAAATAAATTAATTTGGAATATGGGGTCACTTTTGGGGTGAAAATCGGAAAATTAAAGATCGAAGTTTTTCAAACTGTGTAGTGCCACATATCAAATGAAAGAGCACATTGTGAGGGTCTGGAATATTTTTTTTTTCATAATTTTAAAATATATAATTTTAATGTTATTTAAGAAAATAAATGAAAAATTACCTACCATTCTCCCCCCTTATCTCCGAAACCACTGGGCTTAATTTTTTTTTAAGTAATGAAAGTAGTTCTTTACGTATAGATTACAGGAAAACCTACAAGGTGGAGGCAGTTTAAAAAAAACCTGAAAAATATATTATTTGTTCGGAACCCTTTGCGCGCGAGTCTGACTTGCTCTTGGCTAGTTTTATCTTATCAATTGAAATCAAATTTATTCGTAAATGAAGGTTTCAATACAATAGGATGTTATAATAAGATGGTCAGTTCGATACATTTTACTCGAGAGCATACAAATAATAATAAAGTTAGTTGTGTCGAAACAACAGACATACATTTAAAATGAAATAACTTAATTATTTACATATTAACACACAATTCCTGACGTAGGTACTAGCACACAATTACCAATGTCAAAATAATAATAATCTAAATCTAATATTGTAAAAATCTAAATGTCCTATTCAGCTTATCTCAATTCTCAATTCTTTATTGCGTACCATAATGTTTATAGTTGGTAGGAAATTATTATATTAGTCACAATTATGGACCCTGTCGGGCACAGCATAGATCAATTAGGAGATCATCTTATACATGGTGTCTCAGAATGTTATAGATCGCTTTGAAGAGTGCCAGAGCCGCGAAGGATGACATTTGAGTAATGTTTTTTTCAAAAAGTAATTTTCCCATGCCTTTAGTTTCTGATTTGGTAATTTAACGTTATTTTGCATTTATAAATGCCATTTCTTTCTGAGACACCCAATATATATAACTTATGATTATATATTAATATAATAAAACCGAAAGTAACTCTGTCTGTCTGTTTGTTACCTTTTCTAGTCTAAACGGCTGAACGGATTTGGATGACACTTGGCAAACGGATAGACCATGTCCTGGATTAGGCCATATTTTATCACGTGAGTATACGAGTATTCCGTTTAGATGATTTCTAACGTCGACGTGAGCAAAGTCGCTAGCCGCAGGCGTAACTAAGTGACCCAATTTATGATAAAGACTTTATGAGTTCGTCATAATTTGCACCTGTTGTTTGAACTGATATTTCAGGCTTCACGATTCATGCCAAGTCAATAGACCAGATTGTCATTTGACCTTTATGACTCATTAGTAACACTAGCATAATATTTTACAGTTAATATCTGTCTGCAATCAGATATGGGACCTAAGAACGCATACATAATAAAAACTAAACACTACTGGCCTTATTTAGAAAAAAATAACCATGTGATTAGTTTAAACACCGATTAGCAGTTTATTATTTCAGCACTTTCTACTCGGAAGAAGGGTAAATGTGGATGGATGAAGCTGTAAATTATCATGCAAAAAGCGATAACGTTTGCCCCGCAGCAAACATAGTCCAATTTTCATAATTTTTGGAAATGTTATAGATATAATAGATTAGAGGAGCTCGTGGCTAAAGCAATAACAGCCACACGGGTCGATCCATCAGGTTAAGCTACGCTTGCTGGGGTTGGTCCATGGATGGGTGAACATCTTAACATACCGAGACTCCTCCGTGACTCGCAAAGCACGCTAAGCCGCTGGTCCCGGCTGTCAATCGTGGATCTTTGACAGTCGTTAGGGGTTGTCAGAAGCCCGAAGTTCTGACAACCAGTCTTACCAAGGAGTATCGTATTACTCAGCAACTGGGTTGTGGATGTCTAATAGGCAGTCGCTCCATGTAAAATACTGGTATTCAGCTGCATCTGGTTAGACTGGAAGCCGACCCCAAGATAGTTGGGAAAAGGCTACGCAGATTGATTGTTGTAGATATAATAAAAAATAGGTCTGTAAGTTTTTATTTTAAAAAAATATTGCAATGGTTTAAGTTATTTGCATCTATATATCTTTGTTTTTAACTTACAAACTTTCTCGAACGTTTTCATTTTTTTTAATTAAACTGCATTGCTAAACAAGAAAAACTGAATCTTATGAGACCAAAATTATCTAATTTCGTAAAGGAATTGAAAACGTAAAATTGTATTCGGGTGAAAACGCTATCGCCCGAAACAATATTAAAAAAAAAGGAAATATAGGTAATTGCCTCCAAGACTTGCAACTCTCTCTAGCCGCGTATTGGCGCTTCAAAGGCTTGTCCTGTATACCTACTGTTGAATTTGATGGATGAAATGAAAGTTATTTTTAATTTAGAATCCACTACCACTCAGTTAGCGAGTTTTATGTATACAGCTGTAAATCTGTAACAGGTCAAAAAAACGTCAAACATATTTTTGACGTGTATAATAATTAATCTGTGTCGTAAAATTCGATATGGATATTTTTAAAACGCCCAAAATCATCATCAAAATGCTATAAAATGGGCTTTAGACTCATAATATCAAGGTAGCAACGGTTTTAAGGTCAAAAAGGTGAAACCAGACTTACTTGACCTCTTTGGCACAAAAATGTTGTATTGTGTTGTTGAACACGAAAAGGTTTAATTTAACTGGTCAGGCGTAAGTGATGTTGTGTAGGCAAATTATGTATTTTATGATAAAAACAATATCAGTTTTCGTAAGTAATAAAGTTTTTTTAAATGTCGGAGAAATTTATCGTGGAGAGGATTATGTTCAATAAAAGAGAAATATAGAGGGACCATCGACCCGCCGCGGCTTCGCAGGGGAGCAAAATGATTCGATAGACACGTAGCGCCATCTAGCGTTTGTACAACGCCGCCGGCTTTTTTTCTGTGCTGTGGGAAATCATCCAATGACTTCTCTCGCTCTGGGTGGAGCGGGAGGGCGTGTCAGACTCTTACTGACTAAAACCCACCCCTGTTCCTTCCCTGTGAGTGCCCAGGGGTGCGGTAACTCATATTGAGAATTTATACGCTACCCCTAGGCATGCTGGCACCGGCCACGATGGGCCCCGTCAGTGGTGGCTGACATCTCTTTGAGGCGCGCGTGGAACACTACGCGCGGTCGACTCACGTGCCTGGTGCTGATCGGACGGATAGCTACCCACTGCTCGCCGTCCGCAGGACCAGGTCTACGGTGGCCGGAGATCGTCTCGCGACGTGTTACGCCCAGTGCCTCTCCTGCGGTGGTAGTGGCCGGGGCCGTGAGGGCCACTCCGTTGAGCTTCCCTCTCGCTCCGTACCATGGCCTGAACCAGGGCCGGGAGCGAGAGGTCGCCGCCACCTATCACATCCACGAGGACATGGCGGTGCTTCGCCCAAGCGGGGCAGACCTCCACCGTATGCTCCACCGTGTTCTCTGGGCGATCCGGACGTGCCATTATTTTTCTTTCCCTCGGGAACAGTAGGTACTATTTTTCTGGACGAAAGGCACCCTATGACCTTTTCTGTACTTTTTTTTTTTCTGTACGCCTGACAACGTTTTTGCAAACATTTCATGATGATCTGTTCAGTGATTTAAGCGTGAAAAGCTTTAAAAACTTACTTTCGCATTTATCTGTATATATAAAATTTAAAGTCCTGACTGACTATACTGATATACTCGTATCAACGAACAGCCTAAACCACTGGTCCTAAAGACATGACATTTGGAGGGTGTGTTCTTTGTGAAGAGCAGGTATCCACTAAGAAAGGGTTTTTCGAAATTCAACCCTTAAGGGGGTGAAAAAGGTGTTGAAAGTTTTTAACGGGCTAGCAATATTATATTAGTAATAGGATTAAGAGCCATTAAGATTATTGTTAATGCGTAGCTAAGAAAAATACTTCGTAATGAATTTATTGAATGGCTCTAAAGGATCTTATTTATACTTTGAGTTTGATCTCGTTTTGATAACCTATTTTATTGAATTAATTTTTCCAGTTCATTATTACTTATGCCTTAGATTTTGATTGATAGACCTAACCATAAATAAATGACTTACTAAATCTAAGGGAGAATTTTTAATCCTTTGAACGTCATCTATGTATACACATTTTTCGTTTTTGTTCAGTTTTTCAAAAAGCGCTGAAGCAATTTCGATAAAAATTATATGGGACCACCTCGGGAGTATAATTGTTCTTTCAGATAAAAAAAAGAATTTTGAAAAGGTCCACAACTGATAGAGAAATCGGTGGACATACATATAAAAAAATAAAAATAAAGCATACATGCAGTCGAACACAGAACCTCCTCCTTTTTTGAAGTCGAATAGTAACTAATTAAACGCATTTTGCCGATATGATTAAATATCGGTAAAATGCGTTATTCAATGAATTGTTAGCTTGACCAATGTTCAAATAAATAATATGTTTAGCCTAAACAATTAGTCACTACTTCTTGAGATAACTACGGACCAAAACTGGTTTTTCGGGAAGACGTTTTAATTCCCATTATAAATGCATAAAAATGCAGACGCAATACTGTATTAGCTATTTATTGCTCTGAATTATAACTAAAACAAGTTCAGACAAGTTGCTGGACAATTGCTAATGAGACCGCTAAAGTTACCTTTTCTCCCTGCTTGACCCACCGTTTATCAAAATGCAAGCGGTGAAAAATACTAAGTAGAAAGAAATACTACTTGGATGGCACTTCCTAATTCATGGCTAGTCTCATCACCATCACAATTTCAGCCGAAAGACGTCCACTGCCGGACATAAGCAAGCCTGCCCCAAGTGTCACCAGATCACCACTTCACCAGGTCATCGGTCCACCTTGTGGGAGGCCTTCCAATACTGCGTCTTAATAATCTTTTACATAATTTTCCCTATAAATTCAAAAAGAGTTACCTCGCCCCTGGGCTTTCAGGGCAGGGAAGGAACAGGGGTGGGTTTTAGTCAGTATGAGTCTGACACGCCCTCCCGCTCCTGTCGTTGGATGTTTTCCACCCCAGAAAAAAAAACACTAAGTCTTGTTTAGTTTTACTATAATATTAGTTTATAGAAAATGAAGTCGACTCGATAATATTCTCCAGATATTCTTTTCACTTGTAAATGCAGCAACGAGCACTATTAAAAATTCAAAATTATTCACTTATTAAAAAAAGTCACACTGCATATTTTTCACCTATTCTTATTAAATGACCGCAAAAAAAATTAATTAAAAATAACCTGTTGTCCACTTGTTATAACTTTATTATGATACTAATAATACTATGGCTTCTATGAATCTTATTACACAAGTCATAAACTTCGTATAAAGGGTTCATTTTGACCATATTAAACTACATAAAGATTCCCTTCATCTTATTATGCGGATCAAAAGTATCCCGAACCCTTTTGAGCAGGTGCTTAAAATTATAATAAGAGTGAAAGGCTTGGCAGTTTTCGATTGTCAAGTTATATAAAAAAAAAAGTTGGATGTCTGCTTTTGCACTGCTCAAGTAACGTATGTTAAGACTTGTTTTAATGTCAATAGTCAATGGAGTAAAGTTGTGACTGGTGGTCAATGTTGGGCCAACGGAACCGAGGCCAAGTTACTGGAACCACCTGGATGAGGGACGTACAGAACTGTGAAATTTAGCAAAAGAAAGAGGCACTGGGTCACATAAAAAAATTATGATGATGATAGTTTGACCTTAAAATCTCATGTATAAATTAAGACAAAAGAAACAAGAAATTATGCCAATGAAGACAGTTTGCATATTTAATACCTCATTGGCATATTTAAAATACTTAAAACAGCTCAAAATTACTCTTCAAAATATGAAAAATAAAATTCAAGCATTCAACCCTATTAAACCGCTACTGGTATAAACTTCCCAAAAAAAGTATCCAAATCACATAAAACTCTTTAAAATTCAGAGTTCGTTGCAATAAATTATCATTCGTTCCACGGTTCCTCCATAAAATACAACGAAAAAAACATCAAAATATACCAAATCGGGGCTAGGAGCGAACTCAGACAAAGCTCTATTGAACTTGTCTGAACTTGTCCCTAAAAAAAGAAGCCAGGCACCTGTTTGGGACACCACCTGTGGAATATATTAAGTCTCTTTAGAGAGAAGCTTAAAAAAAAAGTTTTTAAGTACAGTTTTGTACGGGACACAGTTTTTATTGTTTTTTTTTTTTTCTAAAAGTATTGATTTACTCTCGTTTAGACGTATTGTTATTGCCCATTTTTGTGTTAAAATAGTTTTTGTGAGGTGTTTTGTTTTGATCCTGTGAAGGGAGAATACTTAACGAGTTGGAAGTTGGGAAGTCAAACAGAGAGTGTGTACGAAGATGGCTAAACAATATTAAGTTTTTATATGTCATGGTAAGTAGAATATTATGCTACTTACAATTTCTTGTAACTTTAAAATATAGGCAAACTAGCGGCACATATGTGCGCCACCAGGGTTATAAAGTTTGCCTTGCCAAAAATCAGATTCACGCGTTTTAAACCGCTATTATCACTATTACCCAAGGTCTTTAGATCTGTGACAAGGTTCATACACCCGGAACCTGACAAAGTCTGTAGTTACACGATGGCCGACTGTCAACGGGGACTGACAGACTGATGCCGCCGACACGTGACGCGGGCGGTGCCTATGCCTATGTATAGTGGTATACCTAATAAAAAAAAACCATAAACCACACGACAGAAGCACAGATAAAGATAGTGGATGTTGTTACCCATACAAAATTGCGAAGTCTCAATCACATAAAAAAACTTTTTTACGAAAAAAAAAACAACCGACTTCCAAAAAAGAAAATACAAAAAAAAGTTTTTTATTTTTCACTTTTTAGTTGTTATACCCCAGAACTAAAAAACCCAATAACATGGAACGTGGAATTTAAACATACTCGTAATTGGAGAAAACGAAAACCTCATCTATATAAAAGCATTTTTCGTTTTGGTTCAGTATTCCAAAAATCGCTGAAGCAATTTCGATAAAATTTATAAGAGGCCACCTCGGGAGTATATTCTTTCGGATAAAATAAGAATTTTGAAAATCGGTCCTCAACTGATAGAGTAATCAGTGGAGATTACTCTATCAGTTGAGGACCGACACACATAAAATTAAAAAAAACATACAGTCGAACATAGAACCTCCTCCTTTTTCGAAGTCGGTTAAAAATAAATATCTAGATAGTTGCATCATCATCATTATCACCAGCCTTTTAATATCCCCACTGCTGGGGCACAGGCCTCCTCACTACGAGAGGGTGTGGGCCGTAATCCACCGCGCGGGCCCAATGCGGATTGGTGGATGGCACATGTCTTCAAATTTTTGGTTTTAGGACATGCCGGTTTCCTCACGATGTTTTACTTCACCGTTTTGAGAGCAGTGGTGATGAAATAATTTACACAAAGTAAAGCGCCTGCCTGGGTTTGAACTCACGAAGTCACGACCTACAACTTGTGAGTCGCGACCAATACCGCTGGGCCACCACTGCTCCTAGATTTTTTTGATTGTTTAGAAAAAAAAATCTGCCCAAGCGCGTGTCGAACTTCGCACATTTAGGGTTCCGTACCATATGAGGGAAATCAATATTTTGGTATTTGTTAGGAAAATATACGTAATTGTAAAAATTATCACCGAATTTCAAGTTCATAGGTCAATGGGAAGTTAAAAGATTCTTGGGAACAAAATTTTGTGACAGACGACGGACAGACAGACAGACGGATGGACAGACAGTATACATCCGAGTTAGCCAACAGTATAATCCAAAAACAGATAAACCTAACGAACAAGACACAACTAAAGACAGTTTTAATATTAACAAATTAGAATCTAAAGCGGGTGTCCAAACTAATCAGTTTGAATAATTTATTCAAATCTGTGTACCGTTAGAATTTCAATGTATCATTTGTTTGAAACATTTATGTATTATTGCGAAACCAAATTATTTTATTGAACACAAACAATATAATAATGTTGGAGTAATTGCAAAATTGAGATTGAGAAGGACTGGCCACGTGATGAGAACAAATATGGAGAAATGGTGCAGAATAGTAATAGATTGGTATCCAAGGGACAGCAAACACAGTAAGAGGAAACAAATAAGAAGATAGGAGAACGAACTAACACAAACAGGGGACCCTAATTGGGGGAGAGTTGCTGGTGATAGATCTCAGTGGAAACAACTAGAGGAGGCCTTTGCCAAAAGGCACTCTTAATTAAGGGATATACTGTAACAGCAAAATCAACTCAAAATCATTTCAGAATAAAAGGGCATTATTATTAATTGCAAAATTGCTATACACAATGGCATATGGAGGAAAATTGTTGAACAAAATTGCTGTATTTGAATGTTTAGATTCTGTGTAGATTACAAACGAGAAGTAAAGGCGAATCATTAGGTAGTTAATGCTTGTAGGAGGTGGATTTGAAACCTGTTACTACCTACTGTATTTTAAGTGGGCTTTGAAGGACTATTTGACTATAAGAAAGTGGTTTCTTACATGCTCTAAACATTCAGCTTTGTATAAAAAACTCGCTAATCATAATTATGCTTGGTTTAAAGACTATTGGATTTTGAACTCAACATGTATATGCCAAAACCTACTTAGAATGAACAGTCAGTACTTTGTTACCCAGATCTATCCTTCTTTCATAAGGACCTGCTAATCAGTGTTTAATCCGTCAGGCCCCTCGCGTCTCCTTAAGGAGAAGCGACAATAGGTTTTTAATTGTGTCTGCTAATATAGGGCTTGACGGGTAATGACATGGATATTTTTTTAAAAAAAAAGGCCCGTTTAGTTCAGATGAAAACACGAAGAGTAACGACTTTTGTGAAAGAATATGTAGACCAAGATGTGGAGAAGGCAATAACATATGAACTGGAAGGCGAAATACCATGTACTATGACATAACATAGGAGAGGCCTTCGTCCAGTAGGACTGTAATAGGCCAAGTCGATGAAATATCATTATCATTTCAGCCGGAAGGCGTCCACTGCTGGACATAGGCCTCCCCCAAATTTCTCGCACCCATTGGATTCCCGCAATCCTCACCAGGTTATCGATCCACTTAATGGGTGGAATTTGTCGATGAATAAATTTAAAGTAATATTAAAAAAGAGCTAACATTATTTGGTGTTTGTAAAAGTAAGTCTCAGGAAGTAATAATTTAATTACAAAAATTAATCAACTGAATGATATACTATTACTTAGCGTTAAAGACCACTCTTTAGTTTTAAAAAGTACTAACACCTTTGGTAAAGATAGGTCACTGGAGCCGCAGCAAAAACCTAATAATGTCACTGAACCAGAAGTAAAGAAAACCAGTAAAATAAATGAAATATTCAATCTCAAACACGATCATAAACATGAGCCCTAGTAATGAAACCTACCCACATAATGTGTGAGCATTATTACTGCTATCTTTAGTAATACTGCATCCGTTACTTTAGCTCGGAGCCATACTTAAGTAGCCCTTCCAATCCTGTCAGATTCGAGAGAGTTATAATTTCCATAACGATAGTTTAACTAGCAGTTCTACCGTATTCCATAGTGTGTTCTTAAAATGCTATAATGTTAAGCATAAACCTCCGTGTAGGTATTTAAAACTATCTAATATATGGATCCTGGTAAACATTGAGCATACAGATAGTTGCAAACCTTTCTTTCAAAAACATAATGTTTTAACCCTTCCCTTGTACATTTTGGAAACATGCAATTTTGTCCGGAAACATCAAGAATTTTATTCAAAATTTGAAAACATTCAGACAAGCTATCTATTGAGACACCGATCTAGGCTAAACTTACAAAGTTCTCGACTAAAAATGCACTCTACAAGCACCAATAAAAAAAAAGAGAAAACTACAATTTTTGAGACCATTTTTGCTAAATAAAAGCTACTAATCGGTAAACGAATATTTAAGTGATAGTCATTCATGTTAACTTAAATACTAGAGCCCTTAAATTCTGTTTGTTTTTTTTCCACCCTTCAATAGATACTTACATATTTATATTTAATAATAAAGCAATTAATTTAACTTATACTTTTCTTTCTTTTACTTTTACTTTTTCAGTTTGATAAGTGTAATGTTATATATTTAACAGATGGTTCCTCTCTCCAAACTCACTTATTTTGCTGTGCCCGACAGGGTCCATGTGATCTAAATATAAGTTTACTACCTAAGAATACCCACATGGGGCATGCAATAAAAGTATTGAGTATCTAACCATATCCTTACTTTAAATACTGATAGGTGGATTCTAAATTCAAGTTAGCTTAAGTCTCATCAGATAAAACCTCCGTCAAATGATTAGTCAGTACCAACCACATCTATCCTTTTTCCGAGTAGAAGATTTTGAATTAAGAACCTGCTAATCAGTTTAATCAGTGTCACTAATCAAATCATAAACGGTTTTTTTATATGTATAAAAGACCCAAAGTCTAAAAAGACTGACTATTAGCAATCCCTTAAGCAAATGTAGTTTTCTTTCGTAATTTGGGTATCATCGACAACATTGATGACGATCTAATATACAAATTGAGTTCTGTATTGTATAATTCTATTGGTATGTTCCTATTGCCTTATCTTAGACGGAATAGCATTTTGTGACGCTTCATCAAGTAAACGAATAATTACTATAAATTACTATTGTTTATTTAATTATAAGTACAGAGTAAGAGTAAGTAACACGCCATTAAATCTTTGGGTGATGCAGAGATAATTAAAGGTAGGTGCAATATGGAAAACTAAATGCGATTAATACTTTTATTTTTAAAAGTAACTAAAGATTTATGAGAATAAATATTATTTCAATCTAGCTGTTGACGGTCTTAAATAATTGAATCCAAAGAGTCAATGATTTATAATATCAGTATATCTATTGTTGTTTCCGTTTTAATCAGTACGAAATAATTTCTTACTAAAACACAATACTAATATTGTCCATGTCAAACCAAAACGTTAAGTAGATACAATAATTATAAATGTATAAATATTAGTTTCCAATGGCGACGACGTTAGCAAAGTTATAAGGTAATAAATCTAATTCAAACAGAATTCGACCACTGAGCACAAGTATCGTTGACAAAGTGCTAATTTTGAACATAAATAGACCAAAATTAACATACAGACCTAACCATAAATTAGATGTATTTAACTCTTGTCTTGTTTTGATATATGAATTTGAAGTGTTATGATTATGTAGTTATATGATCGTCTCTGCCATACATAAGTCTTATTAGATTTTTCACTGATACATCTTTCTGATTGGAATATGTGTGATTGAGTTCTATATAGTTTTGTTTATTAGGAAATAAAATATGGCGTTCAGACTTTGGAAACTGAAGTTTTCATGTTACCAACCACATTTTTTGCTGTTATTTTGTTGTGGGTGCAAAATTTGGTTTTCTTGAAAATATGGACTAGTATTTTGTACTCCATTATCTCGTATTATGTTTTACGTCTAACAACGTATTTACTCTATAAATGATCATTGAAAACCATTTAACCAATAACGTGTTTATCACAAAATCTTTTAGTGAAAGTTTTTAGTCATTCATAAGTTTTTTCTTCAACTAATTGTTGCTACTGGACTTATCCAGCCCTCAATAAAGCATCAATGAGACATCAAAACTATTATTTCTTGATTACTTATCCAATTGCTTCACCAAAAAAAGAATTGACGATCGATACTGACAAAGGCCGGCCGACGGCGATATCTTTGACAATATAAAAAAAAACTTCAAAACTGCTGAACCGTCTCTTTACACTTCAATAGTAATCGAAAATAAGTCACTTCTTCAAATCCGTGACTTACTTTCCTTACAAAATTGTACTTACCGTTTTTTGAAATGCACGAAGACAGCCAACTCTAAAGCTTTGGGATGGAAAACACAGTAATTCTCATTTAGGTAAAAGCTAAACATAATTTTGTTTTTGCTGCTTTAAGGACCACACAGATGAAACATGAATTTTGCTTTTGGATTTACCAATGAGTGAAGTTTGACGTTTTTTAATTCTGCAGCATTGTTCAAAAAACTAACTCCATAATTATTTTTCTAGATTTGTTTTTAAAAGTATTAGTGTTGTTTCAGAGTGCTTTCATTTCACCAGTATTTTTATTACAATATTTTTCTACATCATCATCTGCTTTACTTTTTTCAACATTTATGTTGGGTTGAGCTTCTTATCTAATACTTAGAAAACAAGAAACCTATCTACTTTCCTCTGCTATATTTGAGACTAACTAGTTAGTGTAAAGAATTATTTCAATATATTCCTACAGGATTTACAAGCGTGATGATTATGCATGATGCGATATGCAATGCATTTCATATAGTTTTCGATTTCTTCGTTCACGATCAGTCGAGTTGCCACCGATTTTCGCTTTCGATTGTCGAGTGCTTTGCATCGAGTCCATTGCCAACGCTTAGTCACGGTGTAATATATGACTTGCTGGCGTGAATCCTTCTTTTGTGTTATTTGCAAAGTCGTTTATCTTGATTCTAATGCTTTTAATCATTGTAGTGGAAGTTGATTAATTTAGTGTCTCAGTTATTGGTTAAAAACTTTTGGTAATAAAATTTATCTTTTAAAATATTCGACACCTACAAATGTATAGTTCCGAATCAGGTTCATTTGTGGCATGATCTTATAAGATGAATTCTACTTAGGTTTTTTTTTTATTATACCTACTTTTCTCAAGATAAGAGTCTCCAAGTTAAGATTTTTAAATGTTTTCAAAGGAAAGCTCTATTTATTCATGTTACTTTATTAATTCAGAATTTATGTTCGATTTCTGCTCTATTAGATCACTATTTAATGTTATAAATTTAAATTGCTATGTTCTGAGATTTTACACACACAAAAATATTTCTAATCAAATTTAAGTGTTTAATTTCTCGTTCCTCTAAGATCTAAGTTACCTTCGTGGAAAAGATTTCTTATAAAGGGTAAAGATTTTTCTCTTTAACATAGAGTTGTTTTAGAAGTTTCAAGTTTATAACTTGCACCATGCCGATTCGTGACTGCAACCACGATTTAGAGCGTGCCAAGTTTACGTCCCGCCAAGCTTGAACTAGTTCATGTTTCTCTTAACGTTTTCAACCTTATATAGTTCTGTGAGCTGAATTTTAAGTGTATGTTCAGTAAATGTGTTGTTTACTACGTCTACTAGTGTTTTATCTACTGAGAGTTTGTTTCTAAGATTAAATAGACAAAGAACTATATCGTCGCATATTTCAGGCTCAACCATTTTATTTGAACTATTATGGATAATTCACTGGAAAAAATATTTCCTACAGTTATGTCCGGTAACAAGTCACACTCAACTATTTGAAATGAATTGTAATTTTACGCGTAGTTATAATAAACCACAACGTACGTATTTAAGGCGTGTTATTTAGCCTGTCCCCACAATTCAGAACTAGTCGGAACTTGTCTCTCTGCTGACAGCGGTTGTAGCGTAAACAGAGGATATTTTCGACTCGATTAACGAAGCTCGAATGCAGTCTAAACACATGTTTATCAGTTATGTTTAGCGTTTATTCGAGTTTAGTTATAAGTTTGCTGATTTGTAATTGATTATGTTTTGGTTTTTCTGATTTGATTTTGATCTGATTTCTTTTGGCCAATGTTTGAATGTTTACTTGAATTTTTTCGATTTAAGTAATTTTGAAATATTGATTCATTTAATTCCCTAAATTCTTATTTCGGATAAACTAAGATTATTTAAGACCCGTTAAATATTACCCGAATGAAACTGAGAATTTAATTTTCAGTAAAGTTATTGAAACTTCAAAGCTCACACAATTTTACATTTTGTTTCATGTGATTCTAGTCTACTTATTGAATTTTATGTTCACCATAGTTAGTCGGGTTCAGGTAGTGTTCCAGAAAAAATAAACATATTTAAGTTTTTACAAAATAATATTTATTTCACAATTATTATAACCCCATAAAATGTTTGGGAGACAAAAAATAACACAATCCAGGTTATATACGATTTGATTACATGCGGTACTTAACTAGAATAGGTACTTGTAAATAAGTATGAGAGCTTAATCAAGAAAAAAAATCACAAACTTTTAAATGCAATATTTACAGGTCAAATTATTAATTCTAAATCATATTATACAAATTAGGAAACAATTTTTTTTTCAAGTTTTTTACACTTTTTGGAAATAGAAACATATTTTGAAACAAATTGTATGGCTTTAACAAAATTAAATTCACCTGATAAAAATACGTTAAAATATTTACAGTTGTACTAAAATTAATTATACATACATTGAAATTCGGAGACATTTTTATAATTTTAGTTCTCCTTAAAATGATTTCAATATTTTTCAGGCTTCCATAATTCTTTACGATTTCGTAAATTTAACTAATATTTGGTGTCTAATCGATTCGAATGAAAATAATTAAATGAAAATGTATCTATGTATGACTATCGAAATTATTTGGAACTAAAATAATAATTGAGATCTATATACGTGTCTTAAAAAAAGTAAATTAATCTAAGATCTAATTTTATTTTGACCGTCAAAAAAATGGAATAAATTAAACTAGATTTAAATGAATCTAAAATTGATAAACAAGAGATCAAATGGAAAATGTAACTAAATCAAAAACTTAACAACTCTAAAATAATATGTAAGTCGCAATCAATTACAATATTCATTATTTGCAATTGTGATCACTGGTAAAATTATTTTGTAAAATGCAGCAGATATTATTGGCGAAAGCACTTACGAACATATTTATAGAAAAATACTTCCGTACGATAATAAACATTTTATTAAATGCACGACATAAAAAAATATTATTATAACTTTTAGAATTCATGAGGCGTTTTGTCGAACTTCACTCAAATTTGATAAAGCAAAATTCATTATTAAAAAGCGGAATAAATTTTAAAATTGCAAAATCGAATTAAATTGAGCTGCTGAGACCTCTCGATTTAATTCGGACGAAACCACCATTTACAAATTAAGTGCAGTTGGACACAACATCTCTTCCAGAACATATAGGCACAAAATAAAATACGGAGGGACTTAAAAATACGTAACAACAGTCCAGATCTGCTTTGCAGTATCACTGTCAACAATACTTATCTAGTACAATCTTCATTTTATCTGATGGTATTGAAGAGAGACGACGCGAGGGAAACCTTTATGATAGCCACGACCATCACTAGGTTGACGATGTAGGTCGAATTGCATCTTAAGTGGTAAGGTGGTGTGTTATGCTCTCGAGGACACTCACCTCGCCTATTGTCCTGGGCTTCTTGGCCAGGCTGTCGAGATACCAAGATGTGGCACAGAACTTCGTACAGCTCGGCTAGGAGCCGGTTCAGCCGCGAGAAGTTCTCCTCTGTTGCCTCTCTCTCACTCGGTAAGTTGAATGCTATAGCCATCTTTGTCTTACGATACGTCTTTTTCTACGGAAGAAGCGTGGACAGATAGCTGTTTGTTTGTTATGCATAAATGCTGTCTCCCTGTTTGTGTGAAGCTCCTTTCCGCTTTTGGATCCACGTCTTCGTTTTTATCAAAATTTTGGTTCAGTAAAAAAGTTCCTCCAAACTTTCAAAATCGTACTCCAAAAAATTTTTGGGGTCAAAACTTTCCTCCCGGGTAAGTTAGAAAAATGTTCAAGTGATACAAAAGTTTTCTCGGCGAAAAAAAATTCGAAAGTCTATTTCGCGAAAAAATCACTCAAAATGTTCACTTTGACACACCAAATGGCACAGAGTCCAAAATAAAAATTATACACAGTTCAATTTGGCGATAATGAGATCACAGGTAAAGTTTCGACCTCAAAAGTTCACAAGTTCACAAAAAGTTTTTTCCGCAAAAAACTGGTGCGGTACATTGTCCGTAAATCACTCGCAATTTTGGTGTAACGAGCGCACGGTCGATGACACAATCGCGCTAACTAACGCACTATGCATCGCTGTGGCTTACCGATTGTAAACAAACTGACTTCGCACGTCGCTCTACAAAAGAGGTCGAGAGACGACTATTGCACGTGCAGCCGAGTCGGAAGCGAATCGTGTAATAAGGGATAACACTCCGTGCACATCATTGCCTCGCTCGACGCGTCCCCCTGTGTAGGTGCGGTGCATAACGTGTGCACACACGCACACTAACAAAACCCATTTGATTATAAATAGTGGAACGCACGGTAGCACGCTCCCTTCGCACTCCACTACTACAATCAACGTCCACACCGCTGTCCCCGTCCCTTTCCCCCTGTCTAATTCTACATGCAGCCATCTCTTTCCAATCAGGTTACATCATGTTACAACAGCAATCGACAAAGTGTGGCTCTCTCGTTTCGATGATACAAAACCTTCCCTTTGTGGAAGGGGAAGAGATGATCGTGTCGATTTCGGATTTCGGTTGTAGAAAGCGCGCCAAAGTGAACTGGCCAATCGGAGGCCTTGATTCGTATGGGGTGAGGTGACGTAAGAATGGAGGACTCGAGACAACGGGGTTGTTAAACGGAAAGCGTTCACTCGACCACTGGCTCTCGCCGCAAACCTACTATATTTTGTTTCGCGATATTTTAACTGCTCTTTGTTCAGGAGATAGACGTAAACTTGATTTTAGCCTCGGGGCCTCGGTACTGTGACAGGAGTTAGCGCGTGTGTTTTATTATTAGTAATTCGGTAGTACGTTCGTAAAAGCGGCATAAAATTGTTTTAATGATCGTGGTTTTGCCATACGCGTTGGTTTGTGAAATCAAGAGGTGTTTTTTAGGTTTATTGGCGTTTAGGGTCGAGTGGGAACCTTTGTTTAGATTGAATACCGGCAGTAAAATTGATAACCGAAGTTAAACATAAAATGGTAAATAAAATACCCATTAGCGTGATTTTGTAACTCTTTTGTGATGTATTTTTATTTGTTTTGAAAGTGACAGTAGATTTTTGCTTAATAGGATTTGAAAGTAATTGTTTTTTTATCAATTTTTGTAAAATACAACCCGTACTTAAAAAAACAAACAAAATTAAAAAGATCTGTCGGTTTTGGATTTCAAATAGATTTTATGTTTCTCAACATCAAAAAATATGTAGACCGTTGTAATTTTCACAGAGTGTATATTTAAATATAAGGAACCCTTCGTATGTAAAAAAAAAATTAGGTAATTCCGTGAAAATATTAATCATTAAATTTTTTCTGCAAATGATATCAAGAAAAAGTTAGGGCAAAAGTTGTAAGCTGCCGAGTTTACGTCAAACAAATTAAATGGATGATTTTCAGGTTACAGCGATGCAGTGCAATAGGCTAAGTATTTTTTCAGGTTGAAAAAAAATTAACAGAACAATAATGTGATTAGAGGTCCTTGGTTTTCCTTTTAAAACTATATTAACTTCCAAAATTTTTAAGAAAAATATTACAGATTTTAGTTGAATTTATTTTAGTCACTTACATTTTATTTAGCACCTCACTAACACAGTTCTCAACATCACCATAGTACTAATGTTACACTACTGTCTTCATCAAACTTCAAATAAGAACTAAAAAGACAAATCAAAAGATTTTTGGCTCTGCCGTAATATTAGTCATAGCAAACAAAGTCAAACCAAGGACTGCCCGGATGATTCCCTGACTCATTTTTGTTAAATTAATTAAATAACCCGAACGGTATATCTTGGGAAATTTGGCATTCAATTGAGTTTAACAAAGACTGAATATAATTTTGATCGTGATTATATCTCATCATAACTTGATTTTAAGAATCACACCATATTGCATACCTATTTAAGTTTATTTCTTTATCTGTTTTTTTTTAAATAAAGTGTAAAAAAGAAGATTAAAAAATATGGAAACTTATGAAAGAGACTAGAAGTGAGACATTGGTGTGAATATAAAACAAGACAAGACTTAAATGAAAAGTATAATCTGTCTTTTTATGATCTCTCAATCTCAATTGCAATAAATTATTGTCATCATCATCATCAGCATGCCCCCACTGCTGGGGCACAGGTTTCCTCGCTGTGAAAGGATGTGGGCCATATTCCACCACGCGGCCCGAATGCGGATTGGTGGATGTCACATGTCTTCGAATTTTTGGTTCACCGTTTGAGAGCAGTGGTGATGAAATAATGTACACAAAGTAAAGCACCTGCCTGGGTTTGAACTCACAACCTACAACTTGTAAGTCGCGGCCAATATCACTGGGCCACCACTGCTCTCCAATAATTATTGAGTTACGGTAGATACCCAAGAATTACATCAGCTAAGTAGAAATTGTGTTGAAGTAAAATGGGGTCACCAAAGCTGTGCTTATCTTGAATATCTAAAATCTTTAGAACATTATTCATATATATTTTATCCCAAACTTCTTGTAGGTGTGAAGTTTTCAATCATTGAAAATTATTACTTTGGATTCAATAAATAGTTATAAGTCTTACAATTTCAGTATCACTATCAACTTAAAAGATAAGTCTTTAGTCCACTCTAATTACTCTGAACATGAAAGAACAATGACTTGTCAAATCTACTCGGTACTCTTCAAAGCCACCTACTGGAAGAATCCTCCTAATTCATAAGTAATTAATATACTTAGTACATTATTTGTTTGCGCTCTTCTTTCTTTATACACTTTTCTCTTCAAAGTGTCTGTACATAAATAAATAAGCAATAATGAATAATGTTTACCCATAACCCATAAAAATGCCAATTATTTTTTGATCAATTAACAGCAAAAGTAAATCAGAGTGACTAATATAAATGACAGTCAAACCAGTAGCACGTACTACAACTATATAAATATCAAACTCAGATATTGAGGTGCTAAAGGATGAAATTATAATTCCGTGATCGGACATTAAGATTGAGCAAATAACGTCTGGTTCGATAACGTATTCGACTTATTAGCTCTGGGCAAAGATGTAAATGTAATTGGCTTTGCTGAACAAGAAAAACATATGGTTGGTTTTACAATTTCCAGGAACTGGATCCAAAATATTCGTAAAATATGTTTTGGATCAAGTAGCTGTTATAGACAGAGGAGCATACATTTTATTTTTAGGTGAGCTGGTGAGGAGAAGAGCTTTTAGCGTTTTCTTTTATAATTCATTCATGGTGTACATAATAAAGAGTATTCTATTCTATTCTATTCTATTCATTTTGCATTCTGAGGTACGGTATTGCCCGCCTTATCCAGGTGAGATTACAAGTAATATTAGCCGCGAGCATAAAACAATGGTTAGGTTTGAAATACGTACGAGTCATTTATTTAGTTCCATCCTCATTGATATGTATTGATATACAATAGGTATATGATACCAGCTTCTGCCAGCGTCTTTACCCGCATCGAATTAGTAACTATTCTAATATAAATTATAGCCCATATGCTATTCTGGACAGACGCCGAGTTGCTAGCCTGTCGGTTTTTTATCGGTTACATTTTGGGGAGTGTGCGACGGAATTGCATAATTTGATTCCGCCAAGCCCGTTTCATCAACGGACCACAACACGTACGGCGAAGTGCCACCGGTTCGTGGTGGACATCCCATCCATACGCACAAAGCGTTTTGAGAACACATTCATACAGCTAGGGAGTGGAATTCCCTACCGGAGTCTGTGTTTCCTGATAGCTACAACCTGGGAGTCTTTAAGTCAAGAGTGAATAGGTTACTTTTAGGTAAGCGTGCTCCATCTTTGACCACATCATCGCTTACCATCAGGTGAGATAGTGGTCAAACGCGTGCCTGTCAACAATAAAAAAAAAATATCCCTGTGCCAAATTTCATTCAGATCCGTTCAGCCATCCTGGCGTGATACTAGCTTCTGCCAGCTGCTTTGCCCGCGTGGCATTAGTTAGTATTAGTAGTTAAATTATAGCCTATATGTCATTCTGATGTATAAGCAATATTACTGTAAAGTTTTATCAAAATCCGTTCATAAAACATATTAGTAGGAGATTAGCAGGATTTCATCTTATCTTGCTCCGCTTGCCCTGTCACCTGTACAAGTGAGGACCTTATAGATAGCTGCGTCAGCGAATGCAATATGCTGTCGCTGAATACTGGGCCAAACTTATTATTTAATTAAATTTGCCATCGACACGCTAAGAATAAATAGAATGTAATGATAAAGACTAAGTGGGAAAATATTTTGTAGCTTGGAATCTTTATTTAAATGAATTGAGTGCTAAGTTCAATCCCAAATCACGCTTAACAAAAAAAAAAGTATGATATAATTATTGAAAGATATTATAAAATAATACGCTCAATATAGAGCCTAATAATGAAATACAACCAGTCAAGCATGATCATAAACGCTTTACTATCGACGAAGCAAGTTCAAACGTGTTCAGTGAAGCGATTCAATGACTTAACATATCGAAAGTAGGTCATACGCGAGATGACTAACAGAGTTGCTATGAGAGACTACGTGATACTACTCTTGACAGGAGACCATCTTTTGAGGGTCGTTTACTGAATCAATTAGCAATTATTATAATCATTTATCACGAAATTGGTTTTTATTGTTAATGAGGAGTTCTATTGTTCTGTTTCTTGAAAGAAGAAGAACGATTGTTAAAATGTATTAGTTGTTATGTCCTATAAATATATATTTACAACCGTAAGTTTGGTAGGCAAGTATTTTAATGGACTGGAATTTTTAATATTTGAAACCATTGTACATAAAAAATATTGC
This sequence comes from Polia nebulosa, assembly GCA_951329385.1. Lineage (NCBI taxonomy): Eukaryota > Metazoa > Arthropoda > Insecta > Lepidoptera > Noctuidae > Polia > Polia nebulosa. The sequence continues at coordinate 4,924,929 of OX589609.1, forward strand.
AGTAAACAGTTTTTGCCTAAACAAACACATGTGATTACAGACAGACCGAAGAATTTGGCAAACTATTTAACAATTCCACTCAATAGATGGCGCTACTGGTCTCGCACTCTAGAATAGGGAGCAAGTTTCCCCTTTGGCGACAAAATTAATGTTACTGTTCTGTTGACCGATGTTTTGAATCAAAATATGAATGAAGACTATACATTTTCTAATATTATTTACTTTCTCAGTACTTATCTAATAGACTAAAATATTAGAGTACATTTGCATGCAAAACTTATTACCGTCACCAATACTTCTGTAGTTAGATTTCGCTACAGCTTGTATATCAAGTAAATGCGAGCAACACAAACAGAATAAAAGCTTCCACAGATAAATAATTCAAAATATTAAATAATCAGGCATAATGCACATTAAGTTTTACAACGCAAAGGTAGAGTTGACCGTAATAAATATTAAAATTGATATGAATGCATAATGCGGTAATGGGAAAGAGGTATAAATTCGTGTTAATGCGATTGACAACCGCTACTGTAATGGTCGCGAGTCCAAATGCAACGTTATTTGAGATATGGTTCAATACACAGTAGTTAGCGGGGATAAAAGTACTTCATTTTGTGTGAAATTTAAACAACATTGGTAACGCTAATATTAGCCTAATATTGGTTTTCAGGATTTTTTTATTGGCTATCATAATCACTTATTTAAACTCAGCTGTTTGATCTTCTTTTACTATCTTCAAGTTGCATTACTACAGTAATTCTGCTATATAAACTATAATTTCTTCTTTTTTATTGTATACATCTATATGGTTCGATATATAGAATAAACTTTATCGTATACCAAATAAGTTACAAAACTTTATGCACGAACTTAAATCTATAGGTATAATAGCGGTATCATTGCTGACAGCGGTATCTACCAGACAACCTTTAGATGAACTGAAAGAACTAAAAATAAATAGGAATCTAAAGGGGGTTTATTAAACCTTAGGGTCTTTTTTTTTAAGAAATTGTATTTCTCTTTTCCTTATTACTCGTAAATATAGCCATCAACTGTATTGGGCTTCTCTATGCCTCGAGTGTTTTGTCTTATATTAATTTCTATCTTTGTTCAGAATTAATTCACATACTAAACTCTTTTGCTTAGCGTTCAAATCATGTTCTATATATTTCCCTTGTGATTTTTATTTTTGTGTCGCTGCCTCTTCAGTCTTAAACCGATCCAAAACCGTCACAAAGAGCAATCAGAACGAGCCCAAAGCCGTGAAATCGGACAGTAGCTGCCACGGCGGATTACGATTTAAGTCCAAATCGGGACTCCTTGGTCAAAGTGTAAAAGTGAAGATAACACAATCAATCTTTTTTGTTGACCAAAAAAGTTTTGGATTTTCTTTTTTTTGTTTTGTTGTTTTCCTGATGAACTCGGAATGAAATATATAGCTAAGTAGCTATAGATAGATCGCTGTGTACTCTATGGGAGTCAGTTAATTTATTATTCTTATTTAAATTTCTTATTTTTTACATCTTTTGTGGGACTACTTCATTTACAGGTTATATCTTTTATTTTTTGCTCTTCATGATATTTATATTCTAGGATATTATATTCTGCAGCAGTATCTGTAGCTATGTGGATGAAATTATGATAAATAAAATCAGTTTTAATTTCATCTTTTTACATTTATTCATTTATTTTTAAATATCGTGAGGAAACCGGCATGTCCTAAAACCAAAATTTCGAAGACATGTGACATCCACCAACCCCCTCTGGGCCCGCGTGGTGGATTACGGCCCACACGCTCTCTCAGAGAGGAGGCCTGTGCACCAGCAGTGGGGACAATAAAAGGCTGATGATGATGATAATGATGACATTTATTCCTCAATTTTATTGTATTGCTAATTATTAGTCACTATTTATTATAAAATACTTTTTAATTGTTATGTTCCGTCACATTAGCTTCTACTCGTATCTTCTATTGTTATTTTTAATTAGCCTTTAGGCTTTTTTATAATCTAACGGCTATTTTATTTGTAATAGGATCTATTTCAATGTTGTTTTGTTTATATGGAAGTTTAAAAGTAGCGCTTATTTCCTAGAAAATAAAATCTCCTACCATTTATTGTCTAAGATTCTAAAAGGAGAAGGAGGACGTTTTATGTTCTTTTAATGTCATTGTCTGAATAGTTCTGAAAATCGACCCACTAGTTTCAGGTACCTATACAAAAAATAATTAGCTTAGCAAGTATTGCGAATACATAAATAGGTAGGTAGGTGTCTAAATCTTAAAACTTCTCTTTTAACAGAAAAAAACAACGGACCTAAGAAAATTGTTTTCCTTAGCAACATTAACCCCACTAACTTTGACATCCAGATATGTTTCATCAGTAATATCCATTATGACACTGTTGACAGCCATTGCGGGATCACCAGTAAAAGCTCTTGTAATCAGAAATTCCTTTGCATCAGCAATTTGATTGGTCAGTTAATAGATTGAGTGCTTATTGATTGGTGTAGCGGCGGGGGCACATTGGCGTGTAATAGTTTCAATGTAAAGGGTTGTTTGTGCGGTTAGAGGCAATTAAAAAAATGCAAATAAGTGGAGACTATGCTTTATCAGTATGAGTATCGTGATACCTACTTACTGATGGTTTATGGAGGTCGGTCAGATAAGCAGTTGCTCTATGTAAAATACTGGTGTTCAGCTGCATGCTAAAATAGATGATGATGGTGATGTGGAGGCTATTATCTCAGCTACCAGTTTTTCAAATTTCTAAGTGGTTCCCACAATCAGCCTATTATGTTCTAACTGCTGGGATACAGGCGTCCTCTCTGTGAGAGCGTGTGGGCCGTAATCCACTACGCGGGCCCAACGCCGATTGGTGGAAGTCACATTGTTTCAAAGTTTTGGTTCTAGGACATGCCGGTTTCCTCACGATGTTTTCCTTCACCGCTTTGAGAGTAGTGGTGATGATAAAAATTACACGAAGTAAAGTGCCTGCCTGGGTTTGAACTAGTAATGAAATGTAAGTGCGGTGCTCCACCGGTGGTATACGCCGGTTTGAACGAGTTAAATATAATAAAATTATGGTAAATAGATGAGATATGGCTAAATAAATGTTTATTTTTTTTTTATATCTCCACAAAATTACTTAATGCTAGATAAGTATGTTGACAGATATTATGGCAAAACAATTGTAATTTGTGGGAGATCTGGAGTCTGAACTAAGCCTAGGCCTGTATTTCAGAGCTCCAGGCCCCCATCACATCCTAATATTAAAGATTGCCAACATGTAAACAGTGCGATAGAGTGTGTGTGGTGTGTGTATGTGTGTGTATAATGTTTATAAATAAATAGATAAAGAAAGAAAAATTGTAATGTTTGATCATGTAAACATACAACGAGGCTAAAAGCCTCGTATTCAACCTATGAAAATCTTTTGTTCATTGCCCGATAACAGCTGGTCGATTCTGTTAACAGCTCACCGTGAAAACTTAGGTGGAGTGAGCGTGAAGTGAACTGTCATTCCACCTTGATTGTATGGATTGACAGCTCACTTCATGTTCACTTCACCTAAGTTTTCACGGTGAGATTTTACAGAATAGCACTACCAGTCCAACAACCAAAGACAATGCACATTGCGTAATAATAATTATGTAATCTGTGTTGCGACACTGTCAAATGACAACAAACAAGCCATCAACACGAAACAAAAGTGAAAAAGCTGGTGAAAATAGAAAAGCAACTAAACTAGTCTCTTTAACGACGATCTTTTAAATGACGATGATGATATTGAGACTGTTATCTCAGCTACCAGTTTTTCAAATTCCTAAGTTATTCGTAGTTGTATGGAACACCAGAACCTTGAAATTTTGGGTAGTGCTAGTGGCTGTTGATTGAGGAGTCACACAACACAAGTGATAACGATGTTGACAGAATATGGTGTCAACATGTTTAAAGATGTATGCTTATCTCACTTCGCAACTTTTTTCGTTTTAACTATTTATTCATCTGTTCCATCCCATCTACTTTAGTTCTTGGGCTATGGCTTAAAAAGAGGAGATACAAGTTTTTAAGTCGAGAAAAAGATTAAGCGAAACGGTTATAGTTTTTAGTTTTTTTCGTTGAAGAGTAAATATAATTATAGTGAGTTTTGTGACAGCATCTTAAATATTAAACGAAGTATGAAAATTTTGAATAATACATACTAGCTAACGAGAGAAAAACACCGGCAAAGAGCAAGTCGGACTCACGCGCAAAGGGTTCCGAACAAATCATATTTTTTTTAGGTATTTTTTTTAAACTGCCTCCACCTTGTAGGTTTTTCTGTAATCTATAAGTAAAGAACTACTTTCTGTATTTTTTTCAAAATTTTAGGCACGGTGGTTTCGGAGATAAGAGGCGGGAATTGTCATTTTTCATCTATTTTCTATATAACATCAAAATTGGTATTTTAAAATAATGAAAAAAATATATTCGAGATTCTCACAATGTTTCATTTGATGTGTCGCACCACACAGTTTGAAAAACTTTGATTTTCAATTTTTCGATTTTCACCCTAAAAGTGACCCTCATATTCCAAATTAATTTATTTAGGGTACACGTCCGTGTTTGTGTCACAGATATGTACCAAATTTCAACTCTATCGGTCCAGCAGATTCGGAGCAAATTGGCTGTGACAGACGGACAGACAGACACACGAGTGATCCTATAAGGGTTTCGTTTTTTCATTCGGAATTTCGGAACTCTAAAAATAGCGAAACTATTTTCACTTAGAAAATCTAGTCATTATGTCAAAGAGGACAGAGCTTTTGTTTGTAGTAAAGATTGTCTCTTAGTCTTTGACTTCTCAATATTTGGTTCGTGTAGGAAATTCGCGATACCCTTTTACACGAAACTTACCAGTTAATATCAAATAATTAACTATTCAGGAACTATGTATCCTACTCCGAACAATAGTATATTACGGACTGACATCAGGTGTCCCATTGAGTGAGTTACTGCCAAAATATATTGCCATTAAAATTAATTGTGTCCCAATGTTCGGCCAATTGCTTGGTTGCGGTAATGACTTATTGCCAATTAATTGGTCTCGCTATAGAGTTATTGGTAGATTTTGGTTATTAAAGCGGTAAGTTTTCTTAATATCTACTTTTGATGGTGTTTATCAGAGCTAGGTTTTGAAGGATTTCAATGATCTCTCTGATGATAAACTCCAACATTTTATAAGAAACTTAAAGCAGCTCGATTAATAAGTTTTATCTTTTGAGATTTTTATTTTTCTATTTTTTTTTTAATTCTTGATAGGCACACGTTTGACCACTATCTCACCTGATGGTAAGCGATGATGTGAAGATAGAGCACGCTTGCTTAGAAGTAACCTATTCATTCTTGACTTAAAGACTCCCAGGTTGTAGCTATCAGGAAACACAGACTCCGGCAAAGAATTCCACTCCCTAGCTGTACGCACAATGAACGTGTAAAGATGTGTGTGAGATGTTTCAGATGAATGGTTACTTTGAGTGAAAATAAGGCTACGAGTATTCTTCTCATTCTCAGAGATGTTGGTAGTCACACAAAACTAAGTTTTCCAGAATATCTAAAAGCTATCCACAGCTATAAATTTAACCTACCAGAGTGTGTTCGAAAGAATCTTCGCAGCCCTGGCTCAGGCAACTGAAGAAACACGGGTGGATTTCAGTTAGTAAGAGTCTGACACGCCCTTCCGCTACACCTAGTGTAGCAGAAGTTATTTTATGATGTCCATCCAAAAAAATAAAGCTATAAATAGATTCGCATCATCATCATCTCTATGATTACTTATCTGAGTACATCATAAAAAATATTCAAATAAATCTCACCCACAGAAGCTCCGATACGTAGTTATTAACAACAATTTTCGAACCACAATTTTGATGTGTATCAACAGGGGTGACTTCAGAACTATTAAATATCGGTCCAGGATTAAACTATGCATGTTAAACTGAAACAACCCCTTTTTCAATCATGAGGGCTTACTGCTGATGGATATGAAATAGTTTTCAGCAGACATTGGGTAAACAGAGGACTATGCGATACATATTGCTGTTTTGGTAGCTATACAGAGTCTAATGAAAATGGGTGGTTACATTTATATAATATTAATATAATAAATTAATAAATAATAAAAAGCCTTTTATTTCCATATCCCTTAAATTACATTGCAATTGTTGTTAATACTTGGTTGTTAGTAGATTTACTTAATATTAAGGTGTTAGTATAGATATGTTGTTTTGACGGATGTGGACCTCTCTTCGGGTGAAGGCCTCCTCCAACTTTTTCCATGCACCTCTGTCTTTGCATATAGTTTGCCAATTGTTTCCAACTGTTTCCTATAATGTCATCAGTCCACCTTCTTTTCGGCCTGCATATTCGTCCTTTTCCTGTTGGTCCTTTCCAACGTGTTGCAGTTTTAGAGCTAGCGTAAGGGCATCAGTTATCTTTGTTCTTTGTCTAATTTCTTCACATTTGACCTTCTGAATTTTTCTAATATTTAATAAACTTCTTTCCATAGCTTGTTGTGTTGTTCTGATCTTTTGTTTAGCTCTTGACGTGGTAATATTTAAAATACTGTAATGTTTCTGTCCATGGAAATCGAAAAAGTTCTAACTTTCTTCAAGAAAGCCATATTATCATCGCTTACCATCAGGTGAGATGGTGGTCAAACGCGTACCTATCGATAATAAAAATATAAAAATTAAATTCCCAAAAAATAAATGGCCTCACCGGTACAAAGTAATTTTTCGTTTAAAACTGATCAAAATTAATATGGGATGTCTAGAAGATGTCTCCTGGGTATAAAATTAATAATTCTATTTAATCCGTAAGTTAGATTATAAAAAAATATTGGACACGTATATTTTGCTTTACCATCATCTTCCTGCCTTTATCCCATGTTACTTGGGGTCGGCGCAACGTGTTTTTTTCTTCTGTTCTGTCCTGCCACGCTATCACTAACTCCCTTTTCTTTCATATCACTCCTCACACAATCCATCCATTTTTTATTTGGTCTCCCTCTCCCTCTACATCCATCCACATTTATATTCATAACTCTTTTGGTTACATGTGTTTCATCCCTCTTCTTCACATGACCATACCAAGATAAGCGGTTCCCTTTCAAGTTTTCTGTGACTGGCGTCACTTTTAAACTACCTCTAATGTACTCATTTCTCACTTTATCCATTCTCGCTACTCCACACATTTTCATCCGTTTTTTTCACAGCCCAACATTCTGATCCATACAGTACGACAGGTCTAATCACGGACTTATAGTTTTTTTTTTTTGATTTTCCCTTTTAACTTAAGGGGCATCCGTCGGTCGCAAGTTGTTCCAGTGACCTGTCGCCATTTCATCCTGAGTTGATTGAAAATTGCATTTTTTTTTATACCCAATAAAAAAACTTTTTTACAAAATACAACCGACTTCTAAAACTTACAAAATAAATTATTTTCGGAAGTCAGTGCCAAATAACGGATAAACAAAATATAAACACCAACTTCCGAAAATAATATTATTTAATATTTTGTAATTTTTCACTTTTTAGTTGTTGTACCAGAAGTAAAACTAAATATTAAAGTTATGCCCGAGTGGATAACCCAATAACATGGAATTTGAACATTTGGAGAAAACCAAAACGTCATCTGTGTATACATATTTTTTGTTTATACGGGTTTTTTTTAAAAGTGCTGAATCGATTTCGATAAAATTTATATGGGACCTTTGAAGTATGACCTACCAAGCTACTTTGTTGATGTACAGTAAGCGTAGTTGACGGCTTTGTGATGTGTCTTTTTACACCCCAATGTCTACAAAACCGCAACACGATCAAAACATTTCCTGTCCCCTTTTATCCCAATATACGCTAAACACCAACAAATCCCCATATTTGAAATTGAATTCGCAAAAAGTGCGCAGCGCGGTCGACCTGACCGGACTGCTGGACATGTGTCTACTGTGCAGTTAATAAATTGCAATCCAAGTGATGCGCACAGATTAGCGAGCGCGCGAAAGGTTCAATGCACCGGGTTTTGTATGGAGATGTTTGTACCTACCTATGTAGTTTTTTTGTTTGTGTTGTGTTTATGGAATTGAAGTGTTGTTTATTTTACGTCGGTTATTTAGGGGCAGTTACCATATTTTTCAGGAGCTTTTACAGTCTCATTCTCAGTCATATTTTTACATTCTCATTCTCAGTCACATTTTTAACACGATTTTATTAGTTTCACTTGTACCTAAGTCAATCAACTCAGCCTATCACAGTCCACTGCTGGACATAGGCCTCTACCAGCCTGCGCTACAACGCCCTGTCCTCCGCCTTCCCTATCCAGTCTATCCCAGCGTGGGTCCATCTAGCTGGAGGGCGTCCCACACTACGCTTTCCGATACGCGGTCTCCACTCCAGGACTCGTCTGCTCCACCAGCCATCGGTCCTTCGACAACTGTAACTAAGTAACTGTGTAAAAAAATCTTAGAAGTTTTTAACCAACTTTCCTATTTCCGATTGAGCTGATATTTTGCATACAAGTTTAGTTTGGATGACAATACACGGTTAGCTAGTGACATTATTCTTAATCCAATATGACAGACTCCCAAAGATGGTGGATTAGTTATTTTTTTATGCGTTCCTATGATATGTGTATCAAATGAATATTTAATAGGAGGAGAGGTTATTATATTTTATCACGGGAATAGGTTCTCTTTGGATGATTTTCTATTATCACGCGGGTTAAGCTGCTGATAAAAGCCAGTATTGTATAAATCGTCACACCAAAATCATCACAATCACACCATGACTCACAACTCTACATCTTCCACTTAATCTGCCACATTTAGTTCGAAGGCATATTGCGCCATCGCACCTGTTATTTGAAAATTACATTATTTACCATTGTAAACCCATGAGTTATCCTCCATAGCGTTTCATTAACAACTTTTGCTCAGCTCTTTGTCATGGCAGAGTGAGTTTGAGTGAGAAAGCCGTGGGAAACTGAAAATGAAAGTTTTTTGCTGAGGAAATGAAGATTATGGGGAAGAGTAAGTGCTCTTGGCTAACTCATCATTTTATTAGAAAGATATTATGTCCACTATTGGTCATAATCGTCTCTCAAACGTCGCCATATTGACCTTTCTTGTGCTTTTCACGCTGAACGGGTCTTCCTGTCATTCAGATTCATCGATAATCATTATCATCGTGCATTAAATAATAAATTAAAAATATATATATAAAATAAAAAATACAGTCAAATTGAGAACCTCCTCCTTTTTTTGAAGTCGGTTAAAAATCCTTTTATTCCATGCGACATAAAATAGGAGCAATGGTGACTCAGACAATAATGAGAAGCAGTGGTGGCCCAGTGGGGCCGCGACTTACAAGTTGTGGTCGTGAGTTCAAACCCAGGTAGGCGCTTTACTATATATGTTAATTATTTCATCACCACTGCTCTCAAAACGGTGAAGGATAACATCGTGAGGAAACCGGCATGTCCTAGAAGGAACTAAAAATTCGAAGATATGTGTCAGCCGCCAACCCGCACTGGGCCCGCGTGGTGGATTGTGGCCCATACCCTCTCACAGAGAGCAGGCCTGTACCCCAGTAGTGGGGACGTTGAAAAGGCTGATAATGATGGTGATAACATAAAATAACAACACAAAAATTTTACTTAAAAAATTAAGCAACTATTCAATTTAAGGCCCTTCTCGCGGTCCAGTGGCGCCCTCATTGATTAAAAAATCGTAGCATAGCACAGGACTCAAAATGTTTCGTATCCAAAGTAGTAGGCAAAAGTGCCAAAATCAGCCGTTTCTGACACTTTTGCCTACTACTTTGGATACGAAACATTTTGAGACCTGTTTTAACAACGTAAAAATTCTTTATCCTCTTTGTAACAAACGTGAAGTTGGATTTTTTAATATTTATTTTCTGTGCTATGCTACGATTTTTTATTCAATGAGGGCGCCACTGGACCGCGAGAAGACCCTTAAATAAATAGTATATTCGATTTGTGCATGATTTTGGGCTTATTAAAGTTTCGACATCCAAGATCATAATCTGTCATCTGTAACTCCTTCCGAACTCTGATGTTCTAGGGTATCTAGACTAAAACAAAGTCGAGTATTGAAATCCTTTGAGCTTAGAAAAAATGATTAGGGATAAGAAATGTTCAAAGTAGTTTTTACTTTAAAATACTCAAAGGTTTGAAACCGATTAACTCTTCCAAAAAAACCCCACTACCCTTTAAAAACTGGACCTCGTCCGAAAAAGGTCGAGAAATATGGCCGAAGCCTGGACCAGTAGCGACTCGTTGATACAGGTCGTAACAGGTTGGCAGTCTATTATCTACGGATACTATTAAAAAACCTGCTTTCTGGAGATTGTAATTAACCCTTTTAAACTCAGTTGTCTTTGTTTGTTTGTTTACAAAAAAAAAACCGTTGCCCGACGCGAGGAATTACTCCTTGACCCAGAACAACTATCTTCAGGCCAGACAAATATTTGTTCCGTGCGCGAATCAAACCCGCAACACGCAGCACAGCAGCCTATCGCTCAACCACTACGCCAAACGTGCCGTTCGGAAGATCAGCATAAAATATAGCAACCGTGTGTCTTGGATATCCTTGCAAGCGATTATAGTTTCCTGTCGAAACTAAATTTTAATCCTGATACTTCGGTATAAATAGGTACCTATTAATACCTGTCAGAATTAAAATTTAGTACATACGCAGTTTGGCCCAAAGGTTGTCAGGGCTCAAAACTACGTCAAAATTGGCTCCTTTGGCAAAGGAGCAATTTTTAAACTGACACAATTTTCCGTAATAACTGATAGATAAGGTTTTATCTTAATTTCTACTAAATCGGTTCAATAACCTAGATTGTCATGTCAGTGAAAATAAACGAAAGATAATTTAAACTTGTAGTAACTTGTCGAAAGTTTATCACATGCTCTCTGTAAGTAGACATAAAAATTATTTGTTTACAGTAAACAGTGTCCAAACGAAATCGCTCTCGACCGATACTTGTGTGGTAACAGCCAAAATTTACAAAAAAAAAACACTTAATGGTCTGTTCGTCTGTCCGTCTGTCCGTCTGTCCGCTGTCCGTCTATCCGTCTGTCCGTCTATCCGTCTGTTCGTCTGTCCGTTTGTCCGTCTGTCCGTCTGATCATCTGTCTGTCTGTCCGTCGTCTGTCATACAGTTTTTACAGTCGTTTAAACGGTTAGCTAGTCTTCAAATTTTCACAGTATAATCATCTTGTTAACCCAAAGACGCTACTAGTATTATCTGTGCCCAAAGCCATAAAATTTTCAAAAAAAATTTAACGTTTTTTATACAGAAAAAAAAATTTTACTTATCCCATCGAGTGGAGTATTCTTGCTCGTTAAATAGATAAATACTGTATTTTTTGTTTTACAAAATATTAGAAAACAAAGGAATGATGAGCCACCAAAGTCAGCTTTTTGTACAAAATTTTGTTCTGAAGATTTTTTTAACTTCTCATTGACCTATGAACTTAAAATTTTGTGACAATGTTTATTATTACGTTTATTTTACCAGCAAATACCATTTTGATAAATCAGATATTTTCTTGAAATTCTCTCTTTGGTACAGAACCCTAAATATGAGAAGTCCGACACACACTACGCCGGTTTTTTTTATTTTGCTGACAGTGGCCGAATCCGAAACCAAACCCGAACCTTCGGTCGGACACCAACAGTAAACAAGCTTCAAACTACGCAATAGCGTTAGAATTGGCTAAACTAACTGTGAAGTTTCATTATCTAATCTACAATCTTCTCAAGTTTGAACTTGTTGAAAATGCATGAGATTCAGATAGGCTACTTGAAAAAATTATACGCACTTCTTAAACAAAACTGTGTTTAGTTCCTTTGCAATATCTCTATCTTAATAGCTAAGCCTCTTGACTCCCGAATACTAACGAATGTTGTCGTCATGATTCGTTGACGGCCTACCAAAAAAATCTTACTTAACTACCAAAAACTCAATCAACAGCCCTCTTACCTACTATACTTGGTTAGCCAAACAACCAAAAGATAACTAATGTTCAAAAAAAAAAAACACAACAAAATGGCCCCTTACTTTGGTTTCTGCCTACCTACTTTGAGCAAAAAAGTCATCCACAGCTGAGGGTAACAAAAAATGTAAACAAAACTTTTTTTTGACACATCTTCGGACATGTTGTGGACTAGCTGATAACCTTTTTTGGGGTGAAAGGAACAATTGTTGTACATGGCTGTGAACAGATTTAAAATTATGAAGTGTCACTTAAAATACTTAACTAACTAAAAGTATTAAACACATTATAAACAGAAAAAAAACTTTTTTACAAAAAATACAACCGACTTCTAAAAATTGCAAAATAACTTTAATTTCGGAAGTCGGTGTTTGTATTTTTTTGTTTCTTCGTTTTTTGACACCGAATTCCGTTTTAAAGTCATTTTGCAATTTTTAGAAGTGGGTTGTATTTTTTGTAAAAACGTTTTTTTATTTTTCACTTTTTAATTGTTATACCCCAGAAATAAAACTAAATATTAAAGTTATGCCCGAATGGTTAACCCTAATAACAGAATTTGAACATTTGGAGACAACCAGAACGTCATTTGTGTATACATATTTTTTGTATATGTTGATATTTTCAAAAAATGCTAAATCAATTTCGATAAAATTTATATGGGACCACTTCTGAAGTACGACCTACCAAACAAAAAAGAATCATCAAAATCTGTTCACAAATAGCGGAGATATCGCGTAACAAACATACAAAAAAAAAAACATACAGACGAATTGAGAACCTCCTCTTTTTTGAAGTCGGTTAAAATAAAACTTGTAAATAAAACAAATAAAAAACTACAATATGGCGACAAAAAAATCCTGTAAATATCAGTATCTTACGAGTACAGCAAGCCTTGTGATTAATTTCTTGTAAGTTTGTATTTCTACCCGTATATATAAGTTCTCTCTTTCTCTCTTCTGTAACCCTTATTCATCCACTCATGAGGTACGCGACGTCATTCTTCGACATTGTAACATGCCAGTTTGAACAGGTCTTCTGTCCATCAGGTTCGTGGCTTGCCTACAATCATGAGCAGTCCTAGTTTTAGTCATTGCTGAGAATAAGTAATTATAATTTAAACAATTAATAATCACAAGTTTATTATTCTATCCCTCGGGAACAGTACTTTTTTCTGAATGAAAGGTACCTATGTCCTTTTCGTACCCCTGATATCGTTTATGCAAAATTTCATGATGATTGGTTCAGGTATGAATAGGTAAAATCTTACTTTCACATTTATAATATTAGTTGGGATTATGCGTATGCTCTAAATACCTACAAACCAAACCAAACTACAGCAAGGTTCTAAAATTATCATTTACACGAAAATACTGTTTTGATATTTTTTTATAAAGAGCAGGAATGACCTATCCGTTACCAAAGAATGTAAGAGACTTAATTTTTCATTAATTTCCTATTTAGAAATACTGTGACAACAACAATCCACTTTTACCTTACATCAACAAAACTACAACGCAATAGAAAACTCATAAAATCAACCTCACATTTAAGCAAAAAATGGTTACAAAAAAATATATAACGTTGTAAAAGTTAAAGCCATTAACTGATAATATAACCATTAGCCAAAAGAAGATAAAATGAGTTATTGTTATTGAAATAAACAATTGTGAGATAAAGATAAGGGATAATTAAATGATTTCACTTGTCAGTGACTATATCATTATACGGGATGCACTTTGTAGCTAAATTGTAGTAGAATGTAATGGAATTCCCTGCCGGAGTCTGTTTCCTGACAGCTACAACCTGAGGGTTTTAAGTCAAGTGTGAATTGGTTACTCCTTGGCAAGCGTGCTACATCGTCGACCACATTATGGCCTACCATCAGATGAGATAGTGGTCGAATGCGGGCCTATTAGTAATAAAAACGGTAGATTTCCCCCTACTTTTGAAGTTCAGAGAGAGAGTATAGTGGCATCAACCAAACTGCAAGCTAGTTTTCAAACATAAAATAATGATTATTCTTTATTGGGAAGTCTTTATTGGGAAGATAAATAAAATATACGCGTAGTAAGTTGGATTACAAACAATTTCATGTATTTTTATTGCGAAGAAACTACCTCAAGTGAAGCTAAAAGACTTGTTGAGACTATAGATAGATAGAGAGAGAGTATAGATTTTCATGCAAAATATTCATTAATAAACTTTTAATCAGGCTAAACTTGGTAAAAAGGTATACCATAGCCCGTTTGCTAAACTGTATCAATAACGATGAAGCCTCTCAAGGAAATGAAAAGCGTACCAAAGGCCCGCAATTTGCATAAATCGTGACAGGTACACCGTTTTGCGCAACAAAGACATCAAAAAAATTGGTATTTACAAACAATTTCATGTACATATTTTAGTTTCGTAGAAACTGCCCCAAATGAAGCTAAAAGACTTGTTGAGACTTTTAAGATAAATTGATTTTTATGCAAAGTATCCTTTATTAAACCGTTTAGCAGGCTAACCTTGATAAAAAGGTATACCATAGCCCGTTTGCTAAACTGTATCAATAACGATAAAGCCTCTCACAAAAAGCGTACCAAAGGACCACAATTTTGCATAAGTCGTGACATAAAAAATTTAATGGCAATACGAACTTGCTGAAGGTAAATAAATAAAAAGTTCTACTAAAAGAAATGATCCAAAACTTGGCTGTTATCGAACCCACTCCCACGCTGATCGCTGCTGGCTACTAATCCGACGAACAATACGACACAGCTGTGTAAATATAGAGGTCAGGCTAACACGGTGATGTGCGAGAAGATTTGGAGAACTGGTTGTTAGGGTGTCCTGGTTTATGTTTTAGGAGCGTTTGAAAGATGCAGAAAAAAATATCATAGTTTAAAAACTGAAAAAAAATACACGCTTTGTTTTCTATTTTTCGTATTTGTCTGAGCATACCTTTTCATTTGATACCTACTCGTATCATGAGAATGTATCAGAAATCTTTAGGAGTCATCAGTCAGTCATATTGGGTTTAGAATGATGTCGCTTAGCTAACCATGCATTGTCATCAAAACTAAACACGTGTGCAAAATTTCAGTTTAATCGGAAACCGGGAAGTTGGTCAAATTTAACTTCTAAGATTTTAACATAGTCATAGATCATACATAGGTCAAGCTATAATAAAAGCGTGATAAAAAAGTTGATAGAAAAAATACAAATGATAGTTGTCCAGAATCCTTACCACAGACAAACGCAAACAACAAATTAATTTAGATTACATTACGAGGACGTAGCCCCCAGCCGCAGACGCCGCAGGAGAAGCCCTGGGCGTCGGAGGTCGCAGGACGATCTCCGGCCACCGTAGACGCGGGCCTGCGGATGGCAAATAATGGGTAGCTCACTGTCCGATCAGCACCAGGCCCGAGAGTCAACGGCGCGTAGTGTTCCACACGCGCCTCAAAGAGATGTCAGCCACCACGGACGGGGCCCATCATGGCCAATGCCTGCGTACCAAGGGGTCGCGGATAAATTTCGTAAGAAAGTTACCGCGCTCCTGGGCACTCAGGCAAGGAAGGAACAGGGGTGGGTTTTAGTCAGTAAGAGTCTGACACGCGCTCCCGCTCCACCCAGAGCGGGAGAAGTCACTAGATGATTTCCCACACCCCAAAAAAAAAAGGACGTAGGTTAGCATTTGATAAGGCACATTTTCACACCAGCGACTGGTGAGTTGGTGACCTGACAGTTGTGTGAAGTGGGTTTGAATATAATGAAAACATGCTTAATTTTTAAAGACTCCGAGATAGCCATCTTAATGAATGGCTTGAGGGTAGAAAGACAGAACCTGAACAGTCCCTTTACGACTTGTCTGTTCTTGGAGGCAAAAATACACGGAGCGGACACCGGTAATACTCCGGTAACGGGCGGGTGTTAGAAAAGTTCTGGGTCTCAGCCTATTATGAATAAATGACTTGAAGAACCACATAACCTAGTGCTCCAAAAAACGCTGTCATCACTCCAAGCCCTAAAACCATCCCTAAACCCAATTCCCAACCATAAAACCCTACTATAAAGCACAGCTGTTCAACGTAAACAATTCTAAGACCTAGATCGCAGGATAAGGCCTAAATTGTCGTTCAATCAGCCTAGTTTCAAATGAACAGATTCCTTTGTTCTACAACCGGTTCAAACCGGTATTTTAACTTTTAACGCGAAGTTTGATGTTAAGGTTGCTAAGTTTGGTTATGTTTATCTCTAGGTACTTAATCGTGGAGTTAATGCATTTGATAGAGGCAGATTGGGTTCTGCTAAGGATTTTCTTGTTACAGTGGTAAACAATTTTATTGTGATGTAATTTCGTTTTGTAGACAGAATAATTGGTACTTGGCACTGTTCTACAGAATTACATCTTTAACAGGAGATTTTATTGGGCACGTGACTTAAGGGCCTGCTAAAGTATCCTATGTTGCGTTGATTACAAATAGGATAAGTTATTTTTACGTTGTTAAAACAGGACTCAAAATGTTTCGTATCCAAAGTAGTAAGCAAAAGTGTCAAAAACAGCCTTTTTTGGTACTTTTGCTTACTAATCAATGAAGGCGCCAATTGGCGGCTATATACGCCTTAAAGTTAGTGTGTCTCTTTTTTGTTTATGAGCACTATAAGAGAAAGTATTTGGTTAGTTCCTCTTCAATAAAAACTCACTTATAAGTTTCTTCGGGCTTTTAAGTATTCTGCATTCATTTAATTGAACTCTATGTTTCTTTATACCTTGGGCTTCTTAGTCAAGACTTCAAGAGTGGATAGGTAACTTCTCAGCAAGCGTGCTTCATCGTCGACCACATCGTCGCTTACCATTGGTTGAGATAGTGGCCAAACCTAGCCAATCAATAAATTTAAAAGAATTACCAAAATGAATTGCAAAAGGACCAAATTATAAACCCATATAAAACTAACAGAAAAAGCTATACCGTAGAAAAGTTTGCATCCCTACCCTATACTTGACCAAACCATCAGGTGGATCACTTTACCTAAAAAAATGTAACAAAATATCAACAATAGCGTTTTCGAACAATAACTTTCAATCCCAAACACGTGCAACTAACACAAAAAGGTTTTTTTCGCAAAACTTGCTAGTCGGTCAGAAATGGACAAAAATTTTTTGGAACAATCGTAGCTGTGCGTATAGTGTGAACTTTATCACAAACAAAATAAGGTCTAGTTTGTTAACATAAACTGATGCTGAAAGATTGTTGAAGTAGAGAAAGAAGTGGTAGTTACAAAGTTTTCAGTGCTGTTGACAGGAATCTTAGAATCTAAACGATACAGGTGATTTTTATTTGTGTTTTAGCTTGTTAAGTTTGTGGTAAAACTCTACCTGTTACGCAAAACAGGGGTGGGTTAGAAATTAGTTATGGTGCCAGATACGATGTTTTGTTAAGCAAAATTGGCTTTGTCGATTTTGGGCCAAGTCCGTAGGTACGTGTCTGCCAATTGATTAGTCAGTGTTAGAAAGTATATTCATATTAACGTTTGTATATTTTTTGTTGAGGTCTGTCTATGGAACCCTTATATTCAAAAGAGTACAGGAGCATCTTTCAAGGGGTACACATGATACTTAACGGTTCCAGAATTATCTTTTGTCTCTCTCTAATTAGTTTTACCTACATATATTTCATTTCAGCTTTATTAATGTACGAGTAACCAAGAAGAATAATTGTTGGTTTGCTTGTGTGTTTGTAAAATGTAATCTCTGGAAGTACTGATTCAATTGCAATATTCTTTCGCTGATTGCAAGCTACATTATCGCTGTCTATTGGTTACTTTTTACCACTGAAATAAATAAATGGTTCCTATGGGATATGTCACGGCTAAATTACCAATTCAACAATTGCTACATATTTCATACTTACTTAACTTGAGAAAGTTGCCTGCACGGACCTAATTCACTCTGTTCCCCGTACTAGTATCAACTGTATTACGGTGGAACAGTTTTTCCCGAAACTCCGCACAGGTCTCAGTATTACACTATTGTTACAATATAATTATTTAGCAAAAATAATAATAATTAGTTCTTAACAAAACAAAGCACAGCCGAAACATACTTAGAGTAGGTAAATATAAAATAGAACAATTCATTTTCTGTCTTTGTAGGTAGTTCTAAAAATATTTCGAAATACTTAACTGACTTTAAGTATAAGTACTAGCTTCTGCCAGCAACTTCACCCGCGTTGAATTAGTACTTTTCTCGTTTTCAACCCCTTTTTTACGCGCTTAAGGGTTGAATTTTGAAAAACCCTTTCTTAGTGGATACCTACTCTTCACAAAGAACACACCCTCCAAATTTCATGCCTCATATAAACATGTTTATTTTTTATAAATTAGGACACTAAAAGAAAAAAATTATACTTTACTAATTGAAACTAAAAACAATTATTTTAATCAAATTACAACTTTACTAAATACCGAAACTCCTTCGAGCCTCGAAAAGCACGTTAACCCGTTGGTCCTGGGCCCGCAGTCTCGACATTGATAGCGATCGCTACGTCGGAAAAATAATTGATTTTCTTGAAATATGTACAAGACGGCGTAATTTTTAACTTGCAAGCACTATTTTTCATGAAAACTGATCAACTGATCTGCTGGTCTCTGTATATATTTCAAGAAAATCAATTATTTTTCCGACGTAGCGACCGATCGTTAGGACGTAGCGACCGATCGTTAGGACGTAGCGATCGCTATCAATGTCGAGACTGCAGGGCCTGGCTGTCAATCGTGGATCTTTGACAGTCGTTACGGGTCGTCAGAAGCCTGAAAGTCTGACAACCAGTCTTACCAAGGGGTATGGTATCACCCCAATTTTCATACATGAATCATTCATTACCACATTGAATCATGAGGTCTAAGTAACTAAATTACGGTGCTAATGCAAATCTCTTATCTTTTTGTGTGCAAACATGTCTTACACGCCAGTATTCAATAAACTTTCTTGTCACACGCGATAATCAGGACACAAAAATTTTAAAAGTACTTTTTGGAAAGGAAGCTTAAATTATTTTCACACATTAAATCACCCCTGATATGAATCGTTTCAATTTGCAGTGATCACAATCATCCCAAATCACCCAAAAATAAACAGAGACACATCCATTTTTGTCAAAAAAAGAATCACTCTGGCCATCCAAATTTTTATTTTATCGTTACTCCAGTTCGTACAGACTACGTCAAGTCTCAGTATATTATAATAATCTAAAATAGATTTGTCTCAGATTTTTGTTCAACAAGTTATACCTAAACAAAAATAAAAAGCTTCAATGTTATTGTAGTTTTTTATATCCTATTTTTCTTATATTTTTTTTTATATGCCGTTGATAGGTTTCTTCTTGACCACTATCTCACCTGATGGTATGCGATAATGTAGTGAATGATGCAGCACGCTTGCCTAGAAGTAACCTGTTCACTCTTGTCTCAAGAACCAACCATCTGGGTAAAGTCCTCCTTCCAACTTTCATGAGCCCGCAATTTACTCCTCTAAGTTTTGGCGCAGTCCAGTGTAGTTGCCAGAATGCTATTTTGTATTTCTGTTGTTATTTAACTAAACTTTTTAAACTTGTTGAACACAAATCTGAGACAAACCTATCCTTGTGGAAGCTGACGAGCTTGCATCTTCGTCATTAGTCTTAGTAACTTCTGCAAGTTTTCTTCTTCCTTCCGTCTTCACCACTCTTATAAAATTATCACTATTCGCCATTGTACCCATAGATTTATCTCTGTTTGTATCTCCTTTTTCTTTCTCGCTCATTCCCACTTTATGTGAGGTCGGCTCTCCTAATTTTGTGGCGCCAGGACAATCTTTCCTGAGTTGTCGGGTCAGAACTAAGTTTGTATAAAGTTTTGTAAGATTTTTGGTGTACAATAAACTATATTCTGTCTATCGTCAGCTTTTCTCGTTTCGTTTCTTTTACCTTTTCCTGGTTCATTACTACCATCAGCCAGAACTGCATCTGTACGTACACTAATGCCCAAATTGCGTGTTGCACCAAAACTGAACAGATAGCGCGGTGCTAAAATAACTGATTGTTGTTTAACCTAATTTATCGATTCGCCTGCAACCAACTTTTTAGTTACGCCTCCATAGTTGAATCAATCTTCATATTTTATCGCTTTCATTGATATTTTTCTGACTGTCTGTTGCTTTGTAATTGTAGACAGGTTTGTTTTGCCTATATTTTTCAAATCTCCTGCTTTGGGAACACATTCATTATGCGTACAGCCAGGGACTGGAATTCCCTGCCGGAGTCTGTGTTTTCTGATAGCTACAACCTGGGGGTCTTTAAGTCAAGAGTGAATAGGCTCCTTCTAGGCAAGCATGCTCCATTGTCGACCACATCATTGGGTTGCGGAAGGATGGTTAAAAAGTCATCGCGACCATGGAACGCAAAAGCAACTGAAAGAACACTGGTGGATTTTAATCATTAAGGGTCTGATATGCTCCTCACATAAAAAAAAAACCTAAATCCCCAATCACTCCGTAACCTAGGAATAAATTTACTTTAATAAAAACAGATATAATATGTTCATGTTCTCATAATGTTACCAGAAAATATTACCAAAATCAATATTATCATCATTCCCGATTAAAATAAACAACATAGAAGCAATCAAGTCCGTTTTTAAATAACGACCACAACCGGAAGCACTAATATATTGTCGCTTAATATTCATTTTTGTGTTCATAATGAGTCACATTTAGTTGCATTAGTTTAATACTCGTCATATCCTGTGTCTGTTTGATATACATAGATTAATTATTAAGTGGATGAACCTGTTCTAATTCTGGTTTTTGATTGAGAGTTTTTTTGAAATCTTGTTACAGGAAACGTATTTTAATTTTATGATAGTGGAACTGAATCCGGTGGATACGAGGACCCTGTTGATGTGGCAATGCTGTTAAAAGGCCTAAAGCTGTATAAAAATATGACGATGATGATGAAACTAAAGTTATTAATGAAATTGCATAAATAAAGAAATTGTAATTCAGGCATTTATTATATTGTACCTATTTGTATCAAAATGAAATCCTTATGCCTTTTTTCATACTCAAATGGTCATTAATTCTGCTTCTACTAATATTATAGATGTGAAACGGAGAGCCGAGGTGAGACGGCGGGACAGATCTGGATGAAATTTGGTTCAGAGATAGATTATAGCGCATATAATTTAAAGTGGGGGAAGTAGGTATTAATTCTACGTGGGGGAAGCCGCTGACAGAAGCTAGTTGAGTTGTAAATCCTTTTCCTTTATCCATATATGGAATCTATGCCAATTATTATCAGAATCACATTCTCCACTCAGTTTCAAAAGTATTCCCATCAAAATCTATATGAGACAAATTAAGGGAAAAAATATCGTCAAAAGACTTAATAATCGTATCGCATGGGACATTCAATTATGGGGACATCGTTAATCTAATGAACCGTGGCTATGGAATCCTATTTAGATTTTCTCATGCAGGTATCATAATTACATTTACCATAACATTGGTTAATAACTGTAAAACAGGTTAACCAGGTGATTTTGGTGGGGACAAGGGAACGAAGGACCAAAAAATTAAATTTTTGTAGGTATATCTCTTTACCAAAACATGATTTTCCATTGGTATTTGTTTTCATAACAGCTACCAGTTTCGTGACTATAGGCAGTAAGTAGAGATTCGATTATCTATCTAGTCAAGTTCGTCCGCTGGGCATATGGTTCTACCTTTTCTACAAAATACCGTCTTTAGCGGACCAGTCCTTTCCTTAGAAGTCAAGCTCTTCCTGGCACCTTCACTTAGCCATAATCGGTCTATGTTCCCACTGCTGGGATACAGACCTCCTCTCTGTGAGAGGGTGTAGGCCGTAACATCGCACGAACCCATATTCATCTTGGACCAACTCGTGAAGACACGTAATGGTAGCTAAGGTTTTTTTTGGGACAAGCCCGCCACACTATTCCCAAACCACTGTAACTTCTGTAAGCCAGAATCAACAGTGGCGACCACCAGAAAAAACGCCGCGGTAATGAAGCTCGAGAAACGATTAAACTGTCCTGGGTCCCGCAACGAAATTTATCAGAAAAGACAGCGGAGGAGTAACAACTAGCAACTAGTGTTAGCTAAGGTTACCATACTGCAATGCAGTATGCATTAATGGGTTGATAGATATTTTCGCCAGATGAACACTAAACTTTTCTTCCATACATCTCGACCTATTAGGCGTCATCTCTGTAGGCACCCCCTTTTTACCCATATCCTCTTTCACACAGTTCATTCATTATTTCTTTGGCCTTCCCCTACTCCTATAGCCATCCACATCCATACACAGGACTTTTCTCACTACATTTCTTTATTCCTCCGCATCACATGCCCATATCGCGACAACCGATTCCCACACAACTTTTCAGTTAGCGGTGCCACTTTCAGACTTCCTCTTATATGCTCACTCCTAATTCTATCCATACACGTAGCACCACATATCTTTCTTAGCATTCTCCTCTCAGCTGCATGCAATTGCTTTTCATTCATCCCTTTTGTGGCCCAAGATTCTGAACCATACAAGATAGCAGGACAACATTCTGAACCAACATTCTAAACCAACATTCTGAACCATACATAACAACACATGGTCGCAAAAGCCATATCTTAGAATGCAAGTAGGCTCTTAATATTCGAGCAATTAAACCCCACCTGGTGCTACCTACCACAGTACTCACCCAAAATAAGCAGCCATAAGAACCATCCATCTACACAAAGACAAAGAGATAACTTTATTACTAACTAATAAAACAGAGTCAATAACTCACTGAAAACCCATTACGAGGTTTAAAACTGACAATTATACATGGTGTGTCTTTAAGCATTCTTTATTGGGCTCACACTTGACATCTTGTACACAGGGTGTTTTATTTTAAGCGTTTTATGTGTTTTCACAGCAGTCGGGTTTGGATTTGTTTTGGTATTCTGTGCTTTGCTAGACTAGAGGGTAATTAATTTTTAGCAGTATTGTTTTAAGTTATACCGTTGTTCAGGCAACACCAGATTATACTTTAGTTTTTATTTTAGCAAAATTATACCAGCACAGGACCGGTCTTTGTGGTGATACTTGGAGCAGGTATATGTCCAGCAGTGGACGTCGATGATGATGATGATGATGATACCAGCATTAGTATTCTACGGTCGTTGATATTCTAAAAGAGGTTTTCTAACAGTACCAAATTATTAAGTGATATAAGATTTAAGGCGCTATTAGCTGCCAACGACATTGAGTGGTTAGCTTGCGTGTTCTGCGGTGAGCACCCGTAACGCATCGTATGTCCACCCAGTAACTCTAAGCTATTACTAGGTGGACATACGATAATCGATACGATACGATACTCGCCCATCAAGGAGCGCTGTCCGAAATTAGACGCATTATTAATTTATTATACATAAAACAACAAGTATTAAACTAAAAAACTTAGACTAATTTATAAATAATATTTAAAATGAAGAAGGTTTCATAAAAATACGCTTTATAATTTTTGCGTGATTCTCAATTTTTTATCCGCGTGAGACATACATTTACAAATTAATTACACTATGTTAAAAAACTATAATTTAGAATTTTCTCTGATGAAAATACGACGAAAATAGTCTAGAATAACATATATTTTTTTCAAAGAATTAAGACTAGTCGCTTAGACCTGATGTTCAATTGAAAACCTTTAAATGTCGTAAAACTGCGCCTTAAATCAGTTTAATCCTCATTGTTACGATATTTTTACTAACGAACCCAAAACTTTATATATTTTACTTTATAATGAATGAAAATCAACAATTTTTCAGCACCCATAACAGTTTTTCTATACCAAAACAGAGCAGCAGCTGATCACCTCATAAACAACGAATTTTATCTCCCTTTTACGGTTCGCCATTTGAATAATACCTGAAAATCCTCCCATCAACGTCTTCTACTACCAGCAGTTATCACCGCACATAATTAAAACCATTGTCTTGCACCAAAAATTACGGTCCCCATAAATAAAAGGCGGGCTTCGTTTAAGATGCCATATTTAAAATAGTGCCATAAAAACATGTTGTGTTATAACACCAAAAAAACTGGTCCTCCGAGCCGGATCACTTGCAAAGTGACACGGCTCAAGTTATCTTGGTCCTTCGATCCCAAAAAACGTGAAGAACCATCGATCTAGCTTCCTTGGGTACATGTCGGTACTAAATATTTTATTGGTACTTAAAGTCTCTTTATTATTCAACTCGGAGATTAGTGTAATAGGTATAATCATTAGGGTGACAAAGACTGAAGACTTTCTCTATGAGGGTGTTAATTTTATCGCAGAAGATGCAACAAAGTTGCAAAATGAAACATTGGCATCGTTGGTACAGTGATTGCAGTAAGGTTCACAGCTATTAGAATCCAGTTTTGTTCGTGTTAGATGTTATTAATTCGCATTAAATTATGATCAATCTTTAACAGGTAAATGGTAGTTAACATCGTGACAAAATGGAGGAATACTGGTGACTCGCCCTGGCTTTGCATGGGAGGAAAATTGTTCAAAAGACACAGCGTTATTTAACGCCTTTTTTTCTGGGTGAAAGGTATCCTATATTCTTTACTGTACGGTAAGTACAGTCTTGTTTTTTTTTATGTGTAACATCATTTCTCTCGTTTTCCTACAATCTGTGGGAGTGATTTCGTAAAATGGGACGGAAGTGTGTAACAGGAAGCCGAGGAAGCTAGCTTCGTATTTGATTTAACCAATGAGCGCGCGTTTTTTGATTTGACTAATGAGCGCGCCCGTGGTAGAGTTGGCCGTCAGATGTAGCGCGCGCACAATAAGTCTGCGCAAGGTCGAAATCGGAACTAATTGAAATTAAAAATATTTATTTCAGACCAAGCACACAGTAATTGATACAAGTCCATATTACGTTAGTAGGTAAATACTTATAGAAATGTTAGTAAAATTTATAAAATTATGTTATTTTGGTCATGCATGAGGGACCAATGCCTCAGGAGTTCTTTTTTTTTTTTTAAATAAATAAATATCATCCCAACGGCGGCAATCTCAACGGCGTAGTACTAAATGTGGTGAATAGTTTTAAATACCTGGGTCATGTTGTCACCAGTGATCTTCGTGATGATGGCGACATAGAGCGCGAGCGCAGGGCGTTGGCGGTGAGGAGTAATATGCTCGCCCGTAGGTTTGCTCGCTGCACGGCAGACGTCAAAGTGAGTTTATTTAAGGCATTCTGTCAGTCCTTCTACACGAGCGGTCTGTGGGTGTCATATACGAGCCGAGCCTACAACGTCCTGCGCGTACAATACAACAACGCTTTCAGGATGCTGTTGCGATTGCCGCGACATTGCAGTGCGTCGGGAATGTTTGCTGAGGCTCGTACGGATGGCTTTCACGCCATAATGCGTAAGAAAGCGGCATCGTTATTGCAACGCTTGCGTAGCACTCGGAACGGCGTCCTGAAAATGATTGCTGGCAGAGTGGACTGCCCCATCCAAAGACACTGGGTGGGGATAAGTTTAGGCATAGCTTAATTGATGTAAGTACTAATAACACTAACATAGCATGTAAGCACAATCTGTTACTAACCACTAACAACTTATGGACTGTAAGGTCTGAAATAAAGATATTTTATTTTATTTATTTATTTATGACTTCTCCCGCTCTGGGTGGAGCGGGAGGGCGTGTCAGACTCTTACTGACTAAAACCCACCCCTGTTCCTTCCTGCCTTTGAGTGCCCAGGGATGAGGTAACTCTGCTTCGAATTTATCCTCAACCCCCGGGCAGGCATCAGCCATGACGGGCCCCGTCTCTTGCTGACAACTCTTTGAGGCGCGCGTGGAACACTACGCGCCGTCGACTCTCGGGCCTGTTGCTGATCGGACGGTGAGCTACCCATTACTCACCGTCCGCAGGCCCGGATCTACGGTGGCCGGAGATCGTCTCGCGGCGCCGGAAGTCCCAGGATGCCTCAGGAGTTGGCTGTCCACTCTGTCGACACCAAGCTTAGGATTGTATTGGTGCTACCCTTTACCCAAGACCACAGGGAGGCCGTTTTTTTGCGAAGCACCGCCGGGAAGCTTATTAAACTTTTTAATTTTATTTTTCAGGATAGAATGTTAATATTACTTATTACTAAGGCGAGATGTCAAATGTTACACATCATATGCGACTACTGTTATGTAAGGAAATCATCGAAAAACTTCTCCCGCTCTGGGCGGAAAAACTAAAAAAAACTAAACTTTGACTAAAACTCACCCGCATTCCATCAGTTGCATGTGCCAGAGCCGCGCTCACTCTTTTGAACACTCCCATGACCTTGGCAAACCTTTTTTTTTTTTTGACAACGTAATTTTTTACTTATTGTTAAATTTTAAATTTTAAATAAATAATAATAATATTCCACAACTATCACACAACGCCATCTAATCCCAAGCTAAGCAGAGCTTGTATTATGGGTACTAGACAACTGATAAACATACTTATATATTTCTAAATACATACATATTATAGATAAATTACACCCAGACACAGAACAAATGATCGTGCTCATTACACAAACATTTGTCCTGGGTGGGAATCGAACCCACGACCTCCGGCATAGCAGTCAGGGTCACTAACCACTAGACCAACAGGCCAGCCAAAATAAATTTTACAAACAATGATTATTAAAAATAAAACCTCTATCAGATAGAGTTATAAAATTAAATTAAATAATTATTTTTTAAGTTACGTTATTAGTTACTAATAATTAGATTTAACCTAGAACAGAGCTTCCTCTCTTCTACCCTATTGCTGTGCCCGGGTCCATAATAATCCTAATTATAAATATATACCACCTAAGAATAAATATTTATGGAAAAGCAATAAAGATATTGAGTATTGAATAAATCGATCCTGGAAGTATCAATTAACGCAAGGGACATAATTATAGCCAATATGCCAAAATTTCTCTTGTTTGTGTAAATATTAGAATCACTTCCCCAAAATGCCAAGATGTGACTTACGTTAATTGATACTTTTGATATTGTTATATGCAAAATTTCATGACGATCGGTTCAGTGGTTTATGCTTGAAAAGGTAACAAACAAACTTACTTTTGCATGTTTTATAACTATATTAGTTAGGATTCTGCAGTTTGCGAGTAAGAACTTGGCATTACGTTACGGTGGGTGGTGTTAAAGCTAGTTCAATTATAACAGATTGTAAGATTACGGGCTGCTGCATTCACTTATCGTTATTACCAAGATTACTCCCACTGAAAAACATGATATAAAAGTCCTTGGATATTTGCATGATGTACTTGGTATCTCTCGTTTGGTCAAGACTGGTTTGCTGAATATCTACCTTGACCGTCATACAGCTCCATTTTGGTTTTTCTTCGGTGCAGCATCAGGCCCTAAGATTAATTATATTTCTGGGGTTCTAAGCAAAGTAAAATCATAACAGAAATAACCGCCATATATCCAAAATCATTTGGTTTTGGAATTGGTAGGTACACGCTGCTCAGCAGTAGTGAGGGCTATGCTGGCGGAGACAGAAAATTAGAGGAAAATGACCTCATTCTGTGAGACCGTGGTGGTCCAAAAGGAGGCCGCTGAGCGGAGTCGAGAAAGGGCTGATTCCGCTCGTAGAAAAAGGCGACGAGCAGGCAACCACCTCGTCGCCTAAAACGCCGAAACCCCACCTGCAGTGTTTAAGGCAGGCGGGACTCTAGGGTCGCGGGCTATCAGAGTGAGGAATCTGTCGGCCCACCGAGTGACCCTAGGAACGATAGTGGCATAGTATGATGACGTGCCACCGTGCACAGCGAGGTCCGAGCCAGATCCCTTTACAGTTTCCTCAGGGTTGTGACCTCCTCCCACTCCCTGATCTTTTCCCCAAAGGTTTAGGTGCCTTTTGATGATTTTCCGCCCCCCCCCCCCAAAAAAAGTCTAACCGGTACCAGCTGAATACCAGTATTTTACACGGAGCGACTGCCTAGCTGACCTCCACAGTACGATACCCAATGGTAAGACTGGTTGTCAGACTTTCGGGCTTCTAACGACCCGTAACGACTGTCAAAGATTTACGATCGACAAATGGGACCAACGGGTTAAAGTGCTTTCCGAGGCACGGAGGTGTCTCGGTATTTAAAGATGGTCACCGATCCATGGACTAACCCGGCAAGTGTAGATTAACTTTATGGATCGACCTGTGCGGCTGTTATTACTTTAGCCATGACCTCCTCCATCATTCATTTTCGACTTTTGATAATCGTTTTTCGTCATCATCATCATTTCAGCTGAAAAACGTCCACTGCTGGACATAGGTTTCCCCTTAGTGACGACACAACGACCCATCCTGTGCGTCTCGTATCCATGGGCTACCCGTGACCCTCACCAAGGCATCAGTCCACCTTGAGCGAGCCCTCCCATCGCTGTCTTCCGGTAAGCGGTCGCCAGTCCAGAACTTTCAGAATCTTTTTTGCTGAAAAAATATCACTTCGACTAGCCTTCTGAAATTTAATTCAAAAAGCTCATTGTAGACTCATCATACCTGTAAATCATTTTACAGGTCTTCCGAATGAAAGCTGAACAAGGATGAAATAGCATTACCAACTACCCAGGGGTTGTGGATAAATTCGAAACAGAGTTACCGCGCCGCTGGGCACTCAGGGCAAGGAAGGAACAGGGGTGGGTTTTAGTCAGTAAGAGTCTGACACGCCCTCCCGCTCCACCCTAGAGCGGGAGATGTCATTAAATGATTTCCCACCTCACAAAAAAAAATAGGATTACCTAAGTAAATTAAAGACAATTCCAAAGAATTACCTTAATTTTAATGATCAATTTTACAATTATTTTTACAAACATCATGGTAACTCACATACACAAGACACCCAGACCCGGGAAAACTGTTTGTAGGCCATATGAATATTTGTTCCGTGCGGGAACGAAACCCGCGTCACGCAGCACGGCAGCCAATCGCTCAACCACTGCGTCTACAATTCAAAATTCATCGAAATCTTCAAATACTTACCTCAACTTCAAACAACAGGAACTATCAATATTCTTGTTTATACCAATCAAAATTAATGTTCTCGTAAATATTAGATTCCTTTGTCAGTCTCAAGGGGTTCAGTAGCTGAGATGTTTGGACATAAAATCAATCACATATGGTATTGACATAAATAGAGTTATATTGGGATCTGGGACAGTTATTGGGCTCGTAAATGTGTGAAGTCCCTCGACAGTTTGCGTGTTTGATTGTTTTTAAACATGTTTGGATGGAGAGATGTTGATTTTGTCGTAAATGTTGGCCTTTGTCTGTACTAATATTATAAAGAGGAAATATTTTTTTGTTAGTTTGTACCGAATAAGCTCCGAAATTACTACACCGATTTTAAATATTGTTTCACCAATAGAACGCTAAATTATCAGGAAGTAAGATAGGTTACTTTTTATCCCGGGAAAAATAACAGCTTCTGCGGGATAGGTCCCGGGAGCATAGCCGCGGGCAAAGTTATAGTTTCATGATTATATTGTAACATCAACTTTAATGATGCATTAAAAATGGTTAATAGTTTTTTTTTTAAGAATTTTATCTCGTTTTCAAAAAGGGAAATTAGTATTTTTTGCAATTCAATTCAATTATTTAATCCATAGTCCTAAGTCCTTTTTGTGAAGGTATACACAAAAATAATACAAAGTATGTAACTTTTTAAAATTTAAAAACCAAAATAAAAATATATACAATATCTAATACTTATATACTCATTAACATTATTTTTAAATCACTTAAACTTATTAAAAGCGTAAGTATGTAAAGATAGGATCCTAAATAAAATCTAGTAAATTCGTTAACATCCTTAAGGCACCGTTTCATAAACCATGGTTGTATTATTTTAGAGTGACAATCCTTCATTTTTTTAATCATTTTAAACAATGGCCGGGCAGCCTTTTTTTTTAAATATTTTTATCTCTAAAATATAAAGTTGATTTTTATGTAGTTATGTTACATTACGTGTGAGTTAGAAGTATCGTACAAAATATAAGAAAAAGAAAGCATAAAAATATCAATCACAGAACCGTTCGCCATTTTAGTAGTCGTAATTAAATTGAAATTCCCTCCAACAAATAAATTGAAATATCAAAACTGAAACTGTGTTTAGAATTAAATCGTATTGAGACAAAGACAATAGACTGTAAGCAAGTACGGAACCTTGACAGTGTAATTATAAAGAGCCATTTGCGCTGTAATCACAAAGCGAAGGGACCACTTTTAAAGGGTTTAGGATGGAGTTTGATTTGCGCGGTGTGAAGGAATGATCGGTGTCCTGCGCGGTGCGGATGAATGTTCGGTGTCCTTTAAGGCGAAGTTATACGACTTTTAATGGTTTTTAATTGAACATCACGTCTAAATGACTAGTCTTATTTCTTTCAAAAAAATATATGTTACTTTAGACTATTTTCGTCGTAATTTGATCTTAGAATATTTGAAACTATATTTTTATAACATTGTGTAATTAATTTGTAAAGTTATGTCTAACGCGGATACATAATTGAGTATCACGCATAAACTACAAAGCGTATTTTTATGAAACTTTTACAATTTTAAAGATTTTTTAATTATTCATAATTTAGTCTCAGTGTTTTAGTTTAATACTTGTTTTTTATGTGTAATAAATTAATAATGCGTCTAATTTCGGACAGCGCTTCTTGAAGGGCGAGTCCTATTACTGGGTGGACGTACGATGCCTTACGTGAGCTCAGCGCAGAACATGCAAGCTAACCACTCAAGGTTGTTGGCAGCTGATAGCGCCTTAAGTGTTTGGTAGAGTGCTACAACTAATTCCAACCTTCTTACAGCAAGGAAGTTTCTGCTTCGTCCGTCCATTAAACTGTTTGTTTGCTACAGTTTTTGTATGAGAGTGGCCTTTAAAGACTGGTCTTGAAAGAGCTGTGGTAGTACAGTGTTAACGTCTCAGACTTACTCGTACGTGTCGTAGGTCGTGGGTTCGAACCCAGGCAGGCACTTTACTTTGTGTTAATTATTTAATCATCACTGATCGTGAGGAAACCAGCAACATCATTCTCCTGCCCTTATCCCTATCTATTTGAGGTCGGCGTAACATGTCATTGCCGTGTGGTTCCAGACTTAGGATGTGGCCAACTTATCTCATCCCGTGGGTGTCGTAAGAGCCGACTAAGGGAACTTGAGCCCTAGTAGATACCACTAAAGCACCTTGGGCCACCCGCGCGGTAGTAGTTAAACCACCAACAGCAGCATTGCCAAGGAGGGTTGGCGTCAGGCAGGCGGCTGGCTGTAAAACTTCTGCCAAATACTCTTGCAACAGGTTAAGGAAAAATCGTGAGGAAACCAGCCTATCCTAGAATCAAGAATTCGAAGTCATGTGACCCGCGGCCCGCGTGATGAATTAATGCCCAGTTCCTCGCACAGAAAGGAGGCCTGTATCCCAGCAGTGGAACAATATTAAAGGCTGATGATACTATGCTACACCCATAGTGATAACAGAATAAAAATATACTTTTAGTTATCATCCTGTGTATTTCGAGGAGCTCGTGGTTAAAGTAATAATAGCCGCAGGGGTTGATCCATCAGGTTAAGCTACGCTTGCCGGTGTAGGCCCATGAATGGGTGACCATCTTTACATACCGAGACTCCTCCGTGCCTCAGAAAGCACGTGAAGCCGTTGGTCCCGGCTGTCAATCGTGGATCTTTGACAGTCGTTACGAGTCGTCAGAAGGCCGAAAGTCTGACAACCAGTCTTACCAAGGGTATCGTTATACCCAGTAACTGGGTTTTGGAGGTCAGATAGGCAGTCGCTCCATGTAAAATACTGGTATTCAGCTGCATTCGGTTAGACTGGAAGCCGAACTCAAGATATTTGGACAAAGGCTAGGCAGATTGATGGTCTTCCTGTGTAATTCCTAACACAAACTTTTCGTTCTCACTTTTGTATTTATGAACTACCAGCTCGAACAGCTCCCCAGGAAGTTATTACAACATATTAGAAATAAACTTAGGCACAAGCTTATTAAAAGGGAATTTTTCAATAAATGATTCAAATACGCGTAAAACAAACTTAACCCTAACACAGTTGTCGCCGGCGGGTGTGGCTCAAATTCAGTTTTTACTCATAAATTTATTGTTACAGTCGGAACAGCTGCTCTGTTGCGTGCGCCGGCGCAGGACAATTGCTGTCATCGATATACTCCAATCGTAGTTTATTGGAAATTTGCTTTAGTTGTAAGACATTTACTTTTAAGATTAAGCAAGTAATTGTTTTTTCTGCATTGTGTTGGGATTGTTTAAACTTCCAATAAAAGCACTGAAACAAATGTTTATCGCATGAGATACTGAAGACCTTCATGCTGAAGACTGCAGCACCCCGGTCAAGTGCAATTGCAGAACACCGTGTGGTTTTAGTCTGAGTCTGACAGATCCCTACACCTGCCCAAGGGTGGAGGGCATCCTGCCAGGGTCGAAGCGGGAGAAGATATTTGATGATTTTCCACCCCAAAAAAAAAAAAAAAAAAGTTAAAGGACATCCACATGAGAAATAAAAACCGTCCAAGACCGAGTTGGACTCGCGCGCAAAGGGTTCTGAACAAATCATATTTTTACAGGTTTAAACTACATATAGGTACTTCTTATAGGTTTTTCTCTAATCTAACTACAATCTGTATTTTTTTCATTATTTTTGGGCCTAGTGGTTTCGGAGATTAGGGGGAGAATGGTCATTTTTCATCTATTTTCTCCAAAAAATTAAAAACTACATATTTTGGAATTATGAAAAAAACGATTCTTGAAATCCTTACAATGAGACCTTTCATTTGATATGTAGCACATTACAGTTTAAAAAACTTTTTTTTTTAATTTTCTGGTTTGCACCCCATAAGTGACCCCCGTATTCCAAATTAATATATTTACGTTACACGGTCGTGTTTGTTTGGGTCACAGATATTCATGTGTGTACCAAATTTCAACTCAATCGGTCGAATACATTCGGAGTTAATTGGCTGTAACAGACGGACGGACAGACAGACAGACAGACGCACGAGTGATCCTATAAAGGTTTCGTTTTTACATTCGGATGTTCGGAACCCTAAAAAGGTACTGAATAATCGAACCTACCTACATGGCTCTGGTATATCACCGTTTGCCGTTTGTATTTTATAACCTGGTGGGCGTAACGCGTTGCCGATGGATGCGAGACGAACAGGGCTGGTAATTGTGGCGACTCTAGGGCCTATATATAGGCCTCCCGCCTATGTCCAGCAGTAGACGTCTTTCGGCTCAAAAGATGATGATGATGATGATGAAAGGGATTGGTAGAGATGGAGACTATTGGTTGACTACTGTGATGACGAACATCAATTAAACTACTTGTATGAGGCCGGTGATGCTAACGAAAAAGAGAGGTCCTTGTTCAAAAAAGTCGTAAAAATAATTTTCAGACGAATACACAATTTTAGACAAATCCAAACCCTTTTAATTTCTTCAAATGAAAACATCTTATCTCAAAAAAAAGTATTGTAAAATTAGCAGATATTTATTCAAACTGTAAAAAATCTGAACGAATTAAAACCAAAAAAAAATCTAACACTGAATCACTCAATAACTCGCTAATAAATACTACCTACTCATTAGCACAAAAAACAATAGTAATCATGAATTATCTACAGTTAGCCTCGTTAATGACCTAGGATATCACGCTCGACTCGTCGGCCTGTCTGAACTTGACCTAACATATATCAGTAAAAAATTACCCATTCTTAACAACACCCATTGTAGTCTGCTGAAAAACAAATGCGGATCGCTAAGAACTTATAGCGTAAAGAATAAAGGTGGTTATTGATTGGTGTGGCGGAAGGGGTAAGTTTGTAAGAAAAGGCGTGTGCCGTTACTGAATATGCGCACGCGACTGCAGCCGGTGAAGACAAGGTGGTAAGTATTAGACAAGGATTCTTGAGGAAAGGACGATTAGAATGTGATGTAGATTACAACACAAATGAAAACAATCAACTTTTAGTCTAGTCAGGAGTCACGCTATTTCTTTAAGTCAGGAGTCAGGAGGCGTAACTTTGCTGTCAGCTCTCTCTATGCTCTGAGAGGGTAAGAAACAAAAGTCTCCGTGGAAGTTTTAAGATCTGACCAATCCAACAAAAGCTCTCCGAAACACACTTGGAATAGTACGAGCATATGATGAGAAGACCCAAGGAACACATGAACTGACAAGTGCTAAGCATCGACATCGGTCCGATAAAGCAAAAAGCCGGTCAAGTGCGTGTCTGACTTCGTGCCTTTAGGGTTCTGTACCATAAAAAAAGAAATATACGTAATAATAAACATTATCACCAAATTTCAAGTTCATAGGTCAAGAGGAAGTTTAAAAATTCTTCGGAACTAAGTTTTGTGAAAGACGACGGACAGAAAGACAGACGGAGAGACGAACAGGCTTAGATACGGACAGACGGACACGTGAGTGACAGCAATAGGACTCCGTTTGGACCCTTCGGGTATGAAACCCAAAAAAGACCCTCTCTAACCTGAATGTCCGTTGTAAAAAACGACCTGAAGGCAATTTAGATGTTTCGACGACCCAACACAGACACAGTTGGCGAAAAATGTAGTGATAAGTCTATACAAAGAGATAGAGGAGTGATTGAGTGAATCGGTGGCTTTAAGGCAAGCGTGCTCCATCGCCACATCACCGTTTGCCATCAGGTGAGATAGTGGTCAAACTCGAGCCTAACAATGATTAAAAAACCGGACAAAAGCGAGTCACCGAGCTAGGTTCTGAATATTTTTTTTCAGGCAATTCTAGGGCTAGTGGTTCCGGAGATAAGGGTCATTTTAAAGTTATGAAAAAAATATCTATGAGATGATTATAATGAGCCCTTCGGTACAGTTTGGAAAACATTTTTTTAATTATCGATTTGCTCGCCAAAAGTGACCCCCATATTCCAAATTAATTTTACACAGCGATTCATATCTAGTAGGCATTAAACGTTTACAAAAAGATCATCTTGCAGAGTTTCTGGTTACATAAACAAGCTCCTTGTTTAGACTAAACGTCCTTATCCAGGGTACACGTGTTAGATCTCAAATTTCTTCAGATAAGATACCTATTAAGCCTTGTCATTTACATACCGTGGCAGTGGCTGCCCACTGCCGAGGTATGTAAATGGTTGTTGGGGCCGAAAAGTTCTGGAGTGGCAACCGCGTACGGGAAGACGCAGCGTTGGAGGCATCCCGGAAGGTGGATTGATGATCTGATGAGGGTCGTGGGGATTCGATGGCTGCGAGACGCATAGGACCGGTCGTTATGGCGACACTTATAGGAGGCCTATGTCCTTGCAAATCAGTCAAGTGGTCGTCTTTTAACTGAAACGATGTTTATTATGATGATTTACATATCTAGGTATTTTTTAAAACTAAACAAATGAGGTAGTTAAATTATCATTTCATTACAGTGTTAATCCTTGTTTCAATGTGCGTAGTGTTTTCCAGGTTGGCCGTTGCTACGCGTGCCCAGCTGGGAGGCTCTCCGACGGCTCATGGGATCATCAGGAGGTTTAAGCGTCTCTCGCCAAAGATCGCATCTCTCCGAGGTGGTGTTTAGCCATGAGATGGATTTACTCTTCCAACAAATCTTTTTCGACTTTTAAGCCTCTGGGGCACCGAGCTATGATTGTGCTTTGGATGGCGTAAGTCGTTTTGTTCCTTCGTCTTTTCTATGCGGCTGGCTATAGTCCACTCAGGTCAGCCGCAGCAAAGTCAACCTCTATAGGTGGAGGTTCTTGGACGGTTCCGATCTTGACTGTTTGTGTGGCGTCTCTCCGCAGATTATGCCCCACCTTCCATCTTGCACTGCATGCCCTATTACCTGTTCACGTAAGCGGACGGCATTGCCGTGGTCGAATACTAGGCCAGGCAAGTGATTTAACTAAGAATATAATATTTATGCCATCGACACGCTAAGAAGAATCATCATCATTCTCCTGCCCTTATCCCAATTTAATTGGGGTCGGCGCAACATGTCTTTTTCTTCCATACTTCTCTATTAGTCGTCATCTCTGTAGTCAACACCTTTTCACCTATATCCTCTTTCATACAGTCCATCCATCGTTTCTTTGGCTTTCTCCTACTCTTATAGCCATCCTCATCCATACACAAGACTTTCCTCACGACATTTTCTTAATTCCTCCGCATCACATGCCCATATGCTAAGAAGAATGTGCTTAACAATTTTACGCTTAACTGCTCCGAGAAAATATTGCGTAAGGTATTTCCTGATTTTGCGGTCCTTATTTTGCGGTCCTTATTTAAATTACGATAATTCAAGGTTTATGGATAAATGAATTTATGCATTTATTTGAAGTTGTTTTCAGATACATTACCACTTCTTTTTCTTTGAAGAAACCTATTACTAACAAGTCTTTGGTTATTATTACTGTGTTTATTTGTTAAATTGTTGGATTTCTAGCAAATGGCTTTTTAAAAATGGCGTTTCCAAAAGATAGAAATCAAATCATAAAAAGTAAAATTCTTAAGTTGTTCCATTTTCATTTAAATTCATCTCTGAACAATCGATAACTTTTTTCATTCTTGCTACAGTTAGCTAGATATTTTCCCACGATTATTGTTTCCAGTAAAAACTTAAAGAAAAGCATACAATAACCATATTGTTTATATCCCATGCAATATTAAACTCTATTTCTTAAACAATAAAGACTACGTAAATGAATAATACATCCAAATCCGTACCGGGTTAATTACTGAATTATTTTGTTTTTTATAAAACGTGCCGCATCCGCATTCTTTTTTTGCAAGTGTAAAATAAGAAAATCAAAGAAAATGTTCCACATAGAAACGAAAGTACCTATTCCAATGGTATGAACTATTTTTTTGCAAGTGTAAAATGAGAAAATCGAGGAAATAACTAGAGTATTCCAATGGAATGAACTATTTTTATTGCAAGTATAAAATAAGAAAATCAAGGAAATAACTACAGTATTCTAATGGAATTAACTATTTTTAACCGACTGTCCCAGAAGAAGGGTAATGTTTTTCGAGATTATGTATGTATGTATATTCTTGGCTAAAGTAATAACAGCCACACTGGTCGATCCATCAGGTTAAGCTATTCTTGCCGGGGTTGGTCCATGGATGGGTGATCATTTTTACGTACCAAGACTCCTCCATACCTCGGAAAGCACTGTCAATCGTGGAACTTTGACAGTCGTTACGGGTCGTCAGAAGCCCGAAAGTCTGACAACCAGTCTTACCAAGGGGTATCGTGTTACCCAGTTACTGGATTGTGGAGGTCAGATAGGCAGTCGCTCCATGTAAAATACTAGTATTCAGCTGCATCCGGTTAGACTAGAAGCCGACCCTAAGATAGTTGGGAAAAGGCTAGGCAGATAGATTGATTGTATGTATGTACTGTGTGTGCTTATATGTTTGTATGTCTATTTCTTTCGCACGCACTGTAGCCTAAATGGCTTGATGGATTTTACTAAAAGAGGTGTGAGAGAGAGAAGTGATATAGGATGTATGAATTTTCAAAAAAAAAAAACAAAATGGCGACTGCCATTAGACTAGTGTAGTCGTATTTTTTGTGACCTGGTCATGTGGCTTATCAAAATAAAAAGCTCGAGGAGGCGATTCCAAAAATATAACTGACTAAAAAATAAATAAAAAAAGTAAAATATGAAAAAACCCAACAGAGAAAAAAGAACTAAAAAGTCAATTTTCAAGCAGTCTGATGCAGTTGGTGGCATAAAATCTGTGATTGAACTAAAATAACTGCAACTAACTGCATCAGACTGCTTGAAAAGTGACTTGTTTGGAACTTTTTAGTTGTTTTTTATAGTCGGTTTTTTTTTTTATATTTTCGTTTGCGTTTAAGATTAACCCAAAGGAATCAGAACCCCATCTGGAACTGATTTCTTTATGTTGACTTTTAACTCCATAGCCTTGCCAAGGGTTGGCCTTAGAAACACCATAACTCTTGGTTCATATTTTCAAGGGCCACACAAGTAATATAATATCATATTCAAAACCATTTAGGACCCCTAAAATTACAAACGTCTTTACACCAACACCATATTGCAAGCAATAATTTCAAAAAACCAATTTAACCGTCAAATTACAAGAGAAATTACAATTTTTTCCAAAAGAATTACAATCATTGCTTTTTTATTGCGGCAATACCAAATACTTGGTTTATTTTTTACGATGGCAACATTTGAATAGACGTAGAAGGCTTTTTAGGGGACGCTTGCCAAGTGCAAAAATACGCGGTTTTTGTCATTAAAATTAATGTTATTGTACAGGATAATATCTATGGAACTGATGGAGCAATTTTAGGGAACCCCAATTTTTGTGTATCACTTATTTTATCTTCAATACGGTAGCGGTTGTGGTATCGAAACTACAAAAGGAATTTCTAAATAATTATCTATTGTTCTAACATAATAAATTAAAATGTGAGTTTATTTGTTACGCTTTCACATCTTAACGTCTGAACGGATTTGGATGAAACTTGGTGAATGGGTAGGCTATGTTCTGGAACAGGACATTTTTTGGGCGTTTGTTCCCTTGGGATAATTTTAAGAAGCTAGTAATTAATAATATAATGCGGAAAGTAACTATGTCTGTCTATTTGTAACGCTTTCACGCCTAAACTGCTGTAACAATTTTCATGCTACTTTGGTGTAGAGATAGATTGGACTTTGAAAAAAACAATGGCTTCTTTTTTATGTTTTCTAATGCAATCCTGTAGCCCAAATGCGTAACACGCTTAAAATGGAAATACCTTTTTTTTTTTTGGTGGGTAAATCATCCAATGACTTCTCCCGCTCTGGGTGGAGCGGGAGGGCGTGTCAGACTTTTACTGACTAAAACCCACCCCTGTTCCTCCCTGCCCTGAATGCCCAGGGGCGAGGTAACTCTTTCGAATTTATCCTCAACCCCCGGGCAGGCATCGGCCATGACGGGCCCCGTCCTGTTTGCTGACAACTCTTTGAGGCGCACGTGGAACACTACGCGCCGTCGACTCTCGGGCCTGGTGCTGATCGGACGGCGAGCTACCCATTACTCGCCGTCTGCAGGCCCGGGTAAAAATACCTATCAGTGCAATAATTTTGTAATACAGGTACTCGTATATTGCGTTATGTACTGCTAACTAAGATTTTTGCGATGTGCCACCGGTACATAGTGAACATCCCATCTATACGCACAAAACGTTTTGAGAACACATTCATTGTGCGTACAAATAGGGAGTGGAATTCCCTGCCGGAGTCTGTGTTTCCTGGTAGCTACAACCTGGGAGTCTTTAAGTCAAGACTGAATAGGTTGCTTCTAGGTAGGCGTGCTACATCTTCGACCACATATCGCTTACCATCAGGTGAGATAGAGGTCAAACGCGTGCCTATCAACAATAAATAAATAAAAAAACTGGCTAGATTTTGCCAACAGCTTCTCCTGCGTATAATTAATACTTTTGATGTAAGCTATATCACTTTAAAGTTTCCTCAAAATCCGTACAGTAGTTTTCCGTGAAAGAGTTGATACCCATACATACAAACTTTCACATTCATAACATTAAGTAGAAAGTAGGATTCACTTGGTCGGGTATTTTTACTCCAAAATCCTAATAAACTACACACTATCTTCTCATTATCAGCCATAATTATCAGAAAAGTAATAACCAAAGCGTAATTTTCCGGACCCAAATTATGAAGACAACTCATAATAAAAACTCGTCAAAAATCCCGACGTTTCACTCAACCCTCAAACGCTTACAGGTTATTTATACCCCCTCACTCTGCCCCCTAAATCGAAACCGTGGCTCGTTCAAATGACCGAAAATAATGACCTAACTATTGTCCTCGCCCCAATGTTTGCGAAGCCTCATTTATTTTTATAACTCTACGGGATTTTTAACAGAAAAAAGTGAAAAAAAAAATGATGGACATCACCGATGATGGGCAGAATTGATGTGTCGTGACGGTATTCGAAATTTAAATGTCTCGGACAATTTTTTTTGGCTTTAAATGTGACCCATTTGGCAGTTTGAGGGTTCTGCTGTGTGTTCAAAATGGTTTATTTATGCTGTGCTTATCTTTTTGAGTATGTGAAGATACATGGGACTAAGATGATTGATCATCTGTATTTGTATAAGTCATTAGATTAACAACGGTATTACATGTAATTATCGCTGCCATTTAACTTATTACCTGCAAACGTCGAGACGAAGCTCCAAAGTTTTGATCACAGACGAACAGTTGCTAGCCTGTCGGTTTTCCCTCGGTTGCATTTTGGGGAGTGTGCAACAGAATGCCACTGGTACTCATGGTGGACATCGCACCCACACGCACGCAACGTTTTGTGAACACATTCATTGTGCTTACAGCTAGGGAGTGGATTTCCCTGCCGGAGTCTGTATTTCCTGATAGACACAACTTGGGAGTCTTTAAGTAAGAAGTGAATAGGTTACTTCTAGGCAAGCGTGCTCAATCTTTGACCACTTCATCGCTTACCATCAGGTGAGATGGTGGTTAAACGTGTGCCTATCGATAGTAAAAAAAAGTGGCAATAAGATGTCGATCATCTGTAATTTTTGGGATTTAATTATCAACAGTATTACATAATAACGGTGCCATTTATTTTATTAATTGCAAAACATCAAAATATTTTTACCTCACTAAACAAAATAAAACACAATAATCCCCTCGAGCTACCATCTTTAAAGAGGGACTGGTCAAACAAAGAAAAATTAACCGCTACTCATCTGCAAGACCACTCGTGGGGTACGTTTGTAGCCCAATTATTTTCCACAGTCGGTGTTTGCGGAGATCTTCACAGAGTGCACGAGACTTGGATGGCCACTCGAATTTTGCATAACCAATTAGTTTTGCACAAACTAAAACAGACATCTTTCGGATGATGGTCGAACAGACCCGAAGTGGAGTTGGTGGGTTGATTTTTTTTTTGTGTGACTTTATGGTTTTTTAGGGTTCCGTACCCGAAAGGTCCCAACGGAAACCTATTGCTGTCACTCACGTGTCCGTCAGTCACACAAGTTTTACAGCCAAACGGTTGGAGCTACAGTCTTCAAACTTTCACAGTATAAGCATCTTGTTGACCCAAAGCCATACAAATATTCTTAAACACATTTGGTACGATGAATTGTGTAACATTCCAAGGAACGGGAGTTGGTTTTGATTGAGCTGTGTAATCACCCATGTGTCCGTCTGTCCATCTGTCACACAGGTTTTACAGCCAAACGGTTGGAGCTTCAAATTTTCACAGTTTAAGCATCTTGTCAAAGCCATACAAATATTCAAAAACACATTTGGTACGGAACCCTAAATGTGCGAAGTCCGACACGCACTTGACCAGTTTCTTTTTTAACCGACTTCCAAAAAGAGGAGGTTCTCAATTCGTCTGTGTTTTTTTTTTTTTTTTGTTTGTATGTTACCCGATTTCTCCGTCAGTTGTGAACCAATTTTCAAAATTCTTTTTTCATCTGACAGGATATACTCCCGAGGTGCTCTCATATAAATTTTATCGAAATTGCTTCAGCGCTTTCTGAGAAACTGAACAAAAACGGAAAATACGTGTACCTCGATGACGTTTTGGTGTTCTCCAAATGTTTAAATTCCACGTTCCATTATATTGGGGTTTTTAGTTCTGGGGTATAACAACTGAAAAGTGAAAAATAAAAAACTTTTTACAAAAAAAACAACCGACTTCCAAAAAAAAAATACACTAAAAACTTATAAATAACTTTAATTTCGGAAGTCGGTGTCAAATAACGAAGAAGTAAAAAGACAAACACCGACTTCCGAAATTAAAGTTATTTATAAATTTTTAGTGTATTTTTTTTTTGGAAGTCGGTTGTTTTTTAAAGTAAATCAATTCAAAACATTTATTCAAATTAAATAATTTTGCAAGCACTCTTAAATCGTCAAGAAGTCGGTCAATTAGAAAGATGAAGCTAATTGCACATTCCAATGCGTAGACCTCTGGAGAAGAACTTGCAAGAAACTCCTTGGACACTCCTTTAAATCATTTTATGTACTTTATCAGCAATTAATTAGAAAGATGAAGCTAATTGCACATTCCAATGCGTAGACCTCTGGAGAAGAACTTGCAAGAAACTCCTTGGACACTCTTTTAAATCATTTTATGTACCTTATCAGCAATTTTATAAAAATATCAAACACGTAGTAGACTTGGCTTTAAATGGCAAATGGTATTTATAACCCCACTGAGACTTTTGAGAGACTTTGACCTCTGAGTTTGTTTCGGTGTTTCTTCTCAGGGTAGTCAGCTAGGAAACACCGGCCTCATCTAGCTAAAACTGACAAAAACATTGACGTGTAAAAGTGTTCCTTGTTGTTACCTATTTACTGAATAAACATCATTTATCATTTACTGCACCAGAAAAAGGGTGATTTTTATTTGCTAATTGTTTATTACACTTTTACACGTCAATTTAAACGAGCTATGGCCTGTTTTAACTATATTGTTCACTTAAAGAGTTCAATTAAAGGGCTGCATCTAATGTCTAAATCAATCAATTTGGCAGTGAAATCTGAATTTACCATTTAATA
Source organism: Polia nebulosa (assembly GCA_951329385.1). Classification (NCBI taxonomy): domain Eukaryota; kingdom Metazoa; phylum Arthropoda; class Insecta; order Lepidoptera; family Noctuidae; genus Polia; species Polia nebulosa. Next base: position 4,967,665 of record OX589609.1, read on the forward strand.
TTTTTTACATCTTTGACAACTCCATAGCTTTTCTTTCAATCTTCTAATTAACACTATCTAATAAGGTCGCATGTGCTTAATCATGTTTTAATTACGTCAGTCTAAAACCTACTCTATGTTCTTTGCCATAAGATCGTTTTACTACTGAAAGATTTAAGCACTAACAAATTCGTGTTCCCTGAAATATTTTGTAGTTGCCTAAAATATATTCTCAAATAAATGATATTCAGCCGTATTTATACAACTCATTAACAATACGCTTATTTTAAATACTAATTAGTGGATTCTCAATTCGAATTGACCATAAAAAAAAATTAATTAAGAATCTGCTAATCAGTGTTTAAACCAATCACATGGTAAACTTTTTTATAACGGGTGTAAAAAGACAGTTTCCGAAGCCGAAAGCCACATATTCTATCCATTATTTGGATCATTTTTTTCCTCTAGACCTGGGAATCTACTGGTTCTGGAGATATTGAAGGTCAAAGTAGCAATATTTTTTTTACTTTTTTACGGAAATGAATTCCAAGTGTTATTACTAAACGTTTTGCCAAACGAACATTACCTGAATTTTCGATTATTTTTTCGAAATTACGCATTTGCAGTTACAAAAACGCAATGAATATCAAACGTATCTGACAAGTACCTACGTGGCTTAGAGCGAAGAGGCAGGGCTCCACTTGCCTGGGTTTGCGTTACATTGCGCGCAACAAAAAATATTATTTCTTTTCATACCTAAAAATAAAAGCCGTTTCCCAGCAATAATTTTTGCGCAAAACTACTCAAAATCAAAAGTCATTTATTCAAACTAGGCTGAGAACCAGCACTTTTTGAAGTCAAAGTTCTACATAATGACAGTCCCCCAAAAAACGCCCGCCCGACACTACTTTGTTAGACGTACAGTATGCGTAGTTAACGGCTCTGAGATGTGTCTTTTTACAGCCTGTATAAGGCCCTCTAGGTTTATTAACCAACATTATTTGTGCAAATGTCATACGAAATTCAATACTTAATGCAAATATACGTAAGAAACGATTTTCCCATAAAGAAAAATAATATAATTAAAAAAAGTAATTTTTAATAGAACTCTAAATAAAATTTCTCCAGAATATACACAAAAATATCTTAATGAAATAGCAACTCGGTATTGTTTCATTGCATCCCAAACCACCACATTACCTCTCCAAAACGCCACACAAATACCACTCTTATTAAAGTTAATATTCCATTAACCCTAAGGGTTGATTTACCATCACAGGGGTAGTTGCCAAAGATAATGCCAGTAGCAGTGTTTGCATATGCAAAAGGGTGCTTAGAGTTGTTTTTCCTACTGATTAAGTTGATAGTGTTGGGACAGACGAGAACAGACAACGTTAGTTGGAGAAATAGAATAATATTAGGTTCTCAAATGTGGATAATTTCTGGGTAAGTACAAAAATAATGATCATGTTTGGTCCTTAGGTGATTTTCAAAAAATATTGAACGGCTATTTCTTGTTTTAAATCAATAAAAAACGACAAAGATAAAACGCATCATAGTTCAGCTTATTACGTCGTTTCTAGGTACAAAGTGGTACAATTTTTTACGTAGGGGTGACGTCACGCGAAATTTCAACGCACGGTGTCGCCCTCATTTTTCAATTACGTGACCAAAAAAAATACGTTCCACGTAGTTTTTGGTAATCTCAGTGACGGACTAAATTTTTGAACTGAAAAAAATCTTTTTTTAGGGGAATTTTTGAGATGGGAAAAAACTATTGAACTCGCGCGTCACCAACACCGGACGTCGTCGTAGCACTCGTAGCGGATTGTTTTCATTCGAAGTGAAAACTGACACCGACACCGACACCGATACGCGATTCGCTACGAGTGCTACGACGCGTATCGTCGTAGCATTCGTAGCGGATCGCGTATCGGATGTTGTTCAAGTTTTCACTTCTGTCGGTACTCCCGGAGCGCCAGTTCTTTTTTTTCCTATTATTGATAAAACTGTCTGCTTGAAGAATGTAATGAAGATTTTGCTGAACTGTATTATTTTCCAGTCTATGACTACTGATGTTAGCTTTTTTCACATGCCGTGTTAAAAGTTAACAACAAATTAAAAGGCAGAAGAATTTGATTGATTTTGTCGTGATACAAATTTTAGGAAGCACGGAGTTTGAAGGTTTTTTTTGTTAATCATAGTTTTCTTGTAATCATATTTCTTATGAGTCGGCAATTACTACAAGAATATCATACATAGCTGCAGCCATATCACCGACATGATTATTCCCAAAAAGTAAAGCAGAGTAGTTCTCTCTCACTTGCCAATTATTATATTACAGACTGTATTTGACAACATTTTCATGAATAATTTTCTCTGAAAACTGTCTTTTTTTGATGATGGAAAGTCATTTGATAACTTCGCTAACTCTCTGTGCAGGCTTTTACTGTGTAAAACCTATCCGTGTTCCTACAGTTTACATCAATTTGATTGGCACGATGACGTACATTGCTGTTTTGACGTAATAGGAAAACCGTAGTGTCTATTATAATCGATGTCCACCGAGCAATGTCTTGCATAGTGCCTATCAAATTGATGTCAACTGAGTTAGCGAATACACCTGCAGAGCCGCAGTGGCTCTCTGGAACACTCCCACAACCCTAAAATCAACAATCTGGATTATTTAAATGAGCCAGTAAGCTTGATGCCATTGAGTCAATTGAGAAACGAGCCAAGACGATCATCGGCAATGATAGACTCGTTGAGTCAAAACTCCAAAGTCTTGAACATAGACGCCGAGTTGCTAGCCTGTCGGTTTTCTATCGATTACATTTTGGGGAGTGTGCGACGGAATTGCATGATTTGATTCCGCCAAGCCCGTTTCATCTAAGGACCACAAGACGTACGGCGAAGTGCCACCGGTTCATGGTGAACATCCCATCCATACGCACAAAGCGCTTTGAGAAAACATTCATTGCACGTACAGCTAGAGAGTGGAATTCTCTACCGGAGTCTGTGTTTCCTGTAAGATACAACCTGGGAGTCTTTAAGTCAAGAGTGAATAGGTTACTTCTAGGCAAGCGTGCTCCATCTTCGACCACATCATCGCTTACCATCAGGTGAGATAGTGGTCAAACGCAAGCCTATCAAACATAAAAAAAAAGAGCTCAATGCAATCGCTGCTTAAAAATCCCTAATATTATCTCAAAAATCTTCAAGGAAACACAAAACTACTCATGGCTAAAGTAATAACAGCCGCACGGGTCAATCCATCAGGTTAAGCTACGCTTGCCGGGGTTGGTCCGTGGATGTGTGACGATCTTTACATACCGAGACTCCTCCGTGCCTCGGAAAGCACGTTAAGCCGTTGGTCCCGGCTGTCAATCGATGATCTTTGACAGTCGTTACGGGTCGTCAGTCCGAAAGTCTGACAACCAGTCTTACCAAGGGGTACCGTATTACCCAGTTACTGGGTTGTGGAGGTCAGATAAGCAGTCGCTCCATGTAAAATACTGGTATTCAGCTGCATCCGGTTAGACTGGAAGCTGACCCCAAGATAGTTGGGAAAAGGCTAGGCAGATTGATTGAACCATTTTCTCCTCGCCTGTACAGTCATACCAAATATTTATCTAACCCAACCTCTGTTTATTCAAATCGCCAAAACTATCGGACTATAACAACTTCGGATTGTCAATTAGCTGACTGCGCGGAGTTAGGGTAATGTGTTAAACTGTCCTTTGCATACATAGTCTGTTTATTCGGTCCGTCTAAATTCTAAGGTGTTATTTCACTAAATAGTCAGTGTTTGGATTTGTGTTACACAGAGCAAAGAATCGCCGCATCGCCGCCCGTGACGCACACGTACATCAGTCACATGGCAATGTATGTATATATGTATGTATGTCGGGCTGGTTTCCGCAATTCCACGCTCAAGGCTCGTATTTTGCGTATTGGTGGGACAGCATTGTCATTCGATCGACTCCTCGAGTAGGTAAGGCCAGCAGCGTCTTGGTGTTACTGAGTATCTCGCTTAGGTTATCTGGGTGTCCGAAGTGTTTTGCCCTGTATGCAGCGACTACTGGGTAGCTTAGCAGCAGATAAGCTGCTATCTCGTCCTCCTCCATGCAGGCTCTGCAGAGTGGACTGTTTATGACTCCTTTGACAGAGAGATGCTTATTAAAAGACCCGTGGCCAGTTGTAACGGCCGTGACTTTCTGCAACTGAAGTTTGGTCAGTCGTAGGGCTTTCTTTATAAAGCGGTCAATAATGGAGGTTTGGAAGTAGGTGGAACAGGGTGGAAAGCCCCGCAAACCTCCATTGAAAAGGGAGGATCCTCCGACCACACGGGTGTTGTGTCCCGTGCCCGATGGTTGATTTCGGACTGTTGTATATGTTCAAATCGCGCGGAGAACTCTACTTGCGCGATGTAGGATTTATAGTTTTTAGTTCGTTTGTGGCGTCATAGATGTTGCTACAGAGGAAAGTGCCTTTTTGGCCTGCCTACACTTGCAATGGTCAGCCCATAGCTGGTTGTATTGATCTCTAGTGCGTTTTCTTACCAGATTTCGTAAGTATCCAAAGAGGAGAAGCACAATAAGTTCAGGTCCCATCGCTGCCATGCTCGACCCCTTTCTGGCGAGTTCGTCCGCTGCATCGTTAGCATGGGAATTGCTGAGTCCTTTGGTCACGTGGTAAGAGGCAACATGGTTTTATTAGCTTCGCCTGTAACTACATTTATTTAAAAAAAATCTTAAAAGTTCAATTTGACACACTTCCCGGTTACCTAAGTGACGTCATTCTAAATACAATATGGCGGACTGCCAAAGATGGCGGACTGGGTATCAAATGAAAGGGTTTGCTGTGAAGAATACGAAAAATAAAATGACGATACTCTACACGTGTTTTTAGGGTTCCGTACCCAACGTAAAACAGGACCCTATTACTAAGACGCCGTGGTCCGTCCGTCTGTTCGTTTGTCACCAGGCGAGAGATACATCTCATGAACCGTGACAGTTAGACAGTTGAAAGTTTCACAGATAATGTATTTCTGTGGCCGCTATAACAACAAATACTAAAAAACAGAATAAAAAAATATTCTATTAAGTGGGGCTCCCATACTACAGACATGAGTTTTTTTTACCGTTTTTCTATGTAATGATACGGAACCCTTTGTGAGCGAGTCCGAGTCGCACTTGGCCAGTTTTACAAAACTACCTGTGTGGAAAAATTAACTTATTTGATTTGTTTTATGAAAAGTTTTTTTTGGCTGTCGAGGTGTCTCCTTGTTCTGTGGTATTAAATTATGACAATGTAGGTATTAGGTATGGTAATTTAATAGGTGGTTCTATGTGTTAATAACTTGATTATTATTCAATTGACAGTGCTATTGTGTTTGCAATGGTTCGTAAACGCTTTCGTGACGAAGTATTGACATAATTTTAAAATTGTCCTACATTAGGATTTATCTTTTTGTAATTAATCTGTGAGAAAGGAGCTAACAACTGAGATGACGACTAACAGAGAAGTATTGAAGACTAAGGTATGTTGCGTTGATCCCAAATAAGTAGGGATAAGGGTAAGATAATGATGATAAGATGGCGGACAAATACTAACTAGCCAATTTTAAAACACTGCTGGGTATTATGTTGGATGGACGGTTATAAAGGACTGTAACTAGATTAGAAATGAGACGACCGACTCTGTGAGATGCGTGTATTCAGCTATGGTGGACGGGTGGTAACAGAGTCTGATCATCTCATTTCTAATAAAGTTATACTCCTTTATAACCTGTCCACCTAACATAGCATGGTATCAGAAGTGAGATACATACGTGACACTAGGCAAAGACCTCCTTTTCCCTCTTCCACACAACTCTGGCCTTCGACAGTACGGGCCAATCCCGCCATCTTCACCTTGATTTGCCGCGATATCATATGGCATTTAGTGGGGGGGCATTCTTTTTGGCCATTTTTCGTTTGACATGCAGACATGTCCGGTCCAATCCCACTTAAGTTTAGTTGCGTTTTGCGTAGGTAACGTCCACAATTTTGTTTTGGCTTGCAGCGTTGTGTTACATATACAGGAGGTTCGAGAAGCAGACCCCTAGAATACTGAGCTCCTAAGATGACGGACAAAGTTCTGAAAACGTCTCGATCTTTTGAATTAATATCTGAGCAATCTAAAATACTTACCACAGACAAAGTTCAAAGTCAAAACAGTAACCCTACATCAAAACTTAACAGCTCTAAATACTCAAATCCGCCACTTTATCATAAATGTATATCGGAATCTCAACAAAACTATTAACCCGTCTAATGCTGCACACATTATATTTACGACTCATTATAAACATAATACACCATCAACATACATCAAGGTAATGCATGAAAACACATAAAACTGACTCACGAACAATATTTTCAATCGTAGCCAATAAATTCTGTGTAATCCTAAGGTTGTGGTGGAAGTAATAAGAGTTCCTACGAAAAGAAGGAATCAGCCGAAAGGTGTCGTGGTGGGAGTGCTTGTAAGAGTTACCGAGGCCCTGGCACAGGCAACTGAAGAAACATGGGTGGGTTTTAGTCAGTAAGAGTCTGACTCGCCTTCCCGCTCTACCCAGAGCGGGAGAAGTCACTGATGATTTCCGCGCAGTTATACGATTTTTAATGGTTTTTAATTGAAAATCACGTCTAAACGAATAGTCTTATTTCTTTGAAAAAAATATATGTTACTCTAGACAATTTTTATTGTATTTTGATTTGAGAATATTTGAAATTATATTTTTATAACATCGTGTAATTAATTTGTAAAGTTATGTCTAATGCGGATAAAAAATTGAGAATCACGCGAAAAATATAAAGTGTATTTTTATGAAACTTTCACAATTTTAAAGATCATTTAATTATTTATAATTTAGTCTATGTATTTTAGTTTAATACCTGTTGTTTTATGTCAAATTAATAATGCGTCTAATTTCGGAGAGCGCTCCTTGATGGACGAGTTCTATTACTGGGTGGACGTACGACGCGCTACGTGAGCTCAGCACAGGACACGCAAGCTAACCACTCAAGGTCATTGGCAGTTAATAGCTCCTTACATAAAAAGCCGAAAGATGTACATCTGCTCGGTTGATCACAAACTACAGTTTGCGTTGATGGCTAGGTTATGCAGGAGTACGATAGTAGCCTTTAGACAAAATACATTTCTGTTAACGTTAACGCTAACGCTTCGTGCAAAATGTATGGCAAGGACATTACCTGCGGAGAGAACTGTCACGTGACTCACGCGCAGTAATGTCGTTGCCATACATTTTGCACGAAGCGTTAGAGTTAACGTTAACAGAAATTTATTTGTCTAAAGGCTAGTATTATATTATCTGTGGAAAAATCCTATTAATAAATCGAAATCACTCCAAAATGTAGAAGAGAAGAAAATGCGCATACAATAGTCTGTAAAATAAACGAATGTAACAACTAATGAATGACCTGGTATCTCGCTGTGATCTTGCAGGTGAAATATTAGCTCAGTATAGTATTCAATTTGTTTTTTTTAGGCTACAGGATCACATACTCACATAATATGAACATACTCTAGAAAAACTGTCTGCAGTTGGGTTAATATGCCAAAATAACCATTGCTTGAACAGATCGCTCATAAGGTCCCACGGTATCGCTTCAGTTCATCCCTTGCACTAAACGGTCGTTAACTTTGAACCAACTGACGCATATGTAAATGAGTGTCCATGTTTATTATTCCTAGTTTTAATTGAAGCCGGCACAGCCACCATACTGCCATCACAACATCGACACCTGTGCTCAGTATTGTTCCATCGTTTATGAAGATATTAGGTTCCAAGAGTTTTTTGTTAGTTGCCTTTTGAATATGGAGGGTATCATGAGGTATCATGTAGGGTCGATGGCCGTTGATATTCTGTTTTTTAGAAAAGAGAAATAAAAAAATGTTTTCAAATTTTGTCAAGAATATACTAGATGATCTATCTATAAGGTAGAGAAGTAAGAACAAAGAGCTGAAGGTAAATAATGCTAAATATTTAGTTGAACTGGAAAAAGCGATAGGTAGGTATATTTACCCAAGCAATACCACCTGAATTGAAAACTGAAATAATGGAATTTTTATAAACTACCCAATAATGATACTGTACACAAAAGACAAATCAATAATTCACTTCTTAAAATAGTGTCAAATATGTCAAAAGAAGTATTACCAAATTAAAAACTTCACACTTTCAAGATTGCCTTTTAATTTTATACTTTCTTGTAAACTTTTTTTTTAAAAGACGATCACTCATAAGTTAGTAACTTCGGAAAAGTTTTTAACTTGAAGTATTTGATACCCCAAGGATATTAATATCATCAATTTCACTTTAAACTTCTAATGAGGTGTTATTATGAAAATTGATAGATTTTCGAATACAAGAAATGGATACTTTTCTTTAAGCTAAATTAACAACAAGAAAAGAAGTGTAGAGGTAGAAAGAAGACATTTGTCCGACAAGAAAACCCTAGAGGCAAACAAAATAAAAAACTTCTCTTGGACTGCCCAGCTGCAGGAAGTCAGCCGTAATAAATAATAAATAAAATACTTTGAAAATTTGCCTCATATGACCGTCTTTGAGAACAAACTAAAAAGTAAAGTTAATGAAAATGCTGAAGATAAATAAATAGCAAATAATAATAATTTTAGAAAGTCTAGTGGTTAAAGACATGGGGCTGAAAGATGATATTACAACGTAACTGGTGACAGAGGAGTTATACAACCATGACGTATCGTGCCTACGTCACGCTTCTATTCCTCTGTAAGATTAGAAGTCAGAGACACTTAATCCGATGCTGTGGTTAATCTTTAGTACTTACTCAGTGTTGCTAAGGAGTTGTGCTTGAAGGTACTATTATAATATATCTGTTGGAGAAAAATGTGTAAAAATGTTTAAAAGCCATCGGATATTATGGTCCTTATCACTATTAACTCTTCACATGTAGATTGCACACTAGCTGGTGTGTAGATAACAATTCAAATCTATTGTGTCTGCTAATTGGGCATGCGACGGATTAATTTGAGAAAGGAGAAGTGCAAACACGAGATGATTAGTATTCTGGATCTGTTAATATTCTCTTTTACCGATACATATTTAGGTTTTGTAGCTGTCTTTTCATATGCTGTTTTATTTAGCTACCGGGCTACCTACGTTAGAATAGCTGTAATGGTTTACATCATGAGACATAAACAGCTTGTGATGTTTGTACACTTATAGAATAGTGACTAAGATCACTAAAATGCTTTATAGCCATTCAATTTGGAGTAAGCTACTATTAATCATTTTCTATATACGATTTTACCTTCAGCAGTTCAAATTGTCTGTTTTGATTGACGATCTTAGTCATCATACAAAACATTTGATGTGGATTCACAAAGTAAATAATGAATAATACACAAAACAGCTTTGATTTACAAATGATAACAATATAGAATTGAAACTGCTGAGTGAATTTGTGGATTTTAGATAATGTAAACATTGTTTGTTACACCAATATTTATTGATGTAATCTTTAACTCAACAGGCTTTGAAATTATTACTTTCCAGGAATCCTGTTAATGTCTGTGATTATTCCAAGAAAATGTTCATGTCTTGTCGACACGAGTCGCACACCTTGGTAAAAACATAAACCAGACCGCAAACTTGGAGCTTTTAGTAAAGAGTGCAAAACATCCATCTACTCTACGAATATCGTGGAGTCACCTTAAATTAGTCTGTCATCAGGAACTTAGCTGGCTGACTGAAAATTCATCTATTGGATTTATTCTTCTTATACAGTTTGTTACTGCCAAACCGTAGTGACATAATAGCATAATCAGCAAATGTCTCCTCTCACTCTCACAGAGAGGTGGCCTGTATCCCACTGTTGGGATACAGGCCACCTCTCTGTGAGAGTGTATGGGTCGTAAAACACCTTGCGGGCCCAGTGCGGGTTGGTTGCCGTCTTTCGAAGTTTTGGTTCTAGGACATACCGGTTTCCTCCTATTAAGGGCCTTCTCGCGGTCCAGTGGCGCCCTCATTGAATAAAAAATCGTAGCTTATCACAGAAAATAAATATTAAAAAATCCAACTTGACGTTTGTTACAAAGAGGATAAAGAATTTTTACGTTGTTAAAACAGGTCTCAAAATGTTTCGTATCCAAAGTAGTAGGCAAAAGTGCCAAAAATGGCCGTTTCTGGCACTTTTGCCTACTACTTTGGATACGAAACATTTTGAGATCTGTTTTAACAACGTAAAAATTCTTTATCCTCTTTGTAACAAACGTCAAGTTGGATTTTTTTATATTTATTTTCTGTGCTATGCTACGATTTTTTATTCAATGAGGGCGCCACTGGACCGCGAGAGGGGCCTTAACAACGAAACATATTGTTAAGTATTTAGTAGTTGCTTGAGATTTATTGACAACGGTTGCTTGAAGTTAGCTACTACATAATTATATATGTATAATAAAGCCAATTTTTTTATGACGACGTCTCTTAACTTTAATAACGGTAATAAGGTGAACAATGTGTATAGTATGAAAAATAAGCCCTAGATAAAAACAATTCACTTCTCAATAATCAACCGCACAATCTCAAGCATAAGAACGTCTAAAGCATTAGAAATAAAACACAACTCCTGTAGTACCGCTAGACGCACGTGCGCTTACGACTAACGTGCTAAGCGTTCACTTGACTGGCCATATCTCTTTGATGAATATACGTTTGTGTATTATGTTCATGTGGTCTCTACGAATAGAACAACCAATCAATTGGTGTGGTGAGAGACGGGTGGAGGATTTAACTGGAATGGTCAAAGCATTGTATTTAGTTGAATCTTCAGAGTCTTTGATGGTCTTTTCAGTGGGTCTCTGAGATCCTGGCATACCTTTGACTGGCTCTTTTTTATGTTCTTTTATTATCCCTTCTTAAGATTTACACAAGGAGGGTTTTAACAAGGGTATACTGGAAGGCTTTCGTATGGCAGATCATGTTTGTAATATTCCATTCATACAGAAATGGTCTTTTACGAGCAAATAATAGGGATGATATTACCACAAAATAATTAGAACTTTTAAATAATTAGTATTACACTTTCCTGAATAAAATTGGATTCATCTTTAAGTCAGTTATTTTTAATTTTATCATATCAACTTTGAAACTGGAGTATTACAAAAATAAAATAACATATCGAGAACGCGACGCCAATCTATAAATGCACCGTATGTGTGTAAGTTGACGACAGTATAAATAGCATACATGCATAATGTATGTTAACGTAATGTATAGTGAGTAATTACAGTAGGTACATGCACTTGAACGCGACTTAGTTTCCGTGGATATGATCAAATTAAGATCAAGTGGTCGGATATGTCATGGAGTTGCTCATATAGATTTTGAAACTGATTTCTGTTCTGCCGCTCGTGTATAGGATAGTTTTGATAACGATATTATAGTAACAGGAGACAATTTAACTTGTTTACAGAATACTGGGACAAGGCTATGCAATAAGTAATATGTTCTTCATAAATGTAGAAAATATACTTATTGAATTTATAATAATTAGAAGTTTCCATTAAACATCAGATGGGCAAATTGCCTGTTTCTTCGATACATACAACATAATGTTACAATTTTTACACCTATTGATATTGTCTTGCTTTAGCTTATAGCTATCGAGTTAGTTTTTAGTTGTTACAAGGCTTTGTATTACCGCTGAAGCTTCTTCCACAACAGTATCAATATCTTTTGTCTTCACTGCTTTAAAAATAATCGTCATCCCCAATATTTCTTTATCTTTGTACAAAACTACATCTAAGCTTACTTAATTTAGTCACTAGCATGAAGCTTAACTATAGTAATGACCTCGATACTATTGAATAATAGTTGAGTAGGTATACGACAGTACACAGTCGCCGTATACTACGGTATACATAGTATACAATATATATATACAATAATTATGGCTGTGTTGTTAGTATAGTGTAAGTTGCACGTACGTTGTGCCACTATAATACTTGTATAAGCGAGATGATTGCTAAGGATTTGGTCACATTGAATTATTGTTACATTTTATTTACACTAGCATTTTCCTAGTGTCGTGTAGTGATCGAATTGTGAAAATGAATGTTTATAATAGATACTGGTTTCTATCTAGTATTTTTTATGTGTTTTTTTGGTTCAAGTGAAACCTACCTAAATCTTAAAATCAAAAATCAAAAAAATCAAAAATCATTTATTTGCATAAATAAGGTACAGAAGGTTGACAAAATGGACAAAATTGATCTCTTATTCTGCATTTAATTTCGGCGTGCAAATATAAGTAAATTAAAGTACTTAATATATTGTAGGTACTTAAACTATTTACTGATCATAATCATGCAGTCATTACACAGATAATTCCATTAAAATTGAAAATGTATTATTGAATTAAATTAATGTCAATTAATGAAAAATAATAAAAATAATAATCATAAATGTCAATATTAATCATGTCAATAAAATTAATGGGAGAGATTCGACCTATACACAGTTTTAATAATAATTAAAAATGACCGTGCAATTTACAAAACTTACAATTTATAATCTAGAAACTCATGTACACCATAAAAGCATTTTTCAATTAAAAACTTCGTCAAATTACTTTTAAATCTATAAAATGGTACTTAACGTTTTTATGGAATTTGATATTTTGTTATACAGTTTTATGCACATAATATAGCTGTTGTTACCAGTAAATGTGAGATTCGTCCTAGGTTGAAATAACTTATTAGTATATATAGATCGTGGGGCGTAGTAGCTGGTCGCTTGCTGAAAAAGACTCTTATGTTTGAATACACATATACAGGATTCTAATACATAAATACATGGTAGTGTTAATATTTTATATCTTCTAAAGAATTAATTAATGTAAAGTTAGTATCAGCAAATATATAGAAGATAGTAATAATTTTTTTTTATGTAATCAAATAAGATAAGCATGAAGCAAAAGATTTCATGACCATTGATTTTTAAAATTTTGTTCTTTGTTTAAAAAATAATTAGTACACAATTTGATGAATGTGAAAGATGACAATAAAATCAAAATACATGAATTCATTTTTGTGAAATTGTATGAATCACATCATAGAACTTTAGAAGACATACTCCAAGCCCACTCCCCTCCGATCGATACATTGGAAACTATCCTAGACACGTAGACATGGCCACATCAAATATTAATCCTAATTCGTTCATGTGACACATTCTATTACTAGTTAGTACTAACGTGGAAATGCAATGAATCACTTACCAAGAAAATGCACTGCATTAGTAATTTGAAACACTTGCATCAGACATTTTGTACGATGTCCATTCGAATTAGGGAAAGGTGTTTGAAAATCAAAGTGGTTAGTTACGTATTGTGAAGACATTTTCGATTGAAGCTTCATTTATTATTACTGCAGTGCCGAAGCTGACAGTTCAGTTGTTAATGGGGTTTTACCCAACTAACAGTATCTCAAAAATATTAAAACATTGCGAAAAAATTCCCTCCAAATTCTGTTATGTTTATTTTACAGGGCCGTAGTATATTTAGAGCAAAGTATTACTAACCAGAAAGTCATACTAACCAGAATTTTTTTCATCATCCTTCCATCTTTGACGACCCATCATTTTACTAACCGTAGTCCTCTTTGCCATGTTCTTGCGTGATAATCTCATGAAAGCTGTAACTCTGTAACTTAAGCAGCGTTATGTCCAACAGAATATTTTAGCAATATTTTATAAAAGGTTTGAACTAGTTACAGACAATTAATCATCTTTGACTTCTTTTTGTACTCTCTCTCTAATGAAAACAATCCATCTTCTATTACTTACCTCAAATTTGGCTTAAACTATATTAATTGATCAGTCTCAAAAATTAACCCTTCCCCGTATAAAACCTTTACCTCTATAGCCACGCCTTTACCCGTCGCAAGCGCAGCTGCACGATGCGCACTCGCTACCGGTTCTGCGGGCTAACGACCCCCCCGCCCCGACCCGCCATCGATACTACCAAACGGAAAATTTTATAACCACAATATTAGATTTACATTTTCATTTTATAGCAGTAAATGGGTATGTTGTCATAGTAATAGATGATATTGTAGTTGCATTTTGTTGTTTCTATGATTATGGTTGGCTATGGGGTGATGGTGTTTGATGTTGTGAAAATTAGCATGATACTGATGTAGTGGTAACAAACAATGTGAATAAACTTGGAGAAAACTCAGTCGAAAATTGTTATCTGGGATACTATATCCCAACCTCCTACCCTCCCTTCCTCCTACTATAGGAGTTAATAATCTTATACTTAGTAATGATGCTGTCTCGTAGTAGAGATGATGATGAGGTTTGCTGTGAGATAGCTCAACTTTGCGTCAAGCTCGCTTTCATACATGAACTGTTTAATCACTTTGTGCTATGTTATGTTGTTTTGTTTATGTAATAAAAACTATTTTCAGAGTATCTACACGAAGAGATATCGAATTAACACAGCAGATAAGCTGCACTGTTCTCTAAAGTGAGATGCATACTGATCCCTTCTAATAACTAAATCTACTTTGGTAACAACCAGGTTGATAGCAGCTTCATGAGGGTAGCCGAAGATGGAGGTTATTGGTTTGACTTTCGAACAACTGTTTTCTATTGTATCTTTGTGTACTTCTCTTTTCCTTTTGTTTGTTGCTGTTGTGTGGGGTCTGTGTCGAATAAATGTTTTTTATTCCATTCTATTCTATTTTTATGCTAGACAGGTGTATCCCAGAAGGTGGATCGATGATCTGATGGAGGTTCGGTAATCCGATGGATGCGAGACGCACAGGAGCGGTCGTTATGACATCACTTGGAGTAGGTTTAGCAGTGGACGTCTTTCGGCTGAAATGATGATGATATATATCATAAACTTCGTGTCCTTGGTTTAGTTAAATTAACTAGTTTCATCATTTTGACTGACCAACCTTGAAAATTCAGTATTGTAAATAGTTTATTTGAAATGAATGCTTTGAGTTTATATCAAGGTTTAAGAGAGTTTAAGATTCGATATCCTATCAAAGATTCATACAAGCCCCGTCAATGCTTGTAGTCAGTCTCCTACAGATCACCAACCCTTATCAGGAGACCACACGTTGCCTCATACCATAAAAGCAAGACCTTCTGCTGAATTAAGCGATCCCTCTGCAAGATCACGTTAACATAGTTGCTATTTTGCAATATCTTAGATTGTGATCTGACTAGGTGGTCCGGTTTCTGTCTATCGGACTGGTCGATCTTATTCAGTCAGTCTGTAAACCTATCAATTAATTGTTCTATGTCGATGTAATCTGTTTGAACTTGTTTGGGAAGTTTGTATTTCTTTACTGTTTTGTGTTGGTTCATAGGTTTTGGTATAATGTGTGCCGAATCGCTTATGTTTGGTTGGTAGGTTATTTATATTTGTCAGTTTTTTTTTTAAGTTTGACTCGCATTAGGTGCGTTAAATAAATAATTATAATAATGTTTTAATACAAAAAGCATATATAGGTAGAATTAAATTTTACACAGATGTTTTTGAAGCAGTTCTGAGAGCCTCAAAAATAAAAAAAGAGGCAACCCTTTACTGATTTTATAAGGTAGTTAATTTCAGAGTGACGGCAAAATAATACACTATTTTAAACCTACTCTGTTGCAGTAGAACTTAATTAAACAAGCCACCCTTTCAAGACTTTTGTGATACTTACTTTTGACATCTGTCAATATTTTAACGCCATCGAATGCTGTCAGATATTTATAGCAACTACTATCCAATATTTTACGATCTTTCCTGGCATTAAGCGTAAATTTGAGCGATTTACTCGAGAACATCGTTCACATCAAACTACTGTGTACATTGCGAATCGTATAACATACAAACGCGATTCTAAATTTAAATATCGACGACTGAGCGAGACGGAGAGTATGCTCGTGCGCTGGGTTTGGATTACGTTGAGGCTGGATATGAAAATGAAAATATAATAACATTTTCCATTTTTGCTTGCATCAGACAGCCCAAATTAAGAACCAAGTATTATATTATAATACTTGGTTCTTAAAAACAGTCGTCCTTGAGGAGGAAATTATGGAAGAGGAAGTCGAAACCGAATAAGAAATCAAGTGAGATAGTGATCAAACGCGAGCCTATCAGTAATATTTAAAAAAAAACCTGGCACTCTGGGACTACCATAAGAAGTTATAACAAAAATTTGAATAAAAATGCCCGACGCTCCTCGTGATCGTGAGTGTTTTTCTCATCTCAAAACTGCCTAAAAAAGTTTTCACTTCAGAAATCGCTATCAATCTGTAACATAGCCAAACAAGAATATCTACATAATATTAATATTTTACAAATTGCATTCAAATAAAAGTCTTTGTAGGAATCATGATGATGGCAAAATAATGATCTTTAGAACTGTTTAGGTACGACACATCAATCCCATCGTGCTTTAAAAGTAACACTGGTGTATGAGTAAGTCATTACACCTTCACCTTGGCCAACAAAATATAGTGACTTATATTATGATTCATGTAGGTATTACGTAAGAAATTTACATCCCACTTATGTACTATTTTCATTATGAACTGATATAGAAGAAAATCTACCATACCTAATGACAATAAAACTATGGAACGTACTGGTGTCTGAAGAGGTCAATCTTTAGCTGGCTCCCAATATCGCTGTTTACCTTCTTGGACCAGAGGTCATCTCTTGTATACATTTGATTATACAAATATTAGATAATATCTAAAAATTCTGATCCGATGAAGGATTTTAAAAATTCTCTTAAAGAAAACTACTCTGACACTTACAGCCTTAAGCAAAATTTTATCCCGGAAAATTGGGCTATGTTCCAGTGAGCTAACAGAAACAGCAGATTTCTATCTCAGCAAGTACATTTTTCTTCATAAAACACAAATTTTGAAACAAAAAATTTGACCCAACTCTTTTCGGTTTTAAGTCTTAACTAAAGCTAAATACCAGTATTTTATACGGAACGACTACCTATCCAGTCCCAACCTAATCCACATTAAACAGACTTGTCTTGCGCTCGCGCACCGTCCCCTCTCCGCTACCCTGTAATTCCCCCCCGTGCGTAAACGTGACCCCGAGACGTGAACTCACACTACGCTCCTTTGTTTTTTTTTTGTTTTTGTATCTCTTCTCTGCCACGCATCAATATTGTATCGATGGTGGTCACTTTTTCTTTAAGTGCTAACTTTAGAGAGATTTTATGTGGTGTATTTGTTTGGGCGTTTAAATGCGCTAAATTGTCTATTTGGGAAGTTTCATGACGATTGGACTAAGTACCGTATAATAAGAATACTTAATAATAATTAAGCCTGTTTATTTCCTTAATAAAAAAAATTACAAAGACATTAAGATTAAAGATCATGCAATTTACGTATTAATTATTATAGTAAAAAATATTATAAAAAGGTTTCTTTTTTTAATTAGAATATTCAATTCAATTTGATTCCCTAATACATATTATGTTTCTTTCTTTAATTAATTTCATGATTTATTTACCTCTCTATAGAGGACCTCTCTATAGAGTAAAGGAATCCTTCATTTTTCTCCACATAGTTCTATCTCTCACTTTATCAATCCAATCTTTGCCTGCTGTGTTCAAAATGCGCAAAATTATCTATTCGAGAAGTTTCATGACGATTGGTCTAAGTAGCGTATCGAACAGTAAATCATCACTAATTATTATAAATCAAATTCCCCCACCACGTCTGTCTGTTTGTTCACGATAAACTCAAAAAATACGGAACGAATTTTCATGGGGTTTTCACCAATAAACAGTACATTCGTGAGGAAGGTTTAAGTGTATAATTTGTAGCCGTGGGAAGCTGGGGCGGGTGGTTAGTAAATAATAAACATTGAAATCTTACGTATAAAAACCAGCCAAGAGCGAGACCGACTCGCGTGCAAATCATATTTTATTATGTGATTTTAAAAACCTACACTGTTTATAGATTTTCTTGTAATCTATATGCAAAGACCTGTAATTTTTTTCACAATTTTAAACTCTGTAGTTTCAGAGATAAGGCCCCACTTCTGGTTCTAGCCAGTTTTTAGATAGGTACCTACTGCAGGAATTCATGAAATTGTGTTCAGAAAATTTCTCAGCAACAAGGACGTTTTTTTTTTTTTTTGGGGGGTGGGAAATCATCCTATGACTTCTTCCGCTCTAGGGTGGAGCGGAAGGGCGTGTCAGACTCTTACTGACTAAAACCCACCCCTGTTCCTCCCTGCCTCGAGTGCCCAGGGGCGAGGTAACTCTTTCGAATTTATCCTCAACCCCCGGGCAAATTTATCCTCCACCAGCAACAAGGACGTGTGATATAAATATTACGCCAACAGCAGTATAAATACTTTTTACGAAAATATTTGTCCAATAGAGAAAAAAAAACTAGTTTTGACACATTATGTCAATTTTTATTTAATCAATATGGTTTGAAACGTCGAATTGTCTGGTACTCCAAGTTTGGTGTTTCTTCAAAACTCCAAAAAAAAATCCATTAGTAGATGCATAATGA
The DNA here is from genome assembly GCA_951329385.1 of Polia nebulosa. Classification (NCBI taxonomy): domain Eukaryota; kingdom Metazoa; phylum Arthropoda; class Insecta; order Lepidoptera; family Noctuidae; genus Polia; species Polia nebulosa. The sequence continues at coordinate 4,986,257 of OX589609.1, forward strand.
CACAGTCCTTTTGAAGTCTTCAAAATTATGTGCAAAAATTAACTATATCAGTATCTTACCAAACCGAAATGTTCCCTAATGATATAGTTTATTGGAACAATAAATTGTTGCCATACCGTAAAGGAGGATAAAACAAAATGTAAGTTTAATATCTTAAGTTTACCGTGTGGGGCTCAGCTTGTATTAAGACTGCAAACTGCAATGTTGTTCCTTGTGGCAGGAGCTTTGATATACAGGTATACCAACTTATAAATGTGAAACTAAAAAAAGTGATGGATGCGAGAAGCACAGGACCGGTCATTGTGGTGACACTCAAGGGAGGCTTAAGTCCAGCAGTGGATGTCTTTCGGCTGAAATGGTGATGATGATGATGGTGAAACAAAGTTAACAAAGTGATGAGGCTAGTACAGCAGCGTTGGTATTGGCAACAGAAAAGAGTGAATTATGCTCAGCAGTCAGCAAAGTATGGTTCTGGATGATGAATTGAGGATCATTATCTTCCTGCCCTTATCCCATGTTACTTGGGGTCGCCGCAACACGTTTTATTCTTCCATTCTGTCCTGTCAGCCCTCACGCTATCACTAACTCCCTTTTCTATCACATCACTCCTCACACAATCCAATCCATCTTTTATTTGGCCTCCCTTTCCCTCTCCATCCATCCACATTTATATTCATAACTCTTTTAGTAATATGTGTTTCATCTCTCCTCTTCACATGACATTACCAAGATAAGCGGTTCCCTTTCAACTTTTCTGTGACTGGCGCTACTTTTAAACTACCTCTAATGTACTCATTTCTCACTTTATCCATTCTCGTTACTCCACACATCCATCTCAACATTCTCATCTCAGCCACATGTAATCTTTTTTCATCCATCTTTTTCACAGCCCAATATAACACGACCCATACAATACGACAGAATTGTGAATATGAATATATGAATTGATGATACAAAGTGGAATTCAAATAACTAAACAGCTCGTAAGAGTCGAAAATACCAAAAAAACAACTGTATTAATGAGTGATTAGTTTTAAGATGTTTTTAGTTTGTTAAATTACACTTTGTATAAAGTACAAACTGTATATATCTGTATAACTACCTCAAAGTTTAGCAAAGCCACATTTAAGCTCATTTTTAACCGACTTCGAAAAAGGAGGAGGTTATCAATTCGGATGTTTGTATTTTTTTTTTTATGTATGTTCGGGCATAACTCAGTCACACTTCCAAAAAAAGTGCAAAATAACTTTAATTTCGGAAGTCGGTGTCAAAAAACGAAGACACAAAACAGGAACACCGACTTCCGAAATTAAAGTTATTTTGCACTTTTTTTGGAAGTCGGTTCTATTTTTTTGTAAAAAAGTTTTTTTCTTGCTAGGTAAATAGAAATAGCTTTACTAATGTCAGTTAAATTACCAAAAAATATTGGACCTGTATTTCTCTTTTGTCTAGTAAACCAAAAATGTGGACGATGCAATGCGTTGAAATTTCGCGTGAGTACGTCACGCCGTGCTACACTTTTTACCACGAAGTGACGTAGCAAGCCCCCACTTCCGAACTTTGATGCGTTTTATCTTTGTTATTTTTTATTAGCTTGGTAAAACAAAAAATAGATGTCCAATATTTTTTTATAATCTAACTCAAGCACTAAAAATACCCAGGAAATATCCTAATAGATGTTTGAAGTAAATTTTCACTACCATAAATTAATTGTTTTTTTTTTGTTTAACCAACAGAAAGTTGCATTTTTGCAGCAGCTGCAATGGATCAAATCTTTATGATAGAGGTATTCGTCAAAAAGATCGTACTGAAAGTAGATCCGCCCGTAAAAGATGAATATGAACTGGCACAAGAAGCGGCAGAGAAGAAGAGAGAGGCAGAGGAACTTGCTGCTCTTGAAGCTGCCTTGTTAGCGAAACAAAGCAAGAAGAAAAATGCAGGCGCTAATAAGGCCAAAAAAGGCAAAGCGAAAAAAGAACCACCGGGGCCATCAGAAGAAGAAATGAAGTATATGCAAACATGCACGATGGAGATGAATTGTCTACCCCTTTTTAATTTCATTGTAGCACATGATAACTTTGTAGCACCTCCACCACCTCCTCCTCCTCCAAAAAAAGGAAAGAATAAACCCAAACCACCAAAAAAAGGGAAGAAAGGCAAAACAAAGGCAATACCATGGAAGATTGTGCTACCATCCGAACCATTACCTCAACCACCATACTTTGGCGTCGGTAACTCAATCATGTTTCTTGATAGACCTTCAACATTAGAGGAAACGCTAAGGAAAACTCCAATTTATATCACCGTATATAACAGAGATCAAGAATTTGGCTGCACCGGTTTCTGTATAGCAGAGTGGCACAAATCATTTTTTGAAACCCTTCAGAGAGCTGCTGAACTTAACCCCGTTAATTTCGACCTAGCAGAATACAGGGATACAAGTACACCAGAAATGGTGACCAATACAGTAGAAATGGTACGACCATTGCAATGTGAGGAAGATTTTAAAGCATCGGGTGAAATTGAATTTTACATTCGACTTACGTGTTTGGGCAGCAGAGTGATCAGTTATTTTGTGGCTTTACCGGAAATGGACCGCATACCTGGTCGGAAGTATCTGTACGATGATTTGAGGGTGAAGGATCTGGAGGTTGTCAGACATTGGGAAGGTACCGTAATAGATGAAGTTCCTCCTGTTGCATACTTCTTTACTGCTCCAGATATAACTAGGGAGCCAATAAGACCAGTTGAAGAGCTTGTACAATACGAAGATTTTGTTGCTCCGTTTACACGAAGTGAACTGGCGATTCTTGCTATGGGCTTCCCGAAGGGTCCTTGCGGTGGAACTAATTGCCTGAAGAGAATGGAGTACAGAGGCAGTCAGCACCAGTTCATTCATGGTGAATATGTGAAAGGGAAATACCAGCATGGTTCATTTGTTAATAAGCGAGATGTGCATGGTCCATGTGGTAGGATTGATTGTCCCCTTGCGAAGAAGGTTCGTACGTATCTCTGTACCGAAGGTAGCTATAAGCCTTGCTTGAAACCTTGCTGCAAAGATTACTATTAGCTTTAAAATATTGTTTATGGCAGTCGACGTGAAAATTCTATGTACAGTATCATACAAGATTAATTGATATGACTTTTCAGACATGACAGCATCGGTATTAAATCTTAGTAAAACAAAAAAAGTAAAGTTGGGGGAAATAAAGTGTGGAGAATTCTACTTCTTTTTGTTTCATTGTGATTTGATACCGATACTCGTCACACCTGCAAAGTTTCGCTAGTAAAATTGATTCGACCACATAATGATTTAGAAATAAGTTGAAAAAAAAAACAGTAAAACCGATAAACAGAAAATTAAAAATTCAAATCAAAATATTTGTTTTCTTCTTCCATAGATTCCCTTTTTTATAAGGGTCTTAAATCAATTTTCTACCATGGCTTAAAATAAAAAAAGTAGCCCTATGACACTCAAGATAGTATCGCTTAGAGGTGAAAGATTTTTTTGTCAGTGGCATTCATGAGATTCTGTACAGGTATAAGACTTCGACTCGAGACTTTACGTCATGAACATAATTTGTGTAAATCATCATCTCTATGTGTCAAAACCCATTTTGCATGTTGTGTTAGCTACGTTATACCTAGGAAATCAACCGACTGGGCGCTTTCCATAATATGCTGCTGCAGTTACATCCAGGCAGTTTTTTCTGGGGTTTCAGGAAGCCGGGTGATAGTAAGTGATGTTCTACTTACAGCTATTTTAAAGTAATCATTAAAACATTTTTGAGACCAAGGAGGCGGCCATTATTTTGTTTGTATGTTCTGTGTTGTGTTTTGTAGTTCTGACTTCACAAGACATTCAGGTACTTTCCCCTTTTGTTCAAAACTTACGAAACTTAGCGGACAAAAACAAGTAGGTAATGATTCATTTAGTACACTTTCTCTTTTTTACTTCGCACCCAAGGCTAATGGGGGCAAAACAATTATAGCATGAGATCATCGCCAGGTCATTATTCTGAATCGAAAATGGATAAAATAATAACAATATTTTGAACTTGGCAAAAGTTGTAGAACCTAATTGTTTGTTCAAATTATAATAACAAGTACATATATAGATGGACCATGCAAATAATAATAATCTCCTATTACACCCAGTTAACCTGAGGTGGCTGGCTTAAAGTAACCCAAAACACAATAGAGAGGGCTATGCTCGGCGTTTCCTTGTGTGATCGAATCAGGAATGAAGATAGTAGGGCCAAGGTTACATAGCCCAAAGAATCGCCAACTTAAGTGCAGTAGGTAGGGCACATTGCACGCAGAGCATGATCCTGATGAAGTACTGAAATGTTCTGGATACACGACCGCGTACCGGTAGATGCAACGGAAAGCCTCCCACAAGCTGGACCGACGACCTGGTGAGGGTCACGGGAATCCGATGGATGCGAGACGCCAGGACCAGTCGTTGTGGTGACAGTTGGGGAAGGCTTATGTCCAGCAGTACATCTTTCGGCTGAAATGATGAACTTGAGGTGTACCAAGGGTAAAACAATAATACAGTCAGGTGAACTATGCACCACCTGGACCACAAACATTGAGGGAAAATTTCTTGGTCAAATTATACCCCGTAAGTGTTATATTGAGTGAGAAACAATAAAATAAAAACAGTTTAGCCTTTTTCGACCGCGACTTACAAGTTAAAGGTCGTGAGGTCAAACCCGGCGTAGGCGTTTTACTTTGAGTAATTTCTGCTCTCAAAACGGTGAAGGAAAACATCGTGGGGAAATCGACATGTCCTGAAAACAAAAAGACATGTGACATCCAGCAACCCGCATTGGGCCTGCATGGTGGATTATGGCCCACACCCACTCACGGGGAGGAGGCCTGTGCCCCAGCAATGGGTACATTAAAAGGCTGGTGATGATGATGAAGCTTTTGTCTGTAACCACTTACTAGCATTCATAGATCCACTAAAACAGACATACATAACAGTTTTATAGGATATACAAACCTGCTTATGTAATATTTTTTCTAATCTTTACTATAAATAGGTACCGCTTTTATTAGTTTTTATGGATAAAACAAAATATACCTAACATAACTAGGTATATAAACACAAAAAAAAACCTAAATAATCTAAAATATGGCGTCGAAAAATTCCTCCACATCGCTGTCGGCTGGTAATATGCCCAGAAGGCTGGCGGTATTGCTACGTTGTATGGTAATGCTTATTTTCTGTCCAAGAAAAGGCCAGCCCTTGGGTCACGATAAGTGTCAACAAGCGGTACATAAAAAGTACTTTGATGACTAAAAAAAAAAGTTTTATGTGGATAGGCCTGTAGTTTTACGTTTTCTCTTTTATTTATAGAGTTCAAATAGGCAGTAGCTTCATGTAAAGTATCTGGTATTCAGCTGCATCTTGCTAGAATGGAAGCCGACACCAGCAGGGTTGGCAAAAGGCTGTAATACGCTGTCGATGATGACTTTTGCTACGTTAGTCTCTCTTTTGTTTTCAAGCCTGAGCCATTTGGGCCACCTAAACCAACGAAGTAATTCACCATCACCTCAAAATTAACTAAACCTGAACAAATTCGCGAACAGAACGAAGACAAGCCTTCGTAATAACACGTTTTTAACAACAATGGGCATTTAAAATACCATAAAAAATCCTTCTTGTCCTAATTGCGTTTTTATCCGCACCCGCGAAGCGTGACGCTGTCCAAATCTTACTAATGACGACGATGATTGCTAAAACCACTTTAGTTTTACGACCACCAAGAACAAAATCATCCCTTATTTCTATAGTATTAAGGTTTTTGTTTTTTAAAGCAGTGGAACACGTACGTTGGTACAAATGACATGATATGGGCCAAGGAAATTGAGTATAAAATCTCGCGTGTTGGTAATTTTCTTGGAAACAGATTTTCTGAGCGTATTAAGGATTACGTTGTAATTCCTTAATGTTGGTTTGCGTTTCGTAATGGTTTTCCTAGAGTTACTGAAACATAAAAGAACACAAGCATGCCATCAGAAAAATGTACTTCAATAAGCCGCAGATTGATTGAAGTTTTGTCTTCTATGCTCCTTCTTCGATAAGAAACTACACAGAAAGTATTCCTTCTCATTATAAGATGATTTAAAAAAAAAAACTTTACCTAAATCACAGTTATTCTTAAATTTAAATAACTTCAGAGAAACATTGTTAACATCTGCCCTTCCCCTCCTTTGTTTTGCGTTATGCAACCAATAATCCACCTGAAACCAAGTAAATGAAGTTCACTGCAAGGTATATATATCTATAAATAACAACCTTTAAGCCCTGAAACTCACTGGTGAGTTTCATTGACCGAAAACCGTTGAGCACTGAAACTCACCAGTGAGTTTTGCGATTCACTCGTTTATTACCTCTACTAGCTGTGCCCGCGACTTCGTTCGCGTGGTTGTCGAGAACAAAACAACGTCGTTTAGATAAGAGTATATCACCTTTTTGATGATTTAGATAAGAGTCCTGACTTTGGTATAGTTGATTACGTTAATGCTTCTCTATATACTATGTTAGCGGTGGAATTACCCGGAGCATATACAAAAAGGTTGTTTGGGTTGCTAACACGTGATAGAGAAACATAGAGTTGGCCGTGTGAAAAACAATCAAAAGTAAGGTCTACACCCGCAACGGATAACGTCTGGCCTTGGGCTTTATTAATAGTCATAGCGTAACAGAGGCTTACAGGAAATTGCACACGTTTGAAAGTAAACGGAAAATTATTGGGGATAATGGGTATCCTGGGAATGAAAACAACATCACCGGAGCCGCAACCTGTTAAGATTTCGGCTTCGATGACATTTCGTTGGAGATTTGTTACTCTCAACCGAGTTCCATTGCATAGTTTTGGTGGGCTTAAATTTCTGAGTAGAATGATTGGTACTCCGACTTTTAAATAAATTTTGTGTGCTGGAAGACCTGGTGTATTTAGAGAGTCTAAAAACTCTACTGGATAGTGGGTGGCATCTCCTTCTTCTACTCGTAAAACCGTGTTAATAGATAAATATTCCCTACTTTCTCCAGAAACATGTACCAATATTTGAGAATTTATTGCTGCTGCTTGGTCGTTGCGAGGTGCCAAAATAGCTCGTTGGCATAGCCAAGCAGCGTCATGGTTCGAGATCTCTGATGGATCTCCGTATACAGAGGAAATGAGTTCCTGCTGTGAGGCAACAGAAGAACACAGGCTTTCGACTAAAGTTACTTTACCTCCTTCTTGAGTCGGGTATGTGCCGTTACCAATTTGAAGTAGTAAATTTGAGAAAACCTGCGCGTTTGCGTCACCTCCCAAATATGCTCGCATATTAAAGCTCAAATTAGTTAATATGACACTACGCCATAAAATAGAGCTCTTTAAACAGGCACCTATTTCATCGGCCCTCGTTCCTCTGGGTATTATAGGGAGTGTCTGCCTGAAGTCTCCACAGAATAGCACCGTTAAGCCTCCCATCGGTCGGTCATTTTGTCTTATATCTCGCAACGTTCTATCTACAGCTTCCACAGCTTTACGATTTGCCATCGTACACTCGTCCCAAACGATAAGGGCGCAATCGCGTAAAACCCTTGCTTTATCACTATTGCGAGACACGTTGCAAACAGGGTTTTCTGTGCGGTCCAAGTCGATTGGTATTTTAAATGTTGTATGTGCAGTTTTTCCTCCTGGTAATAAAGTGGCAGCTATTCCTGAGGAAGCGACGGCAAGGGCAATTTTGTTTTGGCTCCTTATTTGAGCCAAGATAACTTTAGTGAGGAAAGTTTTACCTGTTCCACCAGGTGCATCTAAAAACAGCATTTCTCCTAATGAATGTTCTACACTACAGCATACTCTATCAAAGATTTGACGTTGTTCTGTCGTCAAATTTGAACAGCCATTTCGAAATATTTCTGCTAACTCTTCGGGGTTGTAATTTATTTCAGATGTATACTCCCTATTAATTCGTTCCCCACCAACTGTCGGTGTCGGCAAGCCGTATTGACTGAGGGGGTTCCCTCCTATACTTGTAACTATATCTTGTATAGCCAGCAAAGCCCTATTATGGCAGCTTTCACGTACTTGGTCAGAAGTTTCACTATTTATATTTTGCTGTCTCAAAAAATCTTCGGCAAACGCGTCTTTATATTTTTGCCACAACTGCCCAGCGTCCGATAGGCCACAAAATGTCAACAAAATGGCAAATAAATGGCGCAAACGATGTGGACTATCACTGACGCATGCTTCGGCTAAAGCATCATCCCAATGCTGATCGCCATCTAATAAATGCCGTGCGCGGCAAGCAGCTTGAAATGTGGGATATTCTATATCGTCCACTTTGCGGAGCTCAGCAAAAGAAGTAGGTCCTCGCACTGTGTGAAGAAGAAGGCGTAAATAATAACACTCTGCATTATTTGGGTGCACCGTGTATACTCTTCCAATCACGTGTTCTTTAAAAATGCCGGACTCGCCTTCTACAGCAGTTCCACGTCTCCTGCGATTAAAAACACCTTGCTGCTTGTTATAAGTATAATAATGTGGCACTTCATTGTACAACAGAGACTTAGCGAAATTGTCTCTTTCGCAAAGGCGAAAGAATGCGAGCAAGGTGGTTTGTCTTGGGTTGTTCATTCTTTCTGCCACATTTTCTGGCTGAAAGTAAACTCGCTGCCCGCCTTCCAGGTGCACGTCAAGATGGATGACTGGCGGATACCTTTCATGAATAGGGAAACTCAAAATGCGCCAAACTGCCTCCGAAGAGCTTATGTATCGGCCAGATTGATACCTTGTCACTTCATCAAATTGGTTGTTATTTCTTAGTGCTATCATGGCTTGATCACTACCTTTATTAACATATTTACATATATATTCTATAGATTCGACGCTATTACAAATTTCAACATTAATGTGTGCTTGAAAAGCGTTTGACAAAACTGGAGAATACGGTACCACCCAACTATTATTTAGAATTATTTCTTGTCCACGGAATCTGACAGTAGCTGTGAAACCACCTTGTGACGGTGATCTTCGCCGGTATTGCGGATACCCATTTTCCCCAGCCATAGTTAGTTCTTTCAGTGCTCTGGGGTATTTTTTTGAGCATTGACCATCTTTCATGCACGGTGATTCCCTGTTTAAGAGGCCACATGGCCCGTGAACCATATGTGTTTTTACTATGTCATGCAAAATCGGATCTGCATTATAGTCCGGAAATTCTGCACTTATGACACTGTCTATAGCATCGGGATGAATTTTTTCTTCCAGCCACAGAAGAATGTGCGCGTGGGGTAAACCACGCTTTTGCCACTCGACGCTATACATAAAACAAAGAGTTGAACCGAAAACTTTCTCCTTTGTAAGTAGATTAATCAAGACTTTGAGTTTTAAATGAAAAATCCTAGCAATAATGTCATGTCTGTCGTATGACGCCTGTCCTGTGAGAAGTGCCTGGCAAATCTCCGTCCACTTTGGATTTGTTGTAAATGTTATAAAAAGGTCCGGCCGGCCGTATTTACGGACGTAACAAAAAGCATCTTGCGTTCGTTCGTGCATATACCGCGGACCGCCTGTGAAACTGGATGGCAAAATAACCAATCGACCCAAGTTTTCGACGTTATTATCTGATTGCATGGCGTCCCGCAAGTGCACGTATTCTTCAGCGCGTAACCGTCGCTGGTTAGTGCGAATATACACTAAACGTTCAGTTTCTATTTTTGCGTACATGTCCACAATAAATTGGCTGAACAAACCACGAAATCGTTGCAAATATACGAAACTGTTTTGCCTTATTTGTAAAAGGTAGGAATAGTATTGTTGAGCAGATATTTTTTTTTGATAATTAGTGACTCTCGTAGTAGGGTTCACTTGGTACAGCCCAAAATTGTACCCATCTTCACCATGACAATAAATTAGTGGATATTGCAGGGCGTCGTAAGCTCGGTGGGTTTCCAAAATGCGTTGAAGGCGATCGTCGCGTGTACGCAACACGATATCACGTCTCTCACACTCCAGCACGCGTAGCATGACCACCGTAGAAACGGGTTTTGTCGACGGAAGAATAGACAAAATTACAGATTGTAGAAAGATTTCTACCGTCCTAAGCATGGCGATGTTAAAACTGACGAGAAGAAATGTTTCTATTCTTCAGTCGACAAAAGTCTACAATGCAAAGCATGACCACCAATTTTTCTCTACTTTTAACACTTTTTTTTTAAGTGTTAGAATCATTTCTTTTCAACAAGTGTCAAATAGTCTACATCACATTGGACCTAGATAAGATATATAATGAGTACTTGTATTGAAGCCTGAGCAAGTAAAGGATTCTAGGATTGAACCGATGACCGAAGCGAGTGGTTCAAATGTAGAATCCTGAGTGTAGCGAGGGTTTCAAAGGTACGAGACGCAGACTTTCAATTTTGACGGACAGACGGACAGGTGAACAGACGGACAGACGACCAGATGGACAGACAGACAGATGGACAGACGGACAGACTTACAGACGTACCTACAGACGGACATACCGACAGACGGACAGACGGCCAGGTGGACAGACAGACAGATGGACAGACGGACAGACGTACAGATATACAGACGGACATACTGACAGACGGATAGACAGACAGACATATGGACAGACGGACAGACGGACGACCGACATACAGACAGACGGGCAGACGGACAGACAAACAGAAAGACAGACAGGCAGACGGACAAACGCACAGACAAACAGAAAGACAAACAGACAGACGGACAAATGGACAGACGGACAGACTTACAGACGTACCTACAGACGGACATACCTACAGACGGACAGACGGACAGATGTACAGACAGACAGATGGACAGACAGACAGATGGACAGACGGACAGACGTACCTACAGACGGACATACCTACAGACGGACAGACGGACAGACAGTTGGACAGACGGACAGACGGACGACCGATATACAGACAGACGGGCAGACGGACAGACGCACAGACAAACAGAAAAACATACAGACAGACGGGCAGACGGACAGACGCACAGACAAACAGAAAGACAGACAGACAGATGGACAGACGGACAAATAGACAGACGGACAGACATACAGACGTACCTACAGACGGACATACCGACAGACGGACAGATGGACAGACAGACAGATGGACAGACGGACAGACGTACAGATATACAGACGGACATACTGACAGACGGATAGACAGAGAGACGGACGACCGACATACAGACAGACGGGCAGACGGACAGACGCACAGACAAATGGACGACGGACAGACGCACAAACGGATAGACAGATGCGTAAGTGACAGCAATTGGGCTCCGATTAGTCGCAGAAAATTTTGTGACAGACGGTGGACAGACGAAATTGAAAGAATGAATAATTATGTCTTTGTCTTCATAGAAACGCGAGTCTACGGGTCGCCCCGTGCTCGGGCAGAAGAAAACTCGAACTCGACATAGTTGGATAGAAAGAACTTGTATCCAACTATCTAGTCTATCCTTACTCACGGCGTAGCATGACCATTTCTATCTCTATTCTACATAGAGATAGAAATGTTCATGCTACGCCGTGTTGGGGGTAGAAACATTTCTTCTCAACAGGGACAAATAGTCTACATCACATTAGACGTAGACAAGTTCTCTACTGATTTAAAAAAAACTCAATTTTGTGACTCATTACATACTTGAAAATTCAAAAATTTCAATTGAAAATTCGAAGGACAAACAGACAGACGGACAGCTGGACAGATAACAGACGGACAGACGGACAGATGGACGACGGACAGTCTCACAGACTGACAGACGGACAGTCTCACAGACTGACAGACGGACGATGGACAGACAGACAGATGGACACACGGACGACGGACAGACGGACGGCGGACAGACAGACAGACTGACAGACGGACAGACGGAAGACGGACCGATCAGACTGACAGACGGACAGTCTCACTGACTGACAGACGGACAGTCTCACAGACTGATAGATGGACAGTCTCACAGACTGACAGACGGACAGTCTCACAGACTGACAGACGGACAGACGGACGATGGACAGATGGACAGACAACAGACGGACACACGGACGATGGACAGACGGACGCCGGACAAACAGACAGACGGACAGATGGACCGACGGACAGACGGACAGATGGACGGCGGACAGACAGACAGACTGACAGACGGACAGACGGAAGACGGACAGATCAGACTGACAGACGACAGTCTCACAGACTGATAGATGGACAGTCTCACAGACTGACAGACGGACAGTCTCACAGACTGACAGACGGACAGTCTCACAGACTGACAAACGGACAGACGGACGATGGACAGATGGACAGACAACAGACAGACACATGGACGATGGACAGACGGACGCCGGACAAACAGACAGACGGACAGATGGACCGACGGACAGACGGACAGCTGGACGGCGGACAGACAGACAGACTGACAGATGGACAGACGGAAGACGGACAGATCAGACTGACAGACGGACAGACGGACGACGGACAGATGGACATACAGACAGACGGACAGCCAAAAAGATGTACAGATGGACAGACGGACGACAGACAAACGGTCAGACGTACAGACAGGCTCCGATAAGACGCAATAATTTTTTTGTCAGACGACGGACAGACAGACAGATGGACAGACGGACAGACGATAAATAGTAATATATTTTAATAATTATTGAAAGAATGAATACATGTCTTTGTCTTCATAGAAACACCAGTCTACGGGTCGCCCGGCGCCCCATGCTCGGGCAGAAGACAACTCGAACTCGACAAAATTGGATAGAAAGAAATTTGTCTTTTCTTGGTAGAATAGAGATAGAAATGGTCATGCTACGGGGGGGTCGACTAAAACAACTGCAACTTCATCTGCGACGGGTGCATTGTGTCTTCCACGGTGTTCACCCACAGGACGTCTATCGGCACTTATAACAATTTTGAAATCATTGCTGCCTTGTAGAATTGACTCCAATGCAGCTTTGAATTCACGAACGTACTGGTTAACGTGATGCAGCAATTCTTGAAGTTGACCCAAAAGCTCAGCATTGAGCTGGGGAAAATTGTGATTTCTAACATTGAGCTGTTGCGTGTAATCGGATACAAAATAAATTTGGAGAAATTTGGGTTCATTTTCTGGCAGCAAAGATCCAATAAGGTGATAAACTTGACCTTGTACTTTGAAGGTTGGCATGAACGGTCCTTCCGTTATTTGTTTTGCCCCAAAGGAAGTCATTTGGAAAGCACTGTTATATAAACGAATATTATCCAAAAAACGGTTCGACTGGGGATGATCGCCATTCAGGAGACTTTTAAGTAAGTGTGGTGGATCTTGGAAATTTGGAAGAACAATTTTTCCATTTGAGCAGCACATTCCATCTGTCTCTTTCCTCCATTTCAAAGCATGACAAAAATTACAAATTTCTCTCATGTCACCCACGAAAGTAAAGCCAGCATAATTAATTCTAGACGAATATGTGAACCCTGATTTTTCCCTATTGTCCCAAGGTAATAAAATATTTGCATCGTCATTTTCCATGGACTCATCAGCTCCGCTATTTGTTTCTCTATTCATATGGTATCGAGCTCGTTCTATTTCTAGGCGAGATTGACGTTGTTCTGCTGTTTCTGCTCGTCTTAGTTCATCTATTCTTTCCCTTTCAGATGCAAGATAACTTTCATTGTTTCTTTGTACACCTACATAGTTATGTCTAGCTATTTGTAATCGTTCTTCTCTTTGGGAGAGAGATTCAGACTCGCGCGAGAGAGCGTGTCGCTCTCGGTCAGATGACAGACGTGCTTGGCGTTCCTCGATACTCTCTTGAGAACGCAAAGTCGCGGTCCGAGTTCTTTGCGAACTTAAGCGCGACTCCCTTTCTGTGAAAGTCTCTGACTCGCGTGAGAGAGACTGGCGCTCCCGATCAGCAGACAGCCGAACTTCGCGTTCCTGGATATTCTCTTGAGAACGCAAAGTCGCGGTCCGAGTTCTTTGCGAACTTAAGCGCGACTCCCTTTCTGTGAAAGTCTCTGACTCGCGTGAGAGAGACTGGCGCTCCCGATCAGCAGACAGCCGAACTTCGCGTTCCTGGATATTCTCTTGAGAACGCAAAGTCGCGGTCCGAGTTCTTTGCGAACTTAAGCGCGACTCCCTTTCTGTGAATGTCTCTGACTCACGTGAGAGAGAGTGGCGCTCCCGATCAGCAGACAGCCGGTCTTCGCGTTCCTGGATACTCTCTTGAGACCGCAAAGTCGCGGTCCGTGTTCTTTGTGAACTTAAACGTGACTCCCTTTCGGTGAACGTTTCCGATTCACGTGAAAGAGCGATGTGCTCTCGGTTAGCAGATAACCGTGCTTCACGATCTTCTTCCGATTCCTGAGACCTACAAAGTCTCATCCTTTTCGCATTTCGGCTACGCAGCGAAAGGTTAGTTTTTTTTCTTTGAGGCATTTTCAAGGAAAATTAAAGCAATAAACAAAACTAACAACACTTATGACTGAATAGCCTACAAACTTAAAAGATCGGTGCGTCGAACAGTCTAGTGTGACAACGTATCGTCTGTTCGTGGTCGTGACTCAACGAATTGGCAACACTAACTTACTGTATAACGATTGGCACTATTGGATTCAAACTACGAAGTAAATCAAATACAATCTTTACTTCGTACTTCAAACCAATGACCAAAGTTGACCAAACGAAACCAATAAGATAAGCAAATACTTTTTTTTCGACCAATTTAGAAAATCGATAAACCAAGCAACCAAAGAACTTTTACGACACACGCAAGAACTTTTAAGACACCTAACGAAACCCAATTTGTCTAGTAAACACGGTGGACGTCATCCTCGCGCGGAAAATCTTAACACCGCGATTCAGAAAATGACGTCATTTGCACAACGCCATCTATCGGATTTAGATTTCAACTATCAACATTAGTTCTATTTTTAGTCTTAAGATGTCGTTGCAAGTACTATACTTAATTGCGTAACGTAATATTTTACTTCTTGAACTCACTAAATTAATCATATCTTTTGATAGAGTGAACCGATTTCGATGAAACAAAAACTAAGTTAATCCTCAAGTTGCGTATAATTTTTGTATATAAACATTGTCAGCATTGAATTCGTAGATTTTACGTGATGTGCGCACAAACAAACAGACAAACAGACAAAAATTTCAAAAATGATGGAAATGGGTTCTGTTACTTATCTTTTCACACGCTGGCTATTTTTTGTTTCAATTTCTTCAATGTACAAAAATGACTTTTCTACAGATTTATTATATGTATAGATTATTACCAAAACGCAATGTATTTTATGCTGTGGCAACATTTACACGCTTGGCCATAGACATTATTGGTCGTCTCAGGTGACCTCCGACAAAAATATAATAATATGCTGTCATAACTGAGAAAAAATGTCAAAATGACACTTGAAATCCGGTTTGTCGTATGCGGGCGGGGCTTGACGGATGTTTACGTTTGACGAATGGCGAGCGAGAGAACATTGAGCATATCTTTTTTATTGGTATTAATCTGATTAAATCCTTATTTATACAACTCTACCAACCACGAAATAGCAAAAAATTTTCGATTTTTTGTACATTTTCTCTAGTTACCCAAACATAAATATAAGGGGCAGTTGTTTTTTTTTCGCAAGTTCATTTGTTTTTTACGTTTTACTACGGAACCAATAATAAAAGTTGTTCAAAATGATGAGTATTGTCAGGGCTTTCATTTATTATTTTATTGTATTTGTCATCTCCACCCTGTATACATAATGTACTATGCACCATACATTTGCAACATAACCAAGCCAACAAGACACTCACATAACAATTATTTTTTATCAAAAAGACCTTGCAACTAGAGTTGCATACAAAAGCGCATAATGCAGCATTGTTTATGCCAATTTGAATGCATTAGACTAATCGTCGCAGTCGGTTAGGGCAGCGATTCTAAAAGTGAAGACTTTGTGAGATGATAATGTGGTCTTATTATCTTTATCCGTACAACCTAATAGACATTTAATTTCAACTTTTAAATCTTTTTCTGTATAGGTACTTACTATTTCTATCAATCTGCATAGCCTTTTCTCAACTATCTTAGGGTCGGCTGCCAGTCTAACTGGATGCAGCTGAATACCAATCTTTTACATGGAGCGACTGCCTATCTGACCTCCACAACCCAGTTACTGGATAATACGATACCCCTTGGTAAGACTGGATGTCAGATTTTCGGGCTTTTGACGTCCCATAATGACTGTCAAAGATTCACGATTGACAGCCGGGACCAACGGCTTAACGTGCTTTCCGAAGCACGGAGGAGTCTCGGTATGTAGCCAACCCCGGCAAGCGTAGCTGAACCTTATGGATCGACCCATGCGGCTGTTATTAATTTAGCCGTGAGCTCCTCAAAACAAACATATTATATACATACATACGATAAGGGTCGACTACAGAACCTCCTTCTTTGACGTAGGTTAAAAAGGTTGATGATGATAAATTCATTTATAACCCAGAATACCCAAGAAGGATAACTTTGACCAGCACTGGAGCAGCGCAAACTAAATTATGTTGAGTTGTGATGTATGGTAATTAAAGTCGTTGTGGAAACTTCCTATGTAAAAACAGTTAGTCTGTATGTGTGTTAGCTTTTATTAGTTCAGTAATCGAGTTATGAGTTATTACAGCTGGTTGATAATGACCGTTGTAATGTATGTCAATGAAGATAATCTGAGATTTAAATTATGTGTACAGATGGAAGAAGTAATTGAACGTAACATCATGAATATGTTCCTTGGATGGGTTATATTATCGATTCGCCCCAGCTTCGCACGGGTATAAATTATACACTTAAACCTTCCTCATTAATCACTATGTCTATTGCTGAAAACCGAATGAAAATCCGTTCAGTAGTTTTTGAGTTTATCGCGAACAGACAGACAAACGTGGCGCCGGACTTTGTTATGTAATGATAGTGATGATAAATAAACAAAACACGTAATAGAGGGGATTAAAAAAAATATAGAAGAGCAAAAAAGAATTGCATATTTTAGTAGAAACTTCTTTCAACAGACCTGCCATAGATCTTCATGCATTTAGAAGTTTAAAGTAGTAGGTAAGTTTATTCTTGTTTATTCCAACAATGTACCCGCATTTTTTCTCGGTCATGCCTGATGGTAAGCGATCGATGAGGTCTAAGTACAAGCGAGCCCAGAAGATCCCTGTTCACTCTTGCTTTGAGGGCTGACGGGTTTAGCTCGCCGTCCGACCATTACCAGGCCCGTGAGTCGACAGCGCGTAGTGTTCCACGCGCGCCTCAAAGAGATGTCTATCAGCCACCACTGACGGGGCCCATCGTGGCCGGTGCCTGCATGCCTAGGGGTAGCGGCTTAATTCTCAACATGAGTTACCGCAGCCCTGGGCACTCAGGCAGGGAAGGAACAGGGGTGGGTTTTAGTCAGTAAGAGTCTGACACACTCCTGCTCCACACAGAGTTGAGATGTCATTGGATGATTTCCCAAGCCAAAAAAAAAAAAAGTTCTGAAGGGTTTATAAGTGATAGAGACAGATGCTGGTAAAGAGTTCATCAGTTTGGCTGCACACACAATGACTGTGAAGGAGAGCTTAGCCGTTTACCAGATAAGTACAAACGCGTCAAGTCCCTCATTAGCAGACACAATTAAAAACCTATTATTGGTGGCGACGCAGGGGCCTGACGCGTTAATCCCCTGCATCGTTTTTTATATTTATTGATAGGCTCGTGTTCACCACTCTCTCACCTGATAGTAAGCGATGATGCGGTCGAAGATAGAGCACATCAGTCGACTAAAAGACTCCCAGGTTATAGCTATCAGGAAACCATTAAACACAGACTCTGGTAGGGAATACCACTCCTTGGTTAGCTTAACTTGTCTCGTAGTCGCAAATGCCACTGTTGAACTTGAGATCCTGGGTCCGATTCCTGGGTCAGGTAAAAAGTGATACAGGGTTTTTCACTAGGAATTACTCTGTAGCAGCCCAGAGATTAGAAATTGGTGGTTTTTCTTTTTATTTTTGTTGGGTGGGAAACCATCCAATGACATCTCCCGCTCTAGGTGGAGCGGGAGGGCGTGTCAGACTCCTACTGACTAAAACCCACCCCTGTTCCTTCCCTGCCTGAGTGCCCAGGGGTGCGGTAACTCATGTTAAGAATTTATCCGTTACCCCTAGGCATAGAAGTTGGTGGTATGACACCCTTGTGCCTCACAGAGCATGTAAAACCGTTCGTCCTGCACCTTATTTCTTCCCGGTTGTGTCGGATTGCAGTCTCTGTACGACTATGAGAGTTAATGAACAAACAGTGCAACTGTGTCTGCGCATGCTTGTGCATTAGGTGTAATAAATCTTCTGCGTAATTCAGTCGGGAGGATTACAATTAATCCAGAAGAAACCGTGGTTACTTTTTTCAACGGGGACATCGATCCCAAGATTTTCACTCATTGCTCTAGCGATCACCAGGTCATCGAGAACATCTATATTCTTCATCAGCCAAAGGACATAGAACCAATTGAAAGAAATCTCATTTGTTATTCCAAAGGTGTTTATAAAAGAATGAGTTATTTACTTAATTATGTCATTATTATAAAGGACTTACGTAAGCCTATGTAATAGCTAAACAAAGCTTTTCTGTATTACTTCTTTGTCTTGTTGTAAATTAACATACGATTCACATGCAAGAACTTCTTTGATCATTTTAATAGATAGCTTTAGGTAGTAGGTATGCTTCTTATGTGCTTCGAAGATACGACAATGAAATAAACAGTGGTCATTATGGTCAACTTTTAAGCAGTCTGTTGGAGTTGGTGTCATTTATTTTAGTTCACTCACAGATTTGAAGCCACCAACTGCATTTGTCTACTTCAAAAGTTACTTGTTTGCAAGTTTTTGGTATTTTTTTGCTGTGGGGTTTTTTGATACAAGTCGATTTTTTTTATTGATTTTAAAGAGTTACATTTTTGAAATCGTCTCCATAAACCCTTTATTTTTAATATCCCACATGACTATGTGACGGTAAAGTAAGACTTCACTTACCTAACTGTGGCCGCCAATTCGTTTTTTTTTTCAAAATTTACTTCGGCACCTACTCAGGCCCTGCGAGCGTCAAACGTCAACATCTGTCAAGCCCCGTTGACAGTCGGCCATCGTGTAACTACAGACTATGTCATGTTTCGAGTGTGTGAACCTTGCCACAGGTCTTTTTTTTTTCGGCATTTTCGCACTGGTGCACTTATGTGCTCATAGAGACTTAAGTAAGACGAATCTAATAATAATATCACATTTTTTTAATCTATCCAGCCGTTTATGCAAAAGGGCGTGCCAAAAGAATGTACATACAACCAACCTATATACATACTTACTCTGGAAAAATCCAGACCATTACTCTCCTTTAAACATTACCCTCCTTTTGAGGCAGTCGGGTAAAATGCTCTTTAGGCTTATCATCATCATCATCAGCCTTTTAATGTCCCCACTGCTGGGGCACAGGCCTCCTCTCTGTGAGAGGGTGTGGGCCGTAATCCACCACGCGGGCTAATATGGATTGGTGGATGTCACATGTCTTCGAATTTTTGGTTCTAGGACATGCCGGTTTCCTCACGATGTTTTCCTTCACCGTTTTGAGAGCAATGGTGATGAAATTATTTACACAAAGTAAAGCACCTGCCGAGGTTTGAACTCACGACCAACAACTTGTAAGTCGCGGCCGTTACCACTGGGCCATCACTACTCTCGCCTACCTTTAGGTTCATAAGGGATCACAATTTGAGTATCAAGCTCAGATGTTGGTTCATACGCCTGATAAGATTGAATAGCAAGAACTCTCCTTGCGTTAAAGCCTTCTCAGATTAAACTTTACGGTCAAAAGCTCCTTCTTATTTTCAAGATACTATGAATAGTGAATACAAAATTAATAGTTTTGTACTCATTACCATCAACACTGTTAGTTTATAATTAGATTGGTATTAGGCTACCACCACAATACTAAAACTTAAGGGGAAGATTTATAAAACAATGGTCAGACCTGCTGTCTTGTATGGTTCAGAATGCTGGGCTACAAAAGGCATGAATGAAAAGCAATTGCGTGCAGCTGAGATGAGAATGCTAAGAGCGATGTGTGGTGTTACGCGCATGGATAGAATTAGGAATGAGTATATAAGAGGAAGTCTGAAAGTGGCACCGCTGACTGAAAAGTTGTGTGGAAATCGGTTGTCTTGGTATGGGCATGTGATGCGGAGGAATGAAGAAAATGTCGTGAGGAAAGTCTTGTGTATGGATGTGGATGGCTATAAGAGTAGGGGAAGGCCAAAGAAACGATGGTTGGACTGTGTGAAAGAGGATATGGGTAAAAAGGGGGTGACTACAGAGATGACGACTAATAGAGGAGTATGGAAGAAAAAGACATGTTGCGCCGACCCCAAATAAATTGGGATAAGGGCAGGAGAATGATGATTAGGCTACCACCAAAAATCTATACAAAATGGAAACGACAATCCTAGTAATATTACTTTTTTTTTTGTGGGGTGGGAAAACATCCAATGACTTCTCCCGCTCTGGGTGGAGCGGGAGGGCGTGTCAGACTCTTACTGACTAAAACCCACCCTTGTTCCTTCCTGCCCTTAGTGCCCGGGGGCGAAGTAACTCTGTTTCCAATTTATCCTCAACCCCCGGGCAGTAGTAATATTACTAGGATTGTCGTTTCATATTATGAATGGGAAATTCGATATTATAAATGTGAAAGTTTGTATGTTTATGTTTCAATCAAATCATCTTCATCAAATCATCATTTTCATCAAAAACGGCACAGAAACGCACACAGATAGATTATAACCGGGATTAAAACAAAGGCTACTTTTTACCACGCAGGCAAAATAAAATTAAAACACAAAAAAAAACCTTTTACAAAAAATACAACCGACTTCTAAAAATTGCAAAATAACTTTAAATTCGGACGTTGGTGTTCGTATATTGTTTCGTCATTATTTGACACCGACTTCCGAAAATAAAGTTATTTTGCAATTTTTAGAAGTCGGTTGTATTTTTTGTAAAAAAAGTTGTTTATTTTTCACTTTATAGTTGTTGTACCCATGAACTAAAACTAAATAATAAAGTTATGCCCGAATAGATAGCCCCAAAAAATTGGAATTTGGACATAATTGGAGACAGCCAAAACGTCATCTGTGTATACATATTTTTTGTTTATGTTGATTTTTTTTCGAAAAGTGCGTAATACAAGACTACGTCTGAAGTTTGACCTACCAAACAAAAAAGAATCATCAAAATCTATTCACAAGTGGCGGAGAAATCGCGTAACAAACATACAAAGATTTTTTTTAACCAACTTCTTTTTAAGATTTGAAGGGTTGGTGCCACAGTAAAAGTTGTTCATAATGATGTGTGTTGCCAAGTTTTTCATTTAAAGTTGTATTAGCGTCTCCACCTTGTATAATATTGAAGCCAGCTCATTCTTAGGGTTCCGTACCCGAAGGGTTCAAACGCGAAAAACGCAAACTTCTGAAGAATTTTTAACTTCCCATTGACCTATAGTGTTTATTATTACGTATACTTTACTAAGAAATAACAATCTAATGATAAATCAGATTTTTTGTTTGAATTTCCTGCATTAGGTACGGAACCCTAAACGTGCTAAATTGGACATGCACTTGGCCGGTGTTTTTGTTTTTTTCCTTACTTAGTTTACCAATATTCTTTACAGTACGCAGCTGTTTAGGTAGTTAATCATCATCATCATCATCATCATCATCAGCCTTTTTAATGCCCCACTGCTGGGGTACAGGCCTCCTCTCTGTGAGAGGATGTGGGCCGTAATCCACTACGCGGGCCCAATGCGGGTTGGTGGATGTCTTATGCACATGTCTTCGACGTTTTGATTCTAGGACATGCTGCTTCTCACGCTGTTTTCCTTCACCGTTTTGAGAGCAGTGGTGATAAATTAATTTACACAAAGTAAAGCGTCTGCCTGGGTTTTTAAACTCACGATCTACAACTTGTAACTCGCGGCCGTTACCACTGGGACACCACTGCTCGCTTAGGTAGCTCGTTTAGGTAGGTAATCCACATAGGGTTTTAAATAAAATTGTACGTTCTTTAGCGTTGTCTCTGTAAATAATGTATGACTTTCTAAAACTTCATCATCATGTGCCATGTTAACGAATGCTATAACAACCTTAATGGGAGTTATATGTTTGAGTCGTTTGAGGTTGAAATTCTATGGCCATGGGGTCCGAGTGCTCATCGAGTTTTTCAGGATATCATCAAACAGCTAGTCTACTTTTTACGGACCAGAGGGCTGAACTTTTCTTTGGCCAAAGAATCAGCATTGCTATTCAACTTGGCAATGCTGCCAGCGTCCTGGGCACTTTTCCCATAGACAACGATAAGAATGAATTTGGATGCCCAATGTTTTTTTTTTTAATTTTTTCCATGTACGTGTTATTATTATTATTTTATATTAAATACTTTTTTAAGTTATGTATTAGTTTAGTTGTAAATACGTATGCAGAGCTCGTGGCTTAGCTACGCTTGCCGAGGTTGGTCTATGGATGGGTGACCATCTTTACATACCAAGACTCCACCGTGCCTCGGAAAACACGTTAACCGTTGATCCCGGCTGTCAATCGTGGATCTTTGACAGTCGTTACGGGTCGTCAGAAGCCCGAAAGTCTGACAACCTGTCTTACGAAGGGGTATCGTATTACCCAGTAACTGGGTTTTGGAGGTCAGATAGGCAGTCGCTCCATGTAAAATACTGGTATTCAGTTGCATCCGGTTAGACTGGAAGCCGACCCCAATATAGTTGGGAAAAGGCTAGGCAGATTGATAGTTGTGTGTATTTTATTCATATTCTGTTGTAAATATCATATTTTACTGGTACTGTATACATCTCTTTATATCCCAGATTTTCCAGCCTTACTCCGCCTTTTGTCTTCCCCGCAAGAGCATGACTCAACGTAGGGGAATGGATACTCAATAGCGTTTATAGGCAGGCTTACAACCTGTCATTACCTGCACTTTATTTTCTTACTCTTTAGCTGTGCGTTAGGTTCAATTGCGTCGGTAAAATGTCTTTCAATAAAATAAAATGTGTTTCAATGTTGGAGTTACAGGTAAGGGTAATTGAAAGACGCGGGTTTATTTACCAGTGTAGTTAGTCTACAATTATACTGCTAACGATCTTTTTTAGGGTTTCCTAGTCCTAACAAGGAACCCTTATACTTTCGCCGTGTCCGTCTGTCCGATCGCGGCTTAGCTTAGAGACTGTTTTATTAGAAATATGTAATTTTGTTTGGGTATGTATGTCGGGTGTTCAAAGACAGTTGCCGAAGCCGAAAGCCTATTTTACCCATTATTTGGATATTTTTTTCTACTAGACCATACCTGAGAATTCACTGGTTCTGGACATATTGAAGGTCAAAGTTGCAATTTTTTTTTTTACTTTTTTTCAAAAACGAATTCCAAGTGTTATTACTATGCGATAGGCGGCAGCGACCTCTCGCGCCCTGCTCTGGTTCAGGCCATGGTACGGAGCGAGAGGGAATGGGAAGCCGTCTCCTCCTTCTGCGAAGCAGTAATGCAGGCGGAGGCGGGACGCGTGAGGGAGCATCAACAACGGAGTCGCCCTCACGCTCTCAGCAGCAGCCGCCTCAGGAGACGATCTCCGGCCACCGTAGACCCGGGCCTGCGGACGGCGGGTAATCAGCAACAGGCCCGAGAGTCGACGGCGCGTAGTGTTCCACGCGCGCCTCAAAGAGTTGTCAGCAAGAGACGGGGCCCGTCATGGCCGATGCCTGCCCGGGGGTTGAGGATAAATTCGAAACAGAGTTACCTCGCCCCTGGGCACTCGAGGCAGGAAGGAACAGGGGTGGGTTTTAGTCAGTAAGAGTCTGACACGCCCTCCCGCTCCGCCCAGAGCGGGAAAAGTCATTGGATGATTTCCCACCCCACAAAAAGAAAAAGAAAAAAAAAAAGTGTTATTACTAAACTTTTTCCAAACATAAATTACCTGAAATTTCGATTTTATTTTTCGAAATTACGTATTTGCAGTTACAAAAACGCAATGAATATCAAACGTATCGGACAAGTAGATACCTACCTACGTGGCTTTGAGCGAAGGGGCGGGGTTTAGCTCCACTTGCCTGGGTTCGCGTTACAATGCGCGTGTCAGCAGGATGGAGGTAACTAAGAGTAGATATTTATATCTACCTACCTATCAAGCTTTGATGTACTAGTTATTTACTGTACCTATAGGTATGTAAGTTCCTATTAATGTGGTGTGTCGGGAAAAGGTTGATTAATTAAAATGCAGAGAGACAAGACAAGGTATTTATTTCCAATAGGCTTGTCATGAATCGAAAATCTAATGGCCCGTTCGCAAAACTAGGTCTTCGTGGAGAAGAACGAACCAAGAAACTCCACGGTAGCTCTCTTGTGGTGTTATACCCACACATCATAAATAATAGTTTATCACAATAAATCCAATTCTATGATCTATCGCTTGTGCCAATTTACAACGTGAAATATCTTGCCATTTAGAAACAATAATAGTGACAAGGCAAAGAACATGAATAGGTATTCCTTAATACTATTAAACCAGGGCCTTAACATAGCAAATACACAGAATCAACACAATCATTAGCAACAAACAAGATATAACATCAAATAACTTACGTGAGCCTTTGTAATCAATCTTTCACATCAAGTATATTAGCAGTTATTAGAACAGAGCTTCTTCTCTATGAGGTTGTATATATTACACTTTCAGCAACTTAATAATGAATAAGAATAACTAGTAACTTTCTATATATTATAATGTACTCTGTGCTAGTAACACATCTTTTATTGTAAGTTGTGAGTAGATTCTTTTCTTAAACGTCACATATAATATGCCGCCATTTTCTACCAATCACAGATTGTCATGAATAAACTAATAATAGATGTGATAATAATCAATTATTGTGTAGTCCAATTGTTTTAAAACATAATAAGATTGTATTAAGCAATTTAATAACACTGGATCTTTAATTCTTAGTTGATATTCGAAGAATATCAACACTATCTGACAGTATTGTCCCAATCGTTTCAAACAACTTATTACATTAAAGTAGCAATATAAAATCCAAGATACAACACAACGATCATTAAAAAATGCGTAATAATTTATAGGAGTGTCATCAATTCAGCTTTTTAGAAGTTAAGCGTTTTATATCTGTACACACAATAAGATTTACTTAGGTAGATAGGTACGTCTACATTTGTTCCAAGATTCATAAATGTGACCAATGTTTAAAATGCAACGACCAATATTCTTGGCAAATCAAAATAATATATAATGAAATGATATCACATAATTCATTAAATCTAACACGCGCAATAAAAAATAGTTTTTTTTTCATACCAAAAAATAAAAGTCGTTTCCCAGTAATCATTTTTGCGCACAGCTGTACAGTATGCGTAGTTGATGGCTATGTGACGTGTCTTTTTTCACGCCAACAAAGTGGTAAAATAAAATGCAGAAATAAAAACAGAATAGGGTATGATTGTTTTAACACAGCAACGCTGTTTGGCTTAAAAAATATTTAGGGAGAGTGTAAGAGTGGGGCTTCTTCAAAACGACTAATGAGTCAAAGTTCTTAAGATGAGAATTCTTTTTTTTATTAGATGGTTTTAATTATATAATACAAGCATTATATAAAGATAATCATGACTGATAATGATAAGACTAGTTATCAAACACAGTCACATAACAGCAAACATGACTCATTGAATCCCATAGCTTTTCAAGCTGATGAAATTTTCAAAATAACATAACTATCCATTTTAACCCTTAACATCTGTAAGCTAAGGTCGACTCTTGTTTGTAGGAACAAGATACTGATGAAATGAACGTGTATCTTTGCATAGGATGAATCATTATTGATGACCGTGGGTGTGGCTTTAACAGGTTGGAATGATAAAAGATTTGGCAGTTCAAGTGTTATTTCTTAGTAATATAATTGGTTACAGTTTTTTTATCTAATGGGTAGATAATTTTTACATTACACTGTAACACATTATAGGAGCCTAGTTTCTCTGAGAACAGTGGTGGCCCAGTTATAATAGTCGCGACTTACGAGTTAAAGGTCGAGGGTTCAAACCCAAACAAGCGCATAACTGTGTGTAAATTATGAAATCATCATTACTTTAAAAGTGGTGAAGTTAAATTTCACAATTAACGAACATGTTTCTCTTAGGATTTGACAGTACATAATGTATGGATTAGAGCACTTGAAAATAGATTCAAAATTACTGCCTAAAATCTCCGATCAAAATGATCAAACCTTTAATAGACTGGTTTCCTAACTACCATGACAAGTGAAGCCGTTAAACAAAAAAAAAGAGTATTTGCAAAAAGCTAGACTGTAAAAAACAACTAAAAAGTTCCAAACAAGTCACTTTTCAAGCACTCTGATGCAGTTGGTGGCAGTTATTTTAGTTCAATTATTGAATTCGTGATTTTTTTTTCATTGGCATCTGACTTAAAAAAAAAAACCTTTTTTTTGCATAATATCTTCAAACCACCGTCGAGAGTAGACGTGCTCACTGGTAAACATCCTACAACTACCTACCTTTAATAGTCCAATAAGCGTATTCATCAACGAGTTTCTGACTGAGCTCACCATATTGAAGACCTATCATTTTGACGCCAAAATAACATACCGGAGCGGATCGAACGAAGAAAGCCACTGCGCGCTACGGTAACGTTCGTCGTCGGCTCGAGACATCTAGCAACGCGGCATCACTACGTCGCCCCCACCCGTCAGCCAGCGGTGTCCAACATTGCGGTATGAATACCACTTGTAAAAAGTGTAAAAAATGCGCAGATGTAGTATCTGATGGCGCCCTCTGCTCGAGTTGCCGTCTGACTTTTCACTTCCATTGTGTTAGCCTCGCGGAGGTCGGCTGGAGGAGACTGGGATCAGACAGGCAGGGAACCTGGACTTGCCCGGAGTGCAAAAGCATCCCTCAACTAAACTCCCCAAGACCCCAAAGAGCTGAGAATCCGAGTACGTATGATGAACCTTCTCTAAATGTTTTATCTCTTCAGAAGATCGAGTCAATACTACAGAGTCTAGTAAAGTTACCCGAACAGGTTGAAAAATTACGTTCGGATCTAAACAACTTGACGTCCAGCCTAAAAACACAAATAATTGATGAGCTAAATACAAGATTTGAGCAAATTGAAGGAAAATTGGAAATTGTCGAAAACCTTAAGAAAGAGCGTAATGCTTTGACGAAAAACTCAACAAACAGGAAGAACGCTTAAACAGTTTGGAAAAATCAACAAGCGACAGAGAGGAACTAATTAAGGAGCTACAAAAGAAAACTAGCGTCTTAGAAAAAGAGTACAACCGAGGCCAACAGCAGAATCGATTCCTCAACATCGAAATAGTAGGAATTCCTGAAAAACCTGATGAAGATCTGCCATCGTTGTTACTAAAAATAGCTACCTCCATCAACGCCAACATAATCAAGGAAGACATTGAGTTTATAACGCGAGTACAGCCGCTGCATTCCCAAACAGGTAAACCGAAGCGCATCATTGCCAAATTGAGGAACAGACGCGTTAAAGATTCAATTATTGCAGGTTTTCGTAAAATCAACAGATCCAAAGGCATAACATCAAGCGATTTAGGATTCGAAGGCAACTCCACAAAAGTCTCCATAAACGAACACCTCACGATAGCAAATAAAATCCTGCTAAATAACTGCCGAAAGCGCGCCAAGGAACTAGACATCAAATTTGTGTGGGTAAAAAACTGCTTGGTCCACATGCGCTACCACGAGAAATCACCACCCGCTGTAATCACCTCGGAAGAAGATTTGGAGAAGTTTCTAATTTCGAAGTAATTTGCATGCTTTTCTTTTATTCGTCAATTGTTCTTCTTGTAATAATAACCACTGTCCTAATGTTATACATAGCACACTTAAACACTATTCACATACACAAATCTACCAATAAACACAATCATACCCACACACAATACAAATCAGGTAAAATACTGGCACTCTTAGCGGCCCCTACATTGAGAACCACTGGCTCGCATATTGCTCATTATTTATCGTTGGTCTACGACAAGTCGCGACACATACTTTTTGGCACATTAATTTCTAAGTACCCGCGCTTAGTTATCTATTTCGTTGTTCTTCGAACTATCGCATTATTCCAGTTACCTACTTGTCACACTTTAAATAAAACATGAATAAGTTAAGAATTTTTTATCAAAATACGCGCGGACTTAGGACTAAACTACCCTTGTTTTATCGTAACATTGAATCGTATGACTTCGATATTATAATTATTACGGAAAGTTGGTTGTGCGACGGAATACTGGACACAGAAATATGTGACGATCGTTATGATGTATTTAGATACGATCGCCCTGGTGGTAAGAATGGCGGAGGTGTTATGATCCTTATTAAACGTGCATATTCTGCCATAGCAAGATCAGATATTCACATTGGAAGTGCAGATTGTATTTGGGTAACGATCAGGAACAATGTTTTCATGCAACCACTACAGAAAGGCGATCTACACTTAGCCGCAGTTTATATACGCCCCAACTGCAGTTCCTCTAAATATCTGAAGGACTTTAAAGATTCACTGCTTCATTCCTATAATTTGAACCCCAATGATATATACCTAGTGGTAGGCGACTTTAATTTACCATTCTTAACATGGTCTTCGGACGGATACGGTTGGAAATCTAATAGCAATTCGGATTTGTTTGATGTCACAACTGAATTTCTTAACTGTTTGGATTTTATGAATATGTCTCAATTCAACCTAAAACCCAATTGCTGTGACAATGTCCTTGACTTAGTAATGTCTAATATACCTTTAGAGTGCACATTAAGCGATATATCCCTGGTGGCCATAGACAAGTATCACACCCCATTGGAACTTTGCATCGACAATTACAGGTATAAACCGATTTGCTCTCAACCTAGAACTATAAAAAAGTTTTTTAAGTCAGATTTCGGTAAAATTAATTCGGAGCTCGTTAACGTAGACTGGAACCATTGTTTCGAACAACGGGGTGTGGAGGAGTGCGTCGACATGCTTTACAAAACATTACACTCACTCATAGAATCACACGTTCCAGCAGTAAAAGTGTCAGGACGTTTCCGATACCCGAAGTGGTACCCTCAATCGTTAATAAATTCTATCAGAGAAAAATTTAAAGCACACAAAAGATGGAAAAAATTCAATTACCAAACGGACTACGCTGAATTCGCCTTGTTAAGGTCTCGGGTAAAACTTCTCCAAGAGGAGTCTTACGCTATATATATTAACAGTTGCGAGGAACAAATAATAAAATCACCCAAAGAATTTTGGAGGTATGTGAATAATAAAAGGAAATCTTCCGGATACCCTCGTAATATGGTATATCAAGGTGCAACATACTCGAACGGTGAGGATATTTGCAATGCATTTAATAATTATTTTCAAAGTGTATTTAGTCCCACCAGCGGTGATAGCCTTCTGCATTTCGAGGATTCCCCCTTGTCAAACGCTACTCATTCCATCGCCATCACCCCTGAATCACTTAAAACTGTTTTCAAATCATTAGATAGCAAGAAGGGAGCTGGCACTGACGGGATACCAGCGATTTTTATTAAAAAATGTGAATCAGGTTTAACTTCTCCCCTTATGATCATTTTCCAACGATCTCTCGACCAGGGCACGTTCCCGCGACAGTGGCGCGAGGCTCAAATAGTACCGATCCATAAAAAAGGTTCCAAACGGGAAGTATCTAATTACCGTGGTATATCGATATTGAACATCTTTGGTAAAATGTTAGAGAAAATTGTATACGATCACATTTACGCCGCAACTAAGCAGTGCATACCTGCTTCCCAACACGGATTCGTAAAATCTCGTACTGTCAATACCAACCTTCTTGAGCTTACCAACTATGTTGTTACGGGTATGAACGACGGAGCCCAAGTGGACGTAATATACACCGATTTCGAAAAAGCGTTTGACCGGGTGGACTTTTGCATTCTGACCAAAAAACTAAAAGCTGTGGGTATTAAGGGGAACTTGCTTAGATGGATAGAATCTTACCTGAGAAATCGGCGGCAGGCGGTAATTATCGGTAGCTACCGATCTGATTATGTCGAAGTTACTTCCGGGGTGCCCCAGGGCTCCATGTTATCCCCCTTACTTTATAATATTTATTTATTTGACATAACGCAATGTTTTCTTCATTCTGAGCACCTTCTATATGCCGACGACAAAAAAATATATTTGAAAATAAATAACTCCAATGACTGTCAATTGATTCAATCTGACTTAGATAGACTTAGTGACTACTATAACTTGAACAATATAAAGGTAAACACTAAGAAATGTCAAATAATAACCTTTTCAAGGAAACGCAACACTATACATTACAATTACACTATCAGTAATGATATTATTCCGCGAGCATCACAGGTCAAGGATTTAGGTGTGATTCTGGACGACAAATTCACATTCGAGGCCCACATTGCTCATATCACCAGTAAAGCATACAAGTCCCTAGGATTCGTTATACGTAACAGCAAGCAATTTAATACTCCACTATGTTTAAAAACTTTGTACTACTGCTATGTAAGGAGCATATTAGAATCCGCAAGCGTTATATGGCGTCCATTTTATAAGAAATATATTGAGCTTATCGAGTCTATACAACGGAAATTTATCAAGCATTTAAATTACAAGGCTAAAGCTGGCATCTTAAATTACCCGGACTCCTGTCGATACCACAAATTAAATACTCTGGAAGAGAGACGACAGATAAATGACATGATGTTAATATACGACGTACTTAATAATAAATTTGACTGCCCACAATTGCTCTGCAAAGTTAACTTTAACGTCCCACTTAAACGTACTAGACATACAAATCTGTTAGCTGTTCCTTCGGCTGCCACTAATTATATGAAGATGTCACCTTTCTTGCGACTACCAGCATTATATAATGACAAGTTTCCAACACTGGACCTCTTCAATATCACTCGGAACCGTCTTAAAAAAGAGATCACCCTTATGTTAGACCAAACACGAGAGGCCCAGTTACGCCTGTAGTGCCAGTTAGTCATACATACACACATCATCACACACATCCACAGAAACCCACACCGTACAAATACACACACGCACACACTATACATACTTCATGTCACTCTCTTCTATGCTTATTGTTTTATCTGTGTACTTCGTAATTGGCGTATTGTTTTGAATTATCCAATTTATGTTTACTTATTGTCAGCTGTGAAGCTACCTTCTATAAATAAATAAATAAATTTAAAATATTGTTATTATTTATATATTTTTTTTAATTTTTTTTTTTATTGAAGTCAACAAATCAAAATTTAAATGTCAAGAAAAATATAAAACAATAATAAAAATTTAAAAAAAAAATGTAACAACTCTTTTAAAATTATTACGATGTTTAAATAATGTTAACACTCAAGTAAAAATGATATGTATTCTTCTGCATGAAATAAAAGGCTTTTTTTATTATTTATTTATTATTGATTTCGTGCTACCAACTGCATCAGACTGCTTGAAAAGTGACTTGTTTGGAACTTTTTTTTTGTTTTGTAAGTATCGTTTTTTTTTAATTTTTTTTTTCTGCATTTTAGTGAATTAAATTTTTGGAACCGGCTTCTCGAACCCTTCATTTTGATAAGTATCCCACTTAATATACCTAGTTCGTAGACTTTAATTTTTTTCTTCTTCACAATTTGGCGTCTGGTTGTCGCCATATTGTATTTTGATTACTATCATGTCTTTAGTAGCACTCGCAAGATTAAGACAAATCAATTAACGTAAGAAATATCAAAATCGGCCCACGCTTTTGGTCTCTAAAGTTGTAAGGAACAAACATACATACACACATACATGGGCTGATAAACACATTACCCTTCCTTGCGTCGCGCAGTCGGGTAAAAATAAATCTAACGAGAAAAAACAAGTTTTCCATTTTAGGTAAAGAAATTAACACCTCAATGCTAGATAAAGACAACAGGTTGATGATTCACCAACACAATGATAATAATATTAATTTGTGCTGTTTTGCTAATTTGACCATTGGACTGATGGCACCGACTGACATAACCAGTTTCCGATGTGGTTGCAAAAAACGTAAACAATGACTCAGTCTTATTAGTAGGCTAGCAACAGGTTTGGTAATAGTTGCTTGTTGCTATGGATGTCGGAGGTGGATACGAGTCATCTTTCTGAGTTTTAAGTTACAATATCATCAAAGTCTTGAGCATCGACGCCGAGTTACTAACTGGTCGGTTTTCTATCGGTTGCATTTCGGGGAGTGTGCGTCGGAATTGCACATCTATTATAATTATTCAAAGATATTATATGGCTCCACATAATGACTCAGAATTGTATTAGTATGGGTTGGTAACATGAGTAGTAATGGTTGCTAACTGCTATGGAAGATAACACAAAAATCAAAAGTCATTTATTCAAACTAGGCTGAGAGCCATCGCTTTTTGAACGTTCTTCTTTATAGTGCGGTGGATAAACGAGTCATCATTCTATATTTTGAGTTGCAACATGTTTTGAGAGAAAGAGAAGAGTTTTAGCACGAGATGTGGTTGGAAAAAAACGTAAACAATGACTCAGAGTTGTATTTATGGGTTGGTCACAAGATTGATAACCGTTGTTTGTTGCTATGGAAGATGAAGGTTAACAAATAAGCCCAAGCCAAGCCAACCTTTTTTTAATTAAGATTTTTTAGTCCATCCAAAGTTTGTCTTTTAGATATCACTGTCAGCGATAAGACCGCCGTTGTACCCATACATTTAAGTTCATTTATACAAGTTTATTAACTGTTTTGGTGTACAATAAAATATTATTCTATTCTATTTAATTTTAAGACAAGGAAAATGTAACAGATTCACAAAATAAAAAGTGCTGCTGGCACATAACGATAGCTAGCGGAGGGCGCATAACGATGCCCTCCAGAACGGAAAACCGTCTATGGAAGGCAGCCAACTCCTGCTGCACCAGGTTAAAAACCTGGTTCTCCGCAGGCAGGGGCTAACTTTGCCCATGCTGGCGTCTTTAAAATATGTTATGCTTTGAGTAAGTTTTCTTTTTACGTGTTGAATAATACGGCCTTTTTGTCCTGGTGCTCATGTTCATTCTTTGATTGCATTCGTGGATGGCGTTACCGTAGCTTATCTACTGGATCAAGCAAAGAAAATTCCTTTTTTTTAAACTTGTTTTGCTTCTTAGCGCTTATTTTGTAATCTCTTTCAATATATATAATTAATTATATTTTAATAATTATATTTCATCTCTTTAGATATATATAATTAATAATAATTAATTAATAATTCTCATGAAAAGTTAGGTAAGTATATTTTCTAATCTGCAAATAACAACAAACTATGGTTATGGGTACAAATTCTTTGTCACCGGTGGTTTTTTATGCATTAAAATTGTCTTTTATTTTGAGAACCCTACTGAGTCAAGCTTCCCACGTAGTTCTATACCTGTAAAGATATTCCTCTACTAGCTTATGTCAGTGGCTTTGCCCGCGTTGAATTAATACTTTCCCCGTAATAATAAATTTCATCCAAATCCATTCAGCTGTTCTGTAGTGATTTAGTAACAAACATTCATCCATCACACACACACACACTCACAGAGAGGAGGCCTGTGCCCCAGCAGTGGGGACATTAAAAGGCTGATGATGATGATGATAATGATCCATTCATCCAAACTTTCGCATTTGTAATATCATATGTAGGAAGTAGGACTACTCACACAGACCACACCATATTCTGAACACTTCCAGAACTCCAAATCCGTGATAAGCTTCTCCAGCTAAACTTCAGGTGCCACAACAAACTTGTTGAGTCATGTGTTTGAAACTTATGAACAAGTAATAAGATTAATAGTACATACCTAACGCCGGGAGTCCCAGAGCCCACAATGTCTGGAGTTATCTGATGTGTAATTTCTGAGACACAAGACTGCATTTTAAGTTGGTGCAACATTTAACACAACAACAAAATAATGTAATCATTAGATTAGTCTTGACCGCTGAAGTGACGTAGACAACTTGAAATTAAAAAAAAAACAAAATGGCGACCGCCATTAGGTAAGTATAGTTGTATTTTTTTGGGACATGGTTATATGGGGTATCAAATAAAGAACTCGAGGAGACGATTCCAAAAATATAACTCACTAAAACTTACAGAAAAAAACCCGACTAGCAAAAACAACTAAAAAGTTCAAATCATCAAATCTGTGATTGTTTTAAAATAAATTTAACCAATTGCATCTGCTTATTTGAAAATTTCATTATCACTGCTCTCAAAACCGGCATGTCCTAGAAACAAAAATTCGAAGACATGTAACATTCACCAATCCTTATCGGGCCCGTGTGGTGGATTACGGCCCACACCCTAGCAGAGAGAGGAGGCCTGTGCCCCAGTAGTGGGGACATTAAAAGGCTGATGATGATGATCAATAATACTATAGCTCCAGGATTTTTTTAGGCTTGCTTTCAGTTTGAACCACAGTCCGAAAACACTTATAAGCAAGTAGGTATGCAAATTGTTTAAAAAATTGATAGTGAAATTATAATAATTTATCTCCACCTGTGAAGCCCCGAAACTAACCGGTGAGTCGGACCAAAAAAAAAAAAAATTAAAGAGAATAAAAAATAAAAAAAATCGGCTGTCAACCCGGGTTGTCCTCGGGGTTTAATTTGACAACCCGGATTTTGCCATGGGGCTTCACAGGTTAAAATGATATCCGATTCCTCCCATGTTTAATACTAATGGTCTCAAATAAAACACTTTTCAAAGCATATGTCCAATCACTTGTTTAAATAGTAAACACACTAAAAAGAGAGAGTCCCACTTTTTGTCTGTTTGTCATGATATGTTTGTTCTGTAACTGTTCTGTTTGACGGGGATAGTTAAATTGTTGAATTATGACTCCATACTGCACCTGTTACAAATTGTAATACTTATTTAATTTGGATAGTATCATCATTGAATTGTTGAAATTTGAAAGGGTGATTTAAAAATTCGGCATTGTCTCTTTTTTTTTTTGGGATTGGGCAATTCATTGGAAAAATCATCCAATTACTTCTTCCGCTCTAGGGTGGAGCGGAAGGGCGTGTCAGACTCTTATTGACTAAAACCCACCCCTGTTCCTCCCTGCCCTGAATGCCCAGGGGCGAGGTAACTCTTTCGAATTTATCCTCAACCCCCGGGCAGGCATCGGCCATGACGGGCCCCGTCCTGTATGCTGACAACTCTTTGAGGCGCGCGTGGAACACTACGCGCCGTCGACTCTCGGGCCTGGTGCTGATCGGACGTTGTCTCTTTCTCTTAATAATTATGAAGTCCAAAATTGTCTTAAACACTTTTTTGTGCATCTATATCCAAACGTACTTTTACAAATTACAAAGTGACTGTTTGTAATATAAAGGGCTTGATTCAGAAAGCGATAAGCCTCTCTTTGGAGGCCTCTGCCAGTAGCTTAAACTCTGTTCCCGATAACGGCGGGCTATTATTTTTTTTATATTTTCTTTTATTGATATTTAAAAATGTAATACCAACTACTAAAATAACACGTATATTTTAATGACTACACAAAATGACACTTACGATGAGACGTAATATCCTCTAGAAAAAAACAAAAGAAGTATTGACAATGTCTACAGAGTAGGTATAGAGTCATAAAAACTTTTTTACAAAAAGAAAATAAAACCGACTTCCAAAAAAAAAACAAAAAGTGCAAATAACTTTTCGTTTTTTGACACAGACTTCCGAAATTAAAGTTATTTGCACTTTTTGCTCTTTTTGGAAGTCGGTTTTATTTTTTTTGTAAAAAAGTTTTTATTTTTCACTTTTTAGTTGTGTTTCCTCATTAAATTGTATTAACAATGCATATTTATGCGATAGCAGCAATCGCGGTTGATTTGCTGTTATTTTTTGAAGAGTTCCGTTGTCTGTCTCCGAAAATCATAGTCAGATCCACATGAAATTTAAATGGGACCATTTCGAAACAAACCCCTTTCGAAAAAAAAAGAATTTTGGAAATCCGTCTATAAATGACGAAGATATGCCCGAAAATACATTAAAAAAAAATACAAACATCCGAATTGATAACCTTTTTGAAGTCGGTTAATTAAAAAATCATTATCATCATTTTAGCTAAACGATGTCCACTGCTGAACAAAGGCCTCCAAGAGTTACCACATCGACCGGTTCATACAAAGATAGATCTAGAGAGTACACCACAAAGATAAAATTTAAAAAATTTATCAAAAAACCTGACTGCATAAAACAACTAAAAATTCCAAATAAATTACTTTTCAAGCAATCTGACGCAGTTGGTCGCATTAAATCTGCGATTGAGCTAAAAAACATAGCACTAACAGCAACAGACTTCTTTAGTGATGGATTTGATGTTGTTGCAAAAAAAAATCTATTGTTTACCCTTCTACCCCCATCGGCCAAATCCGGGTTTCAAATTGAACCCCGACGACAACCCGGGTTGACAGCCGATTATTTTTTTTTTTTCACTTTAATTTTTTTTTTTTTGTCGCACTCACCAGTGAGTGCCAAGGCTTAACAGGTTAAAAAAAAACATGCTTTATTACAAGTTTCTAATTAACTTGCAATGTATGTATGTATGTAACTATGTTTGTTAGGAATCTTGCAACTCAAATTAGACCCACTTTCCGATGTCCGATTGGACTCAAATTTGGTGTATATATGTATCTTCGGTGACAATACAACGATATGGTACCATGAAGCTGGTGTGATGATGGAGACGGAAGATGGCCATAGGAACTTATGAACTAAACAAGATAAACCCATCGAGTCTGGGCTCGATTGATCTGTCTTGAGAAGCATTTTACGCCTAGATAATATCCAAGGTCTGATGATGAAGCTGGAAGGTGGCCACTGCATCTCTGTGATAAAACAACATAACCCCACCGAGTTTGGGCTCGATTGATTCGTCTTGAGCAGCATTTTACACCTAGAATAAAAAAAGGGTCTGATGATGAAGCTGGAAGGTGGCCACGGCATCTCTGTGATAAAAAAACATAACCCCACCGAGCACATTTAATTTGAGACAGCCGGTATAAAAGCTTGTTTAAAAAAATGTTATTTATCACTATAAACTTAAATTTCATTTATCGTAATCTTTTTAGCAAATCCATTTATTTGTTTGATGAAATGCATAAAAAAAAATAGCCGCTATTTTTTATTAATAATGCCGTCACTTAGCTAACCATGTATTGTCATCAGTCCTTGATAAGTGTGCGAAGTTTCAATTTAATCCGACGTATTGAAGTGGGTGAAAATCATGTTCAAAAATTTTGTTACCTAAATACATACCAAATTAATAAAAGCGTGATATAAACATACATACTTACAAAAACAATACCCTTCTTCTGGGTTCATCGGGTAAAAACATTTCGGCTATTTTGATTAGTGGCATTTCTATCAAAGGTTCTACCAATTTAATAATAAAATACAATACAATATTGTACCAAACATCCACAACGCTCGAACATTGTATTGTCCTCAAAAAAGGACACAAAACATTTTCATCAAACACGCTACTAACAAAATCATAATTAAAATTTAGAGTATCACAAAGTCCCATAATTAGCATTATGAAATATTTTGTTCACGAAATTAATTATTATTAATTAACGTTTGTAAACCACAATGTTTAGGACAAAAAGGTGAATTCAAAGTTTTAATTGTTTTCAGCATGTGGGGTTTCATTAGGTACTAATTGTGTGAGGTATGTCTTAATTGAAGGACCTCTGGATCCTTTTGTGCTTTGTTCGGACCTTCGGAATAAGGATGTTT
The DNA here is from genome assembly GCA_951329385.1 of Polia nebulosa. NCBI lineage: Eukaryota > Metazoa > Arthropoda > Insecta > Lepidoptera > Noctuidae > Polia > Polia nebulosa. Next base: position 5,024,251 of record OX589609.1, read on the forward strand.
TAATTTATTGGTTCAGATCAAAAGAATTGTGGAAAGAAAAGGAATAAAAATGCAATTAAAAATTAATTTGTTTTTTGTATTCAATTTTTTTTTTTTATGGTTGATAGGCACGCGTTTGACCACTATCTCAACTGATGGTAAGTGATGATGTGGTCGAAGATGGAGCACGCTTGCCTCGAAGTAACCTATTCACTCTTGACTTAAAGACTCCCAGGTTGTAGCTAACAGGAAACACAGACTCCGGTAGGGAATTCCACTCCCTAGCTGTACGCGCAATGAATGTTTTCTCAAAACGCTTTGTGCGTATGGATGGGATGTCCATATCTATGTAGTTACTTATACAATCAGAAGAGGTCGTGGCTAATGTATTAACAGCCGCACGGGTCGGTCCATCAGGTTAAGCTACGCTTTCCGGGGTTGGTCCATGGATGGGTGACCCTCTTTACATACCGAGACTCCTTCGTGCCTCCGTCGTTAAGTCGTTGGTCCCGGCTATCAATCGTACATCTTTGACAGTCGTAACGGGTCGTCAGAAGCCCGAAACTCTGGCAACCAGTCTTACTAAGTAGTATCGTATTACCCAGTAACTGGATTGTGGAGGTTAGAAAGGCTGTCGCTCCATGTAAAATACTGGTATTCAGCTGCATTCGGTTAGACTGGAAACCGACCCCTAGATAGTTGGGAAAAGGCTAAGCAGATTGATTTTACATATACACTTAAGAATGGAGGATTATAAAGGAGCAGTGGTGGCCCAGCGGTATTGGCCGCGACTTACAAGTTGTAGGTCGTGAGTTCAAACCCAGGCAGGCACTTTACTTTGTGTAAATTATTTCATCACCACTGCTCTCAAAACGGTGAAGGAAAACATGGTGAGGAAACCGGCATGTCCTAGGACCAAAAATTCGAAGACATGTGACATCCACCAACCCGCATTGGGCCCGCGTGGTGGATTACACCCTCTCACAGAGAGGAGGCCTGTGCCCCAGCAGTGGGGACATTAAAAGGCTAATGATGACTTAAGAAATCAAGATCTAAGTAACAGGCAATTAAATGATTGTTTCATTTCTGAGAGTCCAAGACATGGTCTATTTTTGTTCCAATCCACCATCTTTACATAGTTACTTAAATTTTTTATAATTTGTAATCGAGTAAAAGTTATGTAATTCTAATTGTGATCTTTTAAGTTATTACCACAAAACATCGTATGATTCGCTTTGACTCATCTGTGAGTTAGTTCCGTTTAAAGACTTTTTATTAAACCAATGAGAGCGTGAAATACTAAATTATTAGCAACGTGCATTGAGAAACCGCGATAATCAATGCTAGATCCGTATTTGTTCGAGAACATGCCTTTACTATGATTTTGTCTGAAGAATGATGATGATGATGATGATGATGTTGTAATTCTTTTTCCAGTTTCTCTGATTTGCGTCTCGACTGGTTTCGTGCTGGTTTCAGCATAATTTTCAGCCTATAAGGTTCCGCACTGCTAGGAAGACTACTTCTCTGTAAGTGGATGTTGGCTTTAAATCAACATGCGGTCCATTGCTGGTTGGTGAATATCAAAGTCTTTGCATTGATTCTTCTATGCCTATTCCAAGTTCCGTGAGTGTGTCCGTGGTACGGTGGACCCTAGCAGAATACCAGCGCAGCTTAATATTATGCTGAATTAGGCGCCTTTTTGGCCTCGCACAGTTTATGTTTATTTGTATTGTTACTTTTAATAAATTCTTGTGTGAGGCACAAAAAAAAAATTCTTTCTTTCTTATGACATGCTGGTTTAGTCTCAATTCTCCTCATCATTACACTCGAAAGTAGTCCAGTACAGGGGGCTTAGACAAAGTAACAATATAAAAACGATAACGAAGTTAGAAAAGACTAAAATGTATGAGATTGACATAAACCGCGCTAAGTCACGCGGTCAGTCGACTGTCGACATCGTTATCGCAAGTTGGTAGACAATGTTATAATTCGTAACGAAACCATAAAGAAACGAATTGCTATCGTGTTTATCCCATACAAATGCGTAGACAAGCAGCGCTTTCAGAGTTCGCCTTCGCCTCGATCGTGATCGCCAAAAAAGATAACGAAGGAACGCTAACGCTAGGAAATGTTTATCGATATCTCAGAGACGATGACGAATTTAGATATCGTTTCGCTACGAAGCGATGTTACTTTGTCTACAGGGCCTGGACATACCGATCTTATGGATCAAAAAAAGCTGAATAATAAATTTAGGTAGATATTCTAAAACATTTCAACACAGCAGCACCAGTTAAAATTGAACCCATACAATTCGGCCAATAGATAGCAAACTCGATAACTGAACAGTTAAACTAACCAGATGCAATCAACTGTACTGCAGTTTCATTGCAGTCGAAGTTTCGGTTCGCTGATTAAATTTGCAGTTTGCAGTAAGGTGAACCGTCGTACGAGTTAGTAATTAGAGTAGTCCCCTAGGGGAGATGGGATGAAGACAGCTTGTAGAGTCCTATATGTTAATTGTATTGAACTTTATTTATTTCAAATTCAAGACTGCATTTATCACAAAGGCCACTGTAGGTCTCCTATCGAGTTGGAAATACAGTAGTCTCACTAATCCGGCAGTATTCATCGTCATTTTCTTGCCATTATCCCATGTTACTTGGGATCGGCGCAACATGTTTTTTTCTTTCATTCTGTCCTGTCAGCCGTCACGCTATAACTTTTACTCCCTTTTCTTTCATATCACTCCTCACACAATCCATCCATATTTTCTTTGGCCTGCCTCTCCCTCTCTATCCATCCACATTTAATCCGGCCGCCGGTCGCCGCCGCCTATTGCATCCACGAGGACACGGCGGTTAGCTCGCCGTCCGATCAGCACTAGGCCCGTGAGTCGACGGCGCGTAGTGTTCCACACGCGCCTCAAAGAGATTAGTGTCAGCCACCACTGACGGGGCCCTTCGTGGCCGGTGCCTGCATGCCCAGGGGTAGCGGATAAAGTCTGAAAATGAGTTACCGCACCCCTGGGCACTCAGGCAGGGAAGGAACAGGGGTGGGTATTAGTCAGTAAGAGTCTGACACACCCTCCTGCTCCACCCAGAGCGGGAGATGTCATTGGATGATTTCCCACCCCACCAAAAAAAAAATGCAAAAAAAAATGCTCCACCGTGTCCTCTGGAAGCCTACATACATACGGGTTGAATACAGAACCTACTTTTTTGAAGTCGGTTAAAAAATTAGTATGTACTAAAGTAAAAAATCCAACGAGTCTAAACACTATTGTTACGCCTAATGACGATTCAATTAAAAGTGTTATTAAAACTCGGACCTACCACAACGCTAAGCCGAGCGCGTCGTCTAACAAAAACTGTAATTAAGTCAAATTCATCATTGTCATAGGTACACGCTTTGTGATAGTCATCTTAAAATCGGTCAAGTGTGAATTAGCCCTGAATAGTTTTTTTAACATTAATTTGGGTACCTAACTTATGGTTTTGAGAGGGCCGATTTTTCAGCAGTCAAATAACTTTTACCTGAGGAATAAAATTGACAGTTTGACAACTTTTGCATTGACATTATGACAAATTAGCCTATTTATTCTGCACTCAAAAATAATCTGACTATTGAAAAAACAGCCATGATTAATTATTCTTACTAGCTCTTTTTTTTGACAAAAAATGAAACATATTCTGAACTCAGTAGGTAAAAAAATGTGGATTAAAAAATTATTTGTTTACTAAATATTTAAGGCAAATTGGAAAACAGCTATTTCATAAAATAATTAAGAATATTGAACTAATAATTTTAACATTAGAAAAAAAAAATTGTACCTACATTGTGTGTATCTATCTGTATGTGCCAAATAAACTAGTTATCTTAAAAAAAAAATATATATTCAGGTATCAATAACATAAAGGATTTTATTTTTGAATAGTCTATGATAAATGATAAATGATGTTTATTCAGTAAATAGGTTACAAGGAACACTTTTACACGTCAATGTTTTTTGTCAGTTTAAGCTAGATGAGGCCGGTGTTTCCTAGCTGACTACCCTGAGAAGAAACACCGAAACAAACTCAGAGGTCAAAGTCTCAAAGTCTCTATATTATAAATAACAGCACACTAATTTAAAATAGATTTTTTTTAAATAGACTAATGTAAAGTAAATTTCTTCTCAGGGTTGTTGAATGGGCTATTTAATAAGTTCGCACGTTATGAGGCGTATTAAATGTATATTATAATGTAAAACAAAACAGTAACTGGCACAAACAGGTAAAAATGGTAAAAACAATAAAAATTTAGGGAGCGTATCGTGACTGTTGTTTTTGTCTTCGCGCTCTTTCGTCCACCGCTCTTGGCGGGAACGGGGCGGGTGTCGAGGAGTCGTAGGCAATGGTAGATATTCCCGTCGCCGCTTTTATGAGCACGTTCACAGATAAGGCCATGCATGTTACACTAATAATTTTAAATAGACATTTGAAAATAAAAAAATTGTACCTACATTGTGTGTATCTGTATGTGCCAAATAAACTAGTTTTCATAAAAAATATATATACTCAGCTATCAATAACACAAAGGATTTTATTTTTGAATAGTCTATGAATAGAGCACACAAATTTAAATACCACTTCAAAATTAAATACGGAACACCAACTCGAAATGACAGACCAATTCAATACAGTTAATAAATAAAGAAAATCATAGATTACCAGCATAAAGCAATCACAATAGGTGACATTTCAAGATTAATATTGGTAATTTTGACCATATTAAACTACACTCTTCAACCGTTGAACAAAAAACCAACATACATTTTACCATCACATAACAAAATCATCGATACAAAATCTTCGGAAGAAAGGCTCTACGACCGCAAAATGTAATTGTGGGTTCTCACAATTCAAAGGTCCTAATTATAATTTGAATCGTTTAGGAGTTAAATATTTTCGGCGTCAAATAGATAAAAAAATGTTTGAAGACATCGTCTCGTGTTTGGTCAACAGAGCGGAAGAGTTAGAAAACTGTGGGGCTCTGTTGTCCATAAAAAAAAAGTGTGTGTGTACTTATGTACGCAAGTAAGAAGTTATACTTCGTTGGCGTAACAAGATTAAAAACCAAACTGTCATATAGTTTACAAAAGGAAAACAATCATTCTTCATGAACCACAGACCATAGCTAACTTCAGGGTGGATGGATGTGGAGGTTGAAGTTAGCTAGAACCGACACCCTTTTTTTTGTAGTTAGCTATGGTCTGTGGTTCATGAAGAATGATTGTTTTCCTTTTCTAAACTTTGTGACAGTTTGTTTTTTTATCTTGATACGCCAAAGAAGTATAACTTCTTAAGTGCGTACATAAGTACACACACATTTTTTTTTAAGTTTCATTTAGTTGGGAGTTTTGTTTTAAATATAGTTAGATAAGTATTTCATAAGTATGTAAATAGTATCTATTAATTTAACGCGTCAAGTCCCTCATTAGCAGAGACAATTAAAAACCTATTGTTGTGGCGACGCGAGGGGCCTGACGCGTTAAATTAAAGAAAAAACAGTTCCAGTAATACATAATACTCGTAGTACCTACCCATGATTTACAGTATTAACAATTCAAAACACATCCATCACTTCCTGGTATTGATGTTCATGCAGATGAATCATTCTTGGAAGAGGCACATTGTTAATAGAAAACAAAATTGCGTTGGGTATGTAACATAGAAAATAAGAGTACTTGCTTCTTAGGTATCTATATAAAAATAAGACAGGTTACTTTACGTTTACACACGATAGGCAAAACTGTGAAAAATGTAGAGTAGGTACATCTTTAGCCTAGGTATACCAGTGCACATAACCTGATGGACATTCATTATCAGCCTTTTAATGTCCCCACTGTTGGGGCACAGGTCTCCTCTCTATGAGAGGGTGTGGGCCGTAATCCACCACGCGGGCCCAATGCGGATTCGTGGATGTCACATGTCTTCAAATTTTTGGTTCTAGGACATGCCGTTTTTCTCACGATGTTTTCCTTCACCGTTTTGAGAGCAGTGGTTATGAAATAATTTACACAAAGTAAAGTGCCTGCCTGGGTTTGAACTCACGACCTACAACTTATAAGTCGCGGCCAATACCGCTGGGCCACCACTGCTCACGATGGACCTGATGGACATAACCTCCGAATCGTATTCAGGTAAAAAAATTCTTAAGCAGTTTAAAAAATGTTTAAACGAAGGCACCTAGTTATTTGAAAATATCTTTCAATCTACCTCATTTAAAAGTCTGTTACTTTAGATTACGCAACCATTAAACCAAGATGAAGCCACAATAAAATTATACATTCACACAGCGTCTCCATAGCTTCCCTAGTTAGTTCCCGCGGATGACTCACTCGCAGAAGTAGGACGGTGGTGGTGGCCACTGCTTTAGAAAAAAACGTACACCTTATCTGTTGCATCAGATTGCATACAGGGTGATTCTGTCTGGAGGTAGTGCTATTTCCGTATTATTTTACAGCTTTGTTTTGTACTATTCTTTTTAAGCCAATATTTTTTACCTGACTGTCCTAGAAGGAGGGTAATGTTTTCGAGAGTATGTATGTATGTGTCTATGTGAGTTTGTCTATTTATTAAGCACGCGCTGTACACCAAACGGCTCGATGAATTTTAACAATTGTGGTACCATTACATTTGTCTTAACCGTCGAAGTAACATAGGCAAAACGAATTGAAAAAAAAAATGGCGACCGCCATTAGGAAAGTATAGTCATATTTTTGCGACCTAGTCATGTGGGGTATCAAATTAAAGAGCTCGAGAAGACAATTCCAAAATATAACTCACTAAAATGTAAAACTAAAAAATACTTTTACTTCCTGTAAAGGTATTTTTTAGTTGTTCTTTATCAGTCGGGTTTTTTGAAAAATTATATTGAGTTATCTTGTTCAATAATAGATGTGTTCATATTCTGTATAGGTAGCAGTAGTGTTTATGGCATGGATTTTAGATGAAAAGATTATCTGAAAAAAAAAAATTACGCTGACGGGATTCTAAGCTCTCTTGATGATACGATTAATTTATTATTTTAGTCTTAGGTATATATGACACTCGGAGCTCGTGGCTAAAGTAATAACAGCCACATGGGTCGATCCATTAGGTTAAGCTACGCTTGCCGGGGTTGGTCTATGGATGCATCTTTACATACCAAGACTCCTCCGTGCCTCGGAAAGCACATTATTGCGCAGTTATACAACTATTAATGGTTTTTAATTGAATATCACGTCTCAACGACTAGTTTTATTTCTTTGAAAAAAATATATGTTCCTCTAAACTATATCCGTCGTAATTTGATCTGAGAATATTTGAAATAATATCTTTATAACATAGTGTAATTAATTTGTAAAGTTAACTTAGATAAAAAATTGAGAATCACGCAAAAAACTATTAAGCGTATTTTTATGAAACCTTCACTATTTTAAAGTTCATTATATATTTATAATTCAGTCTTAGTGTTTTAGTTTAAATGTTGTTTTATGTGTAGTAAATTAAGAATGCGTCTAATTTTGGACAGCGCTCCTTGATGGGCGGGTCCTATTACTGGGTGGACATACGACGCGTTACGTGAGCTTAGCGCAGAACACGCAAGCTAACCATTCAAGGTCGTTGGCAGCTAATAGCGCCTTAAGCCGTATTTGATTCCGGCTGTCAATCGTAGATCTATGACAGTTGTTACGCGTCGTCAGAAGCCTGAAAGTCTGACAACCAGTCTTACCAAGGGGTATCATAATACCCAGTTACTGGGTTGTGGAGATCAGATAGGCAGTCGCTCCATGTAAAATACTAGTATTCAACTGTATCCGGTTAGACTGGAAGCCGACCCCAAGTTGGGAAAAGGCTAGGCAGATTGATTGTATAGGTACATATTTTTGGCTAACGTGAAATATTGTAAGGTTTCACATAATGTAAAGCCAATTGGCTCTTTGTTTTAGAAACCTACAAATGCCTTTACTGTATAAAAATTAGAGTAATCTTCGACAGCTATTTAGCAAAGCAAATATTGTACCTTATCAGACACGGTACCCAAACATTCCCCTCATTTAAAATGTTCTAAAAGTGTACAATGCGTAACGGCTGATTCGCTCCAATAAAACTAACAGCTCAACACATACAGTATTGAGCTAATCTGGTGTCTCGTATACATTGTGTCTAGACATAAATGAAACAAGTGATGAGACAGTGTCTGTCTGTGTCAACTTTGTGTGTTGTGTTTGGCAACCTCGTAAAGTTGGGTTGAATTGTTGGTTTTAGACCTAATATTGCTGAAGTTATAAAATAAATCACTTTGATGCTGTCTTTTTATGGTGATTGTTTTCTAAATGGTTCAATTGAGTTAGCACAGATACAATATGTGCTCCAGTTTAATAATAATCATGGACATGGAAAATAATTTCTCGAATATTAAATTATTCGAGATTTTTTTTTAGATTCTCAAGAATTTTTTTAAGTAGTTTTCTACAATTTGTAGACGCAACTATTACTCGTAAGTCAGTTGATCAGATTTACTTCTGTTATAATTTCATTTTAGCGTTTTTAATGACTAGATACAAAAATCAAACAGCCTGTACCAGCTGGTGCGCCTGCGCCGATGACTCACATCCCGATCGTCAAACACTCTCACGACAAAGGCATAGTGAAAAATAAATACCGACGAATTTGACCGACAACCTACGAGCTTGTTTGAGTACTAACGTTTATCATATGTTAAGTAGATAAATATTACCTTTGATTACTTTGCTTTGTAGTATTATAAATGACGTTGTAGAATAGTACTGAGGCAGGTTCTTTTATAAAGGCTAATTTAATATGATGCGACCAAGCAACTTCGAATAGTGCCTATTTATTTTTATTTAGGTGATAAGTCCTAATAATTACAAAATAAAAATTTATAATTTTTGCAAATAAATTGGCTAACAGATTTTTAATCCATTTAGTAGAGCAATTTTAAATAATTTTAAACGAAGTAAGAAAAGAATTACTGTTTTAGTGTGTGTTTAAGGCCCTCTCGCGGTCTAGTGGCGCCCTCATTGAATAAAAAATCGTAGCATAGCACAGAAAATAAATATTAAAAAATCCAACTTCACGTTTGTTACAAAGAGGATAAAGAATTTTTACGTTGTTAAAACAGGTCTCAAAATGTTTCTTATCCAAAGTAGTAGGTAAAAGTGCCAAAAACAGCCGTTTCTGACACTTTTAAGAAGGAAAAAAGAAGGCCCTTAAATTTTAGCTTCCAAATATTAATATTTTGCAAATAAGCATGAGCAAAAACAGACCAGTCAGTCCAGTAGGGTTACAACATTTTTAAGCAAACTGAGATACTAATTACTGTTTTAGTGTGTAATCTTGCGTTTTTAGCGTTTCGTACCCAAAGGATAAAACGGGACCCTATTACTAAGACTCCGCCTGTCACCAGGCTTTATCTCATGAACCATGATAGTTAGACAGTTGAAATTTTCACAAATGATGTATTTCTTTTGCCGCTATAACAACAAATACTAAAAAAAACAGAATATAATAAAAATTTAAGGGGGCTCCCATTCAACAAACGTGATTTCTTTGCCGTTCTAATAGATAATGGTACAGAACCCTTCGTGTGCGAGTCCGACTCGCACTTGGCCAGTTTATTTTTTATTTTTTTTTATTTAATCTAAATATCTAATCCATACATTGGTTCCTATTTTATAATTCTTTCACGACATGAGTTAATGCAGAGCATTCGATTCTAGAACAACAGTATTTTTACCTTTTTTGTCTACGCCATAAAATGGTAGCATTTATAGCCAATTTAATTGTAACTGAGACATTTAATGTTTTATTTCGCACTAAAATCCTAACTGCGCAGCTCCCATTATGGTACAGAAAAAACATAACTTTTTAATCTTTAATTTCACAGTAAATCCCATTGATACTAACATTGTATTTTATCTATTAGAGTCCGAAAAAAATTACGATGTAATTCATCATTACGAAATTTTATTTGAAATAACGGTTTAGAGCGTGACGTTTAGAATGTTGCCCTATTTAACGATTCAAAATGTCAACGGACAATGGTGTTGCCAGTTTTATGTGTTGTAAATCAAAACTAACATAAATTTAGTTTCGACTTGTCATTTATTAGCGTTTTATGATGAGAAATCGTTTAAGAGTGTACTTTTTATGGGTTTTATTGTATTTTAAAAGGGAGTAAGTGTATGTGTTCACATTAAGGGTTGTAAGAATAATACAGCGCATCATTCTAGGTGTCCAGCCTTTTCCGAAATACCTATACATGTTGCTGATTCTCCTTTGTTAAAAGTATGCAAGAACCTTGTATAAATTAGTCATAATTGGGTTTAGAACAAAAGGAATGCTTACCTACTTGTTTGTACCGATAAGGGTGGCATAATCAGTTTGTGATTAAACCCTGTATAAAACAAATAAAGAAACAAAAATGTCGCTGGCTTCAACCAGGTGGTGGATTTCAGCCCACTCTCTCTCACAGAGTGGAAACTTGTGTCCAAACAGTGGGATAATTGTAGACTGATTTATTATTATCCTATCTATCTTATTAGGCCATTATATCCCACAGCTGGGCAAAGGACTTCATATCCTTTTCCCACACTTGTCTGTCCTCTGCCACTGAAGGCCAGTCCTTCCCGCAAGAGTCAAGTTCATCTTTTCACTTTCATATTGATCTGCCGTGATATTACCTATTGGCTCTGCCAGCTGTAGTTGGGGTTATGCTGACGGAGACAGAAAACTGGAAGAAAATGGCCTCCTTCTGTAAGACCGTGATGGCTCAGAAGGAGGCTGCTGAGCGTGATCGTGAGAGAGCTGATCCGTCAGGGAGGCAACCGACTTGATGCTCATGACGCCAAAATTCCGCCTGCTACATTCAAGGCACGGAAAGGACTCCAGGGTCTTGAGTACTTAGCTCGCCGTCACCGTCGCCACCAGGCCCGAGAGTCGACGGTGCGTAGTGTTCCACGCGCGCCTCAATGAGATATCAGCCACAACTGACGGGGCCCGTCATGGCCGTGGCATGCATGCCAAGGGGTCGCGGATAAATTCGTAACAGAGTTATCGCGCCCCTGAGCACTCAGACAATGAAGGAACAGGGCTGGGTTTTAGTCAGTAAGAGTCTGACTTGCCCTCCCGCTCCACCCAGAGCGGGAGAAGTAATTGGATGATTGCCCACACCCACAAAAAAAAAAACTGGCCAACTGCGTGTCGGATTTCACACATTAAGGTTTCCGTACCAAAACTTGGTATTTGTAAACATTATCACCAAATTTCAAGTTTGGTCAATGGGAAGTTAAAAAATACTTCGTAAAAAAAATTTGTGACAGTCGACGGAGAGACAGACAGACGGACACGTGAGTGACAACAATAGGGCTCCGTTTGGAACCTTCGGCTACGGAACCCTACAAAGGGTCGTGAGTACTCAGAGTGGGGACTCTGTTGGCACACCGAGTGACCTCAGGAAAGACGGTGGCACAATGATCATGTACTGCCATGCACAGCGAGGCTGGTACATATTTTTTTATTGCATTGTAATTTATAATAGGTATCTATAACGTAGTTGCCAGTGATGACTTATGCAACCGAAACGTTGTCGCTTACAATGGACCACATTAGAAGGCTTAGAGTCACCCAAAGGCCAATGGTGAGGGCAAGGCTCGGAGTTTCCTTGCGTGATCGAATCAGGAATGATGATATCCGCAAGAGAACTAAGGTTACCGGTAACATAGCCCAAAGAATCGCCAAACTGAAGTGGCAGTTGGCAGGGTACATTGCTCGCGGAACAGATGGTCGATGGGGCCGAAAAGTTCTGGAGTGGTGACGGCGTACTAGAAGACTCAGCGTTGGAAGGCTTCCCACAAGGTGGACCGATGACCTGGTAAGGGTCGCGGGTAGCCGAAGGATGCGAGACACACAGGACCGGTCGTTGTGGCGACACTTGCGAGAGGCCTATGTCCAGCAGTGGACGTCTTTCGGCTGTAATAATGATGATGATGATCTATAACGTACCCACCGACATCTAATACACCAGCACACTGCACTTCTTTTTGATCCAGTACCTTCCGACAAGAGAAGGAAGGACTTGGTTTGCATAAAGCCTCAAACTAGACATGCATTTGCTAATCGATTTTGTGTTTTTAGGACCTTTTCTGTATAATAGGCTCAACAAGTTACTAGGCTTCTACTGTGTAAGTTATAAAAAATTTAGTAATAAGCTAGCCGAATATTTAGCGATTCTCAAATATACGTATGAAAAAAGATTGCATGTGGCGGAGATGAGAATGTTGAAATGGATGTGTGGAGTAACGAGAATGGATAAAGTGAGAAATGAATAGGTACACTAGAGGTAGTTTAAAGGTGGCGACAGTCACAGAAAAGTTGAAAGGGAACCGCTTATCTTGGTATGGTCATGTGAAGAGGAGGGAAGAATCACATCAACTAAACGAGTTATTAATATAGATGTGGATAGATGGAGAGGGAGAGGGAGGCCAAAGAAAAGATGGGTTGATTGTGTGAGGAGTGATATGAAAGAAAAGGGAGTTAGTGATAACGTGAAGGGTGACAGGACAGAATGGAAGAAAAAAACGTGCGCCGACCCCAAGTAACATGGGATAAGGGCAGGAAGATGATGACTCAATTACACAGACACAGAAAACTTCTAGAAATTTTGGCATATGTATATTACTTTTGTATATTAACTTGGATCGGGCGGGTCGCTATCTAACATTGTAGTTCCGATCCGTCATAACTTGCACCAGTAATAAAACATATTTTAGTTTTGGTTTATTTTTAAGCACTATATTTGTAAAGGAAATCTTATTACTGTTGACAGTTTTTGTAAACCTTTGATTCAATAAATATTCTATAATTTAAGTGTTCTATATCTAGAAAAATTATATCTTAATAAGGGTACAACCTTGCACTGACATTCAGAAGACCCCAAGTCAGTCAAAACATATAATTTTTTATACCTACCTTTTTATTTTGCTAGCGATATGTAAATTGAGGCATAAAAAGACGGTTCATTGACGTGTGACATATTTGGTCAGTTTAGCAAATTCTAGGGTACATTGGGGATAGTTTCCTAATGAGTAGGTAGACTAACTGCTAAAAAGTTGTTAGCAGTACGAGGTTCCCAGAGGACGCGGTGGAGCTTACGGTGGAGGTCTGCCCCGCTTGGGCGGAGCACCGCCGTGTCCTCGTGGATGCGATAGGCGGCTGTGACCTCTCGCGCCCGGTTTTGGTTCAGGCCATGGTACGGAGCGAAAGGGAATCGGAAGTAGTAATGCTCGCGAAGAGGGAGGTAGCATGGGTGAGGGAGACTCAACAACAGAGTCCTCCTCACGCCCTCAGCAGCAGCCGCCTCAGGAGATGCCTGGAGCTGCCGGCGCCGCGAGACGATCTCCGGCCACCGTAGACCCGGGCTTGCGTACGGCGAGTAATGGGTAGCTCGCCGTCCGATCAGCACCAGGCCCGAAAGTCGACGGCGCGTAGTGTTCCACGCGCGCCTCAAAGAGATGATTGTAGCAATAATGACAGGGCCCGTCATGGCTGATGCCTGCCCAGGGGTTGTGTATAAATTCGAAACAGAGTTACCGCGCCACTGGGCACTCAGGGCAGGGAAGGAACAGGGGTGGGTTTTAGTCAGTAAGAGTCTGACACGCCCTTCCGCTCTAACATAGAGCGGGAGATGTCATTGGGTGATTTTCCACCCCACAAAAAAAAGCAAGTCGAGGTTTTCGAGACGAAAGGCTATAAAGTGTTATTCCCATAAATATGAAAACAGAAGAATTATTCACATACCATCTAGCCATCTATTTTAAATGCAAAAGTCTCTTCTTTATGTGATTTTTGCATTAAATGGCCAATTTTGCGGTTCTTATTCACAGTAAAAGAAAAACTTTGACTTACTGAATGGTGGAAAACAGTTAATAGTACGAGTATCGCCTAGCTTTTCGCAATTTTTGAAGTTATACTTCTTTAGGCGCGTTATGAAAAAATGATGAGAGTGAAATTTACAGATGCGCGCGCATCACTGGCACACAAAATTCACAGGTTGAAGTTAGCTAGAACCGACACCACCTTGAAGTTAGCTATGGTTTGTGGTTCATGAAGAATGATTGTTTTCCTTTTGTAAACTTTGTGACAGTTTGGTTTCTTATCTTGTTACGCCAAAGAAGTATAACTTCTTACGTGCGTACATAAGTACACACACTTTTTTTTAAATCTTTTTATGTAAACCCAAACATACATACATATTTTCGAGTTCGTAGATTGAACTACTAAACAAACAAAATGCGATATACATAAGAATATGTCTTAAATAGTTCATAGCGGCCTCAGAATTTTGATATGTGTAGAAAATACCTCTTACTATATTAAAATTATTACGTAAAATGTAGCTCAGAATAAACCTGAAAAAATAAAACAAACAAATAAAATAAACCTAACCTTCCTTTTCATAGGAAACTAAAATATTAAATTTTTATTTTAAATATTTAAATAAAAATCTTTGAATAAACCACCGAGTTACAACTGCATAAATGCCATATTATGTAACGCATCGACCGTTCGAACTCCACATCTTTTGTAATAGCGCCCTTAACAAATTTGGATAAAACTTGGCACACAAATAAACCATCTTGGAACAGGACATGGGATATATTTTATCTCGGCAGTACGTTTCCTTGTTATAATTTTTGACTTTAAGGCGTCCAAAACCGCTGCCAGAAGTTAGTAGATAGACAAGTGAAAAGTTAGCCAATTATCCCCGGTCTCCTCTACCTAACGGGACTTACTGCAGTTTTGCTAACAAAAACCGGGTTCATTAAACCCTTCAAGGGTCTACGCTTATTTAAGATCGTAGGTAATGAGGTAGGTACCCAACATTCCTTAAATGTAGGAATTCAGGTATCATTGACTCATTGACAATGTGACCGCTAAATTTCCATGAATAGTTATTCAAAATGATACTGCGCCTGCGCGCATCCTAAATTACCGAGAAGAGTTCTATTTGTGTTAATTTAGCGGTGGTCGAGTGTAGGTATAATATTGAACCATATTTTTTTATTATCATACCTACTCTCACATTTATTTAGGTAGGTAATACATAGTGGGTATATACGTATTTTACTTTAGTGTTTATGGTTGCATCATTATTTAAGTAATAGACAACGAGAGAGCAGTGGTGGCCCAGTGGTCTTCTTCTCAAAACGGTGAAGGAAAACATCGTGAGGAAACCGGCATGTCCTAGATCCAAAAATTCGAAGACGTGATCCCATCACCGCGTGGCCGCATTCGGCCCGCGTGGTGGATTACGGCCCACACCCTTTCACAGAAAGGAGGCCTGTGCTCCAGCAGTGGAAGGCTGATGATGATGATGATGAACAGACAATGAACTTCATAAAGTAGTATTTGGTATTTACATATTTTTTTGAGATATTTAACAGGTGCACCTATTGTAGGTGGTTAAGTAGACTTTATACAGTTTTGCTGTCATAGCCCGTCCACAGCAATAATGTGGATTTGCATCACAAAAGGAATTTTCGTAAATTGGTACAGAGATTACTTCCATTAACAAAAAAAAAAAGATGCAATTCTTTATAACATCCGTTTTTAAGTACCTAATTTTAACATTTATGAATTTTATGCGAAATAAATAAATCCACAACTCTCGTATCATAAAGAACATATTAATATCTAGTTTTGGTATCCAAAGAATTACTAATCCTACAATGCAAAACCATGCTTGGCACCTTGGTGGTGTCAAAATAAAAAGCTATTTATCTAATGATTTCCAAGATTCACCATAATTTCCACCAACGTAAAATAATCTAACCTGGAAATCCTATTATATGATAGGCGAGAGTCTATCCTGTGGGCTGTTTGTAACTCCTACGACAGAGATGTCATAGGAGTTACAGAGCCTGCATATAGGAGGGCGAGACAGCAGCTCATTTGCTACTAAGCAGACCAGTGGTTGCTACATACAGGGCAAAACACTTCGGACACCCAGGTAACCTAAGCGAGATAGTTAGTAGCACCAGGGCGCTGCTGGCCTTCTTTGAGGAGCAGGGGTGGATAGAATGACAAACCTATCCCACCAGTATGCAAAATACGTGTCTTAAATGTGGAGTTGCGGAAATCAGCCCTACGTACATACATTCAACTACAATGAACTCTATTATTAACAAGCGAAGGTATAAAATCAACCTACCATTATCACACTCGTCTAAATATTGACAATAAAAATCGATGTGGTTCTCATTAGCTCAGTTCGTTGGGTGACTCTAAAACAAAGATCACATTGGTTATTACAAAACACTGAGTTTACAAATGAGTTCAAATATACCTACTGTTTGCTGAAGATAACTGCGGTGTGTCGGTTAAATTGTAAGCTTTAGCGATTTTTAAAAGCCTGTTTTTTTTTTAAACGTTGCACCACTATGGACTACTTCTGTATCGTAGGAGCATTCAGAAACATGTACACAAGGCACCCAGACCCAAAACAACTGTTTGTAGGTCATACAAATATTAATAAAATTGTTCGGTGCGGGAATCGAACCTGCGACACGAAGCGCAGCAGCCAATCGCTCAACCACTGCGCCAACCGTGTCGTCAATTAATGACATGTGATTCCAGGTTAGTCAAAATGTTCATAAATTCCAATTCTTTATGAATTCGGCTTTGTAGGCTTTGTAACGGCAACCCCAAAACAAACGGCCAGTGGGTTAGCCCTGGATTCAAAAAGCCAGCAGTGAGACGATGCTGACCTTTTTAGGGTTTCGAAGGGTCCGTCTGTCAGTCTGTCCGTCTGTTCGTCTGTCCATCTGTCCGTTTGGCCGTCTGTCCGTCTGTCCGGCGGCGGCGGTGTCACAATTGTTTTCCGACACACAAACAATTTAGTTCCGAGGACTTTTACGACTTCCATTAATTATGAACTTGTAGCTATAATGTTTATTATTACGTATATTTTACTATCAAATACAGAAAGATTGATTTGCCTCATATGGTACGGAACCCAAAATGTGCGAAGTCCGACACGCACTTGGGGGGTTTTTTTTTTGATAATACTGTATTCGCTCAATCTTCGGGTTAAACTTTGAACAGTATATTTTACTTGAAAAATCAATGCGTCTTATAAGTTTTCTTTTTTGGAAGGACTCCCAATAGGTAAGTGACACCTGATTATCACAATGACATGATGAGGGTCGCGTGTAGCTGGTAGATGTGAGACGCACGACAGGTCATTGTGATGACACTTGGGGATGGCCTTTATCCAGCAGTGGACGTCTTTTGGCTGAAATGATGATGATGATGAAAATTTTGGATGCATTAATACCAAAACAAGTAGCTGTGGATTAAAAGCAGGCATTAGAGGTTAATATTATTTGTTGCCTTTTGGAGTTGGGATCTCATAGGTTTAGTTTAAAGATAGGCTCAGTTCTCTCATAATCGCTTATATCCGTAACTTGCACCACGAAATCAACAGAGATAAAAAGTATGAGCCAACTCGAATTTTAATAATAACTCCTTTGTACAAGTTAACAGCTTTTGAGCTTTTATGGCGACATCTATCGGCGATAATCGTGTTGTAAATGATAAGGGGCTAGCAGAGGTCTTTGTTCTTCAGTTTATTGACACATTGACGTACGAGTGTGGTGATTCATTAGTTGCAATGAACTTAGTTTTGAGAATGTGGAAGAATATTTTGTAGTTATTGTGATACGTGGAAATTGCTTTGCTATTTTGTTGTTTATTGTTTTTAAATATCGCAGCATAATGCTGAGTTAGGTGCCTTTTTGGCCTCGCACTGTTTATGTTTTGTAAATTCATAATATATGTACTGTTAAATAAGTTCTTGTGTGAGGTAGAAATAAATGATTTTTTCTTTTTTTGGGTTCCGTACTGTACTCCGCTGTCCGTCTGTCTGTCAGCGGGCTCTATCTCACGATCCGTAATAGCTACACAATTGATTTTTTTGCACAGAATGTGTACTTCTGTTTGTTTTTCTATAACAAAAAATTATAAAAACAAATGAATAATTAAAGGGGGCTTCCTCTAGAAACATTTTTTTTTTAAATTTTTTTTTTGGCTTTGTTTTGCTCTATCTTAATAATGACAATCAGAAGACGCGTATAATCTTGTACGATGGTACGGAACCCTTCATGCGCCAGTCCGACTTGGCTGGTTTTTTTTTTATTTTCTTTGTAGTGGGGCAGTTAATATCGCACAATCAAACTGTCTAGCAACCAACATTTTCTTCTATTCTTTACTTCCATTTTAGGATTTCGTACCCAGAATACCTCAGGTTACAAACGGTTAAAAAAAAGCCCTAAAGTTCTCGCTCATTTAACTATAATTGTTGCTGTAGAACGTCATCCATGTCGAATTTATATTGTCTTCTTGTCTATGTTCTTTTTTGGTAATAAAACTTAATTTTTTTTTATTTTCTAAAGAAACATCAATTTTGCCGGAAATATTAGTAGAAGCAAGATTATTATAGATGGCACGTACGTTAGTGTTATATATATTATTCGTTTTGACGTAGGCATAGATTTAATATAGATAGAGGTATATAGGTGGTTTGGTATGTACTCGTACCTATCAAAAGTTAATGTCCTTATCTCAAAATTAAATTAGGTACCTATGTCATTAAAGTTTTGTTGTGACTAAGAGCATGGACTTCAGATGTGCGCTTCTGGTGTGTCGTTTTAGGCTGTGGTATGCGTGAAGAAATACACCAGACAGCAATATATATAATATGATACTTATATTTTCAATCACTTCTTTTTCATCTACAACTCAAAACTAACTGACTTTAACAATTCATTTTTTTCCAATGAAATAAAGAAAGAAAGAAATTTACGGTAATCATGACACAAAGAAAACAGAGAAACACAACAAAAAGAAAAAGATGGGCGAAAACATGCGTCACATCCTCTCTAAACGGCCATCGCTCAGCTTAATGCTGTGACCCTATGAAACTGAAATACTATTCTAAATCTGCTGACCAGGTTCGTTTTTCATACGATTTCCTTAAATATCACAGTACTTAAATAGTGAATCAGGTTTCAAAATGAAGCCAATCGATAAATTACTATGCAGGTGCCACAATTCACATTGCCTCCTCACTACAATTCGATCGTGATAGATCAATCCTGACCTTTAATTCCTAGGTATTAGCATTCCTTATCGATTAAGTCATCCTTTCCTCTGTGAATGTCTGAATCATAGAAGTTTGACCTCTTTGTTTTTTCATTGGTGCTATTAGCAGATTAATTGCGACCAATATAATGCTCGGAATTTATTTGCATGATCGAATCAGGAATGAAAATATTCGCAAGAGAATTCTCTTGATTCTCTTGCGAATATCTTCATTCCTATTTATTCCAAACTGAGGCGGCAGTGAGCAGGGCAAATTGCTCGCAGAACAGCTGGTTGATGGGGCTGGAACGTTCTGGGATTGCGACCGCATATCGAATGATGCAGCGTTGGAAGGCCTCCAACAAGGTGGGCCGATGACCTGGTAAGGGTCGTGGGAATCCGCTGAATGACAGATCCATACGCCTGGTCGTTATAACGACACTTGGGAGAGGCATAAGCCCAGCAGTGGACGCCTTTCGGCTGAAATGATGATGATAATGATGAATATAATCTTAAGACATGTTAGTATGACCCCGAGAGAAATTGGGAGAACCAGGAGAGAGACAGATCAGGCTGTTGAGAAAAAAAGAAGCTAATTTTTTACTAAGGAGATTAAAATTAGGTACTGTAGGACCCCAAGGCACCAGTACGGCCTGCAGGGTTCTAGGGGTACTTTCGTAGCTTTGGGACTCGCTCGCTTACTGCGAGAGTTCGGTGTGTAACGAGTAAAAGATGAGAGTTTGGGCACTTCTAGGTTTATTCCTGATTAAAATAATTACATGTGTGCCCACTTGCAAGGGCTAAACTCTTATCTGACATAAAACAAAATTCACACTTACTCTTCTAAAATCATTCCATCGGCTCTCCAACATTCTTCAAAAAAAAAATTCAAAATAATAATAATAATTTCAAAAAAATAAAATAAAAAATCTTACCTGCCAGTTAAAGGCCGGTGCAGACCCGCTGAAATTAGGCCATGTCTACAATCGTCACAATACCTATCAAGTTTGTCTTTGGTGGATGTGACACTAGCATGTGTGAATGTCGATGGCTATAAGAAAAGATGGAAGGCAAAGATTTTATGGCAAGGAAGAAAGTGAAAACTCTGACAATGTCTTACGAAAGTTAATATGTAAGGAAGTATTAACGAAATAGTACTCGTTCTACACTTTGAATTCTTCTAATAACCAAGTAGCATGGTGTAGGGTTCGTTAAACTTAACGGCGTGTGCGAAGTTAGTTGCAAGTGCAACTACGCGCAGGTAAAGTCAAGTCGACAATAATTTAAGCTAATTAAGGGTCTACTAACAGTCCAGTGGCGCCCTCAATGACAAAAAAATGGTAGCGTAGCACAGAAAATAAAAAATGCTTTATCCTCTTTGTAACAAACGTGAAGTTGGATTTTTTAATATTTATTTACTGTCCACTGGAACGGGAACTGGTAGTGCATCGGGGATGTTCGCGCTATATCGCACTGACGGTTTTCACGCCGTTGTTCGCAAAAAGACGGTATCCCTGATCTGCAGATTGCGTGGCAGCCGGAACAAAATCCTGGAGACTGTAGCGGACAGGATCTCATCCCTACTTTGAAGATCTTTTGTGAGGAGGGTAATTTAGTAATTTAATAATTTGATAATTAATGTATTTTTGACATGGTATTATTGATTATTATTTTATTGTCGATTAATTATTATTTTATTTTAATCTAATTATAATTGTATTTTAATTTAATTGTAATCTTAATTTTATTTTATTTAATTGTAATTTTTATTTTATTTCTTGTATCTCACTTTATGATATGGGTTATTTTAGGCCTGAAATAAATGATATTTAATTTAATTTAATTTAATTTAATTTAACTGGACCGTTAGTAGGGGTTTAATGATATTTATAACTGTGTGGAAGCTGGGGATTTTAGGGGTGTATGGTACTTATTTATTTGTCAGTTTGGAAGTTGGTGGTAGTCCCGCACGCCATTAAGTTTAACGAACACTTTACGCCATTTATGACTTGTCAAGCAGTGGTGGCCCAGTGTTAACGGTCCCGACTTAGTAGTAGGTATGTCGTGTGTTCAAACCCAGGCCAGCGCTTTACTTTTTGTAATTTATTTCATCACCACTGCTCTCAAAATGGTGACGGAAAACATCGTGAGGAAACTGGCATGTCCTGGATTAAAAAAATTGGAGAAATGTGCCAATCACCAATCTGCACTGAGCTGGCGTGGTGGATTATGGCCATTAGGGCTCCTAGAGGGGAGGCCTTAGTCCCAGAAGTAGGAACATTATAAGGCTGTTTTTTAGGGTTCCGTAGTCAACTATGAACTCTTATAGTTTCCCCATGTCCGTCTGCCCGTCCGTCCGTCCGCAACTTAGCTCAAAGACTCCTTTCTAGTACTAAAAAGCTATAATTTGACATAGATACGAGTATATGTATATGAATCACGCAGACCAAATGGCAAAATAAAAAAAAAAATAAGGCACCTTCACGTACACGTGAAATGGGTATATTTTTTTTTGCTCGTCTATCCCATGGTGTATCGTTAGATAGGCCATTCAAAAATATTACGGGTTTGTTTATACTATTTTTCGATTCAGGGATCCGTTTGCATACAATTAAGCTCTAAATTGCTAATTTTTGCTAGAAGTTAAGTGTCCCCCGGGCCATTTTTTTTTTGGGGGTGGGAAATCATCCAATGACTTCTCCTGCTCTGCGTGGAGCGGGAGGGTGTCAGACTCTCACTGACTAAAACCCACCCCTGTACTTTTGTGTGTACTTTTTAAAAATACTGACTAAAAACTTAAAATAAACTAATTACTACAACCTGTTATCTATAGATAAATTAGAAGCATTATTTATGATTCATAATAGTCTATTGTCTCTGCCGGTTTTACTTGAAATTAGCATATATAATTGTCCCATTACACAAATGACTGGTCGCCTAGTGATAATATTTAAGGCGTGGACAAAAATTGTTATAGTTTTAAATTATAGAGTTTAAGCAAAAACTCTTGTTTATGGTTGTAATTAGTTAAGAGTAGTTATGAACATCATAAAAACTGTTTTTTATGATGTTCTGAGTTAGTTTTAAGTTTGTAATGGGTGAACGTATAATATGATTACCATGCATAATTTTGTGAGTTTCGTGATTTATTACCTGCATTTAAATATCTATTTTCTATCTAGGTATATCTGCGTGTTGCCAGTGATGACTTATGGAACCGAAACGTGGTCGCTCACAATGGGCCTCATCAGAAGGCTTACAGTCACCCAAAGGGCAATGAAGAGAGCAATGCTCGGAGTTTCCTTGCGTGATAGAATCAGAAATGATGATATCCGCAAGAGAACTAAGGTTATATACTAAGGTTTACTAAGGTTATACGACATAGCCCGAAGAATCGCCAAACTGAAGTGGCAGTGGGCAGGGCACATTGCTTGCAGAACAGATGGTCGATGGGGCCGAAAAGTTCTGGAATGGCGACCGCGTACTGGATGACGCAGCGTTGGAAGGCCTTCCATAAGGTGGACCGATGACCTGGTGAGGGTCGCGGGTAGCCGATGGATGCGAGACGCATAGGACCGATCATTGTGGTGACACTTGGGGGAAGCCTATGTCCAGCAGTGGACGTCTTGCGGTTGAAATGATGATGATGATGATGTTTTTATTATTTTTTATTTATCTCTAGATCTACTGAACCAATTTTGAAAATTCTTTTACCAATAGAAAGCTACGTTATTTGTGAGTGTCTTGAGCTAATTTTTTTTTAAATCCAAGTGGACGAAGTCGCGGACGAAGTGCTACTTTGGACAGGTCCACTTAAACTTGCGTGCTGCGTTCCTCAAAAGCTCATCATGGTTCTCTTAGGATTAGACCAGTATATATTGTATGGATTAGAACACTTTAAAAGAGACTTTTGACCTCTATATCTCTATAGAGGAAACATCGGCCTCATCTAGCTTAAACTGACATAAAGCATTGACGTGTAAAAGTGTTCTTTGTAATCAATTTGCATAACAAAAATCATTTATTATTTAACTGACAATCGTCACTCGCCCTACTTAGGTAAAAAACCATAAGTACGTGAATTTTCCATAATTTTCCATGTTCCGTGCCCGTATCCGCATTACACTGTCTGATTCACATTGAACAACAGCGACCTTCATGAAACAATGGCATTCTGTGACATAGTTTATGTTTATGGATTCGTTAGCTTCTGCCCGTGGCTTCACTCGCATGATAGTCGGAACTCGAAACGAAAGGCTGGAATAAGAAATAGGTATATTTTATTTTATTATATTATATTTGGAAAACTTACAGCTAATACATAATAATGTACATGAAAACTAGAAAACTTGTAGGCCAAGTACAAGTTTTCACTTATAGTGTAAACTTTAGCAGAAGTTATACAGCCAAAAACGAATGCTTTCTACAAAAACAAAAAAGATAAAAAAAAAATACATACTTACACTAACAAA
The DNA here is from genome assembly GCA_951329385.1 of Polia nebulosa. Classification (NCBI taxonomy): domain Eukaryota; kingdom Metazoa; phylum Arthropoda; class Insecta; order Lepidoptera; family Noctuidae; genus Polia; species Polia nebulosa. The sequence goes on from OX589609.1 coordinate 5,047,895, forward strand.
TTAAAATCGCTGACAAAAAAAACTTTTTTACAAAAAAAACAACCGACTTCCAAAAAAAAATACACTAAAAATTATAAAATAATATTAATTTCGGCAGTCGGTGTTTGTATTTTATTTCTTCGTTACTTGACACCGACTTCCGAAATTAAAGTTATTTTTTTAATTTTTAGTGTATTTTTTTTTGGAAGTCGGTTGTTTTTTTTGTAAAAAAGTTTTTTTTATTTTTCACTTTTTAGTTGTTACACCCCAGACCTAAACACCCCAATAAAATGGAACGTGGAATTTAAACGTAGTCGTAATTGGAGAACACCAGAACGTCATCTAGGAGAGGTACGTATTTTTCGTTTTTTTTTTCAGTTTCTCAAAAAGCGCTGAAGCAATTTAGATAAAATTTATATGGGAGTATTCCTTCGGATAAAAAAAAGAATTTTGAAAATCGGTCGTCAATTGACAGAGAAATCGGTGAACATACATAAAAAAATCATACAGTCGAACATAGAACCTCCTTTTTTTTCGAAGTCGGCTAAAAACACAACATTTGTAATTCCGAACTGCAAGGTTATGAAACGTTCGTAAAGAAATAATTACAAACAGTTTTTTTTTAATTTACAAATCCCAGTATAATAAAGTCGAGCGATATAAACTTCCCGGCACGCCGATTTAAAACGACTAGCTCTAATTAGGTATGAGTTTAGCCTGTAAGAAGTGTTGTCGCCAGTAGGTTAGGTCTGCGTAGTATTACCAACTCAGGTTCATCAGCCAATCCGTTCAGACATATACAGGGTGTAAACTTTCAGCAGGGCAGTAAGGGAACCTTAACCGTGGCAGCTACACGAAAAAGGTCTAAGGAGACTATTCATAATTTTTTGTGAAATTTTGATCTCCATGCACAGATTTTCAAAAAAACTTACAATTGGCAAGAAAATGGCAATTTTAATCGATATTTTTTTGATGCCAGTAGATCCTGTTTCTAATACTGTTCAAAAACTTCTATGAGGCCAACCCTGGTTTTTTTTTTGGGGGTGTGGGAAATCATCCCATGACTTCTCCCGCTCTGGGTGGAGAGGAGGGCGCGTCAGACTCTTACTGACTAAAACCCACCCCTGTTCCTTCTCTGCCTGAGTGCCCATGGGTGCGGTAACTTATTTTCAGAGTTTATCCGCTACCCCTAGGCATGCAGGCATCGGCCACGATGGGCCCCGTCAGTGGTGGCTGACACTATTCTCTTTGAGGCGCGCGTGGAACACTACCCACTGCTCGCCGTCCGCAGGCCCGGGTCTACGGTGGCCGGAGATCCCCTCGCGACGTCCTACGCCCAGTACGCCTAGTACCTCTCCTGCGGTGGTAGCGGCCGGGGCCGTGACGGCCACTCCGTTGAGCTTCCCTCACGCGTCCCGCCTCCGCCTTCGCGAGCATTACTATAATAATAATAATAATAAGGCAGTACTCCTGGACACGGCGCGCATAGTTAGGAGGTTCCTCTCTCAGGAGCCCTGACCACCGGTAGCTTGGACCCTATCCCGATACCGGTGGGATACTATTTTTTATATTTTTAAATGTTTTTATATTTTGATATTTTAATATTTAAAAATGTAAATTGTATGTTTAAACTATAAAATAAATGGAATAATAATAATATTCCACAACTATCACACAACGCCATCTAGTCCCAAGCTAAGCAGAGCTTGTGTTATGGGTACTAGACAACTGATAAACATACTTATATATTTCTAAATACATACATATTATAGATAAATTACACCCGGACACAGAACAAATGATCGTGCTCATCACACAAACATTTGTCCTGGGTGGGAATCGAACCCACGACCTCCGGCATAGCAGTCAGGGTCACTAACCACTAGACCAACAGGCCAGTCCAACTCTCCGGCCAGGCCAGTACTGGTTCGCAAAAGGGGGAGACTGCTTCCCATTCCCTCTCGCTCCGTATCATGGCCTAAACCAGGGTCGGGCGCGAGAGGTCGACGCCACCTATCGCATCCACGAGGACACGGCGGTGCTCCGCTCCAGCGGGGCAGACCTCCACCGTATGCTCCATTGTGTCCTCTGGGCGATCCGTGCAGGCCAACCCAGGTTGGAGATTTAATAAAAAAGTCCAAAATTGCAAAAAACTTTTCCCATACCTTCTGTATGAAAATTTTACACTAAAATTATTTTGATGTCAATCGGTCATGTTTCTAATACTGATCAAAAACGGGTCTATCGGATCAACCATTGTTGGAGTTCTAATATGTTAGTGTCATGTAGATGCAACGGATAAGGTAGTTCCCCTTACTCTCCCGCTGAAAGTTTCCATCCTGTATCATCTGCCTAGCCTTTTCCCAACTATCGGTCGGCTGCCAGTCTAACCCGAGGCAGCTGAATACCAGTATTTTATATGGAGCGACTGCCTATCTGACCTCCACAACCCAGTTACTGGGTAATACGGTACCCCTTGGTAAGACTGGTTGTCAGTTTTTCGGGCTTCTGACGATCAGTAACGACTGTCAAAGATCCACGATTGACAGCCGGGACCAACGGCTTAACGTGCTTTCCGAGGCACGGAGGAGTCTCGGTATGTGTAAAGATGGTCACCCGTCCATGGACCAACTCCGACAAGCGTAGCTTAACCTGATAGGTCGACCCATGCCGCTGTACCCTGTATACAGGGTGTAACGAAAAGGTGTGGTCATATTTTAAGAACTGCATCTGCCCATCGATATGAACAACTTTCTTCATGAAAACCTGAGGAAATTCTCAAAAAATTTTTTTACCTCCCATACAAATATTGATCAGCTGATGATAACTTTGCATGGAAAGCCCATTTTTTTTTTGAGAATTTTCGCTATTTTCTTAAAGAATGTTGTTCATTCCTATGGGCAGAACCGGTTTTTAAAATATGACCACACCTTTCCGTTACACCCTGTATATACCTGAGTACTATGTTCTCCTAACTGCCTCGTTGGTTTTCTGATCGCAAACGCGAGCGCGAGGTCCTGGACGACTCGGCCGGGTCGACCAAAAAGTGCTATTGGGTTTTCCATTAAGAATTACTCTGCATCAGCCCGAAGTTTGGAAGTTGGTGATGTGATACCTACTTGCGTCGGAAAGCACATAAAGCCGTCTCGTCGTCGCTTCGGATTGCCTTCCCATCTAAGGTTGCCAACTTTTTTTAAAAGAAATAGAGTATATCTGATTTCAGACAGGGTAATTAAAGACAGACTTTAAAAAAAAGGCTTTTTTTTAATTTTTGAAAATATATTTTTTGTGCCTTTTGCTGATAACAATTTTTCATAATTTTTAAATGAATTGTATGACTACAAACATTCTTAATCTATTTTTATAGCTTATTTTTTACATTTTTGGGTTATGTCAATTGTGAAAAAAAGATTTAGCGTACTCTATTAGTATTACAGATTTGAGAGAACACCTACATAAAATAGAGTACAATACTCTAATTTAGAGTATACGTTGGCATACCCTATTCCCATCGGACTATAAGCGTGAAGGAACAATGAGTAAACCAGTATGCGCACGTGCTTGTAAACTATAATAAAGAAGAGTTTTGGAGTGAAAACATGACATGCAAACAGACAGCATCACATTCAAACTTATAATTTAGGAAGGATTTTATGTAGGTATTTGTAGGATATCTTCGCGTATGCGACCACACATTGTGCAATATTTAAAATTGTGATGCAATATTTAGAAATGTTAAGGTCACGAGCTACCCAAAGTCAATCACCTATGGCTGACTGGGGTTACTGACATTTGTATGCACCAGTGACATGAATTCATTGACCTAAGGCAAAGTGGAGTCACTGACTTTTTTTTCTTTTAACGGTTTCGAAAGTCAGAACGAAAAACGAAACCCATAAAGGATCATTCGTGTGACTGTCGGTCTGTCCGTCTGTCACAGCCAATTTGCTCCGAATCTACTTGGCCGATTGAGTTGAAATCTGTGACCCAAAGGGGGTCACTTTTGGGGTGCAAAACAGAATAATAAAAAGATTTTAAATCTTAAAAAATAATAATTAAGTACTGTGTCACATATCATTCAAAGGGAAAGCAAGTAAGGATTTTTTTTTTAATAATTTCAAATACATACTCTCGAAAACTATTACGCTCTTTCTGGGGCAGTTGGCTTAAAAGAGAGCCATTGTATAGGTAGTGTGACGACCTTATGTTGGCGGCCTTATGTTGCCGACTGGCAGGTTAGAACTTTCTAGAAACTCTTGAAAAGCCGTTTGATATAAATTAAGAAGAAATGTTAGGCTTGACGTTTGTGTCAGACTGAGTTAGGGTTCCGCGAGCCCGACGACGGGGTGGGCTAATATGTAATCTTCCATATTATACTGAATATAGTAAATTGCAGTCGCCCTCAGATATATTAATTGTCCGCCCCGTAGATAGATCCCATCCACACAGTCCTCTCCCATCGAGTCAACGAGTGCTGGTGCTACGCGACGCCCCCGTTAACGTCGAAGGGCTACTAAGAGGCTCTGCAGCCCACAAGAGGGCTTGGGTCTTTACAGTAGCAATAAGTGATAGCTAGGCTTTTGATAAGATAGCCATGATCTAGTCTTCGAAAAGAGAGCCATTGTATAGGTAGCAATAAGTGATAGCTAGGCTTTTGATAAGATAGCCATGATCTACTCTTCGAAAAGTGACATAATATACACGTATTAATTTGCATGGTAAGCCATTATCACTGTAAATGTCGAGTCACATAAAAAATGAATAGTCAAATACAGTAATTTTTTTAAACTAAAAGACGAAACCCTTTACCGTTAAAATATCTCTACCCAGACATGCTATTTCCAATCGCAAATCTTCATTAATAAAGTTCGAAATTGATTAGCAAATTCATAAAATGGAATATACCCTATTTCCAATATTACCTCTTTAAAAATAAAGTTCAAATTCGTAAAGCAAAGTCGTAAAAGGAATTGGAACCAATCGATCAATGATGGATGTATTGAAAATCGCAGGTGTGCGCATGATTCGACTTTTTTGTCGTGCGTTTGTCGATCCATTATACTGTGACTATAAGTATTGTCATCGCATTGATTTGAATACGTGACGTTTATTTTGTATGTGTGGTTTTCGATTATGTGTTCTACCGTGAAGTTATAAAGGTGAATTTTGAATAAAAATATTGTATGGGTAGAGATGGGGTTATTGGTTGAAAATGACGTGGTGGCATCCTAATTATTTAAGCATGATTTTAAAACATTATAGTTATTTAACGATCCACAAATACAATACATTCACTGTGCATACAGCTAAGGAATGGAATTCCTTACCGGAGTCTGTGTTTCCTGGTAGCACAACCTGTAAGTGTATTCGCTAACTCGGTTAACTTCAATTAGATAGGCAGTACGCAGTACATTGCTGCTTTGACGTATAGGATAACAAAAATGTACTACGAAGTGCCTATTATTAATCGATGTATACCGAGCAAAGCAGCAATGTACAGCAAAGTGCCTATCAAACTGATGTCAAGTGAGTTAGCGAATACATCAACTGAAGGAGTATTTAAGGCGCTATTAACTGTCAATGACCTTGAGTAGTTAGCTTGCGTGTTCTGTGCTGAGCCCACGTAACGCGTTGTAGGTACGTCCACCCAGTAACAGTACTCGCCCATCGAAGAGCGCTGTCCGAAATTAGACGCATTATTAATTTATTACATATAAAACAACAGGTATTAGGTATACTAAAACACTTAGACTAAGATATAAATAATAAAATTATCTTTAAAATGGTGAAGGTTTTCATAAAAATACGCTTTACAGTTTTTGCATGATTCTCAATTTTTTATCCGCGTTAGACATAACTTTAAAAATTAATTACACTATGTTATAAAAATATAATTTCAAATATTCTCAGATCAAGATAAAAATATGTCTTAAGTAACATATTTTTTTTTTCAAAGAAATAAAACTAGTCGTTTAGACGTTATGTTCAATTTAAAAAAATAAAAGTCGTATATCACTTCCAGGCAAGCGTGCTTCGTCGTCGACCACATCATCGCTTACCATCAGGAGAGATAGTGGTTAAGCGTGAGGCTAACAATGACAAAAAAAAATCTATTTGATTTAATCTGTCGGGCTTGTTCTAGTATGTTGAAGTCGGGTTTTAGTCTAGTAGAATGCAGAAACTGTATAACATTATTTTGGAGAAGGATTGGCTGCCTATTTGAGTTCTGCCACCCAGTAACTAGGTGACATCATACTCCTTGGCAAGACTGGTATCATTTTGAATTTGATAGTGCTGTCCTTAGACTATGAAAGGTCATAGACGCAACGTTATTGGACATTAAATGAAGCAGGATCGTTAAAATGTGTGAGTGACCTTGACGAACGATGACGTTTCGGCTTCTCATTTTGTCTGTGTGAGCTTATTTTGCGTGTACAGATACAAGCCGGCTTCTCATTCTGGTACTTCAGATTGCTGGCTTTTGACACTCTGTCTATAACCTTTCATAGTCGAAGATGCTGTATATAGTTCTGTTTAAAAACTCAAACAGAAACATAAATATTGAGGTCAATAAAAGGAATAAATAGGCATTACCTATCGAGACAACCACAATTACAGGGATATTTTTTACTTACCTACTCAGACCTACACCTACGTTTTACCCGTTTGCTCCAGAAGAAGGGTAATGTCTTTCGAGAGTACGTATGTATGTCTATTTCTTTGGCCCGCCCTGTAGCCTAAACGACTGAATGGATTTTAACAAAAAAAATCAACCGACTTCCAAAAAAGAAAATACACTAAAAATTTAAAAATAACTTTAATTTCGGAAGTCGGTGTTTGTATTTTATTTCTGTTAAAAAAGGTTTTTATTTTTCACTTTTTAGTTGTTATACCCCAGAACTAAAAACCCCATTAACATGGACCGTGGAATTTAGAAATACTCGTAATTGGAGAAAACCAAAATGTCATCTATGACTATCTATGTGGGACCACCTCGGGAGTATATTCTTTCGGATAAAAAAAGAATTTTATTTTTCACTGTTTAGTTGTTATACCCCAGACCTAAAAACCCCATTAACATGGACCGTGTAATTTAGAAATACTCGTAAATGGAGAAAACCAAAACATCATCTATGTCTATCTATGTGGGACCACCTCGGAAGTATATTCTTTCGGATAAGAAAAGAAAAGAATTTTGAAAATCGGTTCACAACTGACAGAGAAATCGGTAGACATACTTACATAAAAAAAAATGCATTCGAACATAGAACCTCCTTCTTTTTCGAAGTCGGTTAATGAGATATCATTAGGTTGGTCTCGCCAGTCAAAGTGACATAGGCTAACGAATTAAAACAAATAAAACCAAAAACAGGACATTAAAAGGTAAGTGTACCTAATGGTATTTTTTGTGACTTGGTCCAAATGGTAACTCACTAAAAGGTAAGAAAAAAAATACATATATATTTTCAAAAAACAACTAAAAAGTTCCAAACGATTTATTTTTTAAGCAGACTGATGCAGTTGGTGGCATTAAACCTGTGATTGAATAAAACAAATACAAGATTTTTTAAAATGTTCAATTTATATTCTACAAAATATGAAAGCAGAATATGAAACTCAGGCAGAGCAACTTTCCCGGGCCTGCGGACGGAGAGCAGTGGGTAGCTCGCCGTCCGATCAGCACCAGGCCCGTGAGTCGACGGCGCGTAGTGTTCCACGCGCGCCTCAAAGAGCTTTCAGCAAACACTGACGAGGCCCATCGTGGCCGGTGCCTGCATGCCTAGAGGTAGCGGATAAATTCTGAAAATGAGTTACTGCACCCCTGGGCTCTCAGGCAGGGAAGGAACAGGGGTGGGTTTCAGTCAGTAAGAGTCTGACACGCCCTCCCGCTCCACCCAGAGCGAAGGAGGAAGGGAGAAGTCATTGGATGATTTCCCACCCCCCCCAAAAAAAAAAGGCAGAGCAACTTTAAAAATAAATTAGCTATCAAAACAAGTAACATGACACCAACACACACAATTTACAAGCACCGTACATGACTCCATACAAATTCAAAACAGAGCATTACAAAGCATCGCAGTTCTAATTAAATAGCTTGTAAGTGAGAATCATATTTCAGCAGTCGCTACTGTGCTGAAACGTAAGCTGACGAGCAAATATTACGCTTGCTAAACAATAGACTGGCAAGTACTGTTGGTAGATAAAGGGAATTGGATATTGTGTAAAATATTCGTTTTTAGGAATTAGGAATGAGTATATAAGAGGAAGTCTGAAAGTGGCACCGCTGACTAAAAAGTTGTATGGAAATCGGTTGTCGTGGTATGGGCATGTGATGCGTAGGAATGAAGAAAATGTCGTGAGGAAGGTCTTGTGTATGGATGTGGATGGCTATAAGAGTAGAGGAAGGCCAAAGAAACGATGGTTAGACTGTGTAAAAGAGGATATGGGTGAAAAGGGGGTGACTACAGAGATGACGACTAGTAGAGGAGTATGGAAGAAAAAGACATGTTGCGCCGACCTCAAGTATATTCGGATAAGGGCAGGAGAATGATGATGATGATAATGATTTGTTTTTAGGAAGAATGAAAAGTAAGAAAAAATATTTATTTGGGACATTCACAGGAAAAAATATCTAACTGTTTAGTAGTTTAGGTTTATTTTTATTTTTAGGGTCCGTACCCGAGGGGTTCAAACGGAGCCTTATTGTTGTCACTCACGTGTCCGTCTGTCTGTCTGTCTGTGTATGTTATGAAGAATTTTTTAACTTCCCATTGACCTATGAACTTGAAATTTAATGACAATGTTTAATATTACGTAAAATTTACTATTAAATACCAATATTTGGTACGGAACCCTTAATGTGCGAAATCCGACACGCACTTGGCCAGTTTTTTTTTATTATATCCCACCCCATATCTAAAACTTAATAGTAAAGTTATGTCCGAATTGATAACCCCATTAACATGGAATTTGAATAAAATTGGAGAAAATAAAAACGTCATCTGAATACATAAATAATTAATAATATATAATATTCATAATATAATTTATAATATTTTTTTTTTTTATATAATATAATTTATATAATAACGTAGAAATAATTATCGGTGTTTTTCTGGTGGTCGCCACTGTTGATTCTGACTTTCAGGAGTTGGAGTGCTTGAGAATAGTTGAGTGAGTTTAGCCTCGCATTATAACGTTACTCAGATGTACGCTATAGTCTAGCTTCAACACCGCCGTGAGGCCTACATTACTCCACCCGGGCCTGCGGATGGCGAGTAGTGGGTAACTCGCCGTTCGATCAGCACCAGGCCCGAGAGTCGACGGCACGAAATGTTCCACGCGCACCTCAAAGAGTTGTCAGCAAACACGACGGGGCCCGTCATGAACGATGCCTGCCGCCCAGGGATTGAGGATAAATTCGAAAGAGTTACCTCGCCCCTGAGAACTCAGGGCAGGGAAGGAACAGGGGTAGGTTTTAGTCAGTTAGAGTCTGACACGCCCTTCCGCTCCACTCTAGAGCGGGAGATGTCATTGGACGATTTCCCACCCTCCATAAAAAAAAAAACAAAAAAAGCGAAGGCCTACATTACCATAGCATAACGCGACGCATAGCATATCGTGACGTAGTGCTAAGTGAAGTGAAGTTATTACGAACATAGGCTTTTGTTTCTATATAGGTACCTATTAACACAAACTGTATTATAATATATATGTTATTTTATAAAGTATCTATGGGCCAAAGCAGCCTGAAAACAAAGAGATTTTTTTTTATTATTAAATGCATTATAACGCATTTAATTTTCTCACTGCTGGGATTTGGATCACAGGCCATCAACCGTTTAGTTTCGGGAAAGTCGTTTAAAAGGTTTAATATAAAATAAATATTATAATATTAGTCAGTGATGAACTCTTGTGTGCTCATAGCAACACGCTTTCTGGCGATTCCTCTAGTGGCTTTGTGAACTTATTGTCTTTTCAAGGAATGGTGACAAAGACTACATATTTGATTACATCATCCTATAACCTGACATAATTCTTTGAACCGGTACAGACAATACACCGTTACCAAAACGGTTAACTGATTCCAGGATTAAGTACCCGTTTAGGCTAACGTCATTTTAAATTGTAGGAAATGGGTTATTTCTTTCCCCAATTTCATACAATGAACTGCGATTAGCAGAATTGTCCGACAAGAAACCAAAAAAAAAAAATATAATTACTGTACTTAACGTTTCAAATATTCTTTCCTGAAATCGGCACAAAATAACTGCTAGAATAACAAAGAAAAACAAAGATCTATAAAGTTAAAAAAAAAAACTATACGAAACTACAAATCGGGACAAAATAAAGTGCATAAAAAATTACACGTATTTATTTTGACCGCAGTACACTGCGAGTCAATATAACTGGTATCAGTCACCTCGAGTTTGGCTGCAATATTCATTACGCGCGGCTTACTGTTGGCTATTAATTCGCCAACACTGATGCACGCCATTGTACTGAGGTGTGCTGTACTGTTGTTTGTTTTCAGGGCTGCTAACTGTTGGAGGGAAGTCTTTCTTTTCTTTTTTGATAATGCATGAGCTGTGTTTTCCATTTCCAAGTTGTGGCCATAAAACTGCATTGGCTTATGGAATCTACCATTTTTCTTCAGCGACAATCATAAAATGACGCTCAGTCAAAGTCATGGCTTAATTTAAAATGATATATCATAAAAATTCATAACACAACATCATGCCTGTATTTCCAGGAAGGGTAGGCAGAAATGTATCTTAAAAAAATAAAAAAGTCTGTTATTTTAAATTAAATGCCCATGCATTTTTTTTAATTTGCTTGAACTGTCCTACTTCTGGGCAAAGGTCTCCCTCCATTCTTTCCATTTCTCTGTAAGCTGTGCTTCTTCACGCCAATCCGCCAAGAAAATTTTAAAATTAATTGAGTAAAATTAATACCCAGACAATGTATCAACTGTCATCCACGATTACAACTAGTAAAAGACGTTCGATATTTCTAGAACACAAAAAAGGCCTTAGCATAAAATAAAAATGTAAAGACGACCACTAACAACTAAACAAAATCGTAGACACCAAAACATACCTACACTTGAGTGCAAAAATATAAGACGACATAACATGAAATCAATACGAAATATCTCTGTGTATGATTCATCTGACATTCTGATCTTGACCCACTTTTCAAGTTTTACAAACAAACAGTCTGCAAGCCTTGACTAAGCACGAAAGAATGCTGCAATGTAGTGTGTCAAAAAAATCGACGTTGAATGTATATAATTGTGACAGACTCATTTCTATAAATAAACTAGGTTCTGCAAGCGGCTTCGCCCGCATCGCATGGTACTAATACTTCCCCAACTTCAAATTATAACCTACCTATGTGCTATTCCAGAATATAATCAATATCTGTGCCAAATTTCATCCAGACCAGTCTAGCCGTTCTGGCTTGATTGAGTAACAAACAATATAACTTTTGAATTAATAATTGGATTTTGTACAAATACGTAAGTTTTTTTTGAAAAGCCGACACCGTTATTTTAATATTTCGCGATTATAATATTATTAGTTCAAATATTACACAACTTTTGCACAATATTTTTTTTAATCATACTGATAAAGCTATGCTTTAATAAAACACTTTTTTACAAAATAAAAAAACTTGAGAGGTGTCAAGGGACACCCGGATGGAACGAAGTTCCTTTCGATTAATTAGTGAAGGAATTGTAATATAATTTTATTTTTTTTAATTTATAATATTTTTTTTTATTATTAACTACGCACACACGCACGCACGTAAGAAGTTATACTTCATCATCTCATCTCATCTCATCGCAGCTCAGCTCAGCTCAGCACAGATCAGCTAAGCTCAGCTCTGCTCAGCTCAGCTCAGCTCAGCTCAGCTCAGCTCAGCTCAGCTCAGCTCAGCTCAGCTCAGCTCAGCTCAGCTCAGCTCAGCTCAGCTCAGCTCAGCTCAGCTCAACTCAACTCAACTCAACTCTTTAGCAAACAACAACTATAACAAAAGTAATTGTAATAAAATTTTATTTTTTTTACTATAGCAAAAAGTGTCGTGACAACTTTTCGTAAGAATTTTTTCCGTCTAGCCCCCTTTCACAACGCGCGATAAGGAACTTCGTTCCAAAAATAGAACTGACTTCCAAAAAAAGTGCAAAATAACTTTAATTTTGGAAGTCGGTGTCAAAAAACAAAGACACAAAACTAGAAACACCGACTGCCGCAATTAAAGTTATTTTGCAGTTTTTTTGGAAGTCGGTTCTATTTTTTCAATTTTTTTTTATTTTTTACTTTTTAGTTGTGATTCCCTATTAAATTGTGTTAACAATACATAGATATACGATCGCAGCAATCGCAGTTGATTTGCTGTCAATTTTTGAAGAGTTCCGTTGTCTTTCTCCGAAACTCATCATCAGATCTATATGAAATTTGAATGAGACTATTTCGGAATAGACCCCTTTCGAACAAAAAAATAATTTTGCAAATCTGTCATTATGTGACGGAGTTATGCCCAAACATAGATTTTAAAAATATATATATATTTAAACATTCGAATTGATAACCCCCTTCTTTTCTTCAGTTGGTATCTCTGTAAGACCGGTTGCACACTACGTCTGATACTTATCCGATACTTATCCGTCAAAATACAGATCTATAGAAAACTTAGACCGAACTCGGATTGGTAGCGCGTAACCTACCATACAAATTGTTCTACGACCACGCCGGACCGTATTTTCTTTATGCGCGTATTTTCTATATTGCGGATAAGTAGCGGACGTAGTGCGCAACCGCTCTTACAGAGATACCAACTGAAGATGGAAGATTATAGTTTTCATATTTTTAAACAAAACGTTTCTTACTAAAATCAATGAAAGAAAAAGTATTTATTGCCACAGAACCGATGACACATGCATTAAAATTATGAACTTAAAACTAAAAACCATTTAACAATTGCTTACGCATATCGTTATTTCCTATAAAACAATGCTTTTAGAACCACCATTAAACAGTAATTGTAAATACTATGAATTCTAAGTTTGATAAAAAGTAAACAAAAATTATTATTCTCCAGACATTAATATTTTAATATCCGTGCCAACCATACCATTGAACCCAGCAAAGTGCACCAGCTATTGTCCAACCCTGCCAATGATTAATAGCATCTATGATGCCTTGGTAATTACCGCGAACAATTGTATCGCGTGAAAAACTATCTGAAACCACCGCTGTAGCTGAAAACTTTCATTAAATTAACACGTCACCTCCATGGAATGGCTTTTAGATGGTTTTTATTTTTGTTTCGTTGTTTCGCATTCCGGTAGTATAAAACAAATAATAATAAAAAATTCTATTATTTCTTAACAATGTTAGTTTTGTTAGTTATCTCAAATTATATTATACAATCAATCTACCTAGCTTTTTCTCAACTATCTTGGGGTCAGCTTCCTGTTTAACCGGATGCAGCTGAATACCAGTATTTGCCTATCTGACCTTCACAACCCAGTTACTGAGTAATACGATACCTCTTGGTAAGAATGGTTGTCAGACTTTCGGGCTTTTGACGACCCGTATTTACTGTCAAAGATCCACGATTGACAGCTTAGACCAACGGGTTAACGTGCTTTCCGAAGCACGGAGGAGTCTCGGTATGTAAAGATGGTCACCTATCCATGGACCAACCTCAGAAAGCGTAGCTTAACCTGATGGATCGACCCATGCGGCTGTTATTACTTTAGCCACGAGCTCCTCGTAGTTAGTAATTTAATTATGTTAGTAAATTATTTTTTGAAGATAGGGCTAAGGCGTCCAAAGATATTCATATGTCTCTTTTAAGAGCTATTAATTTGTTTCCAGTAATATAGTTTATCTAAAAATGTATTTGAAATTTTAGCAATTTCGTTTAACCATTGCGTCAGCCTACTGTGCTAATTTCTACTAATCTGATCCTACTAAAATACGGTATGTTTTTCAATCAATCATGCTTTTACGACTACACGTATTTGACCGTTATTTTTATTTAGTTAGACAGGTAGATCATTACCTGGATTAGGACATATGATACTTTTAATTCAATCCCAGAAATAGAATAATTTCTGACTTAAACTGCAAAACTGATAATCAGTTTTACATAACTCCACATGAGGGGCCCTAAGTACACGTCACCTTTTTACTTTTGATATTTGTTGTATGCATACAAATGTCGTTTAAATAAAAAAATAAATTGTTTCTCTAATATTTTTTGTAAAACAGTGTTTTTTTCCAACTCCATTTATTTCCATAACTGACAAGTAACGTTAACAAGTTTCTTCAATTATTTACATAAACTAATCCACTCATTCATACTCATCCGTTAGGGGTTCTAACTAACCATCATTTGACTCATAATTTACAAATATCCCAAACCTGTATCCTAGCTTATTTGGGAAACCAAAACGAACAATATTCACACACTTGTCCTCATTTGAATATGTCGATACTTCAAAATTTACACGCATATGATCGTCAACACCTTGCGAACTCCCAAATAGCAGAAGTATGCAAACAAATATACTCACACGGTCAATTAGATATTCGTCCATGGGTAAAGAATTACATTATTCTAATGTACCGACATTTGTTATAAACGAATTATTTAAATTGCAACCGATGTGAGAGAATGCAAAAGGACAGATGCAAATTTGCGAATCTTACAATCTCAGTTGATCAGGAACTAAATGAGGATTTTATACAAAAATGTAAGAACAAAATCCCTCGTACTTGAGCGCGTTTGAAATGTTTGTCTCCTTTTCGGGAATTTTAAGCGGTATCACACAGGGATGGAAGGAATATCTTGGAAATACAATTTCACGTTGTGCTTCTGAAAATTTCAATTGGAAATAATTTAAAGATAGTTTTAGTAGATACGATCAGCAATACAATGTTACTTGAATGGAAACTGTACATGTTGAAGTAAATTATGAATATAGGACAAAAGTAACGTAAGCAAATGAACTAAGAATTAATGCAGACCTAGACCTACGAATGGCAAAATATAAGCAATGTGATATGACCCAGTTTGTAAATCAATGGGTCAATGAATGCATCACGTGCTGCTTAACTAATACATAAAGAAACAACGTAGAAGCAAATACTAGTATACATCAAATAATTATCATATCCATCCAAACAGACAACAGAAACGAAACAACTCGTCAATCACAGTCAGCAAAAACATCTTATCCACACTTTTCTATGCAAACTAGAAGGATCAAGTGTTACATTCGCACAAAGAAACAAATCCTAACAAAACAAAATAAAGAAATGCTCAAGAATAATATTGTAATAATTTGAATACATTTCATGGTCAATTTGATAAGTAACCACATTGAAAATAAGTAGATGCAATCCATTTTGCAAAATTGATATTTGATTCAAATCATCTAGGAGAAAAGGAGACAAGAAACATTATAACAAAAGTTAAGAGGGGTGAGACAAGGACAGAAGATATTTAAATTGTCAATGCAGACAGGTAAAAAGGGATGAAGGATAATGTGGTGATGGCAAAGAATGATGGAATGACACAATTTTATGTAGATGGGGAATAAGTGCAAATGATGGAATGTGATTTTTTAAAGCCAATATTAAACATGTGAATGGACAAGTGACTTTTTTCCCATAAATGAATATTTTGTTTATAACCTGACTACCCGAGAATGGTAATTTAGGAAATGATTGATCATTAGATTTGTCTTGGCAGTCAAAGTGACATAAGCTATATGAATTTTAAAAAAAAAAACAAATCGCGGCCGCCATTTTAGTTGCGCTGTCGTATTTTTCGAAGGTGATAATATTATGATCATTTGAGGTATCAAAATAAAAGGTTCGAATGGTGTAGGTGATGCCAAAAAAATAACTCAATTAAGTAGAAAAAAAAACTTAAATGTTCAAGCAGGCTGATGTTCAATCACAGATATGATGCCACTATCTGCTTCAGACTGCTTGAAATTGACATGTTTGGAACTATTGATTCGTCTTTTGTAGACAGTTTTTTTTTTTCAATTTTATATGGCTTAAAATTGTGTGACTGCTGAGATGAAGAATAAAAGAGAGATATAGAAGAAGTCATGTTGCGCCGATCCTTTTTTTTGAGGGTGGGAAATCATCTTAAGACTTCTTCCACTCTAGGTGGAGCGGGAGGGCGTGACAGACTTTTACTGACTAAAACCCACTCCTCTTCCTTCCTTCCCTGAGTACACAGGGGCGCGGAAACTCTGTTACGAATTTATTTACAAATAATGTTGAGGCGCGCGTGGAACACTACGCGCCGTCGACTCTCGGGTCTGGTGCTGATCGGACGGCGAGCTACCCACTACTCGCCGTCCGCAGGCCCGCATCTACGGTGGCCGGAGATAGTCTCGCGACCCCCGACGCCCAGGGCGTCTCCTGGGGCGGTGCTGTTGCGCCGATCCTAAATACATTTGGGATAAGGGCAAGTGAATGATAATGTGATCTTCTTAAAAGGACAGAGAAGTTCGAATGTTGGTCAACCTAAACTCCATTTTATTTAGGTGTTTAAGTAAAGGTAGGTAAACAAAAAAAAAATGACACTGGCATTTAAATTGTGAATATCGCAAGGGACTAAACATTATACCTGTTACTTCAGTTGTGGGAAGGGGTGAAGGATTCTTACCTCACTAAAACCACTCGGTGATCACGATCAGCACATGAAAGGGGGCCCGTTACCACTAAAAGACCACTCCGGGACCCCGTCTGTGCAACGCCTGTTAGGGCACATCGCTGAAAAGACCTGTGCACGTAGCACGTGATCACAGTGCCGCCATATTCCCTGGAATACTTCGGTGGGCAATCAGAGTTGTCGGGCCTGCTGAATTGCTCACCTTGATTACAGTTAAATAGCTGAACAAATTAAGTATAGCAACAAAATTTCAATACACATAATCTTACCTACTCAAACGCCCGCATCACCACGGTGGTCAAAATACGATCACCATGGCGGTCCGCGCGGTTTGTTACGCAAATGAAGTATTGTATTATCAATTCAAGATTTCTAGATCAAGGCCCCTGCACTACATTGACACATTTCTTCAGAAGGTAACAACGGTACAAAAAGATATAGGCCGTTTATCGAATATTTATTAGTTAGGTGATTTTGCACGAGTATAGGTAACCTCAACCTTGGAATGGTTTATGTAACACGTGGGGAGAAACGTGCTTGAAAACAAAGAAGAAAAAATCTTTTCATCGTTTTTCTGGGTTTCATAGTCCTAACAAGGACAAGAAACCCTTATAGTTTCGGTATGTCCGTCTGTCCGTCCGAGGCATAGCTAAGAGACTGTTAGTACTAGGAAGCTGTAATTTTGAATGGATATATTGTTAGATATTCCCCTTCCAACCTACCCGCAACGAGTGGAAGTGTATAAAAATGCATGGCGCGCTGTCAACGGGCTCTTCTTCGTTTGGCTCCGGACGCGACTGACGTATTTTAGAGTCGTTATAATGTTATTCAAAGATCGTGTTTATAATGTTGTAGAAGTAGGAACGTACTTGTTATTGTAAAACGTTTTTATGGAATAAAACTTTCTTGGTTGATGAGTCATTTATTTTCATTTAAATAATAACCGCTTCTGGTCCTTAAGATCAGAAGTGGGATAACCACGCGTTCTAAGCCGTTTTTGCCATCTAAATACCTAAGTGCTTGGTTATTTTATCCTGTCAAAGAGAACGTTAAAGTGAAGTGTTGTACTTTTAATCGTAAAGTGCAGACTTGTCAACCGTAAGTAAGTTTTGTTTCCTTATAAAGTGTCGAGAGCGTATTTCGGTTCAGAGGACGTAAGAACTCGTTGGAGCGACAATTTGCTAGTCTTAGTTCTTACGAATCGCGCCGCGATAGTTTTAATTTCACGCCACTTTTATCACGCACTACCCTCAAAATAGATTGATAGACCATAGCGACAGATTTTATAAGCATCAGTGTTTTGCGTAGAACCCGTGGCAGTTCTCGTTCTTGTAGATCAGTGTTTTTCAAACTGTAGGTCGCGACTCGCGACCCCAGGGGGTTCCAAAGTTTTGCTTGGGGTGTCACGGTCGCAAGCCAAGTAAAAATATAAAGCGAGGATTGCTAGTCTTGCAGTAGAAGAAGGCCCATGCCTGTTCATTTTTCAATATTTTTAAAATCTTTGTTCTATTTTTGTCACGCAAATAGTGTGATCTGAAACATAATATTCGACTTAGATGTTTAGGTTTAAAAATAGACCACAAGAGTGCATTACGCCCGCTCGCTCACCGCATTGTTACGGCCCTAGGGGGTAGCCACAATTATTTTTTTCTTAATAATTGGTCGCATGTTCAAAAGTATTGAAAAGTAGATATTGCAAAACTTGACGACTTGTGTGATGGTGCTCTCTGTCGAATTCTTATGAGGTTAGAAGTTATTGAGCGTTAATTACGGAGTATCAATTAGTGAACGTCCGTTTCATTCAAATACCGAAAGCCAGTTATTTTTATCAAATACGGTTGAACGAACCCCTGATTGCAAACGATGTTCGAGTTTTAAGCGGCTACACTTTTTAAGTTGAAAACTACCTACCTGTTGAAGTTTTAACTCTGGCGGGTTTGAAATTCCTTTTTCGGGAAGGTAAGTCAGTAGTTACCAGGGGCGACTGATTGTACATGGTCAGGTACGGCCGAGCCCAGGGAAAGTGAATACTCTCTTTCGATCATCGGAACCTACTAACGTTACCGGTCCTGTAGTTTCTGGGGCTTGCAAGCTATTTTCCAACCCCAACCCATCCCTTGCGAGGAACAGAGGACACAGATGTCAACCACAGTTGTCCCGACAGAGCTCGTGAAGCAGCTCATGGAGAACCTCCGGCAGCACAACCAGGCGCTGGAGGAATGCCAGCAACATACGCGGGCCCTGTCGGAACAACTGAAACAGGCTCCTCGCTACGTCGCCGGCCAAGGTCAAACCTTTGCTGAAATCGCTGCCAGTTCTAAACAGCGAATTCAGCAGCCTCTTCACTCGGTTGTCGTATCATCCATCAGCGACCAAGATACCGGTGAGGAGGTTGTTGAGAAGCTGAGGACGGCAGTAGATGCCAAAAACACGGGCACGAGGGTTGAGCGACTAAGGAAAGTAAGGGAGCAAAAGGTCGTGGTCAGCTTCAAAACAGGGGAGGAGATGGCAAAGGTAAAGGAGAGAATAAAGAGGGCAGGAAACCTGGTGGTGGAGGAAATTAAAAATAAAGACCCTCTCGTCATTTTTAAAGAGGTTCTCTCCTGCCACTCCGACGACGAGATAGTGGAGGCAATGAAGCGCCAAAACCAGCACCTGATTGGGGACATGCCACCGGAGGATGTGAGGTCCACAGTCAAATACCGTCGCAAGACGAGGAACAATCACTTGTCCCACATCATCCTACAGGTGTCCCCAGCGCTATGGCAGAGACTGACAATGGCTGGTCGCGTGCATATAGACCTGCAGAGAGTGCGTGTACTGGACCAGTCGCCACTGGTGCAGTGCACGCGCTGTCTGCGATATGGCCATAGTCGTAAACTATGCACAGCAACTGCCGATCTCTGCATCCACTGCGGTGATCCACACATGCGCGCGGACTGCCCCTCGCGTCTGGCGGCAGAAAAACCGACTTGCCGAAACTGTGTTGCGGCCAAGCTAACAAGAACTGACCACAACGCCTTCGATAGCGAGTGCCCGATTCGCGTCAAGTGGGACGCACTGGCGCGCCTGTCGGTGGCATATTGCTGAGGTGGTGACGGCCGCAACCAGAAACTTCCAGCCAGGCATCCGCACTCGAACTGACCCCAGCGTCCACCCGGGATACCGTGTCATCCAAGCGAATCTGCGGAGGAAGAACCTAGCAACCCAAGAGCTCTTACTAGTGGCTAGCGAGCGGAGGGTTGCTTTCGCGTTGCTCCAGGAGCCTTATGTGGGTGGGATCAAGAGGATGCGAGACTACCGAGGAGCGAGAGTCTACCAGTGCGCTGACCAAGGAAGTGGAACTGTGAAGGCGGCAATAGTCGTCTTCGATCACGAACTTGACGTCACACAGTGTCCAGAACTCACCACCAACAACATCACGGTGGTGAGGATCCGAACCAGCGCCTGGGAAATCGCAGTGGTCTCCATCTACTTTGAACCCGACCAGCCCATAGAGCCATACCTGGAGCACCTCAGGCGGATTCGCGAGGTCATGGGTGAAACCAGAATGGTTGTGGGTGGGGACGCAAATGCCAAAAGCAACTGGTGGGGTAGTGCGGTTGTTGATGACAGGGGCGAGAAGATGTCCAGTATGCTGGACGAAATTGGCTTGCAGGTGCTCAACGTCGGCCACACTCCTACTTTTGACACCATCAGGGGGGGCAGGTCTTACACCAGCTTAGTTGATGTAACGGCCTGCTCAACCGATTTGCTGGATCTGGTGGATGACTGGAGAGTCGAAGAGGGTATCACGAGCTCGGACCACAACGGCATAGTTTTCGAAATTAAACTAACCAAATCTAAAGGAATAAATATTAAAAATACAACCAGGATTTTCAACACAAGGAAAGCAAGTTGGAGCCAATTTCATGAGAAATTGGCCCAACTTAAAGCAGATATTATTATTAACTTAAAGCAGATATTAACACATTTGGCATAAATAATATTAACAATAAATTAGACTTAGAAAATTGCATTAATAAATACATAGATACAATAGAAAAAACATGCCAAAAAACAATACCCAAATTAAAAACACACAACAAACTCACCTTGCCGTGGTGGTCAACCGAGCTCGCTGATATGAAGAGAGAAGTCAACACCAGAAGACACCGCATCCGTTGCGCAGCACCAGTCCGGAGACAAGTGGTCGTCGAAGAGTACCTGGAAGCAAAAGAAGCATATGAGTCCCAAGCGAGGAAGGCGCAGATCGACAGCTGGAAGGCTTTCTGCGAAAAACAGGACGGAGAGGGATTATGGGAGGGCATCTACCTGCCGTTGGTGAGGGACGGGGTGTCACTCAGCCCACAAGACTCGGCGAGGCTGTTAGCTGAGACCTTCTACCCGGATGACCTGGAAGAGGGAGAAAATGCTGACCACCGCCGAACTCGAGAGGCGGCCAGTCGTGTAAACGAGTGGACGCATAATGAACACCATGACCCACCGTTTACGCTTCTGGAGCTGAGAACCGCGGTGGACAGCTTCAACCCTAAAAAGGCACCCGGGGCGGATGGTCTCACAGCCGAGATATGTGCCCAGGCCATTTTCCAGGATCCAGGGATGTTCCTTGCTCTGGCAAATAAGTGCCTCGAGCTGGGTCACTTTCCTGGGGCCTGGAAAGTGGCCACAGTAGTGATGCTCCGGAAACCCGGAAAAGACTCCTACACCACCCCGAAGTCCTACAGGCCGATTGGCCTCCTACCAGTCCTGGGCAAAATCTTGGAAAAGATGACGGTAGCTCGTCTAAAGTGGCATCTGATCCCGCGGTTGAGTACTCGCCAGTTTGGTTTCATGCCCCAGAAGAGCACCGAGGACTCCCTCTACACCATGATTCAACACATCAAAGAAAAGCTGAACAGAAAGAAGCTGATCACTGTTGTCTCGCTTGATATAGAGGGAGCCTTCGATAGCGCATGGTGGCCGGCCATTAGAACCAGACTGGCTGAGGAAAAGTGCCCGGTGAATATCAGACGGCTGCTGGACAGCTACCTCGAGGACAGAAGTGTCCGGGTCAGGTACGCAGGGGCCGAGTACCAGAGAAGGACGACAAAGGGGTGTGTGCAGGGGTCGATTGGCGGTCCGATCCTCTGGAATCTGGTGCTGGATCCTCTGTTGAAGGGGCTCGAAGAGCGAGGTTACCACTGCCAGGCTTTTGCCGATGACGTGGTGCTCATATTCGACGGGGATACAGCACTGGAGGTCCAAAGACAGGCCAATGCCGCCCTTGAGTATGTTCGGGAATGGGGCATCGGAAACAAGCTGAAATTTGCACCACATAAAACATGTGCAATGGTTGTAACAAGGAAGCTGAAGTACGATGTCCCGCTCCTGAGCATGGGCGGGGTCGACATTGGCATGTCCGAGGAAATCAAAATTTTGGGGCTCACTGTGGACCACAAGCTCGCCTTCAACTCTCATGTTACTGGCGTCTGTAATAAGGCAATTGCATTTTACAAACAGTTGTCCAGAGCAGCAAAGGTGAGCTGGGGTCTGCACCCGGAGGTGATCCGATCTATTTACACCGCGGCGGTCGAACCGGTGGTGTTGTATGCAGCTAGTGCATGGGCGCCAGCAACAAAAAAGGTCGGAGTGCAGAAACTCCTGAATTCAGTCCAGCGGGGGTTCGCTCAAAAGCTCTGCAGATCCTACCGCACCGCTTCGCTTAACTCCGTACTCGTGCTGGCGGGGATACTCCCACTCGACCTCCGAATACAGGAAGCAGCCGCACTGTACGAGGCAAAGAGGGGGGTACCTCAGCCGGCGCTCGCGGGACGGGAGGTGGAGCGTGTGGTGGCGTTTGCGGAGACTCCGCACCCGGCGAAACATACGGCCATGGGGTTCGTGAGTTTGGTAGACCAGTCACATGTGGAGTTCCACAACAGCCAAGAGGTGAGGTTTTTCACCGATGGCAGCAAGATCGCGGGCAAGGTCGGAGCAGCACTGTCCCTGTGGGACAGGGAAGCCGAGATCAAGTCCGTCAAGCTTAGCCTGCCAACGAGCTGTACTGTCTACCAAGCGGAACTCCTGGCCATATGCGTAGCCACACGCCAGATACTGCGGCGCAAAGAGGGAACCTTTGGTGTTTATAGTGACTCGAAGGCCGCATTGGAGACGGTCACAAACCAGGGTTCCCTCCACGCTCTGGCAGTGGAGGCGAGAGCGAACCTCAATGTGGCCTTGTCCCAGAGCAAAGATGTTTCTTTGTTCTGGATAAAGGCACATGCTGGGCTGGAGGGCAATGAGCGCGCAGACCACCTGGCAAAGGAAGCTGCACTCAACCTTAAAAAGAAACCGGATTACGACCGCTGCCCGGTTTCATTCGTCAAGCGGCAAATCCGTTTGGGGTCGCTTGACGAATGGAACCGTAGGTACAAAAGTGGGGAAACAGCGTCGGTCACTAAGATCTTCCTCCCGGACGCGGTGGACGCCTTTAGAACTGTCAGAAAGATTAGGCCAACAGGGGTAGTCACCCAGATTATGACGGGGCACGGTGGGTTCTCCGAATACTTACATCGCTTTAAGTGTAAGGAGAACCCATCGTGTATATGCGACCCGAGCGCGGTGGAGTCAGTGCCACATATCGTCTTCCACTGTCCTGTGTTTGCGAAAATGAGGCATGATTTGGAACAGGAGCTCGGTACTGAACTGACTATCGCTAATATGGGCGACTTAATTAAGAATGGGAAGACCAGAAAATCTGTTTTGGAATTTTGTGTAAATGTAGCAAGTAGAGTTATTCAGAGAAATAAAGATATTTAAAACCTACGCTTACAATATATACTTTTATATATCATGTGAAGCGTAGGAAACCAAACGAATTTCATTACAATAGACTTCTCTTATTTTAAAAACTTCAGCACTTTTTGACAAACATCATAAATTACAATAGAGTTCTTTTTAACTTAAAACTTCAGCACTTTTTAGGATAAAATATAGCAAAAATATATATAGGCATATTAAAATTCAAGAATCGCCACACAAGGTCTCTGACAACGTCAGGGGACAACTAGCGTGGCAGGAGTGTGGTTTTAGTCAGTAAGAGTCTGACACTGTTCGGGCTGGCTCGCTCGCGAGTCAGCCCGTTCGTCCATGAGGATTTCCCACTCCTGCCAAATAAAAAAAAAAAAAAAAAAAAAAAAAAAAAAAAAAAAAAAAAAAAAATCTGAGCTGAGCTGAGCTGCGATGAGATGAGATGATGAAGTATAACTTCTTACGTGCGTGCGTGTGTGCGTAGTTAATAATAAAAAAAAGTCATAAATTAAAAAAAATAAAATTATATTACAATTCCTTCACTAATTAATCGAAAGGAACTTCGTTCCATCCGGCACCACTCAAGTTTTTTTATTATTAATGAAATAAATATTTAATTATTAATATTTGTAATGTACGAGTATAACTGATTCTGAAATTCTGCATGAAGCGATTGCGAAACCTGTAGGCTATTTAGCGAAATAAAGATGTACTTGTAAAATCAAATGATTAATGATTTTATTTTTGTAAGTAGGTTTTAACAACACTTTTACACGTCAACATTTTTTTAGCTAGATGAGGCCGATGTTTCTTAGCTGACTACCCTGAGAAGAAACACCGAAACAAACTCAGAGGTCAAAGTCTCTTCTTCAATGAGATAATCCAAACATTTTTATGAATTGTGTCGATTTTAATAGTTATTTTGACCTCTCGACTAGCCATTGTTTAATATTTTTTAAATATAATTCATCTATGTTGTGCTTGTAGGTAAATGTACACATCCATAAAAGGAACAACTGTGTTTTGTTACTTATTGTATATGGTGTAACGGAAAGGTGTGGTCAAATAAGAAAAATTGAAAATTCTCAAAAGAAAAATTGGACTTTCCATACAAAGATATCATCAGCTGATCAATATTTGTTTGGACGGTAATTTTTTTTTAAAGGAATCGCTCAGGTTTTCTTGAAGAAAGTTGTTCATATCAATGGGCTGATGCAGCTCTTAAAATATGACCACACCTTTCCGTTACACCTTGTATATTTAAAGCCATGGAAGACTCTGTTATTAGTTGAGATTTAGTAAGACCAGTTGCATCTTAACTGTCTTTTACATACAGTGATCAAATTACACCTAAAATATTTTAGATTTCAGGTTACAGTTTTTTTCCGATTGAGTGTCACTGAACGTAAGCTATTTTTCTCTAATCTCTCAAAAGCATAACAACTACCATCTACACAAATCAGCACAAAAACATTTATCTTAAACAACAAAAAACATTTTCAACAACACTTCAAAACAATATACAACAGCAAGAGTAAACAACAACAAAAACTGGACTTTTGAGACAAAAATAAAGTATACGTACATAAATGAAGTATACGTACGTTATACTCTGCAAGAAACCGTCTCACCGGAAGTTGGGAGCATTCTGCAGCGATGGTGTGTTCCTTTTGCTGCTCGACAGTGTAGCGGACATTTTTGTACGTTTTTTTATGAAATGAGATTTTGAGATGGTTAGTTATTAAGATGTGACGTAATTGTGAGGTGATAAGATTTCTTGGTGATTGGTAAACTTGGCTTCTTAGGTAGAGGATAAGTGATGCAATTTTCTTAGGAAGTATTTTTTTTTCATACAAATACAAGGGAAACTTGGATAGATTGGCACAATATACGATGGAGCCCGTTCCTTGCTGTCATTTAAACCAAGGTCCATATCCCACGATAGCGATAGTGATTGACATAGAGGAGGACATATTGCACTCAAAGCAATCAATTGAAATTAATGAATAATATAAAAAATAAATATAATAAAAATAATGAACAGTCACTGGGTGTGTTGATTTTTGAAATAATAAATGAATTTATTTATTTTAATAATAGTTATGTAGAAAGTCAAATGTGATGTGGGTGCTATAGGCATTACACACACTATTATATTTAATACTTGCATAGCCGAGCTATCACATTTTTCCACGCGGACGATATGGCAGGCGTTGTTACGAATAATTTTGTAGCCGCACATTCAAGCGAGCATTTGCAATGGTATAACTAAAATCTGCTTGCTTATAAGAAGATACATTGTTTTGAGAAGGCTTGCTTGGTTTTGACTTGTGAGCTTATTAGCAACCATACAACGATGTCATGAGCAAGAAAGCTTTACATAAGTACCCACCTATTTTAAATGCATTTTCTAGAGAAGATGAGATTTTTCCAGGTAGGTAGATACTGCAAGGCAATGGCATATTATGTCATATTGTGGCCTCTATCACATTCAAGGAAATCGTTGTTTCGTATTCTTATTAGATTTATTTATTTATTCTGATATGATTACGATCTATTCTTGGTTTGAGGTCATTAGATCCACTATAATCCTTTCTACTAATACTATAAATCTGAAAGTTTGTGAGGCTGTATGTTTGTTACTGTTTCACGCAAAAACTACTGAAAGGATTTCTATGAAACTTTACAGTAATATTGCTTTTACATCAGAATAACACATAGGCTATTTTTGAAGTTATACTTCTTTTGGCGCGTTAGAGAAAAATTATGAGAGTAAATTTTTACGATGCGCGCGCACACCGTCTCAAAAAACCGACACCCTGAAGTTAGCTAGAACTGACACCCTGAAGTTAGCTATAGTGTGTGGTTCATGAAGAATGATTGTTTTCCTTTTATAAACTTTGTGACAGTGGTTTTTTATCTTGTTACGCCAAAAAAGTATAACTTCTTACGTGCGTACAAAAATACACACACACTTTTTTTTTCATAGTTCTAATAGCACGCGAGCGAAGCCGCTGGCAGAAACTAGTATTGTCAATAAACATTGCTTAAACAGAGCAAGCCTTATTAAGTGATGTATAACCTTCAAAGTGAAACCAGATATTTTATAAGAGGCAACTGTATTAACTGCCTTCCTAAATAAGGTGATGTAGACTGTAAGGACTTTATGTTTTAGGGGGTAACGAACAAACTATTATCATCATAAATACAGCCGAAAGACTTCTGGCTATGTCCAGCACTGAACGTCTTTCGACCTCAAGTGTCACCACAACGACCGGTCCTGTACGTCTCCCATCCATTGGCTACGCCTGACTCTCACCAGGTCATCAGTCTACCTTATGGGAGGCCTTCCAACGTTTGCTTACAAATTTTTTTCGTAGCATAGATTTTGAAGAGCAGTGCTTACAAGTTGTAGGACGCGAGTTCAAACCCAGGCAGGCGCTTTCACGGTGGAGCATACGATGGAGGTCTGCCCCGCTCGGGCGGAGCACCGCCGTGTCCTCGTGGATGCGATAGGTGGCGGCGACCTCTCGCGCCCGGCCCTGGTTCAGGCCATGGTACGGAGTGAGAGGGAATGGGAGGCAGTCTCCGCCTCGGCCGCTACCACCGCAGCAGAGGTAGTGGGCGTACTGGGCGTAGGACGTCGCGAGACGATCTCCGGCCACCGTAGACCCGGGCCTGTGGACGGCGAGCAGTGGGTAGCTCGCCGTCCGATCAGCACCAGGCAGTCGACGGCGCGTAGTGTTCCACGCGCGCCTCAAAGAGATGTTCTCAGTCACCACTGACGGGGCCCATCGTGGCCGGTGCCTGGATGCCTAGGGGTAGCGGATAAATTCTGAAAATGAGTTACCGCACCCCTGGGCACTCAGGCAGGGAAGGAACAGGGGTGGGTTTTAGTCAGTAAGAGTCTGACACGCCCTCCCGCTGTCATTGGATGATTTGCCACCCCCCCCCAAAAATAAAATGGCAGGCGCTTTACTTTGTGTAAGTTACTAAATTTCATCACCACTGCTCTCAAAATGGTGAAGGAAAACATCATGAGGAAACTGGAAAGTCCTGAAAACAAAAATTCGAATACATGTGATATCCACCAATCCGCATTGGGCCCGCGTGGTGGATTACGGCCCACACTCTCTTACAGAGAGAAGGCCTGTGCCCCAGCAGTGGGGACATTAAAAGGCTGATGATGATGATGATAAATTTTGAAAAGTATTACAATGCACTTTCTTTCATTAAACGAGAACAGTTTGGAACAAACCAACGACTTTTTCCTGTACCAGTCGAGTCTCGAACCAGTTCTCAAATTATATACTTTTTATTTTATTTATCACCGCGTTGCTCTGGGTCAGTAATGTTTTGGTTTTTTGGCCTCATATCATCCGCACAATCGCTGATCGTAAATCTGCGAGACTTTTAGAGACCCTTAGGATCTTCTAAGACCTTCTTACTTCTAGATTAATAGTTTTTTTCGTTTAGCTTATTTTTCTTTTCCTATTGATGACTCATATTTTGACCGTCCAGTACATGATGACTAGCCTGTCTATTCTTTAACATCTCACAATAAAATTTAGGTGTAGTGAGGTTATAGTGAACTGTCATTCCACTTTGATTACATGAATTTATTTCTTCAGCTCACTTCTTGTTCACTTCACCTAAGTTTCACGGTGCGATTTTTATCATTATCATCATAATCGTTCAGCCGAAAGACATCCACTGCTGGATATAGGCATCCCCCAAGTATCGCTACAACGACTGTATTCATCGGATTCCCGCGAACCTTACCAGGTCATCGGTCCACCTGCCCCGCGCCCGGCTTTCCAACTCTGCACCTTCCGGTACGCAATCACTACTCCAGAACTTTTTTGGCCCATTGACCATCTTTTCTACGAGCAATGTGGCAGCCCACTGCAAATTAAGTTTTACAGAATAGAGCTACTAAACGGCTCTATCGCTTGCCGATGTCCTGGAGGATTGTCAATTTTTCTATGTTCTTCATCAGAAAATAATCGGTCGAAGACAAAATAGTTCTGCTAAAAACTGACGTTTCATGAAGAAGAAACTCTGTCCGCCTTTGTACACTTGTGTTGCATGAAGTTTTAATAAATATAAATAAATAAATAAAAAAAGGAAAAAAGACAACCAAACAACAAGTTTTTTTTTTCGAAGTAAGGAAGAGTACGAAACAATTATTATAATATTAGCTTCTGCGGCTTCGCCCGCATGGTAAAGAGTAACCTATGTTTTAATCCAGTTTATAATCTGTGTGCAAAATTTCATTCTAATCCCTTCAGCCGTGTTTGCGTGATTTAAACACAAACATACAAACTTTCACATTTATAATATTAGTAGGATCATAATATCTAATTTTCATTTGTCCTTATTGTCAAGGTTTAACCATTGCAATAGATCGAGGAAATGGCAAGCCCTGTCATCAGGATGAATAAAATCTAAATAATACAGATATTGAATAGCAAAGGGATCAGCAGTTAGAGCTAGTAGGTAGTGTATATATACTCAATACTCAATACATATCTTTATTGCTTTTCCATAAAATATATGCTTAGGTGGTATGTGTTAATTAATAGGGATTGTTATGGACCCTGTCGGGCATAGCAAAAAGGTAGAAGAGAGGAAGCTCTATTTTAGGTAGTTATTAGATTTATATGATAGTTCATATAAATCTAATAACTACCTAATTAATTATTTTTTTAAGTTACGACATAGTTGTCGTAACTTAAAAAAATAATTGATTAATTATTAAATTTAATTTTATAACCGTAGTATATAGTAGTTTCATAGTAGATAAAAGTCTAGTATTTCAAACAAATCAAAATAAGTGAAGAGCACGTGATATATTTTTTCGGTAGTTCCTCCCGAGAACATTACTGGCCGCCTGCATTGGGTTTTCAATTACAATGCTATTGAAAAAAAAAGATTGGTGAGAAAATTCACTTATTAATCCCTACCACCCCATCTTTTTTCTTGCAAGTGCCAGCAGGTCTTTTGAGGGCGTGTCAGACTCTTGATGACTAAAACCCACTCGTGTTCCTTCTGAAGACTTGCGGTCCAGGGTCACGGTGACTCACTCAAACACTCCCGCGACCCTCCATCATACAGCCTAAAGTCTACTTTCCTAAAACTTAAAAAAAAAAACAATTGACTACAGTTTTATATTCCAAATTCAAAAATACCACAAACAGTCATACAGCCTAAAGTCTACTTGCCTACAACTGTAAAAAAAAAACAATTGACTACAGTTTTATATTCCAAATTCAAAAATACCACAAATAGTCATACAGCCTAAAGTCTACTTGCCTACAACTGTTAAAAAAACAATTGACTACAGTTTTATATTCCAAATTCAAAAATACTACAAACAAAATATACTACCAACAGAACCATTACTACAACGAACTTACGACTACCATCTCTGCCTGAGTCATCTGTGATGCAACACTAATCAGTGGGTAGGTAGAAGTGTAATAAAAACACAGTGGGCGTGGCTTAGCGACTTTGTTAGAGGTGATCGTGATCTTCAGAGATTTGAGGATAATTTTAGATTCGATAATCATGAGGTAAAAACATATCTATTTATATAAATAGGAGGGGTCTGTTGTCAGGTGGCCTTTTGATTTTAGTTTGTTATTTAAATGGCCTTTATGGTGAAGTTAAGTTTATGGTGAAGATGAAGACTGAGAATTATGCAGAAATGGGTATTTTATTTTTATTATTATTGAAAGGCACGCGTTAGACCACTATCTCAACTGATGGTTATCGATGATGTGGTCGAAGATGGAACACGCTTGCCTTGTATACCAATCATATGTTAGTTAGCGCAGTAATTAATAAACAAAAAAACCGGTTAAGTGAGAATTTAACTCGAACACGAAGGGTTTCGTACAAATTTTATTATTTGTTGTTAAAGCGGCCACAGAAATACATGTTCTGTGAAAATATCAACTGTCTACCTATTACGGATAAAGAGATATAGCCCGCTGACAGACAGACGGACAGCGGAGTCTTAGTAATAGGATCGCGTTGGTTATCCTTTGGGTACGGAACCCTAAAAAGTACTAAAATTGCCGCATGTAGCTACACCACAGGTCAATCTATCTATCTAAGCACCAATATGATAATATCGCTGTGTGAGCGGCAAGAAGGCGAGGTGGCAAAGTGAAAATTCGAAAAAAGCACGTCGAAAAAATCCTGGAAAACTTTCCAGGCAAAACACCAAATGACTGGGCTAAGGTATCGACCAAAACAAAAACGCACCATTTTTTTATGTCTGATGGTGCAATAATTTATTATTCTTTATAGAAAATGGGTAAAAACTCTTCACTAACTTACTTAAGAATCTCTTGTAGGTATTAAAGTGAGCATAAAAAAAATTGCGTCAAGATTTACAAGAGGGAGGCAACTGAAGAGTGATGACTCAAAACAACTAATTGTTCCCTCTCAATTTACACGTAAAAATTCGCGTTACCTAACGAAGACACTGTTTAGAAAAATTAAAGCCTTTCGTTATCAACTAAAAATACATCCTATTTCTCTTACAATAAAGTTCAATTTAACTTGATGATTTAAAGGGATATAAGTCGGTGTTCTGTCTGTAAACGTGTAAAGAGCACCTATGGCTCAATGGTGCAGGTGTCCTCCAAACAAAGGGGCTTAGGTTCGACCCCAGTTCGTCCGCGATGTACAGTGATTTGTGAAAAAAAAATACAAAGAGGGTTATTTTGCTGTCTTTTTTGCATGAAGGGTTCCGTATTTTGGTTCTGTTTGAGTATCACCTCATTTCTAAGTATCATTTGAAATAATCGCGTGGAAGCTTTCAAATTTTAAATATGGAGAAAACGTCTGGGAAAATTATTTTCGACGAGTGTCTACTCGTCGTTCGAATGTGTTTTTTTATTTTTCTTGCAGCACAAATTACAATAACGTTTTTGATCTGTTTATTTTTTTAATTCATTTCATGTCTGTATTTTAAAGTGTTCATATACTGGTAGGTACCCGTATATGAATACTTTCACAGCTTACAAGTCGCTGGTTTTCTGAAGGCTTTGATTCTATCTTTTGTCAAATCGTAGTGGATATGTTGCTAGTTGGTTTTTGGCCACCAAATGAATAATTCAAATCCAGACTGCCAATAGGTAAAGAAACTAAGGTAATATTTAAATAGTTTTAAACGGGTTAGGCTGAATGTACTAATGAAGACAGAAGTGCATGGAGAGTTCCAAACCAAAATCGTTTGTACAGGGTTTCATCGCCTTAATAATACGTCTTGAACGACATAGATGGCGCTAGTATAGTAGTTGGATTGGAAAATATACATCTCTCGTTAAAGAACATTATCTTGTTTTTTGCTAGTTACAATATTACTTAATTTTAACACAAATTCTCCTACGACATTACAAACCTTATAAAGCAAAGCTCGTAATAACTAGGATTCGAACTCGGTGGCATAAAATTTACCGATACCATAGCCACTGGACTATTGCGTCATTACGCAATAAGTTGAAATTATCCTACTCTTTATTATATCGAAGTAGTTTAGCGACTTTAACCTGTATCATAAATCTCAAAAGAATTGAGGGTAGTTTAATATTGACTGTATAAAAATTAAATCTTTTTGTTCAATCATAACGTTCTTTACTATCTTTGAGTGAGTTCAGTTACGATTGCATTTAACAATTTTTTAATATTTATCTTTACCACGAGTTCGCGTTCTAATATTGATATGGCTACGAGGGCCCAAATAATAGCATTGCATAATCAAGGCCTAAATTATTCTGAAATTTCGAGAGAAACTGGCTTAAACGTAAGTAATGTTTTAAAATCACTGTTCGTTATTTATTTTATTATTCATGTTTATCGATACACGAAAATAATAAATAATATATTTCCCTTATAGGTAAAGACTGTCACTTTATGGATAAAGCGGTTTCAAGAAGAGGGTTCGTTGGAACACCGCAGTAGATCTGGCAGAAGACGCCATATTGACTCAGACCAGCGTCAACTTATGGTGCAAGGTTATGAGGGAAATGGCTTTACACCAACAAGATATTACGCAGAGTTGTTTGATACATCTTTGCGGACGGTGTATCGTGCTCTTCATAGTGAAGGTCTGCATTATCGTCGACATGCTATTAAGCCATTGCTAACCGAAGCTAATAAAAGAGCACGATTGGAGTTCGCTTTGAAATACAGACATTTCGACTGGAGCAACGTTATCTTCAGTGATGAAAAGACTTTCAAGTCTAGCCAGCACGGGCGAGTTAGGTTGTGGCGTAGGAAAAATACGCGTTATGATAGTGATCACGTTGTGCCTAACTCTGAATCCGGTCGTATAACAGTGAACATTTGGGGATGGATGACAGCTGCAGGACCAGGAGAACTTACTGTAATACCCAGTCGTGCAAACTGTGTTAACTACTTAGATGTGCTGAATGACGTCATGTTGCCCACTGTGCGGAATGTTTTTCCTGTAGAAGACATGCCAGTAATAACGTTCGTGCAGGACAATTGTCCTATACACCGTTCCATAATTGTGCAAGAGTGGTTTAGCCAGCAATCAGACATACGAATTATTCCTTGGCCTGCGAGATCGCCAGATTTAAACCCCATTGAAAATTTATAGGGCGTTATGGTTCAAAAGTGGGACAATAGGAACGAAAGGACTAAGGAAGCACTGAGTACTCACTGCATGGAGGTATGGGATTCTATACGGGGTCACAATTTATGTGAAAAATTAATAGACTCCATGGGTTCGCGGTTGCAAGCTGTAATCGATCAAAATGGCGGATACACGAAATATTAAAAAACATAAAGTGTTGACTATTGAATTGAGTAATAATGATTGAGTAAAAATGAAAAGACCGGGGTAGCTATAATTTATATGATAAATTACAGTAATCAAACTTGGTGTAAGTTGGATAAATTTATACATTACTTTATAACAACAAAATGTTATTACACTAATGATTTTGATTTCTTATATAATATAAGAAATTAAAATAAAAACAATATAAATATAGATTCCTTTCCAACATAATAAATTATTTATTTATTATTATAAACAACTCGGTCCCAAAATGACAGCTATAACCCGGTCTTACAATTGTTATTGATTTTAGGTTTAGCTTCAATTTCTTCCTCCTTCTGGAACGAATACTTAAGCTATGAACCTTAGTCATAACATAATGCACAAATCAATCATTATAGTCAATACCACTAAATATAATTATGCAAAACGTAAAATTTTTATAATTTATGAGTAGGTAAAATATTTACAGAACTAAGGTTGCATGTATAGTGAAAGTTATTATAACATAATGTAAATAAAACTAAATAATAGAAGAATAGCACAACACAGTTTTGATTTAGAATACTTATAATATCTATTATACAGTTTTACTTTGTTACGGTCTTCTATTTTGTAATAGAGTTATTCAGTTATAAATTTTACTTGTATTTCTCCTTAACAAGTGAATTATATCATTGTTAATTGGATGTAAAACTGCTAGGTTAGGTTATACATTCTATAAGAAAGAAAGACATAAATTGTATTCTTCTTTGAGAATTAAATGTCTTAAACTATAATCAATAAAATAGTTTCATTTCTTATCCTTTACGAGAATTAAACTTAGTAAATCTTAAGCTGTAAGAAAAATATATCTAAATCTTCTTACATAAATGTTTTTTACTAATAATACTAATACTTACCACCAATTATGAAAGTAATTTATATAATATATATTTATATAATGTTATATATAGTAGTATATGTATACTTGTATATTATCCCTATATTCATTTATACATCTTATACCTCATATTTTTTATATTATTTATAAAAAAAAATAAAATAAAAACGTTTAAAAATACAAAAAATAGAATATAAATTATATATTATAATAATTAAATTTAAAAAAAGTCAACAGAGAGCTGGGTTGCGAACCGGTGCCCTGTTGAACGATCTATGTTATTCTGCCATGCTTATCCACCTGAGCTACTGATTATTTATTCTGGAACGTGAAAATAAGAGCTACTTTGTGAATGTAGGGATTTTTATTATTTATGATCGACGCCATCTGTAGTCGAATTAACCGATATACCAATTGGCTTATTTAGTTTGGTTTAGATGGCGCTGTATTAAGTACTCGGAAATAAGAAAATATAGTAATTTTTGTTTATTTGAATATAAATATATTATTATTACTTAGTAATTATTTTAGGTATTAAAAACCTTATTATCTGCCTCTGCATAATAAGGTTTATAAGCTTTGCAGTGTTATTTTCATGATTGAACAGCGCCATCTAGTCGTCTCATGAAAGTCATGATACGTAATGCAAAACCTCACAGTCAAAAGTCGACCTTAGGCTCTCCATGCACCTTTGTCATCAATAGTACATGGGAGCGGCGAGGAGAAGAGCGGAGCGGAGCTGTGCCAATATTAACCAATAGTTGCATACAATCTCCGCTCCGCTTCAGTGGACAGGGATTTGCGAACTAGTTTAAAATTTTATACAAAACCGAGGAACAGAGCGAGGATACGGAGCGAGGAAGCGGAGTGGGGAAGTGAAACGGGGAAGCGGGATAATCGGTCGCGGCGCGTATTACTGAATTGTGCCCCGAGTGTGACTTTTAACGTCGGGTTAAAGTAAACGTCAATTTGTACTAAAACTGTATTAGTGCCGCCTGGTGACAATAGCGGGTAATTTTTTTTATACGATTTGACATAGCGAAAGTTTACGCAAACGCGTTCGTTAAAAAAAAACTCACATTAGGTTCTCTGAGGGCCTACTGTGGGTTTTGTAATGTTCGACAATAGCGGGTAGCCTCTTTTTAACCGACTTCAAAAAAGAGGAGGTTCTCAATTCGTCTGTATTTTTTTTCGTTTTTTTTTTGTTACGCGATACCTCCGCCATTTGTGAATCGATTTTGATGATTCTTCTTTAGTTTGGTAGGTCGTACTTTGATGATCAGATGATGTTTTGGTTGTCTCCAAATGTTCAAATTCCATTTTATTAGGGTTATCCATTCAGGCATAACTTTAATATTTAGTTTTACTTCTGGGGAACAACTAAAAAGTGAAAAATAAAAAACTTTTTGCCAAAAAGTACAACCGACTTCTAAAAATTGCAAAATAACTTTAATTTTGAATGTCGGTGTTTGTATTTTTTTGTAATCCGAAATTAAAGTTATTTTGCAATTTTTAGAAGTCGGTTGTAGTTTTTGGAAAAAAGTTTTTTTATACGATTTGACATAGCGAACGTTTACGCAAAACACGATCGAGTGCGTTAAAAAAACTCACATTAGGTCTTTTAAGGGCCTAGTGTGAGTTTTATAACGTTCGCTTATGTCAAATCGTATAAAAAAGAGGTTACCCGCTATTGCCACCAGGTAGCGCTTATACAGTTTTAGTACAAATTGACGTTTACTTTAACGCGATCGAGTACGTTAAAAAAGTCACACTCGGGGTACGAATCTTTCGCCACAACCTGCTCAAATTACTTGTCGTGTGAACTCGGCCTAGCTTTGCACAGTCAGCCACTTCACTTCGCACTACCTCGCTCCGAATCAATGGACAGACACATCCGCACCTCCACTCCGCTTTACTCCCATGCTCCGCTCCGCTGCCTCGCTCCGTCAATGGACAGGCAGCCTAACTCTGTGTTTATAAGGAAACTTATTTACTTACGTTGACAGTTGAAATCGTGTATCGAATAAACACTTGTTCATATTTTTAGGATTCCATACCCAAAGGGTAAAACGGGACCCTATTATTAAGAATCCGCTGTCCATCCATCTGTCTGTCTGTCTGTCCGTCCGTCTGTCATCAGGCTGTATCTCATGAAACATGATAGAGAGTTGAAATTTTCACAGGTGATGTATTTCTGTTGCCGCTATAACAACAAATAATAAAAACAGAAAAAAAATTAAGGAGGCTCCCATATAACAAAAGTGATTTATTTGCCGTTGCGTGCGTTTTTTTGCGTCCAACTCGCACTTGGCCGGTTTTACACATGCTGGATTCACATTATACTGGATACCTAGTTTTTGTGACACGTCCAATTTTTTTTTTTTTGTGACGTCTAGTTTTTAATATTAAGTATCATGTTAGTGAATAATGTAACTCATATGAGATAAAGTTATCTAAAACTTCAAATTATTTATAACAAAAATTTCCAAAACTCATCACTATAAAATTAAATCCCTAACGACCACTCTCACAACATCAATTCAAAAATAAATCCACGACCCGCTAAAAGCTAAAAAGCTAGAGGGAACCCCAGAAAAGGTGAAAAGGCAAGTTGGCTCGCGCACAGCACAAAACTGTGTAGTCATTGTAATCAATCAACGTGTAATGGTGCACCTCTACGATATAGTGCGGTTTTTAGCTTTTGCCAATGATATAAACAAGAGGTATAGTGTCTATGGTACGAAATGTCAACGGCCTTCTTTTGTTTGTCACGATTTTTTTGCGAGTTGTCTCCTTTATGGACACTGGACAGTTTATACAGGTCGTCTCAGAAAACACTCACTTTTGTAGATGCATAAAAAATTAACAAATATATTTATTTTATTTATACACGTTAAATTAAAAAATCAGAAACTGAAGACATGGAAAAATTACTTTATGAAAATAATATTATTCAAATGTCGCCCTTCGCGGCTCTGGCACTCTTCAAAGCGATCTCTAACATTCATGCGCCTCAGAAGTTGAACAAGAATGTTATTTATTTCTTGTCCTATAATTCGGTTGATGAAATGTATTAAGAGGGGTTGGATAAATTGACATTTTATTTGCAAGCAGATCCCGGCAATTATCGTACCACCTCAGAATCAATGAATGAATCTGTTCTCGAGATATCAGCAAAAACGACTTTTTAGATGATATCTCGAGAACGGATTCATATAAAATGTATTAAACTTAAGCATAGTCAGCCTTTTAACCCACTGCTGTGACACAGACCTCCTCTCTGTGAGAGGTAACGGGTCTTAATCTAACACGCGGGCCTAGTGTAGGCTGATGAATGACACGTGTTCAGAAAATGTACAAAAAAATTCGAAATGGTTTTTTGCCCTTTGGGTGACTAAGCCTTATGATGAGGCCCAAAAATACGACTTCATCATCATCAGCCTTTGGTTCTAAGACATGCCGGTTTCCTCACGATGTCTTCCTTCACCGTTTTGAGAGCACCGTGGTGATGAAATTACTTACACAAAGTAAAGCGCCCGCCTGGGTTTGAACTCACGAGTTCACGACCTACAATTTGTAAGTCGCGGCTGTTTCCACTGGGCAACCACTGCTCAAAATACGACTTATTAATAGTACTACATTTTGTACTAGTAATGAAAGACATTTGATGTGAATTTTTTACAGTGGCAAACAATGAAATGTCTAAGGTGTCGACCTGTTTACAAAGCATATTGATCCTTAAATCGATATACTGCGACTAAAAGTGATCGATACACGGTATAACGCTTATTTTTTTATTACATTTTAATCGTCCACTGTATTGCAATTTACATACACACAGACAGGTCGGCCTTAATTTGAAAATAATAACGTCTGGACAGGGTAGGTATAATAGGGTGACGAAGCTTTTGGCAAAAAAAATAAGACAAAAGAATTATTTTTGCAAGTGCTTTTTAAAGAACGTACTTGAGTTTTTTTTTTTTTGACAGATAGGCTTAAGACTTCACGTGCTCTTTCCCGTTTCTTACACAGTACTGTTTACATTTCTGTTTTATTTCTCCTTTCGCAGATCTGATAAGAGATTTTTTTTTGAAAATGTAATAATAGACCATAAATTGCCTTCCAATTTTCACTGAGAATTTGCTTTTCTTACGATTGTTTTTGTTATTTTACCTGATTTTATTTATCTGGGCTGACCTAATTATCGATAAATAATAAGTACAGTGTTTATCTTTAATTAGGTATTAGTAAATGTCTTCACATCCCGGGGATATGAAGAAATTTTGGCGATACAGTGATCCGTATACTTGACATATGGTAAAAGTTTCTAGTCCCGTCAAGCCCCTCATTAGCAGACACAATTAAAAACCTAAAAATCCGGGTTGTCAAATTAAACCCCGAGGACAACCCGGGTTGACAGCCGATTTTTTTATTTTTTTTATTCTCAGTAATTTTTTTTTTTTTTTGGTCCGACTCACCGGTGAGTTTCGGGGCTTTACAGGTTAAGGAGACTCGAGGGGCCTGACAGATTAATCAAGGAAATGATATACCTACTATAGAAGGCGCCAGAAAAATGTGAAATAAAGTACATCGACCTTTTCCTAATAACTCTTCCTAGGTACCTGGACAATTAAATATGAATCGTTTTTCATTATTAGACAATGTTAAGAATTACGATAGATGTTGATTCCAGACAGCTTTGTGTAACTATTTGCGTTTTTCATATTAAAAATGTCAATAAAGTAGGTGGGTCAATGGCCGTTACTCCACGTTTTTCTGGCGCCTATTATAGGTACAATACTTACGCGTTTCTCTCCTCAAATGTATCACTCATAAACAAAATAAATGCTGAATATTCTAGTAAAACTAATAACAGGAAAGTCCTAAATAATCAAAACGCCTGCTCACCGCGTGGTCACATCACGATCGCTTTCCGATACGATGAAATACCGAGAATCCGATTGTGGTTTCAAAATGGCCGCCAAATGTTTTGCGAACTCTTTGTGTGATTATGGGAAATAATTTAGAATATAGGTACATTATGGAGGAAAATGTTATTTATTTTGAATAAAAATGTAGTAAAGCGATTGATTTATGATTTGGCTTGTGGTTGACGGTTGATAGAGGAGTGTCGCGTAGCTATATGTATTTACCGTTACTTATTGTTTGTAATGAGTAAGGTACTTTCAATGACTCATCACTAAACACAAAAATAAATTTTTCGTATGTAAACAGACGGGCCGGACAGGTTTCACGAACCCAGACAAAAGATGGACCATTGAAGCCACACGATGGCAAAGACCAATGGGGAAAAGGAATGTTGGTCGACAATTAAGACGGTGGGCTGATGACATAACACATGTCGCAGGAAACGACCGGATAAAGCCAGGCAAGGACAGGGAGGCATGGAAAAGGATGGAGGAGGCCTTTACCCGAACAGGGGTTCAAACCTCATAAATAATACTAACATTAATTAGAAGTAACCTTTCTTAAATTTAAGCAACAAATACTCTTGCGCCATCTTCCTAGTTCATCGTGCTGTGCTGGTGCTGCCGCTGCGGCTGCGAAGTACCTCAAACGGTGGAAATGTAACAACCTCGTCGGTAGCTACATTTTCGAGCCGTTTGGGATTGAAACCCTTGGGCCGTGGGGTTCAAGTGCACATTTAGTATTTAAAGATCTTTCTAAACGCCTTGTTGACACTTCGCGTGACCCAAGGGCTGGCTTTTTCCTCGGCCAGAGGTTAAGCATTGCCATACAACGTGGCAATGCCGCAAGTCTTTTGCAGTAGACAGCGTTGCGGAGGAATTTTTTGTCGCCAGATTGTAAGTTTTATTTAGTTAGGAGTTTTTGTTTTTATAACAGTTAGTTAAGTGTTTCATAAGTTTGTATATATTTATAATAAAATATTTTTTAGCAATAAGTAACTTACTGACAAACATTGTAATCTATATCAAACGTGAGATTTGGAATAAATGGCTTTATGATTAATATTATTATTATGTAAACAGAATATGTATATGGTAATAATTGACGAAGCTTGCTTGGGCGGATGCCTGTCAGTGTCGCAAGGGTGTTCGAAATAGTCACAGCACCCCTGGAACGCAAAGGGCAACTTTATGTTCACGGGTGGGTTTTAGTCAGTAAAAGTCTGACATCCTCCCGCTCCACTCAGAGCGAGAGAAATCATTCGCTGATTTCTCACCCTGAATAAAAATAAAAGAGTCGCGAACCACAGAGATTAAAAAAATGTGAGCGAGCCTTACAGTAGTCGCATATGATGTGTAACATTTGACATCTCACCTTGGTAATAAGCAATATTAACATTCTATCCTGAAAAATTAAATTAAAACGTTTAGTTTTGATTCGGCCGCGCGCAGACTTTCGTGCGCACGCTCTACTATCTGACAGCCAACTGTACCACCCCGCGTGTCCATTAGTCAAATCAAATAACGCACGCTCATTGTTCAAATCAAATCCCCGGCTTCCTATTACACACTTCCGTACTATTCTACGAAATCACTTCCACAGATTGCAGGAAAGCGAGAGGAAAAATTTTTGTCAGCTATTCACGCTCGTTGAGACACCACGAGACAGGTCGAGTACGAGTGTATAGATGGTGCCTTCGTCGCTTCGCGTCGCGTCTCTCGGTGGCTCTCGTGTCCAGCCGCCACGCGAGGAGAGACACGCGACGCGAACGAGACGAGTGTGTACAGCCAGCATTACTCATCAAAAAAACTTCATTAGGTACTGCGTAGTCAGCATATCATTACTCAAAATACGGTTCTTATACCTAATAAGTATGAGTCTAGCTACAATATTAAAGTTTAATTAAGAAATATAAAATGAAGTGTTTCTAATTACTAATCACCACTGGCAGCCCTGTTTCGCCCACTGTGGAGTATAACTCTCATCATATTGAAGCATGGAAGCAAGACCATCCAGGTCTTCCTCTTAATCTTTTGTAGATCGACCACCCAACTGGCTCTCATCTAGCCACGTCATCCTGATGTAATACCAAAAATATTAAAGCATTCTTTTTTTGTACTTCTCTGCACTGAGGCAAAAAAAAAATTAGTTACCTAACTCTCTTCTCAATCGTTCCCCCATTGCTCCTTTCTCAACTATCAATTATTGTTTGCCTCCAAATGATCCTTCATCTGGTAGAGGGCGACGCCGACAGATAACTCCAGCTATTCGGAGATATGGTCCAACTATTTATTCGGGCTTCGCCGTCTGGGTCTTTTACCTTCGACCTTTTCCGTCACCACCAGTTTTTCCAAGTTGTTTGCCCCTCTCCGTGCGATATGGCCAAAATAACTCACAACACGGTTTAGCCAAATAGAGGGCAAAAGCTGGGTGTTTCCATTTTGAGTTCTTCACGGACCGAGACGTTGTGGGCTTTCCAAGGAATCCTGAAGTGGTTACCTCATAAACCAGGAAATGAAAAGAACTCTGTCATAACATTAACAACCATGATTGACCAGAAGCCTCTTCCTTGAAATTATAAATTACCACACAATTTTCTTCACATAAGGAAGGTCAATAATGAAATCTTTCCAAACCAGTTTCCTTTTAAGTCGTATTTCCAATAAGAACTTAAAAAAATAATATCTGGAAAGATAATAACCCGTTATTATCTTGTTTATGTCGTATTACACTTCGCGAAGTGATGAAACAAACTTGTTGGCACCAAACAATGAGAGTACAATAAACATAAACAATTGCTGTTTCTGCAGGTACTAAGTGTTGGGGTTGGGGCTATGAAATAAGCGGGGCAAGGAGAGTTTTGGGTGCGGCAGTCCACTACTGCTGCACTGCAAGCAAGAAGCAAGAGATCGGTAGCTGTCTCGACGCTTAGAGGAGGCCTATGTCCAGCAGTGCACAATTAAATGATGATAATGATGTTGAAAGAGCGGTTATGACGTTAGACGCAGCTGAGTCTTATAGAGTAAGATCCGTGAGCCATCAGACATTATTATTTTCTGATTAACTAAAGTGGGATTTAATAGTGTTAGTTTGAACGAAACGAATGTAACCTACCTATTTGTGCACTATAGGTAATACTTCTGCGAAGTCAGGCTGTCAGAAGGACTGTACTTGACAGACACTCTTATGCTATATGCAAACAAAAAGAAGAAAGTCATTATTCCCACCTGGATCAAAATCGGGCACATTTCAGGAGAGAAAATACATTGTTCATCTTCATAAAAAACATTTTTTTGAAAAACATAGTTACGGGCTGCTGCTATGGCAATAAAACTGAATTACGCGGATTTGCTATGGCTTTTCTGTCCAAGCTGACATACGTATTGATTTTGGTGTTGTGGCATCATTGATTCAAATCTATGTGTATGATTTGTTAAACAGTGCGTGTTTCGATTCTATACGGAATGACATAATTATATAACGTATTTTGTCAAAAAAATTACTTACGCAGTGTTAAAACTGAAGCGACAGTGTACCATACGAACTGCAGAACTACAAAACACGGTCAATTTCTCATAATGAAGTTATCTAGCAGCTTTCTTAACCGCCCTTCTACTGGCCACAAAGCTACAGAGGCGCCATCTCTAATTGAAGTTTATTCACGTTTCCTCGTACTGAAATTAACACCTTCGAGTCTTTGTGTCTCTTTGTCTAATAAATTGTCTAGTCTTTCTTATAACCGTAGCGAAAACGAGATATTTTGAATATTTGCGAATGGTCTTAAAACTATATTGCAATTGTTTGTACTGGCTGGTTTTATTAAAAGTGCCACTGTTTCTAATCTGAAAGCTTCGTAAAAAATAGTAATAGAAGTACGAGTATCAATGACTTTTTCAGTTACGAATCAGATTTCATTTGATTTTAATCTACTTCTTAGGTACTAAAATGCATAATAAAAAACTTTTATATAAATAAAGATGATTCTAACTGTAAATTTTCTGAGGTATGATAGTTCTGCCTTT
Source organism: Polia nebulosa (assembly GCA_951329385.1). Lineage (NCBI taxonomy): Eukaryota > Metazoa > Arthropoda > Insecta > Lepidoptera > Noctuidae > Polia > Polia nebulosa. The sequence goes on from OX589609.1 coordinate 5,091,027, forward strand.
TAATGACTATACGTGTACATAGATATGAAATGTATGTCAAAAGGCGATTCTGACTGTGAACTTTCTGCGATACGATAGTTCTACTTTTTAATTATTGTGGATTATGATTTATGCCTAGAAATGATTCTGACTTATAAAATTATGAGTTTCGAATGTATGATAAATGAGTGTTTGCCAAACGATTTCTGCGAAATGAAGTTTATGCTATCCGCTGTTATGCAAAATAATATTATGACATAAATAGTTCTGCAATAAAAGGTAGACCCGTTTTTTATTGATGGATGGATAGATTCAAGGTACAGACGAATTGGAGGACATGACTTGAAATATAGACCTGAATTGTAGTAGTACTTGTCTAATATGTTAATAGTAAAATAGTCATTAAGTCCCAGAATTCGTCAGTCATCGAAGTGAAGGCAAACGCTGTTATGGCCAGTATACCAAGAGCCTGTAAGTATTATAAAACACAGTGCAGTTAATAAACATAATTATTGCCTTATACATATTTTTATACGTCGGTAATAAGAACAGCACAGAACCCAAATGAAATTAAACACAGCTAACATTAAAATAACTCTTTAATTCAACTTCTGCGAGCACTAGTGCTAAAATAACAAATTACCTCGCAGACTTCTGGATATTATTACAAGAACAGGTGTAAGACGAAGTGAGGGTAATAGTGCAAACTGTTAGCTTAATAACCTTCTTTTACTAAAGAATATTAGGTTTGAAATAACTTTTGAAGTTTTTAGAGTTATTTTTAGGGTTCCGAAAGTCCGACTGAAAAAACGGAACCACTCAATGGAATCACTCGTGTGTCTGTCTGTCCGTCTGTTCGTCCGTCACAGCTAATTTGCTCCGAATATGGTGAACAGATTTTTTTTTTTTTTTTTTTTTTTTTTTTTTTTTTTTTTTTTTTTTTTTTTTTTTTTGGGGGGTGGGAAATCATCCAATGACTTCTTCCGCTCTAGGGTGGAGCGGAAATGATAAAATGATAAATGATGTTTATTCAGTAAATAGGTTACAAGGAACACTTTTACACGTCAATGTTTTTTTGTCAGTTTAAGCTAGATGAGGCCGGTGTTTCCTAGCTGACTACCCTGAGAAGAAACACCGAAACAAACTCAGAGGTCAAAGTCTCTTTTAGTGTTCAAATCCATACAATGTGGACTGGTTAGATCCTATGAGAACCATGTACGTTTATGTCTGGGATGAGCTTTATGAAGAAAGCAACACACGAATTCGAGTGGACCTGTCCAGACAGTGCAAGCATTTGTCAGTCATCGCGAAGCTCAACTCAGAACTCTGAGGTGCTCAACGAACCGACGAACAATACCAAAGTAAGGACATTTGAGTAGGCCGCAAAAAATACTCAAACTGCCAGACAATCATAAAATCTACATGAATATAACGACATACATAGTTCTCGCATTCACATTATTCTATATAAGGACCATGCAGCTTAGTGTCTGTAGTGGTCTTTTGAAGAAAGAACCAAACATATTTGAGTGGACCTGTCCAGTCAGTGCAAGCATTTGTCAATAGTCGAATAGCTCAACTTAAAAACCACTAAGGAGCTCAATGACATGACGAACAATACCAAAGAAAAGACATTTGGGTAGGCCGCAAAAGTACTCAAACTGTCAGACAACGTTGAAAATTACTGTAAAAAGGAGGAGAAAATAATAATAATAACCCACATAGTCCTCACATTTACAATAATTAAGTAATCAAAAAAAAATAAAAATATAATACTTTACAAAGTAAATATTTGTGTCAAACAAAATAGTAATCATAATATGTCAATCAAAAAAAATAAAAATAAATATAATACTTAACAAAGTATTCAAGTCAAAAAAAATAATAATAATAATAAAATGTCAATAAAAAAATAAAATAAAAAATATAATGCAATACTATACAAGTATTAATGTCAAAAACGAATATTAAAAAAAATATATATATAAAAAATTTTTCATCAGTAAGTAGTACATATGAAAACAATGGCTCATGTATATCATTGAAGCAGCTCAATCCCACGCCTTTTTGTCCTCAAGAAAGTCATTAATTGTGTAAAAAGCTTTCTGGCATAGCTTACGTTTAATAAATGATTTAAATTTATTTATGCTTAGTTCTTGAATTTGGCTAGGAAGTTTATTATAGAAACGTATACATTGACATCTAAACGAACCACCTATTTTTTTCTTGAGCCTGGTTTTTGGTACAATAAATTTGTGTTTGTTCCTAGTATTTATGCTATGGATATCACTGTATCTTTTAAACAGATTAATATTTTTATGTGCATACATGAGATTCTCATAAATATATTGAGAGGGAACAGTCATAATATTAATCTCTTTAAATTTGTCTCTGAGGGAGTGTCTGGGACTTAATTTATAAATTGCACGAATAGCCCTTTTCTGTAAAGCAAAAATTGTCTGAATATCGGCGGCATTTCCCCACAACAGAATGCCGTACGACATCACACTATGAAAATAACTAAAGTATACTAAACGAGCTGTCTCTAAATCAGTTAAACCACGAATTTTCCTTACGGCGTATGCTGCAGAGCTAAGTTTTTTGGACAGTTTATCTATATGGGGGCTCCACTGAAGCTGCGCATCCAAAGTTAAACCTAAGAACACTGTGGAATCCTCGGGTTTCAACTCTTCACCCTTTATTGACACACTAGTGTTCACTTGTATTACATTGGGTAATGTGAACTTTATGCATTTTGTTTTTTTCTCGTTAAGGAGAAGATTATTGACATTAAACCAGTTAACTACAGTTGAAAGAGCATTATTTACATTATCAACAACCACCTGCTGACGTTTGAGTTTAAATAAAAGTGAAGTGTCATCTGCAAACAGCACTATATCATGTTTATCCTTTATGAGGTAAGGCAAGTCGTTGATATAGATTAGAAACAAAAAAGGACCCAGAATTGAGCCTTGAGGAACCCCCATTCTGACTACAGACCCGGAAGACCTTTTGCCGTTCACATCAACTCTCTGAATCCTATTACCCAAGTATGAAGTAAGAAGATCCAGAGAGGCGCCCCGGACTCCGTAGTAGTGCAGCTTCCTGATCAATGTATCATGGAGAACGCAATCGAAAGCCTTAGACAAATCGCAAAAAATGCCCAACGCATCGCATTTATCTTCCCATGCATTATAAATGTGTCCCAAAAGTTCAACACCAGCATCAGTTGTTGAACGACCCTTTGTGAAACCAAACTGTTTGTTGTGTAATAATTTGTGTTTATTAAAATATCTTTGAATTTGATCTAAAATAATTTTCTCAAAAATTTTACTAAAAGTAGGTAGCACTGATATAGGTCTATAATTAGTAGGGTCTGATGTACTACCCGATTTAAACAATGGTATAATTTTACTATATTTCATTAGATCAGGAAACTCACCACAATCTATACAATTATTAAAGATTACTGCTAAAGTAGGTGCTACAATGTCTATAATAGACCTAGCAACGTCAACAGAATTACCCCATAGATCTGCAGTCTTTTTAACATTTAAAGTATTAAAAGTTTTGATTACATCATTACAAGTGACATATTGGAAATAAAATTGGGATTCACAAACTGGAACGTTTTCTTTAAGTAAAATTTCTGCAGCAGTTGGTGATGAATTTAGAGATTTTGTAGTCGATACGGGAATCTCTGCAAAGAAATTTTCAAATGCCGCGGCGACTTGCGAATCTGATTTAATGATACTGTCATCAATAGCAAGGCTGTAATCACTACTTCGGTTGCAAGACCTTCCCGTTTCGCTATTAATAATATCCCAAGTCATTTTAATTACATTACTACTATTTTTAATTTTTGAACTTAAGTAGCGAGATTTCGCCAAATAACATACTTTTTTAAATAATTTAGAATAATTCTTAACATATAAATTAAATTCTACAGTGTTAATATAAGTCATTCAGTCAAGACATTGGCAGAATTATGAAAAATGTCATTGCATTGCTCAATAGAAGCAATTTGTTTAGCCAAATTCTTGGCTGTTATACAAAATAAATATGATAGCGACACAGCTATCTGTCTCCTACAATAATTTGAAAGATAGTATCTATCTATATGATTCCTATCTTTTGTCAAATAAAAACGATTACCAATATAATTGTTAAGGTCAATTAGATGGAATAAGTTATTATTAAATAACAAATTGTGCAATTTTATATTCATATGATATCTAATTTGATTTTCTTCCTGTGGCAAACTTTGGCTATAAGGGAAAGTGAACATCACAATTTTTCTTAAATTAAGGTCAGACAAGGTTCTATAATATTGGAGCAATTCTCCTTTGTTCACGGTACCCCTATCACCAACTAAAATTATGAGTATAGTATCCTGGTTAAAATTACATTTTATAATCTCTTTCATTATTTCCAACAAAGTACAACCAGGCATGCAGTTATTCATTATAGAGTGTCCCGGATATTCATTTATCAAAAAGTGGCCTAAATCCTTTCCAATCTCATCACAATAGATAACTATTTCTTTATTTACACTTTGTTGCGATAAACAATTAGTCATTTCTACTGGCAAACTGGCACAAGACTGCGGTAAGGTGGTATTATATATTGGCAATGAATGGTCCGGAGTAGATGCCATTGATGGTGATTGGCAATGTTCACAGTTTGATTTTTGTAAGCTAACCAGCTCATTCATTGCCAACACATATTCCTTCATTTGTTTCTCTGAGGCTCTATATTTAGTGGTCATTGAGCTTAGTTGCTGTTGTAACCGGTCAAGTTCACACTGCAAGTCTTCCGTGTCAGTTTGGTATTTCCTAGTACTTTTCTCTAAGTTCAAAGCATACATATCTAATTGTTTTAATAAATTTAACCTTTCCCTATTAAGTTTTACATTTTTAATGAAGAACTTTTGTTTTTTAACCATTTTTTTAGTTTTAACAATGTATTTGTTTATTTTAATATATTTTTTAAGTTTATTTTTACTAGAGATTATCCTGACTTTTTTACTTGACTTAGAATCATCATCACTTGTCAAATCTATAATGCAAGAGTGTCCTACTAGATCAACCATTGATGGGGCAATAGGAACCAACTCATTGAATAAACTTTGATTCAGAGAGGCTGTGATGTTCAGGTTAGTTGTCTCAAGATGTGAAATTTGACTTTGAGCCTCTTGTAGCTGTTGTTGCAATAAAAATTTGTGATTAAGAGCTTGTTCATACTCTGTGCTACACTGGCTGAATCCGTCCACAACAAGTTGGAGCCTATCCCGGGCTTCTATGGCCTCAGTGTATTGAATGTATAACTGAGCCATTTCATTCTTTAACTTCCTATTCTTATCATGGGCTTCAAGGAGCACCCTTTCACTATCATCCATTTCCTTAATCAGTTGATCACAGCACTTCTTAGACGCCTTTAATTCGCTCAAAGCCAGATTGAGTTTAGACTCTTCTTGGCGAGCATAGGCGCTTCGAGTGATAGGCATGATTATAAGGAATAAAAGTGAATATTAGAATAGACTAGGTAGATTGTAACAGAAGTGGAAAAGATAATTAGTTAAAAGAAAATGAACTAAGGAAAGGTAAGAAGTTCTGTCACCAACTAACCAAGGTTATGTTTACGTTTCAAAGTTCATTGGCATCAATATTTAGCGCTATAGAAAATGATCACTGTATTAATTAGTAAAATAATAGAACGTAAACAATATAATATCAAGTAAGATAAGTATTGTACCTGATATCAAGATGACAATGCAAAGTTCACTCAAGCCGGTAACCTCCTAACTGTCACCAAATTTCGTTGAACTTTTTACACTTATTTACACTGTTTTGCATGAATTTAACACTAGAAACAAATTAAATGTCCCATTAACTTGATGAATAGTAGGAAATAGGCCTTAAAAACAAAGAAATTTAATATTTAAAAGTAAAATTACAAGGGACTAATTTAAATCAGCTGTTAGCTGTAGTGTTGCCACAGGACCAAGACCAGGAAGGGTGTGTCAGACTCTTACTGACTAAAACCCACCCCTGTTCCTCCCTGCCTCGAGTGCCCGGGGGCGAGGTAACTCTTTCGAATTTATCCTCCACCCCCGGGCAGATGGTGAACCGATAGAGTTGAAATTTGTCACACACATGAATAACTGTGACCCAAACACGGACGTGTAGCCTAAATAAATTAATTTTGGAATATGAGGGTCATTTTTTTGGTGAAATTCGGAAAATAAAATCGAAGTTTTTCAAACTGTGTCGTGTGACATATTAAATGAAAGGGCACACTGTGATGGTCTTGAATATATTTTTTTCATAATTTTAAAATAAATGATATTGAAGTTATTTAAGAAAACAGATGAAAAATGACCATTCCTCCCCCCTTATCTCCGAAACCACTGGGGCTTCAATTTTGATAAGAATAGAGAAAGTAGTTATTTACTTATAGATTACAGGCAAACCTATGAAGTGGAGGCAGTTTAAAAAACCTAAAAAAAAATGATTTGTACGGAACCCTTTGCGTGCGAGTCCGACTCGCTCTTGGCCAGTTTTTTAATGATCTGCGAGTTGCGATGTTTTCTTTGATGAAATATTTTTATTAATTGTTTTAACGTGGCTATTTCTTTGCTTTGTTGATCAAGATTATTATGTTTGAATAAATATAATTAACTAGCTTCTGCCAGTGGCTTTTGCAGCGTAGAATTTACCACAAATTGTCCATAATCTATATCTGAGCCAAATTTCATCCAGATCCGTACAGCCGTTCTGGCGTCATTGAGTAACAAACATTTATACATCCAAACTTTTACATTTATAATATTAGTAGGAAGTTAGTTAACACGGATTTTGAGTCGCAGAAAATCATCATCCTGTAACCAATATCAAAATTAACTGAGAGAAATATTAGTTTTATTATTTGATTACAACGTGCATTATACATTACTAAACTAATACATAACTTAACCTGTAAAGCCCCGAAACTCACCGGTGAGTCGGACCAAAAAAAAAAAAAAATTGCACAGCAAACACAGGCAAAAAGAAAATAAATAATATATGTACAAGCGGCATAAGCGGCAAGGAGTATAGCTCACTCGTCTATAGGGCATCGAAATTCGTCCTCATCACTGTCAATGGGAAAAGTACCCAGAACGCTGGCAGCATTGCCACGTTGAATGGCAATGCTGATTCTTTGTTTTTTTTTTCTACTGAGAGAAAAGGATTCATACCTAAGTTGTAGACGAATACGGGTCAAATTAACAGTTTCTATTGCTAAGCTTTCTTTTGAGAAAAGAAGGTACCACGTTGGGTCTCTGCTAGCAAGATTCTTATAATGGTCATAATCACTTGCTTGGTTATGAAACCCTAATAACACAACCTTAGACAAAAGAAAATTGGCAGCCATGGGGATTAATAACAAAAAAATAAAACTGCCCATCGCCAGTCTGGCGCACCATGTCACTAGCATGTCGGTGGCGCGAACCCATAAGTTTTGCCACTACCAAAAATCACTCAATGCGGATAGAGAAATTTTTATTAAAAAAAAACTAGATTTTCGTCATCATCAGCCTTTTAATGTCCCTACTTCTATATACTAGTCACATTTTTTTTGGACTATTTCAATAATTTTGTGTTCGGTTTTAAGTCAATATCTTTGGGATTATTTTTATGTTATGTGGTTATCTTTTATAGAAATGTCTTGTGAGGATAATTGGTCTTTAACGAGTGAGAAATAATTGGGGCTCGAACACAATACTTTCAATAATTATTGGAGAGGACTATGCCGATTGTTGATCTGCTGTTTCATCATCATTATCATCAGCCTTTTAATGTCCCCACTGCTGGGGCACAGGCCTCCTCTCTGTGAGAAGGTGTGGGCCGTAATCCACCATGCGGGCCCAATGCGGGTTGGTGGATGTCACATGTCTTTGAATTTTCCTAATGATGTTTTCCTTCACCGTTTTGAGAACAGTGGTGATGAAATAACTCACGACCTACAACTTTTAAGTCGCGACTGTTACCACTGGGCCACCACTAAAAGTTTTGATAACTGCGTAAAAAAATACTGTATTTCACTTCTAATACAGAAACTAAACAATTAACAAGATAAGCAGCAAAACCAAGCTATTCTCACATAACACCTATTTATATTTACCATAGTAATTCCTAGTTGTAACAAAGAAAACTGCAGTTCATGATATACGTAGCACGATAAAACAGAACGAGCAGGGAGTGACTCACTGCTACCCGTTAGGTTGTTTTGCACCATCGACTTATGCATGCTTGAAAGAAAGTTATGGTATTATGTCCATTCTATGGACTTATTCATAAAGAAATCAATATAATCACAGAAAATTATTAAATGATTGCTCAAACAACTTTATGCCGATTAAATTATACATTGTTTTCTTAGAGTGTTATATTACACCAATCGATCGATCGTCGATCGATGGTAGAATGAATTAGTCAACCAGCGATCGATAGATTGGTGATAAATGATTTTATTTTTGTAAGTAGGTTTTAATCACAATTTTACAAGTTAACATTTTTTTTTGTCAGTTTTAGCTAGATGAGTCCGGTGTTTCCTAGCTGACTACCCTGAGAAGAAACACCGAAACAAACACAGAGTTCAAAGTCTCTTTTAAAGTATTCAAATCCATACAATATGTACTTGTCAAATACTCATATGAGAACCGTGTACGTTTGTGTCTGGGATGAGCTTTTGAGGAAAGCAACACGCCAATACGAGTGGACCTGTCCAGACAGTGCAAGCATTTGTCAGTTATCGTGAAGCTCAACTCAGAAGTTTGAGGAGCTCAACGAACCGACGAACAATACCAAAGTAAAAACATTTGGGTAGGCCGTAGGTGTAGTAGAAACTATCAATTGACGTCGACTAATCCATTCTACTATCGATCGATAGCATCGATCGACGATCGATTAGTGTAATAACACCCTTACACGAAAGGCTATGTGTAGCAATTTCGGCTGAAACTATGGTCGGGATACGGATACACAAATTGGTAATTTTATGCTATTTTAATTAATTTACAGCAGTGTGCATGCCGTGTGTAATTTAAATAAACTGAAAATTATGAATATTGTTTTTTTTTTTATAAATCCCAAAATGACACAAATTTGTTCCTGTTTGCTGTTAGACAATACTTTGGGACATTAAGTCCGCATATTCACCACTCAGCACGTGAAGTTTAAATTGTAGCTTTTTCTTGAGAAGGTGGACTTTACTCACGTGCTCATAAAATATGACTTTACGCTTCTTATTAAGAAAATTAAAAACCAACCAATATAATTTTATACAGTGACTTTTAATACCAAATAAAACTTTCCCAATCGCCATTTATAATATTTTGACAACACCTTTAGACAGTCCTCACAAAGATACGTTTGCAGCCACAGTAATATTTCTCCTATAACATCTAGAAGAAAATTCTTGTTCTTGGGTAGCAAATATAACTTTGTACTCTCTCTTCATTTCCTATCCGTTTGAAGTTCAATTTAATAGTCGTAAAACTGAGTAGAAAATTGAGAAAGAGGGTGATGGTGTAAATTAGTTTACATTTTATTACTTCCGGGTACTTAATAAGGAATAGGCAGTAAACGTTGAATTTATTGGGCTAAACAGTCAAAATATCAGAAATAAAAAATATTCATAAATTATTTTAGACAAATTATTATGGCTTAGAAGGAAAATATCATATATAAATCGTCTGAAATCGCTAAACATGGCCAGTAATACTGGTGACCAATTAATGCAAGTCTAAAGGACAACTTTAACTATGGACCAAACATGAAATCGCGAAAAATATCAGCTGTCCCATTTGATAGTCTTTTTTTTATATTTTTGTGGCTTTGAAACTATCCAATGACATCTCCCGCTCTGGGTGGAGTGGGAGGGCGTGTCAGTCTCTTACTGACTAAAACCCAACCCTGTTCCTTCCCTGTCACACTGAGTGCCCAGGGGCGCGATAACTCTGTTTCGAATTTATCCACAACCCCTGGGCAGGCATCGGCCATGACGGGCCCCGTCATGGTTTGCTGGCAACTCTTTGAAGCAAACGATGGAAGGCCTCCCATTAGGTACACTGATGATGAGCTTGGTGAGAGACGGGGGTAGCTGATGGATGCGTGACGTACAGGACCTGTCGTTGTGGCCTGCCCAGGGGTTGAGGATAAATTCGAAACAGAGTTACCTCGCCCCTGGGCACTCGAGGTAGGGAAGGAACAGAGGTGGGTTTTAGTCAGTAAGAGTCTGACACGCCCTCCCACTCCACCCAGAGCGCGAGATGTCATTGGACGATTTCCCACCCAAAAAATAAAAAAGGGTGTTGCCCGTAATCCACCACGCGGGCCTAATGTGGGTTGGTGGATATCACATGTCTTCGAATTTTTGGTTCTAGGTCTCTAGGACATGCCGGTTTCCTCACAATGTTTTCCTTCACCGTTTATGAACAGAGGTGATGAAAATAATCTACACAAAGTTAAACGCCTGCCTGGGTTTGAACTCTCGACCTACAGCTTGTTGTAAGTCGCGGCCATTACCACTGGGCCACCACTGCTCTACCCACCTTGTATAATAAAAATCAATGCTAATCTATTAATATTTTTAGAATGGGAGATTCATAAATTAGCATAATATTCCCACTGCTGGGACACAGGCAGAATTTATCACAAGGGTACAGTTTGAGTTGGTGAAAGTCACTTGTAAGGCTTTGATTGACGGTAAAAAACATACATAGAATGATAAACACATTACCCACCTTTGCGTCGTGCAGTCAGGTAAAAAACACTGAGGGGTTTTGAAATGTCATGCAGTGAGCATGCTGTGATCATGGGTTAGTTTCATCCACTTATGGAGAAGACATGGTAAATCCATCCACAACAACATCTACAATTACTTCTGTCAACTGTTTTTCTTTCTATTTTTTCTTCCATTGTTTCAGAAAAATTGTGACTGAGCCATTTGTGATTTTAGTTATATATCACAAAATAACATTTAAATAATATTAAGAAAAAACTCTAACCAAAGAAAGTACAATTAAATCAACACCATTCTTCACTTCATAACACAAAGTCACTATTTCAGTAATTCATGTTCCAAAAGGCTGACTCACAAAACCCTTGCATAAATACTACACAGCCATTGTGAGCCAGTCTGGTCATATATTTAGGTATTATAATAGTCTAACTAATATACCTAGGAGGTGCTACTTTGTGGGAGTTTGCTACTTTTCCGACTACATTAATTTCCACACACATTAAAAGCGACTTTAATAATGTAAGCTTGTATGGCAATAGAAACAGCGAGTTATAAGATTGTGCTGGTATTTTTTGCTTAAAAAGCATCTTACTCGTATGAATAAGCAAAAAACCGGCCAAGTGCGAGTCGAACTCGCTCACGAAGGGTTCCGTACCATTATCTATAAAACAGGCAAAAAAATCACGTTTGTTGTATGGGAGCCCCCTTAAATATTTATTTTATTCTGTTTTTTAGTATTTGTTGTTACAGCGGCAACAGATATACATCATCTGTGAAAATTTCAACTGTCAAACTATCACGGTTCATGAGGTACAGCCTGGTGACAAACGGACAGACGGACAGCGGCATCTTAGTAATAGTGTCCCTTTTTACCCTTTGGGTACGGAACCCTAAAAAGGAAGTAAAAAAGATTTTTATGGACTTCTTAAGAATTGATTTTAGCCTTTCTCTAAACTGCATTGCTGTGTTTCAGTTTTCAGCATGTTGTATGCTTCTTGTGTTAATAGCAAATAGAGCATGGGTGCTAGTAGGATAACAGGCACTTGTGATTTTGTTTATACAGCAAAAAAACATCGTCAGTCAGATGAGGCTATCTATTTTGCTAACTAAACTAACTAACTATCTACCTAGACATAAAGTTAGAATAATAAGTCTTGTAGCAATTAGTTTTAGGTAACCCTAAGAGGTATATATTATTTGATGATCAAATCAAGAGCAGGCGATGGCTGTTTTGCGTGGATGTGACGCATGTTTTCCCCCAGATTTTTCTTTTTTGTTGTGTTTCTCTGTCTTTTGCGTCATGTTAACCGTAAATAAACGGATTTTCTTTCTTTCTTTCGTCATTTGCCAATGCACGGAACTTGCATACTCGTATATTAAAAGTGATGAGAGAGTGAGGTCTTAATGATCTCAGCGGTAAGTTTCATTTTATAGCTTGCTAAATTTTTCATCTTGTCTAGCAGTAAGGTAGTAGAAACATCCAGATGCAAATCTATCTTCAACTCCGCCATTTTTATGGCCACATTAATTTCAGTGCCAAGGATTAAGATAAGCGGATTCGCGGCCATTTCCATCAAATGTCCACATTTTAAGGAGACGCGTACATTATGATGTGGAGATTATGTCGTTTTTAGTCACAGAGGAAATGTAACTACATTTCACATCAAACTTGATAAGCTTTAAGCTTTTTAGGCTTTTTGGGAGTAATTAGATGTTTTTTTGCCGCCATGTTCTTATTTTATCATCCGTCCTAAAACGGTAAGTATTAAGTTCCTTGATTCTGACAATACTGGTCATGTTTGTCAAGCAGCTTCTACTCTTGGAGCCAAGAAAGTCTCAGCTTCTCAATATCCTCAAAATGAGACAGTTGTCATCTGGATTACTCAAGGTCGCGGTATTGTTCGAAGGATCGCGAGCTTACAACAGTAGGTACCTACTATATTTCCTTTTCCCTTTAAAATCCAACCAAAGGTTGTCTTGAAAAGATTGCTTTCAGCGATAAGGCCGCCCATTGTGTCAACCTATGTAATATTTTCTTCATAATTTTCTGTAATTTATATGGTGTACTTAGTAAAGAGTATTCTATTCTATTCTGTTCTATTCTGTTCTGTTCTGTTCTGTTCTGTTCCATTCTATTCTATTCTATTCTATTCTATTCTATTCTATTCTATTCTATTCTATTCTATTCTATTCTATTCTATTCTATTCTATTCTATTCTATTCTATTCTATTCTATTCTATTCTATTCTATTCTATTCTATTCTATTCTATTCTTCGAAAGGTCGCAGGATTGCTCGAAAGACCGCGGCCCTGGAACTCAAAGAATAAAGGAAGAAACACAGGGAATGTCAGACTCTTACCAAAGCACCCGTGTTGGTAAGAGTCTGACACTCCCTCCTGCTCCACCTAGAGCGGAAGAAGTTATCTGATGATTTCCTACCCTCAAATTAAAAAGAGTTTAAGGATTACTCATATTGTAAAGGTACTGAACTTTTTTTTTTTACTTTGGGACAAGCCCGCCACACTATTCCCAAACCACTAACTTCTGTAAGTCAGAATCAACAGTGGCGACCACCAGAAAAAACGCCGGAGACAATGAAGCTCGACGAGTCCCAGAGAAACGATTAAACTGTCTTGGGTTTTGTTTTTTAGTATTTGTTGTTATAGCGGCAACAGAAATACGGACATCATCTGTGAAAATTTCATCTGTCTAACTATCATGGTTCATGAGATGCAGCCTGGTGACAGACGGACAGACAGACAAACAGACGGACGGACAGCGGAGTCTTAGTAAAAGGGTCCCGTTTTACCCTTTGGGTACGAAACCCTAAAAACTATCTGTTTTTAGTCTGGAATTGTTCACATTACAGCTAGCTGTTTAATACCTAGCAGTTAAATCAATGTAAGCTTAACAAATAGGTTTCAAATTGATATATTTGCAGTCGAACCTAAACTCCCAAGACAAAGAAGAAGTCGAAGTTGACTTACTTAAGGCGCAGTTAAACGACTTTTAATGGTTTTTAATTGAGCATCACGTCTAAACGACTTGTCTTATTTCTTTGAATAAAATATATGTTACTCTAGATAATTTCCTTCGTAATTTGATCTCAGAATATTTGAAATTATATTTTTATAACATAGTGTAATTAATTTGTAAAGTTATGTCTAACTCTGATAAAAAATTGAGAATCACGCAAAAACTATAAAGCGATTTTTTATGAAACCTTCACCATTTTAAAGATCATTTAATTATTTACAATTTAGTCTCAGTGTTTTAGTTTAATACTCGTTGTTTTATGTGTAATAAATTAATAATGCGTTTAATTTCGGACAGCGCTCCTTGATGGGCGAGTCCTATTACTGGGTGGACACACGACGCGTTGCGTGATCTCAGCGCAGAACACGCAAGCTAACCACTCAAGGTCGTTGGTAGCTAATAGCACCTTAAGGCCCTACTACCGGCCAAGTGGCTCCCTCATTGAATAAAAAATCGTAGCATAGCATAGAAAATAAATATTAAAGAATCCAACGTCACGTTTGTTACGAAGAGGATAAAGTATTTTGACGTTGTTAAAACAGGTCTCAAACAGGTAAAATACTTTATTCTGTTTGTAACAAATGTGACGTTGGATTTTTAATATTTATTTTCTATGCTATGCTTTGATTATTTATTCAATGAGGGCGCCACTTGGCCGGTAGTTGACCCTTAATTATCATTCTCGTGCTAAAAACTCAATTTATTGGGGATAGGCTCAACACATCTGGAGTATGGACGACCATACTACTCTATTAGTCATGATCTTAGTAGTCACCTACTTTCTAGTATATCATCTTTGACATAGTCCATTCATAATTTCTTTGGACAATAGTTCTAATCTTTTCATTCAAAATTTTTTACTTTACCCCACACTAGAAATTACTCCTGTATCATGGGTGGTTGTGAGTGATCACAAACATGTAAACTCACAAACACAAGACACCCAGACCCGGAACAACCATCTGTAGACCATACAAACACTTCTTATGTGCCATCAAACCGTCTTACCTAACCACATGACTCACATTCAACTGTTATTAGGTATTACAATGTATAACATTACTACACCCGCCATCGTGCATCCAGAAATGAACTTACTACTAATATGCAAAAAGGAAACTCATTTCATACGATAATAGACATTACCACTCAAAGTTTATGGTTTAATTTCCTGAAAGCGCACATTTCATTTGTCTGTCGAGCTCAGATACGTGGTATTAGCTTTTTATGGTGTCAGCGGAGCTATAAAACTGATTCTGTTACATGTCTTCAATGTGTTAAGTTTTGATTAAATTATGGAAAGATTTCAGTACGGATATTTGTCGTTTAGTAGCTAGGTGAAAACAAATTGAACCATTTTAAATGAAATAAATATTTTGAAAAAAAAACTCATTATAAGTATAAATACTCGTATTATAGTTAGTAGTCCGCCTTTGTACAATACCTAATTTTTACCTGTGCATGAAGTTTAATAAATAAATAAATATAAGTTTCCAAATTTAACTATAAGTAATATTAGTAAGTACAGCACAAGTACACACCACCCATTCGCATGTCTCATAATTCAAATTACTTATCCCACTTACAAATGGAAACCTACATAATAATATACTAGCCATAGTACGAGTATAATGTAAGTATCGCTGTTGGTTAAATAAATAAAGAAAAAATATTGTGTATTGTGTAGTCTTAAACATAGGTCTCATGAGTTACCTCGCCCCCGGGCACTAAGGGTAGGAAGGAACATGGGCGGGTTTTAGTCAGTAAGAGTCTGACACGCCCTGAGCCCCAGAGCGGGAGAAGTCATTAGATGATTTCCCACCCCACAAAAAAAAAAACATAGGTCTCATATAAATTCGAAAGAAAGTTACCGCAGCCCTTGGCATAGGCAGAAGGAACAAGAGTGGGTTTTAGTCAGTAAAAGTCTGACACGCCTTCCCGCTCTACCCAGAGCGGGAGATGTCATTGGATGATTCACCAGCCTTCAACAAAAAAAAAAACTAATAGCGTAATAAAACCTTCTTGTTTGTAAACTCTTGAAAAGTAAACTTTCCATTGCTCAGTTTAGGGCAATAAAGGATCTTGATGTCAATTATCTCACGAAGATTTCAGAAAAAAAATTCTGACGTCCTTTCATTGCAAGGATTTGTGATGAGCACTTTGTACCTATCGAAGTATCATTTAAAAGGTCTTAAAGGCAAAACTAATAAAAAATTATATTTGAATAGAGCCAACACTGTTTTAAATAGTTTTTTTTTGCCGTTTTGACGGTATCATACGAAATTAAATAATCGTTGTAATTGTGGTCGTTACGAGAAACATACGCAAGGAGGTAATTGCGAGCCTAGTTAAGTGGAGGACACATCTTTTAAAACTTTTTTTAGTCAACCTGAACGGTGCCTCCCCTCCATTCCTTCTTTCTCTCTGAACTGTGCTTCGTCACGACAATTCACCAGGTATATTCAGCAAGTTTTCATAATTGAAAAGTTTCTGCACGTAGATTATCATGAGCCTAAATTACCTTTTTTTTTCTTTTTTTTTAGCCTCCCTCTCACAGAGAGGAGGCCTGTGCTCCAGCAGTGGGGAGATTGAAAGGCTGATGATGATGATGAATTTTAGGGTTAAATTTCAGAGGTGTACTTTTCAACATAAAAACTTTTTCTAAAATTCTTTAGGTACTTGCAATAGGTTTCCTTAAATAGTTTCTCACAATAAAGCCTTATAATAATTCTTAATTAGACTATGACACTGATTGACCCAGCTGGTGTCTGAGTAGAATTACGCCTGTACACTGTTTTGCAGTTTGGTGGGTCTATCTAATAGAGTAAGATCCCAGAGCCACCAGACATTACTTCATCCATCCATCAGCATGGGATATTACTTATGTATACATATACAGGGTGTAAAAAGACACATCACAAAGCCGTTAACTACGCATATTGTACGTCTAACAAAGTAGCTTTGCGCAAAAATTATTGCTAGGAAACGACTTTTATTTTTAGGTATGAAAAAAAAACTATTTTTTATTGCGCGCAATGTAACGCGAACCCAGGCAAGTGGAGTGAAACCCCGCCCCTTCGCTCTAAGCCACGTTGGTACTTGTCAAATACGTTTGATATTCAGAGTACATGCAAATGCGTAAATTCGAAATTTCGAAAAAAAAAAACGAAAATTGAGGTAATGTTTGTTTGGATAAAAGTTTAGTAATAACACTTGGAATTAATTTTAGTAAAAAAGTAAAAAAAAAAAATTGCGACTTTGACCTTCAATATCTCCAGAACCAGTGGATTCCCAGGTATGGTCTAGTGGACAAAAAATATTCAAATAATGGGTAGAATGTGTGGCTTTCGGCTTCGGAAACTGTCTTTTTACAACCGATATGCGTTAGCATTTGCTTTGAGCGTACGCATACAGTGCTAGTTTAAGCCGACGACCAATCCACTGGTATCAGGCACTAAAGTTAATAAAACAACGAGCGACCCATATAGTAGTCGCATATAATATCTCACCTTGTTAATAAGAAAAATTAACATTCTACCCTGAAAAATTAAATTGAAACATTTAGTTCTGATTTCCACCGCGCGCAGACTTATCGTGTGCGCGCTCTACCATCCGACGGCCAACTCTACCACCGCGCGCGCTCATTAGTTAAATTAAATAGCACGCGCTTCCTGTTACAAACTTTCATTCCATTTTACGAAACCACTCTTATTGATTGCAGGAAAGCGAGACGAAAAATATTACACATCCAAAATAAATCCTATGTCCGTTGTTACAAATAGTATTCGCCTTAACAAAATATGCAATACTTTTCAACGCAGCATCTCGTTGCCTTTTGTGCGTCGGTAGAGTAATGACAGAAAATTGTAGCAGCCATCTTTTGTGCGCCAACTATTTCAATCAAGGGTCCCATCCTATGGGAATTAAAAAAAAAACAAGCGGATAACAATTCCTACCATTTTCTAAGAACAGTGTTGTACTAGTTATTAAAGTAAGTTGTTAGTAAGAAATACTGAATGAAATGTGGTACCTAATTGTGTGGGATTTTGAGAATTTGCTCTGCTTTGCTTTATAAATTAAAAGGGAGGTGGAATTCGGCGCCGGCGCCTGAAACTTCGAAGAAGTTTTCTTAGTTATGATCCTAAGACGGTAGACACCTGTTTTTTTAGAAAACTTTAATTAAATAATGATGGTAAAAATGACACTAACTGCATCAGACTGTTTCAAAAGTAACTAATTACGAACTTTTAACACTAATTGTTTTTTTTTTTTGCATTCGGGATCTTTTTTATTTCCTATACAGGGTGTATCGGAAAGGTGTGATCATATTTTAAGAACCAGTCCTGCCCATGGAAATAAAAATTTAAAATTCCCAAAAAAAAATTGTACTTTCCATACAAAGTTATCATCAGCTGATCAATATTTGTTTGGGAGGTAATTTTTCTTTTTGAGAATTTCTTCAGGTTTTCGTGAAGAAAGTTGTTCATGTCGATGGGCAGATGCAGTTCTTAAAATAATATGACCACACCTTTTCGTTACACTCTGTATTTTAGTGAGTTATATTTTGATATCGCATTCTCTGGTTCTTTATTTTGATAAGGATATCTAAGAAGGTATGACTATGCCACAAAAAAACGACCAGACTTACCTAATGGTGGCTTATTTTGTTTTTTTTTTTTTTCAAAAATTATTTTAGCCTATGTCACTTTAGCAGTCAAGACTTGTCTTATATTACCTCATTTGTTAAATCCTACCAGCCGTTTAGGCTACAGAGCATGTCAAAGAAGCAAACATACTAACATTGATACTTAAATACATAGTCTCGAAAGACATTACCCTTCTTCTGGGAGAGTCGGGTTAAAAGTTCGCAAGGCTCCGTAGAAATGCTTTGTTTTTAGGGTTCCGTACCCGAAGGGTCCAAACGGGGCCCTATTGCTATCACTCATGTGTCCGTCTGTCTGTCTGTTGTCTGTCACAAAATTTTGTTCCGAATTTTTTTTTAATTTCTCATTAACCTATGAACTTGACTCATTATCACTTAAGATCATATGTCTTATTTACGTATATTTTATTAACAAATACTAAATTATTGTACCCCAAGGCAGTACGGCCTGTAGGGATCCTGGGACGCTGTCGTATCTTGAGGGTAGACGTCTCACTCGCTGGCAACGCAAGAGTGCGGTGCATAAAAGGGTAACTTGGCTACGGGCGGATAAGAAAAGAGCTGAGGGCACTTTAAATAACCATATTGGCCATCCCCAAAAATTAAATGTGTGCCCACTTACAAGGGCAAAACTCCTGTCTGACGTCAAACAAAATTCACATCTACTCTTTATAATTATTCCATCGACTCTCCAACATTCTTAACTGCCAGCTAAAGGGCGGTGCAGACCTGCTGAGATTAGGCTGTGTCTACAATCGTCACAATATTGATAAATCAGATTTTTTTTTTGATAATTCTCTCATTTGATACGGAACCCTAAATGTGCGAAATACGGCACGCACTTGACCGGTTTTTTTTTGTTTTCTCTTATGAACTTCCGACGATCATAAAAATAAACAAAACTTCTTGAATGAACTCGAAAGAACCACAACTAACACCACTAAACACCGCATTAAAATTGGAGAGGTCATTAATTAATTTACTTGTAATAACCGTTGTTAAAATCTCATTTTTCGAATCCGGATTTAAGTGACCCGTATAAGCAGTGATGTAGGGTAACTGGATGGGGCTTATAATCTTAACATTAGGTAAGTCTGCTTTGTTACAAATTGGTATTGTTTTCACGCATTTTTCTTTATTTTTCTACTACGGATAAAATGTTTTTTTAGTTACTTCTAAACTCTACGGGTACTTACCAAACTATACTAATATTATGAAGAGGTAAAGTTTGTGAGTTTTTGAGGTTATAGGGAGTAATCTCTGGACCTACTGAACCGATTTTGAAAATTATTTTACCAATAGAAAGCCACGTTATTTGTGAGTGTCATAGACTAGAATTTTTTGAAAACGCGGGCGAAGTGCTAGTCTTTAATACAGCATGTAACAAAAACCCTGTCCGATCCTGAAGGGTATCGTACTGGGTATCGTACTGCTTACACAATAAAAAATAAAATAAAAACTAATCAAAAGCAACACTGAGCGCTTAACAAAGTTCACCTACTGTTTCGTTTGAAAGATGCCGCCTGAGCGAGACAGAGTGCTAGTGCAGGGCAATATCTTCTGAAATAAAAATAGGTAAAAATAAAAAGATTTCGCCGGCCGGTGGAGTGTTATAAACTTATGAAAATTTGCCATATTTAGTGTTAAATTTCGCATATTTCACAAAAATTAAAAATCTGTAACTTTTGATTTTTATGAGTTACATTTTTTTTTACAACTTTTTCCAGTACGTATAGTAAACCAGGAATACGCCTTTATTGAATCGGACAGGGCTTTTTTTACATGCTGTATAATAATATTAGCATAATCAGCCATATAGTGAATCTACGGCTGGGATTTAGGCCTCCTCTCTAGGAATGGGAATGGACCGTAATCCACCGTGCGGGCCCAGTGCGGGTAGGTGGATATCACAGGTCTTCGATTTTTTTATTCTAGGACATGCATTCCACACGATGTTTTCCTTCACCGTTTTGAGAGTAATGATGATAAAATTATTTACATAAGGTGAAGCACCTGGCTGGGTTCAAATCCACGACCTACAACCCTAAGTCGCGGCTATTATCTAATAACAGCCGCACGGGTCGACCCATCAGGTTAAGCCACGCTTGCCGGGGTTGGTCCATGGATGGGGACCATCGTTACATACTTCTCCGTGCCTCGGAAAGCATGTTAAGCCGTTGGTCCCGGTTGACAATCGTGGATCTTTGACAGTCGTTACGGGTCGTCATAAGCCCGATAGTCTGACAACCGGTCTTACCGAGAGGTAACGTATTCCCCAGTAACTGGGTTGTGGAGTTCAGATAGGTGGTCGCTCCATGTAAAATACTGGTATTCAGCTGCATCCGGTTATAGACTGGAAGCCAACCAAGCCCAAGATAGTTTTTTAAATTTTTTTGGGGGTGTGAAATCATCCAATGACTTCGTGTCACGTGTCAGACTCTTACTGACTAAAACCCACCCCTGTTCCTCCCTGCCCTGAATGCCCAGGGCCGAGGTAACTCTTTCAAATTTATCCTTAACCCCTAGGCAGGCATCGGCCATGACGGGCCCCGTCATGTATGCTGACAACTCTTTGAGCAGCGCGTGGAAAACTACGCGCCGCTCGCCGTCGACTCTCGGGCCTGGTGCTGATCGGACGGCGAGCTACCCATTACTCGCCATCCGCAGGCCCGTGTCTACGGTGGCCGGAGATCGTCTCGCGGCACCGGAAGCCCCTGGCGTCTCCTGCGGCGGCTGCTGCTGAGGGCGTGAGGGCGAGGCTCTCGTTGCAGCCTCTCCCTAACCCGTTCCGCCTCCTCTTTCGCAAGCATTACTGCTTCGACCACAAGATAGTTGGGAACAGGCTAGGCAGACATCATGTAGATTACTATTTTTTTTCAGATGTAATTTTTCTGTAAGTGCTGATGAAAAGCTGCTTCATCTGCACGCTTTTTTTGAGATCATACGACACCCAGAACCGACCAGGGTCTGGGTGTCTGGGGGTAAAGGGGAATGCCAATCTGCCATACAAAAAAAATGCCTGGAATGGACAGAAACTATAATAGTCCTTAATTCTATTTAGAATAAAACACGAATAGTGAAATTATTCTTGAGTTTGTTTAACTAGGGTAAAAATATAACGATCACTAAATAAATTTAACTTGATATCCGCTTATATTTTTACGGAATTCGTGTTTATTTGACATGAGTAAGTGACATTCAGCCAAAGAGGAATCATCAAATAATCCATATGGAACTATTTTATACATTAAGTGCACAGTTATCATTAATTTAGTATTATACGATCTAAATGTACCGTAAGCCTAATTAAAATAATATATGCTTCTCAATATTAATTCAAATTAATTATTTTTTAAATAGAAAACGTCTCTATGCTGTATGAACCACATAATAATATCCTTTGCTTTAGTGACAGTTTGACATTACTGCTCATGTCAAATAAACACGACCTCCATAAAAATATAAGCAGATATCAAGTGGAATATATTTAGTGATCGTTATATTTTTACCCTAGTTAAACAAACTTAAGAATTATTTCATCGTACCTCTTTTATTCTAAATAGAATTAGGGACTATTAGGAGTTTCTGTCCGATTCAGGCATTTTTGGGCATTCCCCTTTACATGTTTGTGAACGCACCCACGACACAGGTATTCCTAGTGTGGGGCAGTGTAACAACTAACTTGCATTTCCAGTCTACTTACCAATCTTTGTTAACCACCAACATGGGCGTTACTTCCGTGCTAGACCTCCATAAATTAGTTAAAAAACAAATCGTGCCATTGAATACATAAACTCTAATGTTTTGATGTGCAGTTATGTCAGTTTGTATCACCGAACTAGTTATTATATTGTTAAATGTATGCTTAAATTGTTTTTGATGTTCTGCGGGTAGTATTGCGTTTATTAATGGATATTATCGCATGTAAGGGCGTGGTTTTATGCTAATAGAATTGGTTAGTCGTGTGTGGTCTTTGCTAGTAATAAGAAGATTAACCAAAAACTTTTTTACAAAAAAATAGAACCGACTTCCAAAAAAAGTGCAAAATAACTTTAATTTCGGAAGTCGGTGTTTCTGGTTTTGTCTCTTCGTTTATTGACACCGACTTCCGAAATTAAAGTTATTTTGCACTTTTTTGGAAGTTGGTTCTATTTTTTTGTAAAAAAATAAATTATTTTTCACTTTTTAGTTGCGGTTCCTTATTAAACTGTGTTAACAATTCATAGACATACTATCGTAGCAATCGCGGTTGATTTGCTGTCAATTTTTGAAGAGGTCCGTTGTCTGTCTCCAAAACCCATCATCAGATATATGAAATGTAAATGGTACCATTTCGGAACAAACCTCTTTCAAACAAAAAAGAATTTTGCAAATCCGTCAATATATGACGGAGTTATTCCCGAACATAAATAAAAAAATAAATACAAAGATCCGAATTGATAACCTCCACCTTTGTGAAGTCGGTTATAAATGACACTTCCTTTTGCGCCGAGTTGCTAGCCTGTCGGTTTTCTATCGGTTACATTTCGGGGAGTGTGCGTCGGAATTGCAAAGTTTAATTCCACCAAGCCTTCCATTATCGCACCACTAGACGTACGGCGATGCAACATCGGTACATGGTGGACATCCCACCCATGCGCACAAACCTTTTGGGAACACATTCAATGTGCGTTCAGCTAAAGACTGTAATTCGCTGCCGAAGTCTGTTTCCTGATAGCAACTACTTGGGGGTCTTTAAGTTAAGAGTGAATAGGTTACTTCTAGGCAAGCGTGCTCCATCGTTGACTACATCTTCGCTTACCATCAGGGGCCCAATTCTGTAAAATAACTAACTTGTCAATAGTGTGTCGGTAGTGTGTCAGTGGTGTCTCAATAGAATAGTCATTGACATTTGGTATTCTACAAATTATTTATGGTCATTGCCTTGCCACTGTAGTGCCATTGAAACGCCATAATAAGACTATTGTTATAATTGGTAGTCTGGTCTACTATAATAGTCAATAGCATTTGGAAGTTTTTGCAGAATACCAAATTTGCAACAGTGGCAAAATAATGTCTGTTGTGTGTCGATAGAGTGTCGATGGCGTTATGCTCAACTCAAAGTTACAGAATTGGGCCCCAGGTGAGATACTGGTCAAGCGCGAGCTTATGAATGATGCAAATATAAGTGAATGTTCTTTTTCTAAACTGATAAAAAATAGTATGTGGGTATTTATTCTACTTATTACGGGCTTTACACCATCAAGTGCTCGCGAAGACCTAAACTAAATCTTCATGACTTCCTATAAAGATGATTAAAATTTTCTTTTTTTTTTTCCTATTGATAAGTTTTTTGTTTGGATTGCTCTTATTTTTAACCGAATTCGAAAAAGTCCAAAAAAAACCTCCTCGGTTCTATGTTCGACTGTATGTTTCTATTTTTAATGCTTTTTTATGTCCTTCCACCGATTTCTCTTTCAGATGTGGACCAATTTTCAAAATTCTTTTTTTATCCGAAAGAATATACTTCCGAGGTGGTCCCATATAAATTATATCGAAATTGCTTCAGCGCGTTTTGAAAAACTGAACAAAAACGAAAAATACGTATACCTAGATGACGTTTTGGTTTTATCCAATTACGAGTATGTTTAAATTCCACGTCCCATGTTATTGGGGTTTTTAGTTCTGGGGTATTAACAACTAAAAAGTGAAAAATAAAAAACTTTTTCTCAAAAAAAAACAACCGACTTCCAAAAATAAAATACACTAAAAATTAAAAATATAACTTTAATATCGGAAGTCGGTGTTTATATTTTATTTCTTCGTTATTTGGAACCGACTTCCGAAATTAAAGTTATATTTTGAATTTTTAGTGTATTTTCTTTTTTTGTTTTATTATTGATAGGCTCGCGTTTGACCACTATCTCACCTGATGGTTAGCGATGATGGTCGACGATAGAGCACGCATGCCTAGACTTGCCTAAAAAAACCTCCAGATTGTAGCTATCAGGAAAGGCAGACTCTTATCTGGTTATATAAATATATCTCTCGCATTTAGGTAGTTGGGACGAACCACTATCATTTGAATTATGAAAAAACTGCACCAGCATCGATCCTTCTGAGATTAAAATTATAATTCTGTGGACAAAAACGGTTGTCGTCAAAGTGATGCCCCTTTCCATTGATTATGCATGACCCGAAAACTAAAGCGCTTTAAAAATTTTAATGTGCCATTTATTCAATCTAGCAGCTGGAACCTTTCTCACGCAATAAAGGCAAAATTCTGTCGTAAAAACGTTCAAAAATCGATCGTAAAAAAATCGCAAAATCATCTTAAAAATTCATCGATTGATCACAATGGGACATTACCTTTTTATTGCCACTAATGAATATCTTTTTAAAACTCACCCTTCATACCTCTACACTGTATCAAATAATAAAGTTTAAATTCTAGAACATAAAAATTTGTAAACGGTATATTGTATTTTTTTTTTTAATCTTTTCATTATTTAAAGAACGAGGGGTGTCAAAAAATGTTTGTCATTCTATTTAAACTTGCCCCTTTTTTGGTTGCGATAACCCTTGATTTTGACACGGTTAACCGGTAAATGCTGGGTGTGCTAAAAATGACCCGACATTTTTACTTTCGACTTTTTTTTTGCACTCAAATTGAACTTTATTTTTGCTGTTTTAAGGGCTATTGGTTATTACCATTGTTAACCCCACATTGACTTTTTAAGATGAAGTAGGTCATAATTGGGATCACAATGCGAATTAAACTGTCACTAATTGAGAGAAAGTGTAACATCGTGTTTAGTATTTTGACTTACACTGTAGATTAATTTCAAGGGTTACAGTTCATTTTTTTACCTTCTATTATTTTGTTGACTCAAAAGGTAGCGTGCCCAGATCACTTATAGTGTGACATGCGTGTCAAACGGGCATAAGACAGAGGTGCCTAAAGCGTGGAGTACCGTTTTTTTCTTTCTATGACCATAATCAGGTCACGCAACGTTTAGTTGATCTGTTATGCAGTAGTTTATAGATTTCTTTGTTCGATGTAAGTTAATATTTTATTAGTGTGAGCTACATTAAATATAAAACTGAAATATACCACATAGGTTTTCAAATCGCAAATATCTACAACATGGGGGTCTTTCAGTCAATAGTGAATAGGTTACTTCTAGGCAAGCATCGTCGTCGATCACATCATCGTATAACATAAGGTGAGATTTCGGTCAAGCGCAAGCCTTTTAGTGGTAAAAAAACTGTTTTGATATTAAAATCTTTATTTAGTAAAGAAAAACACGTTTATTTTTAAATTACCTACGTTGTCCCACAGCTTAACCAAGACTGCCCATTTGACCAGCTATATTTATCTCTTGCCTTCCTCAGTCATACTTTCATGAACAAGTCAATGTAGCTACAATCTGGGATCTTTGATACAAGAGTGAATAGGTTACCTACTTCTAGGCAAGCGTGCTCGATCGTCGACCGAATCATAGCTTACCATCAGGTGACATTTTTGTCAAGCGCTTGCCTATCAGTGATAAATAACCGTTTTGATTTTAAAATCTTTATTAAGTAAAGCAAAACACGTTTTTTTTTTAAATAACTTACGTTGTCCCACAGCTGGACTAAAACTATCTATTTTACCAGCTATCTTTATCTCTTGACTCGACCATTCTATTACTTGTATTTTTAATTGTATTTTTGATTGTATTATAATCTATCTGTTTTTTTCATTGGTATTTTAAATTGTATTTTGTGGTAGTGACATTGCTTTGACGTTATAGCTGTTAAGGTGTTATTTACGTGTTTTGAATAAATAAATAAAAAAATTACGAACAAGTCAACATCACAACCACATTGTTAAAAAAAGGTTTAAAATGCAACACAGCGCGGTTTATTTTACATTGATAGGTTTGCGCTTAACGACTACATCACTTGTTTATTTGCTCATCACAACGAATAAACTGCACTACGTGCAGTCTCAAACCACATTAAAATAAAATTAACACCACACACAATAATAACCTCATTTCAATACAAAATACCACAATTAGCTGTCACCACCAATAAGCGAACAAGCATTTAATCAATCCGTGCTCACAATCACAATATTCATAACGTTGTATTCAGAAGGTAATTTGGATGCAAAACTGATAATTAACGTATTAACATCCAAATAACGGGGACAAAAGGTGTGCTGAGTGTTTGAATTCAGTTACCGTGAGTACCTCGGTAGGAGAGGGTTGGATGTGCCATACAAGATAGGGCAACAATTTCTATTGTAGACATGAGTTATGAAAAACTAAGAGCATGTTTCACAATGTTTGAATAGCACGTCATCGCTCTACGCCTCACCAGAGGCCGAGCGAAAAAAAAAAAATTAAATATTCCGTTTATTCATTTTAGTCTAGATATATTAATATTAATTATTATTATTAAAAGGCTATTGTTGGGTTACCGCGTGGAGGTCAGATAGGCAGTCGCTCCATGGAAAATACTGGTTTTATTTAGCTCTTATTCAGCTGCATCCCGTTAGACTAAAAGCAGACCCCAGGATAGTTGGGACCGCCTGACGCAGGTCCTCACCGGACACGGTTGTTTCGGGAGGTTCCTGTTTCGAATCAAGCGGGAGGTGACGCCCGGGTGTTTCCATTGCACGGATCGCCACGAGGACACGGTGGAGCATACGGTGGAGGTCTGGCCCGCTTGGGTGGAGCCACGCCGTGTCCTCGTGGATGCGATAGGCGGCAGCGACCTCTCGCGCCCTGCCCTGGTTCAGGCCATGGTACGGAGCGAGAGGGAATGGGAAGCCGTCTCCTCCTTCTGCGAAGCAGTAATGCTCGCGAAGGCGGAGGCGGGACGCGTGAGAGAGCACCAACAACGGAGTCGCCCTCACGCCGTCAGCAGCAGCCGCCTCAGGAGACGCCTGGGACTTCCGGCGCCGCGAGACGATCTCCGGCCACCGTAGATCCGGGCCTGCGGACGGCGAGTAATGGGTAGCTCCCCGTCCGATCAGCAACAGGCCCGAGAGTCGACGGCGCGTAGTGTTCCACGCGCGCCTCAAAGAGTTGTCAGCAAGAGACGGGGCCAGTCATGGCCGATGCCTGCCCGGGGGTTGAGGATAAATTCGAAACAGAGTTACCTCGCCCCTGGGCACTCAAAGGCAGGAAGGAACAGGGGTGGGTTTTAGTTAGTAAGAGTCTGACACGCCCTCCCGCTCCACCCAGAGCGGGAGAAATCATAGGATGATTTCCCACCCCACAAAAAAAAAAAAAAAAAAAGGATAGTTGGGAAAAGGCTAGGCAGATTGATTGTCGCGTTACCGATGGGTAACGCCGCGGTACCTGAGACGATAGTTAGATAAATCACTACATAAAATATTATAAAACAAAGTCCCGCTCCGCGTCTATCTGTCTGTTCGCGTAATAGAACGATTTTTCATGCGGTTTTCACCAATAGACAATTTGATTTGAGGAAGGTTTACGTTAATGGTATTTTTTTTTAAATAAACGTATACAATAAACATTATCACCTTTCAAGTTCATAGGTCAATGGGGAGTTAAAAAATTCTTCGTAAAAAAATTTTGTGATAAACGACAGACAGACAGACGGGCACGTGACTGACAACAATAGGTAAGTATAGTAATAGTAAGTCAAGAGTGAATAGGTTACTTCTAGGCAAGCGTGCTCCATCTTCGACCACATCATCGCTTACCATCAGGTGAGATGGTGGTCAAACGCGTGCCTATCAATAATAAAAAAAAAATTTAAAAAAAATTGGGCTCCGTGTGGAGCCTTCGGGTACGAAACCCTAAAATAGGTCTTCTTATCCTGGCTTTTTATGCGTCTAAAAAGACAGGATCCAATCAAAAAATCGCATAATTTACATACATCCACGACACTACCAGTGGCCGTAGACCCCGGAGTCAGCTATAGTGATGTTTGAAATTAAAAATGTTTTTTTTTTATTTCTGTCGATACTTATTAAATCTCTATCCATAATTAATTCAGCTAAACCTGGTGTAAACAATTCAACACACCAACAAAAATATTGCATGCCGCCATCTCGCATAACCCTTACCAACCCATCCACACTGAAGTGTCCTGATTACCCTATTTATTCTATTAAGTTGGTAATTGTTTAGTGAATGAGTTGCGTTGAATCTCGTCCGTAGCGGCTATTAGACCTATTGTGTGCCTTTGTGAATATTGTGCCAAAGTGAATATGGTTTGTGAAATGACGTAGCGAGATTAGGGTTATTTTGGGTAAGACAATAAGATTTTGGGTGAGTGTATGTTTGTAGGATTGTTGTGTACTTGCTGAAAATATGGACGTAGTATTATAAAGAAAGAAAATACATTTATTTACGGTAGACATGACGCAAAAAGACAGAGAAACACAACAAAAAAGAAAAAGTTGCAGGAAAACATGCGTCACATCCACGCTAAACGGCCAACGCTCAGCATAATACTGTGACCCTATGCGAGATGGAGCCCCAGCGCTGGTTCCAACCAGCTACCAACAACAATCAGCCTGGTTAACTATCAATAACTTGCTTGTCGGTTGCATTTTGAACTTTTCTAGTAGGTACCTAAAACGATTTAAAATTTTTGTTTTGTAGGTTTTTCGTAGGAACCGTGCATCTATTAGTTTCATTTAATAAGAAGTAGCAGATCACATTCAGCAATAGTGTAACTTTTCATCAGTGTCAGAAACTTTTCGTGATAGGATCAGAATTGCCAGATTTGTTTTTATCTTATATTATGCTCGTATTACCTTTTCCAAGCATGTTTATAAAAAAAAACAGGCAAAGATGTGCAATGTATTCCTGATTTCACACACCTTTTCCAAAACTGCGTGACATAATAGTCAACATTCTTAGCAATACATTCCCAGAAATCTCTAGAGAGAAAGGATTGAAAAGATAACTTTTTACCAATTTCACCCTAACCTGTGAAATTTTGCAATAAAACCATTCAATGATATAATAAAAAAGTCAACGTCATCATTACTGCTCAAATTTAGTAAAAAAAGATAAAAAGAGATAGTTCTCACGACACACGGTAATCATTCCAATCAATGAAAACATAAAATACTTTGACATTTAATGACAAACTTACCCATTGATCAAAAAGGAAATAAATAATAGCACACCCGATATTTACGAGTTCAAACCCTTAGCAAAAAACAGACGAACAGACAGTTTGGGGGAAAAACAAGAAAAAAAACTGTAACCGCGGGATCGAAAATTATTGAGAACTTTTTGTGTTTTTATTTAATGTTTGGTTTACATGGAGTCGTTGTGGTGTCAGTCCATCGTGTGCTTTATTCGAATGTTGAATATTTATAAAAAAAACTATCTGATCCGACAAACGTTGTCCTGTCTTAGCTATGAACTGTCAAATGCGTGAGGTTTAGTCGTTAAGTTTTCTGAAATTTTCTAATTTTCCGCACAACTTTCTTGACAATAATAAACACAACCAAAAAAAGAATTAGCAAAATCGGTCCAACCCATGTTCACCCATGATAACCAAGGAAATAGGGATTCATTTTTATATAATTATATAGATAAAAAAAATTGTTTTCTCCTATGTTTATTTGCTCGTAAAAGTTAGTCTTGGGAAGACTTCCGATTATGCAAATTTTTTCACGTATAGAAAACTAAACTTTTTTTTTGCTAACCTACACTCCATCCATCTTTTGCGAGCTCAGCTTGCTCATTCTAGATTTGCAGAATCTTTCCAATTCGTTACACAACGGCAGACCATGAAGGAGATGGCCTAGATAAACTGGACGGATTTCGCTATACTTGCCAAAAAAAAGAACATTTGTAGAGGAATAGGACATAGGAGCAAAGCTTCGGCCAAAAAGTTAGTACACACTTTAAAAGTATGAGTACTCATACAGTTTTAACCGCCATAACATCACGAATTTTCGGTTTCTTAATTCTCTAAAATTCGTTTTGTTTTTCTCTTATTTTCGAAAACATCAATGTTATTCACAATTTACTAAAATAAAAAAGACACCTTTTTTTAAACCAGACGTATTTAATTTCACTCCATGTAAATCTTTGTTTATTCATCGCAGGGTCTACATCGACCCTCGCATTTAGCAGGGTTAGACGCAAAAAATACAAACAAAGTCGTTTATTTCGTTACATTTTGACCCCTCAACTGCAGATGAGCGTTAGACCATGTCTTATTATGGTAATATGATTATAAATTTCAGACTTTGATTGTATTAATTAGTATTGAGCTAGTATGATGTATATTGATAATTCTGTACCGCAATGAGATATCTAAGCTTTATTTTTAGTGCGTAAATCAGCTAATGGTGCCGATTCTCTTGTTCAATATCTAAACTAAAATTAGAGAATAGCTCTCTTTTACTAAAAGGCAGTGCGAGAAAAGGACGGCTATAGATAGGAACTAAGTCAGAGATGTCAAACTAGTTTACGCCTTGCACTTTCGCTCGCAGCGGCTTAACCCGCATGGTAAAAAGTAGCCTATGTGTTTAATCCAGGTTAAAATATATCGGTGTGCAAAATTTCATTCAAATCCTTTATCTATAATATGTATGTATTTAGAAATATATAAGTATGTTTATCAGTTGTTCTAGTGCCCATAACACAAGCTCTGCTTAGCTTGGGACTAGATGGCGTTGTGTGATAGTTGTGGAATATTATTATTATTATTATTTCAGCCATTTCTGCGAGATTGAAACACAAACATTTATATAGTAGGATTGTCATTTGTCTACTATTAAACACTAGCCATAACAGGTTGCCTAGGAAAGATCGCAAAATGCATTAAGGCCACCCATTGCATGTTTTTATTTATAATCTGTATTATGTTTATTATTTATTAAATAATAAAAACAATATGATACTTCAATTCTCAAATAAATTAATATGTACAACAAAATGTCCACAATGTCCGGTCATTACACATACTGCGTGACAACTTGGTCCAGATGGACAACAAAGAAAGGTTGCAGTAGTTATGTAGGTACTTAATAAGTGGCACAAGTGAACACAGTTACTGTTAATCGGAACTATGATAAATGACGATCCTACGCTCTTGATTTAACTTTAATGTACAGGGTGGGTGGAAAACTATAGCTGCAACTTTAAAGAGCATGGTCTTAAAAAGGTTAATCTAAAGATTTTAAATATAATAATTAGGTATTATGAACTGGGTTTAACTTGGTAAACAATAAAGTACCCACATATAAATAAATAACTGTAAACAAACCGTGAGAGTAGACAGAGAACGACAGAGAACGAAACACCACGCTGTGCCCCAAAAGCAGAATTGTAGAAGTGGGCAAAAGGGGATTGATCAGGTCATCTCCGTTGGTCGCATGCATGATGACCGCTGGGCAAAAGTCCCCATGCAATGGGTATCAGAGGATGGACAGCGGGCATCGCCGAGGCTGGCTCAGAAAGCGGTGGCGAGATACCTGGATGATCACCACAAAGGTTGGTTCGAAGTGGTGTAAGAAAAGTGTTTGGATAGGTATGGGACCTTTGCCCAACAGCCAGAAACTGGACTATTTAAAAAGATATTATTATTCGTTTTATCTTTCCTTTTTATTAGCCTGTACTAGTCCATCCCAGGATAACGGCCCTACCTTCTTGTCTGCCTCATTCCTTGAAATTTTTGCAATTTCTAGCCTG
Organism: Polia nebulosa; assembly: GCA_951329385.1. NCBI lineage: Eukaryota > Metazoa > Arthropoda > Insecta > Lepidoptera > Noctuidae > Polia > Polia nebulosa. Next base: position 5,123,161 of record OX589609.1, read on the forward strand.
CTAAAAGATTGAAATTCATTTTTAAACCTTACTAGCGACCCGTCTCGGTTTCGCGCGGGTGTAATGATTTTAGATTTAGAAAAATTTTCTTTCTTAGAAACCTTCTCCTGACAAATTATGAACACAAGATAAAAATAATTATCCAAATAGGTAGGCCGTTCTAAAGTAATGCGTTTACATACATTTTTTTTCCTTTAATTTTGGCTTCGCACGGTTTGTGCATTTAGCCAGTGGTGTGGATTCTCTTGTTCAATAACTAAACAAAAATTAGAGAATTGCTATCTTTTACTAAAAGGCAGTGCGAGAAAAGGACGGCTATAGCTATGAACTAAGTTAGAGATGTCAAACTAGTTTACGCCTTGCGCTTCGCCGTGTTTTTAGACGACATGTTTTTACGTGTACCCTTAATTTGTATGGAAATATTAGTTAAATCTAAATTTGACAGCTCTAATTTACGTCCGTCTCTTTCTTTTTTTATTAGAGAGAAAAAGATAGCAATAGCCTAAATTAAGTTTAGTTTGTGCACAACAGAATCAACACCAGTGTCAAGTTAAGAAAGTATTTTAGATACAGAATACTATCACTTTTTTCCCATTAGAATGCAGATGTAACACGTTCTAATGTTTTTTGCAGTAATTGGAAACAAATGTGTCGAGTCAGCCTTCTCGGCAAACTTCGCTGAGTTAGTCACAAAATTCTCAGCTCTATTTTACCGAGATCGCGCCTGTTGCAATGATACCACATATTGTCCAGTTGCGTAAACACTTGAGAAACAATACTACACCAATTTAACATCACAATATCCACTAGAAATCAATTTGCGAATAATTAAAACAGCCACTGAACTGCACTCGAGAAAATCCCGCCAAAAACTCTCTTACATACATTTGGCAATTACAAGCGTTTACATACATTTGGCAGTTATAAGCGTTTACATACATTTGGCAATCGATTTTTATTTATAAGCGTTTACATACATTTGGCAATTGATGTTTATTTATAAAGATTATATACAAGTGTTTTCGGATATTTCAGATACTTGTAACCTTTAAAATATTTATTGCTTGACTCGGCATTATACCCTCTTTTTTTGTTGTTGGGAAATGATCCAATGATTTCTCCCACTCTGGGCGGAGCGGGAAGGCGTGTCAGGCTTTTACTGACTAAACCCCACCCCTGTCCCTTCAGTTGCCTGAGTGCCCAGGGGCGCGGTAACTCTGTTTCGAATTTATCCACGACCCCAAAAAAATATTAAATATTTTTGCAACAGTGGTTAGCTCATTTCAGTAAAATGTTTACTTACATAATAAATAGATTACAAATATTTCATTCAACCATAAAATACCATCAGCATAACCTTAATCAGGTTATAAAACTCCCACTGCTAGGACACAGGTCTCCTCTATGTGAGTGGGAGTGGGCTGTAATCCACTTAGCGGGCTCAGTGCAGATTGGTAGATGTCACATGTCTAATGTCTTCTGACTAAACCCCACCCCTGTCCCTTCAGTTGCCTGAGTGCCCAGGGGCGCGGTAACTCTGTTTCGAATTTATCCACGACCCCAAAAAAATATTAAATATTTTTGCAACAGTGGTTAGCTCATTTCAGTAAAATGTTTACTTACATAATAAATAGATTACAAATATTTCATTCAACCATAAAATACCATCAGCATAACCTTAATCAGGTTATAAAACTCCCACTGCTAGGACACAGGTCTCCTCTATGTGAGTGGGAGTGGGCTGTAATCCACTTAGCGGGCTCAGTGGAAAGGATTTAGGCCACTTTTTGATAAATGAATATCCGGGACACTCTATAATGAATAACTGCATGCCTGGTTGTACTTTGTTGGAAATAATGAAAGAGATTATAAAATGTAATTTTAACCAGGATACTATACTCATAATTTTAGTTGGTGATAGGGGTACCGTGAACAAAGGAGAATTGCTCCAATATTATAGAACCTTGTCTGACCTTAATTTAAGAAAAATTGTGATGTTCACTTTCCCTTATAGCCAAAGTTTGCCACAGGAAGAAAATCAAATTAGATATCATATGAATATAAAATTGCACAATTTGTTATTTAATAATAACTTATTCCATCTAATTGACCTTAACAATTATATTGGTAATCGTTTTTATTTGACAAAAGATAGGAATCATATAGATAGATACTATCTTTCAAATTATTGTAGGAGACAGATAGCTGTGTCGCTATCATATTTATTTTGTATAACAGCCAAGAATTTGGCTAAACAAATTGCTTCTATTGAGCAATGCAATGACATTTTTCATAATTCTGCCAATGTCTTGGCATCAAATTTTGACATTAGTAATAATTTAAATTAGAAATTAAGACAACAGAGACAATCTCTAGCAATTATTTAAAGAATGGTGAAAACAATGTTTTAAAATCAACTAATAGTATCAACCTGGTGCACCAAAATATTTATGGTTGTATGGGCAAGGATTTAGAAATAGAATTATTCCTTAAATTTAACAATGTAGATATTCTTTGTATAACTGAACATTGGCTTAGAAGCCATCAGATTATGTTTAATTATAGTAATCACCAGGTTGGTAGTTCGTTCAGCAGAGTAAACGCTATACATGGTGGCTCATTAATTTTCATAAATAATATACTTAAGTTTAAAGACCGCAAGGCTATTGTGAGCCTCTCTGTTGAACAGACAGTTGAAATTGCCTGTATTGAATTGGAGCAGTTTGTTATATTAAGTGTGTACAGACCACCTAAAGGATTGTATGATTGTTTTGAAAAAGTAATGGATGAAGTGTTGCAAAAAATTTGTAACTCTAGTAAGTCTGTCATCGTTTGTGGCGACTTCAACGTTAATTTGTTAGAAACTTCTAGCCTAAGCACTAAAATTATAAGTTTGTTTCAGTCATACAATCTTGTAAATCTATTTATGGAGCCTACTAGAATAACCCCCACTACTGCATCTTGCCTAGATAATATTTATGCAGATATTTTACCTACCCACAAAAAAATTATTAATTTATTAGACTCTGATCATAGTGGACTATTGATCACTATACCAAATATAAACAAATATAAACGAAAAAAAGATATCACTGTTAACCCAAAATCTAAAGGTCGCTTGGAAACATTTAAAACTAAACTCTCAAATAAAATCCCACTTTTGTCAACTAATGATGACCCTAATCAACATTATAATGATTTTTTCAAAATGTATTGCACGCAATTTGATACTACTTTTATTCCTAAGACGATTTCGGTAAATAGCAATACTTCCTTCAGTGACTGGGCCACCATTGGTATTAATAAAAGTAGAAAACGGCTGTATGAGCTGTATGAAGAACGGACTTATATTAACACTGTAGAATTTAATTTATATGTTAAGAATTATTCTAAATTATTTAAAAAAGTATGTTATTTGGCGAAATCTCGCTACTTAAGTTCAAAAATTAAAAATAGTAGTAATGTAATTAAAATGACTTGGGATATTATTAATAGCGAAACGGGAAGGTCTTGCAACCGAAGTAGTGATTACAGCCTTGCTATTGACGACAGTATCATTAAATCAGATTCGCAAGTCGCCGCGGCATTTGAAAATTTCTTTGCAGAGATTCCCGTATCGACTACAAAATCTCTAAATTCATCACCAACTGCTGCAGAAATTTTACTTAAAGAAAACGTTCCAGTTTGTGAATCCCAATTTTATTTCCAATATGTCACTTGTAATGATGTAATCAAAACTTTTAATACTTTAAATGTTAAAAAGACTGCAGATCTATGGGGTAATTCTGTTGACGTTGCTAGGTCTATTATAGACATTGTAGCACCTACTTTAGCAGTAATCTTTAATAATTGTATAGATTGTGGTGAGTTTCCTGATCTAATGAAATATAGTAAAATTATACCATTGTTTAAATCGGGTAGTACATCAGACCCTACTAATTATAGACCTATATCAGTGCTACCTACTTTTAGTAAAATTTTTGAGAAAATTATTTTAGATCAAATTCAAAGATATTTTAATAAACACAAATTATTACACAACAAACAGTTTGGTTTCACAAAGGGTCGTTCAACAACTGATGCTGGTGTTGAACTTTTGGGACACATTTATAATGCATGGGAAGATAAATGCGATGCGTTGGGCATTTTTTGCGATTTGTCTAAGGCTTTCGATTGCGTTCTCCATGATACATTGATCAGGAAGCTGCACTACTACGGAGTCCGGGGCGCCTCCCTGGATCTTCTTACTTCATACTTGAGTAATAGGATTCAGAGAGTTGATGTGAACGGCAAAAGGTCTTCCGGGTCTGTAGTCAGAATGGGGGTTCCTCAAGGCTCAATTCTGGGTCCTTTTTTGTTTCTAATCTATATCAACGACTTGCCTTACCTCATAAAGGATAAACATGATATAGTGCTGTTTGCAGATGACACTTCACTTTTATTTAAACTCAAACGTCAGCAGGTGGTTGTTGATAATGTAAATAATGCTCTTTCAACTGTAGTTAACTGGTTTAATGTCAATAATCTTCTCCTTAACGAGAAAAAAACAAAATGCATAAAGTTCACATTACCCAATGTAATACAAGTGAACACTAGTGTGTCAATAAAGGGTGAAGAGTTGAAACCCGAGGATTCCACAGTGTTCTTAGGTTTAACTTTGGATGCGCAGCTTCAGTGGAGCCCCCATATAGATAAACTGTCCAAAAAACTTAGCTCCGCAGCATACGCCGTAAGGAAAATTCGTGGTTTAACTGATTTAGAGACAGCTCGTTTAGTATACTTTAGTTATTTTCATAGTGTGATGTCGTACGGCATTCTGTTGTGGGGAAATGCCGCCGATATTCAGACAATTTTTGTTTTACAGAAAAGGGCTATTCGTGCAATTTATAAATTAAGTCCCAGACACTCCCTCAGAGACAAATTTAAAGAGATTAATATTATGACTGTTCCCTCTCAATATATTTATGAGAATCTCATGTATGCACATAAAAATATTAATCTGTTTAAAAGATACAGTGATATCCATAGCATAAATACTAGGAACAAACACAAATTTATTGTACCAAAAACCAGGCTCAAGAAAAAAATAGGTGGTTCGTTTAGATGTCAATGTATACGTTTCTATAATAAACTTCCTAGCCAAATTCAAGAACTAAGCATAAATAAATTTAAATCATTTATTAAACGTAAGCTATGCCAGAAAGCTTTTTACACAATTAATGACTTTCTTGAGGACAAAAAGGCGTGGGATTGAGCTGCTTCAATGATATACATGAGCCATTGTTTTCATATGTACTACTTACTGATGAAAAATTTTTTATATATATATTTTTTTTTTAATATTCGTTTTTGACATGAATACTTGTATAGTATTGTATTATATTTTTTATTTTATTTTTTTATTGACATTTTATATTTATTATTTTTTTTTTTTTGACTTGAATACTTTGTTAAGTATTATATTTATTTTTATTTTTTGATTGACATATTATGATTACTATTTTGTTTGACACAAATATTTACTTTGTAAAGTATTATATTTTTTTTTTTTTTTTTTATTACTTAATTATTGTAAATGTGAGGACTATGTGGGTTATTATTATTATTTTCTCCTCCTTTTTACAGTAATTTTCAACGTTGTCTGACAGTTTGAGTACTTTTGCGGCCTACCCAAATGTCTTTTCTTTGGTATTGTTCGTCATGTCATTGAGCTCCTTAGTGGTTTTTAAGTTGAGCTATTCGACTATTGACAAATGCTTGCACTGACTGGACAGGTCCACTCAAATATGTTTGGTTCTTTCTTCAAAAGACCACTACAGACACTAAGCTGCATGGTCCTCATATAGAATAATGTGAATGCGAGAACTATGTATGTCGTTATATTCATGTAGATTTTATGATTGTCTGGCAGTTTGGGTATTTTTTGCGGCCTACTCAAATGTCCTTACTTTGGTATTGTTCGTCGGTTCGTTGAGCACCTCAGAGTTCTGAGTTGAGCTTCGCGATGACTGACAAATGCTTGCACTGTCTGGACAGGTCCACTCGAATTCGTGTGTTGCTTTCTTCATAAAGCTCATCCCAGACATAAACGTACATGGTTCTCATAGGATCTAACCAGTCCACATTGTATGGATTTGAACACTAAAAGAGACTTTGACCTCTGAGTTTGTTTCGGTGTTTCTTCTCAGGGTAGTCAGCTAGGAAACACCGGCCTCATCTAGCTTAAACTGACAAAAAAACATTGACGTGTAAAAGTGTTCCTTGTAACCTATTTACTGAATAAACATCATTTATCATTTATCATTTATCATTTATCAGTGCAGATTGGTAGATGTCACATGTCTAATGTCTTCGATTTTTTTTCACCCGTAAAATGAGAAATGTATTTAATATTTTCCTCGGCATAGTTTTTTTACTGTTAACTAAAAAAGCTAATAAATATGAATGATGGTGTCACTTAAAAGGTAAATAAATGTAACAGCACCCTGTACTTAAACAGGCGTGACCACACGACGGTACTACAGATTACGTGCGTAGCATCGCACTGCGCACAGATAGTACTAAACAATTATGTTTATGACTGTACGTAGGTACTTTTGTGGAACTGGTGAGAGTAGAAAGTACTTAGTGCTACTAGTTTGTGTTTGGTCAGCGTAAATAATAATGTAGACTTCCTAGTCTACTAGTGAGGCTGTCCAAATTGATAAACAACTTTGCTTACCGTATGTTGGCGATTCCAGTTAGGTATAAATACACGATATTTCTTACTGATGTTCATTAAATTAAGTGAACTGCTTTGAAGCAAAAAGAAATCAGTCATATGAGTCACTACTCTTCCTGGCTACCAATTATGCCGTACGTTCAGCTTTTCGACCCATTTATGTATGTAGGCTTTTTTTTTTTTTTTTTTTTTGTGGGGTGGGAAATCATCCTATGACTTCTCCCGCTCTGGGCGGAGCGGGAGGGCGTGTCAGACTCTTACTGACTGTAACCCACCCCTGTTCCTTCCTGCCTTTGAGTGCCCAGGGGCGAGGTAACTCTGTTTCGAATTTATCCTCAACCCCCAGGCAGGCATCGGCCATGACGGGCCCCGTCTCTTGCTGACAACTCTTTGAGGCGCGCGTGGAACACTACGCACCGTCGACTCTCGGGCCTGGTGCTGATCGGACGGCGAGTTACCCACTACTCGCCGTCCGCAGGCCCGGGTCTACGGTGGCCGGAGATCGTCTCGCGGCGCCGGAAGTCCCCGGCCTCTCCTGAGGCGGCTGCTGCTGAGGGCGTGAGGGCGACTCCGTTGTTGGTGCTCTCTCACGCGTCCCGCCTCCGCCTTCGCGAGCATTACTGCTTCGCAGAAGGAGGAGACGGCTTCCCATTCCCTCTCGCTCCGTATCATGGCCTGAACCAAGGCAGGGCGCGAGAGGTCACTGCCGCCTATCGCATCCACGAGGACACGGCGTTGCTCCGCCCAAGCGGGGCAGACCTCCACCGTATGCTCCACCGTGTCCTCGGATGTATGTAGGCTGAGACTATGAAATGTTATAGACAGAGTGTCAAAAGCCAGCAATCTGAAGTAGCAGAATGAGAAGCTGGCTTGTATCTGTACACGCGAAATAAGCTCACACAGACAAAATGAGAAGCCGAAATGTCATCGTTATGTTCGTCGAGGTCACTCACACATTTTAACGATCCTGCTTCATTTAATGTCCAATGACGTTGCGTCTATAACCTTTCATAGTGTAAGTGAATTGTTTGATTAATATTCATACAACCAATTTTAGGGCTCCGTACCCGAAGGGTAACCAACGGGACCCTATTACTAAGCCTTCGCTGTCTGTCTGTCTGTCAGCGGGCTGTATCTCATGATCAGTAATAGGTATACAGTTGAAATTTTCGCAGAATGATTATTTCTGTTGCCGCTATAACAACTAATAATAAAAATGAAAATAAATTAAAAAATTAAAGGGGTTCCTAGTAGGGGAGCCCCCCCTCTTAGGAACGAGTTTGTTTTTGTTTTTTTTTACTCGATCTTAATAATGGCAACAACTAGACGCGTATAATCTTGTACTTAACTCCCCTTTTTATGCTGCTTTTACTTACATATTTTATTTATTTTTATTAGCTTGTTTGTATTTTGTAACTATAATTTGCATTTATATATTTAAAAAAATAAAATAAAAATTATAAATGATTAAATTGTATTTGCCACATCATTTTGCGATATTTTCCGTTCAAACAAAGACAGTCTTCTAAGTAGGTTCAGTCTTAATTTCTAAATCTCTACCCACACCTAAAAGTAAAACCCATAGCTTTACCATGATACTAATGATTTATAACCAGAGGGCAACGCACAAACTAATGGTTGTAATGATCTTTTGATGTGCAAAGCGATTACTTCAGGGAAATTGTGCCCTTATTCCGTATAGATTCCGGGTTTGATTTCCAGTTGATGTTTTTATGATTCGACGGATATGGGTTTAATAGGTAATTTTGTAGTTCATGTTATAATGTGCGGGGTTATTATATAAATAGTAATTTTGTTTTTGATAATTTCACTCGATCGTGGTAGTTGTTTGAACGAATTTGTTTGTGGTTTCAACAAGGATTTCAGTACTTGTCTTATCTAGCTAACGAATAAATTATCCAAACATTTTTTTTTTATCGGAGAGAGGGCTAGTCATAAGCTGAGAATGCTAAACCCAGTTTTTTTTTTAAATAAACATTGTTCATACTATGAAGCAGTTGCCCACCCAAGAAAGTAGTTGCCACATAGTAGAAATTAAATACGATACATTTTGAGATGCGAGGCGTTGAGCTAGTAAAAATCTTAAAAATGATTGCTCAATACAAAAAGAGCTCATTAGTTTGAGAAATCTCAAATGTTCTTCTCATTTTCAAATCTAAATCACATGAATGTTTGTTTTTTTTTTTTCTTTTTTCTATTTTCTTGTCTATATGCCTGGAACGCTGTATTTTAACGCTGGTATTCAGCTGCATCCGGTTAGACTGGAAGCCGACCCCAAGATAGTTGGGAAAAGGCTAGGCAGATGATGATGATGCCTGGAACGCTGTCGTCTCCCATCTTGGAGGTGGGCGCTAATGGCCGCGACACAGTGTTCCATACTAATGCGGTTGTTAACGAACACAAACTTGTAAACTGTTTTTTGTTCCAATGAATATTTTTGTATTTTGTATTTTTTTTGTATTTATTGTATGTAGTTAGGTTATTTTTTTTGCATGTATCCTTACAGTTTTGATACCACCTCTCATATCAAGTATCAATCAAACACGACCTTCTGCCGACCCAGAAATCCTCAATCAAACAAAGCCACAATTAACTGACATAATCAGCTTACTAGCTGACCATTAATATCGTCTCGAATCAACCCTTTGGCTGCGTAATACCTGCGGGCAAACACCGGAGCATAACCTATGCTAAGCTCCGGCGCAAATATAGTAAGCAAACGGATACTAAGCCGGGTTTATGTACTGATAGGTGGTGTGGTCGTAGTAGTCTTCGTATTGGGATATTGGGGAATTTGGACGGATATTTGGCGTGTTTTTAAAGATTTTTCTTTTTGTCATGTAATTTTCGTACAGTGAACAAATAGTGTTAAAAAGGTGTAGAAGAAAAAAACTTTTTTACAAAACAAACAACCGACTTCCAAAAAAGAAAATACACTAAAAATTAAAAAATAACTTTAAGAAGTTTTCGTTTGGAAGTCGGTGTCAAAAGATGAAGAGAAATAATATGCAAACACCGACTTCCAAATTAAAGTTATTTTTTTAAATTATGAGTGAATTTTTTTTTTGGAAGTCGGTTGTTTTTTTTGTAAAACCGTTTTTTATTTTTCACTTTTTAGTTGTTCTACCCCAGAACTACAAATCCCAATAAAATAGAACGTGGAATACTCGTAATTGGAGAAAACCAAAACGTCATCGAGGTCTACGTATTTTTCGTTTTTGTTCAGTTTTTCAAAAAGTGCTACAGCAATTTCGATAAAATTTATATAACTTCGGGTGTATATTGTTTCGGATAAAAAAATAATTTTGAAAATCGGTCCACAACTGACGGAGAAATCGGTGAATATATATTAAAAAAAAATACATACAGTCGAACATAAGACCTCCGTCTTTTCGAAGTCGAAAATTGCAAAGATGTGCAAGTCCACCACACTTTACCCAACCACTGCAACTTCTGAGGGCCAGGATCAACAGTGCTGACAACCAGAAAAGCCGGGTCAATGAAGCTCGACGAGTCCTGGACAAATAGTTCAACTATTTTGAATCCCGCAAATAAATTATGGTTCTGCACGAAAACAAAAGACTGCTTGAATTTAAATATTTTATAAAATTACTATTAGCCTATTAGGCTTGCTTTTGACCACATTCTCACCTGGTAAGCGATGATGTGCTCAAAAATAGAGCACGCTTGCCTTAAAGTAACTTATTCACTCTTGACCTAAAGACCCTCAAGTTATAGTAAACACTTAGTTTTCTTTTTGTTATTAGAAAGTGCCTTGTTAATGCTAATAAAAGTTTTATAATCCAAGTGAGAGTGCTTACAAACGTGTTTTATAAAATAAAAATAAAATATCATCAGCTTTACGACAATACGTTAAGCTAAAAATATTATGCTACGCAACCCTAGATAAAGAAGCTAGGAAAGTAGCTCCTTTTATTCTCCTACTTATCCTTCTTTATATACCTCGCTTCTATTCAGTTTCCTTTAATGCAAACTATTCTAGCAAAAGAATTCTCAACAGCAAAAGAACAAAATTCAATTTCCTCCGTTGCACTTTTTGCCCCAACTGTACATTACACGGACAAGCACTTATCTGCACAGTGTACGCTCGATTGAAGGTTGCACTATCCATAACTTTAGCCTTGCTACCGTTTTCCACCTACAGACTCTGTTCGTCTTTTGTGTCGTTAATTTTGGAGTGTGTGTCTTGCAGTGTCTCTTGTGTTCCGTTTTTGAATCGTATGTGTTTGCCAAAATTGGCCAACATTTGACTAGCAACTGGCAAATCCTCTTTCTTCATCTATTAGGGATGATATTTGCTTACTGCGACGATCCATGTTGATGCTCCACTTGACGTGAGGGTTTAAATATTTTTGTCTGCAAAAAGGTATAAAAGTTTTTGTTGATTTTTTGCTTTCAGAACTCATCGTTTTATTGTAGTGAGCCCGACTGCTCCTGATTATCATTTTCACAATAAATTATTTTTATCTCTTAGATATTTTTCTTTTTACATTTGATAGACACGCGTTTGACCACTACGTCACCTGATGGTAAGCGATGATGTGTCGAAGATGGAGCACGCTTGCCTAGAAGTAACCTGTTCACTCTTGACTTAAAGACTCCCAGGTTGTAGTTATTAGGAAATATGGACTCTGGCAGGGAATTCCTCTCCCTAGCTTTACGCAAAATGAATGATTGATTGATCTGCCTCTAAGTCTGGAATGCATTTCATAAAGGCTTTGTTAATCGAATTCATATTATTCATTTATCACGGTTCTAGTATGTTTACTCTTCAAAATATCAATTCTTTCAGCATTTGGTTCAAGGCGATCTCCTACAGTATTTAATTTTTTTTGAATATAACTACATTTCTTTCCTCCCATTATTTTTCATTACTTCAAATTCATCTTTAACTTTATCATTACTATTTAATATTAATCTACATTTCCTATCGTCCATCGAAATCCGTAATAGAATCTCGTCTACGTATCACCACATAAGGGCTGCGGATTAAGCCAGACTGTTGACTTAACTAATGCAACGCCATCTAGCCGTAGGCTCAGTAAACAATGGTGTAGTGTGCATGATCTATTGTTTTCGTCTGCAGGATTATTGGCCATGCTATTAAAAGACACTTGTGATTTTTAAGTGGTTTTTGATGACTGGCTTTGTCTTAGTCCTATATATTTTTCTAGAGATTTGTTATTTCATTATCATCATTACAATTCATAGCCATGTTCTGCCGTCTTTTCTATTTTGAAGTGGTCTCCGTTTTGTGCCTTGTTTCTCTGTTTTTTGGGTGTGTTAAATAGATCTTGTTGTGACCAAATGTCTTCCTGTAGGTATATCATCCCCCTTTTTTTGGGGTGGGACTTCGCCCGCTCTGAGTGGAGTGTCAGACTTTTATTGACTAAAACCCACCCCTGTTCCTTCAGTTGCCTGTGCTAAGGGCTGCGGTTCAAATTTACTCGCGTCCTAACTCCTATGTCATCCATAACTGGCTGTTAGTTTTGCTTGAAACACAATCATTTAATTGTCTGCAATGAAAGAAAAAGAAGGGACAATTTTCTTAAGTATACAGGTTAAGGCGTTTAGGACCAGTTCTGAACGCCATTGAAAATAATGCATTTGTAAAAAATCTTTTTATATCTACCTTGATTAAGGAAAACCTCCAATATTTTCATCTCCAATTTTTTTCCTATATAACTTATTGCCACGTTCACCCCAAAGACCAGTGACTAAAATATGTTAAAGCAAAATCGTATTAGCAATGATTTATTTGTCAGCCCACTACTTGGGGGTAGTTTCACTAGTCATGGCATATAATGCTTGGACACTGTCTTCAAAAGATATATCTATATGTATCGGTCTTAAATGTATTGTCGTATCATGTTTGGAAATGGTTCTATTGATTTTATGTGTTCTTATGATATTTTGGTTAGTCTATACCACGTTCCGTGAGTGTGTCCGTGGCATTGTATAACAGGCTCTAGTAGAATACCAGCGCTGCGTTATTTATTGTTTTTAACCGACTTCGAAAAAGGAGGAGGTTATCAATTCGGATGTTTGTATTTTTTTATTTTTTTTTAATGTATGTTCGGGCATAACTCCGTCATATATTGACGGATTTGCAAAATTCTTTTTTTGTTCGAAAGGGGTTAATTCCGAAATAGTCTCATTTAAATTTCAAAAAGATCTGATGATGGGTTACGGAGACAGAAAACGGAACTCTTCAAAAATTGACAGCAAATCAACCGCGATTGCTGCTATCGTATGTCTACGAATTGTTAACACAGTTTAATGGGGAACCACAACTATAAAGAGAAAAATAAAAAACTTTTTTACAAAAAAATAGAACCGACTTCCAAAAACCTGTAAAATAACTTTAATTTCGGAAGTCGGTGTCAAAATCGAAGACACAAAACAGGAACACCGACTTCCGAAATTAAAGTTATTTTGCAGTTTTTTGGAAGTCGGTTCTATTTTTTTGTAAAAAAGTTTTTTAAAAATCCCATATATGTTAAGTTAGGCACCTTTTTAGTCTCGCACAGTTTATTTTAATTTTAGATTGTATTGTTAGTTTAAATATGTTCTTGTGTGAGGCACAAATATATTATATATTTTCTTTCCATTGGTTTTTGCTGCCTCGTTGATATAGTAAATTAATTCTGGGTTTGGTAGTGTTATTGTGTTTTTCTATCTGGAGTTTCTCCGTAGCAGCCTTTTTATTTCAGCCTTGAGTCTAAATTATACGACTTCAACCAAATCAAACAAACACTCTCTCTTTCACTCTATCACACACGCACACACGAACACACACACACACATACCATTTACAGACATACAATCACTTATCACTTATACACACACGCACCTTTTCAATTATAATCATTATTGTAGTAAAAAAAAAAAAACAATTTTAGGTAATAAAAATTGTACTACTCTATTGTAACTCTATGTAAGGGACAGGGACAGTTATTCCTTAATACAGGTTATTCCATGACCTAGCTAGGAAAGCAGAACTTAACCCACCAGATTGTGATTGACATGGTAGGTACAAACTTATATGTATAACATTGTGTATGCCCTATGTACTACAATCTCCTTTTTATGCAATAAATTTATTATTATTATTAAATTCGTACCCGGTTGATGGCATTAGGTATATGCCCATGTACCTGATGCCATCAACCACAACAATAAGGAGTAATGTTGGTATAGGAACTATGTACACTCCTATATCAAACTTACTTTTTAATGTGCAAAAAATTTCGGAGGCTGACGTTAAACTAATCCAAAATCAGAAATATGAAAGAAAACAAAAACTATGTCCCTGAAAGTGATGACATAATACTTATCATGGAACATCTAAACGCATGACTAACTGTCATACGAATTACTCATGCATAGCTGTGATTCAGTGAATCAAGAAGTAGTCGTAGGTAACCTTACAGAGACAAATATGGATATATCGTTGTTCATAATTATATAGATATATTCGATACAGAGACGACATTTCTTTTGCTAGTAACTTCAAAGGAACATATTTAGGGCCGATTTCACCATTCACTCTATAAACTAAGTTTTACTGAACTAAGCTTAGCGTAAAAAATAAAAAAACCATAAAAAAGATTATAGTGAGTTAACCTTAAAAGATAGACATATGGTATTGTGGATTTTTTTTGGAACGAAGTTCCTTATCGCGCGTTGTGAAAGGGGGCTAGACGGAAAAAATTCTTACGAAAAGTTGTCACGACACTAATGAGGCTGTCCATCCAAAAAGATTGTGTTGGAAAAACAATCTAATAAAAACTTCTTGTATTTTTGGTGGGTAGGTACAAAGTTTGCAAGCAGATCAAGAATTATCTAACCAATTTTGTGTGTTAATGAGCTGAGCTGAGCTGAGCTGAGCTGAGCTTAGCTGATCTGAGCTGAGCTGAGCTGAGCTGCGATGAGATGAGATGAGATGATGAAGTATAACTTCTTAAGTGCGTGCGTGTGTGCGTAGTTAATAATAAAAAAAATATTATAAATTAAAAAAAATAAAATTATATTACATTATTCCTTCACTAATTAATCGAAAGGAACTTCGTTCCATCCGCGTGTCCCTTGACACCTCTCAAGTTTTTTTTAGAACTTTAAAAGGAAAACAATTCCGTCATACATAATTTTTGCGTAACTTTAACCGTTTACGCAGCGCACGCAACTGAAGCTCTCAAAAGGTTTTATTTTCCCGATCTTGCCACATTTTTCATTGATGCTTCGTCCTATTGGTCGTAACGTGATGTTATATAGCCTATCGCCTTCCTCGATAAATGGACTATTCAACACAAAAATTATTTTTCAATTCGATCCAGTAGTTCCTGTGATTAGCAAACAAACAAAGAAACTCTTCATCTTTATGACAGCGAACTAAACGCGTTTAAGCGAGCTTAAACGTCGAAAACTGGGCGTTTAGAATTTGTGAAATCGGTTCTTACACTCGGTTTCTGGAAAAAAAATTATTATCGACGCGTCCGACAGAGATTAAACACAAGATAAGTTTATGATTGGCTGATAAATATACAGGGTGGCGGGAGTGTTTAAAAGAGCTACCGTAGCCTGGAACGCAAAAGCCAACTGAAAGAACACGGGTAGGTTTTAGTTAGTAAGAGTCTGACATTGGTGTTGATTCTGTTATGCACAAACTAAACTTAATTTAGGCTATTGCTATCTTTTTCTCTCTAATAAAACAAGAAAGAGGCGGACGTAAATAAGAGCTGTCAAATTTAGTTTGAACTAATATTTCCATACAAATTAAGGGTACACGTAAAAGCATGTCGTCTAAAAACACGGCGAAGCGCAAGGCGTAAACTAGTTTGACATCTCTAACTTAGTGCATAGCTATAGCCGTCCTTTTCTCGCACTGCCTTTTAGTAAAAGATAGCAATTCTCTAATTTTAGTTTAGATATTGGACAAGAGACAATGACGCGGATTCTCTTGTTCAATAACTAAACTAAAATTAGAGAATTGCTATCTTTTACTAAAAGCTAACACGTTTGCACTTGTCCCTATAGAGATATAGATATAGATATTGGACAAGAGACAATGACGCGGATTCTCTTGTTCAATAACTAAACTAAAATTAGAGAATTGCTATCTTTTACTAAAAGGCAGTGCGAGAAAAGGACGGCTATAGCTATGCACTAAGTTAGAGATGTCAAACTAGTTTACGCCTTGCGCTTCGCCGTGTTTTTAGACGACATGTTTTTACGTGTACCCTTAATTTGTATGGAAATATTAGTTCAAACTAAATTTGACAGTTCTAATTTACGTCCGTCTCTTTCTTGTTTTATTAGAGAGAAAAAGATAGCAATAGCCTAAATTAAGTTTAGTTTGTGCATAACAAAATCAACACCATTCTCTCCCGCTACACCCAGAGCGGAAGAAGTCATCCGATTATTTTTCAGTCTCAAAAAAAAAAACTAACAAATTTTCACCTAAGAATAGGTACCTCTTAGGTGAATATTTGTTAGTTTTTTTTTTTACCTACGTATTTTACAATTTGTCACAAACTGAGCCCGTGTTGACTTTTATTTCAAGCAATTAATTATCAAGTTATGTATAAAACTACCATTTTGATTTTGAAAAGTAATAACAACTCAACCTTAACAACACACGAGTAATACAAACTCTAACTCACTATTATTTTAAAGTATTAATTCAACAACGGATACACTTGATTCCAAAAAAAGTGACACCTACAAAAATAGGGACAAGTGCAAACGTGTTAGCTCAAAGACCGAAGAGACTTATAGAAAGGAAATCCTTAAACAAAACACTGGAGTGTAACGTCAAAAACAATAATTCTTCATTACTATTTCGTGTTGGGGTAAATGATAGACGTGCGCATTAAAAGAGTGCAACGTTTCAGTTTTTTAGGCTGTTTCCCACCCAAAAAAAAGGTCGTTTGAAAAAACTCTTTGCCTACATTTTATAGTTTACTCAAACCTTACTTAATAACAAGCAACTTAAAAATATTTCAAAAGTAGGTTTTGCTGATAACAAGCTTCCACATTACGATAGATAAACACTGTGATTATTTTTCATTATGGCTTTTATTATGAGCAGTGGTGGCCTAGTGGTATTGGCCACGACTTACAAGTTATAGGTCGTGAGTTCAAACCCAGGCAGGCGCTCTGTGTAAGTTATTTCATCACCACTGCTCTCAAAACGGTGAAGGAAAACATCGTGAGGAAACCGGCATGTCCTAGAACCAAAAATTCGAAAACATGTGACATCCACCAATCCGCATTGGGCCCGCGTGGTGGATTACGGCCCATACCCTCTCGCAGAGAGGAGGCCTGTGCCCCAGCAGTGGGGACAATAAAAGGATGATGGCTTTTATATTTTAAGTTTTCAGGAGTATCGTAGAAAATGCCCATCTCTTACTAGACAATATTTTTAGGAGAAGCCCGCCACGCTATTCCCAAACCCTTACTAGACAAAATACTATATTGCTTTGTTTATACAAAAAAAAAATATTAACCTTTGAATACGATACAAATAAAATCTAAAAGACAAAATCACAAATCCTCCCCATCATTCTGCCGTACGTCCTATTGCACAAGTGGCACATACAACTTTTCGGCATATTGTCCAAGTTTCGAGGGAACGTGCAGGTGTACACGAGGGTGGCACTTTTTGTGGCCGCCACTGTAAGCGTAAAATAGGAGCCGACATAAGTGGTTATTTAGCAGGATAATGCTTCGAAATTTGGATTAATTCGAGCGACTATTTATTTTTGGTCGTTAGTGTAGGTAAGTAGATTATGGTAATGGTGCTTCTTTTATGTTCCACATGTGTTTAAACAATTAGTTAAGTACTACTTCTGTACAATTAGTACTAAACTAATCCATGCAATGAGCTATATCAAGCAGAGAGGCTCCTGGTGGTTTTAATTTTATGGAAAACCAATTTTTTTCTTTTTAATTTTTTATTGTTGATAGGCACGCGTTTGACCACTATCTCACCTGATGGTAAGCGATGATGTGGTCGAAGATGGAGCACGCTTGCCTAGAAGTAACCTATTCACCCTTGACTTAAGGACTCCTAGGTCGTAGTTATCAGGAAACACAGACTCCGGTAAGGAATTCCACTCCCTAGCTGTACGCACAATGATTGTTTTCTCAAAACGCTTTGTGCGTATGGATGGGATGTCCACTACTTGTGGTCCGTTGATGAAACGGGCTTGGCGGAATCAAATTATGCAATTCCGTCGCACACTCCCCAAAATGATGATTGAAAACCGGCAGGCTAGCAACTCGGCGTCTATGTTCTAGACTTTGGAGTTTCCACTCAACGAGCCTATCATTTCCGATGATCCTCTTGGCTCGTTTCTCAATTGACTCAAAGGCATCAAGCTGGTATCTGGTAGAATAAATGCTAAATAAATGAGAAAAAAGTGGCGAATTTCTACTCTTAACAGTATTTACTGAAAAAGACGTTTATTTATTCATCTATGAGTAATGTTTTGTAAACAATAATAAGTATTAATAATAAGTAAGAAAAGCGTTACCTGCGCTTAATTTGAATTTTAAATACCTAATTTACATAAAATTCTGAACATACTTTTATTTTGTAATCATATTCCAAGAGTCTAAACGCTGCCATACGGTTTTTGAATAAAATTACCACACATAATTAGATCACACAAATAATTGGGTGTGCCATATTGACCACTTTCACCCTTTATCATGTTTTATCTGTATTCAATCTAGGTTTTGATCAATATCTATTGTTTTTGTTTGCAGTTGTGATAATTATTTATTTTAATTTCGTGGTAACGTCTTTTTCTAATTTTATTTGTTTTTATACTAAAAAAAACTAAATAAAAAATTACTTATTAATTATTACGACTTTAACAGTATTTTTTTACAAATAACCTGTACACCTAAATAGAGAAGCCACAAAAAAATATAATAAAACTCAATCTTTCAGGTTGCACCCAAAAAAATCCATTAAAACAATACACCATATAAAATAACGACGCTATAAGAGCATAAACAGTATACCTATTAAACCGTCTGTCTATCTATCCGTACTTTATGCCCATTCATCACGAACAACGAACCGTCACTTCTACACACGAAAGCACTCAGAAACGTAACAATCATCGCTTAGAACCATCGCCATATGCGCAAGACAACTGCACACGCCCACCGGTCAAATTTGATTTACGCGTGAATTACATGTCATAACCTGTATGCTCATATTACCCCGACCTCCCTTTTAAATCGTACACAGAGTAAAATTCACGCAACAGAAAAATTGTTGCGCTGGATTCTGAATTTTTTTTTGTCGTTACTTTTTTAGGCTGTGAAGGGGAGGTTAAAGCAAAATGTAACACCCGTTATAGGTGTCATAAAAAAACTCCCTTTTTTCCAGTCAAGTGCACCTCTGTTCGTATCGATAATGCATTAATTTGAATATTCGCGGTGTCATATGTCAAATGGTTTGTAATTTTCTGTTTGTTCTTTTTTATTATTTAATGTGATTTTCCACGGAAGTGTAATAAAGGTGTGCGTTTGTCACGATTGATTACTTTGTTAAATTATGTACCTAAGTATAGGCTAGGTACAAATGTGGCATTATGATAATAGTTTTTGCACCTGGATTCTCGGTTAAATTCTCTAGGCTCATGTAGGTTTAAATGACATTATGCGCTAACAGTAACTGTAAAAATAATAATAAAAAGTAAAAAAAACACTAAAAGTTTAAAAGATAATATGTATAACAAGAAAATAATGTAAGATATAAAATTAAACTATGCGCTACTAAATTACTGTAAAAATTAACAAAGAAACAAAAATGGAAAGAAAATATTAAAAAAATAAATAATTAGAAAATACATTAGAAATAAAACAATTTACAAAAAAAACGAAGTTGTGTTATAAATCTAAAAGTGAATATTCTGGCACACAAGTAAAACATATGCACTAAAATCTATGTACAACGAATATTGTCTCCCAAATCATAATTCAACTCTTAACTCTCATTTATTAAACACCCTTTGTATTAACCATAGTATAACTCAACGTCACTAAACACTAAACAGGTGAGTTCATTAGAGATTACTCACGGTAATTTGCAGTTCGCCGTACAACGCCATCTGTCGACCGTGTCGATAACAATCATAATACGCTCAGCCAATCATATTGTGCAAGCGCCGATGTGAGGAATAATTATGGAATTAAGAGGATTATTTTTGGTAAAGGGTAGGTTTTATTTTTGTATTGTATCTTTTGTATTGTTGTAACAGATATTGGCCGACATCCAGTAGATGTAAGCCAGAGCTATATCTAAAAAAATATCTATTACATAAAAATCTCGCGACACTGTGTTTGTGGTTGCACTCCTCCAAAATAGTTCGACGAATTTTAATGTTTTTTTTTTTCTCACTAAAACTTACCCCTGTTCCTTCGCTTTTTTTTTTGTGAGGTGGGAAATCATCCAATGACATCTCTTACTCTGGGTGGAGTGGGAGGGCGTGTCAGACTCTAACTGAATAAAACCCACCCTTGTTTCTTTCCTGCCTGAGTGCCCAGGAGAGCGGTAACTCTGTTACGAATTTATCCGCTACCCCTAGGCATGCTGGCACCGGCTACGATGGACCAGTGGTGGCTGACAATCATCTCATTGAGGCGCGCGTGGAACACTATGCGCCGTCGACTCACGGGCCTGGTGCTGATCGGACGGCGAGCTACCCATTACTCGCCGTCCGAAGGCCCGGGTTTACGGTTACGGAAGCCTCAGGCGTCTCCTGCGGCGGCTGCTGCTGAGGACGCGAGGGCGACTCCGCTGTTGAGCCTCCCTCACCAGTTCCACCTCCTCCTTCGCGATCATTACTGCTTCGCAGAAAGAGGAGACTGCTTCCAATTCCCTCTCACTCCGTATCATGGCCTGAACCAGGGCCGGGCGCAAGAGGTCGCTGAAGCTGATCGCCTCCACGAGGACACGGCGGGGCTCCGCCCAAGCGGGGCAGATCTCCACCGTATGGTCCATCGTGCCCTCTGGGCGATTCTCACTTGCGGGGTCAGCTAGTATACTGTTTATATACCTTACTTTCATACTGTAAAAATCATAATTCACTAACATATTGTTATTATTATTATATATTCTTTCTTTCCTACTCATTCTACAATCCAACTATAATATGTAATATAAGGCGAAAGTGTAGATCTGCTGTACGGATCAAATGAAATTTGGCACAGAGGTAGTTTATAGTCCACATTTACCTAGTATAGCACATAGACAATAGGGGAAGTACTAACTGCCTGCGGGCGAAGCCGGTGGCAGAAGATAGATTTTTTTAAATATTTTATCAACTAAATTACTAATACATTTCACAAGAAACTATCAAACGTTCCTTAGGTAGGACTTTACTTTTTAATTTAGAATTTAACTGCCAGTTCTCGAAACCAACTGATTGATTAAGGCTAACCATAGAGGCTGACTCATATTTCGATGAAATCGTTTCTATGGACACCACGATAAAATAAAAACAATTTTTCCAGCTACCGTTCCCAGGTTTTTTGAACCATTCTTTGTAACATGCTTTTATTTATTTATTTATATATAAGGTAATTCAACGATTATTCACCTGTAACTATGGAAACAATCTTAGAAATTTGACACACTTTCCGGTTTCTGATTTAGCTGAAATTTTACATATATGATATGTTTGGATGACAATTTATGGTTAGTTTAATGATGTCATTCTAAATCCAATATCCGCCATATTGGATTTATTTATTATCTCCTACGACTAGTTATTTTTTATGGATTCCTATGATAAACAAATGAAGTTTGCTGGGAAGAATACGAGAAATAAAGTGACATAACTATAAAAAGCGTGTTTTTTACCATTTTTTTTAAATTACTATTTTAGTTTTCGTTATTATTAATAAATATTATCCGATCCTGATCCAAAAAAAATCAACGTTATTTATTTAATATCAAAACAAAAATCAAACGCATAATCACTTAAGCCTAAAATACACATGTGCTCCATTTAACGGATCACTTAACCCGCACTCACCCTAAGACGTGGATTTTTAATATCAAAACTAAAAAAAAAATCCGCATACCGAATTTAAATCCGCAAATAGTATTTGTAAACTCAACCCCATATTTTACCCCTCGATGAGCGCCGAGCGGGTTGAGTTCAAATGTTTGAACTTTGAAAGTGAATCTATTGTAAGTGGTGAGTTATAGATAAGAGTTACACTGAGAGGTATTTTTTAAAGTTTTTTTTACTTTGTACTCTTGTCTTCCTACAACTGTAAAAATAATACACCTTGGCTAAGAGTAAATTATTTGTTCAAATAGAAAACCCTAAAATAAAATGAAATATGTGAAACTGAAGTACTACATACATATGAGAGCGTACGTTTTAAATTAATCATACTAATATTATAAATGTAAATGTAAGTTTGTTTGTTTGTTACGCTTTCACGTGAAAACTACTTAACCGATCATCATGAAACTTTGTACACATATTCTTGGAAGTATTAGAAGTAACATTTTATGAAAAAATTGAAAAAGATACATAAACGCGGGTAAAACCGCGGGCACAGCTAGTATTATTATACATAGGTACGAGTACCGTACGTGGTTTACAAAAATATAATAGTTTCCTAAAAAAAAATAATTAATCCGTCCGTTAGATTACCAAAAAATATTGGACATGTATTTTCTCTTCTGTCACATAAACCAAAAATGAGGACGATACAGTACGTTGAAATTTCGCGTGACGTCATACCTCGACACACTTTGTACCGTTTAGTGACGTAATAACCCTCCATTCCCGAACTTTAATGCGTTTTATCTTTGACATTTTTTATTGGCACCTATCACTGACAAGATGTCCGAATCAAGGCTAAGATGGTATGGACACGTGATGCGAAGGCCCGATGATTATGTTGTGAGAAAGTGCCTTTCCATGGCTACTAAAAAAAGGGGTAGGGGAAGACCGCAAACCACGTGGATGACAAATGTCCAAAAGGACATGAGAAGCCTCAATGTCAACATTGAAGACACCAGACAAAGAACAACAAGGCGCCGCATGATAAAGAAAGCCGACCCCGTGTAACGGGATAAGGCGCGGCTAAAGAAGAAAAAATAAGATTTTTTATTGGTTTGGTAAAATAAAAAATACTTGTCCAATATTTTCTGATAATTTATTTTACGGACTAAATAATAATTATTATATTTATATTATCTTACGGACTAAATATAATTATTATATTTATACCCAGGAAACTTCCCAATAGTGGACACATTTTGTTTTATCACTCAAAAACACACACGCTATCAGGAATATCTTTCAGAAGTCGTTTTTCGAATATCAAACCTACTGGTTTTGATCGCCCTTCATAATAAAATACTCTTTTTTATTTTTGACATGTTTTTTCTACGAAGTAGGCACACAAACACTCGGTGTGTCTCAGCCGCATTTACCAACTTAATACCAATAGATAGCTACCGACTGTTATAGCCAACATAGATATCGTCACCATGACTATCAGATCTACGCGAAGGGGATGAGGGGATGGGCACAAGTGACAGTCATCATACCGTTACAGTGGGATTACTGTGGATGCAGGATGGATGGCGGGAAGTCATGGGAGTAAATGATGGAAGGTATTTGAGATAAATATTCCTTTGTGTTGATGTAGAAGATGAAAAGTTGTGTGGGTATAAATATTTTCACGGCAAAAAAGTCATATGAGTTTTTTATTAAGAAAACTTTTATACAAAAAAAAAACAACCGACTTCCAAAAAAGAAAATACACTAAAAATTAAAAAATAACTTTAATTTCGGAACTCTGTGTTTGTATCTTATTTCTTCTTTTTTTGACACCGACTTCCGAAATTAAAGTTATTTTTTTAATTTTGATTATATTTTCTTTATTGGAAATCGGTTGTTTTTTTTTGTAAAAGTTTTTTATTTTTCACTTTTTTTTTGTTATACCCCAGAACTAAAAACCCCAATAAAATGGAACGTAGAATTTAAACTCGTAAATGAATACGTATTTTTCGTTTTTGTTCAGTTTTCCAAAAAGCGCTAAAGCAAATTCGATAAAATTTGTATGGGACCACCTCGGGAGTATATTCTTTTGGATAAAATAAGAATTTTGAAAATCGGTCTACAACTGACAGAGAAATCGGTGGACATACGTAAAAAAAAAACATTTATACAGTCGAACGTAGAACCTCCTCCTTTTTCGAAGTCGGTTAAAAAGTACTTTGACTCGGGAATCTTAAAAAAATTGGGATATATTTTTCTATCAATTTTTTTTTGCTCAAAATCTATAGAGCTTACTATAAAGTGGTCTGATTTTTACAAAAGTTCTAATAAAATGTTTCATTATAGAATGTCAAGTATGCGAGTGTGGCCCGTGTGTGTGTGTGTTCAATACAAAAAAAAACTTACAGTCGAATACATAACCGCCTCTGTTTTGAAAAACGGTTAGAAAAGAAGCTTATGAATGGTAATTTACAGTATTATTTAGTTGGATTTATTGCCTTTCTGTATCAGCCTTCCAAATATTAGATCAATCAAAATTTCTTCCACTTTTCCGTAGCAATAATTTCCTTTCTCATTCGATTATACCATTAGTGTATTGCCAGTCAGCGTGCGAACCATTTTTCTTCTCGTACTTAAGGAACCCCAAAAATTCACTTTGGTGGAATTAGTCTTCATAATCTTGAAGTTAATTCATCACCGTTAGTCGAATGAGTGGGGAGTGATGATGCGAAATAAATCTTCTATATAAATAAAAATGAATAGCTAAATGTGTTGCTAGTTGCAAAACTCGAGAACGACTGAACCATTTTGAGTGAAGTGAAAACTTCTTAGGCTTTTGAGAGCTAAAGCGACTGCGTCTATAAGCATTTTACTGTTTAAACTACCAAGTTAACTTTTTATCACTATATTTACTCTTTTCGGAAAGGCATAACTAAGCTCTGATGTTGATTCATTATTGTGTTTAACAGCAAATTGCCGCCCCCAGCATAAAATCGTAAATATTTTTCAACAAATGCAAGATTATATTGTTAACAAAATTTTCAAAGAAAAACCGACAAAGTAGTACCGATATAATATCTCATTCAATACCTTCGGTGTCTACAAACATTTTAAAAGCGCATTTTAGGCAATAGATTGACATGTTTCATGTCCACACCAATTTAAAAGGACAAATACACCAACACACAGTAAAATTCACAAAATTTAGCAACACAACCATCTCTTTCAATATTCATGATCAAACAAAAAATTACCACCCATATTGAAAACTATAAAAAAACGAAGTCAACCCTCAATTAGCCACGGTGTTTTAGACCACACACAATTCGTAATTGGTCTTTTAGACCGGACAAAGAAATTTACGCAAAAATCGGTGCGTGTCACATTTGTCGATAAAGTTATAAAATATAAAGGCTTTAAGGTACAATGGGGGTTGTAAATTTCAATATTAAGTGTGACTGGACGAGCGGACGTTAGTCTACAATGTTGCGAGAAACGGTCCTTAATGGTGTCAGAGGAAGATGTTTTTATTTACTTTATTGTGGCGTGTGATTGAGATATTGATGACTTTTAGAGAATCATGAACCTCGTTTAAATGTAAATAGAGGAATCAAGGCTCTTATTAAATTTTATTGAGCGGTTTATCAGAACTGTTAGAAGTGTCTTAACTGTTTTACAAGTTCATTTTTAACAGTTTTAGTTATTTTATTTTTTTATTGGAACCTGGAAAACTTAACAAAAAGTAGTAATGAATCACAAGATTTATTCTGATTTATAGATAGATAGAAATAAACTATAATGTACACCAAAAATGTTACACAATTTATACACAAACTTAAATCTATGGGCACAGTTTTTTGCTCCTTTGAATTGTAAATTGGTTTCTGAAACAATCCCCTAGAAAATTCTTAATAAAAACCGAAACCCAAGTAGTGTGTGTTGCCTGATAGCTACAACCTGGGAGTCTTTAAGTCAAGAGTGAATAGGTTATTTCTATGCAAGCGTGCTCTATCTTCGACCACATCATCGCTTACCATCAGGTGAGATAGTGGTCAAACGCGAGCCTAATAATGTATAACAATCCGTCGTTTTTGCGTCAAGGGTTAAAAAAAATTAAATATCCAAACTAAACAACCTGTCCAAGATTAAACGAAAAGTCTTTCTGCCTATTCGTTCTACAAATTAGTTACTAAAACAATCCTTAACCATCATCTTCCTGCCATTATCCCATGTTACTTGGGGTCGGCGCAACACGTTTTTTTCTTCCATTCTGTCCTGTCAGCCGTCACGCTATCACTAACTCCCTTTTCTTTCATATCATACCTCACACAATCAATCCATACTTTCTTTGACTTCCCTCTCCCTCTCCATCCATCCACATTTATATTCATAACTCTTTTCGATACATGTGTTTCATCCCTCCTCTTCACATGACCATACCAAGATAAGGGGTTCCATTTTAACTTTTCTGTGACTGGCGCCACTTTTAAACTACCTCTAATGTACTCATTTCTCACTTTATCCATTCTCGTTACTCCACACATCCATCTCAACATTCTCATCTCCGCCACATGCAATCTTTTTTCATACGTCTTTTTCACAGCCCAACATTCTGACCCATACGGTACGACAGGTCTAATCACGGATATATAGATTTTCCCATTTATCTTAAGGGGCATCCGTCGGTCGGAAGTTGTTCCAGTGACCTGTCGCCATTTCGTCCATCCTGAGTTGATCCTCGTTTCACGTCTCGGTCTATATCTCCATCCCCCTGAACAAGGGACCCGAGGTACCGAAAGTCGGTGTAGATCAGTATAGGCGTTCCGTTGAGAAAAAAAATTCCTTACCCATGCTATTTTTTAACAAAATCCCAAGTCATAATTAAAAAAATATACTTTAAAGCCATAAACCAGATGGTTCTTATGTAGCTGTGCCCAGTTCCACTCGGCACGTGCGCATACGGTCCGAGACTTCAAATTAACGCAATAAAATTAAACCTAACGTACGACTTCGTAAATTTTGTGTGACGACATTTGCGTACAGTGTTGTCGTTGGCGCTAATGGAAAACACATAAAGTTTGTTATTAGTTTTATGGTTAATACTAGTTTTATGGAAATCTCAATATGAATGCCATTAATTAAAGCTTATAAGAGTGTTACTATGTTTGTCTTATTACAATAATTATGTTCGTTTTTTTTTGCGATTTTTTTATATTCTACGAACGGTCCGCTTCGGCTTTGCATGAATTAATTTTCTGTATACCTACTTTCCAATAAATAACAAAAAAATATTTCATACAAACCTTGTCATGACAGTAACAAATCCGTGGAGCCGTTCTTAACTGATGCTTCGTCATAAATGTGTGATTTTTATTTATATAACGGGTGTAAAAAGACAGTTTTCGAAGCCGAAAGCCGCATAATCTACCCATTATTTGGTTATTTTTTTTCAACTAGATCATACCTGGGAATCCACTGGTTCTGGAGATATTGAAGGTCACAGTCGCAATTTTTTTTTTAACTTTATTACGAAAATGAATTCCAAGTGTTATTACTAAACTTTTTTCCTAACAAACATTACCTGAATTTTCGAAATTTCGAAATTACGCATTTGCAGTTACAAAAACGCAATGAATATCAAACATATCTGACAAGTACCTACGTGGCTTAGAGCGAAGGAGCGGAGTTTAACTCCACTTGCCTGAGTTTGCATTAGATTTCGCGCAATAAAAAATAATTTTTTTTTTCATACCTAAAAATAAAAGTCGTTTCCCAGCAATAATTTTTGCGCAAAACTACTTTGTAAGACGTACAATATGCGTAGTTAACGGCTCTGTGATGTGTCTTTTTATAGCCTGTATATATATTAGGTATGGACCGAATGTGGTTTGAACCGAATACGAACTTCGGCCGAACATTCGGTAAAAATAAAAAGTTCGGCAGAACTTTAACCGAACTTCCGTTATTTTCACGGTGTTTATAGGGTTCCGTACCCGAAGGGTCCAAACGGAGCCCTATTGTTGTCACTCACGTGTTCGTCCGTCGGTCTGTCTGTCTGTCCGTCGTCTGTCACAATTTTTTTTTACGAAGAGTTTTTTAGCTTCCCATTGACCTATAAACTTGAAATTTGGTTATAATTTTTATTATTACTATTTATTACGTATACTTTACTAAAAAATACCAATAATATTTGGTACGGAACCCTTAACATGCGAAATCTGATACGCACTTGGCCAGTTTATTCCAGAATGACACGTCAAATCTTGTCTTTGCACCATGACCTGCCTTTGGTAAATTTTAAATACTTAGTGGGTAGTGCTTGATTTTATTTTTGGCGATAATTATTTGAATGTTTAGAAGTCCTATTTCTGGTAATATTAAGAATACATTTAATTGTTAAATAAGTAACAAGTAACAAACAATAAATAAATGTGTAAGGTTTCATTTTGCTAGTTTAGTTTTATTATTTACGACTACACTAACAGTCGAGTTATTTTAATATTTTCATGTACCAAATGTTCGGCATTCGAACCAAATTTCGGCCGAATACCGAAGTTCGATTAAACCGAATGTAAAAAGAATTTCGGTCCATCCCTAATATACATAATAGCAGATGTAGGGTTAAGTTAAAATCGCCCATTTCATTAAAACTTTTAGAACTCCCATTAATATTTTTTTAATAATGCATAGAATCGCCTATGTGTCATTTTTCACAAATTTTAAATAAATAAAAAAATAATTTGGAATTCAAAAACAATTCAACTACGACCGAAAAATTGCATGTGTCACTTAAATAAACGCGTGGAAATCGACACGTGTTCATATCGTCTATATTAGCATAATACTGATAATATGTTAATTTAGACTGTTTAGTGCTACAAAAATCTCGAACATATGGACAGTCGCACGACAATTGAATTGTAATGAGAACAATTTTGTGTTTATACTGCGAGGCTATTTCACGAGTTGACTTTATCTATCGATGCGTTTCACAGAGATTGTACATTTACATAAACGAAAATAATATTACAAAAAAAAAAATCATCTGAATTCATAAAATCTGATGCCTAGTGTCTGAAATCATAATTTATAATTCTTCATGTTTTTTCAGAAAATTTCAAAAGTACTTCATACAAATATATTTAAATCCTAATAATATTGCAATAAATTTTTAATATGACTCAAATTGCGACCAAAATAATCGCCCATGCCCGGGGGTGGAGGATAAATGCCCGGGGGTGGAGGATAAATTCGAAAGAGTTACCTCGCCCCCGGGCACTCGAGGCAGGGAGGAACAGGGGTGGGTTTTAGTCAGTAAGAGTCTGACACACCCTTCCGCTCCACCGTAGAGCGGAAGAAGTCATAGGATGATTTCCCACCCCCAAAAAAAAAAATAAAAAAAAAATAAAAAAAACATAAAAAAAAAATCGCCCAATTAGAACTCCACCCAAACAATACGAAATGTATTCAAATTTTATTCACCTTAACATTGTATCAGTAACATCGATCTGCGCTTGCACACATGTATTCCATGCTCTTTATAGGGTTACCATATTGTTCCAAAAGTCCTAGCAAAAAGCCATTACAAGTCATTTTGGATTATCATTGTCAATTCTCTATAAATTTTCACCATCTATCATATTCTACTTAAGGCACATTTATACGCCAACGGCCTTGAGTGGTTAACTTGCTTGTTCTATGCTGAGCTCACGCAACGCGTCGTATGTCCACCCAGTAATAGGACTCGCCCATCAAAGAGCGTTGTCGCAAATTAGACGTATTATTAATTTATTATACCTACATAAAACAACAGGTGTTAAAGAAGTATAAAACTAACACTTAGACTAAAAGATAAATAATTAAATTATCTCTAAAATTATAAAAATACGCTTATAGTTTTTGCGTGATTCTCGTTTTTTTATCCGCGTTAGACATAACTTTACAAATTAATATTACACTATGTTATGGAAATATAAACTAGTTGTTTAGACCATCACGTCTACATAACTAGTTTTATTTCTTTGAAAAAATATATGTTAATAAACAATTTTCTTCGTAGTTTGATATGTGAATATTTTCAATTTAAAATCAATATAAGTCTTAACTGCATTATTATTATTATTATTATTCTTTATTGTACACATATAACATATAAATAAAACACAAATTAACAATTAGTTACAAAGGCGAGCTTAACCCAGCATTTGGGTTTTCTTACAGCAAACCTCAGGGTGAAAAATGCATCTGCATCTTAATAGCATAATTTTAAATGGATGGATGGATGTTTGCAACTCAATCTTCCAGAACGGCTGAATAGATCTGGATGAAATTTAGCACAGAGATAGAGTAAGTATGAAGTAGCACAATGCTATAATTTGTAATGAGGAAGTACTAA
This sequence comes from Polia nebulosa, assembly GCA_951329385.1. Lineage (NCBI taxonomy): Eukaryota > Metazoa > Arthropoda > Insecta > Lepidoptera > Noctuidae > Polia > Polia nebulosa. The sequence continues at coordinate 5,153,369 of OX589609.1, forward strand.
TTCCAAGCGGGCGAATGCAAAGCCACTGACAGAAGCACAAGTAAAAACAAAACAAAGTTTCATGATAAAGTAAATGTTTTCTGTTCTATTCTCCATGTAAAATACTATTATTCTGCTGTATACGGTGAGAGTGTTGTGGTGAGTGAGTGGATGATGATAATGGTCACCCTACAGGCACTTGATAAACGGCCATTATGGTCATGTTCTTAATGCCCCTCTTTTATGCCCAATTTGTTGTTTTATTACTTCCATAAAATCAGGTGTTACAGTTTACACCAGCTAATTAACCGTCCCTTTTTTTTCGTTTTCGTAAATTTTTTGAAGTAAATGTCAATATAAATTAAACGTATTTCATGGTTTTAGGATAGTTTTAAAATGTATAAAGTATTGTATCCTGTTTGTCAGGACAGATGGTTTCAATAAAGAATCTTTCTCATCATAATTTTATTTTTCTTGTTATGGGCAATACATCTTATTCCGAATCCATTGAATTTCTGTTTTGAAATATTTCTAGTAAGTAGATATTTTAGTATCTCACTCCTATAACATTTTTGTGTTACCAAGTAAAACTTGCAAAATAAGATAATCTATCTGCCTAGCCTTTTCCCAACCATCTTGGGGTCGGCTTCCAGTCTAACTGGATGCAGCTGAATACCAGTATTTTACGTGGAGCGACTGCCTATCCGACCTCTACAACGCAGTTACTGGGTAAAACGATAACCCCTTTGTAAGACTTTCGAACTTTCGGGCTTCTAACGACCCGTAACGATTGTCAAAGATCCACGATTGTCAACCGGGACCAACGGCTTAACGTGATTTCCGAGGCACGAAAGAGTCTCGGTATGTAAAGATTGTCAACCATCCACGGACCAACCCCGGCAAGCGTAGTTTAACCTGATGGATCAACCCGTGCGGCTGTTATTATTTTAGCTATAAATAAAATAGATAAACATATCAAAAAGATTGGCCAAGTGCGAGTTGGACTCATACATGAAGGGTTCCGTACCATCGTATAATTATACGCGTCTACTTGTTGCCATTATTAGGATCGAGCAAAAAAGTCCAAAAAACACGTCTCTACTTGGGGAGCTCCCTTTAATTTTTAATTTTTTTTTAATATTAGTTGCGCTCGGCAACAGAAATTTAAATTCTGTGAAAATTTTATCTATCTACCTATTACGGGAGATACAGTCCGCTGACAGAGAGATGGACGGATAGACGGGCGGTCCGACGGTCGGACAGACTGTGGAGGTTGGTTATCCTTCGCGTACGGAACCCTAAAAAGGTTTACAGAAATTATGAACACGGGATTTTCCGAAAGAGTCACCCCGGCTCTGAAACACAAAGAGTATCTAAAGGAACACGGCTGTAATAGTCAGTAAGTGTCTGACACTCCCTCTCGCTCCCACGAGAGCGAGAGAAGACATGTGATGATTTTTCACTTGGAAACTGCGATGCTTAAATCTTAACATCGTCATTTAAGCGCCCAATATTTTAACTCTAATTAACACTTCACCACATGTAACCAAATCAACATGAAAAGAGACCATAATAAATCAAAAAATACAAAATGAAACTTCCACCACACATTAGAACTGTAAACATTAGTTTTGTTGACAATGATCATTTGTTTACTCGTTAAGACAAGCCTGAGGGAGACAGAAATAGGAACCGTGATTTGGTGAAATCACTTGATTGATTGTGAAATATTTCTGGTCTATTTTTGTGGAACTGTATTTGATATTTGAAATTGGAAACTGTTATGACTAAGATTTAAAAAAAAAATATTGGACATCCCAACTTGGTTTCCAAATGAGCAATAGAGCCAATTAATCAAGAAAAACTAATAATAATCACGTGCTGACCTACCGGTCTATTCTGTAAAAAGATTAGCGTGAATACTAACGTGAAGTGAGTTTCGAGTGAACTGTCATTTGAACTATTAAATACTTACTGTGATATATAAGGAGAGCGCATAAAAAACGATCGGTTTTAATATACTGTTAAAGGGTTGTGCAGAATATTGTTTAAATCTGATTATAAAAGAATCGATTATTTGTTTTAAATCAGTCAGTTATAAGTTGTCGATGGAAATAGAGTAATAAAATAATATCAAGTTTTGCGGTCCAGTTTTTTTCCACACACACCAAAGCCTGCACAACTGAAGCTCACACCCGGAGGACACGTCCCCAGGCGCTACAGTATCTACGGATTGCCAGCTCACTTTAAGTTCACTTCATAACAGTTTTACGGTGAGCTTTTTTGGTAGTAGTGCTATTCTGTAAACCTCTCTCCGTAAAAATCCGTGAACTGTCATTCCACCTTGATTGGATGGATTGACAGCTCACTTCATGTCCACGTTGTTACGGTGAGTTGTATACATAATAGTACAGTTCAAACTCACTCGGCTTAACTGTCGATTGACTACCAAGCTCCATCGTTTGTATGTCTTACAAGGTCTCCAGGTTAACAAAACAGGCCAAGTGCATGTCGGATTTCGCACATTTAAGGTTCCGTATCAAATAATGGTATATTTTAGTAAAGTATACGTAATAATAAACATTATTACCAAATTTCAAGTTCCTATGTCAATGAGAAATTAAAAAATTAAAGACGACGGACAGACGGACACGTGAGTGACAGCAATTAGGGCTCTGTTTGGACCGTCGTGTACGGAACCCTAAAAAGAAGAAATTAGTATTTTTTTTTTGTTTTAAGTAATTGTGTAAACCCAAAGGATAGACTTTTCAGCGCTTTTATATTTTTTTCATAAGACTTGCTGTACCTTCATCACCAAAAGTCACATAAATAAATGATTTATGGTCTATTTCACAAAACTAGTCAGTGAATCTATTAATATCTATTTGATTGTCTGGCAACTTAACAGAGGGCTTTGACGATAAAATTACATGCCTCAAGGGTGCAAATATGATCGACAAGACGTAACAGCTAACACCATACCTGATATTTCTTAGAACTAGCATTTCACGGAAATGCACGACATTTACAATTTCAAAAATGCAAAAGATTGCATCAATGTCGTTCGCAATTTACCTGTCATGGCAGCCGCGGTAAATTATTACCTATTACTCAGTAAAATAACAAAGGTATCGCGTTTTAATTCCGAGTAAATCTCACGGGCGAACGATTAAGGAGGCCGGTGTGAGGATGACACATGACTTGGTAGTCATGACTGGATTGTGCAGCTTGATGAGTTGGTGGAAAAGAGGGAAAGTTGTGTTAGAAAGGCGTTTGGAGGTGAGAAGTTTTGGTGAGGAATTCTATTTGAGAAGTTGGTTGATTGGTTGGATTGGTGGTGGTTGGTTGATTGGTGGTCAGGTGGTTAGTTGGTTTGGTGGTTGGTGATGGTCGGTTGGTTCTACAATTAGTTTTTTCTTTTTTCAGACTGCAACAGGCAATCCTGGCTTTGTGTCTTTGCAGTTCCTAATCAATCTGCCTAACCTTTTTCCAACTATCTTGGGGTCGGCTTCTAGTCTAACCGGACGCAGCTGAATACCAGTATTTTACATGAAGCGATTAGGCAGTCAGGGACTGGGTTGTGGAGGCATCTGACCTCCACAACCCAGAAACTGGATAATACGATATCGCTTGGTAAGACTAGATGACAGACTATCGGGCTTCTGACGACCCTTACCGACAGTTAAAGATCCGCGATTGACAGCCGGGATCAACGGCTTAACGTGCTTTCCGAGGCACGGAGGAGTCTCGGTATGTAAAGATGGTCACCCATCCATGGACCAACTCCTGAAAGCGTAGCTTAATCTGATGGATCGACCCATGCGGCTGTTATTTCATAATCATTGCAAGTGTTTGCAGAATTGATGCTAATTTTCAAACTATACAATAAAGATACAAACGACGTTCAATTTATAGCCCAAACCTATATAGTTACCATTTGATTTTAAACGTTTATTTCGGAAGTCGGTGTTTCTGGTTTTGTGGCTTCGTTTTTTTACACCGACTTCCGAAATTAAAGTTATTTTGCGCTTTTTTTGGAAGTCGGTTCTATTTTTTTGTAATTTATTTTTTACTTTTTAGTAGTGGTTCCCCATTAAATTGTGTTAACAATTCATAGACATACGATCGCAGCAATCGCGGTTGATTTGCTGTCAATTTTTTTAAGAGTTCTGTTGTCTGTCTTCGAAACCCACCATCAGATCTATATTTAAATGGGACCATTTCGGAATAAACCACTTTCGAACAAAAAAGAATTTTGATAATCAGTCAATATATGTCGGAGTTATGCCCGAACATACACAAAAAAAAAAATACAAAGATCCGCATTAATTACCTCCTTCTTTTTGAAGTCGGGTAAAAATTAATTATAATTTTCTTAAAATGACGACTCTTTTACCAATATACTGATATAATTCATTCAAAGGACAATACACAGCTGTGGGTGGATAAAAATAACCACCCATCTTGTAAAGGAGATTTATAAATAATAATACTCCCATACAAATACCTACAGCAAGACTTACTTTCATTTTCATTATTCTTTTAACAACAGAGGCTAATTATGAAACTTCAAATTTTTCAGTAACACCGTTTTAACAACACAAAGAATGTACTAATACGACAGGGATTGATGCAAATGACACCTTCTTACAACAAAAACCCAATAAAATATAAGCCGTTACTGAAAAGAAAATCACCTTGAATTTCAACCTTATATCTTTAAAGTCAAAACTCAATCTATATTTTCGGAACTGTAAAATGTTATTTTGTAAAAATGTATTTAAATTTGCTGCTACTGAAAAAAATCCCAAGCGATTGTCGTCTTTACTTTCCAGAGTGTAGAGTTTATGGATGATTTTCTTCAGTTGTAAAAGATAATTTTGTAAAATTTCCAGTGACATGTTACTATTGATTTAAGAAAGTTTATACAAGGGGTGGGTGGAGACGTTTCCTTTGAAGAAATTATACAATTTACGGAGTTTAAACTTCATAGGGGTGAGAATGAAAGGAATACTTGGAAAAATAAACTGTGAACGTTTTGTTTTGTTGATATTTAACTTTCAGACGTTTGGAGGGGTAATGTAGCTCGGATTAATTAGTAATCTAAACATAAATTACTTTGTAACTAAAAATAATAAGTAAGCTAGAAAATCTTATAATTATACTCTTCAAATTGAAGTTGAAGACCCACGAAAACACAATAAACCAAGCGTTTTTACAGTCAATCTTCGTTTGGACACTGGTGCCGATTCTCTTGTTAAATAACTAAACTAAAAGTAGAGAATCACTATCCTACTAATATTATAAATGTGAAAGTTTGTGAGTGTGTATGTTTGTTACTTCTTCACGCTCAAACGGCTGGACCGATTTGCATGAAATTTGGTATGTAGATAGCTTATAGCCTAGATTAACATATAGGCTACCTTTTATTCCGGTCTAAGTAAAACCGCGGGGCGCAGCTAGTCTTTACTAAAAGGCAGTACGAGAAAAGGACGGCTATAGGTATGAACTAAGTTAGAGATGTCAAACTAGTTTACGCCATGCGCTTTGCCGTGTTTTTGGTCGACATATTTTTACGTGTAAGTACCCTTAATTAGTATAGCAATAATATTTCAACTAAATTTGACAGCTCTAATTTACGTCAGTCTCTTTTTTTGTTTTATTAGAGAGAAAACGATAGCAATAGCCTAAATTAAGTTTAGTTTGTACACAACAGAATCGGCACCACTATCTCACCTTTTTTTTTTGTGGGGTGAGAAATCCTCCAATGACTTTTCCCGCTCTGTGTGGAGCGGGAGGGCGTGTCAGACTCATACTGACTAAAACCCACCCCTGTTCCTCCCTGCCCTGAATGCCCAGGGGCGAGGTAACTCTTTGGAAATTATCCTCAACCCCCGGGCAACCATTATCTCACCTGATGGTAAGCGATGTGGTCGGTAATGTAACGCTTGCCTAGAAGTAACACGATGGTGCTATGTAGTGTCGTTGAAGATCCTGTATAACTTGGCGCTTTTTTAACATTGTTAAGCTTGAGCTTGACCACTACCTCACCTGATGGTAAACGGTGACGTGATCAACGATGGATCACGCTTGCCTAGAAGTGACCTATTCGCTCTTGTTTTAAATACCCCCAGGTTGTAGCTATCAGGAAACACAGACTCATCATCGTTCTCTTGCCCTTATCCCAATTTATTTGAGGTCAGCGCAACATGTCTAAACACAGACTTCGGCAAGGAAATCCATTTCTTAGCTGTACGCATATTGAATGTGTTCATAAAACGCATTAATATAAAGCAAAATTTTAATTGAATATTTTTATTTCTAAAAAAATCCCGTCTCATCCCTAATCGTGTCAGAGGAGGCAATTAACTGATATCGGCTGAGTGTACACGTAATGCGTCTTGTATAAATATTGAGTCGTGTGCCAGACGCATTTGTGTGTAACAGCCTTATAATATTGTTTGTCTGGTCTCTGTGTTTGGTAATGACAGGGATGCTTTTTTGTAATTATTTGTATGTTTTGGTTTGTGATATATATTTTTTACCTCAGTGTATTTCCCGGATTTTTCGGAGTTGCAAATCTCTATGACGCTGATCGATGGGACCGAAATGTTCTGGAGTGGCGACCGCGTACCGGAAGACGCAGCGTTGGAAGGTCCTTTTTTATAATGATCCTTAAAAAAAATACACAAACTTTCTGTAATGAAGATATCCGCAGGAGAAACATGGTTACCGACATAGTCCGAAGAATCGCCAAACTTAAGGCGCAGTTATACGACTTTTAATGGTTTTTAATTGAACATCACGTCTAAGCGACTAGTCTCATTTCTTTGAAAAAAATATATGTTATTCTAGACAATTTTCGTCGTAATTTGATCTCAGAATATTTCAAGTTATATTTTTAACATTGTGTAATTAATTTGTAAAGTTATGTCGAACGCGAATACAAAATTGAGAATCACGCAAAAACTATAAAGCGTATTTTTATTAAACCTTCACCACTTTAAAGATCATTTAATTATTAATAATTTAGTTTCAGTGTTTTAGTTTAATACTTGTTGTTTTATGTGTAATAAATTAATAATGCGTCTAATTTCGGACAGCGGTTCTTGATGGGCGAGTCCTATTACTGGGTGTACATACGACGCGTTACGTGAGCTCAGCTGAGAACACGCAAGCTAACTACTCAAGGTCGTTGGGGGGGCCAAAAAATTCTAGAGAGGCGACCGCGTATCGGAAGACGCAGCGTTGGAAGACCTCTCACAAGGTGGACCGAAGGTCTGGTGAGGGGGTAGCCAATACATACGAGAGGCACACGACCTGTCGTGGTGACGACACTTGGGGGAAGCCTATGTCCTGCAGTGGACGACTTTCGGTTGAAGTGATGATGATGAGGCTTGAAGGACCAAAAATATTAATTAGTAGAGAGAGAGAAACCTTAACAGAACTTACTATTGCTGTTTTCTTTTTGAGATTTAAGCTCAGTTTCTTTGATTACAGCCGATAGGTTGATCACCAGGTCAAGGTTACTCATCTAAGTATAATTTGTTTGTTAAGACCATTCCAATGATCACGATACCTCTGCTGTAAGTAAGTGAGGAGTGAGGAGTTGGGCATTCTGCGGTTAAAGGTCAAGCTGCATCGTCACGTAAAGGTCACCATGTTCTTGGAATAGCTTTGAAGTAACAGAATAAAAACAAATCGAATTAATCAGACGTGTGGAAGTTGCTCACGTCCCTTCATCAACTAGAAAAAACTTTTTACAAAAAAATAGAACCGACTTCCAAAAAAAAATTAAAAAAAAATGCAAAATGATTAATTTCGGAAGTCAGTGTTTCTGGTTTTGTTTCTTCGTTGTTTGACTCCTTTTTTGGTTTTCACTTTTTAGGTTATGGTTCTCCATTAAATTGTGTTAACAATACATATACAAGTGATCGCAGTAATCGCACGCCATTTGCTGTTAGTTATTGAAGAGTTACATTGTCTATCTCCGAAGATCTTTATCAGATCTAAATGAAATTTAAATGGAAACATTTCGGAATCCCTTTCAAACAAAAGAAGACTTTAGCAAATCCGTCTATATATGACGGAGTTATGTCCGAACATATATAAAAAATATAAATATATGTAAACATCCGAATTGATAACCTCCTCTTTTTTGAAGTCGGTTAAAAAGAGCTGATAACGTCGAACAGATTTTCTATAGATTAGAAAGATCAACAAATGTTGTTTTTGTTGGTTCAACCAGATTTTCAGAGGTTCATTATGATCATGTTGTAGATGAATCATGATGAAGTCATAAAAAGGAGAAAGTATAGCAAGTACAGATAACCGGTAAAATCTTCTTTTTGTTTATTTTTACTAGGTATCATCTATTTCCCACATCACAAACGGAAGTTACAAAAGATCACTACCCAACCGGTATTAGACACATCCATACCGTAAAGGTTCGTAGCAGTGATCCAATCAAATGATTTTTCCTGAACCCTGTGTAACCGTGATTAATATCAGTAATACGGTGTTATTGTCCGGTGCTGCACCGTTATCGAGATCGACAGTTTTGAATCATGCGGGTTGGGTGCGGGTGTAGTGTGACGAATTTAGGTATGAATTAGAAATTAAGGTTTTAGCAGATCGCAACTGAGAGCAGTGGTGGCCCAGTGGTAACAGCCGCGACTTGATGACAAGTTGTAGGTCGTGAGTTCAAACCCAGGCAGGCGCTTCACTTTTTGCAAGTTATTTCATCGCCACTGCTCCCAAAACGGTGAAGGAAAACATTGTGAGAAAACCAGCTTGTCTTGCAACTAAAAATTCGACGGAATGTGACACCCACCAATCCGCATTGGGCCCGCATGGTGGTTATGGTCCACACCCTCTCACAGAGAGGAGGCCTGTGCCCCAGCAGTGGGGACAGTAAAAGGCTGATGATGATGAATGTGCCGCAAGAACAATGTTGCCGAGTGCACCGCCCCTAAGGAACCTTGTAATATCCCGCAACCAGACGAGCAGCCATCTATGACCGCTCGGATAGGCTGATTCCTCAGGAAATCTGCAATCCAATCACACAATCCCGTGAGTAGACCGAAGGATGAAAGTTTCCCATCAGGTGAGATAGTGGTCAATCGCGAGCCTAGAAAAAATGTAGGTACATATTTAGAGATGACCATGGTATTTTTACTTCAGACGGAATTATAGTGGTCTTTAAATAGCTATCAATAACTATTTTATATACGAGAGAGAAGTGGTCATCATCATCATTTCAGCCGAAAGACGTCCACTGCTGTACATAGGCCTTCCGCAAGTATCGCCACAACGACGGGTTCTGTGCCTCTCGCATCCATCGGCTTCTCACGACTCTCACCAGGTCAGTGGTCCATTTGGTGGGAGACCTTCCAACCCTGCGTCTTCCGATACGTGTTCAGCCCTCCAGACCTTTTCGGCCTCAGCGACCACTTAGGTTTGGCGATTCTTCGGACCATGGTTCTCCTACGAATCGAATGTGAGTGAGTGAATAAACCAAAACACGTATTCGACGTAACAAGCCCGCACGTATAAGGGAAGTGTTTTATTATTACCTTTATCTTTTTAGATCTATTTTTTCGTTGGTTTTGTTGCTCGTCATTTATATCGCATGGACTAACTATTAATTTAATTAAAAGCGTATCCATTTGGGGCTACTTTTGCGCTGGTTTAGATGTAATCATTAATTCTCTTTATTAGTAACAGGTTGTTTTGTTGCGAGCTTAATGTTTTGGAAATGAAAAAGTGGATTAGTTTTTGAATTTGTTCGGCATGCAACTGCCTAAATGTAAATAACTGCTAAACGTAGGGGATCGAGCACAAATTGCCGGTAACCCAAGACATAGGTTCAATCTATTGTAGATCTTTAGAAATATCATATATTGTCTTTCTTCTCCTGTTATTCTAGTTGTATAAATATAAAAATAGTGTTTTCTGTGTTTTCCGATAACTACAACCTGCACGCGTAGAATTACCAATTCTATCTCTATTCTACCAAGAATAGACAAAGTTTTTTTTATCAAACTTGACATCCTTTTCTGTCCGAGCATCATGCTTTACTATGTAGACATTTGTCGACTGAAGAATAGAAACATTTCTTCTCTTCAGTTTTAACATCGACATGCTTAGGACGGTAGAAATCCTTTTACAATCTGTCATTTTGTCTATTCTTCCGTCGACAAAACCCGTTTCTATGGTGGTCATGCTACGCGTGCTGGCGGTATTTAAGTCAAGAGTGAGTAGGTTACTTCTTGACAAGCGTACTCCATCATCGACCATATTATCGCTTATCAGGTGAGAATGATGGTGGTCAAGCGCGAGCCTATCAATTTTTTTAAAATTAATTAAAATATTCATTAATAATTATAAGCGTGTTTTTTTTTACAAAAAACCTAGTTTTGTGTTTGTTTATGTATTTAATTTTAAGTTGTTTTGTCTAATGAACCTGTGTCTGAATAATAAAGATTTATTATTATTAAATAATCCCGTTTTTTTTAATGTTTATCAGCAAAATCGTTACAATGTTAATTTAATAAACTAACGGTAAAAATAATCTGAAACTACATCGTTTTTTAAACGGTTCGTCTTCCCCATCACTAAACCATAATGATTCATCATTTTGCACTTTTTTCTTTTTTCGAAACTCCGTGGGAATGCGCGTAGGCATGGGGTGAAAGCATTTTGCGGTTAATAAATATTTTTCATTTTTAAAAAAGGGGCGTTTATTATTTTTTTCTTGTATTTTTAGTTAGTTATGATTTTTTTTCATTATTTGTGGGAGAATCAATTTGCCATCTAATTGTGTTGGGAAGTATTTAATGGTGTCTAAAAGGTCACGGGCCATTGAAATAAATGGTATAATAATGATGGCTAAATTGTTTAACAGAAATAGTGTTTTGTGAACTTTGAGTGATGGGTAATTTGAACTTTGGTTCGAGTACTTTACCTTAAATTCTCAAGAACGAACGTTATCTGTTACCAAAGCGTACCTAAATATGTATTTCACTTTTAAAACCTAAAGTCACCTCGAAATTATAAACAAGAATGATGTCTTAATTAGGCATAGAGAGCTGATTTTACTAAAATAGATTATAATATATATTTTTCCGAGGAGTTTGATTTCGTTTTTTCAAATTATAAATTAAAATTAATTGTTTATGACTTGAATAGGGATGACTCCTGGATACATAAAAAAAAATATATTTAGGCCGTAAATATTGGACACCTACCTTTTACATTACCAAATATAAAAAATATAAAACGCATCAAAGTTCAAGAAAAACTTGTTACATAAGACATTTTTACGTAGGTATAACGTCACGTGAAATTTCAATACACCGTAGCGGCCTCAGTTTTCGATTCATCATCAGCCTTTTAATGTCCCCACTGCTGGGGCACAGGCCTCCTCTCTGTGAGAGGGTGTGGGCCGTAATCACCACGCGGGCCCAATGCGGGTTGGTGGATGTCACATGTCTTCGAATTTTTTGGTTCTAGAACATGCCAGTTTCCTCACGATGTTTCCCTTCACCGTTTTGAGAGCAGTGGTGATGAACTACAAACTTGTAAGTCGCGGTCGGTACCATTGGGCCACCACTGCTCTTAGTCGCGGCCGGTACCACTGTGCCACCACTGCTCTTCCATTTTTCGATTACGTGACAACAAAAAAGTACGTTTCCAATAGTTTTTTGTAATCTAACTGAAGTACTAAATATATTTTTTTAGTCATTTACCATGTTGCCTGCCTCTCACACTTATTTGATAAATCACCTGCCAATGTTTGGTCCTACGAGTCTAGTCCTTTCTTCCACAATAAGCATAGCCATTGACTAAAACTTGTACCAAACCAACCATGACCGTATGGTCCAACTATAACTGACCACTGTTATCGTTTGTTATAGGTAGTGGGTGGGCAGAGTAATTACTGCGTATATAATAGACGAGCTATCAGTCCGTTGAATACCGAGAACTAAGTAAGTGTAGCCTTGTCACACCTCATGTGATTCAGTTAATTCTTAGACAAGTAGAAAAATAAATTGACGGGCGATTTCGTTGAGTACAAGTGCCGAAAGGTGATGTAAATATAGGAAGATGGATACTTCTACTTGTTTTTTTATTATCAAGATGTACCAAAAGTCTTTTTCTTTTCGAGAATCCCTTAGATTGTTTTAACCCAGTAGGATGCCTACGTTAGTTCCAACATTAGTGGCATACAGAAAGTCCTCCAAAGTTTAAGTTTACTTTGACAGACTTTTTGACTTGACTTAGTTGTTGGTCCTCCAAATCCTAGTAATATCTTCTTTAACAACAATAATAGTCATTTGCCAAAAATTTGTACCAAACCAACTATGATCAATTATCATTTATTTTTATTCCGTTCTATAACAGCGGCCAGTGGGTATTGGATGGGCAGAGTAATTACTGCGTACTATATAATAGATGAGCTATCAGCCCGTTGCATACCGAAAGCTAAGTAAGTGTAGCCCTTAAGTAAGGACCTTAACCTTCTACTTGTTTCTTTATTAATATGTACCAAAAGTCTTCTCCTTCACGAGAATTCCTTAGATTGTTTTGACCCAGTAGGTGCCTACGTTAGTTGATAATGTTAATTATGGCATACAAAAAGTCCTCTAAAGTTTAAGTTTACTTTGAAGTACTTTTTGACTTGACTTAGTTGTTGGTCCTCCGAATCCTATTAATATCTTCTTTAACGATAATAATAGCCATTGCCAAAAATTTGTACCAAACCAACTATGACTAATTATCATTTATTTTTATACCATTCTATAACAGCGGCCAGTGGGTAGTGGGTGGGCAGAGTAATTACTACGTATATAATAGACGAGCTATCAGCCCGTTGCATACCGAGAGCTAAGTAAGTATAGCCTTAAGATCCTTCTACTTGTTTATTTATTACCAAGAAGTACCAAAAGTCTTCTTCTTTTCGAGAATCCCTTAGATTGATAGGACCCAGCAGGTGCCTACGTAAGTTGCAACTTTGGTGGCATACAATAAGTCCTCCGAATCCTAGTAATATCTTCTTTAACGACAATAATAGCTTATCTACGTAAGCTGCAATATTGATGGCATACAAAAAGTCCTCCAAAGTGTAAGTTTACTTTGAAGGACTTTTTAACTTGATTTAGCTGTTGGACCTCGGAATACTAGTTATATCTTTTGTAACAACAATCATTGCCATTGCCAAAAATTTACACCAAACCAACCATAACCAATTACCATACCTCTATTCCGTTCAATAACAAACGATAACAGCGGTCAGTGGGTAGTGGGTGGGCAGAGTAATTACTACGTATATAATAGACGAGCTATCATAAAGGTGCGTCGTGTGAAGCGACGACACCTGTGCTAGGGTGTCTGTAGACCTAGTGGGGGGATAGAGGTGGCATTACGGAAAAAAGTTTTTTACAAAGTTTTAAGTTGTTGCTGTTTTTGTTTGTTGTGGTTGTTGTTGTATGTAGTTGTTGTTTTAAGTTGTTGTTGTTGTGTATTTTTGATTAATTTGTTAGTTCGGTCAAATCTTCAGTCTCTAGTAGTACGCAAAATTGGAGACACTTCCTCTTATCCTACGGACTTGATTTTTTACTTGTTGGTTTAGTTCTAATGACAATGCATTTCTTTTGGTAAGCATGACCTGATTTGACATTCAGGATTGGCTCCAGATAGAGGGAATCTTCAACAGTCGACAGCACAGAAACGAATTTTTGTGAATAAATTTATAAGCTTCTGAAAATGTTTTTTTTTTATACCACTATCTTTTGTAATTCTGAACAAAAAAAAAGGATGAGTTACTTTAAGGTCGTAAGCTAAAAATTGTTTTTTTTTTTTTGGTTTTCATTTGACCACTATCTCCTCTTATGGTAAGCGATTATGTTGTCCACGATGGAGCATGCTTGCCCAGAAGTACCCCTATTCGCTTTTGACTTAACAACCCCCAGATTGTAGCTATCAGGAAACATTTCAGCAAAAAAATTGCCTACACTGCTAAGCAAATGCGTTTGCTTTTCCTGAGTCACGTCTTGATTATTGATTTATCTTACTTTAACAGAAATAAATGTTGTCAAAGTTTTGATTTAATCAAACCCATAAATATGAGTTATTTTTGCATAATACTCGTATAGTTACAAAACTTTAGCAATTACTAAGCAAAATCACCTCATCACGTTACAAGTTAGTAATGTTATTCATATTAAATACATGTACCTTTTTTTGTTTTTTTTTTTTTACTTTTGGATTGTCACTTTTTTATGATTTACTTTTTTTAGTTTTTGTTTATTTGTGTGAACCTTTCGTGAATGTAGCCAAATGAATATTTTTCTTCTTCTTTCTTAAATTAATAATTAAACCCATTCATTTTAACATTTTCCTCATTTTTAACTGACTTCGCAAAAAGGACGAGGTTCTTTGTTCGACTGTATGTATGTTTTTTTAAATTTTTTTTTTAAGAGTGTTCTCGTTAAAAATAATCAATAATCATAAATTCGAGGCTTTTTAAAGTTAAATTACTCCATATTGCCTGGAGTTGGTAAAAAAACTAATTTTAGTGTTGCATTAAGCATATCTTTATGTTGTATTTGTATTGAATAAAATATTGAAAAATGATAATAATCATCAAAATAAAAGCTTATTTTAAACACGTATTTTTGGAATTTTGCGGGAAGGCTGAATTTCAGAATGAAATTATGAATCAACAACGAGTCATGGAAGTCTGGAAAAAATACGTGGCAAAAGGAAAAATGCTGTTCGTGTTATTGCATAAAATAGAAAAGTAGTTTTAATTCAATAAGTCCCTAAAAAAAATATTTTCATGACTTATATTTTACATTCTAAAACATAGTTTTTATATCCTTAATATGGATGAAACAACTAAAAAAAAAACTTTATGTGTAACTTGAGTTCATGCAAATAGAAATCAATAAAAAAAAACATTTTTAATTATTATATCGACCATATAAAATTTCAAAGTTCCTAATAAATAACGCAGCGCCGAGCGCGGTCGTTCAGTCTATGTTCACCGATTTCTCTGTCAGTTGCAGACCGATTTTCAAAATTCTCTTTGATAAAATTTATATGGGACAACCTCTGGAGTACTCTTTCGGATAACAAAATAATTTTGAAAATCGATCCACAACTGACGAAGAAATCGGCGGACATACATAAAAAAAAAACAAACTTACAGTCGAACATAGTACCTCCTCCTTTTTTCGAAAGTTTGTTAAAAATACACTTAAAATTGAAAAATAACTTTAATTTCGGAAGTCGTTGTCAATTAACGAAGAAATAAAATACAAACTCTGACTTCCGAAATTAAAGTCGGTTAAAGTTGAAGTCGGTTGTATTTTTTGTAAAAAAGCTTTTTTTCTTAAACCTTATACGAATCAAATTCAATTAAATCCTACGCCTATCTAGCCCTTGCTCACACTACACAATAATGAGGCGTCACAAACAAAAAGCAGGAAACGATACATGAACGTGACGGATAAAATTTCTTAGCAATTTCTCATTTCACCCCTCACACAGTCACACTACAAACCATTTGATTTGTTTAATCAAATGCGGGCTTTCGAATTAATTAGTTTGTTACGCACCTGAGCGTACCTTTATTGTGTGTAAAACAACGTTCTTTTTGCGGTTTTAAAATTAAAATTTAAGCAGCTTTAAACTTTATGTGATTAGATTTAAGATCGGTGACTAGATTTTTAAAGTGTAGATACTAAATTTGTCAAAACAAACGTATCATTATTTAGAATTAATTTCGTACTCAAATCTAAAACTAAAAGTTATACGGCTTAGAGTTTAAATTCGATTTATTTTGAAATGTTTTTGTTGATTTAATTTTTTAATGTTTCGGCACTTAATTATACGCTGACGGTCAGTTGATGAGTAGTTGTGTAGTGATACTTTATGATTCAATGGGTAACGAGTTTGATTCCGATTTACAATTCCAGGAAAAACTTTCCAAATTGGTAGTTGTCAAAATTCGTAAGGTAATAATCAGGTTGATAGCAATTACTTTTTGTAATGTATTAATATGACATGTCTATTCAACAATGAAAATTTCCATGATTTCCTGTTTTGGTAATTATTGCTCAATATTTTATATAAAAGAGAAAATTGGTAGTTAGAATCAGAAATTGTCGTAAATTTTGATGTCACGGTTATTATTAAGCGCACTCCCCAGTGGGAATAATTGAGTAGCTAGTGGGAACAATTAACTTATAGTATTTTTTTTAAATTTATTTTTTAAATTTTATATTAGCCTATTTAATAGTGTCCCACTGCTAGGCAATAATATCCCTCATATTCTTCCAGACACTGTTTTCTTGCACCACCTTAAACTAGCCTTTGTATTGCGCGTCCAAGTCACTTTTTTTTTTGTTTTGCCTTGGAAATCATTCAATAACTTCTCCCGCTCTGGGTGTAGTAGGAGGGCGTGTCGGACTTTTACTGACCCCTGTTCCTTTAGTTGCCTGAATGCCAAGGGCCGCGGGAACTCTATCTCGAATTTATCAGTCACCTTGCCATCGCTTTCTGGGCCGACCTCGGTGACACCATCCCTCCTCTGGTACCCATTGCGTGAAGACATTTGCTCAGCGGTCATCATAGATGTGCCCACCCAACCCCATTCGAGCCTGGCAGCCTTTCTGTTCACGTCTGTAATTCCGGTTTTTGAGCGCAGCGTGGAAATTAACTTACGCATTAAATTTAACTTACTATGTTCTGTAAAACTGACAAGTATTTGTTACAGAAAGATTTCTCACTGACAAACTATCGACGCGAACGTTCAACATAATCAAAGTAAAAGGCCAAAATAAGCAAATTGTGGCAAAAATCATCTTTCAGCCGAAAGACATCCACTGCTGGACACAGTCCTTTCCTAAACATCACCACGCCGACCAGTCATGTGCGACTAGCATCTAATGGAGTCCTCCAGCCCTCACCATGTTACCAGTCCATCCTGTGGGAGGACCGTGGGAGTGTTCGAAAGAGTTACCACGGCCCTAGAACGCAAAATGCAACTAAAGGAACACTTTCAACGGAGTGGCCCTCTCGCCCCCAGCCGCAGCCGCCGCAGGAGACGCCCTGGGTGTCGTGGATCGCAGACTGATCTCCAACCACCGTAGACGCGGGCCTGGGGATGGCGAGTAATGGGTAGCTCGCCGTCTGATCAGCACCAGGTCCGAGAGTCGACGGCACGTAGTGTTCCACGCGCAAGTCAAAGAGTTGTATGTATGTCAGCCACTCCTGACGGGGCCCATTATGGTCGATGCCTGCATGCCAAGGGGTCGTGGATAAATTCGTAACATAGTTACCGCACCCCTGGGCACTCAGGCAAGGAAGGAACAGGGGTGGGTTTTAGACTGTAAAAGTCTGACAGGCCCACCCGCTCCACCCTGAGCGGGAGCAGTCATTGGATGGTTTTCCACCCCCAAAAAACAAAAAAAAAAAAACACTGGTGGGTTTTAGTCAGTAAGAATTTGACACACCTTCCTACTCCACCCAGAGCGGGTAGAAGTCATCTATTGATTTCCCACCTTGAAAAAAAAACCTGTGGGTGACATTCCAACCCTGCATCATCCAGTACGTGGACGCCACTCCAGAAACTTTCGGCAATAATACACCTTCAGCCTAAGATATTATCCCCACCTCAGAATCCACCCAAAAGACCATAACTATAAACTAACGTGTCGTAATTCACCCCATCTAATAACGACCTTGCTCCCTAATTACAACCTCAGAGATAATTGACGTCACAAAATCCACGAACTAAGATTACATGAAATCCGTAACAGCCAGTCGTAAAGTGAACAAATCCTATGTAACTATAACGCCCTGGTTTTCCCCGGTTTTATGATCAAATTTTTAATCCCGTTGACATAAAGGAGTTTATCTTGATTCAGTTTTATTGGCTAGCGACACATTGTTGTTGGAATGATCTTGATGTGTCTACCATTCTAGGGTGTAAAGAAAAATGGAGTTTGTTTTGGCAGATTGTGATTCAGTGCTTTTTACCACCGAATTTTATCAATTTGGTTGTAATTTTGGTATAGTTTAGATATATACCTTCCTCAAGTAAGTATACATATTTTGTAAAACTTTCAGTTTTTTTTCACGAAGCAAATAAGTTAATTTTGGGAAAGTGTCAGGAGTGTCTTCCGTGTTCTACTTAACTTTTTTATTGGTATTGTCGACTTCACAAGGAACAATAAACTGGCCAAGTACGTATCGGATTTCGCATATTAAGGATTGCGTACCAAATATTGGTATATGTTGGTAAAGTATACGTAATAATAAACATTATCACCAATTTTCAAGTTCATAGGTCAATGGGAAGTTAAAAATTCTTCATAACAAAATTTTGTGATAAACGACGGACGGACAGACAGACAGACGGACACGTGAGTGACTATAAGGCACCGTTTGGACCCTTCGGGTACGGAACTTTAAAAATGTCATTGGTATGTTTGCGATTTTCGAACTTAACCGGTCAATAAAAAATCTGTTGTGTGAATGCATGTGACTTATTTGCATTTATCATACCCATTTCAAGTTTAATTTGATTTTCTTTCAATAACTATATAAAAATTAAACAAACAAAAAACTTGCATCGTTTTATGTGAAGAAGAATAATATCGTAAAAAATCCTATTACAACAGTCTTAAATGCATAACATCTTACTGCATACATCCCTTATTACTATAAAAGAGTACTAATAAAAATCAAAAACTTTACGATCTTAAAAATGTTCCTTGCATTTAATATTGCTCCACGCCTGACATATCAGTCAGGGCTTAGATTTTACTGTCCAATACGGTATTACATTTGCATAGCCGTAAAATTTACAACCTATGCATTTTGTCTTCTAATCCGAGTATTTTAGCACACTGTGCGTCCCTCAAATTACTACCAGAATCTTTTTGCTGTTATAGAACACCGTATTTATTTAAACATAAAGTTATATTTCGTGTGTTTTGTTGGTAAATGCAATGTTGTTTTGTAAGTAATTCGCCAATTTTATCGTCGATCTTACAGGTTACGTTAAAGATAAGTTTTTATTGTGTTTGTCTTATTTTTATCATTTTGTATGCAACGTATGTTTGGGATAACGTGACAATGGTGGTGTTATGCATATGTGGGATTTTTACTGGATGAGAATAGTTCATTTTGATGCAAGTGGGCAAATTGAGCAGTGGTGGCCCAGTGTTAACGGCCCGCGACTTACAAGTTGTAGGTCGTGAGTTCAAACCCACGCAGGCGCTTTACTTTGTGTAAATTATTTCATCACCACTGCTCTTAAAACGGTGAAGAAAACATCGTGAGGAAAGCGTCATGTCTTAGAACCAAAAATTTGAAGACATGTGACATCCACCAACCCGCGTTGGGCCCCCGTGGTGGATTACAACCCACACCTTCTCACAGAGAGGAGGCCTTCGGCCCATCAGTGGGGACATCAAAGGGCTGATGATGGGCAAATTTTGCCATGGCAACCGAGGTGGATACATGCCCTGGCTGAAGGCAAGGTCATTTTGGAGCCGATAAACTGCCACGACTTTTAAATACAACCCACGTGTATTAAAAGATATTTTTCAAGACACTGTCTCGAAAATAATAAGTAAAATTCCATAAAAGTACTAGTATTTAGTAGACAACAAAAATAATTGTAAGAAAAGGATTTTTTTTGATTTGATTGCTAAGTAGTTTTTTTTTATTTAGTAATTTTTTATTTCATTTGTTTGCTTAGTAGTTTTTTATTTCATTTGACTGCTTAGTAGTTTTTTATTTCATTTGATTGCTTAGTAGTTTTTGTTTCATTTGATTGCTTAGTAGTTTTTTTTCATTTGATTGCTAAGTAATTTTTCTTTTCATTTGATTGCTAAGTAGTTTTTTGTTTCATTTGATTGCTTAGTAGTTTTTTTATATTTGATTGCTAAGTAGTTTTTTTCCATCGATTGCTTAGTAGTTTTTTTTCATTCGATTGCTAAGTAGTTTTTTTATTTGATTGTTTAGTAGTTTTTTTTTCATTCGATTGCTTAGTATTTTTTTTCATTTGATTGCTTAGTAGTTTTTTGTTTCATTTGATTACTTAGTAGTTTTTTTTCATTTGATTGCTAAGTAGTTTTTTTTTTCATTCGATTGCTTAGTAGTTTTTTTTTCATTCGATTGCTTAGTAGTTTTACTTCATTTGATTACTTAGGGCTGCCTGATAACCATAAAAACCTTAATTACAATCAATATCATAAATTGTGGCGACTGCCTTATTTCCACTAGTGCGAAATACATCACATTGCAAGCTTAAAAGCGGTAAAGGTAGGTACGGGTTTTCGAGGTCATCTTTGTACGAGTAGATATGTAGATTTGTGCTAAAAACTAAGTGGTGGTGCCTTTTTAACCTAGTTGAAAACCAAAAGCTAAGCTTAGTTAGCTGAACTCAGGTGATTTGTCATACTCTCAGCTGGCTAGTTAGTTAGTTTGGGTATACAGTTAGCAGTCTCCATACAAGTTCTTCCCATCCGTTCGTAAGCGGCTGGCTAGGACATGGCTGGAGGTGGATCACTGTGTTGCCTGCTCTCGCACAGGTCATGGCAACTTTATGGGTAAATTATTTTCCTTCAAACTTGTAGCCTCGCCTTTTAGTCAATGTTCTAAACCTGATCGTGAATACGAACAATCAGCACGAGGCGGGCTTGTCCCAAAAAAGTCTGCAAAGTAGTACAAAAAATTACCTCAACTATACTTAACTTACTCTAGTCTGCATTTGTCTTTAAACTGAAAATGAATTTGAAATTCTTACAAAAAATATAAGAATTATAATTAAGAATAAGAATAAAATTATATTAAAACCATTGTTTTGTTTACATAATAAGAGATACATTGGTCCCCAAACTAGGCAGCGCCTGTATCTTGGGGGCCGAAGTTGCGATGACATTATAAAACGACATGTTGTAAATAAAAGAACCAATAACTAGGATGAAGTATTTTAAGATACATACTATTTTGGTAATTAGGTTACCTTTTAAAATTAAGCCTAGGATAGAGTTAGTGTAAAATACAATAAAATAAAATAAAAATCAATTCTGTAATGTTTGTGGTTGTGTGCGATGGTGTGAGTGTGTGTGGTATAGATTTGTAAGCGGTGCACTGGAGCCAGAGGTTTAATGTGCGAATGTTTTTATGTCAGTACGTGTGTGTGATTAGTACAATCTCGAAATTTTTTATTTGATTACATTCTCGGTTTCGGCGTATGAGAAGGTGACAAGTAATTTTTGGACATCTTTTATATATTTGAGATTGTTCGAGACTTTAGTTTTACAATAATTGTCAGGCCTGTTGGTCTAGTGGTTAGTGACCCTGACTGCTATGCCAGAGGTCGTGGGTTCGATTCCCACCCAGGACAATTAATGTTTGTGTAATGAGCACGATCATTTTGTTCTGTGTCTGGGTGTAATTTATCTATAATATTTATATTTATGTATTTAGAAATATATAAGTATGTTTATCAGTTGTCTAGTACCCATAACACAAGCTCTGCTTAGCTTGGGACTAGATGGCGTTGTGTGATAGTTGTGGAATATTATTATTATTATTAATAATTACCTGTCTAATGTATGTTTTTGAAGTGGTCAGCTATACTAAACATGGCGATACCAAAATAAGATGTTAAAACCATACAGAGCTTTCTATACGCATAATCATAATAGGAGCGAGATTTAAAATATTCATAACAGCCGCGAAATTACGGATTTTTATACCGATTCGTATAAAAAAATTGATTGTTTATTTTTCCAAGACCAGCGGATATTTTTCAGTCATTAGGAATATGACGGTACTGCTAAGAAAGCCTCAGGAAATCCAGGCATTAGCAGAGCGTCCATTTCGAGTCGCTATTGACAAGCTCACCCTTTTAATAATGTATTCATAAAACCATACTCTTCCAAATATTAATCTCTGCCATGCCCCCACAGCACTCAATCTGAAGTCTCATCACAGGACATAAAGACCCCTACCACGAAGTGTCATGCCATCATGAATCCGTCGTGAAAAAGTGACAGTGCTATTCGTCGTGTATCGCTCCGTCTCGCCACAGGTTTTTTTATTAAGCACCTCTCTGTCATAGGAGTCACAGACAGCCCACTCGGCAGAACCAGCATGGAGGAGGATGAGACAGCAGCTCATTCGCTACAGATATAAATGCCTTACTGAGATTTAGGCTATGCCACTTTATGCACGTAATATATATATAATTATTATGTAATTATTATCTGTTTATATTGAATTGTTAAGATTAATTAATGAATTTACTAAATGATTTTTGAAACAAACTTATTTTCCTATAGTTCAAAGACTGATATGACTCAACTGTCACTTGTGAATCACACTTGTTTGTTAACGGGTGTAAAAGAGCGGAACCTCAGTGGAGTTGAGTGGAGCGGCTCAGTTGCTGTTCGGCTTTCAAGGCGTTAACATCTAAGGTATAATATTATTCTGACTATTGTTGATTTATTAATGATGTTGATATATATTTATATCATATTTATGAGCCATGTGATGTAAAGTTATGTATATTGTTACTTAACGTTGTGTTATATACACTACTACGATAGTGGTTGCTATATACCACATGATATTTATCGTTGTAAATATGGCTTAGGTCCAAACACGGCGGACACGGCGGTGGCATCCTTTAATAAGATTTATTGCGATAAACGATTATTTATGATGTGTCGATATACGAGTAATAATAAAAGAGAGCTACCGTAGAGTTTCTTGCCGTTCTTCTCAACGAAGACCTAGTTTTGCGAACAGGCAATTAGATTTCGATTGATGACAAGCCTATCGGAAATAAATACATACTCTTGTCTTTGTGCTTTTCTTAATAAATCCCTTCCTTAAAACACCACATTCACAGTAAGTAAATAAGCAAATAAATAAGCAAATAAATAAGTAAATAAATAAGTAAATAAATAGGTAAATAAATGGGTAAATAAATGGGTAAATAAATGGATAGATTTTCAATAGATTTTCAATAGATTTTCAATAGATTTTCAAAAGATTTTCAAAAGATTTTCAAAAGATTTTCAATAGATTTTCAATGGACTTTCAATGGACTTTCAATAGACTTTCAATAGACTTTCAATGGACTTTCAATAGACTTTCAATAGACTTTCAATAGACTTTCAATAGACTTTCAATGGACTTTCAATGGACTTTCAATGGACTTTCAATGGACTTTCAATGGACTTTCAATGGACTTTCAATGGACTTTCAATAGGCTTTCAATAGACTTTCAATGGACTTTCAATGGACTTTCAATGGACTTTCAATAGACTTTCAATAGACTTTCAATGGACTTTCAATAGACTTTCAATAGACTTTCAATAGACCTTCAATAGACTTTCAATGGACTTTCAATGGACTTTCAATGGACTTTCAATGGACTTTCAATGGACTTTCAATGGACTTTCAATAGACTTTCAATAGACTTTCAATGGACTTTCAATAGACTTTCAATGGACTTTCAATGGACTTTCAATGGACTTTCAATGGACTTTCAATGGACTTTCAATAGACTTTCAATAGACTTTCAATGGACTTTCAATAGACTTTCAATAGACTTTCAATAGACTTTCAATAGACTTTCAATGGACTTTCAATGGACTTTCAATGGACTTTCAATGGACTTTCAATGGACTTTCAATGGACTTTCAATGGACTTTCAATAGGCTTTCAATAGACTTTCAATGGACTTTCAATGGACTTTCAATGGACTTTCAATAGACTTTCAATAGACTTTCAATGGACTTTCAATAGACTTTCAATAGACTTTCAATGGACCTTCAATGGACTTTCAATGGACTTTCAATGGACTTTCAATAGACTTTCAATAGACTTTCAATGGACTTTCAATAGACTTTCAATAGACTTTCAATAGACTTTCAATGGACTTTCAATAGACTTTCAATGGACTTTCAATGGACTTTCAATGGACTGTCAATGGACTGTCAATAGACTTTCAATGGACTTTCATTAGACTTTCAATAGACTTTCAATGGACTTTCAATAGACTTTCAATGGACTTTCAATGGGCTGTCAATGGACTGTCAATGGACTTTCAATGGACTTTCAATAGACTTTCAATAGACTTTCAATAGACTTTCAATGGACTTTCAATAGACTTTCAATGGACTTTCAATGGACTGTCAATGGACTTTCAATGGACTTTCAATGGGCTTTCAATGGACTTTCAATGGACTTTCAATGGACTTTCAATGGACTTTCAATAGACTTTCAATAGACTTTCAATAGACTTTCAAAAGACTTTCAATGGACTTTCAATAGACTTTCAATGGACTTTCAATGGACTGTCAATGGACTTTCAATAGACTTTCAATAGACTTTCAATAGACTTTTTAATAGACATTCAATAGACTTTCAATAGACATTCAATAGATGATCAATAGATGATCAATAGATGATCAATAGATAAATAAAAAAAATATATATATATTTACATACATCTGGTTACATAACTACACATACATATTCAGAAAAATTCTAACACACGCGTCTGGATTGAGGGCCCAAGTTATTTAATCACAACAGTTTTAATTCACGTTCATGGCCTTCAGTTTTTATTATTTTTTTATTAATTTCTCTATAAGTGTTATTTTGTTTCGTAAGGATTTAAAAAATGGGCCCTCGATCCAGATGCACATCTAAGCTGCCCAATGGTCGTTAGGTACAGAGCAAAATACTCCGGAAACCCAGGTGAAAGCTTCATGAGATAGTCAGTAACACCAGAGTGCTGCACTGGTGGCCTTCCTTGAGGAGCTGAGGTGGATCGAATGACAAACCTGCCCCACCTCTACGCGAAAGCCGCACTTTGGACGTGGAGTTGCGAACATCAGCTCGCCATACAATACAATACAAATAGCTCCGTCTCTCTCTAACAGCAGAATCGTGATGACATTGGCACGTCATAGTAGGGGTGCAGAGCTCTTCAGACTTTACAGTCGTCAAATTTGCATGAAACTCATCAGGGAGAGTTTACGAGTGCTTGCGTCTCTTCACATGCATTTACTGTTAGGTGAACAATTAAAGTTATGATTGGTCCTTTTATTGTTGTGGACGGAGGGAAATGAGGTTACACACCTACATAATGTGGGTATGGGTTATAAGGGAACTTCATGAATTTGAATCCATCCTAATATTTAAAATGTGAAAGTTAATCAATGCAATGGAGAGGGCTACGCTCGGAAATTCTTTGCGTGATAAAATCAGGAATTAATATATCCCCAGGCAAACCAAGGTTACAGACACAGCCCATAGCATCGCCAAACTTAAGTGACAGTGGACAGGGCGCATTGCTCGCAGAACAGATGGTCGATGGGGCTGAAAGATAATTTCCGACTTTCACGCGGGCGAAGCCACTGGCAACAGCTAGTTCCATTTATATATAGAATAACTCACAAGGCAGTATTTTGATTTATTAGGTGATATACGGATTTAGGTGTAACGGAAAGATGTGGTCTTAAGAACTGCATCTGCCCATCGTCGATATGAATAACTTTGTTCAAGAAAATATGAGGAAATTAAAAAAAAAAAAATATCTCCCAAACAAAAATTTAGCAGCTGATCATGACCTTTTTTTGTTTTTTTATTTTTGTTAGAAAAACGTTGCCCTACACTAGGACTTACTTCTGTATCGTGGGTGCGTTCACAAACATTTAAACTCACATACACGAGACACCCAGACCCGAAACAACTATCTGTAGGTCATACAAATATTTGTTCCGTGCGGGGATCGAACTCGCGACACGTAGCGCAGCAGCCGAACGCTTAACCACTGCGCCAACCGTGCCGTCAAAAAAAAAAAATACTTTGTATGGAAAGTCCAATTATTTTGGGAATTTTCTATTTTTTCTTAGAGAAAGTTTTTCATTTCTATGGGCAGAACCGGCTCTTAAAATATGACCACACCTTTCCGTTACAGTCTGTATAATACCGTATCAACTAAAAATAAAACCTGCTAAGTGCGTATCGACTTCGCACATTTCTTGTTCCGTACCAAATGTATTTTTGGCTATTTGTATGGCTTTGGGTCAACAAGATGCTTTTACTGTGAAAATTTGAAGACTGTCGCTCCAACCGTTTGGCTGTAAAACCTGTGTGACAGACGATGGACAGGACAGACAGACGGACACGTGAGTGACAGCAATAGGGCTCCGTTTGGACCCTTCGGGTACGGAACCCTAACATTTTTTTAAGGTTGATTATATCAAAACAAACACTAATTTTATTATCAAGCAAAGTTCCATGTCAACAGCTACTGGGCACAAACAAAGACATTTCTGGGGTTCCCCATTCCCAAAAGTTACCCGGAACCCATTCATCAGCAAACATCACATTATTTCACAACAAAACACTAATTTTAACACAAAATCGTCACATGGTCTCAATCAACTGGTACATTTAGTACCACGGTAATGCCGACGGTGCGTTTAGTTCCACGGTAATGCAAATGGTACTAACTAGGGTTGTAGTACCGGAAGTTTACCTCCGTCTCCGCAAATACAGAAATTCTGCTAAGAATCGGACTTCTGCATCGGCGTATGTGGAAGTCCGATTCCTAGCAGAATTTAGTGTAGCAAAAGCAAGTTTTTAGTGGAGTTGTAACGCAGGTCTATTCAAGATGGAAAATAGTCTTCAACTGAGCGAAAAGCCTTCAATGTGGTGGAGATGTCGCAGTCATCTGGTTGAATCCGCCAGTAAATTGGACGCCTAGGCCGTTCATTAAACGCCGGATTCAATTAGATGACTTAAGGACAACCGGCCAAGGCGTTGAACGCAACGTTCAACCAGATGGCTGGATGTCGTCTAATCATTTAGTTAAATTGAATATTGATGAGTTTGTAAT
The DNA here is from genome assembly GCA_951329385.1 of Polia nebulosa. Classification (NCBI taxonomy): domain Eukaryota; kingdom Metazoa; phylum Arthropoda; class Insecta; order Lepidoptera; family Noctuidae; genus Polia; species Polia nebulosa. Next base: position 5,180,298 of record OX589609.1, read on the forward strand.
ACCACTGATCATGATTATGTGTGTGGATGCAAGAGCGAGCGTAGCGAGCTCGGAACATGGGGCACCTCGACTCGGATAGGTTAGATTCGAAGGGGATGGCCGGGTCTAGTGAGCGAGTGAAGCGAGGATGAATTAGCCAATCAATTGGCGAGCGTCCAATTGACTGGCTAATTCAACCAGTTGGACGCCACACGACCACGACTGAGATATAACTAAGAGCTTCAAAAGTTTATTACCATGTCACTGCCGATAGGTTCAGTTCCAAGTGAGCCACTGTTGGAGCAGGATATTTTATGAACCTGTAAGAAAATCCTTTGGGAACCCTATGTCCAGTAATAAACGTCATTGGTCATCGACGTCATTAGTCGCTGTTTAGTTTTAGTTCTAGGGAACCACAACTAAAAAGAGAAGAATAAAAATATTTTTAACCGACTTCAAAAAATTAGGTTTGTCCGCGATTTTCTCGAAAACTACTGATCCGATTTGGATGGGGTTTTAGTTTTTTAAATGCAATTTTTTTAAGGAAGGTTTAAGTATATGCGATCGTATGTCTATGTATTATTAACACAATTTAATGGGGAACCACAACTAAAAAGTGAAAAATAAAACAACTTTTTTACAAGAAATAGAATGACGTAGAAAAAAATAAACAAAAAATAAATTCGGAAGTCGGTTCGGAGTTTGATCTTTTTGTTTTTTTTTTTATGTCGTTATTATTTTTTGTAAAAAAGTTTTTTTACTTTATTTTACGCAAGCTCCGCACCTTAGCTCTGCTGCGACTAAGAGTGCCCCTCACATCCCTAGTACTAACGTCTAAATTAAGACTGTGTAAACAAAACGACGATACGTGATGTATTGCTATTGTCGTAAGGAATCTGTGTGGGTGGCTAATTGAGCTTTCTTCGCTGTAGATATAAAAATAGATTTTCATGGTATTAATTATGAATGGTGGTAATGAAGGGGTTCCTGATAAAGATGAATGGTGTTAGTAATTGCTTATTTAAGACTTTAGTACCTAATGAGATTCAAAAACTAGTCAATGCTGGACGCGTGGTTAATCCAGGAATAACTTGGATTTTTGCTAAAACGCCAAATGAGTTCAGAAAACGTGGCTAAAACCTGGGGGTCTTTGAGTAAAGAGTGAATAGGTTAATTCTAAGCAAGCGTGCTTCACCGTCAAGTGGTCAAGTAGGTAGGAGCCTGTCAATTATATCAATCTGCCCGGTCTTTTCCCAACTATGTTGGGATTGGCTTCCAGTCTAGCCGGATGCAGCTGAATACCAGTACTTTACATGGAGCGACTGCCTATCTGACCTTCACAACCCAGTTACTGTGTAATAGGCTACCCTTTGGTAAGACTGGTTGTCAGACTTTTCGGGCTTCTGACGACCCGTAACGACTGTCAAAGATCCACGATTGACGGCCGGGACCAACGGCATAAAGTGCTTTCCGAGGCACGGAGGAGTCTCGGTATGTAAAGATGGTCACCCATCCATGGACCAACCCCGGCAAGCGTAGCTTAACCTGATGGATCGACCCGTGCGGCTGTTATTACTTTAGTCACGAGCTTCTCGAAAAGAAAGAAAATCGAAAATAAAACATTTTAATTCAATTTTACTGAATTTTGTTTTCATACACTGTTTCGTATTTTCTTATTAAAAACTTGACAAGAACATTTTGTTTTGTATTAAATTAAGACGGTAAAACCGAAAAATTTTTGATCTATTCAACAAAACAAAAAAATCAAAGCATCAGAATAATTATGTTCCCATCTCATTACCTCACTCTCCAATCAGTAAATCACCCGACTTCCGTAAAGGAACTAATCAAAGACTATAAAATTAAGGCACTATAAAACTTGGCTCAACCGGGTATCGAACCTCGTAAACTAAATGAGAACATTCGTAAGCATGGTGGTGATGAGATCAATCTCCCAATTTAGTGTCGTAGCTTTGTGACAATGAGAATTTTGTTCTTGCCAATTTTTGCCAATGGGGGTACGCAAAAATCAGGGTCTTCAAGTTTTAGTATCTCGTATAGTTATTTTATTTCATCTTTGTTGTGTGTTTGGTTCACGTGTACTTACATTTTTTCAGTGTGCGTAATATATTTTCTATGACACCGAGTGCTCAGAATTTACGTGGCAAAATAATATTGGACTTTCCGTACAAAGTTATCATAGTATATGAAAAATTTGTAAAGAAGGTCCGATTTTTTTCCGATTGTCTATGGCTTTTTTGAAGGAACTAGTCCATTTTTATTGGCATTATTTTAAATATTATGACCACGTGTTTCCGTACGAGTATATCATATCTACTAGGACTGTAGAGTTTCGCTAGCTTATTCAATTCAACCCTGTTTTGTGTAGGTATACCTATACAGATTTCCTGAAGCACCATTACTATTGAAAACGGGAGCCAATCTGCAAAGTGATTTATGCAATATCCGGTAAGGTTGACGAAGATAATTGGAAGCCCATTCAATTGAATTTGTGGTCAAATAATTTAACTATAGTTACTAGAATGCTGTTGTTGAGTTTTCTCTTCTTATACACAGTTTCATAATTTCTTCTTAAGAACTTGACAAGAGCATTTTATGTTTTGTATAAAATTGAGACTGAGAGAGATTAAGATTGAGAGATTTTGATCTATTCCGACTTGTTTAATAATTTCATTTGTAACTTGGTATAAATATATTTTCAGATAAATACAAACTATTATGTACAAAGTATATTCAACTAATAAAAATAAATAAAATATTTACAAGCGGCATAAAAAGAGGAGGCGTAGAACTCATTGGGCATCGAGACATTCGTCCACATCGCTGTCAATGGGAAAAATGCCGAGTACACTGGCATGACCATGTTAAATGGCAATGCTGATTTGTTGACCGAAAAAAAGGCCAGCCCGCCGTCTGGTCACATGAAGAGTCGACTAACTGCTTGCTGATGTCACGAAAAATCTAATGATATAATCTACAATGTCTAATAATTTGTATGCCTATGCGTATATGTTCTTCTCCATAGAGATCTACGCTGTAGAATGTGCAATTGACTTCATCTTTCTGACTTACCAACTTGACAATTCAAAAGTGTCTGTAAATGGTTTATTTGAAATAAATGCTTTGAGATTCCCGCATTCCCCTTAAACTTAAGGGGAAGATTTATAAAACAATGGTCAGACCTGCTGTCTTGTATGGTTCAGAATGTTGGGCCACAAAAGGGATGAATGAAATGCTTTTGCATGCAGCTGAGATGGTGGTGTTACGCGCATGGATGGAATTAGGAATGAGTATATAAGAGGAAGTCTAAAAGTGGCACCGCTGACTGAAAAGTTGTGTGGAAATCGGTTGTCGTGGTATGGGCATGTGATGCGGAGGAATGAAGAAAATGTCATGAGGAAAGTCTTGTGTATGGATGTGGATGGCTGTAAGAGTAGAGGAAGGCCAAACAAACGAAGGTTAGACTGTGTGAAAGAGAATATGGGTAAAAAGGGGGTGACTACAGAGATGACGACTAATAGAGGAGTATGGAAGAAAAAGACATGTTGCGCCGACCCCAAATAAATTGGGATAAGGGCAGGAGAATGATGATTTGTTGATATAATTCACTATGAACAATTTTTCATAAAATAGAGATTTTTTTGCTAGCCTGTTTGCCACTCTACTCTTGCCATTTTTCACGAGCCCGCGCTTCCTCCTTCCAGTTCTGGTAAAATCTGTCAACTGCTCATATGGCCTTAGGCAAAAAGCATATTCACTTAACTAAATACGTTTTATCAAAGTCACTAATCCTAATTTATATACAAAATGTTTAAAAGATCAGAATTAATAATATCGTCATCCCTTCTAAATACTCTTTGATGACAATTTGCCTTCGAGGCAGATACTTGAAACGTTTCAATATTAAACATTGACTACTGACTGCACTTTATGATAACTATAGTTAAGGTTTAAAATTGTATGTTTGTCTATAAAACTTTTTATTTGGTTAGTGTGCTAATGATTTTGAAGATTAATTTCCTTGCGAAAGTGACTTTTAAGACACATGCTTATTCCATTTTTAAAACACAATAATAATTAGGTATAACCAAAAAAAGAAAGAAAACGTAGCGTTCGGATGATTCCCACAAGGTGAACCAATGACTTGGTGAGGGTTGCTGGTAGTCGATGGACCGGTCTAGTGCGAGACGTACTAGACCGGTCGATGTGGTACTTGGGGGAGGTCTGTGTCCAGCTATGGATGTCTTTCGGCTGGAATAAAAAACAAAATATTCTGGACTATCAGTATAATATTAGTGAAATTAGAGTCTTTAAATGTAAAAAATATTTTGACAGAGATTCTTGTCTGTATTTTAGGTCTGAATGTCAAAAATAATCCAATAGCATTTAAATCAAATGAATTACAATTTTAATAAAAAAATAATTACAAGCAAAGTCGGGACAAATTATCTGTACTAAATATATCTTAACATTTTGAGGATACTGTAAATAGCTTACGGCCTATTTGTCAATTAAACAAATTATACTGTCAAAGCTTTTCGACATTTGCATAACGCTAAGTGATAATATTATGAGGGAGGGTAGAAATCTTAGTGGGTAATTGATAAAGTTTCCAAAAAATGGTGTTTATTTACTTTGTTAATAGAAATTTCCTTTAACTACGTTACCAACATTTTTGTGTTGACGTGTAACCAGGGACCTGAGACGAAATACTTTTCTGTTAACGTTCACGCTAACTTGAACGGCAATGACATTACCTGCGGAGAGAATTGTCACGTGACTCACGTCTAGGTAATGTCATTGCCATACATTTTGTACTAAGCGTTAGCGTGAATGGTAACAGAAAAGTATTATGTCTCAAAATAAATGTCAAAATAAATCAAAGCAGCACAAGTTAAATAAAAATATGTTTTTTATTTTTATTTTTGATAGGCACGTGTTTGACCACCTGATGGTAAGCGATGATGTGGTAGAAGATGGAGCACGCTTGCCTAGAAGCAACCTATAATAAGTTTTTCCCTATAGTTATCTTTCCATCCGTGTGATGTTGTTGCGGGCTCCACACTATAAAAAAAAAAAACACTATTAATAGGTTCACCAGCTAACAAACTCTATTAAAATATTAGTCAAAGATCATCAAAAGAAAATTGTTCCCTTTTTCTCCTTAATCTAGGTATCTACCCACCCCCTTACCAACCACAATCAACATTATAATCCTCATAATTCAATCTGTCATTGGGCGTCTTCACTGACTGCACATCGCCCATTCAATCAAGGTTGTCAATTTTGCTTCGTTACGCAGAAACCGCTTTGATAAGACATGCAGATGGGATTATGGACGGTGGCAGCCCTGTCCGGGCAATCATTAGGCTTGCAGCTTGTTTAGCACTAAATCCTTTGTCTATTACTAGAAGGGAAGGGAAATTGCGGATATTCTGATTTCTGCGGTTCTGGGTTTTCTTCGCATATGAGATGCGTATCGTTTTGTGGTGAGATGCTTTTTAAGCTTATCATCATCAAAAAAGTTGTTTAGGCGATTCAAATATAACTACTGCGTCCAATGATATTAATAAGTGAAACTCCGCAGATATAACGATTACCTACCTAATAAGAGGTCTGTAACTATCGATAAAATACAGCACATCAAGTTTCACTTGTGATAATTTTGCTGGAAAAGTGTGAGTACAATAATAGACGTATACGTTTTTAAACTATGTTTATTTCTTTTAGCACAATTTTAGTCTTGGTTCCAAAATGCTCACACTAATAAATTTCGTATAAGTATTTCTTCGGATCTTAGGATACCGTCTCGGATAGCAAACATCCCTATATTTGCATTGCTCCGGATCAATTATGTGTGATTTGGTTTAAATTGAACGTGGCCTGTGTTTAGATTAAATGTCTGTTTGGTAAGCACATTGTATTTTAGTGTAAGTTTTGTTTAGAAGAACCAAGTTACTCGTAGTTTAGATGTTGGTCAAGTTACGAATAAGACGTCTGTTTAATTGAAAGTTAAATGTTTCTGGGCTCTGAAACTTCCTTATTTTGGAAAAGAATTTATCAGCAGCTTTGCGTGCTAATCAGAAATGATCTCAATGATATTACTTTACTTTATCTTAGGCCCTTTTATTCCGAATTGTTTTCTCTGATTTTGTTTGATGTGTGTCTCAATTCAGCGTGCTTCTTAGCAGAAGCCTCTTCTCGCTCTTTTGATGAGAAAAAAACCGAAAAACAGGAGCAAAATAATATAAGACTGGTATCCGAGAAATAGTAAACGAAGCAAGGAAAAACAACAAAGGAGATGGCAGATGGAGTTAAAATTTACAACGGGCCCTAACAGGAGGAGAGTGACTCGTGATAGAATACAAGGATATTACCACCAGGTTAAAAAGTACTATCCAGCCGCAATATTCTGCCTGATGGAGTGAGCTGGAACAGCTGATCTATTCTGTAAACATCTCATCGTGAAAATATTGGATACTTTGTTTGGCACAGCACTGATTTAAAACGCGCCTTCTCAAACAGTCATCGCAAAATGCTCGAAGCTCTGCGCTTGGTTTCTTAACGCAGGCGTTGTTTTTATTTAAATATTTCAATATTTTAAAAACTAGTTTTTCCCGGTGGCTTCGTTGACCTTTCTTACAGGAACCATGGCTTTTTCGGGATAAAAGTAGTCTACGGTACTTGTCGTTGGCGATACTATTGTTTATCAGTGAATGTATTTAAGAATTCGGATCGGTACTTCCAGGGATTGGTACATTCTACGAGTACATACAACATAAAAAGTTTCATCTTAATAAATTAGTTTGGATTTTTTTTTTTTTTGGTGGGGTTTGAAAATCATCCAATAACTTCTCTCGCTCTGGGTGGAGCGGGAGGGCGTGTCAGACTTTTACTGACTAAAACCCACCCCTGTTCTTTCCCTGCCTGAGTGCCCAGGGGAGCGGTAAAAATTAGTTTGGATGGATTAATAAATTCTATACAATATCTCTGATTTCAGTGTCTGTTTTATTTTATGAATCAAATGTATCTAACTCTTACATACATATCTTACAATATGGTCTGGGTGTCTAGTGTATGTGTACATGTTTGTGAACGCACCCACGATACAGCAGTAATTCCTATTGAGGGCAAACATTAACAAAAAAAAAAAATCTTTGATTTCATCAGAACCGTCACCCATCCCATCTGCTCGCCTAAAAGCTTCTTGAGATATACAACCTTCTTGGAAGACAGCGGGCCGGACATGTGATGCGAACTGTGGAGGAACAGAGTTACATCCCTCTACATTTCATCACTCCAGCAGATCATCTGACGCCTGAATGGGAAGTCCAGTGGCCAGTATGAAAATCTCTTAATCGATTGCGGACCTAGGTTGGCCGCTGTAGAAATAAAAATGACAAAATACTGCAAAATCCTTGACTCATCCCAAACTCATTGCCCCTTCACAGGACATGCGTCACCTCCTTGCCTGCCCAGCATGCAGAACCACCTGCACCATGAATTATTTAAACAAAGCCAATGACAAAACTATCCAGGTGGCTGGCATACTGGTCGGACATTTGAGTCAAAATCGATACGAAAAGGAGAAGGCCCAAAAGTTCGTTAGCTTGATAATAATATTAATACTTGCATACTAACATGATAAGACTAAAGAATAATTAAAGAACGAAAAAAAAACTGTTCACGTCCACCGTGCTCCGGCCGGGCTAGTCATTCATGCTACACCGGGCTGTCACCGTGTCGCCACCGACGCGGCGATGGCACGGCTGGGTTTCGGGGCCGGGCCGAGCCCCGGCCGGGAAACAAAACACACCGAAATTTCAGCGCCGTACCCCGGCCGGGGCACGGCCCGGTGGCGACACGGTGTAACGTGAATCATGCTTTATTCAAGATTCAGCAGTCATAAATAATTTGCAATAACTACATTATAATGCTTATCACACCTCATAAGCTTCTAATTATAATTATTTAACTAATTAACCATAAATCAAATCCTAATTAAATCAATTAACTAAATCAACCAAATCAAATCAACATTAAGGTAGTGATTGAAACCTTAATAACCATATTAATTGTGTTCTGGGACTTAGCCTTAATCCGGCTAATCTATGGGGGCTTAGAGTGTGGTTGGTACCCTTAATTGGCTACCTGGTCACGCGGATTTGAGTGGAAAATCGAATGTTAGAGGAACACGTAGTTGATACAGGTCCTTGATGATTTATACCTATATAAAGGTTTTGATAATTAAATGAGTTAAAGCCATTACAAAAGTGGGAAAAACAAGCTTTGTCCAATTTTTTCGGAGGTCGGCTATTCTTCCCTGATTTTTTTTTCTCTCCGAAGAATTTGTAATTGATAAAAATTATTATAAGTTCCTTTTTTAAGTCTCCAACAATAGAAAGCTAAAAAGGGGGCAATAAAATATATTCAGCCACCTCTTTTAGTCTTTTTTTCATTTACATAAAACCTTAAATCGAACAGTAACTTTTTAAAACAGGCATAAAACAAACATAAACTAAATTACATTTTCACTCCATGTCATTGTCATCAAAGTGTCAACGTTCAAAATTTGTTTTGTGTTTCAATAGCTGGTGAAATCTTCATAAAAAATACCACCTAAACATATTACCATAGGTATTTTTTATTCAATTAAGTGTGTCAATCTCAGAATGTATTTTTATCACTTAAGACTTACCTAAGGAATGAAGAAGACAAAAGACGTAAGGAACTTCGAGGATAGATACTCTGCATGCTTCGTTGATTTCGGCCTTAAAACAGGTGAATAAGTTTGAAATTTGTTTGTTGTTATATATGACACATAGTGCTTTTAAGGCGCTTTTAGCTGCCAGCGACCTTGAGTGGTTAGCTTGCGTGTTCTGCGCTGAGCTCACGTAACGCGTCATTAATAGGACTCGCCCATCAAGGAGCGTTATCCGCAATTAGACGCATTATTAATTTATTATTTCTTTGCGACTCCCACACGAAAGTTCTTAGGTCATCAGATAACTTGAGACTTAAAATGCCAATGCATTCCACTACTTTCCAAGATAAATCCTTTACAGTCCAGGCCACTCGTCTGTGGAATGCATTGCCAGTTGCAATAAAACGCGCGCAATCACTACCAATATTTAAAAGACTAGTAAGGGAGCATTACTTGTCAATGTGACCATTTTTTTTTTAATTGTTGTCACTTATTTTCTTGCCTATATTTTTAGTATGTATGTATTTATGTATCTATAATTGTATTGTATTGTATTGTATTCTTTATATTTGCACCAAGTGCAGCACCATTTTGTGTCCAGGCAATCTCTGTCCATTCCAGGTTGCCTGGAAGAGATCGCGGAATGCGATAAGGCCGCCAATTGTATGTTTTTTAGTATAAGTTTCCCTTAATGTGTGTATTTTTTTTTTGGTGTACAATAAAGTATATAATAAATAAATTATTATAAAGTCGTTTAGACGTGATTCTCAATTAAAAACCATTAAAATTCGTATAACTGCGCCTTAATTAAAGTCAAAAGTCAACCCAGTAATGCAAGCTTTTGCCATTACAATGGTTTAAAATTTTAGACCAAATATGGCTCTAGCAATGCCAACAATAAAATCAAGCTCAAATACAAAGCTCAAGTTGCAAATCACAAGAAATTCTTCTGTTACTATCATTAGCCAGGACTACCATTCAAATCAAACCATTTACAAACTAAAAAGTAGTCTATGAAACAGGATTTGTCAATTAAAAAACTTGTGAACACACCATGTCACCATGTTAAGGTATGCGTTTATTAGGTGCTTCCCTAAAACAAAATAGAGGCCTGAGTCTCAGAAATATGATTTCATCGGCTATTATTGCTTAAGGGCGCTACTACCGGCCAAGTGGCGCCCTCATTGAATAAATAAATTGTAGCATAGCATAGAAAATAAATATTAAAGAATCCAGTGTCACGTTTGTTACAATGAGGATAAAGTATTTTTACGTTGTTAAAACAGATCTCAAAATGTTTTGTATCCAAAGTAGTAAGTAAAAGTGTCAAGAACAGCTGTTTTAACGTTTTTTGGGTTTGCCACTTGGCGGGTAGTAGACCCTTAAGCTTATGCGCTGACAATTATTAATGTCACCAAATCTTGTCACAGTTCTGCAGTAAAAAAAACTATTTAAATATGCCATTGTACCTTGAGTGTGCTCTTGTATCTCTTGCTCTTTAGTAATTTCTCTTTTAAAGCTATTACTTCGCGCAGGTAGGTACGCTAGTATTATATCATCTGTGGCTCAGGTTTACATGAACAGTTTGTGCAAACTAGTGTTGTGTTCCCGTGCCATTCGAAGTTCTGTATTTTATATACCTAAAAATAGACCTTTTTATGTTCCGTACCCAAAGGATAACCAACGGGACCCTATTACTAAGATTCCGCTGTCCGTCTGCCTGTCAGTGGACTGTATCTCACGATCCGTATTGAAAATTTCAACTGTGTAGCTATCTACACAGTTGAAATTTTCACAGAATGTGTCGCTTTATCAACAAATAATAAAAAAAAAAAAAAATTGTAGGGCTTAATTTTTTTATTAATTTTTGTTTTTATTATTTGTTGTAATAGCGGCAACAGAAATACACGCTGTGTGAAAATTTCGACTGTCTTCCTATTACAGATCATTAGATACTGCCCAAAAAAAAGAAACGTGTTTTGGTACGGAACACCCTTCGTTTGCGAGTCCGACTCGCGCTTTGCGGATTTTATTTTGTTTCTACTATGTTTTTTTTCTAAAATGTATAACGGGTGGTCACATTTTAAATTTAATTTAAATTTATTTAATTCAAAAAAGTGTGATACAGTCTGTTACAATAAATATAATTTTACAATTTAGGGATAAATATAGAGAGTAACAATACAGAATTAAATCTGGCGTCCTAGCTAGGTTCTATAGAAACCTGTATTAAGGTTCGCCAGTCAATTGCAGGTTCCCACAGAAGGGTACATTGAATTGAAATTGAAATAGAGACTGCTTAGGACCATAAGTTGCATAATTGGTTTAATTAAATAAACAATGCTTGTAAACGTATGATTACTTATACTACGTATGAGTTTTGTGATGTAGGTGTGGCGTGTGTGTGTAAACGGAAAAAAAATAGGTGGGGTTTTAGAAACGGAGTGATAGAAAAGTCATTACGACTGTGAAGGAAGCAGGACACTCAGTGTCGTCGTAATTTAAAGTGTTTAGAAATTGCGATATCTGTTTTTTACACAAATATCATAAGGGCATTGATGATTTTATATACTGTTACTGACCATGGAAATTAAAAATATCTTCAAAAAAGCAGAAAATTCTCAAAAAAGAAAGTTGAAGTACATATTATATATAATTATGGAGCGACAGCATTTCTTTTTTTTAGAGTACCGTTCCCGTAGGCTAACCAACGGGACCCTATTACTAAACCTCCGTTGTTCGTCCGTCCCACCGTCCATCCTACCGTCTGTCTGTCAGCGGGCTGTATCTCATGATTCGTAATAAGTAGACCGTTGAAATTTTCTTAGAATGTAAATTTATGTTATCGTTATAACAAAAAATAATAAGAATAAATAAAAATTGGAAGGAAAAAAATATTTTTTTATAGATTGAAAACTGAAATTGCACCTTTCAAGCTAAACCAGAAACAATAAAAAAGAAAGTATATAAAATAAACTTAAATTCTAATAATAAATAACAGTTTGGTTAAACATATTTCGCCTTTTTTTTTGTGCATATTTTAGCATTTTCTAGAGTACCTATATAATCCGATGCGTAGTCATCACCATCTTCCCGCTCTTGGTCCATGTGACTTGGGGTCGGTGCAATACTTACTATTCTTGCATTATCTACTACCAACGTTTATGCTATCATTCAGCCGGAACTTCAAGAGCCCATCCAACCAATACCAACCAACCAACCAACACCACCAACCAACCACCACCAACCACCACAAACCAACCACTAACCAACCACCAACCACCAAACCCCAACCAACCCTCCAACCTCCACCAACCACCAATATTTTTTTCTGTTTCATGCTCTTCCTGACTTCACCTCCAGCTGCCGGCATCCTTATTGGCAGCATGATGGGTAGCTTTTTCCTAAGAGGATACAAAAAATGGCCGATGTTCATTGGAGGAGGTCTTGGCTTCGGCATGGCTTACACCAACTGCGAGAATAGCCTGAATCAATTTTTACTCGCTATGGATCCCAAAGCGTGTGTGATAAAGTTAGTATGCTTCATCATTCTTATTTTTGTTTAAATGTTTAGAGTTCCGTACCCGAAGGGTCCAAACTGAGCTCTAAATTGCTGTCACTCACGTGTCCATCTATCTGTCCGTCCACCGTCTATCACACAGGTTTTACTACAGTCTTCAAATTTTCACAGTATAAGCATCTTGTTAACCCAAAGCCATACAAATTTTCAATTATTTTTCTTAAGTTTTTTTTGTCGCGCGCGTGTGGACGCGAAAAAAAAATTACCTATCCCATCAAATGGGGTATCGTTGGTTAGAGCTCGTTGAGTAGACAAATACTATGGGTACTTTTGGTTTTAAAAAATATTGGAAGACAAAGGAATTAGAAGTCACCAAAGTCAGTTTTTTTAACAAAATTTATTACAAATAATTTTTTAAATTCTCATTGATCTCTGAACTTGAAAATTGGTGATAATGGTGTTGATTCTGTTATGCACAAACTAAACTTAATTTAGGCTATTGCTATCTTTTTCTCTCTAATAAAACAAGAAAGAGACGGACGTAAATTAGAGCTGTCAAATTTAGTTTGAACTAATATTTCCATACAAATTAAGGGTACACGTAAAAACATGTCGACTAAAAACACGGCGAAGCGCAAGGCGTAAACTGGTTTGACATCTCTAACTTAGTGCATAGCTATAGCCGTCCTTTTCTCGCACTGCCTTTTAGTAAAAGATAGCAATTTTCTAATTTTAGTATAGATATTGAACAAGAGAATCCGTGCCAATGTTTATTATTACGTATATTTTACTTACAAATATCGATAAATCATTTTTTTTCTTGGAAATTCTCTAATTTAGTACGGAACCCTAAATGTGCAAAATCCTACACGCACTTAGCCAGTTTTTATAATTATTGTCAACTAGCTTTTGACAGTGGCTTCACGCGTGTGGAAGTAGTACCTCCCCCCATTTGTTCTTCTGATATACAAAGCTGTATTATTGTAAAGTTTCATCGAAAGCCGTTCAGTAGTTTTTGCGTGAAAGAATAGCGAACATCCATACATCCTCACAAATATTCATATCTATAATATCAATAACAGGATTGTTATCAACATCTCTTCATCAGCATTGTAGATTTTATACTTAAGGGTGACTGTAGCTTTGTCAGCATCATTGGTAATAATCAATAATACAGTACGTCTTTATTTTTAAATTACTCCCACAAAATAATGTTTAAGCTTCTGTAAAGTTGACTGTATTCGCAAATTACCGGTGCATACTTTATTGATACGTAATAATCCTGAGAGAGATTTAATTTTATGAAAGTACTAACTGCGCCCCACGGTTTCACCTGCGTAGACCGGGATAAAAGTAGCCTATGTATTAATCCATCATAAATTAAATTATTTCATCACCACTGCTCTCAAAACGGTGAAGGAAAACATCGTGAGGAAACCGGCATGTCCTAGGACCAAAAATTCGAAGACATGTGACATCCACCAAACCGCATTGGGCCCGCGTGGTAGATTACGGCCCACACCCTCTCACAGAGAGGAGGCCTGTGCCCCAGCAGTGGGGACATTAAAAGGCTGATGATGATGATGATGATCATGTATTAATCCAGGGTACAAGCTACTTACGTACATCCAAATCAGTCCAGCCGTTTGAGCATGAATAAGTAACAAACATACAAACACACGCACTTACAAACTTTCGTCTTTATAATATTAGAGTTATAATATCAGGTGAGATCGTGGTCCAGCGCAAGCCTATCGATGATAAAAAAAAGTATTCAACAATAAATCTTAATATCAATTTAAAAGTCATCAATGTGACTATCCCAGTGCTGAAAAAACCCAATCCTTTTAATGCCCCCACTGCTGGGGCACAGGCCTTCTCTCTGTAAGAGGGTGTGCGCCGTAATCCACCACGCGGGCCAAATGCGGATTGGTGGAAGTCATATGTCTTCGAATTTTTGGTTCTAGGACATGCCGGTTTCCACACGATGTTTACCTTCACCGTTTTGAAAGCAATGGTGATGAAATAATTTACAAAAAGTAAAGCGCCTGCCTGAGTTTGAACTCACGACCTACAACTTACAAGTCGCGGCCGTTACCACTGGGCCACCACTGCTCTCAAAGCCTAAAAAACCTTAAAGCCTTTAAAATGATAATACAAATGAACGTCTGTCTAGGTTCGCTACATAATTCGTTGATTTGTGAAAATACCGGAGATATTATTACAACAAGTATTAGATTTTTACAAATACAGTATATACAAAAAAGTCTCAATTAGTAGTGGTTCGCCACCCAACTAATAAGTTCTACCTCTATACAAAAACATCAATATTATGCAAACTCCTTTGTCGCAGTCAAAGGCAACAATTGTTTCCCGACAATTGCCTAGCAAACCGTTTGCATTGAAAACTGAAGCCAATACTAAATTAACAATAGTCTGTGAAGACAAAATTGCTTTTGAAATTGCCGACGGAACTAATTATGACTATAAAAATATTGAAAAGGGATTAAAAAGGACTGTTTTTGGACACAGGATAGTAGTCACACATTGTGTTGCAGATAATGAAGAAGTTAGTAGACATTGGACTCAAAGTGCTGTAAATATTGGGGGTTGTAAAAATAGGGTTGTTAACGAATATTCATTGGGGCAGTAAAATTATTTTAAGAGTCTAATTATTACGTTTTGTGTTAAAAGTAGCTCAGTTCATTGATTCATTATTTATTACATATTTTAGCTGGTATGTATTTGGTATTGTGTGGTGAGCCGTCGTTTTTCCTGGTTGCACTATTAATCTTCCTCAATATCTTGGTAACTAGATATTACTAGGAACTTACATGTTAAGTGCACAATATTTTTCATGGAAACGTTAATCTAGGAAGTCAACTTCAAAGGTTAATACATAAAAATACAAAAACAAAGTCGGGTTAGTTACAACATTTGTAACTCAAAAGAGGCTGGACCGATTTTTATGATCTTTGATTACTTGGATTTGTCTCCACGCCGAATTGCAGAATAACTATTAAAACATCGTTAAAATTTACGAAAAAAAAAATATGAAGAAAGTAATTTTTAACCGACTTCGAAAAAGGAGGAGGTTATCAATTCGGATGTTTGTATTTTTTTTTTTTTGTTTTTTTTTTTTTTTTTTTTTATGTATGTTCGGGCATAACTCCGTCATATATTGACGGATTTGCAAAATTCTTTTTTTTTTGAAAGGGGTTTATTTCGAAATGGTCCCATTTAAATTTCAAAAACATCTGATGATGGGTTTCGGAGACAGACAACGGAACTCTTCAAAAATTGACAGCAAATCAACCGCGATTGCTGCTATCGTATGTCTATGAATTGTTAACACAGTTTAATGGAGAGCCACAACTAAAAAGTGAAAAATAAAAAACTTTTTTACAAAAAAATAGAACCGACTTCCAAAAAAAGTGCAAAATAACTTTAATTTCGGAAGTCGGTGTCAAAAAACAAAGACACAAAACAGGAACACCGACTTTTTTTGGAAGTCGGTTCTATTTTTTTGTAAAAAAGTTTTTTATCTCATTTTGTATGGAATGTCTTTTTTACAAGCTTTTATTTAACTTGCAATGTATGTATGTATATAACTAACTATGTTTGTTAATCTTATGCCTAGGGATAGCGGATAAATTCTTAACGGAGTTACCGCACCCCTGGGCACTCAGGCAGGGAAGGAACAGGGGTGGGTTTTAGTCAGTAAGAGTATGACACACCCTCCCGCTCCATCCAGAGCGGGAGATGTCATTGGATGATTTCCCACCCCGTCAAAAAAAAAAGGGTGGAATCCTGCAATTCGCACTTAGCACCTCAAGGCCTTGCGTCGACGAGAGGCGACAGTAATCAACACTGTCGTTAGGCCCCGCCGTCCCCTTATGGCGACGGCGGGGCCGGAGTAAAACCGTTCCTTATTAGTAATAATAGAGTTCGCACGCTATGGCGACGGCGGGGCCTGACGACAGTGTTGATTACTGTCGCCTCTCGTCGACGCAGGGCCTTGAGGTGTTAGACCCACTTCCCGATGTCCGATTGGACTCAAATTTGGTGTATGTATGTATCTTCGGTGACAATACAATAATATTACCATATCACTGTATTGTCACCGAAGATACGTGCCATGAAGCTGGTCTGATGATGGTGACGGAAGATGGCCATAGGAACTTCTGAACTAAACAAGATAGACCCATCGAGTCTGGGCTCGATTGATTTGTCCTGAGAAGCATTTTACGCCTGGACAATATCCAGGGTCTGATGATGAAGCTGGAAGGTGGCCACTGAATCTCTGTGATAAAACAACATAACCCCACCGAGTTTGGGCTCGATTGATTCGTCTTGGGCAGCATTTTACATAGAAAAAGAAAACAAAAGATCTGATGATGAAGCTGGAAGGTGGCCACAGCATCTCTGTGATAAAACAACATAACCCTACCGAGCACATTTAATTTAAGATAGCCGGTTTAAAAGCTTGTTTAAAAAAAATGATTTTTTAAGTTAAAACTTATTGCCTATTGATTTATTCGTTACGAAGTTCACCGGGTCAGCTCGTTTAATATAATCACATGTTATAGTTTTTGCTATGTTTTTGTTACAACATAAATATTTGCATCACAACCGACATTGACAGTAAACTTACATAAAAATACTATTCCGAAAATTTTCTTACCCTTTATCTTTAGACAACCCTACAGAAAATCCCATCAAAACAGCCAAACGGTCAACAGTAAAGACGTTATACCTCCTTTCGGCACAGCAGGACATTTCCCTTCGCCATTTGCGTCTTTGTTTCCACATAAAGGTCACTTACTGTCGCGTCTTCTATTGAAGCTACAGTCGCTTCCATATTTGTATTGAATTCGGCAACGCCTTCTTTTCTTTCGTTGTTTGCAAACCTGCCGCCTATTCACCACCCACAGAGACTTTAAACAATTTTATCGTTGTCACCAGCATTCATGTTATCAACTTCTTTTTCTTCATTATAAGGTTCAGTTTGGAATTGAGTAGCTGCGGTGATAAGTTTGTTTTTGGACAAATCATCACTTGAATTCCGTTTTAAACATTTTTATTTGTTAGGTTCCGATCGTTTGTGAGTCATGCTCGTTGTAGCTTTGAGGCCGTCCGCATGGGCGTTTCTATGGCTTTTTTTAGCTAAACGCATGTCAATTACATTTCGGATTGCGTTTGGTTTAGGACAATGGTTTGCAAAGTTTTTGTGATACCTTTTCAATTATTTTGGTATCCTTTCACACTTTTCGTCTTTAGTAAAATTCTCTTTCATAAACGTTTGAGTTTATTATATAATATGAGTCACAAGATACAAGCGACGCCTAGTTTGTGGCTCATCAAAAATGTCATATTGTATTGTTACTTTTTGATGAATAAACTTTATTTTTATTTTTTTTCATTTACGAGTGTTACCTTGATATTTTTTTTCATGAATATTATGTAACAAAAATCAGAAAAGTACTTTTAATGATAAGTAGATAAACTTTTCTGCCTTTTACAAAATATTGAAGGAGCTACTGATATTATAAGGTATTGAACCTTAAAATATGAGTAGCTTAACTATACCTGCTAAATTCGATTTAAATGAATGTTAAATATATACTACCGTTAAACGGTGTGAATAGACATAAAACTTTGTAGGAGATTGTCACGTTATTTAGAATTTTTTTTCAGCATTTTTATACACCAATTTACACCAATCTCTATTAAATTACAGTTCATTTTCATGAACTGTAATTTAATAGAGATCGATGTTTTGCTAGAAATCAATAAGGTATCAAAGTGGAAATCCTCATCAAAGTTTTGGTTCTATTCACCCCCTGCGTTCCTATTCATCCCGTTTGTAGGTACTAAATAATAAGCATTTTTTCTTATTTATCGTTATTTTTAAACTCAAACATTTAACACGTACAGTTTTATATGACTCAAATATATAATAATTCACAGGAGTCAAAACAATAACTCAACAACCAAGGTTTCATTATCATCATTCACTCCAACCATGTATAATAAGCCTATTCCGTGGGAGAAGAAGGCTAAATACCTGGGTGTGGTCCTAGACCAACACCTCACCTTCGCCGAGCACATAAAGCAGGCCCGCGCGCGGGCCGCTTTCGCTCAAGGTAGGCTTCATTCCATGATCAATAAACGCAGTACCTTGGCATACAAGTGTAAACTGCGTACTTTCACCGCGGTCATTCGTCCCATCATGACCTACGCTGGCCTTGTCTTCGCACACGCCAAGCCCCGGTTCATTCATAAAATGCAGACTCTTCAGAGCCGCTTTCTTCGCCGAGCGGCGGGTGCCCCCTACTTTGTCCGTAACGAAGAGCTGCATGTAGACTTCAAACTTCCCACCATCCAGCAGTACTTGAAACGTCTCACCAAGCGTTTTCTAGATACCGCTGCGAATCATCCAAACCCCCTAATCGCATCGGCCGCCCGATACGAACCCTCCCGCATCTCCAAGGTGCGCCGACCCAGACATACCCTCCTCATTCCTGACGACCCTACCACCCTGCTCCAGGAGAGCCGTAGGGAAACTAGCACCACAGCCCGCCAACGCACACAGCCGTCCTTCCGCCCCCGCCGTAGAGGCCCGCGAAGACCTGTTCAATGCCCTCCCCATCTTCCGCCAGCACGTTCCGCTGAGCAAGCATATCCCCAAATTAATGAGAATCAGATCCAGCCTTCCCTTACTGTCCCCTCAGTGACGCCCTAAGCCGAGGCCCGTACCCCGCAGGGGGTGCCCTTAGCGTAGTCACTTAGTATGTAAGAATAATAATAAGTCCTGGCTGGAGGCTTTAATAAATTAGAGCCTTCACAGGCAAGTTCGGTTAAGCAGTCGACAACCAATAGGGTTGAACTGCGAGTAGTCATTCATAAAAAAAAAAAAAAAAACACTCCAAACGCTTACTGTTCTCCTGGTATTCTTCTCCTTTTCCCAATTGTCAATCATCTATCATCATTGTTTCTTCAACAATATTTGTCATACAATAAGCAGGATAAAAATGTTGAGACCCGCTGTCTCGTTCATCAGTTTTGAATAGATTGGAAGACAATATAGCCAGAGGCAGCCAGTTTCAATTGATCGTGCAGACAATTGTACTGTGCATACGACCAGTATTATACTCATCCTTTTTAATAAAAAGAAAAAGCTGGTTACGATTAGAAAATAGAACTTTTTACAGCGGATGGAAAATATTGCTTTTCAAATCAATATCATGGGCAGGTTTCCATTTGTTTCTTTTTATACAATAAAAAACTGTTGTTCGCGGTTTCACTTCTATCATATATGTACTCGTATATGTATTTGTATGGTTGTTTTTTCTCACCAAGTCGGGTAGGTCTTGCGTAAGTTCACGTTCTTAAATTTTTTTTCAATATGTGTAAGGTCGGAGCGCTTGGTGTCATAGAAAAACACGACTGTCAAAGACAACTATAAAGCTGGTGGCAGTTATTTTAGTTCAATTATTGATTTCATGCCACCGACTGCATCAGACTTTTAAAAAAGTGACTTGTTTGGAACTTTTTAGTAGTTGGGTTTCTTGAAAATACTTTTTTTATTTTTATTTTCAATATTTTAGTGAGTTATATTTTTGAAATCGGCTCCTCGAACCCTTTATTTTGATACCCCGCTTTTATAGTTCGTCGACTTGTTTTTTTTTTCTTTTTCACAATTTGGCGTCTGGTTGTCGCCATATTTTATTTTGATTACTGTCATGTCTTTAGTAGCACTAGCAAGATTAAGACGAATCAATTGACGTATTATCAAAATCGGCCCACGCGTTTGGTCTCTAAAGTGTCACAAGGGAACAAACATACATACATACATAGGCTGATAAACACATTACCCTCCGTTGCGTCACGCAGTCGGGTAATATATAGTTTACATACAACGTGCTCGTAAATCTACTCTTACATCCAAGACCAACCGAGATATATATTACCTATTGCTATGCCAGATCATAGTCTAGTTAGGTACGAGTATATACCTTTCATTAAAGTTCAGTTTCGTTCAGCTACTCAAACTCTAAAATATCATGTAAACTTTTACATGTAGTATTGCTTTTGATAACATAAGGCACGGGCAGGATACACATATATTTGACTTTTCACTTCAGGGTCATAGGTACATCACTATTATAGTGTGCAAGCGTCTTCATGGACCTTTCTTGATGTTGTATTAATCAATATTTTTTATTTACAGAAAAACGGCGTAAAATGGATTCTCGAGATGATGGTGGTGCAGAGTTGCTAATGTACAGTAGATTTCTATGAGTGAAAAATATAATAATCTATAAATAAATATTTCAGTTGATTTTTTAATATTTATTTGCGGTTTTAATTCTATGTAAGTATGAAATAAACCCTTTCATTTGATACCCTGTCTATCTGTGTGATCATGGCAATGCATAAAAAATAACTAGTCCGCCATCTTTCACAATTATTTGATTTAGAATGACGTCACTTAGCTAAAATCACACATTTTCATCGGTCCTTGATAAGTGTGCGAAGTTTCAGTTAAATCCGACGTTTTGAAGTGGGTGAAAATCACGTTCAAAAATGCCGTTACGTAGATATATATCAAGCTAATAAAAGTTTGTTAGTGATTTAAATGAATAAATATGGCATCGGCGATGAAAACCTATCAAACGTCTTTTTTATTGTTGATAAGCACGCGTTTGACCACTATCTCACCTGATGGTAAGAGATGATGTGGTCGAAGATGGAGCACGCTTGCCTAGAAGTAACCTATTCACTCTTTGTTTGCAAAACGTTTTATGCGTGTGGGTGCGATGTCCACCATAATCTAATGACGAGTTAATAACCTAACCAAAGGGTATTGGGTTAAGGGCAGGAGAATGATGAAGACTTCAAGTTAGTTCCTTCTGCGAAGCAATAATATGAAGGAGGAGGTGGAATGGGTGAGGGAGGCTCAACGGGGTGGCCCTCATGCCCCCGGCCGCAGCCGCCGCAGGAGACGCCCTGGGCGTCGGAGGTCGCAGAACGATCTCAGGCCACCGTAGACGCGGGCCTGCGGACGGCGAGTAATGGGTAGCTCGCCGTCCGATCATCACCGGGTCCGAGAGTCGACGGAACGTAGTGTTCCACGCGCGCCTCAAAGATTTTTTTTTTTTTTATGTTTGATAGGCTCGCGTTTGACCACTATCTCACCTGATGGTAAGCGATGATGTGGTAATAGATAATATGTCAACCACCACCGACGGAGCCCATCATGGCCGATGCCTGCATGCCAAGGGGTAGCGGATAAATTCTTAACAGAGTAACCGCTCCCCTGGGCACTCAGGCAAGAATGGAACAGGGGTGGGTTTTAGTCAGTAAGAGTCTGACACGCCCTCTCGCTCCACCCAGAGCGGGAAAAGTCATAGGATGATTACCCACCCAAAAAAAAAAACAAAAAAGACTTCAAGTTATTAAATTAAATAAACTATAACTCACAATGTAGTGAAAAATATGACTCATTTGTTGGAATGTAGGTCAAATTCCATACAAAATTATTTATCACTTGGTAGACCGTCTGTACGAGTTCACCTGGCAACGATCATACCGAAGTCAGCGAGGTGTTGACTCCTATGTTTTGTAAGTCACAATAAACATGCTTAGCGTGATTGCAGTGTAAAAACAAAACAGGGTCAAGGAATTGGAAAGAAATAATCAAGGAGGCCTTACATGTTTTGACGGCACGGTTGGCGCAGTGGTTGAGTGATCGGCTGCTGCACTGCGTGTCGCGGGTTCGATTCCTGAACGGAACAAACATTTGTATGATCAGCAGATAGTTGTTTTGGGTCATGCAATTACACATACACAGGACTTGTGTATGTGAAATTGCCATGTTTGTAAAAGCACCCACGATGCAGAAGTAATTAAAATTAAATAAAACTTTATTTCAGACGATGTCCATAATTTGGTTAGTATTTGGGTGTTAGTAACAATAGTGCTTAGCAAATATGTTAGTGCTGTTAGTTTTCACAAATTACTTAATTATTTATTGATGCAAACCTAAGACTGTCCCCACCCAGCGTGTCTGAAAGGGATAATCCGCACTGCCAGCGACCATTTTTAAAATTCTGTTGTCACTACCATGCAGGCGCTGTAGTAAGAAAATAAGGGTGCCAGCGATTTTTTTTTTTTAAAATGTTTGCATAACTCAACAGCTGTTTTTTTTCTCGATTTCAGCATCATCCTTTCAGCTTAGAGACGTTCACAGCTTGATTTAGGCCTACCTCATGAATGTTGCTACATTGACCTGTCCTATGCGTCTCGCATCCGCTGATTAGTTTTACACCTTACGTATCAAATAATAGTATTTAACTGCATCTGCTTTACTTTGTGTAAGTTATTTCATCACCACTGCTCTCAAAACGGTGAAGGAAAACATCGTGAGGAAACCGGCATGTCCTAGAACCAAAAATTCGAAGACATGTGATATCCACTAATCCGCATAGAACCCGCGTGGTGATTTACCAACACCGTCTCAAAGAGAGGAGGCCTGTGCCCCAGCAGTGGGGACATTAAAAGGCCGATGATAATGATGATGGTAGATTGCATGTCGACCACCACATAGTTGGTTTAGGCGTAGATGATGAGTTGCAGGAAGCTCGCAGTATATGTTGACATATACTGCGAGCTTCCACTCAGCTGCAAATTCAAAATAAAGTAAAACGCGCAGTATAATAAAAATAATGACTCATATATTGGAATGTGGGGTTAACTTTTATAATTATTAATAACTAAAGAAATGAACTCGCACAGACGGTCTACCTAGTAACGAACATGTCAAAGTCAGCGGAGCGTTGACTGTGGGTCAATGGCCTGTGATTTCATCAGGTGAACTCTTCCTCACCTAGTACGTGAGTCACCTGGTGAATCATCGCTGAAGTGGACCTAACAATGTGCGGTGGAGTTGTGTTCGAACTATTTTGTTTTGAAACAAAAAATATAAGTAAGTATAAAACGTACTTATATTTTTTGTTTTGCTGTAGGTATGTAAAATATAATGATCAATGGAAATATACTTAAAGGTTCTTTATTTCTGTGATAGATTTTGTTCTTTTTAGGGTTCCGTACCCAAGTGGTAAAAAGGAACCCTTATGGTGCGACTCAGTGTGTCTGTCTGTCTGTCCGTCTGTCACAGCTGGTTATCTCAAGAACTACTAATGCTATCAACTTGAAATTTAGAACAGTTTATATGAAAGAGAAGATATAGAGAATATTTTTATAATGAAAGAGCGATGTTTGCACATTCTTAAACAACTTTTCTTTTATTTTAGGCCACATTGATTTCGCCTGTTTTTTTTTTTTTTTGTATGTACCTACTTTTTTTGTTGTTTTTTATGTCTTGTGTTTTGGTTTGTTTCTTTTTCAGAAGTCATCTATATATTTTATTTATATATTTATGATGGTACGGTACCCACGGTGCGCGAATGGACTTGCTCTTGACCGGTATTTTTAACAATTATCAATTCTAAAGTGAGCGAGCGAACCCCCTCCGAAGTGAAGCTCCCGTCATCCCCCTCGAACTTAACCTATAATTCGTATCGGGGTGCCCTAAGTTCCCTGATTAAATAATCCTGCTGATCAAATAATAATTTCCTAATGATCAAATATTTATAGAAATACCATTTAATTACTTCCCATAAAATAATAATTATTCATACAAAACATTTATTTCGCGATGTGGTTGCATCAGTTAGGGGTCAGAAAGCGTCAAGAAATTTCTACATAGTCACCACGCGTCATGGCCGTTTCAAGGGTTCCGTACCCGGAGGGTCCAAACGGAGCCCTATTGCTGTCACTCACGTGCCCGTCTGTCCGTCGTCTGTCACACAGGTTTTACATCCAAGCGGTTGGAGCTACAGTCTTCAAATTTTCACAGTATGAGCATCTTGTTTATCCAAAGCCATACAAATAGTTAAAAATAAATTTGGTACGGAACCCTAAATGTTAGAAGTCCAACACGCACTTGGCCGGATTTTTAATGTGCCACAGTTCGAAATTCGTGATGATAATGTGGTTTTTAAAGAAGCCACAACGCGTTGTGAGCCAATTTTTCAAGCGAACACTCAGTGAGCGTCTTTGGTATTTGAGCGTAACATATGTATTATACATCCTGAATTTCATAGGTAGATGTATAATAGGCTTTCTGCAGTAACTGCTAGTTAAAATCATTGCCACAATTAACTATGGCCCCTTTCCAGATAAGCTATGAAAGGAAGTCTTCATCATCATCATCATCATCATCATCAACATTTTAATGTCCCCACTGCTGGGGCACAGGCCTCCTCTCTGTGAGAGGGTGTGGACGGTAATCCACCACGCGGGCCCAATGCAGATTGGTGGCAGTCTTGTAAAATGAAAAATACCATCCACACACTGACCACTAGTATAATTATAGTAACCATTTTCTTGATTTCAAAAGATGTAAGAATAAGGCGTCTCCACACCTTTCCTAAAGATTCTGAAGCATATTATCGCTTTAAAAGTTGCAGTTCGTGACATAAAATAGGCCGCACAGAGTTGACTGTTTCAAATAAAATAAAAGTTAATGCATTGAGAAAATCTTTATTACCCTTTGTTGTAATAATTGAAGTTTTTTTATGGTTTTACATCTTAAGGTACTAGAAGTGATAAATAAAGTTTACTTGCATAATCAGGCTCTTAATATTCCCATTGCTGGGACACAGGTCTCCTCTCTGTGAGAGGGTGTGGGCCGTAATCCACCACGCGGGCCCAATGCGGGTTGGTGGATGTCACATGACTTCGAAGTATAGACCAGTGGCGATGAAATAATTTAAACAAAGGTAAGGGCCTGTCTGGGTTTGAACCCGGTATCTACAACTTGACTTGACCCAGTGGTCAAGAAATACTACCACCACTACTACTACTGGGTCACCACTGCATTGTATACTTTTTTTTATTAATAATTGAAAGATAAATCTTTGTAGAGGTGCAATCAACCTTGTCTTTTTCCAAAAATGTTGGAGTCAGCTTCCAGTCTAGCTGGATGCAGTTTAGTACCAGTATTTTACATGAAGCGACTACCTATCTGACCGCCACACCCCAGTAACTGGGTAACATGATACCAATTGGCAAGACTGGTGTCAAATTTTCTGACCTTTTACTAACCGTAACGACTTTTTTTTTGGTTATTCCATAACCACTGTGACTTCTGTAAGCCAGAAGCAACAGTGGCGACCACCAGAAAAAAATGCCGAGGCAATGAAACTCGACGAGTCCCAGAGAAATGATTTACTGTCTTGGATCCCGCAACGAAATTAATCAGAAAAAAACAGCGGAGGAGAAAGAAAAACATTATTTTCACTCCCTTCCTAATAAAAGCACAAAGGGGGTATTTACAACTGGGGTAAGCCCAGTTGCCAAGCACCACGGATTAAAACGCTAATATTAATGGGTCCTAAATTGTGAGCTTAGCTAAATTGTCAAAGATCTACAAATGTCAATCGAGACCAACAGCTTAACGTGCTTTCCGAGGTGCGGACGAATCTTGGTACGTTGAAATGGTCACCCGTCCAGCAAGCGATGCTTAACTTTTAAGATAGATCCGTGCGGCTGTTAGTATGTAGACACAACATTCTCGAATGTTTGTGGAGGTTATTTAAGTTACTACTTCCTGCCAGTGGCCTCGCCCGCGTGGAACTAGTACTGACGTCATCATAAATTATAGCCTTTAAGCTATTCCAGACCATAATCTATCTCTGTGCTATGATTAATACAGACACTAATTAAATTAAAAATGTCAATAAATTAGAAATAAAAATAAAATCAGATTAAATGTCAATAAGTACAATAAAATAAAATAAGAGATAATGTGTTGGGTAATGGCCTCCCATCTCCTGTAACTACCCACGTCTGTCCTGTACATCAGTATTTTCGGTAAGAGTCAAGTCCGGCCTGTGACCCTAAGCCACTGACCGTGAAGTTTAGCATTCTTTCCAAACACCGTCCATTGACTGTTCTGATCGTCTCACTGTGGTGACGCGACGCCCAAAGCCAGGTCGCGTACGAGGATCGTCCGGTTGTAGTCATAAACCGCCTAAAGGTTGTTAAACCACCTGTCTATACTTTTATGTATACTATATATTTATTTATTTAGTCATTTGCTGTCATGTACCTACATCCCTTGTTTTACAATAATCATGTTCGTCGTTTTGTACAAAAACCCTGTTAGGACACTGCACACTATATCTGGCTTGCTGTTGAGTTTGTTGGTTCTACTTCTACATTTAGGTACGTAAATTAGCCCACTGACAGACAGATGAACGGACAGCGGAGGCTTGGTAATACCTACGGTTACCCTTCGGGTACGGAACTCTAAAAAAGGCGTTTTTACGAAAAATAGAACCGACTTCCACAAGAAACAAAAAATGTGAACAATAACTTTAATTTCGGAAGTCGGTGTCTCTGGTTTTGTTTCTTCGTTTTTTGACACGACAAGTTTTTATTTTTTTGGTTTTGGTTCCCCATTAAATTTTGTAAACAATACATACTAGACAAACGATCGCAGTTATCGCGAGTCATTTGCTGTTAGTTATTGAAGAGTTCCACTGTCTATCACCGAAGTTCTTCCTTAGATCCAAATGTATTATATACTAAAACCTTCCTTGAAAAACCCATCCAAATCGGATCAGTAGTTTTCGAGGAAATCGCGGACAGACCAACAAACACACATACCTACCTCCTTTTTTGTAGCCGGTTAAAAAGAGCGTTGATTTTCGATTCTTAGAATCGACTTTCCATTAGATCTCCTCCTACCTACCTGATACCTTTACACACTGATTACACCACACATGCAATCTAAAGTTGCCGATTGAAAGCGTCGATATAATGACCGGAAAAATATGAAAACTTATACGGAACCCATTTAACTGATAGCACGCAATCAGAATGTGATAAAAACGCTTACTGCACGCATTTCCTTTGCCACTTTATGTGATGTGTCGGCCAATGTTGGTTGATGGGGCCAATGAAATATAGGATGTGGGAAATCAATGCGATAGTAGAAAATAAAAGAGGTAAAAGCTTTTTGAGGAAATCAATATTGTTATAGTAATGGTTTTAGTCGTGAGAAACTTTTGCAAAGGTTTTGTGGTTCTGGCAGAAGTTGAACAGTTTATTGTATGAAACAATATTATTTTAAATAGCCTAGATCTGGTTCCTTCGACTTCTGAGCCCTACGACTGACCAAACTTAAGTTGCGGAAAGTCACGGCCGTTACAACTGGCCATGGGTCTTTTAATAAGCATCTCTCTGTCATAGAAGTCACAGACAGTCCACTCTGCAGAGCCTGCATGGAGGAGGACGAGACAGCAGCTCATCTGCTGCTAAGCTGCCCAGTAGTTGCTGCATACAGGGCAAAACGCTTCGGACATTAAGGGAATCTAAGCAAGATAGTCAGTAACACCAGGGTGCTGCTGGCCTTCCTCGAGGAGCTGGGGTGGAACGAATGACAATGCTGTCCCACCTGTACGCAAAATACGCGCCTTGGGCGTGGAGTTGCGGAAACCAGCCCGACATACATACATACATCTGGTTCCTTCGTTTCAGATCTTATCTACTTGTGACACTCGTGGTATACAACTGAAAAAATCGGCTTCTGGGTGTAGTGTACCTACATAGTGTTTACCATTTAACACCATAGTTGTTTGTGATATTGCGCTCAGACACTTTTGGCTAGCACTGTTTTCTTTCTGTTTTAATAATGATTTCAGTTGTTTTTTTTTTGTGGTGTTGGGAAAACATTCAATGACTTATCCCACTCTTGGTGGAGCGGGAGGGTGTGTCAGACTTTTATTGACTAAAAACACAACCATAAAAAAGTGTTCTATTTAAGTTCTAAGGCCAATAAACAAATTTTCTTTCTTTTTGTAAGCCCATCGTGATTTCTGTCTAATCTATTTTTATAAAAGACTTTGTCCTGACTGACTGATGTATCAACACACAGCCTAAACCACTGAAGTCGTCGAAAAGTGTCTCATGGGAACATATTCCGCGCTTGGGATAATCCTCATCTTTCACGCAGGCAAAGCCGCAGGTGGAAGCTTATTTGCTTAGTGGCTAAAGTAATAATAGCCGCACGGGTTGATCCATCAGGTTACGCTACGCTTGCTGCGGGTTGGTCCATGGATGGGTGACCATCTTTACATACCAATACTCCTCCTTACCTCGGAAAGCACGTTAAGCCGTTGGTCCCGGCTGTCAATCGTGGATCTTTGAAAGTCATTACGGATCGTCAGAAGCCCGAAAGTCTGAGTAGGCAGTCGCTCTGTGTAAAATACTGGTATTCAACTGCATCCGGATGTATTGGAAGCCGACCCCGAGATAGTTGGGGAAAGATCTAAGCAGATTGATTTTATTGCTTCGTGGTTCCAAAAGTGAACTCATCAGGAATAAATACAATAAAACATGACACCCAACATTGGATCCAACACCCCAACAGTTCCAACACAAACATTCTCCTCACTGATGAGTCTTTTACATGGTTAAAGAGGGCGTGTCGGCGTTAACCCGACGTCGAATGTCCACCACGCCATCCAGATATTAGCGTGATGATACAACAGTGCTGTTTGATTTGTGTGAGTTATAACGAAATTGCAGGCGTCTGGGGAATTCTAAATTAGTTTATCGTGGAAATTATGGAAATTGTTTACCATCGAAGGTAAAATATGGATGAGAGTGGCACAGAACGTGAGTATTGGCAGGAGAAGTGGGTGAAGTCGGGTTGTGGATGATTATGATGATGATTCTATCAGTGAGGGAATATATAGGACTGGAAGTCAACACCGACATTAATAAAATTAATTAAGTGATTGTTGTTTGATAGCTACAACCTGGGGTTTTTATATCAAGAGTGAATAGGTTACTTCTAGGCAAGCGTGCTCCATCGTCGACCACTTCATCATTTACCATCAGGTGGGATAGTAGTCAAGCGCAAGCCTATCAATAATAGAAAATCGGCTAAGTGTGAGTCGGACTCGCACACGAAGGGTTCCGTACCATAAACTGAAAAAAACACGTTTCTAGAAACGTGTTTTTTTCGGCTGTATCTCATGTTTCGTAATAGGTTGTCTCATGTTTCGTAATAGTTGAAATTTTCACACAGCGTGTATTTCTATAGTAAGTAAATAATTTTTAATTATTTTTTATTTATTGTTATAGCGGCAACAGAAATACACATTCTGTGAAAATTTCAACTGTGTAGCTATTACAGATCGTGAGATACAGCTCGCCGACAGACGGGTGGACAGCGGAGGCATAGTAATAGGGTCGCGTTGGTTACCCTTCGGGTGCGGAACCCTAAAAAATAAATCTGGCATCTTATAATTATATGCGTGGTTATACTTTAGATACTTATTCTGTACATGGAAATAACTTTCGTCAATGAAGTCACAGATAACAAAATTAAAAAACATAATAAGCTACAAGCAATATATTAAAGCCAACTTATATCTACAGAAGATTGCATGAATAAAGAAATAGAACGACGAATAACTAATACTTGGAAACGGTTTTGGTCTAATAATGAAATAATGAAGGATAAAGATATGCCAATGAAAGGAAAAAATAAAGTATACGAAATATGCATAATGCCATGCTTATTAAACGAGTGCCAGTCATGGGCGCTAACAGAACTACAAAAAAGTAAATTAAAAGTCTGTCAAAATGCAATAGAAAGGAGTATTTTAGGTATTACGGACACATATGTTATGAGAAAGTAAAGCGAAATGGAATGTTAGTAACAGAATGGTATCCAAGAGATCGCAAAAGAAATAGAGGCAGACAAATCAAAAGGTGGGAAGATGACTTAAATAAAATAGCGGGTCCGGTATGAACCCGTTCAGCAAGAGACAGGAATACGTGGTAATCTTTAGAGGAGGCCTTTGTCGACAGACAGGCTGTTCCACACAAACAACCAGTTGCCGATCATGCAAATGCAAGTTAGATTATGATTTAATCAATTTAGTTTTTAGTAAGTAGGCATTTATTAATTGTAAGAAATAAACAGCAATAAAGGCTATTTTATTTATTCATTAGCTGATCAAAATAAGTATATTAGGTCCAATTTTTAACCGACTTCCAAAAAAGGAGGAGGTTCGCAATTCGACTGTATTTTTTTTATGTGTGTTACTTCATAACTTTTTACTACGTGAACTGATTTTGATGATTCTTTTTTTATTTGAAAGCTGGCGCTTCACATGTCCCATTTAAATTTGGTTAAGATCTGATGAAGAACTTCGCAGATACACAATGGAACTCTTGAAGAAATGATAGCAAACTTTCCAGAATTGCTGCAATCGCATGTCTGTATATTGTTTTCACCACTTCACAACATTACATCACGCTGATACGCTCTGAAGGGGTATACAGATTTGTACAGTTTATCCTGATACATTCCCTATTTTTGGGGCTATCAATTCGGGCATAACTTAACGATTAAAAAGGTTTAGAATGGGGTACAACAACTAAAAAGAAAAAAATAATTTTAATTTCGGAAGTCGGTGTCAAATAATGAATTAACAAAACTAGAAACACAGACTACCGAAATTAAAGTTATTTTGCATTTTTTAGTATTGGTCTAGGAAGTCGGTTGTATTTTTTTAGTAAAAAGTTTTTTAAAATAAGTATGGGAATTGACTTTATCTTTGTCATTGTCGGGCTGAAGCAGTATTTTAAACATGTTCACCCATTTCCATTACACACTGTATATACATAACAAAACGCAATACTTATTTAAATCACCGTCCAGTCCATCTCGACTCAAAACATTCTTCCTTAACAACTTAGTTGGAGCATTATTAAAAAGTTCCGGCGAGTGTTTAGCCGTCGCGTCCACGTCGTTCTGACTTATTTTTATTATTATACTTGTTATTATTATACCAACAGAAACTGTCACGTCCTAGGGTAATGAAAATATTTTCCATCTCTCCTTTATTACCTTGGATATTAAATCCAGGTTCTGTAAACATATTATTATGTGGCTCCTACTACATGTTCCAGAGCGCTCAGGAGTATAAACAGGCCCCGAACCCTGGTTAGTGGCCTGTCCGTGGCCTGCCAGGTTTGCGGGATCGTTTGAAAGAGTTAACTGGTCCCGTGACCCTGAAAAGCAAAGGGCTATTGAAGGGACTCGGGTGGGTTTTAGTCAATAAGAGTCTGAAACTCCCTACCACTTTCTCACCCTAAAAATTTCGCCGTAAAATTTGATGATTTCCCACCATAAAAAAATCAGTTGAACCGATGTTATTCTCAATAGGATATTACACCCATTTTTGAAAAGTGTCTCAATTAGATTCTATAGTGCTAATAAACCAATAAAAAAAAAACATTTTTTTTTTATTCAATCATTAAGTGCCATAAAAATGCATTTAAATTTTACATTTTCAAATTTCGCGCGTAATTTGACGAAAACGCTGCACACAGTGGACGCTATATTGCTCTATGGTCATGACGTCACTTGGATATGTAAACAAAAGAACAGAGCATAGATACGCTGATCAGTTTACAGTTGACACTTTATAGTTTACATTGCCATATGACGTATAACATGGCGACTACTATTCCATGGTGAAAAAACAGATTAAAAAAACTGAAAACTTTGAATTAAATTTTAAATTTTATTATGTTATTTTATGAACTAAAACTAACATTTTCCGACTACTTTTTGCCTAAGCTATCTCAATAATATATTTTTAGTTTTTTTTCTTTTATGAAGTAAAATACCCTATTGAAGTTGTAACACCTAAAAATAGAATAAATTTAGTTTCGTGGAATGAAGCGTTGTTTTGCGAATTGACAGATGACAGATTGTCGTTTGACGTAGCTTTTTCCAAGTTGATCTGGAGCGAGTCTGCCACTTTAAACTTTATTTATTGGATAAGTTCTTAAAAACATTTAATGATGTCTCGAAAGGTAGCTGGAACCAGAGTTAAGTTCAAATGCATTAAGCATTCGGATGTAGGACGATGTAAGTAGTCTTTTTGGGTTTTTCTCTGTGCTGATGCTAAGTCTTAAGCGCGTGGCATTCAGGAGTCTGATCAAATCTTTCTATTTGTTGGCAGGGTTCCTACGTTAGATTTAATTAATTACTAGGCAAAAACAATATAAATGGTCGGATCATAGGATGGTTCCGTACACAAGCACCCACGTGTCGAGAGATGCCCACGATTAGATGACCATGGCGTAGATGCCGTTTGAGGATCTCTGAACTGGACCTATAATCTTCAAAAGATGGGTAAAAGTGTTTCAACATGAATTGTAGGTTAAACATACAATTTTCTGTGAACGGAGTGCTCTCTTGTGTGATGCAGTGTTATAAATAAACGTGATATATGTGAAGACCAAATCTAAGGACTCTTATTTATTGCATACACACCTCATGCGAAAATACCCGAAGATAGGTAACAGGGTCTCATTCCATAAATATCTCTGACGCTAGCCGGTGGAAGAAATATTTTCTTTACAATGGCGCCCAACGTGGGGCATGAGGTTTGTTTGAGGTAATTTATCTAGAGTTATGGTTTGTTCACTGAAAGATACATGATAAATGTATCTGGTATATTGAATATCCAAATTTGTTTAGATGGACAGTTGAACCCCAATTCGTTTATTTTATTAACAATTGGCTAGGATGCTCGTAAGTCTGTCCATTAAAAGATACACGATAAGTGTGTCTGGTATATAGAATACCCAAATTTGTTCAGGTGGGCAAATGGTCCTCAATTCACTCTTAGATAACTAGATTTTACTTTTATTTATTATATTTATAATTAACTTTTGGAATTGATTATAGGACATCTTAAGATTTGTTCACTAAAAGATACATGATAAATGTGTCTGGTATATTGAATATCCGAATTTGTTTAGATGGATAGTTGAACCCCAATTCGTTTATTTTATTAACAATTGGCTAGGATGCTCGTAAGTCTGTCCATTAAAAGATACACGGTAAGTGTGTCTGGTATTGCATACCCAAATTCGTTTAGATGGGCAAATAGTCCTCAATTCACTTTTAGTTTTTGGCTTGGGGTTCATGCTTGAATTGCTCCCAAGCCAATACTTATGAAATTTGATTAAACAGTTTCTGATAATCCTGTTTAATTAAATTATCCTTAATGCTTTTGAATTTCAAATATATAGAATACTAGCGACCCGCCCCAGCTTCGCTCGGGTACAAATTATACATATAAACCTTCCTCTTCAATCACTCTATCTATTAAAAAAAACCGCATCAAAATCCGTTGCGTAGTTTTAAAGATTTAAGAATACATAGGGATATAGGGACACAGAAAGCGACTTTGTTTTATACTATGTAGTGATGACTTTTGTAAATTACTTAACTACAAAGTTAAACTCAATACATTGATAAATCACAATCACTTAGATTTGTGATGTGATATTACTTTCTTTAGGAACTTGTTGTTATGGTATTACTGTTACTTACTAGGATAGGAGATTGAGGGTAATAAAATAAAACTTAATACTTACTCATTGAATCTCAATTACTTGAATAAGAGATTAATGTTGTCAAAACTAAATATTTTTTTATTAGTTTTGAAATAGTTTCTTGTGAATACTTGATACTTCTAGTATCTAGTAGTTATTTAGATTTAAAATTTATAGATACTTTGGAATAACAATACTCTGCGTTGAGGAGTATTGATTATTTAATTAAACTAAACTTGAAACTTTATTTAAATGTGTGCATACCTACATACAGACTTTTGTTAAGGTGTATTGGGGGTTATGCATACCTTCTCATCCTATTTCTTAATTTTATTTGGTACTTAATACTAAATTGAAAATTTAAATTAAATTAGTACTTATATAGTAGTAATTTAGTCTTTGTGTCTGAGGGGAATCTTGATTCGGATTTGGTTCGAGATGCCTCAGCTTCGGCCGAGGGTTTTGGTGAGATTCTAAATGTACATGGCATTGTAGTCTTTAAAAAAAAAAAATTTTTTTAGTAAAAAATTTTTTTAACCGGGGTAAGGTGTATTGTAACACCTAAAAATAGAATAAATTTAGTTTCGTGGAATGAAGCGTTGTTTTGCGAATTGACAGATGACAGATTGTCGTTTGACGTAGCTTTTTCCAAGTTGATCTGGAGCGAGTCTGCCACTTTAAACTTTATTTATTGGATAAGTTCTTAAAAACATTTAATGATGTCTCGAAAGGTAGCTGGAACCAGAGTTAAGTTCAAATGCATTAAGCATTCGGATGTAGGACGATGTAAGTAGTCTTTTTGGGTTTTTCTCTGTGCTGATGCTAAGTCTTAAGCGCGTGGCATTCAGGAGTCTGATCAAATCTTTCTATTTGTTGGCAGGGTTCCTACGTTAGATTTAATTAATTACTAGGCAAAAACAATATAAATGGTCGGATCATAGGATGGTTCCGTACACAAGCACCCACGTGTCGAGAGATGCCCACGATTAGATGACCATGGCGTAGATGCCGTTTGAGGATCTCTGAACTGTATGTCGATTCTGTAAAATTCAAACAACAACTCGCGTCTCACTTCGCTATTCACTCTCACTTCGCTTACGATTCAAAATGACCTTGAGTTTGCATTCTGTAAGCATCACCTAGTCGAAAGCGAAGTGAAGTGAGCTCCGAAGCGACCAATATTATACTAGTGATTGCCACACTCAACAAAACGTTAATCTAGTTTTATCGGTTTTATTTTTTTGACACAGTGTTGAGTTTTTGGCACAGAATTTTAGCTAATATGATGTATAAATTAAAATTTCTTAGTTTAAGGAATTTGAGGTAGCTAATAAGTAAAAAAACAGAAAACTTTAAATTCGTGTCATGAATATCTAAGCTTCCATTACGAAAAAAAAAAAGAAATGTCAGTGTCAGAGTGTCAGACAGACGATATTTTGTTTGGATAATGCGTTGCGCTTGCGTTGTTTGTTTTGTTTGTTTGATTTGATCGTTCAGTGCCGAAAATAATTGTGAATGAAGTAAGTTTATATTTGTGGTTGTGTAGTTTAAAAATGATATAAGTTAAAATAGTATTTATTTTGTTTTCTAATCCAACAATAACGTTCCAGTCTAAATGAGACACGTTCCTCTCACCCATCGTCGGCTCAGGTTGAAACTCTGGTAGAGTTTATGGAAAGACACCCTGGCAAGGCGAAAGGTTTCTTGAGAACTCAAAATGCCAGAGAGCGAAGTCGACGCCAGTGGGAGGAACTAGCCGTGCGCCTAAATAGTATAGGTGGCACAAAACAGTGGACCAAGGTAAGCATCGCTTATTTTTACTGCATGTTAGTTAGAACCACTTAACATTCCTCAAAGCAAACCACTTAAAATGTGTGACGAATCTTGGTTTAAAGTGTGTTCCTGGGTTTCATAAATTTTATCTTATTGTTAATTTTACTCAATCAATGACTATTAATAATAAGAAAATGGAGTTTTTTTTTAATATACTTTCAAAAACACATGTTTAGAACAGAATTGTATTATAATTTATTTAATTATAAATTGTCTGATTGTAGTATTGGACTGACAAAAAAGTGCCATAAAAAGAAAAGTAGCAGTGAGTTCTGCTGCTAGGCGTAAGACTGGTGGTGGGGTGGAGGATGTGGTGGAGCTATCAGAGCTTGGAAGAAAGTGTTGTTGCTTTGTGTGGTGAAAGTTTTTCATCAGGAGATGCACATTTAGGCATACAGGCATATCCGGTAAGAAATTTAGAAATGCAATAGGTACTAGCTTTTTTTTATCAATCCTGCCTGGCTGGTAGTGGCCAAGAATTGTGCAATCTGTCTGTTGAAAATACATCCTACTAATATTATAAATGTGAAAGTTTGTATGTATGTTTGTTACTTTTTCACGCTCAAACGGCTGGACCGATTTGGATGAAATTTGGTATGTAGATAGCTAGCCTAGATTAACATATAGGCTACCTTTTATTCCGGTCTAGGCGGGTAAAACCGCGGGGCGCAGCTAGTATAATATAAAGTGTATTTTTATTTGAATTATTTGGCAAATTCATTAATTATTATTATTACCTGTTTCAGGAAAATGATACTCCATCTCCATCACATGAAGTGCAAGAAATACAAGATGCTGATAGTGACAATGTATGATATTTAAATTTAATTCATAATTTTATGTGATTTGAATGATATCTAGCATTTATCTGTTTATATTTGCTTAGATAGAACACACTCCTCCTCCAGATCCCCATATATATCATCCTAGCCTGTCTTCTCCACCAATAACACTTTCACACACACCCACACCTTCTCCTTCGCTCCGCGGTGCCACCCAAGTAGCCTCCCCAGTGATTTGTCGTCGAACTGCTGCTTCGTCATGGAAGTGACCAATAATGTTAAACAACTTTAACTACTATTAGGTTCCCCATCTATGAAACCAGCGTTTGCACGGAGAATTTTAAAGAGGTTGCATTTTTCATACTAACATTTTCTTAATTTTTTTTACAATTATGAACACTAATGTTTTAAAACTTTTATGCAATAATGTTTAAAAACTATGATAATGTATGCCACTTAGATTAAGCAAAAAAAATAAGTTTTGGCTAACTTAAAACAAATTTGCTAACAAAAAGAAGCGTAATTTTTAAGGTATTATTTTTTTGTTTTTATAACTATAAGTATTAAGGTTGTTTTTGCTATTGGCAGTTCTTTTTTTTTTAAACGTTGCTAACACTAGGTATTACTCCTGTATCGTGGGTGCGTTCACAAACATATATACTCACATACACAAGACACCTAGACCCGGAACAAATATCAGCAGGTCATACAAATATTTGTTCCGTGCGGGAATCGAACCCGCGACACGCAGCGCAGCAGCCGAACGCTCAACCACTGCGCCAACCGTGTCGACAAAGTTGTCTATGACGGTCATTATTCGATATAATATCAACCAATTGATAAATATTTTAATTCTTAGAAGTGACGAGGTTCTCTATTTGTTAGACAAAAAAGCCAATTTCATAGGTGGGAACCCAATATTATGTGGTTTTGCTCATGCTCGATGATGAACTGTTTTTTTTTTGTGGTTGGGAAATCATCCAATAACATCTCTCGCTCTAGGGTGGAGCAGGAGGGCGTGTCAGACTCTTACTGACTAAAACCCACCCCTGTTGCTTCCCTGCCATGAATACCCAGGGGCGCGGTAACTCTGTTTCGAATTTATCCACAACCCCTGGGCAAGCATCGGCCATGACGAGCCCCGTCATTATTGCTGACAACTCTTTGAGGCGCTCGTGGAACACTACGCGCCGTGCGTCGACTCTCGGGCCTGGTGCTGATCGGACGGCGAGCTACCCATTACCCGCCGTCCGCAGGCCCGGGTATGATGAACTCAGTTCATAAATATATATATCTGAGTTCATTTGTACTTTTATATAAGTATTTGATTTAGAAAAAAAATTGAGATTAAAGAACCTTCATGTAATTTTATGTAAATATTTATCTTTTTAGCAACGCCAATTGCTTCCCTCTCTCACCGCCCCAGGACAAATATGGCTCGTGCTAGTCGAGGTGCTGGTTGCGTGTGTAAATACAAAATAAAAATAACTATCAAAACATCATTTTTCAAACGAATGATAACGAAAAGCCGCTATTTAAGATTTTTTTATTTACGCATCATAGTCATCGGTGTTCTTTTTTCAGCATCACGTCACACGTCTAGGACAGTTGCTGCTCCTCCACCAACTCAACGGCGAACGGAATTCTCCACCACTCCTGAGAGATTCCTGAGGGTGGAAGAACACCAGCTGGAGATACAACGACTAAATGCACAAATCCTGCAGTCCTTTCTGGAAAGGAGTGCAGAGAGAGACAGTATTTTAGCTGAAGCTGTGGCTGCAGTGGGGAAAGGGATGCAAGCATTGTCAGAGGCTAAGAATAGAGATAGGGTGTAGTAATTTAAGTTAATATACTTAATGTATATATATATATAAAACAAAGTCGTATTTGTTACAACACATATAACTCAAGAACTGCTGGACCGATTTTCATGGTTTTTGATTTGTTGGATTTGTCTCCGCCCCAAATAGCAGAATAACTTTTAAAAGGTAGCTGTTGTGGTACTGGTAGTTTCTGTATACTTACTTTACGTAGCATTGCAACACATCCCGGGTACAGCTAGTATATAATAAATAAAACACTAAAACGGATATCAAAGCAGTTTTATTGAATGTATTATTTTGTCCATTGATTATTAGTTTTGATTTTATACATTTCCCGATGTGCCAAAAATAGAATTTTATTGAATCTACAACCATTTCTCATATTGGGAGGGCTCTCCAAGAGAGAAATGGCGAAATAAGACTTAAAAACGGTGCACAGTACGCAATGTCAATTTAAACCGCGAGGCCAACTCATAAAATTTGATGAAAGTTTGCCAGGAATTAGTGGTAATTTGTTACTATATATACCTCCATTACTGAATTTGTTGCAAAAAAAAACTAAGACACTATGATTATTAATAGTTGGCCGCTAGAACCGCCACTTGCCGTACCTACCTAGTCATCGCCTGTAATTAATTACACAGAAACTAAATAATGCAGATAGGCGAATGATACATCAAAATATCGGTCTTAATTTGTTGTTCTAATTGTTGCAAAAATAAAAAACGTAAATAAACAAAAAGTTATGCAATTTTTAGTTTCCAGGAATACAATTGTGTTTATTCATAACAAAAAGTTATTATATTTATATAATAATTAATTATGACGTGAACGCCATAGCCTATTTACTAAGTTTCGTTTATGTAATTGCCCAATAGCTAAATCGGCGTTAAATGGCAAATCCCTAGTTTGCCTCCTTTGAACTTCAACAATTGTTTGGAGCTCTTCTAGTCTCTCTTCTTCTGAAATTGTGAATGCCTGTGCGATTGCACATGTTGTGCAAAACACAACATGCAATAACTATTTTTGCAACTATGTCTGGATGATAATTGAGCACTTTGTGTACTAACAAGCACCTAAATCGTCCTTTTAGGAGACCAATGTTCTCTCTACTGAATTGCGAGCAGTTAAGTGACGGTCATTGTAGAAAGCTTCTGGGGAATTATCTTCAGCACCACTAATTGGCGTCATAAGGTAGGCATGAATCACCTGAAAAAAATTAATAAGTATCAAATAATTATGTAGTTTTATAAATAACTAAGTAACTACTTCACCAGCATTTGTTAATGCCTCGTGGGCTTTTATACCACCATAGTTAAAAATGAAGCTATTATGAGTAGCTCCACCATATGTTGAATCCACATTTAAAATATTTAGATTTGCATCTGTTATCTGAAAAAACATATTAAGTGAATAGAAAAAAGAAATAATAAGTAGACTAATTGAATACCTAATAGTAATAGATTACAACATTGAAATCCATTTTACCAATTGCACATTTCTTGCATGGTAACCGGTTTTTTCAATGCCACCAGAGTGCCATCGACACATCCATGAGCTGCTGGAAAGCCAAACTTTTTGTAGAACCTTCAATTTAAAGTAACCACTAACATTATTAACTATCACAAAAATATAAAAATCAAAGAACATTCACTTTAATTATAGGTAGGTACCTACTAACCTTTCTTTTAATAGGTATTTGTCTTTCTTGTATATTTTTAGGGAACCTTATATATTTTTTTACTATTGCCGGATTACTAAGAGCTTCCACTACTTCATTTATGCAACGAGACGCTGATGGTTGTGATAAATATGTCCTTATATTTTCTTTTATTATTTTCTAATAACAGCCAAGAATGACAAGGAGCATAATATCTGTGAAACAATAAAAAAATTAAGTAATCTAGATCTAGTCAAAACAAAATAGGGACCAATATGGGTATTACATGTGTATTAATATTATTAATACCAAGTACCTACCTACCTATATTATAACTATATTAAATATGGGGTCCTTAAACTAACATGAAAACAGCTAACAGGGAAACAACATAAAGGGAATACCTTATTATGAAGTGTTTTCATGAGTTGTGCGATAAATTATGTTGGTGTGCTTGGTTACAAATCTATCAGCTATAAACTGTGTAAATACTAACAAAAGTATAACTATAAACTTACTAAAATGAAGCACTTACTTTTACACGAGTTGAAAGTCCTTTGCCTCGACGTTTTGTGGGCTTTATCAGAGGCAGTAACTCATACTCTAGTTGGTCAATTAGTTCCTTTGACAATCTATACACGCTCACATAGTCGTCATCTCGGGTTAATAAAGATAAACTTCGAATTTGGTTAGATTGGCGACGCTTTTCTAGTTTATCCAAAGTATGAGCCTCTTCTAATAAAGATTTAAACAAAAACATTCTTGCCATCGTATTCAC
The DNA here is from genome assembly GCA_951329385.1 of Polia nebulosa. Taxonomy (NCBI): domain Eukaryota; kingdom Metazoa; phylum Arthropoda; class Insecta; order Lepidoptera; family Noctuidae; genus Polia; species Polia nebulosa. The sequence goes on from OX589609.1 coordinate 5,220,905, forward strand.
TTTACAAAATTAAATAGTTATTGTACTAAATATTAACACTGTGACATATAAATATTATTTTAACACTATTTCTAAAGGATTTCTTATATTTTCACTCGTAAAATAGATACTTATAAATTGACACTTTGAATCGGGATCGAGATCGAAGGGAGCGTCGAAGTGACGGCGGAATTACCTTACTGAATACCACTTCTTACGTCATCCCATACTTTATCTGTCAAAATCTCCCTGTGAATTTAGTTCAACTCGCTGACACACTCGCAAGGGCAGCGCTAGTGTAGAGTCGAGTTATCAACCGAGTTTTTAGAATGCCAATCAAGAAACTCACAGCGGATTCAGACTCGAAGTTTCGAATGTGCTCTTACAGAATCACACTACTGGACCTATAATCTTCAAAAGATGGGTAAAAGTGTTTCAACATGAATTGTAGGTTAAACATACAATTTTCTGTGAACGGAGTGCTCTCTTGTGTGATGCAGTGTTATAAATAAACGTGATATATGTGAAGACCAAATCTAAGGACTCTTATTTATTGCATACACACCTCATGCGAAAATACCCGAAGATAGGTAACAGGGTCTCATTCCATAAATATCTCTGACGCTAGCCGGTGGAAGAAATATTTTCTTTACAAAGTAACAGACTACAACTGATCGATTTTATTTATTTATTTAAACTTCATGTATAATAGTACCACTATTATACATAGGCGGACTTAATGCAACAAGACATTCTCTACCATTCAACCTTATTATTTTATCTTTAGGGTTCCGTACCCAAACGGAGCTCTATTGTTGAAAGAAGAAAGAAAGAATTATTATTATTACGTATCTATACTTTACTAACAAATACAATATTTGGTGAGGAACCCGTAATGTGCGAAATTTGATACGCACTTGACCAGTTTTTTTTGTTTTTTTTTTGTATTGTTAATTTATCGCATCGCGTACCAGGTCATGGTTTCCTAACTGGATAATGTAGCAAACAATGGAGGAGATCTAATTGGCTGAAGAAGAAAAAAGAGATATGAGTTCCCGGAAAAAAATTGAAAAGAAGTATTGCAAAGCAGATTTTTTCTCCTACAATAGGATAATTATTTATGTTTACTTTCTAAATAAACGTTTTAGTAAAAGTCACTTGTAACTCAGAGAACTAGTAATGCAAACCTTTTTATAGGGTGGGAAATCATCAAATAACTTATCCCACCCTTTCGTGTCAGGCTCTTACTGACTACCCGGGCCTGCGGACGGCGAGTAGTGGGTAGCTCGCCGTCCGATCAACACCAAGCCCGAGAGTCGACGGCGCGTAGTGTTCCACGCGGGCCTCAAAAAGTTGTCAGCAAAACATGCCGGGGCCCGTCATGGCCGATGCCTGCCCAGGGGTTGTGGATAAATTCGAAACAGAGATACCGCGCCCCTGGGCACTCAGGGCAGGGAAGGTACAGGGGTGGGTTTTCAGTAATTTTTATCAACTCATTCTTGTACCCTCGAAAACCTTGCCATAAGGCTTTGATATTAATGCACAATTCCAAAGTGCACGTCTCCGCCTTGAGAGAATACTCACAAGTTTATCACGTGACTCTCTAATTAAACCAATAGTACCACCAAACAATTTTGTAGACACATTGTATTCTGCTTTTTCGCCACTGCACCTAACTGCACAATGGATTAACGACATAAGCCAAACAGCAGTATTTTATTACTGAAACTGTTAAAAGTTAAGTATATTGCAAGAACCAAGAACAGACTAGTTGGCGTAGGTCAGTTACGAGTTTTATAGTCTTGCGTAAATGCTGAGATCATTGGCCAGATTTCATTTAACGCGCGTGACTTTGCTTCTCTCATGAATGTTCAAATCAAATCTAAAATAATGAAAAAAAAAAAGAAATAGAGGCAGACAAATCAAAAGGTGGGAAGATGACTTAAATAAAATAGCGGAATACGTGGAAATCTTTAGAGGAGGCAGGAGGAAATTTTTTAAAAGAATAGAACCGAATTCCAAAAAAAAAAACAAAAAATGTGGAAAATAACTTTAATTTCGGAAGTCGGTATTTATGGTTTTGTTTCTTCGGTTTTGACACCGACTTCCGAAATTAAAGTTATTTTCCATATTTTTTGTGTTTTTTTGGCAGTCGGTTCTATTTTTCAAAAAAAAGTTTTTTTATTATTCACTTTTTAGTTGTGGTTCCCCATTAAATTGTGTAAACAATACATACAAACACACTTACTTACGGGTCGAATACACGCCCTTCTTTTTGAAATCGGTTAGCGAGACTAAGAGCCAGCTCTTTTTGAACGTCTAAGTTCCCAAAACCGTCCGCCCGATACCTCTTCCTAGTGTTTTAGCTGTGAAGAAGTAGTAGTACAAGTAAAACATTTGTGTTAAGTTTAAAGATCTTGAATTTGTTCATTGTAAAAACCAAAAAAAAACTAAAGATATATCGGGTGTAAAAAGACAGTTTCCGAAGCCGAAAGCCACATCTTCTACCCATTATTTCGATCATATTTTTCTACTAAATCATACCTAGGAATCCACTTCTTCTGGAGATATTGAAGGTCAAAGTCGCAATTTTTTTTTTTACTTTTTTACGAAATTGAATTCCAAGTGTTATTACTAAACTTTTTTCCAAACGAGCATCGAAATTACGCATTTGCAGTTACTAAAACGCAATGAATATCAAACGTATCCAACGAGTACCTACGTGGCTGAAAGCGAAGGAGCGGGGTTTAACTTCACTTGCCTGTGTTCACGCGGAATAAAAAATAGTTTTATTTTTCATACCTAAAAATAAAAGTCGTTTCCCAGCAACTAATTTTTGCATAAAACTACTTTGTTAGACGTACAGTATGCGTAGTTAACGGCTTTGTGATGTGTCTTTTTACACCCAGTGCAGACGGTCCTCCAATTAGTCCAATAAGTAAATCAAATTAATTATGATGACAAAAGCTAACCAAAGCAGTTACTCAGCGGAAATCAATCTGCCTAGTATTTTAACAATGGTAACAATAGAATACCAAGATCCACATTTGACAGCCGAGACCAACGGCTGAACGTGCTTTCCGAGGCACGGAGGAGTCTCGGTATGTAAAAATGGTCACCCATCCACGGACCACACCCGGCAAGCATAGCTTAACCTGATGGATCGACCCGTGCGGCTGTTATTACTTTAGCTACGAGCTCTTCTGTGCTTGCGCAATAATGTCAGTCTGTATTGTTTCAATTATTTGCAACTTTATAATACGAGTATACTAGCTTCTGTCAGCAGCTTCACCCGCGTGGAATTAGTAGGTACTTCCGCCACTATAAATTTTAGTCTATGTGCTATTCCATACTATACTATCTATATCTGTGCCAAATTTCATCCAGATCCTTTCGCACTTGATTGAGTTCCACACATCGATCCAAAGTTAGTAGGATTCGAAACCCATACACAATTTTTCACAGACCTATCACGTCATGTCACTGAACCTGTAAACCTTTCTTTACGTTCTACATGTACAGTTTATTGTTGACGTCATTGGACGTGTAAATATCGGAAGTGCCATACAACATCCAAGTTTTATAGCCACCAAGTAATTCTTGTTTTTATTTAATTTTTGAGTTGTATTCGTTTTCTTTTGTCTGGTGAACTTAATCCAGGGTATTCATCGTGTCTGCTGTAACTTCTATAGTATCGCTAAACCTTTTTACTTCAACTGTGTTCTTAAACTCAATAAAGTGGAAATCCAGACGGTTGTCGTAGGTCAGTGACGCTTTATGTTTTACGTAGTCTGGCCTGCTTTGCTTCTATGAAACTTTGTTATGATTTTAGTTTCTTTCTCGATTGTCTCTATGTGTCTATGTCTCTTTCTGTGATCGGGTAGTCTTATTAAGTCATAGTCCTGATCATTTCAAGTGAGACACGTTGCTATTATTTTTAACTTTATTTTATTGTTTTCTCTTTTCATCAGCCATTGGGCAAAGTCCTGCCCTATTCCTTCCAATTCTCTCGATATTGTGCTTCATCCCACCAATTCACGAGAAAGCCATAATTATTTCTGTGTGCTTATAAATGAGAATTGTTCATTAAAATGTCTTTGCAATACAAACAGTCAAGCAATGCTCGACAACAAGAAAAACATCAAATATTTCTTTGCCTTCCATATTCGAAGACATTTCCAGTACGCACACACAATATTCCCTTCCGTCTCTTTGTCAGTTTAATTTAATTTTTCGCCGTCAATGTACGCCAACATTGTTGTGGGAATGTCCCGAAATGTGCGGTTTCACATATTAACTGTGACATGGACAGATTTTATTGCATCCCCGCTAGTTTTAATCAAAGCTTCGTTGCGAACTGTTGGTTATCTGATTACTTCTGTTTTATGGTTTCAAGTGTGAATGAGTGGCAGTAAAAGTCTGTTTTCTGACCAGAGTGTAATTAAATTCAGCATCGGTTGAAGAGTTTCAGGAGCTTCTGCAAAAAACAAACTTTCTTTAGGAGATACAATATTAATTCCGATTTGTGTTTTATTTTAGCTATAGGATTTTAGTAAAAGAAAGAAAGAAAAAGTTTATTTGTGACTCACACAGGAAAAACCCAAACTAAAATAAAAATAATATTAAATAACTAGCTATAAAGACTGATCATCTACTAAGATCCCATAGCGAAGTAGAAAATGCATTTAAATATCTAAGAAAAATTAGTAGTAACCAGTTAATGACGGTAGACTGACATAGGTTCTGTGTTTAAATAATATATATATTATTGTATTGTGTTCAGCAGTAAATCTTTGACTTTAACTTAGGTGTGTTTATACATCGTACACACTCTTTCATTGTGTACAAGGAAAAACATGATTCAGACACACTTTCAAACAGACATTTTTATTTATCTTTCCTAATATTTCCTTGGAAATCTAAGGAGAATTCTTTAATATCGGGTCCACACAATCGTATGCCATTAGCAAGCTTTTACAAGACACAATTTATGTTGACATCTTGTGCACAGAACGTAGAAATTTTTACTCCCAGCTTAATATTACCTTCGTCCTTTAGTGATGTGACACGATTTTTTTTTTATGGGACCTGTTTTTCTGTGGAGAAAGAAAAATAAGAATTAAGTCATACTTATTATTGTTTGAATTTTGCTATCGGTGAGTTTTCTATTTTTTAAATATAAATCATTGTTTTGATTAAATCAAAGCAATGATTTAGATTAAAGAAATAGAAGACTCACCGATGATTATTGTGCCCACACATATAGGCTCAAATTGATAAAAAACAAAGTGAGGCCTTACCTCCACTTACGCACTAGGTAAAAATACTTCTGTTACAATCTCTGTCTACATTATCAGATACTAACAACAACATTTTTTATCTGTTGCTGCTATTTTAGCTTGAGGTAAATTTGCCAAAGTTGGATTTTTTATTTATTTATTTAACAATTTATGTACACAAGATAAGCTATAAATAAACAACATAATAAAACTTAGCACAAAGGTACTGCTTATTTCTAAAGAAATTTCTGCCAGCAGACCCGCGAAAAGAGAAGTGAAAAAGAAATGTAGACAATAGTGTGTAAAAAACAGAAAAAAAGAGTACGAGAAGTCTTAAACTAAGGCATTAAATAAACCTACACATATAATGTTAATATTAATATATATTCACATAAATATATACCTAATAATATATATATATATATGTGTGTAGTAGTGCTCTTTTAGGCGCTTTTTACTGCCTAAAGCTTAAAAATAAACATTTTCTCATATAACTTTACTTACCAAAGAATCTCATCCCATCCCTGTTCACCCACTATCCATAAATAATATTCTTCTCAACCCACCTTATTGCACCGTACATATGAGTATGAAACAAATAAGACATAAGAACTGTCGTAATGTACGTGAATACGGCGCATATACAGCAGATAGTGCTGCCCATTGTCCGGCACGGTTAGCTGACCAACGGAATTACGGCTAAGAAAATACAGAGGAAAAACCTGTATTGTGGATGAGAATCGTGCTTCCTTGAGGTAGGGGGAAAATGTGCGGCATATTTTGCGGAGAGAGCTCAGTTGGTACAGTGATCGTGGTCGCAAATATTTATTAATTACCTTTTTTGACCTTTATAAAATGTAGGTTATTTTGGATTCGCAGAAAAAAATAATTAACTACAAATATTTCAGTGCCCTAAGCTTTTCATTTATATGTCTTACGGCACTGGACTAAAAACCATAAGTTGATTTAAAAATATTGCAATAGATATTGAACTGATTTTCTAGACATTATAAGTTGAAACTATTAAGCAAGTTTTTCTATTTCTTCACTAATGTTTTTCTATTAATTATAGCTAGCCTTTGTTACATCTAAAGAATATATGACAACTGTACCAAATTCTCATGTGAAAATAATCTCGACACAGAACTCAATCTTACCAAAAAACTTAATTACAACACCGATCTTATCAGCTTAATGATCCGTTTCAAAATTATTGTCCATCACTTCTTCATTGAAAAGGGGCCAATATTTTTTGTCCCCATAAAAGGGTCCTTCAAAATCATTGTTTAAATACCTTTGAAAAGGTACCACACACAATGCATATTTTGAATACATTATGACCTGTGAACTGGTGGCGTTCCATCTTTTGTCGTGGCTCTAAAAAATATATGATCTAAAGGTTCATAAAGTAAGGGATTAAAATTATCGTGAATTTGTTTGTCATGATTTGCTTTTGATCTATTTAAGACACATGTCATGTCAGGCCAGTTTCTATAGCTGACGTATTGTCAGGTTGAAGTAGTCTAAATGCTCGCCTATAAATAAATTACCATTTGTTATTATAGTATTGGAATGTTCAACTTGATTATTGACTGTAATTTACAGACAATGACATATTATTATTGGATTTATTACAAATTGGTATTGATCAAGGTTTCTAAGAATATTGTAAACCGTAGATGCTTCACGGTTGCACATTTAAATTTTAATAATTATTGAAAATGGTACTGTCATAGTTATTATTAAAAATGATATTTATTTTGTATGTTGCATAGTATGTGATAGTAACGTACTCAGATTTTTAAACGCATTTCATCAACATTTTCATATAAATGACCTACAAACACATCCCCTCGATACCTCATTCTTCTAAAAAAAAACAGAATGTCTGTTCCTTTCAATTCCAAATGACAATCATTAGACAGTATCACAATATAACACATCAATCTACGGCCATATTGTGATACAGTTTCGTCACATATCATTAAAATAATAGTGGTCCAAAGATATCTCCTTGGGGACGCCTTAGGGGTCCCTTTATGTGAGACCCTTATCTAAGCATATCATTTATTCATGGTCATTATTTGACCATTTCAGTGTTAATGATGTAAGATCATTGTTCTTCTGTGTTAAAATGTCGTTTAATGTTTGGTGGAACGCGTAATATGATATCAAATGGTATAACGAATCTTCTTTGTCGACAACGTTTAAAGGTGACCCCAATTTTTTGCTTCCTATGTGCAAATGTTCATTATATTCGCCAATATTTATAAACGCATCGTTAAGTGTATTTTAAATGTTAGAAGAAAGGAACCTTTATTCGAAATAGTTGTTGGGAAGGATTTTTATTTATGGAAACACATTTAAAATAAACCGTTTTGTCGAGACATTTACAATTTGACAGTTGGCATTAAAGTTGTATAATTAATATCAAGAAACGACATAAAAATTATGAATTGGTACTAGTTCTAGCTCATACAAAACGAACAAGTGATATTTTTATAGCATTGCATTCTATAATGCCACAAGTTACACATGAATTCGTTATTTTTACAATCCTTAAGAAACTCAAGACCCATAACGTTTCAAATGAAATCAAACTCGCTAATCAAGTAACTAAAAATTATATAGCAAAATTTCTCACAACTATAAAGCCAATCATCAAAGTCGTTACATATTAAAAATTTGTCCAAATTAATAACTTTCTCATCGAGTACCATAATAGCCAAGGCTTATTTATCGTCCATTAAAAATGTAACTGATTCAAGGGCTATTATAGCAAGGATATTAAAATGTACTTCTGGTTGTTTTTCATTGTTAGTTTTGATTTTTTGCACATTTGTCACTTGTTTTGGGGCTAATCCCTTTGTAAGGAGTTCAAACAGGTTTTGGACAATAATCAACACTGTTGCAATGTTTATTAAACAAGGTAATAAGCGTGATCTCTTCAATAGATAGTTGTGTTTTGTTATTTTCTTAAACCGGTTTACTTCATGTGTTGCTTTTGATAAAATCTTTATTGTGTGAAATGTTCGCCTGTGATATTTTATGTGTAATGTTACACATTTATGGTCGTACGTGCGTATGTTGGTCCTAATAGCTTGTCTACATAAAATGTTTGCGAACTAAATTATCAACTGGGAAAATTAGGTTTTCTTATAGAAAAACTGTTACAGTTGTATTAACAACTGATAGTAGTAAATATGTCTATTATAGTTGAAGAAAAATGGTAACAGTTTTTCAGAAGTTAAACAATAGAATGATATTTAGTCGTCAAAAAAACCCAAGCAGTTGTTCTCTAAATTATCTTCTTTCACAATTCTTAAATCCTTTAACATTGGTACCTGAAATCTTAATCCTATTGAACAAAAACTAAGCCCCTTCAACTTCCCCTATCCTATTCACACCATAACTCTCTCTTGACCTATACAAACACCCTTCTGAAGAACTGAATGTAAGAATACCCAGTAATGAGATTGGTGCATTAATTCTAGGTCATAAACTATAGAATTTATGACTTCAGACTAGTCCTATAAAATACGACATGGTCTCTTTTTGGTGGCACCTTTATTTTTTGACAATGTTGTTGAGTTAGTGGGACAAATTTTTACTGAGTTATTACACTACATTGCTGTAGTGTTCTTTGGGAAAGGTGTTGAGTCAGTATACAGTTTTTTTTTTGCTATGATGTTACATGTATTGAATTAAACAGAGACAGTTGTAAGACTGCAATACCGATTTAAATATCTTTTAGTCCCTCATGAATAACTCATATTAAGAAAGTGTGGACGAACGCGAACCCCGAGGGCTGGTTTGAGGAAGCACGGAAGTAGGGTTCCTGGAGAGATAAGGGGGAGGCCTTTGCCCAACAGTGGGACAGTGTAGGCTAGTTAAAAAAAAAACTTTAAAAATGGTTAGTGATAGTAACAGAACGTTAGGTCTTGCCTAGGGGTAGCGGATAAATTCTTACCATGAGTTACCGCACCTCTGGGCACTCAGGCAGGGAAGGAACAGGGGTGGGTTTTAGTCAGTAAGAGTCTGACACGCCCTCCCCCTCCACCCAGAGCCGGAAATGTCATTGGATGATTTCCCACACCACAAAAAAAAAGTTCTACTAAAGGTTGCTGGTAATGAAAATGCATTTACAAATTAATTAGTAGTAGTAAACAGAACATTTGATTTAAATTTATATACTACAGAGAGAACAGACTAAAGTCACATATATTATTTCGATTTAGTTTCTCAATTATTTTTAAATGACTTCCTTTGAATAATCTAAAAAATCAACAAGTCGTCTCCACTGGAACAAGAACCAACAAGACAACTAAATTCAAAACTACAGTCCATAGAAAATAGTAATGGCTCTAATATCCCAACATAATTCAGTAGGTCCGTTTGCAGGACATAATTGACCATAAATAAAGCAGATTACACATGTTTATTTCAACCCTTTCAAAGAAAAGGGGTCAGTTGTAGACGGCCCCTTATAAAGACTAGACGAGTTACTAAGTTAACAAATGAGTGTAGCTGAAATAGCAATAAATATTTTTGCATTGTTTGCTATTTGACTAATAATGTAGTTTTCATTGTGTTAATGTGTTACCGTTTGTTCGTTATGGCTATGGGAATTTGTTCGGATTTGCTATTTCTTTATTCAAGTTGTTAAAAGTGAGTTATAAGTATAACAATGCTACCAAAGATACCGTGGAAGTGGTGAAGTTTAGAGCCAGCAAAATTTTAATTACCTTACCAGTTGTACAAAGAAGAAAAAAATGCAGTGTCGATTTTTTGTCTTTACTTTTATTAGGTTCATTGCCTTTACATAAATTATATTATCATTCATTCATTCTCCTGTCCTTATCCCAATTTATTTGGGGTCGGCGCAACATGTCTTTTTCTTCCATACTCCTCTATTAGTCTTCATCTCTGTAGTCACCCCCCTTTTACCCATATCCTCTTTGACACAGTCTAACCATCGTTTCTTTGGCCTTCCTCTACTCTTATAGCCATCCACATAAATACACAAGACTTTCCTCACGACATTTTCTTCATTCCTCCGCATCACATGCCCATACCACGACAACCGATTTCCATATATATGCGAATTAAACCATTACAACGAATAAACCATAATATACCATCGTTGTAATATAGTTTTTCAATTGATACGCTACCTCTTCTTCACAGTTAAAACACTAGGAAGTGGTGACGCGCGGGCGTTTTTGATGGGACTGTCTTTATGTAGAACTTTCACATTCTAAAAGTGCTGGCTCTCAGCCTAGTTTGAATAAATGACTTTCCATTTTTATTTTGATACTAGCTGTGCCCGCGGTTTCACCCGCGTTTATGTATCTTTCATAAAATAGTTTATTTTTTCATAAAATTTATCCTATGTTACTTTTAATACCTCCAAAAATATGTGTACAAAGTTTCATGTTGATCGGTTAAGTAGTTTTTGCGTGAAAGCGTAACAAACAAACTTACATTCACATTTATAATATTAGGCTAGTATTTTTAGTATGATTGAACTTTACTATTTTATGGCAAACAGATGGTTTCCTAAAAAAATCTAATTCTTATATTCTAACTCACGGACTAAATAGTGTTTTAATTTTATACCCAGGAAATATCCCTTTTATAACGCTTATCATACGCTTTTAATTAATTGAAATTACTAATCAGTACGAACTAAACAGTTAAAATAAGAAATATGTTCCCATTTTTCATATTTTCTAACAAAAGCCGCATCAATTAGGGGTTTAAACAATATTTGGAACCCCTTTCTAATTGTCTTCCCCACTTTGAACTTTGGCATCTCGTGATTAAAATATATCTGATCACCTTTGACCTATCCTATAAAAAAGGTGATTTTTGTCAAAAAGTGCTTTATTTATATGTGAAGATTAAACACAGGTGCAGAAGATAAGCGATTTTAATTTAGATTTTGTTTAGTTTGTAACGGAAAAAATATGAGAAATCATAACTTGAATTATTGAATTTGTTTTTTTAGGGATTTTTATAGATTTGGAATGTTTATTTTGTTCAAAATCCTTACGTTTAAAACATTTCTTCAGACTAAGCCCTTTTTTTGGGATTGAGAAATCTTCACATGACTTCTCCCGCTCTGGGTGGAGCAGGAGGGAGTGTCAGACTCTTACTGACTAAAACCCACCCCTGTTCATTTAATGAGTCTGATTGTGTCAAAATTATTTTGAACAATTGATTTGATGGTCAAACTGCTTTGTTTAAACTAACTATATTAGTATTATAAAGAGGTAAAGTTTGTGAGTTTGTGAGGTTGTAGGGGGTTATCTCTGGATCTACTAAACCGATCCTTTCCCTTCTTTATACTATTCTGCACAATCCTATTTCTCCTCAATACCTTAGTGAACGCTTTGAGTACCTCGTTCCGAGAGGTAAACTCTGTCGCACCACCTCCTCTCTTCTCCTTTGTACTCCGCGTCACACTTCCAGCCGCTATAATGGCTCCTTTTCAGTGACTGCAGTGCGTCTCTGGAACTCTCTTCCACACTCTCTACGCGACAGCCCTTCTCTGAATGTCTTTAAGAGGAAAATAAAAGAGCACTTCCTTTATCAATGACATATTATTAGGGTATATATTGGTGTATATTTGTATATATTAGTATATTGTATTTTATATATAGGGCTTATTTATATAAGTTTATATTGTACACAATCTTACCCTCGAATGTGACCTCACTCTATCACTCAAAGCTTTGCTGGGAGAAAACTCAACTTTGAGTTAAGCTCGCCTTTGTACATGAACTGTGTAATGACTTTATTTTATGTTAAGATTTGGTGTACAATAAAGAATTAAGAACCGATTTTGAAAATTCTTTTACCAATAGAAAGCTAGTTTGTGAGTGTCATAGGCTATACATTTTAGAAATTCAAGCGGACAAAGGTGCGGGCGAAGTGCTAGTAGTTTAATAAAGATTCTCTGCAGTCTAGGTGATAAATTTGTTATTCTATCCGAAAACACCTTTTCATTTGTTTGTGTAGTTGTTTTTGTTTATTTCCTCTTCTTTGCTTAACGTATCTGCCATATCCGGAGGAGTTACATATCTGTCTGAATATACTACAACTTCCTTATCAAACAACAAAACGACACGATTTATTTCACCAAACAACTCTATTCACAGTCATTCACTACTTGACATACGTCCATTGATCTTTATAATCACGTGATCAAGTAAAGAAATGGCTACAATAACCGAATTATGCCGAATAAGAGCCCACGAATGCGATAGATGTACGTCATTGATATTCAACGTTGATATATTGCCTTCTCTTGGACAATAGCTCCCCTCTGGTAAGTCGCATATTTCTGCCACCCCTCCCCCCGTTGTAGGGCTGTCGCGGACGTCAAGTGTCATTAATATAGTCTGTTTAAATATTAGTTGGGATTTTGAATTAATGTTTTGATAACAAACCTTACCATTTCACTGACGTGTTCGTTGATTTGTAGCTACTTTTCAATCTGTATATACAGGCTGTAAAAAGACACATCACTTAGCCGTCAAATACGCATACTTATAGTTACTGTACTGTAGATGTACATCTAATAAAGTAGCTTTGCGTAAAAATTACTACTGGGAAAAGACTTTATTTTTAGGTATGAAAAAAAAACTTATTTTTATTGCACGCAAATGTAACGCGAACCCAGGCAAGTAGAGTTAAACCCCGCCTTTTCGCTCTAAGCCACGTATGTAGTACTTGTCGGATACGTTTGATATTCATTACTTTTATGTAACTAAACGCGTAATTTCGAAAATTCGAAAAAAGAAACGAAATTTCAGGTACTGTTTATTTGGAAGAAAGTTTAGTAACAATTCGAATTCATTTTCGTAAAAAAGTAAAAAAAAATTGAGACTTTTACCTTCAATATTCATTCTGTAGATTCCCAGGTATGGTCTAGTGGAAAAAAATATGCAAATAATGGAGTAAAATATGTGGCTTTCGGCTTCAGAAACTGTCTTTTCACACTCGATATAAAATTCAAAGTCCTGACTGATGCCTGTCCTGAACGCACAGCCAAAACTCCTGGTCCTGGAGACATGCAACTTGGGGTGTATTCTTTGTAAAGAGTAGGTATCCACTAAGAAAAGGTTTTTCGAAATTCTGCCCTTAAAGGGGTGAAAAAGGGGTTGAAATTTTATACCAGGAGAAGTACTAATACCACGCGGGCAAAGCCGCTGGCAGAATCTTGTCTGTCATAAAGCCTTCAATAACTACGAGTATACGAACTGACATGCTTGAATACTTGTTGGTCTTTGTTGTTGTTGTTGTTGGTGGTTCTGATATTTTCATTTTATTAAAAACTATGACGGCGTCTTATTAGGGCGTTGTTGGGTGTTTTTCGTTTTAGCCGTGCAAATGAAATCATGCGATAATTGCTTTCTATTACGACGACGCCTTATTATGTACCAGTCTTAGTACCAAAATATATTAAAATATGCGTCTCAATCTCATACTCTTTCAATATTTCATCACAGAGTTATTCTGCTTATATTTTTCATTACTTAGGCAAATCTTTTAGGCTTCCTGACCTTTTTTTTGGGGTTCGAAATGATCAAATAACTTGTCCTGCTCTGGGTAGAGCAGGAAGACGTGTCAGACTCTAACTGACTAAAACCCACCCGTTTTGCTTCAATTACCTGTGCCAGCGCCGCCACAGTGACGTTTTTGATGGCTCCCGTGACCCAGGCAGTAATTTTCCTAGCCTAATGCTAGGCCTAGTACTACTGCTACCTTGAGAAGTTATTTGAAGTAAGTGTCTTTGAAAACTCCTCTGTTACAATTTTTAAAGCAAACCAAATATTTTAGCTTACTTATTACTGTAACTCACATTATCTCTTCTTCATCAACTAGTTCTTCATTCATTCTTCATTAGTCTTATTATTTCAAGGCAGCACTATTAATTGTTCTAGTGAGTGCTATTTAGCCTTAATTTACATGTGCATTAGTTCTTTTGTTATTAAGCTTGCTTTAAATTGTGCAATATAAGTGATGTGGCTGTACTTAATAAAATAAAATAAATAAGTATCTCAATAAATATTGACGACTTACGTACAAGATATCGAATGTGATCTCTCTCTATCATTCAAAAGTTTGGTCGGAGAAAACTCAACGTTGAGTCAAGCTCGCTTTTGTACATGAATTGTGTTATCTTATCACTGTGTACTATGTAATATTTTGGTGTACATTAGAGAATTAAGATAAAATAAATTAGTACAAGTGCCAGCCCTGACTAGTAACGCCCTCGTTACCGCGGCGACACGCCGCCGGTCACCCTTTACTGCTAGTGATGCGCACCTCGGAAACTCATCGATATTATGAATTATTTATTTTATTTTATTGTTCGATGGGGCATTTGATAAAGTTGTGGGTGTCCTTGCTAGTTTTGAACCATCGGTTTCGCGGAGTTTTTGACACTTGTTATAAGGTACTTCAAATTAGAATATACTTGTCTACTTTTATAAAAGTTAATTTCTGACTGTCGTTACAGTAGTCAGAAACATTATAATCTGACAGACATCGGAAAAAGGTACTGTGTTACTAAGTTACTGGATTGTGGAGATTAAAGATGAAAGTACTTCTTCTTCTTCTTTCGAATAAATGGTTTTGATCTTGTTAAATACGTTGGGCCCAGAAGCTGGCCACATTAATTGCAGCTTCAGTAGCTTTCAGTAGGTCCTCCATGTAAAGTACTGGTTTGCAGTTAACCCAGACGTAGTTAGAAAAAGGGTAGGCAGATTTAATTTCAGAATTGGTGGCATTATTTTAGTACATCAGAAAATTTTGAAAACACACAACAAACACACGCCTGTGGGTTTTCATTTTTTTACTAGTTCTGAGTAACACTAAAGTGTTTCATAGCACTTTATGCTGCAGCTATGAAGTTTGTTGCTATCATTAGTTTACTTAATGATAGCAAAAAACTTCATAGCTGCAGCAAACATTGCAATAACATATAATTACTCCATTACCTCTTTAAAAGAAATCATGTAATTACAGAAACACGATATTTTCTTGTTAAAACATGCCAACACTTTGTCCCCATAATTGGCAATAATTATTCAATCATATAGTGACAATCCGGTAGTTTGGATTTTAATTTTTAATGAAAAAAATATACGTATGACTGAAAAAATGGCAGTTTTTATATTGAAACGAGTGTTTTCTATTTACAGTTTACGGGATTTCCTCTTTTTTCAAAGCATGGTCTTATTAGTGAATCAACTGAGGGTTGTACGTAACATAATTGTATGTTTAGAGTTAATGACGTACCTATTAGGTACTTGTAACGTTTATTTTCAACTAGATGTTTCCTGCGGCGTCGCTCTTATGGTTTATCCGACAGGAAAAGTATTCTGGGATAAAAGTAGCTTATATTATTCAGCCATCTTTAAATTCATGAACGAATTTTTGTTATTTGACCTACCTATTAAATACTCTCAGAAAATAACCTTTTGCAAACATACAATTTAATATATCAGTATCCATAATCTAACATCAGCTTAGATGAGAAGACGATCTGCCAAAAGGTTGGAGAAGGACAGCAATGGACAGGCAAAGGTGGAGGGGTTTTGAGGAGGCCTATGTCGCAAGACAGCCTGACCTGGTAACTGGTTTTAAATGTTAAGTTATATACATATAGGAAAAAAAAATAGAAATGAGTATAGTTAGTATAATATAGTTAAGTATAGATATTATAGTGTATGTTTTATTATATTACAAATTGTGAAAAGGTCAGAGTAAATAAAGGCTATTTTACTTTTACTTTACTTTACTTTATATATTTCCTGCGGCGTCGCTCATATGGTCTATCCAACGGGAAAAGTATTTTGGGATAAAAGTAGCTTATGGTATTTAGCCATCTTTAAATTCATGAAAGAATTTTTGTTATTTGACCTACCTATTAAATACTTTCAGAAAATAACCTTTTGGAAACATACAATTTAATATATTAGTATCCATAATCTAACATCAGCTTAGTTAACATCTTTAACAACATTTAAACAATAAGAACAATGTTATTTGTAGAGTAAATGAAATTAATTAGAAACAAGTTTCGTATAATAGAGAAATTAATGCAGCAAATTTATTTAACACAGTAAAAAAAGGCAAACACATTAAAAAAAAAAACTGCATAATAAAATCTATGAATAATTAATTCAGCGCGTCGCATCACTAAACGGCTAGTGTTGCGATGACTCACCAAAGGCGAGCTGCGGTTACCGCTGCGCATGTGTTGTTCAACTTTTTTTATTCAGGTATTACTGTACGATTGTGTCCGTATAATTTACTTCTATTAACGGGGTAGATTAGTAGTTTAAGTAAAGGTTTGTAATTGTATAGGTATTTTCATTTTGTAATGGGTTCTTTGTATGGGTGAATAGGTCCTACTAATATTATAATTATGAAAATTTGTGATGATGTATGTTTGTTACTCTTTCACGCAAAAACTACGGAACGGATTTTGATGAAACTTTACAGTATATTGCTTATACATCAGAATAACATCTCACCATCAGCCTTTTAATGTCCCCACTGCTGGGGCACAGGCCTCCTCTCTGTGGGAGGGTGAGGGCCGTAATCTACCACGCGGGCCCAATACGAATTGGTGGATGTCACATGTCTTCGAATTTTTGGTTGTAGGCCATGCCGGTTTCCTCACGATGTTTTCCTTCACCGTTTTGAGAGCAGTGGTGCTAAAATAACTTACACAAAGTAAAGCGCCTACCTGGGTTTGAACTCACGACTTGTAAGTCGCGACAATTACCACTGGGCCACCACTGCTTTCCGCTCATAACACATCTATACTAATATTATAAAGAGGTAAAGTTTGTGAGTTCGTCAGGTTGTAGGGGGTAACCTCTTTAGTCAGTTAAAGTCTGACACGCCCGCGGGAGAGTCATTGGATGATTTCCCAAGCCACAAAAAAAGGGATAATCTCTGGACCTACTGAACCGATTTTGAAAATTCTTTTACCAATAGAAAGCCACGTTTTTTGTCAGTGTCACAGACTATATATTTTTGAAATCCACGCGGACGAAGTTGCGGGCGAAGTACTAATACTTCGCTGGCGAAGTCACTGGCTGAAACTAGTAAGTACTCGTAATAATTTTGAACCAAATAGTGCGGTGTCGTTTTGGGCATGGCTAAGTTTTGGGTGATAGTTCTTCCTACAATTGGATAAATATTTTAAAGATAGGTATTATTACCATAGAGCACGGAGATGACGGTATTGTTAACACGTTCCATACAAAATAAACGTATAAGTAATAGGGTCGGAGGAGTGTATGACAGATTCATCGCGGCCCCAGAACGCAAAGGAATATGGGTGGGTTTTAGTCAGTAAGAGTCTGACACTCCCTCCCGCTCCACCCAGAGCGGGAGGAGTCGTCTGATGAGTTCCCACCCTCAAAAAAATAAACTGCCAAGTGCGTGTTGGACTTCGCATATTTAGAGTTTTGAACAAAATGTATTTTTGACTGTTTTTATGGCTTTGGGTTAACAAGATGAAAAGAATCATGTCCATTCTTGACCTGAAAATTTTTGACCGCGTCTAGTGATGTAAAATATCTTAAAAAATTGCATTTTTTTGCTTGTTTCGTATAGCTTAACTGAATTTTCAAATAAAGGCTGGGAAAAATATATTTTACGATGTTTATCATACTCAATAGACTTTTGGGATTTTAGGACTATAAAGAAAAATAAGTGTACAGTTGACAGATTACGCATAAAACGATCTTCTTTAACCGCAACGTTAAGTGAATGAAGTACTACATACATCTACATTCTAATTGGGGGAAAAAATACTAACTAACTGATGACTAGGCAGCATGGTCTTTGACCGCAAGGAACAAAATAAAAAAAAATGAGAAGCTGTCATTTGTTTGACGGTTTGCACTTTGCAGTCCAATTGCAGTGAAATTATATTCTCTTTGATTGCAGTCGTTCGTTTGTTGTTGTTGCTCTTGCTACCTACGTATTGTGCGATTTTGGATTTTCTGATACCCTGACAATGAATTTAACGCTCTCAGCGATTAAGAAACAATTTACTTTAATAATTATCGTATAGTTTGTGAGGTTATAAAAGCTGTCAAACCTTATCTGACAACTGTTTTAACCTCAAAAACTTATTTACCTAATAGCATTTTTCCCTGGCCTCTAAATGAAAAGGTGATAAGTTATTGTGTTAATATAACCAATAATTGTTTTTATACAACACTAGTTGTAAGTAGAGACGACTTGTAAAACAAATCAAGTGACAGGTCAATAAATGTATGGAAAGTGGGCATGATTCTTTCTGTTTGGTGTAATTTGTGTTTTGTGTTTTCTGTTTTGTTTTGTCTGTTTTGTGTGTGTGTCTGTATGTGTGTTGTTTGTTGTTTCTGTTGTGTTGTTATGTGTGTTTCTGTTTGTGTTGTGTGTTTGTGTGTTGTGTTTGTGTGTTTTTGTGCGTGTGTTTTTGTGTTTCTGTTTGTATTGTGTGTTTGTGTATTGTGTTTGTGTATTTGTGTGTGTGTTCTTGTGTTTCTGTTTTCTGTGAAAATTTGAAGACTGTAACTCCAACCGTTTGGCTGTAAAACCTGTGTTATAGACGACGGATAGACAGACGAACACGTGAGTGACAGCAAAAGGGTTTCGTTTGGACTCTTCGGGTACCGTACCCTAAAAAAGTTTGTAAGAAGTGAGTGTCACTGTTTAGATACTCAATGAAACTGTGAAACCGTAAGACTTCTGACTAAGGTGATAGCCGAAATTTGTGCTCTGCGCAATTTCCATGAGCACGAATGTTATGAGCAATGGTGTCTCTAATCACTGTTATGTGCAATGAGGTATAATTTAATTATAGAAGTGATTTCACTGAATTAAAGCATAGCACAGTTTATTCAGCCTTTTTATAATATGTGCACTGCTGGCACACAGGGCTCCTCTCTGTAAGAGTGTGTGAGCAGTAATCCACCACGCGGGCCCAATGCGAGGTGGTGGATGTCACATCTCTTCAAAGTTTTGGTTGTAGGATATACCGATTTTCTCACGATGTTTTCTTTCGCCGGTTTGAGAGCAGTGGTGATGAAGTAATTTATATATAGTAAAACACCGCTACCACTAAAAAAAAAAAAAAAAAAAAAAAAAAAAAAAAAAAAAAAAAAAAAAAAAAAAAAAAAAAAAAAAAAACTACTAGGCCACCTCTGGCTCTTTCTCTATGTTTCACTGATAAATGATGTTGATAGGGGCTCGTGGTTAAAGCAAATAACAGCCACACGGGTTGATTCATCAGGTTAAGCTACGCTTGCCAGGGTTTGTCCATGGATGGGTGATTCTTTACAGACTCCTCCTTTCCTCGGAAAGCACGTTAAGCCGTTGGTCCCGGCTGCCAATCGTGGATCTTTGACAATCGTTACGAGTCATCAAAAGCCCGTAAGTCTGACAGCAAGTCTTACCAAGGGGTATCGTATTACCCAGTTACTGGGTTGTGGAGGTCAGATAGGCAGTCGCTCCATGTAAAATACTGGTATTCAGCTGCACCCGGTTAGACTGGAAGCTGAACCCAAGATAGCTGGAAAAAGGCTAGGCAGACTGATAGCAGACTACAAACTAACAAGAGTATAGGTAAATCCATCGGCAACTTCATTTAACAGATACATTGAAATTATGTTAATATTAGAGTTACTCGTATATATAACTAAAGAATGAAGACCGTCCGTATGTTTTAGTAGGAAGTTGTTAAGTCCCTAGGTGCAATGGCACTTGTGTAAGGGAAATGGGTCAGTATGATTCATGCAACTGCACTGCGGGCCAGTCCAGCGGGACTAATGTATGACGATTTACATGCGATGCATCGTTTCTATTCGTCACTGTTTGCACATGCACACAGCTCAAGGTAATCTATGTTTAAAGTAGCAGATATTTTGTGTTTAATAGAATCTTAATTTCAGGAATTTAGCACAACAGTCACGTAACAATATCATGAAAAGGGGTCTTAATTAGCGGAATAGCTACTGAAAGTTGTACGTTAGGACTTGGAACAGTCTATAATAACAATAGTATAATAATAATAAGTTTATTTCACTTGATTTTTCACAGTGTTTCAAGAAATTTCTAGGCTATATTTTCACAATAAAATAGAATTAAAAATCTGTAGCCGAACTAGGCAAAAGCCTGAATTTCAGCTATCAGTGCCAATCCCCTCAAATATTAATTATTATTGCTAGACTTCGAGGAGAATTGTTTTTTAACATATAATCTAAAGTCTGCCTAGGGGTTGTGGATAAATTCGAAACAGAGTTACCGCGCCCCTGGGGACTTAGACAAAGTAACAATTTAAAAACGATAACGAAGTTAGAAAAGACTAAAATGTATGAGATTGACATAAAGCACGCTAAGTCACGTGGTCAGTCGACTGTCGACATCGTTATCGCAAGTTGGTAGACAATGTTATAATTCGTAACGAAACCATAAAGAAACGAATTGCTATCGTGTTTATCCCATACAAATGCGTAGACAAGCAGCGCTTTCAGAGTTCGCCTTCGCCTCGATCGTGATCGCCAAAAAAGATAACGAAGGAACGCTAACGCTAGGAAATGTTTATCGATATCTCAGAGACGATGACGAATTTAGATATCGTTTCGCTACGAAGCGATGTTACTTTGTCTACAGGGCCTGGGCACTTAGGGCAGGGAAGGAACAGGGTTGGTTTTAGTCAGTAAGAGTCTGACACGCCCTACCGCTCCACCCAGAGCGGGAGATGTCAATGAATGATTTCCGAACCCCATAAAAAAAATACTTTGAACAGTAAATTATATTTGAGGTGTAATCTTTTCTAACTACACAATGATCACGATGACTGAAAACTTGATTTCGACCTTAACTAGTCTTTGTTTTTTTAGAATATATAATTAAATATTTGAGGGAGGCCTTTGTCCAGCAGTGGGAGATTATAGGCCAAATAAATAAATATAGATATCTTACTGAGGACCCACCCCGGCTTTGCGTGGGAATAAATGATTCGTAGCACCATCTAGCGATGCAATTATGGCCGTTGTTAGTTACTGTTCTTTCCCTCGAGAACAGTACTTTTTTTCTGGATGAAATTTCTATGTGTGACAACGTACACACAGAATGTAACGGAAAGGTGAGGTGCATAGAAATGAACAATTTTTTTAAGAAAAAGTAGAAAATTCCTAAAAAACAATTTGAACTTTCAATACAAAATTGATAATCAGCTAATTTGAAAATTTCCTCAGGTTTTCTTGAAGAAAGTTGCTCATATCGATGGGCAGATGTAGTTTTTAAAATATGACCACACCTTTCCGTTACACTCTGTATATGCAAAATTACCTGATGATCGGCTCAGTGATTTTGGTGTTAAAAGAAATAATCTATGGAAAAAATAAATAAATCTATCTTTAAGGGATAAATATAACTCAAAGCAAATTGTAAAATATTACTTTCCAAGAAATTACATTCTGACAAAATAGTTGCTCTCCCAAAAGGACATGTTCATTGCCAATCTAAACGCCAACACAATTCTGCGATATTTACCGTTTAATTAAATAGCAGTGTCCATCTCTAGCGTGTAGTGACAGGACTAATGTCTCTAATTGAAATACCTTTTGTTAGTGGCCGTCAAGATGCATTCTTTTGAGGATAGTGAAGATTTTACTGGTCCGTGGAATACCAGGGTGTTGTGTGACTGTCTTTGGAGAATTTGTTTGTATAGGGTTCCCATCTATGAAATTGGCGTCTTTTTTTCTCACAAATAGAGAACCTCGTCACTTCTATAAATTAAAATATTCATCAATTTCTTAATATTCTATCGAATAATGACCGTCAAAGACAACGTCAAATAGTAAAAAAAAAACTTATTACTTATAGTTTTATACAAAAAAAAAATACCTTAAAAAAATTACTCCTCTTTTTGTTAGAAGAAATGAAACCACTATTTGTTTCAACTTAGACTTCTAAGTAATTCTCCATACAAAACGCTGATTTCACAGGTCTCGACCTTTTTTGTTTTTTCGTTTTGTGGAGACCTAATATTTTGTTTTGAGGGGACTCAAACTATACTCAAATCTAAGTTGTATTTCCTTCTCAAACTCTATCATCTCTATCACTTTACAACTAATAATATTACAAAGCCTTGGTATGTATTTATTGTGTGTACGTTACTCCTTCACACTTAAACAGCTGAACAGATTCAGACGAAATTTGGTACCAGAAGAGCTTATATTCTGGATTAACACATATGCTATAATTTAAAAAGTTTTCTACCTTAACCCGCGTGTAGTAACTAACTTCACGCCGGCGTGGCGGAGCCGCGTACGGTAGCTATTTATTATATTTTTTTTGTTGCATTTTGAAAATGTTCGTAAATAGTTATTATCTCTATTAGTCTCAACTTATTGATTCGATTAAAAAATTTTCAAATATACCTATTAAAACAAAAAATAATTTAATTAGTCCGCCATCTTTGGGATTTCACAATATTGAATTCAGAATGACGTCACTTAGCAAACTGTGCATTGTCATCAAAACTGAACATGTACGCAAAATTTCAGCTTAATCGGAAATTGGGAAGTGAGTCAAATTTAAATTCTAAGATTAGTTTGACGGCACGGTTGGCGCAGTGGTTGAGCGTTCGGCTGCTGCGCTGCGTATCGCGGGTTCGATCCCCGCACGGAACAAATATTTGTATGGCCTACAGATAGTTGTCCCGGGTCTGGGTGTCTCGTGTATGTGAGTTTACATGTTTGTGAACGCACCCACGATACAGGAGTAATTCCTAGTGTAGGGCAACGTTCTTTTTTTAAAAAGAAAAAAAAAAGAAAGAGTTTACATAACTAGTTAGTTACAAGTCCTAATATGAGTGTGTTAAAAAAGTACACTTTCGTCTTTCGTCGTCATTTTTAACCGACTTCAAAAAGAAGGAGGTTATCAATTCGGATGTTTGTTTTTTTTTATGTATGTTCGGGCATAACTTCGTCATTTACATACGGATTTGCAAATTTTTTTTTTTTATTCGAAAGGGGTTTGTTCCGAAATAGTCCCATTTAAATTTCATATAGATCTCATGATGGGTTTCAGAGACAAACAACGGAACTCTTCAAAAATTTACAGCAAATCAACCGCGATTGCTGCTACCGTATATCTATGAATAGTTCACACAGTTTAATGGGGAACCGCAACTAAAAAGTGAAAAATATTTTTTTTTTACAAAAAAATAGAACCGACTTCCAAAAAAGGTCGAAAATAACTTTAATTTCGGAAGTCGGTGTCAAAAGACGAAGACACAAAACCAGAAACACCAACTTCCGAAATTAAAATTATTTTGCACTTTTTTGGAAGTCGGTTCTATTTTTTTTCTGGGACCTCAACAAATGTAACACAACAGAAGCAAGTAAGAATATAATTAACCAAATCAATACCAAACAAAGAGATCAATTAACTTACTACAACAAACTACCCACAAATTTGCACAGTATTTAGTTGCCATCAATAACTGCTATCTCTGTTCAACATAAATCATAGCCGTCAGCTTTGCGGTCGTGTTCAACATGCACACAAATGTGGAGTGTTAGTGTGGGATTATGTTGATGAACGTGTTGTGGTACTGTTGAGGTGAGACTACATTACGTACTGATTAAATCTTAATCAAAATAGATAAGACGGTTATCAAACCAAACAAACGGCATCCTTCTATATTTCAATAGCTATAAAGCTGAGATTGCACGATATTTTTTGCTTCTTCTCGTTTTTTTTTTTTTCTGGAGTGGGAAGTCATCCAATGTCTTCGCCCGCTCTGGGTGGAGCGGGAGGGCGTGTCAGACTCTTACTGACTAAAACCCACCCCTGTTCCTTCCCTGCCTGAGTGCCCAGGGGTGCGGTAACTCATTTTCAGAATTTATCCGCTACCCCTAAGCATGTAGGCACCGGCCACGATGAGCCCCGTCAGTGGCGGCTGACATTCATCTCTTTGAGGCGCGCGTGGAACACTACGCGCCGTCGACTCACGGGCCTGGTACTGATCGGACGGTGAGCTACGCTCGCCGTCCGCAGGCCCAGGTCTACGGTGGCCGGAGATCGTCTCGGAACGTCCTACGCCCAGTACGCTTCTTCTCCTTAGAATATCGACGGCAATCTAAATAAATTTGGCTATATGTTTGGTGCCATCAGGCGTTCATTAGATCCTGCAGCGAGCAGGCAACAGGATTACAGGATACGCAGGTAAAAATCAATGAGCCTTATAAAAGTTTTTTTCTCAACAAAAGTGGCATAGTTTGGTTCCGCCAATCCCGTTTCATCATCGGACCACTAGACCTACGGCGATGCGCCTCTGGTGCATGGTGAACATCCCACCCATATGCACAAAACGTTTTGGCAACACATTAATTGTGCGCAAAGCTCAATCAATCTCAGCCTTTTCCCAAATATCTTGAGGTCGGCTTTCAGTCTAACCGGATGCGGCTGAATACCAGTATTATACATGGAGCGACTGCCTATCTGATCTCCACAACCCAGTTACTGGGTAATACGATACCTCTTGGTAAGATTGGTTGTCAGACTTTCGGGCTTCTGACGACCCGTAACGACTGTCAAAGATCCATGATTGACAGACCAACGATTTAAGGCCCTACTCACGGTCAGTGGCGCCCTCATTGAATAAAAAATCAGCTTACCACAGAAAATAAATATTAAAAAATCCAACGTCACGTTTGTTACAAAGAGGATAAAGCATTTATAGAATGTTTCGTATCTAAAGCAGTAGGCAAAAGTACCAAAACGGCCGTTTCTGACACTTTTACCTACTACTTTGGATACGAAACATTTTCGACCGTTAGTAGACCCTTAACGTGTTTTTCGAGGCACGGAGGAGTCTCGGTAGATAAAGATGGTCACCCATCCATGGACCAACCCCGGCAGGCATAGCTTAACCTGATGGATCGACCCGTGCGGCTGTTATTACTTTAGCCACGAGCTCCTCTTTTACTTACTTCGTACTCACTCTTTTACTTTTCGTTATTTCTAGGCAAGTGTGAGCATATTAATGATAAAAATGACGGTCGCACAGTGTGTTATTTTGCCTTAGTTCGGACATGCTCGTTTTATGTGTATTTGGGAAAGCCTAAAATGAAACAAACCTCCTAACAAAACTCCGCCGGCTCTAACTACTGTAGTTTAAGAGAAATATATAAAATCGAGAAAAATCCTTAAAAACCATAGAAACACAATATCTTGTTTTTTATTTTGATTTTTACTCGAAATGTTTTAAGGTATGATAGAAATTCACTACCGGAACCATTTTTTTCTTGAAAACTTTAAAAATCTTGCTCAGACAAGTGAGATTTTTTTTTTCTATGATTTAGAAAATATTTTTTTTTCGGCCATTCTCTTCACGGTCGCGTTTTTTGTTAAGCCTAAATATTAACCACTATAATAACTAACACCACAAAAAAAATCAGTTGCAACAGGCCCAGGATTTCGGAAATATTGAATTTTGAAATTGTCGGTTAGGGTTGTCACTCAAACCTGTGTGCGATACTTACGAGTACTTCATGCGAATATTACTCATTGTGATTCATTATTTTTGACTCAGGTAGGTATTAACAACTGTCGGTTTAAATTGTGGCGTGCATAGTTTACACAGTTTAAGTTGATATGAAAAAATAGTGCGAAAATTCAAAATCAAAATTAAATTATTTACGGTTGAATTTGATCACTACTTTTGTTTATGATCTATCTTCGATGAAAGGTATTATGTGGGATTGGGAAGGGGTCCGCCCTCGTTAGGCAAATGCTAAAACCCAATTCCTTTACATAATATCTGGAGATATCTTAGGCATAGAGACATGGTTGGTGGATGATCTGCATACTATTTTAGTAGTGCTGTCGAGTGGCTTAATAATAGATGCTGAAAAATTTGATGCCTTTTGTAAATCAGTAGCTAAAAAGTACGTGGAGAAATACAATTGGTTTTGCATGTCTGTCACAATGCACAAAATATTAATTCATGGCCGTCAAATTATAGACGCTAGCCCGTTACCCAAAGGTATGTTGTCTGAGCAAGCAGGCGAGTCAAGGAATAAATACTGGCGCTATGATCGACAACATCATACCCGGAAATTAGACAGGAAAACTACAATTTTAGATTTATTTCACCGTGCATTAGAGTCGTCCGATCCATATATATCCTCATTAACACTTAGTACACGTAATAAACATAAAAAACCTTTACCCCTATCGAAATCAGTGCTTCAACTCCTATGCGTAACAACTGACAATGTTCACTACAATAATTTAGAATCTCAAGGTTTTGAAGAAAATATTACGCTGACGACTGACGAAATCATAATTGAATCCGACAGCGAGGAAATGTCATAAATAAGCGTTTACAACATGTTTAGCATAAATTGATTTAATCGATTGAACTAATCAATTTAAATATTTACTTTTTTGTGACAACCCTATTTCCATAGAAATTTAATAAAAACTTAGAAACTCAATATCTCCGAGATCCCGCTAGATACATATTTAGAATTTTCTCCAGTTGAAGGTACTTTACATAAGTATATTACGAAAACAAAAAAAAACGCGACCCGCAAATAGTTAATTTTATATATTTTTTTTTCGTTAATTGAAAAAATATTTTTTAATTCCGGTTCCTGTTACGTTAGAGCCTTGTAATTTTTACAATTTATAGATTTTAAACCAACAATTAAGTGGTAGTTTGCAAGACACTGAAATTTTGCTTCATTAAAGAAATACAGACGAAAAACTTTTTCAAGAAGGTCAGTGACCTTTCACTAAAATATTTGTATCTCTTAAATGAAGTGAAATATAAAAACGGGGGTTTCTCAGAATGGTTTATTAAGGTTAAATCTATAAAGAAAAAAAATAAAACTGACATGTCCGCAACTAAGGCAAAATAACACACTGTGCGGTCGGTATTATTTATTTATTACAGACATACTCGTACATACAGCTATCATTACAGTAACCCAATGCAATAGTGTAGACAGAAATAATAATTACAATAATACAATTCAATTAGCATTAATAATACAAAACAATACAATACAATAAATTAATTAATTTAATACGATTATTTCAAGTAAAATCTAAACTCAACTAATTACAATAACATAAAATGTGTAAAGTAACTTTTGCAAACTCATTTAATTAACAAGAGAGTAAATCTATCCTATCGGCAATCTATCCTATATATCTATCCTATCAAGCAATGGAATTTAATAAATAAAAACTCCTAGAGAATGTGTTCACACTTGGTAACTGCACCAATACTAAAGTCTATATTTTATAACACAAGTTATAAGCATTTACTGCTGAGCGTGAGGTTCTGGGCTTGATTCCCGGGTCGGGCCAAAAGTGCTATTAGGCTTTTCCATTAGAAATTTCTCAGTAGCAGCCCGAAGTTTGGCAGTTGGTGGTGTGACACCCTCGTGGTTCAGAAAATACGTAAAGCCGTTGGTCCTTCGTCTGATCTCTCCCCGGTCGTGTCGGATTGTCGTCCCATCGGACTATGACAGTAAAGGAACAGAGAGTGCACCTGTGTCTGCGTACACGCTTGTACACTATAATATATCTTGCGTACTTGGCTAATCTCCGTTGAGATAGACCACTGTGATCGACTTTCGGTCGAGAGGGTTATAATTCTATTCTACTTTATCACACGACACACCAAGAGGATCATCGGCAATGATAGGCTCGTTGAGTCGAAACTCCAAAGTCTTGAACATGGACGCCGAGTTGCTAGCCTGTCGGTTTTCTATAGATTACATTTTGGGGAGTGTGCAACGGAATTGCATAATTTGATTCCGCCAAGCCCGTTTCATCAACGGACCACAAGACGTACGGCGAATTGCCACCGGTTCATGGTGGACATCCCATCCATACGTACAAAGCGTTTTGAGAAAACATTCAGTGTGGGTACAGCTTGGGAGTGGAATTCCCTACCGGAGTCTGTGTTTCCTGATAGCTACAACCTCGGAGTCTTTAAGTCAAGAGTGAATAGGTTACTTCTAGGCAAGCGTGCTCTATCTTCAACCACATCAGCCCTTACCATCAGGTGAGATAGTGGTCAAACGCATGCCTATTAACAATAAAAAAAAACGATTACAATTCCTATCAAAAACTTCACGTATCACCACCAAACCATAAAAAATGGTTGCCCGAATAAAACAAAGAACCGGTGACCGTCGGGAGCGATAACA
The DNA here is from genome assembly GCA_951329385.1 of Polia nebulosa. NCBI lineage: Eukaryota > Metazoa > Arthropoda > Insecta > Lepidoptera > Noctuidae > Polia > Polia nebulosa. Next base: position 5,249,427 of record OX589609.1, read on the forward strand.
GATACGTTTGTTTATTTATTTCATTTCTTTGTATTCTCAAAACGTTACGCCATTATTTTTATTGAGATAATCCGTGTGATTCATATACTTTAACTCTGTGATTTATTGCTAGAGTTCGCGATCGGAATTTTCTTTTTATCAATAAGGCTTTTGTGGTTTTGTTTTGGCCGAGAGCTTTTCTTTTGATGTACAAGTACATTGGCTTGGCTGGTTCTGTTAATTCATTGGTAAATATTGGAGGCTCAAATAAGAAAGTAAAAATTATGACTCATTCTACAGACCTATCTTCATATTAATTTAAACTACAGCATTTCAATGATGGGCATAGTCCTCTCCAATTATTTCAACGCTCTCAAAACGGTGAAGGAAACCGGCATGTATGAGAAAAAAAAATTGGAAACATGTGACATCCAGCACCCTGCATGGGGCCCGCGTAGTGGATTACGGCCCACACACACAAGTGAGGACATTAAAAGGCTGATGATAATGATGATGCAATAGCAGTTCAATGATTGGCATAGTCCTCTCCAATAATTATTGAAAGTATTGGACCTCCAATTATTTCTCACTCATTATAGTCAAATTCCTTGAAAGACATTTCTTTGAAAGATTAACATAACATAAAAATAATCCGAAAGATACATATAACCGAACACAATAAATATTTAAATAGTGCAAAAAAAATGTGACATACTTAAAAGAAGACTTTTACAAAGAATCAATCTTCCTTCACCGCATCATCCCATTAAAAACATTCAATTCGACAAGCCCAAACCATTATTTTCCCAAGTTCCAATAAACACTCATACATAGCTAGTAAGAAAGCCGTCAATCTTATAAGACTGGCAACATAACACGTAATGGAGGATGAAACGATTGAAATAATCTAATACAATGTAGACGGACAAAGGATTTGTATGCTATCAAGTTATGAGCAAGACTCGGTAGTCAGTTGGGTGCAGTTAGCAGAAATTCAATTATAAGTTCGTTCGTAGTTGGGCAAAGAGTGTGCAGGTAGGATGTAGGTAGATAGTTTAATGATAGCTCCACCCAAATATCTAGTAAGAAAGAAAAGAGGTCACTACTGAGATTTTTATTTTATCATTTAGATATAAGTTCGCGTTTGACGTTTTTGGTGGGATTTCATTCAATGACATCGCCCGCTCTGGGTGGAGCGGGGGGGGGGGGGGAACTGACTAAAACCCACCCCTGTTCCTTCCCTGCCTGAGTGCCCAGGGGTGCGGTAAGTCTGTTACGAATTTATCCGCTACCCCTAGGCATAGCACACTTGCCTAGAAGTAACTTATTCACTATTGACTTAAAGATCCCTAGGTTTGTATCTATCAGGAAACACAAACTCCAGCAGGAATTTCCTCTCCTTAGCTGTGCGGACAATGTATTTGATCCCAAAACGTGTATTGATTATGGGTGGGATATCCACTACACTAGGTTGTCTTTAGTTTGAGTTCTGTAAAAAGGAAAAAAGGAAAGTCTTGTAATACAAGATCTGACTCTTGTATTGTAATAGAATTTTTGTATGCTCTCGAATATTTTATTTACCTCGAAGAATATTATTTCGTAAAATAAATCAATATTTTCTAGAATTATTATACAAGAATGATTTCAAAATTATAATTGTGTTCAAAATAAAATATTATACGAACTGTAGCGACATCTATGACGCCATCTACGAACTAAACACACAAATCTTGCACCACGCAAGCAGATTTCAAATGGAGATCTGCTGGACTTTCCACCCTATTCCGTATTCCTCTAATGTCTGAAAATAAAAACATTGGATTTGACTGTGTGTCCAGTCTGTTTAAAATCCTGATCTATGCTTATAAAGCTTTACGGCATACATCACCCAGTTGACTCATAACCCGGGTTGCGAGATCGCTTCCAGTTAACTTGGTGATGCGGTCGTCTTTTAAGATGGCCGTATGGTAGAGAAGGTGAGCAGTTAGTTGATATCATTAATTCATGCCAACATAATCTTGGGGGCTTGGGGCATACGAGTTTTATAGTAAACTACGTAGTTTTTTTTTCAGTCTACGACAACTCGAGGTATAAATGTCACAAGTTTGTCTGATGAGCATGATGTCTGAGTTTGATTCTTAGGTCAAGCAAAGTATTTTTAGGTTTTTAAGATATTCTCAGTTACACAATCACCTCCCACTCTGGGTGAAGCTAGAGAGATTTTCAGACTCTTACTAACTAAATCCCACCCGTGTTCCGTCATTCCAGTCAGAAAAATACTGGCACCCTGAAACGTGAGGCTTATGTTTATAACTGAGCAGACAGACAGACAGATAGGCAGAACAGATTGATTGATGTGTACAAGCAACGTGGTATATTTCATAACTTTATGTTATTTATTCAGGGACAATAATAAATAATAATAATGCTAAGCTTGGTAAGCAATTTAAATAATTTTGCGTGTCATGGCAGATGTTATTGCGAAAATCAAAGGTGAATTCCAATCAATTAATCTGCCTAGCCTTTCCCAACTATCTTGGGGTCAGCTTCCAGTCTATAAACCGGATGCAGCTGAATACCAGTATTTTACATGGAGCGACTGCCTATCTGACCTCCACAACCCAGATACCTCTTGGTAAATGATAATGATAAATGATAAATGATAAATGATAAATGATAAATGTAAGGTAAGACTGGTTGTCTGACTTTCGGGCTTATGACGACCCGTAACGCCTGTCAAAGATCCAACGGTTGACAGCTGGGATTAACGGCTTAACGGCTTAACGTGCTTTCCGAGGCACGAAGGAGTCTCGGTGTGTAAAGATGGTGACCCATCCCCGCCAAGCGTAGCTTAACCTGATGGATTGACTCGTGCGGCTGTTATTACCTTAGCCACGAGCTCCTCACCAAAGGTGAATTCCAAACCGCTTAAATTCTTTGACTTAAGGCACCAAACAAATACTCCATTTAATTGCTCTAAAGGCAGGATTGATTCATAAGATGCGGGTCGTAAACATTCAAATAAGTCGCATATTATGACGATGGCTTTGTTGTTCATCGGAATATCATTAAATGGGTTACTCCGTAACTATAAGTTTTTCCTTATTGATGCATTTACGTTAGTTCTTTTTTCATAGAAGCTTTTGAATAAATCGGCCACAAGAAACTAGCTTTCTTTTCTTTACGTAGGCTCCGTTTTATTCACATCATATTTTAAGTAGTTTATTAGTATCTTACTGTATTTGTTATATTTCAGTTTTTTGTATTTTATCCTGACATTATCTAAAGGAGGAGCTCGTGGCTAAAGTAATAACACCACCAACAGCCGCATGGATCAATCCATCAGGTTAAGCTACGCTTGCCGGGGTTGGTCCGTGGATGGGTGACTATCTTTATATACCGAGACTCCTCCGTGCCTCGGAAAGCACGTTAAGCCGTTGGTCCCGGCTGTCAAACGCGGATCTTTGACAGTCGTTACGGGTCGTCAGAAGCCCAAAAGTCTGACATTCAGTCTCACCAAGGGGTATCGTATTACCCAGTAACTGGGTTGTGGAGGTCAGATAGGCAGTCGCTCCATGTAAAATACTGGTATTCAGCTGCATCCGGTTAGACTGGAAGCCGACCCCAAGATAGTTGGAAAAGGCTAGGCAGATGATGATTATCTGAAGGTTTTGGTTGCCGTACGTCACGTCTTAGGCGACCACTGAAAATCAGCGCCGTGCTGTGGTTCCCCCACGGCATAGCATTATGCTGAGTTGAAGCCTTCTTGCTACAATCACGAAATGCATCTGCTTTTATTAATTCATCATATATGTAGTATGTCACCCATTCCGCGAATGCTAAATGCACTCAATGCTCTCCTAGAGTCCAGTCCTGGATTAGATATGTTCGCTGATGAATGGAAAAAGATACTGTCTGAATGTCTGACGATTTGCGAGAAGACTGAGTGAAAGGCTTAAGTATGTATAATATTGTGCAACTGTAATATTTTATTTTATTCTTAATGTGTTTTATACAATTTGCATTTTGGTTTTAATTTGTAATGTGTATGATCAGTGTAATTGGCATTTTGTCGTTCTGGTTAAATAAATAAATCATCATCATTCTCCTGCTCTTATCCCAATTTATTTGGGGTCGGCGCAACATGTCTTTTTCTTCCATACTCCTCTATTAGTCGTCATCTCTGTAGTCACCCCCTTTTTACCAATATCCTCTTTCACACAGTCTAACCATCGTTTCTTTGGCATTCCTCTACTCTTATAGCCTTCCACATCTATACACAAGACTTTCCTCATGACATTTTCTTCATTCCTCCGCATCACATGCCCATACCACGACAACCGATTTATTAATTATACTCACATTTTTTTTTGCAAACTATGCACACAAATGTTGACGAATAATTTAGGAAGCAGTTTGTTTGTTATTAAACTTGTATATACTATAATATATACTATAATATAAGAACTACTAACGTAACTATAGTTTAGGATTAAGTTTAAGCAAAATCATAATTATCATTTTACTCCTGTTGTATGTCGTTAATTTGTGACAAAAAAAAACTGTCTTTCTTTCTGGCTGTGGTTTCAGCCTTTCAAAGTGTTTAAGTTCATATAGTTTCGTTTAAATGATATACTTAGCTTCAATTTGGCAGTAACGTTTTCTTGTCTGCTATATAATAAAAACTCCCGGCCGAATTCCGGACGCGGTGACTAATTTCGTCGGAGATAAGCCTAGTAGGTACGCAGAAGACAATATCAATAACTAAACTAAAATTAGAGAATTGCTATCTTTTACTAAAAGGCAGTACGAGAAAAGGACGGCAATAGCTATGAACTAAGTTAGAGCTTAGATGTCAAACTATGTAGTTTATATCTTGCGCTGTATCGGGTTTTAGTCGAAATGTTTTAATGTGTACCCTTAACTTGTATAGAAATATTAGTTCAACTAAACTTGACAGCTCTAATTTACGTCCGTCTCCTTTTTGTTTTATTAGAGAGAAAAAGATAACAATGGCCTAAATTACCTGCTACCACCACCACCACCACCACCATCATCACCATCCCAATCGCCATTGGTCCAGCGCCAGCGTTGAAGTTGAACTACAAAAACGTGCCAAGAGCGAGTCGAACAAGTGCATTTCAGGCCCATTGGTTTCGGAGATAAGGGGGAGGGAATGGTAAATTTTCATCTTTTCTTAAATAACTTTAAAACTATATAATTATTTTAAAATTATGAAAAAATTACATTCAAGACTCTCACAATGTGCGCTTTCATTTGATATGTCGCACGGCACAGTTTCAAAAACTTTATTTTTAAAATTTCCGATTTTCACCCCGAAGGTGACCCAATATTCTTATTTAATTTATAGACCGATAAAAAGACACGAGTGATCCTATTAGGGTTCCGTTTTTTCATTTAGACTTTCAGAAACCTAAAAACATTATTATGGCTATGCTATATATGACACTTTTCTCCTCGGCAGTGATTGAAGTTCGAACTGACCTGCAAAAACACCAACAATTTTATCTCAGCTACAAAAATAATCTATTGTAAAGATTCTACCACAACCCACATTACCTCTTTTATATCCCTTACAATAGAATTGAAACCGAAATCATCTCTATAGCAAATTATAAAACCGTAAAATGAAATCCACCCCATTTCACTTGTCGACGACGATTTTTACACTTGCCACTAATGTGTAAGTGTCAATCTGACACCTTTTGTCAAAATGTTTTGGAGCGAAAAAATCGTTTATTGCTGTTCTATTTTGTATTAGCTTGCAACACTGGCCGGATGGAATCTTCAGCGCTTTCATCGCTTTGATTTTTTGAATGTCGATCGACAAAAATATGTCTGTGCTGATTGTTACCTGCCAAGTCTGATCATTGCAACTAAGATTTCTATTCTGCTTCAATGCTTGGTAGATAAATAATTGATAAACTACAATACTTATCATTCTATAGAACTGAAACAGTTAGCTGCAGATTTTACCTAAATGCTGACAAAAAAGCTGATGATGGAAATTTAAAAAAAGAAAGAAGTAGGAAGGAAGTATTTGTATTACCAGTCTGTAGCACTGGGCCAAGTGAGGCTCTTATGTATCAACGAAGTGGATTGGCGAAGAGAAAAAAATGAGTAAATTAAAAAAAAAATGTATAATTTGGGAACATAATAAAAATATCAAATCAAACTTCAAATTATTTACTATCAATCCATGAATTTAAAACTAAATAATTTACGAAATAAAGCCCAAAAAGCGCTGTAAAATCTCCCACATACAAATTGTGATTTCGTCGCGTTGCGCCTGAGTGGTTTCTGGTGACAAGTGATTGCTCGAGAGGGATTACTGTTCTTTCCACAACTGTATTCGGGATTAATTTTCGCTCACGAAATGTCGAAACATCTGTCCTATTAGTTGGTACTCTGATATGTGTTCGATTAATAGATTGTAAGTGGGGAATTTGGCTTTTGTTATCACTAAAAGATTTGCTACATCATTTTAATATAATTATATTTAAAAAAAAAAAGTTATGTGCTGTCCCAATACGTCAAGTTGAAATTTTGGAAAAAAAAATAACCTTGCTTATTTAATTTTATATACGGGTAACTTTTTTCTTCGTTTCATCAATTTTCCTCGAGCTTTTTATTTTGATACATGACCATGCGGCCATGTTACAAAAAGATACGACTAGACTTACATAGCAGCAGTCGCGTTTTTTTTTAATTTATAGTTCGGTGACTCAGTGTTAACGCCCGCGACTTACAAGTTTTAGGTCGTGAGGTCAAACCCAGGCAGGCGCTTTACTTTGTGGAAATCAATTCATCACCACGGCTCTCAAAACGATGATGGAAAACATCGTGAGGAAACCGCCATGTCCTAGCGCCAAAAATTCGAAACAAACCCGCATTGGGCCCGCGTGGTGGATTACGGCCCATACCCTCTCACAGAGAGGAGGCCTTTGCCCACTGGGGAGACATTAAATGGCTGATGATGATGATGATATATTATTTATTTTTTCATTCTTACCTTACTCTTTATAGACTGTTTGTTTTGTCACTCTATCTATACATAATATAACATATAACATTCAACGAAAACCTTTACCAACATCCAATAACCTGCATGAAGGCTCTATCCTGTAAAAATATTATCTTACTAAACCCCTTTGTACTTGAACAAAGATCACGTTGTATTTACTTTGGCAACACTGAGTCGATAATATCAGTGTGTTTACACCCTTAGCTGTCTAATTGCGTTTGTTTTACGAGGGACAGTGGGTATAAGTGTTTATACTGGTTCTCTGATAAATTGTTATAGACATCTATAGCATTAGTTCCCACTGCTGGGATATGTTGTGTGTTCTGGGAAAGGATGTGGGCCGTCCACCACGCGGGTCTATTGCGGGTCGATGGAAGTCACAGGTATTCGAAATTTTGGTTCTCACACGATGTTTTACTTTACCGTTTTGAGAGCAGTGGTGATGAAATAATTTACTCAAAGTAAAGCGCCTGCCGGGTTTGAACCGACGACCTACAACTTGTAAGTCGCAGCCGTTACTATGGGTCATCACTGCTCGAGACGACTAGAAGAACTGAACATTATGTGTCAACTAACAGTTCCTTGCTGTTTCACTTGCAAGTTAGGGACGCAAAATATCTATTTAATCCGTCGAACCAAGAGTATGGTTATACATAATAGGATTGAGTAACAAAACATCCTCACAAAATTTTACATTATATGCCTATTGTTCGTGTAGTGTAGGTAAATAGACCAGGTTCAAGTTCGCGACACGTTTTTGAAACACTACAACTCTTGAAAGCCAGAATAAAAAGTGGTAACCACCAGATAAGCGCTGATGCAATGAAGCTCGTCGGGACCTAGAAACGATGTGTATCTCTTGAATCGTGCAACGAAATTAATCGAAAAAGTACAGCAAAGACTAAAACAGACATGATTTCCGCTCCTTTCTATAAGATAGGAGAAGAAGAAGATAAAGTTGGAAGAATGACCTTTTTTCAGATTTTTAATGTTATTATAAAAACACTTTTGCACTTTGGAAACTACGTAAATTCAGTTTTAACAATTAAACAATGTCCTTGATAGTTAGAAAAAAAAAAACTTTTTTACAAAAGAAACAACCGACTTCCAAAAAAGAAAATACACTAAAAATTTAAAATTAACTTTAAATTCGGCAGTCGGTGTTTGTATTTTATTTCTTGGTTATTTCCTTTTTTAGTCTATTTTCTTTTTTTAAAGTCGGTAGATTTTTTTTTAAGTTTTTTCATTTTCACTTTTTAAGTTCTAACAACAACTGTTAGAACTTAAAACCCATAACAACATGGAAAGTGGAATTTAAACATACTCGTAATTGGAGGAAACCAAAACGTCATCTACGTGATACATATTTTTCGTTTTTGTTCGGTTTTTTCAAAAAGCGCAGAAACAATTTCAAAAAAATTTGTATGGGACCACCTCGGGAGTATTTTCTTTCGAATTATGAATTTTGAAAATCGGTCCACAACTGATAGAGAAATCGGTGGACATACATAAAAAAAACATACATACAGTCGAACATATAACCTTCTCCTTTCTCGAAGTCGGTTAATTAAACATTAAAACACTTGATTAATAACAGTGACAATTCGCTACAAACTAACATGACATAAACGACTTCTAATCTACAAACTCATAACTTATCTCATAAAACAATAAAAACACGATAAAAATCATACAATTAAACAAATTACATGAAACAATCATACAAAACAGGGGACAATTTAAAATTCATCAGCAACCTCTTTACAGAAATACATTTTTAATTTGATAATTGCACCTCTGTGTACTAATTCACTTAATAGGACCCCTGTATTAATTTTGATCATGTGACAACTGTCACTTTGACAGATGGTCCTCTGTAATATTATCTGTGCTCGTCCGTACTTATTAGGGATGGGATAAAGCGTGTTTTTTTTTGTTTTAATCATTGTGTATTGGCTACGGTTTCGTGAGCTAGACGGTGGTTTATCATTTTAAACTTGCGAAAATAAAGAACAGAATTAACAATCGCTTTTTAGGAACTGGGTGTCGATAGGCTATATAATTATGATTCTCTAAACATTTGATTGATGACAATGATAAAAATAAAGCTGAATAAAATCAATAAAAACAAAAAAAAACAATATTATAAATAAAACAAATATTTATAAAACTCGCTCAACATAATTATGATTACTTTAAATAGGTAAATTCAAATTTCTATTTCTTTGCCAATTAAGAGATTAATTAATTAATTAACTTCCAAGGTACTGATTAGTGGATTCTAAGTTCCAAATTCTCCATAGAAAACGACCTCAAAACCCTTCTATAATGTGTAGGATGACTCCTGCTTCTACTTGGAACATTTTTCATACATATTATATACAAAATGAGAATTAGGTTTAAAATTAAGAACAGTTCAGTGTTTTAGCTAATCACATGTTTATTTTTTTATAAATAAGACTGTTTCACCAAAACCACACATTTTTTTAATTGGCATCTTTTCTGACTAGAACAAGCAATCACTTACGTCTTTTTGTCATGGTTATAGTTTTCAAACAGTAACCATCTAAAATCTTAGCATAGTTATTCATCAAACATAGTTACGTACTACCATAAATTTGTCTTATTTATTTAATTATAAGTAACTAGCACTTCGCCCGCGACGTCGTTCGCGTGTATTTTTTAAATATAACCTTTAGAAAAATTAATAATAATTTTTTATAATTTATAAGCATAGAGCACCCACAAGAAATGTAGCTTTATTTATTTATTTATTTATACTTCATGTACAAATAGTGGTATATAGGCTGACTTAATAATAATAATAAAAATGTTTATTTTTCTTCAAAAAATAGCACTTAACAAAACCTTAAAAATGGAAAAAATAATTATGATTTAGGATAATGTTCACTTGTGAGAGACGGAGATTCCAAACTTTACCTATAATATTAGTACATAGGTACTACTATCTAGATATACAAGAGGATACAGAAGGTGGTCGTGTCACTTGTCATTCGCAAGCGGCCAGGCGAGAGGACACGTTTGTCTGATCAGCCTTAGGGCACGAATCTGCGATTAATTGGTCCATACCATTCTCAATAGTATTCCGTTTGAAGGCACATACCGATACGATGTACGTACGTCAGGGGTACTCAAAGTTGCCCCGGTTGAGGATAAATTCGAAAGAGTTACCTCGCCCCTGGGGATTCAGGGCAGGGTAGGAACAGAGGTGGGCTTTAGTCAGTAAGAGTCTGACACGCCCTCCCGCTCCATCCTAGAGCGGGAGATAGCATTGGAAGATTTCCCACCCCACAAAAAAAAAGGGGGTACTCAAAGTGTCGGTTGCGATCGGCCAGTTAATCCCGGGAAAATAAAAATTGAAAAAACTAAGACAACAGCTAACTACAACCTGTGAGTCTGTGTTTCTTCTAAGCAAGCCTGCTCCACCTTCGCCCACATCAGCGCATACCATCAGGTGAGATAGTGGTCAAACGCAAGACTATTACGTAGAAAAACCGGCCAAGTGCGAGTCGGACTCGTGCACGGTACAATTTTCTATAAAAACGAGCAAAAATAGCACGTTTTTTGTATGGTGTAAAGAAATTTTTTCTTCCACCGGCTAGCGTCAGAGATATCTTATGGCATGAGACCATAGTTACCAATCTTAGGGTATTTTCGCATGTTGTTTGTCTGTAGTAAATAAGAGTCCTTTGAATTGGGTCTTCACATATATCACATTTATTGCTAACACTGCATCACACAAGAGAGCACTCAGTTTACAGAAAATTGTATGTTGAACTTACAATTTATGTCGAATCACTTTTACCCTATCGTTCGAAGACAGAACATTAAAGGTCCAATGAGGTGAGACCCATCTCTGGGCACGTGGATGCTTGTGTCGGAACCCTTTGCTAAGACCGCATTGTTCTTCCAAAATGTAGTGAAATCTATGATCCGACCATTTTATAAAGTTTTTCCATATTAACAATTAAAGCTAACGTAGGAACCCTGCCGACAAGAAAACATTTCGGTAAGAATCATAGATGCCATGCTTAAGACTTAGCGTTGCTACAGAAAATCCCAATAAGAGTACTTACATCGTCCTACATTCTTATGCTGACAGCATTTGAACTTGACTCTGGTCCCTTTTACACCTCGAGACATCATTAGGTGCTTTTAAGAAGTTTTTTTTTCAAATAAATAAAATTTATTAGGCAGACTCGCTGCAGATCAAGTTGGAGAAAAAAAAAAGTCAAACAACAATCTGTCATCTGTCAACTCGCAAAATAACGCTCCATTCCACGGATCTAAATTTATTCAATTTTTAATTGTTACAATGGGAGCTTCCTTAAATATTTATTTAATTATGTGTTTTAGTAGTTATTGTTATAGCGGCAATAGAAATACATCATCTGTGAAAATTTAAACTGCCTAACTATCACGGTTCATAAGATACAGCCTTGTGACCGACGGACAGACGGACGGACAGCAGTCTTAGTAAAAACGATCTCAATAAGAGTATCTTTTACTAAGCCTGACATGCGAGTTACGTGAAATGTAAGGATTTAATTTTGAGTTCGATTTGTTGTCACCAAAACCAAGAACACCGACTTTCGAAATTGAAGTTATTTTGCACTTTTTTTGGAAGTCGGTTCTATTTTTTTTGTAAAAAAGTTTTTTCGCATTATTGATTATTGCATTATTACTACAAATTAACTTACAAACGGAAAAAGAGCTAATCTGCATTTAGCATTTATTTACGTAAACTAAAAGAATTATATTATTAGTCATTCTATTTTACCAGGGTCGCGGGAATTTTCGAAATAGTACCCGCGGGCCTGGCACAGGCAACCGAAGGAACCCGGGTAGGTAGTATTCAGTAAGAGTCTGACACGCCCTCCCGCTCCACCCAGAGCGGGAGAAGTCATTTGATGACATCAATCTGCCTAGCCTTTTCCCAACTACCTAGCTTTTTTTTGTCGGGGTGGGAAATTCATCCAATGACATCGCCCGCTCTGGGTTGGGAGGGCGTGTCAGACTCTTACTGACTAAAACCCACCCCGGTTCCTTCCCTGGCTGAGTGCCCAGGCGTGCGGTAACTCTGTTAAGAATTTATCCGCATCCGGGTTCGGCTTCCAGTCTGTTAACCGGATGCAACCGAATACCAGTATTTTACGTGGAGCGACTGCCTATCTGACCTCCACAACCCAGTTACTGTGTAATACAGTACCCCTTGGTAAGACTGGTTGACAGACTTTCAGGCTCCTGACGACCCGTAACGACTGTCAAATATCCAACGGTTGACAGCTGGGATTAACGGCTTAACGTGCTTTCCGAGGCACGGAGGAGTCTCGTTATGTAAAGATGGACCAACCCCGGCAAGCTTAGCTGAACCTGATAGACCGACCTGTGCGGCTCACTTTAGCCACGAGCTCCTCTCAAGTCTCAAGTCATTTGATGATATAACCCTAAAAAAAATGGGGTACTTATGATATTGGCGATCTATCTCAAAATATTTTGGCAGTAAGAGATCTACTGCAAACTACTTTCCCGTGTTCTTTCAGTCGCCTGTGCATTCCAGCGTCGCGTTGACTCTTTCAAAAAATCTCCAGACTCAAGTTTGAGTACCCCTGAAGTACATAGATGTCCGCTTGTCCCCCCTGTCCGTTTGAACTTAGGTATCGATATGCCTTGTATGGTTGTCCCTTAGTTATGAAACGGGTCAGACGGATGTAATCCGGCGAATATGCGTCTGTGAAATTCCATTGCATTTGATTTCTACTAGAAGCAGGATTTGAATCTCTCCATGAAATTTATACCTCTAAATATTGTCAATTTTAAGGCATTTGTGCATGCTTTGTTATACGAAATGTTGATAGAACATCAGTCGGTGACAGAAAATCCAAAGCCAAAACTGCTAGGTTCAGAAGTTTGAGAATTTACACAAGAGTTACTTGTACAACCAAGTTGAGCACGAAGGAGGGATTCTTGACTCCCTAAAAGGTAACCAGTTTTTTTTTTTATGAGAACAGTTTTAATTTTTTCTGTTAGTTTTAATTTACGTTTTGTTTGTTTATTTTTGTAGTTTTATAGGGTTCCGTACCCAAAAGATAACCAACAGGACCCTATTACTAAGCTGCCGCTATCCGTCCGTCCGTCAGTCAGTCTGTCAGCGGCTGTATCTCATGATCCATACTAGATAGACACTTGAAATTTTCACAGAATGTGTATTTCTGTTGCCGCTTTATCAACAAATAATAAAATTAAAAAATTAAACGGGCTGCCCTACTTGAAACGTTTTTTTTGTTGCATTTTTGCTCGATCTTAATAATGGCAAGTAGACGCGTATATTCTTGTACCATATAGTACGAAACCCTTCATGAGCAAGTCCGACTCGCACTTGGATTTTTTTTTGTTTGTTTGGTTTTCGGTATTCGAATGTTTTAATTTTTTTTTACGTATGTTTAGGCATAACTCCGTCGTATACGAGTATAAACGGATTTGCAAAATTATTTATTTGTTCGAAAGGGGTTTATGCCGAAATGGTCCCATTTCGGAATTAACCCCTTTCGTATAGATTCACTTTCATGTAGATCTGATGATGAGTTTCGGAGACAGACAACGGAACTCTTCAAAAAATGACAGCAAATCAACTGCGATTGCTGCGATCGTATGTCTATGTAGTGTTAACACAATTTAATGGGGAACCACAACTAAAAAGTGAAAAATAAAAACTTTTTTACAAAAAATAATAATAATAATAAATTTTATTAACAGTAAAGTAGGTACAGCTTATCTATCCTAATCAAAAATACAAGGTGCATTTTCCTAATTTTTTTTTTTTTTTGTTTATGTGATAGAGTACGACAGTGTCTGTGCTAGTATTGACTGTGTGACAGACACCGGCGCCTTCCTCCTACAGCTTTAAGCAAAATAGAACCGACTTCCAAAAAAAGTGCAAAATAACTTTAATTTTGGAAGAATCAAACCGTACAACTTGTGGAAAAATAGAGCCATACTATTTGTATTATTCATAAATACAAAAGCAAGTAACAAAATCTACCGGCATTCAACACACGACTAATTAAATGAAGACTGCATATTACGGCTGGTATCGCGTGTCACAAGTAGGTAGTTGTATGCCATTCCATGATGCACAAATGTTAACATAATTAGCCTGCATCATCAACTAATAGTTTAGGGATGAATATGAAAAATAGGCAACGTATTTGATTAATTATTTTGAGTATTCATTTATTAATAGACTAACGACCTGCCCTAGTTTTGCTCGAGTACAAGTTATACAACCACACATTATTCACGAATCACTCTGTCTATTCGTGAAAGCTGCATGAAAATCTGGTTTGCAGTTTTTGAGTTTTTTGCGAACAGACAGACAGACGCGGTGGGGTACTTTGTTTATAATATGTGGTGATAGTGATATTGGTTTTTTCCTGTGTGTCTCGGAATTCATTTGTGGATCATTCGTAGATCTTTGGCAGGCGTTGTGGAGGTCAGATGCCAAAAAATCTAACGCCAGTCTTGCCAAAATGTATCGTGTTTCCCGGTTACTGGGTTGTGGAGGTCAAATTGGCAATCACTCCATGAAAAGTTCTGGTACTCAGCTGCATCAGGTTAGAAGCCAATCCGAATATAGCTGGGAACAGGCTAGGCTGTCAGATATAGTGAACACTACACGACTTATCTCTAACCATTTGGATGTCCCGGCAACCCTATTTGCCAGAAAAACAATGCTCTTGAGCGTTATGGCAAACGCGATTGCCAGCTTGGTTTGTTCACTTTAAATCATTTTTTTGCTGTGGTCGCGTTGATTGAGCTTTGAGAAGTAAAAAAAAGATGGCACTGTATTAAATTTCACGTCTTTTTTTTACTGGGCACCCTGCACGTAATCATAGAGTAAAATTACAATAAATTGTTGAAATGTCGTCTGTCAAATGTCAGTGTCAAAAAATGGCGCGATGTATTTTTACGTGAATTGTTTATTTTACTAGAATTTTCTTAAAATTGAGTGTAATTGTGTTTAGTATCTAAAAAATCCTCAAAGAATCAAGTTTTACGAATAACTAAACATGTGAGAGGTTCAGTGTGTGTTGAAAATGATAATATTGAAATACGAAACATCGAAATGGCCGGAATGTTTACGTAAGTAAATAATGTGTTTGTTATTGATTTTAAGTAGGACTTCGCTTGTAATATCGTGAAAAATCATTGTTTTTACAACAACTAGTTAATAATTAGTATTTACAAACAGATAGAACAGTAAAATACAACGAGAAAATAGGTAAATATTCCATCTTGGCGTAACCTTGACCCGCCGTCGGCGCTAAAATTCTGTGGGGATGGGGTGATTGTTTGGGTTTATTGTGGTACTTAGAACATTTCACGTAGTGACTCAGGGGTATCAAAAAAAAGGTCATATAGTCTAGTTTAATGACATGTAGGTTTTAAAGACACAAACTACAAAATTATTGGTAAAAATTTAGGTCAAACAAATTTTAACGTCTACCGCTAACGGTTACGTTAACGTTTACATTTCTTTTAAAGTACTTAGAACACGTTATCGTACTTTAGTTTTCACATATGTCGATTCTCTATAGTTTCAGCTATACACACGTATTTTTTTTTTGTGTGTAGCTTCAGTAGTTTAGTAGATATTAAGCTTTAATTTGCAACCGGCGCGGGGCACTTGATCGGGAAACCTTCCTTGCGCACGCTGGACGCCCCGCGCGTGTTTAAGGCTCCTGTAAACACGCTTCAGTGGCTAAGACAGCTTAAATCAATAGTGGCTGTCACAAGTCTTCGATTTTTAGGGTTCCGAAAGTCCGAATGAAAAAACGGAACCCTTATTAGGGTCACTCGTGTGTCTGTCTGTCTGTCAACACAGACATATGGTACACACATGAATATCTGAGACCCAACACGGAAGTGTACCCTAAATAAATTCATTTGGAAAATGTGTGTCACTTTTATCGGGTGAAATTTAAAAATCAAAATTTTCAAACTGTGTCGTGCGACATATCAAATGAAAGAGCACATTGTGAGGGTCTCAAATATATTTTTATCATAATTTTCTAAAATTCCATTCCATTTTTTTTTTTTTTTTATAAAATTATAACTATATTCTAATATAGTTATAATTTTGAAGTTATTTAAGAAAACAGATGAAAAATGACCATTCCCCCCCCCTCCTTTATCTCTTAAATCACTGGGCCCAAAAGTTTGAAAAAAATACAGAAAGTAGGTCCTTACTTATAGATTACAGGAAAGGTGGAGGCACTTTAAAAAAAAAGTCCGACTCGCTCTTGGCCGGTTTTTTTATTATAGGACATGCCGGTGGCCTCAAAACATTCAGTTTTTTATTATAGGACATGCCGGTGGCCTCAAAACATTCAGTTTTTTCAGAGCAGTGGTGATGAAATAATTTACACAAATATAGTAGGTAAAGCACCTACCGGGTTCGAAACTACGACCTACATGGTAACTCGTAACTCACGAGTGTATCTACTTACTAGGCCATCTTTGTTCTCTGCTGCCAAAAGAATCGCAGCAAAATAAAAATGCATTTTGAATGTAACACACATCGCACAACACTTTAACACAGGTAACGTTCTAATAAATTTAATCAGTAAGTAAGTGAACCTTAACATGTGCGATTACTGCTTTACTGAATAGGTACTGTTTGCCCAAGTTATGCCCTGATTATTAGGTACAATCAAAAGGCTAATTTGTCTCGAATGTTCGCCAGTCATTTATAGCACAATCGTATACTGAAAAGCACTTACAGTAATTAGATTGCGGAAAAGGTTGGGACTATGTCATCCTGAGCTAAGCGTAAACAGGGTGTGGTATTTTTCGTACGATGTTAATTTATAATTTGTTGAAGCAGAAAGAAGGATAGTGAAAAAACCTTTTAGCTCTTTATACAGATTTGTAGAAGTGAACAAGGCAAAAACCTTTTTTCAGCCATATTAGGAGTGTATCTTCGTTCTTTCTCAGCACTAAAATTTTGTAAATAATTAAAAAAGAAATAGTTTTTAATTAAAATTTTTGTTGATTTTTTATAGTATCATAAATTTATTATTTGATTACAATTTAGGTACTTATTATACTAAACTAATTAATAACATAAAAAATAAAATATGTAAAATGTGTAACTAACATCTTCAAATCATCTAGAAAGAAAGTTTTTTATAATTCATTTTAAAAAACACACATTCCAGAATGATTGAAAATCATTCGAGTCTTTTGCCAATTACATTACTTCTACTATTCATCATCATTTCAGCCAAAAGACGTCCACTGCTGGACATAGGCCTCCCCAAATGTCGCCACAACTACAGGTCCTGTGCGTCTCGCATCCATCGGCTACCCGCGGCCCTCAACAGGTCATCGGTGAACCTTGTAGGCCTTCCAACGCTGCGTCTTCCAGTAATTATTATTAAGTTACCTACCCGAAGACGCAGCTCTGACGAAAAGTTCTGGTGACCGCGTGGTTTCCACTCCAGAACTTTTCGACCCCATCGACCATCTGTTCTGCGAGCATATTGTCATTCAATCATTTTTATTTCTTACTTATTTTAAAATCTCATTTATATGTTTTTGCCGTTATCTACATCGGGTCAATTATTCAATGTTTTACCTCTTCTCTCATAGTATTTTCTTTTCTCTACCATTAATTTCTACAAAATAATATTAAATTACCTTCCACACACGAAACAATGCATTCATAAACATACGTCCAAACACACCCATTGTAAATGCAAGCTAAACAGACAGTTCCGTGCTTACTAAAACTTTATACTGTTTAATTAAATGCCACTCTTTCGCTTTCCTATTTATTTTCGTAGCTGTTCGTGTATTAAATAAAATTGGATATTATTTTAAACAATGGCGGACATGTGAAAACATGTTATTGTTTTAGAACAGTTTATAGTTTGGATTTAATTAAGCTTGTTTTAATTATGACTGTGGTTCTCTTGCAGGATTTCATTTCGAAATTCTGGTGACGTTTTTGTCTTCTTAATGTTAATTAAAGTTTTTTATTTTTTGCAGCATCTTCATAATATCGGTGACAACCCAAAGGAGACATCTTGGCCCTTATTTATAAAAAATACCACGTGATTAGTTCAAACATTGATTAGCATGTTCTTGGTTCGCAATTTTCAATGGAGAATTTAAATTTAGAATCATCGGATTCTTAATTTAAATACTGATTATCGAATCAGTATTTAAATTAAGCATATGGTTAAAAGTTGAACAGTTAAGGCTGTTCTTGTCCCATCAGGTACCTAAATTGCGAAGAAATATTGATGAAGACAGGTATAAAGACGGACAAAAAATAAAATAGAGAAGAAATAAAAATAAAAACAAGTAGAAAATCATCATCACTATTATTTAAGCCTAGACGTCCACCTCCCAGGACATAGACCTCATCGTCTCGGATCCATCGGATTCCCGCGCCCCACATTAAAAAATACAATGTCAAAACTTAAAAACAAAATGCTTTTCTCCAACAAAACTGTTTTTCCCAATAAAGCATTAAAACTACAGCCTGTATAGAAGCACTTCACCACCATCCCTGGGGAAGTATTTACCGTCCACGGCACTGATCCGCCATTTTTTGCCGTAAATCTAATTTATTTGTATTAGTTAATGACTTACGCGTACAGTCAGCGACGGTATAACTCTTTCGTGGACGTTTGGATGTTAGAGGAGTTTTGATACTTTACTTTTCATAAACCATACTGACACAAACGACTAGCTTTTGAATTTTAGTTTTTTAGCGCCGATTCTTCAGCCAGTTTGATATTGGGGCCGATTCTGCTAGGCACAAACTAAACTTAATTTAGGCTATTGCTATCTTTTTCTCTCTAATAAAACAAGAAAGAGACGGACGTAAATTAGAGCTGTCAAATTTAGTTGAACTAACATTTCAATACAAATTAAGACGACACGTAAAAACATGTCGACTAAAACCACGGTGAAGCGCAAGGCGTAAACTAGTTTGACATCTCTAACTTAGTTCATAGCTATAGCCGTCCTTTTCTCGCACTGCCTTTTAGTAAAAGATAGCGATTCTCTAATTTTAGTTTAGTTATTGAACAAGAGAATCGGCGCCATTATCTGACTGATCTCTTTTACTAATTTTACTGTGATGGCCCTAGTTTATCACTTGTAGCTTAGAATCACAGCCCTTTGATAGATTATACCGTTCCACGTGTAAGCAGGCACACCCGTTATATATAGAGGCTTATTGAATTTAGTTTAGTGTTTAGGCTTGAGTTTTTTTCCCCTTTTCGATGGCACACTGAAGTGTGCTAGCTTACAAGTGGCGGATAATTTAATTTTATGATTATCTTTTGGACGATATGTCATTATTTTTCTGTTTTACATATATG
Source organism: Polia nebulosa (assembly GCA_951329385.1). Lineage (NCBI taxonomy): Eukaryota > Metazoa > Arthropoda > Insecta > Lepidoptera > Noctuidae > Polia > Polia nebulosa. The sequence continues at coordinate 5,268,870 of OX589609.1, forward strand.
TTACATACAAATATGTTAAGATTGTTGCATATAATTATAAAGATTCAAGTTCTTCAAACTTAACAGACAGATGTGTTGCTGGGGTTTGTTGGCCACTTCTTCTTCACAGCTAAAATACATGGAAGTGGCGACGGACGGGCGTTTTTGGGGGACTGTCTTTGTGTAGAAATTTGACGTTCAAAAAGTGCTGACTCTGAGCCTAGTTTGAATAAGTGACTTGATTTTGATTTTGACTGACTGAAGAAGTATTCTACAGTGACAGTGCTGTTTCGAGAAAGCATTGTCAAAATGATATTTGTAAGGAGTTAGAGTACCAATAATGTACTTTTTGTTTTGCCATTTCGAGTTTTATTGATTTTAGTCAAGATGCCAGAAATTGCACTGAAGTGTTTTATTATTATAGTTGGTGTTTTAATTTAACTTTGACTTGCTGACTTACATAACATTAACCTTATATTTTATAGTACCCAGAAAGTATAAATTAAGATGCATGTGGAATCATTTTGTAATTAACCCAAAAAAATTGAGTGTTTTTGACTTGCTCATGTAAAATTGGTGTTGCAATTATGACCGTTACTTTATTGCGAATATGAATACAGTCCATTATGAATTAATGAGTGAATAATGCTTTAAATCAGCGTTTCCCAACCTGGGGTCTATTGACCCCTAGGGGTTAACGATCATGTTCCGAGGGAATATTTCTGGATTTTTTTTCAAGGTATCCGTGACTGTGGTCACTAATCTACGGGTCCGCAATTATAAAAGGTTGGGAAAAGCTGCTTTAAATTATTGGCAAACAAATGAGCTAAGTTTGCTACGTAATTAACTTCTACAAAAACCAAGTATCAAAACCTCTTCATCCATCCACAACCTCGGGTGTCGGTCGCCGAAGCGTATTGCGGACCAATTATTTTAAGTTTTGTTCCGTGTCCGGGCATTTCGCGGTTTGCCCGTTGTCCATTAAACAAATACTGTGAGCGTTTGCCCGTAACTGCGGAATTTTAAAAGCTATTAAACCCCGATTGAAGTTTTATACGCCCTGAGTTACGATGCTGGATTGTTTCGCGTTAGTAGCGGTCAAGCGTGAATAAAGTTTTTAATTTCTTAATTTTTGTGCAAAAATATTTCTTTTTTTGTTTCGATAATTTGTCAGAGTTTGAGGTTTCAGTAACTTGTTGCTTGGGATGCCTATTTAAGGCTTTTATGATAGTACTGAATAAAATAATCACATTTCTTTGTAACTCTACTCGACTCTATAGTTGCTGTGAAAACTTAGTCAGAAATAACTGTTAGCCTTGTGACATGGACAATTTGTAGGTATATTAGTTTATTCGGCAAATCAATTAAAAAATCAGAGCTACTAATTGAATACTGTCAATTCAGGCATATCTCAAGTTCAAAGCAAAAATAAATACTCAAATTGCAACACAATAAAATGGGAAGCCCTCGAGGCGACATGTGGCCTTTTAAGTGGCGGTGACAATACTACAAATAGAGTTACGTTTTATAAGAACAAAAATTGTATTAATACCCCAATCAAAACCGACCTTATTAAGCCAAAAAACACACGCAAAAATAAACTTTATAAAAATTACACAAGGATCAAAATCATTTGCGCGGCGTAAATTTTTAGGTATGCTCCAGTTAAGTCAATTGAAATAAACCCATATTCAAATATAAAGAGGGTGGCTATCGGTTAAAACGTATGTAATTATTGAATCGTGCAGGGGGTGACTTTAAAACAGACCAAGCGTGTTGAGTTTAATGAATTTTAGCGTATGAGCGATTACAATCGCGTGCGATTCTGAGTGGAAAGTTTTGAGAGGAAAATTGCGAGACAATGAGCGTGTGTCACTCATTTTTCATATTTTGTTGTTTGAGATGGGTTTGTGAGTAGGTTCTTCAGGGGGGGTATTATACCCGGGCCTGCGGACGGCGAGTAATGGATAGCTCGCCGTCCGATCAGCAAGAGTTCCACGCGCGCCTCAAAGAGTTGTCAGCAATAGAGACGGGGCCCGTCAGGGCCGATGCCTGCCCGGGGGTTGAGGATAAATTCGAAACAGAGCTACCTCGCCTCTGGGCACTCAGGGCAGGAAGGAACAGGGGTGGGTTTTAGTCAGTAAGAGTCTGACACGCCCTCCCGCTCCACCCAGAGCGGGAGAAGTCATTGGATGATTTCCCACCTCACAAAAAAAATAAAAATAAATGGGGTATTATAAAACTGAACTAAGTTATACTTCCTTTAATATTTAATGACTGGATTATAACAAAATAAATAAATATGCGGGATTGTCCAAAATGTGTTTCCACCGTCACTCTCGATGATCTGAACAGGGCCTCTGACCTTCCGGCCGTAAAAAGTACATATTTACGGAACAGTAATCATTATAATCATCAATACAACTCTCTCAGTTAGACTCTGTCAAATGAAGTATTTCATGAATTCGTGACATTTGTCATCAATTCTAACTAAGAGAGTTGTATTGATGATTTTAATGATTACAGTTCTGTAAATACGTACTTGCTACGGCCGCGAATCATATTTTAACCAACATGCAACCTGATACTCTGCAAATTGCAAAAAACTTAAGAAAATTTGATTTTCGCGGGCTACCCTGGCGCATTCACCTTAAATGACGTAATATTAAATAATTATTTATAACCTAACTACGTACACTTGTAAACAGAATACACTTGGGCGTCGAAGTGAAGTGATGTGATAGTGATGTGGAGGAGTACCTACTCCTCCATATCACTGTCTCATCACTGTTTTTATTAGATTGTCTAAAATTGTATTTCTCAGAACCTAGGAATTACTAAAATATAATTATTAGTTATCTGTTAACAGCATAGCTATTGTCACCAGATTTTAGAAGTATTTATTTTATATTTACTTTGTATGTAATACTATTAGTATCACAAGATATCACGGGGCGCTGCGATCAAAGTGTTTACTCATATTTTGGTGTATACAAAATCACACGAAATTAACATCTTCCAACCCTCCCATTATCTGTTTGTTATCACAATAACAATTTAACACTACAACATAACACCACAAAAATAAACATCAAATCAAAAAACATTCTCACGACACCAAATCGCATCACAATAAAGATTTGACAGACAGTCAAAACTTTGACACGCACCAAAGAAAACTGAACACATATCACAACAAAACACCATGTATATAAAAAAAATAACAAAAAAAACTGTCAGTCGCGAATCAAACAAAATAATGGCACACACCATGTCTAAATGACTGAATAAAGAGTGCGTATAGTAAATTGTATAAAAACAATCGCGAACGCACTAGTGTTTTACGATGGCTTTGACAAAAATCAGCGTCGAATCAAACGTACGTAAATGGAAGATTTCGTATTGGGAATATGGAAATGAATGGAGTGGTATGATGGATGTTGTATCTCGTAATACTACAAGTAGGTGTAGACTTTTGCCTTTATGGCTCCATTAAATATATTTTTTATGCTTCCTTCTTTTTTATATTATGTGTTTTTAAAAATAAAAGCACAAAATGCCCCAAAAAATGGTGGTGAGATGATCGGAACTTCTCTTAAAAGGTTGACCCGAGACCGGGAGAAGTGGAAGCCAGGCCCTTACTCTGCAGTCAGACAAAATAGATTTATTAAAATATGTAACTATATCGAATCTATATAATATGAGTAGCAAAAAAAATATAAAGTTTATAGGGCCTAAAGATTAAGGAATATGAGTATAATTTTACAATACGCGGATCATAAAATTACAGTTATCTTTATATCATTTTTCGTGAATATTTTCAAAACCATTCCATAATTAAGTGGAGTAGTTGTGTTTTTATTTAGATTTTTTTTAAATGGACAAATTTATAAAAAAGTAACATAACTACTCCACTCCTTTCCACCCATCACAAAACTCAACTCAGTGCATCAATTTTCCGGTGCCCATCACGTCTGGCTCACGTGTCGGTCACGTGCCCCGTCCGTTGGGCACTACGACCACGCGTGCCCCTTTTGTTCTTCCTTGGGGTGTCTGTGAGATCTATGAGCGATCGAATATAAAATTATCATTGAGTTTGAGTTTTGACCTCTGTGTGGGTCGTGTGGGTTTATTTACGTCGTATTAAGTTTTGGCAAATGAGTTATTTTTTTAATTTTGGTCGTGGTGTCAGTTTTTTTATTTTATTTTTTATCATTTCGTGTTGACTACGTACTATTTTGTTATACCTACCACTATGTAGCCAACTAAAAAGATCTGTTATAAAATATATTGTGTTTGATAGTAGAGGAGTAAACAAAACTGTTTTGGGTACATTGATATTTTTACCTTCTGTAAAATTAAATTATATCTACTAATATGCCTGCTTTTTAGGGTTCCGTAGTCAACAAGGAACTCTCATAGTTTCGCCATGTCCGTCTGTCCGTTCGTCCGTCCGCAGCTTAGCTCAGAGACTTAGTACTAGAAAGCTATAATTTGGCATGGATATACATTTATTAATCACGCCGACAAAGTGGTAAAATAAAATCATGAAAAAGGGGATGTGTTTTTTTCTCTCTTCTATCCCATAGTGTGGGGTATCGTTAGATAGGCCATTCAAACTTTCATTACGTGTCTGAGAAAACCATTTTTAAATTCTGGGATCCGTTTGAGTAAAAGTAAGTTTTAAATTACTAACTTTTGTTAGAGTCATATGTCCCCCCGCTGCCAGCTAAATGGTTCACGGTAGTACCTAGTATATACAACGAAATTAAAAGGAAAACTATCACGGCTAAGTTAGCTCTGTTAGTTTTAAAACGCCCAACTAATAAAATGTTTTACTTGTTAAAATACAAATAATATACTTAGGTGAAGTACAGTCTACGGAACCCTACCTTGGGCATACCTCGAGACGAGATATTTAATAATTAGACTGTTGTTTGGCGCCAACTCAAAATTAGTTTCTATAAAACTTGATATTTTATATAGGTAAATAAGCTCAATACTCAAGACTTAAAAGGTTTATTTATTTTTTGCTTTTTAGTTCTTTTTCGTCGGTTTATTTTTTGTGACTCGCATCATCTTTTAATACTCTGAGGCTAATTTCTAATCCTTCATCATTCCTCTTTCCACTGAGCTGATGATGTAACTATTCTTCCTTGAGGTTCCCAGGATATTGACCAGTTGAGGTTACCTCCAATAGGTATTCTAAAGACGTCTTTTCTTCAAAGCATATTAAGTGGTATCTGTCACTAAAACCAGTTTTTTTATATCTTACTTCTATTGTTTAGGAAAGGTATGGTTTCCATCATCAGCTCAGTTTCATGATGTGATGATTCTTAAATGCAAATACCTGATTAAGTTTTTTCTCTCAATTTTATCAGGATTCCATGATCAAATCCTGATGTCCTTGACATGGAATCATCTTTGAGGTATACCCTATCAAAAAAAATAAGAATCATCAAAATCGGTTCATAAACAACGGAGTGAGGGCCGAACATACGTACAGAAACGCTAAACATGCCCACAATTTTCGAGGTTTTCTCTCAATTTTATCAGGATTCCATCATCAGATCCTGATTTCCGTGACATGGGACCACCCTTGAGGTATACCCTATCTAACAAAAAAAGAATTATAAAGATCGGTTTATAAATGACGGAGTGAGAGCTGAACATACACAAAAAAAAAAAAAAAAAAAAAAATATTCGGTCGAATTGAGAACCTCCTCCTTTTTTTTCGTCGGTTAAAAATACGCTTTATAGTTTTTACGTGATTCTCAATTTATTATCCGCGTTAGACATAACTTTACAAATTAATTACACTATGCTATAAAAATATAATTTCAAATATTCTGAGATAAAATTACGACGGAAATTGTCTAGAGTAACATATATTTTTTTCAAAGAAATAAGACTAGTCGTTTCGAAGTTATGTTCAATTAAAACCACTAAAAGTCGTAGAATTGCGCCTTAAGTGTCAATATTTAAAATATTAATCACAGACCTACAATAAAATTTATTGTGGATACTTTTCGAATACAAAAATCATGACACACTTAAACCCCCCAACTCAAACCTCAAATCCACTCCCACAACTTATCCCTATATAATACAAACGCTTCAATACATTTGTATGATTGTATGGACATTACATACAAAACAATCAAACAGCCTCGGGGAATAGGGGGCAAGTAATTGTAGTTTCGTATGTCAATAAGATGGTCTTACCACCCTTGTGTTAAATTTTTTGGGGTTTGTTTTGGTAATTACGCTATTATAGTATTTAGTTATTTGTTTAATTGTGTTAGTATTTTTTTCAATTAATTGAACTACTGAATATTAATTTTAGTATTACTTTTTGAATTATTGCGGTTCTATTGCAACGGATCGTATATACATTTACGAATAACATAATAATTATGTTAACAAACATCTGTCCATCCATTCAAATTCAAACTTTCGTATTTATTACATTAGTATAGGAGACTCGTGAAAGCATAATAAGATTCAAGTGCCACCGGTTCATGGTAGACATCCCATCTATACGCACAAAGCGTTTTGAGAACACATTCATTGTGCGTACAGCTAGGGAGTGGAATTCCCTACCGGAGTCTGTGTTTCCTGATAGCTACAACCTGGGAGTCTTTAAGTCAATAGTGAATAGGTTACTTCTAGGCAAGCGTGCTCCATCTACGATCACACTTCGCTTGCCATCACGTGAGATAGTGGTCAAACGCGTGCCTATCAACAATAATAAAAAAAAAACAAGATTATGAAGTAAATAAAATGGTCAGACTAAAATTTTTTCTAGATATTTATTTTTGTTCCTTTATCGTTTTTAATGTCTCGTATCCAACAGAGTTATCACTCCCCTGGGCACTCAGGCAGGCAAGGAACAGGGGTGAGTTTTAGTCAGTAAGAGTCTTACACGCCTTTCCGCTCCAACCAGAGCGGGAGATGTCATTGGATGATTGCACAACCCAAAAAAAAAAAAAACAGGTTCCATACCTGAAGGGTCCAAACGGAGCCCTATTGTTGTCACTCACTTGTACTACGTCTGTCCGTCCGTCACCTGTCACAAAATTGTGTTACGAAGAATTTTTTAACTTCCCATTAACCTACGAACTTGAAATTTCGTGATAATGTTTATTATAACGTATACATTACTAACAAACACCAATATTTGGTACGGAACCCTTAATGTGCGAAATCCGAGACGCACTTGGCCAGTTTTTTTACTAATTTTTCCATTTTATTTTTTTGTGTTTTAGAATTTCCTTTCATAGGTAGTGTCCCGCTTAAATCATGCTGGTAGTGACAGCTAAAAACGTTATACTTCTATCTTCCACATTTTTGATTCCACGTCAATTTTGTTCAATTACTTTAACAAAATATACCAGCATAAAGAAACAGTAATTTGGTACTCCAAAATAATCTAAACATATTGTAATACATTATTTCCGCAAACGTTCTCCCGAATCGCTTCAGGCTACATCCCACATAGGCAAGTCTCCCATGAGTGATTGAATAATGATTTGTAACAATATATACAAATAGAATTTGGTTGCACAAAAATATTTGGCTTGTTTAGAAAGAGTAGTGGTTCTGTACACATATATTCAATAAAGGTTGGTCGTATAATTTTATCTACTAAAAGAACGCGAAATACTTACTTGGATAAATTGGCCACCATAATATAGACAGTTTACCATCAAAATAAAAATGTTCATACTTAGGTAGTATATACATAATTATTATAATTTAATAAGTAGAATTCCCTGCCAGAGCCTGTTTTTCCTGATAGCTACAACCTGGGAGTATTTTAGTCCGGAGTAAATAGGTTACAAGCGTGCTCCATCTTCGATCTCATCATCGCTTACCATCAGATGAGATAGCGGTCATACGCGTGGCTACAAACAATAAAAAAAAACGAATTATTATTTATCTCTAATGTAAACTACATTTTTTATGCTTTTTTATTTTTATCTTAGCAAAATTCCAGACATTTTTTTTATAAAAAAAAATAGCGGACCTCTAAAAAATCTAACCCAGTGCCCCAATGTTTTATTCATTGTGCACTCCCAAAATTGTTATTGTTAACTTTTTTTGTTTTAAACCGCCCGCGGCGATCGCGTGGCTACGTGTTTAACAAAATAGTCAAGTTAATGTTTTGAAATTAGCACATTTGAGGGTTGAATGACGTTGAACGTGGGAATTAGTGGCTTCTGAGTCTTTTGTTCGTTTATTTATTGCAATAAAAAACAAGGAACGTGCTTAGTTCTTGATTTGTTTCTTTTCGTGCACGAAAATATTGGTTGTAGTTAAGCTGTTTTGAGCAAAATGTGTTTTTTTTACTACCCATTACTGTGCCATTGCTGGGCAAATGTTTCACCTAAGTCTTTCCAGAAACTATTCTCCCGTGTTTCCTCAAACCAGCTCTAACGGTACGCGTCGAGGTCATCTCCCCAAGTCAACACGTCTTTCGTGGCCGGCCTCGGTTAGGTTTTTTTTTTTTTTTTTGGGGGGTGGGAAATCATCTCATGACTTCTTCCGCTCTAGGGTGGAGCGGAAGGGCGTGTCAGACTCTTACTGACTAAAACCCACCCCTGTTCCTCCCTGCCCTACGCGCCCGGGGGCGAGGTAACTCTTTTGAATTTATCCTCCACCTCCGGGCAGGCACTGGCCGTGGCAGGCCCCGTCCTTTGCTGACAACTCTTTGAGGCGCGCGTGGAACACTACGCGCCGTCGACTCTCGGGCCTGGTGCTGATCGGACGGCGAGTTACCCATTACTCGCCGTCCGCAGGCCCGGGTGGCCTCGGTTAGGTACTGATATTTTTGATATTAAGAGGTTAAATAATTAGGTTGTATTTTTTTGTGACAAGCCCGCCACACTGATCCCGACCACTGTCTCCTGAAAGCCAAAATCAACAGTGGCGACCACCGAAAAGGGCACTCGATGAAGCTTAACAAAAGTTTTTTTACAGTATGAGTTTTTAGGGTTCCGAACATCTGAATTTAGGATCACTCGTGCGTCTCTCTGTCGGTCTGTTTGTCTGTCTGTCTGTTCGTCTGTCTATCCATCTGTAATAGCCAATTTTCTTCGAATGTACTACAGGACAGATTCCGTTGAAATTTGGTACACAAATGAATTATTATGACTCAAACACGTAGGTGTAACGTAAATAAATAAATTTTCAATATAAAAGGCTTAGTTTAAAAATAAATAGTTTTTAAATTATTTAAGAAAATAGAAGAAATAGCCAGTCCCGACCAGCTCCCTTAATATCCTTATAAATTACTGGAAAACCTATAATAATAATAATGATTTATTAGGAACAAAACAACAAATACAGATATAAAAAAAAACAATGTAAAACTATGGTAGCTGAAAAAGTTAAAAACTGTGGCGCAACCACCAACGCCCGATTCTTTAAGAGAGGGATGTTTGTTCCAGGCTAATGCAATAAGTAACAAGTCATTTTAACAATAACATTAAAGGAAAGAAATAAAGAATATTAAAATACTATAAGTGCCGTATGTGTGAGTACCTAGTGATGAGTGAGAGAGAGAGTGAATGTATATTCACTATATTGCAAATGTACATCACTATAGTAAATTTCGCGCGAGAAAAAAGTACCTATAAGAAGTCATTGGTTTAATTTTCTTTTTATAATAGTTTTTTTTTATTGTTGATAGGCACGCGTTTGACCACTATCTCACCTGATGGTAAGCGATGATGTGGTCGAATATGGAGCACGCTTACCTAGAAGAAACCTTTTCACTCTTGACTTAAAGACTCCCAGGTTGTAGCTATCAGGAAACACTGACTCCGGTAGGGAATTCCACTCCCTAGCTGTACGCACAATGAATGTGTTTTAAAAACGCTTTGTGCGTATGGATGGGAGGTCCACCATGTACCGGTGGCACTTCGCCATACGTCTTGTGGTCCGTTGATGGAACGGGCTTGGCGGAATCAAATTATGCAATTCCGTCGCACACTCCCCAAAATGTAACCGATAGAAAACCGACAGGCTAGCAACTAGCAACAAGTATGATTCGTTCGGAACCATTTGCGCGCGATTCCGACTTGTTTCCCTACCAAGTAAATACATATAGAAATAAGCACCATCCCACAACAATACCTCAAAATATCCACAACTTTTACCTAAATCTCCCATTATATACTCAACTGAAGAGGTACATAACCCCCTAATGATCGTGGTCGGTCCATCATACCCCTGGACATCAAAATAAACACGAAAGCCACGTGTCCATTCAAACGATCGACAAATTGCTTTCAGTCTACGAAATATGTCAATTATAATTAATAGGGAGCGCGATTATTGGTATCGTATTGTTGGGTCCAGGGACCTAGAGAAGTGGACCTTGAAAAGGGATTTTTTGAAGTGCGCATTGTACGGTTAGTTGTTGTGCGGATTATTTGGTATTTACGACCGATGTGTAGTGATTTTAATGATGATATTGTTGTTGTATTTGAAGTGTTATGTAAGATTTAAGTTTAGTTTTTTATTTTTTATCGTTTATAGGCACGCGTTTGTTGACCTCTATCTCTTTTGAACAAGTATTGTGTTTTATTAATTTTCGCGTAGATTGTGTTTATAGGTAGGTATAAATGTGGTTTTTTTTTTTTGGGGGTTGGGAAATTTTACTATTTTTTTTTTTTTTAACATTCAATGACTTCTTCCGCTCTAGGGTGGAGCGGAAGGGCGTGTCAAACTCTTACTGACTAAAACCCACCCCTGTTCCTCCCTGCCCTGAATGCCCAGGGGCGAGGTAACTCTTTCGAATTTATCCTCAACCCCCGGGCAGGCATCGGTCACGACGGGCCCCGTCGTGTTTGCTGACAACTCTTTGAGGCGCGCGTGGAACACTACGCGCCGTCGACTCTCGGGCCTGGTGCTGATCGGGCGTCGAGTTACCTACTACTCGCCGTCCGCAGGCCCGGGAAGGTATAAATGTGGTTAAAAATGTAGGATCAGTACTCCGACGCATCCATTAGTCCGGCACCCGAGCCTACGCATTCGCTTCCTACATGGTCCCTTATTAAATGAGGACATTCTAAAATGCCCGAAGGTTCCAAAGAGAGCCTTATTGCTGTAACTCACTTGTCCGTCTGTTTGTCTGTCCGTCATCTGTCACACAGGTTTTATAGCCAAACGGTTGCAGTCTTCAAATTTTCACAGTATAAGCATCTGGTTGACCCAAAGCCATATAAATAGTCAGAAATATATTAGGTACGCACTTGCCTGGTTTTTTTTTCTTCTAAATAATCCAGTAATCCAAACATTCCAATAACCCAGCACGCCCCGGTATTGATTAGTGCGATTTTAATGTATTAAAAAAACTGTATTTTTGTCCATACCAAAAAAAAAAAAATTCGTTTTTCTCAAAATATTTTGACACTCAAGATCAATTATGGTATATTTCATATTATAGATATTATTCAAGTTTGAACCTACAGCTCAATTTAACCACATTTAAATCAAAACACAAAGCTCAATTATCAAACATTATTACAATAAATCAAATTAATAATACCCCACTATTACTCAACTCTACTCAACACTCATTGTCACCAAACACTCAACTCCTAAACAGTCAAGACCGTGTTTGGTGTCCTCAAAGACAATATTTGTGAAGGACAAGCCCTTCCCTCTTAACGTGAGGACACACGTGACAAACGTGGGAACCGGTCTTCGAAATACGATAATTTGTGGACAATTTAATTTCGACGTGCGAATGGGACATTCAAGATGATTCTTTGAAGTATGTTTTGAATGTATGGTACAGTCAACCGTGTATGAGTGACCAATTGACGTTGATATCGACTTTATGTCGTAGCAGTAAGGGTGGTTTTCTCATGAAGAAGAACATGTAAATCATAAAAAAATGGTCAATAGAGGAAACAGGACGTGAATGAAACTTCAAAAACTTACTGCTAAAATATCTATTAAGGCGCAATTATACGACTTTTAATGATTTTTAATTGAAGATCACGTCTCAACGATTAGATTTATTTCTTTGAAAAAAATATAATTATGTAATATAGACAATTTTCATCGTAATTTGGTATGTGAATATTTGAAATTATATTTTTATAACATAGTGTAAGAGCAGCGGTGGCCCAGTGGTATCGGCCGCGACTTACATGTTGTAGGTCGTGAGTTCAAATCCAGGCAGGCGCTTTACTTTGTGTAAATTATTTCATCACCACTGCTCTCAAAACGGCGAAGAAAAACATCGTGAGGTAACCGGCATGCCCTAGAACCAAAAACTTCGAAGACATGACTGTGACATTCACCAACCCGCATTGGGCGCACGAGGTGGATTACGGCCCACACCCTCTCACAGAGAGGAGGCTGAGTTTGCTGATGATGTTCTCGACAGTTAATGTTATTTCAACCTTCAGACCTTTACACCATCCTACTAATTAAACCAGTATTGGATCTAATTAGATCCTCGTTATTTACCTAATAAACTGTTGTTTACACTTAAGGGGCAGTCATACGACTTTTAATGGTTGTTAATTGAACATCACGTCTAAACGACTTGTTTTATTTCTTTGAAAAAAATATATGTCACTTTAGACTATTTCTGTCGTAATTTGATCTCAGAATATTTCAAATTATATTTTTAAAACATTGTGTAATTAATTTGTAAAGTTATGTCTAACGCGGATAAAAAATTGAGAATCACGCCAAAACTATTAAGCGTAGTTTTATGAAACCTTCACTATTTTAAAGATCATTTAAATATTTATAATTTAGTCTCAGCGTTTTAGTTTAATACTTGTTGTTTTATGTGTAATAAATTAATAATGCGTCTAATTTCGGACAACACTCCTTGATGGGCGAGTCCTATTACTGGGTGGACATACGACGCGTTACGTGAGCTCAGCGCAGAACACGCAAGCTAAACACTCAAGGTCGTTGGCGGCTAATAGCGCCTTAATAAGTAAACACACACACCTTATTAACACAAGTGCGTTGTAAACAGAAGCCCTAAGGCATCGATCCGCAAGATATTAACTGTTACGAGTATGTTAATTTAGAAGCAAATGGCCAACCTTAAAATCCAACTACTGAATAACTAAAAGCCGACTACTGAATTACTTAAGGCCGAATACTTTCATCAAATTATCCAATGACTTCTCCGGCTCTAAGTGGAGCTCCGGGCGTGTCAGACTCTTACTGACTAAAACCCACCCTGTTCCTTTATGCCAAGGCCGCGGTAACTCTCTTTCGAATTTATTCGCGACCCAGAGGCATTGGTCATGGCGGATTCCGTTAGTTTTTGCTAACATCTCTTTGAGGCGCGCGTGGAACACTACGAACCGTCGACTCGGGCCTGGTCAACAGTAAGCGAGTAACCCATTACTCGCCGTCCGCAAGCCGGGCATACAGTGGCCGGGAGTTGCCTTGCGTCACCCGACGCCCGTAGCGTCTTTTGCAGCGGCTTCTAGGAGCATGAGGGCGATTAGAGTGATTGCTAATGCTTTTCGATAGGAGTCGAACTTACCCCGCTTTACTCAGCTAGGTCTGTCGCAATGTTATTTAGTATTTAATGAGACCTATTCGGTGGTCAACTAGCAGAAAATAGCGTTGTGTGGTAAAGACCGAGAAATTTCAAAGTAATAAAATTGTAAAGACAAAAAAAAACCTGTAGGACAATATAGGCTATTTTTCTATCGAATATACCTATAAATAAAAATGAATAACGTATGTGTTGCTAACCGCGTAATTTGAAAACGGCTGGACCAATTAGGATATATGTTCTTTTAAGTATTTGTTGTAGTATCAGAAAGGTTCTTGTGAAGAGAAAAATTTGAAGGAAAACCGTAAAAAACACATTATTCTATATTACATTGAAACTGTTCCTGGTTGTCAATATTAAGGTTAGCTGTCAATCTAAGGGATAGTTTTCAATAAATAAAATATTTTAGCAAGACATAAACATTTAAAATAATAATACACTAACCTCGAAAAATAAAAAACAAAACAATAATAAAAACTCAAGTACGCAAAGGAAACTCATACGCTTTTTTTCCCCAATGCAATCCAACCCTTCTCTGCATCCCAGCGGTAATTGCAAGCAACAGAAAGTAGTAAAAATTTACAACTTTTAGCTTCCGCGTACAAATGTCTGCTAGTATTTGTGATGCTGATGTAGTCGCGATGTTAAATTCTGACAATATCCGGCTGGTTCTCAAAATTGCCAGCACCCTGGTTTATGAGGGTGTTAAAATTTTACATCGAAGTTGTGTTTAATTTTTGAGTTGACGTTTATGTCGTGTTAGTGCATTCTTCATTTTTAAGTAAGTAACAAATAATAATATGATCTTGTATTTGTTTCGTCATTATACTCGTAGCTCTATTAACCATTATAAGCCCGATGACAACCCGGGTTGTCATCGGGCTTTTTCGACAACCCAAGGTTAACGTTTGCTTGGAAAAAAATTTAACCTCTTAGTATCCGAAACTCAACTGAGTTTGAAAACAAAAAAAAATCAGCCTCCTACCTCTTAAGATCCGCGGACAAACCCGGGTTGTCGAAGAAGCCCGATGACAACCCGGGTTGTCATCGGGCTTATAATGGTTAATAGAGCTACGAGTATAATGACGAAACAAATAATAAAATTTATAATTGATCATTAATTCTGGGTAAGCTCGCTCCATCGTCGACTCTGTCTCTGTCACCTCTAACCTAGACTAGAGTCAAGAGCAAACCTATCTCAAAAAAAAACCTGGCACTTCGGGAGTACCTTCAGAAGTAAAAACAAAAAACTGGAACGAAAATGCCCAACGCGCCTATAGAATTTTTCACTTAAAAAAAAAGAGTGACACTCTGGGAGTGCCGACAGAAGTGAAAACATGAACAAAAATGCCCAACGCGCTTAAAGAAGTTTTCACTTCAATCCAAATAGCGGTGTCGGTGTCGGTGGTGAGTTTAATTATTTTTTCCCATCTCAAAAATACCCAACGCGCCTATAGAAGTTTTCACTTCAAAAATTGTAGTGTTTTGTCGTTTATCCCCCCTCATTGGAACGCCATTCAGTAATTACAGCAAACTGTATTACATAAAATTCAAAGTCCTGACTGACTGACTGATAAATCAACGCACAGCCTAAACTGTTGGTCCTAGAGACATGAAATTTGGAGGGTGTGTTCTTAGTAAATAGCAGGTATCCACAAAGAAAAGGTTTTACGAAATTCAACCCTTAAATGGGTGGAAAAGGGGATAAACTTTTATCCCGCCGCCGGCAGACGCTAGTGAAGCGTAACATACTCTACTATAAGTTTCCAATGTTGTTTTTTTAGGGTTCTGTACCCAAAGGCTCCAAACGGAACCCTATTGCTGTCACTTAATTGTCCGTCCGTCCGTCTATCTGTCCATCATCTGTTACACAGGTTTTACAGCAAAACAGTTGGAGCTACAGTCTTCCAATTTGCATAATATAAGCATTTTGTAGACCCAAAGCCATACAAATCGTCAAAAAAAAACATTTGGTATGGAACCCCTTTTCTTTGTGAACCGACACGCACTTGGCTGGTTTTCTTTTTTTTGTTATTGATAGGTACGCGTTTGACCACTTTCTCACCTGATGGTAAGCGATGATGTGGTCGATGATGGAGCACGATTACCGTTTAGGTAATTATAAAAAAACAACCGACTTCTAAAACAGAAATTACACGAACAATTTAAAAATAACTTTAATTTCGGAAGTCGGTGTTGTATTTTATTACTTCGTTATTTGACACCGACTTCCGAAATTAAAGTTATTTTTTAAATTTTTGAAGTCGGTTGTTTTTTTTTGTAAAAAGTTTTTTATTTTTCACTTTTTAGTTGTTATACCCCAGGACTCAAAACCTCAATAACATGGAACGTGGTATTTAAACATACTCGTAATTGGAGAATTCCAAAACGTCATCGACGTATACATACATATTTTGTTCAATTTTTCAAAAAGCGCTAAAGCAATATCGGTGAAATTTACGTGGGATCACTTCGGGAGTATATTCTTTCGGATAAAAAAAGAATATTGAAAATCGGTCCACAACTGTCAGAGATATCGGTTAAAATATATTTAAAAAAAAAACATACATACAGTCGAACATAGTACCTCCTCCTTTTTCGAAGCCAGTTAAAAATACTAGTAAGATAAAAATACGGATACAAAAACGAACGAACTAACAATATTTTCATGTCTCCAATTTTAATCTACTAACGTTGAGAAACATAGCAAAAGTTTAAACAGTTTAAGCTCACGTTAACGACATCGATAAATGGGACTAATGCGGTTTTTAACGAACCCGCGAACGGGGAGCGATACCGAGAATTTTATAGTTCTGGTATCAAATACCGGAGCGGCGGTTAAGAGTTAAACATTGTAAAGTTTGTTTGTATAGCGCTTTATTGTTATGAGATGAATTTTATTTGAATTTTTATTATGGACGGTAGAATAAAAATTGATAATTGGACGATAAGAATAAAAGCATGGGGCTGACATGACCTATTAATGGTTGCAAGTCCCTAATAAATAAAGAGAGAAAAAAAAAAAAGAATAAAAGCAAATAGAGCAGTGGTGGCCCAGTGGTAACGGCCGCAACTTACAAGTTGTAGGTCGTGAGTTCAAACCCAGGCAGGCGCTTTTCTTTGTGTAAATGATTTCATCACCACTGCTCTCAAAAACGGTTAAGGAAAACATCGTGAGGAAACCGGCATGTCCTAGAACCAAAAATTCGAAGACATGTGACATCCACCAACCCGCATTGGGCCCGCGTGGTGGATTACGGCCCACACCCTCTCACAGAGAGGAGGCCTGTGCCTCAGTAGTGGGGACATTAAAAGGCTGATGATGATGAAGAATAAAAGAGACAAGTATGTAAAAGTTTCCCAAAATGAACATATTAAACACATAGTAAAAACAAAATACTTTTCAAAAAGTTGGGCAGTAACGTTTTTCCATAGGCATTGTTTTTCATCGGTTTTTCTGTTTT
The DNA here is from genome assembly GCA_951329385.1 of Polia nebulosa. Lineage (NCBI taxonomy): Eukaryota > Metazoa > Arthropoda > Insecta > Lepidoptera > Noctuidae > Polia > Polia nebulosa. The sequence goes on from OX589609.1 coordinate 5,285,865, forward strand.
CATCCACGTTTATCTGGACCAAGATTATTGATGAAAACCGAAAGAAATAAAATATTTGTTTGCAATACAGGCCACATTTCTACCTTCAAGCAAATAGCATGTAAGTTGAATTACATTGCGGGGTAAGAATGACCGATCGATCACATTATACCTCGGTAGCCCGACATGTAATGCGACTTGCATGCAATTTGCTTGCAGGTGGAAACGCGGCCAAAATAAATAATATTCAAATCTGTGCGAGCCAAAAAAGGTAAAATCTCAACAACTGATTAAAAAAATAAAATAAACTTTTTTACAAAAAATAGAACCGACTTCCAAAAGAAAACAAAAAATTGCAAAATAACCTTTAATTTCGGCAGTCGGTTCTATTTTTTGTAAAAATGATTTTTTATTTTTCACTTTTTAGTGGTATCCCATTAAATTGTGTGAACATATATAATAATACATAGAGAAACGATCGCAGTAATCGCGAGTCATTTACTGTTAGCTATTGAATATTTCCACTGTCTAACTCCAAAGATCTTCATCAGATTCTAATATATTATATACTAGAACCTTAATTAAAATGACGGGCGGGCGTTTTTTGGGGGACTGTCTTTATGTAGAACTTTGACGTTCAAAAAGTGCTGGTTCTCAGCCTAGTTTGAATAAATGACTTTTGATTTTGATTTTGAAAAACATGCATTTGAATGACGAAAACCCCATCCAAATCAGATCAGTAGTTTTCAAGAAAATCTCGAACACACAAACACACAGGTCAAATACTGAACCTCCATTTTTGAAGTCAGTAAAAAACGGTAGTAGAAATATCATTGATAAATAAATAAACCACTTCCAACCAAGGAAATCTCAGAGTAAATTCAAAGAAATCACCGAGTTTAACTTTTCAATTGAAAACGGGAGCAATCCATTTGAGTGGGAGCAATTTCCATATGGAACGGGACGTTATGGAAACGCCTGAAATGGTGTTCCCAGCTATTGTTATGTCCACGAAAAGGATGGTGCTATTGTGGTATCTTTGAAAGAAAATATACCTGAAGAGGAGTTTGTCAAGTTAAGGAATTGATATCTATTTTTTAGGGTTCCGTACTCGAAGGATCCAAACGGAGCCCTATTGCTCTCACTCACGTGTCCGTCTGTTCGTCTGTCAATCTGTACATCGGCAGTCACACAAATTTTACAGCCAAATGGTTGGAGCTACAGTCTTCAAATTTTCACAGTATAATCATCTTATTGACCCGAAGCGATACAAATGTTCAAATGTACATTTTGTACGGAACCCTAAATGTGCAAAATCCAACACGCACTTGGTACACTTTTTTTTTTTTTGGGGGGGGGCGTGGGAAATCATCCAATGACTTCGCCCGCTCTGGGTGGAGCGGGAGGGCGTATCAGACTCTTACTGACTAAAACCCACCCCTGTTCCTTTCCTGCCTGAGTGCCCAGGGGTGAGGTAACTCTTTCGAATTTATCCTCAATCCCTGAGCTGGCACTTGGTATGAGGATGTCCTGGTGAGGGTCGCGGGAGTTCGGTGGAAGCATGATGAACAGCCTACCCGCATCAGGCCCGCGTAGTGTTTTACAGCCCACATCCTCTCACAGAGAGGAGGCCTGTGCCCCAGCAGTGGGGACATTAAAAGGCTGACGATGATGCACAGAACCGGCAATGTGGTGGTGCTGGAGGATCCTTATTTCCAGCAGAAGATGACTTCCGGCTGAAATATTGATGATGACTCTTTTAATAGTCTGACTGAATTAAATACAGTTAATAGCTGTTTACCATATTTTTTGCCTGTCTCCATGTTGAATATTCATTGGAACTACGAGTTTAGGTTGTCTATAATTATTGGGCATGCATTTCGTGTTTCCTGAATCACCTTATCTTTTTGGCTTTCTATAATAGACCAAAAAAGATCTTTTACAAGAAGAAAAAGAAAAAACAAATATGAAGAAACTTTGTACACGGAAAGGCCATAACCTGGCTTAGAATATTATTAAGCCGGTAGTAAAATTCCTTGGGATAATTTTAGACTCGAGAAGCTAGTTATTTAAAACCGAAAATTATATTATTTGCAAACACTTTTAAGGTACATAGTATCCTAAAAAAAACCCTCCATAGACAATAGCCCTCTCACATGCAAGCCATCAGAAAGCACAGTGCAACATAACTCTATACCATACAATATGTCCCATACACGTCCTCCAAGAACCCTTTCGGAAGCTACTCGATATCGTAAAATGTTACGATTGACATCCGACGGGTTAACTCGGTATACATGACGCTGGGTCGAGATTTACGATCATTGCATCTTCACATGCATTTTGGAGCAATGAAGTGTTTTAGTGCATGCTTTGCATAGGATTCGTGAGTCATTCAATTCTATCCTAGTAATAAATATTATGAGCATGAGAGTCTGTATGTTTGAATATTTTATCAATCATGCCTCTATGGCTGACCGGATTTGTATATTTTGGGTACTATGGCGATTGTATACACAGGCTATAGTCGGCGTGTGAACACTGGCCTTCAGCTGGCAGTCGGTTATGTTGAAGAGTAGTTCGAATATTCATATTAGAATATTCGAATAAGTGTTTGCTATTGTTTCTGATTGGTTTTAGCACGCCCGTTCAAGTGGGCGCTTGCATGTATTTATTTTGTATTCTTATTAAAGTCCAGTTCACTATCCCAACGCGTTTCCCTTATTAAACTTCACATGTAAAGTGAGTCACTTTATACGATTCCCTCGCGCAGTCAGCGAGTGAGACAGCTTCCAACATCTATAGCAGCGCTCCTGGAGCCCTGCAGGCTCTACAAGTGGTGGAGGCGCCGGCGCTAGTGCGTAGCTTAGATTATGCCATTTGGTACGTTTTATCCCGATAGTGTGTTCTTATGGAATAATATTAATTTTTACAACGGTTTTAATAACTTCATCTGAAATTAAATATATAACGAGTTATGTAAAAACTAGCTTCTCCCAGCGACTTTGCTCGCGTGAAATAAGTACATTTCTCCGTTATAAATTATAGCCTATGTGTTATTCTGACGTAGAAGCAATATTATTGCAAAGTTTCATCTAAATCCGTTCAGTAGTTTTTGCGTGAAAGAGTAACAAACATACATCCTCACAAACTTTGACATCTTTTCTTTTTTATAAATAAATCAAAGTCGCGTTAGTTACACCACTTATAACTCAAGAATGGCTGGGCCGATTTTAATGATCTTTGTTTTGTTGGATTTGTCTCCACCCCGAATAGCAGAATAATTATTAAAATTATGGAAAAAAGACGAAAAAAAGTAATGAACAAAATTAATTTTCATATTTATTTTTTAGGGAAACGCTTTTTTGTTTATTGATTCTGAAGCGGTACAAAGTTTATAATGTTAGTAGGATATGTAAGAAGTTAAATTTGACCCACTTTCCGGTTCTCAATTCAGCTGAAATTTTGCATAAGTACTTACATGTTTAGCTTGAAAGACAATGCATGGTTAGCTAAGTGATTACTCTGAATCAAAGATGGCGGACAAGTTATTTCTTATGCATTCCCATGCGTATCGATTGAAAACGTTTGCTAAGAATAATACGAAGTTTTTTAAATTTTTAAACTATAAATTTATTAGTTTTATATATTTATATATTTTATATGTAAAATGTGGACAAGCTATTAACGAAACTTTTGGGATTACCAATAAAAAAATCCTGTTTCTCAAGCAAATAATACTTGGCTCAACCAGAAAGTTTATTTAGCCGAAAATAGAAACTTACATTAATTTGAGTTTTCTGTAAAAACACGCTCAATCTATAAAAAAATGACGAGGTTTTCGCAAAAAAAGAATTAAGCCCAATATTTTAAAGCCACACTTAACACTAAATCTATACCCCACTACAAATATATGTATAATCTACTACAACTTTAATTTTACAAACAATGTAATCAATTCTCGCCTTTATGGTGTAGGTTTTAGAAGTTATACAAACCGTATTCCAAACTCGGTTGAAAACATAAAGTGGGCGTCAATACAATAAATTTTAAATCCATTAGTAGTACTACACATGTTCCTCTCTGTTCTACAGTCCATTTAACTTTACGATGTTCAAATTCGTTGAATTGCTACCGACACGATTTGAAAATTTACCCTCAGTGTTTCGATAATTGATTTTGGAAAAAAAAACGCAATGGCATTTTAGGGTTTACTTTTTGTCTACTTCATGAAAAGTGTTCTGGATAGATTTCATGAAATGTTTAAGGTTAAAGAAGATGTAAAAAAGGAAAAAAATATGCCATTAAAACAGATATCATAAGTTTAGATTTCTCTGACTCCTGCGCTAGTTATAAATGTGTTGCAGGAGCCAGTGTTCTCCCGTAGCAAAAATACATAATTTGTGCTATTATATGCAAATATATAAAAAAGAGAAAAACAACATAGTAAAATTAAGTATGTAGAAAGATAAGATTTAGATCTTTTCACATTTTAATAGAGATGTTACTGGGTATAAATAAAAAAACTTTTTTCCAAAAAAAAACAACCGACTTCCAAAAAAAAAATACACTAAAAATAACTTTAATTTCGGAAGTCGGTGTCAAATATCGAAGAAATAAAATACAAACACCGACTTCCGAAATTAAAATTATTTTTAAATTTTTAGTGTAATTTTTTTTTTTTTTTGGAAGTCGGTTGTTTTTTTTTGTAAAAAAGTTTTTTATTTATACCCAGTAACATCTCTATCTCTCTCTCTTTTTTATTTTTCACTTTTTAGTTGTTATACCCCAGAACTAAAAACCCCAATAACATGGAACATGGAATTTAAACATTTGGAAAACACAAAAACATCATCAAGATATGCGTATTTTTCGTTTTTGTTCAGTTTCTCAAAAAGCGCTAAAGCAATTTCGATAAAATTATATGGGACCACCTCGGGAGTATATTCTTTCGGATAATAAAAGAATTTTGAAAATCGGTCCACAACTGACGGAGAAATGCGCGGACATACATAAAAAAAAAAAAAAAACATACATACAGTCGAACATAGAACCTCCTCCTTTTTCGAAAGTCGGTAAAAAAAACAGACATCACAAGTTTAGATTTCTCTGACTCCTGCGCTAGTTATAACTGTGTTGCAGGAGCCATTATCCTCCCATAGAAAAAATACACAATTTGTGCCATTATATGACAATACATAAAAAAGAGAAAAACAACATAGTAAAATTAAGTATGTAGAAAGATAAGGTTTAGATCTTTTCACTTTTAAATAGAGATGTTACTGGGTATAAAAAAATCTATTTAGGGCGTAAATTAAATTATAAAAATATTAATCATGTATTTTTTGCTACCAAACCAATATAAAATGCCAAAATAAAACGCATCAAAGTTCATATGTGGGGGCTTGTTACGTCACTAAACGGTACAAAGTGTATCGAGGTATGACGTCACGCAAAACTTCAACGCACTGTTTAGTCGTCATTTTTAGTTTACGCAACAAAAAAAAAATACGTGTACAGTATTTTTTTGGTAATCATTACTTACGGACTAAATATATTTTTTTAGGAAACTGTCTTATTTTATTTTTGCAAACCAAGGTACCCGCATGTGAATAAAATTAATTTTAAACCTACGCTCTCATCTAATATAATGATGTAGTACTTCAGTTTCACATATTTCACTTAATTTGACTGACTAATTAGATATTTTTAGTAAACTAGTCTTTTATACCATGATCATGACAATCATTTTTGAATTGCAATCGCACTAGTATTATAAAGGCGAAAGTTTGTGTGTGTATGTTTGTTACTTCTTCACGCTTAAACGGCTGGACCGTTTTGAATGAAATTTGGTATGTAGATAGCTTATACAATGGATTAACACATAGGCATACTTTTTTATCCCGGTCTACGCGGGTGAAACCACGGGGCTCAGCTAGTAGTAATATAATTATTAAATCATTACGTCATCAAGCCTTAACCTCTGAAAGCCGCCATTCGTAAAACGTACCATCCTTCAAGCCCCGCCCGCATACGACAAACCGGATTCAAATGTCAGTTTGACATTTTTTCTCAGTTATGACAGCATATATTTTGTGTCGGAGGGCACCTGAGACGACCAATAATGTCTATGGCCAAGCGTGTAAATGTTGCCACAGCATAAAATACATTGCGTTTTGGTAATAATAGAGGTAATAAACGAGTGAATCGCAAGAATCGCAAAACTCACTGGTGAGTTTCAGTGCTCAACGTGGTTTCGATTAATGAAACTCACCAGTGAGTTTCCGGGCTTTACAGGTTAAATAAGATCTCCATTTTTTTTCAAAATTTATCTATATTTAAATAACCCTCAACAATCGGGCTCACATTTTTTTTTCAATAAAATAATTTAATAAAAAAAACAGCTAATACACTCAACGAAACCCGTTTATCCATATAAATCCAATAAACACATTTAACGGTTCCACACTCAATAATTTTGTTTTTCCCTCGGGTCACTCCAATTTTGGTAATATCCTCGCGTCAAAACTCGATTTACGTAAAAAAATGTTTTCTCTCCCCCATACAAAATCATCGAAGTGTGTTCTGTATTAACGACATTGCCTAACCCCTTTCTGCTGTGGGTAGTATTTTACCCTTAACTGGTATGTAGAGGGTAAAACATACCCATATTTCTGGCAACTGTGTTTTGTTTTAGATTGTAGTTTTGAGAGGATAAGGGCATAATAATAATTAATCTTGAGATACTTGACTTGCGCTTGGCTTGGCTAGCAAGGTCGTTGACATGTGGGATGTCTATTCAGCGATCATTATACCGATAGACGTGTCAGCCAATGGCTTAATAGCCACGAGCCTTGACCAACACCTCAGGTGGCTCTCATTAGGCGGCTTGATTCATAAAGCGGTAAGTACTTCTGGACATGGCTTGTTTTGTTAAGAGGTTCCTTTCTCTGGAGCCCTAACCTGCTTGGACCCTGTTCGACGACACCGACGGGCTACTATTTTTTTTAAGTTTATAAAGAAACATTTAAAAATTAATTTGAAATACTAAATTAAGTTGATAATTTTACTGGACATTTCATTAATTGATTTTGGACAGTTCATCAGCAAAAATAATTCTTGGTTGTATGAATAGTTATTGCAAGTGATTTAAAAAAAATCTTAACAATAGCTACGACCTTTTAACTATGCAGCTGATCTGATACAAAACAAATAAAAGAAATTGAAAGTAACCCCTTTCTCCTTAATAACATCGAAAACCCATATATCTTTTTTGCCAATTGTCAAGTAAATGATTAATAGTTTCTTCTCTTTGTGTCAAAAAGATTGTTTGTGGCGAAATTATGGTTGGGTTAATTTTTAATATGCCTTTTCAAATATACCATTAATAAAAATAATGGACACACCCTTCCGATTTGTTTGGGGTAAATAAACATTTCTTTTGAATCTATTTGAGAGTTTCATTTGTCATTATATAAGATTTAATAGGGTTCTTGAATCGTTTACCGGAACTTTTTTTAGACTGACAAACAGACTGATAACTTGATTTTTATATGCACATTCAAAAGAATAAATCCACGTTGTATATATATAATAGAACATATTCGGATTTAGTGGCTATCTTCAAATTGGGATTTTGGTTGTAATATTTCCATTACTGCTTAATATTAAAAATATGTTAAATTTAGCCGTTACTATGATAAAACATTAGTCACAAAGCGTATTTATGTATTTCCAAAAAAAAAAAAAAAGAAATAGATATTTAATATTTAATTTTGAAAGTAGAGGTAATAAATTTTATTAACTATCGACAGATCTATACACCCACATCTGAACGCTTGTTAGCGAAAACACATAAATATATCAAACTATGAGTAGCCAAAACAAAATGGCGAGAATTTTCAAAAATTGACCCTTTGTTTGGGTCCGGAACTAATTCCTACGCATTCACACTTGAACCGGACGAAATGTCCTTAAAATACATTGTCCGTGAATGCTAGGGTCATTGCGACCCGGTCACATCTAATTTTAGTGTTAACAATGACATTCTTGTTAAGGATTTTGGAGGCATTAGAATTATTGTTTAAAGTTGCCTTTTTTAATGTTACTTTTTCGATGACGTTTTGGAATGAATTGATCTGTAGGTTGTATTGCAAAATCAAAATGTTAAGCGACACATTATTGGAATACCTCAAGCACACTGTTGTATTTTCAACGCAGCTGTTGAAAATTTGACATGCAATAATATTTCAGTAGGTTAAGTACCTAAGTGAAATCGGGCTTAAGAAAATAAGCTTAAATAGTTTTTTTTATAACATTTTTAAGCACACTTAACCACTATCTCACCTGATGGTAGACGATGATGTTTTCGACGATGGAGCAAGCTTGCATAGAAGTAACCTATTCACTACTATAGTTATTATAATTTTAGTCAAAAATGCATCCGACCTGAAAAATACAGCAGGTCACTTTCACTTGTAAATTATGAACATAAAAACATACTTACCTTAATCCTAAAATCCCACACTACTGTCATAAAATCATGCAAAATATGCCACAAAATGCCACAAATCCCTCTCCGCCCAGTTCACTACAGAGTCCAAAAGATTAAATCTTTACACAACATTTGTTAATTGATGTGGTCACACTTCTATTAAGATATTGTTCCGACGTAAATCTGGCAACCACGTGTAGTCATTTTGACCGACACGCTCAATATTGGTAATTTAAAAGCATGTGGCATTTCGAGGGTTAGTGGATTAATGTGTATTGCGGTGGATATGGACATTTTAATTTTAGTGATATTGAAGGAATAGTGTGAGTGAAGGAATAGAAGATTGAACTACGTAGTTCAATTTTTACCCGACTACCCCACAAAGAGAGTAATGTTTTGTTAAGTTTTAATAAAAATTACGAATGTCTTTAACCTTTTACCTACTCTATTAAAATTTTCTTCATTTTCCTTTCAGTTTTTTTCCAGTAAATACAAACTTCGCTAAGGTTAAAACTATCTGATTGTCATGTACATACAGAAATAGGCGTTTTAACTTTTGTTACATACCTATGACATTCAATATCAAAAGATGATGAGCTAATAATTTTCCTGACTATCTAAAAGCAAAAAAACATAATTTAATTTGAATTTGTTTAATATTTACGTAAATTTAATCATTCAATTATTTGATTTACTTAAATATTATGGACTTAAACTAGAGGTTACAATAATTGGATACAATCTAAACTAGGTATGAACCTGTATCTCAAGTATCTTACAGCGTCGTTCCAAATTAAAAGAAACTTTAATTTGTGCTCCTGTTTTACAATGCCCCAATTTTGAAAAACCTTTTATTTTACAATTAAGTGATAATGTATAAGAAATTCATGAATCAATCTGCCTAGCCTTTTCCCAACTATCTTGGAGTCGGCTTCCAGTCTAACCGGACGCAACTGAATACCAGTATTTTTTACAAGGAGTGACTGCCTATCTGACCTCCACAACCCAGTTACTGGTTAATACGATGCCCCTTGGTAAGACTGGTTGTCAGACTTTCGTTCTTCTGACGACCCGTAACGACTGTCAAAGATCCACGATTGACAGCCGAGACCAACGGCTTAACGTGCTTTCCGGGGCACGGAGGAGTCTCGGCATGTAGAGATAGTCACCCATCCATGGACCAACCCCGGCAACCGTAGTTTAACCTGGTGGATCGACCTATGCGGCTGTTATTACTTTAGCCACGAGCACATGAATATAAACTAAAATTTCTTAAACAAAAGTGATATTAACGATACACATTCTGAGCAATCATCTTCTTAGTCAGCTTTGCATCATCAAAAAAACTTGTCTAGAAATTATGGTGTAACTGATCGGTTATCAAAGTCCACCCACTGTAGCTAACCGTATAGAACCCTTTGAAAATAGCTTATAAATTAAAAAATAAGTATTAGTTTGTAGTAAAAATTGCGTGCCGCAACGAAAGGGTTAGAGTAATTAACACTAATTAATTAATAGTCTTATCAACCCTAAAATGTCCGGTACATGACATTTTTGATCTGATGTGTGTTTTAATTATTATATCATCTGCTAATCAGTTCATTAAATTGATGTCACGATGACTATCCGTGAAATGTTTTACATGTAACGAGTATTTTAATCGTAATAGAGCAGTGGTGGCCCAGTAGTAAAGGCCGCGACTTACAAGTTGTAGATCGTGAGTTCAAACCCAGCGCTTTACTTTGTGTAAATTATTTCATCACCACTGTTCTCAAAACGGTGAAGGAAAACATCGTGAGGAAACCGGCATGTACTAAAACCAAAACTTCGAAGACATGTGCCATCCACCAACACTATTAGAGTAGAGTATTGTAATTGAGCTGTCGTTAATAGCATAATTTACATCTTTTTATAAACTAGCTTTTTCCGCGACTTCGCTTCAGTGACCCACAGACTCATACTGTTTGTGAACAAGGAGGAGATTTTAGAAATCAGCAAAATAATTTTTGTAATCACATAAGAGAAAAATTCCGTGCGTTCAAGTGTTTTTGCCATACCTATTATTAGAATCAAATGTAACAGCTCACAATTTAGGACCAATCAATATCAGTGTCTGATTAATTAATTTATTAAAGCTTCATGCAACACATACGTACGAAGACGGATTTAATGCCATAGGCATTCTGTACCAGTCAACCAAGGGGGGACATAGCATGGCAGGTGCATAAACTGAGAATATATTACTAAGAAGAAAATGGTTACGAAAGTATATTATATAATATAGTTAAAATAAAAATACGTAAATATTTAATATAAAATACCTTCATATTTAAAAATAAATATATATATATATAAAGTTAGAGACAAGGATTTTGAGACGACTCTTTTACTTGTGAAGAAAGTCCGTGGTGTTTTTGATAACTGGTCTAAACCCAGTTACAAATGTCCCTTTGTGACTATTGGCCTAACTTTGTTCGGTCTCCTGCTTGATAAGGAGGGAAGTGGAAATTATACGGGGACTCGTCGACTTTCATTACTTCGGCATTTTTCTATGGATTCTGACTTTTCAGGAATTGGAGAAGATGGGAATAGTGTGGCAGGCTTGACCCAATAAAAAAAAAGACAGACGGAACCATAAATGACGATTAGCACTTCCAGTTTCTCACACCGGCATGATGATGATTTTAAGACGTGGTAAGAGAACAGGACGCAAGACGTTACCGACTGCTATTTGCAGGAGGTAGCAGTGGTAGTTTTATCTCTTTATGTTTACAGTTTCGCTTAAAATTAACTGTCTTGTTACTTTTGTGGTCGCAAATATTGAGCTGAGCATTAAGTTCTAAGTTATTTATCCCAGGATTTTTTCTCGTTACTGATCAATTGAAAGAACATCACTCTATTACAAAACTCAACACTTCAAAATCATTATAGCAAATACAATCAATACTAAAACCATTTATTAAAAAAAAACACGACACTTTAAAGCAAATACACTCTATTAACGTCAATAATCATTGTAAAAGTGACGTCATCTGTAAAATATGACATCGCATTTGACACTTCAAGCTCCGACCAGTTTACAATGACATGCGGCTAAATTCGGATCTAAGTAAAAAATGTACTGGGAATTGTCTTTGGTCCTTACAAGCAACGCCTCTTGAAAGGTCAAGATTTATTGGTCGTGCTGCTGTCAAATGACAATTGACAAAAACTTAATGGTTTGTCAAAACAGATGATCTGTTAATGATTTTCGATTGAAAGAGAATTGGTTTCGAAAGATAAATGGTGTGATGATAGTGTTTGTGACATTCTCATAGATTTGTGATTGAATTTTATATTCAGGTGGCGTGAATTTTGTGTCTCGTTTAATCACGGGAGAAAAAATCTTATTAATGGTCTATTGGTTTCTTTTGCGACTTTTTTTAGACAAAAAATAGACGTTACCAAAAAAATGTTGAAAACATTTATTTATTTTTATTTATTTGAAATTAAATTTAATATTTTTTAACAAAGATTAAAGTTATTTTAATAAAAAAACCGGTCATGTGCGAGTCGAACTAGCGACTGTTCTTATACGCGTCCAATTGTTGCAATTAGCAAAAATAGCCAAAAAAAAAACACGTTTCTAGTAGGGGAGCCCCTTTAATTTTTTATTTATTATTATAATATGGTGATATAGTGGCAACAGAAACACACATTCAGTGAAAATTTCAATTGTCTACCTATTACGGATCATGGATACAGCCCGCTGACAGACAGACGGATGGATGGACGGACGAACAGCAGTGTCTTAGTAATAGGGTCCCGTTGGTTACCCTTTGGATACGGAACCCTGAAAAACCACAAAATAAAAAGAAAACTCTGACTTCAAAAAGTGCACAGCGGAAAATAACTTTCGTTTTGGAAGTCAGTGTCTCTGTCTTTATTTTTGAGCAATTTTTATGCCAACGACTTTTGTCTATGTAGTTCCTTTTAAATTCAGTTATTTTTTATGTAAAAACTTTTTTAGTTTACTCTGACTTGTTGTAATAGGTGCCTTACAAATTCATTTAAAAACCACGTTCACTAAAATTTGAACATTATGACATCATCAAAATTATTAAAGTATAATAAAATTGAAGTATATTTTAATTAAGCTGGAACATTCTCAAGTAAAGTCAATTAACATTTTCACGTTGACTGGCAGACAACAGTTACAATAGAAAATCTATTTTTCGCGATCACCGGTGATCTACGTGATGGATCAACGTCTTACATAAGTTATTCGTATATTTAATCGACTGATATTTTATTATTTGGTGAAAGAAGCCATCTATGTAGATTTCTTTCACCAAATTATAAAAGACACAAAGATACGAAGTTATACACATGTTATGATCATAAACAAATTTACTAATGCCCAGAATCTTCCTTTTTCGAAAAAATACTTCATTTCCTCATCCAATTAAACAGACAAACAGAAAATATTTTATACTTCTCACAATAAAAATCGTTCGTCATTATTGTAGTGGAAAACGTCGTCATAAAACTTTAAGTAGTTCGGACTCAGTCGAAAATATGAAGGATACAGATCGTAAAAGTGGGTAAATAATACAAAATACAATAAGTGCCAATATTGAAGACGGAAACGTTCGCGTTCGCTCAAGTCTGGGACACACTGGAGGGAAAATAGAAGAAAACTTAAGGCGTATATATCCGCCAAGTGGCACCCTCACTAAATAAAAAATCGTAGCAAAGCGTAGAAAATAAAGATTAAAGAATCCTATGTTGGGTTTATTACAAATAGGATAAGGTATTTTTACACTGTTAAAACAGGACTCAAAGAATTTCGTATCCAAAGAAGTAAGCAAAAGTGTCAAAAACGGCCGTTTTTAACAATGTAAAAATACCTTATCCTATTGGTAACAAACCCAACATAGGATTCTTTAATCTTTATTTTCTATGCTAAGATACGAATTTTTATTCAATGAGGGCGCCACTTATGGGGAGGTAGGCCCTTAAACGATGAGGGACTAAGCTCAATGTAACCGGGTTTGCTAGCAAGAGGCTTAATTTTTTTTTCCTTTAATGTAATTACATAATTATATTCCGTAATTATATTTCGTAGGTGTAACCTGCTTGAGCACAATTTTTTGGTTAAATTTATAGTGATAATATAATATTTAACAATCTCTCTATTGTAAAGAGCCCAAAAAGACAAACCACGAATTAGATAACGTTGTTAAATTGAAGATTAAAACTTTGACGTAGTACGACTACTGACGTAACAGGTATTATGTTTAGTCGGTTAACCAGATGACATTGACAGTTTTGAACCCAGTATTATTTTTTTTGTTTACCTTTACTTAAATATCTAAACAATTGAAGCGATGCCATACAGCAGAACAAACTAAAGGGGGGTTGCCTATTGATATTCTATTCCGATTCTTCAGGTGGCTCTTGACTTGGGGACATTACACAGCTTCTTCGGATTTGCTTCTTAGTCCTTTTTAAGGAAGCTTGCTCGACTCCAGTTAACTCAGTCGCCATGATAACAAAAAAAAACCGAGAATGAAAAAACTCTCGAAAAATGTTTAAACAACAAGCTAAAGTAACTTGACTGTTAATGTGATTGAGCCGAGTGGTGTTAAATGATTACGAATATAAACTTTGAGAGTAGCCATGAACTTTAATTACCAATCCTTCTCACAACTTTCGACAAACTCACATCTTAGCTGACAGACGTCCACTGCTGGACATAACCCTCCCCCAAGTGCTCGCATCCATCGGCTCACCTTGTGGGAGGCTTTCAATCGCTGCATGACCATCTGTTCTCCGAGCAATGTGCCCTGTCCAATGCCACTTCAGCTTACCAATTCTTCGGGCGGTGTCGGTAACCCAAGTTCACCTGCGGATATCTTCATTCCAGATTCGATCACGCAAGGAAAAGCAACACACTCACTGTGTCCCAACTCTAACATCTCGTTGTCACTACTAGGCGTCATAAGGGCGCGTCCACACTCGCGGCACCGCAGCGAGTCCCGATCGTAAACATTTACGATCAACGGGGGATTAAACGCAGTGCCAGTGACGTTTGCTTTTATTAAAAAACAACTAGGTATCTGTTGTTGTGTGGTGCTGTTAGAAGGTATACTTTGCAGTTTAAATTTCTTTGCAAGAAAATCCTTCCGTTGTTTTTCTATGGACAATGCTTGCATTGTCTTTTTATTTATATTGATATAATTTTTGTTGTTACAAAAAGGACAGTTTTTACTGTCGTGGAATTAAAAGTATTGTTTTGAGAAATGAGGATTGTGTCGTGTGAAAAGATTTGAAGTATGAATGTGGATGGCAACAAGAGGAAGACTAAAATACGATGGATGGACTGCAGAAAGAATAATAGGTCTATTAAAGGCCTTAGTGTGATGTATTGCGTCCAGGCCAAATAAATTGGGATTAGGACTGGGAGTCTAAAAAACTCAGCTTTAGATGTATTTGCGCACAATTCATATAGCAAAATCGTCATCATCATTTCAGCCGAAAGACGTCCACTGCTGGATATAGGTCTCCCCCAAGCGTCACACAATGACCGATCCAGTGCGTCTCGCATCCATCGGCTACCCGCGACCCTCACCAGGTCATCGGCCCACCTTGTTGGAGGCCTGCCAACGAGATGGAAAAAATCAAACGTCATTTATTCAAACTAGGCTGAGAGACTTTTTGAACGTCAAAGTTCTACATAAAGACAGTCCCTCAAAAATGCCCGCCCGTCACAGCGGCATTATAAACAAACCACAAAATTTATGATCCTGATATGAATTTCACTGAGTATGATTCAGCTAAAATGTGTAACCGCTTTACTAATCTCCATACAAAACTGTCACACGTATGAATTTGGCTGTATAGTTCAAAGCAACAAACTTATTATGCTAGAAAAGAAAACAAAATATTTTCAATTCTTTTTGTAGCATGTTGTACCTATTCTTCACTGATAGACAGTTCCTAACCTGGGGGTAATAACCCCTGCGGGGGTAAAACTGTTATTTTGCGGGGGTAATGAGCTGGTTATGATAAACAAAATAAGACCAATAAGTACAAATATAGCTCGCCCATGCATTTTAGATTGCAACTGTGCAATCTAATGAGAAGTCCGTTCGCGAAAAGTGTTTACAAACTTTCTTTATTTTTATGGCTAGAAATCATCTCAATGTAGTGTTAACTTGAGATACGCTTTCAGTGAAACGAAACCTAACATTCAAAAACTTGCGGATGCGGGGCAGAACTAACCTTCGCAGTAAACATTTTACATTCGAATGTTTTTTATTGTAAGTTAAACTTCGCAAATATTATAATACATATAGGTAATGTCATTGTAAGCAATCACAATTACCTATTTTTATTATAATCTCAAAATTTTTGCCCAATTAAAGTAAGTTTGTATTTACACGTATTCAGTTCATTGTTACCATTCGGAGGAGGGGTAAAATCAGTTTCCCTAGTTAAGACATCGGGGTGACAAGAGTGAAACGGTTAGGAACCACTGGACTAGACAATTTAATTTTGCCCAGGCTCAAGTAACTTCATTACCTCAGTATGAGAAAGCCACACAACCGAAATTCTCACACCTCGCTAATTATATTTCCTACTAGCCGGACACGGTGACCGATGCGGAATCGGATTAATGACCACAGTGGTCAGTCTGCACACGGCTTTATAATAGGATAGAGATGTCCTTGCAACTACATGCATGATAATTGATGTCAATTGAAATACTGTTAATGTGATCGGACATGACATTTCTAAGAGGTACCGAGTCACCCAGTTACTGGGTTGTTGGTCAGGTAGGCAGACGCTCCATATAAAATACACGTATTTGGCAGCAGCGGCAGATTGATTTTGTTTGAACTCAACTTGCTATGAGCATTTTAGAGAATAACTTTCAATGGCGCCGATTCTCTAGTTCACAATCTAAACAAGAATATTTGTAAAAATGAATGGGCCTAAAAGCATAATTCACATGAATTTGATTAGTAACGAAAGGGAGCATTAAATAATGCTTTAAGGCGCAGTTATACGACTTTTGATAGTTTTAATTGAAAATCACGTCTTAACGACTAATCTTATTTCTTTGAAAAAAATATATGTTACTCTAGACAATTTCCGTCGTAATTTGATCTGAGAATATTTGAAATTATATTTTGATAACATAGTGTAATTAAAAAAAAATGAGAATAACGCAAAAACTACAAAGCGTATTTTTATGAAACCTTCACCATTTTAAAGATCATTTAATTATTTATAATTTAGTCTCAGTGTTTTATTTAAATACCTGTTCTTTTATGTCTAATAAATTTATAATGCGTCTAATTTCGGACAGTGCTCCTTGATGGGCGAGTCCTATTATTGGGTGGACGTACGACGCGTTACGTGAGCACACGCAAGCTAACCACTCAAGGTCACTGGCAGCTAATAGTGCCTTAAGAGTTACGTACCCAAAGGATAAGCAACGGGACCCTTGCACACTCTCCGAAAAGTAACCGATAGAAGACCTACATGCTAGCAACTCGACGACGATGCTCAAGTCTTTGGAGCTTTGACTCAACGAGTGCGTACGAACGTGTTTTTTCTCTAGTTCAGGAAGGCAATACACCTAAAATTATTTGTAACTCATGCTTGTTATAACGCAATTTCCTTAAATTACAAAAAATAAAAAATCTCAACAAGTACAAAAATATGCTGGCGGCATTGCCATACAACGTCGCAACGCCGCCAGCCTTTTGGGCACATTACCAGCCGACAGCGATGTGGAGGATTTTTTTTTTGTGTTTATATAGTTAAAATTAAGAAGTTAGTGTATTTTTTTTCTGTTATTGCAAATTAGATACTAAATGTGTTTCGCTCATACATTCTTAAGTACTTAATTATCTCGTACAAAAATATTATTAACTACCTTCTGCCACGTGGAATTAGTAGGCACTTTCCAGATTATAAATAATAGCCCTTGTGCTACTCCAGACTGTAAATTATCTCTGTGCCAAATTTCATCGAAATCTATTCAACCCTTCTGGTGTGATGGAATAACAAATATCCATCGAAACTTTTGTATTTATAATATTATAGTAGGATATCCCACGTTTATTAGCAAAGAATCTCCGATTCCCCGGACAAGAGTGACCAGCGGTCAGTTTTAACGTCAAAGGGTTGTTAACATAAATCCAATGTTGACGCTTCATTTGGTCAGATTACGGTAATATTATTTGTATACCGTGGGAAATTGGGATATTTTGGCAATACGATAATTTGTTTTACGGGCAGCTTATCTAGAGAAGTTCGATCATGCAAACACAACACTATTTTACGGTAGAAAGAATAACTTGCTGCCGCAAAGCAGTGTTGCTGTGTTTCGGTTTGATGAGTATGGGTGTGTGTGTGTGTTACTGGCAAATGAGACACTTTCACAAGTTTTTCTCTGAGTTGTCAACGAATTTCAGTATTGCTGATGACTATTTCCCATCAGGTAGGTCGAAAACTAGTTCTGCATCCAGTATTGTGATTATAATCTTTTTTTTTAATTGCTGATAGGCACGCGTTTGACCAGCATCTCACCTGATGGTAACCGATAATGTGGTCAAAGATGGAGCACGCTTGCTTAGAAGTAACCTATTCACTCTTGACTTAAAGCTTATCACTTGCAGACTTGTAGCTATCAGGAAACAGACTCCGGCAGGGAATTCCACTCCCTAGCTGTACGCATAATAAATGTGATCTCAAAACGTTTTGTGCGTGTGGATGGGATGTTCACCATGTACCGGTGGCACATCGCCGTACGTCTTGTGTTCCGCTGATGGAACGAGCCTGGCGGAATTATGCAATTCTGTCGCACACTCCCCAAAATGTAACTGATAGAAAACCAACAGGCTAGCAACGCGGCGTCTATGCTCAAGACTTTGGAGCTTCAACTCAACGAGCCTAATCTCATCAGCATAATCAGTTATAACGTTTCCTATGCTAGGATCAGACCTCCTTTCTATGAGAGGGAGTGTCTGTAATCGGGTATTTTACTCAAAAAATCTAATTAATTCTCCAGTTAGATAACCAAATAATAGTGAACACGTATTTCTTGCTTTACCAAACCAATAAAAAATGACAAAGATAAAACGCATCAAAGTTCAGGAGTGGGGGCTCGTTACGTCACTTTGGTGGTAAAAGTGTTGGGTGCGACGTATCGCCCTCATTTATTGTTTACGTGGCAAAAGAAAAAATACGTATCCAATATTTTTTTGTTATTTCACAGACGGACTAATCATTTTTTTATTTTTTTGTAGAATACTGAGGGTATTCTACAAAAGAATAAAAAAAGGGTCAAACAAAAAACACAGTCTTCTAACAGACTAATTAGTTTTTTTTTTTTTTTTGTAAAATACCCTCACACAGTCTTCTAATGTTTCGGTCTGGTATACATATAATTCCAAGTTGCCTAGAAGTGGTCGCGGAAAGCGAATGGACGCCGATTGTATATTCTTTTAGTTTAAATTTTCCTATTATAAGATAATTTAGTTTCTTGGTGTACAATATAGTATGTATATAATTATATAAATGCCGTTAACCTCGCAATGTACTCCTTCATCGTTTTGAGAACAGTGATTTTTAATAAATTACACGAAGTTAACTGTCTGCATGCCTTTTCGAGCCAACGATTTAAGACCCTATTACCGGCCAAGTGGCGCCCTCATTGAATAAAAAATCGTAGCATAGGACAGAAAATAAATATTAAAGAATCAATCCGTTTATTACAAAGAGGATAAAGTATTTTTACGTTGTTAAAACAGGACTCAAAATGTTTCGTGTCTAAAGTAGTAAGCAAAAGTGTCAAAAACGGCCGCTTTTGGTCAAAACAAGGGCGCCACTTGGCGGGTAGTAGACCCTTAAGTGCATTTTGTAAGTCATTGCCAGCTGGAATGGATATCAAGATCCATATCATATAAAAATAATTACATAATGCTTACTCACCTACTCCAAAAATGTTTCAGACGACAGACAAACCGACGGAACCTTCTCAAAATATTTTCATTACCATAAGTTATAATTTTATCCCCTCTTCCTCCATTACATTCGAGTGTTTATTTCATCGGTAAGACGCGTCTCCTAAATAATTGTGAGATAACAGAAACCGGTATCGCTAACAGTTACGCTAGCGATAAAAGCATAAGGTGGAAACTGAGGGAACTTTGGAATAGTATGGATTCGAGGGGACAAAGGAATTTAATACGAAGAAAAAAACCCGCACGCTTTCGTGCACGAGTTCGTCAGAAGACCGATAGTCTGACATCCAGTTTTGCCAAGGGATATCGTTTTACCCAGTAACTGGGTAGTGGAGGTCAGATAGGCAGTCGCTCCATGTATAATACTGGTATTCAGCTGCATCCGGTTAGACTGGAAGCCGACCCCAAGCTAGTTGGGCTAAAGCTGGGCAAAAATGCTTAGAGTCCGAGTTTGAAAGGTTCTTTTTTTTAGATGAAAGGGAGTTTGTTTTTGGACATATGAATTTATTCTGATTAATATTTGTGATGTATTATTTTATTAAAGAAACAAGAGATTTTTTACGCAATATTTCCTGAGCACCTAAAAAGGAAATGAGGAATAGTTTTTTATTGTGGAAGTGCAAACTCACTATGGAAGCTAAAACCTCAAACAATTTTTCATAAGCTATAATTGATTAAGTGCTACCAACCAACACATGAAATTAAAAGTTTTTTTTTATCCGAACTTTGCCGTAACAATAAACTAAAATAATGGGAGTTTGGGAGGGATCTTTACTAGTGAAGAAAAGTGGCTGTTCTAATTATTCGCAAATTGATTTCTAATGGATATTGTAATGTAAAATTGTTGTAGTTTGGTGTCTCAGGTGCCTACGCAACTGGATTATTTATTTAAATACTTAGATTATAGAAGTGGAATCATTGAAACAAGCGCAATCTCAGTAAAATGAAGCTGAGAATTTTATAGTATTGACTACCTCAGTGAAGCTTGCCGAGAACGCTGACTCACATTAGAATGTGTTACACCTACAAAGTGATTGTATCCTGTAACTACCAAATAAAAACATTCACACAGAAAACTGCAAACAAAAACACAAACAAAAACTAAAACAAACTAAAACTGGCTAAATGCACAAAAAGAGTGACGACAAAAGTAAAAAATAAGTATAGGTACATCCACACTACACCAACCATCTCACTAAAAGGAAACCTCCCGTCGAAACTAAGAAAATATTGGATAGAGATTAGGCCATATACTTTTATTGGGTTTTTCACTATATTTATTTAACGTTCCTTCCGATTGTAGCAGGGAGACGAAAAGGAACGTATCTACCACTTGAAAATAAATCTTTTTGTTTGTTAACACATTTTTTCCGTAGAAAATATATTGGGGGAGTTTTTTCGTAAATAGAGAGGCTCTTGGTGATAACGTTAGGCTTAATTTATTGTGGAGGATTTTATTTTTCCGAGTGCTTTGTCATATTATTTTGATGTTCTTTTAGTTTCTTTGTGCTGGTCTAGCGAGTTTACGTTCAATTGCTTCCGTTTTGTTCAATGACTTGGGTTGTTTTTGTCATCTAGCTGGTTTGTGCGGTATTTTGATAATACCCTTTATAGTCCCGATGACAACCCGGGCTGTCACCGGGCTTCTTCGACAACCCAAGGTTAACGTTTGCTTGGAAAAAAATTTAACCTCTTAGGATCCGAAACTCAACTGAGTTTGAAAACAAAAAAAAACCAGCCTCCTACCTCTTAAGATCCGCGGACAAACCCGGGTTGTCGAAGAAGCCCGATGACAACCCTGGTTGTCATCGGGACTATAAGGGATATTTATACAATAAAATTCTGACTGTGCACCTACTTTCTTTTTTTTTGTGGGGTGGGAAGTCACCCAATGTCTTCTCCCGCTCTGGGTGGAGCTCGGGTATGTCAGACCCTTAAAAGAGAGAGAGAGTGTGCACCTACTTGACAGTATGTTATAACTAACTTCAACCAGTGACTTCGCCCGCGTGAAATAAGTACTTCCCCTCTATAGATTATATTTTATGTATTATTCTAAACTATATTGTATCTCTGTGGCAAATTTCATTC
The DNA here is from genome assembly GCA_951329385.1 of Polia nebulosa. Taxonomy (NCBI): domain Eukaryota; kingdom Metazoa; phylum Arthropoda; class Insecta; order Lepidoptera; family Noctuidae; genus Polia; species Polia nebulosa. The sequence continues at coordinate 5,307,447 of OX589609.1, forward strand.
AAATCCGTTTCATTTCCATCCAAACTTTCGCATATACGATATTAAAGTAGAATAGGATAATAAAATATAATGAGAAATGGAGATATTTGTCTAGTGCAGAGGGTACACTTCAGGCTAAAACTAAAATAAAATAATTCTTAATTCTTAATTCTTTATTGTACACCAAATCTTAACATAAAATAAAGTTATTACACAGTTCATGTACAAAGGCGAGCTTAACTCAAAGTTGAGTTTTCTCCCAGCAAACCTTTGAGTGATAGAGTTAGGTCACATTCGAGGGTAAGATTGTGTACAATATAAACTTATATAAATAAGCCCTGTATATAAAATACATACAAAATACTATATACTAATATATACAAACAAAATAAGACATACAAATAAAATAAGTAAATAATTAAAAACTTTTAATTCGAAGACATGAGACATCCATCAATCCGCATTGGGCCCGCGTGGTGAATTACGGCTCACACCCTCTCACAGAGAGGAGGCCTGTTCCCAAGCAGTGGGGGCATTAAAAAGGCTGATGATGATGATGATGAAATAATTCAAATAACGTAATTGCAATTGGTTTGAGGAAGCACGACAGAAACTCTTCTATCATGCGCACTTCCACGAACTTCCTGAAAGGTTTTGGCGGAGGCTTTTGCCCAGCAGTGAATCAGTGTGGGCTAGTTAAAAAAAATGCAATTGGTCGGTGATCACAAATCACTGAGAATACTGGAAGGGAGACTTTTTTCCAGCAGTAGGACTGCATTTTTTTTTGTGAGGGGCTGGGAAATCGTCCAATGACATGTCCCGCTCTGGGTGGAGCGGGACTCTTACTGACTAAAACCCATCCCTGTTCCTTCCCTGCCCTGAATGCCCAGGGGCGCGGTAACTCTGTTTCGAATTTATCCACAACCTCTGGGCAGGCATCGGCCATGACGGGCCCCGTCATGATTGGACTGCTGCTGATGATGCTGAGCGGACGGCGAGCTACCCACTACTCGCCGTCCACAGGCCCGACAAGCAGTAGGACAGCATAGGTTGACAAAAAAATGCAAACAATCTTCCATTTTGAAAACCAACATAGCGAATAATCTAAACAAACATTAATTACACAATTCATTTCTCCATAATTTTTAACACCAATCAACCCATTTCCCGAACACATCACCAAAATTTCCATTAAAAAAATTACGAACACACAACAATGGAATAATAACAATATCTTCACCGGAAACCGTCCAGCCGCAGTGATCTTGCAGCGTCGTAAAATTTTACGATAACGTTGCACGCGCGTGTAATGTCACCGGGTCCCTCGAATGATGGCGCATCATGTTTATGATGTCCGAATATTTATTGGGAGACGCCCTTCAGTCAGATATGCGAGGTTGAGTTGTTTATTTTTATGAAATTGTGAGTGAAGCTCTCACGGATCCTCAAATGTGTAAATCGATGTCAAGTCGCTAATAACATCGGTGAGACCAAGCAGTAACAGACGTGTGAAAGTTTGAGAGAGACAGTAATTAATTTTCTTATTTTTCAATGTTACTAACGAAAGTCATAGAGATTCATCATCTGCATAGCCTTTTCCCAACTATCTTCGGGTCAGCTTCCAGTCTAACCGAATGCAGCTGAATACCAGTATTTTACATGGAGCGACTGCCTATTTGACCTCCACAACCCAGTAACTGGGTAATACGATACCCCTTGGTAAGACTGGTCGTCAGACTTTCGGGCTTCTGACGACTCGTAACGACTGTCAAAGATCCACGCTTGACAGTCGGGACCAACGACTTAACGTGGCACGGAGGAGTCTCGGTATGTAAAGATGGTCACCCAGATCATATTTATTTTATTATTCTTTTTTTTTTATAATATATTAAAAGTAATATTCTTTTGGAATTTATTTATTAGCAGGTAGGTATTTATGGTGCCGAAAATTGTCCCAAAAAGGATCCTTTAAAGTAATTTGAAATCACTTAACTGTTTTCCTAAACTGCCAAGCTAACTAAATGCGATCTTTATTTCACAGTCTGATCTAAACGCAATCCAACCGTAATTCACATTTTCCCATACAAAATCAATATTGTAATGTCTATATCGAAACGCTATAGTGACGTTGTAAACGTACACTTACAGTTTATTACCAATAAATATCATACGCGTCTCCCGCGCAAATTAATTCGAACGCGTGTTCGCACTCGTATTCGCACTGAATTTTATGTCTGTATTATTCGCGATAGTGTAGACGTACCATTATGATGTTTAGACGTGTGAATGTGAATTAGTGGTTACTGATTGGTGATAACGATAATTTTGGGGTAGACAGTAAATATCATTTTCATTTTGATAAAACAAAAATTAGACGCCATAAGTGGTTTCTGAGTTGAGAAGAGATATTGGATGGATGTTTGTGAGTTAATTACGCCAGAACGGCTGAACTGCTCTCGGTTAAATTTACCATACAGATAGATTTTAGACTGGAATAGTATAGTGATTATTATTACTATTATATCTATACTCATTAATATTATAAAGCAGAAGAGTTTGTTTGAACGCGCTAATCTCAGAAACTACTGAATCGAATTAAAAAATTCATTTTGTGTTGAATAGTCCATTTGTCGAGGAAGGCTATAGGCTATATAACATCACGCTGTGACCAATAAGAGCGGAGCATCAATGAAAAATATGGTAAAAACGGGGCAAAAAAATATACCTTTTGAGAGCTTCCGCTGCGTGCGGTTAAAGTTACGCAAAATTTATGTATGACGTAATTGTTCCCCTTTAAAAGTTCTAAAAAAAAGTCCGCAACAGCATATATCCATCTTTTAAGGTTAACTCACTATAATTTTTTTATAGTAATCAAATTCGTTCTAAAATAATGCATTATTTGCGAAGGTGTTTTTATAAACATGACATTAATCCTTATCCAAATAAATACGTGATTCATCATAAGTATTTATTTTGAACAAAATTGCCCTTGACATCATTTGATTTCAACGAATATCTTAGGAGATATCATAGTGTTAATCAAGTACCACGCGCACATTCATGATGTGCAAGGCGGGCGATTATGAGGGATGTGGAGAGCGAGGTACCATTTTGCACTGTATAGCTTATTTATTGAGGAAGGTTATAGACTTTATATATAATCACGCTATGACACAGTAACCATAACCGCGGGTGAAACCGCGGGCACAGCTAGTCATTGTAATAAATAATAGTCACGAGTGTTGTGTCATATAATTTATTTTTATATTTATTTTTATAATTTATTTTTATTATTTGTATTTTTTTTCTATTGTTATTATTTTTTAGTTTCTGTGTGTAGTGGCTATTTTTTATATTGGAGGAAGTAATAATTCCACATAAGCGAAGCCGCTGTCAGAAGCTAGTTATACAATAAAAGGTACCAAGAATCTTCCCATGACACCGTGAATAACCCGTCAAAGACCAATCTAATCCAATTTGCAGCCCCGTGTCGCAAATGGAAACCCCATGCAAGACCATCTAATGGGTTGAGCCATACAGCGGCCATTGTGGCCAAATGATGACGTAATTAGATTACGTCACAGTTCTACCGTCAAATGTTTAGGGTTATGGAAAGTGTTATGACGGCGTGCTCGTCTGGGTAGAAAGGTGCTTTAGGTATTTTCCTGGTAAGAAATTTTTTACAATTTAAAACAAGAATCATGTCGTTAGATAAAAAAAAATTTCAAAAAATACAACCAACTTCTAAAAATTGCAAAATAACTTTAATTCGGCAGTCGGTGTTAGTATTTTTCTGTTTCTTCGTATATTTGACACCGACTTCCGAAATTAAAGTTATTTTGCAATTTTTAGAAGTCGGTTGTTTTTTTTGTAATTTTTTTTTTCACTTTTTAGTTGTTATACCAAAACTAAATATTAATGGATAACCCTATTAACATGGAATTTGAACATTTTTAGACAACCAAAACGTCATCTGTGTAAACATATTTTTTGTTTATGTTGATTTTTTTTAAAAGTGCTGAATAAATTTCGATAAAATTTATACGGGACCACCTTTGAAGTACGACCTACCAAACAAAAAAATAATCATCAAAATCTATTCACAAATGGCGGCGATATCGCGTAACAAACATGCAAAAAAAAAAAAACATACAGACGAATTGAGAACCTCCTCTTTTTTGAAGTCGGTTAAAAATAGGAACAAGTACAGTTTTTTGGGACACTTTTGTTGGTCATGTGATCGCAAGCGTGCCTGCTGAGCGTGAGGTCCTGAGTTCGATTCCCGCCGCTGGTTAGACAATTAGCGCTATTGAGATTTTCCTATAGGAATTACTCTGTAGCAGCCTGGAGTTTGGAAGATGGTGAAGTGACCCCTGTGCTTCGGACTATGACATTAAAGGGACCTCTCTGTGCCTTTACTCTCATAATCAGATGGACCTGCGTTATAGTAAGAGATATTATAGTGCTTACTGTGCACTATAATATCTCCTGCGGACCTGGGTAATCTTCTTTAATCTTGGCCACGGTGATCGAAATTTGGTCGGTAAGATTATTTACTGTAAAACAGTTTAATTGCTTAGCAAAAAAGTCAGGGACTTCACACAACACTTTTTTAAACGACTTCATAAAAGGAGGAGGTTATCAATTCGGATGTTTGTATTTTGTTTTCTTTTTTTTATGTATGTACGGGCATAACTCCGTCATTTATTGACGGATTTGCAAAATTATTTTTTTGTTCGAAATGGGTTTGTTCCGAAATGGTAAATTTTATATAAATCTGATGATGGGTTTCGGAGACAAACAACGGAACTCTTCAAAAATTGACAGCAAATCAACCGCGTTTGCTGCTATTTTATGTCTATGAATTGTTAACACAGTTTAATAAAAAAAAAACACATCTACAAAGTGAAAAATAAAAACTTTTTCACAAAAAAATAGAACCGACTTCCAAAAAAAAGTGCAAAATAACTTTAATTCCAGAAGTCAGTGTCAAAAAACAAAGACACAAAACCAGAAACACCGACTTCCGAAAATAAAGTTATTTTCCACTTTTTTTGGAAGTCGGTTCTATTTTTTGTTTATGTAAAAAAGAGATATTATTACTAAACATGATTAAAATGATGGCTTGTAATATGACCACCCCAGTGTTTTAGTGATTTTAGATACTAAGATAATTTATTTTAAAAAATCCGGAGTAATTATTTGGCATTAGTTAAAAAAAAGTTCTAGGTACAAACATATTCTTTCCCCAAGAAGGAAAAGCTATAATGTTACTTAAAAATTCACATAAAATCAGTAAACAGTGTAGAAACGCGTTGGCGCAGTGGTTGAGCATTGGCTGCTGCGCTGCGTGTCGTGAAGTTCGATTCCCGCACGGAACAAAATTAAAAAAATTGTATGGCTTTCAGATAGTTGTTCCGGGTCTAGGTGTCTATAAGTGTACATTTTTATGGACGCATCCACGATACAGGAGTAGCTAATTCCTAGTGATGGGTAACGATATATAAATAAATAAATCAAAAATCTTACAACATAATATCCGACTTTGATAAAAAAATATTATGACTTGGGTAAAGTATTTGACACCACCCAATATTAAAATTAACAATAACAAAACGATTACCATAAAAAACTGCGCCATATGTGTCCAGTCAGAGATAAATTACGTGTTAGACACGTAACGCAACCCGGTTCGGTTTGTCACGTTATCTACTAATTACTACTAATTTCTGTAACACTTGTTAGTTTTTGATAAAAATTCTAACCCTCAGTGTCTAGAAATAAATTATAGAAGCGCCACAAAGTCAAGTGATGTAATAATGAGCAGTGGTAGTCCAGTGGTAAAGGCCTCGACTTAAAAATTGTAGGTTGAGGGCTCAAATCCAAGCAGCTGCTTTAATTTTTGTAATTTATTCCATCACCACTGTTCTCAAAACGGTGAAGGAAAACATTGAGGAAACCAGCATGTCCTAGAATCAATAATTCGAAGACATGTGACATCCACCAACCACTGGGCCCACGTGCTGGATTGCGGCTTATCCCTTTCCTAAAGAGGAGGCCTGAGTCCCAGCAGTGGGGACATTATAAGGCTGATTACGTTATTTAATGTATACATAACATTACATAACGTAAGGGATGTAATTGGTTGTTGGAAAGTAATTTACCCCGATTAAGAAGGGTTTAAAAATTGTTCTTATTTATTTTGTGATAATTTATTTTTAGTGTATTTTATTTATTTCAGTTATTTTTTTTGTAAAAAAGTTTTTTATTTTTCACTTTTTGGTTGTTATACCCCAGAACTCAAAACCCCAATAACATGAAACGTGGAATTTAAACATATTTTAACATATTGGAGGAAACCAAAACGTCATCTATGTCTAAGTACATATTTTTCGTTTTTGTTCAGTTTTTACCACCTCGGGAGTATGTTCTTTCCGATAGAAAAGAATTTTGAAAATTCGTCCACAACTAACAGAGAAATTAGTGGACATAAATAAAAAAAAATTAAAAATACAGTCGAACATAAAAGCTCCTCCTTTTTCGAAGTCAGTTAAAAAGAAAATTAACAAAAAACAACAAATATAAAATAAATATACGCGTTCCAAATAAAGACATAAAAAAGGTTATTGAATAATCACGTAATACTGAATAAAAATGCGTATTTTATAATTTAATTAGGTGCACAAAAAATGCTGTCTTTATATCGTAGCCAAATAATTACGTCGGTCAAAACACAAATTCAAAGCAAATTCAATAAAAATAAAATTAATAGACCCAACATTTCTTTTTCCTCACGTTTGAGGGCGACAAATTGCTATAATTATTGCCCCGCGATTGATGCAAGATAATCATTTCCACGCAATTTTTAGGGTCGCTATCTACCTAATCAGAAATGGTGGTTCACAGTGTCACTTTGACAAATACCCAATTAATTTTATTATTTTTATCTGTTTTATTTCATCTTTTCTATTTTCTTTTTTTTTGTTGAAGCGTGTAATTATGAGAGCGATGATTTTTTCTTATTTCATGTTTTTTTGTGTTATTGTTAATTAAATCAATTGACGAAAATAAATAGCAGCACAATTTCAATGTTTTTTGTTTCTGAGACACACCTGAATGCGTAGAAATAATCACACTAATTTTATAAAGGCGAATGTTTGTGAGTGTGTATGTTTGTTACTTCTTCACGCTCAAATAGATGGACTGATTTGGATGAATTTTGGTATGTAGATAGCTTATACCCTGGATTAATACATAGGCTACTTTTTATCCTGGTCTACGCGGGTGAAACCGCGGGGCGCAGCTAGTTTAATTATAAATGTAATCAATATTGGCATTGTGTAACCACTAAATACTATGTGAAATTTTTGGTGTACAATAAAGAATTAAGGAATTAAGATTTTTTGAATAAAATGGTCATCATTATTGGTACAGATAGTATTATTCTACCTTATTATAAAAATATTTACATTCAATAAACACTTACAGGAAACCAAAAAATCAACTGTAATTTGTTAAATAAAGTACATATTTGATGGTGTTGCATTGCCGTTATCATTAACCATTAAAATTGAAAAAATAGAGTTTGATGAGAAATGTGGACACAGTGTGTACTAATAAGATAAAGAATGAAACTTAAAAACTTATCTTAATTAATTTATATAAATCTAAAACTTCTTTTCCTTCTTCATCTTTTCTAATCTATATTAATTTGGATAATTTGAAAACAAAAAATGCTATCACACTATATGCTCCTTTTCTAGGAACACAAAACACAGAGAGCCCAGTGGCCTAATAAAACAAAATAAATAGGAGTTACGATCTCAGCGCCATCTGGCGCTCGGTGTTACAAGCTAATGAAACAGCGGTGTCTGCAAATATTTGTGCAAGGAGATTAATTACACTAGGTTAGCGAGGAAAATAAAACTGAGAATACGTTGCAGACAATATGTACACTTACATACATAAGTAAGTATGGTAAATACCTACAATGAACAACCTAATAAAAGTTATATGAAAAAAAACTGCTGTTTTTTTAGTTAGTAAAAAAAGTAGTTGGTAAGAAAAAATGTTATATGAAAAAAAAAATGCTGTTTTAAAAATTGTTTGCTGTTTTAATTGGAATTTCTATTTTCTATGATAGGTTTACATACTGTGAGAACACTGTAGATTCCTAGATTATTTTGTATTAAGATCCTCGTTTTTGCTTTAGACTGACCTAGTGCTTTTTGGCTGAACTACACTGTTCTTTTATACCCATACACAGTATTATGGATGGTTTTTAACCGACTTCAAAAAGAATGAGGATAATTATCAATTCGGAGGATATTTTTTTTTTTATGTATGTTCGAGCATAACTCCGTCATTTATAAACAGATTTGCAAAATTCTTTTTTTGTTCAAAAGGGATATATTCCGAAATTTTCATATTTAAATTTCATATAGATCTGATGATGAGTTTCGAAGACAGACAACGGAACTCTTCAAAAATGACAGCAAATCAACTGCGATTGCTGCGATCGTATGTTTACGCAGTGTTAATACAATTTAAACTAACTAAAAAGTGAAAAATAAAAACTTTTTTTACAAAAAATAGAACCGAAAAACGACGAAAACACAAACCAGAAATACCGACTTCCGAAATTAAAGTTATGTTGCACTCTTTTTGGAAGTCGGTTCTATTTTTAGTAAAAAAGTTTTTCTCCATAGAAAACGACTATTTTGAACCGTGCACTAGCTTCTGACGTTTTATGTGCCCATGTAGGCTTATGTGAAATAAAATATTTTTAGTTTGACTTTGAATGAGTTTGATGGGTACCAAAACCCATCAAAACATTAATAAACAAAGCTGTCATCGCATAATCAAATTAATAATTTCATGAACCATCTTTATTCGCCCATACAAAACAACGATAAAACCCTTTCTTGGCATTAACATCTCCCTGGCGGCACTAAAACAAAAGAACTTGGCTCGCTTTTACGACATCTTGTTTAATGTCAGCGGCATCTAATTGGTACGGGATTATTATTTCGGTAAAGGGTTATTCATTCCTACATTGTGTTTTATTATAAAATACTGAGTTTATTCTAAAATATTATTATTATTATTTATCACATGAAACTTTTCAATTATTTTTACATTGATACAAGTACGAGTACCTAAGTTATATTTTTTTGCAATTTGTTTTCATAGGTTTCCCGTTTTTATAACAGTTTACCTTTTAGCAAGAACTAGTACTTCTACTGAATATTTCTTTTTATAATTCAAAGAAATTTAACAATCTGTGTTTTTATTTAATTCTTAAATAAACACATAGTAATTGTATAAACCAACCAATTTTATGTATATTTAACATAATCAAGAATCAATGACACCAAATTATTTCCACTAGCAACATTGTCAATTAGAAAACTTTCGCACGAGGCCCAATTATTCACAGGCGTCAATTGTCACTCAGATTTGACGCAATATCAAAGTCCTGCACTCCAGTACCTACCGTGACAAATTTTGACACGATTTTAAAACTGTCACTTTAAATTAACCCTTTGAGAACTTGGCATTTTTTTTCTATCGTGGGAAAGTGAAAATTAAATAATTTTTAGGTGTTTTTATTTATTTTGTTGTTATTTTATTGTTTTTATTTAGTATCTTTAAATTGGATTTTTAACAGATTGAACTAATGACTGTACAAAAAATATTAATCAGCCTATTTCATAAAAAAATATATTCATTATAAAATCCATTTTAATAGGCAGACATTTCTAGCAATGACGGAGCTATTTTATGTTCGCATTTTAAACTCATTTTATTTAAATCTCTGTTTGTAAAAGATTTTATTCTTAAGTTCTCATTGTATTGTAAATTTAAATAAACGTCCTGGGATTAAAATGACTTAATTCATTTTACAACCACAGATGTCCATTTTTTTCATCCTTTAAATAGAGACATTATTTTTAACAATATATATTTAGTTTTACGATCGATACATCAAAAAAGTGCTAAAAGTCATTCTTTTCACCGACGGTCGATCATTTACAGCACTATTAGCATGATTATGCAAATATTCTTCGTATTAACAAATCAACCGTTACAAATTAATGTTTATAATAATTAGCATATTTTTCAATAAAATCGCGTGTCATGCTTTTATTATTTATGCAAAAAAAACGTCAACATTACTGCGTCATTAAATTTTTACTAAAAACGATTTTATGACATCGATCAATCAATCGCTTTAAAAGATAAAATTATGCTAATTACGCACATCACTATCGTGTGCGTTAATTATTCATTAGGGTTGTCGCGACATAAATTGTGATTTTATAACGTCACTGCGGGGTTGTCACATTTGCAGTTATATCTTCCACATGATTTGTTCATTGAATTTTTCAAGCAATATTTTTTAATGGTATGTCAATTTAATGTTATTTCTTTTGTGTGACGTATCGACAATATGTCGATAGGGTGGCAAAGGAAATGTTGTGCCAACGAACCCTTTTAAAATTTTAAGCTTTACGTTACAAATTGAATCGATACAATGGATTGCCACCCTTTCTTTTTGTTCGTAACATACATTCCTAAATCTATGTACTGTGTGTAATTTTGAAATTTATTTGACACCCATATTGGGTGATGTTCCTTTTTGTTGTTCGTACATGTGGTGAAATAAATACCCAATTTTAGTATTTATTTTGAGATTTAATGTGCTTCGACAACGCGTCAAAAATAAAAGTTTTTTTTTTAAATAAAATGGATAAAAAAATGGCTAAATGCGTGTTGGATTTCGCACATTAAGGGTTCCGTACCTCCCGGGCCTGCGGACGGCAAGCAGTGGGTAGCTCGCCGTCCGATCATCACCAGGGGGCTTAGACAAAGTAACAATTTAAAAACGATAACGAAGTTAGAAAAGACTAAAATGTATGAGATTGACATAAACCGCGCTAAGTCACATGGTCAGTCGACATCGTTATCGCAAGTTGGTAGACAATGTTATAATTCGTAACGAAACCATAAAGAAACGAATTGCTATCATGTTTATCCCATACAAATGCGTAGACAAGCAGCGCTTTCAGAGTTCGCCTTCGCCTCGATCGTGATCGCCATAAAAGATAACGAAGGAACGCTAACGCTAGGAAATGTTTATCGATATCTCAGAGACGATGACGAATTTAGATATCGTTTCGCTACGAAGCGATGTTACTTTGTCTACAGGCCCAGGCCCGTGAGTCGACGGCGCGTAGTATTCCGCGCGCGCTTCAAAGAGATTAGTGTCAGCCACCACTGACGGGGCCCATCGTGGCCGGTGCCTGCATGCCTAGGGGTAGCGGATAAATTCTGAAAATGAGTTACCGCAGCCCTGGACAATCAGGCAGGAAAGGAACAGGGGTGGGTTTCAGTCAGTAAGAGTCTGACACGCCTTCCCGCTCCACCCAGAGCGGGAAAAGTCATTGGATGATTTCCCACTCCCCAAAAAAAAAAAAAGAGTTCCGTACCAAATATTGGTATTTTTAAGTAAAGTATACGTTTTGATAAATATTATCACCAAATTTCAAGTTCATAGGTCAATGGAAAGTTAAAAAATTCTTCGTAACAAAATTTTGTGACAGACAGACAGACGGACACGCGAGTGACAACTATAGGGCTCCGTTTGGACCCTTCGGGTACGGAACCCTAAAACTGAGGTAGCGAAATCCTTTTAAAAATTGAAAAACTAAATCGCTATTTAGAGGAATCCAAACAAAAATTTATCAGTCTTTAGCTACTAACTAGCGACTCTCCACGGCATCGGCGGGTGCTCAAGTATTCGAAAGACACGCACATCAAGCGACCTAAATGAATTGTAACCGTCGAAAATTATTGTTCTTTCCCTCGGTATTAGTTTCGGGAGGAGCTCGTGGCTACAGTAATAACAGCTGCACGGGTCGATCCATCACGTTAAGCTACGGTTGCCGAGGTTGGTCCATGGATGGATGACCATCTTTACTTAGCGAGACTCCTCTGTGTCTCGGAAAGCACGTTAAGCCGTTGGTCCCGGACGAAGCTGGATCTTTGACAGTCGTTACGGGTAGTCAGGAGCCCGAAAGTCTGACAACCAGTTTTACCAAGGGGTATCGTATTACCCAGTAACTGGGTTATGGCGGTCAGATAGGCAGTCGCACCATGTAAAATACTGGTATTCAGCTGAATCCGGTTAGACTGGAAACCGACCCCAAGATAGTTGGGAAAAGGCTAGGCAGATTTTTTATATTCAAAATTTCGTGATTAACGGTTCAGTAGTTTAAGCATGAAAATGTAACAAGAAACAAACTTACTTTCGCAGTAATAATATTAAATTAGTAAAAAGTTGGGATAAAGATAAAACAATACAACGGCATTTTACCTAAAATTAATAACAGCCACACAAAAGCAATTTCCTACAAAAATATTCCACCACTTCACTCGGCCCAGTTCATATCAGATACAAACAAGGAGCAAGATGAAATATCAATAGATACAGGAAGAGTAATCTTATTGGGAAAATAAATAAAACGAGATGTTTCTCTTGAAGAATTGTATGTTTGTGATGGTAAAGTAAGTGAAATTGATAATATTTGTGGATGTTGTGAATAACTGTTAGATACGATGAATGATGAAGCGACAGGTAATGAACAAGATTTCCTAATACTATAATAAGAATAATAATAATCTTTATTCACAGAAATAATTGTATTTTTTTATACCACTAGAGTGCTTAGTCTACAGTTTTTGTACGCAGCAGCATTAGCATTTGGGGCCGAACTAGGCTTAACCTGTATTTCGGCCCTCAACGCCGATTCCCCTGAGTTACAAATAAGTATTTAAATTATGAGTGTTAATGGTTCCATGTTACAATGTACGTGCCTAATACAAAACAGAAAAACTAAAGAAAACAAAAAATAATTAAGAAAAAAGAAAGAGAAAAAAAATAAAACAAAAAATTACAAGTTAAATGACCTAGATATAACATGATAGGTTTGTTAACATTCCTCTCTTTGTGTGAGATAGAGATGTGAATGAGTGAGTGTGAGAGGGTGTAATACTGCAGTACAAGTGGATTAAATGGTAGAACTACTGCAGATACCACAACAACAACAAAAACTGGCCACTTCTTCTGTGCCATGGCGGTGTGGAAATGAGTTGTTTTGGTCAAAACGTGTTGGCATAGACTTTGCGGCCCTCATTCGTTACAACTATTTCTTACACAAAAAAAGGTACACATAAGTATAGGAAATTTTATGTAGCTATTTTCATCGTAAAATGAGTTGGAAAGGAGATATTGTCAAAAACTTGATTTTGAGTGCATTTTTTCCAATACGGCGGCGCGAGTGGCAAAGAAGGAGAACGAGCACGTCGAAATCTATAAATCACCAATTTTATAAACTTCCAGAAAAGTTTCTCGGTAATACTACCAAATGAATGGACTAATGTGGTTAGTGAGTTTTATTAATAAAGCTGATTGAACTAATGGCGCTATCGAAACTATTAAATTAAGCAATGTAAATATTATGTGAGTCCATAAAGACTTACATATATTTCGTAGTTAAAAGATATCCATAAATAAGTTTATCATCGTCATCATCATCATTTCAGCCGAAAGACGTCCACTACTGGACATAGGCCACCCCCAAGTGTCACCACAACAACCGGTCCTGTGCGTCCCGCATCCATCGGCTACTCGCGACCCTCACCAGGTCATCGATCCACCTTGTGGGAGCACTCCAGAACTTTTCAGCCTCATCAACCATCTGTTCTGCGGGCAATAGGGCCCAGCCCACTGCCACTTCAGTTTGGCGATTCTTCGGTAACCTTAATATCACCATTCCTGATTCTATCACACAAGAAAACTCCGAGCATTACCCTTTGGGTGAATGAGTTAAGTCAATGTAAAATAATATTTAGTTAAAACATGTTAATTGTTTGTAAATTTGTAACAAATTAAATCATGATTTTTACTAATTAGTATAAAATTATTGTTGGAACAACAATACCTATTTTAAACTGAAAAATAACTGAATATTCAACTTCAATTCCAATAGAACGTTAAATGTGTAATCTAATTAAAATCATCCTAGATAGTTTACTAACATAATAAAACTGTCAATATCCAATCAGAAACCAACAAGACACCAGCATCATAAACATAATATTGAACACTCAAAAATAACTTTTCAAACATCCTAACCATAAGAGCAACTTAACCCAAATTTTAAATCCTCCGCCATGCTTGAAAAAAATATGCAAATTTTCTATCTAACGGCAAGGACTTGACTCACACACTGCCCGCATACTTTAAAAGTTTATACCACTTGAGGACCTAAGGGAATCTGAAGATACACAAGCTTAATGCATTACGTCTTAAGCTATGCAAATTGTATTTGTTGAAGAGCACTTCAATTTTTATATTTATATTGAATGCTGATGGGAAATCAAGAGGATATTGGATGTGGAAGAATCGATGTGATGGGTTCTGTCCCGCATTAATCTTTGAGAATTATTCAAGAATATCGAGTACCTGCTTGTATAGGTTTTGACTGATAGACATTGAGATGTAGGTACCTAATGTACATTTTTAACCGACTTCGAAAAAGGAGGAGGTTATCAATTCGGATGATTGTATTTTTTTTTTTTTTTTTATGTATGTTCGGGCATAACTCCGTCATATATTGACAGACATTTTTATTCAAATTATTATTATAAATATTTTGATTTCGACTGTTCGAAATCTGATATATTGAGAACCTGGTGCTAAGATAATCTGGTATTCTGAGATCGAGCCATAAAACTGCACTACACTAATCGCGAAGTTGGTCGAAGTTAAGCGAATACGATGGTGTAGAAGGGCACTTTGGTTCGTTTCGTGCGACCTCAGCTCGCATACTTACATACTTCGGTCAAATTCGAAGAGTACTTCGTGAAGTAACTTCGGGAGTAGTGTAGTGCCTGCATTAAAATTTATATAATACCATGCCCATATATTATGACGAAATACGTGGTCTTATTTTAGATTTGATATTTGGAAGTTATTTAGCATTGCATTCTTCTGGCATGTTTTTCGGCAGTGTTATTAGTACTTAGCCAAAAGGAATTAATTTTGTTTTATCCAATATGCCCATTTAAATTTCACATAGAGAAGAAGAAGAAGAAAAGAAAAAAAGAAGAAGAAAAGAAGAAGAAGAAGAAGAGTTCCGTTGTTTGTCTCCAAAACCCATCATCAGATGAAATCATCACTATATAAAATTTAAATGTGACCATTTCGGAACAGATCCCTTTCGAACAAAAAAAGAATTTTGCAAATCCGTCATTAGGTTGATTAGGTGACGGAGTTATGCCCGAACATACCTCCTTCTTTTGGAACTCGGTTAAAAATACAAACATCCGAATTGATAACCGCCTTCTTTTTGAAGTCGGTTAAAAAATTGGACTTACTGTACAAAATTGTCATCAGCTAAACAAAAAAAAATTGGACTTACCGCACAAAATTGTCATCAGCTGATCAAAGTTCATATGGGAGGGCCAAAATGTTTATTCAGGATTGACTATTACTATCTTGAAGATAATGTTCATTTCTATAAGCAGAAGTGATATTTAAATATGACCACGCATTTCCATTATCATCATCATCATCAGCCTTCTAATGGCCCCACTGCTTGGGCACAGGCTTCCTTTCTGTGAGAGAGCATGGGCCGTAATCCATCACGCGGACCCAATGCGGGTTGGTGGATGTCACATGTCTTCGAATTTTTGGTTCTAGGACATGCCGGTTTTCTCACGATGTTTTCCTTCACCGTTTAGAAAGCAGTGTTGATGAAATAATTTACACAAAGTAAAGCGCCTGCCTGGGTTTGAACTCACGACCTACAACTTGTAAGTCGAGGCCAATGCCGCTGGGCTACCACTGCTGTACTCAACGCATTTCCATTATAAATGTATATATATATAGCAGATAATATATCCGCTATATTTGATTCGATTAGAGTACAATCTGTTCTACATTTAAACCATGTCCCTTCAGACCGCCACTTTCTAAATCACACAGTCACTTGTGACCACTTTACAAGCACCATGGGCGTACACTTGAGATTTGCATACAATTTCAATGGGACACCATGAATCAAAGGGAAGATGTATGGGGGACATACGTCTTAGCGTAGTGCATTGAATGTTGTTCAATTTGATAGAGGTAACTCAAGATAGTTCAGGAGGATCGGAGAATTGGAACGTTGTTCAATGTTAAAAATAGGTTTGCAGACTAAGAATATTTATTTGCAAAAACATGTGTACACATACAAGAATATATCGTGCATGCAAGATAACATAAAGAATAAAAATAATAAGTTCTGACATGTTTGCTAAATACTTGGCGTGCAAATATTAAGTATGACTAGAGACGGGATAATACAATCGTTATAAAGCAATAACTGAAATAATGCATTGAAATCAATAATACAATGCAATGTTCTTTTAATCCATCAGGCCCCTCGCGTCTCCTTAAGGAGACGTGACATTAGGTTTTTAATTGTGTCTGCTAATGAGGGGCAATTTGTATGTTGTATTGAGACTGTTTAGGTTTGAGAAACACCATTTCAATTAGGAGGGCTATTACAATTTGATCAAGACTGTTTTTATTTATTTAGGTATTTACAACGGAATAAAACTTAAATAAACTTTTCCTGTATTATACAACTTAACTAATGAACAACTTAAATAAAGGTATATTACAAACAGATTATAATATGTAATATGAACTCATGGAGTGTCAAAAAAATCATCCACATCGCATTCAATGGGAAAATTGCCTAGAACGCTGACAGCATTGACACGTTGAATAGTAATTCTGCTGATTCGTTGGCTAAAGAAAAACCCAGCCCTCTGTGACTCTGCCTGGGGTCGTGGATAAATTCTAAATATAGTGACCGCGGCCCTAGGAACTCAGGCATCTGAAGGAACAGAGGTGGGTTTTAGTCAGTAAAAGTCTGACACGCCCTCTTGCTCCACCACCATAAAAAAA
The DNA here is from genome assembly GCA_951329385.1 of Polia nebulosa. NCBI lineage: Eukaryota > Metazoa > Arthropoda > Insecta > Lepidoptera > Noctuidae > Polia > Polia nebulosa. The sequence continues at coordinate 5,324,452 of OX589609.1, forward strand.
GAAAAAGAAAGCCCTGTGTGACTATTACATGGCTATAAGCCGTTCTTATTCAAAGAAACAGGCTTCGACCACTTTGACTTATTAAATGGCAAAGAATATTTGCATTTGTTCCTTATCAATTTATTGAAAGCCAAAATTCCGAAGCAAGTTTTTTGATAAAATATGCGACGGCACTATTTTGAACTCATGGATTGAACTAATAAACTAAGCACACTTTACATAACGTTACTATTATGTAAATCACTTAAGTTGTAGAATCAGTACAGAAAGAAGCTATTATACATATGACTAAGAACAATAATAATAGTGCCATACACAATAACGAGTGACGAAGAGACCTCTATTATAAATCCAAAGTGGACCCATTCAACAAGTACTTACAATCTAACAATAGACAACAATAGTTTGCGTTCAGTCACTTCTATATCATCGACAAACAACCCGCCAAACTTGTGCATACATTACTGATTCACAAAGGCAAATACAGCAATAGGTCGAAACCTTTCGCACATCAGATTCAAAGACTAACATGAAGAAGTAAAACAGAGGGGAGCAGGATAGATTTAGATTATATCTGAATTCTACACGAAATTACTAGAACATTTTCTGGACAATCTTTTAATATTTTTAGGTAACGTCCGTGATAATGTTGTCATTATTTCTGTGTCGTCGTTATTAATTTATTTTCGTTTTTAATAATATTATGGTTAAAAAATACGCTTTTTTTGTATTCTTGTATTCTTCTCAGCCAACCCTTTAATTTGATACCTGTATCATGAGAATGCATATAAAATAACTAGTCCGCCATCTTTGGAAGTCCGCCATATCGGATTTAGAATGACGTCACTTAGCTAACCATGCATTGTCAATAGAAAAATCCCAAAAAAAAGTTGGACTTTCCGTACAAAGTTATCATCAGCTGATAAATATTTGTATGGGAGGTAAAAAGAAAAAAAAAATGTATATATATTATATATTAACCTAATAAGTAATGATATAAATGGCATTTGTTTACATTTTTAATATCCTACGATTTAACAACACGAAGTTATCTAGTATTAGTATTACGTAGCTGGTTACGCGGTGGAACAGCACTAGGTTCACTGGTCACTCATTCACACAAACACACTAACTACATATTCACGCAGTAATTTATTAGTACTTTGAGGGTAACTGATTGGCCAGCTGTGTGAATTTGTCTTAGATAAGGTACCTACATTTTTGGTTTGTTTGTGATTTAAATGTTATAGCATAAACCTGCTATGTTTGCATGATTCGTCATTAGACGACTAATTATTTATAAAATTTTAATCTCATTTAAGTGAACTGTAATGTTTTTTTGTGAGAATAAAGATTCTTTAAACCGAACCATGCATTGTCATCCAAACTAAACATGTATGCATAAATGTTGCTAATTTTTTTTAATTATGTATGTTCGGGCAGAACTCCGTCATATACAGGGTGTAACGGAAAGGTGTGGTCATATTTTAAGAACTGCATCTGCCCATCGATATAAACAACTTTCTTCAAGAAAATCCGAGGAAATTAAAAAAATAATTTTTTACCTCCCATACAAATATTGATCAGCTGATGATAACTTTGTATGGAAAGTTAATTTTTTTTTTAGATTTTTTTATTTTTTCTTAGAGAAAGTTGTTCATTTCCATGGGCAGAACCGGCTCTTAAAATTTGACCACACCTTTCCGTTACACCCTGTATTAAATAAATTAATAATAATTAATTATTAATTAAATTATTATTATACGGATTTGTCAAATTCTCTTTTTTGTTCGAAAGGGTCTCGTTTAAATTTCCTAAAGATCTGATGATTAGTTTCGGAGACAGACAACGAAACTCCTCAAAAAATGACAGCAAATCAACCGCGATTGCTGCTATCGTATGTCTATGTATTGGTAACACAATTTAATGGGGAACCACAACTAAAAAGTGAAAAATAAAAACTTTTACAAAAAATATAACCGACTTCCAAAAAAAGTGCAAAATTACTTTAATTTCGGAAGTCGGTGTCAAAAAACGAAGACACGAAACCAGAAACAGTCGGTTATATTTTTTGTAAAAAACGTTTTTTATCTATGATATAATTATTTCGACCTGATGTGTCATAGTGTGTCATCTTCCGTTTACCTTTCTTTTACGTACCCGGATTAAAATAATCTTAAATACTACTACAACATTTTTATAGTGATGATAACGTTGTGAAAAAGTGCATTTATTTGTGAAGACCTCAAACCACTTGCATGACAAATGTCTAAAAGGACATGAAAAGCCTCAACCTTAACGTTAAGGACACCCATCAACGTAACACATGGCGCCACACTATACGGAAAACTGACCCCGTGTGAGATAAGGCGAGGATAAGTCAGAAGAGACTTCTACAAAATTTTTTAGTCTATGTCTTTTTCCTATGTCCTTTTGTATGCTCGTACCAACGCGACCAAGCGTCGGTCTGGGCGTTGTAGCGTCAAAACCAATCTCACTCGAACCTCACTTGTGGCTTTTTGAATTTGATTTGGCCTTTTCTGTGACGTCACGTGCTTTTGAAGTGCGGTCGGCCTTTGAGTGGACTTAGGTTTGCATTTCTTGTGTAGGTGTTTTATGGAGCGGACTGAATTTCAATTCACTGGACTGGACAGGCCATTTTGGTATTTGAAGCTGCAAACATTCTGTTGGGACTTATTGGGTTATAGGCATCTGTGGCCGTATTTTCCATTACGGGGTTTGAACTCAAAGGCCTACATCTACAATCCTGTGTTTTCAATATTTGCGAATTGACAAGTTAATTGCCTTCAGAAGAACATGTCTTCACTAAAATCATAGTATAAACACATCCAAAACTTTTTGTAAAAAACGTTTTGTGCGTTTCATTGTGCGTAGAGCCACACATAATATAATACTACCGTACAGATGTTTCATCCCATACAAAGAAACGGTACCGCCGTAACTACGGGTTTTCCACTTGCACAAGCAACTTTTGTTCTTCGTTCGGGCCCGTCCTATACACCTCGCTAGATGGTGTTAGCAGCGACGACGGCTTGCAAGTTGAATGAATAAAGGCTTACCAATATTTTCTCACATATTGAGGAATTATTTTATAGTATTTTGGTACTTCATAAAAAAAATTCTGTTTCAAAATGTGTCACTATACAAATTTTAAATAAGCGAACGGATAAACTCTAAAACTTCAAACAGCGCCATGTTTTGGTACAAGAAATATAAATGCCTAAGGATTCGTTCCAATAAACATCTAAATTAGAATTAGGAGCCAATTATTTCACAATTTCATGCTTAGGGTAGTTTATTAACTAAGAAAATACAATTTTACCATATATTTTTTTTTCTAAATATTAATGTTACTTATACTTCAATAAGAAATCAATGCATATTACGCCATCTATTGAAATTTATTTGAACTAAATTTTCTTTGTTCGAGATGAGACCCCGTGTTTCAGCTAAGGAGTGTAGCTATCAGCCATAGTCTGTGTTTCCTGATAGCTATAAGCTGGGTAATCTATAAGTCTCCAGTGACATGGGTAATTCTGCCAAACGTGCTCCATCGCTGATCACATAATTGCTTGCCATCAGATGAGATAGTAGTCAAACGCTAGCCTATAAATAATAATAATTAAATATAATAGTTTAAAAACTATAAACACGCATGAAGTGACGTCATTTTATTTTTCGTATTGTTCTCTGCAAACAATTTAAATCCGCAATTTTGTACCCATATCATGGAAATGCATAAAAAATAAATAGGCCGACATTTCTGGGAGTCCACCATATTAAATTTAGAATGACTGCACTAAGCATTGTCATCCAAACGAAATAAGATGACAGCGATGTGGAGGATCCGGCGCGGCGAGACGATCTCCGGTCACCGTAGACCCGGGCCTGCGGACGGCGAGCAGTGGGTAGCTTGCCGTCCGATCAGCACCAGGCCCGAGAGTCGACGGCGCGTAGTGTTCCAAAGAGTTGTCAGCAATAAAGACGGGCCCGTCATGGCCGATGCCTGCCCGGGGGTTGAGGATAAATTCGAAACAGAGTTACCTCGCCCCTGGGCACTCAGAGCATAAAGGAACAGCGGTGGGTTTTAGTCAGTAAGAGTCTGACACGCCCTCCCGCTCCACCTAGTCATTGGATGATTTCCCACCCCACAAAAAAAAAAAAAAAAAAGTGATGTACTTCGACGCTTGAACGTACTTTGTTTTTGTATATTTGTACCTAGTTAGGTTAATATTATTGGTTTTAGTGTAGATATAGTTAGTTAAGTATTTTATAAATATGTATAAATAACTAAAATGTATGCGACATTTCAGCTCAATTAGAACCCGAGAAATTGGTCAAATTTATCTTTTATTCTTTTGGGGTTCTGTACCCGAAGGGTCCAAACGGAGCTCTATTGCTGTCACTTACGTGTCCATCTGTCTGTGTCTGTCTGTTTGTCCGTCTGCCCGTCTGTCTGTCCGTCTTCTGTCACAACATTTTGTTCCGAAGAATTTTTTAAGTTCCTATTGACCTCATCATCTGCCTAGCCTTTTCCCAACTATCTTGGGGTCGGCTTACAGTCTAACCAGATGCAGCTGAATACCAGTATTTTACATGGAGCTACTGCCTATCTGACCTCCACAACCCAGTTACTGGGTCATACGATACCCCTTGGTAAGACTGGTTGTCAGACTTTCGGGCTTCTGACGACCCGTAACTACTGTCAAAGATCCACAATTGACAGCCGGGACCAACGGCTTTACGTGCTTTCCGAGGCACGGTGGAGTCTCGGTATCTAAGGATGATCACCCATCCAAGACCAACCCCGGCAAGCGTAGCTTAACCTGATGGATCGACCCGTGCGGCTGTTATTACTTTAGCCACGAGCTCCTCTTAAGTTCCTATTGACCTATGAACTTGAAATTTGGTGATAACGTTTATTATTACTTAAATTTATAAATTATTGATAAATTTTATTTTTTTTAAATTTTCCCTCATGTGGCCGGTATTTTAAATACGCTAACACTCTTTTATTAAACGCTAATAAAAGTGTGTTAAAAATACCACAGATTTTCCTCCAAGAATCAACATAGGTACTCCATGATCAAAAATCAAAAATTTTAACAATATGCACAGAAAGGCTGATAATGAACAGAGATTTAAGCAAGCAAAATTAATTGGCTGGCAAAGGGGTAAGCTAATCCCGTCTTACGAACTAGTAATTATTTTGATAGGGACTTTGTAGCCCATGGGGGTTAAGGGAGCAGAGTTATGTGGTGCACGCGTGTTTTAATTAGATTCGGATTATCAGACTTTTGATTAATGATGTGGATTTGTCTGACGTTTAGGTATTGTTTTTTGGGACTGGGTTATAATAAAACTGTTGCGTTCTAATCAAGGGCTCCTGACACTAACAAGAGTTATTAAAAAAATATATGGGCAACCATAGCGGGTAAAGGTTTCTTTTTGAAATAAACGTGGTCATGAAAAAATAAATGTTTGATTTTAAAGAATAATAATTATAAATGTTCAGACAAGACTTATTTCGGCTCAGAACGAAGAGTTTTGGTCATGTCAAAAAAACTTCTGATGAAATGTACCTTAAAACTTTCAAAATGGATTCTTCAGAAATTAAAGTTATTTTTTTATTTTCAGTGTATTTTCTTTTTTGGAAGTCGATTGTTTTTGTTCGTAAAAAAGTTTTTTATTTTTCACTTTTTTGTTGTTATAAGTACCCCAGAACTAAAAGCCCTAATAAAATGGAATGTGGGATACCATTAAATTAAAACTGTTCGTTTCAGTCGTTTGTAAATTTATCTCTGTATTTTATTTGCTATACAATAATTATTTTCCAGTAAATTAATAAAGATCTATTTCTAAATGGTTTATTCCAAATCAATTTAAGATTTTCCTTTCAAAGTCCACCGAAACTTCAAAACTTTTTGGCCTGTTAATACCCGACTGATCAAGACAATCAGTTTAAATTAACAAGAAATTAATTACAGCTGTATTGTGCCTAAAGGATTATGCTTTGGTTCAGTTGACGGCTTAATACAAATTTGTACCTGAATGATTTTATTAAAAGATTTAAACGAAATACAAATGTTAATAGGTACCTTTAATTTCCAAGTTTGGGTGATAGCTAGGCAAAAATTAACGTATGCACGAAAAAAATATTTCTTATTCAACCGGTTTAACAAAAATGGCATACTAACAATACAAATAGAATCAAAACTGATCGAAAAATAAAAGAGTTAAAACAATTTTAAACGAATATATATGTCTTTCTCTTGAAAATGCTTTTTTCTATAGTAGCTGTATCGGCATCATAATCTTTGACGACACGTCTGCACGTCGGACTTCTCTTTCTATTGTCAACTTTAGAGCTTTGTAACTTTGGCTCTGATGAAGATATTTAAAAAAAATCTTTCATAGTTGTTTACTATTTTAAATAGATACTTTTCGTTTCTAAATATCAACACTATATAGAAAATAAAAAATGGCATGCAAAGCCCCTATTGACTAAGCTTAGTAAATAAAACACAAAATATTTTTGCCAGACACTATTTTTCAAATGACACTTTCATATTTTACTAAAACACTTCTGACTCATATTCCTGCATATTTGCAGCAACTATCCAAAATAGAGGAACTTGTTCAGAGTAAAACGAGTTCCCTGTAACATAAACTGCCATGGAATACATAAAGTTTATTCTCTAAATATTCTCTCGAGTCTTCCTTGCTAGTAGTGAGGTGGTTGTGACTTACCATTTGTTTAAGAAGGTATAGTTTTGCTAGGACTTCTATCGGTCCGTTTTGTTTTCATATCTTAAACGCTAAGGGAATTTTGTTGATTAAATAACTTAGCACACCCATAGAATATGACTTGAATTGCTCCGTCTTCCGGTACGCGATCGCCACTCCAGAATTTTTAGACTCCATCGCGTAGACCATCTGTTCTGCGAGAAATGTGCCCTGCTTACTGGTACTCAGGTTTGGCGATTCTTCGGGCTATGTCGGTAACCTTGATTCTCCTTCGGATATCTTTATTTCTGATTAGATTACGTAAGAAAACTCCGAGCATAGCCCTCTCCATTGCCCATATACAGCATGTAACAAAACCCTATCCGATCCTGAAGGGTATTATTTGATATCGTACTGCGTACACATAAACGTAATAATTTAATGGATACGAGATTATTATTTTTCCCAAATGAAAATAATTAATTTAAAAAAAAGTAAAACTTATCAAAGGCAACACTGAGTGCTCGACAAAGTTCATCTACAGTTTTGTGTCAAAGATGCCGCCTGAGCGAGACAATCTTTTTGATCCTTTGATAAAGAGTGCCTACAGTGCGGCTGGTGCAGGGCGGTATCGTTTTAAATAAAAATAGGTAAAAATGAAAAGATTTCGCCGGCCGGTGGAGTGTTGTCAACTTATGAAAATCTATAAGTTTTGGATTTTATGAGTTATATTTTTTTACTATTTCTTCTAGTACGTATGTTAAACCAGGAATACGCCTTTATTGAATCGGACCTGGTTTTATCACATGCTATATAACATATTGCCGATAATAAGTCCTCTCGGTATATTAAAACCCATTTCACACGTGAAAAAGCGCGGGCAGAAACTATCTATATATTTAATACTAGCACTTTGCTCGCGGCTTCGCTCCCGTGACCTTTCCCGCAGAAACTGTAATTTTTCTCGAAGTAAAATGTAGCCTATATGTTACTTGCTGATAATTTAGCTTTCTACTGGTGAAAAATGCTTAAAATCGGTCCAGTACCTAGTTTTGGAGCTTATTCGGTACAAACAAAAACGAGTGTGGTTTAGACCACACGACTGAAGTAAAACTTCTTAAGCTCCATCTCTTCCGTTCGCCTCACCCGATCTCACTTTTCGTAACGCTCCGATCACACTTTTCGTTACGCTCTCGTCACGCATTCACCAGTTTACTCCCCAAGCCAAACGTGCATAAAGAAGTTTTACTTCAGAAATCTTTCTTCTATAAAATATTAGTATAGAAATAGTAAAACGAAATCGGTTTTCGTGTCTCTCTGTGATATCACTTCAATTTGATGGACAGACACTAATGTGACATTTCTCGTGCTGCCGTCAGTTATCTTACCTTCAATGTTCAATTCAGCATAATTATCACAGGGTGTTGGAGGAAAGTCACTGGTAGTGACGACTTTTGCATACAAACCTCCTTGGTTTGTCAGTCAGTAAGTGTCAACGTTAGCTCAAAAAAGTTCGTTTTATATACCTACCTATATATCTATGTAGGATGTTTAATTCAGAAAGCATCAAAACGTTAAACTATTGAGAGATGTATGAACGCAGTGATGAGGGAATGAGAGAGTATGTTTGTGAAAGGGCAGGGGAAAAAAGATTTTTTAACGACGTAAGGAGAACGTCTGTAAATCATGAGGTGAAGAAGTTTTAAATAAAATAAAACAGTTCAAAAAGTGAAGAGCCTTTATTTTGGTCTACGACACATACCCCACATCTATATATAAATTCACGGTCTGTGACTACTCCGACAGTGGCTATGATAACTGAAATTTGTGAATAGTGCAATTGTGTAACCATGTTTATTATTATTAACGCGTCAAGCCCCTCATTAGCAGACACAATTAAAAACCTATGGTTGCGTATTCATATGGATACGCGAGGAGCCTGACGCGTGGCGTCTTTATTAGATGCCGTTTGCCAATTCCGTGTTATATAGTTTTTTTTTTTACAAAAGAGACAGATCCTCAATTTTATAAACTGATTTTGACACCTCACTTTACTTCAATAAAAATCAAAGACGAGAGGTCCTTTAAATTTTAATATCACATACATAACGTAGGAACATAACCAATAAGATTGGTATATTTCCTTTTTAACCGACTTCGAAAAAGGAGGAGGTTATCAATTCGGATGTTTGTATTATTATTTTTTTTATTTTTTTTTATGTATGTTCGGGCATAACTCCGTCATATATTGACGGATTTGCAATTCTTTTTTTGTTCGAAAGGGGTTTATTTAGAAATGGTCCCATTTAAATTTCAAAAAGATCTGATGATGAGTTTCGGAGACAGACAACGGAACTCTTCAAAAATTGACAGCAAATCAATCGCGATTGCTGCTATCGTATGTCTATGAATTGTTACACAGTTTAATGGGGAGCCACAACTAAAAAGTGAAAAATAAAAAACTTTTTTACAAAAAAATAGAACCAACTTCCAAAAAAAGTGCAAAATAACTTTAATTTCGGAAGTCGGTGTCAAAAAACGAAGACACAAAACAGGAACACCGACTTCCGAAATTAAAATTATTTTGCACTTTTTTTGGAAGTCGGTTCTATTTTTTGTATGTTGTAATTTTATTTTTTTATTTTTCACTTTTTTATGATAATAATTCTGCCAGAACATCCAAAACCCTTAAAGGCCACTCAAAGAAAGATACCCTTAGTAAGGGATTTCAAAGCAACGCTATTATCATATGTCCCGCGGCGATGGTACCAAACAAAACGTTTGTCTTTTTAGCACATTTGTTTAAGATAGTTGTATTTCATCGTCGTCGTCGCATGCATTATGCTTAGCATAAAAATAAGTTGCTGTAGGAAAATCCTTTCCTAATTTAGGCAAGGATTTTCCCACAGCAAACAACAGCCGATATTATAAATAAGTCATATTATGACTTAGGTAATTATAATATCGGGTGTAAGAAGACAGTTTCCGAAGCCGAAAACCACATATTCTACCCATGTAACACACGTACTTAGTACTTAGTGTTAATTATGAATACACCCTGTCAAGTAATATAATTATCCTTAGATCATCTATACATCGTAATAGCCCCGCCGGACGCTACGAGATGGCACTGTACAGCCCCCTTAGCCAAAATACATTTCTGTTAACGTTAACGCTAACGCTTCGTGCAAAATGTATGGCAACGACATTACTGGGTGTGAGTCACGTGATAGTTCCCTCCGCAGGTAATGTACTTGCCATACATTTTGCACGAAGCATTAGCGTTAACGTTAACAGAAATGTATTTTGTCTAAAGGCTCAGATACGTCACGATCCTGAATCGCGGTGTTAAGAGTCTCCGCGAATTAGTGACCCACGACAGATTAATTATAGCTCCTCGACGCTGGATGGAGCTGTGCAATAACGTCATGATCCTGAATCGCGGTGTTAAGATTCTCCGCAACCTAATGACCCACTAAGGAAATTGTAAATCTAATCAAGCTATTTCGCCTGCTGTCAGAGAGGTGCATCCGCGGATCTCATCCTACTTGGAATGGTCACGTAAAACAGCCCTGATTGTTTGATGGAGTAGCCGAACCCTTGTATTTTTTTGGGTTAGAGGACTACGTCCCCAACCTTCGTCCGAGCGGACTTGGCTGTGTTTAACTGCGCCTATTTTATTATAAAGTTAATCATTGTTTAATTAAACACTGTACAATCCTGCTGCAAAAATATACGTCTCAAGTCATCATCGAGTTTTCTTCGCATCTGTGTCGACCAACCCTCCTACACCCATTATTTGGATATTTTTTTTCCACTAGACCATACCTGGGAATCCACTGGTTATGGATATATTTGGTCAGTTCAGGTCAGTTTTTACGAAAATGAATCCCAAATTTTATTACTAAACTTTTTTTCAAACAAACATTATATATATATTTCTATTTAAATATTATGGGTTTTCATAGCCTGAAATTAAAATTAAAAAATTAATTTATTATTATTATTACCTAAATTTTTGAATCTTTTTTTTTTCGGAATTTTTAAATTAAGCACTTGCAGTTACAAAAACGCAACGAATATCAAACGTATTCTACAAGTATCTACGTGGCTTAGAGCGAAGGGGCGGGGTTTAATTTCACTTGCCTGGGTTCGCGTTACATTGCGCGCAATAAAAAATAGTTCTTTTTACATACCTAAAAATTCGTTTCCTAGCAATATTTTTGCGCAAAGTTACCTTGTTAGACGTGCAGTATGCGTAGGGAACAGGGGCTGCGATTCTCCATAGAAATATATTCCCTTTTTTTCGTCCTGAATAACGCCTCTAGAGCAATATTTTGTTTCATAAAGTCAAGGTCTGCTGTTGACACGTCTCTGTCATTTCCTTTTTTCAGCAACTAATAAGTAAAGAAAATATGACCCTCCAAAAATGACAAAAAATGGCCCTATTTCTACCGCCGTTCTTAGAAGACTACCAGACAAATTAGATTTTTTTTAAGAAAAAACATTTACCTATTAAATGACATACTCTTTCTCAAAAATAATTGAATTGGCTCAGGTTTCGAGGAGAAATAAGGGGAATACGAAACGTCGATCTCGTCAATAATTTTGTGATAAAATCGGTCTGAGTTGCAGCTGTCCCTATCGCACTCAACAGGGGCAGGCTTGAGGGAGCACGATGGCAATAGTTTCTTCAAATACCTATTTTGTAAATTCCTCGCAGGCCGTGTACCCTCTTAATGGTTTTGTGATGTGTCTTTTTACACCCTGTATAGAAAAGGATTTTACAGACCTAACTTGGTTCAAATTAATTCACTTTGAAAAACGCTAAACATAACAGGACAGGTGTGGAAATCGATGTTTCTTTTGTCAACATCATTTTGGTTGCCTTGGAAAGCACGATAAACTAATATTCTTCTTTCAAGTCGATGGCTTCTTAACTTTTTTAAATATTTTGGGCCCAGAAGCTGGCCACATCAATTGCAGCATCTGTAGCGTTCATCGGGTCCTCCACAGTGCAGGTGTGTAGGCACTTGGAGCATTCTAGTATGTAAGTCATGTTCTGGACAGGGGCACTGCACTCACATTGGGTATCTGAAAAGTCTAATGTTAGTATTGGCAACAAAATTAAATAATGACATGAAGCCGTACCCACCTTTGCAGCTTGGGGGACTCCCACCGATCAGTAAAAACAACCAGTATAGTGTTGGTACTGCCACGAACGCGAGCAAATATGGAGGTGCATCTTTTCCTAACGATAGCGGCAAAGCCATCCACCCGTGCCTCAGCAAACATCCCTGACGCACTGCAACGCCATGGCAGCCATAACAGTACCCTGAGATAACTGACCCACAGTATTAGCTGATGAACTCAGCTTTCATTGAAAGATCCTTGACAGTCGTTACGGGTCGTCGGAAGCAAGTAAGTCGTTGACGTCCATCCTTAACTCATATCATTACAAAATATTCTTCCCAAGAGATTTTACAATATTACTTGTATGAAGGTATACTCAACAAAAACCATGATCAGGACAATAATGGCATACAATAATTGCAAGCGAAGGGTGGTGACCATTCAATCAGCATTGGAACATAATCATAAAGTGTCAGAGCCTACACTCGTAAATATCTGACCGGCTGATCGCAATGAAAAAAATGCAGAAGGTTAGAAGAGAAAACATTGTGCCTATATAACTGAGGCACTTGAAAAGCAGTCCCCTTTCAATGTAATAAAACAAAGTTATAATAAATTTAGGCCCAGGTTTTGAAATAAATATTTTATTTATACCAAACCTACCTCACCAAGTGATTACCTCTTACCAAGTGATTTTGACCTATTCTGTTGTTCTCTGAGAGAATTCACAAGGAATGCCTTGTTGGTAATTAGTTATAAAGTTTAATGGATAAAAGATTAATTTAGTTGTATTGTTTATTCAATTGTACTATTAATTGAATAAGTAGATATTAAAATAATTGTATTCTATCGCAAAAGGTTACCCAGTGGGATTGTAATGATAGATGTTACTTAGATAAATAAATAAATAAATGTTGTCGCTAAATTATTGTGAAAAATTTTCAAACGTGCATTAGCTGTTGTAATTGGGTGAATCACATTGATTGACTTGTGTTTAATTTGTAACGCGTCGATAATTAATTTCCAAACACCGGGTGTCAATTTTAATAATCCTCTAAAATGGTATATCTGAAAGTTGTACTCATTTTAACTTAATTTAGCCTATAAGAGGGCTAATTACATTTTGACCGTGATTTTTGCATTAAATGGCGAAATATTGCTTGAAACTTTGGCGTTCTTATTCAGAGAAACTGAAAGGCTTTGACAACTTTGACTTATTGAATAGTAGACAATAGTTATTCACTATTCAATAAGTGTTTATGTATCAGATGTTAGGATGGTAATTTTATATGAAACAATTTCATTTCATTAATCCGTCAGGCCCCTTGCGTCTCCTTATGGAGACGCAAAAATAGGTTTTTAATTGTGTCTGCTAATGAGGAGCTTGACGGTTACAGTTCCAGCCTAGAACGCCCAGAGGTCTAATAGTGTGCCTTGTAAAGTTTTGTAACAAAAAAAACTTGTTCTGATAAATAAATAATCTAGTTAATCAAAGAGGCATCGCCCGGCATCGCATTTTGCATTTTGTTCTTATTTATGTATTTTTCAAAATTTTGGAGCAAGTTTTTAGTCAAATGCGCGATGACACCCTTTTTCATAGACCCTACTCCTAACCTGATTCCTACTCTAAACTTTCCTCACGACTTTGGCATTGTATCACACTAGTCCTACTGATATTCCCGTATCGTATCAGATCAAACGGACAGCCGGACAGTTATGGCCTACGCAGAGATGTTATGACGCAAAACAGTAGGGTGCTGTAATTGATCCAGGATTGCTGTGCAGCCGGTGCTTTTTGTGGTGATATTACTACGATTTTGTGATATTCTTTGCTGATATTGAAACAGAAAAAGTTATCTTCCTGAAACGTCAATTATGCAAAATGTCTCTGCTTTTGTTAGTAGGTATGAGTCTACACTGCCTAGCCTTTTCCCAACTATCTTGGGGTCGGCTTCCAGTTTAACCGGATGCATCTGAATACCAGTATTTCACATGGAGCGACTGCCTCTCTGATTCTGACCTCCACAACCCAGTAACTGGGTAATACGATACCCCTTGGTAAGACTGGTTGTTAGACTTTCGGGCTTCTGACGACCCATAACGACTGTCAAAGATAAACGATTGACAGCCGGGACCAACGGCTTAACGTGCATTCCGAGGCACGGAGGAGTCTCGGTATTTAAAGATGGTCAGCCATCCATGGAGCAACCCCGGCAAGCGTAACCTGATGGGTCGACCCGTGCGGCTGTTATTACTTTAGCCACGAGCTTCTCTCTTTAGTAGGTATGAGTATATAGATATATTATCACAAAAAGAGAAATCTTTATACGTACCCCTTTTTAGCAAAAGTATTTTCTTTTAACGTCTGGAAAATCATCAAAAAACTTCTCCCGCTCTGGGTGTCAGACTCTAACTGACTAAAACCCACCCGTGTTCTTTCAGTTTGCCTGTGCCAGGGTCGCGGTGACTCTTACTGACTAAAACCCAGTCCAGCGGTGACTCGAACACTCCCGCCACGCTGGCAGTAGTAAAGGTATTGCGTGCTAAGTAGTGTGGAATTTGGTTTGTTGGGAAAAAAGAATGCAGAAGCAAATAAATTGTTGACTTTCGGTCCGTCCGAAGCCACAGTATTTTCGCTGAGCAATGACCATTTTTGTACGGATACGACGCACAGTTTCATTTATGTTTTATTCCTTGGCTTTACCTTTGTGTCTGTAGTGATCTAATGTCATTGTCATTGATCGCGGCGTCATAGACCTACGTTTCGTCTATGGCGTGTAGTGGTGCACCGCACCAGAAACGATAGGTATCACTACTTCACTAGGCATTAGTTAATTAGTTTAGTTTTATTTTAGTTTAGCTTGGATACTGGGCTTTTGAAAATTAATGTGCGTTTTGTAATCTGTGCAAAATAAATAATTTTTCTTTCTTTCTTTCTATCTTAAATTTATTTAGACTTTAATCACATAGGGTAAGAAAGCGGACTTAATGCCTTAGGCATTCTCTACCAGTCAAACGAGGAAGGTAAAGAGATAACATGGCTGGTGCATAGTTTAATCTGTTGAAAATAAAAAGCGGCCAAGTGCGAGTCGGATTTCACACATTTGGGGTTCCGTAACAAATGTATTTTTGACTATTTGTATGGCTTTGGGTCAAAAAGATGCTGGTACTGTGAAAATTTGAACAATTTAGCTCCAACCGTTTGACTGTGAAACCTGTGTGATATACGACGGACAGACAGACAGATGGACAGACGGGCACGAGAGTGACAGCAATAGGGCTCCGTTTGGACTCTTCGGGTACGGAACCCTAGAAAGGGGAACAAAATGTAATAATCTTGACTCATTTATATATACCACGTGATTGGCGCAGTGGTTGAGCGATTGGCTCTTGCGCTGCGTGTCGCGGGTTTGATTCCCGCACAGAGCAAATATTCGTATGGCCTACAAATAGTTGTTCCGTGTCTGGGTGTATTGTGTATGTAAGACCGACTGTACTTTGTATAACAAATGAAAAGCCGGTGAAAAAAGGATCTTGATTTAGAAAGAGGCGAAAAAGAAAATGTTCTCTTTTTTTCAAAATTGACTGAAAAAACGAGGCGAAAATGGAACAAACCGAGTTAACGTGTGAGGGCAACATGTTTTAAAAAAGGAAAAAAGAGAATTAATATACTTATTGAAGTCGGCTTTTCTTTACACAAAGACACAGATAACATTAACACAGTAGCTTTCTGTGGCCTGTCCAACAGGCACCATGCATTCTTCCGGGATGAAAAGCGCGATTTTACTGCCCAATTTTAACACCCTGGTTACAAAATAAAAAGGAGGTTCCGTATCAACCGGCCAGTGTATCGTATAGAGTCAATAAAAAACACAACAATAACTGCTGTCCATTATAATCGTTGTTGCGTGAATAACGGTCATCGATAAACGAGAACGTAAAATGCATCCCTACATCGATGAAATCAGTTTATCAGACTTGGCGAATCGGGCGTTATTTTGGCTCATCAAGTTTTAAAATTCATCCCTACATCAATGAAATCAGTTTGCCAGACCTGGCGGACTCCTGACGCAGGTCCTAACCGGACACGGAAGTTACGGGAGATTCCTGTGTAGGATAAGGCGGAGGGAAACGCCCGGGTGTCCCCACTGTGAGGATCGCCCAGAGGACACGGTGGAGATCTGCCCCGCTTGGGCGGATCCCCGCGGTGTCCTCGTGGAGGCGATCGGCGGTAACGACCTCTCGTGCCCGGCCCTGGTCCAGACTAGGGAATGGGAAGCAGGTTCCTCCTTCTGCGAAGCAGTAATGCTCGCGAAGGAGGAGGCGGAACGGGTGAGGGAGAGGCAACAACAACAGACTCGCCCTCACGCCCTCAGCAGCAGCCACCGCAGGAGACGCCCTGGGCGAAGGACGTCGCGAGACGATCTCCGGCCACCGTTGACCCGGGCCTGCGGACGGCGAGTAGTGGTAATTTGCCGTCCCATCAGCACCAGGCCCGAGAGTCGACGGCGTGTAGTTTTCCACGCGTGCCTCAAAGATTTGTCAGCAAACACGACGGGGCCCATCATCATCGATCGATACCTGCCCAGGGGTTGAGGATAAATTCGAAAGAGTTACCGCGCCCCTGGGCACACAGGGCAGGGAAGGAACATGGGTGGGTTTTAGTCAGTAAGAGTCTGACACGCCCTTCCGCTTCACCCTAGAGCGGGAGATGGATGATTTTCAACCCCACAATAAAAAAACCTGTCGGACTGGGAGTTATTTTGGCACATCAAGTTTTAGAGAAGGAGATAAACATAGCTGGTACATAAACAGGGTGGAAACTTTCAGCAAGGCAGTAGGGGAACTACCATAACCATTGCAGCTACACGAAAAGGGCCTTAAGAGACTATTCATTTTTTTTTCGTTAAATTTTGACCCCCATTCACAGATTTTCAACAAAATTTACATTTAGCAAGAAAACGGCAATTTTACACAAAGAAAATATTGATGAAAATCGATCCAACCTGTTTTTAATACTGATCAAAAATTTTTATGGGACCAACCCAGGATAAAACACAAAAAAAAAGTCAGAAAAAGCAAAAAACTTTTCCTCATTAATTTTGTATGAAAAATTTACACATTTTTTTTTGCTGTCTTTCGGTCCTGCTTTTAATGCTGATCAATAACTACTAACGGACTTACCATCGTTGAAGTACTGAAACAGGCAGAAATCGTAGTAATCTTTTCCAAATGATTTCCTACGAAATGTCTGGGAAAAGCCTTTTCCGTTTCAGTTGAGACCGGCTTCCATTCTAACGGGATGCAGGAGAGTACCAGTTTTTGACATAGAGCTGGCAAGAATGTTGTCAGATTTTCTGGCTTCTAACTGTGCAACAGCTGTGAAAGATCTACAAATGACAGCCGGGACTAACAACTTAACATGCTAGACGAGACACGAAGGACTCTCGGTATGTAATGGATAGTAACCCATCCACAGACTGACCTCACCAAGCTTCGCAAAACGACCATTGCATTTCACAAGCTTCTCTTGACTTTGAAACTAACAATTCTTTTTTGAAGTTATACTTCTTTTGGCGCGTTAGGAAAAAAATATGAGAGTAAATTTTTAAGATGCACGCGCACACCGTCACAAAAAACCGACACCCTGAAGTTAGCTAGAACCGACACCCTGAAGTAAGCTATAGTCTGTGGTTTGGTTTTTTATCTTGTTACGCCAAAGAAGTATAACTTCTTACGTGCGTACCTATGTACACACACACTTTTTTTTTGTGTGGGATATCTTCAAATGACGTCTCTCGCTTTGGGTGGAGCGGGATTGCGTGTCAGACTCTTACTGACTAAAACCCACACGTGTTCCTTCAATTGCCTGCACCAGCGCCGCGGTGAATCTGAATCTTTTGAAAACTCGCGACAAACTAACTACCCTAAAAAAAAAAATATAGCGCACAAAGTCGCGTGCACATCCAATAGCCAATAAACGTCACGGCATAATGACGTCACGAATTTCCGAAATATTCTTCCGAATGCACCACTCGTAAAAGGTTTATGGCCGGTTCCGGGGGCACCTAGGTTTATTAACGTTTTATGCATGTGTGTGCTGTAATGGGCTATCAAATTTAGTTAGGACTGATAGGTAGCTGGTAATAAAAGCCTAATGATTTCATTGGTATGCGGACAACGAGACAGTTTGTGTTTTTTTGAGGCTACAAATGCTATGATGTTTTATTATTATGGTGCCAAGTGCAAGTTGGACTCGCACGCATAGGGTCCCAAACAAGCCATTTTTTATTCAGGTATTTTTTTTAACTAAGTATATGTCGCCGCGAGAGCGTCTGGCTGCTAAGATAACAATCATTACTAATTACTTTAACTAATATTCGAGATTTAAAGTTAATTAGTTTAGTTAAATCTGCCCTCTATGGGATACATGTTCAACTATGACACTAAATGTTAGTTATTTTAATTCAGTGCCATCTATTGGCGTCTTGATGGAATAAAACTTTTAATGGAAATGATTATTAAACTAATTGCAATGTTTTAATTATAAACTAGAGTTTAAATAAAGAGGGAACATTTATTTTATAGCTTCTGGATTATTGGTCATTCTAACAATTTTACATTGACGAAGGGTATGGTTTGTTTATGACTTACATTACCAAATTCTAAACAATGGCGTCGGCTGAGTGAGATTTAAAATGGTCAATACTCAGATGTTATAATTTAATACGAAAGCTAAATTGGTTTCAGTATTATATCCCGAACTATAAACTCATATGACTATTTAACACAACACGTTCTAATCAAAACCTTTGTTTGTTTAAATTACTTAAATTGCCGGGAAATGTTGGAAGAAGTAATGAAGCTACTAATTTAACTTAAGTTATAAGAAATGTTTCAGCATTAGTAATTAATAGCTATTATATTGATTACATAATTAATTAATAAGTGTTTTGGTATTGTTTGTAAGTTTTGAGCCTAGCTCTCACGAAACGTCAAAAAATTGCTTTTTTTTTACGTTTCGTAAGAGCTTGCTAATCTAACCTAACCTAACTAACCTAACCTAACTGCCTCCAGGAGAGCTTTTTTTACCTAGTTTTTTGCATATTAATTATAATACAGGGTAGATAAGTAATGAAATTCCGTATGGTGTGCTGCCGCCCATTTGATTTGGACGCGTGCGTTCTGCCGCGGAAATAGAGAGTTCGCTCTCCCAGTAGTTTTGTGTAGACTAAAAATAAAAAAGAATCTTGATAGATTGTGTTTCTCGACAAGTGTTCTAATGTTTAAAAGAATGTCCTCAGAGTTTCTTTTCTGTCAGTTCTTCTCTGAGAGCACAATGCCTTGGAACTGGCAGGCCACATATTATGTGGTTTTAGTTTGTTAGCTTCAGATGACTGATCAACTCTTATGCAGTTCCACAAGTGTCTGTACATGGTTTAAATGAAATAAAACCCATGAGTTTCAGTCAAGTGTTGTATTTAATTGAAGTTGAACCATCATTCATATCAACAATGAGAAATTGTACCGGAAGCACCTTAGTACGAGTGATCTGAGTAGTGATGCTTCGTTATATATATTTATTTGTGGACTTATAACACAAAAATCAAAACTAAACTGGTAACATGCCAGAAAGCAATGGAAAGGAGTATACTAAAAATAAGAAGAATACAAAAAGTAAAAAGTGAACAAATAAGATGAAAAACGAAAAATTGTAGATGCCTAAAACAGAAGTGGCGGTGGGTAGGACATATAGGAAGATGCACAGACAAAAGATGGACATTTGAGACGACTAGGTGGGAAGGACCAACGGGAAAAAGAAGAAGCGGACGTCCAAGAAAAAGGTGGATAGAAGATATAAAAGCTATAGCAGGAAGCGAATGGAGAAAGAAAGCAGCAGACAGAGAGGTCTGGAAAAAGCTGGAGGAGGCCTATACCCGAGAAGGGGTTCCGATCAACTTTATGGAAAACAGCAGCGATAGCGTTTAAAGCTTATTTTACATTTTTTTTTTTTAATGCATATAATGACAATTTGTAGATTGGAAATAAATGGGCTTTATTATTATTATTATATTTATTTGGTTTTCCTGTAATCTATAAATAAAAAGAACTACCTCTTGTATTTTTTTTTAAATTTTAGGCCCGGTGGTCGGACAGACGTAAAGACCTTCTATCCGATCCTATAAGGGTTGCGTTTTTCATTCGGACGTTCGGAACCCTAAAAACTAATTAGAATTTTGTCGAAAAAAAAAACCTAAAGTGCATTTTTCAAATTGCGAATGTGGGTTGCTTGTATAATTCACATTTTTTTATTGTTTCTGAAAGCAACTTCTGACAAATATTTTTATCAAAGAAGGTTTCCTTTCTTTGCATCATATGAGCAATAACAAGTACCTATTTAAAATGAATCCATTCAACTAAAATCACGCCCAATGATAACTAATCAAGCAAAATTTAATTACTGGACACCTACGGTCAAATTCTCAACAACTATTCACTATTCAGGCAAAATTGCCCGAGCTATTAAAATTAGCCCCGTATACAACAAACAATATCTTATATTGTACTTAATTAAGTAATGCGTAATGACCATATTCAAATAGGACGTGAATCAAAGCACCCGTATGTTTGCATGGGAAAATGGAGCGGGCAGTGAATAGATAATAATTGCGGAGGTCATTTCAGACGGACAAAAGACCCTATCACCCTTTTACTGGCGTTCGCATGGCATCATGGCATGGAGTTGTGTTTGATGAAAATATTTTGTCTTTGTTTAGCTTAGTAACAGGGTTCCGTTGCTTCCCATTCGGGTACGGAATCTCCACAGCCCGTGGATCCGTCCCT
This sequence comes from Polia nebulosa, assembly GCA_951329385.1. Taxonomy (NCBI): domain Eukaryota; kingdom Metazoa; phylum Arthropoda; class Insecta; order Lepidoptera; family Noctuidae; genus Polia; species Polia nebulosa. The sequence continues at coordinate 5,345,176 of OX589609.1, forward strand.
CTGTCTGTCAACGGGTTGTATCTCATGACCGGTTTTCAAAGAGTATGTAATACAAATACATACTAGCTACGCCCGCGAATCAAATTTTGATCAAGATACAACCTGACACTGACCTCCAAATTGCAAAAAACTTAAGAAAATTTGAATTTCGCGGGCTACCCTAGAGCATTCACCTTAAGGGGCCTTTTACAGTCCACTAGCGCCGCCAATCGAAAAAATGTCATAACTCGTAAATAAAATAAAAAATACAAAATTTGGTCTATTATTAGTGTAGAAAAGGCAATAACGTAATTTTATAACACATTGTCAACACTTGAAATATAGCTGTTTAGCTAAATCGTGCATTTGTAACAAAAACGGCCGTTTATGTTTTGAATGCACGATTTAGCTAAACAGCTATATTTCAAGTGTTGATAAGGTGTTATACAATTACGTTATTGCCTTTTCCACACTAATAATAGAACATATTTTGTATTTTTGATTCTATTTACGAGTTATGACATTTTTTCGATTGGCGGCGCTAGTGGACTGTAAAAGGCCTCTTAAGTAACAACAAATTATAAAAATCGTACGGAACCGTTAGTATACGAGTTTAACTCTCGCTTTATCCATTTTTCTTCTTTTCTTATTGGAATTATTTTAGATTGAGTCTGAGCCCAAGTTTTTCTGACCAGTAGGTATGTCGCCACCTGAACAGCACTATTGTTAGCCTCGTTCAAGTCCTGTAAGGTGAAGGTGTTAAAATAGGAATTGCTTATGCATTTCCTATTTTGACATCTTATGTACCTATAGGCCTTCATCATCATCATCTTTTCAGCCGAAAGAGGTCCACTGCTGGACAAAGGCCTCCCGCAAGTGTCGGCACAAAGACCAGTCCTGTGCATTTTGAATCCATCGGATTCCCACGACCTTCACCAGGTCATCGGTTCACCTTATGAGGACTTCCAACGCTTTGTGTGTAGGAGTACATATAGGTAAAATAAAACATAAATAATAATAATTCGACTCCATTGCTGTCAAAAATATTCATCGTCTGCCCAATGGAGTGGACAGTTTTTTCCTATTTTGCAATTGATAGCCGCCATCCGAATATAAAGGGGCCCTGCATATTTTAAACATTCCTATTATTATGCAGATTAACGTATTGACCCTGCTTGTACCAAAGTGTTAAGAGCTATTGCTGTGAGAAAGAAACACAGCATCATTTTATAAAGCGCCGTCTCTTTTCCGCGCGGAACAATGATAGTTTTGAATCTCGTAATTTAGAATGACCCTAAATTCTCTGGACATTCTTATTTTAACAATTTTGTTTATTTTTCCGACGTTATTCGAAATTCGTTTTTATGGTCTTGGAATAAGAACTATAATTACTGCAAAAAACGTTTCGGTTTTCTCATTAATTATTTTTGCTTGCTACTATTCTGTGTTAGTAGAATTTGAGTCTAAATAATGGTCAGGTAAGGTATATTTTTAATTGGTTTGGTCTTTAAGTAATTTTATTGGCAGCTTCCGTTTTGCTAAAAAGGCGTGAAAGAGATAAAAGACTATTGTTTAGAGTTATTCAGATCACGTATTAGTTTTAATGGACCGGACGGATGAGGGCGGATTGTTGGTGACCAGTGATAAACTGTATGAGAGAATATTTATAATTAAACTTTTTTATCAGGGACTATGCCTATAATGGATTTGCGTGGTCAAAGTTTTTGCAAAACATTGTAAAAGAAAAAGTTTCTAAAATGCTCGAACTATAGGTATTCCGTAAACTAATAATAAAATAAAAATATGAAAAGACTAAAATACTATTATTTTTAGGTTTCTTAATTTTTTTTTTTTTTAAAAAAAACGTCGCCCCACACTAGGAATTACTCCTATATCGTGGGTGCGTTCACAAACATTTAAAATCACATACACAAGACACCAAGACCCGGAACAACTATCTGTAGGCCATACAAATATTTCTTCCGTGGGGGGATCGAACCCGCGACACGCAGCGCAGCAGCCGTACGCTCAACCACTACGCCAACGGTGCCGTCAAATAATTTTGAATTTATTTTTACGAGTTTTGACTCGGCAAAATTTGCTTTACTTTGCTACTAATCAGGCATTTATGACTAAATACATAGATATAAGTACATAATACCTTCATAAAATAAATGATATATTTTAAAATTAATTTGTTTATTATTATGCAGTTATGCTATTCACCGTTAAAAACTGCACCTTATAAAAAAAACATGAATTAACCAACGTTCATTCATTTTCTTCAACTATTCACACCTGTCTAAACTACATTAAGCATTCAACACGATTTACAACCTTAATAACTTTAAAATAGAGCGCAAAATTATTATAAACTTAAGACTAGGGTGGCCAGGTGTGTTCACGGTCAGTATAGCACAGGACAGAGGTGAGTCATTCGTTTCTTTAAAGTTCAGGGCACGTGTCCACTTAGTCGTTAACCTTTTGCGGTTGAAAAGTCACAGTTTTTGCAAAAAAAAAATTGTCTTGCTCCACGGTTGATGAATAAATAATTGCTTTTGGAATAAGCAAGTGAGTTTCCGGTGTTAAACTTTTTTTTATTATAACAAGTAAATATTAATTATTCAGTAAACAACATACAATATTTAAGTCAATGTGATATCTGTGTTTTCTTGATTTTTATTGCAGGTTTTGAAGAGCTTTTAAAAACGGGTTTCAAACCCGAGACGCGTCACGTTTCAGCATCTGTCAGTCCTCGTTGACAGGCGGCCATCGTGTAACTACAGACTTTGTCAGGTTCCGGGTGTATGAACCTTGTCACAGGTCTAAAGACCTTGGCTAATAGTGATAATAGCGGTTCAAAACGCGTGAATCGGGTTTTTGGCAATTTTTTTTGCAAGGAAAACTAGCGGCACACATGAGAGCCGCTGGGATTATAAAGGTATTCGGATTCGCATAAAATTTTCGGAATAGTACGGTACAAAGATTATGAATTTGTCAAAGACAGCGAAACCATAATACGAGTCCGACTTGCACACAGTTGGTAGCATGAAATCTCTGATTGAACTAAAATAACTGTCACCAACTGCATTAAGGCCCCACTAAAAACGGAAGAAGGTACAGAAGTACCAAAAACGGCCGTTTCTGACACTTTTGCCTACTACTTTGGATACGAAACATTCTGAGACCTGTTTTACCAACGTAAAAATACTTTATCCTCTTTGTAACAAACGTGACGTTCGATTCTTTAATATTTCTTTTCTATGCTATGCTACGATTTTTTATTCAATGAGGGCGCCACTTGGCCGGTAGTAGACCCTTAAACTGCTAGAAAAGTGACTTGCTTGGAACTTCGTAGCTGTTTTTTGCAGTGAGTTTTTTTTTTAATTTTCTTTTATTTTTTATTTTATTATTTGTTGGTAAGTACCTATATTGGCTTTTTTTTAAATATTTTTAGAAAATTTTATGTGTTTACCTACCTATTACAGCTCTAAAAATATAGTTCTGTGTCAGACAGACGGTCGAGCGGACGGATAGACAGAGCAGGCTTAGTATAAGGGTTGTGGTTTTCAGACTACGGGTACGGAAGTCTAGAAAGTACCACCTGGGACTAATAAGTTCACCTAGGATTAATTAACAGAACGCATTGCCATAACTTGTTGCACTTCACTAACTATGAGCTATTTTTTGTTCATAAAAAGCAATAACTGTATCCTGACATTACTGGTCTGCAAACATCTGCCGTCTACACTGCGCACGCGCTTCTAATAACACCTTGAGGGGTGGTCAGTAGGTAGGTAGGTAATTACAGAAATAGTAATACGGGTACAAAAAATATTCATTCTTGTGGCGTACTAAGTACTTACGTGTTTTTGACAGTAGCTACATAAGTACTCGTATATTGTGGTCCCTATTTACAGATTTTGAACAGTTTTCAAAAAGAAGGAGGTTACGAGTATCAATTCGGACGTTTGTATTTTATTTTTTTTAAATATATGATCGGGCATAACTCCGTTATACAGGGTGTAACGGAAAGGTGTGGTCATATTTTAAGAGCTGGTTCTGCCCATGGAAATGAACAACTTTTTCTAAGAAAAAATTGAAATTTCCCAAAAAAAAAATTGGACTTTCCATACAAAGTTATCATCAGCAGATCAATATTTCTAAGGGAGGTAAAAATATTTTTTAGAATTTCCTCGGATTTTCTTGAAGAAAGTTGTTCATATTGATGGGCAGATGCTGTTCTTAAAATATGACCACACCTTCCGTTACACCCTGTATATTGACGGATTTGCAAAATTATTTTTTTGTTCGAAAGTGGTTTATTTCAAAATGGTCCCATTTAAATTTCATATTATTATTGCTCTGATGATGAGTTTTGGAGACAGACAAAGGAACTCTTCAAAAATTGACAGCAAATCAACCGCGATTGATGTGATCATATTTCTATGAATTGTTGACACAGTTTAATGGGGAACCACAACTTAAAAGTGAAAAATAAAAAGTTTTTTCTACAAAAAAATAGAACCGGCTTCCAAAAAAAGTGCAAAACATCTTTAATTTCGGAAGTCCGTGTCAAAAAACGAAGACACAAAACCAAAAACACCAACTTCCGAAATTAAAGTTATTTTGCACTTTTTTTGGAAGTCGGTTCTATTTTTTTGTAAAAAAGTTTTTCAAAATATTATTTCATTTTACACAAAAAAAAATATTGATGCTAATCAAACTTGTTTCGATACTGATCAAAAAATTCTATCGGACCATTTCAGTTTGGAGTACCTACTAAAAAAGTCAGAAAACGCAATCCCTTATATTGATTTGTAGACACTACGATGTCGGGAGGTACCTACCTAATGCTTGCTGAGGTTGTCTGTAAAAGATCGCATTTAGCGATAAGACCACCCATTGTTACACCCTGTTAATTATAAGCTGTTACTGTAATTTTGTTATGGTGTACAATAAAGAGTACATCTATCTATCTCTGCTTTCTGAGATCAAACAGGCGTAATGTTAAATAGTTGATTCATATTCATACAAATAATTAACAATAAATAATATAACAACAAAATAAAACTACAACAAAATACCTTATTTTTATGTCACAAAATATTTCCGCAATAATCGAGATGCGTTAGTGATTGCAGTGATTTAAACGTCAGGCGCATCACGAATGTTAAACATTTTTTAAACGTTTCTGAATTTATCTTTATTATCAGTTGATGTTTTTACAAAAAACTGTATTCTAGTTAGTTAAACGAGACATTTGGCATCTAGACACGCGTATGTAAATTAATGATTTAATGACTAGCATTAATTTTAATGAGATAATTAATTAATGAGAAATTACACGTAGACAAATGACAGATGGTCGAAAACACCTTTATAGAGCAATCACTTACAGTTTAATGATTAACAGAACTGTACTTTTATTTTGCTTGAAAATTAAAACAGTTATTAACAATCTATAATTAACATGAAAAGATAATACTCACCTCTTTATCCTCAACATGACAAATTTTAACTAGGCAGATAAGTTACAAATCAAATACAAAATAAAATGAAACCTCTGCACATTCTCGTAATCAGAGCATCCCTACAAACAGGGGTGCAGATTAACATCCCAAAAGAAATTCCAAATTAAATCCATTCTGGTAGATTGTGACAAATGCCATCAGTCATGCGACCCCTCATTTGCATCAGAAAAACTTGAAGAACAACTATTTATCAAATGGCGAGAGGACTTCCGGCTGCCATGACAGTAGGCGCGACGTATTTCCGCCCGCCATCTTTGGCTGAACGCTTCACACCAGACTGAGGGAGAAACATCTATGTTATAACTGGATACGACATACTACTTCTTCTTTTTTTGTCATAGAGAGGCTCGCGTTTGACCACTATCTCACCTGATAGTAAGCGATGATGTGTAGCAAGTAACATTTATACACTCTTGACTTAAGGCCGTACTACCCGTCAAGTGGCGCCCTCATTGAATAAAAATCGTAGCATAGCATATAAAATTAATATTAAAGAATCCAACGCCACGTTTGTTACACAGAGGATAAAGCAACCCGACACTTTTGCCTACTACTTTGGATACGAAACATTATGAGACTTGTTTTAACAACGTAAAAATTCTTTATCCTCTGTGTAACAAACGTGACGTTGGATTCTTTAATTTTTATTTTCTATGCTACGCTAAGATTTTTATTTAATGAGGGCGCCACTTGGCGGGTAGTAGACCGTTAAAGACCCCCAGGTTGTAACTACCAGAAAGCGCTGACTCTGGCAGGGAATACGACTCCTTAGCTGTACGCACAATGAATGTGTTTCCAAAACGTTTTGTGCGTGTGGATGGGATGTCCACCATATGCCAGTGGCGCATCGCCGTACTTCATCGTCATCATGGAGTACATTTAGTGTTATACTCTCGATGTCGTAGACTCGTCAACCAGTATTTGGCTATTTGGACAGATGATCATGGAACAATGGACCCGCCCATCGTTTCACACTATTAATTCTTAACCTATCGCTAAAACAATTTTTTTTTTATATACAATCTTTGGATGGCTTTGACAGAGAAAGAGAAAAGATGCTCATAATAAGTATAATATGTGCAATAAATCATAACCTACTTCCTATTAAATATATAATATTATAAATGTGAAAGTTTGTATGTTTGTAACTCTTTCACGCTTTTTAAAAACGACTGCGGATTTTGATGAGAATTTGTAGTAAATTTGCATCAGTATAAAATATAGGGAGGGGGGAGGTACTTATAATGGGAGGAAGTGCCAATTACACACGAGATCAGCCGTTAGCAGAAGTTACTCTATATAAATAAAAATGAATGGCTTAATGTGTTCTAAGGGCAAAACTCGAGAATGGCTGGATCAATTTCGATGAACTTTTTTTAAACAGTTTTAAGTCTCAGAAAGGTTCTAATGAAGACAAAAATTTTAAATATTGCACGTTAAACCGTAAAATCCTCATACTCATTTTAATTTGTTACATTCAAACTGCCAAACAAGTTAGCTGTCAAGCTTTTGACATAACGTTATCTGTCGGGTCAGCTAGTAACTAATAAAATACAAACTCATGTCGCTTCTAGTCGGGACTCCGAAATACTCGTAGATCTTCGATCGCGAGGATTCCAAATCTCGTCTGATTGGGGAGTGATCTCTATTTAGATAATTTAGTGGTACGTTCACGATGAAATATTTTCAGCATTTCACCGTGTACCGTTGATTGTCGGTGATTCGGCAACGTTGATGTCAGCCATTTTGTTTCCGATTTGTTTACTAAATGTTTGGCTGTGGAGTTGTTGATCACGAACTTTTTTTTGTTGCTGGTTTTTACCAGAATCACTTTTATTGGTAAAATCGTCGTTTAAAATATGCTATATTATAATAAATTAACTTAAAATAGCTAATGATGTAAGAAGTGAAGGGAGACCACTGCCCAGGGCCTGCAGTCTCGACATTGATAGCGATCGCTACGTCCTAACGATTGGTCACTACGTCGGAAAAATAATTGATTTTCTTGAAATATGTACAGAGACCAGCAGATCAGTTGATCAGTTTTCATGAAAAATAGTGCTTGCAAGTTAAAAATTACGCCGTCGTTGTAAATATTTCAAGAAAATCAATTATTTTTCCGACGTAGTGACAGATCGTTAGGACGTAACGATCGCTATCAATGTCGAGACTGCAAGGCCAGGTGTGGGGCAGCTCATAGAATAGCAAACAAGTTTACTCTATTATCTACGTAATTTTATTTGGAATGACAACTAATATTTAAAGAAAGAAAGAAAACACATTTGTTTGTGGTAAACATAACGCAAAGAAAGTCCAAAGACACGAAAAAAATCGCATTTTGTTATAAAATATTTATTATAATGTTTATTTATATTATATAAAGTTATGCACTTATTATCACAAATTCACAACTAACTAAAATGTGTCATAGCGTTACGCGTTACGTAAAATCGTCTGAGAGATGTAGTGAAACGGGGTTTAAAATTTCGACGCTGCTTATGTGCCTTCGATAGCTCAGTTGGTAGAGCGGTGGACTGTAGCTGTAGTAAAACTGATATCCATAGGTCGCTGGTTCAAATCCGGCTCGAAGGATCTTTTTGAAATAATTTTATTTTAATTTTTTTTTTTATTATTACTTAGTGCAATTAGGTAACGATTTCTTTCTTAAAATTTTCATTAAATTTGCGTTAAATTTTGGATTAAGCAAAATTATTTTATGAACTGTGCAGTTGCGATTTAATATTAATATACAGGATGTAACGGAAAGGTGTGGTCATATTTTAAGAACCGGTTCTGCCCATGGAAATGAACAACTCTCTCTAAGAAACAATAAAAAAATCCCAAAAAAAAAAATTGGACTTTCCATACAAAGTTATCATCAGTTGATCAATATTTGTATGGGACGTAAACATTTTTTTTGAGAATTTCCTCAGGCTTTTTTGGAAAAAGTTGTTCATATCGATGGGCAGATACGGTTCTTAAAATATGACCACACCTTTTCGTAACACCTTGTAGGTATATAGATTTTAACCTACAATATTCTCACATTTTAAACAAAATTATATTCATAATTATGTCGCAGATGGATTGTTAACTCTGCTGTTTTACAAAACCGATAGTTGTTTCGGACGCCATTATAATGGCGACACTATAGTATTTATGACACTCAGAGCCACGAGCGACAAAATTTTGAACTAAAATCTAATAACTGATGTTTCAATTTCCCGCTATTTTTTTTTATTGATAACGTATAATCGTTGAACCGCTGCATTGATAAGCAATATTACGGAATAAAGTTCAGTAATTATGCAATACCGCTAAACCGCGTTCAGTTGTTTTATATAATGGTGCTATTATGTAAAACAATTACCGGTTTTGTAAAACAGCGGATTCGATAATCCATCTGCGACACATTATGAACATTATTCATTACTCACGATTCATGAGGCTGAGCAGAAAATACAGAACTTCGCCTAACTTTAATATAATTTCATTAAAGTGGTATAGAATTTTTTTTTTCAATAACCATAATTGGATTACGCTCAGACGTAAAAGGAAACTTTTTCTCCCAACAATCTACCATTAAGTTAGATTGAAAATTCAATTTGTGTACGATACAAAGAATTTGAATCACCTTAACCCTAAAAACCGCAGTTCTACTCGCAGAACCGTGTTGAATCAATTATATTTAAATTCAAAATTCGAGATAGTGGTCCAGTTTTGGAACAACAATCTCTATATTTATACTACACAAAGTTTGAATTCCTTTGCAACTCTTACTTTTTAGGGCCTTTTTAACACAACTAGTTACATGAAAAACAACCTAAAATACACAAGGTTTACGTCGATACCTACTTGAGTCGGTTTTTTTTTTTTTTTTGGCGATGAATAGGAATTATGTCGAGTTTTAAATTAAAGTATACCTAAAGAGTTAATTCTATAATGAGGCACTTAACGATAAGAAAATAATTAATTTAGAGTGCAATTATTTTTATAGATATAGAAGAGATTATGCGATATATTATTATAAAGTAGATAAAATGTTCTGAAATATGCGTATATTCCTTATCCATGCTTAGTCTCCAAATTATACCTATAAAATAAAGTTTGATTTTGTATTCTGAATATAAATAGTGTAAAGGTAACTTTTAAAATAATTTACCTAAATTACAAAATTACAAAAAAAAATAGGGTACATAAATCCGGAACTCTCTTACAAAAAAAAAAATATTCTAGAATCGTCCCAATTATACGCAAATGAAGTTTTAACCCTTTCGATGTTCAGCGGAACTTTTTAATTGCTGTTAAATCGAAAAGGGATCAAATGAAAGTGGGTTGGTCCATTGTTGGCTGTCATTAATCTATGTGGGTGGGTTCAATTTCATGCTAAGGAATGTTGAGTTGTTCAAAAACCGTTCCATACAAAATGTTACTAAAACAACTAAAATAATTTCCTTTAAAATAGGCTATTTCATTAAATGAAACTAATTAGTCCTTCAGAGAAATAACCAAAAAATATTGAACAAGTATTGTTTTTTTGTCACGTAAACATAAAATGAAGGCGATGAAGAGGGAGCATCCGTGAACTTTGATGCGTTTTATCTTTGTAATTTTTTATTGGTTTGTTATAGCAAACAGACGTGTCCAATATTTTTTGGTTATTTAACTGATGGACTTAGTACATTTTTTCTACCCCATTGTTTTTTCTTGAATATTTCCCATGTTATAATAATTTAGCTATTGTTCTTCGAGGCGTAGACAAATCCAAAAAATACAGATAATTAAAATTGGTCTAGCCGTTCTCGAGTTGTAAATGTAACTAATTCGACTTTGTTTTATATATATATACTTAATCTATCTGGTTGGGTTCAATTTCATGCTAAGTAATTTTGTGCAGTTCAAAATCGGTTAAATACACGTTTGAAACCTTTATTTTACCGTTTTCTGCTTCTTTTCTAGTCGTTTTGATTACAAATTTGTCCGACCAAGTTCGACATGCATTAATTATTTTTTTGTTCCTTTTGGAACAGGCTAAGGACAGAGACCATGCTGCCTAGTCATTAGTAGTGTATTGTTATTTTATTTCCATTAGAATACAGATGTAACACATTCTAATATACTTTGCAGTATTTGGCAACAAATGTGTCGAGTCAGCCTTCTCGGCAAACTTCGCTGAGGTAGTCAATACTACCTACAATAAAATTCTCAGCTCCATTTTACCGAGATCGCGCCTGTTTCAATGATTCCACATAATGTCCAGTTGCGTAGACACTTGAGACACCAAACTACACCAATTTTACATCACAATATCCACTAGGAATCAATAAGCGAATAATTAAAACAGCCACTGAACTTCACTCGAGAAAAGCCCGCCAAAAACCTCACAACTACTGAATCATAATAATTGCCATAAATAATATAGCATAATTTAAACAGATGACGACATTCGGCCGTCCGACTGCGTGCAAATCTCCGATGCACGCAAGATCACGACATTACTTTGCGAAAGTCAATAATCCTCCCGTCCGAATTTCGATCACGATAGATCTCAAGGTAGATTAGCTAGGTACACAGAAGATATTATAGTGCACAAGCGTGTGCATAAACACAGATGCATTCTCTGTTACTTCACTCTCATCGTCCGATGGGACGGCCATCCGACACGACCGGGGAGAGCTCAGGTGAAGGACCAACGACTTTACGTATTTTCTGAACCACGAGGGTGTCACATCACCAACTTCCAAACTCCGGGTTGCTACCAAGTAATTCGTAATTGAAAAACCCAATAGCACTTTTTGCCCGATCCGGGAATTGAACCCAGGACCTCTCCCTCAGCGGTCGCAGTTGATAAATGATTTTATTTAGGTACGTAAATAAGTTTTAACAACACGTCAACATTTTTTTTGGTTGCAACCACAAGGTCAATAATAAAGCACCTCTCTGATTGCGACACAAAGTTAATGGTAAATTTAGTTTTAGAAGTCGGTGTCTTTCGAGTTTCTTACCTACTAATTTTCGGAACTAAATTTAAAAAAAAAAAATTTGAAGTCAGTTTGATGTAATTTGGGAAAAACTATTTAATCGTTTAGTTCTTTAACAAAACATGTTGCATAATACTAACTAGTAATCTATTAAACAAAAATGAAAGCTCAATTTCACACTATGATAAATCCAAGATTTTTATTAAAAACTTTGAGAATCACCCCTGTTAACCCTTCAATGCCGCACTGATTCATCTTACCCCGTCACCGACTGATGGATCAAGATATTAATACCGAAAGCGTGGCGAATGTGACCAAACGTTAACCCTTTCAATGCATTTATAATTAGAACTGTGCTACGGGTCTTCTAATGACTGAATACCCTGATTTTCTTTTCAATATTAAAGATTGATTATGTAGGAGTGTTGTTAAGAAAGGCATTATTATGTGATTAATCTAGGGCTAATAATGAAGTAATTTTCTATAGTAAAAAAAAGTGTCTGTGTACTTATGTACGCACGTAAGAAAATATACTTCTTTAGCGTAACAAGATAAAAAACCAAACTGTCACCAAGTTTACAAAAGGAAAACAACCATTCTTCATGAACCCTAGACTGTAGCTAACTTCAGGGTGTCGGTTTTTTGTGACGGTGTGCGCGCGCATTGTAAAAATTTACTCTCATCACTTTTCCCTAACGTGCCTAAAGAAGTATAACTTCAAAAACTAAAAACACGCTTTATTTTTATTTTTCGTAACAGTAAACCCTTTCATTTGATATCAATATCATGGAAATACATAAAAAATAACTAGTCCGCCATATTGGATTCAGAATGACGTCACTTAGCTGACCATGCATTGTCATCGGTTGTTGACAAGTGTGCGAAGTTTCAATTCAATACGACGTTTTGAAGTGAGTGAAAATCACGTTCAAAAAGTCCGTTACATAGATACATACCAAGCTAATAAAAGCGTGTTTAACCACTCAAGGCTGTTGGCATATAACTGCGTCTTAAGGCCCTATTACCAGCTAAGTGGCGCCCTCATTGAATAAAAAATCCTAGCATAGCATAGAAAACAAACGTCACGTTTGTTACAAAGAGGATAAAGTATTTTTACGTTGTTAAAACAGAACTCAAAATGGTTCGTATCCAAAGTAGTAAGCAAAAGTGTCAAAAATGGGCGTTTTATTGTATTGTCCAAGAAAAAATCTGATTTATTGATATATCGGTATTTGTTTGTAGATATAATAATAAACATTATCACCAAATATCAACTTCAAAGGTCAGGGGGAAGTTAAAAAATTCTTCGCAACAAACGGTGGCCCAGTGGTAACGGCTAAGACTTACGTGTCGTAGGATGTGGGCTCGAACCAAGGCTTTACCTTTTGTAAATTATTTCATCACCACTGCTCTCAAAATGGTGAAGGAAACATTGTGAGGAAACCGGTATAGCCTAGCACTAAAAATTCGAAGACATGTGACGAGTGTGTGCGTGGTGGTTTAAGGCCCAGTTTCTCTCACATAAGGCAGGCTTATGTCACAGACGTTGAAAGGCTAATTATGACATGCTACAAAGAAAACAACCATAAAAATTACCCTCGTTCTTGGGCAGTTGGGTAAAAAATTCCAAACAAATCATTTTTTAACCGACTTTCGAAAAAGGAGGAGGTTCTATGTTCGACTGTATGTATGTTTTTTTTTATGTATGTCCGCGCATTTCTCCGTCAGTTGTGGACCGATTTTCAAAATTCTTTTTTTATCCGAAAGATTATACTCGCGAGGTGGTCCCATATAAATTTTATTGAAATTGCTTTTGCGCTTTTTGAGAAACTGAACAAAAACGAAAAATACGCAGATCTTGATGACGTTTTTGTGTACTCCAAATGTTTAAATTCCACGTTCCATGTTATTGGGGTTTTTAGTTCTGGGGTATAACAACTAAAAAGCGAAAAATAAAAACTTTTTTACAAAAAAAACAACCAAATGTCAAATATCGAAGAAATAAAATACAAACACCGACTTCCGAAATTAAAGTTATTTTTATATTTTTAGTGTACTTTTTTTTTGGAAGTCGGTTGTTTTTTTTTTTGTAAAAAAGTTTTTTAACCAATCCGATGCAGTTAGTGGATTTTATTTTAGTGCAATCACAGATTTGATGTCTTTCTGTTTATCCGCTTAATCCTCCTAAACCATGCAATGGATTTCGATACGGTTCTCACTCATAGAACTAACGATAAACTAAAAAGTTTGTGTGTATCAATTGCATAGGTGCAAAGCCCGGGCGGGTCGTCAATTTGAATATACTGTAATAATAAAATAAAAATCTTTAAAAATATCACAAATTTTACCTTCAAAAAGAAGAATCAAGTTTGGGATATTTTTAAAGATTTTGATTTTATTAATACTTAGGTGTAGCCTATTAATTCACGGCTAGAACTAGGTGCAACCGATTGCATTTTGCTATAACTAGGTTTAGCTTTTATCATAGCGGCTACAACTAGATATAGCCAATCCCTAGCGGTTAAAACTACGTATCATATCTAAATCACCAAAATATATAAAGAAAGTACGTTAAAGTGTAATTTATATTTTTCTGTAACAGTGGCTCCTAACCATTTTTGACCGGGGACCACTTTGGTTTCTTTTTTGTTTACAGGGACCAGAAAGCAAGTTTTTTTTTAGCTATGTTAATCTGAAGATAAAACTTGGTTACTCTATTTCTCCAATGTATTATATTACATTGGAGAAATAGAGTAACCTAATATGCATTTACATATATCAAATGATTCTTACTGATTAAGGGCTCACCGAATTAATATGCAGATTAGCTGAATTAGAGTGAAGTTGATCGATAGACGACACACAAGATGAAGGGTACAATATGCCCGCTTACTCCTTCTAAACCACGCTATGGATTTCAATACGGTTTTCAGTCATATAAATAACTATAAAATAAAAAGTTTTCGTAGTCGTCAATTTATATAAATATGTTACGGCTAAAACCCGAAGTGCGGCTACACCTAGTTTTAGCCGGTTGAAACTAGGTGTGGCCGCCAGCAGTTGGTTAAACTTAGGTGTAGCCTATTAATTCACGGCTAGAACTAGGTGCAACCGATTGCATTCGGCTAAAATTAGGTGTAGCCTTCATCATACCGGCTACAACTAGATGTAGCCAATCCCTAGTGGTTAAAACTAGGTGTGGAATCTATATCTAGCTAATTTTTCAGTAACGTTTAATTTACTAGCAGACATGTAGTATCTATAGAACAGGTACCTAGTTCCCTACCTGTGGTTCGCAAGAGCTTTATAAATATGGTCCGCGAACAGTCCAAAAAATTCAAACATTCCAACTGAAAAGTAACATTGATACCAGCTGATTTTAAGTTTGTATCAAAAATGTTGTGTTTTCTATGACAATACTCGTTACTTTTGATTTTAAAGAATAATGTAAGTTTTATCTTCAGATTAACATAGCTAAAAAAACTTGCTTTCTGGTCCCTGTAAACAAAAAAAAAACCAAAGTGATCCCCGGTCAAAAATGGTTAGGAGCCTCTGCTACAGAAAAATATGAATTACACTTTGGCGTACTTTCTTTATATATTTTGGTGATTTAGATATGATACGTAGTTTTAACCGCTAGGGATTGGCTATATCTAGTTGTAGCCGCTATGATAAAGGCTAAACCTAGGCATAGCCAAATGCAATCGGTTGCACCGAGTTCTAGCCGTGAATTAATAGGCTACACCTAAGTATTAATAAAATCAAAATCTTTAAAAATATCCCAAATGTTATCTTCTTTTTGAAGATAAAACTTATATATAATACATTGTAGAAATAGAGTAACCTAATATGCATACATATATCAAATGATTCTTACTGATTAAGGGCTCACCGAATTAATATGCAGATTAGCTGAATTAGAGTGAAGTTGATCGATAGACGACACACAAGATGAAGGGTACAATATGCCCGCATAATTTAAAATTTGCCTAAAGAGTATTGGGTGACCACTTAAATAATTGTGTGAAAAGTTCAAACACTGTCATGAGCTCATGAATGTTTATATTATGTAGTTGGAAGTGTTCCGTCGCAATTCATACCAGAAAGAAGAAAAAAGAAAGAAAAATTGTTTATTCTGCACAGATATAACGCACATTACAGAATAATAGATCAATAACATACAACAATGCTCAAAGCCTCGTATTCAACCAATGTAAGTCTTCTTTTCACTGCCTAATGTCAGGGTCCGCTAACAACCAAAGGCAATACACATTGCTTAATACTATGCAATCTGTGCTGTGACACTGGCAAATAACACATCATCAAACAGACCATCAAAACGAAACAAAAAAGTTAAAAATTTGGTGAAAGTGGAAAACAACCAAAATATTTTTTGACAGTGATTTTAATTTCTTAAATGCTTAAAATTTAACAGAAGACTAAGTGATAGGATTTTAATGCAGTATTGATGATTCTTCGGACCTAAATAATTTTATAATTATTAGTAAATACTAAAATAACTCGCACATCGTTTTACAGCCTTAAAAAGGCCAAAGGATTTATCAAAAAAAAAATGAGCGTCCATATTTTTTCCATCATGATATCCTGCAAAACTGTAACACACAAAAGACACCCCTCATAGTACATTCCGTACCAAGTATCATTTTAGATCAAACACGTGATAATGGCTATAAGAGCGCCCCTATTATTTGATACAATAAAAGTGAAGTGCAGAAATACTTGGCATTCTACTGCGAAACAGCACCTCACATAATTTTAACGGAAGTGACGCATCACTATTAAACAAAACTGATTCTTACAGCTTGAGATGTAAAGATAATATTTCCGTAGCATTTGATGAACCTGATGAGGGACTCCAGGGTGGGGACCTATATGTGTATCGGTCGTTCAATAGGCCGTACACTCGCAGATACGGTACTAATGGTGATTGAGAAAAATATGGCAGCAGAACACAGTACAATAACTTGTGGTTATACCTTCATGAATATTGAAGATCACTGTGATAGTCATAACATGTTTTTATTTGATTACGTAACAGTAGCAAGTTACGATATAAATTTGACCGTAAAATGACGATATCAATTTTATGTCAGAGATTTGTATATGATTTTTTTTTTAATTTGATTTATGACTGTAAATGAGAGAACTGTGTGTGTAGTGTGTTTGTAATCTTTATAGGTATAGGTATACAAAACAAACTCGTGTCATATAACTCAAAAATGGCTGGACCGATTTTTATGATCTATGATTTGTTGGATTTGTATTCACCCGAATAGCAGGATAAAGTTATCCTGAAAAAAAGGATTTTCTTCAATTTTTTTTGTATTTTTTTCCATGTTCTATACTGATAAAACATGAGAAAAAAATTATGCAGAAAATACATTTTTTAAACATCTGAACGAAGTTACGAGGTTCGCCAGGTCAGCTAGTAAGAAATATAAATGTCAAAGAAAGGCTCATAATGATATTCCAAGTCCGTTTGAAGGATCTCGACTCAGTCAAAACGTCGATGAATGTAAATAAATAACAAACTGTAGATGATTCGAGGTGGAGTCGAGTTAGAAAACATGTCTTTGAACTTGAATATTAAGTTTTATTATGAGACCAATTTTTTGATAGAAACACGCTGTCATAGAGTATTTTCTCCGACTGCTGGTGTAGATGATTAAAATGATTACAAAACCAGCCTTAAGCCCAATCGAATTACCTGTCGGCAAAAATGATCAACTTCCAAAGAAACTTTAATCCGCTATCAAACCTCTTTACGACAAATTATCAAATCAACCTTATGTTTGCTCACGTAATGGAAGTTTGGTAAAATTAAAGCTGTGCATTTTCTGTCAGTGAACGAATTAATTTAAGACCAGCGTAACTGCAGCTTATGAAGTCATGAATTGGAAACTTAGGTCTTAAAAATCCGTTAAGACTTACATTAAAGTACTACTCAGGAATAGGCATTATGTATAAACATAATTGACAATTTTTTTATTAAATACCTATTCAGAAGAAAATTCCAGCATATGTTATTTCGCATTTAAAGGTAAATTTCCTTTGGCAGTGTAATAGTGAGGGTTGCGGGTAGCCCATGGGTGCGAGACATACAGGAACGGACACTTGAAGGAGGCCTTTGTCCAGCATTGGACGTCTTTCGGCTGAAATGATGATGATAAGTGTAATGTAAAAGTCATATCAAAACAGCTTTTTTTAATTTATATGTGGAATTCTGGATATTTCTCAAGCTATGTCAATCTGCCAAGCCGTTCCCAACTAAGTTGGCGGCTTCTAGTCGTACCGGATGCAGCTGAGTATTAGTATTAATATATTCCAGTATTTTAGTGTAACTGGTAACCAGTAACTGGGTACCACGATACGCCTTGGCAAGACTCGTGTCAGATTTTCTAAATACCCGTAATTACTGTCAAAGATCTATAAATGACAGCCGGGTCCAACAGCTTAACGTGCCTTCCGAGGCACGAAGAAGTCTCTGTATTAAAATTATGGTCACTCATCCACGGACTGACCTCAGTAAGTGTTGCTGTATCTTGAAGATCAACCCTTTTGAAGTTATACTTCTTTTGGCGCGTTAGGGAAAAATGAGGAGAGTAAATTTTTACGATGCACGCGCATAACGTCACAAAAAACCGACACCCTGAAGTTAGCTAGGACCGACACTCTGAAGTTAGCTACAGTCTGTGGTTCATGAAGAATAATTGTTTTCCTTTTATAAACTTTGTGACAGTTTGGTTTTTATTTTGTTACGCCAAAGAAGTATAACTAATGTGCGTACATAAGTACACACATACTTTTTTTTTAAAGGTGGGTGATCATCAAATAATTTCTCCAGATCTGGCTGGAGCGGGAGGGCGTTTCAGACTCATACTGACTAAAACCCACACGTGTTTCTTCAGTTGCCTGTGCCAGCTGCGGTGACTCGTGACACTCCCGTGACCCTCGTAGGAAGATCAATCTTACTGCTTTTACTTTGCCACGAGCTCTTATTTCATATCTAAAGCTATGTGCAGTTTATTAATTACCGTATCGTTAACGCGTTCCTGGTTCCGACGCGATGCTTTGTCGACAACAAAATTATTCACCCCTTTGTCCTTCTAGTTGACTACTTATTAATATTCCGAGGGTAATCTCTGACGATTAATGTTTTGGGCAACATTATTTGTCACCATATTTTGTGACTAGCTGAGTTTTCTAGTGCTTTTAACTGTCCCGTTTTGTATGAGTTACCACTTTGCTTTTCTAGCTTTTTTTTTGTGGGGTGGGAAATCATCCAATGACATCTCCCGCTCTAGGGTGGAGCGAAAGGGCGTGTCAGATTCTTACTGACTAAAACCCACCCCTGTTCCTTCCCTGCCTTGATTGCCCAGGGGCGAGGTAACTCTTTCGAATTTATCCTCAACCCCTGGGCAGGCATCCGCCATGACGAGCCCCGTCGTCTTTGCTGACAACTCTTGGAGACGCGGGCGGAACACTACGCGCCGTCGACTCTCGGGCCTGGTGCTGATTAGCGTGAGTTACCCACTACTCGCCGTCCGCAGGCCCGGGTTGCTTTTCTAGCTTAGGGGTCAATTGTAATATTACAAAACATTTGGGTTAGGTTAGGTTTTATTAATTTGTTTTAATTGCCATAAAAAGTTAAATAACGATGATTATCTTGTTGTCTATTGGTTAAGTCAAAATCAAAACGTACGGAACACGCAATATGGGCTATCCTCATACGCTAACACGACTCACTCTTAGTTTAACTCCAGTACCCTGATTTATAAGGGTGAATATATTATGGATTCCAATTTGAAAATTGTCAACCCCAATATCGGATGAGGTTTCAACAATAGAATTCGTCAGGACAGTGTTACCAGTGATTATTTCCTATTAGTTATATGATAAACATTTTGATTTCGTTAGTCTGATGGGATTTTGTCTGGGGAGGCAATTATAGAATTGTGTGATGTATTGTTGGCAGCTTTATTGTGATGGTAGTGTGCTGAACCTAAAATATATAAATATAAGTATGCTTCTAATATTTGTAATGTTAATGTCTGCATGTTTATACAGGGTGTAAAACGACACATTACATAGCCATTAACTACGCATACTGTACGTCCAACAAAGTAACTTTTAGGTATGAAAAAGGAGTTAAACCCCGGCCCTTTGCTCTAAGCCACGTAGGTACTTGTCGGATACGTTTGATATTCATTGCGTTTTTATAACTGCAAATGCGTAATTTCAAAATTAAAAATATCGAAAATTCAGGTAATGTTTGTTTGGAAAAAAGTTTAGTAGTTACACTTGGAATTCATTTTCCTAAAAAAGTAAAAAAAAAAATTGTGACTTTGACCTTCAATATCTCCAGAACCAGTGGATTCCCAGGTATGGTCTAGGGGAAAAAAATATCCAAATAATGGGTAGAATATGTGGCTTTCAGCTTCGGAAACTGTCTTTTTACACCCGATATTATGATTGGATATTTGATGATGAGTTATGCTTCAACGGCCAAACGGAATTTTATGAAATTAATAATACGGTTATATAAGGTAATTATCATAGATTGAAACATTCTATTTATTTAATTATATTGAAACACGGCGATGTTATAATTTCCACTAACAATAATTATGAAAACTATTACAAAAATATGAAAAACATTTTTACAAAAAAAAAAAAACAACCGACTTCCAAAAAAGAAAATACACTTAAAAATTTAAAAATAACTTTTGAAAGTCGGTGTTTGTATTTTATTTCTTCGTTATTTGACACCGACTGCCGAAATTAAAGTTATTTTTAAATTTTTAATGTATTTTCTGTTTTGGAAGTCAGTTGTTTTTTTTTGTAATAATGTTTTTTTTTTTATTTTTGACTCTACGTCATATATATTTACCCTTTTGTTCAGTTTTTCAAAAACCACTGAAGCAGTTTTTATGAAATTTATATTTCGGATAAGAGAAGAATATTGATAATCGGTCCACAAATGACAGAGAAATCGGTGGACATACATAAAAAAAAAACATATATAGGTACAGTCGAACATAGAACCTCTTCCTTTTTCGAAGTAGGTTAAAAATATTAAATCTAGACCTATTCCAACTATTATTTGTGTCGTTTTAACAAATCTCTGCAGGTTTTTGGCAAATATATTTTCCAATGGAACATGGAAGGAGGAGCTCGTGGCTAAAGAAATAACAGCCGCACGGGTCGATCCATCAGGTTAAGCTACGCTTGCCGAGGTTGGTCCGTGGATGGGTCTTTACATACCGAGACTCCTCCGTGCCTCAGAAATTACGTTAAGCCGTTGGTCCCGGCTGTCAATCGTTGATCTTTGACAGTCGTTACGGGTCGTCAGAAGCCCGAAAGTCTGACAACCAGTATTACCAAGGGGTATCGTATTACCCAGTATCTGGGTTGTGGAGGTCAGGTAGGCACTTGCTCCATGTAAAATACTATATTCAGTTGCATCCAGTTAGACTGGAAGCCGACCCCAAGATAGTTGGGAAAAGGCTAGGCAGAGTGATTGATCCTCCAATGGTACATTTACGGGATTTTGGTCCCGGTAATAAATCGATGGCTGCAAAATAGAAACGGACATCTACATTTTTGCGAAAATGACTTTTTTACAAAAATGAGCTTATTTCAACCCTATCTACAAGTCTGTATTAAAATTATTTCAAATTTCAAAATAATTAAGAAAATCTGGCACGTAAATAAGGACATCTACACTCGATTTTAAAAAGACATGACAGTAGAAACGGACATTTGAATTTGTCCGCCTTTACTTCGGAGCTTTGACAGGTGATTGAAATGTAGATAAAGTCATCGTCCCGTATTATTATTATTATTATACTCTTTGAAGTCATCTGTCACCTGTCAATCGTGATTTTTTATTTTCTCCTAATAATATTCCTATTATTTTTTATTTCGCGTGGTTTGAGAACTAAATAAATTATTTAACTGACATAAATAGATGAAGTTTGGTAGTAGATTCGTAGATTAAGTGAAATGTGTAAATTGATAAATTTAAAGTAAATAAAGACATTTACAAAATTTGTTTAAAAAAAGCGAAATATTGATTGCATGTCACTTAGATTTTCTTTAAATATACAGATATGTATTACTGGAGATTGTTGTCCTAGTTATTCGACATTTTAGATAACGTAGAAACGGATATCCGGCACATGTCTTCTTCTACGTAGAAGACTTTTCAAAGTAAAAAAGTACATTTACATTATTTCAGTAAAACAACGACATAGTGATTAATTCTTTTATAAAATTAATAAAGAAGGTTATTTTAATGCACCATAAAATATTTCATGTTAATCAGTCCACAACGCTCAAAATAGTCTCAATTTTTTACTAAATATGCTCTCCTGTAAAATTGCGATTTTGTAGATGTCTTCTTCTACTTTGCTGCCATCGAAATGTTCCCGTGGAATTATTTTCGACTTTTATTTATCTAGCCTTTGCTGGCCCACTACTGGGCAAAAGCTTCGTCAAGTCCTTCCAGACATTCTTGTCCCACGCCGTCTCGAATCAGCCCTCATGATACGCGTCTAAAAGTTAGTGATACGTATAATACAATTTTATCTTCCCATTATAAAAAAGTTGTTTAATTAATTAAAAGACATGTCCCATTCATTACTCTGATAATGCCACAAATTAGTGTAAAATAACTCATCAATCTCCCGGCCTATTTAAACGATTGGATGCTTTGAATATTTCAATTAAAATATTGAGATAGCACACACGCAACCGCAACAGTACGAGGGACATCATAGTACTAATATTTTTTTTTTTATTCTGAACTGCCTCTTTGGTGTTGTGGTCACAAGTGCGAGTGCTGAGGGTGTGAGGTCCTGGGTTTGATTCCCGGGCTGGGCAAAAAGTTAGTACTTTTTGGCACAGCAAAGTTGGCTGTGACAGACGGACAAACAGACACACGAATGATCCTGTAAGGATTCCGATTTTTCAATCAGACATTAGGAACCCTAAAAACATCTGGTTATTTTCGTTTGAAAAAAAAAATCTAAATGTGAAGTTCTATACATTTTGGGTTGGATACCCTATACTAATTTTAATTTTTTTTAATTTAGGTGGATTTGCTCTTGACTCTAGTCTAAGTCAGAGGTGACAGAGACAAAGTCGAAGATGGAGCGAGCTCTCCCAGAAGACGCCTGTTCACTCTAACTTTGAAGAGATTAGGGTTTATTTATTGATTTATGTATTTATGCACACAAAAAAACAATTACAAGAGAAAAGTGAACAAATACAGATAGAAGAGCACAAAGGTGCTGCTTATTTCAAAAGAAATTTCTTCCAACAGACCTGCGACTGGAAAGTTGGTTGAGAAATGTAGACACAGTGTGTATAAATAGATATAGAAACATAAAATAGACTAGAATACATAAATAATTCAAACATAAAATATGTAACCTAACTTTACAATAAACCAAAGTGCATAATTAAATATAAAATAAATATCAATAATAAATATAATCACGGCATGGTGGAGAGATAATGCTCTTTGACTAGTTTCTTGAATTGGTAGACAGTTTTAGAATCACGGATATTAGGTGGAAGTGAGTTCCACAATCGTACCGCATGAACAGAGAAGGAGTGGGAATAGAAATGAGTTTAATGGGATGGGAAATTGAGATGAAATTGGTATACAAACAACCAATTTCATCTCAATTTCCATTAGCATGGGGTCCGAGTGCTCATCGAGTTTTCCGGCATATCAGCAAGCTGTTAGTCGACTCTTCACGTGACCAGAGGGCTGGGCTTTTCTTTGCCCAACGAATCAGCATTGCTATTCAACGTGGCAATGCTGCTAGCGTTCTGGGCACTTTTTCCATTGACAGCGATGTGGATGAATTTTTTGATGCCCAGTGAGTTGTTTTTTCATACGCATTTGTACATGTTAGGTATTATTGTTAGTTTGTATATATATCTTTTACGTTATTTCTATAAATAAAATCATTTCCATTCGGACAATTAATATTCTTACACAACTCTAAAGTCCATACTTGAGTAGAAATTATATCGAATTATAAAATGACTAGCTTCAGCTGATGGCTCCGCCCGCGTGAAAGTAAAAAAATCTCCCAAGAGAACATACTCCCGGGACGAAAAGTAACCTATGTGCTATTCCAGACTATAATCTATCTCTGTACCAAAGATCCGATCAGCTGTTCTGGCGTGTTTGAGTAACAAACGTTTAACCATCCATTCAAACTCTTTTATAATATCACTAGCTGCGCCCCGCGGTTTTACCCGCGTAGACCGGGATAAAGTATCCTATGTCCTTTCCCAAGGTCTAGTCTAACTCTGTAGCAAATTTCATTAAAATCGGTTTTTTTTTTTTTTTTATGTTTGATAGGCTCGCGTTTGACCACTATCTCACCTGATGTTAAGCGATGATGCGGTCGAAGATGGAGCACGCTTGCCTAGAAGTAACCTATTCACTCTTGACTTAAAGACTCCCAGGTTGTATCTTACAGGAAACACAGACTCCGGTAGAGAATTCCACTCTCTAGCTGTACGTGCAATGAATGTTTTCTCAAAACGCTTTGTGCGTATGGATGGGATGTCCACCATGAACCGGTGGCACTTCGCCGTACGTCTTGTGGTCCTTAGATAAAACGGGCTTGGCGGAATCAAATCATGCAATTCCGTCGCACACTCCCCAAAATGTAATCGATAGAAAACCGACAGGCTAGCAACTCGGCGTCTATGTTCAAGACTTTGGAGTTTTGACTCAACGAGTCTATCATTGCCGATGATCCTCTTGGCTCGTTTCTCAATTGACTCAAGGGCATCAAGCTGGTATCTTGCAGATCCGTCCCAAAGATGAGAGCAGTACTCCATACACGATCGGACTTGCGCTTGATAGAGTTGGAGCAGCTGTTCCGGCGTGAAGTATCGTCTCACCTTTGCGAGGACCCCCAACTTTTTGGCAGCCACTTGAGCCTTAGCCTCTATGAAGGGACCAAAATTGAGGGTAGATGTTAAAGTAACACCAAGAAGATCAAGTCGGTCGGTTATCGGCACGGTTACACCTCGGAAAGATGGAGCCGGGTGAAATTGGCTCTTTTTAGCAGAAAAAAGACACGCCTGGGTCTTAGCAGCATTGAACTTAACCAGATTGGCATCGCCCCATTCTGAGACAGCCTGCAAGGACAAGTTCAAGCGCCCAACCATAGCCTCTCGGAGAGACCGGACCTGAGACCCACTAACTCGTGCGTCCGGCACGTATCTCTCGGCAACAGTGCTGTCGTCTGTATACCCAAAGGTACCGGGTTTTAGCAGATCGTTAATATGCAGCAAAAACAATGTTGCCGAGAGCACCGACCCCTGAGGAACACCGGCATTAATAGCCAGCAGTCCGGACGAGCAGCCATCTATGACTACTCGGATAGACCGATCCCTCAGGAAATCAGCTATCCAATCACACAATCCAGCGGGCAGACCGAAGGAAGGAAGCTTGCCAATTAAGCTGTCGTGCCAGACCCGGTCGAAGGCCTTCGAGATATCAAGGGAGACCGCAAGGGCTTCCCCTTGTTTGTCGATGGCCTCACTCCAGATGTGAATGGCATACGCTAGAAGATCTCCTGTTGACCGATTTCGGCGGAAGCCGTATTGTCGGTCACTTAGGATATCGTTAGCTTCTAGGTATGCTAGGAGCTTACCATTCAGTATACGTTCCATACTCTTACAGAGAACGGAAGTTACCGAGATGGGCCTGTAATTTGCTGGGTCAGCTCGACTACCCTTCTTGGGTACGGGTTGCACGTTAGCTTGCTTCCAAGCCATCGGCACTTTTCCAGTCTCAAACGAAAGGCGATATAGGCGTGTCAAGATCGGAGACAACTCAGGCGCACAAGTCCTCAGTACAATTGCCGGTATCCCGTCGGGACCACTAGCCTTGTTCACGTCCAGGTTACGCAGTACCCTCCGGACATCCTTCTGATGAATGCGAATGTCTGACATAATCGACTCGCATCCACCAAGAGTGCCAGGGGGCCTTGCGCCACTAGGATCTAGACGCGAAGATTCCGCAAACATAGAGGCAAACAAGGTTGCTTTCTCCTCAGCGGAGTGGGCCAGCGACCCGTCGGGTTTCAGCAGTGGAGGTAGTGAGGGGCGGCAGAAGTTCGATTCAACCGACTTAGCCAGGGACCAAAACGCCTTACTACCAGCTGGGTAAGAAGCAAGTTTGTTCCCAATTCGGCCAATGTGGTCAAACCGAGCCTTCCGAAACACCTTCTTGCAGAACTTGGCAGCCCTGTTGAAGGCTCTCTTCTTCTGACTCACGTCACTCGCTTTACGCGTCCGAGCATCGACCCATGCTAGGTAGGCCGCGTGTTTAAGCGCATCAGCGCGATTGCACTCGGCACCAAACCATGGTCGAGCCCCGCCAGACATTGTTACGTCAGAGAATGGAATGTAGTACTCCATTCCCCGCCGCAACACATCCGTCACGGCGTCCGCGCACGACGAAACATCAGTCGAAGAAAAGCAAGTGGGCCCCCAAGGATAACATGCGAAGAAAGATCGCATGCCATCCCAATCTGCTGACCTGTATCGCCAAACCCGCCTGGTGCCTCTAGGGTTAGGATCGGGCGGGGAGTAGACGGATACAGATTTCACCAGACAGTGGTCGGAAGTACCTAATGGTGAAGAAATCGACACTGAGTATCGGTCTGGATCTGTTGTCAGCAGAAGGTCCAAGCAATTGGCTGTGTGCGAATCAACATCCGGCACCCTCGTTGCCCCCTGGACCAGCTGGGTAAGATTTAACGCCAGCGCTAGCTTATACGTCTCTTGTCCAGCATGGTCTGTGTACTGGTATGGGAAGAGCCACTGCTGATGGTGGGCGTTGAAGTCCCCCAGTAACACTAATTGGGCAGAAGGGTACCGTTGCTGAGCCACATCCGCCGCTTTACTCAGATGTTGTGTGAGCCCAGTTGTCTCCAGATCACCGCTGTGCGAACGGTAGATACAGGCGTAGACAATTTTATCTAGGCCTGTGTCCACTAGGACCCAAAGAGTTGAAAACCTGGAGTCCTCAAGGTTATGGAGACGCCGATAGCAGATGTCGTCCCGGGCGTACATGCATATACCAGCGCGTGGCTTAAAATTGTGCTCCAGGGTAAACCCTGGGTAAGATAGGTACGCCACGTCAGACGGACATCCGATCTGCGTCTCCGAAAGGAATAAGAGAGCTGGTTTCTCAGTCTCTAGGTGGTGGTGGACTGCGGCGAGATTTGAGTGCAGACCTCGAATGTTAGAAAGGTGCACTTTGTGTGAGAAGTGCTGCCGCTGTACAGCTTTTTTCTTTTTAGTTCCTTTTTTCATGAATAAAAGAGTGAAGGAAGGAGAGGAGAAGGAAGTGAAATGAGGTTCCATGCTGGCCACCTTCAGGCACGCACTGACAGGACGGTATCATTGGGGGACTAGTCTGGAGACTGCGGGGACGCCCGAGCCCCCCCGGGAATGTCCATCGGGCCCTCTCGTCTGGTCGCCAACCAGCACGATGGTGCATTCCGGGATTTTTCGTCAGTTGGCGGGGCAGCCTTTCGTGTGTGGCTAGTACACTACTTGGGCCCCCAACTAACTGCGGTCGGCCAGCGGCGCACCGTGCCTCGGATCCCGCTACCCTCCGCGACTAGTCTCCCGATACATTCCCATCAGCGCGAGCCCGGTTGGTCTGCCTGCAATGGAACAACTATTTCGACCCAACTCCTCTGGATTGGCTACACTGAGCATCGTACCGGAACACGGCCAGGCCGCTTGGCGGTACGTCTTTGCCCAGTGGGTGGTCGCAAGCCATCGGTCGAAACCTACCACCAGTTTGTCACCTGATTAGCACCACCCGGGGTTCAATGGTTTAAGCGTGAAAGCGTAACAGACAGAGTTACTTTCGCATTTACAATATTAGTAGGGATGTAGTTAGTAGGCAGTTTATAGGGTGTTAAAGAAATTGCGTGCCTTAGCTTAGGGGTAGGTTCAGTATCGATAAAGGAACCCAGGAAAAAAAGTAAAAAAAAAACAAAAAAAATATTGCAAGATCAAGCTAATTTAGTACCCACTAACTTAACAAATATTTTTTTTTTGTAAACGTTGCCCCACACTAGGAATTACTCGTGTATCGTGGGTGCGTTTACAAACATGTATACTCACATACACAAGACACACAGACCCGGAACAACTATCTGCAGAACATACAAATATTTGTTCCGTGCGGGAATCGAACCCGCGACACGCAGCGCAGCAGACGAACGCACAACCACTGCGCCAACCGTGTCGTCAAACACGTTTATTTTAATTATAAACGATTGATATTTTAGTTAGTAGGCACTTCTTTTTGTTTTTTTTTCTGATTTCCTTGCTCGATACTGAACCTACCCCTAAGCTATAGTAGGTACACCATTCGTTTAACACCCTGTATATGGTTTTATCTTAGTATAATGTTGAGTGTCGTAGCTACATTTACGTTATAATTATGTACTAAATCATCACCTGATTCGTATCACAATCAAATTAACAGTTAATTATCGTTCTAATGCATGTAGGTACTAATTAAATTATTATACCTATGTACGTAATCTAAGCAAAGTAGACTGATAACCTGGTTACGATCACGATAACCCGCTGTATGCGAGACGCATGGGACAGGTCGATTTAGCGACACTTGGGCCTCCCCCTATGTCCAGCGGTGGACGTCTTTCGGCTGAAGTGATGACCTATTCTACTATAGTAGCTTATGTAGCAAGTCTGCAAATGTATTGAGCTCAGCAAATAATGTTCTCTTTTATTAAAATTTGTTACATCAATAAAAAATACAAACAACAAAAATCTTTTTTAAGAAAAATAGAACCGACTTCCCAAAAACAAAAAAAAGGGCAAAATAACTTTAATTTCGGAATTCAGTGTTAAAAAAAAATCCAGAAAAACTGACGAAAAAAATTTTTTTGAGTAACGAAAATCCCATCCAAATCGGATCAGTAGTTTTCGAGAAAGTCGCGGACAAAAAGCATACATACCGGGTCGAATACAGAACCTCCTTTTTTGAAGTCGGTTAAAAAGTTGGCGTTTTCAAAGTAAATTATATTTTTTTGTTGTGTTTACAAGTCGTTTCTAATTGAAAAACTTAATATATTTATACTTATGTATTTCTTTAATTAATAACAGACAGATGGACCGCCAGGATAACATCCTGGAAGGGTCCATCAGGCACCAGAAAGAGAGGTAGACCAGCTGCCCGGTGGACTGAAGACATTATACAGCGACTGGCAAACAATGGATGGAGACAGCGAAGAACAGGGATACTTGGAATTCTCTAGAGGAGGCCTTCACCTTCGAGAGAAATCGAGGGGTTCTTACATAAATAGTAATTTCTATATATCTACAAATATAAGATATGTTTAAACATAATTAGAAATAAGTTATTTTTTTTGTATTCTTAAGTAATAATTCCCTCATTTGGTACGCAACTCTAAAAATGCGAAGTACGACACGCACTTGGCCGATTTATTCCGATGTTTTAATATTTTATTCTACTATTCGGGGTGGAGTAAAATCCAAAAAATCAAAGATTATAAAAATCGGTTTAACCACTCTTGAGTTACATATGGTGTAACCAACCCGACTTTATTTTATATATTATTATAGAGATTTTTAACAACAAAAACATTCCCTTAAATCGTTCACGTCTGACTTAACTGTAGTCCAAAACGAACAGCCGAAATGACTATAACTTCCAGCAATATCCCATTCAAACTTGCCAAAGCCTTCGGAAGCTAAACATAACCATTTCCTACTCCCATACAAGTCCCATACATCTCAAACTATAGAACGACATGACCCATCAAAACACAATACCTTATATATGGTTGTCATTACACAAAGACAGACATAGATTTCCTACGAGACTATCTTTCTTTGAATAAATTTGAGCTTTATTATCTTCAGAATAAAGATCTTTATGTGGGAATGTGTCGGCAAAGTTAAGGTGGTAAGCCGTTTTGACTGTTTGAGTTGTCTTAGATATCCTGCTGAGTTTGGTGAACAGAAATGATGAGTTCAATTTTCATATATAGTTTATTCGCCAATGATCTGTGTTTTGGTGGTTGAGTAAAAGTTTTCTCGCGTTATTTTTTTTCCATGGTGACTCCATGCGTGTATATCTCTACATTGTAATAAGTAGCTTACCACGCCTTTTTTTTTTGTTGGTCGGGAAAATCATCTAATGACTGGGTAGGGCGTGTCAGACTTTTATTGACTAAAACCCAACCCTGTTCCGTCAGTTGCCTGAGTGCCCAGGGGGCGCGGTAACTCTGTTTCGAATTTATCTACGAACTCTGGGCAGGCATCGGCCATCCTGGGCAGGCAACGGCCATTGGATTGGGATTTTGTTACGGTTTTCAGTACTAAAAATAGCAATAAATGAAGAAAGCCAGCTTGATGAACCACCTAAACGGGCTGAAACTACTACTAACTATCATCATCATAATTTTTTTTTTTTTTTTTTTATTATTATTTTTTTTTCTTTCTTTCTTTCTTTTTCTTTCTTTATCATCATCATTATCGGCCTTTTAATGTCCCCACTGTTGAGGCACAGGCCTCCACTCTGTGAGAGTGTGTGGGCCGTAATCCACCACGCAGGCCCAATGCGGGTGGTGGATGTCACATGTCTTAGAATGTTTGGCTCTAGGACATGCCGTTTCCTCACGATGTTTTTCTTCACCGTTTTGAGAGCAGTGGTGATGAAATAATTTACACAAAGTAAAGCGCCTGCCTGGGTTTTAACTCACGACCTACAACTTGTAAGTCGCGGCCGTCACCACTGGGCCACCACTGCTCGTAAATATTATAAAATATTATATTTCACATAAATCTACATGTACACTTTTGAATCGTCCATGACTATAGGTGCACAGTTGGTTCATTTTTTACGGAGAAAAGCCAGCAAGAAACTTGCATGATCTTCATGCTTACTCTTTTTAAAATTTATAGTAATCAGTTGTAACAACTTAATAATCGGTACATCGTTATTTTTTAACACCACAACTACCAATCAAATGACCAATTACTTTGACTATAAAATTGACATGAACAACAAGGGAATGCTTTTTGTTAATGAATGAGCCTGTTTAAATAATTCCTAGAGGGGTACAAGTTAGCCCCAATGCACGCACACGGTTAATGGGAGGTTCTATTGAAATATTCAGTTGACAAGCCATCATAGAGAATAGGAAAAGTATTTATTGAGGTTGAAAAAAAAAAACTAGCAATGTGTACTTATCTTTTTTTTTGTCGTCTGGGCCTAGTGTGAGTTTTTTAACGCGCTCGAACGCGTTTGCGTAAACGTTCGCTTATGTCAAATCGTATAGAAAAAAAGAGGTTACCCGATATTGTCACCAGGCGGCGCGTATACAGTTTTAGTACAAATTGAAGTTTACGTAAACGCGTTCGAGTGCGTTAAAAAACTCACACTAGGCCCTAGGGTCGCGGGAGTGTTTGTGAGAGTTACTGCGGCCCTAGCACAGGCAACTGAAGGAACACGGGTGGATAATAGTCAGTAATAGTCTGACACGCCTTCGCACTCCACCCAGAGCGGAAGAAATTATTTCATGATTTTCCTGCCTAAAAAAAAAGTGTGTCTCTAGCACATTAAGGCCCCTCTCGCGGTCCAGTGGCGCCCTCATTGAATAAAAAATCGTAGCATAGCACAGAAAATAAATATTAAAAAATCCAACTTGACGTTTGTTACAAAGAGGATAAAGAATTTTTACGTTGTTAAAACAGATCTCAAAATGTTTCGTATCCAAAGTAGTAGGCAAAAGTGCCAAAAACGGCCGTTTCTAAACATTCAATCCGGAAGGAAAATGGGGCCAAAAGGTAAATGGATACTTAGAATGAGTTTAACAAGGAAATCATAAAGTTCAGTCTTACTAATTTCCTACTTCAGCTGCATCAATAAATTAAGAAAATTCACTAAAAGGCAAGCTTAGCTAACATCTCAGCAGCGGAAGTTTTAAAACTAGAATATTATAAAATATATATATATATATATTTTTTTTTTATATATTTGTATGTCATGTATCTATTTACAGTATTAGGTATATATTTATGTAAGTATATATATGTATATATTTACAATATATGAGTAGGTTTATTTGATACCTTAGTATAGGACATCTCGTATTCTTTTTTCTGTTTCTTACACACTTTTGTCTACATTTCTTTCTCACTTCTCCTATCGCAGGTCTGCTGGTAGAAATTTCTTAAGAAATAAGCAGTTCCTTTGTCCTGTATTTATAATTATGTTTATTGTTACTGTGTCTCTGTGTGTACATAAATGATTAAATAAATAAATAAAATTGCAATAATGTAGGTACGGATGTCAAAAACCTAAAAAAAACTTTAATTGTAGGTACTAAAATAACAGCCACCAACTGCATCAGACTGCTTAAAAGTGACTTGTTTAGAACTTATTAGTGGTTTTTTGCAGTTGGGATTTTCAAAATATAAAATTTTTAAGAATTGACTGGATATGGTGTCAGGCCGTGTACTTTTCATTCCTCCTCAGTACTATCCTGTGGGATGAAAAGGCCATCGAAGCAAAGCCGCGGAATTGGCTAGTATTATAATTATTATAACGTATAGCGATCGAAGAACACTTCGAGACCAACCAAGGTTAGTGATGAAGATTTTCTCATATATTACTATTATTTTTACAGTGGTGTTTGGAAACAGTTACCAGTTATATTTAAGACCACATATTATTGAGGGCGAGCCTAAATAATCGCGTTCATCATCATTTCATCCGAAAGTCTTCCACTGCTGGACATAGGCCTCTCCCATGTTTCGCCACAATGACCGGTTCTGTGCGTCTCGCATCTATCGGCTGCCACTCGGCTCACCAGGTCATCGGTCTACCTTGTGAGAGGCCTTCCAACGCTGCGTCTTTTGGTACGCGGTCGCCACTCCTGAAATTTTCGACCCCATTGACCATTTGTCTGGCGAGCCTATTTTAATTTCAAAATTGTGTATTATCACAAAATAGCCATGTTAACAATTATCGTTAAATTAAAGATTAGAATAAAAAATTCTACTCAAACTAGACACATTTATTATTGTTTTCATTGAAACACGTACCGTTAAACTATCCCCTATTATTGTTAGAAGGGAAAATATTTTCTTTATTTCATTCAAAAACCAAGTTTTGTGTAAGTAACTGACACGTGTCACCAAAATTGCTGACCAATTTACTAAGCGGGAATCGAACGTGGTTATTCTGTTGAGTAATAGCTCAGTTCTACTTTGTTTTATTGTTTTCTTTTGCAGTAATTTGGGGCATTGTTTCCTGAAATATTTATGTTTGGAATAAACAAGGTTCCCAGTTTGATTTCGTCCCAAGTATGGTTCCACCTCGTAGAAATTACCGGCCAGGTGCACATTTAGGGTTCCGTACCTAATGAGGGAATTTCAAAGAAAAAATCTGATTTAATCAACTTATTGGTATTTGTTAGTAAAACAATTATAAATTATGTAATAATAAACATTACAAATTTCAAGTCACTTCATCATCATCATCATATCAGCCGAAAGACGTCCACAGCTGGACACAGGCCTCCCCCAAAGTCCCAGCTCCCCCAGCTGGTCACTTAGAAGTTAAAAATTTCCTCGGAACAAAATTTTGTGATAGACGACGGACAGACAGACAGACTGACGGACACGTAAGTGATAGCAATAGGGGGCTCCGTTTGAACGCTTTGGTTACGGAACCCTAAAACCATGCAATTTTATGGCCAAGAAAAAGGATATTTTAGGAGAAGGGTTGACCTGCATGGATAACTAGAGTCCGAATAGTCGAGTACTGATTAGAGAACAACAAAGTGTTTAAAATATATCCGACCCGTTAATCCCGTAAAAATACTCTCATGGGCTACCGATTCACTAATCCCTACGTTGATTGTATGATTGGAAGCATTTATTTATTTACACTTCATGCAACAAAAGTACAAAGGCGGACTTAATGCCTTAGGCATTCTCTACCAGTCAACCAAGGGTGGTGGAGAGATAATATGGCAGGTGCATAAAAAAAAACAAAGTAATAAGTAGAAATAATAAAAAAAACGGGAACGAAAATATTTATTTTATATTTAATATCATAACTACCAATAAATATATATATTTAATATAAAGTAATAGAAAAGGTTTCTGAGACGACTCTACCCCTTGTGTAGAAAATAATGCCGCAACTTCCGCTAAAATGCATACTGACTGGTAGCCGTCCTGTTAACGAGAGCCCAAAGCCGTACCCAAAGGGTCCAAATGGAGCTCCACTGCTGTCACTCACGTGTCCATCTGTCCGTCTGTCTGTCTGTCCGTCATCAGTCACACAATTTTGTTCCGAAGAATTTTTTAACTTCCCATCCACCTATGACATTGAAATTTGGTGAGAACGTTTTTTATTACGTATATTGTACAAACAAATACCAAAATATTGATTGCCCTCATAGGGTACGGAACCCTAAATGTGCGAAGTCCGACATGCACTTGGCCGGTTTTTTTTTGGAAAGCAACACTTTCTAGGGTTCCGTACTCGAAGGGTCGAAACGGAGCCCTATTGCTGTCACTCACATTTCCATCTGTTTGTCTGTCTGTCTGTCTGTCATCTGTCACAAAATTTTGTTCCAAAGTATTTTTAACTTCCCATCGACCTATGAACTTGAAATTTAGCGAAAACGAACGAACGTATAATTGTACCAAAAATACCAAAATATTGATTTCCCTCATATACTAAATGTGTGAATTCCAACACGTACTTCGCCGGTTTGTTTTTCTGTAAACCAACAGACAGCATACCAAAATACATATTAATGTAACCCCCTAATATTAACACAAAACAGTGAAAAGTGAACTAATTAATCACCTACAAACTAGTTATGAAGTACATTAACTCCGGACAGTATCTCAAAACGCATTATATCATTTTAACGCAATAAGTCGAGTAACATACAAAGGTTATTATAAATAGCAGCCATTTGTATTGCATTGTTGAGTTTTCATTGCGTGGTTGCGATTCTGATGGAATGAGGAGGGTGATGCACAAAATATATACAAGCCAAGCAATAAAATGGCACAGGTATACAGCATATAACAAAAACCCTGTCCGATCCAACAAAGGCGTATTACAGGTTTAGCAATTTCGATGTGGTTTCACTAATAGAAAGAACGATAAACAAGGAAAGATTATGAGTTTAATTTCTACCCGTGTGAAGCCTGGGCGTGTCGCTACTGATAATTTATTTTATAAAATACCTAACCGCATTATAACCCCATACTTAAGCGCCTAAAAAAAGTCTTAGCAACAATTATCATCAACGCAACAGCTATCGGTCATCATTCTAGTAGGCACTAATCTGACTTCCTCAAAGTCAAGTCTCAGTTCTTTAGACTTAAAAATTGTTGCACTTTTTGTGTTTTTTTTTACTGACTGTTTTACTTGTTTTTTTTTGTTCAGAGTGTTTTGTCTGTATCAATCTGCCTAACCTTTTCCCAACTATCTTGGGGTCACCTGCGGCTGTTATTACTTTAGCCACGAGCTCCTCTGTCTCCTCAGTGCTTTGTCTGTATATAACTTGTAATTTGCATACCTAGTGATACTAAATAGTACACCCTATTACACAATACTTAAAACACCGATGTACCTACCCCTATTTGCAAATAAATTATTTAAAGTTTAAATATTTTTCAATTAAGTCCCAATTTTTAGGTAGGTAACTACCGAAACATCTTGCTGACTTTAATCTAAACCGTAACTATTCAAAGGCATTCCTCTCGAGTAGGTAGATAGTTTATACCATACTATAATAATCATAAATACATGCAATCGGACGTCAAACGTCAATGGTAGGTATAGCATCCCCAAGGGACTCAATAGGCGAAGCGAACGTAATCCTTCTCGCAATCTCTGGTCGGTTCGTTACCGTGATATGACGATATCAAAGCGTTATTGTTGGCATGAACATTTGGGAGATATGTAAAGTTTCTAATAAAAAAAGGAAAATGTTAATTTTGTCACTACCTTTTTATGAATACTAGAGGACCTTTAATTTGGGAATAAGAAAAAGAATATTTCATTTGCATAAAAATATGGTTGGTACATTTAAAAGGTCTTGATAATATTGCGATCAATGTTTCGCTATTTACAGGCATTCAAATATTTAAATAATAAAAAAACAACCGACTTCCTTTTTGGAAGACGTTTTTTATTAAGAAGTTTTTTATTTTTCATTTTTTAGTTGTAAAAAACTAAAAACCCCAATAACATGGAACGTGGAATTTAAACACTCGTAATTGGAGAAAACCAAAACGTCATCGATGTATACGTATTTTTCGTTTTTGTTCGGTTTTTAAAAAGCGCTGAAGCAATTTCGATAAAATTTATATGGGACTACCTCGGGCGTATATTCTTTCGGATAAAAAAATAATTTTGAAAATCGGTCTACAACTGACAGAGAAATCGGTAGACATACATAAAAAAAAACATACTTATAGTCGAACATAGAACCTCCTCCTTTTTCGAAGACAACAAAAAAACAACTAAAAAGTGAAAAATAAAAAACTTTTTACAAAAAAAGCAACCGACTTCCGGAAAAACAAAAACTACACTCTACAAATTAAAAAATAACTTTAATTTCGGAAGTCGGTGTCAAAATACGATGAAATAAAATACAAACACCGACTTTTTAGCGTATTTTTTTGTTTTTTGGAAGTCGGTTGTTTTTTTTTTGTAAAAAAGGTTTTTTACATAAATTTTAAAACCAACATGTTACCTATATTGCAAGAAAGTGAGAGCAAAATCAAAACGCCATCAGCTTTACAAATTCGTCTGGTCAATTTCCAAAGAGCCCGTTCCAAATCTTACTGCAACATACGGTAGCCAATCCAGCCATGTTAATACCCCGAGATATTAAGATAGGGCTAATCCTCACATAACTTAGGATCACGCCAGTTATATGCCATTCAGTACCCACTGACCATTGTCCTGCATTTAATTTAAACGGGAAACAGCTCCAAGCGAAGTGGTAATGATTTTACTAGCCCCTACAAACTTTCTGTGATCGACAACCTCTGCAGAGACAGCCCATGTCACAGTGAAGTAAGGTTATTTTTCCCCTGTTTTCTTGTTTCACGACTGTACAATAAAGTTTGTTCGAAGGTGTCGTAAGATTTTATGCGTGATGCTCTTTATGCAAACAAGTCCTAAGGGTGACGTTTCTGGTTTTTGGAGCCATTGAATTTTGACCCGCTATTAATGTTAATATGATATTGTTGCGGCGTTTGTTAGTTGATGGCAGAAGATATGAATATTATGATACTTAAACATAATTTGAATTTCAGACATAAATTCAAGCTGACACAGCCTAACTGCTAAGGCAGCGTACATAAGATATGTAGTTGTCACCGAATAATTGTGAACTCAGGTTGTTTGTGAAAATTCACGTAAAATTGTATATATAATAAGACTCGATTAATTATAAATTATCAATTTGGATGAAGTTTATTGTATTTGAAATTATGTTTTCATAATGTATCGAGACTTTACTCTGCCGCAAGTTTTATTACAATCTTACGCGTCTATTTTTCTGTTTCTATGAAAACCGTATCAACAGTTTTCACTGGCGGTATACGAGGAAGGTGTGTGCATATAATAATTTTACTATCCCAAAAAAAAACCTACTAGTGGTCGATAGTCGACCACATTTAAGTTTTAAGTTTGAACGTTTTTAAGGTTTTATTGTCAAATACCATTATGTAGATCTCGTTGCAAACTCCAGCAGTAGTCTGCCATCATATGTGAGTCCCACCGCTCCTGATAACGCTCTTCCATTGTCCTAAGATCCTGATGGAAACTTTCACCCTGCTCCTCACATGACACATGACTGTGAAACGAAACAAATACGTGTCAAACGCATGGTATTGTGTGTAATGTTTTTTTATTCATTTAATTTATTTCTAATGCATACATATTTTATAAAATAAATTAGGTTTCTGCACTCCTTCTCCTTATAAACTATAACTGTGCCAAATTTCATACGCCTCCGTCCGCGTGATTTTCGGAAAAAAAGACTTAAAGTTTTAGCTCCACGTAATAATTTATAGACAACAATTGAGGAGCGTCGGAACAAAAACCGATAAATCACATTCAGACATTTTTTTTTATGATGCCAATTGGTTGTTCTCGTACATATCTTGCTCTATGGTTAATGTAGCCCGGTCAAAAACTGATAAATCTGCTCTAAATTCGTCCGTAAAATACACGGATCTGAACATAAACCGATAAATACATCAATCGTACTCAAGAACGATGGCGATCGGAACAGATACCGATAAATGCCTAACATTTTTCATTGTTGACTCTTTTGATTCTGTCAAAAACCGATATGTCGAATATCGAGTTTCTCATGACAAAACCATAAACAATTGTAGGATCAACAATTGTAAGTTAAGTTAAGTAAGAGTTATCAAAAACCGATATATCCATTTTCTTTTTTTTTTATAACTCAACAGGTACCACAGTCACGAATGCAGTATTTAGATTCCAAACAGTGATGCTAACACCAATAAATTGATAGATTTTTTTTAACTCTAAATTAGAAAACCATGAATTTGTCCATATTTTTACACTTTTCCACAAAAAACAACAATGTGATTTATCGGTTTTTGTTCCGACGCTCATCAATTAATAATTATAATTAACATCTGTGCGAAGCGAGGGCGGGTAGCTAGCTCTAAATAAAAATACATCATGCTAGATAGTCGAAAATTCGGAGTTGTTAAAAACTCTGACATATTTTCCATTAACAAAATCCTTATCACCCTTAGTTAATAATCTGCTGATGTAACCGTTGACAAATGTCGCTAATAAGAAACCTGTCGCGGTGGGATTAGCTTGCGTTAATTGATGTTATTATTGTCAAACTCTAGAGCTGAACACTTTCTATCGATATCGATGATTCTATGATTTGATGTTGTGATATCAACTCTTTACAAACGTATTTTCAATTTAAAATACGAAAACCTTGATTTACAGGCACTTCTGGAAATTTAAATCCAGTGCTCGGTCACTTTTTTTTCTTTAGGATTAGTTGAGAGGTATAAAAACCTTTTTTGAAATTGCCCTGCAAAAGATCATGAACGCTTTCCTACTCAATATGTGTATATATTAACTAGCTTCTACCGGCTCCACCTACGTGAAATTATCCCATAGGAAAATACTCGCGTGCTAAAAAGTACCTAGACTAGTTTTTGATTATAATTTTTAATCAATTAAGAAAATCAATTCTTCTCTTTTATCGAGTGAAGACTTAATCCACTTGAATAAGTATGTTTATGTGAACACGGAGAACTGTCAGTCCAGTTCGGCGGTCTTCTGTTATTGAAGCTCTAAGCCCCAAAAAGAAAAGCACCTTTCTGCCATAGTGGCGTGCAGAAAAACTTCAGAATCAAAAGAAATCAAAATGTAGACGCGAGCGAAGTGAGCTCCAGATTTTTAATATTCTCCTCGAAAAATTATGATGTTCTTTTACCTTTTATACCGACAGACCGCCTAAATGTCTAGCATAAAATACCTAGTATAACCTTGGTCCTATCTATCTCTTTACCCAAATTCAACAAATTGGTTCAAATGGTTTAGACATGAAAACTTAACAATCAATATTAGTATGAACCAGTCTTACCAGGGGGTATCGTGTTACCCAGTAACTGGGTTGTGAAGGCCAGGAGGCAGTCGCTCCATGTAAAATACTGGTATTCAGCTGCATCCGGAAGACTGGAAGCCGACCCCAAGATAGTTGGGAAAAGGCTAGGCAGATGATGATTAGTATGAATTTAACATTATGTCGAGAAAAACATCGATATTTATAACCTAACCTTTTCCCATCTCTATTTCATAATTTAACCTTACCAGCATCACTGTATTTCGTAAGCGGATTAGTGTTTAAAATCAAAATGGCGGGTTCTCTTCGTAATTAAAATGTGTCATAATAGTAGGGGTGGCTTCAGTGAAAATGAGAATTATAAATATTACTTATAAGGGTTCGAGATTAGACGTTTTATTTTTATGAATAGGTGTTGAAGAAGCTTCATTGTAGATTTTTTTTTAATCCTTATGTTTTTAAAATTACCGATGTACACGAGAGCAGTGGTGGCTCAGTGGCAATAACCGCGACTTACGAGATATACGTCGTGGGTTCGAACCCAGCCAGGCACTTTACTTTGTGTAAATTATTTCATCATCATTGCTCTGAAAACGGTGAAGGAAAACATCGTGAGGAAACCGGTATTTCCTAGAACCAAAAATTCGAAGACATCTGACATCTACCAATCCGCTCTGGGCCCGCGTGGTGGATTACAGCGCACTTTTTCTCGCAAAGCCCTTTTTCACAGTAGCAGGAACATTTTAAGACAGATATGCTTATAGGTTTATGTTTGGCCACGAGGCTATGTAGTTGACGATGATGCAGTCTTGTCAGTTGGAGTAAAATACAGTTACTTTGACTTTCTATCAGCTATAGCGGATACCAAAATGTTTGGAGTTGACCACATGACGATTCGATCCGATAGTGCAAAACAATTCCATACATTTCGCACTTCTTGACAATCTTTATCACTGAAAGAATGTCACCTTGTCTAGAGCCCAAGGAGTTTATTGACTAATCGGTATGCACATTGAAAGTGTGTGCAGTGATAGTACTTGTAAGGTGGTAAGGGATCTGCCTGGGGTC
This sequence comes from Polia nebulosa, assembly GCA_951329385.1. Classification (NCBI taxonomy): domain Eukaryota; kingdom Metazoa; phylum Arthropoda; class Insecta; order Lepidoptera; family Noctuidae; genus Polia; species Polia nebulosa. The sequence goes on from OX589609.1 coordinate 5,385,496, forward strand.
AAAATAGAGTTCCCGCAGCCTTGGAATATAGGCAACTGAAGGAACAGGGGTGGATGTCAGCAAAAGTCTTTTTTATTTTTTATTATTGATAGGCAAGCGTTTGACCACCATCTCACCTGATGGTAAGCGATGATGTGGTCTAAGATGGAACACGCTTGCCTAGAAGTAACCTATTCACTCTTGACTTAAAGACTAACAGGTTGTAGCTATCAAGAAACACAGACTCCGGTAGGGAATTCCACTCCCTAGCTGTACGCACAATGAAGGTTTTCTCAAAACGCTTTGTGCGTATGGATGGGATGTCCACCATAAACCGGTGGCACTTCGCCGTACGTCTTGTGGTCCGTTGATGAAACAGGCTTGGCGGAATCAAATTATGCAATTCCGTCGCACACGACTTCCCGCTCCACCCAGGCCCGCTGCACATTACAATGAAAGTGTGTGGAGTGGTCCAGTGGTAAGGATCAAGGGATCCACCTTCTTAGTTCCAGGCCGCAGGTTCAAACTAAAACAGTCATATTAATCCTACCGACTGAATTTCGGTCATGTGATAACGAATCTCGTCGGAGATTAGTGAGGTACGCGGGAGATGTTGTACTGCGAAAATGTGGGTGAAAACACAGGTCCACTCTCTGTTCCTTTTTTCTCATAGTACGATAAGACGGTAATCAGACACGACCGAGATAAGATCAAGCGAAGGACTAACTGCTTTACGTACTTTCCGAGGCACGGGGGTTTCACACAACCAACTTCCAAACTCCGGGCTGCAACTGAGAAAATTCCTAATAGAAAACCCAATAACACTTTTGACCGACCCGGAAATCTAACCCAGGATCTAGATCCTGAATGTGGAGCTCAGCAGACGCACTTGCAACTACAAAACAAAAGAGACAATCATTTATCAGTCAGGCTCTTACGGAGCCCAACGTTAGGCTTCGTGGTGCAACGAAACCGAACACTCCGGTGTAAATCTCGTGCGCCGAAAGCTGAACTATACGGCCAGAGTGCAACTGGAGTCGCGCCGCAATGTCAATTTCAAGGCGTTCGTAATGCGAATTCCGACGTGCTTCCACAGCCAGGTGTTGGAAGAAATGTTTTGGCCGCAGAGCGTCGTGTTCCGTCGCTTCCGCGGACCTATTCCACACGAGGGCACAAAAACTTAATGCAGTGCTAGTGAGTGTGTTACTAACAGGTTTAAACTTTTTTTACTAACACTTTCTGTTAAAAGTAAACTTAGGATAAGGTATTTATCTATGGGTGTATGCAACCCGAAATAAATTATTTATTATTATTATTATTATTTATTGTATGTGTTACTGTATAATTAGAAACACGGTTAGTTTGTGAAAAATCACGCCAAATGGTAAACTTTTTATTTTCAATAAAACTAAAACATAAATTGAAAATGGTCAAATTTGGACGAGATTTTTTGTTATTTTTAATGATCTATTCGTAAAATTATGCGAGTCTACACGTCTGTAAGATTTATTACAATCTCACGGTGTTTACGGTGACATATATATATTTGTGTGTACTTCATAAATACTGCTCTCAAAACCGTGCATATATTTTAACGCTCTATAAGTCTGCTTTCCTGACATTGATGCATTGTAGATACGATGAATTATTGTGGCAACACGGAGCAAAATATACCAACCGTAAGAGTAATTAAAGGGACCGCTTTAATTTGCAAAGAGCGAATATAATCCTAATTCGTTATGGTACTTTCGAGGCAGGGAAACTCTTGCTAACCCTTCAATCTCTGGTCATTCATATCTGCACTAACCCCTTTCAAATTAAAACCATTCCCATATTTCATTATACCGAATAGTTAACCTTATTGTAATGGAATAAGATACACAACAATAGCAACTCATAATAGTAGTGTTGCCACCAGATAGACATGAGTAATAGCGTTTATGATTGAGACGCGTCATCGACTATTCGTACTGCATTTTAAAATCAACTTTTAAAAGGACATTTTTCATCTATTTTCTTAAATAAATTCAAAATTACATATTTTAAAATTATGAAAAAATATGTTCGAAACCCTTACAATGTGCCCTTTCATTTGATGTGTCGCTCGAGAACTTTGTTTTTATTTTTCCGATTTTCACCCCAAAAGTGACCCCCATATTCCAAATTAATTTATTTAGGGTACACGTCCGTGCTTGGGTCACAGATATTCGTGTGTTTACCGAATTTCAACTCTATTGGTCCAGCAGATTCAGAGCAAATTGGTTGTGACTCACGGACAGACGGACTGACAGACACACGAGTGATCCTATAAGGGTTCCGTTTTTTCATTCTGACTTTCGGAACTCTAAAAAAATCTAAATGAATGAAGGAGTATCTTTTGAGAAGGTCCGACCGATTTGGCTATTTTTTTGTTGTGTTCGAAAAAAAATATATGTAATCTTTGAGACTTCACTATAAATTCCTTGAAGAAAGGTTAATTTTGATGAGCGGAAGCAGTTTCCAAAATATGATCACACCTTTCCGTTGCACCTTAGATAACATCATCATCTTCCCGCTCTCATTCCATGTTACTTGGGGTCGGCGCAACACGTTTTTTTCTTTAATTCTGTCCTGTCAGCCACACCCTAACCCCCCCCCCCCCCCTCCCCCTGCCCCTGCCTGGCCCTGTGATCACTAACTCCCTTTTTGACCGACTTTCGAAAAAGGAGGAGGTTCTATGTTCGACTGTATGTATATATATTTTTTTTTATGTATGTCCGCCGATTTCTCCGTCAGATGTAGACCGATTTCCAAAATTCGTTTTTTATCCGAAAGAATATACTCCCGAGGTGGTCCCATATTTTATCGAAATTGCTTAAGCGCTTTTTGAGAAACTGAACAAAAATGAAAAATACGTTTACCTCGATGACGTTTTGGTGTACTCCAAATGTTTAAATTCCACGTTACATGTTATAAAAAAACGTGAACGTCGGTGTCAAATAACGAAGAAGTAAATTACAAACACCGACTGCCGAAACAAAAGTAATTTTTTTGAAAGTTGGTTGTTTTTTGTTTCATATCACTATTCATACAATCCATCCATCTTTTCTTTGGCCTCCCTCTCTCTCTCCATCCATCCACATTTATATTCATAACTCTTTTAGTTACATGTGTTTCATACTTCCTCTTCACACGACGATACGGAGAGCGGTTCCCTTTCAACTTTTCTGTGACTGGCGCCACTTTTAAACTACCTCTAATGTACTCATTTCTCACTTTATCCATTCTCGTTACTCCACACATCCAACTCAAAATTCTCATCTCCGCCACCTGCAATCTTTTTTCATCCGTCTTTTTCACAACCCAACATTCTGATCCTTATAGTACGACAGGTCTAATCACGGACTTATAGATTTTCCCCTTTAACTTAAGGGGCATTCATCGGTCGCAAGTTGTTTCAGTGACCTGTCGCCATTTCATTCATCCTGAGTTGATCCTGTGCGTTACGTCTCGGTCTATATAGCCATCCCCCTGAACAAGCGACGCTATTTATTAAACCCCTGAATATTCTTTGATTGAACAGAGTCCATAACAAATCTGCGGCATTCCAAGTAATGGCTACATTTGTATCGGTCAGTATGATAAACCGTTCTGTTTCACAGTCATAAGTCGTGACCGTGAGCGAAGCAAGTATGGGTAAGTATTAATGCTTGTCATTAGTTACCCTTACTTAGGTATAACAGTGAAACCTTAGTGTAACAAACCTCAATATAACAATTTCTTCGATTTAACAAATTATTTGAAATACCCTAGAACTGGCCGTAAAACTTATGCAAATATATCTTAACGTATCATCATCATCATCAGCTTTTTAAATGTCCTCACTGGGGCACAGGCCTCCTCTCTGTGAGAGGGTGTAGGTCGTAATTCACCACGCGGACCCAATACGGATTGGTGGATGTCACATGTCTTCGAAGTTCTGGTTCTAGGACATGCCGGTTTCCTCACCATGTTTTCCTTACTATGTTTTCCTTCACCGTTTCGAGAGCAGTGGTGATGAAATTAAAACTTACACAAAGTGAAGCGCCTGACTATTTTTTTTCTAATATAATATTTAGATAGTTAACTTAACTCTTAACTCATGTTAAGAATTATCCGCTACCCGTAGGCATGTAGGCACCAGCCACGATGGGCCCCGTCAGTGGTGGCTGAAAATCATCTCTTTGCGCGCCGTCGATTCACGGGCCTGGTGCAGATCGGACGGCGAGCAACCCACTGCTCGCCGTCCGCAGACCAGGGTCTACGGTGGCCATAGATCGTCTCGCGACGTCCTACGCCCAGTGCCTCTCCTGCGGTGGTAGCGGCCGGGGCCGTGAGGAAAGCGCCTGCCTTGGTTTGAACTCTCGACCTACAACTTGCAAGTCGCGGCTGTTACCACTGGGTCACCACTGCTCTCTCCTTAACGTATATTTTTGCATAACTCTTACGGCCAGTTCCTTTATATGCAAAATATAACTTTTCTTTAAAAATACTTTTTGTAAAAAAAAAATATACTTCAACAATTTCAAAACATTATTAAAAAGTACAATTAACTTCTGTATTACGACTTTTTAACCGACTTCGTAAAAGGAGGAGGTTATCAATTCGGATGTTTGTATTTTTTTTTTTTTTTTTTTTATGTATGTTCGGGCATAACTCCGTCATATATTGACGGATTTGCAAAATTCTTTTTTTGTTCGAAAGGGGTTTATTCCGAAATGGTCCCATTTAAATTTCAAAAAGATCTGATGATGGGTTTCGGAGACAGACAACGGAACTCTTCAAAAATTGACAGCAAATCAACCGCGATTGCTGCTATCGTATGTCTATGAATTGTTAACACAGTTTTATGGGGAGCCACAACTAAAAAAGTAAAAATAAAAAACTTTTTTACAAAAAAATAGAACCGACTTCCAAAAAAAGTGCAAAATAACTTTAATTTCGGAAGTCGGTGTCAAAAAACAAAGACACAAAACAGGAACACCGACTTCCGAAATTAAAGTTATTTTGCACTTTTTTTGGAAGTCGGTTCTATTTTTTTGTAAAAAAGTTTTTTTTATGAACCTAAAAAACCTTTGACTTAAAAGAACTCCCATGTTTGTAAGCTCTCTGTCAGGGTTGCAGGATTGTCCAAAAGAGTTACCGAGGCCCTTGTTCCTTCAGTTGCCTGTACCAGCAACTGAAGGAACAAGGGTGTGTTTTAGTCAGTACCTAAGAGTCTGACACGCCCTCGCTTCATCCAGAGTAGTCAAGTTATTTGATGATTTCAAACCCTAAAAAAAATGCTTCTAAACCTAGTAGTTTAGGATGTCCATTGTTTGTCAGTGTTTTTTTTTTTCTTAAATATTATGTAGGTACGATTTTTTTTTATAATTGATAGGCTCGCGTTTTTTGCTTTTAACTGGGTTGTGGAGGTCAGATAGGCAGTCACTCCATGTAAATTACTGATATTCAGCTGCATCCGGTTAGACTGGAAGCCGACCCCATGATAGTAGGGAAAAAGCTAGGCAGATGATAATAGGTTCACCTTGACGACTATCTCACCTGATGGTAAGCGATGATGTGGTCGACGATGACCTTTTCACTTTGCTTAACGTCATAAAATTTATTCGTTTTGTTTTCAACCTTAAAAAGTATGATCATGTCTCCAACTTTCGCAAGGTACTCAAGTGGCTCCCTATCCGTCTTCGCAGGAACTCTCGTATTTTATGTCTGCTGTTTAATATCCTTCACAACCCTAAAACGCCCGCCTACCTGCGGGAACGCTTTTCGTACTGCCGCCCTTTTGATGCGCCTTGCAGGTCGCATCTTAGGAATCTCCTAAAATCCCCTCCCCACACAACCGACTTCTACTCCTACTCCTTCACTGTGCACGCAGTACGGTTGTGGTTCTCTCTGCCGCCTGACATTAGGGACTGCCAAACTCTTGCAGTTTTTAAAAGGAGAGTAAAGGAACACTATCTTTTCATTTCATGACAGTTGCATGTAAGTATGTATTATTATTTAGTTTATATGTATTAGTACCTATCTATATATATACATACATATATATATATTATATTATTTAGTTAGTTTTATATCTTTACATTGTATGTGTCCTAGCACTATTACACACGGTGTCACGGTGTGTTCTCTTTTTTTCCATCTCTCCTTTCGCAGGTATGCTGTAAGAGATTTCTATAGAAATAAGCATAACCTTTGTACATATTTCTCTGTTTCCTTCTTCTGGTCTGTTCTTTTGTATGTGTGTGTACATTAATTGTTAAGTAAATAAATAAAAATAATAAATATGGCAGAATTAAAAAAAAAAAATTATCTCATTTTTCACTTAAAACTGGGATGAATTATACGGCTTACACGTATGTAAGCCTAAAATATAATCCTTGTTAATGATGTACGGTTATCTGACCCTATAAAAGTGATTGAGCAGGGAACAAAAGGTTTTCTCTCAATACACTACCGACCCCTGTCGACGAAACAAAACGGGTTAAGAATGAAAAATGAAATCAAGTGGACATTGGGTTTGGTTAGACTCCGGAAAGTTTGGACTGTAAAAATAAAAACATAAATAACTTAAATGATTTTTGAGTTGCTAGATTTGGTTTTCCATTATACCTTTTTAATGTCAACATTTTTCATTTGTTTATTATCTTAAGAATTTATTGATGACATTCTGTAAATATTTTATTGATTTATTAGAATATCCGGAAATATTTAACTAAGTGGTCTAACATTCTAGTCCTTTTTATAATTTTTTATTGATATTAATTATTTATTGTAATTTTACTTAATTAATTCGATTTTAAATGGATAACAATATTTATTTGAACGCCTAATGGCAAAACATAGAGAATTTATGAAAATGTAACATCTCACACACTGTGTGAGATGTAACATTTTCATAACCCTACATACTCGTAAGTTTATAAATGAATATTATGATTCTTAGTAAACTACAATTTTTTCCAACTTGTTAGATTTTATATTTTTGAATGAGCTTCATATCGAAAATTAAAATATTTCATTTGAATTCAAATTGGTACACAGTTTTTCAAACCTAATTCTATATAGTTAAAAAAATACTTAGAGCAAGTCCAAGTCATCTAAATGACTGTGTGAGATGTAACATTTTCATAACCCTACATACTCGTAAGTTTATAAATGAATATTATGATTCTTAGTAAACTACAATTTTTTCCAACTTGTTAGATTTTATATTTTTGAATGAGCTTCATATCGAAAATTAAAATATTTCATTTGAATTCAAATTGGTACACAGTTTTTCAAACCTAATTCTATATAGTTAAAAAAATACTTAGAGCAAGTCCAAGTCATCTAGATGCATTAATTGATTTATTTTTCCCCTTTACTGAAGTATTTGAGGAATTGTCCTGATCAAGCTTAATGTTATCTATTCTAGTAGGTATATTCTATACCTATCATCTGATTTCCAAATCATTTGCGTAATACCTTAAGCTCAAACTATCAGTACGCCCACCGCACAAGCTTGACCATCATTTATCAGGAGCACTTAGCCCACTTTGCATAAAATGATTAATGCTCACATGATGTTGCCCAATGAACATCATTCGGTTTACTTTGTGCTGATAAATTGTGCGAGGAAGGACAGGGGTTCCGTGAAACTGTCTGGTTGATTTTTATTGTGTTGCACAAAAAAGGGTCTGTTTATAATGATCGTTCTTCCTGTTTCAACTTACCGTCTTCGTGTCTTATATTAAGTGGGACATTGACGCTATCTTCTTTTTAATCATATCCGTACTTTCAAGTTTCAGCTGAAAAACGTCCACTGCTGCACTGCACATAGGCCCAAGTGTCACCACAATGACTGGTCCTGTGCATCTCGCATCCATCGGATTCCCAGGGCCTTCCCCAGACCAATCCGGTGGTATGGACGAATGAGATGGCACTCATCGGTCCACATTGTAGTAAGCCTTTCAATATGGCGTCTTCCGGTACGCGGTCGTCACTTGAGAAACTTTCGGCCCCATCGATCATTCGGCCGTTCTGCGAGCAACGTCCTACTGCCAGGTAAGTTTGACGATTTTTCGACAGAATAAAAATATTAGCCTGACAGGCATAGACTTTCAAAAATGAGCAGTTGTTCTTCCAGTTTGTTATCATCTTCCATATACCATCTCCGCTCACTGATGAGCAAAGCCCTCTAATTCACAAGCTTCTTAGCCAAGATCAACGTGGTTCTACCCACGATGGTAATGATGTCATCTGCTTATCTCACCACCGGACAACCAGCGCTTGTTCTTCCAGTCCTATGACGTCATTGTGTCTCAGCCTTGGAGTAGGTATGTCATCATCGAGTCGTGTGAGGTGTTCGGCGCAACTGCGACAAGAAGGTCGTTTCAAATAGATCGGTTAAAACTTCAAAGTACTTACCTATTATTTTCTATGTGAATATTATGATCGATTTTATAACACTTTTTTATTAGCTTCACGTAACTAATGAAAGCAATTCTCTGTCATAGGAGTCACAGACAGTCCACTCTGCAGAGCCTGCTTGGAGGAGGACGAGACAGCGACTCATCTGCTGATAAGCTGCCCAGTAGTCGGTGCATACAGGGCAAAACACTTCGGACACCCAGGTAACCTAAGCGAGACAGTCAGTAATACCAGGGTGCTGCTGGCCTTCCTCGAGGAGCTGGGGTAGATCGAATGACAATGCAAAAAAATGAGATGCGGAAACCAGCCCGACATACATACATACATACAACTAATGAAAGCGTGCACTAACTTACTGATTAATTATGTAAAAATTAAGTTAAATTTGACCCACCGATCCCAGCCCCCGTTCCTGGTTGCCGATAAAACTGAAACTTTGCATAAATATTTAGATGACAATGCATGGTTAGCTGAGTGACGTTATTCTTAATCCAATATGGAATATGGACTCCCAAAGATGGCGAGTTAATTATTTTTTATTTAGGTATTCCCATGATATGGGTATGAAATGATAGGGTTTGCCTAAAAGAAAACGAAAAATAAAATGACGTCACTCAAAAGCGTTTTTTAAAGTTTTTTTTTATTATAATATTATTCTCTCAGTCTGATAAACCACTAGATGTTGTTATTGTTGTACAATAAAGTTTATTCTATCTATCTATCTAATTCTAACCGAGAGAAAAATAATTCAACATACCTATTTTTCATTTCTCCTGCGGTTATGTATGTGATGCAGGTACGTATATAGGAATAAGTCGACAAGAAAATGAGAAAGAGGAAACATTGAAGCACAATAATGACGCCAAACAACAGATACAACCAAACCTAAACAAGAATGATGAGCCAATAAGTAACCAGGAGCTAAACAACGCAAACACATTAATTACACACACGTGAAAAAATACGACAATACGACAAATTCTCGCATGACAAACGCGCCAACTCGAGCCGATGTCGTACGGAAACTGTAAATCTAACTAAGCCTTCGTACCTCCTAAATAATAGATGAGTTGGCTAAAAATCCTGTAGGAATTACCAAGACACGTCATTACTCATATTCCGAATGCAAAATACTCGAAACTCGTAATACAAATGTATTGGTGTTCGAAAATGACGATTGGAGGGTTATTCTTCTTTGTTTTTTTTATTATTTTCGTATACCTTTTCTATTTGTCTCGGTTTTATGACAAGTTCCTTTGTGATTTATGTGGGCTATAAATAATAGGTTTTAAAATCAGTTTGATATGTTTAGTTCCGATTTATTCATTGCTGTGAATTTTGTCTTTAGTAGGTAGGTCTATTAGCTACTTTAAATAAAATAAAAATTGGTTCAGAAACTAGTTCAGAATTTGAACTATTCAAATTTGTTCAAAAAGATTGCATGATTTGTTAAATTAAAAAAAAAAAACATCTATGATATAATAAAAAATCGGCAAAATGCAATTCAAAAACGCGCGCAAAGGGTTCCGAACTATTTAAGACTCGCAATTCCTATAATTTGATATGTCGCACACTTTAAGTTCGGAAGTCGATGTTTGTATTTTGTTTCTTCGTTATTTGACACTGACTTCCGAAATTAAAGTTATTTTGCAATTTTTAGTGATTTTCTTTTTTGGGAGTCGGTTGTATTTTTTGTAAAAAAAGTTTTTTATTTTCCACTTTTTAGTTGCTGTATTCTAGAACTAGGGCTTCCAATCCCCGAATGCCAAAATCCTGCATGATTTCATCAATCCCGCTCACTGCGAGATTAAGGTGCGAGATCTCGCGGGATTTGCAGAATTGAAAATTATTACGGGCACACCCTTTCGCGAGCGCTGGCGCTTTTCGGAAACTGTCTGTGCGTGTGTGATGTGCGTGATGACTCTTTATGAATCAGGAGGGTCGATGGGTAGGTACTAGGTTCTTACCGTTAGCACACAATGCCCTACAGTCTGTAGTGCCTACAAGCGTAGACGCAGAGCGGGCGTTCTCCATTGCCGGTTATCTTGCCAACAAGATACGAAGTAGTTTGACTGACACCACTGGAATGTTGTGTTTTCTGCGAAAACACTTCCAAAATGAGAAGTTAATTTAATTTTGTACTTGTTCTTTTCTAATAAATATTTCGAACTTTAAGTATGTTGTATTTTACTCCTCACAGTTAACAACTTTTATCGAAATAAGCGGGATTTTGTTATACCGGGATCCCGCGTTATTGAAGTTTCTTGATGTCGCCAATACCGAGATCCCGCAAACGTATGCGGGATTGGAACCCCTACACAGAATTAAAAGAGAGCAGTGGTGGTAAACCTATTTTTTATATTTTTCCGAATTGCACCCCAAAAGTTAGCCAATATCACCACATCTTTCTCATTTTCCTACAAGCAAACCGAGACAAAAATGAACAACAAACGGACAAACAAAACCAGAATTCGCAAACGAAGTCAAATAACAGATGACGTTCGTTTTTCTCGCATCCGTTGCCGCGTATTCAAATTTGACAGTGACAAATCCTCGGCTATTTCCGCCTGCGGTTCGGGAGGACTCGGATGTTCATATCATTTATATTCATTCGAGATTAGGACGGCTTTTGTTCGAGGTATAAGCGACAAGTCAGCAATGATAGTAGGGGGTGAGACTTAAAAATGGCGGCAGACGTTGATTGGTTTGCGAAATTAAATTAGAGAAAATCAAAATTGCCTTGCCTGTGCACAACATTGTTAGGGTCGACTTCCAGACCAACCTGAATACTGAATCATCATCATCATCCTTTTAATTTCCCCACTGCTGGGGCACAGGCCTTCTCTCTGTGAGAGGGTGTAGACCGTAATCCACCACGCGGGTCCAATGCGGGTTGGTGGATGTCACAGCATGTTTTCGAATTTTTGGTTCTAGCACATTTTCCGGTTTCCTCACGATGTTTTTTTTCACCGTTTTAAGAGTAGTGGTAATTATTTTGCGCAAAGTACAGACTGTTGTCAACATTATCTAACCCACCCTAACATCAAACGACTTTGGACCCTCTGCCTGTAACATTAAGGTTTATTTAATTTATATGAGCTTATCAGACAAGTGCTCGAGGACTCGATGAACAAAAATACAATATAACACAGACACGCAAATTTGGTCTTTAACACGTAACGTTAAGTTAAACCCACCCAACATAGTCGGAGCCACCGGCATTATATATGTTTTTGAACAGGTACAAGTCACCACATTTCTCGGTTTCGAACTGGACATCTCTCTGCACCACACTGCTTCCCACCCGAAGCGACAGTGGTGTAGACATTCGACCGGAAAGATTGATGTGCAGATTGATGTGTGTGTGTGATTGTGTGTGTGGGTCTTGGTTGTGTTGAGTAACAAGCCATTTATTTTAAACTTATTATTTTCTCCTCCTTTTTACAGTAATTTTTAACGTTGTCTGACAGTTTGAGTACTTTTACGGCCTACCCAAATGTCCTTTCTTTGGTATTGTTCGTCAAGTCATTGAGCTCCTTAGTGGTTTTAAAGTTGAGCTATTCGACTACTGACAAATGCTTACACTGGACAGGCCCACTTAATTAGGTGTGGTCTTTTGAAAAAGACCATTACAGACACTAAGCTGCATGGTCCTGTCCTATTATTACATCAAGAATTTGCCAACAAATTGTGATAGTAATTGTGTGGGTGAGTGTGTGGGTGAGTGTGCGTGTGTGTGTGTGTGAGTGAGTGAGTCTCACAGAAAGAGTTTGTATAAGTGAGTTTGTGTGAATGAGTTTGTGTGAGTGTGTGTGTGAGTGAGTAAGTGCTTGTGGCCGTGCGTGTGTGTGAGTTTGTGTGTGTTAGTTTTTGTGTTTGTGTGAGTGAGTTTGTGTGTTTGTGTGTGTGTGTTAGTGTGTGTGTGTGTGAGTGGGTTCGTGGGTGAGCGTGTATGTGGGTGTGTTTGTGGGTGTGTGTGGATGAGTAAGTCTGTGGGTGAGTGATTGTGTGTGGGTCTATGGGGGTGCAAGTGGGTGAGTGAGTGAGTGTGTAGGTGAGTGAGTGTGTGTGTGTAGGTGAGTGAGTGTGAGTGAGTGAGACTCACAAAGTGAGTAAGATTGTGTGAGTGAGTTTGTGTGAGTGAGTTTGTGTGTGTAAGTTTGTGTGAGTGAGTTTGTTGTATGTAAGTTTGTGTGGGTGAGTTTGTGTGAGTGAGTTTGTGTGTGTAAGTTTGTGTGAGTGAGTTTGTTGTGTGTAAGTTTGTGTGGGTGAGTTTGTGTGAGTTTGTGAGTGAGTTTGTGTAAGATGTAAGTAAGTTTGTGTGAGTGAATTTGTGTGAGTTTGTGTGGGTGAGTTTGTGTGGGTGAGTCTGTGTGGGTGAGTTTGTGTGGGTGAGTTTGTGTGAGTGAGTTTTGCGAGTGAGTTTGTGTGGGTGAGTTTGTGTGGGTGAGTTTGTGTGGGTGAGTTTGTGTGGGTGAGTTTGTGTTTGTGTGGGTGAGTTTGTGTGGGTGAGTTTGTGTGGGTGAGTCTGTGTGGGTGAGTTTGTGTGGGTGAGTTTGTATGGGTGAGTCTGTGTGGGTGAGTCTGTGTGGGCTAGTTTATGTGGGTGAGTTTGTGTGGGTGAGTTTGTGTAGGTGAGTTTGTATGGGTGAGTCTGTGTGGGTGAGTTTGTGTGGGTGAGTCTGTGTGGGTGAGTTAGTGTGGGTGAGTCTGTGTGGGCTAGTTTATGTGGGTGACTTTGTGTGGGTGACTTTGTGTGGGTGAGTTTGTGTGGGTGAGTTTGTGTGGGTGAGTCTGTGTGGGTGAGTTTGTGTGGGTGAGTCTGTGTGGGCTAGTTTGTGTGGGTGAGTTTGTGTGGGTGAGTTTGTGTGGGTGAGTTTGTGTGGGTGAGTTTGTGTGGGTGAGTTTGTGTGGGTGAGTTTGTGTGGGTGAGTTTGTGTTGGTGAGTTTGTGTGGGTGAGTTTGTGTGGGTGAGTTTGTGTGAGTGAAAACTCACCCACACAAACGTGTGGGTGAGTTTGTGTGTGAATTTGTGTTTGTGTGGGTGAGTTTGTGTGGGTGAGTTTATGTGGGTGAGTTTGTGCGAGTGAGTTTGTGTGTTTGTGTGGGTGAGAATGTGTGGGTGAGTTTGTGTGGGTGTGTCTGTGTGGGCTAGTTTGTGTGGGTGAGTTTGTGTGGGTAAGTTTGTGTGGGTGAGTTTGTGCGAGTGAGTTTGTGTTTGTGTGGGTGAGAATGTGTGGGTGAGTCTGTGTGGGTGAGTTTGTGTGGATGAGTCTGTATGGGTGAGTTTGTGTGGGTGAGTTTGTGTCGGTGAGTTTGTGTGGGTGAGTTTGTGTGTTTGTGTGGGTGAGTTTGTATGAGTGTGTTTTTGCGAGTGAGTTTGTGTGGGTGAGTTTATGTGGGTGAGTTTGTGTGGGTGAGTTTGTGTGGGTGAGTTTGTGTGAGTTTGTGTTTGTGTGGGTGAGTTTGTGTGGGTGAGTCTGTGTGGGTGAGTTTGTGTGGGTGAGTTTGTGTGGGCTAGTTTGTGTGGGTGAGTTTGTGTGGGTAAGTTTGTGTGGGTGAGTTTGTGCGAGTGAGTTTGTGTTTGTGTGGGTGAGAATGTGTGGGTGAGTCTGTGTGGGTGAGTTTGTGTGGATGAGTCTGTATGGGTGAGTTTGTGTGGGTGAGTTTGTGTGAGTGAGTTTGTGTGGGTGAGTTTGTGTGGGTGAGTTTGTGTGGGTGAGTTTGTGTGGGTGAGTTTGTGTGGGTGAGTTTGTGTGGGTGAGTTTGTGTTTGTGTGGGTGAGTTTGTGTGGGTGAGTTTGTGTGGGTGAGTTTGTGTGGGTGAGTTTGTGTGGGTGAGTTTGTATGGGTGAGTCTGTGTGGGTGAGTCTGTGTGGGCTAGTTTATGTGGGTGAGTTTGTGTGGGTGAGTTTGTGTAGGTGAGTTTGTATGGGTGAGTCTGTGTGGGTGAGTTTGTGTGGGTGAGTCTGTGTGGGTGAGTTAGTGTGGGTGAGTCTGTGTGGGCTAGTTTATGTGGGTGACTTTGTGTGGGTGACTTTGTGTGGGTGAGTTTGTGTGGGTGAGTTTGTGTGGGTGAGTCTGTGTGGGTGAGTTTGTGTGGGTGAGTCTGTGTGGGCTAGTTTGTGTGGGTGAGTTTGTGTGGGTGAGTTTGTGTGGGTGAGTTTGTGTGGGTGAGTTTGTGTGGGTGAGTTTGTGTGGGTGAGTTTGTGTGGGTGAGTTTGTGTGGGTGAGTTTGTGTTGGTGAGTTTGTGTGGGTGAGTTTGTGTGGGTGAGTTTGTGTGAGTGAAAACTCACCCACACAAACGTGTGGGTGAGTTTGTGTGTGAATTTGTGTTTGTGTGGGTGAGTTTGTGTGGGTGAGTTTATGTGGGTGAGTTTGTGCGAGTGAGTTTGTGTGTTTGTGTGGGTGAGAATGTGTGGGTGAGTTTGTGTGGGTGTGTCTGTGTGGGCTAGTTTGTGTGGGTGAGTTTGTGTGGGTAAGTTTGTGTGGGTGAGTTTGTGCGAGTGAGTTTGTGTTTGTGTGGGTGAGAATGTGTGGGTGAGTCTGTGTGGGTGAGTTTGTGTGGATGAGTCTGTATGGGTGAGTTTGTGTGGGTGAGTTTGTGTCGGTGAGTTTGTGTGGGTGAGTTTGTGTGTTTGTGTGGGTGAGTTTGTATGATTGTGTTTTTGCGAGTGAGTTTGTGTGGGTGAGTTTATGTGGGTGAGTTTGTGTGGGTGAGTTTGTGTGGGTGAGTTTGTGTGAGTTTGTGTTTGTGTGGGTGAGTTTGTGTGGGTGAGTCTGTGTGGGTGAGTTTGTGTGGGTGAGTTTGTGTGGGCTAGTTTGTGTGGGTGAGTTTGTGTGGGTAAGTTTGTGTGGGTGAGTTTGTGCGAGTGAGTTTGTGTTTGTGTGGGTGAGAATGTGTGGGTGAGTCTGTGTGGGTGAGTTTGTGTGGATGAGTCTGTATGGGTGAGTTTGTGTGGGTGAGTTTGTGTGAGTGAGTTTGTGTGGGTGAGTTTGTGTGGGTGAGTTTGTGTCGGTGAGTTTGTGTGGGTGAGTTTGTGTGTTTGTGTGGGTGAGTTTGTATGAGTGAGTTTTTGCGAGTGAGTTTGTGTGGGTGAGTTTATGTGGGTGAGTTTGTGTGGGTGAGTTTGTGTGGGTGAGTCTGTGTGGGTGAGTTTGTGTGGGTGAGTTTGTGTGGGTGAGTTTGTGTGGGTGAGTTTGTGTGAGTGAAAACTCACCCACACAAACGTGTGGGTGAGTTTGTGTGTGAATTTGTGTTTGTGTGGGTGAGTTTGTGTGGGTGAGTTTATGTGGGTGAGTTTGTGCGAGTGAGTTTGTGTGTTTGTGTGGGTGAGAATGTGTGGGTGAGTTTGTGTGGGTGTGTCTGTGTGGGCTAGTTTGTGTGGGTGAGTTTGTGTGGGTGAGTTTGTGTGGGTGAGTTTGTGTGGGTAAGTTTGTGTGGGTGAGTTTGTGCGAGTGAGTTTGTGTTTGTGTGGGTGAGAATGTGTGGGTGAGCCTGTGTGGGTGAGTTTGTGTGGATGAGTCTGTATGGGTGAGTTTGTGTGGGTGAGTTTGTGTGAGTGAGTTTGTGTGGGTGAGTTTGTGTCGGTGAGTTTGTGTGGGTGAGTTTGTGTGTTTGTGTGGGTGAGTTTGTATGAGTGAGTTTTTGCGAGTAAGTTTGTGTGGGTGAGTTTGTGTCGGTGAGTTTGTGTGGGTGAGTTTGTGTGTTTGTGTGGGTGAGTTTGTATGAGTGAGTTTTTGCGAGTAAGTTTGTGTGGGTGAGTTTGTGTGGGTGAGTTTATGTGGGTGAGTTTGTGTGGGTGAGTTTGTGTGGGTGAGTTTGTGTGGGTGAGTTTGTGTGAGTGAAAACTCACCCACACAAACGTGTGGGTGAGTTTGTGTGTGAATTTGTGTTTGTGTGGGTGAGTTTGTGTGGGTGAGTTTATGTGGGTGAGTTTGTGCGAGTGAGTTTGTGTGTTTGTGTGGGTGAGAATGTGTGGGTGAGTTTGTGTGGGTGTGTCTGTGTGGGCTAGTTTGTGTGGGTGAGTTTGTGTGGGTGAGTTTGTGTGGGTGAGTTTGTGTGGGTAAGTTTGTGTGGGTGAGTTTGTGCGAGTGAGTTTGTGTTTGTGTGGGTGAGAATGTGTGGGTGAGCCTGTGTGGGTGAGTTTGTGTGGATGAGTCTGTATGGGTGAGTTTGTGTGGGTGAGTTTGTGTGAGTGAGTTTGTGTGGGTGAGTTTGTGTCGGTGAGTTTGTGTGGGTGAGTTTGTGTGTTTGTGTGGGTGAGTTTGTATGAGTGAGTTTTGCGAGTGAGTTTGTGTGGGTGAGTTTGTGTGGGTGAGTTTATGTGGGTGAGTTTATGTGGGTGAGTTTATGTGGGTGACTTTGTGTGGGTGAGTTTGTGTGGGTGAGTTTGTGTGTTTGTGTGGGTGAGTTTGTATGAGTGAGTTTTTGCGAGTAAGTTTGTGTGGGTGAGTTTGTGTCGGTGAGTTTGTGTGGGTGAGTTTGTGTGTTTGTGTGGGTGAGTTTGTATGAGTGAGTTTTTGCGAGTAAGTTTGTGTGGGTGAGTTTGTGTGGGTGAGTTTATGTGGGTGAGTTTGTGTGGGTGAGTTTGTGTGGGTGAGTTTATGTGGGTGAGTTTATGTGGGTGACTTTGTGTGGGTGAGTTTGTGTGGGTGAGTATGTGTGAGTGTGTTTGTGTGGGTGAGTTTGTGTGGGTGAGTTTGTGCGGGTGAGTTTGTGCGGGTGAGTTTGTGCGGGTGAGATGTGTGGATGAGTTTGTGTGAGTGAGTTTGTGTGAGTGAGTTTGAGTGAGTGCACTCACTCACACAAGGTTGGTAGGCGAGTGTTTGTGTGTGTGTGTGTGTGGGTGTGTGTTTGTGGATAAATGAGTGTGTGGGTGAGTGAGTGTGTGTTGGTCTATGGGGGTGAGTGTGTGTGGGTGAGTGTGTGTGTGGGTGAGTAAGCAAGTGTGTGAATGAGTGTGTATGGGTGAGTGAGTGTATGGGTGAGTGGTTTTGGGTGAGTTTATGAGTGAGCAAGTGTGTGGATGAGTGTGTATGGTTGAGTGAGTGAGTGAGTGTAGTATGGGTAAGTGTTTCTGAGTGAGTGAGTGTGTGTGTGTGTTTAAGTGAGTGGGTGTGTGTGTCGGTGAGCGAGTGAATCTCACAGAGTGACTGAGGTTGTATGAGTGAGTTTGTGTGAGTGAGTTTGTGTGAGTGAGTTTGTGTGAGCGAGTTAGTGTGTGTGTGTGTTGGAGTGTGTGTTGTGTGTGTTTGTGAGTGAGTGCGAGAGTGAGTGAGTGTGTGTGTGTTAGTGTGTGTGTGTGTGTGTGTGACTGGGATTGTGGGTGAGCGTGTGTGTGGGTGTGTGTATGGGTGTTTGTGGGTGTGTGTAGATGAGTGAGTGTGTGGGTGAGTGAGTTTGTGTAAGTGCACTCACTCACACAAGGTTTGTGGGCGAGTGTTTGTGTGGGTGGGTGTGTGTTTGTGGGTGTGTTTGTGGATGAGTGTGTTGGTGAGTGAGTGTGTGTGGGTCTATGGGGTGAGTGTGTGTGTGTGAGTGAGTTAGTGAGTTAGTGAGTATGTGGGTGAGTGTGTGGGTGAGTGTGTGGGTGAGTGAGTGAGTTAGAGCCTGATTGAGTGAGTTTGTGTGTGAGTGAAGTTGTGTGAGTGAGTTTGTGTGAGTGAGTTTGTGTGAGTGCGCTTGTTTTGGGTGAGTGGGTGTGTGGGAGAGTGTTTGTGTGGGTGAGTGTGTATAAGGATGAGTTTGTGTGTGTGGACGTGTGTTTGTGGGTGAGTGAGTGTGTATGTGGGTGAGTGAGTGTGTTTGTGTGTTTGTGTGTGAGTGAGTTTGTTTGTGTTATTTATAATCTGTGGTAGTACAAAAATAATATGTTGACCCAAGCCCCATCTATTGTCTATTCCTATGAGCATTGTCTTTGGTACTTTTCAAATAAAGCGTTAGTACGTTGCAGAACACCACACGAGTTTTAATAGGTTATGGGCCCAGTCCCGCAAAATTAAAAAGTAATCTTTATATAGCACAGTTAAATGGCAGGAAATTATTCATTGAGTGTCCCGAAGCTCAAGGGCAGGGAAAATTACGATGATTGGGCGTTCGCCGTGGAAAATTTTCTGATCCTGGAGGGCATCGATATCAGAAACAGCGCAGTACTAAGTGATGAAGACAACAGAAAGGCTAAAGCTAAAATGGTGATGACAATTGATCCATCTCTGTTTGTGCACATCAAGAATGAATCTACAGTGCATAGCTTGTGGATCAAGTTGAAGTCGTTATTCGACGACTCTGGTTTCACTCGCCGCATTAGTCTTCTCAGAAACTTAATCTCCATACGACTCGAAAATAGTGATTCGATGACTGCGTACGTGACACAGTTAGTGGATACGGCACAAAAGCTAAAAGGCACAGGATTCGAAATCAACGACGAATGGATCGGGTCGCTTTTATTAGCTGGATTGCCAGACAAGTTCACGCCAATGATTATGGCAATTGAACACTCCGGGATGAACATTAGTGCAGATGCTATAAAGACGAAATTACTGGATATGAGTGCAGATGATGAAATCAAGAAGTCCGAGAGCGCTTTTATTGCAAAACATCATAAAAATGCGCGCCAAACGAACAAAGGAAATATTCGACAAAATGGCGTCGGCCATGTTAGTGACGACTCGAACAAGCCGATCAAAAACATTAAATGCTACAAATGTAAGAAAACTGGACATTACAAGAATCAGTGTCGTTATAATAATAATCAGAACGAAAAACAAATGAACGCATTTAGTGCAATGTTCCTGACTGGCCAATTCAGTAATCAAGACTGGTATGTGGACTCGGGCGCAAGTACTCATTTGATATCCGAGACAAACAAAAGTTTATTGACTAATATCTCGTATAATACGGAAATTCGAAACATCGTAGTGGCAAATAAAGAAAGTGTGCCGGTTTTATGTTCTGGAGATCTGCAGATTACAACATGTGTTGGAGATTCAGAGTACAACATAAAAGTTAACAATGTTTTATGTATACATAACCTAACTACAAATCTTCTATCCGTGAGCAAGATGATATCCAGTGGCAACAAAGTTGTATTCAAGGAAAATGTTTGTCACATCTTTAATCAAAGAAATGAATGCATCGGGGAAGCCAAGCAAGTGCATGGTGTATACAAACTAAATGTTGTTAAGTCAAAGGAGCTACTAGCAGGAATAGCAATGGCTACCAGTAAGACGTGGCACAGGCGTTTAGGCCATATAAATACCAGTGATTTAAACACTATGAAAAGTGGTGCAGTGGAGGGACTGAATTTCAAAGATAAGGCCGAAGTTGACAAGAGTAATTGTACGGTTTGCTGTGAGGGAAAGCAAACAAGGTTACCTTTCCAAACCAGTTTATCAAGGAGCAAGGAAGTGCTGGATTTGGTGCATGCAGACCTATGTGGGCCTATGGAAACAAAGTCACTCGGAATGGCCAGATACTTTCTATTGTTTGTGGATGACTACAGTCGGATGGCTTTTGTATATTTTTTAAAATCAAAAGATGAGACATTCACCAGCTTCAAACATTTTAAAAAACTAGTTGAAAATCAGAAGTCCAAAAAATTAAAGATTTTGAGAACTGATAATGGTGGTGAATTTTGTTCAGCTGTTATGGAGAACTACCTGAAGCAGTGCGGCGTTATACATCAGAAAACAAACCCATATACTCCTGAGCAGAATGGGCTTTGTGAAAGATATAATAGATCCGTAATAGAAAAAGCCAGGTGCCTGCTATTTGATGCCCAATTCGAGAAAATGCTATGGGCAGAGGCAGTTCATTCTGCAGTATATCTTAAAAACAGATCTCCGGCTGCAGGTCTTCATCAAAAAACTCCATTTGAATTATGGATGGGTAAAAAGCCAGATGTGAGCCATCTTAGAGTCTTCGGCAGTTTAGCTATGACACATGTACCTAAAGAAAAACGTCTTAAATGGGACAAGAAGGCAAAAAAGCTTTACCTTGTTGGTTACGCTGACAATGTTAAAGGGTACAGGCTCTATGATCCCCTGACACGCACAGTGACAGTAGCAAGAGATGTCATAGTAATGGAACAGGAAAATGACAGCTTAACGTCACAGATAGTAGTGCAAGAAAAAAATGTGAACATTCAGGATTCAGTGGGGGAAGAGCATTCAAAATCTGTTCAGGATATATCAGGTTCTCATATGGGACATGAAGAACAGACTGATGAACAAGATTTGACGTATGTGCCTATAGAAGAGTCCAGTGGTTCAGATGACAGCTTCTATGAAACATTGACGTCGGATGACAAAGAGGTCAGTGCTCAGCAACAAAGCACTGTGTTGTCAGAGAAGCGTTCCAGACGTAAGCCAGATTATTATGGTTATGCCAACCTATGTGCTACAGATATTTTTCCTGGAGAAGAAATAACTCTCAGTGATGCTGTAAGCGGACCAGAAAGGGAGCAATGGCTGAATGCAATTAGAGAAGAATTGCAGTCATTCAATGACAGGGATGCATGGGAGTTGGTAGACAAACCAGTGAATAAAACAGTTGTTAAGTGTAAGTGGGTTTTTAAAAAGAAACTCAGTGATAGTGAAAGTGAAGTGAGATACCGGGCCAGGCTAGTGGCAAAAGGGTTCAGTCAGAAAAAGGGTATAGACTTTAAGGAAACTTTTTCACCAGTGCTCAGGTACTCTACTTTGAGGTTGCTATTTGCATTTAGTGTAGACCAAAACTTAGACATTATTCACTTGGATGTACCAACTGCATTTCTAAATGGTTTTTTAGATGAATCTATTTTCATGGAAATACCAGCTTATTCTAATTTCCAAAACAGTGAAAATAAAGTCCTTAAACTTAAAAGAGCAATATATGGATTAAAACAATCGGCCAGAGCTTGGTACCAAAGAGTAGAAGTACTATTACTAGAATTAGGTTACACCAAGTCTCAGTATGAACCTTGTTTATTTATGAAATGTAGTGCAAATGTCAAAGTTTATATTGCACTTTTTGTTGATGATTTCTTTATATTTTACAACTGTAAAGATACTTGTGAGAAGTTAAAAGTTGAGCTAAAAGAAAAATTCAACATTAAAGATTTAGGTCAAATCAAAAGATGCCTTGGTATGAATGTAACTGTAGAACAAAATTCTGTTACTATAGACCAGAAAGAGTTTATTGATATTATTTTGAAAAGATTTAATATGGCTAATTGTAAAAGTTCAGATACTCCAATGGAAAAGAATTTAAAATTAGATAAGGCTGAAACTATTTGTTCACAATATCCATATCAACAATTACTAGGTGCTCTAATGTATTTATGTGTGTTAACTAGACCAGACATAGCCTATACTGTAAGTTTTCTTAGTCAGTATAATAACTGCTACAACGAGACACATTGGAAGCATTTGAAACGGGTTTTAAAGTATTTAAATAAAACTAAACATTATGGATTAAAATATGTAAAAGGTGATAGTAGTCTAACAGGATATGTTGATGCTGATTGGGCTTCATGTACAATTGACAGAAAGTCATATACTGGTTTCATTTTTACTATGTCTGGAAGTTCAATATCTTATGAGTGTAGAAAACAAAAAACTGTTGCACTATCTAGTACGGAGGCAGAGTACATGGCTCTCTCAGAAGCGTGCAAGGAAGCAGTTTACCTTAAAAATTTACTGTCAGAAATTAATAATAAAAAGGTTGATATACCAATTACCTTATTAAGTGACAACCAAAGTTCACAAAAGTTAGCATCTAATCCTTTGTTTCACAGAAGGACAAAACACATTGATGTCAGGCATCATTTTGTTAGAGAGTGTTTAGCTAATAAGTTAGTAAAGATTTCCTATTTACCTACAGCGGATATGCCAGCAGATATATTTACTAAGAGCCTTTGTTATGTAAAGCATTATAAATTTATAAATAGCATAGGGTTGTCACAAATAGAATAAATCACTTAGTATTTTTTGTTTGAAATATGAATGTTGTTAGTTTCTTTCTTTGGATAATCATTATTTTTATAAGTGGGGGTGTTATTTATAATCTGTGGTAGTACAAAAATAATATGTTGACCCAAACCCCATCTATTGTCTATTCCTATGAGCATTGTCTTTGGTACTTTTCAAATAAAGCGTTAGTACGTTGCAGAACACCACACGAGTTTTAATAGTTTGCATGTATCAGAGTGTGTGTGTGTTAGTGTGTGTGTGTGTGTGTGACTGTGTGTGTCTGTGTGTGTGGGTGAGTGGGTTTGTGGGTGAGAATGTGTGTGGGTGTGTGTGTGGGTGAGTGTATATATATCAATGATGTTAAGTCATCCGGGTTACCAGTTCATTTAGGTGTGCCTCAAGGCTCGATATTGGGACCATTCTTGTTTTTGGTGTATATTAATGATTTACCACATTTTTTAAAGGGTATCTGTGACGTAGTACTGTTTGCAGATGATACCTCTCTTATCTTTAAAGTAGATAGGAGAAGAATTTTGATAACGTAGATAGCGCTCTCTCAATGGTTACGGATTGGTTTACGACAAATAACTTAGTTCTTAAAGTTGAAAGGCTTTTAAGTCACACTACATAATTACAACCCAATCTTTAATTTCGCGTATTCCCAACAAGTTCTTGTGGCTTAGCGGTTTGATGCTGGATTGACGACGAACAGCATGTGGGTTCGAAAACACAGTCCACCTATACATCAGTTTCTTTTTAATCGACGAAAAAAAAGGAGGAGGTTCTCAATTCGACCGTCTAAATATTTTTTTTTTTTTTTTTTTTGTGTATGTTCAGCCCTCACTCCGTCATTTATGAACCAATCTTCCGAACCGAATATAAATTCTATAATGAAAACAAAACAATATCTTTGTCGCAGGATTTGATCTCGAAACTTGTTTTTCTCAGTCTTATACACAGACCACGAGACCAGAATTGCTTGAACTCAATCATTAAAATAAGCTATTATACTTATCATATTATAATAAATAATTGTAAAATATAACCCAATGCAGTGCTGTTTGGGTTTTAAAGATCAAATTTGCGTGTCTGTATTATTATTGTATTTGTTCATCAAATATAATCTCGAGCACTTGTCTGATAAGCTCATATAACTTGAATAAACCTTAATGTTACATGCAGAGGGTCCAAATTCGTTTGTTTTTAGGGTGGGTTAGATAATGTTGACAACAGACTGTACATGCCTTGGGTTTGAACTCACAGCCTGCAACTTGCAAGTCACGGTCAAATACCACTGGGGCACTACCAATATTTTACCTGGAACGACTGCCTATCTGACTTCCACAACCCAGTAACTGAGTAACATGATACCCATTGGCAAGACTAGTGTCAGATTTTCTGGCTTCTGACTACTCGTGACAACTTCCAAAAATCTATTAATGACATGCCGGTACCAACGGTTTAACTAACGCAACGTAACTTAGGCCGATTTCACCAATTCTAGACGCCCAATTAAACGCGTTTGAGCCGCTGTCATAAAGCTGAAGAGTTTGTTTCTTTGTTTGCTAATCTCAGGAACTACTGGATCCAATTATTGAAAAATTATTTTTGTTTTGAATAGTTAATTTATCGAGGAAGGCTATAGACTATATAACATCACGCTGCGACCAACAGGAGCGAAACATCAATGAAAAATGTTGCTAAAACGGAACAAAAATCATTTGAGAGCTTCAGTTGCGTGCGCTGCGTAAACGGTTAAAGTTTCGCAAAAATTATGTATGACGGAATTGTTTTGCTTTTAAAGTTCAAAAAAAAGTCCGCAACAGCATATGTCTATCTTTTAAGGTTAACTCACTATAATCTTTTTTATGGTTTTTATTTTTTACGCCAAGCTTAGTTCAGTAAAACTTAGTTTAAGGAGTGAATGGTGAAATCGGCCCTTAGTCGTACATACGTGATAATTATATGGTCATTCATCTACGCTACCGACCTCAGCAAGGGTTGTTTAACCTTAAAGATATATCAATCTTTAAGACAACAGATTTTACAAATAACAGCCTGTAGCGCTGTTATTTGTTGGCCACGAGCCAACGAGTTCCTCAAAAATATACATAAGTATATAAAAAGTGCTTTCTCACACTAGGACTTACTCCTGCATCGTGGGTGCGTTCACATACCTACATGTAAACGTACAAACACAAGACACTCAGTTCCGGAACAACTAAGTACCCAGTGTAAGACAAAAAAGTATGGGAATCAAATCCGCGACACGCAGCTCAGCAGCCGATCGCTCAACTAATGCGCCAACTGTGTAATAAGTATCATATAAAAGTTGTGAGGAGACATAAAAAACATACCTACACTCAGATTGACAACCTCTTCCATTTTTTGAAGTGGGTTAAAAATACAAAAGTACTGAAAAATCTTATCCCTATCAAAAACTACTGACAACAAGGAAAACTCATTCATGTAAAATATTTAAGGGAAAAACATGAAAATCCCTAACACTTGCATTAACATGTTAAGTGACCCGTTATAAACTCGCCCTTACCGTATGTAAATGTTATCGTCAATTTATTGCTATATTCGCATTCTCCTAAGTGATTTTCAAGATTTCCTTTCCGAAATATGCTCCTGAAACTCCTTTTATTGTACTGAAAATAACCAGTTTGAAAAGACCTGCGAGCTTAAACGGTTTGGTGCTATTCTCTGGGGATGTATATGCCAAGCTTTAGTGGGAAGGGTTATGAAGCGTATTTATGTTTGCGTGAATTTCCAGCAATTTAAGGTTATGGTAATTCGAAGCTGGAGGGACATATGAAATGTTTTATTTAGTACCTAAGATAAAATTAAAGTGTTATTAATAAAAAAAAAACATTTAGTTCTTAGCGAATAGAATAAAATCCCTATAAAGCGTTAGAGATTATGGCCTATATTCCAAGTCATGTCCTCTAACTCCACTTCACCTCGAATAATCAAACTAACAGTTACCTACAACTTTTATTTACATGTTGGCATTCATTCATTTGATAAGGAGTGAAATTCCCTGCCGGCTCTGTGTTTCCTGATAGCTACAACCTCAGGGTATTTAAGTCAAGAGTGAGAAGGTTATTTCTAGGCAAGCGTGACCTAACATCAACCACATCATCCATGATAAAGTAAACATTATGTAGGAATAACATTAAAAAAAGAGCAGTAGAGGCCCAGTGGTTCTGGCCGCGACTTACAAGTTATAGGTCATGAGTTTAAACCCGGGTAGGCGCTTTACTTTTTGTAAATTATTTCATCAACAATGCTCTCAAAACGGTGAAGGAAAACATGGTGAGGAAACCGGCATGTCCTAGAACCAAAAATTCGAAGACATATGACATCCACCAATCCGCAATGGGCTCGCGTGGTGGATCACGACCCACACCCTCTCACAGAGAGGAGAACTGTGCCCCAGCAGTGGAGACATAAGTGGAAACAGGATTTTTTTTAAACTTTTTAATAACTCTTTTAAAATATTATTTTAAAGATAAAATCCAAACCACCTGTATAACTCTACTAGTTATACAGGATCGTTTGACATTACAATCGCTGTCAGTGATAGGATCGCCATTGTAGGTACCCAAACAATTTAAGAATATTTTAAACGAGTTATTAAACAATTTTGGTGTACACTGTTATATTTCTATTCATAATTATAATATAAACACAAGTCTAAGTCACAAGTCCGTCTGTCCGTCTGTCCGTCTGACCGTCTATCCGTCTGCCCATCTGTCCGTCTGTCTGTTCAACGTCTGTCACATAGGTTTTATAGCCAAACGGTTGGAGCTACAGTCTTCAAATTTTCACTATACAGGGTGTAACGGAATGGTGTGGTCATATTTTAAGAATTGCATCTGCCCATCTGTATGAACAACTTTGTTCAAGAAAATCCGAGGAAATTAAAAAAAAAAATTTTTACCTCCCATACAAATATTCATCAGCTGATGATAACTTTGTATGAAAAGTCCAAATGTTTTTTTTGGGAATTTTCTGTTTTATCTTAGAGAAAGTTGTTCATTTCCATGGGCAGAACCGGCTCCTAAAATATGACCACACCTTTCCGTTACACCCTGTATAAGCATCTTGTTGATCCATCTTGTTAATCAATGTGCGTTTTGTAATCTGTGCAAAATAAATAATTTTTCTTTCTTTCTTTCTTTTCTTTCTTCTTTCTTATCCAAAGCCATACAAATAGTCAAAAAACTTTTTTACAAAAAAATAGAACCGACTTCCAAAAAAAGTGCAAAATAACTTTAATTTCGGAAGTCGGTGTTCCTGTTTTGTGTCTTTGTTTTTTGACACCGACTTCCGAAATTAAAGTTATTTTGCACTTTTTTTGGAAGTCGGTTCTATTTTTTTGTAAAAAAGTTTTTTATTTTTACTTTTTTAGTTGTGGCTCCCCATAAAACTGTGTTAACAATTCATAGACATACGATAGCAGCAATCGCGGTTGATTTGCTGTCAATTTTTGAAGACTTCCGTTGTCTGTCTCCGAAACCCATCATCAGATCTTTTTGAAATTTAAATGGGACCATTTCGGAATAAACCCCTTTCGAACAAAAAAAGAATTTTGCAAATCCGTCAATATATGACGGAGTTATGCCCGAACATACATATAAAAAAAAAATACAAACATCCGAATTGATAACCTCCTCCTTTTACGAAGTCGGTTAAAAATATATTTGATGCGGAACCCTAAATGTGCGAAGTCCGACGCACTTGGCCGGTTTTTGTTTTATGTGTGTGTTATTAAAAAATTATTTTACTTTAAACTAGCTTCTGCCAGCGGTTTCACTCGCATAAGTATCAAAAATTATACCAAGAAAACATTATCCCGTGATAAAAAATCCCATGTCCTAATCCAGGACATGTTTTAGCCGTTTAAAAGTAAAACGGTAACAGACAGACAGACTTACATTCACTTTTGACGATCACTTATTTGTCGTTTACTATGCAAGATTCAGTTCTTCCCATCTCTCCCCCGTAAACAGATTTCGTACAAACGTGTGAGTCCACTGGTGCATATCTAAAAGCATTGTAAATTTTCACACAAACGCTGCCGTCAGTACATTGTGAACTGAGCGAAGATAAAGTGGCCACGGTCCCTGGATTCAAAGTGTTTTAGCACTGACAGGGGAGTTGGAAGTATTTATTTTATTAACATTGTGGTATAGGTAGTCGATCTGTCTCACCAAGGCGGGTTGATCTTGGCTGTGTGTGAAGGTTTACGTTCACCTTTTTATCTGTGTGCGTAAGCTCGGTGCTCTCGGTGTCATAAAAAAAGCTTACGTATACAGTAACTATGTGTGGCTAAAACCAAATGTATTCGTGTGATAAAAAACAACCGACTTCCAAAAAAAAAATACACTAAAAATTTATAAATAACTTTTTCGGAAGTCGGTGTTTGTATTTTTACTTCTTCGTTATTTGACACCGACTTCCGAAATTAAAGTTATTTATAATTTTTTTTTTTGGAAGTCGGTTGTTTTTTTTTGTAAAAAAGTTTTTTATTTTTCACTTTTTAGTTGTTATACCCCAGAACTAAAAACCCCAATATAATGGAACGTGGAATTTAAACATTTGGAGAACACCAAAACGTCATCGAGGTACACGTATTTTCCGTTTTTGTTCAGTTTCTCAAAAAGCGCTGAAGCAATTTCGATAAAATTTATATGGTAGTCCCATATAAATTTTAGCGAAATTGCTTCAGCCTCGGGAGTATATTCTTTCAGATCAAAAAGAATTTTGAAAATTGGTTCACAACTGACGGAGAAATCGGGTAACATACATGCAATAAAAAAAAAAACATACCGACGAATTGAGAACTTCCTCTTTTTGGAAGTCGGTTAAAAATTCGAGTTACTTTTCTAGAAATCTTGGCTTTAGATGTCACTTTAAATACCATCGGTATATGGCGGACAACCTGGATCAAGCACAAAACGTTTTGGGAACACCTTCATTGTGCATTCAGCTAAGGAGTGGAATTCCCTGCCGGAGTCTGTTTCCTTATAGCTACAACCTGGGGGTCTTTAAGACAAGAGTGAATTGAATAAGTTACTTCTAGGCAAGCGCGCTCCATCGTCGACCACATCATCGCTTATCATCAAGTGAGATAGTGGTCAAGCGCAGCCTATCATAGAACAAAAACATGAAAAATGGGAAGAAGAGTAGTGAAATTTTAAATGTACCTACGGCAGATACTACTGTATCTGCCGTAGGTACTCGTACATTTAAAATTAAAAAAACCAAAAATTATCTGACGTTGGACATATTGGTACTCCAATATGTCCAACGTCAGATATCTTTTGGCGTTGGGAAAATCAACCCTAAGTCATGCTGATCAACGAATTCTTATCCATCCAGACCCTAACCACTATGATTAAACATCTCGTTTACCATTAACGTAAACTTTTGACGGCTACACTCACAGTAAAATTTTATAACTGTTCACTTTATAGTCTTTACCGCTCAAGCTACATTACGAATTCATAATTTTACTCTGGAATAAGGAAATATGTTTACGCTATGAGGTTCTAAAAGATAAAAGGATTGAATTATAATAAGTGAAGAGTCAATCTTGAGCACTGCACTCTAATATAGTTTTCGATTAAGTGATAAAACATCACATATGGTTAAAATATTTTTTTTAATATACCTTTCAGTGCCATGTCGTGAGGAAACTTTTAAATTTTTAATGTAGATGGCAATAAAGGTAAAGGAAAATTAAAGAAACGTGAAAAATATTATGGCTGGAATTGAGGTTAGCATTAGCCAATAGAGACGTATGAAATAAACAATTCATCATCATCATTCTCCTGCCCTTATCCCAATTTATTTGGGGTCGGCGCAACATGTCTTTTTCTTCCATACTCCTCTATTAGTCGTCATCTCTGTAGTCACCCCCTTTTTACCAATATCCTCTTTCACACAGTCCAACCATCGTTTCTTTGGCCGTCTCCTACTCTTATAGCCATCCACATCCATACACAAGACATTCCTCACGACATTTTCTTCATTCCTCCGCATCACATGCCTATACCACGACAACCGATTTCCACACAACTTTTCAGTCAGCGGTGCCACTTTCAGACTTCCTCTTATATACTCATTCCTAATTCTATCCATGCGCGTAACACCACACGTCACTCTTAGCATTCTCATCTCAGCTACATGCAATTGCTTTTCATTCATCCCTTTTGTGGCCTAACATTCTGAACCATACAAGATAGCAGGTCTGACCATTGTTTTATAAATCTTCCCCTTAAGTTTTAGGGGAATGTGGGAGTCACAGATAGTCCCGGTGACCTGCCGCCATTTCATCCATCCAGTGTTAATTCTGTGCTTAACAGTCCGATCTATTTCGCCATCGCTATGCACGAGTGAACCGAGATACCGAAAATCGGAGCAGACTTCGAGAAGCGCGCCATCTAGCACTACAGCTTCTGAACAGTATGAAATAAGAAATTATTAAATAAAAATTGTAGTGCTAAGGATTATAGGTAGAGAATGTCAATACATTTCATTAGCATTAGAGTTCGTTTTTGCTATGCCTCTGATTGTATTATGTCAACCACGACACAAAGCTATTTCTTCTTTGGCCTTTTATTGGCCAAAGAATCAGCATTGCCATTCTACGTGGCAATGCTGCTAGTGTTATGGGTACTTTTCCCATTGACATTCTACGCCTTTCCGTCTTATGCTAATTGTACCTGTTTTATTAAGTTGCATATTATTTTTAATTCAGTTTGTATTTTTTATCTGTAAATCTTATTTTATGTCAACCTACATAATATTGAGCCACTGCTATACAAAAGTTTTCCCCATAGCCTTCCACTCTTCCTGGTGCGTTCTACGATAAATCCGTCGTATACGCCTACAAGTAAAAAAAACTATACATTTCGTTTACGACACACACGTACCAACCAAAACAATCCAACTGAAATATTTTACAATTTCAATGCTTCCAAAATATCAACCACTGTAACAGAACAGTGAAATAAATTCGCAATTCTCGCGGCAAGGCTCGCGGTTTCATCGATTTTAATCACATTAAGTGACAATGTATTTATCACCTAAACTCACCGACACCAATATTGGAGCCAATGGTAGGGCTGTTTAAGATTTGTATAGGGATATTAAAAATTATTTAACCCCTCAGGCCCTGCGCGCTTCTAGCTGTGTCCTTCAAGGATTTATATGATTAAATCAATAAAATTATGAATTATTTTTATTCTTATTATTTCATGACTAGTTTCTGCCAGCGGCTTCACCCGCGTGGAATTAGTACTTCCCCATTATAATTATTGCCATAACTTATAGGCAATAATTATAATGGGATGTATCAGCTAAATTATTGTAAAGTTTGATCTAAATCAGTTCAGTGGTTTTTGCGTGAAAGAATAACAAACATATATCCTCACAAACTTTCATATTTATAATATTAGTAGGAGTACCATTTCATAGATTTTTAATATGCCGAATGAATTTAAAGATTTTAATTTTGTTTGTATGATTATTAATAGTTTATTTATGATTTTTAGAATTATAATTTTTTGCTAGGTATTTTATGGAGTCTATGACTGAACAATAAATAAATGAATTGAATTAAATATATATAGATTAATAGTAGCATACTAGTGTTACTGACTGTGTGATGGAGCTTGTCCAGAGAAGTCATCATCATTTTGCTGAAAGACGTCCACTGCTGGATACCTCCTCCAAGTGTCACCACAACAACCGGTCATGTGCGTCTCGCATCCATCAGATTCCCCCGACCCTCACCAGGTAATCAGTCCATCTTGTGGGAGGCGTTCCATCGCTGCGTCTTCCATTACGTGGTCCGTCCAGGAAATTGGGGCAATACCTATTTTTAACCGACTTCAAAAAAAAACTTTTTACAAAAAAAAAAAACCGACTTCCATAAATAATCCTAATAAAAAATGCAAAACAACTTTAATTTCGTCGTGTCGGTCGGTGTTTCTAGTTTGGTTTCTTCGCTATTGGACACCGACTTCCGAAATTAAAGTTATTTTGCTTTTTTTAGTATTATTTATGGAAGTCGGTTGTATTTTTTAACCGACTTCAAAAAAAGGAGGAGGTTCTCAATTCGACTGTATTTTTTTTTTTTTTTTTTTTTTTTTTTTTATGTGTGTTACCTCATAACTTTTTACTACGTGAACCGATTTTGAAGATTTTTTTTTTGTTTGAAAGCTTTTGCTTCACATGTGGTCCCATTTTAATTTGGTGAAGATCTGATGAAGAACTTCGGAGATACACAATGGAACTCTTCAATAAATGATAGCAAACCTTCCAGAATTGCTGCAATCGCATGTCTGTATATTGTTTTCACCACTTCACAACATTACATCATGCTGATACGCTCTGAAGGGGTATACAGATTTGTACAGTTCACCCTGATACACCCTAATTTCATCAACTATGTTCAAATTCCCTATTTTTGGGGCTATCAATTCGGGCACAACTTCACTATTCGTTTAGTTTTAGAATGGGGTACAACAACTAAAAAGTGAAAAATAAAAAACTTTTTACAAAAAAAAAACAACCGACTTCCATAAAAAATACTAAAAAACGCAAAATAACTTTAATTTCGGAAGTCGGTGTCAAATAACGAAGAAACCAAACTAGAAACACCGACTTCCGAAATTAAAGTTATTTTGCGTTTTTTAGTATTTTTTATGGAAGTCGGTTGTTTTTTTTTTGTAAAAAGTTTTTTTTTTGTAAAAAGTTTTTTATTTTTCACTTTTTAGTTGTTGTACCCCATTCTAAAACTAAATTATTAGTAAAGTTATGCCCGAATTGATAGCCCAAAAATTGGGAATTTGAACATAGTTGATGAAATTAGGATGTATCAGGGTGAACTGTATAAATTTTTATACCCCATGTTTGAAGTCGGTTTAAAAGGAGGAGGTTCTTAATTCGACTGTATTTTTTTTATGTGTGTTACCTCTTAACTTTTTACTAGGTAAACCGATTTTGATGTCTTTTTTTTATTTGAAAGCTGGTGCTTTGCATGTGGTCCAATTTAAATTTGGTGAAGATTTGTTGAAGAACTTCGGAGATACACAATGGAACTCTTCAATAAATGATAGCAAACCTTCCAGAACTGCTGTAATCGCATGTATGTACTCGTATATTGTTTTCGCTGATACGCTCTGAAGGGGTATACAGATTTGTAGAGTTCACCCTGATACACCCTAATTTCACCAACTATGTTCAAATTCCATATTTTTGGGGCTATCGATTCGGGCACAACTTTACTATTAACTAGCCTTATAGCATTGTTTCTGATTTGCAGTTAATCTGTCTACTAATGTACCAATTTTATCTCTTGTTCTGCACAAGCTCTATGAACAACTGACCACTTACTTTCAGGTGGCCCGCATGTTTTTCTCTCAGTGACATAAAAATATAGGGATTCGGAGGCAACCCTGCTGTCCGCGAATATGCAAATTAGATTGGTTATTTGGACTAAAATTTTGACTCCCCGTGGCTGCAATTTGAGTGATATTAGATTAGGTTTAACGCGATATGCGTGTGTTAGCTTAATGCATCGGGATTCTCTCTAAACCCTATTATGATTCGCGTTCCAACTAGGATAAATTGAAAAGTAAATTTTAGTTTGATTAGAACATGAGTATAGTATTTCAAATGCTAGTTTAGAGAATCATGTTGTCATAATAGAAATAAGCCTAGATAATGTGTTTCCTGATAGCTACAACCTGGGAGTCTTTAAGTCGAGAGTGATTAGGTTATTTCTAGGCAAGCGTGCTCTGTCATCGCCTTACCATCAGGTGAGATAGTGGTCAAACAAGAGCCTACCAATGATAAGAATAAGATTACGTTACTTTAATAAGCCTTTTTCAAATTGTATTACGACATTCAGTAGCTGGAACGATTGAAAACTCGAAAGCTGATTGGTTTATCTTATAGTCAATTCATTACATCTTTATCCTGGTTAGTCAAAAATCAAAGTACCCAAGTAAATGCGTATGGTTTATATCAGTGGCCATATTCATCGTTTAAACCAGTACTACCGTAGAGCTGAATCCAGGATATGAGCTATCATCATCATCATCTTTCTGCCCTTATCCCATGTTAATTGGGGTCGGCGCAACACGTTTTTTTCTTCCATTCTGTCCTGTCAGCGGTCACGCTATCACTAACTTCCTTTTCTTTCATATCACTCCTCACACAATCCATTCTTTTTTTCTTTGGCCTCCCTCTCCCTTTCCATCCATCCACATTTATACCCATAACTCTTTTAGTTAGATGTATTTCACCCCTTTTCTTCACATGACCATACCAAGATAAGCGGTTCCCTTTGAACGTTTCTGTCACTTGCGCCACTTTTAAACTACCTCTAATGTACTCATGATACCAAGATATAAGCTATCCTTGTACTGAATTTCGTCTATAACATATATATAGAAACTTTCGCCTTTATAATATTACATAGTGTGATTCTTCGCTTGACAAATATAGGCCTAATTTCTAAAGAATGCATTCGCATCACGGTCAAACTCTGTCAAAAACACCTTTAATTTTCCTTACAGATTGTAAATCACCCCTGTGATTACGAATCCCTTCCGGCACTCCCAAAATTTCCCGAACAAAAAGCAAAGTTAACAACCAAAAAATTCAATACATATGTTTGTAACTAATTACACCTTTTGTCGCAATTGAGGCATGAGTCCGCAGATGTCACGTCTAATTAGTAGTGTTGTGTGCGCCTGACGTTAGCACGTGGCGTCGCATTCCGATTAAATTGAACGCCGATGCGCACCCGTGCTTAATGTATTTAATTAGTGCACTATATACATCGATGCTGTAATTAGGGTGGTTCGGATCTAGCGAGGGATTAGGTAAAACGGAATCAGATTAAGTAATACGACAAAATTCTGTAAATATTTTTAAAGAAGAGAATAAAATAAGTACCTACTCTACATCCATAAGTAATATTTATGTAGGACCAAAAGACCTAGACAATGATGACACACTGAGAGGCAGACAAATACCCACTGTAAAATCTTTATTTTTAGGATTCCGTACCCGAAAGGTAACCAACGGGTCTATCAGCGGGCTGTATCTTACGACCCGTTCAACTGTGTAGCGTAATATCGTATCTATCCGTAATAACGGATCATGAGACAGCCGAAAAAAAAAAAAGTTTATAGGAAAGTGGTTTTTTTTTTTCGTTTTATGGTACGACTCGCACTTGGCCGGTTTTAAAAAAAATAATTATAATTTATCCATTTGGCTAGGTTAGGTTAACTATTCCCCACAAACCTCCGTTGAAAAGGGAACATCCTCCGACTAGACGGGTGTTGTGTCTGGTCTGGGCAACTACCCGATGGTTGAATGTGGACTGTTAGAATTTTAACTGAGCGATGGAGGATTTGCGTGTTTAGTTTGTAGCAGCATAGATGACCGATGACTTGGTGAGAGTCGCGAGTGGGCGGTGGATGCGAGACGCACAGGACCGGTCCGGTGGGATGCTTAGGTATGTCCATAAGAGGGCGGCTGACAGCTGAAATGAGGATGATGACAATGATGTTGACTTAGATGCCGCTACAGGCCTAATCAAAATGATTACAAGGGAATACAAGCGTGACGATTGAATCTCGCTTGATGTGATAATCCTCTAAGTAAACCAGCATCTATAATCAAAACCATATCTATCGATATACATACACATCTCTTACGTGACTTCGCACCATTTCAAGGTAGGTACAAATGTGCTGTATAATGTTGTATCTGGCTATCGACAACGGGCGTATTAGCTAATGAGATCAAAATTAATTGCATGTCGATATTGTAATATAGTGTGACAGCTGCATGTTTGCACGTGACGAGCGGAATTAAATATAAATTGGGGTCATTAGATGATCAGTTTAGGTATTGGCTAATGTTTTGGTAAAATTATGGTTTCATAGATTGCATTTAACGAAGGTTCATGGCTAAATGGTAACAGCCACACTGGTGACCATCGATTATATGCTGGGACTCATCCGTGTTCACGCTTGCAAACGCGAAGTTGCTGACCCACGCTCAGCAGTCGCGTTTGCAAGCAAAACAACCGACTTCAAAAAAAAATTGTTTATAATTTAGGTTCCGAGAGTTGGTGCCAAAATAAAAATAGTTCTTTACAAAAAAACAACCGTCTCTAAAAAAAAATACACTAAAAATTAAAATAACACTTTTGACTTCGGAAGTTGGTGTTTGTATTTTATTTCTTCGTTTTTGGGCACCGACTTCCTAAATTAACGTTGTTTTTTAATTTTTAGTGCATTTTGTTTTGAAAGTCAGTTGTTTTTTTTCTCACTTTTTAGTTGTTATACCCCAGTACTGAAAACCCCAATAACATGGAACGTGGAATTTAAACATAGTCGTAATTGGAGAACACCAAAACTTCATCTACATAGACGTATTTTACGTTTTTGTTCAGTTTTTCAAAAAGCGCTGAAGCTATTTCGATAAAATTTATATGGTGACCACCTCGGGAGTATATCGGATACAAAAAAATTAAAAATCGGTCCTCGATTGACAGAGAAATCGGCGGACATACATAAAAAAAAATACAGTCGAACATAAAACCTCCGCCTTTTTCGAAGTCGATTAAAAAGAAAATCAATAGACACCGACTTCTATAACTAAATTGACCATTAACTTTGTAGTCTGATAGGCTTAGTCTGCAGAACTTGTGCATCCACTTTATTATTGACCTCGTGATGGCAAGCGCAACTGCTGAGAATGTGTCCTGGTTGATTCCTAGTTCGAGCAAAAAGTTTCAAAGGTTTTTCACTAGGAATTTCTCCGCAGCAGCTCGGAGGTTGGATGTCGGTAGTTTGGCTTCCTTAAGCGTCGGAAAGCGCGAAAAGCCGTTGGTCCACCAGATCTCTCTCAGGTCCCATCGGACTATGAGAGAAAAGGAACAGTAAGTACACCTGCATCCGGTCAGGAAGGTTATTGTTATAATAATAATAATTATTATTAATAAGTAAACAATATGTATATAAAAATGAATAAACGGAATAATATTTTTTTTTTTTTTTTTGTGTGGTGGGAAATCATCCAATGACATCTCCCGCTCTGGGTGGAGCGGGAGGGCGTGTCAGACTCTTACTGACTAAAACCTACTCCTGTTCTTTCCCTGGCTGAGTGCCCAGGTGAGCGATAACTCTGTTACGAATTTATCCGCTACCCCTAGGCATAACCATACTTACCTAATGACGCCATCTTGTTTTTTTTTCAAAATTCATATTGCCAATGTCACCTCAGCTGTCAAGATCAATCTAAAGATACTTAATTTTTAAAATCCATCCAGCCGTTTCGACTATAGTACACGCTATGCCTACCTACCCACCAAAGAAATAGACAAACATACATTATGTACAAACTCTCGAAAAATATTACCCTTCTTCTGAGGCAGTCAGATAAAAATATAGTACTGGTATTCAGCTAGACCTAGTTTGACTAGAGACTTCAACATGGTTGAGAAAACGATAGATATAGTTGAGGAGACAGCGTCGAACAGAAGCAAAAAAATACTAATAAGTCAAAGTCAAATCACATACTTTCAATTTGTACTCTCTTCTTTTAGAACTGCTAAGGATCAGCTTAAGTTTATGGCAAAAAGCAGCCTCGAAATCTTCCCTAATTCTTATTTATAGACGAGAACACACTATGTTCACCAAAATAAAATAGACAAGAAGACCCCAACAAAACCGATTATGTGCGACTGTCTGACGCAATCAATCCCCAAAATCCTATAAAAGCAGATTAACGTAGGTCCACTCGGACAAATTGTGTATTAATATTTTATGTAGTTCGCACCGGCCTACCGGGAGCCAGCTATAAAGCTGTCATCACAAGACAAACTGCTTGCACTTCTTATGGGTGATTTAAGGTTGGATTATAGGGAACACATACATAATGTAGGAGTAAATTTTGGTGGCGAAGTGTTGATGGTTTCTAGTGAATTTTGTAAGTCAATGGGGTATTGTGTTAATGGAATGGATGTTCGTGTTTTTTTTTTATAACTGGCTCTATTTTTGTATTAAAAAAATATTGGTAATTGAACAAAAGCATCGTTGTAAAGTTGTCTCGTACCAAAGCTCTTTGGTTTAGGTAAACGATTGTAAATTATTTATTTATATCACATTACTGTCTGTCTGTGTTGTTTGTTTGTGTTCTGTCTTTTTTTTTTGTGGAGGTCAGATAGGCAGTCACTCCGTGTAAAGTACTGATATCCAGCTGCATCCGGTTAAACTGGAAGCCGACTCCAAGATATTTGGGAAAAGGCTAGGTAGATGGTACTATCTACACTTTAAATGTCTTGTGTGTCGGGCTGGTGTCCGTCTAAAGTGTGTATTTTTATATTTGTTTTATCAAAATGTCTTGAAAAATCTTGAAGAGATATTTGAGAATCCACAAAATTTGCTAGCTGTATTAAATTATGCTTTTAAAAACTCAAAACTAAATTCAGATTTACATTTTTGTTTAAAAAAACTTTATTTCGGACAAGTAAAATCCCAATTAATCCAAAACTATTGAATTTTCCTTATATAAAAAAAAGCAATGTCGTTACATCAAATCGGAATATAACCCCTATCTCCAACAATTCCCCACAATTACAGCAACTCCAATACATTTAGCGACATGAGAACAGAACTGTACTGAAGCATTTAATTAGTATTAGACCAATCGCCCGAGGCAACGCGGACACAGCCTCAGTACCATTGTGATTGATATATGAGAATACCGTTAGAAATTCTAGCGTGTAAGTCTATGTATTGGATTTGAAGTGTAATTGCTCCGGTACGCTGGCGTCGAGAGTAGGGATGAAGTGGAAATGACGACTCAAGGATAAATCAAACTTTAGTAACAATAAATAGCAAAATTATTGACAAGTAAATACCCACAGCAGAAGAGTAGCGAATAAAAATATATTCGAAAAAAATATTCTGAATATAGAAATATAAGCCTCTGCTTACCGCTGCTTACCTGGAAGACGGCAGCAGCAAAACAGCAACGTATATTAATAAAATGCTGTGAATGTGTGCTATTAATAATCTCGTTATCAATAAGAAAGTAGGTAGAGCATATTCCAAAAAAATGTTTCAAAAAACCCTAACTTCTTAGGAGTTTTTTTTTGTCACTAGAGTTTTTCAATTTTTTCAATTTTTTATTTGCAGCATTTTAGTGAGTTATAATTTTGGAATTGTCTCTTTGAGCCCTTTATTTTGATATACCACATACCCTTATGACCTTGTCAAAAAAAATACGTCTACACTTAGCGAATGGCCTTCGTAATTTTGTTTTTTTTTTTATTTCATGTACCCTATGTCACTTAGATACTTCATTTGTTAAAATCCATCTAACCATTTAGGCGTAACAAAGAACATACACACACATGCAAACAAACAACATACATAGTCTCGAAAAACATTTCCCTCCAGAAGGCAGTCGAATAAAAACAAAAAAAACACCAGTTTTATTAAAGTGAAACACCCAATTACATTAAACACAGTTACAATCAATCATGACAAAGAGACACTAAACAGTAAAGATAGTCAATCTCTTGCAATAAGACTCAAACACACAACACTAACAGAAATGCCTCCAGGCCACTAGAAACAGTAAATTCGGAACTCATTACAAGCAATAGCAGGAACATAATTACGTACTAGCAAATGATAATATAATCGCACAATTCCCTTGCAATGTCCCAGGATGAGCATCATTAATATATGGAACTAAATTATCGACGGCGGATA
The DNA here is from genome assembly GCA_951329385.1 of Polia nebulosa. Taxonomy (NCBI): domain Eukaryota; kingdom Metazoa; phylum Arthropoda; class Insecta; order Lepidoptera; family Noctuidae; genus Polia; species Polia nebulosa. Next base: position 5,424,687 of record OX589609.1, read on the forward strand.
AGCACTGTTCAGTGTGCCCAGCACTAAATATCTTTGCATCGTAATAGTTGTCTGGGATTGTAGGGATGTGATGTGGGTGTGTTCCCGTCGATATCATTTTATATAACAAATATTTATGTATTTGGTTTATATTTAGCACTTAATTTTCACAATTTGCAATAAAAACTCCCCCTGAACCTTACTTTGATTTGTAAGGTTCAGTACGACCTATAAAAACTACATTCTTTATAGTTTTAACTTTGTGATATTTAAAAAAATTATAATATTCATCGTTGCATTCTGAAACCGAGCACAACCTCATCACAAATAGAATATCGACATCTTCAAAGGACATCCCATATCTACGATAACACGCATATCCACCTATCAGATGTCACCATCTCATATGCGGAAACCACATTCTGTTCCTATTCTGCCTATAATATTCCAGTTCATTCCCCTTACATCTGGTTTGAACCGGTACACAACCAGTTCACACTGCTCCCTATCAGTTTAATCTAACAGTGCAAAATGTTCGCATATGGAAGGTCTACATACAATGGTTTGTTGGTACCTTTAAGCTAAATGGACAATGGTGACCGCTGAATTTCAGAAAGGCCAAACGCCTCTAAAGGCCGTCTTTGTTTTGCACGGATGGACGGCTAAAGGGGCTTTATTATACATATGGAATGAGTTACTAGGAAACGGAACGTCGAAGGTATTTAGCCTTTGTTTCTAGGATCAGATTTGATTACGGCGGTTGAGTCATTCGGCGTGTGTGCACGAAAATTGGTTCCAAGTAATCGAGATTAAATTCCAATCTTGTGTTTGTATTTTAAGTGCGATTTCTGGAATTTGTATTAAGGTTGGCTGTCTATTTTTACAAATTAGAAATAGAAGCTCGTACTGAAAAAACAAATTACTTACTCTTTCTTCAGCAAATATTTCGTCGACTCTTCACGTGGCCAGGGGCTGGCCTTATTTTGCCATTCGACGTGGCAATGCTGCCTGCGTTCTGGGCACTTTTCCCATTAACAACGATGTGACGAATTTTTCAATGCCCAATGAGCTATACTCCTTTCTCTTTTATGCCGCTTGTACATATTTTATTTATTTTCTTTAAATTAGTTTAGTTATGTATAAATATAAATTGTAATCAAATAAATCCCGTTGACCAACAGAGAAATATATTATCAGTACCTACTTGAAAGAAGTTATTCCAAATATTTGTTCTGTGCTGTATTAAGATGTACATTGTATTCAAAATAGTAAAAATAAAAAGTTTCTGAAATAATACCCAATAAAATTAAAAATTAAAACGACACCTCATTACAATAATTTTTCATTCACCATCATCATTCTCCTGCCCTTATCCCAATTTATTTGGGGTCGGCGCAACATGTCTTTTTCTTCCATACTCCACTATTAGTCGTCATCTCTGTAGTCACCCTCTTTTTACCCATATCCTCTTTCACACAGTCCAACCATCGTTTATTTGGCCTTCCCCTACTCTTATAACCATCCACATTCATACACAAGACTTTTCTCACGACATTTTCTTCATTCATTACAATAATTTTTCTAAGGAAAAAATCTTAAAAATGTAAACTCGCAAACTTTTTAAATCAAAATTGATCACTGCCCAAACGAAATAATTAGGAGCGAAGTTACCCAACTCTCAGAGACTACAACTAGTACATTTGCATCGGAGAGCAGTTAACGGAGCCATTATTGAAATTTTATGTGAGTTTGATTATTATTCAGAAGACCGCTATTAGGACTGGACACGGGATTAGGGTACTGCTAAAATGGTATGGAAACAGATTTTGTAACTTTATGTGTTAACAGGGTGGAAATCTCAAAGCGGGTGCTGGAGGGGGAGTATCTAAAATATTGATGGTGAAGATATTATTTTTTCGCGTTTGAGTTGTTTCGATTCCCGGCTCAGGTAGGGGACTTCTCAAAAATGTATGAATGCAATTGTGCCTATAAACTGACGAGAAATAAAACCACGTGCATGGTACGGTGCCGTAGCGGCCCGTTATAACATGCGGGCTAAGAACGGGGCAATGTTTTTTATTATGAACATATTAATTGAGTTCTCGGTTTGACGTTTAAATTAAAAACAAAATAAAAGATTTATTTATCTAAACTTTTACATGTTTATTACAATTTTAAATAATAAATAAGTAAAAACTTCACCTTAGTAACAATTATATATAAAAATATACAAAAATAGTTACTTTTGGGTAGGAATTAGTTGCATCAAAATTTGGAGTACCAAATTTCCTTCCAGTGTACTCTGTATTTTTCCACTCTCTATAAAAGGTACGTATGTTTGGTATGTTGTTTTAGATCCTCTAACACATTTGAATATTTACTACTCAAGACCAAGTCCGCGTGGAAGAACGTACATTATATATTATCCTGTGGTATAGCTAGCATTAAAATTAGGACTAATGGCAAAACAATACAAAAATGTTATAATGAAATGACATAACAATGGCACACACAACAAACACACCACCACAAACACGCAAACACTCTGGAAACAGTCCTAAGAGCGCGTAGAAAACAATGAATTGAAACCTTGATATACAAATCCTAGAATTAACTCCTTCCATACCAGCCTACCCAAACCTTGAGTGAACAGACATCGTTGAGTTATGTAATGGAAACCTGTTAATTGCTCTGAAAGTGCCAACGTACATAATTCATACAATCACTAACTTATGTGGCGTACACTCCGTGTATATGCTTCCGTTGCGATGCATATTATATGCATGGATGACTTCATTTGCATGTTATTGCCGAGGGTCACACATGGTTTAGGATTTTTGGTGTTAATATGCACTGGAATTTATGCACTATTTATGTGTAACTGATAATGTGACTGTCGTAGATAGTTCTAGGCTGGAATAGTTTAAATTGCCTATTATACACTAAAATTTTAAATAAGAACCAATCGGCATCGCCAAGAGTCCGATAGCTTTAACGAGAATCAAAAAGTGCGGCATTGTGAACCCTTGGTGCGCGAGTCGGACTTGACCGGTTTTTATTATTCATTGTTTTACTTTAGAATTAGCATTTATAAAATATACATTCAAAGTTTTATGCTTTTATGAAATATTTCCGATTTTACGACAGATTGAAAACCAAAACTTTGGAAAACACGACGAAAAACATTTTATTAGTACTTGCGTTGTGCAAATTTCAACTCTCTAACTATTACGGTTCGTGGGATACAGCCCGCTTACAGCCAGACGAACAGCGGGGGCTTAGTGACAGGGTTACGTTGGTTCAGGAATGGAACTCTCAAGATAGTAAAGTAAGTTCTATCAATGAGATTAAATTTATAGTTCTAAAAGTATAGTCTTGTTCAGTTCAAGCTCACCATGTTCTTAGACAAGACAAAGTACAAGATCCATAAAATCATTTTATTTTAATAATTTTTCAGCTTTCTATAATATATTATTACATCGACGTAGGTCCAATCAATTTATATCCAGTTTACTTCAAAGTACTTCAACAGCATTATTCATTTTCCAGTTAATTTTCAATGCAAAGCCACTCATCATTTTCATAAAAACATTCAGTATCATCTGACCACGTCGAAGCCTTTCAACAGAATTTAAAATTATATTTCCATCCATAATGAGCATTATTTTGTGAAACCAAAATAATTTGCTCGATTAATGAGTTCAAACGGAGTCAGATTTCATTTTAATTGGTGGATTACTCTGACATCTGACGCCTTGTTTTTTAGCAATTCAAAACAGGGGACTTTTACGTCATCCTTGAAGGAAACACAGAGATAAGGCGAACGTAATTGCACTCGTTTTTTAACTGCTTTATCTGATTCTTCCTTAGCGTCACGATTCAGCTCCAATCTGACCAAGCATGTTAGTCTTGCCACACAATTTTCTACTTTAAATTTGTAAAACTTAGGTTTCTAATGGGTTAAAAGATATAGATACTCAAGCATTTTTCCAAAGCGTCTGCGGGCATCTATCAGGATGGACAAGCGTTTTGTTGAATCGTGAATTGGACGTTGGTCCGAGAGTTTTAAATCTGAACGATTTACGCGAAAATAATAGCTGGAAAGCAATCCCGTTGGACGAATGAAGGTTTTTTGTCGAATTCGATTTAGAATTCCTTTTTATTTCTTTTATTAGTGGAGTGAGCTATTATTGTGGTTTCATTGACCATTATCATGACTTTTTCTTTCCTATTCCTCTACGTTTGTGGTTTCGGTATTTTGAAGCCAAACAATTGTTGCATTTTGCATTATGTAAGTGATTTCACTATCAGTGAAATCTCTATACCAGTAAAATTCAAATAAATAAAAGATGTTTCATGAAAAAACACTTAGAAAACATAAAATGGTATAACGTAAGCTGTTACGTGATGGAGCTATTAAAAACAAACAAACTTACTCACTTTTACAATATAGTCTTATTGAAATTAATGAAGCAGTTCAAAAGAAACCAGAAGCTCTATTGAAAAAAAATAATACTGTCGCAATAAATATAGCATAAATGATTGATGCCACACCATCTTCCCTCAACTCTTGCCCCGTTAGCATTGAGCATACCGGACCACTGACAGATGATCATTAATCTTGCCATGTATGTAAATTTTGCTCTGATAAATCGTTGGTCAAGCAAAACAGGACCTCGTCCATTATTTTGGGTCTAGGGTCGTTTGTTACTGTACTTGTTTGTGTTGCTACTTTGCTGTTTGCTTTTTATTTATTAGCTTAAGTGTGTTCTAGAGTCTGATTTACAATAGTGCTTTGAATGTTTTGACTGGTTTGAATTTGTTAGTGGCTGGAAGATTGGTGGAATGCTGATTTTGTTGCTATTGTCATTGTGTTTGAATTTCAACCACTCTTGATGGAATGGCTATTAATGTTCAACATCATCCAAAAGTACCTAAAGACACATTTTTATTAATTTAAATTTACATTATTATATATCAACCAACACACTATATATCTAAATTCGATGTAACAATCCAAATCTACAACACCACGAATCCATCCCTCAATTCCTACACACACATCTACACATATAGTTATTAATACAGGACCAGGGCCACATAGCCCGAAGCATCTCTCTCCCCTCGTATTGTCGTCAAGGCGTAAGGGTCAGTGTACTATGACATGGCCTCTGTCGCCTCTATCCGTCTAATATTGCACTTGGATAATCCAATTAGTGTTCAATAGTGCAGATATGTTTCCTTTGATGTCATGGATTTTAGTCGTTTTGGTGATGCATTGTGGGTTTTAATTATTGTCATTGTTCTATGAGATTGTATTGTTATTAAGTGTAAACATACTTATTAAGTAAATAATCTTTAGGTAAGTATCATTATAGAAAAGTACTTAAAGTGAATGCAATGAATCCTTTTACCAAAACCATTCAATTTTTTTATATTTAGATTTAATTAGGCACTGCATGCGTTGGCATCGTCATTCACAAAAATGCATCATGGCTATCCCATGTCTATTTCCCGGAGGAGTAATTAAAATAATTGAGTCACATAAATTGCAAGCCGATAGAAATCTGAACAAAAATTCTCACGCCTCTAACATTAGCAAATAATTACAACATAACAAACATCTAAATATGACAAACGACTTTAATCCACTCATGTGTGAAGACGCGTGTACAAAACTTAAGTTTGAACAAAAAATTATCAACAACAATAAATTTTAAACCATCACCACTGCAGCATAGAATACAAAATCCCTTGATGTTGATAAAGTTCTAAATCAAAATAGTTTAAACTGTAGGGCGTGTTGCAGACAAGTCAATGTATGTTAACTCATGTTTAATGGTTTTCATAACACTCAATTGATCACGCATCGTGTCACAAATACATAAATTATTTTTAAAATCATGGGAAATGGTGGCACGTGTAGCTACTTTTAAATTATGAAATTGAAATTTTTTGAAGCAGCGTGAGAGTACGTGTGAGTTATTTAGATTATGTGTACTTATTATAATTCTATTTACTGCTTCATGAGAAGAAGATCTAAGTGACAAGCAGCAATCAATGATATTACGAATAGTTCACTTGGGGCATTCCAGTATGTGAGTTATTTTCTGGACCGCACCGCACTCACATTGGGTATCAGACGAGTCTATAAAAGCCCATTTTGCCAAATTGTATTTGCAGCGGCCTACCTGGGTACGCAGACCATTTAGTGCTTTCCAGGCTACTGCAGTTCCCGTCCGGGTGGCAGGTGAATAATTAATAAATTAATTAATTAATAATTCAATTGTTATCATTTTATTACACATTAATACAGTTGGCTTGACACATTAATAGGATTAAATAGTTATTTTGTAACATAAGTAGTAGAAAGTCTGAAAGGGGCTCTCATGACCAAACAGTAACAAAAATCGGTATGGGCTTGTGATGCCGATAAATAAAGAACATGTCATGAGGAACGTTTAGAGAATTAATGTGAATGATAATATGATTAGAGGAAGATCAAATAAAATGTGTATGGGTTGTGTGAAAGATGAAATGGATAGAAGAGAGATTCTTGTTGAGATTACTGAAGAAGAAATACTGCACCAAAAAAATAGGCAGTCATGGGGACTGTCGACAGATGCTAACACTTGAAACTTTGAATATAATTGTGTTATTTTTTTGTATATTTAAATTAATTATGGTGTGAATAGTTGGAATTTCATAATTTGTAAATTTAAATAAATTATAATATAATACGCCGATATGCTATGAGCAAAACGTCACTAGCATGTAGGTGACGCAAACCCATAAGTTTTACACCTACCAAACGTTGCTCAACGCGGCTAAAGAATTTTTCACTTCAAAAATGAGATTAGGTTAGGAGGATAAATCGTCATCCTCCTAACGTTATAAAAAAAAATCTTACAACCTTACAAAAGACAATATAAAAATGGGTGAATATGTTACAAAACAACTATCGAACTGTTTTATAACATACTCACCCATTTTTTAAAAAGTTTACGACGTAGTAAATTTTAATAATATTTTATTTAACAGACCAAACCACAAAACTAGTAACTGTATCAACTGAAAAGATTTCTACATCAAATATCGCAAAAACCTATATATCTACAACTGTTCTCAACAAAACCCATTCTCTTATTTGTTCACCCAATTCCCTCGTCCCTAATCCCAGCCTTTCACGAACTATTTGTCCACTAAAACAATTGCGACGGATAAGGAAAAACACTAACATCACGTACGCAGCGTTTAGCTCTGCTATCTCGACATACAGGAATTAGTCGAGACAGTGACCGATGGGTATCGGAGATAAGTTTACTCGAGTTCGCAGTCGGTTAACCAGTATAGTCATGTGTTATTGGGTAATTAGAAAGTCTAGAAGCAACTTTGGGTTTGTTATTGTATTTCTTAGTGATATACTCGTTTATGATGAACTTTTCTTCATCAAGCTGATTTTTATTTTGGAAATGGATAGCTGCTCTTTATTTAATATAGAGATTGTTCTAAAGAGGATTTTTCTCTGAAAGTTACAAGTGACTACATATCATCTGCTTAAAACAATTTTTTTTATCATCTTCAAAAACATTGACATCTATTTCGAAAAAATTTCATCAAAATATTCTCTCTACTATAAAAATACGTTACTTGAAAAGAAGACTGCAAAAGGAGGTATTTTATTCCTATAACCTGTAAAATTGTTGTTAAGTCTGAAGATATAGATAGTTACATCTTAAGAAAAAGCCCATCTAAGCTCGTTACCTTACCCATAAGAGCTCCATATTATCAATCTACATCATTACCGTAAACTCAACGAAATCTTTCTTCAAAACCTTATCTATCTACCTAATTACCTTCTAACCCTTACGAAGCATCACTAGAGACTTATCTGGCATGCAAATGATTCGTCCCGCCCCGCATCCGATCGAATCGGATCGCAATTAGTGTAAACGGTACGAGCAACGCCGTCGGTGTAAGCTCACTTGATCCGTGTTCCAGCTTTGCGACAGCCAAATCCGACGTGGATTTTTGATGATCTAGGGAAACTGGATGTGATTGATTTGATGTATGAAGTTATCTCTCTCTCTGTGGTCGGTCCCTCATGTTCGAGGATTGTGATCAGCATCAGGGTTGCATCTGGAGCGGATCGCCACCGGTTTCTGTCCAGCGCGTTGTTTTTACGACCGTATAGAATTTGGAAGACGACGAGTCTTTCACTTGATCTGTCCATCTTGTTGGTGACCGGTTGCGGTTATTAACGGGAGTTATTCATAAAAGAGGTCAAACACTAAGTTTGGACCGGATTAGGAATGGTTTTTAATGTATTATGAATAGTATCTGATTTGCCATTTGACGCTATTAGTTAGTTATATTCCCATTGGTATTATATTATCCAGTAGTGTACACGTATCATATTATGACCACTTTCAAAGGAGTCTGCCGAGCACTTCGGACATGGTCGGCTATTGCAGACTTACTTTTTCTGAAGAGCTTATCAATGATATTATTTTATATGTGGCAGTTTAAGGTCAAAAAATTTAACAGAGAATCTGTATTTGCCTGTTGGCCAAACATTATAATCTAAGGCAGACCAGATAATTTTTACATAACTAAGTGTCGGTTTACGACCTATGATAAGCTAAAAGGAATATCATAAGAGGTAAGTACTCTTATTTATGGACGACTCGCGTAATAAATACGTCAGAATTTTCTAATCTTCAATCAATCAAAAGTTTTAAATCACAAAAAAGACGAGTGCAATTGACTTACGAAAGCGATTATCGTTGTTATTCGATAGAAATGTAACCATTACATCCATGACGTTATGAAGATAAAGGTCAACGTGCTATGAAATCTTAAAATTTCCGCTTCGACTACCTGTAAATGTGCATTGACACTTACCCTAATGAAGATACCACTTCCAGTTCCAATCTAAATCGAAGTCTCGTATTTTGTAATTGTTGCGAATTCGCGCGCATCTATCAAAATTAAATTTTACAGGATTTTGGGCTTTAAATCTTTGCTATAAAGGATTGAAATGTTACACTATGTTTGCTTAATGTCCGTTCTGTATATTTCCAGTTTTCCACAGAATTGGACTCGACGTGTCCGATGTTTTTACTTTATTTGAATGTCACTGCTGGTGCAACAGAATGTACATTTTGTTGAGGTTTATTTAATAAATTGTTTGCTGCTGTTAGGTTTGTTGTGCACTTAAGAAAATTGCTACAACTAAATATAGGTATAGTAAGCTATAAATTATCAGTAACCACGGTGATTTTGGGAAATCATATACTTTTAGAGAGGAGACCATATTCCAGCTAAGGGAACGTTATAAGGCTGACATGCTTATGCTTATATTGTTACATTAATAAAGAGCTTCAAATTTATGTACTATATAGCCACCACAAGAAATCTTAGGCTTAAACATACTTGTACTTAGATGAATGAGAAATGATAAATGATTTTATTTTTGTAAGAAGGTTTAACAACGCTTTTACACGTCAACATTTTTTTATGTCAGTTTTATCTAGATGAGGCAAAGATCTTAAGCTTAAACAATACAGAAATCAAATCTGTACGTAGATAGTATACTTATATTACACAATATCATCAACATTCTAAAGTAACTTACAAAATAAAAACACAAACAAAAAAAAAAGTCGACTCATCAAATTGAATAATCATTGACAAAGATAAAATTGTTGCAAAACTATCATTTTTGATGAATCGTGAACACGCGTCGTTTACGTGACGGATCGCATCCGTCCGCACGACCAATTGCGAATGATAACTTTATATTTGTGAGTTTAAAAATGTTTGTCCGAAATTGAACCTTTTTACTAAGAAATAAGGGCGATGAAATTATAATCGATCATTTAGATTCGCCTGAATGAATTGATGTGTGTGAAAAATTTTGCGTAAGTCTTGAAATGGAATTGAATTGATGTTATGTTTTGCACAAGATAAACTTAAACTACTTCATCTATATTGAATTTCTGAATGCGTATACCTAGCTAGATACAATTTTTTTTTCAGTCATTTCTAAGTTTTGAGAACATTATAGTGTACCAAATGCCATTTTTTTGATATTGACGTTCAAGGCTATTCAATTTTTAGACTGTTTACTAAGATTCACATTACATGTTATTGTTCTAAAGTTTTCAATAGACAATGAACTAAAAACACCTATTCAGACACTCAATAATACACTACTAAGTACCAATAATAACAGACCTCCCAAACAGCTTAAAAGCTTTCACCAACAACTTCAACAAATCATCGCAACTATGAACAATATGAACTAAGATTACCATCTTATATCGTATTCATCACAGTCAAAGGCTTTACCCAAATCTAAACAATGTTACATCTGTTTGAAACTGTCAAACATTTTGGGCAGCAATGTGTATGTAAATGTGGCGTCTCTTCAAAGTTTATTGTTATCGCGAGATGCTCTTAAACGGCCCTCGATAGGCATAAGACGTTTGAGATATACTGCTTTGGAGAACGAGGAATATTCTCTGGGAGATATAGATGTTGTTTCTTCTTTATACTCACTTGTTTTTATGTTTTTATTAAACTAAGTGAAGCATTTCTCAGAAGTTGGTAAGGTGTGCTGTCTTAGGCAAAATCGATAATATCGTGTTTTAGTCTTTTAATAGCTTCTATTGTACCTTAGGGTATAATTATGTACTCTAATGAAAAGTTGGTACTACAAGGCTACTGTTTTTCTTTCAAAATCAGATTTTAAACTGCTCGTTAGTTGTTGAGCCAAAATTCAATAGCTACAGATTTTATTTTCATTCTCCTTTTAGTTAACCTGAATATACGAACATTTATTCAATATTCAGTACTCTTTTATGAAAAACAAATCCACTTTAAGAGAAAAATGTTGGATTATACAAACTGAACTGTGTGTATCTCATGTACCGATCCGTGTCTAAGTGCTACGGATCTCGTTTTCAAAAGCTAGTGAAATTCAAAACAGGCAGTTTATACGTCAATGAGTGCTGAGAATTTATTGAAATGACTGGGTATATTTCGGATTTTATTGTATCGCTAAATGTTCCAACTGTATCATTATTTCGAAGTTACTGACTGGAAATGGTAAATAAAATGCTTGTATACCAATTTGTGCTATGTTTTTGTCTTCGCATTTAACACTACATTTGAATTTACACTGTAGGAATCTTGAAGTTTTGCTTTTCCTTTATTCGTTCATTTTCCCGGCCTATCTGAGGGTTATTTTCCGTGTAAGTTATTTTTGTAAATTTACTAGCAGTTGCAATTTAAGGGTAGGATTGATTTCATGAATTTCATTTCATTGTGTTGGAATATATTTCATTTACGTTGTTACTTCTATTCAGATTATTTTTTCTGTTGATAATGTTTATCCTACCGTCAACCCTGTTGCTGATAAACGATATTACAAAGAAAGGTAATTATTCAAATAAAATAAACTTTTACAAAAAAGCTACTGAAACTAAAATAAGAATAGACTGTAATCATAACTCAGAGGACAGTATCAAAATATTCAAACGGACTTAACAAACGAAGTTGACTTACAGACCAACAAAAGACAATTCATCGTTCAAGACAAAACTATTGTAGCGAACCATTCTAGCAAAGCTTAATTTGGTATAGCGATACCTCAAAGGGGACGGAAGACACAAAATAACTAAAAACAGAAGATTGACTCGATACAACGAGTAAAGGCAGATGCACACACATATAATCACATATACCCAGATCTTAAACAAATGACGATTGCGAGTGCACTTGCTTCCATTGTGTTTGAAACGTGTCATCACCAGAGGTCGGAATTAGGTAGAGTTATTTATGTACTTGCATCGAAATGTTGATATTAATATGAATCTTCCCGGGATTTCTAATGGACAATCCCATGTGACCAACAATATTACAAATAAATAATAATTAAAACCTCTATTGTTTTCTTTTTTTCTCATAAGCTATGTTGTGTGAACTACCAATTTGGCAACGCCGCGCGTGCAGTAATTTAAATTGTATATAAGTAAATAGCTTTTATATTTAATAAATCACGGGATTTTTCTACTCTTTAAAATTAATCTCTATGGATTTGAGGCATATCCAATTTACTCTCTCGCTGTATGATATCAGTGTAAGTACATAAATAACTCTACCTAATTCCAACGTCTGGTCATCACTATTTATTTGATACCATTTTATTTGAGGTCAGCACGGCATCTCTTCTGTACCATTATATTAAATGTCATCTTAGTAGTGACGTCTTTTTCAGCCATATTATTTTTACAGAATCCTTCTTTTGGTTTTTTGGTCTTCTTCTACTTTTATCCTTATACACATTTTCAACTTTACTCATATCAAGTTCCACATTCCTTTCCATCACATGTTATGAAGCGTGTCTATGTGTGCGTATAATTTGGCTCCTTGTATCTTCATATATATAACCTTCTGTATTTGTCTTGTCAGTGCTCAAAAGTCGCGGTGGTTGTCGACTTCAAGCTAATGTATTCCGGCGCATTGTTTGTGGCAGACGGGATTATGTAGCTGATATCAAATTGCTAGGTAGAAGGGATTGGGTCGGTTTGTCAATGTGACGGGTTGTGGCAAGAAATTGAAGATGTTTTTGGTTCAGTGTTTTTGTGACTTTGTAATTAATTTCGAACATTTTTTTTAATAAAGAAGAAACTACAACTGGTACAGTAGATAAAGACTACACTGGCTAACTAATCTGCGAAATTTATTAAATATCTGTTCAATTTTAACATTTCAGTTCAGATCATGAGCATATTTCACAGTACCTGAATTCAGTATCTACAAAACTGTTGTCTACAAGTTGTCCATAGGTGAGAAACAATAAATTTCGCTAGCTTTAAATTATTTTTTATGAAACAAACAATGCTCATAGAGCTGTTCCATCTCAAATTCTTGCCAAGATTTCAACCAACCACTTACAATCTGTAATTTTAAACGTTACATCATCTTTAGAATCCCCATTAACACCCAAAACTATTCCAAGTTTAAAGACGTCAAACTATAAATCCAGGGTTCCATCGACAAGACCTTTTACTAAGATTAACAATATCTCAAACACTAGTTGGTCAAAGGACAAATTGCGATCCAAGATGGTAAATAATTAATTGTTCTAATGGAACAGTTAGTTGGGAACGTTGAAATTTGTCAAAACAAGACGACGGTATGAATAGATTGTATTTGTGAGATTCCGTTGCTATTGTTCAGTTTTGATGAGATTGTTTGGTTAAAGTCAAGACTGAGGTAATAGGAAGGGATAATGAAGTTGTAGATTAGTAAAGGAGGTTATGAGACTAAAAACATTTGTGTCCAAAAATAATGTCTACTACAGTGAAAGTTTTTTTTTAATTGTGTTGTTGATAGGCACGTATTTGACCACTATCTCACCTTATGGTAAGATGATGTGGTCGAAGATGAAGCACGCTTGCCTAGAAGTAACCTAAGTTTCATGATTTCAAGATTACTTACACAATCTTCATCTTTGTCAGCTTTAAAATCAGATTCACTTCAATTTTCTATTTCTATAGGAAATATTTTAAGTTTTTACTTTACTACCTCAAAACATAAATCATCGAAAACTTATCTGACAAAAGCAATACCACTAAAAATAAATAGCGTCAACCATCATAATCCCAAATTGGTTTCCAAACACGAAACTTTAAAAAGGAATCTATGATTGAATCAACACTAGATAAATCGGTGAATTGAGGGACCCTTTATTGTTACTTGAACGAAGATATACGTTTTACTGGATAAGGTTTAAACGTCCCGATGCGTTTAAGGTATTATCACCACCCACCAAAACATGTGGACTCTAGTTATTCGTTTTTTTTTTTGCTTAAACTATGTTTTATCTCTACTAGTCGAAGGCCTTTTTTCCATTTCCATTTATTTCTTGCCTTCTCCGGTCACTTTGTCAGCGTTGTTTATTTATTTCTATCCTTTACATTTTAACAATAAAGAATTGTGTATAGACGTTATAACCACTGCACTGCCATAAGTAAAATTAGTAAATGATTTATCTATTTGTCTATAGATTGATGTTGATTAATTATTATTTGTATTGAGAACAATTATGTGCCAAGGATTGTGATTTGGAATATCATTATAATCATTAACATAAATATAGGAATTTCTTGGTAATAGTTACTCATAACATGGATAGATCCATAAATTCACTTAATGGAGAGGACACGGATTCCTGTATATATTTTTGATGCCAATAAAATATTATTTTATTATCTCATTGATTCAACTAATAACATAATTCTCTTAATTTTCCCACTAACAACTGAGACGAAATCTTCTTAAAAAAATCTCGAAATAAATTAACTTTTAAAATTTTGAATTTTCAGAATCTCCAACTCCACTGTCACTTCCAGTCATCAAAACCTCCTGACCTCTATTGTGTAAAGCAATATTGAGTGCGGGTGTAAAGCCAAGTAATTGTGAAGATGTCTTCGGATTACCGACCCTTGGGGTGAGCTGAACTGCAGGGATAAGTGATACATCAGTGTCGAATTGTGTCCGCTTGTGTCCGTGATATGGTTTGAATTCTCGATGACTGATGTGTTTTTTAGTATTGATTTTTGATGTTGTTTCTTACAACTTGGTATTTGTAGGCCAGCGTAAGAATATATTGGGATTAACATATTTTTTTAAATATGTATTAGACTTGCTACGTAATCAAAAATATTAGAGCGCAAGTAACGGTAATGCGGGCGGGAATGTGTGCGGAGATGCGAGTGGTGGTGCGCATGGAAATGATTAATTTTCTTCAAAGAACTCATAGTAAATTGCCAACAAAAATTGGACTTTCCGTATAAAGTTATCAGCTAATCAAAATTAGTAAGGGAGGTTCATTTTCTTTTGCGAAATCGACTATAACTTTATTGAAGAAAGTTGCATGGACACAAGCAGTATAAAATATGACCACGAGATAAAACGTAGCTTAATGACCATAGTTAAGCTTCCTATTAATGAAAAAAAAATCGCACGGGTCAATCCACCAGGTTAAGCTACACTTGCTGGGGTTGGTCCATGGATGGATCATCTTTACATACCGAGACTCCTCCGTGCCTCGGCAAACACGTTAAGCCGTTGGTCCCGGCTGACAATCGTGGATCTTTGACAGTCGTTACGGGTCGTCAAAAGCCCGAAAGTCTAACAACCAGTCTTACCAAGGGGTATCGTATTATCCAATAACTGGGTTGTGGAGGTCAGATAGCCAGTCGCTTCATGTAAAATACTGATATTCAGCTGCTTCCGGTTAGACTGGAAGCCGACCCCAAGATATTTGTGAAAAGGCTAGGCAGGCAGTCAAATGAAAAAAATGTACCCGGATCAGTACTTCTTATCTTATTAATATTAATACAGATTAGATACCGATATAATAAACTTACCATGCCTGCTCAATCTATCCGTTATGTGAATATAAATAATCAGAAAGTAGGCATTTAATTTAACGACAGTAGCACTCTAAAACATTCCCCATTCCCTTTGTTTACTCAAGGGGAAATAATTAGAGCAGATTCGGATGAAAATAAGGAAGGAAAAAGAAATAATAATTCATCAGGTAGCGAGAGATAATCCTGAAATTTTTATAATGGGATGTAAAAAAGGTGCTGTTCCAAGAAGAGCGAAGCTGCAATTAAAATTTTATACATTTTCAATCCTTAAAAAACAAGATTTTCGATTGGCAAACAAACCTTAACTTAATAACCTCTTAAAAATATACTACTATGTAACACACACACATGTGTACATATTTCAAGAAAATCAATTATTTTGCCGACGTAGCGACCGATCGTTAGGACGTAGCGATCGCTATCAATGTCGAGACTGCAGGGCCAGGACTCTTCTAAAACAGAGTAGGTAATGGGTGTTTAACACTTTTGTTTATTTCTTTTTCTGCATGATTGTCGGATAAAAAGTGCGACCAGGCATTGCAAAAGACGGGCAGATTTGACAGAAAAAGTCGAGCTTTGCCAAGCAGTGGAACTCTAGAATAAAGCTATATTTGCTGTGGTGTATATCGTAGAAGATTTTTTTTTAAATTGCTGCCGACGTGACCTAGTAGCTGAGCCGTTGCAAGCAGCAGTATCGAAGTTTGTAATGCTATATTCACTTTCATCGCTTCGCTCTTTGTGTACTCCAAGTTTATTTACAACGGGGAATAAGAGAATACAGAGATGAAGCAAATTAGCAATTATGTTATAAAAAAATCATCGGTTGTTTTAAAAGCGGTATCGTATAGTATATTAATTTGTTTTAGCAACACGATACACTGTGATGAGGGTCAGATACGTTATATGAGAATGGATATAAAATGGATGCTTTTCATTTTTATTTTAGGGATATGCTTTAAAAAAGGCAATGTATTTTTTTACGAATATTTTTTTTAATCTGAAAACTGTGCAACAGTTTACCGAATAGTTTAATACATTTTATTCAAGACTGAAAAAATATTCTTAATTTTGTAAAAGACATTGTTTTTCGTAGTTTGCCAGTAACTACTTACTTTTAAATTGTTTTAGTACTGAAATTTTGTTTTATTGCTCAAACAATCCTTGTTATTTGAACAATGTAAATATGTGTATACTATTAAAATAATTATAAAATAGTTATCTAACTATACTTAAGGCGCAGATATACGATTTCTAATGATTTTAAAATGAACATCACGTTTAAACTACCAGTCTTCTTCTTCTACTTCTTTGCAAAAAATATAAAATATGTTACTTTAGACAATTTTCTTCGTTATTTGAGTGAATATTTGAAATTATATTTTTATAACATAGTGTAATTAATTTGTCAATCGCGAATAAAAAACTGAGAATTAATCAAAAACAATAATTTAATTATGTATCTTTACGTGTTTTAGTATAATACTTGTTGTTTTATGTATAATAAATGATGAATGCGTCTAATTTGGCACAGCGCTCCTTGATGGACAACTCCTAATACTGGACGTCAGACTAGCTGCCTGAGCTCAGCACAGAACACGCAAACTAACCACTCAAGGCCGTTGGTTGAATCTAATAATAATAATAACTTTATTTCACAAAAATATACAGATTTCACAATGTAAAATGAGAGAATTTAAAAGAGCTTTGGTAGTAACACAATACAGTACAATCTAAATACTAATAACTAATCTGTACACAATAAGGAAAACCCTGCCTCTCAAACTAGGTAACCTGTATCTTGAGAGACAGTGATTCAGCCTAAAATTGATGCTATAATATTTATAGTAGACTGTGTCGATCTACCCGAGCGTTCTAAGGAAATAATTAGTAGGAAAATATATTTACATTCACATGATATGTGTGTTTGTGTGTGAGCGTGTATGTATGTGTGTGGGCGCGGGTGTGTGTATGTTTGTGTGTGCGTGGGTGTGTGTGTCTATATATGTGTGTGAATCTATCTGGACCTTAAATCAAAAACTCCTAACTAGATAAAACTTAAAATATGGAGTAGAAAAAATCCTTGCCATCACTGTAGACTGAAAGTGTATCCAATCTGTTTTATTTCTGAACGTAACTTATTCAACATAAATTCCGCCGCATACATTGACCAATCAATTCAAAACTATCACAAAATCCGGCAATCGCTCAAAATCCCTTAAACTGAATTGTGTCCCTCAAAAATTTGTAACAGATTTGTATGATCCATTATGCCACCCTTGTTCCAAACATATATATGTATTTTGTGGGGACGAGTGGTACTTATAAGTACCGTTCAGGACTCTCCAACATGTCTTAGGATTGAGACAGATGGCCGAGGAAACACTTGAAAGGATATTATCATTTTTGTGTCGAACTTTTCTTTCTTGTAGGGTGAGAAAAATATGGTGGATAAAAGACTTTTGAGATGTAATACATCCGTCATGACTTCTTGAGTAACTATTTGTACCTTTGATAATTTGACTAAAAGGGTTAGGATTAATTGCTATATAAAATGAGTATAAAAAAACCGGCGGACTTCGCATATGTAGGGTTCCTTACCAAATTATTTTTTAACTTTTTGTATGACTTTGGGTTAACAAAATGCTTATTCTGGGAAAATTTGAAAACTGTATCTCCAACCGATTGGCTGTAAAACCTGTGTGACAGATGAGGGACAGACAGACAGACAGACACGTGAGTGACAGCAATAGGGCTCTGTTTAGACCCTTTAGGTACGGAACCCTAAAAATAATGACATCTACATAGTAAACTTATACCTTGTATTGAAGCTTTTTACCTACTTGTAAAAATCCATAAATTAAAAAAAAATATTGTTGAGTTTCATTTGTTTCTGACTAAGTTTTCTTATTAATAATACCTAGTACTTACTTTCTTAACTTTTAATTGTTTTCGAAAAGCATTTGCCTAAATAGTACTTAAAAGAGCATTTAATCACAAAATAAGTAGATTTTTTTCCATTGACCACTATCTCACTTGATGGTAAGTGATGATGTGGTCGACGATAGAGCACGCTTGCCTAAAAGTAACCTATTCAATCTTGACCCCCAAGTTCGAACTATAAAAGCTACAATTTTCCTTTTGGCGACTAATCACCACTCCTCCACCGAAACTACTCTCTCTCTGCCTAGCCTTATTCCATTATTTGGGCTTGGCTCTCCTCGTCATTCTTCGTCAGAAGTGTCTTTGCTGGATCGTCGAAACGTTGCCAAATTGCCTGCCTTCAGGTCGTTGTTTACGACGGACGCCCAGCAGGTGTATTCGCTAACTCAGTTCACATCAATGTGATAGGCACTATGCAGTACATTGCTGCTTTGCTCGGTGGACATCGATTATAACATCAAGTTAACGTCAACTGAGTTAGCAAATAAATCTGCAGGTTAGAGGGGGTTGTCCACGTATTTTTGGGCTGTTGTCGATGCTCAGGACTTGTCTGGACAAGTTTCAGTGAAGGAATGAGCCTACAACCACCTTGTGGTCATTTCTCCACTGATACTTAAGTTATTAAAACTTAATGTACGAAGAAGAATCTAAGGAACTATCAAAACTACATTCTTCCCTTTTGACGTCCAATCACCATTCCTCCACCGTAACTTAAGTGATTAAAAATAAAAATGCAAATCCCATACAACCCCGCCGTCCATATTTTTATCTAATGTCGTATTTGCATACGACATGTTACAACACGTTGCGTCACGTGCCCACTGACGTTTCACGCAGATTACATTTATTTTCAATCTTCATTGTTGATTGAAAATGAAGATTTGCATGTTTTTGATACCTTTGTTGAGTAAGGGAGTAATATTGTCATGATTTTTTTTGTTAAGGATTTAGAGGCAAGTAGCTTTGTTGTGTGGAAATAAAAATGAATCAGTGAAAAGGAAAACATATAAAGATAGGCAATTGTCCGGCTTTCGTATTAGTTGACAAATAAAATTCAAGAGTCATAAAAGGAGGCCTCCTCGCCTATCTCGGCCAAATAGTCAAGACAAGACACAGAGATCGCGCGACGCACCGAAAATGCCTGGAAGAACTATTGGTCGATGAGGCACTTAATGAAGGGACCTCTCCCTCTTTCTCTAAAACGAAAGTTTATGGACATGTGCATTCTTCCCACCCTCACCTATGGGGCGCAAACGTGGTTTCTTACCAATCGTCGAAAGTCTGCACTTGGAGTCTGCCAACGCGCTATGGAACGAAGTATACTGGGTGTCAAACTCACAGACCGAATTAGAAACTCTATACTTCGATCTAAAACACAAATAGCGGACGTTAGCCACACAGCTGCGAGATTAAAGTGGAACTGGGCTGGTCACATCTGCCGCATGTCGGAAGAGCAGTGGGCAAAGATTACCACACAGTGGATCCCGAACGAAAAGAAACGACAACGCGGCAGGCCCAGACAGAGATGGCGGGATGAGTTGGATTCCTTCTCAAAGGACTGGCCCAAAATTGCAGAAGACCGGGAAAAGTGGAAGGAGGGAAGGGAGGCCTTTGCCCTGCAGTGGGACAGCACAGGCTCATAATAATAATAATAAAAGGAGGCCTTTTTTCAGGATCGGGACTATAACAAAAATGTTTGTTATACTGAACAGATTGGGAAGGAGCCAAGTTTGAAAAGAGGAGATCTATAAGAAAATCGGGTATGTGAGAATTTTGAACTTTTTGTTTTGCTAACTCTTTTTGCTCTAACTGCTGTGATGAGCATTTCTGACGAGTACTTATATTCATCATCGTTATCATCATCAGCCTTTTTTAATGTCCCCACTGCTGGGGCACAGGCGTCCTCCGTGTGAGAGGGTGTGGGCCGTAATTCATCACGCGGGCCCAATGCGAGTTGGTGGATGTCGCATGTCTTCGAATTTTTGGTTCTAGGACATGACGGTTTCCTCACAATGATTTCCTTCACTGTTTTGAGAGCATTGGTGATGAATAATTTACTCAAATTAAAGCGCCTGCCTGGGTTTGAACTCACGACCTACAACTTGTAAGTCGTAGCCGTTGCCACTGTTACTCGTCTTCCTTGGGATATATTTTTCCAATTCATTTTTAACGTATTCTTTGCAATCAGTAAACATTTACCACGTCTCACGTCTCTGTTTACGTAAGAAAATAAGAAACAAAGAAAAAAAAAAGTTTATTTGGACTCGCTCAGAAAAACACAAAATAATGTAAAATATTGACAAGGCATGTTAACTAATAGTAAAAAATAACAAGATAATAGCAATAAATAAAAACACTTGTGCGAGGCCAAATGGCTCATAGCTCAGCAAAATAATGATACGATATTTAAAAAAAATCACATCCAAGCCATTAAGTAAGACGCTAAATCTAATAATTTCCCGCAACACTATTATGCCGACTGTCCACTTATATCTTTTCTACCAAATGCCTGGTCATGAGGTAGGGTCAACCAAAAAATGTGCGGCCACCGTCTACAGCCGTTTGTCTTCATCGGCGACAGGTTTATGACCGGGGGCGGTAAATAATATCGGCGCGGGAAAAGACGTCATGCAACATTCATAGGTTACGTTTGTTACAGGTTGATGTTACTTGTTTTGGAAAAGATAGAGCATTTCTTAAAAGAATATAACGAAGAAGAAATAAAGAATATATGAGCATAGAATAATAGTTTTTTTTTAATGATCCTACTGCTGGGACACAGGCCTCATCTCTCGCCATCCTCATCTCCTTGTTCGGGTTGGTTGATGTCACATGTCTGCGATATTTTCCTTGACTGTTTTGAGAGTACTGCCCCCCTAGCCAAATAACTTTACTATTATCGTTTACGCGAACGCTACGCAAAATACGACGAGAGCAGATAGTGCAGGATCTTTATGAAGAAAACTTAATTCCGTCAGTTGGAAGCCAGATCAAAAAGTTCGACACAAAGATTTGATTAAAAGCTGCGACAGAAAATTTGAACGAAATCTTCTGATATACAAGTAACTTTAATCTTATCTTACAATATTATTAGGCTAAGTGCAGTAGTTAACAAATTAACCTTCATACCTTCTAATCAATAAACAATCCGCTTTGCTACATAAAATTGCTTTTATCATAATAAAATTAGAATTTGAAACAGTTTTCTCGAAGGTATGTAATGAAAGTAAAAAGCATTTACCTCTCAAAATAAAAAGACACGTCCTGTATATGAGAGTGTTACTGGATTTTCTCAAATACCTCTGAGCTGAGAGTATATTTCGAAATATAGTTGGACATTGGACCACAACTGGCGCCGTTCCTATTGGCAGGGATAAGTAGATACTGTACTATATTATTTCGTATTATTATTGATACAAATATGAAAAATGTTTGACAGAATTATGATGGTCTTTTCATTTTTCTTTTGTGTTCCCAACAAGGTCTAGCTTAGACAATAGATACTTAATATTTTGACATTAGATATGACGTTAGTAATTTTTTAGGTTCTAGCTATTAAAATTAAGAAAGTAGCAAAATTTTATTTTCTATGCAAAAATCTACTTTAACAAATTGGCTTAGCTATATTGCCGTCTCTATCTATCTATCGTTTATTTTCTTATCCACAAATAAAACAAAATGAAAAACTTAATACATACAAAACAGAGGAATTTAGCTCCAAATCCTGATGATACCAGTAGCTAAGTATTATTAGAAATGACATACACAGGAAAAATATTTTATTTGTGGGAGACTGATGCCTAAACTAAGCGAAGCCTGTACTTTAGGACACCACGTCCCCACCTAAATGATATGATATTAAATATAAAGTAAAAGTAGTCATAATGACAACCAAATGGGTACATATTGTGTGGATTAATGCTTAGCCAAAGCACGTGCTAAGTGACGTTTAGTAAATTTTGCTTCAATACTTTTGGAAGAAGGCAAAAGTGACACCGTATATTTATAAACATCATAGATAGCGCCATTTATGAGATTACTTCAGAACTGCTTTGTCATAAAAATGGTGACCTATTATCGAGATAACCGAGGGTTCCACTATAATTCTTGGGGTCGCGGGTTTGAATCGCATGAGTGCCATTATAGTTGAATGAGCAATCATGTTTGTCGAACCAAATGTGTTTTAGAGTATTTTATAGAATTTAGATTTTGATCTGACATAAAACTTACTTAGTTTTATTTTCACAATCTATATTTAAAAAAATATAATTATATTAAATTAGTTTTTAAAACATAAACATATAAGAAATTGCCTACCCCTAACTGTAAATACATTTTGGTCAATCCATATAGTAAAATGATAATCGAATCGTGTGGTCAACCAAAAACAGACTATATCCCTCCAAACATATAAACCTATTAATCAAATCAAACTTAGCCAGATGGCGTCCATATCCCAATAAAACCGATCCGTACTTAAATATCAATCAATAAGATGACACATTACTTTACAATAATTACATTTACCCAAAAAATATTCACCCTCTAATATCATAATCCGTAGTTTCCCCAAAATACGGACTTACCCTAAGATCCGTAATTTCCCCAAAATCTGTTTAAACGCAACTATTTTTGGTAAATCGGTGTGAAGAGGACTGGATGGTTTATAAGGGAGCTTTAATCAAATCATGGCTCAGACATAATCGAGTATCATATTATGGTGTTTTGTGGAAAAATGATAATAGAGTTTTTTGTCTATTTCATATTTATTCATGAATGTGTTTTATTGAATTATGCTGTTGCTGGTAATGGTGACTTTTCTTACATGCTTTTTTTTAGTTTTTTTTTTTTATGGGTTGGGAAATCATCCAATGACATCTCCCGCTCTGGGTAGAGCGGGAGGGCGTGTCAGACTCTTACTGACTAAAACCCACCCCTGTTCCTTCCTTGCCCTGAGTGCCCAGGGCGCGGTAACTCTGTTTCTAATTTAGCCACAACCCCTGGGCAGGCATCGGCCATGACGGACCACGTCATGATTGCTGACTTTGAGGCGCCCGTGGAACACTACTCTCGGGCCTGGTGCTGATCGGACGGCGAGCTACCCATTACTCGCCGTCCGCAGGCCCGGGACTCGCCATCCGCAGGCCCGGGACATGATTGAATAGTTATCGGTTCAGGTTCATCATAATATTACTGAGGAAAAAAAATTCTGTCTTTACTTCATGCTATCTTTCAACTATTTTAATTTTATTGCTTTCATCTTCAGCATGCCATTTATTAGGATTGAATATGATGATAAAGGCAAGATCGCGCGGTTGGTCAAAAACAAGATGGACCGATCAAGTGAACGACTCTTCTTCCTCCAAATTCCGAGACAGAACCGATGGAGACAAATTATCCATTTTAGATGCAACCCTGATGCCCACAGAGATTCTTCTTGCTCTACGAGCCAAAAAAACTTTTATTCGTAGAGCAAGAAGTTAAAATGAACAACATTAGCGTCTTATTTTATTTACTTAAACTATATTTCTACCTGTGTAATTTAGAATATTGTCTCTCGAGCTTTCAACATTTCCCACCCCCACAAAAAAACTAAAAAAAAAGGTTTTTTTGTTTCTTTTAGCCACCTCTCAAAAATTGAATCATCGTCTTCCTGCCCTTATCCCATGTTACTTGGCCGACCGGCGCAACACGTTTTTTTCTTTCATTCTGTCCTGTCAGTCGTCACACTACACTCAAAAATTGAATCAGAAACCAATTAAAAACGGCCAAAAATTGGTGAAAACCGAAAATGATCACGAAATTCGGTCGAAATTTAATGTGTCTTTTTATTTAAAAATTCTTTTAAATTACACACAGTTAATTTGATATTCTAATTAAAACAAACCATAGGGATATGAGGCCACGTTTCGAAACGTGGTCGCTCACAATGGGCCTCATCAGAAGGCTTACAGTCACAAATCCAAAGGGCAATGAAGAGGGCAATGCTCGGAGTTTCCTTGCGAGATAGAATCAGAAATGATGATATCCGCAAGAAATCTAAGGTAACCGACATAGCCCGAAGAATCACCAAACTGAAGTGGCAGTGAGCAGGGCACATTGCTCGCAGAACAGATGGTCGATGGGGCCGAAAAGCGACCGCGTACCGGAAGAGGCAGCGTTGGAAGGCCTCGCACAAGGTGGACCGATGACCTGGTGAGGGCCGCGGGTAGCCGATGGATGCGAGACGCACAGGACCGATCATTGTGGCGACACTTGGGGGAGGCTTATGTCGAGGAGTGGACGTCTTTCGGCTGAAATGATGATGATAGGCATATTTCTTCAATTATTTACTATTATTATTTTAAATCTTTCAAACGTAACTCTTAGGTACTTCATCCCTTCGTGATTGCATGCCCACATTACAACAAAGAGAATCCAAAACTCTTTTAGCTTACCACCACAAAAAGAGCATTCAATTCTAACAATAAATCATACATTACCTGGGCTAGGGCTGTGACAGGCAATTTGTCATGAGCCCACTGATGCGAACCAAAGAGATTTGAGGAACGAGGAACCCCTTTGAGGAATACTCAAATCCTTTTGGTAGAATACCGAATTTTGTTATTGTTACGGGTTTGTGAGTTCTCGTTTATTTGCCAAATAATAATAGGGTTGTGGTGAATTTTTGGATGGCATTTGAATTGAATAAGAAGGTAGGTTTGGTGCTTTTAATTTAGTGTCCCTTCATAGAGGCTAAGGCTCAAGTGGCTGCCAAAAAGTTGGGGGTCCTCGCAAAGGTGAGACGATACTTCACGCCGGAACAGCTGCTCCAACTCTATCAAGCGCAAGTCCGATCGTGTATGGAGTACTGCTCTCATCTTTGGGACGGATCTGCAAGATACCAGCTTGATGCCCTTGAGTCAATTGAGAAACGAGCCAAGAGGATCATCGGCAATGATAGACTCGTTGAGTCAAAACTCCAAAGTCTTGAACATAGACGCCGAGTTGCTAGCCTGTCGGTTTTCTATCGATTACATTTTGGGGAGTGTGCGATGGAATTGCATGATTTGATTCCGCCAAGCCCGTTTCATCTAAGGACCACAAGACGTACGGCGAAGTGCCACCGGTTCATGGTGGACATCCCATCCATACGCACAAAGCGTTTTGAGAAAACATTCATTGCACGTACAGCTAGAGAGTGGAATTCTCTACCGGAGTCTGTGTTTCATGTAAGATACAACCTGGGAGTCTTTAAATCAAGAGTGAATAGGTTACTTCTAGGCAAGCGTGCTCCATCTTCGACCACATCATCGCTTACCATCAGGTGAGATAGTGGTCAAACGCGAACCTATCAAACATAAAAAAAAAGAGTAGGGGTGGAAAAGTGGACGCGTTATAATATGTATCGTCATGTCATAGATGTTTCTGTCGAAATGTTTTTTTAAGTTTGTAATAAACTAGCACTACGCCCGCAACTTTTCCGCGTGGATGTCAAAAATATTTATAGCCTATAGCACCCACAAACAATGTAGCTTTCTACCAGTTTTGGAGATTACCCCTACATACAAACTTACAAACAAATTTTACCTCTTTATTATAATTATTATTTTATAGATATAAGTACTTCCGTGTTTTACGTCGCTTTTCGTTCAACATTTTCTTACATAATTACGTAAGTTTGGTACCAATTTTTTTCAGTAAACAATTTATCATATGGGGCGAAAAAAAGTTGGCAGAAATACAAAACAAAATGTAAACAAAAATAATATTTTTCTTTAAAAATAAAATAACAAAACATACAATTCTGTTTTTATTTCAACACCCACAAGCTCCATCTTACCCATGATTAACACGTCATTAGCCGTCGCCCTAGGGGTGAAATCGAACCTTTTTTCCATGTTAATTAAACAGATTAAAGGCAGTGTCCGCATGACCTATTTCCACCCCGAGTCCCGACAGCATGCTTTTCATCCCCGCGAAGGGATGAAGTACATAAGGGTTACGTTTGAACGATTTTAAATAATAATGCTAATTAATTGAAGAAATATTGCTATGGTTTGTTTTAATTGGATGTGTCGTTATCAGAAATTGTGTGTAATTTAAAAGATTTTTAAATAAAAAGACACAAAAAAATCCGACCGAATTTCCCACAAATTTATATTTATATTTTCAGCTGTTTTTAATTGGTTTTTGAGCGAAAGAAAACCATTTTTTATCACACTAGTTGCAATGTAAACGGAAGTTTTGTTGATTTTATGAATGGTGTTTTTTTGTGCTTCATATGAATTAATTAATTCTATTAAGGCCGAAAATGCATTGGCAGGCGGCTTGTTTGGGCTGGTGATCAGTTTAGAACAATCAATCTGCCTGCCTAGCTTTTTCCCAACTATCTTGTAGTTGGCTTCCAGTCTAACCGGATGCAGCTGAATACCACTATTTGAAATGGAGCGACTGCCTATCTGACTTCCACAACCCAGTTACTGGGTAATACGATATCCCTTGGTAAGACTGATTGTCAGACTTTCGAGCTTCTGATGACCCGTAACGACTGTCAAAGAGCCACGATTGACAGCCGGGACCACACGCAACGGAGGAGTCTCGGTATGTAAAGGTCACCCATCCATGGACCAACCCCGGCAAGCGTAGCTTAACCTGATGGCTCGACCCGTGCGGCTGTTATTACTTTAGCCACGAGCTCCTCCTTTTAGAACAAATTAACTAAAATAATCTTAACCATCCGCACGTCCGCTTGGCTCTAAGTGCTAAGCAAACCACCTTTTTACTTATTTTTTGATACTGGGAAATCATCAGATGAAAAAGAAAGAAAGAAAGAAAGAAACAATCAAAAACTTCAGCTTTAGAGCTGAGCTCAAATGGATGCCCATTCGCCAGAGAAGAAGTTTGCGCGCTCTGACTACACTTTTCTCTCTCCTCAACTCTCCCACCCCTCCCTCTTATCTTATATCACACTTCCAGTATCTTTGCTCTACTCACGCTAGGAATTTGCGTTCTGCTAACAATCTCTTACTGCTTTGTCCTTCTCATACTTCTAATTTTATTCATTCTTCCTTTCATATACAGTCCATCCTTCTGTGGAATGCGCTTCCCCTCAATATCAGGATGGCCACCAGTCAGTATGCATTTAAGCGAAAGTTGCGGAATTACCTTCTTAACAAGTAAAGGAGTCGTCTCAAAATCCTTATCTCTAACTTTATATATTATTATTATATATGTAGGTATATTATATTAAATATATATGTATGTTTATTTTAACTATATTTATATATACTTTTGTAATTATTTTCGTCTTAGAATTATTTTATTTTTTCAGTTTATGCACCTGCCATGTTATCTCTCCACCACCCTTGGTTGACTGGTAGAGAATGCCTAAGGCATTAAGTCCGCCTTTGTACATTTGTGTTGCATGAAGTTTTAATAAATAAATAAATAAACAATATTTATTTGTACCTCACAACAAGAACATAGCATAACTTCTTCTCTCTCTGGAACGGGAGGGATTGTCAGAGTCTTTCTGACTAAAACCTACCCGTGATCCTTCAATTGCCCTTTGTGTTCCAGGACCGCGGTAATTCTCCGAGGCCATTCGAATTTGGCTTACATCAATGCATCGCCTATTAAATAGGCCTCCTTTAACACCCAAATGTGTATTAATTAAATATTTTATTTATTTATGTACACACAAAACAGAAGAGAAAATAACAAATACAGATAGAAGAGCACAAAGGTGCTGCTTATTTCAAAAGAAATTTCTTCCAGCAGACTTGGGACAGGAAAGTTGGATAAGATGTGTAGACACAGTGTATATAAATAAATATGAAAAATTAAAATTAATTCATTACTTATCTAGGTAATTCACATAAAATAAACATTCTTCTTCAATAAACTTTTCAACAAACTAATTTACATAATTATGTATAATTACGGACGGGTCGGGTGGTTATGAAGTATCATATAAATGTTTTACTTTAAAAAAAAACAAAAGAAAGCTTTTCCCCGCAAATACCCAACGATTCTCTTCAATTCCGTCATAAAAAATAATAGAACAGTGTTGACAATGAATTTTAACAAGCTATTCAAATTAAGAGTATCATCGCTGAGGCTTTAAGACTCAGAGCCAGATGCGTCCAAAGACGAAATTATCTCATTTCATTATATTATTATTTGAGGACACTTTCTGGAGCAATCTCGGTTGTTGGCACACCTGAGACCGTAGTGTACCAACTGAAGTGTAAACTGGAATTTTGAAATGAGAATGTTGATTACTTTTAAATAGGAATGATAGGTTGCTCGACATTCGAATTATTACATGCCAGAATCTTTGTTGTTTTATGATTAATAATACCAATTCATTGAGAGTTTACTGTATACATACCAAACCCAGGAAAGCTCGCTAAGCGGTTGATTCTAGTGGTTATTATTTTTATTTTTGACAGTCGATACGGGTCGTCAGAACCCAGAATGACTGACAGCCAGTCTTGCCAAAGAGTATCGATTTACCAAATAACATGGTTGTAGGAAAAGGTAAAACATCTATGTTTTAAGCTGCGGTTCCACGGCCCGTTAATCGACAGGCCACGCCAGACGCGGAAACGCCTTGCGTGACCATCCGCAGCCCGTACCGGTTGTTCCCATGGCTTGAGTCGGCCTGGTGCGGCCTACTGGCCGCCATTCCAAAGCTGAAAGCTGGCTGGTGGCCAGACCGTTTTCGTACTAGCACTTCGCCCGGGACTTCGTCCGCATGGATTTTGAAAAGACAGCCCATAATAAATATAATTTATAACCCACAAATAATGTAGCTTTCTACTGGTGAAAGAATTTTCAAAATTGGATCTGTAGTTCCAGAGATTACTTCCTACAAACAAACTCACAAATTTTACCTCTTTATAATACTATAGATTAATTTTCCTGTGTAAAATTTTAAGTTACAGGCTAAGAGGATACCTGTCACTAAATACCTTGTTACATCACAAATCATAGCGGTAAAAAATAATCCCCAAAATCTGTAACGGTATACACATCTTAACAAGGTAAGTCGTTACCCGTAAATACGACTAAATTTCCCTCGCTTATACTTCAACATTCAATATCCTAAAAGATTCAATTCTACCAAACCATTGCACACTTCACTCAAGGCAAAACGATCCTTGCTACCTAAACATACAGCTGATACAACCTGCAAATAAAGTTGGTAAAAGTGTAACCGCGAAATTGTGTTACCAACTTTTCTTTTACACCCTAGACACTCGAATTTCAATCTTATTCAATAAACAAATAAGGTGTTAGTAAATTACAGATGTTTTGCCAAGGGTTAGTAAGTCCTTAACACAATTCGTGGGCATCTCATCACGGAATTACGGGTGCGTTCATGTGTGAACCGTCTCTTACGGCTTCGGTGGCGGGTTACTTAAACCGCTGAGTTTTATTGATTGTTCGGTGAGAAATCGGATGAAAAATACTGTGGCTTACAAGAAAATGAGTTAAGTAAGTGGTGAGCTTTTGGGTTTAGGATATTTAAAACTTGTAGGTATTTAGTAGTAGTATAGGGACTCCGTTGTCCGCACTTCGACTCCTATTCAGTCTGTTGTGCGTTGGGCCCTGGCTACCATAGCCAGCCAAGCTCTGCCCAGATTGTAGGTACGTATTTTTACTATACACGTGTTTGGAAAATGCGAAATATGACAGCTATTTAATTTCTGAAAATTGAGTTTTATGTAGAATTAGCTCCTTCCCGTGGTTTCACCCGCAGAAAAGGTGTTTTATTAACCCAAAGGACTTTTAAAAATAAACGACGGTTGTGTATGTGATCCAAATCATGGTCCGCCAATGTGCCAAATATACCAAACTGTTGAACCGCGTTAAAGGTGTGAAATTGTAACAAACAAACAGACAGAGTTACTTTTGCGTTCATAATGTTGGTATGGATATTATTAACCCCTTATTTCATTTTAGTTGGGCAGAAAACATTCGCAAAAAATGTTTATCATAAACACTTTTTTCACTTTTTGATTTACTTAGGATTTAAATTGTACTTCTTTATTTTTTCAGATTCTCTACACGTTTTATATGCAAAACAAGGTTACAATGCGAACGAAATATTCATCTGTGCTCCATTTCTCTTTCGTTGGAGTAGAACAAAAACGCATAGACGAGAACATCGTTCTAGCCCTTATATCCTCATAATAAAAAACAAATGACTTTTACAATACTTTGGCGATAAAGGATGTTTCACACGATCTCTAAGTCGTGCTGCGATTTCGTTCAAAACTTCATCGAGTATAATTTATTTGTATTTTGTCTTCCTATATGCAGTTGCTTTAGGTGTTGTAGCCAAAAGATTAAAAATACAACTAAACTGTTTACTTTGTCAAAAAGTTTTAATTTATTATCTCATTGTTAGAAAAGGCCCGTTTCTTCTTGAACAATTATTGATGCTTTCCTTTTTCCGGTTATGATCCTGACAATGGTACCAGATTCTTACATCAACAGCTATAGATGCTCAGACCACATTTTAATCAACTGAATTTACCCAATTTGTATGCGCACCTACATAGGTATTATGATGACGCACGATTGTTCAACACATAAATCGTCCGATTTTTTTGCCGTAGTGTGTAAAGTATCTAAGCCTGTGTTTTTAGTTCATTAAAGGTGCGTGCATGCGGAAGCAGCCGCCACCGGATGCCTTTTACAGCGGCAAGTCTTTGGCGGCCTGATCAATGGAGTGAGACTGAGGTGACCAAGAAACAACAGGACATATTTTTTTTTAATGTTATTTTGCTTATAGGTAATCAGATGCTCAAAAATTTGACACCAGTCTTGTCAAGGGGTACCGTGTATTACCGCTCCCCTGGGCACTCAGGCAGGGAAGGAACAGGGTTGGGTTTTAGTCAGTAAGAGTCTGACACGCCCTCCCGCTTCACCCAGAACGGGAGATGTCATTGGATGATTTCCCACCCCAAAGAAAAAAAAACGGGGTACCGTGTAACCTCTGGATATCTACTGGGTTATGATAGTCAGATAGGCAGTCGCTCCATGTAAAATACTGGTAGGTATTCAACTGCAGCCTGTTCGACTGGAAGGCGAAACCAACATAGCTGGGAAAAGGCTAGGCAGATTGATTGATTTTTGAATGTTTAAAGTCGACATGTCATTCCTTCACTTAGATAGGTAGGTGTATTTGAAGATAAATACAAATAAAATTTGTCACCAAAAAAATGCTATAGTGGCCATACTATTTTACGAGCATCTAGCTGTTTATTTCATTTACCGAATTCAGTGGTTTTCCGATGGCAGTGGGCAGGGCACATTGCTCGCAGAACAGATGGTCGATGGGACCGAAAAGTTCTGGAGTGGCGACCGCGTACCGAAAGACCTGATGAGGGTCGCGGGTAGCTGATGGACGAGAGAAGTATAGGACCAGTCGTTATGGTGACACTTGGGGGAGGTCTATGTCCAGCTGTGGACGTCTTTCAGCTGCAATGATGATTATTTCTTTTACCAATTCCATTACTTACCTTCCATACCAATAAAAACCAAGCTCATTACTAAACCACACTGGTGGTTGTATCAAATGTGGTATCGTACTGCCACAGCAACAACAAAAAAATGCCATCCCGCGTTTCTCCATTTGATGGTTACCCTACTCTCTTTGACGTTCGCCGCCCGCATAAACAATAACATTCAAACTGGAGTCACCTCAGGGAGTACCTTTGTCGCGAAATGATCATCCTCACAGAAGGAGACCGTCAAAAGGTATATTAATGAGATGTGAGTCTTTGACGAGTCTCTCAAAAGGCAATCTTTGATAATACTCCAGAGAGGTTATTGTATTTTTTTGGCTTTGTTGCTAAAATGATATTTACTGTTTAAAATTTCTGATGGGATTTTTTTTTTCATCTGGCTAATGGACTAGGTACCCATTATTGTAGACACATGTACATAAGTAAGTAGTAAGTTTGTGAGTGTTACGCTAAGGGGCACGGTTTCAGATATAATACGGTCAAGAGTGAGTTGCTCATAGATATGGAATTTATTTCTGAAATAAAAATGATTATTATTTACTAATACTGTCTCGTTTCATATCTTCATGGAATTATTACTATCTAGTTTCAGAAATTTCAAAATACTTTTATAGAAAAGGTACTGTAAAAGAAAAACTGAAAACAAAAATCAATAAAATTGTTTTTTAAATAAAATCTTGCAATTGGTTATAATACTTATGTATTAATTTGTAGTAACCAACTCAAGACATTGCCAATCAAACGCGCCAAAATAGCTTGTTTTTTTAGTATTTGATTTTTTATTAGACCATACTGTCCCACTACAGGGGAGTCCTTCTCCAAGTACTTTTAAGAAACCTTTCCGCGCCTCCCCGAAGTCCTTCTTATTCTTAATTCTTAATTCTTTATTGTACACCAAATCGTAACATAAAATAAAGTCATTACACAGTTCATGCAATCCTTTTCCGCGTCACCGAAGTATCTCTTTCTGGGCCGACCTCGGCAGCACCGTCCGTCTTCTGGCACCCATTGTGTGGAGATTTAATTTTAAATACAAAGATATTTTACTCTCAACTGTGCTACGGATATTTGCTACCTTTCCACATCGTCTACGAAAATGTCTATGACTACTACGTCGTAGCATGCTTCTTTGCTACGCCGCCCGTAGTAAATGCTTAAAGTAAGCAGTGAAATATCGCTCGGGTTCTGTGTATATTTTTTGAGTGTAATAATGTTGTAGGTGTTATTTAATTATAAGATTTGAAACTTTTAAGTTGGAATTTTTCAGTCGGTTTTTAGTGTTTCGTACCCGGACGGAGCCCTATTGCTGTCACTCACGTGTCCATCTGTTCATTTGTCCGTCTGTGTCGTTGTCTGTCAAACAGGTTTTACAGCCAAACGGTTGGAGCTACAGTCTCCAAATTTTTACAGTATAAGCATCTTGTTGACCCAAAGCTATACAAATTGTCAAAAATACATTTGATACGGAACCCTAAATGTGCGAGTCCGACACGCACTAGGCCGTTTTTTATTATTTCATTCTCCTTTCTAACCAACTTTTTCTGAAAATTAAGTTACACTCTAAAATATAACCTAAACCACATCACGGTTAAATAAAATCAACGTCAAACTAGATTTAGTTCTTAAACGAGATTGTTACGGTCCAGATTGTTTCCTGTCCATTACCCGTTGGCTACAAACCATATTACAGCAATTTCCTTTCAACACCGCAACTTATTGAGTTTATTTCTTTTCCATCGGTCACTCTGAGAAAACATTCGGTTATTGGGGCGAAATGGGGGTTAATTTCATATCCTCTCGTAAGGGTAGGCAGGTACTGACATATTGCAGGTAACTTAATTTTAAAAGGTCGGTCGGTCTTAGGAAAATAACGTAAAAATAGAGGTAAGAAAAATAGTTTATTAAAAAAAAAATATTTACACTGTTCTGTGTACAATGTTGTCAATGTATTGTATGTTTTGTTTGTCACTGTATTGTAACAGTATTATGTCACTGTATCTGAAACATTTTACTTATTTTTCTACAGAAAATAAGAAACCTTTAAGTGACTAACCTGTCCTAGAAATTATCAGGAGCACTCAACAAATAAACATTTCATTACGTATTTGAATCTTACTGCCTGATTCTGAATACCTACTCAAACTTCCCACCAAATAGCTGCAACATTCAAAATATTAAGTTAATATTAAAAAAATAATATTAATATTAACTTAAAATAAATGTTAAATTCGTACACGAAATGTCGTGTCCATGATGTGGAGCATTGAAGAGTTCCTTTATCTGGAGATAATCCTGGATTTCAATTCAGATCTTGCTTACCATAAAAATGCATTGTCATTGGAACTGAACCCACATGCAACATTTCAGCTCAATCGGGTACCAATAAATGGTTGAAAAATAGTTTACAAACTTTGACGGACAACTTACAACCATACGAACAGTGCAAGTTAAATACAAGTTTGTAAAAATCAGTAAAAAACTTATTAACAAAAAAATTAACCGACAAAAAGAGCTAAAAAGCAAAAAATAAATAAACCTTTTAAGTCTTGAGTATTGAGCTTGTTTACATAAAATATCAAATTTTATATAAACTAATTTTGAGTCGACGCCAAACCACAATCTGATTAATTATCAAAATTTTATATGTACTTAGAAATGAAGAAGGCTTTACGTAGGTAATTAATGATTTTATTATTTGGCGCCGACTCAACATTAGTTATGAAAAGTAAACAGAAATAATATTCGTGCCCAATTTTCGAGGGTTCCTCTCAATTTTATCAGGATTTCGTCATCAGATTCTGTCTTCCTTGATATAAAACCACCCTTGAGGTATAACCTATCTAACAAAAAAAGAATCATCAAAATCGGTTCATAAATAACGGAGTGAGAGCCGAACGTACATACTGACACACTTTTCATGCCCACAATTTTCGAGGTTTTCTCTCATTTTTATCAGGCTTTCATCATCAGATCCTGTCTTCCTTGATATGGGACCACCCTTGAGGTATAACCCTATCTAAAAAGAATTATCAAGATCGGTTCATAAATGACGGAGTGAGGGCAGAACATACACAAACAAAGTAATATATATGTATATATGTTCGAATGAGAACCTTTTCCTTTTTTTCGTCGGTTAAAAAGGCATTTATTTTTCTAGTTTATAACAAAACGACATTCTCCCAAAACGCCCACCCGTCACAACTATCTAGTGTTTTAATTGAGAATCTACAGAATCCTAAAAATACACAAAAGAAAACAAAATAATACTCGTATATATAGGTCTTCGTAACACATAAATAGTGGGCAGTTTATTGACTTTCATTGAACCTTAGTCGTCCTATAAATAAATAACATTACCACCTGAAATAAAAGAACGATAAACGAGGGTAGTCCTGAAATGTATTTAATTTCGTTCGGGGACCGTCTCGGTGCACGAATGGCTTCATTTGCGATTTTTATTTCCGGCCAGTGTTGGGCTTTAGGGATGGTGACATGATGTAAGTAGTTATGTCGATAAAGTGGTTCATGTGTTATAGAAGTATCGTATTTTGTTTTTGTTTTTAAATTAGCCATTTTGTCCCTCTGCTGGTTAATATCAGACATTCTTTTCACAAGCCATGTTAAACGAGAAACCAGCCCTT
Source organism: Polia nebulosa (assembly GCA_951329385.1). Classification (NCBI taxonomy): domain Eukaryota; kingdom Metazoa; phylum Arthropoda; class Insecta; order Lepidoptera; family Noctuidae; genus Polia; species Polia nebulosa. The sequence continues at coordinate 5,460,219 of OX589609.1, forward strand.
ACGGTAGGCGTTTAGGTCGTCTCACCACTTCTTTCTTCGTAGTTAACATATATGTACCTACAATAAAAATGTTAAGTGTGTTTATTACAACACAAAGTTGTATTATTTTTAGTCTTTATTAAATCTTATGTCAATGTGACTCGCTAACTAGAACTTCTAACGAGCATTGTTTGTAATTCTATAACAGTAATTAAAAGGGTATTAACTAGCAAATCGTTACAGTTAAGACCACCGTACAGTCCACAGAAAGAAATACAAGAAACAAACAAAGGGAACCTAACACATAGGGCATTTTTTATCAGTCATTTCAAAATAGAAGTTGTATGTTGTTTAAATTAAGCTCAATTAAAATAATGTTTTCAACTACATGACATGTGAAATTTAACATAATAAAACAATGGTGTTGATTCCGTTGTGCAAAAACTAAACTTAATTTAGGCTATTGCTATCTTTTTCTCTCTAATAAAACAAGAAAGAGACGGACGTAAATTAGAGCTGTCAAATTTAGTTTGAAGTAATATTTCCATACAAATTAAGGGTACACGTAAAAACATGTCGTCTAAAAACACGGCGAAGCGCAAGGCGTAAACTAGTTTGACATCTCTAAATTAGTGCATAGATATAGCCATCCTTTTCTCGCACTGCCTTTTATTACAAGATAGCAATTCTCTAATTTTAGTTTAGTTATTGAATAAGAGAATCCGCACCATTGTCTATTTGGATTTACAATTCACACAGTTAAATCTCCTAATCGATAAACGTCCCGATCTCTCTCTTCTAAGATCGAGAGGGAGATATCGAGTTTTCTATCGATATTGACACCCACATCCCTACCTATAATAAGCCCGATCCGTGTATTGAGATTAACTTGTTTTTATAGCATTAGGTTGGTGTACATTAAATTTAACTATCACGCTTCATTGTCCCGATTGGCGGCAAGCAGAGACAATGAAACATAATGTTTTAACTATTTATTTTAACTCCCAGGTATTTTTCGAGTCTTTAATGGAATGAAAGAAAGAAAACAGAGCAGTTAAAGTTAAAGAGTTAGAACGTTTGAATGTAGTTATAATTTAGGAAAAGCTTATCTAATCTGTGCTGAAGGAAAAGTGCTTGAAGAAAATTCCTAGCTAGGAATTTGGCGTTCCGTTTTCTTAGTATTGGTATTTGAAAATAGTCGTAAGAGAAATTTACTTGAAATTGTTTACAATTCATTTATTAATTTACTAGCTAACCCAGCGACCTTCGCACCGCCTTAGAATCAATAAAAAAGCCGTTCCATCCAAAATATTTGAGAAAATTTACGAGAAGTGGTCCGTATTCCGTGTTCGCGGCCCGAAAGGGCCTTACGGAAAGTGGTTCGTATTCCGTGTTCGCGGTCCGAAAGGGCCTTACGGTAGCTGACGGTTATTCTTCATAATTTTTTTTCTTGTTGAATTTTTCCTATGTGTTAATAGTTATTCTGCTATTCGGGGCGGAGACAAATCCAACAAACAAAAGATCATTAAAATCGGTCTAGCCGTTCTTGAGTTACAACTGGTGTAACTAACCCGACTTACTTTTATAAATAAAGACTACTCAAAAGAGAAATCATCTAATGACTTCTCCCGCTTTGGTTGGAGCGGGAGGGCGTGTCAGACTCTTACTGACTAAAACCCACCCCTTCTCCTTCCCTGCCCTGAATGCCCAGGGGCGAGGTAACTCTGATTCGAATTTATCCTCAAGCCCTGGGCAGAAAGATTACTAGCTGACCCGGCAAATGTTGTTCTGCAATAAAAAAATGGGCGGTGAGGGTAGGAGGATATACAAATAAAATATATAAAAAAACAATTGAAATCGGTCGAGCCATTTCTGAGGAGTGCAACCACAAACACCATGACACGAGGTTTTTAAATATTAGATTATTTGAAATATTTAATTCTTAAAAGGTACATCCATATTTTGGTTAGTTAGAGTAGGTACTTACAAAACTATGTTAGTAATTTTGACAGCTAGTTACTGTTTCATTTATTTATGTTTTCAGACAGACTCCTTTCCAATTAACAATTTAGCGCTTATAAAATAATAAATTTAACATAAAATTCACACATTAAATAAATACTCAACATTCAAATCAATTCAAATTACAATACGTGCACATGTCATTCAAATCAAATAAAACATAAAATACATACACTTGTCGTTCCAATTAAATAAAATACAAACACATGTCAATTTAATCAAATAGATTATAAAATACATACACATTGAATAAGAATTATTATTTAGTGCAGCAAAATAGTCATTAATAATAATAACTATAACTTTATCATTCCTCTCTGTCTTGTCACAGAACCAAAAATATTCCAAAAATATAGTCTTCCATTGATCAGCAAACTAGCACAATCCAGATTTGGTCTCCATGAGCGCGTTGAGCATCGTTAGCATACGCGGTATGAGAATAGGTGGATCGAGCTATAGATTTGACTTAATATTTTCGCGTATCAAACCGTTGGAATGAAAAGCCTGTAGTTCTTTGCATTGCAAAGTATAAGCCTATATTCTACGTCCACTCAAATCAATCAAATTTTAACGGACAAAAACATTGAGGAACAAATTTCAAGTCAATTTGAAGAATCTCCACTTGACTTAGTCGTCATGACAACGGAAAGAATATAGGCAGACTGATTGATATTTTTGAGTATAATATAACTCACATAAATAATAATTCTATTTAGTCCAAATGCGCATTTTTTTATTGTAACCTGTACACACTCACGTTCACAATATGTTTACTGTTATATGGGCTAGAATTTTAAGGAAATTATTTGAAAACCGCAACAATTGCCAAACTAGGTTCGAAACCTGTATTTCAGCAGTTGGCGCCATTCCCCACAGAAAATTTATGTCAAACTAGCCTTCCTAATAAAAGTAAGGCAAGTAACTTCATTACACTAAAATGAGCATTTGAACGAAAATTACACAGAGTAACTTACAGTGCTAATGAGTAAGGAAACCTGTCTTTGTGTTTAGTGTTGAAGCTAGTATTTAGTCCAAATACTATGATTGTTTTTGTACTTAGCAATTATCTACAAAAATCGCGATTTTAACAGACAGATTACAAATATATTATTTTAAAATACCTAATTTGTAACCAATACAACACTACCATATTAACAATGGGAATTCCTCACACACACCTACATCAAAAACAATAATCAATACAACGAAAGTCGACCCCGGCGATTAATTAATCGCATGAACGACTGTCAATAATCACCCGTACGGTCCTGTTAATGAAAAATTGTGCGGACACGTCCGATCTCGTCCGAAAGAATCCGGTGATCCGACTGACCGCTGTAATTGGGTGGCCGTCTGAATAGAACCGCTGTTTTGATCTAGGTAATGGACTAAAAAGAGGGTCGTGTTATTGATTTTTCTTTTTGGTTTCATTTTTTGAAGAGTGGTTTTAACGAGTTTGATGTGGAAAATGATGGCAGATTTAAAAAAAAATTGTTTAGCTTGTAAATTGCTGTTTGGAATGGTAGAGTAGGTAGCTCAATGAGAAAGTTGGACGGCGGAGTGATTCTTCTCCAGAATGTACCACAAATTATGTTTAGTTTCCGTAATAGCTTCATTTAAAATGATTGTCTGTTAATTATCATCAGAAACCAACAATCAGGAAAAATCGTTATGCAAAAAAAAAACAACCGACTTCCAAATAAAAAACGTTAAAAAGTGCAACATAATTTTAATTTTGTGTGGTAAAGTCGGTCTCTCATAACGAAGAAACAAAGCTACACATAGGCTCGCGTCACGATCACCATCTCACCTGATACCAAGTGATTATACATGATTAACTCAATCACTCCCTAAATAAACACAGGTGCACAAAAATCAGCTTGAAGCGCTTCAGAAAAGCGGGATCGTAAAATTAGAAAAAGTACCTCTAGCGATCCCTTATCCGAGTCACTTTTATGACCCTATTATAAAATGGTCTTTATGCTCCATTTTATTGCTAAAAGACTTAGGTAATTACGTCACGGTGCAAAGATGAGATTCGCGGAGTTAAAGACCTATTAAAAGTTTTTGATATTCCGGTCAGAGACAATTAAAATGTTTGATTGGATTTTATTTTACTATTACTTTAGTTATTACGCGGTTTGATAACTGTGTCTTTGAAATATATAGGGATCGTTTTTAAGTCTATTTTTAAGGTGGAAATGTAACTTCTTGAGAATAGGGAATATGCATGAAAAAAGTATTTGTTACCTAACCGGTTTATCGATGAATATACTAAAATAGAGTACGAATAGTGAAAGCAGAATCAAAATTGATTGAAAATTAAACGAGATATAACAATTTTAAACAAATATATCTGTCCCTGTCTCGAAAATGCTGTTTTCTATGGCAGTAGTATGGACGTCATGTACTGTGACGTCAAAGAACACGTCGGACTTCTCTTTCTAATTATCAACTTTTAAGCTTTATAACTTCTTCTTTGATGGATGGAGTGGGAGAGGGAGGCCAAAGAAAAGATGGACGGATTGTATGAGGAGTGATATGAAAGAAAAGGGAGTTAGTGATAGTTTGATGGCTGACAGGACAGAATGGAAGAAAAAAACGTGTTGCGCCGACCCCAAATAGGTAACATGGGATAAGGGCAGAAAAATGATGAAAGCTTTATAACTTCGTCGCTGATGATGATATTTTGAAAATTTCTTCATATTTGTTCACTATAGTTAATAAGGCTTCAATTGAAGATATAAAAAAATATGGTGCATATTTCCTATTGTTGGTAAATAAAAAAAAATAAAAAAGATGGTCGATGAAGATCTCACCTGTGAGTACGTGTGCAGTTTTTATTGTTATCTGAACTGCCCATACAAATAACTCAATTTTGAGCAAATGGTAAAATTGCCGCCTTTGAAACTAACCGATTCATTTGGTCTTTTTTCAATTCTATATTCACACGTAGATCCTTCATTTCAAACTTGGAAAAGTTCTAGTCGAGCGAAAAAACTTAAATGTTTTTTTTCTTTCGGTCCGTTTTATCATAACATCTGCATCGCTTTTTTCCAGCTATGTTAAAGTCGGTTTCCAGTCTGACCAGATTGTTGAACACCAATATTTTGTTTGAGGTGACAGCATAACGGACTTAATCGCGGGTGTGTTTGAAAGTCACCGCGGCCCTAGCACAGGCAACTGAAGGATCATGGGTGGGTTTTAGTCAGTAAGAGTCTGACACGCCCTTCGACTCCACTCAGAGTGGAAGACATTATACAGCATCTAACAAAACCCTGTCCGATCCAATAAAGGCGATTTCTTGGTTTAACAAACGTACTGGAAAAAATTGTAAAAAAAATGTAACTCATAGAAATCAAAGTTATAGATTATTATTTTTATAAAATGTGCGAAATTTAATACTAAATATGGCAAATTTTCATAAGTTGACAACACTCCACCGGCCGGCGAAATCTTTTCATTTTTACCTATCTTTATTTCAAACCGCCCGCTGCACTAGCCGCGCTGTAGGCACTCTTTAACAAAGGATCAAAAAGACCATCTCGCTCAGGCGACTTCTTTGACACAACACAACTGTAAGTGAACTTTGTGGAGCGCTCAGTGTTGCCTTTGACAAGATTTTCTTTTTTTTTAGTTAATTATTTTCATTGGGGAAAAATAAATCTCGTACTTACGAGTATCCATTAAATGATTACGTACTTAGATGTGTACGCAGTACGATTCCAAAAAATACTCTTCAGGATCGGACAAGGTTTTTGTTACATGATGTATGATTACCTTACTCGGATCCACAAATAATTACGATGTTGGAGAGTGTAATACTATCCTGGCTTATCCTTTATCGGATCAAGCCAGAATCCTGTACATACTGGCATTTTTTGTTTTGAAATAGATTAATTATTTTAACTGTAATAAATAAAAGCATGTTGATGTTACAGGGCGACGTTATCGCTTAGCGATAAAGCCCTTAAAATAAAGATTAAAAAAAAAAAAAAAGATGTATGATGATTTCCCATCCACAAAAAAAGCCTATCAGACCTCCACAACCCATCCCATGTATTAAAAGAGCTTTCATGATGACGATGATGCGGAGCTGTATTGGATCGAACTTGGGTTAGCTGTCCCGCGCTAAGTATAAGTTGCTTACGAAAAACCAGTCCAGTAAAGAGAAGTCTGACGAAATAAACAGATATATTAAGGTGAAAGCTCCAGGGTAGCCCACGAAATTCAATAATTCTTTCGTTTTTTGCAATTTGCAGGTTAGTGTCAGGTTGTATGTTGGTCAAAACATGTTTTGCGGCCGTAGCAAGTACGTATTTACAGAAATATTATCATTACAATCATCAATACAACTCTCTTAGTTAGAATTGATGCCAAATGTCATGATTTCATGAAATACTTACATTTGACATCAATTCTAACTGAAAGAGTTGTATTGATGATTTTAATGATTTAACCGTCAGGCCCCTCGCGTCTCCTTAAGGAGACGCGACAATAGCTTTTAATTGTGTCTGCTAATGAGGGGCTTGCCGAGTAAATAAACAAAATAAAAATGAATAGCCTTTTATTTCATGCAGAAGAATAATTATCATTTATACATGAGTGTTTACATTATTTATGCATGGTCATAATTTGGACACACACACATATACAACACACACACACACTCACACACACACATTTCATTAACTTTTTTTTTCAATTTCATTACTGGTTTACAGTTTTCATATCATCTTGTCATTTAAATTTTGATATGTTGATTTCAATCATTTTAATGATTATAATTCTATAAATACATACTTACTACGGCCGCCAATTCAATTTTAACCAAGATACAATCTGACACTGACCTGAAAATTGCAAAAACTGTAAGAAAATTTGAATTTCGCGGGTTACCCTGGCGCTTTCACCTTTATTGCCTTGCAAACTACTTGCATGCATTTGTGCAAATGTCTCAATAGTTTGTATACCATTGTGACATTAACCGATCGAAAATCATAATAGTATAATGACTTGCAAGTTACTAGCACACTTTTGTGCAAGTTACAGGCACTTCTTCGTCTTCTTTTCGTGTCGTGGTACACTAACATAGTCATACTGTTTAGACCCAATAAGTGGCCTCGTTTAAAGTGGCGTCAGATACCTTGTCCAGATCATCAAGGGCTTTCAGCTTCTTAATCTCAATACAAACACAAAAATCATTTAAACACCACTCATAAATACAGGCTGTATCCAAAACTCAACCTCCCCTGTCATTTATAATAAAACCTTTTTTTATTTATACCTTGGCGACCGTCATTAAAGCATGTATTCCATCAAGCCGGTCCCTCGTCGCGCATAAACAATAGATATAAAACGAGCCAAGTGGAACACCCCCTTTTGTATGCGGACTCAGCTCGTCATGCCTGTCATACACTACAGGGGTTGTTGGTTTGATTTCTGTGTGAAGTTTTTCCTGAACGTTTTCCTGTAGGTGGGTTTTTTGCTTAGTGACATATTTTAATGCTACTCGTAGATAGTGACTTTTTGATTCTTATTGTAAACTGAACCGTGCTTTTCTGCTCAAGTTTTTTACTAAACACGGTAATTATTAATTTTTAATTTATTAATTTAGCCTTCCCTGTCCCATTTCCGGACGAAAGAACCTCTTTTTTCATCTATCAAGAGCCCAAGGATTTTCATATCAGTTTGGACGAATATACATATCCAGTTCATATTGCTATCACCTTCTTAAAACCATATTACTTTTACATATTTTTAAAACTTATCAATATTACCGGTCTCATCTAGCTCAAACTGACAAAAACCATTGACATGTAAAAGTGTCCCTTGAAACCTATTTACTAGATAAACATCATGTTGTCATTTATTTAACATTAGCATTTAACATTGCTCATTAAAAGTCGTGTCAAAACTATAACTGATTGTACTTTGTTTCTCCTTGAGAATACTATGTCTTTTTCTGTTTTTTTTTTTTTCATGAAAGCTATAAACAATAAATAACATTCAAATAAAAATGTATTTTCACTTATAAAACAGCCTGTATACAGAAACCCATTTAGTGCATTTGTAGTAGTTGAATTGTTGTCCAGCGTGAATCAATCACTGGCCTCTGCCGGACACCTGATGCCGCCTGTCTTTATTTATTTATGTACGATTTGTGTACCATGAAACACAGTTATGTACTACGTACAACACAGTGGTAGACCATACAAATGACGACAGGAACTCGCAAATGTAAATAATATACAAATAGCTAACATTTGGCTATTGCCTTTTTGGGCTATTTGTTAATCCTTGGCTTTCAAAAAGATCGACCTTATGTTCTTTAGACGTGGGTTCCCTTTTGAATGTTGCTGCTGAAAGTCAAGCAAAATCTGTCCGTAGCAATAAAATAACAAGCGATACTTCCTCAAGAAACAAATATATAATGGTCTTATATCTATGTTTGGCATATTATGGAAAATTTTTACTCAAGATAATGAGAACCAACAGCTAAAAGTAAGACAGCTGTTAAAACGCAAACCATTTATGTCTTGGTAGGTATGTGCCAGAAGTGTGGAGCCACGAAAATTCTATAACAATACTCATTCCTATCAATCAGTCTATCTAAATCAGTCACAATTAACGATAACCGTCTTGAATATTCAACCGTTTCTGACAATTTCTAAACCGCAGTAATGACAAAATCGACCACATTAGGTTCACGCCACATACAAAATGTGAGGTAACCAAAAAGAATTATCTTTCGAATACCTGCAATAAAGAAAAGCAGTTAATAAGGTAATGTCACGAACCTATGGTAGGAGGAAAGGTGGATAGATTATGATAATAAGGCAGAGGAGACATGCCATAGCACGTGTAAGCAGGTACACCAGTTATGTATGGAGGCTTATTTAGTTTATGGTTTAGTGTTTATGCTTTGGGTGGAGCGGGTGTCAGACTCTTACTGACTAAAATCCAACCCTGTTCCTTCCCTGCCCTGAGTGCCCAGGGGCAACGTAACTCTGTTTCGAGTTTATCCTCAACCCCTGGGCAGTAGTTTTTATGCTTGAGTTCATTTTTTAATAGCATAATTGAGTGTGCTAACAAGTGGCGGAAAATTTAATTTTACGATTATGTTTCGGACGATATTACTTTATTTTTCAGTTTTACATAGGTACGTTACATAAAAATATGTGTATATGTATATACCCTAATAGCATTTATTGTGGGCATTCAGTTGGGCCACGTGCACTTCGTGGGTTGGCCAACTGTTAGATTTGGCCATCTAATAGAGGTAGGGCCTACATCAAAGGGCCCACAAAAAATGGCCAAAAAGGGGCCAACAACTGGGCCTGGGGGGGCCAACAACTGGGCCTGGGGGGGGCCAACAACTGGGCCTGGGGGGGCCATTGTAGATTTTTATTCCATTGGTTGTTTTGCATTGTGCGGCCTTCTTATACAATATTGACAGTTATCCTACAGTTGACAAATGGTTAGGGTTTGGTTAGGCTGGTTTCACAGCTGTCCGGGAGACCCGTACGGGCCGCCCGTACTGGCACCTGGAACGGAGACATACGTGAGGCGCTAGAACATTGTTTCACAGCGACGCGGAGCGGGTCGCATACGGACCAATCCGCGTCGCTGTGAAACGATGTTCTAGCGCCTACGTAAGTCTCCGTTCTGGGATGCCTTACAGGCGGCCCGTACGGGTCTCCCGGATAGCTGTGAAGCTAGCCTTAAGTGTAGTATTTTAGAATTACAGCTGTGGTACAAATATAATTAGAATTAAAAAATCATCATCATCAGCATTTTAATGTCCCCACTGCTAGAACACAGGCTTCCTCTCTGTGAGAGGGTGTGGACCGTAATCCACCACGCGGGCCCAATGCAGATTGATGGATGTCACATGTCTTCAAATTTTTGGTACTAGGACTTGCCAGTTTCCTCACGATGTTATCCTTCACCGTTTTGAGAGCAGTAGTGATGAAATAATTTACATAAAGTAAAGCGCCTGCCTGGGTTTGAACTCACAACCTACAACTTGTAAGTCGCGACAGTCACCACTGGGCCACCACTGTTCCAAAAAATATGTTAGGGTAATGCCATATGTGACTAACTCTACATTTGACACGATTTGAGTTTTATTTTGCATTGTTTTACGAATTCCACTATTTTTATAGTACTAATTTCAGTAATTTTGTATAAATATCCTTTAATTAAACCTCCGTGGTAATAAATGTGTACTTTATAACCCCGGTGGCTCTCATGTGTGCCGCTAGTTTTCCGCTAGTTTGCCTTGCCAAAAACCCGATTCACGCGTTTTAAACCGCTATTATCACTATTAGCCAAGGTCTTTAGACCTGTAATAAGGTTCATACACACGGAACCTGACCAAGTCTGTAGTTACACGATGGCCGCCTGTCAACGGGGACTGACATATGCTGAAACGTGACACGTCCCGGGCTTGAGAGGTTAAAAAAGTTAAGGTTTATTTAAACAAATGTAAATGTGACTGACACTTCATGCAAAATGAACTCGTGATGAAGTGTTTTTGAACTACAGATCTTTCTCGATGCATGTTTTATAACTAATTTGTAATAGTAGTCGTAATTTGTGTTTGTATTTGTACATGAAAAAAAATATTGGGATGTGTTGAAATGGAAAACCTTACATTCGTAAAAACTTTTTTATTAGAAAAATAAATTGTGGTTGACACTAATACAGACCAAAATGTGACTGACAAACGTCACTTTGAAATTCAAAATAGTCGTATTTTTTAAATGAAACAGAAACGAATACAGCACAATTATAGGAATGACACTTTACAAAAATAAACTTACTCGTATAAAGAAAAAAATGCTATTTTTGCGTTTAATTACAAAATGCAGAAAATCATACATTCATAGAAACTTTTTTATTAGAAAAATAAATAGTGGCTGACACTAATACAGACCAAAACATGACTAACGACACTTGTGAACATCAGAATGACTGGCCAAAATGACCGATCAGCTTTAAAATATTACTAAAATCTAATGCCTATTTGCTACTATTTGATACGTTTGTTTAAATAATTGGTACCTAATTAATAACTGAGAAAATGAAATCAAAAATTGGGCAGTCATTCTGATGTCAAGATGACTACCCACATTTAGAATCTCCACGTAAGGGCTCCAAAATTTCAATTCGCCTTTAAAAAATTAGTACCTATTTGACACTTAAACATATATTTTTTCTAGATTTTTAGGGCATCATTTAGTTCTACCTAATTTTGAGGACAATGAGTCATTTGTGTTTGCCATTTGTTAATATGACGCTAAGTCATTAAAACCCGCGGGTGCAGTGTTTAATTTTACCTCCAAATTACCACCTCCTTAATTATAGATCAAACAGGTAAGATCAGTATCCTTAAAATCAGCATTTTCAATTTTACCAGTAGATATATTACGCGTGAAAGTGATTTCCTCGGCATTAAAATCATCAGTATAATTTTCTGATATACAATTATTATGATGTTCATTAATAAATGATGAATTAGTACCTGCATTATTACTAGTAACATTACTTTTATCGTTGATCCTTAATTTACCTCTTAATTCAGTTTTTATTGCATTTTGATGACGCCTCTTTGTTCTTGCAGATAGTCCAGAATATTGTCGTGTAGAGCTGCTGTTATTAGCTTCATCATATTCTTCTGTTATCTCTTCCGCCATCTCGATCTCTAGCAAATCTAAACCAGTTTGTTATGACACCTGTGATTCCAGCATCAGTTGCTGTCTCTGCCAACTTGTTTCTTCACACTGCAACTGTAAATATTACGAAGCAGTACTTTAGCATTTCATTTAGAATAACACAATCGATAAAGTAATAATAAACCACAAATAATATTACTGGGTAATACGATACCCCTTGATAAGACTGGTTGTCACTTTCGGGCTTCTGACGACCCGTAACGACTGTTAAAGATCCACGATTGATAGCCGGGACCAACAGCTTAACGTGCTTTCCGAGGCACGGAGGAGTCTCAGTATGTAAAGATGGTCACCCATCTATGAATCCCGGCAAACGTAGCTTAAACTGATGGATCGGCCCGTGCAGCTGTTATTACTTAAGCCACGAGCTTCTCCATAAATAAATGAATCTAATATGGTTACATAAATATATCTAATATTATCTGTAATTTTCATAGTCATACCTACTTACAATGACTTTTGACAATAATTGTAAATTTTTCAAACTAAACTTATTATTTTATCCAGTCCAGTTGCAGTGAATTGCCAGAGAGTTGCTGAAAACCCGTTCCAGATTTCTTCTGGTAATTGTGGCAGTTCCTTTGCCACCAACATAGGCCAAAACATTTATCGGCTCATAGTCAATAAGCAATCATAAATAAACGTAAAACAATGTATGTATACTCGTTTATCTATTAAATTTCATATAATAGTAGTATTATAACTACATAGTATATCATCAGTACGTCCAGTGGTCTTGCTTGCTTGTAAAGCTTGTATATTTCTATCAGAATATTGTACTTACCAATTGTTCTTTGTGTTCTTCATCTTCAAGCCAATTTTCTATTTATCTAATATCGTCAAGTGATTTTAATGGTATGTCTATATCTACCAGCAAAGTGGCTGCACTAGACACATGTGTTGAAGGAGAGTGATATTCTCAGTAAAATATCATTTTGAGTTTGCTTCAGGTCCTCCATTGCGGTTTGAATGTGTCCAAGACATTGGGCAATGACATCTAAAATAATAATAATAATAAAGTAATACATTTCCTAGATAGAAGATTCCAAAACAATATAAAAAAGTGTGTGTGTACTTATGTACGCACGTAAGAAGTTATACTTCTTTGGCAAAACCAGATAAAAAACCAAACTGTTACAAAGTTTACAAAACGAAAACAATCATTCTTCATGAACCACAGACCATAGCTAACTTAACGGTGTCGGTTCTAGCTAACTTCAGGCTGTAGGTTTTTGTGACGGTGTGCGCGAGCATCGTAAAAATTTACTCTCATCATTTTGCCCTAACGTACCTAAAGAAGTATAACTTCAAAAACAGTATGCCTACTACTGTTTCTTTTGATAGATTTAAAGTAAAATAAATTCACAATTTTAAGAAAAACAATGATCCACCATCGTGGATTCTAAAATGAATGTCAGATTTGCAATCGGCACCCCCAAAAACCTATTACACGATACCCATATCGAATCTTTGAGAAAAAGTTGCATCCGCCATCTTGGATTTTAAAATGAATGTCTAATTCGCAATCAGCACCCCCAAAAACCTATTACACGATACCCATATCATATTTTAGAGAGAAAGTTGCATCCGCCATCTTGGATTTTAAAATGAATGTCTAATTTGCAATCAGCAACCCCAAAAACCTATTACACGATACCCATATCGAATTTTTGAGAAAAAGTTGCATCTACCATCTTGGATTTTAAAATGAATGTCTAATTCGCAATCAGCACCCCCAAAAACCTATTACACGATACCCATATCGAATTTTTGAGAAAAAGTGGCAGCCGCCATCTTTGATATAAAAATGAATGTCAGATTTGCAATCGGCACTCCCAAAAACCTATTAAACGATACCCATATCGAATGTTTGAGAAAAAGTTGCATCCGCCATCTTTGATTTCAAAATAAGTGTCAGATTTGTAATCGGCACTCCCAAAAACCTATTAAACGATACCCATATCGAATGTTTGAGAAAAAGTTGCATCCGCCATCTTTGATTTCAAAATAAGTGTCAGATTTGTAATCGGCACTCCCAAAAACCTATTAAACGATACCCATATCGAATGTTTGAGTAAAAGTTGCATCCGCCATCTTTGATTTCAAAATAAGTGTCAGATTTGTAATCGGCACTCCCAAAAACCTATTAAACGATACCCATATCGAATGTTTGAGTAAAAGTTGCATCCGCCATCTTTGATTTCAAAATAAGTGTCAGATTTGTAATCGGCACTCCCAAAAACCTATTAAACGATACCCATATCGAATGTTTGAGAAAAAGTTGCATCCGCCATCTTTGATTTCAAAATAAGTGTCAGATTTGTAATCGGCACTCCCAAAAACCTATTAAACGATACCCATATCGAATGTTTGAGTAAAAGTTGCATCCGCCATCTTTGATTTCAAAATAAGTGTCAGATTTGTAATCGGCACTCCCAAAAACCTATTAAACGATACCCATATCGAATGTTTGAGAAAAAGTGACATCCGCCATCTTTGATTTTAAAATGACTGTCAGATTTGCAATCGGCGCCCCCGAAAACCTACACGATACCCATATCAATATTATATAATATAATCATATTATTATTATTATTATAACTTCAAAAATAAAAAGGCTGTGACCTACCCGTGTGCAAAATTTCATTCAAATCCCTTCAGCCGTTATTGTGTGATTGACAGGCAAACATACAAACATTCACATTTATAATATTAGTAGGATGTAGGATTGTCGTATTTTATATTAGGGGGTGACATAACCTACCAACACAAGCAATTTTTGCTAAAGAATCAACCTCAAAATTGCGGGTAAAAAATGGTCAAGTAATTGTCAGACTCAATCCCGGGCTGATAAGTTTTAAGTTTTTATATTTCTATGTATTGTAATAATTTTGTGAATACTTATTGTTACTGAAATAATAACTTAATTGTCTGATTAAATAAATAAATAATATTAAATATTATATGCATAGATTTTATTTATTTTGAGGTTGGTCCCATAGTAAAAGTTAGCTGACAAATATTTTGAAATCTTATATTTTCTTACAAGTGACAAACTTTGTTACTTACCAACATTAAAATCTTGTATAAGATTTGGTGATGAACTAGGTGTAGATATACATACTTGTGGTAAAATTATTTTTGGCAGCAGATGGCCATCACTGTCAATTTGAAAAGGACGAACTTCCTTGTCCATTTTTCGGTTTCTACTCCTATAACGGTTGAAGCCAATTCCGATCTACTTTCAGCCTTTTTACATTTTTGTCTGACTTTAGAGTCGATCTGTAAAATAATCATTTATTATTAAGGTGTGCAGATACCGGGGCTGTTGTTGTCGTTGATGATACCCAGTAGGTGATTCATGGTCTGGACAGGGGCACCGCACTCACATTGGGTATCAGACCAGTCTATGAATTTTACCAAGTTGTATTTGCAGCGGCCTACCTAAATTTGCAACCCATTGAGTGATTTCCATATAGGCCACAGCAGTTCACGTCCAGGTGGCAGGTGTTCCCTGGGTTCTAAGAAGTCAGGAGCTGGGTGGTATTGGTCTTCCCATGGTTTTCAGGGGTGCATTAAAGGAGCCTTCCCGAGTGGTGTTAACTATATCGTTTTGCCATTCCAAACGCCCTGCACACCCTGGATGGCTAGCAGCTGGTAACGCAGAGTCTAGCTGATCATTCCTTTCACCACAATGGTAAATCCAAACAGCTCTCTTCAGAGCCATGTACAACAGCCCTTTTTAAGGTCACCTAACAATAACAACAACATCTCTGAGGGCCCACTCACCACAGTCTCTCCAAGTTGCATATTATGTTCATGTATTCAAATGATTTATTTACAATCTGTTTGCAGTAGCCTCAGAATACGAAGGTTTCAAACTCCGGGTTTTAGAAAAGCGGAACAGTTTTTCGTTTTGTTTGGATGGTGAACAGTCACACTTAAACATTTCCTTCTATTTTTATCCATACCACAAAGGTTCAATTCTCACAAGCTTTTTGAACTCGTGTTACACAAAAAAATGCACTTTATACACACTAAACGGATATTAGTATCTATTAAGTATTTTTATATAGTTGGAACATTATTTCTAGCAAAAACTACCATTCCGAAAGAAAAAAATAACTGTCTCGTCTTGACGTCTGTCACTTTTTTGGCTTTTGTTCCTTGTGGAACAGACTACGGTCAGAGACCATGCTGCCTAGTCATCAGTTAGTTCATTTTTTTTTTTGTCTTTCTGATTTGTGTATATCTAGTGATTTAGATCATTTTTAGGCATATTTTATTATTATTACATATTTTTCGCTGATATAAATAAGTGTTATTTAAATTAACACTTACAATAATTTACCGGCTATTGCCGATAAGTGAAACCAAACGTGAAACGACGCCATTTTAAAAGTGTTATCACATCACAGTGTTGCCAACTCAGTGGATTTTCCACTAGATGTGGTGGTTTAGACTCCTTTTTTCTTACTGTTTCCTCCAAACTTTAATTTATTTTCTAAAAAATAAAATAAAATTTGGAGGCCCGTAATTCGGAAACGGTGCGTCGGAGGGCCATGCTTCTCAGACCTTAAATTAAATGGTTTCTATGGACAAGGTTACTATAGTGCTACAATAAAAATGGCTGAAATCAGTTAAAAAAAATTGGTTGCCTGTAAAGTCGGTATACGGGCGAAAGTTTTACGTGACAACGACTTTGAGTGGTAAAATAATTTTAATGTGAATATTCATTCATTCGTATACTCTCACTCTCTCTCTCTCGCTCTGTCTCTCTCGCTCTTAGGCGGGCTAACTGTGCTCGAGTGGAAGGGACGCGTGCCTTTCACTTTTTATGTCTGTCTCTCTCGCTCTTAGGCGGGCTAACCATGCCCGAGTGGAAGGGACGCGTGCCTCTCACTCGCTCTCATTGTGAGCGCATAACGTGAGCGGAGCGTAACGCAGTTTCTTGAAGTGTCACCCGGCAAACCAATTTATAAGACGTTGTCACGTCAAAAAAAACTCCGAAAATTTGTCTAAATCCTTTGAAGAGCACTTGGAAATATTTTTGCAATTTTTTTTTTCTTAATTCTTTATTGTACACAAAAATTTTACATATTACATATGGTTACACAATTCATGTACAAAGGCGAGCTTAACTCAATGTTGAGTTTTCTCCCAGCAAACCTTTGAGTGATAGAGAGAGATCACTGTTGAGGGTAGGATCCAGTGTACAATACTTATAAACCTACATAAATAATTCTAAATATATATTATACATATTAATACCAATATAATACTAATATTATGTCAATTTGAAAGGAAGTGCTTTTTTATTTTCTTCTTGAAGACATCTAGAGAAGGACTGTCGCGTAGGGAGTGTGAGAGAGAGTTCCAGAGACGCAATGCAGTAACAGAAAAGGAGCCATTATAGCGGCTGGAAGTGTGACGCAGAATATGAAGGAGAAGAGAATTGGCAGTGCGATAGGGTTTACCCCTCGGAACGAAGTACTCAAACCGTTCACGAAGGTATTGAGAAGAATTAGGATTATGCAGGATAGTATAGAGAAGAGATAGGATAAGGGTATCTCGGCGATGCCAAATTGGCAGCCACCTCAATCTGGTCCGAAACTTCGACACATGGTCGTACTTGCGGAGGCCAAAAATGAAAAGGATGCATAAGTTCTGCAGCCGCTCGAGTTTGTTAAGGAGTACCTCCATTGCATCTAGAAAACAGACATCCGCATAGTCTATTAGCGGTAGGAGAAGAAATTGTGCAAGAGTGACCTTAGTGTGAAATGGAAGAATAATAAGAATTTTTGGAGACGTTTAAGAGACTGAAAAGAGTAGAAAACCCTCTTACTAACGTCAGCATTATGAACCTCCCAAGAGAAGTTAGTGTCTATATGGACGCCTAGGTTTTTAGCGCTTTACGAGTACAATATGGGCACCGAATCATACACTACTGGCGGGCGAGACTGATGATCTAAAAGGCTGAGCATGTAGCTTGCGACTTAGTTGGGTTCAGTAAGATTCCAAAGGATTTAGCCAACTTGTTGATATTTTCAAGGTCATCATTGATGGCATCCACAGCGCCAGCGAGTTAACCCATTCTAAAGTGACGGTATAACTGCAAGTCGTCTGCATAGAGATGATAGTTAGAAGTAAAGACCTCAGTGATAGCGTTTATAAAAACTGAGAAAAGAAGAGGAGAGAGGACGCCACCCTAAGGTACAACCGCAGCCAAATCACACCATTCAGAGAAATCCTCATCAGACCGAACATACTACGAGCGGCCTCGAAGATAAGATTTGAAACACTCAATTACTGGCGCAGAGACATTAAGGGAGGAAAGGATTCCTAAGAGAATGTCAAAGTAAACTGAATTAAAGGCACTGCTGAAGTCCAGTAAAACCAACACTGTCAAGCATTTGTTTTCCATAGCCAGTCTTATATCGTCAGTTATTTTGACAAGAGTTGTCACAGTGCTATGGCCAGGTCTGAAACCAGAGGTAAGGACTCAGCATGCCATTAGAGGATAGATAACAAGACAGTTGCTTCTGAACAACGCTCTCGAGAACTTTGGAAAGGATTGGGAGGATGGATATTGGACGGAACTGAGATGGAGAAGAGGGATTTGAAACTTTAGGAAGTGGTAAGACGTGAGCCTTCTTCTAAGCAGAAGGAAACGTGTTAGTGAAAAGAGAAAAAATTACTATGTGAGTTACAACAGGAACTATTTCACTCAAAATAGGTAGGAACATTTGGAACTGAAGACCATAGTCACCTAACGCCTTAATGGAGATGGATTGAAAACATTTCTTAATATCTAGCTCAGTAATTTGGTGGAAAGTGAAAGAAGTATTTGCTGGTAAAGGAAGATTGGAAAGATCACTGAGAGTCGAAGATTTAACATCGATATCGAGTATAATTGGTGATGTAGAAAAGTGCGCATTAAGTGCATTGAGGTCCATTTTATCAGAAGTACTCTTGCTAGAGGCTTTGCCAATACCAATAGTCTTTAAAAATTGCTATACTTGTGTCGGGTTGAAGTTTTCAATTGAGTTGTGAATGTGATGCCTTTTGGCATTCCTACACAAACAACTGCAGCGATTTCGCATCTTCTTATAAAGGTCCCAGTTTTCCTCAGTAGCCCGATTCCTGTATAAACGCTTGGCCTTATCACGTTTCGCCATCAGGTTTTTTATAGCTGGGGAAAGCCATGGTGCAGGAAGGTGTTTGACTCTTACCTTTTTAAGGGGTGCATCATACAAATTCAATATAGTACTGCTGAAAACTGACACCATAGAGTCCATATTCTCGCCGGTGAACACAGAAGACCAGTCAATCCCACCCGCATCAGCCCTCAAACGCTCCAAATCAACGTTTTTAAAACTGCGAAGAAAGAGAAATTTGGCCTTGCGTTGAGGAAGTCAAATTTTATAGGAAAGGTAAATGAGGTCATGGTAGCATTCTGTTACTTTCTTAGTCCACTTTCCTGTTGTTGATCTCATCATGTGACCAGTCCATTTCCATTTTAACTAAATACAAATAACAATAAAAATAAATAAATAATTTTAAAAAAATTTAAGTAATCTAACAATAAACAAGAAAAAAATAATTTCAGCACTCAAACCTCGATGCACTCGCCGGCTACATTAGTTTTATAATTAAAAGATAAAAAGCCTGTAGTCCAAACAAAATAAATACACGTTAGTATGTTTCCGAACGAAAACTTTGAGTAACACCGAACGGTCTAAATGTCAAATGACAATAATAACATAAGTAAAAAATCAAATCAAAACAAAAAACTAAAAAAATTGAATGACCGACACATGAACGACATAAAACATAAAAATGATAAGTACCTAGTATATTATATACTCAGAAAAATGGAAGACCCGCAACGAAGACTCATCACTTTACTGTCTAGCAAATTCTCTTATCGGGCACTGGCTTCGAAGTTACGGCTGAGGGCTCAGCAACGGGAAACTGAGCAACAAGTTCTTGATATTCCGAAGCAAACTCAATCTTCCGTCGCGATTTTTCGGAAACCTGGATGACAATCTTCCCCTCAGACGTCCAACACTTATGTATTCCGAAGTACTTCCGAGCATTCATAAAAATATCGTGTCTGAGCTTAGTCAGGAACTCAGAAAGCGTTAAACCAGAGCCTTTTAGCTTGGTTGTTATTTCGCCACACCTCATTCCTTACGATGCGGCTTTCAAATCTAACTAAGAGGGGACGAGGTTTGCTGGTGTTGCTTCCAAGGCGGTGACAGGCTGTTATATCTTTAGAGGCGACGTTGGCCATTTCCAGACGCTCCGACAAAACCTTCAGGAAACCATTGCTTAGATCTGCTCCCTTGTCCTCACTCAGGCCATGCAACAGAAGAACCTTAGCACGGGTTGTCATTTCGTGCCTATCCAGCCAAACACAAGCAACTCCATCTGGGATTTCAGTGAACTCAATGTTTTCCAAACTAGGGTCTTCAACTCAGTGAAGTCCTTGGATAGGCTGGCAATAGTCTTATGTGAAGCTTCACCACTGGCATTCTTCAAGTCTTCCTCATATTGTGACATTCTTGAAGCAAATGTAGGAGACAGCTCCTCCACAGTGCTTGACGATTTGGAGTACAGGTCCATTTCAGCAAAGAGCAGTGCTTGCAGTGTAGAGAAGTGGTGTCAAGGAGATTTGATAAACTGACTGAGTGCACCAGAGGTTAATGTACTACTTTATTATGTTTCTTGCATTTAAAAGTTGTTTTTAATATTTTATTAAATTAATTATATGAGAGCTCAAAATTGTAACTGTATTATTTGGGACTACCCTCCAATTACTCAATTTTTTCTCAATAATTTCTCGAGATTTTTACATCATCTCATGGTTTTCGACTAGAGCAACAATTTCTTCCTTGAAAAGATTTTCATCCGAGCAACTATTTTGAAAATATGGAGCGTTTTGTAAAAAGTAAAATAAAATTTGGAGGCCTATAACTCGGGAACGGTGCGTCGGAGGGCCATGCTTCTCAGAGCCTAAATGGTTTCTACGGACAAGGTTAATAAGGTGCTCCAATAAAACAGGCCGAAATCTGTTAAAAAAAATCTCTGAAAATTTTAATGATCCGGCCCGACACTTAGAAGAATTTTGCAATCATTTTTTTTTTTCTCAATAATTTCTCGAGTTTTTTACATTATTTCATGGTTTTCGAGTAGAGCAACAATTTATTTCTCAAAAGATTTTCATCCGAGCAACCATTTTGAAAATATGGATCGTTTTGTAAAAAATAAAATAAAATTTGGAGGCCCATAAGTTGGGAACGGTGCGTCGGAGGGCCATGCTTCACAGAGCCTAAATGGTTTCTATGGACAAGGTTAGTAAGGTGCTGCAATAAAAAGGGCAGAAATCTGTTAAAAAAAAAACTGAAAATTTTACTAAGTCCTTTGATGATCGCGCATACTTAGAAAAATTTTACAATAATTTTTTTTTCTTAAATAATTTCTGGAGTTTATACATTATCTCATGGTTTTCGAGTATAGCAACAATTTCTTTCTTAAAAGATTTTCATCCGAGCAACCATTTTGAAAATATGGATCGTTTTGTAAAAAATAAAATAAAATTTGGAGGCCCATAACTCGAGAACGGTGCGTCGGAGGGCCATGCTTCTCAGATCCCAAATGGTTTCTATGAACAAGGTTAGTAAGGTGCTGCAATAAAAAGGGCAGAAATCTGTTAAAAAAAAATCTCTGAAAATTTTACTAAGTCCTTTGATGATCGCCGACACTTAGAAAAATTTTGCAGTAAATTTTTTTTCTTAAATAATTTCTCGAGTTTTTACATTATCTCATGGTTTTCGAGTAGAGCAACAATTTCTTTCTTAAAAGATTTTCATCCGAGCAACCATTTTGAAAATATGGATCGTTTTGTAAAAAATAAAATAAAATTTGGAGGCCCATAACTCGAGAACGGTGCGTCGGAGGGCCATGCTTCTCAGAGCCTAAATGGTTTCTATGGACATGGTTAGTAAGGTGCTGCAATAAAAAGGGCAGAAATATGTAAAAAAAAATCTCTGAAAATTTTACTAAGTCCTTTGATGATCCAGCCCAACACTTAGAAGAATTTTGCAATCATTTTTTTTTCTCAATCATTTTTCGAGTTTTTCACATTATCTCATGGTTTTCGAATAGAGCAACAATTTCTTTCTTGAAAAGATTTTCATCCGAGCAACCATTTTGAAAATATGGATCGTTTTGTAAAAAATAAAATAAAATTTGGAGGCCCATAACTCGGGAACGGTGCGTCGGAGGGCCATGCTTCTCAGAGCCTAAATGGTTTCTATGGACAAGGTTAGTAAGGTGCTGCAATAATAAGGGCAGAAATCTGTTAAAAAAAAATCTCTGAAAATTTTACTAAGTCCTTTGATGATCGCCGACACTTAGAAAAATTTTACAATAATTTTTTTTTTTTTAAATAATTTCTCGAGTTTTTTACATTATCTCATGGTTTTCGAGTAGAGCAACAATTTCTTTCTTGAAAAGATTTTCATCCGAGCAACCATTTTGAAAATATGGATCGTTTTGTAAAATATAAAATAAAATTTGGAGGCCCATAACTCGGGAACGGTGCGTCGGAGGGCCATCCTTCTCAGAGCCTAAATGGTTTCTATGGACAAGGTTAGTAAGGTGCTACAATAAAAAGGGCAGAAATCTATTAAAAAAAAAATCTCTGAAAATTTTACTAAGTCCTTTGATGATCCGGCCCGACACTTAGAAGAATTTTGCAATAATTTTTTTTTCTTAATAATTTTTCGAGTTTTTTTCATTATCTCATGGTTTTCGAGTAGAGCAACAATTTCTTTCTTGAAAAGATTTTCATCCGAGCAACCATTTTGAAAATATGGAGCGTTTTGTAAAAACTTTGGCGTAATGTAATATTTAACTGCATTGGGCAGTCATTGGCCCAATGCAGTTGATATTTGTAGGGCCTACGTTATAAGCACTGCAAAAACGCCAACAGCTTTTAAGTAAAGGTAGGCAGTAGTAGCTTTGGCCCATCGTTGGTAAATGGTTGGTATAATGATAATAATTTACTGCGTTGGGTCATTGTAAGATTGATGTAGGGAATCTAACTAACTATATCCCAACGGATTCCCCACTGTTGGCCACTTGATGCCAACAGAAAATGCTACTAGGGTAAAGAGGAGCTCGTGGTTAAAGTTGCGAATTTATCCGCAACTCCTTTTTTTTCTTTTTTTTTTTTGGGGGGTGGGAAATCATTCAATGACTTCTCCCGCTCTGGGTGGAGCAGGAAGGTGAAAACCCACCCCTGTTCCTTCCCTGCCTGAGCGCCCAGGGGCGAAGTAACTCTTTCGAATTTATCCTCAACCCCTAGGCAGGCATCGGCCATGACGGGCCCCGTCATGAATGCTGACCACTCTTTAAGGCGCGCGTGGAACACTACGCGCCGTCGACTGGCGCTAATCGGACAGCGAGTTACCAACTGCTCGCCGTCCGTAGGTCCGGGTAATTTCAACCCCTGGGCAGTAGTGTTTATGCTTGAGTTCATTTTTAATGGCATAATTGAGTGTGCTAGCTAACAAGTGGCGAATAATTTAATTTTATGATTATATTTTGGACGATATATCTTTATTTTTCAATTTTACATAGGTACGTTACATACAAATATGTATATAAGAGGCGCTCGTGGTTAAAGTAATAACAGCCGCACGGGTCGATCCATCAGGTTAAGCTACGCTTGCCGGGGTTGGTCCATGGATGGATGACCATCTTTACATACCGAGACTCCTCCGTGCCTCGGAAAGCACGTTAAGCTGTTGGTCCTGGCTGTCAATCGTGGATCTTTGACAGTCGTTACGGGTCGTCAGAAGCCCGAAAGTCTGACAACCAGTCTTACCAAAGGGTATCGTATTACCCAGTAACTGGGATGTGGAGGTCAGATAGGCAGTCACTCCATGTAAAATACTGGTATACAGCTGCATCCGGTTAGGCCGGAAACCGACCCCAAGATAGTTGGGAAAAGGTTAGGCAGATTGATTGATTTTGTTACATACAAATATACTAAGATTGTTGCAAATAATTATATAGATTCAAGTTTTTCAAACACAACAGACAGATGTGTTGCTGGAGAGTTTGTTGTCCAGCTAAAACACTAGGAAGTGGTGACGGGCGGGCGTTTTTGGGGAACTGTCTTTATGTAGAACTTTGACGTTCAAAAAGTGCTGGCTCGCAGCCTAGTTTGAATAAATGACTTATGATTTTGATAGTAATTTGCCCTTTGAGTTAGTTTCAGTATTTGTTTCCCGAATCCTCCATCGACAACATGTTACAAACTTCAAGAAAATTTAAAAATCCATGTAAAAGTATCTCAAGGAATTTCGGAAGTCGGTGTTTGTATTTTTTATTTTAATATTTGACACCGACTTCCGAAATTAAAGTTATTTTTTAAATTTTTAGTGTTTTTTTTGGAAGTCGGTTGTTTTTTTTTTAAAAAAGTTTTTATTTTTCACTTTTTAGACGTTTTACCCCAGAACTAAAACTAAACATTAAAGTCACGCCCGAATTGATAATTCCAATAACATGAAATAATTAATATGATTGGAGGAAACAAAATGTTTATATTTTTAACATAGAACCTCCTCTTTTTTCGAAGTCGGTTAAACACACGAAAACACGTAACATTATTTTTCTTAGAACTGTCAAGTTACTGAATACAATTAAAACTCGAAATATAGACATAAAACTCAAAGATTTTACCTAAAATTTTAATGACATAAGTGGGTTAATATTTCATAGCGGGATCCAAGATACTTGAATATTTTCTCTGGCATGTTTCATGCTTCAATGCTTCGGCGCTTTTCTGGTTGTCATCGAGTTGGAGTGGTTGAAAACAATGCAGGCTTGATTATAGGCATAAAACTGCCAAAACACTGGTATTTCTGCCATCATTTCCCATACTCTTTGCCCTCATACCGTTAGTTTTATTTTTGCTTTATTGGCGTTTCCATACAATATTGTGGTGCACCGTGATGGTAGCGTGAGCAACCCCTATTTGTTAGCCGACGGACATTGGACTAGCGCAAATAACTTAAAACGAAGATTCATTGGTTTTTAAATTGATAAGCAATAAAAATGTGCAGTATTTTTACTACTTTCTGATATAAGTTTTCAGTTCGTAGCTAAAGTAATAATAGCCGCACTGGTCGATCCATCAGGTTAAGCTACGCTTGCTGGGGTTGGTCCATGGATGGATGACAATCTTTACATGACCAGACTCCTCCGTGCCTCGGAAAGCACGTTAAGCCGTTCATCCCGGCTGTCAATCGTGGATCTTTGACAGTCGTTACGGGTCGTCAGAAGCCCGAAAGTTTGACAACCGGACATAACACGGCGTATCTATTACCCAGTGACTGGAGGTCAGATAGGCAGTCGCTCCATGTAAAATACTGGTATTCTGCTGCATTCGGTTAAACTGGAAGCCAACCCCAAGATAGTTGGGAAAAGGCTATGCAGATTGATTATTTTTCAGTTCTGTTTTAATAGATTTCATCCTAACTAATCATATAAATGCGGTTGTGAGTTTGTTTTTTACGCTTAACTACATCATGAAATTTCGCACACACTTTATCAGGGGTACAGAAAAGGTCATAGGGTAGGTACCTTTTATTCAGAAACTAGTAGTAAAGTTTCCGAAGTATTGAAATTAATGCGAGTGAAAGTTGCCAAAATCTACTATTTATTGTAATTTATTTATTTATTTATTTATATTTTATTTTCAGGTTAACCCATAGCAACATTACATACTTAAAATTAAATTATTAAAATTATTTTTTTTTTTTTAATACACTTCTGGATACATCTATTGGCCCACCTTGTATTTTCAGTTTCGTTTGGTCCTAGCTAAAATTTTATATTAGGTCGAGCAAAAAGTTTTTATGCAGTTTTGAACCTGGCACATTCACAATTTCATTCAATAGTCTTTTTTTGAATTTCGAACACAGAATTTAAAGAAACAAAAGACAATTTGGAGCCTGTTTGTTGATATCAAACAATCGAATACTAAGAAAACTTGGTTTTATTGGTTTATTTGGATTTAATTCTTGAAAAAGTGATTGATATCTTTCGTTTTGCAACAAACATTACTTATTCTTAACATTAAGGTGAGGTTCTATCAATAATCTATGGATACTTCACCTGAAGTCGCCGCCCAAGCTGTGGCACTTATTCAGGTCGGACACAGCCAAAGAAACGTGAGTGTTCAACTTAATTTAAGTCGATCTGCGGTCCGAAATGTTTATCGGAGGTACCTAGAGACTGGCGGCTTTGTTCGTCGCCAAGGAAGGCCACGATCTCGGGTCACAACTGAAAGGCAGGATCGATTCATCGTGACGACCAGCTTGAGAAATCGTCACCTTACCTCCATTGAGATACAAAACCAACTTCGCGACTTCCACGGAGTATCTGTGAGCGCTCGAACTGTTCGGAGAAGGTTAAAAGAACGCGATATGGTACCACACAAGCCAGCTAATGGGCCCAAACTAACGCGAGCCCACCGAACAGCGCGCCTTCATTTCGCACGCAGTGATTTAAATTGGACACAGCAAGATTGGAGCCGTGTACTCTTTTCTGATGAGTCTAAAATTGTGTTACATGGCAATGATGGAAGGAAGAAGGTCTACCGACGTAAGGGAGAGCGTTTCGCACAATGCTGCTTTGAAGAGAGGGTTGCTTATGGCGGTGGCTCATGGACTGTCTGGGGCGGTATATCCGCGAGCGGCAAAACTCAACTTGAGGTTGTTACAGGACCACGGCTGCCAACATTAAATGCTGAAAGGTACATTCGTGAGTGCTTAGAACCTCACGTGATACCATACGCGGACTTTGTGGGCCCAAATTTCCTTTTTATGCATGATAATGCAAGAGCTCATGCGGCCGGCATCGTCAGGGAATATCTTCGGGATGTGAACATCACAGTTATGGACTGGCCAGCCAGAAGCCCAGACATGAACCCCATTGAGCACATGTGGGACGAGCTAAAAAGACGTGTTAGGGCTCGTCAGCCAGTTGCCCAGACGATGCAGGAGTTGAAAACTGCCATAGAAGAGGAATGGGAGATGATCCCTCAAAATTTCATAGAGCGGTTGATAAACTCTATGCCTAATCGTATGAGAGCTGTGGTAGATGCCCATGGAGGCAACACGCGTTATTAAATTAAACCTTTATTTGATAAAACATGTTTTTTATTCAAAAATCAATTGCCTTTAACAAGGCGCATATCCGACTTGTTAGGCGTAGCTCCATGTCGTATGGTATTCTGAATTCAAATTTAAAACAATACGATCGAAAAAGATGGTAAAATGTATCAGGTTTAAAACTGCATCAACAGTTTTTGTTCAATCTAGCAATCATATTTCGGTAGGGGCCATCGAAACCTAAACTCTAAGGTGGGCCAATAGATGTGTCCAGAAGTGTATAATAAGTTTTAAAAAAATCTATAATTATAATCTGCATTAAATAACACTTAGTTTTCTCATAAAAAAACAGGGCAAGGGCATGTCGGACTTCGCACATTTAGGGTTCCGTACCAAATTTCAAGTTTATAGATCAATGGGAAGTTAAAAAATTCTTCGGAACAAAATTTTGTGAGAGACGACAGACAGACAGACGGACACGTGAGGCACATAGGGCTTCTGTTTGGATACATCGGGTACTGAACGCTAAAAAAAAAATGATCATGTGTAGTTTGTATTTGTTGGTAACGCAAAATGGTACTCCAAGACCCACTTGCACCACTTAACTTCATGTTTAAAGAATACATTACAGACAGAATTATTATGTTCTTTAATATTGTGTTAAGCGCTAAACGCATTTAGCGATTAATAGTGCAAGGGGATAAAATGTGTGGTATGTTATAGTATTTTTTTTTTCTACCATTGCTAGGCACGCGTTTGACCACCACCTCACCTGATGGCAAGCGATGCTGTGGTCGAAGATGGAGCACGCTTGCCTAGAAGTAACCTATTCACTCTTGACTTAAAGACTCCCAGGTTGTGGCGATCAGGAAACACAGACTCCGGCAGGGAATAATTAAAAAATATGACTGCCTGTGGATTAGGATTATGGTTTCGAACCTTAACAATTTATGTTCATTTATTTTTTTAGTAATATATAAAGGTGTAGAAAACTTAATTAATAGATTGAACAAAATTTTAGACATAGTAACTTGTGATCAAAAGACTAAAATATCTCTGAGAGCACTGTCGCAAATCTTCGGCAATCTTTGTGGTCCTCGTAATTTGTTGACGAGTTCAAATGCTGGCTTCAATTCGTCTTGTGTGACTCCCTGAAATTAAACAAGAATTTTTTTTTTTACAAAAACTAAAACTGACTTCCAAAAAATGAAAAAAATAACTTTATTTTCGGAAGTAAGTGTTTGTATTTTATGTCTTCGCTATTTGACACCAACTTCCGAAATTAAAGTGATTTTTTAATTTAGTGTAAGTATTTTCTTTTTTGAAAAGTTGTATTTTTTGTAAAAAAGATTTTTATTTTTCACTTTTTAGTTGTACCCCAGAACTAAAACTAAATATTAAAGTTACGCCCGAATTGATAATCCCAATAACATGGAACATGGAATTTGAACTTAAGGCCTTAAACGGCCGTTTCTAACACTTTTTCCTACTACTTTGGATACGAAACATTCTGAGACCTGTTTTAACAACGTAAAAATACTTTATCCTCTTCGTAACAAACGTGACGTTGGATTCTTTCTGTGCTATTCTACGATTTTTTATTCAATGAGGGCGCCACTTGGACGGTAGTAGACCCTGAATGGTAATTGGAGGAAACCAAAACGTCATCTATGTTTACATTTTTTTTTTATTATTTCAAAAAGGATTAAAGCATTTTTGGTAAAATTTATATGGGACCACTTCTGGAGCATACTCTTTTGGATAAAAAATAAAAGAATTTTAAAAATCGGTCTAAAACTGACACAGGAATCGGTGGACATACGTAAAAAAACAAGAAAAAAAAACATACATACAGTCGAACATAGAACCCCTTTTTGCGAAATGAATTAAAAATAAATGAGGATAGTATTTGTGCTTCAGATTAAGGGCCTACCTCCCCATAAGTGGCGCCCTCATTGAATAAAAATTCGTATCTTATCATAGAAAATAAACAATAAAGAATCCTATGTTGCGTTTGTTACAAAGAGGATAAGGTATTTTTATGTTGTGGAAGCATGACTTAAAGTGTTTCGTATCCAAAATAGTAAGCAAAAGTATCAAAAACGGCCGTTTTTGAGTCCTGTTTTAACAACGTAAAAATACCTAATCCTCTTTGTAACAAACGCAACATAGGATTCTTTAATCTTTATTTTCTACGCTTTGCTACGATTTTTTATTCAATGAGGTCGCCACTTGGCGGCTATATACGCCTTAAGGTCAAATTGTGTAAAAGGGCGTGTATTTGGAGAGGCCTATGTCTATTTAATTTCTACATAGAACTTGACTTCGAAAGAAAAAATCACCTGTTCCCGACGATATAAGACAACAGCAATCATTCTTCCCCACAGCATTTGCATCAAGAACGGCTTTGAACCTTCAACTTCTAGAAGATGTAGCTGCATCATGGCATCATGTTTTAAGGCTTTGTCTGTAACAATAGTTTAGTGAGTGTTGAGTGTCTGTAAGTAGTAGTATCCATTTAAGGTTAATAGGATAAACATTTTGAATCTTTTGTGATTGTTAGTCTTTCCGTAATTATTATACAATTATAACAAAAAGTCACTTTGTGTTTATCCGTTAAGTCCTCCTAAACTACTCAATATATTTTGATACTGTTTTCATTAACAGAATAGAAAGAGTGGTAAAAAGTTTGTAAAGTATATAATTTGAACCCGTGCGAAGTGCATGGTTCTATAGACTCGTCTGATACTCTCAATGAGAGTGTTGCGCTCTTGTCCAATGTTCAAAACATGACTCACATACTGGAATAGTCCGTGTGTAAGCCCACCGTACCCCTGGGCGTACCCCTTTTGACAACAACAATTTATTAAATATATTTTGATTGCACATCAAATGAACCAGAACCTTTATATCCATAATTGTGACTTATATAATAATTTCCCTACCAACTATAAACAATACGGTACGCAGTAAAGAATTGGGAATCAGTAATAATGTTACCTACTTCTAATATGATTTCTACCTTTTTGATCCTAAAAATCTAAAAGGAAACGAGTTTCTTCTATCCTTCAGATTTCAGAATTTATTTACTGTACAGGAATTTCCATTTCACTCCTAAAAGGTATTGAACATTGGTACGCCACAATCAATTTTTTTTTTCCAAGTTAAACTTACGTATATCATTCTTGCCAATATCTAAAGAGATGACTTGTTGGAAGCATCCGTTGACTCCTTCAATGGATTTTGACCAGACATCGAAGGGGTGCTCAGTGTGGTACCTCTGTCGCACTATGATACCTTCAGTGTCTTTTGGCAGCAGCTTCTTCGGTGATGTTACTGTTTTATTTATTAGCCATCTTAGACTACCCTGAAAATTTAAATAAATGTACTTATCTTTGAAAATCAACTGCGAATGGTTAGTACCGTTGACTTCAAGGAATACGAACAATTTTTTTTGAAACTATGGTCAGTAAATCTGTTGTCAAATTGAATGTGACGATTTTGAATGATGATTGACCCAGACCAACTATGAATAAATTAATCTGATTATATTTGGCCAGAGGCTTTAGACAAGTGACATTTTATTTACATTTACCCTGTCCGGCCGAATGACCGACCGCGGACCCCTAGCTACCGCCACCGCGATGGTGGCGCTCCCTGTCGTGAGATTTGTGAACCACAGAACAAATTCGTGTTGTGCTGTGATTGGCTCATTAGTTCACAAAGTTCCCGCTATCACAATTTGTAAAAAATATTTATAAAAGAAGTTAGTTTTACCAAATAAATGCTCAAAACCGTTTAGCGTCTCCAACTGGTTGTTTCCTGGTATACCCTCAGCTACCGACCCAATATATGTAATAATTACCCATGTTTGCAAACCAATTAATGATTTGATTTGATAGCGTTTGTCAAAAACCGGCCAAGTACATGTCGGAATTCGCACATTTAGGGTTCCGTACAATTTAAAATCTGATTTATCAATATATTGGTATTTATAAGTAAAATATATGTAACAAAAAACCTGGCACTCCGGGAGTACCGTCAGAAGTGAAAACAAAAAACTTGAACAAAATGCCCAATGCCCTCGCGATCCGCTACGAGTGCTACGACGCAACGTGTTTTTTTATTACGTAGTTTATTTCCATCTCAAAACTGCCCAACGCGCCTAAAGAAGTTTTCAGTTCAATCAACATTATCACCAAATTTCAAGCTAAAAAATGGAAAGTTAAAAAAATCTTGGGAAATAAATTTTGTGACAAACGTCGGTGAAACGGACACGTGTGTGGCAGCAATAGGGCTCCGTTTAGACTCTTCGGGTAGGGAACCATAAAAAGTCAAAGATGTATGGGATTGACAAGCGCTATAAAAATGTCATGTGATCAACCTCTTACATTTTGGCATTTCTACAATCTCTATCGCTGAATGAATAACACTTTGTCTGGGGTCTCTGTTAGGTACCTTACTCGTGTAGGCTCTATTATTGCATATTTAAAGAAAAGTAAATAAAGTTCTTACCCCATCAGTTTCACTAATCTCCACTTTGTAACAAGTCACCTCTTTCTCAGGAAAAAGCTTCTCAGGAATGATAGCAACCACATGCCAATCACCAATCACATCCTTCATATTAAAGTAGGCCTGAAAGTTGTCACACTTGGTACCATTAGCAGTATTTTCTGATTTTACCAGGGTTACAACCAGTAGGATAAGTAAAGGTGTCATGTTCGAATGAGGTTGAGGACCGAAGTGGGTTTTTGGAGGGAATCTTGTGAATCAAGTTGGTTAGACGGTGGTGATGGGTTCGGAACGAATAGAATTGGCATAAAATAATGATTGTGTAATATTTTGCAAGATTTTCAGTTGAATACATTGTGTAACCATAGTTAATTTATTACTATATTTAATCATGTTATTATAAAAGATAAATAGATTTTTCAACTACCGCTTGCCAAACAGATGTTGGCTTTTTTTTTTTGTGAGGTGGGAAATCTTCCAATGACATCTCCCGCTCTGGGTGGAGCAGGTGGGCGTGTCAGACTCTTACTGACTAAAACTCACCCCTGTTCCTTCCCTGCCCTGAGTGCCCAGGGGCGAGGTAACTTAGTTTCGAATTTATCCTCAACCCCTGGGCAGGCATCAGCCATGACGGGCCCCGCCATAGTTTGCTGACAACTCTTTGAGGCGCGCGTGGAATACTATGCGCCGTCGACTCTCGGGCCTGGTGCTGATCGGACGGCGAGCTACCCACTACTCGCCGTCCGCAGGCGCGGGTAAACGGATGTTAGCTAGAATGATTTGCGATGGTTATAGTATCTCAATTGACTAACAACATGGGTGTAAATTATTAGACACAGCTGTCAGACATACATTCTTGTTCCAAAAAGTAAATCTGAGTGTAAGTTAAGCTCTTATTTGGTATATATGATTATGTTAAACTACAAACATAAGAATATCGTTGTTTCAACAACAACAGTGTTTTAAATTTCTTTATAGCCATGGAATTAACATCATAGTCGGCAAAGGCACATCGAGTCTGGTGTTGGTGCTATGGGGTGACGCGGTGGCGGGGCGTGACCTTTTCCCCATAGGGGAAACCGACCTGGTGTCTTGGTATTTTACCTGCCACAAGTGAGAGATTTAGGAGGTTTGTTACAATTGGTTGATATCGCTGTCAGCGATAAGACCGCCATTGAACCCATAGCCTTAGCCTTAGCTTGTGTATACGAATTTTGTAACTGTTTTGGTTTACAATAAAGTATTATTCTATTTTTTCTACTTAAGTACATCTTATAAAGTAATCAGTCAATAATGACTCTTGGGAAATTGTTTGGGTTTTAAATGATTGAAATGATATAAGAGGTTTAACTTTACGAGGGTAGGAGAATGATAATAAGATAATTATTTAAACTAGCCATTATCTGCCTAGCCTTTTCCCAACTATCTTGGGGTCGGCTTCCAGTCTAACCGGATGCAGCTGAATACCAGTATTTTACATGGAGCGACTGCCTATCTGACCTCCACAACCCAGTTACTGGGTAATAGGATACCCCTTAGTAAGACTGGTTGTCAGACTTTCGGGATTCTGACGACCCGTAACGACTGTCAAAGATCCACGATTGACAGCCGGGACCAACGGCTTAACGTGCTTTCCGAGGCACGGAGGAGTCTCGGTAAATAAAGATGGTCACCCATCCATGGACCAGCCCTGGCAAGCGTAGCTTAACCTGATGGATCGACCCGGGTGGCTGTTATTACTTTAGCCACGAGCTCCTCCAAACTAACCACCCCACCTTTAATACCTTTAAGCTTCTGCACGCGGCTTCTTCCGCGTGGAATTAGTACTTCCCCCCACTATATTTTAAATAAGCCTATGTGCCATTCCAGACTATAATCTGTCTCCATGCCAAATTTCATCCTGATCCGTTCAGCCGTTCTGGCGTTATTTAGTAATAAACATCCATCTATTTATCCATCCTACTTTCGTATTTATAATATTAGTATGGTTAAAAGTTTTAAAATATGAAGCTGAAAAACAAGTAAATAATAAATTTATAAGTTTATATATTCTTTTTTATTATTCCTGATGAGTCCGCTCCTGATGAGTTATACGATGGAGCGAGCAAATCTAGGACATGTTGTAGGAAATATAAAAATGTTTGGCCTTTTCTAAATATTTCTAAGCACACTTTGATGAGGTGTCATAAAGGCGTGTGGGCGATCATTTTACTTGCAAATAATTGGATAATCTCTTAATGCATGCTAGTCTGGCGTGTGACACATTTGGAACAATTATTCAATTTGTTTCACGGAATAACTGGAAGTCAGTCCAGCGACCTAATTTTAAGAGTTCATTCACAAGACCCTGAGGTATCTCTGTATATTTTTTTTTTTCATATATTTGGACAATATCTGTGTTATAATTAAAATAATATCCTAACAGCAAAATAGGTCACACATCATTCGCAAGGTTGACTGTACTGAAGTTTTAATTTTAGAAAAGAGTTCCTAATTGAAAAAAAAACAGTAATGTAACTTACTTAATAAACTTACAATTATTTCTATGTAAAAATAAAATGATCTTATGAGCAAATCTAAAAAAACTGACATGAGTGCATACCAAAGAAGTACGACAATAGCTAAAATGGACAAAAGACCACATCCATACAATAAAAACCAAGCTTAAGAATTTTCTTTTAAATCGCCATTTTCCCATTCAAAAACATCTCAAGAATTATCTGTGTTCCCATACAAAACACGGTCATTGTTTAAAAAGTCAAAACCGACATAGATTTACTTGAACAAAGGCAGTAAAAACGGTTTATAGACTTGTTATTGCTGTCCCAACGGACAGGGAGAGTGGTACAAGTTACGGTGTTGTAGCGATTTCGAATACATTGCGGTTTTGTCAAATATTTTGATGGTTTTTTTTACTATTGATAGACTCGCGTTTGATCACCATCTCACCTGATGGTAGGTGAGCTTGGAGGAATTAAACTAATTAATTCCAACGCACTCTCCCCGAAATGTTTCCGATAGAAAACCAGACCAGTAACGCATAATTTAGTTTGACGTTCGAATGACGATGTCCTCTCCCATGACTCTACCCCGAATCATCGAATTGACAGTTATAGCTTGTTATAATTTATCATTAATCGAAGGTTTCTTCCGTTATTAGTGCAACCGAGTCGAGTGAAGTTCCTTCAAATGAACTAGTACCTAATATGGATAGGTTTCACAAAAAAAAAACATTTTCGGTGTCTGAAGTGTAACTCATAACATGACTGTAACTGAATTAATTCTTCAAAGGGCAACGGAGCATAGCGTATTGACTATTAAACTCAGCAACCGAATATGCAATACAACAATTCTATCTAAAGCAAGCATCGTCGGTAATTAGTCTGCTAGCTTGAAGAGGCGTTAAACAAGCCATAAATGCCAGAGACGTGGTGCCAGAGTCAAGCAGCCAGAATCGAGCTCCAAAAGGGATTCAATTGAAACATTTTTTTTTTTATAAACGATTATAAAATGTTGTCACAAGTGCTTACAAGGTATACAAATATTGCTACTGAGATAAACAGATTTTTGGAGAAAAAATATTAGAAAAGTTATAAAATAAATGAAAGCATTCGCTTATAGCTTGCACCGCATCCAGAAGACCGAATCGGTGGAAACAGATTTTAATGTATCCTATGAAAATCTTCATTCAAAAGCTCTTTCCCTTTGAATTTTAATATAAATCTCGAATTGGGAGTTTATTAGCGTTGGACGAATACCAATAAATGTGAAAATTATGTATTCTTTCCTACAATGGATATTTATGAGAGATTCTGAGGATTATTTACATACTGATGCCGTTTGCAAGACTAAAGTGCAAAGCTGGTGTTCTTAGGGTTCCGTACCCGAAGGGTCCAAACGGAGCCGCTATTGCTGTCACTCACGTGTGTCCGTCGTATGTCATAAAATTTTGTGCCAAAGAATTTTGTAACTTACCATTGACCTATTTGTTTTTTTTTGTTGGGTGGGAAATCATCCAATGACATCTTCCGCACTGGGCGGAGCGGGAGGGCATGTCAGACTCTTACTGACTAAAACCCACCCCTGTTCCTTCCTTGCCTGAGTACCCAGGGAAGCGGTAACTCTGTTATGAATTTATCCGCAACCCCTTGGCATGCAGGCATTGGCCATGATGGGCCCCGTCAGTGGTGGCTGACATATTCTCTTTGAGGCGCGCGTGGAATATTATGCGCCTTCGACTCTCGGGCCTGGTGCTGGTCGGACGGCGAGCTATTTATATTACTCGCCATCCACAGGCCTGCGTCTATGGTGGCCGGAGATAGTCCTGCGACCTCCGACGCCCAGGGAGCCTCCTGCGGCGGCTGTGGCTGGGGGCGTGAGGTCCACTCCGTTGAGCTTCCCTCACCAATTCCGCCTCCTTCTTCGCGAGCATTACTGCTTCGCAGAAGGAGGAGACTGCTTCCCATTCCCTCTCGCTCCGTATTATGGCCTGACCAGGGCCGGGCGCGACAGGTCGCATCCACGAGGTAGATTTCCTAAGTTTTTAACTTGCAAAAGTAGGTAATGAAATTGATATGAAATTCACCGAAAATAATAAATAAGCTTTCCTGAATATCCAGAGCAATCATGAATAAATTAGCTTAATTTTCATAAGCTGCTATGATATACATTTGACATTTTTACTAGCTTTTATTTAACTTGCAATCACTTTATATTAATTTATAACATATTATGAAAAAGACCCCCGCCGCATCTGTCTGTCTGTTTGCGGTAAACTCAAAAACTGCTGAACGGATTTTCATGCGGTTTTCACCATTAGACAGATTGATGCATGAAGAAGGTTTAAGTGTATAATTTATACCCGTGCGAAGCTGGTGTGGGTTGCTAGTGTTATTATAGAAGTTAGATAAGCAGTCGCTCCATGAAACATACTGGCATTCAGCTGCATCCGATTAGACTGGAAGCTAATCCCAAGATAGTTGGGAAAAGGCTAGGCAGATTGATTGTTCGTTTAAAAGCTGTCCGCGACAAAATTTGCAAACCATTTTTTTTACATTTGTTGGTTTCCGATTGAGCTGAAATTTTTCATACTTATGTCCATTTTACAGGCTTTTATTTTACTTGGATTCTTCTTCGTGTGTAAGTCTTGCGTTTCGAAATTCGCAAATAATTTTTTGACCACTTGTTGTTTTTTTAGGTAATTCCAGTGACAATACAATACGATGATACCATCGAGCTGATCGGAGCTGGCTGGCGCCGGGATGTTGGAACTGAAATTCCCTGATGGCAAATGGCTGGACAGTTAAATTTGAGTTATTATGTTTTGTTATCATAATTACTTTCCATTGCAAAATGATGACGAGGGTAGTATGAAAAAATAAACATAAATTTATTTTTCACTGATACATCACTTTTATAGCTTCTCCTTCACGATTTTACTATGCAAATTATCCTTGATCCAAACGACCTTATTTTTGGAATCTAAAACAAAAATGCCAGTAATTAATCATAACCTTTCACGAGCTGTTAGTTCCCTCGGTAAAGGATTTAAAGTTTGCGACTCATTAACTTCGGATATTTCATAGAGCACCTGGGTACAGGGTTAGCCGTCAACATTTTCGGGTTAATGTCATAAAAGAAGGATTAATGTTTTTCATTATTAGTGGCTTTGAAAATAAATCGTAGAATTGGTGCCGATTCTCTTGTTCAATAACTAATCTAAAATTAGAGAATCGCTATCCTATACTACTAATATTATAAATGTGAAAGTTTGTGAGTGTGTATGTTTGTTACTTCTTCACGCTCAAACGGCTGGACCGATTTAGATGAATTTTGGTGTGTAGATATCTTATCGCCTGGATTAACATATAAACTACCTTTTATACCTGCCTACGCGGGTCAAACCGCGGGGCGCAGCTAGTCTTTTACTAAAAGGCAGTGCGAGAAAAGGTCGGCTATAGCTATGAACTAACTTAGAGATGTCAAACTAGTTTACGCCTTGCGCATTAACGTGTTTTTAGTTGTCATGTTTTTACGTGTACCTTTAATTTGTATGGAAATATTAGTTCAACTAAATTTGAATACTCTAATTTACGTTCGTTTCTTTCAATAGCCTAAATTCAGTTTAGTTTTTGCACAACAGAATCAGCACCAATAACTTTACACAAACTCTTCGTAAATACGGATAGATAGTGAAATCAGGCTATTTTTTACTCGTCTGCGCAACGCAAAGGAGGGTAATATGTTTATCAGCCTATTTATGTATGTATGTATGAATGTATGCATTTTTGTTCCTTTGTGGCGGAGACCAAACGCGTGAGCAGATTTTGGTAATTTTTACGTCAGTTGATTCGTCTTAATTTTGCGAATGCTCCTAAAGACATGACAGTAATCAAAACACAATATTGCGTCAACCAGACGCCTTATTGTGAAAAAGAAAAAATTAAAGTTGACGAACGTTTAAGTGAGGTATCAAAATAAAGAGTTCAAGGAGGCGATTCCAAAAATATAACTCGCTAAAATGTAGAAAATAAAAAATTGCATATTTTCATAAAACTCGACTTTAAATAAAAAACAACTACCTAAAAAATTCCAAACAAGTCACTTTCGGATTATGTGGCCCACATACAAAATTCATCAGATCGATAATACAATTCTACCAAAGCGTCCCCAGCTATATTTCCTCCCAAATAATATAGGCGAGTCTTGCTATACTCACCATAATCATAATATGGTTATGCGAGTAATAGATTGTAGCGACATCTAGTTCGTATCTAGAACAGCAAATTCCTACATCGCACAAGCAGAGATCTCCGCGCGATTTGGACATATACAACAGCCCGAAAATCAACTATCGGGCAGTTGCCCGGACCAGACACAACACCCGTCTGGTCGGAGGATCCTCCCTTTTCAACGGAGGTTTGCGGGACTTTACACTCTGTTCCGCATATCTCCACAAGATGATCAACCATCCATGGACTATCACGGAAAGTGTTGCTTCATCTGGAAGATGGACCCCGCTTCGGCTCCTTCCTTGCATAGCACGATCAGCCTTTTTAGTGTTCCCACTGTTGGGACACAGGCATTCTTTTTGCGAGAGGGAGTGGGCTATAATCCATCACGCGGGCCCAGTGTGGATTGGTAGATGTCACGTCTTCGAATTTATGGTTTTAGAAAATGCCAGTTTCCTCAAGATGTTTTTAGGGCTCCGTACCCGAAGGGTCCAAGCAGATCAGAGATTGCTGTCACTCACGTGTCCGTCAGTCCGTCTGCCTGTCTGTCCATCGTCTGTCACAAATTTTTTTCTTTGATAACTCCCTCATTTGGTATGGAATCCTAAATGCGCGAAGTCTGAAACTCGGCCGGTTTTTTCTGAACCGTTTTAAGAGCTATGATAATGAATTAATAATTTAAACAAAATAAAGCGCCTGGCTGGGTTTGAATGTTATTGACATTTATGATTATTATTTTTATTATTTTTCATTATTATATTGACATTATTTTAATTCAATAATATATTTTCAATTTTAATGGAATTATCTGTGTAATGACTGCATGATTATGATCAGTAAATAGTTTAAGTACCTACAATATATTAAGTACTTTAATTTACTTATATTTGCACGCCGAAATTAAAGGCAGAATAAGAGATCAATTTTGTCCATTTTGTCAACCTTCTGGACCTTATTTATGCAAATAAATGATTTTTGATTTTTTTGAAACCATGACCTACTACTCGTAAGTCGCGGCTATTACTACTGGGCCACCACCGTTCTCAACCGAACAAGTCAAACCGAACACAAATTCAGTTTTAAGGCTGTCACTGAGAAACGTTCTCTGGAAAAATAATAGGATAGGTACTATTGCCAATATTTTTATGGAAATAAAACCAAAAGCCTTGTACCTGCACCAAAACTTAACATAGTACAGTTATCATACAATTCATGTACAAAGGCGAGCTTAACTTAACATTGAGTTTCTTCCAATACCTAAGCCTTTGAGTGATAGATAAAGATCACATTCAAGGATAGGGTTCAGTGTGCGATAAAAATGTACATAAATAATTTCAACTCACTGATTTTGTACACATTGAAACTTAACGCATATCAACAATCTGTTCAAGTTTGTACTTAATTATTTACGTAGTGGTACAGTTATTTGAGACAATGCCTTTTAAAATATGTTTTTCGTTTTACGTAATAATTTCAAAATCAGAGCTTGGCACAAGACACAACAACAGCTAATTATAATTAAAATACGAACAGATCTTCAGATAACTCCTTAATTACCATAGCCATTAAAAACATAAAAGAAACAATATAAATTGAGTTGCCACACCGAAATAAAAACTCTATAATGAAATTTCAACAATGGTAACACCATGAAAACTGCAAATCTCTCCCATTGGGAGCAAAGACAAGTTTTTTACGATTTCATAAAGCAACGAAACCGGTTTTTCATTTACACAGTTTTAGTGGTGATAAAATATAATTAAAATATTTTATACTTGCTTTATCTGGAGGTTTTTACGGTTTGCATGCTTTTAGGAATGCCGGTAGGTTAGTAGTACAATGAGAAATCAGGGGGAGGCAGACAAATACCTTTTCAGTTAGCGTTCACGCCAAAGGCATAGTACAAAATGTATGGCAATGACATTATCTGCGGAGAGAATTGTCATGTGACTTCTATTTGTCTAGGGAGGTCACGGATAAATTTGAAAGAGAGTTACCGCGGCCCTAGCATAAGCAACTGAAGGAATAGGGGTGGGTTTTAATCAGTAAAAGTTTGACACCCGCCCGCTCCACCCAGAGCGGGAGCAGTCATCGGATGATTTTCTACCGTTCCAAAAAAGTGGCAGAAGTACTTAATTTCAATTAATCTGCTTAGCCTTTACTTGACTATGTTGGGGTCGGCGTTTAGTCTAACCAGCCCCGGCCTAGCCATATTACATTTCTATTATCGTTTACGCTAACGCTTAGAACAAAATGTATGGCAATGACATTACCTGCGACAAGTCACGTGACACTTATCTACGCAGGTAATGTCATTGCCATACATTTTGTTCTAAGCGTTAGCGTAAACGATAATAAAAATGTAATATGGCTAGGGGGGCAGATGCAGGCGAGTCTCATTATTTTGAATAAAACGACTGCCTATCTGACCTCCACAACCCAGTAACTGAAACTGGGTAATAAAATACCCCATGGCATAGCTGGTGTCATATTTTCTGGTTTCGGACTGCCGTAACGAATGTCAAAGATCTACAAATGACAGTTAGGCTCGGGACCTATAGCTTAACCTGCCTTCCGAGGCACGGAGGAATCTCGATGTGCACTGATGTTTCGGGCTAGCCTTGGCATGCGTTGTATAACCTTGAAGATAGTCACATGTGGTTATTACTTACTTAGCCAGGAGCTCCTCTTATAGTCATTAACATCATCATTTCAGCCGAAAGACGTTCGCTGCCTTCCCCCAGTGTCGCCGTAACCACCGGTCCGGTGCGTCTCGCATCAATTGGATTCCTGTGACCCTCACAAGATCATATATTAGTCCACCTTGTGGCAGGCCTTCCAACGCTGCGTCTTCAGGTACCTACACGGTCACCACTCCAGAATATTATAACCCTATCGACCATGTATTCTGCGAGCAATGTGCCTTGTCCACTGCCAATTCAATTTTGTAATTCTTCGGGCTATGTCGGTAACCTTGGTTCTCCTGTGGATATGTTCATTGCTGATTCGATCACGCAAGGAAACTCCGAGCTTAGCCCTCTCCCTTTAGGATGCCCTTTAGGATTATTCCGCACTGAAATCCATTTCTTATTGTGTCCCAAGACTTATCCAAAAGATATAATCAGAAACACTCAGTTTCTCGAAATTAACAATTCTCTGAGCGTGTTTTATATTTAGCTGGAAAGCAGTAAAGTGAGAATGCACACTGACTGCATTCGTAGCCGGAATGGGAAAAAAGATAATTTTCATTTTATTTGGATTTGTGTTCGTGATGTTTTAGCTGTGTTGAGCAGGTGTGATGTGTCTAAGTTGTTTTTAGTCCGGTATATTTATAGTTAGACTTACTATGAATGATTAAAAATCTGGTAAATAATTACGTCGAAAGCTTAACTATGAAAGGTTATAGACGCAACGTCATTAGTTTTCAACTGAAAACCAGCGCTGGGTGTCCAACGCCCAGCAAATGCTGAGATGGTAACCCTTTCGGTATGGGCACGCTCAGCACAATTTTATTGTATCTCTGTGTACCTACTGTTATTTTCTTTACCTTTTCTTTGTTGCTGTTGTGTTGTGTCTGTGTCGAATAAATGTCTATTCTATTCTATTCTATTCTATTCTATTCTATTCTATTCTATTATATTCTATTCTATTCTATTCTATTCTATTCTATTCTATTCTATTCTATTCTATTCTATTCTATTCTATTCTATTCTATTCTATTCTATTCTATTCTATTCTATTCTATTCTATTCTATTCTATTCTATTCTATTCTATTCTATTCTATTCTATTCTATTCTATTCTATTAGATATTAAATGAAGCAGGATCGTTAAAATGTGTGAGTGACCTCGACGAACATAACGATGACGTTTCGGCTTCTCATTTTGTCTGTGTGAGCTTATTTCGCGTGTACAGATACAAGCCGGCTTCTCATTCTGGTACTTCAGATTGCTGGCTTTTGACACTCTGTCTATAACCTTTCATAGTCTAAGGTTGAGTTCGTTATTTTTTGCTTTCATCATCATCATCATCATCATCAGCCTTTTAATGTCCCCACTGCTGGGGTACAGGCCTCCTCTCTGTGAGAGGGTGTGGGCCGTAATCTACCTCGCGGGCCCAACGCGGGTTGGTTTTTGTTTTAGTATTCCAATAATATAATCTGACCAACGCAAGGCGTTCAGCTACTGGGTTGTGGAGGTCAGGATATGCAGCAGCTCAATGTACAATACTGGTACCCAGCTGCAGCTGCAGGTTACACTGGAAGCTGACCCCAACATAGTAACTCGTATTTCTGCCCTAAATTGTTTTTTTTTTAACTTTGCCCCATACTATTCAATACTCTTGTATCGTAGGGGTCTTAAA
This sequence comes from Polia nebulosa, assembly GCA_951329385.1. Taxonomy (NCBI): domain Eukaryota; kingdom Metazoa; phylum Arthropoda; class Insecta; order Lepidoptera; family Noctuidae; genus Polia; species Polia nebulosa. The sequence continues at coordinate 5,502,756 of OX589609.1, forward strand.
CATGTAAAATCACATACACAAGACGCCCGGACCCGGAACAACTATACCATACAAATATTTGTTCCGTGCGGGAATCGAACCCGTGACACGCAGCGCAGCAGCCAATCACTCAACCACTGCGCCAATCGTGTCGTCAGTCAGTCAAATTAGGTACTCATTGAGAATACGCTTAGCTTTCAAACCTTTGTTGGTAAGAAAGGTTTGAAAGGTCTTGTAATTTGGAGTCTGTGTTTCCTGATAGCTACAACCTGGGAGTCTTTAAGTCAAGAGTGAATAGGTTACTTCTAGGCAAGCGTGCTCCATCTTCAACCACATCATCGCTTACCATCAGGTGAGATAGTGGTCAAACGCGTGCCTATCAACAATAAAAAAAAAAATATTGGTTACCATAAATATCGATTTATTAGACTTTTAGAAACTCTTAGTTCTTACCAATTTTCACTGCTGGACATAAGCTTCCCTTAGTGGAACTGAAATGAAACTGGGCATAACTTTGGTTTTTACAAAACGATACTAAGGTATCTATTTCTCTGCCTTTCGCAACCATTTTTGCTCCAGCCTAAAATTCAAAACAGATTTACAATAGTTCGCGAACATCCAACATCCGTATTTTGAACAAGACATCCGCCAGTGTCCCCCGGGAGGATGTCATCCGTCATCCACGACGCGCACTTAATTGGATACATCCTCCGACGAATTTAAATTTGAAATTCAGTTTCGGAATCGTTTTATCTGTGTAACAATGCCGTATCTTTATCTTTTAAGATGGATTACTTACTGTGTTTTGTAAATAAGTTGGTGATTGCATTTTAATTTAAAACTTTAAAGTCTCTTGAGTGTGGGAGTAATTTCAATAATTATCCGTAGAATCAAGAATTTCTTCGTTTGTTGTAACTGATTGAATGCGCAGTTTCTTGCTTTGCTTGTCACATCTCATTAAAAAGATGGGCATTCATCTGGAGCATTCGCGTGTAGTTTTTATTTTGAGCATTACATTACACTGCGTCAGCTCAACGCGCTAATTAATATAGCATTCACATATATGTAATCACAACAACTGTGAACTTCAAAAACTGTAAGACAGTATGTAATGTGAGGTGAACATTCGAACGAGTAAGATGGATTCAATTGTTTTGACAATGACAGACAAAACGGTCGCGTTTTCCATCGAACTGATCTGATGATGAGTCCCAACATGCGCGTGTCAGACTATTACTGACTAAAACCCACCCCTGTTCCTTCAGTTGCTTGTGCCAGGGCCGCGATGACTCTCTTTCGAATTTTTGCGCAACCCCGACTGACATCGGTCCCGGCGGATCCCGTCAGGTTTTGCTGACGTCTCTTTGAGACGTGCGTGGAACACTACGCGCCGGCGACTCGAGCTTGGTCCTTATCAGACCACGGTGGCCTGGAGTCGCTTTGCGTCTTCCGACGCCCGGGGCGTCTCCTGCGGAGGCTGCTAGGGACGTGAGGGCGTCTCCGTTGAGTGTCCCTCACGCATTCCGCCTCCTCTTTCGCGAGCATTACTGCTTCGCAGAAGGAGGTGACAGCTTCCCATTCCCTCTACCATGGCCTAGACTAGGGCCGGGTGCGAGAGGTTGCTGCCACCGATCGCCTCCACGAGGACAAGGCGGTGCTTCGCCCAAACGGGGCAGACCTCCACCGTGTCTTCACCGAACCCCTTAAAAGCTACAAAATCAATTACAAACAGACCACTTACAAATGCTACCGTCACTTACATTAAAGGTAAATTAAAAATGCACCACTTACCTCCACCCTTTACCTAAAAGAGAGCACTCAGGTGTGAAATTAGTAGAGAGAGTGCATCTGCCATTACTAATTAGTAATTATTATAGTTAATTGTACCTCCTTTTAGTGGGTAGATGTAGATTAATGTATCCTTTGATCCGTTTGAGGTTGGTTAGCCTTTTTTCTAAGGGTAATCTTGAGATGGTGGCTTTTACACGTTGGTAATTGATTTGAGTGTATAAAGGGTGAAAACCCTTTTGATTTAAAAAATAAGTATTTTAAAACAGCCGCACGGGTCGATCCGTCAGGTTAAGCTACGCTTGACGGGGTTGGTCCGTGGATGGATGACCATCTTTACATACCGAGACTCCTCCGTGCCTCGTAAAGCTGTCAATCGTGGATCTTTGACAGTCGTTACGGGTTGTCAGACGCCCGAAAGTCTGACATCCAGTCTTACCAAGGGGTATCGTATAATCCAGTAACTGAGTTGTGGAGATCAGATAGGCAGTCGCTCCATGTAAAATTCTGGTATTCAGCTGCATCCGGTTAGACTGGAAGCCAACCCCAAGATAGTTGGGAAAAGGCCAGGCAGATTTATTGTTTTACATCAAGCATCTTACTCAAAATGGACGGGTAACCATTCCGTATCATGGAAACCCACACAATTTTTTTTTTTTGGCAGTGTGGTCATCAAGTAACTTCTCCCGCTCTGATCGAGCGCGAGTTGTTTCGAAGTGACTCTTACTGACTGAAACCCGCCCGTGTTCCTTCAGATGCCTGAGCCAGGGCAGCGGTAGTTGTTGTGTATGTCGTTAATTTGTGGCAAATAAATTCTTTTTCTTTCTTTTCTTTCGTTCTTTCTCTTTAAAACACTCCCGCAACCAATGATATTATATATTATTATAAAAAAAAACAACCGACTTCCAAATAAAGAAAATACACTAATGTTAGATATTCCCCTTCCAACCTACCCGCAACGAGTGGAAGTGTATAAAAATGCATGGCGCGCTGTCAACGGGCTCTTCTTCGTTTGGCTCCGGACGCGACTGACGTATTTTAGAGTCGTTATAATGTTATTCAAAGATCGTGTTTATAATGTTGTAGAAGTAGGAACGTACTTGTCATTGTAAAACGTTTTTAAGCAATAAAACTTTCTTGGTTGATGAGTCATTTATTTTCATTTAAATAATAACCGCTTCTGGTCCTTAAGATCAGAAGTGGGATAACCACGCGTTCTAAGCCGTTTTTTGCCATCTAAATACCTAAGTGCTTGGTTATTTTATCCTGTCAAACAGAACGTTAAAGTGAAAATTTACTTGTATAGTGCTGACTTGTCAACCGTATGTAAGTTTTGTTTCCTTATAAAGTGTCGAGAGCGTGTTTCGGTTCAGAGGACGTAAGAACTCGTTGGAGCGATAATTTGCTAGTCTCAGTTCTTACGAATCGCGCCGCGATAGTTTTAATTACACGCCACTTTTTATCACGCACTACCCTCAAAATAGATTGATAGACCATAGCTACAGATTTTCTAATCGAGTGTATTCGTAGACCTCGTGCAGTCCTCGTTCTTGCAGATCAGTGTTATTCAAACTGTAGGTCGCGCGCGACCCCAGGGGGTTCCAAAGTTTTGCTTGACCTCACGGTCGCAAGCCAAGTAAAAATAAAAAGCGAGGATTGCTAGTCTTGCACTAGAAGAAGGCCCATGCCTGTTCATTTTTCAATATTTTTAAAATCTTTGTTCTATTTTTGACACGCAAATAGTGTGATCTGAAACATAATATTCGACTTAGATGTTTAGGTTTAAAAATAGATCACAAGAGTGCATTACGCCCGCTCGCTTACCGCATTGTTACGGTCCTAGCGGGTAGTCACATTTTTTTTTTTCTTAATAATTGGTCGCGTGTTCAAAAGTATTGAAAAGTGGATATTGCAAAACTTGACGACTTGTGTGACGGTGCTCTTGGTCGAATTCTTATGAGGTTAGAAGTTATTGAGCGTAAGTTACTGAGTTTCAATTAGTGAACGTCTGTTGCATTCAAATAGGTTGAACGAACCCCTGATTGCAAACAATGTTAAAGTTTTAAAGCGGCTACACTTTTTAAGTTGAAAACTACCTACCTGTAGAAGTTTTAACTCTGGCGGGTTTGACATTCCTTTTTCGGGAAGGTAAGTCAGTAGTTACCAGGGGCGACTGATTGTACATGGTCAGGTACGGCCGAGCCCAGGGAGAGTGAATACTCTCGTTCGATCACCGGAACCTACTAACGTTACCGGTCCTGTAGTTTCTAGGGCTTGCAAGCTATTGTCGCTGTTAAATTGCAGGCCATGCCTCTTAAGACAGCAAGCATATCAAGCTTGCTGAGGAAGGGTAAACCTATTTTGCGTGCCGCTGAGCAGTATGCTCGCGCCTACCCACATACATAAACTGCTTGACTAACGAACCGGTTTTAGCAATATTTGTTACCAGTGTCCCATGGAACTTCACACATATGCCAGTGCTATTGGAGTTGTGTGAGTTGAGTGACTTCAGCCGCACTGGTCAACTTTCAAGGTTGAGCAACCCTTGAAGGGGTTGGTCCGTGGATGGGTGACTGAATTATTACATACCGAGACTTCTCCGTGCCTCGGATTGGACCTGTTTCAGGATGATGCTGACTTGATGCCTGTGTCTTCATGATGCATTGCTCAGTACCGCGGGCATATGAGAGACATGCGGACTCTATGCCTCTGTCTTTATGACGTGGTTGGTAAGTGACGACGAGCCTTCGTGGGGCCTCTGTCGTGGTTACATTGATGAGCATGCTAACGTTTGGGCCTCTGCTCTGTTTTGCGGTCATGGTGGAGGCATGCAGAACTTTTGGGCCTCTGTCTCAATGACGCAATGTGTCACAAATTCATAGTAAGCATAACCTTTGGGCCTCTACTATCTATTCGTGAAAACGACAAGCGAACGTTTGGGCCTCTGTCGATAACAATGTATTGCGAGTGATGGAAATCCGGATTCTATCATTAGCAATGCACTGAATGTCTTGGGTTTGAAGCTGTTTCAACTTTAAAAATCACTATTGATGGTCCTTGTTGCTGGCGCTTGAGTGCACGCTTGCGCCTGGAACACTGGACAAATTCGTGAATCCTTACTTATGAAACTACTTCAGGCTGAATAAGTTTCAAACCATAGTGGTCATGTTATTTAATTACTCATGTACTCTTATGTATTTTCAGATAATGATGATGATCAAAATAATGATGATGGCTAGGTTGTGAGAGATGGATCTGATGGGAATGAAGTTGCGGTCGAGGACGTCACGCTATCAGGAACGGCCGTGTTAGATATTCCCCTTCCAACCTACCCGCAACGAGTGGAAGTGTATAAAAATGCATGGCGCGCTGTCAACGGGCTCTTCTTCGTTTGGCTCCGGACGCGACTGACGTATTTTAGAGTCGTTATAATGTTATTCAAAGATCGTGTTTATAATGTTGTAGAAGTAGGAACGTACTTGTCATTGTAAAACGTTTTTAAGCAATAAAACTTTCTTGGTTGATGAGTCATTTATTTTCATTTAAATAATAACCGCTTCTGGTCCTTAAGACTAAATATTAAAAAATTACTTTAATTTCGGAAGTCGGTGTAAAATAACGAAGACATAAAAAATACAAACACCGACTTTCGAAATTAAAGTTATTTTTTAATATTTAAAGTTTTTTTATTTTTCACTTTTTAGACGTAAAACCTGCACTAAAAAACCCAATAACATGGAACGTGGAATTTAAACATACTCGTAATTGGAGAAAATCAAAACGTCATCTAGGTACACGTATTTTTCGTTTAAATTCAGTTTCTAAAAAAGCGCTCAAGCAATATCGATAATATTTATATGGGACCACCTCGGGAGTATATTGTTTCGGATAAGAATTTTGAAAATCGGTCGACAACTGACGGAGAAATCGGCGGAAATACATAAAAAAAAAACATACTTACAGTCGAACATAGAACCTCCTCCTTTTTTGAAAGTCGGTTAAAAAACCGGCCAAGTGCAAGTTGGACTCGCGCACCAAGGGTTCCGTACAAGCTTGCGGATATGTAGGTAAATAGTTCGGCTATTGAATTTTGGAAATTTTCGCCCAAAAATCAATCAGAAAAACCGTTTTTTTTTTTAGTTTTCGGTATAAATTGAAAATCAGACGTCCATTAAATAACTTAAAATCCATTTTAGCTTGTGCTAATAAAGTCCTTTCATATGATACCCCACAGGATACAGTCTCACTCTAAAATTTGGACCCGAATTCCTTGCCTCACCTTACCTTATTTTTTGTGTAGTAATTAAAAAAATACGGTTTTCAGACTTTTCCTTTAACTTGTATTATAAGAGATTGCTTCTTGCCAAATTTCATAGTTCTAGGTCAACGAAAAGTACCCTATAAATTTTAATTCCCTTGAGAGTGTCGAAATATACGTTTTCTACGGCATAAACTTATATATTTTTTTACGTTATCTTAGAATTTTGATTTTTTTCATAGCTAGATTTGAGTATATGGTTTTAATTTCATCTCGATACCTCCACGCGTTCCCAAGATAAAGGTATGTGTCTTGACAGACAGACAGACGGACAACAAAGTGATCTTATAAGGGTGCCGATTTTTCCTTTTAAGGTGCAAAACCCAGAAAAGAGGTAGATATGCTACTAATAATAATAAAGCTTTATTCATTCTATACAACATGCTACAAAATAATAAAAAAAAATAATAGCATTAACTAATATTAAAATACAAATAATTAGAATTGAATTACGTGCAATATCTATATTTTCATTGTTGTATAGACCCCCTTCGGGTAAAAGCCTCCTCCAAAGAGTCCCACTTTTTTCTGTCTCTCGCTATATTATGCCAATGTTCCCCTGCAACTGAAAGATATTGGGCCACTAGCCCGCGCAAATTGTTGCAGACAAAATCAGCCAATTATAGCAATTTGATTTAGTCGGCTAACAACAGCAGCGAATAAAGAAAAGCGAGTCCGTGGCATAACAATAATATATCTATGATGCCAAGTTGTGTGTTAAGACTAAAAACTATGATTCTAAGATAAATTCAAGCAAGCACTTAAAGCAAGAACATTTGTAATAACAACTCAACGAAATCTGAACGCTGCTTTGTATGAACATAGCGTATCTTTATTTTATAATATCATTGCCCGCAACCCTGGCAGGCATCGGTACTAGCAGGTCCCGACACTTACATACCGCTGACATCTCTTTGAGGTGCACCTATGACCCGGGTCTGGTCCTCATCGAACGGCGAGCTACCCATTGCTCGCCATCTATACATAATTCTGATACACTAAAACGACCAACATTTAACACAACCGTTTCATAACCAACCCACTTTTTAATAATAACATAAAGGTTTTCAACCCTGCATTACCGTGTCAGTTTAATAAACTGTCTGGGCGTTAAACGATGTCAATACCAAAGTTAACAATGTCAATACCACAAGGCAGCGTTTTGGGATGCTTATTATTTCTAGTTTATATTAATGACCTACCTAAAGAAATTGACGCTCAAAGTATTTTATTTGCCGACGATATTTCTATTATTTTTCCTTACACTAATAAAGAAAACCTAAACTTAAGTCTAAACGATAAGCTCTCCAGAATAATAGCATGGTTAAAGGAACATAACTTAGAATTAAATTTTGACAAGACAAAACTAATGCAATATAGACCATACCAAAAACGCAAATTAGATATAAATTACTCATATAACAACATAAAGCTGCAATGCATAAACGAGTTTAAATTGTTAGGTTTGACTATAGATACCAATATAAACTGGAAAGCTCATATAGATTCATTGGTAAACAAACTAGCCAGCTTTATATATGCCTTGGGGGAGCTAAAAAGAGCTACCGACTTCAAAACTGCTCTAACAGCATACTATGCATACGCATACTCCTGGCTAAATTATGGCATCGTGGTGTGGGGAAATAGTGTAGACAGGGATAGACTTTTTATTCTGCAAAAGAAATGTATGCGAATTCTTGCCAATATAGATAACACAGAAAGCTGCAAGCCATTTTTTGTAAAATATAAAGTCCTTACACTAACTGGTATCTACATTTTAGAAGTTAGCAAATTTGTTAGAAAACACCAGTCACTGTTCCCACTCACTAAGAACCTTCGCACACAATATCGCAGTGTTAGACGCCAAAATAAAAATGAATTAGCCTTACCAAGCTCAAAATTAACTATGTTCCATTCAGGTCCTTTAGCCATGTGCGTGAAAATATATAACAAGCTTCCAAACTCCATTAAGGACATAGAGTACGAAAATAAATTTAAAAACAGTCTCCAAAAATACCTTACATTAAAATCGTATTACACTCTAAAGGAATTCTTTGACGATAAGTAAACTTTGACATTGTAATTCATACCAGCACAATACACACAGCATCTATAATTTTGACCTACTACCTATTTTATGTTGTTTTGATTATTATTGTTGACTCTATTTGTTTTAATTTAAATTTTTTATCTTATTTTATTTAATGAATGGAAATGATGACCAATTGTTTTTATCCTATATTATATCATGACAGTTCCTTATTTAAATAGCAAAGGATGTACACCTGATAAAAAATGTAAAAATTAGTATCTATTTTTGTTTTAAGCACAGTGGTTTGTTTTGTTATTGTGACACTGTAGCCATTTAAACTATTGAATTATTGCTGTGCCCTAGCAGGGTTCATGTATGAAACCTATATACTTGTAACAACTTTTAAACTACATGAATGCAATAAATGATGATTATGATTATGATTATGATTATGATTAAAGACAGAGCTCAAGTCATATTAATGCACCTATCAAAGTGACGTCACTAGTTTTGCGCCATTTGCACAATGTGGGCGCGGCAAAATTAAGTAAAAAAGCTGCTTCAGCGATTAACAGCGATAAAATAAAGCTTATTCTGCAAGTAATCACTAAGTATAAAAGTAAGAAACGAAATGTGTTTCCTGATAGCTACAGCCTGGGGGACTTTAAGTCAAGAGTGAATAGGTTACTTCTAGGCAAGCATGCGCCAATCTTAACCACATCATTGCTTGTCTTTAGATGCGATACTAGTAGTGGCCAAGTGCGAGCCTATTCTTAATAAAAAAAGAAATTTAATGTTCATTTAGATTTTCCAATTCAGAATACGAGTAACTCAATCAAAATAACTTTGCTAATGTTTTTGAAAATGTATATTTGATCTTTAAAAAGAATGGACCGTTGGAGTAACAGAAAATTATTTTACAGAAAATGAATTTCCTGTAAAATAATTTTCAGCGCTTTTGTTGCTTTAAAATATGTGAATAAAAGCTTTGCTTGATGCAGCGATTGCATTCATCAACTGGATATGTAGGGTGACTAAACTTTAGTAAAAATAGTGGATAATTTTTAAAATACCAATAAGAAATAAAGTGTATTTATTTACTAAAACGTCATGAACAGTGGTAAAAAGGTGAACTTAATACCTTAGGAATTCTCTACCAGGGTGCTGAACAGATAACATAATTATATTTTTTTTAATAATAATTTATTTATTGACACACAACATAAGTTGTAACGAAGAGAAAATAAAATACAATTGAGAATATTACAAAATAATTATATATAATTAAAAATAATTATATATTATTAAAAAAATAATTATATATAATTTAAAAAAAACGCTTTATTTTTCGTATTTTTCTCAGCAAACCCTTTCATTGATATCCTTAACATGGAAATGCATAAAAAATAACTAGTCCTCTTTTGGAATCCACCATATTTGATTTAGAATGACGTCACTCCATGACATCAAACCATGGTTTTTGCTAAAACCATGGTTTTAGCTAAGTGACGCTTAATGCATGCATTGTCATCAGTCCTTGATAAGTGTGCGAAGTTTCAATTCAATCCGACATTTTGAAGTGGGTGAAAATTACGTTCAAAGATTTCATTACATAGATACATACCAAGCTAATAAAAATATGTTAAAAATACATGTCAGGTGCATTGTTTACTTCAAAAATCGTAACTAAACGTTTTAATTTTATTTTTCGGGATATAATGTTAATGTTGTTTATTACCAAGGTGTTAAATGTTACACATCGTATGCGACAATTGTAAGGCTCGCTCATTATTATTCATATTATTTATTTTCGACGTCTAGAGTGATTTATACTTTCAGTTTACTGATGTGTTTTAAAATGGTGCTTAGCCATTTTATCAAGATTTACTAGACTGGAATTGAGAAGAGTATGACTATGACGGAAAATCGACGTTCAAAATATTGATATTATGACCATTCGCTAAAATTCGGAATTTCGATATTATAATCAATTTTTCGATATTAAAAATACATGTCAGGTGCATTGTTTACCTGTTGGGAGTTTAAAATATTTGAAAAGTATTTTCAAATTAAAAAACTAGGTAGTTACCAGCATTCTGGTTGGCTACTTCAAAATATTGCGATGTCTGCTTTGAAAAAGATTTATCTTGTTTGAAAACAGACTAAGTAATGAAACCTTTTTCTAGCAGTTTGATGCAGTTGTTAGTATTTATATTTATTCAATCGCAGACTTAATACTATAAACTGTATCAGATTGCTTCAGTAAGTTGTTTGGAACGTTCTAGTTGTTTTTTGCAGTCGGGTTTCTGAAAATTTTTTTTTTTTTAGTTCCTATATTTTAGTGAGTGTCACAAAAACCGCCACAGTTACCTAATGGCGGCCGAATTTTTTTTCATTTTCAAATAGCTTATGTCACTTCGATTGTCAAAACCAATCTTATGATAACTCATGTGTCAAAATTGATCTAGCAGATTAGGTTACAAGACATGCCAAAGAAATAGACTACGATATTTCACGCCGGAACAGCTGCTCCAACTTTGTCAAGCGCAAGTCCGATCGTGTATGGAGTACTGCTCTCATCTTTGGGACGGATCTGCAAGATACCAGCTTGATGCCCTTGAGTCAATTGAGAAACGAGCCAAGAGGATCATCGGCAATGATAGACTCGTTGAGTCAAAACTCCAAAGTCTTGAACATAGACGCCGAGTTGCTAGCCTGTCGGTTTTCTATCGATTACATTTTGGGGAGTGTGCGACGGAATTGCATGATTTGATTCCGCCAAGCCCGTTTCATCTAAGGACCACAAGACGTACGGCGAAGTGACACCGGTTCATGGTGGACATCCCATCCATACGCACAAAGCGTTTTGAGAAAACATTCATTGCACGTACAGCAGAGAGTGGAATTCTCTACCGGAGTCTGTGTTTCCTGTAAGATACAACCTGGGAGTCTTTAAGTCAAGAGTGAATAGGTTACTTCTAGGCAAGCGTGCTCCATCTTCGACCACATCATCGCTTACCATCAGGTGAGATAGTGGTCAAACGCGAGCCTATCAAACATAAAAAAAAAGACATGCAAACATACATACTCTCGAAAAACAAACGGTACTTCTGGGGCTGTCGGTAAAAAAATTATGTAAACCATGGTCACCATCCGATGACGAACGGACGGATACAGCAAAACTAATGCTTGCATCATAACGAGTGACGTTTCAGTCCACAGTGTGGGAATTTAAACGCGATTTATACAGTTTAGTGGGAGCGGCGGCACCACACCCGGGTTTAGAACCACTGTTGTTAAACGAATATTTACGTTATATATGTGCTATACTAATGTGGAGTCCATAATTGTAATTTTTGCAGTAGACTTAGAGCTAAATTTATTTAAAAAAACTAGTTGAATCGGCAAACGTTGTTCTGCAATTAAAAAATGGGGGGTAGGGGTGGGAGGGTGAAAAATACTTTACGATCAATTCTGATACCGACGAAATATACAAAAAAAAATCTTTAAAAGCGCTAAAGCCGTTTCGGAGGAGTGCAACCACAGACTCGTGATACGAGATTTTTATATATTAGAAATAAGCATATAATTAGTTTAAACACTGGTAAGCAGTAATCAGTGCTTTAAAATTTTCTATGTAAAATTTAAATTTAGAATCAGCCTAGCAGTTAAATATTGTAACTAAGAACGTGTAAGCGAGTTTTATGAATAAGGGTGTAAACAGTTAAAGATTAATTGAAGGTATTATTTGTGAGGAGGATCTATTATTTCATCATTTCAGCCGAAAGACGTACCTATACTGCATTTGGAACATAGGCTTGAGTAGACTTCTTCGATCTTTACCCTGAAGTAAGGGTGACTGAACCAACCAAGGAAGACTGAAGACCTGTCTTCGGTCTTCCTTGTGCGAGCCCTACCAACGATGATTCCAGTACACGGCCGCCACTCCAGAAACCGTCGGCCCACATCCTACTGCCAATTGCAACCTAATTTTGACAATTCTTTGAAAAACCTCTTCATTTCTGAATCAATCACGCAGGGAAACCCAAAAAAAAATCTCCATTGCGGAGATTTTTATGCCCGTACTTTATTATTTGACGATCGTCCACATTATAAAATTGAAATAAAAAACGTAAATTTGCAAATGTATAAATAAAACAAAAAATAAAGATTAATAAACTAAAACTCAAAAAAATAATAATCAAAATTTAAAGTAGAAATTAAAAATTAGAAATGAATAAAATGTACAAAACATGTCTAAAAAAAAATTAAGTCGAATGAAGCCATGTTCCGTTGCTGCTACATACTCGTACACTTAAACAAGTTCAACTAAAATCTTGGTCTCCAAAAACAAACGCTTCCTGCAATCTATTGAATACAATCCTGCAACTGGTAGTAAGGAAAATGCAGTTTACCGATAACGTTGCCAAAGTAACCGAACGGATATTATTCAAAATTTAAATTCGAAAGATTAGGATCTCATTCATACACTCGCATTATGGATCATAACCGAACGCCATTTGAAATTCAATCAAGATTCGATACATTGATTCAAGATGGAACAGATTTATACAGGATGACTTATTTCACTGGCAATATTCCTGGGGTTGATTAGAGGTAGTTTAAAAGTGGCGCCAGTCACAGAAAAGATGAAAGGGAACCGATTTTCTTTGTATGGTCATGTGAAGAGAAGGGAAGAAACACATGTAACTAAAAGAGTTATGAATATAAATGTGGATGGAATGAGAGGGAGAGGGAGGCCAAAGAAAAGATGGATGGATTGTGTGAGAAGTGATATGGAAGAAAAGGGAGTTAGGGATAGCGTGACGGCTGACAGAACAGAATGGAAGAAAAAAACGTGTTGCGCCGACTTGAGGTCAGCGTAAAATGGGATAAGGCCAGGAACAAGATGATTCCTTGGGTTGAAAGTACTCATGATTATAAAAAAAACATTACTGAAGAAGTTCCTTTACGTTTACTTTACTCAACAACATGTCAGGAACAGCTGATTTTTGTTAGCGATATCATGTTTAGTTCCTTAGTAAAATTTGATATTTTTTAGGGCTCCATACCCAATGAAACCTATCACTAAGCTCGCACTGTCTGCCCCTCAGTCAGTCAGCGGGCTACATCTCATGAACCGTAATAAGTATACAATTGAAATTTTCACAGAGTGTGTATTTCTATCGCTGCTAAATAAAATTAAATAAAATTAAGATGGCACGGAATCCTTTGTACGCGATTCCAACTCACATTTGGCGGGCTTTTTGTGACTAGTTTCACCTGCTGCATTGTCAACACAAATTAAATGTCACCCTGTATAGAGTGAAACATCACCACAGCTCTACTAGTTTCTTATTAGGGGAACCCACCACTACCCGTATTGGGTGTTCCCCTAGTAGTTCAGATTGCTAAGAGGCTGCGTCGTGTCGGAAGTGATCGTAAAAGTTTACGAACTGGCGCCCTCTATCGGTGACAATCATCTTCGGGTACAGAGTAGTTTGGGAGTCAGAGGCTTCATAAATTATTACTGTTCTATTAAGATAATAAAATAGTTGTATTGTATTTGTAGAGTAGTTAGTCGCAGATTTTTTTGATGTGTAACATCTTTCCTCTAGCCTTACAGAAATTTGTGGGAGTGATTTCGTGAAATGGGACGCAAGTGTGTAACAGAAAGCCGGGAAAGCACGCGCTAATTGATTTGACCAATGAACGTGCGCGGTGGTAGAATTGGCAATCAGATGGTAGAGCGCGCGCACGATAAGTCTGCGCGCGGTCGAAATCGTAACTAAACGTTTTAATTTTATTTTTCGGGATATAATGTTAATGTTGCTTATTACCAAGGTGTCAAATGTATAATGTATATACACATCGTATGCGACTATTGTAAGGCTCGCTCATTTTTATTCATATTATTTATTTTCGATGTCTAGAGTGAATTATACTTTCAGTTTACTGATGTGTTTTAAAATGGTGCTTAGCCATTTTACCAAGATTTTTAACTAGACTTGAATTGAGAAGAGTATGACTATGACGGAAAATCGACATTCAAAATATTGATATTATGACCATTCGCTAAAATTCGGAATTTCGATATCATAATCAATTTCGAGAATTTATTATAGCGACGTACTTTCAAATATCCTACTTTCAAATACTTGTCTAATTTATACTATATAATTGGAGAGAGAAAAGAGGTATTTTTAAAGAGTAGAGTACCTAACGTACCTAATCTGATTGAAAAATCTGATATTTTTGTAATAATTATTTACTATCAATAACTGGGCTTTAGGAAAATCTGACGTCAGGTATAAGACATGTCTTTACCGTTTCTATTAAATTATAAAGTTATGAAAATTAAAAAAAAATTACTTTGTCTACCCCATCAAAACACAGTTATACAAAAACTTATTTACAAATATGTCTCTGACTCCATTCCCTACTCTGTGCAATAAGGGCTGAGATTTCAATAAACGACATCGGTGTCCTGATTGCCACGTTGGAAGACGCTCTACATATCCTCGTTAGCAGTGACAGACTGACAGAACTCACATACTTACTGTTATATGTTTATTGACGACCATAAGCGAGATTGTTCTCGGTTTAGATGCAGTAGTTACAGGCAGAGATTTTGATAGTCGATTTTGTAGGCACAGTTCTGCTAAATTTAATATTGTATTTGACATATAAGTAGGGGGATTTATTAGACGTGATTCCTTGTTAATATTTCAGAAATTTAGAATAATTATGGTTTCGTAATGATTGTTTTAAAAAAAAAATATGCCGCCAATTAGAGCCACTTAGGCGATAGGTCTTCTACTACGAAAACGTAACATTGACGTAAACATGAGGTTGACGACAAATTTAGTAATGTCAGTTGTTCACTAAAAATTAAGCGTTTTGTCAGATTCTGACTCTGGACCTGACGCCTCATTGCTGTCTGGTGTATGTCATTTCAGAAAACCCTCATTGAGTGGCTAATTATTACATTATGTTATTATATCTAGCCTGTACTGTCCCACTGCCGGGCAAAGGCCTTCCTCCATTCCTTCCGCTGCTCTCCGTTCCGTGATAACTCCTTCCAATTCTTAATTAAGGCATCTAAGTCATCCTGCCATCTGCTTTGCACACAGTTATTTGTTACTTTTTTATTATAATACAATCTGCATGTCCTGGAAAAGGACATGGTATCATATTTTACCCCGGGACTATGTTGGCCTAGGATCATTTTAGATTTTCGTGCAGGCAAAGAAGTTACTTATTCAAATAAACAACAGACTATCTTAAAAAAATGCAATTAAAAAAGAAACAACAATATAAAATTTCCCTCCTAATAATCATAGTGTAGGTTTGCAAGCTAAATGAAGACGCCATACAAAATGAGTGTTTATCCTTCTGGGAGTAAACTGACAGAAAAGTAATTATGTTTAATCCTTAGGGCGAGCAGTTCACGGACTAATTAAAGGTGTCAGACTTTGTTAATCTATTTTTTTATTTGTTGACAGTGAAAATTAATTTACTTGTAAACAGTAAGTTAAAAAGTCAGCAAACAGTAAACAGTCGGTTAAATAGTCAGCAAATGTTTTAATTTTTTGCAACGAGCCTACTATTATATTGAATTTAGTTTGAATTTCCCAATCTTCTAAAGCTTCTGATAAAAAAAACAGATCTTGAAATGTTTAACAACAACAACATAATGGACATCCCACTCACACGCACAAAACGTTTTGCGAACAAATTAATTGTGCATACAACTAAGGAGTGGAATTCCCTGCCAGAGTCTGTGTTTCCTGATTGCTACAACCTAGGAGATTGTATAGGTTACTTCTAGGCAAGCGTGCTCCATCTTCGACCTCATCATCGTTAGCGGTCAAACGCGTGCCTAATAAAGGATAAAATAAAACCGGTCAAGTATGTCAGACTTGCGAACATAGTTCTGAAAGAAACTTTTTTTTGACATGTAATTTCAAAACCAAAGAATTCCTTTTCTGTAAGTAATCTATAGCTATTGGACAACCTACTGTATTTTTTTTTTCATTTTAAATACAACGATTTTTGAGACCCAATGATATCTTTCGATTGATATATCGTACGGTACAGTTTAAGAAAAAAAATTTTCTAGGTTAGGTTTGGTTATAATAGAATTTATTATTTACGTTACAAGTCCTTGTTTGGGTTACAGATGTTTATGTGTACCAATATTATGACTAAATTGGTCCGCCGTCCGTTGGATTCGGATCACAATGGCTGTGACTGATGGGCAGACAGACACACGCATAACAAATTAAAATTAGTGATTAAAGTGGATACAATTTCTAAATAAAAATATACCTTTTAATATCAAATTCACACATTATTAACAGATTCATTCACAACATTACCAAATACACACCGAACCTTTTCAAGCTATTCACTTGAAACTGCGAAAAACACAAGTTCCTTCGAAGAAAAACAAAGAGAGATTCCAAATAAAGACTTCTCCTGAAAAACTCTTGCTGCCGGTGAAATAAACTGAAATAAAGACAACGAGGGCAAAGAGTAATGATCCTGAACAGTTCCGATGAATGTTTTACATCAGCGGGATGTATATAGAGTTGCTGTTTTTTTTTCCCTTAGCTCTGTGTTTTTAAGATTTTTGAAAGATTCTTTCCCACTGGCACAGAGGGAGACCTTCAGAGCAGAGGCTTCACTCCACTCCTTCCACATTTTTCTAGCCCGCGCTTCCTCTGTCTAGTTATAATGAAATTGGTATAGTTCGTCCGGCGATTAGTCTCACAGAAAAAAATCAAATTAACTGACAAAAATTTCGTCTGACTCTTCACCATATTTTTACTGTAGGTACACTACACTCCGTACAGGAGGGAAGTATAAATTATTTTAGGGTTCCGTACCCGAAAGGTCCAAACGGAGCCCTATTGCTGTCACTCACGTGTCCGTCTGTCAGTCTATCTGTCCGTCGTCTGTCACAAAATAGTGTTCCAAAGAATTTTTTAACTTCCTATTGACCAACCATTGATTGAACTTGAAATTTGGTGATAATGTTTATTCAATTCAATTTAATTATTTTATTTCAGTTATGGAAATCCATATAATGTTAGTAACAGTATGACTTAACCTAATGTTAGTATTAAATTTAAATTAACAATAATGGCTAATGTATCATTGACCTGTTGCTTCAATGGTAAGTACACCAGTTTACTTATCACGTATCGTCGTGTGTTTATTATTACGTATATTTTACTAACAAATACCAATATATTGATAAATCAGATTTTTTCTTTGATAATTTACTCACTTGGTACGGAACCTAAATGTGCTTTGTCCGACACGCACTTGGCCGGTTTTTTGAAGTGAAAACTTATTTAGTGGCGTTGAGCACTTTTCTTAGGATGGGAAAAAAATTTTAAACTCGCGTCAGGACACGTGACATGATCGAAAATTCGTAAGACGATTCCAAAATATTCAAAAATGCAAAACGTTAATGTTCAAGTTTTCACTTCTGCCGGCACTCCCTGAGTGCAACCCGTTGTTTTTTTGTTCTGATTAATTTCATTGCACGACCCAAGACAGTTTAATCGTCGTCGGAACTCGTCGAGCTTTATTGTCGTGGCGTTTTTCTGGTAGTCTCCACGGGTAATTCTGGCTTCCAGGAGTAGCAGTGGTTTGAAATACGGGATGTGCAGCTTGTTACAAAAAAAAAAACACACACACATGCTCCCAAAAGGCGTTACAACAGCTCTATACCAACCCATTCTTTCACCCGTCTCCATCGATCGTCGCTGATGTGTCGAGATAGGTCACAGACAAGATTGGCCAGCTATACATCTCGTCTTATTTATTGGACCGACAGACAGACAAATGTGGCTAAATGTATTAATGGCTCCAGGGTTTTTTCTACTGCCCTTTAGACCTGATTAGGGAGAGTGGTATTGGGTGTAATGGACCGATTTTTTAGTTGATCGCTAGTTATTTTTTAGCCGTTGATTGGATTTTCTTTTGGGAAGCTCATGGCTAAAGTAATAACATCCGCACGGGTCGATCCATCAGGTTACGCTTGCCGGGGTTGGTCCATGGATGGGTGACCATCTTTAAATGCCGAATCTCATCCGTGCCTCGGAAAGCACGTTAAGTCGTTGGTCCCGGCTGTCAATCTTCGATCTTTGACAGTCGTTACGGGTCGTCAGATGCCCGAAAGTCTGACATTCTTATCACCTACTCGGGCCTGCGGACGACGAGTAATGGGTAGCTCGCCGTCCGATCAGCACCAGGCCCGAGAGTCGACGGCGCGTAGTGTTCCACGCGCGCCTTAAAGAGTTGTCAGCAAACAGGACGGGGCCAGTCATGGCCGATGCCTGCCCGGGAGTTGAGGATAAATTCGAAAGAGTTACCTCGCCCCTGGGCATTCAGGGCACGGAGGAACAGGGGTGGGTTTTAGTCAGTAAGAGTCTGACACACCCTCTCGCTCCACCCAGAGCGGGAGAAGTCATTGGATGATTTCCCAGACCACAAAAAAAAAATGTCTTACCACCTGGGTATCGTATTGCCCAGAAACTGGGTTGTGGAGGTCAGATAGGCAGTCGCCCCATGTAAAATTCTGGTATTCAGCTGCATCCAGTTAGACTGGAAGCCGATCCCAAGATAGTTGGGAAAAGGCTAGGCAGATTGATTGATTGGATTTTCTTTTGGTGTCTAATGTTTTCTTTTTATTTCGAAGGAATTTTTATTCACTTGGGAGAAAAACTGTCCTTAATGCTACCGTTTTTATACAGGACCAGTAACCAGCACTGTCTTTGCACGGTTGTAAATTATATAAGCAAGCCTTCCTCTTTTATTGCTCTTTCTATAAGTTAGTGAAAATCGCATCAATATTCGTTGCGCGGTGGAGAGCAGCTTTGTTTTATGCTATATGTATACATCGCTGGATGGAATATTAAATATTTATCTAGATAATATTTGTGTCTATTATCTGTTAGTAGCTGTTAACTTTTTCAGCACATAATATTCTTTTATTTTTCTTGAATTTATCTGGAAGATGAACTTATCTGTATGACACTGATAAAGAATAGAATAGAATAGAATAAAACTTTATTGTACACCAAAACAGTTACACAATTGTTTTACACGAGCTTAAATCTATGGGTACAACGGCGGTCTTATCGCTGAACAGCGATATCTACCAGACAACCTTGGGATGGACTGAAAGAACTTAAAATCTAAAAGGGGTAGTCTGTGGTGTACTGCTAATTAAAAATGGATTTCAAAATTTTACATTTAAAAATACATACATAATACATACATATCAAATGTTACACAATTTCGTAGGAGGTGAGAAAAAAAGGAGAACAAAGAATAAAAGGAGAACTAATTATGGAAGAGTTGAGAATATATATATAAACAGAAAGGCATTAGAGAGAAAGAAAATGGTCTTTTAATAGATTTTTAAAAGAAGCGAGTGACTGGGCTTGTCTAACTGGCATCGGCAACGCATTCCACAATCGCACAGCTTGCTGTGCCTGAATCTGTTTAAAAAAA
This sequence comes from Polia nebulosa, assembly GCA_951329385.1. Lineage (NCBI taxonomy): Eukaryota > Metazoa > Arthropoda > Insecta > Lepidoptera > Noctuidae > Polia > Polia nebulosa. The sequence goes on from OX589609.1 coordinate 5,522,405, forward strand.
AAATGTGTAACAGGTGTGATATTCGTCACTCTCCTTTACATACCAAAGGAAACCTTTCCAATTCAAAACGGTATACTAACAACCGAACACTACGAAACAAAAATAAACTTCTTCAAAGAAACATCTGGCCCTGAATTATGCAAACCTTACCCTAAACATCTAAATACGATGACCAACCAAGCGACCTCTTAAATGAACCTTGTGGCCACAATGGCCAGAACCCTTTACGGTGGTCAATATTTATGAGCGTCCGAACAAATTTACCGAACAGAGGGGTCAAGGTTTTCTGGTTTATTCTTAAAGGACCTTATTGTGATGGTAGCAAGGGTGGTTATTCTTATAACCAATTGAGAAGTTTTTGTTACGAGTGGCTTTGATGTGTCGTGAATGTTTGTGGGTTGAATGCTGATGAATGTGACTGTGATTTTGAGAGGTGAGATGTAGTGTGTATGTGAAAGAAAGGCGAAAGTTTTCTTTTGAATTATATTATTAAGGAAGGGGCGAATAGATTCAGTTTAAGTTTTTATAACCCAATTTTCATAGAACATATATAATTTATATCTAAGATAACTTTTAAGAATTTCTTAAAAGTATAATAGAGTCAAAGGATCTAAAATAATCTATAAAAATGTACACCACTCAAGTTTTCAGATGGCCAATCTATATTCTAAGGATGGTATTCATGGCTTGGCTTCAATTCCTAACAGCATAATAGGTAACTCAATTTTTCAGCGCTATTTTACTTTAATTATTTGGCTTGGATTTTTTGTTTCATCTTTTTGTTTTTATTAGTGATCAAAATATTTATAACAAAGTATTATATATATATGCTACAAACTACAGAAGCCTTTGTTGGCTTATATATGGCAAGTGAGTTCGGAATAAATAAATCTAAGATTATTAATTAATACTAACAGATGATAAATTTGTGATTTTTACATTGTAATATTGTTTCCAAGTACTTAATATAGCACAATTAAAGATGGTAGTAAGTATATCAAACTAAAGTGTATACTCATAATGAGTAATTTGCGTAAAATGCTTTTTTAATTCACTTCTTGCTTTTTTAGGGTTGCAGAGGTATTTTTTTTAATTTTATTTTTTTAGTGTATATATAAATAAATAAAGAAAGAAAAATAATTTATTTGCCACAAATTAACGACATACACAACAATATGTTTTTTTTTTTTTAAATACATATTTTATGTATAAAGATACAGTTAGTTATGCATGTTGTACATTGTATGTATTTTTATCCATATCCTTAATAAATAAAATAAATAAATAAATAAAATCCTCGCGGATACCCCAAGATCACCTACGAGTACCAAAGTTTCATCAAATTCTGATTTATAACATACTTAAATAACTATATCTACACTAAAACCAAAATAAAACCTCACCTAACTACGTACATATATTACAAAAACAAAATACGTTTAGGCGTCGAAGTACTCCTCCACATCGCTGTCATCTGGAAACGTGCCCAGAAGACTGGCAGCATTGCCACGCTGGATGGCAATGCTTATTCTTTGAGCAAAGAATGAGCCAGCCCTCTGGTCACGTAAAGTGTCGATCAGTTGGCGAGAAATATCCTTGAAAAGGAGACGCGCACTCGGACCCCATGACCCGAGCGTTTCGACCCCAAACGGCTCAAAATTGTAATTCCCAATAATGTTACAGTATTTGCGCCGCTTGAGGGCCTCGGCAGCTGCAGCCGCTGCACCGGCACAGCCCGCCGTACTTGGAACATGAGATGGCGCAAGGGTGTCGACACAGGTTGCGTCCCACACCAAAATTCTGATCAATGGTTTCAAAGTCTAAAATTACAGACTTATGTAAAAACAGTTTTTGTATTTTAAATCTACCCAAATAATTATATCCAAATTCATTGACTCTCAATTTAAACAAAAATATTATGATGATTTCATCGACATTTGCACAACACCTCATCTAAATTTCCAATCACAACCCTCCTCAGCAAGACGCCATCTTGAAAACTGCGATCGAAAACATATCCGAAATCATTACCCATTGTCTCATAATCCATCCGAAGCGAGAATATTTTACATTCATCGTAATACGTCACATGGTTCCGTAGCACAATAAAATCTTTATGGCTATTGCTTCACATCTCTCCTTTATGCTTTCCTTGATCCCGTATGGAAGGTTAACGGGGTTTTCCAGCTAGATATTCTGTGTCGTAGTGTGTCGGAATAGTGAGATATTTGGGAGATGGTTTTTGATATTGGTGGAATATTATTTTCATTATTTTACCTGTGTCAGTTTTGTGCCTTGCTATTGTTAAATAATTAATTTCTGTTCAGTTTTCTACTGCTTTACCACCAAGAATATTTATGATCTTCATCACAAGTTATTATAATTAACTAGTGTTGACATCCAAAAGTTATAAGGATCATTTAAAACAATCAGTCAGATCTAGTTTCAAAAAATATTTAGCTATGAATCTACCAGCATGTAAAGAATAAATTAGTATAATTGTGACTTCTCAAATAATGAGAAAAAGGCATTTTCCTTCCAGTTAAAATATTATAGAGGTTCTAAACAAAATGACGTTTCATGAGCGATAGCGACTGACTGTTAGGGCTCTATAGCTTTTATTTTTTGGTTTCGAGGGAAAATTTTCAAAAGGCGCCTGGGCTGATGGAGAAAGACCAGAGAGTGCCTCTCAATCATTATTCAATATGCATATTGCTTTATATTCTACATATTTTTCGCTCACAGCATCTGTTGCTCCCAACACTCCTGTGTTCCAACTTTGAGTAAAGATTTGTCTTTACGACGCATGTACGGGAAATCGATCGTTTATTCAAAGCAGGTGATTCCTTCCGAAGCTCCATTTATGAGCGCTCTCGTGTTGATAGCCTTGGGTATAATAGCGTGAAGATACGTAATTTGCAAATTGAAAACTATTAATGTCAAGGGAGTTTAATCAATTGGAGTAGGTTGAGAGTTCGGTGATGTCGTTAAATTGTTTTTGTCTCAAGTTATTGATACACACTAAACACTTGTACTAATTGTCTATATCTTTTTGGGTGCATCTTAAAAGCCTACACGCTAGTGTATCCTTGGGAGACCCCGTTACTTTCTATTTTTATTTGCATCGGATTTTTCAAATCTCATACAGATCGAGTTCTTTTTTTAGGGTTCCGTACCCGAAGGGTCCAAACGGAGGCCTATTGTTGTCACTCATGTGTCCGTCTGTCTGTCTGTCCATCCATCGTCTGTTACTAAATTTGTTTTGAAAAAAAAAATTACCTTCCCATTGACCTATGAACTTGAAATTTGGTGAATTTTTTTATTATTACGTATACTTTACTAACGAATACCAATATTTGGTACGGAACCCTTAATGTACGAAATCCGACACGCACTTGGCCAGTTTTCTATTTAGTTGTTTCTATACTTCTGTGATGGTCTTAGATACGGCTATAGAAATATATTGCCTCATCTGTTATTTGAAGATGACAAAGCTTATATGCTAGAGAATATGTGCAGCGTAATAAATTGCAAATGGGTTGCCTAGCTGAATGTGGGGCCTATATTGTTAAATAGTATACACTTTATTATACGATGACAGTAAAGTAAGAAGCTGCCGAAAGCCAAGCCACATCTACTGATAGAAACTGCATTATACTACTGATACTACTTATTACTAACCCGTACTGTCCCACTGCTGGGCAAAGGCCTCCCTACATTCCTTCCAACGGTCACGATTTTTCGCTTCTTCTTTCCAATTCTTAAAGAAGACATTCAGTTTGTCCCGCCATCTCCTTCGTGGTCTGCCAAGGCCCCGCGTCACTGCGTGAGGGCACCAATCTTTGTTTTAAGTATAGGCTCAGAGCACCAATTAAAAATATTTTTAGGGTTCCATACGCAAAGGGTAGCCAACGGGACCCTATTACTAAGACTCCGTTCTGTCCGTCTGTCTGTCAGCGGGCTGTATCTCACGGTCCGTACAGTTACACAGTTGAAATTTTCACAGAATGTGTATTTCTGTTGCCGCTATAACAAAAAATAAATATTAAAGGGGACTCCCCTACTAGAAACATGTTCTTTTTTTACTTTTTTTGCTCGATCTTAATAATGGCGATAGATACTTGTAGATAGTTGAAATTTTCACAAAATGTGTAAGTATGTATTTTTGCTGTCGCTAGAACCACCAATAATAAAAAAACATTTTACAAAAAAAAACAACCGACTTCCAAAAAAAAATACACTAAAAATTTATAAATAACTTTAATTTCGGAAGACAGTGTTTGTATTTTTACTTCTTCGTTATTTGACACCGTCTTCCGAAATAAAAGTTATTTACAAATTTTTTGTGTATTTTTTTTTGGAAGTCGGTTGTTTTTTTTGTAAAAAAGTTTTTTATTTTTCACTTTTTAGTTGTTATACCCCAGAACTAAAAACCCCAATATAATGGAACGTGGAATTTAAACATTTGAAGAACACCAAAACGTCATCGAGATACACGTATTTTCCGTTTTTGTTCAGTTTCTCAAAAAGCGCTGTAGTAATTTCGATAAAATTTACATGGGACCACCTCGGGAGTATATTCTTTCAGATGAAAAAAGAATTTTGAAAATTGGTTCACAACTGACGGAGAAATCGGGTAACATACATACAAAAAAAAAAAAAAACATACAGACGAATTGAGAACCTCCTCTTTTTGGAAGTCGGTTAAAAATTAAAAATTAATAAAAAATTAATGGAGCTCCTCTACTAAAAACGTGTTTTTTTGGCTTCTTTTGCTCGATCTTAATAATGACAACAAGTAGACGCGTATAATCTTGTTAGATGGTACGGAACCCTTCATGCGCGAGTTTGACTCGCACTCGGATGTTCACATGCACACAGCTACAAAAAAAAAGAAAACACCATGTACCTACCTATATTAAAAACATAAACAACCAACCAAAACATTACTGTCACATCGGCAAAGAACAATCGGGGCAATTTGGACCCGCCAGCCTCTTGAATTAGCCAATGTCTTGGGGCATTTATTTCCTCAATCAAAAGTGCAAGTGGCTTCGAGTGGGGCGAAACGACCTAATGAATTCTCTACTTTTAGCTTTCTTAAGGAGGGCGAAAGGAAAAAGATGTACGTGACTTTTCGTTGATTTGTCATTCTGTATTTTTTTCTATGAGATGTTTTAATTAGGCACTTAGAAGGTTGATCTTTCGTGAATAGGCTCTTTATATTACTTTTGTTCGTAAATATTGTGTTTGTCGGTACTACGAACACAATATTAATACCTAAATATAAGTCTGCAGACGGTGAGTTTATGGGTAGCTCGCCGTTCGATCAGCACCAGGCCCGAGAGTCGACGGTAGTGTTCCACGCGCGCCTCAAAGAGATGTCTGCAACACGTGACGGGGCCCGTCATGGCCGATGCCTGCCCACTGATAGCGGATAAATTGGAAACAGAGTTACCGCGCCCCTGGGCACTCAGGTAGGGAAGGGACAGGGGTGAGTTTTAGTCAGTAAAAGTCTGACACGCCCTCCCGCTCCACCCAGAGCGGAAGAAGTCATTGGATGATTTTCCACCTCCATAAAAAAAAGGTATTACATGTAATTTAAGTTACTAGATAGCAAATAAACTTGGAGCTCGTGGCTAAGTTGGTAATAACAGCCACACTTATCCATCTACAAAGTTAAGCAACGCTTGCTGTGGTTAGTCCATGGATGGGTGATGTAATGGGTGTATTTGATTGATAGATGGCATACAAGCACAAGCAGACAGCTCACCAGATGATGACTAGTCACTCCAGCCAATGACCATCTACAATTTTAAAAACCAAGTGTTTATCAGATGTTCATTCATTTCCAAAGGAAACACAGTAACGCTGCAAATCTCTCTATTTTTTGTGAGATCATGAGTAGCTCATTATTAATAATCAAAACCAGTTTTTTTTTTGGTAAAGTTATAACGTTCAATACTAACTTTTCTTTATTTTTTCAAAATCTGTAAAGATGGGTTACCGCCTTATCCTCGTAGACCAAGCCAGGGGCGGCGACTGTATTACAGTCCGGGGGTCGCATTCCGGAGATTACTGCGTTGCCTTCTTGAGACGTTTACTGGGTGTCACTGATGGATTTAGAGAGTGTCTGGATACGGCACATATGAGAGCCTACTGAATATTTTACATAGGTACTACTAACATGCATATTTCGTTAAGATTTTTAACAAACATGACGAGTTGAATGAATTATAGTCATATTGCAATTTGTCTGTTATTTCATGAGAATCTCTTGAAGCTTGAAACCATTTTTGAAAAAATGATTCTTACCTTATCAACAGAAAACCATGTTAATCAATTGTTTAACACACTGATTAATTAGATAGTGTCTAATTTTTGTAACAAGATCCTTATATTTTTTATCATTGATAGTATTAGAGTAATTTCAATTAATAAAAAAGAAATATCCGGTCAGTGTGACTTTGTTCAAAACAATGGTAACTTTTGTGATTTGGTGACTGAAATAACAGCATACATAAATAAATAAACTACATCAAATAAACATTATTTCTTTATTTTATTTTATTCAATCGGGTTTATTATTCTTATTGAATTGGAGTTGCCCAAGCGTGTAAATAGCCGTGGGTCTCTGCGGAAGTAGGACAGTAAAGTACGACCAAGCACTTAGAGGGAATGCTGGCCCAAAATTGCCTATATTTGTCTGTATAACTTCAAGTTAGGAGTGGTCGGCAGCAGTCGGCGAATGTGGCCCTACTTACAATTTGTAAAACAAGTGGTACCTTACTTTCCGGGCTGTTCTCGATGTTGCACGTCGAATTGTCGAGTGGCCACTCGTTCTCTTCACACCAACACTCCTGATTATGCTTGTTCAGTAGTTAACGGACGCGGTAAATATGGGTTATTTATTATTCCCGGAGGATCCCCAACGTTTACGGGATTTACTCGGGATTTTAGCGTATTTGCGGGGACGATATTATTTTTAAGACAGTAGTCTGCGGTGAGATGCGCGCTGTGCCTCGCGGCGTTAGACACACAACTGACGTCAAACTGACGTGACGTCGATTGTTGCATTTTAAATTGTCTATAGCTCGTAAAGCCGGCCACTCACGTCTGTCTGACAAATTAAAGCGAGACACACACGCGACGTGATACCAACCCCACCCAACTTGCAGAGTGGCGGCAACTCGCCACACCATGCTCCCCGCCTTGAAAGGTCCAGGAGCTTTCAAAAGCTGCTAATCTATGCGGAGCGAGTGAGGTTCAAGAAGCGGTGATGATATGTAAGCATTAACTTGTTGAAGAGCTTTGAGGGAAATCCAAGCAGCAGTCCGAAACACCATCGCATTGATATAATGCTCGGGAAAAATAATTGTCAGTGTCCTAAGAATGAATTGCGGTTCGACTTGACTATGGTAAGTCGAATAAACTAAATTACAACTATGTAATGGCGTACCATTGGAACGTATAATATGAACCCTAAACTAAATTAAACTAAATTATGTAGTAATAATAATCTATTGAGTTGGCAAAGGATACAACTTAGTGACAGGACGTTTATACGTGCCTGACGCGGTTTTTATTGAAGCGACTCGAATTACACCATCCGATCCCGGAAAAACTGCCTCTATGATACCTAATGGCCAAGTCAATGGAGGTACGTTATCTTGACCCAAGAGAACGACAGTACCTATCTCTATAGGGCGATCGGGAGTGCACCACTTCTGGCGAACTTGCAGCGTGTGCAAGTACTCAATTCGCCATTTATTCCAGTAGGATAACACAAGTTGATCCAAGAGCCTTTTGCGGTTGTTTAGGTTTATGCTTTCTTCTGCCAATTCAGAAGAAGGCAAATACGTGAGTGGACTGGACATTAAAAAATGCGCGGGCGTGAGTACCTCCGGATGTGGGTCTGACGAAATGACACTTAGTGGTCGAGAGTTCAAAAGGCACTCAATTTGCACCAATACGGTCGAGAGTTCCTCGTAAGTGAGAAGTTGTTTACCTACGACTCTAAACAAGTGAGTTTTAACACTCTTAATATTCGACTCCCAAATACCTCCGAAGTATGGAGCTCGCGGCGGTATCATTGTCCACTCGATGCGTGATTTAAAAAACTCATTTTTAATATTCGTTTGAACTGTTCGAACAATGAAATTTTCGGCGGTTTGAATGTTTTTAACAGAACTATGACTATGTAGTCTGTTTGTAAATTTAAGAATGTACATAAATACACGTAACAATTTATTCCATGAGCAAACACGGTCAGCTATAGTATCTAAAATACGCGGTTCAGTATTCGAAGTTTCTACAAGAAAAACCTTTGATTTAAACTCCGGCAATGTTTCACATTGAGCAGGAGAGAACTTTAAAGGCCACTCGCTCATGGGCTGATGGAGCCATGTGGGGCCGTTCCACCACAACGAGTGTCTTATTAAATCCGACGGCAGCATGCCGCGAGACAGACAATCGCTAGGATTCTCTTTCCCGGACACGTGACGGAAACAAGCGGCAGGTAAGTTTTCCTGTATTTGAGCAATGCGGTTGCTGACAAAAATAGACCATCTATGGGGAGATGAGTGGATCCACGAGAGAGCTATGGTGGAGTCCGAGAAAGCGTGGACACCTGCAATGGGTACACGAGCGGAAAGTTTTTCCTTGACTACGCGAACAAGTTTAGATAGAAGTAAAGCGGCGACAAGTTCTAATCGAGCTAGCGTTGTTATTTTAGCGGGGGAGACTTTGGACTTTGCACATAAGAGTCGGACAGTGATATCACCAGTAGGGTTGGTAATGTGTAAATAAATACAACAGCCATAACCAGTAAAGCTGGCGTCGCAAAAGGCTACGATGTTCACTACAGCTTCTCTAAAGACGCCAGTGTGGCGAGGAACCTTTAGAGAAGAGAGTGAAGGAAAATCGCGCGTAAAAGCGGCAAACCGATTTGTGATAGATTCCGGTGGAACCTCATCCCATCCTACTTTAGCTAACCAAAGTTCCTTGATTAATACCTTCGCGTACAGCACAACGGGTCCTACAAGGCCCAGTACGTCGAACAAGCGGGCAACTAGCGATAGAATCGCGCGCTTCGTGCATTTATCATCCACGGCGATTGTTGTCAAAGAAAAATAATCATCAGCGGGTTCCCAGGTTAATCCAAGGATTTTGAAATTATGGACATCATTATCCATGCCAGAAAAATTAACTGGTAAGCGGTGAGACTCTGGGAGAATCTCTAATAAAGCGGGTGAATTGGTAGCCCATTTGACTAAGTCAAAGGAACCTACCTTCATTAAATCAATTAAATCGCGGGATAGACGCATAGCTGTCTGTTCGTCCGAAACAGAGTAGACGTAGTCGTCCATGTAAAACTGAGTTTCTACCAATTTAGAAGCCTCAGGAAAGCGGTCGCTTTGCTCACACGCCAAGTTACGCAATGTGCGCATCGCTAAATAAGGACTAGGTTTTAGTCCGAAGGGAACGCGGTTAAAATGAAAGGTGCGAATAGGCTCACCTTTGCTAAAACGATACAAGATTCGTAAATATTTGCGGTGGTGCTCTCTTACACCGATACGTAAGAACATTTGTTTTATATCCGCTGTCATCGCGACAGGGAATGTACGAAAATCAAGCAATAACAAAAACAAGTCTGCTTGCAAATTAGGTCCGACATGCAAAATGTCATTGAGCGACAACCTCGAGTGAGTCATATAATCCGCGATAGTTTTATTATTATTCTCGCGTAGGGTCATTAACTTACGCTCAAGCGCAAGTGAGCGCCCAGGGGCGTAACCGTGCGAGCTACCTAGCCCGCCGGGTGAGCGCGCAAAAGGCAGATCGACAAAGTATCTGCCGTCTTCAAATAAGACTGAAGAATTAAAATTATTTTCACACTCTAATTCGTGCGGACCAATAACGGAACGCGGCGCGGCGCGGCGCGGCGCGGCGGTGGCGGCGGGTGGAATTTCCTCTAGCTCAAAAAACTTATATAAATTTGACTCGACTTCAATGTCGGCCTGCGCGGTAAACGAAGATGCAATGTGTGTCACATCACTACTACAACAATCAATATCACCCATAAGTACATAACCGAAGCTAGTCAGTACAGCAGGGGGTGCGCGGGTACCTGTTTCGACCCTGTCTCCCAGGTAAATAAAGGGGAACAATTGTGCTCCAAGCACGACGTCTACCGTGCCCGGCACGTTCCAAAGCGGATCAGCGAGCTGCAAGTTACTTAAGTATGACATGTTATCATTGTTATGTAATCTAATTAATTTCGCGGGAAGTCTATCTGTAATACAATCAACAACTAACGCTTGTATCGAAAACTTCGTATGAGGGTCAAACCGAGATTCTATGTTGAGATGAATAAAACCGTGTATTGGTTTCGATGACATTCCAACACCTTGTAAAAATGAATTGCGTAATTTAATTATGGGTAAGTTCAAACGTTTACAACAGTCCACAGTAATTAAATTATTTTGCGATCCGTTATCTAGTAGGCACCGAACCACCTCCTTATCTCTGATGTCGCTATAGTATGCATATAACTGCGCGGTCGCTAGCAAAATGGTTGACCCAGTTTTAACAGCTGTAGTGAGCGAAACAGATGTATCCTTAGTAGGCGCTTGCGGCTCGGGCGATAATGACTCATGTTTTTCTCGGAAATGTAAGAGAGAATGGTGGCTCTTCTTACAAATTTTACAAACGTTACGTGACTTACATTTAACCAAAGAATGGGATAGACTTAAACAGTTTATACAGCCACGTTTAGCTTTAATAAATTCAAAACGTGCAAGCGGTGTTCTAATATTTTTAAACAGCGGGCAATAGAACAGCTGATGTCGTACGTCATCCTTATCAAAAAGCGTACATTTGCCATTCGAAACCGGTTCATTACGCGATACGAATGACTTAGCGGTATTATTTTTTGTTTGATGATTCGCTGAACTAGACTTAGCGCGCGGTTCCGTCTGTAAATTATTACCGTATGAGCGTTGTAGTACCTTAACATATTCTTGCATGAATGTTATAAACTCAGCATAGGAAGGTAATTCTTTTTCACTCACACGTGATTCAAACTGTAAGACAGTTTGCGCGTCAACCTTTCTTAAACCACAGTGTAATAAAACAAAATCCAGTAAGTCTGGAATGTCTAACTGCTTCAAGGCTGCGACGGACGCTGAATATCGTTCCACAAAAGTATTGAGGCTCGCGGCATTTCCGGCGCATTGTTTAATGTCCAGTATATTATTGAGATAATGAATCCCTAAACTACGCTTATCTTGATACCTTTTTACGAGACTGTTCCACATAACGTTGTATGTATCACCTGTAGGAACAATGCCCGCGGTCAGCTTCAAGGCATCATGAGTCAACCTACTGATCAAGTACTGGACACGCTGCGAGTCAACCAGATCGGTATTTAAATGAACATTGCTTCGAAACATTTCATAAAATATGGGCCAGTTTTCCGCTTTACCATCAAACGTTGGCAAATCTATGGGCGGTAATTTTATCCGAGTACCCACTTTGTGTTCCGATGTTTCGTTTTTCGAAAGTATGAGATTACGTTTATATTTAATATTAGAATATAAGTCTTCAATAGAATATAGACTCGAATAGTCTGGTGCGGTTTGGTCAATCTCGAATTGCAATTCATTCATTTGTTCTACTATTTCCTCAAATTTGTTATATTGCTCAGTAATTGTTTCTGACTGCGCTAAGAATGTCTCATTCGAACGTGAATCAAAGTTCGAGATGTTTCTGGAATCATTATACATGCGATTAACTCGCTCGAAAATCATTTGTTTTTTAGCGGTAAGCTGAGCCAATTTAGCTTCTTGCTTGCGGGACGCCATTTTGGGGCACTAATAAAGTTATGTGCCTACCGTAATGACTTGTACTTAATTTGTACTGAATTTTACTGATGCCTATCCAGGCTCGAAAGGACCATCTAATGGAGATGTTCAGGCGTGATTACGGCCAAACACAAAGGGAGGGAATGCTGGCCCAAAATTGCCTATATTTGTCTGTATAACTTCAAGTTAGGAGTGGTCGGCAGCAGTCGGCGAATGTGGCCCTACTTACAATTTGTAAAACAAGTGGTACCTTACTTTCCGGGCTGTTCTCGATGTTGCACGTCGAATTGTCGAGTGGCCACTCGTTCTCTTCACACCAACACTCCTGATTATGCTTGTTCAGTAGTTAACGGACGCGGTAAATATGGGTTATTTATTATTCCCGGAGGATCCCCAACGTTTACGGGATTTACTCGGGATTTTAGCGTATTTGCGGGGACGATATTATTTTTAAGACAGTAGTCTGCGGTGAGATGCGCGCTGTGCCTCGCGGCGTTAGACACACAACTGACGTCAAACTGACGTGACGTCGATTGTTGCATTTTAAATTGTCTATAGCTCGTAAAGCCGGCCACTCACGTCTGTCTGACAAATTAAAGCGAGACACACACGCGACGTGATACCAACCCCACCCAACTTGCAGAGTGGCGGCAACTCGCCACACCATGAATGTTAACTGTTGTGTAAAATAAAACAATAATTTCATAAGCCCTTCCATTCTGCACACATCTTTGCACACTCCTGTTCACAATTTGCCTCAATAATGCGGCCGCTTGTTCACCCACTTACAGGCCTTACACATTTTGTTATTAGGGGCACCTTCCTTGTAAGAAAAGCCTATGATGATGGGACTTGAAGATGTTCGTAATGTTGGGTGCATCTGCCACGATTTTATTGTTATTGAGAAGATGAGAGACACTTATGACAAAAAGCCTTTGATTGTTAAAATGCCCAAATTCTTTATTTTGTACCTAAAATTATATCTCTCGTCCACACAGACCTATCCTACAGTAATAAAATACCACAGAAAAAAAATGGAAATCCTAGCAAAGTTGAAACGGTAGGTACTTCACGCCGGCACAGCTACTCAAACTTTATCAAGCGCAAGTTCGATCGTGTATTGAGTACTGCTCTCATTTTTGAAACGGATCTGCCAGTTATCAGCTTGATGCACTTGAATCAATTGAGAAACGAGCCAAGAGGATATCGGCTATGATGCACACGTTGAGTCAAGCTACAAAGTCTTGAGCATCAATGCTGAGTAGCCTGTCGGTTTTCTATCGGTTCCATTACGGGGAATGTGCGTCGTAATTGAATAGTTAAATAGAATAGATTTTTCTTCTTGGAACAAAATGTAGCTAGCCTATTATGTTTTTTACCCAGCAATAGAGTAACATTCTATTAGTTAAATATTTTCTAAACCTGATTAGTACTTTCAGAGATTTTTTCCTCCAAAAAAAATAACTTTACCTTTAAATAATATTGGTTTAGTACTTTAGTAAGACAAACAGCATCACTAGTTCGATTACATATAGTACCTACAGTTAGTACCTAAATGTTTTTAAAGACTAAATTGAATCTTCCTATACCAGTGGATTCATCGGCAATTAGAACACAGAAACTTAGTGTCACGGCACATTGGGTGATAAATGATTTTATTTTTGTAACAACACTTTTACAAGTCAACATTTTTTTTTAGCTAGGTGAGGCCGGTGTTTCCTAGCTGACTACCCTGAGAAGAAACACCGAAACAAACTCAGAGGTCAAAGACTCTTTTAAAGTGTTCAAATCCATACAATATGTACTGGTTAATTCATATGAGAACCATGTACGTTTCTGGGATGAGCTTTTTGAAGAAAGCAACACACAAATTCGAGTGGAGCTGTCCAGACAGTGCAGGCATTTGTCAATCATCGTGAAGCTCAGCTCAGAACTTTGAGGAGCTCAAAGAACCGACGAACAATACCAAAGTAAGGACATTTGAGTAGGCCGCAAAATTACTCAAACTGCCAGACAAGGTGAGTTTATTTACTTCAATTCCAAAGCGGAGAAATCCTTATCGTAATAACTTCCAAAAGTCGTCTATTACTGGAGATAGGCCAATCCCAAGCGTCATAACATAGAGCGGTCCTGTGCTCCTGGAATTTATCAAACTCCTGCAGCTTTCACCAGGTCCACATTGTCGGAAGTTTTCCAACGCTGTGAAATCCTACCAAGTGCTGTCACCAGGACAGAAATGCTGTTTTACGGCGGTGTGTTAACACATTCATTGTGCGAACAGCTAAGGAGTGGAATTTCCTGCTGCAGTCTGTTTTCTGTTAGCTACAACCTGGGAGTCTTTAAATCAAGAGTGATTATGTTACTTCTAGGCAAGCGTGCTCCATTGTCGACCACATCATCGCTTACCATCAGGTGAGATAGTGGTCAAACGCGAGCCTATCATTGATAAAACAAACAAGTAAGCTAATTTATTTCCAACACCAAAAGTCATGAATATCCTCATCACTACTTAATTTGAAAAAGATACCAAACCAGTTATTACCATTTGAGGAACTTAATTTAAAGTGCCAATAATAATACCAACTCAATATATAATCATTACGTACATTCATTCAAAGTTAACACGAAATAAAGTCATTATCACACTTACACAAATAAACAGAACCATAAAAACTTACAAGTAAGGGTGAATTTCGTTTGACATCTCTAAATGGAAATAACTATCTGTGTGCTTAAAATTAAGGGTGAAAAGTAAGTTATTACTTCCTCTATAGTAATTTTAAAATCATTATGTCGTTAGCAATGTTTGTAAGTATAGATTTTTTGAGTCACTTTAGATATTGATAGTTTTGGAATTAATGATAGAGAAAAGTTTTTGGTTGAAGATGAGACCATCTGTTAATTTTCTTGAATAAAATATTTTAACACATTTTTATTCCATTTACATGTAACTTATCATCACTCTCCTGCCTTTATCCCAATTTATTTGGGGTCGGCGCAACATGTCTTTTTCTTCCTTACTTCTCTATTAGTCGTCATCTCTGTAGTTACCCCCTTTTTACCCATATCCTCTTTCACACAGCCCAACCATCGTTTTTTTTAGCCTTCTCCTACTCTTATAGCCATCCAAATTCATACAAAAGATCTTCCTCATGACATTTTCTTCATTCCTCCGCATCACATGCTCATACCACGACAACCGTTTTCCACACAACTTTTCAGTCAGCGGTGCCACTTTCAGACTTCTACTTCTATCTACAGATTCCTAATTCTATCCATGCGCATAACACCGCATATCCCTCTAAGCATTCTCGTCTCAGCTGCATGGAATTGCTTTTAACCATACAAGATAGCAGATCTGACCATTGTTTTATAAATCTTTCTAGCTTCCTAGCTTTACCTGTGACTATGTAAAAAAACTTAGAAGATATATTTGACCTACTTGCTGGTTTCCAATTGAGCTGAAAATATTGCGTACATGTATAGTTTGAATGACAATGCATGGTTGGCTAAGTGACGTTATTCTAAATCCAATTTATGTGGCCTCCCAAAGATGGCGGTCTAGTTATTTTTTATGCATACCCATGTTATAGGTATCAAATGAATGGAGTTGCTAAGAATAATACGATAAAAATATGTGACTTCACTCTTGGCATGTTCTTTAGTCCTTATTATTACCTTTAGTCAACTGATTGCAAGACCAACTGACAGGTTGTGAGGTTCCGGGTTCGACAATTAGGTCATAGAAAGTTTCTTTGAGTTCAGAGGGCCGCACGTCAATAATAGTACTTGACCTTGAACAAAGCGTAGTACAAAGTATCAATAGAAAACGAGGATAGCTTATACTGGTCACCATTGTCGTACGACTTTCTATACTATACAGGATGTAAAAAGATACATCACAGAGCCGTTAACCACGCATACTGTACGTCTAACAAAGTAGTTTTGCGCAAAAATTATTGCTGGGAAACTACTTTAATTTTTAGGTATGAAAAATAAACCTATTTTTTATTCCGTGCAATATAACGGGAATACAGGCAAGTGGAGGTAAACCCCGCCCCTTCGCTCTAAGCCACGTAGGTACTTGTCGGATACGTTTGATATTCATTGCGTTTTCGTAACTGTAAACTCGTAATTTCGAAATTAAAAAGAAAATCGAAAATTCAGGTAATGTTTGTTTGGAAAAAAGTTAGTAATAACACTTAAAATTAATTTTCGTAAAATAGTAAAAAAAAAAATCGACTTTGACCTTCAATATCTCCAGAATTAGTGGTTTGCCAGGTATGGTCTAGTGGAAAAAAATTATCCAAATAATGGGTAATATGTGGGTTTCGGCTTCGGAAACTGTCTTTTAAATCCTTTAAAAATAATCCTCCCTACCGATTTTCAATCACAGTGGCCAATCTCAACGGGAATTAGCCAAGAACGAAGGAGATATAACACAGGTACACTCTCTGTTCCGTTAATCTCGTGGTCTGATGGGACGGAAATCCAACACAACCGGGAAGAGCTATCAGGCGCAGGACCGACGGCTTTACGTGCTTGCCGAGGTATAGGGGTATCACCACCAATTTCCAAACGCCGGGCTGCTACAGAGCAATTCCTAATCGAAATACCCAATAGTTTTTCCCCGACCGGGAATCGTACTCAGGACCCCACGCTCAGCAGTCGCGCTTGTGACCACGAGACAACACTACTATACATCACTTTTGGCCAGCGAACCTAGGAAGTGTATCGGGTGTAAAAAGACAGTTTCCGAAATCGAAAGCCACATATTCTACCCATTATTTGGATCATTTTTTTTCCACTAGACCATACCTAGGCATCCACTGGTTCTGGAGATATTGAAGGTCAAAGTAGCAATTTTTTTTTTACTTTTTTAGGAAAATGCGAAAATGCGTTATTACTAATTTATTTTCCAAACAAACATTACCTGAATTTTTGATATTTTTTTTCGAAATTTCGAAATTACGCATTTGCAGTTATAAAAACGCAATGAATATCAAACGTATCCGACAAGTACCTACGTGGCTTAGAGGGAAGGGACCGGATTTAACTCCAATGGTCTGGGCTTGCGCGCAATAAAAAATAGTTTGTTTTTTCATACCTAAAAATGAAAGCCGTTTCCCAGCAATCATTTTTGCGCAAAGCTACTTTGTTAGACGTACAGTATGCGTAGTCGATGGCTATGTGATGTGTCTTTTTACACTCGGTATAAAAATAAACTACTCTACAAAATAGTGTCTATAAAGACCCAATCAAAAATCTGCAAGCCCATATCAATTACACCCTAATAGAAAGTCGGTACTAAAAAGATTACTGACGGCGTTTCACCAAGTCATCAGCTCGCAATCATTCCCTGATGACTAGCTAACGTGATTACAGTTTCATTACCAAGCGATGTGCCGCCCCCCTATTTTAATTGATAGTATGAAACTATTGGGTTGCTTGTGTGTGTGAACTTGAAGCGGCTTGCAGCGATATAAAGCGGGTGAATTTTTGTATTTATTTATTACTAGCTTCAGCCACATCTCTGTGCCAAATTTTATCCGGATCTGTGCAGCCATTCTGGCGTAAATGGTTAACAAACTTCCTACTATTCAAACTTTCGCATTTGTAATATTAGTAGGATTTTTTAAAAACCTAACTTACTAATTAATAAGTTAAAAATGATACGTGTAGGTTGTGAAAATCGTTACTAACAAGCTACAATACAATTATAATTTGCGTATTATCTAGTAACAGTTTTATTTGGTTGTAACTCATTTTGGACAGCAGTTTTAAATTAGATATACCTAACCTGGAAGTTTTAATATGGAATGAGAAGTGTCACTTTCATTGTCCTGATCCATAAAGTACAAGTTTATTTATGTGATCATAGATTTTTAATAATAACCAAATAACTTTTGCATATAAATTAAAATACACAAGTGATGATGATGGTCTTGATTTTTGCAAAAATCCACACACACACTTCGCAAGGAGTGTTTTACTGTAAAATTTAACTGCACTGCGCTAAACCTAGCAACCAAAACATGAAATTTATTATTTCTAAACCATTTAATATACCACCAACTATAGACCACCTTTTTTTTTCTTTTTGTGGGGTGGGAAATCAACCAATGACATCTCCCACTCTAGGGTGGAGCAGAAGGGCGTGTCAGACTCTTGCTGACTAAAACCCACCCCTGTTCCTTCCCTGCTCTGAGTGCCCAGGGGCGAGGTAACTCTATTTCGAATTTATCCTCAACCCCTAGGCAGGCACTACAGACCACCTTTGCAATAGTAAAATGTTCATATTAAACAAAATAAGAGTACACAAACCACCGCTGCAGCGCTTTAAAAACATACAAGCACATCGAAAATAACATAAGAATTTTCCAACCAGCCCACTGTTACCGCTTTAATCTAATTAGTATACGTTTAACACACGTCTGCAGCAAATGGGTTTAATTAAAAACTGAATAGTTCTACTGTCATGATGCGATCAGCCAGTTTCAGATAACGAAGCAGCTTTCATTTTGTTATTCAGTTTTATTTTAATTAATTAATTAAATTTTTGTTCACGAAATGGATGCATTTTGCTGGCCTTATTTGTACTTTGTTCGAGCTTTTGTTAAAACATTGCTTTTTGTGATAACTCGTCATGGAAAGTATCTATCCGGTTTCCAGAAAGAAATCATCGACGCGCCACAAATTAAACGCAAGTCAAGAGATGAGTTTGGTTGGTGATATTTCACTTAACCACTCACAGCAGCTAACGCGTTTTATACACTAAAACGATATGAAATTAAAAAAATATATATATTTCATAAAAATGGAGATTATTGATTCAAAAACCGGAGAAGTGCTTCACCCGTTATAACACGCGGACTTAGAAGTGGGCTTTATGTTTATTACTATGAACACATTCCGTTTATTCATTTTTATGTACAAATTATTTACATTTTTAAATATTTAATACAAAAGTTAAAAAAAACTTTTAAAAATATAAAAATAGTATCTCACCGGTATCGGGTACAGGGTCCAAGCTACC
Source organism: Polia nebulosa (assembly GCA_951329385.1). Taxonomy (NCBI): domain Eukaryota; kingdom Metazoa; phylum Arthropoda; class Insecta; order Lepidoptera; family Noctuidae; genus Polia; species Polia nebulosa. The sequence continues at coordinate 5,541,305 of OX589609.1, forward strand.
CGGCGGTCAGGGCTCCAGAGAGAGCAACCGGCTGACAATGCGAGCCGTTTCCAGACGTACTGCTTTCTGAATCGAGCCCTTGATCCAGCCGCCTAACGAGAGCCTACTGAGGTGTTGGTCGAGTCTCGTGGCTATTAAGCCATTGGCTGACACGACTATCGGTACAATGATCGCTAAGTCCATATCCCACATGTCGACATCCTCGCGAGCCAAGTCAAAATACTTGATTTGTTTATCTTTCTCAGCTTTCACGAGGTTCACATATTATTATTAAATTAATTTACGATTTTATTGCCAAAATAGCTTAAATTAAAAACAAAAAAAAATGTTTTATTTTCCTAAAATATTACTTGTTTCCTACCTGTTTTAAATATTAAATTAGTAACTACTTCACCTATGTATATTTTTTCTAAGGATTTTGTGTTTTTGTGTTCCAAGTACGTACATTTTATTTATGTTGGACGACTATTACTCTTAAACTAACAAATCTAACTTTGCTGTATCAACTTTCCTTCAAAGTCAAATATTATATACTACCATCACGATTTTTTTCAGATGTTGCTAGCCAACAGTGTAGCTTTTATAGAGAGGCAATGATTTTGAAAGACCTATCCAACAATACCCTAAACTAAGGATAGGAAATAGAAAATCTTCTTGGTGTTACTTTAACATCTACCCTCAATCTTGGTTCCTTCATAGAGGCAAAGACTCAAGTTGCTTCCAAAAAGTTGGGCATCCTCGCAAAGGTGAGACGGTACTTCACGCCGGAACAGCTGCTCCAACTCTATCAAGCACAAGTTCGATCGTGTATGGAGTACTGCTCTCATCTTTGGGACGGATCTGCCAGATACCTAGCTTGATGCCTTTGAGTCAATTGAGAAACGAGCCAAGAGGATCATCGGCAATGATAGGCTCGTTGAGTCGAAACTCCAAAGTCTAGAACATAGACGCCGAGTTGCTAGCCTGTCGGTTTTCTATCGGTTACATTTTGGGGATTGTGCGACGGAATTGCATAATTTGATTCCACCAAGCCCGTTTCATCAACGGACCACAAGACGTACGGCGAAGTGCCACCGGTTCATGGTGGACATCCCATCCATACGCACAAAGCGTTTTGAGAAAACATTCATTGTGCGTACAGCTAGGGAGTGGAATTCCCAACCGGAGTCTGTGTTTCCTGATAGCTGCAACCTGGGAGTCTTTAAGTTAAGAGTGAATAGGTTACTTCTAGGCAAGCGTGCTCCATCTTCGACCACATCATCGCTTACAACCAGGTGAGATAGTGGTCAAACGCGTGCCTATCAAAAAAATAAAAAATAAAAAAAAGGAAAGAAAAAACAAGGTATGGCTACTTTACATGTACGTACGGGAGCTACCATAAAGAAAAATCTTTTCTGAGATTTTATTATTTCGTTTTCTTAGCGTGATTAATATATTAACTCATTCAAAATTGCAGCTTTCTAGTGCTAACAGCCTCTACGCTATGCCTCGGACGGACAAAGCGAAACTATAAGGGTTCCTTGTTCTTATGAGGACTACGGAACCCTAAAAAAGATAATCGTTTTCTTTTTAGTTTTTAAAGATAGAAAGATAATAATTTTGCAATTATTTACGTTCCAGATACTAAGTATGTGACTTAAGCTTTAAGAGTTTTACCAGGGAGCATGCTAGCTATGACTTATTATAACAAGTGCGAACAACTGTGCCAACAATAATTTATCAAGTGCTTACTAACACATTTCAGTAAATAAATAAAAACAAATAAATTATCTGCCAATTACCGAACCCCTGAGAGATCTCTTCCCCTGCACTACAGTCTAAAGCACCCAACACGTACACATACGTGCATTGTTGTATAGTGGCGGCGCACAATACGGGAACACTAATGGATTATCAGTGATTTGCATTTAGCTGGCTTTGCTGGTTACGTTTATGCGAGAATGATTCAGCTTGGTTAAGGATTTATAAGTCTGTTGTATTTCGAGTTTGTCGAAGGTATATGGTAGCCGTGGTAGGTACCAATTTGACCCGTTCAATGTATTGACAAAATTTTTTTTTTTTTAAAGGAGTGTAAATGCATTAGATGACTTTTCCTGCTCTGGGTGGAGTGGAGTGTCAGACTCTTACTGACTAAACCCCACCCGTGTTGTTTCAGTTACCCTTTGCGTTCCAGGCCCACAGTGACTCTCTTGATCATTCCCGTGACCTTCAAATAACGATTAGCTACTTGCTGGAAGGTGCTGCGGGAGTAAGGTTCCTCACAAGCTGGACTGACAAACAGGTGAAGGTCGAGGGAATCTGCAGAATACGGAAAATATAGTGTTGTGCTTTCGTTGTATTGATGCTTAGTGAGGTCCAAATACTGCAACACGCATTTTTGGCTAAATGTAAAAAATGTATTATATCGGGTGTAAAAAGACAGTTTCCGAAGCCGAAAGCCACATATTCAATCCATTATTTGGATCATTTTTTTCCACTAGACCATACCTGGGAAACCACTGGTTCTGAAGATATTGAAGGTCAACGTCGCAATTTGTTTTTTTTTTTAACTTTTTTACGAAAATTTATTCTAAGTGTTATTACTAAACTTTTTTCCAAACCTGAATTTTCTATATTTTTTTCGAAATTTCGAAATTAAGAATTTGCAGTTACGAAAACGCAATGAATATCAAACGTATCCAACAAGTACCTACGTGGCTTAGAGCGAAGGTGCGGGATTTAACTCCACTTGCATGTGTTCGCATTACATTGCGCGTAATAAAAAATAGTTTTATTTTTCATACCTAAAAATAAAAGTCATTTCCCAGCAATAATTTTTGCGCAAAACTACTTTGTTAGACATACATTATGCTTAGTTAACAGCTCTGTGATGTGTCTTTCTACACCTTGTATATTAAAAGAAAAAAAAATATGTTTATAGAATGTGACACTGCTGGCTTGCCGTGTAGTTGTGAGTGAACACAGAGTGATTTCGGAGAATACGGTGGCTCTGTGACCACGTGTACAGCGAGGCTCAGGGGAGACCTCTACAGTCTCCTCAGGGATGAACCCTAACAGGCGTTGCACAGAAGGGGTACCGAAGTGGTATTTTAAGAGCTATAGTGACTATATGCTGATGGTGATCACCGGGGTGGTGTTAGTGAGGTAATCCCGCACTCCCTGGTTTTTTCGCCAAAATTCCAGGAGTCTTTACAAGGTTTCCTCTCGAAAAAAAAATCGTCTTTTACCAAAAGTAACACACACACAGTTGCTTTTGCAGCCCATATGTAGATAGTTTGTATCGGTCATTCAAATAGTTCAAAAACGTAAAGAAATAAAATTATTTTATCAATACTTATTTCGATTATTTTTGTCAATATGATTTAATCATTCTTGCATGGTCCCGTTGTTCGGAAACAATGATGCGAGTGGACAGAGGCGCCCTCTCACGGTCCGGTTGAAAATAATTGTCTCACTGATAGCGCGGGGCTCATTCGATAGTGCACATATTTGTGTGTAGATATCTAGCTAGTATGTAAAGTTACTAAGTAACCCCTAACGCTACGCTGTTGATATAACTACAATGAGATTGGTATACTATCAGCCATGCAAATAGTTTGATTAAAATATTATCAAACCGTGTAGTGAGGAAAGTCTTGTGTTTGGATGTGGATGGCTTTATGAGTAGGGGAAGGCCAAAGAAACGATGGATGGACTGTGTGTAAGAGGATATGGGTAAAAAGAGGGGGACTACAGAGATAACGACTAATAGAGGAGTATGGAAGAAAAAGATATTTTGCGCCGACCCCAAATAAATTGGGATAAGGGCAGGAGAATGATGCATTTGTTAAATTTGGTTGGTTCGCGCTAGACCACTATATCATCTGATGGTAAGCGATAATGTAGTCGACGATGAAGCACGCTTGCCTAGAAGTAACCTATTCTATTCACTCTTGACTTAAAGACTGTCAGGTTGTAGAAATCAGATCACTCCGGCAAGACACTACACTTTTTAGCTCCTTAGTTGCTATAAACTAATAATACTTTGTTTTAGTTTAAATATATGTACACCTGGTCTCGTCTGTTGGAAATCGAAGTCTCTCAGACAAATTAAGGAGCACAAAACTGTGAGCCAAAGCTGTAAGAATGTCCGATGAGAAAAGAGCAAATAGAATCACCGAATCACGACAACGCCAGACGTCATCGCGATAGACCTAGGCGAATATAGGACGAGCTTGACTTCTACCGAAAAAACGGGCTAGCACGAAGAAGAAAGATTTGGGTGGAAAAGAGGGAGAGAGGCGTTTGCCCTGCAGCACAAAAGAATACATAAATAGAATGGTCCGTTGCCTCAAAAACTAAAAACAAATGCAGTTTCTCACTTTTGGTCATCATCATCACCATCGTTTCCGCCGAAAGACATCCACTGACATGGGCCTCCCCAAGTGTCACCACAACGACCAGTCTTGTTTATCTCGTATCACCGGATACCAGCGTTCCTCACCAGGTCATTAGTCTGCCTTCCAGTAGGTACGCGGTCACCACTCCAGAAGTTTTCGGCCCCATCGACTATTTGTTCTGTGAGCATGATGCCCTGCCCACTGCCACTTAAGTATGACATTTTTTAGGGCTGCGTTGGTAATCTTGGTTTTCCAATAATAGCCCTCTCCATTGCCACTGCTGGGTGACTTGAAATCTTCTGACGAGGCCCATTGTGAGCGACCACGTTTCTGTGTCATAATAAATGTCATCACATTTTAGTGTCTTATGGCAACCAGCACTGGTCATAGACTTTCATCTTGAGATACAGCTTCTCGAACGATGGCCAGTTGAGTTGGTTTTGACGGTTGATAGATAAGATAAGATAGAAAAGATTATTTATTTGCGTAAAACATGATATACATAGGTGTCATTATAGAATATAAGATCATACATGTTTTGCTTAAAATTAAAGCATGACAACTTACACGAATAAACAAATTTGAGTTTAAAAACATAATTTATGTTCAAAAAAATCCTTATTATTAAAGAAATTATTTTCTTTCAGCCATTCATATAATTTAATTTTGAATAACCTGCAATTTAATATTCTTATTTTATATCTCTTATTCACTTTCAGTGATATTAAAGTAATAGATTCAAGTTAATCCAGTGAAAGTTCTGATCTTTAGTGACATTGTGTTTAGACGATTACAAGGTAGATTCAAACAAAGCTTATACGATTAAGCTGCTACTCAAACGAGCTGTAAGTCAGTCACACACGTTAATCAGTACTTTGGTCACAACTCTCTATATAAACCAAGTCGTTGTTCCAGCCCATTACACGCAGACGACTGTTTGTCGACACACATTTACGAGCGAGCTGGAAATCTGATAGCGACACCTTTGGTATTATCATGAAGGTGACTGTACTTGATACTTTTGATACACCCCTACACCTAAGCACCTAAGCATTTCTCCTATATACATGGGTGCGACAAAAAATAAAAAATTAAGTAAGTAATAAAAATTTATAAAATAAATTAAGTGAATCAATAAAATAAAATAATAACATTTTAAACATTTTTTTTTTAAATAATGGGCAATGGTGCCGATTCTGGTTTGCACAAACTAAAGTTAATTAAAAAAAAATGCTATTGCTATCTTTTACTCTCTAGTAAAACAAGAAAGAGACGGACGTAAATTAGAGCTGTCAAATTTAGTTGAACTAATATTTTTATATTAGTTTTTTTTTTTTTCCCTCTTTCGTCCGTGCCGTCTTCCTAATCGGACGTGTTAATCTATTTTTTACTTAAATAATTTGTGCATTTTATTGTTTGGCACTCGCAAATATTACTTACGTTACTGTCATAAAACTCTAAATTAAGTGCTATCTTTGTGGCAAAGTGAAAGGCAAGCCTGACCTTGAAAAACGCGGAGTGCCTGTGCGAGTAGTACATACTGTGTCAAAATAATTGTCGTCTTTGTCTTGCGCGCTCGACGGTTGAGTACCTAGCTGCTTACTACACGGCGGTCGGTGCCGGCGCCGCCGGCGGCAGCGTAAATAAACATTCGGGTACTTCCCATAACGAGCGCCGAAGAATATTACTACGATCTAACGCAACCGTTCCTCTACTACAAGTACTATGTCTATGGACACTTCGTTGAATAAATCACTATCAGATACTGATGTAAACCGATTGGGAAATATAAATAAGACTCCACCTAATTATGTTTTTCAACGAGTCAAGAGGAGCAGAGAGGATATGGATGATTGTCTCTCTAGGCAACTGCATGATTTTAAAGAAGAGATGAGGAAGATGATGTCTCTTTTTTCAGTTAATCAAGGTAATGAGATGTCAAAAATCTCCGCTACTCTGAAGGAAATTCAGCTATCAAATGCCAATATTGAGAACTCAATTGCATTTCTTACTGCACAAAACGATGAATTCAAGAAAAAAATTCACCAATTAGAAATCGAGTCGAAGAAAGATAAGGAGTACATAGTTTCATTGGAGAACAAATTTGAGGACATGCAAATTGGCAGTAGAAAAGCAAACTTTGTAATAAAAAACGTTCCGAAAAAAAATAACGAAACCAAGGACGATCTTATAGATCTGACTCTAATCCTGTCGCAAAGCATTGATTGTAAAATTAATAAATATGACATTAAGGATATTTACAGACTGCGAGGTACCAACAGAGACAACAATCAGTCGCCTATCATTGTTGAAACGAGTTCCACTCTTTTGAAAAACGAAATATTGAAGATGGGAAAAGCGTTTAATATCAAACACAAAACTAAACTATGCTGTAAACACATTGGCTTTAAAACGCAGGAAGATACTCCCATATTTATTACGGAGCATTTAACAACAAAAGGTTCTCGCCTGCATTTCCTCGCCCGAGACTTAGTAAAATCAGGATCGTATAAATACTGTTGGACAGCCTATGGTAAGGTGTATGTAAAAAAGGATGAACAATCGCCGTCTATTATTATTAAAAGTGAAAACCAGATCCATAGTCTGACTCTGCAGAAATGACTACATACATGTTGCCTCCGGTATTTATGCCACTACATATATTACACTATAAATATTGAATATAGCATTACCGCTTCTTTCCGTGTTTTATATGCAGTCACCCGCTTTTTACTGTATAATGATAACTCTTACTGTGCGGTGCTAATCACCATAGTTATAAATAGTTGTTATAAAACATGTCGTAATTTTATATCACATATGTTTACACATAACTCATATACATGCATTATACACTTACACAACAATAATTTATCCAAAACAATCTTATTTCTCATAGACTTAAAGTACGCATCCCCAACCAATACTCATTTATACATATACACATCGTTACTTACACTTACAATACATTCAGTCGCTATTTACATGTACCTCACACCGTGTCGTATATTATGGTACATTAGTAATATAAAAAGAGCAATCGTTCGCTACTATAGAAATTCTACATTATCTCTTCTTGTAACCTTTAATTATGAGTGTACAACAATTACCGTTACTTTAAGGTATTTGCTACATGTAATGACATCTATTCTATTAAATTTGCAACTAAATGAATGACACGCTGCAAACAGTTACTGATATAGACAACTTTGAGATTGCGCGCACCTTTGAATGCGACAGTAATGAGCTGTCTAAACACATCTTTGTGAAGAAAAGTGACTTAACTATTTTTTCACAGAACATTAGAAGCATTTATTGTAACTTTGATGATTTTTTATTGACATTGTCTACATTTTACTTCGAAGCAGACATCATAATATTTACAGAATGTAGGTTAAATTGTAATAAACCAATTCTTCAACTTAATAATTACAGTTCATATATGACTTCAAGTCAGTTAAACCAAAACGATGGGGTTGTCGTTTATGTAAAGAGTGCACTCGTACATCAGGTTACAGAAATATCACTATCTCAGGCATCTTGTCTAAGCCTGGAAATATTGAATAACGTCATTCTCTGTATTTACCGATCACCATCAAACTCAAACACTGACAGTTTTGTCAGTTCGCTCAATAATCATTTGGAAACCATAACGCCAAATAAAAACATTATTGTGGCAGGCGACATAAACATTAATATTATACCTAAACTAACTGAGCAGTCTTATGAACTAAAAAATAGAATGACCTACCTTAACATGTTGTCTTTACACGGTATCCTTCCGGGGCATCTGTTGCCAACGAGAGACAAATCATGCCTCGACCACTTCATGCTTAAAGTAAATAAGAAAAAGTTATCATCCACTATTGCTATCCTTAATACCACAGTAACTGACCATTTCACAACCCTTCTAGTATTATCTAAGCAAAAATGTTTACATAATGTTCATAAAACTAAGACATTTGTTGACTTTGAACAGGCCCTACATTATCTAAAAGAAAAGAACTTGAGTGATTTACTTTTCTGTAACGATCCTAATCTTCTGTGTACTCTGTTGATACAAACTCTAGCTGACTCCATTAAATTAAATACAATCACATTAAAGATCCCTAGCAAAAAACGCATTTTAAAACCGTGGATTACCAATGGTATTTTGCGCTGTATACAAAATCGGAATAAACTCCAAAATAAACTTCGTCAGGATCAAACCAATGAAATTCTAAAAATAACATACAGACGTTACAGAAACTACTGTAACAATTTGATTAAAAAACTAAAAAGAGAATATGAAAGGAATCTGCTATCTAAATCAGTTAATAATAATAAATTACTGTGGAAAAATATAAAAGCTATTACCTACTCACAGAAAACAAATAATTATGATCCAGAATTGTTAAAACTTCAGCCAACCCCATCTGATTCAGTAAATTTTATCAACAATTATTTTTCTAAAATTGGTCATGACCTAGCTCAGCAAATCCTACCTACAACTGACAATAATACCTTCGATCGGAGCAATAACGCATCAAATCAAGTAAATTCTTTTGTGCTTCTTGAAACTGACGCTGACGAAGTATACAGAATATTAACTAACCTAAAAGCCGACAGTGCCCCTGGCTGGGACAATATCTCAACGAAATTTTTAAAGTTTATAGGCATGGAAGCCGTCCCTATCATAGCCCATCTTGCGAACCTCTGCTTTAAATCTGGCATCTTTCCTGCCCCGTTAAAATTAGCCATTATTACTCCTGTGCACAAGGGTGGGAGTAGAGACGATATTAATAACTATAGACCAATTTCTGTTCTTACTAGTATATCCAAAATTATTGAAAAATTATTAAATGTTAGGCTTCTTAATTACTTAAACAAATTCAATATCATCTCTGACTCACAGTTTGGTTTTCGTCAAGGTATTTCTACTGAGGACGCCGTCATATCACTAACTTCATTAGTAGCTAATCATCTTGACAATGGTGATAAGTGCGTAACCGTCTTTTTAGACCTTAAAAAGGCATTTGATACCGTCTCTTCGCCTATCCTTGTAAACAAGCTGGAAAAAATAGGTATTAGAGATATCGCGCTTGATCTGTTTAAGAACTATCTTTCAAATAGGAAACAGAGTGTCAAAGTGGGGCAACATATAAGTGATGTCACAGATGTATCATACGGCGTCCCCCAGGGAAGCGTATTAGGTCCAACGCTCTTCTTAGTATACATAAACGACCTGTGTAACATGAAAATTCCTAATGCCAAAGTCCTGTCGTACGCTGATGATACAGCTGTCATATTCTATGGTAAGACATGGCAAGATGTGCAGCTAAGTGCTGAAACAGGAATGTCCCAGGTTGCGAATTGGCTCAATGCTAATGTTCTCACATTAAATGCCTCTAAAACAAATTTTATAAGTTTCAGTATCTGCAATCGTACTCAACCAACCGGCGATTTTCGAATCATTATACACACCTGTGATGGTATTAATGTTGATACGAGTAATTGTAACTGTTCTAGTATTGGTAAAGTTTCTAGCACAAAATATTTAGGGGTAATGCTGGATCAGAGTTTGTGCTGGTACCCCCATCTTGAGCAAGTTGCCAATAGAGTCCGAAAGCTAAATTGGATTTTCAAGACTCTGCGTCACGTGCTGCCTAGGTATATACAGAGTAGCGGTAAGCCTGTTAGAAATAGGCTCACACAAATTTATATTTCTCTTGCGCAATCAATACTGACATACTGTATCCCTGTTTGGGGTGGGGCTTCAAAATCGAAATTCATCCAATTGGAGCGAGCACAACGTACTCTGCTCAAAATAATGCATTTCAAAAAAAGGAGATATTCTACAGAGAACCTCTACAAACTTAGTAATGTATTAACAGTTAGGAAACTATACATTACTCAAATAATTTTTAAAAAGCACAAAACCTTACCTTATAATGCGGATATACACTCTAGGAGAAGAAAACACAATGTAGTTCAAATACCTATAACCAAGACCAAATTCGGATCTATGCAATTTAGTAAACGATCAGCTCAATTATATAACAAAATAAATAAAGAAATTTTCGTATATCCAAAATCTTATTATATATGTAAAGAAATGTTGATTGACTGGATAAAACCACTGTCATATGAAAATACTGAAGCTCTCCTACAAAACGTAACTTAATTATTATTCAAGTACACGACCTACTCACACACACACAGAGACTCTTCCTAACCTACACGTACATTCACACACTCTTACACTTACAACCGCACATCCATAACACTCATGTACACTCAACAACACACACACACACACTCATCCACACGCACACACACGTTCACATAATTATACTTATTTTGATTTACTTCTCCCATGTACTGTTTTTGTTGTGTTTTAAGTAAGTACCTACTGTTGTGAAGGAGCGGAGTCTTTTAATACAGGCATTATATGCTTAAATGAAGTCTCCAAACCCAAAATTGTTTGTGTATAACTTTTGGACACAATAAACGTTATTATTATTATTATTATTATACAAATTAAGGGTACACGTAAAAACATGTCGACTAAAATCACGGTAAAGCACAAGGCGTAAACTAATTTGACATCTCTAAATTAGTTCAAAGCTAATAGTCGTCCTTTTCTCGCACTGCCTTTTAGTAAAAGATAGCGATTCTCTAATTTTTAGTAATTGAACAAGAGAATTGGCACCACTGTTTAAAAAATGAATGTTTAAAAATTTTAGAAATATTTACAGCAAATTAAACACACCGATAGATAATATCATCGAAACTGTCACATTTTTATCAGATATTTTATATACATTTGAAAAGTCTGGCATAGCCGGCTTTGCTTGGTGGCTATATTAAAGATTTCATTTGTCTAGTATCAATACGAATGATGAAATTGGCTTACAGTCTTTTCCTAGCAACATATTCGTGTATTAAACAATGTTGAAAATAATCGCTAAATAATTGGTTTAATTAATTAATACAGCCAATCATTTTAATATTTTTGCGTTGATTTTTAAACGGGTTGTATGAGTATTTTTAATAAAATAATTTCTTTTATTAATAACACTGCAGGTGCTTCAAATAAAACAATTTGTCTTAAAAACCTTCCAAGTGTATGGGAAGAATCAACTCCATCGACAGTACAGAGAATACAACCTAGTTGTCTCACGACGATTTAAGAAGACAAAGGGCAGTAAAACAAGTGATTGCTCACAACACGGCGACAGAGATGCTGTGGGGAGACTGCGATTAGATATAGTTAGCGTTAATAAGGAATATGCATGAAAAAAGTATTTGTTATCTAACCGGTTTATCGATGAATATACTAAAATAGAGTACGAACAGTGAAAGCAGAATCAAAATTGATTGAAAATTAAACGAGATATAACAATTTTTAACAAATGTTATAATTGTATTTTTGTCCTTCTCTCGTAAACGCTGTTTTCTATGGCAGTTGTATGGGCGTCATGTCCTTTGACGTCAAAGAACACGTCGGACTTCTCTTTCTAATTATCAACATTAAAGCTTTATAACTTCGTCGCTGATAATGATATTTTGAAATATCCTTCATATTTGTTCACTATAGATAATAAGTCTTCATTTGAACCAATAAAAAAATATCATGCATATTCCCTATTGTCGGGATTGTAAGTGAAATTCGGAAAAATGCTCTAACTAAGATTACAGTGCGACTAAAATGCACTTTATTTAATTTAAAAACTTGCGTCCCGCACCAGCTTTACACGGGTACAAATTATACACTTAAACGTGCCTCGTGAATCATTCTGTCTATTGGTGAAAATTACATGAAAATCCATTTAGTAGTTTTTAAGTTTATCGCAGACAGACAGACAGACGCGCTGGAGGACTTTTTTATAATATGTAGTGATAATAATATGCTTGTGTTAAATTAGTGTTCGGTTAGGGCCAATAAGGTTGCCCACTATGACATGGAGCTATAATATTGTATCTCGGGCTGGTGTTCAAAATTCCACGCCAGAAGCGTGTATTTTGTATACATGTGGATAAAGTTTGTAATACAATCCACCTAAGCTCCTCAAGGAAGGGCAGCAGAGCCCTGGTGATACTGACTATCTCGCATAGAGTAGTACTTTGGAAACCCAGGTAGGGTTTCCAAAGTACTTTGCCCTGTATCCAGCCACCACTGCCCGGCAGCTTGGAGCAGATGAACTGCTGTCTCGTCCTCCTCCACGTAGGCTTTGCTGAATGGGGAATGGGCTGGGTTTCTTTCACTTAACTGGAAAAAAGTGGGTGTTACTCAACAGCTCTGTCCATCCCCTTCGGGTAACAGGCGTGATGTTAGGGGATGTGATGCAGCTTATTTTACTCAAAAACTTGCAATACCAGTATTTTATGCTTAAATGATGCCAGATTATACAGTGTGTAAAAGACACATCACATAGCCATCAACTACGCATATTGTACGTCTAACAAAGTAGCTTTGGGCAAAAATGATTTCTGGGAAACGACTTTTAGTTTTAGTTATAAAAAAAAAAAACTAATTTTTATTACGCGCAATGTAACTCGAACGCAGGCAATTGGAGTTAAGCCCCGCCCCTTCCCTCTAAGCCACGTAGGTACTTGTCGGATACGTTTGATATTCATTGCGTTTTTATAACTGCAAATGCGTAATTTCGAAATTTAAAAAAAAAATATCGAAAATTCAGGTAATGTTTGTTTGCAAAAAAGTTTAGTATTAACATTTTCCTAAAAAAGTAAAAAAATAATATTGCGACTTTGACCTTTAATATCTCCAGAACCAGTGGATTCCCAGGTATGGTCTAGTGGAAAAAAATTATCCAAATAATGGGTAGAATATGTGGCTTACGGCTTCGGAAACTGTCTTTTTACACTCGATATTAACTATGAATTCAAGCAAAACACGTAAATCGGTTAAGTGGTTCTCCAGCTTTAAGCACTCTTACAAACTACAAAGAAACAAACACAAATATGCTTTGTTTCAGAATAATTATGTCAGTAGGTCAAGAACATCAGCATTGTAACTTAATTATGCCTACACTGAAGTATGACAACACTTTCATACAAAACCTACTTTAGAAAAAAAACACTTGACCCCAATACACCGATAACGTAGGCTCATAGCGCCGTAGCACTTACCGTAGCGCTACGGAACAAATTATTCGTAGCGAGTGCGTAGCACGTAAAGCGTAGCAATTAAACCTGTTCTAATGACGAAGCGAGAGTGATACGGTACTTAATGAAGTTAGTAAGTTCTTAATGGTGCTAGAAGGTATTTAATGACGCTAGTAAGTACTTAATAATTCCACAACTTGTTCGGGTAATTGTTAATCAGCGTGCTAGCTGTTTCTAAAACCCGGGCCTGCGGACGGCAAGTAGTGGGTAGCTCGCCGTCCGATCAGCACCAGGCCCGAAAGTCGACGGCGCGTAGTGTTCCACGCGCGCCTCTAAGAGTTGTCAGCAATCATGACGGGGCCTGTCATGGCCGATGCCTGCCCAGGGGTTGTGGATAAATTCGAAACAGAGCTACCGCACCCCTGGGCACTCAGGGCCGGGAAGGAACAGGGGTGGGTTTTAGTCAGTAAGAGTCTGACACGCGCTCCAGTTCCATCGTAGAGCGGGAGATGTCAATGGATGATTTCCCACCCCAAAAAAAAAAAAAGCTGTGTCTAAAGGATTGGGCGATTTACGGTTTTTTTTTTTGAGGTTTGGCTTCACATGGTTTGTGCTTATAGCCAGTGTCAAGTTAAGTAAGTATTTAGTTAATAAGTATTTAGTTAATATAGAATACTGTCACTTTTTTCCCATGAGAATGCAGATGAAACACATTCTAATGTTTTTGCAGTGTTTGACTGAAAATGAGTCGAGTCAGCCTTCTCAGCAAGTTTCCCTAAGGTAGCAATACTACGACAAAATTTACAGCTTTATTTTACCGAGATCGCGCCTTTTTCAATAATTTCACATATTGTTCAGTTGCGTAGACACTTCAATCATAAATCTACACCAATTTACAGATACAACCTGACACTGACCTGTAAATTGCAAAAAACGTAAGAAAATTTGAATTTCGCGGTCTACCCTGGCGCTTCCCCCTGAGTGTTTCCACTGCGAGGATCGCCCAGAGGACACGGTGGAGCATACGGTGGAGGTTTGCCCCGCTTGGGCAGAGCACCGCCGTGTCCTCGTGGATGCGATAGGCGACAGCGACCTCTCGCGCCGTGCCCTGGTTCAGGCCATGGTACGGAGCGAGAGGGAATGGGAGGCCGTCTCCTCCTTCTGCGAAGCAGTAATGCTCGCGAAGAGGGAGGCGGCACACGTTAGGGAGGCTCAGCAACGGCCGAGTCGCCCTAGCGCCCCCAGCCGCGACCGCCGCAGGAGACGCCAGGGGCCGCGAGACGATCTCCGGCCACCGTAGACCCGGGCCTGCGGACGGCGAGTAGTGGGTAACTCGCCATCCGATCAGCACCAGGCCCGAGAGTCGACGGCGCGTAGTGTTCCACGCGCGCCTCAAAGAGTTGTCAGCCAAAGGAAGGGGCCTGCCACGGCCGGTGCCTGCCCGGGGGTGGAGGATAAATTCGAAAGAGTTACCTCGCCCCCGGGCACTCGAGGCAGGGAGGAACAGGGGTGGGTTTTAGTCAGTAAGAGTCTGACACACCCTTCCGCTCCACCCTAGAGCGGAAGAAGTCATTGGATGATTTCCCACCCCCCAAAAAAAAAAAAAAAAAACCCTGGCGCTTCCACCTTAAATAAACTATGCCTTTATGCGATTTGGTAGATGACACAATGTCTTTGAAGTTTTGGTACTAGGACATGCCTGTTTCCTCACGATTTTTTCTTCACCATTTTGAGAGCAGTGGTGACGAAATAACTTACACAAAGTAAAGCGCCTGCCAGGGTTCGAACCCACGACTCACAACTCGTAAGGCCGGGACTCCACCCGCCGTGTGCTGTGTGCTGTGCGAGAAGAGATGTTTTTCAGCTCGTGGGACTCCACCAAAGCGGAGATGTGTGCGGTGTGCTGTGTGCTGTATGCTGTGCGAGAAGAGATGTTTTTCAGCTCGGGTGAGAGGTGTTGAGTTCTCAGTACGCATTCTGACACGAAAGGTAGACGATATATAGTGGGCGAGAGGGGGGAGGGTGACATCGCTCACTGCACGCCGCTCACATCTCACGTCCCCACTGCGCGTCGTCCGCGCACAGCTCACATCTCCGCTTCCATCGCGCCATACAAATGTTACACATCTCCGCACAGCGATTTCCACTGAAGCTGAGCGGAGAGGAGATGTGTTAATAACACAATTCTATTGGTTGTTTAAAAAACATCTCCTCTCCGCTCGTCTCGTCTCCGTTTTGGTGGAGTCCCGGCCTAAGTCGCGGCTGTTACCACTTTGCCACCACAACCAAAAGTAATATTTCATCGCAATTGTAATTACTTTTGAATGCAGTTAAAAAATACAGCAAAACTTAACAGACATTGCAGATCTGTCTGTAAGTTACTTTATGACTGTACTTACTCACTTGAAAGTTTTATAGTGTGTATTTTTATTAGTGTTGTACATGTTAAAACTTAAATGGTTTTTCTTGGATTTATGTGAGGAGTTGTTAGTTTAATAGGAAAGTTTGAAATTATTATGAGTTAGTATTACGTCACTATTTTTTTAAGAAACTATTAAGTCTAAAATACCGAAGAATTGTGAACTTCTTCGGCTGGTCTAAATAGTCCTCTCATACCATCATCATCATCATCATCATAATCATCAGCCTTTTAATGTCCCCACTGCTGGGGCACAGGCCTCCTCTCTGTGAGAGGGTGTGGGCCGTAATGCACCACGTGGGCCCAATGCGGATTGGTGGATGTCTTAGAATTTTTGGTTCTAGGACATGCCGGTTTCCTCACGATGTATTCCTTTACCTTTTTGAGAGCAGTGGTCATAAAAATAATTTAGACAAAGTAAATCGCCTGGGTTTGAACTCACGACCTACAACTTGTAAGTCGCGGCCAATACCACTGGGCCATCACTGCTCATAACATACCTATTCATAACGTATTATTAAAAACATTGAAAAAATCTTCTTTTTTTTTAAAGAGTACATAATCGTTTAATTTCATCCTGGTTTTCTCAATAACCAATTGGAACCGTGCCCTAGCTTCTGACGTTTTCTACATATGTGATCAAGTAGGCCTATGTGAAACAAAATATTTTGAGATTGAGTTCATTTTGTGCCAGACTGCAGTTGGTGGCAGTTATTCTAGTCTAATCTCAGATTTGATGCCACAAACTGCGTCAGACTGCTTGAAATGTGAACTATATCAAAAAAAATTGTAGTTTTTTTTATAGTTAGATTTTAGATATTCTCAATCTTTTTTTTTCGTAAATAGTAAACTGTTTATTCAATCAGTTATAATTTGTTAAACCATTAATCATTGTTACATAGGTATTGGTATACGATTCTGATACGATCCTCACACCGAAAGGGCGTGTTGCAATGATTTACAGTCTCTTGTTGTATGCTAATCAAGTGCTAAGCACATCTGATTTATGGCCGAAGTTTTGAGAATAATAACAACACTTTTGTGATTGTGACATCAGAATTTAATATACCGGATTAAAATTTATGACGTCATTTACGCTGTGTTAAATATGACTGTAAACAAAAAAGATTACTTTTAAATAAGCTTTTGATGAAATACTGGATCATAATTGACTGATTGAGTTCAATCCAAATGTGAATCACCCAGTTTTATTGTTGCAATATTTGTCCAAAAGAGACTGGGTAAAACTAGTATCGACTGATTGTCATATTACTTCTTCTTTGTGTCTCACTACCGCAACCACATTCGAAGCGTCTCTAAGTTATGTACTCTTTTGTGGCTTAGATCGTTTGATATTTGCTAAACTGATAAACTATAATTTCTCAAAATTCATACACACATTGCACATTCGTTCTGCGTACAACTAACGATGTGGAATTCCTTGCCGGAGTCTGTGTTTCCTGATGATGTCTTTAAGTTAAGAGCCACAGACCACATCATCACTTATCATCACTCACTCAGTTGACATCCATATGATAGGCACTTTGCAGTACATTGCTGCTTTGCTCGGTGTACATTGGTTATACTACGTAGTACATTTTTGTTTTCCTACACGTCTAAGCAGCAATGTACTGTACTACTGTATAGTGCCTATCAAATTGATGTCAACTGAGTTAGCGAATACACCTGCAGGTGAGATAGTGGTCAAACGCGAGCCTATTAATTAAATAAAAAAACAGTTTTCTCAAAAAATTACATGATTAGTTCACCAACATCATGTTACCAAAACGGATATCCCGTTCAACATTACCCAGGACGCTATATAGGCAATATAACAGCTGTGTAAGAGTTATTTTGTTCACGGCGATAGAAGAAATGAAGAAGACTGTATCAGTCCTTAAAGCGATCTAAACCCATCATCATCATTCTCCTGCTCTTATCCCAATTTATTTGAGGTCGGCGGAAAATGTCTGTTTCTTCCATACTCTTCTACTAGTCGTCATCTCTGTAGACCCCCAGACTTTCTTCACGACATTTTCTTCATTTCTCCGCATCACATGCCTATAGCACGACAGCCGATTTCCACACAACTCTTCAGTCAGCGGTGCCACTTTCAGACTTCCTCTTATATACTCATTCCTAATTTTATCTATGCGCATAACACCACACATCGCTCTTAGCATTCTCATCTCAGCTGCATGCAATTGCTTTTCATTCAACCCTTTTGTGGCCCAACATTCTGAACCATACAAGACAGTAGATCTGACCATTATTTTATAAATCTTCCCCTTAAGTTTAATATAAATAAAACGATCTCAACCCACAATCTTGAAATCAAGAGTATGCTCCAATGATTTATATCCTCCAGTTCTATGCTAATTGTGCGCTAAGTGGCTTCTGATTTACGGCGAGGATTTAAGTATAATTATTTAGCGAACACCCTTCGAGTGTTGAGCGTGTCATTTGTCAGGGAAGTGCTAATTACTTGATGTTCTTATCACGGCTTTGTCTTTGGGAGTAATCGTTTGTGTTGGATTTGGAGGTGAATGAATGGATGATTTGTAAGTTGTAGTGTTATTCAGTTTTTGATTTGAGTGAAGAAGAATAATGTATCCTGTTTTTATTTATCAAAACATGTATTTACATAATTACTACACAAAAAAAAATACATCCAAGGACGATGAACACGACGTCGGCGTCGTGCGACAGCCATAAAAAAAAATATATTTTCCGTACAAAGTTATCATCAGCTGATCAAAATTAGTATGGGTAGTCCAACTGTATGGAAATGACTTTCTTTAAAAAGTTAATAATTATGTATAAATATGACTACTCATTTTATTTACAACCTGTATATTACTGTTAATACTTAACAGAGAGAGGGAGAGGGCTATGCTCGGACTTTCCTTGCGTGATTGAAATCAGGTATGATGAAATCCGCAAGAGACCCAAGGATATCAACATAGCCCGAAGAATCGAACTGAAATGGCTGTGGGCAGGGCACATTGCTCGCAGAACAGACAGTCGATGGGGCCGAAAAGTTTCGGAGTGGCGGCCGCGTACCGGAAGACGCAGCTTTGGAAGGAATCCAACAAAGTGGACCGAAAACCTGGTGAGAGTTGCGGGTAGCCGATGGATGCGAGACGCACAAGACCGGTCATTGTGGCACACTTGGGGGAGGCCTATGTCCAGCAGTGGACGTGTTTTGGCTGAAATGATGATGATGATGATTTAACAATTTTCTATGATACACGCTTAAGCACTTAGATACAGAATTCACAGCCTAAAAGAGAAGGCAAAGTTCCTCAATTACAATTTCCAAAATAATTTCGGAAGCTTTAGTATAAACCAGACTAAACTATAAAGTCAAACCCGAGTCTGTCAAAGGCACAGAGGCAGATTACTGTTCTTTTCGTTTTTTGTTTATAATTGAACGCTTTGTGGTGAAGTTTTGTGCTTTCTGCTGCACTGTCAATGGCCGGTGGTGCTTCGTTGATGAAGAAGTTTAATGGATAAGGCATTATTTTATTTTGTCTATTTCACCATCAAAAAAGTGGACGGAAAGAGACCGTACGGGACCTACTCGCTGGTCACACTAGTTTTTATTTTTGTTTGGTTAGAGTAATGGGTAGCTCACCGTCCGATCAGCACCAGGCCTGAGAGTCGACGGCGTGTAGTGTTCCACGCGTGCCTCAAAGAGATATCAGCCACCACTGACGGGGTCCATCATGGCCGATGCCTGCATGTCAAGGGGTCGCGGATAAATTCCTGAGCACTGAGGCAAGGAAGGAACAGGGGTGGGTTTTAGTCAGTAAAATTCTGACACGCCCTCCCGTTCCACCCAGCTCCCAGAGCGGGAGAAGTCATAGGGTGATTTCCCACCCAAAAAAAGACAGAGTGGCCGGGAAGCAACTTGTCACTGAATTCGTCAAAGCTTTCTAGGATGTGTACGTATGACCTTCAGCAATGAAAAAATCAAATAAGAAGAAAACTTCACCAGCCGCCTTTCTATGTCTGGCATAATTTGCTAGTATGTGAAAATTTCTCATCCTTTTTTTGTTTATTGTCAACCAGCAAACCTTACAAGACAAAATAATCTTGGTTTATTTTCTTATAATCTATCTACATAAAACAAAGTTGGTTAAGCTACACCATTTCTAACTTAAGAACGGGTGGACTCTTTTTTATAATATTTGATTAGTCTAAATATTTTTTTCACACTGTAGTGTATGTGAATAGAGATCAAGGTTCTTTCGTCTCAGATTACACACCGCGCCTTGTGCTAAGGTGGGAGAGTGGGGAATATTCCCCTTCCTCATGCACTTTGCTTATGGCTGCGAGCCTAGACGGACGTGCCATGCGGTGTGTAAAGCAGTGAGCTGATACATCGGACAAGGTGAATAAACAGTACACATACGAAATAACAAATACTTGATAAAAAACTATTATTAAGGTGCCACACAAGGGATTACATAGATACTAAGAGAAATATGCATAAGGACTTGCTTTTGCTAGCGGTTTTGCCTGCATTGAATTCGAAAATTATACCTACAGAATCATACTACTTACTGGGATACACTGTATCCTATGTTTTTCACTATCCAGACTTTAGTTAACGGGTTTTCTATACAAATCCGCCGTTATTGGCGTGATTCATCTCAACACTCTTTTTTTTTTTTTTTTTGGTTTGGGAAATCATCCAATGAC
Source organism: Polia nebulosa (assembly GCA_951329385.1). NCBI lineage: Eukaryota > Metazoa > Arthropoda > Insecta > Lepidoptera > Noctuidae > Polia > Polia nebulosa. The sequence goes on from OX589609.1 coordinate 5,561,918, forward strand.
TTCTCCTGCTCTGGGTGGAGCGGGAGGGCGTGTCAGACTCTTACTGACTAAAACGCACCCCTGTTCCTTCCCTGCCTGAGTGCCCAGGGGTGTGGGAACTCATTTTCAGAATTTAACATTTCAATCAATCTGTCTAGCCTTTTTCCAACTATCCTGGGGTCGGCTTCTAGTCTAACCGGTTCCAGTTGAATACTAGTATTTTACATTGAGCGACTGCCAATCTGACATCCATAACTCAGTTTCTGGGTAACACGATACCCCTTGGTAAGACTGGTTGTCAGACTTTCGGGCTTCTGACGACCCGTAACGACTGTTAAAGATCAACAAGTGACAGCCGGGACCAACGACATAACCTGCTTTCCGAGGCACGGAGGAGTCTCGATATGTAAAGATGGTCACCCATCCATGGATCAACCCCGGCAAGCGTAGCTTAACCTGATGTATCGACCCGTGCGGTTTTTATTACTTTAGCAACAAGCTCCTTAACATATTAGTCACAAGGTCCAAACACATTGACATTTAGGGTAATATAAAATGAAGCATCATCATCGTCAGTCATTGTTTTACGTTATATCTTTATAATATCTCAAATACCTTCTCAAATCATTCCAACATTCACATAATCCCCACTTCTTTCTGAAGTAGAAAATTGTTCCGAACAACTTTCTTTGTTCACTGACCGCTTGAATTTTTTACTATTAAACCCACTGAGAGCAAACGCAAAGGGTTGCTGTTACCGAGCAGTATTACCGCGGTTACCGACCGGTAATACCCCGGTAATTTTGCGGGAGATCTGTAGGTAAAACGTGAGTGGTTTGCTTTTTGGTAACAAGTAGGGATTGTCTGAAGTGGATGAAATAGTTCGCAAATTTTGCTAAAAATGAAAAGGATACTTTAATTATATATATATATACGTAGTAACATGTCAATTAAAAACACGGTAAAGCGCAAGGCGTAAACTAGTTTGACATTTCTAACTTAGTTCTTAGCTATGGTCGTCCTTTTCTCGCAATGCCTATTAGAAAAATATATCAATTCTTTAGTTTTCTTTTAGTCACGTTTTAAAAACAGGTTAGGTTAGCTGTTAGTCTTCGTATCGTTTCCTTTGACGACATCAATTGATCATTAAAAGGTGAGGATAGGGCTCTCAACAATGTTACATTCTATCAAAACATGTCAATTTTATGTGACTAGTGCGTGTTGCCAATGACGTCATTGAATGTGGTCGCTCACAATGGACCTCTTTAGAAGGCTTAAATTCACCCAAAGGGCGATGAAGAGGGCTATATTCAGAGTTTCCTTGCGTGATCGAATCAGGAATAATGATATCCGCAGGAGAATCAAGGTTACTAACACAACCCGAAAAATCGCCTAACTGAAGTGGCAGTGGGCAAGGCACATTGCTCACAGCAGGGGCCGAAAGGTTCTGGGGTGGCGACAGCGTACCAGAAGACGCAGCATTGGAAGGCCTCCCAAAAGTTCGATCGATGACCTGATAAGTTTCTCGGGACGCACAACGGACCAAATGAGAGTCTAAGTGCGGACATCGGAGTCCCTATACTAAGGTTCACGGGAATCCGATGGATGCGAAATGCACAGGACTGTGTAGTGACACTTGGCATCTTCCTATGTCAAGCAGTGGAGTATTCTATTCTATACTTTACAACAATCTTTGTTGGTGCAAGAACGTCACTTTGTCTAAACCTTACAAGATTCGCCCGTCATTTGTTATTTTACTTAACAAATTGTATCAATATTATAAGGGGCAGACTATCCACGACCATTAAGTATATCTCTGCCAATTATTTCTACCTTAGCGTTGCCATGGCAACGCAATTAGACGGCCGGACAAAAGACTGATGTCCATTAGGGTGGGTCACTCTAGTATGGAAAAAAAATAAAGTTGATGAATCAAATTGTAATAGTAATATTATGTTGTAGTGTACTATAAAAAGTAGTTTTAGCTAAAAAACGGATAATTAAACATATATCTACAGCCCGCGCATGCGCTCCAAAACCATACTTTTTTGAAAAAAAACACTTATTACTATAAGGCATAGTTCTTTATTAGAAATTACTTTAAATACTATTGAAACATAACAAATATTTTACGAAAGACATATATTAACGTGTAAAACAAAAAACTTAAACAAATAATCATAATAGATTATTAAAAAAATTAGTTATTTTATACGATAAATCGCGCCTACTATCGAATTTTGCCATAACTTTCCTCGAAGCAAGTTTGGGATGAATCATGCTATTCCTTGCTTTTTTATCACAAGCTGCCATTGCAGCTCGGGATTCACACTTATCCAGCAACTTGCCAATAGGACCATTGTACGTAGATGGACCAGAAGTTTTACCATCCATGTAATCAAACAAATGCCTCAAAGGCAGTTCATTTAAATGCAGCATGCAAATTATCCATTGCAAAGGTCTCTGAAGTCTTTTTTCAAATAGCCTTATAACACCACTAAATTTACCCGTATTTGTTACTGTTCCATCGCATCCAATAGCCAGGAGGTCAACAGTACCTACTAATATTTTTGGTGAAAAGAATATTTATTGACACCTCAATGGACTTTGCAGTTCCTTGTAAAGGCGTCACATATCCTACATAAATGGACTCCGGTTTTTTAATTACAGATACGTGTTCTTCAATAATTACTTGCTTGTACCTTTTGGTTCCCTTTTTGACTATCTTCAGAGTTTTATCTTTTCGCTCATCAAAATATAAAGCAGGCAAGTTTAAAGGCGCTTGATTCTTCATAAGCGTGTCACGTGTTTTCCTTCTCTCTCTTCGCAGTTTTGATTTATCTATAACGATATCTGATGAAATTTCGTGTAAAACTGCAGAAGCAATCGCAGCACCAGCTCTGTCGGCTACTCCATAGCGTTCACATATTTGCGACAACACCGGTAAACTTTTCACACATTTTTTATTTTCTGTGGTTCCTGAGGTAGAAGGTAAGGGCTCTTCTATATTTTTTTGTAGCTTTCCCGAAAATAACACACTAGTATCAGAATCACTACTTGTTGATAACATTAATTCTTGTTCTGGCAATTTCGATGGGTTGTTATCGCTCTTCAGACAGATTTTTGTTAAAGCTTGCTTTCGAACAAACTTTTTTTGTAAACTTTTTGTTCGATTGCGATCAATGCCACCGATTCTCATTTTTCTCTCACCCCGTTGATCAGTCAAAAAGTCTTGTTCTTCTTTAGGAACTTTGACTTCTCTGGGACATTTGCACTGACTTATTATCTTGCATTTGCATGAACAAATATCGAACAAAATTTCGCTTTTTTGCAAGAAATCCGCTTTTTTCTCAGTTGACAAACTTTTCAATGATTTGATGATATTTTTGCATTTGGAATGATAAGCTTTTAGGAGCTGAATTACTCTTATATGCGAGACCACAGGGATTGATGCCTTTTGCCACACTCCTTCAACTTTTTGGGTTACAATTTCTGCAATTTCGGTAAAATGAGGGCTCTTTGTTACTGCCATTTTTAATTTTCACCTGTAGTCTATTCCACTCGTAACATTTCATTACATCCTGGTATGTTGGTAACACGTTTGGTCTTATATCCTCTATAGTTTCAAATATAGGGCACTTGTATGACTGTCTATTTGACATGATGAAAAAATTTAATTCCAATCCCAATTCCTAAAACAAAAATTACACAAATTACAATTTCACAAGATTTCACAAGAAACTATCCTCATGGATACATGAATTATCTGAATGTACTTACCCCAAAAGTCTTCTTTTAATAAACAACACAGCTTATTTAACCAAAGTAATGTGTATTTCACTGGATACTCTTTAAAATATTAAATTAGACCCAACATCAAACATGTAAGTCAAGGTGTAAAAGTGGGTACTTGAACGTTTATTTATCAAAACTTCAAGTGCGTTGCGCGGGCTGTTCCACTTAAAATAATTAAAAAAAAATTTAAAGGATTCATAACGATACCTTACTTCAACATATTATCGCTATTAGAAATCGATAACTTAGAAAAAAAAATTTTGACCCACCCTAATGTCCATGTAATGATCGGCATTATCCAGTCCACTTGTGAAGCTATTATTTCGCTACACACAAAGGTTACTGGTAGTGATGTGTACTTGTGGATACTTGTATGATGGATACTTGTGTTACCCTCGATTTGTGTTAAGAGATATAGAATGTATGGGGCTAACTGGGGCTTATGGTAGTGTCACAATGCAGAACGATTGATGTAAATAAATACCTTCACAGTGTGTCCATTGTGATTGATTTTTTTACAAACTTTTACTTAAATTGCAATGTTTGTACGTATGCTGTCCGCTTCAAAATTTGCAAACCATTTTCACCGACTTCGGAAAAGGAGGAGGTTATCAATTCAGATGTTTGTATATATTTTTTTTTTTTTATGTTTGTTCGGGCATAACTCCGTCATATATTGACGGATTTGCAAAATTATTTTTTTGTTCGAAAAGGGTTTATTCCGAAATGGTCCCATTTAAATTTCAAAAAGATCTGATGATGGGTTTCGGAGACAGACAACGGAACTCTTCAAAAATTGACAGCAAATCAACCGCGGTTGCTGCTATCGTATGTCTATGAATTGTTAACACAGTTTAATGGGAACCACAACTAAAAAGTGAAAAATAAAAAACTGTTTTACATACCATCGGGTTGCTATGATGATGGCGCTGGCATGTAGGGAATGGAACTCCCTGATGTCAAATGATAAGACAGTTGAATTTGGACTAGTCTTTTAGCATTCATGTATGTTTGTGTTATTTAATCCATTTTTCTGTAATGTGCGTTATATCTGTGCAGAATAAATTATTTTTCTTTCTTTTTTTTCTTTCTTTCTTTGTTATCTTTAGTACTTTTCATTACACTCACGATGACGAGAGACGTGGAAACTGGAATGGATTTCCGTGCGTTCAAGCGTTTTTGCCATTCCTATTATTGGAATCAATTGTAACAGCTCACAATTTTAGGACCCATTAATATTAGTGTTTTTAACCAGTGGTGTTTCGCAACTGGGCTTACCCCAGTTGTAACTACCCCCTTTGTGCCTAATGGCCTAGCTTAGTTCTGTCTCCCGCTTGATTAGGAGGGAAGTGGAAATTATGTTTTTCTTACTCCTCCGCTGTCTTTTCTGATTAATTTCGTTGCGGCACCCAGGACAGTTTAATCGTTTCATTGCCTCGGCGTTTTTTCTGGTGGTCGTCAAAGTTGATTCTGAATTACAGAAGTTACAGTGGTTTGCAAATAGTGAGGCTGGCTTGTCCCAAAAACAAAAATTATGACGAGGGTCAAAGGCATGTTTTTTTTTTAAATACTTATTTTATTAACTATAAAACTGGAGGTCTTATGTTAATAAATAACGTAATGCCAAGGCATCTTCTACTTGCACGTTAAAATGAAATAAGGAAGTAATGATGCTTTATTCTTGACGATGATTTCAGTTTGAAATGATGGACGAAATTAAAGAGAAAAACGTGTTACGCTGACCTCGAGTAACTTGGGACATGACAAGAAAAATGATAAGTTTAGTGAAGTTATGGCAAAATTCCCATACTTGTGTTCATCACAGTGGACAAAACCCATCTTTAACAGTGACTGTATCAATGGATAATGCCCCATAAGGCTCACACAAAGACCAAAGGTACACCATCATTACGACACCATAATTTTAAAAGGGTGTCGGCAAACATCCGACAAAGATGGATGCTGCACCGGAAGAGGAAATGGTCCCGAATCGCTTGTATATCTTCCCTCTTAGGATTCATTTTTCACATCGTGAATAGTGTTAGTTGCTAAGTGTGAGGCGTTAGTTCTAATGGAGAATTAAGTGATGTTGGTACTATCATAGATCAATGTCGTGCTGGACCAATACGATTTTCGGTGCGTCCTGTTTACTTTGACAAAGTAGTTACAGCTGCCAAGAATATCTCAATTTTAATCACAATAAGTAAAGACAACATAATATTCGCAAATCAGGCATAATCTCCGGCCATCGTAGGCGCGGGCCTGCGGACGGCGAGTAGTGGGTAGCTCGCGGTCCTATATAGACCAGGTCCGAGAGTCGAAAGTGGGTGATGTTCCATGCGTACCTCAAAGAGATGTCAGCAACACCTGACCAGGCCCGCCAGGGCCAATACCTGCTTGTGGTCGCGCATAAATTCGTAATAGAGTTCCCGCGGTCCTTAGCACTCAGGCCACTCAGGAAAAGGGGTGGGTTAGACACACACACAGCGTCCTGCGTGTCCAATTTAATAATGCTTTTGGGATGTTGTTGGGACTGCCATGGCGTAGTCGGTGTAGCGCTTCGGGAATGTTCGCGGAGGCTTGCACAGATGGTTTCCACGCCATCATGCGGAAAAAGCAGCCTCCTTACTACAGCGCCTGCATGATAGTGATAACAGCATTCTAAAAATGATCGCTGGGAGAGCGAATTGTCCCTTTCAGACACACTGGCTGGGGACAGTCATAGGTCTGCATTAATAAATAAGTAATTTGTGAAAACTCACAGTACTTACTAACATATTTGCTAAGCAATATTGTTACTAACACCAAAATACTAACCAAATTATGGACATCATCTGAATTAAAGATTTTTTTATTTTTTTATTTAGTCAGTAAAAGTCTGATACTCCATATCCCACTCAACCCAGAAAGGACAAAGTCACAAGAAAAGTTTCCTAGGGGAAAATGAATGGGCCCCGTGTGCTGCGGATTTAAAAAAAAATAATTATTGATATTTTTTTTGTTTGCTGGAGAATGTTTTCATTCTTTAATCACTACATAATTATAAAACAAAGTCCCCCGCAGTGTCTGTCTGTCTATTTGCGATAAACTAAACATTACTTTAGTTTATCTATATATATATACTTAACGGATTTTCATGCGGTTTCACCGATACATAGAGTGATTCATGTACCCGTGCCAAGCTGGGCCGGTTCGCTAGTGCCTCGATAAATTAAAATAAAAAAAGTAATGACAAAAGTTACCAGGCTAGCAACAAAAGTTTACAGACCGTTAACTCAGCATAACAAAACACAAAAGAATTTTATAAAACAATTTGAAAACATTCAGGAATCAGTCTGCTCGATAATAACGCCCTGTCTGTCACAATAAAGACAAGAGGGGTGAAGACATCGAGTCGGGGCCGCGGCGTAATGATCCGATGGCAAATGACCCGAACACTGGTACCAACACTGCTGATGCCTGTTTGATACTGATTCATAGTTGTAGTTTACTATGAAATGAGTTTTTGAGAAGTGAGTTGTTTTTTGTTACTACAAAATTCTTAAAGTCTTACTTAACTTGCATACAATTAAATAAATTTAAATCAAACGGTAAAAATGCTTGAGTCTCTTATCTGGTAAAACAGAAAAAAAATAACTTTTTGAACTGCTTTTTGCCTAGGCCCAAAATTTGCAATTTTATTTAATTCAGTTTAATAATTTGTCGCCATAACTTATTATATATGCTGTCACGGTTGGACTGCCAACAGAAGTTAAAACTTGAAACTTTGGAATAATACAGTACACAGGCCGCTGCACGTCGCCAATCAACCAAAACTCGTAACTAGCAGGTCGGTGTTGCGAACCCATAAGTTTTTACCTCTACCAAAACTCGCTCAAAGCTGTAGAAATTTTTACTTAAGGCGCGGACTGACTACGATTTGAGATAGCTTCAAATAAGGTTGAGAATTGAACATAAAAGTTGTGTTGACGATGCGAATAGGTATTTCTTTTACGGGTATTTTTAAATTATCCAGAATGTACACAATAAATTAAATAATTTTCCCTTCAAATTTTTAATAAAATGGTCATTCTATTCCATTCTTAAAAAAAGATAATATGTTGTTATCGCTGAAAATACAGAGATGTATGTAAACCAAAGTTTATTTTTATGGAGCAATTTCCAATTTTTTTATTGGGGATATCAAACTATTTTTTACCATACTATTCGGTTAAAAATTTTCTTTGTCCACTGTATTTTTTGCAAAGGATATTTTCTTTACATTACGTCATACTCGACTACCCAAGAAACCATTTTTTTGACTATTGAGATAATACAGCGCCTTAAAACAATAATTTCGTAAACTCGGTACCTAATAGGTTAATTTACTTAGTTCCTAGATACCCCTAGTAAAGGTCTAATAGACCAACTGAACACCATTAGTCCTTTCTAACTAGCTCATCAGTAACTAAACAACCCACATCACTTACTACTTACTACTAGCCAGGGTGAAAACACTCGTCATTATTATTTACAAGCGTCGCGATGCCCGATGCGACAACCTGACGACTTGCTTTAGATTTATACAGGGTGTTTCGATTTTACATTACGGTTTGTTTTCAAAAGCAATGGCTTAGGGTTAACTAATTTATTTAAAAAATCCAAGTAAAATGACTACATTTTTTTGTTTTATTTATTTGGAAAAAAAAAATAGAACCGATTTCCAAAAAAAGTGCAAAATAACTTTAATTTCGGAAGTCGGTGTTTCTGGTTTTGTGTCTTCGTTTTTTGACATGTATTTGCACTTGAGTTATTTTGCACTTTTTTTGGAAGTCGGTTCTATTTTATTTTTCACTTTTTAGTTGTGGTTCCCCATTAAACTGTGTTTACAAATCATAGACATACGATCGAAGCAATCGCGGTTGATTTGCTGTAAATTTTCGAAGAGTTGTTTGTCTCCGAAACCCATCATCAGATCAGATCTATATGAAATTTAAATGGGACCATTTCGAACCAAACTCCTTTCGAACAACAAACAATTTTGTAAATCCGTTAATATATGACGGAGTTATGCCCGAAAATACATTAAAAAAAAATGTATATACAGAGTGGTGATGACAATACGACATTAAATTAAACCTCGCATACCTCAAGACGTTCTCAGTCTACATACAAAAAATCATTTGAATATATCCAGTAGTTTAGTCACAGGAAATTATTTTTCATTTTTAACATTTGCTACATGATGTATCTGATAATAGGGAAAAACTGTCAGGTTAACGACCCACATCGGTATAAACATCAAAACATTAAAGTCACGTTGCCAACTCGCTACTTAAATACTTTCGCCAAATTAGTATTTTCATCTGATTTAGTGAAAATTATACCTTAACTCTGAGTAATAAGAGTCATAAAGCGTGTCATCAGAGTTGGATAAGAAAGTAACGAATGCGGAAATTGCAATGCACTCATAATGTTAATAGAAAATTTAGTGTGTGCGAAAGAGATAAATCTAGTTTCGTTTGTTAGTTCGCTTTCTTGAAGAAATTTGCTACAACAAATTTATGTTAGTGTGTCGCCGCGGTCCTGTGACGAGTCACACGTCTAGGTACTTCCCCGCCGCTCGTGTTTTTTGTAAATTCATTTACGACGGTATTAGTGCGAAATTGGACGCTTTATTTTGGTGACAGGACACGTAACGTTTTAATAGGTATTTAGTTAAACAGTGAGTGAATTGTGCGAAATTAGACGCTTAGTTTTTATTGTTTTCGTGTTTTTTTTAACGCAACCCAACGTGTAGTTCAGGTGTTGACCTACAACTATTCTTAAATTTTAAAACGCGACAAACGGAAGCCGTATAAATACAAGAAATTGCATGCATTGTTACCTAGAGACAAACCAGTTAGGTAAAACTTCTGTCGCTGGATTGAAAATAAACATTTCGAGAATCCGGATTTCTTGTACAATGTGATGTGGACTGATGAAAGTACATTTACAAGGAACGGTTTATGGAACAGACAGAATATTCGTTACTGGAGCCGCGTGAATCCGCGTCTCTGACGGGAGACTTCGCACCAGTACAGATTTGGTGCCAATGTTTGGGCTGGCATTCATAGCTGTGATTCTGTGCTAAATAATCTGTGATTTAGTGTAATTTTACTGAGCATTAATCCATAATTAAAAGCCAAAAAATCAAGTCGCTACAGGACCGCGCGTTGTTGCCGCTCTTACGACAGGTTAGTGAACTCATATTTATAAGTGGTGTTCTATTTCGTTTCTAGTTTTATGCCATTTAGTTTGTTTGAAATTTTTATTTTTTTATTTTCGATGTTAGGATATTTTTGATAGCTTAAACTTATTCTTATAAACTAGTATTGTCCGTGTTTTCATTTATTGTCGTATTGTCTTCTCCACGCTGTATATAAACATCCGAATTGATAACCTCCTTCTTTTTGAAGTCGGTTAAAAATAAAAAATAATTGTTGACCGCAATAGCAGAAGACAACATTTTGGGTAAAAAAAAAGAAATCATGTAATTCTTTTTTTTTATTTTGACCTGCTTTATTTGTAATACTTTCAACGTAACCTCTGCGGTCCAGCAATTTGTAATTTGAAAATCAGGTTTGACGGGTTTAAATCTTGGCAGTATTTTAATAAACTTACCTTTATACTTGTACTAAGAAAAACAAACTTAATTAAACAAACAAACTCGCTGCATTACTTAGTAAACTAATCTTCACTTGCCAAGGCCAAGGTCTTGGTTAGAAGTAGTTGCAAATGAAAAAGTTAAAACCTTTATATTTTCCCTACAGACCGCCTTAAAATTAAAAAGTAAACAATAAAGAAAACAACAAAAAATCAATTTTCGCAATACAAAACGCTCAGAATACAGAAACAATCTTATCTCAGCGACAATTAAGTCAAAAATATGTCAAAAAAAAAGGAGAATTTATTGTAATTTTGACAGAAATACTCCTTTTCACTGAACCTCATCTAACAATGTGTTCGTTTCTAGAAAGAAAATTGGTCTTAGAACTTTTTTAACTTGCAGTTATAAAAAATGGGTTATTTTACGCGTCAGTTTTTATTTGTAATTATTTTTGTCCCAAAAATAAACATTAATTTTGATTTAATTGAAACTGGACATGAGACTGAGATTATAACTTCAACGTTCTCTTCAAGATCGCGCGGGAATTGGTTGATGTCAAAAAATTATTAAATCAAAGTTACCTTTTTAAAATCTATATATATATATCAAAGTTACCTCAAAAAACATTGTAACAACACCCTGTACATTAGACAAATTGAAAGCAATGAAGTCGAAAGCGTAGGTTCTCAATCATTCAACTTAACGACAATCGGGAAGAGGGGATGCGTACGTGGCGGTGAGATTGTGACTAACGCTAAATGGATGCGGCATTTGCAAGTTCAAAATGGCTATAAACCTAGATTCTACGGTAAACATACGAGAGTTAAATGTGGATCGTCTTAAGCATGAGATAATATCACGTATTGTGGAAGCAGACAGCTATTCTAGTCGTGAAAACTGGATCCTGAGACACGTTCAAAGATATTTTTATTTGAAATTAGACGGTGCATTAATGCCTGTCTAACAAAATTATCACAAGTGACAGATAATAATTTGACAATAAATTACCACTTGTCTCGAAAATGTTGTATTTTTGTCCACATTGGAACTTAAGGGTCTACTACCGGCCAAGTAGCAACTCATTGAATAAAAAATCGTAGCATAGCCTAGAAAATAAATATTAAAGAATCCAACGTCACGTTTGTTACAAATAGGATAAAGTATTTTTACGTTGTTAAAACAGGTCTCAGAATGTTTCGTATCCAAAGTAGTAGGCAAAAGTGTCAGAAACGGCCGTTTTTGGTACTTTTGCCTACTACTTTGGAAGTACGGCCTTAAGTCGCATTGTCAATATAAAGCCGCCATATTTTTTATTACGTTTGGACACTTATTCTTTTGGTTTGCCATCCCGTTGTGGAAAAGTCATGAACTAAAGAAATCTGTGATGCCATGACTGACGCTGGGCTTGCTGCATAATACTGTGATACACAAAAAGGTTGCATGAGATCCAAACCTTATTAGACAGGCTGTTTGAGCAAACATATTTTAAAGGCTGGTGCAAAACTAGAATAGTCATTTGAATTTATCATTCACCATCATGTTAACGCGTATATTTTTTTTATTAAAGGGAATCAATAGGGAACCTCCGAAGAAGTCACTCACTTTTATTAATATAATATTATCAGTATTGTGTTGTTTCCGTTATCACACTATTAGGGAATCAACAAGACAGAGCTAAATGCCACTGAACCACTCCACACGCCCCAGTTAGTATAATTCAAATTAACATATCCACCTTTATCCCGACATCCACGTCCTAGATCCTCGAAGCTATAACAACTTAATAGTGTAAGAGCATGTTGATTGCTGCCCGGCAACTAATGGCCGGTCTTAAACAATTTAGCTTGCTTTTTATTGACGCGACATTTTCTCCCTATTGCTCGTTTTCTATTGTTGTTTTTAGTTTCCTTTTGTGATTTGTATCTTATTGATTGTTTTGTAGGGATGGTAGATGTCTTTCTTGGTCTCTAGTGGAAGAATATTTAAAGAGTGTTGGATCAACACTGTAATAATTTTCAACAAGGGGTTTTGCCTTTTTAGAGTTCAAACGAGCCCTATTGCTGTCACTCACATGTCCGTCTGCCAGTCTGTCCGTCGTCTATCACACAGGTTTTACAGCCAAACGGTTGGAGCTACAGTCTCCAAATTTTCACTGTATAAGCATCTTGTTGACCAAAAGCCATACATAAAATAAAATAAAAAATAAAATAAGCCTTTATTGCTGCCATTTTTAACTTATTTGACAAACATATTAAATAAAATTGAAAAATAGAGGTAAGAAAACTGATTAAATTAAAGTAAACTTATTGCCGCCATTTGACTGGTCTCCCCTCTTAACAGCTTGTCTTTCGACAAAGGCCTCCTCTAAGGCTTTCCACTTGTTTTTATCCTTTGCTGTACGTAACCATTCTGCGCCTGCTACTTTCTTCAAGTCGTCTTCCCATCGCTTTGGCTGTCTTCCTCTACTTCTTCTGCTTTCTCTAGGGTACCATTCGGTTATTATTCTAGTCCATTTCTCTTTCTTGTCTCTCAACATATGTCCCGCCCAGCGCCATTTAATTTTCTGCATACTGATTGGACTTTTCCGAACTTGGTCTTTTCTTTTATCTTTTTTAACTGTATTTTATCTCTTCTCCTTACTCTCAATACGCTCCTCTCAATTCCGTTTTGACAAATGTTTATTTTATTTTGTTGTTGTTCGGTTAAGGACCAGGTTTGGCAAGCGTACGTCAGACATGTCTGACCAAAAGCCATACAAATAGTTAAAAATACATTTAGTACGGAACCCTAAATGTGCAAAGTCTGATACGCACTTAGTCGGTTTTTTATACCGCATAACTGTAACATGTTTTATATCGCATTTTAAAAGACTTTAAAAAATTAATTCCTGAAAGAACTTGTAGGCCTTTGCCGAAGTGGGACCACTAATGTCTGATTTAAAAAAAAACCGGTGAAGTGCGTTCGGACTTCACACATTTAGGGTTCCGTACCAAATGAGCTAATTATCAAAGAAAAAAATCTGTTTTATCAATATATTGGTATTTATTAGTAAAATATACGTAATAATAAACATTATCACCAAATTTCAAGTTCATAGGTCAATGGGAAGCTAAAAAAAAATCCGAAATTAAATTTAGAGACAGACAGACAGACGGACACGTGAGTGACAGCAATAGCGCTCCGTTTGGACCCTTTGGTTACGGAACCCTAAAAAATATGAAAGAAAAAGCAGTAGGTATCCGTCAAAATTTTAAAGCCAGCTTTTGGCAAAAGATGAGCTATGCACACCAAAATACATGAAAAACTAAGTGGGGAAGGAACGCTTTGCCAAGTCTTAGTTTAGATTTAACTGTGTTACTGTGTGTTTCGAAATCACGAAGACAATATAAAAAAACTGGACGAACCAAATGAGGGAATTATAAAATAAAAAATCTCATTTTCAATATATTGGTATTTGTTAGTAAAATATACGTAATAATAAACATTATCACCAAATTTCAACTTCATAGGTAAATAGGAAGTTAAAAAATTCTTAGGATCAAAATTTTGTGACAGACGACGGACAGACAGACAGACGGACAGACGGACACGTGAGTGACAGCAATAGGGCTCCGTTTAGACGCTTTGGGTACGGCACCCTAAAAAAGATATTGTTACGTCGACCGTATTACACTGGAACGTTCGAGAATGTGGTCGAAATTTCCAGAAGTTTCCACTAGGTTCGAGAACATTCCATTGTGGTACTGTGTAGAAGTTCATGGATGTTTCTAGAATATTCCACTATAAGATAGTTCGACAATGTTCTGGAAACTTCCATGACCGTATAAATAGGCCGGACGGCGGGCGAGTGAGTCAGTCTGATTTCGACTACGGAAGCGAACGGATGCGAATACAAGCGATTACGAAGAGAATAGTGATTATTAGCGAATTTGTGTTTGTGTTTATAAGTTGTTGAGTTAATAAAGGATATTTAGTTAATTAATTGTTGTAAAATAATTTATCCCATACCCAGCTCGTAACAAATTGGTGTCAGAAGTGAGGGATAAATTATGCCAATTTTACCAAAGGACGACACGGAGGGTATTCGTACAAGGAGTCAACGGCAGCAAGACATGGATCAGAGGCGGTTTGGAGATTCCCCGATACAGACGCCGGGTGGTGTTCAGCCTGCGACAGAGCCAGTCGCTGGCCCATGTGGAGTTTCTTCGGCACCAGCGGTGCCAGACTTGTCTGCGCTATTGGTGCTGTTGCAGGAACAGGCTCGTCGCCAAGAAGAGCAGGCCCGTCGGTTGGAAGAGAAGCTTCAACAAGATAAAGAGGAGCAGGCCCGCCGCCAAGAAGAGCAGGCCCGTCGGTTGGAAGAGAAGCTTCAACAAGATAAAGAGGAGCAGGCCCGCCGCCAAGTAGAGCAGGCCCGCCGCCAAGAAGAGCAGGCCCGCCGCCAAGAAGAGCAGATGCTCCTCATAAAAGACCTTCATTCAACACTTGGCAAGGAGCTCCAGGTGATGAAGGAGCAGGTTCACCAGCATGAGAATCGTATCTCAGAAGCTGAAGTTCAGATTGCTGGGGTGAAGAAGGCTTTAGGTGAACTTAGGGCTGGAGATGGGGTTGTGCCTTCAGTGGTTGCTGCACCGTCGGCACGTGGATTTAAGGTGCCGCCATTCGACGGAACATCTTCATGGTCGGCCTACAAAATTCAATTTGAAGCCGTTATGAAGGCGAATGGGTGGACCAAAGAGCAAGCTATGACCGCGCTAACCTTAGGCCTCCGAGACCAGGCCCTAACCATACTTGAGGCTCTTGGCAAGGATGTGACCTATGAGCAGCTGCTGGAAGCCTTAGAGTCCAGATATGGTGACGCACACTTGGAGCACGTATTTCGCGCTAAGTTAAGAGATCGTGTGCAACGTAGTGCCGAGAACCTACAGCAGTGGGCCTTGGAAGTTGAAAAGTTGGTTCGGAAGGCATACCAGTCTGCCCCTGCACTCATCAATGGCAATCTGGTACAGGCGTTCATCGACGGAATACGTGACTTGGAAGTTAGAGCCGCTGTAAGACTTGGGCATCATGAGACACTGAAGGACGCCTTGGCCCATGCCTTGGAAGTAGAGGCAGTGAGGCAAGACCATCGAACACACCGTATCAGGAAGGTTGTGGCATCACCTGTACGCGATCGTCCGCAAGGGTATAGCCCTAGGTGTTACACTTGTGGAGAAAGAGGTCATCTTCGGTCAAGCTGTCCAAAGCGAAGCACACTGAGAGAAAATCAATCCCAGCAAGATAGGGCGACTGATACGACTGCCCAGCAACAGCAGGGAAACGAGTAAACGCCAGGACTGAGGGGCGGGTGCTGGCTGGTATTGAAAGAGCCCCGAGGATCTCGATCTCACAGGCCCATGACAAATCGTCAATTCTCATCTAGCAAGTCGGTTCCTTGGGGACTTCTTCAATAACCACGACCGTATACAATTACTGACAGCTACCGGTCAGCACATAATCGTCCGAGGCAGAAAGGAGGTGGAGTTAAAATTAGGTAACAAATTCTATCGGCATACACGGTTCACGGTTCGGTTCGGGGATGTCATCGTGGCCGACATAGTGGACGATTGCATCCTGGGATTAGACTTCATGCGGAAACATCGTTGTGAGATCGACGTTGATCAAGGAGTATTGAAGTGTGGTACAGAGGAAATCTTCATGGAAGGTGTACCATCAGGAAAAGTTTTCCGCCTGAAATTTGACGTGTCAACACTTTTAGAAAAATGCGATTTAACGGAAGTAGAAATAGATAAAGCTAAGAAGATGTTACTTCAGTACGCCGACTCTTTCTCTACAAATGATGCTGACATAGGAAGAACAGGACTGGTTCAGCACAAAACTAATACTGGCAACGAGTTACCAATCCGTCAACGACCAAGAAGACTGCCGGTTGCACGTGAAAAGGAAGTGGAAATGATGATTGAGGGCATGGTAAAGGATGGTGTTATAGAGCCTTCATCGAGTCCATGGTGTTCTCCTGTGGTCCTGGTGAAGAAAAAGGACGGCAACACACGCTTTTGTGTGGACTATCGACGATTGAACGACGTCACGAAAAAGGACAGTTACCCACTGCCTAGGATCGACGACACATTGGATACACTGAGTGGAATGAGGTGGTTCACCACGCTAGACCTGAAAAGTGGCTACTGGCAAGTGGAAATAGACCCTAAGGATAAGGAGAAAACTGCATTCTCAACAGGAAAGGGGCTATGGCAGTTTAAAGTTATGCCATTCGGATTGTGCAATGCTCCTGCGACATTTGAAAGGCTAATGGAGCAAGTACTTGCTGGATTGGTCGGAGACGCATGTCTTGTCTATTTAGATGACATCATTATCGTGGGCCGTACATTTGAAGATCATCTTCAAAACCTCAATCGAGTGTTGTCAAAAATCCGGACGGCAAATCTTAAGTTAAGTCCGAAAAAGTGCTCATTTTTCAGACGACAAGTAAACTTTTTAGGACACATAGTTTCGGAGGAAGGTGTCCAGACAGATCCGGAGAAAATCGTCGCCGTCAAGGATTGGCCAGTTCCGAAAGACAAGACGCAGGTCAGAGCATTTCTGGGTTTGTGCTCCTACTATCGACGGTTTGTCAAAAATTTTGCCGACATTGCAAAACCTCTACACAAACTCACTGAGGAAAAGCAGCAATTCTGTTGGGACGAGAACTGTAACATCGCATTTCAGGAATTAAAGAAACGTCTGTGCAATACACCTATTCTGGGATATCCTGACACTGAAAATGACTTCATTGTTGACACAGACGCAAGTAATACTGGAATTGGAGGCGTGTTGTCTCAACGGAAAGGAAACCAAGAAGTTGTTATAGCTTACTACAGCAAATCTTTATCCAAACCGGAAAGAAATTACTGCGTTACGAGACGGGAGCTACTCGCCGTAGTAAGGACATTGCAGCACTTCAGTAAATATTTGCTTGGACGGAAATTCCAATTGCGAACTGACATGCTGCATTAAAGTGGTTATTGCAATTCAAGAATCCAGAAGGACAAGTGGCAAGATGGATCGAACTACTACAAGAGTTTGACTTCGTTACTGAACATCGTAGTGGGAGAACTCATGGTAACGCAGATGCACTGTCTAGAAGACCTTGCCCAGAAGATTGTAGGCACTGTACCAAGCAAGAGACTAAGGAGGCAGTGCCCGTGAGGATGCTAAGAATGGATCTCAGCAATGAATGGAAGGAAACCCTACAGCTTGCTCAGCAAAATGACACGGACCTCAAACCGATCTTTGAGTGGATTCAAGCTGGTGCTCCGAAGCCCAAGTGGAGTGATGTTGCGGCGTTAAGTTCCATCACAAAGAGTTATTGGGCACAATGGAACAGCTTGGTTATCCAGGATGAAGTCTTGTGCCGTAAATGGGAAAACGCTCGAGGCGACAACTGTCATCTACAAATTGTTGTCCCCAAAGCCAAAGTACCTGATGTTTTACGGCTCTACCATGATGGATGTTCAGGAGGACATATGGGGGTAAAAAGAACTCTACTGAAGATACGAGAGCGGTTTTACTGGATTCACTGTCGAGAGGATGTTGAGGACTGGTGCCGCAAATGTACCAGTTGTGCGGCTGTGAAAGGACCCCAGACCCGCAGCAGAGGTGCTTTACAATTATACAACGTGGGAGCCCCCTGGGAACGGATAGCACTAGACGTTGCAGGACCATTTCCGGAAAGTGAAAACGGAAACAAGTACTTCATGGTTGTCATGGATTACTTCACAAAGTGGCCAGAAGTCATCGCCATTCCCAACCAAGAAGCAACAACAGTCGCAGATAAATTGGTTCAGGAAGTCTTCTGTCGTTTTGGAGTACCCTTGGAAATTCACAGCGACCAAGGGAGGAATTTTGAATCACAAGTTTTCCAGGAAACTTGTCGACTGATGGGTACTCACAAGACCAGAACCACTTCTTACCATCCGCAATCTGATGGAATGGTAGAACGTTTCAACCAAACGTTGGAGAGATATCTGGCAAAAGTTGTGGAAAGCAGGCAAAGGGATTGGGACAAGCACATACAGCCATTTCTTCTGTCCTACCGTAGTGCAGTTCACGAAAGTACGACTGTGACACCAGCCTTCGCGAACTTTGGAAGGGAATTACGGTTGCCTGCAGATTTAATCACCGGAACCCCCCCTGATGCCCCACGCAGTGTAACCGATTATGCGAATGACTTGCGTAACAAGTTGAACGATGTATATGAGCATATCAGACAATCCGGCCAACAAATGTCTGATAAGATGAAGACCAGATACGACCGGAAGGCAAACCATAGAGGTTTTGACGAGGGTTCACTGGTGTGGTTGCATAACCCAGTGCGCAGCAAAGGGAAGTCTCCCAAATTGCAAGCAAAATGGGATGGACCATACCGAATCGTGACCAGGATCAACGATGTTACCTACCGAATACAGAAGGGTCCACGAGGTGCGCCTAAGATAGTCCATGTAGACCGATTGGCGCGATACTACGGGACTAATGATGCTCGGGACGAGAATGTCTAAGGAGGGGGCAGTGTTACGTCGACCGTTACACTGGAACGTTCGAGAATGTGGTCGAAATTTCCAGAAGTTTCCACTAGGTTCGAGAACATTCCATTGTGGTACTGTGTAGAAGTTCATGGATGTTTCTAGAATATTCCACTATAAGATAGTTCGACAATGTTCTGGAAACTTCCATGACCGTATAAATAGGCCGGACGGCGGGCGAGTGAGTCAGTCTGTTTTCGACTACGGAAGCGAACGGATGCGAATACAAGCGATTACGAAGAGAATAGTGATTATTAGCGAATTAGTGTTTGTGTTTATAAGTTGTTGAGTTAATAAAGGATATTTAGTTAATTAATTGTTGTAAAATAATTTATCCCATACCCAGCTCGTAACAATATTATTAAAAAACTTTTTGAAAATATGCAGTTTTTTATTTTCCAAGTTTAAGTGAGTTATATTGTATACGTTTGGAAACGCCTCCTCGAGCCCTTTATTGTATTATCCCACATGAAAAAAATACGACCTTAATAACCTAATATCGGCCGAAATTTTGTTTTTTTTTCTTAAAGCATATAGCATATATGTCAGTTTGGTAGTCAAACCTAATCTACTGAAACCTCATTTATTGAAAGTTATCAAGCCGTTTAGGCTAAAATGCGTGCCTTCGAAATTGACATACAAACATACATTGGAGTCAAAACTCCAAAGTCTTGAACATAGACGCCGAGTTGCTAGCCTGTCGGTTTTCTATCGATTACATTTTGGGGAGTGTGCGACGGAATTGCATGATTTGATTCCGCCAAGCCCGTTTCATCTAAGGACCACAAGACGTACGGCGAAGTGCCACCGGTTCATGGTGGACATCCCATCCATACGCACAAAGCGTTTTGAGAAAACATTCATTGCACGTACAGCTAGAGAGTGGAATTCTCTACCGGAGTCTGTGTTTCCTGTAAGATACAACCTGGGAGTCTTTAAGTCAAGAGTGAATAGGTTACTTCTAGGCAAGCGTGCTCCATCTTCGACCACATCATCGCTTACCATCAGGTGAGATAGTGGTCAAACGCGAGCCTATCAAATATATAAAAAAAAAAAAAAAATACATACTATCGAAAAACATCACTCTCCTTTCTGGGGCAGTCAGAAATGCTTACAAAAACTAAGAGCTAAGGCGTCTTTCAACTTTCTTTATCAAAGAAAGCTACAGGAAAGAGATTTCAAAACAATTCCTAAGATAAAGTCACATCGTTTCAACATTTTCTATTAAATGAATGCCTATTGTGCACTAAACCTCACACTATGAACTTACCCTTTGTCACACAGTGTCAAATACTAAACCTTTGGCAGTCACAGTAAATATTGCTTTGTTACCAACTTTAGTAATATAACAAGTCTTTGTTAGCTATGAAACGCGTCATTTAACTAAAACGCGATAAGCTTTGACGGTTTTTAGTTTAGTCCTGTTCTGGATTCAGGATTCGGTCTAAACAGTTTTAGAAAATTATTTATTTTGTAAGGCGTATTTAGGTAGATATTAATTGGATGGATTTGATGAAAATTCATGATAATTGCTGTCATTTTCCTTGATAAAAAGTTATCTTAATATCGAATTTATTCATGATACATATAACCAAAATAATACCATAAAAGCACGATCACCAACAAAACACAATAAAACCAATGGTAAAATCACAACCATGCCAAAATATGCAAATAGGCCAAAATTATTTCATGGAAGTTGGGGGTTGGGTTAAATCTTTCCTTTTTCAGCTTTGCGTTCAGTTAGCCCCGAATGCGATTGCTTTTTATTTTAATTCCTTTTCAATAACAAAGAGTAGTTCATAAACTCCAGATACGAGAAAAAGTGCGTAATTACAAAACAAAAAAAGTGTGTGTGTACTTATGTACGCACGTAAGTTTACAAAAGGAAAAACATTCTTCATGAACCAGACCATAGCTAACTTCATGGTGTCGGTTCTAGCTAACTTCAGGCTGTAGGTTTTTGTGACGATGTACGCGCGCATCGTAAAAAATTACTCTTACCATTTTTCCCTAACGCGCCAAAAGAAGTATAACTTCAAAAAACATACATACAGTCGAACATAGAACCTCCTCCTT
Source organism: Polia nebulosa (assembly GCA_951329385.1). Taxonomy (NCBI): domain Eukaryota; kingdom Metazoa; phylum Arthropoda; class Insecta; order Lepidoptera; family Noctuidae; genus Polia; species Polia nebulosa. Next base: position 5,582,978 of record OX589609.1, read on the forward strand.
TTTCGGAGTCGGTTAAAAATTGGCGCGCGCTAAAAAGGAACATACATAGAAAGGCTGATAAACACATTACCCTCCTTTACGTCGCACTGTCGAGTAATTATCAGCAAACTAAAACGTGTCGGGTCATTTTGACCCAACTTCAATGACACCGGGTTAAATTGATAAATACTTAGACACTAACACATCCTTTGTTTTCATAAGTAATTAAGCCATTGTAACCAATTTTGACAAACACAACAAACGAACCCAACCTTTAAAAAACAAAGAGTGGCACTCCGGGAGTGCCGACAGAAGTGAAAACTTGAACAAAAATGCTCAACGCGCCTAAAAAAGTATTCACTTCGATCGCGTAGCGGTATCGGTGTCGGTGTCGGTAGCGAGTTCAATTGTTTTTTCCCATGTCAAAAATGCCCAACGCGACTAAAGAAGTATTCACTACAAAAATCTATCGGAAAACGAGTATCGAATCCAAAATCATTTCCCGAATCACACATTAGTTTACCTTTGTCATTCTCTACCAAACACGAGTTGACAAACCCACCACAGCCAAACAACCGATCTGACGTAGCTTTGTGAATAACAGCCGGTCAATACCCAAAAATTAATTAAACCACAATCCAATATGTGCAACAAAACTACTAGAAATCATACAGCAGACAGCCTTTTCCGATTATACCAAATATTTTTAATCATTCTCCTCATTTGTGGATACGATTTCAGTATTATAAAACGAAGATTTATAAACTGTTTTGTCAAAGTTTACTGTTGCAGTCTTGTTGCAGTAGTTATCTACTCCTCTGTGGTGTGCTGTCCCGTTGAACTATCGCAATTGTGGTCTTTGATGGAGTACTCAGCTTCAGTGATTCTTATTTTATGTTTTAATAGCCGTACGGAAACTTTTTTTGCAATGTTGATGGACATCGATTCCTATTTGAGGATTAACAGACGACATCATATCCACAGCATGTATAAACTCATCATTTTCTCCATTATAACCTGGTCTGTACGAGTTTCTTATACTGTCATGTATTGCTTTACCTATGAGTGTTACGACAATTTGTATTTGTTTGTAATAAGACAGTTTTCTTTAATCGCTCTCGATTTCAATCGAGTCTGGCGATGCATATTGTTCGATGCTATTCGGTATCGGTTGAAAATCCTTCGTATAAGATTGGAAGAGACTCCGGAGTGTAATTATTATTTATACGTCAAGAATAATAAAAGTATCAAGGAGGATAAGATTAAGTTTTGCCTGTATATGTACAGGAGTATTGCGGATTTGGTCGATATGATCTCGCCTGAGTTGCATGCATCGGTGAGTATTTTTTATATATTTCTTTGTTTTATTTTATTTTTACATTTTAAGAAAGCTTACAGACTATAACATTATATTAAAAATAATATATGACTATATTGCTAATTACAAGCCTCCACAGGTAAATACAAAAAATGTAACCTCCCTAAATCATAAGTTACTTCCTAAATTAATTATATCACAATAAAATATACTTATGGTCTATATATGAAATAAACAATAATATTAAATAAAATCCAACTTAACTAAAAAATGTCTACACCATATTGGCAAAAGGTCTTTTGGAAAAGTTGTGTTGGTTGGTTTCATCAAAATCTCACGGAACAATACTACTAAAAGAGTAGTTTTTGTTTTATTAGTTAACCTGCACTGTCCCAGTCCTGGGGCAAAGGCCTCCCCCTTAATCCTTACACATCCCTCTGAGCTGTGCTTCTTTACACCATTTCGCCAGGAACTCATCCAAGGTTTCCCACCTTCTTCTCCTCGGTATGCCACGACCTTGTCTAGCTGTGTCAGGGCTCCAGGCTTGCGATATATGGGCCCACAGCTTTGACAGCATCTGACAGACATGACCTGCCTAGCGGCGCGGTACCCTGGAGCGCATCGTGGTATTTCTTAGACGGTCAGGCAGTGATGCGATCCATCGCCCGTAGGCCGACCTTGAGCTATGTCTAAAAATGACATGAAAAGACATACATTATATAGCGTGACTGCTAATTAGTGACCGATGACACGTGATTGTACTCATGATAACAAACAACTTTCCCAAAGAAACATATAGTGAGACAGAACACAGCACGGCGTCACGCGGCTAACAGCTGATAGGCCACAGGCGCACGCGCGCGAATATCACACGGCTGTTGTGTTATTGTGATAAAAGTGAATTAGTATAAAAAAAACCCTGGGAAAGTTGTATGTTATCATGAGTACAATCACGTGTTTAAATATCGGCCACTAATTACCAGTCATCCTTTAAATAAGACACCGATGTATTTTACACCTATCCCAGAAAACTGTTGTAGTTAATTGTTGTTATCAAAATTTATTTGTTACAGTTATTCCTGAGTGTAGCTGGCAGCTTACCGAAATTAGTTTCTAATGTCTATAATATATTGACAGCCATTGAAGGTCATGTAAGTATAATATTGTGTTACGATTTACACATAACTTTTGGCCCCCATGGCACCTACCACTCAATCGTGTTTTACATTTGCCTTCATATTAGACGGCATTTAGGTATAGCTGGCAACAAATTTCTCATTTCTCATAGAAAGACTTGATCTCGTACCAGTGGATAGCAAACCGCACTAACTAGTCCATTCTCGACCAGCTAAACATCATAACCAGATTCTCCACGATTGAGGCTTGACGAGTCCTAAGTTACTTTCGTCATATATAAAGAAAGAAAGAAAATTGTTTACTCTGTACAAACAAAACGCACATTAGAGAAACATTTGACTAAATAATATAAACATACAACGAAGCCAAAAGCCTCGTATTCAACCAATGAAATTCTTTTGTTCGTTGCCTGATGTCAGGGTCTAGGCGTCGATCGTTACGTGATTTGTAACGTACTCGTAACTAGTGACTTCAAAGGCATCACCTGTTTTGAAAACACGTATACATATCGCTGGGACAACCAGAAAACCTAGAAAAATTGCCTGTAGTAGAAAAACTGGACGGAAAAAGACCGCGCAGGTGTTTACCTACTGTGTCCATCCTGAGAAGAACCAAAGACAGCGTGGCTTTGAAGCAGCTCGTCAGTGAATCTGTGAAAGCATTCTAGGACGGGCACGACCTTCAGCAATGAAGAACACGAATAAAAAGAAGAAGAGCGGCCTCCTGACGCAAGGACTCCCCTCTTTCTGGTCAGGGTTTAAAAAGGCTGCTACATTCCTGTGAAACGTTTAAATGGATAATTATTATTCGTAATGTTCACTTTCTTTGTGTCAGGAGCCAGTCTCATCTCTGGGCTACGTATTGCTGCATGTGCTACAAATAGCACTACTGCTCTTCTCACCGTTCGTCGCTGTGGAGTTCTACTCCGTTGAAGTGGACAGGATCAGGCTGTTCCTCATCCATAGACTGATTGATGGTAATGGTGAGTATAAGCTGGCTAAGGTGACAATAAGGTTATAATCCTACTAATAATATAAATGTGGAAGTTTGTGTAGATGTATGTTTGTTACTCAATCACACCAGAATGGCTAAACGGATCTGAATGAAATTTGGCAAAGAGATAGATTGTAGTCTGGAATAGCAAATAGCTTATAATTTATAATGGGGGAAGTACTAATTCTACACGGTCGAAGCCGCTGGCACAAGCTAGTAAGTTGTAACTGTTTTTAAAAGATTTCCCTGAATTACAACTAAACCTGTATGTAGTGGTATCAGTGCTTGGTTTATTTATTTAGTTTTTACACATATTTCTTTTTGTTGTTTGTTCACTATTTTCCTGCGCCGTTACACGGTGTTTTGCTAATCATGGGGCGCCACTTTGTGCGGTTGTCACTGTTGTCAGTATAGTCTACTGTAAGGGTTGTATTCTTCGGGTGCGTTACCTTACTTCGAAAAGTGTAACACCGAATAACACGTCCCCGTAAGTTTACTATAACGAAACACTTAACAACGAATGCACGTTACCACTAAAAACTTAACGCCGTAGCCATGCGATCTCGAATAACAAAATCTCGAATTCACCAATTCGAATTACTTAACAACGAATGCACGCTACCATGAAAAGTTAACGCCGTAGCCATGCGATCTCGAATAACCAAATCTCTAATTCAGCAATTCGAATTACTTAACAACGAATGCACGCTACTACAAAAAACTTAACGCCGTAACCATGCGATCTCGAATAATCAAATCTCTAACGAAAAGTTAGCAAACAAATATTTAATCCATCAATAGGGACTATGCATGATATTTTTTTATTTGTTGAATTGAAGACTTATTAACTATAGTGAACAAATATTAAGGAATATTCAAAATATCAGCATCAGCAACGAAGTCATAAAGCTTTAAAGTTGATAGTTAGAAAAAAAACTTTTTTACAAAAAAAACAACCGACTTCCAAAAAAAAAATACACTAAAAATTTATAAATAACTTTAATTTCGGAAGTCGGTGTTTGTATTTTTACTTCTTCGTTATTTGACACCGACTTCCGAAAATAAAGTTATTTATAAATTTTTAGTGTATTTTTTTTTTGGAAGTCGGTTGCTTTTTTTGTAAAAAAGTTTTTTATTTTTCACTTTTTAGTTGTTATACCTCAGAACTAAAAACCCCAATATAATGAACCCCAATAGAAGAATGTGGAATTTAAACATTTGGAGAACACCAAAATGTCATCGAGGTACACGTATTTTCCGTTTTTGTTCAGTTTCTCAAAAAGCGCTGAAGCAATTTCGATAAAATTTATACGGGACCACCTCGGGAGTATATCCTTTCAGATGAAAAAAGAATTTTGAAAATTGGTTCACAACTGACGGAGAAATCGGGTAACATACATACAAAAAAAAAAAAACATACAGACTAATTGAGAACCTCCTCTTTTTGGAAGTCGGTTAAAAAGAAGTCCGACGTGTTCTTTGACGTCAAAGGACATGAAGCCCATATGACACAACTGACATAGAAATCAGCGTTTTCGAGAGAGGGACATATATATTTATTTAAAATTGTTATAATTCGTTTAATTTTTGATCAATTTTGATTCTGCTTTCACTGTTTGTACTCTATTTAAGCATATTCATCGATAAACCGGTTAAATACCTAATACTTTTTTCATGCATATTCCCTAATAAGAGCGCTTATTTATTCAAAGAAAAGGCGCAATTATTACAAGTAATTATACTACTACTTTTACTAATAATTATATTACTTATACTTAGTAATTACTCAATGTGCTAATGAAAAACTTTTTTACAAAAAAAACAACCGAATCCCAAAATAGAAAAAACATACACTAAAAATTTAAAAATAACTTTAATTTCGGAATTCGGTGTCAAATAACGAAGAAATAATAATAGTAGTATAATTATTTGTAATAATTGCGCTATTTCTTTGAAAAAATAAGCGCTCTTAATTGATGCATTAAATATTTTTTTGCTGACTTCGTTAGAGATTTGGTTATTTGAGATCGCATGGCTACGGCGTTAAGTTTTTCATGGTAGCGTGCATTCGTTGTTAAGTGATTCGAATTGGTGAATTCGATATTTTGTTATTCGAGATCGCATGGCTACGACGTTAAGTTTTTCGTGGTAACGTGCATTCGCTGTTAAGTGTTTCGTTATAGTAAACTTACGGGACGTGTTATTCGGTGTTACACTTTTCGAACTAAGGTAACGCACCCGTATTCTTCATGTTAAATAGAAGTCTTTTTATGAAAATAAAAAGTTAACAAGTTTACGTTATGTTTTTATTATGTGGCAACAGAGGCACTGTATCAATTTCTAACAATAAATATTTATTTTACAGACCCGGCTATCAAAGAAGACGTGAAAATGTTTCTCCACTACACTGAAATAAGAACTTTCAAATATAGAATATGGCGAATAATACCTATCAATATTTCTTTACCATTGGAACTGGTCAATGTGTGCATTTCCTATGTAATTGTGATGATTAACTATACACACTTGTATGGTTGATAAAATATTCTAGGCTAACATTTTCCTACAGCTTGAGGTTAAGTCCACGGCACATGGGTACACCGTGTGCCGTGGACTTAACCTCAAGAGCCTCTTACATTTATTCGGGACAATATTCTAAGATGCTTTCTATTAGTCATAGTTTTTTTTAACCGGCGTCATGTTGCAGTCGGAACGGAATTTTGCCACTTCAAATATTACCTGTATGTTTTTACATTTAGAATTAAGTTTTTGTGTATATTTTACTCATTGTTTGCTGCACCAGTTGACGCTCTGGGGCTCTGTCTTGCATAGGTTCGCAACATTAGGCTGAGCGATGGCCATTTTGCTTGGATGTGACGCATGTGGTCCCCCAGCTTTTTCTTTTTTTTGTGAGTTTGGTCTGTTTTTGCGTCAGTTCACCGCAAATAAACGTGTTTTTTTTTAGTTTTATTTTTATAGATTTCCTTCTAGTATCTAACAAACAAACAATATCACCTCGCATTTGCATTCGTTTAGTTAGATTTCTTGTTGTAGTTGTACTTCTTTCTTTATATTAGCCTATAGTGTTCTAATGCAGGGCAAAGGACTCCGCCGTATCCATCTAGATACGCATTTCTTGTGCCAGCTTTTTTTTTTTTTTGGGTGTGGGAAGTCATTCTATGTCTTCTCCCACTCTGGGTGGAGCGGGAGGGCGTGTCAGACTCTTACTGACTAAAACCCATCCTTGTTCCGTCCTTGCCTGAGTGCACAGGGGTGCGGTGACTCTGTTACGACCCCTTGGCATGCATGCATCGGCTATGACGGGCCCCGTCAGTGATAATTGACATCACTTTGAGGCGCGGCTGGAACACTACGCGCCGTTGACTCTCGGGCCTGGTGCTGATCGGACGGCGAGCTTGAAACCAGCCTTCGTGGCCACATTCAGATGGGGTTGGGTGGGTCATGAAAACCGCATGCATGATGACCGCTGGGCAAAAGTCTCCAGGCAGTTGGGTGCCAGAGGATGGATGTCGTCGCCGGAGCCAACTCAGAAAGCGGTTGAGATAACTTGAACGCGCACCACGAAACCCGGGCCTGCGGACGGCGAGTAGTGGGTAACTCGCCGACCGATCAGCACCAGGCCTGAGAGTCGACGGCGCGTAGTGTTCCACGCGCGCCTCACAGAGTTGTCAGCAAACACGACGGGGCCCGCCGTGGCCGATGCCTGCCCGGGGGTTGAGGATAAATTCGAAAGAGTTACCTCGCCCCAGGGCATTCAGGGCAGGGAGGAAGAGGCGTGGGTTTTAGTCAGTAAGAGTCTGACACGCCCTTCCGCTCCACCCTAGAGTGGAAGAAGTCATTGGATGATTTCCCACCCCCCAAAAAAAAAAAAGCACCACGAAGGCTGGTTTGAGTTAGATAATATCCTACAAAATATTTTTCATGCACCAAAAACATTATAAAAACTGGCCAAGTGCGAGTTGGAATCGCACACGAAGGGTTGCACCATAAACTCTAAAAACCCAAATAAAACACGTTTCTGGAAACGTGTTTTATTTGGGTTTATTCAGTTTTTTTTTGGGTTTTGTTTTGGGCTGTATCTCATGATCCGTAATAGGTAGACAGTTGAAATTGTCACAGAATGTGTATTTCTGTTGCCGCTATAATAAAAATAAATTATAAATTAAAAATTAAAGGGAGCTGCGCCCTTAAATGAGGAAGCCCTCTTTTATTTTTAATTTATTTTTGTTATTTGTTGTTTATGATACAGCCCGCTGTCAGACAGACGGATAGCAGAGTCTTAGTAATAGGGTCGAGTTAGTTACCCTTTGGGTACAGAAAGCAAAAAAGCAAATGCACACATTTTCTGAAATAATGGCCACCCATTTTTGAACTAAACGGACTAAGCTTATGCTTCACTGCGTTGTTTAAATTTTGGCAAAAGCCCATTGACTATAAATATTTTCAAAGTTATACTCGTATTAAAGCATTACAAAACTTTATAAGAACGTTTCCTTTGAGGTCAGAGTTTGACGGAACGAATGCACATCGACTTAACGATATAAACGTAGGAAGATTTCCAATTCATTTGATTCGATCAGATTGTTTTAAACAATTTATTTGAAAGGACAGACTTAAATAACTAGAAACAATATTTCTTTTGTTTAATTTAACCAAGGCATGTATCCGCTGGATGCGAACAGCACAGCAGACGAATTCGCTAACTCAGTTGGCATCAATTTGATAGGCGCTATGCAGTACATTGCTTGGTGGATATCGATTATACTAAGCACTACGGTTTTCCTATACGTCAAAGCAGCAATGTATGGCAAAGTGCCTATCAAATTGATGTAAACTGAGCTCTGAGTTCAGCTCAGCTGAGCAAATACGCCTGCAGGACTGGTTTCTGTGGCGACGCTTGGGGAAGCTTATGTCAAGCTGTGGACGTATTTCGGCTGAAACTATGATTTTGACCCTTACATTGCAGATTTTTCACAAAAACCAGCAGCTTGAATCCGCAATATGACGTAACAATATTGTAAGTCGAAAAGATAAATCTAATGGCTCGAACATCGACACAGTCATGTTAATTTTACAATTTAGCAGCTAGTAAAAAAAATGTACCTTTTTTTTCTGTAGGGTGGTATATCATTCAATAACTTCTCCTGCTCTGGGTGGAGCGGGAGGGACATGTCAGACTTTTACTGAGTAAAACCCACCCTTGTTCTTTCAGTTGAAAGACAGAAAGAAAGAAAAAAAAATATTTTATTTGCCACTAAGTAACGACATACACAACAATATCATTTTGCTAGCTTAACCCTCATCAATAGTGTTAGTAGTTCTTATATTTATATGTAAAGAGCAGTGGTGGCCTAGTGGTATCGGCCGCGACTTACAAGTTGTAGGTCGTTAGTTCAAGCCCAGGCAGGCGCTTTACTTTGTGTAAATTATTTCATCACCACTGCTTTCAAAACGGTGAAGGAAAACATCGTGAGGAAACAGGCATGTCCTAGAACCAAAAATTCGAAGACATGTGACATCCACCAACCCGCACTGGGCCCGCGTGGTGTATTACAACCCAAACCCTCTCACAGAGAGGAGGCCTGTGCCCCAGCAGTGGGGACATTAAAAAAAAGGCTGAGATGATATTTATATGTTAGTATAGACAAGTTTAACAAAAAAAAAAAGGTAAGAAAGAAAAATGTAAATAGGTAGGTATAAATAAATAAAAAGCAGATGCATGTCGTGGTTGTGGCAAGAAGGCTTCTACTCAGCATAATGCTATGCCGTGAGGGACCCACAGCACGGCGCTGATTTTCAGTGGTCGCCTAAGACGTGACGTACATAAACCAAAACCTTTAAATACTTAATGTCATGATAAATTTAAAAAAAAGAGAAAAAAACTGGTCGCGCTCGCGCGCTTGCGTTTAGTGGCGTTAGGACGGCGGCGGCGGCACGTTATGACGTTAGGTGGCGCACGAGTCCCGTGCTGGCATGTGCCGTGGGATTCGCTTGTGTGGTACGATCATCGATGCCTGGATAAAACAAACACAGGAAGAAGAGAAAATGTGGCACCTAGTGAAAAAATGCCCCCGCATCGCATCGCATCGTCTGTGCCAAAGGCCGCGGTAACTCTCTTTTGAATTTATCAGGAGTCTAGTTTTATGTTGTTGTTCTTTAGTCATTGTAGTGTATCGAACAGATCACCAATCCATCTGAATCACTACAGAACATTATACTACGGGGCCAGTCACCGTAGGCAGATTAAACGAGTTAGGCCGCAAATGATTGTACTGTGCTTATTTTTAACCGACTTCCAAAAAGAGGAGGTTCTCAATTCATCTGTATGTTTTTTTTTTTTTTTTTGTATGTATGTTACCCGATTTCTCCGTCAGTTGTGAACCAATTTTCAAAATTCTTTTTCATCTGAAAGGATATACTCCCGAGGTGGTCCCATATAAATTTTATCGAAATTGCTTCAGCGCTTTTTGAGAAACTGAACAAAAACGGAAAATATGTGTACCTCGATGACGTTTCGGTGTTCTCCAAATGTTTAAATTCCACGTTCCATTATATTGGGGTTTTTAGTTCTGGGGTATAACAACTAAAAAGTGAAAAATAAAAAACTTTTTACAAAAAAAACAACCGACTTCCAAAAAAAAAATACACTAAAAATTTTTTGGGACGATATTAGGGTAGATAGTGTGTTCATTTTACAAAGTAGCATCTAGTATAGTATAGGTAGTTTAAAATTAAACATCTTAGCAGAAGATGGCATAGTTTTTGCAAATGGTGTCGTACGTCAATCATATTTGACATTTGTGATCTAGACAGTTGCAGAATACAACCAGACAAGCAATGGAACTCCGCAAAAGCGTAATTGTGTAGATTTTTTCGACCAATAATCGGTCGGTGGTGTTGGCGTAGCGTGTATTTTTTTAATTTTCAACAGTTATCACCGGAAATCTTGCGGAAAGTCATAGAAAATGCGATAAAACGGGCACAAATGTATATCACACTGACTGCCGCCAGTGTAGATACACGATGGATGCTAGACGGATACAAGACATGGCGGATATTATCTTTTTCATGTAACATAAAAAATTGTAAAGGTCGAAATAAAGATTTCCTTCACTCAATTTTTTTTTATTTAGTAAAAAAGTTTTTTTTTTTTATGTTTTTCTTTTATCATTATAGTGTATCCGCACAGATTACCAATCTATTAAGGCCTGAAGCCATCTATTAAGGCACAGTTCAATCTGAAATCCCGCTGAACCACTTCAGAACATTTTGTTCGGTGTTTCTTCTCAGGGTAGTCAGCTAGGAAACACCGACCTCATCTAGCTTAAACTGACAAAAAACATTGACGTGTAAAAGTGTTCCTTGTAACCTATTTACTGAATAAACATCATTTATCATTTGTAATACTGGGAAAGTCACTGGGCCAGTTACCAGATTAAACGCGTTAGGTCGCAAATAAACATAACCAAAAAATTATCCATAATTTCGCAGGTTACATAGTTATTATAGGCATCCTGTATATATTGAGGTGCACTCAGAAAATTTCTTGCGAAAAAATCCGGTAGTTTAGCAATACTATTCAACATGATTTTGAGGCGATTTTGACCTTTTAGGAAAATGCCCAATGTTTGATGTGCTTTCATGGTTGTTCATAATTATTTCCCTTGTATTTTTTAAGCTAATAGTACCTTAGATATCCAAACTTTCAATCAAAATAACATCACTATTCCATCCCTAGCCGATCCATTAAGGCACAGTTCAATCCAAAATCACGCTGACTCACTACAGACTGTACTAACAGTTACTATAGTACAACATTATTAATCGTCTATACAGGGTGTAACGAAAATGCATGGTTATATTTAAGATACCACTTCTGCCCATGGAAATGAACAACTTTAGTATATTGATACTAAAAGTAATATTCTGAAAATAAAATTTGGACCTCCAACACAAATTTTGATTAGCTGATGATAACTTTGTACGGAAAGTCCCATTTTTTTTTTCGAAATTGTCTATGATCTCCTTGAAGAAAGTTGATCATTGCCACGGGCAGAAGTAGACTTTTTTACTTTTTTTATCGTGGGTAGACTCGCGTTTGACCACTATGTCACCTGATGGCAAGCGATGATGTGATCGAAGATGGTGCAAGCTTGCCTAGAATTAACCTATTAATTCTTGACTTAATTAAAGAGGAGGAGTCCTCATGGAGGCAATCGGCAGCAGCGACCTCTCGCGCCCGGCCCTGGTTCAGCCCATGGTATGGAGCGAGAGGGAAAGGGAAGCAGTCGCCTCCTTCTGCGAAGCAGTAATGCTCGCGAAAGAAGAGGCGGAATAGGTGAGGGAGACTCAACAAAGTCGCCCTCATGCCCCCAGCATCAGCCGCCGTAGGAGACGCCCTGGGCGTCGGGGCCTGCGAGCGGCGAGTAGTGGGTAGCTCGCCATCCGTTCAGGACCAGACCCAAGGGTCGAAGGCGCATAGTGTTCCACGCGCGCCTCAAAGAGATGTCAGCAATATCTCATGGGACCCGTCATGGCCGATGCCTGGAGTTACCGCGCCCCTACGCACTCAGGCGACTGAAGGAACAGGGGTAGGTTTTAGTCAGTAATAGTCTGCCACTCCCTTCTGCTCCACCCAGAGCGGGAGAAGTCACTGGATGACTTTCCACACCAACAAAAAAAAAAGTTCGTAGCTATCAGGAAAAACAGCCTCTGGCAGGGAATGCCAGCTGTACGCACAATAAATGTGTTACCAAAACGTTTTGTGCGTGTGGGTCGGATGTTCACCATGTGTCAGTGGCACATGGCCGTACGTCTAGGGCCCCGATCTATAATATGACCACTCATTTCTGTTACACCCTCAATATGCCTAGCCTTTTCGCAACTATCTTGGGGTCGACTTCCAGTCTAACCGGATGCAGCTGAATACCAGTATTTTACATGGAGCGACTGCCTATCTGACCTTCACAACCCAGTAACTAGGTAATACGATACCCCTTGGTAAGACTGGTTGTCAGAATTTCGGGCTTCTGGCGACCCATAACAACTGTCAAAGATTCACGATTGACAGCCGGGACCAATGGCTTAACGTGCTTTACGAGGCACGAAGGAATCTCGGTATGTAAAGACGGTCACCCATCCATGGACCAACCCCGGCAAGCGTAGCTTAACCTGATGGATCGACCCGTGCGGCTTTTATTACTTTAGCCACGAGCTCTTCTATATAATGATAACCACTGAAACGCCCGGATTGGGGCCGCACTCTTTGCAGGCGCTCGCGCCGCGCAAGCACCCGTCCCGTTGCCAAATTAAAGCTTAATATCTCATAAACTACTGGAGCTATATGCAAATAAAAAATACGTGTGTATTGCTGATAATATAGAAAATCGACATACGTGAAAACTAAAGTACGATAACGTGTCTAAAGTACTTCAAATCAAATGTAAACGTAAAAAAACGTTAGACGTAAACGTTAATTTTGTTAACCTATGTTTTTACCAATAATTTTGTAGTTTGTGTCTTTTAAACCTATTTTTGATACCCAGAAGTAACTTGATGAAATGTTCTAAGTATCACATTAAACCCAAACAAAACACCCCTTTCTCTCATTTTTTCCCCCCCCAAAATCGAGTCAAGTTACGGCAAGATGGAATATTGACTTAGTTTATCGTTGTATTTTACTGTTTTATATGTTTTAAAATACTAATTAATATACACTTACTTCCTTCTGTTACACGCTGTAGACATTATACAACCTATAGCACAACACATTATTAACCGTCTAGACTGATAGTTCCTGATGCTATTAATCACAAGCTTTTTGTTACCATCTCCTGTACTGCACTTAGCATAATTACTGCAGAATTTCCTTGCAAATTACCCGTGAATACAGAGAGGTTTAGTATAGATTATTATCTGTAGATTAAAGATGGGTTTCGTGTTAGATGGGAAGATAGAGATGATGTTATTCTATTTTTATTTTAATATTTTTAAAGGCAGATGGTATTCCTCAACCTGTATTTAACCTGGATGGTGGATTATGGCCCACACTCTCGCACGGAAAGGAGGCCTGGTTTGCAGCAGTGGAATTATTACAGGCTGATATTTATGTTTTGTTGTGTATATATCTCGCCGGATGCATATACTGTAAAATTGCAATAAATCTTGCGAGAGTGTAAGGAACCCCTCGATAGATTGACGGCACGGTTGGCGTAGTGGTTGAGAATTCGGCTGCTGCGCTGCGTGTCGCGGGTTCGATCCCCGCACGGAACAAATATTTGTATGGTCTACAGATAGTTGTTCCGGGTCTGGGTGTCTTGTGTATGTGCACGCACCTACGATACAGGAGTAACTCCAGGTGTGAGGCAACGGTAAACAAAATATTATGATTAGATCTTTTAAAATACAATCTCATCCAAATTTTATAATTTACAATGTATCTGAGGCTTCTAGAATAAAAAGAGAAGTGTTTACAATTTATCCGGTGACTTAAATTCTTGCGCTAATATGTTGGGACTGTAAAATTATAACGCCAACAAAAAGCTAGTAAAGGACGATAAATTTACTACCCAAATTTCTTTGCGAGAAATGTTTTTTAGGCATAAAATAAAATTTTAATTTATTTCAATGACCCTCAATTTTCCTCTAACTTACATAATAATTAAGCTAGTAGTTTTAACAATTGTATATGACCTTTCAAGCATAACCACAAGTTTTATTTCAAAAAGTATTTTACGGGTATGCCTTCAATCTGTAGCTTCGTAGCAGTTGCTACGCCATCCGCTACGACACCGTAGCAACCCTGCGTAGCAAATATTTTAATAATATAGAAAGAAAAACAAAGATGTCAATGTTCTCGTGTTTATCTTTAATTTAAATATTAACGTGTGACTGGAACTGTGTTATTATGCGCTCTCTGCGAAATAACGAGGAAAATTGAACAAAATCAACACTTATTATCTAGTGTTTAATGTAGTAAGAATAAATTGTGGAGGTAACAAATGGTGGAGGTGGCATTTCTTTTATTGTGAAAGTAATTAATTTAACTCGCTTAAAACAGGTAAAAAAAGACCAGTGCATTTGTATTTTGAAACATTCAATCAAATATTATAGTTTTTTATTGCGCTATTAGATATTTTTTACTTTTAACCAAAATTCTACTAATGTAACATTGCCTATAAAATGGCGTTATTAACACACATTGGATGACTTTTTTATTATTTATAATAAGTAGGTAGATACGAGTAGTGTAAAGACCCTAGCCCTCTTGTGGGCTGTAGGGTTCCTTCCTCAGAAGGACGTCGACGTTAACGGGGGTGTCGCGTAGCACTGCAACTCGTTGGCACGGTGCGAGAGGACTGTGTGGATGGAATCTATCTACGGGGTGGACAATTTATATATCTGAGGGCGACTGCAATTAACTATATTCAGTATAATATGGAAGATTACATATTAGCCCATTCGCTCGGGCTCGCGGAACCTACTTCGTCTGACACAAACGTCAAGCCTAACCTTTCTTCTAATATTTTATATCAAACGGCTTTTCAAGAGTTTCTAGAAACTTCTAACCTGCCAGTCGGCAACATAAGGCCTCCAACATAAGGTCGTCACAATAGCATGCAACAATTTAATAGATTTAAGAGCTTGGAACTTTGCCTAAGCAGCTGAAATCTGTACCTACCAAATTACGAGTATGACACCCTTCATGAGTCGCGACACAATAAATACGTTGGCTGACTTATTTATCCGAGAATAGAGTAGAAAATAGTAGTAGTCCAATAATTTAAAATGCTCAGCGTAATTTTTCCAAAATGTGCCATTTATTTTTTTTTGACTATTGTAGGCTCACGCTTGCCCACTATCTCACCAGATAGTAAGCAATGATGTGGTCGACGATGAAGAAGGAAGGACGCGTTTGCTTGAAGTAACCTAATCAATCATATTTTAAAGGCCCCTAAGTTGTAGCTATAAGGAAACACTGACTCCGGTAGGGAATTCCACTATTTAGCTGCACGCACAATGAATGTGTGGCCGAAATGTAATACGCTTGTGGGTGGGATGTAACGATATACCGGTACAATGAATGCGCAAAATACTTCATGTAATCGCTATACCACATCCACCTCTCAAGACAAACCTACATCAATGGCTTTCTCACTCTCTCGAAGAGACAATGGTAGATACTTCCTTCTTTTATCTTCTCTATTAAGTACTATAGTGACACAATATCCGGCTCCAAATCGCCATAGTTTCATTACATATAAGTTGCTTATCGCTTTACTTCGCTCAATGGCCGCTCTATTGTTTTTATTTGGAAGAATTTCAGTTTCTTTTTCATGAGACTGTTTTGTTATTGTTGGAAGAAAGGTGTTTTTTTCTTGAACTTAACTTCTTGTATTAAAGATATTGTGTTTTGAGAAGGAAGTTGTTTTTTCAAGTTGGAGAAAAGGAATAACACACAAAATTTTCTTCTTGCACTAAATAATATTTTGACCCGTTCTGTGGTTGATGTCGCTACAACCAATAAACTGAATATATGGTATAGCACAGGAATGTTGCGAAAATTTTGAAACAAAAATGACTTTAATATAGTGCCCAGATGTTAACACTCTTTGTCATAACTTTTTTATTATAATATATACTCAAAAAAATATGGTCAGTAATATGGTAGTACCTTTGTATACGGGGATTTTTTGTTACTTAATCTGCAAATATCTAAAAATATTTTTCTAGCTCTATTTGTCCTTTAAGAAGACTATAATTAACCTAGGCAAAGTTAGCAAGCGTGTGATATAATTTAATTTTTCACATAAACATTTCACGATTTATTTTAAATTGTTGATGAAGTCTATCTTTTTATATCTAATATCTACGTCACCACAACATAAATTAGTTCATGATGTCAGAAACTCAGAACCTATCTCCAACAGACACACAACTCAATCCCACGACACACAAACCAATTACAAACGACATTACCATGAAAACGGACCTCAGACATACTAAATGACGTCACATCCTAAAACAACATCTACATCAAGTTCTAAACAAAAGTTAGAGAGGCAATACCGTCTAAAACCCTTCACATTTCAAACCAATTCACTCACGCGCATACAAATGAACAATACTCGTATTTCGTGGCCCAACACTACCTTTCACCGCCACGATAACTTTACACCCCACATCGCAGCTACCAACTCTTAAGATTTAAATAATAGAGTTCAATTTTCTATGGTTTTGGGGATGATGATTGGAAGTGTAAATTTGTAAAACGACAATTAACTCGAATTCTACTTCTATTTGCAAATGGATTGGATTGCCTTGAAGCGGAATGGATGGCAATTGTTCCCGTGCGTCTGATTGTAAATGTTTACAGTCATTGACAATAGATGGAGACACTGTTTTGGGGGCTTTGATTTGGGTTCAAAGAGTTGTGTTAATCAAGAGCAAGGTGACTTCCAATAGTAACTTAGTAATAATCGTGACAGAGTTGTTATAACAGGCTAAAAATGAGGAGCATCATATTAAAGTCAACGAAAATATTTTTCAGTGCTAAAATGGTAGACAGATACTGTTCGGTTCACGTACAGGTAATAATCTACTAACACAGCGACCTACCTTTCGTGATTTATTTTTAAAATTTCATGATCAAAATATTCAGTTGACACACAGCTGCCGTAGCAAGTATAAAACGCGGATTAACTTTCGTGTATCTTGTACGAACAAACTTAATAACTTTAAAAGAGACTTCGACCTCTTTTTAATCGACAAAAAAAGGAGGAGGTTCTCAATTCGACCGTATATTTATTTTTTATTTTTTTTTGGGTAATCATCCAAAGACATCTCACATCTCCCGCTCTGACTGGAGCTTGAGGGCGTGTCAGACTCTTACTGACTTAAACCCACCCCTGTTCCTTTCCTGGCCTGAGTGCCCAGGGGCCCGGTAACTCTGTTTCAAATTTATTCACAACCGCTGGGCTGAGACTTCGACCTCTGAGTTTGTTTCGGTGTTTCTTCTCAAGGTAGTCAGCTAGGAAACACCGGCCTCATCTAGCTTAAACTGACAAAACATTGACGTGTAAAAGTATTCCTTGTAACCTATTTACTGAATATACATCATTTATCATTATCATTTATCAATATCGTGAATTCTGTGATTTTCGTCAACTCACAAAGTCACAACCAACAACTCTGCAATAAATAACAGGTAACCTCAGAGTCATACAGATACAAGTATCTTACCAACCTCGAAGTTTTTTTAAATCCAAAACTAACAAGCACTGACATGACATTTCAAACAACCTATCATGTCCCCTCATGAACTAAACATTTTTGGAAATCGAACCTCGTTCAAAAATCTAAGGTTTCCCTTATTACGACAAATAAAGCGCAATAAAAAAAAAATAACAAGACAAATATAAAACCTCGTACACACGTAACGTGATATTTTAAAAGAAAGAAAGAAAAAATAATATGGACATGTGAAGACCTTTAAAATGGACGAAGGGGAGGCAATTTAATTTTCTTTTGGACTCTATTGAGTGAAATCCAAAGCATATTGGACAAATATAAAATGCTTTGATGTAATGTTATCCCTCTATTATTATTTTTCCTTTTTTGTGAGTGTATTAGCTTCGTTTCTGGACGTACACGGTTTCAATTTTGTGTAATCAAATGTAGAGTTTCGAAATTGGATGGTTATTATTTTCCCTTGTCTAGAAAAGCCCTAAGCAGAGAAATGTGTAGATGTATCTCTTTTTACTAAACAAAATCTAAAAAATAAGTTATATTTGTGGTTAATCAATTCCATAAAACCTTGCTATTTTTCACATTCAACAACAAACAAAAATTAATTTCAACAAAAATGTGACACAATTTTCTCAAAATTCTAAATTAATCTAATTCATCAAAAGTCCAACAAAAATGTACAAATCGCATTCACTTAACAAAGAGAATAGGCGAAAATTATTAAATTTTAATAGACGCATATATCAAAGTACGTTCGTCGAAGCGACGACGCGTGATATCGTCAAAGAGAAAATTCCTTTGTGATCATATCGTGTCATTTTATTTTTCATTTCAGCTGGTGTGTCCTGAGTTTTACGATGCGTTAATTGCTTTCATTATGAGGAATGTTAAATGGCGGATTATTATTTAAAAAATAGAATTGTGTTCTTTACTGTTATGTTTTTTTTTTTACTTTGCCAGGATATTAGACACGCCAGACATATAGGATGTTGTTTTAACAAAAAGGGAATTGGTCACGTTTTTTAGGGAACTAGATTTCGTCGCCTCAGTGCTTGTGTGTCCTATAGACCAAATTTATCGAAAATTAACTTTAAATTTCAATCCTGTTGGTTAAGGAAGATTCAAAACTTTTTTTTGTTATAAAATTTAAAAAAAGTCATAAAAATTTTATTTGTGACACAACTCTGTAATGAGAATTTTGTGCTCAATTATTCTATGTCCAGTGTTTGTTTTATATCCCACATCGTAGGAAACGTTGAGTGCTTGAGTGTACCATGTCCAATCAATCGACCATTTACAGCCCACGACGCCATATTCATTTGGAACGTAGTAGAAATAAGCACGCAAAAATGAAACAGTCACTTAAAGTCACTTTGTCCTATCTGCAATGAGGTTATGTTCTAAGTCCACATTCGTAATTTTATTTGTGCATGTTTGTTCTATGTCCACATTAAAACTGTAAAATAAGGTATAATTAATTGAAAAAATTCGATAAAAATTATAACAATCAATGCATAGGTAACTCATGTATTATGATAGACCTTCAAACCTAGAAATTCAAGCTTAAAAAAAAAATAGGACAAAAAACTCTTCTACTGTAAAATGTACCCAATGGTATATAGGACAAATAAGCACTAGGGCGACGATTTATGTTGCAAGTTTGCGCAGGTGGAATGTTTGATATTCAGTTTTAAACACTCAAAAGAATTTAAATTGCTATCTTCAGTGGTTTAGTTTGTGTGATATCCGTAATTCAATCAGACAGACAAATAATTATTTTACATTAAACTAGTGACCCACCCCGGTTTTGCATGGGTGCAAATTATATACAGAAACCTTCCTCGTTTATCGTTCTTTATATTAGTGAGAATCTCATCAAAATATGTTGCGCGGTTTAGGAGAAACAAACAGACACGGAAAGCGACTTTGTTTTACACTGTGTAGAGATTCTATTTTTGGTAATTACTATTAAGTTTTCCTCACATTTCTAACAATAAAGCTAAGTCATATCTTTACAAAGGCAATCAAACATGGAACTCATTAGCACTTACAAGTCACGAGCCGCAGTTAAGTTAACGCGCGCGTAAACGTTCCCCGCTAATCCGCGGCGCGTATAAAATGCGCTGCAAACGAACGTTTATTATCGCGTTAACGTTATCAGAGCGCGCGTAGATCGTAATAGTCGTTATAAATGGCGTGTTGTGTTTGATAAGCCGAATGTCAGTAGTTTATTGACTTGTATGTTGTTATTAAGACTTTGGTGTTTCTAATATAGATATTTATTTAATACAAGCTGACCCGGCAAAAGTTGTTCTGCTATAATAAAACGGGGGATGGGGTTAAGAGGATGAAAACTACTTTACGACCTATTGTCATACCTATCAAATAGGTATACAAAAATAAACATTAAAATCGGTCGAGCCGTTTCGGAGGAGTGCAACCACAAACACCGTGACACGAGATTTTTATATATTAGATGATTTATTTATTAAAATTTCATGTACAAAGGTACAAACGCGGACATGTAATGCCTTCAGCATTCTCTACCAGTCAACCAAGGGTAATGAAGAGATTCCACGGCAGGTAGATCGTTAATCGATTGGATGCTAGGAAGTATAAAATATTATAAAAATTAGTTCTAAGATAGTTGACAAAGCCGGTTTTTTTTTTTTGTAAAACACCAGGAATTCCTCCCGTGCGGGTGCGTTTACAAACACCTAGACCTGGAACAAGTATCTGTAGGCCATACAAATATTTCGTGCGGGAATTGTACCCGCGGAACGCAGCGCAGCAGCCGATCTCTACCACTGCGCCAACCGTGTCGTCTCATTTTTCTTAGAAGTACGAAGGTATTTTTGTATGTTAATACTCTTAGAAAAAGCATCGCTATAAATATCTACTTGCTACTTGACTATTATGCATATTAAGTACCTTTATCAGTGCAAGTTGGCCAAGTGGTTTAAACTTAGCAAAATACCTTAAAAAATATTTTTTGAAATCGATCGACAATTGGCGGAGAAATCGGTGAACAAACATTCTCCTGCCCTTATTCCAATTTATTTGGGGTCGGTGAACAAACGTTTAAAAAAATACAAACAGTCGAACACAGAACCAACCCTTTTTTAAAACTTGTCAAAAACGAAGGAAAACTTCATCATAATTTTATTGTGTAATCATAATTTGTGTACAGTAAATAAGTAGGTATGTACTGTATTTTTATGACCTACCAAAAATGGCATATTGCAAAATAGTTGCTCCACAATTTCGCAGTACCGTAGATTAATGAGAATTTTCTATCATTGTAGACTGAAGACTTTTGTTGCCAAAAGTCAAAATAAATAAACAAGCTCACTCTTGATAGCATCCATTATTTCTCAGCTTTAATCTCGTAATTACAGTCAAAACGTAAAGTTGGGATGAAATTTTAATCGCCTCCCCCCGCCTCCCCTCCTGCTGTCCTCATTAACACAACATTTGAAGATTTAAACAGTCATCGCTCGCTGATGAGTTGTAAACTTGTAAGTTAATGCAGAAACATGTTAAGGTTACGTCACCTTACTTGCAAACCAGTTTTGTTTTAAGCTGGCGGAAAAATCGCGAAAAAACTCTTGACTAACAAATATGAAAATAGTCTGAAATCTCCAACATGCATTGAGTAACCACTGTGGTCAATGACTTTATTTTTTTTGTGTGATTAAAGAAATCCATCTTCAATTACAAATTACTTTCTTAGTTCCTATACAAACACTAAATGAAGGGAAAATGGCTCAGACATAAACTTATTAACTTTGAATGTTCAACAAACACAAAATTAAAATCGACATTATAGTCCGCAGAGGGTTAATGGTCGGATAGGATGATACACCCCAATAGATTTCTAGTTTCAGTAATAACAGTTCTTATCAATAAAAATTATCACAATTCCTTCATTTGAACATCACGAACCCAGAGGATCATCGGCGTGATGCACCCGTCGAGTCGAAGCTCCAAAGTTTTGAGCATCGATGCCGAGTTGCTAGCCTATCGGTTTTCTATCGGTTACATTTCGGGGAGTGTGCGTCGAAATTGCATAATTTAAGTACGTCAAGCCCGTTCCATCATCAGACCACTAGACGATGCGCAATCGGTAGGTACATGATGACCATCCCACCCATACACACAAAAAGTTTTGGGAGCACATTCATTGTGCGTACAACTACGGAGTAGAATTCGCTGCCGGGGTATGTGTTTCCTGATAGCTATAACCTGGGGGTCTTTAAGTTAAGAGGGAACAGGGCCTGCAAGGAATTTACAAAATAGGTATTTGAAGAAACTGTTGCCGTCGTGCTGCCTCAAACCTGGCCCGGTAGAGTGCGATAGGATAGCTGCAGCTCAGACTGATTTTATCACACAATTTTTTGACGAAATCGACGTTTCGTATTCCCCTTTTTTCTCCTCGAAAACTGAGCCTATTCAATTATTTTTAACACCAAAATCTTAAGAAAGAGTATGTCTTGGTCTCTATTATGTATATATTATTATGTTTTATATTAAAACTTTTCGAATTTATCTGGTAGTCCTAACGATGGTAAAAATAGGGCTATTTTTGTAATTTTTGGAGGGTAATATTTTCTTTACTTTTATTTGCTGAAAAAAAGGAAATGACAGGGACGTGTCTCCAGCAGACCATGACTTTATGAAACAAAAATGATTGCTCTAGAGGCATTGTTCAGGAAGAAAAAAGGGGAATACATTTGTATGGAGAATCGCAGCCCCTGTTCCCTCTTAAGAGTGAATAAGTTACATCTAGGCAAGCGTGCTCCATCGTCGACCACATCGTCGCTTACCATCAAGTGAGATAGTGGTCAAACGAGAGCCCTATCAATAGTAAAACAAAAAAAAACTATGCACTTAACTCAGACTACAATCTATACAATAACTCATTGAGCTCCTCAAAGTTCTGAGTTGAGCTTCACGATGACTGACAAATGCTTGCACTGTTGCTTTCTTCAAAAAGCTCATTCCAGACATAAACGTTCTCATATGATTTAACCAGTACATATTGTATGGATTTGAACACTTTAAAAGAGACTTCGACCTCTGAGTTTATTTCGGTGTGTCTTCTCAGGGTAGTCAGCTAGGAAACACCAGCCTCATCTAGCTTAAACTGACAAAAAACATTGGCGTGTAAAAGTGTTCCTTGTAACCTATTTACTGAATAAACATCATTTATCATTATTTTATAACTAGGTTTTACATCTCGCCTGCTTCATCCCGCAAGACGTGACGTAACCTAACTGTAATCCCTTTCCATAACAGACATAGGCGTTTTATCTCGTCATGAAAACAGGCAAGTTTTAACGTTTATTAAGAGTAGTATTCTGTAATTAGTCAACGAGTGTTGTTTACAAGAAATATTAGGCTGCAGGAAGTTTATGCGATCATATTTTGCGAAGTGGTCTCTGGTTTATTTCGTACTATTTTTGTTAATAGGTGTTATCATTAGTAATGGTTTGTCATAAAGCTCTGTCGTATTCTTGAACGTAAATGATGCGTAACAGAAGTTTGATAATAATTATTTATATAAAATGATTTGGTTGAACAGTAATTTTAACTTAAGACAATAAGAAATATCTTTCTGGCTAGCCTCAGTATGCCTTTGACAACTTTCTTTTTTCTTAGACAAATGTAGATCTATCATATACTGAATACCTTTTATTTTTAACCGACGAAAAAAAAGGAGCAGGTTCTCAATTCGACCGTATATATATATATTTATTTTTGTGTATGTTTAGCCCTCACTCCGTCATTTATGAACCGATTTTGATTATAATTTTTTTGTTAGATAGGGTATACTTGAACGGTGGTCCCATGTCAAGAAAGTCAGGATCTGACAATGGAATCCTGATAAAATTGAGAGAAAACCTCGAAAATTGTGGGCACGTTTAGCGTTTCTGTATGTATGTTCGGACCTCGCTCCGTTATTTATGAAAAGAATCATCAAAATCGGATGATTCTTTTTTCTTAGATAGGGTATACCTCAAGGGTGGTCCCATGTCAAGGACATTAGGATTTGATTTTGTGTTTGAGTCGGCGCCATTTAATAAAATGATTAATTACCTACTTACAGCCTTCTTCATTTGTAAGTACTTATAAAATTTAGATATTTAATAATTAGATTGTTGTTTGGCGCCGACTCAAAATTAGTTTATATAAAATTTGATATTTTATGTAGGTAAATAAGCTCATTACTCAAGACTTAAAGAGTTTATTTATTTTTTGCTTTTTAGTTCATTTTCGTCGGTTAAATTTTTGGTTAAAAAGATTTTCTATATATTTATGTAGTTAAGTTTTCATCCTTGTGCTAAAAGCAAAACCACGGGGAAAAAATTATGATTTAAAAATAGATAGATAGCGATCGCCAAATGTGTTTTTTTTTCTCAACGAGCCAGATGTAAGGTTTTTCACCAATTTACCAATCATCTATATAAATTAAAAATATATTAATATTAGTTGCTATTAAACCACACACATACAAACAAAATCCCAGCTCCACACACCAAACATAAAATCAGTCTTATTAAAAATGATAAATCACAGTTCACACTTTCGGGGCGGGTTGCACCGATGCAATATACTTGACACGCTATTTGTCATAAACGCCTGACGTGAGCTAGTGTGAACCGTCATGATCTCGTGTGGAGCATGCATCGCGTTTCCAACAAAGATTTTTCTGAAGAAATACATGAGGATTTTTAGTTATAAAGTACCTTGTTTTGCAAAGGTTTGAGATTGCGTATATTTTCTGTCGTGTAAGGTGTTTGTGTAGGGATGAGAAAGATTGTGTGTGGAAGTTTGCTAAATCTGTGTGGGTTTGTAATTTGTTTAAAATAGGTGGTAAAGGGTTCTTATTGTGCTATAATATCTAGATTTATTTTGCTAAAAAAAATTTTTATTAGATCTGATACTGTTCTGCCTATCCTTTTCCCAACTATCTTGGGGTCGGCTTCCAGTCTAAACAGATGCAGCTGAATACCTGTATTTTTTACTTGAAGCGACTGCCTATCTGATCTCCACAACCCAGTTACTGGGTAATACGATACCCCTTGGTAAGACTGGTTGTCAGACTTTCTGACGACCCGTAACGACTGTCAAAGATCCACGATTGACAGCCGGGACCAACGGTTTAACGTGATTTCCGAGGCACGGAGGAGTCTCGGTATGTAAAGATGGTCACCAATCCATGGACCAACCCCGGCAAGCGTAGCTTATCCTAATGGATCGACCCGTGCGGCTGTTATTACTTTAGCCACGAGCTCCTCTTATCTCTCTATTAGATCTGATACTATCCTACTAATATTATAAATGCGAAAATTTGTGTGTTTGTAAGTTCATATGTTTGTGTTTCAATCACGCAGAAACGGCTGAAGAGACATGAATAAAATTTTGCACACAGATAGATTATAACCTGGATTAAAACATAGGCTACTTTTTTAACCATGCGGACAAAGCCACTGGCAGTAGCCAGTGTATCATACTAAAGGCATTTTATTTCAATACTAGCCTAATCTAATTAGCTTATTTTGTCCCACTGCTGGGCAAAGGCCTCCTATTTTTCCACACAATTCTTCAAGGAGAAATAACGGTCAGTAAATCAAAAGAAGCGTTTATTTATCAGAAGGTAGCTACAATGTTATGTAACCCATAATTAGGTTAAATCAGTGTTAACCTTTTAATTGCTAGATAATTAATTTATCAAATAATGAACTGTTGAATTTCTGTTAGAAGTACCTCAAAACTTATTTTTAATATCTATAATCAAATAGCACTCCAGTGCTATATTTAACAAATAATTAAATGAGCAGAAATTCAAATGTCAATAAAACAATCGAATGGCACTGGAATATTTATTTATAGTTAAATATCTAGAAATAATGTTTTACCAACATTATTTCTGACTAATACCTCTTACACTTGTACCAAATGAAGTATCACGGAGAGGTGTTGCTTCGATGACGGTGCGTGGTGAAAGAAAAATAAGAGAGTGCTGAGTGATATTTTTAAATGAGCGCGCCCCTCCTAAGCTCTGATGACGTTCCGATGCACGTTTGACACCATTGCCAGCCGCAAAAATATGTGCGACAACAATTCTCTTCTTTGCTAATTTGGTTGGTCTTCTCAACATGTGTCAAGCTCGTCTCGCCAACTTCACCTTGGTATGCCGCGATGTCCTCTGTCATTTATTGGGACCCATTCGGTGGTTCTTATTGCCTATTTCTCGTTTCACATACGGCAGACATGTCCAGCCTAATCCCACTTAAGCTTGGCAGCTTTTTGGGTAACGTCCATGATTTTGGTTTTGAGATAATTTTATGTTCACAATTAAATGATGAACATGGTGTGATATAATTTTTGAGAATGAATTTAGATGGTTTTAAAAGTAGAGTTAGGTAATAAGCGTATGTGGCTTGAAAGGATAATACTATTGAGATGACAGCAAATAGATGTGTAGGTATGGAAGAATAAGACGTAAATTGAAATTTGCACCCAAATAATTTTACCATAACACCAAAATCAGTCCAGAAACATAACTCTAGAACAGCACGTGCAATAAACATCAAGCACACAGCTTTTAGAACAAGCCTTAACAGCCGTTAATAAAACCCTATCATATTATACCCTCAAAACGGAGAACCTCGAGCAATAAACTGTCCGATTCACTACTTAACCGGAGTTTAACGTGCGCGCCGTTAACTCCGTTCAATCTGCTTAATTGAGAATGGTTTCACCGACCTTTAATGGGCAATATGTTAGTTATGCGTTTTGAGAGATTCGAGTTGTATACTCGAAAGTAATTATTTCGAGTAGGATAATGGTTGATGGTATGTGTAAGCCCTTATGATTGGTACTTCAGTAAGCCCACAAATGAGTTGTGTTTGGGAAGAAATATGAAAGAAAAATATAGCAAAAAAAATCTAAGCAAATTATAAACAAAATGATATTATAATTTGCTTAGATTTTTTTTGCTATATTGGCACAGAGATAGACTTAGTCTTTTTTTTTATTGGGTTGGTGGGAAATCATCCAATGACTTCTCCCGCTCTGGGTGGAGCGGGAGGACGTGTCAGAATCTTACTGACTAAAACCCACCCCTATTCCTTCCCTGCCTGAGTGCTCAAGGGTGCGGTAACTCATATTGAGAATTTATCCGCTATACACTAACTCTTACTTAACAGACTCTTACTGACTAAAACCCACCCCTGTTCCTTCCCTGCCTGAGTGCCCAAGGGTGCTGTAACTCATGTTGAGAATTTATCCGATAACAACTGGGCGTTTCCTCCCGCCTTATCCGAAACAGGAACCCCCCGAAACAACCATGTCCAGTGAGAACCTGCGTCAGGCGGAAGGTGAGGACGCCGTACCTCCTCTCCAGCCACACCTCAAAGAGGGGCACTACCGCCGCTGTGGTGGCGTGCCCAGCGCTGGGTTAGATAGACTTAGTCTAGAATCGCACATTGACTATAATTAATAAGGGGGGAGTACTGATCCCACGCGGGGGAAGCCGCTGGTAGAAGCTCGTAGATTAAATTAATTAAAAAAACAAAAGTACGGCCGCCATTAGACAGGCCACTAATGTGGTCGTTTTGTTTCTCTTTTGCTCTTTTAGAAAATAGGTGGCCACTATCTTGTTCTAGAAAGAATCACGATACATAATAATATTGTAAATAGATTTCGGGAACACTATACTAGCTTAATCTGTCAGTTACCGGAGTTACACAATAGAAAATCTATTGTGTCTGTCTCAAAATCGCACGAGAAAATGAAAATTAGTGATCATGGAGACTGTGAACTCGAAACCAAAGTAAACAGTGAGGTGATAACCTATTTCTAAAATTCTTATTTAACCAATATAAAAATTAGATGGCTTTCCTATTACAAAATAAGCGTAGCATTACCGTATCTATGTAGTAGATGAGCATAGTAATAGCATATGATTATGCTATTACTATGCTGCTTAGGCTGATGCCTTATAATGTTCCCACTTGACTACCGGGACACAGATCTCCTCTCTGTAGGAGGCAGTGGGCCGTAATCCACCACGCGAGCCCAATGCGAGTTGGTGGATGCCACATGTCTTGAAAGTTGATGTGCTAGGACATGTTTCCTCATGATGTTTTCCTTCATCGTTTTGAGAGCAGTAGCTATGAAATAATTTACACAAAGTTGCCTGCAGTTCGACCTATCTGCAAGTCGCAGTCGTTATCGCTGAGTCGCCACTGCCCCTAGTAGTCTAGTAGATTGGAAAATCATTTATAAGTTACCCCTCGTGTAACTACCACCAGGTGTTTGCTTATCAACCAAAGCTTTTACTCACTATGTTTTCCTATTACAAGAACTTTTATTTATTCGTAAAACTCACGGAAAATGCGATACTATCGCGTGTCGGTCACTCGTATGAGAGATATTTTTTATTATTGCCAGTGGTTGCCACAATTTGGCCCCTCTGCTTTATGCTTTGGTGCGTCTTGTGGCGGTAGTTATTTTGGGCGACCCCTGAATTGTGTTCAGATTGGGAGAGTTGGCAACAACACCTTATTTCCTTAAAATAATGATTTTTAGATGGTTAGAATTTTGTTTTTAATGGAATACTTTGGAAACTTAAGCTAGTGTCATATGGTGCCACGTTGCCATACAATAAATGCTCGACGTATGTCACACATTCTGCGAATGCTAAAAGTATTCAAAGCTTATTTAGAGTCCGGCCCTGGATTAGATCTGTATGCTGATGAATGCAGGGAGACACCGTCTGAATGTCTGAAGATTTGCGAGAATTCTGAGTGAAAGGCTTGTGTATAATGTTGCGTATTTTGTGATATTATATTCTGACAGTGCATGTAATATTTGTTCTAATTTGTACTTTTCGGATCGCCAAGATGGTTCGAGCTACAATCAGCCATCAGGTGAGTCTATGTAGGTACATCGTGCAATAAACAACAATGTCTACACAATAATACACTTCACTTGGTACAATAAAATAATAGTAGCAACAAAACGTAGGACAGTTCCAATGTGTCTTCACTCCGTGACTCTCAGATTAAGACTGCCTGACTAGGTGGGTCCTCTCCAACCTCGAAGTCTAACGGAAACGCACCGGCTCTGTCAAAGCCCGCCAACAGCAGTGTATAGTTGTCGCCAGGTGGATTACTTTCTTTTGTTGTCAATTGACTGCCGGATGCGACGTACTTATAATCAGTGTTTTTTTTTTATTGTTGATAGGCACGCGTTTGACCACTATCTCACCTGATGGTAAGCGATGATGTGGTCGAAGATGGAGCACGCTTGCCTAGAAGTAACCTATTCACTCTTGACTTAAAGACTCCCAGGTTATAGCTATCAGGAAACACAGACTTCGGAAGGGAATTCCACTCCCTAGCTGTACGCACAATGAATGGGTTCTCAAAACGCTTTGTGCGTGTGGATGGGATGTCCACCATGAACCGATGGCACTTTGGCCGTACGTCTTGTGGTCCGTCGATGAAACGGGCTTGGCGGAATCAAATTATGCAATTCCGTCGCACACTCCTCAAAACGTAACCAATAGAAAACCGACAGGCTAGCTATTTGGCGTCTATGCTCAAGACTTTGGAGCTTCGACTCAACAAGCCTATCATTGCCGATGATCCTCTTGGCTCGTTTCTCAATTGACTCAAGGGCATCAAGCTGGTATCTGGCAGATCCGTCCCAAAGATGAGAGCAGTACTCCATACACGATCGAACTTGCGCTTGATAGAGTTGGAGCAGCTGTTCCGGCGTGAAGTACCGTCTCACCTTTGCGAGGATCCCCAACTTTTTGGCAGCCACTTGAGCCTTTGCCTCTATGAAGGGACCAAAACTGAGGGTAGTTGTTAAAGTAACACCAAGAAGATCAAGTTGGTCGGTAATCGGCACGGTTACACCTCGGAAAGATGGAGCCGGATGAAATTGGCTCCTCTAAGCGCAAAAAAGACACGCCTGGGTCTTAGCAGCATTGAACTTGACCAGATTGGCATCGCCCCATTCTGGGACAGCTTGTAAGGACAAGTTCAAGCGCCCAACCATAGCCTCTCGGAGAGACCGGACCTGAGACCCACTAGCTCGTGCGTGGGCACGTATCTCTCGGCAACAGTGCTGTCGTCTGCATCCACTCACAGGTACCGGGTTTTAGCAGATCGTTAATATGCAGCAAAAACAGTGTTGCCGAGAGTACCGACCCCTGAGGAACACCGGCATTAATAGCCAGCAGTCCGGACGAGCAACCATCTATGACTACTCGGATCCCTCAGGAAATCTGCAATCCAATCACACAAACCAGAGTAATTGGCATTTTGTTTTTTTCTGCGTAAATAAATAAATAAATCAAGAATATCTTTAGAATTACAGTCTGTGTACAGACTGTAATTCTAAAAATGTATCATCAAGAACTTTGCTCTCTTTCGAGCTGAAGTATGAACATTATTACCTACACTTCAACTATTCCTGAATGCTCACATAATACATAATAATATTTTATTTGAATATCATGATAACGTTTTTTAAAATTGCTTGTGGTGGAAGCATGCGGAATATGTGCTATTTGAACTGCACTGCTCCTGGTGGTAAAAATTGAATGTTAAACTGTTAAAAAACCTCCATCATCATGTTTCTGCCCTTATCCCATGTTACTTGGGGTCGGCGCAACACGTTTTTTCTTCCATTCTGTCCTGTCAGCCGTCACGCTATCACTAACTCCTTTTTCTTTCATATCACTCCTCACACATTCCATCCATCTTTTCTTTGGCCTCCCTCTCCCACTCCATCCATACATTTTTATTCATTACTCTTTTAGTTACATGTGTTTCATCCCTCCTCTTCACATGACCATACCAAGATAAGCGGCTCCCTTTCAACTTTTCTGTCACTGACACCACTTTTAAAATACCTCTAATGTACTTATTTCTCACTTTATCCATTCTCGTTACTCCACACATCCATCTCAATATTGTAGTACAGTCCAAAGACTGCCTATTTTAATACAAATGGATGTAATTTATGTGTCAATAAATAACTTTTATTTATTTATTATTATAATTCAGGAACGGCTGCACCGATTTTAATGATATTTGATTTGTTAGATTTTTCTCCACTCCGAATAGTAGTAAAAACTTCAGAAAAAATCACGAAAAAAAAGTTATGAAGGCAATTCATTTTTTCATACGTTTTGTATGGAACGGTTTTTTCGTTTATTGATTCTGAGGTGGTACGAAGTACGCCACCAGGTTCTGCCCGGGGGTGGAGGATAAATTCGAAAGAGTTACCTCGCCCCCGGGCGCGTAGGGCAGGGAGGAACAGGGGTGGGTTTTAGTCAGTAAGAGTCTGACACGCCCTTCCGCTCCACCCCAGAGCGGAAAGAGTCATAAGATGATTTCCCACCCCCCAAAAAAAAAAAAAAAAAAAAAAAAAAAACGCCACCAGGTTAGCCAGTAAAAAATAGAAATGATCACAAATAACAAACATTAAAAACACGTGAAAACTTCGAAAGTGACACTATGACACAGGTAGGTAGGTATCTACTGTATGTACGAGAATATTTTTTACAAAAGGTGTCCCTATTCTGAACACAGATCTCGCGTTGCCGCGCGACCATCGGATTTCTTTGTCCATTATACTGTAAGCCGATATTATTGGGGCACAAATTGAATTGTCATACATACTCGGGGCGTCCCTTTATTGTGTTTTAATGGTGGACGCGCACGTACGGTGTATTGGGTTTGTTTATATGAATAGTGGTTTCAGATTTAGTTACCTAACTAATATTCTGACTCGTGATTTTATACATAGCACTTAATACGTTCTATGTCTGACTGATGTTGATATCGTTTTCGTCATTAGAATCACGCACCGAAACAGCAAGTATGCAAAAAAGCACGATTTCTGTTACCCCTTACAAATTAATTATTAACCCTTTATTTTTTTTAATTAATTAATATTTTTTTTATCGTTATAGAAATATATAATCTGTGAAGACTTCAACCTATTACGGTTCATGAGATACAGCCTGCTGACAAACAAACGGACGGACGGACATCGGGGGCTCATTAATAAGGTTCCGTTGGTTACCCTTTTTTTTTTGTGGGAATTCATCCAATGACATCTCCCGCTCTAGGGTGGAGCGGAAGGGCGTGTCAGACTCTTACTGACTAAAACCCACCCCTGTTCCTTCCCTGCCCTGAGTGCCCAGGGGCGAGGTAACACTTTCGAATTTATCCTCAACCCCTTTTTTTTTGTGGGGTGGGAAATCATCCAATAACGTCTCCCGCTCTGGGTGGAGCGGGAGGGCGTGTCAGACTCTTACTGACTAAAACCCACCCCTGTTCCTTCCGGCCTTTGAGTGCCCAGGGGCGAGGTAACTCTGTTTCGAATTTATCCTCAACCCCCGGGCAGGCATCGGCCATGACGGGCCCCGTCCTTAATGCTGACAACTCTTTGAGGCGCGCGTGGAACACTACGCGCCATCGACTCTCGGGCCGGGTGCTGATCAGACGGCGAGCTACCCATTACTCGCCGTCCGCAGGCCCGGGTCTACGGTGGCCGGAAATCGTCCCGCGGTGCCGGGAATGCGGTGCCGTCTCCTGAGGCGGCTACTCCTGAGAGCGTGAGGGTGACTCCGTTGTTGAGTCTCCCTCACGCGTCCCGCCTCCGCCTTCGCGAGCATTACTGCTTCGCAGAAGGAGGAGACGGCCTCCCATTCCCTCTCGCTCCGTACCATGGCCTGAACCAGGGCAGGGCGACAGAGGCAGAGCTCTGCCCAAGCGGGGCAAACCTCCACCGTATGCTCCACCGTGTCCTCTGGGCGATCCTCGCAGTGGAAACACCCGGGATCCTCAACCCCTGGGCAGGCATCGGCCATGACGGGCCCCGTCGTGTTTGCTGGGAACTAGTTGAGGCCGTCGACTCTCGGGCCTGGTGCTCATCGGACGGCGAGTTACCCACTACTCGCCGTCCGCAGGCCCGGGTGCCGTCGGTTAACCTTTGAGCACGTAACCCTCAAAACACTATCGATTTTAAGAAACAAACTGTTCTGTATTTCTTACAATGTCACTCCAATTCTTGCTGTTTCTTCAAACAAATGATTCCTACTTGAAATACGTTTTCTCTAAAAATAAAGAAGCTTTCAATAATATTGGCACTTGCTCAGGTACTTTACATTTCATGAGAACTCAAGTCAAATAGTTGCATGGAAGAATATTGAGATTTTATTGAACAAATTCTATATTTTGATGTACCTACTACGAGTTTTCGATGGGAAATCACAAATTCCTTTTAAAGATGCTATAAAAAAAAGAAGTAATAAAAAACTTTTTTACAAAAAAGACAACCGACTTCCAAAAAAAAAATACACTAATAATTAAAAAAATAACTTTAATTTCGGAAGTCGGTGTTTGTATTTTACTTCTTCGTTATTTGACACCGATTTCCGAAATTAAAGTTATTTTTTAATTTTTAGTGTATTTTTTTTTGGAAGTCGGTTGTTTTTTTTTTGTAAAAAAGTTTTTATTTTTCACTTTTTAGTTGGTATACCCCAGAACTAAAAACCCCAATAACATGGAACGTGGAATTAAAACATTTGGAGAACACCAAAACGTCATTGAGGTATACGTATTTTTCGTTTTTGTTCAATTTCTCAAAAAGCGCTTAATCAATTTCGATAAAATTTCTATGGGACCACTTCTGGGGTATGACCTACCAAACAAGAAAAGAATCATCAAAATCTATTCACAAGTGGCAGAGAAATCGCGTAACATACATACAAAAAAAATACAAAAAAAACATACAGACGGATTGGAAGTCGGTTAAAAATGACGTCAAAGAATTAAAAACACGCAGAAGTTTGACGTGAAATAATGTCATTAAGCAACGTGAAATAATTTCACTAAGCAACTAAAGAAACATGGTGATTGGCGATTACAGCAACCAGCATCTTGACACAAGTGGTACAAATTCGTCAGTGGCGTTCGGGCAATAAATAAAAAAATTGCCCCCTAGCGCACGAACCGAAAACTATTGAAGATCACTGAATTTGCAACATAAGTTGCTAGGTCTACGCAGCTTGGATAAATTAAACAAAAATCGTTGTTAACAGCTAATAAAATTGCAAATTGCCTATTGCCGCAACTTGGATATCAAAATAGCTCCGCTCGCTCCATCATTTCTGCCAAAAGACGTCCACTGCTGAACAAAGGCCTCCTCCAAGTGTCGCCAGAATGACCGGTCCTGTAAGTCTCGCATCCATCGGCTACCAGCGACCCTCATCAGGTCATCGGTCCACCTTGATGGAAGCTTTCCAAAGCTGCGACTTCCGGTACGCGGTCGACACTCCAGAACTTTTCAGCACTTCGACCGTCTGTTCTGCGAGCAATGTGCCCTGCCCACTGCCACTTCAGTTTGAAGATTCTTCGAGCTATGTCGGTAACCTTGGTTCTCTTGCGGATGTTATCATTCCTGATTCGATTACGCAAGGAAACTCCGAGCATAGCCCTCTCCATTGGGTGTGTAATGTTTGGTATAATAACAGATAGTCTAATTTCATTTGACATTATAATAATAATTTATTTAATAAAGAAAAGTATTACATTTTTTTTTACATTGGCCCCAAACTAGGCAAGCCTGTATCTTGGGTACCAATATTGAGGTTTACCATTTAAAAGATTTTTGACAAAAAATGTTCGGTTACAAAAAAAAGCAAATTCATTACAAACAAAATTAAATTACAGGAAAACAAAAGCTGAAAGCAATCAAATAATTCCCTGATAATAATAATATTTTATATTTCAACGCTAGGTAATTTGTTACTGTAAGTGTGTGAAAGTGAGAAAAAATGTGAATATGAATATGAGTGTTTGATTGTGAATATGAATGTGGGTGTGAATATGTGCATAAATGTGAGTGTAAGTGTGTGTGTGTGTACGTGTGAGTGTAAGCGTGAAGATGTTATAGTGAGAGTGCAAGATAAAATATGTGAGCGGCAGATTCGTTTTAGCTTTATTTTGCCACCATAATTAATTTTTCATCTTTGTTATATGATAGGCTCAGCAGCCAGGAAGATTATCTTTTGACTGTTTCAGAGTCAGATTTTTTATGTAACATAACTTTCATATGATATAATTTTCATATGCTATAAAAACATTTAGCCTAATTTCATATGATCTAATGTTATATTTGATATAATTTTCATTTTCTCTAATTTAATTTAGTATAACGTTCATTTCATATAATTTTCAAATTGTGTAATGCTCTTTTTATATAATGTTCATTTGACCTAACTTTCATATTAACTAATTTTTTAAGGTAACGCATCGTTCTTGAGAAAAGCAAATTATATTGTAACATAACCTCAAACATTAAAGTTGCTTCTTCATCGTCTCCGGCGCTGCGCGAAGTGCAACCCCTTCGCCCTTACGTAAAAAGGCATAGACATACGTGCGAGCCGTAGCGGCTGAGGCTTGTCGCCGGGGGCAACTAGCAAGCCGAAGCTGCGGAGGTGAGCGAGCGTGATGCTCGTTCGCTTATCGCTCAACGGATGCACAATCTCAACTTAACACAACAATAAGAACTCGAACACAACAAATAGTAGTCCCTCTTGAACCTCTTTCAAAACTTCTCAATATTTCACAGACGACTAACAAACTTCGCCCGGATTTACCTGCATTAAGTGATTAGTTCCATTTGTGAAGCGCACAGCTTGAGCCAAACTGTCGAACTGTATTGTGTGATAAAGTTTCAGGCTTGCTGATTAATTATGAATTTCTATGAGTCTAGGAATTTAAATGGACGTAGGTTTTGTCTAGGGAGATGAAGTTGTAAATAGGAATGAGAATATAAGTGTTTATTGGTGCCCACACAACTTTGCTCAGCTCCTAATGGTTTGAAACGAATGCCGGCCAAAGTATGTTTTTTTTTTTTTTATGTTTGATAGGTTCGCGTTTGACCACTATCTCACCTGATGGCAAGCGATGATGTGGTCGAAGATGGAGCACGCTTGCCTAGAAGTAACCTATTCACTCTTGTCTTAAAGACTCCCAGGTTATAGCTATCAGGAAACACAGACTCCGGTAGGGAATTCCACTCTCTAGCTGTACGCACAATGAATGTTTTCTCAAAACGCTTTGTGCGTATGGAAGGGATGTCTACCATGAACCGGTGGCACTTCGCCGTACGTTTTGTGGTCCTTTGATGAAACGGGGTTGGCGGAATCAAATCATGCAATTCCGTAGCAGACTCCCCAAAATGTAATCGATAGAAAACCGACAGGCTAGCAACTCGGCGTCTATGTTCAAGACTTTGGAGTTTCGACTCAACGAGTCTATAATGATAGATGCCCTTGAGTCAATTGAGAAACGAGCCAAGAGGATCATCGGCAATGGCCGATGATCCTCTTGGCTCGTTTCTCAATTGACTCAAGGGCATCAAGCTGGTATGGTGTCAAGCATTTTTCAGGCGCAGTTATTGCATCGTAGACATCATCCCTAAAAAGTTAAAAAAAAACCGGCCAAGAGCGCATCGGACTCGCGCGCAAAGGGTTCCGAACAAATCATATTTTTGTTAGGTTTTTTTAAAATGCCTCCATCTATAAGATTTCCTGTAATCTATAAGTAAAGATCTACTTTCTGCATTTTTTTTTCAAAATTTTAGGTTTCGGAGATAAGAGGAGGAAATGGTTATTTTTCATCTATTTTTCTGAAATAACTTACAAAATTATATATTTTAAAATTATGAATAAAATATATTTAAGACTCCCACAATGTGTCCTTTCATTTGATATTTCACACGACAGAGTTTGGAAAATATTGATTTTTAATTTTCGGACTTTCACCCCAAAAGTGACCCCCATATTCCAATTTTTTTTATTTAGGGTACACTTCCGTATTTGGGTCAGAGATATTCATGTGTGTACCAAATTTCAACTCTATCGATCCAGCAGATTCGGAGCAAATTGGCTGTGACTGACGAACAATCAGACAGACACACGAGTGATCATAAAAGGGTTCCGTTTTTTCATTTGCAATTTCGGAACTCTAAAAACAAAAATAAAAAGACATCATCCCTCGCTTTTTACCCGACTGCTCTAAAAAGAGGGTAATGTTTTTCGAGAGTATGTATGTATGTAAGTATGTATGTTTGTTCGTCTATTTCTTTGGCCATACCCTGCAGCCGGCTGGATTTTAACAAATGAGGTATCACTATATTGGTCTTGACAGCTGAAGTAATAAACAACAAATAAAAACAGAAAGGCGGACGCCATTAGCTACTGTGGTCGTTTTTTTTTATGGCATCACATGTGATCTCGTGGCTACAGTAATAACAGCCGCACGGGTCGACCCATCAAGGTAAGCTACGCTTGCCGGGGTTGATCCATGGATGGGTGACCATCTTTACATACCAAGACTTCTCCGTGTCTCGGAAAACACTTTTAGCCGTTGGTCCCGGCTGTCAATCATGAATTTTTGATAGTCGTTACGGATCGTCAGAACCCCGAAAGTCTGAGAACCAGTCTTACCAAGGGGTATCGTATTACCCAGTAACTGGGTTTCGGAGGTCAGATTGGCAATCGCTCCATGTAAAATACTGGTACTCAGCTGAATTATATAGATTCAAGTTCTTAAAACTTAACAGACAGATGTGTTGCTGGGGAGTTTGTTGGCCACTTCTTCTTCACAGCTAAAACACTAGGAAGTGGTGACGGGCGGGCGTTTTTTGGGGGACTGTCTTTATGTAGAACTTTGACGTTCAAAAAGTGCTGGTTCTCAGCCTAGTTTGAATAAATGACTTTTGATTTATTTTTTTTTGCATCCGGCTAGACTGGAAGCCGATAATTGAGAAATCAAAGGCTAGGCAGATGATGAGTCATGTGGGATATCAGAATAAAGGGTTTGAGGAGGCGATTGCAGAAATATAACTCACTAAATTATTTGACTAAAACCCGACTGCAGAAAACAAGTAGTTCCGAACAAGAACTTTTCAAGCAGTCTGATGCAGTTTTGATATGCAAGATCGAGTTCATTGTGAAATTTAAAGAAAATGCATTTTTTTATAAAAAGTTTAGTATAGGTACAAATCTTTTCTAAATATACAAAATAACAGTTTCAACAATCTTCTCTGAAAATTACTTGTAAAAATTCACTTACAAGTAAAGTTACAAAATCAACAAACAAAATCACCCCATCTTAAGGCTCAGTGCTTTCTTAAACATTCATTAGTCACCTTTTGTCCGTCCGTCTGTATGTCACATCTCGGAAACTGAGGGGCGTTAGACCGACTATTAATGTTGCTGCTAATGATGTCTGATACGGATTTGTATATTCAAGCTGTATGCGTTTGGGGGCAGACAGTAATGATTGGTGTTATAAATCGTTTATTTTTACAGTTGTTAGGGTTTGATGTGTAATTGTGTTCTTATTTGTACATTGTATGTATTTTTGTTACTTTGTTGCGCTTTAAGGACCAAACGCGTGGGCCAATTTTGATCATTCGTACGTCAATTGATTCGTCTTAATCTTATGAGTGCTACTAAAAACTGGCAGAAATCAAAATACAACATGGCGACAACGCTATATTCTGAAAAAGAAAAAAAATTAAAGTCGACGAACTATATTAACTGCGGTATCAAAATAAAGGGTTTGAGGAGGCGATTCCAAAAATTTAACTCAATAAAATATATAAAATAAAATATATTTTCAAAAAACCTGACTGTAAAAAACTTGAAAGTTCCTAACAAGACAGTTGGTAGCACTTTGTAAGCACTACTGTCGAGCATGAAATCCTGGTTCTGAAGTTTTTTTTTTTTGGCGGGGTGGGAATTCATCCAATAACATCTGCCGCTCTGGGTGGAGCGTGAGGGCGTGTCAGACTCTTACTGACTAAAACCCACCCCAGTTCCTTCCCTGCCTGAGTGCCCAGGGGTGCGGTAACTCTGTTTAGAATTTATCTGCTACCTCTAGGCATGCAGGCCCCGGCCACGATGGGCCCCGTCAGTGGTGGCTGAAAATCATCTCTTTGAAGTGCGCGTGAAACACTACGCGCCGTCGACTCACGGGCCTGGTGCTGATCGTACGGCGAGCTACCCACTGCTCGCCGTCCGCAGGACCGGGTGGGTTTGATGCTCAGGGTAGTGAGACAAATTACATTTCTGTTGGCGTTCACGCTAACGCTTAGTAAAAAATGTAGGGAAATGACATTACCTGCGGAAAGAACTGTCCCGTGACTCACGTCCAGTAATGTCATTGCCATACATTTTGTACTAAGAGTCAGCGTGAACGCCAGGCAGTTTTTCGACTGCCCCAGAAAAAGGGTTGTTCGAGAGTTAGTATGCCTATTTCTTTATCACGCCCTATAGTCTGAACTGCTGGATATATTTAAATAAATGAGATCTCATTAGATTCATCTTGAAATATATTTTTAATAAACATAAGATAGCGGCCGCAGCTAGATAAGAGAGGTCGTATTTTTTGGTGAAATAGTCATGTGGGGTAGGTAAATCTGTGATTGGACTAAAATAAATGTCACCTGTTGGTAGTATTAGATGGTTTGAAAAGTGACTTTTTGTCGTTTTTACGGTCTGGTTTTTTGACACAAGTCAATGTAAAAAAGTACGGACGTTGAATGAACATATATCATGTTTCTAATACAAAGGTTAATGATAAAAAAAAATGAAAAGAAACTCCCAAGACTTCAAAGAACCTAAATAAAATGTCATTTTTATTTGGAGGGGGGGTGGGAAATCATCCAATGACATCCCCAGCTCTGAGTGTTTTTCAGCAGTCTGATGCAGTTGGAAACACTTTGTAAGCACAACTGTCGAGCATGAAATCCTGGGTTCGATGCTTTTAATTTTTTTGGCGGGGTGGGCAATCATCCGATGACATCTCCCGCTCTGGGTGGAGCGGGAGGGTGTGTCAGACTCTTACTGACTAAAAACCACCCCTGTTCCTTCCCTGCTCTGAGTTCCCAGGGGTGCGGTAACTCTGTTTCGAATTTATCCACAACCCCTGGGCAGAAATAATATGTACTACGAGTAACTTTTCAACATCAGACGGTATCAATCTGTCTACTCTTTTTCCGACAGTTTAACCTGATACATCTGAACACCAGTTTTTTTACATAAAACGACTGCCCATCTGACCTCCACAACCCAGTTACTGGGTAATGCGGTAATTCTGACGACCCGTAACGACTGTCAAAGATCCACGATTGACAGTCGGGACCAACGGCTTAACGTGCCGTAACGCCGAGGCACGGAGGAGTCTCGGTATTTAAAGATGGTCACGCATCCATGGACCAACCTCGGCAAGCGTAGAATAACCTGATGGATCGACCCGTGCGGCTGTTATTACTTTAGCTACGAGCTCCTTCGGTTTTTTTAACATAAGTCATTGTAAAATAGCCGTTCTTTTTATATTGACTTTGACTTGAATGACCATATTGTATCATGTTTCTATTTCAAAGGTTAACGATAAAAATTAAAAGAAACTCCCAAGACTTCAAATAACCTAAATAAAATATCCGAAGATTAACTTTTCAACATCAGACGGTATCTCATTTAAATATAACAACCCAACATCAAAATAAACAAAAAATACTGTCAATAGAATTACGTCCACCGTCAACTTAATAGAATAGAACGCACAGCACAATAGAGCAGAGTATCGAGTAGAACATTTTGCTCGTGTTTCTGTAAACAGTATGTAAACGACGAGGGTACAGCCAGTCACTCTGTTTGCTTTGGATTGGTTATGAAATATACGGGTAGGCAGTTGGGCGAATATTCATTTAAATTTAGAATTTGGTTTCATTTATAAGTGTTCAGTGTAGTTTCATCTATTATATCATCATCATCATTTCAGCCGAAAGACATTCACTGCTAGACATAGGCCTTCCCGAAGTGTAGCCACAACGACTGATCCTGTGCATGTCACATCCATCGGAATTCCGCGACCCTCCCCAGGCCATCGGTCCACCTTGTGAAAGGCTTTCCAATGCTGCGTCTACCGGTACCGGTTGCCAACTTTTCGGCCCTATTGGCCCTATCCTATACATCATCATCATTTCAGCCGAAAGACGTCCACTGCTGGACATAGACCTCCCCCAAGTGTCGCCACAATGACCGGTCTTGTGAGTCTCGCATCCATCGGCTACCCGCGACTCTCACCAGGTCATTGGTCCACCGATCTTCATCGACCTTCCGGTACGCGGTCGCCACTCCAGAATTTTTCGGCCCCATCGACCATCTGTTCTGCAAGCAATGTGCCCTGCCCACTGTCACTTCAGTTTGGCGATTCTATCCTACACATCTTACTTTAAATAAATAGTTGCAGTAACTTAATTTTGAACGAATTCCAAATAAAGTGCCAAAAGATGGCATCAATGTACATTAAGGTTCAAGAGTTACTGAAACAATTTGCCAAAAATCTAAATAAAAATAGTAGAACAGGAATTTCAGTCACAAAATCTAGCTCCATTAATATCACGCTCCACAAAACAAAAGCCCGTATGTCTCAACAGATTCATCTGCATGCAGCTCCGTTTTTTCTGTGACTTCCCTTACTCCATGCGATTGGGATAAAATCGTTTGCAACGCGCAATTGTTTCGTATCGCCTTGATTTTGAATTTCATTAGTCGAACATGACTGTCTGACGACTAATTGTGTTAGACTCTGAAAAGGAACCTCAGCTTATTTCGTATCGTATTTTGGAGGGATATTTCAGATATCTGGACATATTTAGTGCAATGGAGGGCTTTGTTTAGATACTTCTTCTTCCAATTCGCCACTTTTCACGTTATTCGGGGTCGGCTTTCTTAGTCCATTTTTTATGGGGTTGTGAAATCATCCAATGACTTCGCCCGCTCTGGGTGGATCGGGAGGGCGTGTCAGACTCTTACTGACTAAAACCCACTCCGGTTCTTCCTAGCCTGAGTACCCAGGAGCACGGTAACTCTGTTACGAATTTATCCGCGACCCCTTGGCAT
Organism: Polia nebulosa; assembly: GCA_951329385.1. NCBI lineage: Eukaryota > Metazoa > Arthropoda > Insecta > Lepidoptera > Noctuidae > Polia > Polia nebulosa. Next base: position 5,624,692 of record OX589609.1, read on the forward strand.
GAAGGCATCGGCCATGATGGGCCCCGTCAGTGGTGGCTGACATACATCTCTTTGAGACGCGCGTGGAACACTACGCGCCGTCGACTCTCGGGCCTGGTGCTGATCGGACGGCGAGCTACCCATTACTCGCCTTCCGCAGGCCCGGGCTTTCTTAGTACTGAGGTGCCACTTGTTCTGGTAAGCATCGTTTGTAGATAGACCGCTCGTCTTCATGTCTTTCTGGACACTCGTCATTCAACATGTTAGCCGTCTACGTCTCCCTCTCCTGGGTGTCGTCATGGAAAGATACTTTTTCACTACGTGGACATCAAGTCTTCGCATTACATCTCAGTCTGGATTCGGTAAAGAATATTTTAGCCAGTTCGACGTGGCTCGTGAAAAGAAATACTAAAAACATACTCAGCAGGATTTCGGGGAGGCCTTTGCCCAGCATTGGATCGGTATGTGATAAACAAAAAAAATATATATTAACCTGTATAATAATAATAATGTTGTTTTATTTACAAATGATTTCAAACAATATTATCATTTTTCAAACCTTATTAGAGTTCCGTACCCGAAGGGTCCAAACTGAGCCCCATTGCTGTCATTCACGTGTCCGTCTTTCCATCTGTCCGTCTGCCTGTCTGGCCGTCTGTCACAAAATTTTGTTCCAAAGAATTTTCATTGTGATATTGATAATGTTTATTATCACCAAACATCACCATCTATGTATATTTTACTAACAAATACCAATATATTGATAAATCAGATTTTTTTCTTGAAGTGGGAACTTCAAAGAAAAAATCTTTTGGTACGGAACCCTAAATGTGAAAAGTACGTCACGCATTTAGCCGGCTTTTTTTAAATTCTTAGTCCATTTCATTCATTCAATAACAAAACCCCACAGTAAATCAGTTAGTCTAATTAACCCCAACTATTTATATAACAACGTATCGATACCAAATTACACTGACAAGCTAATCAGGCGTACATTATACATAGACAATAATGCAATCATCTATATATTATGCAAACACGGTAATGACTTGCGCTAATAGATTCCGTTCCACTGATTTGCCTCATTAGATGGTGGAAATTACAAGGTGTTAGTAGCGCTAAGTCAATAGATATGGGAGTTTGTTTGGCTGTACTCATCTTTGTTTGAAATAAGGTATTATTTTGTGTCTATTTTGTAGTAGTTCAGCAGTCCGGCAGTCACCTCGTGATCAAGACACAATTGAAATATACAGTGTGAGTCTTTATAACGTGCACATATCGAAATGAGGGAATCTATGCTTAATTTTACCGACGGAAACAAACAAACAAACGTAAACAAATCGGTGTTACTTTAAAGCTAAACGATATATCGCGATTAAACAAGCTCCACAGTGATAAGGCGTCCTCATAAAATGAAGATTGTGAAAAAAAACTACCCTCAATTAAAAATAAAGATGTTTTTTTAGCAAAAACCTGTTTTATTTTTCATCAATTTATAAAAAATATAAAATAATTTTTTTTTTAAATATTTCTTTCCGTTTATAAAATTAAGCATCGATTCCCTCATTTCGATATGTGCACATTATAAAGACTTAAACAGAATCAAAATTGGTTATGTATGTCGGGCTGGTTTCCGCAACTCCATGCTCAAGGCGCGTAATTTGCGCGTATTATATTCGATCCACCCCAGCTCCTCAAGGAAGGTCAGAAGCGCCCTGGTATTACTGACTATTAGCTTAGGTTACCCAGGTAACTTACATATGTAGCAACTACTGGGCAGCTTAATAGCAGAATTTTTTTGTAGCAGCAATTGGTTTATCAAAATTTGGTATTAGGAAGAGTGGGGGCGTGACGGAAACATCTCGCTATCTCCTTTGTATGTGCGTAACCTAATGGCGGAGAAGTCGCGTGTCCTTTTGTGCATCGTTTTTCTGTTATTTGACAGTCTCCCCTTCTAGATTTGAAAGGTTACCAACTTATATAATAATGAACAGATTTGAAAAATAGCCTTTTGTGGCCTCTACTGGACCATGAGTGTACCATGAGGTCTGGCCATGCTGCGCATTTTGGTACACGGTCATCATCATCTTCCTGCCCTTATCCCATGTTACATGGGGTCGGCGCAACACGTTTTTGTCTTCCATTCTGTCCTGTCAGCCGTCACGCTATCACTTACAGGGAGTAACTTTCTTTCATATCACTCCTCACACAATCCATCCATCCTTTTGGTACACGGTAGTTACTTCAAAACCTTTAAAATTTTGACCCTATATTCTATTATTCTGACATCTGCCGGCAATACATCGCTTACTGACGGTTCTATAGGTAATTTACAGTGGTGTGAGCTATTTTTATAGTATGAGTATGAGAGCCATTATGAGAGAAGAGTTGAAAAAAAAGTTAACAATACCGAGGTCAAAGTTAACAATAACCGAGATAATATTTTTAATCTATTTATTTCCACCATGAATAAAAATATTGCCTAACAATCTTTTTGAGGACAGATTATGTGCGCTAATGATTCAGATTTGTTACTCGCTTACAGGTCTTTGTCTGTTAATGGACCCACACGTACGCCCCTCTACTATTCTATACTTTTGAACGGTAAAGTAGATGTTCAAAATGTTTTTCATTTGTCCAGGTTTTTTGTTTTCCAAATTTTTTGCTATTTCCTTAGGCCATTTATTTAGAATACAAGGAAGAGCATATGTTCAAACCCTTTTAACGTATTCATTATTTACTTTTGGCAGTTTATACAGAGGCAAGTAACTAAGACAGGTTACGAACAAAATTAAGTCTTGATACTTGTTTTCTGTAACTTACTCATATTGTGTTCACAATATTCAGAGGCAATAGCTAATCACTTTATCACATACATTTATGGCTTTACAATATTGGAATAGCTTATCTCTCTCTTACGTATTGTGGGTGCGTTCACAAACATGTATACTCACATACACGCAGACCCGGAATCATACAAATATTTATTCCGTGCGGGAAACAAACCCGCGACGCGCAGTGATCTTTACTATTTGTATTTGTATATTATTTAAATATATTTTTAAAGTAATAAATAACGTAATAGGATAAAGAGGCTGAAATAAAAATATATATATATATATATATACAAGCGGCATATAAAAGGGAGGAGTATAATTCATTGGGCATCGAAAAATTCGTCCACATCGCTGTCAATGGGAAAAGTGCCCAGAACGCTGGCAGCATTGCCACGTAGAATGGCAATGCTAATAAGTTAAGGTAAGTTTTATAAGTTCTTCCATAACTGGTTATACCATAATTGATAGCAGCATCGGCTAATGCCATATACACCAATCTCAAAGTCCTATAAGGCAATTTGTGCTTTAATATACGCAATATTGACATAATATCTCAATCTTATGATCAATCTTTAGACCTAGGTAGGTATACATGCTCTTTAAAATTTTCAATCGGTTTATAGTCACAGAATTCCAAGCACAGATGCATGCACTGGTGTTCACGAGCTACGACTCTTGGTGTTCCTTGAGTTTTAAAGTATGGTGAATGAATGTGCATGAATTGAGTTTTTTGATAGTTGACATTTAAAAACTACAAGTAGGCACAGCTATTGCTGTTAATTTAAATAAAATCCCATGAATACTTAGTTCACCTGGTAATCCGAGGATTGAACCTACAACACCAAAAAGATAGTTTACAATATTCAATCATTTATTTTGTAAAACATAGGTATAGTCACAGATAGTATATCGTCAAAAATATGTGCTCTATGTTTTGCCAATATATGGCATACTAAATCAACATAAGCAATTATAATTAAGGTAGCATGCCAATAGATTACATTAAAATAATAATTCAATTTAAAATATGTCAATCAGGTAAACAGGTCATTACAATTTTAGATATACGTCTTAATACATTCATACTAAACCAATAAATATTATATTCTAAATTCAGGAACGTTACCCTTTTATTCAAATTCAAGTAACAAAACAATACGATTACACCGGAGGGTAAATACATTGAGTGATGTGGCAACCTACTACGAGGAAAAATATATAAAAAAATATTCGAAACACTACCCACACCGTATCCAGTCAGTCATCCGTCAAAAAGCAACCGCCTGTAGTTTTATAAAGAAGAGGGGAAGAACTGATATTTTCGATATTATTATAATATACCTTTTTTAGATACGTCAAAGTTTCAGTTGGGTTCCGTTTACAAAAAAAATAGTATTTTGTGATTCGGTTTCATAAAATCAAATCAACTATCTCGTTGCTCTAATGGTCGCAAATGCAATATCAGACTACTATAACTACTATGACGTCTTATAACTTCTCCCGCTCTGGGTGGAGCGGGAGGGCGTGTCAGACTCTCACTGACTAAAACCCATACGTGTTCCGTCAGTTTCCTGTGCCAGGGTAGCGGTGACTCTTTCAAACCTTTCGCGAACCTGGCGACTAATAGGACATCTTAAAATGATCATAATTCCTATGTGAGAGACAGATGGTGCTATACAGGACAAATTGATGTCAATTTACACTTTATCTGACAAATTTCAATGAGAACTACTCAATAGCTGTCTGCAATTTGAAATTGTGCTCGGCTTAGGACAATTGCTAACCACTGTAACATATTATGGGACTTAAACATAATTAACCAAATATTTATGTATGAACCGGATAGTCAAAAGTCAGAAAATCTAACAGCAGTCTCGCCGAGGGGTACCGTGTTAGTGTGGTGGTCTGATAGACAGTCGCTCCATGTAAAATACTGGTATTGAGCTTGATCTGGTCTGGGCAAAGGCCAAATGCTTCCTTCAAAGCCTTGCCAAAGGGCAAACACACTTTCAGGTGTTCTTGTTACGTGAGGACCGCCCAGAAGACACGGTGGAGCATACGGTGAAGATCTGCCCCGCTTGGGCGAAGCCCCGCCGTGTCTTCGTGAAATCGATCAGCGGCAGTGACCTCTCGCGCCCGGCCCTGGTCCAGGCCATGGTACGGAGCGAGAGGGAATGGGAAGCAGTCTTCTCTTTCTGCGAGTAATGCTCGCGAAGGAGGAGGCGGAACGGAAAAACGATCTCCGGCCACCGTAGACCTGGGCCTGCGGACGGCGAGTAGTAGGTAGCTCGCCGTCCGATCAGCACGAGGCCCGAGAGTCGACGGCCCGTAGGGTTCCATGCGCGCCTCAAAGAGTTGTCAGCAACAATGACGGGGCCCGTCATGGCCAATGCCTGCCCAGGGGTTGAGGATAAATTTGAAACAAAATTACCTCGCCCCTGGGCACTCAAGGCAGGGATGGAACAGGGGTGGGTTTTAGTCAGTAAGAGTCTGACATGCCTTCCCGTTCCACCCTAGAGCGGAAGAAGTCATAGGATGATTTCCCACCCCACAAAAAACAAAAAGGGTACTTATCACGAGCCACGTCGGACCAGCCCATGTGGTAGGTCTAGGTTGTATCGCCACCTTTTGTTAGGCCGGCCTCGGCGGCGCCATCCAACCTGAGGCACCTACTTTGTGCGGTAGGCACTATTTTTCGATGCTTCAACGTGATAATAAAACCTTTTAGATACTTAAAGCACAGTCCTACGCACTGTTATACCTTGCTCATGATAGTAGAATGACTGACCATACAGACATCATTATCATCATCAGCCTTTTAATGTCCCCACTGCTGGGGCACAGGCCTCCTCTCTGTAAGAAGGTGTGGGCGAGACATGCTAGTCAGTATTCTGTAACTGTATAAATGTAACTTAGATACCACATTCATTTGGGTTGCACGCCAGTTTGGTCGAAACTCGGTACGGGTCAAAAGTCTTATTTAAATTCTAACTCTATTCTTCCTAATTCCATTGTCAACTAATTAATGTTTCAATAATTCTAATTCAATAAACTGTGGCTCCAGATTAATAATAGTTTCTTTTATAATACAACTAGCAACCCACCCCAGCTTCTCACGGATATAAATTATACACCTAAACTGAATAATTGTCTATTGGAGAAAACCGCTTGGAAATCCGTCCAGTAGTTTTTGAGTTTATCGCGAACAGACACGGCGGGGGACTTTGTTTTGTAATATGTAGTGATAGTGATGATATTCCGAACTCTCTGTGGAAACGGGGCAAACGCGTTAACCAGGACGCGCCAGAGTGGTTAAGGTAATATTACGATGAAAAATTTCAGCACTCACCACCTCAATAGCACTATAAACTATATTATATCACATTACATAAATCGATTCTTCATACTCCCACGGAACCCTACTAGCTCGCTAGCTCAGAGAAAATGTTTAAAACATTAGTGTCGAGGGTATAGCGGGAAGGCGCTGTACTGCGGGCGTGATAAATTGATTTCAGGTTGAATACCTGGGTAGCATCAAACCTATATCTGTATACTTGAGTTATAAGGTCGGTAGAAACATAATTCAGGATGCCGTTCGTACTTAAACACTATAGTGTTTTTGATGAAACAAGGTACACCATTTTGAAATTGTGAGTTTGCAGAATATTATTTTAGAAACTATAACGAACACCTGACCTGGCTAGCTTATATTTTTAATTAATGTAAGAATTATTTATTTAAGAGGAGCTCGTGGCTAAAGTAATACCAGCCGCATGGGTCGGTTCATCAGGTTAAGTTACGCTTGCCGGGGTTGGTCCATGGATGGGTGACCATCTATACATACCGAGACTCCTCCGTGCCTCGGAAAGCACGTTAAGCCGTTGGTCCCGGCTGTCAATCGTGGATCTTTGACAGTCGTAATGGGTCGTCTATTACTACTAATTGGTAGCATGCGCCTGCCCAGGGGTTGAGGATAAATTCTAAACAGAGTTACATCGCCCCTGGGCACTCAGGGCAGGGAAGGAACAGAGGTGGATTTTAGACAGTAAGAGTCTAACACGCCCGCTCCACCCAGAGCGGGAGATGTCATTAGATGATTTTCCACCTAAAATGGTAGCATGCGTAGACGCGCCACGACGTGGCATTGTAATGATGATGATGATCCATTTATTATTTCATCATCATCATCTCAACTGAAAAACGTCCACTGCTGGACATAGACCTCCCCCATTTGTTGCCACAACGACCAGCCCTGTGCGTCTCGCATCCATCGGAATCTCGCGACCCTCATCAGGTCATCGATCAACCATGTAAAAGGTCTTCCAACGTTGTACACGGTCGTCAGTCCAGAACCTATTATTTATTAAATCTATTTGTTGGTAAACAAAACACCAAAAGATTTAAAAAATACAACCACACATACAATCAAACAATTTACCTATCCCTCACAAAGGTCAGTAAGTACACAAAGTCCGTCAGAACCCAAATAAGCTTCTTATACAAAACCTCTTTTTATAATACGCACAAAACTCGGCTATTTTCGATTTGATAGCAAATCGCTTCAAATCCCTTGATAATATCAAAACCTTTAACAGATAACGATCCCAACCCATTTTATACTCTATTTTGTAGTAAACAAAGTTGAAATTTTTTTGCAAGTTCGACATTAAAATATTATTTCAGGCCCCATATTTGTCAACATGTCAAAATAGCCCTTTGATTTCGGTGTCCCTTTAGTAGGTAATATAAAAATGGGGAATAAAGGAAAGGGCGACGCGGTATATCAATTTTGTTAAAGCGATACGTCACACACGTGATTTGGTTGGTTGTAAATAAATATAATACATAAATATTGTATGTTTACTGCTGGCAAATCAGTGTGGATTTTGTACGAAGCTGGAATCACGGGTTTCGTCATAGGCATTTTTTGCGGTTGTTTCTGAAAACTTATTAGGATTAAGGATATCTTCTATCCTGTTTGGTTCATGTATTCTAGAAAAAGCAAAAATAATTAAAAAAACTCTTATAAAATCAAAAAAATAAATAAATAACAAAGAAAATGTATAACTGACTATAATTAAAACAAAAGCTCCTTCCAAAATAAATCTTAAAATATGGCGTCGAAAAGTTCCTTCTCATCACTGTCGACTGGAAGTGTGCCCAAATGTCTGGCGATATTTCTACATCGTATGACAATCCTTAACCGAGAGGCAAGGCTGGCTTTCACCTCGGCTAGGGCCGAAGTGAAAGCCAGCCCTTAGGTTACCCAAAGTATCAACGTTTATATAAACTTAAATGTCAAGTTAATCCAAAGTTATCACAGCTCAAAGTGACTCGTTTTATAAAACAGCAACTTCATAGGTAAAGAGCAAATATTTCAGTTGAAATAAGAATAGATAAGGAAGATAATGGTGCGGATTCTGTTGTGTACAATCTAAACTTAATTTAGGCTATTCCTATCTTTTTCGTTATAATAAAACAAGAAAGAGACAGACGTAAATTAGACCTGTCAAATTTAGTTGAACTAATATTTTCAAACAAATTAAGTGTACAGACTGTTGTCAGCATTACCTGACCCACCCTAAAATCAAACGACTTTGGACCCTCTGCATGTAACATTAAGGTTTATTTAATTTATATGAGCTTATCAGACAACTGCTCGAGGATTTGATGAACAAATACAATAATAATATAGACACGTAAATTTGATCTTTAAAACGTTAGTATTAGGTTATATATTGTGTTCAAGTAATTCTGGTCTCGTGGTCTGTGTGTAAGACTGAGAAAAACGAGGTTCGAGATCAAATCCTGCGACAAAGATGTTGTTTTGCTTTCAATATAAAATTTATATTCCAAAACTATTTCTTGTATTATTGTAAAGAACTACAGACTAGGTATACATAAACTTTTTAAAATGGTAATATTTTCACATAACTTGTAATGAGTGGGTAGTTGAAAAATAAATATTCGTATTCATTATAAAGCTGGTATTCAAATGCTACTATGGAGTGATTATTTAAAATACAAAATAATTTGCACGAGCATTTGCAGCCATCTTCTCGATGGCTGCTCGTGCTGTGCAAGAATAAACTTTATGATAGTATACTATATGGTTCAAATTTTTTTGAATATTGCGTCTAGCATTACAACTAAGATCAAATTTCAATGCGGCTTATAAGAGTTGTGTTGGCCTTGTGGTCACTAAGGTAGTGCGATGTTCATCGTTGTCTACGTTCGAAACCAAGTTTAACCTAAATTTAGATATTTTATTACACTTTTTTACATTTCTTTAATAGACGACGTAGGGTATTGTCTTTTTAAACGGGCAGTTTGTATAGAAATAAAACTAAAAAATTGCAAGTTTAAAATGTTTATTATTTTATTAAAACACTTAAGTAAGATAAAGTAAGTAAATGCTCATATATTTCCAAATTAATATACTTTTTATATTAGTATGCCATATAAACATTAAAAAAGGCATGCTTATGCTTAAAAGTTTGCTATCGAGAAAATGAATTCATCTGTGAAATGCTTTACAAATTTATAGCTGCCTATATGTAGTGAATAAACATGTTATTTAAACAGAAAAAATCTGTTTATAACAATAACATCACCACATAATCTGCAACATTTTAATGGTTGAACAATCAATCCATTGAGCATTTACTTACATGGTGTGTTTAAATATATCTACCTACTAGATGAACTAGTAGCGGAGTGGCGCACCGTCCCTTCCATAACTTGTTGTAAGCGGCTACGCATACCGCGCACCATGTTCCAACACAAATCTTTACCTCTCATGTGCTCCCAAGTCGATGTCACGACCTCAGCCAAGTTGTGTTTGTTTCGCACTTCCGTTGTGTCCCAATTTAAAACCATTTGACCCCATAGATTTTCTATAGGGTTCAAATCAGGACTTTTAGATGGCCAATTAATAACTGTCACACCTTTTTGAGCAGCTAACCATTCCCGCACAATGCCTGCACGGTGGATAAAGCAGTTATCGTGCTTGAAATAAATATGTGACGTTGGATAGGTAATTCTCACAGTCGGCAGCATGACGTCACGCAGAATCTCCAAATACAAACTGCTATTAAACCTACCACCAACTTCCACCAATTCACCAGGTCCCATGGACGACATCCAGCCCCAGTAGCCCAGGGTTATTCTACCCCTGGTTCTACAAGGTAGCAAGCACTTCTCGTTGTAACGTTCTCCTTTCCTCCGCCATAAGATTTTACGTCCATCTTTGTCCGATTTAAATGATTTTTCATCAGTGAAGATCACAACATTTTCTTCCCAATTAAAATTTAAATATTCCTGGGCAAAACGGACCCTTTCTGCACGATGAGCAGGTGTCAATGCAATTTTCTGTGCCGGTTTATAATTCTTTATCCCAGCAACGTGTAAATGCCTTCTCACTGTTTCCACTGAAATATTGTGGTTTATTGCGGTTGCACGAATGGGCAAAAATGGATTTTCAACGTGGCTTGAAACAATAGCCCGGTGGCGTTCGAATTCGGGACTATATTTAATGGCTTTTGCTCCTGGACGAATCCGCTGAATATTTCCATTGTCTCCATAACGTCTTAGCCATAGCCTGACCGTATTTCTCTAAAACAAAAATAAACATTTTTGGAACCGTGTATGTAACCTGTAAGGAATGAATATAATGGTAAAATAGCCAACTACGCGTTCATTCATCACAATCAATAAAATAAAATAGGTATAAAAAAACACTTACTGCTATATTAAGTCGGCGACCAATCTCTCTAATTCCAACATTCTGCTCATGTAAAAATATTGTTTTATGTTTGGTATAGTCGTCAAGTTGCGACATGATGCTATATTACAGCAAATTGCTTAAAAATACTTAACGAGTTAAACGATTTACAAATGTGTGTGCGCAGTCACTGCTATTAGGCGTAGTGTAAATTTTGTTACTTAGATGAATTTATGATCTACCTCACGAAGTAACCGTGCCCTGGTTCAGGCCATGGTACGGAGCGAGAGGGAATGGGAGGCCGTCTCCTCCTTCTGCGAAGCAGTAATGCTCGCGAAGAGGGAGGCGGCACACGTTAGGGAGGCTCAGCAACAGCCGAGTCGCCCTAGCGCCCCCAGCCGCGACCGCCGCAGGAGACGCCAGGGGCCGCGAGACGATCTCCGGCCACCGTAGACCCGGGCCTGCGGACGGCGAGTAGTGGGTAACTCGCCGTCCGATCAGCACCAGGCCCGAGAGTCGACGGCGCGTAGTGTTCCACGCGCGCCTCAAAGAGTTGTCAGCAAAGTGTAGGGGCCTGCCAAGGCCGGTGCCTGCCCGGGGGTGGAGGATAAATTCGAAAGAGTTACCTCGCCCCCGGGCACTCGAGGCAGGGAGGAACAGGGGTGGGTTTTAGTCAGTAAGAGTCTGACACACCCTTCCGCTCCACCCTAGAGCGGAAGAAGTCATAGGATGATTTCCCACCCCCCAAAAAAAAAAAAAAAAAAAAACCTCACGAAGTAAATGTTTTACTTCGTATTCAACCATTCTTGATAAATATAAATTCTGTGAACTTAAAGTTTTTTTAAATTACCCACCCGTTTACAAGATAAGTTATTAGGCGAAAATCATATTGGTCGTTCTTTAATATTGCAAGCAATATTGAAGAAATTAAATCAAATTAAAAAAGAAACTGATGTATAGGTGGACTGTGTTTTCGAACCCACATGCTGTTCGTCGTCAATCCAGCATCAAACCACAAGAACTTGTTAGAAATACGTGAAATTAAAGATTGGGTTGTATTTATGTATTGTAACTTAAAAGCTTTTCAACTTTAATGTTAACGAGATAATGATCAAAATAGCTTAACAAAAACATATATAATGCCGGTGGCTCCGACTTTGTTGGGTGGGTTTACCTTAACGTTACGTGTTAAAGATCAAATTTGCGTGTCTGTGTTATTATTGTATTTTTGTTCATCGAGTGCTCGAGCACTTGTCTGATAAGCTCATATAAATTAAATAAACCTTAATGTTACAAGCAGAGGGTCCAAAGTCGTTTGATTTTAGGGTGGGTCAGGTAATGCTGACAACAGTCTGTACACGTAAAAACATGTCGATTAAAAACAAGGTCAAGCGCAAGGCGTGAACTAGTTTGATATCTCTAACTTAGTTCATAGCTATAGCCGTCCTTTTCTCGCACTGCCTTTTAGAAAAAGATAGCGATTCTCTAATTTAAGTTATGTTATTGAACAAGAGAATCGACACCATTATCTTAATAGATAAGGAAGATATTGATTTATAGATTTGTCGTGAGAGAAGATTATTGTTCTCTCAAGACAAATCTCAAACCAATCTGTATCATCCACATAATACACAAGACTAACAAAAATTAACAACACTGTACATTTCTGTCACGTAGCGAAGCTTCGTAGCAAAACTCGTAGCAGAACCGTAGCACCAGCGTAGCACATCGTAGAGGTAAATGGACAGGAAATTGCATATCTTTTTAAAATGAAAAAAGTTATGAAAATAATCCGTTTATGAGAGAAAAAAGTTTGTCGTTGATTTTGCTTTTACCCGACTGCCCTAGAAGGAGGGTAAAGTTTTTCGAAAGTTTGTAAGTACCTATGGATGTATTTATGTATGTTTTATGTTTATTTCTTTGGCACGTCCTGTAGCCATAATGGCTATGTGGATAAGGTGTAACTAAGGTATCATTGGGCTGGGTTTGACCATAGGGAGGCGCTCGTGGCTAAATAAATAACAGCCGCACGGGTCGATACATCGAAGCCCGAAAGTCTGACATCCAGTCTTACCAAGGTTGAAGACAACTAGCATATATAAACTAAAAATACTGAAGTGGGATCAATAATAAAAAAAACTAGATAAACATTATTTCCAACGTAGATAGAATTGATGCCAAATAATTATGTTAACCAATGTGTTTTTGGAAGCCATTGATAAAAATAAATACAAAGCTAGCCTTTTCCCTTCACTTCCTATTATCCTCCGACTGAAAAAGAACATGAATATTCCCCCCTAAGTGCTGTTTCCAATTCAAACTCTTAACTAAATTAACATCAATTATTCCACATGTACATTCGAGCACAGAATTAAAACTTCTCACGTGCAGAATACTATTTGAAAATTGAACGGACAGAACCAGAACAAAGGAGTGTTTTCTGTCAACGGCATTTCCTTTTGAAAATGGAATGCGGCGATTCGGTCCGTGTCCAATGACCGACCCGTCTGCCATGGAACGATTCTCAAATGTATAAATGAAAATACTGGGATTTTTTGTTGCGACTGTACTTTGTGTATTGATATCCACCATGACAGTTTTGTTTTTTTTTTTCGGGTACATGAAATCAATATTGCTCTTAAAAAGTATTTTTAAGCACACTTGTATTACAAGCATTTTATCCAATACACATTGATATCAAAAAATGAACAGAGAAACCTTGAAAAACTTAGAGAAAAACTTTTTAGAAAAAAAAAATAGAACCGACAATCCAAAAAAAAAAAAAATTTTTTTGAAGAGTCCGTTGTCTGTCTCCGAAACTCATCATCAGATCTATATGAAATTTAAATGGGACCATTTCGAAATAAACTCCTTTCGAAAAAAGAAAGAATTTCGCAAATCCGTTTATAAAAGGCAAAGTTATGCTCGAACATACATAAAACAAAAACAACAGAAAAAAATATCCGAATTGATAACCTCCTTCTTTTTGAAGTCGGTTAAAAAACAGAGTGTCGCTATACAAGAAAACTAAAATCTAATCACGTTTCCCTACAACGCAAGGTAGTCTTAACACGAACATGCATGTGCACCTTAATGAAACTTTAACTTCTATGCATTTTTAAAAACGTTGCACGGAAAGGATGTAATCTCTTTTGTAAAGGAACCTTATTACTTAATTGGAAGCAAGCTAAGTCATTTTTGATACTAGCTTGATGAAACTGATAGAACATACAGAAATAGTTTTAACACGCTTTTACTAAAAGCTTCACCTGAAAGTATGTAAAAAAATCTTAGATGTTTTTACCCACTTCCCGGGTTTCGATTAAGCTGAAATTTTGCACAAATGTTTGATTTGCATGACATGATGAGGAGCTGAAGTAATAACAGCCACACGTGTCGATCCATCAGGTTAAGCTACGCTTGCCGGGGTTGGTCCATGGATGGGTTTACATACCGAGACTCCTCCATACCTCAGATAGCGGGTTAAGCCGTTGGTCCCGGCTGTCAGTCGTGGATCTTTGACAGTCGTTACGCGGGCCTGCGGACGGCGAGTAATGGGTAACTCGCCATCCGATCAGCACCAGGTCCGAGAGTCGACGGCGCGTAGTGTTCCACGCGCGCCTCAAAGAGATGTCAGAAAATCAAGACAGGGCTCGTCATGGCCGATGCAGGTATGCCAGGGGTCACGGATAAATTCAAAACAGAGTTACCGCGCCCCTAGGCACTCGGCAAGGAAGGAACAGGGGTGAGTTTTAGTCAGTAAAAGTCTGACACGCCCTCCCGCTCCACCCAGAGCGGGAAAAGTCTTAAGATGATTTCACAACCCATAAAAAAGGGGTGTACGAACTCCGAAAGTCTAACAACCAGTCTTACCAAGGGGTATCGTATTACCCAGTTACTGGGTTGTGGCGGTCAGATAGGCAGTCGTTCCATGTAAAATACTGGTATTCAGCTGCATCCGGTTAGCCTGAAAACCGTCCCCAAGATAGTTGGGAAAAGGCTAGACAGATTGTTTTGTTTGAATGACTATGGTACGGATTCTCTTGTTCAATAACTAAACTAAAATTAGAGAATTGCTATCTTTTACTAAAAGGCAGTGCGAGAAAAGGACGGCTATAGCTATGCACTAAGTTAGAGATGTCAAACTAGTTGACGCCTTGCGCTTCACCTTGTTTTTAGACGACATGTTTTTACGGGTACCCTTAATTTGTATGGAAATATTAGTTCAAACTAAATTTGACAGCTCTAATTTACGTCCGTCTCTTTCTTGTTTTATTAGAGAGAAAAAGATAGTAATAGCCTAAATTAAGTTTAGTTTGTGCACAACAGAATCAACACCAATGCATGGTTAGCTAAGTGACATCATTCTAAATCCAATATGGCGGACGAGTTATATTTTATGAATTCCTATGTTATGAGCATCAAATGAAATGATTTGCTGAAAAAAATTCGAAAAATTAAAAAAAATCGAAAAATTAAAAAATAAAGCGTTTTCTTCTTTTTTTTTCTTTCTTGTCTCTATCTGCTCCACGGCAATCTGTTGTACAGAACAATAAGCCATGATTTGTCTGATATTTCATATCCGTTTAAGAGGCCGTACCCGAAATTTTGCCGATTTCGCTGATTTACGTGATTTTACAGTTAAAATAATGTATTTCTAAAAGTTTTAATGCACAACATGAATGATCATTTCAATTGTGATCTAGTATATGAGCTAGTTTTTTTATTTTTATTATAATTACGATTAATCGACCACAAACCGACGACGGTTTTGTGAATTTTTGCTGTAAGGGGTTTAGAATATCTCATAATTACGAATCGTGTTGACGTGTAAACGGTATGAAAAATTTTGAATGTATTTTTACAAAAGTCATCTACATAAAGTATGGATCACTTTTTACCACTTTCATATAAAAATTTTGAGTAAAAAATTTTTGAACTTAGTCAAATTTCAGAGAAAACGGGCAAAGAATTGCTTTTGATTTTGGCTATTTGGAACTCTCGTTCATAAAATTAAAACAGCAAAAACAAAACTTCAGTTCACCGTCAACCCATTTCTGGGGAAAGAAATTAAAAAATTACAAAAATTTGGCAATAAAAAACTCTTTTAAAACAACCCAAATCTGGACTTATAATATGCATCGCAAGCTTCGAATCTAGCTCATTCATTAGATCATAATTGAAATGATATTTCATGTTGTGCATTAAAACTTATAGAAATGCATTATTTTAACTGTAAAATCACATCTGTAAAATCACGTAAATTAGTGAAATCTGCCAAAATTCCGGGTACGGCCTCTTAAGGTTTTCAGCTTGAAGAGGCACTTCTCAGATGAGTGTATCATTCCATCCTGATGAATCTGTCCTGTACAATTGGTACACTATGTCTCTTTAATCTTTTATATTGAAGACCTTTGTCTCTTTTAATAAAAATAAAGCGTGTTTTTCTTTAGTTTTTTTTTAAACAATAGAAAATTATTTGATCAAAAGATTTTCAAATACAAACCTTAGAGCAAAATTATCCATCAAATACATCAGTGACAAAATCAACACCAGAACCTTTTAATATCAACACTTTTAATATCAATTCCAACCCTTCGAATGACATCAATAATTTTAGCAAAAAACGTCATAAAAAACAGACGCCCGCCAAACATCAAACGCTAATAACTTTCAATATTTCAAAGTCCTCTCTTCAAAAAGAAACAATAACTTTAAAGAGTTTACGAGTGCATAAAAATTGCTTTGGGGTATTTTTTACCCCAAGAGCGAAGAAAGGGTTAAGGGCTTAACCCTTTGGCGTCGGCAGTAATTAATGGCAGATCTCAAAGATTTTTTTCTTCTTTAGAAAACGAGATTCCTTTGATCTGATTGTTTAATATCATAATGAACTTCGAAATTGGATTTTTGTATTGTTTTGAAGTAGAAAGTTACTAGTGGAACTAATATAAAAGACCGTGTTGGTAACAGTGCTAATTGCGTACACCTATAAATAAAGTGGTGTCGAGCATTAAAATTATCTACTTGTTTGAAAAAAATTATGTAAGAAAACTTTTTTACAAAAAAAACAACCGACTTCCAAAAAAGAAAATACACTAAAAATTAAAAAATAACTTTTATCTCTGAATTCGGTGTTTGTGTTTTATTTCTTTGTTATTTGACACTGACTTCCGAAATTAAAGTTATTTTTTAATTTTTAGTGTATTTTCTTTTTGAAGTCGATTGTTTTTTTTTTTTTGGAAAAAAGTTTTTTTATTTTTCACTTTTTAGTTGTTATACCCCAGAACTAAAACCCCCAATAACATGGAACGTGGAATATAAACATACTCGTAATTGGAGAAAACAAAAACGTCATCTAGGTATACGCATTTTTCGTTTTTGTTCAGTTTCTCAAAAAGCGCTGAAGCAATTTCAATAAAATTTATATGGGACCACCTCGGGAGTATATTCTTTCGGATAAAAAAAGAATTTTGAAAATCGGTCCACAACTGACGGAGAAATTGGTGGACATACATAATAATAAAAATAAAAAAACATACATACAGTCGAACTTAGAACCTCCTCCTTCTTCAAAAGTCGGTTAATAAAAACTAAAGCATAGTTTTACATCAATTTATTAGGAATTAACAAAATACATAATATATATACATAATTATGACTTAAATCCATAACCCCGTCTGAGAATAATATAAGAGTATGTATATATGTGAATACTAGCTAAAAGTAAATTAACAAAATATGTATGAGCGGCATAAAAAGGAGAGGCGTAAAACTCATTGTCTAATTCGTCCACATCGCTGTCAAGGGGAAAAGTTCCCAAAACACTGGCAGCATTGCCACGGTGAAAGTCAATGCTGATTTATTGGACGAAAAAAGGCCAGTCATCTGGTTACGTGAAGAGTCATGTCAAGGAAAACTACTTCTTTAATTGTAAAAAATAGTTTTAATACTTGGCAACACCGAAATATGTCCTACTTTTAAAAACTTACGTTAATTTAACCTTCAGCAATACCAATAAGCAACGTAACGATTGTCATTCCAACATTAAAAAAAAAAAAAACAGAAATCGCAACAGAATTCAAACAAAGCTTAATAACTAGGTCCACGTAAATCGAAATCAATGACCCAATTCACAAATTGGATTTCCAAATCACCGATACATCCTAATTACTGCTGGTCACGTATTTGTGACACAAGTGTATAAATATGCACTGTGTTGCAAACAAATGAACTTTTCATTACACTGTCGTGCCGGGCGCGTGATTAAACGCCTTTAAAACCGTAAAGCGATACCGATACACAACGCGATTTGATTATGATTCAGGGTTGTCAGTAAAAAAATTAGTAACGAACATATTTTTTTTTTTGAGATTGGAGTATCTTCAGATGACTTCTCAGAGGACATAAATGATAAATGATAAATGATGTTTATTCAGTAAATAGGTTACAAGGAACACTTTTACACGTCAATGTTTTTTTGTCAGTTTAAGCTAGATGAGGCCGGTGTTTCCTAGCTGACTACCCTGAGAAGAAACACCGAAACAAACTCAGAGGTCAAAGTCTCTTTTAGTGTTCAAATCCATACAATGTGGACTGGTTAGATCCTATGAGAACCATGTACGTTTATGTCTGGGATGAGCTTTATGAAGAAAGCAACACACGAATTCGAGTGGACCTGTCCAGACATTGCAAGCATTTGTCAGTCATCGCGAAGCTCAACTCAGAACTCTGAGGTGCTCAACGAACCGACGAACAATACCAAAGTAAGGACATTTGAGTAGGCCGCAAAAAATACTCAAACTGCCAGACAATCATAAAATCTACATGAATATAACGACATACATAGTTCTCGCATTCACATTATTCTATATGAGGACCATGCAGCTTAGTGTCTGTAGTGGTCTTTTGAAGAAAGAACCAAACATATTTGAGTGGACCTGTCCAGTCAGTGCAAGCATTTGTCAATAGTCGAATAGCTCAACTTAAAAACCAGTAAGGAGCTCAATGACATGACGAACAATACCAAAGAAAAGACATTTGGGTAGGCCGCAAAAGTACTCAAACTGTCAGACAACGTTGAAAATTACTGTAAAAAGGAGGAGAAAATAATAATAATAACCCACATAGTCCTCACATTTACAATAATTAAGTAATCAAAAAAAAATAAAAATATAATACTTTACAAAGTAAATATTTGTGTCAAACAAAATAGTAATCATAATATGTCAATCAAAAAATAAAAATAAATATAATACTTAACAAAGTATTCAAGTCAAAAAAAAATAATAATAATAATAAAATGTCAATAAAAAAATAAAATAAAAAATATAATGCAATACTATACAAGTATTCATGTCAAAAACGAATATTAAAAAAAATATATATAAAAAAAATTTTTCATCAGTAAGTAGTACATATGAAAACAATGGCTCATGTATATCATTGAAGCAGCTCAATCCCACGCCTTTTTGTCCTCAAGAAAGTCATTAATTGTGTAAAAAGCTTTCTGGCATAGCTTACGTTTAATAAATGATTTAAATTTATTTATGCTTAGTTCTTGAATTTGGCTAGGAAGTTTATTATAGAAACGTATACATTGACATCTAAACGAACCACCTATTTTTTTCTTGAGCCTGGTTTTTGGTACAATAAATTTGTGTTTGTTCCTAGTATTTATACATGTCAGAGTTATACTGACTAAAATCCACCCGTGTTCCTTCAGTTGCTATTTGTGCGCCAGGGTTACGGTCACTCATTCGAACCCACCCGTAACCGTCATGAATATGGAATAGGCATATGTATGATCGTGGAATAGGCCTACCAGGGAAGCTACATTTTAAAAAACGCGCCAAGTGCACTACCTCACACAGAAACAAGCATAATAAGGAGATTCCAGCTTTTTGAATACCTAAAAAAAGTACAAGAATACAAAATTTTATAGGAAATTAAAATGCTTCTACAATTTTTGTCTATTTTTACGATAAAACGCACCGTTTGGCTAAAAAACCCATGTTTGCTTCATTTTTTTTGCAGATGTGGTTTCAATGAAGACTTTTTAAATTTATAATGGCGTATTGAACATATTTTGTACAAATCAGCTATATGCGACTTACTGTAATCTTGAATGTATATTTTGACTGGACTAATTTACAATGAATGATTTGGATTGATATTTTGGGTGTAAAACGACAGTTTCCGAAGCCGAAAGCCACATATTATTCTACCTATTATTCAGTTCATTTTTTTTCCACTAGACCCTATCTAGTAATCCACTGGTTCTGGAGATATTGAGCTTCAAAGTCGCAATTCCAAACAAAAATTACCTTTCTTCTTTATTTCGAAATTTCGAAAAAAAAAAATTTAAAAAAAAACGAACATTACCTGAATTAAATTTTTTTTTTTTCGAAATTTCGATTTCCAGATACAAAAACACAATGAATATCAAACGTTTGTGACAAGTACCTACGTGGCTTAGAGCGAAGGGGCTGGGTTTAACTCCACTTGCCTTGGTTCGCGTTGCATTGCGCGCAATTTTTTTTTTTCATAACTAAAAATAAAAGTCGTTTACCCAGCAATATTTTTTACGCAAAGCTGCTTAGTTAGACGTGCAGTATGCGTAGTTAATGGCTTTGTGATATGTCTTTTTACTCAATAAGTAAAGTTTACTAATTAACCTTCAAGCAGTTTGGTTATTATAACTCCTGCATTGTCCCTATAATCAACCGTACACCCCTGAGCGCGCTATTAACCGTCGATCTGTTAATCATAGGTTTGGTTTACAGCCGGCGCGAGCGATGTATCTCGTACAATTGTTATTTACTGCTTTATTGCGGGTTTGGATTGCCATTCTCTGTGGCTTTTGGTATTGTACGTGTGAATTAATGTATTGTTGAATTTTTGAGCCGATATTATTGGTATAAATGTGGCACGTGAGTGGGATTAATTTGTTTGGTGAAGAGAAAACAGAGCGTTACATTTAACCAATGCCTATTTTTTTGTCTTTTTTTAAACTTTTTTCTAATTAGATTAGAGGAGCTCGTGGTTAAAGTAATAACAGTCGCATGGGTCGGTTCATCAGGTTAAGCTACGCTTGCCGGGGTTGGTCCGTGGATGGGTGACTATCTTTACATATCGAGACTCCTCCGTGCCTCGGAAAGCACGTTAAGCCGTTGGTCCCGTCTGTCAATCGTGGATCTTTTACAATCGTTACGGGTCGTCAGGAGCTCGAGAGTCTGACAACCAGTCTTACCAAAGGTTATCGTATTACCCAGTAACTGGGTTGTGGAAGCCGACCCTAAGATAGTTAGAAAAAGGCTAGGCCAGATTGATTTAACTTTTGTATAATTACTTTGACTAAGTATCAAAGTGGTGACTGAAAAGGCTTAACTGATTTATATGAATCTGAAGGAACATGTATTTTTTCGCCAAGTTAATGTCATCGCCTTTGTTTGCTTTTTTATTACAAGTTTCTATTTAACTTACACTGTTAATTATGTATGTTGTCCGTCAAAATTTGCAAACCATTTTTTGTCCATTTGTTGGTATCCGATTGAGTTGAATTCAAATTGAAATTCAAAGCATTTATTTCAAATAAACCATGTACAGGCACTTTTGAATTGTCAATAAGTCGGTCAGTGAGGTAGATGAAGTTAATTGCACATTCTAAGGCGTAGATCTCTATGGAGAAAAACGTGCAAGAAACTCCACGAACACTCTTTTAAACCATGTTATGTATAACAAAAATCCTGGTTACATATGTCTTGTTGCTTCTATTAAATGAGAACAATGTTAAATAAACAATTCATAAATGACGATACGGTTGGCGCAGTGGTTGAGCGTTCGGCTGCTGCGCTTCGTGTCGCGGGTTCGATTCCCGCACGGAACAAATATTTGTATGATCTGCAGATAGTTGTTCCGAGTCTGGGTGTCTTGTGTATGTGAGTATACATATTTGTAAACGCACCCACGATACAGGAGTAATTCCTAGTGTGGGGCAACGTTTTTTTCTTTTTTTTAAAAAAAAAAGGTAATAATAAAAAACGATTAAAATAAGCCAGCGGCAGTTGAGAGATGACCAGTCTCAACTAACGGTTCCCGTTCACGAACATGACGCGTGGATCAGCACCACTCAGTTCAACCATATTGAAGGGAACCGAATGACCCAACACACGTGCTACCGTCAGTGAGACATTTGAATGAGCATGACAAACTCTCAACTGCCATGCTCGTTCATGTCAAAAAAATAAATAAAAGCAGTTACATTATATCTCCCATGGTATGCCCCATGGTAATCTTATTTACAAAATTAAATTATTTGCACACACCTAGTAGTAGTCCCATGATAAAAGTTATTCATTTTTTTTTTTAAAAACGTTGCCCCACACTAGGAATTATTCCTGTATCGTGGGTACGTTCACAAACATATAAATTCACATACACAAGACACTCGGACCCAAAACAACTATCTGTAGGCCATACAAATATTTGTTCCGTGCGGGGATCGAACCCGCGACACGCAGCGCAGCAGCCGAACGCTCAACCACTGCGCCAACCGTGCCATCAGTTCTGGTGACAATGCATTTTTATGATAATCATGACCTTAATCGACATTCAGGATTAGCTCCAGATAAAGGAACTCTTCAATGCTTAACAGCACAGACACGAAATCTTGTGTACACATTTAATTGTGATAGCCGGTATAAAAACTTGTTTAAAAAAATGTTTTTAGGGTGCGTACCCAAAAGATAAAACGGATAAACCTATTACTAAGACTCCGCTGTCCGTCCGTCTGTCTGTCTGTCTGTCCGTCTATCACCAAGCTGTAACTCATGAACCGTGATAGTTAAAAAGTTGAAATTTTCACACAGGATTTTGCAACTGTTGCCGCTATAACATAAAATACTAAAAAACAGAATTAAATAAATATTTAAGGGGGCTCCCATACAACATACGTGTTTTTCAATGGTTAAATAAGTTTTTATGTAAAAAACCAGCCAAGTGGTTTTTTTACATAAAAACTTATTTATCTTTTTCATCCAATTCTATTTATACCTTTTTACGTGAGAAATCTTGATGACTTCTCGCGCTATAGATGGAGCGGCAGGCAATGTCAGAATCTTACTTACGTCTTTCGAACAATTTATACCTAACAACCCATATTGTTGTTACCTACTACAGACTTCAGAAAAACACCTTTATTGTCTTCCTACTGTATCTCTAAAAACCGATTATTTTGCTTCTTACTTAAAATATGTTTATGTTCCTATCACCTCATTTACAAAATAGAAAACCAGCACGACATTACCACCCAAAGAGTTAATACCAATAGTGGCACTATATCGCAGTAAAAAGTACCGTTTAGTTACATATATAATAAGCTGTTCATTGGACCCTGCTGAGCAGTAAAAGTGGAAACAGCTTGTAAATGCGAGGAACGCGTGACTAGAAACTTTTAAGGTTTGCCATATAGATAAAGTTATTGGTCGTTGTGGTGAGCGAGCGGTCGATTCACTTTTGTTTTTTTTTCCTACGACTTCTGGGAAATTGGAAGGGGATGTCTTGTAGTGTTTTTTCCCAGAATATTCCAATGATACACCGTCAAAAATGTTTGGTAAACTGCAAGTATCTTATGTATCTCATCATTCTCCTGCCCTTATCCCAATTTATTTGGGGTCGGCGCAACATGTCTTTTTCTTCCATACTCCTCTATTAATCGTCATCTTTGTAGTCACCCCCTTTTTACCCATATCCTCTTTCACACAGTCCAACCATCGTTTCTTTTCCCCTTCTCTTATGGCCATCCACATCCATACACAAGACTTACCTCACGACATTTTCTTTATTCCTCCGCATCACATGCCCATACCACGACAACCGATTTCCACACAACTTTTCAGTCAGCGGTGCCACTTTCAGACTTCCTCTTTTATACTTATTCCTAATTCTATCCATGCGCGTAACACCACACATCGCTCTCAGCATTCTCATCTCAGCCGCATGCAATTGCTTTTCATTCATCCCTTTTGTGGCTCAACATTCTGAACCATAAAAGAAAGCAGGTCTGACCATTGTTTTATAAATTGCGGGAGTCACAGATAGTCCCGGTGACCTGCCGCCATTTCATCCATCTAGTGTTAATTCTGTGCTTAACAGTCCGATCTATTTCGCCATCGCTTTGCACGAGTGAACCGAGATACCGAAAATCGGAGCAGACTGGGAGAAGCGCACCATCTAGCACTATAGCTTCAGAACTGGAGAGACCGCTGAAATCGCAGAACATGTATTCAGTTTTGGTTCTGCTGATTTTCAAGCCAAATTCCAAGCAAGCAAGTATCTTATGTATCTGTCGTAGGTAAATGAGGAAATCAGGGATTTCACGAAATCCCTAGGGATACCACGAAATCACGGTAGATGACGAATGTTCTTGTTTATTACGTCTTCTTACTAAAAATATTTAGTGATATGACAAAATACTAATACAATGCCAGTGATTTGTCGTTTCACTAAACTAAATCTAGTAAAAAGTAATAAAAGTGGACACCAGAAATAACGCTGTTGGGAACCAGCAGTACACTGCCGCCTGAAAGGCTTCAGGGCACCTTGACACGGACAGGTTAGGTTCGAAGGGGGCTAGAGTGAGTGAGCAAAGCGAGCGAACGAAGCCCTCTTCATCCCCTTCGGCTTGGGTTTGGTTAGGTTAGGTTAGTTATAGGTATTTATTACAGAACGTCATGTCTTGTATTATCATGTCAACATTTGTATGAAGAAAATAATTATACACTAGTAACACTATAATAATGAATGTGTGATGATAATGTCAAATTAATAGCCTTGGTTGCAGTTTCGCGTTAGATCAGTTATTTTATTAGTCTTCACAGCTTTCCTAAATTTGTACCATTTGGTTCCATCTCTAATATCTTTCCGCAGTAGTTTTGCCTATTAGCTTTCCTTTCTACATAATTTAACATATAAACAGTTTGTTTTTAAATAGATTTTGAATATTGATTGAAGCATAAATGAAGTTGTAGCAAGACGCCTTACAAAGAGTCATCAGGACGGCAACCAGTCGGTTCTCTTTTAAGTTGAAGGCGCGTGAACACATTCGCAAGGAGTTCGAAAAATCGTCACAACGCTGATTCGTTGTTTTCGTTTTTCTCAATTACATTTTTAATTTTGTTGTATGTATGTATTTAAGTATATATTTATTATTGTATTTTTATTTTCCGTTTATTCTTTCCCTTAAGTTGCACCTGCCACGTTCCGTCTCTGCACCACCCTAAGGTCGACTGGTAGAAAATGCCTAAGGCATTAAGTCCGCCATTGTACAGTAATTCTTACTTGTGCATTAAGTTTAATAAATAAATAAAGAGTCAAGTAGACTGCCTCATCATCTAGAGTTATAAATCATCCATAATAAAATTATAAATGCGAAAGTAACACTGTCTGTTTGTTACCTCTTCACGTCTTAACGGCTGAACGGATTTTGATGAAACTTGGTTCATAGGTAGATCATGTCCTGAAATAGCACATAGGATACTTTTTTTTAATTATTCTTTTGTATACTTTTTTTTTGGTACAAAGTAATAAACTATATATATAGAAATGAACCCCTATTTCTCGTGGTTACGCTATAACTTGAGAACGGCTGGATCGATTTTGCTAATTCTTTTTTAGTTGTGTTTGTTATTTTTAGGAGAAGGTTCTTATGAAATAAAAAATTAGGAAAGTTGCGCAGAAAATTGGAAAATTTCAAAAAACTTAACGATCTTCGCGAGTTTGACAGGTCGCGCGTCAGAACAACGTCTGTCGGGTCAGCTAGTTATAGTATAATATACACAACAAATGCACAATTTTTTAATAATATATTTTTTTTATTAATATAATTAATTTTTAAACTCACGGAAGGTACTAGACCTCACGACACAGGCAATCCTAGTGCGGGGTCCAGAGATAAACTGTCTTTTTTAGTGTCTAAGTCAACTGACGTAATATGTGTATAGTATATGTATTGTAATAATGTTTGAATGAATAAAGATTATTTTTTATTTTATCCCGGGACTATGTTCCCTTGGAATAATTTTTGACTATCACGCGAGGGAAACTGTTGACAGAAGCTAGTCTTTGCAAATGCTTTGTGCATTTGCATAGATCTACCTGTGCATCTGTGCGACAACTAACTAAATCAAACCAGTTCATATCTGAGCATTAGGGTGTCGTCAATCATGGAGCCTCAATATCTTCTAATTGACAGTTCAAGTGGCCGCCGCTACCGAGACGTGTTGACTCATCTTAGATATACCTTGGGTATACAGGGTGTTACGAGAATATGTGCTCATATTTTAGATAGGTACTGCTTATGTCCATGTAAATGAACACATTTTCTTGATAAAGTTTTTTTACTTTCCGTATAAAGTTTTCATCAGCTGAGCAAAATTTAGTATGGGTGGTTCAACTATTTAGTATGGGATGTTCAATTATTTAGTATGGGAGGTTCAATTATTTAGTATGGGAGGTTCAATTATTTAGTATGGAATGTTCAATTATTTTTTTCTCGGATTCTTTTAAAGAAATTTGTACTTTTTATGGGCAGAAGCAGAATTTATTATGATCACCTATTTCCGTTACGCCCTTTAGAGGAAGTGCTCGTTTTGAAACTCACATCGCATCCAGACATCAATCCAAGATGCCTTTTGCCTTCTGCCTAGCCTTTTCCCAACTATCTTGGGGTCGGCTTCCAGTCTAACTGGATGCTGCTGAATACCAGTGTAGCGACCTCTATGACGCCGCACACGAACTAAAAATAGCAAGAATTCTACATCGCGCAAGCAGAGTTCTCCGCGCGATTTGAACATATACAACAGTCCGAAATCAACCATTGGGCAGTTGCCCGGACCAGACACAACACCCGTCTGGTCGGAGGATCCTCCCTTTTCAATGGAGGTTGTGGAACTTTACACCCTGTTCCACGTACCTCCAAAACCAGTATTTTAAATGGAGCGACTGCCTATCTGAGCTCCACAACCCAGTTACTGGGTAATACGACACCCCTTGGTAAGACTGGTTGTCAGACTTTCGGGGCTTCTGACGACCCGTAACGACTGTCAAAGATCTACGATTGACAGCCGGAACCAACGGCTTAACGTGCTTTCTGAGGCACGGAGTCTCGGTATGTAAAGATGGTCACCCATCCATGGACCAACCCCGGCAAGAGTAGCTTAACCTGATGGATCGACCCGTGCGGCTGTTGTTACTTTAGCCTCGAGCTCCTCTATCTCTCCTCTCTCTCTGTCATCAATCCAAGATACATTACTAAAATTAGCTATCGAAATACAATCTTAAAAAAATATCAGGTTTGTTCAATAATTGGCGATCACAATAAATTTTAACTGATTGATTCAAACTTATTACCGACTACAACTTTTAAGCAGTAAGAAATTATGTTTGTTTGTTAACTTTATGAGTGTACCGCAGCCCAAACTAGGACGTATATGCGTATGTTCAAAGAAAATACTAGCACTACTCAAACCCACATTTTTTTTATAATCAGAAAATAAGTGTTGCCTGGCGATTCTCGGATGTCACTCTATATTGACCACACCACATCATCCTCATAAAATCATCATCATCATTCTCCTGCCCTTATCCCAATCTATTTGGGGTCGGCGCAACATGTCTTTTTCTTCCATACTCCTCTATCAGTCATCTCTGTAGTCCACACCACATCGCCCTCATAAAATCTTGAACAAAAATAAATTCTTAAACTAAGCTACACGCTGTATATCCACATAGCCGCAGAGCCTCGCCCACCTGTCATCGCCAATGCCTCGTTAATCATAGCCGGTCTGAACGTCTAGCTAACCTACGTGAACCTAGCACTTAGCATCACGGTGAGAATGTTATTAATTTCTATAAATAATCTTCCTTCCTTCTGAACGGCTTCGGAAGAGAAATGGATAGGAGTCTGAAGGTAAATGAGAAAAATTGGAAAATGAGTGGTATTTGGCCAGTTTTGTGTTACGTTTCAGTTTACTTTAGGAAGGCAATGATAATCATAGCCAGTCTGAATGTGTGGCTAACCTTCGTGAACCTGAGGATCATGGTAAGAACGTTATTAATTTCTATACATAATCTTCTTTCCATCTGAACGGCTTCGGAAGAGAAATGGAAAGAGATTTGATGGTAAACGAGAAAAATTGGAAATTTAAATTGTGTTGCATTCGCGTAAGTTGTGTTAAAATTTACTGTATGAAGGCTTTAAGTGTTTAATTTTATTTTTGTAGCCTTGATGAGAAACATAGTTGGCAATCAATAATTCTATGAGGATCACAAATGCTTTAACCCTTAATTCGACGCCGTGCAGTATAATTCCCGTTGAATGAAAAAAAATCTACACACAAAATAGACCGTATATCTAGAGTTTTAGGTGCTATAATTACACCCTTAACTATCCAACTACGTTGTCAAAAACCAACGACGCATGCACATTGACGAGACGCGAGCAGTCGCCGGCGAGATGGCGGGGAGGAAGGACTCGCTGCGCGGGCTTTCGGTAAGTTGCATTTTATTCACTGTTTTACGACTTATTTTCTTTATATTTCATTGAAAACTAAAGATAACATGCTCGAAAGGCTACTTATAATATTTTGATTGTCTTACTGAGTCATATTTAGTTTTTACGACGCCCACAACTTGTACGTCCAGTATACTTCCCGTCGTCGAATTACTAGTAAAGTAACTGCCAAATACTATGTCCAGTATGCTTCCCCTTGTCAAAGTAGTAGAAAACTAAATACAAAATCGTATGTCTAGTATTCTTCCCGTTGCCATATTATTAGAAAATTAACTTTTGTTGTTTCTCGTAATAAAATTTTTAGGGATCCGCAGATAAAATGTTTTTACCTTACTATTTTTCGTTTTTCAGAGCTTCAAGTCTAGAGGACATCGCTTAGTAGCATTGGTGCCGCCTGAAAATGCTCATTCAGATGTAGATAGTGGTTCTGAACCTGAGAATGCAGAAGAAATTGCTGTTCATTGGACTGAAGAGTTGTCCTCCTCACCCTGCCGTTCCATCGATTCATACATAGAGCGCATGAATATATTGGACAGCTCCGAAAATGATACACAAGGCAATACTTCAATCGACAGTGACAAGACTAACGTTGATGCTGATACTGCTGCCTCTTTCATGGAGACAGTAAACGAAAATTTTCAAACAGAGGATCGTTCTAGCGTCAGTGGCAGTGATAACAACCCTGTGTTAGAAGTCGAAGACAATTTGAACCATCAGCGACCTCCGTTGACTCCTATTTTTGACAAAGTGCTACCACCGACTGGCGAAGTAAATTATAATGCTTTACCAAGTTTGGCTTCATTATTGTCGATTCCGTCATCAAATGCTTCGTCTATTGCTAGTCCATCAACATCAAGAACAACCAGGCGTAAGAGGAAACTACCAGTACGACCTGTGCCAAATATCCGGGCAAAAAAGACCAAAAAAACACTCATTGTGAGCTACAAATGGAAGAAAGGACAATTCAGACACAAGGCTGACATTCCATCAAACGACTTCGTGTTTGATTTACCGGATACTGATTCTCCTTTGGACTATTTTCATCGGTTCTTCTCCCCAGATATACTCGTTGATATCGTCAACAACACGAACTTATACTCAACCCAAAGAACTGGGAAATGTATCCAATTGACCATCGATGGGTTGAAAGACTTTTTTATTATTCTTCTTATCATGGGCATAGTGACAATGCCTTCCTATCTAGACTATTGGTCTACAGAATTCAGATATGCCCAAGTGGCTGACGTCATGCCATTGAAACGATTCGAGCAGATTCGACGCAACATTCACTTTGTGGACAACGCCAATTCGGATGAGGACAGATATTACAAGATACGACCATTCATTGAAAAAATAAGGAGGAACTGCCTTGCAACGGAAGAAGAAACGAAGTATAGCATAGATGAGATGACTATACCGTATAAGGGTACTAAAGCAGGAAACCGGAGACAGTATAACCCCATGAAACCCAATAAATGGGGATTCAAGAACATAGTACGCGCTGGTGCGTCTGGAATCGTCTATGATTTTATATTGTACGGCGGTGATGACACCTTCCGGTATATAGATTTTAGCGAGGAGGAAGAGCAGATGACACTGGGTGCTAAACTGGTATTAGCCCTTTGCAAGACAATTCAGACTCCAGGATGTGCTGTTTATTTCGATAACTATTTCACAACGCTCGACTTGATCTGGTATCTACGTGAACACTGGGGGATTTTCAGTCTCGGAACCATACGGCAAAACAGACTGAAAGGTTGCAGCAAGGGACTGTTAAGTGACAAAGAACTGAAGAAAAGGGGCCGAGGTTCATTTAGCCAAGTCGTAGACAACGACAAAAAGATCGCCATTGTCAAATGGTACGACAATAAAGTTGTGACTTTGGCCTGTTCTTATGCAGATGCTTACCCGGTTCAAGAAATCAAGAGATGGAGCAAAGAACAGAAAAAGAAAATTGGTGTCACGTGCCCGCAGTTAGTCCGACACTATAATCAACATATGGGAGGCGTTGACCTGTGCGACATGTTGATAGCTCTCTACAGAACATCGTTCAAGAGCCGTCGTTGGTACATGAACATCTTTGGCCAAATGTTAGATATAGCTGTTAACAATGCTTGGCTACTCTACAGGAGAAAATGCAACACGAGGAGCCTGAAAAACGTAAGCCTGAAAAAGTTCAGACAGAAGTTGGCAATCAAATTGAGGCAAAAGGGAAGATCAATGGAGATGGAGCCACCAAGCCCTGTACCGAAAAAAGCCCTGATCCAAAACCCAAGTGCACCGAGACCTCCAGTTTCTGTGCGTTATGATGGCTACAACCACTGGCCTGAATATACAACATATGGACGTTGCAAGTTTTGCAAGAACAATAAAACGAACACACATTGTTCCAAATGCAAGCAGAGGTTGTGCTTAGTGGCCAAAAGAAATTGCTTTTATAACTTCCACAATAAGTAAGTAGGTAGGCAGGCGACCAAAAAGCAAGTTGATATAGATTAATCTACATTGATATTTTTAAGAACTAGAAGGCTGATTGTTTTTTAATAAGATAAATGTTGATTTTTATGAAAATTTTATAAATACTTACCTAATTATTATATTCAAAACATAAGTGAGTTCTTTGTACATAAGTTTTCGGGAGTTCCTATTAGTGTTTTAAGCGTAAACAAATGTAACCATGAGACTAATTTTCTAAAATATGAGTATTTTCCTACGGAATCACTTGTTTTTTTTATTCTTTCTCTTTGACAACGGGAAGTATACTGCACATGGTTGGAGTGCATCAGTTTCTTATGAACTTGATAATGTCCAGTATAATGGACGTATGTTTTTCAGGAAACTGAAATAGATAGATTTTTTCAGGTATTTTTTCTAGGGTCCCCTACAACCTAAAAACCAAAATCTGTAACGAGTTTACAAATTTAATTTAAAAAAAAAACTGTCGAATTAAGGGTTAAAGTAAAAAACTAGGCTGTTATGGGACTCGAAACTATATCATAACTTTATCTTTTTTTTTTTTTTTTCTTTTTTAATTAACTTTACTACTACTATACTATGTACTTTTAGTATTTAACTATTAGGCTCCTGCCCTTATCCCAATTTATTTGGGGTCGGCGCAACGTCTTTTTCTTCCATATTCCTCAATTAATCTTCATCTCTGTAGTCACCCCATTTTTACCCATATCCTCTTTCACACAGTCCAACCATCGTTTATTTGGTCTCCCTCTACTCTTATAGTCATCCACATCCATACACAAGAATATTCTCACGACATTTTCTTTATTCCTCCGCATCATATGCCCATACCACGACAACCGCTTTCTATAGGTACATCTTTTCAGTCAGCGGCACCACTTTCAGACTTCCTCTTATATACTCATTCCTAATTCTATCCATGCGCGTAACACCACACATCGCTCTTAGCATTCTCATCTCAGCTGCATGCAATCGCTTTTCATTCATCCTTTTTGTGGCCCAACATTCTGAAACATACAAGATAGTAGGTCTGACAAACAACAAAAACAAAACAATCTAATCCAAACAAAAGTGCTACTAAAGCATAAATATGTTAGTGTTAGTTAGTGTGTTGTTAGTTGTTAATTTCATCGAAATGATATTATGGATTGTCTTTTCTCTATTATACCATAGGTACATTAAATGACCTAGATAATTTAGGTACATCTTAAAAATAAAAACAATAAGACTTGGCTCGCGAGGTTGTCGACATGTGGGATGTGGCACACTTGTCGACATGTGGTTGTCGACATGGTGGAAATGATATAGGCAACTTCAGGCCTATTTCCATCCTGCCTGCATTTAGCAAAATTTTTGAAAAGTTAATACTGAAGCAGTTGCTAACATATTTTAATGTAAATAGCCTCCTTCATAATGATCAATATGGCTTTACAAAAGGTCGATCGACTACAGATGCGGGTGTTGCTCTCCTAAAACACATATTCAACGCATGGGAGAACTCGCAAAATGCTATCGGAGTTTTCTGTGACCTCTCCAAAGCTTTTGATTGCGTACACCATGACACGCTTTTGCGTAAGCTGCGTCATTATGGTCTCCAAAACGGAGCTCTAAATGTAATTGATTCATATTTATGTAATAGGTTCCAATGTGTAGATATCAATGGTGTTAAGTCTTCCGGGCTACCAGTTCATTTAGGTGTGCCTCAAGGCTCGATATTGGGACCATTCTTGTTTTTGGTGTATATTAATGATTTACCATATTTCTTAAAGGGTATCTGTGACGTAGTACTGTTTGCAGATGATACCTCTCTTATCTTTAAAGTAGATAGGAATAGAAATGATTTTGATAACGTAGATAGCGCTCTCTCAATGGTTACGGATTGGTTTACGACAAATAACTTGGTTCTTAATGCTAAGAAAACTAAATGTATAAAGTTTGCCTTACCTAATGTTATAAATCTAGGACCTAATGTCATCTTAAATAAAGAAGTGCTTGAAACTGTGGACTCGGCAGTTTTTTTGGGTATAACTGTTGATTCCAAACTTCAATGGGGCGCACATATATCAGGCCTATCAGGAAGGCTCAGTTCTGCCGCCTACGCCGTCAGAAAAGTTAGACAATATACTGACGTTGACACAGCACGGTTAGTCTATTTTAGTTATTTCCATAGTGTTATGTCTTATGGTATTCTTTTGTGGGGTAAAGCTGCGGACATACAAAATATATTTGTTTTACAAAAACGTGCTGTACGAGCAATCTATAGGTTAAGGTCAAGAGTTTCTTTACGAGAAATTTTCAAAGAGATTGGAATTCTCACGGTGGCATCTCAATTCATTTTTGCAAACATATTATACATTAGACAAAATATACATTTGTACAAAAAGACCAGTGATATCCACAATTTTAACACCAGAAATAAGTATAAACTTCATGTTCCTTCCCACCGTGTTCGTAGGGTTCATGGTTCGTTTGAGGGTCTCGGTATCGAATTTTACAATAAGCTACCCCGTTCTTTTCTTGACTTGCCTTTTAATGCATTTAAAACTAAAATTAAATCTAGTCTCTGTTCGAAAGCATACTATTCCATCAACGACTACTTAGAAGATAATAATAGTTGGTCGCTGTGTTGAACGCAAGACAATGTTACACTTGATGTTCTTTCTCCATATTTAGCTTATGGTTATAACAGATTATATGAGTTCATATAATAATTGTCTACCAAATTTAGTGTGATGGCCCTAGTTCATCACTTGTGGCTTCGAATCACAGCCCTTTGATAGTTTCAATCTTTGTTCTTGTAAGCAGGCACACCAGTTATGTATGGAGGCTTCTTTAATTTGGTTTAGTGTTTATGCTTGAGTTGGTTTTTAATGGCATGATTGAGTGTGCTAGCTGGCAAGTGGCGGATTATTTAATTTAATTTTATGATTATATTTTAGACGGCATATATTTATTTTTCTGTTTTACATAATGTTAAGATTGTTGCTTAGAATTATATAGATTCAAGTTCTTAAAACTTAACAGACAGATGTGTTGCTGGGGAGTTTGTTGGCCACTTCTTCTTCACAGCTAAAACACTAGGAAGTGGTGACGGGCGGGCGTTTTTTGGGGGACTGTCTTTATGTAGAACTTTGACGTTCAAAAAGTGCTGGTTCTCAGCCTAGTTTGAATAAATGACTTTTGATTTGATTTTGATTTGATTTGTGGACTCAGTGATCATTGCACCGATAGTCGTGTCAGCCAATGTCCTCGACCAACACCTCAGGAGGCTCTCGTTAGACGGCTGGATCAAGGGCTTGATTCAGAAAGCAGTACTTTTGGACACGGCTCGCATTGTCAGGCGGTTCTTCTCTCTGGAGCCCTGACCGCCGGTAGCTTGGACCCTGTTCCCGATATCGGTGGGATACTATTTTTTATATTTTTAAACGTTTTTTAACCGACAAAAAAAAAGGAGGAGGTTCTCAATTCGACCGTATATATGTTTTTTTTTTTTGTGTATGTTCAGCCCTCACTCCGTCATTTATGAACCGATCTTGATGATTATTATTTTGTTAGATAGAGTAAATCTCAAGGATGGTCCCATGTCAAGGAAATCAGGATCTGATAATGGAATCCTGATAAAATTGAGAGAAAACCTCGAAAATTGTGGGCACGTTTAGCGTTTCTGTACGCATGTTCGTCCCTCACTCCGTTCTTTATGAACCGATTTTCATGATTATTTTTTTGTTAGATAGGGTATACTTCAAGGGTGGTCCCACGTTAAGGAAATTAGGATCAGATTATGGAATCTTGATAAAATTGAGAGAAAACCTCGAAAATTGTGGGCACGTTTAGCGTTTCTGTACGTATGTTTGGCTCTCACTCCGTTGTTTATGAACCGATTTTGGTGATTCTTTTTTTATTAGATAGAGTATACCTCAAGGGTGGTCCCACGCCAAGGACATCAGGATCTGATCATGGAATCCTGATCAAATTGAGAGAAAACCTTGAAAATTGGGCACGAATATTGTTTCTGTTTACTTTTCATAACTTAATCAGGTATTTGCATTTAGGAATCATCACGTTATGAAACTGAGCTGATGATGGGAAACATACCTTTTGTAAACAATAGAAGTTAGATATAAAAAACTTTTTTACAAAAAAATAGAACCGACTTCCAAAAAAAGTGCAAAATAACTTTTATTTCGGAAGTCGGTGTTCCTGTTTTGTGTCTGTGTTTTTTGACACCGACTTCCGAAATAAAAGTTATTTTGCACTTTTTTTGGAAGTCGGTTCTATTTTTTTGTAAAAAAGTTTTTATTTTTCACTTTTTAGTTGTGGTTCCCCATTAAACTGTGTTAACAATTCATAGACATACGATAGCAGCAATCGCGGTTGATTTGCTGTCAATTTTTGAAGAGTTCCGTTGTCTGTCTCCGAAACCCATAATCAGATCTTTTTTAAATTTAAATAGGACCATTTCGGTATAGACCCCTTTCGAA
Organism: Polia nebulosa; assembly: GCA_951329385.1. Taxonomy (NCBI): domain Eukaryota; kingdom Metazoa; phylum Arthropoda; class Insecta; order Lepidoptera; family Noctuidae; genus Polia; species Polia nebulosa. The sequence goes on from OX589609.1 coordinate 5,659,756, forward strand.
CAAAAAAAGAATTTTGCAAATCCGTCAATATATGACGGAGTTATGCCCGAACATACATAAAAAAAAAAACAAACATCCGAATTGATAACCTCCTCCTTTTTCAAAGTCGGTCAAAAAAAGAATTTTGCAAATCCGTCACTATATGACGAAGTTATGCCCGAAAATACATAAAAAAAAAAAAAAAAAAATTACAATCATTCGAATTGATAACCTCCTCCTTTTTCAAAGTCGGTTAAAAACTGGTTTTAGTGACAGATACCACTTAATATGCTTTGAAGAAAAGACGTCTTTAGAATATTGGAGGTAACCTCAACTGGTCAATATCCTGGGAACCTCATAGAAGGATGGTTACATTATCAGCTCAGTGCCAAGAGGAATGATGAAGGATTAAAAATTAGCCTCAAAGTATTAAAAGATGATGCGAGTCACAAAAAATCATAAAATAAAAAACTTTTTAACAAAAAAATCAACCGACGAAAAAGAACTAAAAAGCAAAAAATAAATAAGCCTTCTAAGTCTTGAGTATTGAGCTTATTTACCTACATAAAATATCAAATTTTTTATACACTAATTTTGAGTCGGCGCCTTATTTATCAAAAGCTTCGTTTCTACACAAAACAATAAAGTGTCACCTAATTAAAACGACACAAAAACAAAGGCATCTCCTAATGTTATTGTTCTCATATCCGTGAGGTGAGTATACCAGTTACACGCCATTTATCCTAGCCGTCACTTGTTCCTGTGGGCCATTTGTCAAAAACTCGGATGTCACTACTCGTACTGATTTATGGGCGTACGGAATGCAATACTTATAATGGATAAATATTGTAGGATTATTTTTGCGAATGATAGGGTGACTATGTTCGCTGAAAAAAAAAAACAAAAAGCAAAACAAAATTAAAATAGTAGAGTGATAATACTGATTTTGTGCTCAGCGAAAATAATAATCATTTTTTTTTTTTAAAAAAAAACGTTGCCCCACACTAGGAATTACTCCTGTATCGTGGGTGCATTCACAAACATTTAAATTCACATACACAAAACACCCAGACCCGGAACAACTATCTGTAGGCCATACAAATATTTGTTCCGTGCGGGGATCGAACCCGCGACACGCAGCGCAGCAGCCGAACGCTCAACCACTACGCCAACCGTGCCGTCAAAGTTAATAATATTATTAATACCGGGTGTATATTTTTTTTCTCCGAAAATTTGAAGTGAAATTTTGTCACTTTTCCTCGGTATTTTTATATGTTTACTAATCTATATTGTTCAACTGCTGGGAAAGGGCTCTTTGATAATTTTTATATTATAATAATAATAATAATAAGTCTTTATTTTTCAGATAACTAAGATCCAATGTGTTAGTAATTACAATAATGACTTACAGCTATTGTTAGTAAAATGCCACGATATTCACCAATATAATTTAATAGTCACAATAAACCACCATTTATTGTGACTATTAAATTATCACCTTCCTCACCATCTTTTTTAAAATTGGAGATGTAACATCCTCCCCTATTACTTTGAGGATGCTGTTGCTACTTTCTCGTACTCTGCTTAGTAGAGAAGCAGTTTTTTTGCGAATCACCTCATTAAAGCCATAGGTTCGATTCTGTACAAACATTTCCGAAGCACTACAAAAACGAGGCTTTCGCAACAGCATCCTAAAAATATTATTATACTGGACGCGCAGAGCGTCCATCGCTCTCTTGGCATAAGCAACCCACAGGTTTCCCGTGTAGATACTTTGGCAATATGCCTTAAAAAGGGTGATTTTGACATCTACACTACATCGGGCGAATCTGCGTGCCAGCATATTACCTCGGACCGATAGTGCCCTGCGCTCCCTTTCAATGTCTACATTGTCCTTAAGGTCGGCGGTGAGGAAGTGCCCGAGGTACTTGAAAGAATCTACCTGATTTAGTTTCGAGCCACTTAACATAATGGCAGGTATATTTTCAGGGCATTTACCATCGGCCTTAAAGACCATGTATTTACATTTCATAACATTATATATTAATCCATGTCTAGCCGCATAAACCTCACAGCGTCTCAGTAACTCTCCTATAGATCGTGCAGTAGGGCCCAGCAGCACCATATCGTCTGCATAGCTTATGTTATTTACACTAACACCACCTACCCTGCATCCGACATGCATGCTGCTGAGCTCCACCAGTAAGTCATTTACATACAGGTTGAAGAGCCGTGGGGACGTCAACCCCCCCTGTCTCACACCGCACTCCAACCCGTATGAGTCTGAGAGTGTATTGGACCATTTGACATGGTTTATTTGGTTAGCATACCAGTACTTCAGGATGTGTACCACTTCCCTCGGCACGTTCCTGTCTCTCAGCTTTCTCCAAAGCGTATCGTAATGCACAAGGTCGAATGCCCTGGAGAGGTCAAGGAAGCAGGCGTAAACCGGCGTTTTCCTATCTGCGTAGTATTGAACAGTGTACTTAAGACTGAGGATGGCACTCTCTGTTGACAATCTGGGTTGGAAACCGAATTGTGAATCGTGCAGGGTAATATACCTTTCCAAGTAAGTATCGAGTACACCATCCAACACCTTCGCAGCCGTGGTCGCCAGGGATATAGGTCGGTAATTTTCCCTGTCGGAGATGTCTCCAGTCCTGTTCTTAATTATAGGTTGTTGGTTGGGGGGTTCTGTTCTTGTTGTTGTTATTGTTGTTCTCAATTGTTTTCATCATATCAGATGGTAAATATGAATGCCTAATGCACAGTGTGTAAAACATGGCCAGTACCCTCGGCAGGTGAAACCCCGCAAACTTAAAATGTTCAATACTGAGTCCATCGTGTCCGGGAGATTTGCCTCTGCTCATGTGTAGAATAGTCTCTTTTACTTTTTTGGCTGACAAATATATTTGTGACTCCTCTCCCCGACACGTCGACTCTTTATCGTTCGAGGACACAGATGTGCCAAGTGGCGACATTACTCTAAAATGTTCCATGAACATATTCGCGATGTCTCCTGGGGATATTAAGTAGATACCTATTATTTATGTGATAATTTCTCTCGGCAATCAATCGACTGTGAAAGATAAAAGTAAGAACTATGATGAATTACATAATAGGAATGAAAAAAATAAGAATAACAAAAATATGAGATCCATTGCAAGCATTTTCTTAACCATACTTAAAATTAAATGAATAACATTAACATGTAGTGCTGTATTTATTATACAGTGTTGGAATACTTTTCTTTTTTCCGTAAAATGTGAATAACAAAAATATTTTATATTTCTGAATACTCCACAGAAAAGTCACCCTACCAACAATCGAAGTCAGTCTCCGGTATTCGGTTTACACCAAATTGAGCTGTCAGTTTGACGTCATCAATCATGACGTAACGATGTCATGTAAATTGTGACGAGTATTAAACTTCTTCTCATTTCCCTGAGTAGTTCGGCACAGTCGGCGGAGCGTGCATGTTTATCTACTCGTATCATTTATATCTATTTGCTTATTGATGATGCGGGAATATTAAATATTTTTTTATATTATTGAGAGGAAAACTGTGTTTGAAAGTTGTATTAATAATTATTTATTATAAACACTGACAGGACTATAGTTGCCAATAAGCCTGACAGAGTGGTTATAGATTGACTAGAGCGTCACACAATGACGGGAACATGAAAAGAACCTCGTGAAAGCTGATAAACAAACAAAATATCTTGATATCGATAGTCGTGACTTACAAAGACTTAATAGCCAAGAGCCTCGACCAGTAACTGAAGAGACTCTCGTCGGGCAGTTGAATCAAGGGCTTGATCCAGAATGCAGTACTCCTGCTCACGGCGCGCATTGTTAGGACGTTTCTCTCTCAGGAGCTCTGACCACCGGTGGCTTGGACCCTATTCCCGGTACCATCATCAAAAAACAATCATCATCATCCTTTTAATGTCCCCACGGTACAGGCCTCCTTTCTGTGAGAGGGTGTGGGCGGTAATCCACCACGCGGGCCCAGTGCGGGTTGGTGGATATCACATGTCTTCGAATTTGTGGTTCTAGGACATGCAGGTTTCCTCACTATGTTTTCCTTCACCGTTCCCGGTACCGGTTGGCTACTATTTTAAATTATTCAAATGTTTAATAATAATTTAATAAAATAAAATCCGCGAATCAAACAATAGATAGGCCTTTGAGCTAATAGGAAATAAATCATCTACACCATAATTCACCAATCAATAAGATCAAATACCGCACTAATTACTGTAACCATACCTAATCCAGATATAATTAAGCTTTGGCCCGCAATCTCACATAACACTCAATTGACAAACACCGGAATTAGTAGCCCGCCCTTAATTAGGTTGTTGACATGTTAAATCGGATGTCAATTTATCTGAGATAGGAAGTGGTGTTGTTACCTTATTAGGCGATAGTATTGTGTTGTGGTTATCTTTGATGTACATCTCGTGTGCTGCCTATCCGCATCTGAACACATGGTCATCAAATTAATAATAATTATTATGTAATATCTTTGCTTTTGGCTTGCGAGCAGTGGTGGCCCAGTGGTAATAGCCGTGACTTACGAGCAGGTCGTGGGTTCGAACCCAGCCAGGCGCTTCACTTTGTGTAAATTATTTCACCATCATTGTTCTCAACCGGGCCTGCGGACGGCGAGCAGTGGGTAGCTCGCCGTCCGATCAGTACCAGGCCTGTGAGTCTACGGCGCGTAGTGTTCCACGCGTGCTTCAAAGAGGTTAGTGTCATCCACCACTGACGGGGCCCATCGTGGCCGGTGCCTGCATGCCTAGGGGTAGCGGATAAATTCTGAAAATGAGTTACCGCACCCCTGGGCACTCAGGCAGGGAAGGAACAGGGGTGGGTTTTAGTCAATAAGATTCTGACACACCCTCCCGCTCCACCCAGAGCGGGAGAAGTCATAGGATGATTTCCAACCGCCCCAAAAAAAAAAAAATATTGTTCTCAAAACGGTGAACGAAAATCTCATGAGGAACCGGCAACTGGCATGTCCTAGAACCGTGTCATGTGACATTTACCTATTTGCATTACGTGGTGGTGTACACCACGTCCACTATTGGGTGAATCTCCAGGAGATTACTACTGGGCAATGACACTACTACTACTAGTAATAGTACTGGTAGTAGTAATGTACTTTAATACTAGTGTGTTAAGGTTGAATTTCCCACGATTTGTCATTGTCGGCAACACTCCGTCATTATTTTCTGCAAAACGCCAGGAAATTCACCCAATAGTGGACGTGGTGTACACCACCACGTAATGCTAATAGGTAAATGTACGACGAATGTATGGACGGCACGGTTGGCGTAGTGGTTGAGCGTTCGACTGCTGCGCTGCGAGTCGCGGGTTCGATCCCCGCACGGAACAAATATTTGTATGGCCTACAGATAGTTGTTCCGGGTCTGGGTGTCTTGTGTATGTGAGTTTAAATGTTTGTGGACGCACCCACGATACAGGAGTTATTCCTAGTGTGGGGCAACGTTTTATTAAAAAAGAAAAGAAAGAAGAAGAAGAATTCACCCTATTACACTACTATACTACTTATGGAGCGATTGCCTATCTGACCTCCACAACTCAATCATAGGGTAATACGATACCCCTTGGTAAGACTGGATATCAGACTTTCGGGCTTCTGACGATCCGTAACGACTGTCAATGATTCATAATTGACAGCCGGGACCAACATGCTCCAGCATGGAGAAGTCTCGGTATGTAAAGATGGTCACCCATACATGGATCAACCTTGGCAAGCGTAGCTTAACCTGATGAATCGACCGGTGCGGCTGTTATTACTTTAGCCACAAGCTCCTCCCTGTTATGGGATATGATGTAAGATACTGATATTCAACCGCATCCGTTCAAACTGGAACCCGACATCATCATAAGTCATTGGTTATAGGTTGGGCAGATGGTTGGATTGGTTAGAAGGATGGAAAGATGGATGGATGTATGGACTTCTTCCCAGCGAAAAAATCAAAAATTTGTCAATAGAAACGTAGCATCGACTTAAAAAGTACCTTTTGTTCTAATCCAAGTCCGAAAACCCGTAATTAATTAAAAATATCTCTATAAAATTGTATGTCGAAATCGGCCTAATTAATTGATAAAATCTTAAACCAAACTAAAGTCTGCGTACCGTTAATCTTATTATATTTTTTTTATTATTTTCTTTTTCTTTTATTTAATCACACTATTCTCTTAATTACACACTATTATAAGGCGCAGTTATACGAATTTTAATGGTATTTAATTGAACATCACGTCTAAACGACTTGTCTTACTTCTTTTTAATAAATATATGTTACTCTAGACAATTTCCGTCGCAATTTAATCTCAGAATATTTGAAATAATATTTTTCTATCATAGTATAATTAATTTGTAAAGTTATGTCTAACGCGTATAAAAAAATGAGAATCACGCAAAAACTATAAAGTGTATTTTTATGAAACCTTCACCATTTTAAAGATCATTTAATTATTTGTAATTTAGTCTCATTGTTTTAGTTTAATACTTGTTGTTTTATGAGTAATAAATTAATAATGCGTCTAATTTCGGACAGCGCTTCTTCATGGGCGAGTCCTATTACTGGGTAGACATACGACGCGTTACGTGAGCTCAGCGCAGAACACGCAAGCTAACCACTCAAGGTCGTTGGCAGCTAATAGCGCCTTAGTATTGTGATTAATCTGTGTTTTTGTTGTGTGCCACTTTACTTAGTTTCTACGCATATTGTAGTATCGTAGATTCTGTAGTGTAGCTTAGTGGCGTGTATTTATATTTTGAGTGTCTGTGACTTATGGTTTTAATGTGTGCGAAAGGAAACACTCATCGCAATACTTATATTATCTTATTAAATTTCTACTCTGTAATATTGATTCCAAATTTGCTTCAACCTTTAAAAGTATTTATCCCCAAGCAGCCTATCTGGTAATAAGGTTTGTATTTCAGGCGACCGGCGACCTCCTTGAATTTTACAATATGAAAGAAAGAAAGAAAGAAACAATATTTATTTGTACCTCACAATAAGAACATGTTAACATACAAATTAAAAAAAAACAACCGACTTCCAAAAAAAAAATACAATAAAAATTTAAAAATAACTTTAATTTCGGAAGTCGGTGTTTGTATTTTATTTCTTCGATATTTGGCACCGACTTCCGAAATTAAAGTTATTTTTAAATTTTTAGTGTATTTTTTTTTGAAAATCGGTCCACAACTGACGGAGAAATGCGCGGACATACATAAAAAAAAAAAAACATACATACAGTCGAACATAGAACCTCCTCCTTTTTCGAAAGTCGGTTAAAAAATAAACTGTGCGAGGCCAAAAAGGCTTCAATTCCGCGTTATGCTGCGATATTTATGCATTAGAGCAATAAATAACGCAGCGCTGGTATTCTGTTAGGGCCACAGACATTCTCACAGGACACGGTACAAAATTACTAAAACAAAATCAAATAAGCCTTAATTAACAAAAAAACAAAAGGCGTGCATTTTTACAGATATGCAAAAAGCAAAATAATTAAAATTAACATCAGATAAATCTACTTAAATCTATGGCGCTTATAACTATGGTCAATGGCAAAGAGTATATAATTTCGTCAATGGTGCATTTGTGCAACGCGCAACTAAACGTTTTAAGGATGATTCACGTTACCTTAAAACGTTTAGTTGCGCGTTGCACACACGTTGACGCTAAGTACAGGGGTTACAATGAAATCACCATTAGATCTTTCTAATATGGTGATTTAAGCTCTTGCTTAAAACCAGCCCAATATCACAATAGACACTTGTAAATCCTCACATCCATCTTCGACCCCCATAAGGCTCCTGTTACCTTCCATTCAAACAGGCACAAGATAAAATAATGACCAATCCACTTTAATCAACTTATTTAAAGAGGTAATTCATTGCATCAAAATCCATTAACAAGTTTATTTAAACAATTGTTTAACAGAATTCAATCTGCATACGTAATGTATAACTAACAATGTTTTGTGCTGGACATTGGGGTTGGAACACAGAATAGATAGGTTCAGAAGGTCCGGTCTATACAACGAACGAAAATGCACGCACACATAGACACGCTTCTTCTCAAGGTCACGGGAGTGTTCAAAAGAGTCACTGCCGCCCTGGCACAGGCAACTGAAGAAACACGGGTGGGTTTTAGTCAGTAAGAGTCTGACTCACCCTCCCGCTCCACCCACAGCGAGAGAAGTTGTTTGATGACTTCCCAAAAAAAAAAAAACAAACAGACACGCTTCACTAGCAGTGAGTGCAGTGAGTGCAATCACAGAATAGGTTGACAGGTTTTTGATTTAGATTTCTAGCGTTTTAATTTTAATGCTAGACGGAGACAGCGCTACTTCAAAGACGTCACAAGATAGAAACGCAATAGTAACTTTGCGCTATTTAATACAACTGCGATTTGCTTTTGTGTGATAAGGATAGAAGAATAAACTCCTAAAGCGTCTATATATAAATAATTTAAGTTAATTGCAAAGGTAACGTCAAATTTAATGAACTATCAGTGCCAATTGTATTAAATGGTTAGGTTTAGTTTCTCCTCGGTAATTTCTTTCCAAAAAATCGGGTGAATGAGTGCGTGCCCCTATTTTCGTTCGTTGTTCATAGCTGAACTTCTGTGTTTACTTTTTTTATATTAAAGGCGTGTTCGACCATTGTCCGAAGTGACAAATGTAATGAATAATTTAATGCTTGCTCGTGATTAAGATAATTGAATGTTAGTGTTCTATTGAATAGGACTGAGTGGTCATTTGGATTATTATGTAATCGTTTTAAAGGTTTTTGTTAACTGGTTACACATTGTTAACAATTGTTTGACATGTTGAGATTATTATGGGTTTACCAGTGATGCATAGTCTTAGAGTCTCTAGATTCGAGCAGCACAGGACAGGTCATTGTGGCGACACTTGGGGGAGGCTTGACCAGCAGTGTACGTCTATGGGCTGAAATAGTGATGATGGTGACAAAAAATAGTAAATATTCATCCAAAATGGCGGAAAAAAAATAAACTTAATAAAAAGGACATATTTTCCATCAATTCATATTCATAATAATTGAATAATGTAAGAAAACGTCCTTAAATTTCACTCCCCACATTTCTTAAAAAAATATGCAAAATTAAAAACGGTCGACCATTTTCAGCAGATTATAAATCTCAAATCATTAAGTAGACTGGATAAAAGACACTCAGAGAGCAAATTAAATTCACATTTTTTCCGCCCACCTAACCCTTGAAATGCGTGTCGGATTCAACGGGGCTTTATTGCACGGAAAATGGGTAAAAAAGACCCACTCGGGCAAAAATCTTGAACTGTCAACGGTCGGTGTGAGTTATGAACGTTTAGATTTTCCTTCTTATAACTAGGTGCTTTGTTTATTAGAAAGTATATTTCTTTTATTTATAAGGACTTAGCTTCTGCCAGTGACTTTGCCCGCTTGAAAGTTGAAAATATCATCCCACAAGAACATTATCATTCTCTTCATGAAGTATGGATTGTAAGTATGGATAGATGAAAACGATTACTTAATGTGATTATGGCATCGGAGATAATTTCAATGTTTTTTGTTTATTGTGCCATTATTGGCTGACAAAACCTAATTTTTCAGACCAGAGTTTATAAATTTATGGAAATTTATGTGAAATGAAACCTACCTACATAGAGGAATTCGTTATTTTTTTTATTTAGTCTCATACTTTTTATAATTTTATTTCCAAAAGTTATTTTTAATAAGTATTTTCATTTATTGTTAAAACGATTGATTAGCAATCCAGCCAACGTTCTGGGTACTTTTCCCATTGACAGCGATGTGGACGAATTTTTCGATACCCAATGAATTATACGCCTCCCTTTTTTATGCCGCTTGTACATATTTTATTTATTTTCTTTTAGTTTGTTTATCCTATTAAGTTATTTATTAGTTTAGTTATGTATATGTATCTAATGTAGTTACATTTTGTTGCACAAAAAATAGCAATTCTACACTTTCAACTCAAACACAGTCATTCGCCTATCTTGTCTCCATCATCTTGAAACTTACACCACACCCAACCCGCCCAGCTATTTGTAAGGAAATCAATGCAAAGGAAACACAAAGCGGCAAAATATCGCGACGTCCGCCACAGAGGACCGAAATGGCCAGCTTCTGACGGTAAATTTAACATTTTTACCCTCAGCAATGCAGGGTTACCCTTTCCGTTTGTCCATTGAATATTACAATGCTGTTATAGCAAGTGTGAGCGTTTTGACCCTTCCGCTTTTGTTATTTATTGTGTATAGGAATAATATCAATAAATTGCTGTGCAGGGTACATTAGCTACAGGTTTTGGAAAAATATTGAGTTATAAATAAAAGAATTTATTACTTATTTTTTTTTTTTGTATATTTCAAGCAAAATTGGCTCGAAAAAAATAATATTGTAACTACTTTGAATCATGTACTAACTAAATATTTTCAGTTACATTAATTTTCGCGACGATTTAGAAACATGCATTTCTAAACTAACATACAGAACCTAATTATGGTCCAAAATAAATCATCTATTAATTTTGGAAATTTGACATGCTTAAAAATATACCTGTTCCATTGTTTTAAATTAGTTGACTTATTGCTATTTCCTATTTGCAAACTTTAAACCATCAAAAAGCGATCTAGTTATTTTAAAGTTCGCGAGCACATTCGTAAGAAGTTGACAGCAGTGTCGTCACAACGCCATTTGTTACCCATTTATCTGTTTGTACCTGATGTTTATGTATATTTGTGTATTGGGTTTATTCTTGTGACTTACTCTACAATTTGTGTTTTATTTATAGTTTATATTTTTCTATTTGAATAAATATATCAATCACGTTTAATTGTCTATATTGCACCTACGGCTATTTGTCTCTGCATCACCCAGTTGACTGGTAGAAAATGCCCGAGGCATTAAAGCCGCCTCTATAAGTATAGACGCGGACTTAATGCCTCGGGTATTACGCACATACAAGTGTGTGTGCATTAACAACAATTATACTGAAAATCTCCTGAAAGTAACATGATAACTGAAACACATAAATCGTTCACAATATCCTTGTTCCACTTGTGTGTGTATGTCTATATTCCCATATAGATACACACACACACACAAATACACACGAACCTATATCTAACTGCACACAAAATATTCGAACACAAATCCACAATCATAAATGTAATAACAGAACACGACAACAACCACAATTTGTTAAACCTTTGTAAATCGGATCTGTTCACACCCCAAGTGAGGACTTGTGAGTATTATGCCGTTCTGAAGACGAGGAACACTAACCCACTCGTGATACAGTTTTTTACTAGCACGAGGGATTTGGGCGATTTAGTCTACTGACAGCCAATGCCTGCTTAGTACTTACTAATGTACTGGTAATTATAAAGATACACGAATCATGAGCTCAACCAGTACTTTCTTTCACACCTAATATTTTCCACATAACCCTACCCACTCTTCGGTGCCATTACTGCACATTAATCACAAAAGCGACATGCATTAAAGTAAGAGAAGGTAATTAATATGTTCACGTCGTCTCTTCACAACTTCGCTTCTCATTAAGACGCCATTACGCTGGAAACACGCCATTTTACACAAAAAGATCTTCACTTGTTCTGAGAATATTCATTTTTCATTCAACTTAGTTTGGAAAATGGTGGGTATTATGTTTCTTGGTCTTTGTGATGTAAGCTATTGTCTCGATATAGGTATCAGGTCATATAGAAAAGTAAATAAAAATATTTAAATATTGAAAAATTAAACTGTTTAGCAACTGATAATAAGAGACTTTGAAAATCTCAAAACGGTGAATGAGAACATCATGAGGAAAATTTCGAAGACATCTGACATCAACCAACCCGCACTGGGCCCGCAAGCTGGCTATTACAAATCATTGACACCTACTAGATGTGAATCTAACATTCACTTTTACAACATACCAATAAAATTAAAAAAAAAACGCCCAACTCTTAAAAGAAAAGCGAACATTTAAAAAACAAAAGAGCTGATGACCTTGAAACGGCTGAACCGATGTTGATAAAACATGCCTAAGAATCATTGCTAGAAAACCTGCTTTCAAATAAAGAACCGCATTCAAATCGGTTCACCCTTTTAAGAGCTACGGTGCCACAGACAGACAGACAGAAACACACACATAGCGTTCTAACTTATAACCCCCCCTCTTTTTGCATCGGGTGTACAAAATAGACTTATGATCCAGTGAGAATATTAAAAAGCTGACTATGTTATTATGCTAATAATAATTTTAAGAACTGTAAAGGTAGGCCATAAAAATCATGGCTCGTAATGCCCAAGGAGAGACGTGTGTGGAACCAAGTGAAGGAGGTTTTTGCCCAGCAGTGAATTATAACCCATTGATGAACTTAGGACTTCAGGCTTGGTAGATTTATTTATTTATTCGTTTATCCTCGCATAGGAACACCTTGTAGCAATTACGACAATGGAGTACAAATTACTTCGGTATCGTCTGCTTTACAACTTCCTGTACGGAGGAGTGGTGGACATTGTACGTATAGATCGTATGGCGGTGAGTCACGCTTGCTGTTGCAGCATCAGTCTACCTTTTCTCCAGAGTTTCATATAACAAACATTCTTTAAGGCGCTATTAACTGCTAATGACCTTGAGAGGTTAGCTTGCGTGTTCTGTGCTAATCACGTAACGCATCGTACGTCAACCCAGTAATAGGACTCGCCTATCAAGGAGCGCTTGCCGAAATAAGACAAATTATTAATTTATTATACATAAAACAACAGATATTATACTAAAATAGGGACACTACAAATATAAATAATTAAATGATCTTTAAAATGGTGAAAGTTTCATAAAAATACGCTTTATAGTTTTTGCGTGATTCTCAATTTTTTATCCGCGTTAGACATAACTTTACAAATTAATTACACTATGTTGTTAAAATATAATTTCAAATATTCACAAATTACGACGGAAATTGTCTGGACTAACGTATATCGTTTTCAATGAAATAAAACTAGTCGTTTAGATGTGACGTTCAATTAAAAACCATTAGATGTCGTATACCTGCGCCTTAACACTTTGACTGCCAGACAACAGACACAATAGAATATCTATTGTTCCCGGTCACGTGTGACCACCCGCCGTGGCAGTTAATGACTTAATAAAATTTTGAGAATCGAATGTGTTCTTTGAAATAGAATTATTTTAATTGTAAAAAAACGGTAAATTTTGAGATTTCATCCCGACGATAGATAGATAGACTGATAGAAAGGTAAGCATTTGCATTAAATTTTTGCTCCACAAACATACAGTGCTAATTGTTTTAAAGAAGCCTTGTTCTCACAAAGAGCCTCTACCACTAAAACTAAAGTTAGATATAGATAAGTACTGACCATTTCAAATGCATGCAAACCCTAACAAATTGCAATCATAACTACGTACAAACATATGATCCTGCGTCCAAAACTTGGGCCTTTTAATCCAAACCCAGAGGCGTGTATAGAAGTGCCAATAAACTTCAACAAAATTTGCACAACAAAAGCTTATAAGCTCAAAACCATTTCACACACAGAATCCCTCTCGTAATGAAACCAAACCTGTGGAAACCGGTCCCATTTGCAAATACTCGTCAACCCTTAATCTACCGCTTGCATTTTACGAGACCTAAGGCAATATCTGTCAATGTCCTTATCAATAAATTGTGAGCGTTTAGAGCAAACGACGTCGTTTGACGGTTTGAGGCGCGCGGCCGTAATCCGCGGTCTATTGGACCCCATCTGCGCTGCAAGGGTTAAGTCGCGACAAATAGACCATTTGCAAATAATAAGACGCAGTGAAAGAATAAATTAAGGGCTTCGAGGGCTGGTCGGGGCGTTTTGGGGTTGAATTGAAAATCTGTGTAAAAATGCTTTTGTTTTATGGATTGGATTATATTTTTAGTGGGGGGATGAGATTGGTCAGTACTTTTTGTAGTGTTTGTGCTGATAAAGGAATTTAAACTTTATGCAGTCTTGAGGGAATTTGATTTTTTTTTACAATGTGCTAGACAAGTTGTATCTGCAGTACCTACACATAATGACGATAGGACACATTTTGAAAAGTAGTCTGTCACATTAGTATCTATATTCACTCCTCCGAAAACTGACAACTGACGATAAAAAAAAACCGGCAAAGTGCGTGTCGGACTTCACACATTTAGGGTTCCGTACCAATTTTTAACTATTCTTATGGCTTTGGGACTTTGGGTCAACAAGATGCATATACTTTGCATAAATTCACCTAATGTTTGGGAGAAGACACTGGCTCCTGTAACACAGGTGTTCCCACCTAGCACAGGAGTCAGGCCCTAATTGTATTTATACTTCATGCAACAAAAGTACAAAGGCGTATTTAATGCCTTAGGCATTCTCTACCAGTCAACCAAGGGTGGTGGAGAGATAATATGGCAGGTGCATAAAAAAAAAAAAACAAAGTAATAATAAGTATAAATAATAAAAAAACGAGAACGGAAATATATATATTAATAATCAACATACATATATATTTATTATAATAACCACCAATAAATATACATATATTAAATTATATAAAGTAATAGAAAAGGTTTTTGAGACGACTGCCGCAACTTCCGCCACTGACGGGTGGCCGTCCTGATATCGAGAGGAAGCGCAATCCAAAGGAGGATGGCCTGAATATGAAAAGAAAAATGAACAAAATCAGAAGTATGAGCAGGGCAAAGCAGTAGCTCCAACCGTTTGGCTGTAAAACCTGTGTGACAGACGACAGACAGACGGACAGTTGGACAGACGGACACGTGAGTGACAACTATAGGGCTCCGTTTGAGCCTTTCGGGTACGGAACTCTAAAAAAATCAGCTCTCTTTGCTATCTTAGATTAAAAAAACACAAAAAATACATTCACAATAAGAAAACAACCAATAACATTCAAACAATTAATTTTCAATTTAAACTCGTAAACAAAATTCATTAATATTATCATCCATAAGCTTGCCCCTGGACATCCCGCGGTGATGTCTCAAGGCGCCGTTTTCCGTCTTACAGATGGCAATTAATAATTATTGCACCTAGTTCCGGCCGTTTCCGGTGAGGGAGAGTTCCGGTACACAAGGGAGTGAGAGGGGAACGTTAGTTTATGATTATAAGTACAGTGGAAGGGATTGGTTAAGTAGTTTTGTTAATTTTTCAACAAATTATTTGCATGTCATTCATTATGGGGACCGCGTGCTGGAAGACGCAGCGCTGGATGGCCCTGCACCTGGTGGACCGATGACCTGGTAAGGGTTGTTGGAATCCGATGGATTAGAGACGCACAGGACCGGTCATTGTGGTGACACTTGGAGAAGGTCTATGTCCAGCAGTGCACGTCTTTCGGCTGAAATGATGACGATGAGAACCGGTCATTGTGGTCACACTTGGGGGAGGCCTATGTCCAGCAGTGGACGTCTTTCGGCTGTAATGATGATGATGAGGACCGGTCATTATGGTGACTCTCGGAGGAGGCCTATGTCCAGCAGTGGACGTTTTCCGGCTGAAATGATGATGATGATGACGACCGGTCATTGTGGCGACACTTGGGTGAGGCCTATGTCCAGCAGTGGACGTTTTCCGGCTGAAATGATGATGATGATGAGGACCGGTCATTGTGGTGACACTTGGGGGAAGCCTATGTCCAGCAGTGGACGCCTTTCGGCTGAAATGATGATGATGACGACCAGTCATTGTGATGACACTTGGGGGAGGCCTATGTCCAGCAGTGGACGTCTTTCGGCTTTTATGATGATGATGATGATGACGACCGGTCATTGTGGTGACACTTGGGGGAGGCCTATGTCCAGCAGTGGACGTCTTTCGGCTGAAATGATGATGATAATGAGGACCGGTCATTGTGGTGACACCGGCCTATGTCCAGCAGTGGACGTCTTTCGGCTTTTATGATGATGATGATGATGACGACCGGTCATTGTGGTGACACTTGGGGGAGGCCTATGTCCAGCAGTGGACGTCTTTCGGCTGAAATGATGATGATGACGACCAGTCATTGTGATGACACTTGGGGGAGGCCTATGTCCAGCAGTGGACGTCTTTCGGCTGAAATGATGATGATGATGATGATGACGACCGGTCATTGTGGCGACACTTGGGGGAGGCCTATGTCCAGCAGTGGACGTTTTTCGGCTGAGATGATGATGATGATGATCACTAACATCGGTAAAGGAAAACATCATGTTCCTTAATTGTTAGAATACATTTAAATAATTTAATTCTATATTACAAATGGGTTACCTTACCTAAGAAACTGAGCATTGGAAGAGAACTGCTGAAGGAAAAAGAATTTTTCCCAAACATACAGAAAAGCATAGCAGCGCTTCCTCTAAAGTACAACCTTTGTCAAAACCACAATTCACATCACAAAATCTTCAAAGCGCATTTCATCTGAAATATGAACCACACTATTCCTGTTTTAATTACCTAGATTGGTAGCTCGTACCGCACATCACAATTTATGAGGACAATATAACTGCAGGTTTACGTCCTAGTGTGTAATGCGAATTTTGATTACCTCGCTATCTATTTCCGCTGTACTTATGTGTATTAGTGTTGCTATGTTATTTTCATTTGGTTGAATGCGTTTTATTGTTATTTCCAAATGTTGTTCGGCGTTGTCATCATCAGGGCCTTTGAACGGTTTATTATTGGGTATTAATGTTTTAATAACGTTTTTATTACTGTCTTAGAGGATGACTCATTTCAGGTTAGTAAAGTATTAATAATAATTATGGGTTTTCTTTGTGAGAGCAGTGGTGGCCTAGTGGTATTGGCCGCGACTTACAAGTTGTAGGTCGTGAGTTCAAACCCAGGCTGGCGCTTTACTTTGTGTAAATTATTTAATCACCACTGCTTTCAAAACGGTGAAGGAAAACATCGTGATGAAACATTAAACGTTAAAAAAAAAAAAAAAAAAAAAAAAAAAAAAAAAAAAAAAGGAAATGTTCTAGAACCAAAAATTCGAAGACATGTGACATCTTCCAATCCGCATTGGGCCCGCGTGATGTAGGTATTACACCCTCTCACAGAGAGGAGGCCTGTGCCCCAGCAGTGGCGACATTAAAAAGGCTGAGATGATTGTGATTATAATTTTACGTACGTTCGACATGATGAGCTTTTTCTTGAAATCCACCCAAAGAGCGATGGATAGGGCTTTTTTTGGAGTTTCCTTTCGTGATCGAATCAGGAATGAAGATATCCGCAGGAGTACCAAGGATACCGACATAGCCCGAACATTCGCCAAACTGATGTGGCAGTGGGCAGGGCATATTGCTCACAGACAGATGCTCGATGGAGCCGAAAGGTTCTACGGTAGTGACTTTTGGCTGAAATGATGATAATGATTAAGCTCATCGCTTAATACGAGTAATTGGGTTCACATTATTGTAAGTCTTTAGTATGTTGATAAGAGAATAATAAGAAATAGGAAGATCAAAAAACGACGGATGAATAATTATATGAGAAATGATATGATAGAAATGAGGTGACCAATGAGAAGACGGCCAACAGAGATATGCTAACGCAGATGGAATGCAGTGCCAATCCAACAAAAGTAAGTTAAAACACAATGATTATATTAAGTTGAAGTCTAAAAAACCTGGTTTATACAAAAATTGTGGGTATAAGACAAAATTTGAATTTTCTACATCCCGACTATAAATTGAAATCTAGAAAGCTACTTCATTTTAATAGTTCATCGTTTGAATCAAGACTACATTGACAAAATATAAACAAAACCATCAACCATAGACATCAAGTCACAGAACATTTATCTAAACTTTCACCACCATTGTCTTCGCATTTCCTCACGAAATCACCAAACACACAGACACGAGAGGTCCCCACATGTCGTAACACATCATTAATCTCTGATCTATGTGACATTTAATTACCTAAAACACCATATATTAAGCGTTCTTCCGTCCTTGCCCCTATAGGATCACTTACAAACTTATCCGTGTCAAGAATTTCAAAATTAAACTCTGTTGCTTCGTGGTAAGGTTCGTGCGAGTGCTTGTAAGGTTTCGGTAATTAATATTGTCTCTCTTATTGCTTCACGCCTAAGATTTTATTGCTTTGTTATACTGTTTATATTATTGGGAACGCGTGGATCGTCACTCATGATCAAGATATCAGAAGATGTACGAGTATTTAATCTTATGTTTAATGCAAATATTCTCTTTGCGAAGCTATCTGATTAAGGTGATCTTATGTAATGAATCAATACAGGAAGATATTCAGTGGTAATGAATGCGATGAAGACCAAATAATAGCAATCATCAAATCAATTGTCAAGAAAACGCTTAGAAAGTCACTTATTAGTTTAATAAGTCACTGGAACTTACATCAAGTTTAGGAGTTAGAGCATTTAAAAATTACCAGTTTTAGGCCTTCAACATTTTATTTTTTATTATTTAATTGTGTGTTATGTTTAATTTGTAAAACCACCAGTTTTACAAATTAAATAATAATTTATTAGTTTAATCATCACTTTTTATGATGATAATAAAATGAATAAACCTTTATGATTCATACGAGCAAATCAAAAGGTCACACTGGTATAGAAACATACGTAGACGATAAACATTTTCAAATCCAAACCTTTCAAAGAACATCCTCAGAAAATATTAAGCCAAAAAATCTAAAAAACTCATACCAGACAGTAAGAGTTTCCTGCTATCATCTCCAAGATTACTTAATGCACATTCCCATTCTAAAATGTGGTGAGTCCCTGACAAATACTAGGACATTTCACAGTCTACCGGGCGTAGTTGTAAGGCTGAAGCCACATAACCGTAGCTACGCTCAGAGAGTGGCAGTAGTAATTAATTTATTGGATTTACACTTACGATTATACACTAGGTCGTTAGCCTGTATTCGGGTGCTCGAAAAACTTTATTCGAACTAATGCACCCGAAACAAACACAGTAAAACAACAACAACAACGTCCAACAATTATGGACTTTGTCTGATTAAATAAATTATATTATTAGTTATTACACTGGTCATTGTACTGGTAAACGGGCAAATTACTACGAGTAGTCTAAAAAAATCACATAGAAATGAAAAGAAAACTGGCGTCGGGTAACCAAAACGCTGAAGCACAGTATAAATATGGACAGTATGGAAACTAAGCCTATTTGTTGAGATAATTACCTACGCTCCATTAGAGAGGGTTTCACTGTTAATGTTTGGAAAAAAATTCTATGGAAGATGCTTCAAAATTGCCGCGCAATTTGAAAAACCTTAAGATATCCCACATAAGACCGTACCCTTTTTTTTTTTCACGTCACAAAAATTTTCATGGGTTTCGAGGGTGTTAAAGTGAAGTCAAAATGCGCGGCGCTCGGCCGATAGCTAGTTAACCCTGCGGCAGCGCACCTTACCGCGTTTCAACCTAAAAATGCGTGTGATGTAAACGAAAAACCATTAACATTTTAAAAAAAGTCATTATTTTTCATAATTATATCATTATTAGGTACCTTTCACGATCAGCAGGGAGTTTAAAAAACGAAAGCCCCGGATTTGAAGAAGCCGAGTTCATACAACAGTACACTGCGCAATACGCTCGTGGCATTTTAAAACGGTCCGTGGCTCAAGAGATAACACGACCACTCGTCTCGACACGGCAGCCGCAACTGCGCGCACCGCGACTATCGCTTAGGGCTAGCGTAGATGCGCGCGTCTGTGTGAGTGTGCCATTTCGACCGTTTGTACGTAGTTTCCCTACTGTCCATATTTATACTGAGGCTGAAGCTAGACTTGATTGTCCAAAGACAGGTCTACTCGACCCCGTGCATTTTACATTTACGGTAAGTTTTGTTCTCGAATTCCAATGGAAGTTTGGCAAACGAACAAGTATAATTGTGCCATCAAAGTGGTAGTGACAATTAACATACAAATGTTAATGTTAATATAACATTTATAAAAATAATTACCTAGCAATCAATCATTTTTTAACAATCTAGGCGTGGTATGAAGCTTCAGTGTGGTCATTTATCATCATCATCAACGTTCGATTTTTGAAATATGTATTTGAATAAATGTTGTCGGATCAATGAGCGTTGTTGCCATGTTCAATGCAACAACCTTAGCTGTGGCTTCGCCCTAAGAGCCCACACAATGCTAGTATTTTAAATGTGGATGAAATGCGAGCTACGGTTGTATTTTAAGGCGAGCCAAATGTGTGGACATTTGTTTGCAACAAAGCACTAAATGGGATACATTTTGTTTAGTAGTGCTGTTTTGTGTGTGTCCTTTTGATTGAGTGGTTTTGCTGAATGGTTGTTTCTTAGAATCCTACTTAATATTATAAGTGCGGAAGTTTGGATGTTTATTACTCAATCATGTTTATTAATCATGCCAGACACATAATATAAATATTTCTTCTTCTTTGTTGCCGTTCTAATCAGTAAATTGTTACTGTCAAGGTATTAAGTCCTGTTAACAACGTCGATATTCATATTAAAATAATGTTAGCCTGATAGTTATCATCATTATAAATATCTACTTAAAGTTTTACACGTGAAATGATAAAAATGTCAAGTTGAGTATAGGTACCCGTAATAGTAAACGACTTAGAATAGGAAAACAGTGGTGCCGATTCTCTTGTTCAATAACTAAACTAAAATTAGAGAATCACTATCTTTAACTAAAAGGCAGTGCGAGAAATAGCCATCAACTAAGTTAGAGATATCAAACTAGTTTACGCATAGCGCTTTACCGTGTTTTAAGTCGACATGTTTTTACATGTACCCTTAATTTGTATGGAAATATTAGTTCAACTAAATTTGACAGCTCTAATTTACGTCCGTCTCTTTCTTGTTTTTTTAGAGAGAAAAAGATAGCAACAGAATCGGCACCAATATCTATATAAAAAATCTCTACTGGACTCAGCAAAGAAAACTAAGATGATACAATAAAAACAGCCCCACTATTCTTCTTTAAAAATTAAATACAAAACAGCTACAGAGCAAAACAGCTTACAATCCAGAATCACACAACATTATTTGTTTTCATCGGTATCTTCGCCAATGAGTAATGTTCTCCGCAGCCGACATTTATTTGATGTCTGCCAACCGTCCGTGATAGATGCCTTGCGCTTCGCTTGCTTCAGGTGGTGTTAGTAGCACTGTAACATCTTTTAAAGGTTCTACAAATCTTTTACTGTCTCCAAAATTTGCGATTTTTTGTCACATATTTGAAAAAAAAAACTTGTTCTTAATTTGAAAAGTTTTACGAGCATCTGGGACACGTTGAAAGATTTTGCAAAGGTTTTGTGAAGAAAGAAATCTACAGATCTCTTTTTCTCAGGCCAATATTTGGTCCTAGGTAAAGATTAAAAATATTCGGCACTCGACTCAACCTCGACTCCTCCATTCCTCTGTCATATAGACAGTTATTGCTTGATATTCATTGATATTTCCGTAGATTTTTTTCCGTTTTTATTGCGACTGAGTAGACCAGAGGAGAGCAGTGGTGGCCCAGCGGTATTGGCCGCAACTTACAAGTTGTGAGTTCAAACCCAGGCAGGCGCTTTACTTTGTGTAAATTATTTCATCACCACTGCTCTCAAAACGGTGAAGGAAAACATCGTGAGGAAACCGGCATGTCCTAGAACCAAAAATTCGAAGACATGTGACATCCACCAATCCGCATTGGGCCCGCGTGGTGGATTACGGCCCACACCCTCTCACAGAGAGGAGGCCTGTGCCCCAGCAGTGGGGACATTAAAAAAGGCTAATGATGATGGAGACCAGAGGAAGGAAGTTTCCTCCAAATTGAACTAAGAATCTTTAATCTTAGTCTTTTTACCCAGCCAGCAGTGTTAGCCATTTTCGGCCAGCTTCCATTTTTAATTGGATCTCATCCTTGTTACAAGCACAAACCAATTCACAATATTAAACATGACTTTGCAATAAACAATGTTTCAGAGTCATATTCCTAACCATAAAAAACCAACAAGATAAACGAGTATGTAGGACATCTCTAAGTGCTTCAATACATACACAAGGAACATCCGCAGAACCCTTTTCACCGTACAATTCCGTTGCCAATCGTAAATTTATCTCAGAGGCTATTAGTTCGATAAAATTCAACTAAAACGATAAATAAAACCGACTTTGACGGATAGCCCATTTCCCCCACAAAGAATTGCCGGACCGCAATAAAGTTACGGTCAAAATGAACTCTAAGAACAATAGCATAGAGGTCAAAATTAACGTTACTGATTGGTTTGTAAAAGATGGTGAAATTTTTGTATCTATGTCACATGGGAATGTTTTGTCCGAAACTAAACTTATTTACCGTCGAAGACTGAATAAAACATTAGCAGAAGAAAGATGTACACAAATCGAATTGGGACAGAATGATTCATTTGTTTCTCGACTGATAAAAATGAATTATCTGATCGACGTGTGTAATCGTGCAGGGTATATAAAAATAGTATAAAAAGAAACGAGCATTGTAATATTGAGAGATATAATATATTCGTAGATACTTTATATTACAATCAATACCCACATTATAACACAGCTCTTTAACAATATTGCAAATTCTATGGGTAATTAAATTGATATTATATATACTATACTAAACTGAAGCTTTTTAACCGACTTCCAAAAGGAGGATGTTATAAATTCGGATGTTTGTATTTTTTCTTTTTTTATGTATGTTCGGGCATAACTTCGTCATTTATAGACGGATTTCCTAAATTCTTTTTTTTTTATGAAAGGGGTTTATTTTGAGATGGTCCCATTGAAATTTCATAATTATAGATCTGATGATGGCGTTTCCGAGACAGACAACGGAACTCTTCAAAAAATCAATCGCAATTGCTGCTATTGCCTAAATATCCATTGTTAACACAATTTAATGGGGAATCACAACTAAAAAAAATTTTTATTTTTCCAAAGAAAATAGAACTGACTTCCAAAAAAAACAAAAAGTGCAAAATAACATAACTTTAATTTCGGAAGTTGGTGTTTCTGTTTTTTTTTTTTCGTTTTTTGACACCGACTTCCGAAATATTTTTCAACCCAGTAGTTCTACGAGTATTTTACTTTTTAATGAACTCCCTTACCATAATCAATTATCACCAGTAAATATTAAACTACTAGCTGCGCACCGCGGTTTCACACGCGTAGACCAGGATAAAAAGTAGCCTATGTGTTAATCCAAGGTATAAGCTATCTACATACCAAAATTCCTCTAAATCAGTCCAGCCATTTGAGCGTGAAGAAGTAACAAACATACACACTCACAAACTTTCGCTTTTACAATTTTAGTGTGATTACTCTCAATCCCAATACGTGGTGATGTCTAAAAAAAAATATTTAGTCCGTCGTCCGTTAGGACTATGTGGGTTATTATTATTATTTTCTCCTCCTTTTTACAGTAATTTTCAACGTTGTCTGACAGTTTGAGTACTTTTGCGGCCTACCCAAATGTCTTTTCTTTGGTATTGTTCGTCATGTCATTGAGCTCCTTAGTGGTTTTTAAGTTGAGCTATTCGACTATTGACAAATGCTTGCACTGACTGGACAGGTCCACTCAAATATGTTTGGTTCTTTCTTCAAAAGACCACTACAGACACTAAGCTGCATGGTCCTCATATAGAATAATGTGAATGCGAGAACTATGTATGTCGTTATATTCATGTAGATTTTATGATTGTCTGGCAGTTTGAGTATTTTTTGCGGCCTACTCAAATGTCCTTACTTTGGTATTGTTCGTCGGTTCGTTGAGCACCTCAGAGTTCTGAGTTGAGCTTCGCGATGACTGACAAATGCTTGCACTGTCTGGACAGGTCCACTCGAATTCGTGTGTTGCTTTCTTCATAAAGCTCATCCCAGACATAAACGTACATGGTTCTCATAGGATCTAACCAGTCCACATTGTATGGATTTGAACACTAAAAGAGACTTTGACCTCTGAGTTTGTTTCGGTGTTTCTTCTCAGGGTAGTCAGCTAGGAAACACCGGCCTCATCTAGCTTAAACTGACAAAAAAACATTGACGTGTAAAAGTGTTCCTTGTAACCTATTTACTGAATAAACATCATTTATCATTTGTCAGATATATTACCAAAAAATATTGTACACCTATTTTTTTCTTTTGTCACGTAAGAAATGAGGACGTCACAATGCATTGAAATTTCGCGTATTGTCTCTACTCCTACGTCAAAAATGACGTCACTCCGCTTTTTACCTAGAAGAGATGTCACAAGCCCACTCCTGAATTTTGATGCGTTTTATCTTTGACATTTTTTATTGGTTTGGTAAGGCAAAAAAATACTTATCCAATATTATTTGAACGGACTGGTAATTACAGTTTTGAGCCGTTTTTGATCGAAACGCTTTGGCTCATGGGGTCCCAGTGCACGTCATCTTTTTAAAGATATTTCGTTTTGGTTGACACTTTGCGTGACCACAGGGCTGGCTCGTTCTTTACCCAAAGAATTAGCATTGCCATTCAACGTGGCAATGCTGCCAGTCTTCTGGGCTCGTTTCCGGCTTGCCTAGATGACAGTGATGTGAAGGAATACTTCAACGCCTAAGTATATTCTTATGTATGTAGTTAGGTTATAAATAGTTAGTTACTAGATAATATTGAAGTAATTTATATTTGTACCGTACTCAAAACGGTGAAGGAAAACATCGTGAGGAAACCGGCATGTCCTAGAACCAAAAATTCGAAGACATGTGTCATCCACCAATCCGCATTGGGCCCGCGTGGTGGATTACGGCCCACACCCTCTCACAGAGAGGAGGCCTGTGCCGCAGCAGTGGGGACATTAAAAAGGCTGATGATGATACCTACCTAGTTACCTAGTTATAATTAAATTAAATATTGTAACATTTACTAAAAGAAAACCACACTTACGGACTAAATAAAATTAATATATTTGTACCAAGAAATCATCCCTTTAGACTGGTTCCCGGAATAAGCTTCAAAAACAAAGGCCCAAGTTCTATATATCATAATAATTATTATCATTCAACCCTTTCAGATCGCGCTTAGCCCCCGCCACGAAGCGATGCGTAAAACTGATACAAAGCAAATGTTTGTCTTTGTGACCGAAGGCTACATTTATAATTGGTTCGTCTTCCATTTTTATTTTTGTGTCGTTTGTCCAATGTTTTTGCCTCAGGGTGTCTGTGAAGTGCACTTAATACGGCTGTTTAGATTTGAAAGCTATCATGTTTCTCGGTGTCACGTTTTTGAAGGGTATTTTATTTTTGTAGAAATGTTGTACTTCGATCAATGATTGTTATATTTTTCCTAATCTTCAGTGACATTATAAGATTCATAGAGTTTAGCTGTTGACTAACATATTGTATTCATTTCATTTTATTTTATTTATTTTATTAAGGATCGCCAACGAATGTTACATTAAACAATTACATAGATTAGATTTCAGCAACAAAATAAACATTAAATGCACATTCAGTTACAGGCAACCACTGCTTGCACTTTCAAATTAGAGCTGAGTATACAAACATCAAGATCATTAAAATATAATCAAATAATGATTAATCAAACAATAAAAATCAGATAATAATAAAATCAATTACATAATTCTAAAATTAAATTCTATTATATTCCAATTAAATTAAATCATAACAAATATAAATTAAAACAATTTAAAAAAGAAATAAACTATTTTTTTTTTGTTATAAATACCATCAAAAGTTATAATCACATTCATCTTAAGTTTGTCTGATTATCGTGATCGTTCATGATTTCTTTCTATAGAAACGGACTAATCTCGTTATGCCAGAGCTCAGGTTACAGGACACAAACCTACAGTGAGAAATCTTTAGAATTTAGTTATGAGTAACTAAAATATTTCTCAGAAAAATACGTAAACCAAGAATTTGCATTAAATTCTAAAGGAACTCCGGTATAATGCTTTCAGAAAGTTTGATATAAACACGCGCGTAAAACAAACGTGTCATAAACAATATTAAATCCTATAAGTTCTGAGTTCCACGGTACTGGATAGCCCAAGTATATTAATGTCGCAAGTTCGCGACGTACGGTATCCGACTTTTGCATTTCCTTATTTCGTTGATCTAAGAATTATTTTGGAGAAGTCATTACCGAAAACCCTCTTAAATTCTTGTTTTTTTTACTTCACGAGTAATGAAACATCATTCTGTTTATCTGTAACATCATGACTGCACAAGTCCAAAAATTAACCATTTTGAAATACTTACCTGCATTGGAGTATTGCTACCAACAGTAACTTTATTGTAATATTAGTAGGTACCAATAGTAATTTCATTGGAGTATTGGTACCAAAAGTGCCTGTATTGGAGTGTTGGTACCAAAAGTACCTGCATTGAAACCAATATTCCGCCTTATCCACTCACCCGCCCCCGCGCGAACCGTGACAAGCCGTTACGCCACCCGCTCGATCGGGCATTACTTAGCGCAAGCGCTCCTGTGACGTTACCAAATTAAAGCTTAATATCTAGTAAACTACTATAGCTACATACAAACAAAAAATACGTGTGTATAGCTGAAACTATAGAGAATCGACAGATGTGAAAACTAAAGTACGATGACGTGTTCTATGTACTTCAAAAGAAATGTAAATGTAAACGTTAGCGATAAATGTTAATATTAGTTTTTGTCTTTAAAACCTATTTATCATTAAACTAGACTATATAATCTATTTATTATTTATACCCTTGAGTCACTTCGTAAAATGTTATAAGTACCACATTAAACCAAAACAAACACCCCATTCTCTCATTTTTTTCCGCCAAAATCGAGTCAAGTTACGGCAAGTAAAGTGAGGTAGGTAAAGGTTTAACGATGAAACTGAATTATTTGAATTCCATAAATTTTAATTGTTTCAATGACCTAGGTAGTTTATGAGAAATAAGTGCGACTAAACAAACAAATTAAAAGTACCACATCCAGAAAATTTCATTATGGCAAATCCTAGTTGCTTCCGAGTTAAAATCTGTCTCTAAAATCGGAGGTACAATCCGATGGAGTCACGGAGTGTATGCAAAATGCATGATTTATGACTCATATGCATTTCGTCGCCTTGTGTTAACTCGATTCGACAACTTCGTCGATATGTGACTTGGAATATGTACTGTTTCTTTGCTGCATAAAGTTGCTTGTAAAGTTTTGATATGAAATATGAACATCGGTATGATACTCAAATTATTATTGAAGTCTTGCTTCTGCCAGAGGCTTCGCTCGCGTAAATTCTAAAACTATCATAAAGAAATATACTGCCGGGATACAAAGTATACTATGTCTTTTTCCAGGACATGGTCTGTTCAACCGTTAAGGCATGAAAATGTAACAAACTCACAGTCACATTTATAATATTAAGTTCTTTTTTTCGTGTCGTGGTACATTTACTAAGGATATACTGTTTGGGCCCAGTAAATATCCACGTTTATAGCGATTGCATACCCAAATAGGCCGCTGCAAGTATAATTTGGCGAGAGGAGGGATCATCGACCAAATTTCTGCTGGGTGGCTTGGGCTTTACCTCAGTCCAGGTGCGACGAGCTTTTGACCAGTTCGTAACAGCTTGCAAAATAATACACGGAAGCATTGACTCTCCTTGTTTACATGGGGTGCTGTGTAACAGTTTTGTTCCTGACAACTATTGCCGAGCGAGACGGCATAAATTATTTATGGTGCCACGTTGCCGTACGGGTGCGCAACGTAAATATGTCACGCATTCTGCGAATGCTAAATGCACTCAATGCTCTCCTACAGTCCAATCCTGGACTAGATCTGTTCACTGACGAATGGAAAAAGATACTGTCTGAATGTCTGACGATTTGCAAGAAGACCGAGTGAAAGGCTTAAGTATGGATAATATTGTGTAATTGTAATATTTTTTTTTATTCTTAATGTGTTTTATACAATTTGTGTTCTGATTTTAATTTGTAATGTGTATGATCAGTCTAATTGGCATTTGGTCGTTCATCGTCTTCCTGCCCTTATCCCATGTTACTTGGGGTCGGTGCAACACGTTTTTTCTTCCATTCAGTCCTGTCAGCCGTCACGCTATTACTAACTCCTTTTTCTTTCATACCACTCCTCACACAATCCATCCATCTTTTCTTTGGCCTCCCTCTCCCTCTCCATCCATCCACATTTATATTTATAACTCTTTTAGTTACATGTGTTTCATCCCTCCTCTTCACATGACCATACCAAGATAAGCCCTTTCAACTTTTCTGTGACTGGCGCCACTTTTAAACTACCTCTAATGTATTCATTTCTCACTTTATCCATTGTCGTAACGTTGTTGATTGGCATTTTGTCGCTCTCGTTAAATAAATAAATCGCATACACAGTGCGAGTGCGGTGCTCCTGAACAAACTATGTGTCATCTGCTGAAGTGCCCCAAATGTGTTTTCACCTGCACCCTCGATGATCTGCACAAAGCCTCAGACGCCGCTATAATATTAAGTAGTAGGATAATTAAAATGCTCTAGCGAATCTAGATTTATTTTTTTGTTGATAATTCTTCTATGCGCTATATCTTCTTCTTAGGTTTTTAATTCTAATTCGCGAAGGTGGGTTGGTCTTGAATGTGTGTAGATCCACGTGCACATTTTTTCTGTGTGCGTGAGGCTATTTTATATGACGCACACACCCAAGGCTTACCCACCTTGGTGAGATGGAATAACTACCTATAGCTTAATTTCATTCGTAAATGTTTTTAATTATAGCGATGTATTACGTTTTCGACGAAAAAATCTCTTTAAAAAATATGCGTACCGGAAGACGCAGCCTTGGAAGACCTCCAACAAGGTGGACCGATGACCTGGTGAGGGTCGCGGGTAGCCGATGGATGCGAGACGCACAGGACCGGTCATTGTGGCGCCACTTGGGGGAGGCCTATGTCCAGCAGTGGACGTCTTTTAACTGGAACACAGCAATGCCAAAATTTGAAATATTGTAACTCTAAACCAGTTTTGCGCGCTTTATCATTTTATTTTTTTCCTTAAACATAAAATCATGATTTTAATAACATCAATATTGTAACATAAATACGTAGATTTTATCTTTGAATTTTTATGTAATGTTGTGTTTTTGTTTCGTACAGGTAATATACAAAAAATGTTCCCTTTCTGGCATTGTAAACCAAAAAACATAAATCCTCGTAAACATACAATACACTTTACCATTCGCCACATATTTTATGAAAGTCTTTGATTAATGTTGGCGAATAGAACACAAGAATATTATACTTTTCATTGTTTCGACTCTTTGGTAGTAAATGAGCCCAAAACTAGCTAAAAAAAAAACATTTACGTCAGGCATAGCCCATATTGATCACAGCACAATTACAACACAGAACAATATAAACACAGCTTAAATAAATACAATTTAAATAAATTTTAAAATTACGGCTCATTTGTCTCTGCTGATCTGATTTCAGGCGAACCTAAAAATAGTCAAAAATTAGTACTATTTATGTAATTTATTCAAACTAGGCTAAGAGTCAGCACTTTTTGATCATCAAAGTTCTACAAGAAAGTCCACCGAAAACGAGTGTTTTATTTAGCTGAGAAGAAGAATAGTGGCACAACAAACTTACCAGTAACACTGCAACTTCTCCATCAACACTTGACGGATCTTACGGCTCCCTAGGCATCAAACCGTCAAGTGTGTAACAATTAAATATAGAATAAATTTAGATTCGTGGAATGAAGCGTTATTTTGCGAGTTGACAGATTGACGTTTGACGTTTTTCTTTTCTCCAACTTGGTCTGCAACGAGTCTGGCTAAGAAATTTTATTTATTGGAAAAAACTACTTAAAAGCACCTAATGATGTCTCGAGGTGTAAAAGGGACCAGAGTCAAGTTCAAATGCTGTAAGCATAAGAATGTAGGACGATGGCCCTACGTTAGATTTAATTTATTGACTGGCCTGTTAGTCTAGTGGTTAGTGACCCTGACTGCTATGCCGGAGGTCGTGGGTTCGATTCCCACCCAGGACAAATGTTTGTGTAATGAGCACGATCATTTGTTCTGTGTCTGGGTGTAATTTATCTATAATATTTATGTATTTAGAAATATATAAGTATGTTTATCAGTTGTCTAGTACCCATAACACAAGCTCTGCTTAGCTTGGGACTAGATGGCGTTGTGTGATAGTTGTGGAATATTATTATTATTATTAATTTGTATTAAGGAAAAACATCCTAAAATGGTCGGATCATAGATTTCACTACATTTTGGAAGAACAAGGCGGTCTTAGCAAAAGGTTCGGAGCACGGTTGCGTCCACGTGTCCCAAAGATGACTAAGGTTAAATGACTACTGCTTGGATACTGTTTGAGGATCTCAACTCACTGGACCTATAATCTTCGATCTTCGAACGATAAATTGTAAGTTCATCATAAATTGTAAGTTCAACATACAATTTTCTGTAAACTGAGTGCTCTCTTGTGTGATGCAGTATTAGCAATAAATGTGATATACATATGTGAAGACCAAATCTAAGGACTCTTATTTGCTGCATACATACCTCATGAATTAAACCCGAAGATAGGTAACCAGGGTCTCATGCCATAAATATCTCTGACGCTAGCCGGTGGAAGAATAAATTTCTTTACAAGTGTTGATGGAGAAATAACAATATAAGAATAATATGATAATTCATATGAAATCATTAAATCTCTTGTATTACACGAAGCTACAGTAGATATACTTAAACGTTTTATCTCGTAATATTAATATCAAAACCATTCACGTGTAACCATTAAAATTTGAAATCGTTAACCGTAAACCTTTAGCGGCAATAACATGCCTCAGTTAGGATATAGTTTTATGTGCTATAACTGTTTAACACGTAGCGCTAGATTTTATAAGTCGTTTGGGCACATGAATAAATTTAATCGCTTTTGGTGACATAAACACAACTTTTTTGTATATCCTCTCCTCGTTAAATATCTGTATCACTTTTACACGTTGGTTGTAGAGATCTGACAATTTTACACGTATATTAATCACGCCAAGAAAACCGAAACAATAAATTTAGAAAAAAAAACTTTTTAACAAAAAAATTAACCGACGAAAAAGAACTAAAAAGCAAAAAATAAATAAACCTTTTAAGTCTTGAGTAATGAGCTTATTTACCTACATAAAATATCAAATTTTATATAAACTAATTTTGAGTCGGCGCCAAACAACAATCTGTTAAGTGAAATTTTATTTAGTTATTTATTTAGTAGTAGGCATGGGTCGACTTTGTCATTTATTTTGTAGTAGGCATGGGTCGAGTTTAATAAAAAATAATAATAATAATAATCATTTTATTTCAGGAATTCCATAATTTGTTAGTAAACATTAACCTTATTAACTATGTTAGAAGTATAGTCCGGTTACGGTGTCAAACAGTAAACATCTGCAGTTGCTGCTCTCGACGATTTTAATCTCTCTATGTGCTAATTTCAAATCAATAACACCAAAACACCAAGAGAAACACTAGAAAAAGTGGCACAAATTGGCGAACAAACTATAGAAATTATCGGAAATTAATCCATTACATGGTTTAGAAAAGCCTTTTCAAATATCGGGCGTAAAAAGACAGTTTCCGAAGCCGAAAGTCATATTCTACCCATTATTTGGATCATTTTTTTACATCAGACCATACCTGGGAATCCACTGGTTCTGGAGATATTGAAGGTCAAAGTCACAATTTTTTTAAACTTTTTTGCGAAAATGAATTCCAAGTGTTATTACTAAACTTTTTTCCGAACAAAGATTACCCGAATTTTAATTTTTTTTTTTGTTATTTCGAAATAACGTATTTTCAGTTACAAAAACGCAATGACTATCAAACGTATCCGACAAGTACCTACGTGGCTTAGAGCGAAGGGTGGGGTTTAACTCCACTTGTCTGAGTTCCTGTTACATTGCGCACAATATTTTTTTTTTTCATACCTAAAAATAAAAGTCGTTTCCCAGCAATAATTTTTGCGCAAAGCTAATTTGTTAGACGTACAATATGCGTGGTTAATGGCTATGTGATATGTCTTTTAACACCCTGTATCTATAACGTGCAGACGTTGTAATTGATACACATCCTTGCTCCATAATATTATAAAACTAATAAAAAAAGAAACAAAAGTTGTGGTAGCACCCCACGAAACAAATAGAGTATACAGACTGGAACCGAAAGGTGGTAAAACCCGGCCTGTACTAGTGAAATTTACAAAAACTTGGAAAAGAAACGCAGTCTTCAAGAACAAAAGCAGTTTGACTTTCGATATTTATCAAAGAAGATTACTCAAAAGAGTTTCTGGAAAAGAGTAAAGAACTACTACGTCAACTGAAGCACAAAGAGCAAAGGGTAAGATCTACTACTTTTTACGAGATAAAAATATTATAAAATAGCTTAAAGAAGATGAAAGAGACAAATGGAAACGGAATTGCATAGCACTCCCACTTGCACATATTGGGAGACTTCCCAATAAGTCACTCAGTCAAGTACTTTTGACAACCCCAAAGAAAATAATATATCACATTATGAGAGGCATAGAAAAATGGAATACAAGTATTAAGTTCTAGTAAAAAAACAGGGAAGTGCGTGACAGATTTTGCACAAGCTTTCCGTACCAAATATTAGTATTTGTTAGTACAGTATACGTAATAATAAACATTATCACCAAATTTCAAATTCACAGGTCAAAGGGAAGTTATAAAATTCTTCTGTCACGTTTGTTACAAAGAGGATAAAGTATTTTTACGTTGCTAAAACAGGTCTCAATGTTTCCTATCCAAAGTACCTAGTAGGCAAAAGTGTCAGAAACGGCCGTTTCTTGGATTCTTTAATATTTATTTTTGGTGGGGTGGGCTATGCTACGATTTTTTATTCAATGAGGGCGCCACTTGGCCAGTAGTAGACCCTTAAGGCGCTATTAACTGACAATGACCTTTAGTGGTTAGCTTGCGTGTTCTGTGCGCGTTACCGCGTCGTACGTCCACCCAGTAATAGGACTCGCCCTTCAAGGAGCGCTGGTGGAAATTGCTAGAAGCTGGTTCCAATTCTGTTTACACACCACAGGGGGCATGAACACTTAGGTTCACAAAGAGGTTCCTGCGATTGTTCAGGGAATGGTAGTGGACTGTATTATGCGTAACTATTCGAAAAGTACTTATGTCTAGCTAGATATGATACCTAATAACACTTGTAACGATCTTCAAATAGTGGTAGGATTAACAACTGCTGCAGGTGGACAAACACAGGATAAAATACAGCAGCCTTATAAGGAGCGGAGCATGCACGTACCTGCGTTTCTGGAACTCCAGAGCGAGGGTAACCAGGAGTTGGCGTCTAGGTCAGCGTGACCAGGCGACGGCACCACACCACGTTGCAGGATCAGAAGCTAGGCACGACACTTATCTATTTCTATCATTTAAAGTTATTATCACACGTTATTCTATACACATTAGTGTCTATCTGGTTGCAATTATAGAGGATTACACCAAGATTTTATAGATTTTTAGCACGCGCAGCCATTTGCATTTTCTGGCGATTTTTTATATAGTGTGGCGGACGACGGACCGTCGTTCGTAGCTAAAACTGCATTCGGCCCGGTTCGGGCGCGCGGTACGGCGGTCGGCCATCCGAGAAGGATGGCGATAAGGCTCGCGTGCATGCGGGAAGGAGAAGGGGCTAGGAAAAGATCGTTACAAGTGTCCAGAAAATAAACAAACTAATACGATTGGATCAAGATCCACCAAGCGCTGTCCAAAATTAGACGCATTATTATACAAAATAACAGGTATTAAAGTAAAAAACTGAGACTAAATTATAAATAATTAAATTATCTTTAAAATGGTGAAGGCTTCATAAAAGTAAGCTTTATAGTTTTTGCGTGATTCTCAATTTTTTAACCGCGTTAGACATAACTTTACAAATTAATTACACTATGTTATAAAATTATAATTTCAAATATTCTCAAAACAAATTACGACGGAAATTGTCTAGGGTAAAGTATATTTTTATCAAAGAAATAAGACTAGTCGTTTAGACGTGATGTTCATTTAAAAACCATTAAAAGTCGTATTACGCCTTAATCGAATTGAGTGGATAAACATGGAGGCCTTAGCCAAAGCTGGGCAAATTACCAGGTTATTGATGTTGACTCAAAATAAATTGAGTTAACAATGTGTGAAATGTTAAATGTTATTTGTTGTAATGCGTCTGAATAAAAGCTTACGTTATTATGTTGTCTGTTCACGATAATTGAATTCACCTACTTTATAAGTGATTTCTGACTGTACCAGTTTGCCGGCACTATCATTATCATCATCTTCATTTCAGCCGAAAGACGTCCACTGCTGGACATAGGCCTCCCTCAAGTTGACACTTGAGGGAGGCCTGGTTATTGTGGTGACCCACAATAACCACTCCAGTGTTTCTCGCATTCATCGTATTTCCGCGACTATCACCAGTTCATCGGTCAACCTAGTAGGAGGCCTTCCAACGCTGCATCTTCCGATACGCGGTCGCCACTCTAGAACCTTTCGGCCCCATCGACCATCTGCTCTGCGAGCAATATGCCCTGTCCACTTCTACTTCCGTTAGGCGATACTCGGGCTATGTTAGTAACCTTTGTTTGCCTGCGGATATCTACATTCCAAAACCGATCACGGAACCTGCACTAACAGTTTCAAAATTAATTATGCTCGTTGCAGTACCCTTGACACTGATTGATTCATATTCACTTGTTAGTAGCAAAAGTCGGAATTAGGTAGAGTTATTTATGTACTTGCATCGAATAATGTAATTATGGATCTTCCCGGGTTTTCTAATGGACAATCCCCTGTGGCTAATAATATTACAAATAAATAATAATAAAATCCTCTATTGTTTTCTTTGGTTCTCACAAGATTTTTTTTTATGTGAACTACAAATGTGGCAACAACGCGCGTGTGCGCATTGGAATTTTGCATCTTCGGACATCCGATGTCGTTTATGTAATTTTGGCAACGTCACGCATGCAGTGGTTTAAATTGTGTAAAAGTAAATAGCTTTTTTATTTAATACATCACGAGATTTTTCTGCCTATTAAAATTAATCTCGGGATTTGAGGCATATACACTTTGATCTTTCGCTGTATGAAATCAGTATAACACAAATAACTCTACCGAATTCCGACATCTGGTTATTATTCATCAATTACCAAATGAACTATAATCTCAATAGTAAATGACCTGGTTCCTTAATTACCTTCTAATGACTTATCTGTCATCAGAACATTATCGAACGTTGTCATAAGTGTTGGTTTCAACATTTTAGTGATTATTTTCTGCTTTGGATACCTCTCCAGTTTTGTGTCAATTTGTAAATAAATAAAATTGAGGATTTCTATCAAAGAAAGATATTGTCAACATATTGTGTGTTTGGAAGTGCCAGTGATTATTTGTGATACCTCAAGATGCTTTTCTACCGTTTAGCATTACAAAAGTGAGTACATAAACAATTTAACGCTCTCATTATCCCTATCAACTTATAAATATTTACCCACCAATTTGCAGTGTAACTTTCAAACATCAAATAAATATAAACGTTACGCTTAAGGCCCCTCTCGCGGTCCAGTGGCGCCCTCATTGAATAAAAAATCGTAGCATAGCACAGAAAATAAATATTAAAAAATCCAACTTGACGTTTGTTACAAAGAGGATAAAGAATTTTTACGTTGTTAAAACAGGTCTCAAAATGTTTCGTATCCAAAGTAGTAGGTAAAAGTGTCAGAAACGGGTTTTTGGCACTTTTGCCTACTACTTTGGATACGAAACATTTTGAGACCTGTTTTAACAACGTAAAAATTCTTTATCCTCTTTGTAACAAACGTCAAGTTGGATTTTTTAATATTTATTTTCTGTGCTATGCTACGATTATTTATTCAATGAGGGCGCCACTGGACCGCGAGAAGGCCCTTAAAGACCGAAATCGCTCAATGAGCGAAAAAATCAAATTGCCTATATTTGTCTGTATAATTTCTCAAGTTGGGTGTAGCGGTAGCAGCGTATGGCGGTGTAACTTTAGCGAGAAAGCCACACCACGAATTTTTACAACGTCTTGGCTCTTAAAAAAGTCTTTTTTACAAAAAATAGAACAGACTTGCAAAAAAACAAACAAAAAAGTGCAAAATAACATTTCAGAAGTCGTTGTTTCTGGTTTTGTTTCTTCGTTTCTGGCACTGACTTCCGAAACTAAATGTTTAATGTTATTACCCACTTTTTTTTTTTTGAAAGTCTGTTTTATTTTTTATTTTTCACTATACAGTTGTGATTCAACATTAAATTGTGTAAAATCAAGCGCGATTGCTGCCATTTTCTTAAGTGTTCCGTCTGTCTCCGAAACTAATCAAAAGAATATATGAAATTTAAATGGGACCCTTTCGATCAAAAAAAGAATTTTGCAAATCTTTGTATGACGAAGTTATGCCCTCCTCTTAGGATCCGCGAACAACCCGGGTTATCGAATTGAAAATATGTCAAAAGCCCGACGACAACCCGGGTTTTCAGCCGATTCACGCTTTTTTTTTTTACTGATTCACGTTTTTTTTTTCAAACTCACAGGTGAGTTTCGGATCCTAAGACGTTAAGTTCGGGCATAACTTTGTCATACAAAGATTTGCAAAATTCTTTTTATGATCGAAAGGGGTTTATTCCGAAATGGTCCCATTGAAATTTCATATATTCTGGTGATTAGTTTCAGAGACAGACGGAACACTTAAGAAAATGGCAGCAATCGCGATTGATTTTACACAATTTAATGGGGAATCGCAACTGTATAGTGAAAAATAAAAAATAAAACTGACTTCCAAAAAAAAAAAAGTGCAAAATAACATATATATAAAAAAAAACAAACATTTCATTTCGTAAGTCGGTGTCAAAAAAAGAGCTCCGTACTGTCCGACGTCTTGACTCAGACAGACTTGTGAGTTTTTTTTGTGATTGACTACTCGCAGTTCAACCCTATTGGTTATCGACTGCTTAACCGGACTTGCCTGTGAAGGCTCTAATTTATTAAAGCCTCCAGCCAGGACTTATAATTTTTCTTACATACTAAGTGACTGCGCTAAGGGGGGTGCCCTGCGGGGTACGGGCCTCGGCTTAGGGCGTCACTGGGGGGACAGCAAGGGAAGGCTGGATCTGATTTTCATTATTTGGGGGATATGCTTGCTCAGTGGCACTTGCTGGCGAGAGACGGGGAGGGCATTGATCAGGTCTTCGCGGGCCTCTTCGGCGGGGGCGGAAGGACGGCTGTGTGCGTTTGCGGACTGTGGTGCTCGTTTCCCTACGGCTCTCCTGGAGCAGGGTGGTAGGGTCGTCAGGAATGAGGAACAGACTTGTGAGTGGTCCAGCGGTCGTATTTATACTAAACTTCGGTTAGAGTTGCTACATGTCTAATGACTCAAGTTCACAGAATGTTTTTATTTGTTGTTTACTTTTTAAATTCTGGATTTTAATTAACAAATCTTAAAATGAATTTAGAAGTTCAAATTAATTAGTATTTAATTATTTCGAGTAATAAAATTATAAAGTTAATCATTTGAGTGATTTTTATCACCTTAAAATATTCAAATAAGCAATCACATTTTATTTGAATTTGAAATAATTAATCTTAATAATTCGAAGCACGATTTCATGTCTTCACATCAATATTCATGTTGGTTTCGCGCCGATACGGCCATCCTGACAGGCGGTGCGTGCTCTGCACCAGCCTGACCGTAGATCGCGATTGTTTTTTAATCTGAAACAAATTATGGGATTTCTTTGAGATTGGTATCCGTAGGCAACCTAAGTTACACTATGGTTTATAATTTAAATGAAGGGTCTCGTAGATTTCTCGGAGGGTCTCGCAGGTTTATGTTATTACTCGGAAATTTGAAAATAATAAGAATATTGGTGAAATACTCACAGTTCATTGAGATCATATTTCATCTCCATCTCTGATGTCTTCGTTGTGTTGTACATGCTACCCCACTCGTGAATTAGATGGCACGGGGTTTACTGGATCTGCGTTTTGTGGTGTAGATGTTGCTTCATGCGCCGATACGGTCTCTTGATCACCAGGTGGCGGAGCACGACGAAGTTGGTCATAAGCGACCTTGCGTGGGCGTCCTCTGCTGACTACTTTCTTTACCAAGTATCGATCATTTTCCAAAACTCTGCAAATCTCATGCGGTTCACTAAATTTGAGATCTAGTGAAGTCTGATTCTGTGGATTATTCTTGATTAAATCGCCTCTTTGAAAGTGATTATTTTTTGCTTTCCGTTGGTTGAATCGCTGTCTGTCTTGTTCTGCAGATTGTATCATCTTCTGCTGCGCGCGTTGAGTGACCGCTTCGATATAAACTGTTGCTTCATCAATATCCACCATGTTTAGAAGTGCCGGCGAGACACAGTGACGACGTTGTATGATGAGGGTGAGAGTAGCGACGCCGGTTACACGATGGATTGTACAAATCATTGCTAGTTGGAGCGCGTCGAGCGTAGTATGCCACGTGCATTCTTCAGTGTTGCTACTAATCTTTCACCCTGTCCGTTTGCTCGGCTGACTCCTGGCGCAATGGCATGGATATTCATTCCAAATCGGTCACAATAGTCTTTGAATTCTCCCAGAAATTCCCTTCCGCCATCAACGATGATATAGACGGATGATGTACCGAACAAGTGTACATACTGATGGTCATTTCCCAATTTACCTTTAATACCCATATGGATTACTTGAAACGCAGCGGTTGGCTTCTGGTTGGGATGAAGCCGTGCTTGTACAGCGCCAGATGGTGCTTTCGATGTTTATACTATGCAATTGTCGACAAATCTTCTTACCAGCGAATTCATTTTATCAAACCAGTAAGTGACCTTGATTTTCTGAAGAGTCTCCTCCCATCCGGGGTGTTTCAATACTGTGTGAAAGTGGTTAGTGATGCTCCACTGGAACGACTTGGGTACCACAGCGCAAACTTGTTGCCCAAAGATGGAATCTTGAATGATCTTCTTCAAGGCGTCGTCATTCAGAACGTATCCTTCAACCGGGTTATTATCTCTTAGGCTATCCATTTTTGATCGCTGTTCCTCATCACGTCTTTGCTTAACTTTGAGCCAATCCAAGTTTCTAGTCATGATGTTGACTTTGTACTCAGTGGGATTCCTGCTGAAGAAATCTGCATGTTGAAGTCGTTCACCTTTACGGTACTCAACCTCGAAATCATAATTTTGGAGGAAAGCCCACCAGCGGTGGATTCTTGGGAGGAGGTCCTTCTTATGTTTCGACGCCTTGAGTGCATTGCAGTCCGTTATGACCATGAACTTGCGTCCGTAGAGGTATTGTCGAAAGTGCTTTATGGCACGTACCACAGCTAGCATCTCAAGTTCGTATCAGTGGTACCGACTTTCTGCTTCAATGGTCCTCATACTCATGAAAGCCACAGCTCGTTGTTGTCCATCAATAATTTGGACGAGTACTGCGCCAAAACCAATGCTACTGGCATCAGTATACAATTGAATGGGTGCTGACTCTTAAAACAATGTCAGCACTGGGGTAGATGTTAAGCATTGTATTATCGTACTTCTTGCATTTTCATGCTTTTCATACCATTCCCATTTTGCACCTTGTTTTGTCAATTCGTACAGATGTACCATTATACGGGAAAAGTTTGGGATGTACTTTATGAAGTAACCAACTAAACCATTGAACTGCCTTACTTGTTTAACAGTTCTTGGAACTGGTGCTTTGACGAGAGCTTCCACCTTCCCAGGACTTGGCTGCACTTGTCCATCCGAGACGATGTTTCCCAGGTATTCGATAGATCGCTTGAAGAAGCTGCATTTGTCCGCATTGATTGAAAAGCCAGCTTGTTGAAGCGCCATGAGAATGCGTACAAGGTTTGACAGCCCTTCAGCGAAGTTGGCACATTTGCATAATACGTCATCAACATATACTTGCGCGACTGAGCCAAGGAGTGGAAACAAGGCCCTATTGATAAGGCCATATTAAACCAAATGGCATCGTTAGGTACTCATAGAGTCCGTCTGGTATAACGAAGGCGGTCTTCTCAATTGACCCTTCTGCTATTGGTATTTGGTGAAACCCGGCTGCCATGTCCAAACTTAGAAATGCCAGTTGGCTAGCTGATCAATCTGATCTGATATCAATGGTAGTGGGTAATGGTCCCGTAGTGTGTTTGAATTGAGTTCCCGAAAGTCCACGTAGAGTCGGTCATCACCATTCTTCTTCTTCACTAAGATGACAGGACTTGAGAATGTTGATTTGCTTTCTGGGATGATATTATTATCCAGTAAGTCGTTGATGATAACACGAACCTTCTGTCGCTCAATGGGACTAAGGCAATATGGTCTCCGCTCTACGTACTTGTCAGGGTTTTTCAATCTTATTTCCAACTGCCCAGTGTTCACTCGGGTTTTGGGATATCCATGAATAGCCCCTCATTAGCAGACACGATTCAAAACCTATTGTAGCGTTACCTTATGGATGCGCGAGGGGCCAGCCGCGGTTATCCAAGTAGCTGCATAAATTCTCCATCATCTGTAAGTCACAATCCAGTTTTTTGAATATTGGGTTGTTCGTACTCACATGATTTATAGTTACCCGACATGTGAGTTGCGTGCCATTGCATGTTATTAGCATACTTCAAATGGTGTCATGAATTAAATTCATACCTATCAACGCATCTGTGGTCGTGTCACCATCAGATAACACGAAGAACTGAAGATCGACCCTGATAGCATCGATAACACAGATGGTTTGTAGTTTTGTTAAAGACATTACAGGAAATTTCCCAATTCCCCTTAAATAACTGACCGTCGAGCTTCTTTGTCCAGGTAACGCAGCGGCAATTGATTCGCGTATAATGGAGCATTCTGCGCCGCTATCAAATACTGCTTCAATAAACCGGGTACCGATTTGCACAGAGAGTGGCGCTAACTTGGTTCCCATAATGCAATTAAAGTTTGTCGAGAGCGAACGATCTCTTTTGAAGCACATTTCAGAAGTATGACCTGGTTTCTTGCAAAACGTACACGATGAAATATTTGCTGGTGGTTTTGGATCTTTACTGGAAGATTCTGGTTTCGCTTCAGTTGATATGAATCTGCATTGCTCCGTCATATGGTTTGTTTTCTTGCAGATTTGACAGCTCCGGGACGATTGGTTCTGGTCTGCAAAGCGTGGACGTTTGCTTGAGGTGGTGTTTGAACTCTGGTGAGGACGCTTTCTTCGTATTGAGGAAGCAGTAGAAATAAGTTCAGGTACCGTTGTTGCTTTTGCGTTGAGCAGGTCAATTCGTAAACGCTCATCATTAATGCATCTAATTACGGCTTCTACTGCATGCTCGTTGTCCAGGTTATCTTTTGTCACTTTTTTCTAGAGAACCCAAGCACGTGACAAAAACTCGGCAATGTCGATCGAAGAGTCGTAAATATGTTCTCGGAACTTCAGAATATCTGTTTTTAGGCTCGGACGTCGTAATCAGGTTGCTACGTAGTTCTTCCCATGAAGACGTGTTCACCATCCAATCGTCGGCCCACATCTTGGCACGTCCCCTTAGTAAGCTGCATATCCTCATACGAACGTCGAAATCCGTCAATAGCTTTATCAACATGAACATGACACCATTCACGTACGCCAACGTTCGTATCAGGATCAAATGATGGCAGGTATATATCTGTAATCCTGATTTTGGACTCTGTTGATGGCGTACATAAACGTTCAGACATTTTCTGCACCATGTCCATCATCTGCATGAAGAATTGTGGTGGTACAGCCAAAGGCGGACCATGGACCGGAGCATGAACCATCTCATTATGAGTTTGAGATGAATAGCCCAATGAAGCGGTGGGTGCCGGTATTGGTTCCATTTGAGCGGTAACGTTTCCAGGTTGGCCAGCTGGTGATCGAGCTGATAAGGAAGTGGTTTGGATTGGATTCTGATCCAATCCTACTTCTGATGACGGAGGACGAACCCCCTAATTATTTATACTAAGAGTGACGTCATCATCATGGTGTTGGTGATAGTTGCGGAGGATTGGAGCTTGAGACCTATTTGTATGGGTGAGTGACCCGAGCAGAAGATGGTCATATCGTCAGCGAATAATGCTGAGCATTTGGGTATTGGGGTATCGCTGGTAAACAGCGTAAAAACTAGGGGGGAAACCACAGAGCCTTGAGGGACTCCTGATCTAATGGGGTGAGGGGACGAGAGAGCGCCCTCTACGCGATAGCGAAAAGTGCGATTCTTTTTTCCATATTTATTTATTTATTTATTTATTTATTTATTAAAACTTCATGCAACACAAATGTACAAAGGCGGACTTAATATATTCATTATTATAAATAACTCAACGCACGATAAAAACAAAATATTTTGTTTCGGTCGCGCGGTGTCAAATGCGTCCACTATTGTCGCCGCACGCGCCTCTTTAAACTGTGGCAGCCTCTATACTCTCTAGTACATTTGTTTCATTCGCTCACCGCGCCGCGCTTCGCCACTGCGTCTCAGTATAAATATGGACAGTACGGAAACTACGTACAAACGTTCGAAACGACACACTCACGTCTGTGTGAGTGTGTCGTTTCGAACGTTTGTCGTTTCGCGCGCATCTACGCTAGCCCTAAGCGATAGTCGCGGTGCGCGCAGTTGCGGCTGCCGTGTCGAGACGAGTGGTCGTGTTATCTCCTGAGCCACTGATCGTTTTAAAATGCCACGAGCGTATTGCGCAGTGTACTGTTGTTTGAACTCGGCTTCTTCAAATCCGGGGATTCGTTTTTTAAACTCCCTGCTGATCTTGATAGGTACCGAATAATTATTTAATTATGAAAAATAAAGACTTTTTTTAAATGTCAATGGTTTTTCATTCACGTCACACGCATTTTCAGGTTGAAACGCGGTGAGGTGCGCTGCCGCAGGGTTAATTGGTTATCGGCCGAGCGCCGCGCATTTTGACTTCACTTTAACAACCCTCGAAAACCATGAAAATTTTTGAGTGACGTGAAAAAGAAAAAAAAGGGTACGGGCCTTTGTGGGATATCTTAATGTTTTTCAAATTGCGCGGCTGAAGCATCACCCATAGAATTTTTTTCCAAACATTAACAATTACAACTCTAGCTAACAAATAGGCTTAGTTTCCATACTATATGTATACTGTGACTGCGTGCCGCTTGGCACACACCGCGCCACATATTACCATATGAATCACTCCAGGTACTTACGCGCGCTAACTGCCTATCGGCCGGTGGTTCGCCCGCGAACCATTTCTCAGTGGGTTGCCGACAGCCGCGAGGCGCGTACGTTCGCATAAAATTCGGTCGACCTGACGTACTTTTTATAATTTCGAATTCTTATGATATGGCTAGTACTGGTGTATTATGTGCAGTTGATGGATGTAGATCCAGCAAGAGAAGAGATAAAAACTTATCTTTTTTTAGTTTACCTGCTGATACAGAAATGTGAGTAGGTATCTAATTTGTTTTACAATCGTTTTTAAACAGATAAATTGAAAACTTGCATGTTTCGTTTTGTATTTTATTAAGTATTGGTAGGTACGTAATAAATTCTATTATGCGTCTGAAATAAGAAAAGAAAGGACAATGACATCAATTTGTCAACCGTCATTTTAAAATTACTAGGCTTCAATTTACGGTGGTGTACTAGGAATCTGGATATTTTATAATCTAAGGTAGACTCATAGTAGTCACCTATCACGCTAATTGTGTAAATGAAGGAACAAATCAATGAATCGTGTTTTCAGTTTCCTCTATTTCGTATTTCATTCGTACTATTCGTTGCCATGCGGAGTGGTTACGTCACTGATTATAACGTGTAGTACCTTACTATTTAATCATTATTAAACAGTTTATGCCATGGCTACACTTCGCGATAACGCGAACTACACTTTGTGCGCTCTCTCTCGCAGACCGCTCGACGTCTTGCTGTGCAACAGAGAGCGCGCGAAGTGTAGTTCATAGTTTCATAAAGTGTAACAACAAATACCTACTGACATCTTTATCGAAATAGGCAGCCCTGGCAATTCACAAATACCAGCGCCGGCGCGCTGCTACAAAGCAAAACTCACTTCACGCGCAGTAGGTAGCGAACATTTTGTATGGAGTGATTTATATGTAATATGTCACCGCGCCTCTGGTCACACCGCAATTCACACCGCCGCGCCGTGCCGGTAGCTGTGGCATACTTCATAGAATTTCCTACATTTGTTTTCGATGCTCACCGCACCGCAATTCGCACCGCTGATAGCTGTGGCCAGGGGGTTAGGATTATCGAAGTTTTTTTGTCATCTGAAATACAAAAAAAGAATTTATGTTTTCCTATTGTGCTGTTCTTGCTTGCATTCTATTCAATACCATAATCAACAATAAGAGCAGTGGTAGCCCAGTAGTAGCAGCCCCAACTTACGAGTTCTAGGTCGTGGTTTCAAACCAAGGCAGGTGCCTTAA
The DNA here is from genome assembly GCA_951329385.1 of Polia nebulosa. Classification (NCBI taxonomy): domain Eukaryota; kingdom Metazoa; phylum Arthropoda; class Insecta; order Lepidoptera; family Noctuidae; genus Polia; species Polia nebulosa. The sequence goes on from OX589609.1 coordinate 5,704,369, forward strand.
TTTGTGTAATATATTTCATCACCACTCTTTAAACGGTAAAGGAAAATATCCTGAGAAAACTATTCTAGAAAAATGTTCTAAAACAAAAAAAAATGCACCAACCCGCATTGGACCCGCGTGGTTGATTACGGCCTGTTCCCTCTCTCCTGGGAGAGGAGGAGAAGAGGCCTGAGTCCCAGCAGTGTGGACATTATATTCTGATCGTGTTATGTTATACATAATATTTCAAGATTTTAATACTAGTTTTATCTGACTTACAGAGTGATCGAGTACATCAAGAAAGCTATTGAAGAAAGGGAAGAGTACCCACTACTTTTTCGGCCCAAGAAACCCAAAGTCTTAAGGAAAACAATACTTAAAGTCAACCGTTATCTGGATTTATGCATTTCTTTATTACTAACTATAATCACTGTGTTAGCCTGTATTTCCGTACCCTATGGGACATTAGCATCACCCTGTGATGTCTTGAGAATGTACAACATGACAGACATATACAATGTAGCATCGCAGCTCGAGAAATATACGAAAATGATCGATAGATTGATCATAGTTTTGTTTATTATTTTAGTATTTCTTACTGTGGTAACTCTGGTGGATGCTATTAAGAATACTGAAATCTTGACTCCGTGGGAGGAGAGGGGAAATTATATGGACCCACTGCATAAAACTGAAAAATATCGGCAGAAGGTGTTTGATGAATTTTTTAAAAAATTAGAAATGTGTAAATAAAATTATATTCTAGTTATCAGCTAAAACAAAAAATACAGTTTTGCTTAAAAATCTATGTCAAGTTCACTAGTGTTATATGCCTGAACTAGGACATCTTGAAATAGTCATATTGTAGGCATGTTTTATACTTAGAATATGAATTCAATTTGATATAATTATCGTGAGGAATACTTCGACGCCTAAGTATATTCTGTTTTTTATATATATATATATTATTATATTGTATATAGTTAGTTATTAGATAAATTTATTGTAAATTAACTATGTACTTAAATAATTACATATTATCATAATTATTTCATATTTTATCCCCACTCGCCTGAAACACAGGATGTCCTTGTTCCCGGCACATAACATTATTGAACTTGACATAGATTTAAGCAAAATTGGATTGACTGTTATAACTTACTTGACTAAAATTTTATTTAAGGTGTAAATAGTATAAAAATTCTACTTCTTAAAACGTTAGTTTCAAATTATTAAATAAATAATTACTACGTGCGTGTGTTGTTCGTGTTTGTGCGTGCTTCGTGCGTGCTTGTTGCTTGGTGCTTCGTGCGTGTGCTAATGTTAAGTTTTTTAATGTAAAATTGTATTTGCATTTTATGGACTTTTATTGCCTGTAATAAATGAATTTATTATTATTATTAAAGGTACAAAGGTAGACTTTTCGAAACAGAGTTACCGCGCACTCAGGGCAGAGAAGGAACAGGGGTGGGTTTTAGTCAGTAAGAGTCTGACACGCCCTCCCGCTCCACCCAGAGCGGGCGAAGTCATAGGATGATTTCCCAACCCCAGAAAAAAGGTAGACTTAATGCCTTCGGCATTCTCTACCAGTCATTGCCGAATGAATTGTATTTTTATCTGGTATTTAAGCTCTATCATCTATATGCTCCTGTAAAGACTGCTATGGGTGCACAAACTAAACTTAATTTAGGCTATTGCTATCTTTTTCTCTCTAATAAAACAAGAAATAGTCGGACGTAAATTTGGGCTGTCAAATTTAGTTGGACTGATATTTCCATACAAATTAAGGGTACACGTAAAAACATGTCGACTAAAAACACGGTGAAGCGCAAGGCATAAACTAGTTTGACATCTTTAATTTAGTTAATTGCTTTAGCCGTCCTTTTCTGGCACTGCCTTTTAGTAAAAGATAGCGATTCTCTAATTTTAGTTTAATTATTGAACAAGAGAATCGGCACCAATGCCTACTAACATAGCTGTTAAGTTATTATGTTACTAACATCGGTGTATGTGTATTTATTTTTGAATACTAACATAGTTTTTTAAGTTAATGATACTAACAATTTTGTATTTTATCAAAATGAATTGTGAAATAAAAAGATTATTATTATTTTTAAAAAATGGGTATAAAATTAATATACTAACATAGTTTTTAAGTAAATTTTCACTATAATATAATATAATAATATTTTATTGGAACTAAAAAAACACAAATTACAATAAAAGTATGTACGATAATGACTGAATTAGTTATAAACTGTGTCGCAGCCATTAACGCCTGGACAAAAAAGTACTAACACTATGAAAATAATGGACTTCTCTCGCTCTGGGTGGATCAGAAGGGCGTGTCAAACTCTTACTGACTAAAACCCACCCCTGTGCCTTCAGTTACCTGAGTATCACTTTAATTTTGCCGTTTTCAAACAGCGCTCTTGGGGTCCAGTACAATAACGCATTCAGGGTCCTGATAGGTCTGCGGGGCATCAGGGATATTTGTAAAAGCTCACGTGGACTGCTTCTACGCGGTCATGCGGATGTGATGCGTATCCTTGGTTCGTAGAGTGCGGGCCAGCGCCAACAGCATCCAGTCTAAGACTGTGCTTTTGTGAATCACTGATGGGTTTCGGCTGGGCCTGCGATCATGTGTATCACTATCAGTTTGTTTTTCTATTGTATTGTAATGTCCTGTATTGTTCTGTGTTGTGATATATTGTTTTGTATTATCTTGTGTCAGTGAGGACATTGAAAGGCTGATGATGATGTTTTTTTTTATTACTTAAATATATATCTCAAAACTATCTACTTTAAACTGTATCGTTTTTCTACACATGAGCTTTACAACCTATGCGACCTCTTATCTGTTAGGAAGTTGTATATTTTAAATACAACCCTAAAAATTCACAAAACAACGGTTTTTGATCCTCTTATACTGACAAAAAGAAGGAGTCAAGATCGAATAACTGTGGTCAGGGTCCGCACTGCATTTGCAAGGAGGCAATTTATTGCCCAAGCCACTCTGCTGTACAACGCGTTAAATAAAAAAATATGTATTTATCAAAAAACGTATTACGAATGCAGGAAGACATTGACTGCATTTCTGAAGACTCTTAATTACGAAGAAACTGAGTTACTTCTGCATCCGGTTACATAAGATATATATACTATAATAATAAAATTTTCCACCTTAGGTATATTGGGAGATAATGTAAATAACAAATATTTTGACTACTTACTCGTACCTACTTTGATAATAAGTTTTTGAATTCCCCTTCTCTCTTACACTCACACACACACACACACTTGCACTCGACACTAACACTCTACATTAACACTCCACACTCTTTTATCTTTGAAAATGGAATCTGACAATAATTAGACTTGTTAATTCGTAAAATTTATTGTATCAATTCAATTAATTTCAATCAAAATCAATTCAAGAATGTATTATTCAATTATAAGTGTATTTTAATGTAATTTTATCTAATTTTAATTTAGAACTTTAGTTTAATTTATATTTGTGATTTATTTTAATTATATTTTAACAGGCTCTGTAAACATTTATATAGTTATTGAAGAGTGAGGTCTTCTGTTACAGGTATCTCAATACTTAAAAGAAGGCCTCTACATAATACTTGTAAACCCTGTTGATTGTGTTAATAAAATTATTATGTTTATTTATTTTTTTACATATAATTTACATTTTTAAATATTTTTAAAAGAAAACATAAAATAAAACATTTAAAAATATAAAAAATAGTAGTCCGCCGGTATTGGGAGCAGGGTCCAAGCTACCGGTGGTTAGGGCTCCAGAGACAGGAACCTCCTCACAATGCGAGCCGTATCGAGGAGTACTGCCTTCTGTATCAGGCCCTTGATCCAACCGCGCAACGACAGCTTCGACAGGTGGTCGTCGAGGCTTTTGGCCATCAGGCCGTTGGCGGTAACGACTATCGGCACAATGACAGCCGAGTCCACATTCCACATATCGACAACCTCGTGTGCTAAGTCAAGATATTTGATTTGTTTGTCTTTCTCAGCTTTCACGAGATTCTCGTCATGTGGAATGGTGACATCGATTATCATTGTGCGGCGCGCTAATCGGTCTATCACCACTATATCAGGCTTATTGGCAACAATAGTCCTGTCAGTGATGATAGACCGATCCCAGTACAACGTGACATGGTCATTTTCGAGAACTGGGTCGGGCGCATACTTGTAATACGGTACCTCAGAATCCACAAGTTTGTATTTTAAAGCAAGTTGCTGGTGAATAATCCTGGCTACTTGGTTATGCCTGTGCAAATACTCGCTGTTAGCAAGACGAGAACAACCAGAGATAATATGTCTGATGGACTCACCCGGACGGTGGCATGCCCGACACACGTCAACCGTCCCGTCCTTCATGATATGCCTCCGGTAGTTATTCGTCAAGATAACTTCGTCCATAATCGCACAGACAAAGCCTTCAGTTTCCCCGAAGAGGTCACTGAAACGTAGCCAGGCCACGGACGCCAAGAAATCTACATCAGGCCCATGAAGAGCCCGATAAAAGCGCCCGTGAAGCTCCTTGCCTTTCCATACCTCCTTGCGGTCATCAGTAGTGAGTATTACAGGTTTGCGCCAGTTCTCTTTAGCCATGGACAACGGGGTGAGTCCCTTGTCCACTGCGACCACATCGCGGTGCATACCCACGTCGGTTTCAAGAAAATATTCTCTGAGGCTGCACACCTCGCGGTTGTGGAGAGTTTTCGCATTTAAAAAACCTCGACCTCCACATTTCCGCGGGATGTACAGTCTCATCACCGATGATCGTGGGTGATGCATCCGTTTTGCGGTCAGCAGCGTACGGACCTTCCTATCCAGGGCGTCGAGTTCGGTCTGAGTCCATTTGAGTATGCCGAAAGAGTACATCAAAACCGGCATGACCCAACCGTTGAAGGCGCGCACCTTATTCCCGCCCGACAAAAGGCTGTTCAATACTTTTTTCAGGCGGCCAAAGAAGCGCTCCTTCAGCGATTGTTTCATGTCAGTAACGTTAATGCCTAACGCTTCCGACATACCCAAATATTTGTATGTTTCGGTCGAGGAGAGGGATCTAAGGTGTATGGAATCCGAGAGTTGAATGCCTTCGGATTCCATAATCCCCCCTCGCTTTACATGCATGACTGCACATTTGTCCACACCAAATTCCATCCTGATCGCGTTACTGAAAGTTTCAGTTACCTTCAGTAACTCCATCAGTCGCAAATTGTTGGGGGCAAAGAGTTTCAGGTCATCCATGTAAAGAAGGTGAGATATGGCCTGACCACCTCTTCTCAACCGATAGCCCAACCCCGAATCCTCCAGCAATGTGCTTAGAGGATTCAGAGCTAAGCAGAACCAAAGAGGACTCAAACTGTCGCCCTGAAATATTCCCCGTTTAATCCATATAGGCTCATCGTTCCCCTGGATTGGTCGACATCCTGGATAGCGAAGGACCGTCTTCCATTGCCCCATACATGACCCAAGGAAGGTGCGCAGAGTTGCATCTATTTTGTACAACTCCAACACCCTCATGAGCCATGTATGTGGAACAGAGTCGTAGGCCTTCTTATAATCTATCCAGCATGTCGACAAATCCTTGTGGGATCGACGAACCTGCTGGCTTATGGCCATGTCTATGAGGAGTAGCTCCTTAGTACCGCGGGACCCGTTCCTACATCCATTCTGAGAGGCAGACATAATTAAATTACTCTCAATGTGATGATTAATTTTCGCTCTCAGGATGGATGTAAGAAGTTTATAGACCGTCGACAAACACGTTATCGGTCTATAATTCTTAGGTTCCGCGGTACCACCTGTTTTATGGAGCAGGTGGGTAACACCAGTTGTTAGGAACTCAGGCAGCAACCCAGACTCTAAGGATGACTGAAATTGAGATGCTAGAAGCGCGTGTGAGCTGCTATACCACTTTAGCCAGAAGTTTTGCAGTCCGTCCGGTCCTGGAGACTTCCAATTCGGTAACGGACGGACTGCTCTGGCTATGTCTGTTGGGCTGATATTAACTTTCTCCATTTCTGGTATAACTTCGCACACGCGCTCAACATCACGCATCCAGCCACCCTCAGTGTGACAGACGGGCACCGACCAAATGCTGCGCCAGAATGTACTCGTGGCGACATCATCCGGGCGGCAGCCGTCCGTCACATTTTGTTTATTAAATTATTATTATTATTATAAATATAAACTTAGGTATTTTGTATTTTTTTTACTAACATAGTTTGTAAGTAAATTGTCACTTACACAATGAGTCTTGGTACCTACTTATTAGTAAAATTGTTTTTATTTAAAGTAAATGAAACTTTATCTTTAATTATTTGTTAAAAAAACGATTATACGATATCTTAGATACACACACACCTGTTTATAGCAACCTCTTATATTGTAGTTATGAAAGAACAATGGCAAGTTTCCGTACTACATTTTACCTGACATCGATTTGAAGCGTCAATACTGAAAAAATATGTAAAACTTTAGGTGTTTCATTACTTAAACATAATCACTGAGATTTTTCATTCTAGGGACATGAAAAAAGAGATATTAACATTTTTATATTTTGAGGTTATGAAAATATGTAATTAAGTAGTATAGATATGATTGATGCATTAAGTCAAAGAAAAACATCTAAAATACGAATTAATAGCTATCTGTTGCGTTATTATGAAATAGGTCCAAGTTTTACAACGGGACTCTTAATCTATATCTTCTATCGGCATAAACTTACTTAGAAACCTACTTAAATCGCTCATGCCGTTGTGGAAACATTAGCCAGACAGCTTAGGAGGTATAGAGGCTTATTTCTCTCAATGTACTCAGGGAGGCTCTTTCCATATCCCCCATAATATTTAAGAATCCTGGGTTTTTGACAACTACAAAGCTAACAGGGATAATACTGCTATTGTTAGGTCTGTGGTTTAAAATCGACTAAATTGACCTATCGATTATTGAGATTAATTATTTTAGGTGACAACACCAAGCGATGACAGTTGTCAAGGAGGAAAAGAAGGCACGTTTCGGTAATCGATTCGTCCACTTTGTTTTAGGGCGAGTTACGGGTCGGACTAACGGTAGTTACCCGGTTGATATTTAAAAATAATTGTTATTTAAGAATAACTTCAATATTGTGGTAGACTGAATAGGATTGTGACAGCTAGTCGGGCGAAGCACAGGAATTTGGTGACGTGTGTTATCGGGTCACGCGGGTGATACGGGGCGTGACCCTTTCCCCATAAGGGAAACCGATCCTTTAAGTAACTCGATACTTCTACCTGACAAAAGTGAGTGATTTAGGAGGTTTTTTTATGTTTGATAGGCTCGCGTTTGACCACTATCTCACCTGATGGTAAGCGATGATGTGGTCGAAGATGGAGCACGCTTGCCTAGAAGTAACCTATTCACTCTTGACTTAAAGACTCCCAGGTTGTAGCTTACAGGAAACACAGACTTCGGTAGAGAATTCCACTCTCTAGCTGTACGCGCAATGAATGTTTTCTCAAAACGCTTTGTGCGTGTGGATGGGATGTCCACCATGAACCGGTGGCACTTCGCCGTACGTCTTGTGGTCCTTTGATGAAACGGGCTTGGCGGAATCAAATCATGCAATTCCGTCGCACACTCCCCAAAATGTAATCTATAGAAAACCGACAGGCTAGCAACTCGGCGTCTATGTTCAAGACTTTGTAGTTTCGACTCAACGAGTCTATCATTGCCGATGATCCTCTTGGCTCGTTTCTCAATTGACTCAAGGGCATCAAGCTGGTATCTTGCAGATCCGTCCCAAAGATGAGAGCAGTACTCCATACACGATCGGACTTGCACTTGATAAAGTTGGAGCAGCTTTTCCGGCGTGAAGTATCGTCTCACCTTTGCGAGGATCCCCAACTTTTTGGCAGATTATAATAACATTTAGTTACATAGAGTCTAGAATCAAATAGAGTCTAGATTTAAATAGAGTCTAGAGCTAGAGTCTAGAGTTAAATAGAGTCTAGAGTTCAATATAGTCTAGAGTTAAATACAGTCTAGAGTTACATAGACTCTAGAGTTAAATAGAGTCTAGAGTTAAGTAGAGTCTAGAGTTAAATAGAGTTTAGAGTTAAAAAGAGTCTAGAGTTAAATACAGTCTAGAGTTACATAGACTCTAGAGTTAAATAGAGTCTAGAGTTAAGTAGAGTCTAGAGTTAAATAGAGTTTAGAGTTAAAAAGAGTCTAGAGTTAAATAGAGTCTAGAGTTAAATAGAGTCTAGAGTTAAATAGAGTCTAGAGTTAAATAGAGCTTACAGTTAGGTAGGGTCTACAGTTAAGTAGAGTCTACAGTTAAGTAGAGTATACAGTTAAGTAGAGTCTAGAATTAAGTACAGTCTTCAGTTTATTAGTCTTCAGTTGAGTACTCTAAGAAAAATAGAGTCTACAGTTAAGTAGAGTATACAGTTAAGTGAGTCTACGGTTAAGTAGAGTCTACGGTTAAGTAGAGTCTACAATTAACTAGAGTCTACAGTTAAGTAGAGTCAACAGTTAAATAGAGTATACAGTTAAGTAGAGTATACAGTTAAGTAATAATAATAATAATAAATGTTTATTGTTTCTTATTACATTGTCATGCAACACAAAAATTGAGGCATCCCCGTTAAGTTAAAGAATACTTGTGATGGGATTGCCTCGCCCTTCCCTTAGTTTCTAAAATTACAATGATGTGACAAACAATTAAACATCGGTAAGGTAATTTAAAATAAAAAATAAAAATTAGGAACAAATTGGAGCATGTGAATGTGTATGAGTGTGTGTGTGTGGGGGTGTGTGTATGTGTTTGTGAGTGTGGATGGTGATTGTGAGACTTTCGCTAACAGATTCGGGCTAGAATAAGTTCTGTTTCATCGTATGATAAGGTTTTTAACTAATCAGTCAATACTTTTTTGCATTCATATAGCAACATGGGGTAAATATTTAATGTTTGGTTCAATTTATTATATATGTAAGTTGACTGGATATTATATTGCCGTCTGACAAACATAGTTCTGACCATCGGTGCGTGGGCTACGATATCTTTACGTCTTCTGTCTAACTTTGTAGCATCATATGTCAGTGATTTATGTAGGGTTAAGATTGTATTTAATATATATAATTTTCTGACCGAGAGCAGGTTACAGATCTTATAAAGATTGTCTGTGGAATATCTAAAGGGCTTAAAATACATAACCTTTAAAAGAGATCTCTGAGCTCTTTCAAGATCTAAGAATTTGGTTTTCGTGGCTCCACCCCAAACTGGTATACAATAGGTTGTAACCGATTGTGCGAGTGCGACATATATTTGGTTAAGCAACTGGGGCGGAACTACATGACGCAAAGTTTTGAAGATCCATATTAGTTTTCTAATCCTGGTCATTGTATTTTCAATGTGGGCATGCCAAGACAGCCGTTGGTCAATTATTATTCCTAAATATTTAATTGATTTAACTTGACTGATGCGATTACAGTTACATTGGTAGGGTGGATTAACACACTCATGGATCACGATACCAAAGTTTGGACCTGGCTGTGACCTCTGATTGGGAGTAAAGCATATAAAATTTGTTTTACTGACGTTAAGGGATAAAAGACTTGTGTTTAGCCAACCGGCTATTTCCTTCAGACCACATTCAGCAGTCCTCTGCACGGCAGTCCAAGACTCACCGGCAAACACTACTGCAGTGTCATCAGCATATGAGAAGATTCGTCCGCCGCTGCACCCAATATTACACAACTCATTTATATAAATCAGGAACAGCGTCGGACCAAGCACACTTCCCTGTGGCACCCCGAATTCAACCCTTTCTTCGTCACTAAAATGTGATTTACCAAGTTTTACCTGTTGTGTTCGATCAGATAAATAACTTTTGAAGAGAGAAAGCTCCATGCCCCTTACACCAATCGATTCAAGCCTGTGCAGAAGGATTGGGACAGAGACGGTGTCAAAAGCTTTTTTTAGGTCCAGGAAAACTACTAGGCATTTTAACCCCTTATCAACATTGGCTACGATATCACTAGTTAACGCTTTAACAGCGTCTTGAGTAGAAAAACCCCTTCTAAAACCAAATTGTGATTTAGATAATAGCTTATATTTGTTCAAGTAACTGATAAGCCTATTGTTTAATATTTTCTCACAGATTTTTGCCATGCATGATATGACAGATATCGGACGGTAGTTGTTGACATCGTTCGTGTCCCCCCCCCTTATGCACAGGTGTGACTATGGAACGCTTAAAAGCAGCAGGGAACTTTCCCGTTTCAAAACACAGGTTAACCAATTGAGATATAAGTGGGACAGTGACGTCTCTAGAGATTTTTAGAAATCTTGTCGGTATGCCATCCCACCCAGGCGAGCTCTCAGAATCAAGACCCATGAGTATGCCGTCCACCTCCAAAGGATCAGTAGCAAGTAGAACAAAGGACGAAGCAGAACGGCGTGAAGAAGTGTGGCTTGGAAGAGAGCCTTTTTTTATTATCTCATCGGCCAAAATCTTGCCAATTGTCACAAAAAACTGATTAACGCGGTTTAGTGAATTTAAAGGATGTGGTGTCATATTGAGGAGAGATATACTAGATGACTTAGGGGGTTTAAACTGTGTAATATCATTAATTTTTGACCAGAGTTTTTTCGGATTGTTTATAGAAGAATCTATTTGCTCTCTTTGGTACTTTCGTTTTAATTTTTTTATTAAATTTGTGCAGTAATTGCGAAAACGTCTATATGTGATTTTTAAAATAATATTATATGGGTCTGATATGGTTCGCAATTGCATTTTGTTCCGGAGATTTATACAGCGACGTGCGCCGGTAGTCATCCAGGGTTTAAGTAACCTTAATCTGTTGGGGACTGATTTAATTATAGTATTTGATAGGAGAGCCTTATTAATAACATCTATAAATTTGTTAGCTATAAGATCAGGGTCTTTATACGAGTTAAAAAATGTCATGTCGGTACTTATAAAACTAGTGTAGGCATTGTCAAAGTTTGTAACACTTTTATGTTTGTCAGATTTTTTACTTATAACTGGTTGTCTGGTGGTTATACTAGTTAATACCATAGCGTGGTCTGTAATAGACGTCTTTAAGATACCCACAAAGTAGAGTATACAGTTAATTAGAGTATGCAATTAATTATAGTATACAGTTAAGTAGAGACCACAGTTAAGTAGAGTCCACAGTTAAGTAGAGTCTACAGTTAGGTAGTCTTCAGTTAGGTACTCTACTGAATTCTAGACTACTTATCTAGAATTAAGTAGAGTCTTCGGTTTAGTAGTCTTCAGTTTAGTATTCTTCAGTTTAGTTGTATTCAGTTTAGTAGTCTTCAGTTTAGTGGTATTCACTTATGTAGTAAGTCAAGTTTGTTTTTTTTTTAATATTGTAGTCCACAGTCAAAAGCTTTCGTCATATCACAGTTCACAGTACACCTTTAGTTTATATATTTTTTTTTATTTATTATTGAGTTGAATAACATCATCTGCCTAGCCTTTTCCCAACTATCTTGGGGTCGGCTTCCAGTCTAACCGGATGCAGCTGAATACCAGTATTTTACATGGAGCGACTGCCTATCTGACCTCCACAACCCAGTTACTGGGTAATACGATACCCCTTGGTAAGACTGGTTGTCAGACTTTCGGGCTTCTGACGACCCGTAACGACTGTCAAAGATCCACGATTGACAGTCGGGACCAACGGCTTAACGTGCTTTCCGAGGCACGTTAAGCCGTTAAATTAGAATAGCTTTAGGTAATTAGTACCTTACCAACCGAACAACTTTTAATGGCACATGCTGTTCCGAAGAGAGTGTGATCAGAACAAGAAAATAACTACGAAGAGATAGAAGAGAAAAATTAGAAAAGGTTTAGGTTATTATACTATGTTTCAGATAAATTTGCAATAAAGTACATTGACCTTTCCCTAATAACTCTTCGTGAGTTGAATAACATATTATTATTAAATGAAGTGAGTGAAACTTTAGTTTCAATTCTAAGTTGGATCAATTGTTTTACTTCAAAGTAGAACTATTTAGTTTTAATTTGTGTATGGTAAACAAGATAGCAACTATGTGATTGGTTTGTCAGTTTAGCAACCATGTGACTAGTTTACTAGTTTTGCAACCGTCTAATTGGTTTGCCAGTTCAGCAACCATGTGATTGGTTAGCCAGTTTAGCAACCATGTGATTGGTTTGCCAGTTTAGTGACCACGTGATTGGTTTGCCGGTTTAGCAGCCATGTGAGTAGTTTGCCAGTTTGGCAACCAAGCGATTGGTTTGCCAGTTTAGCAACCAAGTCATTGGTTTGCCAGTTTTTAACTAAAATAATAAACATAGGTATAAAACAAAAAATACAAAAAAAAGGAAAAAAAATAGAAAAAAAAATTAAAAGAAAAAAAAAGTACAAGAAAAAAATTAATGAAAAAAAAAAGAGACAATTAAAGCATATATTATCATAATTTATAAGCATATATTACGAGTACTATATCATTTCGATGAACTAGTTTGTCACTTGTGACACCTTCTCTCGGATAAGTAGCCAATGGTATCTCCCGAGATTGGTAGCCTGTGACATTTTCTTTTTGCACGTGTAAGCAGGCACACCAGTTATGTATGGAGGTTTAATTAATTTTGTTTTAAAGTTTGTGCTTAAGTTTTTGTTCCGTTTTTGATGGCATATTGGAGTGTGCTAGCTAACAAGTGGTGGATAATTTAATTTTATAATTATATTATGGAGGATTTATTTTTCTGTTTTACATAAATGTTACATACAGATACAAATATGTTAAGATTGTTGCATACGATAATATAGATTCAAGTTCTTCAAACTTAACAGACAGATGTGTTGCTGGGGAGTTTGTTGCACCACTTCTTCTTCACAGCTGAAACACTAGGAAGTGGTGACGGGCGGGCGTTTTGGGGGACTGTCCTTATGTAAAACTTTGAAGTTCAAAAAGCGCTGGCTCTCAGCTTAGTTTGAAAAAATGACTTTGGATCTGATTTAATTACTAATTCGATGTTTTTTAGATTGTTGAAATGTTTTCTTTATTCACATAACGTATTCTTTTTTTCTCTTCACTTCTTGCTCATTGTGTAAAACGGATCGATGGCCAGAGTGTTAGGTTCTACCCGACTTATGTGTATGCGGACATACACAAGGTCAGGACGGACGAGTGTTAGGTTCATTTATCTGTGGTTTGAAATCGACTAATTTGACCTATCGATTATTGAGATTAATTATTTTAGGTGACAACACCAAGCGATGACAGTTGTCAACGGGGAAAAGAAGGCACGTTTCGGCAATCGATTCGTCCACTTGGTTTTAGGGCGAGTTACGGGTCGGACTAACGGTAGTTACCCGGTTGATATTTAAAAATAATTGTTATTTAAGAATAACTTCAATATTGTGGTAGATTGAATAGGATTGTGACAGCTAGTCGGGAGAAGCACAGGAATTTGGCGACGTGTGTTATCGGGTCACGCGGGTGATAAGGGAAACCGATCCTTTAAGTAACTCGATACTTCTACCTGACAAAAGTGAGTGATTTAGGAGGTTTATTACTTTGGGATGGGGTAAGTTTACACTATCCAGAATTTAGGGTTAATATAATAGAGTTAAGTATCAAGAGTTTTATCCTCTCTAATAACAATATCGTCCAGGCACTCTGATGGTGCTGATACGTTATCCTGATGCCTAGCCCATCCTAGATACCAGTATACCACACGAGAATCATGACGTGAGCGCAGCAACCAACAGTACGCCGACCAACTAAACTACGAGTATTACAGCAATATTGTACAATACCTGATCTACTATTATTATTATTTTCGATAAAAAAAGCAAAGTACTCCTTGATATGTAGCACAATTTTATTCTACCTCTTATCAAAGTAGTTTCTCCACTGCCTCGAAAGCTGTACTCAGAGGAATTAATTATTTCACTCCATATTTCAATCATATATCCGCCATGGAAACGTATATATGTTCGCCATAGTATGATGTACTTTATATATATATTATTGTAATCTTTGGTATGAGCGAGCTTAACGTATTTGATACGTTCCCAAGGCGACAAACACAGAGTTATTTTATGCGATAAACAAAAACAAGCAGTATTGTCAGTGTCATTCTCACAAAATGTTGCCAGAGTATTTAATAATTATTTTATCTTTATAAATAATAATAATAATAATAATCTTTAATAGACAAATCAAGTATCTTGACTTGGCTCGCGAGGTTGTCGACACGTGGGATGTGGACTCGGCGATCATTGTGCCGATAGTCGTGACCTTTTAGCCACGAGCCTCAACCAACACCTCAGGAGGCTCTCGTTAGGCGGCTGGATCAAGGGCTTGATTCAGAAAGCTGTACTTCTGGACACGGCTCGCTTTGTCAGGCGGTTCCTCTCTATGGAGCCCTGACCACCGGTAGCTTGGACCATGTTTCCGATACCGGTGCGATACTATTTTTTGTATTTTTTTTTTTTTTTTATTATTTATTGAAATATTTAATAATATAATATAATATGTATATCAAATGAATAAACGGAATAATCTTTAATATTATTCATGCAAGTCCAACACGTAATTAATAACTATGTGAGAGGGTTAGATTTGTTTGTTGTCCAACAAGCCTAGGGAATAAAATATAATACTCTTTATTATGTACATCTTAGAAATTACAATAAGATAATTACAATAGAATAAAAATTACGATACCTAGTGTAGAAGGGCACTTCGGTTCGCTTCGTGCAATCTCGGCTCGCATACTTACATACTTCGGTCAACTTCGAAGAGTACTTCGTGAAGTAACTTCGCGAGTAGTGTAGTGTCTGCATTATGCCATGTGACCGTAGATAAAGAAGTGAAACCGAACCAGTGAACTCCACATAGTGTTAATGGTATATGGAGAGTCGTGGGACTGCAGCACTAAGGTTAAGGCACTATTCACAGCCAATGACCTTGAATGATTAGCTTGCGTGTTCGGTGCTGAGCTCACGCAACGCGTCGTACGTCCACCCAGTAATAGGACTCGCCCATCAAGGAGCGTAGTCCGAAATACGCATTATTATTTTATTACACATAAAGCAACAGGTATTAAACTAAAACGCTGAGACTAAATTATAAATCATTAAATGATCTATAAAATGGTGAAGGTTTCATAAAAATACGTTTTATAGTTTTTGCGTGATTCTAAACTTTTTAGCCGCGTTAGACATAACTTTATAAATTAATTACACTATGTTATAAAATAAAATTTCAAATATTCTCAGATCAAATTACGACGGAAATTGTCTAGAGTAACATATATTTTATCAAAGAAATAAGACTGGTAAGACTAGTCACGACGACGACGGGACGACGGGACGGGACGTGATGTTCAATTAAAAACCTTTAAAAATCGTATAACTGTGCCTTAAGAGATTAGGCAAACTGTATGGGTCGCGGTTAAATTCGTAACAGAGTTGCCCTCCTGCTTCACCGAGAGCGGGAGAAGCCATAGAATAGAATAGAATACTCTTTATTATGTACACCAAATAAATTACAATAAAAATATGAAGAAAACATTACATAGGGTGACACAATGGGCGGCCTTATCGCTAAAAGTGATCTTTTCAAGACAACAACACTTTTCAAAATATTTTAGTTATTATTTTCTACCGAGTATCGTCTGTTGGTTTCCTATAGGCCTCTGGTGATTCAAAATATTTTCTTCCACAGTTAAAGCCGACACCGGATATGAATTTAATCAAATAAAAGTTCATTAAATAAATAATTTTAATTAAAGTTGCACATGTAAAAGTAATTAAAGATAAAAAATATACTAATAATTTGACTAAGTTTTGCATAAGTCAAATATCTAGATGCTTCCTTGCCATTGTTCTTTGAAAAGAATTTCACAACTACAATATAAGAGATTGCTATTAAAATATTTTGCCAATCTTGCCAATGTTTCTTTGCTATTCAAGAAACGACTAGACTTAACTAGACAACAAAGTAAAATAATTTTTCCAAATTTTCAACCAAACCGATTCACATTTCATTCAATAACATACTGTATAGAAAGTGTCCCCAAAACATTATTAACATAAATATTACTGGCAACATCGTCTAGGTACACGAAACATGAAAGTATCCATCCAATTTGGGAAGAGCATGGCAACATTCAATTGTGTGCGATCCACGTATACTTCCTATTCAAACATGACTATGTTTGGATAAGGTATCCCCGTTTGCTTTTTATCCCAAATAATCTTTTCAAAGGAACGAAGTGGAACGGAGTTAACGTAAACAAATATAAACTACGTATTTTTGTTATGGAAATATTGAGGGTGTATTTTGGTAATGAAAAAGGTATCAACTTTATAAGCACTCTGGGTTATTTTTTAATTTTTTTTATAATTTTTATTTTTGGGTGAGATTTACTTTCTCCCTCACTAGCAATTACTCCTGCAACGTGGGTGCGTTCATAAACATGTAAACTCAAATACACAAGTGACCCAGACCCGGAACAACTTTCTGTAGGCCAAACAAATATTTGTTCCGTGCGGGAATCGAACTTGCGACACGCGGCGCAGCAGCCAACCGCTCAACCAATGCGCCAACCGCTTAATTAAAGCCTGAATTAAAGATTGATCTTCGAAGTTAAGCAACGCTTACCGAGGTCACTCTGTAGATAGGTGATCATCCACACATTCTGAGACTTCTCCATACCTCGAGTTACCGCGGCCCCTGGCACAGGCACCTGACGGAACACAGGTAGGTTTTATTCGGTAAGAGTCTGACACGCCCTCCCGCTCCACCCAGAGCGGGAGAAGTTATTTAATGATTACCCATCCAAAAAATAAGCCTTGCCAAGGGTTATCATGTTACCTAGTTACTGGGTCATGGAGGTCTGATAGGCAGTCGCTCCGTGTAAAATACTGGTATCCAGCTGCATCCGGATAGACTGGAAGACGATCCCAACTTGATTGTGAAAAGGTTATTCAGACAGGTTGAGTTTTCATATTTCATTACATTACATTAAACTGTAGAAAGAGAAGCTCGTGGTTAAAGTAATAACAGCCGCACGGCTCGATCCATCAGGTTAAGCTACGCTTGCCGGGGTTGGTCCATGGACGAGTGACCATCTTTACGTATCGATAGTCCTCCGTGCCTCCCGTGTTGGTCCCGACTGTCAATCGTGGATCTTTGACAGTCGTTACGGGTCGTCAGAAGCCCGAAAGTCTGACAACCAGTCTTACCAATGGGTATCGTATTACCCAGTAACTGGGTTGTGGAGGTCAGATAGGCAGTCGCTCCATGTAAAATACTGGTATTTAGCTGCATCCGGTTAGACTGGAAGTCGACCCCAAGATAGTTGGGAAAAGGCTAGGCAGATGATGACATTAAACTGTAGATGGATTTCTTACATCATTATCTTTTATTGATCCCTCAAACACCCAATCCTTCTGCGCGTGGTGCTCCTGTTCAGACTATGACCTGAACATTTACTGGAGTGCCCCAAAAATTCGTTTACCTGCACCCTAGAAGACCTGAGCAATTGCAACGCCTCAGACGAAGCAATAAATGTGGCCACTTATTGGGCCCAAACAGTATGTTTAAAAAAAGTACCGTCGAAACAAAAGATAAAGAAGAATTACCTTATCAGGGTCATATTAAATTGTTGTTGCTGGAAGTTAAAATTTTAATTTTTTGAAGTTATACTTCTTTTGGCGCCGTAAAATACTGGTATTCAGTTGCATCCGGTTAGACTGGAAGCCGACCCCAAGATTGTTGGGAAAAGGCTAGGCAGATTGAGTGTTGGCCGATATTACATTTTTGCTAGTCTATACTTTTAGTTCGTAAAAAATCTCACATAAGTTTTAGAATTACAACATGCACCCGAGGCTTATGCCAATTTTCCTGGACAATTATGCCTCATATAATTCGTGGCATATTCTTAAAATTTCACAGATCGTCGAATTTCTGAATACCTGCTAGTCACATAGGCTCACTTTTTAGCTTGGTAGTGGGAAAATATGCAAAGATGAATATTTATTCTACGTTCCCAATAACCCAAGCCTGCCGTGCACTGTACAATGGACCATTGGGTTTCAGTATTGTGTGGTACAATTTATAACATGAAAGAGATTTATAGAAATTTAGCACGACTTACGACTTGCATCACCGCTGTTCTTGAACTGGAGAAGGAAAACATGGTGAGGGCCCGGCTGGTCTTAATCGAAAATTCGGAGGTATTTGTGTTATCCATCAACCCACACAGCTCACTTCCTCTAGCAGAGAGGAAGCATGGATTTCAGGAGTAGGGTCTGCCTTAAAGGTAACTTATAGGGCGATTAGGGAAGATTAATTTACGGACGGTACTTTAGCATCCATGGCTGTAAAGATTCATATAACGAACACGAACCAGCCAGCATTTCAGAACTTAAACCCCTCACCGCTAGCCGGTCCACATTTCGCCACTATACGCACTAACCGTACCTCACTCTCTGGATACAGGCAAGCCAGTTGTTAATTTTGCAGGAACGCCTCTACTCTTGTGGTTTATTCGTACGGCTATGGCTCTAGGGGTTATTTAAGAGTAGCTTCGTGACCGTTTGCAGTAGAGACTCTGGGAAATTTAACTGGTGCGCTCTGTGACTGTTAATGTGTAATTGGAAGAGAGAATTTGTGGTGGGATGTGGGAATGGGTGGGAAATGAAATTACATAAGTGTACGGTTGGGTTTTTTGCTGATGTTGGTCGCAAATGAGTGTTATTTTCACGGCAGTAACTATTGTTTTCTCATTGGGGATCTGAGAGTTCAAAAATGAATGAAGAAAAACTAGATATTTAAAAATTAGTTGCTTTGCCTGTGAGTGTCTGAGGAATGCGAAATTTGTAGACGTTTGAAGTTTGGCAGTTTTGTCAGCACGGTTGGCGCACGATTGGCTGCTGCTTGCGTGTCGCGGGTTCGGATCCCGCACGAAAAAAATATTTCCATGGTCTACACATAGTTGTCCCGGGTGTGGGTGTCTTACGTATGTCAGTTTACCCGGGCCTGCGGACGGCGAGTAGTGGGTAACTCGCCGCCCGATCAGCACCAGGCCCGAGAGTCGACGGCGCGTAGTGTTCCACGCGCGCCTCAAAGAGTTGTCAGCAAATAGGACGGGGCCCGTTATGGCCGATGCCTGCGGAGGATAAATTCGAAAGAGTTGCCTCGCCCCTGGGCACTCAAGGCAGGGAGGAACAGGGGTGGGTTTTAGTCAGTAAGAGTCTGACACGCCCTTCCGCTCCACCCTAGAGCGGAAGAAGTCATTGGATGATTTCCCAAACCCCAAAAAAAAAAAAAAAGTGTCAGTTTACATGTTTGTAAACGCACCTACAATTTAGGCATAATTTCTAGTGTGGGAAAAAAGATTAAAAAAAAATTTAAAAAATGCTATTTTAGAAAATGCAATCTTTGATCTATGATAACTTCGGAATTACTAGGAATTCTAAGTTTAAATAAACTTTTTATTTAAGGCATGACATTCCTTTTCTGAAATTAGTTATTCGTTTCTTTTTTTCACACAATCTGTTCACCTGTTCCAGAGAAACCTAACTCTAGCTAAACAAAAATTGCCTATTGTTACTTTTAGATGTTTTGACATGATACATAAATAACCAGCAAATTATGCAATACACAGTACATCTCAACAAGTCATCACACATGTCATGTATGAATGGTACAATATACCCAACCCTGGAACGTCCAAGCACATACAGTTTCAATCAACAGAGTGGTCATACAGACCGGGCGACAGCTGTGCGCAGTGACGGGTTAATTTCGAATGCTAATGCACAGACATGTGTATTAAAATATTAATGTTTAATATAGTCAGTGGTGGAAAATATATGAGGCAATATTTTTACGGAAAAAATTTAATTTGGAAAAAAAAACTGCTGATAGAAATTTTCAGAAATAAAAATCACATTTTATTTTGCGTTGACAGCCACAGTTAAATATTCTTTAAGCCAGTGATTTTCATACTATTTTTTATTTGTAAAACCTTTTCGTAATTTTTGTTTTTATTTTTAACCGACTTCGAAAAAGGAGGAGGTTCTATGTATGTTTTTTTTTATGTATGTGTGGACATACATAAAGAAAAACGAAAAAAAAAGATTTTCAAAATTCTTTTTTTATCCGTAAGAATATACTCCCGAGGTGGCCCATATAAATTTTATCGAAATTGCTTCAGCGCTTTTTGAAAAACTGAACAAAAACGAAAAATACGTATACATAGATGACGTTTTGGTTTTCTTCAATTACGAGTATGTTTAAATTCCACGTTCCATGTTATTGGGGTTTTAGTTCTGGGGTATAACAACTAAAAACTGAAATATAAAAAAAACTTTTTTACAAAAAAAACACCCCAAGTCGGTGTCAAATAACGAAGAAATAAAATACAAACACCGACTTCCGAAATTAAAGTTATTTTTTAATTTTTTGGAAGTCGGTTGTTTTTTTTTTTGTAAAAAAGTTTTTTTCGTAATAATAGGTACCGCAACTAAATTGAAAAAAAAAAAATAATTTCGGACTTTTGATCGGCCATCCACTGGAACAGTTTTTATTCGATTGCAGCAAAAGGAGGGTAATGTTTGTATGTATATTTCTTTGGCACGCCCTATAGCTTAAAATGACGGATGGATATTAACAAATAAGGTACTCGTATCATTAGATTGGTCTTGACAGCAGAAGTCACATAGGCTATTTAATTTTGAAAAAAGTAACAAAATATCGACCGCCATTAGGTGAGTGTGGTCTTTTTTACCCGACTGCGCGACGCAAGGAAGGGTAATGTCTTTATCAGCCTTTTTGTATATATGTATGTATGTATGTTTGTTCCTTTGTGGCACTATAGAAACCAAACGCGTAAGCCGATTTTGATAATTCTTACGTCGATTGATTCGTCTTAATCTTGCGAGTGCTACTAAAGATATGACAATAATCAAAATACAAAATGGCGACCACCAGACGCCATATTGTGAAGAAGATAAAAGTGTAAGTCGACGAATTATACCCTTCTGCCCCCGCGGCCAAATCCGGGTTGTCAAATTGAACCCCGACGACAACCCGGGTTGACAGCCGATTTTTTTTTTTTTTTTTTCTCTTTAATATTTTTTTTTTGTCCGACTCACCAGTGAGTCGCAGGGCTTAACAGGTTAAGTGGAGTATCAAAATAAAGGGTTCGAGGAGGCGATTAAAAAAACATAACTAAATCTATATACTCAAGCAGTCTGATGCAGTTGGTGGCATGAAATCAATAATTAAACTAAAATAACTGCCGCCAACTGCAGCAGACTGCTTGAAAATTGACTTGTTTGGAACATTTTAGTTATTTTTTTACAGTCGGGTTTTTTGAAAATATTCAATTTTTTTTTGTGACATGGTCATGTTCATGGTGTTGTGGTTATCAAAATAACGAGCTAGAGAAGGCGATTTCAAAAATATAACTGACTAAAATCTAGATAGTACTGTGACGACCTTACGTTGGCGACCTTATGGTGGAGACTGGCACGTTGGAAGTTTGGAACATTCAAGAAACTCTTGGAACGCCGATTGAATTTAAGAAGAATATGGAAGACTTTTGTTTTTGAGTTCAGTTCAGTTAGCCCGGCAGAAGAGGGCACACATGTAATCTTATAATTCAATATAATCGTATAAGTGTGCTATTCCTCTTTTTTTTATAACACTACACACAATAAGCAGTCACTCTCATACACCACACTCTCGCGCTGCCAGCGAGTACGACAGCCCCTAGACGC
The DNA here is from genome assembly GCA_951329385.1 of Polia nebulosa. NCBI lineage: Eukaryota > Metazoa > Arthropoda > Insecta > Lepidoptera > Noctuidae > Polia > Polia nebulosa. Next base: position 5,726,164 of record OX589609.1, read on the forward strand.
GTACGAAGAACCTCCAGGGACCCTGCACTACGAGAAGGTGCTCCAGGTCCCTATAGTACTTAACTAAAAAAACATTATATTAAAATAAAACCTAAACTGTTAAAATAAAAAACAAAAAGTTCCAAACAAGTTAATTTTCAAGCAGTCTGAAAAGTAACTTGATTGAAGCTGTTTTTTTTTTCAGTAGTTAAAAATTATTTAAAAAAAGAAACCCTTCCGTATCCAAACATCATTTAACAATCCCAGGCCCTGCAGTCTCGACATTGATAGCAATCGCTATGTCCTAACGATCGCTAAATCGGCCGGAAAAATAACTGATTTTCTTGAAATATGTACAAAGATCAGCAGATCAGTTGATCAGTTTTCATGAAAAATAGTGCTTGCAAGTTAAAAATTACGCCGTCTCTGTACATATTTCAAGAAAATCAATTATTCTTCCGATGTAGTGACAGATCGTTAGGACGTAGCGATCGCTATCAATGTCGAGACTGCAGGCCCAGGCCATCTTCATACTATCCAAATATTCACAATTAACACAGCAATTGTGAATAAATCTTCATTACACGAGCTAGTGTGACCAGTAAATTGAACGTCATTTACCCGGGGTTGCCATAAATCAACCATTTAACGAATTAATCAGATGAATATTAACCACATTTTGGTTGGCGGATATTCGGCCGTGTCCACACGATCGGGATTGTGTTTAAGCATGATTAATGTTGGTATCGTAATTATGTTTCAGGCTGAAATTGATGTGTATGATATTGAGTTTTTATTTTTAAGTTAAGTGGAAATTAAAACACTGGTAAATGATAATGATAAATGATAAATGATGTTTATTCAGTACCTAAATAGGTTACAAGGAACACTTTTACACGTCAATGGTTTTTGTCAGTTTAAGCTAGATGAGGCCGGTGTTTCCTAGCTGACTACCCTGAGAAGAAACACCGAAACAAACTCAGAGGTCAAAGTCTCTTAGGTAGGCAAAGTAAAGCACCTGCTTCGGTATGAACTAACGACCTACAACTTGTAAGTCGCGGCCGTTACCACTGGGCCACCACTGCTATATATTGTATATATGAAAATAAAATAAAGTTGGTTTAATTACATCATTTATTATAACTCAAGAACGGCGGGACCAATATTTGTGAAGATTTTTGATTTGTTAAATTTGTGTTTGCCCCAAATAGCAAACAAACTACTAAAAAACTTTTTAACAAAAATTTTACCGACGAAAGAGAACTAAAAAGCACAAAATAAATAAACATTTTAAGTATTAAGCTTAATTACATCATCATCTGCCTAGCCTTTTCCCAACTATCTTGGGGTCGGCTTCCAGTTTAACCGGATGCAGCTGAATACCAATATTTTACATGGAGCGACTGCCTATCTGACCCCCACAACCCAGTTACTGAGTAATACGATACCCCTTGGTAAGACTGGATGTCAGACTTTCGGGCTTCTGACGACCCGTAACGACTGTCAAAGATCTACGATTGACAGCCGGGACCAACGGCTTAACGTGCTTTCCGAGGCACGGGGGAGTCTCGGTATGTAAAGATGGTCACCCATCCATAGACCAACCCCGGCAAGCGTAGATTTACCTGATGGATCGACCCGTGCGGCTGTTATTACTTTAGCCACGAGCTCCTCAATTATTAAGCTTAAATATATAAACTATCAAATTTTATTTAAACTAATATTGAGTCGGCGCCAAACTACAAACTGATTAATAATCTAAATTTTATATGTACGTAGAAATAGAGAATGTAATTATCCATTTTCAAATTATTTAAGAAAGGTATGCTATCCATCATCAGCTCAGTTGCATGATGTGATGATTCCTAAACGCAAATACCTGATAAAGTTATGAAAAGTAAACAGAAACACTATTCATGTCCATAATTTTCGAGGCATTCTCTCAATTTTCTACTCAGGATCTTCAGATCCTGAGTTTCTTGACATGGGACCACCCGTGAGGTATACCCTAAAGAATCATCAATTTGGTTCATGAATAACGGAGTGAGGGCTGAACATACTTTAAAAAAAAATCTGAGGCGGTACAAATTTCGCCAGGTCAGCTAGTTGTATATTGTTTTCATTAGTTCCTGCAACAGCCAGATTATTCTGTTCCTGAAAATTTTCAGCCAGTTCTTGAAAAAAACATGTGTGATTTTTTTTATTTTCATGTATCTGTCATACATCATTCTGGCATAACAAGAGTTTTTACAAAGCTGACATAAGCCAAGATACCAAGGTTCTGATTCGTTAACAATACACTCTTAAAAATAAATACAAGAATCTCTCACCACTATCATACAGAAAACTTCCCTCCAACACCCCTCATCTTTCAAACTAGTAATTAATCCCCGGTATTTCTCAAAGTATAATACTTTTATTATTTATTCTCAGTCTAGAGGTATTAGCACAAAACAGCGACTCGAGGGTATAAATCATATGAAGTGACGGCGGCCACGCCTCTACATTACAGATGCTGTAGTGGAACGGAAAGAAAACGATCTTGAGTAGGTCTTTGGATATTATTTTGCTTCAAATAATTGCAGAAGATATTCAATCATAATTATGCAGGAAGATGCTCTTACTACTTCCAGAAATTCGTCGACTATTTCTTCTGTAGTTTTAATTAAAATTGGTAAATAAGTACCTACAATAGTCTATAGTCTTACTTATCCAGCAGTATTAAAAACCAGGGGGTACCGGTTTATTGGAATGTTCTAATTACTAGATTTAAAAAAAAACCTGCTAAGTGCGTGTCGGACTTCGCACAATTAGGATTCCGTACCAATTAAGGGAATTACCAAAGAAAATATCCGATTTCTCAAGATATTGGTATGTGTTAGTAAAATATACGTAATAATAAACATTATCACTAAATTTCAAGTTCATAGGTCAATGGGATGTTAAAAAATTCTTAGGAACAAAATTTTGTGACAGACGATGCACAGACAGATGGACAGACGGACATGTGAGTGACAGCAATAGAGCTCCGTTTGGATACTTCGAGTACGGATCCCTAAAAGCAAGATAATTAAACAACGCATTTTAGAATATCCTAATTTAATTAAAACAACTATTTTAAAATCAGTATGTAAGCAGAAACATAACAAAAGAAAATCACTGTAATAAACAAAACTTAAACTAAAAATCCAAAAAGCCACCTTTAAAACCTTAAATAAAAAAAAAACTAATATTAATTAACTCCAGCATTGTTACTTCAACAAAAGGTTCCGTACAGTTCATTAATTTAAAATCTTAGCAACAATACAGGCATTACGTAGAAGGGTTCTCGCGAACGAAGATTCTAAGTTCGGATAGTGAAGTTACATTAATCATTGAGTTTTCGTCGCTTAGAAAAGATAAAATAATGTATTTTACTAAGTTTTCTCACAATAATGATTGATGGTAACGGGTTTTGTGTTTAGTTAATGTTTCGTTGAAGATTTTGCACTAAAATAGTATATTCCGTAATTAGATGATGTTTGTGAATTTTTGAGAGTGGACTTGTGTGACAATATATCAATTTTAAGCAAAGCATAATAAAATAATAGCACGATTTTAGCAAAATGTTCTTATGTGGACATCCCAACCACACTCACAAAACGTTTTGGGAACACATATTCATTGTGCGTACAGCTAAGGAGTGGAATTCTCTGCCGGAGTTTGTTTCCTGATAGCTACAACCTGAGAGCCTTTAAGTCAAGAGTGAATAGGTACTTCTAGGCAAGCGTGCTCCATCTTCGACAACATCATACACTTACCATCAGGTGAGATAGTGGTCAAACGCGAGCCTAACAGTGATAAACAAATTGTTCTTCTTTGTTTTTGTTAAGGTGTAAACAGCTTTTAAATGAAGTTTACACTTAATCAGGTAGTAGGTACTGTAGGATCCCAAGGCATCAGTGCGGCCTGCAGGGATCCTGAGACGTTCTTCGAAGCTCGGGGACTCGCTTGCTTACTGCGAGAGTACTGTGCGGAAGGATAACTCGCTACGGGCGGATAAGGAAAAGAGCTTAGTGCGCGATATACTCTATATTGATTTTAATAAGAAATACATGTGTGCCCACTTCCAAGGACTAAACACTCATCTGACATAAAACAAAATTCACACCTACTCTTCTAAAATAATCCATCGACTCTCCAACATTCTCACCTGCCAGTTAAAGACCGGTGCAGACCCGCTGAAATACGGCTGTGTCTACAATCGTCACATAAGGTAAATCTACAGAACCGAATCCGAAGTATGTTTCTGACAGACTTGTTGACGTTTATCTGAAAATGGCTTTAAAACATTTTTTCGACAACTAGGCAACGAGTTCACATAAAAGATAACCAAATATGTAAATTCTAGACAGTGCTACGCTTATCAACATGACATGTACAATTTCAGTTTCAAACTCAAATCTCAGCATATCAAACTTAGCTCCACACACAGGATAGTACAATACATGCCATTTATATTCCACTCTATTGACCATTTCACCAAAACACCGTACAGGTGGACTCGTAAACTCCAACCTCGGTTTATCTTCAGTCAAACTTGTCAGTTTTAACTGTTGCTCCATTATGCTACCCGGTTATCATACGCCAGCAGACGATGCCATAAATTATGGGCTAGGCTATAGAGTTTGATGGTATGTGTGTCTATGGTAATTCAGGGAGGTTAGGACAGGTGGATATTATTTTGGATTGTTGAATGAGTAGTCAACAAAATCAAAACAATTTGTTTTACAAAATAACTTTAATTTTGGAAGTCGGTGTTTCTGGTTATGTTTCTTCGTTTTGCCTTCCTTGAAAATATGCATTTACATAACGAAAACCATGGGGTTTTACAAATTGGATCCGTAGTTTTTGAGAAAATCGCAGAGATACAATATACATACGGACCTAATATAAAACCTCCTTTATTGAAGTCGGTTAAAAATAATGGGATTAGGTATTTTCTCAATCATCGCGTTTAGGAATCGCAGTCGATCGCTTAAGTTCTCTATTTGATGTGAGCGCAGTCCTTAGATAGAAGCTATATGAATATGCCTGATACTTCTGGGTTCTTTCAAACCCTCTATTGATACAATCCTACTTCCTCCTACCTATTAATATTATTATCAACATAAACTATGTACTCGTGCATTTATGGATGTTTGGAAATCAACCTCGTCTCAACGGACGAATGATTTGAATGAAAATTTAAAACGGGTGATTGGAACACTGGTGATTCATCATCATCCTCATCATTTCAGCCAAATGACATCCACTGCAGGACATAGGCCGACTACGTATCGCCACAATGACCGGTCCTGTGCGTCTCGTATCCAACGGCTACCCGCGACACTCACCAGGTAATCGGTCTACCTCGTTGGAGGCCTTCCAATGCTGCGTCTTCACTCTAGAACTTTTCGGCCCCATCGACCGTCTGTTCTGCGAGCAATGTGCCATGCCCACTACCACTTCAGTTTGAAGATTCTTTGGGCTATGTCGGTAACCTTGGGTAATTGCAAACCTTTAAAAGGCACCTGGTTGTTTAGGGATAAGACCAATTAGTGTGTGATTTTTACCTCAATAAAACCACTTCCGTGATCACCATCTGCACATGAAGGGGTCAAATTGTCACGGTATGGAGGGCGTGTCTCGTTGCGGGACCGGAGTAGTGGTGTGAGTGATACGCAGAGGAGGACGTAGGAGTGACACGCAGAGGAGGAGTTCAATGAATAATAACACACGACGAGTTAACACATTATATTTGTTATTTACAACAGTGGGCTTTATTATAATATTACGAACACATACACTGTGACTAGTTACGTAAATAAATTGTATTAATGCACAATTCTAGGAAACTGGTAACTGACACTTGAAGAGTCGGAAAATAATGAGGAGCTTCTACCAGCTCGGCTCCCGAATTAGAACTGATTTTTTCAATATGAAAACAGAGACTTGACAGAGAAAACTAAGTAATTTTGAATTTGAATTTAAAAAAAGGTAGCAAAGAACGTAATATTGGAATAGAGGTCAAAAAATAAACAAGGCTTTAACACTGCCTTGTTACAAAATGACCTCTTAAAAGACCTCCCCACAATCTGTACAACGCATGTTTGAACACATCCCTAAGAAGACAAGGGCTAGGCTAAGGCTAGGGAGTAAAGGTGTCTCCCCTGAGCCTCGCTGTGCACGCCAGCACGTAATCACCGTGCCAGCGTCTTTCCTGAGGTCACTAGGTTGGCAAGCAGAGTTCCCACTCTGAGCACCGACGACCCCGGAGTCCCGCTTGCCTTGAATGGATGGGTACCTAGATTCGGACATAGAATCGCTTTATTCAGGAAAACTGTTCACGTGAGATTTTTTTTTTTTTTTGGGACAAGCCCGCCACACTATTCCCAAACCACTGTAACTTCTGTAAGCCAGAATCAACAGTGGCGACCACCAGAAAAAACGCCGAGGCAATGAAGCTCGACGAGTCCCAGACAAACGATTAAACTGTCTTGGGTCCCGCAACGAAATTAATCAGAAAAGACAGCGGAGGAGTAAGAAAAACATAATTTCCACTTCCCTCCTAATCAAGCGGGAGACAGAACAAAACTAGGCCATTAGGTACGAAGGGGGTTTTTACAACTGGGGTAAGCCCAGTTGCCAAGCACCACTGGTTAAAAACACTAATATTAATGGGCCCTAAAATTGTGAGCTGTTACACTTGATTCCAATAATAGGTATGGCAAAAACGCTTGAACGCATGGAAATTCGTTCTAGTTCCCACAAGGTCCATGTAATAGACAACTCCAGACGTAGGCTGAATACTATCCAACATAATATTGCGCTCAGTTTGCCAAAGAGTACACTCCCACAGGATATGATTTGCGGATTGTTCGTATTCACAATCAGGTGTAGAACATCGAACATAAAGGTGAGGCAACAAGCTTGAAGGAAAATAATTTACTCTTAAAGTTGCCCGTGAGATATTTTTCAAAATTCGCGCGGGCGAAGGCGCTCACAAACAATTTTTTTTTTTTCTTGGTTGTGGGAATTTATCCAATGACATATCCCGCTCTGGGTGGAGCGGGAGGGCGTGTCAGACTCTTACTGACTAAAACCCACTCGTGTTCCTTTCCTGCCCTAAGTGCCCAAAGGTGCGGTAGCTCTGTTTCGTTTTTATCCACAACCCCTGGGCGGGAACAAACAAATACCTAAGATTTTATTTATAGACTATTTTATAAATAAAATCTCAGATATTTGTTTAAAATTAAAAATTAAATTAAATAATCATTTATTTCAGGAAATTCCCATATTAATTACAACAACATTATTACAAACAATATAAAATAAAAATATAATCAAAATCATTAATAAAATTGTTAGCAGGAATATTGACAGCCATATACAAATAAATAGTTAGCTTCATGTATGGCTCTCAATATGCCATTGTCAGAAACATGTACACGGCTCATAAAGAGGCCCTCGCCTTACGCAATACAGCAAAGAAATCGTCAACCCTGTTCTCCGCAAACATGCCGGACGCACTACACCGCCACGGTAGCCCAAATATGCACCTAAATGCATTGTTGTATTGCACACGTAAGGTGTTATATGTGCGTTGAGTGTGTTTGTACCAGAGGTGGCCAGTGTAAAGCGACCGACAGTACGCATTAAACCGAGTGACTTTAACTTGGCCAGTACATTTAGCGAAACGCCGAGCAAGCATGTTACTTTTCGCGGCCAACAATCTCCTCTGTCTCTCTAAGTCGTCATCGTCTCGCAGTTTATTCGTTACGTTGTTGGTTTGTTCGTTTAATTCCCAGTGCAACTTACATCATATTTAGACAGCCATTCCACATAATTTGACAGAACCCTTCAAAATCCCCAAACTACCTCCATATCACACACACTTACACCAACTTACACGTAAGTAATTAACCATTAAGTTAACTGAGACAGTTAATCCTTCGTCATCAGTAAAGATTTAACCCTAGCACTTTATTACCTGTGCAGTCTTCAATGGCTAACCCTGCCGAGACTAACTTTATTTCGGTCTGTTCGACCCTTCAAATCCCTATTTAATGACCAGCCTTTGGGGGTGGGTTCGGGTTGATGTGGGTTTATTTGACCCTTAGAGCGTTTTTCGTGTTAGCTGCTGACCAGTGGTTTAATGTTTATAATCTCAATTCAATCTCAATTTATATCGTTGTTGATAATTACAAGATTATAATTATAACTATTTATAAGGACTTAAGTATCGCTTTCTTCATAGATTATTGAGTTTCAACTATAACTATGTAAAAAAAACTTAAAAGTTAAATTTGACCCACTTCCCTGTTTTCAATTGAGCTGAAATTATGCGATCCATACATTATTGCTCAAACTAAACAATACATGTTTAGTGTGGTGTGTGGTGTGTGTGTGTGTTATTAAATGGGATCGTTCACTGATATCCTCCCAAAGATGTTTTTTTTTTTTTGGGTATGGGAAATCATCCAATGACTTCTCCCGCTCTGGGTGGAGCGGGAGGGCGTGTCAGACTCTTACTGACTAAAACCCACCCTGTTCCTTCCCTGCCTAAGTACCCAGGGGAGGGATAACTCTGTTACGAATTGTCCAAAGATGGTGGACTTGTAATTTTTTATGCATTCCCATGATATGGATATCGAAAAGTGTTTTATATTTTTTTGAAACTATAATTATTATAATTTACAGGTTAATCTCCTAATTCTTTCTACACACGTAAGTGTTATTTCCAGAACCTCATAATAAATTGACAAAAATTATAATAATAAGGACTTGTTTCACGGTGAATGCGTTTCACGCAATATCTTCCTATCAGAAAACATATATAAAACCACACAGCACAACATAAAGATAATTAGAATAAAACAAAATCATGCCAAATGACGAATTTAAAAATTAATAAAATATTATAGTTAAAAATTAATAAAATGTTATAGTTAAAAATTAATAAAATATTATAGTTAAAAATTAATAAAAAATATTATAGTAAAAAAAAAATAAAAAAACTCGCTTTTTCGTATTTTTCTCAGCAAAACCCTTTCACTTGATACCCATATCATGGTAATGCATAAAAATAACAAGTCCGTCCATCTTTAGAACTCGGCCATATTTGATTTAGAATGACGTCACTTAGCTAACCATGCATTGTCATCCAAACTAAACATGTATGCAAAATTTCATCTCAATCAGAAACCGGGAAGTGGGTCAAAGGGGAATGCCTAAAAAATACCTGAAATGGACAGAAACTGCTAAAAGTCCTTAATTCTATTTAGAATAAAATAGGTATAATGACATAATTCTTAAATTGGTTTAACTAGGGTAAAAATATAACGACCACTAAATATATTTCACTTGATATCCGCTTATATTTATATGGAGGTCGTGTTTATTTGACATGAGCAGTAATGTCAAACTGTCACTAAAGCAAAGGACATGTGGTTCATACAGCCTAGATACCTTTTCTATTAAAAAATAATTAAGTCCGAGTGCTCATCGAGTTTTCCATGACATCAGCAAACTTTTAGTCGACTCTTCACGTGACCAGAGGGCTGGCCTTTTTTTCGGCCAACGAATCAGCATTGCCATTCAACGTGGCAATGCTGCCAGCGTTCTGGGCACTTTTCCCATTGACAGCGAGGTAGACGAATTTTTTGATGCCCAATGAGCTTTACCACTACCGGATTTTTTATGCCTCTTGTACATATTTTATTTATTAAGTTATTTATTAGTTTAATTAGCTATTTTAATTAGATATTATAATAAATGTGTTATTAAATTACACTGAGAGAGAAAAAAAAAAAAAAAAAAAAAAAATTAATTTGAATTAATATTGACAAGCATATATTTTTTTAATTAGACTTACGGTACATATAGATCGTATAATACTAAATTAATGATAACTGTGCACTAAATGTATAAAATAGTTCCTTAGGGATTAGTTGATGATTCCTCTTTTGCTGAATGTCACTTACTCATGTCAAATAAACACGACTTCCGTAAAAATATAAGCGGATATCAAGTTAAATATATTTAGTGATCGTTATATTTTTACCCTAGTTAAACAAACTCAAGAATAATTTCACTATACGTGTTTTATTCTAAATAGAACTAAGGACTATTAATAGTTTCTGTCAATTCCAGGCATTTTTTTGTATGGCAGATGGGCATTCCCATTTAACTTCTTAATTTTTTTACATAGTAATTCAGTTAGTTACAGGTGAAGCGTGTTAAAAACTTGAAGAAAAATCTATTCAAACTGCATCAAATCCCTCGACCTAAACTCGATTACCCCACTCTCTACGTCCGTATAATTTTCACATACGTCTGTCTGTCCACACAATATCACTATATTTACATAGGGCCGTTGTTTGACGCGTAATTACTGAACACCCGGCTCTGCCTGATATATCGTAGCGGATTTGTCAACGATATTTAGTTACTGTAGATCCGTTGGTTCTGGTAAATGACGTATTTGAATATTGTAGGCATTACAGGAATATTGCTAGACTTTGAGTGAAACTGGTGGTGTGCTCGTTAAAGGCGAGTAGGATCAATTAATCCGTCAGGTACCGGAATAACAGATACAATTAAAAGCCTATTGTTGCGTCCGCGATGTGGGACGCGCGGGAGCTGACGGGTCGAGAGTCGGATTTCAGTAGTCGTTTGATATGTTGTGCTTTGATTTAAGCCTCCCGCAGACAGACGCGACGTGACGTTCTGACAACCATTTCCTAATGATATTGGTCTATGGACTACCAATCCCTACTATGAGTTCTCATCATAATTCGGGTGGAAGAAAGGGATAGTGCTATTCGTCATATACCCATGCCCATTTTAATGATATCCAAATAATATTCTACAAAAAAATATATATACACGCGGCATTTACATTTCATGTTTGACGACACGGATGGCGCAGTGGTTGAGCTTTCGGCTGCTACGCTGCGTGTCGCGGGTTCGATTCCCGCACGGAACAAATATTTGTATGACCTGCAGATAGTTGTTCCGGGTCTGGGTGTCTTGTGTATGTGAGTATACATGTTTGTGAACGCACCCACGATACAGGAGTAATTCCTAGTGTGGAGCAACGTTTTTAAAAACAAAAAAAAAATGTAATTGCCGCGTGTATATATATTTTTTTGTGTATGAAGATCATCACTTGATCGGCTCAACTAATTGTGCTGATTAGGTTTTTCATTAACCATGACCAGGTGTATAATATTAAACAGGATGTAACGGAAAGGTGTGGTCATATTTTAAGAACTGCATCTGCCCATCGATATCATCATCAGCCTTTTAATGTCCCCACTGCTGGGGCACAGGCCTCCTCTCTGTGAGAGGGTGTGGCCGTAATCCACCACGCGGGCCCAATGCAGGTTGGTGGATGTCACATGTCTTCGAATTTTTGGTTCTAAGACATACCAGTTTCCTCACGATGTTTTCCTTCACCGTTTTGAGAGCAGTGGTGATGAAATAATTTTACACAAAGTAAAGCGCCTGGCTGGGATTGAACTCACGACCTACAAGTTGTAAGTCAAGGCCGTTACCATTGGGCCTTCACTGCTCTATGCCATCCCATCGATATGAACCACTTTATTCAAGAAAACGTGAATAAATTCTCAAAAAAAAAATTTACCCCCACACAAATATTGATCAGCTGATGATAACTTTGTATGGAAAGTAATTTTTTTTCAGGGCAGAACCGGTTCTTAAAATATGACCACAACTTTCCGTTACAGGAATATAAGATTTTTTTGAACAAACCACTGGTAAAATTAAATTGCACCTATGCAAAGCAGGGGCGGGTTGCTAGCTAAGATATTATATTGAAAGTATTTTGTGGTATTCTTTTATACATATAATGTGTGCCTAATTCTGTGCTATGTAAATGATTTTTTTCTGTCTCCTTATCTTTACTTCTTGTATTCTTTTTTTAACTTCTTGAAATTAAACTTTATTATCATTAATAGGCTCGCGTTTGACCACTATCTCACCTGATGGTAAGCGATGATGTGGTCGACGATGGAGCACGCTTACCTAGAAGTAACCTATTCACTCCAAACTTATCCAAATTTAATTCATTTGGACCTTCGCTGTAATTTATTTTATCAACCCCCGACGCAAAAAGAGGGGTGTTATAAGTTTGACCGCTATGTGTGTATGTCTGTCTGTGTGTCTGTCTGTGACACCGTAGCTCTTAAACGGGTGAACCGATTTGAATGCGATTTTTTTTTTTTTTGAAAGTAGGTTTTTGTTCTTAGACATGGTTTATCAAAATTGGTTCAACTATTTCAAGGTCATCAGCTCTATTATGTTTTTTTTTTAATATTCACTTTTCTTTTAAGTTTTGTTTTTTTTTATAAATTTGTGATTTAATTAGTATCTTGTATTATTCATACTATAGATTTATGTCCATCATCCATTCGCATCATCAAATTATCTAAACCAATACTAAATAAATACCAAACAGATTGTATAACAGAAGCAATACTCGATTGAATCAATACAAAACCACAACATAATAACAATCGGATTCCAACAAGCAATTATATCTAAAGAGGGTGACATATACACACATACATACATATAGACATTTAATTAGTCGCATGATTGACTTGTCCTTACCACTAATTGCCCTTGGCCAGCGGTTGATGCGAAAAAACCTTTGCTATTCTTTGAATAAAGCCATCCAGTGGAAAATTGTCATAATGCTCCGGGCCAGTGTGTTTGTGAAGAGTGAATGGGAGGGATGAAATGTGGAAAATTATTAGAATGGTTATGTTATTTTATGACTAAAGGATCAGTGTTTCAGTAAATGCCAATAAGCTTTTTAATTGTTAATGAAACCAGGCCTTGACTTGACACTACGGTAAATGTAAAATTTTGACAACCATTTTTTATTAGCAGTATACCACAGACTACCCTCTTTTAGATTTTAAGTTCTTTCAGTCCATCCCAAGGTTGTCTGGTAGATATCGCTGTTCAGCGATAAGACCGCGGTTGTACCCACAGATTTAAGCTCGTGTAAAACAATTGTGTGATTGTTTTGGTGTACAATAAAGTTCTATTCTATTCTATGGTTTTCCTTATTTGTTTTAGATTCTTTTTCGAAATACCTTTTTGTGTCATAAAAAAGAACTTTATCAAATGCTTGAAGTTACATACGAGCTTTGTATTTTCCTGTAAAACAAGATTTTCATATTGCTTGAGGGTTTGTGAAAAACCAATAGAAAAGAAAATTGTGAGAATGAATCATTATCATTCATTCATAGGTATTATTTAGTAACGTTATGATGATTTGTCTTTACAATCGGAAATAACCCCGTGCCCTTTTTAAACGACTTAACAAGGGAAGAGGTTCTCAAATCGTCGGCCTCTATTTTTTATGTATGTTCCCCGATTACTCAATAACGCCTAAACCAATTTGGAAAATTCTGGTTAGAAAGGGTATACTTTCTAGGTGGTACCATTTAAATTTGGTGAAGACCTGATGAAAAATTTCGGAGAAAGACAATGGAACTCTTCAATAAATGATACTACTACTACTTCCGCAATCCTTAGCTTAGCAAACCTTCCAGATTCGCTGCAATTGTATATCTGTTTATTGTTTACACCACTTCATAACATAACATCACGCTGATACGCTCTGAAGCTGTACACAGATTTTTACAGTTCATCCTGATACACCCTTATTTCACAAATTAAAGTTATTTCGCATTTTTTGTGTATTTTTTGGAAGTCGGTTATATTTTTTTGTAAAAAAGTTTTTTATAACCTACATAGACAGAAAGAGTAGGTATTAGTTTGAGCATAGTAAGTGTCCTTAATCGCCCGCATATCCAGACATTACAAACGGTCCGGCAGAATCTCTTGATAAGCGGATTGGTCATAGCAGCTACGTAATACCTCTGTAGGAGATGCCTATCATCTTCCTGTAATCCCTTAGTCATCTCTTGCGATGCTCGTTATGGGGAAGGGGCTAGCCCTTATCGAAATAGAGAGAAGCCATAGTACTGTACTGCATTGACTATTGGCAAATTCAAATCAATCTGCCTAGCCTTTTCCCAACTATATTGGGGTCGGCTTCCAGTCTAACCGAATGCAGCTGAAATACAAGTATTTTACATGGTGCGACTGCCCATCTGACCATCAACCCAGTTCCTGGGGAATAAGATACCCCTTGGTAAGACTGGTTGTCAGACTTTCGGGCTTCTGACGACCCGTAACAACTGTCAAAGATCCACGATTCACAGCCGGGACCAACGGCTTAAGGGCCTTCTCGCGGTCCAGTGGCGCCCTCATTGAATAAAAAATCGTAGCATAGCACAGAAAATAAATATTAAAAAATCCAACTTCACGTTAAAAAGTAGTAGGCATCAGTGCCAAAAACGGCCGTTTCTGACACTTTTGCCTACTACTTTGGATACGAAACATTTTGAGACTTGTTTTAACAACATAAAATTTTTTTTATCCTCTTTGTAATAATATTTTTAGGATGCTGTTGCGAAGGCCTCGTTTTTGTAGTGCTTCGAAAATGTTTGTACAGAATCGAACCTATGGCTTTAATGAGGTGATTCGCAAAAAAACTGCTTCTCTACTAAGCAGAGTACGAGAAAGTAGCAACAGCATCCTCAAAGTAATAGGAGAGGATGTTACATCTCCAATTTTAAAAAGGATGGTGAGGAAGGTGATAATTTGATAGTCACAATAAATGCTGGTTTATTGTGACTATTAGATTATATTGGTGAATATCGTGGCACTTTACTAACAATAGCTGTAAGTCATTATTGTAATTACTAACACATTGGATCTTAGTTATCTGAAAAATAACGACTTATTATATATTATTATTATTTGTAACAAACGTGAAGTTCTTTGGATTTTTTAATATTTATTTTCTGTGCTATGCTACGACTTTTTATTCAACGAGGGTGCCACTGGACCGCGAGAAGGGCCTTAACGTGCTTTCCGAGGCATGGAGGAGTCTCGGTATGTAAAGATGGTCACCCATCCATGGAGCAACCCCAGCAAGCGTTGCTTAACCTGATGGATCGACCCGTGCGGCTGTTATTACTTTAGCCACGAGCTCCTTCACCTCACTTTAGCAGCCCGGAGTTTGGAAGTTGTAAACCCGTTGGTCCTCCGCCTGATCTCTCCCCGGTCGTGTCGGATTGCCGTCCCATCGGACTATGAGAGTAAAGGAACGGAGAGTGCATCTGTGTTTGCGCACATGCTTGTGCACTATAATATCTCTTGAGTACTATTATTTCAAGGTCTGTCTAAACGCCTTGTTGACACTTCGCGTGATACAAGGGCTGGCTTTTGCCTCGGTCAGAGGTTAAGTATTGCCATACAATGAATTCATAGTGTGGGGCAACGTTATTAAAAAAGAAAAGAGAAAAAAAAATGAAGGTGGCAATGCCGGCAGTCTTTTAGGCACACTTCCAGTCGACAGCGATGCGGAGGAATTTATGACGCCATATTTGAAGTTTTATTTAGTTAGGAGTTTTTGTTTTAATTACAGTTAGTTAAGTATTTTTAACTGACTTCGCAAAAAGGATGAGGGTTCTATGTTCGACTGTATGTATGATTTTTTTTTTGTGTTTGTCCATCGATTTTTCTGTCAGTTATGGTGTTGTGAATTGCTTTAGCTCTTTTTGAAAAAATCAACAAAAGCAAAAAATGTGTATACGTAGATGACGTTTTGGTCTCTTCCAATTACGAGTATGTTCAAATTCCATGTTCCATGTTATTACGGTTATCAATTCGGATGTAACTTTTATATTTAGTTTTAGTTCGGGGGTATAACAACTAGAAAGTGAAAAACAAAACACTTTTTTACAAAAAATACAAACGACTTCCAAAAAAGAAAATACACTTAAAATTGAAAAATAACTTTAATTTTGGAAGTCGGTGTCAATTAACGAAGAAATAAAATACAAACACCGACTTTCTGGTGGTCGCAAGAGCATCTGCTGAACCTGAGGCTCCGGGTTCGATTGCCGGTTCGGGAAAAGTATTATTGGGTTTTTCATCCGAAATTTCTCAGTAGCAGTCTGGAGTCTCGACTTACCAATACATGAGACTTAGGCTAATGTGGCGAAATGTGGGTTTACCTACTATAAGTGCACCTCTGCTGAACCCTTTGAGGAACATACAGTTATGTTTAAAAAAATAGAGGCTGTAAGGAAAAGATACCGCAAACTTCGCGAAAAGGTTACACCTAATGCCACTAAAAAAATTATGATAGTTATTAATCTCGGTAATGATCGGTTACAGAAATTGTTATTTTTGAGCGCGCAATATACTTATTGTAAACAATGCGATCTCAACGCTCCGCACTACTACTTACCTACATTCGTGCCGGCCGAGCGCGCCGCCCGTACGTATTAGGCCGGCGACGTGAATGAACTCTAGCGAAACAGCTGTACGTATTTTATTTACATCGCTGTTTTTAGTTTAATTAGCGATTTAATTACTTTTTAATTAAAACTCTCATTGGATTGGATAGGAATAACGATTTTGAACAGTCTAAAGTAAAAAACCTTCAGAAAAAATAAAAAAAATAGAAAAATTGAGGAAAACGCCAAGGATACATTCCAACGGCCCTACCGTTGGATTTTTTCCAGTTGGTCCAGAATCATGTACTGAATCACTGGTACACGTATGTGCGTTTATGTGCCTAACACGGTGTATAGCTCGCAATGTGTAGCGACATCTATGACGCCACATTCGAACTACAGGTTGTCTGGTAGATCGCTATCAGCGATAAACCCGCCGTTGTACCTACCCATGGATTTTAGTTCGTGTTTTAAATTGTGTAACTTTTTTGGTGTACATGAAAGATTGTTCTATGTATCTATCTACAGAATATATTCAACAGCTCGACAGCAAATATCGAGCAATAGCCCAGATCAGACCAACACCCGTCTGGTCAAATGATCCTCCCTTTTTAATGGAGGTTCTCCGGACTTGACCGTCTGTTAGCTCCCCGCATAGCTCCATAAATGTTTTAAGACGACTGCATTAATGGTTTAGTACTTATTAATTACTCTGCTATAATAAGTGAGCCTATTTTCACTACCAGGAAGTAAAATAGAAAACCCAGTTACTGCTTTACCGCAGGATCGAACACCTTATTAGCAGTAGGACTATATCACTAGACCACCGAGGCACAGAAAAATAATGACATGAAAGCCTATAATTTTAAAGGAAAATGAAAGTAACAATTCCAGCCACTGCGCTAATCCAGATATCAATATTCCCTTAAAAATATCTTCACAAAACATATCCATAAAAATATGACAGTAGTTTCACAAATAAAAATGTTTACTGCCAAGTCAGCAAACAGCCCCCTAAACATACCTTTATGACGTCATAGATCACTATATAACCCTTCGAAGTACAATAGAACTACCTGCTAGTTTATAAACCCATAAAACATGATATATTCATAGATTTTATGATACAAATAATATAGTGAGGTTGCGGGAAAATAAAAAATCATAATAAAAATATAGAGTTTGTTTTACATTCTTTTGCTTCGGACTATAGCTCAGCGATGAGGTCGTTGGACTAAAGAGCGAGAAGTTTTTACTTGAGTCGTGTTCTGTACTTGATCCTTGCATTAATGTCAACGTACTAGTTACAACATATTAGTCCAATATAAAGTTACAGAAAAGCCATTTATGGAAAAAACTTTCTCAGTCTGTCACTTTCTTTAAAAACTCTTTTTTTGTCTTCTACAGCCTCGCGCTTGACCACTATGTCACTTTATGGTAAGCGTCGATGGAGCACGCTTACCTAAAAGTAACTTATTCACTCTTTGTCTTAAAGATCCCCAGGTTGTAGCTATCAGGAAAAACAGACTCCGGCAGGGAGTTCTACTCCTAAGTTGTACGCACAATTTAATGAATTAACTATGAGTACTTAGTGAACTCCAGCCGAAGTCTATGTTTTGGGACAGCATCTCAGACATCTTGTGATCACCCTAGAGCACGATGCTTCTAAGAATGGGTCCGCTATCCTCAAAAGGATAATAAAACAAAAAAAATATCCTAGGTATAACTGAAACACCGCAATTCCTGAAACAGGGTTAATAATTATAACTTTTACTATAGGTACTACAACACTGAGACAGACAATATCTAAAATAAAACCACATTTCCGTAACACTCTGTATAGCGAATGTATAAAAATTGGTACCTAAAAACCCAAATTATTTCTTGATGAATATTTACTTTGTAAAGTAATTTTTTTATATTACTTAATTGTTGTAAATGTGAGGACTATGTTGGTTATTATTATTATTTTTCTCCTCCTCTTTACAGTAATTTTTAACGTTGTCTGACAGTGAGTAATTTTGCGGCCTAACTAAATGTCCTTTCTTTGGTATTGTTCGTCAAGTCATTGAGCTCCAGTGGTTTTAAGTTGAGCTATTCATTTATTGACAAATGCTTGCACTGACTGGACAGGTCCACTCAAATATGTGTGGTTCTTTCTTCAAAAGACCAAGACACTAAGCTGCATGGTCCTAATATAGCATAATGTGAATGCGAGAACTATGTATGTCGTTATATTCATGTAGATTTTTATGATTGTCTGGCAGTTTGAGTATTTTTGCGGCCTACCCGAATGTCCTTACTTTGGTATTGCTCGTCGGTTCGTTGAGCTCCTCAAAGTTCTGAGTTGAGCTTCACGATAACTGACAAATGCTTGCACTGTCTGGACAGGTCCACTCGAATGTGCGTGTCGCTATCCTCAAAAGCCCATCCCAGACATAAACGTATATGGTTCTGATATGATTTGACCAGATGGATTTGTATTTTATGGATTTGAACACTTTAAAAGAGACTTTGACCTCCGAGTTTGTTTTAGTGTTTCTTCTCAGGGTATTCAGCTAGGAAAAACCGACCTTATCTAGCTAAAACTTATAAAAAAAAATGTTGACGTGCAAAAGTGTTGTTAAAACCTACTTACAAAAATAAAATCGTTTGTCATTTATCAGATGCCAATTTCAGATAAGAAAACTCTTCAAAACAATCTATCTCCAAATCTGAACATCTAAATACTCAGGGAACTACTCGTACTAAGTTACATTAATTAAGCTACAAACTATGTAACAGAGGGACCGATTGTACAGCCTCAGGGCATAATTACACTAATACCAGCTGACCGCTTTGTCCATCTATTGACAGCGACTGAAGTTTACTAGTTAGTAATGCTGTAACGTTGACCATGTCTATTACATTACATACTCCATTCACAATAGCATTAATGCACACTTTGTAACAAAAGTACAATAAACATGTTACAATTAATTTGTTATAATGTATTTATACAGCAGCTGTCACACTTAATTATAACTATTTATCTTAAGAAATTATGTAGCTTTCGTTTAGTTATATTATTTTATACCAATTTAAAATTACCATATCAATGCTAAACACCTAAAAGAAGCAGGAGTGAACATACCGGTAACGTTTTTCGTTTCACTATAGTTCGATTAAATTTAAAAGGTTACTTAATCTGTCCGCTACCGGAATAACAGACACAATTAAAAACCAATTGTTGCGTTACCGATCGGTAAAGCGCGATCCCTGATCCCTGATCCCTGTTCCTTGGTTCCTGTTTTTTCAATTTTACCGGTTTAAGTTGAATTCGACTCGGCTGGGCAGCGTTCGGAAAGGTGCGCGGTATTTTCTCATCTCGCATACCAGTGTCTCAAGTCGAAAGCTGAATAGTTTTTGGTATTGAATAATTATAAGCTACCAGCTCCTATAACTTTCAAACCAGCACATCGCAACGCTGCTTAGCAGCAGAAACATGTTTCATGGTAGTACTTCCCTGGACGAGGTTTTTCACTCAAAGCTCTACAATTGTAAAGTAAATTTTCTTTCTCTCACCGGCTAGCGTCAGATTTAGATTTCTGCATGAGACCCTACTTACCAATCTACAGGTTTATTGCATGAGGAATGTTTCTAGCAAATAATAGTCCATATATTTGGTTGGTCTTCTCTTCTCACATTTATTAAGAACACTGTGACATTAGATTTAGTGATTTATTCCTATAGAAAATTGTATGTAGTACTTACAATTGATGATGAACAATTATTACCCATCATTCTAAGATCAAAGATCAAGGTCCAGAGAGGAACTTTCACAAGTAATATCGCAGCTGCGGCCATACAATCCTGATTATCATTAGACACGTGGAAGTCTGCGTTCAGAACCATTTGCTAAGACCGCATGGTTCTTACAATTTTTATTCCATGCAAGAATAGTGTGGTCAATATCAGACCATTTTCCAATATGGTTTTAGTATAATCTTAAGTAAAACCTAGGAACCCTGTCAACAAGAATGGAAGCTTGGTGAGTCTTTTGAATGTTACGCTTAAGCCTTAGCGCCTCTACAGCTCCACCAGTGAGTACCGATACTGCGTGATATGCTCCCACAACCCAAGCGATCAATCTGCTGAACGCCCTAGTTGCTCAGGAGCAGATGTTGACATATTTATGTATAGCAGTGAATTATTTATGTTAAATGTTTGCATTAAGTTTTTTAGTTAAATTTATATTGTTGGCTTGCTGCGCGCTTTGGTGTTTACTGTAAGTGCAGCAAGCAATTGTTATACAAATAAATAAATAAATACAGAAAAAATCCCAAAGTACTTACAGCGTGTTCAGTCTAATGCTTAAAGCATTTGAACTTGACTCTGGTCCCTTTATCTCCTCGAGACATCATTAGGTATTTATTAGTTCTAAATCCAATAATTTAAGTCAATTGAGTCTGAGTCGCTCCAGATCAAACTGAAAAAAAAAGTCAGACTACTATCTGTCATCTTGCAAAATAACGCTCCAATAAACGAATCACTTTTTTTTAGTGTTACACAATCTGAGACTTCATATCACGTTTCCAAAGTCTGCACTGACAAAGACCAAGACAAAATTTAGTCGTTTTACACATTATCATCATCATCATTTCAGCCAAAAGCCGTCCACTGCTGGACATAGGCTTTCCCCAACAACAACGATGTCCTTTGCGTCTCGCATCCATCGGATTCCCACGAATCTCTATAGGTGTTCCACCTTGTTCAGGCCTTCCATCGCTGCGTCTTCGTCAGTACGCGGGCACCACTCCAGAAGTTTTCAGCCCCATCGACCATCTGTTCTGCGAGCAATGTGCCCTGCCCACTATTACTTCAGTTTGGCGATGCTTCGGGCTATGTCGGTAACCTTGGTACTCTTGCAGATATTATCATTCCTGATTCGATCACGCAAGGAAACTCCGAGCCTAGACATTTTACATATTAATTAATTACTTATAGGTTTTAATCCACATTAGCTAATTAACAAATCTATTTACAACCACATGAACAAAATATGAAAGGTGAGCTAACACATTATTCTGAGCAAATAATTAACTTGGAACGCAAATGTGGACTTTAATTATTTAACAATCAAATATTAGACCGGACAGGGTTTTTAGAAATGTATTTAGGATCTTGTGAATATTGAATGAGAGAATTCCGCAATATATTTACTGGAAAATATACGTATGGTAAACGCATTTTCATGAATTAACTCGAATTAATCTCACTCTTCGCCCTATCTGGAGCGTTAAGTTGAGATAGTTTTTACCTGAAACTGATATAAACCTAGCAATAATTAAAAGAACAAGTTTGCCAGAAAGCACTATAACAGTCTAACGCCACGCCTCTACTTTAAAATTAGTCAGTTCAAAACAGTTAGTAATGTTAGTAATTTCCAGATCAGAAAGGAAATCTTACTCTGGCTGGAAAATTGTAGCTTCGATGACACTGAAAATCTAATCAGTAATCTAACCTATAGTGACATAACATAAGCAAAAACACACACATCAACATGTGTGTTTTTTTATTATGTCTAAATCTTACATACACACAGGCGACCTCCATTTATTTTTTTGTGTTTATAGCTCTTTCTTTTACTATTTTTATTTTTACCCTTTTTTTGGGGAGGGGGGGGGGGAGTCATCCAATGACTTCTCCCGCTCTGGGTGGAGCGGGAGAAGCAGCGCGGCGCGGCGGTCAGACTCTTACTGACTAAAACCAACCCCTGTTCCTTCACTGCCTGAGTGCCCAGGGGTGCGGTAACTCATTTTCAGAATTTATCCGCTACCCCTAGGCATACAGGCACCGGCGACGATGGGCCCCGTCAGTGGTGGCTGACAACATCTCTTTAATTGACGGCAAGCTACCCACTGCTCGCCGTCCGCAGGCTTTTTACTCTAAGTTTGTGAACCACTATATTGCAGTAATCACTGTCTAAGCTTCCGGCAGTATAGAATCAGATTGTCTAACATCATCTATACTTACCTAGAATTTAGATTGTAAACTGTCATCGTTATATGACAATCTAGTTTCTGCCAGCGGCTTCGGCCACGAAGAATGGGCAAATGGGAAACTAGGCAAGTTTACCTACTAAAAAAATCTAATAAGTCAGTCAGTTAGATTCCCAGACAAATTGTTTATTCAAGTGGAAACATCATATTGATGCTTTGTCAAAGAAGCTTAGCCAATATGCGTATGCTCTGTACAAACTATCTAAAACAGTTAACCGCATTACAGTGCAAAATAGCTTATAATGGTTATGTGGCCTCTAGCATTAGGTACGGAATCATTTTCTGGGGCAACTCCACTGACAGAGACATTGCTTTTAAAGCTCAGAAAAAATGCTTGCGATCTTTTACCAAATTAAAATCGATTGACAGTTGTGAACCATTTTTTAAGGAACTTAGTTTGCTCACTCTACCATCAAAAAAAAAACCATCTATGTACATATATGAAATGGGAGTGTTTGTTCACTGTAACCTGCATTTGTTCGTGAAACTGCGCTATCGCCGTTATCAGAATACCATTCATGTTTCCTCTCATGACACCGCATTTTACAGCAAAAGTGTGCTAGGTATGGCCCCAAAAATATATAACAGCATACCTGCAGCTATCAGAAATAAAGAATGTCTGGGATCCTTTAAGAGGTGTTTGTTTAAATTCCTGTTAGATAGATGTTACTACTCCATCAATGTCCATCATTGAGTTTACTACTGATAAACGGAGGTATGACGATTCCGGCTTGCTGATTAAACACTTATGATCGTATTTATTGGTTTAGTATGAATGTGTTTATAAGTATATCTAAAATTGTAATGACCTGTTTACCTAATTGACATACTTACTTTAAATTGATTATTCTATTAATGTGATTCTATTGACATGCCACTTTCATTGTAATTGTTTACCTAATTGACATATTTTAATTGAATCGTTTTTCTATTTTTTATATTGTAATCTTTTATTTTTAATTGATATGCCATCTTAATTGAAATTGTTTGTTTATATTGAATTTGTACGCCATATATTGACAAAACATAGTGCACATATTTTTGACCATATACTATCTGTAACCATACCTATGTTTTACAAAATAAATGATTGATTGATTGATTGAAGTCTTAGTAATAAAAATTATTATTATTATTTCGTTTATTAATCTTTCTCTTATTAAATACATTTTTAAAAATTTCAAAAAAAAAAATGTAGGTAAAAAGTACTTTTATTTTATTCTTGATAGGCACGCGTTTGACCACTATCTCACCTGATGGTAAGCTATAATGTGGTCGAAGATGGAGCACGCTTGCCTAGAAGTAACCTATTCACTCTTGACTTAAATAATCCCAGGTTGTAGCTATCAGGAAACAGACTCCGGCAGGGAATTCCACTCCCTAGCTGTACGCACAATGAATGTGTTCTAAAAACGTTTTGTGCGTGTGGATCGGATGTTCACCATGTATCGGTGGCGCATCGCCGTACATTTTGTGGTCCGATGATGGAACGGGCTTGGCGGAATCAAATTATGCAATTCCGTCGCACACTCCCCAATGACCCTGTTCTCGATACCACCGGCGGTCAGGGCTCCAGAGAGAGAAACTGCCTAACCAGTGTCCAGAAGTACAGCTTTCTGAATCAAGCCCTTGATCCAGCCGCATAACGAGAGCCTCCTGAGATGTTGTTCGAGGCTCGTAGCTATAAAGCCATTAGCTGTCACGACTATCGGTACAATGATCGCTGAGTCCATTATTTAATTATTATTATTATTATTTAATACATCAGGAGTACTGATTTTGCATCATGACAAAAATTTTAGGAAAGCCTATCAGTGTCTTACATCGAAACGTTATCCTTATATCGATGTACTTAAGTTACCGTCAGTGAGAAAACACTGCAGCGAGATCCATTTATGTATGGCACTGTATCTAAAACCATGTAATATTAATGTGAGTTAGATAATAAGAAGCGATTCGAGTTACGGGTAAACCTTGAGGCTGTCTGAAATTGAGAAGCACCGCAGTCCGATAAGTCGCCGGTTTCAGCTTCAGTGAGACTGCTATCTTTGTTTTACACCCACCTTGGTTCCTACTACGATACCAAACGATTGCTTGAGATGAACGAAATTCACAAAAGTACATAATGACATGGCGACACGATTAGCTCTTAGGTAGACAGACACACGGCTTTTGTGTGCGTAACTGTATGCCAATTTGTGCATGATCGGATTGTGCCCAAGATCTAAAAATATAATAGAAATATTATTTTATTGCTTTTAGCTTCTTTTCGTTCTTTCTAAATATGAACCTATAAAAAAAACTATTTATTCAGAACCTGGTTTGTAATAACTGAAACAAAGCTGTTCTGTTTATTACAACGGATACGGTTACAACTGATAGCTACAACCTGGGAGTATTTGAGTCAAGAATGAATAGGTTACTTCTAGGCAAGCATGCCTCCATTATCGACCTCATCATCGCTTTCCATCAGGTGAGATAGTGGTCAAACACGTGCTTATCAACAATAAAAAAATACTGCAGGTTTCTACTTCTGTGCAAACCTCTTTCAGGTTTTACTTACTAACTCGCACCAAAATCTCACTTAAACTCACTTCATCGTCTATTAAAGTTCTTGTCATAGTAGCAATGTTTTCCAGCTGCAGGCAAAACATGCATTATGTATAAGTTTTTACAAAAAATACAACCAACTTCCAAAAATGTGCAAAATAACTTTAATTTTGGAAGTCGGTGTTTCTGGTTCTGTCTCTTCGTTTTTTTTGACACCGACTTCCGAAATTAAAGTTATTTTGCACATTTTTTGGAAGACGGTTCTAGTTGTTAGTAAAAAAGTTTTTTTTCTTCGCTTTTTAGTTGTAGTTTCCCATTAAATTGTGTTAATACGTAGACATTAGATCGCAGCAATCGCGGTTGATTTGCTGTCAATTTTTGAAGAGTTCCGTTGCCTGTTGCCGAAACTCACCATAAGATCTATATGAAATTTAAATGGGACCATTTCGAAATAAACCCCTTTCGATCAAAAATAGAATTTTGAAAATACGTCAATAATCGTATAATTGTGACGGAGTTATGTCCGAACATACATAGAAAAAAATACTAACATCCGAATTGATAACTTCCTTCTTTTTGAAGTCGGTTAAAAATACTACAGGTTTCTACTTCTCTTCTTCCATTATCTTCCAGGTTTTTCTTTTCAACCTGGACCTTTTTCTGCCAAGCTATTTACTAGCTAATTTTACTAGCTAACTCGCACCGAAATCTCACTTAAACTCACTTCTTCGTCTATTATAGTTCTTCTCATAGTAGCAATGTTTTCCAGCTGCAGGCAAAACATGCATTATGTATAAGTTTTTACAAGACCCGTCAGAAAATGCAATTTGAAACAAAGTATCAAGTTTAATGCGATCCTCAGATTAAAATGGCGAGAAAACACTCCGTGGAAGAGTTTATAAAAATAATTTTGATGAATTGTTTGCTACACTTCTTGAACACTGTTGCTTATTATAACTTCAAGTTGAAAGTGTTATTTCTAAAGTTATGAATCATGTTTGACTGTGAAAGTTTTAGTAAGTTAAGAGAGATAATATTTCTAAGCCTTTTATATTTTTCGACGACACGGTTGGCGCAGTAGTGAGTGATTAGCTGCTGCACTGCTTGTCGCGGGTTCGATTCTCTCACGGAGCAAATAATATTATGGTATGAGGCCTACAGATAAAAAGTTATGTGTCTGATTGTTTGTACGCGTACGAGTATATATGTTTACAAATGCACCCACGACACATGAGAAATTCCTACGTTAGTTAAAAAACAATTGAACTAAATATTCAAAACTGGCTTATTCCCATGGTTCGCCCGGCGTGGAATATGTTTTATCCCAAGGAAGCATACACCTGGACAAAAAGTTAATGTCCTTATCATGGTCATGATCTATCCGCCGTCATCAACGTAATCATTTCAGTCGTAAGACGTCCACATCAAGACATAGGCCTTCGCCATGTGTCGCCTCAAGGACCGGTCCCGTGCGTCTCGCATCCATCGAATTCCCGCGTCCCTCAACAGGTCATTGGTCTACCTTGTGAGTCCTTCCAACACTGCAGGTTTTCACATTTGTAACATTAGTAAGAAGTGCATACAACCCTAATCTCTTCAAAGTTAAAGTGAACAGGCTTCTTCTGGGTAAGCTCGATCCATCGTCGACTTTGTCTGTGTCACCTCTGACCTAGACTAGAGTCAAGAGCAAACCCATCTAAAATAAAAAATATAAAAGTAATATTATTAAGTCTACTTCTTCAAAACAAAATAATTTGTGGAAGTCCTAATAAAAAGGGTCCAGTAGTTGGGTATTAAGTTAAGACTAGATTCGGTATCTAATATAGTCAATTGATAATAAGGATTAAAAAAATATTCAAATTTTGCACATTTTTTTTTATCACACATTTGAAGTTGAAACTCAAAAAAACTTGATTTGATAAAAAGCATTAAAAAAAATCTTTTTTACAAAAAAAAAACCGACTTCCAAAAAAGAAAATAATTTAAAAATAACTTTAATTTCGGAAGTCGGTGTCAAATAACGAAGAAATAAAATACAAAAACTGACTTTTGAAATTAAAGTTATTTTAAAACTTTTAGTGTACATTTTCTTTTTTTTGGAAGTCGGTTGTTTTTTTTTTTTGTAAAAAAGTTGTTTATTTTTCACTTTTTAGTTGTTATACCCCAAAACTCGAAACCCCAATAACATGGAACGTGGAATTTAAACATACTCGTAATTGGAGGAAACCAAAATGTCATCTAGGTATCCATATTTTTTGTTATTGTTCAGTTTTTCAAAAAGCGCTGAAGCAATTTCGATAAAATTTATATGGGACCACCTCTAGAGTATATTATACTTTCGGATAAATGAAAGATTTTTGAAAATCGGTCCACAAATGACAGAGAAATCGGTGGGCATTAATAAAAAAATAAAAATAAAAAATACATACAGTCGAACATAGAAATTTAAGCAAAAAAGAAATGTCTGGTACTTAGAAACATCATTTAAAGTCCTTTCCTATATGACCTTGTAGATAATTGAGCACTAAATTAATAAAATCAGTCATCATCATCTCTGTGAGAGGGTGTGGGCCGATATCCACCACGCGGGCCCAATGTGGATTGGTGAATGTCACATGTCTTCGAAATTCTGGTTCTAGGACATGCCGGTTTCCTCACGATGTTTTCCTTCACCGGTTTGAGAGCAGTGGTGATGAAATAATTTACACAAAGTAAAGCGCCTGTCTGGGTTTGAACTCACGACCTACAACTTGTAAGTCGCGGCCAATACCGCTGGGCCACCAGTGCTCAGAGCCCAAGGTGGCAGGTATGTGTACTCAATACTACAAATTTAACTATAAAATCAATTAAAATCGCGAAATGCAATTTATTCACCCAACTTTACAAAACTGCGTAGGTATATCTCGGAAACTAAATGCCGAGAACTGCAGCCTTTTTGCTTGGACGCCCACGTTTAATCGGCTCTACTAAAAGCATTAATATTTTTAATACTCTTACCTACCAAAGCAAAAACACAAAGAAAAATAAAACCTCACTAATTAGAACTTAATCCGTCCCATTCTTCCTAATTGCCCCCATCAGATAATAACAGTAATAAAATAATTAGACTTGAGAGGAAAACAATGCTTTATTATTTCAAATTAAAATCTGCAGAGTAATCCGTCAGGCGGCGGCGAAACAAGATGGTGGATGAAATTCAAAATGGCGACCGCAGGTGCAACGGTTTAGACGGATTTTGTTTTGCGTATCGTTTTTATTGTGTTGTTAGTGCTTCTATGGACTATAATGTTCTTTAGAGTACCTTTATTACAGTTTAAATTATAGACCCATACATAGTTTTGTAGAATCATCATCGTCATATCACCCGAAAGACGTCCACTGCTGGACATAGGCCTCCGCATGCAGTGCGTCTCGCATCCGTTGGATTCCCGCGCCTCTCACCAGGTCATCGCTCCACCTTGTGGGAGGACTTCCAACGCTACGTCTTCTGGTTGTTCAGCCCCATCGACAATCTGTCCTGCGAGCAATGTGCCGCAACTTAAGTTTACAGATGGTGAACATTAACATGGTCGAACCGATGAGATCTGAAAAAGATCAACTTTGTTTAGCATCGACTTTGACACTCATATCTGTGTTTTCACTGATCAGTTCATAACAGTCTCATTCTAAAACTTGATTGACCATAATTAAGTATTTATGTTTGTTGTTAACAACAATATAATGCCGCTTGTACATATTTTATTTATTAGTTTAGTATAATATGTATTGTAGTTATATCATCATTCTGCTGCCCTTATCCCAATTTATTTGGGGTCGGCGTGTCATCTTTTTCTTCCATACTCCTCTATTAGTCGTCATCTCTGTAGTCACCCCCTTTTTACCCATATCCTCTTCCACACAGTCTAGCCATCGTCCATCATCTACCATGTATTGTAGTTATAGTCTGTTGATAATAAATTCTTACTATATATAAACCTATCCGTCTCCCAAGAACTTAACTGCGTATTATATATCCATAATATTTTCCAATCCACAGTGAACTCTACTAATCCATATTTTACAACACAATAAGCATATACTACCGGGTATAACTGCATAAGCAGATATCATAAAATTCATTGAGCACAATCGTAAAACGACGTCTCCGTCTGAATATCGAAGTATTCATGACATTTTACGAGTTTCCATTCATCCGTGAAACTGTCAATAGGTACTTGGCTTTCAGAAGAAAATTGCATGGAAAATGGTTATTTATTTTCATATGCTTCTTTTTTACTCAGAGTAAATAGAGGGGAAAACATATGTGTACCTATATTTTAACACTATAAAATTATAATAATAACAATCAACCGAATTTTGAACACAGTGACAATTTTTTTTTTCAATGGAAATTAGCCAAATATGCAGGAGATAATTATAGTGCACAAGTGTGTGCGCGAGTTTTTGGCGGGATTTTTTCCTGGTGGATATTGCGATGTTAATTGGTGTAGTTTTGTATCTTAAGTGTCTACGCATGTAACAGGTAGTGGGCGCCAGTGTCACGTAGCGAGGCCGGAGTCACGTTACAGGTGCCAGAGGTAAAGGTGACACGTAGAGGAGATCGTAGGAGTGACACGCAAAGGAGGACGTAGAGTAGGAGGACTGTAGATGAGAGTTGAATGAAGAATAACACACGACGAGTTAAGACGTATATTTCATTATTAACAGTAGGCTTTATTATAATATGGAGCACTTATTAATCGTACGTACACCATACACTGTGAGTGGGTACATAATATTTAAATTGTATTACTGCTCAACTCTTGGAAACTGGTAACTTAACTGTCAGTTATTGAATAGTAGGAAAATTACAATGATAAACAGGAGCCCCGTCTAGCTCGGCAGGAGAATTAGAACTCATTTTAAATTTAAAAACAGAGACTTGACAGAGAAAACAAGTAATTTTTGAACTTTAAATTAAAAAAGGTAGGAAAGAACGTAGTTTTGGAATAGAGGTCAAAAAATAAACCGCCCACGAAATTCAAATTTTCTTACGTTTTTGCAATTTGCAGGTCAGTGTCAGGTTGTATCTTGGTCAAAATTTGATTGGCGGCCGTAGCAAGTATGTACTAATGAAGACAGAAGTGCATGGAGAGTTCCAAACCAAAATCGTTTGTACAGGGTTTCAACGCCTTAATAATACGTCTTGAACGACATAGATGGCGCTAGTATAGTAGTTGGATTGGAAAATATACATCTCTCGTTAAAGAACATTATCTTGTTTTTTGCTAGTTACAATATTACTTAATTTTAACACAAATTCTCCTACGACATTACAAACCTTATAAAGCAAAGCTCGTAATAACTAGGATTCGAACTCGGTGGCATAAAATTTACCGATACCATAGCCACTGGACTATTGCGTCATTACGCAATGAGTTGAAATTATCCTACTCTTTATTATATCGAAGTTGTTTAGCGACTTTAACCTGTATCATAAATCTCAAAAGAATTGAGGGTAGTTTAATATTGACTGTATAAAAATTAAATCTTTTTGTTCAATCATAACGTTCTTTACTATCTTTGAGTGAGTTCAGTTACGATTGCATTTAACAATTTTTTAATATTTATCTTTACCATGAGTTCGCGTTCTAATATTGATATGGCTGCGAGGGCCCAAATAATAGCATTGCATAATCAAGGCCTAAATTATTCTGAAATTTCGAGAGAAACTGGCTTAAACGTAAGTAATGTTTTAAAATCACTGTTCGTTATTTATTTTATTATCCATGGTTATCGATACACGAAAATAATAAATAATATATTTCCCTTATAGGTAAAGACTGTCACTTTATGGATAAAGCGGTTTCAAGAAGAGGGTTCGTTGGAACACCGCAGTAGATCTGGCAGAAGACGCCATATTGACTCAGACCAGCGTCAACTTATGGTGCAAGGTTATGAGGAAAATGGCATAACACCAACAAGATATTACGCAGAGTTGTTTGATACATCTTTGCGGACGGTGTATCGTGCTCTTCATAGTGAAGGTCTGCATTATCGTCGACATGCTATTAAGCCATTGCTAACCGAAGCTAATAAAAGAGCACGATTGGAGTTCGTTTTGAAATACAGACATTTCGACTGGAGCAACGTTATCTTCAGTGATGAAAAGACTTTCAAGTCTAGCCAGCACGGGCGAGTTAGGTTGTGGCGTAGGAATAATACGCGTTATGATAGTGATCACGTTGTGCCTAACTCTGAATCCGGTCGTATAACAGTGAACATTTGGGGATGGATGACAGCTGCAGGACCAGGAGAACTTACTGTAATACCCAGTCGTGCAAACAGTGTTAACTACTTAGATGTGCTGAATGACGTCATGTTGCCCACTGTGCGGAATGTTTTTCCTGTAGAAGACATGCCAGTAATAACGTTCGTGCAGGACAATTGTCCTATACACCGTTCCATAATTGTGCAAGAGTGGTTTAATTGAGTAATAATGATTGAGTAAAAATGAAAAGACCGGGGTAGCTATAATTTATATGATAAATTACAGTAATCAAACT
Source organism: Polia nebulosa (assembly GCA_951329385.1). Lineage (NCBI taxonomy): Eukaryota > Metazoa > Arthropoda > Insecta > Lepidoptera > Noctuidae > Polia > Polia nebulosa. The sequence continues at coordinate 5,757,652 of OX589609.1, forward strand.
TGGTGTAAGTTGGATAAATTTATACATTACTTTATAACAACAAAATGTCATTACACTAATGATTTTGATTTCTTATATAATATAAGAAATTAAAATAAAAACAATATAAATATAGATTCCTTTCCAACATAATAAATTATTTATTTATTATTATAAACAACTCGGTCCCAAAATGACAGCTATAACCCGGTCTTACAATTGTTATTGATTTTAGGTTTAGCTTCAATTTCTTCCTCCTTCTGGAACGAATACTTAAGCTATGAACCTTAGTCATAACATAATGCACAAATCAATCATTATAGTCAATACCACTAAACATAATTATGCAAAACGTAAAATTTTTATAATTTATGAGTAGGTAAAATATTTACAGAACTAAGGTTGCATATATAGTGAAAGTTATTATAACATAATGTAAATAAAACTAAATAATAGAAGAATAGCACAACACAGTTTTGATTTAGAATACTTATAATATCTATTATACAGTTTTACTTTGTTAAGGTCTTCTATTTTGTAATAGAGTTATTCAGTTATAAATTTTACTTGTATTTCTCCTTAACAAGTGAATTAAATCATTGTTAATTGGATGTAAAACTGCTAGGTTAGGTTATACATTCTATAAGAAAGAAAGACATAAATTGTATTCTTCTTTGAGAATTAAATGTCTTAAACTATAATCAATAAAATAGTTTCATTTCTTATCCTTTACGAGAATTAAACTTAGTAAATCTTAAGCTGTAAGAAAAATATATCTAAATCTTCTTACATAAATGTTTTTTACTAATAATACTAATACTTACCACCAATTATGAAAGTAATTTATATAATATATATTTATATAATGTTATATATAGTAGTATATGTATACTTGTATATTATCCCTATATTCATTTATACATCTTATACCTCATATTTTTTATATTATTTATAACAAAAAATAAAATAAGAACGTTTAAAAATACAAAAAATAGAATATAAATTATATATTATAATAATTAAATTTAAAAAAAGTCGACAGAGAGCTGGGTTGCGAACCGGTGCCCTGTTGAACGATCTATGTTATTCTGCCATGCTTATCCACCTGAGCTACTGATTATTTATTCTGGAACGTGAAAATAAGAGCTACTTTGTGAATGTAGGGATTTTTATTATTTATGATCGACGCCATCTGTAGTCGAATTAACCGATATACCAATTGGCTTATTTAGTTTGGTTTAGATGGCGCTGTATTAAGTACTCGGAAATAAGAAAATATAGTAATTTTTGTTTATTTGAATATAAATATATTATTATTACTTAGTAATTATTTTAGGTATTAAAAACCTTATTATCTGCCTCTGCATAATAAGGTTTATAAGCTTTGCAGTGTTATTTTCATGATTGAACAGCGCCATCTAGTCGTCTCATGAAAGTCATGATACGTAATGCAAAACCTCACAGTCAAAAGTCGACCTTAGGCTCTCCATGCACGGTTGTCTTCAATAGTATTTATAGAATTACTCGTATAATCATTAAAATCATAAATACAACTCTTTCAGTTAGAATTGATGTCAAATGTAAGTATTTCAAATCATGACATTTGGCATCAATTCTAACTGAGATTGTATTGAAGATCCTGGAGATCACAATAATAACTAGTTAGGTATGTTTATTTCTAACAAAACCACTAGCATATTCGTACTCATCAGCCCGATGACATTAAGTAATACGATATCACTTATATATTAGCATACAACCTCAACCCTATTTGAGCCCGGTACCGTATTACCCAAAATATCTTTACCCACTAAACGAGTGCCCGCGGCAAGGCACATCAAATTACCTAATGGATAACTGCTTTTAATTATTTAGAGATTAATTTACATAGGTTCACGTAAGCTTGTTGGTTCTTGTGGGTAAAGGTAAGCTAATATTATTTAGATTGTGTAGCATATCAGTAGTTAACAGTGTTACTACCTCCTAAATGTGAAACTTACATGATAAATACCATCACGTTTGCATTTTTTTTTGGGGGTGGGAAATCATCCTATGACTTCTTCCGCTCTGGGTGGAGTGGGAGGGCAACTCTGTTTTTAATTGAACATCACGTCTAAACGACCAGTCTTATTAGTCTTATTTCTTTAAAAAGATATATGTTACTCTAGACAATTTCCGTCGTAATTTGGTCTGAGAATATTTGAAATTTTATTTTTATAACCTATTGTAATCAATTTGTTAAGTTATGTCTAACGCGGATACAAAATTGAGAATTACGCAAAAACTATAAAGCGTATTTTTATGAAACCTTCACCATTTTAAAGATCATTTAATTATTTATAATTTAGTCTCAGTGTTTTGGTTTAATACCTGTTGTTTTATGTGTAATAAATTAATAATGCGTCTAATTTCGGACAAACCTCTTTGATGGGCGAGTCCTAATACTGGGTGGACGTATGATGCATTACGTGAGCTCAGCACAGAACACGCAAGTTGGCGCCTTAGCCTTAGTGCTGCAGTCCCACGACTCTCCATATACCATTAAAACTATGTGGAGTTCACTGGTTCAGTTTCACTGTTTAATCTACGATCACATGGTATAATGCAGGTACTGCACTACTCGCGAAGTTACTTCACATTTCAGCCGAAAGACGTCCACTGCTGGACTGCCTCTCCCAAGTGTCACCACAACGACCAGTCCAGTTCATTTGGCATCCATCGGATTCCTGCGACCTTCAACAGGATATCGGTCCACCCTGTGAGAGGCTGTCCATCACTGCATCTTCCGGTACGCGGTCGCCACTCCAGAATCGTTTGACCCCATCGACCATCTTTCTTATTAAAATATCTAGAACAAAAAAAAAGAAGAATTAAAATCGGTTAAGAAGTGGCGAAGATATTGCTGAACGCCGTACAAAAAAAAGTCACTCAAACCCAAAACTCCAATTTTTTTTTAAGTCGGTTTAAAGAAAAACCGTTCGAAGTGTGGCAAGTTCAAATAACCTCCTCTAAAGTATCTTATTACGAACTCAAATTCGACAAACACACTATACACGTTTGTAAGCTTACTGCGATCCAAAAGAAAATATCAAAGTGAAAAATACTACGAAAATGCATTTTATCCTTTAAGCCTACAAACAGAGGTACTATGAATTGCCTACCTACCTACCCTCTATCTTCAAAGTGTGTAAGTAAATGGAACGGCAGATAGCCCGGGGCCACAATTTGTCTAATGCGAAACTATACTGAACATATTGTTTGCTTAGCAACCTGGTATACAGTTTATACAATGTGTTTATCATTAATCTATGTTTCTAGTGTGTACCTGTCATGTGTGCTGTTTGTGATCAGCCAATTCGATTAATCATGCGAAGATTTATCAAATGCAATGGAGATCTCGACAGTAGGAAACTGAACTGAGATATTTTTTTTTTCTTTAACTGTTTCAAAGCACATTTTTTTTGTTTCGGAGAATAAAGAATAAAGCTTTCAAATTTATTAACTCGCAGTTTACCTATATTGAATTTATAACCAACAATCAACCTGCTTAAAAAAAAAGTAAAAGAAAAGCGAAAGCGAAAGTCTGACATCCAGTCTTACCAAGGGGTATCGTATTACCCAGTAACTGGGTTGTGGAGGTCAGATAGGCAGTCGCTCTATGTAAAATACTGGTATTCAGCTGCATCCGGTTAGACTGGAAGCCGACCCCAAGATAGTTGGGAAAAGGCTAGGCAGATGAATCAATCTGCTTAGCCTTTTTCCAACTATGCTGAAGTCGGCTTTCAGTCTAAACGTATGTAGCTGAATACCAATATATTACACGACTGCCTGATGTCCTCTATAACCCAGTAGTTAAGACACGAAGCCTCTTGACAAGAGTTATAATCAACGTACACCTAAAATAAAATAAAAAAAAAATTAAATTAATTATATTAGCTTTTTTTTCTTTTATTTTTATATATTTCTCAGCAAACGCTTTCATTTTATACCCATATCATGGGAAAGCATAAAAAATAACTAATCTGCCATCTTTGGGAGTCATATTGGATTTAGAATGACTTTAACCAGTTAGCATTGTCATTCAAACTAAACATTTATGTGAAATTGTAGCTCAATCGGAAACCGTTAACGTCTAAGATTTTTTACATAGATTTATGTCAAACTAATAAAAGCGTGTTAAAACTAGATCTTCCTTCACTGAAACTCAATTTTTAGTCAGCTCACAGTTCCATAGAGAATTCCGAACACAATGAAATGAAAAACAATCCCCAGCGTCAAAACAAAGTAATACATTTAATCCAGGAGGTGCCAAATAACTCAATTTGAATGTAAGTGAATATGAAAAGAGATGATGTACCAATTCCGAAAGTCTGCATTACGGGAATTTGCGAGACAATGCGATGAAACAAATGACTGCGATCAATCCCCTTTCGCATCGGTGGGAAATGAAGGCCTAATGTGCGCCATCACATTTGCACATGAACGTTCTTTTCTATTAAACATGGAGTTAAGAAAGAAACAGTATATAGCAAGTTAGTGAAACAAAGTCGAAGAATGATGAGGGGGAATATAAGTTAAAGAATATATTTTAAAGAAATGGCGGGAAAAACTATATGTGATTTTTTTTTACCCTGGTATGAATGTGCTTATCTAATGTTTTATAATTGATTCTAACTATGTTAATAGTCTCACAGAGAGGAGGCTTGTGCTCCAGCAGAGGGGTCATTAAAAGGCTGATGATGATGATGAAATTAATAGTAAAAAAGTTTATTTGAAAAAACAATACCAGTATGAATGTGCTTATCTTTTTTTTTCTGTGGGGTGGGAAATCATCCAATGACTCCTAAAACCCACCCCTGTTCCTTCCTGCCCTGAGTGCCCAGGGGCGAGGTAACTCTGTTTCGAATTTATCCTCAACCCCCGGGCAGGCGAATGTGCTTATCTAGTGTTCTATAATTGATTTTAAATAAGGTAATAGGAAAAAAATATTTTTTTTAACAATTTTTAAAATCATACACAAAATTTCGTGTCCGTGCTGTTTACCGTTGAAGAGTTCCTCAATCTGGAGCCAATCCTGACGTCGATTCAGGTCATGCTAACAATAAATATGCGTTGTAAAAATTAAACTCAATAGGATAAGAGGACTGCCCGGGGGTGGAGGATAAATTCGAAAGAGTTACCTCGCCCCCGGGCACTCGAGGCAGGGAGGAACAGGGGTGGGTTTTAGTAAGTAAGAGTCTGACACACCCTTCCGCTCCACCCTACAGCGGAAGAAGTCATAGGATGATTTCCCACCCCCCCCAAAAAAAAAAAAAAAAAAAAAAAGGATAAGAGGAAGTGTTTTTAATTCAGCTTACAAGATTTGACACGAACAAAGAAACATTCCAAGTTAAATATAAGCTTGTTAAAAAACTTAACAAAGCATGATATATGTATTTTATTCTTTGCTAAAAACGATGAGTACAATTTGTTAGCGACATAGACAAAAAATCTTATTTTTAATGAGCTGATTTTTTTCATCTCTTCCACTCATTGCCGCCTCCATAATACCAAAGCAGACTTACTTCTTACCGTCTTGTACATATTTATATCAAACAAATATCGTCCATCTATCATACATGTATCTCTCGAATTATTTACTTTCAACGCTATATCGTAGTTATTATTTGTCCCTGTTTATCATTTTTATTCAGTGTGGAAAGATACATGAGTTCCTCACATATGAAAGGAAAACTATCCCGAACAATTTCAATCAGCTCTGCCTAGCCTTTCTCCAAGTATACTGGGGTCGACGTCCAGACTAACCGGATGCTAAGTGAACTACCGACTAACTAACTGACTTCCATAACCCAGTAACTGGGCAATACGATACCACTTGGCAAGACTGATAATATAACCACAACAATTTATAGGTTGTAAATGAGATTTTCATTGAATTAGTGATAGCGTGACGGCTGACAGGACAGAATGGAAGAAAAAAACGTGTTTCGCCGAACCCAAGTAGCATGGGATAAGGGCAGGCAGATGATGAAATGGGATTTTCATTATCGTCATCATCATGAGCCTTTAAAATATCCCCACTGCTGGGGCACAGGCCTCCTCTCTGTCTGCCCGGGGGTTAAGGATAAATTCGAAAGAGTTACCTCGCCCCGACTTTTTTTTCTCGCCTGTCCTATTGCGTGGGGTATCGTTGATTCAATGATTCGTTTGCGTAATAATTGACTTTGAAGAGAACATTTATGTTCGAGTTGAGCATCTTCTCTCTCCCCTAAAATACAAACAAAATTCTTCGAAAAGAATTACTAAGGTGAAGTTGTATATTGTTTATTATTTAAAACGAGTATTCCACAAGTAAAATTTTGTTTTTTTTCGTTTTCAATTTAAGGCGTATATAGCCGCCAAGTGGCGCCCTTATTGGATAAAAAATCGATGCAAGGCGTAGAAAATTAAGATTAAAAAATCCTGTGTTGCGTTTGTTATAAATAGGATAAGATATTTTTACGTTGTTAAAACAGGACTCAAAATGTTTCGTATCCAAAGTAGTAAGCAAAAGTGTCAAAAACGGCCGTTTCTGGTACTTTTGCCTACTATTTTGGATACGAAAAATGTTGAGTCCTGTTTCAACAACGTAAAAATACCTTATCTTCTTAGTAACAAACATAGGATTCTTTAATCTTTATTTTCCTTGCAAAGATACGATTTTTTATTCAATAAGGGCGCCACTTATGCGGAGGTAGGCCCTTGTCACGGTGCGGAGGCGGTGTCACGTTGCAGAGGAGGTCGTAGAAGTGACACGCAGAGGAGGACGTAGAGTAGGAGGACCGTAGATGAGGAGTTGAATGAATAATAACACACGACGAGTTAACACATTATATTTGTTATTTACAACAGTGGGCTTTATTATAATATTACGAACACATACACTGTGACTAGTTACGTAATTAAATTGTATTAATGCACAATTCTAGGAAACTGACACTTGAAGTGTCGAAAAATGATAATGAGCTTCTACTAGCTCGGCTGCAGAATTAGAACTGATTTTTTATGTAAAAACAGAGACTTGACAGAGGAAAACAATTAATTTATGAGTTTTAAATTAAAAAAGGTAGGAAAGAACGTAGTTTTGGAATAGAGGTCAAAAAATAAACAAGGCTTTAACACTGCCTTGTTACACCCTTAAACGTAAAACCGCGAACTCAGTTACGGATCTCGGGACTCTATAACGGGTGGCTACGGAATCCTACCAAGCGCGTGGCCCGACATGCACTTAGCTGGTATTTTTTTTTAATTTTGTAGATAAGTATAAATAAACTTTTCATTTTGTTAAGTGTGTTTCCATTACCCTATGAAGAAATCTTTAACATCAATGAAATGAAAAATATATATTAATTTCACTGATATAGCGTGTTCCATCGTCGACCACATCATTGCTTACCATTAGGTGAGATAGTGATCAAGCACGAGCCTTTCAAAGCTTAAAAAAAAATCAGCCTTTGAGTTTTGCTTTATTGTTCATTCATTTTTGAAACCGTAAGCCATGGAGCCACCAAAATTTTTGAATACTCCTTTAAAAATACTGGAGATTTGCATAGCATCCACTTTACCACTTCTTAGGCTGTTATTAGGAAACTACATCAAAATAAATGAATCTAAGTATCTTTGTTACTTCCTCAGGGTTTACTGTATCGTTGTTGTTACCTGTTTGTTTTCCTGGCATTTTCATTTTAATGATTTATTCACTTTGGTTAGTCTTACTCCGCTGGAATACTTTGGATTCGTTTTCATCCATTTCGTTACATCTCAAGAGAGTTTGAGAAAGTTTTACAAGGGTCTTCGTACCAGTGATGTTGTTATGGGCTTAAAGAATTTTCCTTTCATTAACTCAGTTCTTTATGTATATATTTTCTTGGCCTTGACTATTAGACTTTTAACATGCATTTTACATTGGCCTCCTGCTTTTGGGACCGCCGCTTTTTTAATGACATTATCGAATGACACTAACGGCATCGTTAACTGGTTCCTGCTGTATACCTTATATAGCAGAATGGCAATAATAAAAAGCTGCTTCAAGAACAATTTTGTGCCTGTTAACATCGTTGGCAAAGATCAAGTGGATAAAAATGTTATTGTTGTAAGAAAATGTTTGGGTTACTACAACAACTTACTCGAGAATATGCATCTCATTGATTTGCCGATGCAGATTTCGGTAAGTGATTGATTTTTTTTTTAAATTATCTGACTTTTCAATATATCAGCCAAATGTGTTTAATAATGAACTTCTATTTCACAGGTGTCACTAATGTTGCTATGCAGTTGGCCAAAATGGGTGGCAGGGATATATTATGGTATTCAAATGTGGATGCAAGAAGTGAGTAATTAATTTTCTTTTATTCGTTTCCTTTGAATAGTTCAATAGATGTTACCCAAAATCATCTAAGTTCTAGTTGTGCCCAAATACCAGTTATTTTACAGGATTTTGGTGAAGAAATATTCCATTTTACGTTGGATATATTATTTTCTATATTTATGGCAATATCACCGGCTTTCATCGCAGAGATGATCAGCAACGAAATAGATGAAATCAAGTCTACCCTTGTCACCCAACTGATTCGCTGCTCAGGTGATACAATTTTAATTAAAGATTTGAAAGAATACCAAGAAATATTTATACGTATTTTTTTTTTCATTTCTAGTAGAACAAGAATATGTTTTTTGGACAATTTTCAGGACGATTTTAATGTGTTTAAATATAATATTAAAACACATCAAAATCGTCCTGAAAATTGTGGGTGTACTAGCAGAAGTGTATTAAAAATTACTTAATGCTATACTTCGCCTAAAAACAAACCTAGGGCCATATATTTATACGGACGATATTAAAAAAAAATTAAACACTTTAGAAACTAGGATATATCACCTTTCATCACATCATATCCTATGGAACTCTTTGGCAAACTGAACGCAATATTATGTTGGATTCTATTCAGCCTACGTCTAGAGCTGTCTATTACACGGAGCTTGTGGAAACTAGAACGAATTTCCGTGCGTTTAAGCGTTTTTCCCATACCTATTATTGGAATCAAATGTGATTGCCAAATGTGTGCTCACAATTTAGGACCCATTATTATTATTGTTTTAATTCGTGTTGCTGGCAACTGGGCTTACCTCAGTTGTAAATACCCCTTTTGTGTTTAATGGCCTTGCTTTGTTCAGTCTCCCGCTTGCTTAGGAGGGAAATGGAAACTAGGTTTTTTCTTACTTCTCCGTTGTTTTTCTTGTTTTTTCTGATTAATTTCGTTGCAAAACCCAAAAAAAAAGTCGAGACAATAAAGTTCGACGAGTCCCAGAGAAATGATTAAACAGTTTAATCATTTCTCTGGGACTCGTCGAGCTTCATTGCCTCGACATTTTTTTCTGGTGGTCGCCACTGTTTATTCTGGCTTACAGAAGTAACAGTGGTGTGGATAAACAGGGTCACAGAACCATAAATTAGAAGACATGTGACATCCATCATCCCGCATTGGGCCCGCGTGGTGGATTACGGCTCATATCCTCTCACAGAGAGCAGGCCTGTGCCCCAGCAGTGGAGACATTAAAAGGCTGATGATGTTTTGCTCTGGGATCTTAGACTATTAGATTTGAGGTTGAACAGTAGACCCGAGTCTCAGTAATTCATACAATATGTTGCAAATGTCGAAATAAATGTTATATATTATAATAACCAAAGAAACTATAGATAAATTATATGACATGCCTTAGTAAAGGGTTTAACTATTACTGCGATAATTAATATAGAAGTTTGAACGAAGTAGACACACTGCAATTATAAAAATTGGATTATAAGCAAGATGATAAGATTGATCATGTCTCTTCATAAATTGCTTTCAGATCAGTCTTTCCGGTTTGAACTAGAGATAGCTCTTCAATACGTCCATACTCGTCCGTTTAACTTCGTCATCTGCCAAGCTGTGCCCATCAACATCAAGCTACCGTTCGGCATCATCAGCATTAGTATCACTTATGTTATTGTTGTCATGCAGTTAACTCATTTCAGTGGCTACTGATTTTGTATTGCGGCTGTTAAAATATTAAGTGTGCTGTTTGTGTTTTGTGAGATGTAAATTTTATATTTGTTATGTTTCATTCGTCCGTGTAACTTCGTCGTCTGCCGCACTGTGCCCATCACCGTCCAGGTACCATTCGGCGTCATCAACATTTGTGTCACTTATGTTATTACTACTAATTTTAGTATTGTAACTATTAAAATAGTAAGTTGCTTTTTGTGTTTTGTGAAAACTAAATTTAATATTGTTGTTGTTGTTTTTCCCTGTAACTACACATAATGACAACACCAAGGCGGGAGTTTCTGTATTTATATTTTATTTCTTGTGTTGTAATTTGAATATAAACTGTTGTTTTTCTAAACTTTCTTGTTATTAATCTACGCAAAATCCTATTTCTATCAAAGTCACTGAGACTGAAGCCTATCAGGAGGAAGTTTTAAGAGTTCAATAATTAACATAACATAATATCAGGCTTGTATTACCTGGAAGGTTAGGCAGAGTACACCTAGCTATGACGCAGCTGTACGTGTCACGTCTGCATCACTCCACGAAGGCAGAGGAGGTCGTGGAGTAAGAGAGTCGAAAGGTTGGAGTCGCGGCATAAAATTAACTTCAAATCTTTTGTGGTGCGGGTACCGACTCATCATCTAGAGACTTTCTTGAAGGAGGAATTTTGGCCGACGGGTGTCGTGTTTCGGCGTTTTCGTGGACGGCTACGACTCAGCGCAATAAGTCGCCGACCTAACGTAGTTGGATAGATTAGATTTTATGTTTTTATCAATATTATGTATTAGTTTATTATTTTTTAAGGTTACTTATGTTGTGTATTTTATCTATGGGCCTTAGATGCCTGAAAATAAAGAATTATTATTATTATGTATAGGTCACATGTCAAAACGGGCCAGCATATTGCGTCTATCTCTCCATGGTCTTTAATCCTACTTCTTACTAATATTATAAATGCGAAAGTTTGGATATATGAATCGATGGTTGGATGTTTGTTACTGAATAACGCCAGAACGGCTGAGCGGTTCTGGATGAGACTTGCCACAGAGATAAATTAATTATTGTCTGAAATAGCACATAGGCTATAATTTCTAATGGGGCAAGTACTATTTCCACGCGGATGAAGCCGCTGACAGAAGCCAGTAATATCATACTTAACTTAGATCATAATTGAAATGATCTTTCATGTTGTGTATTAAAACTTTTAGAAATACATTATTTTAACTGTAAAATCACGTAAATCAGCGAAATCGTCAAAATTTCGGGTGCGGCCTCTTAACTTATTTATTTACTTATGTATGTACTTACTAAATAAAGTTTTCTCTCTAACCATCTAAATAATGCTTATACAAATAAAGATTCAACAAAACAAGTAACTCTACTACTGAAAATAACACGCAATAACATTATATTCTAGAAACACATTCATTCTAGATACACGTGGCTTCGGTGCATCTCTCCCTGACCTAGAACTTGTTCGAAGGGCAAGGACGAAGCTCAGACGCTAATGCAAGAGAAACTTAGAATTTAGTATTACAATGTTGTCATAAATAATGCAGTATACAAGTTTCCTTTTGAAATATTGCTTGTTTGCTGAAAACATAATTTGTAGGTTGAATTTACATAATTACATATAATAATAATATTACTGTCAAAGACGTTTAACTATTCGATACCCGATGACACAAAGTCGTTACATCGTTACTTTAAGGCGCTATTAACTGCCAATGACCATGAGTGGTTAGCTTGCGTGTTCTGTACTGAGCTTACGTAACGCGTCGTACGTCCACCCAGTAATAGGACTAGTCTAATTTCGGACAGCGCTTCTTTATGGGCACATAAAGAAGCGCTGTCCGAAATTAGACACTTTATTAATTTATTACACATAAAACAACAGGTATTAAACTAAAATACTTAGACTAAATTATAAATAATTAAATGATCTTTAAAATGGTGAAGATTTCATAAACATACGCTTTATAGTTTTTGCGTGATTCTCAATGTTTTATCCGAGTTAGACATAACTTTACAAATTAATTACACTTCGTTATAAAAATATTATTTCAAATATTCTCAAATCAAATTACAAAGAAAATTGTCTAGAGTAACATGTATTTTTTCAAAGAAATAAAACTAGTTGTTTAGACGTGATTTTCAATTAAAAACCATTAAAAGTCGTATAACTGCGCCTTAAATGGGTAAACTGATGAATTTTTCCACACCTTAGCTGTACACAATCTGCCCGGGGGTGGAGGATACTACCCGGGGGAGGAGGATAAATTCGAAAGAGTTATCTCGCCCCTGGGCATTCAGGGCAGGGAGGAACAGGGGTGGGTTTTAGTCAGTAAGAGTCTGACACGCCCTTCCGCTCCACCCTAGAGCGGAAGAAGTCATAGGATGATTTCCCACCCCCCCAAAAAAAAAAAAAAGCTGTACACACAACGAATGTGTTCTCAAAACGTTTTGTGCGTGTGGGTGAGATCTCCACCATGTATTGGTAGCGCATCGCTGTACGTCTAGTGGACCATAGACGGAACGGGCTTGGCTGAATTAAACTATGCAATTTCGTCTCTCACACACCGAAATGTAACCGGTAGAAAACCAACAACAGGCTGGAAACTGGGCGTCGATGCGGCGTCAAGACTTTGGTGCTTCAAGTGAGTGCATCATTGCTGATGATCCTTTTGGCTCCTTTCCCAGTAAACACAAGCGCATCCAGTTGACAATTAAAATACAAAAAAACTTTTTCGAAAAAAAATACAACCGACTTCCTTATATAATACTAAAAACTGCAAAATAACTTTAATTTCGGAAGTCGGTGTTTCTAGTTTGGTTTCTTCGTTATTTGACACCGACTTCCGAAATTAAAGTTATTTTGCAGTTTTTAGTATTATTTATAGAAGTCGGTTGTATTTTTTTTCGAAAAAGTTTTTTATTTTTCACTTTTTAGTTGTTGTACCCCATTCTAAAACTAAATTAATAGTAAAGTTATGCCCGAATTGATAGGCCCAAAAATAGGGAATTTGAACATAGTTAGAGTGAAATTAGGGTGTATCAGGGTGAACTGTACAAATCTGTATACCCCTTCAGAGCGTATCAGCGTGATGTAATGTTGTGAAGTGGTGAAAACAATATACAGACATGCGATTGCAGCAATTCTGGAAGGTTTGCTATCATTTTTTGAAGAGTTCCATTGTGTATCTCCAAAGTTCTTCATCAGATCTTCACCAAATTAAAATGGGACCACATGTAAAGCAACAGTTTTCAAATAAAAAAAAAATCTTCAAAGTCGGTTCACGCAGTAAAGAGTTATGAGGTAACACACATAAAAAAAAAATTAAAAAATTATTAAAAATATAGTCGAATTGAGAACCTCCTCCTTTTTTTGAAGTCGGTTAAAAATTAATGCTTTTGAATTGTCAACATTAAAAGCACTGCCACTGATTGTGACCCACACAATTACCCGGCTGTCCTGTCTCTTAAAATCTATTTACCTGTGTTAGTGCTAAGTAAGATATACAATCTAATTAAGCTAATTCGTTAGTCAGCGTATAAAAATAAGTCGTCCATTTTATCTACAACCCTCAAGTCAAATTTTCGAAGTCCTGAAATGTTCATGAATAATTCTGAAGCGAGTGCATGGGTAGTGACATCAGTACACACAGCTCCGGGGGTTGGTAAGCCAATAAAAGTTGAAAATAAAGATAATCAAATCTAATCAATTTTTATTTCAAGCCTAATGAAAAAAATAAAAATATTACAAAATTAATAAATTACCATTAAATTAATTAGTTAAAAATTATTACAAAATTATTTCTTGCGTTATTAAAAGAGGTAAATGTTGCTGGAATATTAATTGCCTTAAACGAAGAAATAATTTGCTTCGTATATATTCAATATTCCTCAATATTCCATTGTCAGATTTGTGTTTACGGTTCATAAAGGAGGCCTATGACTTTCCCATGACTGCGTAAAAGTCATCTAATATATATCTATCTATAATATATATATATTTATAAATAAACATGGTTTTCCTGACAGTTTATATTAAAGAAAAAAATATGGACGATTAAGTTAACCTTCTCGTTAAAAGTGTTCGTAACTGAGTTATAAAAGAAAAACAATGCCAAGAGCTATACATAATTTATCTAACATATAGGCTGTAGCAATCTACTACTGGAATGCGATTAACAGAATTAGAGAATTCTTTTTGTGTCACCTTTTCATTCCTCATACAATTTTTTTACCTTTATTTGAATACAACTCACAACAATCAATATTTTACGTTTTATTCTTTACTAACTTTACACTCCGGCTCCGCACGGGTGCATAGAATATCGGGTGTAAAAAGACAGTTTCCGAAGCCGAAAGACACATATTCTACCCATTATTTGGATTTTTTTTTTCCACTAGACCATGGAACGAGAACGACGAGAACGAGACCTGGGAAACCACTGGTTCTGGAGATATTGAAGGTCAAAGTCGCAATATTTTTTACTTTTTTACAAAAATGTGTGGGTGTGTTTGTGTGTGTGTGTGGGATGTGTGTGTGTGTGTGCGTGTGTTTGTGTGTGTGTGATGTGAAGTGTTTATTACTAAACTTTTTTTAAACTAACATTACCTGAATTTTCGATTTTTTTTTTCGAAATTTTGAAATTACGAATTTGCACTTACGAAAACTCGATGAATATCAAACATATCCGACAAGTTTAGTATGTACGTGGCTTAGAGCGAAGGGGCGGGGCTTACCTCCACTTGCCTGTGTTCGCGTTATATTGCGCGGAATAAAACATAGTTTTATTTTTCATATCTAAAAATAAAAGTCGTTTCCCAGCAATAATTTTAGCGTAAAACTACTTTGTTAGACGTACAGTATGCGTAGTTAACGGCTCTGTGACGTGTCTTTTTACACACTGTATACAAAAACCCGTCCTCGATCGCTCTTTCTAATTGTGCAAACCGCATCAAAATCGGTTGCGTGGTTTGGAAGAAGGAAGCGGAGAAACAGACAGACGCAGACAGTGACATTGTTTTATAATATTTACATCTCCGAACAAGCTCCTCATTCTACACAAACCATAGATCTCCTCTAAGCTAGGTTTCCGTAGTACGCCATTAAAACAAGCTGGATCAGTGAAATCTCAGCCATTGGCGCGGATGGTTTTATAACTCGAATACATAATTTATTACTAGGTACAATCACCAGGGATGTGGGAATCCGGCTGCCACGTAGGAAGTTGGATTTTCTTTGGAGATATTAAAGAGTTTTTGGTTTTTATTTTGCGGTTTTGTCTGGATATAGTCAATATATGTTGAGGAGCTCGTGGCTAAAGTAATAACAGCCGCACGGGGCGATTCATCAGGTTAAGCTACGCTTGTCGGGGTTGGTCCATAGATGGGTGACCATCTGTACATACCGAAACTCCTCCGTGCCTCGGAAAGCACGTTAAGCCGGTGGGGGTCGTCAGAAGCCTGAAAGTCAGACGCGTGCCTATCAAAAAAAAAAAAAAAACAGTCTTACCAAGGGGTATCGTATTACCTAGTGACTGGGTTGTGGAGGTCAGATAGGCAGTCGCTCCATGTAAAATACTGGTATTCAGCTGCATCCGATTAGACTGGAAACCGACCCCAAGATAATTGGGGAAAAAGGCTAGGCAGATGATAATAGTCGATGTAGGTTGGTGTGTCTATTGTGTGGAATTTTATTAATTTTTTCAGTTGGTAATTTTTACTGTAGCTTTGACTGCTACTTTGATACTTGATTGGGTACCTAAGGTTCTAATATATACGAATATCAACTCCGTCTTCAAACAGCCAACAAATATTATTCTACCCAAGAAGATATTTTTGGCACTACATTGGAAGGTCCTCCCACAAGGTTGACCGATGACCTGGAGAACAGAACCAGTCGTCCAACAGTGAGCGTCTTTCGGTTAATATGATAATGATGATTAAGAACAAAAAGAATAAGAATAAAAGAATAAAATTTTATTAAAACCATTGTTTTGTTTACAAAATAAGAGATACATTGGTCCCCAAACTAGGCAGCGCCTGTATCTTGGGGGCCGGAGTTGCGATGACATTATTAAAAGGACATGTTGTAAATAAAAGAATCAATAACTAGGATGAAGTATTTTAAGATACATAATATTTTGTAGAGTCCGACTGAAACTGGTTTTCCGACCGAAGCCGAAACCGAAATCGAATATTCGGCCGTGGCTATAGTTTCGGCCGAAACCGAAACCGAAACTCACGTGGTCAAGTATAAAATTCCTTAAAATACTGAAATTTGGTGCATTTTACCCATTGTTCTGCATTAATTAGGACATGAAATGAAAACACAGTATATTAATTTTGTTGTAATCATTTATTTGATACTCGTATAATATTTAAAAAAAATATTATGAGTATTTTTATTATTTTTTTCAAATTAAGTTCTCATAGCAAAATGTTTATCAGTTATCAATAATCAAATCACTAATTGTTACTGTTTCATTAAATACTAATTATTAATGAAGTTAGGCAAGAGTGTACGACAACTTCCGAAATCAGTTTCGGTTTCGGCAAAAGTTTCGGCCAATTTTGGGCGAAACCGAAACTGCCGCCGAAACTACATTTTTGGCCGAAACTCGGCCGAAAACGAAACCGAACTTTCGGTCGGAAACTAATACTTTGGTAATTATTTTACCTTTTAAAATTAAGCCTAGGATAGAATTAGTGTAAAATACAATAAAATAAAAATTAATTCCGTAATGTTTGTGATTATGTGTGATGGTGTGGTGTGAGATTAATATACTTGTAGTTAATATTTCTTATAACCTCCATCTTTTTTGCACATCTCCGTATTGCCTCGCAGATAAGAATAAAGTTATCCCTGCGGAATTCAGCAAACGCACAGTGGAGACGACGGTAGTCGTAAAACTAGCTGGTTAGCATAGTTTTTATTATTCTAGTTCTGATTTGACTTGTTGATTCTTTGTGTAGCAGGTAAATAAGTTTTGAAACAGGAAGACGCCCGGCTAGTGATGAATTTAAAGTGGTTTGAAGTTTAAAAGTGTTTTTATTGATGTGCGTTTTTAGACTTATTTTTGGCTCATCGGTACATGGAAGCACTAAACAAGATACTGCTGTGTCCATGGACGTAGACTCAGTGTACCTCTTGTGTGCAGTTCTACGTTCTGTTGTAAATGAAAAGAAACACTGGACCGCATTATTTTTATCTTGTATTGTAAATTAACTTTTACGTAACTAAAAATACACTTGTACCTATCGGCCTTTTTTTTTTGGGGGTGGGAAATCATCCTAATGACTTCTAGGGCGTGTCAGAATTTTAGTTTTTTTTTTTGTTGATAGGCACGCGTTTGACCACTATCTCACCTACTGGTAAGCGATGATGTGGTCGAAGATGGAGCACGCTTGCCTAGAAGTAACCTATTCAATATTTTCTTAAAGACTCCCAGGTTGTAGCTATCAGGAAACACAGATTACGGTAGGGAATTCACCGACTTTTACCGACTAAAACCCACCCCAGTTCCTACAGTTGCCTGAGTGCCCAAAGGAGCGGCAACTCTGTTTCGAATTTATCCGCGACCCCTTATGGCATGCAGGCATCGGCCATGATGAGATGTTTTTCAGTTACTACTGACGGGGTCCTAGTGACTGAAAAACATCTCTTTGAGGCGCGTGTGGAACACTACGCGCCGTCGACTCTCGGACCTGGTGCTGATCGGACGGTGAGCTACTCATTACTCGCCATCCGCAGACCCGCGTCTACGGTGGCCGGAGATCGTCCTGCGACCCCCGACGCCCAGAGCGTCTCCTGTGACGGCTGTGACTGGGGGCGTGAAGGCCACTCCGTTGAGTTTCCCTCACCCGTTTCGCCTCCGCGAAAGTGAGGAGTTCTTCGCGAGTATTACTGCTTCGCAGATGGAGGAGGCTGCTTCCCATTCCCTCTCGCTCCGTACCATGTCCTGGAACAGGGCCGGGCGCGAGAGGTCGCTGCCGCCTATTGCGTCACCAAGGACATGGCGGGGCTTCGCCCAAGCAGGGCAGATCTCCACCGTATGCTACACCGTGTCCTCTGGTCGATCCGCGCAATGGTGACACCAGGGTGTTTCCTCCTGCTTTATTCGACTCCGCAATGGTGGCGTGCCCAGCTCTGGGTTGCGACAGTCGCTCTCTCCATGTCGCCATGAGATCCTGCCAAAGCTCCATCCGCCGAGCCGTGAGGTTTCGTGGCAGCGGAATTTCGCCTCCTCGCGCCACTCCCAGAGGAGCGCGAGGACCTTGTCCTCCAGATCCCATTTCGACAGTCCAGCAAGGAGGCTCGCCGCCTCACCCGAGACCGTACGGTATCCCTGGACCAGCCGGATGGCCATGGCCCTTTGGGATGCGCTCAACCAGCGAGCTGGTCGCCGCGTCAAGGAGCGCGCCTACTGCACCTAACGGCCTGAGAAAAAAAAAACCGTTCTCAATATATCTGACAATCTTATTTATTTTATTCTACAAAATGTGGATGTTGTTGAGTTGTCGTAGTTGCGATGTAGTTATATTAGTGTGAAGACAGACAGTCGACTGATGCAAGTGAATGGATGATGAAGTAGTGGTTGCTACGTGATTGCTACGTGGTAGCGATGTGGTCGGTTTCACCCACGCGGTCGATAATAACCCGAAAATGTGGTCCGTGTTTTTTTTTTTGGGGGGTGGGAAATCATCCTATGACTTCTTCCGCTCTAGGGTGGAGCGGAAGGGCGTGTCAGACTCTTACTGACTAAAACCCACCCCTGTTCCTCCCTGCCTCGAGTGGCCGGGGGCGAGGTAACTCCTTTCGAATTTATCCTCCACCCCCGGGCAGGCACCGGCCTTGGCAGGCCCCTTCACTTTGCTGACAACTCTTTGAGGCGCGCGTGGAACACTACGCGCCGTCGACTCTCGGGCCTGGTGCTGATCGGACGGCGAGTTACCCACTACTCCCCGTCCGCAGGCCCGGGTATGTGGTCCGTGTGAATTCTACTAATAATTTTCATACAAATTAGCACCCGAACACATGTTGTGACTGTATTGTGGTTGTGGTACCTGAGTAAGAAGCCTAAAACTCGAATAAGTGTTTCTTTTTTTTTTTTTTAGTTTTGGCTTCGCACGGTTTGTTCATTTAGCCAGTGTCAAGTTAAGAAAGTATTTAGTTTTAGATACAGAATACGGTCACGTTTTCCCATTAGAATGCAGATGTAACACATTCTAATGTTTTTGTAGTATTTGACAGCAAATGAGTCGAGTTAGCCTTCTCGTCAAGCTTCGCTGAGGTAGTCAATACTACGACAAAATTCTCAGCTTTATTTTACCGAGATCGTGCCTGTTTCAATGATTCCACATATTTTCCAGTTGCTTAGACAATTGAGACACAAAACTACACCAATTTTACCTCCCAATATCCACTAGGAATCTGTACGCTCACCCTAACACACGTCACGTACGGCCGCAGAAGTGTTAAGCGTGTGACTGCACCTGAGAATACACGACAGGTTAAAGGACCTACTCAGACCTACCAGCCTAACAGTCCCTAGGACCCTAAGACCTAGAAGCCCTATAGCCCTAACCTATTATATACCTAGTATGTGATAAATAAATATATAGATAAATTCGGGCTGTCTGCACCATGCGACCTAAGGTTACAGACGGATAGTGGGCAGGAATTCCAGGTTCGGGAAGGGTACACTCACTGTCAATCCCGCAGACTCACGAGACTGATCAGAGATGGCTAAAGGTGTCTTGGCCACAGTAAGGCGTAATGAGACAAGAATATAAAAATCAAATCTAATTTATTTACAATACGAGTATGTTACAGCTTATATACTACTTTTTCTTAACACACACTACTACACAAAATCTTAGTGGCCTATGCGTGTAAGGTGCAACCAAATCATATTTTAAATGGGCCGCGCGTCAGCCGGGCCGAGTGCTGATTCAATGTCCAAAGGTAACATTGAACAGAATCAATTTGCGAATAATTAAAACAGCCACTGAATTTCACTCGGAAAAATCACACCAAAAACTCTCGTTTATGTAATTTATTGATATGATAATGTGCCTTGAGTTTTAAATCCTTTAAAGAGGTCCTGATGAAAGAGTCTCTACAATACTACATAAAACATTTCTGTAACATATATCAATAGTACCTTTAGGCAGTTGTCCCACTGCCGGCGAGTAAGCGACTAACTCTCAGCTATTCTGATGCTCAAGAAACGTACAATAGATATACATTCCGTGTCAATAAAAGAGATGCATATATTAATAGTTGATCGCAGACTGTTCACACCGCCGGCGAGGACTCGCTTCACAAGTCGCTGAGCGACAAGAGCTGTCAAAGCTTACTCGCTTAGCGTCACTCGCTCAGCGATGCTCGCTCGAACTCATGCCGAGAGAACAACACGAGCGAGCGGTGCGAGTAATCGCCCGTCACTCGCTGCTCGCCGACCCGTTTTTATTTTGAAGCTCTACTTGCTACTCGCTCATCGCCGGCGGTTGGACAAGTGCCTTATGCTTTTTTGTGGATTACTTTTGGATACAAGTAAAAGCTAGACGGCAATGTAAAGCAAAACTGAGTATGTTTAGGTTCTTATACATGGATGCCATGATTTATCCCAATATAAAAAACATAATAACAAAAACGTATTAAGGTATCAGTCGCAAATTGTGAATAATGTGACACCTCATCAAGCTGAGCATATCTACACGATATTATATGAATTATTCATACACAACTTCCAAACAATATACATACAAATGTCAATAGACCCGTTCGTGAATGACAAACGTTCTAAAACGTAGCTCAATATAACCTGGACGTGTGTGGTGGTACTAAATAGTCCAAATTATGTAGATCTTTCGGTTCTTAGTCAATGTTTGGTAAATGAGACCTGTGTAAAGTGGAGGGGTGAATCTCATTGCTGGTGCACAATAGGATGCCATCAATCAGGGTAAGATTACAACCGTGACAACACGTCAATCTGGGGTTTGGGGTGAGTGTAAAATTTAAATGAGTTTC
This sequence comes from Polia nebulosa, assembly GCA_951329385.1. Classification (NCBI taxonomy): domain Eukaryota; kingdom Metazoa; phylum Arthropoda; class Insecta; order Lepidoptera; family Noctuidae; genus Polia; species Polia nebulosa. Next base: position 5,778,745 of record OX589609.1, read on the forward strand.
TTTTTTCTAATAATGTTACAGAATGAATTTTGCGGTACTGTGTTGTAATGTGTGCGGTAATGTGTTGCAATATATTTAGGGTTCCGTACCCGCAGGGTCTAAACGGAGCCCTATTGCTGTCGCTCACGTGTCCGTCTGTCTGTCATAAAATTTTGTTCCGATGAATTTTTTTACTTCCCATTGACCTATGATTTTGAAATTTGGTGATAATGTTTATCATTATCTACGTATATTTTACTTAAAAATACCAATAATTATGTTGTAAATTGTATATTTTTAAAAATACCAATATTTCAGATTTTTTCTGTGATTTCCCTCATTTGGTACGGAATCCTTAATGTGTGAAGTTTTTTTTTAATATATATTTGGATCACTTATACACGCTCAGGCTCTTTCACGTGTGCTCCGTCAAATATAGGAGACCACAGCATGATAATAACAGGTGTAGGTGAAAACAGGTAAATAAGTTTGAAAAAAAAGATAAAATCATTCTGAGACATGTTAATAATTCATTTTTACGTATTAATTAATATTTGGAATTATTATTTATTATTAATAGTTGAATAAAATTTAAAATATTTGATCAGTTTTTTACTAAAATTATAAAATCTGCAACTAAAATTAACGACAAAAATAAAATCGCTCAACCGATTTTGGAAAATGGCCACTTAAAAATAGCGCACGCAATAAAATTGCCTAAGAACAATAACTGGGATTACATAAACAAATAAAACTCAAGAAGGCAGTTAAAATATTTTATCTGTTATGAATATAATCCTGTTTTTACGGCGATATTAAAATTGAACCGGGGGCAGAGGGGTTGTGCACAAAGCGAAGCGATGCTTTATTTCGACAAGTTTTCTACATCGCATTTTTTTTTTATAGTTGTGTTTGCTCTTGACTCTAGTCTAGGTCAGAGTTGACAGAGACAAAGTCAACGATGGAGTGAGCCTACCCAAAAGAAGCCTGTTCACTCTAACTTTCAAGAGAATAGGGTTGTATGCATTCGGAAACACAGACGCAGGTAGAGAGTTCCAATCCTTTGCTGTGCGCATTATGAAAGACGTTTGAAACTGCTTAGGGCGAATTGGTGGAGTAGCAACAAGGTAGGAATGATAACTTGCAGTGCGTCTAGATGTCCGATGGTAGAAGGGGGCCGGTGGGATGAGGTCGTGGAGTTAATACCCTTATTTCTCAGCGAATAATTACAGGCGTGATATAAAAAGTATTGCCATGTTTGACCAATGACCTGGTGAGGGCTGGGGGAATCCGATAGATGCGAGACGCACATGACCGGTCGTTCTGGCGAATCTTTGGGGAGGCTTATGTCTAGCAGTAGACGTCTTTTGCCTGAAATGAATCATCATTTCAGCCGAAAGACGTCAGGTAATGATTAATGGATTGCTACAGGCTGGCGATTAATAGACCGCATGCTAGTTAACTATTTTATAGCTCTTTGACTATAAGAGGAGCCGTTCCAACGCTACATCTTATGGAACCAGTACGCGGTCGACACTCCAGAAGTATTCGGACCCATCGACGAATTGTTCTGTAAGCAATGTGCTCTCGGTCTGAGAAATACCAACTGATATTTGAAGATTCGGCTTGTTACCAAACTTTTGGGTCGTTTATTAGCCATTGACGTCAAAATTATTGCCATTGGTTCCCCATCTATTTTGCTATCCGTAACATCGCTATTCATCGCATAGCTGTCTATGAGCAAAATCCTTTAATTTAACAGTAAAGGAGACATAAAACCTTAAGAAGTGTTTAGAAGGATTATCTTTGCTTCCCCTTACACTTTTTTTTTTATTTTAAGGGCTAATAGTAACCCTTTACTAATTCTGCTTTACATCTGGCTCTATCGCGATGAGTTTTGGAGAAATATTTAACTGATTAAGTCATTCATTATTTCGTGCTTTCTCTGTGTTTTTTTCTGTTTGCGTTTTTATGTTTAATTATGATTATGTCTTATTCATTGTTATTCGTACCATCTTACTATGAAACTTTTCGTCTTCCTCTTCTTTGTCGTAACAATTTGACCAAAGTTCAGCTACATTAGCCTCGTAAAGGTCTTTCAAAGTACAGGTGTTGTTGCACAGAACAAAACAAGAGGACAAAACATTGTGGCCCATTTGTCTAAGTTTATTTATTTATTTGACCAACTTATACTAATAGTTTAAATACTGCGTGTGTAGTATTTAAACTGTTAGTTTATAATATGTATAAGTTTTACTATAAGTATAAGATACAGGTCATATTTGTATATAAGTTTTATAAAGATAATAAAAAAACTTTTAGACAAGATAACATTGTGCTCATGGCTTGGAATCTTGAATATAGCTTTTTAAATAAATTAAGATTTGAACATAAAATTAACACACAGCAAAACATAAATAAAACGGAGGAGATAGTGCTAGGAGTGGCAATAGACTTCAGGTATGCATTAGCAGTTTTCAGAAAACTCAGTTCAGTGCTTGTAAAGGCATCAAGTTACGCCTGCAGCAGCCCACCTAGCTTCGTATTCGATTTAGAGATTTCCAAGTAGGTAATGGCAGTTGGTGGCCCGCAGGGGGCTTTTTTGCAGGCTTAACATAATCGGTTGCAGAGATATATCTGAGGATCCATTATATGGGCCCCTTGAAATATTGTGATGATTTTTTTTCCATAATTCCATAATTCTTTATTGTACACCACATCTTAACACAGAACACAGTAATTACACAGTTCACGTACAAAGACAGAGAGCTATCCGTAACATCGCAGAGAGTGATCACATTCGAGGGTAGGATCGTGTACAATAAACGTACGTGTACGTGTTTCAATAAACCTATGTAAATAAGGCTATAAAAATAATTATAATACATGCATACTAAATACTAATGAATACCAATATAATATACACTAATAATATTATGTCATTGAGAAGGAAGGAAGTGCTCCCTTATTTTCCTCTTAAAGACATCCAGAGAAAGACTGTCGCGTAAAGAGTATAGAAGAGAGTTCCAGAGACGGACTGCAGTAACTCCAAAGGGGCCATTACAGCGGCTGGAAGTGTGACGCATAGTACGACGGAGAAGAGAAATGGCAGTGCGACACAGTTTACTCCTAGGAACGAGGTACTCAAAGCGTTCACGAAGGTATAGAGGAGAAAAAGGATTGTGCAGGATATCATAGAAACGGGATAGGATATGGGTATCTCACCGACGCCGAATTGGCAGCCACCCCAATCTGGTCCGAAAATCCGACACATGGTCGTTGTTTGCAACCAAACCAGGGCAAAGGATCCGACTTGAGGAGACAAGTGTGTGGGAGCGTGCCTGCCGGACGCCCGGCTCCAACCTTGTCGAAAATTTGTCTGCAATACGCAGAACTAAACGAATTATATACAAACGTTTTGAATAACATACCCGAGGTTTCCTAAGTCTTCGTCCAGGGACCAACCTGGCTATATGTGTGTATGTCAGAGTTAAATGTGGTAGTGTAGTGTTTGTCAGTAGGTATACCAGACTCCAAAGATGACCCCAAAAAGGCACCGGTGATTCCATACAGCGCGTAGTCTTTCGCGAACCAACCAAACTTTCAAGTATTTCATTCCCTATGTGGCACAGACTTCCACACACAAGATGACAAGGACTCCCAAGGAACACGCGCCGATCTCACAATAAGTTTTACGAAATGACCCGGTTCACCACTACATCAAATGGGGTTTCAAACAAAATTAGTTCATTAGCAAACAATTAGGTCCAAAATCAATAGACTCAGCTAGATTTTAATCCCAAGCTCAAACTCTACATTTTTAACACATTTTTTCACTACGGTCAAACCAACAAGAGCTTATTAACGTCAAAACGTCACAAGTGACAACTGTCACCGCCCAAGGTTGCGTTCGAAAATGCACTCGGTCCGAACAGTCGTATTTACGAAGGCCAAAAATAAAGCGGATGCATAAATTGTACATTCTGCATTTTTTTTTTCGAATAAAAAGTAGAAGTCTGCGATAGTTAGCTTTTTATCATTGAGAGAATTTTCGTAATCGTATCATACCTTGACGGCACGCGTGTCGCGGGTTCGATTCCGAACAAATATTTGTATGGCCAGCAGATGGTTGTTTCGGGTCGGGGTGTCTTGTATAATTATGTGAGTTTGTGAACGCACCCACAATAAGGTGTTAAAAAATTAACCCTCGTAACTTTAAGGAGTGCTTTAGACCATCGAACTACATATGTTTTACTATGGGACCAACTTTGAAATCGCGAAAATAAAATCTGCTGTTCCGTTAATTTTTTAACACCTTTTAAAGTTGTATACCTTTTGTTTGGTTTTAAAATATAAATGCTAGGTTCTTACACAAAACTTCCCAAAAAAAAAACATTTCCATTTCATAAACTCGCAAGTCCAATCTGAAACATTAAATTAATTCACGAAACGACAAAGTATGGGAGCAATTTAACTTGCGGACTGAGTGGCTTTGGCCTGGCCTTAGGGACCGACCTGACTTTGATCGATGGTTTAAGTTTCATCTGTTTTGGCTTCGGAAATTGGACTGTGTTAATAAATAGCAAAAGTTAACTTTTGATTTAACAGAGAATGGGCGTTTTGTTTCACTTTATCAAGTGGTGGCATATGTAATTTGAAAGGTCATATTATTAGCTTCTTATTAGTGCAAGAAGAGAATTATGACTCATTTGATTTTAGTAGAATATGGTTAATGAAGTAGATAATTTTTTCACTCCATACGCCAAACTTAGATTTTTGTCGATAAAGACAAAAAAAAAAACATTCAGTGGTGAACGGAGCTTTTGCTTCTCTACTGAAACTTGTCTAGAGTGAACGCAGGTACCTACTGATCTAAAGTAGCCTGGGTGAAGGCAGGCAGTTTCTTAATTGAATATCAATGGACGAGGGACTAGAAAATTCCCGTGTCTACCAATTCGCTTTTATTTATTTTATATTTTTTCAACTCGGTTCTAACCCATCAGGTATTGTAGAACTAAGTATTTGATATTAACTCCAACTATAGACATCCACGCGTTCATGAGAAAAAGGATCTTGACAGACAGGCAGACGGACAGAAAAGTGATCCAATAAGGGTTCTTTTTTCCAATAAAGTACGAAACCAGATAAATGAACAAGAATACAATATAACAACAACATATCGGTGACTAGCATTCCCGCGGCTTCACTTACGCGGCCTATGCAACAGAAACCTTGCATTTTCCTAAACAAAACGTCTATGAGACATAACGATAGTATAGCCTTGCATAAGTGACAGAACATGACTCAAATAAATAACAAATAATAATAATCAAAAATCCAATAACCAAAAACAAAAACTAAATCCAATAATCTAATTCTTATCTTATTGGGAAAGCATCTACAGTATTTTAGAATTTTTAAATGACAAAGTGTAATATTATTAATTTGACAAAGATTTCGTGACATTTTATAATTATGATAATTTATAATTTGACTATTTCAAATAAGATTATAGGACAATTAAATTAAAATTTATTATATGTAGTATATGCGAATTCTTTTTTAATAATTTTAAATTTGTTAAAATAACCTTTCTATAATTTTGTATACCAGAAAGACCGAACATTAAGTATCTTTTTTGTTTATGAACGACCTGCATTCCTTATATGTAATACTCATGTTTCTACAAATGGCTTGTCTCGTTACTTAAGGATCTTATAAACGCTACTGACGCTGCTACGATTTCAAAGTTGGTCCCATACTAAAAGTTATTCAGTTCGATGGTCCAATGCACTCCTTAAAGTTTCGAGGGTTAATTTTTTAACACCTTATATAAGTTGACGGCAACTATTACAGCTCTTAAACAGAAAACTAGCGACAACTCTCCTTGATACATGCAAAACGGAAAATAACAGAATGTCGAGACAAACACACATTAATATGAAATTAGTCAACTTTGAATCCTACCACCGAACGTACATGCCGATAAATAAATCAATTGCGAATAATTCCACTAGACAAGACCGCACTCTGTTGCCACAGACTTAACAAGAGAATAGACGGAACAAATACTTGGAAGTTTATTTCAAAACCTGATCAATGTTTAATTTTGTATCAATGTTTTTAAGGTTCCGAAAGTCCAAATAAAAAAACGGAACCCCTATAGGATCGCTCGTGTGTCTGTCTGACTGTCTGTCTGTCTGTCCGTCTGTCACAGACAATTTGCTCCGAATCTGCTGGACCGATCGAGTTAAAATTTGGTACACACATGAATATCTGTGACCCAAATACGGATGTGTACCCTAAATAAATTAATATTGAATATCACTTTTGGAGTGAAAATCGGAAAATTAAAAATCAAAGTTTTTCAAACTGTGTCGTGCGACATATCAAGTGAAAGGGCACATTGTGAGGGTCTGGAACATATTTTTTTCATAATTTTAAAATAAATAATTTGGAAGTTATTTAAGAAAAAAGATGATAAATTACCATTCTTTTGCATAACTTTTACGCACACAGCGGAGTGTGCCTCGAAAATGTACCCGATAGAAAACCGACAGGCATAGCAAGGACTTAGTAAATCGGCGTCGATGCTCAAGACTTTGGAGCTTTGACTCGACGACTTTATCATTGTGATGTTATAAATGTCGACTTGTGATATTATAAAAGCAAATGTGAGTTTTTGATGGTATGGGGACAGTGTATACCTACCATGAAATTGCCACACAAAAGTTCACATTAGGAAAAAATCGAGAGATATGAAGAAGAATAAGTTAAGCTTTTCTTTAACATTTTCAGCACCATAACTGACCCGAGAAGAAGACTAAAATACTTAAGAATTTAACAAACTTAAAAAATAGAGAAAGCCTCTATGTGTGTATAATTCACAATACACCAGTGAGGAATACATAAAACAGAAACGTATGCCGCCTCTATACGATTCATTCGCATACAAGAGGTAACATTTCGATGCAGTCGATATTAATAAAGAGATTATGTCGACATGAAATATCGATATGCCATACGAATGTCAACTGTTCGTGAGCTTAAGTAATTACTACACTTTGTTGAATATTCTGTTTTTAATAAATAATGCTTGTCTTGTTAAGGGATTCTGTGTAACTGGAAAGAGGAAACGTAGAATGAGAGATTTAAGAAAACCGCTGACAAATTTAATATAGGAGACATTTGCACAGAAGTTCAAATTTAACAGAGAAATGTGTTGCTCGGGAGTTAGTTGTGCTACTTTTTTTTGTCACAGCTAAAGCACTAGAAAGTGGTGACGGGGATATTGGGGGACTGTCTTTAGTAGAACTTTGACGTTCAAAAAGTTCTGGCTCTTATCCTACCTTGAATAAATTAATTTTGGTTTAGATTTTTTATTTTGGTGGACAGTGGTGCCAATTCTGTTGAGCACAAACTAAACTTAATTTAGGCTATCGCTATCTTTTTCTCTCTAATATAACCAGAAAGAGACGGACGTAAATTAGAGCTGTCAAATTTAGTTGAACTAATATTTCCATACAAATTAAGGGTACACGTAAAAACATGTCGATTAAAAACAAGGTGAAGCACAAGGCGTAAACTAGTTTCACATCTCTAACTTAGTTCATAGCTATTGCTATCCTTTTCTTGCACTGCCTTTTAGTAAAAGATAGCGATTTTCTTGATTTAGTTTAGTTATTGAACAAGAGAATCGGCACCATTGTATGTAAAGGTTTTTTTAGGGTGGGAAATCATCATTATTTCGTCGCCAAGTCACTCACACACCCAAGGGTAGATAGGACAAATAAGCACTAAGCTTATTTATTTGTCCTATCTACCCTTGGGTACATTTTACAATAGAAGAGTTTTTTGTCCTATTTTTTTTAAGCTTGAATATCTAGGTTTGAAGATCTATCATAATACATGAATTACATACGCATTGATTGTTATAATTTTCATCAATTTTTTTTAATGAATTATACCTCATTTTACAGTTTTTATGTGGACATAGAGCAAACATGCACAAATAAAATTACGAATGTGGACTTAGAACATAACCTCATTGCAGATAGGACAAAGTAGCTTTAAGTGACTGTTTAATTTTTGCGTGCTTATTTGTACTATGTTCCAAATGAATATGGCGTCGTGGGCTGTGATTGGTCGATTGAGTGGACATGGAACACTCAAGCACTCAACATTTCTTACGATGTAGGATATAAAACAAACACTGGACATAGAATAATTAAGCACAAAATTTTCATTTCAGTGTCGTATCACAAATAAAAGTTTTATGACTTTTGTAATTTTATAACAGAAAAAAGTTTTGAATCTTCCTTAACGAACAGGATTGAAATTTAAGTCTTAACAATACTGCATTTAAAGTTAATTTTCGATAAATTTCGCACTGAAGCGACGATTTGATGATTTCCCAGACTTGAGGGAGAGACTTGCTGAACTGGAGGGCGTATCAGACTCTTACTGATTAAAGCCAACCCGTGTTCTTTCAGTTGCTTTTGCGTTCCAGGGCTGCAGTGACTATTTTAAACTCTCCCGCGACCCTGATGGCACTGACTTCAGACTTCAAAGCAAACTTTCTTAGACGAGAAAATATGCTTCAGGCAGATCATTGTCTACTGATATAAAATTAATTCCACTTCTATTCTCATCCGATACAATATCAAACATACTACCTACAGTATCTATGTCACAGTTGATACAATAGTTATGCATGACCTGTGTCTGTTTGATAAATGTATTTGGTGTGCTGTCAATACTCCGCCCTGCTAATATATGACCGTGGTTATGATTTATGATCGTCACTTCATTAGCTTTGCTGTGGCTCTATCTAGGGTGTGTATGTATGTTGTAGAGTTGTGGTACACACTACATGTATCCATAGTTTCATTCTTATTATAGATACAGAGTGAATTTTTCAAGTTTAATGTCGATGGCCAAATTTGAAACTATGAGGAATATCGAAATATACACAAACGGATCTCGGCCTCGATTTTGATAAAAACTAAAACTGTACCACAGGATTTTTTTTGAATCCCGGGAGTATGTTTCCTTGGTTTATTTTCGTCTTTCATGCGGGTGAAACCGCTGGCAGAAACTATTGTGTATATAAATGGTATCTTAAACGTTCAATTCTATTTTATATATCCATTATACTGAGACAAGAGGAGCTCGTGGCTAAAGTAATAATAGCCGCACGGGTCGATCCATCAGGTTAAGACCATCTTAACATACCAAGACTCCTCCGTGTCTCGGAAAGCACGTTGGTCCCGGCTATAATCGTGGATCTTTGACAGTCGTAACGGGTCGACAGAAGCCCGAAAGTCTGACAACCAGTCTTACCAAAGGATATTATATTATCCAGTAACTGGGTTGTGGAGGTCAGATAGGCAGTCGCTCCATGTAAAATACTAGTATTCAGCTACATCCGGTTAGACTGGAAGCCGACCCCAAGATAGTTGGGAAAAGGCTAGGCTGATTGATTTTAATACTGAGACAAGTGGAAAATCGGGTACTTTGCAATCAGTCTTATAGTGATTGCAAAAATATTAAATTTGTAATGAATAAGACATAACATGACAAAGAAATGAGAAAACGAAAGATATTTATTTGGGACCGGCTTGGATATTTTATTGAAACACAATGATGATGACATTAAATGCAGCGATACAAACTACTGAAAAACCCTTTGTTAGTTATTACAGGCATAAATTGTGGCTCTGATTATATGTACATCTAAATTAGTATCTAAAAAATACTCCCATCACACACGAGTGTCATAGAAAATATGTCTAGATTATAAAAGCACAAGCAAAAAAAGCACAGCAAGCACAGTTAGGAAACTCGTAGCAAAGACATTTTTTGAGGCACCTACCTGCACTTGAGCTGTTGATTTGCCAAGTTTGTTATTATTTATTATATTGTTTATTTTATATGTAGACTAAACATTTTACTGTGCTACAATGGGATTTATGGTTTAGGATGTAACTTATTGCTATATGGAGGTTATTATTTTTTTGTATTTATCTGTGGAGGCTTGTAATTAGCAATTTAGATATATATTATTGTTATTATAATGTTATTAGTCTGTAAGCTTTCCTAAAATGTAAAAAATAAAATAATAAATAAAGTAAATATAAAAAGTCATGAAAATGATTATTGTTTGTCAAACATGACATAATTATGTAAATACATATCGAATCACCAAAACTACTAACGCAACATAGTGGTGTCGATACTCATAATCAATAACTAAACTAAAATTAGAGAATCGTTATCTTTTACTAAAAGGCAGTGCGAGAAAAGGACGGCTATAGCTATGAACTAAGTTAGAGATGTCAAACTAGTTTATGCCTTGCGCTTCACCGTGTTTTTAATCGACATGTTTTTACGTGTACACTTAATTTGTATGGGAATATTAGTTCAACTAAATTTGACAGCTCTAATTTACGTCTGTCTTTTTCTTGTTTAATTAGAGAGAAAAAGGTAGGAATAGCCTAAATTAAGTTTAGTTTGTGCACAAGAGAATGCGCACCGTTTGTGCACAACAGAATCCAACCCAATGTCTATTTTAATATCAAAGATGCCTATGCCAACAAAGCCACGATGCGTTCTGAGCCCTAGCTGACGCAATCACAGGGCAACTTAAACGAAGACATATTTCCTCCATTAAAATAAATACAATAAACAAAATACATAATTGGTCTAAACATAACACTAGCTGAAACTCAACATTAAAACGCGGTTACGAAAACTACATTAGGGAGTTGGCAGAGCTAACGATATCACACAAGTTCTCAATTCAGTTCAGTACGGTGGCAATTTGTGCAATTTGCGCAAATTGCGACTACGAAGGAGTTTTAGCCTTATCGCGAGACTTGAGAACTCAACAGTAACGCTCAGTTCAGCTATGTATGGTAATTGGTTGAGTGCGAAGATGTTTCTGAAAGGGATATACAGACAAATACTGTTATTTAATAGGTAGTAGGTACTAATGTACTAAAGCAATGCTCCGGCAAAAAATAAATCCCACAGATTAACAACATGCTACTGGTGATGAAAGACAGCTTTTGTCCACAGGATGTATTCCACCGCTTTTGCGGACAAGTGCCATCGGAACGCACAAAGACTTTAGTGCAACTAAGTGATACATACTAACATAGTTTTAAGTTTTATTTACTAACACAATTGTTATTATATGTATACTTAGGTTAAGGTAATTATCTATGGGTCTTCGTAACCTGAAAATAAATGGTTTATTATTATTATGTCTTTTATTTATTTGTATTTACATATTGTTTACATTTTTAAATATTTAAATAAAAAGGATAAAAAAACATTTAAAAATATAAAAATAGTATCCCACTGGTATAGGGAACAAGGTCCAAGCTACCGGCGTTCAGGGCTCCAGAGAGAGGAACCGCCTGACAATGCGAGCCGTGTTCAGAAGTACTGCTTTTTGAATCAAGCGCTTGATCCAGCCGTTATTGTTATTATACATTTATTTTGGTTTAAAAGAGTTGTGCCACTATTTTGGTGGAATAGAATAGAATAATACTTTATTTCAAAGTACTCTTAAATCTGAAATTCTAATGAAAGTGAGCTCTAGACAGAGTAACATTATTAGCAATTAAGATTGTCAAAAGACACTCACCCAAAGACTGACCGCGGCCAGTGCAGTTCAGCCTCAAAGATCATTCAATTTTCCTCCATTTTTAAGGTTCCGTACCAACTTAGCCTCCTCTGTCCGTCCATACGTCCGTCCGGTCCGTCCGTCTATCTGTCAGCGGGCTGTGTCTCATGATCCGTAATAGGTAGACTGTTGAAATGTTCACAGAATGTGTTTTTCTGTTGCCGCTATAACAAAATAATAATAATAAAGGTTGACGACATGTGGGATGTGGACTCAGCAATCATTGTACCGATAGTCGTGTCAGCCAATGGCTTAATAGCCACGAGCCTCGACAAACACCTCAGGCGGCTCTCGTTAGGCGGCTGGATCAAGGGCTTGATTCAGAAAGTAGTACTTCTGGACACGCCTCGCATTGTCAGGCGGTTCCTCTCTCTGGAGCCCTGACCGGCGTAGCTTGGACCCTGTTCCCGATACCTGTGGGATACTATTTTTTAATCGAAATATTTAAAAATATGATATAATATGTTAAACAAATGAATAAACGAAATAATAATAATAAAAATTAAAGGGGGCTCCCCTACTAGAAACGTGTTTTATTTTGCTTTTTATGCTAAATCTTATTTATGGCAACAAGTAGACACGTATATAATCTTTAATGATGGTACGGAACCCTTTATTTGTTTATTATTAACCTCATTCTCTCACAACAATAAACCTCTACTTAGAGAAAATTCCTTGAATACTCAATTACCAAATACCAAGGTATACTCCTTGATGTAATCTAACACTAATCAGCCAGATCTTCATTAGCTCACGATATGTAATTAGACTAAGTTTACATAATAATTATTATTATGCCGTGGTGCAAATTGAGTGGCAATTAGGTCATTGTCGAGATGGCTCCGAGGCTTGTAAAGCACGAGGCAGCAGGTTCGAACCCTGGTGATTTTCTGAGTTATTTTGTTGAATAGACAAAATATACTTTTTTTTTATTGTTGATAGGCACGCGTTTGACCATTGTCTCACCTGATGGTAAGCGATGATGTGGTCGAAGATGGAGCACGCTTGCTTAGAAGTAACCTATTCACTCTTGACTTGAAACACAGATACTTTATTTTATACTAAAAAAGTTACACAACTACTCGTATATACACAATCTTAAATCTATGGGTCTTATGGCGGTCTTATCACTGACAACGATATCTACTAGACAACCTTTGGAAGGACTGAAAGTACTGTAGCGACATCTATGACGCTACATACGAACTAGAACAGCAAAATTCCTACATCGCGCAAGCAGAGTTCTCCGCGCGATTTGAACATATACAACAGCCCGAAATCAACTATCGGGCAGTTGCCCGGACCAGACACAACACCCGTCTGGTCGGAGGATCCTCCCTTTTCAATGGAGGTTGTGGGACTTTACACCCTGTTCCGCATACCTCTAAAATGGCGACCCTCGACTATTAACCTGAGCGCAGCCTTCATCATGACGTCATCACCTCGTCAGCGCAGCCTTCGTGCAGCTACTCCAGCGTGACGTCATCATCATCACTTCATCCAAGCTCTTCAGCAACGAGTCATACAGCCAGCCAGTACAACGACAACGCCGACAACGATACGCCGACAACGATAACGCCGACAACGATACGCCGACAACGATAACGCCGACAACGATACGCCGACAACGATAACGCCGAAACGATACGCCGACAACGATAACGCCGACAACGATACGCCGACAACGATACGCCGACAACGATAACGCCGACAACGAAACGACGCACCGCTCCGACTCACTGGAGCCCGCAGCAGTACTCCAGCTCACTGGAGCCCGCAGCAGTACTCCGACTCACTGGAGCCTGCAACATCATCCCGACTCACTGGGATGTCATCACCCCAGACAGTTCCAACTCACCGTGAACTATGCGCCTCTTCCGGTTCCGACTCACTGGAACCAGCCTTCCACTGGCCCGGCAAGCATCACGTATGAACGACTCATCGAGAAGAGAACAATCGATCTCCGATCTCTGGAGGGGAGTGAAGTAGCGACATCTATGACGCTACATACGAACTAGAACAGCAAAATTCCTACATCGCGCAAGCAGAGTTCTCCGCGCGATTTGAACATATACAACAGCCCGAAATCAACTATCGGGCAGTTGCCCGGACCAGACACAACACCCGTCTGGTCGGCGGATCCTCCCTTTTCAATGGAGGTTGTGGGACTTTACACCCTGTTCCCTCTAAAGTACTAAAAATATAAATAAGGTAGTCATTGGTGTACTGCTTTTTTTTTTTTTGGGGTGGGATGGAAATCATACAATGACTTGTTCCGCTCTAGGGTGGAGCGGAAGGGCGTGTCAGACTCTTACTGACAAAAACCGACCCCTGTTCCTCTCTGCCCTGAATGCCCAGGGGCGAGGTAACTCTTTCGAATTTATCCTCAACCCCCGGGCTTGCTGTAGATATTGGTGTACTGCTGTGGTGGAGGTCTGGAGGAGCTCGTGGCTAAAGTAATAACAGCCGCACGGGTCGACCCATCAAGTTAAGCTACGCTAGCCGGAGTTGGTCCATGGATGGGTGATCATCTGAAACTCCTCCGTGCCTCGGAAAGGGCGTTAAGCCGTTGGTCCCGGCTGTCAATCGTGGATCACACTCGATACGGGTAGTCAGAAGCCCGAAAGTCTGACATCCAGTCTTACCAAGGGGTATCGTATTACCCAGTAACTGTGTTGTGGAGGTCATATAGGCAGTCGCCATGTAAAATACTGGTATTCAGCTGCATTCGGTTAGACTGGAAGCTGACCCCAAGATAGTTGGGACAAGGCTAGCCAGATTGAGTCGGTGGTTTTCTGCTAATAAAAGTAGGTAATCATATACAGGGTGTAACGGAAAGGTGTGGTCATATTTTAGAAACTGCATCTGCCCATCGATATGAACAACTTTCTTCAAGAAAACCTAAGGAAATTCTCAAAAAATTTTTTTACCTCCCATACAAATTTTGATCAGCTGATGATAACTTTGTATGAAAAGTCCAATTTTTTTATTGGGAAATTTCTGTTTTTTCTTAGAGAATGTTATTCATACCCATGGGCTGAGCCGGTTCTCAAAATATGACCACACCTTTCCGTTACACCCTGTATAAATTTAAATAGGTAGGTAAATCCAACCAACAACCAAACAACCAATATTGTGGTACCTAGTGAAAGAAGTAAAAGTAAACAAACGTTAGGAAGCGTGGTCATCAATTCTCAAACCTTCGTTTAGATATATTATCTTATTTGTCAAACGTGTCGTTAATAAAGCCAAAAGAGTAAACAAGATTCACATAAATCAAGATTTAAAAGTCTCGGAAAAATCGCATTTTAACCGACTTCGAAAAAGGAGGGACTTTTTTTATGTATGTCCGTTTTGGTTTTCTCCAATTACGAGTAGGTATGTTTAAATTCCACGTTACATGTTATTGGGGTTTTTAGTTCTGGTGTATAACAAGTAAAAAGTGAAAAATAAAAAACTTTTTTACAAAAAAAACAACCGACTTCCAAAAAAGAAAATACGCTAAAAATTAAAAAATAACTTTAATTTCGGAAGTCGGTGTCAAATAACGAAGAAATAAAATACAAACACCGACTTCCGAAATTAAAGTTTTTTTTTTTTTCTGTCTTTTTTAAACGTTGCTCTACCCTAGGAATTATTTCTGTATCGTGGGTGCGTTCAAAAACATGTAAACTCACATACACAAGACACTAAGACCCGGAACAACTATCTGAATGCCATACAAATATTTTTTCCGTGCGGGGATCGAACCGGCGACACGCAGCACAGCAGCCGAACGCTCTACCACTGCACCAACCGTGCACTGTTGTCTTAAATTTAATTTTGCCAGTCGCAGGAGTGTTTGGAAGAGTTACCGTGGCCCTGGCACAGCCAACTAAAGGAACAAGGGTGGGTTTTAGTCAGTAAGAGTCTGACACACTACGCAACCCAGAGCAGAAGTTATTTGATGATTTAAGAGGGAACAGGGCCTGCCTGGAAATTGAAAAATAGGTATATGAACAAACTATTGCCGTCGTGCTTCCTCAAGACTGCCCCCGTAAAGTGCGATAGAGACCGGTTTACTGGTGGTAGGTTTCGACCGATGGCTTGCGACCACCCACTGGGCAAAGACGTACCGCCAAGCGGCCTGGCCGTGTTCCGGTACGATGCTCAGTGTAGCCAATCCAGAGGAGTTGGGTCGAAATTGTTGTTCCATTGCAGGCAGACCAACCGGGCTCGCGCTGATATGGATGTATCGGGAGACTAGTCGCGGAGGGTAGCGGGATCCGAGGCACGGTGCGCCGCTGGCCGACCGCAGTTAGTAGGGGGCCCAAGTAGTGTACTAGCCACACACGAAAGGCTGCCCCGCCAACTGAAGAAAAATCCCGGAATGTACCATCGTGCTGGTTGGCGACCAGACGAGAGGGCCCGATGGACATTCCCGGGGGGGCTCGGGCGTCCCCGCAGTCTCCAGACTAGTCCCCCAATGATACCGTCCTGTCAGTGCGTACCCGAAGGTAGCCAGCATGGAACCTCATTTCACTTCCTTCTCCTCTCCTTCCTTCACTCTTCACAACAATGAAAGGCATTAAAAAGAAAAAAGCTGTACAGCGGCAGCACTCCCTCTCACACAAAGTGCACCTATCCAACATTCGAGGTCTGCACTCAAATCTCGCCGCAGTCCACCACCACCTAGAGACTGAGAGAGCAACTCTCTTATTCCTTTCGGAGACGCAGATCGGATGTCCGTCTGACGTGGCGTACCTATCTTACCCAGGGTTTACCCTGGAGCACAATTTTAAGCCACGCGCTGGTATATGCATGTACGCCCGGGACGACATCTGCTATCGGCGTCTCCATAACCTTGAGGACTCCAGGTTTTCAACTCTTTGGGTCCTAGTGGACACAGGACTAGATAAAATTGTCTACGCCTGTGTCTACCGTTCGCACAGCGGTGATCTGGAGACAACTGGGCTCACACAACACCTGAGTAAAGCGGCGGATGTGGCTCAGCAACGGTACCCATCAGCCCAATTGGTGTTACTGGGGGACTTCAACGCCCACCATCAGGAGTGGCTCTTCCCATACCAGTACACAGACCATGCTGGACAAGAGACGTATAAGCTAGCGCTGGCGTTAAATCTTACCCAGCTGGTCCAGGGGGCAACGAGGGTGCCGGATGTTGATTCGCACACAGCCAATTGCTTGGACCTTCTGCTGACAACAGATCCAGACCGTTACTCAGTGTCGATTTCTTCACCATTGGATACTTCCGACCACTGTCTGGTGAAATCTGTATCCGTCTACTCCCCGCCCGATCCTAGCCCTAGAGGCACCAGGCGGGTTTGGCGATACAGGTCAGCAGATTGGGATGGCATGCGATCTTTCTTCGCATGTTATCCTTGGCGGCCCACTTGCTTTTCTTCGACTGATGTTTCGTCGTGCGCGGACGCCGTGACGGATGTGTTGCGGCGGGGAATGGAGTACTACATTCCATTCTCTGACGTGACAATGTCTGGTAGGGCTCGACCATGGTTTGGTGCCGAGTGCAATCGCGCTGATGCGCTTAAACACGCGGCCTACCTGGCATGGGTCGACGCTCGGACGCGCAAAGCGAGTGACGTGAGTCAGAAGAAGAGAGCCTTCAACAGGGCTGCCAAGTTCTGCAAGAAGGTGTTGCGGGGGGCTCGGTTTGACCACATTGGCCGAATTGGGAACAAACTTGCTTCTTACCCAGCTGGTAGTAAGGCGTTTTGGTCCCTGGCTAAGTCGGTTGAATCGAACCTCTGCCGCTCCTCACTACCTCCACTGCTGAGACCCGACGGGTCGCTGGCCCACTCCGCTGAGGAGAAAGCAAGCCTGTTTGCCTCTCTGTTTGCGGAATCTTCGCGTCTAGATCCTGGTGGCGCGAGGCCCCCTGGTACTCTTGGTGGATGCGAGTCGATTATGTCAGACATTCGCATTCATCAGAAGGATGTCCGGAGGGTACTGCGTAACCTGGACGTGAACAAGGCTAGTGGTCCCGACGGGATACCGGCAATTGTACTGAGGACGTGTGCGCCTGAGTTGTCTCCGATCTTGACACGCCTATATCGCCTTTCGTTTGAGACTGGAAAAGTGCCGATGGCTTGGAAGCAAGCTAACGTGCAACCCGTACCCAAGAAGGGTAGTCGAGCTGACCCAACAAATTATAGGCCCATCTCGGTAACTTCCGTTCTCTGTAAGAGTATGGAACGTATACTGAATGGTAAGCTCCTAGCATACCTAGAAGCTAACGATATCCTAAGTGACCGACAATACGGCTTCCGCCGAAATCGGTCAACGGGAGATCTTCTAGCGTATGCCATTCACATCTGGAGTGAGGCCATCGACAAACAAGGGGAAGCCCTTGCGGTCTCCCTTGATATCTCGAAGGCCTTCGACCGGGTCTGGCACGACAGCTTAATTGGCAAGCTTCCTTCCTTCGGTCTGCCCGCTGGATTGTGTGATTGGATAGCAGATTTCTTGAGGGATCGGTCTATCCGAGTAGTCATAGATGGCTGCTCGTCCGGACTGCTGGCTATTAATGCCGGTGTTCCTCAGGGGTCGGTGCTCTCGGCAACATTGTTTTTGCTGCATATTAACGATCTGCTAAAGCCCGGTACCTTTGGGTATGCAGACGACAGCACTGTTGCCGAGAGATACGTGCCGGACGCACGAGTCAGTGGGTCTCAGGTCCGGTCTCTCCGAGAGGCTATGGTTGGGCGCTTGAACATGTCCTTGCAGGCTGTCTCAGAATGGGGCGATGCCAATCTGGTTAAGTTCAATGCTGCTAAGACCCAGGCGTGTCTTTTTCTGCTAAAAGGAGCCAATTTCACCCGGCTCCATGTTTCCGAAGTGTAACCGTGCCGATAATCGACCGACTTGATCTTCTTGGTGTTACTTTAACATCTACCCTCAATTTTGGTCCCTTCATAGAGGCTAAGGCTCAAGTGGCTGCCAAAAAGTTGGGGGTCCTCGCAAAGGTGAGACGATACTTCACGCCGGAACAGCTGCTCCAACTCTATCAAGCGCAAGTTCGATCGTGTATGGAGTACTGCTCTCATCTTTGGGACGGATCTGCAAGATACCAGCTTGATGCCCTTGAGTCAATTGAGAAACGAGCCAAGGGGATCATCGGCAATGATAGACTCGTTGAGTCAAAACTCCAAAGTCTTGAACATAGACGCCGAGTTGCTAGCCTGTCGGTTTTCTATCGATTACATTTTGGGGAGTGTGCGACGGAATTGCATGATTTGATTCCGCCAAGCCCGTTTCATCTAAGGACCACAAGACGTACGGCGAAGTGCCACCGGTTCATGGTGGACATCCCATCCATACGCACAAAGCGTTTTGAGAAAACATTCATTGCACGTACAGCTAGAGAGTGGAATTCTCTACCGGAGTCTGTGTTTCCTGTAAGATACAACCTGGGAGTATTTAAGTCAAGAGTGAATAGGTTACTTCTAGGCAAGCGTGCTCCATCTTCGACCACATCATCGCTTACCATCAGGTGAGATAGTGGTCAAACGCGAGCCTATCAAACATAAAAAAAAGACAGCTGCAGCTCAGACCAATTTAATCACAAAATTTTTTGACGAGATCGACGTTTCGTATTCCCCTTTTTTCTCCTCGAAAACTGAGCCGATTCAATTATTTTTGGCACAAAAATTTTAAGAAAGAGTATGTATAGGTTCCTATTAAATGTTTAATGTTAAAAACCTTTTTTCAAAAAGAATTTTTCTGGGAGTCCTCTTATCACGGCGATAAAAATAGGCCATTTTTTGTAATTTTTGGCGGGTCATATTTTTATTACTTATTGTTTTTGCAAAAAAGGAAATGACAGGAACGTGCCTACAGCAGACCTTGTTTTTATAAAAAAAACTATTTCTTTAAAAGCATTACTCAAGAAGAAAAAAGGGGAATACATTTGTATAGAGAATCGTAGCCCCTGTTCCCTCAAAAAAATCTTATACTTAATTAGCTAAATTAAGAAAGAAAAGAAAAAATATTTATTTTGCACAAATAACAAACGCACATTAATTTACAAAAGACTAGTATCCAAGCAAATAAAATATTTACTAAACTAAATTGCCTAGTGATGAAGTGATCTCGAAATCATTTTTATGGTCACACCAAAGACCACCATAGACAATGCATGTCTAGGATGTGGTGCACTACTACACACCATAGACGAAACGTAGGTCTATAACGCCTCGATCAATGACATTAGGAGATCACGACACACAAGAAACAAAACAGAACGTATACAAACAAACGTAAAGAAAATAAATATTACATATCTGAAACTGTGCATCGTATCCGTAGCATTTAGCTTGCGTATGAACAAACATGAAGCTAATCTGTTGACATCGACGATCTGCTGACGATTTGATCTGACACGCTTCAATGGCATGTTAATTGATATCCGCTCTGTGTACCTCATTATTCAAAATATGATATACCTAATCATTCATGCTTGTTATTATACTACAAACATAGTTTGCAGCAGAGATGTAATTGCTGGGGAGTTAAGCGCTTCTCAGTTAGAACACAAGTCTAAATCTATTTACTGGCCCGTTGGTCTAGTGGTTAGTGACCCTGACTGCTATGCCGGAGGTCGTGGGTTCGATTCCCACCCAGGACAAATGTTTGTGTAATGAGCAAGATCATTTGTTCTGTGTCTGGGTGTAATTTATCTATAATATGTATGTATTTAGAAATATATAAGTATGTTTATCAGTTGTCTAGTACCCATAACACAAGCTCTGCTTAGCTTGGGACTAGACGGCGTTGTGTGATAGTTGTGGAATATTATTATTATTTCGTTTATTATTTTTTTTAACATATTAAATACATTTTTAAATATTTCTTAAAAAAGAATATATAAAAAACATTTAAAAATATAAAAAATAGTAGCCCACCGGTATCGGGAACAGGGTCCAAGCTACCGGCGGTCAGGGCTCCAGAGAGAGGAACCGCCTGACAATGCGAGCCGTGTCCAGAAGTACTGCTTTCTGAATCAAGCCCTTGATCCAGACGCCTAACGAGAGCCTCCTGAGGTGTTGATCGAGGCTCGTGGCTATTAAGCCATTGGCTGACACGACTATCGGTACAATGATCGCTGAGTCCACATCCCACATGTCGACAACCTCGCGAGCCAAGTCAATATACTTGATTTGTTTATCTTTCTCGGCTTTCACGAGGTTCTCGTCATGTGGGACGGTAATGTCAACAATCATTGCACGCCTCTGGATTCGGTCCACCACCACTATATCAGGCTTATTGGCTACAATAGTCCTGATATAAATATATTATTATTTTTATTATTTATTATTATTATTAGATACAGGCATAAATATTCATCTATTTATTACACTGGCAATTTTATTTAGATTGTGTGTGCATGTAGGATAGTAATTAATTTTTCAACATACTTATTCGAAAACCCGCTCCTATCCCTGCCGCTTTTAGGCTTGCAATTTAGTGTATTTCGCACTTGTTCGGAAAAGTGCGGCGCCCAGCTCCACAGTTTATTATATCAAGGGGCATGAAAATAAATACGCGAATCATTTTTCACAATATCTTTTATCTAAATTTTATGTAAGTATAGAAAGCTTTATTAGTTATCTATACATATAATAAATCTGTAGAAAAGTCATTTTTGTACATTGAAGAAATTGAAACAAAAAATAGCCAGCGTGTGAAAAGATAAGTAACAGAACCCATTTCCATCATTTTTGAAATTTTTGTCTGTTTGTCTGTTTGTCTGTTTGTCTGTTTGTTTGTGCGCACATCACGTAAAATCTACGAATTCAATGCTGACAATGTTTATATACAAAAATTATACGCAACTTGAGGATTAACTTAGTTTTTGTTTCATCGAAATCGGTTCACTCTATCAAAAGATATGATTAATTTAGTGAGTTCAAGAAGTAAAATATTACGTTACGCAATTAAGTATAAGTACTTGCAACGACATCTTAAGACTAAAAATAGAACTAATGTTGATAGTTGAAATCTAAATCCGATAGATGGCGTTGTGCAAATGACGTCATTTTCTGAATCGCGGTGTTAAGATTTTCCGCGCGAGGATGACGTCCACCGTGTTTACTAGGCAAATTGGGTTTCGTTAGGTGTCTTAAAAGTTCTTGCGTGTGTCGTAAAAGTTCTTTGGTTGCTTGGTTTATCGATTTTCTAAATTGGTCGAAAAAAAAGTATTTGCTTATCTTATTGGTTTCGTTTGGTCAACTTTGGTCATTGGTTTGAAGTACGAAGTAAAGATTGTATTTGATTTACTTCGTAGTTTGAATCCAATAGTGCCAATCGTTATACAGTAAGTTAGTGTTGCCAATTCGTTGAGTCACGACCACGAACAGACGATACGTTGTCACACTAGACTGTTCGACGCACCGATCTTTTAAGTTTGTAGGCTATTCAGTCATAAGTGTGTTAAAAAAAGCGTTTAAACCAGAATTATGGCAAGTACTGACGACCTGTGGAATGAAGTCATTAAAACATGGAATCCTATATATTTTCGTCCTATTTTTACTGTCGAAGTATGTGTAAATACTAATAATGAACTAATTTCCATATTACGAGCAATATTCTAACAGATTAGTTAGTAAATCATACAAAATTATCAACAAAATACGGACGCCGGACGCGGCGCTCTCCCCTTGTTTTTTATTTCAATATTGTCGTTTTCAACACACTTTGAACCTACTGCATGTTTAGTTTTTCGTTAAGCTTGAATCTTGAAGATTCTTTTGATATATTACACTAATACACAGGGTTTTAAATACAATTGTATTTACATTGTAAATGCAGAGCTCCTGTCAGTTTCGCAACAACAGAAAATGGCCACAGAAAATCAACTTTTAACTTTTTTTTCTGGTATTCTCGTAGCTTGCATAACAGTGCGCCCAGTTTTATTTGACGCAAAATTTAGTTGAGTAACGTCTATAATAGAGAAAAACCGACTAAAAGCTGAGGACCATAGACAAAAACCGATTTTAATGGGAACACACCGCGGTAGCCATAATTGAGGTAGCAACGGTTCTGAGCCATGTTAAAAATGCGGAGATTCTGGTTCTAGACGGGCGAGTGGATAAGTGTTGTTAGTTTTGTTTATTGCTTTAATTTTCCTTGAAAATGCCTCAAAGAAAAAAAACTAACCTTTCGCTGCGTAGCCGAAATGCGAAAAGGATGAGACTTTGTAGGTCTCAGGAATCGGAAGAAGATCGTGAAGCACGGTTATCTGCTAACCGATATTTTGGCACCTCGCAACGACCAAGCAGCAGCAATAAATTCTCAAATATTGGTACATGTTTCTGGAGAAAGTAGGGAATATTTATCTATTAACACGGTTTTAGAAGAAGGAGATGCCACCCACTATCCAGTAGAGTTTTTAGACTCTCTAAATACACCAGGTCTTCCAGCACACAAAATTTATTTAAAAGTCGGAGTACCAATCATTCTACTCAGAAATTTAAGCCCACCAAAACTATGCAATGGAACTCGGTTGAGAGTAACAAATCTCCAACGAAATGTCATCGAAGCCGAAATCTTAACAGGTTGCGGCTCCGGTGATGTTGTTTTCATTCCCAGGATACCCATTATCCCCAATAATTTTCCGTTTACTTTCAAACGTGTGCAATTTCCTGTAAGCCTCTGTTACGCTATGACTATTAATAAAGCCCAAGGCCAGACGTTATCCGTTGCGGGTGTAGACCTTACTTTTGATTGTTTTTCACACGGCCAACTCTATGTTTCTCTATCACGTGTTAGCAACCCAAACAACCTTTTTGTATATGCTCCGGGTAATTCCACCGCTAACATAGTATATAGAGAAGCATTAACGTAATCAACTATACCAAAGTCAGGACTCTTATCTAAATCATCAAAAAGGTGATATACTCTTATCTAAACGACGTTGTTTTGTTCTCGACAACCACGCGAACGAAGTCGCGGGCACAGCTAGTTTTTTAATAAATGTGTTGAAAAAATAGTTTTTTATAGGTGGCCATTACAGTTTTTCGTATCTAAGACGACTTACCCTGAAACAACCAAGTTCACTTCCATTGTAATCGGAAGTGAGCTTGGTTGTCATCATCATCATAACTAAAAATAAATTATACCCCTCGTTTATAGTCAAAATACCATCAAAACTTCTGATAAACAAAGATATCCAACAACAATTGAGACTGGAATCGCGACAATAAAACTCAAAATATTCTCTATGCAAATGTAAGAGACTCATCTATATGGGACGTGTGTTCATTACACCGCACGACCCGGAGACGACACGTCCATAGGATAATTACGTCATCGTCCAGTCCGTCGACAGATTAAAAGGTACGGGAATAATTTGGAGATGAAATTGTCCGGTAAATTTTAAGTTTGCTTTGACAGCGATTGTTGAGAATAACGTTAATTCCTATTCGGTTTGAAAACAAGAGCAATGAGAAGCATTATTTTAAGTTAACTTTTTAATTTCCATATATATAGTAATCAACAAATCAAAATTATAGGTGGTCTACTCATTACCAAAAGTATCAACACAAAAGGTACAGTACAAAGGTAAGGTTTTATAGGGGTGCGAGTTTCATCCCCAGACAAATTCAGATTGGAATATGCTATTCGCAAAAGTGGATTTCGATAGCAAGACTTTCGTACAGCGTAGGTAACAGTTTTTCGAATCAGCGTGTTCGCGAGAACGTCATTCGATATAGCGGTTTTCGACTCAATATGTTTTCGAACTGGCGTACCACTCGTAAAGTTTTTTGAAATAGCGTGCGTCGCAATAACGTCATTCGAAACTTCATATCACTCCCCAGATTGATGTGAAATTTAAAAACGACTAGACAGATTGATATATAGTTTAGAAAAGACTAGGCAGATTGATATGTTGTTTAAAAAAGACATTATAGTTCAATCAATCTGTCTAAGATCTATTGAATTATAAGTTGTGAAATGTGGGCGTATTATCCTCCAGCCATAAGTAATGCTGATACATTTAGGATTCACCGGTACGTCTTTTTCTTCTAAACATACAGAGCCACAATAAGATAGTTTCTCATTTCTTTCCAGCCACATTATCATCTTGCATATTCCTACATTGCAAATCTCCACACAAAGAAAAAATTATACCTGACACACATAGATCCAGCCTCCCTTCCCTTTAGGGTGGTTTCAAGGGATTTTTTTCTCTCTTAAGGCATGGTGATGAATAATTGGCGGGCCCTCCCCAGGTTCAATGCACCTGCTTGTCTGCCTACCCTCTATTTGCAGGGGTGCTTAGCTACTGAGTCAGTGTGCCAGTGACATCCTTGTCTTATGGGTATGTCGGTGTCATTAAGTGCCAAAGGTTTCAATGGCTTGCATGGAGTTAGGCTTTTAATTGATGGGAGGGAGGTTAGAATGTTGTGATGTGCTATTGATCCCATGTTTCAAATATAAGGTACATTTTTATTATTTATTTAAACTTCATGCAACAAAACAAAGGCGGACTTAAAGCCTTAGGCATTCTCTACCAGTCAACCAAGGGTGGTGGAGAGATAATATGGCAGGTGCATAAAAAAAAAAACAAACAAAGCAATACCAAGTAGAAATAATAAAAAAAACGGAATGAAAATATATATAATAACTACCAATAAATATTCATATATATATATAAAGTAATAAAAAGGGTTTTTGAGACGACTCTACTCCTTGTGTAGAAAATAATTCCGCAACTTCCGCTTGAATGCATACTGACTGTCTGTGTGTGATTTTTCTCTGTCGCTTTAACCCGTCTGCGGTAATTTTTTTCGAGAATATGTATGCAAGTCGCCGTTTGACGGCACGGTTGGCGTAGTGGTTGAGCGTTCGGCTGCTGCGCTGCGTGTCGCGGGTTCGATCCCCGCACGGAACAAATATTTGTATGGCCTACAGATAGTTTTTCCAGGTGTCTTGTGTATGTGAGTTTACATGTTTGTGAACTCACCAAAGATACAGGAATAATTCCTAGTGTGGGACAATGCTTTTTTATTTTAAAAAACTAGGTATATATTAGAGGATATATTATATATCATTAGATTAGTTTTGACAGCTTAAGTGACCTAAGCTATATGAATTTTGAAAAAAAAACCGGCCTAGTGCGTGTCGGGCCACGCGCATAGGTTAGTTGCCCGTTGTAACATGCGGACTTAGTTCACGATTTTACAAAAAAAAAAGGTTTCAAAAAATTATTAAATGATCTTTAAAATGGTAAAGGTTTCATAAAAATACGCTTTATATTTTTGGCGTGATTCTCAATTTTTTATCCGCGTTAGACATAACTTTACAAATTAATTACACTATGTTATAAAAATATAATGTCAAATATTCTGAGATCAAATTACGACGGAAATTGTTTAGAGTAACATACATTTTTTTTAAAGAAATAAGACTAGTGGTTTAGACGTGATGTTCCATTAAAAACCATTAAAAGTCGCCCATTAACTGCGTCTTAAATAAGAGAAACAACTTCACTTATGTAAGGATTTTGTGTGTTGTACGAAATTTTTCAAGTATGTATTTTATAAATTGGTTGACTATTAATCATAAAGTAACAGAGCTAACTTAGTCGTGATATGTTTCCTTCAAAATGCGTTATTTATACAACAAACAAGATTTTTTAAGATTTTTCAAGCCAACAATTTAGGTTTCAGTAGGGGGGGACGCTCGACTCGAACAAAAAATATCACTTTAAAGTTAAATATTTCACAAACAAATTAATATATATTTATTCAAGCAAAATATCAGGTTTCTAATACTAACAGCCTGTAAGCTGTGCCTGACGGACAGACGGAAACTTTAAGGATTTCTTGTCCTTGTTAAGACTACGGAACCCTAAAAACAAAATAACGACCACCACTAGGTACGTGAGGTATTTTTATTATGACATATGGGGTAAAGTAAATATAACAACTGAGGTGAGAAGTGAAGTCGGTATAATCCTAGCTCAAAATTACCATGGTTTCTCATAACAGTATGAATTTGCTTGGTCCGGACATAACAGGAGACAACGTAAAAGAAGAAAAGGATCAGTTTGGTTTAGCGGATTTTAGAAAGCTAAGCCCATTTATTTCAAAAACTGAGGCACACAATTTCTAAAAAGTATAAACCAAAACACGATCTCCATATCGCCCAAAGCACGATATGGGAACCGGCGAATATATACGGAAGTATTTTTTATTTTTGTTTACCATCCTTTTCAAAAACAAAGGGCGTATCGCCTACATACTCAAAAACGACCTGAAGGCAGGATAATTAGAATAACCGTATGGAGTTTCATGGACAGTGAAAAAAAAAACACATAACCTCTCGCATCGTTAGGTTAGGTCGGTGTTGGCTTTCTGTTTTTTATTTGAACGGGCTTAAATAACATTGGGTATGAAAAAGATTTGTTAAGGTCGTTGTCTAATACAGCGTATCATGCCAAACGAATGGCGAAAGATTAGCGATTGAGAGCATTCGTTTTGATTCGGTCATGTTCGTGAACGGGTGCTGTGAGTTGAGATGAGACTGGTCATCTCTTAATTGCCATTTGCTTATTTTAATCTTTATTATTGCCATTTGCTTATTTTAATCTTTATTTTTTACAAGCTGCGCCCCGCGATTTTACCCGCCTAGACCGGAATAAAAGGTAGCCTATATGTTAATCCAGGCTATAAGCTATCTCACACATACTAAATTTCATCCAAATCGGTCCAGCCGTTTGAGCGTGAAGAAGTAACAAACATACACACTCACAAACTTTCACATTTATAATATTAGTAGGATTAACATTGTTCTCACATAATAGAAGCAACAGGGAATACGTAACTAGGATTTACTGTAACTAGCTTCTGTCAGTGGCTTCGCCTGCATAAAAAGGTTATAATCTATCTGAGTGCAACATTTCATTCAAATCTTTTCAGCCGTTTTTGCGTGATTGAAACACAAACATAAAAACTTTCGCATTTATAATATTAGTAGGAATTAGTAGGATACGACTACATAACATTATTTAAGAGGGTGTCCATGAAGTTTCTTGCGCGTTCTTCTCCATAGAGATCTACGCTTTGCAATGTGTGATTCTGAGCTTCTTCTTTCTGAATGATCGACTTCTTGAAAATTCAAAAGTGCCTGTAAATGATTCCATTGAAATAAATGCCAGTTTGAGTTACAATGTAAAAGAAATATTTGGAAGTCAGAAATTCAGAATGAGCTTGGGCATCACACTAGTAACAAAATATTCTGGCGAGCGTTTGGTCAATTTTACTAAGTCCATACCATATCATTCTATTATTGTACAGTGTAGTCGATCGAAACCTTTAAGGTACTTTTCCAGATCATTAATCGCTTTTTTGGAATGAAAACATGGCGGGTTTGGATACGAAAAACATAGAAAGCAAAGGATATTCCCATCGTATATCCCAAATTTTCTGCACGTAAAACAAACATTGTTTACAAACATGTTAAATAAATAGCCAAAACTCTTACATCTTCAATATTATCAGCCAATTTTTAAAATGTACTAACTTGTCACTTTTTTTACTTACAATTTTCAAAATCGTTTATTTTTTAGATACAGAATACAGTCACTTTGTTTTGTGTTGTTTTGTTTGTTTTTGTGTCTTTGTTTTCTTTGTGTTCCGACTCACCATTTGATGACCTTCCTCAAGGAAGAGTTTTGGCCGAAAGGTGTGCTGTATCGGCGTTTCCGCGGCCGGCTCCACGACACCTCGCCGCGTAACACGACGCCGTCACTTCGTGTACAGTAGTTTTTGTTTATTGTATAAAATATGTGTTAGTTTACAGTAATTTTTGTTTTATACTTATATATGTATTGTGTTTTATGGGCCATAGTTGCCTGAAATAAAGGATAAATTAATTGTCAATACTACGATAAAATTCTCAGCTTTATTTTACCGAGATCGCTCCTCTTTCAATGATTCCACATATTTTTCAGTTGCGTTGAAACACAAGACTACACCAATTTTACATCACAATATCCACTTGGAATCAATTTGCGAATAATAAAAACAGCCACTGAACTTCACTCGAAAAAAGCCCACCAAAAACTCCAGGTTGTAATTTATTGACAATAATCGAGAATTTTTCCGTTGTCATAGCGACTGAATCGAGTAGAAGTCCTTCAAACTGGAATTTAGACCTTAGAATCGGACTTACACCATCAACGCCATTCTTGACAGCTGGTCAAATCATTGCAGCACTTCAACCTCACTTTTCCCTCTCAATCCATAAGTAAAACTACAAAAAATGATGCCAGCCTTCTCGTTAAAAGCTAGTGCTACTCAACAGTGTTGCCACAATGACTGCATATTTACTATCCCATCGTTATTGCCCTGGACTAATGGACTCTGAGCACAACATTGTTTTCGTTTGCATCGAAACAAATGGACGAAACTGTTTTCGATGGCATTTTACTGCCTACCAAATGGAGTTTTTGTGGATGAGTATTGAGTACTTAATTTGGGAGTATTTTGTTTGGGTAAGAGTAGAATGCTGATTGGTTTACGTGATTATGTCGTGAGATATTGATATGAGTCTGTATTTCCTGATAGCTACAACCTGAGGTCTCTAAGACAAAAGTGAATAGGTCACTTCTAGAGAAGCGTGCTCCATCATTGACCACATCATTTCTTACCATCAAGTGAGATAGTGGTCCAACAAGAGCCTATCTTATGCAATGAATATGTTTGTGGTACTTTTAAAGCAGCACAGATATATTAATTTTGTAACTGAAAGAAAGCAGACTGTGAGACAACTGAGGTGGTACGGACATGTCTTGAATAGGACAGAGCAACACTTCGTGAAGGTGGCTCTGAGCATACCAGAAGGAAAAAGTGGCCGAGGACGACCTCCTTTGACATGGTGAACCAGTTTGACGAATCATCCTAAATAGGAGAAACTATACCAGACCCGACAACTCTTGATAAGACGTCTTGGTGCCGTGAAATGAGGGGAGCTGACTCCAACTAAAGTGGGAATAAGGCTAGGAAGGGGAAGAGGAGGTAATGTCTGAATGCACCATGCTC
This sequence comes from Polia nebulosa, assembly GCA_951329385.1. Classification (NCBI taxonomy): domain Eukaryota; kingdom Metazoa; phylum Arthropoda; class Insecta; order Lepidoptera; family Noctuidae; genus Polia; species Polia nebulosa. The sequence goes on from OX589609.1 coordinate 5,808,481, forward strand.
TCTGATCCGGTCACGAAAATCCCACAAGGTTAACCAACGACCTGGTGAGGGTCAGAGAGTTTGATGGATGCAAGACGCACAAAACCGGTCGTTCTGGCTACACTTGGGGGATGTCTTTCGGATGAAATGATAATGATGGTAGAACGCTGAGTGAGTGATACATTTTTTTCCCGAAAAATTGCACGGTTCCTGCTAAGCCACATGACGGAAACTGTAAAACAAAATAGCTAATAACTCATATGTTAAATGTCATTACCAAATCCACTTACCACACACATGAACAAAAACATAAAAGAACAAAACACAAGACCACTTAACAATATAAAGCGCTCGCATTATCCATTCAGAACACAAAAAGCTGCATTTATCTCAAAACAAGAGAAAAGGAAAAATGCGAGCTACTCGTATCATAAAATAAAATGGAAGATCAAGTGCAGGACTAAGTCGAGAGAATAATTAGCATGGAGCTCGAAAGCACGTAATTCTATATTGTGAAGAAATATTATTGTCTTCGTTGCTTATTTGTAAGATGAAGAGTTTCTTGTGAAATTGGTAAAACAATTATTGTAATAAACTATGACGCAGATGTATGGTATCAATGCTTCTTAACCTACTTCAAAAAAGAAGGAGGTTTTAAATTCAGATGTTTAATTTTTTTTTATGTATTTTCGGGCATAATTTTGTCACGTATTGTTTTGTGTAAAGATTTTTTTGTTTGCGGAGGTTTATTCCGAAATGGTTCCTGTTAAATTTCGTATAGATCTGATGTTGACTTTCGGACACAAACAATAGAACTCATCAATAAATGATAGCAAATCTGCCGAACAATAGAACTCATCAATAAATGATAGCAAATCTGCCGCGATTGCTGCAATCGTCTGTCTGTTTATTTTTTCACCCTAACCAGGTCATCGGTCCACCTTGTGGGAAGTCTTTCAACGCTTCCGATACGCTTTCGGCCCCATCGACCATTTGTTCTGCAAGCAAGGCCCTACTTAAGTTTGGCGATTCTTACCACTCAAGTTTGGCAATTATTTGCGCAATCGAGAGATTACTTCCAGAGATTTTCTCTTAAAAAGTCTTCAAAGTTAGTTCAGATTCTAGAGCTATAACTAAATTTGGATTCAGAAGAAAAATATACCACGTATCCCTATGGTGGTATATTTATGGTGTCGGACGTAAAAGAATAGTACCATCCCATAACTACCCGTGGGTGTCGTAAGAGGCGACTAAGGGAGCTTGAGCCCTAGTGCATACTACTAAAGCACCTTGGGTCACCCGCGCGGTGGTGGGTAAACCACCAACAACAGCATTCCCAAGGAGGGTTGGCGTCAGTCAGGCGGCGGGCTATAAAACTTCTGCCAAAACCTTTTGCAACATGGGATAAGGGCAGGAGAATGATGAAGAAAAATATACCACGTATCCTATAAGAAAAATCAAAATACAAATAGAAAACCATCATAAACGGCCACATCAGAATTCTATGAATAACTGAACATGTCAAAAGGCAAACATGAATACTATCTCCAATCGTACCCTTTTCTCCCTTTCAATGTATGTCAAGAGACTCTCAGCAATAGTGCTGATGTACCAGCCCTTTATTTAATCCACAGTCAACTGTATGACAACAAGAATAAAGTAGATTTTAGGGAAGCAAGTAAATGTTTAGAACTTTCAAGTATTTACCGTTTAGATTTATCAGACGTGTTTTTGACGGTTGGTTTAGAATGTGTAGAGGAAAGGTACTTTAAAATGAATGTGTGTGTGTGTGTGTTTTGGAGATAAGTTTTGGGTACTTATACTAGATTTGTATAGAAAGTAGTTGCTATGGTTTTATTTTAATAAAGAGTTTTTTATGTCCTTATAAATGTAACAACTGCGTGCCACAAGGGTCTATTTTGTGGCCACCATTATTTTTAAATACACATATTTATCAAGTAATTTGCATTTTATTTGTTGAGTACAATTCTGCCCAAAATAACACGAAAAGCCATCAATTACAAAAATGCCCGTTAAAATCAACAACGAAAAAAATTTCCCTTAAAAGCACTTCCAATTTCAAAGCCAATTTTAACTGCATATTGCGCATTGATAAAATTTGAAAGCAATCTGTAACCGTTTAACATACAAACGATTGATGTAAATGACAAAGGTACGATGTAACGATGTAAATAGCGTTACATTGTTTGCATGTGACCACAGTGTGGTTCGTTGACGTAGGAAATTGTGGAGTGGTACTTGCACAATTAGTTAATATTTTGGTAACTCTATAGAAAACGAAAATAACTTAGCTATATAATTTATTTGCAGACGACAGCTGACAATCCATTTTTCAGGAGTCTTTTTTTGAGTTTCTCTCTTCTTTTGAGTACTGATAAGCTTTTTACAATTGTTTAGAAAAAAATTGAGTAACGTTCCAAGAAAGAACCACAGAATCAATGTCATTTGGAAAACGAAAATGAACGAAAAATATTTATTTGGTGACAATCACCAGGTTCACGCACCAGGTTAAAACAAAAGTTACGTAGAGTGTGCCTCACGGCTGCGCCAAAAAGGTTCATTATAGCAATGTTGCTAGACAGATGCTGTCTGACACTAATCTTCCAATGAACTTTGAGTGACAAGTGATGGAGGAAATGGTTTCAAACATAGTCTGCCTAGCCATTTCCCAACTTCCAGTCTAACCGGATGCAGCTGAATACCAGTATTTTACATGGAGCGACTGCCTATCTGACCTCCACAACCCAGTTACTGAGTAATACGATACCCCTTAGTAAGACTGGTTGTCAGACTTTCGGGCTTCTGACGACCCGTAACGACTGTCAAAGATCCAAGATTGACAGCCGGGACCAACGGCTTAACGTGCTTTCCGAGGCACGGAGGAGTCTCGGTATGTAAAGATGGTCACCCATCCATGGACCAACCTGGTAAGCGTACCTCAAATGGTTTCAAACATAATATACTATAAACAAATATAAATACCGTTAATACTCGTACAATAAATAAACTTGTTGTTTCAAAATTTCAGATAAAAAATAAAAATATTGACATAGAAAACCAGAGTCTTTTTATATGTTATTGTGTAAAATATTATCCATAAAAATCGCCATGTGGGGCTACTCCATACGTTTCTCACTTCACTGTATTCCCGCGATGCCCAAAGCGGGCATCAATCAAACTCGCAAATTGCTCCGCGCTAGCCGACAGCCTCGCCCCTTTACGACACGTCGATATAATACGGTTTAAAATTAAACTTTGATTAACTTTCTTTGCTTTAATAGTTAATTCTGAACTTTATGACATTATGTTTGAGTTTGATGGTCACGTCAGTTTTTTTATTTTTCCCTTTTTAGTTGTTGTAGGTACTCCAGAACTAAAACTAAATTATAAAGTTGTGCCCGAATGGATAACCCCAGTAACATTGAATTTGAATATAATTGGAGACAACCAAAATGTCATTTGTGTATAAATATTTTTATTTTATGTTGTTTTTTTCAAAAGGGCTGAATCAATTTCGATAAAATTTATATGGGACCACCTCTAAAGTATGGCCTACTAAACAAAAACCATCAAAATCTATTCACAAGTGGCGGAGAAATCGCGTAATAAACATAAAAAAAAAAAAAAAAAAAAAACTTTTTAACAAAAAAATCAACCGACGAAAAAGAACTAAAAAGCATAAAATACATAAAATATCAAATTTTATATAAACTAATTTTGAGTCGACGCCAAACAACAATCTGATTATTAAATATCTAAATATACGTAGGTGCGTAGCAATGAAGAAGGCTAGATGCAGGTAATTAATCATTTTATTATTTGGCGCCGACTCCGATATTTTTTGTAGGTAACTATGCTCAATATCATCATCTCCCTAGCCTTTTCCCAACTATCTTGGGGTCGGCTTCCAGTCTAACCGGATGCAGCTGAATACTAGTATTTTACATGGAGCGACTGCCTATCCACAACCCAGTCCCTGGATAATACGATACCCCTTGGTAAGACTGGATGTCAGACTTTCGGGCTTCTGACGACCCGTAACGACTGTCAAAGATCCGCGTTTGACAGCCGGGACCAACGGCTTAACGTGCTTTCCGAGGCACGGAGAAGTCTCGGTATGTAAAGATGGTCACCCATCCACGGACCGAGGTAACTATGCTCAATACTCGACTTAAAAGGTTTATTTATTTTTTCTTTAAAGTTCTTTTTCGTCGGTTGGTTTTTTGTTAAAAAGTTTTTTATTTTATGATTTTTTGTGACTCGCATCATCTTTTAATACTCTGAGGCAAATTTCCAAGCCTTCATCATTCCTCTTAGCACTGAGCTGATGATGTAACCGTCCTACCATGAGGTTCCCAGTATATTTATTGACCGGTTGAGGTAATCTCCAATATTCTAAAGACGTCTTTTCTTCAAAGCATATTAAGTGGTATCTGTCACTAAAACCAGTTTTTTTACATCTTACTTCTATTGGTTAGGAAAAGTATGGTTTCCATCATCAGCTCAGTTTCATGATGTGATGATTCCTAAATGCAAATACCTGATTAAGTTATGAAAAGTAAATAGAAACAATATTCGTGCCCAATTTTCGAAGTTTTCTCATAATTTTATCAAGATTCCATTATCAGATCCTGATGTCCTTCACAAAGAACCACTCTTGAGGTATATCCTATCTAAAAAAAAAATAATCATCAAAATCGGTTCATAAACAACGGAGTGAGGGCTGAACATACGTACAGAAACGCTAAACGTGCTCACAATTTTCGTGGTCTTTTCTCAATTTTATCAGGATTCCATTATCAGATCCGGATTTCCTTGACATGGGACTATCCTTGAGGTATACCCTATCTGACAAAAAAATAATAATCAAGATCGGTTCATAAATGACGGAGTGAGGGCTGAACATACACAAAAAAAAAATAGATACTCGTATATATATATACGGTCGAATTGAGAACCTCCTCCTTTTTTTTTTTAGTCGGTTAAAAATATATATACGGTCAAATTGAGAACCTCCTCCTTTTTTTTCGTCAGTTAATAAAAAACCTATAAACGAATTGAAAACCTTCCTCCTTTTGGACGTCAGTTAAATGGGACAATGGGTTAACTGGGGCAAATCACACTCACATGAACTCTTGAGTACCTATGTTTTTGGAAAAGTTTGTTAATTATTATTTTTTTATTTAAATCATTTAATCAGTAAACATGACCAAAGCACGCCAACCTTCACATACAGCCCCCGTCAACGCATTCGATTAAAATCAACACAGTTATCGAGCTAAAGTGTCATGATCAAGCCTTTGGAGTTTTTGCAGTTGGTGATCTAAAACAACAGCCATCACCTATGTACTCGTATAACTGTCTGAAAAGTGATTTTGGTTGTATTTTGCCGTCGGGTTTATAATATTTAATCCCACTAATCTACCCCACCAGTGAGGCAAAGTAGACCAGACCCAATTTTGGCGACTACTCTGCTTCCCTAAATAATTGTATTTAGGCAAATCACAGTCGCATAAACTTTTGAGTACCTATGTTTTCGGAAGTTTAATAACCTGTTCTTTATTCTAAATTATTTAATCATTTAACATGCCCAAACCACGCCAACCTTCACATACAAGCCCCCGTCAAAATGCACACCGCATTCGATTAAATCAACACACGCAGACGATATCAAAGCTTCAATATTCTGTTTAACACACGCCCAATTAAACAGTTATCGCGATGAAGCGGCAGTGTTCAAGCCTTTAGAGTTTTCAATGCGCCAAATGTTAGATCAAAGGGTGATAGCTTATTCATTCGGTTGGAATATGGTTTATGAAGGATGTAAGGATGACTGGAAGAGATTTTTACTTTATTAGACGGCAAAAGTGTCACCGCTGACTATAAACGACTGATATTATATCAAAGGCATAACCGCAGACAGCCCACTGCCAAGGTCGCGGGACTGCTAGGGTCGCGGGAGATTATAACTTTATTGGACGGCAAAGGTGACACCGCTGACTTTAAAAAACTCATATATCAAAGGCAGAACCGCAGACAGTCCACTACCAGGGTCCCGGGACTGCTAGGGTCGCGGCAGATTATAATTTTATTGGACGCCAAAAGTGTCACCGCTGACTATAAACGACTGATATATCAAAGGCATAACCGCAGACAGCCCACTGCCAAGGTCGCGGGACTGCTAGGGTCGCGGGAGATTATAATTTTATTGGACGGCAAAAGTGTCACCGCTGACTATAAACGACTGATATATCAAAGGCATAACCGCAGACAGCCCACTGCCAAGGTCGCGGGACTGCTAGGGTCGCGGGAGATTATAATTTTATTGGACGGCAAAAGTGTCACCGCTGACTATAAACGACTGATATATCAAAGGTACAGCCGTAGACAGCCCACTGCCAGGGTCGCGGGACTTCTAGGGTCGCGGGGCTGTTCGAAAGAATTACCGCGGTACTGGCACAGGCAACAGAAGGAACATGGGTTTTAGTTTTAGTCAGTAAGAGTCTGACACGCCCTCCCGCTCCACTCAGAACGGGCGAAGTTATTTGATAATTTCACAAATCAAAACAAAATCAATATAAGCATCTTGTTAACCCAAAGCCATGCAAATAGTCAAAAATTGGTACGGAACCCTATGTGAGCGAAGTCCGACACGCAGTTGACAGGTTTTTAACACGATTTTAATAGCTTCATCCGTAATTATGTAAAAAAATCTTAGAAGTTATATTTGACCCACTTTCCGGTTTCCGATTGAGCTGAAATTTTGGATACATATTTAATTTAGATGACAATGCATGGTTAGCTCAGTGACGTCATTCTTAATCCATTATGGCTGACTCCCAAAGATGGCGAACTATTTATTTTTGATGCACTTTCATGATATGGGTTTTAAATGAAAGGGTGCTGAAGAGAATACGAAAAATAAAGTGATGTCACGCAAAAGTGATGTCACGCAAAAGTGATGTCACGCAAAAGCATGTTTTTAAGTCTTTTTAAACTATAGGCAGGATTTTTTTTTTTTGGTTTGGAAAATCATCCTATGTCTTCTCCCACTCTGGGTGGAGCGAGAGGGCTTGTCAGACTCTTACTGACTAAAAACGACACCTGTTCTTTCCTATAAAAAAGGTAGGTATAATATTATTTTTTAGGTGAATATACAGTTAAGTTTAGGTTTACACGATGCAAATTAAGTCAGTATGTACATTATATTCAGATGGCCAATGACGTAGGAATGGACGCTAATAGATATCATTAAAAAAAAAGGGTTACGTACCCGAAGAATCCAAACGCAACCCTATTGTTGTCACTTACGTGTCCATCTGTCCGTCCATCGCCTGTCACATAATTTTTTTACAAAGATTTTTTTAACTTTCCAATGACCTACTATGACCATCTTTGGTGATAATGTTTATTATTACGTTTACTTTACTAACAAATACCAATATTTGGTACGGAGCCCTTAATGACCGAAATCCGACACGCACTTGTTCACTTTTTTACTTTAATGTTATCTCTTCCAGTCTCTTAATGATCCGGGGAAGCATATGATTGAGTGTTTATTGAGTTAGGCTTCCCGTTATTTTGTACTGATGGACCTTTCTGTGGCTTTTCAAACGCCGGCGGGGTTACAGAGCAGTGAATAGAACAAAAAGAAACATTGTATAGGTTGGTCAAAGGGGTTGATCATTATGGTGTGCTATGATGATGTCAAGTGGCGGAAAATATCTGTTTATAATATTTTTATCGACATTTATGAGTTTTTAGTTTTAGTCAGACCTGCTTGTATGGTTCAGAATGTTGGGCCACAAAAGGAATGAATGAAAAGCAATTGCATGCAGCTGCGATGAGAGTGCTAAGAGCAATGTGGTGTTACGTGCATGGATAGAATTAGGAATGAGTATATAAGAAGAAGTCTGAAAGTGGCACCGCTGACTGAAAAGTTGTGTGGAAATCGGTTAACGTGGTACGGCCATGTGATGCGGAGGAATGAAGAAAATGTCGTGAGGAAAGTCTTGTGTATGGGTGTGGAGGGCTATAAGAATAGGGGAAGGCTAAAGACACTATGTTTGGACTGTGTGAATGAGGATATAGGTAAAAAGGTGATGACTACAGAGATGACGACTAATAGAGGAGTATGGAAGAAACATTGAGATACAGAATACAGATGAATAAAATGAGAGAGGGCAGGAGAATGATAATGATGAATAATGAGAGATTTACAGTTATAAAAATAAATTTATTGATAATAAATAGCTTTGTTACAATAAGTAGTAAATACAGGTTATTTAAATATAACTCTATGTATTGTGGAGAATTTTAAAGAAGTTTCATTTTTCATACTAACATATTCTTAATTTATTTAACAACTATGAAATTAATGTTTTAAAACTTTTATGCAATAATGTTTAAAAACTAAGCTAACGTATGCAACTTATAATCTAAGTTGCATACGTTATCTTAGTTTTTAGCAACAAAAATAAGTTTTGGCTAAGTTAAAAAACAAATAGTGGTCATTTCTGCTAACAAACAGAGGATTGATTTTTAAGGTATTTTTTTTGTATAATACTACTCGTAACTAATAAGGTTTTTCTTTACTATTGACGGTCATTATTCGATATAATATCAAGCAATTGATGAATATTTTAATTCATAGAAGTGACGAGGTTCTCTATTTGTGAGAAAAAACGCCAATTTCATAGGTGTATCCAATACAAATAAAAACTACTTGCTTTTGACTAACTATTTATAACCTAACATATTTATGGTTGTTTTGATTTGTACAGTATATTTTTATTATTTTTTAAAGTTCAAAAAAACATATCTATTAATAATTTCTACTTAATACTATGAGTTTATGGAACACATGAGAGATAATACAGTATTTGATTTCGTGTTTGCCAAATCAATAATGTGTCTAAGTGGAGCCTCCTCGGCTACCAGCAGTGGGAATATTATAGACTGACCGACTGACTGTTAAATTAATACGGTCTAGCGAAAATACATTGTTATATTTTTTACTGACTTCAGTAAAAAAGGAGGTTCTGTTAATGTAATGTTCAACTGTATGTATTTTTTATGTATGTTCACCGATTACTCTGTCAATTTTATTATGGATCGATTTTCAAAATTCTTCTTGATTCCAATTTTTGAAAACTTTAATTTCGGGAGTCGGTGTCGAGTAACGAAGAAACAAAATACAGACACCGACTTCCGAAATTAAAGCTATTTTACTTTTTTTTGTATATTTTGTTTTTTGGAAGACGGTTGAATTTTTTGTAAAAAAGTTTCATAATAATGCTTGTGCCACTGGAAATGAACAACTTTCTTTAAGAAACCATAGTCAATCCTCCAAAAAAAAAAAACTGGCACTCCAAGAGTAGGTACCGACAGAAGTGAAAACTTGAACAATCTTCGCTACGCGATCCGCTACAAGTGCTATGCGTTATAGCACTAGCGGTGTCGGTTTTCACTTCAAATGAAAACTATTAGCTACGAGTGCTACGACGGTCGGTGATGGTGACGGCGAGTTCAATAGTTTATTTCAATGTCAAAAATGCCCATTGCGCCTAAAGAAGTTTTCACTTCAAATATTGGATTTTCCATACAATGTTATCATTTTAAATTTTAGATTACAAATAAGTGAGGTCCAAAATTTTTTGTCGCAATTGACTATTACTTTCATGAAGAATGTTGTTAACTCTATTGGCAGAAGCAGTATTTTTATATGACCACGCATTTCCGTTACACCCTGTATAGAGACTGAACTAGTTATATAGCTTTCTGCTTTTGGTGTTTGATGAAAATGCTCTAATACAGGACCATGATCAGTATAACCTTTTCTGCAACTATACTCACTAGCATATGTGACCATTTCTAAATTATTATTGTTAAACATGATTAACACAGCAGCAGGTTATCAGGGTTAGGATACGCAGGCAAAAAAAAAAAGGCTAGACCGTGCTTTTGTGAACCACTGCAAGGTTTCGGCTGGGCCTTGACGTTACAGTAGTGGTGTGTCTAACTGTTTTATAATGTTTTGTGATGTCCTGTATTGTTATGTATTGCTTTTTGTTATTTTGTATTGTTTTTACTAACATAGTTTGTAAGTAAATTGTTACTAACACTATGAGTCTTGATACTTGCTGATACAGATAGAATAAAAATATTATTGTATTGATTGACTGAGAAAAAAAACCAAAGAAATAAAATTCTCCATATTGTATCTCACATAACATTAAAACTTGAGCAACAGCATGCCACATAGTACCATCAATCATCTTCCCTATTTCACACACCCATACCTACCTCTGCTCCACCACTTCCCTTGATAAAAGCGTGATGATTTTCATACTGCCTGCTCCCCCAGCATTATAATTTCAAAGAGTAGGGTACCAGGTATGTAGTACATAAACTATATGAAGGTGACGACGATGGTCCATAGAGACTTGAGTATTATTTTGTATTTGATGATGCTGGGAGTTTGGACTTGGGTATAATTAAATTGGTCGATGGTTTCCTAGTCATTATTTATCATCATCATCATCACACAGGCCTTCCTCAAGTGTCGCCATAATGACCGGTCCTGTGTGTCTCGCATCCATCGGCTACCCGCGACCATCTTCAGGTCAACTATCCAGCTTGTGGGAGGTTTTACAACGCTGCTATACAGGGTGTAACGGAAAGGTGTGGTCATATTTTAAGAGCCGGTTCTGCACATGGAAATGATCAAGTTTCTCCAAGAAAAAATAGAAAATTCCCAAAAAAAAAATTGGACTTTTCATACAAAGTTGTCATCAGATGATCAATATTTGTATGGGAGGTAATAAATTTTTTTTAGAATTTCCTCGGATTTTCTTGAAAAAAGTTGTTCATATCGATGGGCAGATGCAGTTCTTAAAATATGACCACACCTTTCCGTTTGTTAGCATAACTAGTAATCTACTAATTTTAGTATCGATTTCATTATTTATTCGTGGCAACCCAGAGATCATTTTTTAAAATAAAAGGGCGCGAAGCGCTTGGCTTCCTCCCTTTTCACGCTGAGCTACGGACGACAAAGGAGGACTCGAGTCACATTCCAAAAGTTGTATTAGACCCATAAATTGGTTTGAAGAAGTATCTCCTTGTGTTTTCTTTCAAGTCAGAAGTGTGCTCAAGTGTATCTACGTGCCTGATGTTGCGGTTTCCTGGACAAAGGACATTTTGAGGTCAGAGATTCATGCATTACTTGTACCAGTGATTTTGGTGACAAACTTTTAATTTTTAAAACAGTGCCTGTTTGCAATAGCAAACAACTTTTAAACGTATATAACAATAACAGTTCAGTAATTTTATTTGGAAATATGTACCTACCTACTGGTATCAGTGGACAGCTTGTTTAGAAAACCTCTACGACAACTATTTGCTGTCAATTCAAGGACTCGGTTAGTGTAGTGAACATTCTCTACTGTGAAGATTTTAATCAACAATTTCAACACTAAATGATCATATTTTTTAGGAATACCTACATTCGAATAAAAATTGTGCTTATTTGATTTAACTTTACTGTTCAACTAAATAGTTGCTGATTGAAACAGTTACATTATTTGATTATTGTGTACGTGTCTGTGTGTTCTCCGTTCTTTATATCACTGTGTTTATTATATTATTATTTATATTTTTTTTGCTACTATATTTAAAAAATCATATTACCCTATTTTGAACCACTCGAAATCTTTAGCGTGCTAAAATGGGCAATTCTAAGCAAAGGCGGCGTGACTCGAGTATCGATAGTTCGACTACAAGTTCTAATGATAGTGATGATCACCACCGTAGGTCGCAGCGACATAATAAAAAGCGACGTGATAAAAAACTTAGTAGTAGCCATAGAAATAGTAAGAGAAGTAGGAGACAAAAGCGTTCTAAACGTCATGAACTTAGAACTTCTCGAAGTAGCCCTGATCGCGAGTCTACGAAGACCCCTCCTTCAACTTCTTCTAAACAATTACGTGCAGTAACTGATCGGACTACTCCTAATTTAAACTATGCTCCATTAACTACGAGCAATTGCATCGGGGACTCTGCACCACTTGCAGCTTCCAACTTTTGGGCACAAAATAACTTTCCTGTTGCGTTTAGTGTGGTACCTGAATTTGACCCTAGCGATAATAGTCAAACCATAGATAATTGGATTAACAAGGTCGGTGAATGTGCGCAGATTTACTCTTGGAATGATCGTCAAATATGCCACTATGCTCTACCCAAATTAAGTGGGTTAGCCAAGAAGTGGTATCAGGGTTTACCCTCGGTGCTATTTAATTGGACCGAGTGGGTTAAAAAATTAAAACAGGCTTTTCCTTCTAATGAAAACTATGGCGATCAATTGACTTTAATGTTAAAGATTAGATGTAAGTTTGGTCAGTCTTTGGAACATTATTATTATGATAAAATGACACTTATAAATAAATGTGAGATAACCGGCACCAAAGCAGTTGGCTGCCTTATACATGGTATTGACGACAAATTTGTGCGAATGGGAGCAGGAGCTTGTATGTATACTGAACCAGAACAAGTCTTGAATTACTTACGTACAGTTTTCCAACATGAAAATTCAAATTTTCGTAACCGGAATAACGCGCCAGCGAAGAATTCTAATAAGATATCCAATGAACATACGAAAACTAATCCAACTGATAGTATTCGATGTTTTAATTGCAATGAAGAAGGGCACATAAGTTTAAAATGTAACAAGCCAATCAAACGATGTAATTTCTGTTCAAAATTAGGACATGACACTAAAGATTGTCGAAAAAGAAATATAAGTAAAAGTGATGATAAAATTAATACTGCAACAGACCAAAATAAAACTATCCTGTGCATTTCTAATAATGAATCCGCAAATTCAAAATACTATAAAGATGTTCAGATAAACAACGTCATCTTGCAAGGATACATTGACCTCGGTAGTAAATGTACTCTTATACGAGCATCGAATGCGAAGCTGTTGGTCGATGTTTGGGATATCGATAATTTGCCCATTTTACAGGGATTCGGCAATTCCTCTGTAAAGCCAATAGGAAAGTTCACAGCTATTTTAGAAATTGGCTCTGTTAAAGCTGAAACCGAAGTTCTAGTCGTAGATGATCATTATTTACAGACAACACTTTTAGTAGGTCAGTCGTTTACGGAAAAACCAAACGTTATTCTTTTAAAAACAACAGATGAACTAGTGTTTATGCATGCACCAGATTTTGATGATAATGTTTCCAATATTATTAAGGTATATGCAGACGGTGACAAAGTTATAAAACCTAAAACTGTGATGCCAATAGATGTTATCACTAATGATACGTATAGTGGTGGTCTGTTAGTACAATATAGCCTTCGGATTTTACCTCAGAATGAGTATGCAGTTTTGTCTGGGCTTTTCGAGTTTAAATCAGGTAAAGGATACTTAATGTTAGCGAATTTATCACCAAATAATTTAAAGATTAATAATGGAACTTTATTAGTTCGGGGTCAACAATATCAAGAAGTTAATAAAGAATATATAGGTTTAACAACGGAAACCAAGGTTTATGAAGATTTATCCTTATCAGACATAAAAATTAGTACAGAAGTGACTAAACAACAAAAACAAAAGTTAATTGATTTATTAAAAAAATATAGGGATTGTTTTGCAATGAATTTAACAGAGTTAGGTAAAACTGATTTAGCAAAGATGGAAATTACGCTAACAGATAATAGACCAGTGGTATACAATCCATATAGGATATCACATAGTGAGCGTGAACACCTAAATAAAATTATTGAAGAATTATTAGAGAATGGTATTATTCGCGAAAGCACTTCAGACTATTCAAGTCCTGTTATCTTAGTAAGTAAGAAAAATGGGGATAAACGGCTATGTATAGACTATAGATCTCTAAATAGAAAAACGTTAAAAGATAAATATCCGTTGCCTCGCATCGAAGATCAATTAGATAGATTAGGGGGCAACAGGTTCTTCATAAGCCTTGATCTCACTTCAGGCTACTACCAGGTACCTATGACTGAGGCCAGTAAGCGATTCACTGCGTTTGTGACGCCGGATGGTTTGTATGAGTTTGAAAGAATGCCCTTTGGTCTAGCCAATGCACCTAGTGTTTTTCAAAGGACTATTAATTGTATGCTTAAGGGTAAGCAAAATTTGGCTTTGGCTTATATGGATGATCTATTAATAACGTCACGTTCAATTGAAGAGGGTTTGGATAAGCTAGAAAAGGTTTTTCAATTATTGAGATCTGCTCATCTTACGCTAAATCTGAAAAAGTGTGATTTCTTCCAGACTCGTATAAATTATTTGGGCTACGAGATTAGTTCGGATGGCATACGACCCGGGGCAGCTAAAATTCAAGCTGTAGCAGATTTCCCATTGCCTAAAAACGTACACGAGGTTCGACAGTTTGTTGGCCTCACTAGTTACTTCCGTCGGTTTATTCAAAATTTTTCTATGATAGCAAAACCCCTAACGATTCTAACAAAGAAAAATGTTCCCTGGTGCTTTAAAGAACCTCAAGTAAAAGCATTTAATGAATTAAAACGTAACCTAACTACACGACCTGTTTTGGCATTATATGACCCTGAAGCTGAGTTAGAAATTCACACGGACGCTAGTAAAATTGGAATAGGAGCAATCTTGATGCAACGTGTGAATTCTGATAGAATCTTTCATCCTATAGCTTATTACAGTCGTCAAACGACAGTTGATGAGAGCAAATTACATTCGTATGAATTGGAAACTTTGGCTATAGTTTGTGCTTTGAATAGGTTTAGAGTTTATGTTCTCGGTAAAACGTTTAAAATAGTCACGGATTGTGCCGCCATACGCAGTACAATGACTAAAAAGGACTTAATACCAAGAGTAGCGCGTTGGTACATATTAATGCAGGAGTATGACTTCACGGTAGAACATCGCAATGGTAACAAGATGAGCCATGTTGACGCACTGTCGCGCAATCCCGGTAATTCTGAATCCCATGAGGTAGTAAAAGTGGTTGAAGTTTTGGCAATAGATGACGATGCGTGGTTATGCACAGTGCAGGAACAGGATTCAGAAATACAAAGGATAGTTAATATCCTAAACGATATAGAGACAAAAGACATCGCCGATATTCATAAGAACTATACAGTTAAGAATGGCCGTTTGTACCGGTTAACTTATGATAACGATAACGTTATCAATTTAAAGTGGGTAGTTCCAAAATCAGTGAGATGGCAAATTGTCCGTATGAATCATGATGACATCGGTCACGTCGGTTTTGATAAGACTTACAGTAGGATTAAACAGATTTACTGGTTTAAAAAAATGAGACGTTTTATTAAAAAATATTGCAACTCTTGTTTGAACTGTGCTCATAATAAGTTGCCAGCTGGAGCTAAAGAGGGGGAGCTACATCCAATCCCAAAAATTAATAAACCGTTTGATACAATTCATACTGATCACTGTGGTCCCTTTCCTATAAGTAAAAAGAAAAATTGTCATATTTTAGTGATCATCGATGCTTTCACAAAATTTATTTACATCAAGGCGGTTAAAAATGTTAAAAGTAGTTCCAGTATTCAGGTTTTTACAGAATATTTCTCGCTATTTGGAGTGCCACGTCGTCTAATATCAGACCGCGGTACTAGCTTTACGAGCAAAGAGTTTACGGACTTTATTAATAAAAGGGGCATTAAACATATTTTAAATGCTGTTGCCTGTCCCAGGGCCAATGGGCAGGTTGAGAGGTACAATCGGACTATTGTTGACGCAATAACGGCTGCTAACCACAGCAAATCAGATAATGAGTGGGACCTGTGTTTGCCACAAATACAGTGGTCTCTGAATAATACGGTAAACAAATCTACCGGTCGTACTCCATCTGAAGTATTGTTTGGCGTCCAAACCACTGGTGTTTCGGATGGTTTCATGAATTCACTTGTCTCGGACACGCATACCCCTTTAGATCGTGATGAAATCAGATCTAATGCAGAATCACGGATTCAAATAGGTCAACAAGTTCAGAAAGAGCGTTTTGATAAGTCTCATAAAAAACCAACCGAATATAAAGTAGGCGATTTAGTTCGTGTGGAAAAAGACATTCGTACCGACCCGGGACACAGTCGTAAATTAATACCAAAATGTGTAGGACCGTACAAAATTTCTAAAGTTGTTGGCAACGATCGCTATGAGATAGAAGACACTGCTATAACTAGGAAAGAAGGTTGCAAGCAATATAAGTCAGTTTATGCCGTTGACAAATTACACCCTTGGCTTGTTTTTAATAATGATGTGATGTCGAGTGATTCCGAATAAGTTAATGTTGGTGTTGCAATGAATGTAAGAATTGAAAGTATGATTTGTTTATTGTTTGTGTGGTCATGATGGCAGTGATTATTTTATGAAAAATAAGTTGGACAGAATCAACTATTACGTAATTTATGTTTACTAAGAATTTTACTTTGATTATTATTTGGAACATTAATGAGCTGTATCTTTTGAGTTGATCTACTTAGAGTATTATTGATACTATGCAAGAGTTAGAAAAGTGATTATGTCTTTGTCTTTCTATTGAATTATTTGAGAATGAATAGAAGTGACCTAACTGGTACATTTCTATACGTGATTATAGTGAACATGAACGTATAACGGTGGTTATAAATGATAATGATGATTATAGTGATGATGAGGATTATAGTGATGATGACAATAATGAATAAGATAACATTGATTAGTGAGTCGAAACAAGTGAGAGTGCTTGTATTCGACATTTAGTTATAAGAGTGAGTCGCTACAAGTGAGAGTGCTTGTAGTCGATGTTCAGTTATAAGAGTGAGTCGCTACAAGTGAGAGTGCTTGTAGTCGATGTTTAGTTATAAGAGTGAGTCGCTACAAGTGAGAGTGCTCGTAGTCGATGTTTAGTTATAAGAGTGAGTCGCTACAAGTGAGAGTGCTCGTAGTCGATGTTTAGTTATAAGAGTGAGTCGCTACAAGTGATTGCTTGTAGACGATGTTTAGTATTATGAATGAGTAGCTACATACAACTGAGAGTGCTTGTAGTCGATATTAAGAATTTAAGAGTGAATGAATACCTAATTAACGATAATAACAGGATCTTATCATGTTGATTTTCTATGTTTTTTTTTTCCGTATTCTTTATGTTCAAGTTTAACTACGTATTTATAAACGCGAGGCCGCGTTTGTCGTCAGGATTAGCCGAGTGTTAGCATAACTAGTAATCTACTAATTTTAGTATCGATTTCATTATTTATTCGTGGCAACCCAGAGATCATTTTTTAAAATAAAAGGGCGCGAAGCGCTTGGCTTCCTCCCTTTTCACGCTGAGCTACGGACGACAAAGGAGGACTCGAGTCACATTCCAAAAGTTGTATTAGACCCATAAATTGGTTTGAAGAAGTATCTCCTTGTGTTTTCTTTCACGTTACACAATGTATATTATTTCGTACACTGTTTTTTTAATATTAACGCATATACAAAGTGTTTCTTAAAAAACTCTAAAAATCTATAGTGTATTAATCTCTTTCCTAAAAAACTATAGTGTATTAATGAAATCATGTCAAAGAATCAACTGTCATAATATGAATTATTTGTTTTTATTTTTCATACAAAATAATTCGACAAAGTCACGATTATTTAAGTAAAACACCCTTACGTGAAATTATCATGATCACATCGCATTTTCTTAGCTTTAAAATGAATGATGGGTTTGAATGAAAATGATTTAGTCGCAAAATAAAGACGCGCCATACCGGTGACAATTTTTAACTAATTGATGTTATCGTCGAAACTGTATTTTTGGTACACTTGTTCTAGGACTTTTTGCATTATTTTTACATATAGCATATAACCATAGAGTTATGGGACATCAATAGGAACAAGTTTTATATATACATAAATTCCCGCGGTATTTTCTATTTTTTTCAAAATATGTAGGTACTGTTAATATTAATAAGTTTTTGTGTGAGGCACAAGAACTTACCTATTAAAACTAGTGAATACATTACATCTAGGCAAACGTGCACCCACGTCGACAACATCATCGCTACCCATCAGGTGAGATGGTCAAACACCGAGCCTATCAAGAGTAAAAAAAATCAAGAGAAGAAAAAATTCATAAACCCAGTAAAATTGCTTAATATTTTGACAGACCCAACACCTCAGTTACAGTAGTCGATCCAAACACCACGAACCCTACAGGGGATGTCGACAAAGACCGGAGAGTAATTACAGAAAAATGGGGAATAACTAGGTCATCGCAGATGTGTGCACGGATTATGACGTGTTATGCGGTATTAGGGGTAAACACTATGTGGTACGCTGCAATTTATGTTGGTACTGTAATGTCCGGAAATCATTAGGTAATGCACGTCTTATCTTGTTTTGTAAAACCTTGGAAACTGCTAAGTTGTATTTCATGCCTGAACTAATAATCATCAAAATCTTTTTAACCGACTTCGAAAAAAGGAGGAGGTTCTATGTTCGACTGTATGTATGTTTTTTTTTTATGTCTGTCCACCGATCTCTCTGTCAGTTGTGGACCGATTTTCTATTTTTGATGTGAAACATCTATAGCCGCACGTAAAACCGATTTTTGGCGTGGCGACGCATGCCGTGGCGACGCGTCGCCACGCTATACGATGTTTTTTTGTTTTGTTATTACAAAGGTTTTATTCGTAATATTTTATTTTATCATTATGACATATTTAGTTCCTATCACAATATGTTCTTTTCTGCATATTACTTTTACAAAATAATGTCGATGTTTCACATCTGCCAGGCGTCCCGTGACGGCTCACATTTTTTTTTATCCGAAAGAGTATAATATATCTCTATATATATATATATCCTCTAGAGTTAAACACACATAAATGTTATCGTCATTGCTTTAGCGCTTTTTGAAAAAATCTACAGAAACAAAAATATATGAATACAAAGACGTTTTGGTCTCCTCCAATTACGATTATTAGTTTTAGTTTTGGGGAAAAACAACAAAAAGTGAAAAAATGCAACCGACTCCCAAAAATGAAAAAACACAAATAACGAAGAAATAAAATGCAAACACCGACTTCCAAAACTATAGTAATCCACCACGCGGGCCCAATGCGGATTGGTAGATGTCACATGTCTTCGAATTTTTGGTCCTAGGACATGCCGATTTCCTCACGATGTTTTCCTTCATCGTTTTGAGAGCAGTGGTGATGAAATAATTTACACAAAGTAAAGCGCCTGCCTGGGTTTGAACTCACGACCTACAACTTGTAAGTCGCGGCCAATACCACTGGGCTACCACTGTCATCTACCACCATCATCTAATTCAGCTGTCGAACCTCAAATAAACTGGTTTTTAGGGTTCCGTACCCATAGGGTCCAAACGGAACCCTATTGTTGTCAGTCACGTATCCGTCTACATATCTCCCTCTCTGTCTGTCTCTGTCTGTTCGGCCGTCGTCTGTCACAAAATTTTGTTACGAAGGATTTTGTTAACTTCCCATTGACCTACGAACTTGAAATTTGGTGATAATGTTTATTATTACGTATACTTTACTAACAAATGTATATGTAGTCTGTACCTTCCCACTATTAGTCAAAGCTATCCCTTAATTATTGCCATTGTTCTCGTTTCTGCGCCACTTCTCGCCATTTGGTCAACCATGTCCATTTATGCAGGAATGCTTAAACAAATTACCCCCAACAAATGACAGAAAGTACTCAGACTGCAATAATGCTCACCCCACATGCAGACATTGCCTAATCAATAGTCAAATAACTCCACATTACACAGGGTGCACTGCAATTTCATCAAAACACCGACACACACGCCCTGTATAGACAAATCCTATTGCATGCCTTTCGCCACCCTGTCATTGCGATGCCGAATGACGTCATTGAGGCCCGAGATGGATTCGAACCATAATTTCTGGACACAACTCCACTACCAAGAAATCATTAAAATTTCGGCGAAATTTTAGCTTCACTATACATTGATGCATCAGTAAAGGATAGAATTAACGATGATCAAAGAGAGTCCTCAGTGGATGATAAACAGAGAGATGTAAACGATAGATCAAGGGATGTAATTGGTAAATGACGTGTGCCATTTAGAGCCCTGATGGACGAATATTAGGCCGTCTGCACCGTTGTGAGCCGGACGCATTCCATTTGTTCGAGGGTCTCGCACTAATTCTACAAATGTACCAACGGGTTGGCGGGAAAAATGTGAAGTAATGTGTCACATGACAATGCCGGCCATGTTTTTTTTTTCGTTCTTTTTTTAAACGCAACTCTTTTGTGGGAGACTGACTTTAATTTTTGTCATTTGGCAATGTTCCCGCAAAACGGTCTTTGCATTTTTTTGGGAAACGAGATGGTTAGGTTTGATGAAAGTAATTTGTTTGTTGATTGTCCGTTTATCTTTCATCAGACAGAAAAATACAATGGGCCACATTTATAAAAAACTAGCTGACCCCACAGACGTTGTCCTGTCTTAGCTATGAACTATCAAACGCGCGAAGTTTTCTGACATTTTCTAATTTGCCGCGCAACGTTCTTAATTTTACAACCTTTTTTTTCTTTCATAAGAAATTTCTCCTGACAATAACAGAAACAACAAAAAAGTTATAAGCGAAATCGACGACACGGTTGGCGCAGTGGTTGAGCGTTCGGCTGCTGCGCTGCGTGTCGCGGGTTCGATCCCCGCACGGAACAAATATTTGTATGACCTACAGATAGTTGTTTCGGGTCTGGGTGTCTTGTGTATGTGAGTAGACATGTTTGTGAACGCACCCACGATACAGAAGTAATTCCTAGTGTTCACGCGTGATGCCGTGACCAAGCAAATAGGGATTGCAAATGAGTAATGTAATAATATATATTATATATTCCAGGCCGGTTTAGTTTGTATAAATTATTTCATCACCACTACTCTCAAAACGGTGAAGGAAAACTTCGTGAGGAAACCAGCATGTCCTAGAACCAAAAATTCGAAGACATGTGACATCCACCAACCCGCATTGGGCCCGCGTGGTGGATTACGGCCCATACCCTCGCAGAGAGAGGAGGCCTGTGCCGCAGCAGTGGGAACATTAAAAGGCTGATGATGATAAAGGCTTGATGACTAACCAAACGTCGTGAAACAGACGACTGAGGCACATTATTATTATAGTGTTGTGCACATTATGAAGACTCAAATTGTACGATTACAGTTTGAGTCTTTACTCAAACTGTAATCATACAGTTTGAGTCTTTATAATGTGCACATATAAAAATGAGGGGAATCTATGCTTTATTTTATCGACGGAAAAAGTATAAAACAAAATCCAAACATTTGTTTATTTTTTAAAATTATTAAAAAAATAAAAGATTTTTGCTAAAAAAACATGTTTATTTTCAATTGAGGCTAGTTTTTTTTCACAATTTTCATTTTATGAGGACGCCTAATTACTTCCAATCATTACGGAGTTTGTTTCATCGCGATAGATAATTGAGTTTAAAAGTTACACCGTTTTATTTTCGCTTGATTTTTATATTACAAATTTAGATTTTTTTAGAAGCACAGTTTCCCTCATTTCGATACGTGCACATTATAAAGACTCATACTGTGTACAAAGCAATAATGACCATCTATTAAACACTGAGGTTACTAGAAGAAAAATCATTACTGCTTTCCCCAACGCCCATTAAAAATGAGCTTTCTATCAGTAATCCGTTGAGCTTTAGAGTTATAAAACTACTAGCATTCCATCCTAATACCGTGTACCAAGTTGACGAGCACTGGTGGCCCAGTGGTATTGGCCGAGACTTACAAGTTGAAGGTCTTGAGTTCAGACCCAGGCAGGCGCTTCACTTTGTGTAAATTATTTCATCACCACTGTTCTCAAAACGGCGCAGGGAAACATCGTGAGGAAACCGGCATGTAACAAACCCAAAAAAAAAAATCAAAGACATGTGACATCCACCAATCCGTATTGGACCCGCGTCGTGGATTATGGCCCACACCCTCTCACAGAGAAGAGGCCTGTGCCCCAGCAGTGGGGACATTAAAAGGCTGATGATGATGACGTACCAACTCCCAGCATCTTGTCATGCCCTCTGTGCAACAAAACCAGCACTTTGAAAGGCCTTTACGAGGCAAATGCTGACGCTGTCCACGTGGCTAAAGGGGAATGCCAACCAACCATAGACACTTCGGCCCTGGGTGCCCACATATAAAAGTATATGGAAATGATAATATGCAATATAAAGAATGAAATGGTAAAAGTATTGGTTTAAAAAAAAGTCCGGATTTTTAAGATATAAAATGGTTTTTATTTTCCCAAATACAGTTTTTTTTAACAATAATTTTACTGTAATACATACATACTATACATATACATATAGCTTATTCGTTGCTCAGATAACAAATCGGCATAAAAACAAACAAAATAATACAAATGCAAACAAAGTTGACTTATTATTATTCAGTTACCTATAACCATTGACATATTATATGTCAATGCCTATAACTGACAGCGACGTCAACGACAGTCGCCTAGCTGTCAAAAGTGTCATAATGTCAGATTCGATGTTGCAGACATAAAAATCGATAAATCTATATCGATTTGATTTTCAAATTATAATTTGACACGAATTAATTAGTGAACCAATTAATTAAAGCGCCTCAAACATTATTATTATGTTTCTTTTAGTTTTTTAAATTCTATTTTATTGCATAATTAAGAACAGATAACCATGACAGTTAAATTGTGCAGTGGCGTTTTTGTTATGATCTAATGAATTCATGGTCACTAGTAATTCGCATGTTTAATTATCATAACATAATAATTATCGAAAAAAAAAACGAACTAAATTGGCATTTACATCATAAAAATCGATTAAATAAAAAAATCGATTATATTTTGAATGAAATTAGTAATTGGCAACACATTTTATTTTATCCACAAACCAATGAATTACGGATTTATTTAATTTCATTTCAATACTTTTTATTTGTGCAAAAATGTTTCAATCTTGTTTTGATAAATGAATACCGCGATTGATAATCATAAAATAAGATGTAATTTTTTAACAAAAGCAAATTGTTGGGCGTTTCTGGGCCGAATCCCGGCATCCCCCTTTGGTTAAAAGGGATTTCGTTTTCGAATCATCCATGCGACGAACATCTGAATCAGAACATATGAATGAACTAGATAAATAAGCAGGATTAGGTATTGATACTTTTATGTACCTTATTACTTTAAAACCCACATAAAGAATACTCCTACGTAAAATAACATCACAAACATCCAACACAAGCAAATGGTGCGTTAAGAACAAATGCACTCGCCAACCTTGACATTCACAGTGTACCAACGTCGTAATAACTTTAAGATAATGTTCAATACATTTTCCATTTCCTCTCAGACTTGTTTCAATACTTTCTAACAAAGGACGACCTTCAGATGTTTCAGTATGAATATCTGGATCTTGTAGAGATTGACCTAGACCTTGGCATTCACATTGAAACGAGTAAGCTGGGTTCCTAACTCGACTGTCTTCTATTTGGGAAACAGAACTGAAAATAAATTTCGTCAACATTGTGAAAAATTGTGTAAAAGCTGAAAAATAATTTTAATGAATTTAGTTTTACTTATTTTTACATGTTTTTCATCCGCATCATCATTTCAGCCGAAAAATGTTCTCTGCTGGACATAGGCCTTTCCTAAATGTCGCCACAACGACTGGTTATGTGCGTCTCGCATACATCGGCTACCCGCGACTCTAACCAGGTCATCGGTCCACCTTGTGGGAGACCTTCCGACGCTGAGGTTTTACCATGCTTTTTGTTTATTTAAATTATATTGTTTCAGTGTTAAAAAAAGCAGTTATGCGTAACATTTGTTACGAAACTTAATTTTCAGACAACCTTTACGAGTAGTAACCATGAGGAAAGCAACTACATAAAAAAACTAAATATAATAAGGTTTGCCAGTTGCAGACCAAGAACTAAAGTAATTTTGTAATTTTTTTTTTGTGTAATTTTGTGTTTTTTTGTTGTTTTGTAATTGTGTGTTTTTTGTTTTGTGCCTCTTTTTTTGTTTTTTTTTAAATGATTTTGTGTTTCGTTTTTTGTGAGTGATGTTTTTTTTTTGTTTTTAGTGTTGTTTTCGCTTATTTTTTGTTTTTATTTATGGCAATTTGATAAATGATAAATGAATGATGTTTATTCAGTAAATAGGTTTACAGGGAACTCTTTTACACGTCAATGTTTTTTGTCAGTTTAAGCTAGATGAGGCCGGTGTTTCCTAGCTGACTACCCTGAGAAGAAACTCCGAAACAAACTCAGAGGTCAAAGTCTCTTTTAAAGTGTTCAAATCCATACAATGTGTACTGGTTAAATCATATGAGAACCATGTACGTTTATGTCTGGGATGAGCTTTTTGAAGAAAGCAACACACAAATTCGAGTGGACCTGTCCAGACAGTGCAAGCATTTGTCAGTCATCGCGAAGCTCAACTCAGAACTTTGAGGAGCTCAACGAACCGACGAACAATACCAAAGTAAGGACATTTGAGTAGGCCGCAAAAATACTAAAACTGCCAGACAATCATAAAATCTACATGAATATAACGACATACATAGTTCTCGCATTAGTATTAACATTATTCTATATGAGGACCATGCAGCTTAGTGTCTGTAGTGGTCTTTTGAAGAAAGAACCAAACATATTTGAGTGGACCTGTCCAGTCAGTGCAAGCATTTGTCAATAGTCGAATAGCTCAACTTAAAAACCACTAAGGAGCTCAATGACTTGACGAACAATACCAAAGAAAAGACATTTGGGTAGGCCGCAAAAGTACTCAAACTGTCAGACAACGTTAAAAATTACTGTAAAAAGGAGGAGAAAATAATAATAATAACCCTCATAGTCCACATTTACAATAATTAAATAATCAAAAAAAATAATAATAACAAAATGTCAATCATAAAAAAAAAATTAAAAATATAATATATACAAGTATTCATGTCAAAAACGAATATTAAAATATATATATAAAAATTTCATCAGTGTTTATATATAAGTAGTACATACGAAAACAATGGCTCATGTATATCATTGAAGCAGCTCAATCCCACGCCTTTTTGTCCTCAAGAAAGTCATTAATTGTGTAAAAAGCCTTCTAGCATAGCTTACGTTTAATAAATGATTTAAATTTATTTATGCTTAGTTCTTGAATTTGGCTAGGAAGTTTATTATAGAAACGTATACATTGGCATCTAAACGAACCACCTATTTGTGTTTGATGCTCTTTGTATATTCTTAATGACTTGTGCATTTATTTTATTTCTCTTTTCTACAAACCAGACATGTAATTTTTGATAATTATTAATAAATAAACTAAACTAAACTTACTGAAAATTTTTAGGGTTCGCCACGTCTATAAGAAAAATCGGAACCCTCGTAGAATCACTCTTGTAGATACATGAGTGAGAGTCTGTTTTTTCATAGTATTAAAATAAATCGTTTTAAAGTTATTAATATAGCCCTTATCTTCAAAATAGAAGAGCATAAAAAACAGAATATAGTTATTTACAGGATGTAACGGAAATAGGTGGCCATTCATTTGGGAATAGGGAATACGCATGTATTTTTTTTTTCACTTGAAACAATAAAATACAGTACTCTAAACTCAAGAAAATTATCTAAAAACATATTGAAATACTGTCGCTCAAAAAAAAATATTTAACTCCAACAATTTTCTACTACATTTCAAACGTTCGTGACTGCCAAAACTAAACTGTGACGTCACGTACCTCGATACGCCTTACTCACATGTTATTTTTTTGTCTATAAATGAATAATTTTACTAATTGTATGTGTTTTAGTTAAGCAGAAATTGCAATTTCAATATTACAATAAAATTGTAGTGAAATTTAAGGTACATTTTAACCGACTTCAAAAAAGAGGGGGTCTCAATTCGTCTGTATGTATTTTTTTTAATATATATATGTTTGTTACGCGCTATCTCCGCCATTTGTGAATAAATTTTAATAATTCTTGTTTTGGTTTGGTAGGTCGTACTTCAGAGGTGGTCCCATATAAATTTTATCGTAATTGATTTAGCACTTTTTGAAAAAATCGACATAAACAAAAAATATGTATACACAGATGACGTTTTGGTTGTCTCCAAATGTTAAAATTCCATGTTATTAGGGTTATCCATTCGGGCATAACTTTAATATTTACTTTTACTTCTGGGGTATAACAACTAAAAAATGAAAAATAAAAAGTTTTTACGAATAAGTGTTACTTTGACTCATATATTTTTTCATCACTTCCGGCATTATTGAGAACGATTCGTTTTGAGTTTACGTTTAGTTTCATCACAAACATACAACAATAAATAATGAATTGTAAAATATGTGATAAATTAAAAAATCAAACAAGTGTACCACAGTGTTTCTATGGTCAAAGTACAATGTATATCAAAAAAATAAAAAAGTTTTGAATTACTTGCATATACTGACCATGACGTCCTAGAAGGAAGTCATTCATTTCAATGAGCAATAGTAGTATCTAAAATATAATCAACCATTTCCGTACCGGAAATGCTTCATTATATTTTCCAGTACAGATTACATAAAAACTCATTGGAAGACTATGGTCATAAAATAACATGTTAAAAAAACATGATTCATGCAGAACCCTTGTGTGCGAGGCCGTCTCGCACTTGGCCAGTTTTGTGCAGACTTGAGTGCAGATCGCAAACAATATCGGGTCTAAAAAGACAGTTACCGAAGCCGAAACCCACATATTCTACCCATTATTTGGATTATTTTTTTCCACTAGACCATACCTGGGAATCCACTGGTTCTGGAGATATTGAAGGTCAAAGTTGCAATTTTTTATTACTTTTTCACGAAAATTAATTTAAGTGAACTGTATAATGTTCTTGTGAGAAATAAAGTTTCTTTAAACCGAAAGGATCCAATAAAATCGACCGAGTCAGTACAAACCCTAACTAAATCCTTGACATTCAGGCAAGGTCAGCTATAACAAAGCACTAAGATCTAAGACGCACACTGTGCAATATAATTTTATGTGGAATAGAACCTGCAGGGATAGAACAGAATAGCACTAGGAGTGGGTGTTATGACTCAGTTGAAGTGGCTTAAGCTCTTGATTTTCTTTTTATGTTAATTAGTTTGATAGAAATTTTCCTTCAGTTACCAGCTGTGCTACAAGCTTCTGCTTGTCCTGGTGTGGGTGTGTACCGGATCTCGGTTAAACTCGATGAAGATAACTATTTATGATCCACGTGGTATAGGCATATAATATGTAGTAAGTGTTTGTCCATAAAGAATTTAATTTTTACGCTGCCTTTGCTCAATTTAATACTAATTTAGATCGTTTAATTTCTGGGACGTGGCCAGACCAGAAAGCGGTGGCGGGTTGTTTGGACACGCATCACGAAGGCTGGTTTGAGGTGGCGCCAGAAAAGAGTGTCTGGAAGCTTTCCATTAAATACTAGGCTACATTACAGTTAACCAAGACAAAGATGGAGGGATGAACTTGATTCCTAACAAAAAGACTGAAAAAAAAGTGACAATTTGTGGTGGTTTTTTGTTGTTGTTTGTGTTGTGTAAGTTTTTTTTTTTTAATTTGTTGTTGTATATGTTTTTTGTGTGTGTTGCCTTTAAACTGTGGAAAATAAATGTTTTTTCTTTCTTTCTTTTCTAATATTCCTTAGACACCACAGATTTACGGTAAAGGTAGACATCGTTAGGAAACCCAAGTTGGAAGGTTGAGTTTGTTGGATGTTTAATGGTCGGTGTCATATCAATGTACGTTCGTAAGTTTACAGTACAGAAAAGTCTATTTGCTGCAGTTGGGCAATAGAGTAGGTACATGACTTAAAAACTAGCCAAGTGCGTGTCGAATTTCGCACATTATGGTTCCGTACCAAATATTGGTACTTCTTAGTAAAGTATACGTAATAATAAACATTCAAGTTCTTAGATCAATGATGACGGACGGGCAGACAGACAGACAGGCACGTGAGTGACAACAACAAAAAGGGTTCCGTACCCGAACGGGTACGGAACCCTAAAAATGAGGACGATACAGTGGGTTGAAATTTAGCACTTTTTATCTACAAATGGCATAACTAGCTCTCACTCATGAACTTTGACGCGTTTTATCTTTGTAATTTTTTATTGAACTTGTATTTTTTGTTTCACCAAATGGTGAAGCAAAAAATACAAGTTCAATATTTTGATAATCCAACCTACTAGTTGTTCTAATAATGGCAACCAGTATTTTACAATCATTAAACTTTCCACATTTTACCCAACAACTACCCAACACTACTATACTTAGTTTGCCACCCCATTTCTCCCCAAGACACGTAGCAAGAGTACTTTGAATAATTGAAAAAAAACTGTCAAGTGTTTGGGGTCCCTCAGACCCTTTATAGGTCAGTAGCGTAATGCTGAGCTGTGAACACGGAAGGGTTAAGAGTGGACGGGGGAGTGTTAAAAATGTAACGCCTTGTTAGCAGGTTGTATGTAACTACTTAGTTTTTTTTCTGTATTCTTTGGTTATAGGGATGCTGGTGACGTTGGTAAGGGCATTTGGTGGAACAGTTTAAATGTGTTTCATTTACTTTTTATTTTATTTATGACAAGCCCGCAATCACTATTCCCAACCACTGCAACACTCGAAAGCCAGAATTAACAGTGGTGACCACCAAACACCAGAAAAACTTCGAGGCAATGACGAACGATTAAACTATATATACTTAGGTCCCGCAACGAAAATAATCAGAAAGGTGGAGTAAGAAAAGTTTTGTAAAAGTGGAAGTTTTGTGTTTTGGTTTTTTAACACCGACTTCCAAAATTAAAGTTATTTCACACTTTTTTTTTTGGAAGTCGGTTCTATTTTTTGTAAAAAAGGTTTTTTTTATTTTTTACTTTGTAGTTGTGGTTCCCTATTAAATTGTGTTCGCAGCAATCGTGAGTCATTTGGTGTTGCAAAGATCCACTGTCTATCTCTCTAGATCTTCATCAGATCCTAATTTAAACCTTCCTTGAAAAATATGCATTAGAATAACGAAATCCCCATTCAAATCGAATCATTAGTTTTCGAGAAAATCGCGGACAAACAAGATACATACATACATACGGGTCGAATACTGAATCTCCTTTTTTGAAGTTGGTTAAAACACATAATTTCCTCATCTCTCCTTATCAGGAGACAGTACAAAGCTAGGCAAGTAGTCACAACGGGACATTTACAACTGGAGTAAGCCAATTTATGGAAACTTTAAGTGGCAGTACACGCTTGCCTCACATTTGAACTCCGTGCTAGGTCATCGCAAACTAAGTTTTACCACTGATATGCGGCTTACTGTATAATAAACATCAATCAAGACTATCAATCCTTCCTCTATTCAAGAAAAGAGAAAAATTTCCCGAGTTACAAAAATCATCACGGATATAGAACAAACTTAAATAGATCCATTGCTCCCTGAACCGTCAGCCTCTTTTAGCATCCGCCAACAGTGCTTAGCTGATCCTTTCATCATCATCATCATTTCAGCCAAAAGACGTCCACTGCTGGACATAGTGTCGCCACAACGACCGGTCCTGTTCGTCTCGCATCCATCGGATTAACACGACCCTTACCAGGTCATCGGTCCATCTTGTAGAAGGAGTATACAGGGTGTAAAAAGACACATCACAGAGCCTCTAACTACGTATACTGTACGTCTAACAAAGTAGTTTTGCGCAAAAATTATTGCTGGGAAACGACTTTTATATTTAGGTATGAAAAAAAAATTCAATTTTTTATTGCGCGCTATGTAACGCAATCCCGGGCAGGTGGAGTTACACCCTGCCCCTTCGCTGTAAGCCACGTAGGTACTTGTCGAATACGTTTGTTAATCATTGCGTTTTTGTAACTGCAAATGCGTAATTTCGAAAATTCAGGTAATGTTTGTTAGGAATAATGTTTAATAATAATACTTGGAATTCATTTTCATGAAAAAGTTAAAAATTTGTTAAAATTGCGACTTTGACCTTCAATATCTCCAGAACCAGTGGATGCCCAGGTATGGTCTAGTGAAAATAAATTATCTAAATAATGGGTAGAATATGTGGCTTCGGAAACTGTCTTTTTACACCCGTTATATAACTATGTATTACGAAAACTTAACACATGACGGGTTTGTAGCCGTTTTACTAAAAACCAGAGCACAAATAAAGAAGAGAAGATAAAATAATATAAAAATATACAAATAGGTTATTTTAGTTCAATCACAGATTTCATGCCACCAACTGTATCAAACTGCTTGAATAGTGACTTGTTTGGAACTTTATATAGATAAAATTCAAAGTCCGTCGTCAGTCAGTAAGTGAGCTGACTGATATATCAATGCACAACCTAAACCGCTGATCCTAGAGACATGAAATTTTGAGGGTATGTTCTTTGTGAAAAATAGGTATCCTTTAAGACAGGGCTTTTCGAAATTCAACCCTGAAGGGGATGAAAAAGGGGTTGAAAGTTTATAACGGGAGAAGTACAAATTCTACGCGGACGGAGCCGCTGGCAGAGGCTGGTGAGTTATATTTTTCGAATCGTCTTCTCGTGCCTTTATTTACATACCAACTCGCGAAAACATTACCCTCCTTCTGGATCAGTCGAGTAAGAAAACCTCTCTTTTAACTGTCCAACGAAATAGCCATTAGAAAAGCTTCTCTAACTCCAAAATTAATTACCAAAAACAAACCTCTCGACACGCCAATCTATTCAAAATCTGAAGAAGAAAATTAATAAAAACGTTTTCACAACACGCCCATAAATAATCCGAATTGATGTTAATTAATGACTTTGAAGATTAATAAAGAGGAGGAATCAAAAGGCGAATTATAAGGAAATCTGAAGAAACAAGAGGGGGCTAGAATGAGAATGTCACGATGTAATCGGATGGTCGCGGCAGACGAGACGTTGATAAATAGTCGTCAATGTTGGGAAGATGGTATGTGGTCTAAGTAATGAACGAAATCATAACCATTTAGTTGCAATAAGTATTGGTAAAGAGTTGGTCTTAAAGTAAGTCATTAAGTTCCTAATACATAGCCAGACCTTTGACATGCAAAATGTTACAATTTACTTAATGTTAGACTCTATTATTCATTAATTTTTACAAAGCATTCAATAATTATCTATAAAGAACTATAAAACTGACTTTAAGCTTTAAGATCTACCTTTATAAACAACTAGCAGACTCGGCAAACTTTATACTGTCCAAATATCATAAAAAAGCCGTTCCAAACAAAATGTATGTTTAAATGAATTTTCTTTATATTTATTTTTTCAAATCTTTAGATATATCTCAATTTCAAATCCAATAATCAGATATCATAAAAATTGGTCCAGCCTTTCTTAAGTTATAATTGGTGTAACAAACCCTACTTTGTTTAATATATACATAGATTTAGAAGTTAATAGATTTTAGATCTAACATAATCTAACAAGTTTGCTTGAGTAGTCAGCATCACTATTTATAAACAATCTGATTGCTTCTCGACCTTAATACAGGATATTCCCTGAAAAGAACTGACTTGGAAGTTTGCATCGTAATGCACCTAAGTACGTTCACATGCTTCATAAGAAGGGGAAAACTATGTTAGTGTAAATATGGCAAACAGAGCTTAAGTAAAAATTTTCCTGATTAATACGTTCTCTAACCCTCGAATGACATTACATGGCATTCCACTTTGAAACTTCGATGAGTCATATTTACACTACGATCCTGTAAATTATTTGAATCGCAATGAATTAACTCTACTTCTGTCATCAATTGAGACAGAAGTAGAGTCAGAGTTATTCATAGAATTAACAATATTCTTTAATCAATCTTCATCCGCTTCCAACTTGTACCACCACCAGAAGAAGACAAAAGATGTCTGTATCACTAATAGGCTTAACAATAATGTTAGTAGCTGCACTCCGCTTAATTGTTTACGATATTGTGTGTCACGGGGAGATTAGATTCGTTTTGTTTTGATTGTCAGGCTTTTCAGATTATCCACGGAAAATAATTGGCGAAGGTAGCTTTGTTACTTGTATCAAGGTAAAGGTAATTGTAAGTAACGTTTTGTATTGTAATTGTAATGCTTTGTAATATAATTGTAATCAATTTTAGTTTTTTGTATTGTAACTGTAATGAAAATTATATATGGTGTTTAAAAAACACAAGAAACTACTACTAATACTACCTCAACTACTTTAGTTCAGAGTTTTTTATTTACCTTTCTTATGTTACGTAAGTATGTGGAAATTATGTGGAGTTACAAATTATAAATTACTAGCACATCGGTCGCGACTTCATCCGCTTGTATTTCAAAAATTTATCTCACAAATAACGTGGCTTTCTATTGGTAAAAGAATTTTCAAAAACGGTTCAGTAAATCCAGAGATTCACAAACTCACAAACTTTACCTTTTAATAATATTAGTATATATATATAGATAGCCAAATATTTCGAAATTGCTCTAATTTCGGAAGTTCGTGTCTTCGATTTGGTTTCGTTTTTGTCAATATTACCGTAATTTAGGTAAGACGAATTTAAATATCATTCAGTGATACTGTTACCTTAGATTATGACTTTTGAAAAGAACAGTTGAGTCAGTCTCACAGAAGACTATGGCGTCAACCACGAATTACTAATATGATAAATGGCAAACACGAGTGAATCACTAATCAGAAAGCATTAAGATTAATTTTCATATGGGTGCAAATACGTGTGCGTTTTTCATTATTTTTAATGAACGGACAATATTAATTTATGCGCCTATGAATAATTTTATTCAACACACAGTTCCCGCCAAATTTATTGGAAACGTGAAAAATCGCCAACCCTTCAAACGATGACAGAGAAAATGACCGGTCATTTGCACCCCGGCATTTTAAAAATGGCGTTCATAATCGTTATTAATATGCGTATGAACCATCTAATATTGAGCGTTTATGCAAATGTACAGTATTTGCT
The DNA here is from genome assembly GCA_951329385.1 of Polia nebulosa. Lineage (NCBI taxonomy): Eukaryota > Metazoa > Arthropoda > Insecta > Lepidoptera > Noctuidae > Polia > Polia nebulosa. Next base: position 5,841,532 of record OX589609.1, read on the forward strand.
AAAACGCACAGAATTTGCATACATTTGCGGTACCGTTTTTTGTGTTCAATGACACGTGAGAGGTATAAATATTGTCTCTCATTTTTGTTTTGCCGTTTCTACTTTGCATAAGCATTGCAGGGTTGGCTTTGTGCCGTTTTGAATAATTAAGGTGCGTTTTTTTGTTTTAATTTTGACGTTTAGATGGTGGAATTAATTTACTTAGTGTTTTCGTTACCGGATACTCTTTTGTAAATATTGTGCCCTTGTGAGTTTATGTAGAATATTTGCTTTTGTTAAAATGTTATACTCTTTCTTTTGTTAGCTTTTTGAATCAACAAAAAGAATGAACATAAAAGTAGTGTATGTTTTGCAAATTCCTACAACTTTTCTGCTGATATAAGTTATATGTATGTTGTCAAGAATATCGTTAAGGTAATAAAATACTTCGTTTTCTACTAAGTTCATAATATGAATAAATGTTAAAGGAAAAATGGTTACTCAGCCAAAAAGTAAGTAGTTGAAGATTGGCTCCATATTTTAGTATTTTTATTTTACCTTGACGATAGGTAGACGATCTCCTGAAAATAAATAAATAATTCGAGATGCATTCCTCTGGAACTATCAAAAATAGGTATCCTATTTGATGCAGCTGTAAATTCAATGACAGCTTGAGACCTTTCATAAACACGAGACAATTCCTGAAACACCGCATTATAAGGTTACATTCAGACGGACCACAGAATGATGCAACTTATTTAACTCTGTGAAAATCGTAAAAAATAATGCAATGAACATTTTGAAGACACAAAAAAGACAATGGTCTTTTTAAAAAAACATTTTGATAATACCTACCTTCTCACCTAGAAACACGATTTTAGGGCTTACCCTAAAATCGTGTTTCTATCTGTGTGTGTAATCTGTGTCTTAACACAGAGACAAATCTCAGCTTAGTCACAGTCAATTTGCGCACAGTGAATCTGCAGGACCGATAGAGTTGAAATTTGGTACACACATGACCCAATATATGCGACCCAAACACGAACGTGTACCCTAAATTAATTAATTTGGAATATGGGTAATAGTTTTGTGGTGAAAATCTGAAAATTTAAAAACAAAATTTTTCAAACTGTGCCGTGCGACATATGAAATGAAAGCCACATGGCGAGGGTTACAAATGTATTTTTTTCATAATTTCAAAATTTATAGTTTAGAAGTTTTTTTTTTATTGTTAATAGGCACGCGTTTGACCACTATCTCACCTGATGGTAAGCGATGATGTGGTTGAAGATGGAGCACGCTTGCCTAGAAGTAACCTATTCACTCTTAACTTAAAGACTCCCAGATTGTAGCTAACAGGAAACAGGCTCCGGAAGTTATTTAATATAAATGAAAAATGATCATTATACCTTATCTCCGAAACCACTGGGCCTAAAATTTTGTAAAACATACTGAAAGTAATTCTTTACTTATAGATTACAGGAACTGGAATAAGGAGGCAGTTAAAAAAAAAAAACTAAAAAAAACAAATATAATTTGTTCGGAACCATTTTTTTTGTACAACGATAAGTCGCAGCGTTTTTTTGTACAGCGATAAATCGCAGCGTTTCTTTGTACAAAATTATTTGCAGCGTTTTTTTGTACACCGATAAATCGCAGCGTTTTTTTGTACAACGATAAGTCGCAGCGTTTTCCCTCAATCATCTATCAACCCCTTACCGAACCTATTTTTAAGGTCGTATACTTTACGTTTCAGAAAACAATAAACAATAGCATTACGTATTGACGGCTCAATCGATTCGACAGTTTTTATTGGCCATAGCGTCTCAGTTTTATCTGAAAAGTGCATTGCCATGTTGGAAGAATGATGGCGGAATAATAAAACACCTATACACGTTTTATATCGATGCGGATGAAGGGTAATCGTGTGTTTTATTTTTGTGCTTAGTTAGGAGATATAGAGTAATTTTACAAAAATCACAATCAATTAATATAAAAAAAGCAAATTTAACAAAAAAAAAAACGAGTGTGCTTTAGACCACACGACTGAAGTAAAACTTCTTTAGCTCCATCTATATGTGTGTATATGTATATGTTTATATATGTCTAAATTTATGTGTTTTCACACCTCTGTCTCTTGCCCCTACAGTAATATACGAAACGTAACTCTTTCTCTTTCTATCTTCATTAACTTATATCTACCTCTCAACTTCCGTTCGCCTCGCCCGATCACACTTTTCGTAACGCTCTCGTCACGCATTCATCAGCTTACTCCCCAAGTCAAGCGTGCGTAAAGAAGTTTTACTTTAATAATATAATTGGTGACTCCAATATAGTAATTCTCATAAAAACAAAAATAAATGTGTTCTAATTCGAAAATTATTTTGAAGAAACCAAATCATTATCATTCTCTTACCTTTCCCAAAGTTTGACGGTCGGCGCAGCGTGTTTTCTTCTTCCGTACTCACTTCTTCTATTACTAATACACTCAATAGTTTCCTCTTTTCTAGCTTTGGAGAGGATTAAGCGGTGGGAGAAGTGGTGCCCGCCACCACGTGACTTTCTGGGGCCCAAGGAGCACCTGGCTCCCGGTCGTGATTTGCAGTGGCCTAATTGAAATGCACTGAATCGATTCTTACCCAATTAGGCCGCTGCAAGTATGATTTGGCGAGGTAGGGGATCACGATCCATCGCATACACAGTGCAAGAGCGGTGCTCCTGAACAAACTATGTCTCATCTACTGGAGTGTCCCAAATGTGTTTGCACCTGCACCCTCGGTAATCTGAACAAAGCCTCAGACGCCGCTATAAACGTGGCTACTTACTGGTGCCCAAACAGTATAACCCTAATAAATGTACCACGGCACGAAAAGAAGAAGTTTTAGGTTTCGTTGGCTTTTCCACTATCGCGTCTAAGTCATCACGTCAGCATTTCCTAGGTCTTCTTTGATTTACTAAAGAATAACGAAATGTTATATAGTTTTAAAAACTAAATAAATACGCTTTTCGTGACGTCGTTTTATTTTTAGTATTTTTTTCAGCAAACCGTTTCATGTGATACCCATATAAAGGAATGCTTAAAAAGAAATAGTTCGCTGTCTTTGAGAGTCTGCCATATTGGATTAAGAGTTTCATCACTTAGCTTACCATGCATTGTCATTCAAACTAAACATGTATACAAAATATCAGCTCAATCGGAAACCGGAAAGTAGGTCAAAATAACTTCTTAGATTTTTAACCGACTTCATCGTGTATTCGACCTGTATGTATGTTTATTTGTTTGTTCGTGATTTTCTCGAAAACTACTCATCCGATTTGGATGAAATTTTCGTTATTCAAATCCACGTTTTTCAAGGAAGGTTTTAATATACAATACATTAGGATTTGATGATGAACTTCGGAGAAAGACAGTGGAACTCTTCAATAACTAACAGCAAATGACTCACGATTACTGCGATCCTATTGTTAATACAAATTAATGAGGAACCACAACTAAATGGTTTTTTACATAGTAGGTATAGTTAATCGTTTTAAAAATACCTAACAAATGAATATCATAACATTAACGGTAAAAGATATGTTATCAAGAAATACCACAGATAACATTGAAAACCTCATCCATTTCCAAATAAAAACAGACCAATACCCCACTCCGAGAATTAAACCGTACATCAAAACAACCGGTACTTGTAAGGCTATTAATAAATAAAACATAGTGAGTAATAAAGCCATCACGGCACTAATGGTGCCCAAATTACACACCACCCGTGCCAGCTGCTCGGAATAGGTAGGCGCCAATTAAATTGATATCAGTCATCACAAATAGTCCTAGTATTTTAAACTGTCTGTTTTTATTTTAAACCGAATTTTAAAAAAAGAGGTTCTCAATACGAATGCTTTTTTAGAGTTCCGTACCCGAAGGGTACAAACGCAGCCCTATTGCTGTCACTTACGTGTCCGTCTGTCTGTCTGTCCGTCGTCTGTCACACATGTTTTACAGCAAAACAGTTGCAGCTACAGTCTTCAAATTTTCACAGTATAAGCATCTTGTTGATCCAAAGCCATACAAATAGTCAAAAATACATTTGGTACGGAATCTTAAATGTGCGAGGTCCGACACGCACTTGGCCGGTTTTTCATGTATATACAGACGGATTCGGAAGACATTTTATTCGAAAGAGATTTAATCAGAAATAATCCCATTTAAATTACGTAAAGATCTGATGAGGACTTTCGAAGACAGACAACGGAATTCTTCAATAAACGATTGCAAATCAGGATTGCTGCAATCGCTTGTCTGTTTATTATTTACAACGTTTCATAACATAACATCACGGTAGTACGCTCTGAAAGGGTACGCAGAGTACCTACAGTTCACCCTGGTACACCCTAATTTCAACAGTTATGTTCAAATTCCATGTTATTGGCGTTATCAATTCGTTCATAAAATTACTATTTATTTTTAATTATGTGTGGCACCCCACACAACTTAAAGTGGAAGCTCTAAAGGGTAGCCCGCGAAATTCCAATTTTCTTACGTTTTTTGCAATTTGCAGGTCAGTGTAAGGTTGTATCTTGGTCAAAATTTGAATCGCGGCCGTAGCAAGTATGTGTCTATAGAATTATAATCATTAAAGTCATCAATACGACTCTCTCAGTTAGGATTGATGCCAAATGTAAGTATTTCATGAAATCATGACATACACGTAAGAAAATTTGAATTTCGCGGGCTACTCTGGAAAAATAAAAAACTTTTTTACAAAAAAAAGACAACCGACTCCCAAACAAAAACACAATAATTGCAAAATTACTTTAATTTCCGAAGCAGGTGTCAAACAACGAAGAAACAAAATTAGAAACACCAACTTCCGTATTTAATGGTACTGAATTTTGTACCTACTAACCTAGTTGTTTTCTTGTAAGAAGATGATAATAATGATAAGAATAGAATAGAATAATACCTACTTTATCAAAAGCAAGCAAGCTTCAAGTTTATTCGCAAACAATTAATATATACTATTTACCTAACTATAATTGAAACAAAAACTCCCAACTAAAATTGAAAATTCCTCCGCATTGCTGTCGACTGGAAGTGTGCCCAAAAGACTGGCGGCATTACCACGTTGTATGGCAATGCTTGATGAAAAAAAGATGCTATAAGTATGTCATGTAACTACTAAATGTAAACCGAAAATTGATTACCCACAACCCCCGTAAGACGCCTTTCTTGATTAGTTTACTAAGTTATAATGAAAACTGTTTCACACAATGACCACAGCCAAAATTGTTCGCGTTAACCCTGCAAATGCGTTCGACGGGTCGTAATGGTTCGGGTCTAAGTTTAATTTAATATTAACTGTTGCAACAAGACGGCGGTCTTAGATGCAACTTAATACGCTAAGGTTTTAGAGAGAGTTGCGATTTGTCGTACGTTTTTCTGATTTGAGATCAAAAAAATTATATCAAGTTCCAATGAATGATGAATGTGTTCTTGTTGTGAGGTACAAATAAATATTGTTTCTTTCTTTCTTTCTTTCAATATAAATAATGGAAATAAAGCGTGAGGTTTATAATTATGAATACTATTAATATATTTTATTTAGGTGAGTTTCGGTGCAAAAAGTTAAGTTCCAGTCGATGCGACGACGCTTGAGAATTCTCATGTTTACCAGTAGTCGTTTTTTCAGCTAAAATTATGATGAAAATTACATACAAGATCACGTAAGTATAATTACCACTCTAATGTCTAGAGCTGGATGAATAAAACTTTTTTACAAAAAAATGAAGAAGAAGAAGTCGGTGTCAAAACAAAACGAAGAAACAAAACCAGAAACACCGACTTCCGAAATTAAAGTTATTTTGCACTTTTTTTGGAAGTCGGTTCTATTTACATTATTTTTCACTTTTTAGTTGCGGTTTCCCATTAAACTGTGTTAACAATTCATAGGCATACGATAGCAGCAATCGCGGTTAATTTGCTGTCAATTTTTGAAGAGTTCCGTTGTCTGTCTCCGAAACCCATTATCAGATCTATATGAAATTTAAATGGGACCATTTCGGAACAAACCCTTTTTGAACAAAAAAGAATTTTGCAAATCCGTCAATATATGACGGAGTTATGACCGAACATAAATAAAAAATAAAAAAAATTAAACATCCGAATTGATAACCTTCTTTTTTAAGTCGGATAAAAACATGCAAACTTGAAATTATTTCTACCCTGATATAAATTAGAAGTTTCTAGGAAAATTAAAATAATGTCACATAAAGAAAACTACGAGTAGTACTACATGCACCTATAAACCATTGCAGCGACTTCTACCCCTTCCTTAGGTCGTTGACTGGTGATCGAAACATTCGCATACTCGCAGCTCGAATGGGGTTAACTAAAATATTGATGGCATGTATTACGTTAGACATGTTATACGGACTTACTTTGTCTTGTTTAAGTGACTTGTCGCAAACTAGGTTATCTGAAAAATAAACTTAAGGAAAGACGTTTAACGTGCACGTCTTTTTACCTCGTTCTCACATTTATATTATGTATAATTTCAATAGTAGCAATATTCCCATAATTTTGTAAATATTTAATTATTTAATTAAAAGAGTGTCCGTGGAGTTTTTTGCATGTTCATCTCCTTCTCGTAGCGGCGACCTCTCGCGCCCGGCCCTGGTTCAGGCCATGGTACGGAGCGAGAGGGAATGGAAGGCAGTCTCCGCCTTCTGCGAAGCAGTACTGCTCGCGAAGGCAGAGGCGGGACGCGTGAGGGAAGCTCAACGGAGTGGCCCTCACGGCCCCGGCCGCTACCACCGCAGGAGAGGTACTGTTTTCTTTCCTAAATAAAAAACGATTCCCGACTCGTAGAATCCATTTTGCGATCAAAATCGAGACTTTCGCATCAGAAATTTACAGGCACCAACTTCAAAAGAAACCAAAGCCCCACCTATGTCATATTCTGACACCACAGCTCCTATTTCCATATTTTAGTCGCAAATCCGCGTCATACCTTACAAAGTTCTAACGTATGGCCAGGCGCGTATTGTGCTGTCGTGTGCAGACGGACCGTTAATGTGCGGTCGGATTACGGAGCGCTATCAACAATACGGCCGCGATTAAGTCGATAGAGTACTGGGTTTTAGAACGGGTACCCGTTTTCCCGTCCCTACTGGGCTTTAGGACCAGGGGCCGCAGAAATTGTACTTAGAAAAAATATTGTCACGGGGAATGTGACTTAGAATCACATACTTATTTTAATATTTAAAGAGTATAAGAAGATTATCTATGTATATAAAAGGAGAAACTATATATAACAGCCGCACGGATCGATCCATCAGGTTAAGCTACGCTTGCCGGAGTTAGTCCATGGATGAGTGACCATCTTTACATACCGAGACTCCTCCGTGCCTCGGAAAGCACGTTAAGCCGTTGGTCCCGGCTGTCAATCGTGGATCTTTGACAGTCGTTACGGGTCGTCAGAAGCCCGAAAGTCTGACAACCAGTCTTACCAAGGGGTATCGTATTACCCAGTAACTGGGTTGTGGAAGTCAAATAGGCAGTCGCTCCACGTAAAATACTGGTATTCAGCTGCATCTGGTTAGACTGGAAGCCGACCCCAAGATAGTTGGGAAAAGGCTAGGCAGATTGATTGATATAAAAGGAGAAAATGACTGAATGACTGACTGACATATCAACGCACAGCTGAAACTACTGGGACTAGAACCGTGAAATTTTGCACACGGGTTCCTTTTATAATGTAAGGGAGCACTAAGAAGGGGTTTTCGGAAATTCGACCTTTAAGGGGTGAAAAGTGGGGATTTTGTTTTTAAGAAACATCGTCATTCCGCGCGGGCAAAGCCGCTGGCAGTAGCTAGTAGACAATATGAAAAGTAACGTAGTATTAACAATTGTTGGTTTCAACATTTTTTTTTTCAAGCCTTATTGTGTGAAATGTTTGATTGTTCGGTTCAAAACTTGCAAGCAGAACTAGAACCACTTCCTTTTAGTTTAGAGTTGAATTTTTATATGCTGATTCAGTTCCGATGACAATGTATTTTTAGGTAAGCATGACCTGAATCGACTTCCAGGGTTAGCTCCAGTTTAGCTCGCCATCCGATCAGCATTAGGCCCGAGAGTCGATGGCGCGTAGTGTTCTACGCGCGCCCTTAAGAGATGTCAGCAATGCATGACGGGGCCCGTCATGGCCAATGCCTGCCCAGGGGTCGTGGATAAATTCGAAACAGAGTTACTGCGCCCCTGGGCAATCAGGGCAGGGAAGGAACAGGGATGAGTTTTAGTCAGTAAATGTCTGACACGCTTTCTCGCTCCACCCCGAGCGGGAGAAGTCATTGAATGTTTTACCACCCCCATAAAAAAAGGGTTAGCTCCAGATGAAAAAACTCTTCAACTGTCAAAGGCATTTAAACATGCATTTAAATATTATATCCAGTTTAAAAGCTTGTTTTTTTACTTTTTCTTCTTTAAGTAGTTAGTCAGGTATAAATTGAAACTCATGACTCTATGCGTAGCATTAAAGATTATTCTCCAAAATTATGTACCTATAAACTTAAGATTAAATGTACCAAACATTCAATTAAAACTTTAATAGTCTGCAGGTTCATAATTATTACAAAATCCGGGTAGCATCTGCGAAAAGGGTTAACCCGTCAGTGACTATGGTTGTTAAGAAGTAACCGAATTATTAGTAATTGGATTAACCACGTTGTTGCATTCAAGCGTAGTGGAATTTATTTGAATGGCTTGTCATTTAACCCTTTCAATGTGGACTGTTGCAAGAGGGAGTTTTAATTTTGGTCTTAATGAAATAAAATGTTGCGTATTGCGACACGGTGAAATCCATTTAGAGAGTCTGGGGAAAAAACAAGGAATAAAACTAAATAAAGAAAAAGAGTATGGTCTGTGGTATGGTGTACAATTTGTAAACAATTTTTTTTTTTTTTGTATAGGGTGTAGCGGAAATGCGTGGTCAAAAAATTTGGAGCTCTCATACTTATTATGATCAGGTGATGACAGCTTTAGGCACTTGCCGGCGACGAGAGCTTCAAACTAAAAACGATTTGGTGAGCTGCGAGTGGTAGTTACGATAGTTTTGTTGCTGGGCTTTAAGTGCCTACCTCCGCATAAGTGGCGCCTTCATTGAATAAAAAATCAAAAACAAAACACAACATTGTGAGGAAACATTTTGAGTTCTGTTTTAACAACGTAAAAATACCTTATCCTCTTTGTAAAAAACGCAACATAGGATTCTTTAATATTTACTTTCTACGCTTTGCTACGATTTTTTATTCAATGAGGGCGCCACTTGGCGGATATATACGCCTTTAAGCGAGTGTTTTTTTTTTTTTCATAGGCACGCATTTGACCACTATCTCACCTGATGGTAAGCGATGATGTGGTCGAAGATGGAGCACGCTTGCCTAGAAGTAACCTATTGTACCTATTTTACGGGCGATTATGCGCACCACTCGCTCTGATTGGTGTGAGTTCGGACCGCCACGCCAGCATCACTGAGCGAGTAAGCTTTGATAGCTCTTGTCGCTCAGCGACAAACTTGTGGAGCGAGTCCTCGCCGGCGGCGTGAACAGTCATCGATCAACTGTTAATATATGCATCTCTTTTGTTTTCACGGAATGTATATCTATTGTACGTTTCTTAAGCGTCAAAATAGCTGAGAGTTAGTCGCTTCCTCGCCGGCGGCGGCGGTGGGGCAACTGCATATACGGCAAAACCATTATTTTTTTGTGACTTCTTTGAAGAAAGTTACTCATTGCCATCGACAAAAGCAAGTAGATGTATCTAAAATCAAAGTCAAAGTCAAAACGTTTATTGCGAACTAAGTGTACAATGTTGGTGTTATACTTTTTCTTTTTTTTCTTTTACTTTTTTTTTTTTTTTTAAATTTGACCACCCAATTCGGTTACACCCTTTATTTATAAAAGCCAAAACGTGGTAGTTAGTAATCGCACCTACCAGCATATTGTGAATGTGAGAACTATGTAGGTCGTTACATTCACGTAGATTTCATGATTCTCTGGCAGTTTGAGTACTTTTGCGGCCTACCCAAATGTAAAAAACTTTGATATTGTTCGTCGGTTCGTTGAGCTCCTTAAAGTTCTGAGTTGAGCTACACGATAACTGACAAATGCTTGCACTGTCTGGACAGGTCCACTCAATCCTACGTGGTGCTTTCCTCAAAAGCTCATCTCAGATATTAACGTACCTACATGGTTCTCATAATATGATTTGACGAGTACATATTGTATGGATCAGAACACTTTAAAAGAGACTTTGACCCCTGAGTTGGTTCTCAGAGTAGTCAGCTAGGAAACACCGGCCTAATCTAGCTTAACAGTAAAAATAAAATTGACTTGTAACCTATTTACTGAATAAACATCTTTTATCATATCACTAAAGTAGTGTCAGAGCTTGTTAGAGAGTAAAGAACGATCAACAATATTTTTTCAAAAAATGTTTAAAAAAACATTCAAATAAAACAACAAACAATTTCACGCTCTTAAGCCATCGTTCGCAGTCACATTTGAATATTTCAAAACATCCAATCTACATTATCTGTTCAAATATAAAAAAGAAATATACCCGAAGCCAGCAGGAAATGCTTTTGTATTTGTCAACGTCACATCCCTACGGTGGAGTCACAAAAAAAAAAAGAATTGACGTGACATTTTTTTTTCAAATGATGCGTGACGATGGTGGCCTCTCTTATTAGATTAACAGGTCGATTTGCAATTCTGTGTGTTCATACACATGTTTATTTTACGGAAATGAATCGCATTTTGGCAAGAGGGGGCGCTTGTGTTGACTCAGCATATATTTAGAGAAATACCTTCGGAGTTTGTGATATTGTGTTGTGTTGTAAATCATATGTGGATGTTATGGGGTTAATTTCATATGAGCTACTTTTACAAAAATCGTTACTAATTATTTTAATTTTACTAAAATTCACAGTTTTGTCCTGTGCTCATTTTGAAGTGTACAATAAAAAGAGCTTTTTTTTACTTACGTAGGTATTCTAACTATAATTACAGACACGACACGAATATTTTTAAACTTTATTCCGTCTCATTTTCCATCCAAATTCCAAGTTCCATTTAAATACAGTTGCAAACGGACGGTCTTATATTAATGGTCTCTGAAGCAACTTTTACCATAAAACTATCACATTAGAAAACTAGAAATATGAATAAAGAAAAGAAAAATTCAATATTTATTAGCCTTTCGCCAAAATGTACACATCGAAGTTTCCGTATGTCTATTCTTCCCGTAGGTCAAACCAAGTTTGCTCCAGACATATATTTGGGTGTATTTAAAAAAGTATTGAACCCTTTCAATTCGATATTGATCAAATATTCAAACTAACTCCAAACCAAACACGCCTTCTTTTAACGCAAATAAACACAATAAATAGCCGCACATTTATAACAAAATATCAAACAGAATGAATCATGAAAGTTCGCGATGCGCTCACAGCGGGTTGTGTCACGTGTTCCTATGATTAGTTCGCAAATTCTTTGCATTCGAAAATATTTACACCACTAACGCACCCACATACCAATCTCTACCTTAATACCACAACCACATAGTCCAAATCCGTATTGTAAAGCAACAATCTTCGGAAATATTATTGTTAAACGAAAACAAATTTTCAAGTTGAAAGATTAAAGTTCAATTTGAAATGTAGCAGCATTTGAAGGGTTGTAATCCAGAGTTCACAATCGAATTAGTTGACCGCCCGCTGTTTTTGCTACTGAACACAATAGATTCCTTGGAAATTGGACGTGTGCTGATGAAATTACCCCCGACAATGGTTTCTTGCTACGCTGAGCTTTTGGTAGTTTTTTTTTTTTAAGTACATATAACTAAACTGTGTAAGCACGTAGCCAAGAAAATGTTTATGTAATTGATTACATAAATAAAGAAATATAATTATAATTCATTTAATACACAATTTCTTAGCTACTTTTGCTTGGAAATTAATTGACTCAAATGCTAAATTAGCATATACATCGAAATCGAAAGTTTTTAATACGATCAAAAACTGGTATGAAATATTGCAAAAATATACAATCAAAGGCAGAGCAAAGGTAGAGCAGTGGCAGGTGGCCTAGTGGTATTGGCCGCGACTTATAAAATGCAGGTCGTGAGTTCAAACCCAGGCAGGCGTTTTACTTTGTGTAAATTATTTCATCACCACTGCTCTCAAAACGGTGAAGGAAAACATCGTGAGGAAACCGGCATGTCCTAGAATCAAAAATTCGAAGACATGTGACATCCACCAATCCGCATTGGGCCCGCGGCTGATGATGACGATGATGATACAATCAAATAATTATATTAATTCATCATTGATTCAATAAATAAATAATTGTTCTCGCTTTCATTATTTCTTCATCTCAACATACGAGTAGTACCAATCAAAGTCACTTTCCGCGTCTATCTCTATGTTTATCCGAAAATAACTTCTAAACCACTCAACGAATTTTGATACGGCTTTCACTAATAGAAAGTGCGGTAAATGAGTAAGATTTGTGTGTATAAATTACCCGTGAGAAGTCGGAGCGAGTCGCTAGTTTACTATAAAATCTGCCTTAAAAGAACTGACCAATTTCTGTAGTTAAAATAAAAACTAAAACACGCTTTATTTTTAGGGTTCCGTACCCGAAGGGTCCAAACGGAGACCTATAGTTGTCACTCACGTTTCCGTCTGTCTGTCCGTCTGTCGTCTATCACAAAATTTTGTTACGAAGATTTTTTTAACTTCCCATTGACCTATGAACTTGAAATTTGGTGATAATGTTTATTATTACGTATACCAGTGATGGCGAACCTTTATTGGAGATCGTGACAATAAATATTTAAAAAATAATAATGTGGCTATGACGTGCCACGTAAGAATCTTGACTTTGTGAATTAATGAAAAAAATCAAACTAGATCCTGTTAATTCTTACCTTGCAACCCGAAATTGATACAGCGATCAGCGTAACGATTACAGTCGTATAGTATGTTTATTTAAATAGAGAAAGTCAGTGGGTTAACTACTGTTTCCAATTATCTAGATTTTAAATGTTACACTGCTGGCGTGCCCGAATTATTATGCCGCGTGCCACCACTGGCACGCGTGCCAAAAGTTCGCCTTCCCTGACGTATACTTTACTAACAAATACCAATATTTGGTACGGAACCCTTAATGTGCGAAATTCGATACGCACTTGTCCAGTTTTTTATTTTTCAAATTTTTTTCAGCAAACCCTTTCATTTAATACCCATATCTTGAAAATTCAAAAAAGATAACTAATCCGCCATCTTTAGAAGTCCGCCATATTTGATTTAGAATGACGTCACTAAGCTAACCATGCTTGTCATCGGTCCTTGATAAGTGCGAAGTTTCAATTCAATCTGACGTTTCAAAGTGAGTGAAAATCACGTTCAAAGATTACGTTACATAGGGGAAAGTGGTTACCCTTCGTACACATTTCAGATTTTATTTTTTTATTTTATGATTAATTGTCGAATTTATCTAGTTTATGTGCCTAACTGTAACAAATATATTGTAGTTTGTTATAAAAAGTCCGAAACTATTATGTGAAAAGGTTAAAAAGTTATAGTAATTTTTCTACCATATGATATTTGTACGAACGTACCCCACGCACGGGGTACTTACGTACAGTAGGTGGGGTACTTTCATACGCCATGGGGTAGATTGATACAGGGTAATTAAAAACCCTATTAAAGTCGTTAATTTTTTATTAATTATTATAAAAGTATTTATTTATCAAAGAACTAACTTAATAATATTGGACTTGACTCTTAGTCGATAAATTTTTCTTTAGAAAAATAACAAAAAATCAATCGTTCATCCTTAGTTTTACTTATTGTCCTTATTGATAATTCTAAGTTTTACAATCAGTCTAAATGAGATTTTTACAATCATTTTTTATGAGATTGTTGTACAGTCTTTGACAATTTAAACTTAAAGTAGGTAATCATACATTTGGTTGTTAGTTTGGAAGTTATTGCTCATTATAATTATTTAAATTAACTGCAAAAGTAAAAAGTCTAGCCTTTCTAGCTGTACAGCCCGCTCGTTGTTGTGGATCAGGGAGGTTCATGGCGACATCGCTGATATACAGAGTGTGTGTCTTCTACATATATCAGGGAAAAAGAATGACCATGATGATCCCGGTTTCTTCCTAAGATAAGATATTTTCAGCTCTGTATCCGAATAATGACTGAGAACTTTTGCAACGTAATAAACAACAGAAGTCTTTTTTTCAAACTTTACCAAAACAAAACAATTATCTTTGACTTTCTCTGGTGTCACATCAAATTATCATGATGCTACGATTATCAGTCTCTTCGTCCACTTCCAAATCGATTGGAGATGTTGAACTCTCCCGCAAGCTAAATTGCGATCCTTCAGAATCCTCTGAATGGCTGGCTTTCCTATATGACAACCGTCCTTGAATTACGTCATCAATCGCTAATTTCGTGGACTCTTCATCCACCTCTTGACCACCCTTTTTTATATTTTCGCACCACGATTCTGCAATAAAATATTAATTATAAGGTTTATATATTTCTTTTTGTAAGAAGTAAAATACTTCATAAAAGGAAAAATATGTTATTGTGTTGTCTGAACGCTAATATTAAAAGGTTTCTATATTTTATTTCATAAAAATGTAATATTGATGTTTTGGTGGTTAATAAAATCTAAAGGGGAGCATTCGTACGCGTACGAATGTGCCCCCTATTTGGCTGTCCGAATGCACCCCACTGCACACCTACAAAATCAATATACCACTTTATACAAATTCTAATTTAGTTTGAGAAATATGACAATTAAAGTTCAAAATAAACAATGTTAACATTAATTAATCATCACCATTTTGTCAAAAACGGTAACAGTTCTACTAACAATTGCGAATTAAACTTAGGAAAAAAATTTACTCACCGCGCCCGAAAACACGTTACATCTTGTCAGCCGATACACCGTCCTGCGACTGGCGCGACACTTCGCTAGCAACAATGACGGCCGGTATGTCTATGCACACAAGCAAAGGCGTGTTTGTATGTCGTTCAGTTTTTCTGTTATACTAACTGTACGAATGTGCCTCGCGTACGAATGGTGACCACTTTCCCCTAATAATAATAATAATAAAGCTTTATTTGATTCCACAATAATTAGATTACATTAATTCATTAATTTAATTTTGATATTTAATAATTAATCATTTTATTACTACTCATGCAGTTTCATCTTTTTTTAATGTGGACCCCCTCAGGGTAAAAGCCTCCCCCAAAGAATTCCATTTATCCCTATCTTTAGCTGTGTTCATCCAGTCTCTTCCTGCAACGGATACAATCTCGTCCTGCCACCGGGCGCCCGGCCGACCTCTACTTCTCACGCCATGCGGTCGTTTCCATTTTGTGATGTTAATTGTCCATCTATTGTCACCGCATCTCCCAACATGGCCAGCCCATCTCCATTTGAGACTCTGAGAGAAGTGTAGAGCATCCTTTACCTTGGTTATTTTCCGAATTTTTATATTTCTTACTCTATCTCTCAGTTTTATATTTAAACAGCTCCTTTCCATTGCCCTCTGAGTTGTTTGTATTTTGTGTCTTGCCTTGTGATCATAAATCCATGTTTACATAGATACATACTTAAGATATTAAAAGCGTGTTAAAATGACTGACTTTTATAACAGCGGTTATTGACAACATCAGTATTACAAGACTAGCAATTCTTCCAGCTCCTAACGTCTTTTGATCCTTTAATGACCTCTGAAACTGGCTATTCACACAGACTGCGATTTTCCGATAGACTGCAATTTACGGTTTGAATGTGATTCGAACTAGGATAACAGTTTTAGTCAAATTTGTTCCCATACGATGTCGATTTAAAGTAACTCGGTACTATTTTTAGACGAGTTTAAAGGAACTTTTGGATTTCTCGGGACCTTTGGAAGGAGTACGAGGGGCCAAAGCCAACTCGTAGAGGCGTCTTTAGACGCTTTTTATGAAATTAGGCACCAACCGACGAGTATCCCTGTACGCGCTATGCAAGTGCACCCAAGGACAACCCCCGGTTGGTGTGAACCTATTGCAAGATAAAAAAAAAATAAAGATATCGGGCGACGGTTTTGTGAAGCTTAAGTGGACTGGTTACCAAGAACTATGTAAAGACTGTAGCCTCTACCTGAATAATGTTACTATATATACCTACATCGATACAAAAAAGCAGGGGGTGACTTACACACCCAATAAATGGGCCCCCGAAAACGGTCACTAGCACGTAGTGTGACGTAGCAACAAGGAGGCAACACATTCTGAGGTGCTTAAAGAGTGGGGAGATATACCACAACTATCAGGATAATCCCGGAAGTACGGTCAAGATCTCAACCCGCATCTTACTGGATTATACGAGTACATCAAAAACTTATTGTTATAGGTTAGATCAGCTAGATCTACACCGTGTAAGGCACATAAACGCACATATGTGTACCAGTGATTCAGTACATGATTCTGGACCCCCCACTTTTTGTTACTTTAGACTGTTAAAAATAGTTCCTCCTATCCAACCCAATAAGAGTTTTAATTAAATAGTAATTAAATTGCTGATTACACTAAAAACAGCAATGTAAATAAAATACGTATAGCTTTCTCGCTAGAGTTCATTCACGTCGTCGACCTAATACCTACATACCGACTCGCTCGGCCGGCGCGAGTGTAGGTAAGTAGTAGTGCGGAGCGTTGAGCATTGTTTACAATACATTGCGCGCTCAAAAATGACAATTTCTGTAACCGATCATTCGTCATTAGGTGTAACCTTTTCGCGAAGTTTGCGGTATCTTGTTCCTTACAGCCTGTATATGTAAAATTTTAATATAGCACTTTTACACTAAAAATAATCCTGCCGACCAATTTTCCATCCCCTAAACCCACATCGTTTTGGGTTTTATATACTATTGATTACCACTGAGACTCCGAGTGATAAACAAAAGTAATATCCACTCCCAGTCTGGGAGTGGTTATTAAGACCCTTAGGACAAAATGAGCGTAGGCTAAACACATTCGGGCTTAACCAGCCAGAACTATATTGAAACTGCACATATTGCCACTATACACATAGATTAAAATAAATACATCATACAAAGATCATATCACAGGCCTTTGAATCAAACATGTTCGAACGTCAAAGAGAATCTGAAACGATCATCTAACCTCGTTCTCTACTCCCTTACTCAAAGCAATAAAGTTTACAATCGCAAATTTAGGCAAATGTTTGGCAAATCATTGCTAATTCATAGACAAACATCATGTGTGGTGAGTTTCTAAACAAATATGAATACTGAATACGAAATAGTCTATTGAAGAGATTATGGTATTGATAAGCTTTGGTGAGAATTCTGCTGTGATACTAGATTCAATGTAATTTAGGTACATATTCATGCTCGGAATACACAGAACATTGCTTTGAAAGTTAGTTAACAAATTTAATAAGATGAAAATTACAAATTACCTGTACTAAATAATTTAAGGCGCAGTTATACGACTTGTAATGACTTTTAATAGAACATCACGTCTGAACGACTAGTCTTATTTCTTTGAAAAAAAAAATATGTTACTCTAGACAGTTTTGTTCATAATTTGATATGTAAATATTTGACATTATATTTTTATTACATAGTGTAATTAATTTGTAAAGTTATGTCTAACGCGGATTAAAAATTGAAAATCACCCAAAAACTGTAAAGCGTATTTTTATGAAACCTTCACCATTTAAGTATTTATATTTTAGTATACGTGTTTTTTAGTATAATACCTGTTGCTTTATGTATAATAAATTAATAATGCGTCTAACTTCGGACATTGCTCCTTGATGGGCGAGTCCTATTACTGGCTGGAAGTACGACGCGTTACGTGAGCTCAGCACTGAACACGCAAGCTAACTCAAAGCTACTCAAGATCGTTGGCATTTAATAGAGCTTTAAATATTTACTAACTACTTTTATCCTAACAACGTCCATATATACAAAAACAAAATACACTTAGGCGTCGAAGTACTCTTCCAAATCGCTGTCATCTGGCCAAGCCGGAAACGTGCCCAGAATACTGGCAGCAGCATTGCCATGCTGAATGGCAATCCTTTGAAAGCATGTTAACCGATAATAATTGAGTCGACAAGCGTCATCGGTAAAAATAGAACGTATAAGACATGTCCCGAATTAATATTATTAAAGGCGATTTTCCGTTTTGTTAAGGGTTTTCATGAAAATATCTACCATGACGTCTTAAAATTATTATACATGATTTCAGTGTGAGAAAGGGATAGACGTCCAGTATAGCTCCGTCTCTCTGACACAGGAATTATGATGATTTTAAAACGTCATAGTATGGACCCTGATCTGTTTAGTCAAATGAAAAAGTAGAATTCTGATAAAGTTTATGAAACTATGATAGATCTCACGAATTGTGAACAGGGTCTATATATTACAATAAAACATATCAGCATGTGATAGTTCACAATCTATCTGTGTGTTGCCGTGAAATTGTGAACAATTGTTAATATTAGGTCCCCACCTATGAAATCAGCGTTTTGTATGGAGAATTTTAAAGAAATTGCATTTTTCATAGATTTTTTTTAAAATTTAATTAGCAATAATGTTTAAAAACTAAGATAACGTATGCCACTTAGATTAAGCAACAAAAATAAGCTTTGGATAAGTTAAAACATGCTAACAAAAAGAGGAGTCATTTTTAAGGTTTTTTTTTTGTTTATAAAAATAAACTTTTATTAAGTAATAAGTGTTTTTTTTACTATTGGCAGTTGTCTATGACGGTCATTATTCGATAGAATATCAAGCAATTGATGAATATTTTAATTCATAGAAGTGACGAGGTTCTCTATTTGTGAGAAAAAAGATTCATATGTGGGTACCCAGTAGATGTTACAGTAACAACAGACGAGCAGAAACAAATGCAGTACAATTTCGTCAACAGCAGTTTTTTCTTGATTCACTAATATTTGCCAAGTAAAAGACGAAATAAACTCATGATTTCCAGTACTGATATAGATGGCATCTATTTTTCTATGAATTTATTTAATTTCGATTTCATGTTGAATTGTCAACTTTTCTAGTTGGTCTTTGCTTATACGAGTACAAGTTGTTCCTTTGATATTCTATAACTCTAGGGTATTAATGAGACCATGTCAAAGAATCAACTGATTTATGAATTTATTTTTGGAACGAAGTTCCTTATCGCGCGTTGCGAAAGGGGGCTAGACGGAAAAAATTAAGACCAAAAGTTGTAACGACACTTTTTGCTATAGTTGTAAGCCGTGCGGCGTGTGCGTGTTTCTCTCTCTCTTATAGAAAGCAAGCCAGTTATTTTCGTTTCGTCTTTCTTTTTGGCTACTCGGTTTTTGGTTTCTCGGCTACTCGGCTTTTCGGCTATTCGGCTTTTCTGCTTTTCGGGTACTCGGCTTTTCGGATACTCGGCTTTTAGGCTTTTCGGCTACTCGGCTACTCGGCTTTTCGGCTTTTCGAATTTTTGGCTTTTCGGCTTTTCGGCTACTCGGCTTTTCGGTTTTTCGTCTACTCGACTATTCGGCTACTCGGCTTTTTGGCTACTCGGCTTTTCGGCTACTCGGCTTTTCGGCTACTCGGCTTTTCGGCTACTCGGCTTTTCGGCTACTCGGCTTTTCGGCTACTCGGCTTTTCGGCTACTCGGCTTTTCGGTTTTTCGGCTACTCGGCTTTTTGATTTTTCGGCTTTTCGGCTATTCGGCTTATCGGCTTAACGGTTTTTCGACTGCTCGGCTTTTCGGCTATTCGGCTATTCGGCTGCTCTGCTTTTCGGCTACTCGGCATTTCACCTTTTCGGTTACTCGGCTTTTCGGTTTTTCAGCTATTCGGCTATTCGGCTATTCGGCTATTCGGCTATTCGGCTATTCGGCTACTCGACTATTCAGCTTTTCGGCTACTCGTCTACTCGGCTACTCGGCTATAGAGTATTCTAAAGATGTATCTCGAACGCTTAGCAGATACAACAAACATTTAGATAAACTTCCACTCATTTTGGCCGGTGATTTTAACATCAACTTCAGTAATGAAAAATCAAAACCATTACCACTACAGTTTCTAAAGGAAGAATTTGATTTAAGAATAAACAATAATCCAGCAGAATCAACAACAAAATATAATACTACCATTGATGCAGTTTTTTCAAGACATTTAAATAAAATAGAATCCCAAACATATGTTTCCTATTTCAGTTACCACAAGCCAATTATTACTCAAATTGAGCCTACTGATTAAGTTTATATTACATTATATTTGTTAATAATAAAAAAAATATTATTTTAACTTAAAAAAAAAAAAAAAATTATTACAATCCCTTCACTAATTAATCGAAAGGAACTTCGTTCCATCCGGGTGTCCCTTGACACCTCTCAAGTTTTTTTTTTTCGTCTTATTTTTCATATAAAATAATTATATTATGTATTAAAACGCCCTTACGTGAAATAATTATGGTTACGTCGCATTTTCTTAGCTTTAAATATGAATTATTGGTTTGAATGTATTTGTTGTCTGTTGTTCGTCATACGGGTGACAATTTTTAACTAATTAAATTATGATTGATGTTGTCTTCGAACCTTTGTATTTTTAACCGACTTCCAAAAGGAGTAGGTTCTCAATTCGTCGGGGGTTTTTTGTTTGTTTGTATTTTACGCGGTTTGTCCGTTACTTGTGAATAGATTTTGATGATTCATTTTTTGTTTGGTAGGCCATACTTCAGAGGTGGTCCCATACAAATTTTATTGAAAATGATTCAGTATTTTTTGAAAAATCAACATAAACAAATAATATGTATACACAGATGACGTTTTCATCATCATCCTCATCAGCCTTTTAATGTCCCCACTGCTAGGGCACAGGCCTCCTCTCTGTGAGAGGGTGGGGGCCGTAATCCATTACGCGGGCCCAATGCGGGTTGATAGATGTCACATGTCTTCGAATTTTTGGTTCTAGGACATGCCGGTTTCCTCACGATGTTTTCCTTCACCGTTTTCAGAGCAAAGGTGATGAAATAATTTACACATATTGGAGCTTACCTACCTTTTTTTTTTTTGGCGTGGTTGTAAATCATCCAATGACATCTGTTATATGTCAGACTCTTACTGACCAAAACCCATCCCTGTTCCTTCCCTGCCTGAGTGTCCAGGGGTGCGGTAACTCATGTTGAGAATTTATCCGCTACCCCTAGGCACCGGCCACGATGGGCCCCGTCAGTGGTGGCTGACAAACATCACTTTGAGGCGCGCGTGGAACACTACATGCCGTCGACTGGCCTGGTGCTGATCGGACGGCGACGACTGAGAGCAGTGGTGATGAAATAATTTACACAAAGTAAAGCGCCTGCCTGGATTACTCACGACCTACAACTTCTAAGTCGCGGCAGTTACTACTGCGCCACCACTGCTCCCAAAACACTGTGTCAAATAATGAAGAAACAAAATACAAACGCCGACTTCCGAAATTAAAGTTATTTTGTATTTTTTAGAAGTCGGTTGTATTTTTTGTAAAAAAAAAAATAATGGAACATTTGTTCTAGGACTTTTTGTATTATTTTTTTTATAGCATATAACCTTAAAGTTATGGGACGTCAAAAGGAACACGTTGTATAAACTGCCTGCCTGTCATGTGTTTGTGAAACTATTAATAAAATATACATATTCAGATTCTTTCAATGTATATTATGTTATTATATGTATTTAGTTAGGTTTTATATAGTTGGGCAATAGATAATATTTAAGTATTTTTTATTTGTACATAGTTAAAATTAAATCAGATACAGTAACATTTACTAAAATAAAGAAATATATTTAAAAAGAAATGAAAATATTTTGCAGCAAAACATAATGTAATGTTTTTAAAATAATTACCCTTTCAAGGTTAATAACGATGGGCCAGTTATAGAAACCCAATAGTTAGAGTGCTACTCTACCTATCGGGTTTCTCGTTAATCGTTAGAATCCAAATATCTATACTTATAGAAGTCCAAAAAGCCGAAATACAGTTGAAATATTTTTTTTTCTACATAAATGCCTAGAAACCAATTGGCAATATTATAAATGGTCATTGTTTCAGATGATAATTAAAATCTTTTCCTTTATTCTACATTTTAATCTCGAAGTAAAATCATGCCAAACCTAAATCATTATTCACTATCAAATAGCCCAGAGCTGTTACAGCACGAATCATAAAGCTATTATTTCTGGCACAGAGCAATAAAAACACACATTATATTGACTTATTGTATTACCTATAAGTAGGGGTCGCGATCTTTGACATTTCTTGTGATTTGTTTTGATCTTTTATTTTACTGTATCGGTTTGGAAAATATTATTATAAAATAATAGGTACAGAATTACGGATATGGTTCAATAATAGTACCATGTGGGGAACCTATCGTTTAGGTACTGAAATACGTTTGAATAAAACTAACTAACTGGATTCACGCGGGACCAATCCACTTTGGTCCCGCGTGGTGGATTATGGCCCACACACTCTCAAAGAGAGGAGGCCTGTGCACCAGCAGTGGACATTAAAAGGCTGATGATGATGATGATGATGATGGACTTCTGGATTGAGTAACTGCACTATTTTCATTATCTGTTTACCAATTCTTGTTCGACCCTTTATTTCAAATTCTAACAGTCGGTTTCAAAACATAAGAACTAAATAACTTTAGTAATTAATATCAAACTACACGAGGATAAATTAAAAGTTTATTTACAGACTAACAATACAAAAATCGATATGTTATTACTTAAATCGTCAGTCGTGGACACGGTTGAAGGTATAAATGAGACACCAGTTGTAGAAGTGGCTTTCTAACATGTCGTCCAAAATAAAGCAGTTACTAAAAAAATATAAAACAGATGTTTGGATATTAAAAGTGATGGCTTTTTTTCGTCTTTTACTTGGCAACTACGCAAACATAAATGACTCAAGACCAATCTGCTTTTTATTAAAACTATACTGCATTATATGTGGCTCGATTATCGGTCTAATTTTGTTCTACGATATCAAAAGAAAAGTATTTTCCATCTACTTTTTCAACATTATGCAATACGCTTTAACTGCTATAGTTTATTTAATTTATGGTGACAAACGTTTTATGCACTTCTTCTATGCCATTACAACTAATGATAGAATTATGGGCTTCAAGAAAATGCCCTTGATCACCTATTTCGTTAACCTTATTATCATCGGTAATTCATTGTTACGACTAATTATTACTGTCTATCGAGCTTTACTGAGTTCAGGGAAAATAATTGATTTCTTAGCTATCTTCTACGCTGTATGTTCCATGGACGTCAACCACTTAACCGTTATTATCATTTTCTCAATACTACAAAGTCGCATGAAAAAGTTGAGGGTATTCCTAAAATCAAATTCGATCCCAATTAATATTACTGGCAGGGATGAAGTCGCAATCAGTGTTAAAAACATAAGAAAATGTTTGTATTACTATAACAATTTGTTGGATAACTTGCAATTTATTGACAAGCAGCTGCAATATTTGGTAAATAATATAAAGATTCATTCATTTGATCATTAACGATTCAATGCGTCGTTGGATTTCTTTAACTAAATTATCATGTTTCAGTTATTAATCCATTGGAGTGGACTCTGTTTAAAAATTATTTCCTTGTCTTATAACATAATAAAAAATTATATCCTTGAGGTTTGTAATGTTTTACTTATATACAGCGAGACTTTAAATTCATTAGAAATGAGATGTTATATATGAATCATGTACAGCATGTAACAAAAACCCTGCCAATAAAGGCGCATTCCTGTTTAACTTAAGGCAAAAGATCCAGGGTAGCCCGCGAAATTCAAACTTTCTTACGTTTTATGCAATTTGCAGGTCAGTATCAGGTTGTATGCTGGTCAAAATATAATTTGCGGCCGTAACACATACGTATTTACAGAACTGTAATAATTAAAATCATCAATACAACTCTCTCAGCTAGAATTGATGCCAAATGTCTTGATTTCATGAAACACTACACTTGGCATTAATTCTAACTATACATTTTATATATAGATTATAATTCTATAAATACATACTTGCTACGGCCGCGAATCAAATTTTGACCAAGATACAACCTGACACTGACCTGAAAAGTGCAAAAAACGTAAGAAAATTTGAATTTCGCGAGTTACCCTGGCGCTTCCACCTGTACTAGAAAAATTAATTTAAAAAAATGTAACTTTAAACCAAAAGTTATTAATGCGCACTTTTCTACGTCACCAATTATACTCGATAACGATGTTAAATCTTCGACTCTTAATGATCTTTCCAATCTTCCTTTGCCAGCAAATACTTCTTTCACTTTCCACCCAATTACTGAGCTAGATATTAAGAAATGTTTCCAATCCATATCCACCAAGGCGGTAGGTGACGATGGCCTACAGCTCCAAATGTTCCTACCTATTTTGAGTGAAATAGTTCCTGTCATCACCCACATTGTAAATTTTTCCCTCTTCAATAACTCCTTTCCTTCAGCGTGGAAGAGGGCTCACGTCCTACCGCTTCCTAAAGTTCAAAATCCTTCCTCACTATCCCAGTTTCGTCCAATATCCATTCTCCCAATCCTCTCCAAAGTTCTCGAGAGCGTTGTTCAGAAGCAACTGTCTTTTTATCTGTCCTCTAATGGCCTGCTTAGTCCTTACCAATCTGGTTTCAGACCTGGCCATAGCACCGTGACAACTCTGGTCAAAATAACTGACGATATAAGACTGGCTATGGAAAACAAATGTCTGACAGTGTTGGTTTTACTGGACTTCAGCAGTGCCTTTAACTCAGTTAACTTTGACATCCTCTTAGGAATTCTTTCCTCCCTTAATGTCTCTGCGCCAGTAATTGAGTGGTTCAAATCTTATCTTCGGGGTCGCTCGCAGTCTGTTCGGTCTGATGAGGGTTCCTCTGAATGGTGTGATTTGGCTGCGGGTGTACCTCAGGGTGGCGTTCTCTCTCCTCTTCTTTTCTCAGTTTTTATAAACGCTATCACTAAGGTCCTAACTTCTAACTATCATCTCTATGCAGACGACTTGCAGTTATACCGTCACTTTAAAGTGGGTGAACTCGCTGGGGCTGTGGATGCCATCAATGATGACCTTGAAAATATCAACAAGTGGGCTAAATCTTTTGGACTCTTACTGAACCCAACTAAGTCGCAAGCGCTCATTATTGGTGGCAGATACATGCTCAGCCTTTTAGATCACCAGTCTCTCCCGCCGGTAGTGTATGATTCGGTGCCCATATTGTACTCGAAAACCGCTAAAAATCTAGGCGTTCATATGGACACTAACCTCTCTTGGGAAGTACATATTGCAGATGTTAGTAAGAGGGTCTTCTATTCTTTTCAGTCTCTTAAACGTCTCCAAAAATTCTTACCATTTCACACTAAGGTCACTCTTGCTCAATCTCTTCTCCTACCGCTAATAGACTATGCGGATGTCTGTTTTCTAGATGCTACGGAGGTACTCCTAAATAAACTCGAGCGACTGCAGAACTTGTGCATCCGCTTCATTTTTGGCCTCCGCAAATACGACCATGTGTCGGAGTTTCGGACCAAATTGAGGTGGCTGACGATTCGGCGTCGGCGAGATACCCATACCCTATCTCTTCTCTATACTATCCTGCACAATCCTTTTTCTCCTCAATACCTTCGTGAACGGTTTGAGTACTTCATCCCGAGGGGTAAACCCTGTCGCACTGTCAATTCTCTTCTCCTTCGTACTCCGCGTCACACTTCCAGCCGCTATAATGGCTCCTTTTCTGTTACTGCAGTGCGTCTCTGGAACTCTCTCCCACACTCACTACGCGACAGTCCTTCTCTAGATGTCTTCAAGAAGAAAATCAAAGAGCACTTCCTTTCAAATTGACATAATATTAGTATATATTGTATTTATTAGTATGTAGGTATATTATACATTTGGAATTATTTATGTAGGTTTATATGTTTTGTGCACTGGATCCTACCCTCAAATGTGATCTCTCTCTATCACTCAAAGGTTTGCTGGGAGAAAACTCAACATTGAGTTAAGCTCGCCTTTGTACATGCGTTGTGTAACCACTAAGTACTATGTGAAATTTTTGGTGTACAATAAAGAATTATGAATAAAAGTTATTGATTTATTATTTTTATAAACCATGCAAAATTTAACACTAAATGTGGCAAATTTTCATAACTTGACAACACTTCACCGACCGGAGAAATCATTTTATTTTTACCTATTCTTATTTCAAAGCGTAGGTACCGCCTTGCACTAGCCGGGCAGTAAAAGGATCAAAAATACTGTCTCGCTCAGGCGGCTTTTTCACACTAAACTGTAGGTGAACTTTGTCGAGCCATTAGTGTTGTCTTTGATAAATTTTTAATTTTTTTAATTAATTATTTTCATCGAGGAAAATACTATTCTCATATCCATGAGGAAGCTATGTATATGTGTACATAGTACGATACCAAATAATACCCTTTAGGATCGGACAGGGTTTTACTATTTATATACTTTAACCCCTCGAAAGATTGCCAATAAATTAAAGGTCACCTATAATATACAGGGGATGTGGATAAAACTTTTGTGGCTTATGTCGATGATAACTTTGTTCTTTATTTTCAGAGCCATCGTTTCTATATAGTATCCTTCATATTGGAACTAGCACAATCAGTACTCTTGGTGTCCTGTCCAGCGGTATTTTTGGAGGTAACTGTACATGAAGTGGAGCAAATTAAGGCGACACTTACTGGACAATTGCTTAGATACTCAGGTAATACAGACAACTTATAAAAGACAATAATGGTGTAGTGACCATCAAAAGTAGTGCACAGTATAATCACCTTTCCGTCTATAGTCATAACGCTCATTATCGCTTGCATCGCTTGGTATCTTACCCTACAGTACCTGGTGAAATTCCGGGATAGTTACAGCTGCTGCTTACATACCTCTTCAATGGTTCCGATTAACTAAACGATAAACTAAACATAATTTGGGTTATTGCTGTCTTTTTCTCTCTAATAAACCAAGAAAGAGACGGACGTAAATTAGAGCTGTCAAATTTAGTTGAACTGAACAAGAGAATCGGCCATTACCATGGATTACGTAACTTATACTGTGGTCGAGCGATGGCCCAATTGTAACGGCCGCAACTTACAAGTTGTAGGTCGTGAGTTCAACCCCAGACAGGCCCTGCGGACGGCGAGTAATGGGTAGCTCGCCGTCCGATCAGCACCAGGCCCGTGAGTCGACGGCGCGTAGTGTTCCATGCGCGCCTCAAAGAAATGTTTGTCAGCCACCACTGACGGGGCCAATCGTGGCCGGTGCCTATGGGTAGCGGATAAATTCTCAACATGAGTTACCCCACCCCTGGACACTCAGGCAGGGAAGGAACAGGGGTGAGTTTTAGTCAGTAAGAGTCTGACACACCCTCCCGCTCCACCCAGAGCGGGAAAAGTCATTGGATGATTTCCCACACCGCCAAAAAAAAAAAGGCAGGAAAACGATGAAGGAAAATATCGTGAGGAAACCGGCATCTCCTAGAAAAAAAAATCGAAGACATGTAACATGAACCAATCCATATTGAGCCCGCGTGGTGGATTACGGCCCACACCCTCTCACAGAGAGGAGGCCTGTGCCAGAACAGTGGGGTTATTAAAAAGCTGATGATGATACTATGGTCATCATTCTGAGCTATATATAGGGTGACTGGCAATTAGTGACCGATACCTAAACACGTGATTGTTCTCATGATAACAAATAACTTTCCCAAAGAAACATATAGTGAGATTCAATGGTATCACGGGGCTAACAGCTGATGCACACACACACAGGCACAGGCGCGCACGCGCGAATTTCATACGGCTGTTGTGTTATTGTGATAAGCGAATGAGTATAAAACAGGTTTCTTTGGGAAAGTTGTTTGTTATCATGAGTACAATCACATGTATAAGTATCGGTTACTAATTACCAATCACCCTATATATCACCTTTCACACTGTTCATTCATAGTTTCTTTTGTCTTTCCCTACTCATACAGACATCCGCATTCATACTCAAAAAGTCGAAACTATCATCACGACGCGCGACTAATTAGACGGTTAAGTTCGACAACATATACTGTTAGGATAATCCGCCTGAATGTGTAACCAATATTCTGTTTTGTTTGTAACCTTGGTAACTATTACATTTCATTTGTTCTCAGACGAGTCTCTCCGCTGGGAGCTACAGACGGCGCTGCAGTACGTGTCGCTGCGACCGTTCAGATACACGCTCTGTCGCGCGGTGCCGCTCAACATCTATCTGCCCTTCACCACCATCAGTCTCTGTATTACCTATATAATTGTTCTCTTACAGCTTTCACATTTCTCTGTGTAGTATGAAGATTTTCTTAAGAAATTATGATCTGTTATTTGTCTAGATGTTAGTTTTAAGATCTTTGCTGCTGTTAACTTTACTTCAAGTGTATGTTCACGTGTGTGTGTTTTATTTTCCCTACTTTGCACTTCTAATAAAATAGTTATTATCATTGCTTTTTTTTATTCCTATCAATAGGCTCGCGTTTGAGAACTATCTCATCTGTAACCTCTTGCGTCTCTGGTGAACACCGCATGGGCCTTAAACATTTAGAAATCTATTGTGTCTGCTAACTAGACACGCGATGGGTTAAATACGACCATCAGCCGAACACTCAGCTTCGGCCAAAATGCGCCGGGATTGACATACAATATAGTCTCACTAAGCCTGCACATCAGCACTTCGGCACATCCATTAGTCCAGGACCCTCCACCTGGATAGGTTCAAGCGGAGGGTGCCGAAGCGTTGAGGTAGACGCCAATGCTTCCTACATGGTGCCTCATTAAATGATAAATAATTTTATTTTTGTAAGTAGGTTTTAACAACACTTTTACACGCCGCGTCAGCAGTTTTTTTGTCAGTTTTAGCTAAATGAGGCCGGTGTTTCCTAGCTGACTACCCTGAGAAGAAACACCGAAACCAACTCAGAGTTCAAAGTCTCTTTTAAAGTGTTAAAATCCATATAATATGTACTTGTCAAATCGTATGAGAACCATGTACGTTTATGTCTGGGATGAGCTTTTGAGGAAAGCAACACGCAATTTCGAGTGGAATTATCCAGACAGTGCAAGCATTTGTCAGTTATCGTGAAGCTCAACTCAGAACTTTGAGGAGCTCAACGAACCGACGGACCATACCAAAGTAAGGACACTTGGGTAGGCTGCAAAAATACTCAGTTTGAGAATTTTTGCGGCCTACTCAAATGTCAATTAGGACATTCTAAAATGCTTCAGTTTAATTATCTTAATTTTTTTATACAATCCATCACCCACTGATTTAAACGATTAGTGAAACTCTACTGTAATTTCGACATAGTTTTTATTTTTGGCATGTCTTAACTAAAGCCAACTTTAAAAAAATATTGTTTTTCTTTCACTTTGAGCCAGTTTTGAATACAGGTTTTGGGGTTATTAGACCTTGGGCTTCGGCTGAAGGTTATGACAATAACCGATCAATCAGCGTCAGGCTTCGACGTTTTCCAGTAATTTACCTCCAGTCAAACACTAGCTCTGATCCAGAAGTATTCTATTCGCTCTTGACTTAAAGAGTTCAGGTTAAACGAGGTGCACACAGAGGAGAAAAAATCCATTAAAATATATCATACCACCCATATTTCCTAAACATTGAAAGAGACTCGTAGATGTTACGCAAAAAGATGAGATTGAAAATATGTTAAAACAAATTTTATGTGAGTTACTTACACCTTTGAATATGCCACAGTGCTACGGTGCGCTACGGCGTAGCAGTCTCGTAGCAGTTGTGAGACCATTCGTAACGATCGATATTATTGTAATTAGGATTTCCAATATTACGGATTTACTAATTGCGTAACTAGTGACGCATTGTGATGCCCGTTGCTCGTACGTAGTTAGACACATATATTTATATTTTTCAGTATCTTATGATTTATGAAGATGGATTTTGAGTGAAAACTAAAAACTTAAAACTCATTTCTAGACGTGTTGACTGTTTCACTGAATGTGGCGTATGAAACTGTTTCAAATTTTATTCGACTCAGGAAAGTATCGAAAAACTGACCAAGGAAATTCCCTTATGCTGATTAGTTTGCGATATTAAACTATGTTTTCATCACGCTCGTCACACACACACAATCGCAAAATCACACAATCACACTCTCAAAATTCCGATCCTTTAATGTTCGAGAAAATAGCAGTGTTTCTTCTGCACGGTAGATGTGTAAAAAAGATAACAATTAAAGTTATTAGTTATTAGACAATAGAAAAGCCAGATCAGAAATCTGAGTCTGTAAATATTTTGTCTTTCTTTTCATTTAAAAAATTTAAAGTCCTGACTGACTGATTCACTGACTGATATATCACAGCCTAAACCGCTGGTCCTAGAGACATGAAATTTGGAGGGTGTGTTCTTTATGATGAGTATGTATCCACTAAAAAGGGTTTTTCGAAATTTAACCCCTAAGGGAGTGAAAAAGGGGTTGAAAGTTTATGACGGGGGAAGTACTAAATACACGCGGGCGAAGCCGCTGTCAGAAGCTAGTTTATATATAAGTGTGACTTATTCCATTAATAAGTCTAAGACTAAGACTTTTCATACGTATTTGGTAAAAGTGAATTTATAATTTCCCAATCCCAAGTGTTTATTGTATGGCCCCAATTATTTACAATAAGTTGCCACGTAGTTGGAAAGACTTACCAACAGTGCTGTTTAAAAGTAGACTGCGTAAATTTTTAATGGATAAAACGTACTACAGTGTGACTGAGTTTTTATCAGAGAAAAAAATTTGCTGAATTGTCTGGCCTTTTGGATAAGATTGTGAATAATTTTATTTTGTTTGGATTATTTCGTCTTGTTAATAATTTTGACAATAATCTTTATAATAATGGATATTGTATTAATAATCAAATAATCATATTAATAATCAATTAATCTTGTTAATTTTATATTATAAATGTTTGCATGCCGAATGGTGAAATATGGCTGTGCTTTAATGTATCTAAACATCTATTGTGTATTACCCATATTTGCAAAATAAATGTCTATTCTATTCTATTCTATTCTATTCTATTCTATTCTATTCTATTCTATTCTATTCTATTCTATTCTATTCTATTCTATTCTATTCTATTCTATTCTATTCTATTCTATTCTATTCTATTCTATTCTATTCAAGCCAATCCAAACTTATTACGTACAGCTCAAAGTGACCTGTTTTATAAAACGATATCTTCACATGTAAATACCTAATATGATATGAACTGGACAATTGCTGAGATGTTCAGGTAATACATAGACAATTTATAAATGACAATAATATCATGGATTATGAAACTATACTATGGTCGAGAGCAGTTGTGGCCCAGTGGTATTGGCCGCGACTTACAAGTTGTAGGTCGTGAGTTCAAACCCAGGCAGGCAATTTACTTTGTGTAAATTATTTCATCAACACTGCTCTCAAAACTGTGAAGCAAAACATCGTGAGGAAACCGGCAGGTCCTAGGAACAAAAATTCGAAGACATATGTGACATCCACCAATCCGCATTGGGCCCGCGTGGTGGATTACGGCCCACACCCTCTCACAGAGAGGAGGCCTGTGCTCCAGCAGTAAAAAAAGTGGACTTGCGTTCACAAACGTTCTGCTCTTCAAGTACCCTAGACTGTAATAAGATAAACCACAACATCACAAGACGCTGACGTCAGATGATGTTGTTCCTTATACGGTCAATACAACTGCATACAATTTGGACACAGCGTTGTTCCCGTCAACTTCTGCGCTTCTGTTAAAGGCGGCGATGGTAATAGAAAAGCAGATGAGTATTCATTTATCTCTGCCGTCTTTGCGGTTTTTAGGATAACTTCCATTTCTGTAGGTGATGCAAGAGGTGCATTATTTTCTAAATTACCCTCTGGACGAGATTCGATCGAAACAGTATCCGCCGTCTGTATTTAAACCTCCTCCTCTTCTGCCCCTCACCCTCCCGCCGTCGCCGCCTCTGTCTCTCTCTCTGTGTTTTGTGTGTTCTGTGTTTGTGTCTGTTGTATAAACTCGCCGCAGTTTGGTTGCACGAGTATCAATAAAACTACCGGAACTTTCGGAGCATTCAAAATCTTCAGAAAGGTCCGATGCCGAGGTCTCAATCTTAGACGTAGATGGTTGCAAATTATGTTGTGTGACACTTACGGAGCTATAGCTGTCACTGTTGTCACAAGACCCTGGCCCTGGATCATGATCACGATCTGTTTCGTACTCTCCATGATCACTGAAGGGGTCAGGTGTAGTTTCCCGCGACAAAACATCTTCGAAAAGCTTCAAGAACGCATGCTACACTTTCGATTTTTATCCATCTACCTGCCTGCCTAGCCTTTTCCCAACTATCTTGGGGTCTGCTTCCAGTCTAACTGGATACAGCTAAATACATACATTGCAACATTTTAAATTGAGCGACTGCCTATCTGACCTCCACAACCCAGTAACTGGGTAATACGATACCCCTTGGTAAGACTGGTTGTCAGACTTTCGATTTTTATCCATTTAATACAATGTTATTTGGATGGTTGAATAACTTGTTTTTTGTGATAAATTCTATACAGCACTAATTTCTATTGATAACCACGACTGTTTGCCCATCTATCGGCGTACACACATTTATGAAAATAAGTATGAAATACTAGTTTACGTTATATCGTAAAAATTGTCCGTCTTACATACGTGCGGACACGAATGCGGCGCACAGCGACTGGTGTGGGGAGCGTTGCCACTGCCCACGATGTGTTCAAACGTCGCGTATTTGTGCGTACGCGTTGCAAAATTCGATTTGTTGTGACTCAAGGTGTTTTTTTTTTTTTGAATTGTGGGAAATCATCCAATGATTTCTCCCTCTCTAGGGTGGAGCAGAAGGGCGTGTCAGACTCTTACTGACTAAAACCCACCCCTGTTCTTTCCTGCCCGGAATGCCTAGGGGCGAGGTATCTCTTTCGAATTTATCCTCAACCCCCGGGCAGGCATCGGCCATGACGGGCCCCGTCATGTTTACGCGCCGTCGACTCTCGAGACTGGTGCTGATCGGACGGCGAGTTACCCACTACTCTCCGCCCGCAGGCCCGGGTGACTCAAGGTGTTTGACACTTGCAAGTGTTGCGGCGCAAAAGTTCAACTAGTGGAATTTACTATGGGTTCCTGATGTTGTGAGACGTAGTGCAAATAATGTCACATTTTAATTAGACGTGATGAGACGTTGTGTTATTAATAAATTTTACAAATTTGACGTTTTAAGACGGTGCGGAGCCGAACGTGTTAAACTGCTTAGTTGCAACTCATCCCTAGTCCTAACTCGCCCGCTTTTTTATATGCCTATTAGCTGCAAGGGTACAGTTTGTCGGAAAAGTGCTACGATGTAGAGAACAGATACTTATTTATCACGTATTAATTTTGCTTACGATCTTTTTTCTTAGGCGATAGGTTAAATTATTTTCTACACATATCGATTTTTAGCAAAGTTTTGATTATTGTACAAACTGTGATTTCTTAAGCTATAGTTGTTGTTGTTTTTTAAACAGACTGTGATTTATAGCAGAGAGGTTTAATTTTTGCAAATCTGTGATTCGTGATGACTGAATAAAAATAAATACAAACCATACAAGCACTTTTCTTACCATCAGTACTTTTGCGCCTTCTATCTATACATGTAGGTAGTGGACCGGGCGAGTTGGGAATAGGGATGAGTTGGAACGAAGCCCGTTAAACGGCCTTCAGGTCATGTTAAAGTGTAAAAGACTCGGTGAGAAGCCTGTTTTGTCTCCAAGCTGTTAAACTAGTTAAACATTGTTTAACAATAGTTGCTCACTGTAATTTACTGTCGAAAATATTTATTTGAATCTTGATTTTATTAAAGATTTGCCTATTTAAACTTGTTTTCCAGTTCTTCTAAATAAAACAATAAATATCTTACATTCACTTTATTTCATCCAATTTTTTAAAAAAAACAGTACATATTTTAGACCTTATTCTACGTACATTTTCAAGTTATAATTAACCTATATCAAAATAGTGACGAACAGACTTACTCGTAATTCTATGATAGCAAGTGCACGAAGTACAATGTCAAAGTGAAAATATACTCGTATCTACAAGCAATTTATCATTTATTTATCGGGCTATAAGAGTAGAGGAAGGCCAAAGAAACGATGGTTGGACTGTGTGAAAGAGGATATGGGTAAAATGGGGGTGACTACAGAGATGATGACTAATAGAGGAGTATGGATGAAAAAGACATGTTGCGCCGACCCCAAATAAATTGGGATAAGGGCAGGAGAATGATGATGATGATCTACAGGCAATTTATCAACCACCACGAAATACTGTTACATCTTGTATGTATATTAAATATAATTATAGTAACTTTTTTGTTGGATGGTAGACAACCTTAGACATCCTAGAGATAATTCGTCAACTTATCATTAGGTACTTAAGCGAATAAACGTAACAAATAATTTTCTACAGATAGACATTGCCGATTTGAGCGGTGCATGATCCAAAATGAACTTTACCCGCCTATTTTATCCGAGCCTGCGGACAGCGAGTAGTGGGTAGCTCGCCGTCCGATCAACACCAAGCCCAAGAGTCGACGCTCTACCCAGAGCGGGAGATGTCTATGGACGATTTCCCACCACACAAAAAAAAACCGTCTATTTTGAAATTCCGTAGGTGTTGCCGATTTGAGTGGTTACCGATCCATAAATAACGTCACCCGTGGAGTTTGAAATTTGGTAGGTGTTCCCGATTTGAGTGGTGTGTGATCCAAAATGAACATTACCCGCCGAGTTTGCAATTTGGTAGGTGTTGCCAATTTGAGTGGAGCGTGATCCATAAGTAACGTTACCCAAGGAGTTTGAAATTGGGTAGGTGTTCCCGATTTGAGTAATGCGCGATCCAAAAGTAAAGTTACCCGTCGAGTTTGAAATTCTATAGGTGTTGTTACGCCTCTCGGTTGTCAATCCAAACGATGTTCCATTATCTGAGACATCAACGACTTGGTTTATTTGTACAGTTTTCGGTTCGAAATTAATATCTCCATTAAATCCGTTCTGTTCATAGACATTACCGTTCTGGTCGGTAAAGGATACCCAACCGCTGTCTGGTTCATTCAAATAATTAGAAGCTCCGTTACCAGCTGGTTCTTCCACATCAATCCCCAATTGACGAAGATCCTCTAAATCATCGTCGTATAAATCCGCATAGTTAGGAAGGGCAGACACTAATCCTTTTGGATACACTGTAAATAATGAGAATAATTTCAACATTATTCGATTAATGTAACTTTTTCATTGTTCAGTATTTAAAAGTTTGAAAGATAAATTCATTACCTACTTACTTAGATGGTTGCAACATTTAGAAACTATATAGTTTTATGAAAGACAATGCATACAAATTATAAACACTACAAATAATATTTAAAGATGGTTATACAATTGCAACCAAGGACCGGAGTTTCCGGTTGCAGTGGAACTATTTCAGGAGATGGAAAAAAAAGATATTGTGCTATGGTTTTGGGAGGCTTCAGTGAACTGGTGAACTACCAAGAACTTTGTTAATGCCATGGCTCCTGGACATAATGTGTCCATTGTCCAGGTGCCATACTAAACCGGCTGGTCCGGGGATACCGCACAGGCTCCGGTGAGGCAGTGAGTCTCAGAGCCGAATTGCTGCCATACGATCTGGAGGCAAAAGCCCTCGCGCACTTATGGGAGCGGCGCGAGGAGGCGAATCGCCGGGGCGTAACTCCACTGCCGAGAGAAATCACGGCGCAGCGGACAGAGCTTCGGCGGGATCTCATGGTGACATGGCAAGTGCGAATATCGCAACCCAGCGCTGGGCACAAGTCCCCTCTTTTAGGAGTGGCTAGAGAGGCGCCACGGCGTTCTCACTTTCTCGTACCGTATGCTCCACCGTGTCCTCTGGGCGATCCGCGCAGTGATAACACCCGGGCGTTTCCTCCCGCCTGATCTGGAAGAGGAACCTCCCGAAACAACCGTGTCCGGTGAGGACCTGCGTCAGGCGGAAGGTGAGGACGCCGTGACGCCTCTCCAGCCACTCCTCAAAGAGGGACACTACCGCTGCAATGGTGGCGTGCTCAGCGATGGGTTGCGACAGTCGCTGTCTCCACGTCGCCATGAGATCCTGCCGGACCTCCGTCCGCCGAGCCGCGAGGTGTCGCGGCAGCAGAGTTATGTTTAGGGGTTGAGAGGAAACAAATAAACAAATCTTTTTTTAAGGGGTCGAGGGGCCGAGAGTGAACTAAACGCATAGTACTGATAATTGAAACTTACGTGATGTCCCAAGGGTGAGAACAAACAAGATGACTGAAGCTTTTGCGAACATCATGACTGTCACTGTCTTGAAGGTTATGGAGCTTCTGATCAGAAGCTAACGACGCCACTTACTGGATACAACTGTGCCTTTGGACAACCAGCGACGCCTTAAATAAGAAACGGGATGTGATATCGGACCAATTAGAAGCCTCGTGGATATGTCACTATCTTTTCCCGAACTGCGATACGACCAATTAACAGCATGTTTTTACAGAGAGTTACACAATGTATAAACACATTGATAAACTTTGACTTAAATATATAACTTTAGTTAGGTATAATCTTATCATCTAAAATTAATTACTTCTGTGGGGAATATTGTTTTAAAAAACCAGCCAAATGCGAGTCGGACTTGCACACGAAGCGATCCGTACTTTAAACTAATAATAAACCCAAAAAAAAATACTAACAATAAAATAAAATTAATAACATTAGAATAAAATGCCAGATACTAATTTACTGATTCACAAGTTGTTCTGTGTATTTGATTACAATATAGGTACATATTTTAAATAACAAAACTAATAAATAACTTAATAAATAAAATATGTATAAGCGACATAAAAGATCCGAGAGGAGTACAGATTGGGTATCGAAAAATTCGTCCACATCGCTGTCAATGGGAAAGTGCCCAGAACGCTGACAGCATTACCACGTTGAATGGCAATACTGATTCTTTGACCGAAAGAAAGGCCAGCCCTCTGGTCACGTGAAGAGTCGACTAAATTCTTGCTGATGTCACGGAAAACTAGATGAGCACTCGGACCCCATGAAACGCCCGGGTGTTTCTACTCCGCGGATCGTCCAGAGGACACGGTGGCATAAGGTGGAGGTCTGTCCCGCATGGGTGGAGCCCCGGCGTATCCTCGTGGATGCAATAGGCGGTTGCGACCTCTCGCGCCCTGCCCTGGTTCAGGCCATGGTACGGGGCGAGAGGGAATGGGAAGCTGTCTCCACCTTCTGCGAAGCAGTAATGCTCGCGAAGAGGGAGGCGGCATGGGCGATGGAGACTCAACAACAGAGTCGTCCTCACGCCCTCAGCAACGGCCGCCTCCCTCTTCGCGAGCATTACTGCTTCGCAGAAGGAGGAGACAGCGTCCCATTCCCTCTCGCCAGACTTCGAAACAGAGTTACCTCGCCCGTGGGCACTCAGGGCAGGGAAGGAACAGGGGTGGGTTACAGTCAGTAAGAGTCTGACACGCCCTCCCGCTCCATCCAGAGCGGGAGAAGTCATTGGATGATTTCCGACCCCACAAAAAACAAAACTCGGACCTCATGGCCCTAGTGTTTCAACCCCAAACGGCTCAAACATCTCTTCTCTTAATAAGGTTGTTATATTTGCGTCGTTTAAGGTTTTCTGCACCTGTAGCAGCCACCCCAGCACAGCCCGCCATGCTAAGATGATGAGATGGCACAAGGGTGTCGACACAAGTTGCATCCCACACCAAAGGCCTACCCATCTTCCAAGGCATTATATTCATCCCGTCGGGCCTCTTTCCATCGTCACGTGCCAGGCCATGAGGTTCTAAAACGGTTGACACACCGGCGGTGACAAGAGTCCGACGAATGATGTCATTAATGCTGGCGTGCCGTGACATACGACCCTCGCTCCTACTGCAGGATAGGCCATGGTGGTCGACTGCTTCACCACATTGGCAGCGATGTGGAGCTCCGCCAGGAGCTAAAAATAAATAAAATTGATTACATTAGAATAAAACCTGACCTTTCTGTTTAACTTCAGTTAGGTATTATACTTCTGACGTTACTGTGTGGTAATTTATCAATGAGTTACTCATAGGTATATTTTAAGTCACGTGGTACGGTATTCCCCAATGAAAGACTGTGAAATAATTAGATAACGGCTCTTATCAACATCGAGTCAACTTTGACCTTTCAGGTTAACTTTAGTTAGGCACTGACGTAATTCCGTAGTAATTTATCAATGAGTCACTCATTGATGATTATAAGTAGGTATATTTTAAGTCTTATGGTACGGCATTCCCCAATTAAAGATTGTGAAATAATTAGATAACGGCTCTTATCAACATCGGGTCAACTTTGACCTTTCAGTTTAACTCGGTTAGGTATTGTTCTACAGACGTAATTACGCAGTAATTTATCAATGAGTTACTCATTGTAGATTTTAAGTAGATATATTTTAAATCACATGAGGAATGCCGCATGCCTAGGGGTAGCGGGTAAATTCTTAAGAGAGTTACCGCACCCCTGGGCACTCAGGCAACCAAGGAACAGGGGCGGGTTTTAGTCAGTAAGAGTCTGACACACCCTCCCGCTCCACCCAGAGCGTGAGACGTCATTGGACGATCTCCCACCACGCCAAAAAAAAATTATATAATATTACCAATATCACAACAACTGCTCGTATCAACATCGGGTCAACTTTGACCTTTCAGTTTAACTTCTGTAAGGTTTTTTTCAATTGACGAGAATAACGACGCAAGAATAGTTATTTCTAAGCAAGCCTGAGATAGTGGTCAAACGCGAGCCTATTAATAATAAAAAAGATACATTTTTGTTATTCAAAACAATTTTCCCCACAGAAAACCCGGGTTCTCATCAACAAAAAAATTAAAAAAAACATAGATAACGATTGTTAATGTTCTAATATCTAACTAATGTAATTCATTAAAGTCAAAGTTCATCAATGTGTTTTTACGTGTCCAACTAAAACATAATTATAAAAACCGATAATTCCTTGTATCGTATTTCAAGAAAATATAGTGACATATATAGTTTGGCCCCGAAGCTTCTGATTGGTCCGATCTCACATCAAGTTCCCTATATAAACCTCGCCGGCTATCCAAAGGCACAGTTGTATCCAGAAAGTGGCATCGTTAGCTCCTGTTTAGTAGCTCCATAACCCTCAAGACAGTGACAGTCATGATGTTCGCAAAAGCTTCCGTCGTCTTGTTTGTTCTCACCGTTGGGATATCCGGTAAGTTTGATTCCAATAGAAGAACAGACCAGACTTGATTTCTGTACGTCATATTTTAGGCAACCACTGAAAATCAGCGCCGTGCTCTGGGTCTCCAGGTCCTATTTTTGGGGTTCCGTAGTCGGTCTGTCTGTCCGTCCGAGGCAAAGCTAAGAGTTTGTTAATATTATAACTGCAAATATGCATGTATTAATTATGCCAAGATAACGAAACAATAAAATTTTGAAACAGATTTTTTTGTGGTAGCTCTCTCATGTAAAGTGGGGATGTTTTTTATTACTCGCCTATCCTATAGTGTGGGATCGTTGGATAGGTCTTTCAAAATCATTGCGAGGTTGTTAGTAATAAACATAAAGCCTCCTTCTAAGTCCGCATATTATAACGGGCGACTATGGAACCTTACGCTGCGCGTAGCCCAACACGCACTTGGCCGGTATTTTATTCTTTCTTTTGTTTTAGTAAATTTTTATATATTATGTCTTTTGTTCAGGCAGGGGTTATAGTATTTACATAGTTCTTGGTAGTCCACTTAAGTCAAAACCTTTCTCCTTTTCCTTCCTTTTCCTTCCTTTTCCTTCTTTCTTACTTTCATTTCTTTCCTTTTTCCTTTTCTTGCTTTCCTTTTCCTTTTTATCTTTTTTCCCATATCCTGCAATAGTTCCACTCCAACTGGCGGTTGTCCTTGGTTGCACGTGTATAGCGCGTTCATATACAGGGTGTAACGGAAAGGTGTGGTCATATTTTAAGAACCGGTTCTGCCCATGGTAATGAACAACTTTCTCAAAGAAAAAATAGCAAATTCCCAAAAAAAAAATTGGATTTTCCATAAAAAGTTATCATTAGCAGATTTTTGTATGGGAGGTAAAAAAAAATGAGAATTTCCTCAAGTTTTCTTGAAGAAAGTTGTTCTATCGATGGGCAGATACAGTTCTTTAATTATGACCACACTTTTCCGTTACATTCTGTATTATCGTTAAGGATTTGTAGTTTATGTTTATAATTTGCATGCATCTTCTTTCTTACAACAATATACCATTTCTAACTGTTACAATCTTCATTTGGAAGGTTTTTTTTTATATTAAATAAGAATTTGAATCTCTGCTAAGTAGGTAATGAATCAAACTTTTAAATTTCACAATGATAAAGGTTCCTACTTATCGATTAATGTTAAAATTATTCTTTTTATTTACAGTGTCTCCAAAGGGATTCGTATCTGCCCGGCCTAATTATAACCCGGAGTTTTTGAAAGTTTTAAGAGAGAGATTGCAAGCAGCTGCTAATAAACGAGGTTTTAATAATTTGAATGAAGCTGAGAACATCTCGGGATCCTTTGTCGACCAGGACGGCAATATCTTTCAACAGTTCGGTAATACTGGAAACATTAATTTTGGACCAAAAACTGTACAAATTAACCATGTCTTTGATGGCTCAGATAATGCAAGAACCTTTGGATCGGTAGCCGACTTCCGTAACAAAACCTATCAAATTTCAAACTGGAAGGGTAACATTAATTTTGGAGCACACACCACTCAAATCGGCAATGTCTATCACACTATTTAAAACTATTTGTTACAAATTTGCTAATGTACCTCATGGTAAGTTGTCGAATCATCTTAATTATATCTAAGGTCGTCTTATCATCCAAAAACAGTAACTATTACATACATAACTATACGTGGTAAGTGGAGGGTGTAACGGAATAGCGTGTTCATATTTCAAATTCTGCTACTACCCATAGAAATCGGCAAATTTCCTGTAAATATGTTTTTACTACGACATTGTATTACGATAGATATTTGTTCACTTGCTATTATAGAATTTAAGTCTGTTCGTCACTATTTTTGTTAATATTAATTAGAACTTGAAAATGTACGTAGATAAGGTCAAAAAACTAATGGTTTTTAATTTTGATAAAATAAAGTTATTTTATGATATTTTTTATTTTATTTCAAGGAAAGGAAAGCACTTTGGAATAGGCAAATTATTAAAACCCGGATACAAATAAATATTTACGATTATTACATTGAGATCACAGAGTTGCGACCATGAGTTCAACTCATTCATCATCATTATCATCATCATTTCAGCCGAAAGACGTCCACTGCTGGACATAGGCCTCTCCCAAGTGTCGCCACAACGACCGCTCCTGTACGTCTCGCATCCATTGGCTACCCGCGACCCTCACCAGGTTATCGGTCTACCTTATGGGAGGCCTTCCAACGCTACGTTTTTCGGTACGCGGTCGCCACTCCAGAACATTTAGGCCCCATCAACCATCTGTTCTGCGAACAATGTGCCCTGCCCACTGCCACTTCAGTTTGGCGATTCTTCGGGCTATGTCGGTAACCTTAGTTCTCATGCGGATATCATCATTTCTGATTCTATCACGCAAGGAAACTCCGAGCATTTTCCTCTCCATTGCCTTTGGGTGACTTTAAGCCTTCTGATGTAGCCCATTGTGAGCGACCATGTTTCGGTTCCATAAGTCATCACTGGCAACACGCACTGGTTATAGACTTACGTCTTGAGACACTGTGGTATGTGGAACGAGAAGATACCACGCAACTTCCCGAACGCCGTCCAGCCAAGTCGGATTCGACGGTTGACCTCTGTCTCGAAATTAGCCCTACCTAACTGGACCGTTTGTCCCAGGTAGACGTACTCATCTATAACTTCGAATGTAGATTTTCCGATCTTGATACCAGTGGGTTCTACATGGGTATTTAATTATGACCTGGGTTCGGAATATCTACTGAGGTCATCGAGCATTGTACTGAGGTCCTCCATAGTCTCAGCCATGACGACTTTATCGTCGGCAAATTGAAGGTGAGTGATGTACTTGTGCTCCAGTCCAGAACCTTGAAGACATCCTTGATTACTGCTGTGAACAGTTTCGGAGAAATTACATCTCCCTGCCTCACACCCCACTGCAGGAGGATAGGTTTCGAGATCTGGTCCTGAAGTTGGACTGACACGGTAGTTTTCGTATAAATACTTCAGCACCTCGATGTACCGATAGTTGATCTGGCACCTTTGGAGAGACTGCAGCACAGCCCAAGTCTCAATCAAATCGAAGGCTTTCTCGCAGTCCACAAACGCTAAGCAGAGGGGCAGATTATACTCTTCGGCCTTCTGTTATCTGCCGCAGCGTATGTATGTGGTCTACGGTGCTGAAGCCTTTACTG
Source organism: Polia nebulosa (assembly GCA_951329385.1). NCBI lineage: Eukaryota > Metazoa > Arthropoda > Insecta > Lepidoptera > Noctuidae > Polia > Polia nebulosa. Next base: position 5,884,193 of record OX589609.1, read on the forward strand.
AATCTGGCTTGCTCGGGAGGCTGGAAGTGGTCAAACCTGCGCACGAGACGGTTCGTGATGACTCTGGAAAACAGCTTGTAGACATGGCTCAGAATTGACATGGGCCTGTAATTCTTAAGCAGGGCATTGTCACCCTTCTTAAAGAAGAGTACCACTATACCTCTGCCCCATGCCTGTGGCGTTTTCCCCTCGAGTATGATGGAATCGAACAGTTTCTAAAGGGCCTTATAGACCGGTTTTTTACCCGCCTTCAGGAGTCCGGCCGTGATTCCGTCATCACCCGACGCCTTGTTGTTTTTAAGCTGCTTCAGAGCCATTCTAATCTCATACATTTATATAGTGTCGGGTCAATCTAGCTCCTGGGTCCTTAACTAGATTCGCAACGGGCTTAGTCGTTGACGTGTTTGTCCATAGAACGTCTTGATCTCTCTCAGAAGCTCCGATTTTGCAGATATGGGTCTTCCATCGTCGGTCTTCAGTTTCGTGAGCCGGCTCTGCCCATTAGACAGATCTCTTGCAAAGACCTTGGAGCACTTATTTCACTCTATTGCGTCTTTAATCTCTTCGATATTAAAGCAGCGGAGGTCGCTTTACACGGGCTTGGAGAGCTGTCTATTGAGCTACCTGTATTTGCACGCATCGTCTGAAGACTACAGAATCATCTCCCACTCTCCTTCATGAGCTTGGGAGTAGGATCAGAGAGCCTCTTCTTCTTATCAGTACGGTGAGTCTTGAAGAACTCAGACCTACGACTATATGGACAGTTTCCACTAACCCATCGTTGTATTCGTCCCACGGAGCTATCTAGGAACTCGAAACGATTTTGAAGTTTAAGCTGAAAGCTTTCGGGGTTTTGGATCTGGATCTGTACTGGACGGAGCGTAGACTTCATCAGTCAAGACCTTTCCAGCTTGATATTTAGATTCAATGTGCTTCTTACCATGCGGTTATCACTTCCGATTTTCACCGCGTTGATCACAGAGGCATCATTGAGTATCTGCTTCTTCGTCGACATGATGAAGTCAATCTCATGTTTAGTTGCACCGTCGAGGCTATACCAGGTACCATTTCTGTGCTCACCCTTTCTGAAGAAGGAGTTCATCATATAGAGGCCCTTTTTCTCCATAAAACTGGCCTGTAGGCGTCCTCGGTAGTTCCGACGTCCAAAACCAAATTGCTCCACTCGCAACTCGTCACCGTTTCGTTTGCCCAGTTTCGCGTTAAAGTCCCGCATGACCACGGTGAAGTGAGTTTTATAACCATGCATGGCTCTGAATAATATTCTCATACGTGATCTCAACTTCGTCGTCGGGGTGTGTTGAGGTCGGGGCGTAAAACTGTATAAAGGTCATACAGTAACGAATATCTTGACGATATTCTGAGTATAAGGTACGCCAACCTTGATCGACACACTCGATCTGCACCACATTTTTCACGAGGGACCTGTGGACGATAAACCCGACACCACCCTGGGACTACTGCTCGCCCTCCCGGAAATAAAGCAGGTTACCGGATTCAAGGATTATCGAGTGCTCCCTCTCTTTTCAGATTTCGGATAATCCCACAATACTCCATCACAACCTGCTCAATTCTTCCTCAAGTTCAGTGATCTTCTCGTCAGTCCGGAGTGTTCTCGAGTTATATGTTGCCAGGTCTAATCGTCAGTGTTTGTTGGGATAGCCGGCTCCGCCCCGGATTCTTCGCACCCCTTGCCTCGCCGTGACCTTGACCGACTACCAGAGTCAAGGTTAGGCAGGCTGCTGGGCACTAGGAGCCATCTTTTTGGTGTACGTTTCATTAGGGGGTTTGCCGTAATCGCCACGCTTGACAGGATGGTTGACGATCGTAGTATAACTCTTACAATGCACAGAGAATGCTGCTGCCCATTCTCTAGTGAGTCCCTTAGTCGTGATGGGATGGTGCTATTCTTTTACGTCCGACACCATACGGAACTTCAACTCTTTAATATAATATAATAAAATGTTTATTTGTACACATAGGAAAACATACATAAGTACATAAAGATTGGGGAAATATTGTACAATAGTGTCACAGGGCGAAATGATGCCTCCTAAACTAGGCCAGAAGCCTGTGTTTTAGGAGCCAAAATTCCTGCAGATATAATGACGTCCAACTGATGTTAATTGTCCTGTAGGAAAATAGTTACAAAAACATAAGTTAAACACAAATGCCTTAATTTAAATACAGTATTAGTTTTATTAAGAGACAATGGTAAAAAGATTCTCGGTTTCGTTATACGTTAACTTGTGCGACCAATCTGTAAGTTTTGATTTTTACTTCATGTTTATTTAGGTTGTAAATGGGCATAAGTTTTTGTATTCTGTTATACAGTCGAGAGCTAGTTGCTGCATATTGTCAGCTAGCAAACTTGCAACGGCATTGGACTATATCGCACACGGGAGTGCCTTTACGTCTTTTCAACTTAGCATGATCTAGATGTAGAGTGATTCCACAGCACAGCGCGGAGCACAAAAAGCTGTCTCACAGTCAATACTTTGGCTTCTAAATAAAGTTGAATGGTCGAAAAGTCCCTGCGCTTAAAGTGATGATGATGCATGACTTTCAAGATCGCCCTTTGAGCTCTTTTAACTGTAAGTAAGGAGATTTTGTAGGTTCCGCCTCAAACCGGAATACAATATAAAATCATTGACTGGCAGGGGCTCTGGTAAACTAATAATGCTAGATCGGGGTCAGCAGAGTGCTTTAGTTCCTTAAATATATGTAAATTAATTTTCGGATCCTTGTACATAGGGCTTCGTTATGGGATTGCAGCTAAGTTTATGATCGATGTGGACTCCTAAATATTTTATTTCTGGACACAAGGACAGAAATGGGCAGCTGCAATTGGGTGCCTCATCTGAGCAAATGTGAGTTTTAATGTGACCTGATTCAGGTGGAGGAGCTAAAGTGTTAGGAAACGAAAATCTTATGACCTTCTTCTTTGCAACGTTTAGGGTAATTAAATTCTCTGAGAGCCACTCCATCACAAAGTGACGCGACTTATCCGCCCTTTGCCTTGCTCTGACCCAGTCAGTAACTTAAATTAAATTATCAATGCTATCAGTACCATTGTTTGACTATAGTAATTGCTCTAAGACCATAGCTAGCTTTACAGCTCGGAGACAAGACAGGCTTTTCAATTAGTCTATTTACACTATATCATGACTTAAAGGTTCAGCATGTATATGGAGATCATTACGAATTATGATTAAAAGCTGTAAGATTTTTTTCTTTTCTACCATTTTGTTGTTTCGATTGTTAAAATCAGGCTGCAGTAATGCCCAGGGGTAGCAGATAAATTCGTAACAGAGTTACCGCTCCCCTGGGCACTCAGGCAAGGAAGGAACAGGGGTGGGTTTTAGTCAGTAAGAGTCTGACACGCTCTCCCGCTCCACGCAGAGCTGGAGAGCGTGTCAGTGTCCAGTGTGTCAAACCGGCTGCAGTTCAGATCACATAGCTATTATTGGGTCTCTAACTATGAACTTACCGTTTTATAAAACGGGTCACTTTGAGCTTGATAACGTTTTTGCTTGTCAATGATTCATTTTAGGTTATTAAATAAATTTCATATTTAAATAGTCTAGTTTAAGTTTCCTTAGATATTTCTTTTTGAAAAAGCAGCACCTCTATGTCTTTCTTCTAATCTTCTAATCTTTTTTTGGTATTTTCGCTTTAAGTGTTTATGTCTTCGTAAATAAATAAATGTTAGAATAAGGGAAATGGTTTTATTTGCAAGAAAAAGACTTGTATGTTACTAGAGAATACGATGCATTGATTTTTAAACTTATTCTGAATTAAATACCTACATTTATTCAGCATTAACTAAGCCTTTAGCTAAAATAGCGTAATAGACGTTTATTTTAACAAAATCGCGTAGCAGTTATAAAATCGTGCGAAGATTTTGTTTCCTAAACCGTATTTTTTAATTCTAGTCAACTTTTGTGACATTTTAGAGGTAAGAATTTGGTTTAAAATATGTTGAAACACTTTTAGGTGAATTATTTTAACCTTTGGAAGTGCTACGGTGCGCTACGGCGTAGCACTCTCGTAGCGGTTGTGAAAACAATCTTAGCGATCGACATTACTGTAATCAGTCTACGATTGAATCGAATTATGTACAAAAACGCAGTATTGGAAGACCTGCCATAAGGTGGACCGCCGACCTGCAGATGTATTCGCTAACTCAGTTGACATCAATTTGATAGGCACTATGCAGTACATTGCTGCTTTGCTCGGTGGACATCGATTATAATAGACACCACGTAGTACATTCTTGTTTTAAAGCAGCAATGAACTGCATAGTGCCTATCAAATTGATGTCAACTGAGTTAGCGAATACATCTGCTGGTGAGGATCGCGGGTAGCCGATGGATGGAAGACGCCCTGGACCGGTCGTTGTGGCGACACTTGGGGGAGACATATGTCCAGCAGTGGACGTCTTTAGGCTGAAATGACGATTATGGTGAAGTTTTGGTGGCAAAACCGTGAAATCGGCCTGCTGCTAACGAAAGACAATAAAAAACTTGTTTTACAAAAAATACAACTGACTTCTAAAAATTCCAAATAAACTTTAATTTCGGAAGTCGGTGTTTGTATGTGTATTTTTTTTTCTTCGTTATTTGACACCGTTTTCCGAAATTAAAGTCATTTTGGAATTTTTAGAAGTCAGTTGTAGTTTTTGCAAAAAAGTTTTTTATTTTTCACTTTTAAGTTGTTGTACCCCAGAAGTAAAACTAAATATTTAAGATACGCCCGAATGGATAACCCCAATAACGTGGAATTTGAACATTTGGAGACAACCAAAACGTCATCTGTGTATACATGTTGTTTGTTTATGTTGATTTTTTCAAAAAGTGCTGCATCAATTTTGATAAAATCTATATGGGACCACTTGGAAAGTATACCCTTTCAAACAAAAAAAAACAAAATCCAAGTCGGTCCAGCCATCTTCGAGTAATTGGGGAACAAACATAAAAAACAAAAAAAAAACAAAAGGGTTCCGACGAATTGAGAACCTCCTTCTTTTTGAAGTCGGTTAAAAAGGCCTCAATAATATACAAGATGGAGATGAAAATACGATAATAAATGAAAACACTGGTTATACCTATCATTATGAATAACTTTTATCATGGGACCAACCTTGAAAATGCGAACTGAATGAATAGTTCTTCACATAATAGATGCTAGGCAGGCGCTTTACTTTGTGTAAATTATTTCATCACCACTGCTCTCAAAACGGTGAAGGAAAATATCGTGAGGAAACGGGCATGTCCTAGAACCAAAAATTCAAAGACATGACATCCACCAATCCGCATTAGGCCCTCGTGGTGGATTATGGCCCACACCCTCTCATAGTGAGGCCTGTGCCTCAACAGTAGAGACATTAAAAGGCTGATGATGATGATGATGATAATGATGACATAATAGATTACAGGAAAACCTATAAGATGTAAAGGTTCTTTAAGAAACATGTTAATAAATAATATTCGGGACCCTTTGCGCGCGATTCCAAATCGCTCTTGGCCAGTTCATGTGTATTAGTACTCATATGAGCTCACGATGATAGCGAACAATAAAACATGTACAGATTTGGTTAGGCGTACTGAATCAAACTGATTTTTTTTTTTACGTACCCAGTAAACATTAAAAAACCGGCCAAGTGCGAGTCGGACTCGCGCACGAAGGGTTCCGTACCATTATCTATAAAAACGCCAAAAACAATCACGCTATTTTTTCAATGTTGCATGGGAGCCCCCTTAAATATTTATTTTGTTCCGTTTTTTAACCGACGAAAAAAAAGGAGGAGGTTCTCAATTCGACCGTATATATGTTTTTTTTTTTTTTTTTTTTTTTTTTTTTTTTGTGTATGTTCAGCCCTCACTCCGTCATTTATGAACCGATTTTGATTATTCTTTTTTTGTTAGATAGGGTATACCTCAAGGGTGGTCCCATGTCAAGAAAATCAGGATCTGACAATGGAATCCTGACAAAATTGAGAGAAAACCTCGAAAATTGTGGGCACGTTTAGCGTTTCTGTATGTATGTTCGGCCCTCACTCCGTTATTTATGAACCGATTTTGATGATTCTTCTTTTCTTCGATAGGGTATACCTCAAGGATTGTCCCATGTCAAGGATATCAGGATTTGCTCATGGGATCCTGAAAAAATTGAGAGAGAACCTCGAAAATTGGGCACGAATATTGTTTCTGTTTACTTTTCATAACTGAATAAGGTATTTGCATTTAGGAACCATCACATCATGAAACTGAGCTGATGATGGAAACCATACCTTTCCTAAACAATAGAAGTCAGATATAAAAAGTGGTTTTAGTGACAAATACCACTTAACATGCTTTGACGAAAAGACGTCTTTACAATATTGGAGGTAACCTCAACTGGTCAATATCCTGGGAACTTCATGGAAGGATTGTTATATCATCAGCTCAGTGGCAAGAGGAATGATGAAGAATTAGAAATTAGCCTCAGAGTGTTTAAAGATGATGCGAGCCACAAAAAATCATGAAATAAAAAACTTTTTAACAAAAAAATTAACCGACGAAAAAGAACTAAAAAGCAAAAAATAAATAAACCTTTTAAGTCTTGAGTAATGAGCTTATTTACCTACATAAAATATCAAATTTTATATAAACTAATTTTGAGTCGGCGCCAATTAATAAACTGATTAATTACCTACTTACAGCCCTCTTCATTTGTAAGTACTTATAAAATTTAGATATTTAATAATCAGATTGTTGTTTGGCGCCGACTCAAAATTAGTTTATATAAAATTTGATATTTTATGTAGGTAAATAAGCTCATTACTCAAGACTTAAAAGGTTTATTTATTTTTTGCTTTTTAGTTCTTTTTCGTCGGTTAATTTTTTTGTTAAAAAGTTTTTTATTATTATTTGTTGTTATAGCGGCAACAGAAATACATCATCTGTTTATTGTATACTGTAGTATTTCAACTGTATTTCCACTGTTTAACTATCACGGTTCATGAGATACAACCTGATGACAGACAGACAGACAGACAGACGGATGGACAGCGGAGTCTTAGTAATAGGGTTCCGTTTTACCCTTTGGGTACGGAACCCTAAAAATTACCGACCAAGCTTATCAACGATATGACTCAGGAGTCACAGTGGTCAACCGGATTAAAACATACATAGGATACGCGTTCCTGGTCATCAAACGTCAATCACGTCAGTAGAAAAATACTCAACTGAAGTTAACCTAAAATGTCAGAGTTGACCGTATGTTGACATAAGCCGTTATCTAGTTATACAACAGTCTTTAATTACCGTACCATGTCACTTAAAATAAAAACCGGTCAAGTGTGAGCACATGAAGGGTTCCGTACCAATCAATCTTCCTTTCCTGCCTTTTTTTTTTTGGGGGTCGGCTTCCAGTCTAACCGGGTGCAGCTGAATACCAGTTTTTCTTATGGAGCGACTGCCTATCTGAAGGGTTCCGTACCGTATACTGAAAATAAAACCCAACAAAAACACGTTTCTAGAATTTTTTTGGGATTTTTTTTTTGGCTTTAAATCTCACTATCCGTAATAGGTGGAGACAGTTGAAATTTTCACACAGAGTGTATTTCTATAGCCGCTATAACAGCAAATAATAAATAAATTCAAAATTAAAGCAGGAGTTATAGCGGCAACAGAAATACACATTCTGTGAAAATTTCAACTGTGTAGCTGTTACGGATCGTGAGATACAGCCCGCTGACAGACAGACGGATAGCGGAGTCTTAGTAATAGGGTCCCGTTGGTTACCCTTTGGGTAAGGAACCCTAAAAATACCTACTTAAAGTCATCAATAAGTAATTCATTGATAAATTACTACTAATGCCCAGCCCGCAGGGTCAGAGTTGACTGGATGTTGATAAGAGCCATTATCATATACTGTCACAGTATTTAATTGGGGAATGCCGTACCACTTGACTTAAAAAATACCGACTTCAAGTTATCATTATGGAGTCATTGATAAATTACCACACAATAACGTCAGTAGAGCAATACCTAACTGAAGTTCAAGTAGATGAAAGGTCAGAGTTTTTTTTTTGTGAGGGTGGGAATTCATTAAATGACTTCTCTCGCACTGGGTGGAGCAGGAAGGCATGTCAGACTCTTACTGTCTAAAACCCACCCTTGTTCCTTCAGTTACTTGTGTCAGGGCTGCGGTGACTCTCTTTAATATTTATCCACGACCTTCGGCAGAAAGGCCAGTGTTGACCCAATGTTGATAAGATTTGACATTAGCCATTATCTAATCATGTCACAGTATTAAATTACCGTACCGTGTGATTTAAAAAATACCTACTTATTCGTAAAGTCATCAACAAGTGTTATCTTTAATTGGGGAATACCGCACAGCAACTGAAGTTAACCTGAAACTTCAGAGTTGACCGGATTCGATAACGGCCGTTATCGAATGTCTGAATCTTTAATTGGTTTATGTTCAATACTATATTTACACACGATACGGGCAGGCCGTATCATGTGTAATCATCAAATTCCTACTAAAAATTCTTATAACAAGCATTTGTTATTTAGGTAGAGGTGTGACTTATTCCATTATCAATAAGTCATCCAAATCTGTACGATGTCACGCGGGGTTGCGACAGTCGTTGAGAGGATCCGGCAACTGGGACCCGAGGTGGCATTGCACAAGTCCGAGGCCATGTGTTTTCATGGTCCTCAGAACGCGCCACCGTCGGGTTCCCGGATAACGATAGGAGGGTTCACATCGGCGTCGAAGGGACGATGAGGTACCTGGGTCTCGTGCTCGACAGCCGGTGGAACTTCGAGCATTTCCGACGTTTGGCTCCCAGACTGGAGCGGGCCATTACTACTTTGAAGCGGCTCTTGCCCAATCTGGGGGGTCCAAACGCCTCCTGCAGGAGGCTCTACGCGGGGATCGTGCGGTCCATGGCCCTGTACGGGGCACCGGTGTGGGCGCGTTCTTTGAGGCGACGACGAGCTCGCCGGTTGAACGCGTCCCAAAGGGTCATGGCCATTCGGCTCATCCGAGGATACCGCACGGTCTCCTGCGAGGCGGCGAGCCTCCTTGCCGGACTGGCATCATGTGATCTGGAGGCGAAGGTCCTCGCACTGCTCTGGGAGTAGTGCAAGGAGGCCAAACGCCGGGGTGAAACTCTGCTGCCACGACACCTCGCGGCTCGGCGGACGGATCTCCGGCTGGATCTCATGGCGACATGGAGACAGCGACTGTCGCAACCCAGCGCTAGGCACTTTGATGAGTGGCTGGAGAGGCGTCACGGCGTCCTCACCTGCCGCCTGACGCTGGTCCTCACCTTACACGGTTGTTTCGGGAGGTTCCTGTTCCAGATCAGGCGGTAGGAAACGCCCGGGTGTTATCTTTGCGCGGATCGCCCAGAGGACACGGTGGAGCATACAGTGGAGGTATGCCCCGCTTGGGCGGAGCACCGCTGTGTCCTCGTAGATACGATAGGTGGCGGCGACCTGTCGCGCCCGGCCCTGGTACAGACCATGGTACGGTGCAAGAGGGAATGGAAAGCAGGCTCTACCTTCTGCGAAGCAGTAATACTCGTGAAGGGGGAGGCGGGACGCGTGAGAGAAGCTCAACGGAGTGGCCCTCACGACCCCGGCCGCTACCACCGCAGGAGAGGCACTGGGCGTAGGACGTCGCGAGACGATCTCCGGCCACCGTAGACCCGGGCCTGCGGACGGCAAGCAGTGGGTAGCTCGCCATCCGATCAGCACCAGGCCCGTGAGTCGACGGCGCGTAGTGTTCCACGCGCGCCTCAAAGAGATTAGTGTCAGCCACCACTGACGGGGCCCATCGTGGCCGATGCTTGCATGCCTAGGGGTAGCGGATAAATTCTCAACAGGAACAGGGGTGGGTTTTAGTCAGTAAGAGTCTGACACGCCCTACCGTTCCATACAGAGCGGTAGAAGTCATTAGATAATTTCCCACCTCACAAAAAAAAAATCAAATCTGTACAGCCGTTTAGATGTAAAAAGTTAACAAACAGATAGACAGACAGTTCATTTTTTGTTTTTTTCTGCAGCATGAAACGATATTATTTGGTATCCCGAAGAAAAGAGAATTGGATTCCAAGCGTCGTTGATATGCCTAGGGGTTATTTTTTTTTTTCAGCGAATAAATTCGTAACAGAGTTACCGCTCCCCTGGGTACTCAGGCAGGGAAGGAACAGGGGTGGGTTTTAGTCAGTAAGAGTCTGACATTCTGTGACAGTCTGATGTCATTGGATGATTCCCACTCCAAAAAAAGAAGCGTCGTTGATGACAATGAATGTCATAAACATTAAATAGCGCAACTGCCGTAGTCTTCAAGTCAAGAATAGTTAATTCTAGGTAAGCGTGCTCTATCGTCGACCATATCATCCCTTACCATCAGGTGAGATAGTGATTAAACGCGAGCCTAACAATAATAAAAAGAAAGTGTACTTTAACTTAGTTATATTCGCCGCAAAAATAATTAATTATAGATCGGTTATTACCAAAGAACTAAATAAAAAAAACATAGATAATGATTGCTAATATTCGAATATTTTAATAAAGTTTTTAACAAAAGTCAAAGTTTATCACTGAGTTTTTACGTTTCTACATAAAAAAGGACTGATAAATTGCTTGTATCACAGTTTGAGGAAATATAGTGACATATACGAGTAGTTCGACCCCGAAGCTTCCGATTGGTCCGATATCACATCAAGTTCCCTATTTAAACCTCGCCGGCTGTCCAAAGGCACAGTTGTATCCAGAAAGAGGCATCGTTAGCTTCTGTTTAGTAGCTCCATAACCCTCAAGACAGTGACAGTCATGATGTTCGCAAAAGCTTCAGTCGTCTTGTTTGTTCTCGCCCTTGGGACATCACGTAAGTTTAGTTATATTTTTAGAAGAACCGACAAGACTTGGGTTTCCGTACGTCATATTTTAGGCAATCACTGAAAATCACGGCCACCACTGCTCACAGTGCAGTGGTGGCCCAGTGGAAACGGCCGCAACTTACAAGTTGTAGGTCGTGAGTTCAAACCCAGGCAGATGCTTTATTTCGGGTAAATTATTTCATCACCACTGCCCACTGCTCTCAAAACGGTGAAGAAAACATCGTGAGGAAACCGGTATGTCATAGAAACAAAAATTCGAAGACATGTGACATCCACCAACCCGCATTGGGCCCGCGTGGTGGATTACGGCCGACACCCTCTCACAGAGTGGAGGCCTGTGCCCCAGCAGTGGGAACATTAAAAAGCTGATGATGATGATGATAATGACTGAAAATCAGCGCCGTGCTTTGGGTATCCTGTTCGGGTTTAAGTCTTCAAAAAAGGTTCTATGTTCGACTGTTTGTATTTTTTTTTGTGTGTTCTCCGATTTCTCTGTCAATTGTAGACAGAGTTTCAAAATTATTTTTTTATTCAACAAAGTATACTCCTGAGGTTGTCCCATATAATTTTTATGGAAATTGATTCAGTGCTTTTTGAAAAAATCAACTAAAACTAAAATATGTATACACATATAACGTTTTAGTTTCCTCCGATTATATTGAAATTTCTTTTTTTTTTTTGTATTAGTTACATGTTTATCTAATATTTTATTCTTTCTTTTATGTTTAGTTACATGTTTATCTAATATATTTAGTCGACTGCAAGGAAAGGGTTATAACTAATGTCTTTTGTTCAGGTGGGGGCATAGTCTTTACATAGTTCTAGGTAACCAGTCCACTTTAGCCTCACAAAACCTTAGCTAAATATCTTTTTTTAAGCGTATCCTGCAATAGTTTCACTCCAACCGAGGGTTGCCCGGAGTTCCTTGGTTGCACTAGTATAGCGCGACTATATTATCGTTAAAGATTTGTAGTTTAAGTTAATGATTTGCATGCATCTACTTTCTTACAACAATATACCGTTTTTAAATGTTACAACCATCTGCATCGTTTGGATCATATTAATATTTTTTTTTTTAATTTTGCAAAAACCCTAGTTAAATATTAAATAGGGTTAGGGACTTGTGTTATTCTGGTATGTAATGAATTTAGCTTTTTAACTTTCAAAATATCCTATACACCTAACCTATCCCTCCTCCATTCCTCGTATCCTTTCATTTTTTTTATTTCCTTTATCGATTAATGTTAAAATTATTTAATTTTTTTACAGTGTCTCCAAAAGGATTAGTAGCAGCCCGGCCAAGTAATGCGGATATTATAGAAGATTTAAAAGAGATGCTTCGTCAATTGAGATCTAGACATCTTTTGGAGTCAGCGGCTAATAAACCAACTCAAATCGGCAACACCTACCAAATTTCAGACCCCACGGGTACCGTTACTTATGGATCGCGCACCACTCAAATTGGGAACACCTACCCAACTTCAAACTCCACGGGTAACGTTACTTATGGATCGCGCACCACTCAAATTGGGAACACCTACCCATTTTCAAACATCATGGGTACCCTTACTGTTGGATCGAGCACCACCCAAATCGGGAACACGTACCCAACTTCAAACTCCACGGGTAACGTTACTTATGGATCGCGCACCACTCAAATTGGGAACACCTACCAAATTTCAAACCACAAAGGTACCGTTACTATTGGATCGAGCACCACTCAAATCGGCAACACCTACCAAATGTAAAACTCCACGGGTAACGTTACTTATGGATCGCGCACCACTCAAATCGGCAACACCTACCAAATGTAAAACTCCACGGGTAACGTTACTTATGGATCGCGCACCACTCAAATCGGCAACACCTACCAAATGTCAAACTCGACGGGTAACATTCATTTTGGATTACGCACCACTCAAATAGGCAATACCTATCTATCGCACTTTATAAAATTATTTGTTACAAATTCGCTAAAGTAATAAAAAGTTGTCGAAACATCTTTAGTTTTGTAATATTATCTAATTTATTAAGATGATCAGAAATGAATTTAATTGTTTGACATATTTATTTTTTTACATTGTAATTGTGACTAATGTGTGTATTATTTATTGTAATTGATATGAGGCTTAGATACTTGAAATAAATTGATTATTATTATTTAGGATATCTAAGGTTGTCTTACCCATCTATTAAAAAAGTAATTATAACTGACATGCCTCAATATGAATTTTACATGGGGCGACTGCCTATCTAACCTCCACAACCCAGTTACTGGGTAATACGACACCCCTTGGTAAGACTGGTTGTCAGACTTTCGGGCTTCTGACGGTCGTCACTGTTTTTGTATATGTTAATTGAAATTGAAAATGTACGTAGATAAGGTCTAACAATACCTACTGATTTTTATTGTGGATCAAATAAAGTGATTGTAAGATATTTATTGTTTTATTTTAATAGGAAAACTAGACAAAATAGCATAAAATCAGAATAAAATAAGGATGGAAAGCGTTTCAAATTTTGATTCCAAAAAAAGAAAAAGAATCACTTTCTTTTACAGCATCAGCTGCAGTTCAGATCATATAGCTATTTTAGGTCTTTACTTATGAAGTCGCTGTTTTATAAAACGGGTCACTTTGAGCTGTGATAACTTCGGATTGTCTGGAAAATATAAATACAAATAAACTTTATATGCATTTAAGATATGTTATTCCCTTTCCAAAATTAGTTATGCATTTGTTGCATTGTTATTTTTTTATTTTCTATAGTATTGTGTTTCAAACCACAGAAGCTGTTAAACCAATAGCACATGGTTCATTCGTTAGAGTTAGGTTTACGACAAAGAAATTGCGTGCTTTTTGAAACTCATTTTTTCCACTTCAGAACTCATAGTATGAAATGGCATATTTTCTTTGAGATTTCTTCGTTATATATATGGAAAGAAACCAATGAAAAACTAACTAAAAAAAGTGGCCCTAAATATAAAAAAAATTGTTTATATTTAATGCTGGATACCTAAGAACTTAAGTAATGGTCCTTGGAGTTAATCGTGTTTGATAATCTTGAGACGTAAACATTTTTCACATGATTATATCGTTGAATCCTACAGGTAAAATACGTACAGAAAACATTATAAATAATGTATAACATTATGTAAAATAGGGTACCTCGGGATGTGTTGTGGTGGGCCTTGAAAGAAAAAGATTTGCCTGGGAGTATGTTGAGTTGATTCGTGCTATATACAGACAATCTAGTGCCTACGTCCGGTCGGCTGCTGGCAACACCGATGAGTTTAGTGTGGCTGTAGGCTTGCATCAAGGGTCTGCTTTAAATCCTTACCTCTTTCTGTTGATTATGGACGCTCTTACGTCGGAAATATAGGAGGAACCACCCTGGTGCATGCCGTTTGCCGACGACATTGTTCTTGTCGGTGAAGATGAACCTGAGGTTCAGAGCAGATTAGAGAAATGGCAACAGAAGCTGGAGAAAGTTGGCTTGAAAATCAGCAGAACCAAAACTGAATACAAGTTCTGCGATTTTGACGGTCTCTCCAGTTCTGAAGCTATAGTGCTAGATGGCGCGCTTCTCCCAGTCTGCTCCGATTTTCGGTATCTCGGTTCATTCGTGCAAAAAATGGAAAATAGACTGTTAAGCACAGAATTAACACTGGATGGATGAAACGGCGGCAGGTCACCGGGACTATCTGCGACTCCCGCATTTCCCTTAAACTTAAGGGGAAGATTTATAAAACAATGGTCAGACCTGCTGTCTGGTATGGTTCAGAATATTTGGCAACAAAAGGGATGAATGAAAAGCAATTGCATGCAGCTGAGTTAAGAATGCTAAGAGCGATGCGTGGTGTTACGCGCATGGATAGAATTAGGAATGAGTATATAAGAGGAAGTCTGAAAGTGGCACCGCTGACTGAAAAGTTGTGTAGAAATCGGTGATCGTGGTATGGGCATGTGGTGAGGAGGAATGAAGAAAATGTCGTGAGAAAAGTCTTGTGTATGAATGTGGATGGCTATAAGAGTAGGGGAAGGCCAAAGAAACGTGGTTGGTCTGTGCGAAAGAGGATATGGCTAAAAAGGGGTGACTACACTGATGACGACTAATAGAGGAGTATGGAAGAAAAAGACATGTTGCGCCAACCCCAAATAAATTGGAATAAGGGCAGTAGAATAATGATCTCTACTCCTCTCACCCAACTTTTCTGTCGCAACTCTGCTGAAAGAAATTTCTTTTGAAAAACCAGTACCTTGGTGCTCTTCTTTCTTTTTAGGGTTCCGTACCCAAAAGGTAACCAACGGGACCCTATTATTAAGACGCCGCTGTCCGGCTGTCTGTCAGCGGGCTGTATCTCATGATCCGTAATAGGTAGACAGTTGTAAATTTCACAGAATATGTATTTCTGTTGCCGCTATAACAACAAATAATATAAATAAAAATACATTGAACCGTACCAGAAACGTGTTTTTTATCTTAATAATGGCAACAAGGAAACGCGTAAAATCGTGTACGATTGTACGGAACCCTTCATGCGCGACTCGCACTTTGTCGGTTTTTTTGGTATTTTCACTTTTAAGTGTTTGGGTGTACATAAATAAATAAATTTTAGATTTAAAGAAATGGTTTTATTTGCGAGAAAATTTCACAAGTCTTGTACTTATTAAAGAGAACCATGGATTTTTTTTTAAACTTAGATTGAATAAAAGAAAATACTTACATTTATTCAGCACTTACGGTACTTACGTTATTTTTGCAATAGGCTTATTTAGCAAAAATTGCGTTTTAAACGATAATGTGAAACATATAGGGTAGCCCGAGAAATTTAAATTTTCTCACGTTTTTTGGAATTTGCAAGTAAGTGTCAGGTTATATGTAGGTCAAAATATGATTCGTGGCCGTAGCGAATATGTATTTATAAAATTATTATTTTTTGTGCTACGATATGCTACGGCGTAGCACTATCGGAGCAGAGCCTTTAAACAAAATACTTTTCTGTAAACGTTAACGCTAACGCTTCGTGCAAAATGTATGGGAAAGTCATTACTGGGCGTGAGTCACGTGACAGTTCTCTGTCAAACGCTTCGTGCAAAACGTCGTTGCCATACATTTTGCACGGAGCATTAGCGTTAAAGTTTACAGAAATGTATTTTGGCTACGGGGGCAGTTGTGAGAACAATCGTAGGGATTGATATTATTGAAATCACTCTAAGATTGAATCGAATCACGAAAACGCAGTAATGAAAGATTTCCCATAAGGTGACCCGATGACCTGGTGAGCGTCGCGGGTAGCCGATGGATGCGAGACGCAGAGGACCGGTCGTTGTGGGGACACTTTGGGGAGGTCTATGTCCAGCAGTGGACGTCTTTCGTTTGAAATGATCATGATAATAGCGTTTTTATGGCAAAACCTAGAAATCGGCCTACTTCAGTGAACTCCGCACAAAAGATCTATCTAGCGAAAGACACAAGGGCCTCAGATAATATACAAGGTGGAGACAACAATATGACAGTAAATTAAAACACAGGTAATACTCATAATTATGAACAACTTGGCCTGTGACCACTTAAACACAATCCACCAAGCTTATCAACGACATGACCCAAGCACAGCAGTCAACTGAATAAAAATAAACATAGTATACGCGTTCCAGGTCTTCAAACCAACATCATCAGAACAATACCTAACTGAACTTAACTTGAGAGGTCAGACTTAACCTATGTTGATAACAGCCGTTATCTATTTATGTCAGTCTTTAATTGGGGAACACCGTACCATGTGACTAAAAAATATCTTACTTAAAGTCACTGATAACTGAGTCATTGATAAATTACTACGCAATTACGTCAGTAGAACAATGCCTACCTAACTGAAGATATCCTGATAGGTCGGAGATGACCTGATTATTGATAGGAACTGTTATGTAATTTTAACCGAATATTTAATAGGGGAATGTCGTAAAGCAACTGAAGTTGACCTGAAAGGACAGAATTGACCGGAAGACGACAAGTCTTATGTTATCAGAATATTTATTGGGGAATACCGTAAAGTAACTGAAGTTGATCTGAAAGGTCAATGCTAACCGGATAACGATAACTGATAACCACATCATCGCTTACCATCAGGTGAGATAGTGGTCAAACGCGAGCCTATCAAACATAAAAAAAGAACAAAAAAAAAACGACAGGGTCCGTTATCTTATTGTGACCGAAAAATTAATTAGGGAATACCGTGAAGTTACTGAAGTTGACCTGAAAGGTCAGACCTAACCGAATGACGACAAGGGCCGTTATCTTATTATGTCCGAATAAATAATTAGGGAATACCGTGAAGTTACTGAAATTAACCTAAAATGTCAGAGTTGACCGGATGACAAGGGCTGTTATCTAATTATGTCTGAATATTTAATTTTGCGCAATACCGTCCCACGTCGAAATATTAAATACCTACTAAAAGTTCTTGTAGTAAGCATTTGTTATTTTGGTATAAGTGTGAAATTTTCTATAATTATTAAGTCATCAGTTATTGATGTATTTGCTATAAGGTTATTGGTATTTTATCTTTACGTTTCGCTCTTCCGTCTTTCGTACAATCATCATCATCATTTCGAAAAACGTCCACTGCTGGACGTAGGCCTCCCCCAAGTGTCGCCACAATGACCGGTCCTGTACGTCTCGCATCCATCGGCTACCCGCGACCCTCACCAGGTCATCGGTCCACCTTGTTGGAGGCCTTCCAACGCTGCGACTTCCGGTACGCGGTCTCCACTCCAGAACTTTTCAGGCCCATCGACCGTCTGTTTTGCGAGCAATGTACCCTGCCTACTGCCATTTCAGTTTGCCGATTATTCGGGCTATGTCGGTTACCTTGGTTCTTTTGCAGATTTCATCATTCCTGATTCGATCAACCAAGGATCGCCGAACATAGCCTTCTCCATTGCCCTTTGGGTGACTTTAAGCCTTCTGATGAGGCCTTTTGTGAGCGTTTCTGTGTTATATATCATCACTAGCAACACGCACTCGTCATAGACTTTCGGCTTGAGACGCTGTGGTGTGTGGGATGAAAAGATACCACGCACCCTCCTGAATGACAGCCAGCCGAGTCGGATTCGACGATTGACCTCTTTCTCGAAGTTAGCCCTACTTAACTGGACCGTGTGTCCCAGGAAGACATACTCGTCTACAACTTCGAGTGTAAAGTCTCCGATCTTGATAGGAATGGGTGCAACATGGGATTTTGCCATAATCTTGGTTTTGTCCATATTTATTTTTAGAACCTCCCTTTCGGAAGCTCTACTGAGGTCATCGACCATGGTACTAAAATTCTACATAATCTCAGCCGTAACTATGTCGTCGGCAAATCGAAGGTGAGTGATGTACTCGCCATTGATGTTAATGCCTAGCCCTCTCTAGTCCAGAACCTTGAAGACATCTTCCATTGCAGCTGTGAACAGTTTCGGAGAAATGACGTCTCAATGCCTGACACCCCGCTGCAGGAGGATAGGTTTCGAGGTCTGGTCCTGAACTTGGACTGACATGGTGGCGTTTTCGTACAAACACTTCAGCACCTCGATGTATCGATAGTCGATCTGGCATCGTTGGAGAGACTGCAGCACAGCCCAAGTCTCAATCGAATCGAAGACTTTCTCGTAATCCACAAACGCTAAGCAGAGAGGCAGATTATACTCTTCGGTCTTCAGTATAACCTGCCGCAGCGTATGTATGTGGTCTACGGTGCTGAAGCCTTTTCGGAATCCGGCTTGCTCGGGAGGCTGGAAGTCGTCAAACATGAGTGCGAGACGGTTCGTGATGACTCTGGAAAACAGCTTGTAGACATGGCTCAGAAGTGAGATGGGCCTATATTTTTTAAGCAGGGCATTGTCGCCCTCCTTAAAGAAAAGTACCACCACACCTCTGTCCCATGCCTGTGGCGTTTTCCCCTCGAATATGACGGAATCGAACAGTTTCTGAAGGGCCTGTAGGACCGGATTTCTACCCGCCTTCAGGAGTTCGGCCTTAATTCCGTCATCACCCAACGCCTTGTTGTTTTTAAGCTGCTTCAGAGCCATCCTAATCTCAAACAGGCTGACGTCCGGGATGTCTTCGGTATAATTGTTTCGTACAGTAAACATTGACAAACTTCAATTATGTCATGCCCGATAACATGAACATGAAGAGACACCTATGGGTTTCTAGGATACTAGCTTCTGCCAGCGGCTTAGCCCGCGTGAATGTCGGATATCATCTTCACGGGGCAGACTCCCGGGATAAAAGTCTATCCTATGTCCTAGTCCTATCCAGGCATGGAACGGGTACAAAAGGTCTACCTATATGCCAAGTTTCTGTACAGCCGTTAAGGCATGATAACAGACAGTCAGACAGAGTAACCTACTTTCACGTTTATAATATTTTATTAAGTATGAATATGCCTTTGCCAAGTCGCCAGCATGAAACCATATTATTTGCCATCCCGACGTATAGAAAATTAGATTACAAGAGATCTTGATTACGGTTTATATCATATACCTACATTAAATAGGGCAATTGACGTTAAATAGCTTCCCTGCCTGTGTTTCCTGATAGCCATAACCTGGGGGTATTTTAGTCAAGATTGGTTAGTTCTAGGTAAGCGTTCTATAACGTCGACCACATCATCGATTACCATCAGCTGAGATAGTGGTCAAACGCAAGCCTATCAATAATAATAAAAAGTGTACTTCTTTGTTATTCAAAAATTTTCCACAAAAATAATTAATTTTAGATGATTCATTACGGTTTTTACCCAAAAATTAAAAGACAATGATAACGATTTTAACACTCTAATACCTAAATAAAGTTGTCAATTAAAGTCAAAGTTCATCTCAAAGTGTTTTTGATCGGGATAACATAGTGACGTATAGTTCAGCCCCGAGGCTTCTGATTGGTTCGATATCACATCAAGTCCCCTATTTAAGACTTCGCTGGTTGTCCAAAGGTACAGTTGTATCCAGTAAGTGGCGTCGTTAGCTTCTGTTCAGTAGCTCCATAACCCTCAAGACAGTGACAGTCATGATGTTCGCAAAAGCTTCAGTCGTCTTGTTTGTTCTCACCTTTGGGATATCACGTAAGT
Organism: Polia nebulosa; assembly: GCA_951329385.1. NCBI lineage: Eukaryota > Metazoa > Arthropoda > Insecta > Lepidoptera > Noctuidae > Polia > Polia nebulosa. The sequence continues at coordinate 5,904,232 of OX589609.1, forward strand.
TTAATTTTAGTAGAACCAACCAGACTGGGTTTCCGTACAGCATATTTTAGACAATTACTGAAAATTACCGCCGTGCTGTGAGTCTCCCGTTCCTTCTTTTTTCTTTTTTTTTCTTTTTAGATAAATTTTCATCTAATATTTTAAATAATATATCGTTTGTTTAGGCAGGGGTCATAGTCTTTACATTGTTCTTGGTAAACAGTTCACTTTAGCCCAAAATCTTTTTTTTTTTAATATCCTGCAATAGTTCCACTCCAACCGGGGTTGTCCTTGGATACAAGCATAGCGCGACTATATTATCTTTATGTGATTCAAGTTTATAATTTGTAGGCATCTTATTTCTTACAATTACAACTTATTTTTTACCATTTCTAAATTACAACCATCGTTCGGATCATTTCATTATTTTTATTTTGCAAAGACCCCAGTAAAACATTAAAATGGGATAGGGATTTGTGTTAATCTGCTAAGTCCCCAATGAATTTAGCTTCTAAACTTGTAAAATGATAAAGGTACGTATATCGATTAACGTTGAAATTATTTTTATATTTTTCAGTGACTTCAAAAGGACTAGTGTCTGCCCGACCTAATTATGCGGATTTAGACGACGATTTATTAGAGACTCTTCGTCAATTGGGGATTGATTTGGAAGAACCGGCTAGTAAACGAGGTTCTAACTATTTGAATGGACGTGAGAGCAGCTCGGGATCCTTTACCGACGAGAATGGCAATGTCTATGAAATGTACGGTAATACTGGAGAAATTAATTTCGAACCAGAAACTGTACAAACCAACCAAATCTTTAATGTCTCCGATAATGCAGCAACCTTTGGATCGGTAACTGAGAGGCGTAACAACACCTACCGAATTACAAACTCGACGGGTAACGTTACTTTTGGGTCGCGCACCACTCAAATCGGGAACACCTACCCAAATTCAAACTCCACGGGTAACGTAACTTATGGATCTCGCACCACTCAAGTTGGCAACACCTACCGAATTTCAAACCCGAGGGCTAACATTTCTTTTGGATCGCGCACCACTCAAATCGGGAACACCTACGCAAATTCAAACTCCACGGGTAACGTAACTTATGGATCGCGCACCACTCAAACTGGCAACACCTACCGAATTTCAAACTCGGGGGCTAACATTTCTTTTGGATCGCAAACTACTCAAATCGGCAATGTCTATCGCACTATATAAAATTATTTGCTACAAATTCGCTCAAGTTATACCTAAGAAGTTACGTGTCTTTCCATCCAACAAAAAAAATAAATATAAATTACACACATAAATACTGAGTGTAACGGAATTTCTTCTGCCCACAGAAATTGATAAATTGCCTGTAGGTATATTTTCACTTTGAAGTTAAACTTCGTGCACTTGCTATCATAGATTTCTAGTTCGAAGTCTGTTCGTCACTATTTTTGTATTTATGTTAATTAAAACCTGTAAAATGTTCATAGATAAGGTCTCAAAATACCTACTGTTGTTTTAATAAGAATGAAATAAAGTGATATTATTGTAAGATATTTATTTTTTTTATTTCCAAGAACTGGAAAACCGGTTCGAATAGGCAAATCATTAGTAAAATCAGGATACACACCAATTTTTTCGTCAATTACAGTGAGATCACAGACCTGCGATCATAAGTTCGACTCATTACCATTGTTCGACGACAGTTGCTCAATGACCATAGCTAGTTTTACACCTCGGAGACAAGACATACTTCTCAGTTAGTCTCTTTACACTATATCATGACTTGAAGGTTCAGCCATTTAAAGGCTGTACAAGTGTACATGGAGAACGTTACGAATTTTAATTCAAAGATTGAAACAGTGATTCTTTCACTTTTTTTTCTACCATTTTGTTAATTGTAAAATTCAGGCTGCATTTCAGATCACATAGCTATTTTAGGTCTTTATCTATGAAGTTGTTGTTGTATAAAACATATCACTTTGAGTTTATTCATTTGTTTTTTTTTTCTGTAATATTGCCATATTTATAACGAAGAACTCAACCAAAGAAAATGTGCGCGGATCGCCCAGAAGACACGGTGGAGCATACGGTGGAGGTCTGCCCCACCTGGGCGGAGCACCGCCGTGTCCTCGTGGATGCGATAGGTGGCAGCGACCTCTCGAGCCCGGCCCTGGTTCAGGCCATGGTACGAAGCGAGAGGGAATGGGAAGCAGTCTCCTCCTGCGAAGCAGTAATGCTCGCGAAGGCGGAAGCGGGACGGGTGAGGGAAGCTTAACGGAGTGGCCCTCACGGCCCCGGTCGCTACCACCGCAGGAGAGGCAATGGGCGTAGGACGTCGCGAGACGATCTCCGGCCACCGTAGACCCGGGCCTGCGGACGGCGAGCAGTGGGTAGCTCGCCGTCCGATCATCACTAGGCCCGTGCGTCGATGGCGCGTAGTGCTCCACGCGTGTCTCCATGAGATTATTGTCAGCCACCACTGACGGGGCCCATCGTGGCCGGTGCCTGCATGCCTAGGGGTAGCGAATAAATCTTAACATAAGTTACTGCAGCGCTGGGCACTCAGGCGGGGAAGGAACAGGGGTGGGTTTTAGACAATAAGAGTCTGAGACGCCCTCCCGTTCCACCCAGAGCGGGAGATGTCATTGGATGATTTCCCAACCCACAAAAAAAAAAACCTAAGAAAATGTGTCATTGATTTCGTACTACGTGTTCCAACGTGAAAACAATGCGTTTTAATGAGCACGCAATATTAATACAATACAAGAGTAGGCAATTAAATACACATACATTTTGGCTTCAGAATTATGACACTTAAAAACAACAGTTTTGATGTCACCAGCTTCTATATCACTTGATAATAATAATTTAGGCTTTTTAAACGCTAAGACTCTCCACAACCGCGAGGTGTGCAGCCTCAGAAAATACTTTCTAGAATCCAACGTGGGAATGCACCGAGATGTGTTCGCAGTTGACAAGGGACTCACCCCGTTGTCCATGGCTAAAGAGAACAGCAAACCTGTTGTACTCACTACTGATGACCGCAAGAAGATATGGAAAGGCAAGGAGCTTCACTGACGCTTTTATCAGGATCTTCATGGGCCTGATGTAGATTTCTTGGCGTCCGTGGCCTGGCAACGTTTCGGTTACCTCTTCGGGGAAACTGAAGGTTTTGTCTGTGCGATTAGTTATCTTGACGAACAACTACCGCAGGCATATTATGAAGGACGGGACGGTTGACGTGTGTCGGGCATACCACCATCCGGGTGAGTCTATCAGACATATTATCTCTGGTTGTTCTCGTCTGGCTAACGGCGAGTATTTGCAATGGCTAACCAAGTGGCCAGGATTATCCACCACCAACTTATTTTTATGAAACCTTCACCATTTTAAAGATCAATTAATTATTTATATTTTAGTATAATACCTGTTGTTTTATGTATAATAAATTAATACTGCGTCTAATTTGGGACAGCGCTCCTTGATTGTCGAGTCCTATTACTGGGTGGACGTACGACGCATTACGTGAGCTCAGCACAGAACACGCAAGCTAGCCACCCGAGGTATTTGGCAGTAAGAAACCTCTTTAAATCATTAGTCAGCACTTTACCAACCACATGTACCCTACTTCCCCTTTACCACCCACATGTAAGTACCCTACTTCCACTTTACCACCCACATGTACCCTACTTCCACTTTACCACCCACATGTACCCCACTTCCGAGTAGAAAATGTTAAAATAAGAACCTACTAATCAGTGTTTAAACTAATCACATGCTTATGTTTTGTTGTTGATGTTTTTATCAATAAGGTCCTAAATATCGCAACCAACGTTTAATGGAATTCCCTGCTCTAAAACACAGACCCTGTGAATTCTATTGCCTGATAGCAACAACCTTTTTAGAGTTCCGTACCCATAAGGTCCACACGGAGCCCTATTTCTGTCACTTACGTGTCCGTCTGTCTGTCTGTCCGTCGTCAGTCACTAAATTCTGTTCGGAAGAATTTTTTAACTTCCCATTGACATTGAAACTTGAAAGGTGATAATGTTAATTCTTACGTATACTTTACTAATACATACCAATATTTGGTACGGAACCCTAAATGTGTGAAGTCCAACACGCACTTTTTTTTTTTTTAGTTGGGACAAGCCCCTTACAGAAGTTACAGTGGTTTGGGAATAGTGTGGCACTATTCCCAAACCACTGTAACTTCTGTAAGCCAGAATCAACAGTGGCGACCACCAGAAAAAACGCCGAGGCAATGAAGCTCGACAAGTCCCAGAGAAACGATTAAACTGTTTTGGGTCCCGCAACGAAATCAATCAGAAAAGACAGCGGAGGAGTAAGAAAAACATAATTTCCACTTCCCTCCTAATCAAGCGGGAGACAGAACAAAACTAGGCCATTAGGCACAAAGGGGGTTTTTACAACTGGGGTAAGCCAAGTTGCCAAGCACCACTGGTTAAAAATACTAATATTAATGGGTCCTAAAATTGTGAGCTGTTACACTTGATTCCAATAATAGGTATGGCAAAAACGCTTGAACGCACGGAAATTCGTTCTAGTTTCCACAAGGTCCGTGTAATAGACAACTCCAGACGTAGGCTGAATACTATCCAACATAATATTGCGCTCAGTTTGCCAAAGAGTACACTCGCAATGCTTCAAGTCTTTATGTCAATGTTCTACTCCTGAGTAGAACATTGACATAAAGGTGAGGCAACAAGCTTGAAGGAAAATAATTTACTCTTAAAGTTGCCATGACCTGTAAGAAATTGGGCAACACAGTGATCCACCTCCAGCCATGTCCTATCCAGCCGTTCGCGAACCGATGGGAAGAACTGGTGGAGGTGTCTGCCTTTGATGGAACTTTCCCACCTTGCATTGCCATTCGGATAAAAGGTCCTCCCAAACTTCAGTTTGAGGTTTAAGTAATCTAGAAATCCTGGCACGATCACGTTGAGGTAAAAAGTCTGGGTCCGTAGTCTTCGACAGTCTTCCGACACGCGTTTATCATGTTTTTTTTCCGGGTTTCTTAAAGTCAAGATTGGTTACTTCTAGGCAAGCGTGCTATATCATTGACTACATCATCGCTTACCATCAGGTGAGATAATGGTCAAGCGCGAACCTATCAAAGTGGACTTTATGGGTTCCGTACCCGAAGGGTCCAAACGGAGCCCTATTGCTGTCACTCACGTGTCCGTCGTCTGTCTGTCCATCGTGTGTCACACGGGTTTTACAGCCAAATGGTTGGAGCTACAGTCGTTAAATTTTCATAGTTTAAGCACCTTTTTGACCCAAAGCCATTTAAATAGTCGAAAACACATTTGGTGCGGAACCCTAATTGTGCGAAGTCCGACACGCTCGTGGCCATTTTTTTTTTCAGTAAAATACGCTCCACAAAAATAATTCGTTTTAGATTTACGGTTCTTCCCAATAATAAAACTTGATAACGATTGCTAATATTCTAATACTTAAATTTAAGTTATCAATTAAGTCAAAGTTCATCAATGTGGTTTTACGTCTGTGTCAAAAAAAATTGGCTGATAACTCTGGTCAACAAAACTTTGTAACAAGAAAGGTACTTACTACTCGTATTTTTTAATTACTTACCTACACTTGTTCAAACTCCATATTTATATTGATTCTATCTGGTCTCGTTTCTGATGTAACAGCTACTTCTCAAAAAATTAAAGAATAACCGTTTTTAGGGTTCCGTAGTCAACAAGGAACCCTTACAGCTTCGCCATGTCCGTCTGTCCGTCCGTCCGCAGCTTAGCTTAGAAACTCTTAGTACTAGAAAGCTATAATTTGACATGGATAAAATTGTCTTTATTACGGGTCTGTGAAAACCTGCTTCGATTCAGGGATCCGTTTGCGCAAAATTAAGCTTTAAATTGCAAATTTTTGTTAGAGTAAAGTGTACACCTTCTTTTTTTTTTGTGGTGGGAAATCATGCTATGACTTCGTCCGCTCTGGGTGGAGCGGGAGGTTTTCGCCTCCTCGCGCCACTCCCAGAGAAGCGCGAAGACTTTGACCTCCAGATCCCAAGTAGACAGTAGGGTATGGAGGCTCGCCGCCTCATCGGAGACCGTGCGATATATCCGGACCAGCCGAATGGCCATCACCCTTTGGGACGCACTTAACCGGCGAGCTGGTCGCCACCTCAAGGAGCGCGCCCACACCGGTGCCCCGTAAAGGGCCATGGACCGCACGACCCCCGCGTAGTGCCTATGGCAGGAGGCGTTGGACCCCCAGATTGGGCAAGACAAGCAAAGCAGTCCCGGCCCGCTCCAGTCTGGGAGCCAAACGTCGGAAGTGCTCCACGAAGTTTCGAGGACGACTCCAAGGTACTTCATCATCCCTTCGACGCCGATGTGAACCCCTCCTACCGTTATCTGGGAACCCAACGGTGGCGGTAGTAGACCCTTAAGTCTTTGAATCGAAATTGGAAAAGTTCTCCATCTTTCAAGTCATGATATAGTGTAAAGAGACTAACTGAAAAGCCTTCTGTCCGAGCTGTAAAGCTAGCTATAGTCATAGAGCAACTATCGTCAAACAATGGTAATGAGTTGAACGTATGAGTCTGTGATCTCACTGTAATTGTCGAAAATATTTATTTGTAACCGAGGAATAAATTAAAATATAAAGTTTATTTGAATTTATAACCGATCCGAATTTATCACAGCTCAAAATGACCAGTTTATAAAACAGCACCTTTATAAGAATAATAGCTATCACTGTGATCTGATATGTAGCCTGATTTTAACAATCTACAAAATGGTAAAAATAAAATGATTCTTTACACCTTTGAATAAAAACTCGAAACGTTATTCTTGTACAGCCTTTAAAAAGCTGAACCTTCTGGTCTTGATTATAGTGTAAGGAGACTAACTGAGAAGTCTGTCTTGTCTCCGTACTGTAAAGCTAACTATGGTCATAGAGCAACTATCGTCAAATCAAATATCATTTATTTCTTCATCAAAGTATTTTACACAAACAGAATTAGTGATTGGAGCCTCCTTTTAAGCAAGAAATGCCTATTTTGGGAGACTCCGCTCTTCCATCTCAAATTACAATAAACGTACAATATTTGTGTGAGTGTGTGAGTATAAGTTTGTGTGTAATTGTGTATGTTTGTGAATGTGTGAGCAGGTTTATGTGAGTGTATAATAAGTGTGCTAACATGTGATGAGAGGTGAGTACGAGCCACCGCACATCCACCATCCCTACAACACTTAATCTGTTGCACTACATTGCACGCAACCGTTCAAGTGGACAGAAACAAGCATCATGATTCAAGTGTTAACAGTGCTTCTGTTTCATCATAGTTTAAAAGTTTTATCCAATTAATTAAAGATATTTTGCAGTCATATTATTGTTTTGTCATGTGCCCTATTAATCCTATTATATAAATGGGCCGAACGTTTTTGTAATTGTATTCTAGCAAACCTTGGTAAGTCTAGTCAAACAATGGTAATGAGTTGAACTCATGCTCGCAAGTCCGTGATCTCACTGTAATTGTCGAAAATATTTATTTGTATCCTGATTTTAATGACTGGCCTTTTCCAACTTGTTTTCGTGTTCTTTGAAATAAAACAATAAAAATAAATATCTTACAATCACTTTATTTCATCCAAATTACACAACAGTAGGTATGGTTAGACCATATGCCCAGGGGTAGCGGATAAATTCTGAAAATGAGCTGGGAACTCAGGCAGCGAAGGAACAGGGGATCGCCGGGCGGAGGCGAGATGTGGCGCAGGCGAACACAGTCGATTCATTCACTGTGTTCGCCCGCGCCACATCTTTCCGACACCGTTGGCGTTGTCCCGCGCCTGTGATTGCAAGTGAGCGAAGTATAACGTCAAATGACGTGTAACCGTCTAATTTTCTATGGGCCGAAGCAGTATTTTAAATATAACCACGCAATTCAGATACATTCTGTAGAAGTATTTAATTTATAGTTACTTTTAGTTGGATGGTAAGACAACCTTAGATATCCTTTTTTTTTGGGGCAGGGAAATCATCCTATGACTTCTCCCGCTCTGGGTGGACGTCAGACTCTTACTAACTAAAACCCACCCCTGTTCATTCCTTGCCTGAGTGCCCAGGGGCCCGGTAAGTCTATTACGAATTTATCCGCGCCCCTTGGCATGCAGGCATCGGCCATGATGGGCCCCGTCTGTGGTAGCTGACATCTCTTTGAGGCGCGCGTAGAACACTACGCGCTGTCGACTCTCTGGCCTGGTGCTGATCGGACGGCGCTACCCATTACTCGCCGTTCGCAGGCCCGAATTTTAGATATCCTAAAGATGATTTGACAACTTATCATTACAGCGAATAAGTAACAAATGTAATTGTATACAGCGCAAGACTCAACACGATATTGCTGAATTGAGTGATTTGCGATCCAAAAGAAATGTTAGCCGCCGCGTTTGGAATTCGGTAGTTGTTGCCGTTTTGAATGGAAGACGATCCAAAACTAATATTACCCGTTACGTTTGAAGTTAGGTAGGTGTTCCCGTTTTGATTGGTTACCGCTGCAAAATAATTTTTTTTCGCTGCGTTTGGAATTCGGTAGTTGTTGCCGTTTTGAATGGAGGTCGATCCAAAACTAAGGTTACCCGTGACGTTTGAAGTTAGGTAGGTGTTCCCGTTTTGATTGGTTACCGCTGCAAAATAATTTTTTTTCGCTGCGTTTGGAATTCGGTAGTTGTTGCCGTTTTGAATGGAGGTCGATCCAAAACTAAGGTTACCCGTGACGTTTGAAGTTAGGTAGGTTTTGCCGCTTCGATTGGTTACCGCTGCATAATAAATGTTTTTCGCTGCGTTTGGTATTCGATAGTTGTTGCCGTTTTGATTGGTGTGCGATCTATAACTAACATTACCCGCAAAGTTTGAAATTGTGTAGTTCTTCTCTATTTGATTGGTTTCCACTACATCAACAATGTTATCCGCTGCGTTTGGAATTCGATAGGTTTTGTGTAAGTCATCAAAGTCTTGGTTAATTATTTGTTCAGTGTCTGGTTCGAAATCAAAGTATCCAGTATAGCCGAACTGTTCATCTACATTGCCATCCTGCAATTCATTCATTTCATTGCTGCTGTCATCTATATTAAGAAGCTCTGTGTAATCCGGCCGAGCAGACACTGATCCTTTTGGAGACACTGTGAAAAATGAGAATAATTTTCAACATTAATCGATAATAGGTACCTTTAGCATTGTCCATTTTAAAAGTTTAGAAGTTAAACTCACTAAGTACTTAGCAGAATAACACGAGTCCCTATTCCTTATTAATGTTTTACTAGGGTATTTGCAAAATTAAAAGAAAAATAATGAAATGATCCGAACGATGGTTGTAACATTTAGAAACGGTATATTATTGTAACAAAGAATATGCATACAAATAATAACTTGGACTACAAATACTTAATAGGTAAATATAATTGTAATGGTCGCGCTATGCAAGTGCAACCAAGGACAACCCCGATTTAAGTGGAACTATTGCAGGAAATGGAAAAAATAAGATATTGGGCTATGGTTTTGGGAGGCTATAGTGAACTGTTTACCAATAACTATGTTAAGACTATGGCCCCTGCCTGCAAAAAAACCTACACTGTATCATTAACTCAACGCACGCGGCACGCTGTATCTCTAACTTTATATATTATTATTATATATGTAGGTATATTATATTAAATATATATGTATATTTATTTTAACTATATATATATATATATATATTGTAATTATTTTCGTCTTACTATTTTTTTTTTCAGTTTATGCACCTGCCATGTTATCTCTCCACCACCCTTGGTTGACTGGTAGAGAATGCCTAAGGCATTAAGTCCGCCTTTGTACATTTGTGTTGCATGAAGTTTTAATAAATAGATAAATAAATAGGGTGTGCAAATATTATAAAATTCATCCAATAAAATAATTATCAAAATAACTTTACAAAATTATAGTGAATAACTACTACATAAAACTAAGGTAAAATTTAAATTGTCAAAAGAATTGTAATTCATGTCATAGACTTAACAATGAAATAAATGAAAATATAATTTATTTATTTATGCACACACAAAAACACTTAAAAGAGAAAAACAAACAAATACAGATAAATGAGCACAAAGGTGCTGCTTATTTCAAAAGAAATTTCTTCCAGCAGCTAAATATTGGTACAAAGTTAAAATAAAACTGTACAGATGTCAAATTAAACGGTAGGTAATGTTATTACTACTGGAGTCCATCTTTACGCGAAGCTATCGTAACGCCCTCTGGTGTGAAATTATCGAAGGGATAATTCATTAAATTGGAAATGTCGTCTGAGCGCAGTGAACGCAAATAAAACATGGAAGCATTCCTAGCTGAAAAAAATGACCTAACGCAGATTACGCCGCGGTAGGCGGGGCTTACCGATTGCGCCGCGCACGTGTTTAGTAATTTAGTTCGTCTGCAGTAGGCAACAGCGGCGGTCGACTACTGTTTACCGGTTTTTGCTTGTTAAATATGTATTTAAAAATGCCTTCTTGTGCAGTGAAGAGGTATATAAATAAATCACATTTGCATAAAATGAGTGCTGGGATTAGTTTGCACGTGTAAGTAGTTTTTAATTTAGACTTAATTTTTAGTAAAAATTAAGTCGGTTAATGAATTATGTCACTAAGTCTATGGGGATGATATTATGCCAACCAAACAATTTACTCTTCTACGTGACAATAAATTTTATTATTTTGATTTTAATCAAGATTCAATGCACACAATTTTTGACGTGACAACGTCTAATAAATCGATGAACGCCGGCTGCATGCACGAAAAATTGTCCCGTTATCCCGTTATCCCCCCTGCGGACGCCGAGTAATGGGTAACTCGCCGTCCGATCAGCACCAGGCCCGAGAGTCGACGGCGCGTAGTATTGCACGCGCGCCTCAAAGAGTTGTCAGCAATAAGGACGGAGCCCGTCATGGCCGATGCCTGCCCGGGGGTTGAGGATAAATTAAAAACAGAGTTTCCTCGCCCCCGGGCACTAAGGGCAGAAAGGAACAGGGGTGGGTTTTAGTCAGTAAGTTTTTTCTATGGGTCGGCACTATGCAAAATATACATGTTATTGTAGGTACCTACATAAAATTTCCTAGCACGGAGCGTTCATACTTGATGCCCCCTCTACGCGTTTTTCTGCATTCGAATTCACACACTCTCTCTCTATCTCGATAAAGATACAGAGAAAGTGTGAATTTGGTCAAATGAAAATCCAAGATGGCATCGTCATGGGTGTCGTTTTCATAGTTTTCGAGGTTTTTTTTTTTTTGGTACAAGCCCGCCACACTATTTCCAAACCACTGTAACTTCTGTAAGCCAGAATCAACAGTGGCGACCACCAGAAAAAACGCCAAGGCAATGCAGCTCGACGAGTCCCAGAGAAACGATTAAACTGTCTTGGGTCCCGCAACGAAATTAGTCAGAAAAGGCAGCGGAGGAGTAAAAACACATAATTTCCACTTCCCAGTTTTCGAGGGTGTTAAAGCCGATAGCGATGTTAAAATGTGAATACCATCTCTATCACAATTAATTATTTACGTTGCACCTTACTACATAAAACATCCCGGGTGACGGATGGTGAGCGCAGTGGTGTCGTAGAAATGTCGTTAGCGGCCTATACGTTAGATGGTAATTTAAACCCAAAGTTTCAAGAAATAAGGTCCGTTTTTAACTGTGCATCCTGAGTAGTAATAATATTGTTTGTGTGGTTTTGCGAATCAGTGACGTGTTTCGATGTGTGAATTAGTTTGGGATTTTGTGTCAAGATGCGCGCTTAGATCCCTTGAAGTAATGCTTCCATGTTTTATTTGCGTTCACTGTCTGAGCGTTATTTTGTGAGATATTAAAGATTTTTTTTAATTCACAAAAAGAGGCGAGACTGCGGAGGTTCGAACCGGCGATCAATTGTTGGGTGACGAAGTGTCGTCCTTCAAGCAACCGATCCAAATGAACTTAAATTTACTGGTTAAAATTGTGCATCTTATTGAAAAGTTCCGATATTTGCACGAAACAAAAACGGTTGAAATGACTCATGCGATTATATATTTTTTCGCTATCAAACTCGCTGTCATGGTCACTTTGTTTTTGTTTCATAACTATAATAAGTTTTTACACTATTTATGTATTTTTTTGTTGTTTGTCTTTTTTTTTTGGGGTGGTGGTAAATCATCAAATGACTTCTCCTGCTCTCGGTGGAGCGGGAGGGCGTGTCAGACTCTTAATGACTAAAACCCACCCCTGTTCCTTCCCTGCCTGAGTGCCCAGGAGTGCGGTAACTCATTTTCAGAATTAATCCGCTACCCCTAGGCATGCAGGTACCGGCGACGATGGGCCCCGTCAGTGGTGGCTGACACTAATCTCTTTGAGGCGCACTACGCGCCGTCGACTCACGGGCCTAGTGCTGATCGGACGGCGAGCTACCCACTGCTCGACGTCCGCAGGCCCGGGTCTACGGTGGCCGGAGATCGTCTCGCGACGTCCTACGCCCGGTGCCTCTCCTGCGGTTGTAGTGGCCGGGGCCGTGAGGGCCACTCCGTTGAACTTCCCTCACGCGTCCCGCCTCCGCCTTCGCGAGCATTACTGCTTCGCAGAAGGCGGAGACTGCTTCCCATTCCCTCTCGCTCCGTACCATGGCCTGTACCATGGCCGGGCGCGAGTGGACGCCGCCACTTATCGTATCTACGAGGACACGGCGGTGTTCTGCCCAAGCGGGGCAGACCTCCACCGTATGCTGCTCCACCGTGTCCTCTGGGCGATCCACGCAGTGGTAACACCCGGGCGTTTCCTCCCGCCTTGTTGTTTGTGTCTTGGAAACTGCTTCTACATCAGTAAGCAACGTTTCCGCAATGTTTCCGAGTTGTTTATATTTTAGTTCGCCTTTTGAAGATGACTTAATTTTTTTATGGGTTCAATATAATAGTTAAATATAATTAGTTAATACATGTCATTTGCACTTATTATTAAATATCACTATTTTAGGTGTCACTTCCCTTGATTTCCATTTACATTATTTATATTGTTCTTATGTATTTTGATCTTATCGTCACAGTTTTTGCATAAAATTTTCTGTCACTAAATCATTAGTCACTATTTTATCGATTGTCTTACTTTCATTTATTTGTGCACACTGATAGTATTTTTAAGAGAAGACATATTATAAAAAATATTAGATAAACATTTAACTAAAAAGAAAAAAAAGAAAGAGAAGTAACGGGAGACCCACAGCACGGCGCTGCCAACCAAGTCTGTTAAGATAAAATAAAAAAAACTTTAATTTCGGCAGTCGGTGTTTGTATTTTATTTCTTTGTTGACACTGACTTCTAAAATTAAAGTTATTTTTTAATTTTTAGTGTAGGTATTTTGTTTTGGAAGTCAGTTGTTTTTTTTTTTTTGTAAAAAAGTTTTTTTATTTTTCACTTTTTATTTGTTATACCCCAGAACTAAAAACCCCAGTAACATGGAACGTGGAATTTAAACATACTCGTAATTGGAGAAAACCAATAGGTACGTCATCTATCTTTACATATTTTTCGTTTTTGTTCAGTTTTTCAAAAAGCACTGAAGCAATATCGATAAAAATATGGGACCACTTCGGGAGTGTATGCTTTCGGATAAAAAAAGAATTTTGAAAATCGGTCCACAACTGACGGAGAAATCGGAGGAAATACATAAAAAAAAAACAAACATACAGTCGAACATAGATAGAACCTCCTCCTTTTTTCGAAAGTCAGTTAATAAACTTACGTGATATCCCAAGGGTGAGAACAAACAAGACGACTGAAGCTTTTGCGAACATCATGACTGTCACTGTCTTGAGAGTTATGGAGCTACTAAACAGAAGCTAACGACGCAATTATCTGGATACGACTGTGCCTTTGGACAACTGCGACGCCTTAAACGCGCGCGCGCTGTTTTAACTTGATATGATATCGGACCAATCAGAAGCCTCGGGCCTGAACTATACGTCACAAAATTCCCGAACTGCGATACAAGGAATTACACTGGTAATTCTTTGTATCAATTAACGTTTAATGGAATTCCCTGCTCTAAAACACAGACCCTGTGAAGTATATTTCCTGATAGCAAAAACCTTTTTAGGGTTCCGTAACCGAAGGGTCCAAACGGAGCCCTATTGTTGTCACTCACGTGTCCGTCTGTCTGTCCGAACGTCGTCTGTCACAAAATTTTGTTACGAAGAATTTTTTAACTTCTCATCTACATGAACTTGAAATTTGGTTACAATTTTTTTTATTACGTATACTTTACTAACAAATACCAATATTTGGTACGGAACCCTTAATGTTCCGTACCCGAAGGGTCCAAACTGAACCCTATTGTTGTCACTCACGGGTTCGTCTGTCCGTCTGTCTGTCTATCCGTCCGTCGTCTGTCACAAAATTTTGTTGACCTATGAACTTTTTTGGTGATAATCGTTATTATTACCTACGTAAACGTTACTAACAAATACCAATATTTGGTACGGAACCCTTAATGTGCGTAATCCGATACGCACTTGGCCAGATTTTATCTAACAAGGAAACATTTGTCTAGTTATTTTTAGAACAAGGTTAAGGATAAATGAAATACAATTAGAATCTTTCTAAAATATTTAAGGAAATTTCAGTTTTAATCAACAGAATGAAATTTCGTCATGTAACAACATTAAGGTCAATGTAACTTTAAGATCTTCTTCTGTATTTTGTTTTAGGGTTGTCTCGTTGAGGAGTGGCTGGAGAGGCGCCACGGCGTCCTCACCTTCCGCCTGAGGTAGGTCGTCACCAGACACAGTTATTTCGGGAGGTTCCTGTGTCGGATAAGGCGGGAGGAAACGCCTGGGTGTCACCATTGCGCGGATCGCCCAGAGGACACGGTGGCCCTGGTCGAGGCCATTGTACGGAGGGAGAGGGAATGGGAAGCAGTCTCCTCCTTCTGCGAAGCAGTAATGCTCGCGAAGGAGGAGGCGGTACGGGTGAGGGAGACTCAACGGAGTGGCCCTCATACCCCCAGCCGCAGCCGCCGCAGGAGATGGCCTGGGCGTCGGAGGTCGCAGGACGATCTCCGGCCACCGAAGACGCGGGACTGCGGAATGCGAGTAACGGGTAGCTCGCCGTCCGATCAGCACCAGGCCGGAGAGTCGACGGAGCGTAGTGTTCCACGCGCGTCTCAAAGAGATGTCAGCCCCCACAGACGAGGCGTTCATGGCCGATGCCTGCATGCCAAGGGGTCGCGGATAAATACGTAACTGAGTTAAAAAAAGGGATGTCTCGTTGTAATAACAATAATCTTTATTTATTCAGACCACAATGAGGCCTATAGAAAACAAATACAGGTGGAATCCGGGACCGCGGTCCCGATCCCGAAAGCCCCCCGACCCTTTTGTAAAGCTTTTGTAAGCTTGTGAAAAGATTTAAGATTAAAGATTTTCTTTTGGCTTCACACGGTTTGTGCATTTCTAGCTAGTGTCAAGTTTAGAAAGTACCTATTTACCTAATTTTTGGATACAGAATACAGTCACTTTGTTTTACCACTGGAATATGGATGTAACACATTCTAAGGTTTTGGCAGTATTTGACAGCAAATGTATCAAATCAGCCTTCTCAGCCAGCTTCGCTGGATACATATACATTAAACTCAGCTCTATTTTACCAAGATCGCACCCGTTTCAATGATTCCACAAACCTACGTGTATTATCCAGTTGTATAGACACTTGAGATACAAAACTACACCAATTTTACATCAAAATATCGTCTACGAATAAATTTACGAATGATTAAACAGCCACTGAACTCCATTCTAAAAGTTGTCGCCAAGAACTAGACTTATTAATTTATTTCTTGAAAGAGATAAATTGACTGACAGCCTCTTTGGTCTAGCTAGAGACTAGAGCGGTAACAAGCGTTACTTACTATTCAACATCGTGTCCCAGGTTCGGTGCCCGGGTTGTAGTCCAAGATATTAGTCAAATTAGTGCAAGTATCTCGGCATGAGAGATATATAAAGTTGTATAAACCTTTATTTTGGCACCTTAAAACTTGTCACAAAACCTACTTATCGTAGGGTGTCTGCGACTACAGATATTCCAAGGTCAAAGGTCAAAAAAACGATTATATACACATTTATTACAAATATCTCGTTTCCTATGGGTTTTATGCTATTTGTATTTAGTATAAATACTGTAGAGGATTAAATTCTCTACAACTTTTGTTCAAACATTTTTTTTATATCTTGAACCATTTTCGAGATAGAGAGCAGAGCGCGCGTAGTGGCAGTGGACAAGGCATATTGGTTTAACATACGTACTAGAAAAAATAGTTTAAAAAAATGTAACTCATAAAAACCAACAGTTATAGATTTTTTATTTTTATAAAATATGCGAAATTTAACACTAAATATGGCAAATTTTCATAAGTTGACAACACTCCACCAGCCGCCGAAATCTTTTCAATTTTACCTATTTTTATTATTTTCAAACGATACCGCATATACATATATGGCACTAGCCGCGCTGTAGGCACTCTTTAACAAAGGATCAAAAAGACCGCCTCGCTCAGGCGGCTTCTTTGACATAAAGCTGTAGATGAACTTTGTCGAGCGCTCACTGTTGCCTTTAATAAGTTTTTCTTTTTTTAAAATTAATTATTTTCATGGGGGAAAAATAATAATCCATTAAATGATTACGTATTATGTGTACGCAGTACGATACCAAATAAGAATACCCTTCAGGATCGGACGGGGTTTTTGTTACATGCTGTATATAAAATTCAAAGCCCTGACAAACTGACTGATATATCAACGCACAGCCTAAACCGCTGGTCCTAGAGACATGGGAGGGTGTGTTCTTTGTGAAGAGTAGGTATCCATTAAGAAAGGGTTTTTCAAAATTCAACCCGTAGGTAAGGGGGTGAAAAAACCCGAGCCTACGGATGGCGAGTATTGGGTAGCTCGCCATCCGATCAGCACCAGGCCCGAGAGTCAACGGCGCGTAGTGTTCCACGCGCGCCTCAAAGAGTGGTCAGCAAATCATTACGGGGCCCGTAATGGCCGATGCCTGCCCAGGGGTTGTGGATAAATTCAAAACAGAGTTACCGCGCCCCTTGGCACTCAGGGCAGGGAAGGAACAGGGGTGGGTTTTAGTCAGTAAGAGTCTGACACGCCCTCCCGCTCCACCCAGAGCGGGAGATGTCATTGGATTATTTCCGACAAACGAAAGGCGGCGAAAGGGCAATCCTAAAAGTTATGCAGTTCAAACGCAGAGATTACTCAACTGCCCTGCTCTACTCAGAGTCAAAAGTCCTCACAGTGCGTCAACTTTTCATTCTACGTGCTGTTTTACGCCGTCACTCTTTGCTTACTCTTAACGATAAAGTTTTAAAGAAACGCAAAGGACACCCAGGTTGCAAATCTACTCGGTGTCGTACTTCATTCGCGAGCCGCCAGTTTAATGTTATTAGTACTCGAATTTACAATAAAATTCATCTACTTCTCGATATTTATACTTTAAACAAGAATAAATTGTTACGCAAGCTTACTTGTTGGCTGCAGGAGATGTCATATGTTAGCACTGAACATGTCCTTGCAATCAACTCATAAATATGTATACTGAATTACTGATGTCTACTGTGTTTTGAAAACATTTATACTTACATGTACCTACCTGCCTCACACACACACATTTACTCATATACACACACACATACTTACACACATATTTCCATGATGTTTTTTTTCTCTTTCCCTACAAAAAGTTGCGGAGAATTTTGTTGTTTACGTCTAGACACTGTTACTCGGGGTGGAGACCCGGTGACCTGAAACACAGGCTTCTAGCCTAGCTTAGGCACCAGTCTCTCACAATATTGTATTTAATAGCTTACTCTATTATGGAAGTTATGATTGTAATCTTTGAAATATTGTGGTGAGAAAAATAAACATTTTATTTTATTATTTATTATTATTTCCGACAACCAAAAAAAAAAAAAGTTGGTTAAATGTGGGTGAAAAAAGGGTTAAAAGTTTATAACGGAGGAAAGCTAATCCCATGCGGGCGAAGCCGCTAGCAGAAGCTAGTCCATTATGAATTAAAGTTTGAAAAGTCCTTACATAAGTAGTTTGTCTAGTTCTCCAATTCTGCATTATAAACATTCCAAGCTTAAAATAAGTAGGTACTTCTGAAACCAAAATCCTTTCAGTACCTACTCAATTCCCGTGACGTCACCTCCTATAAAAATAAACAAAAAGACTCGATACTTTATGGCCCACACGGGAGGACCATAAACTCCAATAGAACAGAAAGGTATTCAAACGTAATGCGCGGGAATTTTTAAATTTTACGACTTCAAATACTTTAATCGACTTTTTACTGTCGTTTTAGTACTGAACCCGTTAAACAGCTTTTAAATATTGAATATGAGATTAATTGTCTGTAAACGTTTATATAAAGAGTGGTTTAAATGCTGAATAGATATTTTGAAGAAGTTAACCATTCATAGACATACGATCATAGCAACCGCGGTTGATTTGCTGTCAATTTTTAAGAGTTCCGTTGTCTGGCTCCGAAACCCATCATCAGATTTACCATTCGGACCATTTCGGAGCAAACCCCTTTTGAACAAAAAAATAATTTTGCAAATACATCAATATAATGACGGAGTTATGCCCGAACATACATAAAAAAAATACAAACATCCGAATTGACAACCTCCTTCTTTTTGAAGTCGGTTAAAAAAAACTTTTAACAAAAAAAAAACAACCAACTTCCAAAAAAGGTACTTAACGAAGAAATAAAATACAAACACCGACTTCCCAAATTAAAGTTATTTTTTAATTTTTAGTGTACTATTAGTACTTTTTTTAAATAACCTATTGCAAAGAAAAATGATGTTTTGGACAATTTTGAGAAAATTTACAAATAAAATAAGCAAAAAAGTTTTAATTTATTGTTTACGTGACAAAAGAAAAAATACTTGTCCAATATTTTTTGGTTATTTAACTGACGGACTAATTAGTTTTTGGTTATTTTTTGGTTGTTTAACTGACGGACTAATTAGTTTTTGGTTATTTTTTGGTTATTTAACTGACGGACTAATTTGTTTTTTTTTAGTAAAATACCCTATTGTTAATTGAAAACTTGTATTTTCTCGAAATCCATTCGTTTCCGCCTAGGCTTCCTCGTGAGCTTAATTGTTGCAAATAGTTCACACTAACACTTCCTTCCGGGAATACGTTACCAATAACCATAATATATACTTAGCAAGTAGGTACCAGTGTAGAGTCCTTCACAGGCTTTGCCGGCTATGAGTCACCACCTTTGCTGCCCGTATATGCAACCACTTTGCACCTTCCAGGATTTAGATAAATGAAGCAAATTAAAAAGCTATCCAGCCAGGTAGATGACACGGACATGAAAGAAAAAGGTAACCTTAAATCCAAAATGGTCTTAACCCAACCAGACCACGGTCAAACGACTTTACTTACCCAATTTTAACAGAAATTCCTAGGTATCTGTCAACGTATTTTCATAAGCTTAAATCTATGCCCAGTGCGTGTTGCCAGTGATGGCACTGACTAAACGACATAGGTATGGCACTGAAACGTGGTCGCTCACAATAGGCCTCATCAGAAGTGAGTTTTTGGCGGGATTTTCTCGAGTGAAGTTCAGTGACTGTTTTAATTATTCGCTTATTGATTCCTAGTGGATATTGTGATGCAAAATTGGTGTAGATTTGTGTCTCAAGTGTCTACTATATGTACAAGCAGTGTGTATAAGCATATTGTTGACCCAAAGCCATACAAGTTGTCAACAAATATTTTCAATGTTTTAAGGGGAGCTCCCATACAGCTAAATGAGGCCGCAAACAATTTTTTTTGACCTACCCCATCGAGTCATCGTTGCTTAGAGCTCATTGAGTAGATAAATACTGTATTTTTATTTTTTTTAAAACATTCGCAGACAAAGAAATGAGAAGCCTGGACCAGCATTCCCCTGCCCAATCCCAATTTATTTGGGGTCGGCGTAGAAGCCACCAAAGTCAGTTATTTACAAAAAAAATCCGAACAATTTTTGAACTTCCCATTGACCTATGAACTTGAAATTTGGTGATTATGTTTATTATTACGTAGATTTTACTAACAAATACTAACATATTGATAAATCAGATTTTTTTTTTAATTTTCTCATTTGGTACGGAACCCTAAATGTGCGATGTCCGACACGCACTTGACCAGTTTTTTTTTTATTTTAAATACTTGCCTATCCTTCATACTTTAGATACTGTTCCTGCTCATGGAAATGAACAACTTTCTTCAAACAGTTCATAAACAATGACAATTCCCAAAGAAAAAATTGGACTTACCGATAACTTACACATTCATTGTGAGTACAGCTAAAGAGTGGAATTCCCTGCCGGAGTCTGTGATTCCTGATAGCTACAACCTGAGAGTCTTTAAGGTGGAAGCGCCAGGGTAGCCTGCTAAATTTAAATTTTCTTACGTTTTTGCAATTTGCAGGTCACAGTCAGGTTGTATCGTGGTCAATATTTGATTCGCAGTCGTAGCATGTTTAAGAATTATAATCATTTAAATCATCGATACAACTCTTTCAGTTAGAATTAATGTCAAATGTAAGTATTTCACGAAATCATGACATCAATTCTAACTGAGAGAGTTGTATTGATGATTTTTACAATTATATAAATACGTACTTGCTACGGCCGCAAATCAAATTTTGACCAACATACAACCTTATACTGACCTGCAAATTGCAAAAAACGTAAGAAAATTTGAATTTCGCGGGCTACCCTGGAGCTTTCACCTTAAGGCACTATTAACTGCCAATGACCTTGAATGGTTAGCTTGCGTGTTCTGTGCTGAGCTCACGTAACGCGGGGTACGCCCACTCAGTAATAGGACTCGCCCATCAAGGAGCGCTGTCCGAAATTAATTTATTACACATAAAACAACAATTATTAAAATAAAACACTTAGACTAAATTATGAATAATTAAATGATTTTTAAAATGGTGAAGGTTTCAAAAAAATATCCTTTATAGTTTTTGCGTGATTCTCATTTTTTTATCCGCGATAGACATAACTTTACAAATTAATTACACTATGTTATAAAAATATAATATCAAATATTCTCAGATCAAATTACGACGGAAATTGTCTAGAGTAACATATATTTTTTTTCAAAGAAATAAGACTAGTTGTTTAGACGTGATGTTCAATTAAAAACCATTGAAAGTCGTATAACTGCGCCTTAAGTCAAGAGTGAATAGGTTACTTCTAGGCAAGTGTGTTCCACTGTCGACCACATCATCGCTTACCATCAGGTGAGATAGTGGTAATCGTGAGCCTATCAAAGAAAAAAAAACTTAGCTTATGATTTTGTAAGTTATCATCAGCTAATCAAAATTGGTATGCTAAGTACAATTTTTTTTTCCGAATTTAAGTACCTATACATGACGAGCTTCTAACAAAATAGAACTTCCGTAACCTAGCTATGAACCTAGCAATAACGTAAAATGAAAATTCCCAGCTCTAAAGCGGAGATGTAATATTTCAATGTCCAAACTAACGTTCGCGTCAGGCTTAAACCCCGTTTAAATGAAAACTAATTTTAATATTAATGCTGCGTCTTATTGCGAGGCAAAGCTTTGAAAAGATGCTATTTTTAACTGTTAAGGAAAGTTAGATTAATATAACGTTATTAAAATGCTTTCTGGACGAGTCTGGGCGGTTTTTCACGGATAGCGTGAATGTATTCATCAGTCTGTGATTGTGTATTGGATGTCGTAGGTCGTTTTGGTGTTTCGCCCTTGCGGATGCGGCTGCCTATAGTCCTGGGAATGTCTGGTGGTGAAACGCCTAATAGCGCGTTCAGCATTCGTACCGGGGTCGGTTTAAGGCAAAGTTATAGACTTCTAAAAGTTTTTGTTCTTTGAAAAAAGTATATGTTACTCTAGACAATTTCCTTCGTAATTATGTCCGTGACTACCGCCGGACCACCAACGCCAATCGCTTCCATATTTGGTAAATAATTAGTACTCAATTATTACTAATTAGTACTTGAAAAATAAAATTGGTACCTTTCTTTTTCCATTAGACTGCAGATGTAACACATTCTTATGTATTTTGCAGTATTTACCTTAGTTTTCCAGAAAATCAACTTTGAAGGTTGTCCCGGCGGTAGTCACGCTTCGTTCAGCAGGACCACCATGAGCTCCGAAAAAAGGGGCATGCTACAGTTATTCGTCTTTAAGCCATTATTGTAACATCTTTAAAATGACATTATGGTACGCAAATAATGATATGAATATAAATAAGTAGGTATACAAATAATTAGTACCCTTATAATTATGTGATTCATTTCAGTTCATTCATTTTAAGGAATCAACGATGATTACTTTCGTACCCTGTAGGATAAAATTGGTACCCAAAATTCAAAATTAGTACTCCAGTAGTTGACGAGATATATCATTCCATTGGTGGAGTGGCGGTAGTCACGGTGTTAAATTTTCATTTCAAGATTTCCCGATTAAAAACTCCGTGAATTTTTCCCAAATTTATACAAAAATTAGTACTCATAGAGAAGTTACAGTGACCTGAAGTATAGATTCCTAAGTGTTGTATTTTAAGAGAAATTAGCTTTCATTACTTTTCCATACTAAATCTCTGCGTATAACCCGACCAAATTAAGTTGTCAATGGTTTTGAACTGTTTAGTAGATGATTGTTCACTCGTGCACATACATTTATGGATGTCGGAATAGTAATATAGATTTTGAACTGTTTGTTACTATTCCGACATCCATAAATGTATGTTCACGAGTGTACATCTACTTAACAGTTTAATACCATTGACATGTTTAATTAAGTGCTATATACCAAGTTGGAGTGGGCGGAGCGACTCCATACTGGACAGGTATTTTCACCAGCGAAGAAACAGAGCGCCATTCCAGTTGTTCGCAAGACTTGGGAAGACGCCCCCCAGTCGCTCTATAGGTGGGGGGGTTCTCGGACGGTTCCGATTTTCAGTGTTTTTGTGGCGTCTCTTCGCAGACCATGTCCCACCTTCCATCTTGCGCCTCATGCCTACTTATACCTACACCTACCTACCTGGTCACGTAAGGATCAGCGGACGGCGTTGCCGTGACCGAATACTGGGCCAGGCAAGGGATTTAACACGTTCACAGTGCATGACCCATCGATGGTGCATTTTGAATCTGTTACCGTACGTGCATGACCCATGCATGGGGCATGAAGTAAAGAGTTTATATGTGCATGACCCACGGATGGGTCACTAATCAAAACCTATTTGCTTTTAAAGGGAATAGAAAAAAAAAAAAAAAAAACAATGTCATATCATTAATATCTTTAACTATCGTAAAATCATCATCATCATCATCATCAGCCTTTTAATGTCCCCACTGCTGGGGCACAGACCTACTCTCTGCAAGAGAGCGTGGGCCGTAATCCACCACGCGGGCCCAATGCGGATTGGTGGATGTCACATGTCTTCGAATTGTTGGTTCTAGGACATGCCGGTTTCCTCTACAATTTTCGATTACACGTACGGGACGATATCCATAATCCTAGATAAACAGGGAACGTAAAATAGAATATGTATGCCATCGACACGCTAAGAAGAAGAGTTGTTGGAATCCAAGTCTATTGCGTCACTTTGTCTGTCAGCCTCCTATCCCTCGACCTGCAACCGTAATATTATCAAAAAAAAATTGGACACGTATCTTTTGCTTTTTTTTTAATTAGCTCTTTCCCACTACTGGGCAAAGGCCTCCCACATATCTTTCCAGTTCTCGTTGTGTCCTTTCCGGCCAATCGATCAGGGACGAGTCCAGATCGTCACGCCAGCGGTTTTAGGCTTGCCTCGGAGACGACACCCGTCTTCAGGCACCCACTGTGTGACGATCCTGGCCCATCTGCTCTCATGCATTCTGTATGTATGTACCCGGCCAGTCCCACTTCAGATTCGCAGATTTTTCGCCAACATCTTTACCAAACCAATAAAAACCGGTCAAGTGCGTGTCGGAACTTAGCACATTTAGGGTTCCGTACCAAATGTATTTTTAGACTATTTGTATGACTTTGGGTCAACAAGATGCTTATACTGTGAAAATTTGAAGACTTGTAGCTTCAACTGTTTAGCTGTAAAACCTGTCTGACAGATGACGGACAGACGGACACGTGAGTGACGGCAATAAGGCTCCGTTTGGACCGTTCGGGTACGGAACCCTAAAAGTGGTAATTTTTTTTCGTAGGTGTAACGTTACGTGAAAAGGTCACAGCACACATATATCAACTCGGAAAGGGATCGTCACCGTATCGCCTTTCATCTCGTCGTCAAACAGGCGTCAACCTAAATAACGTAAGCACGTAACCAAAGCGGATCAGCAGCTCCGGTATGTCAACTCGGCTACGGCTAGGCCACGCCGCGCTTACGGCTCACCGACCGCTGATTGATCTGGCTGGCACACAGTTTGAACCTGTTTCGTTAGTTTGTTTGTTTGAAATCTAACCTACAAATTCAATAAAACACGCGCGCAATATGACTGGAAGTTGCCTTGTGAATGACACTAGTTGACATGGCAACAGTAGTGTGCTGGCAGGCAAGCCGCGGGAGGGGTGAGACTGAGAGGGCACGGATAGACGTAAGCGCGGGGACGACGAGCCGTAAGCGCGGGGATGACAAGCCGTAAGCGTGGGTACCGCAAGTTAACCACGCACCGCACCGTTTCGTGAGCTTGTTCCGAGGCGAGGCGATTACGTTACAATTCCGATTAATGTTTTTTGCGGTAAGGTGTTTCATACAAAGAATACTGCACGGCTCTAGTTGATACGGCGACGATCCCTTTCCGAGTTGGTATGTGTGCTGTGACCTAAATTCGCACTGTTTGTGACAAATGAAAAAATACGTGTAAAATATTTTTTGGTAATCTAACTGACGGACCAATAGATTTTTAGTTTGTTTAGTTGTAGTCATCTACCAAATGGCTCAGCTTAAGCTGTGTTTATCTATACTTGGTCTATACTAATATTATAAAGAGGCTAAGTTTGGGAGTTTGTAAGGTTGTAAGGGGTAATCTCTGGATCTACCTACTGAATCGATTTTGAAAATTCTTTTACCAATAGAAAGCCACGTTATTTGTGAGTGTCATAGGCTATAATTTTTTTAAATCCACGCGGACGAAGTCGCGGGCGAAGTGCTGGTGTGTACATAATATTTTGAAACATGTGACTGAAACTGCCGAGAACCGAGCTGAATGGCGTGCAATTGGAAAGGCCTATTTGTCTAGCAGTGAACTGCTATAGGCTGATGATGATGATGATGTTGATGATTGAAACTAGTGCCAAAAAAATTGAAATTTTCACCTTGGTGTCCAAGTAAAAGATGGAATGCTGTGAGCACACGGAGAGCTGCTCCTAAATTAATGAGGAAATTTATTTTCTAATTAAAGCTTCCAGTTCTAAACGATATTTTCACACATCATCCAATTTTGTGGGTCCCTGAATACGAATATGTGGGGGTCCAAGCCAAAAGGACCAGTTTTCGGTATTTAGTTGTCGAGATATACGCAGTTTTGTAAGGTTGGGTGAAAAAACGCATTTCCCGATTTTAATTAACTGGCGACCCGCCCCAGCTTCGCTCAGGTACAAATTATACATATAAACCTTCCTCTTCAATCACTCTATCTATTAAAAAAAACCGCATCAAAATCCGTTGCGTAGTTTTAAAGATTTAAGCATACATAGGGATATAGGGACAGAGAAAGCGACTTTGTTTTATACTATGTAGTGATGATGCTCAATTATCTACTAGTGCATAATAGCCGACCCCAAGATAGAACGTTGTGAAAAGGCTAGGCAGATTGTTTTAAAGTACCAGAAATTCCTGTTTTGCTAACTTTTTTTTTGCTTTTTCTCAAATATAGCTTTTTCAGTTTCAACTTCAAATGTCTGATAAAAAAAATGTGCCAGTTTTTGAACATTTTTTTTTAATCCTTATTATCAATTAATTATTCTATATACCGAATCTAGTCTTACCTCAATCCCCCTTTACTGGACCCTTTTAGCTTGGACGCTCACGATTATAGAGATTATAGAAGAAGAAAAAAACATCAATTTTAAAATTCATTTTATTAGGTTACATACCAAGTCAGCATGCAACTAACAAATAACAAAATTGTTCTACTTATAATACCTTCGATCGTACCAATTTTATACACTAATAGCCTAAAAATATTTGTTATACATTTTAGCGACATCTGTTAGTGGAAACATAAGTTGTTAGCTACGATTTCGGCCAACAGATGGCGTTGATTTTGCGCGACGACATACAAAGCATAGCTTAAATATTATTTACAATTTTACCCGATCACAGTAAAATCGAGGAGGCTAAATAAACAACGGAAGACATTACTTCGTATCACTATTTTTGTAAGTGTTATCTATAAAATCTGTGTCAAAGCTATTGTTTATGTTGGAAATTGAACTGTGTATAAAAATCTTAGTTTTATTTTTATTCAGTCTACACGTTTGATGTTAGTTACAATATCTTTCATTTAGGATTGATTTTCTACCGCCAAATATATTTATCCGATATCATTTACATTTAAATCATTCATAGTTTTCCCTATAACTTTGATGCGAAAATTTAATTCCACATGATTTCGAAGATATGAGTTAGATGTCGTTCTTGAGAATTGGAAAGGGTTAGCACAGAACCGAGAACAGTGGAAGGAATAGAAGGATGCCTTTGCCCAGCAGTGAGACAGTACACGCAAGATATACTAAAATTATAATAACAATCATATTATTATAGAATGGATGTACTTCCTACTGTATGGATTGTTGGATGTTCACTACTACTCGTAGGAACGGGTCCCGCGGTACTAAGGAGCTGCTCCTTATTGATGTTGCTATTAGCCAACAGGTTCATCGTTCTCGAAAAGATCTGTCGACATGTTGGATGATATTATAAGAAGGCTTATGACTCAGTGCCACATACAAATGCATAGCTCATGAGGGTGCTGAAGCTATATATAAATAAGTTGATGCAACTGTGCGCACCTTCCTGATCTCATGTATGGGGCAATACAGGATGGTCCTTCACTATCCAGGATCTCGACAGATACACGAGAACAGCAAGCCGATAAGGATAGAGCGTGGCATATTCCCGGGCGACAGTCTGAGTCCACTGTGGCTTTGTCTGGCCCTCAACCCTCTCAGTACTCTACAGGAGGGTTTGGGCCAAGCCTACCGGTTGACAAGAGGTGGTCAGGGCATGTCACACCTTCTTTACATGGATGATCTGAAACTATTAGCTCCCTACAACTTGCAACTGATGAAGCTACTAAAGATAACATAAACCTTTAGTAGCGCCATCAGGATGGAATTTGGTTTGGAAAAATGTGTCGTTATGCATGTAAAGCGAGAGGAGATTAGGGAATCCGTGGGAACCCAACTCTCGGATTCTATACACCTTAGATCCCTCTGCTCAACCGAAACCTACAAGTATTTGGGTATGACGGAAGAATTATGCATCAATGGTGCTGACGTGAGACAGTCGTTGAGGAGCGCTTCTTTGGCCGCCTGAATAAAGTACTAAATAGTCTTTTATCAGGCCGGGACAAGGTGCGCGCCCTCAACGGCTGCGTCATGCCGGTATTGATGTACTCTTTTGGCATACTAAAATGAACTCAAACGGAACTTGACGCCCAGGATAAGTGTCCACACACTGCTGACCGCAAATCGGATGCATCCCAGGATCATCGGTGATGAGGCTGTATATCCCGCGGAAGTGTGGGGGTCGTGGCTTCTTAAATGACCCTACACAACCGCGAGATATGCAGCCTTAGGGAATAGTTCCTCAAAGTCGATATGTATGCATCGTCGCTGTGGACAAAGGCCTCACCCCGCTCTCCTTGGCAAACGAGAACTGGCGCAAACCTATAGTACTGAGACTACGGAGACTATTTGCATAGACCTTGTAGCCAGGATTATCCACCAGCAATTTGATCTTGTAGAATCGGAAGTACCATACTATAGGTATGTGCCCAACCCAGTTCTCGAAATGGCAATATCACATTGTATTGGGAACGGTCTATCATCACTAATAGAACTATTG
Organism: Polia nebulosa; assembly: GCA_951329385.1. NCBI lineage: Eukaryota > Metazoa > Arthropoda > Insecta > Lepidoptera > Noctuidae > Polia > Polia nebulosa. Next base: position 5,932,403 of record OX589609.1, read on the forward strand.
TTCGCAATAAGCCTGACATAGTCACACAATAATTGTTGATATAGGGGTCCCTCATCACGAGAACCTCGTGAAGGCCGAGAAAAATAAATCAAGTATCTTGACTTGGCTCGCGAGGTTGTCGACATGTGGGATGTGGACTCAGCAATCATTGTACCGGTAGTAGATTTTTTTTGTTTGCACATTGATAGGCAATTTTTGTTGTTTTTTTTAATGTTTTCAAAGAATTTTTAAAATTTTAAAACATAATATAAAAGATAAATAAACGGAATATAATACTAAGAGATATAATTATAATAATATGGCGATAGAAAAATCTCCCCTAATTGGTAAAAATATAAGAATCTACTTATCTTTGAGTCTTGCTTAAATAGCGGAATATTCTGCTATCGGGCTTAATGAGTTCATGGTCCGCACTTATTATTATTGACTAATTTAGTTAAGTGGCAGTTTTCTCAATTCATAGATCGTTGTTACAATTGCAGCATATTCAAAATAAATACATATTATTGCGCCACTCGCGTTCACCAGATCTGGACACACCCTTAAATAAACTAAATATATGAAATTCGATTGTTTTTACATGTTATCTTACGTTAAATCTAAATCATCAATTCATTATCAAAGAAGAAAATAATTAAAGAAAAACAAAAAAAGGAATATTCATATTTATAATTAGCCGATTGATCCCATTATTAGGAAAGTAAAGTTGTAATATTAAGTCCCTTGACAATAAATAGTATTTCTAGCTAAACTTCATATTCTCAAACACGAATTTTGAAGACATTAATTAAAGTAAGCTAGAAACGCCATTTTCTTTTTGAGTTCCAATTTTAAATCTAACTACAAGTTGGCACTATAATCACTTTTCTTACATTTCCAAAATACGAAAATATTAAAGATTTGACATCACAATTAAACAAACATAATTAAATGGACGATAAACATTAAGTAATAAATTGTTTAGTAATTATTTATTAAAAAAATAATTGCATTGTTTGATTTTAAAAAAAAACTACTTAAGGTAAGTAAAATCGAGTACCCGAACACTTGTGTATAAAAATATAAATGTTTAGCTTATATGCCGCGTTTCCATTATGCAAGAAAGCAAATATTACGTTTCACCGAAGATCGATGAAAATGTCACCACATCATGCATGCAAGTTAAAGCTACAGTAAAGCAATTGATGAGGCCAGCTTCTGGGCCTAAAGTATTTGAAAGTTAGGGAACCATTGAACCCCACCCGCAGCCGCCACAGGAGACGCCCTGGGCGTCGGGTGTCGCGAGACGATCTCCGGCCACAGTAGACGCGGCCATGCGGACGGCGAGTAATGAGTAGCTCGCCGTCCGATCAGCACCAGGCCCGAGAGTCGAAGGCGCATAGTGACGCGCGCCTCAAAGAGATGTCGGCAACATCAGTCATGGCCGATGCATGCATGCCAAGGGGTCGCGGATAAATTCGTAACATAGTTACCGCGCCCCTGGGCATTCAGTCAAGGAAGGAATAGAGTTGGGTTTTAGTCAGTAAAAGTCTGACACGTCCTCCCGCTCCACCCAGAGCGGGAGAAGTCCTTGGATGATTTCTCACACAACAAAAAAAAGGAACCATCGATTTGAAAGATGAATATCACTAACCAACAGGAACACAGGGCACTATGTTCACTCTATTAGTTTATGGGCCAAAGTAACCCCACTTTACGGTACAGTCATACCATACCATCGACATCTTACATTTGATAGATATAAAACAGTCAAAATTTGGAAGTTCGCGCGAGGTGAGTGATCATCGAATGTCGATTTGAATGAAGAACCCTTCAATGCTAATCATGCTTGGTCATTTTGAGCGAGGAATGTTATGGATTGACCGGGATAGTTTCATCCTGTGGCGAGGTTCAACCACTCGGGGCATGATATAGTCTGTAGCTACCATAGATTTTCTACCAAAAATATACATTGAAAGTTTTTTTTTACTATACAGAGTGTAACGGAAAGGTGAGGTCATATTTTCAAAAAACATTTTCTCTTCATGTAAATGAACAACTTTCTCTAAGTCACAGAAAATTGCCAAAAATAAAATGGTACTTTCCGTACAAACTTAACATCTGCTGATCAAAATTAATATGGGAGCTGCAAATTTTTTTTTGGGTTTTTACCATGACTTTCTTGAACAGTTGTTTATTATGACGAGCAGAAGCAGTTATATTATTGACCACACCTTTCTGTTACACTGTATAGATCCAGATCGACCTTTTTTTTATTGTTTATAGGCACGCGTTTGACCACTATCTAAATTGATGGTGTGATGATGTGGTCGAAGATGGAGCACGCTTGCCTAGAAGTAACCTATAACAATGCTCCCTGTAGAGTGTTACCACATCAAACGATCGATCGTCGATTGATGACAAAAATCGACATCGGTCGATTGCCAACCATAGATTAATGCCATTTGACCATAGATAATCTTTCTTATACTGTCTCCTAAACTCTGTGCAAGTTTAAGCAGGATAGATACAGTTTTTATAAGCAAATTTACTTCAAAACCTTTGGCAGTAATAAGACACCCAATTTTGGTTGTTGACAGATGCGGAAATTTGACCTATTAGACGGTTACGACGCACAGTTTCATTTATGTAATATTTCTTGTCTTTACGTTTGTATTATTACCTATACGTTCCGTTTTGTTTGTAGTGTGTCGTAATCTCCAAATGTCATTGATCGAGGCGTCATAGACCTACGTTTCGTCTATGGCGTGTAATGGTGCACCACACCCTAGACATTTATTGTCTATGGTTGTCTTTAGTGTGACCATAAAAATCAGATCACTAGGCAATTTAGTTTAATTTTATTTTTTTGTATATTTGCTTGGATACTCGGCTTTTGTAAATTAATGTGCGTTTGTAATCTGTGCAAAACAAATAACTTTTCCTTTTTTCTTTTGTTTTTTGACAGATGATCGGTAAATTGGCATCAATCACCATACATTGCTTTGGTCACACTCATCGATTTCATGTCACCAGTTTGACAACTTACTTGCATAATCGTAACGCATGTTCACATTAAATATCACTAACCAACAGGAACACAGGGCACTATGTTCACTCTATTAGTTTATGGGCCAAAGTAACCCCACTTTACGGTACAGTCATACCATACCATCGACATCTTACATTTGATAGATATAAAACAGTCAAAATTTGGAAGTTCGCGCGAGGTGAGTGATCATCGAATGTCGATTTGAATGAAGAACCCTTCAATGCTAATCATGCTTGGTCATTTTGAGCGAGGAATGTTATGGATTGACCGGGATAGTTTCATCCTGTGGCGAGGTTCAACCACTCGGGGCATGATATAGTCTGTAGCTACCATAGATTTTCTACCAAAAATATACATTGAAAGTTTTTTTTTACTATACAGAGTGTAACGGAAAGGTGAGGTCATATTTTCAAAAAACATTTTCTCTTCATGTAAATGAACAACTTTCTCTAAGTCACAGAAAATTGCCAAAAATAAAATGGTACTTTCCGTACAAACTTAACATCTGCTGATCAAAATTAATATGGGAGCTGCAAATTTTTTTTTGGGTTTTTACCATGACTTTCTTGAACAGTTGTTTATTATGACGAGCAGAAGCAGTTATATTATTGACCACACCTTTCTGTTACACTGTATAGATCCAGATCGACCTTTTTTTTATTGTTTATAGGCACGCGTTTGACCACTATCTAAATTGATGGTGTGATGATGTGGTCGAAGATGGAGCACGCTTGCCTAGAAGTAACCTATAACAATGCTCCCTGTAGAGTGTTACCACATCAAACGATCGATCGTCGATTGATGACAAAAATCGACATCGGTCGATTGCCAACCATAGATTAATGCCATTTGACCATAGATAATCTTTCTTATACTGTCTCCTAAACTCTGTGCAAGTTTAAGCAGGATAGATACAGTTTTTATAAGCAAATTTACTTCAAAACCTTTGGCAGTAATAAGACACCCAATTTTGGTTGTTGACAGATGCGGAAATTTGACCTATTAGACGGTTACGACGCACAGTTTCATTTATGTAATATTTCTTGTCTTTACGTTTGTATTATTACCTATACGTTCCGTTTTGTTTGTAGTGTGTCGTAATCTCCAAATGTCATTGATCGAGGCGTCATAGACCTACGTTTCGTCTATGGCGTGTAATGGTGCACCACACCCTAGACATTTATTGTCTATGGTTGTCTTTAGTGTGACCATAAAAATCAGATCACTAGGCAATTTAGTTTAATTTTATTTTTTTGTATATTTGCTTGGATACTCGGCTTTTGTAAATTAATGTGCGTTTGTAATCTGTGCAAAACAAATAACTTTTCCTTTTTTCTTTTGTTTTTTGACAGATGATCGGTAAATTGGCATCAATCACCATACATTGCTTTGGTCACACTCATCGATTTCATGTCACCAGTTTGACAACTTACTTGCATAATCGTAACGCATGTTCACATTAAATAGCAACACAGTACAAAATAACTAGGTACTAAGTATACTTGTTGTTCAAATCCGAAGTGTTCAATTTAATACAACTAAATCAAAATGAATCACATCGACTGTTTTAAAGCCGAACAATCTAGAACGTTACATAAAATTGTATAATATAAAAGAGTTGCAAAATAAAGAAGATTGCTGTAATAGGAATCAAGGCTTAAGCCCGCCACAGGTTACTAAATGAATTTAGCGCTAAACGTATTTTAAAACATCACTCTGCCTTTGTCGTCTTCAAACGTTTGTCAGAATTGGAACGATGATTTTAATTCGTATAGCGTCAAATGCATTTAATGATTTGTGGTACAAGTTGGCCTGAATCCACTGTCTCTGTTCGCGATAACTGTGCGTGTTGCAATGGATGGTGTTGAACCGTCACAATTAAAGAAAATGCATTTCTGTTTACTTTTTTTTTTTTGGTGGGGGTGGGAAATCATCCAATGACTTCTCCCGCTCTGGGTGGAGCGGGAGGGCGTGTCCTCTTACTGACTAAAACCCACCCCTGTTCCTTCCCTGCCTGAGTGCCCAGGGGTGCGGTAACTCATTTTCAGAATTTATCCGCTACCCCTAGGCATGCAGGCACCGGCCACGATGGGCCCGTCAGTGGTGGCTGGCACTCATCTCTTTGAGACGCGCGTGGAACTACGCGCCGTCGACTCACGGGCCTGGTGCTGATCGGACGGCGAGTTACCCACTGCTCGCCGTCCGTAGGCCCGGGTCTACGGTGGCCGGAGATCGTCTCGCGACGTCCTCCGCCCAGTGCCTCTCCTGCGGTGGTAGCGGCCGGAGCCGTGAGGGCCACTCCGTTGAGCTTCCCTCACGCGTCCCGCCTCCGCATTTCTGTTTATACTGACTTTTAATTCGGTAGTATGAAATTAGGTTTTTTTTTTTTGGGTAAGAAATCATTAAATAACTTCTCCTGCTCTGGGTGGAGCGGGAGTGCGTGTCAGACTCTTACTGACTAAAACCTACCCGTGTTCGTTCAGTTGTCTGTGCAAGGCCCGCTGTCACTATTTCGAACACTCTTCCGACCCTTTTTTTTTGTGGGGTGGGAAATCATCCAATGACATCTCCCACTCTGGGTGGAGCGGGATGGCGTGTCAGTTCTTACTGACTAAAACCCACCCCTGTTCCTTCCCTGCCCTGAGTGCCCAGGGGCGAGGTAACTCTGTTTCGAATTTATCCTCAACCCCTGGGCAGACTCATGCGCCCCTGGCAGGATGAAATTAGGCTGCAGGTGTACGGTCACTACATGGTTGACAGTTCATTCTGAGCGTATTCAAATTATTGTCTGTAATAATGACTGCCAGCAGGTTCACCTGCATGAAAGTCAAAAATTATCCCATGAGGACATACTCCTTGGTAAAAAAGTTTACTATGTCCTTTTTCTGGACATGGTTTCCCCGTGTGCCAAGTTCGATTCAAATCCGATAAGACGTGAAGAGATAACAGACATACACAATTACTTTCGCATTTACAAGATTAGTATTGGCACGTTTTGGTCAGATACTATCACTAAAGAAATATACAGAATCTTCTTACTTTTGCAACCCAAGACCTAAACCATAATTTTATTAATAAACGAAAAAGAAATACTTATAAACTATACAGTACTAAATTACACGTATCAGACTTAAAAAGAAAACATATTCGTGGAGAATTCCTTCTACATTGAGAAATCAATTTGTTTCTATTACTTACAATATAACTGAAATTGGATTCAGAATCTTAGAACTTTTTTCACAAAGTTAGAAAGAGAGAAAAACATTTTTACTTGGCGACAGTCACTAGGTTCAAATTGTAATGTAACCAAAATGGCTTTTAGGACCTTTTCACGACAAATTGTCACTCAAAAACCAACTTAGACTATAAAACACTAGAGTTGAATACTTGATGGAAATTACCTAAGATTCTGAATCCAAGAATACTCTGTGAAATTATTTTGTTTCTTATACTTACAACTATTTGATTTTAATTACCGGATAATTAAGATATTTGGACACCTAGTTACCTAAAATAACTATTTTAGGAGACGGAGACAAACATGGAGTAAAATATACCCCATTACATATTTATAAAAACCGGTTCAAATTATTAGAACATAAAACATAAACTTATAATATACAAGCCGACATTGAATTACTAGGCAATCATGTGAAGGTGAAAGTCGTCACCAATATGAAACACTTTTAGTTTCGTACAGTTCGCGTCACTAAAGTTTGCCTGAATCCAGAATTTCCGATGCTCGTGGCATAGCGCGCTGATGAGTATGAAATTTTTGTAGTCTACTTCAGAACGCGGTACTTACATGACGCAAACTGTAAAAAACTCGAAAATAGCGAAGCACCTGTTTCATACATTTTTAAGGCGTATATATCCGCCAAGTGAATAAAAAATCGTAGCAAAGCGTAGAAAATAAAGACCTGTTTAACTCGCCATTCGTCAAACGTAAACATCCGTCAAGCCCCGCCCGCATACGACAAACCGGATTTCAAGTGTCAGTTTGGCATTTTTTCTCAGTTATGACAGCATATATCTTTTGTCAGAGGGCAATAATGTCTATGGCCAAGCGTGTAAATGTTGCCACAGCATAAAATACATTGTGTTTTGGTAATAATAGAGGTAATAAACGAGTGAATCGCAAAACTCACTGGTGAGTTTCAATTTCGTTCTCGGTCAATGAAACTCACCAGTGAGTTTCCGGGCTTTACAGGTTAAAGAATCTTATGTTGCGTTTGTTAGAAAGGGGATAAGGTATTTTTACGTTGTCAAAACAAGACTCAAAATGTTTCGTATCCAAAGTAGTAAGCAAAAGTGTCATAAATGGCCGTTTTTGGTACTTTTGCTTACTACTTTGGATACGAAACATTTTGAGTACTGTTTTAACCACGTAAAAATACCTTATCCTCTTTGTAACAAACGCAACATAGGATTCTTTAATCTTTCTTTTCTATGCTAAGATACGATTTTTATTCAATGAGGGCGTCACTTCTTCGGAGGCCCTTAATGGGCATTGCATTATAAAAAAAAAAGGTTTTTCGATATTCCAGAGTTATAACAAATATCTTATTACAAAACATGTTCAAGTACATAAGTACTTTCACCCACTGAAAGATTGCCAACAAATTCAAGACACTATATTGTTTAATATTTTGTTACTACTCTATGCAGATACCAAACGTTCAAAAAAAGACTAATCAACATCCGCAGAATCCATTTGAGGCCTAGGATTATTGACAACAGCCTCAGAATTAACCGTATGTACCGGAGCTGGATTCATTATCCTATTACCATTCACCCTAGACAGGTCTAAAACGGGTAATCTTAGCACGTAATCGTTATCCCAACCTCTAGACCTGGGCTCAGACCATTGTATAACTCTGAAGTCAGCCGAATTCTGGCCAGAGGTAGTTGCTATAGGGTTAAGTCTAGGTATGCGCTGAGCTAAGGAACGAAGTCTGGAGTTCTGAGGCCGTTCTTGCCTGGTATCTGGGACTAAATTAGGCGCGTCTGGACGTCGAACTTGCTCCTGTCTCTGAGTCTGATTGGAAGCAAACATATGTTGGTACCTGGTTATCTCACAGGGTAACAGCGGTCTGGCATCCCTGCCTATTCTTTGGACAGTTATCTGCCGCTGGTTCTGCTGGTTCGGAGATGTTATTGATGATGAGTCCACGATCGTCGTGGCCGATCTTGATAGGTGAGTCGGATGGATTATGATGCTGTTTTGATTCACTCTGGTGGGAGAGGGGAAGTTTAGGGCGAGGAAATCTGGTAACGGTACGCAGAATACTCCGAGTTCCTCCTGTGAAAAAGAAAGAAAGACGGCAATTATAACTACTACCACGGGGTCTCATCTCGAACAAAGGAAATTTAGTTCAAATAAATGTCAATAGATGGCGTAATATGCATCGCTTTCTTATTGAAGTTTAAGTATTAATATTTTGAAAATAAATATGGTAAAAACTGTATTTTCTAATTTATTATACTGCCCTAAGCATAAAATTGTGGAATAATTGGCTTGTAATTCAAATTTAGACGTTTATTGGAACAATCCATAGACATCTATATTTCTTGTACCAATAGATGGCGCTGTTTGGAGTTTTAGAGTTTATCCATTCGCCTCTTTAAAATTTGAATAGTGACACATTTTGATACAGTAAAACTGCTATGAAGTGCCAAAAATGCTGTAAAATAATTCCTCAGTGTGAGAAAATATTGGTAAGACTTTAATTAAATTTATTCTGATTGCAAGCCGTCGCTGCTGAGCGAGCGTAGCGAGGTGTAAAGGACGGGCCCGAACGAAGAACAAAAGTTACTTGTGCCAGACGAAAACGGGCAGGGCGCGAGAGGTCGCTGCCGCCTATCGTATCCACGAGGACACGGCGGGGCTCCACCCAAGTGGGGCAGACCTCCACCGAGTCCTCGGGATGATCCGCGCAGTGGAAACACCCGGGCGTTTCCTCCCGTCCTATCCGATACAGAAACCTCCCGAAACAACCGTGTCCGGTGAGGACCTGCGTCATGCGGAAGGTGAGGGCGCCGTGGGGCCTCTCCAGCCACTCCTCAAAGAGGGGCACTACCGCCGCAATGGTGGCGTGCCCAAGCAACACTGGTTGGCGGCAGAAACTGACTTTGTAATAGTTCTTCTCTAGACGAGTTCAATAGGGAATATGCATGAAAAAAAAATATTTGTTATCTTACCGGTTTATCGATGAATATACTAAAATAGAGTACGAACAGTGAAAGCAGAATCAAAATTGATCGAAAATAAACGAGATATAACAATTTTAAACAAATATATCTGTCCCTCTCTCGAAAACGCTGTGTGAAGTTGTATGGGCGTCATGTCCTTTGACGTCAAAGAACACGTCGGACTTCTCTAATTATCAACTTTAAAGCTTTATAACTTCGTCACTGATGATGATATTTTGCGAGGAGGCCAAACGCCGGGGCGAAACTCCACTGCCGCGACAACTCGCGGCTCGGCAGACGGAGCTCCGGCAGGCTCTCATGGTGACATGGAGAGAGCGACTGTCGCAACCCAGCGCTGGGCACGCCACCATTGCGGCGGTAGTGCCCCTCTTTGAGGAGTGGCTGGAGAGGCGCCATGGCGCCCTCACCTTCCGCCTGACGCAGGTGCTCACCGGACACGGCTGTTTCGGGAGGTACCTGTGTCGTGTCAAGGCGGAGGTGACCGCCGAGTGTTTCCACTGCGAGGATCGCCCAGAGGACACGGTGGAGCATACGGTGGAGGTTTGCCCCGCTTGGGCAGAGCACCGCCGTGTCCTCGTGGATGCGATAGGCGGCAGCGACCTCTCGCGCCGTGCCCTGGTTCAGGCCATGGTACGGAGCGAGAGGGAATGGGAAGCCGTCTCCTCCTTCTGCGAAGCAGTAATGTTCGCGAAGAAGGAGGCGGCATACGTTAGGGAGACTCAACAACAGCAGAGTCGCCCTAGCGCCCTCAGCCGCAGCCGCCGCAGGAGACGCCAGGGGCCGCAAGACGATCTCCGGCCACCGTAGACCCGGGCCTGCGGACGGCGAGTAGTGGGTAACTCGCCGTCCGATCAGCACCAGGCCCGAGAGTCGACGGCGCGTAGTGTTCCACGCGCGCCTCAAAGAGTTGTCAGCAAAGGACGGGGCCTGCCACGGCCGATGCCTACCCGGGGGTGCAGGATAAATTCGAAAGAGTTACCTCGCCCCTAGGCACTCGAGGCAGGGAGGAACAGGGGTGGGTTTTAGTCAGTAAGAGTCTGACACGCCCTTCCGCTCCACCCTAGAGCGGAAGAAGTCATAGGATGATTTCCCACCCCCCAAAAAAAAAAAAATTATGATATTTTGAAAATTCCTTCATACTTGTTCACTATAGTTAATAAGTGTTTAATTAAACAAATTAAAAAATATCATACATATTCCCTATTATGCAAACTTACTTTCGAATTAAAATTATCACTTAAAAAAAATCTTAAATAATAGTCCAGTCAGTCAAGACAATCAGTTCATTATAATTCCAAAAGTTTTCAAATTTTGATGTAAGGTCGGGAATGGTATAAAAACAGACTATAAAATTTTGCAACCTGTTCCGCAGTCTGGAACATTGTTAAAAATGCAATAAATGATAATTTGCTCAGTTCTTGAGACCAAAATTCCAAAAGTTCTGCAAAGTTGGAGTGGTGTTAAATATATTATTTTACATCACGTGTCAAATTTGCAACCAATTCAAGTGTACGGGACATTTTTTGTTATTAAAAATTAATGTTTTTCTTTATTAAACTAAAGGGAAACGTTCCAAAAGTTCTGCAAATTTGACAGATATATCGGAAAAATATACCGAACGATTGTATAAATTTGCAACCTTTTACGTTGACCGGAACATGTTTATTTATATTTTTTTTTCATTCGTGGTCATTTTTTCGAGTAAGGTGATCTCGGAATAATTACAAAAGTTTTGAAACTTGATTGCAAACTTCGAAAACATCTATTCTGATGCATTTACAAATTTGCAACCTCATACGCGATCCGTAACTTTATGCAATTTGCAAAAATGTAATTTTTTTATGTTTTCACCTTCAAGAAAATTGCAAAAGTTCTGCAAATCGAGGGGACTGTTTACTTTTGGGATTAATGTCAGTATTTAAATTTGCAACCATATCCGGAATACGGAAATATTTTTCAATCACATTCTTGCAAAATATTATTTCCGTAGGGCCTAAACTATGTGCTATACGAAGCCGCCGCGACGTCGTATACCTGCGTTGCTATGGTAACGCGGCTACCGTGGCCACGTGGCCGTGGCACACTGCGGACGTACTAACGGTCAGTAGGCTGCGAGGATCGCCCCGTGGACACGGTGGAGCATACGGTGGAGGTTTGCCCCGCCTGGGCAGAACACCGCCGTGTCCTCGTGGATGCGATAGGCGGCAGCGACCTCTCGCGCCGTGCCCTGGTTCAGGCCATGGTACGGAGTGAGAGGGAATGGGGGGCCGTCTCCAACTTCTGCGAAGCAGTAATGCTCGCGAAGAGGGAGGCGGCACACGTTAGGGAGATTCAACAGAGACCGAATCGCCCTAGCGCCCCCAGCAGCAGCCGTCGCAGGAGACGCCGGGGGCTGCGAGACGATCTCCGGCCACCGTAGACCCGGGCCTGCGGACGGCGAGTAGCGGGTAACTCGCCGTCCGATCAGCACCAGGCCCGAGAGTCGACGGCGCGTAGTGTTCCACGCGCGCCTCAAAGAGTTGTCAGCAAAGGACGGGGCCTGCCACGGCCAGTGCCTGCCCGGGGGTGGAGGATAAATTCGAAAGAGTTACCTCGCCCCCGGGCGCGTAGGGCAGGGAGGAACAGGGGTGGGTTTTAGTCAGTAAGAGTCTGACACGCCCTTCCGCTCCACCCCAGAGCGGAAAGAGTCATTGGATGATTTCCCACCCCCCAAAAAAAAAAAAAAAAAAAAAAAAAACGGTCAGTAGGCTGTGATTTTTCGGTTGGAAAGCGTCTTGTGCTCTCTTTGGGATTTTCTGGTTACAAAGCGTCTTGTGTTCCGTTGCTTCATTGCGTGAGAGGTTGCAAATTTTAAAACTGACATTAATCCCAAAATTAAACAGTCCCCTCGATTTGCAGAACTTTTGAAATTTTTTCGAAAATGAAAAATGCCATAAAGTTAAATTTCCGACATCACACAAGATTCCGGATTGCGTGGGAAGGTTGCAAATTTAAATACTGACATTAATCCCAAAATTAAACAGTCCCCTCGATTTGCAAAACTTTTGCAATTTTCTTGAAGGTGAAAAATAAAAGAATTACATTTTTGCAAATTGCATAAAGTTACGGGTCGCGTATGAGGTTGCAAATTTGTAAATGCATCAGAATAGATGTTTTCGAAGTTTGCAACCAAGTTTCAAAACTTTTGTAATTTTTTCGAGATCACTCAACTCGAAAAAATGACCACGAATGAAAAAAAATTATAAACAAACATGTTCCGGTCAACGTAAAAGGTTGCAAATTTATACAATCGTTCGGTATATTTTTCCGATATATGTGTCAAGTTTGCAGAACTTTTAGAACGTTTTCCTTTAGTTTAATCAAAAAAAACATTAATTTTTATTAACAAAAAATGTTCCGTACACTTTCATTGGTTGCAAATTTAATACGTGATATGAAATTTTATATCGAAAACTTCTCCAAGTTTGCAGAACTTTTGGATTTTTTTTCACGACCATACAGCAAAAATTACTTAAATTGCAATTTTAACAATGTTCCGGACTGCGGACAAGGTTGCAAAATGAGATTTATTGTTGTCTCAATGTACCATTCATTTGACCGAAGTTTGAAAACTTTTGGAATTATTATTAAATTTTCGATTTCGAATGTCAATAATGACTGGACTATAACTCACCGAAGCATTAGGCGTCCTCTCACTATTACTATCCGGTATGTTTATAAAAGGTTTCCTATCAACTTCACTAGACGATTGAGCAGTAGTTGGAGTTTTTACTTTATTCTCTTCCTCTAAAGGCACATCGGGCACCACTTGTAAGTCTTCGGGGGGATTCGGAACGGTCACGTAGCTTGCGATTATGCTAGAAAGTTGATCTAGTACCTGTAAAAGAAAATTGGGAATAGTGACATCTGTTAGCGGATATGGGAAGTAGTGTTTTCGACTGCGAGCGATAGAAGGCGCTTTTTAATAAATAGCAAGATTTTACGACTTGAAAATATCAAAAATCTTCTAGGCAAGCGTGCTTCATCTTCGATCATATCATCGCTTCCTTTCAAGTGAGATATTGGTCAAACGCGGCTTGCGTTTGACCAATATCTAATACCAATGACAAAAATATAATATCATAATATACAAGGCGAATATCTTACCTCATCGGCAATAAGTCTATGTTTCGGATCTTTGACCAGCAACCTTTGTATTAGGAACACAGTATTATCTGACACTTGCACAGAGTTACCATCCCTGAAAATAAAATAACAATTAATTATGGCAAGAGCAACAATAAATCCACATTAATCTGAATGATGTTCCTTCCTTCAGTGTGATTATCATGACGATAACAGCAAATGAAGATTATTTTAAATGTACTACCTCCCTATCTTCTATGTCCTACCCCTCTATTCCTTTTTTTTGGTAAAAAGTGTTGAGAGTTATTTTTCCTGTATAGCTCTGTCTCCTTCTCAAACAAATATTGCTAAAATACGTAACCGTTTACTTTCCTAGACCAGCAATCTCCGTGGCCTTGGCTCAGGAAACCACGGAATAGAAAAAGACTGTCGTGCGTGAAAAAAGAGTGCGTGTGGGATTTCGCACGTTAAGGGTTCCGTACCAAATATTAGTATTTGTTAGTAAAGTATACGTAATAGTAAACATTATCACCAAATTTCAAGTTCATAGGTCAATGGGAAGTTAAAAAATCTTCGTAACAAAATTTTGTGACAGACGACGGACGGACGGACAGGCAAGACGGACACGTGAGTGACAACAGTAGGGCTCCGTCTGGACACTTCGGTTACGGAACCCTAAAAACAAGTGGAAGTGCCCACGCAGCTATCCAGCATGTATCACAATTATGCGGAAAAATATGTAAAATTATAACAACTTTCGTCAGTTGTCATAAGTATTAATTTTGTATGAACAAGAAATAAGCTTTTCTTCAAAATTGACTTTATTGTGCATACAAAATTAACTCTTATTACAACTGACGAATGTTGTTATTATTTTACATATTTTGCCGCATGATTCTGATACACGCCGGATAGCTGCGTGGGCACTTCCACTTGTTTTTTCTATAGGGAGCGTGCAGAAACTATAGATGGCGGCACATAAATGTCAATGTCAAGTATGTATACATTAAAAGTTGTGGATTGTAGTATTGTATTAGTTGCGTGTGTGTATACATATAAGGCACGGAAATGTTAATGACAAGTTTTTAAAGGGTAAAAGTTTCAAATTTACTCCACTAGATGGCACAGACTACACCGTGCACGTTCCCTATTTCGTGCAGGCAACTGAAGGGAAGGAAGTGGAAGGAATGGAGGAAAGCCTTTACCCAGGAGTGGGACAGTCCAGGCTAACTAAAAAACAAACTTACGGTGGTATATTATAATTGGCAGCCTGTATCCTGCTGAACAGCTGAGCTAGACTGGTGTCGCAGAACGGGAACTGCCCGTAGAGCATGGTGTATAGGACCACGCCTAGGGCCCACATGTCCGAGGGCTTGCCTAAGTACGGTTTGCAGAGTAAGACGTCAGGAGATATGTAGGCGGGAGATCCTGTAAAGAATACTGTTATTTATTAAAAGCTATGATTTTAACCATCACCAATAAATTCAATAATTTCAAAAAAAAAAAGAAGGGTAGCCCGCGAAATTCAAATTTTCTTACGTTTTATGCAATTTGCAGGTCAGTGTCAGGTGGTATCTTGGTCAAAATTTGACTCGCGGGCGTAGCAAGTATGTATTTATAGAATTATAGTCATTAAAATCATCAATACAACTTTCTCAGTTAGAATTGATGCAAAATGTAAGAATTTCATGAAATCATGACATTTGGCATCAATTCTAACTGAAAGAGATTGTATTGATGATTTTAATGATTACAGTTCTGTAAATACGTACTACCTACGGCCGAGAATCAAATTTTGACCAAGATACCACCTGACACTGACCTGTGAATTTCGCGGGCCACCCTGGCGCATCCACCTTAAGGCTTATTTTATTTTCTGTTAGTAAGTTTTGTACCGTGTTCCGTGAGTATGTCTGTGGCATCACAGCGGGCCCTAACAGAATACCAGCGTTGCGTTATTTATTGCATAAATATCGCAGCATAATGCTGAGTTAGGAGCATTTTTGGCCTCCCGCAATTTTTTTTTATTTCTATTTTTAGTTATAAAGTTCGTGTCACGTACAAATAAATATTGTTTCTTTTCTCTTTACTTCTTCTTTCAATAGCCACATTAAAAAGTTGTTTTCAAAATAATAGATGTGTGTCAACATATTCAAATCACCAAATAATATCAAAACGTTTAAGTATAGTTATTCTATCTCACTAAGACTTGACTGTCCATTGGAGCGGAGAAATAACCAATGGAATTGCATAAAATCTCCGCTCCGGAGTGAGAACAAAGATTTCATGCAATTCCATTCCATTTGGTTAATATTGGCACAGCTCCGCTCCGCTCCTCTCGTCGCCGCTCTTTTTAGGTACAGATATTCTATTTCACTAAGGCGGGTTGGTCTTGGTTGTGTGACGGTTTACAAGCACTTTTTTTCGGAAAGCTCGGGGTCATGATAATTATGGTCATCGTATTAGCCCCACCTATGAAATCAGCGTTTTGTATGGAGAATTTTAAAGAAGTTGCATTTTTCATACTAACATTTTCTTAATTTATTTAACAATTATGAACAGTTTTTAAAATTTTATGAAATAATGTTTAAAAACTAAGATAACGTATGCCACTTACATTAAGCAACAAAAATAAGTTTTGGCGAAGTTAAAACAAATATAGTGGTCATTTCTGCTAACAAAAACAGGAGTAATTTTTAAGGTATTATTTTTGTTTATAAAACTATAAGTAATAATGTTTTTTTACTATTGGCAGTTGTCTATGACGGTCGTTATTCGATATAATATCAAGCAATTGATGAATATTTTAATTCATAGAAGTGATGAGGTTCTCTATTTATGAGAAAAAACGCCAGTTTCATATGTAAGGACCCAATTATATTACGTACACAGAAACAATTTGCACAATGACATAAATCTACTACACACATTCAAGACCAACCCGCCTTAGTGAAATAGAATATCTGTACCTAAAAGGTTATTCTTGTAAATTAAAAATTGGTTTGTAAAATAGTATTATTATTTGCTTTATAAGAGATATTTCGATGATTGTTACGTCATTTATTTACGTAACTGAACTTGGCACCACAACAGTCCAATAGATAAATTTTGCGAATTTTACGAGCGCGCATTCTATCATTGTTTAACACAATACTGAAGTCAATATTCATAAAAGTCATATGACGATGACGCACGCTTGTAATTTACAGTCTTAGTTCTCAGAAATCCAACACATAGGAAGTTTTATTTTAAATGGCGCAATATAGTTAGGATAGTAGCATTTTCTAGCCTTTATGCTGGTTTTTTTTTTTATATTGTAATCTTCTCAAATTTCTTGTGAATACCAGCCCCAGTCAAAACCAAGAGGTAAATTAACGTTTAAGAGGGAACAGGACCTGCGAGGAATTTAAAAAATAGGTATTTGAAGAAACTATTGCCATCGTGCTCCCTCAAGCCTGCCCCCCTGCCAGAGTGCGATTGGGACAGCTGCAACTCAGACCGATTTCATCACAAAATTTTTGACGAGATCGACGTTTCTTATTCCCCTTTTTTCTCCTCGAAAACTGAGCCGATTCAATTATTTTTGGCACCAAATTTTTAAGAAAAAGTATGTCTAGGTCCCTATTAAATGTTTTATGTTAAAAGTTTTCTAATTTGTCTGGTAAAAATAGGCCATGAGGGCCATTTTTTGTCATTTTTGAAGGGTCATATTCTCTTTACTTATTAGTTGCTGAAAAAAAGGAAATTACAGGGACGTGTCAACAGCAGACCTTGACTTTATGAAAAAAAAATGATTGCTCTAGAGGCATTATTCAGGAAGAAAAAATGGGAAAACATTTGTATGGAGAATCGCAGCCCCTGTTCCCTCTTAACATGACATTCATTTAACTAATGCCCTACGGGTCCAATATAATAACGGGTTCAGGATGTTCATAGGGCTGGCCCGTTTTTGCAGTGCATCAGGTATGCTGGCTGCTAGGCGCTCCTACTATAAACGTGTTTTTTTTTTTTTGCTTTATCTTAATAATGGCAAAAAGTGGTCACGTAATAATCTTGTACGATGGTACGGAACCCTTCATGCGCGAGTCCGACTCGCACTTGGCCGGTTTTTTTTAATTTACTAACCTATATGGATGTTTTGTGTTTATTATTTGTTGTTATAGCGGCAACAGAAATACACATTCTGTGAGTGTTTCAACTATCTACCTATTACGGATCATGAGATATAGCCCGCTGACAGACAGACAGACGGACGGACGGACGAACAGCAGAGGCTTAGTAATAGGTTCCCGTTGGTTACCCTTCGGGTACGGAACCCGGTTAGTTTAAACACTGATTAGCACGTTCGTAATTCAAAATTTTCTACACGAAGGAAGGATAGATATGGTTGGTAAAGTACTGACTAATTATTTGAAGCTGTGTGTAGGGTAACCCCTACACACAGGTTAATAAAAAAAAGAATAATAATTAAAATGAATTATTATTATTAATTTTAATTTTATTTGTGTAAATTGTATAATATGCTACTTGAATTTAGAATCCAGTAATCAGTATTTAAATTAAGCATAAGGTTAGCGAGTTTTATGATAATAATATTAATAATTATTATTAATAATTTATTTGTTCAGACTGAGTCCATTATTTGTTAGTAACAATATTAATATCTAATGTAAAAATAAAATAAGGCTGATATAATTATGTTTTAAGCTACAGTAAAAGAAGCTTACCCCTCTGATCTTTCAACAGATCCCGGTCGCTGCCCAGATGCGTCCCCAGACAGAAGTTGGTGATGATGACGCGACCCGTCCGTTGGTTCAGCACTATGTTGCCAAGCTTTAAGTCTCGGTGCACTATGTTTCTCTGGAAAGTTTAAATATATTGTGAATTTTAGAGTACAGTATTAGGACAAAAAAACTTTTTACAAAAAAAATACAACCGACTTCCATAAATAATACTAAAAAATGCAAAATAACTTTAATTTCGGAAGTCGGTGTTTGTATTTTATTTCTTCGATATTTGACACCGACTTCCGAAATTAAAGTTACCTATTTTTAAATTTTTAGTACTTATATTTTTTTTTGGAAGTCGGTTGTTTTTTTTGTAAAAAAGTTTTTATTTTTCGCTTTTTAGTTGTTATACCCCAGAACTAAAAACCCCAATAACATGGAACGTGGAATTTAAACATTTGGAGTACACAAAAACGTCATCAAGATCTGCGTATTTTTCGTTTTTGTTCAGTTTCTCAAAAAGCGGTAAAGCAATTTCAATAAAATTTATATGGGACCACCTCGGGAGTATATTCTTTCGGATAAAAAAAGAATTTTGAAAATCGGTCCACAACTGACGGAGAAATGCGCGGACATACATAAAAAAAAAAAAAAAAAAAACATACACTCGAACATAGAACCTCCTCCTTTTTCGAAAGTCGGTTAATAAGATGACTCGAACCGCTATATTTGTTCTTCATATAAAAGTTGTCTGATTATTGAAAAAAAAACCGGTTAAGTGCGAGTATGATCGCACATGAAGGGTTCCGTACGATTATATTATTTTTTGTTATACACGCAAAAGAAATACACATTCTGTGAAAATTTCAACTGTCTACTTATTACGGATCATGAGATACAGCCCGCTGACAGACAGACGGACAGAGGCTTAGTAATAGCACGGGGTCTCATCTCGAACAAAGAATATTTAGTTCAAATAAATTTCAATAGATGGCGTAATGTGCATCAATTTCTTATGCTTAGAAGTTTTTTTTTTAATTGTTGATAGGCACGCGTTTGACCACTATCTCACCTGATAGTAAGCGATGATGTGGTCGAGGATGGAGCATGCTTGCCTAGAAGTAACCTATTCACTCTTGACTTAAAAACTCCCAGGTTGTATTAAGATTGTTTTTCAAAATACTAATGTTACTTAATACAACCTGGGTAAAAACTGTAGTTTCTTATTTGATAAACTACTCTGAAGCATAAAATTGTGGACTAATTGGCTCCTAATTCAAATTTAGATGTTTATTGGAACGAATCCTTAGGTATTTATTATATTTCTTGTACCAATAGATTGCGCTGTTAGAAGTTTTAGAGTTCATCCATTTGCCTCTTTAAAATTTGTATAGTGAAACAGTAAAACTGTTCTGAAGTGCCAAAAATACTATAAAGTAATTCCTTAATGTGTGAGAAAATATTGGTAAGACTTCATGTAAATTCATTCAACTTGCAAGCCGTCGCTGCTAACATCATCTAGCGAGGTGTAGAGGACGGGCCAGAACGAAAAACAAAAGTTGCTTGTGCAAGTCGAAAACCAGTTGTTACGATGCTACCGTCTTTGTATGGGATGAGGCATCTGTACGCTAGTATTATATTATCTGTGGTGATAGGGTCCCGTTAGTTACCCTTCGGGTACGGAACCCTAACTAACCCTAAATGCAATAAAAATGTATGTTAGGTCAACAAACTACATACATTTTAATCTAATATTAGTGCCAAAAACTCACCTTATGCAAATTAGCGACTACCCTCACAATATCATAAAAAATCAGTATTGCCTCTTTTTCAGGAACCTTCTTCACCTTAGTGACATACTGTTGTAGGTTCACCAGCTCAGACCCTTTCTCACTGAACTGGTGGGAACTCACACAATCCAGTACGAGGAACAAACGCTGACGAACTCTTCCAGTGTAGATGAAACCATTGCCATTTGGGTTCGGAACTTCTTCTAATGCATGGTCCTGTAAAAGGAGGGTAAAATATTTATAAAGACTGAAATACTTAAAAAAATATATATAGAGTAACTGGTAATTAGTGACCGATACTTTAACACGTGATTGTATTCATGATAACAAACAACTTTTACTTAGGGACCAAACCTGAAATCGCGGGAAAAAAATAGGCAGTACCTACAGTACATTTTGACCAGTCAGTAGGCGAACATAAATGTACTGAACAGCAGATTTTTTCGCGATTTCAAGTTTGGTCCTATAGTAAAAGTTAACAATATCATGAGTGTTTAAGTGTGTTTAAGTATCGGTCACTAATTACCAGTCATCCTATATATATATTTAAATATGGGTAAAAAGGGGGTGACTACAGAGATGACGACTAAAAGAGAAAATAAATTGGGATAACGGCAGGAGAATGATGATGTATTACTAACGACCCACCCCAGCTTCGCACGGGTACAAATTATACACCTTTTTTTTTTGGAGGGTGGGAAATCATCCATTGACTTCTCCCGCTGTGGGTGGAACGGAAGGGCGTGTCAGACTTTTACAGACTAAGGGCCGATTTCACCATTCGCTCTATAAACTAAGTTTTACTGAACTAAGCTTATCGTAAAAAATGAAAACCATAAAAAAAATTATAGTGAGTTAACCTTATAAGATAGACATATGCTGTCGCGGACTTTTTTTTAGACTTTAAAAGGAGAACAATTCCGTCATACATAATTTTTGCGTAACTTTAACCGTTTACGCAGCGCACGCAACTGAAGCTCTCAAAAGGAATTTCTTTTCCCGTTTTTGCCACATTTTTCATTGATGCTCCGCTCCTGCTGTCGCAGTGGGATGTTATATAGCCTATAGCCTTCCTCGATAAATGTACTATTCAACTCAAAAATATTTTTTCAATTCCATCCACTAGTTCCTGAGATTAGCGCGTTCAACCAAACAAACTCTCCAGCTTTATGACAGCGGCTAAACGCGTTTAACTGGGCGTTTAGAATTGGTGAAATCGGCCCTAAGACTCTTTTTCGAATTTATCCGCGATGTCTGTTCTGCCCTCACTCCGTTATTTATGAACCGATTTTCATGATTCTCTTTTTCATTATTAATTACCTACGTAGAGCCTTTTCCATTTCTACGTAAATTTAGATAATTTAATCTGTTTGTTGTTTAGCGCCGAATTTGATAGTTTATGTAAATAACCTCAATACGACTTCAAAGGTTTATTTATTTTTTCCTTTTCGTGGAATTAATTTATTTGTTTGTTACAGGCAGGAGGTACGTACAAGGCACAAATCTTGAGCACTCGATGCAAACTGAATCTCGGTTTACGCATTTAACTTAAGGCGCTATTAGCTGCCAATGACCTTGAGTGGTTAGCTTGCGTGTTCTGCGCTGAGCTCACGTAACGCGTCGTACGAGGGTCATTCAATAAATACTTAGCCTGCAAAAAGTAAACGAAAATTTTGGAAAAGTGGCAATTTATTTTTCAACATAGTCTCCTTTTAGTTCGATACACTTAGCCCAGCGATGCTCCAACTTTTTTAACCCGTCCGAAAAATAGTTTTTGTCAAACTCTGCAAAATAGGCCTCCGTGGCGGCGATAACCTCCTCATTCGATCCATATCTATTCCCGGCGAGTGATTTTTTCAGATTAGGAAACAGAAAGAAGTCACAAGGTGCCAAATCTGGAGAATACGGTGGATGGGGAAGCAATTCGTAGCGTAATTCGACCAATTTGGCCATGGCAACGGCAGACGTGTGAACCGGTGCGTTGTCGTGGTGAAACAGCACTTTTTTCTTCGCCAGATGGGGTCGTTTTTTCTTTAATTCGGCGTCGAATCGGCCCAATAAATCGGCATAGTAAAGCCCTGTAATTGTTTTACCCTTCTCGAGGTAATCGATGTAGATCACACCTTGTGAATCCCAGAAAACGGTGGCCATAACTTTTCCGGCCGATTTTACAGTTTTCGCCTTCTTTGGAGCACGTTCCCCGGTCTGGATCCATTGTTTTGATTGCTCCTTGGTCTCTGGTGTGTACCAGTGGATCCAGGTTTCATCGACGGTCACAAAACGACGCAAAAACTCCGCTGGATTCCGCTTAAACAGCGCCAAACACGTCTCCGATGTGGTCTCACGGTTGCGCTTGTTTTCTGGTGTGAGTAAACGCGGCACCCATCGCGCCGACAGCTTTCTCATGCCGAGTTCCTCGTGAAGAATATGATGCACTGTTCCTTCTGAAATGCCTACAGTCTCAGCTAGCTCCCGAACCTTCAATCGGCGATCTGCCAATACGAGATCATGGATTTTTTTAATGTTTTCCTCCGTAGCAGCTGTTTTCGGTGCACCTGGACGTGGTTCATCAAAAACCGACGTACGGCCACGTGCAAACTCGTTGAACCAATTCTTGACGGTGGCCATCGATGGAGAAGAGTCACCGTACACAGCATCCAAGCGCTCTTTGATTTCGATGAGCGTTTTCCCTTCCAAAAATAGGAATCAAATCACCGAACGATATTGCTCTTTTTCCATTTTTGTAAAACCGATCGACACGTTCGCTTCCATAAGTTGTCAAATTAAAACAAATGAAGGGATTGGAATGAAAATTTGAAAAAAGAATTAAAAAAGAATGTGCTACACTGTGGTAAAACTCTTTTGAAACTACAGCGCCCTCTGGCGATGAGGCTAGGTACTTATTGAATGCACCTCGTATGCCCACCCAGTAATAGGACTCGCCCATCAAGGAGCGCTGTCCGAAATTAAACGCATTATTAATTTATTACACATAAAATAACAAGTATTAAAACACTGAGACTAAATTATGAATAATTAAATGATCTTTAAAATGGTGAAGGTTTCATAAAAATACGCTTTATAGTTTTTGCGTGATTCTCGATTCTTTATCCGCGTTAGACATAACTTTACAAATTAATTACACAATGTTATAAAAATATAATTTGAAATATTCTGAGATCAAATTACGACGAAAATAGTCAAGAGTAACATATATTTTTTTCAAAGAAATAAGACTAGTCGTTTAGACATTATGTTCAATTAAAAACCATTAAAAGTCATATAACTGCGTCTTAATGTAAAACCGGCTCAGTGCGTGTCGGGCTTCGCACGTTTAGGGTTCCGTACCAAATGTAGTACTTTGACAATTTGTATGACTTTGGGTCAACAAGATGCTTATACTGTGAAAATTTGAAGACTGTAGCTTGTTTGGCTGTAAAACCTGTGTGACAGACGACGGACAGACGGACACGCGAGCGATAGGGCTCCGTTTGAACCCTTCAAGTGCGGAACCCTAAAAAACGTAGGTTAGTTACTAGGTAGTAGCTGTTGGTCAGCGCTCAAGATCTGTGCCGCATAATGTAGACTGTGTAAATCACCACCAAACCTTATAACATAACCATGTACCTAGAGTGATGTACGTACATGACTAATATTTAGTGACATCTGCAGACCAAAATTGCGTAACACATTCGCAATCACAATAGCTTTTGTTCTGTTATTCATTACGCAATAAGGGTGCGTTTATTTAACACGAAAAATTTCCTTTGAGCACGTTCACGGCTATTTTGTACTTTATTTAGTCGGCAACAATATTCAAATTTCTTTAATCCACGGAACCGCGCAGCTGCGAGAAAGTTTTTGCGTCATGTAAAGGTCGATTCCAACTTAGACCCTACTACCGGCCAAGTGGCGCCCTCATTGAATAAAAAATCTTAGTATAGCATAGAAAATAAATATTAAAGAATCCAACGTAACGTTTGTTACAAAGAGGATAAAGTATTTTAGCGTTGTTAAAACCGGTCTCAGAATGTTTCGTATCCAAAGTAGTAGGCAAAAGTGTCAGAAAGGGCGTTTTTGGTACTTTTGCCTACTACTTTAGATTTTTTATTCAATGAGGACGCCACTTAGCCGGTAGTAGGGCCTTAATGACAGCTCGAAACTCGAAGCGAATCGCTGCGCAATAGTAAAATTGATGTGTCAACCAGCCTCTGCTAACAGCTTCGTCCGCGTGGAATTAGTACTTTTCCCACTTATAAATTATAGCCTAAGTGCTATTCCAGACTATAATCTATCTCTGAGCCAAATTTCATCCAGATCCGTTCAGCCGTTCTGACGTGATTGAGTAACAAACAAGCATCCATCCAAACTTTCACATTTAGAATATTATTAGGATAGGAAGTAAGATGAACCGACGGGTGGAGTTCTGAGTAGCAAAAAAACCGGCAAAGTGCGAGTCGGGCTCGCGCATGATGGGTTCCGTACCATCGTACAAGATTATACGCATCTTCTTGTGGCCATTACTAAGATCGAGCAAAAAAAAAACACGTTTCTAGTAGAGGAGCCCTCTTTAATTTTTATTCATTTTTATTATTTATTGATATACCAGCAACAGCACGCGTAGCATGACCACCATAGAAACGGGTTTTGTCGACGCAAGAATAGACAAAATGACAAATTGTAGAAAGATTTCTACCGTTCTAAGCAAGCAAGCGATGTTAAAACTGAAGAGAAGAAATGTTTCTATTCTTCAGTCGACAAAAGTCTACAATGTAAAACATGATGCTCGGGCAGAAAAGATGTCAAGTTAGATAAAAAGAACTTTGTCTATTCTTGGTAGAATAGAGATTGAATTGGTCATGCTACGCCTGTAGAAATACACATTCACAGCAGAACCTTACTTATAGGGTCCCGTTGGTTGGTTACCCTTCGAGTAAGGAACTCTAAAAAACGCCGTACGCAGTCGCCATTAAGTTTGATTGATTAGTGCGTGGATTTGCTATACAACAGTGCTCTTAGTGGCTTGAAGAGATCAGAATAGCCAGTAACTCCATATAAAATGCAGACACCCACCCCAACATCATCATCATCTGCATGCCTTTATCCCATGTTACTTGGGGTCGGCGCAACACGTTATATCATGTCTTCCATTGTGTCCTGTAAGCCGTCATGCTATCACTAACTCCCCTTTCTTTCATATTACTCCTCACGAAATCCATCCATACTTTCTTTGGCCTCGCTCTCCCTCTCCATCCACCCCACCCAACATAATATATGGAAAAAGCTAGGCAGATGTTGATTACTACTGTGCCCTTCACCATCATCAGCCTTTTAACGTCCCCACTGCTGGGGCACAGGCCTCCTCTCCGTGAGAGTGTGAGCCGTAATCCACCATGCTGGCCCAATGCGGGTTGATCACCCTAAATGCATTGGTAACTCTGTCTCTTAAGATACAGGCATACCCTAGTTTAAGAGATAGGGTAACGTAAATCGTCAACAGATGTACCATGTACTTACACCAGCATGTTCTACCATATGTTTGTTACATAATTTTGTATAACTTACTTGTAACTAGTTTAAGTTTTATTTTTACACCATCTGTATCTTGATCAATAAACATCATCATTCTCCTGCCCTTATCCCAATTTATTTGGGGTCGGCGCAACATGTCTTTTTCTTCCATACTCCTCTATTAGTCGTCATCTCTGTAGTCACCCCTTTTTTACCCATATCCTCTTTCACACAGTCCAACCATCGTTTCTTTGGCCTTCCCCTACTCTTATAGCCATCCACATCCATACACAAGACTTATAAGAAAGACTTATAAGACTAAGACTTATCTTGATCAATAAACAATTATTATTATTAACTGTGCCCTTACCTTGAACAAACCATGGTGATGAATGACTCCTTCTTGGTCTTTCAATAAAGATAGTAAAGAATATTCCGTATGCAACAGCATTTTGCCCTGACGGTCATCTTGGGTTTCCGGCTGTCCTTCATTTTTTAGAGTCAAGATCTTTACCTGAAAGATGTAATAATAATGTTATGAAATAGTAATGTTATAGATTATTTTTTAGTGCGAATAGTTTGCAACTGCGATGCGAATGGTCCGTCGCACTCGGCTGCTTGCAGCGTATTGTGGACGAAATAACTACTAGGTTGAATGTGCACCTGAGTAGATACTGTTTCTAACAGGTTTCTCTTCTGACTCTGTTTCCCTCCATTATTATCATTTTATTATTTTGCACAATTTATATATATACATATATTATATATATTCTATTTCACGCTATTTATATTATACACATTCGTTTTTTATTACTAAGGCTATTTATCCATACATACACACACAGAAACACACATATAAAACTGATTTACGTCCGTGACATGTCACAATCCTCAGGTCCAGTTGAAAACTAGCGTCAGGCACTACCTAATATGCTAAACTGGACCTATTTGGCGCAGCCGTGGGGCGCACACTTCTTTTTTGTTTCCTACTTTTGTTTTTCTTTTTTTATAAATTGTTGTGTGTGCCTTTAACTGTGGCAAATAAATATTTTTTCTTTCTTTCAACTTCTCAGTGATTTATTCGTGATTATGGTGTGACGTGCTAAGTAGTTGACTTATGTTATAAAGTCATATGTTTTTGTTACAGGGATAGTTGTTTCAAATCTCCTCATGATTGCGCAAGATGAACCGGGTGAATCTCTTGGTGTTTTGCAGAAAATAATGACGGAGTGTTGCCGACAATGAAGAATCATGGGAAATTCAAGTTTGATACACTAGTGTTAAAGTACCTACACTATTACTACTAGCTAATTATTTTTTTTATTAAATGATATACAAAGTTGATACGACAGAGGGGCTTTCCTTTAAACTGCCTATACTAGGTACTATTTTCAAGCTCTGTACCAAAAATCAATTAAATCGGAGCAGTAGTTTAGTCACAAACGATTTTTTAAGTTTTGGCCTCGTTTGAACACGATGTATCTTTCCTAACAGCTGATTATGTCTATACGCACAGGTCATGCACCTTAAAACGATAAATCTGAGTAAAACCTACGATACGACGCGTTGTTGCCGTTCTCACGCAAGTCACAAGTACATTTTCGCTATAAGATGGCAATGCAAACAAGGATAATGGGTATAAAGTATGGTATAAAGGGTGGTTGCGTTTTACTCTGAATTGTAAGCTATTTAGTTTGTTTGAAAAAAAAAAAACCTCATTTATTATTATTTTTATTTTTATACCGTATCGAATTAATACTAAACACGTATAGTATACGTAGTTTAATTTAATGCCCCTCTGTCACATCAACGTTGTATGATTTTATTTTTAACCAACTTTCGAAAAAGGAGGAGGTTCTATGTTCGACTGCGTGTATGTTTTATGTATGTCCGCCGATTTCTCCGTCAGTTGTGGACCGATTTTCAAAATTCTTTTTTTATCCGAAAGAGTATACTCCCGAGGTGGTCCCATATAAATTTTATCGAAATTGCTCAAGCGCTTTTTGAGAAACTGAACAAAAACGAAAAATACGTTTACCTCGATGACGTTTTGGTGTACTCCAAATGTTTAAATTCCACGTTCCATGTTATTGGGGTTTTAGTTGTGGGGTATAACAACTAAAAAGTGAAAAATAAAAAACTTTTTTACAAAAAAAACAACCGACTTTCAAAAAAAAATACTCTAAAAATTAAAAAATATCTTTTATTTCGGAAGTCGGTGTCAAATAACGAAGAAATAAATTACAAACACCGACTTCCGCAATAAAAGTTATTTTTTAATTTTTAGAGAATTTTTTTTTGAAAGTCGGTTGTTTTTTTGTAAAAAAGTTTTTTATTGTAAGTAGGTTTTAACAACACTTTTACACGTCAACATTTTTTTTTGTCCGTTTTAGCTAGATGAGGCCGGTGTTTCCTAGCTGACTACCCTGAGAAGAAACACCGAAAAAAAATCGAGGTCAAAGTCTCTTTTAAAGTGTTCATATCCATACAATATGTACTGGTCAAATCATGCTCCGATTTTCGGTATCTCGGTTCACTCGTGCAAAGCGATGGCGAAATAGATCGGACTGTTAAGCACAGAATTAACACTGGATGGATGAAATGGCGGCAGGTCACCGGGACTATCTGTGACTCCCGCATTCCCCTAAAACTTAAAAGGAAGATTTATAAAACAATGGTCAGACCTGCTGTCTTGTATGTTTCAGAATGTTGGGCCACAAAAGGGATGAATGAAAAGCAATTGCATGTAGCTGAGATGAGAATGCTAAGAGCGATGTGTGGTGTTACGCGCATGGATAGAATTAGGAATGAGTATATAAGAGGAAGTCTGAAAGTGGCACCGCTGACTGAAAAGTTGTGTGGAAATCGGTTGTCGTGGTATGGGCATGTGATGCGGAGGAATGAAGAAAATGTCGTGAGGAAAGTCTTGTGTATGGATGTGGATGGCTATAAGAGTAGGGGAAGGCCAAAGAAACGATGGTTGGACTGTGTGAAAGAGGATATGGGTAAAAAAGGGGTGACTACAGAGATGACGACTAATAGAGGAGTATGGAAGAAAAAGACATGTTGCGCCGACCCCAAATAAATTGGGATAAGGGCAGGTGAATGATGATGATGATGATGTACTGGTCAAATCATATGAGAACCATGTACGTTTATGTCTGGGATGAGCTTTTGAGGAAAGCAACACGCAAATTAAAATTAAACTAGTAAATTTTAATTAATTTACTACTAGTGTACTTTAATACCTGTGTATTAAAGTTTAAATTCCCACGATTCGTCATTGTCGGCAACATTCCGTCATTATTTTCTGCCAAACGCCAGGAGATTCACCCAACCAACTTTCGCTGAATGAAATATATTTTACTAGCTTCTGCCAGCGACTTCGCCCGCGTGGTATTAATATTTCCCCCCGATTATAAATTATAGCTTATGGCGTGGTCATAAAGTCCAGAATACACATGCTACATAGTTGCACATAAGCACGCTACTTTCGAGCTAATGCTATGTAGTAGCATACAATAAGCACGTCTATACGAAAAGCTACTTAAGGCTCTACTAACGGCCAAGTGGCGCCCTCATTGAATAAAAAATCGTAGCATAGAATAGAAAATAAATATTAAAGAATCCAACGTCACGTTTGTTACAAAGAGGGTAAAGTATTTTTACGTTGTTAAAACAGGTCTCAGAATGTTTCGTATCCAAAGTAGTAGGCAATAGTACCAAAAACGGCGTTCCTGATAATGGTCTATTTTTTCGGGTTTACTAGCACACAGTGTGAGGCGCGGGTGGGTTACTCCAAAGCAAGTCTGAACGCGTTCTATGCGAGCATGCTACTTGATTTGTTTGCGTAGTCATGATGGCTCGATAATAAAACTCTAAATGTTGTATTTCTCTAAGTATAGAAATTACGAATGTTTGTGGAATGTACGCTTTCCAGAATATAAAAACAAAATTTCAAGAGAAAATGCATACCAAATCTTGTTAGAATCAATGAACAACAATAATTTGACCATTCTTCTTTTGAAGTGAAACTTCTTTAGAATCATTGTGATTTCAAACCGGATGCAACGGAAAAAACGACAGGTAAGAGACACAAATACAAAAATGTGTAGGATGAAGCCAGGAAAGAATGAGACAGAAATATACATACTATTTTATATTATTGGTCTCTCCTCTATATCCCATACTTCGTAGTGTCCCCACTCCCGTCTTCTAAGCATAGTCGCCTGTAATTTGTGAGCCAGAGCGAGAGAGCAGATGTCGGTGTGTATGTATATTGCACACTGTTTAATACATGCTTGTATTTGGGCATTTAAGGTGTGTTAGTGTATGTGAAAACTACGTGAGCTACTGTACACTGTATGCGGCTGCGTATTACAGCTTTTTAGTAAGATGTCAGCGTAGTGTGTTATTATTTAACTGTGTGTTTGTGAGTATTTTTATATCTTGTGCTAAATAATAAATTTTATAAGATGCCGAAAACTAATGCCGAAATGTGTCGTCAATATCGACGCAAAAAAAATTAAAATGAAAAAAAATCCAGGAAAAAGTATATTCATATTCATCTCATTCTTTTGTCGATTTACTGAAGTTTCACTTATATCGTGTGTGAATCGCACACACCTTTTTTTTTTGGGGGGTGAGAAATCATGCAATGACTTCTCCCGCTCTGGGTGGAGCGGGAGGGCGTGTCAGACTCTTACTTTGAACAACTTTCTTTTATTTCTTAAAGAAAGTTGTTCAAAAGCAGTTTTTAAAATATGACCACTCATTTCTGTTACACCTTGTGTACTGAAACTCCTGCATGCTAAAAGAAAGCATGTTAAGCCATTAGTCCTGGGTGTCAGTAGATCTATCATTTTATTAGACTGAAAGCCAACCCCAACTTGTACGCAAAATACGCGCCTTGAGGGTGGAGTTATGGAAAACCAGCCTGACATATGCCAACCCCAATATATATTTATTCTTTATTGTACACACAAAAACATTCAAATATAATAGGGCAGTTCATGTACGCAAGCAAGATTGACCCAATATTTGGGTTATCTTACAGCAAACCTCAGTGCAATAGGTAGATTTGCAAATGAGAACATCATTGGAAATAGGCTAGGCATATCGATTGGTTGCTACCTACAATAATAATTTTATTCAGAATTTTTTATTATTACTGGGATGTGAAAATTGATTTGTCAATAAGCAACTAGGTAATATTATGAAAGAACCTATTGGATCTAATTCCTAAACATTTTAAAGTTTCATTTAGCTTGTCTTATAACAACTTGAAACATCCGCCTTTGTACATTTGTGTTGCATGAAGTTTTAATAAATAAATAAATAAACATCATTCTCCTGCCTTTATCCCAATTTATTTGGGGTCCGCGCAACATGTCTTTTTCTTTCATACTCCTCTATTAGTCGTCATCTCTGTAGTCACCCCCTTTTTAGTCATATCTACTTTCACACAATCTATTCATCGTATCTTAGGCCTTCCTCTACTCTTATAGCCATCCACATCCATAAACAAGATTTTCCTCACGACATTTTCTTCATTCCTCCGCATCACATGCCCATACCACGACAACCGATTTCCACACAACTTTTCAGACAGCGGTGCCACTTTCAGACTTCCTCTTATATACTCAATCCTAATTCTAGCCATGCTCGTAACACCACACATCGCTCTTAGCATTCTCATCTCAGCTGCATGCAAAAGCTTTTCATTCATCCCTTTTGTGGCCTAACATTCTAACAACTTGAAACATGAATAAATTATTATTGCATGCTGGAGATACTGAGAAAATACAGCAATAAGGAAGACATATTTTATCATAACCAGTATCATGATTTCGTTATTATTGCACAAATATCAGAAATAACACTGTTAAAGTTATAAAATATTGCATCACAATAAATAATGTTTTTATAATAATAATAGTAAAAAAATCATTGTGTAAAGAGGTCTATTAGGATTTAATGATAGACCTCATTACAGCTTAGTGGCTTTAAAAAAAAGTATTTAGGTAATTATCCAGGAATAATAGAGTAAGAACTATTATTAAAATGATTGATGAAGGCTATCTACTTAACTAATGAAACTTGTAACAAACTGTCATCTGTCCCATAAAACAAAGTCATTAGTAAATGAGATAACTTTACAATAATCACATATGTTACGTTATAAGTTGACACTGTTTACAAATAGAATAAAATGGAATCAAAACAGCTCATTACCTGATAGAACTCATCTGTTCTCTCCTTCCTTGCTAAGCACTGCACTATGCTTTTAACAGGACTGGGCCCCAGTTTAGGACCTAGGAGGTAAGGGCCAGCCTTACGAACATGCTTGTCGGGTACAGGAGTGCCTGGAGCAGGCACATCACTCCTATTATACGATAATTTGACTCTCTTTGGAGAATGGGGCCCAAACTTTTTGGAGTTCTTCAACACCCCACTGGAAGTTGAACTCGCGTACGCTGATACTCTAGCGATCTTCGGACTCGGCTGCAGTAGCAAAGGTCGTGTCCTCTTTCCATGATTCGTACTGCTTTCTGGTCTGTCTTGATCCATAACTAGTGCAAGTTCTCTCTTGAAATTTAACAACTAATTGCAACGTTATTCATCAATTTAAGTTAGTAATCACTTTGAAGGATCACGCTTTACTGGTTTATTTGGATTGGATTATTAATGATACGCGAACTGATTTCAACTGATGTTACGGAGAAAATAATGCAAAATTCTTAAAATCTCATTTATTTACCAACGAAATGAAAATGTCTGATTTTTCGTTCAGAAAGCAAGGCAGTCCACAGTGGAAAGATTGAAAGGTTCTTAGTCCAATGACACTAAGGAAAAGATTATTTTTTCAAATAAATGCATATTATTATACTTTTTCATTTACGTTATGTGCTAACTAAAAGTACATACAGAACAAGTAAAAATAAAATAACACGAATGAAAGAATAAATTACTTACCAAATAATTTGAAATAATTCGGCCATATGCACACTAACGCCTCGGCTTTCACCACAGAACCTAGAAACCATGACGTTCAGATGTTTGACCTGTACCATGCATGGCTATCTGTGGTTTCCGTAGACACCACCACAGATTACTAATATCATAATATGTAGCTAGCTAGACAGCACCAAAATTAACGAAAAATGTGACCAAATTACCTGTCATTTGTCAAAAAAATGTTAAAAAAAGACAGCCACATGAAACTGTTTCCGTTTATCCTACGTTTTCAGTAAAAGTAAAAAAATTATGATTTAGTATTTTTTGCTATGTTAAGAAGTCAGTTTCAATTACGGTAGATCTTCCATCGTGTGTACACTGTGTACTGTCTAAGAATCTATTTCCACATTGACAAGTGACATTTGTTTTTGACAGATTTTATAACCATGTTTGTCACGGTATTTCTCGACAGAATTTTGTGATCCAGTTTCCAATCGAATTGTGCAATAATTATAAAAAAAATACAATTATTCTTGTACATAGTTAGTATTAAAATCACAGCAAGATGTGGAAAGGTTTGAGATTAACACGCTCTCAGTTAAGAAAGTTTCAACACAATGGCCCGAATTTTCAGCCAGTCGGTGTCCCCGCTATAGATTCAGTGCTGAACCAATGGTACGAATTCTGCAAGAAGCCTCCTAAAGGATTTGAGAAGTATTTTGAGCCTTCAAGTAAAAAACCAGCTAAAACTCCAGGTACGGATAAAGAAGCACCACCTACGCCCTCGAAGGGTGCTCAACCGTCTCCGAAACCGACTTCTTCCCAAGATAAATGGAACATGAACATGTTCAGCGGTGGTGGTCCCACTGGCAGCAGCCGCGGGGCCTACGAAGGTCAGGATAGAGAAAAATGGATGATGTTTGGTGCATTAGGCATTGTAGGTATACTAGGATCTATCGCATATTTCGAACTCCGCTATAGAGAGATCAGCTGGCGAGACTTCGTCAATTTATACTTACATAAAGGTACTGTGGATAAATTAGAAGTTATCAACAAAAAGTGGGTGAGAGTGAAACTTCATCCAGGCTCAGCCGTAGACGGAAAAGTAATTTGGTTTGCTATTGGTAGTGTGGACTCATTTGAGAGAAATTTAGAAAATGCACAAATAGAGATGAGTGTAGATCCACCGAACTTCCTTCCTGTTATTTATAAGACTGAGGTTGAAACCGCAAGTTTAACAGGCATGCTTCCAACCATACTTATTATAGGATTTTTAATTTATATGATGAGAAGATCAGCAGACATGATGGGACGTGGTGGAAAGCGGGGCGGTGGGCTTTTTGGGGGTGTTATGGAGTCCACAGCAAAGTTAATTAACCCTACCGATATTGGTGTCAAGTTCCAAGATGTTGCTGGATGTGAAGAAGCAAAGATAGAGATTATGGAGTTTGTTAACTTCTTGAAAAATCCCCAGCAATACATTGATTTGGGTGCTAAAATCCCTAAAGGAGCTTTGCTTACTGGCCCCCCTGGCACAGGTAAAACCTTGCTAGCAAAGGCTACTGCAGGAGAGGCCAATGTGCCTTTCCTTACTGTCTCAGGATCTGAGTTCCTGGAGATGTTTGTGGGAGTTGGTCCCTCTCGAGTCCGTGATATGTTCTCCATGGCCCGTAAACATGCACCATGCATCCTTTTCATTGATGAGATTGATGCAGTCGGTAGGAAAAGAGGAGGACGCAGTTTTGGAGGACATTCAGAACAGGAGAATACCTTGAATCAGCTTCTGGTTGAGATGGATGGGTTTAATACTACAACAAATGTTGTGGTCCTAGCTGCTACAAACAGGGTTGATATTCTGGATAAGGCCCTGCTAAGACCTGGTAGATTTGACAGGCAGATATATGTACCTGCACCGGATATTAAGGGAAGAGCTTCCATTTTCAAAGTTCATTTGAATCCCCTGAAGACCACCATTGATAAGGAAAAGTTAGCAAGAAAGATGGCTGCACTTACACCAGGTATATATGTTCATTTATTTGTTTATGTTAATTTTACAAAGTTTTTGTTGGCTCCTGTTATTGTCACTCGCATCCTTATAATTTTGGCAATTTATAATAAAGGAAGAAACTGGCTCAAATGCAGGTTGGAGTTCACACATTTAGGGTTCCAGTTCCAGAGTTTTTAAAGAAAAATCAGATTTATCAATATATTGGTATTTGTTAGTAAAATATAATAAATAAATTTATTTCAGACCAGAGTCCATAATTAAAAACATTACAATCAAATAACCGACACACACACACAATCAGTAATTAAAATACACAAAAAGAAGTTTCATTTATCATAGGTATATATCTAAATGTCTGCAGGTCACCGACTATCTGCGACTCCTGCATTTATATGACAAATTTTGTTTATAAAACAATGGTCAGACCTGCTATCTTGTATGATTCAGAGTGTTGGGCCACAAAAGGGATGAATGAAAAGCTTTTGCATGCAGCTGAGATGAGAATGCTAAGAGTGATGTGTGGTGTTACGCGCATGGATAGAATTAGGAATGAGTATATAAGAGGAAATCTGAAAGTGGCACCGCTGACTGAAAAGTTGTGTGGAAATCTGTTATCGTGATATGGGCATGTGATGCGGAGGAATGAAGAAAATGTTGTGAGGAAAGTCTTGTGTATGGATGTGGATGTGTCTAAGAGTAGAGGAAGGCCAAAGAAACGATGGTTAGACTGTGTGAAAGAGGATATGGGTAAAAAGGGGTTGACTACAGAGATGACGACTAATAGAGGAGTATGGAAGAAAAAGACATGTTGCGCCACCCCAAATAAATTGGGATAAGGGCAGGAGAATGATGATATCTAAATGTCGCATTATATTATTATCAATTCATAGCCTGTACATTATATAAAAACTAAAATCCAATACACATACATATTGGAATTACACAATCAATGTCACAAATAAATTAAATCTAAAATTCCAAAATCCAAATATTACACATGAAAACAATCAATAACAATATTAGACATACACAATACAATACTAAATAATAAACATTATTACCCACATTTCAATAGGAAGTTAAAAAAAATATGTTTTTATGTTACACCCTGTAAAACTATAAAACATAAAAATGACTAGCAATTTTTTATTTTAATGTACAAATAGTTGCGATCTCAACATGATAAACAACTAATCAAATGTCAAACTTTTAAGATTATAAAAAAACTATTAGGACATTATTGTCCTCTCCTATATTGCACAACATTGAAAAGAAATATGTCATGTTTTTTAAACTTATAATAATCATGAGAAACGTATACATCTCGTACTTGTTATGACGAAGATCTTTACTACTCATCCTATTTATTTTTAGCATCATAATTTTATCACACAAGATTAAACTACGATTTTTAAGCAGGCTAACAATTTTTTAATCTAAAAGCTAGCCATATTAGGGCCTATTTCACCAATTCTAAACGCCCAGTTTTCGACTTTTAAGCTCGCTTAAACGCGTTTAGCCGCTGTCATAAAGCTGAAGAGTTTGTTTGTTTGGTTGAACGCGCTAATCTCAGAAACTACTGGATCTAATAGAAAAAATATTTTTGTGTTTAATAGTCCATTTATCAAGGAAGACTATCAATCGGCTGTCAATCGTGGATCTTTGACAGTCGTTACGGGTAGTCAGAAACCCGACAGTCTGACAACCAGTCTTACCAAGGGGTATCGTATTACCCAGTGACTTGACCAGATTACTAGATTAGATAGGCAGTCGCTCCATGCAAAATACTGGTATTCAGCTGAATCCGGTTAGACTGGAAGCCGACCCCAAGATAGTTGGAAAAAGGCTAGGCAAATGATGACTATAGGCTATATAACATCACGCTGCGACCAATAGGAGCGAAGCATCAATGAAAAATGTGGTAAAAACGGGAAAAAAAATCCTTTTGAGAGCTTCAGTTGCGTGCGCTGCGTAAACGCTTAAAGAAGAATGAGCAAAATGGTACCCGGCTCCAATAGATATGATTGTAGTGTCGTTTAAAAGGTCTTACCAAGAGGAACAATTTTTACTATAGCCGCCACTCTCAAATCTGATTGCGTTTGAAGATAAACGACAGTCTTACTAACTAATAACCCCCCTCCCCCCCCTTTGCTTTCCAGGGCCACAGTAACCTGTTTAGACAGTCTCGTGGCCCCGGCGATAAACATACATATACGAGTATATTAGTTACCACTTATTTATGTAAGAAAATGAGTACCAAGGTAATATTTTCGGCATTTCCGTTCATGTTTTCTATTAATAACGTTTTTACGTAAGACTTTGCCATGCACTCCTCATTTTAACTCGAGTCCCGTTGCTCCTGAGCGCGGGGTGTGCGCAAGAGCAGCGGGGGAGGGAGAGGAGGGGATCGACTGACATCAGACGTGTTCGCGTCCTGCGTCAGTCGCTCGTTCGTTTTGCGCTCGTGACGACGTTTAGCTGCTGTTTGAGTTTCTTTTGTGCTTTCATAACTCGGTTTTATTAACTACTGACCCCTGCGCTCCTACTGGACTTGTTACCCGCTCTAATTAACGCTGACCTGTGCTAGTGTTGTGGACTATACTGATTTGCTTTTCGAACTGGAATATCGCAATGGAACGTCTCAACTGTGTAATGTGTCGGCGAGCTTTATATACCAGAAGATACCAACAACATGTTTTGACAACTAATCTGTCAAGAACGCGCCCTGAGTTCGCTGCGTTTATTCATGAACATGCTGTTCTGGAGGTAAGCACTTCCATTATTATAATCAAGGTGTGGTTTTATTTCATCATCCCTTCGTCCGTGCCGTTTATACTCTTAATCTAAGTATAGCACAGGTGCTGACACTTAAGACGGTCATTACCAATAACAATAGATAATGGTTAGCAGTACAAAGAAAAGGGCTTATCCTTTCTAACTCGATATTAGCTACCTGGACACTGTGCGCACGTGTGGAGTCATCGGACCTTCGAAAGTCACTTTTATTATTCCAATGCCCTATTATTTTGCATTAGCGTTCCATAAGCTTTATAAGTGCAAGCAAGATGGACATAGAGAAATGATTTATGGCCCGACGACTTTGTTGAATCTGCGCTTACTATAACAAAAGTGTTGTTAGGTTACGATCGACACTTTAATATTTTGTATTTACGTGACGTTGTTTTCTCAGTTTTTTAGCTTAGTTCCAAAAAAATATATATTAAATCATATTTTTACTACTTTCAGGTGGTATTCGATGGCACACGACGTGTGTGTCACCGATGTTGGCAGTCCGCTGATAATGCAGTGAGAAGACATGCGAACCCTGCCGTGCCCGTAGCAATGCCTGAAGCAATGCCAGATGCAGTGCCAGAAGCAATGCCGGATGCAATGCCGGAAGCAGTGCCGGATGCAATGCCGGAAGCAGTGCCGGAAGCAGTGCCGGAAGCTGTGCCGGAAGCTGTGCAAAATGTTCAGGAATTTCAAGTTTCAGAGTATACACGTGCTCCAAACACACCACGGCATTGTATATTTAACAACTGTCCAAACGCAACTCGCCATCGAATCCCAATAACAATTAAAACTCACATCTTTTGTGAATATAAGCTTTATATTCCAAATGGTGCAAGAGTGTGTACACAGCACTTAGAGAACAACGTTTGGGATGAGCTACCTCAAACATGTAATGTCACTCATGATTTTAATACAGAACAGTTTACTGACATTTGTGACATGTTAAGAATGGCCTTACAACGTGGACCTCGGCTAGACTTCAACACGAGAGGCGCTTTAACCAACGAAGAAATGCACTTTTGGACAGGACGCAAGTGCGAAGAGTTTGATAATATATTGGTACAAACACCTGCACTAAATGAAAGATGTAGAGAGCCGAGAACTGCATTAGGTATTTATCTAACAAAACTGCGTTCTGGGGAGCCAAATGAAAGATTTGCGACATTATTTAACATGTCACGACGAAAGCTCGAACGTTTATTGGTTATTGTGAGGGAGTGTCTCAGTAACAATTATGTCGGGCTGCATTTGGGAGTGGATCACATTGACAGACAACAATTATTGGAAAAAAATCTAACTATACCAAAAGCATTATTTGGAAATGAAAATAATGATAAGTTATTATTGATTGGTGATGGTACTTACATTTACATAAATAAAAGCTCGAACTTTTTATTCCAAAGATTATCCTACAGTTTACACAAGTTTCAGAATCTACTGAAACCTTTCCTACTTGTATGTACTGATGGATATATATTGGATGTAATGGGTCCATACGCTGCAACAAAAACAGATGCGCAAATAATGGGCGATATTATGAATGATGGACAACATCCATTACATTGGTTACTCCGAACAAACGATGCTTTTATATTAGATCGAGGTTTTAGGGACAGCTTGGACCTCATTGATGAATGTGGGTATGAATCCTATGTCCCACCAACAAAGAACCGCCAAGAGACACAGCTGACCACTGAACAATCCAACGAAGCTCGATCGGTAACGCTATGCCGGTGGGTTGTGGAAGTGGCAAATGGCCGGTTTAAACGTGATTTTAAGCTCTTGCGGCAAAAATATTTTAATAAGTCACTGCCCAATATGTTCACTGATTTTAAGATTGCCGCAGCTATCACGAATCACTTCCACCAACCCATCGTGGATAGCGTACACGCAGACGAATTCGTCCATATAATAAGGCAGAAAATAGATACCCCGAATCTTCTGCATATGTATGTAGAGAGAAAACGGCTTAACCACAGAAGAGTAGATTTTCAGAGGATGGAAGCGAGCCAGATTGAAAACTTCCCTTCAATGACGGAGGAGGATATAATTCTATTAGCGCTAGGTACATACCAACTCAAGCTGGCAAGATCTTACTGTGCCGAGCATTTATCAAATGGTCTATATATAATTGAAACGTACAGAGAGGGAGCACTTGATGATCTGCCAGACTATGGCATACACGAAGATGCCTGGCTTTTGCGTGGACGAATCCAGTCGCGACATGTCCGTGTAAAAACATATTTTTGTTATATATTAATCAGCAGTGCAAATAATATTGTCCAACAGTATTGCACATGTTTAACCGGGCGACGTACGATCGGCACTTGTGCACATATAGTGTCCATCGTATGGTACTTAGGCTATGCGAGGCATACGGGATTTACTGCTCTATGCTGTTATAGTTGATACCGATATGTAATGTTTTAAATCTACTCACTTATTGATAAAATATATGTTTTGTATTTAAAGAATGCTTGTTTTCTTACTTCTTTTAATAATAGAATCCTAAATGTGTTATATCATGTTATTCTAGCTTTATTTTACTTATATAAGTAGTTTGTAATAAATTCTTCATCATTTATAAAACACAAGCTGTTCTCCGTGGTTTCACCCCTGCTGCTCGGCTCCTTTTAGTCGTAGCGTAGCGATGATATATAGCTTATAGCCTTCCTCAATAAATGGGCTATCTAACACTGAAAGAATTTTTTAAATCGGACTAGCAGTTCCTGAGATTAAAGCTTTATAATAATAAGTATAGATAGTGAGATTACTGCTTTCCAAACGTGAATAGGGACAGGCGCCATGGTAGACGTTTTTCTGCATCAAAATGTCTATTCAATGATATATTAATGAGGACTATTGGAGCGGGTACCACGTTCCATACATTTTTGCCCATTGTCCTTTACGCAAAAAATATGTATGACGCAATTGTTCTCCTTTTAAAATTCTAAAAAAATGTGGTTAAGGCCAGGATTCTCAGAATCGACCTATTTTTGGTTCAACATTAAACAATCAAATATTCTCTGTTCAGATCTGATAAAAATATATGTTGTAGTTTAATAAACATTCTTGGTTATTCTACGATTCAAAACACGATATTTACAACTTTACTCGATCATAAAAAATCGCTAAAACAGCGAAATTATGAATCGTTTTTCAAGTGGTACTTGAAGTAGACTGAACTTTTACTCCCAAAAAACATGTCAAAAATAGGCAATGAGGTTTAGAATGATATTCTACGATTACTTTTTCTCGAAACAGTTTATTATTTTAACAAAACATTATTATATTTATTATAAAACAAAGCGGCCTGCGCGCTTCGCTTCAGTAGCCCGCCAGGCGTCACCGAGGTAGGACCTGTTTTTTTTTAATGACGCTCTTGAGAATTTTGTTTGACGGAGTATGGAGACCTATGTGACTGATGATGTCACCTACCTGATGGTGGACTCCGAAGGTAGGTATAGGATCTCATTGACGAAATTACGTAGAACCATCGTGTTTGGACTCATTTGAAATCATGGAGAGCAAACACGAAACAAACAAACACGATGGTTCTACGTAGTCCTGTCGATGAGATCCTATACTTACCCTCGGAGTCCATCATCAGGTCGGTCACATCATCAGTCACAAAGTTCTCAATGAGCTCTTTCAAATGAGTGCAAACACGATAGTTCTACGTAGTGCCCTCAATGAGATCCTATACCTACCATCGGAGTCCACCATCAGGTCGGTCACATCATCAGTCACTAAGTTCTCCATGATTTCAAATGAGTCCAAACACGATGGTTCCACGTAGTGCCGTCAATGAGATCCTATCTACCTTCAGAGTCCACCATCAGGTCGGTCACATCATCAGTCACCAAGGTCCCCAGGAACTCTTTCAAATGAGTCCAAACACGATGGTTCTACGTAGTGCCGTCAATGAGATTCTATACCTCCCTTCGGAGTCCACCATCAGGTCGGTCACATCATCAGTCACAAAGTTCTCCATGAGCTCTTTCAAATGAGTCCAAATACGATAGTTCTACGTAGTGGCATCAATGAGATCCTATACCTACCTTCGGAGCCACCATCAGGTCGGTCACATCATCAGTCACTAAGGTCTTCATGAACTCTATCAAATGAGTCCAAACACAAGGGTTCTACGTAGTCCTGTCGATGAGATTCTATACCTACCTTCGGAGTCCACCATCAGGTCGGTCACATCATCAGTCACCAAGGTCCCCAGGTACTCTTTCAAATGAGTCCAAACACGATGGTTCTACGTAGTGCCGTCACTGAGATTCTTTACCTACCTTCGGAGTCCACCATCAGGTCGGTCACATCATCAGTCACTAAGGTCTTCATGAACTCTTTCAAATGAGTCCAAACACGATGGTTCTACGTAGTGCCGTCAATGAGATTCTATACCTACCTTCGGAGTCCACCATCAGGTCGGTCACATCATCAGTCACAAAGTTCTCCATGAGCTCTTTCAGAT
Organism: Polia nebulosa; assembly: GCA_951329385.1. NCBI lineage: Eukaryota > Metazoa > Arthropoda > Insecta > Lepidoptera > Noctuidae > Polia > Polia nebulosa. The sequence continues at coordinate 5,974,041 of OX589609.1, forward strand.
GAGTCCAAATACGATAGTTCTACGTAGTGACATCAATGAAATCCTATACCTACCTTCGGAGCCACCATCAGGTCGGTCACATCATCAGTCACTAAGATCTTCATGAACTCTATCAAATGAGTCCAAACACAAGGGTTCTACGTAGTGCCGTCAATGAGATTCTATACCTACCTTCGAAATCCACCATCAGGTCGGTCACATCATCAGCAACAAAGATTTCCATGAGCTCTTTCAAATGAGTCCAAACACAATAGTTCTACGTAGTGCCATCAATAAGATCCTATACCTACCTTCGAAGTCAACCATCAGGTCAGTCACATCATCAGTCACTAAGGTCTCCATGAACTCTTTCAAATGAGTCCAAACACGATGGTTCTACGTAGTGCCGTCATTGAGATCCTATACCCACCTTCAGAGACCACCATCAGGTAGGTCACATCATCAGTCACGAAGTTCTCCATGAGGTCTTTCAAATGAGTCAAAACACTATAGTACTACGTAACGCCGTCAATGAGATACTGTACCTACCTTCGGCGTCCACCATCAGGTACACAAACAAACAAAGTAACAAACAAAATAACTAAAAATAGACAAAAAGAAACTAACATAAATTCCGTAAAACAAAGTTAACCTACTGTTACAATTTTATACTAGGACGCAAACTTTTTGCACAGCGGGGTCAGGGAGTTCATTTGAAATACGCGTTCGCGCGACTTGCTGCGCGGGGACTGAGGTAACGCTAAATGCCTACTGCGCTCGAATATCCTAGACTTAACACACTATAATCTTTTTTATGGTTCTAATTTTTTACGCTAAGCTTAGTTCAGTTAAACTTAGTTTATAGAGCGAATGGTGAAATCTCGCTTGGGCGGAGCACCGCCGTGTCCTCGTGGATGCTATAGGTGGCCCGGCCCTGGTTCGGGCGCGAGAGGACGGGCGGAGGTGGGACGGGTGAGGGAAGCTCAACGGAGTGGCCCTCACGGCCCCGGCAGCTACCTACCACCGCAGGAGAGGCAAAGGCCGTAGGACGTCGCGAGACGATCTCCGGCCACCGGAGACCCGGGCCTGCGGACGGTAAGCAGTGGGTAGCTCGCCGTCCGATCAACACCAGGCCCGTGAGTCGATGGCGCGTAGTGTTTCACGCGCGCCTCAAAGAGATGATTGTCAGCCACCACTGACGGGGCCCATCATGGCTGGTGCCTGCATGCCTAGGGATAGCGGATAAATTCTTAACATGAGTTACCACACCCCTGGGCACTCAGGCAGGGAAGGAACAGGGGTGGGTTTTAGTTAGTAAGAGTCTGACACGCCCTCCCGTTCCACCCAGAATGGTGAAGGTTTCATAAAAATACGCTTAATGTGATGCGGAGGAATGAAGAAAATGTCGTGAGGAAAGTCTTGTGTATGGATGTGGATGGCTATAAGAGTAGGGGAAGGCCAAAGAAACGATGGTTGGACTGTGTGAAAGAGGATATGGGTAAAAAAGGGGTGACTACAGAGATGACGACTAATAGAGGAGTATGGAAGAAAAAGACATGTTGCGCCGACCCCAAATAAATTGGGATAAGGGCAGGAGAATGATGATGACGCTTAATAGTTTTGCTCATTTTTTATCCGCGTTAGACATAACTTTACAAATTAATTACAATATGTTATTTAAAAAAAAAATACAAATATTCACATATCAAATTACGAAGAAAAATGTCTAGAGTAACATATATTTTTTTCAAAGAAATAAGACTAGTCGTTTAGACGTGGTGTTCAATTTGAGATCATTAGAAGTCGTAGATCTGCGCCATAAAGTATTTTGAGATCACGTGTAAGCGCGCATACCGTCTCCATTAGAATAGTAGGAGATACGCAGTCGCTACTAGAACATAGTGCATTCGTTAACTGAAATGCGCCCACCGAAAAGCTATATCGAATACTGTTGTATGGGACTAGGTCTTTTCGTTACAATCACAAATTTAACTACGACCGCGAATTACAAGTAGCAATCGTTTTTAGGGTCAGCTTCAACTCCTAATTCGCAAACAAGAAGATATGCAAATTTACTGTAAACAAATTTTAATGTTTTTCAGGTTTCACTGGCGCTGACATCGCAAATGTCTGCAACGAAGCTGCTCTCATCGCCGCTCGCGAACTTGCCAACGACATTAATATGAAGAATTTCGAGTCAGCCATTGAGAGAGTCGTTGCTGGCATGGAGAAGAAATCCAACGTACTGCAACCTGATGAGAGAAAGATCGTGGCATACCACGAGGCAGGCCACGCAGTCGCCGGCTGGTTCCTGCAACACGCCGACCCCCTACTCAAAGTATCCATCATCCCCAGAGGTAAAGGCCTCGGATACGCCCAGTACTTACCCAAAGAACAATACCTTTACAGCAAAGAACAACTCTTCGATAGAATGTGCATGACTCTCGGCGGAAGAGTCAGCGAAGAAATTTTCTTCGGCAGAATCACGACAGGTGCTCAAGATGACCTGAAAAAAATAACCCAAAGCGCGTACGCACAAATCGTCCACTACGGCATGAACACCAAAGTAGGCAATGTCTCGTTCGAAATGCCCCAACCTGGTGAAATGGTAATCGATAAACCGTATTCAGAAAAGACAGCTGAATTAATTGATTCCGAAGTCAGAGAATTAATTAACGCCGCCCATGTGTTCACAACCGATTTGCTGATGAAACATAAAGATAACATTTCCAAAGTAGCAGAGAGATTGCTGAAGCAGGAGATTTTAAGCAGAGAGGACATGATCGAGCTTCTTGGAAAGAGACCCTTCCCCGAAAAGAGTACTTATGAGGAGTTTGTAGAAGGTACAGGATCCTTAGACGAAGACACGTCTTTACCTGAAGGTCTAAAACAATGGAACAAAGAGAAAGCCATCCTACCTCCTTCAGAAAGTATAAAGAAGCCGGCCCCATCACCACCTGCCGACAAGTAATACAAATTAAGCTTCTATGATGTAGTTTGAGTGTAGTCAGTTTTACGTGAAAATATTTTTATCACCTAAGATGAAAAGGTTTTTCTTTATAAAAGTCTGTGGACGTGTGAACATGGCTTAGATTGGTTTTTTTGTAGTCTGAGAGCGAATTGTTTATCTGCAAATGGTATCAGCATTTACTATGTCAACTGTTAATTAGGCTTACAAACAAAAGTAAGGATGTTAGAAACCAGAACCTAGAATCAAAATGTTTTAAGCATTTATAAAGCTCCTTTACTATTTCTGTTTTGTAAAATAAACAAATTCCAGTTAAGAATACTGTTTGGATTTTCTATTGCTTTGCTTTTAGTTCAAGGATTGATACCTCGCTTGTTCTATAGCGCGAAAGCTGGCTACTAAATTATATAGAATGCAGCTTGCAACTTCTTGGGTAAAATGTAACAAGTACATATTTAATCAGTATTTGCGCGTTCTTTGCTGAACTGGGTCAAAAGTTAGGAATATAATTTTAATAACTTATTTGTGTTTTTAACCGTTCAAGCCGATAAGTTGACTGTCCTATGAGAGTCTAGTAATTACTGCTGTTGATTTACTTATAACAATAGATTTTTATGTTGAAAAAATTTTTTTTTTATTTATTTCACCTTTGCCTTTTCGCTATTTAAAAGTCAAATGACTCACTACACTATGTCTTGGAGAAGATGGTAGCCACCATAGGATTCCCTTAGTTTTGCTTTTAGTAGCCGCTGATTTTCTGAACATATGGTGTTTATTAGGGTCGTAGTGTTGGCACAGGTGTTGGTAATTAAAATAATTGAAACACCTTAAAAAGGTCATTGAACTCATCATAACAACTTTTATAACCGACTCTGAAACCACGAAAAAAAGCAAGTGTTCAATACTTCTTGTTGGAATATTATTTTATTACTATTCCTACTGTTCTGTGTCTCCCTCCATTCCTTCCAACGATCACGATTCTTCCCTGAAGACATCCAGGCCGTCCCGCCATCTCCTTCGTGGTCTGCCGCGGCGCCATGTCGCTGTGTCGGGGATCAATCCTGAGTTTTACGTGCCTCAAAGCGGCTTTATAGTCATTGACTTGACGGGCCCACAGCTCGTCAAGCGAGCGGCGTGCTTGTTGGAATGACTAAATTAAATGTCTGGGTTAGGTTCTGGAAAGACTTGAAAATGTGCATAAACGGTGGCGCTAATCATGCCCCCTCAGGCCACCCTTTTTTAAATCGGTTATTCACCATTGATGGTTGGCTGTAATACACACAGGCAAAGAGTATAATAATAATACGGGACCACACAGGTATAGATTTGAATAAGAATTCGAGATAATTGTTAAATTTTGGTAAATACAACAAACTCTAAGTAATACACGACGAGTGCTCATCGAGTTTTCCATGACATCAGCAAACTTTTAGTCGACTCTTCACGTGACCAGAGGGCTGGCCTTTTTTTCGGCCAACGAATCAGCATTGCCATTCAACGTGGCAATGCTGCCAGCGTTCTGGGCACTTTTCCCATTGACAGCGAGGTGGACGAATTTTTTGATGCCCAATGAGCTTTACCACTACCGGATTTTTTATGCCTCTTGTACATATTTTATTTACTTATTAAGTTATTTATTAGTTTAATTAGCTATTTTAATTAGATATTATAATAAATGTGTTATCTAATAAAAAAAAAAATACACGACAAATTTTTAAATTAAGTACATTGCAACCCATACATACAGTGTGGGATCTTTTCAAAGACTAATATAGTATAAGGATCTTTATAATTAATACACATGGTCACCTAAAAATCAACTTAGAATGCACAGAAATAAAGTCGATATTTACTTGATTTGGTGGCGATAGATTAAAATTACCTCGAATTATTAAATCAAGTACCGATACAGTTATTGTTGGGATAGCATAATAAAGTACATTGTGAGTTTCTACTTACCTAGGTTTTCTTAAAAACGCCAGGTTGAAACCTCGAAATCAGCAGAACTTCACGTAGTCTCAGATTGGATTGTGGGTAGTAATGTCAAACAAATAGTTTTTTGAACTTACCGCCATACATGATGTTTGGTTTCAGTGTTATTGTATTTCAAACAATTTTGTACCTGACGTAACTATACCTACCTACCTCTGTGACCCTACGTCAAAACATAGTACCTAAGTGGTGTGCCTACACCTACTTGTAAACCTAGGCTTGAGGCGTAACAATTGTAGTGCACACGCATTGGTGCCTACCAACCTAAGGCTGCTAAGAGTAAGTACCTCTACCTGCTATCATACTATGCGTCTGACCTTGATTGATATGAAAAAAGTGTATGATGCAATGGTGTCAAGCTTTTCTTATTTATGTTATGTCTATTTTGTTTACGATTAATTGAATCCTATTTGTATCAAAATGCAACCATGCTTTAATTTTCTAGAAGCCGAATTATTAGGTTTTCAAATCTTGTCTGTAAATTTGTCTAAGGTTCTGATAAGTATACGATATTTAACCGAATTTGGCTGCAAGATCTATAAAATTTTTGGCGGCAATTCACAAAATAATCAAGTGACATGGAGTGTCAAGTGTAGCGGGAAATATGATTGAAGTGGATGGACTGTGAAAGTTCAGATCTAACAAGATTGTCAAAATTTTCTGCAAAGGATGTTTTTTCAACAGAAAGGATAAAAAGGTTGGTAAAATGGGTGTTACAGTGAATAGGGGGTCCCATAAGTGGTTTATGGATTAAAATAATTTACTACATTTCGAGTACCAATATATTTAATTGGCCACTGGCTGAAATTAAAGATTTACATTTGCCTTCCCTCCAAGTAAGTCGAATGCAGTAGGGTAGGCACTTTCGCGCGGGAAACACGCTTCCTTGCCTGCCGTTAAGAAACGTGCAGGCCGAAAGATCAGCGCGACAGTGCCTGCCCTGTACAAAAATTGAAGGAACAACTTCAACAAAAAAAAAACAGGGTTATATTAAAATTATAATATGAAAATATTCAAATATTAGCTGAAAATACTTCCAGCCTTATTTCTGTTTATTTAAATATTCACTACATTTACTTTATACATCACCAATTTCTTAAGTAAATTCAGTTTTTGTACAATATAAAAAGAATCTTATATTATCATCTATGTTTACACGCGAGAAGTGTATAACACGCCCGCAATCGCATTACAGCTTGATCTAACCGAGCGAACGAGAAATAAAGAAGTATCGTAACAAAATATTTTAAAATTATGGTAATTATTACAAGTAACTACACTATTAATGTTCAACATTTTATGTCAATTTTCATTATATATCTACACTTAATTGAAGCCTATGATATAACATTATAAATGATGAAAAACATTTTCTTCATGATATCATTCAACAATTAATCCATTAACAAGTTTCATCCATTTACTCGTATCTATCGAACGGAAAATTATCACTAATCTCAGTAACAACAAAAAGGTCCATATCAATGACAGTCTCTAATTTTTTCCCCTTTGGGTTTTCGGCCCCTCTTTTTACCGGCGGAAGTGACACCGGCGAGCGCCATGGCGGCGCGTTTCGCGAGACACGACTTGCAGAACCAGTCTTCTGTTGCACCGGGTTCTTCCGTGATGCCGACGCACACCCAGTGATACCACCCGTCGCAGCCATCACAACCGATCATCGGCGAGCCATTGTCTGGCCGCCCGCAGGCGGGGCATACCCAAATCTTGTTGCCGTGCTCGTCCACGTAATAAGGTGTGGGCAGCTGCCCTGTCGGCTTGTCGGCCGCCGCGGGTGGTGGGGGGGCCGGGGCCGGGGCCGGTGCCGGTGCCGGTTCCTCCGAAATCGACGCAACGTCGTCGTCAAAACTTTCCACGTGCCCTTTCTTGCTTAGTGGTTTAATTAATATCCTTTTATATTTAGATGAGGAGGATGGAGTATTTTTTCGGGGTGGCGAGCTACCGGATGGCGGCGATGACGACTGTCCTTCGATGTCTGCGATGTTATTGTGTTTCGAATGCTTCTGCTTCGGTGGCCTCGTCACTAGCGCGGATATTTGCGCGAGTTCTGGAGACCGACTATGCTCTCTGGACATTGGTTCCTCCTTCATCGGCGATCCCTCTTCCTCATCTTCCTTTTTGATCACCGGTTTGATATTCAACTTGTATAAATCCGGTGAGCTCGGTGGCATTGGTGAATTCGAATTGGACGAGCTCAGCTTGAGCGTAAGCTTCGGGACTAAACCGTCCGCTAATTTTTCTTTCTTCTTGTCCTTCTTTTCTTTCTTAATTTTATCTTTTAACTCTTGCCTCTCCTCTTTTTCTCTTTTCTTTTCAGATTTATCTTTGTTCTTATCTTTTTTATCTTTTTTCTTCTTGATCTTAATGCCGTCTTTGTCTTTCTCCTTCTTTTCTTTCTTATGTGACTTATCCTTTCTCTTTTCAGAGTTTTCTAATTCCTTCTCTTGCGGAAGTTCTGGCGATGGTACTCTGACAGGCTCAGGTATGGGCTCTGGTTTCTTTTCCACAATAAGTTCTGGCGTCGGTAGACGTGGCGGGACAGGTGACCGCCGTGGCGGGACGGGGGACCGCCTGGGCGGCTCTAGTCTTACGGGGTCCATTTTAGGAGGATTTAATTCAATAGTTATATCTGGCGTAACAGGTGGCATTTTATACATATTCGATTTGTGGTCTTTATGCGACTTGGACTTATGCTTCTGTAATATGTTTGGAATGGTTTGTGATTTGTGCTTATCGTGTCGGTCCTTTTCTCGGCCCATCATCGAAGATTTATGCATGCCTCTGTCATCGTCATTCTCAACGGGAATCACTTCTAAGCTAGGACGACGGCGTAACATTGAAGGTATTTTCATAGGGGAAGATCTGGATGTGTGAGGAAAGTTACCCATAGGAATAAGTGGATTTCTAATACCAGGGTTAAGACCACCTTGCAAGAAACTAGGTCCAGGAATAAGGCCAGGTCCACCTGCACCTAATGCAAATGGATTGGTGAGCAAATTTGATGGTGGTAACCCTCTCAGTGCTGGATTATTGGCGAACTCAGCCAAGAAGTCACTACCAGGTATTAATCCAGGAGTAGGTATTAAGCCTGGACCAGGCATTAAACCTCTCCCTGGAGTCATAGTAGGGAAGAATGGAAAACCAGGTGGCATTTGTGGCAACTTTGATTCATTCTTTGGCCTACTTGATTTGGGTGGCTTCATACCACTCATTTTCATACTTTGCTTTTCTGCTTGTGCTATATCAAACGCTATCTGCTGTTGTTTCTTCAATAACTTTGCTTCTAGTTTTGCAGCTTTATCTTTCTTGTCCTTATGTTTCTTTTCTTTCTTAATTTTTGGACTGACACTAGCTATATCTTTGGGATAAGGTACTTGCAGAGATTTATTAATTGATATACTAGGACGATGTTCCATTGGTGGAAGATGAATTGGTGGTCTAGAAGCCATAGGATGCACATCTATAGAATCATCATCAATGTTTATCACTTCATCAGTCCTCAAATCCATAACTTTAGACAAATCTACAGCACTATTATCGTTATTGTTCACAACAGGCTCTTCAGTTTTCACTCTAAAGGGTTCGTGGGATCTACTTTCAATTGCATTATCATGTGCAGAATTGTGTAACCTTGAGATCATTGTATCAGACTGTAATTTTTCATGAACAACCTCTGGAGTGATTCTATCTTCTTTAGATTTGTTCGATATCCTCTTAAATATATTAATCTTTGATCTATCTGGTTGAGAGGCCAATTTCTCCTCTTCGTCAATTACTTCTTTCTTTATTTCCACTTCAGGTATAAAGGAATTAGTGGAAGGATGTGATTTATGTACAGGTAAAGAATTAGAGACAAGTGGAGACTTTGAAATTGGTATTTTTCTTGGTACAGGAATAGTATCCTCAGTTAGGACTGAGTTCCTGGGTACCACTGGCGGTGCCGGGGGTGGTGGTGGATCTACAGGCTCCTGCTTGATGTGAGGAACAGGTCTCACAGGTTCAACCACAGGAGGTGGTGGAGGCATCACAGATCTCGAAGGTTGAAGGGGTGATGGCACAGCCTTTGGCGCTGGCATGGTCACATGATTATGATGTGTAGGATGGACATCTTTATTCTTCATCGGATGACCAGGTGGATACTTATTCAATTTACTATTATCCTTAGATTTACTACCCTCACCTTTATGACTTTTATCTTTTCGTTTACTTTTCATAACTTTACCATTCAATAACTTATTCTTCTTAGATTTTTTATCACTTTTCTCTACTATTGGTGCCTTTGTTACATTAGAATGATGTGAATTTGCTTTATGTTTGTCATAATGTTTGTCTGACATTATGGCAGGAGGCCGTGCCTCAGGCAATTTACCCTCACGTGCCGGTGACAGGAATCCTGACATAGTCATCATCACACTACTAATTTCTCTAGTCCTTTCCTCCTCATCCAAACGTAACCTTGGTTTTTTACTGTTTGGTACTGAAACTGGATCAGTGGGCCTCTTGAAGATTTCCTTGTTCTTATCCGGACTATCGGTGACTGATATTTCTGGACTTGTACATGTTGCATTACTATTATCAACATTGTCAATGCCATTTTGACGGATCTCAACAGTTCCTGCCACAGCAGGTGTATCCCGTTCCTTTTCAGGGTACATAGGAGGCAGGTGCTCATGCACATGCATAGGTCTCGTGACCACTTCATGACTTCCAGGTTTGAGAAAGTTCAAATTGGATTCTTTAGGTTTAGGGAACTTTTCAGAAGTTACTGGTGCTGGCACAGGTGGAACGCACCTAGTGTACTCTGTCAACTCTGGTAAATGAATGTGTAGGTCACGAAATACTAATCCTAAGTCATGTAAATTTGGTTCAGTCCTATTAAATTGTTCGGCGTATCTATTAGCTTGTGTCCCAAGTGACCGTATGTACTTCTCCAGTACATGCACCAAAATGTCCAGTGGCGTTGAGTTTATACCGTTCCATCCTATAGTTTGGCATATTTGCGCAACATTCCTTCGCAGTATCTCGCGGGCGTACGCCTCTGACATTATGACACCAACAAGTTATCTGGAACAAACGAATATATCGCATTTATTACGATAGTCGACGGCATATTGAATAAGAAACATATAATTTGACGTATTCATCATGTTCACAATTATAAAGAATCATGTTACGAACGTTAGGACTCCTGAAACAGCGAATCTCATGATTTTTATACCTGCAAGTGTCTAGTAGTACAGAGTCGTGATTCCGAATGGGTGAAAATGTCAAGTTTGGAACACACATGTATGCTTCACTACAATTTTAATAACTCAAAGATAATTTATAAAAACACATAAAGCGTTTACAATGCAAAATAACGAAGTGTTTACGTAAAAACTTCTCAGCATTCTAAAAACACAGTACCCCGTGCGCCATGATTGCATTTTGGGTTGTCAATGTTGAGTGTTGCCATGTTAAAATAATTAAAAGGCGGTCTGTTAGGGATGCGTTCATGGTGATAAGAATATAAATATTTATCGACAAAATAACGCTATTTACAGGGTAACCTGACGTCCTAAATTGGGCATCGTGTGACCTTTCTTTAATTATTTAAGTATTATATCTACTTTAGGGTGTTCTCCTGAATATGAAACATTGTGTGTTTTAATTTTGGGGCATAATACTCGAACAACAGAATTGTTACTATACTATCGAGAAAATCGACTTTGAAGGTGGTCCGGTGGTAGTTACGCTCCGTTCAGCAGGACCACCATAAACGCCAAACAAGGGGGCAAGCTACAACTTTTCTAAGTATACAAATAATTAGTAGGTACCCTTCCCGTTGTTGAATAAAAATATCTAAATCAAGAGTGCAATTTCGCGCAGGTACAGTCAAATTGACAATAATTTAGGCCCCATTTATTAATTTTTATAACCATGTGTGAGTTGTGGGATTTTTTTAGGGGTGTATATGACATAAATGTCAGTTTAGATATTGGTGGTGTGACGTGACTTGGAAAGCACGTTAAGGTAAACATTACATAACTATTTCTAATAGATCTAACTCAGTATATATACAAAAACAAAATACACCTAAGCGTCGAAGTACTCCTCCAAATGAATATACTCTAATTAGATTATTGTTATGAATCGTGTCCATACTTCAAAGTAACGTCTTATCTGAAAGTTTACGTTTCTCTTGTGGTTTTGTTTTTGTTACATGCTGTATAAATACGGTCGAATTGAGAACCTCCTCCTTTTTTTTCGTTGGTTAAAAATAGTTTTGATTGAATTTGCACTGAAAACGAAGAGCGTGATATAAACAATAGTTTAGCAACATTGAAAATAGTCTAAAAAAGGCTAGTAAAATTTGTGAAACAAAAAGATTTACCTTATTTTTGGTCCAAAGTTCAAAACCTTAAAGGGAGTCAAACAGGGCGACCCGCTATCACCAAAGCAACCAGTACCCTAGAAGTTTTTAGATAGTAAGCCACCGACTGGGAGGAGAAAGGTATTTGTGTCGTTCTAAAGCAAGTGTTGATAAACTTACTTTTCGCTGATGACATACTCCTCTTTTCCTCATCAGCTTCGGAACTGGAGCAAATGCTACAAGAGCAATGCAAGCCTTGAGGACTGAACATGAACATGTCAAAAACTAAACTCATGACCAACAACACTCATCAACATGCACACAGACGGGGTGAAAATGCACTATGTCCAAAATACATCTACTTGGGCCTAGTAGTCTCCTTCCAAGGTTGGGCAAGATAAAGAAATTGCAAGACGCACGGAAAACGTCTGGAAGAGCTACTGGTCCATGAAAGAGATTTTCAGGGGTGATCTACACTTTCTTAAAACGCAAGCTTACGTACATCTGAATTCTCTCCATCTTAACTTATGGTGGTCAGGTTTTGGTCTTTGACTAACATCCAGAAGTCCAAACTCAAGGTCTGCCATCGAGCGATGGAGCGCAGATACTTAATATATAATAGGAAACATCACGCTGCGCTCCAGAACGCAAATTGCAGACGTAGCTCAAAAAGCTGCAAGACTGAAGTGGGACTAGGCTGGCCATGTCTGTCGGATGCCGTCAAAGCTGTGGACCCGTATATTATGAGTGGAACCCTGACACAGCCAGACGGGGTCGCGGCGGACCGAGGAAAAGATGGCGAGATGCTTTAGACGGCTTTCTGAAAAATTGGCGTAAGGAAGCACAGTTCAGCGAAAAGTGGAAGGAATGGGGAGAGGCCTTTGCCTAAGAGTGGGAAAGTATAGGCAAAAAAAAAACTCACAAACGCATACTCAAAGTAAGTAGTTGTTTCACAAGAACAAAGTACTGCGAGCTCGTCTGTACGGAAGCACGAATTTACACGTGTATGCAGCATAATACAGACGTAGGTGGAACTTATAACGTTCTAACTCACAAACTGGTGCGATGATGAAAACGTTTGTACGGATGAAATTGCTTAGAAAAGAACCTCCCTTTTTTAAAGTCGGTTATAACAAGGTTTTGCGTAAACCCCCATAAAAATGGACCGAGAACCTAGCCAAAGTCACGGATACGGTACTCATAATTTCAATAGCAGTGGGGCTATGTTTGGAGGTATCATGATGATACATAATCTAACTTCTGTAGTTCTAACTGATTAATGTGTCATGAACTAAAATCATGTCAGTATTTTCATTATTTTTACTAGCGCACTGGTATTTTCTGTAGTTCAGAGTATTATTATAACAAATGTATAAGTAGGTACAAGCTTGAGATTTGTTTGGTGGACTAAATCTACATTCCCAAAGTTTCGTTCCCACACATCCAGTCGTAAATAATGTGTGTCCTCGACTTTATATCGGATTAATATCGATTGAACTCCGAATCGATCTTCAAAAAATTATATTTTATTTAAATATCTGATTGGAAGGTGTCTTATTTTATTAATTAAAAACATGTTTTTCTTTATGTACCTATATAATTTGTAATCAAAGAATTAAAAGTTACTAAATCCCACGTGGTTCGTTTTAAAAGAAGAGGCAGAAACATTCGAAGTCGACTTACTTAAAAAAAAACCTGACAGTTTGTCAAATCCTCTAATGGTCGACGGACTGTGATACGCTTTTTGTAGACAAAGTTTGTAGATAGAATTTCATAATTCTTCGTTTTTATACTCGAAATAAGCGTTAATATTCAGAGGCGCACGATTATCTTACGAATTTATAAATAAAATTGCGTTTGGCAACATGAGGAGCTGACTGAATTGAGTAAAAAATTTCACGTAGCGATTGGATGAGTTCGAGCTATAGTTTTAACGTTTTATAACTTTTTCATGTTAAAAACTGTTGATATTGTGGGTTGAGTGGTGAAGTTTGAAGATGACTACATCTTCTGAAGACGTTTTGCTCAGCGTGGGGGGTGTCAGGTACAAAAAGGGTGATGGCACTTTGTATGTTATGGCTCAAAGGTTAGCATGGATGTTGGAAAACAGAGACACAGTTGCTGTATCACATAAATATGCTGATATCAAAAGTAAGTAAATAAAGTGATATACTCTGCTATAGTTAAAGAAAAAACTCTGCCTACACATAAGATAAATGCAAATGTATCATTGCAAACACACATATATATCTTTCTAAGTGTACCCCAATTATTGTTATTCACACATCTCTATTAGATAAACATGTAGAGAATGCAGCTGCCTGTGTACACCACCTGCCAGGCTATCGTGTTACATTGATTATTGTAGTGTGTCTAAATCTGAACATGGGTACTATGCGCTTATTCCAAACAACATACAAATGATTAGACGTACCAACTATGCTATGTACACCCACTTCAAAAAATTAATAAGTACAAGATTATGTGTTCTGTATTAGAAAACTTTATCTTCTAGCAAGTAAGATATTATTACGCATCATGACTCGCAGTTATCATCCAATTACTCATCAACATTATCATTACATAGCTCTACCTGACTTCTCCAACAAGACTAGTCTAGTAGTATGGGTTCACAAAATATTAACACCCTCTCATGGTGTGTGCAGGTTTGAACCTGTCCCAATAGCCAAGTCTTTGTTATCAATGTGACCTTGAACAAGATGATTCATCTTTATTTTTAGCCATTTTAACTTTGTGCTGGTCTATGTTTTGTTTCTCATGTATTCAGAAGTATTCTATGAGAGTATTAGAATTTAGTCAATAAATATTGAAAATGCTTTTAATTCAAATGTAGGGTAGGGACTTGGCCAAAATGGTAGACAGTTCCGGGGTTCATGAAAATTTTATTGGTCAACTACAGTTCAACACTAAAATTTACATTTTGTATCAGCTAGTAAAAGAAAGGTGAAATTTGGTGGCCTTGGCTAAAGAAAGGAGCGTAAGTATTTGCAATAGAAAAATTTATTATTGTTATTCAACATAATTTCTTGTTTGGTATACGAATATATAGTAGAGTCACAGTATAAATATCTGCCAGTATTGTAACTCGGCCCTGACCTTGTATTAATTACCTACGGCCAAGCAGTGCATACCTACGGCCTCGAGGCCCGTAGGTCTGATGCGTTCCGTTCCGTTCGCATAGGTATGACTTGTGACCGTTTGTATGAAGATAGTATACTGTAGTTTTTTATACTGTGGTAGAGTCTCACTAATCCAGCAGTATGAAAAACCAAGGGGTGCCGGATTATTGGATTTTTTTTTTGATAACTGGATTGTATAGAAAAAATCAAGACAGTTAAATGAAAGCATTTTTGAATTTCCTAATTTAATATGAGACCATGTAGGAAGTGGTGGGCTAATAGATGTACCGGATTAGTGAGACTCATTAATTTTAATTTCTCTTGTGGACTAGTTTCTAAACGTTATTGGCAAAAAAAAAATTGAAAAAAAGATTTAATATGAAACAGCATTGCCAAAATTGTATGCCCTTCATCCTTTTCAGTATTACCATAAGTTTATCATCATTTGTGTATTTTTCAGAATGAATTTCCCATTTCTGTTTTCAGCACAAAAAATATCCCCAGCGGGAAAACCAAAAGTGCAACTGCAAGTGGTATTACATGATGGCACCTGTTCAACGTTCCACTTCGTCAACGCTGCGGGTGCGGAAGCACAGGCTAAGGACCGGGATCAGGTGAAGATGCTGCTGCAAAACTTACTACCAAAGTTTAAGAGACAGATTGATGGGGAACTGGAGATGAAATCTAGGTAAGAGGAGAAAGTGGAACCTAATGTGGAGGAATGAGGAAAATGTTGTGAGGAAAGATTTAAAGTAAATGTAAGGTGCAGCGCAGACGGCACACGCGGAATTTTCACAGACTCAACGCACACGACGCACATCTTCAATCATTCTGTCGGCAGAGCTGTAGGGACGTAGACGCTATAGAAATCGTGCAGAGATGGCGAAGTATTATTTTGTACATGAAGTACACAAAAAGAAGAAGAAATAGAGAATTTTGGGTACATCCTATACTTTCGGAAAGATTACTGAAGGGACAGTTCCATACTAAACATTCAATTCTGAAACAACATCCGGATTTTTATTTTAAATTTTATAAAATGCCTTAGAAGTATCATAAATTGCTGGTCTGTTTTGTATTTCTTGAATTAACATCGTTACATCGACCTCTGGCGCCATGATAATAGATCGCGTGCGTTACGTCTACCCCTAGCAAGTGCAGATTGCCGACTAAAGTGTGCGCCGTCTGCGTTAAGGCTCAATTACACCTTCCGATTTCAAGGGACCCAATTTAGGAAACAGGAAGGTGTAATAGCAGTTAGAGCAGTTAGTGTCCGATTTAGTGAGATTGAAAGGTCCCGATTTGACTTCCTAAATTGTGTACGATTTAAGATAGTGTAATCGCATCACTCCGATTTAGAGCTAAGTGTTGCCAATTTAGCGTCTTTGTCGCTACAAATGGGCGATTAGTATTTTTGTGTTTAAAATTAAATTTCCCAAAGTCCCTTTCCCAGAAAAAGAATCTGAGTCCGCTCTTTTTATTTTTTAGTTCGCTCCTGGTAGAAACAGTTTTTAAGAGACTTTATAGCAACTTTTGATATTCTGTCCAGGGACTCGAATTTGTAAGAGTTGACAACACTGCCGACTTAGGAGCTCGATTTAGGAGTTCAATTTAGGATAGTGTAATCGCTCGCTTCCTACTTCCTTGTTAGTTCGTTCCTAAATTGGGTCCCTTGAAATCGGAAGGTGTAATTGAGCCATTAGCGCGCGTTGAAGCAAACGTTTAATTTTTTCACACACTTTTTGTGCCGAGCGGCGCGGCGCGGCGCGGTGCGGTCTGCCCGAATTACACGGATTTTGGTTACTGCATATAATTGCATAGGTTCTATTTTCACAGACTAAAAAGTGCGTCACGGATAGTCGTCTGCGCTGCACCTAAATGGGATGATGACTATAGAGAAGTATGGAGGTATACAAGGTGAAAACGACAATAAATGAAAACAGGCCTAGGGGTAGCGGATAAATTCTGAAAATGAGTTACCGCACCTCTGGGCACTCAGGCAGGGAAGGAACAGGGGTGGGTTTTAGTCAGTAAGAGTCTGACACGCCCTCCCGCTCCACCTAGAGCGGGAGAAGACATTGGATGATTTCCCACCCCACAAAAATAAAAATAAAAAGGCAGTACTCATCATTATGAACAACTTTTTAACCCCAGGCAGATGCAAAAGAGTTTGACCGCTATGTGTGTGTCTGTCGGTGGCACCGTAGCTCTTAAACGGGTGAACCAAATTGAATGTAGTTTTTTTTGTTATTTGAAAGCAGGTTTTCTAACGGTTCTTAGACATGTTTTTCTTTTAAGCGTTGGGTAGTTTTTTAATTTTTATTGGTAGCTTGTACTATGGGACCAATTCTAAAATCGCAAAAATCAAAATCAGCAGCTGTTCAGTCGAATATAAATGGGACAGCTGTTATTTTTTTTTTTCGTTTTTTCCTGGTTGGTTCTATAGTAAAGTTGATGCCTCCATCATATATGCCAACCCTAAATATATTGGGGTAAGGGCAAGAGAATGGTATTTAGAAATTAGAATATTGCAAACTATAATAAATTGCTTGAGAAAATGCATATAATATAAATCAATAGGGATGTGTCCTGGGTATAAATAGCTATTCTATAAATTAGTCCGTGATTAAGTATTAAAAAATATTTGACACGTGTTTATTGCTTTACCAAAAACCAATGAAAAATGACAATGATAAAACGCATCGTTTAGGAGTGGGGGCCTGTTACGTCACTAAACGGTACAAAGTGTATCGAGTTGTGACATCACGCGAAATTTCAACGCACGGTATTGTCCTCGTTTTTGGTTTACGTGTCCAATATTTTTTTGGTAATCTAACTGACAAACTAATTAGATTTTTTTAGGAAACTAGCCTTTATTAAAGAAAATGTTGAATGAAAAGTTTTTTTAGTTCAGCTAGTTGCATTGCATGGAATCTCTATGTAAAGTATTTTTTTATTTGATGTGATACACTCATCACATCATATTTGAATTATGATAATGTTTTTTTAAATATTTCCAACTGATTAATCTCTTTACCACCCTTGATTGACTGGTAGAGAATACATAAGGCATTAAGTCCGCCTTTATACCTTTCCACATGAAGTCTAAATAAATATATAATAAATGTTTATTACATTTCGTTTTTCACACTAATATACTCATTATTTTGGCAGGCCAATGCCACAGGTTACTGGCACAATAAAGTAAAAGTTTACTGTATATTGAAAAAACAAGTTTTTCGAGTCTTGTTACTGAGCCAAATCAAAAAACTGGACCAATCTGCACGATAAAAATAGCAGAACAGCAAATGTAACCTTTCACTGACATTGCAATAAAATGTTGAAAATGTCATGCAAATACAATTTTAGTACAAAATTGAATACACGGAGCATTATATGACTCCTGTATTCAGCTTGAATATTAAAATTATAATTATAAACTCGTCGCTGTAGAAATAATCTGGCTAAATGGAGTATCCTTGACCCATCCCAAACTCAGTGCCAGTGTGGAGCCCCTTCACAGGACATGCGTCACCTCCTTGCCTGCCCAGCATACATAACCACCTGCACCATGAATGATTTACACGAATCCAATGACAAAGCTATCCAGGTGGCACTGGTCGGACAAAATTTGAGTCAAAATCAACCCGTAAAGAAGAAGAAATATTTCAAATTCAAATAAAACATTTACTGGTGGTCATCTGCCAAGAGGTCATTTTCATTTGTGTAGAATTACCCGCTTTTATTTACGTATACGAGCTGTCCATGGGCATTATGACCTATTTAAATGTGACTCCACTTTGCTGGATGTTTTACAACTTAGTTTGTTGTTAATTTAAAACTCATTTTCGCTTGCCAAGGCCGGTCAGTGGAAGGGTGACCATCCATAACGAGACTCCTCCGTGCCTTGGAAAGCACATTTAGCGGTTGGGCAGACATTTGCAGCTCTTTGATAGTTGATTTCCCCTCCCACCCTTACAAATTATAGCCTATGTGCTATTCCGGACTATAATCTATCTCTGTGCCAAATTTCATCAAGATCTGTTCAGCCGTTCTGGCGTGATTGAGGAACAAACATCCATCCATCCATCCAAACTTGCTCATTTATAATATTAGTAATAAGTAGGATTTATATTATTAGTCATATTAGGATACTGGTAATCAGCTGCATGTAGTTAGACTGGAATCCAACCTCAACATAGTTAGGACAAAAAAAGCCTAGGCAGATGACAGCTTGTTGTTAAGGTGGAAGCGCCAGGGTAGCCCGCGAAATTCAAATTTTCTTACGTTTTTTGCAATTTGCAGGTCAGTGTCAGAACTGATGTCAAATGTAAGTATTTCATGAAATCATGACATATGGCATCAATTCTAACTGAGAGAGTTGAATTGATGATTTTAATGATTACAGTTCTGTAAATACGTACTTGTTACGGCCGCGAATCATAATTATTTTGAACGACATACAACCATGCATGTTACTCGTATTTTTTTATTTGTTCAGTTGAGACTTATTAACTATAGTGAACAATATGAAGGAATTTTCATAATATCGTCATCAGCGACGAAGTTATAAAGCTTTAAAGTTGATAATTAGAAAGAGAAGTCCGACGTGTTCTTTGACGCTAAATGACATGACGCCCATACAACTGCCATAGAAAACAGCGTTTTCGAGAGAGGGACAGATATATTTGTTTAAAATTGTTATAAAATCTTCGATCAATTTTGATTCTGCT
This sequence comes from Polia nebulosa, assembly GCA_951329385.1. NCBI lineage: Eukaryota > Metazoa > Arthropoda > Insecta > Lepidoptera > Noctuidae > Polia > Polia nebulosa. The sequence continues at coordinate 5,993,223 of OX589609.1, forward strand.
TTCACTGTTCGTATTCTATTTTAGTATATTCATCGATAAACCGGTTAGATAACAATTTTTTTTTCCATGCATATTCCCTATTGCAAAAAGCGTAAGAAAATTTGACTTTCGCGGGCTACCCTGGCGCTTTCACCTTAATAGCACTTAGTAGAAACAAGGAAGCTATTCCAATAGAGTATTCTCTTGTGTTTATTTTTGTACAATATTTTATATGAAACAGCAAATAACACTAAGGTGCAGCGCAGACGGCACACTTTTTGTGCGATCGAGTCTGCGGCGCACAAAAAGTCTGCATGGCGCGCAAAAAGTCGGTCGCGGCTTTTCACAGACTCAACGCACACGACGCACATCTTCGATCATTCTGTCGGCAGAGCTGTAGGGACGTAGACGCTATGGAAATCGTGCAGAGATCGCGAAGTATTATTTTGTACATGAAGTACAGAAAAAGAAGAAGAAATAGAGAGTTTTGGGTACATCTTATACTTTCGGAAAGATTACTGAAGGGACAGTTCCATACTAAACATTCAATTCTGAAACAACTTCCATTTTTAAACGTCTATCATGATATTCTGCCTTAGAAGTATCATAAATTGCTGGTCTGTTTTGTATTTCTTGAATTAACATCGTTACATCGACCTCTGGCGCCATGATAATAGATCGCGTGCGTTACGTCCACCCCTAGCAAATGCAGATTGCCGACTAAAGTGTGCGCCGTCCGCGTTAGCGCGCGTTGAAGCAAACGTTCAATTTTTTTCACACACTTTTTGTGCCGAGCGGCGCGGCGCGGCGCGGTGCGTTCTGCCCGAATTACACGGATTTTGGTTACTGCATATAATTGTATAGGTTCTATTTTCACAGACTAAAAAGTGCGTCACGGATAGTCTGTCGTCTGTGCTGCACCTAAAAAGAAATCTTTTTTTGAAAACGCCATCAAAATTGGTTATTAAATGAAGCAGTAATTAGCATTTCAAATACTGGCATAAGGAAGAGTGGGAGCGTAGTTGGGACATCTCGCTATCTGTTTTGTAGGTACGCGCGTAACCGAATGGCAGTGATGTCATACGAGTACTTATGTGTGTGCATCCTTTTTCTGTTACTTGACTGTTTCCAATTCTACAAGATTTGAACAGTATCTAACTTGCTTAATTTTGAACTGATTTGAAAAGTTCTGTCGATTTTTTATTTTGGTTATAGCACAGATAATATAATACTAGCGTACAGATGCCTCATCCCATACAAAGAAACGATACCTCCGTAACTACGGGTTTTCGTCTGGCACAAGTAATTTTTGTTCTTCGTTGAGGCCCGTCCTCTACACCTCACTAGATGGTGTTAGCAGCGACGGCTTGCAAGCTGAATAAATTTACTTAAAAGTCTTACCAATATTTTTTCACACATTGAGAAATTATTTTATAGTACTTTTGGCACTTCATAGCAGTTTTACTGTATCAAAATGAGTCACTATTAAAATTTTAAAGAGGCGAATGGATAAATTCTAAAACTTCAAACAGCGCCATCTATTGGTACAAGAAATATAGATGTCTATAGATTCGTTCCAATAATCGTCTAAATTTGAATTACAAGCCAATTATTGCCCAATTACATGCTTAGGGCAGTTGATTAAATATGAAAATTCAGTTTTTACAATATTTATTTTCGAAATATTAATATTACTTAAACTTTAAGAAATCGATGCACATTACGCCATCTATTAAGATTTATTTAAACTAAATTTTCTTTGTTCGAGATTAGACCCCGTGGTTATAGTAACTTTTTGATAAAAATAATAAAAACAATTGCGTTGAAACGAAGTTTAGCCAAGTACGCAAGAGATTAGATCTTAACCTATGAAACTGCCGTTTTTTTAAACGGCACACTGAACTGTGATGTCTTCGGATTGACTTGGAATATATAATTATTTAAGGCATGTTATTCTTTTTTCAAAATAATTTATTCGTTTCTTTCTTTGTGTCTTGTTATTTCTGTTTCTGTAATTATAATGAGTTCCAACGTTGAAACAATGCGTTTCAAAAGTTACGCAATATCAATGACGTGTATACCTATCAGTTCCTTCTAGCGAACGATTTTTGTGTTATTACTTATTAGTTTAATTTTATCCTGTAACCGCCCGGAGGTGAAGGGTTATTTGTGAGGTCCAAACGAAAGCGACATTAATACTGCATACCGTATGAGACGCATTGTTTCCACGGTAGAACTTATTATTCCAAAATAACACGATTTTTCTTAGATTTCATACAAAAATGGTTATAAAAATACAAAACCAAAAGAAACTAATGAATAACTAAATAAAGGAATAATGTGCCTTAAACTTAAATATAGAGTTTATTTAATCTTATAATACCAAATCAATCCGAGGTTACGAGTATCACAGCTCAAAATTACCCATTTTATAAAACGGCAACCACCCAAAGGTCGACTGGTATAAAATGCGTAAGGTCCGCCCGCCCTGCCTAAGTCCGCTTTTTTACAGTGTTTCACTAGTGCATAAAGTTTTTAGAATAAATAAATAATAAGTAAAGACCTAATATATGCACATATAGTGCACAAGGGTGGGCACAGACACACACTCTCTGTTGCTTTACTCTCATAGGCGACCTGTCGCGCCCGGCCCTGGTCCAAGCGAGAGGGAATGGAAAGCAGTCTCCGCCTTCTGTGAAGCAGTAATGCTCGCGAAGGCGGAGGCGGGACGCGTGAGGGAAGCTCAACGGAGTGGCCCTCACGGCCACGGCCGCTACCACCGCAGGAGAGGCACTGGGCGTAGGACTTCGCGAGACGATTTCCGGCCACCGTAGATCCGGGCCTGTGGATGGCGAGCAGTGGGTAGCTCGCCACCCGATCAGCACCAGGCCCGTGAGTCGACGGCGCGTAGTGTTCCACGCGCGCCTCATAGAGATGATTGTTAGCCACCACTGACGGGGCCCATCGTGGCCGGTGCCTGCATGCCTAAGGGTAGCGGATAAATTCTGAACATGAGTTACCGCACCCCTGGGCACTCAGGCAGGGAAGAAACAGGGGTGGGTTTTAGTCAGTAAGAGTCTGACGCGCCCTCTCGCTTCAACCAGAGCGGGAGAAGTCATTGGATGATTTCCCACCCCCCAAAAAAAAAGGCGCAGGCCCAACGGTTTTACGTGCTTTCCAAGGCACGGGGGTAATATACTACCAACTTTCAAACGCCGGGCTGCAGTGATATTGGGTTTTTCCATTAGTAATGACTCTGTTTCTTATGTATCTTAGCCCCCTTTTTCAACAACCTTTTTGGGATAACAGTGCTCTTTTATATGGCCTTTAACAGTGCTTTCATAATTCCTCAGACTACTATCCTTGCACCCTACATTGAAGCATTTATATGAAGACTTGGTGATATCAAAGGTGATCAATAGTGAAGAATACTGGAATACACCCACACTTAAAACTTATACGGAATCTAATAATATTAAGCAGGAGGCTGGTATGTCATTAATTATTGTTATTAATATAAGGCTGCCTTGCAATAGTCATATAACTTGCCTGAGGAATAAAATGGCGGTTTGACAGCTTTTTAATATAAAATATTAGCTTCTGACAACGGCTTCGTCCGCGTGGTATTAGTACTTCCCCTATTATAAATTATAACCTATGTGCTATTCAAGACTATAATCTATCTCTGTGAAAAATTTCATCCAGATCCGTTCAGCCGTTCTGGTGTGATTAACCTGTGAAGCCCCGAAACTCACCGGTGAGTCGGACCAAAAAAAAAAAATTAAAGAGAATAAAAAAAAAAAAAAAATCGGCTGTCAACCCGGGTTGTCCTCGGGGTTTAATTTGACAACCCGGATTTTGCCATGGGGCTTCACAGCAAACATCCATCCAAACTTTCAGCCGTTCTGGTGTGATTAATAAACATCCATCCAAACTTTCGCATTTTTATAATACTAACTTCTGCCGGCGGCTTTCGCTCGCGTGGAATTAGTTTAATAGCCACTATAAATTATAACTTATGTGCTATTCCAGACTATTATATATCTCTGTGCCAAATTTCATCCATCCATCCAAGCTTTCCCATTTATAATATTAGCAGGATTAGTAAGAAGTAGGATGTCAAACTGCCATATTTATTCGTCAGTTAAAAGTAATCTGACTATTTAAAAGTCAGCCCTTAATCGGCAGACAAAAATGCCAGTGGCCTACTCGTAGAAAAGTGGTTAATACCACATATGTATAGCAGCAACACCAATCATAATGTTTCTGACTTTATAGACAAAATCTAAACGTCTCATTTGGCTGTAATACCATCAGTAGCTTTTTTGAAAAATGGAACAGAGCAATCCTGCTTCAAAGTTTAAAAAAAAAATATTTTGTTCATTGTCTCCAAACTAGGCAAGCCTGTATTTTGAATCGTGAATCTATCCAAACGTATTTTTGCAGAAGCTGGTACAAACTGGCGTCAACATTTTCAGCTTAATCTCTGCCTTTTCCAGGTGTGTCCGGAGCATTTTTAGCGGATATCCAGCCCCAAACGGATGGCTGCAACGGCCTCAAATACAATCTTACCCAGGACATAATAGACGCTATATTTAAAACGTACCCAGCTGTCAGAAAGAAACATGTTGATTATGTGCCCAACAAAATGACTGAAGCAGAGTTTTGGACCAAGTTTTTTCAGTCTCATTATTTTCATAGGTAAGTTTTTGTTATACCCTAGAATTCTAGAAGCATAGTTTCACGTGCAATGGTCTACCATGGACTAAGCACGGAAACCAAATTTCCAGATAGACAGATTCCTAGATGCTTATGGCATTCAACTATTGCATATGGCTGTAAACAAAATCGATATTGCTTCACTTAATAAATCAATTATCGATACTGCTACAGCGTGACACTTACGAATATCGATAAACTTAAAACTTCACCATCTCTTGCGCATACTTATTTGGAACTTGAGATGTTTTTATAATTATGATTTATTTAAAACTTGGTATAAATTATTGACTTATTCATCGATTTCGATATTACGATTATCGACTATCGACATTCTCTGTTTCATTAGGTAGTAAGTAAGCAATTTTAGAGTTTTTTTTTAACATTTATTTATTTCATACTAACATAACTTGGTTACTAAGCAACTATAATAAATAAATTATATTTATTTATAACAGAGACCGTATCGCCTCATCGTCTAGCAAAGATTTGTTTGGAGAATGTGCCAAATTGGATGACCAAGCCATTGCATCAGCTATGAAACATACAACATTAGATCTCACAGTAAGTAATTTATCCCAACAACCCCCAAAATAGGATAATTAAAAATCTTTAAGTCACAAGTGATCAGGCTGCTTCTAGGTAAGCACGCACTATCGTTGATCGCTTCATCGCTAAATACTTAAAAATAGTAACCATGGAGTTTCTTACCCATTCTTCTCCATAGCAGAAGACATTCGTATCTTGCACCTAGCTTCTGACATGACAGCCGCCACCTTAATTGTAATTGTTTATAATGACCTGTTTACCTAATTGACATATTTTAAATTGAATATTTTTTTTAATGTTATCTAGTGACATGCCACCTTAATTATAATTGTTTGTTTTATGTTGATTTTGAATGTTATATATTGGCAAAACATAGTGCACATTTTTTGACGATATATTATTTGCAACCTATGTTTTACAAAATAAATGATTGGTTGATTGAAATGCCTATATAGGTTTATGTGGAAAAATAATTTAGACATTAAATCAGGTGGGATAGTGGCGAGCCTAATACATGAACTCACGTAGTATACTCAATGGGGGTAGATAGAAGCTCCACAAAGCACCTTTTCTCGTGCGAAGATCTCTACAACTCAACATTCGCCATCATAGTAGGTAGCCACATACGTTCAAAGCGATTGCGGAGCTACGTCCCAAACAATGCCTCACCTCTTGTCATACCCTCTGTGTAACATAACCTGCACTTTGAAAGACCTTTACGAGGCAAATGCTATCGCTGGAGTTTTTGGCGGGATTCTTTCGAGTGAAGCTCAGTGGCTGTGTTAATTATTCGCAAATTGATTTCTAGTGGATATTGTGATGTTAAATTGGTGTAGTTTTGTTTTGTCTCAAGTGTCTACGCAACTGGACAATATGTGGAATCATTTAAACAGGCGCGATCTCGGTAAAATAAAGCTGAGAATTTTGTCGTAGTATTAACTACCTCAGCGAAGCTTGCCGAGAAGGTTGACTCGATTCATTTGCTGCCAAATACAGCAACAAAATTGGAATGTGTTACACCTGCATTCTAATGGGAAAAAAGTGATAGTAGTATCTAAAACTAAATAATTTCTTAACTTGACACTGGCTAAATGCACAAACCGTGCGAAGCCAAAATAAAAAATAAAAAAAAAATAAAATACGCTGTCGACGTAGCTGAATTTTGGTGAAAATAAATTTAATTTTGGAATCATAGATACACGAAGAAGAAGTAGCCAAATATATTTTTGTATTTCGTACACATTATGCAGTAGGAAAATAACTATTATACAAAAGTGCCAGATTGTCTAAACAGAGATTCCATAGCAGACAATTACCAAGCGTAGTAAATAAGATACACTATTTCTGTACTTGACAATGAACATTTGAATAGCGGCACGTGTGAATATGTGACGCAGTCGGTATTTATATCTTGTGTTGATAATATTGAAAGTCAATTGACGAACGATACTCACCTGTGTATATCAATCACTTCGAGTTTGATTATGGTGTTAGCATCCGTGCTTGATACCAATATCACCTATATTTTTGAAAGCGTTGTATTGTTTATAATTGTTGGGGTTATTTTTTTTAGTAGCCTTCTTGGTGTCCCACTACTGGGCAAAGGCCTCTCCTTTCTCCCTCTAAACGTCTCTGTCTTGGGCGATTTCTGGGCACGTTTGTCCCGCAAACATGATCGGTTCTCACACCAAATTCGCCGCGGTCGACCTTGATGGCGACGTCCTCCCTCTGGCGTCCAATGAGTGACGATCCTTGCCCACCTGTCCGGGTGCATTCTTGCAACACGGCCAGCCCACTTCAGCCTGGCTTTTTTTTCCCCAACATCTGCTACTTGAGTTATGGAGCGCAGGGTGGTGTTTCTAACGCGATCAGTAGGCTAATTCACGTAACTAAAGAAGTGCAGTTGCAGTTTACTTTCTATCAAAACAACGCTTTTCGTATTCTCTACCGCTGTCAGATACGCTCGCGTCAAGTGCGCGTCACGCGCGTATTGCGCGATTCGGAACGCACCATTATCGGTATTCTACTATTCGTTTGATGTCTCAAAATGACAGCTTTTACGTTTCAATTCGATCAATGTGCAGTTTTGGTTGCGCACAACATAAGTTCCTTTCCCCGTCAATCAGTGCAGTACACGCGCAGCTTACGCGCAGTTCAAAAATTACAAGAATACCGTTTATCACTTAAACTTAACTGCAACTGCACTACAACTTCAGCGGCGCGTTATAAAATTACGTGAATTAGCCTTCTGATCGCTTAACAAATCTTGAGTTTGAACTTTTGTTGTTAAGTAAGTGATCAACTTTGTGCAACGGTTAGGACGGGCATGACGCACATGTTAATGAGTTCTTTTGAGTGTTATAGGAAGACTTCCTTTTAAGTGTTTTTTAAAAGGCCCAGAATGTTTTCTAAGCATTTTGAACTCGTCTTTCAACTTCTTTGCCTTGCTTGTTATTTTTAAAGGACACTATCTAGCCTAAGTACTTATAAACATAACGGAAAGATTTCTGAAATCCTTACTTAGAAAAAAGCTACCACTCTGGTTACCGAATGGAATTGATTCAAAGCTAACATTTTTTATTTTACATAAAAACTCCCTTTTTTCTATACTAGGTGGACCTCCCTCAATTCACGGAAAACATCCCAATGCTACCATCAGAAGAGGACACAGCGCCCGAGAAGGACAAAGGGGATAATGCCTCCATACACAGGAACATGATCAAGCGGTTCAACCAACACTCTATTATGGTTTGTTACACTTTTGTTATGGGTGTTCATTGTGCGTACAGCTAGGGAGTGGAATTTCCTGCCAGAGTCTTGTGTTTCCTGATAGCTACAACCTGGGAGTATTTAAGTCAAGAGTGAATAGGTTACTTCTAGGCAAGCGTGCTCTATCGTCGACCACATCATCGCTTACCATCAGGTGAGATAGTGGTCAAACGGAAGCCTTTCAATAATTAAAAATAAAAATAAAGATTAGGTACACAATTGTTTTAAAAAAAGTAAGTTATCCTCAATTTCTACTACAAATATGTGTGTTATTATTTATAGTTGTAGTAGACGACACGGTTGACGCAGTAACTGAGCGATTGGCTGCTGCGCTGCGTGTCGTGAGTTCGATTCCCTCACGGTACAAATATTATTCGGAAAAATTACTAGTGGGAAAAGTTTAAAAAAAAAATTGAGATAGCTTACTTTAACTTCTCAGAAATTATTGTGTTGCTACAAGGCAAAAATACTAGTACCCAAGTAGTGGGTATGCTACGGTTATGGTAAGAATACTGGCGGGATGCCCCGAGCTACTATACTGCAACTGAGGCTAATTCTAATTTTTATGTTTTGTTATGAAATTTTCGTTCTTTCAAAAGTACTTGCTTTTGACTTAAAACAGTAAGTTCTACTGTATGAATAGTTCTCAATCTGCCTAGCCTTTTCCCAACTATCCTGGGGTCGGCTTCCAGTCCAACCGGATGCAGCTGAATACCAGTATTTTACATGGAGCGACTGCCTATCTGACCTCCACTTCCCAGTGACTGGGTAATACGATACCCTTTGGTAAGACTGGTTGTCAGACTTTCGGGCTTCTGACGACTGTCAAAGAACAACGATTGACAGCCGGGATCAACGGCATAACGTGCTTTCCGAGGCACAGAGGAGTCTCGGTATGTAAAGATGGTCACCCATCAATGGATCAACCCCGGCAAGCGTAGCCTAACCTGATGGATCGCCCCGTGCGGCTGTTATTACTTTAGCCACGAGCTCCTCCTACTATATAAATAGTTCTGCTGGTCTAAATTATTTTTTACTTTATTTTCAGGTGCTCAAAGCTAGTCATAAATCAAATTCTAGTAATAATAATAATAGCAGTAGTAATAAAACGACGAATAACAATAAAGTTGTCGAGAATGGTATCAAAGAATCTAACGGTGTAGGAGAGAAAAGAACAGCAGAAGAAAGTATGGAACAGCCAAATAAGAAGAAGAGAATATTAGAGAGGTTACATTATGAAGACTTAGAAGGTAGAACCGGTACTGAAGATGCTCAGGAATTGAAATTGTCTAAGGTGAGATTTGCTCCTGATTCTTTTTTATATGTAAGAGAAGTCTATAAATCTGTACTGCTGAAATTGGGTATTTAGTAAAACTTGTCGTCTCTTCGCATCAATACATCGTCAAAATCTGTAAGTTGAAATTGATCCCTCACTAGCGACCCGCCCCAGCTTCGAATAGGTCCAAATTATACATCTGAACCTTACCCATGAAACACTCTGTCTATTGGTCAAAATCCCATGGGAATCTGTTCAGTAGTTATTAAGTTTATCGCGAACAGACAGACACGCGGCGGGGGACTTTGTTTTATAATATGTAGTGATGTTTTGAAGTTACCATTACTGTCTATAGAATTATAATTCTGAATTTTGGCCTGTAGGGAGCGTGCAGGAACTAGATGGCGGCACATAAATGTCAATGGTGCCGATTCTGTTTTTCTATAACTAAACTAAAATTAGAGAATTGCTATCTTTTACTAAAAGGCAGTGCGAAAAAAGGACGGCTATAGCTATGAACTAAGTTAGAGATATCAAACTAGTTTACGCCTTGCGCTAACCGTGTTTTTAACCGACTTCGGAAAAGGAGGAGGTTCTATGTTCGACTGTACAATATGTTTTTTTTTTTATGTATGTCCACCGATTTCTCTGTCAGTTGTGGACCGATTTTCAAAATTCTTTTTTTATCCGTAAGAATATATTCCCGAGGTAGTCCCATATAAATTTTATCGAAATTGCTTCAGCGCTTTTTAAAAAACTACACAAAAACGAAAAATACGTATACATAGATGACGTTTTGGTTTTCTCTAATTACGAGTATGTTTAAATTCCACGTTCCATGTTTTTGGGGTTTTTGACAACTAAAAAGTGAAAAATAAAAAAACTTTTTTACAAAAAAAAAAAAAAACAACCGACTTCCAAAAAAGAAAATACACTAAAAATTTAAAAAATAACTTTAATTTTGGAAGTCGGTGTCAAATAACAAAGAAATAAAATACAAACACCGACTCCCGAAATTAAAGTTATTTTTTTAGTGCATTTTACTTTTTGGAAGTCGGTTGTTTTTTTTTAATCGACATGTTTTTACGTGTACTCTTAATTTGTATGGAAATATTAGTTCAACTAAATTTGACAGCTCTAATTTGCGTTCGTCTCTTTCTTGTTTTATTAGAGAGAAAAAGATAGGAATAGCCTAAATTAAGTTTAGTTTGTGTACATCAGAATCGGCACCAATGTCAAGTATTTATAGAGTAAAAAGTTGCAGATTTCCGTCACTTGATGCCAATCTGCGTTATGGGTGCTGTATGTGTGAATAATGCGTGTGTGTATACTTCCTGCAGGATCTATAATAGAGGTGGGTAACTCCGGAGGTACTGATCCAAAGGTGCCGGTTCCGAACGCGGATACGCTAACCTTATTTATTCCTAACAATCCTTACCGGCACCGCGGTGCCAAATGATTCCGAGAGCACCGGAGCCTCGGAGGTAATCTCTCGTTCACTCGGTCGAACACGTCGGAGTCGTGTAGAGGTTTGGTAAAAAGGACACGGACGCGAAGCGACAGTCGATAAACGGTCTTGTTACCATGAAGTTAGAGTTTAAAATTGTTTTGTTCTCCCAAGAGAGCGATACGGTGGGTGACGAACATAATCGAATAATTGATGAAATAAGATCTAGAATAACCTCCTCAAAAGTTAGAAAGCTATTATTTTTATATCGTAATATATACTTTAGTAAGTAATGTGAGCAAAAAAAAAAAAGTTACTTAACTCAGTATTATAAATTTGTTTTTATTTAAGTTCTTTCTTTTTTACGGTTACGCTGTCCGAAATTTAAATCATATGAATAAAATGACATGCTGTTCAGTTCAAAAAATCCAGTGATCCGAATGAATAAAATGTTCCAAATGATCCAGTGATCCGAATGAATTAAATGTTCTGGCGGAGCCGCGGCACCAAAATGAGCGAGAGAGTCCGGTGTCAAACGGTGCCAAAGGAATAACTAAGGTGAACCGGTACCGGACCCGGAGTCGGACTAAGTGAATCAATTCACTTTCCGGAATAAAGATTACCCACCTCTAATCTATAATGGCACCGAAATGTCAATGACAAGTTTTTAAAGGGTAAAAGTTTCGAATTTGCTCCACTCGATGGCACAGTCGACGCCGTACACGTTTCCTATGACAAAGAACCAAACCAAACGTAAACATTGAGTAAACGTGAGCGGTTACGAAAGCAAAAACTTTCTGAAGGGGAACAAACTTGTTTGGTTTCTTTGCGTTTTTTAAAAGAAAAACTCACGTTGTTACGCAGTACTTCGCACGTACGCAGTAGGACTACTTTTTAACCGACTTTCGAAAAAGGAGGAGGTTCTATGTTCGACTGTATGTATGTCCGCCGATTTCTCCGTCAGTTGTGGACCGATTTTCAAAATTCTTTTTTTATCCGAAAGAATATACTCCCGAGGTGGTCCCATTAAAATTTTATCGAAATTGCTTCAGCGCTTTTTGAGAAACTGAACAAAAACGAAAAATACGTTTACCTCGATGACGTTTTGGTGTTCTCCAAATGTTTAAATTCCATGTTCCATGTTATTGGGGTTTTTAGTTCTGGGGTATAACAACTAAAAAGTGAAAAATAAAAGACTTTTTTACAAAAAAAAACCGACTTCCAAAAAGAAAAATACACTAAAAATTAAAAAATAACTTTAATTTCGGAAGTCGTTGTCAAATAACGGAGAAGTACAAACACCGACTTCCGAAATTAAAGTTATTTTTTAATTTTTAGTGTATTTTTTTTTGGAAGTCGGTTGTTTTTTTTTGTAAAAAAGTTTTTTTTTTGTAAAAAAGTTTTTTTTTAATGTTTTCTTTTCAGCAACAAAGGGTTACGAAGCGGAAAATGACAATAAACATAATTCTCTAAGAATTTCCTTGAACAGGAAAGTGGTGGGTGGGATATTGTTTTGATTATTTTTTTGTCCCACAGATAGAACGGTATCTCCTTGGCCCATCGAGTCAGACGCACCAAACACATACACAAACAAATAACCCACCACCTTTATCTGCATTAGCATCTATATGTCAAGTAAGTAAAACAACACAACAGTTTATGCTACCTGATCCGTCGTACCGTACATGGTCGAAAAGTTCGCTCGAGACACTTGTTTAAGTGTCTCGAGCGAACTTTTGTAGAACCAACTAAGGCGTACGCTCACCGCTACATCATTTAGTTGACACCTACAATAGGCAGTTTGGCTCAACTGATATTATGTTTCTCAGCAAGACTATATTTAGAAAAGAAATTGTTACTATTTTAAGTGATCATCATAACCCTAATAATTAAGTAGGTAATGTTTAATTTTATTCTGTTTATTTTTATATCGTTCCTTCTAACAACTAGTAGATCTGTTTAGTAATATGTGGATAACGTTCTGAGTAGTATCTTTGTTACTTCTATTATTAAGTTCTAACTTATGTATGTCTAATTATTATTACACTGCTGTTTGTTGTCCCTAAATAAATAAATAAAGCGTTTGAAGGTGTGATTTTATAGCCGACTGTACCTTCCGACACGTCGCCTGCCGCTATTTCATAGACACAGAAACGAGTACTGTCGCGGCGACACGTCGCCTGTTGCTTACGCCTGCAGTCGGCTACGGAAACACACCTTCAGGAAATCGTCTGGGATCAGAATCCAAACAGTAATTGTAAATGAAGTTATGATTCTAGAAAATGTGTGTATAATGTCGTGAGATACAAGTAAATGCAATGTCGTAATCCATCAGATATGGTCCTAAATAAGTATCTTGGGGAACTCTAAATATTATTTAGTGCGAGAAATGAATTCTTGATTTAGCGTATTTCTTTGAATAATTACTATCTAACTTATAAGTTTCTATCTACACCTATAAAAGCCAAATTAACAAAATATTTTTTTTACCAGATTTCTTAGTAAAATTATACTGCAAACAGTGTCGAAAGCATTAGAATGGTCGAAATGCAAGCCTTATTGACACTTGTTGTTTTTTTTACTATTTCTTCGATTCCTGTACGTGTATCAAATAAATCTTTGGCTGTCTGTTTGTTATGTTTTCTCTTTTTTCCCAAATAAATAATGTTTTTCGTGGTGTAGGCCTGGTCGAGCGGGCAGCAGTGCCAGCGACCAGTGCGGGTGAGCGCGGGCGCGTGTGTGGGCGCGCTGGGAGAGCTCAGTCCGGGCGGAGCGCTCATGCGACATCACCACGCCGCGTCTATGGCACGTGAGTAATTATCATCATCCAATATCCCATATCCACTTGAATAAATGGGGTTTAGAGATAAAAGTGCTTGAAAATGTCTCGAAATGGTTGAATAGTGAGTGGAACTGCATGCGAAGTCGGCGCCTGCCTGATACGTTAGCTGCAGGTTGGTACAGAGGTCCTCCACCTTTATCACACTTCTTTGACTTCCAGCGTCTTTTTAAAGGCACGGCGCTCTTCTGCCCAAAAATTACTCCTATCTAAATGATAAATGATAAATGATAAATGATAAATGATGTTTATTCAGTAAATAGGTTACAAGGAACACTTTTACACGTCAATGTTTTTTTGTCAGTTTAAGCTAGATGAGGCCGGTGTTTCCTAGCTGACTACCCTGAGAAGAAACACCGAAACAAACTCAGAGGTCAAAGTCTCTTTTAGTGTTCAAATCCATACAATGTGGACTGGTTAGATCCTATGAGAACCATGTACGTTTATGTCTGGGATGAGCTTTATGAAGAAAGCAACACACGAATTCGAGTGGACCTGTCCAGACAGTGCAAGCATTTGTCAGTCATCGCGAAGCTCAACTCAGAACTCTGAGGTGCTCAACGAACCGACGAACAATACCAAAGTAAGGACATTTGAGTAGGCCGCAAAAAATACTCAAACTGCCAGACAATCATAGAATCTACATGAATATAACGACATACATAGTTCTCGCATTCACATTATTCTATATGAGGACCATGCAGCTTAGTGTCTGTAGTGGTCTTTTGAAGAAAGAACCAAACATATTTGAGTGGACCTGTCCAGTCAGTGCAAGCATTTGTCAATAGTCGAATAGCTCAACTTAAAAACCACTAAGGAGCTCAATGACATGACGAACAATACCAAAGAAAAGACATTTGGGTAGGCCGCAAAAGTACTCAAACTGTCAGACAACGTTGAAAATTACTGTAAAAAGGAGGAGAAAATAATAATAATAACCCACATAGTCCTCACATTTACAATAATTAAGTAATAAAAAAAAATAAAAAAAATATAATACTTTACAAAGTAAATATTTGTGTCAAACAAAATAGTAATCATAATATGTCAATCAAAAAATAAAAATAAATATAATACTTAACAAAGTATTCAAGTCAAAAAAAAAAAAAATAAAAATAAATATAAAATGTCAATAAAAAAATAAAATAAAAAATATAATACAATACTATACAAGTATTCATGTCAAAAACGAATATTAAAAAAAAAAATATATATATAAAAAATTTTTCATCAGTAAGTAGTACATATGAAAACAATGGCTCATGTATATCATTGAAGCAGCTCAATCCCACGCCTTTTTGTCCTCAAGAAAGTCATTAATTGTGTAAAAAGCTTTCTGGCATAGCTTACGTTTAATAAATGATTTAAATTTATTTATGCTTAGTTCTTGAATTTGGCTAGGAAGTTTATTATAGAAACGTATACATTGACATCTAAACGAACCACCTATTTTTTTCTTGAGCCTGGTTTTTGGTACAATAAATTTGTGTTTGTTCCTAGTATTTATGCTATGGATATCACTGTATCTTTTAAACAGATTAATATTTTTATGTGCATACATGAGATTCTCATAAATATATTGAGAGGGAACAGTCATAATATTAATCTCTTTAAATTTGTCTCTGAGGGAGTGTCTGGGACTTAATTTATAAATTGCACGAATAGCCCTTTTCTGTAAAACAAAAATTGTCTGAATATCGGCGGCATTTCCCCACAACAGAATGCCGTACGACATCACACTATGAAAATAACTAAAGTATACTAAACGAGCTGTCTCTAAATCAGTTAAACCACGAATTTTCCTTACGGCGTATGCTGCGGAGCTAAGTTTTTTGGACAGTTTATCTATATGGGGGCTCCACTGAAGCTGCGCATCCAAAGTTAAACCTAAGAACACTGTGGAATCCTCGGGTTTCAACTCTTCACCCTTTATTGACACACTAGTGTTCACTTGTATTACATTGGGTAATGTGAACTTTATGCATTTTGTTTTTTTCTCGTTAAGGAGAAGATTATTGACATTAAACCAGTTAACTACAGTTGAAAGAGCATTATTTACATTATCAACAACCACCTGCTGACGTTTGAGTTTAAATAAAAGTGAAGTGTCATCTGCAAACAGCACTATATCATGTTTATCCTTTATGAGGTAAGGCAAGTCGTTGATATAGATTAGAAACAAAAAAGGACCCAGAATTGAGCCTTGAGGAACCCCCATTCTGACTACAGACCCGGAAGACCTTTTGCCGTTCACATCAACTCTCTGAATCCTATTACTCAAGTATGAAGTAAGAAGATCCAGGGAGGCGCCCCGGACTCCGTAGTAGTGCAGCTTCCTGATCAATGTATCATGGAGAACGCAATCGAAAGCCTTAGACAAATCGCAAAAAATGCCCAACGCATCGCATTTATCTTCCCATGCATTATAAATGTGTCCCAAAAGTTCAACACCAGCATCAGTTGTTGAACGACCCTTTGTGAAACCAAACTGTTTGTTGTGTAATAATTTGTGTTTATTAAAATATCTTTGAATTTGATCTAAAATAATTTTCTCAAAAATTTTACTAAAAGTAGGTAGCACTGATATAGGTCTATAATTAGTAGGGTCTGATGTACTACCCGATTTAAACAATGGTATAATTTTACTATATTTCATTAGATCAGGAAACTCACCACAATCTATACAATTATTAAAGATTACTGCTAAAGTAGGTGCTACAATGTCTATAATAGACCTAGCAACGTCAACAGAATTACCCCATAGATCTGCAGTCTTTTTAACATTTAAAGTATTAAAATTATCTAAAAAAGTAAATTGAATTTGAGAAATAAAAAAGACGTGTGGCACTCGGAGACTGCCGCGGTAAAGCTATTGCATAGCATTTTTTATCAACTTATGCAATTATAATTATTTATTTATTTTATTTATGCAGTTTTTATTTTCTTTGATATTAATTCAAGTTACACTTTTTACACGCACGTAAGAAGTTACACTTCTTTGGCGTAACAAGATAAATATCATCATCATCATCATCATCATCGTCATCGTCATCGTATCACCGCTGTGCCGGTCGGAGTGAGGGGTGTTAGGTTATTTTCGTTACGGAATTTCTGGATTCGGTCTCCACGCTCAAGGCCCGCGATAGAAGCTATGCAATAGCTTAAAAATAATTAAACCGAGAGTCGGCTGTCTGTCTTTCACAGGGCTAAAGTGTATGGTAGTTACAGCGGCTGTTTTCCACTTGGGATTACACCATGAGTTACCTTAGCTCGAGGATACTCTTATACGTCGCCAACCAACCTAGCAACCATCTCAGAAGCTGTTCCTAAATAATATTATAGTTTAATAAAACTAAAAACACGCTTAGAGTGGATTCATTTTATTTTCCGTATTTTTCTCTGCAGTCTTTCATTTCATACCCATATCATGGCAATGCATAAAAAATTAATAGTCCGCCATATTAGATTTAGAACGCTGTCACTTAGCTAACCATGCATTGGTGCTGATTGTGTTGTGCACAAACTAAACATAATTTAGGCTATTGCTATCTTTTTCTCTCTAATAAAACAAGAAAGAGACGGACGTAAATTAGAGCTGTCAAATTTAGTTGGAACTAATATTTCCATACAAATTACCGACTAAAAACACGGTAAAGCGCAAGGCGTAAACTAGTTTGACATCTCTAACTTAGTTAATAGCTATAGCCGTCCTTTTCTCGTACTGCCTTTTAATATAAGATAGCGATTCTCTAATTTAAGTTTAGTTATTGAACAAGAGAATCGGCACCATTGTCATCCAAACTAAACATGTATGCAAAATTTCAGCTCAATCGGAAACCGGGAAGTGGGTCAAATTTAACTGCTAATTTTTTTTTACATACTTGGTTAGTTACAGATCAAGCTAATAAAGTCGTGTTAAAATCATCTTTCCTTTCCAGAACTAATACCTCCTGACGTGAAGTCAGAACTCCACCGCATGTACCTATCGGGCGGCGAGTTACTTAGAGAGCTGTGGCGGTGCTTCCCCCAGCCGGGCGCTGCGCCGGAAACGGAAGACACGACCGCTCGTGCTGAGAAGTTCTATGATGCTCTGCTCAGATTTAGGAATGTTAAATTGAGGCCTTTTGAGGTGAGATTTTCTTATTTTACTGATGCAAAACGTTATTTTTTTCATCTTATTTTCGAGTCTATGGTAAATTCCTGAAATTGTTTGGGCCCAGTAGATGTCACGTTAATTGCAGCATCGGTAGCAGTAATTAAGTTCTCAGTGCTCCGCGGACCACAGGTTAGGAACGAATGCTGTACCAAAACATTCAACCAATATTTTTTACAAGATTTTATTTAACTTGCAATGTTTGTATGTATGTTTGGGCACAGATAATGTAATACTAGTGTATAGATGCCTCATCCCATACAAAGAAACGGTACCACCATAACTACGGGTTTTCGACTTGAACAAGCAACTTTTGTTCTTCGTTCGGGCCTGTCCTCTACACCTCGCTAGATGTTGTTAGCAGCGACGGCTTGCAAGTTGAATAAATTTACATAAAGTCTTGGCAATATTTTCTCACAGATTGAGGAATAAAACTAAAAAAACTTTATAGTATTTTGCCAATGGGATGGAAAATGTTTCAATATACAAATTTTAAAGAGGCGAATGGTTTAACTTTGAAACTTCAAAGAGTGCATGTGGCACAAGAAATATAAATACCTAAGGATTCGTTCCAATAAACATCTAAATTTGAATTAGTAGCCAATTATTCCACAATTTTATGCTTAGGGTAGTTTATTAAATAAGAAAATACAGTTTTGACCATATTTTTTTTTTCTTCAAAACATTAATAATACTTAAACTTCAATAAGAAATCGATGCATATTACGCCATCTATTGTTTTTTTGTTTGAACAAAATTTTCTTTGTTCGAGATGAGACCGCATGGTTTGGGTCAAATTTTGCAAGCTCAATTAGAACCACTTCCTCATATCTTATGGAGCAGTGGTGGCCCAGTGGTATTGGCCGCGACTTACAAGTAGGTCGTGAGTTCAAACCCAGGCAGGCGCTTTACTTTGTGTAAATTATTTCATCACCACTGCTCTCAAAACGGTGAAGGAAAACATCGTGAGGAAACCGACATGTCCTAGAACCAAAAATTCGAAGACATATGACATCCACCAATCCGCATTGGGCCCGCGTGGTGGATTACTGCCCACACCCTCTCACAGAGAGGAGGCCTGTGCCCCAGCAGTGGGGACATTAAAAGGCTGATGATGATATCTTATGGAGTTGAATTTTTACGTGGTGGTTCAGTTCCGATGACAATGCATTTTTATGTTAAGCATGGCCAGAATTGACATCCAGGATTAGCTCCAGATAAAGGAACTCTTCAATGCTTAACAGCACGGACACGAAATGTTGTGTACACATCATCATCATCATTGTGATAGCCGGTATAATAGCTTGTTTATAAAATGTTTTTAACTATTAACTTATTTCTCAGGAAAAAATGCTTCGCGACTTAACGCCGCTTGCGACGACTTTGACGCGGCATATGAATCAGATGATAGAAACAGCCTGCTCGAAGTACGCGGTCTGGCAACAACGCCAAGCCAAGCTGCGGTAGTAGTAAGTCCTACATAGTCGTTTGTACCGTCAGCAGAAAGACAAATTAGACAAATGAAAAAAAAAATGAAGTGATGAAGATACTGTCGGTTTTTTTTTGTTTAGTAAATAATTTCTCAATTGTTTTTTTTACCTTTTTGTGATTTCTTTATGTTATAAAATTTCATTGTTAATCTTTTATTGTTACATTACACTTTTTTTATCGAACTCAAGACAATAAGACATACAAAGTGGAGTTAACTTATTGTTGTCTCCACCTGGTATAGTGCTTTTATTATAATTGAAGATTCTCTTTTTCTTTTATCCACGATAGGATGGCTAAAAACTTGTTTGTTTATGTTTTGTGGAAGAGACAGTAATTGTTCGGGGTTTAATTGAGTAAGTTTAAAAATCCCAATAATTTTCCAATCCGTCTTAATATCGGATTGACTTAGACTAAGTGGTTCTATATTAGTATCACAAAACTGTAATCATTGCATTTTAATAATTAAAAACTTTAAAAAGACTCGAATACACGCTTTATAACACAAAAAGCAATTGATAGAATTAAAAAAATAGTGTATGCTTCTAAAAGGGTTCTGTGATAATAAGTGAACACAATTGCATAAAAAAATATTTTGCTAAAAAATAATTGTAAACTTTTCTGCTGACGGTATTTTTTTTGTGTAATAAATGCGACGAAATTGTCGTCTGTTGTACGTTAGCTAGATGTGGCGAGAGACCAAATGCATAATAGTCGCCTTTATTTTTTATTCCATTGCCTGTTTTACACTGAAATTTATTTTATCAAAAGTATTGAAGCAAGCAATATATATAAAATGACGCGATGTGATAGACTTTACCTGAAAAATATCTTTTATTGTGGTTGTTGTTATCTTAGAGCATTTAAATTGTAAAAATCACGAGATATTTTTTTTTACGTTAAAATGTATGACAGTTCAAAATTTATGAAGAATTCGATGTATTTCCCTTGTCTTGTAAGTACAAATTTAAGAGTGATTCTGTATAAAAACTTATTGTAAAATTCCCCTATCCCCTACAAATTAATTAGGTGTAAATATTGTAAATTACGCACAAAATTAAACATGATCTGATGCTCTAAGAATCTCATGATAAAAGTCCAAAAATATTAAAGGATATCTCTCCTAAAATATCCTTTAAAAAACTCCTATAAAAACCAAAACTGCCCTTTGTAAATAGATAACAGAAACAAGACTGAATTTTAAAACCATTGCTGTTCCCTTTAATTTATAAACGAACTTTCTCGTCACATCTTACAGAAAATTGCAAAGAAAAAACTGTACATATGCCTGTCTTATGTATAATTTGTGAATACCTAATATCATTTAGATATGTAAATTGGGACCCACAGACGCTTAGACGGTTGGATAGTCGTTGGCTAGTCGTTGACTCGACTATTTTGTCGCACAATTATTTTAGACTATTTCCTATCAGCTTCACCCGCGTGATAGTCTGAAATTATCTCGAGGAAACATAGGTACTCAAGGGATAAAAATTATGACATTTCCCAAGGTCCCAATTTGTCTCTATACCAAAAATCCTCGGGGCTTTGTGAGATAGATAGATATGTATAATGTTTATTAGACCTTGTTTTGTACACCACAATAGGGATGATTTCTGGGTACAAACATAATAATTCTATTTTGTCCGTAATGATACGCGAGCCTAACAAAGATAAAAAAAGAAAGCATAAAAGACATCAAAGTTCAGGAGTAGAGGCATGTTACGTCACTTGTAGGTGAAAAGTGATACATTTTTAACATAGGTGTGACTTCACTCATTTTAACGCACTGTATCGTCCTCATTGTTTGTTTACGTGACAAAAAAAATACGTGTCCAAGTTTCTGGGTAACCTAACCAACGGATCGAATATAACGCAACTCTTAAAGCTAGTTTTTCAAATGTGCGCCTCTTTGTGTAGTAAATAAAGTTCTATATTGTATCGCTGGCCTGGTTCTTACATTCATGGCATAGTAATGTTTATTTCGACTTCTTGATACGAGAGTTTCATAAAAATTCGGTTCCATTTTGGAATTTGTATATGAAGCGGGTAGAAGCTCTGAAATGTCAATGTCAAGTATTTTTAGAGTAAAAGCTTCGGAATTTCGCCATTAGATGGCAGAGTCTACGCCGTGCACGTTCTCTATAGTGTTTAGTGCCTTTCCTCTGTAATATAACCCTTTTTGTACCTAAACTAGAATTTGCGATAAATATACTTACCGGGTTTAAATGAGTATACAATGTCATGTTCTTATTATATTAGAAAAAACATTAGTCTGTGCGACTCTAGTACAAAAAATAAAAACGGATTCTTCCAAGCGTCTAATCGTCCGTGAATGTCCCACCTTAGCGTACGTAATAAAATATAATTTAAAAAAGAAATAAGTGCATTTTGAAGAACCAAATCTAACTGAATGAATAGTACTAATTGCGTTGATTGAATAATGTAATAATTCACTTTAAAATAATAAAGCTGCATCGAGATTGTTTTTGGTTGTTTTCTTTATGTAATAAAACTTGTTTTTATGTTGTTGGTAACATGTTGCTGGCAACATTTCATTCAGAAGGTGTTTGTAACATGTAATCATGTTTTTGCAACAATGTTGCACAACTTTTGGTAACCGTAAATATTCGAAATAAAAAGTGCCAAGATATTTTGAAGATATAGCTCCTCCATTTTTCTTTTTGTATTTTGTGCCTTTAATAGGAAAGCAGTGATTGTATAAAATAGTAAACAATTTGATGCAGTTTAAAGTCACACTATAGTGTTCACGCGAACGAAACTGTTAGCAGTTAACTTTCAACAGAATTTAAGGTTATACCAACAGATTGTGACTCAGTTTCTGGAACGAAAGTTATAATAAAAATATTTGAAAAATTGCCAAACTCACGTTAGCTGATGTGATTGGTTAAGTAAATTCGCGTTTTATTTGTGACGCATCGATAAATTCTTTCCGGAAACCAGGATTAAACGTGTTATTTTATTACTGTTTTGATAGTTAACTGCTAAAAATTTCCAGTAAAATATTAGCAACTTTCTAATACTCTAATAATGTTCCAATATTGAACGTAACTGAAGTAATGTTTAAAAATTGGCGACAATAAATCGCATTATTTGTAGTATAAGTTGGGAAAGTCCAAATTATCTCGTTACCATACATATTGGCTAAATTTAATTATTTTCCTGTGTTTCAATGGCTGATATTGGCAAGGTTTCACTGTATTGATGATAGGTAGGTATAATTGAGTTTATGTAATTCGAGATAATTTCAATCCATCGCCACTAACTCAAGTATCGCCTTTAGCGTAATGTATTTAAAGTAGAATTTTAAGTGATCATTCTTACTGGAAAGGCCCTTAAAAAAGTATGGGTTGCAATGGAGTTTTAACTTTGTTTTGAATGACAGTTTTTTGTTCCAAAATTATGATTATCTCGAATTCTGAATTCAAATAAAGGTAGTTATAGTACGCGATAGCAAGAGAGTTGGTAGCTCTAAAGACGGATAGGCAATTGTCAAAGTTGTCATTGATACGTTTTGAGGAAGGGATGGCGCTATACGATCTGTATAGCCCCATCTGATTCTCGCACTGAAGTAATACTTTGACACTTGCCCATACGACCAAAGTTTTTATTTGAATACGCATAGACTATTTGCCTCTTTCTCTAACAGAATGTGTTGGAGTGAGAGGTGAATAGTGGACAGTATTTGTTTTTAACTTATGGAATTCTTTAACAAATTATATAGGTACCCTTGCTATCGCTGCCTGTAATAAGGTTAAAGTGTTTTAATACGAATGCTATATAGACAAAGGGAGGCTAATATATGCCATTGTTAACAGGACACCTTTAGGTTATTAAAAAAAAACGAAAATTTTGATATTTTTAAGCATTAATGTTAATTTTGGTGTTTCTGCCACCTTTATATCACATTCGTTATTTTTTTCAATGTTTTTAATACTTTGTGACACAAAATAGAATGTGACATAGTGTTGTGACGTTCTTGTGCTGTGTCCATATCGATACTTTGATCGACTTCTAAATGTGTTCTAGTATGTATAATTATTTATATTAATAATCCTGTATTTTTAAACCTTCCACTAGTACCATCTGATAGAGCAATAATATTTATTTTAGATATTTAATTATAATGTGTTAAGAAGTTTGTTGTTCAGTATGTAAAGTTAGTGTTCTTTCTATTTTGTGTCAAATTGTAAATTACTATCGAAATTATGTTAATTCAGTTTTGAAATTATTAAAAGCTATTTTTTTAGATCTCTCTAAGATATTTGCACCCGTTTAGTATCGAATTTGTTTTTACACAATGTAATTTTTGTACTGACATCACCAGCATTTCGTCGGCGTCAGTGCAGGACCTTCTAAATGCCAAAAAGTATTTTTTACAGGAGACAAAAAAAACTTTCTTAAAAGTGTTGCGAACAATTTAATACAACTTTTTGTACATTATTGGTTTATTTATATTATATAGATAATATTGACAAGGATTTTAGATGCAAAATTAAATCATAGAATTCATTAATTCACTTAAAAGGAAATGCACTAACTAAGTTAATAAAATGTAAGTAGATACAAGGTAATGCGTTGCTACTCATAGAAATAAAACTAAATTTAAATTAAAATAACTTTATTAAAAATAAGCTTTATTGCTTGTTATTATTTTGTTACTTAATTACGATGTGGCAGAGACTCGTAATACGGCCAACAGTCCCTGGGGATTACATTTTTAATCTCTTGTAAATCTTTAAACTTCCTTTCAGTAATTGACAAAGGGGCAGAATGTAATTTTGGGAATTCAGCATGAGCCAGGTTTATATTCTTCGGTCTGTGTGGTAACAGTCGATATTCTTCATCGAATTGCAGTTTGTAAGATATGCCCTCACATGTATATTTTATAGCTTTAAGCTGAACTACCACAGGATCTCCAACACTTCGACCAGGGCGTATCGATGCATGCTTTAACAGAGGTTTGTATCCATAATCACGAAAGAAATCAAAAGTAGGCACGAAAACATCATACGGATTTCGTTTTCTAGCTTCCTGAGAAATACGGTGATAATCACTTGGCAAATAAATGTCACGATTTTTTAAGGCACTTTCAATAGTACTGTGGACGGAGTCGCACTCCATTTGACTGTGACCTTTGGTTAGGTACTTTTGAATTATTTCAACATTATATTTTTCGGCAAGACTTAATAGTGCATTGGACATTATAACATTTCGGTTCTGAGCTGTACAACCATCAGAGTATATTATAATAGGACGATAATCACCTTTTTCCAGAAAATTAGATTTCAAGTAATGAACCAAAAAAGAAGCAAAAGTTGAAGCTGAGCCGTCACTAACAGTTTCATCGAACCAGTTGCAAATTGCATCATTTGTGGCAAGATTATAAATTGTAAAATTATGGTTACATACGAGGGTCATTCAATAAATACTTAGCCTACAAAAACTAAACGAAAATTTTGGAAAAGTGGCAATTTATTTTTCAACATAGTCTCCTTTTAGTTCGATACACTTAGCCCAGCGATGCTCCAACTTTTTTAACCCGTCCGAAAAATAGTTTTTGTCAAACTCTGCAAAATAGGCCTCCGTGGCGGCGATAACCTCCTCATTCGATCCATATCTATTCCCGGCGAGTGATTTTTTCAGATTAGGAAACAGAAAGAAGTCACAAGGGGCCAAATCTGGAGAATACGGTGGATGGGGCAGCAATTCGTAGCGTAATTCGACCAATTTGGCCATGGCAACGGCAGACGTGTGAACCGGTGCGTTGTCGTGGTGAAACAGCACTTTTTTCTTCGCCAGATGGGGTCGTTTTTTCTTTAATTCGGCATCGAATCGGCCCAATAAATCGGCATAGTAAAGCCCTGTAATTGTTTTACCCTTCTCGAGGTAATTGATGTTGATCACACCTTGTGAATCCCAGAAAACGGTGGCCATAACGTTTCCGGCCGATTTTACAGTTTTCGCCTTCTTTGGAGCACGTTCCCCGGTCTGGATCCATTGTTTTGATTGCTCCTTGGTCTCTGGTGTGTACCAATGGATCCAGGTTTCATCGACGGTCACAAAACGACGCAAAAACTCCGCTGGATTCCGCTTAAACAGCGCCAAACACGTCTCCGATGTGGTCTCACGGTTGCGCTTGTTTTCTGGTGTGAGTAAACGCGGCACCCATCGCGCCGACAGCTTTCTCATGCCGAGTTCCACGTGAAGAATATGATGCACTGTTCCTTCTAAAATGCCTACAGTCTCAGCTAGCTCCCGAACCTTCAATCGGCGATCTGCCAATACGAGATCATGGATTTTTTTAATGTTTTCCTCCGTAGCAGCTGTTTTCGGTGCACCTGGACGTGGTTCATCAAAAACCGACGTACGGCCACGTGCAAACTCGTTGAACCAATTCTTGACGGTGGCCATCGATGGAGAAGAGTTACCGTACACAGCATCCAAGCGCTCTTTGATTTCGATGCGCGTTTTCCCTTCCAAAAATAGGAATCGAATCACCGAACGATATTGCTCTTTTTTCATTTTTGTATGACCGATCGACACGTTCGCTTCCATAAGTTGTCTAATTAAAACTAATGATGGGATTGGAATGAAAATTTGTAAAAATAATTAAAAAAGAATGTGCTACACTGTGGTAAAACTCTTTTGAAACTACAGCGCCCTCTGGCGATGAGGCTAGGTACTTATTGAATGCACCTCGTAGCTTAGTCCGATAGTAAAGTGCATTGGCTTTCGTCATAGGAGACAATTTAACAGCTTGGACATCCATTGTTAAGACATGACATTCACCCTCCAAAGCCCTGATTTTGTCTTTACTTTTTTCGTCTCTTGCTTTCTTCTTTTCAGCTTGATGAACCTCATACTCATGTTCTGGTAAATGCTTGTTAGTGTAGGCCAGACATACGTCACACTGGTCCTTACGAGGCTTAAACAAAGAAACATTCATTTCTGAAAGAACATCTTTCATTTTGTTAATTGTTAGTGCATTTATATCTTCATTTTCACAACTAGACTTATAAACATTGTACAGCGACTGGTAAGTAGTAAATGTTTGTTCCAAGTACAATTTGTTTGTAGTTTTGCGACAATAATGGCTGGGTAATTTATTAAGAAGAGTAACGAATTTTTTAAGAAACTCAAGCCGATCGATGTTCTTGTTTTCTCTAGGGGCTCTGGAGGCAACAGCTGTCGAGTTTTGTTCTATAACACCATGCTTGCTTTTTGCCGACCAATCTGCAATTGACCACTGACCTAGTCCAGTCGTGTTTAAGTACATGGTTTTACAAACAAGTAATAAATGATTTCTTATTTGCAAATGGTAAGCTAAAGAATGAGAACGCCTGCTATTTCCTTCTGTAGTCTTACGTTTAGCTTCACGGGTGAAGACAGTGTTAGAAACAAAAACTTTCCTCTGATCCCAGTTCATTTTAGTCCATAAATCCTTAAATATCTCCTGACGATCTGTTTCGGTTATCTCATAACATTTTTTCGTCGAATTTGTGATTTTTGTGTCTTTTTTGCTACAAATACATCTAGGTAGTAATTTTCTTTCGAATCTTTCCGTATCATTAAATGTATTTTTTTGTCCTTTTGGTTTCCGAAACCCTAGATACTTCTGTCCTTCCATTCTCTTCTTTTTATTCAAAACTCTTTGATTTTCTTTAGAACGCTTTCTTTTCATGGGTTTTGTATTCAGTGTTGTTCCACTCGTACTAGGCTGGTTCATAATTGTTGAGTTCTCATTGTCATTTGCAGCTACAACATTTTCATTTGCTTCTTGATTTGATGCCACAACAGAGGGTAATTCGATATTGTCCGGTACTTGTTTTTCTTCTGAAGCTTTTTCTTCTGGTTCTGTATGATTACTTGATGGAATTAGTGCTAATATTTCAAATCTGTCTTTTATAGCATCTGGTAAAATTATAGGTTCTTCAGTTTGTGTAGTGTCATTATTTAGTATTTCCTGACTTGTTGAGGTACCGTTCATTAATGTTACGTTATCATAGCTATTATTTACTGTAGATACACAGCATTCCATAATTACTGTTTGTTCAAATTTTGGCATTTCAACAAGAACCAAATTTTTCTCTATTGTGACTTCTTCATTTTCTCCCGGTACATTTACTAATTCTGTGAAATCGTCAGTAGATATCTCTTTTAATGTTTCAAAAGTATCGCCTATTAACTCTGGCAACGCCAAAGATTCTTCGTTAATGTTGACTTTAGTTAAATTAACAGTATTACAATTGTCAGTATCGGGAAATAACTCTTCCAAGGTCTGAACATCGGGTAGAAATTCTTCAACAACAGGCAAAGTATTTTGAGTATTGGTTTTAGAAGCAATTGACGTAATAGTATCACTCTCATTCGTTTTATTTTCTTTTAATAGCTCTTTCCTTTTTTGGTGACTATTTTGGTTAATTTGTGAATCAATTTGGAGAGCCATCATGAGAATTTTTTTATTTCTTTTATTTTTTGAAGTTAACATTGTGACTGTGGACAAAAGAAAATACCTATGTTCTATTAACGTAGTCAATGTATTAACAAAGTATTCAAATAACAAAGATTTTTCCTAGGAATGAATAACACAAACTAAACCTTTGGTTTAAGTTTGTGTTATTCATTTGTTTGAAAAATAATACACAAACAATGACAACCGAAAAACAAAAAGTAAGAATAAGTTGAACTTATTTTTCGTCAAATTCCACTACACGAGAACTATATTATATACCTACATAATTAATATATTATTAAGGTGTATTTTGTATTATAATAATCAAAATAAGTAAAGGGAGCTAGTAAAAATTTAATGCAATAACTTCTATCTCCTAAGATTTCTTAAATGTGTCTAATGCATTACCTTCTATGTACATCGCCAAATCAAACTAAAATTAACTTAACAGCAATTTTCCTAAATAATACGTGTTTCAATCAGTTACAAAGTAATATAAGTAAACAATATGAATTATTTTGTAAATATAATACTCACATGTACTTTTTGATGCTAGAAATAGAATATTAACAATCACGACACTATTTTGTGTAACGAATTGTTTTAAACTGCAGCTACAAGGTCCTGCACCAAAATTTTTGAATTGACGTTTAGAAGGTAATAGATTGTACTGTTTTACCGACCAAATGCACTTTCAAGCTAGTTTATCGTTTCATCACTAGATGGCGGGATACATCATGCAATCATTTTGTCGATAAAAATGTTTTTACCAAGAATTGCAGTTACAAGGTCCTGCACTGACGCCGACGATTTGTAATAATTTCATTTCATAGTTTCATTTACCTCAGTAAGTTTTTAAATAATGTTTCTAAATAAACGGGTGCCCAATGTAAATGTTCCTGAAGCAATATTACTAATAAACTGATCATTTAGTTTATTTTTTCATACTTGTTCATTTCGTGATACGTAAAAGAATATTTTTGAAAGTGTTTGGGTGATAGTGTACAAGAAGCAACACACCGTAGGCATAAATTCTTTCTTCTTTAAAATCTCTTCTACTATTTATGGATGAGAGCCGAGGTTGTTCTATGGTCAGTTTTTAGAAGACATAGTATTCATCTATTAAAGCCAGTTTGCAGACCAAGACCTAAAGCTTCGGTCTCTTGATCGGAACTTACAACGCAGTGGTATGCGGTGCCGGACACATAATTTCCTCACCGCTGACGCATACTATGACGGAACCAAATACCATTTTTGAGTTTTACACACGAATGTCTCTGACTTACTGCTTAGGTCGCATAGCTGAGGAACGTTAAGCCGCGTACAGACATTGCGAGGCATGCGCCGCGAACGGCGCACAACGATGTTGTAGCACATACCTCGCCACGAATATTAAGGTACACACCTTGCGAGGCACTCGTTGTGCGCCGTTCGCAGCGCATGCCTCGCAATGTCTGTACGCGGCTTAACAGTTCAGTTTGCTTACATAGTTTGCGGTGTTTACGCAAGTATAAAAAATTACCTCAGTTATGCTAGCTAAGTTTCTACTTGAATTTATAATTCAATGTAAATTCAATAAATTTTGAAGTCGTCATTTATACAATATATCCGGGTTTGTAGTAATAAAACTTTAAGGCCGGTATTTACACTTAATTTTATCAATAAAAACACCCCCATAAGGGGTGCAATCTATACCTACACCCTCAAAGATAGAGCAATTTAAGTATCTGTCTAACCATAAATTTGGTTCTAGGTTTCACAGAGGTGTACATTTAATGTTATTTTTACGGCCATAGCATAGAGAATCTTAAAAAAGTATTCAACTAACACTAAAAAGATAAGATGTTTTTTATTGAGCCCTATAAACCGATTTTTGAACGTAATTTCACTTTTTTTTTGCATTTTTTATATTTCTAATTTTTTTTAGGGTTTAACACGTGTCTTTTTTGGCTTTTTTTGCTAGTCTGAGCTGTTCTACTCTGATAAAAGAATAACAGTTGTAAGCCAAAGCCTGTGAAACCTAGGTCCAAAGTTATAGTTGTTAGACTATTTGGATATCGAAATAAATAAGGCAGATACTAAAATTTCTCTATCTTTGAGGGTGTAGAGATTGTAAAATTAAGTGTATATACTGCGCTTCGAATTTTATTACTACAGACCCGAACATATTGTATAAAAAAGGCTCCAATAAAAGTATTGGTTTTTTTTTTACAGTTGAATTTAAACTTACGAAGTAGCCGTTTTATAAAACGGGTCACTGAGCTGTGATAACTTTGGATTGACTTGGAATTATTAGTTATATTTAAGGTTATTTCTTTTTCAAAATTAGTTTCTCATTCTTTTCTTTGGGTTTTGATTTTTCTGTAATATTGCTATATTTCTAATCATTTTTATATGAAATCTACGAAAACTATGTGTTATTTTAACCCAACTGCCCCAGAAGGAGGGCAATGTTTTTGAATGTAAGATTTAGCGTGGTAACAATTCGTTTCAATCGGTACGCATTAACGCGTCAAGTCCCTCATTAGCAGACACAATTAAAAACCTATTGTTGGTAGCGAGACAGGGGCCTGACGCGTTTCGCTTACTAACTGATAAAACTGCTAACGAATGAGCAGTGTAGTTTTGTTTCAATTGCTTTCGTTTGGGAAATTTTGTCTCGCAAATAACCTTTCCTTAAAATTTCCAAAACGAAAGCTATTAAACCAACACATAGTTCGTTCGTTAAAAGAAAGTAGTATGTAAACGTCATTGATATTGCGTGCCCTTTGAAACCCACTGTTTCCACATTGGAACTCATGAAAAAACAATTTTTTTTTTAGATTTCATGGTTATAAATTTGGCGATGTAAAAGAATAATCAAAACACAATAAATAACTAATTATGTAAAAACTGTTTACAAAGAATAACGCCATAAATATAAAGTTTATTTTAACTTAGAACTCCAAGTCAATCCAAAGTTATCATAGTTACAAAAAACGACAATTTCCTATGTAAAGACCTAATATGAAATAGGGTGTAACGGAAATGCCTGGTCATATTTTATATACTGCTTCTGCACATAGAGATGAAGAACTTTCTTCAAGGAAGTAATAGTAAATTACGAAAAAAAAATTGGATCCGGGATAGGTACTAATTTGAACCCCGGTTAAGTACTAATTTTAATCATCATCAGCCTTTTAATGTCCCGACTGCTGGAGCACAGGCCTCCTCTCTGTGAGAGGGTTGTAGGCCGTAATCCACCACGCAGGCCCAATGTGGGTTGGTGGATGTCACATGTCTTCGAATTTTTGGTTCTAGAGACATGCCGGTTTTCTCACGATGTTTTCCTCCACCGTTTTGAGAGCAGTGGTGATGAAATAAATTATACGAAGTAAAGCACGACCTACGACGTGTAAGTCGCGGCCGTTACCACTAGGCCACCACTGCTCTTTGTTAATTTTGATCAGCTTATGATAATTTTGTACGGTAAGTCCAATTTCTTTTTCGGGAATTTACTACGGCTTCCTTTTTTTTGTCGGTTAGGACTTAATTCCAATGACAACTCCCGCTCTGGGTGGAGCGGGAGGGCGTGTCAGACTTTTACTGAGTAAAACCCACCCCTGTTTCTTCCCTGCCTGAGTGCCCAGGGGAGCGGTAACTCTGTTACGAATTTATCCGCTACCCCAAGGCATGCAGGCCGGCCACGATGGCCCCGTCAGTGGTGGCTGACAATCATCTCTTTGAGGCGCGCGTGGAACACTACGCGCCGTCGACTCACGGGCCTGGTGCTGATCGGACGGCGAGCTATCCATTACTCGCCGTCCGCAGGCCCGGGTCTACGGTGGCCGGAGATAGTCTCGCGGCGCCGGAAGCCCCAGGCGTCTCCTGCGGCGGCTGCTGCTGAGGGCGACTCTGTTGTTGAGCCTCCCTCACCCGTTCCGCCTCCTCCTTCGCGAGCATTACTGCTTCGCAGAAGGAGGAGACTGCTTCCCATTCTCTCTCGTTCCGTACCATGGTTTGGACCAGGGCCGGGTGCGAGAGGTCGCTGCCGCCGATCGCCTCCACGAGGACACAGCGGACAAGCGGGGCAGATCTCCACCGTGTCCTCTGGGTGATCCTCACAGTACTACGGCTTCCTTGAAGAAACAACTTTTTTAATTTCCATACGCAGAAGCGGTAGGTATTTAAAATATATCACGGATTTCTGTTACACTCTGCAGACAAACTTAGGTTAGCTCTTGATCTGCAAACATGAAGGCGCAACCCCACCGCGGCGCACGGAGAGGCTACGCACGTGTGTTAAGCTTCAGTTTGCAAGAAAATGTATGTGATTGTTTCCACTGCAACCCACAGACACGTTACACATAAATTGACGTCATTGGTACATGCGTGGCTTGCTCGAATATGGCGATCACATAGCTCAACACTGTCAACGCCGCGCATGCGGTACACGCTACACACGAATAGTTCAACTGTATCAACACGTGCGTAGCCTCTCCGTGCGCCGCGGTGGGCCACGTGTACTGCAGTAGAAACGTAGACCCTCGTTGTCAAACAAATGCGCCGCGGTGGGTTTGCTTCGATTATAATGCTATAACGCAAATGCAACTTTTAGGTTTCTGTAGAAGTCTGTTAAATATTGTGCCCTATCACCGATAGTATAATTGAATAAAAAATAGAAAAGCGTGCTTGCTCATCTAAACGCACCTCAGAATAGTTCGTTACTGATACAATGTTCTTTTTGTCTACTAGTTCGTCAGTTTAATTTACTTAAATACAAAAATATGTTCGGTATTTTTGTGGTTTTATTTTTAACCTTCAGTAAATACCTACTACTAATATTTATTTTATTTGAATAATCTAAATTCGAAAGTAAAAATCATCTATCAATGTGGCACCATCAATCACGTCAGAACGGCTGAAGGGATCTGGATGAAATTTGGCACAAAGATAGATTATAGTATGGAATAGAACATAGGCTATATTTTATAGTTGGGAAAGTAGTAATTCCACGAGGGCGAAGCCGCTGGCAGAAGCTAGTAATGTACAAACTCGCTACTCTGAATTTTACTACGATGACGTCGGTTCCGGCAGGCGGCAAATGTCCGGCGACATCGCGGCAGATCCAGACAGAGATGGCGGGATGAGCTCGACACCTGGACAGGACTGGTCTACACTTGCCCCAAAACTGAAAGGATTGGAAAGCAGAAAGGCCTTTGCTTTGCAGTGGGACAGTAAGATAATAATTTCCTATAGTTAAAAAAAAAAAGCTTTATTTTTTATTTTTCGTATTCTCAGCAGACCCTTTCTTTTGATACCCCTATAACATAAAAAGCATAAAAAATAACTAGTCCGCCATATTTGATTTAGAATGACGTCACTTAGCTAACCATTCATTGTCATCGGTCCTTGAAAAGTGTGCGAAGCTTCAATTCAATCCGACTTTTTGAAGTGGGTGAAAATCACATTCAAAGATTCCATTACATAGATACATACCAAGCTAATAAAAGCGTAGACAGATATACGAGTAAGTACCTTTTTTTCGGGAAACCGTCAAAAGGCGCCCGGCCTTTGTATAGACTTGATTTATATATACTACTCTAATATTATAAAAATCTCGTGTCACGGTGTTTGTGGTTGTTCTCCGAAACGACTCGACCGATTTTATTGTTTTTTTTTTGGGTAGCTATGAGAATAGGTCGTAATTATTCACCCTCTTACGGGGGGTATAACCCTCCATTTTTTTGGGTAGCTATGAGAATATCAAGTAATTATTCACCCTCTTACGGGGGGTATACCCTCCATTTTTTTTTGGGTAGCTATGAGAATAGGTCGTAAAGTAATTATTCACCCTCTTACGGGGGTATACCCTCCATTTTTTTTTGGGTAGCTATGAGAATAGGTCGTAAAGTAATTATTCACCCTCTTACGGGGGGTATACCCTCCATTTTTTTTGGGTAGCTATGAGAATAGGTCGTAAAGTAATTATTCACCCTCTTACGGGGGGTATACCCTCCATTTTTTTTGGGTAGCTATGAGAATAGGTCGTAAATTAATTATTCACCCTCTTACGGAGGGTATACCCTCCTTTTTTTTTATCGCAGGACAACGTTTGCCGTTTGTGGGTACTATACAGGGTGTAAGGTACATGAACGCACATACGTGTACTAGTGATTCAGTACATGATTCTGGACCCCCTAGCGTTAGAATTTTTCGTCGGCCTTTTCCTAAATTTTGAAAAACAAAAATTTTTTTTTTTCACTGTAAACTGTATAAAATCGTTATACCTATCTACATTCATATAAAATGTCTCATTCATCATGTATGTATCATTTAAAATGTCTTTGGGGTAGATAGGTATAACGATTTTATAAGTTTAAAGTGAAAAAATATTTTTTTTTTGAATGAAAAGATTATTAATTTAATGTCTTTGGGGTAGATAGGTATAACGATTTTATACAGTTTTAAAGTGAAAAAAAAAAATTTTTTTTTTTTCTAAAATTAGGAAAAAGCCGACGAAAAATTCCAACGCTAGGAGGTCCAGAATCATGTACTGAATCACTAGTACACGTATGTGCGTTCATGTACCTTACACCCTGCATGTTATACATTATTTTCATATCATGCTAATTAGCCGAGCTATCACAATTTTTGTTAAACCAGGCGGAAAGAAATGCTAGTGTGGAATAAAACAATAATTTCTGACAAGTATTTATTATAAATTATGTTTTACAAATTCAAAAAAATATACGATAGTGATCTCTTTTTTTAAAAGCATTAGATTCTTCATTATGTTGATGCCTGTCCTAAGGAAGCAAGTGCTCATGCGCATTTTATGATTGAAATGATCGCGCATAAGCGTAGACTTTGCTGTAGGAATTAGGTCCTTATTGCGTAGGAAACATGTTCTTTTTTAGTGAAAATTCAATGCTTTTAACGAAAGACAAAACAATGGATATGAAAGTATGTGCAGTTATGAGTTACAGCCTTCTTGCCTACTAAAATAATTCCTATAGTATATTAAATTATATAAGTTATATGTTTTATACAGGATGTTAGGTTTATGATTAATTACAATGACATTATAATATGAGGTTACTTATTTGCTGTACTACTGTCTAAAAGAAAAAAGGTAATACTTGTACAGAAGCGAAAGGCAGCGTAATATACGCCCTACGCTTTATGTATTTAGCGCGATTTTAAACGCTTTTTGAGACGAGAGATATGGTCAATCAAAAATTATTGTATCAATGTCTTTATAAGTTAGTAATGAAACGCGAACACTCGTGATAATTAATGAAGATAATATGAAAAACATTTAACATTCATCGAAGTCGACGAATGTAAATAAAAATTGATATTTATGTAATTATATATTATCAAGTTTACAATTATGCCCGTTTCAACTTACACTAGAAAACTGCTAAAGAATAACTTATGCTTTTGGATTTTCAATGTTCGGGTTAGCTCCCTAGAGTTAAAAATCGCAACAATGAGTGATATTTTACTTAGCCATTCAGTTAGACGTCATCTAGTGTTAGCGAAAATAGAATCTAAAGTTATTAACGCCCGTCATTAATAATTCCAGATTTCTATACAGGGTGTAACGAAATGCGAGGTCATATTTTAGACAATACTTCTGCCCATAGAAATGAACAACTTTCTTCGAGAAGCCATAGACAATTCCCAAATAAAAAAAAATTGGACTTACCATAGACAAATTTATGATCACATCAAACTTTGTATGGGAGGTCTGAGTTTTTTTTTGGGAATTGACTATTACTTTGTTGAAGAAAGGTGTTTGTTCCTACAGGCAGAATCGGTATTTAAAAATATAACCACGTAAGTTCCATAACAACCTGCAGAGGCAAGGATAAATATTTTCTTGCAGTGTCCTATCCGTCGACTTCTCCAAATAGTAAATGTATCTTTGGAATGTTGATAAAAACATGAGATTGACAGAAATTTATTAATAATAATATACCTACTTTAAAATTCTAACTACGATTAATTAATACATAAATAACACAATTATAATTCTCTACATTACGTAAGGCCTTATACACAGCGGTTATAATAATATTTTTTTTAATTATATTTATTGTTAAAAAAAACCCGTAGACACAACACCACTTTGTATAATAAATACATTATTCTGGCACTTCTGTTCAAATACTCGTGTTACTTTAGCAATACCAAATAAACCCATTTATTAGAGAAATGAAGTACATTTAGTATTAGCGAAATACCTCGAGTATTTGCTCAAATACGCCATCTGGAGTTCCAGCATTAAATACTAGTAGAAAATAGAAGAGGGTACAGAGGGCCGACTATGCATAGAGTACGGAGACGTCTCGGTGACAGTTACTAGAGACGGTATTTTCAAAACTATCCATATAGACCAAGCGTGTCAGTGCGTGCTGCCAATGACTTTGGCTTCATTTGGACATTGAGCCAGTGTCAAGTTAGAAAGTATTTAGTTTTTTAATACAGAATACACTCACCGTTCGCTATTATAATGCAGATTTAATACATTATAATGCCTTTGCAGTATTTGTCAGCAAATGTTTCGAGTCAGCCTTCTCGGCAAGCTTCGCTGAGGTAGTCAATACTACAATAAAATTTTCAGCTTTATTTTACCGAGATCGCGTCTGTTTAAATGATTCCACATATTGTCCAGTTGCATACACTTTGAACACAAAACTACATCATTTTTACACAACAATATCCATTAGGAATCAATTTGCGAATGATTAAAACAGCTACTCAAGGTTATTTGAAAAAATCCCGCCAAAAACCGTCCGCCATTTACTTATTGACAATGACGGATCATGTCAATTCTGATTCTAGATGTGACAGCCGATTTTTTTTTTAATTCATCACGATTATTATAAGTACTGGCGTCTCTAGTGGCTGCCAGCGCCGCGGCAATTCCGTACTCTGTGGCTCCTTACAATACAATGTCGAAAAAATGCACTTTGAAGTGTGTGTGCGATTTCGCTTGTCTTATGAAGTCGGTCTTCTATACCCTATCTTTGTTGTGCTTATGCTTAATAGTGGTAGTACTTACGGCTTGTTTATTATGATTTTATACATGAAATACTTGTTGCTGTTATAAATAATAAATTATGTTGCTTATTCAAACTAGTGCCACCGAATGTTTGTGTCTATACATAGGTATAACACTAGTGCAACCGAATTTTATTTTTATATGTGAAGTTTAAAAATATTAAAATAAACATAAACAGCTACCAATTCTGTAGCATGCTAGTTTATTTCTTTATAATATTATTTTTATTTAATTGAAATAAAATTAAAAGTCAATTGTGGTGAGCAAATATTAATAAAATTTTAACCTAAAAAATTCATTTTTCTCTAAGTAACTACTGTCAATTTTTTAAATGTCGTATTTAGGCTCGTTTTTCTAGTAAACCAAAGTTGTGCAACATTGTTGTAGCAACATGTTTTTGTATGAATATAAAATGTTGTTGACAACATTGGGTGCACTAATCGAAATACATGTTCGTTAAACATGTGTGGTTAGCAACAAAAAATATGTTGCTGCAACAAAATCATGTTGCTACAACAACGTAGCAAAAGTTTTATTTTTCATGAATACGAGGTATAACAACCTTTTTGAAATATAATTCAAGAGACGAAACAAACATATATATCCAGAAATCACAGATAAACATTTAAAATAAAAAGATCCTTAAAATGAATTTGTTTTGCTATGCCGTTTTACGTATACTGGGACCAATGTGATTTATTTGCAAACTACACAGAATTTTGAATAATATGGCCATGTAAAATAAGATGATTAGAAAACGACATAATTATGGCCATTGAAAATTGTTTTGTTTTTCAGATGTTATTTCGTATTTCTTTCTAAATTGAAATGAAGAGCAGTTCAGCGGCTACTAAAATTTTGTAATGGCAAGAAAACGATAGTGTTACCATAAATAATCAAATATTACATACCGCCATCAGTTTAAAAAGCCTCCTTTTCCAACATCAATTACCGACTAGCAACCAATAATTAATTTAATAGGGATTTTATATTCAATCTTACGTTCCCTTTTTATGAAAAGTTCTACAAAATTATACAAAGATTATTTGTGGGTACTGTTAGAAAACTAGACTTATAAATGGCTTTGAC
This sequence comes from Polia nebulosa, assembly GCA_951329385.1. Taxonomy (NCBI): domain Eukaryota; kingdom Metazoa; phylum Arthropoda; class Insecta; order Lepidoptera; family Noctuidae; genus Polia; species Polia nebulosa. The sequence goes on from OX589609.1 coordinate 6,031,059, forward strand.
CTTATATCAGCCGGACGACGTCACGAGGCTGGACATAGGTAATCCACTTGACCAATCACAGTTTCCTGAGAACTTTTGAAGTTAGAACTTTAATGTGGGACCACCTTATATTGAAATTGTAGAAAAAGTGCACATTCAATTGAAAAAATATTGCAGTTACATAAAAATATTCTTCAAAATTTACAATAAACCATGATTTAAGTCAATTATTATGAACTATTTCATTCAAGTAAGTTTTACACATTTAACTCCAGTATTGGTACTTGCTTATCAATATCATCATAAATTCGTTGCGTCCTTCTATGGGGCGTGTTCGATATCCTAACTTAGATATTGGATAGATACTCTTCAAGAAGACGGGTAAGGGTAAGTTTACCCTTCGCAAATTCATAGGGTAATATTAGGCTGGAGGGTAAAATACCTATCTGAAGGCTTTGACGACCCATACGATGATAATGGTTGCGATTATGATGGCTATGATAATGAGTATGAACATTTTTCTGCGGTATCGACGTTGGTATTCAGCGGCTTTCGCTAGTTCATCGACTCCGGCTTCCACGTTCGCGCTAGCGGCTTCGATGTGACTTTCCACTGTGTCTGAAATTGGAAAACATTTTTTATAAATAACTAAAAACCCGTACTATGCCTGCGTGTGATTATGGCATATAGTGTGTTACAGAGAGGTCTGTGGCCAAGCATTTATTATAGGCTGATAACGTGTTATAGTTATCCGTCGTTAGTATTGCGGAGTGCTTTTCATGGGTGTTGTTTCAAACGCTCATTTGAAATCTAGGTAATCGTATATGTGATTTATTGACATGGGAAACTGTTTTCCCAAATTCACAGCCTAACGTCTGTCTTCGCAACTTCATTGCAAGTAATAACTACAGTAGAATAGCCCAGTATGGGCCAAAATTGGGTCCAATATTCGGACAAACTATTCGTGGCATTTTGGATTTGTTTATACAGCATGTAACAAAAACCCTGTCCGATCCTGAAGGGTATTACTTGGTATCGTACTGCGTAAACATATACGTAATCATTTAATGGATACGAGATAATTATTTTTCCGCAATGTAAATAATTAATTTATAAAAAAAAGAAAAACTTATCAAAGGCAACACTGAGCGCTCGACAAAGTTCACTGTTTCGTTTAAAAGACGCCGCTTGAGCGAGACAGAGAGCCTACAGCGCGGCTAGTGCAGGGCGGTATCGTTTGAAATCAAAACAGGTAAAAATTAAAAGATTTCGCCGGCCGGTGGAGTGTACTTAAGAAAATTTGCCATATTTAGTGTTAAATTTGCCATATTTAGAGTTACATTTGTTTTTACAACTTTTTCTTGTACGTATGTTAAACCAGGAATACGCCTTTATTGGATCTTGTTGTACACAAACACGAACTTAAATCTATGTCTGTAATGTATGTGCTTGTGTCTTTTAGATATGTATATCTATTTTTTATAGGTAAATTTTGACTGGTAAATTTACCTTCACAGTCGGAATTACCCTTTAGCTTCAGCAGCTCGAGTAATACTTAACCATCATAAACTAACATAAAATTAGCACAGGAAGCCAAACAATATTATAAAATTATACCTTTAGAAAAGAGATTGACTTCTTCCTGTCTTACAATATGTTTGCACCTCTTTCTGCTTCTCCTTAACTTTACCTATGATGGTTAATTTAACAACTAATATTAACAAATCATACCATTTTCCCATTAGTAAATCTTTGTAACCTTATTTATAAACTGGCTAACCAATTGCTTAGTACCAAATCCTTACTGATTAGATCACGGGTTCCCAAAGTTAATTAACAAAAACTACCCAATATGGGACGCTGCTTTAGGCTTTAGGATTACTAAGAAAAATGAAGTTACAATTGATAATAATAGATTAAAGAGATTCTAAATTAAAAATAGCATATTAGATCTCATTAATGAAAAATTGCTTTCTATAAGACAAAACCTCCTCATCTATCCTTCTTCTGGGTAGGGAAATCTTGAATTAAAAACCCGTTAATCAGTGTTTAATCTAATCACGGTTATTTTTATTTATAAATAAGGTCCTTCGTGTATAATTTACAATTTAATGATTTAGTACGTCCGGTTTCTGAATTAGGTATTTTGAGTAATGAACGTTAAACCTTATTTTAATGCCAAAGTTGACAGTTTCTGAGCTAGTAGAGTTTGACGAAGAAATCCTTAATTTAAAAACCGGGGATTAATCATTACATGAAACAAAATATGTTTTATATGCGAAAAGTTATAAAGCCCGGAAACTCACTGGTGAGTTTCATTGATCGAAACCACGTTGAGCACTGAAACTCACCAGTGAGTTTTGCGATTCTTGCAATTCACTCGTTTATTACCTCTATTATTACCAAAACGCAATGTATTTTATGCTGTGGCAACATTTATACGCTTGGCCATAGACAGTATTGGTCGTCTCGGGTGCCCTCCGACAAAAAATATATGCTGTCATAACTGAGAAAAAATGTCAAACTGACATTTGAATCCGGTTTGTCGTATGCGGGCGGGGCTTGAAGGATGCGTTTGACGAATGGCGGCTTTCAGAGGTTAAAATTAAAAAAATAAAACAACGTGTTGCACTCCGGGAGTGCCGGCAGAAGTGAAAACTTGAACATTAACGTTGTGCATTTTTGAATATTTTAGAATAGTCTTACGAATTTTCGATCAGGTCACGTGTCCTGACGCGAGTTTAACATTTTATACCCATCCCAAGAAAAGTGCTCAACGCCGCTAAAGAAGTCTTCACTTCAAAAATGCCTTTCTTACGTGAAATAAAACAACTACCAAAGATAACAGGAGTAAGAAAGGTATTATGGCCAATTTAGTGATCTAATATCCGGTATTCGGCCGAATCGGTTAGATACTAAATTTTACTTAATATTTTGCCAATAGGGTACTTTACTCTCTAAGAGATAAAAACTAAAAATATATTATTGAGATAGCTTAAGCAGTCGGAAAATGTTAGTTTTAGTTCATAAAATAACAAAATAAATTAATAATTTCGTTAAAATTCAATTCAAAGTTTTCAGTTGTTTTAAAATCTGTTTTAACACCATGGAATAGTAGCCACCATGTTACAAGTCATACGGCTGTGTCTATAAAGTGTCAACTGTCAACCGAGCCTTTAGACAAAATACATTCTGTTAACGTTAATGCTTCGTGCAAAATGTATGGCAAGGACATTACTGGGCGTGAGTCACGTGACAGTTCTCTGTCTAACGCTTCGTGCAAAATGTCGTTATCATATATTTTGCACGAAGCGTTAGCGTTAACGTTAACAGAAATGTATTTTGCCTAAAGGCTCTGATCAGAGTAGGTATCTATGCTTTGACCTTTTATTTACACAGCCAACTGACGTCATGACCATAGAGCAATATGGCGTCCACTGCATCCAGCGTTTTCGTCAAATTACGCGCGAAATTTGAAAATATAAAATTTAAATGCATTTTATGGCACTAATTGATTGAATAAAAATTTTGTTTTATTTTATTGGTTTATTTTTATTCAAATATGTGTGTAATACCCTATTTAGTGATCTAACATCCGTATTCGGCCAGCCAAATAGGTAACATACAAAAGTTACAGGTAGAAAAAAAATACTTACCAACAGACTGAGACTGTTGATTCACCATGTCAGCCAACTCTTGTATGATTTGGTTCACATCTAAGACATCAGCTTCGATTTTGTTGATATAGGCTTCTTTTTCAATCAGCATGCTCGTCTCGAATTGTACTAGACGCGCCTGACGAACATAAGAAAATCAATTTTTACTACTTTATATTTATTTTTAACCGACTTCGAAAAAGGAGGAGGTTCTATGTTCGACTGAATGTATGTTTTTTTTTATGTATACCACCGATTTCTCTGTTAGTTGTAGACTGATTTTCAAAATTCTTTTTTTATCCGAAAGAATATACTTCTGAGGTGGTCCCATATAAATTTTATCGAAATTGGTTTAGCGCTTTTTGAAAAACTGAACAAAAACAAAAATATGTATACATAGATGACGTTTCGGTTTCCTCCAATTACGAGTATGTTTAAATTCCACGTTCCATGTTACTGGAGTTTTTAATTCTGGGATATACTCGTAACAACTAAAAAGTGAAAAAAAAACTTTTTTACCAAAAAACAACCGACTTCCAAAAAAGAAAATACACTAAAACATTAAAAATAACTTTAATTTCGGAAGTCGGCGTTTGTATTTTATTTCTTCGTTATTTTTCACCGACTTCCGAAATTAAAGTTATTTTTAATGTTCCGTACCCGAAGGGTTCAAACGGAGCCCTATTGTTATCACACACATGACCATCTGTCCATCCGTCGTCTGTCACAAAATTTTGTTACGAAGAATGTTTTTAAAAAAAAATCAGCTGTTCCGTACACTTTGACGAGTTTTGCGAACATAAATGTAGGCAACAGCTGTTTTTATTTTCGCGATTTGTAAGTTGGTCCCATAGTAAAAGTTATTCAGTTCGATGATCCAAAGCACTCCGTATAGTTTTGAGTTAATTTTTTAACACCCCATATGCATATAAAGACTTAGACTAGGAAAGGTTATAGACGGAGTGTCAAAATCCAGCAATCTGAAGTACCAGAATGAGAAGCCGGCTTGTATCTTTACACGCGAAATAAGCTCACATAGACAAAATGATCGTTACGTTCGTCAAGGTCACTCATACATTTTAACGATCCTGCTTCATTTAATGTCCAATGACGTTCCGTTTATAACCTTTCATAGTCTAAGTATAAAGATTAGTTTGTTGTTATACCAGTTAATATTTGTAAAAAAAAAAGTAACACGGATATAGCTGGAAGGTATCTATGACAAATCCCCCACAGACAAAAGTCTTTGTCTATGTCGGTTTTACTAAATTATGAATGGTTACCTGTGCCTGCTGGTTAGCTATCAGCGTGGCCTCTTCATCATCAGCGATGGCCTGCTGCTCCATCATCTGGGGATCGTTACGGATGCGCTGTGCCCGCGGCATATGGGCAGCCATCTTCTCTGATACTTGCTGTAAAATTGGGTAGTTAGGGATAATTAACTTTATGTTAAGGATAATGTCAAAATTATTCACATATTTGTATATTGTATCCCTACTAGCTTTTCCCATGCTTTTGTAATCGTATCGGTAGTTCCAGAGATTATTTATAATAAAAATAATTACACACAATTTTACCTCTTTATTAAGTTAATCAGCCTTATTTATAAAACTCGTTAACCATATGCTTAGTTTAAATACTGATTATCGGATTCTAAATCCAAGATAACGTATGTTCTGCCTAAAAAAAAAAAAGAAAGGAGTCGTGGATTCCGGTATCACCGTGTGCCGCCCTACCTCTGTCGCGTGGTCGAGGCGTATTTGACGGACAGGGCCGTCATCTACCCCGGTCACTAGGGAGAATGGAACCGGCGAGAGATGTCGTGTGGTGTTCCACAGGGATCGGTCCTGGGACCGCCTCTATGGAACATCGGGTACGACTGGGTGCTGCGCGCCGACCTCTCTAGCGGCTTCAGCGTAGTATGCTTCGCTGATGACACGCTGGTCCTGGCGCAGGGAAGGTCGCACCAGGCGGCGGCTGACCTAATGTCTCGCGGGTTGCGACAGTCGTAGAGAGGATCCGGCAACTGGGACTCGAGGTGGCACTGCACAAGTCCAAGGCCATGTGTTTTCATGGTCCTCGCAATGCGCCATCGTCGGGTTCCCAGATAACGGTAGGAGTGGTTCACATCGGCGTCGAGGGGACGATGAAGTACCTGGGATTCGTCCTCGACAGCCGGTGGAACTTCGTCGAGCACTTCCGACGTTGGCTCCCAGACTGGAGCGGGCCGGGCTGCCTTAAAGTGGCTCCTGGCCAATCTGGGGGGTCCAAACGCCTGCTACCTTAGGCTCTACGCGGGGGTCATGTGGTCCATGGCTCTTTACGGGGCACCGGTGTGGACGCGCTGCTTGAGGCGGCGACCAGCTCGCCGGTTAAGCGCGTCCCAAAGGGTCATGGCCATCCGGCTGGTCTGGGGATACCACACGGTCTCGCGCTCCTCAGGGAGTGGCGCGAGGAGGCGAAACTCCGCTGCCGCGACACCTCGCGGCTCAGCGGACGGAGCTCCGGCAGGATCTCATGGCGACATGGAGGCAGCGACTGTCGCAACCCAGCGCTGGGCACGACACAATTGCGGCGGTAGTACCCCTCTTTGAGGAGTGGCTGGAGAGGCGCCATAAATGTCAGACTTTCGGGCTTCTGACGACCCGTAACGACTGTCAAAGATCCACGATGGACAGCCGGGACCAACGGCTTAACGTGCTTTCCGAGGCACGGAGGAGTCTCGGTATGTAAAGATGGTCATCCATCCACGGACCAACCCCGGCAAGCGTAGCTTAACCTGATGGATCGACCCGTGCGGCTGTTATTATTTTAGCCACGAGCTCTTACCCATTCCTCATTTTTTTTCTAAATAAGGCTCACTAAGTGCCGTAGGTATATTTATTTAGTTTACTTAAGTAAGATAATGGTGCCTATTCTGGTTTGTACAAACTAAACTTAATTTAGGCTATTGCTATCTTTTTCAATCTAATAAAACAAGCAAGAGACGGATGTAAATTAGAGCTGTCAAATTTAGTTAAACTGATATTTCCATACAAATTAAGGGTACACGTAAAAACATGTCGACTGAAAACACGGTAAAGCGCAAGGCGTAAACTAGTTTGACATCTCTAAATTAGTTCATAGCTATATCCGTCCTTTTCTCGCACTACCTTTTTGTAAAAGATAGCGATTCTCTAATTTTAATTTAGTTATTAAACAAGAGAATCAGCACCATTAAGTTTAAAAAGAATAAAATAAAGTAAGTTTTATAGTGCGCTTGCATATTATCCTCATGTGCAAATATTCACGATTTTTCAAGTGCGCGCTAAGTCTAAAGTACTAGTAAAAAATACGGTACCAAGACAGCCGCTCGTTTTAATAAACAATGTTTACTATTAATAAAATGAAAATCCCTGTTGATTATGGACGCTCTTACTTCAGAAATACAGGAGGAGGCGATGGCGCATACTGTTTGCCGACGACATTGTTCTTGTCGGTGAAGATAATATAATAATAATAATAATATTCTTTATTTTCTCATATTCACAATCACAGTACAAAGTCATTGTAAAACACTAGAGACTGGTGTCTGTTGTAGGTAAAACCTGTATTACAGATCACCAGGCTTATCCTAAATCAGAAAACTCACTTATGACTAAAGGTTGTTCCAAATAAACGTGCAATAACGTTCATCGACCCACCTGCATTTATTGACATTTTTAATTTGAAAAACGGAATTAATGACTCAAAGCTGTCCCGAATCAACATCTCTCGTGATCCTTAACATTGTCTAATAATGAAAAACGATTTATATTTAACTGTTCAGGTACCTACGGAGAGCTGTTATTAGGGAAAGGTCAATGTACTCCATTGCAAATCTATCTGAAACATAGTATAGTGACTGCATTAAAATAACCTACAGGTAGTAAATAATAAAATACTATTAATTCAATAATAAAATGAAACAAAAAGAAAACTAAGACAATTCTGATGTTTGTGTGGGTGTGTGTGCGTGAGAGTGAGAGAAAGTGTGTGTGTGTGGGTGATGGTGTAATGGGCTTGTGTGTTAAATTTTAGATCGTTCCATGCCAGCAAACGTTACTTTAAGGGTTTCAATAAACTTTCTGTTGCATTGTACTCAATGCCTTGAAGCCACGAGCAAACTGATGATGGATCTGAGATCCAGAGCAGATTGGAGAAATGGCAACAGAAGTTTGAGAAAGTTGACTTGAAAATCAGCAGAACCAAAACTGAATACATATTCTACGATTTCGGCGGTCTCTCCAGTTCTGAAGCTACAGCGTTAGATGGTGCGCTTCTCCCAGTCTGCTCCGATTTTCGATATCTCGGTTTACTCGTGCAAAGCGATGGCGAAATAGATCGGACTGTTAAGCACTGAATTAACACTGGATGGCGGCAGGTCACCGGGACTATCTGCGACTCCCGCATTCCCCATAAACTTAAGGGCAAGATTTATAAAACAATGGTCAGACCTGCTGTCTTGTATGGTTCAGAATGTTGGGCCACAAATGGGATGAATGAAAAGCAATTGCATGCAGCTGAGATGAGAATGCTAAGGGCGAAGTGTGGTGTTACGCGCATAGATAGAATTAGGAATGAGTATATAAGAGGAAGTCTGAAAGTGGCACCGCTGACTGAAAAATTGTGTGGAAATCGGTTGTCGTGGATGGGCATGTGATGCGGAGGCATGAAGAAACTGTCGTGAGGAAAGTCTTGTGTATGGATGTGGAAGGATATAAGAGTATGGGAAAAGCCAAAGAAACGATGGATGGATTGTGTGAAAGAGGATATGGGTAAAAAGGGGGTGACTACAGAGATGATGACTAATAGAGAAGTATGGAAGCAAAAGACATGTTGCGCCGACCCCAAATAAATTGGAATAAGGGCAAGAGAATAATGATTAATAAAATGAAAATATTTAGCTTACCTTCTGCGTTGAAGAATATTTAGCCAACGCATCTCTGAAGGCCTGTGTAAGCCTCTCTACCTGTAGCTTCTGAGGCTTATCACCTCGTCGCACGACCACACCTAACCGTTGTATGTCGCGCGCAGTCGCGGATACTGAACCGTTTACTGATTGCTGAGTGTCGTGGCTGAAAAGGAGAAATTAAAATGTTTAGCAAATTATAGGAAAGGTAGGTGTCATCAAGCGAAGACATAGGGACTGCCGACAGAAGAGTAAACTTAAAAATAATGATTATCTAAAACACAATTTAAACAATGCATAAACAAAAATTAAAGTCGCCGTTAAGGCGCTATTAACTGTCAATGAGCTTGAGTGGTTAGCTTGCGTGTTATGTGCTGAGCTCACGTAACGCGTCGTACGTCCACCCAGTAATAGGACTCGCCCATCAAGGAGCGCTGTCCGAAATTAGACGCATTACTAATTTATTATACATAGGTATTAAACTAAAGCACTTAGACTAAATTATAAATAATTAAACGATCTTTAAAATGGTGAAGGTTTCATAAAAATACTCTTTACAGTTTTTGCGTGATTCTTAAATTTTTATCTGCGTTAGCCATAACTTTACAAATTAATTACACTATGTTATAAAAATATAATTTGAAATATTCTCAGATCGAATTATGACGGAAATAGTCTACAGTAACATATATTTTTTTCATAGAAATAAGACTAGCCGTTTAGACGTGGGGTTCAAATAAAAACCATTAAAAGTCGTATAGCCGCGCCTTTAGAAGCACAGTCATACTTACATCTTCTCCCTCAGTGTCACACTATCATTGGGCCCGCCGACCTGCTTCATCATCTTCTCCAGCGCCTTCAGGCCGCTGTTGATGGCGTTCACATTGTCGGCGATGCCCTCGCTCAAGTTGTACAGTTCCGTGGGACTGAAGTCTGCGAAGCCGACGTTAGGGACGGCCGCAGTGGCGCCGTAGTCCCTGCTGAAGCCGCCGGCGATTTGGTCTCTTTCAGCCATTGTTGGTGCTGTGAGGAATAAAATATTTATTATTTACCTTAAATACATACATATACTTAAATAATTTAACTAGCTTTCGCCCGGTACTTCGTCAGTGTTAACTTCAGAATTGGATCCAGAGAGAAGCGTGTAATCCTACTAATATGATACCTTGGAACAGTCTGAATAAAAAACGTGGTATTTTAGGGTTTTTCGTGCAATTTTAATTTTTTTTCTCTTCATAAGAACCTTCCTGAGACTTCAATAAATAATTTAAAAAATGTACATTCAAGTTGGTCCACATGTTCTCGATTTTTGCGCTTAGCAACACATTCAACCATTCATTTTTATATGTAAACGAAATTATATACTCTTTGATGTAAACTAGCGACCCGTCTCTGCTTCGCTCAGGTACAAATTTTACACCTAAACCTTTCTCATGAATCACTCTGTCTATTGGTGTAAGCCGCATGAAAATCCGTTCAGTAGTTTTTGAGTTAATCGCGTACAAACGCGGCGGGGAACTTTGTTTTATAATATGTGGTGATGAAATGTTACGGCTAAAGCCCGAAGTGCGGCTACACCTAGTTTTAGCCGGCTGGAACTAGATGTAGCCGCAGTAACGGTAGCAGTTGGTTAAACTTAGAGCCGTGTAGCCTATATTCACGGCTAGAATTAGGTGTAACCAATTTCATTCGGCGTATTATTGTAATCGAACCTTTAAACACTTTAAAGTTGCATAAAAGGCGTAGTCGGATTATTATATTAAAAGGCGTAGTTTTCTGTTACTATGTGAATTTTGGTTTTGTGAAGTTTGGAAATCTAAACTCAAAGTCGAACATTAGGTTAGGGTGCCGGCAAAAAATCGCATTTCGGACAGACACTACAAATCCACATAAGTTATATTTGAAGTAGGCCAAATAATTTTCTAAATAGCTTCGGTTATAAAACCAGTTTCCCTAGAATACTTGGTGCCAACCAAATGTTATGAGGATTAAATTTTATTAGCATAATATTTACATAATAAAAAGATTAATGAAAAGTTGATTGAATGAATAAACAACAAAGGTGAAGGACAAGATAATAGTTATGCAAGAATTTCTGTAGCATTGATAGTGAAACTTAACCACATTCCAATGTCTATTGCCTCATTTTGTGACACATCAGCAGAGGTCGGAATAAGGTAGAGTTATTTATGTACTTCGAAGTGTTGATATTAATATGGATCTTCCCGGGATTTGTAATGGACAATCCCGTGTGGCCAACAATACCTGTAAAGCCCCGAAACTCACCGGTGAGTCGGACCAAAAAAAAAAAAAATTACTGAGAATAAAAAAAAAAAAAAAATCGGCTGTCAACCCGGGTTGTCCTCGGGGTTTAATTTGACAACCCGGATTTTGCCATGGGGCTTCACAGGTTAAAAATAAACAATAATAAAAACCTCTATTGTTTTCTTTTGTTCTCACAAGCTATGTTGTGTGAACTACAAATGTGGCAACATCGCGCGTGTGCGCAATGGAATTTTGCAACTTCGGACATCCGATGTTGTTGATGTAAATTTGGAAACGTCGCGCGTACTGTGGTTTAAATTGTGTAAAAGTAAACAGCTTTTTTATTTCATAAATCACGGGTTTTGAGGCATATCCACTTTATTCTTTCGCTGTATGAAATAAGTGTAAGTACATAAATAACTCTACCTAATTCCGGCCTCTGCACATCAGTCATGTACTAATATAGTTTTTCCCTAGGGCTTGGGTAGCAACAATGCAACTGACAATCTAGGCTAATTTATTTCACAGGGGTATTAGAAAGAGCCACTGTAGCCCTTGAATGGGCTACAGTTTTAGTCAGTAAGAATCTGACATACCCTCCCGCTCCACCTATACCAGTAGAAGATACTGATGATTTCCCACCATCAAAAAAAAAAAGGCTAATGTATTTAAAGATCTACTGTACTTAAAATAAGAAGTGACACACTACTTTGTGTGTCTTCAATGGTAATAAAATCTGATTTTGTGACACATCAATCAAGTATTAATATTGTTATATCCAAGGGCTTGTGTATGTGTAGCCACAATACACATGACATTCTTGACTAATGTATTAAAGGTCTATTGTCTATTGTCCATACAATTATTTGTTCTGTGTAGGAATTGAACCCATGAAATGCAGCGCAGCAGCTAATTGCTTAACCACTGCACCAACCATGCTTTCATTGACCACTTTGACCAGTAGTGACACAGCAGCAGAGATGAGATGACTAAAAACACTTAAATAGTAGGTATTTATGTATCAATACCCTTTTCATAGACATCAGTCTACTATCAGTTCCATTCATTTAAAAAATATCTATGACGTATGAGTCAGACGTTTTATAAATATTTACTACAGATAAGAAAGCATAACAGCTTGTTTTTCAATTTGTGAGTTTGACAAACTCATGTATGTTTTGTATTTGCAAGTGGTACAGTCAGCAACAAAAATGGATTAACACTGCTACTTTTACATGTCATCTAAATTGGCACAATTTGATATAATCTGCTTTTTCTACTTTGAATAACAACTAATAGGTAATATTCCTATACTAGCTGTTCCAGCTATGGTTACGTGTCGTAGCATGATTATATATAGCTATACAGTGCAAAATGGTTCCACACTCTCCACATCCCTCATAATCGCCCGCCTTGCACATCATGAATGTGTGCGTGGTACTTGATTAACACTATGATATCTCCTAAGATATTCGTTGAAATCAAATGATGTCAAGGGCAATTTTGTTCAAAATTACATACTTATGATGAATAACGTATTTATTTGGATAAGGATTAATATCATCTTTATAAAAACACCTTCGCAAATAATGCATTATTTTAGAATGAATTTGATTACCATAAAAAAGATTAAGTATAGTGAGTTAACCTTAAAAAATGGACATATGCTGTCGAGGACTTTTTTTTTGAACTTTTAAAGGGGAACAATTACGTCATACATAATTTTTGCGTAACTTTAACCGTTTACGTAGCGCACGCAACGGAAGCTCTCAAAAGGAATATTTTTTCCCCTATTTTTACCAGATTTTTCATTGATGCTCCGCTCCTATTGGTCAAAGCGTGATCTTATATAGCCTATAGCCTTCCTCGATAAATGGACTATTCAACACAAAAAGATTTTTTCAATTCGATCCAGTAGTTCCTGAGATTAGCGTGTTCAAACAAACAAACTCTTCAGCTTTATAATATTAGTATAGATTAGATTTAAATAAATCTGTCAGGCCTCAGATTTATCAGACATCTATCATCATTTATCACATCAACATCTATCATGATTTATCAGACACAATTTAAAACCTATTGTTGTGTCTCCGATGAGGGGCGCACGGGGCCTGACAGGCCTATCTTCTATTATATTTCAATTGGATAAGCAATTACTGTCCATTCTAGGCTGCCTGAAAGAGATCATGGAATGCAATAAAGCTGCCCAGTGCTGGTGTTTTAGTTACCTTTATTTTAATTTAAAACGGGGCACAAAAAAGTTTAAAATAAATACAAAAACATTTTGCACATTAATTAAGATCTCGACAACTGAAGTTTTAATCGAATTTGTTTCGAACTGTCCCTATCCATATCAGTTCTATTTAAAATTGAATTGTATAAATAGCACCTATTGGTCCTATCCCATATTTGACATCAATACCTTTTTCCTGCAATACCTTTTTGACATCAATACCTTTTTGACATCAATACCTTTTTGACATCAATCCAGGTCCAGGGGGTATCCAGGTCTGAACTAACCCAATGCACCTAAATGATGTTTTAAAAAAAAAATGAGGTAAGGTTCATTAGAAAACAGGCAGGAGACAGCATCAGTCTGTCTGATGTTACTGCTAACATGACCTTTTTTTCACAGCCATGAGGCACATATCGTGCTAAATTTTCGCATACTTTTTATTATTTCTGGCTAAATAGATATTATTCTTTCTTTCTTTCTTAATTTCCAGATAAGTGTGAGATTGTTGAGTATGGCAACAGCAGAAGCCATTACTTTTGAACAAAAAATAAATTGGCATGAAACTCGGCATGACTGTGCCAGTTTTTACAAAAATAATGCTCTTTGTTTCTTTTGCAAACAATGACTCAATTTTCAATGTTATCTATTTATTTAAGTTTATTAAAAGGTTACTACCGGGAAGTGAGTGGATTTATTAATAGGTATAGAGATAATCTTGTTACAGATAATGTTGTATGAGTCAGTACCTTATTGGATTATATTGTAAGTTTTATGTATATAGATGTGCAACTTACCGACCAAAATAAGAAAAATAAACCAGAATGTTTCACTTTTTTATGTAGGTACCTACTACAAAATTGTCACTATACGTCCGATGTCACGGAATCTGCCAATATACAAAAAGTTTAGGCAATTTACCACTTATTGCGATGCAGGAAATGAACAAATAGACTTCTGTGATTCACTGCGATTTTTATCCACAATAATTGATGAGAAGTGACAGCGGTTCAGTACCTACTAATTTGTAAAATATATCGTCACTACAATTAACTTACACAGTTAAATGACACGATGTTACGCAACGTATAAGGTAGAACCGGTTTACGAAATAACTTTACCTTTAATAATGTAGATTAGGCTACTTATTTCAGGTTTTCTATGACAAAATTCTTTTGTTCAATTCCAATAAGAACGACGGTCGATGAACTGTCAATGTCAGTGAATAACTGTCATAGACGGACAGACAGGGTTGCCGTTCTGCAAAGTTAATTTAAAAAATAAACAATTAAAATCCGGTAATAGAATCATGTCTTTCAATATCTTAGAATCAATATCTTTTATAAATACAATAAATATAATGCTTTCAGAAATTTAAAATAAACTTCACACTAACATAATTTCATTCATAGATGGCGCTGAAAATGGGTAGGCGCAGATAGGTTAGTTTTTGTTGTTATCAACAGGTAGCGCTAAAGGTAAGGTTGTTAACGGTACGAGTATGATTGTCTATTTCAATGTTAGCAATTTCCAATTAGAAAAATGTGAAACGTGTAAAATTATCCCTGTCTAATCTTTCATGGGCGGTTCAAGGTTTCTTGTCTACCAATTAGTCGATTTAACTTTTATAATGGTTTCTAATTAATTTCTACATATTTTCAGAATGGTAAAGTATGATGGACGTACCAAAGCGGGCGAAGTTATTGGAAGACAAAACACGCTCCAAAAAAAAAAAGAACTTTGGGGTGCTTACCCTTATTATGTGGCTCACAAGTGGCCTAACCTTTCGAAACGTATGATGTGATGCGAAGACATTCTTGGCAAAAGCTTTTTCAGAAAAAATAAAAACACAGTTAAGTACTTTTTTTTCTATAGTATCGAGGAATGGTTTCTTTGACTGCTTATGCTTTACTAGCTATATTTTTGGATTTAACCCCGAGCTGCACAAACTAAGTACCTACTTACATACCAGCCAGTGGCGTAACTATACCATCTGAGGCCCTTGGCAAATCCATTGCATGGGGCCCCAAAAAAACTCGTCTCATTTTAATTTAGTTTTAATAAATCACTGACATAGTTACCCAATAGTAACATTGTGTTCATTTTAGTTAAATATCTAATTTTCAAAAGCATAAATGTTACAAATCACTACATAGTATAAAACAAAGTCGCTTCCTCTGTCCCTATATCCCTATGTATGCTTAAATCTTTAAAACTACGCAACGGATTTTGATGCGTTTTTTTTTTAATAGATAGAGTGATTGAAGAGGAAGGTTTATATGTATAATTTGTACCCGAGCGAAGCTGGGGCGGGTCGCTAGTTTATAATAAAACAACAGTTAAGTTAATAAAAACTCAATCTGCCTAGCCTTTTCCCAACTATCTTGGTGTCGGCTTCCAGTCTTAACCGGATGCAGCTGAATACCAGTAATTTACATGGAGCGACTGCCTATCTGACCTCCACAACCCAGTTACTGGTTAAGGCCCTTCTCGCGGTCCAGTGGCGCCCTCATTAAATATAAAATCGTAGCGTAGCACAGAAAATAAATATTAAAAAATCCAACTTCACGTTTGTTACAAAGAGGATAAAGAATTTTTACGATGTTAAAACAGGTCTCACAATGTTTCGTATCCAAAGTAGTAGGCAAAAGTGCCCAAAACGGCCGTTTTTGACAGTTTTGCCTACTACTTTGGATACGAAACATTTTGAGAACTGTTTTAACAACATAAACATTCTTTATCCTCTTTGTAACAAACGTGAAGTTGGATTTTTTAATATTTATTTTCTGTGCTATGCTACGATTTTTTATTCAATGAGGGCGCCACTGGACCGCGAGAAGGGCCTTAATACAATACCCCTTGGTAATACTGGTTGTCAGACTTCCGGGCTTCTGACGACCCGTAACGACTGTCAAAAATCCACGATTTACAGCCGGGACCAGCGGCTTAACGTGCTTTCCGAGGCACGGAGGAGTCTCGGTATGGAAAGATGGTCACCCATCCATGGACCAACCCCGGCAAGCGTAGCTTAACCAGATGGATCGACCCGTGCGGCTGTTATTACTTTAGCCACGAGCTCCTCAACAGTTAAGTTAATAATAATTAATGTTAACAAGATAATTATTAATAAAATTATTTTCGCCGAGCTTTCTGTTCTGCAAAAGTATGAATAACATCATCAAAGTTTAAAGATCGGGCCAAAGAATTTTCAACAGACAGAATAGCCAAGTTAGATAGCCTATTTTGTCGAGCTCGCAGCCTCTCGGGCCGGGGGCCCCGTCAGGCCGAGGGCCCGTGGCATTTTGCCAGTCCTGCCACCCTATAGTTACGCCACTGATACTAGCTAAACCTAAGTATATGTATAATAAAAACCAATCTGTACTTAATTTTAAGTTTTATTTGTTACTAGCTTCTGCCAGCGGCTTCGTCCACGTGGAATCAGTACTTCCCCCATGTGTGGGATTGATCCAGGTATAATTACGGGAATAAAACGTAAAATACGTTGCTTGATGTGAACGTGCAAATTTATTGAGTGGATCTCACAGATGTAGGTAGACAGTACAAGCGTTACAAAATAAAAAACGGGTAGCTATAATCTACTACGTAGCCTCAACATTACTTCCATGTTCATTTCTGTAGGCGCTTGCGCGAACATACCCCCGGGCGTTGAAAGCCTGCCTTTCAACCACTAAGAATTTTCAGACGCCGGATAGATAGGCAACGGACAAATCTTGCTGAATGATCTGCGTAACAGACCACTAGAAGTTTTGACGTCTGCAACTCTGACAACGCCGTCTGTTCCTGGATACGTAGCAACGATCCGACCCATTTTCCACTTGAGTGGGGGGAGGTTGTCTTCTTTTAACTGGACCAAAGAATTCAGCTTCAAGGAGCCCTTACATGCTCGCCATTTCATGCGAAGTTGAAGCTCCGATATATATTCTTTACTCCATCTGCTCCAAAAATGCTGTCGGAGAAGCTCAATACGCTCAAATCGAGTCAGAGAATTGATGGACTGGTCTCGATAATCAGGTGACGGCAGTGTGTCATAGGACGTCCAATCAAAATGTGTCCGGGTGTGAGCGGCGTCAGATCCTCGGGGTTCGATGATAACGGCGTCAGTGGTCTGGAGTTCAAAATGGCTTCAACCTGAACCATCATGGTGTATAGCTCTTCGTAGGTAAGGTTACAAAGGCCCAGCACTCTGACTAAGTGATGCTTGGTTGATTTAACACCAGCTTCCGCAAGGCCAGCGAAATGAGGAGAATATGCAAGGATAAAGTGAAAGTTAACTCCTTCCCTAGCCATCTCCTCAGACAGCGAATCGCAACTCGCCCTAAGAAATCTAGAAAGGTCATTACATGCACCAACAAATGAGGTGCCATTATCCGAGTAGATATTTCTCGGCTTTCCTCTACGTTAGGTGAACTTCTTTAACGCCAGGATGAAAGTCTTGCTTGTTAAATCACCGACTAGTTCAAGATGAATTGATTTCGTAGAAAAACAAACGAAAATAGCTATATAAACTTTAACTAATTTACAGCCACGACCTTGACGAACAGCTGACTGAATAGGATCTGCATAGTCCAAGCCTATATTTTCAAAAGGAAAACTTGCTAGAAGTCGTTGCTGTGGTAAATCTCCCATGATAGGACTTACAGTTTCACCTCTAAATCGGCAACAACGAACACATTTTTTACAGCACATCCTAGCTAAATTTCGACCTCGGATAGGCCAGTACGTATCTCGTATAGACGCCAACAGTAACTGGGGTCCAGCGTGAAACAATCTTTTATGCTCATAATTAAAAAGTAACTTAGAAAAAATGATTACTAGATTGGATAAGAATCGGGTGCTTTTTATTATAAGGAAAATCTGAATGTTGTAATTTACCTCGAATTCGCATCATCTTATTCTCGTCTAGAAAAACGTTAAACTTATTTAATTCACTTTTAGTGGGTAACGATTTGTTATTAAGTAGTAATTTATAGTCTTTAAAAGATTGACTTTGAGATAAGCATATAATAAAATTTAGAGCCCTTTCTAGTTCATGCACAGAAAGAGGACCGCGAATATGTTGTTTTTTACATGCGTCAATAAAACGTAAAACATAGGCAACTGTTCGCTGAAGTCTTAAAAAGCTTGAAAACCGTGTAAAAATAATCAATTCATCAAACTCATTGTTATTGAATAAAACATGCAAAGTGACATCTAATTTCATTTCAGGCAACATTTCGTTACTAAAATTCATTAATTTAGAAGGCCAATAAGACATTTCCTTCATTAAAAAACTAGGACCGGACCACCAATCATCTAAACTAGGTAATAAATTAATGTCTACTCCACGAGACAAATAATCTGCAGGGTTTTGGTCAGTTGGAACATGTCTCCACTCACAGCCACTAGTCTTATCTAAAATCTCGGCAACCCTGTTACGAACGAACGGCTGTAATTTATTTGGTAACATTTTAGCCACCCTAAAACAATAGAGGAGTCAGTCCAAAAGAAAGTGCGCCGCGTGCTGACTCGTAAGGCTGCCACAACCTTTTCAAAGATGCGAACACCTACAAGAGCACCGCATAGCTCAAGTCTGGGTATGGTTGTCGGCTTGAGTGGTGCAACTCTGCTTTTGGCTAACAATAAACGCACTAAAACCTGTCCCTGCTTATCAACGCTTCGTACATACAGACAAGCGCCGTAGGCGCGTTCAGACGCATCACTAAAAATGTGAAATTCTAAAAACTCATAACAATCAATTAAAATTCGACGTGGAATATGAATTTCAGGATTCGTTTGGAAAATGGTCAATTTTGTGTTAGGATTCCTTTAAAATGTTCCCCAGACAATTTAGGCGAATCTAAGTGTTAATTGGGCCGGAGACCAACCAACCCAATTTTGTCTCACAAAGAATTGGTTGCCCATCACCCAACTTAATTCGTTGAGATTCCAATAAATCCCAAAAGATGTCAGCACCCAACAACATATCGACAGGTGCCGGTGAGTAAAAGTTGGGATCTGCGAGACAAACATCAGACGGAATTTTAATTTTTAACAAGTTAACATGTTTACTTGGAATCTTATCTGTGATGGATGGTAGAATAAAACAATTAATGTCCATACTAAAATTATTATTTAAAGATTTGATTGATACTGAACACATTTTATTGATAAAAGATGACGAGTTGTTAATACCTATAATAGAACTGTTTACAGTCTTGGCAGTCAAACCTAGCTGGTGGTATAACCTGTCAGTCATGAGACATGACGTGCTGCCACTGTCAAGCACAGCACGAGCTACATACTGCTGACCATTAGTACTTATGACCTTGACAAGTGCAGTGGACAATAACACGTCACCGTGCTCAACACTCGCGGATAGCGACACACCAGTACCTATACCCATAGTAGTGGGCTGAGTGGAGACAGCCGTATTGCCGTTCGTGTCAACAACAACACTGCTAGCAGAAGCACCACTTGCGTCTGACTTCAAGAATTTATCAACGTGAACAATAGTGTTGTGTTTACGACGGCATATTTTACAACCTGGCTTTTTGCAGTTGTTTGCATAATGACCTAGATTAAAACAGTTGTAACATACTTTGTATTTGGGTAATAACTGCAAACGAGCTTCGTTGCTCAACGATAAAAACTGAGGACAACTACATAGCTTATGCTCACCGTTACACATAACACAATTCTTAGGCTTATTTGAAACTCCATCATCCTGTTTACTTGAACTTGCACCTGAATTATTTTTACTAGAATCCTGTACCAACATTGACCTAATCTTGTTTGAATTTTTACCTGTGTGTGAGTGTTTAGTATTCGTAGAAGCTTCCAATTCAAACGTTTCTAATGTCTCAGCACGGTTTTTAATAAAAGTAATAAATAATTCAAACGTAACTTTAGAATTCTTGTCCAGGCGCCCCTTATACTCACCCCATTCACGATAAGTTTTGCTATCTAATTTGTGTGTGACAATATAAATGAGTAAAGTATCCCAATGATTAACGGGTTCATCTAAGGATTCTAGGGCACGTATATTTTTATTAACAACATCAAGTAAACCTTTTAAATTAACTGACGACTCCTTTTGAAGGGTGTCGATTTGAAATAATGCTGAAACATGATGTTGGATAAGCAGGTGCTTGTTGTCAAACCGCTCGCAGAGAAGATTCCATGCTACCGAATAATTTGCAGAAGAAAACTGAATTGAGTTGATCACCACAGCAGCAGACCCTTCTAGGGATGACCTCAAATAGTGAAATTTATTTATTTCATCCATATCATCGTTTGAATGGATGAGACTATCAAACGTGTCGTGAAACTCTAACCAGTTTGTATAAGAACCACTGAATTTCGGTAACTGAATAGTCGGTAATTTAACAAACTTATGATTGCTAGAACGCGACATTACGTCACAGTTATCATTAGAATCTCCTTTCCTATTATCTTCCAACATTTGTTGAGCTTTAGATAGGGTTGTGTAATAAAGAGATTCAAACTCCGCGCGTTCCAACATCTGACCATCCAAGTCATCAGTACTACACTCCAGCAATAATTGCACCTCATCATATTGGGCATACAATGCCTCAAGTCTAGTAAAACGTAATTGCAACTCGCCTACCTCAGTACGGCTCAAAGAAGAGGGACTCAAAGTATTTAAATGGTTTGAGAACATTGTCACCTTTCTTTTGCAACTGGCTCGTCTCCTAACGAGATCTTTATTGTCCTTATTAAATTCCTTATCTTCTGGCATTGCGTAAGCTGGTGTGATCAACCTGGAATTTATATAAAAAAAAAGTTATAGCGACGTTGCAAATTACAATTTAAAATGATGCAGCCTGAAATACGTGGGTACAAGATTAAAACAGACTTAAGTGAATTCCCATAAATAATAATTTAGAATTTATAGTAAACTATGCGTATTGACAGTTTTAAGTACTAAGTTTTTATAATAATACTGCAATTGCAATGATTTCTATTGTCTATCTGTGATAACTAATGTGATTACCTAACTGTCTCAATAACTGTAAACTTATAACACCGTAAAGCCAAATAATGCAGTTACTAAAAAAAACTACTCTTTAACAATGTGTAAATAACAAAAATGAACAATAATTACTGATCAGTTAATAATTGTATTACAATTTGTAACCACTCACAGAACAAAGAAAAATGACAATAGGTATTTTGTACTAACCTGGCTATTAACGGCTGACTTACACTAATTATACCTGTTAAATAGAGTGTTGGGTACACAAATATAATAATAAATACGCCTTTTCTTAGCTATTAAGTATCCAGACCACGTAATATCCAATAATCTTCTGAATGACGTAGCAAAATTCACCGGGCGTCGACTATGATTTTTGATGTCCACCAATTCTCTTCAATCCCTTTGTAACGATTTGCCGATCGGAGTAAATACTCTTTAAATCTCCTATCCAGCTCGAAGGACCATGTGTGGGATTGATCCAGGTATAATTACGGGAATAAAACGTAAAATACGTTGCTTGATGTGAACGTGCAAATTTATTGAGTGGATCTCACAGATGTAGGTAGACAGTACAAGCGTTACAAAATAAAAAACGGGTCTACTACTACGTAGCCTCAACATTACTTCCATGTTCATTTCTGTAGGCGCTTGCGCGAACACCCCATTCTAAATTATAGCTTATATGCTATTCCAAACTATAATCTATCTCTGTGCCAAATTTCATCCAGATCTGTTCAGCCGTTCTGGCGTGATTGAGTAACAACGTAACAAACCAAACTTCCGCATTAGTAGCACAGGATTTCTTCTAAATGTAAAATGTTTCGATAGTAAAATCAATTTGTCTAGCCTTTTCCCAACTATGTTGGGGTCCTTGGGGTCGGCTTTCAGTCGTCAGTAGCCATCGAAAATGCAACAAGGCAGTGTTAAAGCCTTGGTTATTTTATGACCTCTATTCCATATTACGTTCTTTCCTACCTTTTTTAATTTAAAATTCAAATATTACTTGTTTTCCCTGTCAATAGTCTCTGTTTTTATATTAAAAATCAGTTCTAATTCTGCTGCCGAGCTAGACTAAGCTCCTATCTATCATTTTCATTTTCCTTCTATTCAATTACTGACAGTTACGTTTTCAAGAGTTTTCAGGCATGGTCCTGACAATAATACAATTTAAATATGTACTTAGTCACAGTGTATGGTGTAGGTACGTACGATTAATAAGTGCTCCATATTATAATAAAGCCTACTGTTAATAGTGAAATAGTCATAACTCGTCGTGTGTTATTCTTTATTCAACTCCTCGTCTACGGTCCTCCTACTCTACGACCTCTTCTACGTGTACTTTACTCCGGCTCCGCAACGTGACAAGTAGTCAGTAGCCATCGAAAATTAAAACGCACCAATTATAGTTGTTCGCTTTTGTAATACCTTACAAAGTTTAAAACCGTCAGTACAACCTACACTACGGCATAACTTTTAAGATAAAAATCTTGGCACATACGGGGCCATCCATAAATACCGTCATATGTTAAGGGGAAAGGAGAGGGTCAACGAAATGTGATAAGGGTGCGGAGGAGTCATAAGTTTCGTGACATCACATTGCAAAATCTATATGTGAAACTGTGGTGAAACGTAAAGCGCGATTTTTTTTCTACTTTAACGTTAAACTTAAAAGAATTGCCAACTCTATCGGGATGATTTTAGCGTTTAAATTGTTTTGTTGGCGGGTCCGAAAAGTAATTTCGGAGCTGCTGTTTTAATTTAATCATTAATTCTAGATGTAAAATTGCAAAATATGTTACGTCACACGCAGCGGTGACAAGGACGAGGACAAAAAAATCATGAGATTCGTGTAACGTAATTTATGGACGACCCCTAATCAGCCCAATCCATTCTTTCATTTAGTAATTCAAGGGACGTGTGGAGGCCTTGCAAGAATTTTCTCACAAGAGCGTGCTAGGATCAGGATGCATAAACCACTCGCCACCTGTTGCCTTTGCCTGTTAACGTGTTGCCATTAAAAAAAAAACTACTTGGAAAAATAGAATAATGGCCGGGATTTGCGAACCGTGTGATTTGAATTTAGAATAGATTAAATCAAACATGGTTTTATTGTATGAACGGATAAACTGCAAGTAATACTACAAGAAAATAAAGTGTCTTTATTTTTATTGCACATTAACTTTATTGATTTGTTGTCCTTTCTCGTCATGGTGGTCTCGGGTTTTGAATAAAAACTATAATATCATTACAACGCAACAAATGCATTCTTGAAATAGAGTAGGTACTACCAACCTGACTGATGTACTTGTGAATAATTTTAGTCTGCAGTTGACGAGTTCAATGATAAAAATATGATGCGTTGCTGACTTGCTGACTATTATACCCAGTTGTAGTTAGTGTCACTGTCAATCAAACCCTTGAAACAGCAAAATAGGTACATAATTATATTAAAGTAGGTAGTAATTGATTAGTTCTTGAAACAGCTTTTAGCGGGACTTTTTCGAGTGAAGATCAGTGTCGCGATTGCCATTGGATATTGTGATGTAAAATTGGAGTAGTTTTGTGTCTCAAGGGTCCACGCATCCTCGTGGATGCGATAGGTGGTGGCGACCTCTCGCGCCCGGCCTTGGTTCAGGCCATGGCACGGAGCGAGAGGGAATGGGAAGCAGTCTCCGTCTTCTGCGCAGCAGTAATGCTCGCGAAGGCGGAGGCGGGACGCGTGAGGGAAGCTCAACGGAGTGCCCCTGACGGCCCCGGCCGCTACCACCGCAGGAGAGGTACTGGGCGTACTGGGCGTAGGACGTCGCGAGACGATCTCCGGTCACCGTACCGACCCGGGCCTGCGGACGGCGAGCAGTGGGTAGCCCGCCGTCCCATCAGCACCAGGCCCGGACGTCGCGTAGTGTTCCACGCGCGCCTCGAAGAGATTAGTGTCAGCCTCCACTGATGGGCCCATCATGGCTGGTGTCTGCATGCCTAAATTCTGAAAATGAGTTACCGCACCCCTGGGCACTCAGGCAAGGAAGGAACAGGGGTGGATTTTAGTTAGTAAGAGTCTGACACGCCCTCCCGCTCCACCCAGAGCGGGAGAAGTCATTGGACGATTGCCTACCCAACAAAAAAAAAAAAATGGGTCCACGCAACTGGAAAATATATGGAATCATTGAAACAGGCGCGATCTCGGTAAAGTGAAGCTGAGAATTTTATTGTATTGTTTACTACCTCAGCGAAGCTTGCCGAGAAGGCTGACTCGACACATTTGCTGCTAAATACTGCAAAAACATTAGAATGTGTTACATCCGTATTCTAGTGGAAAACAACCACATCATCGCTTACCATCAGGTGATATAGTGGTCAAACGCGTGCCTATCAACAATAAAAAAAAACAAAGTGACTGTATTTTATATCTTAAAACTAAATAATTTCTAAACATGACACTGGCTATATACACAAACCGTGCGAAGCCAAAAGGGAAAAAGAAACCTTGAAAATTTAAGTAAATCAGCACAAGTAGGTACCTAATATCTTTCTTTCTTTCTTCTTCTTTCTTTTCTTTTAAAAAAAAAAACGTTGCCCCACACTAGGAATTACTCCTGTATCGTGGTTGCGTTCACAAACATGTATACTCACATACACAAGACACCCAGACCCGGAACAACTATCTGTAGGTCATACAAATATTTGTTCCGTGCGGGGATCGAACCCGCGACACGCAGCGCAGCAGCCGAACGCTCAACCACTGCGCCAACCGTGTCGTCAACTTTATGAATTAACTATTTCAAGATTTCAGCACAAAGTGCGAAATCGTGACTAAGAATTAATTTTATGCATTCAATTATTCGAGACGACACTTGATATTTATTACATTTGTCTTGTAACATTTGATGTGACGACAGCATTAAAATATTTCAGATATTTACGGCGCACGGTTCTAATGAGCTGAAGTCTTTGTCATTAGCAAAATAGAAGCACGAGACTTGCAGTCACCCAATAAAACCGGACCCCTCAAAATGGCGCCACTTGCAACTGCAAACGTCAAAGTTTGTGTCAAATTCGGTACATTTAACTTTAGTTCCAAAATTTGCCGCATATCTGTTTAAACTGGACTTTATATGAATATGGGTGTGAGAGTTACGATGGCTATTTTGAATCTCAGTTTCAAGTCGCTTTTTGAACAAAAACGAATAAGTATCGAAGAGTTTTATTATAACAAATGACAGTAATGATGGATGATGTCGTGAAATACAGCGATGAATCGTATTTGCAGACAGGCAGTTTAAGTAAAAATTGGACCTAATCAAGGTAGAATGAAGAGATTATACGCTCCATTATTCCTATCCTACTAATCTAATCTAATACTTTAAGGCCCTACTACCGGCCAAGTGGCGCCCTCATTGAATAAAAAATCGTAGCATAGCATAGAAAATAAATATTAAAGAATCCAACGTCACGTTTGCTACAAAAAGGATAAAGTATTTTTACGCTGTTAACAGGTCTCAGAATGTTTCGTATCCAAAGTAGTAGGCAAAAGTGTCAGAAACGGCCGTTCGAGCAATTTTTGTATATATGTATCATCATTCTCCTGCTCTTATCCCAATTTACTTGGGGTCGGCGCAACATGTCATTTTCTTCCATACTCCTCTATTAGTCGTCATCTCTGTAGTCACCCCCTTTTTACCCATATCTTCTTTCTTGTATATAACGGTTGTAAAAAGACAGTTTCCGAAGCAGAAAGCCACATATTGTACCTATTATTTGGATCATTTTTTTGCACTAGAATAACTAACTAACAGAGGGTAACTTTAATTTTGGAAGTTGGTGTTAAATAACGAAGAAATAAAATACAAACACCGAAATCAAAGTTATTTTTAAAATTTTTAGTGTATTTTCTTTTTTGGAAGTCGGTTGTTTTTTTTGTGAAAAGGTTTTTTCCTTGAGCCTTCTCGGCAAACTTCGCTGTGGTAGTCAATACTATAATAAAATTCTCAGCTCTTTTACCGAGATCGCGCCTGTTTCAATGATTCCACATATTGTCCAGTTGCGTAGACACTTGAGACACAAAATTACACCAATTTTACATCACAATATCGACTACGAATCAATAAGCAAATAATTAAAACAGCCACTGAACTTCACTCGAGAAAATCCCGCCAAAAACTCGCCTTTATTTTTTTATTTGTTTAGTGTTTTTTACGTACGTACCTCAATTTTTTCTTTTATTTAGATAAAAAAAAAAAAAAAAGATAACGTAGTTTTTTTACCAGTGGTCTAAAGACTGATCCCTAGCCCTACCTACAAATTAACACGAATACGAGTGAGTGTAAAAACGCCCATTATAATGTAGAATTCACATTTTTTAAATTTTTAAATTATTTATTGGCACGCGTTTGACCACTATCTCACCTGATGGTAAACGATGTTGTGGTCGAAGATGGAGCACGCTTGCCTAGAAGTAACCTATTCACTCTTGACTTAAAGACTCCTAGGTTGTAGATATCAGGAAACACAGACTCCGGCAGGAATTCCACTCTGTAGCTGTACGCTTACGCTTAATGAATGTGTTCTCAAAAAGTTTTGTGCGTGCGGATGGGATGTCCACCATGTACAGTTCTCGCCAAACTTCTTGGCCGCTCTGAAGTTCGTTACAATGGCTGCGCAGTAGTAAATGTCATACTCGCGCTGCGTCTTGCGCATCGGAAATTCAACTTCAGGGCGGCCAAAATGTTTGGCGAGAACTGTACCGGTGGCGCATCGGCGTACGTCTTTCAAATTTGTCGAGTATGCATCCTGTGTGACATGTTTGTGTGTTATAATTAGACTACGTAGAAGTTTAGAAAGTTACAAGACAAAGGGCCACATTTATAAAAAAAAATATATAAGTAATATACGGTCAAATTGAGAACCTCCTCCTTTTTTTTTGTCGGTTACAAAAAGTAACCATGTGATGGCGAATTGGCGTGTGGAAGCACAGCTCAGAGAGAAGTGGAATGGGCCACGCCTTTGCCCAGGAGTGGGACAGTCCAGGCTAACAAAAACAAAGTGCCTAAAGAAGTTTTCACTTCAATCCGCTACGAGATCCGGTACGAGTGCTACATGTCGTAGCACACGTAGCGGTGTCGCCATGTCGGTAACAGTGTCGCGAGTTAATTTTTTTTTTCCCATTTCAATAATGCCCCAACGGGCCTAAAGAAGTTTTCACTCAAAAAAAAACCATGTGATGAAACATTGATTAGCGGGTTCTCAATTCAACATTTTCGACCCGAAAGAAAGGTAAGTGTGGGTGGTAAAGTACTACTGTCTAATCATTTGAAGGCGGTTTCGTTCTATGGAGAGCTGAAATTGATGGATAAGACATAGGTATGCTATTGTTACGAGCTGGGTATGGGATAAATTATTTTACACCAATGAATTAACCAAATATTCTTTATTAACTCAACAACTTATTTACACAAACACTAAATCGCTAATAATCACTATTCTATTCGTAATCGCTTGTATTCGCTTCCGTTCGCATCCGTAGTCGAAAACAGACTGACTCGCTCGCCCGCCGTCCGGCCTATTTATAAAGTCATGGAAGTTTCTAGAACATTGTCGAACTATCCTTTATTGGAATATTCTAGAAACATCTATGAACTTCTACACAGTACCACAATGGAATGTTCTCGAACGTAGTGGAAACTTCTGGAAACTTCGACTACATTCTCGAACGTTCCAGTGAAATGCGTTCGACGTAACACTATCTTGAATTTAGAACCCGATAATCAGTATTTAAACTAAATATCGGGTGTAAAAAGACAGTTACCGAAGCCGAAAGCCACATATTCTATCTATTATTTGGATCATTTTTTTTCCACTAGACCAAAACTTTTTTTTTTGGTCAATGTCGCAATTTTTTTTTCCTTTTTTACGCAAATGAATTCAGTGTTATTATACCTAAACTTTTGTCCAAACAAACATTATCTGAATTTTGGATTTTGTTTTTCAAATTTTCGAAATTACGCTAGGATTAACAAACAAATCCAACAAATAACTACGTGCGAAGGGCGAAGGGCGAAGGGGCGTAGTTTAACTCCACTTGCCTGGGTTCGCGTTACATTGCGTGCAATAAAAGCAGTTCATTTTTCATACCTAAAAATAAAAGTCGTTTCCCAGCAATAGTTTTTGCGCAAAGCTACTTTGTTAGATTTACAGTATGTGTAGTTGACGGCTATGTGATGTGTCTTTTTACACCCCAGCCCAGTGGTAACGGCCCGGGACTTACAAGTTGTAGGCCGTGAGTTCAAACCCAGACAGGCGCTTTACTTTGTGTAAATTATTTCATTACCACTGCTCTCAAAACGGTGAAGGAAAACATCGTGAGAAAACCGGCATGTCCTAGAACCAAAAATTCGAAGACATGTGACATCCACCAACCCGTAATCCGCATTGGGCCCGCGTAGTGGATTACGGCCCACACTCTCTCACAGGGAGCAGGTCTGTGCTCTAGCAATGGGGAGATTAGAAGGCTGACGACGATGATGATGATGATGATATGATTAGCGAGTTTAATAAATAAGGCTGTTAAAAGTGTATATTCATTTGCCCTAGCTGAACTTACACACTTCATAACATAAGAAATTGCCGCGGAAAATGCTGTCGGCCATTTTAACAACCGCGACATTATTACGCGCCATTTTTTTTTGATGTCTTAAATGCTCGGCCATTAGCCACTTAAAACATCTAGGTGGGAATCTCGGAATTTACTGCGAACTACTTATTTCCTGTAATCCTGGTTGAATGGGCCGCTTTAGTAGTTGGTAATTACACCTCAAGATCTTTAGATGTTACGTACTTAGTGCATGGTACGCAATAGGGAATGGTTGTTATTCGCGGTATTTCGCAAATGTGCGGTTTTATATTTCCGCTTTTTAACCGACTTTTAAAAGGAGGTACTCAATTCGTCTGCATGTTTTTTTTTGTATTATTGTTACGCGATTTCTTCGCCACATTTGGGTAGGCCATACTTCAGAGATGGTAAAAAAAGAGGTGGTCCCACATAAATTTTATCGAAATTGATTCAGACCTTTTTGAAAAGATCAACGTAAACAAAAAATATGTACACACAGATGAGGTTTTGGAACGAAGTTCCTTATCGCGCGTTGTGAAAGGGGGCTAGACGGAAAAAATTCTTACGAAAAGTTGTCATGACACTAATGAGGCTGTCCATCCAAAAAGATTGTGTTGGAAAAACAATCTAATAAAAACTTCTTGTATTTAAATTCTTACGAAAAAAGTTGTCACGACACTTTTTGCTATAGTAAGCTATTGGTAAGCTGTGCGGCGTCGCATGTTTCTCTGTCTGTCTCTCTCTCTCTTATAGAAAGCAAGCCAGATATTTTCATTTCTATTTCGCATTTGATCTGAGCTGAGCTGAGCTGAGCTGAGCTGAGCTGAGCTGCGATGAGATGAGATGAGATGAGATGAGATGATGAAGTATAACTTCTTACGTGCGTGCGTGTGTGCGCGTAATAATAAAAAAAAAAAAAAATTAAAAAAAATAAAATTATATTACAATTCCTTCACTAATTAATCGAAAGGAACTTCGTTCCATCTGGGTGTCCCTTGACACCTCTCAAGTTTTTTTTTTTTGGCATGGGAAATCGTCCAGTGACGGCGTGTTAGACTCTTAGATATACTGACTAACAGCGAGGTAACGCTGTTTCGAATTTATCCTCAACCCCAGGGGGCTTAGACAAAGTAACAATTTAAAAACGATAACGAAGTTAGAAAAGACTAAAATGTATGAGATTGACATAAACCGCGCTAAGTCACGTGGTCAGTCGACTGTCGACATCGTTATCGCAAGTTGGTAGACAATGTTATAATTCGTAACGAAACCATAAAGAAACGAATTGCTATCGTGTTTATCCCATACAAATGCGTAGAGAAGCAGCGCTTTCAGAGTTCGCCTTCGCCTCGATCGTGATCGCCAAAAAAGATAACGAAGGAACGCTAACGCTAGGAAATGTTTATCGATATCTCAGAGACGATGACGAATTTAGATATCGTTTCGCTACGAAGCGATGTTACTTTGTCTACAGGGCCTGGGCAGACACAGGTGACGTTTTGGTTGTCTCCAATTATGTTCAAATTCCATGTTATTGGGGTTATCCATTCGGGCATAACTTTATTATTTAGTTTTAGTTCTGGGGAGGTACCCCATCAACTAAAAAACTTAACTTTCGATAACTTTTGGTTCATTTCTGTTGCCGACTGTACTCGTGATTGAAAACAAAACGTAAACTTCGTTACTATTCAATGAAATATTCAATAAAATAAACAATGCATAAATTAATATAGTTATTTTAACGACAATTTAACAGGTTTGTAGTTCGTAAGTCAATAGAAAAGGACATTAGTGCGTGACTGTACATAGGATATGCGCGCACGCATATTTTGTGTTCAATTTCATATATTTTCAACTAGCTTTTTTTAATTTTTTTTTTTTTGTGTCTTCAATTTCGGACGTGTGTACCTACTGTGTAGGTATTTTTTTTTTTTTTTTTTTTTTTTTTTTTTTTTTTTTTTTTTTTTTTTTTTGGGGTAGTGTACAAACTTTGTCATTGCAGTCGTGGCGGAATATAAGACGCCCGAACCGAAGGCGAGGGCCATTCAAGGTTACAGGATAGCCCGCGAAATTCAAATTTTCTCACGTTTTTTTGCAATTTGCTGGTCAGTGTCTGGTTGTATGTTGATCAAAATATGAGTCGCATTTTGAATTATAATAATTAAAATCGTCAATATCTCTCTCAGTTAGAATTGATGTCAAATGTCTGATTTCTTGAAATAGTCATTCCATACATCAATATGAATTTAGAAGGTTGTATTCCCGGGCCTGTGGACGGCGAGCAGTGGGTAGCTCGCCGTCCGATTAGCACCAGGCCCGTGAGTCGACGGCGCGTAGTGTTCCACGCGCGCTTCACAGAGATGAGTGTCAGCCACCACTGACGGGGCCCATCGTGGACGGTGCCTGCATGCCTAGGGGTAGCGGATAAATTCTAACATGAGTTACCGCACCCCTGGGCACTCAGGCAGGGAAGGAACAGGGGTGGGTTTTAGTCAGTAAGAGTCTGACACGCCCTTCCGTTCCACGCAGAGCGGCAGATGTCATTGGATGATTTCCCACCCCACAAAAAAACAGAAGGTTGTATTGATGATTTTATAATTTTTATGATTTTAATAATTACAGTCTGTAATCATTAATCAATACAAACTGTAATTTACAGTTCTGTAAATACATGCTTGCTACGGCCGTGAATCATATTTTGATCAACACATAACCTGATACTGACCTGAAAATTGCAAAAACGTAAGAACATTTTAATTTCGCGGGTTATAGCCGAGAGACTGAACGAGAAAATATGTTATTTCAATCATAGTAACTAAACTTCGTTTTCATTTCGTGTAGTGATTTATTTAGTTTAACTGTTTTGGCCCAGTTGTCTTGTATGGTTCAGAATGTTGGGCCACAAAAGGGATGAATGAAAAGCAATTGCACGCGGCTAAGATGAGAATGCTAAGAGCGATGTGTGGTGTTACGCGCATGGATAGAATTAGGAATGAGTATATAAGAGAAAGCCCGAAAGTGGCACCGCTGACTGAAAAGTTGTGTGGAAATCGGTTGTTGTGGTATGGGCATGTGAAGCGGAGGAATGAAGAAAATGTCGTGAGGAAAGTCTTGTGTATGGATCTAGATGGCTATAAGGGTAGAGGAAGGCCACAGAAAAGATGGTTGGACTGTGTGAAAGATGATATGGGTAAAAAGGGTGTGAATACAGAGATGACGACTAATAGAGGAGTATGGAAGAAAAAAACATGTTACGCCGACCCCAAATAAATTGGGATAAGGGCAGGAGAATGATGATGTTTTGGCCCAGTAAGTGGCCACATTTATAGAGTGGTCTGAGGACTTGTTCAGATCATCGAGGGTGCAGGTGAAACCATAGTTGGGTCACTCCAGCAGATAAGACATAGTTTGTTAGAGCTCCGCCCTCGCATTGTGTGTTCGATGGATCGATGATAACTAAACTAAGTATAGTAGGTACTGTAGGACCTCAAGGCACCTATACGGCCTGCAGGGATCCTGGGACGTTCTTCGTAACTCCGGCGGATGTCACGTAGCTTGGCGACTGCGAGAGGACTGTACGAAAAGGGATACTGGCTACGGTAGAATAAGGGAAAGGGCTGAGGGCGATTTCAATTATACTATATTGTGTGAAAGAAAATACGACTGTGCCCACTTGCCAGGGCTAAACTTCTATTTAACTGACATACAACAAAATGTGTCACCTACTCTTCTATATTCAAACGGCTCTCCAATCTCTCTCGAACATTCTAATCAACCAGTTGAAGCGGGTACACACCCGCTAATATTAGGCTGTGTCTACAATCGTCACAGTACTGTGGCGATTGTAGACATACAGTCTAAACTCAGCGGTTCTGTACCGGCCTTCAGCTGGCTGTTGAGATTATTGGAGAGTCGTACCGGTACCAACGGCTTAACGTCCTTTCCGAGGCATGTAGGAGTCTCGGTATGTAAAGATGGTCACCCATCCATGGACCAACCCTGGCAAGCGTTGCTTAACCTGATGGATCGACCCGTGCGGCTATTATTACTTTAACCACGAGCTCCTCTACCTATGTCGACAATGTGAGATTAATTAATTCCATCCAGTCAAATCTATTATCGAGATTTGCTGAAAACACAGGAGTTTTTAAAGATTTTCCTCCGATAAAGAAAACGCTTCGTTGTGGATTAATAACTTAACGCATCTCCTTATGCCTAGGGGTAGCGGATAAATTCTGAAAATGAGTTACCGCACCACTGGGCACTCAGGCAGGGAAGGAACAGGGGTGGGTTTTAGTCAGTAAGAGTCTGACACGCCCTCCCGCTCCACCCAGAGCGGGAGAAGTCATTGGATGATTTCCCAGCACAAAAAAAAGAAAAAGCATCTTCTAGAGGCTCACACAGTTACTGACCGGGCGCGGCTGCTTCGGTGAGTACCTAAATAGGACTGGATGAGAGGCCACGTTAAATTGCCACCACTACGAAGGCAAACTTATTCAGCACAGCACACGCTGGAGGAGTGCCCTGCGTGGACCTCTGAGCGGCGGATCTTGGTTGCCAGGAACCGACAAGACCTGTCACTGCCAGTAGTAATGAGAGCTATGCTGGCAGAGACTAATAACTGGAACGAAATGGCCTCCTTCTATGAGACCGTGATCCGTGATGGTCCAGAACAAAGAGAAAGTTATTGGTCCAGAAATGAAGGCGTTGGGGACGCAGCCATCTCCTCGCCTAAAACGCCGAAACCTAGCATGCATTGCAGTTTACAGGCAGGCGAGACTCCAGGGTTGCGGGCGCACAGAGTGGAGACTCTGCCCGCCAATTGACCCCGGTTTTGGTTATTGCGCCAGTGTCACGTTGAGAAAAGTCAATGACTATAAGTGTTTGTCAGTCTGTTTCTAAAGCTCGATGTGTCATATTTCTCTTTTCTTTAAAAATAAATAGCCCACACTAAGAATTACACCTGTATCGGAGACGCGTTGACATGTAAACTCACATAAACAAGACAGTGGGGGCTCTGTCCCTGTCCGCCAATTGAGCCGTTTTGACTATTCCGCCAGTGTCACGTTGGAAAAAGTGTTTAGTAGAGTCTCTGCCCTTCATTCCGCTGCGTCAACTGTCAGTCTGTTTCTAAAGCCCGATATGTCACATTTCTCTTATCTATCTATTTAAAAAAAAAGTTGCCCCACACTAGGAATTACTCCTGTATCGGGGATGCGTTCACAAACATCTAAATTCACATACGAAAGACACCCAGACCCGTAACAACTATCTATAGGTCATACAAATATTTTGTCCCATGCGGGGAACGAACCCGCGACACGTAGCGCAGCAGCCATTCGCTCAACCACTGCACCAACCGTGCACTATATAAAACACACACGTACAGTAACGAGCAAAAATAAGAACACAAGCAAACTTTACTTTGTAAGCTTGATTATCTTAAAACCATTCATTTAAGATACTCGAGCTGACAAGTAAAGTTTGCTTATGTACATATCTTTGCTCGTGTGCGGTAACAGGCTGTAAGCTGTCTACTCATTTCGCTGAGTTCCAGACTCTCAGCTGGGAAAACGTGGCCCGTAAAACAGGCCACTTGGCGCCAAACTACAAATTCAAACACAAAGAGAAAACACGCTCTTTAGCGCTATTAGTTCCAAATCACTACGGAACCACTTATTGATGTTTATTTAAGTAAGTACCCAAATATCGGCGTTTGAATGCAGACAGTTTGTTTATAAAGTCGAATCTACTGCGAGAGATGGTAAAAATTACAATGGGCTGCCACTCGGTATTGCTCGAGATTTGCTCATTTATATATTTATAACTTTTATTCGGTGGGATTTTGAACTTTATGGATGTGGGAATAAAGTGAACCCAATGGTGTTGCTATTGAAAGTCTGCAAGCTTTCAGATAATTATTAACTAACTATCTTCTGCCAGCGGCTTCGCCCGCTTGGAATTAGTACTTCCCGTTATAAATTATTGCTATTCCAGAATATAATCTATCTCTGTGCCAAATTTCATCCAGATCCGTTCAGCCGTTCTGGCGTTAGTAACAAAAATCCATCCAAACTTTCGCATTAATAATATTCGTAGGATTGTACAATTAAATCCAGGTTAGAATTTGACTCATGCTGCCTTTTAGAAGAAAATTCTCAGGTTGGTAGTTGAGCTTTTAAGGCGTAGTTATATGCCATCGACCTTCAGTAGTTAGCTTGCGTGTTATTTTTTTTTTCTTTTTTTTTGTGGCGTGGGAAATCATCCAATTACATCGCCCGCTCTAGGGTGGAGCGGGAGGGCGTGTCAGACTCTTATTGACTAAAACCCACCCCTGTTCCTTCCCTGCCCTGAATGCCCAGAGGCGAGGTAAGTATTTCGAATTTATCCTCAACCCTATTTAGTCAAATAACTTTTATAATAGCGCTAACGCTAACGCTTCGTGCAAAATATATATATAACAGAAAAGTATTTTGTCTAAAGGTTTTGAGCTCACGCAATGCATCGTACGTCCACCCTGTAATAGGACTCGTCCATCAAGGAGCGCTTTCCCAAATTAGAAGCATTATTAATTTACTATACATAAAACAACAGATATTATACTAAAAGACGTATACTAAAATATAAACAATTAAATTATCTTTTAAATGGTGAAAGGTTCATAAAAATACGCTTTATAGTTTTTGTGTGGTTCTCAATTTTTATTCGGCGTTAGTCATAACTTTACAAATTAATTACAGTATATAAAAATAAAATTTCTAATATTCAAACAACAATTTACGAAGGAAATTGTCTAGAGTAACATATATTATTGTCAAAGAAATAAAACTAGTCGTTTAATTGAAGTCGTGATATTCAATTAAAAATCATTAATCATCATGTGATGCGGAGGAATGAAGAAAATGTCGTGAGGAAAGTCTTGTGTATGGATGTGGATGGCTTTAAGAGTAGGGGAAGGCCAAAGAAACGATGGTTGGACTGTGTGAAAGAGGATATGGGTAAAAAGGGGGTGACTACAGAGATGACGACTAATAGAGGAGTATGGAAGAAAAAGACATGTTGCGCCGACCCCAAATAAATTGGGATAAGGGCAGGAGAATGATGATGATTCAATTAAAAATCATTAGAAGTCGTATAACTGCGCCTTAAGTCAAGTCTTTGGCAGGTTTTTGGTATTCTTAGGAAAGCCTATCTTCAGTGCTTTGTAGTACACTCTGTTGAATAGATTGGAAGATGTCCAGATGAAGGGTAACTAATCTTTGTGAGAAATCAGAATTTGGCAGGGGTACCTAAGTATTATCAGATTAATATCGTCTGGGTGGAGCATGTAGGTATTTACGACGCACTTCTTGTCAGCAACAAAGAAGCTCAATAGCTGTGGACAGTGTGAATGTGTGTGGTAAAGATGTGGACAGCAAGGCACAGCAATCTGTGCCTTGCTGTCCACATCTTTGATCTGATCATCATCATCATCATTTCAACAGAAAAACGTCCACTTCTCATTCCTTTCTCAAGCGTCGCCACATCGATGGGTCCTGTGACTAAATCAAAATCAAAATCAAAAGTCATTTATTCAAACTAGGCTGAGAACCAGCACTTTTTGAACGTCAAAGTTCTACATAAAGACAGTCCCCCAAAAAACGCCCGCCCGTCACCACTTCCTAGTGTTTTAGCTGTGAAGAAGAAGTGGCCAACAAACTCCCCAGCAACACATCTGTCTGTTAAGTTTTAAGAACTTGAATCTATATAATTATATGCAATAATCAACATTTACATTATGTAACAACAACATTTACATTATGTAAAACAGAAAAATAAATATATGTCGTCTAAAATATAATCATAAAATTAAATAATCCGCCACTTGCCAGCTAGCACACTCAATCATGCCATAAAAAACAAACTCAAGCATAAACACTAAACCAAATTAAAGAAGCCTCCATACATAACTGGTGTGCCTGCTTACAAGAACAAAGATAGAAACTATCGAAGGGCTGTGATTCGAAGCCACAAGTGATGAACTAGGGCCATCACATTAAAATTGGTAGACAATTATTATATGAACTAAGACCTACCTAAGTACCTTCAACTAAGAGTTGAAGGTACTCGCAATCCCGGGAATCTAACACAAACATTACCCGCATCTTCAAAGTATTTTGTCTCAGGCCGCTCGCGCTGGCGTGATTGAGTATCAAACATCCAACCATCTATCCAGACAACTTTCCTATGCTTGTATCTCTGTCTTCATTTGGCCAATCCGTCCCATTTCATTTAGCCATCCGTCCCATGTCATTTAGCCAATCCATCCCATGTCATTTAGCCAATCCGTCAAGGTCATTTAGCCATCCGTCCCATGTCGTTTAGCCAATCCGTTCCATATCACTTAGCCAATCCGTCCCATGGCATTTGAAAATACCCATATGGGGTATTTTTCTTTTCTTTTTTGTGTGGCATTCTATGAAGACGGGTTTTAACTATTCTGCCGTCTACGAACTATAATGCTGTTATCTGACCAAATCACATTTTGAGTTATGCGTTGAATTAATTACATAGAAATCAAGAGAATTTACCAGTTATTTTATTGATTTATCTCGGCATACATCGATTACCGTGGCATTAAAAAAACGGAAACCCGCCAATTGTCATACACTTTACGGAACTTTAGCTTACCTTTACCCAATTTTGCTTTGGGTAATTTTTCTATGGTCTCCCGATGAAAATTGATTTTATTTTGCCGCAAAGAGCGAAAGACAAGTGATCCCTATGTACTTTTTAGGGTTCCGTATCCGAAGTGTCCAAACGGAGCCCTATTGTTGTCTGTCTGTCTGTCCGTCCGTCTTCTGTCACAAAATTTTGTTCCGAAGTATTTTTTAACTTCCCATTGACCTATGAACTTGAAATTTGGTGATAATGTTTATTATTACGTATACTTTACTAACAAATACCAATATATTGATAAATCTGAAATGTGTGAAGTCTGCCACGCACTTCGCCGGATTTTTTATGCTAAAAGTTTTTCTTTGTTAACACGTCAACATAGAATCTCCTATTTCCGACCATATAACTACCTAATTAAAATATATCTTTACAGCTTTATAATTAGCGCAACACCTAATTATATAACGTTTCATTTTTCGACCGACTCGCCATAAATCGTCGTATAATAAAATGATTTCTCTTCTAAATTTGTGAAAGGCAGACGAGTTAGTTTATATCATGACAATTTATGGGTTTATTTAGGAACTAAGTAGGTGTAAATATAGCCAGCGCCATTTTGTTTCAGATATATGGTGTGTCTAATTAACAGGTTGGGAATTAAGCTGTTTTATAACTAGTGTAAATAGGTGTTTTTATACGGATGGTCGGTAATTAAGAGGATAATAATAATAAGACGTTTATTCCAAGCTAAACAGCAAATTCAGTTTACTTTTACAATTAAGTACATAGGCATATGAGTACAGTTAGGTTACAAGATGTCTCGAGTTTTGGTGTGTCTTTTTATTTTCTTAATTCTTTACATACATGCATACACTGTACATCAAAACACACAGTGATAACACAATTCATGTACAAAGGTGAGCTTAACTCAACGTTGAGTTTTCTCCCAGCAAGCCTTTGTGTGATAGAGAGAGATCACATTCGAGGGTAGGATCCAGTGTACAATATAAACCTACATAAACAAGTACAAATACCCAATACCTATATACTAATATTATGTCAATGTGAAAGGAAGTGCTCTTTGATGTTCCTCTTAAAGACATTCAGAGAAGGTTGTCACGTAGGGAGTGTGGGAGAGAGTTCCAGAGACCCACTGCAGTTACAGAAAAGTAGCTACCATAGCGCCTTGCATAGTGCCTTGTGGCATAGGCCTCCTCGAACCGCATCCATTCTCGTCTGTCACGCGCAACTCTCCTCCAGTTCAGACCTACCGTCTGTTTAATTTCATCTTGCCATCTGATAAGCTGTCTTCCTCGGTTGCTTTTGCCATCTCTAGGATACCATTACGTTACTGCATTGCTCCATTTTCCTTTAGTTTCTCGCATCGTGTAGCCTGTCCAACGTCATTTTTGTTGATCTACTCTTGACAGGTTTTACAGGGAATTAAGAGGAGCTCGTAGCCAAGTAATAACAGCCGTACGGGTCGAACTTTAAGGTTAAACAGCGCTTGCTGAGGTCGGTCTGTGGTCGGGTGTGGTCTGTGTGTCCACCCATTACATATACAGACTTCTTCGTAGCTCGGATAGCTTGTGAAGATCTTTGACAGCCATTCGGTTGTCAGAAGACAGAAAATCTGCAGTCCTGCAAACCTCCATTGATAGGGAGGATTCTCCAATCAGACGGGCTTTGTGTCTGGTCTGGACAACTGTACGATAGTTGGACGTAGTTATGCAAAATGGATCCAGCCACAAAATCTTACTTTTGAGAAAATGGGAGTTAAAGTAAAATTGATATATCAAAATAACAACACCGTAGTATGTTTTGAAATCCCTCTTAAATATTGGTTATGTTTATCTACTTCCTTTATAGTTTTGTTTTAAAGAATTTCATGTGAATAAATATACTTATTTTTTGTAAAAACCTCTTTGGTTCTTTTTTACAAAATTATAAATGTGGTATGGATCTTTTAGTTTTAAATTGAGGCAGTAAAACGCTTAAAAGAATATTATGGGCATTTTAATCAAAAGTAATAAAAAAACATAGTTACATAAAATCAGTTTTCTTCTTGATCAGACACGATGGTATCTGTTTCAATTTCAAAATCAACTTCACCCGAAAATCCATCTACGTCATCTAATAGATCGTCATCTGCCGTTAACTTCTGGTAAAATCCTTTTGCATCTTGTGGGACAAGATGAAGCAGACTTTTCAGGTCCTTTAATTTAGGTCCTGGTATTGCTTTGCCAGTAGGCCACATAGGTTTTAGTAACAATTTTGTTATGATTCTTTGTCTGCCACGAGCGACTTTTTTAATATTCACTTCTTTAAATTCTTCATCATAGCTTGATCTCATATATATAGCAAACATCTCATTTTTCTTTAAAACAATCTCTTTCGTTTTTAACCATGACACCTTCGTTCCGTCAACCGCTTTTTTTCTATTTGTGATAATACTTTCCAGCTCAGAAGATGTTACAAAATCTGTTTTATTCATTCGATGCACTTGCAATGGCTTATTCTTTTTGCAGTGTTTCATTATATGTATATAATCTTCAGGTAAGTAGATTCTTTGATGCTGCTTTAAAGCGCATTCTATTTTCGCAAAATCGTTATCATTTGGTAGGAAACTATGTCCTGACTCCAAAAATCGGAAACTTATTTCTTCCAAAGATGGATGATCATTCAACAGAGCCTTTAGTATAAGTACTAATTTAATATTTCGATTCTGTCCTCCACATGAATCACTCCATAATATTAATTTCTTTACATTTGGCTTTAGGTTTTCAAATGTATGCTTAAGAAGGCAAGAACCTACTTCTTGCGAACCCCGGCCCGCTTCTCCTTCAACCCACACGTAACAATAGGCTTGGTCGTTAGTTCCTGTGTGTACTCCCAAGTTGTACACCCATAACTGGCGTTTATAAAAAACGACATTAGTGGGTATACGTGGCAATGGGAGAGTTTTTTGTAAGTCAAATGTGATTGTTTCTATAAATGGGTCGTTTTTCGCTTTAAGTAAGTCACTCTTCATAAGATTTTGTAAAGATTTGGCCAGTTGAAGGTGTGTATCGTGATTTAATGCAATTTGATGTTTGTCTTCTTCGGAAACTTCTTTAATTTTATTATTGAATGAATCGCACCTGTTGCATGTATCTTTCTTTAATTTCTTAGTTCTTAGATTAAACTTGGTTAAAAACACTTGCTTGGCTTTATCATATGAGACAGAAGGTATTTCGGCCGCCTGTGCTTCTTCACAATACAGTTTGTATACTTTCGGAAATGTCATATCCGGTTTTAGGAATTTTGCATCACCATACTCATTTCGACGATAATGTGACACGTATGTAGGTAGTTTCTTTATTATATTGACCAAAAATAATTCTACATCAGGAGAGATTTTATTATGGCCTCCTTGAGTTCCACGTCTGTCTACTAAACCAACATCGGATCTCATTTTACACAGTGACGTATTCACACGTTTAGGAGTTGTTTGGAGAGTTTTTATAAACATGTCTCTACAAACTTGTATACCTTGCAAAAAATACAGTCGTGAATAAATTTTTTTTTTCGATATGTTCGAAGTATTTGTTGAGACGTAAGAAATTTTCACTGGTTGCTCTTTCACACAAGCAGCTAGGTACATACTTTGGGCATTATAGGAACCTAATTCATAAAACTTCTGAAACTCTATCAACCTTTTTTCAACTGGAACCAATTCCTTACATTTTCTTATACACTTACAGTCATAATCAAGAAACTTTTTAGATTCAATAAGCATATTCTTATTATTTACATAAGGAAGATTTTTATACTTCTTTTCTGTTCGTTCTTTTCTTGAAAGCCCTCCATATTTTCTTTTCCTACCCTTTCGTTATGTGCTGATATAATTAAGCTAGAATTAAATTCTTATACCTTTATTAGTGATTCACATGGTAGCCGTCGTTGGCTAGATCATTGTTTGGTAACTGAGGCCGCCTGGAAGTCTATTGTGTCTGTTAGGGTACATTATGATATCTACTGGTCGGATCACTTTCCGTTAGAGATGCAATGTAACATGATGAGGGCCAGGCCAAAGTCGCCACCACGACACGAG
Organism: Polia nebulosa; assembly: GCA_951329385.1. Lineage (NCBI taxonomy): Eukaryota > Metazoa > Arthropoda > Insecta > Lepidoptera > Noctuidae > Polia > Polia nebulosa. The sequence goes on from OX589609.1 coordinate 6,072,478, forward strand.
TTTTTACCAAATAAAGTAATTTGGGGTGATCGTAATGTGGGTCAAATAGAATATTACACCAAGGAGTGTAATACGAAACTAAAGCAAATTGATTTTCCTAGTCAATTAAGGCAATGTTGTGATAGTATGTGTAATGAGTCAGATCATAGGGAAGTAATAGATGACTTATACCAAAATATTATTTTATCGTTACGGGATGCTGCTGAATCCACCTATGATAGTCACTGTAGAGGGGAGGTCAGAAAGGGTCGACCTATCCTGGGGTGGAATAAGTATGTGAGGGACGCTCACCGAGATTCTAGGCTTAAGTTTAAAAATTGGGTTTGGCATGGGAAACCATACACAGGGTGTATTTATAATGATATGGTTGAGTCCCGCAAGTTTTTCAAACAAAAACTTAAGTTTTGTCAAAATAAGCAGGAACAAATTAAGATGGATATATTGGCTAAAAGACACGAAAAGAAAGACTTTCGCGGGTTTTGGAAACACACCAAAAAATTAAACCCCAGGCCTGGCGTTCCGGTTAGTGTCGATGGTGTAAGCACGCCCGGGGAGATCGCAAACTTGTTTAAGGAACAGTTCAATTTACAACTACCTTCAAATCCGGATGTTGATTGTGCGGATGCTCGGGCTGTTGTGTTTGAGGTGCCTGCTCGCATTACGGCTAAGCAGATTAGCTTAATAATCAAAAATATGAGACGGGGCAAATCACCGGGGCATGACGGCCTTAGCGTTGAGCATTTTGAGCATGCCGGACCTCATCTCCCAAGGCTGCTAGCCTTATTGTTTACGTTCTGTATCCGACACTCCTACCTACCCGCTGGGTTGATGAGAACGGTGGTCGTACCAATATTGAAAAATAAAACTGGTGACGTCAGTGATAAGGGTAACTACAGACCGATCTCACTCGCGACTATTACGGCTAAGGTCCTGGACGGTGTGTTTGAGAGGCAACTTAGTAACCATTTAAAGATACACGATGCTCAATTCGGTTTTAGGCCGCAGTTATCGACTGAATGTGCTATCTTGTCTCTCAAGCATACTGTCAGATACTACACGGAGAGAAGTACGCCGGTATATGCGGCGTTTTTAGACCTTTCCAGGGCGTTTGACCTGGTTAGGTATGACATATTGTGGTGCAAGATGCGCGAAGCAGGAGTGCCCGACGCCATAACAAATATGTTTCGGTATTGGTATGGCCACCAAACCAATCAAGTTAGATGGGCCAATGAGGTATCTGAGGAGTACAGGTTGGAATGCGGGGTGAGACAGGGCGGTTTGACTTCGCCACTTCTTTTCAACCTCTATGTAAACCAGCTGATTGTCGAACTCAGTAGCACACAGGTTGGCTGTTCTATTGACGGTCTGTGTGTCAATAGTATTAGTTATGCGGACGACATGGTGCTGCTGAGTCCGTCAATTAGCGCACTCAGGAAGTTATTGGCGGTCTGCGAGGCTTATGCGAAAGTGCATGGACTTGTTTATAATATAAATAAGAGTAAAATACTTGTGTTCAGGGTAAAGCGTAAAAAGCCAGCACACATCCCACCAGTAATGTTAAAAGGTGTGGCCCTTGAAAGAGTGCTGGAATTTAAGTACTTAGGGCATATAGTTAATGAGGACATGAAAGACGATGCTGATATGGAGAGAGAACGGAGGGCGTTGGCTGTCCGATGCAATATGTTGGCCCGCAGATTTGCACGGTGTACAATAGCAGTAAAAATAACTCTTTTTAAGGCTTTCTGCCAGTCTTTGTACACGTGTACCCTGTGGGTTCGATATACGCAAAAAGCATACAACGCCCTAAGAGTTCAATATAATAATGCCTTCAGGGTGTTGTTGGGGCTTCCACGTTACTGCAGTGCGTCAGGAATGTTTTCCGAAGCACACACTGATGGCTTTTACGCCATCCTTAGGAAAAGGACGGCATCAATGATGCGCAGAGTGCGTGGGAGCGTCAACGACATACTGAGGGTCATTAGTGATAAGCCGTGTTGCGCCATCATGGCGCATTGGGTACATGCACATGTGCATGTGCCCGGTGCGTCAGGTGAGCGCAACAAATATATGAATTAATATCTGTATTGTGTCTGTTACTAACATAGCTTTTAAGTAGAATGTATTACTAACATCATATGGATCAAGGTCTGAAATAAAATATTTTTATTTTATTTTTTATTTTATTTTTTTAAATAATTCAGTAGTCTCAGGTGACATGGGCGGAAGAGGCGATGAAGCTCCAGAAGCTGAATAATTATTATTGCAGGCAAGCATAACATCATTAATTTTAAGACCATCACCAGGGGAAGCTATAGCGGGACTCGTGTAAGGGCCAGCAACAAATCGATTTTTAGTTAGTAGATGCATTAACGGAGAAAAAGGCGGAGTTTCTGTGCTTTTCTCTCCAGTTTCTATATTCGTTCGATTATTAGTTAAAAGAGGCGTTAAAGGAGAAATAGGCGGAGCTTCTACGCTTTTCTCTCCAGTTTCAATATTCGTTCGATTATTAATTATTAGAGGCGTTAAAGGAGAAAAAGGCGGAGCTTCTATGCTTTTTTCTCCGGTTTCAATATTCGCCGATTCATGAAATAACTCTATGACCGAGCAGGTTTTGAGATGAGAAATTTCTTTGAGTTCAGTGCACTCCTTTTCCAACAAGTTACCTGAGCTGGCAACAACAGTTGAGTTTGAGGTTGCAACGCATAAAAGTGAGCTCTGCTCTTGTTGCATAACAAATACTAACGGTTTTGAAGCTCTGCTTGAATGAGGCGGGGATTCGACCAAAACGATTGTAGGTAAATGTCTGGGTGGAGCTAACTTGCTTGGACTGCATTCTGGGGTATTTTCTATAATATCTGAAACTAAAATAATACTAGTTAGATCATAATAATTATATCAAATTACAATCGTGACAAATAAAAGTTCTAGGTACTTGATAAAACGTCCATAAGTTATTAACAAACGATCCATAAACATTTTTTTTTAAATAACCTATTGTATACACCTAACAGTATTTAGTCATTCATTATTTTGCAAGTACTTAATAGGTACCCAATTGTATTAAATACTATGTTCGTAAACAATAATTTACTGTATAAGTACTTATACATAATAAAATCGTATAACATTACAGGACAAACTATTACATATTTTAATTGCTTCGATGTTGCGATCAACTTGCATTGATCATACAATAAGCAAACTTTACTTTACATAACTAAACTAACCTAACTTAAACTTTACTTTTTTTTTAGGTACCAAAGGTTTAGGTAAGAACTTCTCTTCTCAAAACTTTGAAAGTACCTAGTTTTTGGGTTAAGTTTTAATAACTTTTATTCCACTCACCTGACGAATCTTCATCATCTTCATCGTAACCTAAATTTGCACTTTTTAACACATTATTTATTTTGTCCATCTTGCTTTCAAACACTTTTCACACATACGTACTCACAGCACGTATTGACTTCAAAAATAGCAATAATGAATGAGAGAATGACGGTGAAATTGGCGGGAATTATGTCACACAAACTAGTGATGTCAATGGGAAGATTTATGGTAAAAATAATCGATAAGGCGATTTTACTTTCCTTTTTAATGATCAATTTGCTTTTTTATTTTTATTTTCAATAATTTAATGTTAATAACATTGTTACTTTAAGTTTATATTTTGGTCCATCTACACCAAATTCATTGTTTACTTTAGTCAAAAGACACCCTAACGTCATGGTTCTTTATTTTGAATAAAATTTTTAGGCATCATGCAACATGGATACCTCAAGCAAAAAAAAAATATTTGTACAAAAGGCAACCATGGTACATGAATCTAATTTACAATACACTTTTCAAAATTATTTCGGAACCATGCGCTGTGGTTCTTTTTTTCATTTTAATTTTTATCACAATACTAATTTGCAAAATGGATTCAAATGGCATGGTTCCTGTTTTATAGTAAAAATCGATTTATCATACAGATCCAAAGTAGTTTGGATCTTTTAAAAACCGATACCTAGGTTACTATGACACATGGTACTATTTTAACTCTGCGAAAATGCTTAATATTTGGTTGGTATAATTAATGTCTGTGTTTTTCATTACAAAAAAGGTACTTGCGGCTTGGATATTTTTTGCACAAACTAAAGTTGATGTGTAGATGCCATTTATGACAGTAACTCAAAAAACGGTTTTTGTGGGCTGGATCCATTTTGCATAACTACGTCCAGTTGACTTCAGACGTCATGTGACGGCGTAGATGTCGCTACAGGTCTATACGTAGAGTTTTCATGTAGTTATTCACGGTAACCTATCGAGGAGCTCGTGGCTGAAGTAATAACAGCCGCACGGGTCGATCTATCAGGTTAAGCAACGCTTGCCGGGGTTGGTCCGTGGATGGGTGACCATCTTTACATACCGAGACTTCTCCGTGCCTCGGAAAGCACTTTAAGCCGTTGGTCCCGGCTGTCAATCGTGGATCTTTGACAGTCGTTACGGGTCGTCAGAAGCCCGAAAGTCTGACATACAGTCTTACCAAGGGGTATCGTATTACCCAGTAACTGGGTTGTGGAGGTCAGATAGGCAGTCGCTCCATGTAAAATACTGGTATTCAGCTGCATCCGGTTAGACTGGAAGCCGACCCCAAGATATTTGGGAAAAGGCTAGGCAGATGATGATGATTCACGGTAACCTATAATAAACACTCCAATTCGTAACATTTACGCTAAATAACAATTAAAGAAACTGTAAAATGGTGACGTCATGTTAAAGACAGAGTATATTTTATTTATATTCATTCTGCACTGCAGTCACTAACGGCGGACTGTGGCGCGGAGGTGAGAAGGAACGAAAGGTTCTCGGATGTGGCATCAATTTATGTTGTGTTATAAATACGAACATGTTTTCTTAATTTTCTTTCTTTTTATTACTGTGTAGCGTAGTGTGGCTACAACCCTGGATTAAAAAAAACGGACGACGGGTCGGATTTTGCACATTAAGGGTCCGTACCATATATTGGTATTTGTTAGTAAAATATACGTAAAATTAAACATTATCACCAAATTTCAAGTTCAAACCAAGTTTCAAGTTTCAGTTTCAGGTCAATGGGAAGTAAAAAAAATTTCGTAACAAAATTTTGTGACAGACGACGGACGAACAGACAGACAGACGGACAGAAGGACACGTGTCTGACAACAATAGGACTCCGTTTGGAACCTTCGGGTACGGAACCCTAAAAAGAGCATTTTCCATCATAGATATAAGAACGCATTCTTTGGTGTATTGTAGTGACGTTTGCGCAGACAGATGGAACACGAAAACGCGTTTTCAAAGAAACGAAAAACTCCATTTGTAGAACAATTTAAAAAAAAAGTGTTGTGGCATCGTTTTTCCTTTTTTGCGTTGCGCCTATCGGTACCGCCTTTATTGCACTACAAAAAATCTATTTCTCAAGACTACATTCGAAACTGTAAATTTTTTCAATCAAGAATCAAGTCCTACTTTTATATCTTGCATTTCTAGTAATTTTACCTAACACGACGCCGTCAGAAAAGATCCAATTCAAAGCCCCAAGGGCATGGGCATCCAGTTATACCTCATCCAAGCTCTCACCCCTTCCCACATGCGCGTCACGTCGCAGGAAGTTTACGACGCACGCGCAAGCGCATGGTTTCCTCGTTCGCAGGATGTTTTGCGCGCAACCCGCGCTCCCCCGCTCGCCATAGGACGCAGCTATTTCTGATTTATGTGTCGTAGGTACCAGTGATGTATGAATGCGCCTTCATTGGGAAATTCAGTGGTTTTGTTGGTAAATTTTTGGTGTGTATCAACTTTTGTTAAGTTTTGGCAAAGCTCCCGTTGATACATACATCCTGATAGATAGGATTGCATAGCAACAGTCAACATGGTCTCAAAAAATATTTTGAAATGATGCCTGACAGCTTGTTGCATTTTCTTCATTTGCATTCTGTGCTTGAATCTTCAAGTAAGTTGTGAACGTCTGTTATGTTTTGGTGGACTGGGATTTTTTCTTCTGACGTCAGGCACATGTATCCATATAGACAGGATTTCATAGCAATAGCTCGGTAACTTACGTCCCAAAGGGCACTCGTTGGGCCTGATGATTTTGAGTCCTGTTTATTTAACGTCTCCAGAATTTTGCAGTATTTAAGATGACAGCCTCTTCGCCATTGTCAAAGCTTAGTTTCCATAGTTTTGCATGACTTTCTGTATCCTTTCCCTATTAAAGGTAAAACATCCTCTAACGATCAAATATTTGGCTTTATCATTTGGATTTAAACTGATCCTCATCGGTCCATAGTCCGGTCAGATCAGTCGTATTATTACGTGATGTCCTTGAATAACTACTGAACTACTTTCATCTCCCAGACTCCCAAAACACAACGATATGTAACTTCTCAACTCCGTACGCACACACTCCGGTCAGACTTCAGACTAAACAACCAAGTCCGCACTAATTCTCTAACAAAAACCCGTGCAATATATCCTATGTTTAGATTATATGAACCACTAAACTGCGGGCATTAGTAACGAATTGTAGAACAATTTCGACCATTCTATTTTAAGATGGACAGGTGTGAAGCTTTTGCGTCTGAATTGCTAGGAATTTAAAGGTCACTGTTGCAACTGTTTTTTTGTTACATCATCGCGTAGCTTTGTAATTTAATTGTGCAGCTGTAGTGATAGTATTTTTTCAATGATCTCTTTTTTGGCACGGGTTTCTTACTAACTCATGGATAATGCAAAAGTGTAAATGAAATTGTCTGTAAATTGGGGCGAAGTTAAAATGTCTTGTTATTTTACTGGTGTTGATTACTCTAGTTTACTTGTAAAATAAATGTTATAAAGTGGCTATCAGCTCAGCAGGTGTATTCGCTAGCTCAGTTGACATCAATTTGATAGGCACTTTGCAGTATATTGCTCGGTGGACATCGATTAAAATAGACACTACGGTTTTCCTATACGTCAAAGCAGCAATGTCCGGCAAAGTGCATATCAAATTGATTATACGCCTGCAGGACTATGTATGGACTGAAGCTATCCTGACTCCCATTTTATTCTATCCCTTTAAATTCCTCGCAATAGGTTATTACACCCATTTTTGAAAAGTGTCTGATTAGATTCTGTAGTGCTAGTAAACCAATAAAAAAAAAACACAAAATTTTTATTCAATCAATAAGTGCCATAAAAATGCATTTAAATTTTACATTTTCAAATTTCGCGCGTAATTTGACGAAAACGCTGGACGCTGTGGACGCCATATTGCTCTGTGGTCATGACGTCAATTGGTTATGTAAATAAAAGTACAAAGCATAGATACGCTGATCAGTTGACAGTTGACACTTTATAGTTTCCATAGCCGTATTACGTATAACATGGCGGCTACTATTCCATGGTGTTAAAAAATAGATTAAAAAAACTGACTTTGAATTGAATTTTAAAATTTATTTTGTTATTTTATGAACTAAAACTAACATTTCCGACTGCTTTTTGCTTTAGCTATCTCAATAATATATTTTTAGTTTTCTTCTCATATAGAGTAAAATACCCTATTGCTCAGCCAAGCGTAACACATTCCTTATCCAACACATAAAAACTACATTCATTTACACTCTTTACAACAGAAACCTTGTAATTGTAATTTTGCATATTTCCTTTGATGATAAATGATTTTATTTATGTAAATAGTTTAACAACAGTTTTACACGTCAAAATTTTTTTTTGTCAGGTTTAGCTAGATGAGGCCGGTGTTTCCTAGCTGACTACCCTGAGAAGAAGCACCGAAACCAACTCAGAGGTCCAAGTCTCTTTTAAAGTGTTCAAATCCATACAATATGTACTGGACACATCATATGAAAACCATGTACGTTAATGTCTGGGATGAGCTTTTGTTTTAGTAAGACTAACGTAAGACTAATTAGTAACTTTTTAATTAATTAAGTAAGTTATGTTTAAATATCGTTTAGACTAATTAATCAAACGATTACTGAACTACCCACTAGTACACTTATAATGTGGCATAACTAGATCTCACGATACAGGGTATCCTTATAGTGTAGGGTCTAGGTAGGGCTACGTTTTTTTTTTTGGGTGTGGTAAATCATCCTATGACTGCTCTGAGTGGAGCGAGAGGGCGTGTCAGACTTTTACTGACTAAAACCCACCCCTGTTCCTCCCTTGCCTGAGTGCCCAAGGGCGCGGTAACTCTGTTACGAATTTATCCGCGGCCCCTTAAAAAAAAAGTTGGGGCTACTTTTTAGCACTTTATCTTTATTTTTTTTTTGTTATCTTTTACTTACTTTTAAATGTGTTTTAATAAATTAGGTATTTACTCTTCAAACTGAATATTGAACTCAGCAGCTATAAACTGCTTGGTAAAAGCAAAAGAAGGCCGCAGAATGATATCTCTTTTATTTCTTGAAGAGCCCGCCCTTGACCTTGGTCTCGTTTAGTGGAAAGCGAAGGCTGAGGTGTAAGATGGAACGGGTGAGCTTCTGTGCTCTGATGATGGAACAAGTCAGCCTAGAAGATGCCGAAGATGAAGAGATTATACTTACTTTAAAGGGTTGAGAAGAAAAATTAGACGGTGGTAATGAATAAAGATGCTAACAGAAAGGCCACGCTGGAACTTTGGTTGTACGCATAATCATTTTGGAAGTGACGATTATCGCTTCCGCAAAGCTCTTTACCACGATGTGTGTTATATCATATCATATCCGGCTTCCAATCTAACTGGATGCAGTTGAATATCAACCAGGTTGAAGATTAACCAGGAGGAACTGCCTATCTGATCTGGTAACTGGTAATACCCTGTAACTCTTTTTGGTTGGTTTGGTGGTAGCTCTTCTAGTTTATTTTAATAAATCATCTTTTTAACACGTTTATTTAACTTCACCTTTACCTAACTATGTAAAAATATCTTAGAAGATATGTTTGACCCACTTCCCAGTTTTCGATTGAGCTAAAATTTTGGATGACAAAGCTAACCATAAAAAACCATGCTGTTATTGAGCTGTTTTTACGTGTAACTTTAATTTGTATGGAAATATTAGTTCAACTAAATTTGGCAGCTCTAATTTACGTCCATCTCTTTCTTGTTTTATTAGAGAGAAAAAAGATAGGAATAGCCTCAATTAAATTTAGTTTGTGCACAACAGATTCCACAGCATTGTCATCCAAACTAAACATGTATGCAAAACTATTAATTATTGGATTTAGAATGACGTTACTTAGCTAACTTAGTGACGTCTGACGTCATTCTAAATCCACTAGGGTGGACTACCAAAGATGGCGAACTAGTTATTTTTTATGCATTCCCATGTTATGATAGTTTGCTGGCAAAAATACAAAAAATAAAATGACGTCACTCAAAAGCATGTTTTGAATTTAAGTTTTTTTAAACTATAAAATTATTCTACTTTAGATATGTACCTACAACGGTGCTTACTTTGTTCTTTTGAATCTCCACAGAATGACCGCGGCACAGAGCTTCACAAAGGGATGTTATTATAATAATATAATAATACTTGCAACGGGTTAAGAGTTAGGAGGCGTGTGCGCACTACAAAGATACCACGTGCCTTCATCTTAAACAACGGAACAATCTCTGTTTATATCTACAAAACATTGTGAAGGGTAGAAAAATTCCTACTATCCTGCTAAAATTATAAATATGAAAGTATAGAAAGTATAGGGTTTTTTTTTTAAAGTATAGGGATGGATGTTTGTTACTCAATCACGCCAGAACGGCTTCACGGATCTGGATAAAATTTGGCACCGAGATAGAGTAGAGTTTTGAATAGCACAATCAATCTACCAATCTGCCCGTGCCTTTTCCCAACTATCTTGGGGTCGGCGTCCAGTCTAACCGAATGCAGCTGAATACCAGTATTTTATATGGAGCGACTGCCTATCTGACCTCTACAAGCCAGTTACTGGGTAATACGATACCCCTTGGCAAGACTGGTTGTTAGACTTTCGGGCTTCTGACGACTCGTAACGACTGTCAAAGATGCACGATTGACAGCCGGGACCAACGGCTTAACGTGCTTTCCGAGGCACGGAGGAGTCTCGGTATGTAAAGATGGTCATCCATGGACCAACCCCGGCAAGCGTAGCTTAACCTGATGGATCGACCCGTGCGGCTGTTATTACTTGGATAGCACATAGGTTGTAACTTATAAAGGGGGAAGATATTTTTTAATTTTTTTTTGCAATGTTGACATTAAAAGGCTGATGATGATGGTGATGATAAAGCGGCTGGCAGAGGCTAGGTTACATAAAGTTCAGTAAGCTTTAATGATAAAGTTTATTTGTTTGAATATATGTTAGTTAATCACGCCTTTACGGCTGGACGAATTTTGATGGAGAACACGATGAAAGGTTATAGACGGAGTGTCAAAACCCAGCAATCTGAAGTACCAGAATGAGAAGTCGGCTTGTATCTGTACACGCGAAATAAGCTCACGTAGACAAAATGAGAAGCCGATACGTCATCGTTACGTTCGTCAAGGTCACTCACACATTTTAACGATCCTGCTTCATTTAATGTCCAATGACGTTCCGTCTATAACCTCATAGTTCATAGTCTAAGGTAGTCCCTTGCTTGGATTAAGACAGACATTTTTATATCCGTAACAGCGGGCGAAGTGGCAGGCAAAAGCTATCTTTTTATCGTTGTGAGAAGAGAAGAGAATATAAGAAGAAAAAACAAAAATCGCAGACGTGTCACATACCATTAGAAAACTCAAATGGCAGTGGGCAGCCATCTGATACGTCAAAAAAAACTTTTTTACAAAAAATACAATCAGCTTCCAAAAAAAAGAAAAAGAAAGAAGAAAATTGAAAATAACTAATTTCGGAAGTCAGTGTTTTTCTGAAAATAAAGATATTTTTTAATTTTAAGTGTATTTTCTTTTTTGGAAGTCGGTTGTATTTTTATAAAAAAGTTTTTTATTTTTCACTTTTTAGTTGTTATACCCCAGAACTAAAGCTAAATATTAAAGTTACGTCCGAATTAATAACCCCAATAACATGGAACATGAATTTTGAACATACTCATAATTGGAGGGGACCAAAACGTTATCTACGTAAACACATTTTTTGTTTTTGTTGGATTTTTCAAAAAGCGCTAAAGCAATTTCGATAAAATTTAATCAAAAGAATTTTGAAAATCAGTCCACAACTGACAGAGATATCGGTGGACATACATACATAAAAAAAAACATACATACCGGGCCTGCGGGCGGCGACTAATGGGTAGCTCGCCGTCCGATCAGCACCAGGCCCGAGAGTCGACAACGTGTAGTGTTCCACGCGCTCCTCAAAGAGTTGTCAGCAATAATGACGGGGCCCGTCATGGCCGATGCCTGCCCAGGGGTTGTGGATAAATTCAAAACAGAGTTACCGCGCCCCTGGGTAGTCAGGCAACTGTAGGAACAGGGGTGGGTTTTAGACAGTAAAAGTCTGACACGCCCAGAGCGGTAAAAGTTATTGGATGATTTACCAACGCCACAAAAAAAAAGAGGCACTCCGGGAGTGCCAACAGAAGCGAAAATTTAAATAAAAATGCCCAACGCGCCTAAAGAAGTTTTCACTTCAACTCGCTACGCGATCCGCTGCGAGTGCTACGCGTCGTAGCACTCGTAGCGGGTCGGTGTCGCACGAGTTCAATAGTTTTTTCATCTCAAAAATGCCCAACGCGCCCAAAGAAGTTTTCACTTAAAAAAAAGGAAGTACTGTGTCGCGACCGTGATCACTGGAAGGGCCTCGGGGAGGCTTATACGAAAGTTAAACAATCTGTGCCGATGTCATCCTACTTATAAATGCGTAAGTTTGCATGGATGTTTGTTACTCAATCACACTAGAATAGCTGAACGTATCTGGATTCATCCAGATACGTTTAGCACAGAGTATTTGGCACAGAAATAGATTATAGTCTGGAATACATAGACTTTAATATATCCACCGCGCGAACCAGCTCAGTAGCTTTGGCGTTGATGTGAACAATTTTTTGAACCAGCTAGGCCGCTGAGACGTTCGAGTGGCAGTGGGGTAAGTACTAATTTCACGCGGACGCAGCCGCTGGCAGAAAATGGTAAAATAGAAATATTATAAATTTTCAATTTAAACCATGTAATGTAAATGATTGTTAACAAGGGCTATCCCTGCGCGCGTCAAACGGCAACATCTGTCAAGCCCCGTTGACAGTTGGCCATCGTGTAACTACAGACTATGTCATGTTTCGAGTGTGTTTTCGGAAAAGCAAACGTAATTGTCGCACTGGCGCACTTGTGTGCCCATAGAGATTTAAGTGTAGCGTTAATAAATATATAAATGCCTCTATTATTACTTTTAGGTAGGCATAGATAAAAGAGGAGTTCCTTATCTTGATTATGTTAACAAGACACTAGGCCACTTTTAATTAAGAAATTCTGAATTCAGGCAAGACATAACCCTCATCTTGATTTACAAGAGATAGGCGGTTCTTAATCTTACGAGTAGTTCTACATAAATTGGTAAATAGGTACCTAAAGTAATGCCAGCAGTAGTGAGAGCTATGCTGGCAGAGACAGAAAACTGCAGAGAAATGGCCTCCTTCTGTGAGACCGTGATGGTCCGAAAGGTGGCCACCGAGCGGGATCGTGACCTGTAGGGCTGATCCTACTCCAAGAAGAAGGCATCGGGCAGGCAACTGCCTCAGCACCGGGTGCGTTTCCACTGCAGCGGAGCTGGATGGAGACGTGCAGGAACCGACCAATCACAATGGTTGAAATCCTCATCACGTCACTAGTCTCGTCTGTGATTGGACGATTACCGCACGTCTCCGCTCCGCTACGCACTGCATCTCTCACCTGCATCATTTAATGCAGGCAGGACTTTGGAGGCCGCTCAGAGTGGGGACCCTGATGGCTCACAGAGTGATTCCCGGGAATACGCAGGTACTGTGATCTCGGGCAGCCGTGCAGCAGCGAGGCTGAGGGGAGATCACTTTAAGTCTTCCCAAGGACGTGCCCTAACAGGCGTTGTATAGAAGGGATTCTGGGGTGGTCTTTTAAGAGATCCCGGGACCCCTTCCATGTGCTGATGGTGATCACCGGGGTGGTTTTAGTGAGAGTAAGAATCCCACACTCCGTGCTCTTCTGTCCAAAAAAAAAAGGCCAGGCACCTTTGGAAGATTTCATTTCAATCTGCCTAGCCTTTTCCCAACTATCTTAGGGTCGGCTTCCAGTCTAACCGGATGCAACTGAATACCAGTATTTTACACGGACGGAGCTCCACAACTCAGTTACTGGGTATTACGATACCCTTGGTAAGACTGGTTGTCAGACTTTAGGGTTTCTGACGACCCGTAACGACTGTCAAAGATCCACGATTGACAGCCGGGACCAACGGCTTAACGTGCTTTCCGAGGCACGGAGGAGTCTCGGTATGTAAAGATGGTCACCCATCCATGGACCAACCCTGGCAAGCGTAGCTTAACCTGATTGATCGACCCGTGCGGCTGTTATTACTTTAGCCACGTCCTCCTTTAGGCACCTTTGTAAGGTAAAAAAAAAAGTATTGTCCAAGTTGTCGGACCTAAAATACGACTAGACACATGACTAGACCTAGCCATCAGCTTGGGTTTGGTCATAGTTCAATAAATTACTCGACTGCCCTAGAAGGAGGGTAATGTTTACGCTTTTGTTTTGATTGTACAGTAGACGTCTATGTTTATACTGACCTTGAACTGGCCTAGCTTCAAAACAATAACAGGCCACCTTATACTGGTTTTGCTACCACTAACGCGAGGCCTACAGCACATAGGCCAATGTCGATGCCCTATTGATGACAAACGCAATTGAAATGGACTTAAATCGTTCTCTGTTCGAGCCGAACAATCGTCCGTCTGTACATATAGGGTACTAATTATCACCTGATTCAAATCACTGATTGTTATTGCCTAGCGAGACACCTATGTTCAGTGCTGATACCTATCTAAGACCTAGGTACTGTTAGCAAAACCGCTAAGCAGTTCTAGAAGGCATGTTAATTTTTATGTAATTACTGCTCAGGTGTTCTCTATATGTATACAAGTATATTTGCAAATGGGTAGATAGAATGAACTATTAGATAATACTAACTCTTAATCGTTTTTGACATAAAAAGTGCATTTTTAACCGACTTCCAAAAGGAGGAGGTTATCAATTTGGATGTTTGTGTTTTTTTGTGCTCCGCATTTATAGACGGATTTCCAAAATTCTTTTTTTGTTCGAAAGGGCTTTATTTCGAAATGGTTCCATTTACATTTCATATAGATCTGATTATGAGTTTCGGAGACAGACAACGGAACTCTTTAAAAAATGACAGCAAATCAACTGCGATTGCTGCAATCGTATGTATATGTAGTGTTAACTCCGTTTAATGGGGAACCACGACTAGTGTGAAAGTGAAAACTAAAAACTTAAAAAAAAAATGATGAATGGTGTCAAAAATGAAGACATAAAACCGACACACAGCGGTTTTATGTCTTCATTTTTGACACCGACTTCCGAAATTAAAGTTATTTTGCACTTTTTTTGGAAGTCGGTTCTATTTTTTTTGTAAAAAAGTTTTTATTTTACAGTCGGTGTCAAAAAATTAAGACAAAAAACCGACACACACACTGACTTACGAAATTAAAGTTATTTTGCACTTTTTTTGGAAGTCGGTTCTGTTTTTTTGTAAAAAAAAATTTTAATACAATAACTCCAAACTCGCAAAGTGGATGCGGAGGCGAGTTGCAAGCTATACTGCACTTTTTTTTGTGGGGTCTTCCAATGACATCTCCCGGTCTAGGGTGGAACGGAAGGGCGTGTCAGACTCTTACTGACTAAAACCCACCCCTGTTCCTTCCCTGCGCTGAAAGCTCAGGGGTGAGGTAACTCTGTTTCGAATTTATCCTCAACCCCTGGGCAGGCATGGCCGTCGACTTTCGGGCCTGGTGCTGATCGGACGGCAAGCTACCCATTACTCGCCGTCCACAGGAAGCTATACTGCACTTGCTGTCCTATCCTCTGTGCCCCAAAATATGCTGTAAAAGTGACCTCTACGCTGCCACCGACGACGCCATGGAAGTGGCAAAGTTTTGGGCCAAATCAATTTAAAATACTCGTGCCAGAGACTCGAAGAAGAGGAAGATTGAAATGAAGGGTGGTCCAATTCGAAGTTCATATATGTTTGAACCACTGTAATTTAGACAGTGATCAATAATGAGGCATCTTTCACACGTCAAATGGTAGCTTGGAACAAGCCATTTACGATATGAATCGCTTGATCCTAAAACTACCGCTCAAAGCATTAATTGTTCAGTTCAGTTCTAAACAGAAACAACAATTTTTGTCGACTTTTCCAGGAAAATTACGGTAAATTCAATCAGTTTATAGATTTAGATATGTCTATACCAACAAAGTTGCAACGTTGGACCACTTAAAACTCTAGTAATTGCCGAGATACTCGTAATTCCCTAAATCGACGAAAAAGTCGTCAAAACTACCTTGAGTGAATCGGCTGCTGCAAAATATAAGGTCGTGATTGGTCTGACATCATCATAACATAATAAATGAATGATACTTAACTAATATAATAAAAAAATAACTTTTTTTTCATGTTTGATAGGCTCGCGTTTGACCACAATCTCACCTGATGGTAAGCGATGATGTGGTCGAAGATGGAGCACGCTTGCCTAGAAGTAACCTATTCACTCTTGACTTAAAGATTCCCAGGTTGTAGTTTACAGGAAACACAGACACCGGTAGAGAATTCTCTCTAGCTCTCTCTAACTTGGACATTTTGTAGATATGTTTTATTTTTCAATGGAAGGAAATAGGAAGCTAGAGTTGGATCACACTTTATATGCTTGTAAGTCGCGGCCATTACCATTAGGCCACAATTACTGCTCTCGCTTCGACTTACAAGTTGTAAAATTGTAGGTCGCGGGTCCGAATCCGAACCCCTGGGATCGTGGATAAATTCTGCCCAGGGGTCATGGATAAATTCGAAACAGAGTTACCGCGCTCCTGGGCACTCAGGGCACTGAAGGAACAGGGGTGGCTTTTAGTCAGTAAGAGTCTGACACGCCCGCCCGCTTCACCCAGAGCGGGAGAAGTCATTGGATGATTTCCCACCCCCAAAAAAAAAAGGCAGGCACTTTACTTTGTGTAAATTATTTCATCACTAAACTGCTCTCAAAACAATAAAATATCATAATAACCATCTGCATTAGAATATCTCGCGAGTGACAGAATATTTAAATGCATAACACAATCTTCTATGCTAACCGTACCTGTAACTATTTATGAAGCTATAACCTAACTGTTTAATCGTATCGTTATTAAGATCTCCCAACAAACATAGTTAATTAACGTATAATATTAAGCTAAATAAATAGCTACCTAGGAGTTAGCAGCTGACTATCTCAGCGTGATTATCGAGAATGTTGGTTAGCAGGAACCTAGGTTAAGATCTGCGAAAACAAAGAGCAATTTTGCACTCAATAACGCTTATTTCAAGGTTCATTATTCAATAATGATAAATGAGCCCCCTGATTTGGGGTCGAGGTGTAAGATTGTACGATCGTGGGGGGTGATAAAGGGGGCTAGAAAACCGTTGTTATTTATTGTAATGTACTTTGGGGTATGTTTAACAGCTTATTGAGGTATTATGACTCCCGTGTCTTGCAGTCGTAAGCGCAATTTTATTGTTTTTTTTTTTAAATTTAAATCGTTGTCCCACACTAGGAATTACTCCTGTATCGTGGGTGCGTTCACAAACATGTATAATTCACATACACAAGATACCCAGACCCGTAACAACTATCTGTAGGCCATACAAATATTTGTTCCGTGCGGGAATCGAACCCGCGACACGCAGCGCAGCAGCCGAACGCTCAACCACTGCGCCAATCGTGCCGTCCATTGGGTACGCCGTGGTTCAATCTTCTTTAATTTTCAGCATTTCCAGCGGAAAATAGTTATTAAATAGGTTTTTTCTATTGACGATTAGCGACCCGCCCCGGCTTTTAAATTCCGGTGGATTTTTAAATATTTTTTTAAATAATAATAATATTTTTTTTTATTCAGACAGAGTCCATTATTTGTTAGTAACAATATTCTTAATATCTAATGTTAGTAGGTAGGTATAAAACATTAACAGGGTTTATACAAACCTTGTCTAAGCAAATACGAGTACAAATAAAAAAGTTAAAAGGGTTTTTCCATTTCTGGCCCAGCTACCGAAAGACGCAGTGTTGGAAGTTCAAGGTGGACCGATGATGCCAATGAAAGGGAATAATAATAATAATAATTCACGATTTGCTGTACTTCTGGACACGGCTCGCATTGTCAGGCGGTTCCTCTCTATAGCTTGGACCCTGTTCCCGATACCGGTGGGATACTATTTTATAATGTTTTCTTTTTAATTTTTTTTATTAAAATTTTTAAAAATATAATTTATATGTATATACAATTGAATAAACGAGATAATAATTAGTTTATTTTTCAGGTAATTTCACCCATTGCATTGAAAGTCACACTAATCTTATAAATAAATCAAATAAAAATCCAATTTAATTTAAATTAGATCATTCAAATACAATATCAATATAATTTATCTATAATATGTATGTATTTAGAATTATATAAGTATGTTTATCAGTTGTCTAGTACCCATAACACAAGCTCTGCTTAACTTGGGACTAGATGGCGTTGTGTGATAGTTGTGGAATATTATTATATTATTATTATAATAACATAAAATAAAATAAACAATAATCAAATTATACTATACATTAAATTAAATTAGATCATTTAAATACAATGTCAAAATGAAATAAACGAAAACCCATTAAAATGTATCATTAAAATCAATCACAACCAATTTCTCCTTCTGGAGATAAGCTTTTTTAATTCAGTTTGCTGCGTTCTTTAGTTAATTACCGTCCATTATTATTATTTATTTTTTACCAAGAGTTACCAGGATTACATCATGAATGAAGAGGTGCGGATAATTGCTCAATATATCAGTGGCCCATCAGGTTTGACGTGTGGCCTACATCGGCCATTGTGTACGGAGCCCATAACTCAACTGTCACGTCAATAGCCCAACGAGATTGTAAGAAACAGAGCGTGCGCGTGAAGTTGGTTTTCTGCGTAAATTGGCAGCACATTGTGGCATATTACCCGTTACTCAGATATTCAGGATATTTGCAGCGGTATTATGTTTAATATAAAGGTAGCGTACGTTTAATTTGTTGTTTTTTATCATTGAAATACTCGCGCTTGACCACTGTCTCACCTGATTGTAATGAATGTGTTCCCAAAACATTTTATGCATGTGGGTGGGGTCCACTGTGTGTACCGGTGGCGTATCGCCTTACGTCTAGTGGTCCGATGCGATGGAACAAGCTTGGCCGAATTAAACTATGCAATTGGGAATATGCATGATATTTTTATATTTGTTTAATTGAAGACTTATTAACTATAGTGAACAAATATGAAGGAATTTGCAAAATGTCATCATCAGCGACGAAGTTATAAAGCTTTAAAGTTTATAATTAGAAAGAAGTCCGACGTGTTCTTTGACGTCAAAGTACACGACGCCCATACAACTGCCATAGAAAACAGCGGGACAGATATATTTGTTTAAAATTGTTATATCTCGTTTAATTTTCGATTCTGATTGCACTGTTCATACTCTATTTTAGTATATTCATCGATAAACCGGTTAGATAACAAATATTTTTTTCATGCATATTCCCTATTGCGACGCACACTCCCCGAAAGGTAACTTAGAAAACCGACACCAAATTTAATAATTATTAATTATGAATTTAAAGTACTCATGAATTTTTGCTACTTCAGAGTAGGTGCCATAGCAAAAATGAGATCATGCACTGCACGTGCATGTTTATGAGTGTCACCTGATTTTGTGGCACAGAATACCTACATAATCTACTTATTTAATTCGCCACACGCTCTGTTTATTCATCATCATCATCATCATCATCATTCCAGCCTAAACACATCCACTGCTGGACATAGGCCTCGCCCAAGTGTTGTCACAACGACCGGTCCTGTGCGTCTCTGTTTATTAGGACTCCTAATTGTCTGCCAGGGTCGCTGGAGTTAACTCGCCGTCCGATCAGCACCAGGCCCGAGAGTCGACGGCGCGTAGTGTTCCACGCGTGCCTCAAAGAGTTGTCAGCAAACAGGACGGGGTCCGTCATGACCGATGCCTGCCCGGGGGTTAAGGATAAATTCGAAAGAGTTACCTCGCCCCTGGGCATTCAGGGCAGGGAGGAACAGGGGTGGGTTTTAGTCAGTAAGAGTCTGACAGGCCCTCCCTCCAGGGCGGAAGAAGTTATTTGATGATTTACCACCCTAAAAAAAATAAAAGGACTGTTCATTGTATAAAGATGACACGTAGAGTCAATCACGAATTGCATTGAATTTACCATACATACGTAAATATGTCTTTTCAATACAAAACGCACAAAGAACACATTTGTAAGTATTGTAAGATACGAATAACGAGATTACTGGACAAATGAATAATATTATGAATATGAATGCAATCATAAACGATGACTTTGAAAAACAGATTTGTGTAGTAGGTGAGAAGGTACTAGGTACCTTTATGATGCTGATGGTAAGCGACGATGTGGTCGTCGACGATGGACCACGCTTGACTCGAAGTTCTCTGCACTCTCGAAAACTCCCCGAATATAGGGGGATTGCACAAAGTAGCGATACTATTGTCAGATAATCCAAAATTTCCAATCAATCAAAGTTAATACAAAGAAAGAAAGAAAGAAAAAAGTTTTTTTTGTGCTTCGCACAGAAAAACAATTTTTTTACAACATACCATCAAAACAATAATAATACATAAAAAACCACATAATCAAAAAAAAACATATAAAAGAAGACAGCTAAGACCTGTGCGAGGCCAAAAAAGCACCTATCTCACCATATGCTGTGATAGGTGGTGCAATAGAGCAAGATCGCGGTTTTTTCTCGTGGGACTTGGTGGGTGTAAACTCAAAGTTAAAGCATTTATTTCAAATAAACCTTTTACAGGCACTTTTGAATTGTCAATAAGTCGGTCAGTCAGAAAGATGAAGCTAATTGCATATTCCAAGGCGTAGATCTCTATGGAGAAGAACGTGCAAGAAACTCCATGGACACTCTTTTAAACCATGTTATGAATTACAAAAATCCTGGTTACAAAAGTCTTGTTGCTTCTATTATATGAAAACAATGTTAAATAAACAATTCAAAAACAAAAAATAGATTAAAATGCCAGTGGCTGTTAAGAGATCACCAGTCTCAACTGACGGTACCCGTTCACGAACATGACGCGTGGATCAACACCACTCAGCTCAACCATATTGAAGGGAACCGAATGACCCAACACAACACACGCTCCACCATCAGCGAGACATTTGAGTGAGCATGCATGACAAACTCTCCACGCTCGTTCATATCAAAAAAGCAGTTACATTAAATACCCCATGGTACTTATATTTACAAAATTAGAAAATTCTTCGAAATTATACAATTTTAAAAAACATTAAACATTAACTCCAAAAAAAACATATAAAAACCATGTCTAAAAAATAGAAGGAAGAGCATCTCTTTCAAATATTCAAATATTAAAAAAAGAACTAACTGGTGGACCCAAGCGGCTGTGGCTGTGGAGCAGGACCAGCGTGCTGCCGGGCGACCAGTTGGGCCTGGTCGCCTGTTGGGCGCCACTCCACTCCACACCCCAAATATAATAAATTGCGGCGGGGCCTGGACTTGCAATCTTGTGTATTTTTTGTGCAAAATACACAAGATTGCAAGTCTAAAAGCGGTAAGTGTAGAGCATTCTTCTGAGTACCTAAGTGTGTCGAAAAATTACTTTGCATTTAAATGGAATTCCAATAACCTTCCAACACTTTCAATCCCTTGACCGTTTGAACTCAAAACCCAACGGCCATTACAAACGGTCAGTCAGTTTGATTTTTACTTATTGATATTGATTAGACAAATGAACATCCCCATCGCTTAATGGGACAAATTGTTCCACATCCGCTTCGTTAATGATCAGCGAATAAGAGTAACATGAACATTGGTTATTGAAACATTGATGTGACTTATTTATAATTCATGTACAACAGTGTGTAGTTTACATTCTCTACCAGTCAACCTTTGGGGTAAAGAGACTACTCTGTGGTAGTGTACAACAACAAATAAAACAAAATAAAAATCTTAAAACCAAAAATACTATACTAATAATAAAATACATATAAATGCTAAAATAATATATAAATATTACAATAAATACTAAATATTACAGGATAAAAACAAAAAACTAAATACAATGACAACGACGAGGAAACAATTTTCTCTTAAGGCGCTATTAACTGCCAATGACCTTGAGTGGTTAGCTTGCGTGTTCTGTGCTGAGCTCACGTAACATGTCGTACGTCCACCCATTAATAGGACTCGCCCATCAAGGAGCGCTGTACGAAACTAGACGCATTATTAATTTATTACACTTAAAACAACAAGTATTAATGACCATAATGCCTTGGAAGTTGGGTAGGCCTTTGTGTGTGTGTGGGATGCATCATGTGTCGACACCCTTGCGCCATCCCATCTTCTTAGCACGGCAGGCTGTGCTGGGGCGGCTGCTGCAGGTGCAGAAAACCTCAAACGGCGCAAATATAGCAACCTTATTGGGAGTTACATGTTTGAGCCGTTTGGGGTTGAAACACTTGGGCCATGGGGTCCGAGTGCTCATCGAGTTTTCATATCAGCAAGCTGTTAGTCGACTCTTCACGTGACCAGAGGGCTGGGCTTTTCTTTGCCCAACGAATCAGCATTGCTATTCAACGTGGCAATGCTGCTAGCGTTCTGGGCACTTTTTCCATTGACAGCGATGTGGATGAATTTTTTGATGCCCAGTGAGTTGTTTTTTCATACGCATTTGTACATGTTAGGTATTATTGTTAGTTTGTATACATATCTTTAAGTTTTTTCTATTGTATTATATAATCTATTAAAAGAAAGGCACCCTTTTTTGAAATAAGTTAATAATACTTGCAATAATTAATTTGAACGTAACTTGTAAAATTTTTTGAAGTATTAAATTAAAACACATTATAACAATATTTTGATAAATCAGATTTTTCTTGGAAATTCTTTTATTTAGTACGGAACCCTAAATGTGCGAGGTCCGACACGCACTTGGCCAGTTTTTATTAAAACATTTCCTACGACAACAGTCTAACAATAGGTACAGTCGACTGCAAGCCTGTGTGATTATTTTGACCTTGAGCTAGTCTAGCGTAGAGCAAAGTTTCAATAGGTTTAGTCACCATTGACGTGCGGGTGACTGTATCACATATTATGTACCTAGCGGTCCTTCTCATAATTATTATGCAATAAGGTTTTATGTTTGTTTGTCTAACTGTCATAATGCAACTACATTGCTGTACAACATTAAATAAACAAAGGCAGACACGGGGCAAAGTTGAGTTCCGCCTAAATAATTCATGTTAGTTGTTACTCATTGTTTCGGAACTTGTAACTTATTGTTATCGGTTTTGTAGGAGTTGGTACTTACATATTTTATTTATTATTTTCTAAAGTTTTCTTTTTTGTAGCTCTTCTACTAGAAGAGCTTCTTTTTCAGGGGAATAGCTTATGATATTTATGATAGAAAAGATTCACACGTAAAAATAATTTTATCTATTTCTTCTATTCTAGTATTTTACATATCGGGTGTAAAAAGACAGTTTCCGAAGCCGAAAGCCACATATTCTACCCATTATTTGGATCATTTTTTTCAATTAGACCATACCTGGGAAGAAAGTCTGAAAGTGGCAACGCTGACTGAAAAGTCGTGTGGAAATCGGTTGTCGTGGTATGGGCATGTGATGCGGAGGAATGAAGAAAATGTCGTGAGGAAAGTCTTGTGTATGGATGTGGATGGCTATAAGAGTAGGGGAAGGCCAGGGAAACGATGGTTGGACTGTGTGAAAGAGGATATGGGTAAAAAGGGGGCGACTACAGAGATGACGACTAATAGTGGAGTATAGAAGAAAAACACATGTTGCGCCGACCCCAAATAAATTGGGATAAGGAGAATGATGATGACCATACCTGGGAATCCAATGGTTCTGGAGATATTGAAGGTCAAAGTCGCAATTTTTTTTTAACTTTATTACGAAAGTGAATTCCAAGTGTTATTAGTAAACTTTTTTCCTAACAAAAATAGGTAGGTACCTGACTTTTCGATATTTTTTTCGAAATTTCGCATTTGCAGTTACAAAAACGCAATGAATATCAAACGTATCCGACAAGTACCTACGTGGCTTAGAGCGAAGGCAGGGTTTAACACCACTTGCCGCAATAAAAAATAGTATTTTTTTTCATACCAAAAAATAAAAGTCGTTTCCCAGCAATAATTTTTGCGTAAAACTACTTTGTTAGACGTAGAGTATGCGTAGTTAAAGGCTCTGTGATGTGTCTTTTTACAGCCTGTATATATTGCACTATTTTTTGTGACAAGCCCGCCATCCTATTCTCATCCACTGCAACACCTGATAGTCAGATCCAACAGTGGTACCCGTAAAACGCCGAGGCAATGAAGATTGACGGGTGCCGGAGTAACGATTAAACTATCTTAGGTCCTACAACCAAATTAGAAAAGAATAGCGAAGGAGGTGGCTGCCTATTCGGCTGCGTCGGGATACTCACACTCTTTCTTTACTCTTTTCAGTTCTTCACAATCCCAACTCGCCCTTGTATCTTCGGGAACGCTTTGAGTATCTTTTTCCAAGAGGAAAACCTTGCTGCTCATCATCTGCCCTTCTCCTTCGGTTCCCTCCCCACTCCTCTAGTTGTTACAGTGGATCCTTTACTGTTCGTGCTGTACGCCTTTGGAACTCTCTTCCACACACTCTTAGGGCTAGCCCTTCGTTGGAGGTGTTTAGGAGAGGAATTAGGGAACACTTCCTGTCGGCATGACCCGTAATATGTTTTGTAAAAGGATTTCTTTGTTAGCCATACCCATAGTATTTAGTATGTTTATGTATCACATATTTGTTTAGTTTATTTAAGTAGCAGATTTATTTTAAGTTATTGTTGTGCACTTAAGATGTACCTACCTACTTATGCAATTGTATTTTTCACCCTGAGGTTTGCTGTAAGAAAACCCAAATGCTGGGTTAAGCTCGCCTTTGTAACTAATTGTTAATTTGTGTTTTATTTATATGTTATATGTGTAAAATAAAGAATACGAGAATACGAGTAAGAAAAAAAACTCAAGCTCATACTCAAAGCATTTATTTCAAATAAACCATTTTTAGGCACTTTTGAATTGACAAGAAGTCGGGCAGGTCGGGGGGGTGGAGGGGAGGTAGTTATTATAATATATAACGGGTGTAAAAAGACAGTTTCCAAAGCCGAAAGCCACGTATTCTACCCATTATTTGTATATTTTTTTCCACTATATATGGTATGGTATGGTCTACCTCGGCATCCACGTGTTCTGGTGATATTGAAGGTCAAAGTCGCAATTTTTTTTTTTACTTTTTAAGAAAATGAATTTAACGTGTTATTACTAAACTTTTTTCCAAACGAAATTATAAAATTACGCATTTGAAGTTACAAAAATGCAATGAATGTCAAACGGATCCGACAAGTACCTACGTGGCTTAGAGCGAAGGGGCGGGGTTTAATTCCACTTGCCTAGGTTCGCGTTACATTGCGTGCAATAAAAAATAGTTTTTTTTTCATACCTAAAAATAAAAGTCGTTTCCCAGCAATAATTTTTGCGCAAAGCTACTTTGTTATAAATAAATGATAAATGATGTTTATTCAGTAAATAGGTTACAAGGAACACTTTTACACGCCAGAAGTTAGATGTACAGAATGCGTAGTTGACGGCTATGTGACGTGTCTTTTTACACCCTGTACTGAAACACCCTGTAATCATGTACTGTATCACTAGTACACGTACATACGTGTACTAGTGATTCAGTACATGATTCTGGACCCCCTAGCGTTGGAATTTTTCGTCGGCCTTTTCCTAATTTTTGAAAAAAAATTTTTTTCGTACTTAAAACTGTATAACATCGTTATACCTATCTACCTGTACCTATCTACCTGTAGATAAGTATAACGATTTTATACAGATTAAAGTGAAAAAAAAAATTTTTTTTTTCAAAAATAAGGAAAAAGCCGACGAAAAATTCCAACGCTAGGGGGTCCAGAATCATGTACTGAATCACTGGAACACGTATGTGCGTTCATGTACTAATGAAGACAGAAGTGCATGGAGAGTTCCAAACCAAAAACGTTTGTACAGGGTTTCATCGCCTTAATAATACGTCTTGACCGACATAGATGGCGCTAGTATAGTAGTTGGATTGGAAAATATACATCTCTCGTTAAAGAACATTATCTTGTTTTTTGCTAGTTACAATATTACTTAATTTTAACACAAATTCTCCTACGACATTACAAACCTTATAAAGCAAAGCTCGTAATAACTAGGATTGGAACTCGGTGGCATAAAATTTACCGATACCATAGCCACTGGACTATTGCGTCATTACGCAATGAGTTGAAATTATCCTACTCTTTATTATATCGAAGTTGTTTAGCGACTTTAACCTGTATTATAAATCTCAAAAGAATTGAGGGTAGTTTAATATTGACTGTATAAAAATTAAATCTTTTTGTTCAATCATAACGTTCTTTACTATCTTTGAGTGAGTTCAGTTACGATTGCATTTAACAATTTTTTAATATTTATCTTTACCATGAGTTCGCGTTCTAATATTGATATGGCTACGAGGGCCCAAATAATAGCATTGCATAATCAAGGCCTAAATTATTCTGAAATTTCGAGAGAAACTGGCTTAAACGTAAGTAATGTTTTAAAATCACTGTTCGTTATTTTTTTTATTATCCATGGTTATCGATACACGAAAATAATAAATAATATATTTCCCTTATAGGTAAAGACTGTCACTTTATGGATAAAGCGGTTTCAAGAAGAGGGTTCGTTGGAACACCGCAGTAGATCTGGCAGAAGACGCCATATTGACTCAGACCAGCGTCAACTTATGGTGCAAGGTTATGAGGAAAATGGCTTTACACCAACAAGATATTACGCAGAGTTGTTTGATACATCTTTGCGGACGGTGTATCGTGCTCTTCATAGTGAAGGTCTGCATTATCGTCGACATGCTATTAAACCATTGCTAACCGAAGCTAATAAAAGAGCACGATTGGAGTTCGCTTTGAAATACAGACATTTCGACTGGAGCAACGTTATCTTCAGTGATGAAAAGACTTTCAAGTCTAGCCAGCACGGGCGAGTTAGGTTGTGGCGTAGGAATAATACGCGTTATGATAGTGATCACGTTGTGCCTAACTCTGAATCCGGTCGTATAACAGTGAACATTTGGGGATGGATGACAGCTGCAGGACCAGGAGAACTTACTGTAATACCCAGTCGTGCAAACAGTGTTAACTACTTAGATGTGCTGAATGACGTCATGTTGCCCACTGTGCGGAATGTTTTTCCTGTAGAAGACATGCCAGTAATAACGTTCGTGCAGGACAATTGTCCTATACACCGTTCCATAATTGTGCAAGAGTGGTTTAGGCAGATATCGGACATACGAATTATTCCTTGGCCTGCGAGATCGCCAGATTTAAACCCCATTGAAAATTTATGGGGCGTTATGGTTCAAAAGTGGGACAATAGGAACGAAAGGACTAAGGAAGCACTGAGTACTCACTGCATGGAGGTATGGGATTCTATACGGGGTCACAATTTATGTGAAAAATTAATAGACTCCATGGGTTCGCGGTTGCAAGCTGTAATCGATCAAAATGGCGGATACACGAAATATTAAAGAATATAAAGTGTTGACTATTGAATTGAGTAATATAATTGAGTAAAAATGAAAAGACCGGGGTAGCTATAATTTATATGATAAATTACAGTAATCAAACTTGGTGTAAGTTAGATAAATTTATACATTACTTTATAACAACAAAATGTTATTACACTAATGAATTTGATTTCTTATATAATATAAGAAATTAAAATAAAAACAATATAAATATAGATTCCTTTCCAACATAATAAATTATTTATTTATTATTATAAACAACTCGGTCCCAAAATGACAACTATAACAAGTCTTACAATTGTTATTGATTTTAGGTTTAGCTTCAATTTCTTCCTCCTTTTGGAACGAATACTTAAGCTATGAACCTTAGTCATAACATAATGCACAAATCAATCATTATAGTCAATACCACTAAACATAATTATGCAAAACGTAAAATTTTTATAATGAGTAGGTAAAATATTTACAGAACTAAGGTTGCTTAAATAGTGAAAGTTATTATAACATAATGTAAATAAAACTAAATAATAGAAGAATAGCACAACACAGTTTTGATTTAGAATACTTATAATATCTAATATACAGTTTTACTTTGTTAAGGTCTTCTATTTTGTAATAGAGTTATTCAGTTATAAATTTTACTTGTATTTCTCCTTAACAAGTGAATTAAATCATTGTTAATTGGATGTAAAACTGCTAGGTTAGGTTATATACATTCTATAAGAAAGAAAGACATAAATTGTATTCTTCTTTGAGAATTAAATGTCTTAAACTATAATCAATAAAATAGTTTCATTTCTTATCCTTTACGAGAATTAAACTTAGTAAATCTTAAGCTGTAAGAAAAATATATCTAAATCTTCTTACATAAATGTTTTTTACTAATAATACTAATACTTACCACCAATTATGAAAGTAATTTATATAATATATATTTATATAATGTTATATATAGTAGTATATGTATACTTGTATATTATCCCTATATTCATTTATACATCTTATACCTCATATTTTTTATATTATTTATAACAAAAAATAAAATAAAAACGTTTAAAAATACAAAAAATAGAATATATATTATATATTATAATAATTAAATTTAAAAAAAGTCGACAGAGAGCTGGGTTGCGAACCGGTACCCTGTTGAACGATCTATGTTATTCTGCCATGCTTATCCACCTGAGCTACTGATTATTTATTCTGGAACGTGAAAATAAGAGCTACTTTGTGAATGTAGGGATTTTTATTATTTATGATCGACGCCATCTATAGTCGAATTAACCGATATACCAATTGGCTTATTTAGTTTGGTTTAGATGGCGCTGTATTAAGTACTCGGAAATAAGAAAATATAGTAATTTTTGTTTATTTGAATATAAATATATTATTATTACTTAGTAATTATTTTAGGTATTAAAAACCTTATTATCTGCCTCTGCATAATAAGGTTTATAAGCTTTGCAGTGTTATTTTCATGATTGAACAGCGCCATCTAGTCGTCTCATGAAAGTCATGATACGTAATGCAAAACCTCACAGTCAAAAGTCGACCTTAGGCTCTCCATGCACTTTTGTCTTCAATAGTACCTCACACCCTGTATATGTTTATTATTAGTTTACATATACTCGTATTTTCATTCCCGTTTTTTATTATTTTTACTTTGTTTGTATTTTTTATGCACCTGCCATTTTATCTCTCCACCACCCTTGGTTGACTGGTAGAGAATGCCTAAGGCATTAAGTCCGCCATTGTACTTTTGTTGCATGAAGTGTAAATAAATAAAGATGAAGTTAACTGCACATTCCAAAGCGAAGATCTCTAAGGAGAACAACGTGCAAGAAACTCCATGGATACTCATTTAATAATGATCTTCTTGAATAAAAGGCGATTAAGAGATCCAATTGTGATTGTGTTTTTTATAGGATGAATATACTTCTTCTCCTCCTGACAAACTATCAGTCAACCTGCCGAGCTTTTTCCAACTATGTCTGGGTCGGCTTCAGTTCTAACCAGATGCTGCTGAATACCAGTATTTTACTTGGAGCAACTGCCTATCTGACCTCCACAACTCTAACAAAGCTCTAAATGTAATTGATTGATTCATATTTATGTAATAGGTTCCAATGTGTAGATATCAATGGTGTTAAGTCTGCCGGGCTACCAGTTCATTTAGGTGTGCCTCAAGGCTCGATATTGGGACCATTCTTGTTTTTGGTGTATATTAATGATTTACCATATTTTTTAAAGGGTGTCTGTGACGTAGTACTGTTTGCAGATGATACCTCTCTTATCTTTAAAGTAGATAGGAATGGAAATGATTTTGATAACGTAGATAGCGCTCTCTCAATGGTTACGGATTGGTTTACGACAAATAACTTAGTTTTGTGGGGTAAAGCTGCGGACATACAAAATATATTTGTTTTACAAAAACGTGCTGTACGAGCAATGTACAGGTTAGGGTCAAGAGTTTCTTTACGAGAAATTTTCAAAGAGATTGGAATTCTCACGGTGGCATCTCAATTCATTTTTGCAAACATATTATACATTAGACCAAATATACATTTATACAAAAAGACCAGTGATATCCACAATTTTAACACCAGAAATAAGTATAAACTTCATGTTCCTTCCCACCGTGTTCGTAGGGTTCATGGTTCGTTTGAGGGTCTCGGTATCGAATTTTACAATAAGCTACCCCGTTCTTTTCTTACTACTTAGAAGATAATAATAGTCGGTCGCTGTGTTGAACGCAAGACAATGTTACACTTGATGTTCTTTCTCCATATTTAGCTTATGGTTATGACAGATTATATGAGTTCATATAATAATTGTCTACCAATTTTAGTGTGATGGCCCTAGTTCATCACTTGTGGCTTCGAATCACAGCCCTTTGATAGTTTCAGAAGTGGTGACGGGCGGGCGTTTTTTGGGGGACTGTCTTTATGTAGAACTTTGACGTTCAAAAAGTGCTAGTTCTCAGCCTAGTTTGAATAAATGACTTTTGATTTTGATTTTGATTTTGACAACCCGGTCACTAGGATGGAACACGATGGCTTTTGGAGACGGGTGTCAAATTTTCTTTACATTAATGATACTGAAACGATACCGAAATTAAATAACGAAGTTAATAAATAAATGTGACTTTTTGTGGAGGTAGGAAATCATCCAATGACTTCTCCTGCTCTGGGTGGAGCGGGAGGGCGTGTCAGACTCTTACTGACTAAAACCCACCCCTGTTCCTTCCTTGCCTGAGTGCCCAGGGGCGCGGTAACTCTGTTACGAATTTATGCGCGACCCCTTGGCATGCACACCGGCCATGATGGGCCCCGTCAGTGGTGGCTGACATTTCTTTGAGGCGCGCATGGAACACTATGCGCCGTCGACTCTCGGGCCTGGTGCTGATCGGACGGCGAGCTACACATTACTCCCCGTCCGCAGGCCCGTGTCTACGGTGGCCGGAGATCGTCCTGCGACCTCCGACGCCCAGGGCGTCTCCTGCGTCGGCTGCGGCTGGGGGCGTGAGGGTCACTCCGTTGAGTCTCCCTCGCCCGTTCCGCCTCCTCCGTCGCGAGCATTACTGCTTCGCAGAAGGAGGAGACTGCTTCCCATTCCCTCTCGCTCCGTACCATGGCCTGGACCAGGACCAGGCGCGTGGACGAGGATACGGCGGTGCTCCGCCCAAGCGGGGCAGACCTGACCACAGAGCAGACACTAGGCAGCGCTTATACAGTTTTAGCACAAATTGACGTTTACCTTAACGCGAGCGAGACGTTAAAAAACTCCTCTCGGTGGTGTACTGACTTCTAGCTCCAGGTGACGACTGTCGGAGATCAACAAATGATAACCGGGAGACCGGGACCATTGGCTCAACGTGCTTTCTGAGGTACGGAAGAGAAACGGGATGTAATGGAGGGTCACCCAACTAAGTTCGACATCGGCAAGCGTTGCGTTACCTATAAGATGAAACAGTGCTTAGCTACGAGCTCTTCAATGATAAGACTTACAATCAATCTGCCTAGCCTTTTCCCAACTATCTTGGGGTCGGCTGCCAGTCTAACCGGATGCAGCTGAATACCAGTATTTTACATGGAGCGACTGCCTATCTGACCTCCACAACCCAGTAACAGGGTAATACGATACTCCTTGGTAAGAATGGTTGTCAGACTTTCGGGCTTCTGACGACCCGTAACGACTGTCAAAGATCCACCGGCTTAACGTACTTTCCTAGGCACGGAATTCAGTGATAAGCCTCACATTTGCCCAAAATCGCAGAAAAACTAAATAATATCTTCGATGTACGAGTATGCCCAATCATACCCGTTCACTGATAAGACTTAGGTAAATTTGGACTACAAGACTAAATAATATCTTCGAAGTAAACTATACTCGTAATTTGAAGTTACTCTCAAAATAGACTTGTAAATAACGAAACAATCCAGATGTAAAGTTAATTGAAATAGCGATACAATAATAAATATTAACATAATTTATTCTCAATAAATCTATGCCGCACAATCGTGTATGGCAATTAAATGAATCCTTTTATCGAAACTTGGTCCTTTCTGCTTGGGTCTGGTATGATGGGTTCTCGTTTTCATACCACATCTGTGAACTTATTTTGGGTACTAACCTGACCTTATTATTTTCTATTTAATCCTTTCTTAGGAGGCATCGCTACAGCCTTGGTCTCTTCTACTTCTTCTTCTTGATTGACCATTGATTTCTTAGTTGGTGGTATGCTCCTTACGGTAACATGATTGCCTGGTATATTTTTATTACTATCTTTTGGTTTCGGTACTTGGTTTCCAAAGTAATCAAGTAAAATAAAAGTCACTGAAGACAACTTCCTTAAGATATTTTCAGTAAGGAAAACTACTTTAATATCATCGTAAAATCTAAAAACATGCCTAAAAATTGTAGCTTCGTTGGACATAATTTACTAGCGCAGCGCAGGAGCATAAAGTGTCAAACATTTACGACGATTGACTCACACATATAGCCCATAAAATTTTAATTCGATTCCATTCTGAAACTGTAGTGAATGAAATTTTGAATCTTCCTGGATAGGCAGGTGAATGAAAATAGTTCGTGGATAATGTAACTTAGCCTTGTGTCAAAACAGTTACACAACTGTTATACATTAATTTAAATCTATGGGTACAATGGCGGTGGTATCGCTGACAGCGATAGAGTTACCTCGCCCCCGGGCGCGTAGGGCAGGGAGGAACAGGGGTGGGTTTTAGTCAGTAAGAGTCTGACACGCCCTTCCGCTCCACCCCAGAGCGGAAAGAGTCATTAGATGATTTCCCACCCCCCAAAAAAAAAAAAAAAAAAAAAAAAAAAAATCGCTGACAGCGATATATTTATTTATTTTTTCAGAAAGCTTACAGACTAATTACATAATTAAATAATATACATAGACAAAGAAAATTGCTAATTACAAGCTTCCACATATATACACCTACGAGTAAATAGATACTATTAGTGTTGAACTTTTAAACAACTAGAATACAAAGAAAAAATAACGAAAAAATTTAATTAAATAAGTTAAGTACAGTTCCTAACAAAAACAAAGACAGAAAATTAATAACAAAAGCATTGTGCAATTAATGTACCTAGTCAATCAATTATCACCGTTTCCAAAGTATTCATTACTGAGGATCTTTATAATGCCATGTGCGCTGGTGCTAAATAGGTCGATATCCAAACGCGGTGGTAAATTGTTGAAGGCTATAACACTCCGTATGGAGAAGGCATTGCGCCTATACTCAGTTGATGTGAAAGGTGCCTGCAGCAGAGGCCGCTTCCGTAGGTTGCCTTGGTTGGTGCGAAGCAGTATATTGCTGAGTAGTTCGGGACAATCAATCTTACCGTTTGCTATGTTTGAATGTGCCTTTGAATGGACAAGGGTGGTCTGCGGTGTACTGACACAGATATAAATTATATAGCTAAATAAAATTCACTACATAAACTTATAAATATAAGTACTTAATATGTGTTAGACAATTTCATAGCGAAGAATAAAAAAAAATAAAAAAAAATAAAAAAAAAAAAATAACCGGCCAAGTGCGTGTCGGACTACGCACATTTAGGGTTCTGTACCAAAAGAAAAAATCTGATTTATCAATATATTGGTAATATTTGTTAGTAAAATATACGTAATAATAAACATTATCACCAAATTTCAAGTTCATAGGTTAATGGGAAGTTAAAAAAATCTCCGGAACAAAATTTTGTGACAGGCGACGTACAAACAGACAGACGGACACGTGAGTGACAGCAATAGGGCTCCGTTTGGACCCTTCGGGTATGGAATCCTAAAAAGAAAAAGTCAATAAATATCTATACTTGTACTTAATATTATAAAGAGAAAATATTCTTTTTTGTTTGTTTGTTTGTACCGAATAAGCTCCGAAACTACTGGACTGATTTTAACAATTATTTCACCAATAGAAAGCTAAATTATTAGCGACTTAGCGAGTAACATAGGCACTTTTTATCGAATTATTCCGGTCAGATCCCCTGATCTGATCCCCTGCTAATTATTCTTATGTTTTAATTCCTGTCTACCTTATTTCATTTCTTCCATCATAAAAACACCTTTATTATCGACTAGCACTTTGCCCTTGACTTCACTCCCGTGACCTACCCCACGGGAACTGTTGTATTTCCCGGGATGGATCACCATCCCGGGCAATATAACAGGAAGAAATGAAATAAGGTAGAAACAGAATAGCATTAGAGAGAAAGGAAATGGTCTTTAGTATACGTTTTTCTGTGTCAGCAAACAATTTTTTCTCTCTCTTTTTAACCGACTTCGAAAAAGGAGGAGGTTATCAATTCGGATGTCTGTATTTTTTTTTTTTTTTTTTTTATGTATGTTCGGGCATAACTCCGTCATATATTGACGGATTTGCAAAATTATTTTTTTGTTCGAAAGGGGCTTATTCCGAAATGGTCCCATTTAAATTTTAAAAAGATCTGATGATGGATTTCGGAGACAGACAACGGAACTCTTCAATAATTAACAGCAAATTAACCGCGACTGCTGTTATCGTATGTCTATGAATTGTTAACACAGTTTACTGGGAAACCACAACTAAAAAGTGAAAAATAAAAAACTTTTTTACAAAAAAATAGAACCGACTTCCAAAAAAGTGCAAAATAACTTTAATTTCGGAAGTCGGTGTCAAAAACGAAGACACAAAACAGGAACACTGACTTCCGAAATTAAAGTTATTTTGTACTTTTTCGGAAGTCGGTTCTATTTTTTTGTAAAAAAGTTTTTTTTAAGAAATTGCAACTATCGAACCATTCGCATGCATTTAAAACCCCAACCCAATTTAAATCCAAATCGAATTCTTTCAAAGCGTACACACTGTCACAATGTTTTTAAAGCGAAATCTTCAACGCCGGCGCCGTCCTCCGATACCATCTTTCTGGTCTTTTTATTATTCTTGCGTTGGTAACTAATTGGCAGCCAACGTGGTGAGATTGTCACGGCTTCGTGCCAGCGAATTCTTGCTGCTGGAACCTGGACAGCTAATTAGGGACCTAGTCATTAGTAGGATTTTGGATTTTTAGTGTTATTTTTACGAGTAGTGTTCGTTTTATGTTGATTTATATTTATGTTTGGAATAAGGGTGACGTAAAATGGTGGTTTAAACATTTTTTTTTTCATCAAGCGTGTTTGCTTTCCATGACGACATAGTTCATAAATTAATCATGAATTAGTAGAAATTAGATTTTTGAAATACTTCTAATTTAATTTTTTTTCCTTGGGTTTAACGATTACTTTTAATTTAATTGATTTGACTCTTTCTCACTTTAAAAGTAATTCTGCATTTAGCCTGAACGTGTTTTGAAACGAAAATTAAAGTATTTAATTTAAAGAGTCTGTGTTCAATTCCTTATATTAAGATTTTTGTGTTTATACAATATTTATATCTACATATACCTACTATATGGAGGTGGAGGGCTATAAGAGTAGAGGAAGGCAAAGGTAACGATGTAGACTGTGTGAAAGAGGATATGGGTAAAAAAAAGGGGGTGACTACAGACATGACGACTAATAGAGAAGTATGGAAGAAAAAGACATGTTGCGCCGATCCTAAATAAATTGGGATAAAGGCAGGAGAATGATGATGATTTTTATACAAAATTTATAAAAAAATCTTAACTTACAATAATTATGGTGTTTAAAATTCCTCTGCATCGCTGTCGACATGCTTAACCTCTGGCCGAGGTACGAGTAGAATACACAGCAAGATAACACAATAAAATTTCTGCAAAAAAATGGTCCTACATTCCAAGTCATAATAAGAACCGAGCAGGCTTTCACAGAGCGATACATAGCAATTAACTCTGCACTCCAATATGCAGCGAATAAATTCAACTTAGATAATATCGCCTGTATTCTAGTTTTGCAGCCAATGGAACTACTAGTGTTGAGCCAGTCTGATTTTCCCGGGATACCGCGGGATTTAGATTGCGATAGAGAATAGCAAAATAAGTGAGAGGTACTCGTTAACTCTACTTTCTTTTTTTTTTAGTAAATCTGGTTTTTATTTGTAATTTACTTTAAAATACTTACAGACTAACTAAATATATACTGTAATAAAAAAAACTCAAACTAAAAATAATTTATAATATGGCGTAGTAAATCCCCCGATACCTTTCCTCTGTCAAAGGTAAAAACCAGCCCTTGTGTCTCGCGAAGTGTCTCCAAGGCGTTTAGACAGATCTTTAAACAATTTGTGAGATTCTACTTATACGCTGTGGTCTTTTTTTTTCTTTGGGGTCGGAAATCATCCAATGACATCTCCCGCTGTGGATGGTCCGGAAGGGCGTGTCAGACTCTTACTGACTAAAACCCACCCCTGTTCCTTCCCTGCCCTAAATGCCCAGGGGCGAAGTAACTCTGTTTCGAATTTATCTACAACCCCTGGGCAGGCATCGGCCATGACGGGCCCCGTCATATTTTGCTGACAACTTTTTGAGGCGCGCGTGGAACACTACGCGCTGTCGACTCTTGGGCCGGGTGCTGATCGGACGGCGAGCTAGCCACTACTCGCGACTCGGGTCTACGGTGGCCGGAGATCGTCTCACGACGTCCTCCGCCCAGGGCGTCTCCTGCACCGGCTGCTGCTGAGGGCGTGAGGTTGACTCTATTGGTGACCTTCGCAAGCATTACTGCTTCGCAGTAGGAGGAGACTGCTTCACATTTCCTCTCGCTCCGTACGCTGCACCGTGTCCTCTGGCCGATCCTCACAGTGGGGAATATGCTGTGGTCTTAAAGTATAGAAATCTCTTTGCGTCATTACATTAGCTAAGTGGTCGTTTTGCAGAAATGGATCATTATGAGTTTCGGGCGCTTTAATACAGGAGCCGTGGACACTTTTTGAATAGGAATATTCAGATTACGTTCTGTATATTTGTCTATGTGTGAGTCCTGACAAATTACGTGTCAGATTTTTTTATTTGGATTCTAATGGAGTTCACAAACAAAATAAACATTTATAACGGAATGTACAACCACGGGATCTTTAAGTCAAGAAGGTTTCAACGACGACAATATCATCGCTTACCATAAGGTGAGACACTGGTTCAAACGCGAGCCAAATAGTAAAAAAAACTAGAATCATTGGAAATAATGTAATTACTCACCCTACCGACTTCCCCGTACAACACCGGCCATCCCTACCAACCCACACGAATAGAAATAGAGATGTTTGATATTGATTATGGCGGCGTGGGAGGAAGTTAATTGGTTGTAGTGATATTACTAATTATTTTACAATCTAAGACTATCGGACTCCTTGTTGACAGGCCGGCGCTTTAATTGTGATCTTGTAAATAAGTTTTTTGGCATATTGACAGTTTTTAAACGCTACAATTGCATAAAAAAGGTTGATGGTAAAATTGTGAAGATAGATACTTACTTAGGGCGCGGATCATAGCAACTTAAGCTCCTAACTACAGCCAGCCTTCATAATCATCATCATTTCCGGCGAAAGACGTCTGCTGGATATAGGCGTTCCTCATGCGTCGCCACATCTACCCATCCCGCGCGGGCATCAGTCCTTTGGGAACTCTCTCAAAAATCATCATCACATCATCATTATCATTTCAGCCGAAAGACGTCCACTGCTGGATCTACGCCTCCCCCAAGTGTCTCGCATCCATCGGTTTCCCGCGACCCTGGCCAGGTCATCGGACCACCTAGTGGAAAGCGATCCAGCGCCTCGTTTTCCAGTACCACCACTCCACTCCACTCCAGACCTCTTCGGCCTCATTGACCATCTGTTCTGCGAGCAATGTGTCCTGCCCACTGCCAAAATTAGAAAGATCTAATTAAAAAAGGATGCTTAGGCATCAATCTGTTTCGTGGAGGCGCTCGGCGGCAGCGACTTTAACTCTAACTTTGTAGTTGTTATACCCCAGAACTATAAACCCCAATAAAATGGAACGTGGAATTTAAACATACTCATACTTGGAGAAAACCAAAACATCATCTATGTATACGTATTTTTCTTTTATGTTCAGTTTTTTAAAAAGCGCTGAAGCATTTCGATAAAATTTATACCGGACCACCCCTGGAGTATATTCTCTCGGATAAAAAAAACAATTTGGAAAATCGGTCCACAACTGACAGAGAAATCGGTGGACATACATAAAAAAAATACACGCAGTCGAACATAAAACCTCCTCCTTTTTCGAATTCGGTTAAAAATGCGATCATTTCTGTCTGTGTCAATGTCACTTTATCAGATAATCCTGGAATAAGATGTAAATAAACAAGCTAACGATTCCCAATCTCAATATCAAAATATGCAAAACATAAATTATTTAATACTATCTAACTCCGGCAAGACAGGCAGACATGGTTTGAATAGTAAAATTGTTGGCTATCGTTTAATTGCCGGTAACATATTGACAGCATCTGTCAACGAGTTATGAGTTGTAACCAGTAGTACTCGTTTGCAAGAGAAATAGTTGACAGTTGGATAAGTTGTAAAATGCTAAGGCCGCGGACACAGTGAGGAGCGTGCGCGGGTGAGAAGTATCACACTGAAGTGACAGTGGCGGGCGTCTAGTCCGATGAGATGGAGTGGAATCGTCTATTGTTTTACCCTTTTTTTTGCGTCTATTTTACAAGCATTTATTTAGGATCCGATACTCACCTGTGAGTTTGAAAAAAAAAAGCGTGAATCGGCTGACAATCCGGGTTGTCGTCGGACTTAAATTCAACAACCCGGGTTTGTCCGCGGATCTTAAGAGGTTGAAAATCACTTCTAAACGACTAGAAACATTTCTTTGAAAAAATATATGTTACTATAAACAATTTTTTTCCTAATTTGATCAGCCACGCGGTGAGCGCACGCGCCTCCTCTTCGCTGAGCGCGCTGCGCCGTGATGACTCTTGTTCGGCTAACTGTAATGTTAGCGCGTCGCATTTCTCCCTGTGAAATTGATTGATAGATTGTTAAATTTTCGTGCACTCCTTTTTTGCAAGTTGACTATTCCGGAATCAATATCTAGACTCATCATCATCCTGCCCTTATCCCATGTTACTTGGGGTCGGCGCAACACGTCTGTGAATATTTGAAGTTAGGTTTTTACAACTTAGTGTAATTATTATTTAAAGTTATGTCTAACGCGGATAAAAATTGAGAATCACGCAAAAACTATAAAGTGGATTTTTAAGAAACTTTCACCATTTTAAAAATCATTTAATTATTAAGATTTTAGTATACGTGTTTTTGTAGAATACTTGTTGTTTTATGTATAGTAAATTAATAATGCGTCTAACTTCGGACAGCGTTCCTTGATGGGCGGGTCCTATTACTGGGTGGACGTACGACGCGTTACGTGAGCTCAGCACAAAACACCCAAGCTCACCACTCAAGGTTGTTTACATTTAAAAGCGCCTTAACTTGCAATGTTTGTATGTACATACAAACATTGACCCGAACATACCTACATAGTCATGGCAGGCATCGGCCATGACGGGCCTCGTCATGCATTGCTGACAACTTTTTGAGGCGCGCGTGGAACACTACGCGCCGTCGACTCTCGGGCCTGATCCTGATCGGATGGCGATTTACCCATAACTCGCCGTCCGCAGGCCCGCGTCTACGGTGGCCGGAGATCGTCTCACGACGTCTGACGCCTCGGGCGTGTCCTGCGGCAGCTGCTGCTGGGAACGTGAGGGCGACTCTGATGAGTCTCCCTCACCCGTTCCGCCGCTTCTTTCGTGAGCATTACTGCCTCGCAGAAGGAGCCGACTGCTTCCCATTCCCTCTCGCTCCGTACCATGGCCTGGACCAGAATCGGGCGCGAGAGGTCACTGCCTCCGATCGCCTCCACGAGGACACTGTGGGGCTCCGCCCAAGCGGGGCAGATCTCCATCGTATGCTCCACCGTGTCCTCTGGGCGATCCTCACTGTGGTGATACCCGGGCTTTTCCCTCCACCTTATCCTACACAGGAACCTCCCAAAACTTTCGTGTACGGTGAGGACCTGCGTCAGGCGGAAGGCGAGGACGCCGTGACGCCTCTCCAGCCACTCCTCAAAGAGGAGCCTTACCGCTGGCTTGCGGCAGTCGCTCTCTCCATGTCGCCATGAGATCCTGCCGGAGCTCTGTCCACCGAACCGCAAGGTGTCGCGGCAGCGGAGTTAAGCCCCGGCGTTTCGCTTCCTCGCGCCACTTATAGAGGTGCGCGAGGACCTCAGTTCCGATGCAAATGCATTTTTATGGTAAGCATGACCTAAATCGACGTCCAGGATTAGCTCCAGATAAAGGAACTCTTCAGTAGTTAACAGCACAGGCACGAAATAGTAGCCGGTATAAAAGCTTGTTTTTTAAAATGTATTGCCGCGTTGGTCTCGTGGTCGCAAGCAAGGGTGCTGACTTGAGGTTCTGAGTTCGATTTCCAGGTCGGGCTAAAAGTGTTATTGGGTTTTTCCATTAGGAATTACTCCGTAGCAGCCTGGAGTTTGGAAGTTGGTGGTGTAACTCCCCTGTGCTTCGGAAAGCAAGTAAAACAGTTTGTCCTGCGCCTGATCTCGCCCCGGTCATGTCGGATGGCCGTTCCATTGGACTATGAGAGTAAAGGAATTGAGAGTACAGGTGCATACTCAGTTCCGTTTGCGTACACGCTTGTGCACTGTAATATCTTCTGCTTACTTGCTTACTGATTTATCTAAGAAAGAAAGAAAGAAAAACTGTTTATACACGTGAAAGCGACGCACATACATTTTGATACATAAACAATTAATACAAAATATATCCTAGACGGATATATGCGCCACTACCACGCAAAACGGCTAACGCTCAGCTTTTTGCAGTGGCCCATGCACGCAGGCACGAATCCACGGAGCTGGTTTACAACGTGAGCCGGCGTGTCGCTGTCTCAGAACAATACATAAAACAAACGTATTATTCATTGTTCCGAGGCACAGAACAATAAATTATCAATTAGACACAAAAAATACGCTGCTTCGACGGCGCTCACAAAGACAAAGTTAAAAGCTTGTTAAAATAAAAAAAGAACAGATTCTATAAATCCGTAGCATACATAATTAAAGTTATCATACGTATAAATAGAGATCTACAATCAACTAAATAAAGCATCAAGACAAAATAATTTGTCTGTTAATGTGTCTGTAATCTGTTATCTCCGTTGAGATTGGCCACAATAATAATAATAATGCTGCCTTGTTTACCGATGTATTATAATAACATTGTACTAGTGTTGCCCAAAATCGGTCTTGGTCTTGCAGTCTTGGTCTTGTTCTTGCATTTTCGCAAGACCAAGACCAAGACCAAGACCGCCTTATTGTAGCAAGACCAATACCAAGACTGAACCCTGCAAGACTTCAAGACTTAAGCCTGCAAGACTCTTGCGTCTTGCAGTTAAGACAAACTGAGATTTGGGCGTTATTAAGTAGGTATTTGGTTTCAATCCCGATTTTGAGAGACGCTCCCCAGTATCAAAACCGTAGGTATCGTCATAACACTAAACTAGTTGGCAACGTGTCGCTCGTCTGAAAGAACCATAAAAGATATTGTATTGATTAGGTAGGTAAGTACTTATTATATTTCAACTATTTATTAAGTAGGTAGCGTGTTAATACTCACAAATCTGTTCCCATCATCCCATGTGATAAAATGTACCTAGAATAACTTTCTAGCAAAGTTCATACCTTGTAGGTATCTACCTTTAATAATATATTATGCTTGTTTATGTCTAATGTGCAGATCTAACGTTAGTACTCGTTGGTTGGTATGTGCTTAAAATTATAGCCAACAAAATTATATAAACATTATGTAGGTACCTACTTATGTTTCAAAGTTTATATTATTCTTCTATTCAGCAAAATATAAAACTAACAGCGAGTCGAGAAGGTCTAGTAACAGTTTCTACGGCAGCCAATGTTATGGTACAGACGCCAGCACATCAAGCTACTACAATCTGTCAAATTTCTTTAACAGATTTTCAACTTTATTTCTAAAGAATTAAGGATCAAGGTTGAATGGGAAAATGTAACGTTCTGCGAATAAACTGTTGGTCGGTCGGTGAATGATATCAATCAAACAATCAATCATTTATACACCTACCCACACACACCTACCTACCTATTTATATACCTACTTATTTGATAATTTACCGACAAAGACGCCGCGGTTTGCAACAAGTGTATCACAGCATTTGACACTGTTTGAGCGCCGCATTCGCCGACAAAGAGTTCCATTAAACAAGCTAATTATTATTAGTTAGTAAATCATCGCTGAAGACTATTGTCTTCAGCAAATAAATAAAAATAATCGTCGTGTAGGTACAACGATTATTTTTCTAAGGAATACAATTTTGTTGTAGTAGGTAGGTACCTAAGACGTATGTACTTCAAAGGTCGAGGAATGAGTTTGACCTTGAAAAAGTCATTTTTTTTTTTGGAACTTGGAGGGTTGTATTGATAATTTTGATGATTATAATTCTGTAACTACATACGTCTTACACCGCGAATCATAATCTAAAATCTAAACTAACGTGTTCAATAAATAGCAATAGGCTAATAGGTATTTGCAAGACTTGCAAGACTTGCGAGACTCTTGCTGCAAGACCAAGACCAAGACCAAGACTGAGAGCGCAATACCAAGACCAAGACCAAGACCAGGTGTATTGACGCAAGACCAAGACCAAGACTGGCCTAAGTCTCGTCTTGGTCTTGCATTTGGGCAACAGTACATTGTACAGACAGGGGCCATAGTCTACATAGTCCTTGATAACCAGTCCATTTAGCCTTCTAAACCCATAGACAAGACCTAGTGCATCGTGACGGAGCGGCCTCGATAGCTAACGATTGTATATTGTTTTACTCTGAGGAAACACGTCCAGCCTCTACTGCTCACTACAACAACTAGCGATGCACTGTGGCCACTTAATCGCGCCCGCACCCACCCCAGTCATAGCACGTTCACTCTGGACAAGGCTTAAGAGATATTTGCAAGGTTGTCATCACGCTATGCGAAGTGTCTATTTTGCATTTAGTTGGTCTTTGACACCATGTTGT
Source organism: Polia nebulosa (assembly GCA_951329385.1). Taxonomy (NCBI): domain Eukaryota; kingdom Metazoa; phylum Arthropoda; class Insecta; order Lepidoptera; family Noctuidae; genus Polia; species Polia nebulosa. The sequence continues at coordinate 6,115,007 of OX589609.1, forward strand.
GGTAATGCTATGGTCTTCAACCCCTAATGTATTAGTGACAGGGTGGTCTTCCCTAAATAACATTTTAAAACGCAAAGATTCTGCTGTCGTTACTGACGGCGCATAACTCAGGAGCATCGTAACCTAGATCTGGCAAGAAATAGAACAGAATAGATTAGAATAGAACGGAATAGAATAGAATAAAATATTTATTGAATTAAAGGTTATAAAAAGTGTACTTTTAGTCCACAGTAGTAAGATTTCCTATACAATTCATCATTCTCTTGCCCTTTATTCCTCCCAATTTATTTGGGGTCGGCGCAACATGTCTTTTTCTTCCATACTCCTCTATTAGTCGTCATTTCTGTAGTCACCCCCTTTTTACCCATATCCTCTTTCACACAGTGCAACCATCGTTTCTTTGGCCTTTCCCTACTCTTATAGCCATCCACATCCATACACAAGACTTTCCTCACGACATTTTCTTCATTCCTCCGCATCACATGCCCATACCACGACAACCGATTTCCACACAACTTTTCAGTCAGCGGTGCCACTTTCAGACTTCCTCTTATATACTCATTCCTAATTCTATCCATGCGCGTAACACCACACACCGCTCTTAGCATTCTCATCTCAGCTGCATGCAATTGCTTTTCACTCATCCCTTTTGTGGCCCAACATTCTGAACCATACAAGACAGCAGGTCTGACCATTGTTTTATAAATCTTCCCCTTAAGTTTTAGGGGAATGCGGGAGTCACAGATAGTCCCGGTGACCTGCCGCCATTTCATCCATCCAGTGTTAATTCTGTGCTTAACAGTCCGATCTATTTCGCCATCGCTTTGCACGAGCGAACCAAGATACCGAAAATCGGAGCAGACTGGGAGAAGCGCGCCATCTAGCACTACAGCTTCAGAACTGGAGAGACCGCCGAAGTCGCAGAACATGTATTCAGTTTTGGTCTGCTGATTTTCAAGCCAACTTTCTCCAGCTTCTGTTGCCATTTCTCCAATCTGCTCTGGATCTCAGGTCCATCTTCACTGACCAGAACAATGTCGTCGCCAAACAGCATGCACCAGGGTGCCTCCTCCTGTATTTCCGACGTAAGAGCGTCCATAATCAAAAGGAAGAGGTAAGAACTTAAAGCCGACCCTTGATGTAAGCCAACAGCCACACTAAACTCATTGGTGTTGCCAGCAGCCGACCGGACGTAGGTACTAGATTGTCTGTACATAGCACGACTCAACTCAACATACTTCCCAGGTAAACCTTTCTCTTTCAAGGCCCACCACAACACATCCCGAGGTACCCTATCATACGCTTCCCTATACAATTATAGTACCTAAAAAAAAACATTTTTGCAAAAAAAAAACAACTGACTTCCAAAAAAGAAAATAGGTAGGGGAGCGAGGGGCTTGTTGTAACAGGGGTAAGTAGTAACAGGCTCTTTTCACTAGGATCTTAAACGTATTTCTTTGACTCGATTTAACCTATAAACCGTGCCGCATCATGTTGCTATTGCTATAGCCAGTGTCCCTGTCCCGCCGGCCGGTGCAGTAAGCGGAAGTGTGCACGCGCTTAATTTCTGCCAGGTAATATAAAATTGTACTGTCGTAAAATTTCGGTTTGCGTTTTTACTATCGACTAATTTCAAATTTTCTATATCTTATTTCCATTCAAATTTATCTATCTCTGATAATGTGTAACAGTTTAAATGATTGCTAAATTGTTTAAATAGTTATCTTGATAAATGTTAAAAATCATACCATAGGGTTAGTTGTAACACAATCCCGAGGCTTGTTGTAACGTGTTACAACATGCCCCAAGTTATGATGTAGATACCTACTTTTTTCCTTTGTTTTAGAATGAGGGTGTATAAAAGAAGGTCAGAGCGGGCAACACAAAGACAAAAAGTGTACGAGTTAGCGGCAGCTGAAGTTTTAGAAAAAAAATGCAGTATTCGGAAAGCTAGTCAGACTTTCGGATTATGTCACGTCTCTCTTTATAGATACATAAAGAAAAAGAAGAATAATGAAAGATAAAGAGTTGGTTATTTTAAGCCTAGACAAGTATTTACTGCAGAAGAGGAAGGTAAGATAGCTAATACAAATAGCAGACGCAAAAAAAAATCTACAGTATTGACGGACACTCCTGAAAAGGAAGCTTTACAAAAGGAATATGAGGAAAAGATGAAGAAAAAACAGAAAAAGATCACAAAATTAAAGGAAAAGGGAAAGGAAAGGGGAAGGGGAAGGGAAAAGCCAAAGGTAAATCGACAAATAATAAAACCGGAGTGGGCAGAGCTAAAAAAAAGATTTTATGTTCAGATTCAGAATCTGAAAAAATATTTACTTACATAAAATATCAAATTTTTTATAAACTAATTTTAAAAGAACAAGACAATACTTAAAAGGTTTATTTATTTTTTGCTTTTTAGTTCTTTTTCGTCGGTTAATTTTTTTGTTAAAAAGGTTTGAATGAAAACTGTTACAACAAGCCCCTCGTTCCCCTACACTAGAAATATAAAAAAACTTTAATTTTGGAAGTAGGTGTCAAATAACGAAGAAATAAAATACTAACACCGACTTCCTAAATTAAAGTTATTTTTAAATTTTTAGTGTGCCTTTTTTCTTTTTTGAAAGTCGGTTATTTTTATAATTGATGGGATTACCTACATCCCACGCTAGTACTTATGTATTCTTGCTAACAAGGAAGGGCTAGAAATCCGCCCATGGACTAGTTTCAAATTGATAATATTGTACACCTTCATGGTATGTTACAGAGATATTTTTTATTTTAAACATTTTTACTTGTAAGCACTTGTAACAACAATAAATTTTAATAATATTCTATTCTTCTATCCTATGAATCTCAGACTTCAATCGAGCAAATATTTGGTTAGCAAACTAGGATGTACTATCATGCTAGCGATATAGGAATGAAGAGAAGTAATTGAAGTTGATCGGCACGTCTGCACCGGCCGACCACCTTCAACTACTGAGGAGTGGAGTGAGCTCCAAGCTCCAAACGACGACAGAGGGACGAGGCCGACGAGGGCCCGCAGCCCGCGCATGCGCGCAGACTTCTTACTATCGCCAGAGGTTCCATATACAATTCCAGAAATCACTTATGGTCAGTTTATAAATTGACTTGCGTGAGAAATTTTGACAGGGCGGATATTAATTTAATACTTATTAGTGAAAATATCATTTAAAAAACATCTATTTTGTGTGTTGTGTTTTTTTTGTGTTGTAGTTGTTGTTGGTTGTGGTGGTTGTTGTTGTTGTTGGTAGTGTTGTTTTTGTTGGTGGTTCTTGGTTGTTGTTATTGGTGGTTGTCGTGGTTGTTGTTGTTCATGTTGGTGGTGGTTGCTGTTGTTCGTGGTTGTTGTTGTTATTGGTAGTGTTGTTGTTGGTTGTTGTTGTTTGTTGTTTTTGTTGTGTTACTTTTTTCGTTTTTTTTTCTAGGAAGAAGGGAGTCGAGAGCGGCGGCGTAATGTTGTAAGCACTTGTAATAACAATAAATTTTAATAATATTCTATTCTATCTTAAGAATCTCAGACTTCAATCGAGCTAATTTTTGTCTAGCAAGCTAGGATGTACCATCGTGCTAGCGATATGAATAAAGAGAAGTAATTGAAGTTGATCGGCACGTCTGCACCGGCCGACCAACTTCAACTACTGAGGGTGAGGAGTGAGCTACACAAACGAAACGACAGAGAGACGAGGGTCCGAGGCCCGCGCATGCGCGTTACTTTTTTTAAAAAATTTTGGCTTCGCACGTTTTGTGCATTTGCCAGTGTCAAGTATAGAAAGTGTTTTGTTTTTACGTAATACAGTTAATTAAGTACTATGTTTTCCATTACAATGCAGATGTTGTAACACATTCTAATGTTTTTGCAGTATTTGACAGCAAATGCTGACTCGATAAGTCAGCGTTCTCGGCAAGCTTCACTGAGGTAGGTAGTCAAAATTACAATAAAATTCTCAGCTTCAATTTACCGAGATCGCGTCTGTTTTATTGATTCCACAAATATTGTCCAGTTGCGTAGACACTTGAGACACAAAAATTTTTTACAAAAAAAATACAACCGACTTCTAAAAATTGCAAAATAACTTTAATTTCGGAAGTCGGTGTATGTATTTTGTTTTTTTCGTTATTTTATACCGACTTCCGAAATTAAAGTTATTTTGCAATTTTTAGAAATCGGTTGTATTTTTTGTAATATATCTTATATCGACGGTTTATTAATAATATATCGACGGCACGTTTGGCGCAGTGGTTGAGCGTTCGGCTGCTGCGCTGCGTGTCGCGGGTTCGATCCCCGCACGAAACAAATATTTGTAAGGCCTACAGATAGTTGTTCCGGATCTGGGTGTCTTGTGTATGTGAGTTTACATGTTTGTGAACGCACCCACGATACAGGAAGAATTCCTAGTGTGTGGTAACATTTAAAAAAAAAGCCATTGCGGTGCCATTGCGGCGCCATTGCGGTACCATTGCGGGGCCATTGCGGTGCTATTGCGGCGCCATTGCGGTGCCATTGCGGGGCCACTGCGGTGCCATTGCAGTATCATTAAGGTGCCATTGCGGTGCCACCGCGGCGCCATTGCGGTGCCATTGCGATGCCATTGCGGGGCTATTGCGGTGCCATTGCGGCGCAATTGCGGTGCCATTGCAGTACCACTGCGGTACCATTGCGATGTCATTGCGAGGCCATTGCGGTGCCATTGCGGTGCCATTGCGGTGCCATTGCGGTACCATTGCGATGTCATTGCGAGGCCATTGCGGTGCCATTGCGGTGCCATTGCGGGGCCACTGCGGTGCCATTGCAGTATCATTAAGGTGCCATTGCAGTGCCATTGCGGCGCCATTGCGATGCCATTGCGGGGCCATTGCAGGGCCATTGCGGCGCCACTGCGATGCCATTGCGGCGCCACTGCGGTGCCATTGCGGCGCAATTGCGGTACCATTGCGGCACCATTGCGGGGCCATTGCGGTGCCACTGCGTTGCCACTGCGGTGCCATTGCGGCGCAATTGCAGTACCATTGCGGTGCCACTGCGTTGCCACTGCGGTGCCATTGCAGCGCAATTACGGTACCATTGCGGTGCCATTGCGGCGCCACTGCTGCACCATTGCGGTGCCACTGCGTTGCCACTGCGGTGCCATTGCGGCGCGATTGCAGTACCATTGCGGTGCCACTGCGTTGCCACTGCGGTGCCATTGCAGCGCAATTGCGGTACCACTGCGTTGCCACTGCGGCGCCACTGCTGCACCATTGCGGTGCCACTGCGGTGCCACTGCAATGCCACTGCGGTGCTATTGCGGCGCCATTGCGGTGCCATTGTGGTGCCGCTGAGTTGCCACTGCGTTGCCACTGCGTTGCCACTGCGTTGCCACTGCGTTGCCACTGCGTTGCCACTGCGTTGCCACTGCGTTGCCACTGCGTTGCCACTGCGTTGCCACTGCGTTGCCACTGCGTTGCCACTGCGTTGCCACTGCGATGCCATTGCGGGGCCATTGCGGTGCCATTTCGGCGACATTGCGGCGCCACTGCGGTGCCACTGCGTTGCCATTGCAGGGCCATTGCGGTGCCATTGCGGCACCATTGTGGTGCCACTGCGTTGCCACTGCGTTGCCACTTCGTTGCCACTGCGTTGCCACTGCGTTGCCACTGCGTTGCCACTGCGTTGCCACTGCGTTGCCACTGCGTTGCCACTGCGTTGCCACTGCGTTGCCACTGCGTTGCCACTGCGTTGCCACTGCGTTGCCACTGCGTTGCCACTGCGTTGCCACTGCGTTGCCACTGCGTTGCCACTGCGTTGCCACTGCGTTGCCACTGCGTTGCCACTGCGTTGCCACTGCGTTGCCACTGCGTTGCCAGTACGGTGCCATTTCGGCGCCATTGCGGCGCCATTGCGGTGCCATTGCGGTGCTATTGCGGTGCCATTGCGGCGCAATTGCGGTGCCATTGCAGTACCACTGCGGTACCATTGCGATGTCATTGCGAGGCCATTGCGGTGCCATTGCGGTGCCATTGCGGTGCTATTGCGGTGCCATTGCGGTTCATTGCGGGGCCATTGCGGTGCCACTGCGTTGCCATTGCGGTGCCATTGCGGTGCCACTGCGGTGCCGTTGCGGGTCCATTGCGTAGCCTTTGCGGTGCCACTTCGGTGCCATTGCGGTGCCATTGCGGTGCCATTGCGGTGCCATTGCGATGTCATTGCAGGGCCATTGCGGTGCCATTGCGGTGCCATTGCGGTGCCATGGCGGTGCCATTGCGGTACCACTGCGGTGCCATTGCGGCGCCATTGCGGTACCATTGCGTAGCCACTGCGGCGCCATTGTTGTACCATTGCGGGGCCATTGCGGTGCTATTGCGGCGCCATTGCGGTGACGTTGCGGGGCCACTGCGGTGCCATTGCAGTATCATTAAGGTGCCATTGCGGTGTCACCGCAGCGCCATAGCGGTGCCATTGCGGGGCCATTGCGATGCCATTGCAGGGCCACTGCGGTGCCATTGCGGGGCCATTGCGATGCCATTGCAGGGCCACTGCGGTACCATTGCAGTGCCACTGCGGTGCCATTGCGGTGCCACTGCACTGCACCACTGCAAAACATTCAAATTTTGAGAATATTATTGTCATGGGAGATATTAATATTGCAATCAACCATAATAAATTAGAGGTAAATGGCGAACGTTATCTAACCCCAGCTGCTTTCCATGGCCTTCTTCCAGCCCATACTCTTGTAACACGTAGCGAAAGTGATACATGCATTGACCATGCTCTACTAAAAACAAATATCTCTGCGATAACCATCGTTCCAAACGCAGCCTTGACTGACCATTATCCTGTTTTGCTAAACTTAAATTTCAAAAGACTACTTAATTTTCTCTAACATCCATTCAAAAAGTTGACACTGAAAGCTTAGAACATGACATCCTTATGATTGACCTAACCCCTATTTATGACTCACCAAATCCTAACCTTTCTTTAAATTATCTCACCGAAAGTATTCAAGAAGCAATACTTTCCATACTTCTACTGGTATGTCATCAGTGCCCATGGCCTTTCCATTTTTCATACATTGAACTGCCTTTCTTACTTCATTCATGCTAATTTCTCCCACCAAACCCATATTTACTTGTACCTCTTTGAGCACACCATTCCATTCATTCTTTTCGTTCATCAACTTTTCAAAATAAACCTTACATCGCTCTTTTATTTCGTCATCTTTCAACAAGTCTACCGATTTCATCTTTCATATATTTTATATGCATTATATCCATCGTTCTCCTTTTCCTTACTTTAGTAATCCGGTAGAGCTCCTTCTGGCCTCTAGGGCTGTCCAGTAAATCATATAACTTTTCCTACGCCCTAGCCCTGGAAACTGCAATCGCCTTTTTTGGCTTTCTCTTCCATTCTTTATAAATTTGCTTTTTATCTTCTTTCAAATTACCATTTCCGGTTTCTATATTCTGCCATACTTTAAGCGAAATTTTCTTTTCTTTCAGCATCTTTTGCACATCTTCATTCCACCACCATGTATCCTTTTTTATCATGCCTTTCCCTTGCGATTCTCCTAACACATATTTTGCTACTCGCCTTATACAATCCGCCATCTCTTTCCAACATTCATTCACAGATTTTCCTTCCATATCCTTCATTTCTATCATTTTATCTACCACTTGACTCTTAAACATACTTGCACACTCCTCATTTTCTATCATACGCCATCTGATTTTGGGTGGGGGCCGTTCTTTGTTCCTACTGGACGACACACTGACTGTTACGTCCATCATTATGAGCCTGTGTTGAGAGACTAAGCCTTCGCCTGGCAACACTTTACAGTTTTTGACTGTTTTGAGACTGTTTCGTCTCACCAAGAAAAAGTCAATTTGGGTCGCGTGCTGGCCACTTTTGTAAGTGATAAGGTGTTCGTCTTTCTTTTTGAACGAGGTGTTAGTTATTGCCAGGTCAAAAGCCGAAGCAGCTTGCAGCAATGTCTCGCCATCAGTATTACGGTCTCCGTTCCCCCAACCACCATGCACTCTCTCATAACCATACTTCAGACTTCCTACATGCCCACTAAAATCATCCCCCACAAACACCTCTTCACTCTCCTGTACATTCATCAGCACACAATCGACCACCCAAATCACGACTATATGGACTTCGATTCACCCAAATCATGTTATTGTGTGTGGTGGTGAGGATAGTTCTCACATCCTGATTAGGGTGAATACACACTAATAACATTTACTATCATACTCTCCACATCCTTTAATAGCTATCACTCTATCACTTACTCTTTTAACATCCACCACATATTCTTTTAACTCACTATCCAAAACTATGCCCACACCATTCCGTTTGCCATCACTTCCACAGTAATAAAACTTATATCCTTCTCCTAATTCTCTTGTTTTTGCACCCCTTCATTTCGTTTCTTGCAAACGCGCTATATTTATCCGTCGCCTTTTTAAAATATCTGCTAACTCTCTTCCTTTTCTAGTCATAGTACCTATATTCCAGCTCGCATATCTCAATCTTAATTCTCTCACTCTCCGAGCTTGCGTCTTACGTCGCACCCGCTCGTCCTGGTGCGACAACCCTTGTCCATTCACTTGACTATGTATAGAAATGAAATAAATCTTAAAATTCAGCTAATTCAATTGTATATAATAACACATGTCACAATGTTAAAAAAAACGCAGGATTTATTTCTCTTTTTATTTTACAGTCAGAGGCACACAACAAAAACAAAATAAAAAAAAACAGTGTAATTTGAGAACAAAAGATAAAATTAGATAGGTACTTAAAATAAAAAAAGTAACGAAGGAAAAAAAAAAGAAGTGAAGTGTGCGCCCCACGGCTGCGCCAAATAGGTCCAGTTCAGCTTAGAAAAAGAAATGCTTTCTGGTTAGATTTTAGAAAGCCTCCTATGTCACTCCTCGAGACTTTTTTAACATTGATATACTTGCGCTTGACCACTGTCTCGCCTGATGGTAAGCGATGATCTGGTCGACGATGGAGCACGCTTGCGTAGAAGTAACCTCTTCACTCTTGACTTGAAGACTCCCAGGTTGTAGCTATCAGGTAGACAGACAGACTCCGGAAGGAATTTCCACTCAGCGCGCAGCGGTACGCACAATGAACCAACCGATGACCGAAGAGAAAGGATGTTTGGTTATATACTCCCGAGGTGGTCCGAAATTGCTTCAGCGCTTTTTGAAAAACTGAACAAAAATGAAAAATACGTATACCTCGATGACGTTTTGATCTTCTCCAATTACGAGTATGTTTAAATTCCACGTTCCATTTTATTGGGGTTTTTAGTTCTGGGGTATAACAACTAAAAAGTGAAAAATAAAAATAAAAATTACAAAAAAAAAACAACCGACTTCCAAAAAAAAAATACACTAATAATTTGGAAGTCGGTTGTTTTTTTTGTAAAAAAGTTTTTTATTTTTCACTTTTTAGTTGTTATACCCCAGAACTAAAAACCCCAATATAATGGAACGTGGAATTTAAACATTTGAATAACACCAAAACGTCATCGAGGTACACGTATTTTCCGTTTTGTTCAGTTTCTCAAAAAGCGCTGAAGCAATTTCGATAAAATTTATATGGGACCACCTCGGGACATACAGACGAATTGAGAACCTCCTCTTTTTGGAAGTCGGTTAAAAATAACTTTAATTTCGGAAGTCGGTGTCAAAAAACGAAGAAATAAAATGCAAACACCGATTTCCGAAATTAAAGTTATTTTTGATTTTTTAGTGTATTTTCTTTTTTGAAAGTCGGTTGTTTTTTTTTGTAAAAAAGTTTTTGTTAGTTATAATGTTTTTATAGACTAGTGTTAATAATACTTAAAATTACCCACAACCAAACACTTTTATGTATTTGGTTGTGGGGACAGTAAACTCAACTACGAGTACCATTACTGCGATATTCCATGACAAATGGCGCAGCAATGACTGATGTAATCACAGTCCAGCCGACTAGCGGTCATACTAAGGATGCTGTTGGCGCTGCCACGTACTCTACGCACCAGGGATGCGCATCTTTTACGCATCGTAGCGTAAAAGCAGTCTACACGATGTTCCGCAAACATCCCTGCCCCCTTAGCCAAATAACTTTTATAATAGGCAAGGACATTACCTGCGGAGAGAACTGTCACGTGACTCACGCCAGTAATGTCGTTGCCATACATTTTGCACGAAGCGTCAGCGTTCACTTTAACAGAAAAGAATTTTGTCTAAAGGCTCTGATGCACTACAGAATCGCCGCAGCCCTATCATCACCCTGATCTGTGAGTGGGTTTTATCTACATAAAAATCTGTGCCAAACGCAAAAAGTGTATTAATAATAAGTACTGAAAAACATTACCCTTTTTCAGGGGTAGCCGGGTAGAAATCAAAATCATTTGATCAATGCAATTCACCCATAATTTAACCCCTTTCACCAACAAGAAGAATTTTATTGCCATTTCGAAACCTATAAATTATACACACAAAGAGATCGGAAAACCAAACAAACATTTTGTTTATAAAAGAGAGAACACATACGTCAAATCAAAGTCTGAACAGAATCCGAATCAAAGGCGACGAGAACAAAAGGATTTTGTACACTGCACCACACCTATACTCCCATAATCAATTACACTTTCACAGAATAATCACCGTTTTGTCCCAGCAATAGGGTGGATAATACCGTGATGTGTTTTCGCCTGAAATACCGAAGCTTGCTGAAGGGTGTACCATCAAACGGTAGTGCAGTAATTAAACAGATTTGTTCCCGTGTTTTGTTGGTCTTACGTAAGTACTGAAAGTTTTGTGCAAGTATTTTGAGTTCCGGTGCATTTTTGATGCGCTTGCGCATTTGGTTATGTAACAGATCAGATACGGTTACGTTAAGAGGATGGGCTGTATTGGGCTTCTTGCTTCAGAATAATATGATGTGAACTTCAGTTTTTTTTCTTAATTTGTGTAGTTAAGCAGGTGCCTAACTTATTTGTTCTTTTTAACAGCTTCAATTTTATTCGGTGAGTCCGACACATTTCCCCAATAGCAGAGGCATTAAACTTTTATTCTAGTGATTCAGCCTTATTGATAAAACTCGCTAGCTCTAAATACTGATTAGCGAATTCTAAATTCTTTCCATCGAAAATGTGGCATTCGTGTTATGTTTTTTTAAAGAAACCGCATAACATTGTGAGCAATTATTATAAGATTTTATTTAACTTGCAATGTACGAGTATGTGTGTATGTAACTAACTGTTTGTTAGGTTTTTTTTTTGAAGTTATACTTCATAAGCGACTTGCAACAAAAAAGCGTTAAACGTTTAACGCTTCTGGGGAGGTGGAATAGAAAGAGACAGAGCGAGAGTGAATGCGAAAAAAAAAGAATATTATAATAATATAATAATGATAATGATTACGATTACGATTACGATATGAGATGAGATGAGATGAGATGAGATGATGAATTATAACTTCTTACGTGCTTACATAAGTACACAAACACTTTTTTTTTTTTGGAACCTTGCTACTCAAATTAGACCTACTTCCCGATATCCGATTGGACTCAAATTTGGTGTATATGTATCTTCGGTGACAATACAATAATATGGTACCATGAAGCTGGTCTGATGATGGAGACAGAAGATGGCCTTAGGAACTTCTGAACTAAACAAGATAAACCCATCGAGTCTGGGCTCGATTGATTTGTTTTGAGAAGCATTTTACGCCTAGACAATATCCAGGGTCTGATGATGAAGCTGGAAGCTGGCCACTCCATCTTTGTGATAAAACAACATAATCTCACCGAGTTTGGGCTCGATTGATTCGTCTTGGGCAGCATTTTACACCTAGAAAAGAAAAGGTCTGATGATGAAGCTGGAAGGTGGCCACGGCATTTCTGTGATAAAACAACATAACCCCACCGAGCACATTTAATTTGAGATAGCCGGTATAAAAGCTTGTTTAAAAAAATGTTTTTTTAACTATAAACTTATTTTGCTCATATAGCGATTTCGATCTTTGAGCGTAACGACTAAAACTGTACACTAAATCCAAAAAATATTTAAAAAAATCCAAACGCGAATTCTCAAACCAGAGACGCGTCACGTTTCAGCATCTGTCAGTCCCCGTTGACAGGCGGCCATCGTGTAACTACAGACTTTGTCAGGTTCCGGGTGTATGAACCTTGTCACAGGTCTAAAGATCTTGGCTAATAGTGATAATAGCGGCGTGAATCGGGTTTTTGGCAATTTTTTTGGCAAGGTAAACTAGCGGAAAACTAGCGGCACACATGAGAGCCGCTGGGGTTATAAAGTTTCCTTACTACAGACATTTATGTAGGTATACAAACACAAAATACATTCTGGCGTCCCGGTTGAAGTACTCCTCCACATCGCTGTCACCCGGAAACGTGCCCAGAAGACAGCAATGCTGATTATTTGGGTAAAGAACGAGCCAGCCTTCACGCAAAAGTGTCGATCAGTCGGCGAGAAATAATCTGGAAAAGGAGACGCGCACTCGGACCCCAAGCGTTTCGACCCCAAATGACTCGAAATTTAAATGACCAATAAGGTTACTGTATTTTGCGCCGCTTGTCTCAGAAATACTTTCACGTCGTTGCCAAAAACTAGTGATATTATAAAAATGCAACTACCTCTAGTACCAAAATTATAGAGCAAAACGATACCAAAACAACAAAAAAACTTTTTTACAAAAAAAACAACCGACTTCCAAAAAAGAAAATACAATGAAAATTAAAAAATAACTTACTCGTAACTCCGAAATTAAAGTTATTTTTTATATTTTATTGTATTTTCTTTTTGGAAGTCGATTGTTTTTTTTTGTAAAAAAGTTTTTTATTTTTCACTTTTTAGTTGCTAAACCCCAGAACTAAAAACCCCAATAACATGGAACGAGGTATTTTGGAATTTAAACATACTAGTGATTGGCGAAAACCTAAACGTCATCTAGGTATACGTATTTTCGGTTTTGTTCAGTTTTAAAAAAAAGCGCTGAAGCAATTTCGATAAAATTTATATGGAACCACCTCGGGAGTGTATTCTTTCGGATTTTGAAAATCGGTCCACAAATGACAGAGAAATCGGTGGACATACCAAAAAAAAAGCACATACAGTCGAACATACACCTCCTCCTTTTTCGAAGTCGGTTAAAAATAATAATCACCATTCAACTCTTAACACCTTTCCCTTTAAAACAATAGCTACTAATTATATTTAACTGCTAATTACCGCTAAATGGTCGGCACAGTGTGTGTGCATTCTTCTGTAAATTATTTACCATTTACCACGTTATTATTTGCGGTTCGTTTGTTATGTTTGTTTGTTTATTAGTTTATGTATAGACGCCGCCGCCGTCTTGTTCTAATTGTTTTGAGTTTTATTGGTGGGTAATTAATTTTTATTGGGGGTTCTTAACTATTTTTTTTTCTTTTATTTTCCGGAACAGAAAATTTAAATTATTTAAGTGACTATTATTCATAGCATAGCATGTGGTTGACTACAGAGATGACGACTTATAGAGAAGTCTACCTGCCTAGCCTTTTCTCAACTATCTTGGGGTCGGCTTCCAGTCTAATCGGATGCAGCTGAATACCAGTATGTTACATGGAGCTACTGCCTATCTTACCTCCACAAACCTCAACTGGGTAATACGATACCCCTTGGTAAGACTGGTTGTCAGACTTTCTGGCTTCTGACGACCCGTAACGACTGTCAAAGATCCACGATTGACAGCCGGGACCAACGGCTTAACGTGCTTTCCGAGGCACGGAGGAGTCTCGGTAGGTAAAATGTTATTATTTTAGCCAAATAAAGACATATTGCGCCGACGCCAAATAAATTGGGATATGGGCAGGAGAACGATGATATTCGTAGCACATAATCAGTTTTTTAACGTTCCCAACTGCTGCGACACACACGCGGGCCCCGTAAGGATTGGTGGATGTCACATCTCTCTGAAGTTTTGGTTCTAGGACTCGCCTGTACATGTGAGGACCTTATCTAGCTGCATCAGTAAATTTAACAGCCGTGGCTGAATACTGGGCCAACCAATATATTTAAAAATAAATTTGCCATCGACACGCTAAGAAGATGAGAGAGTGTACCTGTATAATATCTTCCGCGCCGATGGTTACTCGCCGTTGAGATTGGCAGCCATAGTCAAATCAGTCATTATTATCACTCGATAAAGATCATTTACCAGAGAAAATATCATCTGCCTAGCCTTTTCTCAACTATCTTGGGGTCGGCTTCCAGTCTAACCGGATGCAGCTGAATACCAGTATTTTACATGGAGCGACTGCCTATCTGACCTCCACAACCCAGTTACTGGGTAATACGATACCCCTTGATAAGACTAGTTGCCAGACATTCGGGCTTCTGACGACCCGAAACGACTGTCAAAGATCCACGATTGACAGCCGGGACCAACGGCTTAACGTGCTTTCCAAGCCACGGAGGAGTCTCGATATGTAAAGATGGTCACTCATCTTTACATACCGAGTGGATCGACCCATGCGGCTGTTATTACTTAAGCCACGAGCTCCAGAGAAAATATCAATTATAAAATATTCCTAGCCTTGATATCTCCAAATTCGGCTAGCTATCGAAAAGCTAAAAATTACACGTTGACATTGTAGTAGCAAATAGAGCTGCTAAAGTGTCGTCATTGGTCTACAATACGAGTGCCACAATTGAATAACGATTTTAATGCGCACACGGCGAACAAGGGTCCGAAGCCATAGTGTTGGAATTGGTTAGAGAGGACTTTTATCGATATATTTGAATGTGTTTGTTAATTTGGTTGAAGTTTTAAAACCGGCCAAGTACGTGTCGGACTTCGCTGATTTAGGGTTCCGTACCAAATAAGGGATATTCAAAGAATAAATCTGATTTATCAATATATTGATATTTGTTAGTAATATGTACGCTATGCTAAACATTATCACCAAACTTTAAGTCTGACACGCCCTCCCGCTTCACCCAGAGCGGGAGAAGTCATTGGATGATTTTCCACCACCAAAAAAAAAGTCCTTATGAAACCAAGTCTACATAAGTATTGTAGATTTGTGAAGCATGAAGTTTGAATAAAGAAAAATGGTTTTATTTAATATTTCAAAATAATGTAGTGATTGTGCTTCTCAAACTCTTCAAATATAAACATAATTTGTCGACACAGTACTATAAATGTCACGGCCATTTTCATCGATATCGATACCACACCAGTCATCACAGTACTATAAAACATCATTTAACTGTAGTGCACTTATCAGAGACACAGCTCGTCAACGCTGGAGTGTATACGGGACTCGTTTGATGTAATGTCTCACTATCTCGACCCCGCCAACTGTGCCAAAACATTTAGTGCTAGGTTTAGATATTACTGCATTGAGTCTTTGTTAAGAAAGTCTGGGCATCAACACTGGGGTCTTGGATAGGTGATTCATCATTTCAGCCGAAAGACGTCCACTGCTGGACATAGGCCTCCCCCAAAAGGAAAGGTGAGAGAATAAGAGAAGAAGAGCGAGAATATTGCAAGATGGAGAGCAACGTGCTCAATTGCTCATATTTTGGTTGGAGGGGGATGTCTGAGGAGTCACAATTTTTTCGTTTCTTGGTTTTCTAAGATTTTTTTCAGTACTTCGACAGAAACATCAATATATTGTTCTAAAGTAGGTAGTCAATGATAGAGCGGTTATAATAGGTTCATCAGTCAAATAACCTCAAATGATATAAATAAATATAATGAAGAGAGAATAATGATAGGGACAATCACGGGCCACTGTCTCTCAAACAATCATCTTTTCTCTTAGCAGAGGATGTTTTGACGCCGAAGAATCAGCCGCCCACGTCATCCTAGAATACGATGCCGTGGCCACCCAGCGTGAACAAATCTTCGGAGCAGTGAGGTCGCTCCGCGAAGTCTGCGAAGCTCCCAGGAAGCTTCTGTGCTTCTGGGTGGAGCTAGGCTGGCTATATTAGCCAGGACCCCCACGCACAACGGACCAAATAAGAGTCTAAGTGCGGACAAAGGAGTCCCTTTTCTATTCTATTTCTATTGTATGGGTTCATCAGAGTCTTCATGGCATAGCTTGTGTCTTTATGTATAGTGAAAGATGGAATTTCTGATATGTATGGCAACAATATGGTCAAAAATATGTGCTAGCCTTTTATATGTTGAAAATTTGATAATATTCCTATCTGATTTTCATCAATGGGGTCTCTTCTCTGCTAAAAACAAAATATTGCATAATCATTCATCAATCATCACCCTTATGTTAGACCAAACACGAGAGGCCCAGTTACGCCTGTAGTGCCAGTTAGTCATACATACACACATCATCACACACATCCACAGAAACCCACACCGTACAAATACACACACGCACACACTATACATACTTCATGTCACTCTCTTCTATACTTATTGTTTTATCTGTGTACTTCGTAATTGGCGTATTGTTTAGAATTATCCAATTTATGTTTACTTATTGTCAGCTGTGAAGCTACCTTCTATAAATAAATAAATCATTGAACACTTTCCAGAAAAGTTGAAAGGGAACCGCTTATCTTGGAATGGTCATGTGAAGAGGAGGGATGAAACACATGTAACTAAAGAGTTATGAATATAAATGTGGATGGATGGAGAGGGAGAGGGAGGCCAAAGAAAGTATGGATGGATTGTGTTGGGATATGAAAGAAACGGGAGTTAGTGATAGCGTGACGGCTTTTTTTTTTTTTTTTTGGGGGTGGGAAATCATCCTATGACTTCTTCCGCTCTAGGGTGGAGCGGAAGGGCGTGTCAGACTCTTATTGACTAAAACCCACCCCTGTTCCTCCCTGCCTTGAGTGCCCAGGGGCGAGGTAACTCTTTCGAATTTTTCCTCAACCCCCGGGCAGGCCCTTAACCCCCAGCGTGACAGCTGACAGGACAGAATGGAAGAAAAAAACGTGTTGCGCCGACTCCAAGTAACATGGGATAAGGGCAGGAAATGATGATGATTGAACACTTTCCAGAATATAAATTTATACGTTTCAAGGGAGAACTCTTTCTTTCGGGCTTGTCGGTTTCAACCAAGATAATGTTAAAAATAAGAAAAATAATGTTGTCTTCCAACACTTGTATTAACTCTTCCTAGTTCAGTCATTATCACTTTCATGCTACCGTTCCTTGTAAAGTCACTATTTCTAATTAATTATTATAAAAATACATCCATTACTGCTTCTATAAGAAACAGTTTAACCAACCTGTGAAGTAATGGGTAGATGGACAGTGTTTTTATCAATGTAAAGAGTCGAGTGATAAATATCATAAAGAAAAACGACCTCATTACTTTTCTGAATATTTTCTCGAACAGAAAAGTTTCTTAATGATTTAAATTAAGTGAAATACTAAAATCTCAGGCGCCGCGTGTATTCTCAAAGAGAAAAAAATGTTCAGTAATAAAGTCTCCTGAATTAGCTATCACCCAGTTTGGTTCCGCTGAGAATTAGTAGGGGAACCAAAATTTATAAGTAAAGATAGGATTGGGACGGCAAAAAGGAAAAAACAAAGTAGATTTTCACACTGTGTCAATCTGGTGAATGATGTCCTGTGTTAATTATTTGATTTTATTAGGGTTATAAAAAGTATACAGGAAGTAACGGAAATGGGTGGTCCTTTTAGGGTTCCGTAATCCTAACAAGGACAAGAAAACCTTATAGTTTCGGTGTGTCCGAGGTATAGCGTAGATACTGTTTGTACTAAAGCTGCAATTTTGCATGGGTAACATTTATCACGCAAAAAAAGAAATAATAAAATTTTGAAAAATATATTTTTTATGGTGGCATACCTGTAAAGTGGGTTCGACTTTTTTTTCTCTCTTATCCTATTGTGTTCGTTGGATAGATCAAAATTATTGCGGGGTTTTCAGTGATTCGTTTGCGAACTATTAAATTTAAAAGTGATATTTTTAATTGTGATGGTAGAATATGTAACGAAATTTGAAGGAAAACTATCACGGCTAATTTAGCTCTGTTAGTTTAAGGGGCGGTATTACCTCGATAGTCAAAAAAATTGGTTTTTTGGACAGTCGAGTATGACGTAATGAAATGAAAATATTCATTGCAAAAAATACAGTGGACAGAGTAGGATTTAAAAAAAAAATTTAACCGAATAGAATAGTAAAAAATAGTTTGATATTCTCAATAAAAAATTTGGAAATTGCTCCACAAAAATAAACTTTGGCGTCGAACATCTCTGTATTTTCAGCGATAACAGCATTATTTTTTTTAAGAATTGATTAGAATTGGCATTTTAGTAAAACTTTGACCGGACAATTATTTAATTTATTGTGTATATTCTGGATAATCTAAAGAAAACCTGTAAAATAAATGTCTATTTGCATCGTCAACACAATTATTACGTTCAATTCTCAACCTTATTTGAAGGTATTTCAAATCGTAGTCAGTCCGCGCCTTAAGAGTAATAGTCGCCAAACTTGGAAAATTTCGTATAAAACACAAAATCCATATTAGAAAATATATACGGTGAAATTGTTATTTATTTAATATTTAAAACGGGTTTACCACCCGTTTCAAAATACTAAAATTTTGGAAAAATAAAATCCTTTTTTTTTCATATATAATTTATTATTTATTTATTTTATTTATTGGTTTATCATAACATTAAAACGCCTTGCAGCAATTACAACAATGGAGCACAAATTATTTCAGAATCTGCTAATCTAGATGTTAGGTCCTGTGCGCGGTGAACTGGTGGGCACCAAATGGGGGCGGTGGGTCACGCACGCTTGCTTACGCAGCATCAGGCCCGCGGTCCTCCAGGGTTATGTTAGATCCTGTGCGCGGTGAACTGGTGGGCACCAAATGGGCGGCGGTGGGTCACGCACGCTTGCTTACGCAGCATCAGGCCCGTGCTCCTCCAGGGTTAAGTTGGATTCTGTGCGCGGTGAACTGGTGGACACCAAATGGGCGGCGGTGGGTACGCGCGCTCACTTACGCAGCATCAGGCCCGTGGTCCTCCAGGTTTATGTTTAATCCTATGCGCGGTGAACTGATGGACACAAAACAATTTTGAGGTTCTATCGATGAGTTTTTCGAAATAAAATTATTTAATTGAACTGAAAAAACGGCAAATTTAGTAATGTCATCCTGTAATTTAAACGTAAAACCGTGAACTCAAACAGTATGTTCAATTGTTCATAGTAATAAACATAAACCCTTCATCTAAGTCCACATGTTGTAACGGGCGACTACGGAACTATACACAGCGCGTGGCCCGACATGCATTTGGCCGGTTTTTAGGGTTCCATACCCAAAGGGTAAAACGGGACCCTATTACAAAGACTCCGCTGTCCGTCCGTCTGTCACCAGGCTATATCTCATGAACCGTGATAGTTAGACAGTTGAAATTTCCATAGATGATATATATCTGTTGCCGCTGTAACAACAAATAAGAACTAAAAACCGAATAAACTAAATATTTAAGGGCGCTCCAATACGAAAAACGTGTTTTTTTTTTTTGCTGTTTTTATTGATAATGGTACGGAACCCTTCGTGCGGGAGTCCGACTCACACTTGTCCGGTTTTTTAAATATATTTGCACCTTTTCGTTACACCCTGTATGTACTAGGAAAGACCAAGCAAGGGTGTGGAATGACTGATTAAATCAATGCTTTTGTATGTAAAGGGCCGGTTTTTGAATTGAGTATTTGGAGTTAAGAACGTATGAAACACTAGTTTAAAGCCAAAGTTTAACTATATTCGGGTTAAAGTAGGGATTAATGTTGACGCTGCTATATATCCGCAATCAATGTAGGGAGATCACGAAAGATATGCTTTCTCTAAGTCGCATTTCACGATACTTGCAAAATATGCTCATTTACAGTGAATTTGTACTTGACAAACATTAAAACAGAGTAAACTTTTCTTTAATCATCGGGAATTCCCATTAAAACTCTAAGCATGGCAACACTAGCTTGTAGTTTTATGCGTCGATAGTGGTCTCGTTCGGATATAACGCCCCATTAGTTTTTATGTCCAGTGTTGCAAGCTGACAAATAATATTTTTCCTCGAAGTCGTTAGTGTCAACTCGACGATTTTATACGCAGTTTCTATTTAAGATAAACCTGTGAAATGTTCTACGTGTAACTAGTTGTAGAAGATGGCTTGACTTTATTTATTTACCTTGTAATAAAATATTGGTCGCGTGTTAGTCTTGCAAAAATATGAGTGTTGCCAGAAGCGAAATTTGCAAGAGGATGGTTCTAAAATTAACTGTGGTGTTTTGACATGCAATCAAGACTCATAGATTATTGATGACAATGACAATGATGTCATTTATAATATTCTTGTATTAAATCGTAGCGTTCTTTCAACTAGGCGTCATGATTGTGGTCGATATGCACATATTTTAACTTTTAAAATGATAAACAAACCTTTTTCAAATGTTAAGTTCAGTCCTGTGTCGATACATGTAAGACTAAACTATTGTTTATGTTGTTATTCTATCGACTTATTCAAAGCCTATATTTTTTTTATGCGAAGCAATATATTGGAACCCATGCGACATCATGCCAATGTTGCGTGATAAAATTCGCACCTCTGATTTTAGCTCTCCCACGGGAGTAATTTTTTTGGATAAAATATTTTTACTAACAATGGCATACCTATCGACAGGATCAGGATGCCTAAAAGGAAAAAAAAACACTGACGTTCGTTTTCTTAAATTTCGAACGTTACCAATTTGAATTTACATATCCGCCGAAAAGTTTGCGCAGAGAAAAAAAAACATTCTCTTTGTTTTTTTTTTTGCAGCCAGGTATATTTTTTATTGGGATAAAGATCTTTCCAGCCGGTAGTAAGGACATATCGATTGAATACTAAAATCTATGACAATGGCGAGTAATGTTTTTACATTTTTGGACAGGGGAACAGTTTTTACAACCGGACATTTTAATAAAATCACATTTATAGTGCATTGTTGTCTGTTTGTGATTTATGATTGGTGTCATTGTCATCTGATGACGGGATGATTGGAAATGTCAGTGAATGATACCGGTCTTGTAGGCTAAGGTCAACGTTTGACGCACTTCGTTGTACATTGCGTTTTTTGCATTGATGTCGTGTTTGAAACTTAAAAGTTATTCGTCAATGGATGTTTGCAATAACCGTCAAGTGAACTTGAGAAATACAATTGTAGTCAAAGATAATCATATCACAATAACATTTTATGCCCGCTAATCTACATCCTTTGTTATGTTTTTAGCGATTCCCACACACATAAACACTAAAGTACAGAAAATGTTATCACATGTGAGATATTGAAAACTGACAACCAAGGTCACCTAAAATGAAACCGCAACGCGGTCGCAAATCTAGATATCAAAAGATAAGTAAGTAAATACTTCTTTCGTCTTTACTTTCTATGACTTTTCACTGAAAAAGAAAAGGAGGAATGGAATTTTCTGCCGAAATCTGTGTTTCCAAGTAGCTACAACCTGGGGGTCCTTAAGACACGAGTGAATAGATTAATTCTAGGCAAACGTGCTCCATCCTTGACCACCAGGCTCGCTTGGCGCGCAGGCTGGAGGCGATGGTATCGCTTACCATCAGGTGAGATAGAGGTCAAGCGCGTGTCTTTCAAACAAAAAAAAGTTCTCGTCACCTTATTCCGAAACAAAAATTTTAATCTTACGTCATTTTAAAGCAGTTCCGGAAACCTAAAGGCTGCACAAACTCTGAAGAAAATCTTTCCATCGAGCAAATCTTTCGGTTTTGAATTAATTTGAAAACTGTAAGACAGTAAAAGTCTGACACGGCCTCCCGCTCCGCCCAGAGCGGGAGAAGTCATTGGATGATTTCCCACGGAGCATACATAAAAGACAACCACACAACAATGATAATAAATAATATAAACTTTTCTGTACCCTGCAAGTAAATAAAGTCGCAGGCTGCAACTATTCTTTTAAAATAATAGATATGTTCGCGTGATCTTCGTGATGCTGGACAAGGCAGAACATAGTTTATACCTTCGTCTATTAAGTTTCAAACGATCTCTCGTTCCAAATGGATTGAGTTTCCGAACGGATTGTGTTTCAGGACATTGAGTTAGACCATAGACTAACATTCTTTTGTTTTGTTTGTGGAACATTTTTGTTATTTGAACTTCGAAACATCTTCTCTGTCTGTTTTTCAAGCAAGACGTGGGCTTTATTTTTAAAGAATAAGAAATTTTATTTGTTAGAACTATCTGGAAAACCAAATGAGATACTTGTCTTCGAAGTTTCAACAGTTTCATTTCGAAAACTCAACCAAATCCTTGCTTTGATCTAATCGTTTAAAAATTAATCAAACATTGTCTTGTAGGTAATATTAAACAAAGTAATCAAGTATTATATTAGACAATAGAAGAATTTTCGTAACGGGGTTCTTTATTTTAAAATTTGTTCAGAACCTGCAGTCTCGCCATTGATGGCAAAACATACGTTACATATCGATCGCTAAATTACTAGCCGTTAAAAAACTCCCTCATTGTGAGGAAAAATTTTAGATCATAACCTGAAAAAATAGAGACGGCGTAAATTTTGACTTGCAAGCACTATTTTTCATGAAACTCATAATTTATTTAATTTTTAATGAATAACTTTTACCGCTTGTAACAGTTAAATTAACTTGTCAAAATATTAAAGGACGTAAAAGTTTGCCTCCTTGCAACATAAATTTTTTTAGCGAACGAATTCGGTCGTTACGCGCGATCGTTAACTATGTCGAGAGTGCAGGCCCAGAAAAACTCCACCAACCCAACATACATACACATACAAACAAACTAAAATAGCTATAATGATTGAACTTAGCAATCAATTGGCATTTGGCATGTAATCATCTTAATAGATTGCAATTGTCCTGTCCTTGCTTCCCAGAATTGAAGAGCTCTTGTCTCAGTTAATACTGATCGCTTTGCATTTTAGCTCTTACAATTTTTTTTACGTTTTTTAAGAGAAGCTCGTGGGTAAAGTAATAACAGCCGCATGGGTTGATACATCAGGTCAAGCTTCGCTTGCCGAGGTTGGTCCAAGGATGGGTGACCATCTTTACATACCGAGACTCCTCCGTGCTTCGGAAAGCACGGTAAGTCGTTGGTCCTAGTTGTCAATCGTGGATCTTTGACAGTCGTTACGGGTCATCAGAAGTCTGACAACCAGTCTTACCAAGGGGTATCTTATTATTATTACCCAGAAACTGCGTTGTAGAGGTCAGATAGGCAGTCGCTCTTACGGTTAGACTGGAAGCCGACCCGAAGATAGTTTGGAAAAGGTTAGGTAGATTAAAGTTAAAGTTAAATAAATGGAATAATAATAATATTCCACAACTATCACACAACGCCATCTAGTCCCAAGCTAAGCAGAGCTTGTGTTATGGGTACTAGACAACTGATAAACATACTTATATATTTCTAAATACTTACATAAATATTATAGATAAATTACACCCAGACACAGAACAAATTTTAATGATCATGCTCATTACACAAACATTTGTCCTGGGTGGGAATCGAACCCACGACCTCCGGCATAGCAGTCAGGGTCACTAACCACTAGACCAACAGGCCAGTCGATTGAGTTTTATTTTTACGTAACATAATTTTCTACGAGTTGTAGGTCGTGACTTCAAACCCAGGCAGACGCTTTACTATGTGTCATTTATTTCATCACCACTGCTCTCAAACCGGTGAAGAAAAACATCGTGAGGAAACCGGCATGTCCTGGAACCAAAAACTCGAAGACATGTGACATCCACCAACCCGCACTGGGCCCGCGTGGTGTATTACGGCCCAGACCCTCTCACAGACAGGAGGCCTGTGTTCTCGCAGTGGGAACATTATAAAGCCAGATTATACGTATGCACTTTCTTCATAATTTGGTGAAAAAAAAGTACCTAGAGTTGGATTGTTAAGGTTTTTTTGGCGGGATTTTCTCGAGTGAAGTTCAGTGGCTGTTTTAATTATTCGCTTATCGATTCCTAGTGGATATTGTGATGTAAAATTGGAGTAGTTTTGTGTCTCAAGTGTCAACGCAAATGGACAATATGTGGAATCATTGAAACAGGCGCGATCTCGATAAAATGGAGCTGAGAATTTTATTGTAATTTGTTAGAAAACACCAGTCACTGTTCCCACTCACTAAGAACCTTCGCACACAATATCGCAGTGTTAGACGCCAAAATAAAAATGAATTAGCCTTACCAAGCTCAAAATTAACTATGTTCCATTCAGGACCTTTAGCCATGTGCGTAAAAATATATAACAAGCTTCCAAACTCAATTAAGGACATAGAGTACGAAAATAAATTTAAAAACAGTCTCTAAAAATACCTTACATTAAAATCGTATTACACTCTAAAGGAATTCTTTGACGACAAGTAAATTTTGACATTGTAATTCATACCAGCACAATACACACAGCATCTATAATTTTGACCTACTACCTATTTTATGTTGTTTTATGATTATTATTGTTGACTCTATTAAAATTTGTTTTAATTTAATTTTTTATCTTATTTCATTTAATGAATGGAAATGATGACCAATTGTTTTTATCCTATATTATATCATGACAGTTCCTTATTTAAATAGCAAAGGATGGACACCTGATTAACATGTAAAAATTAGTACCTATTTTTGTTTTAAGCACAGTGGTTTGTTTTGTTATTGTGACACTGTAGCACTTTAAACTCTAAATATAATTATTGCTGTGCCCTAGCAGGGTTCATGTATGAAACCTATATACTTGTAACAACTTTTAAACTACATGAATGCAATAAATGATGATTATGATTGACTACTTCAGCGAAGTTTTCCGAGAAGGCTGACTCGACACATTTGTTGCCAAATAATGCAAAATACATTAGAATGTGTTACATCTGCATTCTAATGGGGTAAATGAAAAACTGAAACGACGTAAGACTAGGCAATATAGTCAAAAGACTATAGCCTTCCCTTCGGGGTAAATAAAACAAAAAAAAAGTTGGGTTGTGAAGGTCAGAAAGGCCTGCTCCAGGTCAAAAACTGGTATTCAGTTGCATCCGGTAAGACTGGAAGTCGATCCCAATGTAGTTGAGAAAATGCTAGTAGTACGTTGGTCTAAAGATCTAGTGGTGGACCGTTGTACATGGACTAAGTCCGGAAACCAAATTTCCAGATAGGGTGTTTACCAGTGGTAAATATCTGCTAGCATCGCCTCTAACTACCCTATTTAATAGAGTTCTGGATGATAAGGAAATACCAACAGCATGGGCAAAATCTGACATAATTCTGTTATATAAAAAAGGAGACCCTGCCGATATCGAAAATTACCGACCCATCAGCCTTCAACCAAACATATATAAGTTGTTTGCTTCATGTCTAGAAGAGCGCCTCGCTATGTACACCGAGAAGCACCAACCACCGGAACAGGCAGGCTTTAGAAAAAACTTCTCTACTACAGATCACGTACACACATTAAACTTGATTATAGAGAAGTATACTGAACACAACAGGCCACTCTATCTGGCTTTTATTTATTACGCAAAAGCCTTCGACTCTATATCCCATAGTAGCATGTGGAAAGCCTTATACGAGTGCGAGGTACCACTGGAAACTATTGAGCTTATTAAAGATATTTATAGCAAATCTAAAAGTCGAGTAAAATTAGAGAAACAAGGCCCTGAAATAAAAATATGTAGAGGTGTTAGACAAGGCGATCCTCTCTCGCCGAGAATCTTTATAACAGTTCTGCAAAACATTATGAAAAATCTAAACTGGGATAGAGAAGGGATCAACATACAAGGCAAATTTCTAAGCAACCTCCGGTTTGCAGATGACATAATCCTTTTCTCTGAAACATCAACTCAACTGGAAAAAATGGTAAATGAACTAAATACTGCGAGCAGAAAAATTGGCTTAGAACTAAATACCACAAAAACAAAGGTCATGACCAACCACCAAAAAATACCCATAAAAGTCAACAATAGCTCTTTAGAGTACGTACAGGATTATATTTACTTGGGTAAACAGATATCGTTTGCTACAACTAGACACAATGATGAACTACACAGACGAATAAATGCTACGTGGAACAAATTTTGGAGCAACAAGGAAGTACTCAAATCAAACCTTCCTTTAAAACTGAAGAGAAAAGTAGTAGATTCCTGTATACTACCGTGTCTAACATATGCCTGTCAAACTTGGATTTTCAATAAGCACACAAGAAACAAACTACAAGTATGTCAAAGAGCAATGGAACGTAGTATATTACACCTTAAAAGAAATGACAAAATAAGAAATAAAGATATAAGGAAAGCAACGAAAGTTTTAGACGCTTTAGAACATTGCATGAAATTGAAATGGAAGTGGGCTGGTCATATTGCTCGTATGAACAAAGATAGGTGGGCTCAAAAAATAACTACTTGGCCGGGACCACCCAGTAAACGAAAGAAGGGAAGGCCAAAAGAGAGATGGATAGACGAGATAAATGAAGTAGCTGGAAAAAACTGGATTACAAAGGCAAAAAATAGAGATAGTTGGAAAAAAATGGAGGAGGCCTTTACTCGTTAAGAGGTCCTTAATAATTATATACTTAAATAAGAATAAATAAATAGTGATATTTGATGAATTAATTAATTGTATAATAATGGTAAATAAATTTAATGTATGTTTTATTGTAAATTTTAGTAATTTTAATTATTTATTTGAATGAATTGCAATGACATGTTAAGTAATAGTTTTAAATAATAATGAATAATTATTGCATGAATCTGTTAATGTATCTGTTATTACTATTTTATGTAGTAAAATTGAATTGTTATGCGATTGTTTACATAATGTTGAAATTGAAAAATTAATTAATGAATTAAACAATTTTATTACTGGAATGTTAAGAAAATGAAATGTAAATATGCATGAATATTAAGGAAATAAAAAGGCTATTATATATTATATTATATATATACAGGGTGTAACAGAAAGGTGTGGTCATATTTTAAGAACCGGTTCTGCCCATCGATATGAACAACTTTCTTCAACAAAACCTGAGGAAGTACTCAAATTTTTTTTTACCTCCTATACAAATATTGATCAGCTGATTGACTGACTTTGTATGGAAAGTCCAATTTTTTTTTTTTTTGGAATTTTCTGTTTTTCTTAGAGAAAGGTGTTTATTTCCATGGGCAGAACCGGTTGTTAAAATATGACTACACCTTTCCGTTATATAGAAGGCTGGGTCGATTGATTAGTGTAGTACCTTGAACTTTGCCCCGAGAAATGTTTTATGTGTGAATGTGGATGGCTATAATTATGAGTTCCGTATGGTGTCGGACATAAAAGAATAGCACCATCCCATCACTTTCCGTGGCTGTCGTAAGAGGCGACTAAGGGACTCACCAGAGAATGGGCAGCAGCATTCTCTGTGCATTGTGAAACAGCTACACTGCGATCGCCAACCCGCCTGCCAAGCGCGGTGATTATGGCAAATCCCCCCAAAATGAGACGCATAACAAAGAAATGGTGGTAGTGCCCGGCAGCCTGCCCACCCTTGACTCCGGTAGCGGTCAAGGTCACAGACCGCAAGGGGTGCTAAGAATCTCCGGAGTGGATCCGGCTACCCTAAAAATAACCGGCTTTGGAAGGCCTCCAACAGGGTGGACCGATGACCTGGTGAGGGTCGCGGGTAGCCGATGGATGCGAGACGCACAGGACCGATCATTGTGGCGACACTTGGGGGAGGCCTATGTCCAGCAGTGGACGTCTTTCGGCTGATATGATGATGATGATGATGATAATTATGAGTAGGGAAAAGATCACAGCAACGAAGGATGTTCTGTGTGAAAGATGTTAAGTCTATAATTACTCCATTTATTGGCATTAGAAAAAATAGAACCGACTTAAAAAAAAAATACAAAATAACGTGCAAAATTACTTTAATTTCGGAAGTCGGTGTTTCTGGTTTTGTTTCTTCGTGTTTTGACAACGACTTCCGAAATTAAAGTTATTTTGCACGTTTTTTTGTTATTATTTTTGGAAGTCGGTTCTATTTTTTATAAAAAAGTTTTTTATGTCTAACTTTTTTTGGTTTTAGTTCCCCATTAAATTGTGTGAACAATATATAGACAAACGATCGTAGTAATCACGAGTCATTTGCTGTTAGTTATTGAAGAGTTCCATTGTTTATCTCCGAAGATCTTCATCAGATCCTAATGTAATACATTATATATACTAAAACCTTCCTTGAACAATATGCATTTTAATTACGAAAACCCCATTCAGATCGGATTATTAGTTTTCGAGAAAATCGCGGACAAACAAGCATACATACATACGGGTCGAATATAAAACCTCCTTTTTTGAAGTCGGTTAAAAACCATCCAAGAAAAAAAAAAAGGCCATGCACAGTGTAGGATTCCGTAGTCTGACGGGGCCCATCATGCTAAGGGGCCGCGGATAAATTCGTAACAGAGTTACCGCGCCCCTGGGCACTAAGGTAAGAAAGAAACAGGGGTGGGTTTTAGTCAATAAAAGTCTGACATGCCATCCCACTCCACCCAGAGCGGGAGAAGTCATAGGATGATTCCCACTTCCCAAAAAAAAAAAAACTGTTCCGTAGTCGCCCGTGGACGACGGACTTAGAAGGTGGCTATTGATTATTATATATGTATGTTATGATTTTATTTTTCCATAGCTTTACACATTTAAAATACATAGGTACATTAGTTACAAAAATTGGCCTACGATTACTCTTAAGCTAAAAGAGGCAGCTTAGCCGTGATAGTTTTCTTCCAAAATTTGTTATATAACTACAATCACGATTTTTTTCACACTTTTCAAGCCAATAGTTTAGCTTGTAGGAGGCGGGGAACTGGACTCTAACAAAAATATCACTTTAAAGTTTAATATTTCACAAACGAATCACTGAATCGAAAAATAGTCTTCACAACCCTGCAATGATTTTAAGACCTATTTAATGATACCCCACACTCTACAAAGTCATCCCCACTTTACATGTAGGTGATGTAGATAGTCTCTTAGCTATGCCTCGGACGTACAGACCGAAACTAGAAGGGTTCCTTGTCCTCGGACTAAGGAACTCTAAAAAACTTTTTACAAAAAAAATACAACCGACTTCCATAAATAATACTAAAAAATGCAAAATAACTTTAATTTCGGAAGTCGGTGTTTCTAGTTTGGTTTCTGCGTTATTTGACACCGACTTCCGAAATTAAAGTTATTTTGCATTTTTTTGTATTATTTATGGAAGTCGGTTGTATTTTTTTTTTGTAAAAAGATTTTTATTTTTCACTTTTTAGTTGTTGTACCCCATTGTAAAACTAAATTAATAGTAAAGTTATGCCCGAATTGATAGCCCCAAAAATAGGGAATTTGAACATAGTTGGTGAAATTAGGGTGTATCAGGGTGAACTGTACAAATCTGTATACCCCTTCAGAGCGTATCAGCGTGATGTAATGTTGTGAAGTGGTGAAAACAATATACAGACATGCGATTGCAGCAATTCTGGAAGGTTTGCTTTCATTTATTGAAGAGTTCCATTGTGTATCTCCGAAGTTCTATATCAGATCATCACCAAATTAAAATGGGATCACATGTGAAGCAACAGCTTTCAAATAAAAAAAAATCTTCAAAATCGGCAAAGACATAAAAAAAATACAGTCGAATTGAGAACCTCCTCCTTTTTTGAAGTCGGTTAAAAATAGAAAATTTTCTTTTTAGTTGTGTAAGTCGGATTTTTTATTTATTTTTTGTTTCCTGTTGTCCTTGTCTGAAATAGCACATGGTCTATAATTATTTATGGTGGGGGAAGTAATAATCCCATGCGGGCGAAGCCGCTGACAGAAGCTAGTGTTGCATACAAAAAAAATGGCTAAGTGCGAGTCTGAAAAAAACCCAAAAAACACGTTTCTAGAAACGTGTTTTTTTTGTTTTTTTTTTCGGTTGTATCTCATGATCCGTTATAGGTAGACAGTTGAAATTTTCACAGAATGTGTATTTCTGTTGTCGCTATTACAACAAATAATAAAAATAATAATAAAAAAAAATTAAGGGGACGCTAGGGGAGCCCCCTATAATAATGAGATACAGCCCGCTGACAGACAAAAGGACAGCGGAGGCTTAGTAATAGGGTCCCGTTGGTTAACCTTCTAGTACAGAACCCTAAAAACGACCTAAGAGATAACTAAATATTATAATAGGATTATATTATATTAGTGTTGCCAGAAACAACAATCTAGCGGATTTCCGGTGATAACTACTAAAAAACATTGTATTTACAGCACATCAATTGAAAATTATTATCAAACCAAACATGAAATTGCCCCATTAAATAATTGTGTTTACTCATGCTTTATTTCAGTTAAGAACAAATTTATATATTAATAAAACACTTAACTAACTATATCTACAGCAAAACCAAAAATATTAAGCTAACCACATAATATTGTAGGACCCCAAGGGACCTTTACGGCCTGCAGGGATCCTGTGACGTTCTTCGTAACTCCGGGGGAGGTCACGTAGCCTGGCGACTGCGAGAGGACTATTCGAAGGGATCTGACTACGGGCGAATAAGAGAAAGAGCTGAGGGCGACTTCAATTATATTATATTAGGCAAACGAAATACATTGGTGCCCACTTGCCAGGGCTAAACTTCTATCTATCTGACATACAACAAAATGTGTCACCTACTATTCTATATTCAAACGGCTCTCCAATAATCCTAGAACATTCTAATCAACCAGTTAAGGCCGGTACACACCCGCTACTATTAGGCTGTGTCTACAATCGTCACAATATACAAAAACTAAAAACGTTCAGGCGTCGAAGTACTCCTCCACATCGCTGTCATCTGGAAACGTGCCCAGAAGACTGGCAGCATTGCCACGTTGAATGTCAAAGCTAATTCTTTGGGCAAAGAACGAGCCAGCCCTCTGGTCACGTGAAGTGTTGATCAGTCGGTGAGAAATATCCTTAAAAAAGAGAAGCGCTCTCGGACCCCATGACCCGAGCGTTGTGACCCTAAACTGATCAAAACTGTAATTCCCAATAAGGTTGTATTAGCTCCGCTTGAGGGCCTCAGCAGCTGCAGCGGCAGCGCCGGTACTCCATCGTAGACTCTGTCTCTGTCACCTCTGACATAGACTAGAATCAAGAGCAAACCCATATCAAATTAAAAAAATTGTCAAACTAGATCTGCATGAAAACCTGTGAAACTTTGGCATTTAGGTAGGGTTTAACACTTTCCTTACTCCAAATACTACTTTTTTAGGTACATTTACTTTATTAGTACTACTTTTACTTCATTCATAATACTACTAGTATACTACTTTTACTTCATTCAGAAACCGGCCCTAAAGCCTTCATTAAATCTATTTTAAATTCTTCACAGTGGTATCTTTAAAAGTAATACCTAAAATTGTCAAAAATACAGACACCAACTTGATCATCCTTACATTATTCAATTATTGCATACAACACCGTTAAAACTACATTTCTGCATCGAAAAGAACCCGCCCTCAAGATGAGAGCATCACTGACCCAAATATAAGACAAGTTACAACAAGCCATTATAATAAACGTACACAGAACATGGAATCGACTAGAGACGCCTTAACCAACAATGCTCCGCCATGTGTGAACACAAGTTTCTGATGTCATAGTCATAGTCAGAATAGGGTAGATGACGAATAATAATAATAATAAAATCGTTTATTTTCTCCCTTAAAACATATTAACAATTAGAATTAGTACAAAATTGGAAGAGAGACAGGAGCCCAAACTAAGCAAAGCTTGTGTCTTGGGTCTCCTGGCCCAAACCGGAGATCTTAAGGCCCTACTAACGGTCCAGTGGCGCCCTCATTGCATAAAAAATCGTAGCATAGAACAGAAAATAAATATAAAAAAATCCAACTTCACGTTTGTTACAAAGAGGATAAAGTATTTTTACGTTGTTAAAACAGGTCTCAAAATGTTTCGTATCCAAAGTAGTAGGCTAAGTACTAAAAACGGCCGTTTCTGACACTTTTGCCTACTACTTTGGATACACAATGACATTCAATGAGGGCGCCACTGGACCGTTAGTAGACCCTTAAACGCTACTTATATAATACTTCGAAGGGATGTATATGGGAGTGAACTGGACGACGTATATGTATATATTAGTGTATGTGTGTGTGTGTGTATGTATGGGTACGTGTGTGTTTGTGTTCGCAAGTGTGTGTGTTTATGAGAGAGGGAGAGTTTATATGTATTTGAGTAAGCAATCTCTCACTAACATATTGTAAATCTATTTGGTCCAACATTTACATTACGAATCTATTGACACGTGTTTTTTTCTTTTGTCACAAAAACAAAAAATTAAGATGATACACACACACAATAACGCGTTCCGGGTGCTGATGGGGCTGCCGCGCCACTGCAGCGCCTCTGCGATGTTCGCGGCGGCTGACACAGACGGCTTTGCGGCCATAATGCGCAAACGGTGCGCTTCTATCATGCGCCGCACGCGCGACAGTCCCAACATCATCCTGCGAGCGCTGGCGGACCGGTGGGACTCTACGATGTTGGCTCGCTGGATACGGCTGCACGCAGTCATATAGTGATTTGCCACCATCATCGGAGTCCAGTGGGACCTCCCACTTGTTATTCCTGCTCCCAATTGAATTATTCTTATTATTAGGTAATCAATCAATTATTACTAACACTAGTCTGTAAGCTCGCAATTGTACTAACAAATATGGATGTAATATGAGTCCGAAATAAATGATTTATTATTATTATTGCGTTGACATTTCGCGTGACGTCACGCCTTCGTACACTTTGTACCAAGTAGTGACGTAATAAACCCCCAGTCCTTATATTATACGTTTCATCTTTATTATTACTTATTGATTTGACAAAACAAAAAATACATGTCTAATATTTTTTGATAATCTAACTTACTGACTAAATAGAATTACTGTTTTTGTACCCAGCCATCAGCCATATTGTCACGGTTACTCAATTTCAATGAGTAAACGGTGACCACTACAGTGATATCACATATACATGAGAACAGGAATAAGTGTTACAAAGACTTCCAAGTGAATACGGTAGGAAAAGTGTGACACAGACAAATCGATCGTACAGTTGTTGTCCTTTTCTAGAATTCTGATTAGTCCACGTCAGAAGCTGTCAATGTACCCTTCGCCACAAGAAAAGAGACAGCTTTAGGTTACACATTTTCTTTCTCTTTCTACAGATTAATCAATTTTGTGACAGTGATGTTTTTGTTGTGATAGTTGTTCCGGGTCTGGGTGTCTTGTGTATGTGAGTATACATGTTTGTGAACGCACCCACGATACAGGTGTAAATCCTAGTATGGGGCAACATTTATTTTAAAATAAATAATTAATAAAAATAGTTCAGCCATGACGTGTCAATGCAATAA
This sequence comes from Polia nebulosa, assembly GCA_951329385.1. NCBI lineage: Eukaryota > Metazoa > Arthropoda > Insecta > Lepidoptera > Noctuidae > Polia > Polia nebulosa. The sequence continues at coordinate 6,148,504 of OX589609.1, forward strand.
TTATGAATTCGTTGTGAACAAGGGATAGTGCTATCCGTCCTATATAGCTCCGATTCTTTTTCACAACGGAATCAAGGGGGCTGATCTCTATTTCTATGGGTGCCACTTACTGACAAGCTCTTTTTTAGGGTTCCGTACCTGAAGGGTCGAAATGGAGCCTATTACTGTCACTCACGTGTCCGTCTGTCCGTCGTCTGTCACAAAATTTTGTTACGAAGATTTTTTTAACTTCCCGTTGACCTATGCAAACAACTTAAAATTTGGTGATAATGTTTATTATTACGTATATTTTACTAGCTAATTTCCTCATTTGGTACGGAACCGTAAATGCGCAAAGTCCGACACTCACTTGCCAGGTTTTTTTATTGGGTCGGATATCATCAACGAGTCAGACTCTGACTGACTAAATTCGACTCGTGTTCCTTCAGTTGCTTGTGCCAGAGTCGCGGTGACACTTTCAAACACTGCTAAGAAACTGTGCATTCTTAGCAGTTTAAAGTTATATATAGATTACTAATTAGCCAATAAGCTAGATATAGTTTTTATAAACAAATATACGTCAAAACCTTTGATAGTAACACGACACCCAATTTTGTTCGTTGACAGATGCGGAAATTTGACGTAAGACCCCATTTTGTTTTTTGACAGATGGAAGGTTAAAGAAAAAAAAAAAAAACTTTTAAACACACCCGCGACCCTGGCTGGTCACTGACGCGCTTGGTTTGGTTTCTATGGTAAGTGGTTTTTAACACTGCCCTCTGAGGTGTTTCCGTGCTCTGTGTAATCATCGTAGTCTTTTGTTTTTTGTTTAATCGGCTTGTTATAAGAATTTATTGAGGTATTGAATGAATGGAACGTTAAATTAAATTGTGTGTACAGTGTGTTTAAAAAATACCGGGATAAAGGGCATAAATGTGGTAAAAGTTAATTGACTTTTAAACCAACTTCAAAAATGAGGAGGTTATCAATTCGGATGTTTGTATTTTTTTTTATGCATGTTCGGGCATAACTTCGTCATTTCTAGACGGATTTTCACTTATAATACCACAAGAGCTTCAAAATTATCGGGTATTTCCGTTCGTTGCAAACAAATGAAGGAGTCAAGTTTTTCAGGTTAAAAAATCACGAGCGCGAAGCGCGAGTGATTTTTCAATTTATAAAAAATCACGAGCGCGAAGCGCGAGTGATTTTTCCTGAAAAACTTGACGATTTTATTTGTTTGCAGGGAACCTATCGGGAAATACCAGATAATTTTGAAGCTCGTGTGGTATTCGGGGGATTATTTTTCCGTCCCAAATGTCGGCCAATAGAATTGCACCATTCGACGTCACGTGGTACAACCTAGAAAATTTTCAAAAAATTTTCAGTATAATACCATGTAGGTTGTACCACGTGACGTCGAATGGTGCAATTCTATTGGTCGATATTTGGGTCGGAAAAATAATCAAAAATATTTTTTTGTTTGAAAGGGGTTTGTTCCGAAATGGTCATACAGATCTTATGATGAGTTTCGGAGACAGACAACGGAACTCTTTAAAAAATGACAGCAAATCAACCGCGATTGCTGCTATCGTATAAATATGCATTGTTAACACAATTTGATGGGACCACCAAAAACAGTAAAAAAACCATCACCACTACCACCACCATGCCTCCCATAATATCAGTACTGTCTCGCATGTCCTGTAGGTAAGTATATATTATGTATGTTTATTTCTGTGGGACGCCCTGTGGCCTAAACGGCAGCATGGATTTTAACAAATTTAGTAACAATAGATTGGTCTTCTTGACAGCCGAAGCATAGCTGGACGTATTTTGAAAAAAGAAAACATCAAAATGGCGGCCGCCATTAAGTAATAGGTCCTATATCTTTTTTTGGACATGTGGGGTATCAATATAAAGGGCACGAGAAGGTGATTCCAAAAATTTAACTCGCTAATATATATGCAGAAAAAATAATTAAAAAATCCTACTGCAAAATGCAATATTTTATATTTTTTGGTAGCCCTTTCCATCGTTGGGGTATTTTACTAAAAAAATCTAATTAGTCAATCAGTTAAATAACCAAAAAACATTGGACACGTATTTCTTGCTTTACCAAACCAATAGAAAATGACAAAGATAAAACGCGTCAAAGTTCAGGAGTGGGGGCTCGTTACGTTACTTTGGTGGTAAAAACAACCGACTTCCAAATAAAAAATACACTAAAAATAAATTTTTAGTGCATTTTTTTTTTGGAAGTCGGTTGTTTTTTTTTTTGTAAACAAGTTTTTATTTTTCACTTTTTAGTTATTATAAGTACCCCAGAAATAAAATCCCCAATAACATGGAACGTGGAATTTAAACATTTGGAGAACACCGAAACGTCATCGAGGCACACGTATTTTTCGTTTTTGTTCAGTTTCTCAAAAAGCGCTGAAGCAATTTCGATAAAATTTATATACATATATGGGACCACCTCGCGAGTATATTCTTTAGAATAAAAAAAATAATTTTGAAAATCGGTACACAACTGACGGAGAAATCGGCGATCCTAAAAAAAAAAACATACTATCGAACATAGAACCTCCTCCTTTTTCGAAAGTCGGTTGAAAAGTGTCGCACCGCGAGACGTCACGCGACATTATAACGCACTGTATCGCCCTCATTTATTGTTTACGTGACAAAAGAAAAAATACGTATCCAATATTTCTTGGTTATTTATCTGACGGACTAATTAGTTTTTTTTAGTAAAATACCCCCCTTTTTTTTGTTTTTTTTTTTTTTGGGGGAGGGAAATCATCCCGCTCTAGGGTGGAGCGGAAGGGCGTGTCAGACTCTTATTGACTAAAACCCACCCCTGTTCCTCTCTGCATTGAGTGCCCAGGGGCGAGGTAACTCTTTCGAATTTATCCTCAACCCCCGGGCAAAAATACCCCCATTACAATCCAATTCTGTTTGAAATCAAAATCAAAATAAATAAAATCAAAAGTCATTTATTCAAACTAGGCTGAGAGCCAGCACCTTTTTAACGTCAAAGTTCTACATAAAGACGGTCCCCCAGAAACGCCCGCCCGTCACCACTTCACGTTTTAGCTGTGAAGAAGAAGTGGCCAACAAACTCCCCAGCAACACATCTGTCTGTTAAGTTTGAAGAACTTGAATCTATATAATTGATTGAAAAAGTATTATCATCACCTTGCATCAAAGATCTCAACTATTCCGTCATGTGATCATGTCGTAACCCACAAGATATGTAGGACCAAGATAAAGCGTCCTATTTAGTCTACTGTCTAGTTTACTGTCTGCCGACAATGTGCACTAAAATGCTAAAAGCTCGTTAAAAACTTTGTCACACCAGATTTTGATGTAACTCGGCTAAATGTAACATTAGAATGTTTCTAGGGCTGACAACGGATTCTCGGGATTTTTCGAAAGAGTTAGAGCGGTTGCGCACTACGTCCGATACTTATCCGTCAACATACAGATCTATAGAAAACTCGGTCCGAACTCGGTAGTGCGTAACCTACCATACAAATTGTTCTACGACCACGCCGGGCCGTATTTTTAACCGACTTCGAAAAAGGAGGAGGTTATCAATTCGGATGTATGTTCGGGCATAACTCCGTCATATATTGACGGATTTGCAAAATTCTTTTTTTGTTCGAAAGGGGTTTATTCCGAAATGGTCCCATTTAAATTTGAAAAAGATCTGATGATGGGTTTCGGAGACAGACAACGGAACTCTTCAAAAACTGACAGCAAATCAACCGCGATTGCTCATATCGTATGTCTATGAATTGTTAACACAGTTTAATGGGGAGCCAAAACTAAAAAGTGAAAAATAAAAAACTTTTTTACAAGAAAATACAACCGACTTCCAAAAAAAGTGCAAAAAAACTTTAATTTCTGAAGTCGGTGTCAAAAAACGAAGACACAAAACAGGAACACCGACTTCCGAAATTAAAGTTATTTTGCACTTTTTTTGGAAGGCGGTTCTATTTTTTTGTAAAAAAGTTTTCACGGATAAGTATCGGACGTAGTGCGCAACCGCTCTTATCGCGGCCCGAACGCAAAGGGCAAATGGCGAGAGGGTTTTAGTCAGTAAGAATCTGACATTCCCTCCCGCTCCACTCAGAGCGGAAGAAATCATCTGAGAATTGTCCAACTACAAAACAAAATGGCTGAACACGGGCCATTATTTGGAGCGTTTGATATAATAAGATTGGATTGATTGAGAACTACTTCACGGGCTGTCAATAAACACACAAGATTGCCCAGATTATTTGGAATAAAAAACCCATTTTGGGGAGTGTGCGACGGAATTGCATAATTTGATTCCGCCAAGACCGTTCAATCATCGAAGACGTACGGTGATGCGCCACCGGTACATGGTCAAAATCCCATCCACACGCACAAAACGGAGAACACATTCATTGTGCGTACAGCTAGGGAATGGCATTCCCTGCCGGAGTCTGTTTCCTGATAGCTAAAACCTGGGAGTCTTTAAGGCCCAGATCTCTCTAAAGCGCGGTCACTCTCGGATTGCATAGAAAAGAAAGAGATGCGCTACGACAAATGGTCACAATTTATTGCAAAATATGAAGTATTTTATCGATTTACTTAGGATTTACTAATACTTTTTAAAAAATAATCCATCACTGAATGCAACTTAGCATTTGAAATTTTATGGTACATTTTTTATTATGATTATAATTGTTAATGAAGGGATAAACTGCTTTTAAAGATAATTTAGAGGTATGTTAGAAGATTTTTTTGATGCATTAAAGTATGTTAAATTATGTTTCTAGTTCCATCACTGTATGCAAGTAGGACTTGAAAATATCATATTTTTTTTATTTCTTAAAAGTATTTACGGTTTAAGAGATACACCGCTTTAAAAAACCACCTTTTTCACCATTTTTGGGAACCACCGCCTTAAGTCAAGAGTGAATAGGTTACTTCTAGGCAAGCGTGCTCCATCTTCGATCACATCATCGCTTACCATAAGGTAAGATATTGGTCAAACACGTGCCTATCAACAATAAAAAAAAATAAACCCATATTTCTGAAAATATAGTATCAGGAATCAAAGGTAGTATTAGTAGTATCAGTAGTATTGTATATAGAAAATAACTTTTACAATAACGCTAACGCTTCGTGCGGGATGTATGGCAGCGACATTACCTGCTGAGAGAACTGTCACGTGACTCACGCCCAGTGGTGTCGTGGCCATATATTTTGCGCGAAGCGTTAGCGTCAACGTTGACAGAAAAGTATTTTGTCTAACCCCTCAGACCACACAACACTTACACTTCACAAACAAACACAGTAATGTTTTAGATACATCACTTCTAGTCAATTAAGTTTTCTACTTCTTCTGTGGCATCCGAGCCAATCAATGTATTAATTTAGGTTTGTTTATGTACCAAATAATCTAACCAAGACACAAATTATTTATTTTAATGATACTTTCTATTTTTGGTTTTTTGACAGCCAATCGACCATAGCACAGATGCCCATATTATGAATATAAAACGTTTAGTTGCGCGTTACACAAATGCACCATTGAAAATAGTATAAGCACCGAAGATTTATCTGATGTTAATTTTTTTTTTATTTTGCTTTTTGCGTGTCTGTAAAAATGCACGCCTTTTGTTTTTTTTTTGTGTTAATTATGGCTTATTTTTAATTTTGTTTTAGTAATTCTTTACCGTGTCCCGTGAGTATGTCTGTAGCATCACAACGGGCCCTAACAGAATACCAGCGCTGCGTTATTTATTGCTTTATTGCATAAATATCGCAGCATAACGCTAAGTTAGGAGCCTTTTTAGCCTTGCACAGTTTATTATTTCTATTTGTATGTTAACATGTTCGTGTTGTGAGGTACAAATAAATATTGTTTCTTTCTTTCTAGTATTAGGTAGTATAGGTAGTATCAGGTAGCATAGTATCAGGCATCTTAATAAGAATACTAAGTTTTTCAGCGTTTGACCACTATCGCACATCGACATCATCATCTGCCTAGCCTTTTCCCAACTATCTTGGCGTCGGCTTCCAGTCTAACCGGATGCAGCTGAATACCAGTATTTTACATGGAGCGACTGCATATCTGACCTCCACAACCCAGTTACTGTGGGTAATACGATACCCCTTGGTAAGACTGGTTGTACGACTTTCGGGCTTCTGACGACCCGTAACGAGTGTCAAAGATCCACGATTGACAGCCGGGACCAACGGCTACCAACACTATCGCACATCGACATAACACGAAAAGTTAGGTTACACGGGTATCCCAACTTAACATAACATTATAATAGACAAGCGTAACATACTCGTAGCATTATAATACCGACCTGATATAAATAAAAATTATACACACAAACCTTCCTCGTTTATCGCTATTTCTATTAGTGAAAAACCACATCAAAATCTGATGTGTGGTTAAGGAGGAGTTAGCTGAGAAATAGACAGACGTGAAAAGCGACTTTGATTTATACTATGTAGAGATTTATAAAACAAAATCATTCATCATTTATTTATCATTTAACCGGACAAGCAAGTCAACAGCATCCGATCTTCAAGAATCACAATCTCGCCAGCCCTAATTCTGACCCAAATCCACGTCCGTAAGTCTTCCTTCCTCATACTGGACTAAAATAAGCTCGGCTGATGTTTGGGCTGTTTACCTCATTGTTGACGGGTTTATAAGACAATAATTAGTGCGGCTGCACACTAGACGACTGTTCCCTGACACTGCTTCTCCGTTATTGGCTGTCTTTTTCTTAGCGAAATGATGGCATAAGTAATTCATTAATTTCTTAGTTAATCTGTCAGCTACCGGAATAACAGACACATTTAAAAACCAATTGTTGCATTACCGATTGGAAATGCGCGGTTCCAAACGGGTTAAATCTCTTGCCTGGTCTAATGTTTGGCGACAGCAATGCCGTCTGCTGACACTGTCGTGAGTCAGGACAGGGCAATGTGGCGCAAGATGGAGGTGGGACATGGTCTGCGGTGAGACACCACAGAAACACTGAAGAACGGAACCATCCGAGAACCCCCACTTATAGAGGCAAAAGCTGTGATCCGAATCTGCGAACTAAGATAAACGAGTTCCAAGTTTAGGGCTCGCCTAATATGCGGACCACAGTATTCCTGTTCTGCTTTATAATCTGAGTCTTATTCGTCAGTTCTCTGCACATAGTACACTTCACGGTGGTAGAATAGAGTTCATTTTTATTCTAACCAAAAATTGCTGAATGCGAAAATCGAGCTAACTAGCCTATTTTGTCCCACTGCTGGGGAAAGACTTCCCTTTCCCCCTTCCTCATAACTCTATCCTTTGCTAGTACAGGTCAGTCCCTTCGGTAGAAGTCGAGCTCGTCCCACCATCATCGCCTTGGTCTGCTGCGATGTCGTCTAGCATTTAATGGGACCCATTCGGTGGTTCTTTTTGCCCATTTCTCGATGAAATGCGAAAAAAAAGTGGTCATCACTTCACTAGGATTGGCACATGCAACAATAATATGGCCTAATTTGCGCCCACACTTAAATCTGACCATTGGCAGTTATTGAGATCTTTGTCACAACGTTGGCTGTCGATCGTATTTTGTTTTGAAGTTCTTTTTTTTATTCAAGAATTCATAATCATCTGCCTAGCCTTTGCCCAACTATCTTGAGGTCGGCTTCCAGTCTAACCGGATGCAGCTGAATACCAGTATTTTACATGAAGTGACTGCCTATCTGACCTCCACAACCCAGTTACTGGGTAATACGATACGATAATTAACACATGGTATTTATTTTTCTTGAAGTTTTAATGACGAGTTTTATCGAAACTGTCTATTAAAACCGGGAGAAATATACAACGTGGCGCTACAATGGTGAGATAATTTAACACACGGGTAGGGTAAGTGCCCGTTAATCATATAAATTATGATAGGTTAAAATAATTCGAAAATTAAATAAATAAAAAATTTGTAAACAAAGTAATGCTAACTTTTTTTACAAAAAAATAGTACCGACTTACAAAAACGTGCAAAATAACTTTAATTTCGGAAGACGGTGTTTCTGGTTTTGTTTTTTCGTTTTTTGTCACTTTTTTCGTAAAAAAGTTTTTATTACATACTATTTAGTTGGTTTGAATTTATTATTTGAACCTATCATTATTTTATATGATTAATAGGCACTAGCCCTACCCGTGTGATAAATTAATGTCACCATTGTAGCGCCACGTTGTATAGGAAGTAAATTTATTAATCAAGCAAAATTAAAACTATAGTGTGGAATAATGGCTGGCAAGAATCTCCCGTCACAAATACATTATATTTGTAACATAGTTTATAAAACAAACCATTATATTTATACGTTCCCACTTCTGGGAAACAGAATGCGGTACAGTGCGGGATGGTGGATGACACATGTCTTTGAATTTTTGGTTTTTAGGAATTGCCAGTTTCCTCACGATGTTTGCCTTCATCAATTTGAGTAGTGGTGATGGAATTAATCTGAACCAGCATCACTGAGCCACCACTGCTTACGTAAAAATATTGAAGTCTTACTTCCTACAAATATTATAAATGCGAAAGTTAAGATGGATGGATGAATGGATGGACGTTACTCAGGGAGAACGGCAGAACGAATCTAGATGAAAGGATATCACCTATCTCCCATACATCGTGGGGCTCACAATTTGATGAATAGTAGGTACAAGGTCCGAATTAGTGTCATTTGTTAGATTAAAATATCAGCTTTATGCTGCCTTTTTTTTTTTTTTTTTTTTTTTTTTTTTTTTTTTTTTTTTTTTTTTTTTGGGGGGTGGGAAATCATCCTATGACTTCTTCCGCTCTAGGGTGGAGCGGAAGGGTGTGTCAGACTCTTACTGACTAAAACCCACCCCTGTTCCTCCCTGCCTCGAGTGCCCGGGGGCGAGGTAACTCTTTCGAATTTATCCTCCACCCCCGGGCAGAGCTTTATGCTGCCTTAGTTTCAGTTTAATTGACAATTGCATAATCAAGATATATGGGGTCGAATCTAAGGTTTGGTTATATTAGAGATTGTTTTATTTAACAATATATTTTACAATAATCAATCTGGTAATGTTCAGATGACTAACAGTAAACTGGTGAGGTAGGTTTCCATTGTTTAAAACTTTTTAACAAAAAAAAACAACCGACTTCCAAAAAAGAAAAAAACACAAAAAATAAAGTTAGTTTTTAATTTTTTGTTTTTAATTCGGTTGTTTGTTTTGTTTAAAAGTTTTTTATTTTCACTTTTTAGTTGTTATACCCCAGATCTAAAAACCCTAATAACATGGAACGTGGAATTTAAACATCATCTATGTATACATATTTTTCGTTTTTGTTCAGTTTTTCAAAAAGCGCTAAAGTAATTTCGATAAAATTTATATGGGACCACCTCGGAAGTATATTCTTTCGGATAAAAAAAGAATTTTGAAAATCGGTCCACAACTGACAGAGAAATTGGTGGACATGTACAAAAAAAAAAAAACATACCTACATACAGTCGAACATCCTTCTTTTTTATAGTCGGTTAAAAATAAACTGACTTAACAGAATTATTGATATAAAGCGGATCGTATAGTGTACCTACATTTAGAAAAAATAGAACAACTATTTTTTACAAATCGCAACACAACACATTCGAATCCGCGTAAACACAGAGCGAATGAGAGAAATTGAGAGAATATTTTTTTCACTATGTAATTTTTATTTTCTAGATTGCATGATCTCAATAAAAAACACAAACATTTCAAAAAATATTTTTCTGTCGTTTGGCAACTGTAAATTAAATTCTAACACGCTGGGCCTAAAAGTTGGAGATCACCTTTGGCACACAGATAGATTATAATCTAAAATAGCACATAGACTATTTATACTGCCGTGCTAAGCGCAAAAGCGGTATCTCAAAAAAAATCGTAAAGTTGATTTTTATAGCATCGGATAGCTTAAAAAAATACGCATCCAATGAACTAAGCCAAATAAGGGTATCTTATTTAAAACATATAAAAAAACCCTTAACAAAGTTTTCCCTATCTCAGTTTTACCTCAAATCACTAAGAGGATAAGAGGTATATCAATAATACGTAGGCAAATAGCCGAATATTTGAATACCGCCAAAACTCGAAAAAAACGACGTTTATTTATTGCAATTTTTCTTAGCCAATAAGCGGCAAGTTGCGCGCGCTTGAGGCGAATACTGAGTTACCGCTATGACGCTTAGTATATTTGTCCATTATTGGTCCGCAAATCGCTTTGACTAATTGAGATACCGCTGCAGCGGCAAATTTAATTGATCCTTAGGGTTTGATTGTTAGGGCCGGATTTCCAATAAATTTTACAGTGCGTTATCCTTTTCTACTGCTGTGTGGTTCCTGTGCCGTGGCATGAAGGATTATTTGGACGCTCAAAAGATGAAATCATTGGTACATATTACCATTTTTTTTATTTTATACTGAGATAAAAAAATATCATACTGTGGGTTGACAATTGTTCATCACAAAACAAGAATTGGACATTTTTTTCATTCTTAAGGCAACGTAGATCAATTCAAATGATATTAACGCCGACAAGATTGTGGTAAAATACTTCGAACCAGGCCACACCTTCATGTCAGCCGACAGCTTCCACCATAGGGTTGAGTTGTCAATGAAGCGCATGAAAAATAAAATTTACGATTTTGCTGACTTTTTCAAACAGTTAGTACTGCAGGAAAAATCGTGAATCCCAAAGAGATGACTGGGAAGACTACACGACACAGTATAAACTTTCACGAATTAACCCACGTCCATACATTGATGAAATGGTCCAAATAGAAGTAAATAGAGGCCGTTTTGATCTGATGTACAGAACCGGATTCGATAAAGACCCTATTAATGCGAGCATAATTGGAAATAAAATCCTGAAAGCTCAAGTTTTACCGCCACCAAAGAAGAAAACTTCACCACAAGGGATTTCCAAACACAAAACAGAAAATATTTTTCCACAAAATAGAATGTCCTTTTGGAAAGAACTCCCTACTTTTAAATAAATAGATTTCATAGAAAACGTTTCTTCTTTTAATATTTTTTTATGTGATAGTAAATAAGTAAAATAAAAGATTTAAAAAATATAGTTTGATTAATTTTTTTCTATATAATAATATGTATTTTAAAACACAACAAATTCATATTGTTTTGTATGGAAGCATGTACGAGAAGAGGTAACAATAAAGCGGTAACTCAATTCTTAATTCTATAAACACTTAGCGGGATGGCAGTATCTCATGAAAAAAGGTGTTACACATGCATTTTTGGTATTTTGATCATGTGATAAAAAAATGTCACCATTATAATGTATAAATTCCATTTAATAAGTAAAAAATCAATCTGCAATTTAAAGAGAAAACTCTATTTACAAAACTTCAATTTTCTCGAAACTACCTTTCGCTGAGATACCGCTTTTGCGCTTAGCACGGCAGTATAGTAGGGGAAGTACTAGTTCCAAGCAGGCGAAGCCGCTGGCAGATGCTAGTAAACTATACACACGAATACGAGTGATTGATTTTGGCAGCAAGGCATTTCATGTTTGTTTTGCTTCGTAATTGTTTTATTTCTTCAATTTAATTTATTTGGACACCATTTCTAACGAACTGTGAAACAATTTAACAAGCGCGTTTTGCTAATGAATGGTTATAGTTGAATATATTTATTACGTTAGAAGATTGATGGAAAACTGCTCCTAGACTTGAGTCCCTGGTTGTGTAACGTTCTCAAGAGTACTGATTTTCTTGGAAGAGTTCACTGGTATTCTCTGAATTAATATGTTAATAATAATAATAATATTCCACAACTATCACACAACGCCATCTAGTCCCAAGCTAAGCAGAGCTTGTGTTATGGGTACTAGACAACTGATAAACATACTTATATATTTTTAAATACATACATATTATAGATAAATAATTACACCCAGACACAGAACAAATGATCGTGCTCATTACTCAAACATTTGTCCTGGGTGGGAATCGAACCCACGACCTCCGGCATAGCAGTCAGGGTCACTAACCACTAGATCAACAGGCCAGTCATGTTAATCAGAATTTGTCGAAAACTTCGGACTAGAATTTGGTTCTGTTCATGAAATAGACTTTTTTTTCAGGGTGGTGACTTTCAAAAAAGAAAATACAGGAACACTAATAAAAATAACTTTAATTTCGTGGTCGGTGTAAAAAAACGAAGAAATAAAATACAAACACCGACTGCTGAAATTAAAGTTATTTTTTAATTTTTAGTGTAAGTATTTTCTTTTTTGGAAGTCGGTTGTTTTTTTTTGAAGAAAAGTTTTTTTTTGGGGTGGGAATTCATCCTAGGTATATCAAATAGACTTCTCGTAGAATTGTCGAAAGGGAAAATATACCCTATTATTTTCCGAAGCATAAATTCAATGAAAAACTGGGTAAGTGCGTGTCGGACTTCACACATTTAGGGTTCCGTATCAAATGTTTTTTGACAATTTGTATGGCTTTGGGTCAGCGAGATGCTTATACTGTGAAAATTTGAAGACTGTAGCTCCAACCGTTTGGCTGTAAAACCTGTGTGACAGACGACGGACAGACAGACAGGCGGACAGACGGATAGACACGTGAGTGACAGCAATTTATTTTTCAGTTTGGACCCTCGGGTACGAAACCCTAAAAATGATAGTCTTCTTTGTCCCATTATCGTCGTGTCTCACCTGTCTATGGGATATTTATACACAACTAGCTGCGCCCCGCGGTTTTACCCGCCTAGACCGGAATAGAAGGTACCCTATATGTTAATCTAGGCTATAAGCTATCTACATACCGAATTTCATTCAAATCGGTCCAACTGTTTGAGCGTGAAGAAGTAACAAACATACACACTCACAAAGTTTCACATTTATAATATTAGTAGGAAAAGGTCCTTTTTAATTTTCATTTATGGGAAATATCTTCTCCATTTATTAAAAAAAAACCTTACCTTCGAATCTACAAGACAACCGAAAAACAAACCGCATTAAAAAAAATCTTCCACACCTATCGATACACCTTTTTTGGTGGGTGGGAAATCATCAAATTTTAATAACTTCTTCGGCTCTGGGTGGAGCAAGGGCGTGTCAGACTCTTACTGACTACCCACCCGTATTTCTTCAGTTGTCAAACATCCCGCGCCACCTATCAATACACCTGTCATATTACATAGCAACATATTATAATGCAATTGTTGCTCACACAATGCATCGACCGACATCCTCGTCAAGGTCGAACCATATACTGATAGTAATTGATAGCAGACACACGCGGCGAATACTAACTCTCTTGTAGGAGCATTATGCAATTTTATTTTGTTTGAGATATGAGCGGGAACCTGTATCTGAGGAAATTGACCGTCTCTACATCTTCAAATAGTCCTTCAACAAGGACTGATGACCTAATGAAATCCCCCGAATTCACCAGCTCATGACGTCATATAATGCAGATATGGAATCTATTGCTTACCTACAAAATGATAAAAATATGATCAGTTGATCACCCTTATAATGTTCCCACAGCTGGGACTCAAGCTTTTTCTCGTAGAAATGGGCCGTGTTCCACCACGCGGGCCCAGTGCGGGTTGGTGGATGTCATATGTCTTCGATTTTTTTTTCCTAGAATATAGGTTTCCTCCCGACGTTGTCCGTCACCGTTTTGAGAGCAGTCGGTGATGAAATAAATTACACGAAGTAAAGCGACGCAAACTTTTTTTTGAAGTGAAAACTTCTTTACGTGCGTTGGGCATTTTTTAGATGGGAAAAAACTATTGATCTCGCGCGACACCGACCCAGTACGAGTGCTACGACGCGTAGTGTGCATTTTTGAGATGGGAAAAAACAATTGAATTCGCCACCGACACCGACACCGACTCCGAAGCCGACACCAACACTGACAGCGAGACCGACAGCGAGACCGACACCGACACAGACACCGACACTGACACCGATACTGACATCGTCTGCTACGTGTCGTAGCACTCGTAGCGTATCGCGTAGCGTATCGCGTAGCGTATGGAAGTGAAAACTTCTTTAGGCGCGTTGGGCATTTTTGTTCAAGTTTTCACTTCTGAAGGCATTCCCGGAGTGCCACGCTTTTTTCTTTTTTATGTACGGTGGTAAATTATCCAATGACTTCTCCCGCTCTGTGTGGAGCGGGAACGCGTGTCAGACTTTTACTGACTAAAACCCACCTTTGTTACTTCAGTTGCCTGTGCCAAGGATCGCGGTAACTCAATTTCAAATTTATCCGCGACCCCCTTATAACTGGGTTTGAACCTTCTACAACTCGTAAGTCGGGTCCGTTACCACAAGGCCACCACTGCTCTAATCTCTGCTTATTTAAATACAATATCTAAAATGCAGTCACATCCAATGTCAATCAAAACAAGATAACTTTCTATTATAAACCCCTCCAGTCAGTTAAAAAAACAAACCATAATCTAACAAGAAACGTGGCGTGCGAACATTTTTATACATCCAGAAGAAATCAGACATTTCCTTTACATCTATTCTATATATAAATATTTCCCTCCTCCCAAGGAAGTTGGTAGAGGAAACTATTAATTGTTAAAAAGCGATGGTTTGAGTTAGAGGCGCGTGCGCATCCTTAACCGTTACAAGGCGACGCGCGACGTTTTTTCAAAAGTGGCCACATTTAGAATTTGTGGCGTTGCTTGACTTTTTTTTTGGGAGATGCTTAATGATGTCCTGCTCGGCTGGGCTGGTATGGAGAGGGTTAAGCTTTTATTTGTATTTATTATCTGTTTGTTGGATTAAACTTTTACGTTTATATATGTATCTACATGAAACAAAAATATATTTAACTCACTAGATCTATGTATATATCTATTTATACTTAAACCAAAAATACAAACGTTTAACTAAAACTAAAAATAATCAAAAAAGTGGTATCGGAAAATTCCTCCGCATTGATGTCGACTGGTAATGTGGCCAAAAGACTGGCGGCATTGTCACGTTGTTTGGCAATGCTTGTTCTCTGTCCAAGGAAAAAACCAGCCTTTGAGTCACGCAGTGTCAACAAGGCGATTAGATAGTTCTTTAAACAATTTTTGAGTACTCGGACCCCACGATCCGAGAGTGTTAAACTAAGTTAAACATTTGAAAAATGCTACTAATGCTACGCGATATCTCCGCCATTTGTGAATAGATTTTGATGATTATTTTTTGTTTGGTATTTTATCGAAATTAATACAGCAATTTTTGGAAAAATTAACATAAATAAAAAATATTTATACACAGATGACGTTTTGGTTGTCTCCAAATGTTCAAATTCCATGTTATTAGGGTTATCCATTCGGGCATAACTCTAATATTTAGTTTTACTTCTGGGGTATAATTTCATCCATGTTTGTGGTTTTTTTTGTGATGAATTTTTGTAAAACTTGTGATTTTTGTCGTGAATGCCTTTCTTTCTTCTCGTTATGACACGAATATAGTGTTTATTATCGTATTTGGATGAGAATTATTGTACGGTGTATTCACAATATCGATAGTTTTCTCAAAGTCTCGCATATTTATAAAAACTAACGCTGTCTGCAATAATCCAGTGACATAAGGTACACACTCATTATTTGTAATAATCTTATCCTTACGAGCCCTTTTTATATATAAAACTTGTTTAATTGATTACTTATGTTTTTCTCTATCAATTCCCAATTCCATTACTATCTTTCAGTTAAGTTATTTACCAGAATCAGTGCTACGTTTTTTTTTCTATATTTCTGAATCGGTCCTTTTTAGGGTTCCGTACCCGAAGGGTACAAACGGAGCCCTATTGCTGTCACTCACGTGTCCGTCTGTCAGTCTCTCCGTCGTCTGTCATAAAATTTTGTTCCGAACAATTTTTTAACTTCCCATTGACCTATGAACTTGAAAGGTAATATTTATTATACTAATATTAAAAGGGTAAAGTTTGTGAGTTTGTGAGGTTGTAGGGGTTATCTCTGGATCTACTGAACCAATTTTGAAAATTCTTTTACCAATAGAAAGCTACGTTATTTGTGAATGTCATAGGCTATACATTTTTGGAATCCACGCGGACGAAGTCGCGGGCGAAGTGCTATAAGTATATATTACTAACAAATATCAAAATATTGATTCTCCTCATATGGTACGGAACCCTAAATGTGCGAAGCCCGACCCGCACTTGGCCGGTTTTTATTAGTACTTCGATCGATTGGTGTAATAACACCCTTATAAACCAAATTGGCATATCAGCAAGCTGTTAGTCAACTCTTCATGTGACCAGAGGGCTGGGCTTTTCTTTGGCCAACGAATCAGCATTGCTATTCAACGTGGCAATGCTGCTAGCGTTCATTTTTATTTTATTGTTGGTAGGCACGCGTTTGACCACTATCTCACCTGATGTTAAGCGATGATGTGGTCGAAGATGGAGCACGCTTACCTAAAAGTAACCTATTCACTCTTGACTTAAAGACTCCCAGGTTGTAGCTATCAGGAAACACAGACTCTGGTAGGGAATTCCACTCCCTAGCTGTACGCACAATGAATGTGTTCTCAAAACGCTTTGTGCGTATGGATGGGCGCTTTTTCCATTGACAGCGATGTGGATGAAATTTTTGATGCCCAATGAGTTGTTTTCATACTCATTTGTACATGTTAAGTATTATTATTAGTTTGTATATATTTTTTAAGTAATAAATAAAAGTGATACCAATTCCAAACTAAGAATCCGGACCTACTATTAAAACCTAAGCACATATTAACTTCTAACAAAAGCCGCTTCCACTCTCTAACCCTACTCACACTACATAGTGGCCGATACGTTGTGACAGACAGACAGACGCGTAGGAAGTCATTAGTTACCGCGCCGTTATTTATAACAATTGATTATGTACAGCCGATAACTGGTCGCCGGTACTAATTGCTGGGAAATGTACGGACTTACTGAGTGACCAATTAGAGTGAGGGTTTGAAGTTGAAAGTGTCGGTCAGATAAGACGCTTTTTATGTTGCTTGGGGTTTTTATATGGAGTCCTTTTTTTTAGGGTTTGGGAAATCATGCTATGATTTCTCCCGTTCTGAGTGGAGCGGTCTCCAGCTCTGGGTGCGGTCGAGCGAGAGGGCGTATCAGACTGTTACTGCCTAAGAGTCAGCCGTGTTCCTTCAGTTACAATCATGTTCCAGGGCTGCGGTGACTCTTTCGAACACTTCTGTGACCCTGGTAGGTATCAGCCCTAGTGGGCCCCGTCAGTGTCAGACTTTTACTAACTAAAACCCACCGCTGTTCCTTCCTTGCCTGAGTGCTCAGGGGCACGGTAACTCTGTTGCGAATTTATCCGCGACCCCTTGGCATGCAGGCATCGGCCTTAATGGACCCCGTCAGTGGTGGCTGACATCTCTTTGAGGCGCGCGTGGAACACTATGATATATACAGGGTGTAAGGTACATGAACGCACATACGTGTACTAGTGATTCAGTACATGATTCTGGATCCCCTAGCGTTGGAATTTTTCGTCGGCTTAAAAAATAAAAAACTTAAAAAAAAAATACAACCGACTTCCATAGATCAATACTAAAAAATACAAAATAACTTTAATTTCGGCAGTCGGTGTCAAATAATGAAGAAACCAAACTAGAAACACCGACTTCCGAAATTAAAGTTATTTTGCATTTTTTAGTATTGATCTATGGAAGTCGGTTTTAATTTTTTTTATACTACACCTGCTTGGAAAGTACCTTGATACTTTATCAAATTTACGGTAGAAAGTACGTCATTGCATATCGAACAAATATGCGGGGAGAAAACGCATCTGAGCGGGAGAGAAAAGTGTATGAAAATCCATTTCTTACGTGGTTTTTCTTTTTTAATTTTGGGTAAGACTATGCGCCGGTAACCTAAATATCAAAAGCCAAAAAGTTTTTACAGTGAGTTTTTATCTCCAAGTTCGCAAAATGACACTGGCCACTAGCTGTGTGTTGGATGGTGTCGGGCTGGCAGTGCGACCCTGCGGCGGCAGGATAAACAATTTGAAAAAAGAACATGTGAAAATTGCAGACGCCATTGGCGCCATTTTCAATTTGTGTGTTGTTTGAGGATTCAGTTTTCGTAGAAAGTAAAATAAAACTATCAAAATGATAAGTAGTGATAGTGATGATGAAGATTTTTTAACTCCGCCGCAGTTGAAGGAAACAGCAAAAATACTGATTGATAACCTTTTACCACAGAAATCAATTAAAAAATATAATAAAACTTATGACGATTTTTTGCAATGGAAAAGTGAAAAAAATGCGGCATCTTTTTCTGAAACTGTTTTGCTAGCTTATTTCAGTGAAAAAGCGCAAAAATACAAACCAAGTACGTTATGGTCTATGTACTCAATGTTGAAAAGTACTATAGTAAAGATTTCGTTTTTTATTTTCCTCGTAGGTGTTGTATAAAGCACTATGTATCACTCGAGAGAAAGTGCGATTCCCGATCTCGGGTGTTTTAAAGCCCTCGCCTACGGCTCGGGCTTCAAACGACACCCTCGACGGCAATCGGTCACTTTCTCCTCTTGGTGAACAATGTACTATTGTAAAAAGTTTTTTTTCTGTGTACGTAAGCTCTGAGCGCTCGGTGTCATAGAAAACTTATAATGCAGAAACAATGTAGGTACACGTGAATTTACACACTCATCAAATACTGCCTTTGTGAAATAGACCTTCGGCAAAACTCATTAGGTACATATTTTAACACGCTTATAATAGAAAAGATTATATTATATCTGTAATGTAAAAAATAATCTTAGAAGGTAAAGACACACTTCCTGGTTTCCGTTGGTAATTTGGATGACAATGCATGATAGCTAAGTGACGTCACTCTTAATCCAATATGGTGGACTCGCAAAGATGGCGGTTTAGTTATTTTTTATGCATTCCATGATATGGGTATCAAATGAAAAGCTGAAAAAATTACGAAAAAAAACAAACCAACTTCCAAAAAAACAAACCAACTTCCAAAAAAGAAAATACACTAAAAATTAAAAAAATAACTTTAATTTGGGCAGTCGGTGTTTGTATTTTATTTCTTCGTTATTTGACACCGACTTCCGAAATTAAAGTTATTTTTTTAATTTTTAGTGTATTTTCTTTTTTGGAAGTTTGTTTGTTTTTTTTTTGTAAAAAAGTTTTTTACTTTTTAGTTGTCCCAGAACTAAAAACCCCAATAACATGGAACGTGGAATTTAAATACATTTTGGCGAAAATAAAAACTTCATCTATGTATACGTATTTTTCAAAACTTCAGTTTCTCAAAAAGCGCTAAAGCAATTTTGATAAAATTTATATGGGACCACCTAGGGAGTATATTCTTTCGGATAATAAAGAATTCTGAAAATCGGTTCACAACTGACCGAGAAATCGGCGGACATACATAAAAAAAAAATACATACATACAGTCGAACATATATGGCATATGCTAGAGAAGAATGATCGTGCGAAGGAATTTAGAGAGCGAGTCGTAGACAAAATGATAGAAATAGAAGACATGAATGATCGAAGTGTAAATCAAAGCTGGAATGAGATAGCTGGGTGTATTAGGGATGCAGCGTGGGGGAGACAAAAGGAAGGGCCACAATAGAGAGGGATCATGGTGGTGGCCTACAGAAATACAGGAAGTGTTGAAGGAAAAAAAGAAGAAATTCAAGGAATGGCAGAGTGTAGAACTGGAAAGCGTTAGTTTGAAAGCTGAAAAAAAGAGCGAGTATGATGCGTTAAAGAAAAAAGCTAAGAAAGCCGCAGCAATAGCGAGAGCAGAAGCTCAGGACAAACTGTACGATACACTAGACAGTCCAGCTGGCCAAAAAGATCTTTACCGGCTTGCTAGAGCCAGAGAGAGGAAGGCGAAGGATGTTACTAGGATAAGATGTGTAAGGGATGAAGCTGGAATGCTTCTATCAGAGGATGAAATGATTAAGGATAGATTGAAGGGCTATTTTGAAAGATTGATGAATGAGGAAAATATCTGGAGTGTTGTAGAGAATAAACCAATGAATGAGGGGTTAGTGAGAATGGTCAGTGTGGATGAAGTGAGAATAGCAGTGAATGGAATAAAGAATGGTAAGGCAATTGGCCCAGACGGAATACCAATTAAAGTGTGGAGGTCATTACGGGTAGATGAATGGACATGGTTAACTTTGTTCTTCAATAAGTTGTTGCTGGAAGAAGCCATACCTGATGAATGGTGCAACCGTTCGTTGGTGCCCATCTTCAAGAACAAAGGTGATGTGCTGGAGTGCAACAACTATAGAGGAATAAAGCTAATGTCACATAGTATGAAATCATGGGAAAAGTTATTGAAAAGCGGCTGAGAGAAGAGAGTGAAATCTCACAACACCAGTTCGGTTTTATGCCTGGTCGGGGTACAACGGATGCCATTTTCGCTATCCGCCAGCTGTGCGAAAAATACAGAGCTGTGCATAAAAACTTGCACATGGTGTTCATTGACCTCGAAAATACATATGACCGGGTGCCTCGAGAGGTTTTGTGGTGGGCCCCTAAGGAGAAAGGTGTGCCTAGGAAGTATGTGCAGTTGATCCGAGCGATGTACAGTAGATGCAGTACCCAAGTCCGGTCTGCAGTGGGCACTACTGACAGTTTCAGTGTAGCGGTCGGTTTGCACCAGGGGTCGGCTCTCAGCCCTTACCTCTTCCTGATGATAATGGACGCTAGACATCCAGGAAGAGGCTCCCTGGTGTATGCTGTTTGCTGATGACATTCTGCTGGTTGCCGAAAGCGGCTTAGAAGTCCAGAGCAGATTGGAGGCGTGGTGGCAAAGACTGGAGGGTGTGGGCCTGAAATTGAGCAGAACCAAAACGGAATATCTGTTCTGCGATTTCGGCGGTCTCTCCAGTCCTATGCCTATAACTCTCAACGGAACGCCTATACCGATCTGCTCCGACTTTCGATACCTCGGGTCGCTTGTTCAGGGGAATGGCGATATAGACCAAGACGTAACGCACAGGATCAACTCAGGATGGATGAAATGGCGACAGGTCACTGGAACAACTTGCGACCGACGAATGCCCCTTAAGTTAAAGGGGAAAATCTATAAGTCCGTGATTAGACCTGTCGTACTGTATGAGTCAGAATGTTGGGCTGTGAAAAAGACGCGTGGATGAAAAAAGATTGCATGTGGCGGAGATGAGAATGTCTCAACATTCTCATCTCCGCCACATGCAATCTCCACACATCCATCTCAATGGATATGTGGAGTAACGAGAATGGACAAAGTGAGAAATGAGTACATTAGAGGTAGTTTAAAAGTGGCGCTAGTCACAGAAAAGTTGAAAGGGAACCGCTTATCTTGGTATGGTCATGTAAAGATGAGGGATGAAATACATGTAACTAAAAGGGTTATGAATATAAATGTGGATGGATGGAGAAGGAGAGGGAGGCCAAAGAAAGGATGGATGGATTGTGTGAGGAGTGATATGAAAGAAAAGGGAGTTAGTGATAGCGTGACGGCTGACATGACAGAATGGAAGAAAAAAACGTGTTGCGCCGACCCCAAGTAACATGGGATAAGGGCAGGAAGATGATGGTGACATACAGTCGAACATAGAACCTCCTCCTTTTTCGAAGTCAAAAATGTAAAACATTTTGTTATGTTAATATTCGGTTTTTTTTATATATTTTTTTTTCAGAACGAAATGTACATTGCTTTGACACGTCGGTCATAGTATTTGATCCTTAATTAGTTATTAATTTGGTACATATGTACTGTCTTATTTTGAAAAAAAAAACAGAAAGTATTTGTTAGTAGGTATCTAGCCAGCAATGGGATGCATTGCATATTTGCATAGTCCAAATACCGAATTACGTACGTTAAATTTGTATTCATGCAGCGGCACACCCTCTATATGAAGCTCAAACAGTACAATGCAACACAAATGGTGTAGGTGTAAATCATTACAGTGATGAGTTACACTTTTTGTTTGACGCTTTATTTATAATCAGTTATTGCATTCGGCTTTGCTTGTGGTATTATTAATAATGAATTTTATTATTATATGAATAGAAAATATCAAGGAAATCGTAAGTACACCATTTTAAGGGTTCCGTACCCAAAGGGTAAAACGGGACCATATTACTAAGTCTTCGCTGTCCGTCCGTCTGTCTGTCTGCCTGTCCGTCTATCACCAAGCTGTATCTCATGAACCGTGATAGTTTTTTTTTTTTTTTTTTGTGGTGTGGGAAATCATCTTATGACTTCTTCCGCTCTAGGGTGGAGCGGAAGGGCGTGTCAGACTCTTACTGACTAAAACCCACCCCTGTTTCTCCCCTACGCCCTACGCGTCCGGGGGTGAGGTAACTCTTTCGAATTTATCCTCAACCCCCGGGCAGGTGAACCGTGATAGTTAGACAGTTGATTTTTTTACAGATGATGTATTTCTGTTGCCGCTCTAACAACAAATACTAAAAAACAGAATAAAATAAATATTTATGGGGGCTCCCATACAACAAACGATTTTTTTTTTGCCGTTTTTATAGATATTGGTACGGAACACTACGTGCGCGAGTCCGACTCGCACTTGTTAAAAAAATACACTAAAAATTAAAAAATAACTTTAAATTCGGAAGTCGGTGTTTGTATTTTATTTCTTCGTTATTTAACACCGAATTCCGAATATAAAATTATTTTTTAATTTTTAGTGTATTTTATTTTTGAAGTCGGTTATTTTTTTTTGTAAAAAAGTTATTTTTATTTTTCACTGTTTTGTTGTTATACCTCAGAACTAAAAACCCCAATAACATGGAACGTGGAATTTAAACATAGTTGTAATTGTATTTTTCGTTTTTGTTCAGTTTTATAAAAGCGCTAAATCTATTTCGATAAAATTTATATGGGACCTCCTCTGGAGCAAATTCTATCGGATAAAAAAGAATTTTGAAAATCGGTCCTCAATTGACAGAGAAATGGGCGGACATAAAAAAAAACATACATGCAGCCGAACATAGAACCTCCTCCTTTTTCGAAGTCAGTTAAAAATAAATAACACTTTCAAAATAATGTTTAGTCATTTTTTAATAGTCGATCAAAAATATTTAGAAAAAAAATTTCGGTTTCATTTAAGTCTCTTAAAATTTTAAACTTGTTCATAATTTATGGGAAGTCTTACCGACCATGCGGGATCCTAATATCTTGAATTATTGAAAATTTCTTCTGAGATTGCATTCCCTATACAGGGTGTAACTTACTGCTTCTGCCGATATGTGACGGTGTGCGCGCGCATCGTAAAAATTTTCTCTCATAATTTTTCCCTAACGCGCCAAAAGAAGTATAACTTAAAAAATTGAACCTGCAATACTAACTTAAGGCGGTAAAATTTGTACGGAAAGTCCAATAACTTCCTTAAAGAAAGTTGTTCATAAAATCATACCTATGGGCAAAGCCGTCTCTAAAATATAACAACCCATTTGCGCGTTACATCCTTATAGGCCAATCAACCAATCAGCACAGGAGCCAAATAGCAACGACTCCTGTAACGTAACCAGTCTCAACAATTCCGGCATCCATCAAAACTGATCCATCAGTTTCTGCGAAAGCAACAAACAGACATATACACAGATTAGTACGACCGGTGAAAGTTTGTGTCGAGGTGAGTTCATCAATCAATTCCAATGAGTTACAGAATCAATAGTGCATGTCACGCTGCGGGCTGGTACTGGACTAATGGCCCTTTGATTCCTGTTTTACTAATGGGTTCTATTAAAACTGTATGTATGTTAAATGTTCTTTTGAGATGTTGTTTGTAAAAGTGGGTGTTTTTGAAGTGAAAATTTCTTTAGGCGCGTTGGGCATTTTTGAGATGGGGAAAAAACTCACCAACACCGACACCGAAAATTTTAAATTTTTTTTTGGAAGACGGTTGTTTTTTTTTGTAAAAAAGTTTTTTATTTTTCACTTTTTAGTTGTTACACCCCAGAACTAAAACTAAATATTAAAGTCATGCCTGATTTAATAACCCCATTATCATGAAATAATTAATGTGATTGGAGGAAACCAAAACGTCATCTCAGGGGTGGGTTTTAGTCAGTAAGAGTCTGACACGCCATCCCGCTCCACCCAGAGCGGGAGAAGTCATTGGATGACTTCCCAACCCCAAAAAAAAAACTGTGGATACATATTTTTTGTTTTTGTTGATTTTTTCAAAAAGGTTGAACCAATTTCGATAAAATTTATTTGTACCTCTGGAGTATATACTCTTTCGGATAAAAAAAAAATTTGAAAATCGGTCAACAACTAACAGAGAAATCGGTGGACATACATAAAAAAAAACATACATAGGTACAGTCGAACAAAGAACCTCCTTCTTTTTTCGAAGTCGGTTAAAAATAATCTAAAATATGGCTGTCAATGTGCTCAAAAGACTGGCAGCATTGCCACGTTGTATGGCTATGCCTATCCTCTGCCCAAGGAAAAAACCAGCCCTTGGGTCACGCGAAGTGTCAACAAGGCGTTTAGATATTTCTTAAAACAATTTGTGAGCATTCGGACCCCACGATTTAAGAGTTTTAATCCCAAATAGCTCGAAAATATACCAACAAGGTTATTATATTTCCGCCGCTTGAGGTTTTCAGCAGTTGCAGCGGCAGCGTCAGCACAGCACGACGAGCTCAAAAGATGGGATGGCGCAAGAGTATCGACACAGGTAGCGTCCCACAGTAGCCTCCCCATCTTCCATGGAAACAAAGACTGTTAATTCAGTCAGATCATTAAAGATCTATGTTGATATGGCGTCTGAGGCTTGTCTTTGACTCAGCCATGATACAATGCCTCCAGAATAGAAGCATACCACTCCTGTGGTTGAACTCATGTCTCTTGGATAAGTAGAATTCCCAGTTTCATATGTCATCTCTCTGTTTTGCTATCTAAGTGAGAAATCAGTATAACCTGTGGGCTACACGCAAACACCATTTCGTTCAAAAATCGTATATGGAAACTGTAATATCCATTGCGTGTTTCACTAGTAGCATGTCAAGTAATTTGTAAGATAAACAGGAATATTACTCTTAATCGTATGGTCTTTGAGGCCATGATCCCATATCAGGTAGGGTGGAGGTGAAATGTCATAGGCCCACAGTTCATATGGTTAGGTTTATGTTTCATTTGATAGGGCAAGATTTATGGGGAGTTGTGTAGTAGAAATGTTATTTACTTAGAGCCTACTTGTTTGAGACAGTAATATCACAACATTATTACTAAGGCAGTTATCCTACCGCCGGCTAGGAAGCGACTAACTATAGCTATTTTGACGCTCAAGGAACGTACAATTATACATTCCGTGTAAACAAAAGAGATGCATATATTAATAGGTAGTTGATCGCTGACTGTTCACACTGGCGGCGAGAACTCGCTCCACAAGTTTGTCACTGAGCGACAAGACCTATTAAAGCTTACAACTGAGCGACACTCGCTCGGCGATGCTCGCTTGGCGGTCAGAACTCATGCCGAGAGACCAACCAGCGTTTAGTAATCGCCCGTCGCACTCATCTGAACTACACACTCGCAACGCAACTCGCTGCTCGCGAACTTGTTTTTAGTTTGAAGCCCTACTCGCTACTCGCTCATCGTTGGCGGTGGGACACGTGCCTTTCAGTGGCTTTCTTGATATCTTTCATACCGTTCATGGTTCATACATTTTGATTATTCTTTTTAACACTTGACAGAGAGGTCTTGGCACGAGTCGCGGTACTTATGTCTTATCGACATGACATATTTTTTTATTTCACTCTTCACAAAGTTTCACATCGGTATGTACACAAGATATAAAAAATATAAATAAAATAACCAAAATGCATAAACATGATACTTTGTGAGAGTTTGGAGTCCATACTAGGATACCCTGTGTGACGGATCACCAAGCTCTCACCCCGAACTTGTGTCGATAACATATGGCATGAAGAGGGGCCAACTACTTGGATAACCGGCCAAGTGCGTGTCGGACTTTACACATTTAGGATTCCGTACCAAATGAGGCTATTATCAAAGAAAAAATCGGGTTAATCAATATATTGGTATTTTTTAGTAAAATATACGTAGGTAATAATAAACATTATCACCAAATTTCAAGTTCATAGGTCAATGGGAAGTTAAACAAATGTTCGGAACAAAATTTTGTGGCTGACGAGGGACGGACAGACAGACGGACACGTAAGTGACAGCAAAAGGGCTCCGTTTGGACCCTGCAACTCAACAAAACCAAATGCCGGCCGACATTAGGTAAATGTGGTCGTTTTTTGTGTGGTCACAAAATAAAGCTTGAGGAGACGATTATAAAAGTAAATCTTACTTAAATATTTTTTTATTTTTGCAGTTGGCAGTGTTAGCCAAATGGGTAATGGGCTCGACATATAAGTTGTAAGTCGTGTGTTGTAACCAAAACAGGTATGCTCTTGATTTCGTGTTATTTTTTTTGGTCATAGGCTTTTTTATTTCTTGCCAGATCTGGGCTTTAAAAAAACACTGTGAAAGGTTATAGACGGAACGTCTTCGACATTAAATGAAGCAGGATCGATGAAATGTGTAAGTGACCTTGACGAACTTAACGATGACGTATCGGCTTCTCATTTTGTCTATATATGTGAGCTTATTTCGCGTGTACAGATACAAGCCGGCTTCTCATTCTGATACTTCAGATTGTTGGATTTTGACACTCCGTCTATAAACTTTCATAGTCTAAGATCTGGGTCATGTAAAATTTTCTTTTTGTCTTTCTTGTTACTGGCTTTCTTTCACGTGGTTTACCTACTTCAAGATATTTTTTCAAACATTGACAGGCTCGCGTTTGACCACTATCACTTGATGGTAAGCGATGATGTGGTCGACAATGGAGCACGCTTGCCTAGAAGTAACCTAATCACTCTTGTCTTAAAGACTCCCAGGTTGTAGTTATCAGCAAACACGGACTCCGGCAGGCAATTCCACTCCTTAGCTGTACGCACAATTAATGTGTTCCCTTTTACTTCAGATATTAGAAACTAAACTTGGTATGCATGCAGTCAGTCATCAAGGTTGATTGTGGCTTGGCTGACTGCCCAGCATACTTTAATAGCCAACTGTCCTCGATTATGAAGGTCCTTTCAGTGCACTTTAGTACCAAACAAGATAACAGCAACCACAAACCCTAGACAACATAATTCCAAGCTTACTATCTGCACAGCAAACCAACTCCCTTATCAAAATGATGAATGTTAATTCAACCTTAATAATATCTTCATAATCAAAACAAACGACCAGACAGTCTATCATTCCAGTTTGGATGGAGAACTAAATTTATCCATAGACTAGCCATAAATATTTCACGACCACAGATCTATAAACAATACTGACATAATCTGAGTTTCTATCGAAGTATTGTTTGTGGTGTAAATATTAAGACTTGAATGTAGTATTGGTTTCGAGAAATGTGACGTTTTGAACGTACTTTCTAAGTTAATCGAGATCACTGAGTTAGGGTAAAGGTAATTCCTCGGCGAGCTTCAACTCTTATTTCTTGGATCCTGCAACGCCATATAGGCATTGTTAGGTAATTGCAGTATCTGTGGTGTTCTTCAGATCATCAAGAGTGTTGGTGTGCGGACACTTTGGAAACTCTGGAAAGGCCTTAGGCTCTATCTAGCTAGATATAGTGATGTTTTATCAACGGTAATGATTGCCAGAAGTCCTCAGTAATAGGGAAGATGACAAAAAAATCTATTTGGTCCTTACCATCATTATATAAGAATTATTTATATTTCGACGATACAGTGCGTTGAAATTTCGCGTAACGTAAAAATGTACCACTTTTTACCTAGAAGTTACGTTACATGCCTCCACTCCTGTACTTTGATGAGTTTCATCTTTGTATTATTTATTGGTGTGGTAAAGCCACACGTGTCCAATATTTTTTGATAATTTATCTTACGAACTAAATAGATTTATTATGTGTGTACCCAGGAATTATCACTATTAGTATTGAACGCATGATATTTTGGTAGCACATGTCAATACCATAGATTATAAATTTTTTGAAAAT
The DNA here is from genome assembly GCA_951329385.1 of Polia nebulosa. Taxonomy (NCBI): domain Eukaryota; kingdom Metazoa; phylum Arthropoda; class Insecta; order Lepidoptera; family Noctuidae; genus Polia; species Polia nebulosa. The sequence goes on from OX589609.1 coordinate 6,176,582, forward strand.
CGTTAGCTGATAAAATATCACTTTTTTAGGTCCTGCAATTTAGTAAGCTTTGGATGACTTCCAGCTGAATAAGATGCTCTGCCGAGGGGTTGTGGATAAATTCGAAACAGAGTTACCTCGCCCCTGGGCACTCAGGGCAGGGAAGGAACAGGGGTGGGTTTTAGTCAGTAAGAGTCTGACACGCCCTCCCGCTCCACCCTAGAGCGGGAGATGTCATTGGATGATTTCTCACCCCACAAAAAAAAGCTGAATAAGATGCTGCCGTATTTATAGATTTTTTTCGGTGAATGGATTTTTCAAGAAAATGTGGGGTGTTTTAAAAACACTGTTGCAAATTCGATGACTTTTTACCAATGATAGGCTCGCGTTGACCACCATCTTACGTGATGGTAAGCGATGATGTGGCCGACGATGAAGCACGCTTGCCTAGAAGTAACCTATTCACTCTTTATTTAAAGACCTCCAGGTTCTAGCTATCGGGAAACACAGACTCTGGCAGGGAATTCCACTCCTTAGCTGTGATACAGCAAAATAGTCATTTCTATTTTGGGATCATTTAGGATTATTATTCTTAGACTGATCAGAACACTAGTATGACTCAAGCCTTAATCCAATTGTCATAACCTAACTTTCTCCCATCGAACTATTGTGTTGAACATAAATATAATGTTGTGGAATAATAATGCACCGGGTTATTGAAATAGACAGTTCGTTGATTTATTATTAAAGTTATACCCGTGGGCGGTAGAATAACCTTACGGTATTTAATAAACAATGAGTATAAAGGTGGTTTTACACGAAATTGGACTAATCGTAAAGGTGAAATATGTGTTGCCAGTGATGACTTATGAAACTGAAACTGGTCGGGCCTCATCTTAAATGGCTGCTTGGATCTTAAAGTCACTCAAAGGGAAATAGAGAGGGCGATTTTCGGTGTTTCCTTGCGTTCGAGCAATCAGAAATGAAGATATCAGCAGGAGAACCAAGGCTACCGACATAACCCAAAGAATCGACAAAATTAAGTGGCAGTTTTCGTATTGCTAGCTGAACAGATGCTTTATGGGGTCGAAAGGTTCAGGATAGGTTCAGAATACACAAAAAATAATTCCTAATATTTGACGTAATTCAGAGACGACATATCGCGGCAAGCGTCTGACAGCGAATGAACTAATGTTGAATATCTCCGCTTATTCTGTCTGTCCACTTCCACTGTTTTTTCTATTCCGTGGTGACTACGTACTAGAAGACACAGTATTGGCAGGCCCTCCACAAGGTGGAACGATGACCTGGTGAAGGTCGAGGAAATCCGATGAATAGGAGACGCACAGGACCGGTCGTTGTGGCGACACTTGGGGGAGGCCTGTGTCCATCAGTGGACGTCTTTTGGCTGAAAAGATGATGAAGATTGAGGTGAAGACTAATAGAGAAAAAAACCGGCCAAGTGCGTGTCGGACTTCGCACATTTAGGGTTCCGTACCATATGTATATTTGACTATACATATAACCTGGGTGACAGACGACGGACAGACAGACAGACGGACAGACGAACTGACGTACTGACGGACAGACGGAGAGACGGACAAACGGACAGATGGACAGACGAACAGACGAACATACAGACGTACGGACAGACGGTCAGACGGGCAGACGGACAGATGGACATACGGACAGACGGACAGTCGCACATACGGACTGACGGACTGACGGACAGACGGACAGTACGGACAGACGGACAAAAGGACATACGGGCAGACGGACAGAAGGACAGACGGACAAACGGACATACGGGCAGACGGACAAGTGAGTGACAGCAATAGGGCTCCGTTTGGACCCTTCGGGAACGGAACCCTAATAAAAACAGAGTTTTCGAAATTTTTGAGATACCGCTCTTTTTTTTATTTATTTATTGATTAAAACTTCATGCAACACAAATGTACAAAGGCGGACTTAATGCCTTAGACACTCTCTACCAGTCAACCAAGGGTGGTGAAGAGATACCTCTTTGGCTTCCGAGAGCAGTATAATCGATTGAAAATCTGTATCAATGAATGCCCTAAAAACATGATATTGAGAAGACATTTTGAAGGATAAATGCATCATATACAGTCAGCTTTAAATAATATTCACAAGGTCTTTACATAAGTCATGTTATGTAAAGCGAGCTACATTTGACCTTATTTCGAAAACTATTGGGTTGGAAAATTCTCATGGTAAGTAAGTAACGATGCAGTCGGCTCGTAAAGTAAGAACCGCTCGATGTAACTTATAATGTGCCGTCTGTCTGCTTGAATATTAATTCAAGTATATAGTATATACACGGAGGAGCTCGTGGCTAAAGTAATAACAGGCGTACGGGTCGATCCACCAGGTTAAGCTACTCTTGCGGGGGTTGGTCCATGGACGGGTGACCATCTTTATATATCGAGACTCCTCCGTGCCTCAGAAAGCACGTTAAGCCGTTGGTCCCGGCTGTCAATCGTAGATCTTTGACAGTCGTATAATAATAGTCGTTACGGGTCGGTGAGAAGCCCGAAAGTCTGACAACCGGTCTTACCTTAATATTATAAAGGAAAGACACGCTCCAGTCTTACAGTCGGCGTTCAGATATCGGTGTAAAGTAATTATGGTATAAAATGCCTTCACTCTTATTTATCTTGGAACCATAGTTTTTACACTCTTAACACACACGCTTTTCTTCGCTCGCTACTGATATCCGACTAAATCAAATTGCAACAATTGTCTGAATTTGTCTGCAAATTTTTGCAGACAAATTCAGACAATTGTTGCTCGCGCTAGTGCGATATCTACCTCTTTTTTATATATAATACGATTGTCTATGAAGGATGAATGAAGAGGGTTAAGGTATTGTTAACAAGATATTACCCTACATCTAAGGAGCATTTACAATCAATTACAATAAAGCGCATGTAACGTTTGAGTGCATCCAAACCCGCGGTACGAGACTACTAATAGTTTAAGCGGCGATTTGTGATACAATATAGGCAGAAAAACCACTTGGATCAAGAAACGGAGGCACTGTTATCCAATTGGTCCCGAAACTGAACCAATTTAAATATATATATTGGCTCGCTTTTGCCCACTATCTCACCTGATGATAAGCGATGATGTGGTCGAAGATTGAGCATGCTTGCCTAGAAGTAACCTATTCACTCTTGATTTAAAGACTCTCAGGTTGTAGCTATCAGGAAACACAGACTCTGGCGGGATTTGTCAGGATCAGCACAAAACGTTATGCTTTTGAACTGAAATTCAATTGCTACATTTAGAATCCAGTCAGAATGGGCGCAGTTGTCGTTTAGAAGCAGTTGATTGGGAATTACTTCCAAGCAGGTTAGCTGTGTTCTGGTCTGAAGAGTGTCGGTGCGCTGCCGCAAATGATGCTTCTGACATTACCGATCACGAATATATCAAGTGCGCCGCCTGATATCTGCCATTCATTAACGTCAAAAACAATAATTCAGTAAATCAGACACTATTTTTACCTGACTGCGAAGTAGGTATGTATGTATGTTTGTATGTCTATATCTTGGGCACGCCCGTAACGGCTGGATGGATTTTAACAAATTAGGTACCATTCAATTGGGTTTGAAAGCTAAATAAAATTTGGAAAAAACAAAATGGCGGCCGCAAAAATGTCTCATTAAAATGTAAGAAATAAATAAATTGAATGTTTTAAAAAAAGTAATTTCTCAAGCAGTCTCATGCATTGGTGGCAGTTATTTTAGTTCAATCATAGATTTCATGCCACCAACTGCGTCAGACTGCTGGAGAAGTGACTTATATGGAACTTTTTAGTTCCTTTTTGCGGTCGGTTTTTTTGGACTAATTATTATGTTGTTGAAAAGCAGTTGTAATTATTCTAGAGTGTATTCTGCGGTTACAGTCATGCGAAACTATTCCACTTTCTCAACTCTAAACATAGTCGATGGACTATGCTAAAGTTGTGAATGTCACTATCGTATGTTTCTTATTCTGTGGCAGCTGCGCACGAGTTGATCTAGTACGTTGCGCTCAATTTAGAGACGAATCTACACTACAAACAGTTTGTACTTTGTTGGTCTATTGGATTGGATATGCCTCTGCCAAAATGAGACTTCAGTTTTGAGGGAGATGAATTTCAGATTGAATTTAGAATAACTTAGCCTGTTTTCTTTTAATAACAAAAAATCCTTTATGAAATTAAAGGATACGGCGTCATTTGCATAAATCCTAGCCCGTCGAAGAATTTGTAGAAAGAAAAGCCTTTCGTACGTTTCGTGGTTTTCAAAATGTATATTTTTTTATTTGCCTGCTCTACTAGATGATTCTTACGCATACCGGAAGACGCAGCGATAGAAGGCCTTCCACAAGGTGGACCGATGACTAGGTGCGGGCCGCGAGAGTTTGCTGGATGCGAGTAGCACAGGGCATAGATGGAGACACTTGGGTACACCAACACGCACAAAACGTTTTGGGAATACGTTAATTGTGGGTACAGCTAAGGAGTGGAATTCCCTGCTGGAGTCTGTGTTTCCTGATAGCTAGAACCTGGGAGCCTTTAAGTCAAGAGTGAATAGGTTACTTCTAAGCAAGCGTGCTCCATCGTCGACACATCATCGCTTACCATCAGGTGAGATATAGTGGTCAAACGGAAGCCTATCAATAATAAAAAACATCGTTTATATACTTGGTTGTGTTGTTGTTGTTGTTGTGGTGGTGTTGTGTGTTTGTTGTGGTGTCGTGTGTTTATTGTGGTGTTGTGTGTTTGTTGTGATGTGTCTTAGTTGTCTGTTGTACTTAGTTGTTGTTGTTATTATTAGGTTGTCTTGAAAATATCCATTTATGTAAAGTTTTCTTCATTTATATATTTCTGTAATCTAAATGGTGTACATAATAAAGAGTCTAATAATAATAATATCTTTATATAATCTATCTATCTATACAACTTTTCCTAACTAAACTTCTGCTTTTTCCTACGCAGTGTCTCTGTGGGCGGGAAGCCTTATGGATTTATGTTCCTGACCTCCACCACCATTCAATTACACGGTCAAGCACTTTATTATCAATAAGACGTGTACACGCTTGTTTACAAACTCGCTGGGAACGTTTACATGTGCGTTTATAAACGGGAAAGAGATGATAAATCGAAGGTCGTTTGGCTTTGAAGGATTTATTTGACCGAGATTGGAAGTGGTTGGAGAGAATGGCTGGTGGTGACTTCGGTGTTTAGATGGTAATAGTTAGGGTCCGGCCGAAGGTTCGGTTTCGGTTTCAGCCAGTTTAAGCCGAAACCAGTTGTGTTTCGGCCAAAAAGTTGCCGAATATTCGCCTTGACCGAAACTAGCGTTTTTGAGTTGATGGTTGTGATAGAGACCTAAAAACTGACTGTCTCGTTGGGTTATTCCCTGAGTACCCCGATCTCCGAGGCCGCTGTCCCGGAGAACCCCGAATACGATAAAATAAATATGATTAAATTTCCTTTTTCTATTGTTTTCAATTTGTACCGTCGACATAAAAAGTGATTAAATGTATGTGTTTGAAATACTTATGAGCCGAAAGTTGTTTGTTTTAAATTTTGGACAAAGTCGAATCATAGTTTTAATAGAGGTAATTACAGTTTAAATAAAATGTAACAAAAATAGAAAAAAAATTTACAATATTATTAGATCATACTTAAGAAATACATTTTACAATTTATTACTTACAAAAATGTTTTTTTTTTTTATAATTTGAAGCACAGCCGGGCGAGAAGAGTTTCAAAAATTTTACCTGAGCGGGGCACCAACCAGTGCTAGTGACTATGCTACATTATAAAAAATAATTCCTGAAAGTGAGACTGTTTTTGCGTATTTTTTAAATCATGTTCATGTTCCATGTATAGTAGGTATTTTGATTTTCCGTATTGAAAAAAGAACTACCTATTGTGATAATAATAAAATATTAAAACCTGTGATTGCTCTAGGAGACTCTATATTGTATTCTCTAATTATAATATTTACCTTAACCAAGCAAGACTCTAATTTTTACTTGTTAAGTGTGTTAAGTTTAAGTTTAGTATTAAATTTTATTTAACATATCATCTGTTGACGGTCTTTTAAGCTAAACTGACTTTTATTGAGTTTATCAAGATAAAAATAAATCGGGGTCCTCTGGGACGGGGGCCTCGGGAATCGGGGTACTAAGGGAATAACCCGTTTCGTTCGTCTATTTGTGTAATTATTTGGATGTAATCATTGTTTGAATCATTTGTGTGTAAAGTGAATTCAGTGATCTGATAGCTCTAACAAGTATTTTTTTTTAATGTGTTATTTCATATTTCTCTCGCTTTCCTGCAATCTGTGGGAGTGATTTCGTGAAATGGGACGGAAGTGTGTAACAGGAAGCGGAAGAAGCGCGCGCTATTTGATTTGACCAATGAGCGCACGCGATGGTAGAGTTAGCCGTCAGATGTTAGAGCGCGCGCACGATAAGACTGCACGCTTTCGGAATCGGAACTAAACGTAAAACGTTTAGTTCCGATTCCGATTTTGTTTTTCAGGATACAATGTTAATGTTGCCTGTTACCAAGGTGAGATGTCAAAAGTTACACATCATTATGCGACTACTGTAAGGCTCGCTCGTTTTTTTAATTTTTGTCAGTTTTTCTGTTTCGATTTCGGCCGAAACTGGAAGGGAAGCCGAATATTCGGTTACAAATCGTGTTTCAGTCGGACACTAGTAAACGTGGTTGTGATGCATGTGACAGAGTCTATCTGATCTGATCTAATAAGAAGTTTCCTTATAAGTAGATACTAAAATCAGAAACATGTGCCAAAGAGCTGAAATATTTTCATATCAAGTTATCTCAGGAACCTTTTAATCTGGTAGAGATAGTTGAAAGACGACAGCAAATTCAAATTAAGACTTTTCTAATAAATACTTGGCTTAAAGGTCTCGTAATCAAGCCAGTGGCATAGCCACAAAAGTAAAAAGAAAGACGTCAGCAATGAAGCCGTAAAGAAACGATTAGTTTTTTTTATGTTGGCCAGAGCTAATTTAACAGTTCCCAGAAATGTAAGTCAGAATTAGTTTTTCACTTTCAAGCTGTAATTTTTTTTTGATTTGTTATTGATGTGTACATTGGATCTTTGACAGTCGTTACGGTCGTCAGAGTCTTTGGGCTGGGTTTCAGCGCAGGTCAAGCTGCTGGAGCCCAGGCCTCTGAGGTGTTTCCGCTGCCATGTGGGCGACCATGTGGCGGCTAAGTGCACCTCGGAGGTGGACCGCAGTGACCACTGCTTCCGATGTGGTCAGCCCGGTCACAAGGCCGGCTCGTGTAACGCCGCGCCGCACTGCATGGTATGTGCGGCAGCAGGCAAGCCGGCCGATCACCGGGCTGGGAGCAACCACTGCGCTCCACCCGCCAAGGCCAAGGCCAAGACCAGAGGCAAGGCCAAGCCCTCCGCCACCGCCGTCACCGTCACCGCCGCAGCGGCCGTCACCGCCGCTTCCGCCGCTGCCGCCCCCATAGCCGTCGTCGTCGCCGCCGCAACCGCCGCGGCGACGGGACCCTCACAGGGGGCTCAGGAGGAGGCTGTAATGGAATGCCAATAACGGCCCCATTACGCTTCCTCCAGACGAATCTCAACCACTGTGCCACTGCTCAGGACCTGTTGTTCCAGAGCATGGCGCAGTGGTCGATTAACGTCGCTGTGGTCGCCGAGCCGTACTATGTCCCGCCCAGGGATGACTGGGTAGAGGACCTGGACGGCTCGGTGGCCATCATCTCGTCGGCCGCCGCCGGTACCCCGACCCTTGAGGATGTCAAGAGAGGTCGGGGTTGCGTAGCAGCACGGTTCGGGGATATAGTAGTGGTAGGGGTGTACTTCTCCCCGAACCGATCTCTCGCCGAGTTCCAAATCTCTCTCGCGGAGTTGAGAGACGTCGTTGTCGTCGGGTACCGTTCCCTCCCTGTGCTCGTCCTCGGGGACTTCAATGCCAAGAACTTGGCTTGGGGTTCCCGGTACACGGACACACGGGGGAGGATGGCGGAGGACTGGGCCCTAGAGACGGGCCTGGTCAACCTGAACCGGGGTTCTGTCCCCACGTGCGTGCGGTGGCAGGGCGAATCGGTGGTGGATATCTCATTCGCCAGCCCCGCCCTGTCACCGTGCGTAGTTGACTGGCACGTCATGGAGGAGGTGGAGACGTATTCCGATCATCGGTATATCCGGTTTGACGTCTCCGCCCAGACCTCCAGCGCGCCGGTCCGACAGACCCCGAGTGGTCCGCGTTGGTCGCTGAAGCAGCTGGACCGGGAGCTACTCCTGGAAGCCTCGATCGTGCAGGCCTGGGTGACATCACCGGACAGGCCTGCCGACATAAACGACGAGGCAGAGTGGTTCCAGGAGGCCATGTCCGAGATCTGTGACGTGGCAATGCCCCGGGTCCGGCCTTGTGCTCGGCGCCAAGTGTACTGGTGGTCGCCGGCGCTTACGGCTTTACGCCAAGCGTGTATTGCCGCGCGACGCCGGTACACCAGGTATCGCAGGCGGCTCCGTTACCGCACGCCGGAAACGGAAGCCGTCGAGGCGGAGCTATACGAGGGGTACAGAGCGGCGAGGACCGCCCTCCGAGCGGAGATCTTGCGGGCCAAGAAATCGGCCCGCGAGGAGTCGCTGGAGGCTCTCAACAGAGACCCGTGGGGGCGCCCGTACAAAGCGGTGCGGCAGAAACTCCGCCCATGGGCCCCCCCGCTGACGCAGAGTCTCCGGCCGCAGCTCGTGGAGGGCGTGGTGAGCGCTCTGTTCCCCTCGCGAGGGGAACATACCCCTCCGCCTATGGCTCCGCCTCCTGCGGTACCTGACGCGGACCAACCCGACGACGACGACGTTCCCGAAGTGACCGAGGTAGAGCTGAGAGCGGCGGTGCGTAGGCTGAACGCCAAAAGCACCGCCCCAGGACCCGACGGCTTTCATGGGAAAGCCTGGGTCCTGGCCTTGCAAGAGGCTCTCGGGCCTCGACTCAGAGGGCTTTTAAGCGCATGCTTGGAGAGGGGCCAGTTTCCACGTCGGTGGAAGACGGGGAAGCTGGTCCTGATCAAGAAGGTGGGGCGCCCTGCGGACTCTCCGTCCGCTTACCGGCCCATTGTGCTGCTCGACGAGGTGGGCAAGCTCTTTGAAAGAGTAATTGCAGACCGCCTCGTCGGGCAGATGGTGCGGGTGGGGCCGGATCTGGCGGAGAGCCAGTACGGCTTCCGCAGGGGGCGCTCCACGGTGGACGCCATCATGCGCGTACGAGCCCTCACGACGGGGGAGGCAGTTGCCCGGGGCAGGGTCGTCTTGGCGGTGTCTTTGGACATCTCCAACGCCTTCAACACCCTGCCCTGGAGTTGCATAGTGGAGGCACTCCGGTATCACCGGGTGCCGCCCTACCTCCGTCGCGTAGTCGAGGCGTATTTGACGGACAGAGCCGTCATCTACCCCGGTCATCAGGGAGAATGGAACCGGCGAGAGATGTCGTGCGGTGTTCCACAGGGATCGGTCCTGGGGCCGCCTTTGTGGAGCATCGGATACGACTGGGTGCTGCGCTGCGACCTCCCCATTGGCGTCAGCGTAGTGTGCTACGCTGACGACACGCTAGTCTTAGCGCAGGGGTGGTCGCACGAGGCGGCGGCCGACCGTATGACACGCGGGGTTGCGACAGTCATAGGGAGGATCCGGCAACTGGGACTCGAGGTGGCATTGCACAAGTCCGAGGCCATGTGCTTTCATGGCTATCGGAACGAGCCACCGGCGGGTTCCCAGATCACGGTAGGAGGGGTTCGCATCGGCGTCGAGGGTACGATGAAGTACCTGGGACTCGTCCTCGACAGCCGGTGGAACTTCGTCGAGCATTTTCGACGTTTGGCTCCCAGATTGGAAAGGGCCGGGGCCGCCTTGAAGCGGCTCCTACCCAATCTGAAGGGGCCAAACGCCTCCTGCCGGAGGCTCTACGCGGGGATCGTGCGGTCCATGGCCCTCTACGGGGCACCGGTGTGGGCGCGTTCGTTGACGCAGCGGTCAACGCGCCAGATGAACGCGGCCCAGAGGGTCATGGCCATCCGCATCATCCGCGGATACTGCACGATCTCCCGTGAGGCGGCGAGCCTCCTTGCCGGACTGTCACCGTGGGATCTGGAGGCAAAAATCCTCGCGCACCTGTACGAGTGGCGCGAGGAGGCTAAACGCCGGGGCGAAACTCCGCTGCCGCGACAACTCGCGGCTCGGCGGACAGAGCTCCGGCAGGATCTCATGGTGACATGGAGAGAGCGACTGTCGCAACCCAGCGCTGGGCACGCCACCATCGAGGCGGTAGTGCCCCTCTTTGAGGAGTGGCTGGAGAGGCGCCATGGCGCCCTCACCTTCCGCCTGACGCAGGTGCTCACCGGACATGGCTGTTTCGGGAAGTACCTGTGTCGTATCAAGGCGGAGGTGACCCCTGCGTGTTTCCACTGCGAGGATCGCCCCGTGGACACGGTGGAGCATACGGTGGAGGTTTGCCCCGCCTGGGCAGAACACCGCCGTGTCCTCGTGGATGCGATAGGCGGCAGCGACCTCTCGCGCCGTGCCCTGGTTCAGGCCATGGTACGGAGTGAGAGGGAATGGGGGGCCGTCTCCAACTTCTGCGAAGCAGTAATGCTCGCGAAGAGGGAGGCGGCACACGTTAGGGAGATTCAACAGAGACCGAGTCGCCCTAGCGCCCCCAGCAGCAGCCGTCGCAGGAGACGCCGGGGGCTGCGAGACGATCTCCGGCCACCGTAGACCCGGGCCTGCGGACGGCGAGTAGCGGGTAACTCGCCGTCCGATCAGCACCAGGCCCGAGAGTCGACGGCGCGTAGTGTTCCACGCGCGCCTCAAAGAGTTGTCAGCAAAGGACGGGGCCTGCCACGGCCAGTGCCTGCCCGGGGGTGGAGGATAAATTCGAAAGAGTTACCTCGCCCCCGGGCGCGTAGGGCAGGGAGGAACAGGGGTGGGTTTTAGTCAGTAAGAGTCTGACACGCCCTTCCGCTCCACCCCAGAGCGGAAAGAGTCATTAGATGATTTCCCACCCCCCCAAAAAAAAAAAAAAAAAAACGGGTCGTCAGAACCCCGAAAGTCTGACAACCAGTCTTACCAAGGGGTATCGTATTCCCAGTAACTGGGCTGTGGAGGTCAGATAGTCGCGGTTAGACTGGAAGTCGACCTCAAGATAGTTGGGAAAAGGCTAGGCAGGCAGATTGATGTGTACATTATTGCAATTGAAAACAAAAAGAAAATGTCACATAGCGCTATGTTTTCCACCCGGATCTGCTTGTTAACCCTCCAAAGGACGACCTCAGTGTCAGGAGGCTATAACTCTCAAGATTCGGAGGATTTGGAGTGAAAAAGAATAAGAAGACTCTTTGCTTTACGCGCCAAAAATAAGCAGAATGTGCTGCGCCAGTGTCCGCGACAACCATTTTTTTTAAATTTTTTATTATTTACCCCGATGGGAAGGCTATATAGTCTTTTGACCTTTTTGCCTAGTCTTACGTCCTTAATTGTGTATTTTATTGTTTTTTCCGTTAGAATGCAGATGTAACACATTCTAATGTTTTTTTACAGTATTTGGCAACAAATGTGTAGAGTCAGCTTTCTCGGCAAGCTTCGCAATACAATAAAATTCTCAGCTCCATTTTACCGAGATCGCGCCTGTTTCACATATTGCCCAGTTGTGTAGTCACTTGAGACACAAAACTTTACATCACAATATCCACTAGGAATTAATAAGCGAAAAATTAAAACAGCCACTGAACTAACCTGGGCCTGCGGACGGCGAGTAATGGGTAGCTCGCCGTCCGATCAGCACCAGGCCCGAGAGTCGACGGCGCGTAGTGTTCCACGCGCGCCTCAAAGAGATAAGTGTCAGCCACCACTGACGGGGCCCATCGTGGCCGGTGCCTGCATGCCCAGGGGTAGCGGATAAATTCTGAAAATGAGTTACCGCACCCCTGGGCACTCAGGCAGGGAAGGAATAGGGGTTTTAGTCAGAGTGGGAGAAGTCATTGGATGATTTCCCACCACACCAAAAAAAAAAGCCACTGTACTACACTCGAGAAAATCCCGCCGAAAACTACTCGCGACAACCACTTTATCAGAATGAATGTTTAAAAAAAAACGATATTACCCACACGATATTACCTTTTGAGACCTGTCAGGGACTCCAAATGGAATTCTATCGAAGGCAAACAGTAGACATTAAAGAAAAACTCAGAACTTCAGTTTCATATCTCTCAGAAATCATCAAAGAAATAATATTAACTAATGTTAATTCCGTCTGCCATTTTCTCCGACCCATTTCTAACGAACGGGAAATGTCGGGTGGTCCACAGCTACACAGCGAGACCAAACGTAAAATTGGGCCACCACCGTCAAATCGCAATTCCGCCTCACACTGGTATCCTTTTCAAACGATTGTGAAATAGAACGAAACTAATCGGAAGTGTTAATGTGAATCGATGTATCGAAACTATAGGTATACTCCCCTCGAAAGTCAAAAAGTGGTAACTCAATGATTTCGAGAAAAAAAAAACCATGTAAGGGCCTACCTCCCAATAAGTGGCGCCCTCATTGAATAAAAATTCGTATCTTAGCATAGAAAATAAAGATTAAAGAATCCTATGTTGCGTTTGTTACACATAAGATAAGGTATTTTTACGTTGTTAAAACAGGACTCAAAGTGTTTTATATCCAAAGTAGTAAGCAAAAGTGTCAAAAACGGCCGTTTTTGGTACTTTTGCTTACTACTTTGGATACGAAACACTTTGAGTCATGCTTCCACAACGTAAAAATACCTTATCCTCTTTGTAACAAACGCAACATAGGATTCTTTAATCTTTAATTTCTAGGCTAAGATACGAAATTTTTATTCTATGAGGGCGCCACTTATGGGGAGGTAGGCCCTTAAGGTGGAAACGCCAGGGTAGCCCGCGAAAATTAAATTTTCTTACGTTTTTTGCAATTTACCGGTCAGTGTCAGGTTATATCTTGGTTAAAATTTGATTCGTGGCCGTAGAAAGTATGTATTTATAGAATTATAATCATTAAAATCATCAATAGAACTCTTTCAGTTAGAATTAATGCCAAATGTCATGATTTCATGAAACAATGATTTCCGTCTTCTTAGTGATCTTTATAGATATTTAAATTTAGCCTCTAACCGCGGCTTCATTTATGTTGCTAAAAAGTATCTTCTTCTCCAGGTCTTAGGGTTCAATTTCATTAAAATCGGTTCAGCGGTTTAGACGTTAACATATAACAAACAATCATAGTTAGGTACTTTCATCATCATCATTTCAGCCGAAAGACGTCCACTGCTGGACATAGGCCTCCCCCAAGTGTCGCCACAATGACCGGTCCTGTGTGTCTCGCATCCATCGGCTACCCGCGACCCTCACCAGGTCATTGGTCCACCTTGTTGGAGGCCTTCCAACGCTCACCTATTTACTTTCGCATTTTTAATATAAGTAAAGTACGGACCGTATTTTTTGTTTATATTATTTATATATAAAATTATAGTGGTCTAATAAAGTTATGTGTTTAAACTACCAGAAGCAGAATAAAGCAGTTTTTGAAATTTTTGAGATACCGCTCTTTGGCTTCCGAGAGCAGTAAAATTGATTGAAAATCGGTATGAATGAAAGCTATTAAAAGAACGGCTTGGAAGTGAATGGAGGAGTGAATGAATCGGGAAATGCAGTCGCTTTCATATTTGCTTTGCTTGTTCTATATTTGAAATTGGAAGGAGTGATGTAAGTGCAGGACGAAAGAGGCCGAAAATACTTTGTGAAGAAAATGCTGGCTGAATGCATTTTGTGCATGATTTCTTTTGCTTTTCTTTAACTTTTTTTTATTGCCGTACCCTAAGGGTAAAACGGAACCCTATTACTAAGGCTCCGCTGTCCGTCCGTCCGTCTGTCTGTCTGCCCGTCTGTCACCAGGCTGTATCTCATAAACCGTGATAGACAGTTAAAATTTTCACATATGATGTATTTCTGTTGCCGCTATAACAACAAATACTAAAAAATAGAATAAAATAAATATTAAAGCACCATATAACAGACATGTTTTTTTGCCGTTTTTATAGATAATGGTACGGAACCCTTCGTGCTCGAGTCCGACTCGCACTTGGGTTTTTTACATATTCTAAACTAATAAATACTTAAATAATAAATACGAAGCTACACTTTTGCTGAGCACCAAAGGCTTACTAATTGCAAACAAAAAAAGACTAAAAAGTTAAACATTTGAAATTTTTTTTCGTTGTTTTAAATATTGCAGTCCGGTTTATTAATTTTTTTTATTTAGCCAACGCTGTCCCACTGCTGGGCAAAGGCCTCCTTCAAGTCCTTCTAGGAAACTCTTTACCTCTTAAACCAGCCCATGGGGTATGCATCAAGGTTGTTTCGCCACCTCTTTTGTGGCCGACCTCAGTGGCGCCTTCCATTTTCAGGCATCCATTGCGTGGACACTTTTGTTAGACGTGACCCGCTCAACCCCACTTGAGCCTGGCAGCCTTCCTGCCTACGCCCGCCTATGCCCGTTTTGATATAAATATTCTTTTTATTTCTTATATTTTTGTAACATTTTTGGAATAGTCTCTTTGAGTCCTTTATTTTGATACCCTACATGATTATGTGACGCAAAAATTAGACTTCACATACCTACATGCGGCCGCCATTTTATATTTTTTTCTCCAAATTCACGTAGCCTAGATCACTCCCACACAACCCGAATCTAATGAAACCTAATTTGTTAAAATCTATCACCAATCGTTAAGGATACAGGGCATATCAAAGAAATAGACATACAAACATACGTACATACATACTAGATAGATAGTTAAAACAATTATTCAGTGCATACAAAAGACACAGCACAACACACAAAATCACAATTAAATTATTTAAATTTATATGTATATAAAAACAAAGTGCCAAAACACAAAAAAAAACAAAAAAATAAATAAAACATACTTATAGAAATAAAAGTGACATTTGCAACATACTTTACATAATAACGAATTACACAGTGCGGTATGCGTTTCTCGTACAAAATAACCCTCCTTCTTCTAGGGTAGTTGGGTAAAAAACCCGGTTCCTGTAGTAAAGGCCACAGGAGCGAAGTCATGACCAAAAGTTAGTTTGGTGACAAAGTTTCTTACGTACATATTGTTACAGGAATGATTTAAATAGTTAAGTAGTAGCTTTTGGTCTGATTCTGTCTCTGTTCGAGGATGACAGAAAGAGAGATCGGAGGAAAATCAGAAGGGAAATGCTGCTGTTACGTTAGGACAAAAATAATTATATAGGTCAGCGCTAAAGCTAAATTAAGTTCTAAGAACTTCTAAACCGTTGTCCTTACTTAGTACTGAGAGATAGACATGCCTATTGAGTAGTTAGATTATGAAAAAATGCACCTGAATCGAAATCAAAGAGGTCCTTAAATAAGCCCGAAGAATCGCTAAGCGTAAGGGGCAGTTATATGACTTTTAATGGTTTTTAATTGAACATCACGTCTAAACGACTTGTCTTATTTCTTTGAAAAAAATATATGTTACTCTAGACAATTTTCCTCGTAATTACATCTCAGAATATTTGAAATTATATTTTTATAACATAGTGTAATTAATTTGTAAAGTTTTGTTTAACTCGGATTTGAAAAATTGAGATTTACGCAAAAACTATAAAGCGTATTTTTATGAAACCTTCACCATTTTAAAGATCATTTAATTACTTATAATTTAGTCTCAGTGTTTTAGTTTAATACTTGTTGTTTTATGTGTAATAAATTAACAATGCGTCTAATTTCGGACAGCGCTCCTTGATGGGCGAGTCCTATTACTGGGTGGACATTCGACGCGTTACGTGAGCTCAGCGCAGAACACGCAAGCTAACCACTCAAGGTCATTGGCAGCTAATAGCGCCTTAAGGATCTACTGCCGGCCAAGTGGCGCCCTCATTGAATAAAAAATCAACGACTCACAATGTTTAGTATCCAAAGTAGTAAGCAAATATACCAAAAACGGTTTTGCTTACTACTTTGGATACGAATAATTTTGAGTCCTGTTTTAACAACGTAAAATTTATTCATCCTCTTTGTAACAAACGCAAAGTAGGATTCATTAATATTTATTTTATATGCTATGCTACGTTTTTTTATTCAATGAGGGCGCCACTTGGCGGGTAGAGAGAAGCTTCAGAACTTTTTGGCCACTACCATTAAGGGTCTATTAAGTGTAGTGGCCAAAAAGTTCTGAAGTGATGACGGCGTACCGGAAGACGCAGCGTTGTAAGGCCTCCTACAAGGTACCGAAAACCAGGTGGTGGTCGCAGGAATCCGAAGGAGCGGTCGTTGTGGCGATACTTGGGGGAGGCCTATGTCCAGCAGTGGACGTCCTTTAGCTGAAATGATGTTGATAATGAGATAAACATAAAATTATTTTTTACTTACACATTGGTAGATTTTTTATTTTCTAAAGTCGGATGAAGGAAGCATTTTCAATATTCTAGAAACCTCCTGATGGCTAATCTTTTCATCACGGCATGAAATGCAATCCAACTAAACAGCCATGAGAAAAAAAAAATTGAAGGAGGCCTTATCCCAGCTGTGGGATAGTACGGACTGATTCAATCCTACTAATATTATAAATGTGAAAGTTTGTGAGTGTGTATGTTTGTTACTTCTTCATGCTCAAACGGCTGGATTAGAATGAAATTTGGTATGTAGATAGCTTATAGCCTGGATTAACATATATCTTTTAATCCGGTCTACGCGGGTGAAACCGCGGAGCGCAGCTAGTAATATAATAATAAACTAACATTCTTGTAGAGCTCGACTTAAGAGAAGGAGAGAAACCTTCTTGCAAGGCTTATTAAAAAAATTGGAAAAAGAAACTCGTTTGTGCAATTTTTTTTTTATTTGGGACAGGTTCGCGACACTCCTCTCAATCATTGCAACTCCTGTAAGCCAGAATCAACAGTGGTGACCACCAGAAAATCCTGAGGCAATCAAGCTCGACGAGACGAGAAGTAAGAAAAAAAACTGGCCAAGTGTGTATCGGACTTCGCACATTTAGGGTTCCGTAGGTACCAAATGTATTTTTGCCTATTTGCATAGCTTTGGGTCAACGAGATGCTTATACTGTGAAAATTTGAAGACTGTAGCTCCAACCGTTTGGCTGTAAAACCTGTGTGACAGGAGACGGATAGACAGACAGATGGACAGACGGACATATGAGTGACAGGAATAGGGACCCTTTGGGGTACGGAACCCTACAAACTTAATTTCCACTTGCCTCCGTATCAAGCAGGACATATAACAAAGCTGGGCCAAAAGGCACAAAGAGGCATTATCAACTGGAGTAAGCCAAGCATCATGGATTAAAACACACATTTTATTCCATTAACGCCTAGGTATGGCAAAAACGCTTGAATGTTCTAGATTCTACAAGGCATTAATTAGACAACTCCAGACGTAACCTGAACACTATCTAACATTGGTCTGTGCTAGTCAGCAAGGGTGTTCTTCCACTGAAGCGGAGCTGAGCGGAGCGGAGCAGAGACGTGAAGGAATCGTCCAATCACAATGGTTGAAGTCCTCATCGCGTCTATGGTTGGACGTTTCCGACTCCGCTCCGCTCCGCCTAGCTCCGCTTCAGTGTAAACACGCCCTCAAACTAGGAACGCACTAACATGTCTAAGGAAAGCAAAACGTACTAAACTCAAGCACAATATGTCTCGATTCCCGCTACCCATTGTTGCTAGTTCGCACTATGAAAACATTACGCACTAGTGTTTCAGTGTGCTGAAGTACATGCCTTAGTGTTAAATATGATGATGTGTTAATGGTAATTTTAGGTGAGTATTGTCTTGTTTGTTTGTGGGTTAATTAGGGTTTAAGAATGTCCGGTTCCTGCTAACAAAGACGTAGACATGCTTGTGCAGACTTTAATCTTCCCTATAATCAACTATGGTGACGTCACGAGGAGCTCGTGACTAAAGTAATAACAACCGCACGGGTCGATCCATCACGTTAAGCTATGCTTGCCGGGGTTGGTCCATAGATGGGTGACCATCTTTTCATACCGAGACTCCTCCTTTCGGAAAGCACGTTAAGCCGTTGGTCCCGGCTGTTAATCGTGTGTCTTTGACAGTCGTTACGGTTCGTCAGAAGCCCGAAAGTCTTACCAAGGGGTTTCGTATTACCCAGTAACTGGGTTGTGAAATTCAGATAGGCAGTCGCTCCATGTGTAAAAATACTGGTATTCATCTGCATCTGGTTAGACTGGAAGCCGACCCCAAGATAGTTGGGAATAGGCTAGGCAGATTGATTGGTGACTGTGCTGCTTTGACCTGAACGCGGTATTGCTGAATAAGCTTGATAGGCTCCTCAACAACTACATCAGGTTCGTATTTAATTTGAGGGAATATGACCATGTCTTGAGCTACAGATCTGAGCTTAAATGGATGGGCATTCACCAGATAAGTAGTTTGCGGGCTCTGACTACACTTTTCTCTCTGCTGAACTCTCCCATTTCTCCTTCTTATCTTATCTCACTTTCAATTTCTATGTTCTTCACACGCCAGGAATCTGCGTTCTTCTAACAATCTTCTACTACTTAGTGCCCTTCTCAGACTTCTGATTTTGTTTATTCTTCCTTCCATATACAGTCCATCCTTCTGTGCAACGCATTTCTTCTCGATATCAGGACTAGAATACTGAAAAAATGTGTTTTGTAAATATCAGGTTTCTCCCCGACACCACAGATATTTAGGTATGTTTATTATTACTATATATATATTTTCATTCCCTTTTTAAACGAAACCCTATTGTTGTCACTCACGTGTCCGTCTGTCTGTCTATCTGTCCGTTCGTCGTCTGTCACAAAATTTTGTTACGAAGAATTTTTTAACTTCCCATTGACGTAATTATGAACTTGAAATTTGGTGATAATGTTTACTATTACGTGTACTTTACTAATAAATACCAATATTTGGTACGGAACCCTTAAGGCGTATATAGCCGCCAAGTAGCGCCCTCATTGAATAAAAAATCGTAGCAAAGCGTAGAAAATAAAGATCCTATGGTGCGTTTGTTACAAAGAGCTTAAGGTATTTTTACGTTGTTGAAACAGGACTCAAAGTGTTTCGTATTCAAAGTAGTAAGCAAAAGTACCAAAAACGGCCGTTTTGGACACTTTTGCTTAATACTTTGGATACGAAACACTTTGAGTCCCGTTTTAACAACGTAAAAATACCTGGTGGGGCGAGTTGCCGCCACTCTGCAAGTTGGATGGGGGTGGTATCACGACGTGTGTGTCTTGCTTTAACTTGTGAGGCAAGTGTGTAGCCGGCTTTACGGGAGCCATAGGCAATCTAAAAGGCAGCAATCGACGTCACTTCAGTGTGCCTTCCGCTGCGAAGCCGAGCGCATTCACCGCAGACTAAATTAATGTCTTATTAACATCGTCCCCGCAAATACACTAAAATCCCGAGTAATATCCCGTAAACGTTGGGGATTCTCCGGGAATAATAAATAACCCATATTTACCGCGTCCGTGTAACTAGTGAACAGCCAGGAGTGTTGGTGTGAAGAGAATCGAGTGGCCACTCGTCAAGTCGTCAGGTTCCAGCGTGGCAGCCAAAGAAAGAAAGTCAGGTACCACTTGTTTTTGCAAATTTAGAGTAAGGCCACATGCGCCGTCTACTGCCAACCACTCCTAACTTGAAGTTATACAGACAAATATAGGCAATTTTGGGCCAGCATTCAATCCAAGTATTTGGCCGTAACATTGTCCTCCATCCGCAGAGACCCACGGCTATTTACACGCTTGGGCAACTCCAATACCCTATCCTATTTGTAACAAACGCAACATAGGATTCTTTAATCTTTATTTTCTACGCTAAGATACGAATTTTTATTCAATGAGCGCCACTTACGGGGAGGTCGGCCCTTAATGTGCGAAATCCGACTCGCACTTGGCCAGTTTTTGTTAACTATTCTTCTTTAATTTCTGCCGACCTCTATGGGGAAAAACGTAGTTTTTATATGTATTTTCTTAAAAAATTGCAGTACCAACTATCTCTAGAGTGTCCTTTAAATACAAGTATACCAGCTCTAAATTCCTTTCCTCAAAAAAGCGACATCCGGTAATTCCATTTCAACCCAACATTTGTTTTAAATACTATCACAGAGTAGGTATCAATCAATCAATCAGTAGTGAATCAATCGTCAAGAGCGGGTCGAGCCCCGAATTTGTTCTTAACTTAAATCTACGAATATCCGCATCCGTTTCCGTTTTAAAATGGTGGCACGTGCCGTTGGGGAGGAATGTCGAAGATGTCAGCTTGTTTTTTTTTTGGTGCAAATGACATTTTTGGGAGATAGGTCAGGATTTATTGTTTTTGGGTAAAAAGCTGTGATAGTTTTTTGTAGATGTTTATTTAGTTTCGATAACCTCGTGAATGATATTTTGGTATTTTTATTATTTTTTTTAAATAAAAAAAAAAAACTCAGGAGGTAAGTCCTGATTTCACACAAAAAAGTTTAGTAACCTGTAATGTTATCAATAATGGTTCATGAGAACTTCGTAAAAATTCGCAAGTGTCTTTACGAGAAGCTGACGCGACGTTTTTACGATAATAACTTGAAATAAATAACTTTTCGCCCTCTGGTCGAGTAAAGAGTCGACTAGCTGTTCGCTGATTATTATTATTATTATTATTATGAGCCTGTGCTGTCCCACTGCAGGGCAAAGGCTAATATAAAAAAAAAAAACTCGATCTTCCTTCTCTCTGTAAGAGAGAGTGGGTTGTAATCCACCACGTGGGGCCCTATGCTGGTTGGTGGATGTCACTTTTCTTCGAATTTTTCATTCTAGGACACGCCGGTTTCCCCACGATGTTTTCCTTCACCGTCTTGAGAGCAATGATGATGAAATAATTTTCACAAAATAAAGCGTTTGTCTTGGACAAGGCTAGAACTCCTTACAAAATATGGACTGTTTTGGTGTACTATAAAGTTTATTCTATTCTATTATATTATGTTCTATTCTATTCTAATATACAATCATATAACATAATTAGAAATTGTAAAGGCGAATGCCAAAAATGCTTGAAATGGACAGAAACTACTAATAGTACTTAATTATATTTAGAATAAAATAGGTATAATGAAATAATTCTTAAGTTTGTTTAACTAGAGTAAAAATATAACGATCATTAAATATATTTAACTTGATATCCGCTTATACTTATATGGAGGTCGTGTTTATTTGACGTGAGTAAGTGACATAGAGCCAAAAAAGAATCGTCAAATAATCTTATCATTCGCAAAAAGTAAAATATTCGTCGTCAAATATCGTTTCTAAATTTTTTGTCAAATATATTTAGCTCAAAGCTGCAGAAAAAAATAATTTTGACTATATGTCTAAAAAGGCTGCTGTTTCCGAAACACGTTTAAAAATAAGATACTCGAAATAAATTATCCTCAAACCTCCTTACTTTGACTTTGTTTGTCTTCTTTGTTGCTTTAGATTTTTGATAGCTGAGCTCAGCTTTGAGTAAACCGAAAAAAATGCTTCATATTTTGCAATAAATTGCAAGCAGTGTGTCGTCGCGCATCTCTTTCTTTTCTATGCAGTCCAAGAGTGGCCGCGCTTTAGGTCACGCACGCTCTTAAGTCCATAACTTAACCGGATGACAGGCAGACATAATTATTAGCACATAAACTTACAAAATTACAATTTAGAACACAATCCATCCGTTTAATAAAACAAGGAAGCCGGGACAGACATACATACACATTTCTTAAAACACATTATTATGTTCTCAGAACATAAGTAATGGAGGAAATTCGTTTCCTTGTGAAACTACCATTCTTACTATTTGTATATGCGGGCATGGAGTAATGTTTGAATGGAGTGTTCACTTGAGAGTGGGGTGCGCCAATTTAGAATTTAATAGAAAAAAATATTCGACACAGACACAACGCAACAGCAACAAACAACAAGTAAAAGAAAAGAGTAGCACACAAAGATACAGTAAAATTACGCTGAGAGTGCCCATTTCGAAAGAGTTACCATCTCAGCATTTGCTGGGCGTCACACCCAGCGCTGGTTTTCAGTTGGCACCCCGCGGTAACGCACGGACGAGGATAAATAAAATATAATACTCAATTAAATATTGATGTTTGTGTACTTAGCAAATAATGTTATTCAAATACGTAAATAAATAGTGTAAAATAATAAGAACATATTAAATAATATGTGCAACACTGGTTAAAAACTATTTTTATCGACTACTAGCGACCCACCCGGCTTCGCACGGGTGCAATTTAGTTTATTTGATTTCCTAAAGATTTCTTTCATACAAACTTTGTACTGACAAACACGAACACAACAAAAAGAGAATTATCCAATTTGGTGCAGTCGTTCGGAAGTTATGCGCGTACATACATTTCGGCGGTCCATTTTATATCCACGATACGATTCGATTGTCTACAGGTATTTTGTAGTTAGCTTTTTCTTATGCCATGGAGTCGCAACCTAACAGGCACACCTGACCAACACCTGATGAAGAGGTCACCGCTACCTATGGACATAAGCAATAATCCTTCTTGCCTAATTCCGCCAATCTCGTAGGAGATTAGTCACGTATGCGAGAGATATTACAGTGCACATGCGTGTGCGCAAACACAGGTTCACTCTCTGTTCATAAACACATACTCTCATAGTCTGATGAGACGGCAATCCAACACAACCAAGGAGAGATCAGGAACAACGGCTTTTGCATGCTGTCCGAGGTACGGGCCAACACACCGGGCTGCTAAAAAGTAATTCCTAATGAGAAAACCTAATAGAACTTTTTGCCCGACCCAGGAATCGAATCCAGAACCTCACGCTCAGCAGTCGCTCTTACGAACACGAGACCTACGAGGCAGTGAGGCAGTTAATATAAGCAATACCAGGGGTTCCACAAGTGCGTTGCATACAGGAGAGTCCACATCGAAAAGAGTAGCCTTGTCGACGAGTACTCTCTTAAATATTTGTTTGAAGTTATCCGTATATTATGTCGAAGCTCTAAGGAAAAACCTCTTAAAGAAAATTGAGAAAAAAGTAGAATCATAATAGACGATGAAAAGAATGGAGGGGACCTTTGCCCAGCAGTGGATCAGTTCAATCAGATATCAATAATGGCTGGTGTTTTAGGTCACAAGATGTGATTGCATTGACGTATTATTTTAATGCATAATTTGATATGGAGGTCAGATATATAGGGTGACTGGTAATTAGTGGCGATACTTAAACACGTGTTTGTACTTATGTTAACAAACAGTACAATGTAGTAAAACACGTGTTTTTGTGCAAAAGTACAATCACGTGTTTAAGTATGGGTCACTAATTACCAGTCACCATATATATAGAAGTTGATGGATGTGAAATGCTTTTTACTTGGATCGACTACCTATATACTATAGTCGCGGGTAAAGTGCTAGCACTTCGCCCGCGACTTCGACATCGTGGGTGTTTAAAATAAATATAATGTAAGTATAGATTTCTACTGGTGAGACAATTTTCAAAATCGGTTCAGTAGTTCCAAAGATTACTTCCTACAAACAAACTTAGAAACTTTACCTCTCTAGAACATTAATAAAGACTAATTTAGCTACTCGTACATCTGGTAAGATTGGAAGTTGACTCTAACAGGGCAGATTCGTTTTTCAAGTTTTATTTTTAGAATTTTTTTTTCAGACATTAAGGCAGATGTTTTTTTTTTTTCGTTTTGATAGTCTCTCGTTTGACCACTATCTCACCTGATGGTAAGCGATGATGTGGTCGACGATGGTGCACGCTTGCCTAGAAGTAACCTATTCACTCTTGACTTCTAGACTCCCAGGTTGAAGGTGATAATTTTTTTTTATCAAATAATGCATTAGCAATGTACAATACATTGCTAATGCATATCATGAATTTGGTGTGTCATACACATGTCGTTGCAATTCTTGAGATAACGTTATCGTGAAAGAAACTTAAGAGCATATTGCAACACTGTCTCAACATCAGAATCCGGAATGTCGTTACACACTTTTGCAGCTATGTGAGTCATATAGATTACTCTAAACCAGCCTAATATTGTTTCTTGTCAAACAGAGAAGGTTGATTGACATTGATAACTCCGTTTGTTTTTACGTATTGTTGTTTTCAGAAATAATCCTCTTCCTTTTTATTAGTATGTATGATTGGATATTTTGTAATAATAATTTACACTTCATTGGCAAAACGATTTCGGATGAAACTTGGATAGGTTGACTGCGATATGGACATACATTTTATTTATTTAAACTTCATGTATAATCGTGGTATATAGACGGACTTAATGCAACAAAGCATTCTCTACCAGTCAACCTTTAAGGTAAAGAGACTACTCTGTGGTAGGTGTACAATAAAAAAAATTATAATCGAAAATACTGTCGTATAAATTATATACCTAAAGGTACAAAATAAGAAATGCGTAATGGTAAAATGCAATTGTACAGCATGTAACAAAAACCCTGTCCGAACCAATAAAGGCGTATTCCTGCATTAACATACGTACTAGAAAGAGTTGTAAAAAAAAAACCAAAGTTACAGATTTTTTATTTTTATAAAATATGCGAAATTTAACACAAAATATGGCAAATGTTCATAAGTTGACAACACTCCACCGCCCGGCGAAATCTTTTCATTTTTACCTATTTTTATTTCAAACGATACCGCCCTTGACTAGCCGCGCTGTAGGCGAACTTTGTCGAGCGCGCGTGTTGCCTTTGATAAGTTATTCTTTTTTTTTATAAATTAATTATTTTCTTTGGGGAAAAATAATTATCTCGTATCCTTTAAATGATTACGTATATGTGTACGCAGTACGATACCAAGTAATACCATAATAATAGGGTTTTTGTTACATGCTGTATTATGTTAAAATAATAAAGTAAATATTATGATAATAATAAAATTATGACGACCAAACTGTAAGGACTTTAAGTACTTAGTAGTTCCGGGTATAACGCATAGGGATTTTTTTGAAAAATATTTAATTTTCCGGTTTTAAATACATAGTTTGGTTTAGTTTTCATAAAATATGAATATGAGCACTCCATTAGATTATTACTCTATGTACACCCTTAAGTTTACGATTGGGGCATGTAATAGAAATAGCTACTTTAGTAAGTTTATTTGTGGAAAGTGATTATGTTATGTGTTACATTTTAATATCACAACTTTATTGGAGAATTGGTTAGTTTGTTTGTTTTATAAATGATACTCGTATCTTAATTGAACACTGAGCAGCCTGGAGTTTGGTTTACCTTTTTAGATAGTATTTATAAAGCTAATACTTTTTCTATAACCCATATCTAGTAAAATAAGAAAGACATGCGTAGGTAAGTAAATAGGTAAATCGAAGTTTAAAAAAAAAGAGTAGCACTCCGGGAGTGCTGACAGAAGTGAAAACTTGAACAAAAATGCCCAACGCGCCTAAAGAAGTTTTCACTTCAACCCAAATAGCGGTGTCGGTGGCCAGTTCAATTGTGTTTTCCCATCTCAAAAATGCCCAACGATTTGCGAATTGGACAAATTGCGAGTTGGACGTTGTGAGAATTGGACATTTTGAGCCCACTGGACAGTTTGCCAATTGAACATAATATCTACGCCCAAACGATGGATGTTGTGAGAATTAGACATTTTGAGCCCACTGGACGTTGTGAGAATTAGACATACTTATATAGCCTACTGGATATTTTGCGAATTGGTAATAATGCGCCCAAACGAGAAGTTTTCACTTCAATCCGGTACGCGATCTGCTACAAGTGCCACGTGCACTCTTAGCGGTGTGGGTGACGCGCAAGTTCAATAGTTTTTTCCCCATCTCAAAAATGCCCAACGCGCCTAAAGAAGTTTTCACATCAAAAATCCTTTTTGATGCCTGAAATCCTGCTGTTATGTGCGCTACATATCTTATTTATCCATTGAAATAACAGCTAATTTAATTTTAGAAAATGTATTCAGACAATTTTAATTCAAGCAAGCGCAATCACGGGAAAAACTAACACCTTATCGCGTATATTTTAACACAATCAAATACAGTCGTAATACAGCTCAGATCATAGATTATGCAGACAATATAATACAAATAATAGAAGATAGCGATAATATTAGCATAAACTGACAGCTTCGCAGCAGCCATATTGAGCGGTTATGTTAGTTCAATTCGCAATATAGCTGTTGCGTTTTAATATGGCAATAGCGTTCACTCATTCATTTACTTGGACACATCCTCGCATCTACTGACCAGAGACAATCTCTAACGCAGACCTGCTGGAGAAATGCCACTATTAGATCAAGCATCGCATGTGGTTGTGAATTGAGCACACACTCTGAAGGAATTCCGATCACATACCCAAGTCAAGCAAGCGTTGGAATCTAAAGGGCCAAGAAAGCGTGGTCGTCCCCGTCAAACCTGGCGTCGCACTGTTTGGCAGAAGAAGCGAGCAACGGAATGACGTGGAGCGAGGTGAAGCGTGAAGCTCAAGACCGTTTGCGATGGAGGACTACTGTGGATGCACGCTGCCCCATCTCAAAAAATCAAAATCAAAAGTCATTTATTCAAACTAGGCTTTTTTTTTGTGGGGTGGGAAATCATCCAATGACTTCTCCCACTCTGGGT
Source organism: Polia nebulosa (assembly GCA_951329385.1). NCBI lineage: Eukaryota > Metazoa > Arthropoda > Insecta > Lepidoptera > Noctuidae > Polia > Polia nebulosa. The sequence continues at coordinate 6,203,325 of OX589609.1, forward strand.
GGAGCGGGAGGGCGTGTCAGACTCTTACTGACTAAAACCCACCCCTGTTCCTCCCTGCCCTGAATGCCCAGGGGCGAGGTAACTCTTTCGAATTTATCCTCAACCCCCGGGCAGGCATCGGCCATGACTGGCCCCGTCCTGTTTGCTGACAACTCTTTGAAAGTGGAACACTACGCGCCGTCGACTCTCGGGATTCAAACTAGGCTGAGAGCCAGCACTTTTTGAACGTCAAAGTTCTACATAAAGACAGTCTCCTGAAAACGCCCGTCACCACTTCCTAGTGTTTATCTAGGGGACATAGGATACAGCAGTCACTGATCTACACTTTTGTTGACATCAAAGACATGAAGCAGAACCGTCTTGAATCAACCTCTAACGTCAATTCATGATCTTCAACATTTTTTTTACTAATAAAAAATGATAAAAAGTTTATTGCTCAATCTAGTCCCGTGCAATAAAATATATATCATGCGAAGAGATATTAGGGAAAGGGCAATGACCGTATTGCCATGTCAAAACGAAACAACTATACCTACATGTAGGAACTCCTTTATTCGGTCCTGGTACTTTCAAACTCCAATAAATATATTTTAAAGGGAGTATGGGTGGAGTGTCCAGATATTATATATAGAATTGGTTATGTAAAATCTTACGGCCATAGTTTTAAAGCAGATTAACATATCTTGGAATCAACATACCACTTAACTGGGACAGTTAACCAAGTAACTTTATTGATTAATAATAATGCAAACAGGGACAGATATTGGCATCGTCTTCTGAAGCTTATCAGGTAGCCAAAGCTTTTCAAAGTAAGTACCTAATAATGGAGTTTTTTGGCGGGATTTTTTCGAGTGAAGTTCAGTGGCTGTTTTAATTATTCGCAAATTTATTCCTAGTGGATATTGTGATGTAAAATTGGAGTAGCTTTGTGTCTTAAGTGTCTATGCAACTGGACAATATGTGGAATGATTGAAACAGGCGCGATCTTGGTAAAATAAAGCTGAGAATTTTGTCGTAGTATGACTACCTCAGTGAAGCTTGACGAGAAGGCTGACTCGACTCATTTGCTGCCAAATACTGCAAAAAAATTAGAATGTGTTAAATCTGCATTCTAATGGGAAAAAAGTGACAGTTTTCTGTATCTAAAACTAAATACTTACTTATAACTTGACACTAGCTAAGTGAACAAAGCGTGAGAAACCAACATTAAAAAAAAAAAAATGGTGCGGATTCTCTTGTTCAATAACTAAACTAAAATTAGAAATTAAAAAAATTAATTAATTAATTAAAAAAAATAATTAATTAATTAATTAATTGGAATTAATTAATTGGAATTAGAATCTTTTACTAAAAGGCAGTGCGAGAAAAGGACGACTATAGCTATGCACTAAGTTAGAGATGTCAAACTAGTTTACGCCTTGCGCTTCGCCGTGCTTTTAGACGACATGCTTTTACGTGTACCCTTAATTTGCATGGAAATATTAGTTTAAACTAAATTTGACAGCTCTAATTTACGTCCGTCTCTTTCTGGTTTTATTAGAGAGAAAAAGATAGCAATAGCCTAAATTAAGTTTAGTTTGTGCACAACAGAATCAACACCAATAGCAGTTTAATATCATCATCATCGTTTGAGCCGAAAGACTTCTATTTCATTTTTTTTTTAAGATGGAGACGTGTCAGACTCTTACTGTCTAAAACCCAAAACCCACAACGCACCCATGTTCCTTCAGTTGCCTTTTGCCTTCCAGTAGGCGTATTCGCTAACTCAGTTGACATCAATTTGATAGGCACTTTGCAGTACATTGCTGCTTTGACGTATAGGAAAACAAAAATGTACCACGTATAATCCTATTATAATCGATGTCCACCGAGCAATGTACTGCAAAGTGCCTATCAAATTATAAAGATAAAGATAAAGATATATTTATTGCATAACTGTGTACATTAAGTTCTTATTGACAAACATTACATTTTTAGTTTCAACAGTCTACCCAAGTCGGATATGCAATAGTATTAAGAAATTAGGTTCTTACAAATATTTTTTTTTTTCAAAAAACTCATGCAGATTATAAAATACATTATCAATTAACATTTTTTTCAATTTATTTTTGAACATATTTCCATTTAATTGCTTAATTGCTGGCGGTAACTGATTATACACACGAATAGCAGTAACATAGGTACTTTTATAATACATCATATTGTTAATAACCGGTAAATTAATGTCATATTTATATTGTTTCCGAATGTTTTTTTTTAAATTTGATTTGAAATTAAAATATTGCATATTGTTTTTAACAAATAAACATAATTCGAGTATATAAATACCAGTCAGTGTCAGGTAACCCTCCGTTCTGAAGATATCTCTTAACGATTCGGTACTATACATGTTATATATCGTCTTAAGACATTTCTTCTGGAGAATGAATGTGGATTGTACGTTTGTCAATTGATGTCAACTGAGTTAGCGAATACACCTGCAGGGCCGCGGTGATTCTAACGTACACTCCCACGACCCTAGACGTCCACTGCTGGACATAGACCTCTACCAAATGGCACCAGATATAGCGGTGATGTGCTTCTCACGTGCAGCGGACTTTCGCGGTCCTTACGAGGCCGCATCCAGACCCTCTATTAGTTACAAAATTCAGAATGTAACGGAATTTTAATATTCTGTCTGTTTGTTCGCGATCAACTCAAAAACTACTGAATGGATTTTCGTGCGGTTTTCACTAATACACAAAGAGATTCATGAGGAAGGTTTAAGTGTATAATTTGTATTCGTGCGAAGCTGGAGGTTTAAATACTGTTTCTGTCCGTAGGAATAACAATTTTCTTTACAAAAGTAATAGAATAGGTCCTCCCATGCTAATGTTGATCAGCTGATGATAATTTTGTATAGAGGAGCTCGTGGCTAAAGTAATAACAGCCGCACGGGTCGATCCATCAGGTTAAGCTACACTTACCGTTGGTCCATGGATGGGTTTAATTTCCATACCGAGACTCCTCCGTGCCTCGGGTCGCGGCTGTCAATCGTGGATCTTTGACAGTCGTTACGGGTCGTCAGAAGCCCGAAAGTCTGACAACCAGCCTTACACTCCTTCCTTAACTGGGTTGTGGAGGTCAGCAGGTGTATTCGCTAACTCAGTTGCCATCAATTTGATAGGCACTTTGCAGTACATTGCTGCTTTGACGTATAGGAAAACCGTAGTGCCTATTATAATCGATGTCCACCGAGCAATGTACTGCAAAGTGCCTATCAAAGTGATGTCAACTGAGTTAGCAAATACACCTGCAGATATGCAGTCGCTCTATGTAAAATACTAGTATTTAGCTGCATCCGGTTAGACTGGAATCCGACCCCAAGATTTGGAAAAAGGCGCGGGCAGATTTTTTATGATAATTTTGTATGGTAAGTTGAATTGATAAGGGAGTGACTATGGCTTCCTTCAAGAAAGTTGTTCATATCCATGGGCAGAAGCGGTGTCTAAAATATGGCTACGCGTTCCCATTACACCCTGAATAAAGATGAAATAGCAGTATTGGGTGAAGTAGCTGATAATTATTCTAAGTGAAAGCTCAAGAATAATTCGTATTTTAAATACAGTGTGAGTTTTTATAATGTGCACATATCGAATGATCTATGCTTAATTTTATCGACGGAAAAAATATAAAAAAAAATCTAAATAATTTTATATTTTTTTAAATTGATGAAAAAAAAATTATTTTTGCTAAAACAAAAACATGTTTATTATCAATTTTGGGTAGTTTTTTTCCACAATTTTCATTTGATGAGGACGCCTAATTACTTGCAATCATTATGTAGTTTGTTTCATCACGATAATTAATTCAGTTTAAAAGTTACACCGTTTTGTAAAATATTTTTTCCGTCGATTTAAATTTCGAAATAAGGCATAGATTCCTTCATTTCGATATGTGCACATTATAAAGACTCACACTGTATAATATAAATAGTAATTCAAGATATTATTTCCTCTTGCATCTATATGCAAGAGCCTATACAATTATACAATTTATTTGCCAACAACTTCATATAAGCTTACTTTATGGACAAAGAAAGGGGATGTAGTATACTATCTTTATTTATATTGTTAATCTTAGTTTGCTTATTAAAGTTATAAAATTACATCTTGAGGATTTAGACAAGGAAATAAATTCTTTATTTTAGACATTTCCTAGAGAGCACATTTCAGAATTTATCCTTTCTGCGTGAAGTGAAATAAATGAATAATTATGAGTAAGATCATTGAGTTTTCTTGTTATTACACTAAAACTCAAAACATCGTCTGCAAAAAAGCAGACTGAAAAAAAAAAAAACCAACACATTAAACTGATTTAAATCTGCCATTAATATTATTTATGACCGTCTAAGAAACCACTCGAACGCTAATATTCTTGTAGATATCAGCCATTATCACGATAAACGATCACATTTAGATGACCGCTTTTCTCAATCAACGTAACACGTTCCACTTCTAACAGAAACCCTGTCTCCGGCGCTCATATAATTGAATATAAGCCAACATTAACAAAACGTAAGGAAAACAGTGAAAATACATTAATCACAAGACAGAAAATATATCATAAATGCACCTCTGATTACGTAATGCGACGCAAACGTAGTGTTTACCCGCGTTTTCTTTAGTTTTCACGCACTGACATACAGTTGAACAAGGACGGAGATAAAACAAGTCCAGTTTTCACGTAGAGTGAGAAAGAGATAGCTATACGCGCGCGCTTTCCCCCGCGGTTCCAATTACAGCGCACGCGCATCGCTGAAAGCTCGCTCGCGTAGATTGTCTTCAGTCTTCTTGCAAAGCTCGACGCGTGCGGTCGTCTTGTAAGTGTCGAACAATAATCGAATTTTCACGTACGGAGCTAAACTTTTGATGTGACTGTGTCTTAGTGATTGTGTTTTTTGACATTTAGTGACGTTTTGTGATATAAACTGATACTTCGGAGGCTGTAGTGACATTCTGTGACGTGCGGATTCTCCGGGCGGGAATTGTGTTCATTCCCAGAAGTTGGTAAGCCGATTTGTGTTATTTTAAGATATAATTAAATATAGACTGTCGGCATTTATATGAAAATATAATTAGTTTCATACGTACTGAGTCAGTATTCTCGGTATTGTTTTTTTGGTGTGATTAGATAAAGTACTATTTTTCTTAGAATTGAAAATTAATTAGACAGATGTGAATTGGCGGGAATTTGTTTGACATTAGTAATAATGATGTAACACGCTTTAGAATACTTGGTATTGTAAAAGATGAGTGTATCTATTCAAATAACTGATAGTTACAAATGTTTAGAGAATAATAGTTTGCAATAACATTTTAAGTTCAATTATTAAAATTTTACTAAAATTATGCAGCATCATTTAAAAAAAATATTATTAGACACCATTATCTAATAATTTTTTTGATTATAATATTTTGTTGAAGTTTTTTTTTTTTGTAAAACATTTTTTTTTGTTGTTTTGATTTTGATGGTAGAAATAAAGCTAGGCTAAATATTACAATACAAAAAATAAATATACATTATGTTACCTACACATAATAATATATAAATGTTATTTGTTATGCAGGCACAACCTACACAAAAACAGAATTTGAAATTAATCCAAAAAATATTTAATAAAAAAATCAAGACACTACTACGTTAACGTCAGCCAAAAATAATCTTCAGACCAAACTTGAAAGAAAACCTCCAACAATTAACCAACATTGTCTTAAAAAAGTTTCAAACAAAAAAGGAAACAACATCCAAGCAATAAATAAAATAAATCTTACAAAGACACGGTCCTGAGGATGATGTTCAGGCGGGAATCGAACCAGTGTCCCTTTTAGCATTCAGTCGGCGTCCTAACGCGTAACACGTGGCAAACAATGTGTTTTTGTTGCTTAACGAACAGAGGAATGAATGCAGACTGCGAGATGTTAAACATATTATTTTTCGTTAAACTGTGCATTTGTCAGTAGCAGTCCAGAGTCTGTATTTTGTGCCGGTATATGACTAAAAAAGTTGTGAGTTTATTAATTTATTTATCTAACTTAAAACTTTCATTTCAGGCTCACTAGATAATGTAACGCGATAGAGACAGAGTACAATCATTTTAACATCTACTTATTCAATTAATAAAACATTTAGATTAGTAATTTAATTAATAATTCGACTAATAATTCAATAAACTATACAATGAATCATTTATTGTTTTCGTTAATTAGTATTAATAAACCTCTGCCTATCCTTTTTTTGGTAATAAAATCGTGATATTATTATGAAAATTATTGGTTGTTGGGAAGGATAATTTGCTTAAAAGTTATGTTTTTGCTTTGAATGAACTTGTTGATGAACTTATCCTTTTCGATATTGATTTGGTTTTGGTATGTAGTCACAATTGGTTTTGGTTCTATGAATGTTATTGTGGTTAAATAACATTATACGAAGCAATTTAAAATTTCCATGTATAGGTATTTGCCTAAACCAGAGCAAATATAGAAAAACGCCAATATCATATTTGTAAGTTATTAATTATTTTGTCCATGAATGAAAAACTGAAATACTACAAAAAAAAAAAAACCTAACTACGACTCCACAGTTCGGAAACGTCTGTATTCTTTCCGGTGAAGCTAATGTGTGCGGAACACGTGGTTCAGTAGGTAGCGACAGAAAAAAAACGGACAGGCACAATGAAGATGTTACCCTTAATCTGGTCCCTTTGGACTTCGGAGGCATGACATGTGCCTTCATAAATAGTTTGGACACGTATTGGTTATGGGTAATAAGAATTTTAGTAGTGACATTCTTTGTTTAAAAGTTCGTCTCTACTCGTCCGGGGAAGTACTACTAACTATACGACCTTTTTGGTTGAAGGCTCCGAGTGCCAGTGTAATATTTTTTTATTTACTACAGCATCGAAGGCTCATGTAGAAACGACTAAAACTAACTGAACAAATGAAACCATTACCCTCCTCCTGGGGCTCTAGGGTAAAAATATTCACAACTGGGAATTAATAACAAGTCTTCCCGTTTAGTGATTTAAATATATAATTTGGAATGAGATTTTTGCTAGCAATGCCAGGGGAATCACAGGTGTATTGCCATTTTTTTTTATGGGAGTATTCCCGTTTGAGGACCAATGGTATTCCCATTTGAGCATCAATCAATTTAATAGCTTGGTGCTCAATGGGGAACAATACAAAATATTTAACTTTATTCCCGTTTGAGCACCTACGGTGCGGTAGCTTCTAGTAATGGGGTGTATAATAAATCATTTTTATAAAATTCAGCAGTATTATTGCAGAATGTTATCATTTAATAAAAACATGTCATCACACATACAAATCGCCCACTGACTATCACTGATAGGCTCGCGTTTGACTTCTATCTGTCCTGATGTCACGATGGAGCACGCTTGCTTAGAAGTAACAAATACGCTCTAGATTAAAAAAAAAAAAATGTCCCAAGTCCCAAGACTGTCAGGAAACACAAACTCGGGCAGAGAATTCCTCTCATTACAGATGCCTATCTAGAGGGCTGCCAGCTTATTTGCTACCTAATAACCAAACCTAGGTTCAAACCCAGACAGACGCTTTAGTTTGTGGTATTTATTTCATCACCACTGCTCTCAAAACGGTGAAGAAAAAAATCGTGAGGAAACCGGCATGTCCTAGAACTAAAACCCGCACTGGGCCCGCGTGTTGGATTACGGCCCTTTCCCTGTCCTAGAGAGGACGCCTGAGTCCCAGTAGTGGGAACATTATAAGGCTGATCGTGTATGTTTTACCAGATTGTTAAGATACCAGCAATTCGGCCGCGACTTTGTCCGCGTGGATTTCAAAAATTTATAGCCTATGACTCACAAATAACGTGGCTTTCTATTATTAAAAGAATTATCAAAATCGGTTCAGTAGATCCAGAGATTACCCCCCTAGAGATGGCGAGTAGTGGGAAGCTCGCCGTCTGATCAGCACCAGGCCCGAGAGTCGACGGCGCGTAGTGTTCCACGCGCGCCACAAAGAGTTGTCAGTAATCATGACGGGGCACGTCATGGCCGATGCCTGCCCAGGGGTTGTGGATAAATTCAAAACAGATTTACCGCGCCCCTGGGCACTCAGGGCAGGAAAGGAACAGGGGTGGGTTTTAGTCAGTAAGAGTCTGACACGCCCTCCCGCTCCACCCAGAGCGGGAGATGTCATTGGATGACTTTCCACACCCAAAAAAAAAAGGAGAGATTACTGCCTACAAACTCACAAACTCACAAACTTTACATCTTTAAAATAATAGTATAGATACAGAAAAATAATTTTAAATATGAGTAAACAGTTATTGATAGAGACAGTGAAAGTCAAGTTGTGAAATGGCTTGATAAATCTTTGATATTAAGAAAACTCTTAAAAGTCAAGTGATAAGATGAATTTACAATCTCGAGCGATAAGGACTCGATTGCAATTGATAGAACAAATAACTGGATGATAAGATGTTTGCAGTAAATACTTGGTAGATCTTACTACTATTGTAAATAACTGGAATAAAATCTAAAACAACATTTTAAATAGTTTCTTTCAAAGAAAGTACTGATTTGATTATGAAAATTCTTTCAACAACAAGCAACAAGAAAATTGTAACCAAAATTTTTGTAACACATAGCATGGTTAAAAAACTGGTTAAGTGCGTGTCGGTCTTCGCACATTTAGGGTTCCGTATCAAATTTATTTTCAACATTGACTATTTGTATGGCTTTGGGTCAACAAGATGCATCAACTGTGAAAACTTGAAGACTGTAGCTCCAACCGTTTGGCTGTAAAACCTTTGTGACAGACGACGGACAGACGGACTCGTGAGTGATGCAATTGGGTTCCGTTTGGACCCTTTGGGTACGGAACCCTAAAAAGAGTGTCCATGGAGTTTCTAGCACGTTCTTCTCCATAGAGATCTACGCTTTGGAATGTGCAATTACCTTCATCTTTCTGACTGACCGACTTGACAATTCAAAAGTAAGTACCTGTAAGTGGTTTAATTTTTCACTGATAGAAAGCTACCAGCTGCCAGTGGTTGCCCTGTGGTGTGGGCAGTGGTGGCATAGTGAAGTAGGCAGTGGTGACCCGGTGCTAACGGCTGCGTCTTACAAGTTGTAGATCGAGGGTTCTAACCCAGGCAGACGCTTTACTTTGATGTAAATTATTTCATCACCACTGCTCTCAAAACGGTGATGGAAATCATCGCGAGGAAACTGGCCTAGAACCAAAACTTCGAAGACATGTGACATCTATGGCGTTGGGCTCGCGTGGTGGATTACAGCCCACACCACCTTACAGAGAGGAGTCCTGTGTCCCAGCAGTGGGTATTAGGCTGCTATGATCTTTATGTTAAGTGCTTTGGGCACTATGAGATAGGTCACAGGAACATAGAGTCTTAATTTATTTAAGGTGTATAGTTTAGAAATTCAGAAAATCTCCACATGAAATCACACTGTGAAATATCACAAACATACCCGATCACAGACCTAAAGTTTATATCAAAACTAAAATAAACATTATTCTTTCAACACCACACATTTCCACGAAGTCATATTTTTTATTTCGATCATAACAATATGAACTCATAAACGCTAGATTCGTAAAAGCTATCTTTTACCCGATCTTATGTTAAGAAACAGATCTTTTATTGCCTAGCACTGATCAAATGTGGGTAGTGCGACAATTGAGATCCTTTGACAAGTCCGTAAAGTTAATTTTCTCTGTAGTAGACAAATAGCTTTCAAAGGAAGACAATCTCATGAAGACTGTTTCGATAGTCAATGCCTAGCACTGACCAAATTTAGGATTACCTGTTATAATTTTATCTATAATAACTTTCAGAGGATGACAATTTCATGAAGCTTGCGCTTTGGTAATACGAATGGTCACGTGCGTGATTATAAATTAAGAATGTCTATTGATAGACTGTAATTGCTTTATATAAATAACTTTTAATGGTTTTATTGAACATCACGTCTAAACGACTAGTCTTATTTCTTTGAAAAAAATATATGTTACTCTAGACAATATTCGTCGTAATTTGATCTGAGAATATTTGAAATTATATTTTTGTAACATAGTGTAATTAATTTGTAAAGTTATGTCTAACGCGGATAAAAAATTGAGAATCACGCAAAAACTATAAAGCGTATTTTAAAACCTTCACCACCATTTTAGAAGTAAAAGGCAAAGGCATTTCAAAGTAGTAGGCAAAAGTACCAAAAATGGCCGTTTCTGACACTTTTGCCTACTACTTTGGATACGAAACATTTTGAGACCTGTTTTAACAACGTAAAAATGCTTTATCCTCTTTGTAACAAACGTGAAGTTGGATTTTTTAATATTTATTTTCTGTGTTAAGCTACGATTTTTTATGCAATGAGGGCGCCAATGGACCGTTAGTAGGCCCTTAAGGCAGTTGACCCAACGCGGGCCTGCGGACAGCGACCCGGGCCTGCGGACGGCGAGTAATGGGTAGCTCGCCGTTCGATCAGCACCAGGCCCGAGAGTCGACGGCGCGAAGTGTTTCACGCGCGCCTCAAAGAGTTGTCAGCAAACAGGACGGGGCCCGTCATGGCCGATGCCTGCCCAGGGTTGAGGATAAGGATAATAGTTACCTCGCCCCTGGGCATTCAGGGCAGGGAGGAACAGGTTTTAGTCAGTAAGAGTCTGACACGCCCTTCCGCTCCACCCTAGAGCGGGAGATGTCATTGGATGATTTTCCCACCCCACAAAAAAAAGGCAGTTGTCCCGTCGCCGACGAGGAAGCGACTAACTACCATATCGGCTATTTTGACGCTCAAGAAACGTACAATGTACTTATATACAATCCGTAAAAGCAAAATATATGCATATATTAATAGTTGATCGCTAACTGTTCACACTGCCGCCAAGGACTCTCTCCACAAGTTTGTCGCTGAGTGACAAGATCTATCAAAGCTTACTCGCTCAGTGACACTCACTCAGCGATGCTCGCTTGGCGGTCAGAACTCACGTTGAGAGACCAACCAGCGGTCATTTCCCGAACGAGTGGTGCGAGTTATCGCCCGTCGCACGGGAACATTCGCTTAAAGCGTAGCGACAAAGATATCGGAACTGCACACTCGCAACTGGCTGATCGCCAACACATTCACATCATCGTTGGCGGTGGGACAAGTGCCTTAGTTGAAGTTGTAACCAAGTTGTATCTGGTAATAATATAATCCCTCTTCTTCCTCTTTACTGAGGGTCGTGATTCCCCCGAAGTGAAGTCGTTCTCTTTACGATGCTTTGCCATTTGTTACACGAAGTGTTTTACAATACCTACCTTTGGCATTGTGAAGCGCTTCGTGTAATTTTGAGTCCAGCGATGAGCGAATTAGGTTCGACTATCTCAGTGAACTGCAGCCCCTCGGATGTTTGCTATCAACCTTGCGAGTAACCATTAGTTTTTAGGGTTCCGTACCCGAAGGGTACAAACGGAGCCCTATTGCTGTCACTCACGCGTTCGTCTTCTGTCACACAGGTTTTACAGCCAAACGGTTGGAACTACAAATTTTCACAGTCGAAAATGCATTTGGTACGGTACGGAACCCTAAATCTGTGAAGTCTGACACGCGCTTGTCCGGTTTCTGTTCTAGGTTATGTCCACCTTTTCTCGCAATGTGATCGAAAAACTCCAGGATTCTTTGCAGGCAGTTAGTAGAAAGTCTGGCTTGTACCTTCAAGTGGGCTTATTGGTGTGGAATGCAGTCAAGGGAATCTGCAATATTTTTCTCCAGCACCACATCTCAAAAGCATCGGTACAGTTACGATCAGTTTTCCTAAGAGTTCAAGGCAGTAATAATATAGTGTAGTGAGAGAGAGGGTTTGTACCCGGTTGAGGCACGTCCAGGCGTGATGTTATGTTACTTTGTTGTAGTTGGCGAGTTTATGAAAAAAACACACACACAAAATAAATCTAAACACTTCATTCAATCAAAGACACCAAATGCTAGGCGGTCCCTTTCAATTAAAATAATTTACCAGCACATTTACATTTTTTTACATCAAATCATTTCACGTCAAACGAAACATATCTAATGGTGCCATCTGAGGGCTCATATCTGTCAGAAATATAAATTGTATAAAAGTATGAACCTAGGCTTGTCGAAAAAATATCGATATACCTAGTAAACAATATTTTTATTCAGTGTATCGCAATTTTCTGTGGCAAGGCAGATTTGTATCGCATTTTTTTTTGGCTGTGTATAATATTTTTTTGTATCAGTATCACAATAAAAAAGAATAATAAACTAATCAAAAACGCTGCCTACATCCAGTGAAAAACAATCACCATAACTCAAAAAGCTGGAGTTCAGATCACGAAAAATTCCGCATCCAATGGGCTTGTCCTAAAAATATCGATGTATCAACTTTTTAATCGACTTCAAAAAGAAGGAGGTTATCAATTCGGATGTTTGTATTTTTTTTTTTTATTTATGTTTGGGCATAACTCCGTCATATATTGACGGATTTGCAAAATTCTTTTTTGTTCGATTGTGGTTTATTCCGAAATGGTCCCATTTAAATTTCATATAGATCTGATGATGAGTTTCGGAGACAGACAATGGAACTCTTCAAAAATTGACAGCAAATCAACCGCAATTGCTGTGATCAAATGTCTATGTATTGTTAACACAATTTAATGGGCAACCACAACTAAAAAGTGAAAATTAAAAACTTTTTTGCAAAAAAAATAAAACCGATTTCCAAAAAAAGTGCAAAATAACTTTAATTTCGGAAGTCGGTGTCAAAAATCGAAGACAAAAAACCAGAAACACCGACTCCCGAAATTAAAGTTATTTTGCACTTTTTTTGGAAGTCGGTTTTATTTTTTTGTAAAAAAGTTTTTTTTTTAATTATGTCGTGAGCGATATCGATATTTAAAAAAAATATCGATACTTTTAGAAACATTCCACATCCCTATGGTTACCCGCTCCGCCCACGTTGCGCAGGAGCCGATTAGACATCAGAATTATTGAGAAAAGCTCTATTCTAGGCCGTGAGTCAAGTAATGGAACATTTTATATTGTTCTTTAACTTTTATTAGTTAATTGGTGTAGCGTGTTAAGAGGTGGGTAGAGATGTAAAAAGAGCGTTTAAAAAGCACCAAAAATCTTTTGTTATTTCGAAACATCAAACAAATTGATCGGTTGATCAATCTGTTCGATCCTAAATGTAGGATAGCTAATATTTTTGATGGCAGTATTAATATATGGTGATAGTAATTCCAGGAACCAAGTCTTTCTCAAGGATCTCTTTTCAAATCTGTTTGATCAACTAACAAGGACCAGGGATGACGCACCTTTGGCTCGGGATAATAGAATAAGTGTAACGGTTATTGCTAGGCAAGCGTGCTTCATAGTAGATTAAGGCATTATTAACTGCCGATGACCTTGAGTGGATAGATTGCGTGTTCTGTGATGAGCTCACGTAACGCGTCGTACGTCTACCCAGTAATAGGACTCGCCCATCAAGGAGCGCTGTCCGAAATTAGACGCATTATTAATTTTTTAAACATAAAACAACAGGTATTATACTAAAACATAAATAATTAAGTGATCTTTATAATGGTGAAGGTTTCATAAAAATAAGCTTTGTAGTTTTTGCGTGATTCTCAATTTTTTATCTGCGTTAGACATAACTTTAAAAATTAATTACACTATGTTACAAAAATATAATTAAAAATATTCACATATCAAATTACGAAAAACATTGTCTTGAGAAACAGATATTTTTTTCAAAGAAATAAAACTAGTCGTTTAGACGTGATGTTCATTTAAAAATCAATAGAAGTCGTATAAATGTGCCTTTTTTTTGGAGGGGGTGGGAAATCGTCCAATGACTTCTCCCGCTCTTGGTGGAGCGGGAGGGCGTGTCAGACTCTTACTGACTAAAACCCACCCCTGTTCCTTCCCTGCCTGAATGCCCAGGAGTGCGGTAACTCATTTTCACGCTTACTATCTGGTGTGATTGAACGAGCTCACAAAGAGATAATACAAAGTAGAGACGATAATACAACAACAAATGATATCACTGGCAATTCTCATCATTATGAACAACTTTTGTTATGGGGCCAACACTGAAATTGTGAAGAAATGAAATGAAATGAAATGAAACTGAAATGTACAGAACCGCAGATTAAAAAAAAAAAAGATGATAATAGCCAGTATTTTCATTGATCGTTGCATTGTCCTCTCCATCTTGTTTAAAATGGAACCGATTTATATCCTATTTTTAAATTATGACATACGTACTATTAATTTCTATTTAATGATTTTAAAAGCCTACTTTTGGGGGGAAAATCTATAAGTCTTATTATGATTAGACCTGTTGTACTGTATGGGTCAGAATGTTGGGCTATGAAAAAGATGGATGAAAAAAGATTGCATGTGGCGGAGATGATAATGTTGAGATGGATGTGTGGAGTAACAAGAATGGATAAAGTAAATGAGAGATAAAGTACATTAGAAATGAGTACGATAGAGGTAGTTTAAAAGTGGCCCCAGTCAGAACAGAAAAGTTGTAAGGGAACCGCTTATCTTGGTATGGTCATGTAAAGAGGAGGGATGAAACACTTGTAATTAAAAGAGTTATGAATATAAATGTGGATAGATGAAGAGGGAGAGGGAGGCCTAAGAAAGTATGGATGGATTGTGTGAGGAGTGATATGAAAGAAAAGGGAGTTAGTGATAACAGGACAGAATGGAAGAAAAAAACGTGTTGCGCCGACCCCAAGTAACATGGGATAAGGGCAGGAAGATGATGATGATGATTTTAAAAAGCATGCTAATTTTCATATTTTATTAAATTGTTGGCCCGACACACATGAGATACGCAATAAAGATTTGAATTTAGAGTGAATAATGAATCTGGAATGGTTTGCCATCTCTGATGGACTTTATTTAGGTAAGATTTTTTGGTTTTAGTGCAGATATAGTTAGTCAAGTATTTTATAAATATGTAAATCTAGCTTAATATGAATAAAAGAGTATCAAGACTCTAGTTTTGTAGCGACGCATCAATCTCATTATAGACTTTGATACATCTTATTAGATGCCACACATTCCAAGAAACTTTTACAGTAAACATATTTGGAGTGAGTGAACTATTTTGAATTTGACGCCCGCATCACATTCAGACGTACTCTAGAATAAATTACGCTTTATCTACAAGATGGAATCGAATTAGGATCGATGCCAATTTAATCGATTAATGTTCCATCGACGTCGATACATTAGAGATGTGATAGTGTGCATTAGTGGTCCGTTTTGTACTGTTATTATGATAGATTCACTGGGATTGTAATAAAGATCTTTTTTGAAATATTGCTCATGTTATTACAAACTGTTACATTATGATCAGCTATAGTAAGTATACTTGTAGTTATTTTCAATTTATCTCTTACAGCACATTGCGAAAACACGTTTTTGTATGACAAATAAAATTGATACCTATGAGATTTTGATTGAGATGGCAACAACATACAACCTATTTTTATAAAAGTAGTTTTTACAGGAGTCTCTTTCAGGCATTGCCCAATGGATCGTATTTTTATACGTAACGGCCGAATTGCTGTCGTCTTTCTATACATTAATTTGTTATTTCCTGAATATTAAACGACCTGATTTTTTAGTAGCTGACCAGTCTGAATCTGTGCTGGATATGATTAAAAAAACCGGCCCAGTGCGTGTTGGACTACCTACGCACATTTAGGGTTCCGTATCAAATGAGGGAATAATCAAAGATAAAATCTGATTTATCAATATATTGGTATTTTACTAAAATTTCAAGTTAGGTCAATGGGAAGTTAAAAATAATCGGAACAAAATTTTGTGACAGACGACGGACAGACAGACGTATAGACGGACACGTGAGTGACAGCAATAAGGATCCGTTTGGACCCTTCGGGTACCGAACCCTAAAAAAGTCACTACTCGCCGTCCGCACACCCGGGTCTACGGTGGCCGGAGATCGTCTCGCGACGTCCGACGCCCCAAGCGTCTTCTGCGGTGGCTGCTGCTGAGGGCTCACGCCCTGGGTGACTCTGTTGTTGAGCCTCCCTCACACGTACCGCCTCCTCCTTCGCGTGCATTACTGCTTCGCAGAAGGAGGAGACTGCTTCCCATTCCCTCTCGCTCCGTACCATGGCCTGGACAAGGGCCGGGCGCGAGAGGTCGCGGCCGCCAATCGCCTCCACGAGGACATGGCGGGGCTCCGCCCAAGCGGGGCAATATGTTCTCGAATAAAATCTAACCTTATCTAAATATCTATCTTTCATTAAGAACTGTATCACCACTTATCCAGTAGTTTCCAACTTTCGTTCACAGAAACGGACATGCGCTAAGTAGGTATCTATCAATATAGATAAACAATCTCTTGCATTAAGGTCAGCGTAAATAGGTCAAGTGCGAGATGTTCCACAGACTATAAATGTAAACAACGTTTGTCAGTATATCAATCAATATGACTGTGGTGTTGGAATTCGAAATATCTCTGACTGTGGAATAGCAAAGAGACTTGCAAATCGTATTTTTAAAATTGACTTATTTGCCATATTTATACCTACATCATACACCAAGAAAACATATTACTCAAATGTTGGTATAAAGGTTTTTTTTTGTGGGGTGGGAACTCATCCAATAACTTCTCCCGCTCTGGGTGGAGCGGGAGGGCGTGTCAGACTCTTACTGACTAAAACCCACCCCTGTTCCTTCCCTGCCTGAGTACCCAGGGGTGCGGTAACTCATTTTCAGAATTTATCCGCTACCCCTAGGCATGCAGGCACTGGCCACGATGGGCCCTGTCAGTGGTGGCTGATACTCATCTCTTTGAGGCGCGCGTGGAACACTACGCGCCGTCGACTCACGGGCCTGGTGCTGATCGGACGGCGAGCTACCCACTGCTCGCCGTCCGCAGGCCCGGGTAAAAAGGTTCATTTTTGCTTTTTGCATTCGAATAAAGTCTCTATTGAATTTGCTGACAAAATGTTTTGTACCAGTGTCGTGAAAAAGAGAGAAAAGGAACTGCCAAAGTGAGAAAGTCACTTTTCTCTCTTCTATTAAAAATGAACCACTATTTCCCTTGGTCACGGCATCACGCATGAACGGTTGGACCGAATCCTCTAATTCTTTTTTAAAAGTTTCTTATGAAAGAAAAAATTAAGAAAGTTGCGCAGAAAATTAGAAAATTTCAGAAAACATATCGACTAATTAAATTTCGGGCGTTTGACAGTTCATAGCTGAGACAGGCCAACGTCTGTCGGGTCAGCTAGTCATTAATAAATTATCTGAAATTCGAATGTCAAATAGATTTTTATAAGTAGATTTTATAAATCTAGTTTCGTCAAAGACAACGTAGGTACATTTTCTTCTGCAGTCTTCTAAGCATCTATTAAAAAATTTCTAATTCTGCACTAGCATTCTTCAGCCCTAATATTTAAAAAAAAACAACATTTTTATCTTAGGCTTACAAAAAGATCTAGAGCAATAAGTATTGTACGTGCAAAACACGTTTTCAGCTAAAAATAAAGTCTAGAAAATATTCGATTTGCTGTAGATCTAAAACATTCCCGGATAAATCTCCCTTGCGTTCAAGGAAACCAACAATAAATGATGGCTGCCAAACCGCAGATTTTGTCGAATTGTTCTTTAGTATAATAACAATACAGTCTATTTTTGAATGATGTGTCTGTGATCGGGATTTTAGTTCCTAGACGCGAAATTGAGTATAGGTTTTATCCGAGGTTCCGCTTGTGCTAAAATAAGATGTTGCATAATTTTAGAGCTTGCAACACATGATTGTGACGAAGATAAATAGATACGGTATGATCCGTCAAATACACAAACGTATTTTGTGTGTTATAAGATTTATAATTTAATTTAAGTAGGTTTGGGTCGTTTAGGTTTCACTCAGTTACAGTAACTTTACTTCTAGACTAAACTACATTATTTTTGTTCAAAGCAACTGGCATCGTATTTCATGATCAAAATTATCATTAAAAAGTTAAATTCGATTCCAGACGAAAAAAAGTATTTCAGTCAGAAATAGTTTTCAATTTCCGTCCAGAGAACTACATACTGATGAAAACAATCTTACACATATCGCTAGTACACCACTACGTCACTTAGTTTCGTTGCGACAAGGTTTCATTTGGAATACATGTCATTAAACTAACGGTAAAATAAGGTTTGTCGAGTACGCAAAGGGCGACGGAATCAGAACACTGGCCGTATAGAATACAGATCGAAATAGAATGCGTGTGACAATGAAAAGAACTAAATAAATACAACATTCAAATTAGGAATTCCGAACGCGTGTTTTTTTACTGTCTGTACTTTTTAGCGCTTTAACTTTCTAAATAAGCGAGTGTGAGACCACCCTGTATACTTATTATAATAGTAACATGGAACATCAAATTCGAATGTTCAATCGTAACATGTTGAAATTAAAATGAGATTCGGAAAGCTGATTCTCGTACTAAAAAAAAATCTCAAATTCAAGTCGTAATCTCAGCGATAATTAATGCCAAAAAACCAGCCAAGTTTGAGTCGACTCGCGCGCTAAGGGTTCCGAACGAATAATATTTTTTTAATAACTAATGGCACTATATTCTGTATTTTTTTTTTCGAAATAGCGGAGATAGCGGGGGAATGGTCCATTTTCATCTATTTACTGAAATAACTTTAAAACTCATTATTTTAAAATTTTCACGGACGGGACGCTCGGAAACTTAAGACACCACATCACACCACACACCACCAACCACACCACGACCACACCATCGCTTACCATCAGGTGAGATGGTGGTCAAACGCGTGCCTATCAATAATAAAAAAAAAATAGTTAAAAATTTAGGGTTAAAAAATGTTGCGACTGATGAGCGAAAGTTCCTTAAAATACGGGTATTTCTCCTTAGATATTAAAAATACCTACATATTTAGCTAGGTTTTATTTTGATTCATATGGTAAATTAAAAAAAAATACTGCTGTTATTACATTGACAACACATTATCGAGTTTGCTAAAGAAACCGCAAGCTGTAAGTCATCCCAAAGAAATGGGGTCATTGCTCATTCAGACACGACTCCCACCACAATTCATAATATTAAACAGACTTTGTTAATATTACTACGGCTTCTAGTACATGAAACACAAAACTTTTTTTTGGACAAAAGCCAGGACCATATTGACTTTCCTAAATACCAGATTTCATGTTTCCACTAGTTTCAGCCAGCGGCTTCGACCACTTTAAAGTGGATAGTTATTCCAAGGGAACATAGGTATTAAAGGGATAAAAATTCCAATGTCAATGTCCAATGTCCTATTTCTAGGCATGATCTACCCGGGTGACAAGTTTCATCACGTTAATAGTGACTAACAAACAGACAGAGGTATTTTCGCATTTTTAAATTACAAACAGCTGTAAACAACAACAAAAATTTTATCGGGCGTTGTGAAAGGGGGCTAGACGGAAAAAATTCTTACGAAAAGTTGTCACGACACTTTTTGCTATAGTAAGCTATTGTAAGCTGCGCGGCGTCGCATTCTCTGTCTGTCTCTCTCTCTCTCTTATAGAAAGCAAGCCAGATATTTTCATTTCTATTTCGTATATTATTATAATTTAAAAAAAATAAAATTTTATTACAATTACATCACTAATTAATCGAAAGGAACTTCGTTCCATCCGGGTGTCCCTTGACACCTCTCAAGTTTTTTTTTTAAATTATTGATAAAATAGATGAAAACCTTATCTCCGGAGAAACTACGCAGTAAAATTTTGAAAAAAAAAATACAGCAAATAGTTATTTACTTATAGGTTATAGGAAAACCTACAAAGAGTCTATGTTTTTAACCGACTTCCAAAAGGAGGAAGGTCTCAATTCGTCTGTATGTTTTTTTTTTTTGTATGTGTGTTACGCGATTTCTCTGTCACTTGAGAATCGATTATGATGATTCTTTATTTGTTTGGTAGGTCATACTTCAGAGGTGGTCCCATATAAATTTTATCGAAATTGATTAAGAGGCCTCTTACAGTCCACTAGCGCCGCCAATCGAAAAAATGTCATAACTCGTAAATAGAATCAAAAATACAAAATATGTTCTATTATTAGTGTGGAAAAGGCAATAACGTAATTGTATAACACCTTATCAAGACTTGAAATATAGCTGTTTAGCTAAATCGTGCATTCAAAACATAAACGGCCGTTTTTGTTACAAATAGCACTTTTTGAAAAAAATTAACATAAACAAAAAATGTATATACACAGATGACGTTTTGGTTGTCTACAAATGTTTAAATTCCATGTTATTCATTCGGGCATAACTTAAATATTTACTTTTACTTCTGGTGTACAACAATAATTAGAAAAAAAAACTAAAAAGTGAAAAATAAAAAACTTTTTTCAAAAAATACAACCGACTTCTAAAAATTGCAAAATAACTTTAATTTCGGCAGTCGGTGTCAAATAACGAAGAAACAAAAAAATATATACCTGACTTCCGAAATTAAAGTTGTTTTGCAATTTTTAAAAGTCGGTTGTATTTTTTGAAAAAAGTTTTTTTTTAAAACCATGTTGAAGTAATCGTTCGGAACCCTTTGCGCGCCACTCCAACAAAAGTGACACATCTATACCTGCTAACGACTCTTTATGGACATAGATACTAGCACTTAAAGTCTTGTAAAATTGCTTATTATAATAATATGCTAAGCTAATCTTCAAATAAATAGAACAGCAATAAAAGTCTTAACATTGTCCATATTGAACCGGACAGACAGATTCCTTGAAACTTTAGAGTAATCGACTTTCACTATTATCACCGCAGATGCACTATACGTCATATCCTGCCAGGAGACAGGAAGAGATATGCCATTCTATATTTAGCCTGGACATATGCACCTTGTATATCATATATACATTCTTTGTATTGAAAGTAGTATTACTCATTGTAAACTATTATAATGCTTACATGAATCAATCAACGGTATTTTATGAGGCCATTATGATCGCAGAATGCATACTGACAAATTATAATTAATAGTTCGCTTCACATATGGACACGAGACACACGAGGAGCTCGTGGCTAAAGTAATAACAGCCGCACGGGTCGATCCATCAGGTTAAGCTACGCTTGCCGGGGTTGGTCCATGAATGGGTGACCATCTTTACATACCGAGACTCCTCCGTGCCTTGGAAAGCACGTTAAGCCGTTGGTTCCGGCTGTCAATCGTGGATCATTGAGAGTCGTTATGGGTCGTCAGAAGCCCGAAAGTCTGACAACCAGTCTTACCAAGGGGTATCGTATTACCTAGTTACTGGGTTGTGGAGGTCAGATAGGCAGTCGCTTCATATAAAAACTTTTTACAAAAAAAATACAACCGACTTCCATAATGCATTCCATGTAAAAAGTTTTTTATTTTTCACTTTTTAGTTGTTGTACCCCATTTTAAACTAAATTAATAGTAAAGTTATGCCCGAATTGATAGCCCCAAAAATAGGGAATTTGAACATATCAGGGTGAACTGTACAAATCTGTATACCCCTTCAGAGCGTATCAGCGTGATGTAATGTTGTGAAGTGGTGAAAACAATATACAGACATGCGATTGCAGCAATTCTGGAAGGTTTGCTATCATTTGTTGAAGAGTTCCATTGTGTATCTCCGAAGATCTTCATCAGATCTTCACCAAATTAAAATGGGACCACATGTGAAGCAACAGCTTTCAAAAAAAAAAAATCTTCAAAATCGGTTCACGTAGTAAGAAGTTATGAGGTAACATACATAAAAAAAAAAAAAAAAAAAAATACAGTCGAATTGAGAACCTCCTCCTTTTTTTGAAGTCGGTTAAAAATACTGGTATTCAGTTGCATCCGGTTAGACTGAAAGCCGACCCTAAGATAGTTGGGAAAAGGCTAGGCAGATGATGATGAATTCGCTTCACATATATAGGTGAATACACATATGAAACTCAGGCAATTGTGCTATCAGATGGAAAACTTTAAAAGTACTTTTTAGGGTTCCGTAAGCGTACCCGTACCCTATTACAAAGGGTGCGTTTCCATTGAAGGAGGTTGAAATCCTCATAGCGTCACTCGTCTCGTCTGTGATTGGACGATTCCTGCACATCTTCGCCACGCTCCGTCCAGCTCCACTTCAGTGGAAACGCACCCTAAGCCTCCGCTGTCCGTCCGTCCATCCGTCTGTCCGCGGACTGTATCTCATGATCCGTAATAGATAGACCGTTGAAATTTTCACAGAATGTGTATTTCTGTTGCCGCTATAACAAAAAATGATAAAACAAAAAATTAATTAAAGGGCGTTCCCCTACTAGAAACATGTTTTTTGCCTTTATTTGCTCGATCTTAATAATGGCAACAAGTAGACGCTTGAAATGCTCACAGAGTTTGTATTGCCATAATCGCAAAAAAATAAAAAAAATTGTGGCCCTCTCACAGAGAGGAGGCCTGTGCCCCAGCAGTGGGGACATTAAAAAGGCTGATGATGATGAAAATTTGATGGTACGGAACCCTTCATGTGCGTGTCCGACACGCACTTGACCGGTTTTTTTTGCCTGTGCCAGGGCTTCGGTAACTCTTTTGAACACTCCCGTGACACTGGCAGAACTATACGAGTACCTTGTGAGGTAGATTCTATCTTACCAAAGCGGGTTGGTCTTGAATGTGTGTAGATTTACAACTCTATCAAGCGTATGGAGTACTGCTCTCATCTTTGGGACGGATCTGCCAGATACCAGCTTGATGCCATTGTAAATTGAGAAACGAGCCAAGAGGATCATCGGCAATGATAGGCTCGTTGAGTCGAAGCTCCAAAGTCGTGAGCATAGACTATCATAGTTGCTAGCCTGTCGGTTTTCTATCGGTTGCATTTTGGGGAGTGTGCGACGGTATTGCATAACTTGATTCCGTCAAGCCCGTTTCATCAAGGGACCACAAGACGTACGGCGAAGAGCCACCGGTTTATGGTGGACATCCCATCCATACGCACAAAGCGTTTTGAGAACACATTCATTGTGCGCACAGCTAGGGAGTGGAATTCCCTACCGGAGTCTGTGTTTCCTGATAGCTACAACCTGGGAGTATTTAAGTCAAGAGTGAATAGGTTACTTCTAGGCAAGCTTGCTCCATCTTCGACCACATCATCGCTTACCATCAGGTGAGATAGCGGTCAAACGCGTGCCTATCAACAATAAAAAAATAAAAATAAACAATTTTTTCTGCGTGTGTAAGCTCGGAGCGCTCGGTGTCATAGAAAATAGCTTACGCACACAGAAACAACGTGCACATGAATGTACACACATCCAAGACCAACCCGCCTTCGTGAAATAGAATATTTAAACTTGGCTAGTTTTTAACAGATTTATTTCTTTCTTTGTTAGTAGCCCAAGTTATAATCATACTAACGCCAGTTCTAATATAATAATAATAATAAAGCTTTATTTGATTCCACAATAATTAGATTACATTAATTCATTAATTTATTTTTGATATTTAATAATTAATAATTGTATTACTACTCATGCAGTTTCATCTCCTTTTAATGTGGACCCCCTCAGGGTAAAAGCCTCCCCCAAAGAATTCCATTTATCCCTATCTTTAACTGTGTTCATCCAGTCTCTTCCTGCAACGGATACAATCTCGTCCTGCCACCGGGCGCCCGGGCGACCTCTACTTCTCACGCCATGCGATCCTTTCCATTTTGTGATGTTAATTGTCCATCTATTGTCACCGCATCTCCCAACATGGCCAGCCCATCTCCATTTGAGACTCTAAGAGAAGTGTAGAGCATCCTTTACCTTGGTTATTTTCCGAATTTTTATGTTTCTTACTCTATCTCTCAGTTTTATATTTAAACAGCTCCTTTCCATTGCCCTCTCAGTTGTTTATATTTTGTGTCTTGCCTTGTGGTCATAAATCCATGTTTGGCACCCATAGGTAAGACAGGGTAAAAATGGGTTCTAATATACGTCGATTAAAACTGATGAATGAACCATTATTCTTGCGATTACTTAGGGGTGGGATGTTCCTACAACTTGGCCACACGCAAATTATTTAATGAAAACTAAATTCCTATTTGCCACTGTAATCAAACACAAATAAAATAGATAGAATAAGGTAGACGCCAAAAAATAATCTTGGTCTGTCAGTTAGATTATCAAAATATTTGTCACGTAATCAAAAACCAGCCAAGTGCGAGTCTATTTTTTTAACCGACTTTCAAAAAAGGAGGAGGTTCTATGTTCGACTGTATGTATGTTTTTTTTTTTCTTTTTTTTATGTATGTCCGCGCATTTGTCGGTCAGTTGTGGACCGATTTTCAAAATTCTTTTTTTATCCGAAAGAATATACTCCCGAGGTGGTCCCATATAAATTTTATCGAAATTGCTTTAGCGCTTTTTGAGAAACTGAACAAAAAAGAAAAATACGCATATCTTGATGACGTTTTTGTGTTCTCCTAATGTTTAAATTCCACGTTCCATGGTATTGGGCTTTTCAGTTCTGGGGTATAACAACTAAAAAGTGAAAAATAAAAAACTTTTTTACAAAAAAAACAACCGACTTCCAAAAAAGAAATACAAAATTTAAAAATAACTGTAATTTCGGAAGTCGGTGTCAAATAGCGAAGAAATAAAATACAAACACCGACTTCCGAAATTAAAGTTATTTTTAAATTTTTAGTGTATTTCTTTTTTGGAAGTTGGTTGTTTTTTTTTGTAAAAAAGTTCTATAAAAACGGCGAAAAAAATCATGTCTGTTGTATGGGAGCCCCCTTAAATGTTTATTTTATTCTGTTTTTTAGTATTTGTTGTTGTAGCGGCAACAGAAATATAACATCTGTGAAAATTTCAACGGTGTAACTATCACGGTTCATGAAATACAGCCTAGTGACAGATGGACCGACAGACGGACGGACAGCAGTCTTAGTAATAGGGTCCCGTTTTACCCTTTGGGTCATCATCATTATCATCTCAACCTTTTAATGTCCCCACTGCTGGGGCACAGGCCTCCTCTCTGTGAGAGGGTGTGGGCCGTAATCCACCACGCGGGCCCAATGCAGGTACATCTCACATGTCTTCGAATTTTTGGTTCTAGGACATGCCGGTTTCCTCACGTTGTTTTCCTTCACCGTTTTGAGAGCAGTGGTGATGAAATAATTTACACAAAGTAAATCACCCAAACGCAAAGGGTCTCACAAACCCTTTGGGTACGGAACCCCAAAAATTAAGACGATACAGTGCGTTGAAATATCGCGTGACCTAGCAGTGACGTGACTACCACCTACACCTACCATATTTGACTTAGATGCATTTTATCTTTGTTTATTTTTATTGATTTGCAAAGAATATGAGTCCAATATTTTTTGATTATCTAGTTGACTGACTAAATAGAATTATAATTTTTTTGTCCAAGAATATTGCCTGATCAACTACTATTACGACTTCAAACAAGAAGTTTAGACGCTCATTGAATTTGAACGCGAATAGTTGAACAGTCTGAGTTCAGTAGTGGACGCGGTCTGCATAAGATCGGCATTCTCCATGCTTGTCATCACTGTGTTATGGTGACGTAAACCTCTGGCCGTGGGTTCACGGCCAGAGGCAGCGAGGGAATAGAGCTTAGTAGAGGTGGGGTTAAATTAGGAGGAGTTATCGATGAAATTTAATTAAATATTGACGATTTTCTATAAATCAGACGCTCATCATTATTCTTCTTCCCTTATGCCAATCTATTTGGGATCGGCACAGCATGGTGGTTTTCTTCAATAGGTACATCTCAATTTTCCGTCATCTTTATCATCATCATTTCAGCCGAAAGACGTCCACTGCTGGACATAGGCCTCCCCCAAGTGTCGCCACAACGACCGGTCCTGCGCATCTCGCATCCATCGGCTACCCGCAACCCTCACTAGGTCATCGGTCTACATTTTGGGAGGCCTTCCAAAGCTGCGTCTTATGGTACTCGGTCGCCACTCCAAAACCTTTCGGCCTTATCGACTATCTGTTCTGAGAGCAATGCGCCCTGCCCACTGCCATAGTTTGGCGATTCTTCGGGCTATGTCGGGAATCTTTGTTCTTCTGCGGATATCTTGATTCCTTATTCGTTCACGCAAGGAAACTCCGAGTAGCCCTCTCCATTGCTCTTTGGGTGACTTTAAAACTTCTGATGAGGCTCATTGTGAGGACCACTTTTATTGTCATCTTTATAGTCAGCTATATCATCTTTCATACGATCCGTTCATGGTTTTGTTAATCTTCTGTATTCTTGTAAATAACTAATACATACTAGAAACTTCAGACACCAGGCCCAATCACAGCATCTCGCTAAAATTGCATTTGGCTTAAAACTGCAGTTTGCGCTACAATTAATACCTACGCGAAATATAATGTATGTCAATGCAAGGATAATCGTTTATAATGTTCCTATTGCTGGGTTTCGTGACTGGGGCACAGCAATCCTCTTTATGAGAGGAAGTGGGCTGAGGGCACCTCACTGGATTGTTTGAAAGAGGATTTTCAACGATTATTATTATTTGACGATTTCCAACCCCAAAAAAAAGGCAGTTTTTCGAATATTCATGTTCATTTATAACTCGAAGAAAATGAGTCCTCTTAGTAATAATTAGAAGAACTCTACTACCGGGCAAGTTGTCTAGCCCCTCACTATCCAGGAAGCATATTATATTTAATATGTCATCTGCATACGAGCTTGTAACATACAAAATGCCTATAGCATATGCAACGCATGTCCCATAGCCTTATAGACAGCATAAAAACTATTAGGGCCCGCTACCTCACATACAAATTAGTATATTCCCATATTATATCAATTAAAATTCAAGGAAATTCATTGAACTCCGTCTATGGTTATTATCTCCAGAAAGGTAGGTTCTTATGTAATAATAAGTTAGTACCTAACATTGTGTAAAACCATTATTATATTATAGTTTTATTCACTTTGATTATTCGTTCGTATTTACATATCAATTATTGATTCCATTGGGTGTGTCTGTGCTGTTGCCCCATAAGATAACACCGTATTTCAGCCATATCCTGTGTGGAAGTTTTTTGTTATATCAATTCTACTTAGAGGGATATGAACAAATATGACGAAATATTGAAATTTATTTCCTAGAAGCTAGAATAAATTTTAGTTTGTGGAAGATACAAGTAAAAAAAGTATATTTATGACTCACACAGAAAAACACAAAATAATGTAAAATATTAACAAGGCATGACAGCTCACTAATAATAAAAAAAAAACAACAAAATAATAAAACAGAAAAGACGTGTGCGAGGCCAAAAAGGTTCGTATCTCAGCAAATGATACGATATTTAAAAAAAAAAAGTATGTTGTCCTCATCAGCATAAAGAGCAATTTAGTTCATAGGTTAGTTTACAATGAACACCTAATCAATTTGGCTTCTTCTTCTGTTCTTTGTGGGCGACTTCTCCATCATGTCATCCATCTTCTTAAACGTCTAATAAATCTTTCTAGAGTCTTTTATAATTAACACAATTTTGGGACCTTCTGTTGTTTTATATAATTACAAGCTTTTATTTAACTTGCGGTGTATGTATATACATAAGGTTGTCCGTTTCAAAATTTGCAAACCATTTTTCGACTACTTGTTGGTTTCAAAAAATTTGGTATACTAAGTTCAAAGACAATGTAATATTATGATACCATCGAGCTGATCTGATCATGGCGCCGGGCTTTAGGGACTGGAACTCCCTTTTTTTTGTGGGGCTGGAAATCATCCAATGACATCTCCCGCTCTGGGTGGAGCGGGAGGGCGTCTCAGACTCTTACTGACTAAAACCCACCCCTGTTCCTTCCCTGTCCTGAGTGCCCAGGCGCGATGTAACTCTGTTTCGAATTTATCCTCAACCCCTGGGCAGGCATCGACCATGACGGGCCCCGTCATAGGACTGGAACTCCCTAATAGAAATTCTTTTCATTTAAGTTGAAGGAGCTCGTGGCTTTTTTTTTAGTTGTAACAGCCGCATGGGTGAATCCCTCAGGTTAAGCTACGCTTGCCGGGGTTGGTCCATGGATGGGTGATCATCTTTACATACCGAGTCTCCTGCGTGCCTCGGAAAGCACATCAAGCCGTTGGTTCCGGCTGTCAAACGTGGATCTTTGACAGTCGTTACGAATCGTCAGAAGCCCGAAAGTCTGACAACCAGTCTTACCAAGGGGTATCGCATTACCCAGTTACTGGATTGTGGAGGTTATCTGACCTCTACAATCCAGTAACTCCATAGGCAGTCGCTCCATATAAAATACTGGTATTCAGCTGCATATAGTTAGACTGAAAGCCGACCCCAAGATAGTTGGGAAAAGGCTAGGCAGATTGATTGATTGCTAAACAGCATTGAATTTCACCCAAAATAATTGTAATTACAATCTTGACCGGCGGATATACCAACTCGGCTATACTTAATCTGTAAGCCTTTTGCTAATTCTAGTTCAACACATAATAGATCTAATTATGTTTTAAGGTATTCAGTAAACATGTTGCATCATTAGTTAAATATAGACATTACGTTCAATAAACATAATCAGTTTATTCTAAGATTTACGGCAGCACATTGTATGCATTGGGATCAAAATAAACTTAGGATACATTTCGGGTTTATTACTGGTCTATGTCTTATTCTAGATCTGGTTTGAGAATCTTTTTGGCACGATTCCTATGTCTTTGCTAGCGTTTATTAGTTTAAAATTAATGTCGAAAGCTTGAAGTTTACCTGTTGCCAAAAATATCATGTTTTTACGGTTGGTATTTGTTAATTGTATAACATGAAATCAATCAATGTCTTAGGGGAAACTTTCAATCTAAAGAAGCCACCAGAGCCAGATGAATCTTCAAAATGTGTCCAACGGACCAGACACATGAGATATGAAGACTGAGATAAAGGGAACCAAAATCGATAACTCTTGAATGACAGAATGTTCACGACGTTCCAATTCATCGAAGACTGTCAGCCGTTTTCGACCAACGATGCTGATTGGACTAATATTTTTATCATATATTGAGCTATGATATAGAGCTCAAAGCTCATGAAAATATTCATAACTAATCATCAATATCCTTTTACAGCTCATAGCTCTAGTAACATACAATCCTTTTCTTCCTCCACACAATAACTAACTCATTAACTCACTCGTTCTTCCATAATCTGCACTCTACTGTCACAGAGGTTACAGATAGCTCGAACGTAATGGGTCAAACAAATGTCGATATCCGGCGATACATCTTCCACGAGGAAGCGATAATACGATGTGCGAATGATAACGCTGTTGGTCGTGGGGAGTTAGGGTGTGGTGTTGGGGCTGTCTGAAGCGAGAGCGGTAGCGGAAATCATATGGTGTTCCATAAACTCTTTTTTTTTTGGGTGCGAATTTATCAGATGATTTGATGAGAGCTGTCAGACTCTTACTGACTATAACCCACCCGTGTCTATTCAGTGGCTCTTTGCGTTCAAAGGCCGCGGTAACTCTTTCCAATAATCCCGCGACCCAACGAGAATAGTCTATGTCAGCGACATTATTCCCAATTTCCCAATACTTAAGTAACTGCATAATCGCTTGTCGCTCTCGCTTCTACCAAAACCTGGTCCCAATCAACTAAGGAGCTTATTATTGACGTATCAACTTATAAAACCTGCATAATTGAGTAGCCCTCGATCAGCAAGTAACTGTAGCAGTGATTTATCTGACATGGGCTTAGATTATTGATATTAGTAGAAAGGCTATAATTTTTTTTTGATAGATGATAGAGTTCGTACGAAGTAACTGTTTTCGTGCTAATCACCACGCTCCTGCCCTTATTCATGTTTTACCTGCGATGGTAAGAATGTCGTCGGCCAATTTCACGCCTCACACTATACTTGCAGAGAGACAGTATTACTAGAATTGAACAACAACAAATAAAAATAAAGAATAAACATATTGCAGGTTTTCAATGTAACCTGAAGTTTATAATGTGAACTTGATCAAATCTGATAACAAAAATTAACTTTATAATTATAACATCTAATTCAAGTCTGCTGATGTTGCTCCTTGGTACTTTCAGAAAGTAAACGGCAGAGCTTAAAAAGGCAAAAATACAATACACAGATATAGATAAAAATAGAAATAAGATTTGATTTACAGGCTCGCGTTTGACCATTATCTCATTACCTGATGACAAGCGATGATGTGGTCGAACCTGGAACATGCTCTCCTTAAGAAACCAATTCTTTTTCTTTTCATCTTTGGGTCTTTAAATCTTCAAGGCTGTAATTTATAATAGGGAAGTACTAATTCGTCGCGGGCACAGCCCCTGGCAGGAGCCAGTCTATAAAGAAACATTGCGTTGTATCGAATGCAAGGTTCGTACGGTTCAAATAGTAAGGAGAAAAATAAGAAGCACCCTTATATACAGATATAGAAACATAGCATTTATATGACTGTATGACCGATAGCGTAACGTCCAAGTCAAGACTATCAAGGCACTAATGTGTGGTCACATCACGGCCTCGTAAAAAGGACATAAATGCTTACAAACAGTTACGACATTCTTTGTTGTGTACTTTTATGTGATTCTGAGTTACTGTTGTTAGTTTAAGTTGCCATAGGATATGTCCGGGTCGAAGTTGGTTTTGAAAGGACGAAGTGTGATTGTATTAAAAGTCATGGAATTGGTGCCAGAGGAAGGACGGCGTCGCCGAGGCCGGCCCAGAAAGCAGTGGCGAGATACTTGGACGGGCACCACGAAGGCTGGTTTGAGGTAGTGCAAGAAAAGAGTGTAACATTACAAACAGCCTTTTTGTGGAGCTTTTTCGGGCGCCAAGAGGTCCCCGACGATGCGACATTCTGTCAGCAATAACGATTGCCAAATTTTGCTTGAATTTTACTTTGTCTAGGGCCCAAAGGCTAGAAAAAGTGCTTTGAATTGCCTGTCCCACTTCTGTACCGAAAAGGCCGCTTTTTCAAAAGGCGTACAATGATCACTTACTGCAAGCTGGTGATTTTAGATTTGTTATACCCTTAGGGTACACTAAAACACCATGCAACAGAACGCCATCAGATGTGCCGTCAAATCCTGACAGACTCCTCTCGCTTCGCCCACCTTCATCCATCTTGTCATTAACGCGAGCTGAGATAATTTGTGGCATAATCAATTTACATGTCTACGACTTCCTGAAATTTTATAATTGGCAACGACCATAAAAAACCTATGAGTTATTTAATGTATTTTCGTGTAAATGTGACGCAAACCGCCAACTTGTACAGTTTCCAATTTTTCATTCTATCTGGCGTGAGCGTCGTGTCTACGGGTGATAAAAACCATTAATCATTTTGCTATTATAAATCTTCTATTGAGTGAAATTCTACTTAAGATAATGATAGCCACCATATTTGATTAATCATAGTGCATTGATTAGCATTCAGACAGTAGGACGATCCTTAACCTTATGACAGAATTGTAGCGACATCTATGACGCCACATACGAACTAAACACAAATCCTGCACCACACAATCAAAGTTCTCCGTGCGATTTGAACATATACAACAGTCCGAAATCAACCATCGGACGGTTGCCGAGACCAGACACAACACCCGTCTGGTCGGAGGATCCTCCCTTTTCAATGGAGCTTTGCGGGACTTTAGACCCTTTTCCACATGCCTCTATATCATCAACATATCATCATCGACAACTTCACTTCGCCCACTGCTGAGTATTTGCCTCTCCTTTCTTGTGCCAATCCCCAGTTTTGACAATGCAGTCTCTAGCAGCGACCACCGAAGCATTTCGTGCTCTGTGTTTTACACCACAGACAAGAGAAGAGGAGGACCTGTGGTCAGGTGTCCACGTGGTACCAACCAATAAAAAATATAAAAAAAGGGGCCACGTGGTAGAATATTTTGGTTTAATTCCCACAAGAACATGGAAACATTAATCATTATAATGTACTAATATCCGGTACCAATCAAAATGATTCATACTCTTTTGACTACATACCACTGAAAATATTATGATGACCTGGTTGTGTGGAAACTGTAAACTTTGAGAGGAAGTGCTTTTTTTATGGGAGGCGGTGACGTCATCAGAAATTTCAAATTTCGAATTATGATTGTGGTTCCAAAAGTCCCGATGTACTTTTTAGGGTTCCGGGTAACCAACGCGACCCTATTACTAAGACTCCGCTTCTTCTTCTTAGCGTGTCGATGGCAAATTTAATTAAAAATTATGTTTGGCCCAGTATTCAGCGACGGCAATTGCATTCGCTGACGCAGCTATAAGGTCCTCACTTGTACAGGTGACAGGGCATGCGGAAGACTAAGACTCCGCTGTCCGTCTGTCTGTCAGCGGGCTGTATCTCATGATCCGTAATAGGTAGACAGTTGAAAGGGTTCAGTTTTTCAGTTTATGGTACGGGTTCCGTACCATAAACTGAAAAAAAATACCAAAAAGAAACACGTATAGAAACATGTTTTTGTTGTTTTTTTTTCAGTTTATGGTACGGAACCCTTCGTGTGCAAGTCGGACTCGCACTTGGCCGGTTTTTATTGCATTTTTATTTTTAATGTTGAATTGAGAGTGCCATTTTATTGTTAGTTTTCTAATTTTGAATTTAGCCGTTATGTTTTACTGGGAATATTGGCTCTGATGAGTGAGGTCATGATATAAATAAATAAACTGTTGCAGTGCAGTATTATGATAGTACTAGCTGCGCCCCGCGGTTTTACCCGCCCAGACCGGAATAAAAGGTAGCCTATATGTTAATCTAGGCTATAAGCTATGTACATACCAAATTTCATCCAAATCGGTCCAGCCGTTTGAGCATGAAGAAGTAACAAACATACACACTCACAAACTTTCACATTTATAATATTAGTAGGATATATACTAAGTAAAAGAGTCTCTCTTTTGCTTTTCTCCATACTAATCTATATCTTCCTCATCTGCCTCAGTGTACCGATACCATCTGCTATTGTCAGGCCATTAATAACAAAGTCTAACGGACCAGCCAGTCCAGTCATTTTATCTATTAACAACACCAAGAGATAAATGACATAATCCCGACCATCAAGATATAGGTACCAACATAATTCAATAAAACAAAAGCGCCCGACGATTGTCTCAAATCACATGAGTGCAAGCATTATCTTCGATTGAACGTCTACAGTAAAATATTAAGACCCAACAGCAAAACGGCGCAATTACATCACGATAAAACTCACAAACCTCAACTTTGTAACCTGGAAGTTAAAGTTCAAGTTTTATTGGACGTTTGACGGTTGTAAGTGTCATTTTATGGTCTGAATTGTATGTGAGATGTAATAAATTTCAATTAATGTTGTCAACAATGTATATGGCATTGTCTTACTGTTGAGGTTTGGCTATACTGTGGCAGTTACTATGAAAGAAATAAAGGAGACATATTGGTTTCTAAGAAAAATTTTTCTGGTGATGAAATTCGATCTGGACAAAAAGTTGACGTATGATTTTATTTTAGTGTTGAAGATTGTTAGTAGTTTTTTTTCCTTTGCAATATGGATGTCCTGTATTGTATTTTTTGTGAGTTTTGGATTTCGTTTTCTGATCTTGCACATTGAAATAAGGTCGTTTTTCAAGTCCACTAATCAGCAATCCATGCATCATTTATCCATCATCATCATCATCATTTCAGCCGAAAGACGTCCACTGCTGGACATAGCCCCCCTCCCCCCGTCCCCCTTTGTAGTGTTGCTACAACGACCGGTCCTGTGCATCTCACATCTATCGGTTACACGCGACCCTCACCATTTCCATATATCCACGCTTTTCATTAATTTGACCAATATCATCCTCATTCTCTTGCACTTATCCCAATTTATTTGAGGTCGGCCCAAATTCTTCTTCCGTCCTTCTTGACAATCGTCAACTAAGCAGTCCTCCCTTTCTGCCCAATTTTTTCTTCGCAATCGTGTTCTTCATTGCTGAAGGTACATTATAAATCGATGTCCACCGATCAATGTTCTGCATTGTGTCTATCAAATACACCTGCTGGAAAGCTTTCACGAACTCACTTGTGAACTGCTTCCAGGCCACTCTGGCTTCGGCTCTTCTCAGAACAGTGGTAACAGTGAGATCTGGTAACTCCTTGATCTGGTCAGACCAGCGGGCAGGTGAAAGCCCACGTGGTTTTTCTGCTCAATATGTGATGACAATTCACTGCAGCGTTCATTGGTAGACCCATGTTTAGGCTAGGAAGTTTATGGACAGATATTGATATTAACACTACCGGACGTCCCATTACTCATGCCTTACCAATACCATATAAGTCATTAAACCCATAAAAGTAATTAATTATGTATGTACAAAGAAATACGCGTATTATTCTCAAATAAACCCTTAAGTGATGTCAAATGACGGTCAGAGGCCATTTTCAACCAATTTAAATGTAAATAAAATTGAATCGATTGTGTGCAGTTATTTATTGCCATGGCGTGTGCATCTTTATTATTATGTACTATTGTTTGTTGAGAAGTTAATTTATTAACTTTGGTACAGGGTGCGAGTATATTGCTTTATTTAAATATATGTTGGTTAATAAGTTGTAATGCAATGTTAAAGATATTTTTATGTTCCTACTTTTCCACTGGTGGCGATTGATTTATGTGTTATTTTTCCATATTTTTCGTATAAGTTTCTGCATTTCGGTTCATCAAAGATAGTTTTAAGAAAATTCAGTAATTCGTTGAAGGTGATTTATTAAAAGCAACATATATTTTATAGAATCGTAAAAACCTGAAAGACATTTTCATAATTTGTATTTTTTAAGTGCACATAATTCCAAATGTAGAGCAGTCGTAAAATATTTCGAATGCATGAATTCGTAAAATGTAGGTCAAAACAATAAAAGTACAGAAAAATATCTATCTTCTATTTTGAGGTGCAACGCACAATTTAAATCCTGTAAAAGTGGTGGTCTTAAAAATCCATTCCTTGCTTCATAAATTGTAAAAGCTATTATTGTAAGAGATATGCCAATAAATAATCACGCTTTTCCTAAAATCTCTGGAACTGTAAAATTAACTAAATTGAAAAAAAATAACGATGAGTAGGTATTCAATAAGAAAGAATTTCTATTTTTTTTAAACCAAGCCCGCCACATTATTCCCAAACCACTGTAACTTCTGTAAGCCAGAATCAACAGTGGCGACCACCAGAAAAACGCCGAGGCAATGAAGCTCGACGAGTCCCAGAGAAACGATTAAACTGTATTGGGTCCCGCAACGAAATTAATTAGAAAAGACAGCGGAGGAGTAAGAAAAACATATTTTCCACTTCCCTTCTAATCAAGCGGAAGACAGAACAAAACTTGGCCATTAGGCACAGAGGGGGTTTTTACAACTGAGGTAAGCCCAGTTGCCAAGCACCACTGGTTAAAAACACTAATATTAATGGGTCCTAAAATTGTGAGCTGTTACATTTGATTCCAATAATAGGTATGGCAATTTTTTTTTTAAAATAAGATATAAGTTTTTCAAAACAAAGTAACAACAGAGAAGCTTGTTATAATATATACCCCTGTAGAATAGTAGTAAAATTCACACCACCGACATAATTTATGTACTCTTACATAAGAGCATACAAAAACCACCATTTGCATTCACAACGCACCCGATTAATATTTCTATAGCATCAGGAATCATTCCCACTTCCTTGTACGTGGAGTGCATTTTATTGGTAATCTTCCGTCCCTTTCCTCCATACCTTCAACTGTGTCGGTTAGAGTGAGATGGATGGTTCCTCGGCCAACGTCTTATTGCAGTCAATCATCTATATTCGTGGTAGCTAGTGGAATATTATCGTCACTTCCGGTGGAGTCGTTGACTTGATGAAAGGTTCGCTTGTAGTTTCGACTATCAATTTTATTGATGGATTGACTGGATCTTTGAGTCTATCAAACTGTCTGTCTGATATGGTAATTGCGAAATTGTGGAGTTTCTCTGATGTAATTTTAGGGCTTGAGAATTTGTTTCGCTTTATTTTTCATGATCTGCTTCTTTCTTCTGTACAATATCTACAGTTAATAAACTGTTTCAAAAGTAAACCCATGAGTTTAAAAATAACTCCTTACTGCAACCTTAATCAAGAACTCTTTGGGATTTGGCTACCAGAGTTTGTCTGACGTTTTAAGAAAAAAATGAAATCTTCTAAAAAAATATGCTACCAACTAAAAGAAAAGTCACAGCAATCGAATAGATATCAGTGAGACCAATAGTTATACTACGAGAATCTTCGTTGATATCGACTGCTCGATAGTCTACAGATACTTAAATGAAGATTGTCACTTCATTTCCTCGAACTATTATAATATCTTCTGTGCCAACAGTAGTTTGAATAAGTGTTTTGGCACTGCTTGTTATATTTCCAATACCACGGGACTGTCTTGAAACTCTGGAAGCATTATAAGTATATGGATTTTGGATAATCAATATTTACGAGTGTTTTCAACTGTTTATAATCAAGTGCCAAATATTCTGAGAAGTCCAGTTTATACAGGAAATTATCCAGATTTGAAAAGTTAATGTATTTCCAGAAGAGGGTTTTGCTCGTCGATTGCGTTTTGAGTCAGTGTGGGATACAGACGGATTAGTGAATCAGGTTATTTATAGATATGTCTTGATATCACCATGCTCTATTAACTAAAGTAAGTTTGGAAGAGATAGGTAATATTGTTTATTTGTAGAAGGAGATCTTGGAAGCTATACTATCCCGAGTGCTACTACTTTTTAGGGTTCCATACCCGAAAGGTAACCAACGGGACCCTATTTCTATGCCTCCGCTCTTCGTCTGTCTGCCAGGGGGCTGTATCTCACGATCCGTAATAGCTACACAGTTGAAATTTTCACAGAATGTAAAACATTTAACCCAAAATAAAACAGGGTTTTTTTTCAGTTTATGGTACGGAACCCTTCGTGTGCGAGTCCGACTCGCACTTGATCGGTTTTTTTGGGGAGCAGTTGAGGAAAAAAGTTGGTTTGGAAAATGCTTTGGGACTGTAACGGATCAACAAAACAATGTTGCATTTGATGTTCATTCTGTTTTGATGAATTTATCGTATCAGAAGATAATTCAGATAGAAAGGTGCGTTATCAGTTATCTTCCTTTGATAAAAAAATCTATTGCAGAATCCTATCCGTATGTTAAGTACTTTTGAACCATATTCTTTGCCCTTTTATAACTTCACAATATACTCTGGTAGAACCCAGAACGATGTGCTGGTATATACCAGCACATCGTTCTGTGTTCTGTGTTGAAGCCCATATTTCGGTAGATACGGCACAAAAACAAAAGAGGTTGCACTTAAAGAGGTTCTCAAGTACGGGTACAATGTGGTCAGTATACTGCGATATCTTAACGTTTTGAAGCACTGCTTCTCTGGAGACTTATTGGTGCGGCTTGGAACAGAGGATTCGTGGAGAGGACTTAGTTGATATAAATTTTAATATTTTTGAATTCTTTGCTTTACCTTTAAAGTTTTGAATACAGTTAGTTTTAATAAAAACTGTAAAGAATGTTCTGAAAGAATGTCTTCTTATAATTTCACCATTAACGGCCATCAGAGGTATTGCAGTAATTTTTAATTTTACTGTTCCATTTACTGCATGTGGATCTTTATCGTAAACTTCACGCGCGTGGTAGTACTTCCCCACTATAAATAATAGCCTATGTGCTATTCCAGACTATAATCTGTCTCTGTACCAAATTTCATCCCGATGCGGTCTGCCGTTCTGGCGTGATTGAGTAACAAACCTACGGGTACGAATATAGTCCAATTTTCCAAGAGTTTTCGAAGAAATATGCACTCGCTGGATTTTTATGTTTTTTTTTTTTTAATCTAAGTCTTAATTTTTCCTCAAGAGGCGACTCCACTACTTCTCAACCAATCGTAAGACAGTCCGTAGACTCCCCCTAATCAAACAGTCCAGACGCTGACGAGTGGCTTGTCGCGTGTATACCAAGTAGTTATATGGTGCTTAACTTATAGTCCTTTTCCTTTTAAGGGTCACTAGGAGAATAAATTATAATTTTATTGTAAGAAGTTCGTAGGAAGGTGACGAAAGTGTGACGAATTTTGGTGACAAATTTATCTGACTTTTGAATAAGAAACTGGCCAAATGCATGTCGTATTTCGCACATTAAGGGTTCCGTACCAAATAATGGTATTTGTTAGTAAAGTTTACGTATTAATAAATATTATCACCAAATTTCAAGTTCATCGGTCAATGGAAAGTTACAAAATTCTTCGTAACAAAATTTTGTGATACACTACCGACGGACAGACAGACGGACACGTGAGTGACAACAATAGGGCTCCGTTTGGACCCTTCGGTTACGGAACCCTAATAATTGACCCTAAATGTCAAATTAAATTCAGCTCTTTAGTAATAGTTCTAAAGCCATTAAAGAACGTTCTTAAAATGCTGTAACTGATCTCTCAGTGTCCCTGACTTTCACCAGCACCACACCATTAGATACCTCACAGTTCCTACTGCTAATTACTCTGAACAAAGGAGATGGAAACATCACTAATTAATTAATAGAATGCAATTGTTAATGAAAATCAACGGTATTCTAACTGCGTGTACGCAGGTATGCGGTAACGGTTGGAAAACACGTGTAAAGGTACCTCTGGGTACATTTATTGTGAAGAATGTTGATTAGGTGATGATTTTATTATGTATTTTTAGAGCACTAACTTCTGCCAGCCGCTTCGCCTGCTTAAAATTCGTACTTCTCCCACTAAAAATATACTATCTACCCGCCTTAGCTTCGCACGGGTGCAATATTATTTTATTCGATTTCTCAAAATTTAAAAATAACGCAATGATTATCAAATGTATCCGACAAGTACCTACGTGGCTTAGAGCGAAGGGGCGGGGTTTAACTACACTTGCCCGGGTTCGCGTTACATTGCGTGCAATAAAAAACTGTTTTTATACCTAAAAATAAAAGTCTAAAAGTTTCGCATATTTTATAAACAAAACATGTGTAACCGCCGTTTTTATTCCTAAGGTTAAGTTATCTGACTTTTGAATAAAAAACTGGCCAAGTGCGTGTCGGATTTTGCACATTAAGGGTTCCGTACCAAATAATGGTATTTGTTAGTAAAGTTTACGTAATAATAAATATTATCACCTTTCAAGTTCATAGGTCAATGGAAGTTAAAAAATTCTTCGTAACAAAATTATATATAAAAATAAAAGTCGTTTACCAGCAATAATTTCTGCGCAAAGCTACTTTGTTAGATGTACAGTATGCGTAGTTGATGGCTATGAGATTTGTCTTTCTACACCCTGTATTTTAGTTGGATAGGCTTCTTAAAAATTCTGGAGTTGCGACCGCGGACCGGCAGAGGCATCGTTGGAAGGCCTCCAAGAAGGTTGACTGATGGCCTGGTGAGGATCGCGGGTAACCGATGGATGCCAGACGCACAGGACCTATGTCCAGCAGTGGACGTCTTTCGGCTGAAATGATGATGATGAACCCCTTTTTTTTGGGTTTGGAAATCATCCAATGACTTCTCTCGCTCTGGGTGGAGCAGGAGGGCGTGTCAGACTTTTACCGACAAAAACCCACCCCTGTTCCTTCCTTGCCTGAGTGCTCAGGGGCGCGGTAACTCTGTTTCGAATTTATCCGCGACATGAGCCTCCCCCTAACCCCTAGCTGCAACGCCCCAACTAACGCTGCATTCATCCAGAGAATTCCCGCGCACTTCACTAGGTCGTAAGCGCTCTATAATTACAGCCACATAATTCTATTCACTCCATTCTGTGATAAACTGTCTAGCTGTCTTAGACTTTGTATGCAATTTACACATAATCCATATCTTAGACAAT
Organism: Polia nebulosa; assembly: GCA_951329385.1. Taxonomy (NCBI): domain Eukaryota; kingdom Metazoa; phylum Arthropoda; class Insecta; order Lepidoptera; family Noctuidae; genus Polia; species Polia nebulosa. The sequence continues at coordinate 6,243,291 of OX589609.1, forward strand.
AGCTGTTAACATCGAATAACTCACCTAGTCACCTAAGTACTTGTCATAGCGCGTCCGTATTCCGTAAGTCAGTGAGTTTACTAGAAGCGCGGGACTTGACATGCTACAGGAATTTGTATGCGATGCAGGGAATGCTAATGTCTTTGCTGCTTGAAATTAGGGCTGTGAAAGCATGTAAAGGAGTGGTTCTTTTAAGGCTCTACTACCCGAGAAGTGGCGCCCTCATTGAATATAAAATCGTAGCTTAATAAAATCATTCATATCCTAACGGCCATTTTTGACACTTTGGATACGAAACATTTTGAGGCATGTTTTAACAACGTAAAAATACTTTATCCTCTTTGTAACAAACGTGACGTTGGATTCTTTAATATTTATTTTCTATGCTGTGCTACGATTTTTTATTCAATGAGAGCGTCACTTGGCGGGTAGTAGACCTTTAAGTTAAGTAATCGTTGGTGGTCCCTTGAATAAGTTAATTGAGTGGAAGTAGGGAAATAATGTTGTGCTGGTTCTGGTTAGACTGTAAGGCGTCTCTATGGTATAGTTAGGCTTATCTATAAAGTCACGGGAGTGTTTGCATGAGGCACAGACAATTGAATGAATAAGGGTGGGTTTAGTCAGTAAGAGTCTAACTCACCCTCCTGCTCTACCCAGAGCGGGCGAAGTTATTTGATAATTTTCCACATAGTAAAAACGCTGATAATACAGTGGTTACGTTAATTTAAAAAGAAGAGAAATGTCATGGCAAGCAAGGATGAAGGCTTATTACAGCAACAACTGTAGTTTTGATCCTTGTTTCTTAGTCAGAGCGGGAGAAATTATTTGATAATTGATTAAAAAACATTTACCAGATTCAGCATCTTCGGGATTTTTTTTTTGCACCTCTTCGCAACAGTTTTCTTTATTCGTCGTCAGAAATATTGGATTACTTATGCTTATTTTTAATAAGTTGTGCCACTTAAAAAGTTTTAGTAAAAAAATCTGTTCGACTGTTGAAAAATAATATAAAACTTATTAAACTGCTCTCAAGAAAAGATCAAACGACGAATCACGTTCGCAAATCCTCAAAAGTTTTTTAAAATTGTCAGCCCTAATGAAAGCACATAATTTCGCCCCGGTTTGGCTCACGTTACACCGCCCGTTGGTACAAACGTTTGTAAGAATTGGGACGACCCATTTACATGCGCGTGAGCATCGGCTGCTTGTTTGATTACATTAGTAATGGTTTTGATTAAATGTTGCCACACGAAGGTTAATGGTAGTGTTACCATTTATGATAACAGGTCATGGGTTTGATTTGTAGGTTTTCTCCAGTCGTATACAGGTCAGTGTAGGCTTATGTTGATGATGATCATCTATTTCTAGGGTGTAAGATGCTCTTTTTACTAAAATTCAAACATTGTGATGATCACTACTATCCTACTTCTTACTTAATATCCCCACCTATGGAATCAGCGTTTTGTATGGAGAATTTTAAAGAAGTTGCATTTTTCATACTAACATTTTCTTAATTTATCTAACAACTATGAACACTAATGTTTTAAAACTTTTATGCAATAATAAGAGCAGTGGTTGCCCAGTGGTATGTATGGCCGCGACTTACAAGTTGTAGGTCGTGAGTTCAAACCCCGGCAGGCGCTTTACTTTGTGTAAATTGTTTCATCACCACTGCTCTCAAAACGGTGAAGGAAAACATCGTGAGGAAACCATGTCCTAGAACCAAAAATTCGAAGACATAATGACATCCGCCAATGGCCCGCGTGGTGGATTTCGGCCCGCACCTTCTCACAGAGAGAAGGCCTGTGCACCAGCAGTGGGGACATTAAAAGGCTGATGATGATGCAACAATATTTAAAACTAAGATAACGTATGCCACTTAGATTAAGCAACACAAATAAGTTTTGGCTAAGTTAAAATAAATACTGGTTTCATTTCTGTTAACAAAAAGAGGAGTAATTTTTAAGGTATTTTTTTTGTATAAAACTTTATGTAATAGGGTTTTTTTACTATTGGCATTTGTCTATGACGGTCATTATTCGATAGAATATCAAGCAATTCATGAATATTTTAATTAATAGAAGTGACGAGGTTCTCAATTCATAGGTGAGGACCCAATTTTATAAATGCGAAAGTTTGGATAGATGAATGTTTGTAACTCAATCACGCCATAATGGCTATACGGATCTGGATGAAATTTGGCACAGACATAGACCATAGTCTGGAATAGCACATAGGTTATAATTTATAAAGAGGGTAGAAGCTAGTCTTACCGAAAATAACAGAGGTGTAGTGGTCAAGTGGGAAAAAAATCTAATTCATTTTCATTACAATACCATTAATTTATGAAATCTATTTACCTGAAGACACATTAGTATGTATCAATGTCGTATATACACACATCATAAATAAAATAAAGGCGAACACAACAGCAAAACCCAGCTTAATTAACAACAATTAATTCCAACAACAAACAAAATTACCATATCTCTATCTTCATCCTGCTCAGAGGTGTTAATACCACCACACCTATTGTCCCAATGTCCCAAGATATCATCTGTAACTTGACATTCGTCCTGCCATGTCGAGTAGTGAGACGAATCCAGAATAGGCATGTCGATTCTCGGAAACGTTGCTCGAAAAATGTGTCGATACGCGTAAAGTGTGCGTTATAGGGATGCGTTCGGAATGTTTGATGAGATTCATAGTCGGTTGGTGTCGATGAAATATATGGATTTGTGGGGTTTAGTTCAGTTGGTTTGGAGGGCAGTCTGGAATTGTGAAAATGGGTTATTATGTCTTTGTTTCGATTCTGTGAGTGGGTCGCCTTTTTTAGGGTGTCCATCCGTCCGTCCGTCTGTCTGTCAGCCGGTCTCATGATACGTAATAGGTAAACAGTTGTTATTTTCATAGAATGCGTATTTCTGTTGCCGCTATAATAAAAAAAACCTAAAAATTAAAGGGACTCTCCAACTAGAAACGTGTTCTTTTTGCTCGATCTTAATAATGGCAACAAGTAGACGCGTATAATCTTGTACGATGGTACGGAACCCTTTATGCACTAATCCGACTCGCACTTGACCGGTTTTTTTCAACGAATCTTTAGTTAGTTTTCGGAAACGAATCCATATAAGGAACTTCCGAAACCACTCAAACAAACAAAGGTTTGTTGGAAGAAAACTCCACATTGAGTTAAGCTCGCCTTTGTCAATGGATAGGGTAGTTTATTAAAAAAATCTGCATGGTCCGCCAGTAAGATTACCAAAAAAATTTTTAAACAAAAAAATAGACCCGACTTTAAAAAAAAAAAGTGTTATATTATGTATGGTGTTTCTGGTTTTGTTTCTTCGTTTTTTGACACCGACTACCGAAATTAAAGTTATTTTGCCATTTTTTTGGTTTATTTTTTGTAAAAAGTTTTTATTTTTCACTATTTTGTTGTGATTCCCCATTAAATTGTGTTAATAATACATATATATAGCAGCAATAGCTGGGGTTGATTTGCTGTAATTTTTTGAAGAGTTCCGTTGTCAGTCACCGAAACTCATCATCAGATCTATATGAAAGTTAAATAAGACCATTTCGAAATAAACCCTTTCTAACAAAAAAAAATTTGCAAATCCGTCTATGAATGACGAAGTTATGCCTGAACATACATATTTTTTTTAATTTTTTTTTTTTATGCTTGATAGGCACGCGTTTGACCACTATCTCACCTGATGGTAAGCGATGATGTGGTCGAAGATGGAGCACGCTTGCCTAGAAGTAACCTATTCACTCTTGACTTAAAGACTCCCAGGTTGTAGCTAACAGGAAACACAGACTCCGGTAGGGAATTCCACTCCCTAGCTGTACGCGCAATGAATGTTTTCTCAAAACGCTTTGTGTGTATGGACGGGATGTCCACCATGAACCGGTGGCACTTCGCCATACGTCTTGTGGTCCTTTGATGAAACGGGCTTGGCGGAATCAAATTATGCAATTCCGTCGCACACTCCCCAAAATGTAATCGATATAAAACCGACAGGCTAGCAACTCTGCGTCTATGTTCAAGACTTTGTAGTTTCGACTCAACGAGCCTATATAATATAAAATCCGAATTGATATCCTCCTCCTTTTTAAAGTTGGTTAAAAAATATTGGATAAGTGTTTTTTCTTTTTTCAACTCGTCAAAAAATAAAAACGATACAGTGCGTTGAAATTTTGCGTGACATAACAAGCCCTCCTGACTTAAATACAATATTTTACCTTTGTTGTTTTTTATTGGTTTGGTAAAGCCAAAAGTATGTGTCCAATATTTTTGTTACGGACAGAATTTAGATTTTTAGATTTAAGAAGATCATCGAAATACTTCTTTTTTACGTTACAAGCTAAGATTTTGCAAACAATCACAGTTAAAAACAACATTTTTCTATTAGCGTCCTAATAGACAAAACACTTACTCAATTATTCCATTCCAGTTCACGTGCCCATGTCAAGCTCAAAACGGTGAACCATTTGAAATCTCTTAACCCACAAACAAGCAATTTGAGCAAAGACACCAGCATCAATCTGCTCCCCTTCATGGGTCGTTATCCAATCCAGTCCCACTCCATACAATGCTACTATTGTTTTCAAACTGCTGTTGTAGTATTGGCCTAGTTTGGGAGCTAGGGACGAATGTTTGTTAAAACTGTTGTTACATTTGTTTTTCTGTTTTTTGATGGCATAATGGAGTGTGCTAGCTAACAAGTGGCGGATAATTTAATTTTATGATTATATTTTGGACTATATATTTTTGTTTTTCTGTTTTACGGTTTAAGAAAATTTATTTCGCTTAAAAATAATACAATTATTCACTCCTATGAGGAAAAACATAATGATTAAGATAAGCAACGGTTTTGCTTAGTAATAAACTAAAATTATTTTATAAAAATGGTAAAAACTTACTACAGTTCATACATTAATTAATCATGTGATGCTTTAATAGCCTTTTAAAAGTTGGAAGTGATTTTGATTTCTTTATTACTCTAGGTAAAGAGTTATAGAGTGCCGCCCCCTCATATACGGCAGTCGTTCTACCGTAATTTGTCCTCGGTGCTCTTAAAATTATATGATTAGCCTGCCTCGTCATGCGTTTCTGAATTTACATTCTTTTTGTAAATGCTATTTGTGTATGTATATTTCTATTGATTATTTTGCGTACAAGTATGCAGGTGTTTTATTTATAAATTTGATCAATATTTATTAATTTTATTTCTTTTAAAACCTTTTGAGAAGATGTTAGATAATCATAATTGAATAAGACTTTAATGACTTTATTTTGAGATGTTTGTAGTTTTTTAAGGTGAGTTTTGGCAGTTTTCAATTATTTTATGATTATATTTTCCACGATATATTTTTAATTTTCTGTTTTACATAGTTGTTATGATAATTGCTGCATAGGTACAATTATATAGACTCAAGTTGTCAAACTTAACAGATGTGTTCTTGGAGTATTTGTTGCGGCACTTTTTCTACCCAGCTAAAACTAGGAACTAGTGACGGGCGGGCGTTTTTGTGGGACTCTCTATAATGTAGAACTTTGAAAAGCTCTCAAATAATATCTGACCAGTTCGAAAAGAACTGGCCTTTAGATTAATTTGAATAAATGACATTTTTTTTCTTTTTTCTGTAAAATGTCGGTTGGGGAAAAAAGGGTTTTAAATTTTTGTTCGCGAAGGTTGGTCAAAGGGATTTGTGTTTTGGTCGCCAATTCAATCCATTTAGTGATTGTATTGGTTATATAATGCTAGTATTGTTTTCGAGCTAATAGCAGCTATAGTATTGGCCTAGTTCGGGAGCTAGGGACGTATGTTTGTTAAAGCCAAAGCTGGGGATAAATGAGCTTTGATATTTTGTTCACAAAGGTTGGTCAAATTTATTTGTGTATTGGTCACCAATAACATATACACAACTAAACTTTAAATAACTAAGGTATATACAAACTGATAATAATAATAACATACTATATTATTATTAGTTGGTATAGGTGCCTACCTATTCAAGGAATCACTTTTCCCATTGACAATGATTATGTGGATGATTTGTTTGATGCTTAATGAGTTGTCACCAATTCAATCTATTTGTTATTTGTATTTGTCAGTAGATGTTGTATTTTTTTCTCCGTTTATTTTAAAGTTGATTTTTTATACCATTTTAACTTTTAGTTACTTATTCTGTTGGCCAAAAAAGTTTAAAACTGGGAGGTATTAACCGCAATTCTCACAGATGTTAGTGAATCATTAACGGAATTAAAACATATTGACTGGTAGGTATTACGTACCGTCAACCACATTCAGAGTTAAAAATCTGACATTAATAGCACCTTTATGTTGTAGTAGTTAGTGCTATTTTTCGTGTGCAACAGTTACCACAGGTATGGGATTAACTGTACTATAGACCCATTTAGGAAGAGTACAGGCAGCTTAACATTTTAATTTTCTTTGAAATCGCTTTTTTTTTTAATAATTATATCCATATTTTTATTAGCAATAGGTATTTGCAGTGCAGATCCACGTGACGTATCTTTGAATTATTGGTTCAAGAATATGCTGGTATTCTCACGATATTTCCCTTTACCGTTTCAAAGATTTTTTGTTTTTGATAAGCATATTTGTAATCATAGAATCCAAAGGTCCACCCCATGGATCGTAGAAGTCGCGGGATTGTTCGAAAGAGCTGATAATTTTCAAAACAAAAAAAAATAAAAATCTTCAGTAAAAATAAAAGAGTTAAGATCAAATACGTAACATTCACTACTATGACCTTAGTGGTCACATGAAATGTGTCATTCCACTGAAGTGAGAACTGTGGTGTGGTGGGATATTTATTTTTGTACAGATTCTGTTGGTATTGTAGTGTGTTTGCCACTTGGAAGCAAAAGTGTCTTATGATAGAAATAAATGGTTGAGTAGTTCCGTGACTATAATTTTAGGATATATTTGTCCATTTGTGTGTGTGCGTTTTTTGTGATTACTAGCGACCCGCCCGGGCTCCACACGGGTACAAATTATACACAAACCTTCCTTATTTATTGCTCTTTCTATTAGTGAAAAGCGCATTTAAATCCATTGCGTGGTTTAGGAGAAGTTAGCGGAGAAACGGACAGACGCGGTAAGCGACATTTTTTTTTTGGTCTGGGAAGGGAAGGGAAGGAGGTCATCCAATGATATCTCCCCGCTCTAGGGTGGAGTGAGAGGGGGTGTCAGACTCTTACTGACTAAAACCCACCCCTGTTCCTTCCCTGCCCTGAGTGCCTAGGGGCGAGGTAACTCTGTTTCAAATTTATCCTCAACCCCTGGGCAGTCTACTCCTTCCATATAAGGTGTTTTCTCGTAATTTTGCGATTTGAAATACAAAAAAAATCAAAGTGTGTGTGTTAAACTTTTTCCAGTGATTGACTTGGTTAAAGACATATAAATTACTCAATGATCAAGGCCGATATGAAAGCTACTACTAAAAAGTTCTAATAATATACTAGTTCACAACAAATCTTCAAGATACTCGTAGCACAGAGAATTCGGAACGAAAACTTATCGAAACGTAAACTTAAACAAACAAGTTTGCGTTAAGATCTTCCCAGATTTCTATATATAAAACTTACGCAAAACGTTTTAGCGAAACGTTAGGTCAAGCCACGGTTTACTATGAATCGAAGAGAGAAACTCCCAATTTATTCTTACTTGCGGGTTTTTACATCACACTAATATTATAAAAGCAAACTGTTTGTATGTTTGTTACTTCTTCACGCTCAAACGGCTGAACCGATTTGGATGAAATTTGAGATGTAGATAGCTTATACCCTATTATTACTTTTTATCCCGGTCTACGCGGGTAAAACCGCGGGAAGCAGCTAGTAATCAATAAAACAAAATAGCGTTACTTTGAGATGTCTCGCTTCTCCTGCTTATGGAGATTATTTCAGTAAGTAAACGGGTCTATAGATGTTCTACTTTTTTATTTCATCATCAGCCTTTTAATGTCCCCACTGCTGGGGCACAGGCCTCCTCTCTGTGAGATGGTGTGGACCGTAATGCACCACGCAGGCAAAATGCGGGTTGGTAAGATGTCACATGTCTTTAAATTTTTGGTTCTAGGACATGCCGGTTTCCTCACGATGTTTCCTTCACCGTTTTGAGAGCAGTGGTGATGCAATAATTTACACAAAATCAGCCAGCCTGGGTTCGAACTCACGACCTACAACTTGTAAGTCGCGGCCGCTACCACTGGGCCACTACTGCTTTTTTTTTGGAGGGTGGGAAATAATGAAATGGCTTCTCCCGTTCTGGGTGGAGCGGGAGGATGTGTTAGACTCTTACTGACTAAAACCCACCCCTGTTCCTTCAGTTGCTTGTGCTAGGACAGCGGTAACTCTTTCTAACTATCCCACGACTTCTACGAAGCATGGAGTAGACCTTTAGATTTTATGGTTTCTTTGAAACGGTAAAGGGAAATATTATGAGCATACCAGCATGCTCGGAGTTTCCTTGCGTGACAAAATCAGGAATGATGATATCCGCAAGAGAACTAAGGTGCCCGACATAGCCCGAAGAATCGCCAAACTGAAGTGGCAGTAGGCAGGGCATATTGCTCGCAGAACAGATGGTCGATCGGGCCGAAAAGTACTGGAGTGGCGACCGTGTACCGGAAGACGCAGCGTTGGAAGGCCTCCCACAAGGTGGACCGATGAACTGGTGAGGGTCGAGGATAGCCGATGGATGCGAGACGCACAGGACCGGTCGTTGGGGCGACATTTGGGGGAGGCCTATATCCAGTAGTGGACGTTATCAGCATGTTGCAAGTGTAAAATATTTCAAAAATATATAAAAATTTTAGGTAGTTACCAAACGGAGTCGTAAAAAATATTTATTTTTTACGACTCTGTAACAGCAAACGCAATCAATCATCATATTTACAACCCATCAATCAACACCAGTTCTTAACATTCAAGGCAAAAAGATAAAATGTGGAATAGGAGACCAATTGATAAACATAACATCACGACTGTATACATATTTCCCTAGAGATAGACAGAGATGTTACCGACACAGCCCAAAGAATCGTGGGCAGTGCACATTACTCGCTGAACCAATAGGTGATGGGGCCGAAATGTTCAGAGGTTTGTGAGATTTTTAACGCACTCAAACATGTTTGCGTAAACGTCAATTAGTACTGTATAAGCGCCACCTGGTGACAATAACGGGTAACCTCTTTTTTTATATGATTTCACATAAGCGAACGTTTACGTAAACGCGTTTGTATGCGTTAAAAATCTCACACAAGGCCTTCTTTTTTTTTTTGGGGTGGGATATAATCCAATGACATCTCCCGCTCTGGGTGGAGCTCCCAGGGCGTGTCAGACTCTTATTGACCGAAACCCACCCGTTTTCCCTCCCGGCCTGAGTTCCCAGGGGTGTAGTAACTCTGTTAAGAATGTATCCTCTACCCCTAGGCATGCAGGCACCAGTCACGATGGGCCCCGTCAGTGGTGGCTGACATTCATCTCATTGAGGCGCGCGTGCAACACTACGCGCCGTCGACTCACGGGCCTGGTACTGATCTGACTCTGCCTGAGGCTTTCCTATGCTATGTCTTCAACATCAGTAGAAAAGAAAATATGGTTACCTATCTACCTGTAGTAGATTTATATACAGGGTGTCTCTGAAAGGGTATTTCCAAAATTGTTAAACCTGAGAATGTCGGTGACAAAAAATCGCTTGAAAATTGAGTAACACTTTTGCCCGACCGTAGCCTTTGAAGTGATAAAGTATTACGACAGGAAAGGCCCACTCTTGTACAACGTCCAGAAGAAAAATTACATTGATAGATAGCCCTGATAGTTCTTTTTTTATTTTTTTTCTCTGAGCTCTATGCTCTAAGCAAAGTGCTTGAAAAAAAACAAAAATTGGTCATCACTTTTGAACCGTAAAAAATTGCACCGGCATTCTCAGAGTTAAGTGACAGTTACGAGTATTTATACGACTTCTAATGATTTTTAATTGAACATTACGTCTAATCGACTAGTCTTATTTCTTTGAAAAAAAAAACATATGTTACTCTAGACAATTTTCTTTATAATTTGATTTGCGAATATTTGAAATTATATTTTTATAACATATTGTAATTAACTTGTAAAGTTATGTCTAACGCGGATAAAAAATTGAGAATCACACAAAAACTATAAAGCGTATTTCTATGAAACCTTCACCATTTTAAAGATAATTTAATTATTTATCTTTTAGTATACGTGTTTTAATACGCCTTGGTGATTTGTGTATAATAAATAAATAATGCGTCTAATTTCGGACAGCGCTCCTTAATGGGCGAGTCCTATTACTGGGTGGACGTACGACGCGTTACGAGAACACGCAAGCTAACCATTCAAGGTCACCCGGGCCTGCGGACGGCGAGTAGTGGGTAACTCGCCGTCCGATCAGCACCAGGCCCGAGAGTCGACGGCGCGTAGTGTTCCACGCGCGCCTCAGAGTTGTCAGCAAAGGACGGGGCCTACCACGGCCAATGCCTGCCCGGGGGTTGAGGATAAATTCGAAAGAGTTACCTCGCCTCTGGGCATGTAGGGCAGGGAGGAACAGGGGTAGGTTTTAGTCAGTAAGAGTCTGACACGCCCTTCCGCTCCACCCTAGAGCGGAAGAAGTCATAAGATGATTTCCCACCCCCCAAAAAAAAACCAAAACCATTCAAGGTCGTTGGCATTTAATAGCACCTTAAAAAGTTGGAAAAGACCTTGGCCATGCCCCTATTCGATTTGATCCATACTTCAGGGACTCCCTGTAGAGCGCACTTTATATAATCTACTACAGTCTATTTTAAGTCCATACGGATTTCCTGACCTTGCTACGATACAGCGAATGATTTAATATCGAAAAACACATACATTAAACGAAAAACTCTTTGATATACGCTTTTATAGTCGCCACGAATAAATCCTGATGGCTCTAATTGACTTCAACGTTCGTAAAAAATTAGATAGTGCTCTGTTTTTGATGAAATTACGGCTTTCAAGAATTTCTTGGGTGCGAGGAAGTTTGTGGCATATTGATTGGGAATAGTATATCCGTTTTTCGGTGTATTTTATGTTTATTTAGTAAGTTTTCAGAAGAAGTTCTGAATATTAATGAGTAACAGAGCTTCTTGTGAAGGAGTTTTTCCGTGGAAGTACTAACACCATTTATACAGCTATGAAAGAAACACAACATAACCCTTGTATTCCATGTAGGGTTGGGTAGAGGTGAACTTTTTTAAGATCCATATCCGAAGGGTCCAAACGGAGCTGTCACTCACGTGTCCATCGTTTATCACAAAATTTGGTTCCGAAGAATTTTTTAGCTTACCATTGACCTATGAATTTGAAATTTGGTGATAATGTGAATTATGACGTATTAGTAATATATAATGTAATAGTATTACTAATATATATTTTACTTTATATGAGGAGAAACGAAAGAGTAAAGTAATAACAGCTGTACTGGTCGATCCATCAGGTTAAGCTACGCTTGCCAGGGTTTGTCCATGGATGGGTGATCATCTGTGCATACCGAGACTCCTCCGTGCTTCGGAAAGCACGTTAAGCCGTTGGTCCCGGCTGTCAATCGTAGATCTTTGACAGTCGCGACGGGTCGTCAGATGCCCGAAAGTCTGACAACCAGTCTTACCAAGGGATATCGTATTACCCAGTAACTGGGTTGTGGAGGTCAGATAGGCAGTCGCTTCTTGTAAAATAGTGGTATTCAGCTGCATCCGATTAGACTGGAAGCAGACCCCAAGATAGTAGGGAAAAGGCTAGGCAGACTGATATTTTACTTTATTTTGAGAAATTATAATATCAGATGACTTCTCCCACTCTGGGTGGAGCGGGTGGGCGTGTCGGACTCTTACTGACTAAGATCCACCCGTGTTCCTTCAGTTGCATGTGCCAGGGTCGCGGTAACTCTCTTTCAAATATATCCACAACCCAGACCAAAATGTGCGAAGACCGACTCGCACCTGGCCGGTTTTTTTTTGTTCGGTGTAAAACCTTCAAAAGGCTCCTGAACTTTTGGGGAAAGACCAGGGAGTGACTACCGCCGCAATTGTGGCGTGCCTTGCGCTGGGTTGCGACAGTCGCTCTCTCCAATTGTGGCGTGCCTTGCGCTGGGTTGCGACAGTCGCTCTCTCCAATTGTGGCGTGCCTTGCGCTGGGTTGCGACAGTCGCTCTCTCCAATTGTGGAGTGCCTTGCGCTGGGTTGCGACAGTCGCTCTCTCCAATTGTGGCGTGCCTTGCGCTGGGTTGCGACAGTCGCTCTCTCCAATTGTGGCGTGCCTTGCGCTGGGTTGCGACAGTCGCTCTCTCCAATTGTGGCGTGCCTTGCGCTGGGTTGCGACAGTCGCTCTCTCCAATTGTGGCGTGCCTTGCGCTGGGTTGCGACAGTCGCTCTCTCCAATTGTGGCGTGCCTTGCGCTGGGTTGCGACAGTCGCTCTCTCCAATTGTGGCGTGCCTTGCGCTGGGTTGCGACAGTCGCTCTCTCCAATTGTGGCGTGCCTTGCGCTGGGTTGCGACAGTCGCTCTCTCCATTTTTGGAACGAAGTTCCTTATCGCGCGTTGTGAAAGGGGGCTAGACGGAAAAATTTCTTACGAAAAGTTGTCACGACACTTTTTGCTATAGTAAAAAAAAAAAAAAATTATTACAATTCTGAGCTGAGCTGAGCTGAGCTGAGCTGCGATGAGATGAGATGAGATGAGATGAGATGATGAAGTATAACTTCTTACGTGCGTGCGTGTGTGCGTAGTTAATAATAAAAAAAATATTATAAATTAAAAAAAATAAAATTATATTACAATTCCTTCACTAATTAATCGAAAGGAACTTCGTTCCATCCGGGTGTCCCTTGACACCTCTCAAGTTTCTTTTTTTTTTTTTTTTGGGGCGTGGGAAATCTTATGACTTCTTCCGCTCTAGGGTGGAGCGGAAGGGCATGTCAGACTCTTACTGACTAAAACCTACCCCTGTTGCTCCCTGCCCTACGTGCCCAGGGGCGAGGTAACTCTTTCGAATTTATCCTCAACCTCCGGGCAGTCGCTCTCTCCATGACGCCATGATATCCTGCCGGAGCTCTGTTCACCGGGAGCGGAGTTTCGCCCCGGCGTTTCGCCGCCTCGCGCCACTCCCAGAGGAGCAAAAAAAAAAACTATCCAGGTGATCACCATTAGCACATGGAACGCCTCGTTACCTCTTAAATGACCACTCTTGAACCCATTCTATGCAATGCCTGTTAGATCACATACCTGAGGAGATTTTAAAGGAGTCTCCCCTGAGAAGCAGAGGTGTACCTACAGTATACCTACGCCAGGCAAATTATGTTAAAGACATATATAACAGGGAGTAAGCCTGTAGCACACACTAATGCAGACTCGAACGATACTGAGAAATTCCCAATAACGCTTTGCCTGACCCGGGAATCGAACTCAAGACTTCATACTTAGCAGTAGCGCTTGCAATCCCCACACCAATGAGGCATGCCATGAAATAAATAATTTTAAATCTGTGAAAAGCTTCCTCCGTCCCCATAATTGTTTCTTTAACTTATATATGAACTTTTTTTTTTGTTAAGCCACATAGTGTCCCACTGCTGGGCAAAAGCCCCCTTTCTCCTTCCAAATCTATCTGTCTTGGGCGATACCTGGTCAAGTTTTCCCCGCAAACATGATCAGGGGCTCTAGACAAGTGACACTATCAGCGAAAGCGTGGCGGTAGCGATTGTCAAACAGTCAAAAATGTATGGGATTGACATTTGCTGTCAATCTGTCACGTGACCAACAACTTACATTTTGACATTTCGACAATCGATAACACTTATCGTATGACCTTTTGGCTAGAGCCTCAGATCGTCACACCATTTTCGCCGCAAACTTACACAAGTTATAAAAAAGAAATGTTTTTTGCACAGAAAATATTCCCTTTCATTTCGCCCTATGCAACCACTCTGCACAGACAAGTAGTCAAATATTTTATTACACGAACACTAATAAATATATTTAATTCGCTATAACTGTGACGGTTGTAATAAGTCAAGAGTACGCACATGAGGTGTGAACGTATATGCGGGGCATATCATGTAAAGGAAGTAGTGTGTTAGGTTAGAGTTATAGGCGAATTAAAAGGAATGTGTTATGTTATTTTCCTGATGTGTTCTCTTTAGTATTATTCTTCTTGTTTTCGTGTCATTTTTTACTCAAAATATGTTCTCCGACCAGTATGTAGCCATTTGGATAGGTTTGTAACAAGGCAGTGTTAAAGCCTTGTTTATTTTATGACCCAAATTACGTTCTTTCCTACCTTTTTAATTTTAAATTCAAGTATCTGTTTTCATTTTAAAAATCAGTCCAAATTCTGCTGCCGAGCTAGACTAAACTCCTCTTTATCATTGTCATTTTCCTACTCTTCAATAACTGGCAGTTACCAGTTTCCAAGAGTTGTGCAGTATTTGAAATTATATTTTTATAACGTAGTGTAATTAATTTGTAAAGTTATATCTAACGCGGATAAAAAAATGAGAATCACGCTAAAACTATAAAGCGTATTTTTATGAAACCTTCACCATTTTTAAGATCTTTTAACTATTTATAGTTTAATATACGTGTTTTAGTATAATACATGTTATTTTATAATGCGTCTAATTTCGGACAACGCTCCTGAATGGGCGAGTCCTATTACTGTGTGGACGTACGTCCACACAGTAAACGTGAGCTCAGCACAGAACACACAAGCTTGTTGGCAGTTAATAGCGCCTACTACTTTTAGCAAATAAATAATCTTATCTTATCTTGTCTTACTCAATTCCTGTCTAGGTGGCAGATGTTCTGCCGGAATTATGAAGTGTGTAGTATTCTGTTGTGGTCCTTGGGATTTTGACACTAATGACTGCTTAAAAGAACGGCGAAGGTTATGGAAGCTCTGCGGTAAAGGAAAACTTCGTGATGGAAGCGTAACAACCGCGAACCAAAATTGGCTTCATTCTGGAAAACCCTGTTCATGCAGTAGAAATACTGGGTTTATTATGAAATAAAAAATACCTTTTTAAAAATACTCTAAAGTATAAAACTCAATAATGTTTTAAACATTTACGTCACACATATTATTCAAAGTAACTTACGCAAAAACGTTGAAAAGCAATGCTGTCAAAAGATCGGTAAAATGTATCGATAAACTCTTCAAACGTCCACTTCTATTGTTTTCACTCGTTCATGTAACTTTAGACTTTAACGCTTTAAAATATGACATAAAATACTACATTTTATTTAAAATATAATGCTGTAAGAGTACAGAAATAACGCTCAATATAAATTATCAATGCCGTGAAAACTTCAGCGGGCCGTAGCATAAATAACGAACACACAGGCAATGCGAATTAAATAGATACCATTTGCACTTGACTTATGGAATAAGACTTGAATTTAAAATCAAGAGCCATCTTGTATTCGACATCAGATAATCATGAAGATAAATAGTTAATTATGGAACGAGCATTGAATTCTTATGGAAAAATTATGCAGAGTTTTGCTGCAATTGATTTCAATGGCACTAAGTCGAATTGATAGGGATGCTATTTTTCATCGATATAAAAGCTTTCAAACTCCCATATCGATAAGTGTGTTTTCTGAGAAAGATGCAAAACATTTTACTATACTGCTTTGTAATGTAGATGTGTTTGAAGATTCTATGAGAAAGATGCAAAGTGCTTCGGCCGCTTCTTATTGTGAACTATTTCTGTGTGATTGGTTTTTTAATGCTTTCCAAGCAACTGCTGCATTGACGGATGATGGGATAATGTATGATATCCATATTGTTTGTAGAACCATATATTTAATAATAATATATTTATAATTAAGTACCATCAGACTATAACGTAGGGCCCAAAGAGATAGAAAAACTAAGCAAATACGACCTGCTTAAAACTGAAATAACCCGATTGTGGAACACATCTACAGAAGTAATACCGATAGTAATAAATAGTAGCAAAAAGCATTCATAGATATTGTGACGAATTAGACTCAGGCATAAACATACACATAATTTAAATTTAAAACAAGCAGCCATTCATACCGTTACTATTTTGAGCAAAGTACTGGGGGGGACAGTATTTGTTACTAGTCAGCAGGGGATCCGAACCTCCTTTTCCTTGAGGGTTTAAGGGCGGGAGCAAGGAACTTGAGACTTTTCAAATACATAATAATATCCAATATAATTAACGTAACATACATACGTTAACTTTTTTTTATAAGAAAGAGGAAGAAATTTGCACTCAAATTATATAAAGAATTTTTTTATTATTCAATTATTGTAAAAGTTAATCTCTGAAAGTCCGACTTTCTTTCACTGATCGCTAGATCTACAATATCGCTAAGTGCCATAGACTAATTTTCACTCCGATTTCGATATCAAAAATTCCAATCTGAAGATTTTGCATGAGATGAACTTTATTTTAGCTAAACGAATTAATTTATTTTGGTGCCCAGTCATGGTCACACATATTAAGGCGCAGTTATATGCCAACGGTTTTGAGTGGTTAACTTGCATGTTCTATGCTGAGCTCACCACCCAGTAATTGGACTCGCCCGTAAAGGAGCGCTGTCCCTAATTAGACGCATTATTAATTTATTACACATATAACAACAAGTAGAATAGAATAGAATAGAACACAAGTAAAAGCACAAGTATTGTATTAAAATACGTATACTAAAAGATAAATATTTAAATTATCTTTAAAATGGTGAAGGTTTCATAAAAATACGCTTAATAGTTTTTTTCTGATTGTCATTTTTTATCCGCGTTAGACATAACTTTAAAAATGTATTATACCTACTATGTTTTTAAAATATAATTTCAAATATTCACATAAAAAATTACGAAAAAAATTGTCTAGAGTAACATAATTATATATTTAAGGCGTATATAGCCGCCAAGTGGCGCCCTAATTGAATAAAAAATCGTAGCAAAGTGTAGAAAATAAAGATTAAAGAATCCTATGTTGCGTTTGTTACAAATAGGATAAGGTATTTTTACGTTGTTAAAACCGGACTCAAAGTGTTTCGTATCTAAAGTAGTAAGTAAAAGTATCAAAAACGGCTATTTTTGATACTTTTGTCTCCTATCCTCCATCTTTTGTATCCTAAGATACGACTTTTTATTCAATGAGGGCGCCACTTATGCGGATGTAGGCCCTTAACAAAGAAATAAGACTAGTCGTTTTCAATTTAAAATCATTTGAAATCTGCGCCTTAATATATTCATTGCACATTTCATCGTATTCGGCTTGATGTTCAAGCTACATATTAATGATATTATTCGTTGAGATTACGAATCTAAGTGATTGCTTTAATACTAATCGCCCATATGATTATAAATATAGTTGACTAATGGCTTGTTAGACCACACGTCTCACTGACTAAAATACTCGTACTTTGAAAGTGTTGAACCAGATTTGAGGAGGCCTGAGTCCCAGCAGTGGGAGCATGATAAAAGCTGATTATGATTATGCTAATATATAACCTACCTATTTATAAAGCACAGATAAAAAATCTTTAACATGTTAACCAGATTAAAATTGAAGGTTGATATTAGAATCATAAAATAACACTTAAAATCTTTTATTTTATTACTTTTTTGATATTTATGGCGTTTGTATTACATTTGGAGGAATTAATTATTTACTGGTATCTCTTTCTGACTTCTTAAGTAGTTAATAATTAAATATAGACCATCAAGCTAAGCCTTTTATAAACCAATAAAAAGTAATAAAAATAAAGATAGTATTTTGAACCAATAAGAACTGAGCTCCTCCTACGCAATGATAAAACTCAAATAAAACATAGCTTAGCATGATGGTTTACATTTAAGACGAAACCTGTAAGAATAAAGAAACAGAGAAAAAAGAAAATTATTTGTTAGAGTTGTAAAAACTTTTTTACAAAAAATACAACCGACTTCTAAAAATTCCAAAATAACTTTAATTTTGGAAGTCGGTGTTTGTATGTGTATTTTGTTTCTTCGTTATTTGACACCGACTTCCGAAATTAAAGTTATTTTGGAATTTTTAGAAGTCGGTTGTATTTTTTGTACATAAGTTTTTTTATTTTTCACTTTTTAGTTGTTGTACCCCAGAAGTAAAACTAAATATTAAAGTTATGCTCGAATGGATAACCCCAATAACATGGAATTTGAACATTTGGAGACAACCAAAACGTCATCTGTGTATACATATTTTTTGTTTATGTTGATTTTTTTTAAAAGTGCTGAATCAATTTTGATAAAATTTATGTAGGACCACCTGGAAAGTATACCCTTTCAAATAAAAACAAAATCCAAATCGGTCCAGCCATCTTCGCGTAATCGGGGAACGAATTGAGAATCTACTCATTTTTGAAGTCGGTAAAAAATGAGATACGACACACAATTAATGTTAAATAAAAAAAAGACAATTTCAATTGGTTTACAAAAAGTCTAGATGCCGCCCACGGTCACACCCCTTTAAAATTAGTATTACCCCTTTATAGTTTTAGTTTTTAGTCTAATGTTTAAACTATATTACTGAAAATTTCATCAAAATCCGTTCATTAGTTTTTGCGTTAAAGATTAACAAACATTCAAGTTAATAGTAGGTAGGTAAGTAAGTAATAAAAAATTAAATAAAACAGAAAGAACTACAACAAGTTATTCAAAGCACCATACCACCCACAGGCCCCGCATTAAAGCTAAACCGTAAAGTACTGAGAAGCTAACTAAACCATTGAATAACAACAACACCTTACTGTGAAAAGACTCTACTACTCATAATAAGCTAAAACTAACAGTTATTTGTACTAAAAACGCTGGTTAAAATTTTATTACAGGTCGACTTGTAACCGTCATAATCTGCATATTGAAATCCTAGAATGGTTTGGAAGAACGTGCGTATATTTTAATCGGACTCGATAAGTTAGTCACTGACACTGACAGTGTCCTATATGACAACTGTCATAATAGGGTCTAGGTGGTGCTAATAACGGCTATCAAATATGTTAAGAGGGCAGGGGGAATTAACAGTATAGATAGAAGACTAGCTGACCCGACAGACGTTGTCCTGACGCGCAATCTGTCAAACTAGCGAAGATTAAATACTCGATAAGTTTTCTGAAATTTTCCAATTATCTGCGCAACTTTCTTAATTTTTTCTTTCATAAGAACCTTCTACAAAAAAAGAATTAGCGAAATCGGTCCAGTCTTTTACGCGTGATGCTGTGACCAAGGAAATAAGTATTAATTTTTAACCGAATTAAAAAAGGAGGCGGTTATCACTTCGGATATCTGTTTTTTTTTTTGTTTTATGTTTGTTCGGGCATAACTTCGTCATATATAAACTGATTTGCAAAATTCTTGTCTTGTTCGAAAGGGGTTTATGCCGAAATGGTCCCATTTAAATTCCAAATAGATCTGATGATGATTGTCGCAGACAGACAAAGCAACTCTTTCAAAAAATGACAGAAAATCAACCGCGATAGCTGCTATTTATAAATATGCATTGTTAATACAATAATGGGGAATCACTAAAAACTATTTTACAAAAAATAGAACCGACTTTCAAAAAAAGTACATTATAACTTTAATTTTGGAAGTCGGTGTCAAAAAAACTATATAAGAAACAAAAATAAACAGACACTTCCGAAATTAAAGTTATTTTGTACTTTTTTGGAAGTCGGTTCTATTTTTTGTAAAAAAAAAAACATATACATCCTTACCCAAAGGGTAAGCAACCCCTGGGCTGGCTGGGTTTTAAGCCTAGCCTCAAAAAAAAAAAAAATGATATGACAAGTTAGCAAGATTTCATGGTTACATCGTATTTTAAAGGGAACCTGGGAACCTTGTCAATGGGGTATTTTACTAAAAAATTCTAATTAGTCCGTCAGTTAAATAACCAAAAAGTACGAGTATTGAACACGTATTTTTTGCTTTACCAAACCAATAAAAAATTACAAAGATAAAACGCATCAAAGTTCACGAGTGTGGGCTCGTTACGTCACTTTGGCGGTAAAAATCTCATTTTTAACCGACTTTCGAAAAAGGAGGAGGTTCTATGTTCGACTGTATGTATGTTTTTTTTTTAAGTATGTCCGTGCATTTCTCCGTCAGTTGTGGACCGATTTTCAAAATTCTTTTTTTTATCTGAAAGAATATACTCCCGAGGTGGTCATATATAAATTTAATCGAAATTGCTTTAGCGATTTTTGAGAAACTGAACAAAAACGAAAAATACGCATATCTCGATGACGTTTTGGTGTTCTCCAAATGTTTAAATTCCACGTTCCATGTTATTGGGGTTTTTAGTTCTGGGGTATAACAGCTAAAAAGCAAAAAATAAAAAACTTTTTTACAAAAAAAACAACCGACTTCAAAAAAAAATACACTAAAAATTTAAAAATAACTTTAATTTCGGAAGTCGGTGTCAAATATCGAGGAAATAAAACACAAACACCGACTTCCGAAATTAAAGATATTTTTAAATTTTTAGTGTATTTTTTTTTGGAAGTCGGTTGTTTTTTTTTGTAAAAAAGTTTTTTATTTGTTTACGTGACAACGGAAAAAATACGTGTCGTGGTTATTTCACTGACGGACTAATGATTTTTTTTTAGTAAAATACCCCATTGGATTTTTTAGATTCTCAACTCTGTACCAACAAAGGAAAGAGCTCATAAAACTGTTTGTGCAAAAATTACAACCACACTTTTTTACGGTTATGATCGATAAATTTCTTTATTAAGAAAATAAATTATAAACACAGTCTTTAACGAACATTACGTTTTCACTACAATGTGTGGTCGAAGCGAAAATTTTAAAGCTTACAACAGTGATCAATGTCGATTTGATGACCCTCGTGTAATTCAAGCCACGTATTTGATAGTAGCTACAGTTATGGCCTGTAGTAGCTGCTCGGCCAATTGAATAACGATTTTCTGCGCGGGCGCAGCGTAGTGTTGCGACCGAGTCGATTGTTATCGATAAACGGATTAAGTTTTATATACGTGATTGAAATGATGATTGCTGTTGCTGTAGTGTTTTGACGCAATTAACGATTTTGTAAATAAATGTTTTATTAGAGTTGATTAGTAATTCTAATTATTTTGATTGATTATTACAAATGTATGGATTCCTGTTTATTTTTCATTATGTATGTATAGTCATCATTAAAACCTATCACACAATACAATAGATACGCTTCTGAAATTATTATTTGCTATAGAAATTTAATATTGTGCGGAACAAGTAATGGAATAAAAAATCTTTACTAACAAAAAAAATTATAAAGAAAATACCTTAATTATTTAATACCAAATAAAAACAATCGACATCCTCTCCTCCCTACGGAATCTCAGGCTCCTTATCGATGATTTACAAATTGTACAGACACGGGCAATGGCCATAGGGGAGGACCGGTCGCCAAGGTCGGGAGTTCGAACCCGGGAGATACACTTATTTAACGTAATACGGAAGTTTTTTCATACAAATGATTATTCAAAAGAATATTGAGTGAGTGTTTTGTGTTGCAGTTTCTGTAATGTGGGAATATTTGATATTTAATGGCGATATAAGGGCGTGGTGAATTTCTTTGTTAAGTAAATTTATGTGGGCAGGGGAGATTGCTTTTTTCAAGTTATTGTTTTTTTTTTGTTCTGTTTAGGGCCAGTGGTAATTTGTTAGAAAAAGTCGTTATTATTATAAAATAAGGTATACAGCATATAACAAAAACCCTGCCCAATCCAATAAAGGCGTATTCCTGGTTTAACATACGTACTAGCAAAAATAGTAAAAAAAATGTATCTAATATTAATAATAAAAACCAAAAGTTATTGATATTTTGTTTTTATAAAAAATGCGAAATTTGACACTAAATATGGCAAATTTAATAAGTTGACAACAGTACACCGGCTGGCGAAATCATTTTTTACCTATTTTTATTTCAAAGCGTACCACCCTGTACTAGCCGGGCTGTAGGTTCTCGCTTTGGCGGCACGCGGCAAAGGGCTAAAAAATACCGTCTCGCTCAGGCGGCTTTTTTCACACTAAACTGTAGGTGAACTTTGTCGAGTGATCAGTGTTGCCTTTGATTTTGATTGATTTAAATTAATTATTTTCATTGGGGAAAAATAATAATCTCATATCCATGAAATGGTTAAGTATATGTGTACGCGGTACGATACCAAATAATACCCATTAGGATTGGACAGGGTTTTTGTTACATGCTGTATAAGCCGTTTTTCAATTGAAAAATCACTAATATTAGAATAAGCATTGTTGACGTTAGCTTGACAGCTAACATTAATTTTCTTTGACTACTCGTGAGTTCATTATCAACTTCATGATCATGACGAATTGACGAATTGCTTCCTCCTCGTCAAAGCGTTTATTTTCCATGCAGTTTTATTATCTTCGATTATATTTCTATGTAGTTCTGTAGTTTAGTTACTAGATTTAAACTTACAATTTTTAATTTGAACCATTCAATTAGTAAAATTCGTCCCTTAATTTTGCCTCCCCTCAATAATCCTACATTTTTTTATTAGAGATGGGTTTGCTCTTGACTCTAGTCTAGGTCAGAGGTGACAGAGACAGAGTCGACGATGGAGCGAGCTTACCCAGAAGAAGCCTGTTCACTCTAACTTTGAAGAGCTCAGTTACATAAGCTTACTTATATTATAAATGCGAAGGTTTGAATGGATGGATGTATGTTTGTCACTCAATCACACCAGAACGGCTGAACGGATCTGGATGAAATTTGGCACAGAGATAGATTATAGTCTGGAATAACACATAAACTATAATTTATAATGGGGGAAATACTAATTCCACGCGGGCAAAATAGTTGGTAGAATCTAGTAAAAACATTTTTAATGTTAATTTAATCTGTTAACCAACATGTTAAATATCTCTTTTTCAAAATCAAAAACCTCTCGATCTGCCTACCGGAATACAACGAACCACCTGGCTTATAACTCAAGCCCTTAAAGTACCTACAGAACCCATTGTCAGCCCATTACTCTCATGAACAACTTACTTACACCAACAATTTTGCAGAACATACAGACAGACAGAAAACAGCACCCATGACCTGTTTAGTTTACCAGTCGAGTTTATAAGCCTGTAGATTTTCGGTAAAAGATTAGTGATCCACTCTCCTATTATTGTTAGCTATGATTTACGTTATAGAAAGTGGGTCAATTTGATGAACTTTGCGGAAACGGATATTAGTGTTTTCTGCAAATTTTGGTGTTTAGATTATGAGTGTTTTGGTTTTGAAGTTTATGGGTAATGGGCGCGATTTTGGTTTGTTTCTTCCGGTTGGAAGTAGGTTTATCAAATTCTGTTCCCATAGTTTTTCACATTACTTCAACTGTGAATATTCACCGTAAGCTTATACTCTATATTTACAGGCGTAACCTATAATATGTTGCTGTTTCTGACAGAACAGCAGTAACAATTTTATTATTAATGTTCTTTTTATAGTTTAAATACCTAAACTCACCTAAATAAGTTAATATTCTTCGAACTACTAAAGTTGTTACTATGGTTTTTATGCTTCATTTTGTCAGGTTAGTTCTTGGTGTTTTTTAGAATATCACGGTTGTGAACCAAGAATAAGATCCTAGTTGTTGATTTAGCATGATATTTTATTAATAAAGTTATTTGGACGAAAACGATTTAATATGATGTTATGCTAACGCAGAATCTACAGTATTGTTTGTACCATACAGGTGCGTTAAAAACTGTATAATTGTATAAATTTCTTTCACCACTCGCCTCTACCACTGGCCCACGTAAACGCAGCATAAGGTATACAAAATCCCAAAATAACCCTGATCGTATGAATTTGACCTATCGTGTGAACGTACCTACTGTTTGATTACCGACCAGATCTGTTGTGATATCACAGCTCAATATAGGCACTTTATAAGAGTTCCTGATGCTTTCACGGAATTAATTTGGAGGGGAGAACAAGGGAATTCCGGTCGTGCGATGCGCTTTTGTATGACACAAGAATAAACAAGGGTTGGTATTTTGCGGGAAATTTTCGATGAGGTTCAGTGGCTATTTTAATTATTCGCAAATTGATTCCTAGTGGATAGGGTGATGTAAAATTGGTGTAGTTTTGTGTCTAAAATTTACAATAAATTGCATGATATTACAAACACACACAACATTGACATTAAAAATATAGAACATGAAAAAGCTTTTATACAAAAAAAAACAACCGACTCTCAAAAAAAGAAATTACAAATTTTAAAAAAAACTTTAATTTCGGAAGTCAGTGTGTCTACGCAACTGGACAATATGTGGAATCATTGAGACAGGTGCCAACTCGGTAAAATGAAGCTGATAATTTTAATGTAGGATGACTCGACACATCTGCTGCCAAATACTGCAAAGATTTAAAAAATTAAAGATTAGAATGTGTTACATTATGCATTCTAATGTAAAATAGTGACAGTATACTGTATCTAAAAACTAAATACTTTACACTGGCTAAATGCACAAACCGTTCAAAACCAAATTTAACAAAAAAAAAAAGAGAAGATCAAGTGTTGGCATCATCAGTTTGTTCGTTCGCTGTTTGTGTCATACAAACAGAACAGCGAACGAACGAACGAACTAGTAGAACAAAATAGGAATAAGCATTGTTCTGGTATCAGTTGAGATGATACTTGGCATAGTCAGCCTACAACGCTCCCACTGCTAGGACACGGGCATCTTCTCTGCGAGAGGAAGTGGACCACAATCCACCACGCAAGTCAGTGTGAGTTTGTGGATGTCACATCATCACCTAGCCTCTTCCCAAAGTTGGAGTCGGCTTCCATTCTTACTGGATGTAGCTGAATACTAGTATTTTACATGGAGCTCAACCATGGGGTTCTAAACCCAAAACAAACATACTGTGTGTAAATTTATTTCTGCTCTCAAAACCGTGAAGGAAACTGGCATGTTCTAGAACCAAAAATTCGAACACGTGACATCTACCAACCCGCATTAGGCTCACGTGGTGGATTACGGCCCACACCCTCTCACAGAGAGGAGGCCTGTGCTGTGGTTTTAAGGCTGATGCTGATGACATGGAACTGTAGTTCCAAATAAACGTCAATTTTTTTATATATTAGCCCAGTGTCCCACTGTTGGGGTAAAACCTCCCCTATATCCTTCCAGACATTCATTTCTTGTGCCACGTCAATCCAGCCTTCATGGTGCGATGACATCTCGCCATTGCTCTCTGGACGTATCTCCGAACGAAATTTTTGACTCTGGGATATGGGTTAATCTCAATGATTTCTTTAACCGCTTTGAGAGAGCTTATTTTTACTATTTCATTATCAAATATCAAAATACGGTTTGCAGTTTGTCTTGCATCTGACGTCTTAAATCCAAGATTATCTATCTTAAAACTATAAGCTTCTACTTTGTCTTGGTTAAAATTTCTTAATAAATAACTCATTAGTTATACTTCAAAGCTTTATCATTCTATTCTCTGGTGAATGTTACTCTGTACTAAAAAAGATTATATTAATTGCCAATTTGATGAGTTTTTAAAAGGCCCTTCAATTTATTCTATCTGTGTAGCTTCTTTTTATACATTCGTCTGCTTTGCAAATCTGGGCGCTCTCATTATCTTGGAAACCATGCATAAAAGTCAACTTATCGATTAGCTAACATATATATTCGAAATTGCTTTGAGCAACAGTGGCCATGCCTTCTCTTTATGAAAAGAGGCCTTTATCATCATCATTTCAGTCGAAAGACGTCAACTGCTGGACAAAGATTTCCTCAAGTGTCACCTCAACGACCGGTCCTGTGCATCTCACATCCATCGGCTTCTTGTGACCCTTACCAAGTCTTCCATCCACCTTGTGGGAAGCCTTACAACACACTGCGTCTTCCGGTACGCGCTCGCCACTTCAGAACTTTTCAGCCCTATCTACCATCGGTATTTATGCAATAGGGTTGATAATATACATATTAATTTTATTTCGAGCATATCGTCAATTCTGAATGACTCTGGATTATCATTCAATATTCTTTTTCAAAAACAAGACACAGACTTGAGTTTAAAAACCAATCTACTTCTATTTTCGTCCATAACCTTCTACCTTGGAACAGATCTAAAAATAAATAAAAGGATTGCACTTGAAGCCCAAGTGGCAGTATAGTGGCACTCCATTCTATGTGTGTATGCTACTAGTCTGAGATTAGTTACTGCTCCATAAAACACTTGGAATAGGAATGTTATCTATGAACTTGAAGCAGTAATATCGAGGCTAATGGTATTAAAAACGATGTCAAAGAAATTAATTACAAGATAATAATTGTAAGTTTATTTATTCAGTTTTAACTTGGCAAAACTACCAGTATTTTCGTCACTTTTCCCGTTGATAGCAGCTAAGAGGATGTTTTAACAGATTTCAAATAAGGAGGAGGTTCTCAATTAGACTGTATTTTTTAATGTTTATTAAGTACCTCATAAAATCTGCTAGTTAGACTTGAAAGTTCAATTATGTTTTTGGTAGCTTCTACCCGCTACTTCATCCAAGTTGAAGAAATATATACACAGTACACACTACATTATGTACTACCTACTCGTGTATATTCAACAATAATAAAGACTTCAATCTTCAATCACTGAAATAACTTTTGTAATAGAGACTACTTACAATAAGAGATCAAAATCAAAAGTCATTTATTCAAACTAGGCTGAGAGCCAGCACTTTCTGAACGTCAAAGTTCTACATAAAGACAGTCCCCTAAAACGCCCGCCCGTCACCACTTCCTAGTGTTTTAGCTGTGAAGAAGAAGTGGCCAACAAACTCTCTCTCTCATCTGTCTGTTAAGTTTGAAGAACAGTAAGACCGAGAGGAGCCGACACAATAAGATTTTATTTGTTATCTGGTGTGCAATCGACGTGTGAAGAGTTAGTGTGGCCAGCTTCTGGGTTTAAAGTTTTTAAAAGCTAGGAAACCATCGTTTTGAAAGAAAAAATAGAAGTAATTACGTGCAGAAATTACCACTTACAAACCACTATCAATTTAAGCTTCAGTATATTACGGCGGCGTCATTACGTCATTCGCGTGATAGGTACTTTGCTGAAAACCAGCGCTGTTGACGATAAGTTCGCCTGAAGTCGCAGTATTTTGCTGAGCAACGACCAGCACGAATGCGACGCACAGCTTAATTTGTTCGTGTTTGTTAAAAGATTAGTCTAGTTGTTTTTCCACTTTCACCAACTGTTTTTTTGTATCGTTTTGATGGTCTGTTTGTTGTCATTTGCCAGTGTCGCAGTACAGATTACATAGTATTACGCAATATATGTATTGTCTGTGGTTGTTGGCGGACTCTGACATTAGGCAATGGACAGAAGATTTCTATATATTATAATGTACTCTGTGACAGAAGACTTTCATTGATTGAATGCGAGGCTTTTAGCATTCTTGTATGTTTATGTAAATGTTATTTAATCCATTTTTCTGTAATGTGCGTTATATCTGTGCAGAATAAATTATTTTTCTTTCTTTTCTTTCTTTCTATTATTAGTTTTAATAACCAGAATCATCAAAAATTTGTTAAATTAAAATACTGGCTACAAATAACAGCTTACCTATAAGAAAACCTCAAACGACTCAAAATAACAACCTGAGTTATATGTTTGAGCCGTTTGAGGTTGAAACACTAGGGCTATGGGGTCCAAGTGCTCATCGAGTTTTTCGTGACATCAGCAAACTTTTAGTCGACTCTTCACGAAACTAGAGGGCTGGCCTTTTTTTCGGTCATAGAATCAGCATTGCCATTCAACGTGGCAATGCTGCCAGCGTTCTGGGCACTTTACTCATTGACAGCGATGTGGACGAATTTTTCGATGCCCAATGAATTGTACTCCTCCCTTTTATAAGCCGCTTGTACATTTTTGTTTCTTTTAGCCTCTTTATCTTATTACGTTATTTATTATTTTAGTGATGTCTATATACTCGTATATTGTCTAAAATAATCAAATAAACTTAACCGTTATACCAAACTTCACACTTCTATATTGAAAAATGTAATTTCAGTAGTTAATCCTTAAAACCGAAGCTGTGCTGGGGTTACCTGGTGGCATGGGCTATAAATAGCCCCCGCACTCGCACCCCATGCAGCCCATGGCCCATGGTTAATGTACAGAGTATATTAACTGTACGACCACCGGATTTTATGGCTCTTTTAAGTTTTTAACTTGGAATGTTCAAGGTTGTGTTGGAATCTTTTAAAAGATAACTCTGAGAGTGGTTTTTAAAGTTTAAGTAAAACCGAGATAGTTGCTACACTTTTTGACATCGCATATCGCTATATCTATACGATAGATTAATAAATAAAATAGCTTGCGATTCATCCACGAAACTAGAGTAATTACAATCGGAGCAACAATACACTTTTTTTTTAACTATACCCTTGGGGCAACTATCCTGGTTTTACCCTATATCTTTGAATTTTAATCAATATTACTTTCTATTTGTCTCTGAATCAACCAAAGCTTGACCGGTACATAATACCGGAGGCGTTAAGTCCGCCTTTGTACTTATGTGTGCAAAAATAAATAAATAAATGCATTTAATTATCTCATCAATTTTTTTCTGGAAATGTTTTATGTATCTATCAAACAAGTTCGAAAAGTTTAAAAATCTTTCTATAAAATTCTGCTATAATCTGTTAACTGAAACTTATAAGCTGGCGTTGAGATAGATCCTAAGGTATGTCAATGTCCCTATGCTGAAAATTTCAAAAAACTAACGCACTAAAATGTACAAAAATCAAATATAATAAAATATTTTCAAAAAACAACTTGGTGAGTGGTGCAGTTGGTGGCAGTTATTTTAGTTCGAACATAGATTTCATGTCACCAACTGCATCAGATTGCTAGAAAAGTGACTTGTTTGGAACTTTTTTATTTAATAAAATGTTATCTTTGGTCTATAAAGCTCACTCTTCTTTACACAATTCCTCCTAATTGACTACCTATACAACTTGATCATCTTCATCAATGAGCAACATTTAAACAACTGCCAAAGTTAGGCCCCGTTGGCAGTTGTTTAAATAGTTGGTCGCCAAATGCGATCGATTATTAACCGACTTCAAATAAGGAGGTTCTGTGTTCGACCCGTATGTAAGTATGTATGTATGTGTCTTGTTTGTCCGCGATTTTTTCTAAATCTACACCGATTGGATGGGGTTATTCAAATACATATTTTTCTTCAAGGAAGGTTGTAGTACACATTAGGATCTGATGAAGATCTTCGGAGATAGACAGTGGAACTCTTTAATAACTAACAGCAAATGACTCGCGATTGCTGCGATTGTATCTCTATGTATTGTTAACACAATTTAATGGGGAACCACAACAAAAAAGTGAAAAATAAAAAAGTTTTTTACAAAAAAATTGAACTTACGTTTTTTGACACCGAATTCCGAAATTAAAGTTATTTTGCACATTTTTGTTTTTTTTTTTTATTGTACTAGTTTTTCTAAACTGCTCATTACGATTAATTGATGAACAATAAGGGAAATCAATTTTTTATCACCCTATGGTCTAATGTCAGCCAAAATGACAGAGAAACGCACGAGTGATCCTTTAAGAGTTCCGTCTTTATATTCGGATGTTTCGAACTCTAAAAATGAATTTCGCTGGCTTTACACTCATCTTTGCCTGAAACCGTCAAGTGCGATCGATTATACATCTCTGGGCTGTCGCAGCGCACAAAGGTGAACGCAGGAAGTTTACGTAGCACGTGCGCGCTCAAGCACAGGATGTTTTAAAATACGGACGCGAATTAGAATTAACAATGGCGTTTAGTACTGGGCTACTGGCGTGCGAATTAGGAGTTGGATTGCTGTGGGTGGTAGTGGAAGAGTAGATAAGGATATCCTAATATTATAAAATAATGCGAAAGTAAGTTTGTTTGATTCTTTTCACAAGCCATGTCGAACCAGTCTATGCGGTAAGCGTCTAGCTAGGTCATCTCGTTAGGCCGGGCCGGCTCCGGCCAAAAATGATTTATTTTGTAAAAATGATGCACAGTTCTGTCACTAAAATAGAAATACTTAATTCAATGTTGATTTATACTTTATTTTGAGCATCGTAAGTCTGCTCATCATCATCATGCTTGTCGCCACTGCTGGGGCACATGCCTCCTTCTCTGTCAGAGGGTGTGAGCCGTAATCCACCACGTGGGCCCAATTTGTGTTGGTGGATATCACATGTTTTCTCGTGATGTTTTCCTGCACCGTTTGGAGAGCAGTGGTGATGGAATAATTTACGCAAAGTAAAGCGCCTGCCTCGGTTTGAACTCACGACCTACAACTTATAAGTCGCGGCCGTTGCCGCTGGGCCATTACTGCTCTATATTAATATTATTTACAAGCACTTCGCTCGCAACGTCCTCTGCGTGGATTTCGAAAAATTATAGCCTATGTCACTCTCAATTAACGTGGCTTTCTATTGGTAAAAGAATTTTCAAAATCGGTTCTGTAGATCCAGAGATTACCCCCTACAAACTCACAAACTTTACCTCTTTATAATTTTAGTATAGATTTATATTTATCGTCTGTAGTAACTTACTGTTTCGCATTATCTGCGGTAGTGTTTGATTGTCCATTCTGACATTATTTTATCACCGTTCCGCGGTTTGCGGTCAGTTGTACCAGTAACTGTTTGGTACAAAAGTTTGACTACGGATAACATTGTGTCTTTAAGAAACTTTAAAAAGCTTGTTACTCATAAAATTGGTAGTATATACAACCAGTAGCATTTTTAGAAAAAAAAAGAAGGTTGTTTCTTAAGTTCTGCGATTAACCTGATGATAGTTTTACCTACTGCTGCTGCTTTAATAGTCAAATAGATTTTAAATGAAGAAAAAATATGGCGGTTTGACATATTTATGTCAGGCCTGTTGGTCTAGTGGTTAGTGACACTGACTGCTATGCCGGAGGTCGTGGGTTCGATTCCCACCCAGGGCAAATGTTTGTGTAATGAGCACGATCATTTGTTCTGTGTCTGGGTGTAATTTATCTATAATATTTATGTATTTAGAAATATATAAGTATGTTTATCAGTTGTCTAGTACCCATAACACTGCTTAGCTTGGGACTAGATGGCGTTGTGTGATAGTTGTGGAATATTATTATTATTATATTATTTTCCATACAAAAGTTGTCAAACAGCAATTTAAAAAATATATCTGACGTTTGAAAAATCGGCTGTTTGTACCCATAGATTTAAGTTTGTGTATAAAGTTCAGCAACTTTTTTGATGTACCTACAATAACGTTTATTCTATATATTTTTACTTTATTACCTTTATCTCCTATAACAGTATTTCTGAATTTACCTACTATGTGGTTGCGGTCAGCACCAAGCTGTCAAATACCCAATGACTCCGTGCGGTTTCGTGCGTATTTACACACACATGTGCATAATACCCCATTAGCACTATTTGTTTACCACCAGTTAACTCGTTGTGTGGCGAGATTTAATGTGATTGTTTGTACATGCATAATTAAATAATTATGTAGGTATTGACTGGGTTAATTAGCGGGGTTGTGTATAAGCAGATTAACTGTGTATTGTAAATAGTAATGAGGTGTGCAAATAAATAGTTGGGAGTTGGAGCTTGATTTGCAAGGAATTGAATGAGTGTTTTCTTTAGTCTTAGCATGAATATAGTTCTCTCTCATAGATATGTATATTAATCTATTACGCTACAAACTAGAGGGTAATTCTTGTATTTTTGTGGAACGATAGCATACGCATCGTTGCTGCAATCTGTCAAAACACCTCTAATTTTCCTACAATTTGAGAAGTGTTTGACATTGGTTAAGACTGAGCTGATATTGCGACTTGAATTTGAACGTTTTTTAAGGCGCTATTAGCTGCCAACGACCTTGAGTGATTAGCTTGCGTGTTCTGCGCTGAGCTCATGTAACACGTCGTATGTCCACCCACTAATAGGACTCGCCCGTCAAGGAGCGCTGTCCAAAATTAGACGCATTATTAATTTATTACACATAAAACAACAAGTATTAAACTAAAACACTGAGACTAAATTATGAATAATTAAATGATCTTCAAATTGGTGTAGGTTTCATAAAAATATGCTTTATATTTTTGCGTGATTCTCAATATTTTATTCGCGTTAGACATAACTTTACAAATTAATTACACAATGCTGTAAAAATATCATTTCAAATATTCTCAGATTAAATTACGACGGAAATAGTCTAGAGCAACATATATTATATTTTTTTCAAAGAAATAATTGTAGTCGTTTAGACGTGATGTTCAATTAAAAACCATTAAAAGTCGTATAACTGCGCCTTAAGTACGAGAATTGGCTGGTTTATTCAGTTTGACAAGAAACTCATAAAACGCAGGCGACACTAGTCTAAAATCCTGTCAAGGTTTTATCACACTTTTAGTTTTAAGTTAAAATAATACACGACATATCAAAATTTAAAAACACCAGCTGTTATCTACTCGTACTATATAAGTACCAACTTATTTTGATAGTTATTCAGTCGTGTCTATATAAGCCAAACCTTTACTTCTCAAAGTATTATTTTATGATTTTTTTGGCAGAATATAACAACCTTTTCAAAAATCTTTATTCTAAATTTTTGCTCGCCTGAAAATCACTCGATAATTATTGAATCCATAGAATTATTATCTCTAACAGCCCAGACAATAAAGCATCACCCTATAGAAACCCATAAGCTATGTTTACTAACATGAATTTAAAAAAAAACCGCCGCTCTTGACATCTGGCGCTAGCGTTATGTAATTATTTATTTTATGAACACACATTCTACGTTTACATGTTTTGTCTCTTTCTCTTTAAAATCTTGTAAATTAACTGCTGTATTGTGTATTAACTGCTGTATTGTAATATTTGTCTATAGAGACAAGGTTTTTAATTTCTGTGTTTGATGTATCTTACAATTTTTTTGTGATGTATTGCGCTACCGCAAGCTATAATACCGTTACCTGACAAAATTACATTTTGAGTTCAGAAATCAAGGGAACTTAACGGTGATTTTATTTATTTATCTCGGAATCTATTGACAGCAGAAAAATACTACTTCAAAATTTTTGGCTGGTTACTGTGGCATTAAAAACCGAAACCCCACCAAGTGTCAGATAACGGCACTTTAGCTTAAAGACGGCAGTGCAGGTGTTACCTAGATAGGTAACCAGACCAGATCCCTGATAGATACCAGATCTGGTATCTACCAGATTACCTGTAGCACTGATAGCTGCATTTTTCAGGAATATTTGCCCACAGTTCATAAGCATAAGTATAACGGCCTATAACGTTCCCACTGCTGGGACACGGGCCTCTTCTCTGTGGAAGAGTGTGAGTCTAATCTACCACGCGGGCCCAATGCGGGTTGGTGGACGTCACATATCTTCGGATTATTGGTTCTAAGACATATCGGTTTCCTCACGATGTTTTCCTTCATCGTTTAGTGGCTTAGTGGTAATGGCTGCGACTTTCAGGTTGTATGTCGAGGGTTCAAACCCAGACAGGCCTACAGTTCGTATAATTATAATTAACAATAATGATAACTTTAGTTCGTTTCAAGTAAGATTCGTTAACCATTTTACACGACACCAGAGATTTAGCGCCTATCGCCAAAATTTCGGCATCAGACCGTTGAATCACCCATAAACCAACGCTCTATGACAAACCCAAACAGCCGTTCATTCACCCGTGACAAAAACAAAAAAGCATCTCAACAATTTAGTCTACAAAGTTATTAATAGCCAAACAATTACGCGGCTCAATCCTTTCACCCTTCGAAATAAATAAATCATTCAAAAAAGGATTGTTGAAAACCGATTTAGAACGAGGGGTTTATAAAAGGATCTAACACTAAAAAACTGATGGCGTATCCATATTTAAAATACATCGTCGGGTTAACCCCACCGTACTATGATCTACGCAGGCACGTGCTATTCGAAGCTATGAATTTTGACTTAAACCAGAGCTTCGTAAAAACTAGTGTATGGTAGAAAATTGAAGGTAAAATATACGGTACTATTTTTGTTTATGATTGCTCGTTAAAAGTTTATGTTTGCGTTTAGGCACGCGTGAAATTAATTTAGGTTAAATTAGTAACTTTAGTTTTATTAAAAATTTAATCGAAACTTCTAAAGTTTTCAAATAACGTAGATGCGATGTATTGAATGTTTTCAGATTGATATTTTTGACAGAAGAAATAATTTTCGTAAACTAAATTAAAAGCTTGATTACATTTACGAACACAATATTGTTACATAATCTTAAATAGGTATGCATGCAACACTGAACAATAATCTGGGTTACTAAAAAAAATCTAATTAGTCCTTCATTAGATGAAGATTGAAGAAAGATTATCAAAAAATATTGGACACGTATTTTGTCTTTTGTCACGTAAAACAAAAATGACTAATATCGCGTAACGTCACACCTCGATAGACTTTGTACCGATTAGTGACGTAACAAGCATCCACTCTTGAACTTTGATGTTTTTCATCTGTGTAATTTTTATTGATTTGGTAAAGCAAAAACTAAGTGTCCAATAATTATTATTTTCATTCCCAGTAAATATCCATATTATTAAAAGAAACCTTAACAAAAACGTTTACCCAAATAATTTTGGCGTCGAACTGTAAAACATCATAAAGAGCAGACATTCTTATGTTTGTTTAGTCTTCGG
This sequence comes from Polia nebulosa, assembly GCA_951329385.1. NCBI lineage: Eukaryota > Metazoa > Arthropoda > Insecta > Lepidoptera > Noctuidae > Polia > Polia nebulosa. The sequence goes on from OX589609.1 coordinate 6,278,100, forward strand.
TGGACCTGACCTACTCTTCTCTATAATATACTCCTCAAAAATATAATACTTCACACTTGGCTTCGTGCCTTTTGAGTATTCAGCTGATGTGTGGTTTCAATTTTAGGTTTTGTATTTTTGGCGAATCATCATTTCAGTCGACAAAACATCCATTAGCGAATACAAAATTCAATTCTGCTTTTCATATAAAAACACATTCAACTGGGTATTGAAATGGGTTGGCTATACTCCAGGTGTATTACAAGTTACAACATGACAGTCTAGATAATATAAAAGACTGACCTCAAAAAACAACCAAGACTGAAAATAGGAACATAAGACACAAGTTTAATAATGGAAAAGAAAATAAGGATGATGGACCTATAACAAATCTTAAGCTTGAAGATACGAGTATATTTATAGAACTTTTACATCAATCTGAAACCATATCTCAATCAGCTACAATTTCTACCCCACTAGACAAAATGAAAGGCGATATCAAGATTGAATATAAAGTTATATTAACACAAAATAAAAACTCAACCCCTTTTAAAGCGGTGCAGCAGTGAATCAAACCTGAGTTATTTTATATGCTTGTTTATTTAATGTTTAAATTTATACCGTGCCAACGACCGGTGCCGTGTACTGTAAGGAAAGTTATAATTATATATAAAAAGTTGTTAAACGTTTGTACGGGTTCCGTGTAAGATGATAATAGGGAAAAATATTTGCTTTCTTCTGTAGCTGTTGAGTCTTTGAGGGAGATAGAACGCTAGAATAACGTTATTCTAGCGTTCTATCTTCAGACACTATCAGTAATTGCAAAACTTCTAGTTGGATTTCGATAGTTTCAGCTAGATTTTGGTGACCACTTTCATCTTCAGTCTTCGTTGTTTTACCATCTTTAACCTTCTTTAAGTTTTACTTCTATTTATTTACCAATATTAATTTATCTTTGTTAATGTCCGTTTGTTTGTTTCCTCCTTCGATCCCCATAATCTGTCAAAATACACACATTGCCCAGACATTTTCAGTGTCCTCGATCTGAGTGTCATTGACAACAACCTAATATTTCAGCTTCTTAATTAATACGCCGTGACCTCGTAAATTTTGTGTTAAACAGCTTGTTTTTGACTCATCGTCATGTATTGATGTAAGAAATGTTCCCGAATGTTGGCTTGTTTTTATTCAAGGCAATTCGGGTAATTTATTGCTGGTTAAACTGTGTATGGTGTAAGTTGGCAGGGCTTATGATAAGCGGAAGACTATTGAGCTATGTTGATTGATTAATGCGCCTCTTTTTCGTAAAATTGAATTGCAGGAAGTCAAATGACTTAATATTACTGGTCAATTCTATTTTCGTCTTGGAATCATCAGAAGTGTTTTTCTTTCCGAGATTCAAAGAAAATGTGGCAACATTATGAAATATTTTCTTAACTTACGTTCTGCTGTTTTTTTTTTAGTACTGTAAATACCCTCTCAATACATTCTTGGTATTACGAGTAGTATGCTCTTATTTTCTGACATTCGCTCTTAAGCAACAAGGAACATTAATGTTCTGGCATATCAGCTATATGCACTGAAAGTCATAAAACGAAACTGCAAGTTAAATTTCTTAGGTAACGTAACACAGCAATTGTGCTCTTCTCCAAGACACTCTGGCACCAGTTTTCTACAAACTAGACACGTATCTCGAAAATCCCATCACCAGTTCCACCAAAATGACCTCGTATATTTTAAGTTGCATAAACTTCAACTATTTCTGTACGCACTACTCTTACCGCTTCATTTCTAAATCTTTTGACATTTATTAGTTTTACGCACCCTGTATTTTAGAGGTTACAGCTTCGCAACCAATGTGCGCTACGTATTGCATTTTAGTGTTCATGAATGTTAGAAATGCTATTTTTAGGGCTACAGATGTTCCCTCAATATGCGTATAGCCGACAAATATTTCGACATATATGGCTAGCTTTGAAATCGGCTATTGTTTTTAGCTTTGTCGGGGGAATGTGCGTTGTAGATAACTTTAGTGTATAGCATATCTGCAGCATCTGGCATTATGAAAAAAAATACGTATAAATCTTCGTCTCCATTGTTATTCCAAAATCTTGAGACATTTGTTCTTTCCTACCATTTTGTACTTTGTACAGTAATACCAAGCTAAGATTTTGAGAACCAAAATTGATTACTGAAACTTCACCTTACAAAGCATCTTCATTGGTAACCATTAACTAAAAAAATTAAATTATATCTTTCAAAAGGAGTCCCAAATATGAAAATATATTAGATATTCTTCGATCCTCATTAGGTGAGAAAAAATAAACAATTAATCAAAGTTAAACTTACAACGCTTGAGTTGTTAGATTATCTTATTTATTATCATTATCTGTCAGTCTTTCAATCCTTCCCTATTTTAGATGTTTCTTCTGTTATTATAACGATATTTTCACTGGTAAATTAACAAATGCATATGAACTTAATTTTAACTAATATTTGTGGTTAAAATAATGTGTGCAATTAATATTAATGATGTTCCGTTCGTTGTTTCAGAAACTAATGGATCCCAATAAGAGGAGTTGAGATTGTCGGTGAAACATGACGTTCGCCGCCATTGCGTTTTGGCGCAAAATGCCGATCGCCATCACCTTCCTCCTGTCAACGGCGTGTCTTGTTACAGCCAGGGATATTGTTTTAGGTGAGTTTTTTTTTATTTATGAATATAAAACGTCATTTTAAAGAACGAAATCAGTTTTTCCCAACATTTGACCGAGTCATGCGAGTAAAATATTTTGGATAGCAAATTTTTTTCTATTTTAAAAGTTAATTTTTGCATAAAGCGTGCCTGGTACCTAACTCCAGAAATACAATCGAATGTTGATAAAAAATCGAATTATTAAACAGAATTGGAAGCGATTTACTCTTTTGTGATAATAAGTTTAATATCGTGTCTATGTCTGACTGTCTAATTTCTATGATCTATCAATTATAAACTTTTTAAATGAGAATTTTATAACATGAATAGACTGTTGAATATAAAAATGTCTAACATGAGGCATTGTCTGGTTCTAAAGCTGAATAATAATGCAGGATTAGTAAGAAATGCCAGCAAAGGATATGGGCTTACTTCCTTTTCATATTTTACTTCAGCAATTTTTATTATTCAAGCGCCAATACCATTTAAACATCAATTGCCAAATAACCGTAGGAAGTAAGAATGCCATACTGTTGTAACAAACGTCAACTATATCAAAGACCAACAATAGGACCCAAAAACATGTTTTGAATGTATATGGGCTTTTTAAAGACAAAAACCATGAATTTCGTATTCAAAATCCATTCGTATTAACAAAAATCTGGGATGGGATACTAAGAATTTAAAATTCTAATCGCTTCACAGTGTGCATACCAATTGGTATACCGAAATCAATTGTAGGGCCTATGGTACGTTATTTTTGGCAATCGGAAATGATTTCTTTTGTCCGTTTATTATTCAAAGTGGGTTTAAGGCGCCATGTCGAGAATTATATTGTCAAACTCAATGCGTAGGGCTTGATCGGTATCTACAATCGTTAGTGCTGCGCCAATAATATTTAAATATGGTGTCATAATCGTTATTTTTTTTTTGGCAGGTACAGCTTTTGTAACTGTATTTTCCGTTGTGCTAAATTCTAAAGTAGTAACGCTATTGGCTATTTAAAACTATTTGTAACTAATTATGTCCACGTGTGTTTCATCAACTTTGTATCACAAGTTACCACCGAAATTTAATATAGCAACGGAAAAGGTTATTACTTCACGGTCACAAATCGATTGTTCCCTCCCCAACCCTCTCATTTGGTTCTCATTAGAAGCACCGGATGCCTTGACTTTAATAACCAGTTAATTTAGAGCCCTTTGCTCTCTTTTTACAATCTTCGTCATTGTGTCTGGTCGGTCCGACGTCCGTCTGTGGAGGGTCGTCTTATGCTGGTCGTTATGATCTATTAAATGTAACGTCCTGTGTAGTTATGATGTCCTGGTGCATCAATTTGATTGAGGGATGATAATTTGTTTAATTTGTCGTGATTTTTAGGGCTGAGAGGATGTTATGGATTATTTTTATGATCGTAAATGAGATGTGTATTAAATCTCTCACCAAGTCACCTCTATTATAATTTAGATTTTTAGTGACAAGGAAGATTTGATTTTATATCCTGTATATCTTTTATGATCACCACGTTAAGCTTTTTGCACATTTTGCCCTAATTATCATTATCTAGGATTTCGTAAACTGAACATTTTCGACCCCCATAATATTTTATCCTATATACTTTTTTTTATCAATGATGAGCTCGCGTTTGAACAAAATCTCACCTGATGGTAAGCAATGATGTGGTCAAAAATAGAGCACGCTTGCCTAGAAGTAACATATTCACTCTCGACTTAAAGACACCCAGGTTGTAGCTATCAGGCAATCTTATAGCCAAATATGCAGGTATCTCTATCTTCAATCTTTTTTATAGGAAGTCAAATATTTTCACCGTCACTATCGAAAATCAAATAGAATTGTGTACAGTGATGACATTCTGCGAAGATTTTTTTCTCGTGTGGTCCTAAATAAATATTTAGGACCACATACACAACAAAATACATCTATCTAATACAAATTTATTGGTATTAGATAGATGTATTTTGTTTTTTCATATGTTAGTTCGTTTTACATTTATTATTTTGCAAAAGTTGGTCTCGTATGAAAGGAGAAAATACCGACATGACAATTCTCGGGGATTTGGGTGGTAACGCCAAATCACCGAGAATTGATATTGAAATAATTTACTTGGTGATGGATTTGTTCATGCACATCAGGCTCAAAAACATGTAAATCACAAACTTAACAACCAACCCGTGTAAAACTGACACAGATCCAAACAAAAGGCCTCAAGTTTCCTTCAAAGTCGAAAAAATCTTTGATCCCACGTAAACGATTCCATGGCAAATCAATATGGTTTGGTATTGCATACAAATGGCGTGCGCAGGCGACGGATGTCGGCGCCTTTTGCAACAGTACTGCCAACACGGCGGATGACAAGTGCGCCGGTGCATCCTCTGGTCCTTGTAGGGCTGGTCAGTGGGTGGCAATTTTTTACCAAGTTTAAGCAGAATATGATTTTTTTTTAAGATGTAAGTAAAAGTTAAGATGAAATTGAACAGAATATTAAATTTATCTCTGAATATATATTTTTTCAACTGGGAATGGACAAAATACACGAACATAAATTACTTAAATATTATCTTAATATTAAATAACTATTTATTAACTTATAACGTACATTTAAACAAAAACAAAATACACTTAAGCGTCGAAGTATTCTTTGAATTAAATTGATCTTAAAAATAATCTGTCCAAAGAACGAAGAAAAATGTCAAAGTATAAAATTGTAAAAGCACCTATCAAAAGAACCATGGAGTCATTTTCATCAATATATTACTTGGATGTCAATTTTGCCAAGTCATATCACACAAAGTCTTTTTAAAAACAAACACCATTGTTATACAATTGTTACCTGTAATGTTTTCCTTAAACACAACAACGCACCTTACCTTTTTATGCAACACAAAGTTAAACTCTTCATTCAAGTCCTGTGCAAAACTTTTCCGCCCTACCAGCCCTTGTATGGTCATCGAACGCCCTCTGAATTTCTATTACGTTGGGAAAATCGTGATCACTGACTTCGTGACGTCCTTAGCCAACCTTGGAGACTCTTGCTCTGCGATTTTGTATTCAACTAATGTTATTATGACAACCAAGAAAGCTCTCTTCATATTATTTCCACTCATTTTGCTTTTCATATTAATTTTATTTATTAATCTTGGCATGGATGATGGCTTTATTTTTGGATTCGTGACAATAATTTGCAATGATAAAATGGTGGGTTTCAGTGAGTCTAGTGGACAGTCTGATGTGAGCAGTAAATATGTTATCTCTTTCGGGATTGACAGTATTAAAATTAGTACATACATTTGTCCATCATGACATCCGTTTGGCAATCAATGTTATTTCCTAAAGTTGAATGTTTTTTGATAGTATTTCAGTCGTATTTATTTCTACAGCAACCAAAACATTAAATTCATTAATTCAGTGGGCAAACACTAAAGAGCACTAATCTGGCAAGGCAATTTTCATGTCAATAAACAGATGTCAGACATTAATGTCCAATTTTTACAGCTTGTATCTCTCACAGCCAATTTCTCTACCGCAGTTGATGCTTTCCAAGAAAAACGGGCAATTAAATGAGACATAATAGATTTGACATGTACTAAAATCCTTGCTAAGCCAAAAGACAAATAAACCTTTAACTAAGAAGCTCACAAAATGTAGTTCCGAAGTGGAGATGATGCTTAAAAAGTCGTAAAATTTTTATGGTAAGAATGAAAATAAATAGTTTTTCACCGTGTTCCATTTGAATGGTCCACTATTAAAGTTTTTACAACTGAAAGAAAATAGACTTCTGGAACATATTGCGTAATAAATAATTTATCTGACTAGCCTTGTCCCGCGGTTACACCCCAGTTATCCTCATAAAAAAAAAACGGTATGAAAAGTAGGTTATAGTACTCGGTGATGGTGTACGTATAGTATAGCTTTATATCAGTTAAAAATTGTTCGTGATCGGATCTGTACTTTCAGACATTATCTTCTACAAACATATAAACAAACTATTTTTTCCTCTTTATGGTAAGTAATAACGACTTTGTAACTATATGTAAAAATCTGTTACTAAGAACTACTACCTATATATATTTTGTTTCTTGAGTAGCTGAGTCAATCTCTGCTTCTAACATTCTGGTCTAGATGGGTTTGATTAGTTCAACCTTGCTACTTGTTTAGCCACGTACTGAATTACTAAACAGATCTTAAATGTTAGATTTGTTTGTTACCTATGCGAACTAAAAATAACTATTTTGCGGAGTGGTGTCGGTTTTACGAGATCGGAGTTTGAATGGGGTGTACCGTTACTTTATCTGGATCTGATGCAATATTTTTATTTCTTTTATATGTATGTTCGGTACATTTTTTGTTTAAGTGTCTGAAGAATCACAAACGTTTTGGTAATATTTTCTTTTCTTGTAGCTATATTATATATTATAGCCTGGGGGTCTTAGAGCAAATAGGCTAGTTCTAGGCATGCGTGCTCCATCGCCGACCACTTCATCGCTTACTATCAGGCAAGATTGAGGTCAAACGCGAACCAATCGATAATAAATGAAAAACAAACCTTTCGTTTTTAATGTTTCGCTGCCCTTACTTCTTAGCCCCCGGTTCTAATGATTAACTTAAAAGACCTCCGCTCGCCCTCCTGGGTCAGTAAATAATGCCAATTATTCAACTTGATATATTCTCACCAAATAAGTGGAACAGTGTAGCTTGTCTCCGGGAAATTTGTCAGACCGTGCATAATCTCGCGAGTAACTCTAAACTCATAAATAACGGTTATTTTCTCTCCAAATGAGACTGAATTAATTGGTGTTTTGCAGGAAAATTGCCCCTTTGATGTATGTTGTAAAGATTATAATCAGACAAGGTATCAAGAATTATCGTTAGGACGGTTTGTCCTGTTCGAATTTATTACGCCATATGTCAATTGCTGGCTGTTATCAATTATTGCAATTTACGCGTAATTGACATCGGTGACTTAATTTGCATTTTATCATAATGATCTCGTGATGTAAGTTTCTCTCTCTCTCTCTCTCTCTATTAGCTCCTCAATGTTGTAGATTGTGACCAATTTTATGTGTCATATGTTGTGTTATGTCATAAACGCAATCATTCATAAGTGTCACTAATACTCATTCAGTTGCAATGTAAGTACTATTGAAATGGCCTCTTCCATTTGCAAAACTAGGACTTAACTACCAGGCACCCATAAAGATAAAAAGGTCATCCATTACAAACCTTTCAAAGCACCTGCTCTTTCAGCTGTCAATATAGTACATGTGCACAAGCAATAAAGACAAATCATGAATTTATCAACATGTCATAAATGTGTAAGCATTACTTTTTTACCTTTATTCACTTGTGAATTTATGGTCACGATGCATTTGAAATTAATGTGAGTGATAAATTGAACTTGCAATTTTTGTTTTGTCTTGCGAATGTACAACAATATACAATGCAATGAGCTCAATAAGAATCTTACTTCGGATATTCGCCTTCATAAACCGTAAACATTTGAAATCATATCGCCGAATCATATTATCAACAACTTCGAAAAAAAAACTGTATCTTTTTGTAAAGACCAACTATTTTTTGCATCCAAATGTATCTTTATTTTATCACCCTTGTTTACCTTCGCATACAGATAGATATCTTCTCAAACTTAGCTTCCTTCCTACACTTTTGCATCTGCGTTTATTTCCCCAGTTTGTCTTGTCACCACGTCGCCAGCTGATATATTCGATGTTTCTTCATTAAACACTGCTCCAGCGGCACATTATAAATCTTGTGTATTTGACGTTGCGTCTTATTTGATCCGTATCTTCTCTTCTATTTCAGTTTTATCTCTTCTGATATTAATATTAGGGATATTTATGTCGTATTAAATTTTCCTTTTGCTGTTAGGTGGTCAGTTTTCAAATTTTAATTCACCATTAAAATTACTATTCTGATTTTAAAGTTGAAACTACGTATATTTTCATTAATTTGATGTTTTACTTCAACCAACTCAAATATCTCTACATACCTTACATTAACATAACTATTTATGTCCTAATCTGTAACTTTAGCTGCAAGTTCCTTCTAAATTAAATTTTCCTCGTCCATGTCCTAAGCTTAATGTTTGTCATTGATGTATTCGCGGCGACTTGCTGCAAATATTTGCTGCGCCACGGTATGATATGTGTTTCAGTTCATTGCGCCCACGCTTCTATTTGTGACCAGTGGGCATTACTGGACACTGTGATGTAGATGTAGTGTTGGCTAGCTATTTTGATATGGTAATGAAGCTTAATTAATGAAGATGTGGAGTGAGAAAGTTTTTCGTGATTTTAACTTTACGGTTAACTACTTCCAAGTATCAGAACCTTAATGAAGTTAAGTGGTATGACAGTTTGAATAAAACAAATCATACTTTACAAGTTAATTTGATGGATTTATGTGTTTAGTTGTGCCAAAATAATATGTTTCATAAAAATACGAAGTATAGTAATTAATGAAAGCATTAAAACTCACAGTTAATTATGAAGTAATATTTAGAAATATTCAGAACCAATGCTTAATTTAAAACATCAAAGATTTCAAAACTGTTCTCCAGACTTTTTCCCCTTAAAAACCTGCGGAGGAGCTCCACCTCCCGAAATGAGCATTAGCAAAAGAGCGAAACGTCACGTCAACGCTGTCCACTGAATGACAAATCATCCCATTACCAACATCTGCTTTTAGGACCTGCGTTTTGAATCCCAAAAACCTCTGCGCTCCCCAATCGTAAGGCTCATATTTCCTTGTCAAGTGTTTCTGCAACAACGCAACCAGTTAGCCGGTGCAAGTTTTTGAATGCACATGGTGTCTCCATATTCATTTTACAGTCTGTTGCTATTCTAGGAATAATATTCCTCCATATATTCGCGTATTTTGGTACAGGTGCCCAGATGTGATGTTCAGTTTTCCTTTTGCCAAAGTTTCGGTAGGGGAGTTATGTACCAGGCAATTTGTCTTCTTATTCGGTTGCATCTGTCTGGATTTATTAGGCTCTGCTTTTTTAGTTTTGATGTCTTCAAGTTAGTGAACTTGATCCCAATTACTGTGGACTGACTAATTGCTGATTAACTTGGTTTTGATTCTTTGTGTCACTGTGTTAGCGTGACACGTGACACATTCATATTTGTTATGGTTTCTATGTTTAGGCTATGTCTCACTGTATTGAGTGTGCAGGGCTTTCTAAACGGGAATAACTTTATTTCTTTCTTATCTTTTTAGTTCAATTGCTTTGCCTTAATAAGGCACTTCATTATAACCATCCATTTCACTTCCAATTTTCTTATCAGTTCCCTTCGAGTTATCTAAATCTGATATTGTAACAATTGCAACCTACATAACACTTACAGTTAATAAATGATTGTATGCATGCCTACACGGCCTGTTTTCGAGAAAGCGCAGTTGTTTCCGCTATCCCTGCAAGCTAGCACTAGATAACAAAATTAATAGCCGATCCAATCTAAGGCTATAAATCTGATAAGAAATATAGGCCCGTTTATTCAATTGGACTGCGGAATCAGAGGCCAACACTATCAGGGAATGGTCTTAGATATCTAATGCCATTTCGATAATTTCAAAATCTACATTATCTTCTATAATTGATTGTCCGTCCGTTCGATATCTGTTGGAATTAGTTTATCTGATATCGTCTTTGGTGGTATCTCTTATATTAATGTTTCGAGCTTTCAAATGTCCTGTTGCTCTTGTTGGATGAGCATTTGAAGTCGTATGTTTGATCTCAGATTGAGCGAATACTTTATGATAGTCTTTGATATCTGTTTAGATATCAGCGCGTTTGGATTAGGTCTCTGGTATTTTCAGGCAAATTTCTTGGCATGTAGGCGGGGAAATCCAAGTGCGGTTGCGAGCTTGCAATTGTTTTAACGAATATCTGAACTTGGATGGTTAAAGCAATTGCTTCAGTAAAATAACTCTTGGAATTCACGGCAAAAACAAGAAGGATACATGTATCCAATCATTGCAACATGCGTCCTAGCAACTCAAAACATTTGCGCTATAGATTTATTTTGTAAAAAACCTAGCGGGTTTCTGCTAGCACAGCGGGCTTCAAAGAAGCCTCGTTGTGTACATTATTAAAATTTTTCTCACGAACACATGGGTTCCGAGGGCATGCAGTTGCATCTACAGGCGAAAGTTTAATGTTTAATTTAACGTGTTTCGCAAGGGAAACTTCATTAGGTTAAGGATGTGATGTTTGCTTGTGTGCACCTATGTTTGGATTGCTGCCATCAATATGTTTGCGTGTGTTGTTTTGTTCTTGTTCATTTGTTTTAATTTATTATGTTTCATTAAGGTTATTTATTATCTGATCTGTCTATAAACAAGATTTTATTTTATAAATGTAAATATTCGAAAAAATATACGAGTTCATATGGTACAAATAAGGTTGTTGCTGAAATTTATCAACTATTACGTACTATTTTTGTATGTGTGGCTGTAGACCAATATTTACCTAATATGTTGAGATTTGTCTGACCAAAACAAGGAAGATCCGTATAATAGCTTCTAGAATATATGAAAAAGATGGTTTCTAATCTGTTATAATGCATGTGTCAAAACATCTTCCTCTTATCAACAAGTCGTAGCTGATGCTTACAACAGGTAATGGACTTTCTTTACTTGTTGCAGTGAGTTCAAAGTTCACAAGTAGGTGTTGGTGATAGGTTAATACATGGCTGACACGCGTCAATTTGACCCAAGTTTACACCTCGACTGACCATTACAAATCGTGAGGAAATTAACCCTGAAGACTTATAAGTTCCTTGGTTAAGCTTTTACATAAAATTTCTGCTTGCCTCTCATAATGGATATGTTAAATTTTACTAACAATCTTTTATAAGAGTGTTAAAAGCGAGCGCAATAGAAGCTTTAAAGAATACTGTTTGATGACTTCATTGGTTCTCACTCCGTTATTTATGTATGTTCTTTATGCACTCTTTTTCCAATATTGTCAATATCTCAAGTAGGTCTTTAAGTCAATAGTGAATAGGTTACTTTTACGCAATCGTGCTTCATTGACGACCACATCATTGCTTACCATGAGGTGAGATGATCAAACGCGAGACTATCAATAATAAAAATCTCCATATCTGATTATGTTGGGTTACAAAATATACAAATTACGATAAAAATATATAAACACGCACTCTCATAAATACTCCACAGTTTTCTGTGTTCACATTTCGACCTGCAGATTTATTACTAGCCATTTTTTGCTTGTTTATTTATTTTAAAAAAGACATCGTGTCAAGTTGCACAAAAACTATGAAGTAGGCGGAGTAAATTATTGTATACTAACTGTGCGAATATTTTTTGTGATGTTCTGTAGCTGCATGTGTAGCCTTTGTATGATTATCTATCTTTTTTATTAAGTGTTTCGTTAACCAGTTATACGATATGTATTTTCGAAAAAAAAATTATGTACCTGGTAATATTCCTGAGTTTACTTTTGGTGTGGCTTTTAACAAAATTATGACATGCATAACCTTATTAAGTATAATTCAGATCGTGTCAAAATGACTACTAGGTATAATGTAGGCAGGCCTCCGACCGGAGGATTGAACGGAGGTGACAAAAAAATTAAAAATATTACCTAGATGTGTATTAAATGAATAAACAAAATAATAATAATATGTAAATAAAATGAGTTTATTGCGTCAGTCATAAAACTTTTAAAACAAAAGCTATCCGTGCCAATTCCCTAAAACCTTTATTCGTCCAAAACAGTTTATCAACCGAATCTTTCTCGGTTCCGCCATCTAACAGTTTACTCGGAATGCCGGGGCCTGTTTTCCTAATAAACATGTTAGTATCGTGTTACTAGGAGTTTCAACTTACAAGCACAACATCGGAATTGTTACAGAGTGGGTAGGAATTAGTAGAATTATTGGACTTCCTAATTATGTGTTCGGTTCTGAATGTTAGTGGTGGATTCTAAAGGAATTAAGGTTGCTGCAGACAGGCGGAAAACGACAGTGCAACAGCGATGCTTCGACCCTTTTCAGAACAATTTCTTTAATACGAGTAGACAAGATATAAATAAGTTAATTCTTCAGTGCTGTTGAAGTTTCGGCGGTTTTTCCTAAACACTTATGTTTCTCATTCCAAGGATACACAATTACAGACAGTTTAGCATAAAAATATCAAAATCAGCTAATAACTTTCCCACTGCTGGGACAACGGCCTCCTCTCTGTGAATGGGTGTGTGGCGTTATTTATTTATTTTTATTATAATTACTCTCTGCACTTACAGTTATCCACCACGTTGGCCCAATGCTGGTTGATGGATGTGGATGTCAGATGTCTTCAAATTCTTGGTTTTAGGTTAAGAAGGTTTCCTCACGCTGTCTTTCTTCACCGTTTTGAGAGCAATGGTGATGAAATAATTTATACAAAGTAAAACACGTAGTTTTAACAGACAGTTTGTACCTTTTCAATTTTCAAAAGTTTTGTTATTTTTACGTGGTGCCTACTTGATAAATTACCTCATTGGGAAAGCATATCTCAGAGCTTGGAGTTAAGTTCTGTCAAAGGTACACCACAAAAAAACTATTTAAACTCACTTAACAAATCGATGAGTTTGATTTATTGGTTAAACTCCTGATTGATTGATTCGTTGACCGATTGATTGATAACTCCAACTTCTAAATTCAAATTTTTCAAATTCTATTTACGTATTACTAAATTCCAAACATTTGATTGGTCGACCACTTGATTGACATCCATCACTTTTATTTTTCTAATGTTAGACCGAACATTTTCCACCATTTTCAAAAATACAAGATTAAAATTAGTTTCCATGAGCAAGCCACTAAATAAATATTTGTGCTGAATGTCCTTGGCTCCTCGTGAAGGGGACTGGGGTAGGTAGAGGGCTATCTAAAACGGGAGTAGTAGTCAAAACTATTTGTAAAACCAAAAGGTATATGTGGGATCTGCTAAGTAAATCATGTTAGCTGTAAAACTAAGTCTGTTGGATTGTTTTGTCTTTTGTGGGTAATGTTGTGAACTTGTGGTTTTGTTTGACTAATTTAATTTATGTAAGTGAAAATGTATTCATGGGTCTAATAGTATTTTGTTGTACGGATAGAATTTAAGTGTTTTATTTTGTTGGGTTCGTTATCTTCCCTTAATTATTGTTTTGTTTTGAATTAATATTTTATGCAGTATAATTGAATTAAATGTACTTTTGATATTTTATTGAAATATATTTTTTCCTAAAATTAAAATCAATTATAATTTCAATAGTTCTAAACAAACTTTTCTCTGTCTCCTTACCAACGTGCAAGTAATCAATCTCATTATATCAGTAACAAAATTAAGTCATTATCCAATCATAATTGATAACACTACTCGCTACCGGTGTATAGTTAGGTCTAATGGTAATCACACGGTGGCACATCACTAGTCAGTAGTATTGCATTAAAATAACATTAACCTTCATTTGTGGAAGTTTTTTCAATTACGTAAGTATTTCCTGTAGTTATGTGATTCAATGTATTGTTGTCGGGAAAAGTATTTCTTTAGATATGTTGTTTTTTTTATGAGATGTGTTTTATAATTTTTATAAGTTAACTGCGTATTTTTTATATTGGAAACGTGTTTAATTTATATATTTCAAAATGTGGGAATATATTTATAATAAGCTAAACATACATTTTTAACTTTTGCAATTACTACGTCATATAGCATAATACTAAATTGAGTTTGGACAACGAAATGGTATCCTGATATTTTTTATTTATATTCTTAAGGGTCTACTACCGGCCAAGTGGCGCCCTCATTGAATAAAAAATCGTAGAATAGCACAGAAAATAAATATTAAAAAAACGGCTGTTTCTGACACTTTTGCCTACTACTTTGGATACGAAACATTTTGAGTCCTGTTTTAACAACATAAAATACTTTATCCTCTTTGTAACAAACGTGACGTTGGATTTTTAATATTTATTTTCTATACTATGCTACGATTTTTTATTCAATAAGGGCGCATTTTGGCCGTTAAAACGGCCTTAAACCGGGAGGAATGGAAAGAAGAAAGGAACATTGGGATGGGGTTAAACCTTGCAGTGAGATAGAATAGGCTGAAAATAATACATAATAATAATAAAAAAAGAGTTATTTTTTTTTTCAGAAAATGTCCAATAACATTTTATTTTCTTACCCTCTTATTTCATGAGTCTTATTTAAGTCAAAAAAACTACTAAATACTACCTATCTCGACACACCTACGAATCATCACCCACACTTACGGAGTATTGTCCTAACAACCGACTATATCAAGATTCCCATTAAAGACACAAAAAAAAACTGCACAGTGTAACTAATGAATTTTTCGACTGAATCGCAACGGTGACTGCAGTAAACAAAAAACGCCAGACTGACCAGTACCTAACTAGATAAATGCAAGCGTAATAATTGCTGTAAAGTGTTTCTTTTTATGCGTCTGGCGTTTTTTGCTAGTCTGGCCGGGGCCTAAGGTCGACGGACATCTGTGGTGCATGCTGAGATTTCTTTGTGACCTATCTCATGTTGGTTATTAATCAGGAATAAAGACATATTTTGATTGATTTTACTCCAAGTAACTCAATAAGCCTAAATGCAAGCGTAATTATTGCTGTAAAGTACGTCTCGCGTTTTTTGCTAGTCTGGCCGGGGCCTAAGGTCGTCGGACATCTGTGGTGCATGCTGAGATTTCTTTGTGACCTATCTAATTTTATTTGTTAATCAGGGATATACATAGATATACAAGCCGTAGACGATAACACAACGATAAATGAAAACACAACCAACACTCATAATTATGAACAACTTTCACAATGGGAACAACTCAACCACTCAAACTCAACTTGTATTGAATATTGGTATTGTCACATCAATGACAGCCTCATATCTTATCCATGCAATTACTCTCCATTCTAGGTTGCCTGGAAGAGATCGCGGAAAGCGATAAGGCCGCCTATTGTATTTGCTTTAGTTTTAAGTTTCTTTTTTATATAGGTATCATGAATGGTATACAATATTTTTTTTTTTTTTTTATTGTTAATAGGCATGCGTTTGACCACAAATAAATAAACTCAGAAATCACGAAAAAGAATGTGCTGCAACGTTACATATAATTATGTTTGCCATCACAGCAGTTTTTTTCTCTATTTCAGTTTTGGTCCTGTACCTAGTAAAAGTTATTCATATTGATGAGGATTGCCAGTGTGTTCATTTATTATTATATTATCATCCCCACCTTGTATTTTGATAGATTTCTACTCCAAGTAACTCCATAAGACGAAATTATTGAAATGAAATAGCTAGCGAGAGCGATTAAGTTTGATTTCCATACTATTTTAGACCATTGTAAAATGTTCATACTCATATTCATTCACTCTTATGTATTACATACATACATAAAAGCCTGTAGCTAAGTTCAATTATGGACCTTGTTAGGGCACAGCAGCATTAATTTTCATGTTCCTTAATGATCGTATAGAAAAGCATAACAATAAATTTACAAAAGTCACAAAGGTGGTTGCCTAGTCCGACCACCTGAAATCTCACGCTTGAAAAGTAATTTAATATCACCAATAAAATGTTAATACCTACACAAGAGGCTTTCAAGGAACTAATTTATGAAGATAATGAAAACATTTGTACGCTAGATATCTGTGAGATAAATACGAATGCTTCTTAGCGCACATTACAAAGCTTATGGCTTCATAATTAATATTTAAACAACGATGCAGTGATATTTATTGTAATTTTATGCGAGTACGGGGCACGGTGCTATAGGTTATAAGCCGTAGTTTAAGTTTACACAAAACTACAAGTTTACACAAAATATTAGGTACTCTAAAAATATGTAGTCTTAGTTAGTGTCTTAAGACGAAAGTCTATGACCAGTGCGTGTTGCCAGTGATGACATATGGCACAGTCTCACATACCACAGTGTCTCAAGACGAAAGGCTATGACCAGTGCGTGTTGCCAGTGATGACATATGGCACAGTCTCACATACCACAGTGTCTCAAGACGAAAGTCTATGACGAGTGCGTGTTGCCAGTGATGACATATGCCACAGTCTCACATACCACAGTGTCTCAAGACGAAAGGCTATGACCAGTGCGTGTTACCAGTGATGACATATGGCACAGTCTCACATACCACAGTGTCTCAAGACGAAAGGCTATGACCAGTGCGTGTTGCCAGTGATGACATATGGCACAGTCTCACATACCACAGTGTCTCAAGACGAAAGTCTATGACGAGTGCGTGTTGCCAGTGATGACATATGCCACAGTCTCACATACCACAGTGTCTCAAGACGAAAGGCTATCACCAGTGCGTGTTGCCAGTGAGAAGTATGGCACTGAAACGTGGTCGCTCACAATGGACCTCATCAGATGGCTTAAAGTTACCCAACGAGAAATAGAGAGGGCTATGCTCGGAGTTTCCTTGCGTGACCGAATCAGGAATAAAGCTATTCACAGGAGAACCAAGGTTACCGATATAGCTCGAAGAATCAACAATTTTAAATGGCAGTAGGTAGCCACATTGCTAGCAAAACAGGTGGTCGATGGGGCCGTAAGTATTTGGAGTGGCGACCACGTACAAAATCAAAACATCTGTAGAAAAGAAACAGATAACTTATATTATTTCTCTTTAAAAGGCTACCTATCTTAGGGGTTGCTTGATGCAATTAAAAAAAAACCAGCATGATGAGAGACGAGATGATGAGATGCACTCACTCACCATGCTTTTATGAGTGAGTGCATACATATTTTTTCCGTACTCAAGTGGACTTATAAGTCTACTGCCTCTTACCTCCACAACGTCTTCCCAACTGACCTTTAAAGCAAGGTGACACCAACACCAAGGCAGCATGTTTGCAAAGCTCTTCACAACGAGAATTGTTTTACGATAGAGGACCCGAACGGTCTCCGAGCGACCCCGAACGAACCCGACCGGACCCGATCGGCTAATTGTTATGTAAATACTGACTGAGTGCCATGATAATTGTATAGCCCATGGTTTTACATATTTCCAATAATGTTAATAGGGTATGCTTTGCTGGGAATGTACTGTTTGTTTTGAGAGCTTTGAATATTACAACTTTAATGTAGCTGCTTAATGCTATTTGTAAAATAGCAATGTTTACTGAAGAGTTCCTTAGAATGATATCAATTATATATTGATTTCATTTCATTCCTCGGAATGTAATTCAATAAGACCGACTTACCTGGTTCTGTGTTTCCTGATTCCTATAACCTGGAGGTATTTAAGTCAAGAGTGAATAGGTTACTTCTAGGCAAACGTGTTCCAACGTCGACCACATCATCGCTTCCCATCAGGTGAGATAGTGGTCAAACACGAGCCTATTAATAGTAAAAAAGAGAAGTATCATGCTTTGGAAATAAATCCAAGTCCTTATTTTACTGTATATTCTGAATGTCTAATCGGGGCTTCATCGTTCGGCCGTAAATACTGGTAGAACAAAACAACAATACTGGACATAAACGGTTTTCAGAAGACAATGACAGTATCAATTCAAGATCAGTATAAATTTCGTCTCCTGAAGCCCGAAAAGACGGTTGGACCAGATCTACGAACAGCTGGAGTTATCTATCTGTTGGCACCTTCCATGCACTGGTTGACAAACCGGACCAGTTGGAGGCAGACAATTATTGATAGTCAATAAAAGAGTCACGATCCTCAGCAATAGGGGAACGATTGAGAAAAAGAAAGATATTTCGTCTCTACCCTTTAGAAAAAACCCTTTTCAAATATAAGCGGTGCATTTTTTTTTCAGCATACTAACAGTGCCTATTTCTTTGCCAAGAGTAGTTAAGGCGCTATTAGCTGCCAATGACCTTGAGTGGTTAGCTTGCGTGTTCTGCGCTGAGCTCACGTAACGCGTCGTTTGTCCACCCAGTAATAGGACTCGCCCATCAAGGAGCGCTATCCGAAATTAAACGCATTATTAATTTATTACACATAAAACAACAAGTATTAAACTAAAATACTGAGACTAAATTATAAATAATTAAATGATCTTTAAAATGGTGAAGGTTCCATAAAAATACGCTTTATAGTTTTTGCGTGATTCTCAATTTTTTATCCGCGTTAGACATAACTTTACAAATTAATTACACAATGTTATAAAAATATAATTTCAAATATTCTGAGATCAAATTACGACGGCAATAGTCAAGAGTAACATAAATTTTTTTAAAAGAAATAAGATTAGTCGTTTAGACGTGATGTTCAATTAAAAACCATTAAAAGTCGTATAACTGCGCCTTAAGTGGTAGTTGGATGTAAAATATGCTGCGTTAGGGGTAAACTTCCTAAGAGCACTTATTGATGCATCATCAGTTACTATTGTGTTTGTATAAGAACTCTGCGATTGTCTGGTATTTATTTTAGATTTGCATGCCGTGATATGTGCTTGAGACTTTTATAAGCAAAGTGGATGGAAGATTAATATATCTTGTTAATAGCTAAAGGTTCATTTATTTGTGTAGCATGACGTCTGCTTTGGCCTGGTGTTTTGAGAAATGGTTTTTCCTATGTCATTTTTAAATGCATATTGCAAAATGAAAATTATTTTCGTTCGGTTGTGGGATATCATCAAATAACTTCACCCGCTCTGGGTGAAGCGGGAGGGCGTGTCAGACTCTTACTGACTGAAAACTATCCGTGTTCCTTTAGTCTCCCTTTGTATTCCAGGGCCGCGGTGACTCGTTCTCTCCCCTTTTTTTCGGGGAGGATCCACTTTCATACTCCATTTCGAGATTCTCGCTTGCCCTTATCTATTATATATTAAGAATCTTGGGGTCATATTCGCCAACTTAACAGATCCTAGCCCTATTCATAGCTATTTGCCCCATACATGATCATATAAGTCACGAAATTCTCTGTCATGGCCTAATTTAGTCACACTATAAGTTTGAGTCATTGTATCCAAAGTCCCACTGGCAGTACCAACACCAACTGTGACAGCCCTAGACACAAAGAAAGCCACAGCTGCTAAGTGGCAAGTGGCAGCCCTACCAGCCCCTCATCTCAGCGACACATGAGTAACGAGACGTTTTGTTGTTCCGTCGTCTGGCCATCGTCTCGCTGGCGTCTGCATCAAGGTCAAGTGAGTCAGTCTTCTTCAATGACATTAAATAGATTTGGTGAGAAGTTTCAGTTGAATGAGGTACCTACAAAAAATGGCGGTTAGGATTTGAAAGTGTAACGATTTTCTTCTATAGTGTTTGATTTTGGAAATTTTTACCTTTTTCTTTTTTTTGAGGGTGGAAAATCATCAGACGACTTCTCCAGCTCTGCGTGGAATGGGAGGTGTCAGACTCTGACTGACTTAAATCCACCCGTGTTCCTTTAGTTGACGTTTGCCTTCCAGGGCCGCTGTCCCAAAAAAAAAAATAACCCTACAAAAAAAAAAAGGTCCGCTGCGACTCTTCCGAACACTCCAGCGACCTACGACATTAGGGTGAGGTTCAGTAGTTGCATCCAAGTGTATTAAGTCACCTATTGTGGTTACCTTTACGCCAAATGTAGTATTTTCTCATAACCATTACTGGGGGCAGGGCTCTTGAGTTCTGAAGGCCGTTTGATATATGAATAAACTGGTGAGTTCGTTGCTGCCCATTACTGGATATGGTGATGTCCAGTATTGGGCAGTAACTATTTTGAACCACCATTTATATTAGGAATGGCGTATATCCGATAGATTTGCGATGCGATAAAATTGGCCATAGTCATTATTTATGTAAATAGAAGCTGGCCTTCTGAACTTTCCTATTTTATGACACATTTAAGAGTAGCAACAGTTATGTTGATTTTATGTTAAATGACAAAGGACTGCTACTGTGGCGTACTGTCGTAGGCAAGTGTGAGGACTGTGTGATTGTGAAGTGTAGAGAGATTAAAAAGGGTGATTAAAGGCTTTTAAATAGGGTATCAGTATTCTGGATGCTTTAAATACTGTTCGATTTGTTACTACGTAATTTGCTACTTGGTTGATTACAGTCCCTTTGCCTATCCTTATCCGTATCCGTATTTATACACACATACACACACCACACACACTCTATCGCACTGTTTACACGTTGGCAATCTTTACTATTAGGATGTGATGGGGGCCTGGAGCTCTGAAATACAGTCCTAGGCTTAGTTCAGACTCCAGATCTCACAAAAAATATAATTGTTTTGCCAAAATATCTGTCAACATCTTAGCTAGCATTAAGTAATTTTGTGGAGATAAATAAACATTTTTATTATTATTATTTTTTATTATTATTTTATTAAAATTTTAATATCCTTTCATTGTTACGTTATCCCATTATTTGAGGTCTACTCTTTTCCTCATTCTTCGCCAGACTTAAATGTGCTGGGTTGTTGAAACATCCAAACTACCTGTCTTCAGGTCGTTGTTTACGACGGACATCCTTGTTAGAGATGGTCTTTCTCGCTTTTTCGGACTGGAGTCAATACTCTGGACTTGTCTGGTCATGTGTTCCTCGAGTCTTCTCGTCACATGCCTGTACCATCTCAGTCGTGTTTCGGAGAGCTGACAGTCACTAATTTTAAAATTTGCTGGGTATTTTGTTGCTCCTCTTCATTTTCTAAGCTAAAACACTTGGAAGTGGTGACGGGCGGGCGTTTTTGGAGGACTGTCTTTATGTAGAACTTTGACGTTCAAAAAGTGCTGGCTCTCAGTTTGAATAAATTAGGTACTTGATTTTGAATTGAACCATTCTTTTGATATAAAATTAGTTTCTTGTTTTTACCGACCGACTTTTGTATTTTCTAGCTTCTTCAGAGCCATGCCTAATTATGACAATATTGAGGTATGTCTATATCAAAATGAAAAAACAATCTCCATTTACAAAGATGTTTTCAAACTTCAGAAATCGAGAGAGTCTGTTCAAGTTACAGTCAGTATGAACACTTTTAGATTGTGGGTGGACAACCCATTTCTATTTTCAGATGAAAAGTCTGTCAACAATTCTAACAGTTTAATAACCTTTGGCTTACTTCAGGACACAATTATGACGTCAACACATTGTTTTACAAACCCCCCACATAACTTCAACATTCTTTATTCAAACCATCTCAAGAAGTGAAATGAGTCACAGATTAAACATCACAGATGCGCAGGAGTGCTCAACGGAAATACCTAATCTTTGCATTAGTCTATCGCGGTTTCGCACTTAACACGTGTGGGTATCGGCAGGAATGTTTTTTGAAAATAATCGCGTTCCGGTCTGTAATGTGGGATAGAGATGCTGCTCTAATGTGGTGTCGAAAATACTTTAATGTCTGGCCCTTTAAGAATAAGTAATGTGCGAATCTACACTTGTAAGGTGTTATTCAACGTGTTTTTTTATCACTTTCCTTATTCTTTTTGAGCGTTGATTATTGTATATAATTGTGATTTTTATTGATACATATCAAGCGATAAAATAAGACGACGGCTTACTCGGGCTCAATCTGCGACATTTCGACTGTACCTAATTTAATTAGAACATAGAATTCTTCATATTTTAATTGACGGTACGTTTAGCGCAGTGGTTGAGCGATTGGCTACTTGTCGTGGGTTCGAGTCCCGCACGGAGCAAATATTTTGACTGGCCTGTTGGTCTAGTGGTTAGTGACCCTGACTGCTATGCCGGAGGTCGTGGGTTCGATTCCCACCCAGGACAAATGTTTGTGTAATGAGCACGATCATTTGTTCTGTGTCTGGGTGTAATTTATCTATAATATGTATGTATTTAGAAATATATAAGTATGTTTATCAGTTGTCTAGTACCCATAACACAAGCTCTGCTTAGCTTGGGACTAGATGGCGTTGTGTGATAGTTGTGGAATATTATTATTATTATTATTATTTGTATGGCCTACAGATAATTGTTGGTAACTGTTGGTCTTATACAGGGTGTAAAAAGACACATCACATAGCCGTCAACTACGCATACTGTACTTCTAACAAAGTAGCTTTGTGCAAAAAGTAAAAACTCAGAAACGACTTCCTCTACTGAAACTCACCGGTGAATTTGACAAAAAAAAAAAAATTAAGTGAAAACAAAAAAAAAATCGGCTGACAACCCGGGTTGTCGTCGGGGTTCAATTTGACAACCCGGATTTGGCCGCTGGGGCTGAAGGGTTATTTGTTGGTATGACAAAAAAACTATTTTTTATTGCGCGCAATGTAACGCGAGCCCAGGCAAGTGGAGTTTAGCCCCGCTCCTTCGCTTTAAGCCGCGTAGGTACTTGTATGATACGTTTGATATTCACTGCGTTTTTGTTACTGCAAATACGTAATTTGGATAATTAAAAAAAAAAAACGAAAGTTCAGGTAATGTTTGTTAGGAAAAAAGTTTGTTAATAACAATTGGAATTCATTTTCGTAAAAAAGTATAAAAAAAATTACGACTTTGACCTTCAATATCTCCAGAACCAGAGGATTAAAATTAATGGGTACATAATATGTGGCTTTCGGCTTCGGAAACTGTCTTTTTACATCCGATATTTAAAGGTTTGTGAACGCACCCACGACACAGGAGTTATTCCTAGTGTGGGGCATCGTTTTTAAATATAGTTTTGGCCCAAAACTTAGCCACTTCCACGTTATCCACTGGAGCGTGTTTACAGGAGCCTTAAACATGCGCGGGACGTCCAGCGTGCGCAAGGAAGGTTTCCCGATCAAGTGCCCCGCGCCGGTTTCAAATTAAAAAATGATTTAAAGTGAACAAACCGAGCTGGCAACCGCGTTTGCCATAACGCTCAGAAAGAGCATTTTCGCACGTTCCATCAAGGTAGCCCCACTGTGAGGTTGGAGTTACACCTTTCTACTTGACTTCTGAGGTAGTTCCAGGACTTCTATGTGGACCGTGGTCGCAGTGCGGTGGGAGTAGTGGGTAGTGGTG
This sequence comes from Polia nebulosa, assembly GCA_951329385.1. Lineage (NCBI taxonomy): Eukaryota > Metazoa > Arthropoda > Insecta > Lepidoptera > Noctuidae > Polia > Polia nebulosa. The sequence continues at coordinate 6,301,760 of OX589609.1, forward strand.
GCGGTGGTCGTGGTCGCGAGGTGGGCGTGGTGGTGGTGGCGTGGTGGTCGTAGAAGTGGGGTTAGACCATAGCTCAAACCCAATTACAGAATTTGAAACACTTGTGTGACCATTTTTATTAACATTATGTTTATTGTTACTGTGTCTCTGTGTGTACATATATAATTAAATAAATAATAATAAATAAATAAACATTTGGTGACTACTAAATGACGGTATACCTACTTCGAGCATTTTGTTTACCAATGAACTTCTAGTCAGAATGATATTTGAATAGGAGTAGACATCCTGCGATGAGTTAATAGAAACTGGACTGTGCTAGGTGCTATTGTGCTGCGAGTCTAGATGTAATTGAGTAAAATGTGTCATAAGGTTTCTTGTAGGCGCAAGTTCAGTGACTTGCCAACTGTTGGGTAAAATTAAAAACAAAAATCCTATCCTACAATTATTATAGATCCAAACGTTTAGATGGATAGATAGAATAGAATAGTTTATTTATCACTCTTCATAATTTAAATTTCTCAATGATGGCAATGAATACGTAGATATTTATAAGAGATTACGTTGACGACTATACTAGTATAAACTGTGTCACAGTCGTCAGCGTCTTCCACGCTTATTTTTTTAAAACACAATTCATTGTTTTAAGCACAACATCTCCACTAATGGCGAAATTATCGTTAGAGAAGCTAATAAAATTAAATAAAATTTACAGGAAAAGCAAAAATATAAAACTACGTTACCACAAAGATGAGTAAAGGTGTGTGTGTAGTGTGATAAGGGTTGAAGATGTGTAATGTGTGTGAAAGTATGTGGGAAGGTAAATGTAGAAGGGTGGTGAGTATCTTTCTTTATTTACATGTTTAACTGTTAGTAATTTCTTCAGTTTCACTATAGTTTAATATTAGGAGCCAGAAATTAAATGTAGAAGGGTGGTGTGTATCTTTCTTTATAGACATGTTTAATTGTTAGTAATTTCTTCAGTTTCACTATAGTTTAATCGTAGAACAAAGTCTCGAATTGAATCCTTGCAATTATTAGTTGGAAGTGCATAAACGTTATTCACACGGTTTGCGATGTTATATAAATTATTACTTGCAACATAAAACTGTTGTCTACTAAGATGGATGTTTATTATTAAATCACGCCAGAACGGCTGAATGGATCAGGATGAAATTTGGCACAGAGATAGATTACAGTCTGGAGTAGCATGTAGGCTATGATTTATAGTGATGGAAGTACTAATTCCACGCGGGCGAAGCCGCTGGCTGAAGCTAGTTTTAATATAAAATGCGGGCAAATCATAAAGATGAATAATCTCATGCCCTACATCTCAAGAAAAAAGGGTCAGACACAAACAAAAACCGTTAGAAATAGGCGCGAAAATCGAGAAACAGCTCTGCAGTTCATAAACAGCGCATCAGTCATCGTTAGCGGGAATCGACGCGTGCGCAAGCAACGTTGATCATTAAAATGTTAGTACGTTCGGTAGAGTATGGAGTACATTGTTAGTTTGTTAGTAAACGATTAATTAAATGCTAATGTGTTTTTGTTTATTGGATATATTGACTTTGTTTGTATATGAACAAAACAAAGTATGAAAGACTGGTTGGTAGGTATAATTTAAGTTCAGGTAACAAAAGGTGCCTAAAAAAATGAAATGTTTTTCAGTAGTTGCCAAAATTCACTTTTGAAAAAAGTGAGTTTGGGTGAGTGAGTGAGGCAACTAAAAAAACCTTTCATATTTTTACGGTATAGTTCTGCCCCGCTTGAGCGGAGCACCACCGTGTTCTCGTGGAGGCGATCGGCGGCGGCGACCTCTCGCACCCAACCCTGGTCCAGGCCGTGGTACGGAGCGAGAGGGAAAGGGAAGCAGTCGCCTCCTTTTGCGAAGCAGTAATGCTCGCGAAGGAGCAGGCGGAACGAGTGAGGGCGACTAAAGCCCTCACGCCCCAAACAGCCGCCGAAAGGGACGTCCTGGGGGACGGTGGTCGCAAGCTGATCTCCGGCCACCGTAAACGTGGGCTTACGGACGGTGAGTAGTGGGTAGCTCGCCGTCCGATAACCAAAACGTCATCTGTATATACATATTTTTTGTTTGTGTTGATTTTTTCAAAAAATTCTGAATCAATTTTGATAAATTTATATGGGATCACCTCTGAAGTATGACCTACCGAACTAAAAAATAATCATCAAAATCTATTCACAAATGACAAAGAAATCCGCGTACAATACATACAAAAAAACATACAGACGAATTGAGAACCTCCTCCTTTTGGAAGTCAGTTAAAAACTATCTAACACCATTAATCCAATCACAGCTAACGTACCAAAAACGTAACAATACGCGTTACGTTCTAACTGTACTGTGACGCAATACTTTGTCGTTGATTGTCATGCATACCGCGCCCTCTGCCGGTGCCAAGTGGCGTGTCATAATTATATGACGGTGATTTATTGGAAATTGTCTTTGGTTCTATAGATGTGGGTAGTATGGGCATGGGGAATAGGCTCAAGGTATAACCGTTGTTTTGTGAGTTAATAACCCCGTTTGGGTGTTTTTATGGTTATGTACTCGAAGGGTAACCAACGGGACCTTATTACTAAGCCTCCGCTGCCCGTCCCTCCGTCTGTCTATCTGTCAGCAGGCTGTCTCTCGTGATTCGTAATAGGTAGACAGTTGAAATTTTCATAGAGTGTGTGTTTTTGTTGCCACTATAACAACAAATAATAAAATAAATAAAAAATAAAAGGGGAGCCCCTACTAGAAACGTGTTTTTTTTTTGCCTTTTTTGCTCGATCTTAATAATGGCAACAAGATGACTCGTATAATCTTGTACGATGGTACGGAACCCTCATACGCGAGTCCGACTCGCACTTGGCCGGATTTTTTTTTAAACTGCTGAAAAAACTCAGATCAAGGAATGGTTGTTGTTATTTTGATTAACCAATAGCTTCATCAAAGTAAACGGCGAAAGCTTCGTCCAAACTAATCGTGTGGTACTTACAAGGTTTTTTTTTTTGGGGTGAGAAATCATCCTATGACTTCTTCCGCTCTGGGGTGGAGTGGAAGGGCGTGTCAGACTCTTACTGACTAAAACCCACCCCTGTTCCTCTCTGCCTTGAGTGCCCAGGGCGAGGTAACTCTTTCGAATTTATCCTCAACCCCCGGGCAGGTACTTACAAGGTTAGTTTGTTGGGTTTTTTGAAAAATATTTTCGAAGTTTCATTAAATATACTTACAAGGTTAGTTTGCATATTTAATGAAACTTCGAAAATATTTTTCAAAAAACCCGACTGTAAAAAACAACTGAAAAGTTGCAATAACTTTCTTTTCAAGCAGCCTGATGCAGTTGGTGGTATTTGGTCAATTCAATCGCAGATTTAATGAATAGGTAATTTTTAGGGTTCCGTACCTGAAGGGTCCAAACGGAGCTCTATTGTTGTCAATCACGTGTCCGTGTACTCTGTCTGTCCGACCGTCGTCTGTCACAAAATTTTGTTGCGAAGAATTTTTTAACTTTCCATTGACATATTAACTTGAAATTTGGTGATGTTTATTTTTACGTATACTTTACTAGCTCGTGACTAAAGTAATAACAGCCGGTTTAGCTACGCTTGCCGGGGTTGGCTCATGGATGGGCTCCATGCCTCGGAAAGCACGTTAAGCCGTTGGTCCCGGATCTAGGACTGTCGTTAATGTCGTCAGAAGCCCGAAAGTCTGACAACCAGTCTTACCGAGGGGTAACGTATTACCCAGTAACTGGGTTGTGGAGGTCAGGTAGGCAGTTGCTCCATGTAAAATACTGGTATTCAGCTGCATCCGGTTAGAATGGAAGCCGACCCCAAGATAGTTGGAAAAGGCTAGGCAGATTGATTTAATGACAACGTACTATTTTAAATTTATGTTTTTAATTCTCACATTTTAGTGTGTTATATTTTTGCAATCGCCCTTTGGCTACTGGGAATGCCAAAGAAATAGACACACATAACTGTATACATACATAGTCTCGAAAAACTTTAACCTCCTTCTAGGGCAGTCGGGTAATAACTATAAACATCACTCATACACACGTCTTCATGACGCAGGTAGAACAGTTTTCATGAAACGGGTAAATATGTCAACGACCTCTTACAGGGAAATGCTGAAATCCTGAAATAGACTAAAACGCTGGTATAAGTGTTCTGATGAAAATGATGTGTTTACTGTCTAAATCTAGCCAGTGTACTCTAATATCTCGTATGTACTTAAGGGTAAAATCGTCTTCGTCTTGGCACCATTTTGTAGAGTGTCTTTTTAGTTCGCATAAATCTCAAAGGTTATTAAACTAAAAACCGCTAAAATCTGAAATCACATGAATTTATAATACTCCACATTTCGCATCGCTTTTTTTTGGGGTGGGAAATCATCCAATGACATCTCCCGCTCTGGGTGGAGAGGGAGGGCGTGTCAGACTCTTACTGACTAAAACCCACTCCTGTTCCTTCCTTGTCTGAGTGCCCAGGGGAGCGGTAACTCAGTTACGAATTTATCCGCTACCCCTAGGCATAAATCGCTGATAAACTTGGATTCGTCTTCATATGAAAACTAAAGTAGGTAATAATATTAAGTCACATTATGACAAAATTACTAATAGGTATTATAAACGCTAATGTGAATCTACGTACCCTGAAAAGTACTACTTATCTGAAATAAAGCACCTTCGTTCATTTCGCCTTAGATTATTATTATTTTCACAACATTTGACCTCATAAAATTTTTCGACTCCTTCTTTTTAGCGTGTCGATGGCATTTTTTGGCGTGGCGTGTGGATGGATAACAAATTTTCTTATTAAGCCGTCCGCTGACGCTGCCATTAGATCTATTAACTCCTTAAAATAACTAATGTTTGTCTCAAAAAACATGCTAGCATGGCCCAGCTAGTGAAAACTCCAATACTGTAACAACAGCTATCCCATTTAACTGATCCGCGCACCATGTAGGCTTATCGACATTAGTCTTTAATCGCTCGCCATGTTCGCCTTTAGTATCCCTCCTCATAGGGTTGGCAGCATAAAGCATAAGTATAAACTGCCTTAATAATGTTCCCACAGCTGGGACATCTTATTGTATTAGTCGAATTTCGATCATGGTGGCCAATCTCAACGGAGATTGGCCTAGTTACCTACAAACGGGATGAATAGGAACAAAGGGGTGAATAGAAACAAAACTTTGATTATTATTTTCACTTTGATAACTTATTATTGGTTTCTAGAAAGCATCGATTTAATTGTTACAACAATTCATGAATAAATCGGAATACTTAAATGCTACACAAACGGGATGAATAGGAACGAAGGGGTGAATAGAAACAAAACTTTGATTAGGATTTTCACTTTGATAACTTACTCGTATTATTGGTTTCTAGAAAAGCATCGATTTAATTCATGAATAAATCGGAGTACTTAAATGCTACAAACAGTTTCTAAATCATCGCTTACCATCAGGTGAGATAGTGGTCAAACGTGTGCCTATCATCAACAAAAAAATAGAAAAGTGAAAAACCCCTTTAAAGTTTTGTTTCTATTGACCCCTGCGTTCCTATTCACACTGTTTTACCGGTTTGCGCAAACACAAGTGAACTGTCTGTTCTTTTACTGTCATAGTCCGATGGGACGGCAATCCGACACGACCGGGGAGAGATCAGGCGCAGGACAAACGGGTTTACGTGCTTTTCTAGGCACGAGGGTTTCACACTACCATCTTTCAAACTCTGGGTGGCTACAGAGTAATTTCTAATTATAAAAAAATCAATTACACTTTATGCCTGACTTGGGAATCGAACTCAGGACCTTGCTCTCAGCAGTCGCGCTTCCACCAGTTATCGTCAATTTGACTGAGTCGAGTGGAAGGATTTACTTAGAATATAGAAATGGTAAGATAATTTTATGATTACGCAATTTAAGACTAAAAGGTTGTAGAAAAACTAGCTAGTTTGTTCGGCTTTCCAATTTTCAGAGCTAGCAACCTTATTTCCTTATTGTCAGCTTATCTTAACATCGCCTTCATAAGGCTCTATTGTACCTTAGCCTAATCCCTATCGAGTATCCTAAGCCTAGATTATAACGCCTCGATATTGGATAAGAAAGCTGTGTATTTCAAAGAAATTCCCGTTTTACGTTCAATTTAGAGTTTAGGGCCGTTTGGTGTTTGATAAATGGTCGATAATAGGTTCGCTACTTAAGTGGTTTTAGACTTTCGGATAAACTTTCAGATATTTTAGGATTAGGAAGTTTTAGTGTTATTTGTGCTTCAAATCCTATTGCATTTTGGTACAAAGCTTCAACTCAATCTGAGAGAAGAGTACAATATATTTAAACCTACTCATATGTCACAAATTACTTGATCACAATATCACTATAGTTCACAGATGATACATTCGTCAACATCCTTCCTGCCCTCATCCCAATTTATGCAGTAGTGCTTAATATCAAAAGCGCAAAATGTCAAAAGCGCTTAAAGGCAAAAAAGCACAAAACGTCAAAGTTCCAAAAATACATGTTAATAAGCTGCTAGCTATAAAATTGATTAAGTTTACCCAAAAATGGAAAAATCAAATATAGAGATTGCAGGTTTCCGGTAAAAATATTTTTTATTATATTAAAATATTTTCCCGAAAACCTGTTATAACACTTTTCGACACTATTACGACCACCACAGGAAAAAACGTTATATTCTACACCAAAACCACTCTATTCTCCATTAACCCTCACCAATTATTCAAACACTCTGAACCAGGTCCTCCTACCTCATTTGCAATCACCTTACTCTTGTTACTATTTAAATGAACACCTTGTGTAGTCCAGGGTGTCCGAAGCAGAGTGTTTCTTTAAACCAACTGAACACATTCCTATTGCACTTGGATTTGCATAAACAAACGTGGTCAAGTCAGGACAGTACATTTCTATTATGATCTTGGTGGGGCTGTGTAAGAAAATGTGCAGAAGGCCCATTCCTGCCAAACCCACCCACACGCACGAAAAGGTGAGTATAGACTAGAGCATTTGCTAGAGCTTTACAATGTAATGTAACGTTCTTACGAATGGTACAATACAGGCAAATGCTCAGTTACTTAGAGCATTTCCATGTAATGTAACGTTCTTGCGATTGTTCGACTCTGTGTTTGACGTAATGCTCACGGCGAGTGAGCATTTACCTGTAACATTTCTTTCTAACTTGCGTAAACTTTTGTTGATATATCGGACCTACAAGTTGCGTGTCTTTGCTCGATAAAATGTTACATCAGAACGCTCATTGGATTTTAAAATCAGGTTGTAACAAAACATCGAGCATCATATTCGAAATGTTGTTCAAGTAAATTTAAAAACAGCGAATGCTCGATGTTCTGTTACTAGTAAATGCTCTAGTCTATACTCACCTAAACGTTTTGGGAATATATTCATTGTGCGTACAGCTATGGAGTGGAATTCCCTGCCGGAATCTGTATTTCCTGATAGCTACTACCCGGAAGTCTTTAAGACGAGTGAATAGGTTACTTCTAGACAAGCGTGCTCCATCGTCGACCACATCATCGCTTACCATCAGGTGAGATAGTGTTTAAGTGTGAGCCTATAAAGTAATAAAAAAATACTATAAATTTCTATCTAAACTTTTACCGTAAGAAAATTTACGAGATTGCCTCTGTTTGGAAAGAGCGGTGGTATTTGTTTACATAAAAATCTTCGTTGTCCTAAGCACAACAAGAGGGAGGATCCAATATTTTCGGTTGGGAACTAAGAACCGTATATATCTATAATAAAAACGTGGGGAATGGTGCTGATAGCCGAAATACAGGCTATGCCTAGTTCGGCTACAAACGCTACTCTCATCACCTTTTTTAAAATTGTTGCCATAATGCCATTGTAAAGTAGTAATAAGTTTCTGGAATTTAATTATTATTATTATTGTACCCAATCCTACCCTCGAATGTGATCTCACTCTGTCACTCAAAGGTTTTGCTGTTCCCAGCAAACCTTTGAGTTTTCTCCAAAACTCAACTTTGAGTTAAGCTCGCCTTTGTACATGAACTGTGTAATGACTGTATTTTATGTTAAGATGTGGTGTACAATAAAGAATTAAGAACCAATAAGCAACAGACACGATTTTGTAAACACAGTTCGGACAATAAGAGAGTGAGTTTTTTTATCATAGGAGTACTGGTTTTGAGTGTTTAGTGTGGATATGATTAATATTAATATGACAGTTTGTAAAATGAAACAATTTGAGACGACAGCTATAGAATATTATCATATTTTCTTTTTATTCAACCGGAGCTACAAGAACTCCTGTGCAAAGTCTTCCCTCCATTCTTTCTTCTTCGTCCTCTCTGAGCTGTGTTTCTTCACGCCAATTTGTCAGGAAGCTATCCAAGGCGTCCTGCTATCTGTGTGAGGGCTTCAGTCTTGTGATATACTACCCCACAGTTATAAATATTTTTTACAATAATATTGTCATATTTCATTTTCATTACCTACATTTTGTCCTGTCTTGTCGTTGTACTTCTGTAGATATTAATTTAATAGTTTTGTAAGTAAGTGCACTAAATCAAATCGAGTAACTTGAAACTAGAAAGTTATTGGAAACTGATTATACTATAAACGGTGAAGTGCATGTTTTGTTAATAAAATTTACTGACTACCCAGAACCATAAAGTGAAACATAACTGATTTCAAACATGATATACCAATAAATGCTTAATCTTATTACAAACCATTATTAGACCTTTCTCGAATATCAAATGTTCACGGAAACTAATTTAAAAAAAATGAGTGGCACTCCGGGAGTGCCGACAGAAGTGAAAACTTGAACAAAAATGCCCAACGCGCCTAAACAACTTTTCACTTCAATCCAAATAGCGGTGTCGGTGTCGGTGGCGAGTTCAATTTTTTTTTTCCCATGTCAAAAATGCCCAACGCGCCTACAGAAGTTTTCACTTCAAAAACTTCGGTTAACAAACGTACGAGTATTTACAAAATGGCAAAAATAATATAGTTGTTTTCTATAAATAACCAGATAATTGTGAACACCGTATGATTGTACCTAATAAATCTTGGAAGAGCATAACCTCTAGATATATTATTATGAATAGATCATTACAATAAATGCGATGCGAAGGAATGAAGAAAATGTCGTGAGGAAAGTCTTGTGTATGGATGTGGATGGCTATAAGAGTAGGGGAAGGCCAAAGAAACGATGGTTGGACTGTGTGAAAGAGGATATGGGCAAAAAGGGGGTGACTACAGAGATGACGACTAATAGAGGAGTATGGAAGAAAAAGACATGTTGCGCCGACCCCAAATAAATTGGGATAAGGGCAGGAGAATGATGAGATCATTACAATAAATCTCATCTAATTTCTATAATTTGCAATGAATCGGAGTCTTTATGAAAACAAAAAGTTCACCTATACCTACTGAAATCACGACTCATCATCATCATCATCATCATCATCATCAGCCTTTTAATGTCAGGCCTCTTCTCCCGGGCCTGCGGACGGCGAGTAATGGGTAGCTCACCGTCCGATCAGCATCAGGCCCGAGAGTCGACGGCGCGTAGTGTTTCCACGCGCGCCTCAAAGATTTGTCAGCAATCATGACGGGGCCCGTCATGGCCGATGCCTGCCCAGTGGTTGTGGATAAATTCGAAACAGAGTTACCGCGCCCCTGGGCACTCAGGGCAGGGAAGCAGAGCGGGAGATGTCATTGGATGATTTCCCACCCCACAAAAAAAAGACCTCTCTGTGAGAGAGTAACGACTAATAGAGAAGCATACAAGAAAATGAAATCTTGCACCGACCCCAATTAAAATGGGATGTGGTCAAAAGAATGATGGTTGTTGTTTTCTATACATATCCAAAAGACTAATATATTGAAATACATACAAACAAGGTGGAGACGACACTATAACAATAAATGAAAACACTGGGAACACTCATCATCATGAACAACATAGTAAAAACTATCGGACCAACACTGAATCGCAAAAAAAATACAATGTTTGCCATAACTCGACAAAATACACTGAACAGCTGATTTTTTGGATTGGTAATTTAGTAAAAGTGGTTTAACAACCCAAATACCTTCAAAGTTAGAGTGAACAGGCTTCTTCTAGGTGAGCTCGCTCCATCATCGACTCTGTCTCTGTCACCTCTGACCTAGACTAGAGTTAAGAGCAAACCCATCACTAATAAAAAATATTTTGACACGAGTAGTAAATTCTTTTATGACTTGTAAAGAGAAAATAGAAATCAGATAGAATCATTAGGTATATCTATTCATAAAGCACATGTCATATTTAACCATAGCCAAATATAATTAAAATTCATTGACTATAGTAAACGAAAGAAAAGTGAATTCAAAACGGTCATAATTCCATTCCCTCCCCAAACGTCCGATTCGAATTCCATTTTTTTTCCTTAAACCATTTTAATCCGAGGTTTACCAACAACGGTGGCCTGATCAGTACGTCACTACCGGGGCTAAGTAATCCGTGACTAATGACTTCCTACCGAATTGTATTGGAAGCCGACGACATCCAAATAGACTCCGGAAGTCATCTACGGACGGACGAAGATGTCCTCTTAAAATATTTTTGTAAAATGGAAAAAGTCAGAAGAATGTTTTGTTAGGTGGATGAAATAAGGCGGAATACCCAAGTGGGTTCGAAATTTGGAATATGATTCAGTGATAAAAGAACAATTAATTTCATTTAAGAGGGATATAAAAAGATAAAAAAAACCTCTGACAAGAAAAAAGGTGATATTTTATAGGTTTCATTTCCATTTTAAAGCCCTATGACTGAAGTAAAAGTAAACAAAGTACTAAAAGAAATGCCAAAGATGGTAGAATCTAGAGGATTATTTATTGAACGCAAAGAATGAAAATAGCTCACAGAACCGAATAGGTTTGATAGATAAGTTTAGTAATATCGAAATAGAAAAGTCTATTTAGCACAATGTCGGGATTATTTAGAATGTAAACAAACTACTATTACTACTAGCGTTAGTACTAAAAGTCTCATTTTGGCACCACCGCCAACGTTTTCTCTAATAAACTAATAAAGTACACGACTGTTTGTAGAGTAAATTCGTCTTCTAAATTGAGCGCGACGTATTAGATCAACTCATGCGCAGGTGTCACTAAACGAGAAAATTAAGAAAACCTACTCCTAAAACTCGTCTAATTAAAATACATACAAATTAGTTGCGGTTCTTGTTCTCTTTCACTCTTGAAAGAGCGGTCACGATGAATCGTGTCCAAGCTCAAATCGCTGATTTTGTCATAATGTAATATGTACGCAATTCTGCGAATCTGTGCAAAAATATTTGAGATCAAAAACGAAAACAATTTGTCAGAGTAAAAAACTATAAAGCTTCCAGCTAAACATAATTATTGTTTTATTTATATTATTATTACATGTTTTAAACATTATGCAGAGTCTAACAATACCAGTAGTAACAATACCAGTAGTCCCTGTTATAAGCGTGTTTTGTGGTATCAACATCTTATATCAGATGCTAATTCTTTCTTTTTAACCGACGAAAAAAAGGAGGAGGTGCTCAATTCGACCGTATACATACTTTTTTTTTCGAAAGACTTTTTTGTTCAAAAACGTATCAAACACATCTAGCCGATTACATCCTTACAGTGCCTTCATATGAGTATGATGTGGGTACAGGATTGATCCTTCTGCGCCATCAGTCTATTGAATGCATCTTTGAGTCTTCCTGCGCAAACACACGTAGGCGGTAACATTTCGCTTTCTTGATTTTGTAGACGTGGATCGTGAAAGCGATGTTAATGTAACCCGTAACGTTGATACGAACAAACATTAGAAATTATGCTTCGGTAGAATAGTTTGCTTGATCATAGGAAACGTGGGTTAAATTAGAATAGGCTTGTAGTTCGCTATGAGAGATATACGAGGTGGCAAGGAGGATGTTTAGGGCCGATTAATATAGATATTATTTTAATATACGATAAATTTCTTAATAAATAACAGCGATTAAACTACTCAAGAGAGCTGATATATCTAAAAGCTACACCCTCAATGGTGTTACTGATGACGAAGAATACAAACTTTTATTGATTTACTTTTACAAAATAAATAGTCAAAGATAAAAGAAATTGACAAGACAAGACAGTTTGGAATGAAAACAGAAAAGTGATCATAACGATAATGTCACAGAAATAATCTTCTTTGTCATCACGATAAAAATACAATAGATAATGTAGATACAGATCATCATCATCTTCTTGCCCTTATCCCATGTTACTTGGGGTCGGCGCAACACGTTGTTTTCTTCCATTCTGTCCTGTCAGCCGTCACGCTATCACTTACTCCCTTTTCTTTCATATCTCTCCTCACACAATCCATCTATCTTTTCTTTGGCCTTCCTTCTCCCTCTACATCCATCCACATTTATATTCATAACTCTTTTGGTTAGGTGTGTTTCATCCCTCCTCTTCACATGACCATACCAAGATAAGCGGTTCCCTTTCAACTTTTCTGTGACTGGCGCCACTTTTAAACTATCTCTAATGTACTCATTTCTCACTTTATCCATTCTCGTTACTCCACACATCCATCTCAACATTCTCATCATAATGTAGATACAGATCCCAATGACAAACCAGACCAGACGAAAGATATCACGGTTAATAAACCAAATTAACTATTGTGAGTACAAGCTTCCGGCGGCAAAAGGTTAGTACATAACTTTGTTAGCACAAGCCCACGCGCAACACTAATTACAGACGAAGCCACATAAAATACTCAAAGCTTGTAGACTCTTTGATAATTTACGTGAGAATTTTTCCTAGAGAGGAAACCATTTCGATAGGAGAATTTTTGAAGAAGCGTAGCAGTTTTGAAATTGTATTTGAATTATGTTTCTTATGTGGGTTGCGAATAAAAGAAATATGGATTGTTTCCGTTGTATCGTTTGTGTTTTTATTATCACCTTTAATCATATTGTCTACGTCGTTAGTAACATCGAGTGGGTAGGCAATATCATACACCGTTAGAATGATAGTCAACATGGACTGATTTTATTATTCATGCTTGATTCTTTATTGTTATTAAATTTCTTATTATTTTAACATTTGTTAACCTGTATTTTAATTTGTAAGATAATTCAACTTACCAAAACTAATATTATTTTTTTAGCACGTAAGTTAATCATTTATAATGTTCGTTTAAATATTATGTACTTATGGGGCCTTTTACAGTCCACTAGCGCCGCCAATCGAAAAAATGTCATAACTCGTAAATAGAATCAAAAATACAAAATGTGGTCTATTATTAGTGTAGAAAAGGCAATAACGTAATTTTATAACACATTGGCACGGATTCTCTTGTTCAATAACTAAACTAAAATTAGAGAATTGCTATCTTTTACGAAAAGGCAGTGCGAGAAAAGGACGGCTATAGCTATGCACTAAGTTAGAGATGTCAAACTAGTTTACGCCTTGCCTTTTTAGTCGACATGTTTTTACGTGTACCCTTAACTTGTATGGAAATATTAGATCAAACTAAATTTGACAGCTCTAATTTACGTCCGTCTCTTTCTTGTTTTATTAGAGAGAAAAAGATAGCAATAGCCTAAATTAAGTTTAGTTTGTGCATAACAGAATCAACACCATTGTCAACACTTGAAATATAGCTGTTTAGCTAAATCGTGCATTTGTAACAAAAACGGCCGTTTATGTTTTGAATGCACGATTTAGCTAAACAGCTATATTTCAAGTGTTGATAAGGTGTTATACAATTACGTTATTGCCTTTTCCACACTAATAATAGAACATATTTTGTATTTTTGATTCTATTTACGAGTTATGACATTTTTTCGATTGGCGGCGCTAGTGGACTGTAAGAGGCCTCTTATATGCTTTTTTTACTTTAATTTCTTAAACAAAGTATTTTCAGGATGTTGATATTTTGCTTATTAAAAAATATTTATAGCATTTTAAGAACTTCCCCAGTTAAACTTCCATGAAATCGATTTCTCACAAATCAAACTAATTGAACGCAACTAAAAGAAACGTGCGCGTGCTTCTATAAATAAATTCAAGATGGCGTCTCACCCTTCGCGCCAAAATTGGAAGCGATAGAAAAAGTTCGAACAGTGGCAAAAAAAGTTTCACTATTCGGTGCCTATTAGCAGAAATGCGAGTAATTATCCCTTTGTTATAAGAATTTATGATGAGGCCAGTTTTTGTGTAAATGTTCTTGCTTGATGATGACTTCGACGTTAACGTATTGCAGCTGAAAAGTTTACAACTATGTGGGCTTTAGTAGAATGTGCCATTTTGTCATTGGAATTTCCTATCATTTTATGCAACTTCTTCATTCTTCAGAATTTTAACGATGTTTGTGACGACTCTGTGTTAAAATATGCACTTGGGATCTTTTTACTAAAATTATTTACAGCTTACTTAATAGGATGCTCATTTGTTTCGCGCAGATGTGCAATGTTGTTCATTGTTAAGTTTGTTTATGTAGTAACACATTAAACTGTTTGCATAAGTTATGACGCGGAAATGCGCGAGTACTTAACACCAATGTGTTTATTTGTCTCATTGCCTATCTTGAGTGACTTTCTTATACAAGTGTAGCTTTAGAAGTCTGTGGTCAGTAATTCTTCTCAATTTGATTTTTATGTCAAATAAAGCGCATATGTACTCAAAAATTGACACATTTTGCAACACAAATTACAGCCATCAAATACCTGGCCTATTCCCATCTACGTTGGGGTCAGATTCCACAAATTAAAATATCAAACTACATACCTCAAAACCAAACCATCTGCCTCATGCCAAAATACTTAACATCTGGTTACAAATTGACATTCCTGTCAAATTAAACGTCAACGCAACCGTTGAATTCAAATTTCGCAACTGTCTTATTACAAGCGGATATGACGTATAGGGTTACTATGAACGACGTACTGCTTCCGCCTTTGGCAGCCATTTTAATTGGGAAAAAGCTAGCGCACGCGCAAACTACGAAATCCGAACAGGAAACGGATGTAGCGGTGTGTCTTTTTTAATATTTTTATATTCCCGACGCGACAAGTCGCTGGAATTAAAAATATTCCTTTTCATCTTTTAAGAATACTTTTGTTAATAGTTTCCTATATCTCGGATAGGGCTTTGAAGTTGTCATAACAAACTATTGGGTACTCCGGCTAATTAGATGTTAAGAGATTAATTTAATAATGTGTTAAAAAGTAAGAGATTCAAAGAGTGGGGCAGTTGGTTATTGTTTCCTTGAGTACTTAAAGTTTTTGAAAGGCCTCATTTTATCCAGAATCGCACATTTACTAAAAATATGCGATTCTAAAGAAAATATTGCAGGGAAAAGATAGCATTTCTATAGTGATAGAATACCGCTTTGTAATAAATGATAATTCAATTAAAATTGGCACTATTTTATTTTATTTAAGGCCAGCTTTTTGAAACATTGCAATCAATTTCAACACCTTATAAGTATTTTGGACTTACGGCGTATATAGCCGCCAAGTGGCGCCCTCATTGAATAAAAAATCGTAGCAAAACGTAGAAAATAAATATTAAAAAATCCTATGTTGCGTTTGTTACACATAAGATACCTTATCCTCTTTGTAACAAACGCAACATAGGATTCTTTAATCTTTATTCTCTATGCTTAAGATACGAATTTTTATTCAATGAGGGCGCCACTTGGCGGCTATATACACCTTAAAATAAAAGAGATCTAATTGAACACACGACCTATTTCTCGCTACCTTTGGGGATTGTCTTTTCAAATTATTTTCATAATCTCACACTGGCCACCCCGTGTCACATTATTATGAACAAACCGTAAAATCACAGGAAACCGAGCTATTTCTAAATCCCGCACGAACGCACTCGATATGACGTATGTCACACGATATACCTCAAAACAGAACATAGTATATTACCGACAAAACATACTCCACCAACTTCTATTTTAAAAACCATACGGTCGAGAATTCACTGGCTATTTGTGCCGCAACTGTAAAATTAAGTTTGTCGGTCTGAGTATCAGTTTTGGCTTGACATTGATACTTGACGCCTTATTTCGTACGCGGTTTTATTTTTAGGGGATGTTTTAAGTGGTTTTTTTAATGGCGTAGTTACTGATTCTGAAGGACCGACTTCGGTATGTTTTTACGTGAAGATGAGAACTAGAAAACAACAATAATCGAGTATTTAGTAATAGAGCGTCAGAAATTACTTATTTTCTGGATAACATAATGCATGGGAGTGCAGTAGTCCTAGTATGTACTTTGAACATACTTTGGGCCGACGGCCATTTTTTGAAGTGAAAACTTCTTTAGGCGCGTTGGGCAGTTTTGAGATTGGAAAAAGCAATTGAACTCGCGCGCCACCGACACCGCTACGTGATTTACTACGAGTAGCGGATCGCGAGGTGCGTTGGGCATTCTTGTTCAAGTTTTTTGTTTTCACTTCTGACGGTACTCCCGGAGTGCCAGGTTTTTATGTTTTTTTTATCTAAGCATCCATTCCGATCATTTTTTTTAAACCAAAGAGGGTATTCTGCTCCCTTCACTTTTCAACCCCACACAACTTGTTGTTCAGAAAATAAGTAATATTTTGCGGCTCTGGGTTCTTGGACTATAATGCATTGTCTAATGTGAATAAGGAATGAAGATGATGATGAATGAGACTTTTACGCTAATTTACAGTCCCGTTATATTCAGCTCGCAGAACAAAAGTCCAATGAGACCGAAAGGTCGAGTAACGATTACTTTCAGTAAGATGTACTGTTGGAAGGCCTCCCATCCAACAAGATGGATCAATGACCTGGTGAGAGCTGTGGGAGACCGCTGGATACGAGAAGCACAGGACCAAGTGAATACGAACACAAGAATGTGAGCAAGAGAATGTGGCGAGCTCTGGGGAGGCCTATGTCTTCTGTGGACGTTATTCGCTGAAATAATAAATAAATTCCAAAAGTACTAAATGGATTTTCATGCGGTTTTCATCAATAGACAGTGATTCATGAGGAAGGCTTAGGTGTATAATTTGTACTCGTGCGAAGCTGGGGCGTTTTTAACCAGATGACGTCTGGCTCAAAGTTTAAAAAAAAAAAAAAAAAAATGTTTTGATTCTATCTCCAATAATTATCGAAGTTCCTTTGATATTTGAGACAAAGGAAATGTTAAAGAAACCAAATCTGGTTACTATTGATGTTATGTGATTAAACTTCAGGAAATGAAAGGGAAGATGCGGCTTGGCGGTAGATTTTAATGTTGCCACATCGTTCTGACTGAGACACTTGAGTTCATCTGGCTTTGAGTGAGAAAGCTTGGTAAACAATGCTAGACCAATATTATTCACCAGTTAGTAAATTTGAAGGACGCTGGTACAGGACCGTGGGACTGACATTAGAAAAGATGGGCCTCTGCTCAGCAGTTGGCGAAAGGCAGGCTAAGGATGATGATGTTGATGATGATTATTAACGTGCACTGGTGAGCAAATGTATTAACGTGCACTGGTGAGCAAATGTAATCGAATAGGTAGTGATTTTGATTTGAGGAGCTCGTGGCTAAAGTAATAACATTCTCACGAGTCGATCCATCAGGTTAAGCTACGCTTGCCGGGGTTGGTCCATGGATGGGTGACCATCTTTATATACCGAGACTCCTCCGTACCTCGGAAAGTACGTTAAGCCGTTAGTCTCGGCTGTCAATCGTGGACCTTTGACAGTCTAATTACGAGTCGTCAAATGCCCGAAAGCCTGACTACCAGTCTTACCAAGGGGTATCGTATTACCCAGTTACTGGGTTGTGGAGGTTAGATAGGCAGTAGCTCCATGTAAAATACTGGTATTCAGCTGCATCCGGTTAGACTGATAGCCTATCCCAAGATAGTTAGGCAAAGGCTAGGCAGATTGAGTGATTTTGATTTTGCAATTAATATTCCTAATTACGTAACTTTAGTTACCAACCCCGAGACGCACAGGACCGGTCGTTGCAGGGACACTTGGGAGAGGCCTATGTCCAGCAGTGGACGTCTTTCAGCTGAAATCAAAATCCCTCTATCAGTCGTCATCTCTGTAGTCACCTCCTTTTTACCCATATCCTCTTTCACACCGTCCAACCATCGTTTCTTTGGCCTTCCCCTACTCTAATAGCCATCCACATCCATA
This sequence comes from Polia nebulosa, assembly GCA_951329385.1. Classification (NCBI taxonomy): domain Eukaryota; kingdom Metazoa; phylum Arthropoda; class Insecta; order Lepidoptera; family Noctuidae; genus Polia; species Polia nebulosa. The sequence goes on from OX589609.1 coordinate 6,319,977, forward strand.
CACAAGACTTTCCTCTTAACATTTTCTTCATTCCTCCACATCACATGCCACATTCAGACTTCTTCTTATATACTCATCATTCCTAATTCTATCCATGCGCGTAATACCACACATCGCTCTTAGCATTCTCGTCACAGTATCTACCGTATTTAAAGTTTCGATTTAGAGTATGCACCAAAAATCCTTGAACCTCAGAAAAAACCTTGATACCAAACACCAATAAACTACAATCAGCCACCTGATAACCTGAATACATTTCTCGTTACTTACCTTCTTATTATGTATCGCGTGTCTAGTCCTTTAAACCGAGAAGCTATATATGGAACGAAGCAGTATGATGAATGGCATCTGCTATTGTTAGTGCCGTTGATAAATATCCTGGTCATGCACCAGAATATGCCCTAAGGGAGCCGGAATAGCATCACGCGTATGAACCTGGTAGGCAACTGTAGAACCTGAAGTTCAAGAATCGGAAGGCTCGGTTAGTTGGTGCGGTAGAAATGCGGAATTTCTTTATCAATTTGTACATATCTTCTCAGTTAAAGACAAAAATCATTCTAAGATGCCTTTGGGTTTTTATAATTCAATACTTCAAGACCTAATAGGTGCGACTAACGTGTCGGAAGCTTCATATCAGAAAATGTGTTTTATGAGCATCCCTAATGGACCTTTAGTTAAAAATATCTATTGTGGTTTACCTTCTTGAGTTGATTGATTCGAGTGGAGGAGATGACTTAGAATATCTGAAAGCCTCGTCTTCATTCGTACAAAGCGAGGATTGGCTTCATGTTTCAGAAATGAAACAAACTAGTTTCAGATGCATTTTCTGAAGGTATCCTCGTTGGTTTCGTGATTGCAAGTGCGACGGACTATTGAGGGTGTGCTCCTGAGTTCGATACCCGGGTCGAGCAAAATGTGCTACTGGGTTTTTCCATTAGGAATTACTCTGTAGCAGCCCGGAGTTTGGAAGGTGGTGGTGTGACACTCCCGTGCCTCGGAAAGCACGTAAAGTCATTGGTCCTGTGCCTGATCTCTCTCCAGGTCAGAACTATGAGAGTAAAGGAACAGAGAGTGCACCTGTGTTTGTGCACATACTTGTGCACTATAATTTCTCCTGCGTGCTAGGCTAATCAAGCTAGAGATGATAGAAGAAGATATGAGAAGAATGATAATTCAAAAGATATATTTTTTCGGTTGGATTTCTCGTGTAGAACCGCCCTAAGACATAATCCATGAATGAACGATTAATCGAACATACTCCTCACGCCAATTATAACAGTTCCTGTATGGAACGAGGAAGTTCTACGCGTTCGCCATTGGCATGTAACCTTCATTCACAATAGGTGTAGAGGATGGCTTAGTGCAGTCATTAATTAGTGATTAACTGATTAACAATGAGTTTGTGATCGACGTTTTTAATTAGAAGTACTGTTATGATGGTGGCGTAAGTATTTTGTTCTGGGTTCGTGCAGTTACGTTATAGGTTGGTTTAGAAATTGAATGAACAGATTATGATGAGTGAGATGCAAGCTCCCAAAAAAAGAAAAAAAATTAAGTAATGTTTTCCATCATATCTTCTTGTTCCTTCTTTCTCTTATACCGTAGGCTATAGTAGGCAATGTGATATTATTTCCATGATACTTAGTAAACTCAAGATAAAGTTATTTATATAATGATAAAAAGTAAATCCTTACATTTGTATATTCATAAAATTCTTCATTCGCAAAAATAAAACTCAGAACACGAACACTCATTCACTCGTTCATTCGAAAAAAAAGATCAAAAGATCCTCACGTCGCAAACATGTTGGAAATGTAGGAAAATAAAAATATTGTATTTTATAAAAGTTCAATACATGAAAATATGAGTGAAAATGACAAGAGTAGTGGGCAGGTACGGAAATAAATTGATTTTAAAATTAATTAATAGGATTTTATATTTTTTATTTTGCAAGATTGACCTATTGATAAGTAAAAAGAATCGTGTTTTTCTTTGAAACTTTGCTATGTTACTTTTAAAAGATCTATAATACTTAAAAGAACTTTTCGTTTTTTTTTGGAAAATTAACATCTCATATTTTCAGAGCAATATGCTGCATCCGACTGAGACTGAGACTGGAAGCCGACCCCAAGATAGTTGGGAAAAGGCTAGGCAGATGATGATGATTTTCAGAAAAATATAATTCTCAAAAAACAAAAAGGTATCTGCTCGTCTCACATACCACAGTGTCTCAAGACGAAGTATATGACCAGAGCTTGCTGCCAGTGATGACATATGGCACTGAAATGTGGTCACCCAAAGAGCAATGGAGACGGCTATGCTGGGAGTTTCCTTGCGTGATCGAATCAGGAATGAAGATATCCGCAGAAAAACCAAGGTTATTGACATAGCTCGAAGAATCACCAAACTTAAGTGGCAGTGCGCAGGCGCAGGGCACATTGCTAGCAGAACAGATAGTCATGGAGCCCAAAAGTTCTTGAGTGGCAATCGCGTACCAGATGACGCAGCGTTGGAAGGCCTCTCACAAGGCGGACCGATGACTTGATGAGGGGTTGCGGGAATTTCATGGATGCGAGACGCACAGTACCGATAGTCGACACTTGGGGGAGACCTATGTCCAACTCTGGACGTTTTTCGTCAGAAATTAGTTGGTTTTTTGGGTTCCGTACCCGAAGGATAACTAACGGGACCGGACTAAGCCTCCGCTGTCCGTCCGTCCGTCCGTTCATATGTCTGTCAGCAGGCTGTATATCATGTTCTGTAATAGTTAGACAGTTGAAATTTTCACAGAATATGTATTTCTGTTGCCGCTCTAACAAAAAGTAATAAAAAAAATTAAAGGGGGCTCCCCTACTAGAAACGTGTTTTTGTTCGATCTTAATAATGGCAACAACGCGTAACTCAAGTATTTTCTATTTAACGAATTCAAGTGTAAATGAACTTTGAACTAAACATGAATCATTTCAATCGACTAAACATAATACAGTACATACAAATTTGAATATACAGTAATGTAGGTACACCTACGTACGAAATTCTTTTTGGCTTTGTTCCAAGCGATTAAAAAGTCGTTTGTAACGGCAAATACAAAAGATCCGCGTTATATGCATGATTTTGTATGAGAAGTGCTTTATTAATAAACTAGATTTTATTTAATGTACAAATTATTGAAGTGAGCTGATTGAAAATCTTTCGGCTATTATTTTTATGATTTTTTAATAGTAACACTGTCAGATTATACACAATCCAAACTTCTTATGAAGCTTTTTAGAGAGTACTTAAAATTAAAATAATCTAGCTTTGATGATTATTCGGCATTCATCAAACACTTTTAAAACTATGTATTATCAAAGTACCGTTATACCGTTTCGATGAATGGTTAACAATTGAAATGTATGGAATTGTAAGTCCACCACTTCCTCTGAAATATTTAAAAAGATAAACGAAGGGGATGGCGGGGTTTGTTCGGTCTCTTTGCTCGCTCTCTTGCCCCCGCCATCCCCTTCTAGCCTAAGCTGTCCGAGCCGGGGTGGCCCAAATCTCAAACTGCATCATTTAGTAACTTTCACGACGCAACGGCAGAGCCCGATGCTAGTTATCGTGCGGTGTCTCACAGGGTTCGGTTCTGGGCCCACCCCTGTGGAATATCGGATATGAAACATCGCACATCGATTTAAAAAGAAAAAGTTGTTTTGTATCCCTTTACCGTTACATGGGATTTCAGTTTGATAGTGATACGACTTTCAATGTAATTAAGCATAAGCTTAATCAGCCTCTTAACGTTCCCACGTCTAGGACACATGATTTCACACAACACAAAAAAATAAATAAAAAGCCGGTTGGTTGATGTCACATGTCTTCGAATTTTTGTTTCTAGGACATGGCAATTTCCTCACGATGTTTTCTTTCACCGTTTTGAGAGCAGTGATAATTGTTTAAATCTTGTAACAATCCTCAAAAGGTTTTATCCTTCATAACTTCAAGTTGGTACGTCAACCCAAAAACCCAGGGCCAGACCACCAACGTTCAAGATTAATCTTCCATTGTTTTACATAATATGTACTCGAATAGTGTCAGATTAAAGGGTTCAAACAATTAGAGGTAAGACCATTGTCTTTGGGATAATTCGGGAGTACCAACATTTTAAGATGATTGGGTATTAGGAATAAGTATAGTCCTTTGGTGCTTGTCATTTCTGAGTCACAATCATAAGAAACACATTTCACATTTTACGTCGTTTTTAGGGTTCCGTACCCGAAGGTTCCAAACGGAGCCCTTTTGCTGTCACTCACGTGTCTGTCTGTAGGTACGTCTGCCTGTCTGTCCACCTGTCTGTCTGTCGGTCGTCTGTCACAAAATTTTGTATCGACCAACCTATGAACTTGAAATTAGGTAAATTTGGTATTCTGTCACCAGGCTGTATTTTTTTTTTATTGTCGATAGACACGCGTTTGACCACTATCTCACCTGATGGTAAGCGATGATGCGGTCGAAGATGGAGCACGCTTGCCTAGAAGTAACCTATTCACTCTTGACTTAAAGACTCCCAGGTTATAGCTATCAGGAAACACAGACTCCGGTAGGGAATTCCACTCCCTAGCTGTACGAGCAATGAATGTTTTTTCAAAACGCTTTGTGCGTATGGATGGGATCTCATGAACCGTGATAGACAGTTGAAATTGTCACAGATGATGTATTTCTGTTGCCGCTATAACAACAAATACTAAAAAAAACAGAATAAAATAAATATTTAAGGGCTCCCATACAACAAACGTGATTTTTTTGCCGTTTTTATAGATAATGGTACGGAACCCTTCGTGCGCGAGTCCGACTCGCACTTGGCCGGTTTTTATGGTAAGCATGACCTGAATTGACATTCAGGGTTAGCTCCGGAGAGGTAATCTTCAACAGTCTACAGCACAGACACGAAATTTTGTGTAGGAATTTATAAGCTTGTTTAAAACAGTGTTTTTTTTTACTATTATTTATGAAATAAATAATGATGTGATTCGTTTAAGTACTGATTAACAGGTTCCTAATTCAAAATTTTCTATGAAGAATTGAACTTAGAATCCGCTAATCAGTATTTAACCTAAGCACATGGTTAGCGAGTTTTATAAATAAGTCTAAGGGCCGATTTCACCAATTCTAAACGCCCAGGTTCCGATGTTTAAGCTTGCTTAAACGCGTTTAGCCGCTGTCATAAAGCTGAAGAGTTTGTTTGTTTGGTTGAACGCGTTAATCTCAGGAACTACTGGATTGAATTGAACAATTATTTTGTCTTGAATAGTCCATTTATCGAGGAAGGCTATAGGCAATATAACATCACGCTGCGGCCAACAGGAGTAGAGCATCAATGAAAAATGTGGCAAAAACGGGAAAAAGACCTTTTGAGAGCTTCAGTTGCGTGCGCTGCGTAAACGGCGCGCGGCGTAAAAATTATATGACGGAATTGTTCTCCTTTTAAAGATATTTTAAGGTTAACTCACTATATTCTTTTTTATGGTTTTTATTGTTTACGCTAAGCTTAGTTCAGTAAAACTTAGTTTATAGGGCGAATGGTGAAATCGGCCCTAATAAATTGTCGATAAAGTAACAAAAAATGTAAAATAGCTTCCAGTCTAACCGGATCCAGCTGAATCTGGTATTCAGCTGGATCCGGTTAGACTGGAAGCTATTCTACCCCAAGATATTTGGGCAAAGACTAGGCAGATTTTATTGTTGCTAAAGTAACCTACCTGCCTTTAAAGATCTATTAAAAATGTCAGTCTTGTCTTTTACAAACCTATTATAACTTGTGTATACTATAGACTGCATCGTGAAGACTTCTAATATAAGCTAAAACTTTTTGAGCTGATCAGCCTCCATCGAACTGAACTTGCATAACATAAGGAATAAGATTTTACGTACTAGCGACAGCCCCAGCTTCCCACGGGGGCGACATGATTCGAATTAGCGTCATAAAGCAACGGTCATAAGACCGTAGAAAGTTCGATATTGTCTTTTCCCTCGGAAACAGTATTTTTTTTTCTGGATGAAAGGTTCCATATGTCCTTTTCTGGACCCTTTTTTTTAACAAACAAAAGTACTTCCGCATTTATAAGATTCGTACACTAGCTTTTGCCAGCGGTTTCGCTCGCGTGGAATTAGTACCTAAGTCCTCCACTATAAATAATGGTATATGTGCTATTCTAGACTATAATCTGTCTCTGTGCCAAATTTCATCTAGATCCGTTCGGCTATTCTGGCGTGACGTACATTCATTCAAACTTTCGCAGACAGTTTATTTTTTTTTATTGAAAAGCTAAATTCGGTTGATATCGTCTTCTCGTTATGACATATGTGCTTTCATTAGCATTTTTTCCATTTTCATTCCTACAAGTGTCAAGAATCGGAGACATGACAATATACCAAGACAATGGTTTAACCGTATTCTTTTGTCAAAGTTAATTATCCTTTACTCAAAATGGTCATTTGTAAAATCTTTCTCACGCTCTCGAGGGGCTATTGTTTTTAAAAACACCAAATCTTTTATGACTTAAGTTTTGGGTTTCCATGTTTTTGTGACCCATGGGTGCAGCTTGCATCTGCTCAGCACATGCAACCACTAAATCGTTGGTTAAGGAGCTCGCAAAAACGAATTGAGTTGTTGAGGTGGGATATCGATATTTTGATGACGATGTCACGTTTAAAACTTATTAAAATATTGGTTTCGACTTATTTATATTACAGTATTTATACAAATGTACAAAGTTCTAGCCTAGATTTAATTGCCCTACAAAATACTAAAAAAACTGGTTATCTTAAAAAATTGTTGTCTGTGTATTTAAAGTCAAACCTTTCAGATATTATCTCTTGCTCTATAAAACGGTATTTGAAGCATTTTTCTAAAAACTTCAACGAATAATTTCATCGATATCGTTTCCTAAGTTGGCTTCGACGCGCCCGTCACTACCCCGGGCCATAATTCACAGGCCACAAATCTCGATGGCAGTTAAAATTTCAGCCGGGACCACTTGCGAAACAAAGCGAGGTTACATTGTAAAACTGCAATATTTTCGTAAGACATACACAATCGGGCCTGTATATGGAATGTAAAAATAAGTCTTGGAGTGAGTACTTAATATTTTTTGTTATAAAAATGTAGGTACTAACACATTTTAGTGTCTGTGATTTTTTTCTTGTGAAGACGTAATTTTTATTGACATTTTTATATCTGCAGTGATTTTGGCACTTATTTTAAGTTAATCTGGAATGATTTGGGCCAGTTTCTTAATTTAGCATTTGAGTTAAGAAACCCTTCTTTAATGCCAAAGATTGACAGGTTTTCAGGCTAAAATAAGATTAACAAATATTCAACTCCAAATTCTTAATTCATAAGTCGGGGGTTTATTTTGACCCTCAAGTATACCTGCATCTGTCCGGAGGTTGAGGATAAATTTGAAAGAGTTACCTCGCCCCTGGGCATTCAGGGCAGGGAAGGAACAGGGGTGGGTTTTATTCAGTAAGAGTCTGACACGCCCTTCCGCTCCACCCTAGAGCGGGAGATGTCATTGGATGATTTCCCACCCCACAAAAAAAAGTATTCCTGCATATTTTGACCCTCAAGTATACCTGCATAATTTATATTTTACTAGCTTCTGCTAGCGACTTCGCCTGTGTGGAATTAGTACTTCCCTCATTATAAATTATAGGCTATGTGCTATTCCAAACTATAATCTATCTCTTAAATCCAAATTACTTCCAGATCTTTTCAGCCGTTCTGTCGTGATTCAGTAAACAAACATTACATCCATCCAAACATTCGTATTTATAATATATGTATAAACAGCCGAAGCAGAATCCTTCTATTCCTAATAGAAGGATTCTGCTTCGGCTGTTTTGCGGACTATTTAAAAATCCAACTAATAGCTTGCAAAAAGAATTTCTTCTTAGCGGTTTAACGAAATTAACTTCTCAAGTCCAAAACAAATGAATATTGTCATTCCATACACATGGAGTCCATTTTAGTTTTGTTCTCCTTTTAAAGTAAGTAACGTAGTGGAGATGCGTAACCCACTAAATCAAACGAACTTGACAATGCGTAAATAAAAATTAAACAGTCGTTCTTTTGTGTCCCTCTTTTAGTTCATACGTCAGTCTGACTCAAGAGCTAGTGCTGTGACGTCAAGTTTGAGTAAGTTTGCCTTATCGATAGAAAATATTTTTGTTCTATGTAAATCGGTTTTGTGATCGATTGTGTGTTTCGACTAAGCTAATATTAATTATCTAATTAAATTTTTAAAGTGTATGTTTTGGCAAAAAATACATTGCCTGAAACTTAATGGTAGTAGTTTTTTATTTCAAAAGAGGCCTACGAGTACTTATAACAAGAATTAAGATGCTAATTAATGCTTTAAATATAAAGAAATTTTCAGAAACAAGTAAAATCAAATTGAAAGTAATACAAATAATATAAAATGCAATAACTCAATTTATCATTTCACACTAGTGGTGATATATAAGAAACTAGCTTTTGTCAGCCGCTTCGCCCGCGTGGAATAAGTTCTTCCGCCGTTATAACTTCAAATTTGATCATCAAGTTTCATACAAACTTTCAACCCGTCACTTTGAGGACACGGAGGAGCATACGGTGGAGGTTTGCCCCGCTTGGCCAAAGCACCGCCGTGCACTCGTTGATGCGATAGGCGGCAGAGACCTCTCGCGCCCAGTCCTGGTTCAGGCCATGGTACGGAGTGAGAGGGAATGGGAAGCTGTCTCCTACTTCTGCGAAGCAGTAATGCTCGCGAAGAAGGAGGCGGCATGGGTAAGGGAGACTCAACAACAGAGTCGCCCTCACGCCCACAGCAGCAGCCGCCGCAGGAGACGCCAGGGGCTTCCGGCGCCGCGAGACGATCTCCGGCCACCGTCGACCCGGGCCTGCGGACGGCGAGTAATGTGTAGCTAACCGTCCGATCAGCTCCAGGCCCGAGAGTCGACGGCGCATAGTGTTCCACGCGCACCTCAAAGAGCTGTCAACATTCATGACGGGGCCCGTCATGGCCGATGCCTGCCCAGGGATTGAGGATAAATTCGAAATAGGGAAGGAACAGGGGTGGGTTTTAGTCAGTAAGACTCTGACACGCCCTTCCGCTCCACCCTAGAGCGGGAGATGTCATTGGATGATTTCCCACCCCACAAAACAAAAAATCCCGTCACTTTAACCTCTTGGATTCCCAGGAACCCCTTCGTAGAGCACACTTACGTCATTTAAGGAACATTTGCACAAAATTTCAAGCTTCTAGACTCGGCGGTCTCAGCTGTGCGTTGATCAATCAGACAGTGAATCACTACTACTACTCTACTGTCTACTACTCTGTCTTGCTACTTTATATATCGGGTGTAAAAAGACAGTTTCCGAAGCCAAAAGCCACATATTCTACCCATTATTTGGATATTTTTTTTCCAAAAGACCATACCTGGGAATCCACTGGTTCTGGAGATATTAAAGGTCAAAGTTTTGCTTTTTTACGAAAAATTAATTCCAAGCGTTATTACTAAACTTTTTTCAAACATTACCTGAACGATTTTTTTTTTAGAATTTTCGAAATTACGCATTTGAAGTTACAAAAACGCAATGAATATCAAACGTATGCGACAAGTACCTACGCAGCTTAGAGCGAAGGGGCGGGGCTTAACTCCACTTGCCTGGGTTCGCGTTACATCGCGCGTAATAAAAAATACCTTTTTTTCATACCTAAAAAGTCGTTTCCCAGCATTAATTTTTGCGCAAAGCTACTTTATTAGTAGTATACTATATTAGTAAAGCTAGTTAATTAGTACAGTATGCGTAGTTGACGGCTATGTGAATAGAATAGAATAGAATACTCTTTATTATGTACACCATATGAATTACAATAAAATTATGAGGTCCTTAGGTAGGTGGTCCTTTTACACCCTGTATATAGCTAGATAGTTGAAGAGCCCTATTTCTAGAGCCACCTTGAAATCGCTCACAAAATAAACCATACCAAATAAGCAAATAAATCCTTAAAGTAGTAACCCTAAGTAATAACCCTAAAGTGCAGCGCGAAAGTCGAAGTCGTTACAAAAGTTCTTAAAATAAAAACTGAACCCGTCAATGCTCATTAAAATCACGTTTACGTTTATAAATAGAAGTCAGCTTGGACACCTGAACACTATAAATCTACTTGGATATTATTTTAACACGCCCTAGTGTTGCAAATGGATTTTCTATATTTCACTGGGAATTGTATTCGGTAGGACTTTTTCTTTCGTTTTGGCGACACATTTATTGTTGGGAGTTGTGAGCATGACTTGGGGACGGGGTTTCGCTCTTGTGTACGAACCTCGTTCTTAACGCTCAATTACACCATCCGATTTCAAGGGAGCCAATTTAGGAACAATCTAACTAGGAAGTTGGAAGCTAGCGATCACACTACACTAAATTGGACTCCTATATAGGAATCCTAAATCGGCAGTGTTGCCAACAATTGGAATCCAAAATCGGCAGTGTTGCCAACAATTGGAATCCAAAATCGGCAGTGTTGCCAACTCCTACAAATTCAAGCCGCCAGGCAGAATATCAAAAGTCGCTAAAACTGATTCAAGAGCGGACCAAATAAAAAAAGGGCCAGACTCAGATTTTTTTTCAGGGAAAGGGTCTTTGGGAAATTAAAAAATAAAATAAACACATATAAAAACACTAATGGCCCATTTCTAGCGACGATTTCGCTAAATTGGCAGCACTTAGCTCTAAGTCGTAGTCATGCGATAACACTATCCTAAATCGTACACAATTTAGGAAGTCAAATCGGGACCTTCCAATCTCACCAAATCGGACTCTAACTGTTCTAACTGCTATTATACCTTCCGATTTCCTAAATTGGCATCATTGAAATCGGATGGTGTAATTAAGCCTTAGTGTTACTTTTATGGGTTGCGGGATTGTTCGAAAGAGTTATCGCAGTCCCGGACCGCAAAGGGCAACTAAAGGATCACAGGTGGGTTTTAGTCAGTAAGAGTCTGACACTCCTTCCTGCTCCACCCAGAGCGGGAGAAGTAATCTGATGATTCACAACCTCAAAAAAGTTACTTTTATGACAACTCATGGCACTCGGCATGCAAGCACTTTAAGCTGTTGGTCTCCAAGTTGTCATTTGTACATCTTTAACAACCGTTACGGGTAGTCAGTTGCCAGAAAATCTGACATCAGTCTTGCCAAAGGGTATCATGTTACCCAGTTACTGGATTGTGGAAGTCATGTAAATTACTGGTATCTACTCAGCTGCATCGGGTTAGAGTTAGACTGGAAGCCGACCTCAATATGGTTGAGAAAATTCTAGGCAGATAGACATCTTGCGACTCGTCACCTAAGCGGTATGCTGTGGCTGACTACACGGATTGTAATTAAGGCCGCGGATCCACCTACCAAGAATGTAATGCAAGTTGTATTACATTGAGGACTTCCAAGGTGTAATGTGATCAATTGGTCTTTCGTAACCCGCAATGTAGGTAATTCAACTTGCATGCAATTTGTTTAAAGGTGGAAACGCGGCACCCAATCTCGTGGCTTAATATGACAATGATTCTTTTAGTTGCATTTGTGATTATAAAATAGCTATTCGACTTATTTTACGACATAACCTATAAGTACATAATATGAAGTCGCAGGAACAGTCAATACCGCTGGCTAATAAATACATCATGTCAAGTTAATAAATTTCAAATAAGCCTTAAACAAAAACAAACACAATAAATCTTCGTTTATTGTTAACAAAAGTCAATGATATTCATTTAATCGACATTTTAAGAGCAGTAAACATTTTTTTAATCCTCAATTTATACATGACTTGTTTTTTAAAGTTGCGAAAGCTCATTCGCATTCACAAGCTGCAGTGCAAGGGTTTGTTTTATGAGCTGAGAACACAACGCGAAAAGGGTTCCTTTATTCTCGTTATTTTATGGTGTTTGTTAAATATATGTGAGTGCACAGTGAGCAGTTAAGGGTTACGTTTTTAAAGAGGACTATTTTTTAAAACTTTTATTTAACTGGCTATGTTCGTATATAAGTTGTCCTCTTCAAAATTAGCAAACCATTTTTCAGTACTAACCTAACAAGTTCAACTGTATCAACCGAAGTTTTTATTACGTCTACTGTTGCTGTTCATTTTAAAATTTCTTTTTTTTTCAATTATTCATACACTTGCTTATCCAATTTACTTTTGACATTGGCAGAATAGTCGACATCGGCTCGACTTGCCATCAATAAAAAATAGAATAGAATAGAGCTCTCATTAGTTTCTGATATAGCTGAAATTTGGCATACTTATGTAGGTCCAGTGACATTGCAATATTATGGTACTATCGAGCTGATCTGATGATGGTGCCGGGATGTTGGGACTGAAACTCCCATGGTATATATGTTAGGACAATTGAATTTGGGCTAGTATTTTATGTTATCGTGTGTATCTAGTTTCCATTACACACATGATGATGGTCTATATTTTTTTTTACTTTAAACTATACGTTTTATATGCTGAATGTAATGCGGTATTTTTAGCTTTGGTGCAGATTTGTATCGTGTTTTGAGAAGTACAGTCATAGATGCCATTATTAAAAAAATATTTTTAATTTTACAACTTGTACGTATCCTATTGAAATATTCTTGTGAATTCGCTATACAATATGAAAATATGTTTAATTTAGAAACTTAATTTTAGTCTTATTTCCAGGCAATAACAAGAATCCTATAATGCGAATTATAGTGTTTACGTTAGTATTTTTCCTGGTATTTGCCAAGGAGATTCATATGAAAAACGTAAACATACAGTTTTCATAGCTTTTTGTTTTTTTTTTTACAGATTTACGACCCAAATGTTTAGATTCAATGAAATAAATGCATTATGTTTTCCTGTGAATTACAAAAATTGCTCCATGTTTTGTTCATAAAACTACCGAGTTTTTTTGCGCTCGCCAGTAATGGCCGTACTATCGGCCAAGTGGCGCCCTCATTTAATAAAAAATCGTAGCTTATTATAGAAAATAAATATTAAAGAATCCAACGTCACGTTTGTTATAAAGAGGATAAAGTATTTTTACGTTGTTAAAACAGGTCTCAGAATGTTTCGTATCCAAAGTAGTAGGCAAAAGTACCAAAAACGGCCGTTTCTGACACTTTTGCCTACTCCTTTTTTTTCTTTTCTTTTTTCTAGGCTATGCTAAGATTTTTATTCAATGAGTGCGCCACTTGGCCCGTAGTAGACCCTTAAGAAAGTCATCATCATCATCAGCCTTTTAATGTCCCCACTGCTGGGGCACAGGTCTCCTCTCTATGAGAGGTTGTGGGTAGTAATTCACCACGCGGGCCCAGTGCCGGTTGGTGGATGTCACATGTCTTCGAATTTATGGTTCTAGGACATGCCGGTTTCCTCACGATGTTTTCCATCACCGTTTTGAGAGCAGTGGTTCCACAAAGTAAAGCGCCTGCCTGGGTTTGAACTCACGACCTACAACTTCTCGTCTCTAGAAAGTATTTGCTGGTTTAATCTCATTTTTTTTCAACCAATAAGATACTTTTGAAGAGCTTTTAAAGTGAGAGCTGATGAGCCTCAATTAATACAACAAATAATTAGTTATCAACAAATCTTAATAACACGACAAACCAAACACAGCAGTTATTAAAATTCATTGGCTAATCATGAATACACATATTTATGTCCATATTTCTCTTGTTCCAGATAAAAACTTCACCCAATTAGAAGCTTCACTAAACGAGCGGTTAAGACTGTCGTGTGTATTGAAGTCTAACGGTGAAAAACAGTCCTTATTACTGTGGTATAAGGATGGATTTCTGCTGACAGAGGGCCACAAAAGCAGAGGGCAGAGGCAATGGTACGTACTAACATATATAATACATTTTGTGTATATAATATTTGAGAAGAAAAGAGGGAGAAAGAATTGACAGATGGGTTTTGCGGAAGGTCACGTAGCTAAGAAGGAATGAAGGAAGGGCATTCTGAGGTAACGTAAAAAAGAGATGTGTGATATATGAGACATAAAGCATTAGTGCATGTGCCATGGAGCTGCAGTGGTGGCCCAGTGGTAACGACCGTTTACAAGTTTGAGGTCGACGGTTCGAACCCAGATAGGCGCTTCACTTTGCGTAAATTATTTCACCACCACTACTTTCAAAACGGTGAAGGAAATCATCGTGAGGAAACCGGCATGTCCTAGAAAATTTCGAAGACATGTGACTTCCATCAACCCGCATTGGGCCCGCGTGGTGGATTACGGACCCACACCCTAGATTTGATGGAAAAGTAAAACTTGCGAATAGAAGCTGATTATAAGCAGATATATAGGTTTTTCGATTTAGTTTATCATGTTTACAAAGAGTTGGAAAATTAAAACAGCTTAACGCACTTTCAAAACCATAGTCAAAAAAATTAAGATGAAAAGTCTAGTTCCAATCCGGAATCAAATAGAAATTCTATAGATTCAGAAATGATTAAATCCAACCTAGTCAATACTAATGATTCAAATCAAAACGAATCAAAATACCTCATTAAACTTGATTCTAAAGCAACCATTTCAATCAACACAGCCAACTAAGCTAACTTACCACCTATTCCAAGCAAAACTAGAAATAACAGCGAAAATTTCGCGAAGCACAGAAATAGAGACATAGAAACAGTAAGCAATGTATCCAGTAACAATATTTACACAGAACTTTGAATACAATCCGTAAGGCATGGGTGAGTTATGTGATTCTATTTAGAGCAGCTCAAAACACTGTGTCGATCAAAATTATGTTGAATATTAATCACATAAATTGTGAATGAAAACGTCAGAGCTGGAGGGATATACGTTTTGGTGTTTGTCATTGAAGAAGTTAAGCATGTACCTACGAGTTATTATGACACAGTATTTTTCTTAGCTTTTTTTGACGGAAAAGATGTTCTATAAGGTTGAAGTATTTCATAAACTTGATGTACCACAGCTGCTTAGAATAGCTGTAATAGCTACCAATAAAAAAAAAAAGTAACCAGTAATTTGGAAATAGTCTTAAGCTCTTTAAAGGTCAAGGTGTTATCCTTGGTACTATGGAATTTGATGCTAGTAGGACAATAAACGACCGAAGGCTTTAATAGGAGGCAAAGGCTCCCATTAAAGTCAGTCGGATCTCAAGATTGAGGTTTTAATGGCAAATATCTGTCTATCTCTTTTTTTACTTCAGCTGCAATAAATTGGCAAACGTTTAACTGAAATTCAAGCCAACATTTCTAAAGTAATTCGAACCAAAATGTACGGCTTCATATAAAATATTTTCAAGCCAAAGCTTTCATTGTGAATAAAAGTATTTTTGTCTTGCTGCGTATTTGGCGTGGCACGAAATCCTCATAAAAGATATGACGTTAGTTATCTTCTGTTTGAGATTATGGCATTGAAGTCAGTGACTGGTTTTTATGACCACTAGTTATATTATCTTCAAAAAGCAAAGAAAAGTCACTTGTGGAATTGGGTCCAATTGAATAATCAAAAACATTTTTGGTTTCAGGTTACGAATAAATGCTTTCAAACCTAAAGATGAAGGACTATATACTTGCAATCATAATGCCAAAGAGATGAATATTAGGATCAGGCTAAAGCGCAGCAGTCCTCAAGAACTTGAAGGTAAGTTTACGATTTTTTTTACAATGTAACAAGATTATTGAAGGCCTCCCAAGAAAGAGGTTTGTAAAGAGGAACTTTTCTTGTAATTGAAGTCAAAGAACAACTAGATACAAAGAAAGGAAGAGATAGAAACCAGGATGGGTAAAATAAGAAGATTTCTAGTGAAACCATTACTAAACCAGAACAACAGACAGTAGGAATAATTTCCACGAAATTCGCAAACTCCTCCAACAATCTGTATACAATGAAATTATTCGTGTTACAAATCCTCAATGTCAAACGTATCACAGTAGCATACTTTGAGCAGAAATTTTCATCTCCGTTTCAGTGTCTTTGGCCTGGACGCTGTTATTTTAATATTATATTTTATTTGCGTCTTTATTGGTCATCCAGATGTGTAAACAGTGTGCACCGGATTCCGGGGTTGCGGCAATATTGCACTCGTGTGGGGAAATGCTTGAAACATTCGGTTTATAAAACATTTCGTTAGCTTTTTCAACGACACGGGATGCACTTAAATTTTGATCGAAATAAACAGCGATTTCCTGTGTTGCTTTGAGATTTTACTTGAGGAGTGTCCTTATTTATATTAATTTTGATATATTTATTTTTTGATGTATAAAGAAATATTTGTAGGTGGTTAGTTTTTGTCTACTCTCAAGATTTTGCTAATGTATATGCTTTTCCAGGTTACCAAGCAGATATACCGATTTCTGACAGAGCACTCCCAGAAACACTATCACAAATCAAAAGTGCAACCCTAGTAGAAAATAATACGTTAGAAGAAAACGTGACTGACACCAAACGATTTATAAAAGACGAAGATCCAGATGAGAAAGGAGAGAAAGACGAAAAAGACCATCCGAACTACGGCCATGTGGATGAGAAGCAGGATTACTTCCCTCCAAGGTTTAAGCATCCTACAAAAATGTATAAAATGGACATGAAACCTGCAGGGAATTCCATAAGACTGAGATGCGCGGCTGAAGGTAATAAATATTTTTATTAGTCGGATATTTTAAGATCGTGTTGTGTAGCTTTATTAGTTTTCTTTATATCTGAAGCTGCGTGTAGTTCATATTTTGAATGAAGTTCATCACAAATTCTTCACGTTATTCATTTTCTTATTATTGTTTAATGTTTCCTTCAATATTTTTGAGCCTTTAAACTTCGAATTTCCATATGTACGAGTATGTTAGAATAACAAACTGATCTCGCAAGCTCTAGTCATTGTCCCCAAGCAGTCTGCTTCCCTATTCTACTCTACTAACTTAAATGCAGCCCGCACAGAAATAGCCAGAACCATGTTTACTACATCGTAAAACATTTGCAGGGAATCCAACGCCAAACATAACTTGGTACAAAAACAGGAGTACGCCGATATCTCGGGTGTTCTTCCAACCGTCTTATGGAAAATGGTCTATGGCATTAGACGAGCTTACGAAAGCTGACAACGGGAATTACACCTGTGTTGTCTGTAATGTACTTGGCTGCATAGAACATACGAGTGTTCTTCATATTCAAGGTATGTTTTTGGTGTATATGTATGTATATTAATTTATTTAAAGATTTTATGAAACTTGTTTTATGAATATTATTTATGAAAAGAATTTGTAAAAATCAGGTTCATAATCAATGTGATGTGGTTTTCCAATGTGTATTCTTCTTTCATAAGTTAATTGTTTTTGGCCTTATACGAGCGTGACTACAACTTTCCAAATCAGTTCTTCACAAGGTATTCAGAAGTTCTACGACATTTCAATAGGCTATCTCTTATAGAACGCTACCCATCGAAGCCATACATAAAGGAGGGGTATCCTGGTAACATCACAGTCCTGGTGAACGACACAGTAACTCTGTCCTGTCCACCTGTCTCAGACTTGGAACCTTACTTGTATTGGGTCAGGCCATTCAACAATTCCGTAAAAAATGCCGAAGTTGGACCCAGTGATATGCCAATACCGTCTGGAAACGTTACAGAGGTTTTTAATTTTTTTTCACGGTGTCGGTCCAAATTCACTGATCGTTTGGTGTTGGATCACAGCTTTTTTAGGAAGGGTTGGAGGTTTTGTTCCATTATCTTTGGTACCATCATAATCTTCGGTTCGACGACTATCTTCTTCTATGTTATTCTGTTTATGAAATTCAATTTTACCTTAAAGCTTTGTGTAGTAATTAATCTGGTAATCAATGTTGGATTAAAAGCAATTTTCACTGCTGGTTTAGGGTAGGTATATGTTGCACAAATTATTTTAACTTTTTAGTCTAAGTCTGAAGGAGGTGGTTTAACTGGTGCAGGTCTTAATTTTGGTGGTGGTAAATGTTGTAATGACTTTAACTCATGTTATTATCCATTACTATTTGCAGGCAAGATATTTTAGAAACACGATCAGATTGAGAATTTAAAGAATGTGTTGGACGAAAATTAATCTTCTTTTTAGTAACTAACATTTAGTCTGGTTTAAACGATAGGCGTTTCAAGCTCGCCAGCTATTTGATTCAACACAAATATAAACTGCAAAACGTCTAAAAGAACGACTGAGATTCCACTGTTAGTTTGGATCGAAGTGTTGCAATTCAAACTTTGTTATTTTTGTTCATTGTTTTGTAGCGTTATAGAATTTCTGTGGAATGTGTTCTTAATTTAGATGATAAGGACAGTTTCTTAAGAAAGTCATTTAATACTGAAACCTATAATAAAATTAGTTTAATATTATGTTTCTTTTTTGTTGACGAGATACCCAATCTGGGGACTCAGCAGTGTTCTAACTAATATTATAAATGCGAAAGTTTAGACGCATAATTGTTTGCTACTCAATCTCGCCAGAAAGACTGATCTGAATAATTTGGCTCTAGGATTATTATAGTCTGGAAGAACACATAGGCTTTTACCCCGGAAAAATGTTCCCTTGGGATAATTTTTGACATTTACGCGGGTGAAGCCGCTGGGCTAGGAGTTAACATAAAATATCAAACCTAACATCACAATTTCTTTATAGAGCGTCTTTACGCAAAACCGGTACTGACTCGAGGGGCTGAAAACCAGACAGTCGTGATTGGAGACACGGCTAAACTGAGCTGTCAGTTTCTGACTGACATGCACCCGTCAGTTTTCTGGATGTACTTTACAAAGGACGAGTACGTTTACAACTACACCGTCGATCCCAATGATGCGACTGTCAAGGAGACTATTGTGTTTTTCAATGAGAACAAAATAGTTTTGGTGAGGGCTTTGTCACTAACGCATGGTGTGGTGCATGTTTGTTTAGAATTAAGTATTCCATTGAGTAGTAGTAGTATCTTACAACAGTTGGTATACAGAGAGAAGTATCTAACAAATCAATTAAGGAATGGTGGATACTTAGATCTCTTTCATTTACTAACGTGTCCTTTGAATAGTTTTAAAGACGAAAATGTGTTGTATTTTTATAATTTCAAGCACTGGTTAGTTCTTTTCTGATCTGAAACATATATGTTTAATTTAGTTCATTATTATCTATCACTGTATATACTCATATCTAAGTTTATTTTTGTTAAATAATAAATATTAAGAAACGACATAGTACTTTTCTTCTTTGTACAAAAAGACAGCATGGTATTTCATCCTTTGCCTTAAAACAGGCAGTTTTTACTAACACTAGGAACCACCGAAATGAATACCGAAATAATATTGCACTGTTAGATTAAGTATCAACTCACTGCGCTAATCTGAGTGCTGAAAATAATTAATCAGTGCATATTTATTAAGGCGTTCGTTCACTTGTCACCTAGTGTTGGTGAAAAGTCCTTAACTTCCGTGTGAAAAACTAACAAACTGGAGAAGGTAAAACAATGTTTTCAACTATGCTAACCTAACCGAATAATTTCAGAGTGAAAACCCAGACGACAAACCTGAACAACTGACGATATACAATATAACCAAAGAAGATGAAGGCTGGTACGTTTGTGTGGCCCTCAATAGTTTAGGGAACACCACAGCTAAAGGATACTTGACTGTATTGGAATGTAAGTAAAATCAGCAACAAAAAAACATATGTAAAGTTTATTAATATAAATAAACAAACGGTATGTAAACTAACAGCATAAGTAAGTGTTGCATAAAAACAGCAAACGTGCAGTAACCGTAATTAAGATTTGAGTCCAGTTGATTCCCAAGAAACCACAATAGATTTGTGTCGCGTCTTACGGTGGATTTGTAAGCCAATGTACAAACAGAAAAACATAACGAATTGTAAAAAGATAACCGCGATGTCAGAAATGAAGAAAAGAAAGATCACTTTTTTCTTTGATCAAGACGCATACAACCAAAAATATTTGTAGGTGTTTTATTCGTATGTATAACCATCATAACAACACCAATCTATTATTGCAGCAGCTCCACC
The DNA here is from genome assembly GCA_951329385.1 of Polia nebulosa. NCBI lineage: Eukaryota > Metazoa > Arthropoda > Insecta > Lepidoptera > Noctuidae > Polia > Polia nebulosa. The sequence continues at coordinate 6,340,034 of OX589609.1, forward strand.
AATTCAAGAAGCACAAGACCACGGAAAACATACTCTCCTTATAAACATCCTAACAGTGGTCCTCGGAGCCATGTTTTTTGTGGCAGCCGTTATAGTGGTGATGATATGCAAAAAACTGAAGAGAGAGAAGGAACAAAAGCAGTTAGCGATAGAGACAGCAAGAGCGGTTATAGTGACGCACTGGACGAAGAAGGTCACAGTTGAGAAGCCGCAGTTGAATGGCTCACCTGCTACTACGGGTGAAGGATTGGTAAGTTACCAGGCCCTGTATTGAAGCTTTACAATATAGTATTATAAACTTATCAAAGTTGCGTAAAAATACGTAATATATATAAATACATGGTCCTAAATTTTAAAACGCTATTTATCTACTCGTACACTCCTTGTCATAATATTGTACCCAAAACTTTGAAAGCTAACCGTAGGTGTGGTAAAAGATTTGCATGATTTTAATCCAAAATAAACGACTGTTACACCAAATAGAAGACTATTTTTGTTATATAACTAATCAATTCCACAATTTCACAGCTGATGCCAGTAGTAAAAATCGAGAAGCAGAAGTTATCGCAAGTCCAAAACACGACCAACGATTCGATGATGATGTCGGAATACGAGCTGCCAATGGACATCGACTGGGAGGTCCCGAGGGAGTCACTGTGCTGTGGCAAGATACTAGGAGAAGGAGAATTTGGCAAGGTCGTGAAGGCAGAGTGCGTGGGGATACTGAAGCCAGGCATGCAATCGGTAGTGGCTGTTAAGATGTTAAAAGGTAAGATTGAAGATTATAATAGAATAGAATAGAATAACCAAAAATGGCAAGTCTTATTAATTAAAATTAAAAAATGATTGAATTGTTAAATGCAAGATAGTTAATAACTTGCATATTTTGGATTATTGATTTATTTGGACGAAGCTTTCGTAAAGCTTGAAATATTTCTTTGTATGACATGCGATTTCAGAAGCCTAATTTGGCCAAACATCTAACCAGGCCGTACTTTTTCTTCTTTGCCGTGACACTCTAGTCAGAGTGGTTGTGATCATCACGTAGTTACATCTGTTACATCTGCAGAGGCAGATTTGATTCGCCCCACTATCCTTCGCCACTTTTCTCTGCTGCTTGACATAAGGCCCTACTTATATACTCCTAAAATTTTATGTTTCTTTCTAACTTATTAAAAACTTACTTTTCCAGAGGGACACACGGATGCAGAGATGATGGCATTAGTCTCGGAGATGGAGATGATGAAGATGATCGGCAAACACGTCAACATTATCAACTTGCTCGGATGCTGCACGCAGGACGGACCCCTTTACGTCATCGTGGAGTATGCTCCCAATGGAAACCTGAGAGAATTTCTGAGAAATCACAGACCTGGAAACAGGTAAAATAATATTGGATTGTTTATTTTTATTAGTAACAGTTGTAGTTTAGTAGTAGGAGATTTGTCTTTTCTTCTTCTTTGAGATGTGGTGTGGTGTGATCGAAAATATTATACCTACGTAATTGTTTTATTCGCTATATAATTGCTACATGTACGGTGTCTTCTAAAGATATCTCTTTAGCCGACCACGTACACGAAGGCGCAGCATCGGATGGCCTCCCAAAAGCCTGGTGAGAGTCACGGGTATTCGATGAATGCCAGACGCACAGAACTGGTAGTTGTGACGACACGTGGAGGCAGTGGAGGCAGGCAGCAGTGGACGTCTTTCATCTGAAATAATGATGATCATTATTAGGGAAAGGCGCTTCTTTTTGTGGCTTAACTGCAAAATTCCGTCAAAAATCATTCTTGTCGTCTCAGCTGTAGCCGTGCTTGCTTAAATTGGGCTGAGTTTGATCTCTATGGAATAAAACTGTAGGTAGTTTTTAAATAAGTACAATTTTTTCTCTTTTCAGATATGAGTCACCGACAGAAGAACTAAAAGAAAAGAAAACGCTCACACAAAAGGACCTAGTTTCATTCTCATATCAAGTTGCCAGAGGAATGGAATATTTGGCATCTAGACGGGTAAGTTACTATAACAGCGATAGTAATAGCGTAGTCTTTCTAAAATACTTGCTCAATTTTGTAAAGGAAAGTAAGTACAGACACTTACTTCCTTGGGCGCCACAACCCTTTGTAGGTCTTGGCCTCCTTAACGATCTTCTATTTCGCTCTGTCCCTGGCCTTCCTTCGCCAAGATATTTTCCTGCCTGTTATCCTCAAATCTTCCTCGACCTTGCAACGCTTCACAACCGTAGTACCTATATTCAAATCATAATAACAGATATTAACATTTCAGTCTATTCAATTCTCTACAACTTTCAAATTTGTTTCGAGAGATTCTTATCCTCTGAATACTTCTATTCCCACAGTGCATCCACCGCGACTTAGCCGCCCGCAACGTGCTGGTCTCCGACGACTGCATCCTCAAGATAGCAGACTTCGGCCTGGCCAAGGACGTCCACAGTAATGACTACTATAGGAAGAAGACGGAAGGACGCCTGCCTGTACGGTGGATGGCGCCGGAGTCACTCTATCATAAAGTTTTTACCACGCAGACTGATGTGTAAGTTGCCAAACATTCAAACACATTATTAGATAGGTTTAAAGCAAGCAAAGTTGCAAAATCTAAGTGGCAGTGGGCAGGGTAACTTGCTCGCAGAACAGATGGGCATGAGGCCGAAAATTTCTGGAGTGGCGATCGCGTATCAGGAGGAGCATAGGAAGGCCTTCTACAAGGTGGACCGATGACCTGGTGAGGGTCACAGGAATTCAATGGTTTCGAAACGCACAGAACCGATTTGTATGGCGACACTTGGAGGATGTCCAACATTGAGCGTCTTTTGTGATGATTATGATGAAAGCAAGCAGAAGACAAGTATACCTACAATCATAAAAACGAAAAAAAAAGATATTCAAAAGGCTGTAATTATCTTGGTTGTGGTTCTCGTGTACTACAGGCTGATTTACTGGGTTCTCACTTCTGAAAGTAAAGTTATAAATCCACTGCCATATACAACTAAAACTTCTGCTACTATTCACACTTTTTACTAATTGTGAGATATTTTCCACAAAAACTCCTCTTAGAAGCAGATCAGAATTAGCATGAAGTAACTGATGAATCTCGGTTTTTTCAACGAAGATTCTGAAATTATGTGAATTTTTTTGCAATCATAATTTTTTGCGGTTATTGTGATTTTCCATGTATAAAAGCAACATTTATTTCAGCTGGTCCTTCGGTGTCCTTCTCTGGGAGATCATGACGTTAGGAGGCACGCCGTACCCCACGGTCCCGGGACAGTACATGTACCAGCACCTCAGCGCGGGACATCGGATGGAGAAGCCGCCTTGCTGTAGTCTCGAAATGTAAGTAAAAACTCATGTACATTGCTCATATTCGTGAAGTGGATCTTTGTGATACCACCAGAACCAATCCCTCCAGAAAGCCTAAATGTATCTACACTATGTTTTGCCTAGTTCAGAAGTCAGGGCTTCAAATGTCTTTGTGTACCTACTCTATATCTATATGTTGGTTAGAATATTTAACATTTTAAAATATTTGAATATGGCCCACCACTGGAATGCAGGGCACTTCAGGCAAATTGCCATATTCTACGGAAATTACACGTGGTCATTTGAATTATAAACCATTGGTTCAGAATTGATACCGCTAATACAGCGTCAGTTTGTTGAGGCTCTCAAGTCATATGACTTTATACAGGGGACGAAAAAGTCCAACAGAACAATCTAACGATCGAATGCTTTTCTCCATAGATACATGCTGATGCGCGAATGCTGGTCCTTCTCTCCGGGAGACAGACCCTCCTTCACAGAGCTGGTAGAAGACCTGGACAAGATCCTCACAGTTACCGCCAACCAGGAGTACCTGGACCTTGGTCTACCACAGCTGGACACCCCACCTTCCAGTTACGATGGCTCGGGAGATGAGAGTGACAGTGACTTTCCTTTCATAAAGTAGACCTTGAATATGACTGTGAAAATAGCCAAGGTGAACAGTATTAGTGTAGAAGATAATTGTAAAGTTGAAGATGTTTGAAGTGTTCCAATTTGAAGGACAAGACATCTCTCATGTCTCGTAAGCATCCGAAGAAGCGAAAAGTTTGACAGTATATTCTAAACATCATTAGCCGTCAAAAATTGGATAAGACTAGCTATTCCGCTCAAGAGAACTTGAATATGCTGGTCAGCCATCAAGCCCCCGTTCAGTAGATTGATTAGACAAATGGAAAAAACTGAGCTATGCATAAGATGGAGGTCCTGACATATCAATATGTTGGAGTCAGGACTTACAAAATCGGTCTTTATACTGGGTGTTTGGGTCTTACTCAAACGTCCTCTTCATGTAGAAAGGAGTAGGTATTATGGTCAAGAACAAAGTGTTTGATACCCCGGATGAATAGTTGAACTTAATATTGAACCCACCAATGAGAATCGTGTTATATTTGATAAAGTATAGGTAGATTTTACTATGAATTTGAGATTCTTAGACGAGTGTATTGTTGAAGAAAGTGTTCTGGTCCTTTTGGTTCGTTTTGGACATGATGTGGAATCTGCGTACCTATGGACTTTTCTGGTAGATAATTTATAGAATTCTGCACCATGTCCAATACAGATTGAGACCCGTGACGAAACAAGTGGAGACAAACATGGTTATATATGAATTTGAATATAAATTTAATACGACTTACAGCACACCTTTCAGTGCAAGTTTTCAAACAAAATTCGAACTGTGTCTGTAGACAATTTTGATCCCTGCTTGGGTTGTCTTTATACAATCATATTCGAAGTCAGAACAGTATCGAATAGTAGACACAATTCAAACTTGATGACGGCTCGGAACACGTCGAGGCGAGTCGCTGCGCTATAGCGAATTCATGTGACACACTTCACAGCCGCCATTAAGTTTGACGCTTACTGTTTGTATAATTTTATTTTAAAAACATTTACTATATTTAGTTTAGATATTTATTTAGGTTTAAGTTTTACACAAAATGCGAAACAAAGTATTGCATAATATTTCGTGTAAATATTTATAGAGATAGAATTCCCTTTGGGGTCAAATGTAAATATCCTAGTACCAAAGTTTATGTGTTTTTTTTTTTGTATTATAATAAAATAATTATTGTGAAGTTTTAGAGCATTTTTTATGAAGAGGGATGTTACATGACGCACTATTTTTTACTTAAAATAAGAATCTACAGAATCTACTAGTCTGTTTCAAAAGAACGGAGACGATTTTTATTAATATTTCGTTCTATAAGGATATTTATAAGTAGTTTAGGATTTTTCACAAATTATTATGGCTGTTACATCGAGTTATTTTAGGTATTTTTGACAGACTACACTTTGTAGTATTTAATGAATAGTTTAGGAATATTTTCAGGTAAGTTCACAGTTAAAGAAACCTATGGGAACTTCCCTTTCCAACTTTTAGTTCTTAAAAATCATAGACATTTTTGTATTGTCTGTGCAGAGGATGCATTTCACCACCAAATCTTTATCGTACTTAATTATGCTATCTTTGTAATTATAAATATGTAACCAATAAGCGAGAAATTATTATGAGATTATTTTGTAAATAGTAGATAGGAATTTTCTACTCATTTTTATGTAATGAGAAAAGTAATTTAGTTAGAAAGAATGTGCTGACAGTGAAATAAATATCTTTTTTATTAATGGAAGTCGCGATGGAATTTTTTGTTAATTGAAATGGGAAAATTATAATTACTCATTATAAATATTTATTAGCTGCTTATAATTTTATGAATGACATCACCGTTATTGGTATTTATAATTTAATTCATTTATTTATATTTAATCAATTAATATTTGAATGTCGATGTGCCGTGAATCAAATAATTGAATATTGTTGTAGTAATATTTGGCACTCCTTGTATGTATATTTGATGGATTATGTGTGGGTCAAATCGAAGTTGTAACAATTATAATGAAATAAAGATTTAAAGTGCGAATGTATTTTTTGTATTTTTACTAAACCACCCGATTTATGTCCTGACACAACTTAGTTAAAACATGAAGATACGTATCTAAACCTTCTAGATACTTATTAATTTTCGATCTTCTACCTTTTTATTCATCAATGGACTAAAACAATCAAAATTCAAGTCAATTCAAATAAGGAACCAGTACATTTTGAACGTCTAGATAAACGTCTACATAAAGACAGTCCCGTCAAAAAAAAAACCTGCAACAAACAAACAAGAAATACAAATTCCCTAGCGATAAAGTTGGGAGAACTTGAATTTATACAATACCATACCAATATAGGTACATTTTACAAACAAATAATATTAAATGCCACGTGTAAGCTAGCACACTCCATTTGAAAAAAAAAGCCAATAACGTAAATAAACAAAAGTAAATTGTTTTTAGTTTATAGAACAGCGACATCTATTTCAATATCAACTTACTTCTAAGTTAGTTCTCACAGTTAACTACGTATCGGTTACTAAAGCAGTTAATAGATGGCAGCACTACTACACTCGCGTTAGTAGAAAAGTCAACGCCTGATGGATTTTGTTTCCAACATCACTTGCAGTTTGAGATTGATTGCTATTTGTTTTGTTAAGGCATAATAATGTTGAATGATTAGTGCGTAAATGTTTCTTATTGTTATGGCTTCGTCAAATGGGATAAGATTTTTGGTTTGCCTTATTTTTTAGAGGCCGAAAAATCATCAAATAACTTCTCCCGCTCTGGGCGGAGTGGGAGAGCATGTCAGACTTTTACTGACTAAAACCCACCCGCATTCCTTCAGTTGCCTGTGTATTACAGGGCCGCGGTCTCTTTTAAACACGACCCGGGCATGGCCTTATTACCCGACTGCGCGACGCAAGGCGAGGGTGTATGTTTGTATGTATGTATGTTTGTTCCTTTGTGGCACTTTAGAGACCAAACGCGTGGGCCAATTTTGATAATTCTTACGTCAATTGATTCGTGTTAATCTTGCGAGTGCTAATAAAGACATGAAAGTAATCAAAATACAGTATGGCGACAACCAGACGCTATATTGTGAAAAAGAAAAAAAAAAGTTGACGAACTATATTAAGTGGGGTACCTATCAAAAGAAAGTTAAGAACTTGGGGATATTCATTGACAAAAACTTCTCTTGGACTGCCCAGCTACAGAAAGTTAGCAGTAAGCTATTCGCATCTGTTGCATCTTTGAGAAGACTGCGTAATTTCCTGCCGACTACCACCAAGATTGCACTTACACAATCTCTTCTTCTACCCATCCTTGATTATGCTGATGCCAGCTATCTCGAACTTACGGAACCGCAACTTGATAAACTTGAGCGACTTCATTTTTTTTTGCATAAGGTTCATATTTGGCTTGCGACAATATGACCATATTTCCGAATTCCGCATGAAACTCAAGTGGTTGCCAATTCGCCTTCGTATGACTGCTCATATTCTTGCTCTCTTATATAATGTCCTCTTTTCCCCTTCCACTCCTCTTTACCTCAAGTAACGTTTCCAGTTTCTTTGCGACTCCCACACGAAAGTTCTTAGGTCATCAGATAACTTGAGACTTAGAATGCCAATGCATCCCACTACTTTTCAAGACAAATCTTTTACTGTCCAGGCCGCTCGTCTGTGGAATGCATTCCCAATGTCAATAAAACGATCCGTATTTAAAAGACTTGTGAAAGAGCATTATTTGTCGCTGTGATCTAGTTTTAGCCGTTTAATGTATTCAATCGTTGTCACTTATTTTCTTGCCTATTTAGTATGTATGTATGTATTTATTTATGTATCTATTTTTATTTTACTGTAAACTGTATAAATTTGCACCAAGTGCAGCCCCATTTTGTGTCCAGGCACTCTCTGTCCATTCCAGGTTGCCTGGAAGAGATCGCGGAATGCGATAAGGCTGCCAATTGTATGTTTTTTGGTTTCAGTTTTCCTTAATGTGTGTTACTTCGTGTACAATAAAGTTTATATAAATATAAATAAACAAAGGGTTCGAGGAGGCGATTCCAATAATATAAGTCACTACAATGTAGAACAAAGAAAAACCCGACTATAAAAAACAACTAAAGTCACTTTTTAAGCAGCTGATGCAGTTGGTGGTATGAAAACAATAATTGAACTAAAATAACTGCTGCCGACTGCATCAGACTGCTTGAAAAGTGACTTGGAACTTTTTAGTCGGGTTTTTTTGAAAATATTCAATTTTTTTTACTCCCTTTACCTATGAAGGTAGGTGCCAGGTTATAAACAGATTTTAATGTCATCCCACTCCTAAACTCCCCTAACTCCCCTAGTTTAGTGTTTAGTTTGTTAGTAGTGTAGTTGGTTTTGTTGAACTCTCCTGGTTTGCTCTAAACGTGACCATTTTTTATAACATATCAGTAAACTTCCTGTCACAATTTTGTGTACAAACCTACCATGTTAATTTTTACCATCGATAACTCGCGCTTGACCACCATCTCACCTGATGGTAGGCGATGATATGGTCGACGTTGGAGCACGCTCGTCTAGAAGTAACCTATCCACTTGTTGACTTGCGTATGCACCTGTCTTGAGTTCCATTCCATTTTCGTCTGCCTTCAGTCTGTGGAGAAGTGCCCGTTTGTTTCAGAACTACATCAGCTATGCCTAGGGGTAGCGGATAAATTCTGAAAATGAGTTACCGCACCCCTGGGCACTCAGGCAGGGAAGGAACAGGGTTGGGTTTTAGTCACTAATAGTCTGACACGCCCTCCCGCTCCGCCCAGAGCGGGAGAAGTCATTGGATGATTCCCGACCCCGCCAAAAAAAAAAAAAAGCTGAGCCGACAGACGTCCTGACGTGCGAACTGTCAAACTCGAGAAGATCGTTAAGTGTTTTGAAATTTTCCAATTTTTTGCGCAACTTTCCTATTTTTTTATTTCCTATGAACCTTCTCCTGAAAATAACAAACACAACAAAAAAGAATTAGTGAAATCGGTCCAGCATTTCTCAAGTTCTAGCGTGACCAGGAGAAATAGGGGTTCATTTTTATAAATATAGATTATAAAGAGGTAAAGTTTGTAGGAAGTAATCTCTGGAACTTCTGAACCGATTTTGAAAATTCTTTTACCAGTAGAAAGCCTTATTCCTGAGTGACATAGGCTATATTTGATTGTGATTAAGAGCGCTAGATGTCGCTGCATTCCTTTAAAATAATTTTTCGTCCGCGGGAAGCCGGGGCAGGTCGTTAGTACCTAATATATGTACTGATTGTCTTCACAGTTTCACTTTAACTTGCCTTCCTCCGATTTTTAAGGGCCTACCTCCGCATAAGTGATAAAAACGGCCGTTTTTGGTACTTTTGCTTACTACTTTGGATACGAAACATTTTGAGTCCTGTTTTAACAACGTAAAAATACCTTATCCTCTTTGTAACAAACGCAACATAGGATACTTTAATCTTTATTTTCTACGCTTTGCTAAGATTTTTTATTCAATGACGCCACTTGGCGGCTATATACGCCCTAAGGGTTTATAATAAAAGATGTTGGTTTAAGTCATACATCATTTTATTTTTGTCAGTACATTATGGCAATGCCTTATATTAACATACAAATGTTCATACAAAAATTATGCTAAATGAACGTTCACAATTTTTGTTTGAATAATGGTTTTACAAATTTTTACCTATCACAATAGTCTTTAGGATTCTAGCGAAATTAAACATTTTTAGTTCAAACAAAATTCATTTTTAATTCACATTTAAATAAATTCAACATTGATAGTAACTTAAAATAATTATCACTTAAAAATTACACAAATCGAAAATATTTTTTCAATAATTAATTTAATCACAAAAATAAACTTAAACAATCTAGATTCGTAGATAATACTTATTTATTAAAATTAATTATTTGGTTTTGTTTTAGTTTGTGCGTTGAAGTTTAAATGTTCTTACGAAACAAAGTTCTTAAAAAAAGGTTAGTTAACTTGATATATTTAAAACATTACAAGATATATAAAACATGATATACAAGTAGGCAGGCATAGTTTAGTAATTGCCAAGTGTTTATGCTGCCAAATCTATAACAATATTGTAATCATATTTGTGTGTCAAAAACAAGAAAATAAATTCATATTATCAAAGTCATAGACGTGTTATAAACATATATAATTTTATACGTAAAGCGGGTGTAATTAGTAGGTAAAAAAGATATGTCAAAACCATTTACAATATAACAATACATCATTTAAGTCAGATTCGTTTTCATTATTCGATCATGAATTATTTTATCTATTACCTCATCTAAAGACTGTATTTTTATCATTAACGTCCAGCGCTATAACAAGTTAAAAAATGCAGCAAATATAAATAGATGATCTAGAAAAATAATTGCTTAAGGACTTCGGTTTAGAAGTCTATGAATAAATTAGTAGCTTCATCCGCACATTTGTTTAGACATGTACTCTTTTGATGTCAAACAGTCCCCAGACGATGTATTGTCTAAGGAAACATGGGTATGTAGCATCATCACGATAATATCATCTATCTCAACTTTTATGTCATCGTTGAATAAAAAAAAATCAACATAACATATTACATTTTCAGCAATTTTCATACAAATAAACAAATGTTGCAAAGTCGAATGAAAATGGAACTGTTTATTGTTTTTTTTACCAAATATACAAACTACTGAAGCAGCCAAGTTTTAAATTAAATACGCGCTCAATAAAAAGCTTTTTTTTAAACAGGTTTTCAACCATTTAAAAATTTCTTTGCAAAATTTTATATTTTTTGCGAAAACGATTAATTATATCACATGCATAATGTCAATTTCATTGCTACCTACCTAATACCCGATTTGGCTATTAGATTAAGACAAATAGTTATGACGATCGTAGTCAATTTATTTATGTCAATTAATTTAATTTGGTCAAAAGGAAATTATAGTCGAACTTAATGTAACATTTACAATGGCAAATTGCAGCATTTCTATAAAAAAAATTTAAGAGTATTATAATGCAAAGCGCAGAGTTAGGCCGATTGTTTGATACATCTAAAACACAAAAAGCTGCTGCACATTTTCGAGTAATTTTGACCAAATAATGGTCACAACTATTCAACTCAGTCAAACATTTTACCAAGGATAAAATAGGCTTTCTTATATCTATCGAGACTGTCTGTGGCCTATCCCACTCACATTATCACATATTGACGCAACGTAATTTCTTCTCTGGTACTCTCGACGCGAACTGGAAGCTTGGCACGACTGCTTTCACCTCAGCCTTTTCTTCTTCTTGTGCCTCTTCTCCCATCAGAGTTCTCAAACAAATCTTCATGTCCGAAGCGAATTTCCTAACCAACCTTTCCAACGAAAACAAGTGTTCGTCTAAAGCTTCAGGGATTTCTTCTCTCATGAAGTCTGCTAGTCTTAAAAGGTATTCTGCGTTTGGACCAGACTGTCCTTGGCATTCTAGAATTTGCTTAGCTATATCTGGTAATGGCGCTGCTCCCAACCAATGCCGGTTTTCGGGGACAGCGATGTACAGAAGTGCGTTTTGCTTCTCTGAGGTACTAGGAGCGGAGCTTGATGAAGAGGTGAATAGAATGGGGCGAGGGTGGAAGTTGACTGTGTGAGTTCTGTAGCCACCAAGTTGGCATTCCCTGGTGGAAAGGTAAGGTAAGGCTGCGTTGTTGTCCGCTGAGATCAGGAAGGCTTTGCCCCATGTGATGCCCTGAAACAAACAGAAAAATAAACGTTAGTTTTGAAAATGCTTTAGTCAATTTGGAAGACAATCTCTCCTGTGGGAAACAAATTTTTCATAAGTAGGACAATAAACCTCTGTAATCTTAAGTGTCCACGAGCTGACAGTTTACACAGATCTTTAGTTAATAACGATTTTAGTAACGCTTTGGATCAGCAGCAATATTTGAGGAACATCAATTATCGTGCAAACAAAAAGAGGACATGGACAGTTATTTTAAATATTCAAACAGGGTAATGACCAGTTATCGGACATGTAATTAATTCAGTGGACTCTACATACAATATTATTTGTTTGCCACATTGTAAGGTCAATTTTAAGCACGCGCTTTTTATCCTAGTACAATTTAAGGTCAGCTTAACGTCCAGATTTAGTCGTTAGAACTATATGCACAATCGTGTCGCTACATATGCGCTACATATGATGGCTCTGAAAAGGAGATCCTTTAGTCCAATAGGAATAAATTCGACAAATGGATTTTTGCAGCATAGAAAATAAATAAACGTGGTTGCTAAAATTGAAGAAGATGATGTCGTACTGTCGTACAATGCAGTCAATGTACCCGAATAATTTAGGAATCGTTTAGTCGATTATCCCGTACAAGCATTGTTTAAACGTTGGAGAGTGTATACTGGTAGAAGTGAAGAAGTAACAAATCTGATGAACGTGGTAAAAAACTGGTTCTAACTGGATAATTGATTACTTATGTGAATTTATTCAATAGTTTGTCAAGGACTTATTCTATGGCCGAATGTTAAATTGATGCATTCCAAATTTAGATTGACGGAGTAGTCGTGTGATAGTTTGACAGTCTCGAAATGATTACTGAATACAAATGTGTTTTTATCGCGCTTTAGGAGTTGCTAAAAGCCAATATTAGCAAAGACGAATTAAAGATACACACAGTAGCAGTAGGTAAAGATTTAAAATACAAGAGTTTCTAATATTTTAGTAAGGAAATTCAAGGTGACAAAACATCGTTACTGTTCGTATACAAACAGACGAAAATCTTCGTGTAATGGAGAGCACAGCAATAATGATGACAAACCGATAGAATATATTTCTACTTATCATGAAAACAGTTGCCATGACATATCGCGTCCTAATCAACTTAATAATACGCTAATTAATAGTTAATGAGCCGAACATGTGCGTGTACCACGCTTCGTTTGCATGATAGATAAGACAGATGCACATGTAGCAGTCATCTATTTTCGGAGCCCTTTCTCTTTCAAGTATTCGATTTTATCGCACCTATAATTTAGTTTTGACAACTTCTGATCCTATAAGCGTTTATGTCTTCTATGTCACCAGCAGGCGTAGCATAACTAATATTCTATCTCTATTCTACTAAGAATAGACAAAGTTCTTTTTATCTAAATTGACATCTTTTCTGCCCGAGCATCATGCTTTACATTGTAGACTTTTGTCGACTGAAGAATAGAAACATTTCTTCTCTTCAGTTTTAACATCGCCATGCTGAGGATGGTAGAAATCTTTCTACAATCTGTCATTTTGTCTATTCTTCCGTCGACAAAGCGCGTTTCTATGGTGGTCATGCTACGCGTGCTGATGGTTATTTTGGTAAAGAATGATTTCTGTAAACATTGTAGTTATCAATTTTGTTGTTAGCTTCTTTATCTGGGCTTTAATCTTGTAGATGTTTGTCTCTTTGTCGTCATTGAATGAAAGTTGTGTCTGAATTGTAATCTTATCTTTTTTTTTACATTATATTCATTTTTGTGTATCGTACGTATGCACCGAATTTGTATCCTCATTGTTATTGTTAAACTTGGTAATTATGCCTAATATAAATTATAAGACCTTCACTGTGCATATTCACGGCTTATATTCGTGTCTACTGTATAAATGCGTAGGCAACTAATCCTTTACTTAATAAAACAAACATAAAAGTGTTGCCAACTTGTCACCATAAGTGCGCACACGCATATCAGCATTAATGCTACAATTAAAAATTTCCAAACATAGCAACGCCATCTCTGGGCACTTGCAATTCTAATATTGTTATCGAACATTTCAACAAACCGTGATATTCGGCATTCATTTCCAAATGGGTTCCTCAAATTTTGAACGATAGCCAAAAGGAAAAATATATTTTTAGATCCGCGAATTTTTAAACCAGATTTTTATTTCGATCGTCATTCTGTTTAATCTTTGTTAATTCGGTTTTGTAGGTATCCGGTTCTCTTTTATTATTCGGCTGTGTTTCTGACCCCGAAATAGGTCAAGGTTTAGACTAAATACAAATACCAGTGTGTGTGTGTGTGTGTGTGTGCACGTGGTAAACATTTGTTAAAATTATTTGTACAAATAACAAACATGTGAAAACCGGGGGCCGTGTCATGTTCTTTTAGTCACCGTCATCTTTTAAATATTATCATGAAATGTATTGTTTAATTAGCCTATATTTTAACTTCAGAGGCAGACGATGTCCGTGTGGTCTGCTAATGGACTTTGATATTATCATAATGATAGTTCGCTGAGAAAGAAAAATAGGCTAATGGAGGCCTGGCTCTAAGGCGCAGTTATACGAGTTTTAATGGTTTTTAATTGAACATCACGTCTAAACGACTAGTCTTATTTCCTTGAAAAAAATATATGTTACTCTAGACAATTTCCGTCGTAATTTGATCTGAGAATATTTGAAATTATATTTATATAACATAGTGTAATTAATTTGTAAAGTTACGTCTAACGCGGATAAAAAATTGAGAATCAGGCAAAAACTATAAAGCGTATATTTATCAAACCTTCACCATTTCAAAGATCATTTAATTATTTATAATTTTGTCTCAGTGTTTTATTTTAATACCTGTTCTTTTATGTGTAATAAATTAATAATGCGTCTAATTTCGGACAGCGCTCCTTGATGGGCGAGTCCTATTACTGGAAGGACATACGACGCGATACGTGAGCTCAGCACACAACGCGCAAGCTAACCACTCAAGGTCTTTGGCAGCTAATAACGCCTTAATGCGCGTTTTTGTGTTTACTACTATTAATATAATGATTCAAATGCCGTTATTTTAAGTTATATTTAAATTGTATTTATTTAAGCTGTGTTTTTTATTCTGTGTTGTAATTATGCTGTGATTAATATATAGCCCATATTAATCACAACTGAAATAAATGTTTTTTTTTTCAATTCCACAAACATTATTTTCTTTAAGAGTAGGTATGATATAGCTGACTTGATAGTGTCAATAGTGCGAGCCCCCGACTTTAATCTGTGAATATTATTTGGCATACAAAAAAAATATCATTATTTGTAATCTAAAAACGCTACAGGAAGATCTTGCCAATGTATTGTAATTGTAGCCGTTTAGAATTAGTTTTATTTAGTATCTACGAACGGGGTGAATAGGAACGAAGGGGTGAATAGAAACAAAGTTTTAGTCAGTATGAGTCTGACACGCCCTCCCGCTCCACCCAGAGCGGGAGATGTCTTTGGAAGATCAGTTGAAATCAATATTGATAGGCAGCATGCAGTACATTGCTGCTTTGCTCGGTGGACATCGATTATAATACGTACTAGTACATATTTTGTTTTCCTATTCGTCAAAGCAGCAATGTACTGCATAGTGCCTATCAAATTGATGTCAACTGAGTTAGCGAATATACCTGAAGGTGATCTGTGACAGATGCCAGCTCCGCACTCTCATTGACTGAAAACATGTTCCTATTAAGTTAACTGAATCTATAAATGTATAATATGATCTTGTTTTTGTGAGGATAAATAAACGAAGATTGGTAATATAACTCGTATATTGTTCTCCCACATAGCAAAGGTTTCGTCTCAGTACACAAACAGAGCATCAATCCTATGCAGCTTGCTTACTGCGAGTTCCAGACTTTGGCCTAGTTTTTTTTTTACTGATATTGTTTATCTGTAAATATATTTATTGACCAATAAGGGCAGATTAAAAAAAAAAAACAGAATTATTTTTCTCTTTTTTCTTTCTTTTTTACAATATAAATATCACTAAATTGAACTTTATTCAAATAATAATAACAAGAAAAAAAAATTATCAAAAAATTAAAAATAAAATAATAAATAATTAATTAAATTATTATTATTAAATTATTTTATGAATATATAATTATAGTATTAGTATTAATATCATGATATAAATTAATGTGAATTAAATGTTGAATCGAAATTTACTATATTTTATTGAAATTGAATTGTTACATATTTTTTAAAGTAATAATACTGTGATGTTATAATGCTTGTTGCATGGAATAAAAGGCTAATAAATTAAATTAAATTAATTTATTTATTTATTAAGGGCAGATTGGATCAAACAGAACATGAAAATCTAATTTGATAGTAAAAGGGTTTTCTTTTAGAGATGGAAAACTTTAAATTAAAAAAAAACCTCGGTAAATATTTTATTTGAGGGATAAATAACTGTATGGCATGATAGTCAGGCATTTATGTTTAAATATGATTTCGGGGATGAGGCCACCGCAACTAGCGCATTAAATTTCAGGGTTCCGTACCCGAAGGGTTCAAACGGAGCCCTATTGCTGTCACTCACATGTCCGTTTGTCTGTCTGTCCGTCTATCCGTCACAAAATTTCGTTCCGAAGAATTTTGTTAACTTCCCATTGACCTATGAAGTTGAAATTTGGTGATAATGGTTATTATTACGTATGTGTTACTAACAAATACCAATATATTGATAAATCAGCTTTTTTCTTTGATAATTCCCTCATTTGGTACGCGCGCACTTGGACGGTATTTTCTTTACTTGTTTGTTTTTCCTGTAATCGTGTTATGCTTGTGTGTCTTTAAGTTTGTGCTAAATAAATGTGTCTTCTTTCTATTTCTTAGTTTTTAGGCTTGGCCATGTACAAATCAAATACTTTATCAAAATTGCCGATGTCTGAAGGCGAACTACAAGGATACTCACGAGATGATAAAAGACGAATGCTATATGATAACCCCAAAACCTGTTATTATGACAACAATTTTATGTAACGCGTGGCCGTCTGTCTACCTGATAAGAATATGTTTGAGATGGTAACTGGTAAGTACATAAATTTATTTTCAAGGCACACAGCCATTTAAGAGGCACTAGCTCTTGCTCTTGGTTTGACTCGGATTCGGAGATATAATTTGGATTAAAATTAATACTGTAAGTTTACGAAATATTTTAATATAAAAAACTACTTCAAAAAATTGTATGTTTTTTTTAAAATATTAGTTCGATCCAGGACGAGGTCTATAATTATGTGTTCCTATGTGTAACTAGTGACTGTGTGTGTGCCTAGTGAGTTTGTTAACGCACTCGTAAGCGTTTGCGTAAACGTTCGCTTATGTCAAATCGTATAGAAAAAACTGGCCAAGTGCGAGTCGGACTTGGCACATATAGTGTTCCGTACTAAAGGTATTTTTGACAATCTTATACTGTGAAATTTAAATACTTAACTCCAAGCCAAAAAAAAAAAACCGTTTGGCTGTAAAACCTGTGTGACAGATGAAGGACAGACGGACACCTTAGTGACAGTAATAGGGCTCAGTTTGGAACCTTCGGGTACAGAACCCTAAAAAAGAGGTTACCCGGTATTGTCACCAGGCGGCGCTTATAATTATGTATAGTTTTAGTAGGTACAACTTAACGTTTACTTTAACGCGATCGCTAAAAAACTCACACACCCACAAAACAAAAAGTGGTACTAGTTCCCATGTTTTTGCAAAATCAGTTATGTGTGATTGTGTACAAACTTACAAACATCTTCTAATTTAATATAAGTGGGATTAACGGGGACGGCAAAGTATCTAATCAGAAAGTTTGTCATATCGGCCTTGTATCTAACATTCAGAATAGGTACCTACATATTATATCTTGAGTAGGTAAATAAAAGATTGCTATTTTATTGATACTTTAAGTAATAATATTTTGAGAAGCAGAGTTAACACTAAGACTGATAACATAATAATAATTCATAATGTGAATAACACTGATAAATGGGATACCTAATACCTAAAAGTGTTATCAAATTGAATAGTCTGTTACATAAACAATTAATCAAAAATGAGCTGGAAAAAGCAAGACCGGGAATCATGTCATAAATACCGGGAATTATGCCATAAAAGAGTGAAGGCTAATGTACCAATGCAGCAGGGCTTATCAGGACTTATCAGGACAGGACAATCATCTCTTTGAGGCGCGCGTGGAACACTACGCGCCGTCGACTCACGGGTCTGGTGCTGATCGGCCGGCGAGCTATCCACTGCTCGCCGTCCGCAGGCCCGGGTCTACGGTGGCCGGAGATCGTCTCGCGACGTCCTACCCAGAGCCTCTCCTGCGGTGGTAGCGGCCGGGGCCGTGAGGGCCACTCAGTTGAGGTTCCCTCACGCGTCCCGCCTCCGCCTTCGCGAGCATTACTGCTTCGCAGGAGGAGACTACTTCCCATTCCCTCTCGCTCCGTACCATGGCCTGAACCAGGGCCGGGCACGAGAGGTCGCCGCCACCTATCACATCCACGAGGACAGGTAGCTAAAGTGGAAAAAGGGTGTCTCAGCTGACTCCCCAGAGTGCACTGGACGTCATCCAACCATAACATCTCGTGGAGGCGCTGCATCAATGCAGTGAGTTCGGTGGCGAAAGAGGAAAAAGGGTGACTCAGTTGACTCCCCAGAGTGCACCAGACGTAATCCTACTCGTGGAGGTGCTGCATCAATGCAGTAAGTCAGGTAGCTAAAGAGGAAAAATAATGTCTCAGCTGACTTCCCCAGAGTGCACGGGACGTAATCCAACTATAACTCCTCGTGGAGGCGCTGCATCAATGCAGTAAGTTAGGTA
This sequence comes from Polia nebulosa, assembly GCA_951329385.1. NCBI lineage: Eukaryota > Metazoa > Arthropoda > Insecta > Lepidoptera > Noctuidae > Polia > Polia nebulosa. The sequence goes on from OX589609.1 coordinate 6,358,592, forward strand.
GCTAAAGAGGAAAAAGGGTCACTCAACTGACTCCACAGAGTGCACCGGACGTAATCCAACTATCTTTACTCGTGGAGGCAATATATTTCCCAGATAGACATAACTGGCTACAACAATCCTTCTAAACATACAGTACTATTAACAAATAAAGAATTTATAACTTCGCCGAGATAAAGTTTTTATAAGCAAGGAATAATGCCAAAAAAAGCCATATAAGGGTGAAGGCCATGCACAAATGCAGAAGATTAGGTAGCTAAAGAGGAAAAAGGATGACTCAACTGACTTCACAGAGTGCACCGGACGTAATCCAACTCGTGGAGACAATATATTTCCTTAACAGATAGACATCACTACAACAATCCTTCTAAACATATAGGTACTTCTAACAACTAAAGAATTTATAACTTCGTCGAGATAAAGTTTGCTAACATATCTATTGTTCCACTAACAACAACAGACGATTGAACTGTGAACTCTTTAAACAATTAACGAGTTATCCCATCCGATAGCGAATATCGAAGTACATACTAGGTATTCATAATATACGAGTATGTATGGGAAATCCTTTTAATTGTTTTATTTTAACAATTAAAATCAGTGTGTTATGAGATCTGAGTGTATAATTTTCAATAGGTATTGTTTTTATGTTGTTATCTCAATATTTTGATAACTATAACATGTTACATTTTAATGTAATTAATAATAGTAATTTTGTAGGTAAAGTTAAACTGTCGTAATATTTTAATACACTGAAGCGGATATAATTCTATCTTATCAGTGCTTAAACCAAAATTGAGGAGATGAATACCTTATAGTAAGTAAAAGTAATAATATTGAAGAAGAAAAAGACGTCATTAATGTATTAGAGACTAATAAATATAAAGACTAGATAACCTAAAACTTCTCCATTTTTTGTTGAAAATGTTTGGTTACAATGCACCATAGCTATTGAATACCTACAATACTACTAACAAACCTAAAATAATAACGTAGAACGCAATAGAAAATTAGTTAACTAAACTTCACCAACCAATAGAAGAAGCCCAAATTCCAGTAATCAAAATAACATATGCAAATGAAGTAATTCAAGCAACTAACACATGATATTTTGCGAATTTAGCATACGTATTACAATAGCAAACCAAGCTGATACTGCAATGTTATTTATTACCACGGTCATGGTTACTAATTTTGTTATTGCAAAGACTATATCAAATTGAACTCAACGTAGAAATTTATATTTTTATAAGCGTGGAATTTCTTCATGTAATGTAGTCGAGTGTTCTTTGGAAATTATACTTCAAGGAGCAATTCTATAAAACATGATATACTTGATAGATACTTGATTGTGTTACATTCCTAGACTAGTTTTTATCAGAACGAGGATACTCCTAGAAATATTAGGTAGTTCCAGACTGTATGAAACTCACAAACCACCAGATCAAAGGAATAATAAAGAACCAGTCTACGAAATAAAATTCGATACCATAGAAACCTCTGCCAGGGTCCCGGGTGTGTTTGTAAGTCACTGCGGCGCCTGGCTGAGGCAACTGAAGCAACACGGGTGTATTTTAGTCAGTAAGAGCACGCCCTCCCGCTCCGGCGAAGTTATTTAATGATTTCCTACCGTATAAAAAAACAATAGAAAATACCTTAGCGGCAAAGATCGATCCATGATGACAATGTAGGTATGTATGTATATGTCATAGTACTCCTGGTTCTGGCTGCTGAGAATTATGATGCTGATTCCAATAAGCCAAATCTGGCGATCCTATAAAATTGTTATAATCTCCAAGAGTATTGCAACACATATTATTATGAGACACTGATACTCTAGCTAATAAAAAACGTTTTTTACAATAAATACAACCGACTCCTAAAAATTGCAAAATGACTTTGAAATGAAAATGAAAAATATTTATTTGTCCCAAAACAGTTACATGGATTATAAATGAGACATCCCCAGTAAGTAATTGATAATACTTGTGTTGGGGCTATCTCGCCCTTTCCCTTAATTATTAACAATAATGAGACGATTTACAAAGGTGAGTAAAATTAAATTTACGAAGAAAACTTTAATTTCGGAAGTCGGTGTTTGTATTTTGTTTCTTCGTTATTTGACACCGACTTCCGAAATTAAAGTTATTTTGTAATTTTTAGAAGTCGGCTGTATTTAAAAAAAAAGATTTTTTTTATTTTTCACTTTTTAGTTGTTGTTGGTACCCCAGAACGAAAACTAAATAATAAAGTTATGCCCGAATGGATAACCCCAATAACATGGAATTTGATTTGTGGTTTAGCATATTTTATTTATTTTTTCAAAAAGTGCTGAATTAATTTCGATAAACTTTATATGGGACCACCTCTGAAGTATGACCTATACCCGGGCCTGCGGACGGTGAGTAGTGGGTAACTCGCCGTCTGATCAGCACCAGGCCCGAGAGTCAACGGCGCGTAGTGTTCCACGCGCGCCTCAAAGAGTTGTCAGCAAAGTGAAGGGGCCTGCCAAGGCCGATGCCTGCCCGGGGGTGGAGGATAAATTCGAAAGAGTTACCTCGCCCCCGGGCACTCGAGGCAGGGAGGAACAGGGGTGGGTTTTAGTCAGTAAGAGTCTGACACGCCCTTCCGCTCCACCCTAGAGCGGAAGAAGTCATAAGATGATTTCCCACCCCCCCAAAAAAAAAAAGTATGACCTATCAAACAAAAAAAGAATCATCAAAATCTATTCTTAAGTGGCGGATAAATCGAGGAACATAGATACAAAAACAAAAATTAAAAAAACATACAGACGAATTGAGAACCTCGTCCTTTTGGAATTGTGTTAAAAAGATGAGAGAAAAGAGGTTCACATAGCACATAAAAAAAAACAAATCAGTCTAAATTATCTTCTACTAACGAAGCTCGACCAATAACAAATGACGAGCTATAATTCTATCTTTTATAGCAAGTCTTATCTTAGAAATAACGTGTAAGCAGTGATATAGCAATAATAAAGGTGAGGAGGGCATCAGCTTCGTCTGGAGTATTAACCTGATTGGATTAGTCCACTCTTAGACATAACTAGTTCTGCCAGCAGCTCTATATAAGCGCGTCGAATGGATACTTCCACGACGATAAATTAAAGTCTATGTGCTATTCCAAACTATATTTTTTAGGGTTCCGTACCCAAAGGGTAAAACGGGACTCTATTACTAAGACTCCGCTGTCCGTCCGTCTGTCTGTCTGTCTGTCCGTCTGTCACCAGGCTGTATCCCATGAACCGTGATAGTTAGACAGTTGAAATTTTCACAGATGATGTATTTGTATATGCCGCCATGATATTGTGTATTTTTTTATTATATAACCTATAACATTGTCAAAGATACTTTACTGACAGCTGAGTGGCACAGATTAAAATCAAAGCCGGCGGCGCGTGCGTCTTGTTGCAGGGAACGGAATGTTGCCAATTAAATATTAATATTTATTACGCTGTCTAATGTTTAGTTTTACTCATTGTTTGTTGCACCGGTCGACGTCATGACGTCAGCGCCGGCTGTCGCTGAAAACCAGCGCTGGGGCTCTGTCTCGCATAGGGTCACAGCACTAAGCTGAGCGATGGCAGACGCATATTTTTCCCCCATCTTTTCTTTTTTTTGTTGTGTTTCTCTCGTTTATTTACGGAAAACATGATGCAAAAGATGCATCATGTTTTCCGTAAATAAACGTATTGTAAAAGTTTCATTAAAATCCGTTCAGTAGTTTTTGCGTGAAACAGTAACAAACACCCTTATAAGCTCACAAACTTTCACATTGATAATATTTGAAGGATAAGTGGTTGTAGTGTAGCTTTGATTAGGCGTTAGTCGTTTTGTTGTTTGCATCTGTATGTGCATTGGAGATTCTTTCCTGAATTCTGTTGCGTTTAATATAAATTATTTTTTGTCAAATTTCTTTAAATTAATGTGAGGCAAGGCTGATAAAGCGGCACATGCTACGCAATCATTCAATAACAAAGGTTTTGTTACCTTTGTACATGTCACGTCATCGGAGTCAGACTGTCTGCCGTGGACTTGTTTCATAGTATTTCAACACTGTAATTATTACGGCACTATGAATTGACATTTGACAGTTATTGTGGCAAAGCCATACATTATGTCGTGGTATACCTAAGCTATTCCAAAACAATTAGTTGTTATCTTTTGGTGAACAATTAACCTCAATTATAAACAAAACATTAGGTTTTTTAGTTATTTTGATTAATACTTCTTAAACATTATAAAAAAAAAAATAACTCATAACGCAAACTGCAAACACAAGATTCCCTGCGACGCGACGTGTAAAAAGACAGTTTCCGAAGCCGAAAGCCTCATATTCCATACCTGGGAATCCACTGGTTCTGAAGATATTGAAGGTCAAAGTCACAATTGTTTTTTTTTACTTTTTTACGAAAATAATAAATTGGGATAAGGGCAGGAGAATGATGACTTTTTTACGAAAATGAATTCCAAGTGTTATTACTAAACTTTTTTCCTAACAAACATGACCAGAATTTTCGATTTTTTTTTTCGAAATTACGCATTTGCAGTTACAATCACGCAATGAATATCAAACGTATCTGACAAGTACCAACGTGGCTTAGAGCGAAGGGGCAGGCTTTAACTCCACTTGCCTTGGTTTGCGTTACACTGCGCGCAATAAAAAATAGTATTTTTTTTCATGCCTAAAAATAAAAGTCGTTACCCAGCAATATTTTTTGCGCTAAACTACTTTGTTAGGCGAACAGTATGCGTATTTAACGGCTGTGTGATGTGTCTTTTTACACCCTGTAGACATGGTTGTAATAAAGTTCAATGCACCAGCTAAGCAAAACATTTCATTTGTTTCTCTGAATCACATTCAACTTGCACCAATACGAGACTGTTGACCGAAGCCGTATGAAAGACGAAGCTATTTCTAACAATATTTTTCGGCGTAAGAGGCGACATCTGAATCTCGATTCTAGCATCGCAATCTTCTTTTTATCTGAGAATAGAAACTTATTTTCTAAAACATATTGAACAAAATAATCATTTCGAGTTTCATAAAATTTTCGATCGATTTTATTAATCGTGCATCTCATCAGAATTTCTCTGTTGATTTCAATTCCACCCTTCCACAAGGGTATGCTGCTAGACAGACCTCATTTATAAATTGCTTCAGCAGACTAGACAGCAAAGGGTCAAATCGAGTAGACAGGGTGCTGTTACCGTCTAGACACAAATATAATCACATCTACGGACCGATTTGTAACAAACTTTGACGAATAAGGAGGGACGAGAGGTGGTTACAATAAAGATTAACTCCTAGACGTCTATCGCAGAAATAATTGCCTTTACTTGCACAATGACAAATGCTTGCACTGTCTGAACAGGTCCACTCGAATTTGTGTGTTGCTTTCTTCAAACATAAACGTACATGGTTCTCATATGATATAACCAGTACACATTGTATGGATTTGAACACTTTAAAAGAGACTTTAACCTCTGAGTTTGTTTCGGTGTTTCTTCTCAGGATAGTCAGCTAGGAAACACCGGCCTCATCTAGCTTAAACTGACAAAAAACATTGACGTGTAAAAGTGTTCCTTGTAACCTATTTACTGAATAAACATCATTTATCAATATGGAAGAAGGAAATAGAACCCTACAACGATAATATAAGAAGATAGAGCTTAAAAATAAACTATTTCTAAATATAGAAATATGAGTTGCAGTGGACTTCAAGCCGCATAGCAACGCTCACAAGCTTAGAATATCTCAACATTTCCAATAACACAAGACTGACATGATATCTACCAATATTATAAAGAGGTAAAGTTTGTAAGGTTGTAGGGAGTCTCTGGATCTACAGAACCAATTTTGAACATTCTTTTACCAAAAGAAAGCCACGTTATTTGTGAGTGTCTTATGCTATTAATTTTTGAAATCCACGCGAATGAAGTCGCGGGCAAAGCGCTAGTTCCAAACATAAGTGCATAGGTCGATTTTGAGTTTAAGGCATTATGGTGAAAGGATTAGTCAGCTAGACTCTGCGTTACCGAGTACTAGCTGTCCATGGTGCGCCGGCCATTTAAAATCGAATTTGTGTCAAAAACGACACTCGAAGAAGTGCATAGGTACAATCCACCAAAATGCAATACATCAATGGCATCACAATAAGGCCCAGCCCGTTTGACCGTCCATACTTTCCCAGCCTTTAACAACACGAGACACGAATATTTATCCTTATCACGTGTCTGTCGTGTCATACGACTGCCAATTTACAAATCGGCGGACGTAATTTGCACCGTGCCGAGTTCATCATGAACCCCTCCTTTGTCCAATACCGAACAAGAGTATATAGAATTTATTTCTGGACCACTGGAGATTTTATTGTATTGGCATGAAGCCAACTTTTCTTTGTTTGAAAGGTTTGGGGTAATAGGTTGACCTAAATTGGGAGATGAGAATAATTGGGTATTTTTATTGACGTAACCTAACCTTTTTAGAGTTAGGTAACGCTTTTAAGAGTAAACGTGAGATTTCTGGATCATTATAGAATATACAGACATGCAAGTTTTGAAGAAGAAAGTATACTTATATCTTTGTTATGCTGATCAAGATACAGAGTGCATCGTACTGGCATGATGGCAATGACCATATTGCATATATTAGCACACAGTGTTTTGACTATAAAGATGAAGCTTTAGGAACCAATGAACCAAAGCATGATGTGGCAAAAGTACTTGCTTTGAAAAAGATTGCAATCTACCGACCAAGTTTTGTGACGACAAAAATATTGATATAGTGATAGCACCAAGACTCAATTCAATCAATGACTGACAGCCCACGAACAACCACAGACATGTAAACAAAAGACAATCACTAATGGATTACGTCAAAAGCATGCGTGACGTCGGCAATCTATTCTTAAATCTTTGCGGGAACGTCACTGTAGATTGAATGAATAAAGTATCAAAGAGTATGGGAAGATAATTTAGCGTGACAAGTAAACTGAATAATAATATTAAACGCAGTTAATCTAATAATAAAAACTGACACGTGTCACATACACGTGTCGATAATAATACGAAGCATGTGCAGACTGCGCGTGAATTTGTTTTGTTAAGAAATTATTGTTAGAAGTGACTAAGTTAGGGCTCAAGGGAAAATGGTCAACACTATATTTTCGTAGGAAACGAGAAATGGTAGGGACTAACAGTCCCTACCATTTCTCGTTTGCAATATGCAGCTCACATGCCCACTGAAATCTGATCTGTTCAATCATTTTTGTTTACAGAAATTGACCAGTGACCACAATACGGTAATGTGTAACTTAATTAAAAGGCGAACCAAGAAAGAGACTGAACAAAATTAGAGCACACATGCTAAACATTTTCGGGGATAAGAGGCGCGATATAGGTTTACAAGAGTATACAGAATTCGCATATACAAAGTAAACGCCTGTAATATGGATTTCAGCAATATGATCGGGCACCTGATTTGATAACCGAATGATAAAACAAAAATTAAAACATCAAAAATAGAAACACCAGCACACACTGGACTCGCGTGGTAGTTTACGGCCCATTTTTTCTCCTAGAGAAGAGGCCGGAGCTGAGTCCCTTCTTCAATCTGCCTAGCCTTTTCCCAACTATCTTGGAGTCGGCTTCCAGTCTAACCGGATGCAGCTGAATACCAGTATTTTACCTGGAGCGACTGCCTATCTGACCTCCACAACCCAGTTATTGGGTAATACGATACCCCTTGGTAAGACTGGTTGTCAGACTTTTGAGCTTCTGGCGACCCGTAACGACTGTCAAAGATCCACGATTGACAGCCGGGACCAACGGCTTTACGTGCTTTCCGAGGCACGGAATAGTCTCGGTATGTTAAGATCTCATACCCACCCATGGACCAACCCCGGCAAGCGTAGCTTAACCTGATGGATCGATCCGTCCGGCTGTTATTATTTTAGCCACGAGCTCCTCTCCACACATTGTCAGGCCAATTATGCTTATATGGCTTTGGATCAATCAACAAGATGCTTATACTCTGAAAATTTGAAGACTAGCTCCAACCCTTTGGCTGTAAAACCTGTGTGACAGACGACGGACAGACAGACGGACTCGTGAATGATAGCAATAGAGCTCATTTTGGACCCTTCGGGTACGGAACTTTAATAAAAATATAGACAATGACTGTCAATCACTAGGCAGTATTTGATATTACACCAATTAGAAGCTACACGAGGTCTGGTCATGAGGAAAATTATTTGTTTACTTTTAGATATTGTAATATTCATTATAAACAGTTTCGATAAGAATTAATTAGACTGGTAGCAAAATGTTGCACATGCAATTTCTTCTGGAGTATGGTTTTCCCGTTATAAAATAATGATAACTTATATATCGTATAGGTACTGCATTTTAATAATAGCCTATAAGCCTATTTTCCTATTAGCCTAATTAATGTGTTTGACCAAAGAGTCACGAGTCAGTTTTCCAATTACTTAGGAAGATTTTTGAATCTGCAAGGTTATTCAGACTCGAGTTCCAGATAAAGCTATGACTCAAATCTTCGGTGTATAAAACCTAACGTCGAACTTCGTTACCTTGATCAGATATACTGAAAATTCGTACAAAGCGGCAAGGCAATTGCGAGGGAAAGGAGCCCTTTACCAGGGATTAAAAAACTTTATCGACGAACTAAGAAAAACTAGATACTAAATATCTTAATCATATATATACTTTGCAACAAAACTGCAACTGAACGGGAATCATCTGACAACTGTTTTTGTTTTCGTGCATGAATTTTTGTGTAACGTGCCAATACTGGCACGTGTGCCGTTCGTTCGCCATCCCTGCCCTATACTTAAGTCCAAAAATAACCCCATCCTGTTTAACAACACCATTTTCCTCCTATGTAAACAAAGGTTGGACGTCATACAAACTGACGCAGAGATTTATCCCTTAAGAAAAGCTTTCAATTACGTCACAGACCAGGTGTTATACAATCAATGTCGAAACCAATTATTTCTACTAATTAGGTACGATACTCCCACGAGTCCCACGTAAGTTGGAGGTGACGAATAATGTTGTGAGATGCACGAATTCCTTTGGAGAATTATGAGATGCTTGATTTAGTTTCGTGTAAGCAAAGGTTATACTGTAACAGTGACCGATTGCGTTAAAATGTTAAGAGGGAACAGAGCCTGCGAGAAATTTGAAAATTAAGTATTTGAAGAAACTATCGCCGTCGTGCTGCCTCAAGCCTGCCCCCGTTAAGTGCGATAGGGACAGTTGCAGCTCAGACCAATTTTATACCAACATTTTTGACGAGATCTACGTCTCGTATTCCTTTTTTCTCTTCGAAAACTGAACGGATTCAATTATTTTTGGCACAATTTTTTTTAGAAAGAATATGTCTACGTCGAATTTGTCTGGTAGTCTTCTAATTCTTCTTCTTCTTCTTCTATGTTATTTTTGGAGGGTCATATTTTTTTACTTATTGGTTGCTGAAAAAATGGAATGACAGGGACGTGTCTACAGAAGACTTTGACTTTATTAAAGAAAATGATTGCACTAGAGGCATTATTCAGGAAGAAAAAAAGGGAATACATTTGTATGGAGAATCGCCCTCTGTTCCCTCTTAAGAGGCTTCATAGACTTTGAAGTAGAAGAATAAGCACATCAGAAAGCCACAACGTTTAGGTAACAAGGCATTAATACTCTCAACCGAATTACGATCATGGTGATCAATCTCATGGGCGATTTTATAGTGCACAAGCATGTGCGCAAACACAGGTGAACTCTCTGTTTCTATACTAGTCCGATGGGCATGGGACGGCAATCCGATAGGACGGGGGACAGATCAGACGCAAAACTAACAGTTTTACCTGCTTTCCGAGGCACCGGGGTGTCAGACCGCCAACTTCCACTGCCAAACTCCGAACTGCTACAGAGTAATCTAGTTGTAGTTTATTTTTTTATTTGTATTGTCACACCATCATTCTCTTGCCTATGTTATCTCAGTAGTCCCCCTCTTTCTATCTATATTAATTTGCTCACAGTCCATTCATCGATGCTTTAGTCTTCCTCTACTCTTGTAATCTCATACAGGGTTGACAGAAGATTGATTGACTGACTTGTATTTTAAGGGTCCGCGTGGTGGATAACTGCCCAATCCCTTTCCTAGAGAGGCCTTTTTTTTTGGAGGGGGAGGGGGGGGTGGAAAATAATTCAATGACTTCTCCCGCTCTGGGTGGAGCAGGAGGGCGTGTCAGACTCTTCCTGACTAAAACCCACCCCTATTCCTCCCTGCCCTGAATGCCCAGGGACGAGGTAACTCTTTCGAATTTATCCTCAACCCCTAGGCAGGCATCGGCCGTCATGGCCGTCATGAATGCTGACAACTCTTTGAGGCGGACGTGGAACACTAAGCGCCGTCGACTCTCGGCCCTGGTGCTGATCGGACCGCGAGCTACCCATTGCTCGCCGTCCGCAGGGGTTCCTAGAGAGGCCTGAGTCCCAGCACTGGGAACATTATAATGCTAATTATGCTTATGCATAGAGGCTCATCAAAGACGTATACAATTACAGATCTGACAATTGATCTTACCTCAGACTCTTATATCTCTGTATTGACTTAACCTAAATAATGAGTTGAGAGGATAATAATAATGTATTCATGATATGTTTAATAATTAATCAATACCTATGATTATTATGACAAGTCATTATTATTCCAATGGCGAGCGACGGATGTGACTATCGATCATAACCTTTAGCAAGTAACAAATACTAAGAGGTCCAATTTTAACAGAATATCAGTAAATTAAGGACGAAACAAGAATTCCGATAGATGTTACTAGAAGGATAGGGCTAGATAAGTGTTTACGTCAAGTATTCTCCATAGAGAAACGTAGAAACGTGTAATTTTCCCCATAGGCCAATTGGTCAAATTCCAATTTAATTGGTCCATGGAACACCGATGAAGCAAAAAGCCAAAGATAATTAAGCTTAAAAAGATAAGTAAGCGAAAAAATACAAGCTAATTGTAATATAACTTTGGTCCTAATTAATAAAGCTTTTTTTAATGTTTATTATTGTTTAAATAAATATAAACAGAAACATCACAAAAACCTCAAAAGGTTTGTGCAGATGTTGAAACACTTAAAAGCAATCTTAATACTAACGAAATATCAATTATTATGGTTAAAATATAGTTTATAAAACAATAGGAGGTAATTAGTAAATAATAGATAAGGTACTACAAAACGACGCCGGCGCAGGTTAGGCAGCCCGTCGATGCAAAGCTAAAAGTAGGCTAAGTGCAATAAAAGATCCGCTACATAACAGGAACTAATCAATCTCTGAACTTGTCCAATATGGCGGTAATCGAAGGTCCCTAAAAACAAAAGAAGCCGCAACATTACGAAACCGTCGGTTCATAGTTAATCTAATTACAGAACCTATTGGCCATGGTATTACAACGAAATTACCAATTTGCTTGAGATTAGTAATAATTTGAAAGGTCTATTTCACCATTTGATTGGACCTAATTTCGGTTAGAACTGGAACGCTGCGTGGAACAGTGTGGAAAGATGTGATGAAAACATGGTGATGTTTGCAAAATATGAGTTGGCGCCTAGAGGATTGTGTTTGCCCAGCGAAGATAAATAGCAACAAATCTGTGATGGGAAAATGGTACGTGATCTCAGCTCTAGAATCATCACTATCACTACATATTATAAAACAAAGACGCCGCCACGTCTGTCTGTCTTAAAGACTACTGAACGGATTTTCATGCGTTTTCACTAACCTGCAGAGTGATTCATGCCGAAGTTTGTACCCGTGTAAAGCTGAAACGGGTCGCTATTAAGGCGCGGTATTATCTCAATAGTCAAAAAAATTGGTTTCTTGGATAGTCGAGTATGACGTAAAGCAATGAAAATATCCTTTGCAAAAAATACAGTGGACAGAGAAGGGTTTAAAAATTTTAACCGAATAGAATAGTAAAAAATAGTTTGATATCCCCAACAAAAAATTTGGAAATTGCTACACAAAAATAAACTTTGTATTTTCAGCGATAACAACATTATTTTTTTAAAGAATTTAATAGAATTAGAATTTTATTAAAACTTTGACCGGACAATTATTTAATTTGTTGTGTATATTCTGGATAATCTGAAGAAAACCCGTAAAATAAATTCCTATTCGCATCGTCAACACAACTATTCTGTTCAATTCTTAACCTTATTTGAAGCTATCTCAAATCGTAGTCAGTCCACGCCTTATTATATAAAATCAGACCTAAATCACAGTAGACATAGACGCTATAATAATCTCTGAATCGAAGACAGTACATCACTATCTTAAAAGAAAATTGTAACATTTCGAAGGAAAGTAACACAAAATAGAGATACGGAAGTTTATCTATTTAGAACAGATAGAAAAACAAAGGAACTAGATTGAACTCGACATTACGAATGAGAGATTCTGCGTCGTACTTATAGTAAGCTAATCTATACATATAATAAATCTGTAGAAAAGTCATTTTTGTACATTGAAGAAATTGAAACAAAAAATAGCCAGCGTGTGAAAAGATAAGTAACAGAACCCATTTCCATCATTTTTGAAATTTTTGTCTGTTTGTCTGTTTGTCTGTTTGTTTGTGCGCACATCACGTAAAATCTACGAATTCAATGCTGACAATGTTTATATACAAAAATTATACGCAACTTGAGGATTAACTTAGTTTTTGTTTCATCGAAATCGGTTCACTCTATCAAAAGATATGATTAATTTAGTGAGTTCAAGAAGTAAAATATTACGTTACGCAATTAAGTATAGTACTTGCAACGACATCTTAAGACTAAAAATAGAACTAATGTTGATAGTTGAAATCTAAATCCGATAGATGGCGTTGTGCAAATGACGTCATTTTCTGAATCGCGGTGTTAAGATTTTCCGCGCGAGGATGACGTCCACCGTGTTTACTAGGCAAATTGGGTTTCGTTAGGTGTCTTAAAAGTTCTTGCGTGTGTCGTAAAAGTTCTTTGGTTGCTTGGTTTATCGATTTTCTAAATTGGTCGAAAAAAAAGTATTTGCTTATCTTATTGGTTTCGTTTGGTCAACTTTGGTCATTGGTTTGAAGTACGAAGTAAAGATTGTATTTGATTTACTTCGTAGTTTGAATCCAATAGTGCCAATCGTTATACAGTAAGTTAGTGTTGCCAATTCGTTGAGTCACGACCACGAACAGACGATACGTTGTCACACTAGACTGTTCGACGCACCGATCTTTTAAGTTTGTAGGCTATTCAGTCATAAGTGTTGTTAGTTTTGTTTATTGCTTTAATTTTCCTTGAAAATGCCTCAAAGAAAAAAAACTAACCTTTCGCTGCGTAGCCGAAATGCGAAAAGGATGAGACTTTGTAGGTCTCAGGAATCGGAAGAAGATCGTGAAGCACGGTTATCTGCTAACCGAGAGCACATCGCTCTTTCACGTGAATCGGAAACGTTCACCGAAAGGGAGTCACGTTTAAGTTCACAAAGAACACGGACCGCGACTTTGCGGTCTCAAGAGAGTATCCAGGAACGCGAAGACCGGCTGTCTGCTGATCGGGAGCGCCACTCTCTCTCACGTGAGTCAGAGACATTCACAGAAAGGGAGTCGCGCTTAAGTTCGCAAAGAACTCGGACCGCGACTTTGCGTTCTCAAGAGAATATCCAGGAACGCGAAGTTCGGCTGTCTGCTGATCGGGAGCGCCAGTCTCTCTCACGCGAGTCAGAGACTTTCACAGAAAGGGAGTCGCGCTTAAGTTCGCAAAGAACTCGGACCGCGACTTTGCGTTCTCAAGAGAGTATCGAGGAACGCCAAGCACGTCTGTCATCTGACCGAGAGCGACACGCTCTCTCGCGCGAGTCTGAATCTCTCTCCCAAAGAGAAGAACGATTACAAATAGCTAGACATAACTATGTAGGTGTACAAAGAAACAATGAAAGTTATCTTGCATCTGAAAGGGAAAGAATAGATGAACTAAGACGAGTAGAAACAGCAGAACAACGTCAATCTCGCCTAGAAATAGAACGAGCTCGATACCATATGAATAGAGAAACAAATAGCGGAGCTGATGAGTCCATGGAAAATGACGATGCAAATATTTTATTACCTTGGGACAATAGGGAAAAATCAGGGTTCACATATTCGTCTAGAATTAATTATGCTGGCTTTACTTTCGTGGGTGACATGAGAGAAATTTGTAATTTTTGTCATGCTTTGAAATGGAGGAAAGAGACAGATGGAATGTGCTGCTCAAATGGAAAAATTGTTCTTCCAAATTTCCAAGATCCACCACACTTACTTAAAAGTCTCCTGAATGGCGATCATCCCCAGTCGAACCGTTTTTTGGATAATATTCGTTTATATAACAGTGCTTTCCAAATGACTTCCTTTGGGGCAAAACAAATAACGGAAGGACCGTTCATGCCAACCTTCAAAGTACAAGGTCAAGTTTATCACCTTATTGGATCTTTGCTGCCAGAAAATGAACCCAAATTTCTCCAAATTTATTTTGTATCCGATTACACGCAACAGCTCAATGTTAGAAATCACAATTTTCCCCAGCTCAATGCTGAGCTTTTGGGTCAACTTCAAGAATTGCTGCATCACGTTAACCAGTACGTTCGTGAATTCAAAGCTGCATTGGAGTCAATTCCACAAGGCAGCAATGATTTCAAAATTGTTATAAGTGCCGATAGACGTCCTGTGGGTGAACACCGTGGAAGACACAATGCACCCGTCGCAGATGAAGTTGCAGTTGTTTTAGTCGACCAGGAGTGTGAGAGACGTGATATCGTGTTGCGTACACGCGACGATCGCCTTCAACGCATTTTGGAAACCCACCGAGCTTACGACGCCCTGCAATATCCACTAATTTATTGTCATGGTGAAGATGGGTACAATTTTGGGCTGTACCAAGTGAACCCTACTACGAGAGTCACTAATTATCAAAAAAAAAATATCTGCTCAACAATACTATTCCTACCTTTTACAAATAAGGCAAAACAGTTTCGTATATTTGCAACGATTTCGTGGTTTGTTCAGCCAATTTATTGTGGACATGTACGCAAAAATAGAAACTGAACGTTTAGTGTATATTCGCACTAACCAGCGACGGTTACGCGCTGAAGAATACGTGCACTTGCGGGACGCCATGCAATCAGATAATAACGTCGAAAACTTGGGTCGATTGGTTATTTTGCCATCCAGTTTCACAGGCGGTCCGCGGTATATGCACGAACGAACGCAAGATGCTTTTTGTTACGTCCGTAAATACGGCCGGCCGGACCTTTTTATAACATTTACAACAAATCCAAAGTGGACGGAGATTTGCCAGGCACTTCTCACAGGACAGGCGTCATACGACAGACATGACATTATTGCTAGGATTTTTCATTTAAAACTCAAAGTCTTGATTAATCTACTTACAAAGGAGAAAGTTTTCGGTTCAACTCTTTGTTTTATGTATAGCGTCGAGTGGCAAAAGCGTGGTTTACCCCACGCGCACATTCTTCTGTGGCTGGAAGAAAAAATTCGTCCCGATGCTATAGACAGTGTCATAAGTGCAGAATTTCCGGACTATAATGCAGATCCGATTTTGCATGACATAGTAAAAACACATATGGTTCACGGGCCATGTGGCCTCTTAAACAGGGAATCACCGTGCATGAAAGATGGTCAATGCTCAAAAAAATACCCCAGAGCACTGAAAGAACTAACTATGGCTGGGGAAAATGGGTATCCGCAATACCGGCGAAGATCACCGTCACAAGGTGGTTTCACAGCTACTGTCAGATTCCGTGGACAAGAAATAATTCTAAATAATAGTTGGGTGGTACCGTATTCTCCAGTTTTGTCAAACGCTTTTCAAGCACACATTAATGTTGAAATTTGTAATAGCGTCGAATCTATAAAATATACATATATGTAAATATGTTAATAAAGGTAGTGATCAAGCCATGATAGCACTAAGAAATAACAACCAATTAAATGAAGTGACAAGGTATCAATCTGGCCGATACATAAGCTCTTCGGAGGCAGTTTGGCGCATTTTGAGTTTCCCTATTCATGAAAGGTATCCGCCAGTCATCCATCTTGACGTGCACCTGGAAGGCGGGCAGCGAGTTTACTTTCAGCCAGAAAATGTGGCAGAAAGAATGAACAACCCAAGACAAACCACCTTGCTCGCATTCTTTCGCCTTTGCGAAAGAGACAATTTCGCTAAGTCTCTGTTGTACAATGAAGTGCCACATTATTATACTTATAACAAGCAGCAAGGTGTTTTTAATCGCAGGAGACGTGGAACTGCTGTAGAAGGCGAGTCCGGCATTTTTAAAGAACACGTGATTGGAAGAGTATACACGGTGCACCCAAATAATGCAGAGTGTTATTATTTACGCCTTCTTCTTCACACAGTGCGAGGACCTACTTCTTTTGCTGAGCTCCGCAAAGTGGACGATATAGAATATCCCACATTTCAAGCTGCTTGCCGCGCACGGCATTTATTAGATGGCGATCAGCATTGGGATGATGCTTTAGCCGAAGCATGCGTCAGTGATAGTCCACATCGTTTGCGCCATTTATTTGCCATTTTGTTGACATTTTGTGGCCTATCGGACGCTGGGCAGTTGTGGCAAAAATATAAAGACGCGTTTGCCGAAGATTTTTTGAGACAGCAAAATATAAATAGTGAAACTTCTGACCAAGTACGTGAAAGCTGCCATAATAGGGCTTTGCTGGCTATACAAGATATAGTTACAAGTATAGGAGGGAACCCCCTCAGTCAATACGGCTTGCCGACACCGACAGTTGGTGGGGAACGAATTAATAGGGAGTATACATCTGAAATAAATTACAACCCCGAAGAGTTAGCAGAAATATTGCGAAATGGCTGTTCAAATTTGACGACAGAACAACGTCAAATCTTTGATAGAGTATGCTGTAGTGTAGAACATTCATTAGGAGAAATGCTGTTTTTAGATGCACCTGGTGGAACAGGTAAAACTTTCCTCACTAAAGTTATCTTGGCTCAAATAAGGAGCCAAAACAAAATTGCCCTTGCCGTCGCTTCCTCAGGAATAGCTGCCACTTTATTACCAGGAGGAAAAACTGCACATACAACATTTAAAATACCAATCGACTTGGACCGCACAGAAAACCCTGTTTGCAACGTGTCTCGCAATAGTGATAAAGCAAGGGTTTTACGCGATTGCGCCCTTATCGTTTGGGACGAGTGTACGATGGCAAATCGTAAAGCTGTGGAAGCTGTAGATAGAACGTTGCGAGATATAAGACAAAATGACCGACCGATGGGAGGCTTAACGGTGCTATTCTGTGGAGACTTCAGGCAGACACTCCCTATAATACCCAGAGGAACGAGGGCCGATGAAATAGGTGCCTGTTTAAAGAGCTCTATTTTATGGCGTAGTGTCATATTAACTAATTTGAGCTTTAATATGCGAGCATATTTGGGAGGTGACGCAAACGCGCAGGTTTTCTCAAATTTACTACTTCAAATTGGTAACGGCACATACCCGACTCAAGAAGGAGGTAAAGTAACTTTAGTCGAAAGCCTGTGTTCTTCTGTTGCCTCACAGCAGGAACTCATTTCCTCTGTATACGGAGATCCATCAGAGATCTCGAACCATGACGCTGCTTGGCTATGCCAACGAGCTATTTTGGCACCTCGCAACGACCAAGCAGCAGCAATAAATTCTCAAATATTGGTACATGTTTCTGGAGAAAGTAGGGAATATTTATCTATTAACACGGTTTTAGAAGAAGGAGATGCCACCCACTATCCAGTAGAGTTTTTAGACTCTCTAAATACACCAGGTCTTCCAGCACACAAAATTTATTTAAAAGTCGGAGTACCAATCATTCTACTCAGAAATTTAAGCCCACCAAAACTATGCAATGGAACTCGGTTGAGAGTAACAAATCTCCAACGAAATGTCATCGAAGCCGAAATCTTAACAGGTTGCGGCTCCGGTGATGTTGTTTTCATTCCCAGGATACCCATTATCCCCAATAATTTTCCGTTTACTTTCAAACGTGTGCAATTTCCTGTAAGCCTCTGTTACGCTATGACTATTAATAAAGCCCAAGGCCAGACGTTATCCGTTGCGGGTGTAGACCTTACTTTTGATTGTTTTTCACACGGCCAACTCTATGTTTCTCTATCACGTGTTAGCAACCCAAACAACCTTTTTGTATATGCTCCGGGTAATTCCACCGCTAACATAGTATATAGAGAAGCATTAACGTAATCAACTATACCAAAGTCAGGACTCTTATCTAAATCATCAAAAAGGTGATATACTCTTATCTAAACGACGTTGTTTTGTTCTCGACAACCACGCGAACGAAGTCGCGGGCACAGCTAGTGAAGAATAACACAAGAAAGAATGTGCTTGGTTTTATCGATGTTATTTATTTGTATAACACATATATAGCGCAACAGACGTTTTAATTAAAATTCTTAGTATATTATCTTCTTTTAAATTACTGGTTGAAATGACAGCAATATGTATATAAAAAACAAAGCGGCAATTCATTGTTTAAGTATGTCTTTTATCCCTTTGTTGATTTGACTAATACCTTTTGACACACTGCTGGAACAAAGGCCTCCTTTCTGTGAGAGGATGTGGGCCGTAATCCACCACCTGGGCCCTATGTGGGTCGGTGGATGTCACATGTCTTCGAAGTGTTGGTACTAGAACATGTCGGTTTCCTAACGAAGGAGCTGTGGTGATGAAATAATTTACACAAAGTAAAGCGCACTCACGAGTCACGACGTACAACTTGTAAGGCGCGACCACTGGGCTATCACTGCTCAGTCACTTTCGTTGCTAGTACTAGTAGCCTAATCTTGTCAAGTTTTGTCACATTGGTGTTGACTGGTATTATCAATTCTCTCTTCAGCAATTTGGCTTCTAATCTCTATCTAGCCACATGATTGTCTAGTTTTTCTTTATGTCAATGACCACAACATAACTACGTACATTATTTATCCATACAACGCACCTGTCAAGTGTAGACACATCGTCTATTGAAATATGGAGTGTATGTTGCAGTATATTAGCCTCATATATGTAATATAGTTCAAACTGACTGTCATTTTCATTGTCCTCATTGATTATAATATTGCTTATATGAAAAGCTTCTTTCAAACGGCACGTAATGCTGATAAAATTAGTGTGTTTAGTACTCGCGTCTATATTATAATTTACCGTTTCCCTAACGAGTGTTTTATCATAGTTAATATGTAATAATACTTTTTGTTTTGACGTTTCGGGTTATCAGGTTGACCTGCTATGTTTTAGATTGATGATATGAACTAATTTAATTAGGTTGTTCATGTTTTTATGTTATTGCGGGTACTTACATGTATGTTAATCATACGGGATGTATGGGATTGCATTGTTTATGTTTTTTTCAGTCCAATTACGTCATGGCCATGAGTTAATGAACCGATATATCAGTTTTGAAATAAATCTACAATGTGGTGATAGACGATAAAACTAAAACAAAGAAATTAACGATAAGCCTTTACAGTTGATTAATTTTATGTAGGGTAATGAGCAAAATTCACGGTTTTGGCCTGACTAAATCACAAGTCTAAGTAATTACATGTTTTACCTTACAACACTCAATAAGGATGTCAAATTGTCAACTACGGAGAAGTATTGTCAATATTTTTTGTTGGCAAAAGTAAATACAGTGAAACTGAATAACCGCTTCCCATTCACGGTCACAGTTTAAGAGGAAGTTAATGTAGATAACAATGAGAACAGTTAATGGGTCAAATTTTACAGTGGCGGGCTTGTTTGCATATAAAAACTCGAAGACTTTTTGTGCTGATCCAGTAAGCGGTAGGTAGATGATATTGTATTGGTTGACATTTATTAAGATAAAGGCACTTTGCTCTGCTGAATTAACTTAAAGTGCAAAATAACTTTAATTTCGGAAGTCGGTGTTTCTGGTCGTCTTCGTTTTTTGACACCGACTGCCGAAATTAAAGTTATTTTGCACTTTTTTTGGAAGTATTTTTCACTTTTTAGCTGTGGTTCCCCATTTTATATAAACTAGTTTTTTTCCCCAAAGGTCAAAACAATCAAGAAAAATATAAAATCTATCCGAATACGTACTTCTCCCAAAAGCGGTCGGAAATTAACACAGATTACAGAATCCAGTAAATGGGTCGTACCATTTGCGTCAGTGTCGATTTTATCGCAAAATATCAGTGACATTTTATTGACATAATTAGGTAAAAAAATAAAAAATAAATAGTACTCACTTCCTTGTCCTCTATGAGAGTCGCGACTCGGCCCGGCTGTAAACAAAGAAAGGATTTCGTTAACTCATTGTTTTGAACTGAATTAATCGTGTCATCAAAACATTGAATATCTTATTTTTTTTTTATATTGGAGTAAAACTTGTTTTTCAAAACATTTTTTTATTTAAGTTGCATCACAAAATTCTAGATAATACTTTTGTTTTGGTTTGTGACCTCAGTCAACTTATCTTTTGTGGCGGTCTCTAGCTATCGATACCTACTTTTTATCTTATGAATTTCTTTTGCGGTTAAATACTATCTCTGTTAAATTAATTACAAGTTAACTGGCAAAACATTTACAATTCTACAAGAAAGGCATTTAGAAAATATCATAGTATCATAGGTTAGGTAGGAAGCTCATTAATGATAATGAAAAAGACCAGAATAAACTAAGGCAATAGATGGAATAATAAAGTGTTAAAATGGAGACCCAGACTTGGCCTATAGAACGGAGAAATATAGCAGGGTTGATTTAAACGCAGAAGAATCACAACCGTGAAACATATATGGGACACAATAAAGGAGAGCTATCCTTTTTCAACAGACTTCAAAAAAAGGAGGAGGTTCTCATGTTACCTCATAACTTTTTACTACGTGAACCGATTTTAGAGATTTTTTTTTATTTGAAAGCTGTTGCTTTACATGTGCACCCATTTTAATTTGGTGAAGATCTGATAAAGAACTTAAGAGATACACAATGGAACTCTTCAATAAATGATAGCAAACCTTCCAGAATTGCTGCAATCGCATGTCTGTATATTGTTTTCACCACTTCACAACATTACATCACGCTGATACGCTCTGAAGGGGTATAAAGATTTGTACAGTTCACCCTGATACACCCTAATTTCACCAACTATGTTCAAATTCCCATTTTTGGGGCTATCAATTCGGGCATAACTTTACTATTAATTTAGTTTTAGAATGGGGTACAACAACTAAAAAGTGAAAAATAAAAAACTTTTTACAAAAAAAATACGGAATATGGAAGTCGGTTGTATTTTTTTTGTAAAAAGTTTTTTTCCTACTAATTGTTATACTTAAATAAGAAAGTTAGGATGAATAGCTGGTTGGATATACTCAATCACGCCAGAACGCCTGCATGGATCTGGATAAAATTTGGCAGAGAGATAGATTATAGTCTGGAATAGCACATAAGCTTTATAGTGGGGGAGGTACTAATTCCACTCGGGCAAACCCACTTACTTTATATATATATATATTTATTGGTTTATTATATTAAATATATATGTATGTTTATTATTAATATATATATTTTCGTTCACGTTTTTTTTTTTAATATTTCTACTTGGTGTTGCTTTGTTTGTTTTTTTTTTTATGCACCTGCCATATTATCTCTCCACCACCCTTGGTTGACTGGTAGAGAATGCCTAAGGCATTAAGTCCGCCTTTGTACTTTAGTTGCATGAAGTGTAAATAAAATAAATAATAAACCCACTGCAAGAAGCTAGTACTCAATATTCCTTGAATACGCATTGAAGAAAAGAGAGACGTCAGAATCGCTAATCAAAATCTCGTTGCATACCACTAGTCCACGTGGGTGTGTGTTTTCACACAAAAATACAAAAATAGGTGAGAGCGTGATACGTGCGTGATCGTCGTATTACGCAGTTTATCTACCGTAAATACACTAGCATGATCCGTTGGCATGTTAATATTTACTTCAGAACATGTTTTTCCACTTTTCTTAACTTGTTCTGAAATTATGTGGTATATCCTTGACATTATACCATATTACTTATCAGTTGATAAGTAATCTTTCACAGGATCGTCTGGCAAAAATGATTAAGTAGGAGTTAAAATTAATAAGGTACCTAAGGGAATTACGGTCCTTGATAAAGAGGATCTCGACGCGTAGAATCTCCAGAGTCCAGACTGATGTTCAGTAATTTCATTTTCACAAAACCAAGTACTTCATTTAAAGGCTCTTGATTTCAACACAACCTTGATAAAATTTCTCGTCAATATTATGTCTACTGTTATTTCTCATAGCAGGTGTTGTGATTATGACTTCAAAATGTATGACTTTGGACCAGTATTTGAATTATAATCTCTTCTTCAACCTGTCTCCACCTAGTGGTATCCTCCATTGCACAATAATTTGGAGATTCCAGAAGCTTAGCTTAAGATCAGGTCTTAAGCCTCTCTCTTCAAACTAAAATCTCTACAGACACCATGATCAATGTCCATATTTTAGGGAAAAAGCAACCGACTTCCAAAAAAGAAAATACACTAAAAATTAAAAAAATTACTTTAATTTCGGAAGTCGGTGTTTGTGTTTTATTTCTTCGTTATTTGACACCGACTTCCGAAATTAAAGTTATTTTTTAATTTTTAGTGTAAGTATTTTCTTTTTTGGAAGACGGTTGTTTTTTTTTTGTAAATAAGTTTTTTATTTTTCACTTTTTAATTGTTATACCCCAGAACTAAAAACCCCAATAACATGGAATGTGGAATCTAAACATACTCGTAATTGGAGAAAACCAAAACGTCATCTAGATATACATTCTGAAAATGAGTTACCGCACCCCTGGGCACTCAGGCAGGGAAGGAACAGGGGTGGGTTTTAGTCAGTAAGAGTCTGACACGCCCTCCCGCTCCACCCAGAGCAGGAGAAGTCATTGGATGATTTCACACCAAACAAATAAAAAAAAAAAGTCTAGGTATACGTATTTTTCGTTTTTGTTCAGTTTTTCAAAAAGCGTTATAGCAATTTCGATAAAATTTAGATGGGACCACCTCGGGAGCATATTCTTTCGGATAAAAAAAGAATTTTGAAAATCGGTCTACAACTGA
This sequence comes from Polia nebulosa, assembly GCA_951329385.1. Taxonomy (NCBI): domain Eukaryota; kingdom Metazoa; phylum Arthropoda; class Insecta; order Lepidoptera; family Noctuidae; genus Polia; species Polia nebulosa. Next base: position 6,381,807 of record OX589609.1, read on the forward strand.
CAGAGTAATCGGTGGACACACATAAAAAAAAAACATACATGATTTATACAGTCGAACATAGAACCGCCTCCTTTTTCGAAGTCGGTTAAAAAGAGAACTTGATATCTCGTTCCGTTTAGTTAGGGGGTCAACACGACAAGATAGGCAAAGCTGATTAAAAGCAGATTAAAAAACAAGAGCACTGTAATGGTGCGATTCAGGTTTAAAGGCGACGATTAATTACACTACGTAAGATAAATATTGATAAATACGTAGGTATCAATTTCATACAGTAAAAACGTTTAAGCAAATGATTATTTGCTGTTCGAACAGACACTTTTTGCTGATTGATCACATTAGTGGATATGATAAGTGCCTACTCAAAATATTGAGCGCGTGAGAGGGTAGGTATTATTGTGACTATTGTGAGTGCCACGTGCCACATAATCGGTCTGTGAAAGACAAAAATTCTCGATTAAACCTCAAAATTATATATGACATTGCAATAATAATATGTTATTTCTTTAAAAAATCATGTCTGCAATCAAAATGTCTACCCAGATAGGGTTCCAAAAATACTGGTTGTCTTAATGTTCATTGTTTACTATTTCATGTTGATATGCCTTTGTAAAAATACGCGTATCAATGGTGCCACTGAAACATGGGTCAATGAAATGAAATATCAACTACGCTGTTCGCAGACATTCTGTCTGCTATTCATAAATTGAATGAATGGCTTCAACTACGTCCACACGATACAGACGTCTACATGCTACGTAGTAATACTTTAACATTTGTTTTCACTGATTTTGCAGACAAAATTCTATAGAAAACTACGTAAGTCTGTATTAAATCTGTTTCGTGTGCAATTAGTATAGGTGGGTTGGTACTACGAGCGAGATAGTGGGAAATTTTCTTCGTGGATCGTATGCTTGTTTCATATGGTCGAACCCAATACGGAATCTTTCAGTAGATTTGCTTTTTACCAGACTGCGCGACGCAAAGGAGGGTAATGTGTTTATCAGCCTATTAGCACTTCGCCCGCTACTTCGTCCGCGTGGTTTTCTATTGGTAAAAGAATTTTCAAAATCGGTTCAGTAGATCCAGAGATTACCTCCTACAACCTCAGAAACTTTACCTCTTTTTATTATAATAAGTACTTATAGTTAAATATAGATGTAAGTATATATGTTTGTTCCTTTGTGGCGCTTTGGAGACCAAACGCGTGGGCCGATTTTCATAATTCTTACGTCAATTGATTGGTCTTAATCTTGCGAGTGCTACTAAAGACATGACATCAAAATACAATATGGCGACCACCAGACACCATATTGTGAAAAAGAAAAAATATAAAGTCGGCGAACTATATTAAGTGGGGTATCAAAATAAAAGGGTTCGAGGAGGCGATACCAAAAATATAACTCACTAAAATGTTGAAAATTAAAAAAAAATATTTTCAAAAAACCCGACTGTAAAAAACAACTAAAAAGTTCCTAACAAGTCACTTTTCAAACAGTCTTTTATTTTGTGGCATTGCATTTTTTCCTCATTTTTCTTTTCTTTCTCGCCGTGAAATTATGTAACACATTATATGTATATACAATATATATAAGTTTATGTAGTGAACTTTAACATGAAGGCCCAAGTAAGGTGGTATCATGGGTCATGCATGAGCTATTGATACGAAAACCATTTCCATGATCGTAGGTAACTCGTTGTGCTTGTAAGTACAACAAGGTATTTTACTAAAAAAAACTAATTATTACGTCAGTTATATAAAACACTCCTTACAACCAAAGTGACGTAACGAGCCCCCACTCCTGAACTTTGATACGTTTTATTTTTAACCGACTTCCAAAAAGAGGAGGTTCTCAATTCGTCTGTATGTTTTTTTTTTTTTTGTATGTATGTTACCCGATTTCTCCGTCAGTTGTGAACCAATTTTCAAAATTCTTTTTTCATCTGAAAGAATATACTCCCGAGGTGGTCCCATATAAATTTTATCGAAATTGCTTCAGCGCTTTTTGAGAAACTGAACAAAAACGGAAAATACGTGTACCTCGATGACGTTTTGGTGTTCCATTATATTGGGGTTTTTAGTTCTGGGGTATAACAACTAAAAAGTGAAAAATAAAAAACTTTTTTACAAAAAAAACAACCGACTTCCAAAAAAAAAATACACTAATAATTTATAAATAACTTTAATTTCGGAAGTCGGTGTCAAATAACGAAGAAGTAAAAATACAAACACCGTAAAAAAGTTTTTTTTGTAATGTTTATTGGTTTGGTAAAGCAAAAAAAAATTTTTTTTTATTCGCGTATAATAATTTATTTAGCCAATAAAATTACAATGTTTTCATAAAATAAAATAGTTTGATTACATAACATTAATTATTTTAAATTAATTTTAAATTAGATTTTTTTAGTAAAATGTAACCCCATTATCAGTTTCTTTTTGTTGTTTATCAACGTATTATTTAAAACAAAACAGTGATTGTGTATTGCAGAATAATATTATGAACAATATATTTTGTGTTGTTCTTTTTACAGGTCATAACACTTAATTCACGTTTTCTGTTATTGTTTTCCTGGTCTTATCGCCTGGAACGTAAAATATTTGGGGACATAAAAACAAAAATATTTTAACATGTGTTATGCGCATGCCAGTAAATACCATTTACTCTGCTTTTAAGGGTTCCGTACCCAAAGGGTAAAATGGGACCCTATTACTAAGACTCCGCTGTCCGTCCGTCTGTCACCAAGCTGTATATCATGAACCGTGATAGTTAGACAGTTGTTCACAGATGATGTATTTCTGTTGCCGCTATAACAACAAATACTAAAAAACAGAATAAAATAAATATTTAAGGGGGCACCCATTCAACAAACGTGATTTTTTTGGCCGTTTTTATAGATAATGGTACGGAACCCTTCGTGCGCGAGTCCGACTCGCACTTGGCCGGTTTTTATCTAAACTACGATCTGAGGTTTCATTATAACTCAGTAGGTTTGTAATCAGCGTTATAATGATAACCTGAAAGATGAAAATGATAACACTGAAAAAGTTGCAATTTTATTGCGCCATCACTACGTATTATAAAACAAATTCACCATCGTCTGTCTGTCTGTTCACGATAAACTCAAAAACTACTGAATGGATATTCATAAGGTTTTCACCAATAGACAGAGATTCATGAGGATGTGTATAACTTTTTATTTTTTATTGTAGATAGGCACGCCTTTGACCACTATCTCACCTGATGGTAAGCGATGATGTAGTCGAAGATGGAGCACGCTTGCCTAGAAGTAACTCAAGTAACCCATTCACTCTTGACTTAAAGACTCAGGTTGTAGCTATCAGGAAACACAGACTCCGGTAGGGATTCCACTCCCTAGCTGTACGCACAATGAATGTTTTCTCAAAACGCTTTGTGCGTATAGATGGAATGTCCACCATGAACCGGTGGCACTTCGCCGTACGTCTTGTGGGCCGTTGATGAAACGGGCTTGGCGGAATCCAATTATGCAATTCCGTCGCACACTCCCCAAAATGTAACCGATAGAAAACCGACAGGCTAGCAACTCGGCGTCTATGTTCAAGACTTTGGAGTTTCGACTCAACGAGCCTATCATTGCCGATGATCCTCTTGGCTCGTTTCTCAGTTGACTCAAGGGCAATTAGTACCCGTGTGAAGCTGGGGCGGGTAGCTAGTTACAAGTAAGTACCCAAGTACCTAGAACAGCACTCAGTTCTAGGTACTTGGGTACTTAGACCACCGATTTTAACGGTGCCAAAGGAGTCAATAATGGCAAAAGTTCCTGATGTTCATTATTCGTTTACCTACCTCTCCGGAATTTAAGTGTATGTGTTTTTCAAGATTATGGGCATGTGATATGTAACAATGAGGGACAAGATAGTGAGCAAACTTTTGAATATGAATCTGGATAGTTTTAGTAGAATAGTGTGAAAGATGTATGGCTAGGTAGAAGGTGACTATTAACGGTAAATGAGAAGAAGACAAAACTATTAAGTTAACGATAATAAGCTAGTAGGTATACACACAATAATATGTCGACACTGCACCCACCTACAGTAAGAAAACCAAACTGTTTACTACTAGACTACACTTATCCTAGTTATGTATTTATTCGCTAAGTGAACAATGTAATTAAGTTCTTTTAGAATAAATAAAGAATCTTTAAACCGAAGATATGCTGCAATGAACCCAAATAAATTGAGATAAGGGGCAGGACTGTAGGAGGACGCACAAAACGTTTTGAGAACACATTCATTGTGCGCACATCTTATATTTTTTTTCGGATCATTCCGAGCTGGTCGCCGTCTCAAGGAACGCCGTAAAGGGCCATGGACCGCACGATCCCCGCATAGAGCCTCCGGCAGGAGGCGTTTGGACTCTCCAGATTGGCTAAAAAGTGGAATTCCCTGTCGGAGTCTGTGTCGATAGCTACAACCTGGGAGTCTTTAAGACAACAAGAGTGAATAGGTTACTTCTAGGCAAGCGTGCTCCATCGTCAACCACATCATCCCTTACCATCAGGTGAGGTAGTGGTCAAGCGCAAGTCTATCATAGTTAAAAAAATAGATCTCCAAAATCTAGGTACCAGCCTCTTCTCCAAAGAAATTATTTTTTTATTTATTGTTAAACTAGCTGCACCTCGGGGTTTCACCCGCGTTGACCAGAATAAAAGGTAGCTTATATGTTAATGCAGGCTATAAGCTACCTACATACCAAATTTCATCCAAATCGGTCCAGCCGTTTGAGCGTGAAGAAGTAACAAACATACGCACTCACAAACTTTCACATTTATATAGTAGGAAGTAGGATTAAGGTAACACCAATTACATTAATTAACATAGAACATAGAAATTGAAACAGGTATGGTATCCAAAAAAAACAGATACTAACTTATATAGGGTGACTGGTAATTAGTGACCGATACTTAAACCCGTGATTGTAGTCATGATAAAAAACCACTTTCCCAAAGAAAGAATGGCGTCACACGGCTAACAGCTGATAGGTCATAGGCGCATAATTTCATAAGGCTGTTGTGTTATTGTGATAAAATTGAATGAGCAAAAATAAAATGTTTCTTTCGGAAAGTTGTTTATCATGAGTACAATCACGTGTTTAAGTATCGGTCACTAATTACCAGTCACCCTATATAATAGAGGACACCCTAGCATACTTTTCCTCACAAAACATCAGACATACACGCATAATACAACTCCATTCATCGGCAAACAGATCGCATTCAGGTTGGTGGTCAGGCGGGCGTTAAGCATTCTAAAGTACAACTCATTGGGGACTCAGCTCTGGGGACAGTTGTAGATGGCGGCGCAAACAGATTGCGTCGACGGCTTTGGCGATGTCCGATGTATTTGTCGAGAAAAAAAATGGCCGATAGAAAAGATCGTGGATCGAAGAAATATGATTTATTTTGCAAGCAAAAAACCGGTCAAGAGCGAGTTGGACTCGTGTGCAAAGGGTTCCGAACAAATCATATTTTTTCAAGTTTAAAGTACATATAGGTACTTCTTATAGGTTTTCCTGTAATCTATAAGCAAAGAACTACATTCTGTTTTTTTTTTAATTTTAGGCCTAGTAAAGAAAGAAAAAAAAAAAAGAAAATACGTTTATTTACGGTAAACATGACGCAAAAAACAGAGAACAACAAAAAGAAAAAGAAAAACGGTAGTAGTGTGTGTGAACAGTAATTTTTCATCTATTTTCTCAAATAACTTAAAAACATTTTGGAATTATGAAAAAAAAAATTTAAAATCCTTACAATAAGCCCTTTCGTTTGATATACAGCAAATCACAGTTTAAAAATCTTTTATTTTTAATTTTCTGATTTGCACCCCCTAAGTCCATATTCCAAATACATTTATATACGTTACACGTTCGTGTTTGGGTCACAGAACTCACAGATATTCATGTGTGTACTTACCAAATTTCAACTCAATCGGTCGAGTAGATTCGGAGTAAATTGGCTGTGACAGACGAATGGACAGACAGACAGACGCACGAGTGATCGTATAAGGGTCGTTTTTACATTCGGATGTTCGGAACCCTAAAAATGAACCAAAGAAGACAATAACCACTCCTCACATTCTTAATTGAATTAAACTTGACCTTGTGCCAATTGTGTGACCAATGCATCCGGCATTAGCGTTTCACAGTTTCATAACAAAAACACGAAGTCCACAAACGTCATTAACATAGAAAATGCATGGATGAGGTAAACACGTCACGATTGAACAGGATAACCAGAGAAATTCTGTCAGCTGTATGACACCACATGTGATATCCTTGTAAACAAGCGTAGCGATTGAGTCATTTGTGGTTTAGTTTCCCACAAATATTGGCACCATGCAGTTAAATCTAAGCGCTGATTACAGGCATAGTTATCAACAATTCAATGACACGAAGAGATTACAAATATAGCAAGAATTGCATCGTTTTTAGCGTAATGATCCGATTGCTTTTGTGGTTCACTTTTGCGGTTTTACGTCACCAGCTTAGAGAAACGGGAGTAAAGATTTTTGATACTGAAATGGTACCATTATTGGGACAGCTTAGTAGTAATTTTGAAGTCACATAACGGCGAGGTCAAGAGAGCGGGGCGAGGTGAGGAACTCTTGACTGAAGTAATCACAGGTGCATGGGATGATTCATCAGATTAAGCTACGACTCCTCCGTGCCTCGGAAAGCACGTTAAGCCGTTGGTCCCGGCTGTCAATCGTGGATCTTTGACAGTCGTTACGGATCGTCAGAAGCCCGAAAGACTGACAACCAGTCTTACCAAGGGGTATCGTATTACCCAGTAACTGGGTTGTAGAGGTCAGATAGGCAGTCGCTCCATGTAAAATACTGGTATTCAGCTGCATCCGGTTAGACTGGAAGCCGATCCCAAGAAAGTTGGGAGAAGGCTAGACAGATTGATTGATTGATTGATAAAGGCGAGATCAAGAGGAGCTACCAACCAAAGCAAAAAATCAACAACGACAAGCCTAAACGAACCCAAAAGATGCAAATCCTCAACTCTTTTCGAACCTTTTTTTATATCAAAAATACTCTCGGCCCCGGCTATTTCGGTGAATCTCAGAACAATGCCGGTCGCGAGGCGTCAACGTATCGTGTGAAAGTGCATCAACCTTGAATCTTCGCCAGTTCGACGTGTGTCATTAAATATTTGGGGGCCATTGCATTCGTCAAGGGATTCCGGTTAGGAATTTGATTCGTCGATTGCCCGACTAATATTAAAAAGAAAGAAGTGCGCATATGTTTATTGTAGCTGTATCTTTGATGACCACTGTTGTTTTGAGGAGCTCGTGGCTAAAGTAATAACAGCCGCACGGGTCGATTTATCAGGTTAACCTACGCTAGCAGGGGATGGTCCATGGATGGGTGACCATCTTTACATATACCGAGATTCTTCCGTGCCTCGGTTGCAACTGGGTTGTGGAGGTCAGATAGGCAGTCGCCCCATGTAAAGTACTGGTATTCAGCTGCATCCGCTAGACTGGAAGCCGACCCCAAGATAGTTGGGAAAAGGCTAGGCAGATTGATCTTTGATGATCGTTGTTATGATTACATCTTGGGTTGTGGTAGTGTCTTTGTCGGTGTAAACGTTGAAAATTTTCACTGACTCAGACATTCAGATTCATTTAGGAATCTTATTTATTATTTTGAGCTTCTTAAAAAATGAAACAATTGCTTGTAGAAGGCAACTTCTGGAAGTCCTACCACATACCTACACACCAGTACACCAACCACAGAGTAGTCTCTTTAACCCAAAGGTTGACTGATAGAGAATGCACTGTGGTATTAAGTCCGCCTAAGTACCACGATTGTACTTACATGAAATTTAAATAGGTAGGTAAGTAAATAAATCCGATTACAAAAAATATCTCACTTTAGAAAGGTATCCTTTCGCACAGCGTTATAGATTACTTTTCATCCTAGAAAAATGGTCGTTTCGTATGAGGCCACAGACAAGAGCTAGAGATTAAAGTCAATGCCAAATATGTAGTTTTGCAGACAGCTACTCTGAAGCAGACTAACCACAAACCGTAAGGTACCGCATCACACAGTGCAATTATCCCCCCTTTACTTATCGGATGATGCAATTTACGAAATCTTCCGTCAGACTGCCCCTACTTTTTCGTTCAATAAACAATTAGAGTCCAGTTTAATGTGAAATATGAAAGCCGTAAAATGCTACTAGTACATTGACATACTTTCACACGAATTTTTGCTTTCTGGTAGGTGAGCAGAATCACAAGTATTTCGCTTTTGTCACATGTTATGGCGACATTATGAGGTCCTACTAGAATTTTCTACTTGCGGACGTAAAGAATAGTAGGTACCATCCCATCACTTCCCGTGGGTGTCGTAAGTGGGGGACTAAGGGACTTACCAGAGAATTTAAGCATGGCAATTATGGCAACCCCTTGGGAGGCCTATGTCCAGCAGTGAACGTCTTTCGGCTGAAATAATGAAACTGTCTTCCCTTATCCTAAGTAGGGTTTGCTTGGAATAAAGCTGGATAAGGGTGGCTGGCTTGACTTGTACAAGTACAAGATGATACCATACTCGGATTTTCGTAGGCAATAGTCATAAATCTTTTGACAACACTAGTTGGCAGACTTCTTGAAGTAGAGGAGTCACAATAGTACTTTATTGCGATAAAATAGTGATCATCCATCTACAGACTGACCTTGGCAAGTGCAGCTTAACCTTACAGATCGATTGATAGGCTTTTCTATCTATCTATCTGGTCATATGGTTTTTGGGCCAGCAATCTCGACATAGTTAACGATCGCGTAACGACCGAATTCGTTCGCTAAGAAATTAATGTCGCAAGGAGGCAAAATTGTAGGTATGTCCTCAATATTTTGACAAGTTAATTTAATTGTTACAAGTGCGTAAGTGGTAAAAATTAAGGCTCCACTGTACTTTAGCGTCGGTTCGTGCGGGGCTTCACAATTTTACTGCTTGCACATCTATTTAAGTAAAACACTTTCGTAAAATATTACACTGCGGAGACGTCTAATTTTTGAGAAAAAAATTCCGAAAGTTTCAGAAAATTCCAATAAAATTACAATAAAATTGACATTTTGCCACAGATAATGTACGAATTTCATTCCTAGGTCGTTTCGTTTTACGTTTAGACAAATCGACAATGGATTTTAATGGTTTTTAGTGTAAATATTGTGAGTTTTTACCTTTTATTCATTTTTAAATATCTGCTACCATCATGAACTCAATTATGATGCAAATATAATAAAATTAAATTTTAAAAAGTTGTACTATTTTTTATTTACTATAGAGATCGTGAGTAACGAAACATAATCGAATGTAATTATAATTACCGCGAAAAAAACGTTTGACAGTTGTTACTCTTACTTGTCGTATGTTTTCACAGTCGATAGAGTCTATCGTACTCCTGTTTGTAACTAAGATTGATTGAGACCACTGGGTCCCCGATGAAGTGCTAAGTGTCGTGCAAGTGTTGGACTCTATTGAGCTAGTGGCAATGACAATTTAGGGTGCAAGAGCGAGCGAAGCGAGCTCGGGACTTAGGGCACCCCGACTCGGACAGGTTAGGTTAGAAGAGGTTGGCGGGGTCAAGAGAGCGAGCGAAGCGAGCGAACAGACCCCGCCATCCCCTTCGTGGTTATTTTTTTATAAACCACTCAGAAGTAGGAGCCCCGCGAAGCGGGGCTCCGTCGACACGGGACTCCATCGACATGCATACATACATCGGGACTTAGGGCACCCCGACTCGGACAGGTTAGGTTAGAAGGTTCATTATAATAAAATAAAAAATGCGATTAACCTGACCTGACCTGACCTGACCTTGACCTTGGGGTTTTAATCTTGACGTTGAACATGTCATTGACCGTATTATTGCTTAGAAATAGACTTTAGACCCGTCACGTGATCTTGTTTACCCTTCATTTTTCACAGATTTTAAAAAAAAATTGGCAATTTTTTTCTCGGCCCTTAGGGTTTTCCGCACTTTGGGGTTTTCAAATTTACACTAAAAAGGGTATCCTCTACCCAAAAAAAAATACCTACTATAAAAATGCGACCGACGCTAAAGTACAGTGGTTCCAAAATTAATAAATCATAAGTTTTACGAAAAAGAGTGCCTACATATTTCAAATAAATCTATTATTTTTTCAGGATAAGATGTAAAATTTGTCCTCACAAATGAGGGAGTTTTTTAAAACGGTTAGTGATTTAGCGATCGGAACGTAAATTTCGCTATCAATGTGCAGACTACAGGCCCTGCATTCAGTCTATGGTGGACCATTATGCGTGAAGTTGAGATGGGCTGTTACTTCGCACCTCAAATCCCATGGCTCATCATGAGATACAAATCCTTTTAATGTATAGCCATTTAAACGCACTCCATTATACTTAAGTCATACATAACTGATAATCAAGCCATAAACTAGTTATCAATGTCTAGACCGGATTACGTTGATATTATCATTGTTTCAATACTTCCACTAGATAGGATTGAGCTAGATAAAAATGTGATGGGTTTAGGTATAATTATGTTTATCGTTAAGTTTGCTTGGTGATGGTTATGGAGGCTGTCAATTGTTTGAAAATATTTTTGTTTATATCTGTATTTGGGAATAATATTGGTATCAATATATCAATATATAAGTAATAATTATAAATGCTAAAGATTAGATGGATGGACATGTCGATCTTTGTTACTCAATCACACCAGAACGGCTAAACGGATCTGAGTGAAATTTGGCACATATAGAATATAGACAGGAATAGCACATAGGCTATAATTTTTAGTGGGGGTAGTACTAATTTAATGCAGGCGAAGCCGCTGGCAGATGCTAGATTAATATAAAGGGTGCTTTTTTAGAGGTATAGAACTTTAAATTGGAATAAAACACAGGCAAATGTTTTTAATACCAATGAAATTGAAGTTATTTGAGTGATAGCTATATGGCATTTGTGTTTAAATAATATTTCGGGTAAATGGCCACCACGACAAGCGCGTACAAGGCATAATCTGGAGGTCACATTTTCACATACTCTTCGCAGTAAATCAAGCTGAATTTTGGCAGTAACGCATCAAATGTTAGCATCCAAGTGATCAATGGTTTCTGGTTTACTGTCGTAGATATGCGACTATAAATACCTCCAAAGAAGATAATCTAAAGCGTCCAATCGCACGAACAAGGAGGCCAGTTAAAAGGTCCATTTCTTAAAATAATCGTTGGTCAAAAGATCATCATCATCATCACCAGCCTTTTAATGTCCCCACTGCTGGGGCACAGGCCACCTCTGTGAGAGGGTGTGGGCCGTAATCCACCACGCGGGCCCACTGTGGGTTGGTGGATGTCACATGTCTTCGATTTCGATTTGATGGTGAAAAGTTTCTTACAGTAAATTAATTGTAGCGGTGGGTGTCCTGCTGAAATCACATGTCACCAACAATAATGCTTTCCAATGAAGGCACGAAAAAGTTAGAACTCCCGTGCCGTCCCGTGTGTGTGTGTGAGTATGTATGTGTCTCAGTCAGACATTTGCTAATGCCATAAACTGATCCCTCAAATAAATGTGAAGTTCTCTAAAAAAACACCCATTATATAAATCTTGTTTTTGTTTTGTGGAATCAAAACCATGATGGGCAATTTTATTCTTCAGGGGATTACACCACTAGTACTAAACTAGCCGCATAAGTCTCCTCTCAATATAACATTTAATAGGGTTAAAATAAATTAAACAACCTTAATGACCTGGCCTAATTGCACTGAATTATCAAATAGAAATGGTATCATTAGTTCAAAGACACAATGATAATAATATATTGTTCCTTAGCCAATTTAAAACAGAAAGACTGGAATTGAAATAAAAAATCCATATTACAATTCTGGAAAAATTAAGAACTTTGCAAATAAAGTACTACAAAATTACCTAATCCTTTTTTTTAACTTAATTGAGTTTTAAACAAGCATAACAATTTTGTTAATAAAATTATTCAGGTGAATTTTGAGTAATTCAAACCATCTGCTTTGTAAAATAAAACAGAAATTGCTCATATATTACTGGAAAAACCACCCAAAAAAGTCTATAACTATGTTTATATGACCTAGTTTCAACAACTAACAACATTTAAATTCAAAACAAAAATAAATGAAACCAAAACACTTGCTCAAATAAAAATTATTTTGGTTCAATGAACTTGAAAACAAAACACAGCTCATTCCAATTAGAATCTTTTTAGTCCAACCTTTATGAAGATAGAAAAAAAATATGAACGTGAATAAAATTTAAAAAAAATCGAATGAGAATAACAAAAAAAGAACTCTTGCATTTAGGATGATGCAAGGAGGTAGGTGTCAGAATCATTTCATTTTGACTGTAGAATTACCTTCGTATCGGTCCCTCGGTGTGTCGTGTTTCCTTGCCAGAATCTTCTTGAGAATCCCTTGACGTACCCAGTAATTGACTGCTGGTACTCAAACCCTGGGTTCCAGCACAGCGAACCGTAACCAAACACCCAGAAAGCTTCTTTTTTCGCTTCCATAGTTTCACACCTATCTCCTGACTTATACATCTTGATTTCAAACGATTTTTTATGTGAAGAATTCGAAATAGAAACAAATTAGAATCGTAGAACACTTCGCGAATTCAAAATAAATAATAGAAAATTAGAAAGCGCAAGACCGAGTCGCGTTCTCTTATCACAGATTTTAAAACTCCACTTTTATTATTCTACTTGTGTCTCATTGTTGGTATTTAGTATACGCACATGCAATATAAACTAGCACTAAGAATGATATTTAAAATTTAAACGACCACCCATTGCGCTTATATATTGCGGACTGAAGATTGACATTTTTCGTTTTGTACTTTACAGCGAAATAGGGCGCGTATTTGCGTTTCGTTACACGTTGTCTGACGTTGTTGCTTCAGCTGTCAAATGCAAAAATTGAGGTTAGGAATTATAATAACTCCGATTTGTATTCTAGGATTTTAGTAATAAAAAATGGTAGAAACATAAATATAAAGTTATTTCAATGCACAGCAGTTCAGAATTACTTTTTAAATATTACGAACTTTACTCTCGATTCTTCGTGTAAAGAATCTTGACGTTCATCTTTTATTTTTGTTGTGGTAACTGGATTTCCCCCCGCCCAATCACCTTTCTCCTTGACAATAGCTGTACATTGATTGGTTGTTTTCATCTGATGCAACTTTTTGAATACCTTACAGTAAATGCGGAATTTTCTTTCCGTGAATGGTTTTTTTACATATCTTACCTATCTGTCATAATTATTAACATGAGTAGAATTTACAGGATTTTGCAATAAAGTTGGCTTGTTGACAAAATTTGACCTACTCATTTTAATATCATGTTAAAAATTAATTATTATCTATTTAAAGTGCGACATTTATAAACTTACTGTTGAATTATCATCTCAAAATAAATAGGTGCTTACCCCCCATAATAATTTGAAATATTATTCAGTTAATCAGTTTGTAATTAAGTAGATACTTACCTACCTTAACATCGGCGTGAAAGCAGTTTTTATTAGTTTCCTACTTATTCCGTGATTTCCATTCTTATTTTATTGGATTTTCACGGTATAATAGAACTCGTTCAACCAATTTATAAAAATCTAGGCGTAGATAAACCAAGAATATGGGTATCTAAGGTAAATGCTGCATGAGCAATGAGACAGGTTACGTTAAAAATGAAAAACAAAGTCGACGATGTTATTTATAAAACCGGATTCAATTGTATCCTTAGTTTGATGTATTAGCTACGTAATATTACTTTACGGTTTGTGAGCATTCCTGCATCTTCTAGGGGGGGAGCAGCTGCCCCCCCTGCCCGTACCTCGCTACGCCCTTGAATAGGCAGTCGCCCCGTGTAAAATTCTGGCACTCAGCTGTATTCGGTTAGGCTGGAAGCTGGGATTTGCGGGACCTACCTACACTCGTCTCGCATGAAGACAAGCATGATGCAACTCGTTGTGCTTTGACCAGTCAGAAACCGGTCTTTATCAATGCCATTTAATAAACGTCAGTTCTGTCCTACTGATGTAAATCACGCTTCGATGGCTGAACAGATTTTAATGAAAATTTAAATAAGGCATAAATTAGGATACCTAAACCTATGATAACTCCTTTTGAAATACTACTATAACTTCTTTGCGCACGCTTGACTTGGGGAGTAAACTGGTGAAAGCGTGACGAGAGCGTTACGAAAAGTGTGATTGGGCGAGGCGAACGGAAGAGATGGAGCTAAAGAAGTTTTACTTCGGTCGTGTGGTCTAAAGCACACTCTTTTTTTTTTAGATACAGCTTGGGATAGTTTTCTACATTCACGCAGGCGGTGGTGGCGCTAGTGAGGGTCAAAGGAGTCCGATGGATGCGAGACGCACAGAACCGGTTGTGGTGTGATTGAGAGAGGCCTTTGTCCAGCAGTGGACGTCTTTCAGCTGAAATGATGATTATAATCACTCATGCAGGCGAAGTAACCGGCAAAAGTTGGTAATTAAATGAAACATTAATTTACGTCTGGCCAGTATTCATTGAAAAGTCCCGTTTAATATAAAAAAAGTATTTATTGGACGTGCTATGTGGTTTTATGCAAAAAATTGCTCATAAACATGAGACTTCTAGGAAAAATAATGCACCAAATAGGGCGTTCCTATCTTTTCATAAAGCCACATTGTATTGTTTTCATATAGACGTAGGTTTAAATAGCTCACTTATCACAATATTCTACTAAGTATATTCATTAAAAAGTCCATATAGATTTAGTTATAATATGTGTACCTACATGTATGGAATGTGGTTTCAGAAATTATTCATAAACATGTTTTTCTACGGCGGCGGTACTTTGGAAATTTTAACTACGTAGGTATTTAGTACCAGTAAGGTAGCAAGAAATACATACCTATAATAAAGAGTTGCAACGAAGAGATCAAACTAATACCTATAATCTTAGACTATGAAAGGTTATAGACGGAGTGTCAAAATCCAGCAATCTGTAGTACCAGAATGAGAAGCCGGCTTGTATCTGTACACGCAAAATAAGCTCACGTACCTAAACAAAATGAGAAGTCATCGTTACATTCTAACGATCCTGCTTAATTAATTAATGTCTAATGACGTTCGGTCTATAACCTTTCATAGTCTAAGCCTATATTATAGTATTATTGTAATATATTATGTAAAAAATGTATTACAATAATATTATGTGAATGATTATTTTTTATTTGAATTGTTGAATATTTTTTTGAAAGTAAAAATACTGTGATGTGTTTTTGAGAAAAATGTTGTTTTTGTTTCTATTCTATTATTATTTATAGTAAAGAGGTAACGCTAATGGAAGTAGAATACAAATGGCGCATCGACACGCTATGGACAAGATAGTGATGATTAAGAAAGAGAATATCTCACATTCCCATGCCAATTAAATATTGGTCAGCAAAAATAAAGTCGCACTATCAAAATATCTTTTTTTTCTTTTTCTTTTCTGTACTGCACCTACTAGGTACCTACTGTTTGCCTTTACATCACCCCAAGGGTTGACTGGTAGAAAATTCCTGAGACATTAAGTCCGCCCTGTACTTGTGTGGGCATAAATAAAAATAAAACTTCAAAAAGGTTCAATACAATGGTCCATATATTTTCGTAAAGAATAAATCACAATGTATTAGTTTATATTTTACATGTTCTAACAGACACGGAGTATTAAACGGTTACATATTTCAGTTAACTGCTGGGACATAGTTATTTACCACATAATAAATAGACTAAAACATGGTTTTTGAAAGGCTAGCAACACTAAAGTTTTTGGCTTTTGCAGTTTTCAGTCAGCCAAACAGAAGTTAGGTAGCTAATTTAGACATAGACAATCTGTTTATTTTTTTTTCGGTTGATGAGCCTTTCAGAAACAAGGCATGAAATGTGCTCTATACAGATAAAATACTTTGAACAATTGAACATCAATATTGGTAAAATCGGAAAACTATACAATTTTAGTAGGTACAAAAAAGGTCTATCAAATAAAATGGAAGTGTAGTTTTCTGAAATTCGTTGAAAGAAGAAAAAGTAAAAACTAGTTTTGCTCAAAATTAATGTTAAAAAGGCACTGTTCCACACTGTGCATAAAAAATTAAAGAACTTTGTTAAATTTTTTGTAAACTGACTGCATTGACACTAAACACATTTTATTTGACAGACTTTCGTTTGATTATATTATTTGGTTTCATTTTTTAATAATTCTAATACATTATGGAATGGCTGAAAACACTTTCATTCTATATTTTTTCCTATCGAAATGAACATCTATTTGGATAAAATACATTTTTTTTATTTTCCAATTTTCACTTCTCTACGCATGGAATTCCAGAATGGATAGATTCCAATTTCAATATGGAATGAAATGTTTTTTTTTTGTCTGATACTAAGTATTATGTATGTTAAATATTTTATTTTTGGAATTGGTACATATGAGATTATCATGTAACTGGCCTTTATTTACATTTTGATGATGTGATGCTTACATTTCAATTAACCTAGTATGCTGAACTTTCAATCGCCAAAATTCGAGCGATATATTCTTTGAATGTGGAGTGAATTCCAGAAACTGGCTGTTGGATTTTTACTTTTAATATTTATTTAACGCCTTAGGGATTAACACTTAACTATGTGCTTAAACAATGCAATTACGTGAGAACTGTCTGACGGAATTGGAACCTGTAGACTCCCTCGTTTTTAGCAAAGGATTAAAAGAAAATCGCGAGCCAAAGTAGGTATAATACTTCTCTTTCTTGACAGAGAAATAAGAAACCGTTTCTCGAATTGACATCACACTCTAATATAGTTCATAATTATGAATAACTGCACCAACAATTTGTGAAATCATAGGTAACTAACAACATTATAATATTGAGATTACAGATTAATAATTAAAATATCTTTAAATCTATTTTAAAAGCGATTTAATATCTTCAATTTGCGATATTTGGCTTCAAATTGATTCTCCATAGTGGAAAATAGTTTTACAAGTCTGTATGAAGTTGTGTTTCATATATTGCCCTGTAGTTAAGTATGATTGGGTTGGGGATTGAGACAAAAAGGGTAAACCCTATTCTACGACTTATGTTAGTCATCTTACGAATACCAATACTGAATGACGTATTATATATAGGAAGATATTGGTTACTTTTAACCCATAACTATTTTACCCTATAAATATAATAATTTCTTACCAATTCTCTAAAATTTATTCCTAATGTTATATGAACAATTTCTGCATTATATGAAACATATCTTCAGACAGCAATTAAGCTAAGTACATTAAAATTGTGATGGTCATTTCCTATCAAAGCTA
Organism: Polia nebulosa; assembly: GCA_951329385.1. Taxonomy (NCBI): domain Eukaryota; kingdom Metazoa; phylum Arthropoda; class Insecta; order Lepidoptera; family Noctuidae; genus Polia; species Polia nebulosa. Next base: position 6,399,207 of record OX589609.1, read on the forward strand.
ACAATGCAACTATTTACAATCAGACTTTTTACAATACACATACAACAATATTATTCAATAGAACATTCACTTTATTACACTCTGATACATTTCAACGTTCAAAAATTACATATTTTTATTACATTATTGAATATAATATGATATTAATGTACCTAAATATAATTTAATACTATGTTCCTGAACACAGGACAGGTACGGTTAAAATGTGTTTTATATTTGATTATTATTTTTATTTATATAATATGACTAGTGATATGTAACGATAACTTTACATAGGGTATGGTAAAACAGAATAATTTTATATTCAAATATTATTCAACGAGATTTCTTGATAATTATATTACTTTCTACACTGTAATATTGAGTTTTATGAATTTATTTTAAATTTATCTTATATTTACAATGCACCACGGGGTAGATCTAACCATTAATTAATAATATCTATCTAATTTTTCAAATAAATCAGGCTTTTTGGTAGGTCCCTTTTGGGGAAGAGGGTCTAGAATAAGTTGTTTTTATAGAGGTAGGTAAATAATATTTTAAAAACCTAATATGCATTAATTTATTATGCAGTACATATAATTATGTGAATTATTATGATGCTGTTCAATTATTTACATGGCAAATGCTCTCAAATTTTAAATATTGCAATAGTTTTACATTAATTGTGAGACCAGCAGATCAGCTTTATTTGCCTATAATAATTATAATTTTGGTCAAATATTCACGTCCACATAATGTAAATATAATAGTTTATAACTTGATAGAGATATTATGCAACCTACTACATATATAATTCTGTTTATTTTATTACTAATTATTGAATATGTGACAATTATTACAGAAAATTGAGTAATTACTCAATTTACAAACCAATTGGTTTGTCCGTACTGCAGGTGTATTCGCTAATTCAGTTGACATCAATTTGATAGGCACTATGCAGTACATTGCTCGGTGGACATCGATTATAATAGGCACTACGGTTTTCCTATACGTCAAACCAGCAATGTACGGCAAAGTGCCTATCAAACTGATGTCAACTCAGTTGACATCGGTTTAATAAATAATTTAAATTTCGTGTATTATTTAACAGACATAATAATTATTTTCTTAATAAACACTTACTGTTATAATTAGAAGTCACATTATTATTGAACAATCTGTTACACAGGCGTTATATCTCCATTACTGACACTAATAAATATATTTGACAATCTATTGCTTTTGTTATAATTGTAATATCTACACAAAATATATTAATAACCCCTTTAATTACCATGCCATTTTTAAATAACATTTCAGAGAACACAATGATATATTAACCAAACCAATGTTGGCAAAAACGCCATTCTATTCCATTATATAATTCCAGTTCCAACTTATCTTAAAACTATTTACACTGACGACTTCAACGTCAACTTAAGTCGGTTCCAATATGGCGCCAACTTAAGTGGAATGCTTGGATCATACGTTCGACTCAGGTCCTTCCGTGTTATGTTTGAACGAAGCTCGGATTCTAGCGAGGTATAAGGCGCAGATGTGTCCGTAGCATTTATTGTACCATTCTGGCGTTCGACCCCTGTAAAAGAGAAGTCTATTAGGAAAGAAGTCGCTGTATTTTATTAAAGAAGTCACTGTATTTTATTTAAGAAGTCGCTGTATTTTATTTTTATTCCAGGTTGCTGATTCCATCGCCTCGACACGTTTGACTGCTAGTTCTTTCAAGAAAGGTTTGTTTTGGATTCGGACAGGACACTGCAAAAGGTTTTTTTTTTAATGTTTGATAGGCTCGCGTTTGACCACTATCTCACCTGATGGTAAGTGATGATGTGGTCGAAGATGGAGCACGCTTGCCTAGAAGTAACCTATTCACTCTTGACTTAAAGACTCCCAGGTTGTAGCTTACAGGAAACATTATATTATATTACATTACTTATTTGATAGTCATCATTAGTAACCTTTTGCAGTGGTCTGAATCAATGCGGCCTTGTCACAGGCAACTAAAGAAACACGGGTGGCTTGTAGTCAGTTACGAGTCTAACACGCCCTCCCGCTCCACCCAGATCGGGCGAAGTTATTTGATGATTTCCCACCCTATAAAAAAAACCCGGCCAAGTGCGAGTTGGACTCGCGCACGAAGGGTTCTGTACCATTATCTATAAAAATGGCAAAACAATTATGTCTGTTGTATGGGAACCCCCTTAAATATTTATTGTTTTTTAGTATTTGTTGTTATAGCGGCCACAGAAATACATCATCTGTGAAAATTTTAACTCCCTAACTATCACGGTTCATGTACAGCCTGGTGACAGACGGACAGACAGACAGACAGACGGATGGACAGCAGAGTCTTAGTAATAGGGTCCCGTTTTACCCTTTGAGTACGGAACCCTAAAAAGTGATTCCGCCTGTCTCTTCAAAAAGCTACCTTGAAATCCAATATCGGACAACACTTACATAGTATCAACTCTAGCCAGGTGTACAAGTCTGCTGCGCCCCTTCCCGGCGGGCTGCGCCAGGTAGCGCGACGCGAGCACCACGCCGCGCGCTGCTGGCGGCGGGTCTACAGGCGCCCCCCCCGGCACCCCCGCCGGGGCCGGCCCGTGCGCCCCCGGCGCCGCGCCGTGCGCTACCGAGGTCTCCGCTACTGCACACCAGCCTCCACCGCCACCGCCTTGCTGCCATGACCTGACAAAGAAGAAAATACTATATCAATAACCAATCCAAAATGCACCCTTTTTTTTAGGGTGGGAAATCATCCTATGTCTTTTCCCGCTCTGGGTGGAGCGAGAGGGCGTTTCAGACTTTTACTGACTAAAACCCACCCCTGTTCCTTTCTTGCCTGAGTGCCCAGGGGCGCGGTAACTTTGTTACGAACTTATCCGCTACCCATTTGAGTTGAAGATCATTATAGACTTATAATTATTGTGATAAAAACAGATTTCTCAGTAAATTTTAGAAGCTTTAGAATATAGTTGTCTCCTCATGTCCTCGTGCCCCAATTAGACGACGCAATAATATTCTATGATTTTTAGCGAAAATACTAGGTATCCCGCACCTGCACTAGCAGAAATAAGATAATTGTTTGGAAATGCGAGGAGGCCATAGCCCAGTAGTAGACCACACAGGCTAGTTAGATGGAGAAGTGCTTACCGTAAAACACAATAATCTCTAGACGGCAGGTTAATGCTAGAAGCTGTGACGTACTGGAACACCTCAGCGTTTGTGCCGAGCTTCTCCGCAACGCGCCATTTTACCAACGAATCGTCCCATATGTGCCGCTCTCGGAGTATCCTAGAATAGGAAAAACATTTTTATATTTGTGTATACAGTAAAAAAAGATACGAGTGTCAAATTGGCTCGTCAGTTATATTGTACTAAAATTATAGTTTACAGTATGCATTCTGATTAGAAGTTATTTCTACGTAAATATTCTTATCTAGAATTTAAGAGAAAATCGTTCCAAGATGAAAAGCTGTAGTCACCTTTGCATAACCTCCTGGGGCGGCGCTTCCACATCAGTAGTAGCTCTCCACAACCTCAACGGATGTCCATCACCAACCTTCTTGCAACACAGTTCCACGTGAGGCGCTGCCCCTGACACTGACATCCAACCACGTGTTCTGGAATCATAGAATCTGGGTTAAATTCCATTCTAAGTCTGGGTAGGAAAAAAAAACCTGGAACCTCTAATTAAACACTGGAACATGCGTATCATCCAATAAAAATAGAAAACGCAAAAAATATGTTCGTTATTAGTATAAAATAATGTTATTGAGGATCAGCAGGTGACTGAAAATCCTTCAAAATCGTCATTCCTATTAGTAGGGAAAAACGTCATGATGTGTTTAATACATCACTTATGGGCTGTAACTTCTATGCCAAAAACAATCCTTAGTAATTTTAATCAAAAGCCATAAAAATCGTTGTCTAAAAATAAGTCCACCTATATTAGAAAAACAAGCAACATTTAGATTTAATAAAATTAACGAAAAAACTACGGATAACACCTACGTGGCCGTGATAGGACTACTGATGGCAGTGACATGTGTTCAGTATTTTAAATGAAAGTTCGGGTTTAAAACATCTGTTCTTTACTTAAGTTGATACTCCTTTAGCATATGCTATACCTAACCTAGGTAATTTAAATTTTATCTTAAATTCTAGCAAATTATAAAAGTGAAAATAGATTGACTATAATTTTCTGAAAGTATTCAAGTGAATATGACTATTTTCATGATCACAATTTTCTTAGTCACTAAATATTAGGTAAAACCAGCCTCAAGTTAATAATCAATTAAAATTACGTGCTACGTAGGATTTATGACGACCAAGGAAATAACAATTAAGATGACTTCCCCGTCTTTTACTTGTAATATCATTTCCCACGTTTTAGTGAAAAGGGAAAACATGACACAATTTGTTCCTTGTTTAACAAAGAATTACTCACATTATGAAGTATTATAGTTTCTCAAGCTTCCCATTGACGTAAGAATAGTAAAAAGTATGACAAATAGGTACGTAATATGAAAATTATTATAACTTTTTCAACCAAACAGAGATCTAAACAGGTGCATTTTTTAAATTGATGTTATGATTCCCACACTTGGAACGACAAAAAATTACATAACGTGAACAACACGTGTAAAAATTGTTTTATATTTATGTATAGCATTGACACACAGGACGCCCATTTTTAAACCTATTTAAAAATAGTTTTATTATACAGGACGAATAGCACCCAGACATCATGATGCTGTAAAAAAGAGATATCTTTTTGACACACACAATCATGTTGGTTGAAATAAAGGATGCCTATTTTTTTACAATTTAGTTTTTTTAGGTATAAGTAAAGAACAGATGTTTTTAAAAGTCGATGATAAGGTGGATATACGCTCTAACACCGATGTCTCACCTCTTTCCTGATCGGCCACAGACTCTAAAAAAGCATGAAAAAAGTTAGACTCTATGAGAGACAAGTTTACATACAAAGATTTTGAAGAGAATTATGGTTTCAGAGTCTACTATACAACTTCAAGGACTTTGGAAATTGGTAACTATTGTTAAAGGAGTAAAACTTACTTTTCTTTGGCTTCTTTCAGTAAAGCTTTTATGCAGGCTTGTTGGAAACCTTTCCAGTCTTGGTTGAAGTCTGCACCCAATTCTTCTAGCGCGACCTGGAATTTCAGAATGAATAATTTTCTAATAGCTCTATATTTTGCAGTTGTTTTATGAGTTGAAGAGGAGAAGGTTGAGAGTTGAAACTGCCTCGTTGTTATGGTGGTCGTAAGCGCGACTGTTGAACGTGAGGTCCTCGGTTCAATTACCGGGTCGAACAAATACTGCTATTGGGTTTTTCCATTAGGAATTGCTCAGTAGGTGCCCGGAGTTAGAAAGTTGCTGTTGTGACAGTCCCGTACCTCGGAAAGCACGTAAAGCCGTTGTAGTGTCGGCCGAATGTTCGGACATATTTGTGTGAAGTGTTAAAGAGAAAGTGCCATACCAGAAATTGTAGCGAAATGGGATTACGTATGTTTTTGGTGGAAGAAGCCCTCAGAGAAGAGCTACAATTTTAGGTATGGCACTTTCTTTTTAACACTTCACAAAAAATGTCCGAACATTCGGCCGATACTTCGTAAATACACTTCGGAGTAGACCCCAGGGTCCTTCGACTTCAGTGACGTTTCTGTTTTCGGAATCGATCTGGTATATCCCCGTAAATGAGTTGGAAGTTTATCCTACGACTTTCCCACACTCTTTTAGAATAACAACATCATTCGATGTTTGTGTTGAGGTACCTAGGTTAAGGTCAATATTTTCCTGATGACCATGAATAAGTCCTCTAACTGTCGTCACAGATTCCCATTGCTTACGTTAGGAACAGGATAATGTGCACCTACGTATTATTTCTCAGTAATACCTACGTGTAAGTCAGTGTAAGACCATAATAGGTCAGTTCCTATAAAAATCCCATTTCCTTACTTCGTCAATGTCATTTTCCAGTTTTACCAGGTGTCCGTGATTCAGAACCCTTACGGTTATTCATGTGTAAGTTATTTTTTATTTCAAGTTCAAGCTGTCAAAATTACGTACCTACTATTCACCGCTACCCAACTTTTATGGGAATACTGACTTCAAAATACTTTATGTTAAAGAAAGAAAGAAAAAGTCGAAATTGGTTATATAGTTGGTTTTGAGTGTCATAATTACAAGTAAAGTCGAGAAAAAGTTAAATTTACATTAATAATAATAATAATATTCCACAACATTAGGAAGCTGGAATGTGGTTTAAGTTTATAATTAGCATTTTTCACAGTTCTCATTTTTTTTTAAATTAATATTTTCCCATAACTTGTGAACCATATATTATCACATAGGAATTCCATATTATCCCAGAAAAAGATAGCCTAGCAAAAGTGAAGCTTACTATCAGAAAAATATTTTTTGTAATCGGATGAGCAGTTTTAGAGAATGCCTTTCAGAAACATACAAACGTACAATTTACCGTTTTATAATATCAGTTTAGATGGCTTACCGGCACACTCTCCTCGAAGTAGTTAAACTTGCACCTGGCCAGCATGTCAGCTGGTGCCAGGAACAGCTGCTGATGCTTCTGTATGAGGAGTAGGAGGCAAGCGTGCGCGGCGCGACTCTCGCTGATCTGTCGTTGGTCGGCCACGCTCTCGATGACCATTCTGGAAATGGAATTTGTCTGGGTGAGAATGGATTTGTAGAGAATCGGAATTGTTGGAGCTGTTAGATAGCCTAAGTTTTTATTTGTTTCTTTTTATAATACCTATGATTACAATATTTTCTATTATAAGTAATTTGTAGAATGATAAGTAACAGACGACCTTTTGGTCTAAAATTATTGTATTTCACAGCTGTTTCAAATCAAACTGTAATGTGAACGTAGCTTGTTTCACTGTGTCATGGATAAATTCGAAACAGAGTTACCGCGCCCCGGGCACTCAGGCAGGGAAGGAACAGGGTGTAAGGGGTAGTCAGTAAAAGTCTGACATGCCCAGTCATTGGATGATTTCCCAACCCCACAAAAAAAAAAGGGTTGTCTCACTGTCGAGCTCAAAGCTTGCCCCTATTATTATGTCTAAAGTTCTCATAATCTTTTGCCTTCTCTTCTCGGATCGGTCCAGAACGAGTTCAAATTCTTTATATAATCGAAGTGTGCTCTTTCGTTGACAACATCATCGCTTACCATCAGATGAGATAGTGGTCAAACATGAGCCTATCAACTGTAAAAAAAAACAGTGGCACTCCGGGAGTGCCGACAGAAGTGAAAACTTGAACAAAAATTCCCAACGCGCCTAAAGAAGTTTTCACTTCAATCCACTACGAGATCCGCTAAGATCCGCTATGAGTGCTACGACGTGTAGCACTCGTAGCGGATCTCGTAGCGGTGTCGGTGTAGCGCAAGTTCAATTATCTTTTCCCATCTCAAAAATGCCCAACGCGCCTAAAGAAGTTTTCACTTCAAAAAACACAAAAGAAAACCTTTTGCTATGTACCTGTTAGAATTTCCTTCCTTCGTACTCCCAGTTGTTGGAGGCGCGTGATGCAGCCTCAGCAGCGTGGGAGCCAAGCAGACCGCCAGGTTGGACGCCGTCATTTGATTCACTGCCGAATGTTCCGCCACCTGCAAAATAAAAACAATACATACTCGTACTTAATACAACTGGTTTTTCATAACTATCTATAACCCATAGACAAACATGATAGTGCCATTCACGAAGATAGGTACTATATTATTGTATTGTTTGGAAACATAAGGGTAGGAATCAGGCCGAGAGTCGCAATCCACCACACCGGCCCAGTGCGGGTTGGTGGATGTCACGTGTCTTCGAATTTTTGGTTCTAGAACAGGCCGGTTTCCTTACGATGTTTTTCTTCTTTTGAGAGCAGTGGTGATGAAACAAATAACACAAAGTAAAGCGCCTGGAGATATTGAAGGCCAAAATTGTATTTATTTTTTACTTTTTTACGAAAATAAATTCAAAGTGTTATTACTAAACTTTTTTCCAAACCAACAACAAACCAACAAACCCACTAACATGTAGAATTATCGTTTTTTTTCGGATTATCGAAATTACGTATTTGAAGTTACAAAAACGCCATGAATATCAAACGGATCCGGACAAGTACCTACGTGGCTAGTAAGAAGTACCCCGCCCCTTCACTCTAGCAAAGTGGCAAGGGTTTAACTTCACTTGCCTGGGTTCGCTGTATATAAAACATAATAAACTTACGTCTGCTAAGAATATAAGTAGAGAATGCAAGGCTTCTAAATGTTCTTCAGGTAACAGCAGTAAAGCACACTGCACTGCATCCGGCCTCAATGGTTCAGGAACATCTGTAATGCATAAATATTATTGTAGTTTATGGAGTAAGACCGTAAGCATACATACATATATACATAACGTAAGCTTTTACATTAAGGCGACTTTAGTATCGCACAGGCAGAATTTCATATTATGAACAGAAGCGCTCAGTCACATCAGGACACTGTCAAGATCCTGCTAGCCACATAGATGTTCTGCCGGCATGGCGGCAGAGGCATTAGGCATTACCTTTTATATATAATATTCGATTTATTGAAGTAAGTAACTCTGATTAATTTTTTTTGGTTTAAAAACAGAACATTTTTATTAAAATCAAAACTTACGTTGAAAAATCGCTATGAACGTCTCACTCAGCTTATTCGTGAGCAAGGCATCAGGTAACTCCCTGAAGTACTGTTTGACCATGTCAGCCACGTCGTGCGCCTGCGCACCATCGAAGTTCAGGCTCGACTGGTTCGGCTCGATGGTGTTGATGTTCTCTATGGCAAAGGAAGCGTTGGAAGCCCCCGCGGCTTCGACTGTGCCCCGCAGTTTTGCTATTCGAGATTTGACGCCGGCTTTTCGGAAGATGCCCATCTGTAAAGAGTTTGGATGTTGGTTAAAATCAATGTTAAGGCAGTTTCTTGCGTCAATTCTTCACAGCTAAAACACTAGGAAGTGGTGACGAGAGGGCGTTTTTGAGGGAGAGACTGACTTTATGTAGAACTTTGACGTTAAAAAAGCGTTGGTTCTAAAGCGGCCCCGACACGATTAATGGCGATTGTTAATGTGCTACGTTATTGACAATTGTAATTGGAGGTGCCATTGACGCACTTCAATTGCAATTGTCAATTTGTTTGCGCTGACTCTGGACTATCGTGATATGAACTCCCGGTCCTCTATATTGCGTGTGGTAAACGCCATGTTTTTTTTTCAGTGCTGTCAGACGCGCGAATGACGGAAACGATTGTCAATGACTCAGTTAAACAATCAATTGGCAACCTCAAAGGCTCCTGTCAATGAGCATCATTAAAATTTTTCATCAATTGCTTTCTACTACGTAAAGGATGATTCACGTTACACCGGGGCACGGTCAAAGATTGTTGCATATATTTTGTATGAAGTGATTCATGCTAGACCGGGCCCCGGCCGTGCCCCGGCCAAGGCACGGCCCGGTGGTGACACGGTGTAACATGAACGTGTGCACCGGGCTCGGACGTGCCCCGGCCGGGAAACAATTGCCGGTCAAACAATTGCACGGTCAAATATCTATAGTATACTTTTTGTATGAACTGATCCATGCTTGGCCGTGCCCCGGCCGGGGCCCGGTGGCGGCACGGTGACAGCCCGGTGTAGCATGAATGACTAGCCCGGTGGCCGTGCCCCGGCCGGGGCTCGGTGGCGACACGGTGTAACGTGAATCATCCTTATCTGCGATCGACAATCCCGTAAAACCATTTGACAATGACGTAAAATTGACAATCGCTTTTGATCGTTTCTGACGTAAACAAATAATGACATAATGACGTAAACAAAAGAATAACGAGGACTTACCTGATCCAATGCGTTGTTTTTGAGCCAATTCAACGCACACTGTATTGGTTTTGGAAGCGCATGTCCTGTCCTCTGCAATGACACAGTTAGTGGGACACCGAACACTGTTTTGTCTGGAATAGAAATAATAGAGTTTGAATAATGTCGGTCCTCGTTGTCATCGGATGGGACCAATAGGTAAAAGGAAGCGAGGAAGACCACACACACGCTGGGAGGACGAGATCGTCCGTCTGGCTGGATCACGCTGGTTAGAGATAGCGAAAGACCGAGAAAGATGGCACTCTCTGGAGGAGGCCTTCACCTTAGGGGTTCCAAATTACTAAAACCATTTAATGAATAATTTACTAACACTTATTGTAAAACTTGGGAAATTTAAGGGTTTTATTTTTTTGCAAATCCTATGAATCCAATCGTACTAATATAGTTTAATAAGTTTGGATGTCAGGATGTTAGTTACTCAATAACGCTAGAACGGTTGAGCGGATGTGGATGAAATTTGGCACAGAGATAGGTTATGGCCTGGAACAGTACAGTACACATATGCATGTGTGCGAAGCCGATGCCAGATGCTAATGATCTCAAAAAAAAAAAACAGTGGCAATCTGGGAGTGCCGACAGAAGTGAAAACTTGAACAAAACTGCCCAACGCATACAAAATATCTCGAAAACGGTAAGTACAATAGCAAAAATAACCAAAATTTGGGTTCCCTTTATAAATCGCCGTAGAAAGATCCCTAAGATCAAATTTCATATAAAAAAAATATGCCCAACGCGCCTCGCAATCCGCTACGAGTGCTACGACGCGTAATCGCGTAGCGGTCGGACGGTCGGTGACAGTTACGGTGTCGCTCGAGTTTAATTGATTTTTCCCATCTCAAAAATGCCCAACGCGCCTAAATAAGTGTTCACTTCAAAAAAAGCTTTAATCCGAACTTTTATTCACTATCAAAATAAAATCATCCCTTTCATAAAAATACCTGAAAGGTCTAATGCACAGGAAGACATTACTTACTAGATACATTTCAATATTTTCAAACCAATGTTCCCCAAAACATGTTAGGTACGTTAAAAGGGGAACTTGAACGGTTAACATTCATGGGATGAATAAACTTAATATAAATGTTAGTAAAGCTAATATGTACATTTCGATATCTGACGACCATCGGCTTATTTAATGTTAGTAATAATCTTCAAACGAAAATAAACCTTAACAGCGTAAAGTTAGAGTTCTATTTTGAACGTAGCTTTAAATAAATTCAGAATATATATTTCGGCTTTGAGTGAGGATAATAACGGCTTTTATGATTTAGTAGTTTTAAATGTCACATTGTAATATATTGGTTTTATTTGGTTTCCAATAACTTTCGTTAGGAAAACCCCTTTTTTCTCTACAGGTGCGGTATTGTTATGTTATCGGCGAGGGCTTTTGGATTAACTTTATTGGAAGGAAAAATATGATTTATATGATTTATGATATCGATTTAGTAAGATGTTGTTTTAGTGTTTGTGATTTTCTCTTCTCTTTTTGTTGAATCATTGTCATCTTTAAGCTTTTGCTGGGAAAAAAAATATGGGCAAAATCATTCCGTGCGTAAGTACACTCAGGCCCAGTATCTGTTACGATTACTTTGTTGCTGTGATTGGTCGAATTAATTTTCAATAGCCAATCGCATCACTTCACGAGCGTTTAATTTGTGACGATAATTTATTTACAAAGTTGATTCTGAGTAGAAAATCCAAAAAGTTTTTCCATGTATGCTTAAATTCTCCAGGGATATACCTACAATGCATCTTCTTACGGAAGAGTTATATTGAACAAACCTTTATAATCAGGAGTCTTGATCTTCCTGATCAATTTAGGTAGTTCCCAATTCCAGCCAGACTTGTGCGAAGGACAGTACCGTTCCATGCAGGCAGTCAGCCGGAGTAGTGCCAACTTCCTTAGGATGTGGAGCTGGCCACATGAGAGAGAAGACATTGGCCGGGACACTGGAAGAAAAGGAAGATTTGAATTAAGAATTTGTTGATGAATGTGTATTTCTTGAAGTGACTGGTATGAATGAGTAGGCATCTAGGTCATCCTCAGAGATGTGCCCTAACAAGGGTTGTACAGTGGGGGTTCCGGGATGGACTTTTAAGAGGTAACGGGGTTCCATGTGGTGATTTAGTGAGGTAAGAATCCCACACTTCCTGGTCTTTTTTCCAAAAGTCCAGGCGCTTTTTGATGGTTTTCCCCCGACAGCAAAAAAAACGGTATGCGGGTATTTGTTTACCAACTCCTTTGGACATTTTTTGACTAATATTTTCAACGTGGATATTCTTGAGAATTTCTGAACACAAAAATACACAAGAAATTTTAATGCCACCATGATTCCAGTGCGAGCGAGAGATGTAGCTATACGTTAGATAGCACCATCCTAATTTCGCAACGGGATCTTGTTGGAAATAATGCTAGGTACATTTTACGACTCCTGATTAGATATTCTTAAGGGTCGGGTCCTTTTGGCTCTACTTTGTTGAAATTCACAGAATGTACGACAAATTATACAAAAACAAATTGCCGGTACTTATCCTAATTTTGAAATACACTTTAAAGTTCAATCGGTGCAAAACTGAAAAGTTAAACTTTCGTGTGTCGGAGAATTGTTTCAGAATCCTTAATGCCTTATTATATAACTTACGGTATGAATCCGGGTCCTTCTGGTTCGGGGTTGGCGTTAAAGTGTTGTTAGCCTTCGGTCCACCGTTCAACGTATTTGTCCTAAACGAGTACCATCGCTGAATGTTGTTCCTGAAAATGAGAAGATTGTAGGTATTGTTTATTTATTGATAACCTGTGTTCTAATATAGTAACTTGGTCAGAGCGTGTCCTAGATTTCAGATTCAAGTTCAGGCAGAATTTTATTGGTTTTTATTTATTTTAACTTCATGTACAACTAATATATTGGCGGATTTAATGCAAAAAGTCATTCTCTATCAGTCAACCTTTGGGTTAAAGAAACTACTCTGTGGTAGGTGTACAATAATGAAACAAATGTATACGCTAAATAATAAACTAATAAATGTTATGACAAATACCAAACATTATAATAACGAGAACTCAAAATACAATCTTTCAGCACAGCTGACTTCAATGGTGGATGAGGTGATTAATATTTTACAGGAATATGAGCAGTTTCCTCTCGAATCTCTAATAACCATGAGAAAACCCATGATATCACATGTCTTATATAAATTTCTGAGGCTTCATCGGCCTCTTGACCGACATTAAAAGAACACCTATCATATATTTGTTTACTCACTTCTTACTCTTCATGTCCAGACTATCATCGTCATCATCTTGATCACCATCATGAGACCTGGACCCTGCGGAATTGGGACTGCTGTCCAGTTCAGAACTCCTGGACGCCGACTTATCTCTCTTGAGACTTCGGTCACGAAACCTGGAGACAATTTAGTAGAACATATAGTTTCTCTCATGGTAAATGGTGGAACTGATGACTTGAAATGAAGGTAGGTGTGAAAACCTGATAATCATTTCACAAAAACGAAAAAATGATGAACTAGCTCTTTAACTCCATCTCGCCTGAAGGCAAGCGCTGGAGAATGTTCCCTTTTTTTTTTTTTTTTTTTTTGGGGGGTGGGACATCATCTCATGACTTCTTCCGCTGTAGGGTGGAGCGGAAGGGCGTGTCAGACTCTTACTGACTAAAACCCACCCCTGTTCCCCCCTGCCCTACGCGCCCAGGGGCGAGGTAACTCTTTCGAATTTATCCTCCACCCCCGGGCAGGCATTGGCCGTGGCAGGCCCCGTCCTTTGCTGACAACTCTTTGAGGCGCGCGTGGAACACTACGCGCCGGTCGACTCTCGGGCCTGGTGCTGATCGGACGGCGAGTTACCCACTACTCGCCGTCCGCAGGCCCGGGTATGGAACGAGCGTGCCCAGTCGTTCTTAGATAAGTGCTGACTTCATATGTAGGTATATAAAACAATAACAACTCTAATTTGTTTATTAACGAATTTTTAAAAAACAATACCACGTGCAATAATTACCACCAACAGCGTAACATCGATGAAGTGACAACAGAGTCACCCAAGCTAAAGACACTACCATTACATTACATCACTAAATGGCACTTTCATAGCAATATTTCAATAACAAGTACCAAAAACTCCTACAACCGATCCAAATCTGGTCCTTAGATCCACAACCCACAGCACTTTCACAAAACGTCTTTACTACAAAACCTCACAATTCTCACACAATATATCGAATACAGCATAGTCGAGACTGACATTAGCATGCCAATCAGTTGTTTTAGCATTGTCCATTAGTGTGACACTCGTTTTAAAAGTAATGATTACCTGTCCGAGTAATTAGTCTTGACGTGGTAACGTCGCTTTCAAATATGGCGTCTGTAGTGGTGTCTGCATTTGAGTTGTTGTTTCTTACAACATCTTCTGTATGATGAGCGTTGTTTGGTGTTGTTGGTAAATAAATAACTACGAGTCTATTCTATGTTCCTGCTTGTGGTAAGTTGTTTGTGACATTTTTAAAGTGGCCATCTGCGTTTATTCTTCTTTTACCTACTGTTGATTTCATGTTTCTTGAAGTCTCTTTATTACTTTAACAAAGAACACTATTTCCCAGTCAGTCTTATTATTAATTTCGCTTCTATCTTTATTGTCTCTAATGTCGCTATAATGGCGTCACCATCATTAAGTCTGGTAATCATTATTATAGTAATTGTATTACGACTAGTTGTAGTCCTTCCTATATATTTACTGCAATGATTTTTTAAAGATTCTTCTATGAATACGCGTATTTTGATTCCCTATAAAGGCCTTTTTTACATCTCTGCCTCCAGTACCCCAAGTAATAATATGTTAAGTATCGCCTACACTTCGCTGAAATATGATCGAGACCTTTGATTTATTGAACAGCAGATGTGTATATAGGACGCTGGCAAAATACATTATCCCTTGTTTTGCAAGCGTCCTATTCAAACGAGGGTTCTAAGAAAGTTCCAATAATGTATCAACACGAATGGAGATTCTTGTGGATCTTAAATGTATTTTGGGTAGGACGGCATATACAGGTATTTAAATCCGAATGATTCAGTTTCTATAAGCACGATGACTGGACCCGGCAATATATAACACGCGAACACTCCAGACCGACAAGAAGGCCACTGAATTCGAGGAAGAATTGAACTCGTTACGATGGAGTATTGGAGTAAGAATCTTCTTACTCTAATACTCCATCGTAATTTCCATCGTGATTTGAGGATAACCCTATCTAGAAGAAGGCACGGTTATCCTCAAATCCGACAACCAGCTCTATTTCTGGGAGGTTGACCAGATGTCCCAATGTGCAAACGAGTTTATTGTTCATAAGAATCTTGTGAACAATCTGGTGAAGATCGAGAGTGTGTCGACCAGGGTGGCGTACCTTATACTCATAATATCGTTAAGAAGTGGAATACAATAGTTAAAGAATTAAGGGACTTCTTGAAAGGAAAAGACGACGTTGAAAATATGGAAATATTGTTTAACGCTTTCGGGTAAATAAATAGAAGAATGTCTGCTACATTTTAAGTAATCACCTTAACTTTGGAAATAGGATTAATACTCGTATATCATATTCTTAGAGATATTATATAGCACTTATATTTTCCGACAAGCAGGCCTTGACTAAAATATTACATGACCGTATATTAATTCTCTAGGGATGAATACCTGTAAGATCTAAGGCATATTTTGAGCATTGTATCCTAAAATAAATTTTTGTATATGAGCAGTTGCGCTAGTTTTATTATGCCTAAATCCTTTTCAAAGATTATTTTGTTGTTACGAATTTGAATGAAAAGTCGTAATCAATTTTCTAGTTGGTACAAAACTACTCCCTAAATAGTATAAAAAACGAAGTCGGTGTCTGCGTCTGCCTGTTTTTCCGCTTACTTCTAAAGCACGCAATGGATTTTGATGTAGTTTTCATTAATAGAAAGAGCAATATAGAAAGGTTTACGTGTATAATCTGTACCCGGGGCGGGCTGCTAATAACGAGTAAATGGCTAAAGCCCCTTGTTGATGTTTCAATTCTCGGCACTGAACTTAGCGTTGTCCAACAGTGGGCTTTGAATTAGGGATTCATATTTAGTTGTTGCCTAGTGTAAGTGAAAGCACGCATGAGATGCGTAACAATAAAACATAATAAGAGGACGGTTAGGTACTTACTTTTTTCCATCATTCCCTAAATTGAGCGAACTGGTCCTTATAGCCTGTCGTCTGTGATGAGTATGTCCTGGTGACTTCTGGACTTCTCGGAGTATTTCAGGGTCTGGCTTCAGTTCTACTGGAGAGGGAGGCTCAACGTAGACCTGGTGATAAAAAGACAATAATGTTGTACATTCTTTTTAGAATTAAGAGATTCCTTAAGCGAATATGTATTAAGCGCCTAGAAAAATTAAGTAAGCTAATAACGCGTGTGTAAAATACATTGCTATAAAGTTTTTTAACATAGACGTCAATAAACACGAATGAACAGTTAGTCACGACCTTCATCAGTACATGTTTAAGAAATGCCAAAACCAAATTACGAATAAAATAAAGTTCCTATTTAATTAAGATAATGTAGATCCTTTACGCAAACAACCAAGAAGAAGAATATAAGAAGAAATTATTACCCAACTTGAAACGTGATAGCACAAAGTTCCATCTATGACAAATATGTTATTAAGTAGCCTCGCAAAGTAGGTAAGATTACATCGCTCGAGATATGCCAAACTTGGGTAGGTAATAGTTGAAGCTCTAGTGAGTTCCCGCGAACTATTCGAGGTAGTTAAGAAGCACTATAACTTTCCTTGCAGAAATGGAGAACGTAACATTACTGTTAAGCCACTACAATATGTTTCGCTTAAAGCAAATAAATTATTTACGATTTAATGGATTAGGGCTTAGCTTACACTCTATTTCAAGCCCTGTTGTCGTTTCAGGATAATCAAATAATGAAAAGTTAAAACCTTAATTGCTGCAAGTGCGACAGGTAATGACACTTGTAGATCAAGGTACAAATATACCGATCCCAAGAGCATAATATATACAAATTACAGTATTAGTCAATTCAAGGACAAAGTCTCATACATATGTTATATTGAAATCATCTAATAACTCACTCACCTCAGCATTTTGATGAATATTAGTATTATGATCTTTATAATAATTATGTCTCCAACTCGCAGGCTGGCACTCCGAATCACTGAGAGCACTGGAATCTTCATTCTTGATCCCTCTATGGAAGATCCTCTTCGCTCTTCCTAGTTTTGACTTCGAACCCTTATTGCTGGAACTCATGCTTCCATCCGAGGCATAACTTGAGCTGTCATCTCCAAAAGGAGCGTTTAGGACAAATGATTGTTCTAAAGGAGCTATTGGGGATGGAGGCATTACTGTCATAGGTGATGGAGGCTGAGTTCTGATTGCTGGAGCATGTAAAGGAGAATTATTAAAATCTGGGAACGGGAATGCTGTAGGCGTTGTAGGAGTCATGTCAATGTAGCTAAGGTCAGCATATTTGTCCTGCTGAACATCTAGGAAATGGGGGGAGGAAACGATGACTTCTGTGCGGTTCTGCCTTTTTCTTCTTCTTGTTTTGAGGGATTCCACTCTTCGGAGTAAAGCTTTAGCTCCGTCTCGGAGTCTTTCGGAGCCTGTGCGTCGGAAACGTGTACCTGTTTCCTCTTCATCTTCTTTGTCGCTTGGTAACTGAATCACTGTTTGGCCTGGTACTGTTAATCTGTAACAAATAAAAAGTACTTTCTTTATATGGAGTTTAATATATTCATAATATGAAGGAAGCTTCATCCTGGTAGCAGGTTGGCAACTCTTAAGTGAAAACTTGAAACATACATCTTAAACAACCTAAAGAAGCATTTTGCAACGCAATAAGGAATCGCAAACACCATCTTAAACCACACTAACTCATCTCCGTAAACTTTCAGAAGGCCTATTATGGTGCCAAAGTTATGCCAAACTTTGGACGCTCAAGTACAAAGTTTTGCTGGAACTCGTCAAACTAATAGAGAATAAATTATTTCCATTATAATACAAAATATAGGCGTGTATTAATTAAAGCTAAGGTGGTTTCTCAATAATGGCGTTACCAAAGTTGTTGAAAAGGTTATTATTAGACCTTCGTCCCACGGAATCTTAATTTAGATTAAGGCATTCGAAACTTTGTGGTAATCATGGAGTTTCTAGCCTCTTCTTCATTTTAGGGACACTCTAAAAAGGACAACGACTTGTCTGTAAAATAGCGTAAGACCCCAGAGCTGTCAAATATGACTTATTTTCTGATTAACAAAATGAGTGGGATTGAATAGTGTTAGTTAGCATTTTGAACGTACGCACACCTGTTGTCTGTCTGACTGACTCTTAGTCGACATTTGAAAAGTGCCTGATTAAGGTTGAAAACAGTTGATTTGAGTTTGACTATGGTTGTATTAGTTAGATAGTAGACTTAGTTATAATATCAAGATGTAACATTGAGATAGTTGGAGCAGCTGCATGTCGAGCACGTTGGGCAGGGCAGGCTATTATACACCAGATGTCACTTGACAAAGAACTAGCCATCTGTCTACCATGTAGCGACATCTATGTCGCCACATACGAACTAAAGTCCCGCAAACCTCCATCAAAAATGGTGGATTCTCCGCCTATATGGTTTTCATTGATGACCTTTATGTATTTATGGTAGTTGTAGCGCCTTTTAAAAGGTTTTTTGATGTCATTTAAGTATTAAAATACCTAATTAGAGTAGAAATATTTATGTCTTGAGTCTGTTAGTGGAAACAGAAATTGTAAGAGCATACCGATATCGAGTTATAAATTTTTAAATGAACAGAAATAAATAAAAATCTATTTGAGTTAGATTATCAAAAAATAATGGTGACGATTTTTTTCTTTTTTCTCGTAATCAAATATAATATACATAGTTCAAATTTATAAAAAAAATACCTATACTTACAGACTAATTAGGTACGGTATTTTTGTACCCGAGAATCATCCCTAGACTCTCCGAAAAACAAGCTTATTTACGATGTTATTTTCTTACGAGGAATATCTTCAATTATAAGTCTCACTGTACTCAGTAAAGAAAATAATTCTGAAATAAGCTTCATTCACTTTCTGGCTGACGGATTAAGGCGTAGGGCCTTAATATCGACCAAGTGGCGCCCTCATTGGATAAAAAATCGTAGCATAGCATAGAAAATAAATATTAAAGAATCCTACGTCACGTTTGTTACAAAGAGGATAAAGTATTTTTACGTTGTTAAAACAGGACTCAAAATGTAGTAAGCAAAAGTGTCAAAACCAGCCGTTTTGACACTTTTGGAATTCGTGGAATGGCAACAAGGTAGGCTAACTTGCAGTGCGTCTAGATGTCCGATGGTAGAAGGGGGCCGGTGGGATGAGGTCGTGGAGTTCTTGGGCACACTGTTCGAAGTACATTCTGTAGAAGACCGACAAGCAGGCAACCTTGCAGCGATGAGTCAAGTTGTGAAGGTTGGCATCCACTAATTTTACGTCGCCAATGAGCCTCTTAGCTCTGCGTTCCACTGAGTCAAGAGCAGCAATCAGTTGATATATCAGTCAGTCTTTCAGGACTTTGAATTTTATATAATAATATATATATTTATGTGAATATATATTAATTTTAACATTATATGTGTAGGTTTATTTAATTCCTTAGTTTAAGACTTCTCGAACTCTTTTTTCTGTTTTTTACACACTATTGTCTACATTTCTTTTTCACTTCTCCTTTCGCCGGTCTGCTGGCAGAAATTTCTTTAGAAATTTATAGCTTCTCTCTGTGTGTACATAATTTGTTAAATAAATATATAGTCCTCTTTACCGTATTCGGCGACAGCGACCCAGACTACTTCTCCTTCCTTTCGTGAGCTGATGACTGGCAAAACCAAATTTGGTTTTGAACCCGGTCACGAAGAGCTGATCAGCACCGTTGTACGAGTATGTGTAGGTTATATGAAGGCTTTGGGATATTTTTGCGTATTTGGCGCTTCTTGTCTAGGTCTTCAAGACTATTGGTTTCACAGCATTATATACAGATATGACCACCTCTTTACACCCTGTATAAAGATTAGGTTTCGTCGGAAATATAATTAAACCCATTCCAAATCACACATGACTCCGTTTTCGATTACCATTACTAGAAATTCTGAACTCCAATCAAAACGAACCCTTCAGAAATAATATTATAATATTATTTCAAAATGTAACCTTGTCGACAGTTAAACATTTAACTTGTGACTGGGGGCGTCAAAAGGTTTCGGGAAATTAGTTTCAACGCCAACACGAATATTAGTTAAATGTATTATAATTATAATTTATCTTCTGTTCATTTGAACAATTTAATTTGGATTAGCGTACTTTGCTTTGTAAGCCAATTATTTCTGTATGATATTTTTTCATAACTGACTGGGGTATATAATTTTGATTCAGCTTTTTTTGCTTTTCCTAATTATTTCTATTCCTTTTTCGGTTTTTTCTTTGTTTTTGCTGTTTTCTTTTTACTTTCCTTATTTGTGTTTTGTAATTAAAGTTACTTGTAGGATATAGTATAAGCATTAAGCATATTAAGCGTATAATGTTCCCACTGCTGGGAAACAAGCCTCCTCTCTGTGAGAGGGTTTAGCCGCGCGGACCCAATGCGCTTTATAGTCATTGTTGCTGATTTACTTGTTCAATATCTAAACTAAAATTAGAGAATCGCTGTCTTTTACTAAAAGGCCGTGCGAGAAAAGGACGGCTATAGCTATGAACAAAGTTAGAGATGTCAAATTAGTTTACGCCTTGCGCTAAACCGTGTTTTAAGTCGACATGTTTTTACGTGTGCCCTTAATATGTATGGAAATATTATTTCAACTAAATTTGACAGCTCTAATTTACATCCGTCTCTTTCTTGTTGTACTTATTAGAAAGAAAAAGATAGCAATAGCCTAAATAAGTTTAGTTTGTGCACACACAATCGGCACTATTGACTGCTACTGATAGTACAAATATTATTTCCAATCTAACTAAACAATGAAATGGTTGTTTTTCTTTCAAAAGTCAAACAACGTGTGAGTGATGCCTTTATTTGACCCTCCTTGAAAATCTGAAAAGTTTTTCATTCAGTACCGGCTTTTTCATTTGGATAAACGTTCAATAAAGAGAGCACAAAGTTGGGTTTTGGGTAGTTAGGTATTTAGGAACAAAGCATTAGGTAGGTAGCTACCTAATGCTTCGTTTTTTTAATAAAAGACTCGACTTGTATTTTTTTTCGAATGAGGTCTTCATAGTAATTACCTATATGTATGTAGATAAGTTTAGAGTAGCAACACTATTTTTTTCCTCTGCCCACTCTGTCCCACGGCTGGGCAAAAGCCTCCTCACATCTTTCCAGCTCTCTTTATGTCTTGTCCTCTCCTGCTCATAATAATTGTACTTTTATATTTTGAGGAAAACGTTAAAAGAGAAAAATTGACAACAGCGACGAACTTTCACATGAAGAAGAATGGGAAGTAAAAAGAACACAATAATCTAAGTGTATTTTTAATCAAATTGAGTGCTCGTGTGGACAACGAGATCAACAATACCAAAACAGACATAAAAGCTCAAAGGACCAATTTGATTCCCTTCACTGATTCTTAAAAGCCTCTGTACACAAACAAGCATCAACTTATCAGTCAACTTCAAACAATCTTGATGATAGATTGAAAGTAAAAAAAAAAAACTTTTTATGATCCACCGAAAAATAATCACATTACACAGTAATCCCATTAACAAATTAGACTAACAGCAAAAATTTTCCAATACTTACATTTAATTAACTGTTATTGTTCTTAAGTAGAAAGTTTCGCTTCCGTAGTACGAGTATCATTAGAAAGTATAATTTTTTGGAGTATCTTTTTATCTCACTTTTCTAAATGTAAGTGATTCGAATGCATATTTTACAATGTTAGCAACACAGAACTAGGAATCGCTGTGCCGGTAGAGACGGCAATAAATCTACCTAGCCTTTCTTTCCAACTATGTTAGATTCGGATTCCAGTTTATCCGAATGAAGTGGAGTACCATTACCTCTACAAACCAGTAACTGTGTAACTGTGTACATACTCCTTGGCAAGATGGATGACTCTCGACATGTAATGGTTGGTCACGAGCACATCTCTCTCGCTCGAGACGGCAGTAGGTACTTATAAAATTCGTGCCATAATTTTAAACACTGGTGTCAGTTTTGGCTCAACTTCACAATAAGGGATCCCGAGTAGACTCTTCAATTTTTTGTTGTGCAAAGTACTTGTTATCTTGAGTAATTTCAAGTTTAGGAAATAAATACTTTCGGAGATAAAAAATATCAAACTTTGATAAAATAACCTCAAATTTCGCACTATTTTATCACTTTTGACGTAACTTTGACAGGTAGGGTTGCTAATTTAGGGAGTTTTAATAATGCGTTTTGTTTTTGCAAATTATAAGTTGACGCGTAGTTTGTTTTTTTTGTTTAAATTTGCTTTAGATTTAGTTATTTTATTTGAGTTTAATAATTTCTCAGTGATTTCTGTTTTTTTGGTGACCAACTACGAAAATTTTGATTTATTGACAATCTAAAGTTATTATTTTTTATTCTGATGGTATCTGCTACAGGTGAAACGAAACGCAAAATTTATTTGGCGCCGTTATATGATTTGTTAGTGTCATGTTATTCAATGTCTGTACTCGCGTTTGAGAGCATTTGCCATCGCGCTTGAGAACTTAGGATGCAAGAGCGAGCGAAGCGAGCTCGGGACTTAGGGCACCCCGACTCGGACAGGTTAGGTTAGAAGGGGATGGCGGGGTCAAGAGAGCGAGCGAAGCGAGCGAACAGACCCCGCCATCCCCTTCGTGGTTATTTTTTTATAAACCACTCAGAAGTAGGAGCCCCGCGAAGCGGGGCTCCGGCGACACGTGGCTCTATCGACATGCAAACCTAAAACATTATAATAAAATAAAAAATGCCTTTGCCCTTCGACGAATGACCTTGACCTTCGGCTTTTCGGGTGTTAATCTTGACCTTGAAGATGCCATTGATCGTATTATTGCTTGGAAATAGTCTAGAAATAGTCCGCGATTGACGCTAAATGAAAGTTCTTCCCAAAAACATAACCTCAAAATTAGATTTTTAAAAATTCATAAAAAAAAAACTAGGCATTTCCTAAACTTTTCCCCCACGGGGGAGGGGTCTACCCACCTCCTCCCCCCCTCCCCCCTCCCAAATATATACATATATATATATACCCTTATTCCGAAGTCCTTCCTCAGTTTTTTTCAGTTCTCATTGCATCTTCGCCATTCAAAGACGTCAATTTCTATGCGCCAAGCCAAGCATGTCATCGTGTTCTCGAATTATGACACAAATGGTCATAATTCGAGAAGACGGTGACATGCTTGGTTTGTATGGACGAGGGCTTTATGAAATGACGTACAATAGATGGCATTAATGAGGCGTCAGATCCAGACACGTGTCGAAACGCTTCAGATAATGTCAAAAACTGACATAATGTCAAGTTGACGACAACGTCATTTTTACGTCATTATTTTTTTTTATTTTTTTATTATGTTTCGTTTTCAAAGTAAAAGACCTAACTCCAAAGTGGCGCCAACTATCGGCGTAAATTTTCTCGAAAAAGTGTTGAGTAAGCCATCGCTAGCAAAGGCCACCGAGGCGTCTATTTGCTCTGTGGTTAACGAATTTAGAGTTCCTTATTATAAATAGGTTTTACACCGAAGACAAATGTATAATGTCCGAAGATAAATGAAAATTAGGTTCAGATTAATATGGATTTGTTCGCAGTAATTTTCTGTGAATGGCTGGACATAGAATAGATGTTATTAGGAGTCGTGGGTGTAAGAGGCGATCAAGAAAATTATGTGAGGTGGGTGATTACTGATTACGATACAGCGCGGAACTTGGTTGTTGGCAGAATTGAATTAATAGGTCTTTTGGCTGAGTTGATTTAGGTAAGTAGGTTTTCGCATGGTCGGGCTCGACGTTCATTCATTGTTCACTGGTATTTTTTTTCCAAAGTATTTACAAATATTTTGAAAAAATCATCATCATCTCATGTAGAAGTATTAGAAGAGAGAGAGATTATTGGTACCCAAGATACAAGCTTGCCTAGTTTAGGGCCAACGTAAAAATATTTGTACTACTGTTCTATATTAAATAAATTGGGAGTCTTTAAGTCAAGAGCGAATAGGTTACTTCTAGGCAAGCGTGCTCCATCTTCAACCACATCATCGCTTACCATCAGGTGAGATAGTGGTCAAACGCGTGCCTATCAACAATAAAAGAAAAAAAAAATACTATTATTTATTTATTATTATTAGACCAATATAATCATGAGTTGAAGTGGGCAGGGGCATGTTGCTGTCGATGGGGTCGAAAAGTTCTAGAGTACCGGAAAACGCATCGTTGGAAGGTCTACCATAAGGTGGACCGATGACCTGGTGAGGGTCGAGAGGATCTAATCAATGCGAGACGCACAGGACTGGTCGTTGTGGCGACACTTGGGGGAGGCCTATGTCCAGCAGTGGACGTCTTTCAGCTGAAATGATGATGATGATGAATATAATCAACGTCCTTTTCAGATTGCTGAATTTATTTCATTATTGGTAACTTTCTAGTAATTAATAGTTTCTAATGGCGTGTGGGAATACCACCAACTTCCACACTGACAAATAAGTAGGTACCATACGCCCCTAAAAAATATTCACACATCTTCCACACGGTTACAAAAATCATTACATGCCCTAAATCATTGCTGACTTGACTGTACCTGCGCGCAATTGCACACGTAGCTAACTTCGCACACGCCATTAAATTTGACGAATACTACAGGGTGTAACGGAAAGGTGTGGTCATATTTTAAGAACCGGTTCTGCCCAAGGATATGAACAGCTTTTTCTATGAAAAAATAGAAAATTCCATAAAATAAAATTGGACTTTCCATACAAAGTTATCATCAGCTGATCAATATTTGTATGGGAAGTAAAATTTTTTTATTAGAATTTCCTCAAGTTTTCTTGAAGAAAGTTGTTCATATCGATGGGGAGATGCAGTTCTTAAAATATGACCACACCTTTCCGTTACACCCTGTATATAACTGTACAATCCATTTATTGTATTTTCAATTTTCACAGTTTTACTTAACCATTCAGCTATTGCGTTTCAACTCATAATTGCCAAGTTAAACCTTCCCTAGGGATCGTACATCGTCAGGTGTGTTCGAACTTGGCAGTGTATTCGTACTCACTCAATTATCGTGCCAAATTCACACGCTAACAATTAATGCTACATTAAGAGCTTTCCGCTCTGAATACGGGCGCCCTTTATGTAGGTTATTGGGGCCGACGCAATACATAAGGAAACGGTCTGGTTGTAAGAGGTTTCTATAATTTCTTTTAGGTAAAAGTTTATGTTTTAATCAGAAACTTTTGCAGTGAAATTTTTGTTTACTGCCACTTTTTGGCTTTCACAGAAAGTATAAAGTGGCAGTTTCAATGGTGTACTAAGCTAACAAAACTCAAAAACAATTAGAAAAAAATCAAAAGTCATTTATTTAAACTAGGTTGATAGCCAGCACTTTTCGACCGTCAAAGTTCTACGTAAAGACTGTCAGACAAAATCCCCCAAAAATGCCTTCCCGTCACCACTTCCTAGTTTTTTCAGCTGGGAAGAAGAAGTGAAGTGAAAGATTTTGTCATTTAGAAAGTGCTGGTTCTCAGCCTAGTTTGAATAAATGATTTTGAAAGATTACACGCCTTTTGCATTTTATATATTTTTTTTAATAACATTGCATTTCCAATCCATCTTGCTCTCCGCTCACACACAAACCTAGCTCCCTTAACAACCTATCATTACTAAAGGTTTAGCAATCCAAAACAGAAACGTGATAGGTGAAAGGACCACACTACGACGACGGACGGGCGGACGTTTTTAGCAAACTGTCTTTATGTAGAACTTTGTCTTTTAAAAAGTGCTGGTTCTCAACCTGGTTTGAATGAATGACTTTAAAAGATTACAAACCTCTTTCATTTTTCAAATTTTCCATTTATTTTAAATAACTTTGCATCGCCAATCCGTCTCGCTCTCCGCTCGCACACAAACCTAGTTCCCTTAACAACCTATCATTACTAAAGGTTTAGCAATCCAAAACAGAAACGTGATAGGTGAAGGGACCACACTATGTGGAACAAATGGACTGTGGGCTTAATTATAGTCATTGTGGCCCGGACCGTCACTTTGACGATGTTTGCTAAGGGACCATTATGAGGCTCTTAGTCAATAGAGTTACTATTAGTAGAAAGGGCGTGTGATGGCAACAGAAGCCTTAGGAGATACAAGGGTAAGAAAATGTCGCTTGTTTGTGATTTAGGTGCTACTTAAAGGTTAATGAAAAGCTACTATCCTATTTTTTAAGGTTCCGTACCAGAAGGGTCCAAACGAGGCCCTTCTCCTTCTTTTCGTGTCGTGGTACATTTATAAGGGTTATACTGTTTGGGCACAGTAAATAAACACGTTTATAGCGGCGTCTTTACTAAATTTAACACTAGGGTCATGGGGTCCGAGTGCTCATCGAGTTTTTCGTGACATCAGCAAGCTTTTAGTCTACTCTTCACGTGACCAGAGGGTTGGGCTTTTTTTAGCCAAAGCATCAGCATTGCCATTCAACGTGGCAATGCTGCCAGCGTTCTGGGCACTTTTCCAATTGACAGCGATGTGGACGACTTTTTCGATGCCCAATGAATTATACGCCTCCCTTTTTTATGCTTAAAGTTTTTTTGTATTTTTTTAAATTCCCTAGTACCTGTAAAACAAAGTGGAAAGACGCTTACCCACACATAAACACAAACACAACTGCTAACAAAATATATACGGCAATATTCCTTCGCAACTCTGTCGACTGGAAGTGTGCCCAAAAGACTGGCGGTATTGCCACGTTGTATGGCAATTGCGATTTTAATGAAAGTTAGTTTAACTATCTTCACAAGCCACTAAAGTACCTAATGGGTTAGTTCCGTAATGCCTATTTAGTAAGTAATAGACAGTTGAGACCTTTAACCTCCATTTAACTTACTGTTACGTCTTTGTCCGATGCCGAAACGATTTGATTTGATAGATTTTAAAGTACGACTTAGGGCTATGGAAAACATGTTCGTAACAGAGTTACCACGCTCCTGGGCACTCAGGCAAGGAAGGAACAGGGGTGGGTTTTAGTCAGTAAAAGTCTGACTCGCCCTCCCGCTCCAACCAGAGCGGGAGAAGTCATAGGATGATTTCTCAACCCCAGAATTAAAAAAGGGCTATGGAAAAGACAATACCATGTCGTTTCATCACCATTCACCACGGCTCTCAAAACGGTGAAGGAAAATATCGCGAAGAAACCGACATGTCTTGGAACCAAAAATGCGAAGACATGTGACATCCACCAACCCGCACTGGGCCCGCGTGGTGGATTACCTTGCCCCATTCCCTCTCCTAGAGAGGAGGTCCGTGTCCCAGCAGGTGTAGCATGACCAATTCTATCTCTATTCTACCAAGAATAGACAAAGTTCTTTATATCTAACTTGACATCTTTTCTGCCCGAGCATCATGCTTTACATTGTAGACTTTTGTCGACTGAAGAATATATAAACATTTCTTCTCTTCAGTTTTAACATCGCCATGCTTAGGACGGTAGAAATCTTTATACAATCTGTCATTTTGTCTATTCTTCCGTCGACAAAACCCGTTTCTATGGTGGTCATGCTACGCGTGCAGCAGTGAGAACATTATAAAGCTGATTATGTTAAGTTTTGTCGTCTCTATACTTAAAGTTGTCTACATGCGGCAATAATATTAAAGAAACGACTGTAATATAATTGTGATTAGACCTGTCGTACTGTATGGATCAGAATGTTGGGTTGTGAAAAAGACGGATGAAATAAGATTGCATGTGGCGGAGAAGAGAATGTTGAGATGGATGTGTGGAGTAACGAGAATGGATAAAGTGAGAAATGAGTACATTAGAGGTAGTTTAAAAGTGGCGCCAGTCACAGAAAGTTGAAAGGGAACCGCTTATCTTGGTATGGTCATGCGAAGAGGAGGGATGAAACACATGTAACTAAAAGAGTTATGAATATAAATGTTGGTGGATGGAGAGGGAGAGGGAGGCCAAAGAAAAGATGGATGGATTGTGTGAGGAGTGATATGAAAGAAAAGGGAGTTAGTGATGAAGCCAAGTAACATGGGATAAGGCAGGAAGATGATGATGACTGTAATATAACTGTGGTTAATACCTACACCGATTTGAAACATGTCTAAGCAAACCCACGTGCTTAAAACTTTGCATAATAAGTGTATGTGTGATTCCTTAATTTTTAGCAGATTGCCCTAGCAGGAGGATTATGTTTTTTTAAGTCTTTTCATGGCTTAAGAATAATTCAATCACGCATTGGTCTTTTCATGAATATTCTTGAAGTTTGAGATGATAACAATAATATACATTAAGTACCTTCAGTAATAACAGTCGCACGGGTCGATCCATCAGGTTAAGCTACGCTTGCCGGGGTTGGTCCATGGATGGGTGACCATCTTTACATACCGAGACTTCTCCATGCCTCGGAAAGCACGTTAAGCCCCGGCTGTCAATCGTGGATCTTTGACAGTCGTTATGGGTCGTCAGTAGCCCGAAAGTCTGACAGTCTTACCAAGGGGTATCACATTACACAGTAACTGGGTTGTGGTCAGATAGGCAGTCGCTCCATGTAAAATACTGATATTCAGCTGCATCCGGTTAGACTGGAAGCCGACCCCAAGATAGTTGGGAAAAGGCTAGGCAGATTGGGGCAGATTGATTACAAGAGAGCATTTTGTGAGTACCTACAGCAACTTTATATAAAAAACTTTTTTACAAAAAAAAAAACAACCGACTTTCAAAAAAGAAAATACACTAAAAATTAAAAATAACTTTAATTTCGGCAGTCGGTCTTTGTATTTTATTTCTTTTGACACCGACTTCCGAAATTAAAGTTATTTTTAAATTTTTAGTGTATTTTCTTTTTTGGAAGTCGGTTGTTTATTTGTAAAATATTTTTTATTTTTCACTTTTTAGTTGATATACCCCAGAACTAAAAACGCCAATAAAATGGAACGTGGAATTTAAACATACTCGTAATTGGAGAAACCCAAAACGTCATCTAACTATACATACGAGTATTTTTCGTTTTTGTTCAATTTTTCAAAAAGCGTTGAAGCAATTTCGATAAAAATTATATGGGACCACCTCGGGAGTATATTCATTCGGATACGAAAAGAATTTTGAAAATCGGTCCACAACTGACAGAGAAATCTGTGGACATACATAAAAAAAAACATACATACAGCCGAACATAGAAACGCCTCCTTTTTCGAAGTCGGTTAAAAATCAGTTACCCACAGAATCAGTTACAAGTGATTACTTAAATTACTCGTATCGAAAGTCCCTCCACTCATAAATCATCTAAGTATACAAACATGGCAACGCGTAACAAGCTTATGTCTCATAAAAACAATAGCCCCAGGCGAGAATCGAATCTTCCATCGTCGGCCATCGTACCAAAAAATAATAAACACAAAATTTCATAACGCAATCGTTACTTAACAATATAAAGAAAACGTCTCACCATAATAGCATAAAAGAAGTGGCGGTCATCGACATTTTAACTGATAGAACTGATCCAACAATACTGTCAGTCAGAACTGATATGAATCCGTTCCGTTACGCGTCAGTATCATTCCACTTAACATTCCTATCAATCAGTTGTAACAATCAAATTAATAAGCTCGACTACAATATCTATAATCATCTGAGTGTTAATGAGGATGGGCGTGTGGGCTGTAGAAACAGCGGGCTTTTAAGAGGGAACAGAGCCTGCGAGGAATTTGAAAAATAGGTATTTGAAGAAACTATTGCCGTCGTGCTGCTTAGGGCTGCCCCCGTAGAGTGCGATAGCAGCTGTGCTCAGACCGATTTTATCACAAAATTTTTGACGAGAACGACGTTTCGTATTCCCCTTTTTTCTCCTCGAAAACTGAGCCGATTCAATAATTTTTGTCATATAATTTTTAAGTAGGTCTACTACTCTAATCCTATTAAATGTTTTATGGTAAAAAAAATAGAATAGTTCTGGTAGTCCTCTAATCACGGCGGTAAAAATGGGCCATTTTTTTATTATGAAGGGTCATTTTTTCTTTAGTTATTAGTGTTGAAAAAAAGGAAATGACAGGGCGTCTACAGCAGACCTTGACTTTAAGAAAAAAAATGTTGTTATTCAGGGAGAAAAAAGGGGAATACATTTGTATGGAGAATCGCAGCCCCTGTTCCCTCTTAAGCTGAAGCGATTTCAGTGCATAAGTAGTAGGTTTTATTCACAAATTCTACAATGTAGCGGAAAAAATGTATGCCATTACTGTTCCCGAAATAAATAATGTTATTGAATTGAAAACCCTAACCCTTCGAGGAATACCAGCATAATGATACCTATGTATGTGGTATTACATATTAGTTAATAGTTATTATATAGGTAGTAATCACTCGACTAAAGCGATTCGATTATTATTTATTGTTGTATAAGTCTGCACCGCCAAAGTGGCTTTAGTGGCCCCAACCTAACAGTACTTCTGAGTCTTCACACTAAAATAATTGGCCCTTGATTGCGCAAACGATTGATATTTGAGTACCAAAAGGCATCAGCTTACTGTTTTATAATTAAATTGATATTCGCTGCTATAAGATATGTTTATGTTCTTAAATTATATTGACGCCTGATTTGATAGAGTCATTGCAAGGGCTTTTTCAAGAGGAAGCGTACAGCTATAAAAAATCTTTTTTACAAAAAAAAACAACCGACTTCCAAAAAAGAAAATACACTAAAAATTTAAAAAATTCTTTAATTTCGGAAGTCGGTGTTTGTCATCATCATTCTCCTGCCCTTGTATTTTAGTGTATTTTCTTTTTTGGAAGTCGGTTGTTTTTTTTTAGCAAAAATGATTTTTATTTTTCACTTTTTAGTTGTTATACCCCAGAAATGAAAACCTCAATAAAATGGAACGTGGAATTTAAACATACTCGTAATTGGAGAAAATCAAAACGTCATCTATGTATACGTATTTTTCGTTTTTGTTCAGTTTTTCAAAAAGCACTGAAGCAATTCGATAAAATTTATATGGGACAACCTCGGGAGTATATTCTTTTGGATCAAAACGGTCCACAACTGACAGACACAACGGTGGACCTATATAAAAAATATATATAAAAAAACATACATACAGACGAACATAGAAACGCCTCCTTTTTCGAAGTCGGTTAAAAAGTGGAATTCCCTGCCGAAGTCTGTGTTTCCTGGATGCTACAACGTAAACCGCGTTCAAGTCAAGAGTGAATAGGTTACTTCTAGGCAAGCGTGCTACATCGTACAACATTTTACAATATCGCTTACCGTCAGGTGAGATAGTGATCAAGCGAGATGAGCCAATCAATGTTAAAAAAGGATGTTTTGCAGTGATGCTTTTCACACAAACTCAAACTTTATTCCCTGGGGATAAATATGCCATAATATGACTAATGTCTTTTGCAAAGTGTCCACTTTCGGCGTTTGCCTTAAGATCCACTTTCATTAATAACTCTTTTTAATTAACAGACTTCAAAAAGAAGGAGGTTATCAATTCGAATGTTTGTATTTACATAACTCTGTCATATATTCACAGATTTACAAAATTCTTTTTTGTTCGAAAGGGGTTTATTCCGAAATGGTCCCATTTAAATTTCATATAGATCTGATGATGAGTTTCGGAGACAGACAACGGAAATCTTCAAAAATTGACAGAAAATTAACCGCGATTGCTGCGATCGTATGTATATGTACCTATTGTTAACACAATTTAATGGAGAACCACGACTAAAAATTGAAAAATAAAAAAAACTTTTTTACAAAAAAATAGAACCAACTTCAAGTGCAAAGTAACTTTAATTTTGGAAGTCGGTGTCAAAAAACGAAGAAATAAAATACAAACACCGATTGCCGAAATTAAAGTATTTTTTTAATTTTTAGTGTATTTTCTTTTTTGGAAGTCGGTTGTTTTTTTTTTGTAAATAAGTTTTTTTATAGCTGTACGCTTCCTCTTGAAAAAGCCCTTGCAATGACTATCAAATCAGGCATCAATTAAATTTAAGAACATCAACAACAATCACATCTTATAGCTACGAATATCAATTTAATTATAAAACAGTGAGCTGAAGCCTTTTGTATCTCAAGGTGTTCCTGGTTTTGTGTCTTCGGTTTTTGACACCGACTTCCGAAATTAAAGTTATTTTGCACTTTTTTTGGAAGTCGGTTCTATTTTTTTTTTTAAGTTTTTAGTATACGCCTTTTCTTTCATTCTTTTTCTTATGACTGAGAAACCATCTAGGCAAGTCTTTTTCATTTTGGTTTCTACATCCTCATTCCCTTCATTCTTAGTACCCAAGTCAATTACCAAAATCTACATAAACACCTTGTTGTTTCGAAAGATTGATTGCCTCTGAACGCTGAACGCATACGCTTTGCAATGTTGAAAGCATACGCTTTGCAACACGTCCTTTGAATCGTCAAAGACTCGAAATCTAGCACAAACAAAACGCAATTCCTGCAAATTGTGCTAGCTTCCATGGAGTCATTG
Source organism: Polia nebulosa (assembly GCA_951329385.1). Lineage (NCBI taxonomy): Eukaryota > Metazoa > Arthropoda > Insecta > Lepidoptera > Noctuidae > Polia > Polia nebulosa. Next base: position 6,431,878 of record OX589609.1, read on the forward strand.
GAAGCTACAGATTGGGAACGAAATTGAAATAATATTGATCTTCCTTCATTACAAAGGTGCCTTGGAAATCAGGAAATCGAGGTAGTTGCGAAAAACATTATAATCAGTGACAATGCTTTCATTTTGTCAATTCAAAAGAATTCACTGCCTATATTTCGTTGTAGAGCTTTTTTTTTAAATAAAATTTATTATTGTTTATAAAAACTAAAAATTATGCTTATTTAGAGCCCCCTCATTTGATATCCTTATCATGGGAATGCTTATAAAATAACTAGAGCACCATCTTTGGGATTCCGGCCTAATGGATTTAGAATGACGTTTCTTAGCTCACCATGCATTGTCATCCAAACTAAACATGTAGTACACAAAATTTCAGCTCAATCGGAAACCGGGAAGTGGGTCAAATTTTACTTCTAAGATTACAGGTGACAAGAAGAGACAGGTCACGCTAGTGTTATAAGAATAAAAATATTTATTTGGAAAACATCTGTACACATACAAGAATTTAACGTGCATGCAAGATAACATAGATATTATTAAAAATAAACAATAAATACGTTCAGACATGTTTGCCTACATACCATGGCGTGCAAATTTTATCAATGACTATTATCCAAAAATGACCCAAACAGAACAATAAAATAAAATTGTTACAAATGTCAACAGTAAAAATAATAATGTCATTCATAATTATGGGGAATTTCCGTCAAAATCCTTTGGAATATGATTTACAGGAAGATTAGGAGTTTCTCTACACGACAAGTGGGAGAACTAATACACCTCTGCATATAACATTTTAGAGAGTACGTGCTACCCAACTTGATGTCAAATACATCTAGAAATAAAAACAAGTGAAAACGAAAAAAAACACTTAGAACACAAAGAAATTGGGTTAGCTTCCTTTTGCTTTCAAGAATTCCTACTCCGTGTAAAGACAGTCTCAAGTGCTCTCAGTCGGAGGACCACCCTCACTTGTCATTGTTCTACGGCTTTGTAACACCAATTTGTATAAGAGCTTAGTCTCTTTGCGCTTTCTGTGAGCCTGGTACTCTGAATATCTAAGTTGATGTTGGAGAAACAAATAACTGGCGTAGAGTTTCGTTGGAAAAGCTGAAAACAATGTTTTTCTTTTATTTTTTAGATTTCAATCGTCTACTTTATGTAGTACATATAATTTTTAATACGTGTTTATAATAGCTTCATCTGAAACTATGTAAATAAATCTTAGAAGTTTTTGACCCACTTCCCGGTTTATTCAACAGAAATTTTGCATACACGTGTAGTTTAGATGACAATGCATGGTTTGCTAAGTGACGTCATTGTATATCCAATATGGCGGACTAGTTATTTTTTATGCGTTCCCATGCCATGGGTATTAAATACAAGGATTTGCTAAAAAAATACGAAAAAAAAAATTACGTCACTAAAAGCGTGATTTTTAGTTCGCGTGTTGATGATAGATCTAATAATAAACAATAATATCTAGGTACTCTAAGTACTTAACAATTTTAATTTTTTAACGTCTATTGAATCTCCAATAAACACAATTTGATACAAAGAGGTTTAAGCACCTTATATAAACGTAAAACATTTTTTTGAAATTTACAAAAGAACATAAATGGTTTAATAATTCATAAATTTATGGGGGTATTTTGTAGGGGTCTTTGGATCCCTTTATGGAGTAAGCAAAACAGTTGTTTAAATAAAAAGGCAAGAAAAACGAAAGGATAACTTTTGATTTATCTGAGGACCATGTTGAAATCAGTTATGAAACCTCTGTGGAATTATAGAAACCTGGTTAGTAGCTATTGAAATACATACCACAAGCAGATTTTACTTAACTTTTTAACATTAATACCGGGTTTGACCACTATCTCACCTGATGGTAAGCGATGATGTGGTCGAAGATGGAGCATGCTTGCCTAGAAGTAACTTATTCACTCTTGACTTAAAGACTCCTAGGTTGTAGCTATCAGGAAACACAGACTTTGGCAGGGAATTCTACTTCTTAGCTGTGCGCAAAATGAATGTGTTTTGTATGTATTACCGTAAGTCTAGTGGTCCGATGATATCAGGCTTGACGGAATTAAACTCTGCAATTCCGACGGATACTCTCCAAAATTTTACCGAAATTTAATGAGATAACATGTATATCTTTTTAATTGTGTCTCAAACCATATACAATACAGTTCCCAACGTTATTAAAACTACAAGCACTAACATAATGGCTCAAACTCCAGTTAGTTCCTAACTAGCTGTGACACGCTCAAAGTTAAATTCAAATTCAGCTTGCGAGCTGCTAGCATTCGCATTAGTGCCCAACACGTATTCCTGGGAAAGGATTTAGGAGGTACGAGTACATAGACTTAGCTAGCATCTTTAGTGTTAATATTAAGTTGAATTTTGATGCCAGTAACTTGGTAAGGGCACAGATAATATAATACTAGCGTACAGATGCCTCATCCCATACAAATAAACGGTACGAAACTACGGGTTTTCGTCTGGCACAAGTAACTTTTGTTCTTCGTTCGGTCCCGTCCTCTACACCTCGCTAGATGGTGTTAGCAGCGACGGCTTGCAAGCTGAATAAATTTACTTAAAGACTTACCAATATTTTCTCACACATTGAGGAATTATTTTATAGTATTTTTGGCACTTCATAGCAGTTTTACTGTATCAAAATGTGTCACAATTCAAATTTTAAAGCGGCGAATGAATAAACTTTAAAACTTCAAACAGCGCCATCTATTGGTACAAGAAATACCATTATTACCAATATTAGAAATCGATGCATATTACGCCATCTATTGAGATTTATTTGAACTAAATTTTCTTTGTTCGAGAGACCCCATGGTAAGGGTATATTTTGTAAATCTTGTTTGAGGACCTTGCGTGTTGATATTAGACCTAGATGATTAAGGTTTTACTGTATTAATCTCTGTAGCTGTACTTAAAGTAAACAATCCTATCTGCAAAGTAGCCAGTACCTACTTAAGGGTAAGTCAACTGTGTTTTGTCTTATGCGATATTCAAGATGGCATCATTCAAGCCATTGAAAGTGTCAATACCAGGTGAAGCAAAAAAAAAACTGGCCAAGTGCGTATCGGATTTCGCAGATTAAAGGTTCCGTACCAAATATTTGTATTTGTCCCTTCGGGTACGGAACCCTAAAAAACAATGTAATCCTGACTAATAAATGCGAAAGTAAGTTTGTTACCTTTTCACGTGTAAACCGCTGAACTGAAATTTTGCATATAAGTTGTCTTTTTTTTTTTGGGAGGGTGGGAAATCATCCAATGACTTCTCCCGCTCTGGGTGGAGCGGGTAGTTGTCTGGGGTACAGAAAAGATTATTTTTTTCAAAATTAAACTGTTTTCGAGAAAAGAAAAATAGCTTTTCGGTCACTATTGCATTAGGACGATAGATGCGGCTGTCTGACGTGTCTTTCTAATCATTTTGCTCCCGTACGAAGCGGGGGTGGGTGACTCGCTTGTATGTCATATTTAAATCGATAAGAGATAGTGAGACATCGATACTAAATTATTCGGTACATTCTTAGTGTGCTGCAAAATATTCTTACATGAGACGGATATTTTTCAGGGATATCAAGACCTTACCTGCATGTAACCACATAATTATGAAAAATCAGCCATAGAGCAGTTTGACTTGAAATACCACAAAGATACAAAAATAAGGTACTTACAGATCAGGTTCAACATCTGTATAATTTCCGTCGGGGTCGACGAGTCCCACTCGTATCGTGGGCAGAGTCTCATCTTCGTCATCTTCCACTTCTCCCCTCGCTTCTCTTGCTTCCCGTTCTGCTAACGCGCGAGCTGCTATGACCTGCAAATATTACAAAACATTATTTAGTACAAAAGAAACTGGTCCTGACTCCTGTTATACCGACGTCTGTACAGTCACGAGCAAAAATAAGTACACAAACAAACTTTACTTGTAAGCTCGAGTATCCTAAAAGGACTTTTTTTTTTTTCTTTATAGGCACGCGCTTGACCACTATCTCACCTGATGGTAAGCGATGATGTGGTCGAAGATGGAGCACGCTTGCCTAGAAGTAACCTATTCACTCTTGACTTAAAGACTCAGTTTTAAGATACTCGAGCTTACAAGGAAAGTTTGCTTGTATACATATTTTGCTCGTGACTGTACAGCTAAAACCCGTTAGTTTTCAAAACAAGAGCTGAAGATCTGGGGTTGTGTTCCATCACAAACCACATCTTTTGCATTATCAGGCATGATCGAAAAACAGTTATATACGTGGAAATACAGTCCTTAAATAATTATGGAATACAAGCTTCTTCCAGCGACTCTACACACATGGAATTAGCACTTCCCCCACTATAAATTATGGCCTATGTGCTAGTCTAGACTATAATCTATATCTATGCCAAATTTCATCCAGATCCGTTGAGCCGTTCTGGCGTGATTTACTAACAAACAAATTTCATCCATCCATCAAATCTTTCGGATTTATTATAGTAATAGCATAATATTATTGTTTTTATACTTTTTGTATCGTGTTCTATGGGTCTTAGTTGCCTGAAATAAAGGATAAATAAATAAATAAAATGAAAAAAAAACATGGGATTGCACTCCGGGAGTGCCGGCAGAAGTGAAAACTTGAACATTAACGTTGTGCGTTTTTGAATATTTTGGAATCGTCTTACGAATTTTCGATCTGGTCACGTGTCCTTGACGCGAGTGTAACATTTTATACCCATCCCAAGAAAAGTGCTCAACGCCGCCTGCTAAAGAAGTTTTCACTTCAAAAATTGTAGGATTTCCAGAATAAATTTGGGATAAAACATTGGATATTTAGAAGAACTAAATAATCCCCAACCAATACTGAAAATCGTTTTCCAATTTCTTAGTACGTTAAATTCGTGCAATATTCCAATCCATTTACCCGACCCAATACATAATCCGATTGTTCCATTTCAATATCCCCATTTTTGTACGTATTTTAAATCACCCGAAACAAATGTTGTGCGATCAACCATTTTTCACACAGCGTTGTAAGCGTGAATGTCCGGATGAAAAAATCTCCGTTTTCAACGTTTAAAAGAATTCATATGTTTGTAACATGTATTTAACTACGAATATGAATGTGTATTTTTAATGTATGATGTGTATGATGGTGAAATGGCTGAATATGTTCATTGGGTCCATATTATGTAGTATTTTGATTTTTAACACGCTCTTATTGGCTTATGACCAGTGGTCGGAGTAGGTAGATTGATTTTACGTACTTGCATCATGAATAGTCATAGAAATCATAACATGGATAAGCCTTTTTTCCGGGCTTTCATTTTGGTACTCACGGGATTGAATCAAATATTGTGAATGTAAAGATTTTTAAACTACTACATTTGAAATTTATAGAATGCGACAGTTAAACGTTTAAAATTGTTCCTTTCTTATCAAGTAATACAGTGAATCTTACTTTTGTGCGTCCATTCGAAACTTACAAATGACTAATTTAGTAGTTATTTCTTGCAACTTTATTATCTGCTGCTTGTAATTATTATATATTATGTTCTTCAATAAATAAATAAAAATAACTTTTTATACTCCTTAATATTTTTTCGCATTCAGTTTTCTTCTTTCCGCCACCCGCTGTCGTTGACAACCGTTGTCAGTAGGATAGCGGTGAGGCAAGTCCCATCTTTCGTCGCACGCACGCAATGTAACTATTATTAGTAGAATCCCACTTTATGTTTGCAACGTTTTTACTCAAGTTTAGCCATGCCATAGTTTTTTTTTATTATAGAAGGCCGATCACATATTCTATTAAAAAGACAGCAAAAAGGTTAAACATTCCATATTCATATTGATATATTCTTCATCTTACACATTAAAATATTTGAAATTCCTAAAAAATGTTAATTATTACAAAATCCCGGAATCCCGGAGGCATATCCATATTAACATATACGTGCCAGTTCATTGACCTTAAATCAATCTTTCTACTCCGACCACTGCTTATGACCCACTTCCCGGTTTTCAATCGAGCTGAAATTTTGCATACATGTTCGGTTTAGATGACAATGCATGGTTAGCTAAGTGACGTCATTCTAAATCCAATATGGCGGCGTCCCAAAGATGGCGGACTAGTTATTTTTTATGCATTCCCATGATAAAGGTATCAAATTAAAGGGTGTGCTGGGGAGAATACGAAAAATGGCGTGTTTTTAGTATTGTTTTCATTGATCTCTAGAATGTTAGGGATCGTAGAAGTTTGGAGTCTTTGCCTACTCCCATCCCATGGGAATATGGTGTGAGTTTATACACGTGTACACACACACGTAAATATATCTGAATATCTGGAAATATGTAAATGTACGCGCATTATTGAAGCTTAATCTCAGGATTGCTTCTTTTATAGTTTTCTGATATATTGTAAAGCCATTTTTCTTTTTCTTCGCCAAGTCCCCCAAGCCCTCATTGAATAAAAAATCGTGGCATAGCCTAGAAATTAGTAGTAGTAGTAGTAGTAGGCAAAAGTACCAAAAACGGCCGTTTCTGACACTTTTGCCTACTACTTTGTATACGAAACATTCTGAGACCTGTTTTAACAACGGAAAAATACTTTATTCTATTTGTAACAAACGTGACGTTGGATTCTTTAATATTTATTTTCTATGCTATGCTACGATTTTTTATTCAATGAGGGCGCCATTTGGCCGGTAGTACGGTCTTAATACCTCCCAGTACAGCTGCCAGGAGATTCTCAGCGTCAGAAATGTATCAATACAGTTACTTACTTAGTTGTTATACATAATTTAAGCAGACACTAATAATTCCGCTTGAGTTAACAAGTGAAAGGGCCGTTTCAAGCGTCCATATTAAATATGCACTAACTCTGTCTTTCACTTTATATCTTAGGACAAATTAATGCACTGTCACCGCTCGCTCTTGGCAACTACAATAGCTACTAATTCCTTTATGCATACGTAATGCAAGACAAACGTTTCAGATCTTAATGGCTCTCGCAGACAGGCGCGACTCAACAATGCGACAACGCGTTTTCATAGAAATTGCTCTGACAAAGATAGAACTATTTCTATGAATGCACGTCGAGTCTGTCTGCAGAAGCCTTAAATCCTAATGTCTCCAGACTTAAAGGTATATGTTTTGTATGTTAAGTCCAGTTACCTAGGACAGTTTAGTTTCCTAGATATATTTATGTGACGGGGGTGTAAAATGAAGAACGTATCGTGACGTATATATGAGGATGAATGTTGAAACTTTGCCTGAGAATGTTCAGAAGGATACTTCTGTCTTGATCTATTAGAAATTCTTTGAAGTGAGTTTAACGGTATTGAACAAAAATATTTTTTTTTCACATACAAATAACTTAAAGCTAAGGGATAGCCCTTCGTTGGAGGTGTTCAGGAGAGGAATAAGTTCATTTCCTGTCGACATAACCCATAATAATATGTTTTAATAGAATTTCTTTGTTTATATTATAGGTATATATTATGTTCGTGTATCACAAATTTGTTTAGTTTATTTAAGCAACAATATTAGATTTTGAGTTTTTTTGTGCACTTACGATAATCCTAAGAAATTATGTATTTTTCACCTTGTGGTTTGCTGTAAGAAAACCCAACCGCTGGGTTAAGCTCGCCTTTGTAATTAACTGTTCCATTGTGTTTTTCTGTATATTTTTTATGTGTACAATAAAGAATAATAATTAAAAAAAATTAAATTAAATGAACTGCATCGTTTTTCTAGTGCTCCAAATGTGATTTGTTATTCAGTGTGTTCTGGTTTTTGGGTAGCTGTCATTAACCATACACAAAGTTCATTTGTGTACGGTTAATGACTAGCAGCTAGCCTCATTGAAATTTCAACTGCTGACCAAATGTGACTCTGACTGACTAAAACCCACCCGTGTTTTTTCAGTTGCCTGTCCCAGGGTCGCAATGACTCAAGTGTAACATCCCTTGCACCCCGTCAGAGCATGCAGCCATGATGTTATGTATCGGTTCTTACTTGTAATCTCATCTGTGCCTGCGGCGAGATCTCCACCACCCGGGACCATCGCCGGGACTTCCTCTCGTACTGCCATTTGTCGCTCAGCGCACATTGCTCATCATCAGAGTCGTTCTGTTGACAAAGAACATCAGAATTAGAAGTGATTTAACAACAATATATCAGGTATCGTTCAAGTCAGTAAAATTTTGATTGCAGCTGTTCCAATATTGGTTTCCACGCTTTGACTTTGACCCTGAGGATTCTTAGCCGGAGTATATCCATACGATACTTCTAGGTTTCATACTTGTTAGAGACAAGAAAGAACTACATATGCTATAAATACAGGTATGCCTACAACATATACAGTTTGTAACGGAATGGTGTGGTCAAATTTTAAGCACTGCATCTGCTCATCGATATGAACAACTTAATTCAAGAAAAAATGAATAAAATCTCAAAAAAAATTTTTACCTCCCATACAAATATTGATCAGCTGATGATAACTTTGTATGGAAAGTCCAAAATTTTTTTTTCGAATTTTCTATTTTTTCTTAGAGAAAGTTTTTCATTTCCATGGGCAGAATCGGTTCTTAAAATATGACCACACCTTTTCGTTACACCCTGTATATAAGGGCCTTTCGATTCTTTGGCATTCTTACAGCGGGTAACCAAACAACCCTGAATTCTTAAAAAAATAGATAAAATAGGTAATTTACTCTGCAATGGCTCTCCATTGCCTTACTTAGTAAATTACCAATTTAGCTCTCTAGCTATGCTCAGTGTTTCCTTGTGATAGAATCAGAAATGAAGATATCCGCAGGAGAACCAAGGTTACCGAGATAACCCGAGGAACCGCCAAACTTAAGAGGCAGTGGATAGGGCACATTGCTCGCAGAACAGATGGTCGATAGGGCTGAAAGGTGCTCCCACAAGGTCACGGGAATCCGATGGATGCGAGACGCATAGGACCGGTCGTTGTAGTGACACTTGGGGGAGGCCTTTGTCCAGCAGTGGACATCTTTCGGCTTAAATAATGATTTTGCTAATGAGGCACTTGAACCTCTGAAATATAGGCTAGGAAATATCCTAGCTAAATAATATCACCCTGTCTGTTTCCTCGCTTATTGTTAAAGTAATAACAGCCGCATGGGTCGATTCATCAGGTTAAGCTGCGCTTGCCGGGGTTGAACCATGGATGAGTCTTTACCATTTTTACATACCGAGACTCCTCCGTAACTCTGAAAGCACGTTAAGCCCCAAGGTCCCAGCTGTCAATCGTGGATCTTTGACAGTCGTTACGGGTCGTCATAAGCCCGAAAGTCTGACTACCAGTCTTACCAAGGGGTATCGTGTTACCGAGAGTAACTGGGTTGTGGAGGTCAGATAGGCAGTCGCTCCATGTAAAATACTGGTATTCAGCTGCATCCGGTTAGACTGGAAGCCGACCTCAAGATAGTTGGGAAAAGGCTAGGCAAATGCATAATTTTCTCGCTTCAATAACATAGGTAAACCCAAGTTTACACTGCAGGACCCCACAAAATCAATACACCTGTCTGCGCTTTAACTATATTCACGAAACAACAACTTCATTGAAAGCAATCAACGCTCTTTAGATCGTTCGATTCAAAACAGATTAATTCAATTAAATTGAATTACGTTCACTCGGTATACGGGCACGGGCGTGTAAAATAATTTGTGTTAATCCAATTACTTGGTTTCAAACGTGATTGGATTAAGCTTGTTACGTTTCATCTTAATTTTTTAGAGGTTTTTAGGTACTTGTAGAGGGTAATGAAATTTTGTGTTTTTGAACCGTCGGCGTCTGTCGTCGTGGTGAATTTGCATTGGTTTTTAGGGTTCCGTAGCTAAAGGGTAAAACGGGTCCCTATTACTAAGACTCCATTGTCCGTCTGTTACCAATCTGTATCACATGAACCGTAATAGTTAGACAGTTTGAAATTTTCACTGATGATGTATTTGTGTTGCCGCTTTAACAACAAATACTAAAAACAGAATAAAATAAATATTTAAGGCGCTATTAGCTGCCAACGACCTTGAGTAGTTAGCTTGCGTGTTCTGCGCTGAGCTCACGTTACGCGTCGTATGTCCACCCAGTAATAGGACGCGCCCATAAAGGAGCGCTGTCCGAAATTAGACGCATTATTAATTTATTACACATAAAAGAACAGGTGTTAAAATAAAACACTGAGACTAAATTATAAATAATTAAATGATCTTTAAAATGGTGAAGATTTCATAAAAATACGCTTTATAGTTTTTTCTCAATTTTTTATCCGCATTAGACGTAACTTTACAAATTAATTACACTATGATAAAAAAATATAATTTCAAATATTCTCAGATCAAAGTATGACGGACATTGTCTAGAGTAACATATATTTTTTTCAAATAAATAAGACTAGTCGTTAAGACGTGATGTTCAATTAAAAACCACCACCATTACCATTAGAAGTCGTATAACTGCGCCTTAAGGGTGCTCCCATTCAACAAACGCTATTTTTTTTTTGCCGTTTTTATAGATAATGGTACGGAACCCTTCGTGCGCGAGTCCGACTCGCACTTGGTCGGTTTTTTTTTAAATTATTTTGTTTACAATTACTTGGTGTCTAAATGCATCCATCATCATTCTCTTGCCCTTATCGCAATTTATTTGGGGTCGGCAGAATATGTACACCACACCACATCTTAACACAAAACTTTTTTATTTTTCACTTTTTAGTTGTACCCCACAACTAAAACCCCAATAACATGGAACGTGGAATTTAAACATTTGGAGTACACCAAAACGTCATCGAGGTAAACGTATTTTTCGTTTTTGTTCAGTTTCTCAAAAAGCGCTTAAGCAATTTCGATAAAATTTATATGGGACCACCTCAGGAGTATACTCTTTCGGATAAAGAAAGAATTTTGAAAATCGGTCCACAACTGACGGAGAAATCGGCGGACATACATAAAACATACATACAGTCGAACATAGAACCTCCTCCTTTTTCGAAAGTCGGTTAAAAATACAGTCATTACACAGTTAATGTACAAAGGCGAGCTCATTGCTCATTTTTTTGCTATTTATCATCATTATCTTTTCAACCGAAAGACGTCCACTTCTGGACATAGGCCTCCCCCAAGTGTCGCCACAACGACCGGTCCTGTGCTTCTCGCATCCATTGGGTTCCCGCGACCACAATGGGACCTTATTACTAAGCTTCCGCAGTATGTCCGTCCGTCTGTAATAAGTAGACAGTTGAAATTTTTACTCAATGTGTATTTCTGTTGCCGCAATAACAATAAATAATGAGAATAAATTTGCTCGTTCTTAATAATGGCAACAAGTAGACGCATGTATAATCTTGCTCGAGGCACTTGCCCGGATTTTTAACTAACTTCCTAAAGGAGGAGGTTAACAATTCGGATGTTAATATATATATTTTTTTTGTTTATATATGTTCGGGCATAACTCCGTCATTTATGGACGGATTTCCGAAATTCTTTTTTTGTTCGAAAGGAATTATTAGTTCCGAAATGGTCCCATTTAAATTTCATAAAGATCTGATGTTGCGTTTCGGAGACAGACAACGGAACTCTTCAATAAATTATAGCAAATCAACCGCGATTGCTGCTATCGCCTAGATATCCATTGGTAACACAATTTAACGCAGAAACACAACTGAAAAGTGAAACATAACAATTTTTTTTTCAAAAAAATAGAACCGACTTAAAAAAGTTTTTATTATTTAAAAGATCATACTACTTATTGGCTTTTGAACGATGTTTCCAATATTCATTGAAGTACGGCCCAAATGGCAGGAACAATTTGGTTGAAAGTGTCTGTAATTCCTCTCCTGAGGATGTTAATTGGGAAAAAATGAGGAAGTTGATTAAATTATTTTCCTAAGGATGGTCTTGCAAAGTGGCGTTGTAAGTGTTTATTAGAATTGAAGTAGGATTCAAGTATGTTTCACATTTAAGTACTTTATGTTATTTCATTTAGCAAAGCAATTGCATGCGGCTGAGATGAGAATGCTAAGACCGATGTGTGGTGTTACACGCATGGATAGAATTAGGAATGAGTTATAAGAGGAAGTCTGAAAGTGGCACCGCTGACTGAAAAGTTGTGTGGAAATCGGTTGTCGTGGTATTGGCATGTGATGCGGAGGAATGAAGAAAATGTCGTGAGGAAAGTCTTGTGTATGGATGTGGATGGCTATAAGAGTAGGGGAAGGACAAAGAAACGATGGTTGGACAGTGTGAAAGAGGATATGGGTAAAAAGGGGGTGACTACAGAGATGACGACTAATAGAGGAGTATGGAAGAAAAAGATATTATGTTGCGCCGACCCCAAATAAATTGGGATAAGGGCAGGAGAATGATGATGATGTTATTTCACTTAGATTTGTATGTATATGTCTTTGATTAAAACATATAATATATTACTTAACATCCACTCATAATATTCTATATTAATCCGAAAGTTTAGATGGAAGCATGAATGTCTGTTACTCAATCACGCCTAAATGGTTAAGCGGATCTGGATGAAATTCGGTATAGAGATAGATTATATTCTGGAATAGCGCATAGGCTATAATTTATAATGGGAAAAGTACTAATTACACGCATTTGAAGCCAATGGAAAAAACTAGTAAAAATAAAGCAGATACGTTCAACTTGGTCCAATCACATTTTAAATTTCAAATCCTTTCCTTGCTTCTTTTTGATCCTTTTAAACCTGTCATAACGTGGCTAACAAGCTTAATAAATAGTGTGAAGGTGGCTAAATGGCTGAACTGGCCATTTAATAACAGTTCAGATCAATTTGTTAGCATGACGAGCGAACTCAGATGTTATCGGAAGGCTAAAGAGTACAGTCATCCACGTGAATGGTTGGCGATTTAATCTGAAAGAATTTTATTGATATATTTGTTTTGCTTTGTGGTAAGAAATATTTTGTATTTGCCTTTTTTTTTAAGGATTATCGCGATGAAATGACAGTTATGAATGAGGATGTAAGCGTTTGTATTTAGAATAGCATAGCATAATCAGCCTAAACAGTTCCCACTGCTGGGACTCGGGCTCTCTGTGACAGTTAGTGGGCCATAATCCACCACGGGGACGAATTGGCCATGTTCTGTATCTGCACCATCCTAAGTTCGACCGGTAGAAAGTTTCTAAGGCAATAAGTCCTCCTTTTTACGTTGTGAATAAAATTTTAATGAATAAACTATCTGACCTAAAAAACGTTGTTCTGGTAGGAGGGTGAAAAATAATTTATTCTCATACCTACCAAATATACAAAAAAAAAATCATTAAAATTGGTCGAGCCGTTTTGGAGTTCAACCACAATCCCCGTGACACGAGATTTTTATATGATTAATGAATCTTTAGCAGCTTTAAAACTCAGAGTTTATTTTTATTGTTAAGATTAATAAGCACATAAAATGTTTTGGCATTTTTCTTCAGGACTGTACATCTGGATTAAATGACTCGACACAATATTAAAATAATTTGAAGATGAAGTGTTATCGCAAATGTAGTCTTTTTACTCTTTTTGCTGCCGAGGTCGACGCCTATTGGTCTACGGGCCAATATGGCGATTACAGAATTGATTGATCCTAGATTATCACCTTGTTAAAAATTGATTATTCTTTTCTGAGAAGGATTAGAAGTTCCGTAAAGTCTGGCGAGGAATGGCCAACGTTTTAATATCTTGAAGAACTTAAAATTAATGTTTTTCTGAAAAGAGGTTCAGAATTGATTATTAAAAGAGGCAGCAATTAGTATTTCAAAATTTTTGGTACTAGGAAGAGTTGGGAACAAATCGTTGTCTCTTTTGTACGTGCTAATATACTCGTACCGTAAATAAGATATTCTCTTTCTTTTTTTTTAACCTAATGGTAATGACGTCAATACGTCGTAAATCAGCGTGTGCATCCTTTTTCTGCTGCTTGACAGTTTGTACCAGATTAAAAAGGTTTTTCACTGAAAATTCTGGCTATTTTCGATTTTGGATAGTAACTTTTTATTTCAAATATCGAATATCGAGGAGCTCGTGGCTAAAGTAAAAACAGCCGCACGGGTCGATCCATCAGGTTAAGCTACGCTTGCCGGGGTTGGTCCGTAGATGGGTGACCATCTTTACATACCGAGACTCCTCCGTGCCTCGGAAAGCACGTTAAGCCGTTGGTCCCGGCTGTCAATCGTGGATCTTAAACAGTCGTTACGGGTCGTCAGAAGCCCGAAAGTCTGACATCCAGTCTTACCAAGGGGTATCGTATTACCCAGTAACTGGGCTGTGGAGGTCAGATAGGCAGTCGCTCCACGTAAAATACTGGTATTCAGCTGCATCCGGTTAGACTGGAAGCCGACCCCAAGATAGTCGGGAAAAGGCTAGGCAGATGATGACTTTTTATTTCAAATAAAAAAATAATTAGTCCCTATCATAAGTGGCAAAGAAATTAAGCTCAACTGACTTTGCGTTACCCAGATTTTGAAATGTGCGTTAGCAGGGTGCAGAAAATCCAGTTTTCAACTGCATAAAAACTGCATTAAAACTACAACTTTGCAGATAGCCCGCACTAGGCCCGCGTGGTGGATTACGGCCCTTTCCCTCTCCTAGAGAGGGGCCTGAGTCCCAGCAGTGGGAATATTTTAAGGCTGATTATGTTATGTTGACAGCAGTGATGGCCTAGTGGAAAAAGGCCGTGACTTACAAGTTGTAGGTCGTGAGTTCAAACCCAGGCAGGCGCTTTACTTTGTGTAAATTATTTCAACACCACTGCTCTCAAAACGGTGAAGAAAAACATCGTGAGGAAACCGGCATGTCCTAGAACCAAAAATTCGAAGATATGTGACATCCACCAACCCGCATTGGGCCCGCGTGGTGGATTACGGCCCACACCCTCTCACAGAGAGGAGGCCTGTGCCCCAGCAGCCACATTAAATTATTGTTAGTTGATATGTGAAGTTCAAATGTATTTCTGTTTAGGCCGTTACTGAATCACAATGGATAACTTAAAACCAATTTTTATCAAACCTCAACTCATTCACACAACATACTTGTAGATACTATTAATAGTATATGACCGAAGGTGTTATTAGAACCGTTATAATTACTCGCAATAATTCAAGGACTCGAAACTTAATAGTGTACTAATTACTACAAGATAGCAAAGGTTAAATGTCGTTAGATCACAGTATAAGGCCGAGTTCACATTGGGAAAATTTATTAAAAAAAGTTGATCGAAATTGCGCAAAAAGTTTTAGAGCGACCTGTAAAAGCTTTCACCCAGGAAAGTTTTAGTAAAACGCTTTTGTTTGCTAACTAATATCTCTCTCGTTTAAAGATTTTGTTTTACGGATAACATATCAGAAAAAGATTAGGAGTGTTCAGTGTTATGTTACATTTGTGTTATTATATTATATTTTGTAGTATTAATTTCTGCATAAAATTGTTTAAATTCAAGTTCTCCAAACTTAACAGATGTGTAGCTTGGGAAGTAGGGAGTTTGTTGCGCCACTTCTGGCTTAATTTTAAAAGGTAACCTAATTACCAAAATATTATGTATCTCAAAATACTTCATCCTAGTCACTGATTATTTTATTTACAACATGTCTTTTTTATAATTTCATCGCAACTCCGGCCCCCAAGATACAGGCGCTGCCTAGTTTGGGGACCAATGTATCTCTTATTTTGTAAACAAAACAATGGTTTTAATAAAATTTTATTCTTCTTCTTCTTCCCAGCTAAAACACAGAAAGTGGTGATGGGCGGGCGTTTTTATGGGGACTTTCTTTATGTAGAACTTTGACGTTCAAAAATTGGGTGCTGGCTCTCAGCCTAGTTTAAATAAATAACATTTGATTTTGATTTTAAGTAACATAAGATGACAGCAAAAAGGTGATGATGATATCTGTAGATAAATGTGTGTTTTTTTTCAGTTTATGCACCTGCCATGTTATCTCTCCACCACCCTTGGTTGACTGGTAGAGAATGCCTAATGCATTAAGTCCGCCTTTGTACATTTGTGTTGCATGAAGTTTTAATAATTAAATAAATAAATAATGTCTACAAAAACGGGCGTCGCAACGCTGTCGCATTGTTGCGGCTATGCAACAATGTGTCAGCGTTGCGATCCCCGATATTTTAAATTACTAAGGCTTTCGCTGACAGGTTAGTACTTGAGTTAGTAATTTAAAATATTTGATAACCGGGAAAATTATACGCACATCAGACTGATTAATTTCTAACCGACTTTCGAAAAAGGAGGAAGTTCTATGTTCGACTGTATGTATGTTTTTTTTTTATTTTTTTTTATGTATGTCCGCGCATTTCTCCGTCAGTTGTGGACCGATTTTCAAAATTCTTTTTTTATCCGTAAGAATACACCCTCGAGGTGGTCCCAAATAAATTTTATCGAAATTGCTTTAGCGCTTTTTGAGAAACTGAACAAAAACGAAAAATACGCATATCTTGATGACGTTTTTGTGTTCTCCAAATGTTTAAATTCCACGTTACATGTTATTGGGGTTTTTAGTTCTGGGGTATAACAACTAAAAAGCGAAAAATAAAAAACTTTTTTACAAAAAAAAACAACCGACTTCCAAAAAATACACTAAAAATTTAAAAATAACTATAATTTCGAAAGTCGGTGTCAAATATCGAAGAAATAAACTACAAACACCGACTTCCGTAATTAAAGTTATTTTTAAATTTTTAGTGTATTTTTTTTGGAAGTCGGTTGTTTTTTTTGTAAAAAAGTTTTGTATGAAAGTGACGAGCGTAATTATGAGACGGCCTCAGTTGGACGTAGCCCTTTATAAAATGCTTTATTTAGTTTATTTTTTATTTTTAGCACTTCATCACAATGTCAATTCAATTCACAAAACATTGATTGATATTTTACCTCGCAACTCCCTTTGATTGATACACCAACATATCAATCAACTTCACCAATCTGTTCAGTGTGGCCGACGCCTAACGCTAACAATGATGGAAGCCTGTCCGCATAATATGATCTGGGAAAGGTTAAAGCAATTATGTGATCTTTATACCTGTGTATATATTTGTTAACAGTTGTGTGTAGTTGTTATTTGTGTGTTGTTTTGCGGAGAAAACTCTATTTTGCATGATACAATTTGCTAAGCATCGCTTTTTTGCAATGGCTCCGCCATTCCCTCAACAATCACTCTTTTCTATGACTGAAAAGCATAAAATATTTTTAAGCCTATAATAAAATATTTAGGCATAAAAATAGCCCCCGGGGCGTCCTTGTTCCGGTAGCAACTTGCGCACTGTCTAATATTTTTACCTTGGAAAGCAAAATGACGCGAAAATAAAAAAGATTTTAGCAAACCAATACAGATATTTTAGTTTTTATCCATTTTATCACAAGTAGGACCGAGATAATAGTGGCCAATTGGTTGGTTGGCTAATTTAGCAGATGGTCAAAATTCAAAACCCAGCAGTGGGGCTGCGTGGTAGATTACAGCCGAATACCTCTCAGAGAGATGAAACCTGCGTACCAGCAGTGAGAAGATTAAGGCTGATAATGCTTTTTTTTTTTTTTGGGGTGTGGGAAATCATCCTATGACTTCTTCCGCTCTAGGGTGGAGCGGAAGGGCGTGTCAGACTCTTACTGACTAAAACCCACCCCTGTTCCTCCCTGCCTTGAGTGCCCAGGGGCGAGGTAACTCTTTCGAATTTATCCTCAATCCCCGGGCAGGCATCGGCCATGATGGGCCCCGTCCCTATTGCTGACAACTCTTAGAGGCGCGCGTGGAACACTACGCGCCGTCGACTCTCGGGCCTGGTCCTGATCGGGCGGCGAGTTACCCACTAATTGCCGTCCGCAGGCCCGGGTCTACGGTGGCCGGAGATCTACGGCGGCTGCTGCTGAGGGCGTTAGGGCGACTCGGCTGTTGTTGAGTCTCCCTAACGTATGCCGCCTCCCTCTTCGTGAGCATTACTGCTTTGCAGAAGGAGGAGACGGCTTCCCATTCCCTATCGCTCCGTACCATGGCCTGAACTAGGGCACGGCGCGAGAGGTCGCTGCCGCCTATCGCATCCACGAGGACACGGCGGTGCTCTGCCCAAGCGGTGCAAACCTCCACCGTATGCTCCACCGTATCCTCTGGGCGATCCTCGCAGTGGAAACACCCGGGGGTCACCTCCACCTTGATCCGACACAGGTACCTCTCGAAACAGCCATGTCCGGTGAGGACCTGCGTCAGGCGGAAGGTGAGGGCGCCGTGGCGCCTCTTCAGCCACTCCTCAAAGAGGGGCACTACCGCCTAGATGGTGGCGTGCCCAGCGCTGGGTTGCGACAGTCGCTCTCTCCATGTCACCATGAGATCCTGCCGGAGCTCTGTCCGCCGAGCCGCGAGGTGTCGCGGCAGCGGAGTTTCGCCCCGGCGTTTTGCCTCCTCGCGCCACTCATACAGGTGCGCGAGGATTTTTGCCTTCAGATCCCACGGTGACAGTCCGGCAAGGAGGCTCGCAGTCTCACGGGAGACCGTGCGGTATCCTCGGATCATGCGAATCGCCATGACCCTCTGGGACGCGTTCATCTGGCGAGCTGATCGCTGCCTCAATGAATGCGCCCACACCGGTGCCCCGTGGAGGGCCATGGACCGAGGCTGATAATGCTTATTAGGTAATATAAGATCCAGCACAATTTCATGATCTAACTGTTTATCAGTGAATTTTGCTGAACGATTATTGCAAATCCCAGCAGCGAGCTAAAATCACCTGCTAAATTACCAATACCTTGATGCAAAGTAGGTACTAGGCTACCATAATCGAACGGAGATTCGAAAAATATCTCTAATTTTAGTCAAAAGACGTAACTTACACCGCTGAACATAGGCCTTCCCCCAAGTGTTGTCATATCGACCGGTCCTCTCCGCAGCCAGCAAGACCAGTAAAGTACCCGCAAAATTACCAATACCTTGATGCGAAGTACCAGGCTATCATAATCGAACGGAGATTCGAAAAATATCGATAACTTTAGTCAAAAGACGACCACCGCTGGACATAGACCTTCCCCCAATGTTTCTCACATCGACCGGTCCTTTCCACAGCCAGCAAGACCTGTAAAATACCTGCAAAATTACCAATACCTTGATGCGAAGTACCAGGCCAACATAATCGAGAGGAGATTCGAACAATATCGATTATCGTAAACCAGATAATACGCGCTTAGCTTACAAAGCTGGGATTACACGGCTGTTGTATTTTGCGCTTTAACGATATTATGGAATTAGGTGTCACAGTATTATGATAATCTGTTTAGTGTTTACTTGCTTTAGCGTTGGATAAGTTGAGATGAGATTTTGTAGTTGTATAAAGTTTCCTTCGATAAAGTGAGTGCAAAACTTTTTACTAAAACTATTTTGTTTGAAAAGGTTCACGACGAGTCCCGTCCTGTAGCGGGAAATGTGCACGTCATTACATATTATAAAACTAAGTCCCCCGCCGCGTCTGTCTCTCTATTTGTTCGCGATAAACTCGAAAACGACTGGACGGATTTTCATGCAATTTTCACCAATAGACAGAATGATTTATGAGGAAGGTTTAGATGCGTGCGAAGCTCGGACTCGCCCCAGCTTCAGGGGCGGGTCGCTAGTAAATTATAAAAAGAAAGAAAAACAAAGCCCTGGACACTTAGCACAGAGTTACATTTTCCTAAGATTATGAGAAATATTAATGATCATAATCCCTTATTTTGCGCTCAGAACCCTACTAGTAATTTAACGACAATGTAGTCGTGAAATTTATTTCAGGGTTGTAGGCATGACATCATTGCCAGAAGGAGGTTGAATTCGATTCGGTCCATTGCACGACGAACAAGAATAATTTGCATTCAAGTGTAAAATCAAGACATTTGTAGATTTTGCCAAAAGGATGCGCAAGATTAAGTAACGTATAAAATCCTGTTCATTGACTTGGGAAAGAGAGTTATTTCCGGTTTCATATTTTTAGAAACATTAACTTCTACCAGCGACTTCACCCGCGTGGAATTATTTCTTTCCCCGTTATAAGTAGAACCTTTGTGCTATTCCAAACTCTATGACAAATTTTACCTCTCAGGTACCGCGGTTTTTTTTTGCGTTTTTAATTATAATAATAATTAATTATAATTACAATAATAATATTTTTCTTTTTACTAATTTTAAATGTTTTATTTTTTTAAGAAATATTTAAAAATGTATTTAATAAGTAAGGAAGATGTATGAACGAAATAATAATTATATTTTTAATAATATTTTTTTTTCCACCTACCTCACTGGTGTGGCGTTGAGCGGTGACGTGTTCATACATATGCGTTCAGCTTTTCTGGAGTGATTGAGTAATAATTACCCATCCATACTTTCTCATTTATAAAATTAGGTATAGTAGGATTAAGCAGAGGTTTTGAGCACAACTAGAGTTTTGCTTAAGTCCCAAGTAAATAGATTATAGAAGGCGATTTTAATTTCCATTTACTGGATCTTTCGTGTGTCTGTCTGTCTGTCCGTCTGTCCGACCATCCGTTCTTATTGCCGAAACCACCGGGCTTAAAATTTTGAAATAAAATACAGGAGGTAGTTCTATACTCATAGATTACAGGCAAACCAATAAGAAGTACCTACATTAGTTTAAAAAAATACCTGAAAAAAGTAAGCTTGTGTGCCGATTTTTTAACAACAATTCCCTGCATAAACCCTTGACCGGGTCATAAAAAGTTAAAACTTGCATGTTAGCAAACTCGTGAAGTTATTTCAAACGCAAGTTCTGCCCATCTCCGCTTGCACTTTGACCTGTCACTTATCAAACAAAAAAATCTCAATACAGAAGCCCATTGGCGTAAGCCGCCTACAGCGTATGACACAACACCGCAATCTGATCTTACGTAAAATTTAACACAAAGAGTAGCTAACATTAAACGACAGCTAATAATAACCTTTGAGTATTAATAGAAGCTATAGAGAGCTATTGTTATAACTGTTGCTCGATATTGTTATTGTTGTTGCTGTTGATTGTTACTGCTGTTGATTGTTGTTGCTGTCGATTATCGCTGTTGTTATTGTTATTGTTGTTGTTGATTTAGTACACCGTGGAAAGAGCCGTGAGATAGACATTGGTGTCGATTCTGTTGTGCACAAACAACTTAATTTAGAATAGAATACTCTTTATTATGTACACCATATAAATTACAATAAAAATATGAAGAAAACATTACATAGGGTGACACAATGGGCGGTTTCAAGATAACCTTTGGATGGATTTTAAAGAGAAAAGGAAATACAGTACTGTAGGTAGTCTTAGGTGTACTATTTATAACAATATATACAATAAATACATTGCAGATAAATATATACATTAATAATTATGAAACAAAAAGCATAGAACCCTAGTAAAAACGATTAAAGAGAGAGGTATTGATTTTTGACCATTGTTTTGAAAGTGGACAAGGATTGAGCACGCCTTACCGACACGGGCAAGGCATTCCATTACCGCACAGCTTGAACCGTAAAAGATTTGTCGTAAAAGCTGGTGGAATCCATCGGCATCTCTAGTCTCAAGTTTTCAGATGACCTCAGATTTAGGCTATTGCTATCTTTTTCTCTCTAATACAACAAGGAAAAGACGGACGTAAATAAGAGCTGTCAAATTTAGTTGAACTTATATTTCTATACAAATTAAGGGTACACAAAAAAACATGTCAATTAAAAACACGGTGAAGCGCAAGGCGTAAACTAGTTTGACATCTATAATTTAGTTCATAGCTATAGCAATCCTCTCGCACTGCCTTTTTATAAAAGATAGCGATTCTCTTATTTTAGTTTAGTTATTGAACAAGAGAATCGGCACCATTGGCAGCCTTATTTATGAAACTTGCTAGCCATATGGTTACCAAGCTTGGTTTAAATACTGTATAGCGGATTCCTCCTTCGAATTCTGCATAATCAAATTTGAATTAAGAACGTTCTAATCAGTGTTTAAACTAATCACTTGGTTACTTTTTTTTATAAATTAGTCCCTAGATAGATAAATAGATCTAACCCTTAGCAATAAGAGAATGAAGGACTCACGCTGAAAGCCAAATACATTTTCTGTCAAATGTCATGTTTTCTCTTTGTTGTTATTATTAATTAGCTTCAACCAGCCGCATGGCATTAGTACTTTCCCCACAATACATTATAGCTAATGTGCTATTCCAGACTATAATCTATGTGTGTGCCAAATTTCATCCAGATCAATTCTGCCATTCTGGCGTGATCGACTATATTAGTAGTTGTTAGCAGTATTATGTAGTGATAAAACCTAAACCGGGCAGAGACAGAAACACCGAACATCACTATACCCATCCCGACAATGTAACCCTAAAAAAAAAAACAATACTTAAACTTACCGGGCCTGCGGACGGACGAGTAATGGGTAGCTCGCCGTCCGATCAGCACCAGGCCCGAGAGTCGACGGCGCGTAGTGTTCCACGCGCGCCTCAAAGAGTTGTCAGCAAAAGAGACGGGGCCCGTCATGGCCGATGCCTGCCTGGGGGTTGAGGATAAATTCGAAACAGAGTTACCTCGCCCCTGGGCACTCAGGGCAGGAAGGAACAGGGGTGGGTTTTAGTCAGTAAGATTCTGACACGCCCTCCCGCTCCACCCAGAGCAGGAGAAGTCACTGGATGATTTCCCACCCCACAAAAAAAAAATCCATCTATCCAAACGTCCGCTTTTATTATGTTAGTAGGATAGTAGTATCAGGTCAAGAATAAAACTAACATAAGGCATGCTTCCAGAAATTGGGTGTTATTTTGTAAACACTCTACCTGCCAACAAAAGCATGATGTTGCGTCTCGGTTGTTTTACGTAAGCTTGTCACAACACTATTAATCGTGGTTATCAACACCGAATAATCCATAATTTAATAAATCGACTTCTAACTTTAGTAGAAGTAGAGCAATATTCCTTGTTATTCGAAGTATCTAGTACCTAAATGTGTTGTTGTTAGAATACGTAGGTAAACTTATGCTGCGGCCAATCGATGTTATTCTTGATGTAATATTTTAAGTAAGTTTATTAATGGTACCCAAGGGATGGCAAAATAAGATAAGGTAGACAACACACAAGGTGGGAAGACGTTATAAAACTGACACCAGGACAAAACTGGAGAAGGGTAACTCATGACAAATAACAATGAAATTCATTGGTGGAGGTTTTTACCAATGGACATACCGAGCTATGAGATTTTTCGTAGTTGTATATTTTAGAGTTTAAGTGAAAAATGTTAGTTCGGAATAAAGGCCTTTATTATTAACTTGTAATAATAAAGCCCTTAGGTTTATGAGAAATGTTCTCAACCAGAATTTATCAAAGAAATAGTAGTACGACGCAAAAAAAAATTAGTTTATTTTATGATTTTAATTTAATTTTGTTTTTGTTTTTATTTGGATTTTGATTTTAATTTTGGATTTATAATTTTGATTTTTAATTTCATTTAAATTATTAATTTTAACATAAATAGGACATTTATTATTATTATTATTTTTATTTTATTTGAAATGGAATGATCTGAAATGGACTGAAATAAATGATTTTTTAATTTGAATTTCTTAAGAAGTTGAGTGATATTGCGTTTTATATAAATATGGAAAACCTTCACTTGACTTTGAGACTTAATTTCAAGACATCAGCAACCGGAAGCTAAGTCGTTTTAACAACTGACCGGCCATAGAAATGAGTTGGTTTGAAGAGCTTGTCTCATTCATACTCTAACGGTAGAACATCAATAATGTCAGTGTACCGGGTCTCGTTACAGTCGTTACAATCGACCTTTAGAAACAATCAATCTTCTGTTGTAATGTTCGCAGGAAAATTGTTTGTGTTGTGGTGTTTTACGTTGAGATGTTTTACGAGTTTTAGATTGCATAGATATAGGTTCTTGATTTTGATAGCCTTTGGTTAAGAATATCTGCTGATCTTGGGCTGAATGGGCAATTTTAAGGTCGGGTTT
Source organism: Polia nebulosa (assembly GCA_951329385.1). Taxonomy (NCBI): domain Eukaryota; kingdom Metazoa; phylum Arthropoda; class Insecta; order Lepidoptera; family Noctuidae; genus Polia; species Polia nebulosa. Next base: position 6,455,891 of record OX589609.1, read on the forward strand.
GGGGTTATTTAACTGGCTCGTTTTTTTTTTTTTTTTTTTATGTTTGATAGGCTCGCGTTTGACCACTATCACACCTGATGTTAAGCGATGATGCGTTGCTCTAAAGTTGTAAGTTCAAGTATTGTGTGTGGAGTTACATTCCCGGTATGGGCTAAGTGATATTGGGTGTTTCAGTCTCTGCCCGGTTTAGGTTTTATCACTATATAGTATAAAATAAAGATAAAATAAATCAGAGTATAGCTTTTGGCTACGCGAACAGCCGCACGGGTCGATCTATCAGGTTAAGCTATGCTTGCCGGGGTTGGTCCTTGGATGGGTGATCTTTACATACCGAGACTCCTCCGAGCCTCGGAAAGCGCGTTAAGCCGTTGGTCCCGGCTAACAATCGTGGATCTTTGACAGTCGTTACGGGTCGTCAGAAGCCCGATAGTCTGAAAACCAGTCTTACCAAGAGGTATCGTATTCCCCACCGAGTGTTTCCACGTTGCAGTCGCGGTGGAGCTTGTGGGTCTCCTTGATCTTGGGGCCATCCGGCATGAGTGACTCACTTGTGCCGGAAGGGTTCAAAGGAGAGACCTAACCAAGAGGAACACATCTAATCCTAAGTTTGAGGCGTGGCGATGGGATGAATGGCTGGAAGGACTCCAGTCATTAGCGCCTCACAAGAGGGCCGCGCCGCTGGGAGACTTGAACAAGTTGTTCGAGTTTCCTAGCGGTGTGGAACCTGGGGGGATTTTTTCGTTGCTGCTCTCTGGTACGCATCTGCTCATCAGATATAACCGTAAGTGGTTGCGACGAAACTGCGGGCCCCGTAAGGGGATCGAGAGAGGGAGAGAGAGAGGGAGAGAGAGAGGGAGAAAAAAAAATAGGGATATCGTATTACCCAGTAACTGCGGGTTGTGAAGGTCAGATAGGCAGTCAAATTTGGTGATAATGTTTATTATTACGTCGGTATACTTTACTAAAAAATACCAATATTTGGTACGGAACCCTTAATATGCGAAATCCGACACGCACTTGGCCAGATATATTTTTTATTTTTCTTCTCAGAAAACCCTTTCATTTGATACCCATATCATGGAAAATAACTAATCCGCCATCTTTGGGGGTCCGCCATCTTTGATTTAGAATGACGTCACTTAGCTAACCCTGCATTTTCATCGGTCCTTGATAAGTGTGCGAAGTTTCAATTCAATCCGACGTTTTGAAGTGGGTGAAAATCACATTCAAACATTCCGTTACATAGATACATACCAAGCTGATAAAAGCATGTTAAAATCGTAGTTGGTTTTAACACTACCTAGACTTTTATCCACCCCTCGAACCACATCATCAAACTCTACTTGCTTCTATCCAACATTGTATCAAAGTAATTTACCAGCAGACTAAACCACGTGATAATTCCATATTGTAACTTGAGCCACGCTTGAAATTGCCCGGCCATTATGTGAAATATTGCTCGACTGGTAATAGTGTGCGGATCAGCTGATAATGGACAAAGTGGGCATGGATTTAATAGTGGCTGTGATAGGATATGGTAATTTTATAGGTTTAGTGCATGTTTTTGTAAGCTCGTGGCTTAATAGTAACGCCACACGTTAAGTAACGCTAGTCGAGCTCGGTCCGTGGATGGGTGACCATTTTAACATTCATGAGCGCGCCTTTGTGGGAGTATGTGCGGTTGATGGATCGGCCTCAGTATGTGATGGAGCCTGCTAGCAAAGGCGGGCCAATACCAATTGGGAGTGCGCGTGAGTTTAATTGTTTTAAGGGTCTACTACCGGCCAAGTGGCGCCCTCATTGAATAAAAAATCGCAGCATAGCATAGTTCAATAAATATTAAAGAATCCAACGTCACGTTTGTTACAAAGAGGATAAAGTATTTTTACGTTGTTAAAAGAGGTCTCAGAATGTTTCGTATCCAAAGTAGTAGGCAAAAGTGTCAGAAACGGCCGTTTTTAGAACGTAAAAATACTTTATCCTCTTTGTAACAAACGTGACGTTGGATTCTTTAATATTTATTTTCTATGCTACGCTACGATTTTTTATTCAATGAGGGCGCCACTTGGCCGGTAATACGGCCTTAAGAACTAAGATCAAGAAAATATAAAAAAAGATAAACACTATAACTTCGTTTTAAAATAACCTTAGGACATCATAAGAGATTGCCAATTAGTTCAGGTTCGTATCTTTTATCAGCACTAATTTGATAAAGTCTCACAGCAGAATGTCTCCTGCTAGTAATAAAAGCAAATTAAAAAACTAAATACATTTTCATGCTGGCTAAAATATGAGCAAACTTTTCAGAACATCCCCAGGGATCGTCAACCCCAGTAACATCGTTAAGTTGTCAGCAATTTAATTATGAGTATAATTATGTACGTGTTTTGTCTAGTCTCTCTAAAATTAGAAACATACGTTTATTTTTAATCTTTAATTTGTATTAGGTACAGGGTAGATTAGTCGCTAACAGTGTTACTCTCTAATACTCGTGTGTCTCCGTTCTTTATGTTGTTTTTAGTGTTTGTTTATACATATTGTTTTAGTTTAGTCCAATACAACATTTTTAAATATTTCAATAAAAAAATAATATATTTTTTAATCAAAATTCGTCTATGGTTTTAATGTCAAAGACCATAAACATGACATGACATGTCTGCGAACCGTAAAAAAAGAGTATATTATATTATGTATGTGTCAAAGGCATGGCATGAATTTTATTTCTATTGCATATTTTTTTTAAATATTAGCTTTATGCACTCCGTCTCCATATACTGGGTGTAACGGAAAGGTGTGGTCATATTTTAAGAACTGCATCTGCCCATCGATATGAACAACTTTCTTCAAGAAAACCTGAGGAAATCCTCAATTTTTTTTTTACCTCCCATACAAATATTGATCAGCTGATGATAACTTTGTATGGAAAGTACAATTTTTTTTTGGAAATTTTCAATTTTTTCTTAGAGAAAGTTGATCACATCCATGGGCAGAACCGGTTCCTAAAATATGACCACGCCTTTCCGTTACACCCTGTATATATAAACTTTAACTATGCAAAATTTCATTCTCCTCCAAAAACCGAAAGTTTTTCCGTCACAAATTATAATTATAAAGATTTATTAACTGACGAACTTTTCAAATAATGATAAAAAGGGAAGAAGGTACATTAAAAATAATAAAACCCTTTTATAAAAAGTGATAAAACAGCCAGAGACAGAAAACAGGCTTTCCCTTGTCAGTAATAAAACAAACAAAAAAAAATTAAACCACATTTTCATGTAACGTAAAATGATGAGCAAACTTTTCACAGAAACCCCAGAGATTGTCAACCCCTGTAAGGTTGTCAAATTGTTGAGCGCTCCTGTTGTAACGACTTTGTAGAGTTTCCTCGACTCGTGTGGAGTACGGAATTTACTCATGTTCGCTTAATTAAGTTTAGGAGTATTTATAATTTAGTATGGCGTGATTTGTTTTAAATAATAATACGTGCGATGAGCGAATGTCATTGTGTGAAAGTGATTAGAAATAAAACTTTGAATAGGATTTTCACTTGGATACCTGTAAAGCCCGGAAACTCACTGGTGAGTTTCATTGACCGACAACCGTTGAGCACTGAAACTCACCAGTGAGTTTTGCGATTCACTCGTTATTACGTCTATTATTACCAAAACGCAATGTATTTTATGCTGTGGCAACATTTACACGCTTGGCCATAGACATTATTGATCGTCTCAGGTGCCCTCCGACAAAAAATATATGCTGTCATAACTGAGAAAAAATGTCAAACTGACATTTGAATCCGGTTTGTCGTATGCGGGCGGGGCTTGAAGGATGGTACGTTTTACGAATGGCGGCTTTCAGAGGTTAATATCGGTTTTTAGCAAACAACTATTCAGTTTTTATTATAATAAATAAAATTAGAGTACTTAAATTCTGCAAACAATTTCTAAAAACAATTTTTAATTTACCTTAATAATGGTATAAAGAAAACAACTATTAATTTTAATTACAATTAATGAATAAATTGGATTACTTTAATTTTGCAAACAATTTGTAACAACAAATTTATTTTACCTTTTTGGTTTTTAGCAAACAACTTTTTTATTTTTGCAATAATTGAAAAAAATGGCATAATTAAATTCTGCAAACAATTTCTACCAACAATTTAAATTAATAAATTAATTTTATTTTAGCAAATAATTTTATAGCAAAAATCTTGTGATTTCTAGCATACACTATTTTACAGTTTATAAACCCATTAGTAGTCAATTAATTTAATTGCTACACTAGCAACCCGCCCCGGCTCCGCACGGGTTCAAATTATACACACAAACATATCTCGTTTATCGCGCTTTCTAAGTGCAAACGGCATTAATTTTTAATTTGATTTACTTATTTATTTCATATAATAAAATCCATAAAATCCAATTTGTTAGTTTAAGTACATCTTAAACAATAGTTTTAGTTTAAATTTGACAATTTTTAAATCATTGCTGGCCTCTCCCAAATCCTTCTATGTATTCTTGTCACGAGCCACGTTGAACCAGACTATGCGGTAGGCTAGGGATAATGTTGATGAGGTAAAATAAATAAAATGGAAAATTAATTTAAAAAAAAAATGTCCTAGGCTTGTGAACTCTTTGTCGACTCAGTATTTGAACTAATAATGCATTTTATTGCGTGTGTGCAAAGTAAAGCTTCAATTTGTAATAGTTACAAATATCGCCGGATAATTGTAAACACTGTTAGTTTATGAAAAATCCTGTGAAATTGTAAACTATTTATTTTAATAATAATATGAGGCTCGGATACATTGTAAATTGCATTCGGTTAAACTGGAAGCCGACCCCAAGATAGTTGGGAAAGGCTAGGCAGGAAGATTTAGACATAGTAAATTGTCAAATTTGGATGACATTTATTGTATTCGAAATTATCTATTCATAATATGTCAAGAGTTTACACTCTCGCAAGATTTGTTACAATGTTGAACGTGAGCGCAGCCTTCGTCATGACGTCATTACCTCTAAACAGGTGAGATGGTGGTCAAACGCGTGCCTATCAATTAAAATTAAAAGTGGCGACCCCGACGTGATGTGAGCGCAGCCTTCGTCATAATGTCATCGCCTCCAAACAATTATCCGGTGACATAAACACATTCCTCAGACACTATATTCCACAATACAATAACGACCGTAAATAATGAGCCAAATAATTTATCAAAAACTAATCAGGAAACTATAAAATCCTTACATAATATAACCTCCATGCATTTTACGATTACCTTTTAAGTTTACAAGTGTAGAGGATTTTATAAAATATAGCCAAACATACAGCTTTGAACCTCGTGTATTTTATCAAATGCACTCTTTACATGGCCAATAATCGTAAAACAAGTTGTTTGCGCAGTTCACTAAGCTGTGGTCCAGTGGTTCTCAAGTTTAAGTGATCGGACCCCGGGGGTGAGCGATTGAGGGCGCTAGCCTTTTAGTGAATGGGGTCGTTGACTTGATTAGATAGATTGTGTTGTCTGGGACATTTTTATGTGTGAGAATAAAAGGGAATACTGTGGATTAGTTAGTTTGATTATAGACGCTCTTACGTCGAAAATACAGGAGGAGGCACCCTGGTGCATGCTGTTTGCCGACGACATTGTTCTGGTGGAGAAATGGCAACAGAAGCTGGAGAAAGTTGGCTTGAACATCAGCAGAACCAAAACTGAATACATGTTCTGCGATTTCGGCGGTCTCTCCAGTTCTGAAGCTATAGTGCTAGATGGCGCGCTTCTCCCAGTCTGCTTCGATTTTCGGTATCTCGGTTCAGTCGTGCAAAGCGATGGCGAAATAGATCGGACTGTTAAGCACAGAATTAACACTGGATGGATGAAATGGTGGCAGGTCACCGGGACTATCTGTGACTACCGCATTCTCCTTAAACTTAAGGCGAAGATTCATAAAACAATGGTCAGACTGCTGACCATTGTTTTACTGATTACAGAGATGACGACTAATAGAGGTGTATGGAAGAAAAAGACATGTTGCGCCTTCCCCAAATAAATTGGGATAAGGGCAGGAGAATGACTGTGGATTAGTTAGTGTTTACGTAGTTTGTTTAACCATTTTCATTCTTTGCTGCAAAATTGAACGAGTTGATTGTATATTTGCTGGCACTCTCAATACTTGAATAGTTTTGTCTAATACCTTTTTTAATTTATAGTCAATACAAAACAGGTTTCTTTTTACCCCACTGCAACAAAAGGAGGGTAAAGTTTTTCGAGAGTTTATACTCTGTGAAACTGCTAAATGAGCATTAAAATAACTAACTATACATAAAGGGAGCTATGATAATCTTTTAGAACCCTTGCCTCGTAAAACTTACATACAAGGTTTTATAATCACGGAAATAGAATTTTAAGTAAAGGTAGAGAAAATGCTAACCACTCTCTAGCAATAATAATAATAATGAATTTTATGTGTTTTCGCATAATTGCGACACGAATAATATTTTAAACTTTCTTATAATTACCGGAAATGTAGACTTATAAATGCAACTTTCAAGTTATATTTTCCGGTTAAAGTCAAGTATTTACAGTAAATTTTAAAATTTATTTAGTAATAAATAAAGGCTAAAAACGGCCAATTAGTTTGACCTTGACATTTGCACTTTCTTTTAAATAATGCTTAGGAACAGCATTAAATAGTACCTAATAAGTGTTATTAACTTTCTAGGTAGTTTAACGAAAGTGTGGTTATAAAAATGCATCTTTTTAATATTTAATTTAAATATATTAATAATCCTTAATATAATATTTGAATTAATTAAGGAGTGTTTCCTGATAGCTACAACCTGGGGCTTTAAGACAAGAGTGAAGTTACTTCTAGGCAAGCGTGCTCCATCGTCGACCACTTCATCGCTTACCATCAGGTGAGATAGTGGTCAAACGCGTGCCTATAAAAATGATAAAAAAATTGGCCTCATCAAATTAACTTACCCAGCGATTTATAAACTTAAAAATTGTTTCTGAAACACCCCGCCGCGTCTGTCTGTCTGTCTATCTGTTTGGGTTATCCCAAACCACATAACTTTTTGTTTAGTAATAGATTTTCATGCGGTTTTCAGCCCTAGAAAGAGTGATTCATAAAGAAGGTTTAGGTTTAGATGTACAATTGGTATACCCGCTAGTTAAGAAATGAAATCGTGTTACCTTTTCGTTTCTTCCAATATTAGTTTTGCCTCTGGTGTTACTCGCTCTTTGTTGCCGAAATTGATATATTTTTAGTGTGGGTCCTTCAAGACAAAAGAATACAATAGAGCATTAAATTTTTTGGAGTACGTAATAGATTTTTTACTCCATTTCCCGCTGAGTATTGTCAAGTAAAAGGTTAAAAAAAACTAAGTGAGTATCGTTTTTTACAAGTGGCGCCTAAAAGATAGCGTTATACTTATAATAAAAATACCATAATTGCATAAAATTATTGCGGTGTCCTTCCAGACAAAATAGTACAATAGAGTAGGAACCTACTTATTCTATTATTTTGAGTAGGTAATAGACTTTTTACTCCTTTGCCCGCTGAGTATTGAAAACACCAGCCAGGTGCGAGTCGGACCATTATCTAGAAAAACGGCAAAAAAGTAATGTCTGTTGTATGGGAGCCCCCTTAAATATTTATATTATTCTGTTTTTTAGTATTTGTTGTTATAGCGGCAACAGAAATACATCATCTGTGAAAATTTCAACTATCTTACTGTCACGGTTCATGAGATACAGCCTGGTGACAGACGGACGGAGTGCGGAGTCTTAGTAATAGGGTCCCGTTTTACCCTTTGGGTACGGAACCTTAAATAATGAGTATACTTTTTTACAAGTGGCGCCTAAAAGATAGTGTTATACTTATAATAAAGTTACCATAATTGTATAAAATTATTGCGGTGTCCTTCAAGACAAAAGAATACAATAGATTAGGTACTTATTCGATTCTTTGGAGTAGGTAATAGACTTTTTACTCCTTTTCCCGCTGAGCATTGTCAAGTAAAAGGTTAAAAAAAACTAAGTATCCTTTTTTACAAGTGACTCCTAAAAGGTAGTGTTATACTTATAATAAAGTTACCATAGTTGCATTAAATTATGGCGGTGTCCTTCAAGGAAAAAGAATACAGTAGAGTAGGTACTTATTCGATTTTTTGGAGTAGGCAATAGATATTTTACTTGTTTTCCCGCTGACAATTGTCAAGTAAAAAGTTAAAAAAAACTAAGTATCCTTTTTTACAAGTGGCGCCTAAATGATAGTGTTATACTTATAATAAAGTTACCATAGTTGCATTAAATTATTGCAGTGTCCTTCAAGACAAAATAATACAATAGAGTAGGTACTTATTCGGTTTTTTGGAGTAGGTTATAGATTTTTTACTCGTTTCCTGATCAGCATTGTCAAGTCTATGGCACCTAAAAGATATTGTTATAATAAAGTTACCGAAATAGCATTAAATACTTTGTACATCTTACTAATATAAATGCGAAAGTTTGAATGGATGTTTGTGACTCAGTCACGTCAGAACTGCTGAACAAATCTGGGTGAAATTTGGCACAGAGATAGATTATAGTCAGGAATAGCACATATGATACTTTTTATCCCAGGAGAATGTTCCCTTGACATGATTTTTACGCGGACGAAGCCGCTGACAGAAGCTAGGAATATGTATGTAGTTTTAAAAAAAAGTAGTTTTCTATTACTACCTAAATATGATGAATCCGGCTTTAAAACTTAAACTAATCCATAACGTTGATAGATCAATTAAATTAAAATTTCTCATTAACACGATTAATTCACTAAAATATGTAATTAACTGCAAATTGATTCATAAATATTAATAATTGGCCAGTAATCATTATAAGTCGGTGGGAATTATTTTTGAGTAATGATGGTCATAATTATGTTATGGGCTCCCATTGGTTGATTAAAATTTGTAATTAACTATGAGAAAAGTACTGTTTTATAAGAATTTGTTAGATTTATTAACTCCGTTATTTTTTTATTTGTAGAGACTTATTTGATATTCATTTATTATTTATTTTCGTTTTAACCTGGAGTTTTTTTTTCCCATCGGTATGTATTATCTACTGTTATTTTCAAACGATTTGTGGTGAAGTAATTTTATGAAAAATTTAAACTTTTTTTTAAGTTCTAAATGATTGGTTCAGGAAAATTTTTAGATTAACTTTAAAACTCGTGTTCCCAAAAACATCTGCAGATTTGAAACTTTGTAGGGTTCTAAAAGTCCGAATGAATAACGGAATTCTTATAGGATTAGTCGTTTGTCTGTCCGTCTGTCCGTTTGTCGATCTGTCCGTCTGTCCGTCTGTCACAGTAATTTTTTTCCGAATAAACTGGACCGATTAAAGTTGGGTACACACATGAATATCTGTGACGCGAATACGGAAGTGTAACGAAAATAATAGGATTTGGAACATGGGGGTCACTTTGGGGAGAAAATCGAATAATTTAAAAAAAAAGTTACCAAAACTGTACCGTGCTAAATTTCAAATGATAGGGCTTAGTATAAGGGTCCCATATTTTTCTTTTTTCATAATTTTAAAATATACATTTTCTCATAATCTATGCCTCGACAAAAAAACTGAAGCGGAATCGTTCAAATGCTATCTCTTTCACTTACATGCTTATTCTATCTTTTGTACTATTAATTAGCGCAATTTGTCAGCACTATACAGGCTGTAACGGAAAGGTGTCATTTATCATCAAAAATTGGATTTTGCATACAAAGTTATCATCGCCTGATCAATATTTGTATGGGAGGTAATTTTTTTTGAGAATTTCCTCATGTTTTCTCGAAGAAACTTGATCATATCGATGGGCAGGTGCCAGGAATAAGTTTAATACTTGTTATTTTATGTGTAATAAACTAATAATACGTCTAATTTCGGACAGCGCTCCTTGATGGGCGAGTCCTATTACTGGGTGGACATCCGACGCGTTACGTGAGCTCAGCGCAGAACACGCAAGCTAACCACTCAAGGTCGTTGGCAGTTAACAGCGCCTTAATATGGGTCCACGCAATCGCCGAGCGCAACTTTTAATTGGCATAAGCATTAGGCATACCTAGTCAGAATCGTCAGAGGTTCCTATGAGTAAATAATTGTGACACTGACTAACACGCATGGCTTGTATGAAAAATGTTGACAATACCACCTCTAGCAGGGGCTATAGATGAGGACTCTGCGTGATCTGTGTGGTACATCTATATTCGGTTATTTTGTTATAAAACTATAAATAAAGCTTACCGATCTCTTCTGATGGTGGTGGTGTTCTAACTTCATGTTGGCGCATCTGTTCAGTGCGGTCAGACGTCTGAACAGCGATTGTAGAGAGTCTGCATCTAAGAACGGGTGATCGTTCTGAACACCTGATACGTCTATGGGGAACTGCAGATCTGGAACAATGGGAAAAATAACGTTAGGAACGGAGTTCATCAAATATTATTAAGTGGTGAATGAGAACCATTTCAGAAAAATAATTAGCCATTTTTAATAATTCGATTTTTTCATAAAGGTATAGAAGCCAGAAGGGCGGTTAAACGTATTTAGGTACTAGCCATACCTATTATCTGCCCAGGAGTCGTGGATAAATTCAAAATAGAGTAACCGTGCCCCTGGGCACTCAGGGCAGGGAAGGAACAGGGGTAGGTTTTAGTCAGTAAGAGTCTGACATGCCCTCCTGCTCCACCCAGAGCGGGAGAAGTCATAGAATGATTTCCTAGCGCCAGAAAAAAAAGCCATACCTATTATGGAAAAGATCTTAAGAGATGGTACAGCATAAAACTTTTTTACAAAAAAAAAACAACCGACTTCCAAAAAAGAAAATACACAAAAAATTAAAAAATAACTTTAATTTCGGCAGTCGGTGTTTGTATTTTATTTCTTCATTATTTGACACCGACTGCCGAAATTAACGATATTTTTTAATTTTTAGTGTATTTTCTTTTTTGGAAGACGGTTGTTTTTTTTTGTAAAAAAGTTTTATATTTTTCACTTTTTAGGTGTTGTACTCAAGAACTAAAAACCCCAATAACATGGAACGAGGAATTTAAACACTCGTAATTGGAGAAAACCAAAACGTCATCTATGTATACGTATTTTTCGTTTTTGTTCAGTTTTTCAAAAAGCGCAGAAGCAATTTCGATAACATTTAAATGGGACCACCTCGGGAGTATATTCTTTCGCATAAAAAAAGATTTTTGAAAATCGGTCCACAACTGACGGAGAAATCGGCGGACATACATACATACCTACAGCCGAACATAGAACCTCCTCCTTTTTCGAAAGTCGTATAAAAATAGGCATATACTTGATGCTGTACGATTTTATAAAACCATTAAGGATCTGTCCACAGATTTAATTTATACGAATATACGAATAGATACCGTAATTAAATTGCTTCGCTAGTTAACTCAATACTAAAATCCACATCTCTTGACTACGAAACAGGTACCTACGTCACACCTCAGAGGACACGTCATTGTGATGACGTCACTATCTTACTAGTACCATTGTCTGGTACTCAATAGACAAGATTAGAAGATAATTTTAGCGACAGGTTGATTTAGGTGAGGCGTGATGGCATTCAAGTTGTTCAGAGTGAAGGGAAGTTTTGGGGTTGTTTGATGTGTTAGGGGCTTCTATTAGCTAATTATATTGTTAGGACGGGAAAGTGGAGACACGTTTTCTATAGCCACTTTGAAGCTTCCTTACTGCTTATAGGTATTCGTCTGTGGGTTTAATTTAATGGTTTTTAGGGTTTCGAAATTCCGAATGAAAAATTGGAACCCTTTTAGGATCACTCGTGTGTCTGTCTGTCCGTCTGTCACAGCCAATTTGCTCCGAATCTGCTGAAATTTGGTACACACCTGAATATCTGTTACCCAAACACGAACGTTTAACTTAGGTCACTTTTGGGGTGAAAATCGGAAAATTAAAAAACAAAATCTTTCAAACCGCACCGTGCGGCATATCAAATGAAAGAACATATTATTAGGATCTCGAGAGTATTTTTTACATAATTTTAAAATATTATATAGTTTAAAAGTTATTTAAGAAAATAGATGAAAAATTACCATTTCCTCCCCGCCCCCCGTTATCTATGAAATCACTGAGCATAACATTTAAAAAAAAAATGAAAATAGTTCTTTACTTATATATACTTACAGGAAAACCTATAAGGAGGAGGTAGTTTAAAAAAAAAACCTCAAAAATATGATTTGTTCGGAACCCTTTGCGCGCGAGTCCAACTCGCGCTTGGCCGGTTTGAGTGGTAATAGCTACGACTTACGAGTTGCAGGTTGTGGGCTCGAACCAGTTTACTGCTAAACAGATACCTACGTCACAAACCTACAGAGGACACGTCACTGTGATGTCGTCACTATCTCACAAGTACCATTGTCTGGTACTCAAAAGAAAAGATTAGGAGATAATGTGGGCGACAATGGTTGATTTAAGTGAGAAGTGACGGCTTTCAAGTGGTTCAGTGTATCCGGGGGAAGTTTTGGGGCTGTTTTGATGTGTTAGGGTGTGTTTATTATCGCGTCACCGTCAGTTTGAAAGGGTCACTGAAGGAACACACCTGAGTTTTAGTCAGTTAGAGTCTGACATCCCTCCCGCTCCATCAGTTATTTGATGGTCTCCAACACTAAAAAAAAAATATATTTGTATAGCTTTGGGTCAACAAGATGCTTATACTGTAAAAATTTGATGACTGTAGCTCCAACTGTTTGGCTATAAAACCTGTGTGACAGACGACGGACAGACGGACAGACACGTGAATGTCAGCAATAGGGCTCCTTTGAGACCCTTCGGAACCCTAAAAAACGAATGGAAAGGTTAGTAAGTTCATTACTGGTGAAATAACTGCATTTCCAAACAGATTTAAAAGAAACCATAAAACACAACAATTTTAAGTTTCAACACGTAGTATCTCTCGGAAGTTCCCGTTCGTCACGGAAATGAAACGGAGCGGCAAGTGACAGAACCCGACTTGTTCATGATTCAAACTAAATAGTGTTTGTAGCTTGAGAAATAAAGGAAAGATGACTAATGTGCATTTCTTAAAGGGAAGGTGGGTGATGTATGGACATAGCCCTAAGAATCAACAATGTTAAGAGGCAGAGTGGGCAGAACACATTGCTCGCAGAACAGATGGTCAATGGGGCTGAATAGTTCTGGATTGGTGACCGTGTACTGGAAGATGTAGCGTTGGAAGGCCCCTCACAAGGTGAACCGATGACCTGTTGAAGGTCCCGAGTAGCCGATGGATGCGAGATGCACAGGACCGGTCGTTGTGGTGACACTTCGAGGAGGTCTATGTCCATTGCCCAGCAGGGGACGTTTTTCGGCTGAAATTATGGTGATAACGAGCTGGATGATGGATGGAATGTCCTTTGTCCTTTATTTGTGAACACTTCTCTTATCAACCTTGATAACTATCCGAAGATGCAAAAATTTAATATCATTACGTTGAAAGATAAAAACTGGCCAAGCGCGTGTCGGCCTTCGCACATTTAGGGTTCCGTACCATATGGAGAAATCAATATTTTACCAAATTTAAGTTCACAGGTCAATGGTAAGTAAAAAAGTTCATTAACAAAATTTTGTGACAGAAGACGGACATACAGACAGACACGTTAGTGACAGCAATAGGACTCCGTATGGACCCTTCGGGTACGGCACCCCAAAAAGAGAGGTAGGATATTCGGTTATAGCCACACTTCTGAGTGTGGCTGTAGTCATATACATGAACACAAATTGTCGATTTCCTCGGTAACTCAATCATTCCCTTTTTTAAATTATACTACAAAGTATATCTTCAAATATTTAAATTAATTCATAAAAAAACCAAGCTTGTATTACCCGTTTTTCTCAAATAATTAGACTCATATTATATTTTCTTACCGCTAGCTTCTGAAATCCTATCTAGGTATGTTTAAATTTAGTATTTTACTGCGCCATTTACTTTCCTCTATAAACAGACATCATCATCATTCTCCTGCCCTTATCCCACTTTATTTGGGGTCGGCGCAACATGTCTTTTTCTTCCATACTCCTCTATTAGTCGTCATCTCTGTAGTCCTCCTTCACACAGTCCAACTCTTCTATAAACTACTTTCCTCTATAAACAGACATATTGTCCAGTAATTGCATTTCACCTCTGCATGTCCTGCTGACAACAGCCTTTGTGCACTACCCTCCAATATTGGGCGTATACAGGGTGCTGTTTCCTACCAAACTCGGTTACCTGCTCCTTTGTTGCGGTTATTCACTCAAACTGGCCTTCCGAGCAAGGTTTCAGGATGTTTTAAATCAATCAACTCAGCGTAGACAGAGGTTATTTTTTAAGGGAAAAGCTGCAGTAAAGTACAGAGGGGAAAAAGAGAAAAAGTTGGTAAATCTTTCCAATTTGTTGCGGCGTTTTGTAGAATTAGTCCCCTGTTAGAATTTGAGAAAATTAATTCACTTGCTAAACAGTCTTCAATAAAATGAACGCAATTTAATCGTCAAAAACCAATTAAGTTACCGAGATATCTTTGAAATTCAGAGGTGTTGGATCACAGGGAAAAAGTTTTCTGAGTAAACAATAGGGATGATTACAGGGTAGCAAAAAATAATTCTATTTAGTCCTTTAGTTAGATTTTCAAAAAATATTGGATACGTATATTTTACTTTATCAAATCAATAAAAAATGACAAAGATGCATGCTCTGACGTATCAAAGTTCAGGAGTGAGGGCTTGACGTCACTTTTAAGTAAAAAGTGGTACAATTTTAAGGGCCTACCTCCGCATAAGGTAAGTAGTAAGCGAAAGTACCATAAACGGCCGTTTTTGGTACTTTTGCTTACTACTTTGGATACAAAACATTTTGAGTCCTGTTTTAACCACGTAAAAATACCTTATCCTCTTTGTAAAAAATGCTACATAGGATTCTTTCATCTTTATTTTCTACGCTTTGCTACGATTTTTTATTCAATGAGGGCGCTCTACAACTACAAACAGACACCTACCGACTACCACAATACAGTCTGCAATTGTCATCGCATCGCACGCCACGACAAAGTTACGAGTATAGCAGTTCTATAAATACAGAAAAAAAAAACACATTTAACTTTATCGTGGGGTACAAAAGTAGGCCGGTTGTCACAAAGCATCCCGTATCGTGGAGAGTGGTGACGTCAGCATCCGGTCAGGGGAAGGGGTAAAAGGAAGTGGGGAGGCGCAGTCGCGCGTCGGATGTCGAGCATGTAGGTCGCGTTTGGAAATAATTGGCGGCATGGAACGTGTGGGAAATGATGTTGGATTGTTGTGATTTTGTTAGTAAGTACCTATTTTTGTCAAATTGAAAAAAATAAATATTTGAATGATATTTTTCGCTATGGCACAGGTCAAGTTTGATGTTTGAATAAGTCCAGGTCTGGGTTTTGTACCTTTTGAAGGATATTTCATTCACTTCAAATGACTCAGACGCCTTAAAGATCTATAACTGTCAATTTGATTGAGAAGAGTGGAGGTAATGACTTAGAATATACTTAGAGGATCTAGAAAAGAAAAAAAAGCTATTTAATATTATTTGAAGAGATCAAGTGCTGCACTATGGAGGACCTGATGAACGCTACTGATGCTGCAATTAAAGTGGCCAGCTTCTGGGCCCAAAGTATTTAAAAAGTTAGGAAACAAGAAGAATGGAGTTGATTGGGGAGTGGTCGCGGTCCTTTGGGCTGCAAATAAACCCCAAGAAATCTCAGGCCATTATTATCTGCGGCAGGTATATGCGGAGCAGGCTTGATGTTGCTTCACTGTCTCCACTCTGGTTGAATTGAGTTCAAATTGAATACACTTCGTCAGCCAAAGACCTGGGGGTGATATTGGACTCTAACTTATCTTGGACTGCCCATGTCGCTGCAGTCAGTCGCAAAGTCCACTACACATTCCACTCACTGAAATGCCTCCAGAGTTTTTTGCCCTTAAACATCAAAATTTCCCTTGCCCAAACTCTCATTCAGCCTATCATCGATTACGCCGACGCGTGTTATTTGGATGCCACCGAGGAGCTTTTTAATAAACTTGAGCGATTGCAAAATATATGTATTCGTTTTGTTTTCAACCTCAAAAAGTATGATCATGTCTCCAACTTTCGCAAGGTACTCAAGTGGCTCCCTATCCGTCTTCGCAGGAACTCTCGTATTTTATGTCTGCTCTTTAATATCCTTCACAACCCTAAAACGCCCGCCTACCTGCGGGAACGCTTTTCGTACTCCCGCCCTTTTGATGCGCCTTGCAGGTCGCATCTTAGGAATCTCCTAAAATCCCCTCCCCACACAACTGACTTCTACTCCTACTCCTTCACTGTGCACGCAGTTCGGTTGTGGAACTCTCTGCCGCCTGACATTAGGGACTGCCAAACTCTTGCAGATTTTAAGAGGAGAGTAAAGGAACACTATCTTTCCATTTCATGATAGTTGCATATAAGTATGTATTATTATTTAGTTTATATGTATTAGTACCTATCTATATACATATATATATATATATATATTATATTATTTAGTTAGTTTTATATCTCTACATTGTATGTGTCCTAGCACTGTTACACACCGTGTCTACTTCTCTTTTTTTTTCCATCTCTCCTTTCGCAGGTTTGCTGTAAGAGATTTCTATAGAAAATAAGCATAACCTTTGTACATATTTCTCTGTTTCCTTCTTCTGGTCTGTTTTTTTTTTTGTATGTGTGTGTACATTAATTGTTGTTAAATAAATAAGAATATTATTTGCAGTTTACCAACGTTCTACAAATAAGCCAATCATAATCAATTTTAGAGGTGATCCTTCAAGTAAAACCCTTTAAAACGGGACCGGAAAAGTTAACCTCTACATTTCCATCACCGGAAAACATGATCACAAAATAAGATATTCATCTCAGAGCCCTCACTAAACACACTTGACTTTATTAAATGTACAAAATGGCGGTCGTAAATACGATGCAAAACTCAATAATATGCCCTTGGCTGTAATAGAGACGTTTTTAAATGTTACGGTGGGAAGTAGTATTGGGTCAACTGCGGAAATAGACATAAGATGTACGTATTTTGGAGGTCTGTGGGTTGTATTTTAATGCACCGGTATGGTTTTTTTCCGGTGGAGAAAATGCTTTCTGCATAGCATTATAACATCTAACATATAAAAATCTGTCTGTGTGTCATGGTGTTTGTGATTGCACTCCTCTGAAACGGGTCGACCGATGTTAAAGCTTATTTTAAACCGACTTCAAAAAAAGGAGGAGGTTCTCAATTCGACTGTATCTTTTTTTTTGTGTGTTACCTCATAACTTTTTACTAGATGAACCGATTTTGATGATTTTATTTATTTGAAAGATGGTGCTTCACATGTGGTCCCATTTTAATTTGGTGAACATCTGATGAAGAACTTCGGAGATACACAATCGAACTCTACAATAAATAATAGCAAACCTTCCAGAATTGCTGCAATCGCATGTCTGTATATTGTTTTCACCACTTCACAACATTACATCACGCTGATATGCTCTAAAGGGGTATACAGATTCGTAGTTCACGCTGATACACCCTAATTTCACCAACTATGTTCAACTTCCCTATTTTTGGGGCTATCAATTCGGGCATAACTTTACTATTAATTTAGTTTTAGAATGGGGTACAACTAAAAAGTGAAAAATAAAAAACTTTTTACAAAAAAAATAAAACAGACTTCAATAAAAAATACTAAAAAAATTAAAATAACTTTAATTTCGGAAGTCGGTGTCAAATAACGAAGAAACCAAACTAAAAACACTTATATTAAAATACACATAAACTTATTATTATTATTAATGGAATATTGAGAGCCATTGAGAGCTTAAGGCGTATATAGCCGCCAAGTGGTGCCCTCATTGAATAAAAAATCGTAGCATAGCGTAGAAAATAAAGATTAAAAAATCCTATGTTGCGTTTGTTAAAAAGAGCTTAAGGTACTTTTACGTTGTTGAAACAGGACTCAAAGTGTTTCGTATCCAAAGTAGTAAGCAAAAGTAGCAAAAGTACCAAAAACGGCCGTTTTTGACAATTTTGCTTACTACGGCTGGTTTGAATTGGCGCAAGAAAAGAATGCCTGGAAGGATATGGGAGCCCTTGCCCATTAGTAGGGCACTATAGGCTTATATAAAAAAAACACTTTCACAATCGGTTTATAATTTTCTGCTAGGGAATCTTTCAGTGAAAATTAGCAAGCTTCCAGTGTATGGTTAGGTAGTTAAGTTTTCTACACGATGTTTCCTTAATATTTTTTAAAGTAAATAGTGTTGATAAAACAAAGACTGAAAACTGTCTCTTGATTTAAGAAACAAAAAAAAGAGAATGAAAAACAAGAAAATAGAATTAAAGTTACAGTAAAAGAGCCGCAAAGGATTTCATTTTTATTTTTCGGATAAAACCTTATTTAAAAATTTTAATTACCTAATCAGTTTAACCATTTATTTATGCAAAACCAATTCAAACTTTGTTAGCAAGGGCCTAAAAAAAGAACAACCCTAAATAATTGCCATAAATCAGTGGTAAATAATGTTACCAGTTATAAGCGGGTAGCGGCTCCTTTATTTCTGCTGGCAGCACATGTCATAAACTGACGAGGGTGCTTGACGTGACGGAGGTACGGACATAAGTTGTTGTCGATTGTTGCTGTCTGTTGTTCAGTGTTGATTGTGTGATAGTAATTGTTTGGTGTGCTTGAGGAACTTATTTTATCTGGAGTGGATCTTTCAGGGTTTATGTAGGGGACGGTTTTGATGGTACATCTTAAGATGTGCCTGAAAATATGCCTTAGTGGCGTCGAATAATTTTACAAAGGAAATCAATTGGATTTATAAGTAGCATTAGAGAGTATTATTAACCGACTTCAAAAAGAAGGAGGTTATCAATTCGGATGTCTGTTTTTTTATGTTTTATTGTTACGGATTTGTATTTTTTTTTTGTTCGAAAGGGGTTTATTCCGAAATGGTCCCATTTAAATTTCATATAGATCTGATGATGGGTTTTGGAGACAGACAACAGAACTCTTCAAAAATTGACAGCAAATCAACCGCGTTTGCTGCGATCGTGTCTATGAATTGTTAACACAGTTTAATGGGGAACCACAACTAAAAATTGAAAAATAAAAATCTTTTTTACAAAAAAATAGAACCGACTTCCAAATAACGAAGACACAAAACCAGGAAAACCGACTTCCAAAATTGAAGTTATTTTGCACTTTTTTTGGAAGTCGGTTCTATTTTTTTGTAAATAAGAATTTTTTTTTCAAATAATAAGACTAAATCTGTATCGATCAAATAGCAGGTTTGAGAAATGAACACTGAAATACACACAGAAAGAACAGAGGAACGCTTGTCTGAGAAAATACTTGTGAACGTACGCAAATACACAACGTAGTAAGAGCAAACAAATCTGCAAGAATATACTTTCCTCAATACCTGTAACACTTAACTTATACAAAGGAGACCTTATATTTACAAAGCCAAGTAAAACTGCATTCAAGAAAAAACTTTTTTACAAAAAAAACAACCGTCTTCCAAAAAAGAAATACACTAAAAATTAAAAAATAACGTTAATTTCGGCAGTCGGTGTCAAATAACGAAGAAATAAAATACAAACACCTTACTTTTCTTTTTTGGAAATCGGTTGTTTTTTTGTAAAAAAGTTTATTAGTTTATTTTTCACTTTTTAGGTGTTGTACCCCAGAACTAAAAACCCCAACAACATAGAACGTGGAATTTAAACATACTCGTAATTGTAGAAAACCAAAACGTCATCTATGTATACGTATTTTTTGTTTTTGTTCTGTTTAAAAAAGCGCAGAAGCAAATTCGATAACATTTATACGGGACCACCTCGGGAGTAAATTCTTTCGGTTAAAAAAAGAATATTGATAATCGGTCCACAACTGACAGAGAAATCGGTGGACATACATAAAAAAAATACATACAGTCGAACACAGAACCTCCTCCTTTTTTGAAGTCGGTTAAAAATCAAAAGTAGCAAGATTTTCAGTAAACTTCAACATTCCTTTATCACCCCGGGCCCGCCAAAAGCCGTTGAGCGCCGCAACACCCCGAGCGAAGTCAATACGATAATTAACTGAACGCCAGACGAACAGAAAAAGGCTTTCACACTTCGTTACCGTGACAGACAGACAGATATTGAAGCAATTTCCTTAATGTTTCTACTAGGGTTGTAGGTCTTCGCCCCCGCCTCCGCAAGTGCGGAACTGAATTCATTTTTTCCTAATATTGTTAATGCGAAAGTATGGATATATTTTTGTTACTCACTTTGTTATCACGCCATCATCGGTGGATAAATAATGATAGTTAACGGGGTCTACGAGCAAAAGTTCACATTAGTGGGTATTCGCTTAGTTGAAACTTTGAACCTGAGTTCAGATACACCAATAAAATACCAAAGAACTTTAAAGAGTTACCTAATAATTTATTTTTTATGAAGTTAAAATTATGGCTGCTGGAGAAACGATTTTACTCTTTAAATGAATTTATAAATTGTAATAATCTTTAATAATAATCTGTTTGTAATGTATTGTAAAATTAATGATTAATAGAGTTGTATGAATAATAGAGCATTAGGTACATTAAAAGATTGTAACATTGTACATGTCAAATGTCTGATTATTACTCGACGTTTATTTTTATTTCCCGCTCTACAGATTGAGGCGAAAAAATGTTATAGAGGAATACATAATTTGCAATTTTTTATCTTTAGTACCCGACTGAGAGCAGTGGTGGCCCAGTGCTAATGGCCGTGATTTACAAGTTGTAGGTCGTGAGTTCAAACACAGGCAGGTGCTTTACTTTGTGTAAATTATTTCATCACCACTGCTCTCAAAACGGTGAAGGAAAACATCGTGAGGAAACCGGCATGTCCTAGAACCGAAATTCGAAAACATGTGACATCCACTAACGGCATAGGGCCGGCGTGGCTGATTAGGGCCCACACCCTCTCACAGAGAGGAGGCTTGTGCTCCAGTAGTGGGGACATTTTAAGGCTGATGGTGACCCGACCCCAGAAGGACAGGATTTTTTTTCGAGACTATGAATTTATGTAGGTTTGTCTATTTCTTTGGCACGACTTTTTTGCAGCTTGTGCCTTAGTTACATCCCTAGCTTCTACCCGAAGGAGCCAAGTTTTTGCCCTGCAAAATATTCGCTTCGTTTTTTAGGAGTGGGGACGAAATTGAGACCGTGGATATAAATTGGCTTTCGTGGCAATTATTTGATAGCTGTGTTCTTTTAAAATTGGAAGGGAAGTTTTATGGAAAGGCAATTTCCCTATTTTCTTTTTCGATTCTAGGAATGAGATATCTACCTAATATGCTTTCATTTGTTTTTCTCCTTGAAATCATAATTTTAATTAGATCTCTTGCTATACTATGTTTCAGATAAATTTGCAATAAAGTACATTGACCTTTCCCTAATAACTCTTCGTAGGTACCTAAACAATTAAATATAAATCGTTTTTCATTATTAGACAATGTTAAGGATCACGAGAGATGTTGATTCGGGACAGCTTTGAGTCATTAATTCCGTTTTTCAAATTAAAAATGTCAATAAATGTAGGTGGGTCAATGACCGTTATTGCACGTTTATTTGGAACAACCTATAACACCTTTTCGAGCTAAATTTATTCATATTCATATATTTGTTAATTAAAACGCCCAATACAGTTTTGGCTCACATCAAAATATACATCATCATTATTTATTATATTACTATATTTATATAGTATAAAATACTTGTTTTTATACAAACTATAACTAAAGTAGTTATAAGAGTACAAAGGTGCTGCGTATTTCAAAAGAAATTTCTTCCAACAGACCTGCGACAGGAAAATTGGATAAGAGACGTAGAGACACAGTGTGTATAAATGAATAAAGACTTTATTTTTTTTTAAACCTTTGCCCTCATTAGGTATTATTCCTATATCGTGGGTGCGTTCAAAAACATTTAAACTCACATACACAAGACACCCAGACCCGGAACAACTATCTGTACGCCATACAAATATTTGTTCCGTGCGGGGATCGAACCCGCGACACGCAGCGCAGCAGCCGAACGCTCAACCACTGCACCAACCGTGCCGTTAAAACGTCATCATCTTTTCAGCTAAAAGACGTCCACTGCCGCGACCGGTCCTATGCGTCTCGCATCCATCGGATTCTCGCGACCCAGTTCATCAGTCCCCTAGTACGCGGTCGCCCCTCCGAAGCCTTTCGGTCACATCGATCAGGATAATTTATGTTATCAAAATAGGAGCCTTGCCCAAAAATGGCTTGTATTATCTTACTTTTAACGCCAATACTAGTCTATATTGCCATTTAAAAGAATGTAAATTTATCAAACAATGATGAAATGACAACAAAATCGTGCCTTTAAAACATGTTCACACCAAAATGGAGAAACTAAATACCAGAAACCAAATGTTTGCGCCGGCGCCATACCTCCTTAACCTACGACCTTTAGATTTATTTTAATAATAATATAACCAACTATTACATATTTTATGAATTTCAAACACTGGCGGCCGAAAATAGGCATCATTAGAACAACCTTTTTAGGTAAACACTATCTGGCAAAGGGACCCTTGGATAAATTAAATTTATTTAGTTAGGCTCGCCTTGTTGTGAATTTATATTATTTACGAATGTCTGTTTCGTTTGCTCGTGAAATGTTGTTTTTGTGTTTTAGTGGGCTGTTGTTTATTTAAGGTCTTTTTTCTAGTACTGCACCCCTTTAATATAATTTACCATTGACATGCATGTAAAAATATTTTTTATTTGATTAATTATTTATTAATAATACAATTAATTGACATTATTGCCTCGAACTTGACTTTGTATTGTATAGATTCAGACTTATTATTAAAAAACTAATATATTTGTACACCAATTTCATTGGTAGGACACAGAACTCGACCAACAGTATCAATAAGACCTTTATTGTAATACCTGTGTTTACAAATAAAGATTAATCAATCAATATTTATTTGTACACTGAAGTTATTTTTATTGAGCAACCTTTTGCAACATGAAAATCAGTTGTCATAATCATGTTACAAGGAGGAGCAAAAAAAAAAAAAGAATTTGTTGCTCCACAAAATTTTTTTCGGTGTGCATGCCCCACAATACATAAGCTGGTGCCTTTTCCTCATGGGGCTCGGCAAAACATACAGTCAGAGATACCTATCGGTAATTTCAACTTACGTCAATTTAATAACCTCTACCTGTTTTCTTTTTTTTTTTTGTGGGTGGTAAATCATCTAATGACATCTCCCGCTCTAGGGTGGAGCGAGAGGGCGTGTCAGACTCTTACTGACTAAAAACTCCTTCCCTGCCCTGAATGTCCCGGGGGCGCGGCAACTCTGTTTCGAATTTATCCACAACCCCTGGGCAGAATCTCTACCTGTAACTTTTCATTACGTCGTTGCGTTCAAAATTTTATACTAAAAACACAAAAAAGCACTAAAAACAAAATAATGCACCCTCTTTGTGTTCCCACATAGCAGTATACAGATACACCTGTATACATTGCACGGCAGTGTACACTACCCTACACTCGGGGCCGTGTTTAAAATTAGCACGTGGTCGCCCGCCTGTAAAATGTTTGGTTGAACGCTCCCGCCTTTTATCCCAAATCAAAGCCTAAACCAGTGAAGGCTTTCATGTATGTTGTTATTTATTTAAGGGAAAATCCACCCTTAAAAGGCAGATTTTTGAAGGCAATAAGACTCATATTTGAGTGCTTGTGAGGTGGTTACGGCAATGAAAGGGAACTCATTGAGTGTACACATCTAATTCAGTGTCTTGTGAGAGTTTTGATGTTTGTGTGGTACTTAATTAGAGATTTAAATATGAATTAGGTAAATTTAAAGGCGTTGTGTTTATGTTAGAAAATTAAATATTTAAATTACCAAATACCAAAGAAGTAGGTAATAAATAGATTTTTGCTGAAAATCATTCAACATTGCAATGTTTTAAATATGAATGAACTATATAGCTTCTGTCAATGGCTTAGCCCAGGTGAAAATAGAAAATCATTCCAAGACACATGCCCCTGGAATTAAGGCGCAGTTATACGACTTTTAATGATTTTGAATTGATCATCACGTCTAAACGACTAATCTTATTTCTATGAAAAAAATATATGTTGCTTTAGACAATTTCCATCGTAATTTGATCTCAGAATATTTGAAATTATATTTTATTAACATAGTGTAATTAATTTGTAAAGTTATGTCTAACGCGGATAAAAAATTGAGAATCACGCAAAAACTATAAAGCGTATTTTTACGAAACCTTCAGCATTTTATAGATAATTTAATTATTTATAATTTAATCTCAGTGTTTCATTTTAATACCTACCTGTTGTTTTATGTGTAATAAATTAATAAAGGGTCTAATTTCGGATAGCGCTCCTTGATGGGCGAGTCCTATTACTGGGTGGACGTACAACGCGTTACGTGATTTCAGCACACAACACACAAGATAACCACTCAAGATCATTGGCAGTTAATAGCGCCTTAAGAGAATCTTATGAGCTATTCCAAACTGTAATCTATCTCTGTGTCAAATTTCATCCAGATCCGTTCAGCCGTTCTGGCGTAGTAGCAGCAAACATCCATCCCAACTTTCGGATTAATAATAATATTGGTAACATAATACAATTAACTAATCGGAATTAGAACTGAACATCCGGCAAACTCGTGACAAACTAACCCATTGGAATTAATTACCTTACCATAGTAGTTTTCAGCCATGAAGCCGTAAAGGTTCAAGTTAGTAACTTACATGAAACTTGAGCAAGATTTGAAACAACAAAATACTTGCATACATTTCATCACTACATATTGCAAACAAAGTCCCGCACCGCACAGAACTTTGATGCGGTTTTTAATAAAAGAAAGAACGAGAAACGAGGAAGGTTTGTATATATATTCTGCACCCGTGCGAAGCAGGGGGGCGGGTCACTAGTTGCAAAGCAATGAACAGCCTCTTTCTCCCTTCTAAGCTATTTTTCTAAGATGTCAAGCATAACATGGAAAAATTATTTTAATGGAAGAATCCTTTTATGCAAATTATACCAGAAAAAACAACCCAGAATTTTTCTTAATGCTTTATTTTTTTTTTCGAAATATTTTCCTTCTAAGGGACAAAGGAATTCAAGTTCAAGTTTAAGTAAACGTATTCATGTATTATTCTGTCGGATAGACAAGTGACTCGGAGACTGACAGCTTGGCGTTTGGCATGTGAAGTAGGCGCCTTTTGTCCGCCATTTGTATTCTTTGAGACAAGCCTGCTAGTAAATTTTCCATTTTGTGGACAGTATTAAACTCTTTTTTTTATGGTCGTTGGAATGTTTTGGGCAGCTTTTTACTTATTTGATTCTCACGAACATTATGTAAGGATGGTTTAAAAAAAATGTCGTCACAGAAGGGAAAATGTAAAGGCTATGACCAATTTTGGAAACTCACGGGGTATCGCATATTTTCAAACTTACTAGACTATACTAATGGCTAATATAGCAAAAAAAAGCATACCCGTTAATTTAAATAGTTACTCAAGTCTATGAAAATAAACATAAACCGAATGCAAAAAACAACGAAAAAGTTCCAAAGAACTCACTTTTTAAGCAGTCTGATGCAGTTGCTGGCAGTTATTTTAGTTCAATCATAGATTTCTTGCTCAGATACATACATACTCGTATACGAGAGACATTAACCTCAGTCTCGGGCAGTCGGGTAACAATATAATACAGATAAGTTACCTACTATCTTTTTGATATATAAGTATGTATAGAATCATAGATTTCGTGCTTAGATACATACATATACAAGAAACATTAACCTCCGTCTCGGGCAGTCGGGTAAAAAATAATACAGATAAGTTACCTACTACATTTTTAATACAGATAAGTTACCTTCTACCTTTTTAATACCGATAAGTTACCTACTATCTTTTTGATACAAATAGGTTACCTACTACCTTTTTAATACAGATAAGTTATCTACTACCTTTTTAATACCGATTAGCTACCTACTATCTTTTTAATACCGATAAGTTACCTATTATCTTTTTGATACAGATAAGTAACCTACTACCTTTTTAATACAGATAAGTTACCTACTACCTTTTTCCGAAGACCGCCAAAATATTTAAAAAAGAAGATAATTTAATAAGGCGCATAAACGATCAACAAAGAACACCTTACCTAACAGCAAAGCCAATTTTTAATAAAGCCAACAAAACACCCAAAAGTTTGAGCCAAAAAGTTTGCATAAAGCCAAATTGATTTAAGTCTTCGTTTTATTCAATGTTTTCCGTTGACGGCGATTTTTCAAGAACTTTTCAACAAGGTAAAAGGAAAAGAATTTAATAGCTTTAATTAAATCGTTAACTGGGCGGTTTTGTCTGTCCTGAACTGTACTGCGGGTGACTGTTTTGTCAGGTGGAGGACAATAGATAGGTTTTTTTTTTGCTTGGATTTTAAATTACTGGGGTTTTAGTTCTTCCTGATAGAATTAATAGATCAGATGGCATATGTAGATGTGAGAAGCTACTGGGATAATTAAGGCAAGCTGTGCAAGATTATTGGTTTAATTTTTTTTTGTAAATTTTATCATATTAGTAGGAATAGGATGTTCGCAACATCCTATTCCTACTAATTTGATAAATGCGAAGGTTTGGCATGGATGGATGTTTGTTACTCAATCTCGTAACAACGGCTCAACGGATCTGAATGAAATTTGGCATAGAGATAGATTGTAGTCTGGAAAAGCACATAAGCCATTTAATTCATTATAGTGGAAATGCACGTGGGCGAAGCCGCTGACAAAAGCTAGTTTTTTTTTGGGGGAGGGGGTGGGGGTGGGAAATCATCCAATGACTTCTCCCGCTCTGGATGGAGCAGGAGGGCGTGTCAGACTCTTACTGACAAAAACCCACCCTTGTTCCTTCCCTGTCTGAGTGCCCACAGGTGCGGTAACTCATTTTCAGAATTGATTCGCTACCTCTAGGCATTGACAGAAGCTAGTAACTATAATAATCAGTTAGCTGGTAGTCACAGAGTGTTTTTCTTTGGTGTAACCTTTTCGTAAATCTCAAATAAGTACGTATGTGTTTGTATTAAGCATTATTAGCACGCATTAGTTATTGTAGGTATATCTATCAATTTTATTTATTTAATTAAATATTTTTGTTCGATAGAAAGAAAGAAAAAAGTTTATTTTGTGCCTCGCACAGAAAAACACATTTTTTTTACAACATACCATCAAAAAAAAAAAAATAACATAACAAAAAAATTAGTTACAATAGTTTGTCTAAGATAATAAGAGCTGCTGGCTTGCACGTGTCTTCCCAAAATAAATCACACTTCATAACGGAGGCAACACAAATTGGCTGCGTCAGTAATCTAGCTAGGTGTCCCTCTTGACGTCATACGAGAGAATTCAATACAATTACTTATCAGAATCCAATTAACGGGTCCGGTCAGTGCGACGGAGCTCTATGTCAGTGGCTCGCAACCTTTTTTTGACCGGGGACCACTTTGATTTTTTTTATGAAGGAAGAACAGAACTCCTAAATACAAATGCGCCACTCTAAACATAAATTAAAAACTTGAAACATCAAATCTTTCTTTAAAATCAAAAGTTAAGAAACGTGTCCTAGAAATCACAACATTCCTGATAAAAACTTAAAATCAGTTTACATCAATGTTACTTTTTCCTTTCACGGACCATATTTTAGCTCTTGCGCGCCAACCTGTGGTCCGCGAACCACAGGTTGGGAGCCACTGCTCTACATAGTACATAGAAGTGCCTATGTAAATATGGGCGGGGAGGCTCTTTATAGAGTTGAGAGCAGAGATCAATAAATATATTATATTGGCATGTAGGGTATCAAAAGCCTGGTTGGTATGGGTCGATTTTTAGATGAAGTAAAATTATGAGTTGTTTACATGAGGGACTGCCATCTGACTTAAGAAGCTTAGTTTTTAAGCAAGTTATACTACCGCCAGGCTTTCGGGCTTCTCATTTTTGCGTGGTGGGATTTTTAGCCATCTCATTATAATTTTAAATAAACATTTTATTTACAAAAAAATAAAACCGACTTCCAAAAAAAGTACAAAATAACTTTAATTTCGGAAGTCGGTATTTCTGGTTTTGTGTCTTCGTTTTTTGACACCGACTTCCGAAATTAAAATTATTTTGCACTTTTTTTGGAAGTCGGTTCTATTTTTTTGTAAAAAAGTTTTTTATTTTTACTTTTTAGTTATGGTTCCCCATTAAATTGTGTTAACAATACATAGACATTAAATCGCAACAATCGCGGTTGATTTGCTGTCAATTTTTGAAGAGTTCCGTTGTCTGTCTCCGAAACTCATCATCAGATCTATATGAAATTGAATCTA
Source organism: Polia nebulosa (assembly GCA_951329385.1). Classification (NCBI taxonomy): domain Eukaryota; kingdom Metazoa; phylum Arthropoda; class Insecta; order Lepidoptera; family Noctuidae; genus Polia; species Polia nebulosa. The sequence goes on from OX589609.1 coordinate 6,484,420, forward strand.
AATGAGACCATTTCGGAATATACCCATTTCGAACAAAAAAGAATTTTGCAAATCCGTCAATATATGACGGAGTTATGCCCGAACACAAAAAAACAAACATCCGAGTTAACCTCCTTCTTTTTGAAGTTGGTTAGGAAACCGATATAGTTTTGCTAACTGCGGAAAAATACAATAAAACAGACATAAACAGTCTAAAACTATACAAAATTAACAAAAGTTCATGTCTGTGCTGTTGACTTTTGAAGAGTTCCTCTCATCGTCGTCATTGGAACTGAACCATTATATACCTAATAGTTCAACACCCTATTATTTATTTTTTGGGGTGGGAAATCATCCGACGACATCTCCCGCTCTGGGTGGAATGGGTTAGACTCTTACTGACTAAACCCACCCCTGTTTCTTCCCTGCCTAAGTGTCCAGGGGAGCGGGGCATGCAGGCACTGGCCATGATGGACCCCGTCAGTGATAGCTGACAAATTCTCTTTGAGGCGCACGTGGAACACTACGCGCCGTCGACTCACGGCCCTGGTGCTGATCAGACGGCAAGCTACATAGTTCAACACCCTAGGATTCTTATACTACGGTGTAATTCAGCTTCTAAGATTTGACCCGAACATACATACTTACATAAATTGCAAATTAAGTAAAAACTAGTAATAGATTTCACGTCCTTAATATTGATCTAAGTATACCTACCTATACCTTGTACTATTCTAAAAATTTCCGTAAATAGAACGATTGTTAGAAATCTGCTCGAATTAATTCATTAAATACGAAACGTCGTGACGGTCGTGACTACGTTAGCCGTTTTTCATTTATTTACAACAATATCCAATACTTTGGCAAAAAACGGATGAATATAAATGTTCTATGAAAATATCCGTCAGTCACTTTCGCTGTTTAGTTGTTTACCCACGTTCCGAAGTACAGTCGAGGTGAAAAGCGGTAAAGAGAAAAACTAATAAGGCTGGCTTCACAGCTGTCCGGGAGACCCGTACGGGCCGCCCGTACGGGTCTTCCGGAACGGAGACATACGTGAGGCACTAGAATATTGTTTCACAGCGACGAAGAGCGGGTCGCGTACGGACCAATTCGTTCTCCCGGATAGCTGTGAAGCCAGCCTAAGTGTAATAGGTTCTCCGTAATCGAATAAAATTTATTTTGAATCGACTACAATACACTGGTGCGACATGTTGTCTGTTTAGCACCAGCGTCGTGTCGTTAGTTACTTTTCTTGTCATATCTTTGTTGATATAAATTATCTGAAACTAGCTTTTGCCACCGGCTTCGCTCGCATGAAAATCGAAAATCATTCTAAGGGAACATATTTCTGGAATAAAATAGACTATTATCTCTCTCTGTTTTTGCGTGAATGAGTAACAAACATCTATCCATTTAAAATTTCGCAGTTATAATTTTAAGTAGGATTATGATGTACTTAGTAGTACTTGTAGGTACTTAGCTACTCATAGTCAATGGCCACGTGAAACTGAGCCATAATTTAAATACGAAAAAAAAACTTAAAACCGGCAAAGTGCGTGACGGACCTCTACATTTAGAGTTCCGTACCAAATGAGGATTAATTAATTATTAATTATTAATAATTATTAATTACCAAATTTTATCAAAGAAAAAATCTGATTTATCAATGAATTGGTATTTGTTAGTAAAATATACGTAATAATAAACAGTATCACCAGTGCATAGGTTAATGGGAAGTTAAAACATAAATTCGGAACAAAATTTTGTGACAGACGATGGACAGACGGAGACTCGTGAGTGACAGCACTATGGCTCCGTTTGAACCCTTCGGGTACGGAACCATAAAAAAGAACACACTACCAATTTTTTTGAGTCGCTAAAGTACGAGTATCATCGATTGATTTAAAGAAGGTTTGTATGATATGTACAATGTTTATGAAAAATAATCATTTACAAATATCGAAGAATTTTCCCCGCAGAATTTTCAAGACTATATTTTCCACCTGAAATTTCAAAAATCCATTCTCCCCTTTTACATTGAAATCTTATGTGTCGGAATATGAAATTTGCCGTAACACTGCAACTATTTCTATTTCATTTTCCAAAGAGGCTCCGTAACTATATTTCCCAGTAGTGAGCAAATATTGGCTTCTGAATTGAATTGAATAAGAAATCCTTCGACTCCAGTGCCAGCATCAAATATTTATACGACATTCTAAGTAGATTTTCTATGGAACGAAAAATTTAATGTAAAACTTTTTTTATTTTATTTGTATTATTTGATTACAATATACATAACTAAACTATTAAATAACTTAATAAATAAAATATGTACAAGCGACATAAAAGATCCGGGAGGAGTACAGCTCATTGGGCATCGAAAAATTCGTCCACATCGCTGTCAACGGGAAAAGTGCACAGAACGCTGGCAGCATTGCCACGTTGAATGGCAATGCTGATTTTTTGGCTGAAAAAAAGGCCAGCTCTCTGGTCACGTGAAGAGTCGAGTAAATGTTTGCTGATGTCATATAAAACTGTTTTTTTTTTGTACGGAATTCACTAAACCTTATTTATCAAATGACTGGTAATAATTATCTGGCTTGGCATCAGTCTAATAAATCCATATTTTTACCCGAATGTCCGAAAAGGAGGGTAATGTTTTTCGAGAGTTTCTATTTATGTATGTCTTTCTTTCTTTTTTTATGAATCTCTCCTGTATCGTGGGTGCGTTCAGAAGCATTTAAAGTCATATACACAAAACACCCAGACCTGGAACTACTATCTGTAGGCCATACAAATATTTGTTCCGTGCGGGGATCGAACCCGCGACACCCGAACGCTAATCCAGTGCGCCAACCGTGACGTCTATGCATATTTCTTTGGCACGCCTTTTGCCTAAACGGCTGGATGGATTTAAACAAATGAGCTAACTATCATTCGACTGGTCTTGGCAGCCAATTTGACATAAGCTATCTGAATTTTGAAAAAAGAAAAAAAATGCCATTAGGTATGTTTGGTGGTTTTTTTGTGACATACTCGTTTGGTATATCAAAATAAAGAACTTGAGGAGGTGATTTCAAAAATATAACTCACTAAACGTTGTTACAATTTATTTTAATCACATCAATCAATCACAGCTGCCAACTGTATCAGACTGCTTGAAAAGTGACTTGTTTGGAAATTTTTAGTTGTTTTTTTTGTAGTTGGACTTTTGTTATTTTTTAGACTAATCAATCTGCCTAGCCTTTTCCCAACTATCTTGGAGTCGGCTTCCAGTATTATTAGACTTATTTTAGACTTATTAAATAAAATACCTTATTGCATGATAAGATTTGTAAGTTGTGTCACGTAGAACTAAATGTAACTACGACGCAACATATGTAGATGAACTAATAAATCAATCAAGAGTCAATCATTTACCAAGACGACCGCATAAATCACTTGTTTTATTACTTAATCCTTGCGTTTTGATTAAAGGAATAAAAAACGTTGCTTACAGAAGATTTAACATTATCTTTTTAAATACATTGATAATATTTACGATGGATAGTGTATATTTTTATCCCATGCACGATTGCACCAGGATGTCGGGCAGCAGAGAAAAGTGGTGAAGGATCGTGGGGAAGATCACATCGGCCTCTACAGAAGTCACTGAGTGATGATCACGACAGAGAAGAAGTAATCAATCTGCCAAGCCTTTTCCCAACTATCTTGGGGTCGGCTTCCAGTCTAACTGGATGCAGCTGAATACCAGTATTTTACATGGAGCGACTGCCTATCTAACCTCCACAATCCAGGTACTGGGTATGATATATAATATGATACCCTTGGTAAGACTGGTTGTCAGACTTTCGGGCTTCTGAAGACCCGTAACGACTGTCAAAGATCCACGATTGACAACCGGGACCAACGGCTTAACGTCCTTTCCAAGGCACGGAGGAGTCTCGGTATGTAAAGATGGTAACCCATCTGTGCCAACCCCTGCAAGCGTAACTTAACCAGATGGATCTACCCGTGCGGCTGTTATTACTTTAGCCACGAGCTCCTCTACTACACAAACTACGCCTAAAAACACCAAGCACCACTAGACCCAAATAAAACAATCCGCCAACACAGTTGTGTCCCCAACAGTACCTACATCAAACAAACAGGGTTCTCTCACATCTGCAAATTAAAACGGTTTCACAAAGCCCTGGCCACTGGGCCGTGTATTCGATTAACTCACCGTAAATGAATTCGTTCAATATGTCTTTTTACCTATTTTTAGACGACTTTTATAGCAACAGGTCGACTTTCATCGGTCTGATTGCCCTTTTTATATTATGTTTGAAAGAATTGATTGTTCTGGGTTGTTTTCTTGTTGTGATTGAATAGGGAAGAATATTGATTTGATTTGTGTTGTTTTGTAAAGCAAATAGGCGCTATTAGCTGCCAATGACCTTGAGTGGTTAGTTTGCGTGTTCTGTGCTGAGCTCACGTAACGCGTCGTACGTCCACCCAGTAATAGGACTCGCCCATCAAAAAGCGCTGTCCGAAATTAGACGCATTATTAATTTATTGCACATAAAAAAACAGGTATTAAAATAAAAAACTGAGACGAAATTATAAATAATTAAATGGTCTTTAAAATGGTGAAGGTTTCATAAAAATACGCTTTATAGTTTTTGCGTGATTCTCATTTTTTTATCCGCGTTAGATGTAACTTTACAAATTAATTACACTATGTTATAAAAATATAATTTTAAATATTCTCAGATCAAATTACGAAAAAAATTATCTAAAATAACATATATTTTTTTCAAAGAAATAAAACAAGCCGTTTAGACGTGATGTTTAATTAAAAACCATTAAACGTCGTATAACTGTGCCTTAAGTGCCTTTTATTTATTTATTCTTTATTTCAGGCAACTATGACTCATAAAACACAATACATATATAAGTATAAAACAATAATTACAAAAATTTTTTTTGGGAGACAAATGGGTACCAAAAGGCGTATTTACTTCTTTAGGCTGTTATTTTAATTCAATTATCGGTGTCATGCCACCAACTGCATCAGACTGCTTGGAAAATGACTTGTTCGGTACTTACTTTTTAGTTGTTTTAACAGTCGGCTTTTTAAGAAAATATTCAAATTTTTTATTTTCTACATTTTAGTGAGTTATATTTTTGGAATCGCCTCCTCGAACCCTTTATTTTGATATCCCACTTAATATAGTTCGGAGACTTTAATTTTTTTCTTTTTCACAATATGGCGTCTGGTTGTCGCTATAATGCATTTTGATTACTGTCATGTCTTTAGTAGCACTCGCAAGATTAAGACAAATCATTTGACGTAAGAATTTTCAAAATGACCCACGCGTTTGGTCTCTATAGTCCCACAAAGGAACAAACATACACACATATATTAGCTGATAAACACATACATAAATAAATAAGGCTCGAATTCGAAGTATTTCGTTTCGCAAAACTGAATCATCTCTCAAATAATATAATCAACAACAACGAAAATACAATCACTAGTTAAAATTACAATATAAGTCGCATTTCACGTGAACATAGCAAGAATTTTAGACTAACAATTACATTTGAAAAGGTACCTACTCTATCATTAGGGCTTAGCCGAAATTAATAACATTGTCCACTAACTGATAGGATTTAGAATAGAATTGAATAATTGTGTACTTTAGATAAGGGGTAACGGGGTTTTGGCTTCGACTGTACTTTGGATTGGTTTAGATTTATGGCCTTATGAGTAATCTTGAACTGTTGGTTAAGATTGGCTTACGAAACGGTGAATCACTTTAGTAGGTACTTGTGAAGGAGAGTTAAAGTTTCCCAAAGGGGAGACGATTTCATAAAGAACCTATAATTACTAATTCTACTTCTACTAATATTATAAATACGAAAGTTTGGAGGGATGTTTGTTACTCAATCGCGCCGGAACGGCTGAACGGATCTGGATGAAATTTGGCAAAGAGATAAAGAAACAAAGAAAAAACATTTATTTCCCACTGTTACAAAAACACACTAAAAATAAAAAATAATTACAAAAACAAATAGTAACTTAATACTTTAAAACGCGGTTGAAGTCACTGGCAAAAGCTTTTTAATTGTTCATTCATAAATTAATAAAAACATTTCTTTTATTTCAGGTAATTTCACCCATTGTAAGTCACATAAACCTAATAAATAAACCAAATTAAACTTTCAAATAAAATTATTAAAATCAAATAAAATATCGATACAATAAAAAAAATTATTAAAAAATCGTTACAACAAGACTGCGGACTTTCAGGGTTTTTTTGCAATTTAAACAGTAAACACTAGCAGTCAGTCAAAGAATCGTTATGTAACTTATTTAGATGATAAATAGTATTTACCTGGATACTCCATATCAACCTCCGTCTGGATATTACAGTTTTTCTTCAGTAAATGCATTTTATTTACTTTCGTATGTAAGCACGTGAACCAATAGCTAGGTACCTACAGTTTTTCTTGGAATATTAAATAAAGCACTTTTATGTGAATATTTATAGTAACACAAGTTTTTTCATAGAAGCACTTCACAAATGGGGTTGACAGATGGTTCTACGATGCAATATAAAAATTATATCAATTAAATAAAGTTTTAGTTTGACACAGTCTTTTCAACAGTCTGTTTCAATAATGTTACTTAATTTTTGTTAAGCACAAGTTTGTTAATTATTAGCAATATTTTTTGCTGTTTTTAGATATCATGAACCGGTTGCTAACGTTAGCTAAAGAATTTTCACAACACTACACAAAATAAAGTTGTTCCAATTTCAAAATCAAATAAAAAACAATCCAGACGCAAACACTATCACCCGCTTCCAATTTCAAAATTGAATTTTAAAAAAAGAATTACACTCGTACGCAGTTGTTATCCCACGTCTCTAAACCATTCGCAAGTGATAAGTTTCCATACGTTCAGTTTAATTGAACTAGATAGATAATTGGAATCAGCAATGATACTGTTGATATAACTACAACACGCACGTGTGAGTAGTCACGCATGTTTATATTCACGTTTAAAAGAGGTTTTGTGGTAGGCAGACGGAGTTTCAGTTTCTGAAACCTATATATAATCTGTGTGCTAAAACAGAAGTTTCATAACCTACTTTTATTTTGATTAAGTTAAACGAACCCGTTGTTTTAATCTGAACTAAAGCATAGCATAATAATTAACGAGGTTTTGGCGGGATTTTCTTGAGTGAAGTTCAATGGTTGTTTTAATTATTCGCTTATTGATTCTTAGTGGATATTGTGATGTAAAATTGGTGTAATTTTGTGTCTCATGTGTCTACGCAACTGGACAATATGTAGAATCATTGAAACACGTGCCATCTCGGTAAAATGGAGCTGAGAATTTTATTGTAGTAAAGACTACCTCAACGAAGTTTGCCGAGAAGGCTGACTCGACACATTTGTTGCCAAATACTGCAAAATACTTTAGAATGTGTTACATCTGCATTCTAATGGTGAAAAAGAAAAAGTGATAGTGATCAAATTAAGACTTGGCTTAAAAGTCTTGTTACCAAGCCAGAGGCGTAGCCACAATTCTTAAAAAAATAAAATAATTAACCTTTCAATGTTCCCACTGTCTGGAAATATTCCGCGAGAAAACCCAGTGAGGATTGGTATAGGAATCGAATAAAATAGTTTTTTTTCCGGTTTCCTCACGTTTGGTCCTCCACCGTTGTGCAGCAATGATGATGAAATAATTTTCACAAAGTAAAGCGTCTGCCTTGGTTTGAACTCACGAACTCACGACCTACAACTTGTAAGTCGCAGCCAATACCACTGGGCCACCAGTGCTCTCAGTACATTTTTGACCAATACCACTGGGCCACCACTGCTCTCAGTCGCGGCCAATACCACTGGGCCACCACTGCTCTCAGTCGTGGCCAATACCACTGGGCCACCACTGTTCTCAGTCGCGGCCAATACCACTGAGCCACCACTGCTCTCAGTCGCGGCCAATACCACTGGGCCACCACTGCTCTCAATTACCTACAGTACCATCTAAATCTCCTGACAAGAGCCGTCACAGATTACACAATGATGATTGATGCATCTTCTATTTAGCGCCAGCTGAATATTAATTAATATGAATTCGATCAAAGTGCATAATTTAGGAGACAATATGACGCCGGTTAGTTTATCGATACTATTATACGCAAAGGATTATGAAATTATAATACGGAAACAGGTCAGTGCTGTTTGGTAAGATAGTTAAATATGTCACCGTGTTATTGAAAACACCATTAGTTTATGAACAATCGCGTAAGTTTGTGAACTTTTTATTTTCAAAAAGACTTCCATAGTACATTATCGAATTTGGATGAGATTTATTGTATTTGAAATGATCTATATAAACTTATATTATAAAGAGGTAAAGTTTGTGAGTTTGTGAGGTAGTAGAGGGTAATCTCTGGATCTACTGAACCGAGTTTGAAAATTCTTTAACCAATAGAAAGTCACGTTATTTATGAGTGTCTTAAGCTACAAATTTTTGATATCCACGCGGACGAAGTCGTGGGCGAAGTGCTAGTTCAAAATATATCGAGGGTTTACACTTTCGTAAGATTTATAGCAATCTTACGGAAAAAAAATCTAAAAAAAAAAAATGAAAAATTACACTAGGACATCAGAAAATATTTAGTCGACTCTTGTGACCAGAGGGCTGCCCTTTTTTCGGTCAAAGAATCAGCATTGCCATTCAACGTGGCAATTCAGCGTTCTGGGCACTTTTCCCATTGACAACGATGCATGTCGACGAATTTTTCGATGCCCAATGAGCTGTACTACTCCCGGATCTTTTATGCCGCTTGTACTACATATTTTATTCATTATATTATTTACTAGTTTGGTTATGTATATTTTAATCAAATAATAAATAATCTTACGATGTTTGTAATTATTCGGTGACATAATACAGGTACGAAAAAAAAATAATTAATAAATAACTAATTAAATTAATTTGGAATTGAGAACATTGCTTCAAGTAATTTTGTTCTGCATTTTTGCGCACCTAATAAAGTCAATGAAAGTGTAAACAAGTTTGTCAACACTTTCCATTGGCTTATCGGTTATATCAGAGATTTACAATTGTAGACATGTTGTATGCTGTCACACTTTTTTTTTTTGTGGGATGGGAATCATCCAATGACTTCGCCCGCTCTGGGTGGAGCGGGAGGGCGTGTCAGACTCTTACTGACTAAAACCCACCCCTGCTCCTTCCTGCTCTTAGTGCCCAGGGGCGAGGTAACTCTGTTTCGAATTTATCCTCAACCCCTGGGCAGGCATCGGCCATGACAGGCCCCGTCTTTATTGCTGACAACTCTTTGAGGCGCGCGTGGAACACTACGCGCCGTCGATTCTTGGGCCTGGTGCTGATCGGACGGCGAGCTACCCATTAACTACTCGCCGTCCTCAGGCCCGGGTCTACGGTGGCCCTGGCGTCTCCTGCGGCGGCTGCTGCTGAGGGAGTAAGGGCGACTCCGTTGTTGAGTCTCCCTCACCCATGCCGCCTCCCAATTCGCGAGCATAACTGCTTCGCAGAAGGAGGAGACAGCTTCCCATTCCCTTTTGCTCCGTACCATGGCCTGAACCAGGGCCGGACGCGAGAGTTCGCTGCCGCCGTGCTGTCTCACTTGCATTATAAATCACGCGATAAAACCATTTTTCAGTTTATTTTTGAAATGTTCTAGAACTTTACAAGCAAATAAATAAGTAGGTACTAAACTATACTATCGTTTAAAGAAATTTGACCATGAATTCACTTCAAAATTTTATTTATTTCAGTTGAAATCTACGTTAGACAATCATAAGTTTCTTGATCGTATCGTAATACTTACAATAACAATAAAATCGTATAAAATGTATCACATTAATTTGTTATTGCGTCTGTTATCATTAACCGATAATGGTTTTATCAGTCAAATTCCAGGTAGGAACGATTGATATTAATTAAATATAATTAACTTGCTATTTCCTTATGAAAAGACTGCCGTAGTCAACAAGGCTACGTTTTGGTTTACTTGGCCGTGCTGTTCCAAGACTGATATAAAATATACGGACATCCCTCTTTATAGAGTGTAACGGAAAGTTGTGGTCATATTTTAAAAACTTTGTTACAAAAAATACAACCGACTTCTAAAAATTGCAAAATAACTTTAATTTCAGAAGTCGGTGTCAAATAACAAAGACAAACACAAAAAAACTTTTTTACAAAAAATACAACCGACTTCTAAAAATTGCAAAATATCTTTAATTTCGAAAGTCCGTGTTTGTATTTTGTTTGTCTTTGTTATTTGACACCGACTTCTGAAATTAAAGTTATTTTGCAGTTTTTAGAAGTCGGTTGTTATTTATGTAAACAAAAGTTTTTTACTTTTTAGTTGTTGTACCACAGAACTAAAACTAAATAATAAAGTTATGACCGATTATGTAACCCCAATAACATGGAATAATTGGAGACAACCAAAACATCATCTATGTATATATATTTTTTGTTTATTGTTATTTTTTCAGTAAGTGCTGAATCAATTTCGATAAAATTTATATGAGACCACCTCTGAAGTATGACCTACCGAACAAAAAAATAATCATCAAAATCTATTCCCAAATGGCAGAGAAAAAGCGTACAAAAAAAAAAAACATCTGCCTTTAAGAAAGTAATATTCAATTTCGAAAAACATTTTGGACCTCCCATACAAATTTTGATCATCTGATGATAACTTTGTACGGAAAGTTAATTTTTTTACAACCTGTAGAATAATCCCTTTGCTAAAAGTAGACACCAACACCACACCAGTAGCCGGAAATTCCAGTACCAGCATGATGAGACCAGTCCCGAGAGTCACCAATAGCTAAACATGGGAGTGGTGTCAGAGGTCTGCTAGATACAGCAGTGTATGGCCTGATTAGACTTATACGATCATTTTCGAAAAAGGAAGATATGCACAGGAGACCAAGGTTACCAACATAGCCCGAAGAATCGCCAAAGATATGTGGCAGTGGACAGGGCACATTGCTCGCAGAACAGATGGTCAATGAGGCGAAAAGTTCTGCTGTGGTGACTGAGTACCGGAAGACTTGGACCGATGCCCTGGTGAAGTCGCCGGTAGCCAATGTATACGAGACGCACAGGACCGGTCGTTGTGGTGACACTTGGGGGAGGCATATGTTCAACAGTGGACATCTTCTGGATGAAATGAATGAATGATCATAACAAAAGAAAAATCTAAACATTATACGTTACTCTATCACCACCATTGACACACAGAACAGTAGATACTTCAACCACCTACATATCTGCCAACCTCCTTATCCGAACAAGCGTGAACATAAACAAAGCTACATACCTCATACGCATCGCAGCTCTGAAATAACAAATGGCTTGTGGTCGAGTCGGGGACCAAGTGCAATAAGTGCATCATTACACAATTCAATTGGACCCACATGCGAGGAGTAAGGTCACTCGTACTCGGACTGGGCAAAATACCATGGGGTTTGGGGTAGGGTGTGAGCGGAGAGCGATTATGAGGCATGTTTTGCTATAAATACGCACACGGTGGTTTTGCTGTCAGTTTAACCACAGTCAAGTTTGTGACTGCTATGTACCACTATTGTACATGAAGTTTAAATAAATAAATAAATAACCTATCCTCTAAAACAGTGACTGATGGTTGCATGAACAAAATTCGATACTTTGATTTTTGCGTAATGCAACCATTAGTGAACTCATGACTTTTGGAATTTAGTGACGCTTGTATGAGCGTGTAATGGAGTCATAAGGATATTTTTAGGGTTCCGTACCCGAAAGGTCCAAACGGAGCCCTATTGTTGTCACTCACGTGTCCGTCTGTCTGTCTGTCCGTACGTCGTCTGTCACAAAATTTTGTTCCGAAGAATTTTTTAACTTCCCATTGACCTATAAACTTGAAATTTGGTGATAATGTTTATTATTACGTATACTTTACTAACAAATACTAATTAATTGTTGCGTAATGCAACCATTAGTCATGAACTCATGACTTTTGGAATTTAGTGACGCTTGTATGAGCGTGTAATGGAGTCATAAGGATATTTTTAGAGTTCCGTATCCGAAAGGTCCAAACGGAGCCCTATTGTTGTCACTCACGTGTCCGTCTGTCTGTCTGTCCGTCCGTCGCGTCGTCTGTCACAAAATTTTGTTACAAAGAATTTTTTAACTTCCCATTAACCTATGGACTTGAAATTTGGTGATAATGTTTACTATTACGTATACTTTACTAACAAATACCAATATTTGGTTTGAAATCCTTAATGTGCCAAATCCGACACGCACTTGGCCAGTTTATTTTATTTTATTTGAAAGTCAGAGGGACGGTAGCAATGGCCGTCGTCATGTTTAAGAATGAGCAGTGATTGTCCAGTGGTAACGGCCCCGACTTATGAGTTGTAGAACGTGGGTAAAAACCCAGCTGCCTTACTTTGTGTAATTTATTTCATCACCACTGCTCTCAAAACAATGAAGGAAAATATCGTCAGGAAACCGGCATGTGACATCTACCAATCCGCATTTAGCCTCCGTGGTGGATTACGGCCCACACCCTCTCACAGAGAGGAGGCCTGTGTCCCAGCAGTGGGTACACTATAGGCTGATTATGCATACTATGCTATAAAGAACAAAATTTTCAATGCGTTTTAAAAATTTATCACACTTTGAAATGGCTCTTCTCTCTGTAATGTCTGTACTTTTCAATTTCAATCATGCACAGTAATGCCAGGCAGTAAATCTTATCAACAGGAGCTTTTTTATTGTTAAATCAAGAATTAAGTATCTTGGGTTGGCCTCTCGACAAAGTAACATTCTACTGCCAAGAACAATTACTAAAGCCCGAAATGTTTCGAATTTATCGCCTGACGTTTTGGTAGCGCATGGTAAGCCCCACATTTTAGTCTTTTTGACAATTATTTTCGCTTATAGTTCTTTTTTATCATTGATAAGTATAAAGCAAGGTAAGTAAGGAAGGCAAGGCAAGGCAAGTAAAGGCAAGTAAGGGTACTAAGCAAGGTAAGTAGGTTAAGCGATGATGTGGTCGACGATGGAGCACGCTTGCCTAGACGTAACCTATTCACTTCATGACTTAAAGACCCTCAGGTTGTAGCTATCAGGAAACACCAACTCTGGCCGAGAATTCTACTTCTTAACTGTTTTCTTGTGACTTTGGAGGCTTTATTTCTGGTCACCAGCCAATGTAATGGCGATTACATTCTAAAATAATTCATTTTATACGTGTCTTTCTTATGACATGTCCCACACAACAAGACGATTTCAAGCGAAACGCACAAGGTTAATCCACACATGTGCTGCAGACTATACAAATATACTTATAACAGTGTTGATTGATTGCTACTCGACCGAACTACCACATTGAAAGTAAATATAAAATAGATGTATATTGAAATACGAGTACCTATATTATGCGGTAAAGTTCAGGAAGTCTTGCATCGTTGTCAAGGCTTTACGCCTACCAGGAAACATTCAAGGACCGAAGAGAAGAGAAGAGCAGAAAGAGAGAGAGAAGGGAAGTGGTATCTTTTTCTTTTTTCCTTTTCTGAAAGGCTCGCGCTTGGTCACTATCTCATCTTATCCGGAAAAAAACAGAAAAAAAAAGCGTTATATAAACAAAGTTACAATACCAATTTTTTTTTGCTGACTGTATCAACGTATTTAATAATGCCAATTTAGTAAACATTCTCATACCAATACAGCTAAGCCATAGCTAAGCTAATACTCTCTTTAACCTTATCAACCAAAAAAATATCCTTAAAAAATTCCTCCACCAAATCTGTGGTATTTAGAAAGATACGAGTATCTTTATCTGATTCTATCTCTCTATGGTGAATGGTCGACGCGTTACCGAGATATTTGTGTGTGAACGTGACAAAACGCATGTTAGGCCTATTACGTTGGTTTCGGCTTGTTTGCCATATTTGAAGTACCCACATATGTATGTTTTTTTTCTGGCAACTCTAGGAAGAAAGATACTTAAGATGGAAGCTCCAGGGTAACCCGCGAAATTCAAATTTTCTTACGGTTTTTGCAATTTGCAGGTCTGTTATCAGGTTGTCTCTTGGTCAAAATTTGATTCGCGCTCGTAGCAAGTATGTATTTATAAAATTAAAATCACTAAAATCAACAATACAACTCTTTCAGTTAGAATTGATGTCAAATGTAAGTATTTCATGATATCATGACATTTGGCATCAATTCTAACTGAGATAGTTGTATAATTTTGACCAAGATACAACCTGACGCTGACCTGTAAATTGTAAATAACGTAAGTAAATTTGAATTTCGCGGGCTACCCTGGAGCTTTCACCTTAAGATTTCAGAAATCGTTTGAGTAGTAATTTTAGGGGCAAGGCACGCTTCTTTGTTTATTTTAGTACCTTTGGCTAAAAATCTAGGCGTGTTTATTTTTTTCTCCATAAATACATAAAATCTTGTTTTATATTACTACCTGTGTAATGGACGCTTATTTAGCCTTAGATCATTAAAACAAGGTGAGTTTAGGTTACTATCAAATGGGCTTGTATACAATTTTAAGACTAACTGTTACAATAACAACAAAAAAACAAAGTTATTACAATTTTCGATTAGTATATAATTATTAAGAACTGATTCTACGATAAACTTGTTTCAAACCATGGCGATGGTGAAACTAAAAATTAACTCTACTCAGGCATTGTCAGCAATGCCCACTACTTACTTTGCCCATAATATCTTCATTTAACCAACAACAAAGCAATTCTTTTCAAACACGCAAAAGATTATTGACTCATTCCATCGCGTCCGCATAAAGCATAGAGGAAACTTGTCCCAGTTTCCCCTTCAGTTTGTATGAAAGACATTCATTAACGATGACGTGGAAGGGTAGCGCCGGGTAAAATGGCAATGCAGCTGAATGGATAGAGAATTCAAATGTGTTCTGGTTCTGTAGATTGTGACTGGTAGACGGGCGGGTAATGTGCATAATAGTTTGAAGTGAAGCTTTGCACCTAGAATTAACGTACAAATCTAGTAGGTATGCTACTCGTCTGTCCAACAGTGGACAGAAATTGATTTCGTTAATCTTGCTTGGGTGTGTGTGTGTGTTGTGGTATTTGGACTTAATAAACACCCAGAGCAACCTAGGAATTGGACCACAGAAATGTGTGGAAATCGGAGAGGGAAAATTTTGCTAGTCATGGTATAATTATTATTATAATAATATTATTATTAATATTAATACGATGATGAATTCTCTTTTCTTTTATGTATTAATGAAACAATTGAATTTTGTTTACCCAATACTTTGCAACTTCCACGGTATTGTCTTGGGGCAGAGAAGGTAGCAAAATAGGCAGAACACAGTCTGCGATTAATTACCACATCCAGAACCATCAATCATTGATTAAAGTGAGTAATTTGGTTAGGAATAAGTAGATCTACTTGCAAACAAGCCTATGATTTAATGTACTAACATGAAATCATAGGCTTGTCTGCTAGCAGATCCAGAATGTATTCCTATCAAAATTACTTTTACATTCTTATACAATTTACTCGCTTTTATCAGCTTGACAGCCGTCCTAATTCTATCTGTCAATCTTATCTATTTCAAAATTCGAATTAGTGTTTATTTCTTTTAATTATAATGTGCCATTACTTCTTAGACCCTGTAAAGCGGTCCTGATGAAAGAGTATCTACAGTATCTACACAAGAATGCGCATGCGCAACTCATAAAGAAGATCAACCTTTTTATATAACCGCATAAAACGTCTCGTCCACTTAACACCTAGGTTAATTATTTCATTAACAAGTCAATAGTGACGATCACTATGTCAGCAAAGGTTGGTCATCAACTCGGCGATGATGATGATGATCAAAGTAACCGGTTATTGTTCACAGCTGCAGATGTCTTAATTATTGTCGTCAGTTATTAAAAGAAGTGACGCTAAAACTTGTTTTAAATTTGTCCGTGTTTATGTTTTATGGTGCCTTGGTAAATTATTTTGTGGCCAGAGGATTATTTAGATGAAGCATAGTGGTGTAACGAGGTCTTGTGTATGGATGTGGATGGCTATAAGAGTAGGGGAAGGCAAAAGAAACGATGGATGACTGTGTGAAAGAGGATATGGGTAAAAAGAGGGCAACTACAGAGATGACGACTAATAGAGGAGTATGGAAGAAAAAGACATTTTGCGCCGACCCCAAATAAATTGGGATAAGGGCAGGAGAATGATGAGTGGTGTAACGAGGTTTAAGCATAACATAGCATACTCAGCCTTTAAATGTGGTACTGTTGGGACTAGGGCCTCCTCTCAAGGAGAGGAAATGGGTCGTAATCCACAACGTTTTTAAGACGTCGTAATAATTGTAGTTGTAGTTGTAAAGAAATTAGTCGACTTGTTTTATAAAAACTACGGCAAAAGACCAAACACCACTTAAACCGATAACAGTTTTAGAATCATATGTTCTTTCAGTCCATCCAAAGGTTGTCTGGTAGATATTGTGAAGCCTTCGGGGTTTCTGGGGTTCTCTTGAGGAGCTTTGGGGAGCTTTGTCACTCGCTGGTAACGAGGGTCGTGTAGAAAGTGTTACACTGAATTTGAATAGTGTGGTAAGGAAAACTCAGGTACAGCATTGGATTGACTATATATTGAGCTAACACAAACGACTGTCCTCTGTGGAGGAGATTTCTGGAGTCACTCACAGTTCTCCAAGGCTCCTCAAGCAAACCCCAGAAGCCCCGAAGGCTTCAAAATATCGCCGTCAGCGATAAGACCGCCATTATACCCGTAGATTTCAGTTAAGGCGCTATTAGCTGCTAATAACCTTGAGTGGTTAACTTGCGTGTTCTGTGCTGAGCTCACGTAACGCGCCGTACGTCCACCCAGTAATACGACTCGCCCATCAAGGAGCACTGTCCGAAATTAGATTTATTACATATAAAAGAACAGGTACTAAAATAAAACACTGAGACTAAAATATAAATAATTAAATGATCTTTAAAATGGTGAAGGTTTTATAAAAATACGCTTTATAGTTTTTGCGTGATTCTCAATTTTTTATCCGCGTTAGACGTATCTTTACAAATTAATTACACTATGTTATAAAAATATAATTTCAAATATTCTGATTTTAAATTACGATGGGAATTGTCTAGAGTAACATATATTTTTTTCAAAGAAATGAGATTTGTCGTTTAGACGTGATGTTCAATTAAAAACCATTAAAAGTCGTATAACTGCGCCTTAATGTATAAGAGTTGTTTAACTGTTTTGGTGTACATTAAAGTGTGTTCTATCTGTTATCATTTTAAAGGTATTTCGTTAACAGTTTTGACTCATTTTAGCAATAAAGTCACCTTCGTTTTATTGATTTTGTAATTGCATGGCATTTAATAAAAAATACACAGTTTTAATTACGTCCTTGTATTTTAAATTGCTTTATTAAGATTCCCGGTCATTCTGACTCAAATGGTATCTAATTAAATAATTTATAAGTTTGGTTTTTCCTCGCGTCATTTTTAAATATTTTTCCTCTAAGCTTAAAGCAACTTAACACTAAAAAAGAAGATATCAACTTGATATCAACGTCATTTTGTATTAGAGAAAATGACTAAAATAATATATTTATTATTATTAATAAATATTTATATTAGATATTTGTTAGGTCAGTTGGATAAAAAACACTATTGGAAATATATTTTTTCTTTTGTCACGTTAACAAAAAATTAAGACGATACAACAGGCGTTGAAATTTCGCGTAACGTCACACCTACGTAATAAAAAAATAAAAGTAAATAAATATTTTTAAAAACAAGCTTTTATCTGGGACAACTACCGTGGATATCATCTAGGCGTAAAGTGCTCCTCAAGACGAATCAATCGAGCCCAAACTCGATGGGTTTATATTGTTCAGTTCAGAAGTTCCTATGGCCATCTTCCGTCTCCATCATCAGACCAGTTCCATGGTACTATATCATTGTATTGTCAATGGCTGAATTTGAGTCCGATCGGACATCGGGAAGTGGATCTAATTTAGCTTGCAAGATTTGATTCGATACAGACCGACAGACAGACAATTACGGGACAGGTGAAACTAAATAAAAGTTTGTAAAATGTAGGTATCACTTTTATCAACAAGTAACATAACAAGCTCTCAAACTCCTGAACTTTACTGCGTTTTGTCTTTGTCATTTTTTTTTAAATTTGTATTTTATTTCTTCGTTATTTGACACCGACTTCCGATTTGGTTTTTTGGAAGTCGGTTGTTTTTTTTGTAAAAAAGTTTTTAATTTTTCACATTTTAGTTGTTATAACCCAGAACTAAAAACCAAAAAAACATGGAATTTAAACATACTCGTAATTGGAGGAAACCAAAACATCATCTATATTTACATATTTTTCGTTTTTGTTCAGTTTTTCAAAAAGCGCTGAAGCGATTTCGATAAAATTTATATGGGAGCACCTCGGGAGTACTCTTTCGGATAAAAAAAAAGTATTATTAAAATCGGTGCACAACTGACAGAGAAATCGGTGGACATACATAAAAAAAAAAAAACATACAGTCGAACTTAAAACCTTTTTCGAAGTTGGTTAAAAAACTACGTGCCCAATAATTTTTGATAATGTAA
Organism: Polia nebulosa; assembly: GCA_951329385.1. Classification (NCBI taxonomy): domain Eukaryota; kingdom Metazoa; phylum Arthropoda; class Insecta; order Lepidoptera; family Noctuidae; genus Polia; species Polia nebulosa. Next base: position 6,503,098 of record OX589609.1, read on the forward strand.
CTTACGGATTCTATAAAATCGCTATTTTTGTACAGAGAAACATCCTTATTTCGTTACGAATACCTAACTACCTACGCGTAAGGGTAACACAATTGATACTTAAGATAGGTCAGGGGCAATTTGATGTGTGAGCAATATTCAAAATGGCGCTCTTACGAACAGACGTCGTATAAAATATTGCTCGCGTTTCGGTTTATTATTGGATTTTGTTTACGACTGCCCGAATTTAAACCGCTGTTGGTTTTTTAGGTCTACAATTTTTACAGCTTTAAATTATGTTGGTATATAGGAAGTAACAGGGATTAATCATTTTGTATCCGGACAAAATGGAAACACTATTTAAAAAAAAATAGGTACCTAGCCCAATTACGACCAATTTAAAAAAAAATAGATTTTGAGATAACCTATTTGATTCGGATATGAGCCTTTTTGACCCCGCACAGGTCTTTTCTATATTGTTATTTTTTATTATTAGTTAGTTGTTATGCTTTCTTCGTATTATTATTTTACTTTATTTTGTGTTTTTCTGTGCGCGTCTCAAATAAACTTTTTTATTTCTTATTAATTTGATTTTCTACTGATCAATAAAAGCGCCAAAAATATGACAGTGTTTTATAAATTAACGATTTCTACTTTTTAGACCAAAAATTACTTCAACATATCCCCCTCCCTACATAAAAAAAAAAACAAATAATACGTGCGTCAGAAGCAATTTAAAAATCGATGACAAACACTTCATTCATAACTGACGTAAGTTTCCTTGTAAGACATTATTAACTAATAGTGTTAATAGATGGGCACACCGTGTATTTAGTCATAGCACAATATTAGAAATATGTTCAGAAGGACCAGACTTATTATTTAGATATAAAATAAATATAGAATAAATAGGTTGCAGGATATTACCTATGCTTGTTTTTAACCGACTATTACACTCTAGTTATATATTATACCAATATATTGGAAATATGTTCAGAAGGACCAGACTTATTATTTTGATATAAAATAATTATAGAATAATTTGGTTGCAGAATATTACATGTGCTTGTTTTTAACCGACTTCGAAAGAGGAGGAGGTTCTATGTTCAACTGTATTTGCATGTTTTTTTTTTATCGGAATGACATTATTATAATCAAAGGTCGGGATTTATTCGAGTGACGTTCGGTGGCAGTTTTAATTGTTCGCAAATTGATTCCTAGTGGATATTGTGATGTAAAATAGGTGCAGTTTTATGTCTCAAGTGTTTACGTAACTGGACAATATGTGGAATCATCGAAACAGGCGCGACCTTGGTAAAAAGAAGCTGAAAATTTTATTGTAGTATTGTCTACCTCAGCGAAGCTTGCCGAGAAGGCTGACTCGATACATTTGCTGCCAAATACTATAAACTTGACACTGTAGACACTAAAATTACTTTAAGTTTGACGCTGGTTAAATGCACAACCCGTGCGAAGCCAAACGAAAAAAAAAATACAAAACTTATACCCTTATTAGGACCTTATCTTTGTAGCATTATCAATAGTCTAGTTTCAAGTGCCTTTGCTAATTTTTAAAGCTCCAATGAGTCACCCGTTTTACGTACTTAAGCAATTTTTTTGTCTCATTCGTCATCTTATGAGTACCTACTATGACGCCATGGGCACTTGAAAAATCGCAAACTTATGACTGCATTTTTCTATTTTTTTTTCCCAGTTATGATAATAGGTATAACAAGAAGTTTGCAAGTCAAATCAAATCAAAAGTCATTATTCAAACTAAGCTGAGAGCCAGAACTTTTTGAACGTCAAAGTTCTACACATAGACTCCCGTCCGTCACCACTTCCTAGTGTTTTAGCTGGGAACGAGTGGCTCAACAAACTTTCTATGTGCTCGTAAGCACCCGAGTGGTATGAGTTATGATGGTGCAGGCTGAGACCACAACTTTGTAAGTTGGTCATTGAAGAGAGTTGAGAATTGTAATAAATGGCGTGCGATTGGAGAGGTCTATGTCCAGCAGTGGACTGCTGTACTTATGTTTTTTTATTTTTTTTTGGGTATAGATAGGATATCATCCAATGATATCTCCCGCTCTGGGTGGAGTGGGAGGGCACGTCAGACTCTTACTGACTAAAACCCACCCCTGTTACTTCCCTGCCCTGAGTGCCCAGGGGTGTGGTAACTCTGTTTCGAATTTATCCACAACCTCTGGGCAGGCATCGGCCATGACGGGCCCCGTCATGGTTGCTGACAACTCTTTGAGGCGCGCATGGAACACTACGCGCCGTCGACTCTCGGGCCTGGTGCTGATCGGACGGCGAGCTACCCACTACTCACGTAGGCTGATGATGATAGTGAAGGTTTGCTTTAGATCAGAGTGAACCTTCTTAACCTATTTGTTTAGTACGTCCTACACTGGACCGGTGACGCCTACTTAGTCAGCTGTGCGTTGAAAAGTCAATACTGGATGTGGGATATGGGCATTTAGAAGGTCATGTAATAGTTCGAGGAGTTATTTGGTCACACTTTGAAGACTGGTTTCGAGTAGTAGTTTAGCTGTTGGTAATTGGATTTCGGTATCTACGATTGGTTTACTTGGGCATAGATAGTAGGATTTTAGTTTATTAAATAGTTAATTTTTTAGATTGTATTATATTTATATTTCTAGAGACCCACCCCGACTCCACACGGGTACAAATTATACACACAAACCTTTCTCGTTTATTGCTCTTTTGATTAGTGAAAACTGCATGAAAACCCATTGCGTGATTTAGGAGAAGTTAGCGGAGTAACAGACTGACGCGGAAAGCATCTATGATTAATACTATGTAGAGATTTACATGAAACAATATTTTCTGCATGTGGTAAAAAAAGTTAAAACACACTCTTAAAGTAATTCCACAATCGGTAAACAGATTAGTTAATGAGGCTGCTACCTAAATGCTAAATAAGTATAGAAATCCTTTTAAGTCAACACGATAACAAATATATTATGTTTGGTTCAAAAGACCACTACAGACACTAAGCTGCATGGTCCTCATATAGAATAATGTGAATGCGAGAACTATGTATGTCGTTATATTCATGTAGATTCTATGATTGTCTGGCAGTTTGAGTATTTTTTGCGGCCTACTCAAATGTCCTTACTTTGGTATTGTTCGTCGGTTCGTTGAGCACCTCAGAGTTCTGAGTTGAGCTTCGCGATGACTGACAAATGCTTGCACTGTCTGGACAGGTCCACTCGAATTCGTGTGTTGCTTTCTTCATAAAGCTCATCCCAGACATAAACGTACATGGTTCTCATAGGATCTAACCAGTCCACATTGTATGGATTTGAACACTAAAAGAGACTTTGACCTCTGAGTTTGTTTCGGTGTTTCTTCTCAGGGTAGTCAGCTAGGAAACACCGGCCTCATCTAGCTTAAACTGACAAAAAAACATTGACGTGTAAAAGTGTTCCTTGTAACCTATTTACTGAATAAACATCATTTATCATTCATTTATCATTTATCATTTATATTATTATCACACTAACACGTAAAATTAAATAAAAAAAACATCAAACACTTACCACCAATAATTTCATGCAAACAAATTCCTTAAACAGCACACTGTGCAAAATTTAAACGTACACTTTTCTAACGGTCCAAAATCACAGACACACACGAAAAGTCCGTCCGTTCGTTGCAACATGCAGTCAACCACTGGTGCTTACCTGAACTAATCGGACAAAAAAAAACATTTTTGACGGATAAGTTTGCCTTGTCAAGGATACCGAACCCCCGTTGCTATTCTCCTGATGTAGCACAATTTTAATAACAACATCCCGGAAACTATCAATAGAACACTATTTTTAGTAGCAGAGAAGCTATTTTTGCATGAATAAATTGTAACAAACTGCAAATTAAATTTGGTCTTATGTCAAAAAAGTGTCAAACAGATATTCTTATTGTAAAGTAAAGTTCACTTTTACAACGGAATTCAGTCATTTTCGAGAAATATTTTACCTGTGTCCGAGATAAGACTAATCAGTTACGTTTTGTTTGACTTTAGGATGACGTAAACGATCACTTATTGTGACCATAGAATTTTGTTAGTGGGTATCAAATGGGTGGGCGGGAACTTTCACTAAAAAAAGGTTTTTAACTTAAGTTTTTTTTAGCAAAAGCTTCGGATTATGTCATTGGAACGGTCATTTTATTTATTGTTATATTTTTTGTGGGTCATTTTAAATGGTTTCTAAACTAGTTCGGAACGCCAAATGGGAGAGTTATGAAGGTCCCGAATTTTATAGAGTCAATAAAATTTTACTATCTGTAACGGAACAAATAACTTCTTTTTGGTTAAGTTGGGTCTAGTTTTGTTTATGTTTATTGCCTGTGAAGCCCCATGGCAAAATCCGGGTTGTCAAATTAAACCCCGAGGACAACCCGGGTTGACAGCCGATTTTTTTTATTTTTTATTCTCTTTAATTTTTTTTTTTTTTGGTCCGACTCACCGGTGAGTTTCGGGGCTTCACAGGTTAAATGTAGTTCTGCACTGTAATAGTAAACTATATTTTTCTAAGTAACTTATTGGTATAAACGCCATGTGCACGTAAAAGAAAAAAATATTATGGAACGAGTTGAAGTTTTTCAAAGAGACTTTAAATATCCCAAGGTTACAACATTTAATTTACAACACAGTAATTAATTTTAAAGCAATTAAAAAGGTGAAATTTTTATGTTTTCTTGTTAATTTCCTTCACGTTCAGGTGTTACAGTTTTATGACACCCGTAATATAATGCAGTAAAGTATTTAAAAAAATACTGAGTAAATAATTTCAGATTTAATTATAGTAATAAATTGTGTTTAATACCTTCCTTAAAACTTTAAAACATATAAATAAAACTTACAGATTGTAATATGCGTTTTCGTATTTTTTTCCAAGAACATAATTCTTATTAACACTGGGTTTACAATCACTGCTCAGATAAAATACATTCTGGTCATTGATTTGTCATATACGGTAAATATAAGTGTCATTATTTGTTTCCAAATGTATGTGGGACTTATCAGATTCACAGTTCCTTTGTTTTATTATTTTATGACCTAATGAGAAACGAGTGCACCCTTTTTACTAGCAATGGATTGTATCAGGCTTCGCTGATTCATTTATTCTAAGGTCTATTTTTTTATAAATTAATTTACTTTGACCATTTTTGTAAACATTTCAAAATAGGTGATATTTTGTATTGTTCCATTGCCAGGCAAAGGTTTTCCCACTTTCCTTCTACCATTCTGTGTCCAAAACTGCCACAAACCAATCTTTATTAAAGGAATGTCGCTTACTTTTAACACCATAACCTCACGATCAATCCTAGTAATATTATCTAAGCGAAAGTTTAAATGGATGGATGGAGGTTTGATACTCTATTACACCAGAATGGCTGAATGGATCTGGATGAAATTGGCACAGAGATAGATTATAGTCTGAAATAGTACTTACATAGTAGGTATATTTTTTATCCTAAAAGCTTGGGATGATTTTCGAATGCACGCGGCCACACCTGCTATACCACTAATCTTAGACTATGAAAGGTTATTAGACGGAGTGTCAAAATCCAGCAAGTGAAGTACCAGAATGAGAAGCTGGCTTGTATCAGTACACGCGAAACAAGCTCACACAGACAAAATGAGAAGCTGATACGTCATCGTTACGTTCGTCAAGGTCACTCACATTTTAACGATCCTGCTTCGTTTAATGTCCAATGACGTTCCGTCTATTACCTTTCCACTAATATTATAAATGCGAAAGTTTGTATGTTTACGTATGTTTGGGTTTAAATCATGCAAACACGTCTGAAAGGATTTGAAAGAAAAAATTGCACACAGATAGATTATAACCAGGACTAAAACATAATCTACTTTTTACCATGCGGGGGAAAGACGCTGGCAGAAGCTATAACATTATAAAAGTTCTACTTACAAATCATTATTCCTAATTGCCTTCAACAGAACACTTAAAAACACTGACACACAGTCTACGTAACTAATCAAATTACGTCCATTTCTCACCAATTCAAATGCAACACGAATGAATCACCACTAAAATTGCAGGAAAAAACGTTCAAATTCTTAGAAAATGACGAAACTCTGAGATAATGGACCAACGTCATATCACAAGGAAAGTGCCTCTAACAATGATACAACTCGAGTGTAAACAAAATCTTTCGGTTCACATTTTTATGTAAGCCTTATCTCAGATTATGATAACGTCCTTGGGACCGGCTGTTTGTCATAAAACTTTAAAAAAATATGCAAAGGAAAATCACTCTTATGAACTGGGTACTAAAGTGGAATCTAAAAGGAGTACAGGTTGGAAATTGTATCACAAGAAATTATGTTTTTAAGAAAAAAATATTGACACAGTAATGGATGCGGGCGATTAGAGGAGGAGGAAGAGCTCGTGGCTACAGTAATAACAGCCGTATGGGTCGATCCATCAGGTTATGCTACGCTTGCCGGGGTTGGTCCATGGATGGGTGACCATCTTTACATACCGAGACTCCTCCGTGCCTCGGAAAGCTCGTTAAGCCGTTGGTCGCGGCTGTCAATCGTGGATCTTTGACAGTCGTTACGGGTCGTCAGAAACCCGAAAGTCTGACAACCAGTCTTACCAAGGGGTATCGTATTACCCAGTAACTGGGTTGTGGAGGTCAAATAGGCAGTCGCTACATGTAAAATACTGGTATTCAGCTGCATCCGGTTAGACTGGAAGCCGACCCCAAGATAGTTGGGAAAAGGCTAGGCATGGATGCGGGCGATTAGTAAAAAGTGTGTTTTAAGAGCTTTTTATATTTTTTTTTCGACGTACTTACATTTCTGTGTGATGATATGACACTTAACTTTTCATATTTTACCTGTCCTAAACAAAAATTAATATCAAACTAATTTTTTCTAACTATTTCATCACTGAGCTCCATTGGGCAAGGAATCTATCACATGAAACCAATATTTACAAACAAAAAAACAAATAAAAAACAAAACTCAATCGTAGTCCTTTAAAATCCCATCTAATTTAATTATTCATAACCCGCAGGTCATCTTCGTATAAAAAACCCCCGTCTCTGGATACCATATTTGGAGAATGGATTCCATCTGAGGCTTCATAATGGAATATTTACGTCTCAAAGAAGAGAGTAAGCGTTTGGACCTTTTGCTCCTATTAAAGGATAATTTACTTTATATTGTCAGCGTAGATGTATTATGGGACGGTCATGTTGTGGATACGCTGAGGAATAGTTTTAAATTACTTCGTTTTTTACTGGGATTTACTTTCGTGGTCACTCCCGCAGGAACTGGGCATTTTCTAGGGTTTCAAGTCTCAATGAAAAACGGGAACCCATTATAGAATCTCTCGTGTGTCAGTCTGTCACAGTAAATTTGCTCCAAATCAACTGGAACGATTGCGTTGAAATTTGGAACAAGCATGAATATCTGTGACCCAAACACGGACGTGTAACGTAAATAAATGAATTTGGAATAAGGGGTCACTTTTGAGGTGAAAATCGGAAAATGAGGTCTATATTAAGAAAAAACAAGGTATTATAACAACTGAAATAATAAGTCAAAAAAAACACAAAAATACATCAAAATAAAAATACTACTTTGAAAACAATCTGCAACCCTACAGAGGCTCTAAGGACTAGCTTTACATAAGACAGTTTGGGTTAAACACGACTAGAATAGCAACTAAGGAACAAATTGAGTGTGAATGAAACCGTAAGAGAAGAAATAACGTGAATGTAATCCAAAACTGAAAGGTCCTAAAGGACAGAGCAAGACCTATCACGTCGAATTGAACGCTCTCGACGGAATACAAAGTGAAGATATCACGAAAATGTGAGAAGCGAAAAGCTTCCTCGCATTTTAGATTTTTGACCTGTGAATTGTCGGTGGAATAGAAATTGTCTGTGTTTTTCTACATATTGGTGCCGATTCTTTAAGAATAGAATAGAAATGGGACTCCTTTGTTCGTACTTAGACTCTCATTTGGTCCGTTGTGCGGGGAGTCCTGGCTAACATAGCCAGCCTAATGCCGCCCAGAAGCACAGGAGCTTCCTGGGAGTTTTGCAGGCTTCGCAGAGCGACCTTACTATTCCAAAGATTTGTTCACGTTGGGCAGCCACGGCCTCGCATTCCAGGATGACGTGGGCGGCTGATTCTTCGGCGTCAAAACATCCTCGGCAGAGAGGTCCACGAGGTCCACCATGATGCCTAGATTGAAAAGATGCTTGATTAAGAGACAGTGACCCGTGATTGTCCCTGTCATTATTTTGAGATTACTTTTATTGAGGCTAAGCAATCGTTAGGGTAGTCGCGGGTGCAGGCTCGTCATGGCCATTATTGACTGCCTACAGTCTGTTGCCTGTGACTATCTGTAGTTGTGGAGATCAGTAAATGATCTCTGGCGTATACATGTACGAAATTGCGAGAAAGGCTGGGGAAGAAGTGGGTACGGGCCCAGCACTACCATTTCGGAACCTCTCTACGCAAGTTCGTCTGTGGCGTCATTGCCCAAGGATCCACTGCGCCCCTTGATCCACTGGAGTGTAATTCCAATGGATCAGGCACCACTGCCGATTCTCTTATTCAATAACTAAACTAAAATTAGAGATTCGCTATCTTTTACTAAAAGGCAGTGCGAGAAAAGGACGGCTATAGTTATGAACTAACTTAGAGATGTTAAACTAGTTTACACCTTACGCTTTACCGTGTTTTTAGTCGACGTGTTTTTACGTGTACCCTTAATTTGTATGAAAATATTAGATTTACTAAATTTGTCAGCACTAATTTACGTCCGTCTCTTTCTTGTTTTATTAGAGAGAAAAAGATAGCAATAGCAATTAAGTTTAGTGTGTGCACAACAGAATCGGCATCATTATTAACTAGTTGCATTATGGCACTAGCAGTGGTCTCGACTGTTATAGTTGTACGCCGAGGGTTCAATCCAGGCAGGCGCTTTTCTTTGTGTAGTTTATTTCATCACCAATGCTATCAAAACGGTAAAGGAAAACATTAAGAGGACACCGGCAAGTCCTAGAACCAAAAATTCGAAGACATATGACCACACCACACTGGGTCCGCGTGGTGAAATACGGACCATTTCCTCTCCTAGAGAAGGAGATAAACAGGCTTTCGCCTGTGTATCCCAGCAGTGAGGACATAATAAACTGATTAGTGTTGTTAGTACGAGTATGTCATTCTTCTTCTATAAATTTCTATTCCTGATTGCGGAGCGGCAGAGCCGATACCTTAACATGGCAAGGGTAATGTTAAGGTCTCTATTAAAAGGATTAATAAAAACCCTATCAGTTTAGTCTTGGCATAGTAAGAGGCATATCCACTTAATTCCTTCATTAATAAACGTAAGAATAGCGATCAATTGAGTGGGATTTGGCTTCATCTGGCCAGCTGAGCTTCGTTACGGGCTCAGTGGTACAGGGTGCTTGAAAAATGTGTCGAGGGATTTGTATGATAACTACAAAGAATATGGTTTGTGAGTCACTAAAACTACACAAATGTTCTTTTCTTCTTTCGATATAAAAACATGGTTTCGACAAGTTTTACTGTCATTTTCAATGATTTTGATTGCTACAAACTGGGAGTTTTAAGTCAAGAGTGAATAGGGAATACTTCTAGGCAAGCGTGCTCCATCTTCGACCACATCATCGCTTACCATCAGGTGGGATAGTGGTCAAACGCAAATCAATGATAAAAAATATATATATATAAACGATAATTTGGGCTTTGGCAACTCTACGAGAAACCACTTCGATGAATAATGTCTATGGATGCAGAATTTTATTTTCCTCATTTCTAATTCAAAGAGTTTGTAAGGATAAATGGTTCAATGCTAAATACTAGCTGTTAAAACACCCACAACATTTCTGGTGGGTTTTCTACTGAATCAAAAAAAAAAGATCTGTCAAAACTAAAAGGAAAATGAAAAATATAACAGTTACTTAATATCAGAATTTGCATACTCGTAACACCTATGAAAAAACATCCTATACATATTCAAAATGTAGGACAAACCGCGCACTGACTAGTAAGTATGATTAATAGATAAGTTGGGACAGGTCGGGACTGCGTGTTATTGGGACGGTCCTTAATAGGCGAGGAGTTCGTGGAGACCCCTGCTTTATGTATTGTGAATTTGTTCAGACAACAGTAATGCAGTTCCACTAGAGATGTGCGAGGTAGCTAAGCGGTGAAGCTAAGCTATGAAACAATGTGTCCCGTTCCACTAGAGTTAAGTTGCGTAGCTGTGCGAGTAAGATGTGGTATGAAGGTGCGCTCAGCTTTGTATATTACAAAGCTAGCTACAACACTCGCTTGTGTCTAACTCACATCTTATGCACGTACCATCCATCTATCGCTTTAATTATTATGGAAACAACTTAGCTTCGTTGAACACTGCTGCACTAGAGTTACGCTAAGCTAAGCCTTGAAAATCGAGCAATCCTGTTGGTAGAAATCATACACATCCATAACTACGCAGCTTAGCACATCTCTAATGGAACCGCAGCCTAAGGCTGCGTAGCTTTGGGTATGTCTGTTTTTTGATTTTCATATCTTAGCTTAGCGTAGCTGTAAGTGTAACGGGGTTGCAGGGTTGGACTTGCGAGTTGGAGCTAGTTTTGTAAAGTACGGAGCAGAGCTGGCAGCGCATCTTCATAGCACATCTTACATACACAGCTACTGCTCAGCAGCTTAGCTCTAGTGGACACATAGTTTCATAGCTTAACTTCACCGCTCACCTCTAGTGGAACCGCAGCCTCATGTATTGTGAATTTGTGACGTAACTTAGTACCTATGTACTTAGGAGTATCGTTACGACGTTATATCTTGTGGGGTGAGCAGTTAAGAAAGTAGTTGAGAGTAAGTTATTTGCGTGAAAGGGGCTGTGGGGACAGGTTTTGCTATTTTATATTCAATGTTGATAGTTTGAATAAGTGTTAATATTTTCTTGGTACTTGACATCTTTATGATAACTGAAGGTAACAAGAAAGTAGGTCTCAGATGCTGAAGTGTCCACTCTACCAACTTTATGTATCAAAAGCGTCGCACGATGAACCTTTAAGTACCTAACTCTAATTAAACCTAAAATACCACATCTGATTATATACCTCCAAATAGCTATTATTTTAAAAGTTATGGCAGTTATTGACTTTGTTATTAACATCATTAAATTTTAAACCGACTTCAAAAAGAAGGAGGTTATCAATTCGGATGTTTGTATTTTTTATGAAGAGTTCCGTTAAGTCTGTCTCCGAAACTCATCATCAGATCTATATGAAATTTGAATAGGACCATTTCGGAATAAACCTCTTTTGAACAAAAAAAAAACAATTTTGTAAGTCCGTTAATTTATAACAGAGTTATGCCCGAACATAAATAAATAAAAATAAAAAATACAAACATCCGAATTAATAACCTCCTCCTTTTGGAAGTCGGTTAAAAAAATAGAACCGACTTCCAAAAAAAGTGCAGAATAACTTTCATTTCGGAAGTCGGTGTCAAAAAACAAAGACACAGAACCAGAACCACCGACTTTCGAAATAAAAGTTATTTTGCACTTTGTTGGAATTCGGTTCTATTTTTTTTGTAAAAAGTTTTTAGGGTGTCACCAACTTGTTTTCTTGTGTTAACAATTTATCAATCTGGCTGCTAATATCCTAATATCCAGATTACCTTTGTTTCAATATTTATCAATGCCAAACACTGTTGTAGGTATCTATACCTGGTGTGTGTTAGGGCTAACACAAGTTAATGTTGTTACGGCACGTAGTCGAATTCATGTAGGTATGAAAGGGACCTCGATAACCACATTATATCGTATCACAAGCCATCTTTGTCATGGTTTACCCAACATCGGTTAACCTACATACATAATACATATTCAACAAAGGGACACATTTAGGTGTCTATCTATATGTTGGTATTGTGGTGACATCTATCATATATTATGTACCTACATACGTTTCCCACAAGACACGACACCCGTCTAGTCGGCCCCTGTTCAGTGAGGAACATTCGACCCTGTTTCTCAAAATCAATTCGCCTAGCTTTTTCCCAACTATTTTGGGCACGGCTTTCAGCCTCTCCTGATGATGCTGAATACCAGAATTCTACAACCCAGCAACATGATACTCCTTGACAAGACTTCTTTCAGATTATAACAATCTCAAACGTCTGTCAAAGATTAGGAAAAAAAAAAATTAGAGTAGAAATGACAGCCGAGTACATCAGCTTAACGTGCTTTCAGAGGCACAGAGGAATCTTGCTGTTTAATGAATACCTGCATCAGCCACCCTGTATCAGCCCGTGCGGCTGGCAGCGAGCTACCGTTCCTCATACTCTATCTGTATATATAAAATTGAAAGTCCTGACTGACTGACTGACAGACTGATATATCAACGTATAGCCTAAACCGCTAGTCCTAGAGACATGAAATTGGAGGGAGCCGCTGACAGAAGCTAGTCACTACATATTATAAAACAAAGTCCCCCACTGCATCTGTCTGTCTGCTCGCAATAAACTCAAAAACTACTGGACGGAATTTCATGCAGTTTTTACCAATAGAGTGATTCATGAGGAAGGTTTAGGTGTATAATTAGTACCCGTGCAAAGCTGTGGAGGGTTGCTAGTGTACCTGTTAGACGTCGCGGGGGGAGAACACCTCGCTCTCCCCGCGAGGCTGAGGTGGCTCGCAAAGGTAGGTCGGCACTAGCCGGGGATCATGGATGTCGTATTAGCTCTCACGATCCCCGGTCCAAGTGTGGGAAGGAACACCGGGGTGGTTTTTACTCAGTTAGAGTCTGACAGACCCCTTCGCCTGCCTCAGGAGAAGGACATCCATGGGGATTTTCTATACCGGCAAAAAAAGAAAAAGGGTTGCTAGTGTAATAATATACAATGGAGACACATACCTTCGTACATCTGCGCATATTGCGGGAAACCGGCTGCCCTCAGCCATTTGCAGGCCTCCGCCGCTTCGATCTCTGTAACAATACAAAAACAAAACCATTAATTTACTGAAGCTCAGTGAAAACAATCTCTTGTAGACTTTGAAAGGCTAATCGCTAGCTTCATAAAATGTAGTTTGTTTTCTAGGATAAATGATGTTTATTCGGTAAATAGGTTACAAGGCACACTTTTACATGTCAATGTTTTCTGTTTTAGATAGATGAGGCCGGTGTTTCCTAGCTGACTACCCTGAGAAGAAGCACCGAAACAAACTCAGAGGTCAAAGTCTCTTTTAAAGTGTTCTAATCCAAACAATATGTACTGGTCAAATCATATGAGACCCATGTACGCTAATATCTGAGATGAGCTTTTGAGGAAAGCACCACGCAGGTTTGAGTGGACCTGTCCAGACAATGCAAGCGTTTGTCAGTTATAGTGAAGCTCAATACTCAGAACTTTAAGGAGCTCAACGAACCGATGGCCAATAGCAAAGTAAGGACATTTGGGTAGGCCGCAAACCAACTTTGGTTGTCTGTCAGTTTGAGTACTTACTCAAACTGCCAGACAATCATGAAATCTACGTGAACATAACGATCTACATAGTTCGCACATTCACAATATGCTGAAGACCATGCAGATTATTGTCTATATTGGTCTTTTGGCTGTGTCAATGTATCTTCGGTAAGTGCATTTTGTTGTTTTTTATGTAAAATAAAGATATTTGAAAATGAAATTTAATGAAAATACGCAATTTGCAAGGTTACCATTTGTTTTTGGGGGGTGGGAAATCATACAATGACTTCTCCCGCTCTGGGTGGAGCGGCAGGGCGTGTCAGACTCTTACTGACTAAAACCCACCCCTGTTCCTTCCCTGCCTGAGTGCCCAGGGGTGCGGTAACTCATTTTCAGAATTTATCCGCTACCCCTAGGCATAAGGTTATTACCATGACGATGGAACTTACGGCTACCTTACGAAAACGGTAGGTAGGTACGCTTATCTAATTTCCTAGATATACATGGGTTCCGTACCATAAAATTTCATGAAATCAAGTCAAAGGACGTCCTTTTAATTTTATATTTATTTTTTATACTAATTTGTTGTTATAGCAGCAGCAGAAATACACACGCTGTAAAAATTTCAACTGCCTAATTGTTACGGTTCATGAGATACAGCTCACTGACAGACAGAGTTTTTTTAATGTAATCTATTGACATGCCATCTTAATTGTAATTGTATGTTTATGTTGATTTTGTATGCCATATATTAGCAAAACATAGTGAATATATTTTGACGATATGCTATCTGTAACCATACCTATGTTTAATAAAATAAATTATTGATTGATTGAGAGAAACGGACGGACGGATGGACAGCGGAGGCATAGTAACAGAGTTCTGTTGGTTACTCTTCGGTTACGGAACCCTAAAAACGACTAGCTGTTTTATTTTCTTCAGAATTAACATCTTGTGATAACTGCCAAATAAATTCAGAGTAGGTTATCTTACATAATTAAGCCTTATAGAAAGTTCATCACTGTGAAAGTCAATAGAATTTTTATGGTCCCCATCTAAGTTTAATACCGAGTTTTTTATGGGAAAACAATGGAATAACAGTCGTTAGACCCACGCTCCAAAAGTCGTAACTCGCAGTCAATGGCAGTACAATTTAATTTTGTAAATAATTTACTGTGGTATTTTGCATTATTACTGGTTTTAAGTTGGGTTTAAAATCGTTGCATGGCTTTTTAATGTTTTGTGAATTTATTTACGTTGGAGTTCTATTCACTACACTGGAGAGGGATATCAAGTTTATTAATATTGACCAGTAGCAAAACTGCCCAATGTTTAGCTTCAGAAAATTTACGTTTATTAAAAAAAAACGGGATATATTTTTCAAGCTTAAAGTCCGCAAAGCCCGTTCCATCATCGGACCACAAGACGTACCTACGGCGATGTATACCACCGGTAGCATGGTGAACATGACATCCACACGCACTAAACGTTTTGAGAGCACATTTATTGTGCGTACAGCTAGGTGGAATTCCCTACCGGAGTCTGTGTTTCCTGATAGCTACAACCTGGGAGTTTTTAAGTCAGGAGTGAATAGGTTACTTCTAGGCAAGCGTGCTCCATCTTCAACCACATCATCGCTTACCATCAGGTGCGATAGTGGTCAAACGCGTGCCTATCAACAATAAAAAAAGAAGTGTTTATTTAACTGGCAATGTTTGTATGTATGTATGTCACGGAGGAGCAGTGGTGGCCCAGTGGTAACAGCCGCAACTTATAAGTTGTAGGTCGTGAATTAAATTCAGGCGGGCGCTTTACTTTGTGAAAATTATTTCATCACCACTGCTTTCAAAACGGTGAAGGAAAACATCGTGAGGAAACCAGCATGTCCTAGAACCAAAATTCGAAGACATGTGACATCCACCAACCCGCATTGGGCCCGCGTGATGGATTACAGCCTACAACCTCTCACAGAGAGGAGGCCTGTGCCCAGCAGTGGGGACATTAAAAGGCTGATGATGTGATGTGAATCTTGTTTACCCGGGAATACGATTTACTGGCGGTTGATTTTCAATAGCTTTAAACAGGAAATTAAGATAATAATGATGGAAAGAAACCGTGAGCATAGGGATTATAAACGCGTATGATGACCGTTATGCACGGGTATGATACGCTGTTTATACGTTCTGCAGTTGTATTCGCTAACTCAGTTGACATCAATTTGATAGGCTCTTTGCAGTACATTGCTGCTTAACTAGGTGGACATCGATTATATTAGGCAGTAGTAGTGTTTTCCTATACGTCAAAGCAGCAATGTACTGCATATGATAGTGCCTATCAAATTGATGTCAACTGAGTTAGCGAATATATTTACCTGCTGGTGCCCGTGTCTTGTTTTTTTCCGTGCTTGTTACGTTCCTAGCACGGTCATAGTATGACACGGTGTTTTGGGCAGACTCATAAAAGTGTGCTTTTTCAACTCTGCCTCTGGCATTATGTTATGTTAATATTCTCTGAATCTAGGTTTTTTTAGGAGAGGAGCTCGTGGCTAAAGTAATAAACGCCGCACGGGTCGATCCATCAGGTTTAGCTACGCTTGCTGGGGTTGGTCCATGGATGGGTGACCATCTTTACATACCGAGACTCCTCCGTACCTCGGAAAGCACGTTAAGCCGTTGGTCCCGGCTGTCAATCGTGGATCTTTGACAGTCGTTACGGGTCGTCAGAAGCCCGAAAGTCTGACAACCAGTCTTACCAAGGGGTATCGTGTTACCCAGTTACTGGGTTGTGGAGGTCAGATAGGCAGTCGCTCCATGTATAATATTGGTATTCAGCTGCATCCAGTTGGACTGGAAGCCGACCCGAAGATAGTTGGGTAAAGGCCATGCAGATTGAATCTAGGTATTTTTAGCGCAAAGTTATTTCACGAATTTCCTTTCAACTTTTAAATTTACATAATTGGACCACTCATTACTAAGTAGCATTACAATACTAATTGGCTCACACACAACTAGTTAAAATACCGAAAAAAAAAACAAACAACAAGAAGGCTTTCACTAATAAATATTAATGTGTCAGAACCAGTGTACTTGGCCTCTGGACCCTTAACAAATGTTGGTGATATCAATCAAGTTGTACAAGGCGTCAGAGGTCGAAGTTAAATGGTATGTAGGAACTGTCTTACTGAAGTACAATCAGCGGCATTGTGAACGTGACGGGTACAAATGCCTAAATAATGGAGAGGAAAGCGGGTAACGGGTTACCTGTTAAAGAAACGTATGGATGCGGCAGTTTAAAGTTGGTAATTATGTTCTGGTAGAGTATGTGTGACTGATTTTTCTTTGTTTAGTAAAGTCTTGTTACCCTAGAAAGGGAGAATAATGTACGTACTTATTGTAGGAAGAATGTAGACATACTTTTTGCTTTTTGTGGTCGATGTTGACAAATACCTACTTCGATACGTCGATGATGGTGGAATTTTTTTATGGGGTGGGAAATAATCAAATAACTAGTACCTACATTATAGATGCGAAAATACTAAAATCTCCCTAGTAATTTTGCCTTACAATTTACACACATATTGTTTTTTGCAATTAATTCTGTACAATAGGGAATATGCATGACATTTTTTTATTTGTTCAATTAAAGACGCTTAGTAATAACAGCCGCACGGGTCGATCCATCAGGTTAAGCTACGCTTGCCGGGGTTGGTCTGTAGATGGGTGACCATCTTTACATACCGAGACTGCTCCGTGCCTCGGAAAGCACGTTAAGCCGTTGGTCCCGGCTGTCAATCGTAGATTTTTGACAGCCGTTACGGGTCCTCAGAAGCCCGAAAGTCTGACAACCAGTCTTACCAAGGGGTATGGTATTACCCAGGATCTGGGTTGTGGAGGGAGAAACACTGGTATTCAGCTACATCCAAGATAGTTGGGAAAAGGCTAGGCAGATGATGATGATGAAGACGTATTAACTATATTGAACAAATATGAAGGAATTTTCAAAATATCATCATCAGCGACGAAGTAATAAAGCTTTAACCTGTGAAGCCCCGCGGCCAAATCCGGGTTGTCAAATTGAACCCCGACGACAACCCGGGTTGACAGCCGATTTTTTTTTTTTTTTCTCTTTAATTTTTTTTTTTTTTGTCCGACTCACCGGTGAGTCGCGGGGCTTCACAGGAAGTTGATAATTAGAAAGAGAAGTCTGACGTGTTCTTTGACGTCAGGACATGACGCCCATACAACTGCCATAGAAAACAGCATTTTCAACAGAAGGACAGATATATTTGTTTAAAATTGTTATGTCTCGTTTAATTTTCGATCAATTTTGATTCTGCTTTCACTGTTCGTACTCTATTTTAGTATATTCATCGATAAATCGGTTAGAACACAAATATTTTTTTTCATGCATATTCCCCTAAATGTCTTTCAATATTGAAAATGTACATGCGCTAAATATTAATGCCGCATCAATTCATTACCATCTCCCAACTCCATTACCTGCGCGATAGTGGCAAAGTGCGGATCGATTTTTCATAAGCACTTTTAAACGTATGATTTGTGTCTTATCTGTTTATACTAACGACAAAATACTTTTGTATACAGTTGTCTAACAAGGACAGCATGGTAAGTACGCGCAATCAGCAGCTGTCATTGTTATTAAATGTCTATTTATTTTCTAAGCAAAAAAAGCTTGGACAAGACATGATCACCATCTATATTAACCTTAGATCAATTTATATGGAGTCAGTGCAACATTTTTTTTTTTTTTTTGTTTTTCTTCCATACTTCTCTGTTAGTCGTCATATCTACTGGCGGGTAACTACTGAAACGATAACTATAAGAGAAGTTTTCTATTCTTGATATATTCAATTATTAACATAATTATGTTGGAATAGCCATGATGAAATCTTTGGCTTCGGTGGGTTACTGTAACAAAAACAGAAATCTCTTCTCATTTTAGTCAACTAAAAAAGATCTAAAGATAATGGTGCCGTTTCTCTTGTTCAATAACTAAACTAAAATTAGAGAATCGCTATCTTTTACTAAAAAGCAGTGCGAGAAAAGGACGGCTATAGCTATGAACTAAGTTCGAGATTTCAAACTAGTTTACGCCTTGTGCTTTACCGTGTTTGTAGTTGACATGTTTTTACTGTGGTTTACGTGTACCCTTAATTTGTATGAAAATATTAGTTCAACTAAATTTGACTGCTCCAATTTACGTCAGTCTCTTTCTTGTTTTATTAGAGAGAAAAAGATAGCAATAGCCTAAATTAAGTTTAGTTTGTGCACAACAAAATCGGCTCCATTGCCGTTATCAACACACTTAGAAGGCGTATGACTTAAGCAATTTTTTTGGACGAAAAAGTATGTCATAAACTCTTGGTTCAATTCAATGATTCACAGTGCAAAATCTGTCTGCTTCTCCCTACTGTGATTAAATTCAGCTACAATAAGCTGCCTATACTCTTATTAATTTTGCCGTCAGTACTTATGTATCCTATCGGCCACCGGCGCGGCGTAGCGTCGACAGAAAGATGTATAGCCGTTTACGTCCCGATAATACGGGATTGGGACACCACTCTTTGTTTTGAATAATTTGTTACAAGATACGCCGAAGGAAACCAATGTTATTCAGACGATATTGTTTTCTGGTGGTTAAAATATTTGTATGTTTATTCATTTTAAGGCGCTATTAGCTGCCAATGACCTTGAGTGATTAGCTTGCGTGTTCTGCGCTGAGCTCACGTAACGCGTCGTATGTCCACCCAGTAATAGGACTCGCCCATCAAGGAGCGCTGTCTGAACTTAGACGCATTATTAATTTATTACACATAAAACAACAGGTACCTATTAAACTAAAACAATGAGACTAAATTATAAATAATTAAATGATGTTTTATAATAATACGCTTTATAGTTTTTGCGTGATTCTCAATTTTTTATCCGCGTTAGACATAACTTTACAAATTAATTACACTATGTTATAAAAATATAATTTCAAATATTCTTAGATCAAATTACGACGGAAGTTGTCTAGAGTAACATATATTTTTTCAAAGAAATAAGACTAGTCGTTTAGACGTGATGTTCAACTGAAAACCATTATGGGCGATGCCCCATCAGTGTGTTGCGTTGCGTTGCGTCGTCGCAGCGTTGATGCTGCGTCGTTTTCCATATATTTTAAATGACATGCCACATTAAAGCGTTACGTCGTCGCACGCGACGTTTCAACAGATCGACGCACGAGAGACGAAGCGGGGAGCGGCTCGCTGCGCTGTCGGAGCTCCGGTGCGGCGACGCGGACGATGGACAGTGTTCCACTCAGTTCCACTGCTAGAGAGCCAAACGAGACGTGCGTGGTGCGTGAATTGTCCTCTTGCGCTGCGACGTCGTGCGTCGACGCAACGCAGGTGTGGCATATAATGCGTTGATCCGTTGCGACGACGCAACGCAACGCACTAATGGGGCATCGCCCTAAGGCCTACCTCCCCATAAGTGGCGCCCTCATTGAATAAAAAGTCGTATCTTAGCATAGAAAATAAAAATAAAAGAAAATCTATGTTGCATTTGTTACAGATAAGATAAGGTATTTTTACGTTGTTAATACAGGACTCAAAGTGTTTCGTATCCAAAGTAGTAAGCATGTCAAAAACGGCCGTTTTTGGTACTTTTGCTTACTACTTTGAATACAAAACACTTTGAGCCATGTTTCCACAACATAAAAATACCTTATCCTCTTTGTAACAAACGCAACATAGGATTCTTTAATCTTTATTTTCTACGATTTGCTACGATTTTTATTCAATGAGGGCGCCACTTGGCGGCTTTGTACGCCTTAAAAGTCCAATAATTGCGCCTTAATTAAACGTTTTGTGTTGACAGACGGAGTTATTGCAGATAATTTGTACTGTGTAAGGTGTGCCGATAATAATGGTCTGAAAGTTTTCTTTAGGAATGATAAGGTTGTAATTTGGTAGCATCAGTATCGTGTCGATGGTTTTGTTATTTAAATACTGGTTTGGTATCCGGTGAAAAATACAGTACTTACCTACCTTATTAAAAGCTGTAGGTATTTTAAAAACATTTATGGATATTTCTCTTACCTATTTTAGTATGGAACTCGCATTATAGCAACATATTGGTACTTGGTTTTCAAGTTATACATTATACATTAAAACCGTCACGACATCCTCTTATTTGTTAAGTCGCACAGTACAGTTTGAAAAACTTTTTTTTATATTGACTTAATCGTTATTATACGTAGGTACCCCAAAAGTGACCCCCATATTCTAAATTCATTTATTTAGGTTGCACTTCCTTGTTGGGTCACAGATAACCATGTGTCGTCACTCATCAGTCATTGCAACACAATCAGTCCAGTAGACTCGGAGTAAATTGGCTGTGACTGACGGAGAGACGATGAGGTCCTATAAGGGTTCTGTTAAATGATAAATGATTTTATTTTTGTAAGTAGGTTTTATCAACACTTTTACAAGTCATTTTTTTTTTTAGCTAGATGAGGCCGGTGTTTCCTAGCTGACTACCCTGAGAAGAAACACCGAAACAAACTCAGAGGTCAAAGTCTCTTTTAAAGTGTTCAAATCCATACAATATGTACTGGTACAGTACAATCATATGAGAATCAGGTACGTTTATGTCTGGGATGAGCTTTTTGAAGAAAACAACACACAAATTCGAGTGGACCTGTCCAGACAGTGCAAGCATTTGTCAGGTATCGTGAAGCTCTACTCAGAAATTTGAGGAGCTCAACGAACCGACGAACAATACCAAAGTAAGGACATTTGAGTAGGCCGCAAAAATACTCAAACTGCCAGACAATCATAAAATCTACATAAACATAACGACATACATAGTTCTCGCATTCACATTATTCTATATAAGGACCATGCAGCTTAGTGTCTGTAATGGTCTTGTGAAGAAAGAACCACACATATTTGAGTGGACCTGTCCAGTCAGTGCAAGCATTTGTCAATAGTCGAATAGCTCAACTTAAAAACTACTAAGAAGCTCAATGACTTGACGAACAATGCCAAAGAAAGGACATTTGGGTAGGCCGCAAAAGTACTCAAACTGTCAGACAACGTTAAAAATTACTGTAAAAAGAAGGAGAAAATAATAATAGTAATCCACCAACCCACATAGTCCTCACATTTACAATAATTAAGTAATCCAAAAAAAAAAAGTATATATATATTTTAGATTTATATATAATTAATTATGTTTATAATATAATAATTTCTTATTTTATGTTTTTTCAATGGGACGTTTGGAACCTTAAAAACCAGTTCCTGTTATTATAGACAGACTATGCAATGGTCCACTTAGGTACTTATTTCTGTAATGTTAATTCAAAGAAAAATTAATATCCATAGAACAATTTACTCAATGGTACTTATCACTGCAGGAAAACATACAGCAAAATGCATAAATTATTAAAATTTGCCACGTGTTGGTTTCCTAGTTACTGGAAGGTACTAGATAGCGTATGTTATCTTAGTGTTATGCATTGATTCTACCGGTAGTCAAGTGTTTATTAGTTTAGTGACGTCAGGTAGTCGATTACTAGTAAATATTCCTAGTCATAGAAGACCACACACAGATTAGTTATTCAAATATGGGTGGCACCTTGTTGAGTATGGAAAATATGCAGACATACTATGTGTTGGGGAAATACAAACGTAATACATTAAACAAGAAACTACAGAAAATACTGAAAAAAATACACTTGAGAGCAATGATGCTGCGAACGCATCATTGCTCTCAAGTGTATTTTCTCCTCTTTAATATTTCGGAAATGAATGCTCGCGTAAAATGATAGAATCATCATGATCTTTTCAGCCGAAAGACGTCCACTGCTGGACATATGCCTACCTCAAGTGTTGCCATAACGACCAGTTCTGCGAGTCTCGCAGAATCGTAAGAATCGGTACTGCACCGACTGGGTGACTAAAGGACTCAGTAGAGAATGCAACATTCTCTGCTCATTTTTAACCGACTTCGAAAAAGGAGGAGGTTATCAATTCGCATAACTCCGTCATATATTGACGGATTTGCAAAATTCTTTTTTTGTTCGAAAGGGGTTTATTCCGAAATGGTCCCATTTAAATTTCAAAAAGTTCTGATTATGGGTTTCGGAGACAGACAACGGAACTCTTCAAAAATTGACAAATCAACCGCGATTGCTGCTATCGTATGTCTATGAATTGTTAACACAGTTTAATGGGGAACCACAACTAAAAAGTGAAAAATAAAAAACTTTTTTTCAAAAAAATAGAACCCCACTTCCAAAAAAGTGCAAAATAACTTTAATTTCGGAAGTCGGTGTCAAAAAACGAAGACACAAAACAGGAACACCGACTGCCGAAATTAAAGTTATTTTGCACTTTTTTGGAAGTCGGTTCTATTTTTTTGTAAAAAAGTTATTTTTTCATAACTAAATTGAGATCGCCAACCCGGGCGGGTTGGCAATCTCAATTTAGTTATGAAAAAAAAACTTTTGGAGGGGGCCCTCCGCCTATTTTACGCATAAATGCAAGAATAAGCAAAAATTTTAATTTCCAAGATTTTAAGATTTATTTGGTGACCCACATTAATTATGGTCGCCACTTTATAGTTTAAAAAAAATGCAATAGCCAATGAACCCGCCCTCCAATTTCGGGGCAGCTGCTAACATCTCTCTAAAGTCACAATATATTCGCAACTGCCAGATTTCGCAGCTGGCTAACAGATGCAAGTAAACTACAGTTTGTTTGGGTGCTTTGCTTTGAATGAAGTATTGTCAGAAGCAGACTTTCGGGTGCCATCGGTTGAGACCGGTCATCTCCTAACTGCCACTAGCTTATTTTATTCTTAGTGTGTGTTGTTTAATTTATTTATTTTCATTGTTTTCACATAATAGAAGCAACAAGAAATATGTAATTAGATTTTTTTGTAATACATAACATTTTTTAAAAGAGTGTCCATGGAGTTTTTTGCAAGTTTTTCTCGATAAAATAAAAAAAAAACATAGAAACTATACAACTGCCTGGGATTAGGAGATTGAACTGGCAATCCATAAATAGAGCTATTCTGAATGAGACATTCACAGCCATCAAAATTACCAAGTTTTTATATAAAATATATTTATCAGCATTTGCAATGTGGTGCATCGCTGTAGCTGGACCATTTTATAATATTATCTATATCCATCACATAAAGACATCGCTCTTTACAGTGTTTGAATGAGTAAGTGCATTTATCCACTTCTATCACCAAAAGGCTACCAGCACGCGTAGCATGGCCACCATAGAAACGGGTTTTGTCGACGGAAGAATAGACAAGATGACAGATTGTAGAAAGATTTCTACCGTCCCATAGCGATGATAAAACTGAAGAGAAGAAATGTTTCTATTCTTCAGTCAACAAAAGGTTACAATATAAAGCATGATGCTCGGGCAGAGAAGATGTAAAGTTAGATAAAAAGAACTTGGTCTATTCTTGGTAGAATAGAGATAGAATTGGTCATGCTACACCTGCTGGAGGTCTTTAAGACAAGAGTGAAAATGCTTAAAAGCAGCCTATTCACTCTTCGACCAGCGTGCTCCATCGTCGACCTCATCATCGCTTACCATCAGGTGAGATAAGCAAACAAGCGCGGGCCTATCAACGTTTAAAAAAAAACTTTCTTGCTAACTTATTCCAAACTGACAATGAACGGCATTTTGTTGACGTAAACCTTAACTCGTAAACATTTAAAAACTAAGAAAACAATAAACGGAATTAATTGTTTTTTTGAGCTGTGCCTGTTTTTTCGCTTGTTATGTAAACATTGTTGACCTGGTTGTCAAAAACAGTTCTCAATTAAAGAATGAAATAAACCGGTGTTGTTTTCTGTTGGGTATTTTTTTGGGAGAGCTTAACCAAAATTTTTGATATAAAAATCGATGCCTCTATGAGAAACTTTTGCTTGAGAAAAAGCCTTTAAGTCTTTTCGAAAGACCGGCTCAAAAATACAATGCACATTTACCTTTGAGTGCTTTGCTCAAAAATACGAAATATTATGTTGCACAAAATTAAGACTTAGTTTCATTAGTAATGACTTTAACTACATCAAATCACTTTGGTTAGTTTACTCTTAACAGAGCCGCCCAAGCACGATCTCCAAGCCACACACAGTTACCGCGCCCCTGGGCACTCAGGGCAGGGAAGGAACAGGGGTGGGTTTTAGTCAGTAAGAGTCTAACACGCCCTCCCGCTCCACCCAAAGCGGATGTCATTGGATGATTTCCCACCCCAACAAAAAAAAAGAAAAGGCGCGGGCATGTGGACAGCGAGTAGTGGGTAGTCGCCGTCCAATCAGGAACAGGCGCGAGAGTCGACGGCGTGTAGTGTTCCACGCGCGCCTCAAAGAGATGTCAGCAACACATGACGGGGCCCGTCATTGCCGATGCCTACCCAGGGGTCGTAGATAAATTCGAAACAGAGTTACCGCGCTCCTGGACACTCAGACAACTGAAGGAACAGGGGTATGTTTTAGTCAGTAAAAGTCTGACACGCCCTCATCACGTCATTGGATGATTTCTCACCCCACAAAAAAAAAGGTTACTGACTGATGAACTAGCCATAATTGTAAAAATATTAAAGTTGGGTAGTTACTTTCCACATTTTTTTTGTAATCTATTCCATCACCACTGCTCTCAAAACGGCGAAGACAAACATCGAAAAGAAACTGGCATGTCAAAGAATCAAAAATTCAAAGACATATGACATCCACCAACCCACACTGGGCTCTCGTGGTGGATAGCGACCCGATCCCTATTCAAGAGAGCACAAGGCTCCTCTCTAGAAGAGGGAACACACATAAATACATACTTTCTAGCAGTGGAAACATGTATTTATGTATGTAATCTTTCTCACACGTCATCTTTTCATTCAATAACAAAAACAATACCTATTTTTAACTTTACGCAACTTTTCAAAACTCGCTGAAGAACTTCATCTGTACTAAATGAAGTGAACATCAAAAGATCGGCAATGTTTTAGTTTACGATCCACGTAAGAGTTCGTAGTATACGCGGTTTATATTCTACGCAACAGCTGTTCGGGAAGCCGGCTCTATTAGTGGATTTCAAATAAACTTTGACAATTTGCGTTTGCCATGTGGTTTTCCGTTTATAGGATTACGGGAAAAAGCATTTTCACTAGGTAAGTAAGTAATTTTAAAGAGTTTTGGAAAAGCTATTCATATAAATATTATTTCTCTGCTTATGGGCGAGGAGATCAGCTTCATTTTCTGATTTTCAGTTAGGAACGGGCTGTAGAGGTCAGAGAGGATATCCACAGGAAACCAAGGTTAACGACATAGCCCGAAGAATCGCCAAACTTGAGTGGGGGTGGGAAGGGCACATTGCTCGCAGAACAGAATGGTCGATGGGGCCGAAAGGTTCTGGAGTGGTGACTGCGTACCGGAAGACGCAGCGTTGGAAGGCCTCCCACAAGGTGAACCTGCACCTGGTGAGGGTCGCGGGTAGCCGATGGTTGCGAGATGCATAGGACCGGTCATTGTGCCGACTCTTGGGGGACGCCTATATCCTATAGTGAACGTCTTTCGGCTGAAATGATGATGATGATGTAAAGGTCAGAAATGCAGTCGTTCCATGTAAAATACTAGTAGTAAACTGCATCCAGTTAGACCGGAAGCCAACGCCAGTCGCCAACATAGTTGGGAAAAGGCTAAACAGACTGTTTGTTTGAGCCATAGACAATTGAAATTATACTTTTTTGTGCTAGCCTATATATTCTACGTCAGCAAAAATAAATAAATAGAAAAGACCTCCTTTTCTCCAAAACTTTATTTTATTACAGAAGTCAGTTTGTCAAGCAAATATTGGGGTATCTATCTTACCAAAAAGCCGCGCTTCCAACTTCCTGATTAGGAAATCTTATTTTCCAAGCGTATTCTCGTAAAAATCGTGTGCAAAGAAGAAGATGATGACTGACCGATGCATTGTTCATTACATTTTATGGTTATTTTGTTGGTAAAAGATATAAAAGTGACGAAGAGTAGTCGCTTTTTATGACCACAGGCGGGAAAAGATCTCATGAGGAAGTATCATAATTTGTGAAGCTTTTAGTGATTCTCATCGTTGTATGAGGATAACCATGTTCAGATGGACATTTTGCGAAATTATTATTAAAAAGTTTTGTTCTGAAATTCAAATGTTTTACCCCGATACTCTGTGCATTTTAATTTCCATAACTAATACAAGATTTGCATACTCATTGGAAAATTCATGTCGGGAAGCGGAAAAAAATACCAATCGCTCAGAATGATTTACGAGAAATGCAGCTTTCAAACAGTACAAGAAGAAAAACATTATCCTCATACCTTGCAGTACCAGTAATTTAAGGGAAATTCTGTTCCTTTAGGTTATCACGTTGCTTAGAGTTGTAGGATTATTATCTACTTGTAAAGAGTCCCGGAGGATCTAAAAAACAACATGCATAAATTACGGTTCGATTTTGTGCTCATGTTTAGCGATGATTTGGTCGACATTGCTTGAATCTTTCAGAACGGTGAATCATGAGGAAATCGGCATATCCTAGAACTGAAAATTCGAAGACATGTCACCTCCATTAACCCGTACTGGGCCTGCGATCACGCAGTATAACACATGCTTCACTCTAGGAGAGGGAATGGACCGATCCACCAGAATTATTCCCTCTCTTAGAGTGGAGGTCTGAGTCCCAGCAATGGGAACATTATAAGGCTGATTATTGTACTATGTAGAACATAGAAAATAATAACGCCAAGATAGGTCTATTACCATAAAGAAAAGAGTAAGTAAATAAAAGCTATGCATGATGATGAAGACAATTAGAGAAATAACATTAAAGGTTTACTCACTTCGTAAACTCACACAACTCTACCAACCTGTTTCCAATAACCACTAAAAGAACATTATCCATTACCCTTTTCGTTAGCACTTTCCCATGACCTTGACTAAACAAAAAGAGCAATGAATGGTTTTTAATTAGTTTCTTCGTCTAGTTGCTTTTAGTAAAAAATATCGTTTCACTGGTAATGAGTCTAGGTAATTAGACGTATAGATAAATGACGCCATAGTAGTTTGTTCTTTAGTATGTGGAAGTATGGTTATCTGAAGCGGTTGCCATGTTATGGTTAGTTTTTGGTCAGAATATCGTCTTTTGGTCAGTTTTTCTTTTCACATTTTTGGTGAATTCGAGAGAGATAATTTTGCAATGTTCATTGTTTTTTATTTATACTTATTTTACAAGTATCCACGCATTATGTATGATCCTAGAAATAATTAAACTCTTCGGGTTTTGGCTTTTATGAGAATTCTTGTAGGAAAATGTATGATAGCGTTTTCGAGTTTCGGAAGTCTTTGGTTCTGAAAGTAAGCATGTAAAGGTTAGTTTTATAACCACAGTCAACGCAGTAAAACAAAAGACAGCTTTGACTTTTTTATAAAAAATACGAGTTTGCTACGTATCCACAAGACTGTTTGAAAAACACTTCTAATAAAAACCTAAACACACTGTAGAAAAAGTAAAAACTAACATTAGATCATACCCAAGAAAAACAAAACAAACCTGGCAAACACGGTCATAAAAAAATATATAAAAGTAAAAAAACAAACACCAAAAATTACCTGTAATTTGATCAACACTTAAATTAGGAACACTCATAATTATCACTGGCACTAAACTACACTAAACGCGCAATCTTAGCAACATGCATGCTCTTGCGCATCGTTTCCAACACTGAATCACTCATTCATACGAAAATTTCGATCTATTAACTGCTATTTGTAACGTATTAGCACATTATCTG
Organism: Polia nebulosa; assembly: GCA_951329385.1. Lineage (NCBI taxonomy): Eukaryota > Metazoa > Arthropoda > Insecta > Lepidoptera > Noctuidae > Polia > Polia nebulosa. The sequence goes on from OX589609.1 coordinate 6,531,461, forward strand.
TTATGCAACTAAGTAGCCACTTTTTTATATCGTAAAAACGTTATATTACTATGCATACAGATTTTGATTCTGAGTGTAACGGGAATGTAATAAGATGTTAAATTAAAGACATCTCATTCAAAAACACTGGCCACTACGTATGTAGTGTTGTCACAAATTGAAACGGACACGCATTCTTTATTTGATTTGAATTTTACTTTTAAATCTCAGACGCTTAAGTTTTTAAAGTTATGGCACGTTGTAAATACAAATCGGTTTTGAATTTAGAATGTTTATTGATTTATTTTTAAGTTTTATTTTTTTCAGGTCACAGTTGGTCTTGGAACGTTTTGGAACCAGAACTTTTTAGGATTTGAATCAGTTTTATATCCGAAATCGATTAATTTAATTTAAAAAATCAGTACATTCGAGTGAACTGTACACGGATGTAAGAAACAAACTAGTGAGACCGCTAGTTGACTAAGAATGAGATTAGTTATCAGTTTTTATCGCAAGCGGTCGTTACTGCGTCCTTAAATCGCTGGTCGCGTCACCGATAGTGGTCTGACTACGAAGTATTTATTAAACCACTTGTTTGGATGTGGCACACATGTGTAGGTAATACTGTTTAGAGGAATAATAATCAAACAATCCACCGAGCCTTTTCCCAAGTTAGTTGGAATCGATTTCCCAAGTGTATGTGTAAATGAGTCGCGGGATTGTTCGAAAGAGTCACGTCGGTCCCTTTTGTTTTTTTTTTGGAACGTAAAAAGCAACTGAAGGAATACAGGTGGGTTTTAGTCAGTAAGAGTCTGACCCGCCTTGCCACTCCGCTCACAACACAAGCTATGTGATAATATCCCAACCCAAAAAAAACAAACCGACCAAGTGCGAGAACTAAAAAAAAGCCAAAAAATGCACGTTTCTAATAGCCGTGAAAATTTAAACTGTCTACCTATTACGGATTATAAGATACATCCCGCTGACAGATAGACGGACGGACGGACCGATAGCGGAGGCTTAGTAATAGGGTCCCGTTGGTTACCCTTTGGGTATGGAACCCTAAGTGTGTATGTGAATAACGGTGTTTTATATGGAGCTTCTGATTAGCTGACCTCCGCAACCAAGTACTGGATAACACGATACCCCTTGGCAAGAATGGTGCCAGATTTTCTATCCGGTAAAAACTGTCTAAGATCTACAAATGACCGCCGGAACCAACAGCTTCACGTGCTCTCCGAGGTACGGAGGAGTCTCGGTATGTAATGGAAGGTCACCCATACACGGACCGACCTCGGCAAGCGTTACTTAACCTTGAAGTAACCTCCACCACATCATCGCTTACCATCAGGTAAGATAAAGAAAGAAAGAAAAAGTATTTATTTGCCACAAACCTTCCGACATACACAACAATATCATTTTGTTAGCGGTCAAACGCGTGTCTATCAAGAATAAAAAAATAAAAAACGTTCTACCCGTGCGCATTTAACCATGAACTCCTTGTTTACAGAAAAATAATATTGATTTAAAAAGTCCGTTCTGCTCTATGAATAAAATCATTATCGGCCATATTTATAAAAAAAATATAAAGCATGGGTTCTTCTTAATTCAAAATTTTCTGGGAGTATTTGAATTTAGTATCTGTTAGGTAATCAGTATTTAAACTACGCATAATTATGGTGAACGAGTTTTACAAATAAGGTTGTTTGTAGCGCCTTTAAAGAAAATCTTGGAAAACGATTTTCCTGTTGTTGTTTTATGTTTGAATTAGTTAGGTTTTATAGTCTTTATTCATTTATACACACTGTGTCTACGTCTCTTATCCAACTTTCCTGTCTCAGGTCTGCTGGAAGAAATTTCTTTTGAAATGAGCAGTAGGTAAGTACTTTTGTGCTCTTCTATCCGTATTTTTTTCTTTTCTCTTGTGTTTTGTGTGTACATTTAATAAATTAATTAATATATAAATAATATGTGACATAAATTAACTGTAATTGATAAAAATAATGATTGCTTCTTTGCCAACATTAAAATATTAATTGTATAGTATTCTATTTGCTACCAGCTTTTCCTGCAGCTTCGCTTCTATGGTCTACCCCACAAGGTTCATTTTTCAACAAAAATTTTTATTAGTGAAATAATTTTAGTAACATATTAATTTTTTTTTAAAGGGACATGACAAAACAAGCATTTTAACCGACTTCAAAAAAGGAGGTACTGTATTCGACCCGTATGTATGTAAGAATGTATGTATGTATCTTGTTAGTCCGTGATTTTCTCGAAAACTGCTGAGCCGATTTGGATGGGGTCTTCGTTATTCAAATGCATATTTTTACAGGAAGGTTTTAGATAGATATAATACATTAGGATCTTCGGAGATAAACTGTGGCACTCTTCAATATCTATCAGTATATAACTCGCGATTGCTGCTGTCATAATTATGTCTATGTACTCGTATTGTTAACACAATCTAATGCGGAACCACAACTAAAAAGTGAAAAACATTTTTTGTTTGACAAAAAATAGTAACGAAATAAAAAAAAACACAAAAAAAACGGTTCTATTTTTTGTAAAAAAGTTTTTCAACTATATAAAATAAGCTGAGTTTAGATTTTTCATCAGGTAACAAACTGAATTCCATATTCACAACAAAAAATCAATGAACTCATACTATTCAATGTAATAAAAATATGCTCATGCAAGTCTAGTATCAAGGCTGAGGTTTGCTGTTAGAATACCCAAATGCTGGGTTAAGCTCAGCCTTCTCACTAACTGTCTCTTTGTGTCTGTATTTATATGTTTTATGTGTGCCCCGCAATGGGCCCGCGTGGTGGATTACGGCCCACACCCTCTCACAGAGAGGAGGCCTGTGCCCCAGCAGTGGGGACATTAAAAGGCTGATGATGATGATGATGATGATGTGTGCAAATATACTAACTAATAATACTCCTTCTCCATTTATTTTCCTAACTCCATGTACCCCAATGACAAAAAGAATTAAGTCCCCAAAAATATTTAGAACTTTTTTATCTTAAATGTCATTCAGACTGTTCTTTATATACTTATTATGTAACTCTATGTAATGTGTGTTTGTTTGTATACAAAATGACGTAATGATATAGAAATAGACGTGAAATGACCTCATGGTCCCAGTTAAAGGTTGTGGGAGGTGGGTGTGCCTTTTTAGATGCAGAATAAAATTGCAGTGTTTTGGTGTGAAGTTTTTTTTTAAGGTTAAATTGAAGTGGCTGGACAATGTGCGAGTTGTGACTGTGAGCTTGACTTTTTTTACGTCTAGAGTTGACGTAAGCTCGTGGTCACATTCTTAAAATGAGTGTTTGCGTTGCATTTAGAAGTGATCAGGGAGCACAGAGTAGTTTGGATCCTTTACCACGTCACTAAATTCCGTCAAACAGGGTGAATAGAACACAGTAGCGAATATCCAGCCTGCCAGGTGCATTTTTTTTTGTGGGGTGGGAAATCATGACTCTTATTGACTAAAACCCACCCCTATTTCTCCCTGCCCTGAATGCCCAGGGGCAAGGTAACTCTTTCGAATTTATCCTCAACCCCTAGGCAGACAATATTATGCGGGAATATTATGTTCTAAGACATATTGGTTTCCTCACGATGTTTTCCTTCACCACGACCAAAATCATCGCTAAAAATGTGGTCAAAAACAAACCAATCAAAAATAAAAAAGTACTGAGTCACAATGAGACAGACACTTGACGTCGTCTCTAGTATCTCAAATAAAGACCCTGCATAGAGTACTTACCGTAATGGCCAACAAAAGACTCCTAACTGCCTCGTATAACCCTTATCTCTTGCAGTGAAAGTCAATACAGCAGGCAGCCGGCAGTCATAGAACTTCGTCTTTTACAGCACAATAATAATTTTACGCTGTTTTAATGTCCGTACTTACGCGGTACGGTGACCATGAGGTTTTGAAAAGTGGGATAATGGTGCTGATACTCTTGTTCAATAACAAAACTAAAATTCCAGAATCGCCTTCTTTAACTAAAAGGCAGTGCGAGAAAAGGACGGCTATAGCTATGAACTAAATTAGAGATGTCATATCAGTTGACGCCTTGCGCTTTACCGTGTTTTTAGTCGACATGTTTTAACGTGTACCCTTAATTTGTATGGAAATATAAGTTTAACTAAATTTGACAGCTCTAATTTACGTCTGTCTCTTTCTTGTTTTATTACAGAGAAAAAGATAGCAATAACCTAAATTAAGTTTAGTTTGTGCACAACAGAATTGGCACTATTGTCCTGAGCTTTGTTTAAAAATAAGTTCATACTTGTTTAAACTAATTGGTCTATTGTCCCACTGCAGGGCCTTTTTTTAGGGTTCCGTACCAGAAAGGTCGAAACGGAGCCCTATTGCTGGCACTCAAGTGTTCGTCGGTAATGTCCGCCGTCTGTCACAATTTTTTTTTCCGAAGAATTTTTTAACTGACTGACTGATTTTTTGACTGGCCTGTTGGTCTAGTGGTTAGTGACCCTGACTGCTATGCCGGAGGTCGTGGGTTCGATTCCCACCCAGGACAAATGTTTGTGTGATGAGTACGATCATTTGTTCTGTGTCTGGGTGTAATTTATCTATAATATGTATGTATTTAGAAATATATAAGTATGTTTATCAGTTGTCTAGTACCCATAACACAAGCTCTGCTTAGCTTGGGACTAGATGGCGTTGTGTGATAGTTGTGGAATATTATTATTATTATTTATTATTATTATTATTAATTTCCCATTGACCTATGAACTGGTGATAATGTTTATTATTACGCATATTTTACTAACAAATACCAATATATTGATCAATCCGATTTTTTCTTTGACAATTCCCTCATTTGGTACGGAACTCTAAACGTGAGAAGTCTGACACGTACTTAACCGGTTTTTTGAGGGTGGGAAAATATCAGATGACTTCTCCCACACCGGGTGAGCATGTCAGACTCTTACTGACTAAAGCCCACCTGTGTTCTTTCCGTTGCTTTTAGCATTCCAGAGCCTTTAGACAAAATACTTTTCTGTAAACGTTAACGCTAACGCTTTGTGCAAAATGTATGGCAAAGACATTACTGGGCGTGAGTCACATGACAGTTCTCTGTCTAACGCTTCGTGCAAAACAACGTTGCCATACATTTTGCACGAAACGTTAGCGTTAACGTTTAAAGAAATGTATTTTGGCTAAGGGGGCTGGGCCGCGCTGACTATTTCAAACACTCCCTCGACCTCCAATTGCAGGGTCAACCTTTTCTTTTCCACAACATTCTGTTTTCTGCTAGTTTGGGCTAGTTTTTTCGGTAGGAGTCGAACTCATCCCACTGTTTTAATCAACTCCAGTATGTTTGTGTAAAAATAAAATGATTCAGGCCTATTCAAGTGTCTACTAACCAGCGTGAGTAAGTCATTCTATCTTATCAATCAATCTCTAAATCATGTTGTCTCTTGTCAAACTGTTAAGATACGAAAATCTTCAATAAACTCAAGCTGATATGGAAATCAATGCGTATCTCAATAGTTCAATAACCGCATGTTTAAAATAAATCTGGTTTAAATAAATGCTACAATTTTCAATGACTTTTTTAGCCGCGATTATCTGCAGTGAAATACATCATCATCACATTTTAGCCGAAAGACATCTACTGCTGGACATAGGCCTCTCCTAAGTGTCCTGTGTATCTCGCATCCATTGGATTTCTCTAACCCTCACCAGGTCATCGGTCGACCTTCTGGGAGGTCTACCAACACTGCGTCTTCTGGTACGCGGTTGCCACTCCAGAACTTTTCATCCTCATTGAAATCCATAATGATATTAAAGTTAGGCTAGCCGCTGAATTGTGATTTTCGTCACCGTGACTTTTTGTCACTGTCACCTACTGTCACCCACGATGCGCCCACTTGAAAAGTCACTGGGAAACAAAACGCGCTCATTCGAGGGACCAAAATTCGCCTTATAGTAATGTACAGGTTGGCTGACAGTCACCTAGGAACTATTTGTCACCGTATTGTCACGTCACCATGATCAGCGCACTCCCATGTATCTTCATAGCACTCGACTGGGTAACAAAAGGTCATGGTGACAAAAATCACAAGTCAGCGGCTAGCTTTGCCTAGGGGTAGCGGATAAATTCTGAAAATGAGTTACCGCACCCCTGGGCACTCAGGCAGGGAAGGAACAGGGGTGGTTTAGTCAGTAAGAGTCTGACACGCTCTCCCGCTCCACCCAGAGCGGGAGAAGTCATTGGATGATTTCCCATCCCACCTCCGCAAAAAAAAAGTGGTTTTTAGTTGCTATTTGATATGAATAATCCTGTATTCTTTTGTATAATGATAAAAAATAAATAAACGGCTAGCTTAACACCCCAATTAGTGCGGTAGCGAAACGCTTATGCTTGTGTTGTTTTATGCTTTTTCAGCACTATACACAGATACTACCTAGCATGCTTAAATGTAAGTAAGCACAAGCACTGACCAGGAAAAACAAAAGAATCCGTTGCATTCGTCAGTGTAAAAGAAAATAAAAAGAAAAATGGAATCTTTTGAGAAATTCAGACACATCAGTAATGTATGCTATTAGAGCGTAAGCATAACATAACATAAGTCATAACATCGCTTGAAATAATCCAGTTTCCGATAGCGAATGCAGTAAAATTGATCGTTATCGATTCCCAGTACGTCTGATTCATCAAACTCAGGTGTTTACTCACCAATCTGCTGATTCTGTGGTTTGGGGAAAATCTTAGATTAGGCAGTCTTGAATCTTGAAATCAAAGGTTTTGAAATGATTTTGTTAGTATGATTGTCTGTGAAATGGTCTTCTTATTTTTAACTTTATTCTTTAATAACAGTGATGTTGTATTTGTAATCGTTTACCATTTGCCTAGATATTTTTTGTGGGTTAATACTGCACTTCTGCCCAACTTAGAGATATACGTAATGTAGCGGTATGTTAAGTCTAATGTTTTTTTATTACCTATGTAAATGATTTACATCTGGTATATCAAAAGATATAAACTTCCGGAAGTCAAGTGCCAATGACAAGTAGGTAGAAAACATTAATAATTAAAAATCAAATTACTGTCCTAGAAATCGCCAATAAAGGGTCACCCTAACCCGTAATGTTATCTACCAATCCGGACTTAGTGTTCTTACTATGACGTCATAAAACCACCTTTATTCCGATGTGAGAGAGTGACGGAGCTATACAGAATGAGTAGCACTATTTCTTTCTCACAACGGAATCATGACAGCATTGGCACTTCGCAGTACGGCCCCAGCAATAGAGCATAAGTATAAACAGCCTTTTAACATTCCCACTGCTGGGACGCAGTCCTCCTCTCTGTGAGAGGGAATGGAGCTTAATCCATTTTAAGAGTAGGTACTGATGATGAAATAATTTACACAGAGTTAAGTGCATCTTTTTTTTTTTTCTTTATTTGAATCCACGACCTACAAATCGTAAGTCGAGGCCGTTACCACTGGCCCAACACTTCGCACATTAAGGGTTCTATACCAAATATTGGTATTTGTAAAGTATACGTAATAATAAATTATATTATCACCAAATTTCAAGTTCATAGGTCAATGGGATGTTACGACACGTAAGTTGGAGCCCCAGCAATAATAAAGCCAAAAGCTAGATGCCCGAGACTGGAGCGTGGTCACCCGAGTATCCAGATGTGTTTCCGATTCCGTGTATGGTTGGAATAGAACTGGGGTTAACGTTAAATCCCTGTCACTATGCGAATTTACCGGTTTATTGCAAACATTTTGGGGATTTCATGTATGCTGGACTTATCTTCAGAATAATACCGGTAAAGCAATGTACGAAATTGTAACTTATGTGGTTTATTTTGAGATATTCGTGGTATTATAACGTACTTACACATATAAAATGCGTTATTATCTAGTTCGATATTGAGATAGACTCATGTTAGCACAAGCTTAAACCTTAGTGGTTTTAGGGTGGTTTGCCTGCATGCCTAGGGCTAGCGGATAAATTCTCAACATGAGTTCCCGCACCCCTGGGCAGGCTGGGAAGGAACAGGGGTGGTTTTAGTCAGTAAGAGTCTGACACGCCCTCCCGCTCCGCCCAGAGCGGGAGAAGTCATTAGATGATTTCCCATCCCACCTCAGCAAAAAAAAATGTGGTTTTTAGTTGCTATTTGATATGGATAATCCTGTATTCTTTTGTATAAATGAAATTAAAACAAATATTATGTGTTATGTTTACATGTTTTGAAATCTTCATAAGACGAGGGCACACCGAGCAAACATGAGAAAGAAGGGTTTGGTATTTATTGTCTAAACAAAAAGAAGAGTAATTTTAAAGTTTAGTTTTAATAGGACTTCTAATTCAATCTCGTAGGTAATTGAATTAGAAAATTTTACTTACAATGGTATATGTAATTTACATAAATAAATATACAAAATAATTGCGTGAAAATCATAATGAAGGTCGATCTTACTTATGCCTGGGTTCAAACTCACGACCTAAAACTTGTAAGTCGCGGCTGTTATCACTGGGTAACCAATGTCCCCCTCCTGCTCCCGAACTACCTTACTTTCTCTACCAGAAAAATATAAACCAGACAAGTGCGACGGACTTCGTACATTTTGGGTTCCGTACAGAATATTGGTATTTGTTAGTAAATTAACGTAATAATAAACATTATCACCACAAGGTCAATGGTAAGTTAAAAAAAATCTTCGGAACAAAAATTTGGGACAGCGATGGACAGACAGACAGACGGACAAGCTGACAGACGGACGCGTGATTGTCAGCAATAGGGCTCCGTTGGAGCCTTCAGGTACGGAACCCTAAAAAAAGTAGCCGCCATCTCAACCCAGCACAAAGACTTTGTTTTTCCCCAACCCTATTTTCTACTTAAGGTGCCTCTATTTTTAGCCATTTTCCCTTGTTATGAAGCCGTCAAAAACAAGTTGTACAGGCTGTTACGAAAATGCGTATTCATCTTTTAGATACTGCCTGTGACAGGCCTGTTGGTCTAGTGGTTAGTGACCCTGATTGCTATGCCGGAGGTCGTGGGTTCGATTCCCACCCAGGACAAATGTTTGTGTAATGAGCACGATCATTTGTTCTGTGTCTGGGTGTAATTGATCTATAATATTTATGTATTTAGAAATATTATAAGTATGTTTATCAGTTGTCCAGTACCCATAACACAAGCTCTGCTTAGCTTGGGACTAGATGGCGTTGTGTGATAGTTGTGGAATATTTATTTATTTATTTACTGCTTCTGGCTATGGAAATGAATAACTTTCTTCAGGGAAGCCATAGCCAATTCCCAAAATAAAAAACCGGCCAAGAGCGAGTCGGACTCACAGGTATTAAACTACATATATGTACTTCATATAGGTTTGCCTATAATCTATAAGTAAAGAACTACATTCTGAATTTTTTCAACATTTTTGGTTAAGTGGTTTCGGAGATAGGGAATGGTAATTTTTCATCAATTAACTTAAAAACTATACACTTTTTGAATTAAAAAATAAAATTGAAATCCTTACATTAAGCCCTTTTATTTGATATGTAGCACATTACAGTTAAAAAACTTTTTTTTTTAATTTTGTGAGTTGAACCCCCAAAGTGACGCCCAAATTCCAAATTCATTTATTTACGTTACACGTTCGTGTTTGGGTGACCGATATTCATGTGTGTACCAAATTTCAACTCAATCGGTCGAGTAGATTCGGAGTAATATGGCTGTGACAGACGGACGGACAGACAGACAGATGCACGAGTGATCCTATAAGGGTTCCGTGTTTACATTCGAATGTTCAGAACCCTAAAATTTGGACTTACGGTACAAAATTGTCATCAGCTCATTAAAATTAATATTATGAATTGACTGTTACCTACTTTTCTTGAAGAAAGTTGTTCATTACTGTGGACATAAGCGTATTCTGAAAATGACCACGCAATTCGGTTACATCCTGTAAATTAGAGGAAGGTCAAACAAAACTGACATACAAACAAATGATCACATTTCGTAACTTCATTGCGTTATCAACAAGAACAATAACAGACAAATTAGTTAGATAACGATATCTTAATGTGTGTATTGACTCTTTTTAGGTAGCTGTTTGTGACACAGAAGAAATAATTGGACAGAGACTTAACTTATGACGCACTTATGTGAGCGTGACATGTCATTCTGCCGTTCACAAGCTATAATGCCGTTATCTGACAAAATCACATTTTGGGTTAAGCACAAAAAAACAGCATTGAATTACTTATAAATAAGTAGATTAAAGGTGAGTTTATTTATTCAGATAAAGTTTAAGGACGGCAGCATTGCGGCACCCAACTGCCCCAGACGGAGGGTAATGTTTGATAGTATAAACTGTGTATATAAAATTCAAAGTCCTGACTGACTGATTGACTGACTATTATTTTTACACAGCCTAAACCGCTGGTTTTAAAGATATGAAATTTGGAGAGTGTGTTCTTTATGAAATGTCAGTATACATTAAAAAAGGGTTTTTCGAAATTTAACCCTTGAGGGAGTGAAATAGGGGTTCAAAGTTTATACCGAGGGAAATAACTAATACCACGCGGGCGAAGCCGCTAACAGAAGCTAGTCCGCCTTTAATATTCTCACAGCTGGGACACAGGCCTGTGACAGGGTGTGGACCGTAATTCACCACGGCTGCCTATTGCACGTTAGGCGATGCCATCTCGCAATATTATTATATAAGGTTTGGACTCTGTTATGAATCTACTCCGTAAAATAAAATGGAGACTCAACATCATTATAACGTTGCGAAACATCAATCATTGGCATCAGGTCAAGTGTCCTACAGAATATAAGCTAGACAGCAATTCATGATTATAAATTGGACATCTTTGTATGCCATTCACGCTTCAGGCAATCACAACATTGACGGTTTCCCCAGTGGGAAATTAAAGGAAGTTCTCATAGGTTGCTTTTCAAGCTACCCCTCATTCCCTGAAGGACTAGGCAGAGCTGTATAGAACAAACACATTATTTGATAGTTCTTTTTAACCGACTTCAAAAAAAGGAGGTGGTTCTCAATTCGACTGTATATATATATATATATATATATATATATATATATATATATATATATATATATATATATATATATACGAGTATATATTTTATGTCTGTTACCTCATAAATTTTTACTACGTGAACCGATTTTGAAGATTTTTTTTATTTGAAAGCTGTTGGTTCACATGTGGTCCCATTTTAATTTGGTGAAGATCTGATAAAGAACTTCGGAGACACACAATGGATCTCTTCAATATAAAATAGAAAACCTTCCAGAATTGCTGCAATCGCATGTCTGTATATTGTTTTCACCACTTCACAACATTACATCACGCTGATACGCTCTGAAGGGGTATACAGATTTGTTCAGTTCACCCTGATATACCCTAATTTCACCAACTATGTTCAAATTCCCTATTTTTGGGGCTATCAATTTGAGCATAACTTTACTATTAATTTAGTTTTAGAATGGGGTACAAAAAATAAAAAGGGAAAAATAAAAAACTTTTCACAAAAAAATACAACCGGCTTCTTCCATAACTAATACAAAAAAATGCAAAATAACTTTAATTTCGGAAGTTGGTGTGAAATAACGGAGAAACTAAACTAGAAACACCGACTGCCCAAATTAAAGTTATTTTGCATTTTTTTGTATTATTTATGGAAGTCGGTTGTATTTTTTTTTGTAATAAGTTTTTTATTCATGTCAGGAGGAGGCGGTTTTACCTCATAAGGATTTTTTAAATTTACAGCCGTTTTTAATATTCGTAAAAAATCAAGAATACGTAAAAAAAAACAGGAATCAAATGTCAAGTAAACAAGTAACCGTTTGAGATTAACAGGGCACAAATTCAGAGACTAGCATCAGGAAATTGAATCACAGTATCTCACTCCCAACAACACAGTAGGTAGGCCGCGTGTACTAGTAGGTACCTATAAACTAAATGAACAAGATAAAGCCCATGTCTGACCCAACCGACCCAAAATGTCGTTTAAACAAGCATTAACGTTATAACACCCAAATCCGATCTCAATTCGAAATGACACGAAATGATTATCACATTAAGTTGTTGCAGTAACAACCTGTTACCCGACTTACGGCCATCAGGGAGGTATTAAGTGTTTACACGGTAATCCTCCATTTGAAAGCAAAACTGACGTAATCGGAGATCATAATCAAGGATGTCTAAGGTATGAACGACAGCGATTGTAGAATTCAAAATGAATTCGTCAGTTGTTAGCAGTTAGAAGGTGCAAGAGCAAAGACTTAAGTGTAAGATTAGGGTTTTAAATACATGGTTCCATGAAAATGAATCTTTTTAAAAAGTGGTATAAAAGGGACTTTGGTATACTAGGTATAGGTCCATTGCCGTTGTCTTTTTCATAAGAACTTAATTTACTTTATGAAAAACAAATATGTGGTATTTCCGCTAGCTGGCCTCAATACCCAATCGGGGTCGAAGAGATTTAAACATCATTTTAGTTGGCAACGAATAACAAAACATCACTCTCAAAGACTTTTTAATAATATCGACTTATTATGCGAAATATTGACAAGAAAAACTAAGAAACATAGCCAAAAACATTTTTTCACAAAATCGCTCCCTCTTTTAACTTGTACCAAACCCTAACTTAAAGTCGAGCATTTACAAGCTTCACATGAAACCGCTACCGGGTGGCCCGGAAGCCGCTCAAAAAGAGTTTACCGCAGTATACTTCAGTTTACCGCGGTATATTTCAGTTTACCGGAGCTTACCGCAGTTGACCTCAACTACTGACGAGCGGTTGTCAAATATGCATGCCTGTCGTAACTAAGTGGGACTTGAGGGAGCACTTTAGGATGTGACGAAAGTTAAAGTATGCGTTAAATGATAAATGATGTTTATTCAGTAAATAGGTTACAAGGAACACTTTTACACGTCAATGTTTTTTTGTCAGTTTAAGCTAGATGGTTCGTTTGTGTTTCTTATTTAGCTTGAAATGCTGGCATTCTCCTCATTGTTCTTGCTTATTATTTGTTTAATATTAATAAAGAGATACGTGAAATTCATCCACCCTTTTGATATAGGACCCACTTTAATTTTGTCTCGGATCTCAAAAACCAATTGAACTTTCGTGATCAAGTGCCCAGACATTATGGGAATAAGACAATTCGCCAATTAGACGTTCTACAAAAAAGACATTTCGATAATTGGTCGATTCGCTACATAAAAATTTCGATAGTTGCACGTATGGCTACAAAAACATTTCAGTGGTGGCTACATAAACATTTCGATGGTTGGACGTTTGGTTACAAAGACATTTCGATGGTTGGACGTTTGGCTACAAAGAAGTTTCGATGGTTGGACGTTTGGTTATAAAGACATGTCGATAGTTGGACGTTTGGCTATATAGATGTTTTGATTAGTTGGCCGTTTTGCAACTTAGCCGTTTTGATCGTGAAGCCTCACCAGGTCATCGGTTTACCTTGTTGAGGTTACCTATATTGATTAGTTAAATTACTTTTCATTTCTGATGGGTATTTTGTCCGAGTATTCATGTTACAAACGATATGATTTTAGTTTGGTTTACTAATATACCTAAAAAGTGTATATTTCTGTCTTATTTGAATTTATCATTTCTCTAAACATGAGATATGGCAATCAAATAAAAATATAACTGGGGACAAGCTTATAGCTTATTACATCCATAAAGGTTTAAACACACCGTGGTGAAAGCTGAATAAATATCTACTAAAAATTCATAATTATGAATCAAATATACATCACGACTCCATATTAAACTATTCAGCATTTTTATTAAAAATATATTTAAACATTTGACCTTGTCCACAAAAAATAAGTGTTATTTATAAACTAATGAATTCAAGATTAATTTTAAATTTCAATATGCGGAAGTTATGCTTCATTTAGACGCGCCTACTGACTGGAGCGAGTTACCTACTAGAAAAACATAAAGTTTCTATCTATTTATAACACGCTTTTCTTATTAGCGTCACCTGTTACTATTGTTTTAGTCAGTAAGAGTCTGGACACGCTCTCCCGCTCCACCCAGAGCGGGAGCTGGCATTGGATGATTTCCCAAATCAAAAAAAAAAAAAAAAGTATGCAAGAGCAAGCGTAGCGAGCTCGGGACATGGGGCACCCCGACTCGGATAGGTTATCCCCTTCGTGGTTATTTTTTTTGAAGTTATACTTCGATTGTGCTGATATTTTGAAAACATGTTTAGTTTGGATTTGGATTGCTAACTGCTTAGCTAAGTGACATTATTCTAAATTGAATATGGCGGACACCCAAAGATAGAAGACTAGTTATCTTTTTAAGCATTCACATGATTTGGATATTTGATATGAGGGTTTGCTGAGAAGGATTCGAAAAGCGTGTTTTTTTTTTAAACTTTAACATTTTATTTCAAGTTGCAATCATTACTTTATGGTCGTAATGCTCCGTTCAGACGCGCTTAGTGGCTTGAACGAGTTACTAGGACCAACAAGAGTACTGTTCATCCAAATTCATGACTCTCATAGGGTGTTCGAGCCATAAACCATGGCACTTCGACGTTTTTACGACCTCATGTGTCTGGTTAAAAAGTGTTTAACAAATTTTTTTTCTTTTATGAACAGTTTAAAATTCTTTGGCAAGAGATGATAGGTTTAGTGAAGTGGAGAGAGTATGCGATGATGTTTTGGAATTGTGTTTAATTGTTTCTGTATCGCTATTTGAGTATAATTTTGTGTATTCAGATTTATAATTTCAATATTAGCTTGTTCGGTATATTGCTTGAAACTACGTGTTAGAAGTTTATAGTTTAAAATACTATGAACTACTATAATTGTTTTCTGTTTTTGCAAACCAAATAGTGCACTACTGATTTATAGACTGTTTTTCCTGATAGCTACAACCTAGGGGTTTTTAAGTCAAGAGTGAATAGTTTACTTCTAGACAAGTGTACTTCATCGTCAACCACATCATCGCTTACCATCAGGTGAGATAGTGGTCGAACGCAAGCCTATCAGCGATAAAAAAAATCTTATCCTACTTTACGCATAATGTTCTTGAACATTGCATGCTATGAAACTTATGGCCTCTTCCTATGAAGTAATTTTTTTTATGATACATGTGGATAATTCAAGTGTTTAGCTTGTAATCTGACTAAACGATTAACACAATGAAATCAATGTTCTTGAAATTAAAAGATCACGGTTTTCTCAGAATTAGCTCTCACTGAATAATTTATTTCTATACCAAATGATTCACTGTAAGATTTACTGGGAACCGAATAATATTTCGACAGCATTCGGAAATGCCACCGAAAATTCGAAGAAACATAGATTAAAGAATTCCGTTTTTGTTTATAAATAACATTTCGAAGTTGACGATTAAAATGTAAAGGAATTATTTTCCGAGAAATGAAAGCGCGTTGACACATCACTGGCTTGTCAAGTTGGCCTTATTTGGCCAATAACCAAATATGGCCAACCCCAAATAGGCCAAACATTTGTTTTTGGCAATCGATGCAATTATATACAAGTTCGGCGTTAATTTGTATTAATTGTTATGGAAAAAAACTTAATTATCTCCGTGTGTTTTATCGTTTAGCGGCTTGTGATAGTCGTTATTAATTAACATTCAGATTTTGTTGATTCTTTAAATTATTTAAGTTTTTGTGCAAATTAAATGGAAAGCACAATAATGATCAAGGGATAACGGGACACAGAACTTTCCTCAGACGAAAATTTTGCGATTAACTATCTGAATACAAAATTTGTAAATAAGTACTTATGTAGGTTAAAAGTATTATTATAATGTATCAACTCATAAGCCAGTAGATACTTTGTGAAATGGAATGTAGGTACTCGGACGTAATAATTTTATGACAAAGCTTTTTTTGGACGCACAAACTAACTGACAGACAACTTAAGCTTTATTAAGTCTACGGTAGAGTTCGTACCTAACCATAAGCCAATAGACAAACATTACATCCAACACTGTCCCACTAGGTCAATAGTTAGATGTTTGGTGAAAACATTTGTTACATAAACGCCAACATGCTACGACCACAGCGTGGTCAAGCGATCGTTAAAATTCACTATAAACAGATGACCATTACTAGGCGTCAATTGGTCATAAATTCTCTGTGGTTCGCTAAGGTTAGTGGTGTAGAGAAAGCTAAGCGAAGCATGAGTTTGGCTAGCAACAAAAGGCTGTCAAAGATTTTGTTGACACATTGATTTTTAACCGACTTCAAAAAGGAGGTTATCAATTCGGATGTTTGTATTTTTTTTTTTAAGTATTTTCGGGCATAATTTCGGCATATAGACGGATTTGCAATTTTTTTTTCTTTGAAACGGGTTTATTCCATGGTTCCATTTAAATTTAATATAGATGATATTTTTTTTTTGGGTGGATAGGAAATCATCCAATGACTTCTCCCACTCTGGGTGGAGCAAGAGGGCGTGTCAGACTCTTAATGACTAAAACCCACCCCTTTTCCTTCCCTGCCTGAGTCCCCAGGGGTGCGGTAACTCATTTTCAGAATTTATCCGCTACCCCTAGGCATGCAGGCACCGGCCACGATGGGCCTTGTCAGTGGTGGCTGGCACTAATCTCTTTGAGGCGCGCGTGGAACACTATGCGCCGTCGACTCACGGGTCTGTTGCTGATCGGATGGCGAGCTACCCACAGCTCGCCGTCCGCAGGCCCGGGTATAGATCTGATGATGAGTTTTGGAGACGGACAACAGAACTCTTCAAAAAATGATAACTAAGCAACCGCGATTACTGCTATCGTCAATCACAACTAAACAGTGAAAAATAAAAACATTTTTTATAAAAAATAGAACCGACTGCCGAAAAAAATCAATAAAGTGTGTGTTTATTTTTCGGAAGTCGGTTATATTTTTTTTGGAAAAAAAGTTTTTTTAGAAAGAAATTGTCACACGGGTGTTATCGGCAGAGCTTATCCTAGTTTCTTCTAATATTATAAATGCGAAAGTTTGGATGGATGTTAGTAACACATTCACGCCAGAACGGCTGAACGGATCGGGACGAGTTTGGCATAGAGATAGATTAGAGACTGGAATAGCACATAGACTATAATTTATGGTGAGGGAATTACTAATTCCACGAGGGCGAAGCTGCTGCGGCAGAAGATAGTACACTATAGAGCCAAGATTTTTTACATAATATTATCAGTATTATATTTAGCGTCATTATATATTATATCATCTATACTATATTAGTATTATCATGAGTTAAAGTTTGTGAGTTTGTGAGGTTGTTGTGGGTAATCTCTGGATTTACTGAACCGATTTTGAAAATTCTTTTACCAATAGAAAGCCACGTTATTTGTGAGTATCATAGGCTATAATAAATGTTTAAAATCCTCGCGGGCGGAGTCACGGGCAAAGTGCTAGTCAGCGATAAAATGAAAATATTTGGCATGATCTCGTGACTTTACGGGAGCGAGAGTATGTACGAGTATGTCAATCCTAATTATATTTTCAATTTTTATTTTTTTTAATAAAAATTGTTATCTTTGATAGAATTCCACCCTCTACGCGTTGCATTTTTCAAAAGCTTATTTCTAACTTAGTGTAATATTTTCGCTACAATAATTCAAAGTAACATTTTGTTATTTTTGTCCTGTCATCCCTAGCTAATGCGGCCGTTGAGTTCCATCCGGATAATTAAACAATTGAATGCTGGGTGAGTGATCATGCCTACATTTCCTCTCGTCTATTTTTGTACCGATCAATGGCCTATGTTTAGCACAGAATCTTGTTAGTGAACATGAATATTTGAGACTATAAATTTTCTGTAAACAACGCTCTCTCCTTGCCTAGCCTGATCCCATTAATTTCTGTTTCGGTACTCTTCATATTTATATTTCTGGGTCGACGAGTCATCTAAATTTTCTGCAAATAGCTGAGTAATCTTCTTTCTCAGGGCCAAGGAGTCCCTAAAAAATTTTGCCGTTTGTTTTTTTAAATATTGTTATTGTAAGCTAAATAGTTAAGAAATTTTAATATAGCATTCAATGGACCAACACCTTTACAATTGTCACTTTCTTTAGGAATTCGTTATCCGATTTATGGCGGTCACATTATTATTTGTTTTTATGCATTTCCAACATGGTGTTTTATGGTGATTTTCTAAATATTTATTTCAGTGCCTATTTTAGCAGATTTTCTCAAATGGGTATAAACATTTATTTATTCATAGAATACATAATGTCATAGAGATTAGAGATTACATGGTTGTCACAAATTGGGAAGGTAGGTAAATATTTTTATTGCTTTTTTTAAAATCAGATATTTTATGTTGATAGTTCTTAGCATTTAGTTAACACACTAGTGTGATTGTAAACAGCTTAGTTTTATGCTGAGCTGCAATAAAATTTCTATTTAGCTTCTACTACTTTTGTGTAGTCATTTATGGCCTTTTTGTTTACCTATCTTTGTTGAGACAATAATTATTAAACTACAAGCTATTGTAGACTCCTATAAGCCTATTCTCATTTTTTAAATCCGTCATAAATTATGTCCACACAAAATAATGAAGAGATATATAGAACCGAAACCTAGAGGCTTGCCTTATGTATATAAAAACCAATGATGACAATTTATTTATTCCTGATCGATAAACAAAGATAAAATCCGCCAACTACATCCCTAACAATCTTTCTTTCCAATCCATTCACTCACTACCTAATTATTGCAGCAACACAATTAATGTATGTAACTGATACACAACATCCTACCATTGATTATATTTCAATACCCCATTGTCTATTAGATTTAACTAATACATACTCTTGCTAAATTATCGACAGTAGGTAAACCTGAGGTGTTGCAACTTAAGCTTGGAACAGAGTTGTAACGCAACACGCGATATGACGCGACTACACGAATAAAGATTCTGAATATTAGAAACCCCAGCTTTGCTATTGTACCTTATAGGAGATTAAGGTAGGCACTCGAGAAAAATAAGTTCAGTGGAATAACTGTGTAAATTAATTACGGTAGGTAGGTATGGTGCATAATTAAAATTTCATAATTTTAAATTCAAATTATTTAAGTTAATTCTGGTTTTCACGTCTATTGTCCGCTGCACTGACTAGCTCTTTGGTGACGAGGCTACAGAAGTATTCACTTCATAAAAAAATGTAGAAGTAAGATAATATTTAGAAATTATACGTAACTAGTTTCTACCAGCGGTATTGGCCGCGTGGAATTAGTACTTTCTCCGTCATAAACTTTTAAACCCTTTTTTACCCCCTTAAGGGTTGAATTTCAAAAAAATCCTTTTAAGTGGATACCAACATTTCACAAAGAACATACCCTCAAATTTTCATGTCTCTAGGACCAGTGGTTTAAGCTGTGCGTTGATATATCAGTCAGACAGGACTTTGAATTTTATATACAGGGCGTAACGGAAAGGTGTGGTCACATTTTAAGAAATGCATCTGCCCATCGGTATGAACACCATTCGTCAAGAAAACCTGCAGAATTTCTCAAAACAATTTTTTCCTCCCATACAAATATTGATCAGCTGATGATAACTTTGTATGGAAAGTACAATTTCTTTTTTGGGAAATTTCTATATTCTCTTTGAAAAAGTTGTTCAGTTTCAGGGGCAGAACCGGTTCCTAAAATATGACCACACCTTTCCGTTACACATACCCTGTATGCAGATTATTATGCATCTGGCGCGGCTAATGTCGCGCGTAGTCGCGTCGACCGTTGCTAGTGTGTAACGTACTCATGTTTGAAATTAGCATCTGCCTACACAAGCCTACGTATGACGGATCTATAATGTTATTAAGTTAGTAAAGTTATTAGTTTAAGTTTTGACTTGAACTTAGTTTATGGGATGTCTGTTTTGATTTTATGATTTCTGTATTGTTTGGTACCTATTTGTGAATGATTTTAGGTTTAAAGAGTGGGCCAGTTACTAGTTGGTGTAACGATAGGTTCTTGTTGGCTGATGGAGTAGTGTGAATGGAATGGAGTTTCCAGAATATTGGTAATACTTCTGACGACTGGGTACCTATTTTTACCCGACTGCGCGAGCCACGGAAGGGTAATGTGTTTATCAGCCTATATGTATGTATATATGTAGGTATGTGTGTTCCTTTGTGGCACTATAGAGACTAAACGCATAGGCCGATTTTGATAATTCTTACGTCAATTAATTCGTCTTAATCTTGGGAGTGCTACTAGTGAGAAGACTGACAGTAATCAAAATACAATATGGCGACAACTAGACGCCATATTATAAAAAAGAAAAAAATTAAAGTCGACGAACTATATTAAGTGGGCTATCAAAATAAAGGGTCCAAGGAGGCGATTCCAAAAATATAACTTACTGAAATGTAGAAAATAAAAATATTCTCTAAAAATAGTCACTTTTTAAGCAGTCTGATGGAGTTGGTGACATTAAATTAATAATTGAACTAAAATAACTGGCATCAGACTGCTTGAAAAGCGACTTGTTTGGAACTTGTTAGTTGATTTCTAAAGTCGGGTATTCGTTTCCACTCAAGGTACCACTTTGTGTCTTGATCTAGCATTTTTAAAAATATTAAGATTGATTTTGTAACTCATTAAAATCATCAGACTGTGTAGTTAATAAAGTGAAAATAAATTATTTTTTACAGTCAGATGTATCTATATAATGTAAAGAACTTAATAATGAAATCCACGATCTATTGTTAATTACCCAACTATCTTATGATTACCACCTACTTCAAAACGTAGGTGTTAATCAATAAAATCAACACCAAACACATAAAACCAATATAACCCGGACCTCTGCTCACCCCATTACAATCAAAAGCCCACACACAAACCAATAATTCTCACCATTTTACACTGCTGACTAACACCACAGAATATTGGCTAGGTATAATAATTTACATGTCAATGGAAACTTGCAAATTAGATTTTGTAACATTTAATAAGATGTAGAGAGACAGCCAATGGTACGGATTCTCTTGTTCAATATCTAAACTAAAATGAGAGAATTGCTATCTTTTACTAAAAGGCAGTGCGAGAAAAGGACGGCTATAGCTATGCACTAAGTTAGAGATGTCAAACTAGTTTACGCCTTGCGCTTCACCGTGTTTTCAGACGACATGTTTTTACGTGTACCCTTAATTTGTATAGAAATATTAGTTAAAACTAAATTTGACAGCTCTAATTTACGTCCGTCTCTTTCTTGTTTTATTAGAGAGAAAAAGATAGCAATAGAATAAATTAAGTTTAGCCTGTGCACAACAGAATCAACACCAATACGTCTGTAAATGCAGATTTATTACTAAAAGGGCTTATAAACGGAATAACCGTAATTGGAAATGTCATTATTGTAAATACTCGATTCTGGTGAGAAATCGATTCGGTAGGTACTAATGACAATGAGTTTGTGAAATCGATTAGTTGTGAGAAGTAATCGATTCAAAACGATTCAAACCCAAACAAAGCCGAATACCAAAGCCAATAACATAATCTCTAGCTTTTGAAAAGCTTAAGTTTTAAGGGGTTCCGTACCCGAAGGGTCTAAACGGAGCCCAACATTTTTTTTTTGGGTGTGGGAAATCATTCAATGACATCTCCCGCTCTGGGTGGAGCGGGAAAGCGTGTCAGACTCTTACTGATTAAAACCCACCCCTGATCCTTCCCTCCCCTGACTGCACAGGGGCGTGGTAACTCTGTTTCGAATTTATCCACAACCCCTGGGCAGGCATTGGTCATGACGGGCTCCGTCATGATATGCTGACAACTCTTTGAGGCGCGCGTGGAACACTACGCGCCGTCGACTCTCGGGCCTGGTGCTGATCGGACTCGCCTTCCGCAGGCCCGGGTTCGCCGTCCGCAGGACCAGGTAAACGGAGCCCTATTGCTGTCACTCACGTGTCCGTCTGTCTGTCCGTCCACCGTCTGTCACAGAGGTTTTACAGCCAAACGGTTGGAGCTACAGTCTCCAAATTTGCATAGTGTAAGCATCTTGTTGACCCAAAGCCATACAATTTATCAGATTTTTTTTAAATGTTGTTTAGGGGAGCTCCCATACAGATAAAAGGGAACGCGAAAAAAAAATTTGACCTATCCCATCAAATAGGATATCGTGGTTTAGAGCTCGTTGAGTAGACAAATACTATATTCTTGGTTTTAAAAAATATTAGAAGACAAAGGAATTAGAAGAAACCAAAGTCAGCTTTTTTAACAAAATTTTTTTACGAAGAATTTTTTAACTTCCCATTGACCTACGAACTTGAAATTTGGTGATGGTGCCGATTCTCTTAATGATTACTAAACTAAAATTAGAGAATCGCTGTCTTTTACTAAAAGGCAGTGCGAGAAAAGGACGGCTATAGCTATGAACTAAGATAGAGATGTCAAACTAGTTTACGCCTTGCGCATCACTGTGTTTTTAATCGACATGTTTTTACGTGTACACTTAATTTGTATCGAAATATTAGTTCAACTAAATTTGACAGCTCTAATTTACGTCCGTCTGTTTCTTGTTTTATTAGAGAGAAAAAGATAGGAATAGCTTAAATTAAATTTAGTTCGTACAAAACAGAATCCGCACCAATGTTTGTTATTACGTATATTTTACTAAAAAATACCAATAAATTGATAAATCTGAGTTTTTCTTGGAAATAATTCCCTCATTTAGTACGGAACCCTAAATGTGCGAAGTCCGACACGCACTTAGCCAGTTTTTTTTTTTTAGTGTTGCCATAGAGGGTCGCGGGAGTGTTTAAAAGAATCACCGCCGTCCTGAAACGCAAAGAACAACTGAAGGAACACAAGTGGGTTTTAGTCAGTAAGAGTCTGACACCCCTCCCGATTCACCTAGAGCGGGAGATATCAACTAATGGTTTCCAATTCCAACCCTCTAAAAACGGGTCTTTAAATTGCTTTTGAATAATTGGACTGGCCTGTTGGTCTAGTGGTTAGTGACGCTGACTGCTATGCTGGAGGTCGTGGGTTCGATTCCCACCCAGGACAAATGTTTGTGTAATGAGCACGATCATTTGTTCTGTGTCTGGGTGTAATTTATCTATAATATGTATGTATTTAGAAATATATAAGTATGTTTATCAGTTGTCTAGTACCCATAACACAAGCTCTGCTTAGCTTGGGACTAGATGGCGTTGTGTGATAGTCGTGGAATATTATTATTATTACTTATTATAATTAGTATCATTTGTCACCGGATAAATGCAAGCCCCGTAAAATTGTAAGACAATTTGCGCCAGTGTAATCTTTCGATATTTTGAATAGATCAGTTCAAATACAAATTCGATAACTTACAATACCTACCTTTTTTTTTTGAGGTTTGGAAATCGTCCAATGACTTCTGAGGGCGTGTCAGACTTTTACTGACTAAAACCCACCCTTATTCCTTCAGTGGCCTGTGCCCAGGGACGCGGAAATTCTATTTCGAATTCATCCACGACTCAAAATTGTGGATCGCTTCATGATTTTGCGTGTCATCCTTGCGCAGGGGCCATGCTAATCTTCTCTGTATTGTTCCAATTAGTAAACACCGTGTAAGGTACAAAAATGCACGTACCAGTGATTCAGTACATGATTTTGGACCCTCTAACGTTGGAATTTTTCGACGGTGTTTCCCTCGATTTTCAAATTTTTTCTACGATTTTTTTTTTTACTTTAGGCTGTTCAAAATCGCTATTCCTATCCAACCCAATGAGAGTTTTAAATAAAAAGTAATTAAATCACTAATTAAACTAAAAACAGCAATGTAAATAAAATACGTACAGCTGTTTAGCTAGAGTTCATTCATGTTGCCGGCCTACTACATAATACCTACGGGGCGGCGCGGCGCGCTCGGCCGGCGCAAGTGTAGGTAAGTAGTAGTGCGGAGTGTTGAGATCGCATTGTTTACACTACATTGCGCGCTCTAAAATGACAATTTCTGTAACCGATCATTACCGAGACTAATGACAATCATAATTTTGTTAATGGCATTAGGTGTAACCTTTTCGCGAAGTTTGCGATATCTTTTATGTATGTACAGCCGAAGCAAACCCGTTTATATTGGAGTATTTTGTAAAATATTTTATTTTACAATTTTATGTGATTTTTCATAAAGAAACGGTGGGTGATATTATATAAATCGAGAAAGCTAATGATTTATGTACTGTATCTTTAGGCTCTAGACAAGAGATAGGTATTCATCGGTCATTCGTAAAACCTACCTAGACAATTTAGAACCATAAAGTTTGTAATGTCGAATCTAACCTCTTTTGGATCCAGCTCATAATAAACATGGCACTTATCACATTTCGTAACTGCCTTCCTACGCACGTAGTTTTTAATTCCGCTCAGTAAATGTTAAATCTTAAACAAACATTTGTACTGAGATGAGTGACATCATGGTGCGCACGCGCGGTGTTACGCGCAGTTTTGAATAAGCGTAGGGAGTAAGCGGAGATAGATAAAAAACTTTTTTACAAAAAAATAGAACCGACTTCCAAAAAAAGTGCAAAATAACTTTAATTTCGGAAGTCGGTGTTCCTGTTTTGTGTCTTCGTTTTTTGACACCGACTTCCGAAATTAAAGTTATTTTGCACTTTTTTTGGAAGTCGGTTCTATTTTTTTGTAAAAAAGTTTTTTATTTTTCACTTTTTAGTTGTGGTTCCCCATTAAACTGTGTTAACAATTCATAGACATACGATAGCAGCAATCGCAGTTGATTTGCTGTCAATTTTTGAAGAGTTCCGTTGTCTGTCTCCGAAACCCATCATCAGATCTTTTTGAAATTTAAATGGGACCATTTCGAAATAAACCCCTTTGGAACAAAAAAAGAATTTTGCAATTCCGTCAATATATGACGGAGTTATGCCCGAACATACATAAAAAAAAAAAAAAAAAAAAAAAAAAAAAAAAAAAAAAAAAAAAAAAAAAAATACAAACATCCGAATTGATAACCTCCTCCTTTTTCGAAGTCGGTTAAAAATCATTGAAGATTATTATATTTCACTAAAGGCTCATTTACACTCTATCTTATATATATTCTAGCTCATTATCCAATTTCGAGCGAGCCAATTTAGGAACACTCTAAGTAGGAAGTTGGAAGCTAGCGATCACACTACACTAAATTGGACTCCTAACTGCTGTTACGCCTTCCGATTTCCTAAATTGGCTCCCTTGAAATTGGATAGTGTAATTGAGATCTACCAATCCGCACTAGGCCTGCGTGGTTGATTACAGCCCAGTCCCTCTCGCAGAAAGGAGGTCTGTGTCCCAACAGTGGGAATATTAAAAACTGATTATGATACGAAAAAGAAAGCATTAGGGTGTTACAACAATCGATCGACGGTGTAATAGCTTTGGCTGATCGACGAATACCGGTCGATAAAAATTGATAGGTCGACGTCGACTAATCCATTCTACCATCGATCGACGGTGTAATAGCTTTGGCTGATCGACGGATACCGGTCGATAAAAATGTATAGGTCGACGTCGACTAATCCATTCTACCATCGATCGACGGTGTAATAGCTTTGGCTAATCGACGGATACCGGTCGATAAAAATGATAGGTCGACGTCGACTAATTCCTTCTACCATTGATCGACGATCGATCGATTAGTGTAATAGAAACTATCGATCGACGTCGACTAATTCATTCTATCATCGACCGACG
This sequence comes from Polia nebulosa, assembly GCA_951329385.1. Taxonomy (NCBI): domain Eukaryota; kingdom Metazoa; phylum Arthropoda; class Insecta; order Lepidoptera; family Noctuidae; genus Polia; species Polia nebulosa. The sequence continues at coordinate 6,557,174 of OX589609.1, forward strand.
ATGGATCGATTAGTGTAATAGAAACTATCAATCGATGTCGACTAATCCATTCTACTATCGATCGATGATCGATCGATTGGTGTAATAGAAACTATCGATCGACATCGACTAATACATTCTACCATCGATCGACGCTCGATCGATTGGTGTACCTAGTAGAAACTATCGATCAACGTCGACTAATCCATTCTACCATCGATCGATGGTATCGATCGACGTTCGATCGATTGATAGAATAACACCCTTAAAACAGTTTAGCTAATGACTTATCACATTTTCATCCGCTTTCTTCTCATCACTTGCACTATCAATTCACGTTGCGTTTAGATCTGTTTAGGCAGCGGCGCATTACGAAACATTCAGCGAATCTCGTTGTGTTTGGTCAGCACATACCTACTTGTGTATTGTGTACTTGTGTTTTGTGTAATCTATGTGTACTTTAGCGTTTGATGTCAAAATCTATTTTTAGATAGTTCGTTTGTTGTGTTTTTTGTGATAGAGTTATCACAGGAGACGTTTTTTTCACTGTTTGTAATGCATATTTTAATCAGATGTAGGTAATTACGCTTAGGAAGATAAAGAACATACAACATTATTAGAGATACGCGTTGGTTAAGTTCTAAAACCACGTAAGTAATTTTTTTGACAACATACGTTACGTTTACGTATACCGTTCGATACGGGGAATCATTTGTTCAAACACGAGGATTTGAACAAATGGTGATGCGTTATTGAACACCGAAAACAGAATCAGAGTTCTACAGACAATATACAACAAAACCGAGTAACCGAGAAACAGCGCGTGTTTAAAAAAAAAAACCGGCCAAGTGCGAGTCGTACTCGCGCACGAAGGGTTCCGTACCATTATCTATAAAAACGGCAACGGCGTACCCTTTGGGTACGGAACCCTAAAAACCAAAAGCAAGCCAACTCATATTTTTTAGGGAGTGCCTCTTTCTTTTTTTTTGTGGGGTGGGAAATCATCCAATGACATCTCCCGCTCTGGGTGGAGCGGGAGGGCGTGTCAGACTCTTATTGACTAAAACCCAGCCCTGTTCCTTCCCTGTCCTGAATACCCAGGGGCGCGGTAACTCTGTTTCGAATTTATCCACAACCCCTGGGCAGGCATCGGCCATGACGGGCCCTGTCATGATTGCTGACACCTCTTTGAGGCGCGCGTGGAACACTACTCGTCGTCCGCAGGCCCGCGAGGGAGTGCCTCTACTCTACCGTATGATTGTTTTTGTGATGTAACTACAAACTTACGATTTTCGGACTGCTTCCTTTACTTATGCTCTATGCCAATGCTTCTTGCTAATTTTCATGATTCTAGGTCAAAAGGAAGAGTACCCGTACCCGCGGTGTTCATTCCCTTGAGAGTTTCTAAATATGCAGCATAATCGGCCGTATTCTTTAATTGCGCCGACTTTTAAGTTTGGTATTTTCACAGCTCCAAGGGATTGCAGACTTGAATATTTGATATTAATTTCAGCTTGATATCTCCACGCGTTCCTGAGAAAAAGGGTTTGACAAACGGACAGGCGGACAACAAAGTGATCCTTGAAGGGTTCCGCTTTGTCATTCGGAAATTCGAAACCCTAAAAACTGAATTACGTACTGCTAAACAATTTATTTGCGAGGTTTTCAAACAATTTTATGTTTTATTTACCTAATGGAATAGGTTCATGCCACGGATGTAAGAGATAGATATCCGAAGCTTACATAATAAATGAAGCTTCCGGTTTCATCATAATTTTTCTGTAAGCAAGCATTCCATCTGCTTGAGGATGATGATATAAATATATACTTATATAGATTGATAGAATAAAATATGAGAGCTCTTGAACCTTAAGAAGGACCCGGGCCTGCGGACGGCGCGAAGTGTTCCACGCGCGCTTCAAACAGATGTTGTCAGCCACCACTGACGGAGCCCATCGTGGCCGGTGCCTGCATGCTTAGGGGTAGCGGATAAATTCTCAACATGAGTTACCGAAAAAAAAAATCCCCTGGGCACTCAGGCAGGGAAGGAACAGGGGTGGGTTTTAGTCAGTAAGTCTGACGCTCCCGTACCACCCAGAGCGGGAGAAGTCAATGGATGATTTCCGAACCCCACATGAAAAAAAACATTAAGAAAAAATAAGTATGTTATTTTAATTTTTTTTAATTTATTTATTTTTGTTTTTGACGCCATATTTTAAGTTTTATTTAGTTAGAAGTTTTTAGTTAAGTATTTTGTAAGTTTTTAAATAGTATATGTATATTAATTGTTTATAAATAATAATTCAAAGGCTTATTAAGTTAGCGTAAATGATTGGCATGAAATTGTTACTTTGTCTTTGATGTTCAAGAGAAAAGTCGAATAATCGAAAATATAATCTTCTTTACTTCTTACTAATATACTTATAAATACGAAAGTTTGGAAGGATGCTTGTTTGTTACTCAATCACGCCAGAACGGCTAAACGGATCTGGATGAAATTTGGCACAGAGATAGATTATAGTCTGGCATAGCACATAGGCTATAATTTACAATCGGGGAAGCGCTAATTTCATAAGTTCGAAGCAGCTTGCAGAAGATAAAATAAAATGAAATAAATATACACATAAAAGTAAATTCACGGACATGAAATACCACTTTTTACAAAAATTACCAGTAAATTAACATTTAATATGGTACCGACTAAATAGTCGGTGGCAGTTAAATAACTGCCATATATACCTTTATGCCACCCAATTTTTGACTTGCAAGTGACCTTCAAACTTAAGTTGAAAAACAACTAATTGCCCATACTTTTGAACTCGAAATTTAATTTTATCTAAATCTACATTATCATAATATTTCATGTTTAATTACAGTACTGTATTTAACTCTCCAGAATTAAAGCAACAAATCTAAACTAAATTAGACCCTTTTCAAACAAAGGGTTGAGTATTTAGACTCGCGACAGTTTTAGCCTTAAGTCTAAATATAGAAGAACACGTGCACGCGAATAATTTTATTATTGGAACAGATTTCAAGGCTAAGTCCAGACGTGTGGTCTCCAGAAATAAAATCTGCTCATTTGTGGGCCAATTTAAATTTTATGAGTACTTAGTAATAAGTGAGGAGCTCGTGGCTAAAGTAATAACAGCCGCACGGGTCGATCCATGGCCTGAGCAGTGGGTAGCTCGCCGTCCGATCAGCACCAGGCCCGTGAGTCGACGGCGCGTAGTGTTCCGTGCGCGCCTCAAAGAGATTAGTGTCAGCCACCACTGACGGAACCCATCGTGGCCGGTGCCTGCATGCCTAGGGGTAGCGAATAAATTCTGAAAATGAGTTACCGCACCTCTGTGCACTCAGGCAGGGAAGGGACAGGGGTGGGTTTTAGTCAGTAAGAGTCTGACACGCCCTCCCGCTCCACCCAGAGCGGGAGAAGTCATTGGATGATTTCCCAACACCCCAAAACAAAAAAAAAAAGGGTTGATCCATCACGCTTGCCGGGGTTGGTCCATGGATGGGTGACCATTTTTACATACCGAGACTCCTCCGTGCCTCGGAAAGCACGTCAAGCCGTTGGTCTCGGCTGTCAATCGTGGATCTTTGACAGTCGTTACGGGTCGTCAGAAGACCGGAAGTCTGACAACCAGTCTTACAACGGGGTATTGTATTACCCAGTAACTGGGTTGTGGAGGCCAGATAAGCAGTCGCTCCATGTAAAATACTGGTATTTAGCTGCATCCAGTTAGACTGGAAGCCGATCCCAAGATAGTTGGGAAAAGGCTAGGCAGATTGATTAATTGAGTGATTTTGAGTTGTTGTACGAGTATAGACAGCATCGTCATTTAGGGCTTCATTTATAAAAGACCTACCATCTCGCGTGAAATTAGTATTTCCCTAATTATAATGACTAGTAATTTCGCGGCCAAAGCCAGGGTGCCTCACTAGTGGGTGTGCTTTAGAAAATGAATTGATCGATGACGGCACGGTTGGCGCAGTGGTTGAGCATTCGGCTGCTGCGCTGCGTCTCGCGGGTTCGATCCCTGCACGGAACAAATATTTGTATGACCTACAGATAGTTGTTCTGGGTCTTGTAGAATAGTACCTAATCTCGATTTTAAACATTATTTTGTACACCTACCACAGAGTAGTCTCTTTATCTCAAAGGTTGACTGGTAGAGAATGCATTGTTGCATTTAGTTCGCCTTCGTACCATTAATGTACATGAAATTTAAATTATTTAATAAATTTCCACATTTTTCCAGCTTAGCTATAAAAGTTATCAAAAGTCTACCAAAAAAAATATTGCGTCTGGCACGTGCAAAATGAACGGTTGGCTGGTTCCCAAAAATCTAGGTGCATGTAGCGCTATCAAGTTCCAGTGTTCGTGAGGTAATCTAATATGACTCTGTGACAGTCAGACAGATTGACACCTCGGTGATTTGATTAAACACCTCACTACAAAATGGCGCCTAGCTGACATATCGGTTGATTTTGCTGTAAAATAATTAGCAGTGTCGATTTCAATTTAGGAGATTCTATTCACGTAGCACGTTCACATTTTTGTGGAATCTGATCAAGGTTATTTTTGTTTTTTGTGAAGCGTTACCTCACACTCGCACTAGAAATTACTCCTGTGTCGCCGATGCGTTCATAAACATGTAAATTCACACACACAGATACCCAGACCCTGAACAACTATTTGTAGGCCATACAAATATTTGTTCCGTGCGAGATCCGAACCCGCTACACGAAGCGCAGCAGCCAATTACTTTACCACTGCGCCAACCCTGTCATAAAATTATTAATATTAAGTGTTACAAAAAAAACTGGTAAGGTTCAATGTTGATACGAGTACCTATTAGAAAAGAACACAAAAATATCGGTAAAGTGCGAGTCGGACTTACACGAAGAGTTCCGTATACCATAAGCCGAAGAAACACGTCTCTTATATGGGGACTAATGGGGATAGTTTTTATTAAATGTTGTTATAGTGTCTTCCCTATTGAGCACCAAGCTATTATATTGATTGGTGATCAAATGGGAATACCATCGGTGCTCAATGCCTATGTGCTCTATAATTAGGTGCTGAAATGGGAATACTTTGAAATCACTCTATGAAAACAACTGTCTACCTATTACGGTTGATAAGATACAGCCTGCTGATAGACAGACGGACGGACGGACGGACAGCGAAGGTTTAGTAATAGAGTTCCGTTGATTATTACCCTTCGGGTAGGAAACAAAAATGTGAAAGAATAAGAGCCATCAGGTTATATAGTGGTCAAGCGCGAGCCTATCAATGATATAAAAAACTGGCCAAGTGCGAGTCGGATTCGCGCACGAAGGGTTCCGTACCATTATCTATAAAAACGGAATAAAATCACGTTTGTTTTATGAGAGCCTCCCTTCCTTTCCTGCCCTGAGTGCCCAGGGCCGAGGTAACTCTGTTTCGAATTTATCCTCAACATGAGAGCCCTCTTAAATATTTATTTTATTCTGTTTTTTTAGTATTTGTTGTTATAGCGGCAACAGAAATATATCATCTGTGAAAAGTTCAACTGTCTAACTATCACGGTTCATGAGATACAGCCTGGTAACAGACGGACAGACGGACGGACAGCGGAATCTAGTAAAAGGTTGCCCTTTGGGTACAGAACCCTAAAAACAAAAAAAAATGTCGGTTGCGGTGACCACATTTCAGTTGAGAAAAGGATCGTAGAACGATGCCGCGATGTCTTAATTGCATGCATTTTGAATTTTATCGCCGCCATACTTATTTTTCTGAACACGAATATAATGAAGCATTAATTTTATATTCGCAAATTAGGATCTCAATGCAACAAAAAAATAAACAAGTAAACGTTGATTTTATGAATAATTTGAAGCATATTTTTCAAAGATTTGCATAATTTATTACTCCTAAATTCTGAAGACTCGTCTTTAAGTTTTGACTTGTTTATTTATTTTTCCAACTTTACCCTAATGGCATGCAAAAACGCAATTTAGTCTTTATCACATAAAAAATAAGGATAATTATAAAAAATTGGCAAAATAATACAATAAAATAATTTCGAATCAATAAAACATAATTACCGACAGAAAATATGTGGCATATTACCTCAAAATTCTGAAGACTAGTCTTTAAGTTTTGACTTGTTTATTTATTTTTCCAACTTTACCCTAATGGCATGCTAATTCCAAATACCTAAATGTGTAACAAAACAAAGACGCAATTTAGTCTTTATCACATAAAAAATAAGGATAATTATTAAAAATTGGCAAAATAATACAATAAAATAATTTCGAATCAATAAAAACGTAAGTACCGACAGTTAATAAGGATGCGATTATACATTATCGATAATCGTATTTTTTGCTAGCGCATTGATTGTGTTGAACCAGTTATAATTTGTACAATAGCCGATTAAATGATCGAAAGTAGATATCGATTCAAATGAACGATCGATCGATCAAACGAAAGTTTTGATCGGTATCTCTAGTCAAATAAATTTGAAAATAAATTATAACAATGAGATAGAGTTATTAATGATGTCGTTATATTCAAGTTGAATACTATCAATATGTCTCTAGTTGGAAATGATTAAAATTGTCGGTTTTTTTATTAGGTTTTTGTTTTATTTTTAATACAACGGTGCCCACACCAGGAATTACTCCGATATCGTGAGTGCATTCGAAAATGTTTAAAGTTAAACTTACATACGCAAACAGCTAGACCCGAAAAAACCATCCGTAGGCCATAAAAAAACCCCAGCAGCTTATCGCTCAGCCACTGCGCCAACCGTGCCATCAAAGGTAGTTTGTCGTTGAGAAAAACGTCTTTGTCATTGGTAAGCCATGTGGAAAAAAAACTGTCTGAAAAGTCATAATTATAATATTAGATACTTTGCTATACCAATCACCATTTTGTCAATCGTCTTATCACTACAAGCATTACTTCATTAGTATTTTAGCCCACCCAGGTTTCCTTAAAAGGCATTCTGTAAGTACTAAACTTCTTAACAATAGAGTGAAAATTTTATGAGTAGTAAAATTTTCATTGAGTAGTATGGGTTCTTCGAAGCATTTGAAACCTGAATACAATTATCAACGGAATTTCTGAGATAGTGCTTGGAACTGTACTTATACCCGTTAAGCTGCAAGCAAGACGATTAAGGGAACTCTTAATAAATTAAGCTGAGATTTAATATAACTTGTAAATACGAGTAGGCAAGTAACTATTGAGCATTGGAGGATTACGTTACAAGTTTATTGGTGTTTTTAAAAGGCATACTTACCAATTTATTACATCAGATGCAATTTTCATATTTTTAAGGTACGTCCTCATTCTGACCTCAGTTTAAATTTAAAAAAAATACGTCTAATTTCCCTACATTTTGATAAATTTTTCATCGGACAGAAACTTTCACTTGAATTTGAATGTTTTAGGCAAGCACAAGAAATCAAAATCAAAAGTAATTTATTCAAATTAGCCTGACAGCATAAAGACAGTCCCCAAAAACGCCCACCTGTCACTACTTCCTAGTGTTTTAGCTGGGAAGAAGAAGTGGAGCAACAAACTCTCCAGAGAATGTAAAATATTTTTCTGGCAACTTCTATTAGGTTCAAATCAATGATATTATCATCACACGTCCAATGCTAAAAACGTCCCCCGTATAGCAGCGAATCGTGAGAACCAATCACAAACTCAGCGAATAATATGGCGACTCTAGCCTTGAGATTAAACCAACAGACTCAAGCCTGTACAAGACCGAACTGCCCTCTATACCACGGTCGGTAATGAATGGACACAGTCCTATTTTCCCACAATTGTGTCGATGATTTCTCACGGAAGTGCATTAAGTGCTGACGCGGTATCGATATGTCGGTGACATACGAGTGGTGGCGCAGCCCTACTATTGATGCAGTGGGGAAAATCGTGAGTGCAGTATTCGATTTATAAAATTGATTTTATGTGTAATTTTGGTGTATTATAAACAAGCGTTTTTAAAATGAACCTTAGAACACTGTTTAGTTAGAACATATTCATCTTACAGTGATCAACTTTGTCACAAAGAACTTGATGTATGAAATAGTGGTCTAATTATATTATGAGTTCCTACATTTGAATAAGGAGGAACGTTCTAGGATAGTCAAATATTAACTACTCGTAAAAGTAAATATGGTCTGCTTTTTAGTTTCTTTTGTGTTCTAGCGGATAAATTCTGAAAATGAGTTACTGCACCCCTGGGCACTCAGGCAGGGAAGGAACAGGGGTGGGTTTTAGTCAGTAAGAGTCTGAAAGGCCCTCCCGCTTCGCCCAGAGTGGGAGAAGTCATTGGATGATTTCCCAGCCCCCCCCCCAAAAAAAAACTGAAGACTTTTCACAAAAAAAAACCTCCGTTTTCGTTTTACTGATAACCTGGAAAAACAAAAAAAACTAAATAGTTCTTCAAAATTTTTCTAGTTTTTCTAACGCTTAGCTTTATAGTAATTATAAAGCTTGAGGAAAGTTGTTCATTTTCATGGGAAGCTCTTCTAAAAATTAAATAATACCATGTATTTCCGTTACACCCTATAATACACCTCAGCATAACCCTTTGGGAAATAAAAGCGTGATGTTTTAGGTTTAACCTTAATTCTCTTGCCTTGAGGCGCAGTTATACGACTTCTAATAGTTTTAAATTGAACATCACATCTGAACGACTAGTCTTATTTCTTTGAAAAAAATATATGTTACTTTAGGACAATTTTCTTCGTAGTTCGATATGTGAATATATAAATATTTTTTTTTATAAGATTGTGAAATTAATTTGTAAAGTTATGTCTAACGCGGATAAAAAAATAAGATTCACGCAAAAACTATAAAGTGTATTTTTATGAAATCTTCACCATTTTAAAGATAATTGAAATATTTTTTAATATACGTGTTTTAGCATAAAACTTGTTGTTTTATGTAAAATAAATCATTTCGGACAGCGCTCCTTGATGGACGACTCCTAATTACTGGGTGGACGTACGACGCGTTGTGTGAGCTCAACACAAAATACGGAAGCTAACTACTCAAAGCCGTTAGCATTTATCTGCACGTTAATTCCTTATTTTTTTTAAATCTGGTTGAACAAACGCTATGATTTAACACCATTAATCGATCAATGTTGAGATTTGCATTCATACATAGGTAATAGAATGTATATGGAACATGATATGTCTGAAACGTGATACGTTTTAAAATTATAACCATTTATTTTAAGACACCTAGAATTTTTTACTGCCCAGACCACAGAAATGGACATAAATAGCCTTATATAAAAAATATGCATAGTTTAAATACTATTTAGCGGAATTAAATTAAAATTATCCATAGAAAATTCTTAATTATAAACCTGATAGTTAGTGTTTATTAAACTAGGTAAATAGGTGACTTCTAGGCAAGCGTGCTCCATCTTCGACCACATCATCGCTTACCATCAGGTGAGATAGTGGTCAAACGCGAGCCTATCAAAACTTATCGCATGGTTAACATTGTTTCCTGCCCTACTGCAATAAGCTGGGTTCCTGGCAACGAGACTGGTGCCTTTAAGAGTATACTACCGACCAAGTGGTGCTCTCATTTAATAAAAAAATAGAACCGACTTCCAAAAAAAAATACACTAAAAATTCATAAATAACTTTAATTTCGGAAGTCGGTGTTTGTATTTTACTTCTTCGTTATTTGACACCGACTTCCGAAATTAATATTTATGAATTTTTAGTGTATTTTTTTGGAAGTCGGTTGTTTTTTTTGAAAAACAGTTTTTTATTTTTCACTTTTTAGTTGTTATACCCCAGAACTAAAAACCCCAATATAATGGAACGTGGAATTTAAACATTTGGAGAACACCAAAACGTCATCGAAATACACGTATTTTCCGTTTTTGTTCAGTTTCTCAAAAAGCGCTGAAGCAATTTCGATAAAATTTATTGGTCCCATATAAATTTTATCGAAATTGCTTCAGCGCTCGCCTCGGGAGTATATTCTTTCAGATAAAAAAAGAATTTTGAAATTTGGTTCACAACTGACGGAGAAATCGCGTAACATACATACAAAAAAAAAACAAAAAAAAAAAAAACAGACGAATTGAGAAAACTCTCCTCCTTTTGAAAGTCGGTTAAAAAGTCGTAGCATAGCACAGAAAATAAATGTTAAAGAATCCAACGTCACTGTTTTTATTTTAAATCTGGTCTGGGGTTACAACTTGCAGGCACTTTACATCCACTGAAAGCCAAAAAAAAAAAAAAAAAACAAGCTAAGTTTGTAAAAAAACACGCCGAATACATAACCTCTCTTTTGAAGTCGGTTAAAAACATGAGAACATCAAGTAGTCATAATCACATCAAACAATAGGCCTTTATACGGTGGCCTGCAGTTTGTCAAATGCGCCTGTAATTTGTCAAGCCCGCCGTCATTTGTCAGCGGAGGCTGTGATTTGTCAAATTTTGTCAGATAACACTTCGTCCGCGGTGGTCTTCCATTGATACGTTCAATAACAATGCCAAAACGTGATCGAATTTAGATAGTGTTGTTTTTAAGCGTGAATTCAATCGTGATTTAGGTATTTGGGGCAATTAGAAATTTTAATATGAATTGATATTTTAATTGGGTGAGACGTGATAATGTTTTTGGAGAGCGAAAACTGGTTGAGCAGTATTAGTAGTGAAATTGATAAGAGTAGGTACTGCCTGCCTAGGGGTTGAGGATAAATTCGAAAGAGTTACCTCGCCACTGGGCATTCAGGGCTGGGACGAACAGGGGTGGGTTTTAGTCAGTAAGAGTCTGACGCTCCCTCAGTCATTGGATGATTTCCCACCCCCAAAAAAAAAAGAGTAGATACTGTAAATGCTTTTTCATCGGGACCTCTTTAGTCCCCTTTGGGTACGGAACCCTAAAAAGACGGTACCCTATTACTAAGACTCCGCTGTCTGACCGTCTGTCTATCTATCTGTCACCAGGCTATATCTCATGAAGCGTGATAGACAATTGAAATTTTCACAGATGATGTATTTCTGTTGCCGCTTTAACAACAAATACTAAAAAACAGAATAAAATAAATGTTTAAGGGCTGGTTTTTTTTTTAATTTTGGCTTCGCTCGGTTTATGCATTTCACCAGTGTCAAGTTTAGAAAGTATTTTGTTTTGTTTTAAGATAATTCATTCATTATGTTTTCCATTAGAGGGCAGATGTAACACACTCTAATGTTTTTGCAATATTTAGCAGCAAATGTATCGAGTTAGCGTTCTCGGCGAGCTTCACTGAGGTAGTCAATACTACAATAAAATTCTCAGCTTCAATTTATCGAGATCGCGTCTGTTTTAATGATTCCACATATTGTACAGTTGTTTAGACACAAAACTACACCAATTTTACATCACAATATCTATCAATTTTGTAAAGTTGGGTGATACCTAAAATTGCATTTCGCGATTTTAATTGACTATTAATTAATGCTCTCAAATTATCTTTTTTTTTTGGTTAAACGTTATTTTTTAATTTTTTTATCATCATCATCATCAGCTTTTTAATGTCCCCACTGCTGGGGCACAGGCCTCCTCTCTGTGAGAGGGTGTGTGGATTACTGCCCAATCCACCACGCGGGCCCAGTGCGGGTTGGTGGATGCCACATAATTATCTTCGAATTTTTGGTTCTAGGACATGCCGGTTTCCTCACGATGTTTTCCTTCACCGTTTTGAGAGCAGTGGTGATGAAATAATTTACACAAAGTCCTGCCTGGGTTTTAACTCACGACCTACAACTTGTAAGTCACGGCCAATACCACTGGGCCACCACTGCTCTTTTTTATGCTTTTTACAAATCAAACTTTATCAGAATTTCAACTTCAAATGTCTGATAAAAAAATATGTCAGTTTTTGAATATTTTTTTAATCCTTATTATCAATTGACTGTTCTAGATACCGAATATAGTCTTAGCTCAATACCCCACTACTAGACCCTTTTTACTTTGATGCCCACTTGTTGGTACTAATTTAGAGGATTGGCCATTTTAACCAGAGCTAATACTTCCAACCAGTAAAAACAATCACTACCTCGACCTATTATTATAGGTCGAGCCCCTCAGTTTTGAAGACTTCTGGTAACACATCACCGCTCAACGCCGCACCAGTGGGGCAGGGCGAAATAGTATTATTACAAATTATAATTATCTCGTATATTAATTTTTACACACATTATTTACATTTTTAAATATAAAAAAAACATTTAAAACTATAAAAATAGTAGTCCGCCGGTATCGTGAGCAGGGTCCAAGCTACCGGTGGTTTGGGCTCCAGAGACAGGAACCTCCTCACAATGCGAGCCGTATCGAGGAGTACTGCCTTCTGTATCAGGCCCTTGATCCAACCGCACAACGACAGCTTCGACAGGTGGTCGTCGAGGCTTTAGGTCATCAGGCTGTTGGCGTTATTATTAATTATTACTATTATTAAAAACGCAAAAAAAAAATTAAACGCCGCACCCTTTTAGATATGAATAAAAATAAAATTTATTAAAACCATTGTTTTGTTTACAAAGTAAGAGATACATTGGTCCCCAAACTAGGCAGCGCCTGTATCTTCGGGGCCGCAGTTGCGATGACATTATAAACGACATGCTGTAAATAAAAAAAATCAATAACGAGGATGAAGTATTTTAAGATACATAATATTTTGGTAATTAGGTTACCTTTTAAAATTAAGCCTAGGATAGAATTAGTGTAAAATAAAATAAAATAAAAAATAAAAACAATTCTGTAATGTTTGTGGTTGTGTGTGATGGTGTGAGAGATAACTGAGATTTTGAAGTTCAAGTATGTACTTTCGAAATTACTGAATGAGTCACTACTATTTCACTTTTACATAGCAAAAACCATAGCAAACCATATCACAATATTCTAAGAACAGCAATGAAACACGATACACCCACTCAAAGCGAGCCGTATCATTACAACTTACAAGACATTGCATAAAAACGCATTGAAACCAAGCATCCATGTTTTATTCATAGCAAGTACTGTATTGTATTCAAATATGGACTTTCGCCAATTATAATGACTAGTGCTTTCGCGGGCAGAGTCTGGGTGCCTCACTAGTGGGTGTGCTTTAGAAACTTATTTAAGAATGTTGGCACATAGTTCCGAGTTCTGTGTTGAGTAAGCTTTCGAGGGATAAGGAGAAGATCAGATATGTTTTGGTTCCAATCATCATCTGCTTATCCTTATCCCGTGTTACTTGGGGTCGGCGCAACACGTTTTTTTCTTCGATTCTGTCCTGGGAGCCGTCACGCTATCACTAACTCCCTTTTCTTTCATATCACTCCTCACACAATCCATTTATCCTTTTCTCCCTCTCCATCCATTCACATTTATATTCATAACTCTTTTAGTTACATGTGTTTCATCCCTCCTGATCACATGCCCATACTAAGATAGCGGTTGCCTTTTAAGTCTTCTGTGACTGGCGCCACTTTTAAACTACCTTTAATGTGAATACATTTCTCACTTTATCCATTCTCGTTACTCCACACATCCATTTCAACATTCTCATTTCCGCCACATCTTTATTCATGTTTTGGTTCTAATGAACCTCTCCTTTTTAGGGCTCCTTCTTAGTTGGGACTACAACAAGTAACCCTCATAGTTTCGCCCTGTCCGTCCGCGGCTTAGCTTACAGAATGTTAGTACCAGAAAGTTGTAATTTTTACGCCCTCAAAACTTTTATAAGGCTTTCTAAGTCATAACAACCAATTTTGATTAGTGAAAACTTACAACAATGGTTCGGATTCTGTTTTGTACGAACTAAACTTAATTTAAATAAATAAATAAATAAAATAAATAAATATTCCACAACTATCACACAACGCCATCTAGTCCCAAGCTAAGCAGAGCTTGTGTTATGGGTACTAGACAACTGATAAACATACTTACATATTTCTAAATACATAAATATTATAGATAAATTACACCCAGACACAGAACAAATGATCGTGCTCATTACACAAACATTATTTTGTCCTGGGTGGGAATCGAACCCACGACCTCCGGCATAGCAGTCAGGGTTACTAACCACTAGACCAACAGGTCTGTCATTTAAGTTATTCCTATCTTTTTCTCTCAATAAAACAAGAAAAAGACGGACGTAAATTAGAGCTGTCAAATTTAGTTGAACTAATAGTTCCATACAAATTAAGAGTACACGTAAAAACATGTCGATTAAAAACACGGTGATGCGCAAGGCGTAAACTAGTTTGACATCTCTAACTTAGTTCATAGTTAGCGCCGTCCTTTTCTCGCACTGCCTTTTAGTAAGAGACAGCGATTCTCTAATTTTAGTTTAGTCGTTATTAAGAGAATCGGCACCATTGTCAATTTATTTTCTCTTAAGAATCAAAACAGTAAGAACCGTAATCATTTAATCATGATTTCGGCAACAAGAAAACACTTTGAAAATAATATTATTGACTTTCGAATCACCATTTTCAATCGAACTCATGAAATTTTTCATGCAAGTCATACTGTGTTTTATCAAAAAAACAATACAGTCTCCGAGCAATAAAATTGTTATAAAAGAATTATAAACAACATTAATGAATTATTAATCTACAGCTTTCAACACACTTACAAGAAAGCCGCAGAGCTTTTACAGAAATCAATTAAAGATAATTAAATACATTTCCCGTTTTACGATTGCTTTTGTCTATAGAAAGTCTGTCAATATGTACACTGAAAATTGGACAAGATTCTTTGAAATTAAATGAGGAAATCTTGTATTTAAAAGTGGAAACTAAGAATGGGATTCTTTGTACTTTCCTGTAAAAGATTTGAATCAAATTGGTTGAGTGACTTAGAGAAAGTACGTGGTGGTGGAGTTTCAAAATTACTTTTACGTAAAATCTATGTTTTTACTACCTTTAAAAAGTAGTACCTACTCGGCCTGACACAGATCCAGTCAATTCTTAAAGTCAAGAGTGAATAGGTTACTTCTAGGCAAACGTGCTCCATTTTCGACCACACCATCGCTTATCATCAGGTGAGATAGTGGTCAAACACGAGCCTGTCAATGATGAAAAAATAACCAAAAGTCTCTTAAGAGTGGAACTCTCTGCTAGAGTCTATGATTCCTGGCTACAACCTAGGGGTCTTTAAGTCAAGAGTGAATAGATTACTTCTTGGCAAGCGTGCTTCATCGTCAACCACATAATTGTTTACCATCAGGTGATATAGTGGTCTAGCACGAGTACATCAATGATAAAATAAATCTTTTGAACAGGAACCCCAATCGCCGTTAAGAGGACCAGAGACCGGTTGGAAATGTCAAAAAGCTAGCCATCAATGCGTACCGCTGACGATTTTTTGTCGCGTCCAGTCGCAATGCCGCCACGAAGTCGCCTGCTTTAAAAAATGGTAACGGGACATAATATGAGAGATGCGACTTTTGAAACTGTGGGAAATTTTTGATTCTGAGTAGATGTGTCGTTGTTTTCAGTCCTAACTCACGGGAGAATCGAATAACACATGCAGTCTCAATAGGGAATATGCATGATATGTTTTTATTTTTGCAATTGAAGACTTATTAACGATAGTCAACAACTATGAAGGAATTTTAAAAATATCATCATCAGCGACGAAGTTATTAACTCCTCAACGGCCGCGCCTCTTATCGCAGTTTGACATATTTACGACCGGGCTCATAAAAAACAACTTGCTGAGGTTTCTATTGGAGCAAGGCACTTAAAGTAAACTTTTTTGGGTTGTTGAATAAACAGACCTTAGAATAACATGTAAACAATACTTGTAATTCAAGAGTTGAATTTTATTCAAATTCTGTTATCAACGATGTGTCGGGAATAGTGTGTGTGTGTGTGTGTGGGTAGTTGTTAAAACCACTGTATCAATTTACATGAAATTTTGCATGTTGCACTATGAATAGACAAGTAATAGAGTTGTTGTGTTGGAGTTGTAGAGTCCGATATCATATTTTCCTATTATTCACACTCAAAACTTCAAATTACGAAATCAAAACAACATAACGGCTTTTTAAAATTGCGTTTCTGCGTTTTCGTTGCGTTTTGTGTTGCGTTTTTTTTCTAACACTATGTAATAACTATCTAAGAATGCATGTGCACCATGCCACAGGATATAAGATCTTTAGTTATTTAATAATAGAGGTTTAAGCCGCGTAATCTGGATCGGCATACTGGTATGCCCGTGGACGTTCAGGGGTTGCCTTAAAGTTGATAATTAGAAAGAGAAGTCCGACGTGTTCTTTGACGTCAAAGGACATTACGCCCATATAACTACCCCATAAAACAGCGTTTTCGAGAGAGGGACAGATATATTTGTTTAAAATTATTTTATCTCGTTTAATTTTCGATCAATTTTGATTCTGCTTTCACTGTTCATACTCTATTTTAGTATATTCATCGATAAATTGGTTAGATAACAATTTTTTTTCATGCATATTCCATATGACGCGACAGCTCAATTTAATTTTGCGATTTCTTATATAATTGTTCTTACCCATTGGGATTTATAGCTATGTATTCACATAATTTGATATATTTTCTATCTCTATATATGGTACCTTTAGGGGTTCATGTTTTATTTAAACTATATGTAGGTACAATAGTGGTACAAAGGCGGACTTAATGTAACAATGTATTCTCTACCAGTCAACCCTTTCGGTTAAACTGACTACTCTGTGGTACAAATAAAAAAAATGCTAAAAATCGAAATGATTATACTCACTAATAAAATACATACCTATTTAGGCTAAAAAAATAAACTAATAAATAGCAAACAATATAATAACGAGAACTCAAACCAAACTAAGTTTGAGGAGACTTTAAGTAGGTACCTAGTAGTTCCAGATTTTACGCTTAAATGAAAATTTTCAGCTTTCTTGGTGTCAAGGGGAAGCACATAACAGAGTTTTTAAAGTTGAAATAGCGTATGATGAATTAGACATAAACCTGGTGCGGTGAGAAGGAATATGAAGAAGTGAGAACTGCCCAACACTTTAAAATGTTCTTTTAAATAATCAGGAGCACAAGGTTCGTTCATAACAGTGAAGAGCATGCAGAGCGACTTGAGCGATCTCTTGTATCGGATACTCTGATAGCATTTATTGCTGGCATTTGGTTGGGCCAACAATAAATGCTATCATTTTATTGTTGGCCCAACCAAATGCCAGCAATAAGGGGACACACGTTTTATTTACAGGTTTTTTCCGCCATTCCAATCGCTATCTCCTACGCCTTGTCTCGTAACCAAAAAAACACCGATTCGTCGACCTGAATGCCTTTAGAACGACATGATGAAAACTGATGTCCGTCCGACATGCATGGCGTCGCCTGCGCACACACTGACGTCTGTAATTATTTAATTGGTAACTCTTATCATTAGTTAAGTAGCTGTGCGATGCGGATTCACCCGCGTATAATTTTGCAATTTTTCTCTTCTTATACAACGTGACACTACAATGGTGACATTAATTTAATACACGGGTAGGGCTAGTGCCCATTAATCATATAAAATAATGATAGGTTCAAATAATTCGAAAAATTAATATTTTTTTTTTCAAACAAACTAAATAGTAATAAAAACTTTTTTACGAAAAAAAATACAAAAACGAAGAAACAAAACCAGAAACACTGTCTTCCGAAATTAAAGTTATTTTGTAGGTTTTTGTAAGTCGGTATTATTTTTTTGTAAAAAAGTTTGCATCACTATTTAGTTTGTTCGAAATTTTTATTTTTTAAATTTTCGAATTATTTTAACCCTTGAACGCCCGACGGCATACCCGTATGCCGATCCAGATTACGCGGCTTAAACCTCTATTATTAAATAACTAAAGATCTTATATCCTGTGGCATGGTGCACATGCATTCTTAGATAGTTATTACATAGTGTTAGAATAAAAAAAGCAACTCAAAACGCAACGCAAACGCAGAAACGCAATTTTAAAAAGCCGTTATGTTGTTTTGATTTCGTAATTTGAAGTTTTGAGTGTGAATAATAGGAAAATATGATATCGGACTCTACAACTCCAACACAACAACTCTATTACTTGTCTATTCATAGTGCAACATGAAAAATTTCATGTAAATTGATACAGTGGTTTTAACAACTACCCACACACACACACACACACACACACTATTCCCGACAAATCGTTGATAACAGAATTTGAATAAAATTCAACTCTTTAATTACAAGTATTGTTTACATGTTATTCTAAGGTCTGTTTATTCAACAACCCAAAAAAGTTTACTTTAAGTGCCTCGCTCCAATAGAAACCTCAGCAAGTTGTTTTTTATGAGCCCGGTCGTAAATATGTCAAACTGCGATAAGAGGCGGGGGCGTTGAGGGGTACCTATCTTATTATATAATTTTAATGGGCACTAGCCATACCCGTGAGTTAAATTAATGGCACCATTGTAGCACCACGTTAAATATTGTGCTTCCTGAGACTTCAACGAATAGTTAAAAAAAAGTTATTTATTTATTAAAAATATTAATAATAATATATATTAATATTAATTATTAATATTTAATATTTTATTAATACAAATTGGTTCAGCCGTTGCTGAGCTTTGCGCTTAGCAACACATTTAGCCATTCATTTTTATTTATAAGAATAGATTAATTATTACTACAATAGATGATTGTGATTTTGTGGTGTTGATTGTGATAATTATTGAGAAAATTATGGCTGAACATACGTAAATGCCACCACTGCTCAGTGGTAACGGCCGCGACTTACAAGTTGTAGGTCGTGGGTTCAAACACAGGCAGGCACTTTTCTCTTCGTCGTTCTTTAAGAGATAACGAGGTGATCGCCGTTAGCTTATGGAAGGGGTTCCATGTGCTAACGGTGATGACCAGGTGGTTTTAGTGAGGTAAGAATCCCACACGCCCTAGTTTTTTCCTCAAAAATCCAGCCGCCTTTTGGAGGTTTCAACCCCCAAAAATAAAAACAAAAATATATCTAAAAAATATGGAGCGAGCCTTACTGTAGTCGCATAATTATGATGTGTAACATTTGACATCTCACCTTGGCAATAAGCAACTAACATTGTATCCTGAAAAATAAAATTAAAACGTTTAGTTCCGATTTTGACCGCACTGTTAGAATGGAAAAATCCCGAACCTTTTAGAAAAGATTTATTTAACTTCCTAAAATAAAGGTCAATATGTAATTTAATTATTTTGGGGAAAACTCGGTATACGTCCCAACTCAATGAATGCCAAATCCGAACTGCCTGGGAAGCGATGGACAGTCATGTTCTAGAAGGGCTAATGCTGACTAAGCATCAGTGTCAGCATTTATCTATACAAAGTAGGGATGTAACAGCACGCAAACTTATCTGCCGCGCTCTACCATCTGACGGCTAACTCTAACACCGCGCTCATTGGTCAAATTAAATAGCGCGCGCTTCCCCGGTTTCCTGTTACAGACTTCACGAAATCACTCCCACGGATTGCAGAAAAGCGAGAGGAAAAATGTTATACATCAAAAATAATTAATTTTCATCTACTTAAATAACAAAATTTTGTCACTACACCACAAATATGTTTCAAGTAAGAAATACATAGATAAAGTGTTTACTACCGATCAATTGGTAACCAATAAATATTAATAGAAAGTGACATATTATGTTATGGCTTTCCAAATAATAACATACGAGCACAGTTGTTGATATCAGATGATATCACATTACATGGCGATGAGCTTCGACATAGTTGATTACCTACCGTTAAACATGGTTTACCGTTAACAGCTTAAATTACATTAAAAAAAACTGTCACAGTTATCCTTGGTATGTTTTTATTTATTTGCCCTGTCACTTTGACTTAGGAATGATAGATAAATCTGTTTTAATCTACAGGGAGTAGACGTTAGAGCGGGAGAATTCATTGGATGATTTCCCCCCCCCCCCCCCCCCCCCCAAAAAAAAACCTAGGTTGTCGTTGTCTGCCCACGCCACTATTGCGGCGGTAAGGCCCAATATTGTGGAGTAACTCGAGAGGCGCCACGGCGTCGTCACCTTCTGTCTGACGCAGGTCTTCACGGGATACGGCTGTTTCGGGAGGTTCCTGTGCCGACAAAGGCAGAAGGAAACGCCCGGGTGTCACCACTGTGTGGATTGCCCAGAGGATACGGTGAAGTTCTGCCCCGCTTGGGCGGAGCACCGTATCCTAGTGGAGGTGATCGGCGGCAGCTACTACTCGCGCCGGACCCTGGTCCAGGCCGTGGTACTACGGAGTGAGAGGGAATGGGAAGCAGTTACCACCTTCTGCGAAGCAGTAATTTAGTTAAGCCTTTTCTCAATGCTGCTCTTAACTCAGTGTAAACATAAAAACAGTAACCAAAGTCAACCAGTTAAATGTGCACTATAAGTTAAATTGCTATCTGGTCGAAGTTATGGTTCAACTGAGCGGACAATGTCGGGAAAAGTTACTAACTTTCTTGTACAGGTAGCAAAAAACTGTGTTTTTGTGAAGATGGCTGTTATTTTATTTTAATGGTGTAAGTTGATAATTGCAGTTGTCATTTTAAAGGTAATTTGTTCGTTACTTGTTAAATAGTTTAGTAGATATGTAATGATATTTGCGCCTCTAAGAAGATGGGATGGCGCACACATGTTGCGTCCAACTCCGAAGGCCTGTCCAACTTCCAAGGCATTATGGTCATACCGTCTGGTCGGCCTCTTTCCATCGTCACGTCCAAGTCATTGGATTCTAAAACAGGTGATAGGCACAGGTGACAAAAGCACGACGGATGATGTCATTAATGCTGGCGTTTCGTGCTATCCAACCAGCGCTCCTACAGCAAGATATGGTGTACGAAGCGGTTGACAACTTAACCGTTCCTGGAAGGATTTGGGACAGGCCTGTGCCCAGCTGCAGTCGGCATGTGTAGGCTTTTATATAAAAAAAAAACCAATGATCAGAAAGTTGCCTTAATTAACATGCCATTCGTCAATCGTTAAGAAAAAGCAACGCTATACTGCAGTCTGAACGAATTTTGAAGTCTGAACGATTTTTGATAGCTATATCACATGAGTGGAAAGAGTGGCTTCTTTTAGTCCAGCTGTGGGCTGTTTTAGGCTAATATCTTAAGTCATAATAATGACACACAAAATAGACAAGGGTCTTCAAAACAATGACTATGAAAATGAACTCTAACGTTGGAGTTCTCAAGTCAAATAGACAAGGATCATCAAAACAATGACTATGAAAATGAACTCTAACGTTGGAGTTCTCAAGTCAAATAGACAAGGATCATCAAAACAATGACTATGAAAATGAACTCTAACGTTGGAGTTCTCAAGTCAAATAGACAAGGATCATCAAAACAATGACTATGAAAATGAACTCTAACGTCGGAGTTCTCAAGTCAAATAGACAAGGATCATCAAAACAATGACTATGAAAATGAACTCTAACGTTGGAGTTCTCAAGTCAAATAGACAAGGATCATCAAAACAATGACTATGAAAATGAACTCTAACGTCGGAGTTCTCAAGTCAAATAGACAAGGATCATCAAAACAATGACTATGAAAATGAACTCTAACGTTGGAGTTCTCAAGTCAAATAGACAAGGATCATCAAAACAATGACTATGAAAATGAACTCTAACGTTGGAGTTCTCAAGTCAAATAGACAAGGATCATCAAAACAATGACTATGAAAATGAACTCTAACGTTGGAGTTCTCAAGTCAAATAGACAAGGATCATCAAAACAATGACTATGAAAATGAACTCTAACGTTGGAGTTCTCAAGTCAAATAGACAAGGATCATCAAAACAATGACTATGAAAATGAACTCTAACGTTGGAGTTCTCAAGTCAAATAGGTAATTTAAAGGCGCTCCAATTTGTCTAAGCTTACACAAAATATAGCCTCCCAAGAAAACAATATATATATATTTAAAAAGAGATACTGACTGACTGACATATCAACGCGCAGCCGAAACTACTGGGACTAGAAACGTGAAATTTTGCACACGGCTTCCTTTTATAATGTAGGGGAGCACTAAGAAGGGGTTTTTGGAAATTCATTCCGTAAGGGGTTAAAGTGCTGCCCAGGGGTTGTGGATGAATTCGAAACAGAGTTACCGCGCCCCTGGGTATTCAGGGCAGGGAAGGAACAGGGGTGGGTTTTAGTCACTAAGAGTCTGACATGCCCTCCCGCTCCACCCAGAGCGGGAGATGTCATTGGATGATTTCCCGCCCCCAAAAAAAAAACAAGAAAAGAAGGTTTAAAGTGAGGGTTGAAAGTTTGTATGTAGTAGGTAGGTGCCATTTCAATGCGAGCAAAGCCGCTGGCGGAACCCAGTTTCATCATAAAACAAATTGGCAGCTAGTCTCCATTACAGACACTTCCAATAATATCATCAATGCCAACATCCAAATTGGTGAAAATTAATAATTAACATTTCCAAACTAATAACAAAGTCAAGTCAATAAATTGAAATTGTTTGAAAATTATTTTCGTCCAAATATTTCAGAAGAAACCCGAACCTTTGGGCGAATTGTTGGTTCAAAAAACATATTTACTTTCAATAAAGATGTTGTATACAATGGTCCAATATTGGCCACAGTTCGCTCTAATATTGGGTAGGGTCACATTCTATACCCTCAATTTTTGTGAGCCTTGAACCCGATAAAGTGGTTTCTCCTGTATAGTTTCTGATTGTGAATAAAAATCACCTTCCCATTACTTTTCTTTCCTTAGATATTTGTGGTTTTCACACGTAGGAGAAATACATAAAATGTTTTATAATAGCAATATATAAAAGCATTATAATACACAGGGTTTCTTGAAGATAGCATATAAAACAGTTCTGGCACAAGGGGTCGAATAAGCATGTAAAAAGTCCAGTCTAATTTTCTATTATTAAGCATTTAGACTCTAATAACCCCATTATATTCATCAGCCTTTTAATATCCTCACTGCTGGGGCACAGGCCTTCCTCCTCTTTGTGAGTAGGTGTGGGTCGTAATTCAACCACGTGGGCCCAATGCGGGTTGGTGGAAGTCAAATGTCTTCGCATTTTTTATTCGAGGACATGCCGGTTTCCTCACGATGTTTTCCGTCACCTTTTTGGTAGAGCAGTGGTGATGAAATAATTTACACAAAGTAAAGCGCCTGCCCGGGTTTGAACTCACGTCCTACAACTTGTAAGTCACGGCTATTACCACTGGGCCACCACCGCTCAATAACCACCTATCTATAGTTACTTCCATAGTTGCTTCAAATTCAAAAAGTCCAGCTACATTTTTGTTCCAGTTATAAGTTCCCACCAATTCAGAGGAAGGTTTCAGACAGTCTTTAACTAGATCCGTCTTAGAAATAGTACCTTCAAGTGAAATCCTTTATGAAATATTAGTTCTACATACTGAATTTTCCCTTGGAAGATCATCATCTTCCTGTCCTTATCCCATATTACTTGGGGTCGGCGCAACACCTTTTTTCCTTCCATTCAGTCCTGTCAGCCGTCACGCTATCACTAACTAATTTTCCCTTGCAAAATGATGGAATCAATTTCTAATTTAATATTTTTTTTCTCAAGGCTTGGGCTTGACCACCATCTCATTTAAAGCAATGATGCCGTGGACGATGGAACACGCTTGCGTAGAAGAAGTGATCTATTCACTTTAGACTATAACTCCAGGTTGCAGCTATCAAGAAACACAGACTCCGGCAGGGAATGCCACTCCTTAGGTGTACGCACAATGAATGTTTTTTTTGAAATTGTTTATAGGCACGCGTTTGACCACTATCTCACCTGATGCTAAGCGATGATGTGGTCGAAAATGGAGAATGCTCGCCTAGACGTAACCTATTCACTCTTGACTTAAAGACTCCCAGGTTGTAGCTATCAGGAAACACAGACTCCGGCAGGGAATTCCACTCCCTAGCTGTACGCAAAATGAATGTGTTCCTAAAACGTTATGTGCGTGTGGATGGGATGTTCGCCATGTACCGGTGGCACATCGTCGTACGTCTTGTTGTCCGTTGATGGAACGGGCTAGGCGGAATCAAATTATGCAATTCCGTCGCACACTCCCCAAAATGTAACCGATAGAAAACCGACAGGCTAGCAACTCGGCGTCTATGCTTAAGACTTTGGAGCTTCGACTCGACGAGCCTATCATTGCCGATGATCCTCTTGGCTCGTTCCTCAATTGTCTCAAGGGCATCAAGCTGATATCTGGCAGATCCGTCCCAAAGATGCGAGCAGTATTCCATACATGATCGAACTTGCGCTTGATAAAGTGAGATGTGTTCGCAAAACGTTTTGTGCGTATGTGTTGGATATCGACCATGTACCGGTGGCACATAGTCTCCTTTAATTCTTGGTTCAGAGACTTGCTACCTAAGTATACCAACCAACCCTATTGACCCCATAAAGACCAACGACCGTACTTTCCCAAGCTTTATTTGCGAACCGTACAAAAAGTTTCTTACCCAAAACGCATTGAATTGAATGCCGACATTGCGGACGTAGTGCCTTATAAGGTTTGCCATGAATTAAAAAAGGCTCAGTACAGTTTAAACTTTTAAATGCAGTCTGTTTTAGTTTTTTTGGGGTCGGGTTCTGTGACCATGTTTCTTTTTTCAGAACTCTGTATTTTACATAAATGGTGCTGAAATCTATGAAATAAACGTAGATAGTGAGATTCAATGAAAGATGAAAAGATTGTACAAAATCTGTGACCTGGTAACATTGCTGAATAGAACCTTTTTTGTGCAACCGTGAGGCACACTATGCTTTTTATTTTTAAAGATTGACAATTTTAATTTAATTTCATGTGTGTGAACCTGGTGACTGTCGTTAAATACATATTGAAGTTGTACTTCTTTTGGCGCGTTAGGGAAAAATGATGAGAGTAAATTTTACGATGCGCGCGCACACCGTCACAAAAAACCTACAGCGTGAAGTTAGCTAGAACCGACACCCTGAAGTTAGCTATGGTCTGCGGTTCATGAAGAATGATTGCTTTCCTTTTGTAAACTTTGTGACAGTTTGGTTTTTTATCTTGTTACGTCAAAGAAGTATAACTTCTTACGTGCGTACATAAGTACACACACACTTTTTTTTTTAGGGTTACGTACCCGAAGGGTCCAAACGGAGCCCTATTGTTGTCATTCACGTGTCCGTCTGTCTGTCTGTTCGTCCATCGTCTGTCACAAAATTTTGTTATGAACAATTTTTTAACTTCCCCTCGACCTATGAACTGGAAATTTGGTGATAATGTTTATTATTAGGTACGTATACTTTACTAACAAATACCAAAATGGTATGGAGCCCTTAATATGCGAAATCCGACATGCACTTGGCCAGTTTTATCTTTCTTTTCCTTCTGTTTTTTTTTCTAACTAACATGGGATAGGGACAAGAAGATATTGATGTAACTAAACACTATGGCGGGGGCGAAAAGCAAACCATAGCATATCGAATTTATCTCGGATTTCAACAATGATTTTGGTTTTAAAACGTGAACGAACTACCTATGTGTTTTTTTTTTTTTTTTTTTTTATGTTTGATAGGCTCGCGTTTGACCACTATCTCACCTGATGGTAAGCAATGATGTGGTCGAAGATGGAGCACGCTTGCCTAGAAGTAACCTATTCACTCTTGACTTAAAGACTCCCAGGTTGTATCTTACAGGAAACACAGACTCCGGTAGAGAATTCCACTCTCTAGCTGTACGTGCAATGAATGTTTTCTCAAAACGCTTTGTGCGTATGGATGGGATGGCCACCATGAACCGGTGGCACTTCGCCGTACGTCTTGTGGTCCTTAGATGAAACGGGCTTGGCGGAATCAAATCATGCAATTCCGTCGCACACTCCCCAAAATGTAATCGATAGAAAACCGACAGGCTAGCAACTCGGCGTCTATGTTCAAGACTTTGGAGTTTTGACTCAACGAGTCTATCATTGCCGATGATCCCCTTGGCTCGTTTCTCAATTGACTCAAGGGCATCAAGCTGGTATCTTGCAGATCCGTCCCAAAGATGAGAGCAGTTTTAGTTTTTCACAGAGCTTTGCTATTGCTTCGTATCGAAATATTCTCATGCAAAAGAATTTATACATGTATAATGGTTTTCGTGACCCGGGAAAACTAATTTTCTAAACGCCATCCTAGTTTCCATTTCACAACCAATTTGAGGGAAGATTGTTTGGGTAACCAATCGGAACTAACTCTTTGATAGATGCGACGTTTTATATTGCCTTGAAAGACAGAGATTTTAGTCTAAGAATTGTAAACAAAAAATATGTAATAAAATAGGACTGGCATTTTTTTCGGCCAAAGAATCAACATTGCCATTCGACGGCAATGTTGCATGTAATTTGGGGTTATCAAAACGCCTAATTGACACTTTTCATGGCACTTTTCTGGCTTTTACCACGGCCAGAGGTTTTGTCATACAACATGGCAATGCCGCCAGTTCTTTGGGCACACTTCCAGTCGACAGCGATGTGGAGGATTTTTTTGACGACATTTTTTAAGTTTCATTTAGTTTGGAGTTTTTGTTTTAATTATAGTTATTTAAGTCCTTCTAAATTATGTATGTGAATGTTTGTGATGGTGTACGGTATGTTTGTTACTCTTTCACGCAAAAACTGCTGAACGGGTTTTAAGGGTCTACTACCCGCTAAGTGGCGCTCTCATTGAACGTATCAACTCATTGAACATCGGAGTACCAAAAACGGCCGTTTTTGACACTTTTGCCTACTACTTTGGATACGAAACATTTTGAGACCTGTTTTAACAACGTAAACATACTTTATCCTTTCTGTAACAAATGTGACGTTGGATTCTTTAATATTTATTTTCTATGCTATGCTACGATTTTTTATTCAATGAGGGCGCCACTTTGCCGGTAGTAGGGCTTTAATGAAACTTTATAGTAATATTGCTTGTACATCATATTAACACATATACCTACTATTATTTATAAAGGGGGTAGTATTAACCCTTATAGTCCCGATGACAACCCGGGTTGTCATCGGACTTCTTCGACAACCCGGGTTTGTCCGCGGATCTTAAGAGGTACTCGTAGGAGGCTGGTTTTTTTTTGTTTTCAAACTCAGTTGAGTTTCG
This sequence comes from Polia nebulosa, assembly GCA_951329385.1. Classification (NCBI taxonomy): domain Eukaryota; kingdom Metazoa; phylum Arthropoda; class Insecta; order Lepidoptera; family Noctuidae; genus Polia; species Polia nebulosa. Next base: position 6,584,309 of record OX589609.1, read on the forward strand.
GATCCTAAGAGGTTAAATTTTTTTCCAAGAAAACGTTAACCTTGGGTTGTCGAAGAAGCCCGGTGACAGCCCGGGTTGTCATCGGGACTATAAAGGCTAATACCACGCGGGCGAAGCAGCTGACAGAAGCTAATATTCTACAAGTAACGAATAAATAAATTAAACTTCTAAAATAATTAAAATAAAAACGAAAATATAAAACAGAAAACAAAAATTTCCCGAAAGTTTTGAGGAACCCCAAAACCCAGCACGACGGTTGAATGAGCGTCCGAGAAAGATGCTCATCCGTTTCCCATTTAGCTTGTTTAACTTAAAGACCTGAATGAAAAATACATTAAACATTTTTCCTCTTACCATTGCGTCTTTAGAAAAAGTTGCGAGTCTACCTTTGCGAATTTTATTATATTTTTTACGCATTTAATTGTCCTGTTTCGTGATCGATCGTTTTGGCACTTCGGCTTTTTTCGGATTCTCCGATGCTGATGGTAATTTTGTGTTCCTTGTTTTTTTTGTTTTTCAAGTACTGTTAAAGTTTCATTCAATTGTAATGTCGGCGAGGACAAGTTCTTGCTTATGTTTAAATTGATGTTGTTTTGTTTTCAGACTTATTTATTTCATGCTGTGTTGTATGATTCTTGATAAAGAATAATATGGACCAACCCTTCTTTCTTTTCTACAGAAAAACTGAAAAGGTCGTTCCAAATAGTTTATATATAGTTTTCTTGTGTTTTTATTAGTGTGGTATGTTTCTATGTGACGAAATCTTTGAACGTGATTTTCGCCCACTTCAAAACGTCGGATTGAATTGAAACTTCGCACACTTATCAAAGACCGATGACAATGAATGGTTAGCTAAGTGACGTCATTCTAAATCCAATATGGCGGACGCCCAAAGATGGCGGACTAGTTATTTTTTATGCACTTCCATGATTTATGGATATCAAATGAAAGTGTTTGCTGAGGAAAATACGAAAAATAAAGCGTGCTTTTTTAGGGTTCCATACCCAAAGGGTCCAAACGGAGCCCTATTGTTATCACTCACGTGTCCATCTATCTGTCCGTCCCTCGTCTGTCTCAAAATTTGCCAGTTTTTTTTTACCGTATTCAAAATTATTATAACAATACTGCTAACATCATTTCAGATGTAGCAAGATTTTCTTTTTCATTGGTCATGATCGTGATTTAAAAGTCGTTGCATCGACTTAGGCGCTTTAATTTGTGTATTAGTTTATCACCACTGCTCTCAAAACGGTGAAGGCAAACATCGTGAGGAAACCGGGATGTCCTAGAACCAAAACTTCAATGATATGTGACATCTAACTCGTATCGGACCCGCATGGTGGATTACAGCCGAAACTCTCTCACAGCTGCGGACGGCGAGTAGTGGGTAACTCGCCGTCCGATCAGCTCCAGACTCGAGAGTCGACGGCTCGTAGTTTTCCACGCGCGCCTCAAAGAGTAGTCAGCAAAGGACGGGGCCTGCCACGGCCGATGCCTGCCCGGGGGTGGAGGATAAATTCGAAAGAGTTATCTCGCCCCTGGGCACTCAAGGCAGGGAGGAACAGGGGTGGGTTTTAGTCAGTAAGAGTCTGACACGCCCTTCCACTCCACCCTAGAGCGGAAGAACACATAGGATGATTTCCCACCCCCCAAAAAAAAAAAAACCCTCTCACAGAGAGGAGTCCTGTGTACCAGCGGTGGGAACATTAAAAAGGCTAATTTTACTATTAGAAGTCTTCTTTTGTTTACTGCTTATAATAGCGGCTATCATCACTAAACAAGATAACTTAGATAGGTTCTAACAACATTTTTTTTTTGTCTTTGTTAGTCTCGCTTTCAATTTAATCACTACCACACCTGATGGTAAGCGATGCTGTGGTCGACGATGGAGCACGCTTGCCTAGAAGTAACTTATATACTATTCAATTTTAGGATTCCGAACCTGAAGGGTCGAAACGGAGCCATATTGCTATCACTCACGTGTCCGTCTGTCCGACGTCTGTCACAAAATTTTGTTTCGAAGAACTTTTTAACTTGCCGTTGACCAATGTACTCGAAATTTGGGATAATAAAAGGGCCCACCTATGAAATCAGCGTTTTGTATGGAGAATTTTAAAGAAGTTGCATTTTTTAAACTAACATTTTCTTAATTTATTTAAAAACTATGAACACTAATGTTTTAAAACTTTTATGCAATAATGTATAAAAACTAAGATAGCGTATGCCACTTAGATTAAGCAATAAAAATAATGGTTAAGTTAAATCAAATGTAGTGGTAATTTCTGCTAGCAAAAAGACGAGGCATTTTTAAGGTAGTTTTTTGTTTAAAAAACTATAACTAATAAGGTATTTTTACTATTGGCAGTTGTCTATGGCGGTCATTATTCGATATAATATCAAGCAATTGATGAATATTTTAATTCATAGAAGTGACGAGGTTCTCTATTTGTGAGGACCCAATATTTATTACTAAGTATATTTTAATAACAAATACCAATATAAATCCGATTTTACTTTGATAATTCCCCCATTTGGTACGGAACCCTAAATGTGCAAGAGCGTGTCGGGCTCTTGGCCGGTTTTTTCATCTCTTGGCAGGTTTTTCGATCATTAGTGACTGCACGACTATTTTCCTTTCGTGGTCGGCGAGTTTCTAGTATTCGCAAAGGCATGCCTTTTGACCTGCAGCGTGTAGAAATATATTACCTTTAGTTAGGTTGGTATATCTCTGTGCCAAATTTCATCAAGATTCGTTCAGCCGTTCTGGCGTGATTTAGTAACAAACATTTCTGTCCATCCAAACTTTCGCATTTTTATTTTTTTAAAAAAAAACGTTGCCCCCACTAAGAATTACTCCGGTATCGTGGGTGCGTTCACAAACATGTACATGCACATACACAAGACACCCAGACCCGGAACAACTATCTGAAGGTCATACAAATATTTTTTCCGTGCGGGGATCGAACCCGCGCAGCGCAGCAGCCGAACGCTCCACCACTGCGCCAACCGTGCCGTCAAAATTTATGATATTAGTAGAATAACCAATACAAGAAAAAGCATATTAACTATTGTATATCATTAATTTGATTTTATGAGGTACCTAAGGAGGTAAGACTTGATTAATATTACAGGTAATGAATAAGGATTTTCTTCTTATAATGTTCATTTTCTTATTATACAGGGTGTAACGGCCTTTTCGTTACTGTTGATGTGGTCGTAATTTAAGAACCGGTTCTACCCATGGAAATTAACAACTTACTTGAAAAAAAAGAAAATTCCCAAAAAAAAATTGGACTTTCCATACAAAGTTATCATCAGCTGATCAATATTTTTATGACAGATAAATTTTTTTTTGAGAATTTCCTCAGGTCTTCTTGAATAAAGTTGTTCATATCGATCGGCAGATGCAGTTCTTAAAAAATGACCACACCTTTCCGTTACAACCTGTATAGATATCAAAAACCAATTATTACATTGGCGTTCGTTTGTTCAATCCTACTACTCGATTTTAACAGCTCCGATATCATTGAAGAATCACAAAAAGCGATAAATAGGCAATGAAAATTTAACACGATGAGCAACTTTACCGATTAATTTATCATTAACAAGGCGATGAATCGATTAAATAAAAATCAACGGTGTAACGAATCGATTTTTTGTATTGATTACTATTTTAATCGATGAATGAAGCTTACAGAGCCTGTCAATTAAAGTTGCGTACACACTCAGCGACTTTGGTTGCCGGCGACTTAAAAATGGCCTGCGGACTTGATAAAAAATATAATCTGTGATTTAAAACCGCTGCAAATCTAATAAATTGTTGGTAAAAAAGGCTCAGATTCAGTTTCACTATGTTAAAAAAAGGATTTATAAACTTCAGTGACCTTTCTAAAGATTTTAAAAGCTACGTACTTATACATTGTAGCTTAAGGCTCTACTACCCGCCAAGTAGCGCCCTCATTGAATAAAAATCGTAGCATAGCATATAAAATACAGATTAAAAAACGCAACATAGGATTCTTTAATCTTTATTTTCTCTATGCTACGATTTTTTATTCAATGAGGGCGCGACTTGGCGGGTAATAGAGCCTTAAGCTCTAACACTACGTATACCAAAATTGGGGACTTTTCAGAAGAGCAACAAAACTGAGTTACGCCGTTTGGCTTTTCTGTACAAGACTGCCAAAAGTATTGTTTTTGGTGTTGAATAGGGATGTTTTTATATAAAAAATATTAATTCTATTTAGTCCGTAAGATAGATTATAAAAAAAAATCGGACACGTACTTTTCGCTTTACCAAACCAATAAAAAATGACAAAGATAATACGCATCAAAGTTTAGGAGTGGGGCTTGTTACGTCACTAAACGGTACAAAGTGTATCTGAGTGTGACGTCACGCGAAATTTCAACGCACTGTATTATCCTCATTTTTTGTTTATGTGATAAAACAAAAATGCGTATCTAATAGTTTTTTGGTAGTCTAACTGACGGATTAATTAGATTTTTTTAGGAAACCAGCCTATTATCCGTCACTACATGGTTAAAATCCTGGTCTATGATTTATCAGTCGCTGCGTCTTTCGATTACCTATTGAATGACATAAGTATCGTAGTTTAATGTGGTGTTAAATTTAAATATAACAATTTACGAGTACAATAGTACGACTTTACCAAAATAAACATTGTTCAGTAGACTGAACTGTTAATTATAAATACTTGTACTCCTAGCACTTTTGTATAGTGGCTCGCCAGTGAGTTGCTAGCAACTAAAGTCACTGCATGTGGACCTAACTTAATGCTCTTAGATGAGTGCATCAAAGGGACGTAACGTCGTTTAATTCATTGGTAGTAAGCTTATTGATTTCTGAAAGGCGTTTCAATGCTTGGTTTTTTATTATGGTGTACGTAGGTGCAGAGGCGGCCTTAACCGTTGCGAAGCCCCGGGTGGCAGATCTTTGCTAAGCCCTTGTTATTTTTGCAAAGTATGTGAATTAAAAGTGGGTATTAAAGTCATACGAGTAAATAAGTACTAAATAACTTTTTTAATTAAATATTGTAAGTATTAGAAGATTTTTTTGAATGAACAATAATACATACGATGATGATATATACAGTGATGGTATACCTAAGAACTAAATGCCTTGTACTTAATGCCTATTCACACGGGTTTGAAAATGTTGTTTACTGCTTTTCAATAATCCGGTAGTGAATGGTTTAGAATAGCAAGAGCTGAAAACTGATCTCACCTCATCGAATTTGAGGAATACGATACTTATCATTCTATTAATATAAACTTTACCTATGAAATTAAAACGATAAAAAGTAACTAAAAAGATAAAATTAAAAGTGTCAAAGTATAGATTTTTTTATTCGAGTTTTAGCGCGAGGCCCCTACAAGAGGGAGGCCCTGGGCGGATGCCCTGCTCGCCACCCCTTAAGGCGCTATTAACTGTCAACGACCATGAGTGGTTAGCTTGCGTACTCTGTGCTGAGCTCACGTAACGCGTTGCATGTCCACCCAGTAATAGGAGTCGCCCATCAAGGAGCGTTGTCCAAAATTAGACGCATTATTAGTTTATTATACATAAAACAAAAAGTATTATACTAAAACACGTATACTAAAATATAAATAATTAAATGATCTGTTAAGTTGTGAAGGTTTCATAAAAATATGCTTTATAGTTTTTGCGTGATTCTCAATTTTTTAAACGCATTAGTCATAACTTTACAAATGAATTACACAATGTTATAAAAATATAATTTCAAATATTCACATATCAAATTCCAAAAAAAATTGTTTAAAATAACATATATTTTTTTCAAAAAAATAAAACCAGTCGTTTAGACGTGATTTTCAGCTAAAAATCATTAAAAGTCGTATAACAGCGCCTGGACGAAGGGAACGTATGGCCGAGCGGTCTTTTTTTGTTTTTCATTTGTTAGCTTTTTAATGTAGAAGGATTGTTTATTTTGTATGTGTATTATGGTTTATTTTTCTCGATACTAAATAAAAAAGAGGTTGTAGAATGTTGCTTATCTCTATGGTAATGTATCTTATTTATGCGCGATATTTTCATACTATGACTCGAAAAGAACTGGGTAATCAAAAAAAGCTAAAACAAAATTGCAATTCCCACAAAATAGGGTTTACCAATTCACAAAAAGGAACGGAAAACCGGTATCAACTGTACTGAATCCAACATTACATTTATACAATCGTCGAGAAATGTTTCCTTTTAAAACGTTTTTTGCCGATCGAGAATTTCTGAACGCAGCGCGCACTGAATTATGTATTGTGCGCAAGAGTTGATGAGGGCGATTCGATATTTGAAATGTGGGTTCCGTTCCTTTTTAAATTTATGCCCTTATCTTTGTTGATGATCGGCATTTAAAAGTGTGATGTGGTTTTATATTATTATTACCTTAAGAGTTGAAGGTGATTGGAAATTCATGTGTAGTCAACTTTATGACGTCTTTCAAAGAGCTGGTTATTAATTTTGAAATTATACTTTTGCAGCAGAGAATAACCTACTTTTGGCGGTGGCTTTAAATTATCGTGGACTGCGTAAAGTATCATTCGCTAAACTTTAGTGATATTTCTGTAAATCAAAACATTAAAATGATACCTATCTATTACTGCGTTACAATAAGTATATTTATGGATGTTTTAATTCTATGAATACTCTTTATTAAGTACACCATTTAAAATACAGAAAAATACAAATAAGTTTGTGTCATAGTTAATTACTATTTTTTTAACTTCACGTATATAATGGTATAACAATATATAAAATAATACATAGGTTTTAACAAAAATGATGTTACCGTCCTTCTAATCTATAAAACTTCCTCAAGAAGTAGTTTCATCCAAAACCAATCGTTTACCTATTTCTTATACATAATAGGCATACCAAAACGTGATCAAAGACACGATATTTTTTTCTGTAAATAATTGGTATTATTATCCATACATCCATACCACATATCAATAAAGTTTATAAAAACAATTTTATAATAGTAGTATCGTGTGTGTCCTTCTTAATATTGTTAGTAAACATAATTGATTCGTAGCGATGGAATTTCAGTTCAATTGGATCATAGTCGTTTGAACCCGACTAAAAATAGATCGACCTCTTTCTAAGTAAGTTGCGACTCTGGAGATTGAATAGAAGGATGACCAGACCAACATTTTTCGTAGCTAAGCTTAAAGAACAGCAATATCAATAATATACTTTAAAAATATATATACATATATAATAATTTTTGAAGATAAGGCAAACAAGGCCAAATAGATTTTAATTGAGCAGTGAGAGTTTATAATCGAACTAGCAAAAATAATAATAATATTGTAATCTTTTAACTACGTTTCAAAGTCGTTTTTAGTCTTCATTTGACGTCCACTGGTACAAATGTATTATACACAGATACCATTGTACCGATAGTTGTGGCAGTCAATGGCTGCCTAGCCAGGAGCCTCGACCAACACCTCAGGAGGCTGTAGCGGATAAATTCTTAAAATGAGTTACCGCACCCCTGGGCACTCATGCAGGGAAGGAACAGGGGTGGGTTTTAGTCAGCAAGAGACTGACATGCCTTCCCGCTCCAACCAGAGCGGGAGAAGTCATTGGATGATTTCCCATCTCACAAAAAAAGGAGGCTTTTGTTAGACGACTGGATAAAGGGCTTGATTCAGAAAGTGGTACTCTTGAACAGAGCTGTTACTATAAGACGGTTCCTCTCTTATGGAGCCCTGACCGCCGGCAGCTTGGACCCTGTTCCAAGTTATTTTTTAGGCCACAGAAACCTACAACCTGCAAAAATCTACGCAGGGATTATTACCAGGTAGAGTTTCGTGAGGCTCAAAGATTTATATTTGACTTTAAAGAACCCTAAAAAGTAACAGAAGCATTGGTATTTTTGTTTATTTGCAATAATTAATTCGTTTTTACTGTCCAATGTGAATTAAAATTTAAACAGTCGTAATTATCATTTTCAACAGCGCCACATATTTTTTTGTGTTCACATTTTGAAACAGTTTTGGTATCCATTTGTGAGTCGACCGGTTCTAGTTGGTTTACTTTTTCTAGGACCACTTTTATCCTTAAGCTCGATATGGTGCGGTTGAAAAAGGACCAAATATTTGTCACAGTAACAAAGATGGTCCTTGCGAGCATTTATTTTTAAAACTTTAATGTATTGAGCATTCTTTTCTTTGGCTAGTTTGGTGATCAAAAGTTCAGTTTTATCTTCGTGATGAGAATTAGGTTTTCCCTTTGGCTCCCGTGACCACAAATACTGAGTATTTTTTGGGGACAAAAGTAGCCACTCATCGATACCATTAGCTTTCCGAGATCATCATTTACAAACGTATAAGCAAACGATCTTACATCTTGATTAGAAAATTTATTGTATACTCAAGCTGTGCCCCGCAGTTTCACCCGCGTATTTTCTATTTATTCTATTTATAGAACTGTTTTTTAAATGTTCTTTAAAGTCTTAGGAAGACTTCAACGAATAGATTTAAAAAAGTTTATTGAAATGTTCTTAATTTTTGCGCTTAGCAACACATTAAGCCATTCAAATTTATTTATATAGATACTAGCTGCGCCCCGCGGTTTTGCCAGCGTAGACCGGGATAAAAAGTAGCCTATGTGTTAATCCAGGGTATAAGCTATCTATGAACCAAATTTCATTCAAATCGGTCCAGCCGTTTCATCGTGAAGAAGTAACAAACACACACACTCACAAACTTTCGCCTTTATAATATTAGTGTAATACAGATATGTAGCTTAGTTCAATAGTTTACCTAGGTTTTAATTTAACATTGGTTTACAACCGAAAATAGGGACTCGAAACTAGGTTTCTAAATATAGGCGAACGTTTGCAAATCCGTTTGTATCGTTAGAACCAGCTTATCTTGTCTATCACATGTCCTTATGATTGATACGTGCTCCCATTCCTGCGTCAGAACACCAGAAATACAAGAGTATTTAGACCAATTTTGAGCCAAATACTTAAATGATACGTATAGCTTCTTGTTTTCACTCAACTGTAACTTTCTTTGAATAAATGGTATTAATAATTCACTATGGGTACAGCTAAGAAGTGGAATTCCTTGCCGAAGTCTGTTTTTCCTGATAGCTACAACTTAGGGGTATTTCAGGGTCGCGAGACGATCTCCGGCCACCGTAGACACAGGCCCGCGAACGGTGAGTAATGGGTAGCTCACCGTCCGATCAGCACCAGGCCCGAGAGTCGACCGTGCGTAGTGTTCCACGCGCACCTCAACAAGATGTCAGCAACCACTGACGAGGCCCATCATGGCCGATATTAGAGATACCGCGCCCCTGGGCACTTAGGCATGGAAGGAACTGGGGTAAGTTTTAGTCAGTAAGAGTTTGACACGCCCTCCCGCTCCAACCGAAAGAAGATAAAGAGCGGGAGAAGTCATTGGATGACTTCCCACACCACAAAAAAAGGGGTATTTAAGTCAAGAGTGAATACGTTACTTCTAGGAAAGCAAGTTCATTAATGATAAAAAAATGTTTTGCTACTCTACGAAAAATGTGTTGCAACTCTACGAAAACTGTGTTGCAACTCTACGAAAAATCACCGAAACAAACTGAGAGAAACCTCTCAGTTTGTTTCTTTAGAAGTTCAGACAATATCTTCGTCAGATCAATCATTGACGGCTATGCAGATTAGTGTCTGAAATGGTTACCTACGTACTTTGACTTCCAAAAATTGTAGGACACTTATTTGTTGCAAATTATTAAAAAAATGTATTATAAACAACTAATATACACACTTATAAAATACTTTTTAACCAAAATACTATAAGTTACATAAAACAAAAATACTTAATTGTAAAAAATATTCAGTCCGAAATATAGACCAAATCCCTTCAGTAAATAACATTACAAAATTAAAATTAATCTAGAACTCGACACAGATTTCAAAGCACCCATAAGCCACGGACTCTATAAATCAGAGAATTTACATGCCCACAAAATTAATCTATGCAACAATGCGTCTGGATAAAAAGGTGGGCACGACGGTAGCATCCGAAGGATTTGAATATATTTCATATTTATTAGGATAATCCTCTTACGGGGACTATGGGCATGGCTCAGCGAACTCAACTTCGTGATTTGATGGTTTATTGAGGTGGTTTTGTTAGCGGTTGGCTTGGTTGTCTATTTTAGACTCTGTTGGATTTCTAGTCTTCTTTTTCTTTGAGATTTTTTATAAAATCTGTTGTGGTATATTGCATTTAAAAAATAATTTGCGTAACCAAGTCAGCACTTCCCTTCCAAACATGACCTTTTACAAAAAAGCTAACAATTTTACTCCTACTTCTGCGTTGTACAACTAGTTTATATTATATTGGTTTTTTTTTTTAATTTGTTTTATTATCGTAAATATTTAAGAGATGAGATTTGAGCGAGATTAAAAGAATAATATGCAAATTTAATACAATTTAGTATTTACTCAGTATTTCATATTTTACTTTATCCATATTTCATTTGAAACTCCATCAATTAATTTCACTAGTATTGTGATCCACATTGGCATTGCAGTCACATTTTGCAACATCCAGAACAGAGGATTACCAAACTAAATTTTTACACTATTTTCCTGAGCACGGATAAAGGCACACAACACCCAGCATTCAGAAAGCAAACAGATGAAACTCGGCGCATCTCCAATTAAAATTGAATTGCTAGTTTTTGGAACTTATGAATATCTAGGCTACATAGTCGAGCTTCGCCCATCGCTTTTGCATTTGGCATTCTGAAAAAAACAAATTCAACAGTTTCGCCTCTCTCAATACGACTGAGCCAAAATACGAATGCACTCAGAATAAATATGTTTCAGAGAAAAGTTCTTTTAAACCAAACACGATTGTGAATTGCTATTTCAGGTTTCCTTTGGATTTGAAAGTTTTATTTTTGTTTTCTTACGCGCAGATGAAATGCAATTTCCATTAAAAGTATTTCAAACTGAACTAGGTAAACTTTTTTGATGAAAACGGTATATCTGTAGATACAAGCATCTATTGATGCGTGGCTAAAAATAGAACTAATGCCGCAATATCTTTTTTTTTTAATACTATTTCCTTACACAACTTCATAAATGTTTAACAATATTCCGGGGACTGTTGGGAAACATTATGAAGTTGAAGTAGTTGCTGTTGTTTCGTTGTTATTTGTGTTGGTAAAACAACAAAACATATAACAACAACAATTTCATAATGTTGAAGTGTTGGGACACTGTCATCTTATAGTAGTCATAACATATTACTTATCCATCAAAATTGGGATCTGCATGGGTTGATCTAGGGTTATAGGCACCTAAATCTTGTAAAGCTATATCCTAATACTTAGGTATTAGGATATAGATATCTTTATTTTAGACTTTGACTGTTTACCCAAACTTTTTACTGTAACTTGCATCAAACTGTAATTTTAATCTTCTCTTTTTCCACTACCCGTTTAAGTTAACCATAACTCAAATTAGGATCCTCGTGGATTGATCTACCTAAATCTTGTAACCCTATATCCTAATAGTTATCTGTATTTTAGACTTAGACTGTTCACCTAAACATTTTTTCTTGCATCAAACTGTAATTGTAAGTTAATAACCTTCTCTTTTTCCATTAAACTTAGGTACCCGTTTATGTTACCCATTAATCATTGAATATCAACTTTGAGAACCACAGGTAAAATAGACTGGTAGCCAGAATATGAAAGAGTATTTTTGTCGGCAATCACGTAAGCCGTTGTACACTTGAGTATTTGAAGAAAAAAAAAATTAATCTCGTAACCGAACTTTGAAAGATTAATTCAACTTTTTTTCACTCCCTAAGGGACGACATTTTATATTTATATAAGATACTTTTATTCAGTATATTGCCGTTGGTTATAAGCTAGTTAGATGAGGAATTAGTAAAGTATAAGTACCTAATAGAGTGGGAGTTTTAGAAAATATATCAAGATTTATCGAGATTTTATAGGGAATAATTTAAGTATGTGATCATGAAAGTGTGAGTAGGAAAGCTTTGTTTATTAAGCCTACTAAATATTCATAGATACTTTAGACATATTTTTTGTTTATTTTTAAGTATAGGTAATTACTGCTGATCACGGAATCAATGGCTGCTGGTATTATAATATCTGGAAATTATGAGTTTAGATTTTTTTCTGTCAACATTATCAATTAATAATTGTATGTTAGAGTTATATTTTTGAAATAGTTTCCTAAAGCAATTTCATTTTCTACTCCCAAGACCATGTCACAAAAAAAGACCACACTTACCTACTGGCGGCCGCCATTTTGTTTTCCCTTTTCAAAGTTCACAGTATAATCTATATCACTTCGGCTGTCAAGACTAATCTAAAAATACCTCAGTTGTTAAAATCCATCCAGCCGTTTAGGTTAAAAGGCGTGCCAAAGAAATAGACATATACCTAAACATACCAACATACACTCGAAAAACATAACCCTCCTTCTAGAGCAGAAGGGTAAAATATCGATACTCGTTCCTCATTACATCTGCGTAGTTTTGCTAAGTTATGCCCTGTATGAAGCAAAATAGTTACCATACTGGCAACAAAGAATTAATAATGAAAACATTGTTACCATACTGGAGATACACAGGCTAACAGCCTTTACTGTACTTTACCGTATGTGGATAAATTGCATGAAGAGTTTCCATACCTGCAACAAAAATGAAAATAAAGTTAGCCATGTTTTAATCCCAACAGTATTCTCTCACAAAAATACTTGTAATTACAGTTACTAGGTATGTGTCGTTAGATATAATATTTTTTACCAACTTTAAAAAGAGAGGAGGTAGTGCGTGTGAAGTCATATTTCAGGACTCATTTAGGTGCCATTCATAGGGTGTAATATAAATGTGTGTGTCATATTTTAAACACTGCTTATGCCCGAGGAAAATAACAACTTTCTTCAAGGAAAACTAAGGAAAATACCAAAAAAAAAAATACATAGTTATCATCAGCTGATCTGACCTTTTTTGTGACTTGGCAGTTTTCCCTTCTACCAGATTTGAAAGGTTTTTAACTTACTTAATTTTGAATGGATTCTAAAAATCCTTTCTATTTTTGATTTTGAATAAAGTAAATTTTTGATATAAATAATTTAAAAAAATAAGTACGACAATTAATACCCTATTTCTGTGCTTGTTTGTTCCTTCCTACGCTACGAACGAGCCCAGATAATGGTCTAAACCTCACCCATAGCTTTCCATTAGGCGAGATTGATGACAAGAGCTGGCTCAATACAAATTTTAAATAGGAATCTTTACACCCTCATTATAAGTTTCACATCAAAAAACATTTTGACCCACCACCACGCTACACAAAGACTCCCCTTATTCCCAAACTGAACCACCCATCTGTTCTAAAGGAAGTAAATTGCATCATCTGTAACTATAAGGCCCCGGCCACGATGAGGAGTATTCGCGGGTGCGAAGTATCAAACGTATTATGTTACCAGCGCGTGACGGAGCTGCCTCGCTAGCGAGAGATCTTCTATTGTTTTAAGGCTTTTTTTTTCAATGCTCTCTCGAAAAAAGCGTGCAGATGACGCAGATTTTCATCGGCTCTTACAGATAAATTACATATAAAAATAATAGTTAGTAATCTACATGATATGATACGACGTAATTTTGTTTAGCCATAATTTTTCTATCGGTATCACATAATAAGAAAAAAAAAACACCAAATCAGCTCCAAATCGTTGAGATGAAACCATTTTACTCCTTAATTTTTTATCAAAAGAGTATAAAAAATATCTACTGCTTTGCAATACAAAGGAAAAAAAATATTTGGTTTTGTTACTTTTGAAAAACATGTATTGTTTTTATTAAAAATAAATTAAAAATGCGCCTATTTAGGGACAGCGCTCCTTGATGGGCGAGTCTTATTAATGGGTGGACGTACGACGCGTTGCATGAGCTTAGCATAGAACACGCAAGCTAACCACTCAAGACCATTGGCATTTAAGCCTGTGCTATAGGGTTTAAAACCAAGCTAAAACCAAGGTCACCTTGAAAAGAAGCGAGTGGGGCGTTGCCGTCTACACTGTTTAAAACAAACTCCAAACCTCAAGTATTGGTTTACAATGCACGCCTTTCTACCAAGGGCGTTTAGAGGTCATACGCTCATACTATATTTGGTTTTAAACCACCGTCACCGCTTGTTTATTCTGGACAAGACCTAGTGCGTCGTAACGTAGCAGCCTCGCTATCAAGCGATCGTCTAGTGTTATACCTTTAGGAAACACGTCTAATCCTCTATAGCCCACTACAAAAACTCGCGATGCACTGTGGCCCGCGCCCGCCACCGCACCCGCTCCCGCCTTTATCCCTGCACTCTGAACAAAGCCTAAAGCCGCTATCAAAGAGTAGGGGCTTGTAAAGTAAATAAAAGAGGCGCAGGCACCTGACTTTAGACGATAACTATCAAATAAATCAACAGTTCACGCCGTAAATCCATCACTGGACGGGCCATAAAAACGACACTGATTTTAGAGTTCCGTAGCGTTGATAGACTAACTTGTTTGGCTTTGGAGAAGAGTTAGTTTGTTTATAACATGTACTTAAACTTGAAAGTAAAAACTATATTAAGGTAGCCTTTTTTTATTTATTTTGGCCTACTGTTTATATTTAATTCGATAAGTTTTATATATTGGCAGTGCAATGAACAGTGGTGGCCCAGTGGTAACGGGCGCGACTTACAAGTTGTAGGTCGGGTTCGGACCCAGGCCGGCTTTTTACTTTGAGTACCTAAATTATTTTTATCACCATTGTTCTCAAAACGATGAAGGAAAACATCGTGAGGAAACCGGCGTGTCCTTGGAACCAAAACTTCTAAGACATGTGACATTCACCAACCCGCATTGGGCCCGCGCGGTGGATAACGACCCACACCTTCTCACAGAGAGGAAGCCTGAGTCCCAGCAGTGAGAACATTATAGGCTGATTATACTATGCTATGGTACTAGTAGGTAAAACACCCGTAATTAATTGAGAAGTAGACTAAGAGAGAAGTGTGGAGGGAGGTGACATGTGGCACCGACCGCCAATAATTTGGGTTAAGGGCAAGAGACATAAGAATTTTTGACGTGAAAACTTCTTTAGGCGCGTTGGGCATTTTTGAAATGGGAAAACCAATTGAACTCGCCACCGACACCGACACTGACATCGATACCGACACCGACACCGATGCCGACACCGACATCCGGACGAAGTGGACGGATTAAAGTGAAAACTTTTTTAGGTGCGTTGGGCATTTTTGTTCAATTTTTCACTTCTGTCGGCACTCCCGGAGTGCCACTCTTTTTTTTATTCTTTCTTTATTTAATAAAAAACAAGACTAGGGTTTATAACAAAGTGACAGTTTTGTAGCATAGCGTAGCAAAGCGTAGAAAATAAACATTACAAAATCCTATGTTTGGTTTGTTACAAAGAGCTTAAGGTATTTTTACGTTGTTGAAACAGGACTCAAAGTCTTTCGTATCCAAAGTAGTAAGCAAAAGTGTCAAAAACAGCCGTTGATACGAATTTTTATTCAATGAGGGCGCCACTTACGGGGAGGTAGGCCCTTAAGGGAGGCTCAGTCGAGGTTGAGTCGAGTGGAGGAAATGACTTAGAATATAATTACAACACTGTAAGAGAAAGTGGTGAATTAAGTTTAATAATATAGATAGACAAATAAAAAAAGCTCCATCATTTAACTATATGTATACATGCCCAGCCCCGAAATCGACTTACAAACAAAAGCAGTTTAAACCTTAAACTTTGCTAGTAAATATATTCGTAAATAGTTCCACCGAAAATAAGCCGATTTAATTCAAAACAACAAAGAACTTTACTCGAAGAGACAGAAAATAAACAAACTTAACAAACAGAACCCACTCACAAAGTTCGATAAAGAATTAACCAGATTTATATCTCAAACTTTAAAAGTAACAACAAAGCTGTTAGTAAAGTATAATCAGCTTAACAATTAACTCCGTATCCAATTACCAAAGATATTATCGTGTTTGATGCTGCACATTCCATTGTTTGTTTAGTTGGAGGAATCAACCCTTTTAGAGTAGGCAGCGATGGAGTGAAGAAATATTGCTTAAAAAAAAATTCAAAAACCCGACTGCAAAATGATACCAAACAAATTCGAGCAGAGTGATGCAGTTGGTGGTACATATTTGATTTAGTTCAGTCACAGATTGAATGACATCAATTGCATCAGATTGCAAGTAGCACAGTATATCTATACAAGTATAAGAACATCTATTATCGGTATATATATCTGTTCAATAAGCTGAGGAGCTCGTGGCTAAAGTAATAACAGCCGCACGGGTCGATCCATCAGGTTAAGTTACGCTTGCCGGGGTTGGTCTTTACATACCGAGACTCCTCCGTGCCTCGGAAAGCACGTTAAGCCGTTGGTCCCGGCTGTCAATCGTGGATCTTTGACAGTCGTTATGGGTCGTCAGAAGCCTGAAAGTCTGACATCCAGTCTTACCAAGGGGTATCGTATTACCCAGTTACTGGATTGTGGAGGTCAGGTAATCAGTCGCTGCATGTAAAATACTGGTATTCAGCTGCATCCGGTTAGACTGGAATCCGACCCCAAGATAGTTGGGAAAAGGCTAGGCAGATTTGATATCTGTTCAATAAGCTGAGCAGGTGTCACACTTTTACTGAAGATGATAGCTCCGATCAAAAAGGTCGACTATGGTGGTCACATTACCAACATTTCCGATCGGAGCTTTTATTCGTCCCTCCTAGATATAAACTTTTATTGAACGCCTCAGGGTGAGGCGAGAAATACGAAATTCGGAGAGAAAAGGATATTACTATCCACACATACGTCACACAAAATCCGTAAAAAATACTAATAATAAATTTCCCCTTAAAATTTAAATAACTGACCTTTTCACCCGCATATTTAAGAAAACAAATAAAACACAACATCCTTATACAGAAGTCATAAAAAACCTGCCAAGTGCGAGTCGGACTCGCGCATGAAGGGTTCCGTACCATCGTACAAGATTTAATACTATGTTGGTTTTTCCATTATTAAGATCGAGCAAGAAAAGCCAAAAAAAAAAACAGGTTTCTAATAAGGGAGCCTCCTTTTATTTCTGATTTATTTTTATTATTTGTTGTTATAGCGGCTACAGAAATACACATTTTGTGAAAATTCAAGTGTCTACCTATTACGGATCATGACTTTATGAGATACAGCCCGCTGACAGACAGATGGACGGAAGGACGGATAGCGGAGGCTAAGGGCCGATTTTACCAATTCTAAACGCCCAGTTTTCGACGTTTAAGCTCGCTTAAACGCATTTAGCCGCTGTCATAAAGCTGAAGAGTTTGTTTGTTTGCTTGGTTGAACGCGCTAATCTCAGAAACTACTGGATCGAATTGAAAATATATATTTGTGTTGAATAGTCCATTTATCGAGGAAGGCTATAGGCTATATAACATCACGCGACCAACAGAAGCGAAGCATCAATGAAAAATGTGGCAAAAACGGGAAAAAAACTTCCTTTTGAAAGCTTCAGTTGCATGCGCTGCGTAAACGGTTAAAGTTACCCAAACAATTATGTATGACGTAATTTTTCTGCTTTTAAAGTTCTAAAAAAAGTCGTCGACAGCGTATGGCTATCTTTTAAAGTTAACTCACTATAATCTTTTTTATAGTTTTTATTTTTTACGCTAAGCTTAGTTCAATAAAACTTAGTTTATAGAGTGAATGGTGAAATCGGTCGTTAGTAATAGGGTCTCGTTGGTTACCCTTCGGATACAGAACCCTAAAAACAGTTTGGAATAGCATATTGTATTATAATATGATGGGCCATTGTATGTTCACTATTCACCATGTTAATAATATCTTCATTCAATCCCTTCATTTAATTTACTTGGCCTTACCTATAAAAATAGTGGACCCTTTTTTGTAGGATTTTAGGGGAAGAATGATTGGCGTTTTGATATTTTTGTAATTTGTTTGCTTAGATGACGGGCTATTGTATTGATATTAGGTTTTTATGAATGAAAGGTTTGTGTAAGTAAATGAAACAATTATTATAGGAAGAATTGCTTTTATTGTATAAATATGACGACTTTTGTACGACAAACTGGGAAAACAGTTGCTCACCCTACTTTCAACGTCGAATTAACCCGTCAGGGCCCTGCGTCGACGAGGGGCGACAGCGATCAACACTGTCGCCCCGCACCGCCGGAGCACCGCCGGATCAGCACTGCCGGAGTAAAATCGTTCCTTATTAGTAATAATAGTTTTAAAGCGCGCGAAACTGCCGCCGCTTATGACGAGGCGGGGCCCGACGACGGTGTTGATTGCTGTCGTCTTTCGTCGACGCAGGGCCTTGAGGTGTTAGCAATAAATTACAAGGTAAAACTGTACTAAACCCGATATAATCAGATAAGTAGCTTATTTTATAGCAATTTCAACAGACATAGGATTTTTAGAGCTAGATGCGTAATTTCTGAGATATCGTAGATTTAGTGAATGCGGGGAAATCGCAAAATTACCGGGCCGCGATGGTGTGCAGATTATGCACAGTGACGTCATGACGGGGGTACAGTATGAGAGGCTATGTGATTAGAGTTTAGCAGACTCATCTCAACAATCATTTTAATATAACTGCAAGGAATGGATTATGTATTTCGCGCTTATCTTGTATTTATTTAAGTAACATTCTGTAATAGTACCTCATTTTTTCAAAACCGCTGGACGGATCGACATAATTAAGATATCGTTAGATACGTCAGTGTTCATAAATACTCGTAAGTGACGTAAAAAAAATAAACATGGCGGCTTAACGTGGTCATGTAGATATCAAAATAAAAAAAAATATATTAAAAAAAAAAACTGTCTGTAAAAAATAATTTAAAAGTTCCAAACAAGTCACTTTTCGAGCAGTCTGATGCAGTTGTTTAAATAACAGCCACCAACTACATCAGACTGCTTGAAAAGTTACTTGTTTAGAATGTTTTTGTTATTTTTTTACAATCGGGTTTTTTGAAAATTATATATTTTTTCTTATTTTCTACATTTTAGTGAGTTATATATATTTTTGGAATCGCCTTCTCGAAGCCTTTATTTTGATACCAAATTTAATATAGTTCGACGACTTTAATTTTTTTCTTTTTCACAATATGGCGTCTGGTCGTCGCCATATTGTATTTTGATTACTGTCGTGTCTTTAGTAGCACTCGCAAGGTTAAGACGAATCAATTGACGTAAGAATTATCTTAATCGGCCCCACGCGTTTGGTCTCTATAGTGCCACTAAGGAACAAATACATACATAGGCTGATAAACACATTACCCTCCCTTGCGTCGCGCAGTCGGGTAAAAGACAACAATAACAACACATTTCAGAATTCGTCGGGTATAGCAAACAGATCGATTTTTAACCGACTTTCGAAAAAGGAGGAGCTTCTATGTTCGACTGTATGTGTTTTTTTTTTATGTATGTCCGCGCATTTCTCCGTCAGTTGTGGACCGATTTTCAAAATTCTTTTTTTATCCGAAAGAATATACTCCCGAGGTGGTCCCATATTAATTTTATTGAAATTGCTTTAGCGCTTTTTGAGAAACGGAACAAAAACGAAAAATACGCAGATCTTGATGACGTTTTTGTGTACTCCAAATGTTAAAATTCCACGTTCCATGTTGTTGGGGTTTTTAGTTCTGGGGTATAACAACTAAAAAGCGAAAAATAAAAACTTTTTTACAAAAAAAACAACCGACTTCCAACAAAAAAAATTAAAAATAACTGTAATTTCGGAAGTCGGTGTCAAATATCGAAGAAATAAAATACAAACACCGACTTCCGAAATTACAGTTATTTTTAAATTTTTAGTGTATTTTTTTTTGTAAGTCGGTTGTTTTTTTTGTAAAAAAGTTTTTATATAATATATTTAAAATTGTATTTTCACTATTTTAGCTAAGTGTAAACCAACTAACCCTACCCTATATCATTATTATATATAGGCTATATATATATCGATATAGGCTATAATAAGAAGGATCGTCAAATTGTTCCCGACGGAGTTCGGGTCAGTGTCGAAGATACTTACAGAAGCTGTCTATAGAGGGCGCTTGTTGTCGATTTAATTTTGTGCTCCAGTGGCGTAATGTTATTAACTCCTCTTTGATGTAGGGTGGATGTGTGGTGTTTTATGTCTGATACAGGAACTGGGGGTTTTTATGTGTAGTTCAGTTGTGAAGATACATCTTCAAGTGTGTGTATTCTTACGTTGTTGAGTTTAACAGAAACACGGGAACGCAATACTAATACGTTATATTCTGTTTATCTTGTTTCATTGACAACACACATCTTTCTTAGGACAATCCAATTGTATTTTAAAACTCGAATTAGTGTTTATTTCTTCTTAGGGTTCCGTACTCAAAAGGTCCAAACGGAGCCCTATTGCTGTCACTCATGTGCCCAATCTGTCCGTCTATCTGTCTGTCCATCGTCTGTCACAAAATTTTGATCCGAAGAATTTTTTAACATTCCATTTACCAATGATCTTGAAATTTGGTGAAATTGTATATTTTACTAATATGCACCAAAATATTGATTTCCCTCATACGGTACGGAACCCTAAACGCAATTCGCCGGTGTTTATTCATTATGTACCATGAGTTCTAAACCCTCTAAAGAGGTCCTAGTGAAGGAGTCTCTACAATACATCATATGTAGAAAGAGCAGATTCTGAATTGATGTACCAGCTTTGGAAAGGCGTGTTAAGAGAGACCTACGTTAAGGCTCGTCGGGTTTAGTTAACATGGCGATTTCAGACCATTAAAAAAAAAGTTAAGAAAAGAAAGTAAAAAAAGTTAATTTGTAGCCTACACAGAAAAACACAGAATCATAATTCTACCCTTATCCCAATTTATTTGGGGTCGGCGCAACATGTCTTTTTCTCCCATACTCCTCTATTAGTCGTCATCTCTGTAGTCACCCCCTTTTTACCCATATCCTATATACACAGAAAAACACAGAATAATGTAAAATATTGACAAGGCATGACCACTAATAGTAAAAAATAAAAGGATTGTATCGTATATCAAACTTGTTGGTACGGATAACTGTAATAACTACTATTATTTGTAATTTATCTGAAATAAATGAATTTAATTCAATATAGAAAAGACCTGTGCGTGGCCAAGAAGGCTTCTAACTCAGCGTATGCTGGGATATTTGAAAAAAATATCTAAGTAGATATACATATATATTTCACGACGACACATGATTATGACATTAATTACCTATGACCAGTGCGTGTTGCCAGTGATGACATATGGAACAGAAACATGGTCGCTCATAATGGGGATCATCAGAAGGTTTAAAGTCACCCAAAGGGGAGAGGGCTATTGCCGGAGTTTCCTTGCGTGATCAAATCAGGTATGATGACACCTGCAAGAGAACCAAGGTTACCGACATAGCCCGAACAATCGCCAAACTGAAGTGCTAGTGGGCAGGGCACATTGCCCGCAGAGCAGACTGTCAATGGGGCCGAAAAGTTCTGGAGTGGCGACCGGTTGTCGGAAGACGCAGCGTTGGAAGGCCTTCTAGGTGGACCGATGACCTGGTGAGGGTCGCGGGTAGCCGATGGATGCGAGACGCACAGGACCAGTCATTGTGGCGACACTTGGGGGAGAACTATGTCCAGCAGTGGACGTCTTTCGGCTAAAATGATCATGGAAGACCAGTTTTGAAGCGGCAGCAAATAATAAGTCAATAATAGTGCTGGATCTAATCACCAACTACCATAATATTTTACCAGACTCAAGAGAAAACGAAACTGATTCAACAATATTCATACTACTAACATTCAAAATGCATATAAAATTAAATAAGGTGATAACTAGCTTGATAATTGTACGGACTGCGCTCTAAGTGATCATTACACTTTTATATCGGAGAGATCTCGTTAAGATTGTACGAGTGTACTGTATGTTGAACATAAGTTCCGGTATGTGCGTGACCTGTGTTGGTGTCAAGCTTTTATGTTGATGGTTACTGTTGGGAGCTGTAGTGGACACATGGCTTGGAAACTTGGTTGACAAAATCGTTTAAGTAAAAAAGAAAAGATGAATGAGAAGGTGAATGTGTTTGGAATGAAAGAAAAAAAAAACTCTGAGATGATAGCCTATAGTGATGGATGGAGTCCGAAGAATTGCCAAACTGAAGTGGCAGTGGGCAGGGCAGATTGCTCGAAGTACTGATGGTCACTGGGGCAGAAACTTTCTGGAGTTGCGACCGTGTACCAGAAGATGCAGCGTTTGCAGGCGTCCCACAAGGTAGACCGACCTAGTGAGAGATGTTTCTAACAAACAAAAAAAAAAATAAGAATAGCGATAAAAGGTGGTTGACTAGAAGGTAAATCACCTATACGATGACAAATGGATATTGCTGTCTATTTATGTCTAAAGACACCTGCTACATCAAGGGAAAACTGTCCTCTTAACTATTTGAAGTGTCTATCATTTTTAATAGGTCTACATTTTGTTTCAGATATGACCGCCTCCTTATTTAGTGACCTGCAACCATTGAAATAAAAACGTTTAAAATTACGACAAACATTGTCCAAACTACCAAACCGTGTGTAACTTTCATATCAGCGTTCGTGACCATAAGATCATTATTAACCTGGCTCAAGATAACACCAGTTTAAAAAAGAGTTTCCGACAAATAGCCGATACCGTGGGATGTACGGGAAGATGCTGGATGCAATTATCTCACGTGAACTGTTATTTAGTGCTTTTGAAGATTAGCGAGATTGATTGATTTTTCTTTTATTAGTTGGTGCTGAAGGGGCGTTTGAGTTATCTTCTTTTTGTTTCAACTGCAACACTGGGAGTGGTAACTTGGCATAATTTGTAGCAGGCAAAAATCAGAAATGGTTTTTGAGTGGCAATTTATCTTGATACGTTTTTAGGGTTCCGTACCCGAAGGGTTCAAACGGAGCACTATTGCTGTCACTTACATGTCCGTCTGCCCGTCTGTCTGTCTGTCCAACTCTCTGTCTATCATCTGTTTTAACCAAATTTGAAATTTAGTAATAACGTTTAATAATACGTATATTTTACTTACCTGTCGAATATGAGATAATCACTTGTAAATAGAAGAATATAGTAGAATAGTAATACTTTACTGTACAACAAAATTGTAACACTAATCTGTTATACAGGTTGTAACGGAAAGGTGAGGTCATATTTTAGGAACCATTTCTACCCATGGATATAAACCACTTTCTCTAAGAAAAAAATTAAAGTTCCCAAAAAAAAAAAATTGGTCCTTCCATACAAAATTATCATCAACTGATCAATATTTGTATGGGAGGTAATTTTTTTTTTGTGAATTTCATAAGGTTCTATTGATCGATGGGCAGCTGCGGTTCTTAAAATATGACCACACCTTTCCGTTACACCCTGTATACATATTCAGCCCTATAATTCTAATTTTCCCACAGCTGGGACTCAAGCCTCCATTCTAGGAGAGGGAATGGGCCGTCCGTAACCCACCACACGTTTTTTCCTTCACAGTTTTGGAGTAGTGGTGATGAAATAAATTACACAAAGTAGTACTATTCAATCCAACGAAGTTAAACTCGTAAGTCGGCCGCGTGGTGGATTACGGCCCATGGAGGAATGAAGGAACCAAGCCAAGCCAAGAGGATTATCGGCAATGATAGGCTCGTGGAGTCGAGGCTCCACAGTCTTGAGCATCGACGCCGAGTAATGCTAGCCTGTCGGTTTTCTATCGGTTGCATTTTGGAGAGTGTGCGACGAAATTGCACAGTTTAATTCGAAGCCCGTTCCATCATCGGACCATTAGACGTACGGCGATGCGCCACTGGTTCATGGTGGACATCCCACCCACACTCACAAAACGTTTTGCAAACACATTCATTGTGCGTACTGCTAAGGAGTGGAATTCCCTGCCAGAATCTGTGTTTCCTAATAGCTACAACCTGGGAGTCTTTAAGTCAAGAGTGAATAGTTTACTTCTAGGCAAGCGTGCTCCATCTTCGACCTCATCATCGCTTACCATCAGGTGAGATAGAAGTCAAAGGCGTGCCTATAAACTATTAAAATAAAAATGACGACTAATAGAGGATTATGGAAGAAGAAGACATGTTGCGCCGACCCCAAATAAATTAGGATAAGGGCAGGAGAATGATGGTGACGATGATGATGATGTCCTCTCCTAGAGAGGAAACCTGTGTCCCAACAGTGAGAACATTATAAGGCTGATTATGATTATGATGTGCATGAAGATGTGAAAGGTATTCAGGCTTGTACTTACGTACAAAGAACAACACACCTTCAACATCTTACCAGCCAAAATTAAGACGAAAACCACAATAAACTCGTACAAGAGAGGCCGTAATTGATTCGCAATCAAAATATTAAGTCGACGGCTCTGTGGGCTCTAGCCGAAACTTGTAGTTTAATTTTCATTTAGTATGCAAAATGGTTACATTGTTATTTGGCTGAGAAAACTCTAGAGGGCTTGTAATTGGGGTTTTGAGCTTATTTATTAATTTTGTATTTTAGGAGGGAGCCGAAGAAAAGGATTGTTGCGTATAAGGTCGGAGAAGGTACGCTTTTACTGTATTAATGCGCTATTAACTGCCAATGACCTTGAGTGGTTAGCTTGCGTGTTCTGTGCTGAGCTCACGTAATGCGTCGTATGTCAGTGCCAGTAATAGGACTCGCCCATCAAGGAGCGCTATCCAAAATTAGACGCATTATTAATTTATTACACATAAAATAACAAGTATTAAACTAAAACACTGAGACTAAATTATAAATTATTAAATGATCTTTAAAATGGTGAATGTTTCATAAAAATACGCTTTATAGTTTTTGCGTGATTCTCAATTTTTTATCCGAGTTAGACATAACTTTACAAATGAATTACACTATGTAATAATAATATATTGTTGCCAATTGAACAAAAATGAAAGTAAGAAGACTCGGGGGTTGAAAAGTTTGTTATTTGATCTAACCAAAAATATCGGGTTTGGTATCTTCAAGAATCTCCATGACTCGATTACATAAGGTTATCAAAAATAAATAATATATTCGTTGAAATATGTAGCGACATTTTATGAAATGTGTCACAACTAGGGATTATATATTAATAAGTATTTTCTTTATTTGTTGCGTAGGCAGAAAATAATCATTGAAATCAATGAATATCTCAGTATGCAATCCATTTTCAATTGAAACGGATCATCAAAAGAATGTCATCACAACAATCATAAAATAGTTTTTATAGTTTGATACAAAATTGGTATTGTGCAACGGCAAATAAACCCATGACGACATTTTGAATAGAAGCATATTATTATAAAACGTCGGCATTTAAAAATTATATTGTAACTCATAAAACTTACTTAAGGCGCAGTATACGACTTCTAATGATTTTTAATTGAACGACACATCTAAACGACTAGTCTTATTTCATTAAAAAAAATATGTGTTACTCTAGACAATTTTCTTCTTCATATGCTGATTTGTGAATATTTAAAATTATATTTTTATAACATAGTGTAATTAATTTGTTAAGTAAAGTCTTACGCGGATAACAAATTGAGAATCACGCAAAAACTATACAGGTTATTTTTATGAAACCTTCTCCATTTTAAAGATCACTTAATTATTTATATTTTAGTATACATGTTTAAAGTACAATACTTGTTGTTTTATACATAAAACAACACGTATACTAAAATATAAATAATTAAATGATCTTTAAAATGGTGAAGGTTTCATAAAACTAACCTTTATAGTTTTTGCGTGATTCTCAATTTGTACTTACTATACATAGTAAATTAATAATGCGTCTAATTTCGGACAGCGCTCCTTGACGGGCGAGTCGTATTACTGGGTGGACGTACGACGCGTTACGTGAGCTCAGCACAGAACACGCAAGCTTACTCAAGGCAGTTAATAGCGCCATAAATATTATCGACACTTGATCTAAATTTTCAATACGTATAGTAATAATGTATGAATATGAAACACAATTTTATTTTGATTAATCCTGAAAACGTACGAAATTCTACTTTGGAAAACGTAACGAAATTTCTATGTTCTAACGGCTTTTCCCGCAAGGAATGTAGTACTTCCCCTATTATAAATTATAACATATGTGCTAGTCCAGATTATAATCAATCTATCTGCCAAATTTCATTCAGATCAGTTCAGCCGTTCTGGCGTGATTGTGTAACAAACCTACAAACATCCATCCATATCATCTATTCGTATGAAGCAGGGTAGTACAGGAACGAAAAGTGACCACGAAAATGCGATAGTTTTGTCCGTGCCGTTGCCTAAGTTTAATATGTATTGACTCTTTTTTTTCATACAATAAATTCAACCCTGACCTTTTTAGGGTTCCGTACCAGAAAGGTAACCAACGGGATCCTATTACTATGCCTCCCCTGTCCGTCCGTCTGTCAGCGGGCTGTATCTCACGATTCGTAATAGCTACACAGTTGTTGGCACAGCGTGAATTTTTTGTATTTTTTTTTATCCCAGACTCCTTTCTTTGGGGCTACTTGAAGTCGCGGGTTTATGCCAACAAGCCTCAGACAATCGCAGCCCTTAAGGAGAATATTTGACAGGAATGCGCACAGTTAAATATCACCGGAAATCTTACGGAAAGAACACTTGACGGATATCATCTTTTCCACGTAACAGAAAAAAATTTAATGGTCCAAGTAAAGATTTCCATCACACAAAATCCTTTTTTTTATTAGTAAAAAAGTTTAAAAAAAAATTGGATGATTAATTTTGCACCACCTTCCCATTTACAATAAAATACCACTACGTAAAGCTAAGTTCATGACTAGAATGTCAGTAAATTCTAGAGTCCCTAGACTAACTACTGAAGCCGACTTTGAAGTCGTTTCTCTTTGATGTACCGCCAACGCGTTACCTACACGTGAAGGCTTATTACGGTAGCTTCCGCTATAAGTACTTACTATGAACTATGAAGCATCGATTGTTTTGAAACTATAAATATTTTCTGTGATAAAATGATAGTGGTACTTAAATACTTCCTGTTATGAAAGATAGTTTTGTTTTATAGTAATACGTTGGTTGATGGCTATAAAAAAGTTTTTTTCCAGTGAGCGTGTGGGTTATTGCAGGAGCAGTGGTGGCCTAGTGGTAACAGCCGCGACTTACAAGTTGTAGGTCGTGAGTTCAAACCCAGGCAGGCGCTTTACTTTGTGTAAGTTATTTCATCACCACTGCTCTCAAAAAGGCGAAGGAAAACATCGTGAGGAAACCGGCATGTCCTAGAAGCAACCATT
Source organism: Polia nebulosa (assembly GCA_951329385.1). Classification (NCBI taxonomy): domain Eukaryota; kingdom Metazoa; phylum Arthropoda; class Insecta; order Lepidoptera; family Noctuidae; genus Polia; species Polia nebulosa. The sequence continues at coordinate 6,611,713 of OX589609.1, forward strand.
CGAAGACATGTGACATTCACCAATCCGCATTGGGTCCGCGTGGTGGATTACGGCCCACACCCTCTCACAGAGAGTAGGCCTGTGCCCCAGCAGTGGGGACATTAAAAAACTGATGTTGATGATGAGGTTTGGGTTATGAAAACTAAAACTTTATCAAAGTAGATTTATTTCGTAAAGGGTTTTGTGTGAGTACACGGTGGAGCGTACGGTGGAGGTCTGCCCCGCTTGGGTGGAGCACTCCCGTGTCCTCGTGGAGGGGATCGGTGGCAGTGACGAATGTTTATTAATACGATTTTGCTAACAAATAAAAGCTCGTGGTTAAAGTAATAACAGCCGCACGGTTCGATCCATCCGTATCATATTACCCAGTAGAATAGAATAGAATAGAATAGAATAGAATAGAATAGAATAGAATAAACATTTATTCGACACAGACACAACATAACAGCAACAAACAAAAGGTAAAGAAAATAACAATAGGTACACAAAGATACAATAAAATTGTGCTGAGCGTGCCCATACCGAAAGGGTTACCATCTCAGCATTTGCTGGGCGTTGGACACCCAGCGCTGGTTTTCAGTTGGCACCCCGCAGTGACGCACGGACGAGGGTAAATAAAATAATAACTGAATTAAATCTCAATCAGTACCTGGGTTGTGGAGGTCAGATAGGCAGTCGCTCTATGTAAAATACTGGTATTCAGCGGCATTCGGTTAGACTAAGCTGACCCCAAGATAGTTGGGAAAAGGCTAGGCAGATTGATATTTTACTAACAAATACTAATATTTGGTATGGAACCCTAAATTTGCGAAATCCGACACGCTCTTGGCCAGTTTTGTTAGTTTTTATTACCGAAAAGAACTTCAAACAGCCTTTTTATAGCCATCAACCAACGTGTTACTATCATCAATTGGAATAGTGGTCAAACATCTAGTCCAAACCTCCTTTTTAGGGTTCCGTACCCAAAGGGTAAAATGGGACCCTATTACTAAGACTCTGATGTCCGTTCGTCTGTCACCAGGTTGTATCACATGAACCATGATGGTTAGACAGTCGAAATTTTCACAGATGATGTATTTATTTTTCCTTAATGTTTTGCATTGTTTTATTCTTTTACTAACATAGTTTATAAGTAAATTATAATAATATATTCCACAACTATCACACAACGCCATCTAGTCCCAAGCTAAGCAGAGCTTGTGTTATGGGTACTAGACAACTGATAAACATACTTATATATTTCTAAATACATACATATTATAGATAAATTACACCCAGACACAGAACAAATGATCGTGCTCATTACACAAACATTTGTCCTGGGTGGGAATCGAACCCACGACCTCCAGCATAGCAGTCAGGGTCACTAACCACTAGACCAACAAATTGTAACTAACACTATGCTATGAGTCTTGTTACTTGACAAAGAAATAAATAATAATAACAACAAACACTAAAAAAAGCCGAATAATAAAATATTTAAGTGGGGCTCCCATACAACAGACATGATTTTTTTGCCGTTTTTATAGATAATGGTACGGACCCTTTGTTTGCGAGTCCGACATGCACTTGGCTTGTTTTTTTGTTCCAACATTAAAAAATCAAAGTCGGCACCTCTAGCCCTTTATCTACTTACCCCAATCCATCAAGTCGGTAGATACCAACAAACACTATCAAACATGGTACCAAGACCGATGGGTATCGGGTTCAATTCCTAACTAGATCAACATACAACCTGTTTGTTTGAATTTTAATTGTAGTTAATGAGCTTTCTTAATCAACGTTTTTAATTAAGAGTAGAATTTATGGAGTTTTTAGGTGTTTAAGTTTTTAATTTATGGTTTAAAATCTGATGTGTGAAATTGAATTATGAAGTGTTTCTCTCTTTTCTATGTAGGGTAATACCTACTTGTAATGCTTTATCATTCTCATTAATCAGCGTTGAGAAGGGTACCGTGATGCTTTGCGTTACCTACTCTCTTTTCTCGTACGCTCACATTCCACACAGGCCTTCTCTCTGTGAGAGGGTGTGGGTCGTAATCCACCACGCATCCCCAAAGCGGGTCGGTGGATGTCACATGTATTCGAATTTTTGGTTCTAGGACATGCCGGTTTCCTCACGATGTTTTCCTTCACCGCTTTGAGAGCAGTGGTGATGAAATAACTTACACAAAGTATTGTTTGAGCCTGGGTTTGAACTCACGACCAACAACTTGTAAGTCAGGGTTGCCTCCCCCCCCCCCCTTCCTCCCTTAACTCCGAAACTATTGGGCCCAAAACTTTTGAAAAAAAAAATACTGGTTCTTTACTTATACAGGGTGTAACGGAAATGTGTGGTCATGTTTTAGGAACTGCATCTGCCCATCGATATGAACAACTTTCTTCAAGAAAATCCGAAGAAATTGTAAAAAAAATTTTACCTCCCATGCAAATATTGATCAGCTGATGATAACTTTATATGGAAAGTCCAATTTTTTTTTGGGAATTTTCTATTTTTCTTAGAGAAAGTTGTTCATTTCCATGGGCAATACCGGCTGTTAAAATATGACCACACCTTTCCGTTACACCCTGTAGATTACAGGAAAACCTATAAGGAGAAAGCAGTTTAAAAGAAACCTGAAAAAAATATGATTTGTTCGGAACCCTTAGCACGCAAGTCCGACTCGCTCTTGGTCGGTTTTTGGCTAGAGACTGATATGAATAAGTGAAAAATATGAATGAACCATCGTCATCATCATCATTTCAGCCGAAAGACGTCCACTGCTAGACATAGGCCTCCCTCAAGTGTCTCCACAACGACTGGTTCTGAGTGTCTCACTTGGATTACCACAACCGTCATCAAGTCAACGGAAATCTATACCACCATGGGAATCCTCTCTACTGAATTTCGTTCACGGTGGCCAATATCAACAGCCAAGTACGCAGGAGATATTATAGTGTACAAGCGTGTGCGCAGACACAGGTGCACTCTCTGTTCCTTTACCCTCATAGTCCGATGGGACGGCAATCCGACACGACCGGGGAGAGATCAGGCGAAGGACCAACGGGTTTACGTGCTTTCCGAGGCACGAGGGTGTCACACCACTAATTTCCAAACTTCGGGTTAGGTACTACAACTGAGTCATCATTCTCCTGCCCTTATCCCAATTTATTTGGGGTCAGCGCAACATGTCTTTTTCTTCCACACTCTTCTATTAGTCGTCATCTCTGTAGTCACCCCCTTTTTACTCATATCCTCTTTCACGCAGTCCAACCATCGTTTCTTTGGCCTTCCCCTACTCTTATAGCCATCCACATCCATACACAAGACTTTCCTCACGACATTTTCTTCAATCCTCCGCATCACATGCCCATACCACGACAACCGATTTCTACACAACTTTTCAGTCAGCGGTGCCACTTTCAGACTTCCTCTTACATACTCATTCCTAATTCTATCCATGCGCGTAACACCACACATCGCTCTTAGCATTCTATGCAAGCTGCTACTACTGAGTAATTCCTAATAAAAAAACCGGCCAACTGCGTGTCGGATTTCGCTCATTTAGGTTCCGTACCAGATATTAGTATTTGTTAGTAAAATTTACGTATTAATAAACATTCTCACCAAATTTCAAGTTCATAGGTCAATGGGAAGTTAAAAAATTCTTCGAAAACCAATTTTATGAAAGACGACGGCCAGACAGACAGATGAATAGACGGACATGTGAGTGACAGCAATAAGGTTCTGTTTAGACTTTAGACCTTTCGGGTACGGAACCCTAAAAACCCAATAGCACTCTTTGCCTGACCCGGGAATCGAACCCCACGCTCAGCAGTCGCGCTTGCCACCACGAGACCAACGAGGCAATATAATCTACGTCATACATAATCATGTACAAAGGAGGAGACTCGGGATCTCCTCGACACCAACTCATAAAACACGAGTGAAATCTATGACAGATAACTTACCATATTTATGAGCACGTGTCGACACATGATTGTTACCGTCGCCTACATAAACGAATTATTTGTATGACATCAACAACTCTAGTTCGCGCTAACTATGTCGCAAGGTGTTGTCGCGACAGTTTGTCTAACTAGATTCTGTGGGAGTTACATTACACTTCGGTCCTTCACACCTACATTGTTCTATTACTAACTTGTATTAAGTTCTGTAATAAATCCAGCAGACTTCGAGTGTAATCATTCATCTGGCAATCTAATACCTACTTCCCTCATCATCATCTTCTTCCTTCCGTTATCCCATGTTACTTGGGTTCAGCGCAACACGTTTTTTTCTTCCATTCTGTTCTGTCAGCCGTCACGCTATCACTAACTCCCTTTTCTTTCATATCACTCCTCACACAATCCATCCATCTTTTCTTTGGTCTCCCTCTCCCTCTCCATCCATCCACATTTATATTCATAACTCTATTAGTTACATGTATTTCATCCCTCTTCGTCACATAACCATACCAAGATAAGCGGTTCCCTTTCAACTTTTCTGTCACTGGCGCCACTATTAAATTACCTCTAATGTACTCATTTCTCACTGTTCTCTCATATGTTATGAAAATATAAAATTATTGTTGTTGACAAAGTGCTTGACAGAAGGATATTCGTCATCATGGTTTCACCTGAATGTTGTTCATTGTACATCCTCACAAACGGCTTCCATTGACCGTCTATTGACACCTTCTACTTGCAACAGCATAAATAATCCTTTCGACTGAATTTCGATCATACCTATCTCAATTGAGATTATCCACTCTGATCGAAATGTGGTCCAAGTTCACAGAAGATATTATTTCGTATATACAGAGTGCTGTTCATTCACTTTCATAGTTCGATGGGACGGCAATCCGACACGACCGGAGATAGTTCAGGCGCAGGTCCAACGGGTTTAAGTACTCTCTGAGGCACAAAGACCTCACACCACCAACTTGCAATCTCCGGGCTGCTACAGAGTAATTCCTAATAAATGGCACCGACTTCCAAAAAAAGTGCTTTTTATTTTTCACTTTTTAGTTGTGGTTCCACATTAAACTGTGTTATCAATTCATAGACATACGATTTCAGCAATTGCGGTTGATTTGCTGTTTTGAAGAGTTCCGTTGTTTGTCTCCGAAATCCATCATCAGATCTATATGAAATTTAAGTGGGACCATTTCGGAACAAACTTCTTTCAAACAAAAAAAGAATTTTGCAAATCCGTAGTCAATATATGACGGAGTTATGCCCGAACATACATAAAAAAATACTAACATGCGAATTGATAACCTCCTTCTTTTTCAAGTCGGTTAGTAACCAGTCGCACCTTTTGCCCTAAACGGGATTCGAAACCCTCACGCTCCGTAGACGCATACATGCAATTTCGAGACCAACCAGGCAGTTAAATAGCATTTATACTAATAGTAGTATATGTAATGGAAAGAGTAGTGTAGTATTGCTACATCGACAAATACCAAGCACTTAAGTTTTTGATAGAATCCTAAGACATTCAATTAATATCTCTCAACTTCTCGTGTCCCATGCATCGTGGCCCGTGGGACGAACAGATGATCTTCTCAGCATTTCTCACACCATCACATAAAAACAATGGGATGGAAACAGAACAGTTATGTTATTATTACTATAAACGAGTCCATAATTATAATTGTGTAACACGGAGCGGTGGTAGCGTTTACGCAATCCTGTGGAGAGAAGATTCAGAAGGATAACTATATTAACCGACTATGATACCTGTCCCATAGGATCATCTCATCATCATTATTTCAACCGAAAGACGCCCACTGTTGGACATAGGCCTCCTACAAGTGTCGCCACAACGACCACTCCTGTGCGTATGGATGCGAGCATCCATCGGCTACCCGCGACCCTCACCAGGTCATCGGTCTACTTTGTGGGAGGCTAGAACCTTTGTAAAATATCTGTATCATGTCCAATAGTAGAATCATCTACTACTTTCTAATATGCATGCTATTCTCTGTTCAGTGTGAAACTGTGCACGTTATAATCGAATGGGACTATCATTATGTCGAATAACATAATTGCTTACTATCTGGTGAGATAATGGTCCATCATAAGCTTATCAATAGTAAACATCATTATCATCATCATCATTAACCTTTTAATGTCCCCACTGCTAGGGCACAGGCCTCCTCTCTGTGAGAGGGTGTGGGCCATAATACACCACGCGGGCCCAATGCGGGTTGGTGGATGTCACATATCTTCGAATTTTTGGTTCTAGGACATGCCGGTTTCCTCACGATGTAGATGATAGTAAACATATCATCAATCAATTTAGTCTCGACGTGGTCCACTCCACCGTTGCGTCACAACACCCCACCAACATAGGCCACATCCAATATCTTCCAATTGCGGATCGTTGATTTATCTAGATGGGGTACGCTACGGTTATGGGTACTTGGTCAACTTGAAGACTAGCCTGTTCCAATGGCCATCAGTCGAGCGGACCTATGAAAGCAAAGCCAATCCCATTGCCACTTGGGCTTTCACCAGGGACCACCGTCGCTTCTATACGAAAAAACTGCAGAAACTACTGCAGGTAGACAGAATATGGTAGCGAATAAATTCGTAACAGAGTTACCGCTCCCCTGGGTACTCGGGTAAGGAAGGAACAGGGGTGGGATTTAGTCAGTAAGAGTCTGACACGCCCTCCCGCTCCACCCAGAGCGGGAGAAGTCATTGGATGATTTCCCACCCCAAAAAAAAAAGACAGACTGAATATACTTTACTGTAAACCAACATCTACATAAATCTGTAACAGAACTCTTCTATCGTTAAGTAGGTTAAGTGGAGTTTTCATATTGCTTCGCTGTTCTTTTCTGATTCATTTCGTTGCGGAACCCAAGACAGTTTAATCGTTTCTCCGGGACTCGTCGAGCTTCATTGCCTCGGCGTTTTTCTAATGGTCGCCTCTGTTGATTTTGGCTTTCAGTCGTTGCAGTGATTGGGAATAATGTGGCGGTCTTGTCTCAAAGAAAGAAAAAGAACTCTTCTACCATATTCTGAAATGTATCACAATGGCTGTATTATCGTTGACAGTAACATAACTATATCGGACCACCTTTACATGAACAGGTTGTTTATGAGCTTCGTATCAACATGAATCGGTACTTCTGTCCTTTTCTATAGTATGACAAAAGCAATAGGCGCACGCGCATCGTATCCGAGTGATCTGTATGCGCGGGAGTGGAGCCGTTATGCTCAGGGTTGATAGATTTTTTTTAAACTGTTTCGGATGTCGTGTTTTTTGTGTTCTGTTTTGGAATCTAAATTGTGTTGAATTAACTTTATGTGGTGTGTGTTTGCTGGTCTATATCTTTTTTGTCATGATTAATTGATTTGTGAAGAAGTTTGGCATTTTAACTATATTATGTAAATTGTGTAGAATTCTATTGGGTTGCTTGCTTCTAACACTCTAACTTCACAACAATAGTAAAATATTTTAGTATTATCATTTTGATTTGTCCGTCATAATAAATTCATATCACGTATTTTTAATCAAGTAAGAAAATAGACTTTATTGCAATTACTTTAGTTATTTTATTTATTTGAAATTGGCAACCCTACATCTAAGGCAAAACTTTTTTGTTCTGTGGCAAATGATGGGGTTTGTAATATGACGGGAGATGGTTATCTTGCGTTGTGAGATATATTATTCCTTATGTGTTAAGGTTTTTTACGTGTCTTGAAGCTATATTTCGTGACGATTTGTGAAAATATTTAGAGTTACCTTGAAGGGCTTAAAACGACTCGAGACTGATGATTTTGATGACAACAGAAATGGAGATGAGTAAAAAACATTACCCTCCTTCTGGTCTGGTGCAGTCGGGTAAAAATAGATGATGGTAATTAATGACAAAATATTTTCATGGTTTAGGTTTAGAGAAGGTGCAAGTTATTTTTATTTATTTATATTCTTTTGTGTTGTAAGTTTGTTGTATTTGTTTTTGTTTTTACATGTTGTATGTAACTTAAGGACAATGGTCTGAAATAAACGAAATTTAATTTAATTTATAAATTAAATTGTAATGGCCTAACACGCTGGCCTGACAATCTGGACTCGTTCCTGACTCTGACAACTCATAAAGAGAACTGGAAAGATGGGGGAGGCCTTTGCCCAGCAGTGGGATAGAGTGGGCTAATTAAAAAAAAGATATATATATATAACAATAATATTTGTAACTAACTGTAGGTAAATATTGTCATCATCATCATTATCATTCTCCTGCCCTTATCCCAATTTATTTGGGGTCGGCGCAACATGTCTTTTTCTTCCGTACTCCTCTATTAGTCGTCATCTCTGTAGTCACCCCCTTTTTACCCATTTTTTACTGTAGGTAAATATTATATTACACTTAAAAAAAAAACTTTTAATTAACTAAAATTAAAAATAATCTAAAACATGGCGTTGAAAAATTCCTCCGTGTCGCAGTCTAATGACTGGTAATGTGCCTAGAAGATTGGTGAAATTGTCACGTTATTTTTATCATCCTACATAATATATGTTATTGCAATAGTCCCAACTTGCACAATCCATCGACCAGCCATCCATCTCCATACCATAGACGCTGGCCCATTGTCACATAGCAATGGCCTATTGTTGTGCTTAAAAATGATGAGCACCACAACTTGTCAACTTGTCAGTGATACACCGTTACGACCTTTGACCTGACTACAGCACATGACAATCATGACATTGAATAGTATCTGCTTTTACGAAGAACCACCATGACTTATGGTTTTTTTCTTTTCGATTAATTAAGCGTAAAAAAGGTGTCGAACCTTTCAGTTTTGGCTGACGAAATTGGATATTGCTTTGATCAAGAAACTCTGGAAAGAATTTGATGCACGATGGCATATTAAAATCTGTATGACTAACTCCTATTAAACTATAAAGGAGTTGGTCTCAAGATCGTCACAACACAGCTTGAACTACGATTTTGAAGACATCACAAGGCGCAGATATACAACTTCTAATAATTTTAAATTGAACATCACATCTAAACGTCTAGTTTTATTTCTTTGAAAAAAAATTATGTTACTCTTGACAATTTTCTTCGTAATTTGGTATGTGAATGCTTTAAATTATATTTTTGTTACATAGTGTAATTAATTTGTAAAGTTGTCTAACGCGGATAAAAAATTGAGACTCACGCAAAAACTATTATGCGTATTTTTATGAAATTTTCACCATTTCAAAGTTAATTTAATTATTTATCTCTTAGTATACGTGTTTTAGTACAATACCTGTTGTTTTATGTATAATAAATTAATAATGTGTCTTATTTGGTACAGCACTCCTTGATGAGTGACTCCTATTACTGGGTGGACATACGACGCATTGCGTGAACTCAGCACAGAACACGCAATCTAATCACTCAAGGCTGTTAGCATATAACTGTGCCTTAAGTCCCCTGTTCCCTGGTATCTCCTGAATAAAACTAAAGACAGGCCGTCTTTCACATGTATATTACTCATGTCAATTTCTCTGGGGTTCAGGACCGAATTATTTTTAGTAATATCTGCAGGCCATACAAGGGACATACAGAGACGACAAATAGAGGAGTATGGAAGAAAAAGACATTTTGCGCCGACCTCAAATAAGTTGGGATAAAGGCAGGAGAATGATGATGGTCTGCAGGCCATACAAATTATTTATGTCATTTAATAATACCCTCATCGTTTTCAAGGGGTTGTTAGACTACCAACGATACCAAAAAGGTCCCTCGCCACCTAAAACTGTGTCTACCCCTTAATATATCAAGCGTAAACCTATCAAAGGTCACCCAATCCCACCTGTCCATTGTCGAACGGAAGTATTCCGATGAGTAATTACGTATGAACGGAAATTGTTGCCAGCATTAATCATTGTTGGATATTTACATTCAATGGTGTGAATGCTGACTCAGGCCTTTGTGGCCTGGGGCCTGAGGCCATCTGGCTATAGATTCAATGTGTCACGGACTTGGGGGACTGGCGTAATTAGGCCAGGCCCAGGGTCGTTTAAATGACCGTGTAACCACAAGGGACCCGGTTTTTCCTTTCTTGTGGGATTTTTAGGGATTACGAGATGCGAATGAGAGATTAGGCGATACCCTTATGTTGATTAACCTTTATATTGTGGCCAGAATTCATGTTGAAAATGGTAGAGATACTCCCAATATTGGTAATTTATATTTGAAGGACAAAATTCATTATAGGGTTAAATTTTATTAGATGCTCTTTTTTTAATTGTTGATAGGCACGCGTCTGACCACTATCTCACCTGATGGTAGGTGATGATGTGGCCGAAGATGGAGCACGCTTGCCTAGAAGTAACCGATTCACTTTAACACTCTTCGACTATAACACTCAGAAAACTGGGTATTATATTGGGTGATTGTTAAAAGCAATCGTTTTGCAGGTTTAAGAGGGAAGAGGGGCTGCGATTCTCCATTTTCTTCCTGAATAATGAATCTAGAGATTTTTTTTTTCATAAAGTCTAGGTCTGCTGTAGATACGTCCCTGTCATTTCCTTTTTTTCAACAACTAATAATTAAAGAAAATATGACCCTCCAAAAATTACGAAGAAGGGCCCACTTTTACCGCATTGATTAGAGGGCTACCAGACAAAGTCGACAAGTTTTTAACATAAAACTTATAATAGGATAAATTATTATTATAATAGGAACCTAGACATACTCTGTCTTAAAAAAAAAATGTCAAAAATAATTGAATCGGCCCTGTTTGCGAGGAGAAAAAAGGGGAATACGAAACGTTGATCTCGTCAAAAATATTGTGATAAAATCGGTCTGAGCTGCAGCTCTCCCTATCGCACTCCAAGGGGGCAGGCTTGAGGCAGCACGACGGCAACAGTTTCTTCAAATACCTATTTTTCAAATTCCTCGTAGGCCCTGTTCTCTCTTATGGTTTTCTCACGCATCAATGCTTATCATGTTTTCCAAGCTGTGGTTAGACTTGTTCAGTCTATCTAAGACAAAATAATCCTTAAAGATAAACTGGTAACTTCACTAAAACAGCTAAGCTACAATGAATAACTTCAACTCAAACATCTTACTCAATTGTCCTCCGACAATGTCTAAAACACAGCTTTCTGTTCCGGCGCAAGAGGTTACAATATTTATGAGTTAATTCGACAACCGAATCTTGTACAGCAATACTTGGTTTACACAAAGGTCCGTGGGCGTACCATTCAAAGGGTCACGGTACCATGTTCCTTTATGGAGTCAGTTTTGTAACAGATAAATTTATAGACGAGGTCCCTTTAACGGTGAATGGGAATTGATAATGCGAAATGATGTTCTGCCAAAAATGGAGAACGATTTAGGTGAGAACAATTTTGTGTGAGAACATTCTTCTCAGATTGTTTTGTTTAACCAACTGTTCGTGGTTATGCTATTTCTTGTATCTATCATATATCACTATCATATTCATAAAAAAACCTTTTTTACAAAAAAAAACAACCGACTTCCAAAAAAGAAAATACACTAAAAATTAAAAAATAACTTTAATTTCGGAAGTCGGTGTTTGTATTTTATTTTTTCGTTAATTGACACCGACTTCAGAAATTAAAGTTATTTTTTAATTTTTAGTGTATTTTCTTTTTTGGAAGTCGGCTGTTTTTTTTTTGTAAAAAAGTTTTTATTTTTCACTTTTTAGTTGTTATACCCCAGAACTAAAAACCCCAATAACATGGAACGTAGAATTTAAACATATTCGTAATTGGAGAAAACAAAAACGTCATCTATGTATACGTAGTTTTCGTTTTGGTTCAGTTTTTCAGAAAGGTCTGAAGCAATTTCGGTAAAATTTATATGTTACCTCGGGAGTATATTCTTTCGGATAAAAAAAGGATTTTGAAAATCAGTCCACAACTGACGGCGAAATCGGCAGACATACTTAAAAAAAAATCATACATACAATCGATCATAGAACCTCCTCCTTTTTCGAAGTCGGTTAAAAAATAAGTGGTTCCCGGTTACGTGACTGCTCAAAAAAAAATTGTTCTGTTCTCAGAGTTTGGGCCATATTTATTTATAAAAAAAATTACCATGTGATTCGTTTAAACACTGATTTAGCAGGTTCAGTCAAAATTTATGTGAATAATTAAATTTGGAATCCTGAAATAAGTATCTAAGCTTATGCTTAACGATTATTCGTTAGCGAGTTTTATAAATAAGGTACCTAGTAAATGTTGTCTATATTTTGCCATAAGCTTTCTCTGAAAGTAATACTCGCAAATAATCTCATATATTTAGCTCCATAAGACGTCTTATATTAAACATAAAGTCCTTGGAGTTGTTTTACAACCAATTCCATAACCGGTAAATTGTTGTGATACATACCTACGCTTCTATACAGAATATACTGTAGATTCACTCCCAAATTAAACGTATCATCAAAAGGGGTAATACCAAGCCCATGCATATTTATGACGTCACAAATCCCGCTTAAAATGTTCAGAGTTAAAGCAAAAACCATTATTACGTTGGTGTAACGCAATGTTTTTTGTTAAGTCAGCTCTACGTAAAAATGGCGGAATACTCTGTTGGTTCTCCATTTGGCGTCGATGTGTATTTAGGCCTCGTAATCGGTTGGCCTTAGGAGTCAACAGTATTCATTCGCAAATAACGATGTACTGCGATTATCAAATACATTGGAAAGGGTACATTTGTACTGTAGTACAGCCTCCACGAGTGTTTTTATTAAGCAGCTTTTTCATGTGGCTTTGCCTACACGAATCGTGATTTTTATTTAGTGTAGGTATAGGTATACATTTTAATGTAAGTGTTCAACTCTATACGAAAACTGATGAGTAATAATGATAAACTCTGTCAGAATCTGTATGCAAAGTTAGCTATGATATTCATGGCCAACTTTGCAAACAGATTCAGATTTTATCTAGGCTTATTAAAAGCCGGTCTATGAATAAAAGTCAGTAATTATAAACGGCTCAAAAATTGCTGAAGAATACACAGAACTCTCAAAACGGTGAAGGAATACTTCGTGAGGAAACCGGCATGTCCTATAACCAAAAATTCGAAGACATGTGACATCCACCAATCCGCACTGGGCCCGCTTGGTGGATTACCGCCCACACCCTCTCACAGAGAGGAGGCCTGTGCCCCAGCAGTGGGGACATTAAAAAGCTGATGATGATGATGATGACACAGAATAGGAAGATCTTTAAGTAATAAAGAAAAAAAGTAAAAACAAAAAACTCATTGGGCACCAAAAAAAATCTTCCACATGGGAAAAGTGTCCAGAACGGTGGCAGCAATACCACGTTGAATAGCAATGCTGATTCGTTGACCAAAGAAAAGGCCAGGGCTGGCCTTTTCTCTGGTGATCCACGTGATGTGTCAACTAGCTGTTTTCTGAGATTCCAAACTCGATGAGAGCTCGGACTCCGAGACCCTAGTATTTCTTTAAATTTGATTCTAGATATAAGATGTCTCCCATAACTATGTGCGTATTTACATTTCAACATACCTTAATTTGTCTTTAATACTTGTACCTTCCTAGACAGACAGTCAGGAACTAAGAAACATTGCGTGCATTCAAGTACAGCCACACTGTATGCATTACACATGAACTCACAAGGAAACGGATGGATGGACAGACGTAACGATGTATGTATGTATGGATGGATGGACGTACAGACGGACTGTCAGGTGCACTTCTGCGGAAGTCACGAGAATTTAAAAGGATGGGTAGCTAAAACCTAAAGTAATAAAACAAAATTTAAAAAAAAAAGAAGGAATATGGTTACGCCCTTTTATGTACTAAAAAAAAAACAATCAGATACTGCCAAAATTAAATCACTTTGGACCTACGTTTTTGAAATGATGGGATTAGTTTAAATTTTCAATAAACTAGATAGTCTAAAGGTATTTTCGGGAGGCCTTTGCCCAGCAGTAGGACATGATAGACTAAGAAAAACATGAACATCATCGCATAATAATCCCACGCCATAACGATAATTTATGGAATTTTTCGAAAATCTGGATTGTACAATTTTCCAATGGAAAATGTGTAAATAAAATCTGAAGGACACATTGCTGAGCAATCTGCCTAGGCTTTTCCCAACTATCTTGTTCGTCGGCTGTCGTCGGTCGTCGGCTTCCAGTCTAACCGGATGCAGCTGAATAGCAGTATTTTACATGGAGCGACTGCCATCTCTCACCCACAACCCAGTTACTGGGTAAAACGATACCCCTTTGGTAAGACTAGTAGTCAGACTTTCGGGCTTCTGACGACCCGTAACGACTGTCAAAGATCCACGATTGACAGTCGGGACCAACGGCTTAAGGATGATTCACGTTGCATACATTTTGTATGAATTGATTTATGCTAGACCGGGCCCCGGTCGTGCCCCGGCCGGGGCACGTCCGGGGCACGGCCGGGGCTCGGCCCGGTGGCGACACGGTGTAACATGAACGTGTGCACAGGGCCCGGACGTGCCCCGGCCGTGCCCCGGCCGGGCGGACGGCCCGGTGGCGGCACGGTGACAGCCCGGTGTAGCATGAATGACTAGCCCGGTGGACGTGCCCCGGCCGGGGCACGGCCGGAGATGAACGTGTGCACCGGGCCCGGACGTGCCCCGGCCGGGAAACAATTGCCGGTCAAACAATTGCACGGTCAAATATCTATAGTATACTTTTTGTATGAAATGATCCATACTTGGCCGTGCACCGGACGTGCCCGGGCCGTGCACCGGCCGTGCCCCGGCCGGGGCCCGGTGGCGGCACAGTGAGAGCCCTGTGTAGCATGAATGACAAGCCCGGTGGACATTGGCACAGTGGCGACACGGTGTAACGTGAATCATACTTTAACGTGCTTTCCGAGGCACGGAGGAGTCTCGATATGTAAAGATGGTCCCATCCATGGACCAACCCATACGTAGCTTAACCTGTTGGATCGATCCGTGCGGCAGTTATTACTTTAGCCACGAGCCTCCTCCACACATGAAACATTGCTGAGAAACCTAAATACTTAATAATAAATTCAGTCGTTAAGACGCGAAAAAGTAACAAACAGACAGACAGTTATACTATTGTATTTATATATTATATTTATGTTTATTAAAGGTATGGATGCCTTTCTGCTGCGGAACGGTTATTATCATATTTATATCTTTCTTCATCATACAAAATTCCTGTTTCAAATACCTATTGAAAACCCCTAATATTGCCTGCAATAAAATTATAAATCCAAGTCTAAAGAATATTTTATATTATTACTGGCTTGATAGCCATCTAAAATTAAAAACAATAGAATTTGAAATGAGTTCGTGTTTCGAATACGAATGAATCCGTTGACGTTTGTGATTATTTCAAGACAACTATTCAAGTGTCTATGGTGTTAGTCAAGGTGGTATTGTCTATGCTGGCTTTTGAATTTTCTCTGATTCTTTTGTCTGACTGTCATTTGTTTTTATTAGACAATCAATAGATTATGGTAAGGAATTAGCAGTTGTGCTAATGTGACACCAAATTGACCGGATAGCGTCTGATAACAATATAAAATAACGTGGCTTTTACTGTCTTTGGTTCAATGCATGATTTACATGATTTTATAGCTCTCGAAAACGTTCCCATACCCTTGTTCAGGAATCGAAGATGAAAACACATGGCGTGTTGCGCCGCTTCTTAAGGCGTATATAGCCGCCAAGTGGCGCCTCATTGAACAAAAAATCGTAGCAAAGCATAGAAAATAAACTAACTAAAAAACTAATCAAAGTAGTAAGCAAAAGTACCAAAAACGGCCGTTTTTGACAATTTTGCTTACTACTTTGGATACGAAACATTTTGAGTCCTGTTTTAACGTAAACATACTTTATCCTCTTTGTAACAAACGTGACGTTGGATTCTTTAATATTTATTTTCTATGCTATGCTACGATTTTTTATTCAATGAGGGCGCCACTTGGCTGGTAGTAGGGCCTTAACTGACAGACTAATTAGTCTATTTTAGTAAAATACCCTATTGTGATAACTGGCATAAAAGCTTGTTTACAAAATTAACTTATTGTTTATCTTTAGTTAGATACATTAACAAGTGTACCTAGTAATCATACCTAGTGTAGACCGTGAGCCTGTCCAGAGGCGACGGTCATCCCAAGACTTACAACCATCCTTTTCACGTTAAAAACCGGATAAGAGCGAGTTTAACTCACACAAAAAGGGTTTCGTACGATTTTTGTTATTTGTTGTTATAGCGGCAACAGAAATACACATTCCGTGAAAATTTCAACTGTCTACCTATTACGGAGCATGAGATACAGCCCGCTGACACACACACGGACGCTTGGACGGATGGACGATCGGACAGCGGAGACTTAATAATAGGGTCCCGTTGGTTACCCTTCTGGTACAGAACCCTGAAAAGGGTAAGCTGTAAGTACCCTTTGAACTCCAACTTCACAGGTGGGTACCTAAAACACAACGTCACCCGTTCGTCGCAGGCGCACGATTTGACTTGCAATGAGTGCGTGAGCGCAGCTAACGGTACACATTATTGATTCGTTGACATTTCGTAGATGGGGCTACATCAAGGGTATATGCGTGGGAAGAATTTTAAAGAGTGGCATTGGGTAATAAAGTTGGTGTTGCGTTAGCGCTTAGGGGTGATGGTAGCATGGTGCCCCTCCGAGTAACTGCGGTCAGAATTAAATGGCTGCCAATTTAAGCTATTTCCATAGAGTTCATACGGGAACGAAATAAGAGGAAGTTTGCTCACATTGGATTTCAATTTGAGAATGTTTACTCATAGGTAGGTGATCACTGGTCCATGGATGGGTGACCATCTTTACATACCGAGACTCCTTCGTGCCTCGGAAAGCACATAAAGCCGTTGCTCCCGGCTGTCAATCGTGGATTTTTGACAGTCGTTACGCGTCTTCAGAAGCCCGACTGTCTGACAACCAGTCTTAGCAAGTGGTATCGTATTACCCAGTAACTGGGTTGTGGAGGTCAGATAGGCAGTCGTTCCATGTAAAATACTGGTATTCAGCTGAATCCGGTTAGACTGGAAGCCGACCCAAAGATAGTTGAGAAAAGGCTAGGCAGATGATGGCAGATGAGGTAGGTGATCACCGGGGTAGTTTTAGTTAGGTAAAAAATCCATATTTCTTGGTCTTTGTTCCTCAAAAGTCCAGGCGCCTTTTCAAGGTTTCCTCACAAAAACAAAAAAAAAAGATAATAATTATTTATTTACCTGATGTTTATTGCTAAGGTAAGTACTTACCTAAGATTCTTGTCATTACCCAACTGCCCCAGAAAGACGGTAATGTTATTCGAGAATATGTATTTAAGTGTGTCTATGTTTGTATGTATAATTAATATACCAACGGCGGTGACAAATTGTTTAATTATTCATTACTTACAGACAGTCTAGTCTGCCAGACACACCTTGACAGGTTTTTTCACAACGGAAAAATTAAGGCGAGCATGACGCTCCACCAAACGGAAACGTGTTTAACTGTAACAGTTTTTGTCCATTCTGGGATTTATTTTTAGATATATTTATGTCCAACTAGCGAAAACAACTATTGTATACACAACAGCAAAGTCTTAGTTAGGGTCCCGTTTTTACCGTTTGGGTATGGAACTCTAAAAAACGAAACAAGACTTCATATTTTGCAATTGGAATAAGAACGGATTTCAAATAATCAAAATAGTCAAAATAATAAAAATAGTATAAAAATTACTAAATAATCACAGAATAATCAATTGGCAGGTTGTGTTCATCGGTACTCCAGTAATTTTGCTTTAAATACTTTTGAGGAATCATGGTGAATGTCAACTTCAGGTTCCTTTTTTTTTGTACCTACGGATTTTATGAGAGAGTTTATCTCTCTACAGAGTCTCTAAGAGGAAGTCTGAAAGTGGCACCGCTGACTGAAAAGTTGTGTGGAAATCAGTTGTCGTGGTATGGGCATGTGATGCGGAGGAATGAAGAAAAAGTCGTGAGGCAAGTCTTGTGTATGGATGTGGATGGCTATAAGAGTAGGGGAAGGCCAAAGACACGATGGTTGGACTGTGTGAAAGAGGATATGGGTAAAAAGGGGGTTACTACAGAGATGACGACTAATAAAGGAGTATGGAAGAAAAATACATGTTGCGCCGACCTCAAATAAATTGGGATAAGGGCAGAAGGATGATGATGATGAGAGTCTGTTTAGAGGTGAGTTTACCTCAATATTTTATATTATAATTTACGCGTAGTAAGAAGAAAGAAAATGTGATACTAATCACACCAGTGCCAAGGAGTTGGTACCTATTGTGTTAACAAGTTACTGGGTTGCGGAGGTCAGACCCATGTGGAGTACTAACGAACATCAAACTCACAACCTGTTGATTTCCACCCAACACGCCATCCCATTGTCACTTAAACAGCAGCTCAAAACAACAATTAGTCTTACTTAGTCCTCAAACGAAATTAGGCTGCGCTTAAAATCGTCCAAACAAAGCGTTGTAGGGCTGGGTGCACACTCGCAACAATTACTGCGGGCTATTGCGGGCTATTGTTCGTGAGCAGCGATCGGAGCGGTAATTACACGCCTTACTGACAGTTGAGGCTATGGCTGGTCAATTTGTTGGTTTAGCTGGCAAGGGTTTAGGGCTGTAGGCGAAAATAATAGTTTGTATCGTATTTTAACACACTTATATAATGTTCATACACTTACTATGTAAACAAATCTTAGAAGTTAAATTTGACTAGTTTTCTAGACTAGAATTCACCAAATATTAGATAGTAGGAAGATACTCATTAAAGAATGAGAGACCTTTTTACCCGACCGCGCGACGCAAGGGAGGGTAATGTGTTTATCAGCCTATATAATAAC
Source organism: Polia nebulosa (assembly GCA_951329385.1). NCBI lineage: Eukaryota > Metazoa > Arthropoda > Insecta > Lepidoptera > Noctuidae > Polia > Polia nebulosa. The sequence continues at coordinate 6,630,571 of OX589609.1, forward strand.
AATAATATTCCACAACTATCACACAACGCCATCTAGTCCCAAGCTAAGCAGAGCTTGTGTTATGGGTACTAGACAACTGATAAACATACTTATATATTTCTAAATACATACATATTATAGATAAATTACACCCATTATTATTACATTTATTTATATAAATGTATTTATGTAAATATGTATGTATGTTTGTTCCTTTGTGGCACTATAGAGACAAAACGCGTGGACCGATTTTGATAATTCTTACGTGAATTGATTCGTCATAACCGTGCAAGTGCTACTAAAGACATGACAGTAATCGAAAAACAATATGGCGACAACCAGACGCCATATTGTGAAAAAGAGAAAAATTAAAGTCGACGAACTATATTAAGTGGGGTATTAAAATAAAGGGTTCGAGGAGGCGATTCCAAAAATATAACTCACTAAATATAGAAAATAAAAATAAAAAATATTTTCAAAAACCCGACTGTAAAAACAACAAAAAAGTTCCAAACAAAATACTTTTCAAGCAGTCTGATGCAGTTGGTGGCATGAAATCAATTATTGAACTAAAATAACTGCCACCAACTGCATCAGACTGCTTGAAAAGTGACTTGTTTGGAACTTTTTTGTTGTTTTTTACAGTCGGATTTTTTCATTCGAGAATTTATGACTCAATAAATGGTTATTACCTATAGCTTACTATTATATTAGTTTCTATACAGGGTGTAACGGAAAGGTGTGGTCATATTTTAAGAACTGCATCTGCCCATCGATATGAACAACTTTTTTCAAGAAAATTCGAGAAAATTCTAAAAAAAATTTTTTACTCCCCATACAAATATTGATCAGCTGATGATAACTTTGTATGGAAAGTCCAATTTTTTTTTTGGGATTTTTTGATTTTTTCTTAGAGAAAGTTGTTCATTTCCATGGGCAGAACCGGCTCCTAAAATATGACCACACCATTCCGTTACACCCAGTATAGCACTAAACTTATTTTCTAATAGGATTCGGTGAGAGGAAAGCCATTATTATTTTTATGCATATTTAGATAATGAAAATTGACCTAGCAGTAGATGCCGATGAAATTGTTGAGCAGCCAACAGTTTTCCAGTGTAGAATTTTGGTCCATACCTGCAACAAAAATAAAAATAAAATTAGATATAAAATAATATTTCATATTACTTGTTTGATAACATAACATTTGATAACATGAGAAGCTCTTGGCTAAAGCAATTACAGCTGCAAGGGTCGATCCATCAGGTTAAGCTACGCTTGCCGGGGTTGGTCCATCTTTACATACCGAGACTCCTCCGTGCCTCGGAAAGCACGTTAAGCTGTTGGTCCCGGCTGTCAATCGTGGATCTTTAACAGTCGTTACGGGTCGTCAGAAGCCCGAAAGTCTGACAACCAGTCTTACCAAGGGGTATCGTATTACCCACTAACTAACTGGGTTGTGGAGGTTAGATATAGGCAGTCGCTCCATGTAAAATACTGGTATTCAGCTGCATCCGGTTTAGACAGGAAGCCAACCCCAAGATAGTTGGCAAAAGGCTAGGCAGAGGATTACTTGTTTGATAAACCAACATTACACCTATTTTTTTCGAAAGGTTAGGCAGATGTGTACCTATTTAGTGCATTAACATTTCACCAGTTATGTTTTATTAACTAACAGTATTTAAATGTTCATTAACAATGTTCTCCTTCTTGTTGTGTAATCTCTAGAAGTCCTAATTCAATTATAAACATTATTTCACTGTTAAAAGCAAAATTATGCGCTAAGTGACAAAGGAAATTTTGTAAATTTATGGATTTTGTGAAATGATCCTCGGGCGCCAAACCACGGGATAAAGCTAGTTCAACTAACAGATATCAAGATTTCCCTTTATCAATCGGAACAATAGGTGAATCAGCTACATTTTTCTAAGAAGATGTAGTCAATTAAAAAAATTGATAGTCTTCAAGTGATGCCAAAGTAATACAACAGCCGGGAAGTGATCCATTGTACGACACTGATATATGCAAATATTGAGACCGTCCAAGATAAGAGCGATGAGTGGTTAATAGAGAACCGCTAAAACTAAGTCTAAAAATGAAATAAAGATTTAAATTTTATTTTAGAATAAAGTTGGCGATGACCTGATAAAGTGATTTAGATGAGGACAGGTCACCTGGAAATAATGAGTGACAGCAGCTGTTAAAATTATGTCCGAGTGGACATCGCAACAGAAAAGACCCAGAAGAAAACCCAGGAAGCGTTGGAAGAATTGTGTCGAAGAAGATTTTAGGAAAATAGGCCAGAAAACATCTTGATGAAGGAGGCCAGAGACTGAGCGAAATGGAAGAAGATGGAGGCCAAAACCTAGAAATTAGGCCAGAAAACCTCTTGGTGAAGGGAGGCCAGAGACTGAGCGAAATGGAAGAAGATGGAGGCCAAGACCTAGAAAATAGGCCAGAAAACATCTTGGTGAAGGGAGGCCAGAGACAGAGCGAAATGGAAGAAGATGGAGGCTAAGACCTAGAAAAAGAAAACATCTTGGTAAAGGGAGGCCAGAGACTGAGCGAAATGGAAGAAGATGGAGGCCAAGACCTAGAAAGCGTTGTAGCGCCGAAAGAAGTACGAAGTAAGCAACGCAAAAAAGAGACAGCTGAAGCTGCTGCAAAATATAGTGAACCAAGAAGATATTACATAAATAACACCAGACACCCGTCATAAGGCCGATAGTATATAGGGAATGTGATCAAATATCCGAATTGATGATCGATATTAAGATTTTTTCTTTGATTCACGCATAACTTTAAAGTTCATAACTTAGGACAACCAAGATAATGATATTTTGATTGATTCGTTATTCATATTGATGTCTAAGAAAATCAATTATGTTGATGAGCTAAATATATTTCTGCTTAGAATGGTATTAGATAAGCTTTTTATAACAAGTACGTATAAAATTGATTGTTTCGGCTCATCTTAGTTACAAGTATGATTCGTTTAAAATTACAGTTATCATGGCATAGAAGTTTGTTTTAAAGATGATCGTTTAAATTGGTTTGTTGGTACAGAATCTTCAATATTGAATCAGCTGATTGACAACATACCATAACATAACGCACAGTGCGTGACAGTGCTGTTGGTGTGCTTATTATTAATAAATAAATAAATAAACAAATAACATAACTTAGCTATGTATTTTAGACATAAAAACATTAGTAAGGCGTCCGACGTCAAGAAATGCTTATGAAAAGTAAAAGACAGAAACGGCAATTCGTTGGTATATCCAAACTCAGGAAATAGTTACAAATTTAGTAATCTTTCCACTATCCCAATTCTTTACATCTTATCCCTCCATATACGTCTCCATCTCTTTGACAAATGTCCTAAATTTTATATTTAACTTAACCACAGCACGCTCTCACCAATCTCCACATCTCAAATACGTCGAAGATTATTATTCTACTAGCGACCCGCCCCTTTATTCGTTATTCTACTAGCGAGCAGTGGTGGCCCAGTGGTAACAGCCGCGACTTACAAATTGTAGGTCGTCAGTTCAAACCCAGGCAGGCGCTTTACTTTGTGTAAATTATTTCATCAACACTGCTATCAAAACGGTGAAGGAAAACATCGTGAGAAACCGGCATGAACTAGAACCAAAAATTCGAAGACATGTGACATGCACCAAACCGCATTGGACCCGCGTGGTGGATGGCCCACACCTTCTCACAGAGAGGAGGCCTGTGCCTCAGCAGTGGGGACATTAAAAAGGCTGATGATGATGATAATGATGATGATGACCCGCCCCCGCTCCGCACGGGTACAAATTCCCACCTATATATTTTATATGTTTATGTATAATAAACTTTCCTCATAAAGCATTCTGTCTATTGTTGAAAACTGCATGAAAATCCGTTCGGTAGTTTTTGAATTTATCGCGGACAGACAGGCAGACAGACAGACGCGGCGGAGGACTTGGTATTATAATACGTAGTAATGATTCTCACCAATACAAACTTTCAATTTCAACACCTCAAAATAATTTCCCAACTTTTTCTCAGAAACTACACGATAACTTTCTTCGTAACTCATGTATCTCTGTCTCCATCCGAACAGAACAATGCTTGAACATGCAAAACAATAGTATCGTCCTAATGATCTCATTTATCCGTGACCTGATAAGAAGGAACATAGGTGTGTTATCAAGAGAATTATCATGAAGTTAATTTGATTTAATCTTACGAATGTTCACACACGTTCCATTGTTTTCGAAGTTATGTAAGTTTGGGAAGAAGTCAGAAGGTTGATGATACTTAGGAGAAAAAGGTGAAAGTTTCATAAGAGTAGACAATTCAATAATATTATAGTTTAAAAAACTTTAACACGCACTAACCGCTTTTATGTCATACCCACAATATGGGAATGCATACAAAATAACTCGTCGGCCATCTTTAGTTATCCGCCATATTGGATTACGAATGATGTCACTAAGCTAACCATGCATTGGTACCGGTTCTGTTGTGCACAAACTAAACTTAATTTAGACTATTGCTATATATTTCTCCCTAATAAAGAAGTACAAAATGACGTAATTTAGCTACCCTAATAGGATTTAGTGTTAGCCTTTGGTTGGGCCCACAAGAAATGCTATTAGGGTAAGCATGCATTGTCATCCAAACTTAACATATATGCAAAATTTCAGATCAATATGAAACCGGAAAGTGGATCAAATTTAATTTCTATATTTATTTATTTTCACATAATTGAAGCAAAAGTGAATCAAATTAAACCGTGTTTAAAGAGAAGAACTTTTAACCAACGTTGATTTACTGTCTCTAACTTCCCACTGACAACCATTTTATCATAGATTATGCTCGCTGGGGGTTCACACATGAGCGGCCATAATGATTCCAGAGACAAATAGTTATTTCATGCAGAAAGACATGTTACCAACAATAATTGAGCTGCCAACGTGATATGAACATCCGTCATCCATATTTTATATGGGCATGTCGATTGAATTAGTAACAATCGACTTTTATTGTATTTTTCTTTGTAACATAAGTACTAGGTTCTGCCAGTGGTTTTGCCAGCGTGAATGTCGGTAAGGTATTCCCAAGTGTCTCTGAGCACTCAGGCAGGGAACAAACAGGGGTGGGTTTTAGTCAGTAAAAGTCTGACACACTCTCCCGCTCCACCCAGAGCGGGAGAGGCTATTGGATGATTTCCCAACAGCACAAAAAAAATGGGTAAGTACTTACGGGCTAAAAAGTATCCAATGTCCCTTTTCAACGCACAATCTATCTATATACACGAAAATTTGTTTAGCAGTTTAAGTGTAAGTGAAAACGCAACAAAGAGATACTTTCGAATTTTTTAATAATATTGGTATGGATGAGTGGAAATCGTAGCGGAATGGAATGAAATCGCTATATTGACATTCAGCTTTAAGTTAGTTGCGCGTAAATAATAAAAATAAATCAAAAATTAAATGGGGCTTCCCTACTAGAAACGTGTCTTTTTTTTGTTTTTTTTTTCAGTTACGGTTTTTGTAGGTACGGAACCCTTCGTGTGCGAGCCCGACTCGCGCTTGGCCGGTTTTAAAAAAAACCAGTAATTAATTAGTTACTTACTCAGCATGTTCATTGTAATCCGTCAACCTTTATCTTTATTTTTCCATTCTTACCCAAGCAATTTTACAAAAACTTTTAAAAAGATGCTTTAGTTCACGTAAGATAACAGTAAAATTCTTCAGGACAAAGAACTTAATTCCTCGTAGTCCTCGTTTTATTTAGCCGTAATTAATCTGAACCACAGTCGGTTCTACTTAATAGCTTGGATTACATCTTCTGTTTCCTTTTCCACAAAGTAGCAATTCGTTCCTTTGTAAGAATATTTACATTTCTGTAAATTAATTAAAGAAGTTCTTTGGAGTTGTATTTCTCTAAACTATTGCGTTTTATTTTGCTGAAGATATTTCTTTACATTATTTTCTTCTCTTAAAATGTTTTCATTTTTAGGGTTCCCTACTCGAAGGGTCTAAACGGAGCCTTAACAAGATCTTCAGAAGAAATACTTTAAATTTTGCTATTAATATGTGAGTAAAAGACCGGTCGTTAGGGTGACACTTGGGGGAGGCCTATGTCCAGCTGTGGACGTCTTTCGGCTGAAGCTGATGAAGATGTTATTGGGAGTAAATTAAAGCCTTACTCTAACCGTGCATATTTGAATGGGAAAGTAAGAGCCAATGCTCTTGAAGTATTTTTTTTTGAAACTCCTATATTCATTCCATTGAGAATGAACATGGGAGTATCAAAAAGAAAAAGAGCGTCTAAGTGCGTGTCGCACTTTGCACATTTAGGGGTTCCGTACCATATGAGGGTAATCAATATTTTGGTATTTGTTAGGAAAATATACGTAATTATAAACAGTATCACCAAGTTTCAAGTTCATAGGTCAATGGGAAGTTAAAAACTCTTCGTAACAAAATTTTGTGACGGACGACGGACAGACGGATACGGACACATGGACAGACGGACAGAGAGGCAGACGGACAGACGGACAGACGAACAGACGGACAGACGGACTGACGGACAAACGCTGCATTCCTTATATGTATACTCATGTTTCTACAAATAAATGTCTTGTCTTGTCTTGTCTTGTCTTGTCTCGTCTTGTCTTGTTTTGTTTTGAGTGACAGCAATACCCGAAAGGTATACGGTTTCGGGTACGGAACCCTAACAAGTAATGTAACCAGCATTATCTCAAAGACACATAAAATCATTGCAAATGACCAACTACAATGGTTATTGGTGGTAAACAGACGTTTACCAAAATTGTATGATTTGAGTGGTCAAGAAAAAAAAAAAAATATTACTGCACAAAGATTCAGAACAACTAAAGTTTGGCCGGTTGGGATCCAACGGAAATAGTTTTTGGGATTCAACGACAATACAACGTAATTCTCTTGCATTTTTTTGGAATCCAACGGAAATATATCATAATATTATGCGGGATCCAACGCCAAACATATTAAACTGGGATGCAACGATAATAAATCGTAAAAAAATTATAAGAAGCGACCAAATCATTTAGATCACCTTTACTAAGAAAATTAATCGCAATCCCATAATGTATCACATATTAGTCCATACTTTGATAGCAAGCCGCATATTTCATAGATTCGTGACCATTGTGCGAGGCCGAGCAATAATTATTTCACAATTTTATCTTGCGTTCGATTATTTTATTTATAGACAGACCAGCAGACGTTCCCACTGTGCGGATCAGGGGGGTTCTTGATAGTGGTGGGAAAAGGAATTTTAGTCTTATCGATACTTTTGCGTTATCCTTGTTCTGCAGTTTTCTAGTTCACCATTATGACTCAATGGGACTTACATTAAAAAAAAGGTTTTTAATAATTCAAATTTTTCTACCCGTACTTTATTTTTGACTAATCATTTTAAGGAGGTTTTGCCTTATAGACAGCTGATAATGATAGATGAGACGTTCTTATCTTGAATTTTGAATCCGCTTATCAGTATTTTAAACCATGCATATTTATGGTAAATGAGATAAACATATAAGTAAGGCTGAATTGTTTAACAGTGTTTTAAAAATATGTTTTTTTTTTCTGTTACATTTTTTTTTACGGTTTCGTAACCGAAGGGTCCAAACGGAGCCTTATTGTTGTCACTCACGTGTCCATCTGTATGCCTGTTCATCCGTCGTCTATCACAAAATTTTGTTACGAAGAATTTTTTAACTTCCCATTGACTTATGAACTTGAAATTTGGTGATAATGTGTATTATTACATATAGTTTAATTTGCGAAATACGACACGCACTTGGCTGGTTTTTGTTGTGTTATATCTGCAGAAAAACCGCATATCTTAAAGACGTGTCGTACATAAATGTGGCCGCGATTCGCAGCAGTGAGGAAATCTCCAAGAAGAATAATTAGCTATCTACTATACGTTATAGGAATCCTAAGAATATGGTACATTTGACTTCTACGAAACTAAGTTTCAAGGAGCAGATTTTCATAGATGATTTCATTTAAATTACATAATACCCATAATACCATTTGTATTCACATCAAGACAGTCAAAATGGTAGATATGATTGTTATTCATATCGTGACCGTCCCATAGGTACGATTAGAGAAAGCTTGCAACGATCACTTCAAGAAACCTTTAACGGCTCCCTAAGGATGTAACGAACGCGTCTTTCAAACGGTCCATTTTAACTCCAATATAATTATTTTATCGATACGATGTCGACATGATCCCATCCCTTCAAACATGGTGTTCGCGTGTAAGTAGTGATATCATCTATTTATAAGTGGACGTTCCGCTCAGCCACATATCACAAGTGAATGAACACTTTTGTTTGTGCATAACCTTACTTACTGGATGTTTTGTATCTCTACAGAGCGTCGGGATGGAATATCGGCTAAAGTTTTTTGTTATAAAACATTTTTATCCACAACTTACCGTACTTTCTTTTTTTTGCGGGGCTGGAAAATCATCCAATGACTTCTCTCGCTTTAGGATGGAGCGGAAGGGCGTGTCTGACTCTTACTGACTAAAACCCACCCCTGTTACTCCCTGCCCTGAATGCCCAGGGGCGAGGTAACTATTTCGAATTTATCCTCAATCCCCGGGCAGGCATCGGCCATGACGGGCCCCGTCGTGTTTGCTGACAACTCTTTGAGGCGCGCGTGGAACACTACGCGCCGTCGACTCTCGGGCCTGGTGCTAATCGGACGGCGAGTTACCCACTACTTGCCGTCCGCAGGCCCGGGTACTCGCCGTCCGCAGGCTCTTAAAATTGTAGTATTCTTTTATAAAACTGTGCCAAGGAATATTTCAGATGGGCCATTATGACCAGGACTTTCACAGCTTATCAAGACGGTGATATTTGCAAGAGTCTGTCTTGTAAAGTTGTATCTTGCTTACTAAGGGTTCCACCCTTTGTCATTTATAAGGTTCCGTAGTCCTAACAAAGAACCCTGTTGTTTCCACTCTGTCCATCTGTCCATCTGCGGCTTAGCTTAGATTATGTTAGTACTATTTAATAGCCAGTTAAAAATATCACGCCGACAAAACGGTATAATTATTATCAATAATATATCAAATCTCCACTTGGTTGACTAGTAGAGAATACCTAAGGCATTAAGTTCGTCTTTGTATATTTGTTGCATAAAGTGTTAATAAATAAATAAAACTGTAAAATAAAATCTTGAAAATCCTACACTGCGCGTGGCCCGACACGCACTTGGCTGGCATGGCAGCATCGAGAGAAGTGATCATTCTGGTTTACTGCTAGGCTTGATAAAATTAAGTCCGGTATATTATATATATTAACCCCACTTAAAACCAAAACTATTCCGGAAATACTGAAACAAACACGTTCATAAAACCGATAAAAGTCACAAACTTGTTACCATAAAACTTACGCAAACGACCCTTAGTCATAAAAGTACAACTTTCACTTACTCGCCCCTTATCAGAATGAATTAGTGTCATAAACATCAATTAAAATTAATGAACACAGACCCACATTTAAACGAACTTCCTACTTAATGCTCCACCCTTTTCAATTGTTAGCAAAATAACACATACTGCGTCATTAAAAGGACAATGTCCTCAATGACTATGATGAGTTTTTACCCGACTCGTCATGAAAAAGAGGATGTTGTGTTTCAACTGCAGACTGTAGGTGTAACATTGATGGAAGCATATTCGGTTTTTGACCAGCAGTACTGTTAATCCGAATGAATGAAATGAATGAAAATAAAATATAAAAATTTAAATTACTAAGTATAAATTGGTTTAATAATTTCTATCCCAATAAAAAGCATAGTTCCTGTAGGATAGGTTATGGAAGAGAAACCGAGGGAGTCAGGAGTAGATTGTGGAATGATAAATATATTGAGTTGGATGCCCCCAAAGTATGTGCATAATTTCATCAAATACAGCTTCATACTTGATTCAATTATTATGTTTGAGAAACACCAATAAACAAATAAAAGCATTAACAAAATAACTTTCCATACAAATGTCTAACAATCTCATATTACACGTAATACCGACTATAAAAACCGTTAAAATTCAAATGCAGAATACAGCTACTTGAATACAACTACCAGTCCCTATTACGTAAACACCGTTTTCTTACACAAATTGCTATTGACAAATCAATTGGTATTACTAAACGGTTTCTATCAGATGTGTGCTTATTTGCATACCATACGATTTGAATTCAATGAAGCAGATCCAACTATCAATAACTTTTAGAAATGCTACCGCTTGAGTAGCGTTGAGTTGTGTTTATACGGGTATTAGGGTGTTTTCAAACTGGTATTGTGACTATGGTCATAGAGCAAGTAAATAAAGATGATGATAATTATTTTGATGTCTGTGAATTATTAATATTTGCAGTTGTAGTAAAGATAGTCTAATAAAATTGTAGTTCATTGTTGTTGTGTTGTTGTTGTTTGGTGTGGTCACAGATAATATAATACTAGCGCACAGATGCCTCATCCCATACAAAGAAACGGTACCGCCGTAACTACGGGTTTTCGTCTGGCACAAGCAACTTTTGTTCTTCGTTTGGGCCCATCTTCTACACCTCGCTAGCGGCTTGCAATACTTGTAAGTTGAATGAATTTACTTAAAGTGTTACCAATAATTTCTCACACATTGAGGAATTATTTTATTGAATTTTTGGCACTTCATAACAGTTTTACTGTATCAAAATGTGTCACTATACAAATTTTAAAGAGGCAAATGGATAAACTCTAAAACTTCAAACAGCGCCATCTATTAGTACACGAAATAAGTGTGTGACAGATGTCTAAGGATTCGTTCCAATAATCATCTAACTTTGAATTAGGAGCCAATTATTCCACAATTTTATGCTTAGGGCAGTTTATTAAAATAAAAAATTACAGTTTTTACCATATTTTTTTCAAAATATAAATATTACATAAACTTCAAAGAAATCTATGCATATTACGCCATCTATTGCAATTTATTTTAACTAAATTTTCTTTGTTCGAGATGAGACCCTGTGGTGTGATGTTGTTGTAATTGTTGATAAAATTACGTGCCAATGCACGTAACCTAAGTTATTTAGGAGGTTCGCTTGGGTCTGTACTCGGCTCTTTAAAATTTTTGCTCATTTTCTGAATTTCACAGGAAAAGTCAAAATCGGCACCTTTTCTAAAAAATATGTATGCGCTAAGTTTAAAAAAATCATAATCGTGCATTTCCTCTGCAGTGAGACAAAAAAGGCCAAAAATAAATAAAAATTTACACTTCTATTTATCAGCATCAATGTAAATGAATCTTCTGAAGCGTCTAGCTGAAATGTTTAGTAATAGGCAAGTAAGTGTTGCATGAAATCACTGTGAAATCGTTTATAGTGACGCGCCTCGGAATTAGCGGTATTCACAGTTACCGTAGTGATGGGCAACGGGACGGAAAATTGATTCAATGAGGCTTTTGAACCGGACATAAATAGTACCTAGATAATTGAATTAAATAAAAGAGAAATACTCAATACAAGCAGTACGAAGACAAGAGATTTAGAAAGAAAACAAATAACATTTATTTGGCCATCCATCGGATTCCAGCGACCTTCATCAAATCATCGGTCCACACAACAATAAAATAAAATAATAAAGTGAATAAAAAAACACAGTGCCTCAAGGCTGCGCCTACACAATTACAAAAAAGTTTATCATTATTCTCTAGCCCTTATCCCAATTGATTTGTAGTCAGCATAACATGTCGGCCTCTTCCATACTTCTCTATTATTCCATACATCTCTGACCAGTCATGATCAATCTGACCAGAAGTCTACTGCGACCGAACTGAGGAAAGCTTTTGGTGGCGAGGACTAACACCAGATGCTACTCACTAAATAATTAATCCAACCACATAAAAGGCGTAACGAATAGAGCCCAGTGCAGAGCTTGCATGAAGATGGATGAAACGGTCACACACGTGCTTCTTGAGTGCACGGGCGTTGCCCATATACGCATACGAACTTTAGGATCACCGAATTCCCTCATAGATGCCTAGAAAAATCAGGGAGGCCTAATCTACTTCTGGAGAGAGGTGGGCTGGTTCAAATAAATGCTGCTACAGCCCACGTATAGTGGTCCACCGTGGACTGAGTACAGAACGCAATTCCAGATAGATAGAAGTCGTCATCTCAGTCACGTAATAATATCGTCATTTTGGCATTACAGAATAATTAAAAAGTTTAGCGCATTTATAATTTCAGAAACCAACTTTGTAGTTGTAAATAATATCAGGGGATACCCTATTATTAATATTAAAACAATATATCGGGTACACCCGGTCCCGGGGTGTCTTTTTACAAAAAGACAGTTTCCGAAGCCGAAAGCCACATATTCTTCCCATTATTTGGATCATTTTTTTTCCACTAGACCATACTTGGGAAACCACTGGTTCTGGAGATAATGAAGGTCAAAGACGCAATTTTTTTTTTACTTAAATAAATTCTAAGTATTAATTACTAAACTTTTTTCCAAACAAACATTACCTGAATTTTCGATTTGTTTTTCGAAATTTTGAAATTACGAATTTGCTGTTACGAAAACGCAATGAATATCAAACGTATCCGACAAGTACCTACGTGGCTTAGAGTAAAGGGGCGGGTTTTAACTCCACTTGCCTAATAAAAATTGTTTCATTTTTCATACCTAAAAATAAAAGTCGTTTCCCAGCAATCATTTTTGCGCAAAACTACTTTGTTATACATACAGTATGCGTAGTTAACGGCTCTGTGATGTGTCGTTTTACAACCTGTATAATAGGTACAATAAAATACCTATATTATTATATTCGCTATAAACACAACTATAAACTTAGCTGTTTAAAGGAAGTTGCGCATACTTAGAAACCACAGTAAAAGCGAAATCGGTGGTAAAACCACACGCTATACAAATAGCAAAATAACTTGTCTCTAATCGTCACATCGAATATCCATGTTAGTGCTTCCCGCAATAAAATCGATGCGAGTCAATCGATTTCCGAATAGTGCGGTAGAATGTTGTTTGTCTCTAGGGGTATGAATAAAGCAAGCTATTAAAGTGCGTCAGCACTATCGTATTTACCTGTTGACGAAGAGCTGTGCAACTTTAGTGTTTTTTAAAAGCTTACTAGCGATCCGCCCCAGCTTTACACGGCTACGAATTATACATTTACACCTTCCTCATGAATCAGTCTGTCTATTGGTCGTATTTTCGTTCAGTAGTTTTTGAGTTTATCGCGAATAGACAGAATGACAGACGCGGCGATGGATTTTTTTTAATGATATGTGTTGATGCAAATCATTATTGTAAATTACAGCTCATCTTACAAATATCATTCTGGTGAGTTTTGAAGTGATAAGAGGCCTATGGAAAAGTGTAATTTTACCAGCAATAACTGTCAAAAGTCAAAATGTAGGGGGTTGATAAATGATTTTATTTTGTAAGTAGGTTATAACAACACTTTTACACATCAACATTTTTTTTTGTCAGTTTTAGCTAGATGAGGCCGATGTTTCCTAGCTGACTACCCTGAGAAGAAACACTGAAACAAACTCAGAGGTCAAAGTCTCTTTTAAAGTGTTCAAATTCATGCAATATGTACTGGTCAAATCATATGAGAATGTACGTTTATGTCTGGGATGAGCTTTTGACGAAAAATACACGCAAATTCGAGTGGACCTGTCCAGACAGTGCATGCGTTTATCAGTATCGTGAAGCTCAACTCAGAACTTTGAGGAGCTCAATGAACCGACGAACAATACCAAAGTAGGCCGCAAAAATACTCAAACTGCCAGACAATCTTAGAATCTACATGAATGTAACGAAAAACATAGTTCTCACATTCACATTATGCTATATGATTACATTATGCAATATGCAAGTGGACTGCTTACACTACCTAAAATTAAATATTATGTGGTCAATCCTAAGTAATATTAAACTTTTTTTTCTGATAGTACATTACTTTGCTCACCTACCTTGCCTTTTTCACTAACTAAATTCAAATTTTTATTATCGCTTTAATGGCGAAAGCCAATGGTGGTTTTTGGGTTCTTCTAGCTGTTTTTTTAATTTTTACCTTAATTTTTATTACAAAGCCAAGCGTTTTACATGCTTTTATAGCGATTTAAGCTGCAGGGTTTTTCTAACCAATAAGATCAACCTACAAAGGCACATTTATTATTTTTATTTTTGAAATATTCATAAATAAATTACTTAAAATGTTTTGTGATTTGAGACGAAATTTCTTTGAAAAAATCCTTTTAGAGTTCTCTGTCGGTTGAAAAGTGATTGTTTATTTATTTCCAACTGGGGGTAGACGTTGTCTGATTCATACTATAAAGCCACGCAAGTGTACATATCACTTTCTTACCATCGATGGTAACTGCTCGCTGTCATTGTCAGCTCCTTTCTCAATCAGTTTCACCGCAAACATTTGTGTTCCGCCGATTTAAACTGAGCGCTTATAAGGTGTGACGCATAGTTAGCAGCATTTTTAACTAAGTAATTTTATGCATTCATTATGGAATCTTGAGGGTTTTTAAGTCAAGAGTGAATAGCTTTCTTTTAGGCAAGCGTGTTTATCAGGTGAAGTCAAATAATATTAAATAATAATTTATTATTTAAGTTCTCATTTCTTAAAGCGACGATACTTCGCTTAATTTTTTTTTGCCCAATCTTGAGAAATACATATTTGTACTGTTTTCATCTGGTAAATGCTTATTTTGTCACATTGGGCTCAGTTCAGAGGAGTGAAATGGAAGAAGAAAATGTGCTGACTCCAAACGTGAGAGAATAACAGGAGACGTTAAAGAGTGTTTAATGTAATAAACACAAGGCAAATACAATGCAGTGGTAGATTTGTTTGATGTCTTTTTTATGGTGACTGTCTACTATTTATAATTAATTCAAGTTAATAATAAAATACATGTAAGTACCTACTTACTTAAATTGAATTAAAAATATTATCTAAGTTTTTAACTTACCACTTATAACCTAACTACGCACATAATATACAAAAACAATATACACTTAGGCGTCGACGTACTCTTACACATCGCTGTCATCTGGGCTAGCCGGAAAACATTCCTAGAAGACTGGCATCATTGCCACGTTGAATGGCAATGCTTATTCTTTGGACAAAGAACGAGCCAGCCCTCTGGTCACGCAAAGTGTCAATCACCGAGAAATATCTTTAAAAAGATGATGTGCACTCGGACCCCGTGACGCAAGCGTTGATGTCTTCAAATAATGTACAACAAGATTGTTAATCCTTGAAAATAACACACTACTGACACAAATTATGACGAGTGAAATTGCAGTTGAATTTCAATATAATTTAAACCAACAACTACCGCAGATTTTCATGAAAATATAAAATGCACTGCCATCTTAAACGAGATCCTAAAGTGAAGATTTCCAAGTTGAGATGGAGAAACGCTGAATCGAGATCGGCATATCTCGACTCAGCATTTTGTTCGTGAATGGACGTCGGCCTTTATTCGATCGCGTATTCGAGTGTGAGAATTTTATCGCCGGCGGCAAATCGATTGTCAACCGATTCGTTAGTCGCTACCGTTGCTTATCTATGGTTCTTTCGCATCACTACTTTTGTAAGCACGACAGCTTTTAGATTACTATCGGTACGATTATGAGATTTAGACTTTTTTATTTTTAATGGGATTTAGAGTTTCGAGTAGATAGTTTTTTTTAAGGTGCAGATGTACGACTTCTAATGATTTTAAATTGAACATCACGTCTAAACGACTAGTTTTATTTCTATCAAAAAAATATATTTTACTCTACACCATTTTTTTCGTAATTTAATATGTGAATATTTTAAATTATATATTTATAAAATGGTGTAATTTATTTGTAAAATTATGTCTAATGCGGATAAAAAATTAAGAATGACGCAAAAACTATTAAGCGTTTTCTTATAAAACTTTCACCATTTTAAAGGTAATTAATTAATTTATCTTTTAGTATACGTGTTTTTAGTATTATACCTGTTGTTGTATGTATAATAAATTAATAATGCGTCTTATTTGTGACAGCGCTCTTTGATGGGCGAGACCTACTACTAGGTTTTTTTTTTTTGGGGGGTGGGAAATCATCTTATGACTTCTTCCGCTCTAGGGTGGAGCGGAAGTGCGTGTCAGACTCTTACTGACTAAAACCCACCCCTGTTCCTCCCTGCCCTACGCGCCCAGGGGCGAGGTAACTCTTTCGAATTTATCCACAACCCCCGCCCCCGGGCAGAGACCTATTACTAGGTGGACACGCAAGCTAACCACTCAAGGCAACACATCCATCATCCTGCATTGTACCCGCGTGGTGGATTACGGCCCACACCCTCTCACAGAGAGGAGGCCTGTGTCCCAGCAGTGAGAGCAATAATTGGCTGATTAAGCTTATTTTTGCTATGTGTATTCCCATTGCTGGGCAAAGACTCTCGTAGCCATCGGATTCCCGAACCCCCATCAGTTCATCGGTCTAGCTTGTGAGAAGCCTTTCAACGCTGCGTCTTCCAGTATAGATGCACTATTCATCATCATCAGCCTTTTAATGTCCCCACTGCTGGGGCTCAGGGCTCCTCTCTGTGAGAGGGTGAAGGCCGTAATCTACCAAGCGAGTCCACATGTCTCTGAATTTTGGAATCTAGGACATGCTCTTCCCTCACGATGTTTTCCTTCACCGTTTTTGAGAGCACACTTATATTATTGCCATAGAAATAGATACAAGTATATATTACTTCAATACCCCTTTTTTTTTGGTGGGAAATCGTTAAATGACTTCTCCCGCTCTGGGTGGAGCGGGAGGGCGTGTCAGACTCTTACTGACTAAAACCCACCCCTGTTCCTTCCCTGCCTGAGTGCCCAGGGTTGCGGTAACTCATGTTCAGAATTTATCCGCCTCCCCCAGGTATTATCCGCTACCCCTAGCCATACTGCAATACCTCTGTACGTCTTCCTAGGAAATTAACCATTGAATAAACATACATTAATAAAAATAGTTTGACCTTTGAAGCATGAAAGGGCAAAAGCTAACATTATCTGAAAAAGACTCATACATTTAATTGCTTTGTTGTATCTTTTTACTCAGACACGACTGCACCTCTAACTAGAACGTTATTTTTATATCTCCTTTCAGACTTTACACGTCGTTGAAGACCCGTAATTACAAAAGTTAATATAACTTTATATGAGTTATTTGTTACTGAAAGGGAAAAGCTGTAAACCTTTTTAACTGGAGAACTTTTCTTTATATTCTTCATTTCATGTGATTGGCTGAGGTGAAAATGAGCAGTTAAATTGAAATAGGGCTCCGCTTTTGCACAATTATAGGGAATTCAGGTGCTCATTTTGCCCAGTTATAGTGAAAATTGGCGTGACGTTTTTGTCTAGTTAAAGTGGAATGGGGTACCTATGTAATATATAATCTTGGCTGTCAACTTTGTAGTGACACTCCTCCAAAATGAAGATTGAAATTTGAACTCATGGCTGAACGTTGACCCCTAAAATACAGGTCCAGGCCTTTGGGGGTTAGGATCAGAATTGTGGCAATAAATTCGTGTGATATTTTATTATGACTGGCTTGTTACATGTATTTTTAAGTGTCAAATAAAGATTTTTATTTTATTTTTATTTTATGTAACAAGGTAGTGTTAAAGCCTTGTTTATTTTTTGACCCCTATTGCAAATTACGTTCTTTCCTACCATTTTTAAATTTAAAATTCAAATATTACTGGTTTTCTCTGTCAATACTCTGTTTTTATATTAAAAATCAGTCCTAATTCTGCTGCCGAGCTAGACTAAGTTCCTATCCATCATTTAATTTTCCTTCTATTCAACAAATGACAGTTACCAGTTTGTAAGAGTTACTAGAACAGTGAAGTGCAGCTTTTATAATCAGGCAGTTCCTAGTAATAATTCAATTCATATGTGTGGTTTACCTAGTCACAGTGTATGGTGTACGTACGATTAATAAGTGCTCCATATAATCAAGGCCACAGTAAATATTAAAACATCTACTCTACGAACTCCTCTACGTGTCACACCACACTTCCGGCTCCACAACGTAGCACCTTTCTGACCCAGTTTTCAAATTTTTAGGCAAAATGCAGATTTTTGCTTGATTTAAAGTTTTCGTAAACCGTAGATCCTGTATCTCTGTATTAATATCGTAAGAAAACGCAATAGGCACCAACATCCTCAGGCACAGCATTTCAAAAAGCCCAGTATAAACTATCTATTTTAAAGCTGAGCTTACACAATACCGGAAGATATCAAAGTGATAATTTGCTCGCTGATATGCTCCGGCACATTACTGATATGAACCATGTTCACAGCCCGGTTGACCAACTCGTTAAGTGGTTAACTTTAATCTTACTTTTAATGGTTAATCTTAAATTTTAATGAGATCAACTTCTTAGGTTATCGTTTTCATGCTATCTTAAGAAAATTTTATAAATAGTAGCTCTTTTGATTAAGATTAGGCTACGGTGAGAAACGCATCTAAGTTGGTATAATTCACTAATCTTGAGGACTTTGTTGGTAGTAACAAAAATTTATGTAGTCGCTTCCGGATCATAAAAAGTAACTACTGGAAAAAGTATCTCCATTGTAATCTACAAATTAAATACAATTTTGTAATCGGCTGTTCTGAGGTGCTAGCATTTTTTAATTACCAATTAATTATCAACTTCTTGGTAAAAGTTAAGAGTGTTGTTACTTCTTAGGTTTTAAATTAAAAAGGAAAGGAGGCGGTGAATAAGATACTTCTAGACAAGCATGCTTCATCGCCAATGTCATCATCGTTTACTGTCAGGTGAGATAATGGTCAAGCACTAGCTTATCATAGTAAAAAAAAATTTAGTCCTGTCAAAATTCGAAGTAAAATGCACGCTTTTTTGTTTTTGGGGGTGTGGGAAATCATCCAATGACTTCTCCCGCTCTGGGTGGAGCGAGAGGGCGTGTCAGACTCTTACTGACTAAAAGCCACCCCTGTTCCTTCCCTGCCTGAGTGCCCAGGGGTGCGGTAACTCATTTTCAGAATTTATCCGCTACCCCTAGGCATGCAGGCACCGGCCACGATGGGCCCCATCAGTGGTGGCAGACAATCATCTCTTTGTGGCGCGCGTGGAACACTACGCGCCGTCGACTCACGGGCCTGCCCCTTTAGCCAAAATAAATTTCTGTAAACGTTAACGCTAACGCTTCGTGCAAAATGTATGGCAACGACGACAGGGAACTGTCACGTGACTCACGCCCAGTAATGTCTTTGCCATACATTTTGCACGAAGCGTTAGCGTTAACGTTTACAGAAAAGTATTTTGTCTAAAGGCTCTGGTGCTGATCGGACGGCGAGCTACCTACTGCTCGCCGTCCGCAAGCCCGGGAAGTAAAATGCATGCTTGCTGTACAAATCGTGGCAACGATCAAGCAAAAGTCTACTTTCTGAAACGAATCACGCTTTTCCTTAGAAATATAGATTGCACTTATAATTCTAAAGAGCCTGCCTGCCGGAAACCTTCAATAAAAAGAAAAAGCAAAGAAAAATCTCAAAATATCACGACTCTCTGACAATTGACATGTTCGCACGAACGTACCGATAACAATCTCGTTCGGAAGCCGATTATATCGATACTGGCAATCCAATAGGCGACATGATGCTAGTGAAACTCTGTCGCATCGATTCTTATCGATGCTTTGTTGGATTTCGATGATCGATATAGTAGTAGCGGTGAATTTGACAATGGATGCTTGATGGAAAAGTTAGACATCTTTGGATTTGTCGTGCGTGTTTGTGATCTTTGAAAGTAGGTTTGTAGTTCGAAGAGTTTCTAAGGACTTAAATAAATTGGTTCGAGGTTGAGTGGTTCTTCATCAAATAACTTCTCCCGCTTTGGGTGTAGCGGACTTTTCATCTCGCACCTTATGTGAGGTCGGCTTATTTTTTATTTATTGTTGATAGGCACGCGTATGACCACTATCTCACCTGATGGTAAGCGATGATGTGGTCGAAGATGGAGCCCGCTTGCCTAGAAGTAACCTATTCACTCTTGTCAGGAAACACAGACTCTGGCAGGGAATTCCACTCCCTAGCTGTACACACAATGAATGTGTTTTCAAAAATTTTTGTGTGTGTGGGTGGCCACCGGCTGCGTATCGCCGTACGTCTTGTGGTCCGATGATAGAACGGGCTTGGCGGAAACAAAATATGCAATTCCGTCACACACTCCCCAAAATGTAACAGATAGAAAACCGACAGGCTAGCAACTCGGTATCTATGCTCAAGACTTTGGAGCTTCGACTTGACGAGCCTCTATGAGGCTCTCCTAATTTTGTGGCGCCAGGACTATGGATTGTCGGGTCGGGCAGTTCTTCCACTGATAGGAGTTTCGTCATGCTGGTCGACCACGTAACAGGAGGTCGTCCTCTACCTACTGACTAAAACCTACCAGTGTCCCTTGAGCTGCCTGTGCCAGAGCTGCGCTGACAAGATCTGGATACGCAATCAAATTCCTGAATCATAGTTCTGTTATTTTGTAGTCTTGTTTTATATTGCTTAACACTAAACAGATTGTTATGGATTGCTATGAGATCTTATCTTAATGAACAAATTAATATAATTTCTATGATCTTCATTAATTATTATGAATCTGTAAACGTCGATTGATTAACATGAGTATATCATTAACAGTTACAATGAACAGTCAGAGAAAACTTTCATAGTGACTGAGCTTGGTAGTTGGATTTATAAACATAATATTTGGTGCTACTTCAATTCTTAGCAAAGTAGACATTACGTTTGCGTCTTCTTCGGCTTAGCCATTTTTATAACAAGAGTGGAAACCTCCTATTACTTTGTCAGATATTACGACGTTACCAGAATCTTTCTGTCGTACCTAAGCCCTCAAATGCCTTTTATGACACCAAAATTGGTTAGTCAAGATTTATTAAATTCTTTGCCGAGATATTTTTATGAATCCAGACTAAATATTTAGGCACCAACTTATAATGTTTTTACTCTAAGAATATGGGGAAGAAAACAAAGTTTCTTGAAAAAAAAAAGTATACTTATTATTTTGTTAAAACCGTATAATTTGGGCCACGTTTCAGGATAACTAGAAACATTTGAAGTAATTGGCTTCGAACCTTTTACAGACTCATAATTTTACACTTCAAACAGCCTCTATGTTTTCCTTTTCACGGCGCAAGTTATAAAATGATGAATAGTTTTTCTTTATACATTAGCAATGGAGATTGGATATATAGTTTTATTATTTTTTGATAGCGAGAAAATCCTTAAGGAAAGCGGCTTTTCTCAGAAGGTTTTGGCCGTGTTTTACTTACTAAAAGGTCTGTAATTTTATTATCCTCTTAGCATTTCCACGTAAGCTTGCCAATTTTTATTTCACACTTACTCAATTTTTTTTTCGTATTTTTTTTTGGTGTGTGATGCGTCATCGTGGACGGCATGATTACTATCACGGGTAGAATCTGGCTGAGACTCGCACGGTAACGAGGGTATTGGCACCAGCAAATAAAAGCTTTTGCTCATCCCAGCAACTGGGTGAAATCGGCCTGTAACCATCATCATTCTCTTGCCCTTATCCCAATTTATTAGAGGTCGGCGCAACATGAATTTTTCTTACAAACTTCTCTATTAGTCGTAATCTCTGTAGTCACCCCCTTTTTACCCATATCCTCTTTCATACAATCCATCCATAGTTTCTTTGGCCTTCCCCTACTCTTATAGCCATCTACATCCATACACAAGATTTTCCTCACGACATTTTCTTCATTCCTCCGCATAACATGCCCATACCACGGCAATCTTCCACACAACTTTTCAGTCAGCGGTGCCACTTTCAGATTTCCTCTTTATACTCATTCCAAATTCTATCCATGTGCGTAACCAACCAAATAATGTCAATCTATATTTCGATTGATATTTTTCCTCAAAATGCTCAGTAACTGCAGCAGAGCATTGGTTACCCAGTGGTAAAGGCCGTGACACGTTACAAAGTTCTTTGTCGTCGGTTCGAACCCGGGCAGGCGCTTTCATTTTTGTAAATTATTTCATCACCACTATCTGCACATCAAAACGGTGGAGGAAAACTTTGTGAGGAAACTGGCATATCCTAGAACCAAAACTTCGAAGAAATGTTACATCCACCAACCCGCATTGGGCCCGCGTGGTGGATTACAGCCCACACCCCCTCACAGAGAGGAGGCCTGTGTCTCAGAAGTGAGGACATTGGAAGGCTGATTATGCTGTTATGCTATGCTCAGTAACTGAGTTGTGAAGGTCAAATAGGCTGTCATTTCCCGTAAAATACTGGTTATCAGCTACATCTGGTTAGACTGAAAGCCGAGACCAATATAGTTGGGAAAAGGTTAGGCAGATCATGGCGATTTTCCCTCTTATATTTCTAAGACCTAAAGTGGTTTCTATTTTAATTTCAGGTTCACCTTTACATTCAGAAGTCAAACGACCGCAATAAAAACACTTTTACTCTCCACAGCACACGTGTCTCAATCCTACCTCTCACTGATTTACAAATCAACAATAGATCTTTGATATAGACTACATTTGGACAAGGCTGAGACCTCGGACAGGGTAAGGAGCTTAAGCGGGAGCTAAGGCGAGAGCGATGTAGCAAACATTATATTATGAAACCGCTGCTTGCGTCCATACTGTAGTGATTATAGCTGGAAGCCAAACGTGACGTGACGAAGCATCCTAACTATCGTCTTTTGTTTTACCCGGAGGAGACACGTCTAACCATAATTCCACTCGCAACTCACTGTGGCCACCGAATCCTCCCCGAGTCACTGCGCATTTATTCTGGACCAGGCCATATGAAACCGCCGTTTGCGTCTTTACTGAAGTGACCATAACCTAGCACTACGTGACGGAGCGACTCTACTAGCGAGCGAACGTCTACTATTTTACACCGAGGAAACACTCTTACCTCTACTGCACAACTCAAGATGCATTGATGGTAACCACCCTAGTCACTGCGCGTTCATTCGAGATCAAGCCATAATTATTAAACCGCCGTTTGGTTTCATACTGAAGTAACCATAACCTGCACGACGTGATAGAGCGACCTTACTAGGGAGCCATCGTCTATTATTATACTATGAGGAACCACGTCTAGCCTCTACTGCCCGCTGCAGTAACTCGCTTAGCACTATAGCCATCTAATGGCACCCTCCTCTGCGCCGGCACCCACTATAGTCACCTCGCGTTCTCCCTGACGAGGCCTATGGCGGGGGCCTACTGACATGACGGAGTGGCCTAGCGAATAAGCATTTCTCTATGGTATTACCCTTCTTGGAAATCCTCATGAATGTCCTCTGCCCGGGGAGGCACAGATGTCTATCAGACTCCTACTGACTGAAACCATACGATTCGCTGAACATTTTTTTTTGTGGCGTTGGAAATCATCGAATGACTTCTCCCGCTCTGGGTGGAGCAGGAGGGCGTGTCAGACTTTTACTGACTTAAACCCACCCCTTTTTCTTACTTGCCTGAGAGCACAGGGGCGCGGAAACTCTGTTTTGTATTTATCCGCGACTCGGTGATTTTACCCTGGCAAAACATGCTTAGCCTCCACTAAGCGCAACAACCACTTCAAATGCACTGTGGCCACCTAATCGCGTCCGCTCCAGTGCACGCTACAAAGCTATCCACCGCGCGTTCACTCTGGCCAAGGCCTGACTGGCAGACCATCAGCCGGATCTCTCTTATCTACATGATCTATATCGACGGCTAGTAAAAGTTGATCTTTATCGCGTCACGATGACTTGTGGGCACGTATGAACACGCCATTAATTTTTGTGTTTCGTTTTTTGTTTTGTGTGTGGAGATTAGCATTTGAGGTAGGTAATGTTTCATTTGTTTCGGTCGAAGTAGTTGGTGGCCTTTGGAAGGTTATTCACAATAATGGCAGAGCTTCTAATGGAAATCCTCTGTTTTTAACCTTTTATTGTTTGTTTAAATCGCCTTATTATCATCAGATGATATACAATTATTATTGGACTGTTATCAAAGATACAGAGAGACAGTTACATTTTAAAATAATCCGTTTAGTGAATTCGAAAAATTAGGAAAACGTATATGCCAATTGATGGACATGGACTAAACGTAGCTGCATTTTTTTAAAGCGTCAGTAAGCGTAACGGACGGCAGGATACCCGGGCCTGCGGACGGCGAGTAGTGGATAACTCGCCGTCCGATCAGCACCAGGCCCGAGAGTCGACGGCACGTAGTGTTCCACGCGCGCCTCAAAGAGTTGTCAGCAAAGGACGGGGCCTGCCACGGCCAATGCCTGCCCGGGGGTTGAGGATAAATTCGAAAGAGTTACCTCGCCCCTGGGCATGTAGGGCAAAGAGGAACAGGGGTGGGTTTTAGTCAGTAAGAGTCTGACACGCCCTTCCGCTCCACCCTAGAGCGGAAGAAGTCATAAATGATTTCCCAACCCCAAAAAAAAAACGGACGGCAGGATCTCATGTTGCCCGTATAATATAAAATAATTATAGCTAAAAAAACTAAAAGACACGGTTTTTTCTTATTTTTCTCAACAAACTCATTAATTTGATATGCAATATCATGGGAATGCATAAAAAGTAACTAGTCCGCCATCTTTGGGAGTACGGCATATTGTTTTTAGAATGACGTCACTTAGCTAAACATGCATTGTCATCCAAACTAAACAAATGTATGCAAAATTTCAGCTCAATCGAAAACTGGAAAAAATCTAAGATTTTTTTCATAGTTAGTTACAGGTGACGCTAATAAAAATAAAGTGTGTTAAAAAATACCGCATGCTTGCGATAGAAATAATCATCAATAAGGAAATACCAGCCCATTTTCATAATTGCCCTAATGTTCTCTTATATTAAATAACGCTTAGTGCTTGACCCAACGTTCAACACCATAATAATTACATAATACCTATACAGCAAAAAACCACACTATTGCGCAACCTCCCACTACTTGCACCACAAAGCAACAATAGCCGTGTCGCATTATCTATGTTCCGACAAGTCGAAGCCATCAGCTGGATCTCACGGATACTTATCTATGGTATCTCAGCATCGTTAGCGGTAAGAGTTGATCGCTATCGCTAGCGTGTGGATGATTTGTGGCTGACTCTGAACACGCCTTTATGCGACACTGTCTTTTAAGAAGCTAGATTGTGGTTGCACGTTTTGAGGGATTTTATTTATTTATTTTTAAATTAGTGATTGTGTAGGTAGAGATTTGATCGTAAGCTTTATTGTGGAAATTTTTAGTCAGAAAATATTGAGCTGAAAATTTGTGATCCGTAAAACTGTGATTTCCGTTGAACACACTTATTTTATTTTATGGATCCATGGTCCGTACATAAGACTAAAGGTACCTTAGCGGATCTAGACCAAAATATTTAAATAATCCTCTTCAAAGGCATGGAGAACTGATTTCCAGAGTATTCCTATATATTTTACTAGCTCCTGCCACCGGCTTCGCCCGCGTGGTATTAATACTTTTCCCATTATAAATTATAGCCTATGTGCTATTTCAGACTATAATCTATCTCTGTGCCAAATTTAATCCAGATCCGCTTAGCCGTTCTGGCGTGATTGTGTAACAAACATCCATCCATACTAAGAAGTACTCTTAAAACCGAAGTAGGATTGGGACCAATTTTCTTCATTTTCTGAAAATGGAAACGTTCATTCAATACTTCTGGGGTTTCTTACGCTTGTTAAGTAAACTTTACAGCCAATATAATATAATCAAACGATAATTTTCAAATCGATTATAATAATTACAAACCCATATACAACGCAAAGACTGATCAATATCACTTACAACATTATTATACCATACCACAAAGTAAATAGTGATGTAAATTGCGTAATTATTTATCGATAAGTGAATTAAATCAGAATGGAAGTTGTTAAGGAAAATCTATCGATATGGCGATCGATTTCTGCGATATAAAACCTTGTGTCGGATACTTATTGCTTTTAACATACTCTCAAGGATTTGTTCCAGATTTCACACGAGTTACCTTTAGAATGTAGTTTTTGATTGAAAATTTATCTTTTGAAGTAATTGTTGACTAAGTTGGTACTAAAATCCTTCAAGAACATGTTCAAAGGTAAAATAAAATGAGACAAAGTTAGTAATAAATAACAGGCATTATGTAGATTTATTTTTTTGTGGCGAGGGAAATCAGGGCATTTTGTAGCTGTGTATTTTTTACAGTTATATTGAAAAACAGTTACACTAATACATTTAATTTTGATTTGTAACCTGTTGATATTGAAATAAAAAAACAGAATACATCTGATTCATCACATTCAATCAAAATAATATTATTCTCGTCTAGACAAGATTTTTCGTCTATCATTTTTATTTCTAATTATGAAGTAAAAAAACTGAATAGTTAAAAATAAAAAGTTATCTCTCTCTAAAAAATGAGACAAAATTATATTGATTAAAAATTTCGCCTTGCCATTCATTACTCTTGTATTTTAATTACTAGCTGTTAATTGCTTTTGTTTTTTAAACGTTTTGGATCAGACTTTACTTAAGGAGACGAATGGTAATTCTTAGTAATTACTGGAAGGACCTTTAAATTGTTAATTTGTAGCTTGGACCACCAAAGTTGATTGGACACTTGTAACTACTAATTGTGTGTTTAGTTAATGTTCGCAAAAGTTTGTAAACTTATTAGCATTTAATGCAGATGTCCAACCCATTTGTTTGGTTTAATATTTTTTAACCCGTCGCGCATCTAGTTAGCAGACGCTATAGATTTTTTATTGTTTACAGCCTATGCTCTGTCCACCAGACACGCAAGAGGTTAATAAAAATATCAAGATTCAGACAAACATAAATGATAAATGATGTTTGTTCAGTTAATAGGTTACTAGGAACACTTTTACACGTCAATGGGTTTTGTCAGTTTAAGCTAGATGAGGCCGGTGTTTCCTAGCTGACTACCCTGAGAAGAAACACCGAAACAAACTCAGAGGTCAAAGTCTCTTTTAAAGTGTGTACTGGTTAAATCATATGAGAACCATGTACGTTTATGTCTGGGATGAGCTTTTTGAAGAAAGCAACACACGAATTCGAGTGGACCTGTCCAGACAGTGCAAGCATTTGTCAGTCATCGCGAAGCTCAACTCAGAACTTAGAGGAGCTCAACGAACCGATGAACAATACCAAAGTAAGGACATTTGAGTAGGCCGCAAAAATACTCAAACAGCCAGACAATCATAAAATCTACATGAATATAACGACATACATAGTTCTCGCATTCACATTATTCTATATGATATAAAGAGTAAAAACAATACCTATTCGTCGTTTTAGATTTTATAAAATTACGGTGATTGTTGTTGTTCACTGTGACTTTGTTTCTATTACTGTGACTAAAATACTATACTCATGTCGGCACAGATTTTATAAAAGAAACTAACAATTTGCGAACACTAAGCCTGCAAAGCCATTGTTATTAGCATATACGTCTTCATAAACCAGCAAAAGGCATTGAAACATAAGTTAACACTAAACGTCAGATAGTAGAGAACTTGCCAAGAATAAATACATTTAAACCGCAAATACATAACAAATCTTCGCAAACACTTGTAAAACATTTTAACAAATTTTATGTTCCTAATTTGTTTTATAAAATAGTGCGACAGAGCTGGCCAGTTATTTTCATTGTTCAGCCACAAACAACACGCATAAACTATATGCGGGACATATTCTAATGTAGACTCAGAACGATCTGCAGTGAGAGGGCTTATACCTGAAATAGTATCGATATTGAGTGGCGCGTCACTAAAATTTAACATTAGGTGTTAATAATTGAGACAGTTTTCTAAGTTAGATAGTTTGCTTATATACCTATTTAGAACTTCGTTAGTAAATACACGTTATGGCAAAGTTGTATAACGAAACTTGCGTAGTTGTTATAGTTTGCTAACGAGTTGATCGACTATAACCCACATATGTATATACTTCCCATAATTATAATGTCGACAGATAATTTATATATCCAATTCCCAATATAAAAACTTTCCTAACTATTTCACTATCATAAAACTTATTACCACAGAAAGCAAACTCGAGAAACCCAGCAAGCGATAATCACTGAACTATCAACTATGAAATAAACTTCGCATTTACACCAAGAGACCTACATTCCGAACAACTGATAAATCGATTCTCATCTCGATACAAAGTTCAATCAGGTAGCTGTCACCGGATCGCGATAGCGTCGCGAGTATATCGATATTCTGTGTTTGTGTTGATACAACACTAGTATCGAGTAAAACTGATGAGGCGATACATTGTTAGACGGGTTTCACACTTCGCTGTTGTTTTTTTAGGTTTTGATAGTAAGTTTTGATACTTCATTTTAATAGATTTCAGTATTTGATGAGACTTTAATAGTTTTTAGGGTTCCAAACGGAGTCCTATTGCTGTCACTCACGTGTCCGTCTGTACGTCTGTCACCCTATGTAAAGTTTTCTTCATTTATATGTTCTGTAATCTAAATGGTGTACATAATAAAGAGTATTCTATTCTATTCTATTCTTCTTACGTATATTTTACTAACAAATAACAATATATTGACATATCAGATATTGTTTTGAAAAATCCCTTATTTCTACGGAACCCTAAATGTGTGAAGACCGACACGTACTTGGCCGGTTTTTCACCTGTCAGGGACCACGCGTTACCGATTGGTAACGCAACAATTGGTTTTTAATTGTGTCTGTTATTGCGGTAGCTGACAGATTAACTGTCTGTGTGTGTGTGTACTGTGTTTTTTTTTAGGAAACTAGCTTAATGTACTTACAACAGAAATTCTTCGAACGTGGGAAAACTTTTTAAAATTTTGTACGTTGTAGGTAGGTCCTTCAGAATTTTGTTAATTTTCGATAAGTACGTACCTAGGTTTTTTTTTTTTTGGGGGGGTGGGAAATCATCCAATGACTTCTCCCGCTCTGGATGGAGCGGGAGGGCGTGTCAAACTCTTACTGACTAAAACCCACCCCTGTTCCTGCCCTGCCTGAGTGCCCAGGGACGTACCTACGTTAACGTAACCATATTTGGGCATCACTGACATCGATGAAGGGAATCATAGTGAGGGTTTCAGGACTTGTAGGAAGCCGCCGCAGTAGACGCCCTGGGCGTCGGGCGTCGCAAGCTGATTCCCAGCCACCGTAGGCGCGGGCTTGCGGTTTTCTCGCCGTCCGATAAGGACCCGGTCCGAGTCGACGCCGCGTAGTGTTCCACGGGTGCCTCAAAGAGATATCAGCAAAACTGACGTGGTCCGTTAGGGCCGATGCCTGCCTAGAGTCGCGAATAAATTCAAGAAAGTCACCGCGGCCCTTGGCACAGGCAACTGAAGGAACAAGGACGGGTTTTAATCAGTAAGGACTTGTAAGAAGCAAAATCAACTTGTCAAGTTAAACCAAAACGATGACGATACACAGTGCGTTGAAATTTCGCGTGACATCACACCTCGATACACTATATACCGTTGATGACCTATCACTCCTGAACTTTGATGTGTCTTATCTCTGCCATTTTGTATTGGTAAACAGAAAAAATTACGTGTCCAATATTTTTTGTTATTCTAACTTACGGAATAAATAGAATTATTGTTATGATACCAAGGAAACTTCGCTATTAATGGTACAAGAATGCACATAAATTCGTATTATAGCAGAAGAAGAGATAAGTGGTGTGGATTTAGCTGTTTTCTTAGTACAATAGTGTAAAGGACTTCCAATACAACGCGGATGTATGCAAGTACTTAACACAGACGTGGTCGGGATAACAATGGTGGAGAAGTGTCTCTTATGTTCTTAGAAACCAAACGGACGTGTCACAATTTTTCTATAGATAGTTTTCCTCTTTGATATTGCTTATAATTTTGGGGATAGGCAAGATTGAATAGCAGCTCTGAGCGAAGTGTTGTGCTTTTTAGGGTTCAACAACTAAGCCTTCGCTAAGTCCGTCGCGTCCATCCGTCTGTCAGCGGGCTGTATCTCATGATCCGTAATAGGTTGACAGTTGAAGTTTACACATAATGTGTATTTATGTTGCCGCTATAACAACAAATACTAAAAATAAATTAAACTCCCCTAATAGAAACGTGTTATTTTTTTCTCGATCTTAATAATGGCAACAAGTAGACGCTTGAAATGCTTACAGAGTTTGTATCGCTTTATAATATAATAAAATTATATGGTACGGAACCCTTCATGCGCGGGTCCAACTCGCACTTGGCCGGTTTTTTTTCAATCACTAGACTCTATTTTACATTACAATGAAATAGAATTTCCTTAGATTGCGTTTGAGCATTTTACTTTAGGTAATAAAAAAAAAAAACAAAAGTCATTTATTCAAACTAGGCTGAGAACCAGCACTTTTTGAACGTCAAAGTTCTACATAAAGACAGTCCCCCAAAAAACGCCCGCCCGTCACCACTGCCTAGTGTTTTACCTGTGAAGAAGAAGTGGCCAACAAACTCCCCAGCAACACATCTGTCTGTTAAGTTTTAAGAACTTGAATCTATATAATTCTAAGCAACAATCTTAACATTATGTAAAACAGAAAAATAAATATATGTCGTCTAAAATAATCATAAAATTAAATAATCCGACACTTGCCAGCTGGCACACTCAATCATGCCATTAAAAACAAACTCAAGCATAAACACTAAACCAAATTAAAGAAGCCTCCATACATAACTGGTGTGCCTGCTTACAAGAACATTGATAGAAACTATCAAAGGGCTGTGATTCGAAGCCACAAGTGATGAACTAGGGCTATCACACTAAATTTGGTAGACAATTATTATATGAACTCATATAATCTGTCATAACCATAAGCTAAATATGGAGAAAGAACATCAAGTGTAACATTGTCTTGCATTCAACACAGCGACCAACTATTATTATCTTCTAAGTAGTCGTTGATGGAATAGTATGCCTTCGAACAGAGACTAGATTTAACTTTAGTGGTAAGATTCATCATCATATTTTCAGCCAAAAGACGCCCACTGCTGGACATAGACCTCTCTCAAGTATCCCCACAACGACCGGTCCTGTGTGTCTCATCCATTAGATTCCCGCTACCCTCACCAGGTCATCGGTCCACTTTGTGGGAGATCTTCCAATGCTTAGTCTTCTGGTACGCGGTTTCCATCAACAGAACTTTTCGGCTCCATCGAAATTTTGAGATCTTGTTGCGTGTGACTGACATAACAATTCATAATTATTTCAAAGCAAGGTTGCATAGAAAGACGTTTAGTTTTGGCGAGAATTTTCAAGTAACTTTATTTATGATGCTAACTTTGATATACTAGCGGCCAGTTGATTTATTGTCATTTCCCACGAGAAATAAATGTGGGAGTACGTACAATACCAGTTTAACTTTAGAAACAGTAGGAGTAGGACATTAATTTGTTGGATAAAATTGTATAGTAGGTACTTCGTCTAGCAGAACAGTGTTGGTACCTAACGTATAATATAATAACTCCTCGAACTCTTTATTTTGATACCCCACTTAATATAGTTCTTAGACTTAATTCTTTTTTTTTCACAAAATGGCGTCTGGTTGTCGTGATATTGTATTTTGATTACTGACATGTATAGCATAGCATAGCATAGCTTGCAGCGCGTCCGGTACGACTCCATGCGGTGAAGTAGATTGGGATGGGAAAGTCTCTAGCGGGTGTACTTAGTTTAAAATTTATATAATTACTCGTTAGTTTAGTTTATTTACTAACACTAGATATAAGGCATTTTATACTTGTACTAACAAACTATGGAACTTGATTCTGAAATAAATGTTTATTATTATTATAGCAAAATTATCAAAATCGGTCCACGCGTTTGGTCTCTAAATCACACCAAAAAGGAACATACATACATAGGTTGATAAACACATTACCCTCACTTGCGTCGCACAGTCGAGTAATAACGTCTTTCTTCAAGGTATTTTTAATCCCCAAACATTGATACAGCATACTGTTATATCTAGGGGCGTAGACTCAGGATGTGTACTTCTTATGTGCAGTTTTAGGTTCTAGTGTCTGTGAAAAGAAACACTTACCGCAAAATTTCACATCTTATCTACAAAATTCACTCGCGGCTGCTATCAGGCTGAAGTCGTCCTCTAAAGAGGTCCTGAGGAGAGTCTTTACAATACATATACTTTACTCCCAATAACACCATCGCCTAGATAAAACTCCCAGACTAAAATCAAACAGAAAGAGATAACACAGAATCCTATTATAACTTTTACTACAAGTTTTTAACAAGTGGAAAGTGAGTTGTGATCACGTAGCAAGAAATTGATAGAAACTGTCATGGCGGACTTTCCGTCCAATATTATACGTGACAGCTGAATTAGGAAATTAGTGTTGTTATGCCTTGATTTGTTTGCTTGCAAATGTTTTATTGTGTCTGGGTTTTATGGGACTTTGTTAATATACCGAGATAAAAACATAACCCTCCTTCTGGTGTAGTCGGGTGACTATTTTTTGGAACGGTTTATTCTTTTTCTGTGTTAGGTGTGTCACATATCCCGGCCATCGTTGCGGACGGCGAGTACTGGGTAGCTCGCCGTCCGATGACCAGGCCCTGTAGACAAAGTAACATCGCTTCGTAGCGAAACGATATCTAAATTCGTCATCGTCTCTGATATCGATAAACATTTCCTAGCGTTAGCGTTCCTTCGTTATCTTTTTTGGCGATCACGATCGAGGCGAAGGCGAACTCTGAAAGCGCTGCTTGTCTACGCATTTGTATGGGATAAACACGATATCAATTTGTTTCTTTATGGTTTCGTTACGAATTATAACATTGTCTACCAACTTGCGATAACGATGTCGAAAGTCGACTGACCACGTGACTTAGCGCGGTTTATGTCAATCTCATACATTTTAGTCTTTTCTAACTTCGTTATCGTTTTTAAATTGTTACTTTGTCTAAGCCCCCAGGCCCGAGTCGACGGCGCGTAGTGTTCCATGCGCGCCTCAAAGAGATGTCAGCAGTACCTGAAGGGTTGGCTATAGGCGTGGGCCTGCGGATGATATAATCGGTGGCTCGCCGACCGATAAGGACCAGGCCCGAGTCGACGGCGCCTAGTGTTCCACGCGCGTCTCAAAGATATGTGTTTCCTGGTAGCTACAACCTGGGAGTCTTTAAGTCAAGAGTGAATAGGTTACTTCTAGACAAGCGTGCTCCATCTTCGACCGCATCATCGCTAACCATCCGGTGAGATAGTGGTCAAACGCGTGTCTATCAACATAAAAAAAAAGATGTCAGCAACAACTGATGGGGTCGAGGATAAATCGAAAGAGAATTACCGCGGCCCTTGGCACAGGCAACTGAAGAAACAAGAGTGTGTTTTAGTCAGTAAGAGTCTAACACGCCCTCCCGATCCGAAGTCATTCGATGATTTCGACCTACACCCCAAAAAAAGGTATGTCATATTATATCATCATCATCTTTCTACCCTTATGCCATATACAGGGTGTAACGGAAAGGTGTGGTCATATTTCAAGAACCGGTTCTGCCCATGGAAATCAACAACTTACCTACTCTAAGAAAAAATAGAAAATTCCCAAAAAGAATTGGACTTTCCATACAAAGTTATCATCAACTGATCAATATTTGTATGAAAGGTAAAAAAAAAATTTTTGAGAATTTCCTCTGGTTTTCTTGAATAAAATTGTTCATATCGATGGGCAGATGCACTCCTTAAAATATGACCACAACTTTCCGTTACACCTTGTGTACATTTGGGGTCGGCGCAACACGTTTTTTTCTTCCATTCTGTCCTGTCAGCCGTCACGCTATTACTAACTCCCTTTTCTTTCATATCACTCCTCACACAATCCATCCATCTTTTCTTTGGCCTCCCTCTCCCACTCCATCCATCTACATTTATATTCATTACTCTTTTAGTTACATATATGTAGTGGTTATTATTTTGCATACTATTGTATAAATTCAAGTTCTTCAAACTAAACACAGATGAGTTTGTTGCGCCACCTCTTCTTCCCAGAAGTGGTGACGGGTAGGCAATTATGGGGGGACTGTCAAATTAGGTGGTATCCGTACAAAATTGCGAAGCCTGAATAATAATATTCAACTCCTTTTGTGAGACCCTAAACTTGAAGATTCATCATCAGCCTTTTATTGTCTCCACTACTGGGGCACAGGCCTCCTGTCTGTAAGAGGGTGTGGGCCGTAATCCACCACGCGGGCCCAGTGCGGGTTGGTGGATGTCACATGTCTTCGAATTTTTGGTTCTAGGACATGCCGGTTTCCTCTCGATGTTTTCCTTCACCGTTTTGAGAGCAGTGGTGACGAAATAATTTACACAAAGTAAAGCGCCTGCCTGGGTTTGAACTCACGACCTACAACTTGTAAGTCGCGGCCAATACCATTAGGCCACTACTGCTCTACTTTAACTTGAAGATTGTATTGTAATATTTTTCTGATTTAGAATTTGTTTCAAAAGATACATCCCAAAGATAAAACTTTGACGTTAAAAAGTGCAGACTCTTAGTCTAGTTTGAAGAAGTGACTTTCGGTTTGGATTTTATATTTTGGACTGTGGTGATATATGAAATTTTACTTTAAAATTCCCAAAATTTACACCCATTTTTAATTTAAAAACACACGTCACAAATCGAAAAGCATTCATACCTGCATAAATAGATACTCTATATAAAGCGAATTACACACTAACCTCACTCAAAATATTTGAATTCAACCGATTCTCACAAATTGCATATTGGCAGCGCTTGGGTCGGCCATAAACTACAGCGCGGCTAATTACTGGGACTCCTGCGCATTGCCACGAATAGCAAGAGGGTAAGGGTGCGGTTACATGTGTTATTAGTAGATTAATTTTGTATTGTAAGTTTATGTATTATGGCGTCTTTGGCCGTAAAGAAGGAAAGAGCATTGCACTTTATAAATTGCATTGCGTGTTGGCGAGTTTCATTAAGGCCCTAAAGGTCTACTACCGGCCAAGTGGCGCCCTCATTCAAAAGTAGGTACCAAAACGGCCGTTTTTGACAATTGTGCTTACTACTTTGGATATGAAACATTTTGAGTCCTGTTTTAACAACGTAAAAATACTTTATCCTCTTTGTAACAAATGTGACGTAGGATTCTTTAATATTTATTTTCTATGCTATGCTACGATTTTTTATTCAATGAGGGTTCCACTTGGCGGGTAGTAGACCCTTAAGGTCTAATAACTACATATTACATTTACAAAATAAAGTCCACCGCCGCGTATGTATGTCTGTCTGTTCAATTGCAATAAACTCAAAAAATACTGAGTGAAATTTCATGGGGTTTTTACCAATAGACGGTGTGATTCATAAGGAAAGTTTAAGTTAATAACTTGTAAACGTGCAAAGCTGGTGCGAGTCGTTAGTTAAGAATAAAAATAAAGTTTATTTATTCATAGTTACCCCCAATATACAAATTAAATAAATTCTACATATAATATAATATAATCTAAATTAAAAATACCAAAAATGAGAATCATAAATATATGAATACAAATAACATTTAAAAAAATTATAATTTGAAATTGCAATAATATTCATGTAATAATTTTCTTCTTTTATTTGAAAAGATTAAGTCATTATAATAATCAAACAAATTTTTATAATATTGAAATGTAATGTAATGCATGAAATAAAAGGCTTTTTTATTTTTTATTTTATTTTTTATTATTCTACAACATAATTATCTTATCTGTAACTATTTGATACTACTATTTGGTACTATTTGTTCTATTTTTTTTTGTACCCCAGCAGTGAGGACGTTAAAAGGCTGATGATGATGATGATGATGATGATTTGATAATTAAGTTTGTTTGGATGACGGTCCCCAAACTGTATCATGGGGACCTGAGTTGCGATCATACTGACCTGAGTTGTGTATGTAATTAAAAGTTTTAAAGCATATTCTTGTAAACATTTAAACGATAAAATGAAATAATCAAAACAAGTTAACTATGTATATCAAAATATAAAACTTTATAAAATAAGGTTTTTTGGGATTGGTCTATATTATACGTAGTGGCTGGTTCCACAGGCCTCGGCTACTAAAGAAGTAGTTAGAATTATGGAGCTCTTAAGATATCCCTTTCTGTTTATTTTTAGTCATCATCATCTTCCTGCCCTTATCCCATGTTACTTGGGGTCGGCGCAACACGTTTTTTTCTTCCATTCTGTCCTGTCAGCCGTCACGCTATCACTAGCCCTTTTCTTTCATATCACACCTCACACAATCCATCCATCCTTTCTTTGGCCTCCCTCTCCCTCTCCATCCGTCCACATTTATATTCATAACTCTTTTAGTTACCTGTGTTTCATCCCTCCTCTTTACATGACCATACCAAGATAAGCAGTCGGTAAATCTAAATATAATAAGAACAAATAATTTGGTACAATACGTAGGCAGGTACGACATGATTGCACATAAAAGTGTAGTTCCATAAAGACAGCATTAAAAACGTATGCGCCTACGCAATAATAAGCAATATAATAAACTTGCATCTAAATTGTTATTAAGAACCATTGCGTTATTTATTACAATAATGTAACCTGATACTTCAGAATTATAAAATACTTAAACGGTAGTGAAAGTGTCTTGGTTTTTATGTCAAATGTTTTATATTATTTGCTTGATTTTATTTTTTACTTTTTAACAGTAGCCTATAGT
This sequence comes from Polia nebulosa, assembly GCA_951329385.1. Taxonomy (NCBI): domain Eukaryota; kingdom Metazoa; phylum Arthropoda; class Insecta; order Lepidoptera; family Noctuidae; genus Polia; species Polia nebulosa. The sequence continues at coordinate 6,667,409 of OX589609.1, forward strand.
GTTATGAGTGGCTTTGACTGGAGCGATAGGATTTCCTACTTCGCTTAAGGTTTTTCAACAGTCGACTTAGAAAGTGTTAATCATTCAGCGGCAAAATGAAAAAGCTGAGAGTAAGTTTTCCTTTAAGCTTAGAATTCGGAACTACTACTTAAAGTCCTCTAAAACTTAGTTTGGTCCTTGTCATAGTTATTGTATTTGCAGTTCTCTTTATTATATTTTTTTATTATTTTAGCATATATCTGAATCTATTTTATTAGTAAGTAGTAATAACAGCCGCACGGGTCGATCCATCAGGTTAAGCTACGCTTGCCGGGGTTGGTCCATGGATGGGTGACCATCTTTACATACCGAGACTCCTCCGTGCCTCGGAAAGCACGTTAAGCCGTTGGTCCCGGCTGTCAATCGTGGATCTTTGACAGTCGTTACGGGTTGTCAGAAGCTCGAAAGTCTGACAACCAGTCTTACCAAGGGGTATCGTATTACCAGTAAGTGGGTTGTGGAGGTCAGGTAGGCAGTCGCTCCATGTAAAATACTGGTATTAAACTGTATCCGGTTAGACTGGAAGCCGACCCCAAGATAGTTGGGAAAAGACTAGGCAGATGATGATAGGAATTTCGATTTTTGGCGGTTATACTAGGCGCCAAAAATTTTTTTTTGGCGCGAAATGTAATACACAAAACATACTTTATTTAAAAATGCAAAAAGGAATTAGGTAAAAACAGGTTTTCTTTTGAATTATTTACACATGGCTATGTGTTTCTTGAATTATTTAACAGCAATATTCAATTCAGAACTCTATTTAAACGAAGTAGATAGGTACCCAAAATAATATTTATTCTACAGAAAATTGTAAAATCGCTGTTTTTTTAACATTTCTGCGTATTATTACGTTTACCTTGAAAATCTTTCAGAGCGTAAATAATACAAAAAATAATGAACAACTAAATAATTTATTAAGGTAAAACCTTCACAGTCTATGACAAGACAAAATGGCCTACTAACTAATGGCGCGAAATAAGTATTTATAAAGTATAATTAACGCTAAACAAATTAACATAGCACCTATTAATTAGGTAACTTTGACAGGCCTTCGTCAGCAGTTTTTGTGAGAAATGGTAGGAAATTATAAATGACGGCGAGGTACATATTTTTTTTCTAACATGTTTTATATTAAGGCCAGTGTTACTTAAATAGAGGTCGGTATTTTATGTCAGTCATTAGGGTTCCGTACCCGAAGGGTAACTAAAGGGACTTTATTACTAAGCCTCCGCTATCCGTCCGTCCGTCTGCCTGTCAGCGGGCTGTAACTGCAGACATGAACAGAATGTGTATTTATATTGCCTCTAAACAACAAATAATAAAAATAAATTTAAAAACTAAAGGAAAAAGAACCCTCACCTACTAGAAACCAGTTTTTTTTTTGGCTTTATTTGCTCGATGTTAATAATGGCAACAAGTAGACGCGTATAATCTTGTACGATGGTACGGGACCCTTCATGATTGAGTCCTACTCGCACTTGGTCTCTTCGAGCCTAACTAACATGTAAGAAAAGCTCACTTTTAAGAACCAAACCTATTGATGAACTTTTTAAAAACATTAGTATTAGAAGAAGAGAGATGGGAATTGAATCATAGGCTTTTCACATTTCGCACACGACTTGGTGCTTATATTTGAAACCAATAATAATTAATTCTAAATAAGTTTGAGTTAAGATAAGAAACATAATAATAAAAGGCTTTACTTGTCAAAAAAAAAAAATTTTTTTTTGATTAATTTAAACACTGATTAGCGGGTTTTTATTCAACATTTTCTACCCAGAAAAAGGATATAAAAGCCGAAAGACAGTAAAGCACTGGCCAATCATTCGAAGGAGGTTTTATCTCATGGACAGCTGAATTTGATGGATGACATATATGCTATCTTTTTTTTTTTTTGAATTTCGAATCCACTTATTAGTATTTACAGTAAGCTTAAATTATGGAAAGCGATTTTTTTTTATTTGTTTGACATGAATATTTACTTTGTATAGTATTATATATATTTTTTGATTTCTTAATTATTGTAAATGTGAGGACTATGTGAGTTATTATTATTATTTTCTCCTCCCTTTTACAGTAATTTTTAACGTTGTCTGACAGTTTGAGTACTTCTGCGGCCTACCCTAATGTCCTTTCTTTGGTATTGTTCGTCAAGTCATTGAGCTCCTTAGTGGTTTTTAAGTTGAGCTATTCGACTATTGACAAATGCTTGCACTGACTGGACAGGTCCACTCAAATATTTGTGGTTCTTTCTTCAAAAGACCACTACAGACACTAAGCTGCATGGTTCTCATATAGAATAATATGAATGCGAGAACTATGTATGTCGTTATATTCATGTAGATTTTATGATTGTCTGGCAGTTTGAGTATTTTTGCGGCCTACTCAAATGTCCTTACTTTGGTATTGTTCGTCGGTTCGTTGAGCTCCTCAAAGTTCTGAGTTGAGCTTCACGATGACTGACAAATGCTTGCACTGTCTGGACAGGTCCACTCGAATTCGTGTGTTGCTTTCTTCAAAAAGCTCATCCCAGATATAAACGTACATGGTTCTCATATGATTTAACCAGTACATGTTGTATGGATTTGAACACTTTAAAAGAGACTTTAACCTCTGAGTTTGTTTCGGTGTTTCTTCTCAGGGTAGTCAGCTAGGAAACACCGGCCTCATCTAGCTAAAAAAAAAAAATTGACTTGTAAAAGTGTTGTTAAAACCTACTTACAAAAATAAAATCATTTATCATTTATAAATAATGTAGAATGTGTGCAAGACGAGAAGAGAGTAGGGGTTGTTGCTCCCTTTAGGGATAAAAAAACATGACGATTGTTACATGGCAGAATTAATTGATACCAGCTTGTAAATGTTGACATGGTCCCTTCCTAATCCCGTTACATTGTTTTCTGATACCCGCATCTGTCAATGTAAAATTAGAACAACAGGAAAATAGAATCCAATAAGTAATTATTGTATTTTTTTTAAATAGACTTACTTTTTAGGGTTCTGTACCCGAGGGGTCCAAAGGGAGCCTATTTAATTGTTGTCACTCACGTGTCCTTTTGTCTGTCTTTCCGTCTGTCTGTCTGTCCGTCGTCTGTCACAGAGGTTTTAAGCCACACGGTTGGAGCTACAGTCTTTAAATTTTCTCAGTATAAGCATCTTGTTGACCCAAAGCCATACAAATTGTCAAAAATACATATGTGCAAAAACCGCACTAGGCCAGTTTTTTATTTAAATCGAAGATTATTAAGTGCCCTAATTATCCGTAATTTATTTATAATTATTGGCCAGCCAACAATTATTTACTCCAACACTGGTAAAATATAACAATAATGTTTTTCTGTGATCTAAGGTTAGGGTTATAATTTCTTATTAAGTTAGCACCGCATGCCCCTTACATAAGAAAAACGATTATGACAGAAGTAGGCACCTAATTTGCTATTATAAAGTTAATAAAAATAAAATAAAACAACCGACTTTAAAAAAAAATACACTAAAAATTAAAAAATAACTTTTGTTTTTTTTTGTAAAAAAGTTTTTTATTTTTCACTTTTTAGTTGTTATACCCCACAACTAAAAACCCCAATATAGTGGAACGTGGAATTTAAACATTTGGAGTACACCAAAACGTCATCGAGGTAAACGTATTTTTCGTTTTTGTCCAGTTTCTCAAAAAGTGCTTAAGCAATTTCGATAAAATTTATTTGGGACCATCTCGGGAGTATATTCTTTAGGATAAAAGCATAATTTTGAAAATCGGTCCACAACTGACGGAGAAAACGGCGGACATACATAAAAAAAAAAAAAACATACATACAGTCGAACATAGAACCTCCTCCTTTTTCGAAAGTCGGTTAAAAAAAAAAAGCCTACTAAGATAATGTAATTTTAAACATTGCTAGAGTAATTTTGGAGGAACCGTTATAATTTTGACCATTGTTGATGGTATTTTAAACCTTATTTATATCGATTTTTTTCGACGCTTAACGTAACAAATTTTCTTGTGAATCCTTTTCTAAAACTCTTTAAATTTCTTACCAAAAGTAATTAATATTGTAATGTAAATTTTCCAGTATGAACAGCGTCTTACGTTGACGTCAAGATGCAGTGATAGATTGGCTTTGATAACAGATTTCCTGAGAGTGACCTTTATGGACCAATGGATTTTCTATTTAATTATATACTTTAGAGTTTAGAGGAAGCTTGGTGTCAGTGGTTTAGTTTAGTGGCTAGATTTCTTATATTTGTGGTTTGAGAATTTATTTTATTTATGCATAAAAAGCGTAGCGCAGTTATAATTAAATACGCTTTTAACATGTTACTTTCCCAAAATTTTGCTCCCGAAGCCTTTCTATTTTTCTGGGAATAGACCCAACTGTTGGGTCTAAACCAAGTTGATTGGCCATCGATCGACAAGAGACGGGCTTAAACCGGGTGGATGTCCCAACTCTACACAGGAGCCGTGCCTTACGCCGAATAAAAAGTAGCTTTTATCACTCAGAAATTTTAATAGCGTAAAATCTCTATTAGTGAAAGATCAGACCTTCAGATATTACAATCATATAACAAACAACAAAAAGAACCTCTTTATACTATAAGATTAGCTAAGTTTATATACTTATCAGTTTGCAGAGAAATATTTTCTGAATAATAATTTTCTTAGTTTTTTAACCGACTTCGAAAAAGTAGGAGGTTATCAATTCGGATGTTTGTATTTTTTTATTTTTTTTATGTATGTTCGGGCATAACTCCGTCATATATTGACGGATTTGCAAAATTCTTTTTTTGTTCGAAAGGGGTTTATTTCGAAATGGTCCCATATACATTTCAAAAAGATCTGATAATGGGTTCCGGAGACAGACAACGGAACTCTAAAATTGACAGCAAATCAACCGAGACTGCTGCTATCGTATGTCTATGAATTGTTAACACAGTTTAATGGGGAACCACAACTAAAAAGTGAAAAATAAAAAACTTTTTTACAAACAAAAAGAGAACCGACTTCCAAAAAATGTGCAAAATAACTTTAATTTCGGAAGTCGGTGTCAAAAAACGAAGACACAAAACAGGAACACCGACTTCCGAAATTAAAGTTATTTTGCACATTTTTTGGAAGTCGGTTCTATTTTTTTGTAAAAAAGTTTTTTTTTTAATTATTTTTGTTTTCTGCATGTGTGTGTATGTTTATTATTTGATTGTAATGTTATTTTTAAAAAGGGTCACTGGTAGAAACCGGTCTAAAAGAAACTTATTACTTACTTACTGAACAAAAAATATGATAGAGGAAGGCCTAAGAATGAACTGTGGTATTTTTTCCCGCCCACGCTAAAAATAAATGAGGAAGTTCACCTTTCATACGCGTGGGTGTTGCAAAGACGATTTATAATGCTTAAAGAAAAAGTAGGCATTGTTTTTTGCTACAAGCGATAAATTATACCTACCTATTTAGCGATATAATTATTATTATTGTGTTTTCAAAATTTATTTTTTTTCAGAATAAAACCTGGTATTTGCTAGAATCTCACGCGTATGAATTATACACACGTGAGATTATCCCCAATGAGATAATCCCCGTCAGAGAGAGATCCTAGTTATTTCTCTCAGATGGTAAATTACTTTGCACTGCAGTGAAATTGCTGTCTAAAACTGGTCGAAAAAAATTGTAACTATTCGGCAAGTGTGTTTAAAATTGCAGTTTATTGTAGTGAAATTTGAATGTTTGTTTCAGAATAACACCAGTTTTTTTGTCAGGTAGCTAGTGCAACAAAAATATACCAATATTATAAAACCAATCATGTCGATTCAAAAACGCCAAAAACAAAATAACAGCCAACAAATTTAAAAAAAACATTTACTCAAAACAAACAACTACAAAAAGCACGTGTCTCAGCTTTCAGCTCCCAACAAACACTATTAAATAGCACGTGTCAAAACCTAGGCTTTTAACCCTAAGACAAATAGCTCATCGGCGGCGGACGGATGTGGAAAAACTTTAAAAGCCCGGTTTTACCGTTTTATTTGCACTACACGTTGGTATTTATGCGTTTAGTGATGAGCCGTTTACTGTCGATGGTATCTGCCGATCAATGTCGGTTTTTTAGTTTTATTGTTGAAAAGTATAAGTGGATTTTTTTAAATAATAATGCAATTGGCAGAGCGTGCTAAAATTCATCAATGAAGATATTAAAAAAAATTGGTTATAGAACTTACAGGAAGCGTGTTTTTTGATCTGACAACAAATTTATTATGCGAGATTCAAGAGTTCAAGCGATTTTTCTCATAGTTAACATATCTAATAATATTGCCTTAAAATACCTACAGGTTAAACTAAATACCGACATAGGCATGTCTGGCTAACAATGTAACAAGTAGGTTACAATCCAGAGTTGTTTCTATATCAAAAATATTGTAGGCCCAAATATTTTTGTATAAAAAATTCTGAGTGCTTGCTTTTAGACAGCACTACACCTAGGTAATTTAATATTTAGTATGTTTTCGCATGTTATCCAATAACCTAAGATGGAAAACATATTTTTATTCCCTTGTGTTGCTGAAAGAATGAGGTTTTTTTTTTTAATCTGTGACCGACGTGATGAGCAAGATATTTTTTTCTTGTCTCATCATAGGTTTAAATTAAAAGTAAAAGTTATTAAATTGAAGTATAATAACAGCGTGCAGATATTATATTTACCCATACATGGAGAAATTAATCTTCTCCAATTATTATTTCCAAAAAAGGATCTTTTCTATTAACAAATGCAAATATATAAATCCAAACCCAATTAAATGGACTTAAACGTTTTTAAATCGTTTTGATACTTACATAATGAACCATTTATATTTTATTTATTGATCACTACAGGGGCATTAGAAAGTTGTGCAAATTAATGAACACTTAAAATAATTAAAAGTCAATGACTCTGCATATTAATAGATAGTATTTTTACGATTCATTTCTATCAATGGCAAGGTGAGTAAAAGTTTGTATAATGGTGCTATTAAAATAATATAAAACAGTAAAGTAGTTAAACATTGACGGTATTACAGCTGATGGCATTAGAAAAGATACGTCAAAGATATTTTTATTGCAAGTGAAACATAATGGTATTATTGACGGGTTGAATTGAGAGATAAACATGTCGGTGTTCTAGATACTTTTATTGTGTTTTGAACTATTAAAGTTGAAATACAAATATTTTCTCTTCACTATTAGTAATGACGACCAAGTGTGCTTCTGGCTTAATGGTAAAAAATGCTTGTTTTAACCTAATTGTTTTGAGAGCATCGGAAAATAAGAAAATAAAATTACTAATGTATATATCTAAATGAAAACAAAACAATATGGGCAAAGCTGTGACGTAAGAGATTCATGTTACAAATCTAATAGATTTTACAGTTATAATCAATTTTAATAACGAACTTAAACGATTTTATATACTTTAATATTACGTGAATATACCCATTAAATTATTGCTCCGGGCAAGCTTCTTTATACGGATCTGTAGGTTTATTACGTCACTCACAGATGTTGCGTAAAGAACATTGAAGTTTTTTTATCTCATCCAATCAAAGCTGTATGTTGCTTGGGAAATTATTTGATAACTAATAGCTGAAGTATTGACTATGATTATTTTCACGATATTATTTATTCTGGTCACCATTGACGCCTATACTAATATAACACCTATACTATACCAGCATCATCTTAACTAACAAACTTACATTTACTTTCAACAAACTGAAAATATTAAACAAATTATTCAGAAAGAAGATTTGCAAGACCGCAAACTGGAATTTGTTTTTCATAAACCAGAATCAGTGCATGACCTCATGAGTCAATCAAGAGGTCTTGAAAAACCAAATGCGTAACGACCAGTGATTAGTGAGGGTAAAAACTGAATCAGAGCATATACTGAATGGACTTATCGAGTTTCATAACGAATAGGTTTCATTGACACGGTTACATCGATAACCTTTGACATTGCAACATCATTACCGCTGTTTCTAATGCTGTTTGTAATATTGTTGACAATAACCATTATAGTAATAAATAACTGCTTGAGTGATGAGGTAATAAAAACTATAATTAAATCTCCTTTACTAAAGTTTCTAAGGGTCAGTATCCGAATTGAGCATTTGGAGTTAAAAACGTGTCAAACGCCTTATTGCCAAAGTTTGAGAGGTTTTCAGGCTAAAAAAGAGCATACTCAACTTGAAGACTCTGTCGAAAGACTGAAAATTCTTACGAAATCTAATGGCTGTGTAAGAAAGTACTGACAGTAGGTAGTCAAAATAAGTGTGTGAGATAACACAACAGCAACCCACAAACACCCAATCAAATTCAAGAGATTGAAGAGAAATGTTTAGAAAGCACAAATCACCAGCGACCGAATTACAAAGATTCTGTTATTAAAAAGGATTCAACAGGAAACAAAAATGTCAGGAATATCGTTTGATATTTTTCCGTGCACGTAGAAGAGCTTAAAATTCTGTAAAAACGTACCGAATATTGGAAAAACAGAAATAGGGAACAGAAACGACAAGAGCCACGAACTGGCAAAAAGAAGTAGAGTGGGAAAAAAGTATTTAAACTTTCCGGAGCCTTAGAATGGAAAAACGATGAAAAATAAACTAGACAAGATTTAAAAATCTGTCTTACTGTTGGTCTTTATAATAAGTTGCATCTGCCATGTTCTGTTTCTGCACCACCCAAAGGTCGACTGGTAGAAAACTCTTAAGGCCTTAAGTGCGCCTTTGTACAGTATTTCACTAGTGTGAGAAATAAATAAATAAATAAAAACTAATAGCTAATCAAGGACTAAAATAAATCTTTCACGAAAACATAGTAAAATGAGGATACTCGAGGATATTTTTACACAGTGTTGCAACCGATTACAAAATTACCAATTTGACTTCCTACTATTCTATCCTGCTGCGTGAATTACGTGAAATTATGCATAGATATAGATTATAGTCAAGAATAGAATACAGGCTATTTATATTGAAGGAAGTACTATATCCATGTGGGCTGACAGAAGCTAGTAAAAATATGTTAAATAAAAAATATGTTATGTTACATATTTTTTTTAAATCATCGACATGAAAAGGCACACGATCAGCAAAATAGATGATACCAAGTCGATAAACTTGCACCAAAATTAATATATAGAAACTTTGTCACTGCCCTAAATCTACAAAATTAAAACCAATCCTTCGGGATTTAAAAGTAATTAACTCGCGAAGTTATCCGCGCGACCTTTCCTGATAAGATTACCCGCAGATTGCCACACAGCCTTGTTTCAAGTTATTACTGAGAATAAGCGCATTTTCTTCCAACAAAAATCGAAATCAAATTAAATTTAGAGTTACAATTTTATTTTTTAGAGTTAAAATTGTGTTATAACTATGGGATGTTAAAATCTAAACTCAAGCTAATAGAACATTATATAAAACGATGTATTTGTAATTAAACCCCCGAAATCCGATTAATTAACAATTTAAAGTAGTAATGAGATTTTAGTTCGAGTTACAAAATCAGGTCATCCATTCTAAAACGAATAATATTTTGACCTCATCACTAATTACTAACAAATTGGGAAATCGTATCAATGTTTGGCAAATTAGTAATAAATCTGATGATCAAAATGCAATTATCATTTGGCTAGACGATTTTTGACCTATTTGTGATAACAATATCCGGTGAACTTGAATTAGTCACTACAATACTCCTAAATGTTTAGAATAAGGAAATGAATGGAGCTGTTATCAGAACAGACGTCTATAATCCTCATTATTATCGTAAGTTAAAGGTTAATTAGATTAATAGGCAATAACAAGTGTTATAGTGGTCATAATCATTAAGAGAATTGTAAATATCATAAATAACATGAAACAACATAGATAATAATGCCTACATTAAACTATGTATGAAATATTTCAGTATACAGGGTGTAACGGAAAGGTGTGGTCATATTTTAAGAACTGCATCTGCCCATCGATATGAACAACTTTCTTCAAGAAAACCTGACGAAATTCACAAAAAAAAAATTTACCTCCCATACAAAATTAAATATTGATCAGCTGATGATAACTTTCTATGGAAAGTCCAAATTTTTTTTTGGGAATTTTCATTTTTTTCTTAAAGAAAGTTGTTCATATCCATGGGCAGAACTGGTTCCTAAAATATGACCACACCTTTTCGTTACACCCTGTATTTACAGATATAGTAGAAAATTGAATTGTGAAAAGAAAAGAAAAGTTGAAAGGGAACCGCTTATCTTGATATGGTCATGTAAAGAGGAGGGATGAAAGTCATGTAACTAAAAGAGTTATGAATATAAATGTGGATGGATGGAGAGGGGGAGGGAGGCCAAAGAAAGGATGGATGGTTTGTGTGAGTGTGATGGCTAACAGGACAGAATGGAAGAAAAAAACGTATTGCGCCGACCCCAAGTAACATGGGATAAGGGCAGGAAGATGATGATGACAGATATAATACAAAATTGATCCATGAATATAAAAAAAACATAAAATTTTCAAAAACCAGACTGAAAAAAAAAACAATAAAAAACTTCCAAACAGATAGGTGCTTTTCAAGCAGTCTGATGCAGTTGATAGTATCAGTTTTATTTTCAAATCGCCCCTTTAAGACCTTTATTTTGATATCCCACTTGACAATATCACGGAAACAAAATTACCATACTTACCTAATGGCGGCCACTAGTTCCTTTTTTTTTTTAAATTCATATTAAAGCCTGTCACTTCGACTGTCAAGTCCAATCATTTGTGAAAATCCATCTAGACATTTAGGTTACAGAGCGTACCAAAGAGATAGACATATATACAAACATAATAATATTATACACATACTCTCGAAAAACATTACACCGGCCGTCGGGTAAAAAAAATGACAGAAATTTTACATGAAAATGAAAAATCTCTCGTATGCAAAGCCTAGTACTTATTAGTCTAGATGTTCCCTTCTTTTTGTTTTTTTTTTTTAAGTTTTAGTAAACAAACTCTTTACTTTATTTTTTTAATTTAATCCGAATCAATTTACAGGCACAACATTGAAATTACTCGGAACAGAATTTTATTAGCATTAGTAATAGACAAATATTCGTGTATTGCCTCTCGTAGGTAATATTCGCTAGCTTTTTCAACCAGTTCTAGTTCTTTTTCATTCATAAATCATAATAATAGGAAGTAAAACGTAGAGAACGGAAATAAACTCAACAATTCATCATAAAAAACCTTATCTCACTTATCAAATAAAACTTATCGACATCGCGATCAGTAAAGAAGTTACATCACTAAATTATTTACCGTCTCTCGTTTGCAAAAACCACACGATCTACGCGTCATACAGTCTGCCCCATGTCGGTCTGCTTGCAGTTTAAACAAAAAAAAAACAGAACCACATAACTGCGACAATTCAAGCAAACAAAAACCATCCCTATCTCCATAGTTGAAGACTCCAAACAACTGCAGAGTTAAGTAAGTCAACCGCAATTCGAGACAAGTTGACGAGGATTACATTTACGCAAAAATCAACTCTAAGTTTGAGGATAGAAAGTCGTAGAGACAGAAAATTTAAGTTGGTAATAGCAAAAAATAATAAGCCTCAGTAATACTTAACATTAATCACGAAGTCAATGGAACGCCGGCAAAAGAAAAATTAATCAGTTATTGGTTACGTTTCATTGGTTAAACAAGGTTAAGTGCCAAAAGTATGTTTCATTGCGTAATGACCGAAACTTATGCCTTATTTGCTGTTAATAATTTGACAATTTATTAATTAAAACATTTTTTGCTGTGTGGTCTCTGGCCACCTTGTTTCTGCTTTCGTAAGACACAACGACTGGATAGAATCAAGTCAATACTTTAATGGTTAACATTGATGACAGCATATTGCACTGATTCATTTTTTTTCATCGGCTCGCGTTTACCACTATCTAACCTTGGTAAGCGATGATGGAGTCTATGATGGAACACGCTTGCTTAGAAGTAACCTATTCGCTCTTGACTTAAAGAGTATACTACCCGTATACCGCACCCGCGGAACATTTTGAGTCCTGTTTTAACAACGTATACTTTATCCTCTTTGTAACAAACGTGACGTTGGATTCTTTAATATTTATTTTCTATGCTATGCTACGATTTTTTATTCAATGACGCCACTTGGCCGGTAGTAGGGCCTTGAAGACTCCCAGGTTATATCTATCAGGAAACACAGACTCTGACAGGGAATTCCACTCCTTAGCTGTACAAACAATGAATTCACAACAAGCAAGCAAGCGTGGTGATAAACTCATTGTATGCCAAAATTCTTCTGCAATAATATGAGTAATTTTAGCTTTAGATCTTAATTCATCCTTGTACCACTTTTCTTTTTCAATTATTTATTTCATTATACAGATGGTAAGTTGGTGCCTCGTTGTCTACTCAAACCTGTTTGCATACTACATTTATAATATAACGTTCAGCGTATCTGACTAGATTATCAAATCCTACAACAATGCCTCATTCCAACTTAAGGGAGCAATTTGAATTCAATTTACTATATACTGCATTCACTTGTCGGTAAGTAAAACACTACCTGCATGCCTAAAAGAATGCCTACTTATTTCTGCTTCAGAAACAGTTAAAATGGCGTCATCATCATCAAGTACTTTAAGTAATTTTCCAGCTCAAGTGCTTTTTCTAACAACATAATGACGGCAAGGGACCGTGTTTTTTTCTGTGTAATTTCAAAATGGATAATTTTGTTTTTTATTATAACTACCATCCAATACTTTCTTGATAACGTAATGATGTAATTTACTCGCAGTCTTAACATTGTAGGTATAGTTTTGGCAACCAGTTTCAGGTAATTACCAATAATTTTCGAGCAAGCAAGATGAACTTATCACGATTAAGTAGAAAGTTATGTTCACAGGGAATTATTAGCTTCAAGATTCACGTGAACATGGCTTTTCCAAATTGATATGAAATCTTCATCGTGGATGTGGGCCAGCCGTGAAATTGAAATCCTGGGAGGTCTTCTTTTGTTTTTATTTCACTTTATTAAACATGCTTCATTTAAAACACTTTGCAATGCATCACTTCGTGAAACATTCTCATCATATACACCGCTAACAAGATACTCATTACCGTGTATTAAACCCACCAATATGTCGAACATGACACAATTCCATCACAATTAACCCCGCAAGCCATAATTAAATATCACTTAGCCTTTCAACGGAGATGATATCGGATATTAATGATGCTTCATTAAACTCAAATACTCAAACTATACTTAGCGTTTTTGTGGAGGGAAAACTGAAGAGAACATTAGCAACTGTTTTCTCATTCAAGTGATAATAAGGAAAAGTAGTAGCACTCGTTAACAAACCTCTCATGTCTTACATATTATTGCTATTACCGAGCCTAATGAGTATGTGTGATATATTCTTAGTGTTTTCTTCTGCCAACCCTATTTTACTACCATATTTAATATTAGTGGCCATTGTCGACCATAGTCCGGCTACATTGCCAACAAATTGTAAACAGTCATTCGCTAACAATATCATAATTGCCAAGCTGGACAAATTAATTGGCCGTGGCAGTATGTTAAGGTTAAGTCAAAATGCTGCTGCACATCCCCCTAACATTGTCCCTTGATTGCCTTTCACGATATGTGGAGAACGGGATCAAATTCTGTTGTGAGACTATAATACCAATTGTATATGAAGTTTGATTCAATACAATTACAAAATTGAGCACAAAGAAAGAAAATATCAAAAAGCCAATACAATATAATTTTCTTTCAAGACAAATTAGGTCAGGGACTGGGTAAGAAGGAAGCGAATGATGCCCTAATTTTGCCAATTAATTATTTTCTATGTCACAACTCCATTTGTTATTTAATTAAAGCTGAAGACGGGATTAAAATACTCACTGACTTGGGATTTAAGCTCCTATATCCGACAAAAGGGCTTATTTATGAAGACTTTAATATTTTAGAAATTACAAATAACGCTCCCTGTACAAATGATTTAATGTTTCTAGCAGTAGTACAACCAAAATTTAAAGTAATATGAAAAAGAACCGGACAAGTGCGTGACGGATTTCGCACATTTAAGGTTCCTTACCGAAGGGGGGTATTATCAAAGAAAAAATATGATTTATAATTATATTAGTATTTGTTAGTAAAATATACCTACATACCTAATCATAAACATTATCATATAATTTTCAAGTTCATAGATTAATGGGAACCTTTAATTTTGGTGATAATGTTGTTAATGGGAATGCCTAGGGGTAGCGGATAAATTCGTAACAGAGTTACCGCTCCCGTGGGCACTCAGGCAGGGAAGGAACGGGAGTGGGTTTTAGTCAGTAAGAGTCTGACACGCTTTCCCGCTCTACCCAGAGCGGGAGATGTGAAAAAATAGGTTAATGGGAAGTTAAAAATTTTTTCGAAAAAAAAGTTGTGACAGACAACGGACAGACAGACAGAAGGACACGTGAGTGACAGCAATAGGGCTCCGTTTGGACCCTTCGGGTACGGAACCCTAAATACTACATGTTAAAGTTTATCTTACACCATAAAAGCAAAGATAAAGAGGCATATTTATTTTCTCTTCACTTGAGTAAGAATTACCTAACAAGCGCAATCATAATCTTTTTAAAAAGTTCCACTTTAACATCTCTAGATCTTGTTCACGGTTCGTTCTTTTCACTGGAATCGCCCACCTCGCGGGCTAATGTGCCTACTAAATAGCGGCCATGAATTATAAATGCATCGTCACTATCATTATTTACGGCATCCATTACGTCGCCATTGCTCTAATGCTTTATATCTTTGGTGTAAGCCCGTCAGTGAATACCAAACAATGAGATATATCGTGCGTTTGACGGACCAATCAATTTCTTGTCGCGGTGCTTAGCACGGGCCATAATGGTTATGGTTTCCTTCGCAATTCCACTATTATCTTCACGGGTTTACACTGAATTATTTTAAACGTAAGTAGAAGCAATAAAGTTTTCGAATCCGGTTCCTTTATTGGTAGTCCCTCATGATGTTTCCTTAAGTGATTGTGAAATTGTGTGAACAATTCGTTTGGTTTGTGAATATAATGGGAAATAACTGTTTGGATATGATAATGCGTTTGATAAAGTTTATCTCGTGAAACGGTCAGTTGAGCTATTAAGTTTCTAACTGACTATTGTATTAAACGTTGATAAATTCATGGAGTGGCTTGCATTTCGTTAAGTATCTATTAACATATCATAATAACAATAAACAAACGTCAGTACACAGTAGCATTAAGAGGCGTATCGCAGGGTACAGTCTTGGGACCACAAACAATTCAACACTGGATTGCTCTTTGTTTCCAACAGTTACCGTTTTATTTTGTATTTCTCTTCTCCATATTCTTGTAGATGAACGTAGAATGAAATTACCTGCAACAAAGTAAAATGTTTGATTAGTTGGATGAATATTTTAGTATTAGCTTCGTTGTTTCTAGTCTTGATTAAAAGTAGTTTGTGTTCGCTCACAATGTTCTCAGACGGAACGTATTTGGATATAACATACAAACTTCTCGGTATTTATTGGTTTTAATCAAATAAAGTTGTATTCGTAGTTCTCTTGCTTCTCACGCGGGTTTATAAAAATCATAAAGCGTTTGTAGTTTGTTGCGTAGTTTTTATCAAAACACATTTTACAATTCTCTTTAGAGAATTAAATACGATGTAAAGGGATGATATTTTATTTTTTCAGACAGTGAACTCTCTACACACGTGCCAGTCAAATCCCCTGAAGCAAAAACAGTTACATCCAAAAGGGAATATTAAAAGCAAACATGTTATCTGACATATTACATACATAATAAAGCTTTCCTCTAATTTCCCGTTCCTAGTATCTTGTAACATAATTATAATTTAATCTGCAAGAGTTTCAATGATTTTGACGAACCTTGACGAAAAGGGTAAACAGTGGTTTAAAATACACATAATTAGCATTATCGTAATCAGCCCTTATAGTTTTACTGCTGGTAGATTTTCGTTCTCTCTAGGAGAGGGTATGGCGGGCCCAGTGGGGATGTAACATGTATTTGAATTGTCGGTTATAGGTCATGCCGGTTTCCTCAAGATTTTTTCCTTTACTGTTTTACAGCATCCACTTATTACCAATTCTCAATATCACGTTAACTGGCATGTGGTTGCTGAGATTCGAGATAAATGACGAGTGATTGAAGACACTGGACTCTGTGAGCTGATGATGATGTTGATGAGGTTACCGTTTTTTTTTTTTTTGGGGGTTGGGAAATCATCCTATGACTTCTTCCGCTCCGGGTGGAGCGGGAGGGCGTGTCAGACTCTTACTGACTAAAACCCACCCCAGTTCCGTCCTTGCCTGAGTGCCCAGGGGAGCGGTAACTCTGTTACGAATTTATCCGCTACCCCTTGGCATGCAGGCACCGACCATTATAGTCCCTGTTGGTGGTGGCTGACATATTCACTTTGAGGCGCGCGTGGTGCTACGCGCCGTCGCCTCACGGGCCTGGTGCTGATCGGACGACGAGCTACCCATTACTCGCCGTCCGCAGGCCCGCGTCTACGGTGGCCGCAGATCGTCCTGCGATTCCCGACGCCCAGGGCGTCTCCTGTGGCGGGTGCGGCTGAGGGCGTTAGGGCCACTCCGTTGAGCTTCTCTCACCCATCCCGCCTCCTCCTCCACTGCTTCGCAGAAGGAGGAGACTGCTTTCCAATCCCCCTCGCTCCGTACCATGGCCTGGACAAGGACCGGGCGCGAGAGGTCGCTGCCGCCGATCGTATCCACGAGGATTGATGAGCTTACCTGACGTGACAATCGAATCCAGGAGCTCAGCAGTTGCGCTTTTTGAAACAATGGGTCAGTAAATATTTTTTATTTTCGTTTAAGTTCACAATTAGGCTTATTATAAAAGGCAATTGTTACATCTCGGCTCTTATCTTAACGACGTCACTAACTAGGGTGACGGCAGTTATGTAAACATTGTGTTATTAGTTTATTATTACTTGTTCTATTATAAACCTTATCGCTGTTCATTCATTGGCGTGGTTAATATAATTATTATTGTAAACTATTAGTAGAATTATGAAAATATTTAATCTTATTTTTGGTAGAGGAAACGAAATTATTATCGTGTTTTTAAATGATTGGTTGGTTGTTTTATCGGTAGCAAGTACGCAGTACCTTTTCTTTTTAAATAGCTACGATTAAAGGCTATTTTGATATTTTGTCAATTAGCACAATTCACGACCTGCCAAGGGTGCATAGAAAGTACGTGGGTCATTCTTCTTTTCCTGCGATAATTTGCAAGAAATAGAAATCAATATTTAACATTTACATAACATATTACTAATGATTTGTAATATATGTCCTAAATGTTGGGTGATGCCATTTTACAGATGGACTATTGTACCATGTGAAATTTAATTTACTAGCAAAACTTTTTGATCTAAATGTATACCTCCGTCACGATCCCTCAAAATAGTATTACTGAAACCTCCGTCACGGTTTATAACTATTTTCGCAAGTTAAATAATGTAGTGATTATCTACGAGATGACAATACAATTCACTATGGTAGACTATGGAATATTTGCATAGATATCTACATTAAGTACTAAGATTTTTGACATATAAATAATTATAAGTTTATGCGTTGCTGGGGACAACTAATAAAATTGTCGATAGAAAAGAAGAATGACCAAGTAATGAAGTATCATAGGCGCTAATTTAATTTTGATGTAGAGCAAAGAAAAAGTCTAAGATTTATTCGATGGATTGATTGTCCATGATCTAGAGGAACTTGTGACTAAAGTAATAACAGCCGCACGGGTTGATCCATCAGGTTAAGCTACGCTTCCCAGGGTTGGTCCAAAGATGGGTGACCATCTTTACATACCGAGACTCCTCCGTGCCTCGGAAAGCACGTTAAGCCATTGGTTCCGGCTGTCTATCGTGGATCTTTGACAGTGGTTACGTGTAAAGTCTGACATCCAGTCTTACCAAGGGGTATCGTATTACCCAGTAACGAGTCGTGGAGGTCAGATAGGCAGTCGCTCTATGTAAAATACCGGTATTCAGCTGTATTCGGATAGACCCCGAGATAGTTGGGAAAAGGCTAGGACTTTCGGGCTTCTGACAACCTGTAACGACCGTCAAAGATCCACGATTGTCAGCCGTGACCAACGGCTTAATGAGCCTTCTGAGGCACGGAGGAGTCTCGGTATGTAAAGATGGTCACCCATCCATAGACCAACCCCGGCAAGCGTACCTGATGGATTGACCCGTGCGGCTGTTATATTACTTTAGCCACGATCTTCTAGCCTATAAATATAGCATAATTATATATGTAGATATACAAAAAACCAATAAGACCCTCCAATCGTAACCTTGAACCGTTTCTCAATGAACCTCAAAATCTAGGTATCTAAACTTCAAACAATTACAACAAACCGCATTAGACCATCAATGACAAAACTCAGCTAACAAATTCCTCTCACCATATGACCTTTCACGTATAAAGCAATAAAGTTAAAATATTAATTACTAACTTCTGTCAGCGGCTTCACCCGCGTTGAATTAGTAACTTCTCCCTTCATTATAGATATTAGCCTATATGTATGTTATTCTTATGTACGATTAGAAGCTACTGTGAAGTTTCATTAAAATTCGTTCAGTAGTTTTTTCGTGAAAAGTAACAATCATCCATCCTCACAAACTTTCATATTTATAATAATAGTAGGTTAGGATGAGATAGTAGGGTATGATAGGATATATGCATATGTGCATATGTGTATATATCAGAAGAGCTTCGCAGAGCAAATCCTCTTAGGTAACTCAACGGCAAAGGTCGGGTTACTAGATTATCTGTGCGTCCTTAGGATGAGGAAGATTGTTTGCTAGCAAGTTAATTATAAAGGCATGATGGTTAAGGTGGACCGGCAGTTTAAACTAAACCGGATTAGGAAACATCTCGTTGGGATTTTGGACGAAAAGCTCTCGTTTTGGTTTCTTGATTTACTGAAAAATTATAAACATGATAAAACAACTAGATTTTTTGTTTTGGTGTCAAACTGTATAAATATGGTGAATATGTAAATTTTTTGTTATTAAGATTATAATTTGATCGTTGATAAAACAGCTAGAATTTATTTATTTTTTTAGTTTTAGCTGTAAGTTCTTATATGCTTATCTTTGGCGAATGGCTTATTAATTTAAAAAAAACATACCTACTTTATAATATCCTGAATTTTGAATATTATGACACTAATCCAGTATGGAAGATGAAAACCAAGACCACACATAATATAATAATGTATGAAATCCATCTGCAACAAGCTCAAAGAGACAGGCAAAATTGCTCATACCTTCATAAGCGTGCCACTGTAAACTACCAAGCTACCCCATATTAAGTTACGACTCGCGAAGGACAATAAACAAGAGGAATGAGAAACCACATCTTACCTATTTTATAGCTGATTACCATGAAAACAAAAATTATATGAATCTTTAATCAGTATGAATACTTTGTAGATCTAGGGAACATAAACGCGACTGCTGAATCTTGGGGAAAATATCTAGGTCGTACAAAGTGATATTGGGATGTGCTAATAGTAATTTCTCAGTAGCTGTTTGGAACCGGGACTTAGGGTGGGCATCTCGTCTTCCATTACATGAGACTATTACCGGCTAAATGTGGGTATCCCAACCTTACCTTTTCCTTTTTTATGTAATTTATATGGTGTACATAATAAAGAGTATTCTATTCTATTCTATTCTTAAGGGAATACCCACGCAATGCGTTCAATAATTACTGGACGAGAGAATTTGAGAATTCCAGTGGTTTCATTTAGGATTTGTGTAGACAATGGGTCAAAAGTAATAGTGGTCTAATAATAGGTTGATGAACTTAAGCTTGAATGGGTCTATATAAAGTCTGAAGCCCAAAATCCTTTAGATCGACTACCAATAAAATAGCTTAGGACGGAGATATTTTAGGAGAAAATAATGACTGAAGTCTTTTAGAATACAGTTGTATAGAGAATAAATATTCATCTAGTAATGCTGAAAACCGACCTCTTCATGTCTAAAAATAGATAGAGATGGAATAAAATTAGATGTAAAGGTCGTTACTAAAATCATAGTACCCCAGGTAATATTGAACATCTCCAAGTAAGGAGAACTTGTGAAAGACACATTAAGTGCCTTTTCTGCTTGGGCGGAGTACCGCCGTGTCCTCGTGAATGCGATAGGCGGCTGCGACCTCTTGCGCCCGGCTCTGGTTCAGGCCATGGTACGGGGCGAGAGGGAATGGGAAGCTGTCTCCTCCTTCCGCGAAGCAGTAATGCTCGCGAAGAGGGAGGCGGCATGGGTGAGGGAGACTCAACAACAGAGTCGCCCTCACGCCCTCAGCAGCGGCCGCCGCAGGAGACGCGAGACGATCTCCGGCCACCGTAGACGTGGGCCTTCGGACGGCGAGTAATGGGTAGCTCGCCGTCCGATCAGCACCAGGCTCGAGAGTCGACGGCGCGTAGTGTTCCACGCGCGCCTCAAAGAGTTGTCGGCAATAATGACGGGGCCTGTTATGGCCGATGCCTGCCCAGGGGTTGTGAATAAATTCGAAACAGAGTTACCGCACCCCTGGGCACTCAGGGCAGGGATGGAACAGGGGTGGGTTTTAGTCAGTAAGAGTCTGACACGTCTAGCTCCACCCTAGAGCGGGCGATGTCATTGGATGATTTCCCACCACACAAAAAAAAGAAGTGCCCTTTTTAAATTAAATTGAAATAACACATTGCCAGTCTTATGAAATACAATAGATAACCAAACTAACAAACTGTCTTAGAAAGTTTCAGTTCCACACGATGAAAGCTAAATTAAACTGAACTTTATTATAAAGAAGTCAAAACTAAACAAATGCAAAATTATTTCAAAACAGCTTTATGTACCGTTGTCTACAGCTGCAGCTTGTTTAAACATCGTCATAACTCCCACAGTAGGATGGTGCGGTGAGACAATAAGACTGTAGAGAGAATCGAATTTACAATTTGAATAAAAGTCAGAAAATTAAATATGTTGCCCGTCAAGCCCCTCATTAGCAGACACAATTAACTGCCGATTTTGAATGTTACCGTTACAAAAATCCTAACAAAGAGTGGTGGACGTGAGTGTAAAAAAACATAAATATAAACTGGCCATTTTAAAGAAAAAATAAAAGAAACAAGGTTACTTTTTCAAGAAGGAAAATCGAGTAACATTTCAAACAAAATAAAAGTTGAATCTGGACCAAATTTCCATTAATACAGTTTAGAATGAATTATTATCAATATCAGCTAAGTACGTAACTACTCGTACCTACATATAAACAGAGAAGACAGTATTCCCTAATAAAATTCACACACAAATTCAACTTTAATTTATAACCACTCAAGTGGTGAACTAGTGAGTGTACAACGACGCGCGTAAAACGCTTTCAACCAATGATATGCCATTTGATATTCCCGCGTTGTCAGCAAAAACAACAAAGTGAGCAAACCAATGTTATACAATGTTGTCCTTAGAGAATCGTCGTATGTTGCCGTGGTTATGAGCAAGATCAATATTAGCTATGTATTACGGTAACTTAGGTTCGGTATTATGTTTATGTTCACTATACACACATATAATGTACATATGTATATTTATGCCACATCCAGGACAAGGAAAAGATAGTCATCGCAAACAATGTTATGTTCTGTACATTGTATTATTAAGACCTCTGCTTTTTCTGAGGGTTTTCTAATCGGTAGTAGATCCTATAAGTGGGGAAGATATGTTTATTTATAGTAAAAGATATCGCAAGATTGAATCTAAATAGTTCTCGAGTCCTACAAATGACACTTCTAACACGATTTCATATACCTGTAGCGACATCTATGACGCCATAAACGAACTAAAAAACAACAAATCCTGCATCGCGCAAGCTGAGTTCTAAGCGCGATTTGAACATATACAACTGTCCGAAATCAACCATCGGGCAGTTGCCCGGACCAGACACAACACCCGTCTGGTCGGAGGATCCTCCCTTTTCAATGTAGGTTTGCGTGACTTTACAACCTGTTCCGCATGCCTCCAAATACTTAATCTAAGGATACAACATGTCAAAGAAGTCTTAGTAAAACTCGAATAAACGCAAAGCAAACGATGTAACACGGAATTTTTATTCTCGGATTCAGAGTTTTACATTTTAAGTTCTGAATAGCACTTTCAATTTCAGACAGAAATCAGAGGGTAGATGAACTGTGTAACTATAGATCACTATAGGGGTTTGCATCTAAAACTTAAGACAACACAGCGCAAACCATAACTTTGAAGACTGACGCAGCTAAACTTTGCTCTTTGAATGACGTCAAAAGCGATACCGAAGCAAAACTAACACAACAAAACACGATCTCTTTGGTATAATTACTTCTGCTTACCCTCGGGGAATCGTGCTTGAAGGTAGACAGATGTTTGCACTTACTTGACGTGATATTGTTACAGTGCGAAATGCTCCGGGCGGGACCTTTGCTTGAACTTTGATTTGTGGGGTTATTGTTTTTCTTAAGGCAAGTAAGAATGGAGAGGTATTGTGTTAGGAAAATAATATATTGATTAAAGAAGACATAACAAGTGATCAAGGTATTGTAGATATTTTGGTACTTGGTAAAACCGCATAACCTTTGGATACAAGCAACAGGCGACTTCATAAAGTTGGAAGACACAAGTATGAAAGAAAAAGGAAGAATACTAATTGTATTATTGACTTTAAGTAAACACAAAAAAGAATTGATGATATTGATTAATCATTCGTACGATGCACTGATTTCAAAGTTATAGATGTAAATTAAAATTGTTCTGAAAAATGTTTTAGTAGTTAGTAATAAAGATGAATACAAAGATTTTCTCGCTGAAGCAAAATCAGAAGCAGCTAACGAACCGTGCGATTCTATAATCACTTAACTAGCTGAAAGACAAAATGCGAATGAAATAAATCTTTAACAAAATTATTCAAATCACTACCTTTCGGAGAAGAGCGTAATATTCTCAAAATCTCTGTAGAAAAAGGATTTTTACAACACGTGTAAGATTCAAATTATATTCAGGCGTTCTTGTTTAGCGATTTGCGTAATTTTGTAGGTTTCTTTGGTAATATTATTTTCTTAAGTAGCCTTCTACGTGTAGTGTTCTCACTTTAGAAAATACGAGTATTTAAGTTCTTTTATCTTTTTGTAACGTTTAGTACATTTTTACAACAATTTCATAACATTCTTTATTAATTTCTGTGATAATAAGTTTCAAATATTTAGTATTAAGAATACGGTACTATGACTAATAATGGCAAGTCTGAGACCTTATTTTCATAATTAAAATTACCGGTTCAGTAACTGTACACTACACTTAACAGCGAAGCTTTTATAAAAACGCAATTTCAGACTAGAAATACACGTGAAAGATCCTAATTTAGTTTTTCAGGAGGTCGCACTCCTCAGGTACAGAAATATAAAATCAGCTGCTTATTAAGTTCACACTAGAGTAGCTCTATTTAGAAAGATTACATTCATGAAAATCTTCTTTTAATATTTTTAGTTGCCTGAATATTTTCACAGCTCTGATTGACTGAATGCTTTCAGTACTAGAAGTTTTATAAATTTCAATTTAAAAATATTGGAAAAAACCATTTTTCAAAATTTTTTTGCTTTTAAATGCTTTGCTTATAAATCTCAGTTGAAAAATATTAAGGCATTTATTAGCAAAGGTGGTTTTTCAGTTTTTTTGTTTTAAAGTTGTTTTGAGATTTAAATTAATGTACCCATGTATCTTGGAGATCTTTATATTTTTTTTTAGTACGAGTATTGAGCGTTTTCCAATTTCTCAGCCTGCATGAACTGGTAGACTTGGTTTGGGGTGTTTGCTGGTGGAAGCGTAATAAGAGATAATGAAATCGAATCAGTAGTTCCGGATACAAACTAACAAACAATAAATTTTGCTTATTTGTTAAATTAAGTTTAGCTTATTTTGTCGGTGCCTTCCATTAGGTTTTTTTTTTTTTTTTAAAAAGCCAAAAATGATATCGCAAGCTAGATTTATACTTGACTTTATGATCTAATAAAGTATGAATCTTGCAAGGGATATCATTCTTGACGTAATTTTCAAAGAATCGACCAAATGTAAAGCCCTAACAGAAGTAAAAACGACATAATAACACCAGATTTCGCTCACAAATTATACAAAGATTTCGATCACACTGTCAGTCTATATGGTCTGCCCACGACATGGCAAAACATTTATTAATGATCTCAATAACAATACACATTAATAACCTTGAGGTGTAGTGTCAACATGTGGTTATTTGGTCATTGTCCCTCTCCTTTCACTTTCGATTGCCCAATGCTAATTATCTAATCTCGATCATTAATCTGGAACGAATGGTGGGCCCTACTATGAGTGTGAGTAGCATTTAAAAACGATAAAATCGTGTATAGTATGTAAGAATCATTTCATTTCATTTTATGGGGAAAAAAGTATCCACTACCTTACGTCTTCGTGCAGCCCAAAGAGCAGTTGCCTCTCGGTCGAGAATCTCTGAATCGGTTGCAAATACACAGTGAGAGTAAATTCTCATTTGCTGGAGTGTCCCAAATGTGCTATCAACTGCACTCTCAATGATCTGAACAGGGCCTCCGATACCGCTCATTGGACCCAACAGTATATCTACCACGACACGAAAGAAGAAGATGGGCCAAAGATTTTAAATAGTAGTATAATTACTACTATTTTTCAAGTTTAAAATAAATGCTAATGCATTTATTTTAAATTTTTGTTTCAAGTTGTTTAAGTAGACGACACGGTTGGCGGAGTGGTGGATCAATTCCCGCACGGAAAAAATATTTGTATGGCCTACAGATTGTTGATCCGGGTCTGGGTGTCTGGTGTATGTGAGTAATTTTTCTGAACGCACCTACGCTACAGGAGTAATTCGTAGTGTGGTCATAGCTTTTTTTAAATTAAAAACTGTAATGTTATGAAATTATTAATACTAATTCAGATTGAATATGAATTGCTAAATAGTTCTGATATTATTGTTACGTCAGCCGTATTACGATAATGTGGTCAAAGTTTCCACTACGTTCAAGAACATATTTCATTATGGTGCTGCGTAAAAGTACAAAGATGTTTAAAGAATATTCCACTATGACTGTGTATATAAGCCGGGCGGGCGGCGACTGACTACCTTGCAGCAGTTCATGAAACGCTCCACCCAGCGCTTCCTTGAAACTGCTGCTAAGCATCGTAACCCCCTTATCGCATCGGCTGCTCGATACGTTCCCTCCCAAATTTCTAGGATTCGCCGCCCCCGGCATACCCTCTTAGTCCCTGATGACGCCACAACCCTGCTCCAAGAGAGCCGTAGGGAGACTGGCACCATCAGAAAACATTACAGACCGCCGATTTTCCGACCTCGCCGGCGAGGCCCGTCGCGAAATCTAAGTTATTGTCCTCCCCGTCTCTCGCCAGCACGTGCCACTGAGCCAGTATACTCCCCAATTAATGGAAACCAGATCCAGCCTTCCCTTGCTGCCCCCCCAGTGACGCCCTAAGCCGAGGCCCGTACTTCGCAGGGGGTGCCCTTAGCGTAGTCACTTAGTTTGTAAGTTGAAATAAGTCCTGGCTGGAGGCTTTAATATATTAAAGCCTACACAGGCAAGCCCGGTTGAGCAGACGACAGCCTCAGAGGCTGACCTACGAGAAGTCACAAAAAAAAAAAAAAAGAGAGAGTCAGTCTGTTTTCGACTACGGATGCGAATGGAAGCAATTACGAAGAGAATAGTGATCATGAGCGAATTAGTGTTTATGTAAATAAATTGTTCAAGTTCATAAAGGATAATAATATTTGGTTAATTAAACGGTGCAAATTACTTGATCCCATACCCAGCTTGTAACATTATGGTACCAATATTAACTTCCTATTAATGTGGTATTTATTTAAATGTGGTATTTCTAAAATGACTGTTAAATTGCTAACGAGAACTCATAGTACCGAAAAACTAGTAGTTACTATGATTGTTCGCTGTTCGCAAATAATGGGCAACCAATTTTCTAGTCACAGCACTATTGTATCCGTATGTTACTTACGATAATCATTCTCCTGCCCTTATCCCAATTTACTTGGGGTCGGCGCAACATGTCTTCTTCTTCCATACTCCTCTATTAGTCGTCATCTCTGTAGTCACCCCTTTTTTACCCATATCCTCTTTCACACAGTCCAACCATCGTTTCTTTGGCCTTCCCCTACTCTTATAGCCATCCACATCCATACACAAGACTTTCCTCACGACATTTTCTTCATTCCTCCGCATCACATGCCCATACCACGACAACCGATTTCCACACAACTTTTCAGTCAGTTACTTACGATAAATTATTATTAATTAATCTTACTTATCTAACTTTGATTAATTTTGGTTGCTGTCGATCAAAAGATAGCTTTCGTTATCTTTCTTTGAGTTGTTATGCAAAGAAATGTGTTTTTGGAATTAGATTTCTTTGATTGAATTGTTACTGTCTGCTTTGAATTTACTGACCGACTTCAAAAAAGGAGGTTCTGTATTCGACTCGTATATATTATGTATGTTTGTCCGCGATTTTCTCGAAAACTGCTGATACAACTTGGATGGGGTTTTCGTTATTCAAATGCATATTTTTCAAGGAAAGTTTTAGTATATTTAGTGTTTTTTTTTTTTGGAAGCCGACTGTATTTTTTTGTATAAAAGTTTTTTTTATTTGAAGTTAGAAATCTACAAGAAAGAAGCCTTCGTAAATATGTCTTTATAGCCCAAGGGAGAGTCTGGGGTAGAGTAAGATTTTATTTTTGCGTAACAAGGATTGATGTTAATTAGAGGTAATGCTAAATAAAAAAAAGATACATTGCGCGGCTGTGCTGTTAGCTGGTTAATATTAATTTACAATGTCAAATTTCATAATATGTATCATAATCATTATAAAAAGCTGACTCGTTCTATGTCCAAAGAGTTAGCATTGATATTCAACGAGGCAATGCTGCCAGTTTTCTGGGCACGTTTCTGCCTTACCCAGATGACAGCGATGTGGGTACTTTGACAGCTAAGTACAGTTCTCGCCAAACTTCTTGGCCGCTCTGAAGTTCGCTACAATGGCTGCGCAGTAGTAAATCTCATACTCGCGCTGCGCCTTGCGCATCGGAAATTCAACTTCAGGGCGGCCAAGATGTTTGGCGAGTACTGTATATTCTGTTTTTGTATTTAAGTATTTAGTTTTTTTTATAAATAGTTGGTTAATATTCAGACGGTATTTAAATCAATGTATATTATGTATTTAGTTATTTCCTGTTAATAAGTGATTCTTATACTATTATTTTTGTGTCATTTGAATATTGTTGGAATATTTAATTCGTGTTTCTTGATCGTCGTGTCTAGTTAAATGTCAGGACCATTAAATGCAATGTTTTTATTTTTATCTCTCAACAGTCGCTGCATAATTATGTACTATTAGAAGTCTAAACCTTGTAGAATAATGGCTGCATCTGCAGTGATGAGGAAATAATAGAAATTACTAGACTTTTATGAGCTAGTTTTATTCACCTTGCCAATATCTCCAATGGAATAGAAAGGAAACCAATATAAATTAAAGTAGTTACCTAGATATTGTGACGACCTTATGTTGGCAACCTTATGGTGGAGACTGGCACGTTGGAAGTTTGGAACATTCTAGAAACTCTTGGAACGCCGATTGAAAATTAAGAAGAAGGAAGACTTTTGTTTTTGGGTTCACTTCTCCTAGCCCGCTCGAAGAGGGCACTTGTATTAATTTTATTATTCAATATAACGTATTAGTGTGCCAGTCCTCTTTCTTTTATAACACAACACACATAAGCAGTCACTCTTATACACCACACTCTCGCACCGCCAGCGAGTAAGACAAACCCCCAGGAACGTGAAAGGAATCTCCAGGGACCTAGCACTAAGAGAAGCTGCTCCAGGTCCCTATAATATGTTGTGGGCCATAGTTTCCACAAAATGATTTCCTGAAGGTGGACGGTGCCTCCGAGGCTGGCCTAGGAATTGGTGGCGAGATGACCTAGAAGTCTACCACAAAGGCTGGATTGAGGTGGCTTGGGAAAAGAATACCTAAGTAGATGATTTTGTGGGAGGCAAGGCCTCCCACAAAATCTATGAACTTCAAATTTGGTGATAATGTTTATTATTAAGTATACTTTACTATCAAATACCAATAATTGGTACGGAACCCTAAATGTGCAAAGGCCGACACACACTTGGCCGGTTTTATTAAGTTACAAACGAAATAAACCCAATAGAAAAGCAAATTAAATTGCCCATTACGTTACATATCCAAGAACTACGAGTATATCAAAATGGCTATCCTTAACATATACAGCGAAGTAAGATAACTTACCTATCAGTAGTTCAATCCAATTAAGAGATTTCAGCTTAGTAAGTACAGAATGTTACTTTTAATGCCTGTAACCTAGTTTCAAGCTTTGATCTTTAGTTTGGCGGAATATTATTTTATGTTCAGAATGGGTAGTGCTAGTTTCTTATTAATTTTCTGAGAGCGATCACGTAAAGTTTCTTCAAATAATTCTGTATTGCTAGAAATTTTGGATTATGCTTTTGAGCATCAAAACTCTAATAATTATCAATAACTAGCTAACCCGACAGACGTTGTCCTGTCTTAGATATGAACTGTCAAACGCTGCGAAGTTTAAATAGTCGTTATTTTTTAGCGCATTTTTGTTATTTTTTTTTTATAAGAACCTTCTCCTGACAATAAATAACACAATAAAAAAAAAATTAGAGAAATTTGTCAAACCGTTCACGCGTGAGGCCGTGAGTCCGTGACCAAGGGAAATAGGGATTCATTTTTTATATTTATATAGATTTAGTATCTATGGATACTGGTTATTGGCAGCCTGTATCAGTCCACAGTGGGGCAAGAGCTTTACGCATGACTCTCTTTCGAGCTAATATGGACCACTGTACGTTAGTTCAGTCTGGCTCGTCCCATCATTTTCTACGGAGTCTGCTGCGACGTCTTGCTGTGTCAGGGCTCCACATAGTGGTTATTTAGCCCACGGATAGTTAGAAAGAAAGAAAGAAAGTAAGATAGAAAGATAGAAAGAAATAAATAAAAAAGGAAGACAGAAATAAAGAAGTGCCTCACACAAGAACTTACTAAAACTAACAATACATATTATGAGAAAAAATTAAGCGTACGACAGACGTAGCTGGTCTAGCTTTGCAACACTTCAATTTACTGACTTTTCGAGCTCTTTGGTGATCTATTTTATTAATTATTTTAAGTTTTTATAGCTTTCTGACAGTCCAGCTAATTAATAAATACTTAGTTCATTATTTTTACGTTCATAATATTACGATTCAGTAAGCAGGTGTCTCAAACTAAAAGTTTTAATAGTATCATTTTATCAAGTTCATTATTATCAATTCCCATCGTTAACTATTAATGAGGTTCTTAATGAAACCATAAAGTCAACGGTAGTGGTCTGAGAGATTTATTAGCGATCAAGTACGGTTATCAAATTAAGTTTGGAGATAAAAATATTTATGTTGAAGTAACTCTGTGATAATTATTTGTGAGAAATTGGAAATGGTGGGTTATCGTTTCTAATTTCCTAGCATTTCAAATAATTAAATAAGAGAATTAAATCAAGAAATACATAATGTGGAGGATTTTGATTACAGTTAAAAGTTGGTGTTGGTTTAAGTGGCAGTCAGCAGGGAACATTGCTCGCAGAACAGGTGGTCGATGGGACCGAAAAGTTCTGGAGTGGTGATCGTTTACCGAAAGACGCAGCGTTGGAAGACCTTCTCAAAAAGTGGACCTGATGAGGGTCGCGGGTAGCCGATGATTCTATACCAATAAATAACAATATGATGGTAGTGATAAATCTAATACAAAACGATTTTTTGATTATTGATTTGTGAATAAGTCGTAAGTGTTAGAACACCGCTCATACACACATTAAAAATTTTCTAGTAACTAATTACAGCAGTTTTCTTCAATATTTTAGTATAAAAAATAAAATAATGTGCGTCTGCTGGGTACTCATAACTCATGACATGACAGAAAAGTAATGTCCACAATGAATCCCGTCGGTCTATTTTTCTACCACCTGAAAAATATGAACCACTCTATTTCCGAAATTGAATTGCCAACCTTACCGTGGAATAACAAGGCTGTCATTCATTTTTCGACACAAAACCTTTTATGAAATTACACGTGTATGCTGGTACACTCATGTGCAAAAATATGTCCCATCATCAAAATAATTGTCAACCTCGTTCCCCTCACTGCTGAGTATTTTAAAAGGTTGTAATAAATCATTAGTGTTTGAGTCGGTTTCCAGCGTAACTGATGCAAATGCAAAAAAACAGTAAATACTAGTATTTTACATGGAACGACTGTCAATCTGACCTTCACGACAAAGTTACTGGGTGACATGATCCTAACACGGTCTTTAGTAAGACTGGTTGTTAGACTTTCAATTCTCTTGTGTGAACCTGATAACTGTCGCCAAATAAATCTTTTTTTTCTTTCCTTCTTCTGACTAATCGTAGTGTGTGTCAAAAACTTAAATAATAATAAATTCTTAGTTTAATTATTTTAAAGATGGAGAAGGAATTTATTGTATTGTAAGTTCACCAAAAATTTTGTTAATCCAATATAAGTATCTAATCTATCTAACCTATTTTGTCCCGCGGCAATGTAAAATTTTGAAAGTTAAATTCTTTCAAACATCAGAAAAACAGAAAAAAAATGGAATTTTACTAACTGCTGATATATTTTTGACCATGACTGTACAAATCAGCTGTTGAGTTATTTATATGGGAGCTAACTGTGTGACCGTTCGCACGAGTTTTTTACTACATTTACTCGCAAAGTGTTTCATGTGAAAATGGTGCCGATTCCAACTTGTGCTGGATAAAAACAATGTACTTAGTTAACGGTTTTATGGTTTGAACTAAATATATTTTTCTTTCTTACGTTTTGTGTTTGTCTTTAATTTTGAGCGAGGAGATGATTAGGTATCTTTATCAAATCTTACACACATTATTTTCTTGCCCTTGTCCTGTTATTTATTTATATATACTTTATTGTACGCCAAGAAAATAAATTATGGAAAAATTAAATTAAAAAAATTTATTTGGTCTTGGAGCAACTCGTAAGTTAGACACTAGTAATGACACTGAGAACTAAAAATAATGTTGAAAAGAAAAAACTTTTTTACAAAAAATACAACCGACAAGGTGGTGTTTGTATTTTTTTGTTTCTTCGTTATTTGACACCGACTTCCAAAATTAAAGTTGTTTTGCCAAGTCGGTTGTATTTTTTGAAAAAAAGTTTTTTATTTTTCACTTTTTAGTTGCTATACCCCAAAAGTAAAACTAAATATTAAAGTTATGCCCTAATAACATGAAATTTGAACATTTGGTGTCAACCAAAATGTCATCTGTGTTTAAATATTTTTTGTTTATGTTGATTTTTTCAAAATGTGCTAAATCAATTTCGATAAAAATTATATGGGACTACCTCTGAAGTACGACCTACCAGACAAAAAACAAAGCATCAAAATCGATTCAAAAATGGCGGAGATATCGCGTAACAAAGATACAAAAAAAAAAAAAAACATACTGACGAATTGAGAACCTCCTCTTTTTTGAAGTCGGTTAAAAAGTGTTTTACTTCAGTTAGTTCAAGTAATAATAACAAAACCCTAATGCACTAGAGTCTCAACTAAGAGGTTCAAAGTTCAAACTCTACCTGTTACACTGTTGTTTCTATCTCACAGCATATTAGCTGCGAATTAAGTATTTAATTAAACTTAAAAGTCTTGCTAGCTTCGCATAAATCAGGCAACAAGCAAATACGGCGTCAAGCTGTCTACCCCGCTCTTTGTAATCTGATGAGGCAACATTATAAAGGTTGTAAAATGTTAGATACTACCAGCGTCTTCGACGGCGTGAAATTATTAATTACCCGTTATAAATAATAGCCGATTTCTTTTTAAATTCTTGATAGGCACGCGTTTGACCACTATCTCACCTGATGGTAAGCGATGATGTGGTCAAAGATGGAGCACGCTTGCCTAGAAGTAACCTATTCACTCTTGACTTAAAGACTCCCAGATTGTAGCTATCAGGAAACACAGACTCCGGCAGGGAATTCCACTGCCTGCCTGCAGCCTATGTGCTATTCCAGACTATAATTTACATCTGTGCATAGTTTTACCCACATCCATTAAGCCATTCTGGCGTGAATGAGAAACAAACATCCATAAAAGGCTTCCTAAACCTAATAACTTACCTACCTTGTAACATTCATTATACCGGTTTTTATATCTCAAGATTTAATATAATTCCATCCACTCTTGACTTACAATTCTCAAACTAAATGATCCAAAGAAACACATCACTGTAATCCTGTCTTTAATTAAGAAAACAGCGCAAAATGTATCAACTGCTTGTCATTCCGGACTGGTCGTTAGATTAATTGAAGGAACTGGGTTACTAGTATACGTCGAATCAAATTGAATGGCGAATTCGAAGTTGGTTTTTCGTTGCGCAGTACCCTGTCACATGATATTTTTTATTTATTTTTTATTGTTGATAGGCACGCGTTTGACCACCATCTCACCTGATAGTAAGCGATGATGTGGTCTACTGCGCAGCAACTCGTGGAGTGTTCCAAACCACCACTGAGGTTGAAACTACCTGCCCCCCCTAGCCATTTACGTTTACCTATTATCGTTTACGTTAACGCTTAGTACAAAATGTATGGCAATGACATTACCTGCGTAGATAAGTGTCAAGTGACTTATCGCAGGTAATGTCATTGCCATACAATCATACATTTTGTACTAAGCGTTAGCGTAAACGATAATAATAAAGTAATATGACTATGGAGGCTTATTACTGATAGCGTGAGTGCTTTACGTAACTTGTAACACTTAAAAATTGAATAAATTTAATTCGTGGAATGGAGCGTTATTTTGCAAGTTGACAGATTGTCGTTTGACGGTTGCTTTTTCCAACTTGATCTGGAGCCAGTCTGCCTCTTGAACTTTATATATTGGAAAAAACTTCTTAAAAGCACTTAATGATGTCTCGAAGGGCAGCTGGAACCAGAGTCAAGTTCAAATGCTGTAAGCATAAGAATGTAGGACGCTGGTTCCTACTTTACATTTAGTTACATACAAAAAAAACAATATAAAAATGGTCGGATCATAAACTTCACTTTATTTTTGGAAGAACTATGCGGTCTTAGCAAAAGGTTGAGAACACAAACGTCCACGTGTGCAGAGATGACCACGATTAGATGACCACGGCTTAAGTACTGTTTGTGGATCTCCTCACTGGACCTTTAATCTTCGATCTTCGAACGATAGGGTAATAGTGGTTCATCATGAATTGTAAGTTCAACATACAATTTTCTGTGTACTGATTATTATCTAGTGTGATGCAGTGTTAACAATAAATATGAAGACCAAATCAAAGGACTCTTATTTGCTACAGACATACCTCATGCAATAAACCCGAAGATAGGTAAATAGGGTCTCATGCCATAAATTATCTTTGACGCTAGCCGGTGGAAGAATAATTTCTTTACAAACTTTAACTTTTATCAAGCGGACATTCTAGGGTTTTTGACTGAGAAGTATTACCTTGTCACAGGCTAGCATATGGTGTATGGTCTAGATTTTGAACTTGATATATATTTACTATCTAGACCTGACCAACAAAATTATTCACATACATACTAAGGTACCTACAATGACACTCTGGGTGAACCTAGACATAAATATTTGTATTGACTCGTATTACTTAGGGTGTTATTACCAATCGATCGATCATCGATCGATGCCATTGATTGGTGTAATAGCTTTGGCTGATCGACAGATACCGGTCGACAAACATTCGACCGGTCGACTTCGACTAATACATTCTACAATCGATCAACGCGTGTACCTAGTAGAAACTATCGATCGACGTCGACTAATTCATTCTACTATCGATCGATGGCATCGGTCGACCGTCGATCGATTGATGTAATAGAAACTATCGATCGACGTCGACTAATACATTTTACCATCGATCGACGACGGATCGATTGATGTAATAACACCCTCACATTTTAATTCTTGTCCTAAGAATGAAAATGTTTGCTTTTGCTTTGCTGTATACATAGATGCTGATTTTCCATGCTTATTTCCCATAATTATGTTTGAGTAGAGACCATAGAATGCCATGTAATTAAACCCCTAAACATTCTTCATCTTTCGGATTACACACGCGATAAGTGACGAAAAACCTTCGAATAATTATGTCAAAATCCGAATTAAATCATTAAACTATCAACTTAGTCCCATTGCTAATAATTCACAGACCAGAAAACCATTCGGTTGAATAACAAATTCCTTATTCAACAAGTTTCTAGACCGACTTAAAGTTTTCCAATATATTCGGTATTGATGAAAATATATATCGTCTGTTGACACTTTAAGTTTCCACCCACCCTGAATAATCCAATCCCGTTCCTTTGGAGCCACGTGCCGGAACTTTATGGATCAACAATGGATAAAGTTTAGAGGTTGCCACTAAGAGTGATGAAACTACATATAAAGTTCGTAAGATCATGTTTACGTAATAAGTGGTGTAGGTTATATTGCCAATAACTAGCAAGTCTTCCATGGAAACTCCAAACGACTATTCATTATTCATTTACTCTCAAAAGAAAACCCAACAACACTGCCGAAGCCTGGGATCTTAGACTATGAAAGGTTATAGACGGAACGTCATTGGATATTAAATGAAACAAGATCGTTAAAATGTGTGAGTGACCTTGACGAACGTAACAATGACATATCGGCTTCTCATTTTATCTATGTGAGCTTATTTCGCGTGTACAGAAACAAGCCGGCTTCTCATTCTGGTACTTCAGATT
Source organism: Polia nebulosa (assembly GCA_951329385.1). Classification (NCBI taxonomy): domain Eukaryota; kingdom Metazoa; phylum Arthropoda; class Insecta; order Lepidoptera; family Noctuidae; genus Polia; species Polia nebulosa. The sequence goes on from OX589609.1 coordinate 6,702,524, forward strand.
GCTGGATTTTGACTCTCCGTCTATAACCTTTCATAGTCTAAGCCTGGGATCATATAATATCATATATCACGCCTATTAATCACACCTTTTACCACTAGACGATCGTTGCAATAAATCAATACAGCAGTTGCTATAGCATATGCTTTACATTATTTATCCATAATCAATGGCAGTAATGTGACTTTTAAGTAAGTATAATAAATAAAACTCGCACTCGATCGCGTTAACGTAAATTTCAATTTATACTGAGTATAACAGCGCCGATGGGCCCCGTCAGTGCTGGTCCACTGACGGGGCCCATTGTGGCTGGGGCCTGCATGTCTAGGGGTAGTAGATAAATTCTTAACATGAGTTACCGCACCGCTGGGCACTCAGGCAGGGAAGGAATAGGGGTGGGTTTTGGTCAGTAAGACTCTGACACGCCCTCCCGCTCCACCCAGAGTGGGAGATCATTGGACGATTTCCCAACCCACAAAATAAAAGGCCCTCAGTTTAACAGCCAGATGTTTTTTTTTTAAATAAGTGTAACGTGAACCTATCAAAGGTTTACGTTTGACTACTATATTACCTGATGGTGCGATGATGAGGTCAACGATGGAGCACACCTACCTAGAAGTAGGTAACCTATTCACTCTTAAATTAAAGTCTCAATAGCTGTACGTACAATGCATGTGTTACTAAAACGTTTTAAGTGGGATGTTCACCATATACCGGTGGCGTAGCTTCTCCAATCCCGCGCCACTAAAGTTATTCAAACCAGTAACAAAATCTATATTCCCAATCAATAGATCATCCAAACGACTATTCGTTTACGAGCCAAAGTGTGTAAATATTAGAAAATTAGCACAAACACAGATCCTATTAACCTTTGACTGCAGTAATTGGAGCGAGCGACCGGCTTCCCAAACGATATAATTATTGGGTCACTATTGAGAGCACTTTCTTAGAAATGGCCAACGAATTTGCTAGAAGTGGCCCAGATAATTGGGCTATGCGATCGGACTAATTGAAGAATTTTTGGGACTCGTCTTGCTTCTAAAATATTTGAGAGATTCTTGATGCCCTTCTAAGAAGAGTTTCCTTTGAACAGGGAAAATGTACAATTGTTGATACCAAATCGATTATTACATGAAATGGTATGTATGAAGGGTGATAATACTATAGAAGATATATTATTAGTAAAATGACAATACTTAAAATACTATAACATACAGAATAAGACGAACTAGGTTAACTATATTGGTTAAACCAATCAACAATAATCTAATGCATGACAGAAATGACAACCGTAAAATAAACGACCCAATCTTGTTTTTATAACAGGAATCATAATGTCATAAAAACAGTAATCATAATAAAAATGATACACAGAAAATAATAACACAATCATCATAATAACTTAGTACAGTTAGAATTTTTACATACAAACCATCAAAATACTCCATTACGATATTTGTCCACTGCTATTACACACGATTTATTCTCGATACCGTTACAAATAATTTGATATCAAATACGGAACCGTTTAAGCAATTTTGGACAACATTCACAACCCAGATACATGTCGATAGTAATGTCGAGTAGCCCACACGCAGCTCTAGTGTTTCACATCGATTTATGTTTGGGTACTATCGATATTGTTTAAATTATCTTGTTGGTATGTATCGATTTCATGGTGGCTGACCCTTGGTTCTGGGTTAACCTTGGACCTGTGTTCCCAACGAATATTTAAGTTAACACTAGAAAATTACCCGTACTTACAATGCTATATGTTACTAAATTAGTTTGTTTATTTCTTTTGCATTAAGATCTCATCATTTGCCGTGATTTATTTCATTATTAATAATATTATTGCAGTCGATGATTATTTATAACCAATTTATTCTCTTCCATATCATCCGCCACTGCTTCCAAATGCACAACATTCAAAAACAAAAAACTATCGACTAAAATCATCGACTGCTAACAACAAGACACTCGATCCAACTGATTGACAGATAAATACACTTTTATTATAGCAACGATATTGTTTGGCACATACAAGTAGCAAGTAGGCGAAGGTCTTCAGTTTATTGACACTCTATTGATAAATGCATGACGTGTTCCGGTACAAGACTTCGGTAGTGATCACTTTGAAAGGCACTACCTACCGACTTTCTTTGGGAAGATAATATGGCATACGAGTATGTCTGTTCTATTGAGTGTTAAAGATGTAAATGGTCTGGGTCTTACTGTAAAGCTCGCAGAGTAAGTTTTGAGGAAAGTTTTGAATAATATTGATAATTTCCACGGATTTGTAGATATTATTGGTAGATAGTTCTCTGAAGGCTTTTGGATACACAGTAAAGAAAACATTAAGTAAGTACCTAGTTTTTAGTTTCAAGGCAAAGATAAAATAAAAACAAAGAATAAATTAAGACTAAGAGCAATATTGAGACTACATCAAATCAAAAATAATAATCTCGAACCCATAAAAACCATTATTTATAAAACAATAGCTTTCTAGAAAGAACTATAAATCTTCAACTCTTTAAAACCAAATTATATTAACCTTCACATCTAAAACAGTGTTTTGATATTGAAAATACCAGCGATGTACTAATAAATCACTCGACTAAACCAACAACGGGATACACTATGAAAATCGTTTTTAAATCGATTATATCGGATCAAAAGCGCCGAATCGATTAAGTGCGATTTATGCCCGATTTTCATAGCCTTATATAATTAGATCAAAGCTTTGGAATACAGCAATCGATATTTTTGGTTAGCTTTATAATCGAGTTTGGGATCAGAGTGCTGAAAATAGCTGTATACGGTATTAGGGCTGGCTATTTCAAGGAGAAACCCAGGTCAACGACCGATAATGTCATTCGTTCAACAGTCGTGATTAAGGCAATGAATGAATGAAATGGTTGGGTGACTTGAATAGGTGCTCAGGATAGGAATGATTTTGATTGATGACATTTTAATCTAAATGTGGTAGAAAAAATCTGTGGGACTTGAAACGTTTCCATTCAATTTGAGATGGAATGGCGCTCGTACTGAATGCCCCTATTTTCTAAAGTTGGTAATCTATCAAAGTGTAGACCACCTACCATAAGTTGGTTAACAAGGCAGACGTTAGCGTTAGTAAAACATTAAAATGGGTCTAGTAGTTGAAAATTAGGCAGAACACAGTTGAAAATTAGGAGACGCGCGTCAGCGCGTCAGGCCCCTGCGTCGCCACCAACAATTGGTTTTTTAATTGTGTCTGCTAATGAGGGACTTGACGCGTTAATGTATTTTAATCAGCCTAGAAATATTTGCACTGCTGGGACACAGGTCTTCTCTCTGTTAGAGGGTATGGGCCGTAATCCACCATGCAAGCCCAATGCTAGTTGGTGGATGTCACATGACATGTCTTCGAAGTTTTTGGTTCTAGGACATGAAGGTTTCCTCATGATGTTTTCCTTCACTGTTTTTAAGTGCAGTGGTGATAAACCAATTTACACAAAGTAAAGCGCCTGTGTGAGTTCGAAGTCGCGGTCGTTACCACCGGTCGACCACTGCTCTATCTCGCGTCATTAGCTTTATTTAAATTACTATTATTGACGCACGATCGTGAAATAGACAACCCCCGGCAATGTGAGTATGTAAAAGCCAAACCTGATCAGTTGTGGAGCATACAGTGGAGAGCTGCCCCGCTTGGGTAGAGCTCCGCCGTGTCCTCGTGGAGGCGATCGGCGGCAGCGACCTCTCGAGCCCGGCCCTTGTCCAGACCATGGTACGGAGCGAGAGGGAATGGAAAGCAGTCTCCTGCTTCTGCGAAGCAGTAATGCTCGCGAAAGAGGTGGTGGAACGGATGAGGGAGGCTCAACAACAGAGTCGCCCTCACGCCTTCAGCAGCAGCCGCCGCAGGAGACGCCCTGGGCGTCGGACGTCGCGAGACAATCTCCGGCCACCGCAGACGCAGACCTGTGGACGGCGAGTAGTGGGTAGCTCGCCGTCCGATCAGGATCAGACCCGAGAGTCGACGGCGCGTAGAGTTCCACACGCGCCTCAAAGAGTTGTCAGCAATATATGACGGGGCCCGTCATGGCCGATGCCTGCCCAGGGGTCGTGTATAAATTCGAAACAGAGTTACCGCGCCCTTGGGCACTCAGGGCAGGGAAGGAACAGGGGTGGGTTTTAGTCAGTAAGAGTCTGACACGCCCTCCCGCTCCGCCCAGAGCGGAAAAAAACCGGATTAGGTGAAACGAGACCATACAAAAATAAAACCTGCACTTCTGATCATTTCGCCACGTCCTATATTTACCTTATTTCCATCACATAAAAGATAAAATCAGATTTATTTATAACATTAACGTCTGCTCAAGACGGATAGACGGACGGTCTAACATCAGTAGAGAATTCCCACTCCGAAATATGAGTAGGAGAATCCGTTTGTTAATTTGATATGCTTAACCCAATTTTCATGTTTTAGTAGCAATTTGGTTCAGATTTATTATGCATTTTTACGTAATTGGGAGGAAAATTTTGTAAGTGGTGTCAGTTACTAATTGCTTTTAAGATAATAATATTTTTTTAAACAATTTACCTTGTCTACTGTTTCCGCTATGGAAGGAAAAGTATTAATTACTTATTTCCTAAGCGGTAGTCACGAGGTACCTCAACGTATCCTTTTTCGTGATTTCCACAGGGATTTGAATTATAATATAATCATGCTGAGGTGAATTTCGTATATATTCTAGCAGTTATGTGTATTCGGTGGAAGTTGGTAGAATCATCTTAGCGTTGAATTTTTGGATTAGTTTTTCACAATAACTTTGTTTATTTGAACGAATATGTGTATCTAAGTATGTATTCATTATTTTATATCTTTTCTGTTGGTCTTTATATTAAGTTGCACCTGCCATTTTTATGTTTCTCCACCACCCAAAGGTCGAATGGTTGAAAATGTCTATGGCATTAAGTCCACCTTTGTACAGTGTTTAACTAGAGCATAAATTAAAAAAGCACAATTTTTCCTGTATTTATGTTAATGATACTATAACCCTGACATTCATTACCGCGGGGCTGCATGAGGAAAAGGACGATAATGTAGTTACCTCTAATTTGTTTTGCTTTGTGTTACCCCTATGGAATAATATGTAAACGCATAGAATAAGAATCTAAAAAAGATGTTGTATAAAAAAAACATTGTTAGACAAAAAGCCATATTTTTTCGATAAGACCAGTGCAATTTGGGATTAATTCCATATTTCGTATCTGCTAATTACAGGATCTAACGAAATGGTGTGGTCATATTTTAAGAAGCGATTCTGCACATGGAAAAGGACAAGTTTCTCTAAAATAAAATAGAAAATTCCCCAAAAACAATTTGAACTTTCCATACAAAGTTATCATCAGCTGATCAATATTTGTATGGATGGTAAGTAAAAATTTATTCAGAATTTTCTCGGGTTTTCTCGAAGACATTTTATACAGACATTCATATGGATGGGCAGATGCAGTTCTTAAAATATGACCACGTTTTCGTTACACCCTGTAGGTATAATGTATGTTGGGTTTACAAAGTATCTGCATATACACAAAATACAGAAGCTCCAAAATGTTTATATATATCCTGTCGTAACAAGACATGTAAGGTATTGTGTTTTATAATTCAACGTCAGATTCAGACCGGAGTCTGAACTCCACTGAGGCAGTGAACCAAACATTCTACAGATATATGGAGCTCATCGCTCAGCTCTGCAACGGACTCAGTCTACCGCATGTAATGCATTCTAGATTTTATCCTGGCTTTGCCAACGTTAATATTGTTTTAGATTAGCTAACGGGCTGAGTCTGTTCACTTTATGGAAACAGTGTAACTTGTTTCTTTTTAATTTATTAGCAATGCTTCAGATGAATTAGTTGTTTGGGAAACTTTAGCAGTGGTAAAAAAATTACTTACCTTAAAACTGCAGAATTTAAATGTGCTAAGTCACAATGAGAAAAATCATGATTTTATAACATTTCTTGTAGACAAAAAACATGCATCATTTATTTTTGTAACTTAACAGTCATTGGTACGACAGATGGACCATAACAGTCACATCGTGGAAAGGCCCGCAAGGGAAACGCCACAGAAGAAGACCGTATACGAGGTGGGAAGACGACATACAAGATACAGCTGACCCACACTGGATGCAAAAGGCCCAGGATAGAACCAAATGGGAGTCTTGGAGGAGACCTTCATCTGCGGAGGGGTTCTTGCAGATTAGCATAGATAAAAAAAATAGATTATTTTAAAATAGTGTAAAGTTCACAAGATGATGTTATAAGTATATAACATCATCTTGTGAACTTGTAAAATTGCAAGAAATATAAGGTTTTTTTTTTTATTTTTTTTTTTTTTTTTGTTTATCTTAAACAGTAACGGAAATGAGTGGTCATATTGTCAATTCCTAAAAATATAATTGGACTTTTCGTAGGTACAAAGTTATCACCAATTGGTCAAAATCAGTATGGTATAGTATCAACAGACAACTACGACACAACTAAAATAAAAAGTAAACTAAGTAACTTAATAGGTTTCTATATACAAACTGATAAAAAATCATCCACATCGCTGTCAATGGAAAAAGTACCCAGAACGTTGCCACTTTGAATGGCAATGCTGATTCGTTGGCCAAAGAAAAGCCCAGCCCTCTGTTCATGTGAAGAGTCAACTAAATGCTTGCTGGTATGCCGAAAAACTTGATAAGCACTCGGACTCCATGGCCTTAGTGTTTCAATCCTAAACGACTCAAACAAGTAACTCCTAATAAATTTGTTATATTTGCGCCGTTTGAGGTTTTCTGCACCTGTAGCAGCCGCACCAGCACAGCCCGGCGTGCTAAGAAGATGGGATGGCGCAGGCGTCTACACATGTTGCATCCGACACCAAAAGCCTATGGAATGGGATATTCAATTTTTTGAAGTTAGTTATTAATTTCTATGGGCAGAAGCGGTATATAAAATATGGCCACCTACTTCCGTTATAAACATAAATATATTTTATGGAATTTAATTCTACATGATATGAGTTATATATATTTAAATTAATTAATTCCTTTAAAATTGTAACGCCCCAATATATAGGTAACTAATCCAATTAAAGTTGGGATGTACAAATATCTACAATGAACGCAACCAATAACCAACGATATACTAAATCGTTTCAATTCAAGTTTGGAATCGATAACTTTCCATAATTTCACTTCTATTTCTTTTTTATAATTTATGATGTCAGCTTCCGCTACTTTATTGGTAGTTGTTATCGACTAAATAATATTGGTTTCGAGTTATTAATCTACATTTCAACATTTTTGGAAGTTAACCTTAGATTTTATGACTTTATTATTGATTTGAACTATTAAATATTAGATTAGTATCTTGATTTGGATTTTCAGTTTGGTATCGATTGATTTATCAGACATCTCTGTTTTGTTAACGTAATGAAAGATGGATAACTTTTTTCAAGTGTCTTTATTAGATGTTATGAGATCAATCATTTTTTATTGCTTTATAGGTACATATTTCCTTCTAAGGTTATGTCCTCCTCACCCTTTTTTAAATCTCTTAATATTCGTCTCCTAAATTCTAATCGATGTGCGATTGACTCCTGACCACGTTCATTTGCGAAAATATTCTGATGATCCGAAAACATCATCATCATAATTTCAGTCCGTACTTCTAATATATTTAGACAACATCGTCAACCAAACGCGCTGTTGTAAAAAGTAAGTGAATTGTCACACAACGGTTATTCTATAGGTAAAATTCAACTATTCAAAGAGATTCCACAAAGTGTATCGATATAAATGATTGTGAAATAGGAAGTGCTGAAGGTAACACTAGGAGTGACATCAATACCCGTGAGTTTGCTCTGGGAGCGGCGAAAGTCATAGGAGACAGGCGATGAAGAGAGACGATAGATTTTATGCTTTCTGGTTGAGATTCTAAGGTATGCAAAGACTTATTGGTATGTATGAAATCTTTGCTCTCTTCACAGTGTTCTTATCATAATGAGTACTATTTAGGAAAAAGGAATTCAGTCATTCCAACCCGATTAGGTACCTACTAATGATGTCAGAGGAGAAAAAGAAAATTCAAATATTTGTTCTTATGAAGTATATACTTCATAAATTTTTAAGTTTTTTAAGCTTAATTTATATGTAAGCATCTAAGAATTGAGTAAGCACCAGACCACCAGTCGACAATACATCGACATCGATCAAAATTATAACCACCTCAACAATAAATAAAAAAATCACAAAAATCACTCCCATATTCAATTGAATATCTCTATCCTTGCCCTGAGCTGGCTTCACAATTTATATGCCTTTAGTTGCACAGCATCCAACAATAGCAAAGGGTCTATTCGTTATATTTTTCAAAGTCGTTACTGTAGAATGATTTAATACCCCAGTTGTGCAATGATATAAATCATGGGAATTTGTTTAGTTAAGAAATACTCGATGGGATAGAAATGGAAGATTAAGATAGTCTTGTTACGAAAATGAAAGATGGTTATCTGGTTTTGTGTGAAATTTTGTAACGCGTTTTGGATGATGAGGATTGGAATTCTAATCTTTTGAAGGTCTGATTTTAATTTGTGAGAAAGAGATTATTTTTGGGTAAGATTTACTGACTAAATTATTTTGCTTAATTCTTTCTGTGATGCTTCATGTGTTCCTTAGTAGCAAGTTTTTTATGCTGCATTATTTGTTGAATAAAACCCGAAGTTTCGTTCAATTTGTAGTTCTGATACGTCATATATGATGTTAACTATAACACGTTTAGAATTTTGCTGATTCCTTACCTCTTATTCACACCACGATATATCTTGCTTGAATATTGATTATTACTCTCGAAGATTTGGGTTGACTAAATTAAGAAAAGCCTATAACGACAGAAACGCATCTCTCTCTTTACGTAACACCATATACCCTTCAAAACAAACTCATGGCAATCGCCATGAATTTCCATCACCATTCCATAACAATCAGTTTATTGATCTCTCCCATTTTGGACGTGAAAATGATATCGTTCAGATCTCCATCGCCGATTATATTGTGTGCAGTGTCAATGTCTCTGATGTAATAAAGGTCAAGAACGCGGACATTGTCAAGTTCAAGAATGGTATGTTTTATATTTTCGTTTGTTGTTGTTATTGAGTCATCTTTGGCAGACTCTAGATGTCTTTTGTTGGAAATGGTTCTATTGTTTTGTGTTTTTATGACTTTCTTCATTACCTATTGTATCTTCTTTGATGAATATATTAGTCAGCCAATAATGTTCATACTGCTGGAACACTGGGCTCTCCTCTGCGTTGGAAGATTTTAGATTGAAGAATGTCGAGTTTCTTCGTATTATTGCGTCTAGGATATGCCGGTTTCCTTATAATGTCTTCATTTGCTTGTATGTCTACAGCTGTTATGCAAATTACACAAAGTTACGCCTGTCACCTGTCTGGCGAATCTGAGTTCGAACCCAAGGCCTAACAATCATGAGTTGGGGCTGTTCCTACTAGATCTTATTTTCTGCTTGTCATTTATTTTTATTAATTTACTGCATTTCAAAGTATTTATAGGCCCTGATTCATAGTGTAGTAATATTACAACGCGTGTATTATGAAAACTAGGTACTCGTTTTTTTTTTTTTTTTTTTTTTTTTGGGGGGTGGGAAATCATCTAATGACTCTTTCCGCTCTGGGGTGGAGCGGAAGGGCGTGTCAGACTCTTACTGACTAAAACCCACCCCTGTTCCTCCCTGCCCTACGCGCCCGGGGGCGAGGTAACTCTTTCGAATTTATCCTCCACCCCTCGTAGTATATTACATGCCCTTTCAAAATCTAGCCCAATAGTTCAACAAACCATACACTTACGTTAAAACTAATAGGCCCTGTTCCGCCAACGAGACGTAAACTGGCGTGCAAAATAACCATGCAACGCTCACCAATTATCCACTTGAATCGATTTAATCGATTACGGGTGACATGAAAGCGGGATAGATCGATCGTAATCAGAACTATTTGTCGGGAATTAACTGAGATACGGAATGTAAATATCGATGTTAATCGATACTGGTTAATCGATAAAACAGCCTGCGTATTGCATTTCTGTGTGATCGTGTAATGTGATTTCATTAGTGCGTCTGTGGCAACATTCTTGGATTTATAAAACTGTTGAATTTCGTCTAATTTATTTAATTAGGATGTTTTCATTAAAGATTTTGGAGTATAAAATCTGCTTTAAAGGTCTATTTAAAAAGTTGAGTAGAAAATCCTGACCATGTGTTTTAATTAGACAAGTTTTCGATGTAAATCTTACTAACATTGATTTAACAAACTTCAAGAGGACAACAGCTGTGTTAGACGATTATTAAATATTAGTTAATTACTTTGTGAACTGACTAGCTGAGAATCAAGGTCGGACCTTCACATTGTTTGACAAAACCTCTTAAGGTCACTTATAACCGTATGTCGTCAAGTATTTATTGTCTAAGCTACCTAAATAGGCATACTTATGCTTGCTTGGTACGAAAACCATTCACACCCATAAATATGCCACCAAGTGTAAAGGTCAACATTCGTTTGCTCGAACTATTTTTATAAAAAAACTTTTACTGCTGTAAAAAAACTTTCCAGGAATATTTTGCCAACAACTATTGGAAAAATGATGACTTTTTCCACGAATGAACGTTAAATTTTGATGGAAAATGGAAATTGGATGCCTAAAATTTGCACAACAATGTAGGAGTTTTTCAAAAAACCGGCCAAGTGCGTGTCGGACTTCGCAAATGTAGGGTTCCGTACCAAATGAGGGAATTGTCACAGAAAAAATCTGATTTATCAATATATTAATATTTGTTATATCACCTAATTTTAAGTTCATAGGTCAATAGGAAGTTAAAAAATTCTTCTATATTCTTCTTATTCTATATCACCTAATTTTAAGTTCATAGGTCAATGGGAAGTTAATAAATTCTTCGGAACAAAATTTTGTGATAGACGACGGACAGACGGACACGTGAGTGACAGCAATAGGGCTCCATTTGAACCCTTCGGGTACGGAATCCTAAAAATGTTGGCTCTTATTTGGTAAAATGGCCTTATGTTGACATAACCTAGGTGAGCTAGAGATAACTGGAATGTGTATGTTTAATTTTGATAGTTTAGAAAGGTTCATTGTTGATGTGATCATCACCACACACACCACCACCACCAACTACTGAAAGTAACTTTTTACATACCGATCCACATCTAGTGCCTAGAATATTTGACAATAAAATATTACAACGCGGCAACGGTGCGACTTACAAGTTATAGGTCAAACCCTGGCAAGGGACATCGTATGAATTTTAAGTTTTTGATAATTATGTACTGTAAATAAATAAAGAAAATGTTCTTGATAAAAACGAAATTCACAAATTAAATCCACACGTTACAACCAATATCTACTTAGATAAGGTAAACTGATACAGGTAAGCACATTAAACTCCATCCGTAGTATGTTATATATATGTAAATAGGTAGCTTAACCGAACAAAACCCGTAATGTACATTAAATTCAATTTCGTTCTTAATGTCGGATCGATTGAACTCGTTACCATAGTCAATTTGCATTTTCTTAATAACTTAATTCGTGTTTTTAAGGGCCACACACGCGTGTGACATAAATGTTGCTTCAAAGTTCTCCATTTACTTAAGTTTCGCTTTACCTTTTGGCTTTTTAGATGGCGTGTTTATGGGTGAAAATAGGATTTTTTTGGGGTGGTGGGAAATCATCCAATGACTTCTCCCGCTCTGGGTGGAGCGGGAGGGCGTGTCAGACTCTTACTGACTAAAACCCACCCCTGTTCCTTCCTTGCCTGAGTGCCCAGGGGTGCGGTTACTCATTTTCAGAATTTATCCGCTACCCCTAGGCATGCAGGCACCGGCCACGATGGGCCCCGACAGTGGTGGCTGACACTAATCTCTTTGAGGCGCGCGTGGAACACTACGCGCCGTCAACTCACGGGCATGGTGGTGATCGGACGGCGAGCTACCCACTAGTGGATATTGTGATGTTAAATTAGTGTAGTTTTGTGTCTCAAGTGTCTACGCAACTGGACAATATGTGGAATCATTGAAATAGGCGCGATCTCGGTAAAATAAAGCTTAGAATTTTGTCATAGTATTGACTACCTCAGCGAAGCTTGCCGAGAAGGCTGACTCAACTCATTTGCTGGCAAATACAGCAAAACATTAGGATGTGTTACATCTGCATTGTAATGGAAAAAACTGACAATATTTTGTATCTAAAACTAAATACTTTCGAACTTGACACTGGTGTTGATTCTGTTATGCACAAACTAAACTTAATTTAGGCTATTGCTATCTTTTTCTCTCTAATAAAACAAGAAAGAGACGGACGTAAATTAGAGCTGTCAAATTTAGTTTGAACTAATATTGGCGTGGATTCTCTTGTTCAATAACTAAACTAAAATTAGAGAATTGCTATCTTTTACTAAATGACAGTGCGAGAAAAGGACGGCTATAGCTATGAACTAAGTTAGAGATGTCAAACTAGTTTACGCCTTGCGCTTCACCGTGTTTTTAGACGACATGTTTTTACGTGTACCCTTAATTTGTATGGAAATATTAGTTCAAACTAAATTTGACAGCTCTAATTTACGTCCGTCTCTTTCTTGTTTTATTAGAGAGAAAAAGATAGCAATAGCCTAAATTAAGTTTAGTTTGTGCACAACAGAATCAACACCATTGCCATACAAATTAAGGGTACACGTAAAAACATGTCGTCTAAAAACACGGCGAAGCGCAAGGCGTAAACTAGTTTGACATCACTAACTTAGTGCATAGCCGTCCTTTTCTCGCACTGCCTTTTAGTAAAAGATAGCAATTCTCTAATTTTAGTTTAGATATTGAACAAGAGAATCCGTGCCACTGGCTAAATGAACAAACCGTGCGAAGCCAAAAAAAAAACCTCTACAGCCTTTTAATGTCCCCACTGCTGGGACACAGGCCTCCTCTCTGTGAGAGCTGAAATGTTAATGATAATTTGGTAAGGATAGAAAATCATCTTTTTAAACTTGACAAATTGGATTTTCCCATACTAGGCTCAAGGATAATTCCTCCTCACTACCTCCAATTAAAAACCTCCGTGTAACAAACTCGATACAGCACATAAAATCTTATCGGACGCACTTTCATTACCATACTTCATTTGCATTGGTTAATAACTTAATTCGTATAAGTAACGGCCACACACGCTGAGCCAGTAACGCCAGTATTGAGCCGTTTAGTGATGGGAAACAGGTTTCGTGAGGCCAGCTGGCCTCAATATCGGATTTGGGTGAAGTTTTGGCCTCAAATCTGTTTTGGCATGGGATTTGGCTGGGAGCTTAGAGCATCCTGTCGCAGATGAGGCGATGAGATGAGAATTTTCTTATACGTAAGATACAAAATTGACTGTATTTTTTTATATTTAGAAGTAATTTTCACGAAAAAAAGAGAAGCTTTCTAGATTTCTTATATCAAGCAGGCTCCTATTTTTAAGGCACTCGCTTTATACAGGCTGTAACGAAAAGGTGTGGTCATATTTTAAGAATCGGTTCTGCCCATGGTAATGAACTACTTTCTCAAAGAAAAACTTGAAAATTCCCAAAAAAAGTGTGTGTAATTATGTACGCAAGTAAGAAGTTATACTTCTTTGGCGTAACAAGATGAAAAACCAAACTGTCATAAAGTTTACAAAAGGAAAACAAACATTCTTCATGAACCACAGACTATAGCTAATTTCAGGGTGTCGGTTCTAGCTACGAGTAACTTCAGGGTGTCGGTTTTTTGTGACGTTGTGCGCGCGCATCGTAAAAAATTACTCTTATCATTTTTCCCTAACGCGCCAAAAGAAGTATAACTTCATACAACCGACTTCTAAAAATTGCAAAATAACTTTAATTTCGGAAGTCGGTGTAGGTATATATATTTTTTTGTTTATTTGACACCGACTTCCGAAATTAAAGTTATTTTGCAAATTTTAGAAGTCGGTTATATTTTTTGAAAAAAGTTTATTATTTTTCACTTTTTAGTTTATTTTTTTATTGTTTTTGTACACCAGAAGTAAAACTAAATATTAGAGTTATTCCCAAATGGATAACACCAATAACATGGAATTTGAACATTTGGAGACAACCAAAACTTGTTGATTTTTTTAAAAAACTGCTTAATCAATTTCGATAAAATTTATATGGGACCACCTCTGAAGTATGACCTACCACACAAAAAAATAACCATCAAAATCTATTCACAAATGGCGGAGATATCGCGTAACAAACACACACACAAAAAAAACATACAGACGAATTGACAACCTCCTCTTTTTTGAAGTCGGTTAAAAAAACAGAAAGTAAGTTATCATCGCTAGTCAGCTCGCAAGCTGATCAATATTTGTATGGGGGTAATTTTTTTTTTTAAACTTCCTCATCCCTTCTTGAGTAAAAAATATACTTATGGGCAGTTCTTAAAATATGACCAATCCTTTCTGTTACAACCTGTATATAGCTGTATGCAAAACCAGCATTTAAACGAATGTACCTATCTAATAAAAATGTTATTTAAATTTAAATTCGGACTATACCAATTATTTCTGAAACCAAAAAAAAAACAATTCCATTTTTAACCGACTTCGAAAAAGGAGGAGGTTATCAATTCGGATGTTTGTATTTTTTTTTTTTATGTATGTTCGGGCATAACTCCGTCATATATTGACGGATTTGCAAAATTCTTTTTTTGTTCGAAAGGGGTTTATTTCGAAATGGTCCCATTTAAATTTCAAAAAGATCTGATGATGGGTTTCGGAGAATGACAACGGAACTCTTCAAAATCGTATGTCTATGAATAGTTAACACAGTTTAATGGGGAGCCACAACTAAAAAGTGAAAAATAAAAAACTTTTTTACAAAAAAATAGAACCGACTTCCAAAAAAAGTGCAAAATAACTTTAATTTCGGAAGTCGGTGTCAAAAAACAAAGACACAAAACAGGAACACCGACGTCCGAAGTCGGTTCTATTTTTTGTAAAAAAGTTTTTCAGCAGTCGCATCACTACACGTTCTTTTTGTTTTGCCATCCATATATGGATTCAGATGGTGCGAGAATATTAAATTTTAATACAAGATTTATAATAACGGGGATAGTTATAATGCATTGTAGTGGAAAACTACGCTATGACGGGTATTAAGGGTAAGCAGAGAGATGGGGAACTAAGATGTGGGTATATTTAATTTATGTAAATTATTTATATCCACTCATTTGATAAAAGCTATCGGATAAACCGTTGTGAGGAGTTAAGCTGTATTATTTGTATATGGGTGGTCATTCTTAGTAAAGTTTACAACTTTTCGAGCTCTGTAAAATGTCAATGAATGATAATGTGAGGCTTGCCGAAAAATTGTAAAGCATTGAATCTTGGTCAGAATATTTTGATAAAAGGTCTTTAACGAAAGGAATTTGGTATAAGACGATTCAGCCATCTCTTCCACGGATGCTTTGGTTCAGCGAGGGAGGGATGAATAGACAGGAAGTTGTGACGGCTTTGAGGCTCCGATCCGGCCACATGCCACTCAATAGTTTCGGATTCATGATGCGAAAAGTTAATTCTCCCAACTGCGCTGTCTGTGGAATTATAGAAGACGTGCAACATATTCTATCGGAATGTGTTCGTATTGGGGTCCAAAGTCAGCAAGCTTTTGTCAATAATTTTAATGTAGGATTCTATAATAGCGTTCTAGCCTCACCATTATCAGATGAGGCTAGAACGCTTTATCGTATTATTATAATAGGTATAAGGTTGCGGGTAGACTAGTATATAGTATGTACATATGAATAATTTGTTTTAAATCATCGGGGTGACATATTCTGTTTAGAAAAAACCCTGTAAATAAATTGAGAAAAAAAAAAAGAAGAAATCCTGTTGCATTTGGCAGGTTTGTGAAACAAGAATGTCCTCAAAGTGATAAACTAATGCTTGCCTAGACAGTAAACGATAGCAGATTTAAAAAAAAAGTTGATTCTGATAAATATCCTGATAATTTCATATCGGATCTACCTACCATGCTGCATTTACATATCGCTCAAGTCGGCAAAATGGTTTAAAGTCGTAAAAAACATACAACCAAAAAGAACACAGTATTAAAATAAAAATTATACAAATTATAATGTTGAACGCAATTACAACTTCGCAACCAATACGACATTAAAAAGAAATTATGCGTAAAACGCGAACCGTCCGAAGTTCAGAACGATTATATCACTGCATGCATTACATGACAAACGTTATGATTGTTAAATGAAAAGAGTATTCTGATTATATTTTATTATTGTGTATTTTTCACTGCTCTCAAAACGGTGAAGGAAAACATCGTGATTAAACCAGCATGCCCTTGATCCGGAAATTTGAAGCTGAATTTTTTTCTAGGTGAACTAAATTTGATAATTCTTCTTTTTATTTGAAAGCTGGTGCTCCCCGTGTGATCCCATTTAAATTTGGTGAAGATCTGATGAAGAACTTTGGAGATACACAATGGAAATCTTCAATAAATGATAGCTAACTTTCCGGAATTGCTGCAATCTCATATCTGTTTATTGTTGACATAACATAACATCACGTTGATACGCTCCGAAGACACACAGATTTGTACAGTTCACCCTGATTCCCCCCCAAAATTTAATTTTTAACAATTATTATGTTCAAATTATCAATTCGAGCATAACTTTATTATTTAGTTTTAGTTATGGAGTACAACAACTAAAAATAAAAATAAAAAAGCCTTAATGCAAAATAATTTTAATTTCGGAAGTCGGTGTCAAATAACGAAGAAATATCGACTTCCAAAGTTAAAGTTATTTTGCATGTTCTTGTGTTTTTTTTTTAGGGAAGTTAGTTGTATTTTTTTGTAAAAAAGTTGCTTGAAGTATTTTAAAGTTTGGTTAAAAAACTAACTGGCCAACTGGTGATTTTTGCAGCCTATTAGATTTTCTGCGTAAGTTTTCCATTCAATGCTCGGTGACTTTTGTCATGACAGTTAGTACGAGTAAGATAAGCATTTTAAATATTGATAAATGATTTTATTTTTGTTAGTAGGTTTTAACAACACTTTTACACATCAACATCTTTTTTTTTAAGCTAGTTGAGGCCGGTGCTTCCTGGCTGACTACCCTGAGAAGAAACACCGAAACCAACTCAGAGGTCAAAGTCTCTCGTTTATTATTATAGGGAGTATAAGCGTACTTGACCGCTATCTCACCTGAGATGGTAAGCGATGATGTGGCCGGCGATGGAGAACGCTTGCCTAGAATTAACCTATTCACTCTTGACTTTAAGGTTGTAGCTATCAGGAAACACAGACTCCGGCAGGGAAGTCCACTGCTTAGCTTGTAGTTCTTAGCTGTACGCACAATGATGGGATGTCCACCAGTTACCGGTGAGACATCGCTGTACGTCTGGTGGTCGATGATGGAACGGGCTAGGCAGAAACTATGCAATTCCGATGCACACGAAAAGTAACCGATAGAAAACCGACAGGCTAGCAATTTGGCGTCGATGCTCTAGACTTTGGAGCTTGCAGATTATGCTATCGAAAATAAACATCTCCAATTTACTCTGATCCAACAATTCACGCCACAGAATACGCCCGTCAACCCAATTTTAACGGTCGACAACATTGATTCATTAATACAAATTAATGATTATGTCGCTATTCAAATTTCAATACTCCGTGAACCCACATCAAGATGAAAGGAATCCCTACGCCAGCTTTGTGGCGCATGTATTGTTAAGGATATTATAATAATTGATTGTAATTCAATTAATATTAAGTGCCAATTGAACGTTGTTGGCTTTGGTTCATTTTAATGGGATTGGATATTAATATGAAAGGTGGTGTGGTATGCCAGTGCGTGATTATATAGGAAACCCTTCTCTAAAATGAAAGGGATTGAAGGTCAGCGTTATGAGCATTGATTTTAACATAATTAATTCTTAAGATAATGATTAGCAATTGACATCAGCTAACTGGTTTTCTTGTCTCTTGTAATGCCCTAGTTACGAGTAAGTATAACGCAGTAGTAAAAGATAAAAATAATAAGTATACCTACTGCATTGGACAAACCTTGGACATGCTAAAATCTCGTCACACGGGCAAATAATTTCGGTGCCCCTAATTTTCAAGGGTATTTCACAGGAGATTAGAAAGCTCCTACCAGTACTTTGTTGCTAGCAAACCCTGTTTACCGTATTAACACCCAGGAAGGTAAACGCAAGGAAACGACAACGTGGCGGGATCAGAAAGAGATGGCGGGATGAGTTTCACTGCTTCTCATAGGACTGGTTCAAAATTGCAGAAGTTTGGGGAAAGTTGATAGAGGGAAGGGATTCTTTTGCACTGCAGTAGTGTCTTATTGCAGTGCCTAGGGGTAGCGGATAAATTCGTAACAGAGTTACCGCAGGGGTGCGGCACTCAGGCAGGGAAGGAGCAGGGGTGGGTTTTAGTCAGTAAGAGTCTGACACACCCTCCCGCTCCACCCAGAGCGGGAGACGTCATCGGATGACTTCCCAAACCATCAAAAAATAACAACGTTTAGAATAACGCTTGATTTCATCGGCATCACTAGCCTACATCTCAGTCCTCTACTGGACACAGGCTACACCAAACGCGACCGATCCAGCTCGGAGAAGAAGGCGAAAACCGCCGGAATCCCGCCTGCATTGTTAAAGTCAGGCGGGACTCGAGGGTCGCGGGCGCACGGAGTGGGGACTCTGTCCGCCAACCGAGTGATCCCAAGAAAAACGGTGGGACAGTGAGTACGTGATACCGTGCACAGCGAGGTTCAGAAGAGACCATTTTACCATCACCCCAGGGATTTGTACGAAGAGGAGTTGCACAAAGGGGGATCCGGGGTGGTCTTATAGAGGTCACGGAGCCTCGTTCATGTGCAGATGGTGATCACCGGAGTGGTTTTAGAAAGTTGATAGGTGGAGATGGTGGTTTTAACATCCTGATGTTGGACAAACATCCTGATTTACTCATTGCAAATAATCTTATCTCATCTCACCATCGATTTTAAATCTGACCACACAAAACCAAACATACAAGCGACTCATAAAATTGATGTGAAATATAATGAGGGTATCTGTTCCGATAATTGCAACTTGCATCGGGTATCGTCGTGTGACGTTGGATTTCGTCGAGCGAAGTCGGGTGTCCTCGGGCTATAGCATTTACTTTCTCCGTCTCGTCTGGACCTGCATGATTTAGAGTGGTCTGGTATTCGGGCTGTCTTTTGCAAAAACATGTCTGGCTTTTTTGTTGGGTAAAAATAAATTGATTGTCTTGTCGCACCTAAACTAAATACTTGGCAGTATGGAGAGAGATCTTTGAAAGAACGTATTCTGTAAGGATGTAGGACCGTCAAAATATTTTTTTTTTTTAAATATTTTTAATTACATTTTTCAAGGAATAAACTTTTTACCTAGGAGTGACATAACCGGCCTCCACTCCTGAACTTTGATGCGTTTTGTCTTTGTAATTTTATTGGTTTTGTAAAACAAAAAATATGTATACATATGTATAAAAAAAAAAAAATGTTTTAATAAACATGCAACTAATGCAAACATGCAAATATGTTTTAATAAACATATTAACGCTTTTGCATGCAGCTGAGATGAGAATGCTAAGAGCGACGTGTGGTGTTACGCGCATGGATAGAATTAGGAATGAGTATATAAGAGGAAGTTTCGGAAGTGGCACTGCTGACTGAAAAGTTGTGTGGAAATCGGTTGTCGTGGTATGGGCATGTGATGCGGAGGAATGAAGAAAATGTCGTGAGGAAAGTCTTGTGTATGGATGTGGATGGCTATAAGAGTAGAGGAAGGCCAAAGAAACGATGGTTAGACTGTGTGAAAGAGGATATGGGTAAAAAGGGGGTGACTACAGAGATGACGACTTATAGAGGAGTATGGAAGAAAAAGACATGTTGCGCCGACCCCAAATAAATTGGGATAAGGGCAGGAGAATGAATGACTGAATTAACATACAGACTAAATAGAATTATAATTACGAATTATTATTTTTGCACCCTGGGATCCTCCCCATTTACCATGAACACCACACTTATACTTTTGACTCCTGTAACACAGGTCTCACCTAGCTCAGGAGTCAGGGTTTCAAATGGAAATATGTACAGCCTTTTTTATGCCAATGAGATATTTTTGTAATTTATTATTATTATTTTACTTAGTAGACTGGTTGGTGATCATTGAATTTTATACTGAGCCTCAAGATAAAGTCAGATTTAAACAGCGTCGACATTTTTGTCAACTATTTAAATCAAAAATGTATGGGATCGAAATGGGCCAGCAAAACGTCACGTGGTCAATCCAAAAACTTTTGGCGTTTCAACAATCGCAATCGCCGATAAAATGATAAAGAATCTAGAGTCTATCAGCCATATTTATAAAACTCGATAACCTTATTTAGTTTAAATACTGATTAGTTGATTCTAAATTCATAAACTCCACAGTCTCACCTGATGGTAAGCGATTATGTGGTCAAAGATGGAGCACGCTTGCCTAGAAATAACCTATTCACTATTGACTTAAAGACTCCCAGGTTGTGGCTATCAGAAAACAGACTGTTTTTTATATTTTTAAATGTTTTTTTTTTATTTTTTTTTAATATTTATAGTTTAATGTGTATATGGGAATATACAAATGAATAAACGAAATATAACTATAATTGGCTATATACACTGGCTTTTGTAATACAGGATGTTCTAGTTGAAGACACTGATTTTGTCCCAAATATTTTGTGTTCAATGAATTTTTATTCCGTTTATTTATTTATTAATCTTTAATTTAGAACCTACTTATCAATGTTTAAACTTATTTTTTTTTTAAATAGAAAAGGCCCTATGAGCTAAAGTGATCCAAATCAAATCACCATAAGATATTTTGTCTTCAAAATATCGTACCTAGAGAATTTAGTTTTAGCTTAGCCAGCCAGTAGCGTGTACGTATTTTCAGTGAGATAAAATAAATTGCATTTCATCTTAAATAAAAGATTCAGCCATCTAGCTCAGAAGAATGAAAAATATGTTGCAGAGAGGCAACCACGTTATTTTTCTATAATTACTAGATTGCGTTTCAAAACCAAGATAAAGCAGAAAACATAACACAAGAAAATTGTGGAATTTTTTATCTAATATTGTTACTAAGCAGAAATAAAGCTGAAGATCATATTCTTTCATGTTAAGAAATCTAATACACCTTAAAAATAATGTGCAATTAAGTGTAAACGTTTCATAGAAATAACAACATTATTTGCTGAAGAAAAACTTCAAAGGAGAAGATATGAAACACACATTTCGAGCAAATTCGCACTTTCGCCCTCACTGATTCGATAAAATAAAATTCCTTGTTCTTCTTGTTACAACTTCCTTGTAGCAAAGTGTATTAAGTTTGTACTTAAAAATCAAGGTAAAATCTCTTGCAGATACTTTTTACGCAATATTTTTAAAGACAATTGATACTTTAGGAAAAAATATTATAGTTCAAAATTTATAAAAAAACACGCTTTTTTGATACCCACATCATGGGAATGCCTATAAAATAATTAGTCAGTCATTTTAGGAAATATACTTATATAAATATAGAAAATATACCTACATACATACATACATTTTAGGAAATCCGCCACCATATTGGATCTAGAAATACGACACTTAGCTAAACATTGTAATGCAAGCTAAACATGTATGTAAAATTTCAGCTCAATCGGAAACTGGGAAGTGGGTCTAATTTTACTTTAAGATATGCTAGGCAGTCATGTGAAGCTAATAAAAGCGTGCTAGAAAACTACGAAATTTTTAGTTAATGGCTTATTGTCATTTATTTTATTTTATTTTTATTTTATTAGTGAAACCAAACAATTGTACAATTTGTCTCACATCTAAGTACACAATAAAGTAGGTTAACGTACAATCAACAACGTTTCCACATATTAATATATAAATATTATATACTTACATATTTAAAGTATGGACGAAATATGTGGTTAATTTTAATAATATTTTATTGAATTATTTGTAACATAGAAGAATATATTTTATTAGTATCCGTAGTTCGGTTCAGTTTGGTGTCAGTTTGAACTTACAGTTACTGTCAGCGTCTCTTAGCTGACACCTAAAGTTAAGAAACAAGAAATAATGATCTTAAAAATATCAGTCAGTGGGCTAAAAGTTTTGGACTTTTAATTAATCCAACAAAATCACAAGCTCTCATTATTGGTGGCAGACACTTCGTAAATCTGTTGAGGGGCCAGTCTCTTCCTCCTGTTTTGTACGATGCCGTCGCTATATCCTATTCCCAAAAGGTCAAAAGCTTGGGCGTTTTCCTGGACTGCAACCTATCTTGAAATGTTCACATTGCAGAAATAAGCAGGAGGGTGTTTTGTTCGTTTCAGTCGCTGAAACGACTCCAGAAGTTCCTGCATTTTCCGACCAAAATTACTCTTGCTCAGTCTCTCCTTCTACCTCTTCTAGACTATGCTGATGTCTGCTTCCTTGATGCGACTGAGGAACTCCTTGATAAACTCAAACGTCTGCAGAATTTGTGCATACGCTTCATCTTTGGCCTCCGGAAGTATGACCATGTGTCGGAATTTCGGAAGCGGTTGAGGTGGCTACCTATTCGGCTGCGTTGGGATACTCACACTCATTCTTTACTCTTTTTAGTTCATCACAATCCCAACTCCCTCTTGTATCTTCGGAAACGCTTTGAGTATCTTTTTCCAAGAGGAAAACCTTGCCGCTCATCTTCTTCTCTTCTCCTTCGGTTCCCTCCCCACTCCTCTAGTTGTTACGGTGGATCCTTTACTGTTCATGCTGTACGCCTTTGGAACTCTTTTCCACACACTCTTAGGGCTAGCCCTTCGTTGGAGGTGTTCAGGAGAGGAATTAGGGAACACTTCCTGTCGGCATGACCCGTAATATGTTTGTTAAAGGATTTCTTTGTAAGCCATACCCATAGTATGTAGTGTGTTTATATATTTGTGAAGTTTATTTAGGTAACAGATTATATTTTAAGTTTTTGTTAGGCACTTAAGATATACCTCCCTACTTATGCAAATGTATTTTTCATCCTGAGGTTTGCTGTAAGAAAACCCACTGCTGGGTTAAGCTCGCCTTTGTAACTAACTGTTAATTTGTGTTTTATTTATATGTTACATGTATACAATAAAGAATAATAATAAAAACAAGTTGTTTAAAAGATTAAACTGTTTTAAACATTACCCAAACGAAATACATTGCTGAAGCAAAGCAAGTATGCAAGCAATCTGAGCCAGGACGAATAAAAACGCAATCATCCTGACCTAACCAATTTTATTCATAATACACTAAAATCAATGAAAATAAGGTAAATCTAAGAACAAGATTCATAGACGTGCTATGTCAAAATTTTTCACACACAAAAAAAAAACACAAAATAAGAAAGCTTCACAGACATGTCCGAGCATAAAAAAGTGTTTTTGGAGTCACGTCTTTCCTCCAAAATGGCTACCCTGACAATATGACCCAGGCTAATAAAGGATTTTTCTCGTATCCCAGTTATTCGTACGTTTTATTACGAGCAGCTAGTTTTACGGGAGTTAAATAGATTTTTTCGGGACGAAGTATGTGGCAATTCTCTCAATATATTTGGGTCAGATAGACCCTTTTATAATGGGGTTGTTACTTGATTAACTTTTTTGGTCGAAGACTTGAGAGGAATTCTAAATTTCAATTTAAAAACCCAGACAAGCCAAAATCTCAAGAGATTTTCTTTAGATATCATTCTACTCAAAATTAATAATACACCTGACAGAACACTATTTGGACTACTAAAAAAATGGGATAATATTACCTACTTCAAACTACGATCTTTGTTTTCTAATTTGTTCATTTAAACTTCACGTAAAATTGAGATTCGTACTGTGACATTTAAGAAGGTCGCTTGAGAATACGAACCTTGTCAGTAGACAGGCTGGTTTTTATTCTATTTTTTTGGCTTCGCACGTTTTGTGCATTTAGCCAAGTGCCAAGTTTAGAAAGTATTTTGTTTTTGGATACAGAATAAAGTCACATCACTATATTTTCCATAAGAATGAAAATGTAAGACATTCTAATGTTTTGCAGTATTTGGCAGTAATGTATCGAGTCAGCGTTCTCGACAAGCTTCACTGAGTCAATACTACAATAAAATGTTTAATTTTTCGAGATTGCGTCTGTTTGAATGATTCCCATATTGTCCAGTTGCCTTGAGACACAAAACTGCACTAATTTGACATCACAATATCCACCATAAATCAATTTGCTAATAATAAAAATATCCACTGAAGTTCAGTCGAAGAAATCCCGCCAAAACTCCTCGACAGGCTGGTTGAATAAAATAATTTTAAAGGCTGATTCAAAATTTAGAATAATTAAAAAAATAATCAGACTGAATAAAATGTTTGTAATTAAAAAGAAAAGAATACATTATCAGAAGCCAGTTAACTGTGAGTTATTGTTTTTAGGGTTCCGTAACCGAAGGATAACCAACGGGACCCTATTACTAAGCCTCCACTGTCTGTCAGTCCGTCCGTCTGTCTGTCAGCGGGCTGTATCTCATGATCCGTAATAGTAAACAGTTGAAATTTTCACAGAATGTGTTTTTCTATTGCCGCTATAACAATAAAAATAAATCAAAAATTAAAGGGGTTCTCTACTAGAAACTAGTTTTTTTTTTCTTGATATTAATAATAGCAAAAAGTAGATGCGTATAATCTTGTACGATGGTACGGAACCCTCCATGCGTATTATATCTCAAGTATTGTGGACCGGTGTTTCCTTTATTATACACCGGGGACAAAACACTCATTAGGAGTAACACCACTGAGTCCGCTTATCGACAGAAATATTCCTTCTGTCTTATATAATTTCAACACCATTTCATTCTTCACATATGTAAAAAAATCCACACTGACCCACTTTGTTGAAATTTTGCGTACGTGTTTAGTGTGTATGACAATGCATAGTTAGCTAAGAGACGTCATTCTAAATACAATATGGCGGACTAGTTATTTTGTATGCATTCCCTTGATATGGCTATCAAATTAAAGAGTTTGCTGAGAAGAACGAAAAACGTAAAAAAGTTGTATTTAGTTTGTTTTAAACTATACAAACTTAGTAACTGATTAATTCCACTGCTCTGTATAGCAAAGTCTTGCCCATATCACTTCTCTCCGAGTTATATGTATCATTCATTTGAATTCACTTTCTGCATTCGTGAACTATTTAGTTGTATCCATCTTTCAAGACTACATAGAACCGAGCTTGATGTGAGGATATAGTCTTGAGTACTTAATTACGAGTATCGTCTAGCCATTACATTTTCATTGCTCCGGTCAAGCTGGGATGGATCCTACATATCTGATAGGATGGATTAAAGTGACTCGAATGTTATGAGAAACAGCGAGGCAGAGGATATGGAGATAGATTGAAATTGTAAACTTGTATTTGTTTTTGCAGTATCTTGATAGACCAACATATTTTTCTACCGAGAGAACATAAGGA
Source organism: Polia nebulosa (assembly GCA_951329385.1). Lineage (NCBI taxonomy): Eukaryota > Metazoa > Arthropoda > Insecta > Lepidoptera > Noctuidae > Polia > Polia nebulosa. The sequence continues at coordinate 6,728,184 of OX589609.1, forward strand.
TACGGTATCACGACAGGGAAATGGACTTCATATAAGATCAATCAAGAAAAATAAAAAATCATTTTTATAATACATATGAGGGAAATCAATATTTTGGTATTTTTTAGTAAAATTTACGTAAAATTAAACAAATATCACGAAAGTTTGAGTTCATAGGTCAATGGGAAGTTAAAAAATTCATCGGAATTTTTTTTTGTGACAGACGACGTACAGATGGACAGACGGACTGACAGACAGATGGACAGACGGACACGTGAGTGACAGCAATAAGACTCCGTTTGGACCCTTCGGGTACGGAAGCCTGAAAAAGAAAAGTAAAAATCTATATCACCAATTTTGATTTTTGCTTGTTGCTGGGTTATATCTGCCTCTTTGCTGAACAGAGGAATCTTCTTTCCCCTTCCAAACATGGATTTATAAATGAAAAAACTGACCCAGGAATGTTCGTTCATATAAACGGCATTTCCAACGAATCAAGAAATATGGTTCGACTTTAAAAGATTAAAACCAAATCATTCGTTAACATACCACATTAAGATTTTTATAACTATAATAACACGCACTTGACATCCGTAGGTGTCCATTAAGTTCGTTTAAATACAAAAATTATATATCGGCTGGTAAGTACTGAATATTTCACGAGAAAGCACACGTTTACAAGTTCAACTGTCATCTCATTCGTAATCATGGCCTTAACCTGTAGTTAAACAACATTTAAGTAAGGTTGTCGCGTGGAGAAAACTTGTTTTCTCCAAATACTGGGCGAAAAGAAATTATTGTGCGTTCTTTTTTAACACACTTAATAGCTTCCTTGTAAATCTTAGAAGTTAAGTTTGACCCAATTCCTGGTTTCCGATTAAGTAATGCATGGTTTGCTAAGTGACGTCATTCTATATCCAATATGGCGGACTGCCAAAGATGGCGGACTGATTATTTTTTATGCATTTCCATGATATGGGTACCAAATGAGAAGAACATTAAAAAGAAAAAATAAAGTGTGTTTATTTAGTTTTTTTAAACTACAGAATATTATTTTGTAAGAGGCACGGTGCGCGGTGTAACACTTAAAAATTGAATAAATTTAATTCGTGGAATGGAGCGTTATTTTGCAAGTTGACAGATTGACAGATTGACAGATTGTCGTTGGACGTTTCTTTTTCCAACTTGATCTAGAGCGAGTCTGCCTCTAAATTTTATTTATTGGAAAAAAGTTCTTAACCTGTGAAGCACTGCGACTCACTGGTGAGTTTGACAAAAAAAAAAAAATTAAAGAGAAAAAAAAAATCGGCTGTCAACCCGGGTTGTCGTCGGGGTTCAATTTGACAACCCGGATTTGGCCGCGGGGGTTGAGGGGAGGCATTTAATGATGTCTCGAAGGGCAGCTGGAACCAGAGTTAAGTTCAAATGTGTTAAGCCTTGGGATGTAGGACGCTGTAAGTAATCTTTTTGGGATTTTTCTGTATTGACGCTAAGTCTTAAGCATGGCATTTATGAGTCTCACCGAAATGTTCTCTTGTTGGCAGGGTTCCTACTTTACATTTAGTTACATACGAAAAAATAATATAAAGATGGTTGGATCATATACTTCGCTTTATTTTGGACGAACAATGCGGTCTTAGCAAAAGGTTCCCAACACCAACGTGCACGTGTCCAGAGATGACCATGATTAGATGACCACGGCTTAGATACTGCTTGTGGATCTCCTCACTGGACCTTTAATCTTCGGATCTTCGATCTTCGAACGATAGGGTAATAGTGATTCATCATAAATTGTAAGTTCAACATACAATTTTCTGTGTACAGAATACTATCTAGTGTGATGCAGTGTTGACAATAAATGTGATATATGTGAAGACCAAATCAAAGGACTCTTATTTGCTACATACATACCTATATTACTACAGACATACCTCATGCAATGAAACCCGAGGATTGGTAACTAGGGTCTCATGCCATAAATTGTCTTTGACGCTAGCCGGTGGAAGAATAATTTCTTTACAACGGTTTTCTTTCATGTGCTGATAGCGACCACATTGAGGTTTGTTAGTGAGGCAAAAATCCTATACTCTCCGGTCTTATTCCCAAAGTCTGGGCTCTTTCTAAAAGGTCCCAGCTTCGGAAACCGAAAATAATAATAAATTGAAATAATATTTATGTATTACAGTAGGTAGGTAATATTCCACATTTAAAATTTTATTTTTTAATAATATTTCCCTAAATCTGTCTGAAAGTTTTAATTGATTATGGTATGGGTTACAATAACTTGATTACCAAGTATTTAATTTTCATTCTATTACAAAGAGTTGAATAGGTTTTACTGTTTTATTTTCTATACTGGTGTTACTGTGAAAGCAAGACTAGGTAGGTGTAAGTATAGGTAAAAAGACATCGCCTTTCAAACCACGATAATTTCCAAACCGTATCCCGCATTTGTCCACCGACATTAAAACTGTGTCATAATCGGACGACAAATCGTGTTCCACTGCTGGGCAAAGGCCTTCCCTAAATCCTTCCAGGTATTCTTGCCCTCGTGGCAAACCACATCGTACCAGTTCAGGCGGTAGGCGTCTAGGTCGTCTCGCCAACTCTTCTTAGGTCGGCCTTGGCGGTGCCGTCCAACCTCAGGTACACAATTTGTGGAGACCATTGCCCAGCGGTCACTGTTCATCCAGCTGATGTGACCCACCCAATCCCATTTTAGCCTGGCAGCTTTTTTCCTTCGTCAATTATGCCTTTTTTTGAGCGCAGCGCGGTGTTTCTTTTTTATCAGCTCTTTTGACTCCAAGTATGTTGGTCTCCATTTACTCTTTGACAAACCCCAAGGTGATTCCACCTTGGGGTTTGTCAAGAGTAGTTTTGCGACTCTATGAGCGACCAGGTCTGAGCACCGTAGGTGCACGGGCAGGATACACATATCGATGAGATGAGATCGGTAGATCAGCCTTCACTGTCGTCTTCATGGACCAGTAGCTTTTCCAGGTGTTTTTGATACGGCGATTAATCTCCTTCTGCTGCCTGTCTTTTTTATCTATTCCCAAACCACTGTAACTTCTGTAAGCCAGAATCAACACTGGCGACCACCAGAAAAAACGCCGAGGCAATGAAGCTCGACGAGTCCCAGAGAAACGATTAAACTGTCTTGGGTCCCGCAACGAAATTAATCAGAAAAGACAGCGGAGGAGTAAGAAAAACATAATTTCCACTTCCCTCCTAATCAAGCGGGAGACAGAACAAAACTAGGCCATTAGGCACAAAAGGGGGTTTTTACAACTGGGGTAAGCCCAGTTGCCAAGTTGCCAACTGGTTAAAAACACTAATATTAATGGGTCCTAAAATTGTGAGCTGTTACACTTGATTCCAATAATAGGTATGGCAAAAACGCTTGAACGCACGGAAATTCGTTCTAGTTTCCACAAGGTCCGTGTAATAGACAACTCCAGACGTAGGCTGAATACCATCCAACATAATATTGCTGCCTGTCTTACGAAAGAACCTAACTGTCCAAAGTATAAACTAATTAAATACATTTCGGACAGCCCTACACAAATTATACTTCCAGGAAACAATTCCCGTCATTGTATTTCCTTGTCCAACATTTTGCTCATCAGTATCTCATAATCTACAATTTTTGAAGAAATTATTATAAAGAGATTATGACAATATTTTTTGAGTGAATCATAAAGACCTAGTAACCTAATTTGACCAGTATACAAAGAATATACGGTTATACTTTTACACGTAATTTTAAATATGCTATTGTGTCACAATAATGTTATTTGCATTATGCAAAGTAACCATGTGTTAGCAATACGATCGTTCTTTGTTTTTCGGCGATTACATTTTCATGACAACGTTGGATTAGTCAGTCTTCCATTTTAAAGGACAACAAACTGACTGACTGAAATATTTTTTTAATTATATTTTTAAACCAGTATCGTGGATCTTTGACAGTCGTTACGGGTCGTCAGAAGCCCGAAAGTTTGACATCCAGTCTTACTAAGGGGTATCGTATTACCCAGTAACTGGGTTGTGGAGGTCAGATAGACAGTCACTCCTGTAAAATACTGGTATTCAGCTGCATCCGGTTAGACTGGAAGCCGACCCCAAGATAGTTGAGAAAAGGCGCGGGCAGATATATAAAGTGTCATAATTTTCCATTGTCACTGGACTTACATCATCATCAGCCTTCTAATGTCCCCACTGCTGGGGCACAAGCCTCCTCTCTATGAGGGGACTTACATAGGTATGCCAAATTTCAGCTCTATTGGAAACCGACAAGTGGTCGAATATTAGTGTCCTAACTTTGAAGCGGTCTTAACTAACTTACTTAAGAATATTGCAAAATAAAAGCTTGTAATAATGAAAAGCCTAGCCACCAAGTCTATCACACAGCATCTAAATCTAGTTGATATCTCAACTCAACTAGTTACTCCGATGAACAGTAGAACAAGTTTATCCACGTGCTTCTTGCATAAGTCCGTCGACCTGATTGCGTACGCTTATATGCTATAAATGTCATATTATTTTGATATACTATCTGATTTTCACAACTCAATTAATCAAAATGTTTTGAGAGTTAGAATATACCTAGAGGACAATATAGAGAGAATTCCATGAATCTTAATAAAAATGGAGCAGTAGTGGACCAGTGATAACGGCGTCTACTTAAGAGTCGTGGGTTTAAACCTAGGCAGGCGCTTTTCTTTGTGAAATTTATTTCGTCACCACTGCTCTCAAAACGGTGAAGGAAAACATCGTAAGGAAACCGATATGTCCTAGAACCAAAAATTCTACGATATGTGACAACTAACCTGCACTGGGCCCGCGTTGTGGATTACTGCCTATTCCCTCTCCTCCTAATCCTCTCTCTCTTGACCCGGGCTTGATTCCCGGTAGTGGGAACATTATAATGGCTGATTATGCTAAACTATTTGTTTCTTTAATAGAGGTAACAATCATTATTTAATAGATAGCAACCGCAACTTTTTCTCCCGAAAGAAGCACAGCATCTCCAAAGGAATCACGATAAGCCTCGAGAGCGTAGCCTTGCAAAAAAGCTAGTTAATTATAAAATTGTACATCGACATTATTATATATTTTTTTAATTTGTTTTGCAAAAAACCTGATCTATAATTTTAGACTGGGTTGATCCTCCGATGTAAAAAACCGCTCCAAATATGGTAGAGGAAGGAAAATGGAAAAACTATAAAGTAAAAATGTCATAAATATTAATGAAGGGATGTTTGATCTACAAAGGAAGGTGTTACTTTGTATATTTCTATACGAATATGTAGGGGTTTTTTTTTTTTTTTTTTGGGGGGTGGGAAATCATCCTATGACTTCTTCCGCTCTAGGGTGGAGCGGAAGGGTGTGTCAGACTCTTACTGACTAAAACCCTCCCCTGTTCCTCCCTGCCTCGAGTGCCCGGGGGCGAGGTAACTCTTTCGAATTTATCCTCCACCCCCGGGCAGGCATCGGCCGTGGCAGGCCCCTTCCCTTGGCTGACAACTCTTTGAGGCGCGCGTGGAACACTACGCGCCGTCGACTCTCGGGCCTGGTGCTGATCGGACGGCGAGTTACCCACTACTCGCCGTCCGCAGGCCCGGGTCTACGGTGGCCGGAGATCGTCTCGCGGCGTCCGAACCCCCTGGCGTCTCAGGCGGCGGTTGCGGCTGGGAGCGCTAGGGCGACTCGGCTGTGTTCGAGTCTCCCTAGCGTATGCCGCCTCCCTCTTCGCGAGCATTACTGCTTCGCAGAAGGTGGAGACGGCTTCCCATTCCCTCTCGCTCCGTACCATGGCCTGAACCAGGACACGGCGCGAGAGGTCGCTGCCGCCTATCGCATCCACGAGGACACGGCGGTGCTCTGCCCAAGCGGGGCAAACCTCCACCGTATGCTCCACCGTGTCCTCTGGGCGATCTTCGCAATGGAAACACCCGGGGGTCACCTCCGCCTTGATCCGACACAGGTACTTACCGAAACAGCCGTGTCCGGTGAGTACCTGCGTCAGGCGGAAGGTGAGGGCGCCGTGACGCCTCTCCAGCCACTCCTCAAAGAGGGGCACTACCGCCTCGATGGTGGCGTGCCCAGCGCTGGGTTGCGACAGTCGCTCTGTTATCGGATTCCACGCATACATTTTGCACGTGATGTATATGAAAATACACCCAAGTTCCTTTTAATTTTGGGGGCTGGGGGGGTTTGGAGATCATCCTATGACTTCTCCCGCTCTGGGTGGAGCGTGAGGGCGTGTCAGACTTTTTTTGATAGCCAAGACGACAATTTTAAAGAGGTTTCTTCCGAAAATTGAACAGATTTTGGAAACATCAGGAGCGAATCAACTGATGAAAAATCAATTGAAACTTAAGTACCTAGCTACGAGGAAATAGAATCGAACGAAAGCACAAGTCAATGAAGTAAAGATTATCGCTACAAAATGTGTCAATGCTACAGAATTCTCTCCAGTTATTGAGTTTAACAGTTGGCAGTAAAATAGAACCACTATGAATGAGCCACATCCAGCTGCTGTGACCCATTTAAAACAGCTGTTAGTAGTTTGCGCTGAGAGATAAAAATTTATAGAAAAATATATAATATTATGTACATGACTCGCATTTTATATTTTATCGATCATAAAGTTTTATAGCTAATTTTTACGCGGACTCTTGATTTTTTCAATTTCAAGAAAGAAAAAAAAAGGAAGGATGCCATTTAATCTTGAATCATCTTAGGCTCACTGAAAACTAATTAATGTAGAGTATTAACCTTATCACGCAACCCTTTGATTTGGATGGGATTAGTTATCAACCGTACTGACTTCGTAATCTGCGTTCTAAGTCAAGAGAATCCTTTCTTTGGGATTCATCAACCTTCATTGCCTCGCCGCTTTTCTAGTGAAAGCCTTTGTTTATTCTAGCTTTCAAGTGGTGCAATTCTTGGAAACAGTGTGGCAGGTTTGTCTAATAAAACTGGCCAAGTGTGTGTCGGATTTCGCACATTAAAGGTGTCGTACCATATATTGGTGTTTGTTAGTTAAGTATACGTCATAATAAACACTATCACCTCAAATTCATAGGTCAGTGGGAAATTAAAAAATTCTTTGTAACAAAATTTTGTGACAGACGACGGACGAACAGACAGACAGACAGACAGACGGACTCGTGAGTGGCAACAATAGGGCTCCGTTTGGACCCTTCGGGTACAGAACCCTAAAAATGACCTAATAATCTTTTCACCAGTGAACAAACTGTTTTCGCTAAATCATGTCTACCGAAAATGTTGTCAAACGTTACGTCAGAAAAACGAATAAGATACGTCTTATACTCTTTTTTACAGTAAGACATATTAAAGTAGGAGCTTATTAATAGGGTGTAAAAATGGGTGGTCTTAAAAACGATCTTTTGCAGACTCTTTTGGACTAATTTAACATAAAAAAAAAAAAAAAAAAAATGACAGAGAAGCAGAAAAGATACGCAGGTAGTCCGTGGTGTTTTATTTACATAATATATACCTACCTAAAATACATAACTAGTAACATAAGTAGTAAAAACATAAAATATGTATATAAAAGTTATACTTAATAAGTTAAGCACTTCATCGAGAAAACGTTTAAACCGAATGTAACAAAATCAATCAATAAAGATAAATTACATATGTCTATTGCCAATGGCTTCTACTTAACCAGTAAGTTGCCCATATTACCAACTAACGATACGTATTTGGTACTATTAAGTATATCGTAAGCTGCGTACTTATCTACTTAAACTTAATGTAGCAATTTATCATCAGTTTCGTCACATATCGTCACGATATCGTGAGTTGTGACCACAAATTGTTAGATGCATGGTGGGCTTCATATAAGCATATGGTTTTTATAAAGCTCAATTCAGTAGTCTTGAATTGAAGATTGGCTTTTTTGTGCATGATATTAGGTATGAAAATATCTATGCAGTCTTGTGAAGGGTTTTCAAACAATGATGAGGATGTCACTAATGGTAAACACTTAGATAAAGGACGCACAGAAACGTGCAGCATGGCAGAAAGGAAAGGAGGCCTAAATCCAGCAGTGAGTCATTCCAGGTAACATGATGGATGATAATGATGTAGAATATAAACATACTAGACGAGCATGCTATTGAGTTTAAATCTTTACCATTAATTCTGTGGATAGTCCCTACTTCCCTAGGCTTGTAATGTAATCAACCGTCAAAAACGTGTTGCTTATCCTCCTTTCAACTCTATGATCGTACTTATTTTGCGTAAAAGGCATTGACTATAAATCAACGACTAGGTATCCGAAACCAATATTGAATTTTGTCATTATTAAATCTTAATAACCTTTAAAGCAATAAATCAAATACTCAAATGTCATCAATATAAAGTGCGTCCTACACTGTCTCAATCTTTGTTTACCGTCCGTCATTACAAGTCGTCGGCATCACCATCTCAATTGGCTTTATGTCAAGGCTAGCCAGAACGTCATTCACCAATCACTATAGCCGAATTGGGCCAATGTTGGTCAATATAGACGGTAGTCAATGTTTGCAATGCTGGTGTGTTAAGGGTTGGGGTATTATTAACACTTGATAAATTACATGCTACTGAGCGTAATATACCAATCTTGTGGATATATTATGCTTGTATTAACTACAACTCTGAAATGGGGCATATCTTAACCATACGTGGTTAACACTAAAGAAAAATATTAGTACATTCACATCTTCAGTGATAAGAATAAGCTGAGTATTTTTTGGCAATCGATCTAGCTGTTATTGCTTAGAAAAGTGGTTCCCAAAGTTAACTGGGCCGCTTAACAAAAACTACCAAATACGGGTCTCGCCTCTTGGCGGTCATGAAGAAAAAGGGGCTTAACAATTATGAATGAAGAACTAAAAGTTTATTTATTTGGCAAAATATAGCTTTAGCATCGGCTGTCAGGGCCCTCCCAATATTTACTCGCGACTCACTAGTGGGTCGCGACCCATAGTTTGGGAAACACTGGTTTAGAAGAATGATCGTCTCATCATCATCTTTTTCGTTAATTCATCATCATCATTTTAGCCGAAGATGTCCACTGCTGGATATAGGCCTCCCCCAAGTATCACCACAATAACCGGTCCTGTGCGTCTCGCATCCATCGGCCACTCGCGACCTTCGCCAAGTCATCGGTCCAGCTTGTTTGCGTTTTCCGCTACGCGGTCGCCACGCCAGAACTTTTTGGCCCCATCGATCGTCTGTTCTGCGAGCAATGTGCCCTGCCTACTGCCACTTTAGTTTGGTGATTCTTCGAGCTATGTCGGTAACCTTAGTTCTCTTGCGGATCGATCGATTACGCAAGGAAACGCCGAGCATAGCCCTCTCCATTGCTCTTTGGGTGACTTTAAGCCTTCTGATGAGGCCCATTATGAACGACCACGTTTCTATTCTATAAGTCATCACTAGTCATAGGATTTTCTGAATTGGTCCCATGTAACTTGGAATCGTCGTTTTCTTTATTTTTATTTTATTTTTTGAAAGAAACGTTGCCCCACACTAGGAATTACTCCTGTATCGTGGGTGCGTTCACAAACATTGAAACTCACATACACAAGACACCCAGACCCGGCACAACTATCTGTAGGCCATACAAATATTTGTTCCGTGCGGGGATCGAACCCGCGACACGCAGCATAGCAGCCGAACGCTCAACCACTACGCCAACCGTGCCGTCTCTTTTGCCGTCTTAGGCCTCTGCCTCGAATTTTGCGGGCAGCGGGGCGGCGGCGGCGGCGGCGCGGCAGCGGGGCGGGCAACGCATACCTGTTCTCCAAACTAGCGGGCAGATCGCGCGGCACTATAGCGGTGTAGTGTTGTGTTCGTGGTTGTGTTGTCGAGATGTTTGTTTTTATTCGCGAACGAAATGTCTGAAAAACGGCGACATCTTTTTGATTCAAATTTATTCCTAACGCTCGATTTATTGTGGGCAAAAGAAGAAGTGGATCCCTACTATAGGGCAAGGAAAATAAATGGCGAGTTTTATCGAAATTATGAAGAACAGAGACAAAATCCCGATAAATTCTACGACTACACCAGAATGAGTGTAGAAACTTTTGACTATATTCCTGAAACTATCAAGAGTGATTTAGAGTCTGGAATTAATCCAAAACGATTTAGAGGTATATCTCCAGCAGAAAAATTATACTTTGGACATTTTGACAAAAAAAATGTACAACACTATACCTACAATGCAGACGCGCAACGCGGGCGGTCACCGCTTGACTGGAGTGCACCGCTCGTTGCCCGCCCCCGCGCCGCTCCTGCACCGCTGTATTCGAGGGCCGGTCCATTTGATTATACGCGTAAGATCCTGCCGCTTCCGCGCCGCCGCCACCGCCGCCCCGCTGCCCGCGAGATTCGAGGCAGAGGCCTTATTCCAATCTCGTTTGTTGAACGTTCATTCATATCATATAAGTGTGATAAACTTACTAATTTCCTTGCCTCAATATTTTGATTGACGTTTATCGTCATTGGCCTAAAAATTGTTAATTTGTCTGCCAGCAAACTTGCAAAATCCACTGATGTGCCAAATGAAGTCGCATACATTAAAGTCTAAATAATTCCTCTATTGTGTTGTAAAAGGATGTGCAAACATGTTAATTAAACGTTTGTGTAATTAAACGAGCAATTCTCTGAGTTTCGCAACGCTTTTTCGTACGAATTGGCTATTTTATCACTGATGAAGAATCTTCTAACATCAGTTTTATCTACATATTTAATTGTCTAATAGTGGATTGAGCCTCGATAAAGCGACTTTTCTTTTTCTACAAGTTTTTTCTACAGCGTGATTTTCCAATGCATTTCTTATATCAAAAACCAGTAAACTATAATACCACGTTCACACACTAATCCCTCAATCATCACATGCAACCCACTTGCGTATTCCATTCATACAACAGCAACAAAATAAACAGTAGGTACAGGTACAAATAAGAACATCAAACAGAATCCAGTCACCAGTACCTAATTACATAGAAAAACCATGAATCATCTATGTGATGGAATTCATAAGTGCTAAAGATTGATTCACGAGCGGAGAAAATGTTCAAGTAATATTGTGGTCTGACCATCTATGAGCCAGTTTTTGTGGTGGCGGAAAGTGTGGTAACGATGCCGCATTTCTAATGGCAGTTATGATTTTTCAGGGTTCTGTAGACTGAGTTGCTATAAGACTTGACTAAAGTAAAGAGGCTATAATGACTGTTTCGGAACATCTGTCACAAGATTAGAGTAGGTAATGGAAAATATGTATAATGGCAGCAGGTGGCATGGTTCTATTACAGTTAGATGTCATTTAATATATTTGTAGATCATGACGTGTTTTGGTCATTGATAAACATTCAAACTTTCGAGATTTGCTCTTCCTGAAAAATGTTGCAAGTAATAATTTTAATATAATATATTAATAGTTTTTTATTTATTCAATAAGTAGTTTGTACATGGCATACAAAGTTTTCTTATATACCTACTTATTTGTTATAAAGAAAAAACTAGTACAACAATTAATATAAAATGGGTCATAGGACTCCCTTTCCTAAACTAGGCAGAAAACCTGTCTGTATCTTAGGAAGTTGATGGTCAACCTTCATTAATCGGAGAGGCATTGAAAGAAGCAGAGGAAGTAACTCACAAATTTACCATGACCAACGCCACGATATTAGAAACATTCTCTACAGAACCCTCAATTTACAAGTACGATTCAGACTTGTCCACCATATCACACTCGTTCTTATTTCCTATAGGAAAGTTTTCTTATGTTTTCAATCAACCGTGCGAGTGGCTCCTTACAGTTCATTTATTTATTACTATAGTGCTTCTAAATGATGAGCTAGTGGGTTTTCATCAATCAATACTGGCTCAGTGAGTTTTGAGTTACCTATTGAACTTGTCTATGAATCTGCTAAGGAGAAATCGGGAAGTTATTTTTGGGAGGTTACAAGAAACGCTTCGATAGGTAGATATTTAAGCTTTGATTTCCCAAATTTAAATTCCGCCGACTCTTGTAAAATGTTCTCTTAGTTTTTAACTTTTCTAAATGACGCAACAAAGTCTTTTGGTTGCTGCGTCTGTTATCGATATTCTTTCTTAAAAGAAATCACTTTTTACTTTTATGTCTTCCTTAATAAATTCTCCTGCCAATGGAATCTTCTTATTCAACACTCCATCAATACAATCAACACCTCCCTTCTCATTAACTGCCTAATTAACGTAGTTTCCCTCACCATTCAATGTACCAAAAATAAACATGCTAATGGCTTACTTGAATTTTAATGTACCAGACAGTATTTCAATGATCCACGCATCCTCATTCAGGACATGTTAACGTTCTCTCATTAACTAAAGCCTTGGTCCACTCATGTCTTTAAAGACTGTTTCAATGAAATCGTATGTTAAATTATTTATTTCTTCGTTTACAATTTGACTGTCAATAGATTTTCCCTTTCGAAGTATCACGCAATTGTTGGGTGTGTTTTGCGTGTTAATGATGGCTAAATGTACTTTATGTGCGTTCAGTGATTTTGTTGTTACCACATTGATATTGCCATGTAGGTCTATGAAGGTTAGTTAACAAAAAACCTGGGTTTAGTATTCTTGGCTCGTCATATTGTAGACTTTAAATTAAGGATCATTATCTATAACTTCCTCAAACGTGTGTCGTATATACTACTTGATACCTACGGTTTATCTCCAACGATGACACATTATTTTTCTTTCATTTGAAAGCTAGATTAATAGAATTTAAGAATAAAAATGTCTAAATTTAGCCTGTGTACATTCAGATGTGAGACTTTTGCTGTACCTATGTATATTTGAGTAACTTCCTACTTTGCTTTTGGAATATTAAACCTTATGCTACCGTTGCACAGAAAGGTGACGCAATCCGCCCTTTATCGCTAGCTTCCTCTGCAGACCGCTCTAATAAATGATCTAGGGAAATTGGACTATAATTACCTCACTGGATTAGTGATCTTAGTATGATGATAGTAGGGCAGTATAATCATAGGATGATGTAAGTACCCAGGTGTGGTTACCATACTAGTAAAGATGAATGGTATTTCCTTAGACACTCACAATATTGATGGTCTATTGGTATATGGTTTATGATACGAGTATATGGTGCATATAGTGTTTGATGATAGTTTCTGTGAAATAGAGGCACATTGTGTGAATGGTTTACTAAATGGTATCCCATGTGCAAAAATCTATATTCACGTTGAATTAATTCATGGACAATAGATCGTTTCGGCTTCCGTTAGATTTTGGTGCAAATGTTAGACTGAAGCATCTAATGACCATGAAGTATGGTCTAAGATTCTGCATTGCGTGATTTCGGAAATTATATTTCACGTGTATTAAGGCTTGAACCAAACTGTTGAAATGATGGTGTAAAACACAATTCATCTAACATTTCGAGGCGTGTTAGTGTAGACGAAAGCCTTGTGTAGATGGAAGATGATGTATAATAAGGGGCCTATACTATACTTATTCTAAACTTTGATCTGGAAAAAATTCATCATCATTTAAGCCGGACATAAACCTCCCCCAAGTGTCTCTACAACGACCGGTCCTGTGCGTCTCGCATGTGCATCCATCGGATTCCTGCAACACTCACCAGGTCATCGGTCTACCTTGTGGAACGCTTTGTGGAAAATCACAAATTTTATATTGTTTCCATCACATGCCAAAAAGCTAACCAATCCTATCAACTGGTTATTAAATATAAACCACTATACAGTAATTTTACCTACACTGCAAAATATATCTTCATTCCCTTAGTTTTCCTTAACTAGTCCCATCGCTCAAAGTGTACAACTTGTGGCAGCTACAACCACATTGTGGTCGCAGTTGCGGTTGTTCTAATGGACCCCTTATAATTACTTCCTCGCTAACGTTACGGCAGTTGCATGTGAATCAGGTTAGCTTGCCAAACCCCAAATTATTATTTATGGTGTTCCGCAAAGTACCTTAATGATACTCAGAATTGTCGTTAGTGTTACTCGTATGTTCTACTTTTTTTTAAAATCATTATAAGGTCGCGCTTGACAGCTATCTCACCTGATGGTAAGCGATGATATGGTCGATGCTGGAGTACGTTTGCCTAGAATTAACCTATTCACTCTTGACTTGAGGTTGTAGCTATCGGACAACACAGACTCCAGCAGGGAATTATACTCCTTAGCTGTACACGAAATGAGTGAAACATATGCTTATCAACAATAATATTTCTTTTAAAAGCTGCCTAATCTAGTATTTACCTCTTTACTTCCCAGTCCCAATTCCCATAATCCCAGAAACATTGTCAACGAAGAACTTGAAACCCCCACAACACGAACTTCGAACTTCAAAACTACCTTCATATACCCGAGATCTGTTCAGTATATACAGCTTATTGACAGCCATTAAATGAGCTCTGCGTCTGACGTTATTGTTACCACTTGACGACGGGGACAAAAGGCTGTAGGAGACAATTATTATTATGATCTGAATATGTTAACTATTTATTAACTATCATGTGTTTTGTAAAGAATGATGTCAGTGGACTTTTGAAAGGTTGTTGTGGAGTTAAGAGTAGCTTTTTAACATGTTGCTATTAGCTTCAACAGTCACTAAGTAAAAAAATTTTAGAAGTAAAATTTTACCCATTTCCCGTTTTCCGATTGAGCTGAATTTTTACATAGATGGTTAGTTTGGATGACAATGCATGGTTATCTAAGTGACGTCATTCTAAATCCAATATGGCAGACTTCCAAAGATTGCGGTCTACTTATTTTTTATACATTCCCATGAGGGGTATCAAATGAAAGGGTTTGCTGAAAAAAAAAAACGAACAACTGTTAGTTTAGAGCGCTATTAGCTGCCAACGACCTTAAGTGGTTAGCTTGCGTGTTCTGCGCTGAGCTAACGTAACGCGTCGTATGTCCATCCAGTAATAGGACTCGCCCATCAAGGAGCGCTGTCCGAAATTAAACGCATTATTAATGTATTACACATAAAACAACAAGTATTAAACTAAAACACTGAGACTAAATTATAAATAATTAAATGATCTTTAAAATGGTGAAGGTTTCATAAAAATAAACTTTATAGTTTTTGCGTGATTCTCAATTTTTTATCCGCGTTAGACATAACTGCACCAATTAAATACACTATGTTATCAAAATATTATTTCAAATATTCTCAAATCAAATTACGACGAAAATAGTCAAAAGTAACATATATTTTTTTCAAAGCAATAAGACTAGTCATTTAGACGTGATGTTCAATCAAAACCCTTTAAAAGTCGTATAACTGCGCCTTAATAGAGTGTTTTAGTTTTTTTTAACTAATATTTATTATGATAGGTATTAGTAAAGTTTTTATTTGATTTTTAACTAAAATATTACTATGAGTTTTCTTTAGAACTCAGTCACCACGGGATTCATTCCAACAAGTAAATAACAAAAGAGATAGATTTCTTTACGTGCAGCTTTTGGGTAAAATACAATATTTCATTAAGGCTTTTGAGTAACTAAGGCTTATCTACGTAATAAATTAGGGTCAAGTGATTGCAGTACATAACTGGGTACGTGTGTACTTGAAGTGTCAACAGACGTTTTTGCGCGAATTTGTCACTGTCCCGGCCACAGTCGTAAATTAAATAGTAGATGGGCATAAATGCGATTTATAGTGGTTTTTTTTTATGAAACAATCTTTTATCCAGTCATTTTATACAAGGTTATTAGTAACTCGACGTATTCCCGGCAGGATGTGATAGTGTGATCTATTTGCAACAATTAAGCAACCGAGATTTTTTAATGACTTTGAAAATGTGTAGTGATAAGGTTTTTTTTAAACCCGTTGTTTTCCGCCTGAGCTTCCTAGGTGCTGTATAAAAGGGTTTTCAGACAGCTCAATAACAATCATAGACGATCGCCAAGATCAAAAGACGAAAACAACCAGGCGCGTCACGAACTCGCTAAAATATATCAACGATGTGACGATCCTTTTTTTTAAAGAAGATGAACTCAAGTAATCCCCTCTATGAAAAGGTTTGCAGTATCGAAATCGCATTGTCTCGTAACTCCTATCTGAAGGAGCCTTACTTTCTAACTGTTCAATTAAAAAGCTCATAAACTAAACGATCAGCGTAAAATAATAAATTCTCCTTGCAACAACAAAGCTAATGACTAAGTATGCGACAGGGTACCACGTTTAGGCCGGTTCCACGATAGTAAAACGGTATGGGTTCTAACTTTGCGTTTATTGCTCGTAAACTATCTCGTGTGCCGACACCCTTAGCAGGAGTCAGGACGACCTCCCCGGTCGTTACTTTTTAATATTATTGTCCTAATGAGCTGTAAGTTATGTGAATAATGTGATACCTAAATATGGTTTATTTTCGAATAATATTGTAGTTAAAAAAAAAACTTTAAACACGCTTTTCTTTTTATATCATCGCAATGCATAAAAATAACCCGTCCGCCATCTTAGGGAGTTCGCCATATTGGATTTAGAATGACGTCATTTAGCTAACCCTTCATTTTCATCTAAACGGGTGTAAAAAAACAGTTTCCGAAGCCGAAAGCCACATATTCTACCCATTATTTGGATTATTTTTTTCCACTAAACTATACCTGGGAAACCGCTGGTTCTGGAGATATTGAAGGTCAAAGTCGCAATTTTTTTTTTACTTTCTTGTGAAAATTAATTTTAAGTGTTATTACTGAACTTTTTTCCAAACAAACAGTACCTGAATTTTCATTTTTTTTTTCGAAATTTCGAAATGACGAAGTTGCTGTTACGAAAACGCAATGAATATCAAACGTATCCTACAATTACCTACGTGGCTTAGAGCGAAGGGGCGGGGTTTAACTCCACTTGCCTGTGTTCGCATTACATTGCGCGGAATTAAAAATAGTATTATTTTTCATACCTAAAAATAAAAGTCGTTTTTCCCAGCAATAATTTTTGCGCAAAACTACTTTGTTAGACGTACAGTATGCGTAGTTAACGGCTCTGTGATGTGTCTTTTACACCCTGTATGTAGGTAAGCAAAATTTTTGCTCAATCGGAAACCGGGAAGTTGATCAAATTTGAAACACTGGTGAAGATAAAAGCGTAAAAAAGCGTATTAAAAAAAAAAATATTTTACGCTTCTGAATAACTAACTTCCAATGACGCGTCTTTGGAAGCTAGCGGATTCTTTGGTATTTGATTTCTTATAGTAAAATTAAATAAATATCATTGTCTTTATGCAAACCTACACAATCAGAAAATTACCTCTTTTGAAGGGGTTTCTCAAGTTTTAAAAGAGTAAATAATATAATATTATACCTACTTGAAGACAAATTCCAGACATTGCGATCTATTAAAGCTGGATACAGTGTTTTCAATTTTCTTATTATCTATCGGTAAGTACATTCTCAACTATTTCATTTCCAGCTGAAGTCTGCTATTTAGCAAGTAATTCTGTACTCGTAATCCTACTGACCTTATTATTATTATTTTTTTGTTGATTGGGAAATCATCCAAAGACATCTTCCGCTCTGGGTGGAGTGGGAGGGCGTGTCAGACTCTTACTGACTAAAACCCACCCCTGTTCCTTTCCTGCCCTGAGTGCCCAGAGGCGAGGTAACTCTGTTTCGAATTTATCCTCAACCCCTGGGCAGTCATCGGCCATGACGGGCCCCGTCATTATTGCTGACAACTTTTGAGGCGCGCGTGGAACACTACGCGCCGTCGACCGTCGGGCCTGGTGCTGATCGGACGGCGAGTTACCCACTACTCGCCGTCCGCAGGCCCGGGTGGATCCTACTGAACTAATTAATAAAACAGAAACATGATAAACGCGTCGAAAACGGAAAATCAAAAAGTGGGCGAACTTTGCGTAGCGAATCCGGATCAAACCGATTTTAATCACATCCCTATGAAATTCCACTTTACATAAAACAAAAGAACGTCGATAAACCGCTCAACATACCACCCACACAATCTTTAAACAATAGATATTACATCAACACGAATAATGTAATATGTTCAACATAATTATGTCCAACATATCATGCTCCAGGTACCCAATGTTGATGAACCCGCCCAAATAATCCATTGATCAAGTCGACACTTGTATGAATGGAAGTTAAGTCCCATGACAGGAGAAATTATCCGTCTCAGGAGAAATGTTTACGAATTGATGAGATATATCTCTGGGTAGTTTTTGACGTTGCCATGAAGGTAATTGGTAGAAACTGAAAACAATTTGTAGTAATTGGGGAGGAAAAGAGAATGATAGGTAATATGGGAATGACGGCATTTTGTTGAGCGGCTTTGTCCGCGTGGAATTAGTACTCCCGTAATAAATTTTTCACCCCCTTAAGGGTTGAATTTCGAAAACTCTTTCTTAGTGGATACTGTGGCAATTGTAGACACGGCCTAAACTCAGCGCGTGTGCCCCGGCCTTTAGCTGGCAGTTGAGAATATTGAAAAGTGGTTCGAATGTAGAAAGTATAGCTTTTATGACAGACTTCAGCACGCTCGTCCGAAAAGGGCATATGTATCTTTAAAAATCAATATAAGAGTTCTGACTGCTTTATCCTCTTTCTCCTCTAACACTACCCAGTTAAATAATAATACACTTGCCCACAAGATACCCTCGCAGTAAGCAAGTGAGTCCCCAAGCTACGAAAGCACCCCTGAGGTCCTGCAGGCCTTGCGGTTCTTACAATACCTACTCTTTACAAAGAACACACCCTCCAAATTTCATTTGCAGTCAGTCAATCAGTCAGGACTTTGAATTTTATATATACAGATTAGCGTCAAACAGGAAGTAATGGCTGTCAAAGTAAGGACAATTACTTACCATTAAGTAGGGGAAAACCGGTTATGGAAGATTCTGATGAAGGAATTGTGTCAAAAGAGCCTCACAAAAGCTTACGCACCCTAGAAGTTTATCAGGCTATTGGAGATTTAATATACGTGGAAATAAGACTTCAATTATCCAACACAAAACGAATTTTAATTTCAATGATGCACATAAAAACGTAACTGATTCACCAAATTATAGAGAACGTTGACAATAAAGAGAAAAAAAAAAACATAAAAAGAAACGCCTTTGCGATTGGCAAAACTTAAATCCTTTATACATCAGGCGTATTGTAATAAACTTAAAACTTTCAGGAGGAGGGAGTGTAAATTTTCGATCTAATATGAATGGAAGGATCATTTCTAACACAACAAATCTCATCCAAATTCAATCATTAAGAATGTATCAGCGTTTTGAGAACACATTCATTGTGCGTACAGCTAGGGAGTGGAATTCTCTACCGGAGTCTGTGTTTCCTGATAGCTACAACCTGGGAGTCTTTAAGTCAAGAGTGAATAGGTTACTTCAAGGCAAGCGTGCTCCATCTTCGACCACATTGTCGCTTACCATCAGGTGAGATAGTGGTCAAACGCGTGCCTATCAAAAAAAAAAGGATTCTTAATTTACAAAAAAAAAAAAAGCTGCCTAGCATTTTCCCAACTATCTTGGGGTCGGCTGCCAGTCTAACCAGATGCAGCTGAATACCAATATTTTACATGGAGCGACTGCCTATCTGACCTCCACAATCTAGTAACTATGTAATACGATATCCCTTGGCAAGACTAGTTGTAAGACTTTCGAGCTTCTGACGACCCGTAACGACTGTCAAAGATCCACGATTGACAGCCGGGACCAACGGCTTAACGTGCTTTCCGAGGCACGGAGGAGTCTCGGTATGTAAAGATGGTCACCCATCTACGCACCAACCCCGGCAAGCAAAGCAAAGTAGCTTAACCTGATGGATCGACACGTGCGGCTGTTATTACTTTAGCCACGAGCTCCTCTTTAATTTACAACAAATAATAGTTTAAATTTTTACTTAATTTTTCATAAACTAACAGTGTTTACAATAATACGGTGACATATTATACATTAAATAAGCACTGCTTTTAACCTTATTAAATGGCTAATCATTTTACAAAGGCAACACTATTCTCATAACTCATGACAACAATCATGAAGAAGGATTTCCAACTACGCAAACTGCAAATTGGCGGCTTAAAACTTTTAGTTGGTTGAGACAGCTCGGCTGTTGCCACTTATGTTCAAACTTGTTGCTGGTAGTACAGATTAAGACATTGTTTCGAACTAGGTTCCCATTTGTAACTGTTATTGTTGTACGCTGCTGTTACTTAAGATGGATACATAACTAAATCTGTTGGGTGCTTTCCTCTAAAGAAAAGAGTACTTTCAACACCTTGATGCAAGTATAAGTTGTTTCAATTGCTAGAATATTAATATCTAGCAACAATCACCATTACATTTTTAGGGTTGCCACAACATGTATTCTTCTTTTATCCTTTTTTTTTGTCCTTATCTCAATTCTCCACTTTTCTAGCCACCTATTAAAACTATCACAAATACCAGCCCCCTCTCTAACACCGAACTAATTACGATTTTGAGATGTAAGTAGGGCCCAAATCTCAAAAATATTCGTTCACAAAAACGATTCAGGTACAATTTCAATAATCATCATTGAGAACAAAAGTAATATAATGCTTTTAATTTGTATTGACCAACATTACGTGTTCAAGAATTGATGCGGTTTGCGTGAATTAATCATAATTATTATTATTTCACGCAAACTATTAGCTTGCACGCAATTAAGTTAATTATTACGCCCACCAGCTGATACAGGCTTTCATGCATCCCCTGTCATATCTACATGAGCGGAATAAAAAACATCCCCAATAATAACGAATAGCAGATGTATGAACCAACTGTCTGTACTGCAAAAATTGAATGCATCTGCGTTTACCCTGCTATGACTGCAGAAAAAATTCAAGACTCGACTCCGGTGTGAGAAAGTGATAGTGCTATAGGACCTGTAGAGCTCCGTCTCTCTCCAACACCAGATTCATGATGAAGATGAAGTTGAAGTCGTCATGGTAGGTGTGTGGTATTACAAGTATGATCAACAATCCAAGATCCTAAATTCGTAAGTTGTTGTGATTGGTTGACAAAACTAATAACAAGAACAGTAGATAAAAATAATTGACTTTCTTTCAGAAACGAATTAAGGGTTCTAGTGAGTACCTATTTCTCTTCTCATCATCATCAATTCTCCTGACCTTACCTCTCCTGACCTTACCAAAAACCTCCTGACCTTACCTTCTCCTGACCTTACTTCTCCTGACCTTACCAAAAACCTTACCGTTGCAAAAATTTAAAAAACGTTTCACAAAATTACTAGATAAATGTTATTATTCTGTGCAGGATTTCTTAGATGATAATTTTCTGTAATACTTTTACTATCCTACTTTTATTACATTTGCATGCTATATTAAGGCAGAATGTACATGGATTCTATCATTTAATTTAACAACTTATTTTTATGTTCCTACATTCCAAGCAAATAAAGAGCTATTCTATTCTATTCTATCCTACTCTGGAGTGGAGCAAAAGTCAAACTCTTACTGACTAAAAACTTTTATCGGTGTTTGTATTTTATTACTTCGTTATTTGACACCGACTTCCGATATTAAAGTCATTTTTAAATTTTTAGTGTATTTTCATTTTTGGAAGTCGGTCCTATTTTTAACCGACGAAAAAAAAGGAGGAGGTTCTTAATTCGAACGTATATATTTTTTTTTTGTACAAAAGTATTTTATTTTTCACTTTTTGGTTGTTATACTCCAGAACTAAAACTAAATATTAAAGTTAAGCCCGAATTGATAACCCCAATAAAATGGAACATGAAATTTTAACATATTCGTAATTGGAGGAGACCAAAACCTCGTCTATCTATAAATATTTTCTGTTTTAGTTGATTTTTTCAAAAAGCACTGAAGCAATTTCGTTAACATTTATAGAAATTGCTGAAATCGGTGGACATATATACAACTAAAACATACTTACAGTCGAACATAGAACCTCCTCCTATTTTTCGAAATTGGTTATAAACCCACTCCTGCGCCTTCTGTTGCCCTTTGCATTCCAGGGCCACAGTGACTCTTTGACACTGCTGGGACACAGGCCTCCTCTCTGTGATTTTTGGTTCCAGGACATACTGGTTACCCCACAATGTTTTCCTTCACCGTTTAGAGAGCTGTGATGATAAAATATTTTCCTCAAGGTAAAGTCCTGCCTGGGTTCGAGCCCACGACCTACGACATGGAAGTCAGACCCGTTACAACTGAGCCAACACTACCCACCACTACCTGTTACTAGAATACAATTATGGACGCCTACACGTCACCGCTTAACTCCTCACCAGTGAGCACGTGCGAAAAAAAATATGAAGTTTGAAAATTATAATTATTATTATTAAAAAGCTATTGTCGCGTTACCAATCGGTAACACTGCGGTACCTGCGAGGTTAAAAAGTCAAGATGTTAATAATTCATACAACTAATCACAGTTAATGTCTGCTTGCCAATTTGTCACATTATTCCAGGAACTGGGTGTAACGTTGTCAGAAATGACGGTTTTATTTGCGAGTCTCTTATCGTCCCAATCAGAAATATGCCTTATAATGTAATCCAATGCTACAATCACACCTTTATGAGGCCTTTTGTGATCGAACGGCGTGTGCCGGATGGTTATCAGGGAGCTCGTTCTGTCACCCTATTCAATGCATAATAAAGGAAAAATAAACAAAAATAATCGCGCTTCAAAAAAAAAAAAAAATGCTGCCACAGAGATGGCAGATGTTTGAACAACAATAGGGAAGAAAGGCAGAAGTTCAATTTAATGTTTAGAACACCGCTGTAATGTACTGTAACAATTTTAACAGGTATCATTCAGCTTGCTGCCGTGCATAGCGAGGCTTAGGAGAGACTCCTTTATAGCCTTCTTTTACATGGTGTAACGGAAAGGTGTGGTCATATTTTAAGAGCCGGTTCTCATAGAAATTAATAACTAAGCGTGTTCCATCTTGGACCACATCATCGCTTACCACGTGGTCAAACGCGTGCCTATCGATAATAAAAAAAAAGAATAACTTTCTCAAAGAAAAAATCTAAAATTCCCAAAAAAAAATTTGGACATTCCGTACAAAGTTATCATCAGCTGATCAATATTTGTATGGGAGGTAAAAAAAAAAAAATTACCCCTGGTTTTCTTGAAGAAAGTTGATATCGATGTAGACAGATGTAGTTCTTAAAATATGACCACACCTTTCCGTTACACCCTGTATGTTATTAACTATTTTAATTCAAAATATCTGCCAAAACTGTACCAAAGTCTGTTATTTGATAAAATCATTATGCTTTGTATTAATTATACTGCTTATTATTGATGTTTAAAGCTGTAGGAGGAAGGCGCCGGTGTCTGTCACACAGTCAATACTAGCACAGACACTGTCGTTTACTCTATCACATAACCAAAAAAAAAAAAATAGGAAAATGCACCTTGTATTTTTGATTAGGATAGATAAGCTGTACCTACTTTACTGTTAATAAAATTTATTATTTATTTATTATTATGTATAGGGATGTGCCCTAACAGGCGGTGTATAAAGGAGATTCCGAGGGGGTCTTTTAAGAGGTCCCGGGGCCCTCTTTCATCTGCTGACGGGATCACCGGGGTAGTTTTAGTGAGGTAAAAGTCCCACACTCCAGGGAGTATGGGACTTTTACTTCCTTTTAAAATTTTGAATTTTGGGTGATAAGACCAGGATTTTTTCTCCCAAAATTTCAAATGCCTTTTAAAGGTTTCCCTCCGATAACAGAAAAAAAAAACATTAAGCATGAATTTTCATTTACCAACAAAAGGTATTTTTTTTAACTTAAACTACTGCTCATTATTTGTCTTCTACATTTATCCACGTGCCGGAGTGGCGCTTTCATTCAGAAACCACATACCACCTGGTATTCTAAATACTTTACAACCCACATCCTGAATCCGACCCTAATTTTGAAGTCCTAAAGTCCACAATCTATCGTCTTTACTTTGGATTTGTACTGTTTGACCAGCAACCTGAATCCAACCCTAAATTTGAAGCTTTAACGTCGTTATTGTAACGTCAGTGCTCAGGAATTGGGCCGTTTCGAGAAGTGGGTGGAACAAAAAAAAACATGTCGATTTTGGGAATGCCGGGTTCATTTTCAAAAACTTTTTTTTTGTAACACAAGGTCGTTTTACCGCTAAAGGTGTGTTTCGGTGTAATTTGTAAGTCAATCTGTATCCCGGCCTTGGCAGATGGTTCGAGAAAAAAATCTGGCCTTTTGATGACGTACCTGTAACAAAAAAATGAATACGTTAGTGGTTGGGGAGATTTAGGAGGCTGCGTTATGTTTGAGTGAGCTTTTTTGCATTTCTGGGGCGCGTTTGGTCAGTGACCCGTATGGCGTCAGTCCAGCTGCTGGATAACCTCAGCAGCTGTGCTCGACTGATACTGTAGTAGGTAAGTATATAATTATATATTACGTAGCTTTGATGGTTACTCTCCTCTATACAAATAAAAATAATATAAAGAGATAAAATTTGTTTGTAAGTTTGTATGTAGGGGGTAATCTCCGAAACTACTGAATCGATTTTGAAAATTATTTCATCAATAAAAAGCTACATTATTGGTGGGCACTATAGGCTATAAATATTTTCGAAATCCACGCGTACGAAGTCACGGGTGAAGTGATAGTTTTTGTTAAAAAGTACTATCTGGTTCTTGTTTGTAATCGGTAAAAAGTACGTGTAAGCTATAAAACTAAGTTTCAGTAACACTAGGCGACACAGAAACAGATTTTCAGTTCCTTTGTGGCAACTGAGTCAAGTAAAGATATTAAACTGACTTGGAATATGAGCTTTATTATAAACTTAATTCTTACCATAGAGTAAAATAAAGTAAATCCATTTTAATGCAGTGCTTTCAACAAGAACACAGCACTACAGGAAAAAAATATTCGCAAAATTACAATTTTTTTTAGTCCCCTCTATGTACCTACTCCAGAGCCATCTCACTTGATCCACATAGACAAAGGGCAGGTCATCCATCACTCTGGACCATAGAGGGTTGACCCGACGAGGTGTCAACACGGTGCTTGTAATTTAAGCCCTGTGTGGTTTTACCCTATGACCTGGGTCGGTTGACCTTTTGCAGCTCGATTATGTAGGTCATATTCTGGTTGTTTTTAGCCAGAAAGGAAACTGGATTAGCCTGGCTGATTGGTTTTAATATAAATTGGAAGTGAACGAAATGCTATTTATTTATTAAAATCTCCCTTACAACTATCATTAGCGGTTCATACTCGTAGGTAATTAATGCGATAGCGCGGTCTTAAAATTAACTTATTTACAATATAAAACTATGAAAAACGTAAAAAACTGGTAGTACTTATAACAATAATAACTTCTATACTAAGTTCCCTAAATATAAAATCACAATATTTAAAATATAAAAACAACAACATGTAGCCTACTCTAATCTACACTATAACATAAAATAAACAACAATAACTTTGCAAATTCACTCAAATGGCATGTAAATACATCGATCTTGACATGAAGATCGTTAATAACCCGTATTGCGCGGGTCAATGGTGTTTTGGCGACAATATTGGTTCTGGCTGTCGGCACGGCCAGCAGTGGCGGGCGGCGTCGCTTCCACACATAGCGGTCAGGTGGACATAAACTCAGGCGCTGTAGCACTCCTGGGTTATGCTCAATGCCACGACCACCACCACTAACCTAATCAGATACGAAACAAGCGTGAATTACCGTCGTACCCTTAGTTACTTGTACCCGACCATATCGAGCACAAGCAGAGTGCTGTATCACTATGATTGGCAATTGATATACCAACTTTTTTTTTTTATAGAGTGTTATGGAAGTGCGTGGTCATTTTAAAAACTTTTTCTGCCCATAGAAATGGGCAACTTTTTTTTATGAAAATCATTGAAAATTTCGAAAAAAAAATTGCACCTGTCATACTTTTGCTCAGCTGAAGATACCTCTATATGGTTTTTTTTTGGGGAGGGGGGGGGTTGAGAAATCATCCAATGACTTCTCCCGCTCTGGGTTGAGCGGGAGGGCGTGTCAGACTCTTACTGACTAAAACCCACCCCTGTTCCTTCCCTGCCTGAGTGACCAGGGGTGCGGTAACTCATTTTCCGAATTTATCCGCTACCCCTAGGCATGCAGGCACCGGCCACGATGTGCCCTGTCAGTGGTGGCTGACACTCATCTCTTTAGGTAAGTCCATTTTTTTTTCTGCGATTTCCTTGATGACTTTTATTTCCACGAGCAAAAGCAGTCAAATGAATGGCGATATTATGAGGATTTCAAAGGCTGTTTTTCATAATAATTGTAAAATAAATAGTTTTAAATTTATAAAAAAAAAAACTAGCATTTCGTCCGCGACTTCGTCCGCTTGTATTTTAAAAATGTATAGACTATGACACTCACAAATAACCTGGCTTTCTATTGTCAAAAGAATTTTCAAAATCGGTTCAGTAGATCCAGAGATTACTCCCTACAAACAAACAAAAATAAAAGAAGAACAAAAAAAAAGTTTCATTCTATTCTATTCTATTCAAAAGTCACACTTCTTTATAATATTAGTATAGATAGTGTGGATTATTTACCTATGAATTTTATTATCTAGTAGAACCTATACTCGTAAAATCTAAAAGCTTGAATTAATTTATTTTACATGAAAGTAATAAACTTTTAAAACAACAAACTTAAACACGTTTTAGAAAAGAAAATGTAGTTTTCGACGCGCTACAATTAACCCATGTTTAATTAAACGTTTTACCGGTTCTTAATTATAACTTCGATTATAAAAAATATAACTTTTACTTTTAGATGTAACTTTAGCAATTATGATGGTAATCGGAAAATTAAGGGAAAGTGTGTTTTTGATTGAGTAACATTCAAATGAAATTTAATATTTTTCAATCAATATGCCCAGCCTTTTTCCTAACTATCTTCGGGTCGGCTTCCAGTCTAACCGGATGCAGCTGAATACCAGTTACAAGACAAGACAAAATAAGAAGAATCAATTGTCGTGGATAAGGGCATGTGATGCGGAGGAATGAAGAAAATGTCGTGAAGAAAGTCTTGTGTATGAATATGGATGGCTATACGAGTAGGGGAAGGCCCAATTATGATGGATGAACTGTGTGAAAGATGATATGGGTCAAAAGGAGGAAGGAGGTGACTACAGAGATGATGAATAATAGAGAAGTATGGAAGAAAAAGATATATATTGCGCCGACCCCAAATAAATTGAGATAAGGGCAGGAGAATGATGATGACAAAATTAGAAGAATAAAAAAAATGTCTGCCGCTCACCGCGCTTGCGAAAGGCCAAGTCATGCTTATCACTGAAAGAGGAAAATAAAGGTTCAAACGATCTTAATTAAAAGTCACAATCATAATTAAAAATAAACAAAACACTATCAAAACAGTCAGACCAAATAAAACCATCTCCCAATAAAAGAACACGAGAAACATTTTCCATACATTCTGATCTTCCACACATCCATTCATATAGGAAGTCCATATCCGTTCAGGAAGGAATGAGACGCACATAGGTAATCTAACGCGAAAAAAAGAGATAGAGCATCAGTAATACGATCGCCTGATCAATTTGTGAAGAAAAAAGTGGCGAAACGAGGACTGTTGCTCCCGTAATAAAGAATTATTGGTTTGGTTCGAATTTCACGAATACAGTTTTATTTATAGGGAATTTTCCACTAGAATATTTACTCAATAGTGTATCTACCAAAAATTGGTATAGTGGTCGAAAACGCTAATACTGAAAATTGGATTCTGGGTTCGATTTCCCGGTTGGGATAACATAATAATAAAATACCTTTATTTCAGACCATGGTGTCCATTTTGTTAGTAACAATGTTACTATAGACTAGTGTTAATAATACCTATAATTACCCACAACCAAACACATAAAAAGACAGTAAACTCAACTATCACTACTGCACCATTTAATGACAAATGGGGCAGCAATGACTGTTATAATCACAGTCCATCCGAGTAGCGATCATGCTACGGATGCTGTTGGCGCTGCCACATACTCTACGCACCAATGATGCGCATCTTTAACGTATCGTAGCGTAAAAACAGTCTACACGATGTTCCGCAAACATCCCTGATGCACTACAGAATCGCCGCAGCCCCATCAGCACCCTGAATGCATTATTAAATTGGACTCGGAGGGCACTGTGAGACTTTTGAGTATAGTCGGCCCACAGGCTGCACGTGTAGAATGATGTACAATAAGATCTAAAAACATAGCGTTGTCGGGTTTATCCATCCGGAATGTGCAATAGCAGCCCGGAGTCTGGATTTAACATGCTCAGTTGATGGCAACATAGCCCGAATAAACGCCCAACTGAAGTGGCAATGGGCTGAGTACATTGCTCGCAGAACAGATGGTCGATGGGGCTGAAAGATGAGATTGGCAACCGCGTACCAGAAAACGCAGCGTTGAAAAGCTTCCCACAAGGTGCACCGATAACCTGGTGAGTGTCCCGGAAAAGATGAATGCGATACGCACAAGACCGGTCGTTGTGGTGACACTTGGGAAGGCCTATGTCCATCAGTGGACGTCTTTTGGCTGAAATGATGATGATGGCATTATGCTCACTCCCGATTACTAAAAACCTCATCTTATTTGTACAGAACCAATTTCTAGTGGTTTTCCTGAGATTCCGGAGAACCAAACTACTGTTACGATCTGGGTATGGGATAAATTATTTCACACCAATTAATTAACCAAATATCCTTGATTAACTTGAACAATTTATTTACACAAATACTAATTCGCTAATAATCACTATACTCTTTGTAATCGCTTTGTAGTCGCTTCCGTTCGCATCCGTATTCGAAAACAGACTGGCCCACTCGCCGGCCGCCCGGCCTATTTATACAGTCATAAAAGTTTCCAGAACATTGTAAACTATCCGATAGTGGAATGTTCTAGAAACATCTATGAACTTCTACACAGTATAACAATCCACAAAAAGATTTCACAACAAAAGTTTCCACTACAATCGAGAACATTCCGTTCTCGAACGTAGTGGAAACTTCTGGAAACTTCGACCACATTCTCGAACGTTCCAGTATAATACGGTCGACGTAACACTACAAAGCTTAATCTGTAAGTAACTGTACTAAATCTCTTTAGTTCTCACTTAAACCTATTTCTAACAAAATTTTCCGGTACATCTATCATTTAAAAGAAGATTAACCGCAAAGTAACGCTCATTATTAAATAATTACTTACAATTACTCTTGAACAGTAAAAGTCATATTTATGAACTTCCTACAAATCAATTTATCAAAGCTCATTAGAAAGAAATTGATTGCGCATCTTATATAACCTAACATAACGATGGACAGAAGTACCAGTCTACTAGACCCGACCAAAGCCTATTTTTAGGCTTCCGTACCTGAAAGGTCCAAACGGAACCCTATTGTTGTCACTCACGTGTCCGACCGTCGTTTGTCACAAAATTTTGTTACGAAGAATTTTTTAACTGCCCGTTGACCTATGAACTTGAAATTTGGTGATAATGTTTATTACTACGTATACTTTACTAAAAATACTAATATTTGGTACGGAACCCTTAATGTGCGAAATACGACACGTACTTAGTCAGGTTTTGAAAGTGTAAAAAATAAAATAGGTACGCACAAAATGTTTTGAGAACTCATTCATTCCACGTACAGCCAAGGGTGGAATTCTCTATCAGGGTCTGTGTTTCCTGATAGCTACAACCTGGGGTTTCTTAATTCATGAGTGAAGGTTACTTCTAGGCAAGCGTGCTCCATCGTTGACCACATCATCGCTCACTATCAGGTGAGGTAGTGGTCAAACATGAGCTTAACAAAAATAAAAAAAAAACTTCATTAAATTGTGCTGAAAAAGGACAGTAGAAAATATTAATGAAAATTTCTCAGAGAGTTAACGGACCAAATTCAAAATAAACCCGAAAATGGATACTATGAAAAGGAGACCATTGCTGTCAATAAAGTTCGCATTCTCCGAAAACACGTGTCATATTGTGTCATTACATTTCAGATTCAAAAATATTCTAGGGAACAATATAGACAAGTAGCCATTGGTTTTTCTATCTTCATTGTTAAGGTAAGAACTCTCTATGAATTCGGATTTTTACATTGACAATCAAACATTGTATTTTTTGTATTAAATATAACTTTCACCCTACAACCTCGGAAAGATTCTGTTTGTCATTCAAAATCTGAGTGCAAAAAAAATCCGTCTGTTTGTCCGCCCGTCTGTCACCAAATTTTGTAGCATTTTCCTCGCCGAAATGAGGTGAATAATTGTGCGTTGCGCTCGGCAGCAAAGTTAGTCTGCGTCTCGTACCTTTGAAACCCTCACTACGCCCATGATTCTACATTAGAACCACTCGCTTTAGTCATCGTTACAGTCCTAGAAGAATCCTTTGCTTGCTCAGGCTTCAATACAAGTAGGTACTCGCGCACAAAAACAACAACTTTGCAGCCTTACATAACAAAACCAAACCTACAAAAGGCATAAGATTCCTCCTTATTGCTATGTATGTACCATGGTTGGTTGTTGGTGTAACTTAAACCTAAAATAAAAAAAAACATTTGAACAACTTCGCCTTCTGCCTCTAACTTTCCCAATATAAATACTTAGCAACATTATTTATTATCCAAATAATCCGTTTTGATAGCATACATCGTTCGGTCACGGTGTATTATGTTCATAAAACAATCATTAATCACGAGAAAGTTGATCTTCATAACTTATTGCGAACATATTGGGACTTTGTGAGGATTTTCGGTGGGTCAATGTTCAGAATATTGTGGTATTATGGGCAGCGGTGGCCCAGTGGTTACGGCCGCGACTAACGAGTTGAAGGTTGTGGATTCGAACCCACGTAGGCTTAGATACTACTTTATGTTGGTAATTTATTTTCATCATTTCATCAGATTACTTCTTTGTATAATATTATAAAACAAATTCACTAATTGCGTCTGTCTGTTCCGTCGCTTAAATCTTCTAAAGTATGCTTCGGTTTCTGATAAGATTTCCACAAATTAGTAAGAGCGATAAACGAGAAAGGTTTGTGTATATTATTTGCACCTGTGCAAAGCAGGGGCGAGTCGCTAATATACTTATACGTAATTATTCAGAGAGAGAGACATTTTATCGTATTGTAATCGTATTTCGATCGTATTTCGGCGCCACTTAATTTGTTACGTGACAATCAATTTAAATAACATCGATAAACATGTTAGTTTTCTAAAAATAGACAGTTTTATTGCTAACATATTTTAAGTAACTTTATTATAACAAATTAAAATAAATAATTTATTAATTGGCTTTTTAAATTCATGCAAATTCCGTTATCTAAAATATCTAGGAAATAAAATTATTTTAGTGTTTCGTAACTTCGCATAGATACTGTTATTGGAATTTGATTATACCCGTTTTATTACTGACAGATGAAGTGATGAACAGTTTATAAAGTTTATGTAAATTTTGATTGATATTTAAATTGTTATCGAATAGCCGTTGAAAGTTGGACGAAGTTGAAATTGTTAAATAACGCCAAAAGAGAACATTATAATTTACTTAGATAAAAATATTTTGAGGCTGACTCAAAAAGCAGTGGTGGCTTAATGGTAACGGCCGCGAGTTACAAGTTGTAGGTCCTGAGTTCAAACCCGAGCAGGCGCTTTATTTTGTTTAAATTATTTCACCACCACTGCTGTCAAAACGGTGAAGGAAAACATCGTGAGGAAACCGGCATGTCCTAGAACCAAAAATTCGAAAACGTGTGACATCCACCAACCCGCATTGGGTCTGCGTGGCGGATTATGGCCCACACCCTCTCACAGAGAGTGGCCCCAGCAGTGGGGACATTAATAGGCTGATGATGATGATGACTAAAAAAGATGAACATAAACTGGCATTGTACAAGAGGAGAGTTCTATTTTGGACCAGTGCGAGAAGACGACGGTACGTATCTTAGAAGGATGGACCATAAGCTAGATAACCTGATTCACAGAGAAATGATTGTCAGGTTCTGCAAGTTGAAAAAGCTTAGATTGGCAGGTCACCGCACACACAGGAAAGAACGAGTGACACCAGAGCAATTAAAATCATTTCCGAGTCGACTCCGCAACAGAAAAGAACCGGAGGAAGACCCAAGAAGTGTTGGAAGGATTTTGTCGAGGAAGATCTGAAGAAAATAGCCAGGAAAACATCTTGGTGAAGGGAGCCCAGAGACAGCGAGAAATGGGAGATGATCATTGAGGAGGACAAGACCCACAAAGGGTTGTAGCGCCGAAGGAAGTAAGTAAGAAGTAATTATATTGTTATTATATCTTTCTATTTTGAACCGACTTCAAAAAGGTTATCAATTCGGATATATTTTTTTATATGTATGTTCGGGCATAACTTCGTCAGAGATACACGGATTTGCAAAATTATTTATTTATTCGAAAGGGATTTATTTCGAAATGGTGGGACCATTTCGAAATAAATCCCTTTCGCATAAATTTCATAATTATAGATCTGATTAAGAGTTTCGGAGACAGACAACGGAAATCTTCAAAAAATAACAGCAAATCAACCACGATTGCTGCTATCACATAAATATTATGCATTGTTACAACATTGTTTGCACAACTAAAAAGTGAAAAAATAAAACATTTTTACAAAAAAAAAAAAAAAATATCCGCCTTCCAAAAAAAGAGTGCAAAATAACCGAATTTCGAAAGTTGGTGTCAAAAAACGAAGAAACAAAACCAGAAACACCGACTTCCGAAATTAAGTCGGTTTTTTTTTTTTTTTTAAGTTTTTTATTTCAGCGACTTGGCCTAATATTGACTGAGTCGTTGCTTGATAAAGGCCTCCTGCAGACTGGCACGACTCGACGACAATACCAAAGCGATGCGACTATGATGTTTCGCGAAAAGAAATTTGGTCTATGGTTATTCAGATATTTTAGATACTGCCCATGGAAAAGAATAACTTTTTTCAAGAAAGTCATAATGAATATCAAAAAAGCGAGTGAGTTTTACAGTAGTTGCATATGATTTGTAACATTTTTGACATCTCACCTTGATAAAAAGCAAAATTCAATCCTGAAAAATAAAATTCAGACTTGTCGTGCGCGCGCTCTACCATCTGACGGCCACCTCTACCACCGCACGCGCTCATTGTCAAATCAAATAGCGCGTGCTTCCCCCGGCTTCCTGTTACACACTTCCGTCCCATTTCACGAAATCACGCCTACAGATTGCAGGAAAGATGTTACACAGGAAAGATGGTACACAAAAAAAAAGGTTACATCCTGTAGAAATCATAATAAAAGTAAATGATCTTTAATAGGTAGATATAACAAACGAGGAAACATAATTTAAAATAATCATAATTTCATAATCAAATTAATTAACAATATTTATTAAAGCCAACACAAGTATCCCGCAGCGCGCCACCCGCCTACCGAAATAATAATTACTACTATTAATTTTATTACTTTAAAACTTGTAATATCTGTAATAATACAGGTAATCGGTTAGGCTTTTATAACGTCATAATAATTGGTGTGGCGAGTTGCCGCCACTCTGCAGGTTGGGTGGGGTTGGTATCACGTCGCGTGTGTGTCTCGCTTTAATTTGTCAGACAGACGTGAGTGGCCGGCTTTACGACGAGCTATAGACAATTTAAAATGCAACAATCGACGTCACGTCAGTTTTGACGTCAGTGTGTGTGTGTGTCTAACGCCGCGAGGCACAGCGCGCATCTCACCGCAGACTAAATTAATGTCTTAAAATAATATCGTCCCCGCAAATACGCTAAAATCCCGAGTAAATCCCGTAAACGTTGGGGATCCACCGGGAATAATAAATAACCCATATTTACCGCGTCCGTTAACTACTGAACAAGCATAATCAGGAGTGTTGGTGTGAAGAGAACGAGTGGCCACTCGACAATTCGACGTGCAACCATCGAGAACAGCCCGGAAAGTAAGGTACCACTTGTTTTACAAATTGTGAGTAGGGCCACATTCGCCGACTGCTGCCGACCACTCCTAACTTGAAGTTATACAGACAAATATAGGCAATTTTGGGCCAGCATTCCCTCCAAGTGCTTGGTCGTACTTTACTGTCCTACATCCGCAGAGACCCACGGCTATTTACACACTTGGGCAACTCCAATAATTAATAATAACCGGTTTTATTGAGACAGTAATTATAGGCAAAACGTGTTATGATTCTTGATATTATTCTTAAATGGTCTTAGTTTTGCTTGTAAAAGGTTTTTATTGATAAGGTAGTGTTTACCAGCGGCTTCGCTCGTGTGGAATTAGTACTACTCACACTATCAATTATAGCCTGTCACGTAGCGGCCCTCCGCTACGTGACGTGCTCGACGTGCTCGTCGTGTCACTCCTCCGTCCCTACGGAGGAGTGACACGATGAGGAGGACCGTAGAGGAGGAGTTGTATGAAAATAAACACACGACGAATTGAGATGTCGTCTTTATTTATAAAACAAAGTCGGGTTAGTTACACCATTTATAACAAAAGAAAGGCTGGTCCGATTTTAATGATTTTTAAATTGTTGGATTTGTCTACGTTCCGAATAGCAGAATAACTATTAAAACATCGGAAAATTTCACGAAGAAATAAATAATTTTCCCATGCATTGATAACTCGAGAATGGATTGATTTATTGGATTTTGGGCGGTACGAAGTTCGCCGGGCCAGCTAGTTTTAATATTAAAGAAAGAAAAAAAGAAAATACGTTTATTTACGGTAAACATGATGCAAAAAACTCAGAAGAAGAATCACAACAAAAAAAAAGAAAAGCTGGGGGAAAATATGCGTCACATCCACGCAAAACGGCCATCGCTCAGCTTAGTGCTGTGACCCTATGCGAGACAGAGCCCCAGCGCTAGTTTTCAGCGATAGCCGGCGCTGACGTCATGACGACATGAAAAGCTGCACACATATGTTATAAAACTTCAGTGTTCTAGAAAACTCTTGCAAACTGGAAACTGTCAGTTGCTGAAGAAAATGACATGATAAAGAGGAGTTACTAGCTCGGCAGCTGAATCCGAACTGATTTTAAAATGAAAAACAAGAGTCTAGACAGAGAAGGTAAATAATATTTGAATTTGAAAATGGAATGGAATGGAGGTCAGAAAACCAACAAGGCTGTAACACTGCCTTGTTACAAGCCTATGTGCTATTGCAGACTATAATCTATCTCTGTGCCAAATTTCATCTAGATCCGTCCAGCCGTTCTGGCTTTAAAGTGCGAAATCCGACACGCGCTTGGCTAGTTTTTTTTTTACTATTGGCAGTCTCTCGTTGTTCCATTATCTTAATTGATGGTAAGTGATGATTTGGTGTGGTGTGGTGTGATAGGGGTCAACCGGGAGCTTAACAATGGTAAAAAAGCGATGTAGGCTCTGTTTTACATACAATAAGTTTTTCCACTGGGGGACTGCAGTTAGGAAAACTTTATGTTGTGAGAGAAAAAAAACTTTTTTACAAAAAAAACAACCGACTTCCAAAAAAAAAATACACTAAAAATTTATAAATAACTTTAATTTCGGAAGTCGGTGTTTGTATTTTTACTTCTTCGTTATTTGACACCGACTTCCGAAATTAAAGTTATTTATAAATTTTTAGTGTATTTTTTTTTTGGAAGTCGGTTGTTTTTTTTGTAAAACAGTTTTTTTTTTCACTTTTTAGTTGTTATACCCCAGAACTAAAAACCCCAATATAATGGAACGTGGAATTTAAACATTTGGAGAACACCAAAACGTCATCGAGGTACACGTATTTTCCGTTTTTGTTCAGTTTCTCAAAAAGCGCTAAAGCAATTTCGATAAAATTTATATGGGACCACCTTGGGAGTATATTCTTTCCGATGAAAAAACAATTTTGATAATTGGTTCACAACTGACGGAGAAATCGGGTAACATACATACAAAAAAAAAACAGACGAATTGAGAACCTCCTCTTTTTGGAAGTTGGTTAAAAACAATTCACAATGATATACATTAAAGTGGCATTTCAACATTACAAAGCACAGTACATTAATGAATTGACAAAAATCTTTTATGTGCTTTCTCCACAACATTGTATGGACATATTGTTATTTAATAGTAAGTTATTACTTACATTTGCTTGGTAATTAATATCACAGCTGCGCTTTGTAAACGTAGAAATATGAGCAATTTTCTATGATGCGCGTGACATACGGTTGAGTGGAATGTGCAACAAAGTTTATGTTAGAGAGATTGCACCTACGGACAAATTTACACCATGTAAATTATTATCTTTTTTAGGGTTCCGTACCCGACGTGTCGAAACGGGGGCTCCGTTTGTCTGTGTATCGTTGTCACTCACGTATCCGTCTGTCTATCTGTTTGTCCGTCGTTTGCCACAAAATTTTGTTACGAAGAATTTTTTAACTTCCCATTGACCTATGAATTTGAAATTTGGTGATAATGTTTATTATTATGTATCCTTTACTAACAAATACCAGTATTTGGTACGTACCCTTATTGTGCGAAATCCAACACACACTTGGCCAGTTTTTTTAGAAACAATTAAGTCTTGAAATATTAGTTGTTTTAGTCTTATTTAACTGTGTACAGCACTCACATTATGAAAATTACACTATAGCTGTTTCATATTTTACTGATAAAAAACTATTATTCAAATAATTAATATTATAAAACAACATTGAAATAAAGTGAAAAATAAAAAACTTTTTACAAAAAAAATACAACCGACTTCCATAAATAATACTAAAAAATGCAAAATAAGTTTAATTTCGGAAGTCGGTGTTTCTAGTTTGGTTTCTTCGTTATTTGACACCGACTTCCGAAATTAAAGTTATTTTGCATTTTTTAGTATTATTTATGGAAGTTGGTTGGTTTTTTTGTAAAAAGTTATTTTTCACTTTTTAGTTGCTGTACCCCATGCTAAAACTAAATTAATAGTAAAGTTATGCCCGAATTGATAGCCCCAAAAATAGGGGATTTGATCATAGTTGGTGAAATTAGGGTGTATCAGGGTGAACTGTACAAATCTGTATGCCCCTTCAGAGCGCATCAGCGTGATGTAATGTGTGAAGTGGTGAAAACAATATACAGACATGCGATTGCAGTAATTCTGGAAGGTTTGCTATCATTTATTGAAGAGTTCCATTGTGTATCTCCGAAGTTCTTCAAAAAAAAAAAAAATACAGTTGAATTGAGAACCTCCTCCTTTTTATGAAGTCGTTTAAAAAAAAAACCAAGTGCGTGTCGGACTTCACACATTTAGAGTTCCGTACCAAATGTATTTTTTAATTTGTATGGCTTTGGGTCAATAAGATGCTTATACTGTGAAAATTTGAAGATTGTAGCTCCAACCGTTTGGCTGTAAATAGACAGATAGATGAACAGACGTAGAGACGGACAGACAGACAGATGGACAAACGAACAGACGGACAGACGGATACGTGAGTGATAGCAATAGGACTCCGTTTGGACCCTTCGAGTACGGAACCCTAAAAAAGTTGAAGTCTTTATGTTTGGTTTTTTTACAAACATCTAAAAATCAATCACGACTCAACGGCTGATCAGATTAGGATAAAACTTCGCACATGGATGAACGAAACAGAACGTGGTTGCTCACATTGGGCCTCATCAGATGGTTTACAGCCACCCATAGGGCTGGAAAGCTATGCTCGGAGTTTCCTTGCATGATTGAATCTGGAATAAAGATATCCGCAGCGAAACAAGTTATCAACATAGCCCAAGGAATAGCCAAACTAAAAAAGCATTGGACATAGCACGTTACTCGCTGAAGTTCTGGAGTGGCGACCGCGTACCGGGTGATGCAGCGTTTGAAGGATCTCCACAAGGTGGGCCGATAACCTGGTGAGGGTCGCAGTTGTGGCGACACTTGGGGGAGGCCTATGTCCAGCAGTGGACGTCTTTCGGCTGAAATGATGATGGTGATGGCACACGGATATACCATGTTCTGGATTAAGATATAGCATAGTTTGTATCTTGGTAATACATTCCTGTAGAATGAAATCTGACTTTCATATCCACGACTTTCACATTGCTTCTGCTAGCGTCTTTGACGTCAGTACTAAGCAAGTAAGCACATAAATGTCAATCCTATAGCTTCAACTCTCTTCGTTCGGAGCATTTTAACTGATTCAAACATTAAAAATCCACTCAATAAGAAGTTAGCAAAACATTTTCTGAGGATTCCCAGTAATTCTATTCTCGTAATTCTAAAAGTACTTAAACTTTTATGGCACTTAAATCTTTAACGGGAAGTTGTGAAGTATTCGCGCAGTATATTTACTCAGTTAAGTAATTCTCTGAAGAAAATAGAATATTATGGTAATCAGGGGTAATGCTTGAAACTCTCCAATGTTTTTACGCTTTATTGATCTGTAAATCATTATAACAATGTGGATTATTTCACCCCGCTTGTTTATTTAGAATAATTTCTACTTTGTTTTCCTCCTTAATGTATTTCTTTATATTTAGGACGACTTCTTTCTTCCAGTTCCAAGGGTTTCTTGGCCGGATTGGCCACTATTACAAAACTTGAACCCAGTCTCCAGAACGAAAATTAACGCAAAATTAATGTGTCAAATTGTCAAACGCGCGTTAGTTGCTGTGATTGGTGAATTATATTTCATAAGCCAATCGCATCACTTAATTTGGAATGTACTTGTGACGCGAAGTTTATTCCCAGAAACTGGATATTAATCATACCTTTTTTATGGTGGGAAATCATTAAATAACTTCACCTCTCTGGGTGGAGTGGGAGGGCGTGTCAGACTTTTACTGACTAACCGTATTCTTTTCCGTGCCAGGGCCGCGGTGACTCTTTGGAACACTGCAAGACCCTGCAGGTGTATTTGCTAACTCAGTTGACATCAATTTGATAAGCCCTTTGCCGTACGCTGCTTTACTCAGTGGACATCGATTTTAATAGGCACTACGTAGCACGTTTTTTGTTTTCCTATACGTCAAAGCAGCAATGTACCGCATAGTGCCTATTAAATTTATGTCAACTGAGTTAGCGAATACACCTGCTGGCAGGTATTATTCTTACTATATCCTTTTTCACTTATTTTTACCGTTCAGCTTGCGCCGACACAAAATAAAAACAATATTAACCAACAAGTTCGCCAACTCGCGCACCATTCCCACCGACCGTATGTCTCAAATAAACTAATATTTAACCGAGTATTAACCCCCGCCGCGGTCCATGTACCATATTGTATCCGTACAACATAACAGAGTATTTTACACACAATTCACACCGTGTCGTAAGGAAGGCTAATTTAATAACATGTTTAATTGTCCTGTCGTCTATTGGTGGTTGGAGTGCAATTGTCCTGTCGTCTGTAAGTTGTTGGTAGGAGTGCTATGGGTGTTTAATTGTCCTGTCGTCTGTTGTTGGTAGGAGTGCTATGGGTGTTTAACTGTCCTGTCGTCTGTTGTTAGTAGGAGTGCTATGGGTCTTTAACTGTCCTGTCGTCTGTTGTTGGTAGGAGTGCTATGGGTGTTTATTTGTCCTGTCGTCTGTTGTTGGTAGGAGTGCTATGGGTGTTTAATTGTCCTGTCGCCTATTGTTAGTAGGAGTGCAATGGGTCTTTAATTGTCCTGTCGTCTGTTGTTGGTAGGAGTGCTATGGGTGTTTAATTGTACTGTCGTCTATTGTTGGTTGGAGTGCTATGGGTATTTAATTGTCCTGTCGTCTGTTGTTGGTAGGACTGCCATGGGTGTTTAATTGTCCTGTCGTCCATTGTTGGTAGGAGTGCTATGGGTGTTTAATTGTCCTGTCGTCTGTAAGTCGTTGGTAGGAGTGCTATGGGTGTTTAATTGTCCTGTCGTCTGTTGTTGGTAGGACTGCTATGGGTGTTTAATTGTCCTGTCGTCTGTTGTTGGTAGGAGTGTTATGGGTGTTTAAATTGTCCTGTCGTCTATTGTTGCTAGGAGTGCTATGGGTGTTTTTGGTAGGAGTGCTTTGGGTGTTTAGTAGTAAAATAATGGGATGTAGATTTGGTCGTGATTAAAATACTACTAATATTATAAATGCGAAAGTTTGGATGGATGTTTGTTAATTAATAACGCCAGAGAGGCTGAACGGATCTCGATGAAATTCGGCACAGACACAGATTTTAGCTTGGAAGCACATATGCTATAACTTATAACGGTAAAAGTACTAATTCTATGCGGGCAAAGCCGCTAGCAGAAGCTAGTTCATTATCGATATGTCGTAGGTTTATAACAACATCAGGTTTTGATCAAAATCCTAAGCTATTGATCAAGAACCGGCATGAGACAAAATTATTTGTTTATGTTATCATAAACCTGATAAAATCCTGTTTTCTCAGGTTTATGGTAACATAATAAAAGTAATGATTTTGTCTTCTTTCGGTTTTTGATCAAAAACCTGATTTTGTCATAAACTTGCAACTTATATATATATAAAAGAAACTGACTGACTGACTGACATATCAACGCACAGCCGAAACTACTGGGACTAGGAACGTAAAATTTTGCACACGGCTTCCTATTATAAAAGGAAGCCGTGTGCAAAATTTCATAGAGGAGAGGAGCACTAAGAAGGAGTTTTTGGAAATTCGACCTTTAAGGGGGTGAAAAGGGGGGATTTTGTTTGTATGAAACTTCGTCATTCTATGCGGACGTAGCCGCTAACAGAAGCTCAGTACTTACATACATAATTATAACGAAACTCTTCCGTGCCTCAGAAAGTATATAAGATCTTTAACAGTCGTAATGGTAGCCAGAAGCCTGAAACTTTTAGTCTTGTATGAAAGTATGATATTAAATTCGTAGATAATGGTGCCGATTTTGCTGTGCACAAACTTAACTTAATTTAGGCTATTGCTATCTTTTTCTAAATTAAGTAAGAGACGAACGTTAATTAGAGCGGTCAAATTTCGATAAACTAATATTTCCATACAAATAAATGGTACACGTAAAAAGATGTCGATTAAAAACACGGTGAAGCGCAAGGCGTAAACTAGTTTGAGATCTCTAACTTAGTTCATAGCTATAGCCGTAATTTTTTTCTCGCACTGCCTTTTAGTTAAAGATAGCGATTCTCTAATTTTCGTTTAAGTATTGAACAAGAGATTCGGCACCAATGTCAAATTCAGTTAAGTAACTTAGTTATTTATACCAGTCAAAGTTACTAGCTCAAAAGAGTCCCCAGTTTTCTACTTCATTTCCAGCAAAGCAAACAATTCAAATTTGTAAACGCCTCGTAATTTATAGGAGCCGTCAAAGGGTCGGATAAAATAAAGGCATCACAAAGCAATAACCACGTAATCCAAGAGTGAACCAAGAAGCAAATAAACATCTAATTCCGTACCCGACCACACGCGGCGCCACTGTCGCACGTCTCCATGTCCCATACGTTACGAGTTACACATGTTATTTTTATACCATAACGAGCAAACTTCGAGCATTAATTAAATAAACATTGTGTAGGTATGTTTGTTTGAGTGGTAGCAGTGAAAAATATATGAGTTTGTACAAGAGGATTAAATGAAAAGGGTTGAGTGATTCATTTCAGTGGTTTCAGAATGTAAACGAATGGACGAAAGTAAACCCTTTTTGGGAAAGAAGAAAATAATGTTTATGTTACACATTTGTAATAGTCAGTATAAGACAGGAAAATAATCTTGTCGGTAGAGCGGCGTTGATGAAGCATGTGGACCCGAATCTATTGCCAGATAGATTGTTCGACATTTGACAATTATTTTTTGTTTCATAATTATTAATGTATATATTTATCTATAATGTGTTCATTGTATACATTTATCTATTATGTATATATTGTATATATAATTATAAATAGTACATCTAAGACTACCTACAGTACTGTCTTTCCTTTACTCTTTAAAATCCATCCAAAGGTTGTCTCGAAAAGATCGCTTTTAGCGATAAGGCCGCCCATTGTGTCACCCTAATGTAATGTTTTCTTCATTTATATTTTCTGTAATTTAGGTACATTATAATGAAAATTTAAAAAAATAGGAATTCAAACATAGAATACGAAAAAATAAGAAGTAATAGATTGTTTCGCGAGTGATTACATTAGTAGCCCTTCGAAGAGGGCGCATGTTTATTTAACATAGGCCTCCCCCAAGTGTCGCCTCAATGATCGGTCCTGTGCGTCTCGTATCCATCGGCTACCCGCGACCCTTACCAGGTCATCGGTCCACCTTGTGGGAGGTCTTCCAACGCTGCATCTTCCGGTACGCGGTCGCCATTCTAGAACTTTTCGGGCCCATCGACCATCTTTTCTGCGAGCAATGTGCCCCGCCCACTGCCACTTCAGTTTGGCGGTTCTTCGGGCTATGACAGTGCAGTACTAGTCTTTAATTTCATACACTAGACATATACAGCTGCTCAGCATTTAACACACCTCTCGCTGGAGAGTGAACTCTACAAGCTCCTGAACCCCTGAAGCCACGAAGGCTTCACAGTATTTAATAACAAAAATCACAGTCATTGAATTCGGGTTGTGGTGTCTTCCATGTAAAATACTGGCATTCATCTGCATCTATTTAGACTAGAATCCGACTCTAAAATTGTTGGTAAAGACTAGGAATATTGATTGATAGAAAATAACAACTAACAGCTGGGGAGTGGAATTCCCTGCCGGAGTCAGTTTCCTGATAGCTAAAACCTGGGAGTCTTAAATTCAAGAGTGAATAGGTTACTTTTAGGCAAACGTGCTCCATCTTCGACTACATCGTTGCTTAAAAAAATAAATTAAAAAAATACATCGTCGCTTACCATCACGTGAGATAGTGGTCAAACGCGTGCCTACCAAAAATAAAAAAAATATGCTTAGCTAAAATACTAATCAGTTGATTCTAAATTCAATATAGAATACGTCTCATCCATCACACTCAACTGTTTATAAAACAAAATCTCTTTCAAATTATATTAGGTGGACTTAGGAAATCAACGTTTTGTATGGAGAATTTTAAAGAAGTTGCATTTTTCATACTAACATTTTCTTAATTTATTTAACAACTATGAACACTAATGTTTTAAAACTTTTATGCAATAATTTTTAAAAACTAATATAACGTATTCTATGCCACTTAGATTAATTCATCCATTAATAATAAATTCCGACTGTTTTATAAAAAAATATCAATTACACTACAGGTTTTATGACCGTATAAACAAAATAATATTTTGTCAAACAACAATTTTTTATCTCTCGAAAACATTAACAATAATTTACCAAATTCCAACAATACTATATCGTTATATTAAATACAATATTTATTAATATTTACACAGTTATTTTACGACCCATGAAGAAAAACAAAACATTTGTCTATGTTAGTGTTAACCCGTACGCGCCGCGTCTAATTTTTAATCTTCATTGGCTATTAAGCTTAGCGTTGCATCGGGTTGTAGACAATTATTTACTGTCTGCGCACAGCATAATGCTGTCCTTCTGTTTGAGTTTGTATTAATGCTTTTATACAGTAGGTACTGGCTTTATAAGGAGTAGTTATTTTTTAATTTTACATAAATCGAGATAAAAATTACTTTGTAAAGCACACAATTTTAAGAAGAACCTCCTCCTCGCATCGTGTTCCTCATTACTGAGGGACGTGATTACCGTGGACGTGAAGTCACTTTCCTCACGATGCTCCGCCATCTGTGCCTATCTTTGGCATTCAGGGATAAGCGAATTTGGTCTGACCATGTAAGTGGACTGCGACCCGTCGGACGCTTGTCATCAACCTTTCCAGTAATCATTAAATGCTGAATGAAAAACTCCAGGACTCTTTGCAGACAGGTAGTGAAAAGTTTTCTACCTTTAAGTCCCGGAGAATAGGTTCATTAGTGCGGAATGCAGTCCAGGGAATTGGTAACATTTTTCTCCAGCACCACATCTCAAAATTCTTCAGCTAAATATGGAAGACACTAAAAAAGAAACTAATTACTTATCTAATTTCATTTAAGATTTTTTATCTCGTCTTCTACCAGCCACAGAAAAAATTTCAGAATATCATTCCTAAAAAAT
Organism: Polia nebulosa; assembly: GCA_951329385.1. Classification (NCBI taxonomy): domain Eukaryota; kingdom Metazoa; phylum Arthropoda; class Insecta; order Lepidoptera; family Noctuidae; genus Polia; species Polia nebulosa. The sequence goes on from OX589609.1 coordinate 6,772,311, forward strand.
AGAAGGAAAAATCCACAATGTCGTTACCAAACGGAAGCACTGAAGCGAGCTCCATTAACTTGACATAAAAGTACGTCAATAACAGCGAATGATATGGCATTTTGTGTGACAATATCTTCGGTTATTAAGACGAAAGAATTCTGGGCTTAAATAGGCTTTTCTCATAACCAAAAATGTCGTTAAAGCAGCTGGAGGTTTACATCAAGAAAATGAGTAGCAATTTATATAGGTATTCTTAATTTGAAATTTGCAAACCGTCTTCATATTGTATCTAGTTTGTTTTTCTTTTGTGGCTGTGTCTATTGTTGAGCAGTGGTATTTTAGAGTTCAAAATTATGCCAGGGTTGCGGGATTGTTTGTCAGGGTTGCGGGATTGTTTAAAAGAGTTACCACGGTCCGAACGCAAAGGACAATTGAAGGAACACAGGTAGGTTTTAGTCAGTAAGAGTCTGACACTCCCGCTCACTCCAGTTAGAGCGGGAGAAGTCATTTGATAATTTGACATAATGATTTCTACACTCAATAAAAAAATAAGTAAGAAAGAATTATAGAAAATACGTTAACCAAACAACAAAAGAAAAGGCTGGGGAAAACATGTGTCACATCCACGCAAAATCGCCATCACTCAGCATAATGCTAAAAGAGTAAAAAACCGGCCAAGTGCGAGTCGGACTGGCACACAAAGGGTTCCGTACCATTAACTGAAAAAAAGACATCAAAAAAGTGTTTTTTTGGCTTTTTTTTTGAGCTGTATTTCTTGATCGTAATAGGTAGATTTTCACACAGCGTGTGTTTCTAAAAATACACATACTGTGAAAATTTCAACTGTGTAGCTATTTGTACAGATCGTGAGATACAGCCCGCTGACAGATAGACGCACATGGCAGTTTTAGTAATAGGGTCCCGTTGGTTACTCCTTTTGTACGGAACCCTAAAAAGGGTTAAAAATCAAATCAATAATAATGTTTATACTTATCAGTAACTAGATATCATTTTCATTGGTTAGCTGCACTTGAATCTTTGAAGTTTTCCTTACCTGAAAAAAAGAAACGAACACATTAAACCACTGATTTGCATTGAAAAAAATCTATGTATACGTATTTTCGTTATTGTTCAATTTTTCAAAAAACGCTAAAGCAATTTCGATAAAATTTATATGGATAAAAAATAATTTTGAAGGTCAGTCTACAATTGACGGAAAAATCGGTTAATATACATAAAAAAAAAACAGACGAACATAGAACCTCCTCCTGTTTCGAAGTCGGTTCATCATCTTCCTGCCCTTATCCCATGTTACTTGGGGTCAGCGCAACACGTTTTTTTCTTCCATTCTGTCCTGTCAGCCGTCACGCTATCACTAACTCCCTTTTCTTTCATATCACTCTTCACACAATCCATCCATCCTTTCTTTGGCCTCCCTCTCCCTCTCCATCCATTCACATTTATATTCATAGCTCTTTTAGTTACATGTGTTTCATCCCTCCTCTTCACATGATCATACCAAGATAAGCGGTTCAATTTCAACTTTTTTGTGACTGGCGCCACTTTTAAACTACCTCTAATGTACTCAGTTCTCACTTTATCCATTCTCGTTACTCCACACATCCATCTCAACATTCTGACCCATACAGTACGATAGGTCTAATCACGGACTTATAGATTTTCCCCTTTAACTTAAGGGGAGTTTAACATAGAAAAAGAAGGAAAGGAAAAAAAAGTATGCGTTTTTCCTGAAGTTTGACACTACGGGCTCATAATAATAAAGAACATTCATCATTAAAACACTAGACGTACGGCGATGAGCCACCGGTACATGGTGGGCATCCATACACGCGCAAAACGTTTTAGGAACACATTCATTGTGCGTACAGGTAAGGAGTGGAATTACTTGTCGGAGTCTGTGTTTCCTGATAGCTACAAACTGTCGGTCTCTATGAGGATTGTGAAGCGACGATACGTGCGCGAGAGAGAGTTGCAAGTCTTGGAGGCAATTCCCTACATTTCCTTTTTGAAATATTGTTTCGAGCGATAACATTTTCAACCCGAAATGAGACAATTTTGGTCTCATTAGATTCAATATACCTTGATCTAGGTATGACGTTTATTTTTCAGTTTAGTTTAATTTAAAAAAATAAAAACGCTCGAGGAATTTATTGAGTCTAAAACATAGATATTTAGATATACGCAATAAAAACTTACGGAACTAGTTTTTCATTAAAACTTTTATCAATCACATTTCCAAAAATTATGAAAATTGGACTAAGTACGTTTAAATTTACAGCTTCACAATCCTCTTAAGTGTGTACTTCTAAGTAAGCGTGCTCCATCTTCGACCACATCATCGCTTACCATCAGGCGACTGGCGAGATAGTGGTCAGGTACGAGCATACCAACGTTAAAATAAATAACTTAAGGGCTAGAAATGGCCAACATAAGTAAACAGACATAGTGGTCAGTACTCATTCATTCCCTATAAAGCAGAGGCCTCTGCCACAATTACATCCAAACATTTATCACACAAAGCACTTACAGTCTCATACATTATGCCCACAATATCTCATAGGCAATTCTCTTAACATCGTTGTGTAAGTAGCTAGCTTGTAATTTACTTGTGTATCTCCCCTGGAGAGGCTTTTTAGTTAGCCATAGGGTGTCTTGTATGGAGTTGTATGGCTGCTACCCGTTAATGTGGTGTGTGGTATTTATTGGGTTGGTACACGCGAATGGTTTACATCACATGGGTGGAATCTATTTTGTTCTAGTTAACTATTTTTTAACCGACTTCAAAAAAGAGGAGGTTCTCAATTCGTCTGCATGTTTTTTTTTGTATGTTTGTTACGCGATATCTCCGCCATTTGTGAATAGATTTTGAATATTCTTTTTTGGTTGGTGGGTCGTTCTTCCATATAAATATTATCGAAATTCATTCAGCACTTTTTGAAAAAATCAACATAAACAAAAAATATGTATACACTGATGACGTTTTGGTTGTCTCCAAATGTTCAAATTCCATGTTATTAGGGTTATCCATTCGGGTATAACTTTAATATTTAGTTTTACTTCTGGGATACTTATAACAACTAAAAAGTGAAAAATAAATAAACTTTTTTTACAAAAAATACAACCGACTAAAAATTGCAAAATAACTTTAATTTCGGCAGTCGGTGTCAAATAACGGAGAAACAAAAAAATACAAACACCGACTTCCGAAATTAAAGTTATTTTGCAATTTTTAGAAGTCGGTTGTATTTTTTGTAAAAAAGTTTTTTTTTTATTTTTCACACTATAATATATAGTAGTTTTGATTATAAATAATTATTATTTAATGTTTTTAACCGACTTTCGAGAAAGGAGGAGGTTCTATGTTCGACTGTATGTATGTTTTTTTAATGTATGTCCGCGCATTTCTCCGTCAGTTATGGACCGATTTTCAAAATTCTTGTTTTATCCGAAAGAATATACGCCCGAGGTGGTCCCATATAAATTTTATCGAAATTGCTTTAGTGCTTTTTGAGAAACTGAACAAAAACGAAAAATACGCATATCTTGATGACGTTTTTGTGTTCGCCAAATGTATTCCACGTTCCATGTTATTGGGGTTTTTAGTTCTGGGGTATAACCACAAAAGAGCGAAAAATAAAAAACTTTTTTCCAAAAAAAACAACCGACTTCCAAAAAAAAACACACTAAAAATTTAAAAATAACTTTAAGTTCGGAAGTCGGTTTCAATTATCGAAGAAGTTAAAGTTATTTTTAAATTTTTAGTGTGTTTTTTTTGGAAGTCGGTTGTTTTTTTTGTAAAAAAGTTTTATTGTACACCTACCTCTTTAACCCGATAGTTGACTGGTCCGCCTACGTGTACCATAATTGTATATGAACCTACCCAAGATACCCGTTTAAATTCTGTATAGTCTATGTGTGATCAGTACCTATGCTTTACACATTTCAGACAGTTGAACCACCTGTTGAAAATATGATATTTTATAGTCCCGATAAAGGGAGACCCACAGGTCACACTCAAGCAGCCCCGAAACGATCAATTGCGATTGTCAATTTTACGTCACTGTCAATTGCCATTGATCGTTTACGAGTACAATTGAAGGGATTGTCAATCGTAGTTACGTGATTGAAAGCAATCGATGAAAAATTTGATTGATGCTCATTGACAGAGCCATTGAAGCTGCCAATTGATCGTTTAACTGAGTCATTGACAATCGTTTCCGTCATTCGCGCGTCTGACAGCAGTGAAAACAAACATGGCGTATTCGCCATTTTTGTGGGTATCCCCCACGTAATATCAAGGACCGGGAATTTATATCGCGATAGTCCAAAGTTAGCGCAAACAATTGACAGTTGCAATTGAAGTGCATCAATGGCACCTTCAATTGCAATTGTCAATAACGTAGCACATTGACAATCGCAATTGAACGTGTCGGGGCCGCTTAACGTATAAAGTTTGGCAATCATTGGACGTGGAGGTGAGGCCAACATTGGACAGTGACATTTGACAAACTTGAACCACATTGTAGACATGAACCATAAAGGTTAATTAGACAGTATACGTCAACACGCTATTTTAATTACTTTCTATATGGTAGCAAAGCACTATTCATTTTTTAGCAGTGTGTGGGCCGGTAGGTATAATGAAGTGCTTATGTGTAAGGTCAACATAGTTATGTTGGTTTTTGTTTTTATGAGGCCCTAGTACTTTTTATTTCGTTTTGCGTTTGCTACTTGTATTTTATTTTTAACCGACTCCAAAAAGGAGGAAGTTTTCTATTCGTCTGTTTTTTGAGGTCAAATTTTATTGAAATAATAAAATTGATTCAGCGGTTTTCTCCATTGAACATGGAGAAAACCAAAACGGCATCTGTGTATACATATTTTTTTGTTGTTGATGTTTTCAAAAAGCGCTGAATCAATTTCGATAAAATTTAATTGCATATTACTGGGGTTTATCCATTCAACCATATAACTTTAATATTTAGTGTTACTTCTGTGGTACAACCAAAAAGATAAAATTAAAAAACCTTTTCACATAAAGAACATACATTAAAAATTACAAAATAAATAAATTATTAGTATATTTTTTGGATGTCGGTTGTATTTTTTGTGAAAAGCTTTGTTTTTGTGATGACTTTGAACGCGTTTTACCCGTTAAGTTCATTTTCCCGTAAAAAGCAGAGGTAGACTGTTTTTTTTTATCTGAACACTTTCCCGGCAATTCCATTGGGCCCGCGTGGTGGATTATGGCCCACACCCTCTCTTAGAGAGGATGCCTGTGCCCCAGCAGTGGGGATATTAAAAGGCTGATGATGATGATTTGATTCATTTGTCATCACCCAGTCATCCATAGCTTCTTCTGTCTTTCTTTGCTATAGCCATCCAAATGAATATAAAACTAGACCAAATTCCATAGCACCCAAAAAGCGGGTTTATACTTCCTACTTATTCGGCGATCCACAATTAAAGATACCAAAACATATCTTTTGAATGATATAATCGTGTCGTAGGAGTTCAAACCTTTGAAACGCCGCGGCCGTGCGCAAACAAAGAGTCGCTGTTCGGAGTACCGATAGCAAAAAACGTTGCGTAATAGGATGAAAAAGAGTACCGTTAGTTCGTTACATTACAGTGGGCTGTGCTATGTTGTGCGAGCCAATGCTATTGTTCGTAAAGGTGTTGCAGACGGGCAGTTGATGGTATGCGCGTAATTGGAACTAAATTTTAATATACATGTTCTTATAAGCCTTAAAATGGTGGTAGAAAATTTTACTAATGCTGCTCATTACTGCATACAATACGTTGTAATAATTAAGGAAGAAAAAACTGACTCCTAAAATACATATATTATAATATCTAGCTCTAGAGTCAGGGCTTCACAAATAATGTTAAAATGTTATGCAAATAAAGAACTTATTATTATTACAGTAAGAGCCATTAGAGCATTTACGCTTGCACGGCAACGTAACTAATTTTTTAGAAAAATAAAATATTAATTGAATTTGAGACATTTATATCCTGCCTAACGTATGTCAATATCCGGAATGTCAGAAACATTGTTTCTTAACTTTTTCACGACTGATTGGGTTGGTTGAGAGTCGACGGAAATTGTCTTCCAAAAAGATTATTTTGATCGTGTAATAGAGCGAATGCCTCGCAGAGAACTAATTTAACAGTTTTTTATAAAAAAAAAACAAATATTTTTGTTGTTTGTATTTATTTATAAACTAATAAATAAGAACATAATATACTGTGTATTTTTTAGTACATTTAATAAGTTCTGTAGGTACATATACCCGTTCTATTTTTTGTAGCGGGCTATATTTCAAAATGTTATCCGGAAAATTCTGAAATGCTGCATTTTTTTTTTATATCGATATTTAACTCTTTCGAAGCACAAAAACGCTACAACCACAAACCGACCCGTCTGAAACACTTTATACCAGTTAACCTCGCCCATTGGGCAACAAAACAGCATACAATGCATTGACGCACACTCCGAGAAAAATAGATGTCAACTGACCTTAGCAAAAGTCAATGTGGACACTGCCCTAATGTGCAACATAAATAGCCGTACGTTTACTATGTGGAACATACTTATATGTTAATGGATTGAACATCTTCGCTACAATGCATTTGAGTATGTGTAACGGGACACATCTGGTCATGTTTTGAAGTTAACGTTTTTTTTGGTCGGTAAATATTTTTTGCGTTATGTGTAAAGTTGGTTGGCCAATATTTAAGTCCAATATTTTCATTGTGTAAGAAAATATATTATGCTTTTTGTTTGAGAGTCAAAAAATTGATTGGGACGTGTGTAACAAAATGATTTTCTATTAAAAACTTTTCCTAGCTGATTGCTACGAGTATCTAATAAAACCACGTAATTTAGCAAAGCAGAATTTTATAACAACGTGTACAGAGAAATACTTACACGATATAACAACCCATAAAAATGCAGTGATATTATTCTTTTATAGATTACAAGCAATTTCGATTCCCCAGTTTGATTACCGGTTAAACTTACATTAAATATAATATAAGTACTTAAAGGATTTACTTAATTTGCAATTTCAGTTCACGAAGTTAAAGTTTTATTGACATACAAAGAAAAAACTGAGGATTATTTTCAAACCACGATACGATAACATTTTTTATTGTTGTTTCGGGATCATACTAGAAAATGTTAATTTGCTCAAGTGTGTAAATAAACATGTCAACATAAGCGACTGATGTTATTTGACGTAAAGTTAAATAAATATTAACACTCGTTTATTTTTCAAAGTGAATAGGCAGCAGCACTTATTCTGTACGGCAATGCGCCACCGGTACATGGTGGACATCCCACCCATTTACACAAAATCTTTTGGAAACACATTCATTGTACCTACGTACAGCTAAGGAGTGAGACGACCGATGGACCATACGAACCACGGTGTGGCCAGGACCAGAAGGCTACAGAAAGAGAGGTAGACCGCAAACACAATGGGCAGACGACATAATACACATAGCCGGCAAGGAATAGGCAAGAGTAGCAAGCAATAGGGACGCATGGCAATCTCTGCAGGAGGCCTTCACCTAAGAGGGGATCTTGCACATGTAAAATGTTTAATTTAATCACATAATTGAATGAAAATGTATTGAATAATTTACAATCTAGTATATTAATTTATTATTATTGTTATTTATTTATATAATTTATTTTAAGTTACAAATTTTCAAATAATTTTGCAATTTTCAATTCACAAACATTTCAATCTAAATTTTATTTTAATTTCTCAATTTTTTAATCATAAATTTTTTACTCTTTCAATTTTGTATGCATGTAATTGGCAAGAAATGTAAGGCTTTTTATTTTATTTTATTTACAGCTAAGGAGTGGAATTACCTGCAGGAGTCTGTGTTTCCGGATAGCTCCAACCAGGGAGAAGTAAGTCGAATAGATTACTTCTAAGAAAGCGTGCTTCATCGTCGACCACATCATCGTTTACCATCAGGCGGGATAGAGGTCAAACGGGAGACTATCAATGATAAAAAAAGATAGTAACACTCACTGTGGCAGTGACACGTCGTCAACACACAGACACACAATGGGCCTCATAAGAAGGCTTAAAGTCACCCAAAGAGAAATGGACTGGACTATGCTCGGCGTTTTCTGACGTGATCGAATTAGGAATGAAGATATCCGCAGGAGAACCAAGGTAACCGACATAGCCCGAGGAATCGCCAAACTTAAGGGTCTACTAACGGTCCAGTGGCGCACTCATTGAATAAAAAATCGTAGCATAACACAGAAAATAAATGTTAAAAAATCCAACGTCACGTTTGTTACAAAGAGGATAAAGCATTTTTACATTGTTAAAACAGGTCTCAAAATGTTTCGTATCCAAAGTAGTAGGCAAAAGTGTCAGAAACGGCCGTTTTTGGTGCTCGTAGAACAGATGATTAAGAGGGAACAGGGGCTGCGATTCTCCATACAAATGTATTCCCCTTTTTTCTTCCTGAATAATGCCTCTAGAGCAATAATTTTTTTTTTCATAAAGGTAAGGTCTGCTGTTGACACGTCCCTGTCATTTCCTTTTTTTTCAGCAACAACTATGTAAAGAAAAGATGACCCTCTAAAAATTACAAAAATGGCCCTATTTTAGGGACAAGACTACCAGACAAATTAGAAAAGTTTTAACATAAAACATTTAATAGGAACCTAGACATACTTTTTCTTAAAAATTGGTGCCAAAACTAATTGACTCGGCTCAATTTTCGAGGAGAAAAAAGGGGAATACGAAACGTCGGTCTCGTCAAAAATTTTGTGATAAAATCAGTCTGAGTTGCAGCTGTCCCTATCGCACTCTACAGGGGCAGGCTTGAGGGAGCACGATGGCAATAGTTTCTTCAAATACCTATTCTTTAAATTCCTCGCATGGCCTGTTCCCTCTTAATGGGGCCGAATGATTCTGGAGTGGCGACCGCGTACCGGAAAGCACGGCGTTAGGGCCTGCCGCAAGGTGGACCGATGACCAGGTGAGGGTTACGGGAATCTGATGAATGCAAGACGCACAGGGCCGGTCGTTACGGCGTCACTTGGGGCAGGCCTGTGTCCAGTTGTGGACGTCTTGCGGTTGAAATAATGATATACCAATGTTAGTGTAGTTTTCAACCAGTGAAAACATTTTCGTGATTGCATCAGAATTGCCTGAGATTTGTTTCCAAAAACAAATGTACCATTTTACGTCTTCAGATGTAGCATTGAAAACTAAAACAGATTAAATAAGAAAACGTCATGTCACTAAGAAGAGTTCTCACGGAAAATAACTTGACAAGTTCGGGCCGCGCCGCAGGTAAGTAGAAGTGTCAATAAGGTCAAGGGTCCTTTAGTTATTTCTGGCCATTGAACTTCCAAGTGCTATGGCTGGAGATATCTTTGGTTAGAGAAAATTGCGACTTATTGGCATTTAATCTATAAAGGCTTTTTACTAGTTTCTATCTGCGGCTTCACATCAAAAACTATCGCAAGGGAGCATATTCCCGAGTTTAAAGGTATCCCATGTCCTATTTCAGGACATGGTCTACTCGTGTGCCCAGTTTTATTCCAATCCTTTCAGCAGTTAAGGCGCTATTAGCTGCCAACGACCTTGAGTGATTAGCTTGCGTGTTCTGCGCTGAGCTCACGTAACGTGTCGTATGTCCACCCAGTAATAGGACTCGCACATCAAGGAGCGCTGTCCGTAATTAGACGCATTATTAATTTATTACACATAAAACAACAAGTATTAAACTAAAACACTGAGACTAAATTACAAATATTTAAATTATCTTTAAAATGGTGAAGGTTTCATAAAAATACCCTTTATTGTTTTTGCGTGATTCTCAATTTTTTATCCGAGTTAGACATAACTTTACAAATTAATTACACTATGTTATAAGAATATAATTTCAAATATTCTGAGATAAAATTACGAACGGAATTGTCTAGAGTAACATATATTTTTCTCAAAGAAAGAAAACAAGTCGTTTAGACGTGATGTTCAATTAAAAACCATTAAAAGTCGGATAACTGCGTTACTTTCGTTACTTTCGTATAATATATGTTAATATCAGTATGGATAATATATAGGATATATAAAGACAGTTTCTGAAGCCACATATTCTACCCATTATTTGGATATTTTTTTTTCCACTAGACCATACCTGGGAATCCACTGCTTCTGGATACATTGAAGGTCAAAGTCGCAATTTTTTACTTTTTTAGGAAAATGTATTCCAAGTGTTATTATTAAACAAACATTACCTGAATTTTAGATTTTTCTTAACAAATTACGAATTAAAAGTTGAAAAACTCAATGAATATCAAACGTATTCGACAAGTACCTACGCGGCTTAGAGCGAAGGGGTGGGGCTTAACTCCGCTTGCCTGGGTTTGCATTACATTGCGCGCAATAAAAAATAGCTTTTCGCACCGGAACAGCTGCTCAAACTTTATCAAGCGCAAGTTCGATTGTGTATGGGGTACTGCTCTCATCTTTGGCACGGATCTGCCAGATACCAGCTTGATGCCAATGAGACAATTGTGAAACGAGCCAAGAGGATCTATGGCAATGATGGGCTGGTTGAGTCGAAGTAATTGCATAATTTGATTCCGCCAAGCCCGTTCCATCATCGGACCAAAAGACGTACGGCGATGCGCCATCGGTACATGGTGAACATGCCATCTACACGCACAAAACGTTTCGAGAACACATTCATTGTGCTTACCTGCAGCTAGGGAGTGGAATTCCATGCCGAAGTCTGTGTTTTCTGATAGCTACAACCTGGCAGTCTTTAAATCAAGAGTGAATAGGTTACGTCTAGGCGTGCTATATCTTCGACCACATCATGGCTAACCATCAGGTGAGATAGTGGTCAAACGCGTGCATATCAACAATAAAAAAAAATATGTGATGTGTGTTTTTACACCATACATAATAACAGTATGGATAATAATATATTATAGTATGGATTGCATGAATCCTCCTCGACCTTCATATCATAATGCTGACCAATTGATTCAGTTCACATTCCTTATTCATAAATGAACCAGGGTACGTCCAATGAATAAATAAAAAGCAACCGAACAGATGATCAGTCACCACACCGTTTGGTACACCAGCTACTGCCAGCGGCTTCGCCCGCGTGAATATCGAAGATCATCCCAAAGGAACACGTGAGAAAATGTCGGGAGGAAAGTCTTGTGTAGGTAGTTGGGGAAGGCCAAAGAAACGATGGTTGGACTGTGTGAAAGAGGATATGGGTAAAAAGGGGGGTGACTACAGAGATGACGACTAATAGAGGAGTATGGAAGAAAAAGACATGTTGCGCCGACCCCAAATAAATTGGGATAAGGGCAGGAGAATTATATGATCCCAAAGGAACACGTCCCTGGTATCAGAAAGTATCTTAACAGAGTATTATCTATCTCTGTGCCAAATTTAGTCCAAATCCGTTAAGCTATTTTGGCATGATTGAGTAATACAAGCATTCATCGATCCAAACTTGGGCCTAAGACTGTGAAAGGTTATATACGGAACATCATTGGACATTAAATGAAGCAGGATCTTTAAAATGTGTGAGTGACCTTGACGAACGTAACGATGACGTATCGGCTTCTCATTTTCTCTATGTGAGCTTATTTCGCGTGTATAGATACAAGCCGGCTTCTCATTCCGGTACTTCAGATTGCTGGATTTTGACACTCCGTCTATAACCTTTCATAGTCTAAGGTCCCTGGTATCAAAATGTATCTTAACAGACTATTATCTATCTCTGTGCCAAATTTCATCCAGATACGTTGAGCTGTTCTGGCGTGATTGAGTGTCAGACATCCATCGATCCAAACTTGCGCTTTTATAATATACTAGCACTTCGCCTGCGACTTTGTCCGCGTGTATTTCAAAAATTGATTGGCTTTCTATTGGTAAAAGAATTTTCAAAATCGGTTCAGTCGATTCAGAGATTAACCCTTAGAACCTCACAAACTTTTCCTCTTTATAATATTAATATAGATGTAAGAAATAAGAAGATTCTTGCTCTATCTTACGAATGCGATTTGATAGTGGTTGTGTGTGTAGATTCAAGTTCTGAATGTTTCTGTGTGCATAAGCTATTTTTAACCGACTTCGCAAAAAGGAGGAGGTTCTATGTTCGACTGTGTATGTTTTTTTTTTATGTATGTCCACTGATTTCTGTGTCAGTTGTGGATCGATTTTCAAAATTATGTGACGATTAAATGACGTAACTTTAATATTTAGTTTTAGTTCTGGGGTATAACAACTCATTATCTTCCTGCCCTTATCCCATGTTACTTGGGGTCGGCGCAACACGTTTTTTTCTTCCATTCTGTCCTGTCAGCCGTCACGCTATCACTAACTCCCTTTTCTTTCATATCACTCCTCACACAATCCATCCATCTTTTCTTTGGCCTCCCTCTCCCTCTACATCCATCCACATTTATATTCATTACTCTTTTGGTTACATATGTTTCATCCCTCCTCTTCAAATGACCATACCAAGACAAGCGGTTCCCTTACTACTTTTCTGTGTAATGTACTCATTTCTCACTTTATCCATTCTCGTTACTCCACACATCCATCTCAGCAACCGACTTCCAAAAAAGAAAATACACGTCTAGTTGAAAAATAACTTTAATTTCGGAAGTCGGTGTCAATTTACAGAAGAAATAAAATACAAATACCGACTGCCGAAATTAAAGATTATTTCAATTTTAAGTGTATTTTTTTTTGAAAGTCGGTTTTCTATGACGCCGAGCGCTCCGTGCATAAAAAATGTGTATGTGAACCAACAAAAACATACAAGGCCAATCTGCCTTGATGAGATAGAACAACTGACTACACTGTACAAACAAAACACTGCCATTACTATAAACATACACTAAAGGCCACAAAAAATGACTCACGAATGCACCATAACATACGCCGTACACTGCCCGCCACTAAAACTGGTACAAATGCGTGCAACTCAAAGCATTGGAATGTCAACGCGGGTGGTGATTGACAATTGACCTTTTAAGGAGACGCTTGAACATCAGTGTAAACATGACCCGAGGTTTGTATGAAGGATTTAGAAAAGTATGGGCTTTGTAAATAATGTGAGCGTATTGTAAATAGACTTATTTGAATTGCTGTTTGTGAATATTTTAGGTTGCGAATATTTATTTGCTGATCTTTGAGAAAGCTTGACTATGTTTTCCGTAGCACGTGTCTTCAGCGAAAAGTAGAATTTCACTTAAAAGGGATCACGGGAGTTCCCTGATAAGAAAAACGACTCACAAATCACAGTGTCTCAATTCATGACAAATTCTTTAGGAACCGAAGGAATTAAAATCCCAGACACAATACATCCATTTAACTCTAAACACACACAAACAAACAATAAAAAACGCATAAAACAATAACTCCAAAATTATTTATGCGAGCCCCGTCGCCATTTTATGACCCCTTTACTAGGAACACATAGACACCGACTTGACCTTAAGGAACGTCAAATTGACATTCAAAACTCGCACGCATTCCTTTAGAAGAAAAAGTTATGTGTGTATGCGCCGGCTTGGGATAGTAAAAGCTGGATATGAATCATGGTGGCTTCTGAATTCAAATTTTTTGATGTACAACCAATCTGCCTAGGCTTTTCTCAACTACTCATAAGTTAGGGTCGCCTTCATCGGGACACGTAGCTAAATACCAGTACCTACTTTACATGGAGTGACTGCATGTCTGACCTTCACAATCCAGTAACTGGGTAACACGACACCGCGTGGTAAGACTGGTGTCTGAATTCCTGGCTTATGGCTATCCGTAACGATTGTCAAAGACCTACAAATGGCAGCCGGGACCAACGGCTTTCCAAGGCACGGAGGAATCATAATAAATTAATCCATAGACCAAACTCGACAAGCGTTTTTTTAACCTTGAAGAAGACTTCGATCCTATCGGCTGTTTTTAGTGGGTTTCATACCCCAAAGGTCAAAATGGAGCCCTATTGTTGTCACTCACCTGTCCGTCTGTCTGTCTGTCCGTCCGTCGTCTGTCACAAAATTTTGTGAAGATTTTTTTAGTTTCCCATTGACCTATGAACTTGAAATTTGGTGATAATGTTTATTAGAACGTACTAACAAATACCAATATTTGGTACGGAACCCTTAATGTGCGAAATTCGACACGCACTTGGCCAGTTTTATTTTTGGCCACAAGCTCACAACATATATTGACCATTTATTGACAATTCGGAAGGAATTTCAAAACAAATTAAATGTATAGCGCGGTCTCGGACTGCATAGAAAAGAAAGAGATGCACAATGACACAATGCTTGCAATTTTTTATAAAATATGAAGCATTTTATCGATTTACAGCTGAGTATTAAAAATGTAAAACAACAAAGTTTTTCAAAACGATTCAGGATTTTTTTTGAAAAGGTCAAAGTTAAAGATAAGTTTGAAGATCATTTTTATAACGAAAATTTTATTTTGAAACGTAGTTCTGAACCAAAAAAAAAATCTCTGAAATTTAGTCAATCTTTTTTCTGCCGCTTCAAAATAATGACTACAGATAAATTGGGATAAGGGCAGGAGAACGATGATGAGCTTCAAACTAAATAAATTTGGCTAAAAAAGTATTTTATAAAACCAACAATTTGTGAGTTATCTGCGAATGTCATCGTCTTAACAAACCTTTGTCTATAAACAGTTAAGTTTTGCTATTAAAGGTTAGATTCCAAACGGGATCGTTGCTAAATATGTGAGCGGATGAGGCTTTGTAAGTACGGGAAGTATTAAATCCTTGTTTAGATATTTATCGCGTTTGGTCTATCATACTGATTTTGAAGATGGTTTTGGTTTTGAAATATAATCTGGTTTGTTTACGTAAATTATGTCAGTTATTTTTATATTATTATTAAATTGCCGATTGCAGGATGACTTAGATGTCTTCCTTGAGAATTGGAAAGAGGTAACACGGTACTGAGAAACTTGGAAGAAATGGAGGGAGGCCTTTGCTCAACAGTGGGACAGTACAGGTTTTATATAATCTGATAGTTGAATTGCAAGCTAGGGGAAAAAAAATTGAATTTCCAAATGATTCCAATCAGAAACTACACTGAAATCTCTTTCTTGATTTTTGTCAATCTTAAGGAATTCAAACAGCACACGCATGCGACATCTTAAAAAGTGTAGTCTGTTTAAAAAAATAATGTGGTATGAAACATAAGCTTGAAAAAAAAAATCTAAATCGGTAGCAAAGTCTATATCAGACCACCAAATTTAGTAATTATAGTAGTGTTCATAGATAATAAAATAAAAATAAAAACAGTGGCACTCTGGGAGAGAAGTGAAAACTTGAACAAAGATGCCGAGAGCGTGGCGCTCGAGTTCAATTGTTTTTTCCCATCTCAAAACTGCACAACGCGCCTAAAGAAGATTTCACTTCAAAAATCTAATGAGATCCGCTACAATTCAAAATACCCGATATATAATCGATTTCCATTCTAATATAGTCCACAAGATGGCAGCCAGTCTCACACTATGAATAACATGTAGAGCATCGTCATAAGGTCCGATCCAGTATTCAAGAATACGCAAAGCACATGTATTTTATGAATACAGTGACGTCAGAGGCGGCCATGTTGTTTGCGTACGCTGTACGTCACGCTTAGCCCTGCCACACACTGCGGTGCGTTAATATTTTGATACTTAGTACGTTATTTTTTAAATTTAGCTTTAAATATGTAGGCTCATTAAAAATTTCCGCCACTGGCAACGCAACTCTGCAGGTTGACCAATTTTTACATTAAAAAAAAAACCGGCCAAGAGCGAGTCGGTCTCGAGTGCAAAGGGTTCCGAACAAATCGTATCTTTTTTAAGTTTTTTTTTTTAAACTGCTTCCACTTCATAGGTTTTCCTGTTATCTTTACTTACGAGTATGTATAGAACTACTTTCTGTATTTTTTTCAAAATTTTAGGACCAGTGGTTTCGGAGATAAGGGCGGAATGTTCATTTTTCATCTATTTTCTTAAATAACTTCAAAATTATATATTTTAAAATTATGAAAATAATATACTCGAGACCCCAACAATGTGCCCTTTCATTTGATATGTCGCACGACACAGTTTGAAAAACTTTGATTTTTAATTTTCCGATTTTCACCCCAAAAGTGACCTCCATATTCCAAATTAATTTATTTAGAGTACACGTCCGTGTTTGGGTCACAGATATTCACGTGTGTATCAAATTTTAACTCTATCGGTCTAGCAGATTCGGAGCAAATTGGCTGTGACAGACGGACAGACGTACAGACAGACAGACACACGAGTGTTCCTATAAGGGTTCCGTTTTTAAATTCGGACTTTCGGAACCCTAAAAACAAACATTCTTGTAATGTTCAGAATATTTGACAAGCCCCTGTTAAAATTCTTTTAAACAAATTGAAATGAACCTTTTTAACAAATTCTGTGAGTTTAGGTAAAATCACAGATTCACGCATATACAAAAAAAAAAAAAACACAAATAAATGGACTACAATTTTATGTCAATTTACCCGCCAGAATCTGAATTTCTTATCTAGATACACGGCAGTGTGCCAGCCAAGTTCGCAAAGCAAAAGTGCGATACACCGTGATGGCGATGACGATACATGTGAGTTATATTACACGAACTTATAGTCAATAACTTTAAATCTATTTGACCTACACGCTTACAATTTTGCACGTATTTACAAGTATACAGGGAGGAAAGTTTCAGCGGGGCAGTACGGGCAGTATTGTACTTAAAGACAAAAATTCAAGTTGGCAGGTAAAAACTTTCTTAGTCTCAGTTTTAAGTAGCAAAGAACATCAAATTTTTTTATTAAAGCAATTGAAGACGGTTGCTCATTATATGAGCTATGATTTAAAGAACTTCGAGAGAACTAGGTATACAGTTGATCTCACTTCTTGTATAATCGGACTGATATTGAGAACTTGGCATTCTTTCACATTTATATTTTTGCTGGGATAAATTCTTACACGCTTTGTTTCGTAATTGCACGATTAAATCATCTTTCAAGTCAACGAGGCGTGATAATATAACACCGCGTCATTCAGTCTGAGACCGGCCTTACATCAAATTAAGTCGCGGCATACAAGGTCGCGATGTTAACCAAACAATGTAAGTAATCACAGATCTTGTGTAAATGTCTCTGTTTGTTAGTACTTATTTACGCAGTAGTGTTTCGCATGTCCGTTTTTAACAAAGTATTGTAACTTTATGTTCATTATTTATTTTCTACCTCAATATTCTTGTGGTCGCTCATGTTCAGTAATCATTGAACATGAGATCCTGAGTTCGATTCCTGGTTTAGGTAAGTTATTGGGTTTTTCCATATGAGATTTTTCAGTAGCAGCCCTGAATATGGAATAATCTGTTTGTCCTCTTCCTTCGGCGCGACAACCTGTTGTGGGTCTTTACCTCCTCAACGCAATTTTTACCTCTTCCATTTCGCTGCCTCTGGCCTCCCTTCGCCAAGATGGTTTCCTACATATTTTCCTCAAATCTTCCTCGATTCAGTCTTTTCAACGTTTCTTAGGGTTTTTCTCTGAGTCTTTTACAGGTGACCTGCCCATCTTAGCTTTATTGACTTGCAGAAACTGACAATCGTTTCCCTATAAATCGGGTTATCTCTATTTTTATGTGTCCGTGTTGATGGTAACAGGTTCACCCCTAGTACATAGTTCTTAAACATAACTGGCTATATTTTGGTGTTCTATAGATACACTTCTGCTTAACCTTTCGGTGAAATGTTAAGATATTATGTCTCTGTTTGTTAGTCTATTTGCACAAAACTGTGTTTCGCAGGTTAACTTTATTTTCATTGTTGATTAAATTTTGTTTTGAATTTGGAATGCGTTGTTTTGTTCCATGTTTTTGGTATAGGGAATTTAATTATTTCGGTTGACTCTTGTTGCAAATTGTTCGTGTTGTTTTCATGTCAATGTTTGTGCCCGAAAACTTTATTTTTGGAAATTAGATTTACCTCAAAATTTTCCGAAAACATTTTGGTTTACACGGAATCTTTGATAAACTTTTATGACAATGTTTTTTTTTTCTTTATTATTTCATTTTATATAAGGACAATTCAATGCTTGTCACTTTTAACAGAAACATGTTTTTGATGTTTACGTATAATGTACCAAACTCCCAAATAAAAACAAACAAGACCGAAACAATACTCTTAATTAAGTTAATGACCTTCTGTGTTGGAACATTAACCAAAAATTAGATACACAATCGTTAACCAGCATAATAGGTAGCTGTCCAAACTTACGACATTAAAAATAAGGCCCGCGCCGCAATTGCGACATGTCGTACACTCGTAGGCGTTTGGTCACCAGATGGCGAAGTGACGAAATCACTATTTGTCTTTAGGGACTGCATTTTTGATTTTCGAATGCACTTCGGTGACCGCACGATGATTGCCGAAGTTTGACGTTTTGACAGCTGTCAACGATGTCACTTTTGAATGTAGAATTGATTTGTTGTATTGTGTAATGATTTGGTTTTGCGATAGTGTTCCTGCAGTATATAGATAGCCTATGTTACTTCAGCTGTCAAGACCAATCTTATGATACCTCATTACAAAGCAGTCCATTCATTAAATGGACAAACATACATACATAGTCTCGAAAAACTTTACCTTCCTTCTTGGGCAATCGGATAAAAAATAAAAGGATGTCTGATACGATACCCATTTGAATCGCTAAGTTGGTAAAAAAGGATAAAATTATTTAAAAACTGCAGTCGACATATTTTACACCCAAATCGATTTCGTGTAAAAAACATGAAATTGATTTGGCTTTATCGGTTTCATTGATGTCTCTAAATTAAAATAGCAATCCACTTTCAAACTTGAAAACGATATAAAACCGATATTTCTAAGACCATCACTAACTTGCAGTATTTGTAAAAGTGAGTCATCAGTTCACACCAATTATAAATAGTATAAAAATGTTATTTTGTTTTTATTTATTTTATAAGTATTTTGAGCTACAACGACTAGATACAAACTGTGTTAACATGAAGGTATCCTCAATCCTACTGCAATGTTTCAACTGAGATAGGTCTTGGTCTCCGGTCACATATGTATCTATTATTGAATCAAATGTAACAGCTCACAATTTAGGACCCATTAGTATTATTGTTTTAATCTGTGGTGCTTGGCAACTGGGTATACCCCAGTTGTAAATATTGCTTTGTGCCTAATAGCCTAGCTTTGTTCTGTCTCCTGCTTGATTAGGAGGGAAGTGAAAATTATGTCTTTCTTACTCCTTCGCTGTTCTTTTCTGATTAATTTCGTTGCGGGACCCAAGACAGTGTAAACTTTTCTCTGGGACTCGTCGAGCTTCATTGCCTCGGCGTTTTTTCTAGTGGTCGCTACTGTTGATTCTAGCTTACAGGAGTTACAGTGGTTTGGGAATAGTGTGGCGGGCTTGTCCCAAAAAAAAGGCCACATATCAGCACGAGCTAAATGAGAAAATCTCATCCGTGAACCAGACTTATTGTAGCTTAACCATATGCATATTAGCCTTTTGACGTTTTTACTTCTGGGATATAGGCCTCCTCTCTGTGGGAGGTAATGGCGTCTTAATCCACCACACGGGCCCGGTGCAGTTTGGTGAAAGTCACAATCATGTCTTTGATTTTTGATTCTAATGCTGGTTCCCTCACGATGTTTTCCTTCACCGTTTTGAGAGCAGTGGTGATTAAATAAATTATACAAAGTCCTGCCTGCCTGGGTTCGAACCAACGACACGTATACCTAAGTCGGAGCCGTTACAGACACATTTAGGATTTGGCAAACAGTCCCAGTCCCAGTCATAATGTTTGGATATGGAACCTTAGAAATTAAAAGCAGAAAAATAAGTGTTAGTCGGCGGGAACTTAGCAGAATTTATACAACACGCCGAAACATACCATTTTTCAGTGGTTTAAAAATAAAAGCTTTTTTAAAATGTTATAACATCGTTGTCGGATATACACGCATGGTATTTTGGTATATTAATAATTGCCTTTGACCGAAAATAAAACTGAAAGCCACAGGTTTATGTATAGTTTTAGTTTGTTAGCGAGAAATGAGGTTTTATGCAGTTTCAAATAATCATTCGACTCATAGTTTTTTGACCGCATTTGTAACACTTTTACATTTGAATCGTTTTTTGACTAGACTGTGATTATGCACACTAGAAAGTGAATTAAATAGAGTTTTAGTGGGATTTTTTCGAGCGAAGTTCATGGGCTGTTTCAATTATTCGCGAATTGATTCCTAGTGGATATTGTGATGTAAAATCGGTGTAGTTTTGTGTCTCAAGTGTCAACGCAACTAGAAAATATGTGGAATCATTGGAACAGGCGCGATCTCGGTAAAATTAAGCTGGATTTTTTTTTTGTAGTATTGACTACCTTAGCGAAGCTTGCCGAGATTGTTGACTCGAAACATTTGCTGCCTAATACTGCAAAAAACATTAAAATGTGCATTGTAATGAAAAACAAAGTGACTGTCTTTTGTATCCAAATTCTAAATATCTGACTCTAGCTAAATGCAGAAATGGTGCGAAGCAAAAAACCATAAAAAAACGTGAATAAGATTTCAGTTACAAAATAAATACGCAGCCAAATATAATTTATTTAAAATAAATCTCCGTTTGAACTATATTGTCAGGTGTAATTATATAAAAGCGTGAAAATGGTTAATAATTAAACATGAATCTTTAAATCACCGCCACAGATATTTATACAACTCATTCACATTCTGGCCTTCTCAAAGAATGCAAAAACATGAAATGCTAAAACCATTAACTCACAAGAAACCACATGCTAACATAAATCAAAAACAGTGACGACTTTAACAGACAGTGCGACAACTCATGCCCAAGTGATTATGTTCGCGTATGGCCTACCGTTAGGGTTGCCCACAGTAAAATCCGAGAATAAACGGAGCGATAAATCACATAGCAATTCCAAGAGCGGTGTTGCCAGTTGCAAGCCATAAAACGTAATTGAATAATACCATGCGTTTGTTAACCGAGATGTAGGGGTAATAAAAATTAAAAAAAAAGTGTAAGTTCGACCTTCGTTTTGAGAATTCCGTATGCGGGTTATTGCAATCATTGATGGCATAATAAAAAGTGCTAATAGTCGGCAACATTACAAGTTGATTTTTTAATGGATAAGATTCCAACATTAAAAGAATCCAGAAAAATTTCAACATTAAAAGAATTCAGAAAAAAAGCCAGCCAAGTACGTGTCGGACTTGGTTCCGTACTAAATGTATTTTTGACTATTTGTATAGCTTTGGGTTAACAAGATGCTTAGACTATGAAAATTTAAAGACTGTAGCTCAAGCCGTATGGCTGTAAAACCTGTGTGACAGACGACGACAAACAGACGGACTGAAGGACACGTGAGTGACAGCAATAGGGCTCCGTTTGGACCCTTTGGGTACGGAACCCTAAAAACGACCAATGGTTCAAGCTAGCCCTGGGTCGAAACTACTGGAAGTCATAAAGTCTGTGCCTAGCGGTGGGATATTACATACTAACAGTAACTAACCAAATCACTCACAATATTGTTACCAACACAATCCTACTATTATTTAAAATCCGAAAGTTTGGATGGATGGATATTTGTTACTCGATGACGCCAAAACGGCTGGACAGATTTGGATGAAATTTGGCAAAGAGATAGATTATAGTCTGGAATAGCACATAGGCTATAATTATATAGTGGGGGAAGAAACAATTCCACGCAGGTGAAGCCGCTAGCAGAAACTATTAATGTGTAATTTTCAACTGCCTCGTTGGTCTCTCAGTGCGAATACTCAGCGTGAGGTCTTGGGTCCGATTCCCGGGTCGGGTAAAAAGTGCTATTGGGTTTTTTTAAATCCAGGTTATAATCTATCTGTGTGCAATATTTAATTCAAATCCCTTTAGCCGTTTTTGCGTGATTGAAACACAAACATACAAATTTATGTTCAATTAAATTATTAGTAGGATAGTTTTCATACAATTTTTTTTATGTGCGAGGCACGAAAAACTAAACTTTTTCTTTCTTTTCTTTTCTCACAATTCTCATATTTAGTTGCTCGGAGGAGGAGTTCGTGGCTAAAGTAATAAAAGCCGCACGGGTCGATCCATCAGGTTAAGCTACACTTGCCGGGGTTGGTCCATGTATGGGTGAAAATCTTTACATACCGAGACTCCTTCGTGCCTCGGAAAGCACGTTAAGCCATTGGTCCCGGCTGACAATCGTGGATCTTTGACAGTCGTTACTTTAAGCCCGAAATTCTCACATCCAGTCTTACCAAAGGGTATCGTATTACCCAGTAACTAGGTTGTGGAGGTCAGATAGGCAGTCACTCCGTGTAAAATACTGGTATTCAACTGAAAGAAGAAAGAAAGATGAAAGAAATCCAGTTAGACTGGAAGCCGACCCCAAGATAGTTAGGAAAAGGCTAGGCAGATTAAGTTGCTACCAAATGTTTGTTTTGTTAGACCTTGGGCAGAGGTTTACCCCAAATCTCCTCAAGAACTCTTTTCCTGCATCAACTTGTACCAGCCGACTAAAAATTATACTTATACCATACCAAAACTTAATATAAAATCTGTTACCTCATAAAATAACTCTAAATATTTTCAGCAAGGTATGCGATGCCGACAAGGTATTTTATGGAGTCGATTTCTCGGGTCGTTGCGTCGCCATAACCTTGTCGCAGCGGCCTGAGACCTTAACACAGTATTGTTAGCAATGGGAAACTGAGGGATTGGGTTATTATGGTGATCGACAAACGACTGAAGTTCAGAGGGCCTTGTGTGAGTTTTTAACGCACTCGAACGCGTTTGCGTAAACGTCAATTTGTACTAAAACTGTATAAGCGCCGCGTGGTGGCAATAGCGGGTAACCTCTTTTTTTCTATACGATTTGACATAAGCGAACGTTTACGCAAACGCGTTCGAGCGCGTTAAAAAACTCACACTAGGCCCACTGAATGGTTGTGGACTGAGAATGTTTGACTTTAGAACGTTTTGTTCGTTTTTTGGATGTGAATTCTTGGCATTGTTTTGTTTTTCGACCTAAGTCTTGCTTATAGGTTTTACTCATATACAGGACAAACATACAAAACATTGATTTTTATTTACCTATATAAATTAGCTCTCCGCATCCTAGACAGTTTGAAAGCAAGAAAGAAAGAAACAATATTTATTTGTACCTCACAATAAGAATACGTTAACTATAAATACAAATAAAAATAAACTGTGCGAGGCCAAAAAGGCTCGTAACACAGCGTTATGCTACGATATTTATGCAATAAAGGAATAAATAACGCAGCGCTGGTATTCTGTTAGGGCCCGTTGCCACAGACAACTCGAAGGACACGGTACAAAATTGCTAAAACAAAAAAAAAATATAAAAAATAAGTATAACTCAAAAAACAAAACCCGTGCATTTTTGCAGACATGCAAAAAGCAAAAAAAAAAAAATTAATAGAAAAAGTGCTCAATTTCATTCATCAGATAAATCTACTTAATCTATGGTGCAAATGTTTGCTACCCAGTTGGAGCCAGGAGTCCGATCCCAATCCACAACTATAATCTACATGGCTGTTATTTAAATTTAATAGTATTAGTAATCTTTTGCTTTTAAGGTCTTGCGGAAAGATTTCCTTTCAATGATTGGTATAAGGATTTGGTGTGATTATTTTCAGCTTGTTTATTTATTTTTATTTATTTATTTATGTACATGTTACGGCTAAAGCCCGAAGTGCGGCTGCATCTAGTTTTACCCGGCTTGAACTATGTGTAACCGGCAGCAGTTTTTTTTTTTGGATCTATATCGTTTGACAGGATTTTGAAGGTAGTAGGGGCTAAATCTGGTAGGGGTAGAGTCCCCGATTATAACGCTACCACTTTTATTTAAAGTTTATACTTACAAACTAAAAAAAAAATTACCCAAAAAAATTGAACCAAAAAAAGTGTTCCGAGCTCGGGACTTGGGGCACCCCGACTTGGATAGGTTAGGTTCGAACCCTGATGGCGAAGTCTAGTGAGTGAGCGAAGTGAACGAACTCAGGCCCCGCCAACCCCTTTGTGTTTATTTTTTTAAACCACTCCGATTACGCCTTTAGTGTTTTGAAGTTTGGTTAAAATAATACGCCGAATGAAATTGGTTGCAACTAGTTCTAGCCGTGAATTTATAGGCTACACCTATATTTAAGTAACTGCTATCGGCTACACCCAGTTCTAACCGTGTAAAACTACCCCGAGTGTTTCCACTGCGAGGATCGCCCAGAGGACACGGTGGAGCATACGGTGGAGGTTTGCCCTGCTTGGGCAGAGCACCGCCGTGTCCTCGTGGATGCGATAGGCGGCAGCGACCTCTCGCGCCGTGCCCTGGTTCAGGCCATGGTACGGAGCGAGAGGGAATGGGAAGCCGTCTCCTTCTGCGAAGCAGTAATCCTCGCGAAGAGGGAGGCGGCATACGTTAGGGAGACTCAACAACAGCAGAGTCGCCCTAGCGCCCTCAGCCGCAGCCGCCGCAGGAGACGCCAGGGGCTGCGAGACGGTGTCCGGCCACCGTAGACCCGGGCCTGCGGACGGCGAGTAGTGGGTAACTCGCCGTCCGATCAGCACCAGGCCCGAGAGTCGACGGCGTGTAGTGTTCCACGCGCGCCTCAAAGAGTTGTCAGCAAAAGGACGGGGCCTGCCACAGCCAATGCCTGCCCGGGGGTTGAGGATAAATTCGAAAGAGTTACCTCGCCCCTGGGCATGTAGGGCAGGGAGGAACAGGGGTGGGTTTTAGTCAGTAAGAGTCTGACACACCCTTCCGCTCCACCTTAGAGCGGAAGAAGTCATAAGATGATTTCCCAACCCCAAAAAAAAAAAAACCGTGTAAAACTAGGTGTAGCCAGCCACACCTAGTTCGGGCTTTAGCCGCGACATATACACAAACCACTTAGAAGAGCAAATACAGATAGAAGAAGCACAAAGGTACAAAAGAGCAAAAGTAAAATCTGTGAGTAGATATTGAAAGCACCAATACAGGTACAGGTACAGGTAGACCAATAGTCTCTTCCATCGCTCTGCCAGTAGGAGGACAAATTATGGACAAATTATGAACCTTGTGCTGTTGTGGAAATTTCTTATCATCGTATTTCTTTCCGTCTTCAAATTTTTGTTACAGGACATGCCGGTGCCCTGTTGATGTTTTCCTTCGGCGTTTTGATAGCAAGTGGTGTTGAAATAAATTACAAAACCTAAAGCGCCAGCCTGGGTTTGAACCCACGACTTACAACTTGTAAGTCGGGGCAACACCACTGTTCGATTCTTTCACTAAGTTCTTACAGTTTCATACAAATGTTGCTTTCTGTTCTCTTGATACAATTTTATTCCTACCCACGTATAACGATCGATACACATTGTGTCGCACATCGGATACCCTTTATCGTATCTATGGTTGCAACAGATTCTTAACCATGCTCTTTCACATCTTATCTGTATCCGATTTACCAGGTTATACCCTGAGGATGTGCAGCAGCACCCTTGTTAGATAATAACAATAAACCGAGATCACCAATCCATGTACCAGTAGTGTTGTTGACAATGACCCAACGGTCAGACCCATGTTTAGCTATAAATGTTTACGCAATAATATGCTATTCAAATATCGCTCGAATGTAAAGAGTATTTTGTTGGATTTTGTGC
Organism: Polia nebulosa; assembly: GCA_951329385.1. Classification (NCBI taxonomy): domain Eukaryota; kingdom Metazoa; phylum Arthropoda; class Insecta; order Lepidoptera; family Noctuidae; genus Polia; species Polia nebulosa. Next base: position 6,798,089 of record OX589609.1, read on the forward strand.
TTGCAAACATTGTTTATATGTTTGTATGTATGGATGGATGGAGAGGGAGAGGGCAAAGAAACGATGGACGGATTGTGTGAGGAGTGATATGAAAGAAAAGGGAATTAGTGATAGCGTGAATGCTGACAGGACTGAATGGAAGAAAAAAACGTGTTGCGCCGACCCCAAGTAATATGGGATAAGGGCAGGAAGATGATGATATATGTTTGTAAATCATATTCTCTAGAAGTAGGCACCTGTTTTTTGAGACAAACTTTCAAAAGACGCTCGGGTTTTGGGGATAAGTCCGGGAAGCGTGCAATTTTTCACTAAAACCATCCCGGGTGATTAGTATCACATCTTTTAACAGGTCTCTTCCAAGACCTGTAAAAGATTACTTAATAGCTCCTACTGTGCAGCGCTTGTTAGGGCACATCCCCGAGGAGAATGAAAAGAGGTCTCCTCTGAACCTCGCTGTCCACGGCAGCTCGTGATCACTCGGTGGGCGAACAGAATCCCCACTCTGAGCGCTCGTCAATCCAAAGTTCCGCCAGCATTTAAAGATGCAGGTAGGGTTTCGGCGTGTTAGGCATCGCCTAAGCTTTGCAGCTTTAGTCTCCAAGTGGGATTGGTGAAACGATCCCGCTTGGCGGCTTTCTTCTGGACCATCTCAATCTCACAGAACGAGGCAACTTAACCACAGTTCTGTCTCCATCAGTATAACCCTCAATACTACTGGCAGAGAAAGATCTCGCCCGGTTCTGGCAACCAGCCCCGTCGCTCAAAAGCCCACGCAGGGCTCCCTCTAGAAGTACTTACCGAACTGATAACGAAAATTCTTTCATTGATGAAAGCTATTGTTATCTTTGAACGTCATACTAGGTCATCATATCTCGAAAAAAATGAACAGAACCTGTGGGGGTTGTGGCTCAGTCCAGGAGAGTTAAGCTACAAGAAAGGCTAACGTTTCATACAAACGATACAAAAGGAGTGATTAACAAACTGTTTAGTCCGACCCCTTGCTTTACTCATTTGTTCAGAAAAAGAGGGAATATAGACTAATTTTTGGCAAAGGCTTCGGTATCACCCAATATCGTTCTAAATACTCCTAAAGAAGACGCTGTCAAAATAATTAGAAAAGTAAAATCTTTTCCGTACCGGATTACAGAACAAACCAAAGACGTTCTTGAAAATAATGAGGTTATGACCCTACCAAATTAAAATTTTCAATTACGATAACACAGAAAGTCACTGGACTGTATGATTACAATCATTCCATAACATTCTTTCCTTCAATTATCCCGACATTATCCTCGATTAGTATACCTAATCTAATCTCTTAATGTTCTATGGAGTCGTTCCATTTTGCGCTCTGCTGCCTGCCTTGCACCAATGGCCTCAAACTGGGTCTCAGTCGGCCATTTGAGGCTTCAAATGGCCTTAAACTGGGCCCTATAACAGTCAGTGTCTATGATCGCATAAAAATCAAATTTAATGTGATTTATTGTGGAAGACTGTGTGGCAACCTTGTTTGTATATTTTTATGGTATTATGAAGTGTTTGTTATCACTTGTAGCTTATATATTTTGTATCGTTTGAGGCTGTGAACGGCGACGTTAGGTGTATTTTATTAGATTGTAAGTCAGATTGGTTTACATTTTAATCTTTGGAATTGATACTCAATTGATTTACGCGTTATAGTCATAGTTAGGGACATTTCAAAATTTGGACATTTCAATTTTTTTCCCATATCAAAAATATACTGAGTTTTATCCCAGATGATTTTTACAAAGGCCTCCGCCAAGTCCTCAGATTTTTAGGCGTACAAATAGACTTCTTAAAACGAGTTTCTAGGCTATGACACTGGTCACATTCTAATAGACGAAGGTGTGATGAACCCGACTGTCTTAATATAATTGTTGCCAAAACAATTAATAATTGTGAATCTTTCCCAATTTAAACAAGTGCCCATGATTGATGTATTGTTTGCGAAATTAACAATACATGAAAAATATTTCGAAGACGACCCACCATTCAACGAATAAGGATTCGGTTATCATCAGAGTTCTTTTAAAAAGATTATTATAAATACCTTCAATAACTTACCACGCTTTTCATAACCAAAATGACAGGTTGATATAATAATAGCAGTCAATTTGGGCTCACAAGAATAATTTGTTTACTTTTGAGAGAAACTTCAAAGATTCCGGCAGCCATTTTGAAGTGTAAGCGAGTTTTTTTTTTGTCACGTAAAAAAGTGTTTAAGGAAAAGTGGGTTAAGTAAGTTAAGTTAAAACACTATTTGTGGCTTGCTTACCTACTTTAGTAATTGGGGATTTGGTGTTTTTGGTGTCGAAATTTTGGTAAATACTTTTCTTATTTCGTTTAAAAAAAACATTGGCTTGGAATGTGAAGCTGTTGATTTGACAAAATAATTCGGAAATCTTACGTACGTATGTACGTAATATGATACGGAATTTTTGACGCCATATTTTAAGTTTCATGCTAAAAGTTTTCGTTTCAATAATATATAAATTAGTAAGTATTTTGTAAGTCTATAAATAGTACCTATATATTTATTTAAACAACAAAAACAAAAAAAAATGCGATACTATTGAAAATTTGTTTGAATTAGAAAATCGTTAATCACGAACTTAATTTAATTGACTTTTTGGTGCTTTTATAGAATTTACTATAGGTAACAAAACTAGATCGAAGCCCTTAATTAATAGGATTTTAAAATAAATTTAAAGCAAAAATATTTTAAAGACATAACTTTTTACGATTATGCAACTTAGTATTTATTAAAAATCCTCAAGCAATAAATAAAAGTATGACATAAAACTTCGGTCATGTTTTATATCAACAGTCAGGATTTATTGCCCAAATGCTCAACATTTTATTGCTTTTCACACTTATTATTGGTAACTTCAAAGTAACTTGTGAATTAAAACCCAAAATGTCATAATCAGAAGCTTACCATTACTTTTTCTTCGAAGCCGATAATGTTATGTGATCGATTACAGGATAAATCTTTCAAAACGAAAATTGTACAATATTAAAGAAATTTCATACTGCTTAGGTAAGCCACCACGTAATTTTAAACACTGTTAGTCCATGAAAAATCTCGTAAAATTGTTAACTCTTTATTTTCAAGAAGCTTCGAATACATATAAAATTATCACATTTGAATGAGATTTATTGAAATGATCACTTCATTATTATATCAAGAGTTTACATTCTTGTTTACTACTATCGGGGATACCATTGCGGCAAATCAGGAGGACGCAGATAATAACTTTGCGATTATGACATATCTTAGTGAAATAAAAGTGGCATTTCAACGCGTATTTCACGACTATCGTATGGTTTTTAGGCACGGGATTGCGCCCACGTGGCCTGCACATGCCGCACCTCGTCGGGCTCGTCGCCGGCGGATAAGAAATGAAAATCCTGTCCAGGTATATAAACCCTTAGCTGAATTTCCGTGCGTTCAAGCGTTTTTGCCATACCTATTATTGGAATCAAGTGTAACAGCTCACAATTTTAGGACCCATTAATATTAGTGTTTTTAACCAGTGGTGCTTGGCAACTGGGCATACCCCAGTTGTAAAAACCCCTTTTGTGCCTAATGGCCTAGTTTTGTTCTGTCTCCCGCTTGATTAGGAGGGAAGTGGAAATTATGTTTTTCTTACTCCTCCGCTATCTTTTCTGATTAATTTCGTTGCGGGACCCAAGACAGTTTAACCGTTTCTCTGGTACTCGTCGAGCTTCATTGCCTCGGCGTTTTTTCTGGTGGTCGCCACTGTTGATTCTGGCTTACAGAAGTTACTGTGGTTTGGGAATAGTGTGGCGGGCTTGTACCAAAAAAAAAACCCCTCAGCCGCGCAGCAGACTTATTGTATGTGTAATCACGTTACACAATGTTTTACACGGATTTTATACATAAGAGTGATAGTAAAATGGGTGTCTTTAATATGAACATTAAAATTATCTTGTAGAAACACTTTGTCGCAATTCAAATGCTAGCACCAGAAAGAGAACCGGTTGAATCCTACGTTAGCGATAGACTATCTCTGACACCATAGTATTCTCAGTTATTGAAGTGTGAACCATAGACAAATTAGTAAATTTGTAATACGGTTTGCCACACGTTTCGACAATCAGCAGGATTTAACTGTGTTCATTCTGTCTCTGACTTTAAAGCTCTGTCGTGAACCAAGGCATTTGATACAATGTGTAAAAAATATGATAATCAAGTCAACTTAGAATACAATAATTAAATTTTCACTATCTAAACGTACTTAAGCTTACAGTATCACAGTACATTTCTACCAGGAATCCAGAAAGTTCCAGGTACACGTGTACATTCCTTTACAAAGCGACAGTAAAGGAGGAAAATGCATAATGCCCACTCGACATGAAATGCAAGAAGCTCAGAAATGCATACGTTAGAACGTGTACCTACATGAAATAAATTTTATACATGCTCCTGAAATTTTAAGGTACTATTTTGTACTGACTACGGAATGATTTTCTAGAATTTCGTAAAATAGAGTAGGTTTGGCAACACTTTCATTGTGCGTACACGTGTGCGTATACAGCTATGGAGTAGAATTCCCTGGCGGAGCCTGTGTTTTCCGATAGCTTATACAACCTAGGGACCTTTAAGCCAAGAGTGAATTAGTTACTTCTAGGCAAGCCTGCTCTATCATTGACCACATCGCTTATCATCAGGTTAAATAGTGGTCATACGAGCCTAACAATGATAAATGATAAAAAAATAAACTCCAAAGTTCCTATATATATTTATTTATTTTTTGGTTACATAATTACATTACGTACTTCTGCTTCAACTGACATTAATGTTTAAGGCGCTATTAGCTGCCAACGACCTTGAGTGGATAGCTTGCGTGTTCTGCACTAAGCTCACGTAACGCGTCGTATGTCCACCCAGTAATAGGACTCGCTCATCAAAGAGCGCTATCTGAAATTAGACGCATTATTAATTTATTACACATATACCAGTATTAAACTAAAACACTGAGACTAAATTATAAATAATTTAATGGTCTTTAAAATGGTAAAGGTTTCATAAATTTACGCTTTATAGTTTTTGCGTGATGCTCAATTTTTTATCCGCGTTATATATAAATTTACAAATTAATTACACTATGTCATAAAAATAAAATTTCAAATATTCTCAGATCAAATTACGACGGAACTATTTCCGTCGTAATTTGATCTGAGAATATTTGAAATTTTATTATTTTTATTATTATTATTTTTATTACTTTTTTTTTTTTTCTAGACTATTCTAGAGTAACATATATTTTTTTAAAAGAAATAAAGCTAGTCGTTTAAACGTGATGTTCAATTAAAAACCTTTAAAAGTCGTATAACTGCGCCGCTAAGTTGCCATAATCTAAGGCGACAATAACTTACGTAGTCCTTATCAGCAATTCTCATAAGTTAAGTCAGTATGCCAGAAAGTATCTACTACCAACCCCCGACTTCTTGATTCCCCAAGAACACTTGCCACCGGAACGGAAACAGCAGTGGCCTATAGGGAAAACACTCAATCTGTTGCGCACCCAGGTAGGCCGCTGCAATTACAACTCAGCAAAATGGGGTTTCATAGACCCGTCAAGTACCCATTGTGAGTGCGGTACCCCAGAACCCAGATACTGGGACTCACATCATCATTCTCCTGCCCTTATCCAAATTTATTTGGAGTCGGCGCAACATGTCTTTTTCTTCCATACTCCTCTATTAGTCGTCATCTCTGTAGTCACCCCCTTTTAACCCATATCCTCTTTCACACAGTCCAACCATCGTTTCTTTGGCCTTCCCCTACTCTTATAACCATCCACATCCAAACACAAGACTTTCCTCACGATATTTTCTTCATTCCTCCGCATCACATGCCCATATACCACGACAACCGATTTCCACACAACTTTTCAGTCAGCGGCGCCATTTTCAGACTTCCTCTTATATACTCATTCCTAATACACTAATAACTGGGACTCACATACTGGTAGGTATATCCGAAATCAATGACAGTTGTAGATATTGTGATATTCTTACACTATTGTTTACAGACACTAAATTTTATAACTGATTGACTGATTTTCGATAGGAAGAATGAAATCAAAAATTGATGACAGCAATTTGCTACAATACGTTTCAACACAACTGCTATAGCCGGAACACTTCATCTTACAGTACTATAAACCAACCGTAAAAGCTCTAAATACATCACGAACCCGTCAAAATCCTAATAATAGAGAACAGATAAGTTTACAACGCACAAAAACGTTTCATCGCTGTCAAATTTGACACATTGTCGATGACAGGTCAAAAGTTTCGACATGGAACATTCACATCTCTATTATGTTGAATGGACAACTCTATTTGCGAGTTAGTGCTAAGTAATGATGTAATGTGTTTTGGTTTAAGTTTGAAGTGGTTGATGCATGAGATGAATAAAAATATACTATGTATTTTGTAATAGACTATTTTTCTATACGGTAGATACTTATTTTGAACTGATTTCAAAAAGGAGGAGGTTCTCAATTCCTCTGTATGTTTTTTTTGTTTTTGTATGTTTGTTACGCGATTACCCCGCCATTTGTGAATAGATTTTGATAATTCTTTTTTTGTTTGGTAGGTCATTTTTCAGAGGCGGGTCCTTAGGAATTTGTATGATAGGTCATACTTCAGAGGTGGTCCCATATATTTTTTATTGAAATTGATTTAGCGCTTTTTGAAAAAAATACCAAAAAGAAAATGTACAGATGACGTTTTGGTTTCCTCCAATTATGTTCAAATTCCATGTTATTGGAGTTATCAATTCTGGCATAACTTTAATATTTAGTTTTATTATTGGGGAACAACAACTAAAAAGTAAAAAAATAAAAAACTTTTTTACAAAATATACAACCGACTTCTAAAAATTGCACATATAATAGGTCTACATATTTTTTTGTTTCTTCGTTATTTTACACCGACTTCCGAAATTAAAGTTATTTTTCCATTTTTAGAAGACGGTTGTATTTTTTGAAAAAAGTTTTTTATTTATAGTTTTTTTTATTGTTATTGTTGTGGTACACTGAAAATAAAACTAAATTTTAGAGTTATGCCCGAATAGATAACACCAATAACACGGAATTAGAACATTTGGAGACAACCAAAACGTCATCGATTTTTTTAAAAAGTGCAGAATCAATTTCGATAAAAATTATATGGGACCACCTCTGAAGTATGACCTATCATACAAAAAAATAATCATCAAAATCTATTCAAAAATGGCGGAGAGTAACCAAAAAAAAAAACACGTACAGACGAGTTGAGAACCTCCTCTTTTTTTAAGTCGGTTAAAAATCGTATTTTTTTCATTTCTTTATTTTCAAACACTGATCGCACTCATAATACAGATTTATCAAAATATATTCAAAAGATTTAAACAAAATTCTCGCCTAAATTATCAATCAATTCAAACCATATCTAAATATTCTGACTACCGATAATCAGCGCGTCCCGCAACACTGGAACACTGCATCGCGGCATCGCTGCGCCCGCGGCGTTCTCGACGCAAGTGTTAAACTGTTGAACATTATACTGCCTGTAATTCGCTAACGTCAGTGTTGGAGTACAGTCGGGAAGAAAAGTGACATATAAATATAATTATAAAAACACTAGCAACCCGCCCCAGCTTTGCACGGGTACAAATTATATACCTAAACCTTCCTCATGAATCACTCCGTCTATTGGTGAAAACCGCATGAAAATCCATTCAGTAGTTTTTGTGTTTATCGTGAACAAGCTAATCCATTGCTTCATATGTTTGAAAGTTTCATCTGTTCGACAAATTAGATTAGGTTATAAATACATAAATGATTGAATTTTGTGAAAAGTATTGCCATTAATTGAGTTTTATACAATTACCTTGCTGGTTACGATTCGTTCAGGAAACTGTAAGTTTCAGGTTTTTAAATTAGTATATTTTATTTCCACCCGTTTTGGTATTTCTAAAAGATATTAACAATAGTAGCTAAACATTCGCTCCTGAAGACATGGGACTTACAACATACATACATATAACATAATATAATCAGCCTAAGATGTTCACACTGTTGCATTCACTCCTGAAGACATGGAACTTACAACATACATACATATATCTTAATATAATCAGCCTAAGATGTTCACACTGTGAATCAGGCCAATGACTCAGGCCTCTCCTCTAGGAGAGGAAATGGGCCGCTAAGCACCACGAGGGCCTAGTGCGAGGTGGTAGATGTCACATATTTTCGATTTTTGATGTGTATAATCTTTCCTCTTGCTTTGGTGGCCCAGTGGTAGCGGTCTCGACTTACGAGTTGTAGGTCGTGGGTTAAAATCTAAGCAGGCGCTTTACTTATAACAAACTCTTCTTCAAGTTTTAACAAACTTAACAGACAGATGTGTTGCTCGGGAGTTTGTTGCACCACTTCGTCTTCCCAGTTAAAACACTAGAAAGTGGTGACGGGCGGACGTTTTTGGGGGACTGTGTAGAACTTTGCCGTTTAAAAAGTGCTGGCTCTCTGCCTAGTCTGAATAAATAACTTTTGATTTTGAGTGGTTTTTAAAACTGGTGAAATATGGTGTAGTAAGTAGGTATATTTGCCTCAAGCATAAAATAATGTTGTGTTATACTATGTCGAGGACGCACGTTACATCAAGGGGTCAATTATAATCGATAACCATCTCCCTATCACTATGAAGGCATTGACCTCTTCTTTTTAGGGATCCGTGACCAACGGCAGCCTATTACTAAGCCTCCGCTGTCCGTCCGTCCGCCCGCGTGCATGTATCTCATGATCCTTAATAGGTAGACAGTTGAAATTTACACAGAACGTGTACTTCTGTTGCCGCTATAACAAAAAATAAATTTAAAATTTAAGGGGCTCCTCTATAATTGCTCTTCAGAGTGCGGGGGAGCTCCAACTCCATCCTAAAGACCATAGCGGGGAGCTACGAGTCTCCTCTATTAGGTGATGTGGTTCGAAGATATATTTCGAACAACTGCCTTGTTTCCAAATAGATATTAAGTTTACTAACATAGTTATAAGTTGTGTTTCTTTTTTGATTACTAACCCCTACGAATGTTGCTTATCCGAAATAAAGATTATTTTATTTTAATTTTTTTTTTTATCAATTAGAAACGTGTTTTTTTTTTGTTTTTTTTTTTGCTCAATCTTAAAAATGGCAACAAGTAGACGCGTATAATCTAGTACGATGGTACGGTACCCTTCATGCGTGAGTCCGACTCGCACTTGGCAGTTTTTTTGTTACGTTATTAGCTACATAATCCGATATCTTTTTGCAAATTCTACTGATGTAATCCTCTTAGCCGTGGGCCAAAATATAGAAAATATTACTTATAATTACTGTATTGAGCTTCATAAATATCTTTCATCGCTGATTTAATGTGTGCTAACTGCCTCATTGATTCCGTAATCGCAATCACGAATTGAGATTTGACATTCAGATGTTATCGCACATTTTTCTTAGATGATGCTTTCAGTAATAAAAAAATACCCATTTTTTTATTTAAAAACTTCAATCTAAATTCCTGGGTATTTAGATAATAATTCTATTCATGATGATAAATGATGTTTATTCAGTAAATAGGTTACAAGGAACCCTTTTACACGTCAATGGTTTTTGTCAGTTTAAGCTAGATGAGGCCGGTGTTTCCTAGCTGACTACCCTGAGAAGAAACACCGAAACAAACTCAGAGGTCAACGTCTCTTTTAAAGTGTGTACTGGTTAAATCATATGAGAACCATGTAAGTACGTTTATGTCTGGGATGAGCTTTTTGAAGAAAGCAACATATGAATTCGAGTGGACCTGTTCAGACAGTGCAAGCATTTGTCAGTCATCGCGAAGCTCAACTCAGAACTTTGAGGAGCTCAACGAACCGACGAACAATACCAAAGTAAGGACATTATTTCAGTCCAAAATGCCTCCCTAAATATCTCAAAAACAGTACCTACAACATTATATATAAGGAGAGCGGAGAGCAATGGACACTCCTTTTCCTGAAGGGAAAGGTTGGATAAATTATATAAAATACATAAACCGTTAATTCAATTCTATTCAAGCTGTTAGTCCAATCTTCATGTGATCAGAGGGCTGGGCTTTTCTTTGGCCAACGAATCAGCACTGCTATTCAACGTGGCAATGCTGCTAGCGTTCTGGGCACTTTTTCCAGCGATTTTTTTTTTGGGTTGTAAATCATGCAATGACATCTCCCGCTCTGGGTGGAGCGGGAGGGCGTGTCAGACTCTTATTGACTAAAACCTACCCCTGTTCCTTCCCTGCCCTGAGTTCCCAGGGGCGAGGTAACTCTGTTTCGAATTTATCCTCAACCCCTGGGCAGGCATCGAAAATGACAGGCCCCATCATTATTGCTGACAACTCTTTGAGACGCACGTGGAACACTACGCGCCGTCGACTCTCGGGCCCGGTGCTGATCGGACGGCGAGCTACCCACTACTCGCAGTCCGCAGGCCCGGGTCTATGGTGGCCGGAGATCGTCTTGCAACGTCTCCTGCCCAGCGCGTCTCCTGCAGCGGCTGCTGCTGAAGACGTGAGGGCGACTCTGTAGTCGAGCCTCCCTCACCCGTTCCGCCTCCTCCTTCGCGAGCATTACTGCTTCGCAGAAGGAGGAGACTGCTTCCCATTCCCTCTCGCCCGTACTATGGCCTGGACCAGGGCCGGGATTGACAGCGATGTGGATGCATTTTTTGATGCTCAATGAGTTGTTTTCATACGCATTTGTACATGTTAGGTATTATTATTTGTATGTATATATCTTTTAAGTAATAAAAATTCTATTCATATAGAGGCTTCACGCGTGTGGAATTAGTACTTCCCCTAGTCAATCTCTGTGCCAAATTTTATCTAGATCCGTTCAGCTGATTTGGCGTGATTGAGTAACAAATATCCATTCAAATTTTTGCATTTATAATATTAAGTCATCATCATCATCATCTCAGCCTTTTAATGTCCCCACTGCTGGGGCACAGGCCTCCTCTTCGTGAGAGGGTGTGGGCCGTAATCCACCACGCGGGCCCAATGCGGATTGGTGAATGTCACATGTCTTCAAATTTTTGGTTCTAGGATATGGCGGTTTCCTCACAATGTTTTCCTTCACCGTTTTGAGAGCAGTGGTGATGATATAATTTATACAAAGTAAAGCACCTGCTTGGGTTTGAACTCACGACCTACAACTTGTAAGTCGCGGCCAATACCACTGGGCCACCACTGCTCAATAATATTTAGTAGGATTCTTAAAATATTTAACTAATTATACATACAATTGCTAAATGTATATCTATCTACATAATATTGTTAAGATCACACTTTTTAAGGCTTACTGTCAGAGCATGTACACTGGCAGTCTATTGGTCCAGTACACTAAAAGATCACTGGATGTCCTACGAGTCCAGTATAACAATGCGTTCAGGATTCTGTTGAGACTGCCTCGATACTGCAGCGCCTCAATAATGTTTGCGGAAGCTTGTACAGACGGTTTTCACGCGATTTTGAACAAACAGCGTCACTGCTGAGGAGAGTGAGGGACAGTCGAAACAGTATCCTAAAAACAGTAGCAGAGAATGTCTGCTCCCCTATAATGAAATATTTTATACAGAGAATGATTGGTACTAACACTAGATAATAAGATTATTTTATGTATTACTAATACTACATGGACTGCTGTCCGAAATAAACGAAATTTAATTTAATTTAATAACTATTAAACTTTAGAACTTTTATTTTTATATGATACCATTTAACACTTCTGGCCTTCGCCTGTACCACGTCATCACTTCTGATGAATAAATGCATTATGTTATTTTTTTGCCATTATATCGCTCGGGAACATGTGGGCATTCTAATATGGCGTCCGACCAAATTGTAAGGATAACGAGGGCCCTTTATTAAGGATGCCACAGGAATACGAACGAATTGGGAAACGATTTTAGCATCAGTAAAACATTTTAAAATAATGTTTATAGAATAAAATCAAATAAAATCAATGTTGTACGTATTCCTATAATTAGATCTGTGCTGCAAAGTATTGAACTGAAAACTTTTACAAATATTTCTAAGATAGTACACAGTAGAATTTATTAAGACATACGTACACGTACAGTAAAGTGAGGTTACTTTAGCCCAAGTTCATTAACCAACAGCAACACAAACGCTTGGGCTATCACCACTGGTGGAGTTTTGTCCCGCTTAGGCGGAGCACCGCCGTGTCCTCGTGGAGGCGATCGGCGGCAGTAACCTCTCGCGCCCGGCCCTGGTCCAGGCCATGGTACGCAGCTAGAGGGAATGGGAAGCAATCGCCTCCTTCTGCGAAGCAGTAATGCTCGCGAAGGAGGAGGTGGAACGCGTGAGGGAGACTCAACAGAAACGCCCTCACGCCAACAGCAGCCGCCGCAGGTGACGCCCTGGGCATCGGGGGTCACAGGCTGATCTTCGGCCACCGTAGGCACGGGCTTGCGGACGGCGAGTAGTGGGTAGCTCGCCGTCCGATGTGAGGACCAGGCCCGAGAGTAGACGACGCTTAGTGTTCAAAATAGAGTTACCACGGCCCTTGGCATATAGGTAACTGAAGGAACAAGGGTGGGTTTTAGTCAGTAAAAGTCTGAAGAGCGGGAGAAGTCATTGGATAATTTCCCACCCTCAAAAAAAAGGAAGAAAAAAGGACACTGTGCTCCTATTATTTATACCCCAAGGCCAAAGTAACATAAATTACGTTAATTATATATATATTTTGTATGAACAATGTACACTGACAATATTGTATTGTATTGCAAAAATATAAATTAAAATGTTTGCTGTACTTATATTAAATCGTGACAACCCTAATATAAACAACATATTGAGTATCAAACATTACGTCAAATAATTTTCTTGAGTGTACACAAGTGTGTCTGCCTCGCCTCACCCACACTGTAAACTTATGTAATAAAATAAATTTTGTGTATTATATTATGATTTAGTATTGTATCTATTGGTAAAGGTAAATAGACTTTATTTTCATGACGACTCGTTTTTCAATAGTTATCTATGGTTATCTAATAGAGATATGGTTATAATAGAGGAGCTCGTGGCTAAAGTAATAACAGCCGCACGGGTCGATCCATCAGGTTAAGCTACGCTTGCCGGGGTGCCTCGTAAAGCACGTTAAGCCGTTGGTCCCGGCTGTCAATCGTGGACCTTTGACAGTCGTTACGGTCCATCAGAAGCCCGAAAGTCTGACAGCCAGTCTTACCAAGGGATATCGTATTACCCAGTAACTGGGTACTGGGTTGTCAGTAGGCAATCGCTCTATGTAAAATATTGGTACTCAGCTGCATCCAGTTAGACTGGAAGCCGACCTCAAGATAGTTGGGAAAAGGCTAGGCAGATGATCTATATATCTATCTGATTTATTGTTTGATTATAGTAAGGTGAGCAAAGAAACTGTATATGCTTAGTTCCTTTACTTGTCAGACCTCCAATCGTCAATGATGTCATATTAATACAGTTTAAAACTCAAGCTTCTTCATGGTCCAGGGTAGCGGGATAGTTTGAAAGAGTCACCAACGCAAACGGCAACTGAAGGAACATGGGTGGGTTCTAGTCAGTAAAAGTCAGGTACGCCCTCCTGCTCCACCTAGAGTAGGAGAAGTCATCTGAGGCTTCTTCTTGGGCCCAGTTAGCCATGTTGATAGCAGTGTTGCGTTTAAAACTGCATGTTCAGGACTTGGAGCGCTAGAGTGTTCCATGCTGGAGAGAGAAAAATACATTTGCGAAGTTGTGTTTGCAGCAGCGTACTCTAGTGCGCAATCAATTTAAAACCAAAAAAACAAAACGATATAGGAACAGAGGGCGAAGGTACTCCTTCCTTGAAAACTTATTACAAATTTAAGACCAAAATTACAATAATCAGCCCACATTATTACCACTTAAATGCACAAATGCACTATTACAACACCAAAAATAAGGTGACAAAACCAGAATCCTACAAAAGTCCCATTAAATTTTATTACGTTTTTATCTACTCAATACATTCAAAAATGCTTTAAAAAGAAATGTTTTACATAATCCCAGTGCTGCGTCGTCTTGTTGTCGAAAAAACTTCAATGTTGGCCTGAATACCAAGTTGCAGCTCAAAACAGTAGGCCGATTGTGAATCAACGAGGAAGTGTTTTTGACGATATGGGTCAGCTTTGAAGGGTAGTGATGGGATCGTATCGATAGAATTGGGTTTTTTTTTATCGATAAACACAATTGCGTAAAGTTGTGTAAGTGTTATGTTGGGTAGAGTGGTATTTTGGAGTTAAAGGACTTACGTGTTTTGTAATGCAGCTGTAAGCAGAGCACATTTCAAATAGGAACCTCTACTTTGTAATGTCTTTTTACGCATCTTCTTTGATTGAATTCGATTCTTACCTGTGAAAAAGAAAAATATAAATGTTAAAATAGAAACGAACAATGACCAGCCAATCATAGACAAATCAACTGTCTTATGCAAATTTTACACATAATAAATCATTCATTCTACCGCTGAAAAGCCACGCCTAACTAACTAAGAAATATTAGACAAATTAATTAATGTTACAAAAGCTAGACACAAAACGCAATTCATCATAAGTTACAATTCATCATTCGCCAATTCATCGACATAGCACGTCTCTAACTGTAACGAATTGCATCACACTAGCCATCGACAGAGATTTAGAGCGGCGTTACGTTGGTTTACCTAATTTTTCTTTGTGGTAACATTGCTTCAACCGATCTCTCATTGTTTAGCCGAACAATGACGGCTTTGACGCTGTTCTGTGCCGGAAAATTATTAATTGAGGACGAGAGGTCGTTGCGTTCGGTTTTTGAGACCAGACGCCGCGACTCCCCATCACTAGCTGTCAGTTTAGTTTTTTTTTTAGTTTTGATGTTTGCGGCAGAGAGTTTTCTTTTGAGTTTTTTGTCGGTGCATGATTGTTTATGATCAGCGTTCGTTTTGATTATGAAATTCAAGAAGATGAGTACATTTTCTTACATTACTATTAAGTTAATTTAGAGACTTATCTCATCTGAAATACAGATTGAGCATTAAGTCTGTGGTAAAAAAGCTGTGAAATTTTTATTTTGCTTTTGCAGAGATAGGCTCATAAAAACACAGTTTCAGTATTTTGTGGGCATTCGCTTGTGTTAAAGCACAATATTTTAGCATAAAAGAGTGAGTTTCACGCCCCAATTATTTTAAAATGCAGATTGATATGAATGTACGGGGAGTAACACATTTGTTGATGCTTTGATAACGTGTTTCTGTTTTTATTTTGATCTAGCACTTTAACCGCGACTTCATCCGCGAGGATTTAGAAAATATTTAGAGCCTCTATAGGGTATACAAACAAACAAACACATTTTACTTACCTCTTTATAATATTTATTAGTATATATTTAACACAAAGTTTGTTTCATGCAAGACTTGTTTTTTGTTTTGCTTAACTTAGGCTAAATATGTATAATGCGGTTTGAGCTAAACAAATATTAGAAATAATTAGGACATTGTGAACATCAGTCTTCAATCAGTTGTAAAATGAACTTCCCAAAAGATCCAATCACCAAAGTAACCGACATGCACATAATTAGAACACACACATGTTTCAAAACACATCTCATTCGAATTAAGTTTTATAATCAGATATGTTTATTTATTGATATCATCCGCCTCTTTTAAGTTTCCGCTAATGAATCACTGATTAAACTTAGTCGGATTTGAGATAATCAAAGAATTTAAAATTCTTCCTCCCACAGTTTTTTTCATTGAACTTCCCGTTTCGATTTGTTAAGAACGTTAGAATTTCGGTGTCAAGATGATGTAAATACATGTATTCAGATTTTTAACGCATCTCCTAGATTTATGGAGAGCCCGAAACATGCAGCATAAGTGACCTCTGCGCTGCTTCCGACGACGCCGTGAAGTGGCAAAGTTTTTGGGCAAGAAAATATAAAATACCATCGTGCCAATGACACAAAAAAGAAGGAGATGATATGTAATGGATGCATCCATTAATTAACCTCGGCAAGAGTTACTTAACCTGTAAAATCAACCCATGCGACTATTATTACTTAGCCAAAAAGCTCTTGTTCTAATATTCATAATACCACGTAAAATATTTCAGGTATGTTTTCTTTCTGTTATATGCCACGGTTCAAGCGTCACTGTGTTGTGAATTTGAAAACCGTGGATTTTTTTCCATTTCTGTTACGTAGGTGTCAACTTTATTCTTATTTATGTCTTTTTAATTAGTGGCTTTTATCTTTGCGGTTGAAATCTTTAGTGAATTATGGCTTTTCTCTTATGGTCCATAATTAAGGTTGTCAACTCTCAATTTCTGTTCTGTTTTATTATTGATTGTAAATTAAACGTTTCCGCCAATGCAATCACCTATGCTCTGTTGTTTTGCTTCTTGCTACGAAGAAATTAAATTATTTATTTATTTTCATTTCAGTTAGTATTATTTTCATTTTCATTCAAGTTGAATACCTACTTAGTTGTTTTATTTAATAAATAAATTATTTAGACTGTTTTTGTTTTATATCTTCCGTCAGCTTCTCATAAAAAAGTCATAATATCTCTTTAGCTATTATTTTTCATTGATATTTGTTTTTGTCAGCTAGTGATCTATCATTTACTGTCTTATTATATGAACAGACCTTTTTTGTTTAATGACTTCTTTTTCTATGACCTCTCTTCTCATTATTTGAGGTCGGGTCTCCGCACTACTCTGCACCAGGGTTGTGGGTTGTGTTTCTAGATTGTGAGTGGTAAAGACAATGTATTGTTTCTATTCTTTCACATTTAACTCACATCTGTTCCATAAAAAAATATTGGAGATTCACCTAGGGTTCAATCGATTTACTCCGTTCTCTTACAATCTCAACGAATGCATTATTGCTTTACTTACTTAGTTGCGACACTTGCAACCTCCATATAAGTTCAATTGAGACTCTTAACAATTTCGTGACCAACACTTAAGTGCATGGTTCACGGTTCAAGCTTATGGTCTATGACATGCCCTTGGCCAACGGTCAAAATTATAGTCTTGACCCCAATGCCATTCTTTGTGACTCAACAACAGGCAATTTTTTGACAATGTTCTATTATTCTCCTTCTCTTTCGCACTTATTATTGTTGATAGGGATGTGCCAATGTTATCGATATTTTTTATTAAATGTTTTTATGTAGAATATTTATCTCTATCAATCAAATTGCGAAGATGATGTTTCAAAGCATTGGCAATTTATCTAATATATTATTATAAGGATGAAATACTGACATGACATTAATAACTTTGTAAACATAAAGAAAACCGCTAAAGCCATCATTAATACAACTTAAGTAATCATGATTTACAACTATAAAATCAAATAAATCTGCATAGCTTTTAATAGACGTGTATAAAAAATCTTTGTAAAGATAACGAAATTGAAAATAAAGTAATTGGTACAGAATAATTGCTGGTAGAAAACACACACAAACACTTTGTCTAGTAGAAAATGTTTTTTTTAAGGGTTGGAAATCATCAGCTGACTTCTGCCGCTCTGAGCGGAATGTCCGACTCTTACTAACTAAAACCCACTCGTGTTCCTACAGTTGACTATTGCATTCCAGTACCACGGTAAATCATTCAAAGAATTTCGCAACCTGGCAGAATTTGAAAAAAAAATTACTACCAAACGAACCTAAATTGAAACAACATATAAGCAAGAATAAGTTGACGCAAAACTACAAGTTATTACTAATGACTTAACTCATGATTATTCAATAGAAGACCTTCAACACGCAACAACTGTGCCAACAAACGTTTGACACTGTACCTACAGTGGTGTTAAATATTTTTGTTTAAAGCACACGTGGGAATGAATCAGACATTATAATACTGTTTGTTCGATTTGGCAGGGAATTTTTGATGATAATGTTCGTCTTATAGAGGTTTTGAAAGCAAATTTAAAAAATATGGAGAATAAATGAATTGATTCAAAGACATATTTTAATTCAACGATATTTTGCTGAATTAAACAGTAGTCATAAGCTATTTTCAGGATTCCGTACCCGAAGGGTAACTAACTGTCCGTCCGTCTATCGTTTACCGGTTAAGTGCGTATAAAATTCGCACTGAACCGGTTTTTAAGGCAATTTGACAAAAACCTTCTGATGAAAATAAGTTAACGACAAACAAATGTTAACACAGATAATCCCAACTTACCTCGAATTACGACTGGATTACAAACACTACAGTATATAATCACAAAATAAATTCACAAAGCACTGTAATTGAACCTTAAAGAAACACGAAATTCATAAAGAAAGATATATTATAATAAGACCGTTCGTTCACGATGCAAAGTTATATTTCGGGGGACGTTCCGCCATGTTTTTTCTTTCTCTTAAACATTAATCTTCACTTACTTAGAAACGGTCTTGGTTTTATTTTTAATTCGCCAATGTTAGCCCTTAAATTAATTATAACGTTGGAATGGACTTTCTTAAAATTGTACAGGTATGTTTGAGAAGTCAAAAACTTGAAAGCAATGCGGTAATTAGTGAAGGTGTGTATGCAAGTGTTCATAACTGGTTTAATATTTGAGCATACGCACCAGACGATGAAATAATTTAGTTGAGTATTTGAGACTTATTATATTCTATTTCATAGTATTTTCTCAGCAGTTCTGTTCTTAATACGTGAATGTTAAACAGAGATATGTAGGAAATCAAACACTGAATAGGTAAGAACTGTTTTATATTTAATGTTTAACATCATATAAAGCTTCAATATCTTTATATACCAACGTGTACAAAGCTATCATCGTTCTCACATTTTCCCTGTCGCTCACACAATACTGTCATCCCCTAGATATTAACCCCCAAATTACAAAACGACACTTAACTTCAAAACGTTATAAAGTCTGCCTTTTATCGCTACAATAAATCCTTAAAGTGACAAAGTCTTTACGACTTATCCGCGAGCTACTCAAAATTTTGTTGCGTCTCTGTATTAGGATACTAGACTTCACAGTATAACATTCTTTTACCACATATAGATTGTTGCAGTGGTAAATCTGGAAAACTCTGAACCAATTACGAGCCCAGACTGGCTGCGGCACAAACAGTCGAGCCAAATGGGATCCTTGACTCATCAATTCATCACAACCACAATGTAAGTGTGAAGCCCCTTTACATGATAGATCTTCTTTTCCTGCCCAGCATGCACATCCACCTGTACCTTCCACGACTTAAACTAAACCAAAGACAGAGCTATCCAGGTGACTACACGGACGGATGGAAGGACGGACAGAATTTTAGTCAAAAAAAGGCAAAAAAGAAAAATACCATATACAGACGAAAAAAATAAAACCAAAACAGCTCATAAAAGAAATCTTGTTATAAGTTAGTCATAAAATCAATACACAGCAATAAAATATTTTGCGCTGACTTGTCCGCAATCGAAACGTATCGCGACTACGTGACGTTAATGGAGATAGCCACATACAGCCAACGTAACATGACAGGTAAAATGGCACGAATGAAAATGCTTTAACAGCAGTTGGTGCAAAAATATATTGCCAGGATGAAAATAACGACAATCATTAAAATAGGATTGGACCTAGATTTAGTTTCACACCCAAAATAGTTCTCGTTGATAGTAAAGAGACAAAGTACAAATGAAAGTACCAGATTTATCTGCCTCGATGTGTTTGTTAATGAGAATATTTGTTTTAATAAACTTAGAGGCATGATTGTTACTGTCACCGATTTTGTAAATAAAAGAGATTGGCATCTGATTGTTACAGATTACATGGCAATTTGACAGGACAGTTTCCATCCAAAATATTCGATTGGGATTGATCCAAGATTCGCAGAATCAGTGAATGAACCTTTGTTAATACTAGATGTTTCATCTTTAACTAGGCCAAACATCTCATTTATAATAAATATTCGTAAATTTTGAAGCAAAGTCTAAATCAGAAAATTATTACAATACAATCTTCAAGTTGAGGGTCACACAAAAGGAGTTGAATATTATTATTCAGGCTTCGCAATTCTGTATGGATACCACCAAATTTTCACCAGTTTGCTGGGTAAAATGTGCAAGCTTTTTGTCGAGTTTTTCAACTTTTCGCATACTTTATTAGGTACCCCACTCTCCAAGTAACCAATATTCGACTTTTATTGTTTAAAACTAACCACGACACGTCTTTTTAGATAAACCCTCGGAAAAAATCAGTATATATCAAATCCCGTGAGTTTGGAAATATTTCAATCCTAAGAATTCTTATCTTAGCAACTCTTTAACTAAATAATGAATATCAAACAGCAAAAAATTGCCTCAAATCGAAATAATGGCAAAAAATAAATAAGTTGGGCACCCTATATATTTGGTTTGTCAGCAATTTCTAACGCCTTTGTCAAATAAAAGGTTATAGGATCATCAAACAAGATTCGATGGGAGATACGGAAAACATTTTATATCAATTGCGTTTGACATTTTTCTTGTCAGCAGATTGTCAAAGATCAATACTCTGATTGATGCTTCGGTATATAGGAATGTTGGTTCAAGTTTTTGATGTCTGCTACAGCTAAGTTCAGATCAGTTTATTAATTTTTAATTTTTCATAATATATTGTTAGTTTTACTATGTTCTTGTGTGAGGCACAAATAAATATTATTTCTTTCTTTTTCTCTTTATTCATCCTACTTACTTTTGAAATGGATTGTACTTAGTTCTAGCGGTCAATGCTGTTTTTTATGTTTTCCATTTAGCTGATTCGGTATTTCAGTGATAGAGTCATATTGACAGCCAAAGTAAAGCATAATAGTAATACGATTTAATAAATGCTTAATATATCTTTTTCAATTATCGGTAACAAATAGTGATGTTTTAACTATTACAGCGATCACTTTTAGTAGTGTAACATAAATCATTCTTCACTTATGAATCGATATTTTATGTCAAAATAATAAAATGTTTTACAAATCTAGGTACCAAGCAGTTTTAATAGTTTACTGTCAGTCCGTGACTACATTTTGATGAATGAGCACGTTTGGCTCATAATATTGGTACTTCCTAATATATTTCCAAGAATATATAAAAGAAAATATCTTTATTCTGTACTGCTCTTTCAATCATCATCTTCCTGCTCTTATAACATCTTACTAGGAGTCGGCGCAACGCATTTTTTTCTTACATTCTGTCCTTACAGCCGTCACGCTATCACTAACTCCTTTTTCTTTCATATCACTCCTCACATAATCCATCTACGTTTTCTTTGGCCTCCCTCCCCCTCTCTTATCCACAATGACATATTAATACAACTCAAGTCAATGGAACAGAAGGCGGTAAATTTAATATTACAACAAAATCAATAAGTGCAAACATATCAGCCTGCAAATTCCAATAGTAATCAAGAACTTCTAAAATATAGCTTCAACAATCTTTAAATACATTTACATAAACCCGTTTTAATAGACTACTAGAGATAATAATAGAATTGGTGACAAATACTGCGTATCTTACTGATTAAATTGACTGATTTTAACATTCTTGTTTTGTTAACACTTTGTAAAATAATCATTGTAAGCATCTATAGAAATAGATACCAATTTAGGGTATATAAGTATGAGAAAAAGAATTTTTGAAAAAAATCACAAGGAAGATGGCGGGACGAGACAAACAAAATTAACACGTATGATCTTCACAGAAGCCCAGGCCCTGTAGACAAAGTAACATCGCTTCGTAGCGAAACGATATCTAAATTCGTCATCGTCTCTGAGATATCGATAAACATTTCCTAGCGTTAGCGTTCCTTCGTTATCTTTTTTGGCGATCACGATCGAGGCGAAGGCGAACTCTGAAAGCGCTGCTTGTCTACGCATTTGTATGGGATAAACACGATAGCAATTCGTTTCTTTATGGTTTCGTTACGAATTATAACATTGTCTACCAACTTGCGATAACGATGTCGACAGTCGACTGATCACGTGACTTAGCGCGGTTTATGTAATCTCATACATTTTAGTCTTTTCTAACTTCCTTATCGTTTTTAAATTGTTACTTTGTCTAAGCCCCCAGAACTGATACAAATTAACCTAGGTAATCAGACCTGTAATTCAAGACATAACTTCCTACTAACAAACAAACGATTACAATAATACATAATTACTCTATAAAAACATAAATTTTATTCCAAGTTTACCAATAACATCAAAACTACCATAGCTATTCATTTCAGTATGTCCCATCACACCGATATAAAAAATTACAGCTGCTCTCACCGAGACGGTATGTCCCAAATAAGCCGTCGTGTGTGGTGTCCAATGATTGAATAAAACCTATAAATGTAATGATCAGCATCGTCTCTCATTGGTTCATTCACAAACTGCTTGATGTTACTGGAATTTGTCAAAATGATGTTACGGATGTTAATTTTGAAGATGGTCAGATAAAAATGCAAGACCATTATTTATTTTGAAGTCATTACAAGATGTGTGGAATGCTGCGCGACGATGTGACATCCATTTTTAACCGACTTCTTGCAAGCTGAATTATAACCACCTCTTCTTACCTATGGAGTTGTATGTTTACAAGTTGCTTCAGATCCGATGATAATGCATTTTTATGATAAGTATGGCCAGATCTACATTCAGGATTAGCTCCAGCTAGAGGAACTGGTCAACAGTCAATAGGATAAACACAAAATGTTGTGTATGAATTAAAAAAAAAATATTAAAAAATGTTATTACCCAACTGCGCGACGCAAGAGAGGGTAATGTGTTTATCAGCCTATGTATGTATTTACCCGACTACGCGATGCACGGGAGGCTAATGTGTAAAAAAAAGCCTATGTATGTATGTTTGTTCCTTTATGGCATTACAGAGACCAAACGCGTGGGCCGATTTTGATAATTCTTACGTCAATTGATTCGTCTTAATCTTGCGAATGCTACTAAAGACATGACAGTAATCAAAATACAATATAGCGACAACCAGACGCCATATCAAAATAAAGGGTTCAAGGCGGCGATTCCAAAACTATATCTCACTAAAATGTAGTTTTTTTTTTTTAATATTTTCAAATAACCCGACTGTAAAAAAAAAATAACTAAAAAGTTCCAAACAATTCACTTTTCAAGCAGTCTGATGCACTGCCCGGGGGTTGAGGATAAATTCGAAAGAGTTACCTCGCCCCTGGGCATTCAGGGCAGGGAGGAACAGGGGTGGGTTTTAGTCAGTAAGAGTCTGACACGCCCTTCCGCTCCACCCAGAGCGGGAGAAGTCATTGGATGATTTCCCACCCCACAAAAAAAAAACCAGTCTGATGCAGTTAGTAGCATTAAACCAATAATTCAACTTAAGTAACTGCCACCAACTGCATCAGACTGCTTGAAAAGTGACTTGTTTGGAACTTTTCAGTTATTTTTTACAGTCGGGTTTTTTGAAAATATTCATTTATTTTTATTTTACAAGTAACTTTTAATGATGAGTAGGTAAATTTGTAGTTCGATTGCTGTAAGAAAGGACTGATTATATAAGTTTTAAAACTTAAATTTATCAGACTGTTGATAATATTTTATAATCGTAAAAAAACTTTATTGATAATTAAGTTTATTTAATTATAAAAGCTTCCAACCCACATTATGTAAACTAAACCGTTTTCAGAGAAACACTTAACGATAAAACAACTTTTTTGCTAAAAAACAGACGAACAAATTCGTATCGAACGTTTCCAACTTAATTAATGTTTTATTTCGATTGCATCCGATTGCAGCAAACAAATCGAATGGCATGCTATCCAACTGATCTAGTAGCTATAAAATAAAAGAACCACACAACTGTACACACGATTAAGTTCTAATTGACCCTATTTTAATTCATCAAAACCACTCAATTATGACATTTATACCTTGGGCTATAAAGCCTGAAATAGCACTTAACCTAATCTCCCTTTTAAATGCATGTTTATTAATTAATGACAATAATTATGAATAGTGGTGCGCGGCATTGAGACTCGCGTTTGAATAAATTTTATGGGCTCAAGTGTCAATTGACGTAAGTATTTAGGCCATGTGACTATATTCGTTATTATTTATGAGCCAATAAAAACTGAATTTCATGTTATAGCTATCATATTTTCGTACTGGTGCTACTATGACATCATAAAATCATCATAATTCCGGCGTAAGAGAGAGACGGAGCTATACAAATCAATAGTACTATCCCATTCTCACACGGGAATTATGATGATTTTAAGAAGTCGTGGTAGTGGGGCAGGTTTCTCATGAATAAGGTTGCGATTTCCGGTGTTAAAATCGATCGACTAATTGGTACGAAATGGTGATCGGATAAATCGATTATGACTGGTTTGAAATTCGGGTTACCCGTGCATCACTATGCATCTTAAGTGGTTCCGTGTTTTACTGTTTGATAGATGAATGATCGACGCCTATAGCAACTGTGGAAAATACGAGAGCAAGAAGATATAAGATCAAAAGTGATCTAATCGAAATTATGAAAAAGATTAGTTCGCGAGGACTAGGGTGCACCCTAAAACCCAATCTGTTAGCTTTTGTCGATATAAGCGAACAGTAGGCAGGGCCTGCAGTCTCGACGTAGTTAATGATCGCGTTACGACTGAATTCGTTCGCTAAAAAATGAATGTTGCAAGGTAGCAAGCTTTTATGTCCTTTAATATTCTTACAAATTAATTTAATAGTTACAAGCAGTAAAATTTATTTATTAAAATATAAATAAATTATATATCATGAAAAATAGTGCTTACAAGTTAAAATTTACACCGTCTCTGTACATATTTCAAGAAAATCAATTATTTTTTCAGGTTAGGATCTATAATTTTGTCTCGGAATGAGAGTTTTATAACGGCTAGTAATTTAGCGATCGGTAGCTAACGTAAGTTTCGCTATCAATGTCGGGACTGTAGGCCCAGGGCAAATTGTTTGTAGAACAGATGGTAGTTGAGGCCGTAAATTCTGGAGTAGCGACCGCATACCGGAAGGAGCAGGGTTGGAAGGCCTCCCACAAGGAGGACCGATGACCTGGTGAGGGTCGCGGGTAGCTGATGGATGCAGGACGCACAGGATCGGTCATTGTGGCGACACTTGGGAGAGGCCTATGTCTGAAATGATGACGATGAGGGCGCTGCCTGAAATCCCAGGGGCAACACAGAAACACGAAAAAAGTCAGCTGTTCGCTAGAATTTTTGATATACCTAAGCAAACACTTAATTTACCAACTGAACAGATTTTGTTTTTTCATGTTTCAGAGATGACTTTCTAGAAAGAGTTATTTATTAAATACAGGGTGTAAAAAGACACATCACAAAGCCGTTAACTACGCATTCTGTTCGTCTAACAAAGTAGCTTTGCGCAAAAAATATTGCTCGGAAAAGATTGTTATTATTAGATATGAAAAAAAAACTATTTTTTATTGCGCGCAATGTAACGCTAACTCAGACAAATGGAGTTAAACCCCGCCCCTTCGCTCTAAGCCATGTAGGTACTTGTCGGATATGTTTGATGTTCATTGCGTTTTTGTAACTGCAAATGCATAATTTAGAAATTAAAATAAAAATATCGATAATTTAGATAATGTTTTGTTTGGACAAACGTTTAGTAATAACACCTTTTAATTCATTTTCGTAAAAAAGTAAGCACCTTGGAATTCATTTTCGTAAAAAAACAATTGCGACTTTGACCTTGAATATTTCCAGAAGCAGTGGATTCCGAGGTATGGTTTAGTGGAAAAAAATCCAAATAATGGGTAGTATATGTGGCTTTCAGCTTCGGAAACTGTCTTTTACACCCGATAGTTTGACCCACTATTAAATAGCCAGTGAATTAAAAGTCAGTTTGTATGAAGTAGTGACGAAATACCAGCATTTTCTCATACTTTATATGGAATCGCGATTGATGGCTGTCGTATGATGTAACAAGTCGTGATCTGGGTTTTTGCTACACTGGACATACAACTTAGAACGATATTAAATCAGTTTGCTTCATCATTACTTCATAACTCAACTGGTTGTCTTTGCTGATAACTGTTGCATTGATGTGAACTCTAGAAAAAGCATTTAATACTTTGATCCTACTTCTTCAGTTTCAGTAAGTTAGATATATATGAGTTTGTTTTCCCACAGCTGCGCAAAGGCCTCCCCCATATCTTTCCAGACACTCTTTTCTTGCTCTACCTCGAACCAACCTTCGTGGTTCGCGTCCAGCGACCAGAGATAAAATACTTTTCTGTTAGCGTTCACGCTAACGCATAGTACAAAACGTGTAGCAATGATATTACCTGGAGGTGAGTCACGTGATAATTCTCTCCGCAGGTAATGTCATTGCCATACATTCTGTACAAATCGTTAGCGTGAACGTTAACAGAAAAGTATTTTATCTCAGGCCCCAGATTATCTCGCCACGCCGTCCGTCTTTTGAAAATATTATACATACGACCTAATCAAATATTAGGTTATTTGATTAGGTCGTATGTATAATATTTTATTCATATGTTAAAACTTATTTAAGTAAGTTTATATTGTACACTGGAATGCGATCTCTCTCTATCACTCAAAGGTTTGCTGGGAGAAAACTCAACGTTGACTTAAGCTTGCCTTTGTACATTCGTAGTTTAATCCAGTGATTAGTATTAAGTTAAGTTTTGGTGTAAAATAAAGAATTACGGTAAGAGGTGCTACAGCTGTTTCATTTCTTATTTGTTTAATAGTGGTCATTTGTCATTACTAAAATATATGTATGCTCTAAGAAACCCGAATAATAAAAATAATTGGTCTCGAAAAATGCTGAGGATCATGAATGTCGATTTATGACGGCATTATATTTTTATTTAAATTTTGTAATTAAGAATGGCAATTAATGTAGGTGGGCCAATGGCCTCTAATATTATGTTAAAATGCATTGGCTATAGTATTTTCACATAACCCCATCCCATGTTCTTCTGTTTATTTTGCATTCTGAAACGATTGTAAAACCAATGGAGAGTTCCTATTTAAATTCTTCATTATTTAAATCTCGATCTTCTGATCTGTGTCGATTTACTCAGAATCGATATAATCAGTTCCCGTTGCTACCCTAGTTATCTTTCCGTCATGCGCCACACGTTTCAAATTTCGTATTTAGAATCCTTTGGAATAACTTTGCGCGCGTGTTACTGGTCATTTACAATCAATATATCTATGTTACCAACTTTATTTTACCTTTCAAAAAGAAAACATAGATTCTTATTCAGTTGAAACAAGGTTGAAAATAAAACGATGGATTTATTTGTAAGTGTGTTTTATAACGTTGTAAAAAGTTTCTTGTAGTAAAAACAGAATTTTACTTGCAAATGCTCAAAGGTACTCAGACAGGGCACCGTTAATGGGCGCGTATTGAATAAAAACTTTACATCCAGACGTGTTGGTAACACTTGTTGGTGTTAGTATCTCCAAGTTTTATTCCATTCTAATAAGGATCTAGTCAGAATTAGAATCGATTCTGGAATTATCGGTATATTTAAATTGCGTGTTCTGATGTTGTTACTGCTGGGATTATATATCGAGGATACAGATTATAAGCATTTTTAACCGACTTCAAAAAAAGAGAAGGTTCTCAATTCGACTGTATTTTTTTTTAATGTATGTTACCTCGTTACTTTTTACTTACTAGATGAACCGATTTTAATGATTTTTTTTTAATTTGATAGCTGGTGCTTCACATGTGGTCCCATTTAAATTTGGTGAAGATCTGATGAAGAACTTCGGAGATACAAAATGGAACTCTTTAATAAATGATAGCAAACTTTTCAGAATTGCTGCAATCGCATGTCTGTATGTTTTTTTTCACCAAATCATAACATTACATCACGCTGATACGCTCTGAATGGGTATATAGACTTGTACAGTTCTCCCTGATACACTCTAATTTCAACAACTATGTTCAAATTCCCTATTAATTTAGTTTTAGAATGGAGTACAACAACTAAAAAGTGAAAAATAAAAAACTTTTTACAAAAAAAATACAACCGACTTCCGAAATTAAAGTTATTTTGCATTTATTAGTATTGATCTATGGAAGTCGGTTGTATTTTTTTTGTAAAAAGTTTTTATAATAATAATATTCCACAACTATCACACAACGCCATCTAGTCCCAAGCTAAGCAGAGCTTGTGTTATGGGTACTAGACAACTGATAAACATACTTATATATTTCTAAATACATAAATATTATATATAAATTACACCCAGACACAGAACAAATGATCGTGCTCATTACACAAACATTTGTCCTGGGTGGGAATCGAACCCACGACCTCCGGCATAGCAGTCAGGGTCACTAACCACTAGATCAACAGGCCAGTCATTTTATATCTGAGAAAATGTCGTGAAAACTGATTACTAGAACAATGGTGTAATTTATTACTAATACGGTATTTTACTAAAAAAATCTATTTAGTCCATCGGTTAAATAACCAAAAAATATTAGTCACGTATTTTTTGCTTTTCGAAACCAATAAAACATGACAAAGATAAAACGCATCAAAGTTCAGGAGTCGGCTCGTTACGTCACTTCGGTGGTAAAAAATGTCGCGCGGTGTGAAGTCACGCGAAATTTCAACGCACTGTATCACCCTTTTTTATTTCCGAGACAAAAGAAAAATTATGTGTCCCATATTTATTGGTTATATAACTGACGGACTAATTATTTTTATAATTAAAATACCCTATTACTAACTTATGTTATAAACATTATCATAGTAATTAAACCTATAGACGCCATCTTGAGCAATAAAAAAAAATAATTTATACAAGATGAAGACGACAATAAATGAAAACACTGCTAATAGGTACTCATCATTATGAATAACTTTTTCTATAGGACCATTTTATTTATTTTATAGCACCAACCCAAAACAATAAGCTGTTCAGTACATTATGTCAAGTTAAATGCAAACATAAATGAAGGGTACAGAGGAAAAAGGATCATTGTCAACTTTTCAGTAAACAATAACTAACATTGCCATCAAGTGCAAAATGCAGAAAGCTTCTTGTCTATATTTACGAAAAACGCTTAAACCAATCATAGTGCACAAGGGACTCAAAAAAAGATTGTATGGCTGCATCATAGAAAGATCAATGTCACCCTAGTTGCAGAAAGAAAGATCATTGTCTATGAACATTGATCTTTTTTTTCATTTTGACAGCCGGCTGTCTGTCAAATAATTGTTCAATAGTATATTATATACATATATTATAAATATATTAATAAATAATTAAGAATTCAAAACCAAATTACAAAATAAGCTAAAAATTGTTTTAATTGCTACTGTAGTAAATTGTTTAATAAATAATGATACCAAAGTAAATAATGCTTTTCTCACAATGATTCACTTTTGACAATGATCCTTTTTCCCCTGTACCCAACCTGTGAAGCCCCGCAACTCACCGGTGAGTCGGACAAAAAAAAAAAAAATTATAGAGAAAAAAAAAAAAAATCGGCTGTCAACCCGGGTTGTCGTCGGGGTTCAATTTGACAACCCGGATTTGGCCGCGGGGCTTCACAGGTTAAATGTATAGGACAGCTGACTTTTTTTTTCGCGAATTCAAGGTGAGCTATAGCAAAAGTGGTTAATAATGATGGGTGCTGCCAGTTTCTACATTTATTGTCGTACTGTTGCTTCCATCTTGTATAATTTTACTATCTATAATACGGCCACCCATCTCAATATAGAACATCTATAAGGAACAGCGTGGGAGTTACAACTTCACTTATTTGCCACCCACAACCTTCATTACTGATCGCACCAGTAATTTAAGAACTCCGTGAAGTTTAACGATTAAAGAGTAAAAGTGAAATGGATTATGCAATTATATTGTTTGTCTTATTACAGATAACTTGAGCACAAAGAACATACTAAAAATGTTAAATGATACCTGTCAAAGCAAGAGAACTAAAAACAAAACAAAACTCCTAAAACAAGAGGCAAGGTAAAAGACAAACGGTTATAAAATCAAAACAAGAGAAAAAGTAAGAATCAAAACAAGAGGCAAATCAAGTGGCACACCAAAAGAAAAACGCACATATGCAGTTAATCTCATCAACCACAATATGCTATAAATATCTCTTGCTTCTGCAACATTACAAATAAAATCATTTTTACGTCTATAGAACTACAATTCCCCATTTGATTGAATGTAACATTAAATGTTTATTTGTTTGCTTTCCAAATGCCTGTCGTTAAACATCTAGAAGCACGTACTACCTGTCGATATCAAAGGCTTTAATCAGTAGGAACATCGCCAGGATAGTTCAGTGCATCGTTGGTTTGCATTATAAACTTATCTATTGTTTTCGATCTATTTAATCTATTGGTTCTATCGACTCCGCTCCTAGTATGTGCATTTTTAATCCTGAGCGTTGGCAGTCACTTCCACATATTTCCAGTATCCTCACATTCTGAATATTTTATTTAAAATTTCTCAATTGTTACTAAATATCTTCATACAGTCAACATTATGATGTTTTTGGGAAAAGAGATGTGTCTTGAAAATTTAGCCCATCATCGTAACTCATATAATGCCGTATCTCTCACACCTTTATAAATCTAACGCACCATAATAACTCTTCGACCCTAAAATAATTCTCAATATCTACAAAGCCCACGCATGAATTAAAACCTCAACATTTAACTGGAACTAATAAAGCCTTACAGAGAATCGTCCATTATTTCACTCCTGTCAATAATTTGCAAGGCATTACACTTCGTTCTCACGTTGCGCCTGAACAGTTTATAGGCACGGATTAAGCGCATACGCATACAATCCGGACTAATAATGTCGAGTGATTACTGGGTACTAATCCAGAGACTGAGAACATTTCAGGTGGAGTTTTGTTACCAATTTTTAAAGGAATGCTGGTAGTAGGTAGGTATAACCGAAAATCTTAAGGTTCAGTGAAGACGATTTAAGGTGATAGTCTTGTTAACGCAAAGGAAGTAGCAGTTGTTTAATTATCGAGGTTGATCAAAGTCGTTTGAAAGAAAATTAACAGATAAAAAGCCAAAACTATGACTTATATACAGCAAAAGACTCAAACCAGGATTACTAATCCAGCGATTGCGAAACTTTCAGTTGAAGTGACAAAAGTGTTACAACCATTTATAGGTGGTATCATAATAAATTTTAGTATTAATACTGCGATGCCGAAAGCAATTGAAGATTAAATTCGTTTTGAAGAAGCAAAGGCAATTAGATAATATGAAACAAAAGAGAGTCAAATGAAAGCGGAAGTCAAAAGAATGGAAGAAGAAAACGTGTTAAAAAGAGAAAGATGATGATGAGAACCAAAGAAAGTTGTAGACGTTGAGATGCAAGCTTCAGTTAACGAGGTTGAGCAAAATCGTTTGTTAGAAAAGCAACAGCTACTAAGACAAAAATTATTAATAAACTTTATATTCAATAAAAGACTAACCATGTTATTGTGACCGCAGACTGTCATCAATGCATTTAAACATATGATGATACACCTTTGTCTGACCTTTTAGACCACACAATGTGCCTAATCGTGGCCACATTACTAAAACATATTCAACAAAAAACTCAATCCGTTTAACTTTAAATTCAATGTGTGTACTCTCTAACTGAACAGAATAACGGCTAAATACAATGATGGCCATTGATTCGAGTTCAGTTCAAAGCGTGGGTGGAAGCCTGCATTTAGTGTATGGGTATAATGTTAGGTTAGTAGATATTGACCTTATAGAGGTGAAAGGATTGGTTGAAGGATGAATGGAGTTGTTGCATGATGCTGCTGATTGGTTCGGGAGGATGGATGTTCTATATTTGATTGTATTGGAAAGGAGTTTTTGTAAAAGAGTTTTGTACAGGGTTGGTTTGTTCCTTTGAGAATGCCCTATAAGTAGGTGACTGAGGTTTCAACTCTTTTATACCATCAAGTGTAAAGATAATCGATATCTAACATTTAATTTTCGTCTATAATTTTAGTAAGGAACCCTCAAATCTGTATGATCGCGCTTGTTATAATTCACCCAATGGAGAGATTACCAGATCAGGAATCGTAGTTTCCAGCATTGAATATTTCAAACAAAATGCAGACCAATTACGAGACTACACTGAAGGAAGTGGCGCTAACTTATCTCATGAAGTCATGACTAATCGTATTACTACACAGTAAACTGCTAAACATTTACTCACCGTTGACTAACATCTATTTATACAGTAAAATTATACACGAACAAACGCACCTGCATCGTCAACACGGAACACTTTTATATCAAAACACAAACAAAATAACAAACAAGTTGCAGAATGACTCACTGTGCGTACGCGCTGAATACAAGCGAACATTGCAGAATTAATAATTTATTGTTGTGCAATTTCCCGCTTGTGAAAAGGTCGTCCCTTGTTTCGGTTGAAGTTCGCGATTGAGAAATATTAAGATTATGGCAAGGTATTCCTTGCAAATAAGAAAATTCAATATACTAAAGCAGAAAGCAGTAACTGGATGAGAGTAGTCAAACTTGTACAAATAATCGTAGTCAAGTGTATCAAGTCAATACCTAGTAGAGACCAACAATCGTAAGATGACTCTAAGTTTAGATACTGATAATAATGAAACTGATTATGAAAACGTTGGAAGCCAACTTTTTCTCATATACAGGGTGTAACGGAAAGGTGTGGTCATATGACCTATCATCATATGATGATGAAATATTTTAAGAGGCGATTCTGCCCATGGCAATGAACAACTTTAGCTAAGAAAAACAGAAAATTCGCAAAAAAAATAATTGGACTTGGCATAGAAAGTTATCATCAGCTGATCAATATTTGTATGGGAGGTAAAATTTTTTTTTTAGAATTTCCTCGGATTTTCTTGAAGAAAGTTGATCATATCGATAGGCAGAGGCAGTTCTTAAAATATGACCACACCTTTCCGTTACACCGTGTATAGAACGATAGGACACTCATTTAAATTCGATTGTGGTAAGGTTCAAAGCCAACTCAATCATAGTGGCCTCACTATGCTCTTTCCTAAGGTTTAGGCCAAAATATTGACAATCAAATTCACATTATACAAATAAATGAAACCGCAGCTTTTGTTAATCCCCAAGATAATGCGAAAGTATCATCACTCGTCTTCCTTATGATACCGCGTTTATAATTAGCAGAATAAAACCCAGAGAACCTTACCTTTCCACTTCAGTAGGTTTGAACAAAAAAGCCATTGAGTCATCCTGCATTTGTGCATCAATATAATTGACCTTTTACATCAGATCCAGTCATATGGAGGACCTGCGCTGTGTTTGCACTTCGAGATGAAGTCAATGACATGAACCGGACGAAACGTAATAATGATTATAAGGTTGGCATTGAAAAAATATAAAAGTGTGGTGATTGTAAATTCCTTTGGGTGGGTAAATGAGATAATTATGTGGTTGTAAGAAGGGTTTTTTACAAAAACTGCGTAACTAACAATTTTAAGGTTTTTTTTTTAATGATGACAATATGATCTATGGAAAAAGTTACACTAGACAGTTTAATTCGATTTTACAAAAACAGCATATTTAGCACAGAATCACACTGTAAAAAAACATATATTTTACAAAAACTACACAACTGCGTGCAAATTTTACAAAAACGACGTATGTGAACGCAGTTAAGTAGTTTTTGTGAAAAAATAAAACGTCAGTCATAGCTGTCAAAAATGTCGGACTACGCGCAAAGCGAGGAATTTTCTAATTCAATTTTTAAAAGAAAACGCAAAGAAAAGAAGGAGACGATTATTAAAAACTTATTAAATCTGTAAATTACGTATTTCCTATACGTGGCCACTCTTACCTGCCAAATGACCAGGATTTTGCCTTGATTGGCAATTTGAAAAATAAACACACAATAGAAACTCCAGAAGAATGGGAAGACCTAATCAAAACGGCACGCAAACACCCATCACCTTTTGAAGTGAAAAGTATCACTCATGACATGTTTTTTGATCTGAAAAAGGCATTAGAGCCTAATTTTTAAAAACTTGTTAACCAGCAATGAAAATTAAAGCTGCAAGAATGATTAAAATAGATCAAGAATCACCACTTATTTTGGTTAAGTATAACTTTACTGGAGAATGGACAAGAATCCATGTACGGACAAAGCGTCCACTGCCTTTGGAACTGAATTTTAGTCCATTGTACAAGGCTCAAATTCCATTAAATCCTAATAAAGCTAAGGATATTCAGAGATTGAAACATTTTTTGAGTGAACCCCACAAGATGATTATTTATGATAAAATATGTGAAATTGTAGCAGAGGAAGAAGATATTGATATTGATAATGAAGATGTAAGTGGAGTAGAATAATAAATAATAAGGGTGTTTTGTATGGCAATAAACCACTTAATTATGATTAATTAGATGTCTTTCATTGCAAAACTTTTACTTTTATTTTAACAAAAATAACATTAATGCATTTTTTTTTACAAAAAGAACACTAGTACAAACTACATTTTATCATATCGTTCCATAACAAAAGGTATTAATAATAAAAAAATGTTATATATTCAATGCAATACAGTAACATGAATAAATGATTAAAATTTCTAAGTTATTAAACGAAAAATATGGATTGGAGAACATTTTTTTTATTTCATGTAAAATTGTTGCTAAAAAGTTGTGCTGTTTTTGTAAAAAACCCTTCTTGTTGCTTACTAATTTTCCGTACGGAATTTGCTATTATTTATACGATGTTTGAGGAAAGCACAACGAACAATAATAAAAAACTAATTAACGTAAAGCCAAACATAGTCCCGCCTGACACAGGTCCTCACCGGACACGGCTGTTTCGGGAGGTTCCTGTTTCGGATCAGGCGGGAGATGAACCCCGGGTGTTTCCACTGCGAGGATCGCCCAGAAGACACGGTGGAGCATAAGGTGGAGCACCTCCGTGTCCTCGTGGATGCGATAGGCGGCAGCGACCTCTCGCGCGCTGCCCTGGTTCAGGCCATGGTACGGAGCGAGAGGGAATGGGAGGCCGTCTCCTCCTTCTGCGAAGCAGTAATGCTCGCGAAGAGGGAGGCGGCATATGTGAGGGAGACTCAACAACAACAGAGTCGCCCTCACGCCCTCAGCAGCAGACGCCAGGGGATTCCGGCGCCGCGAGACGATCTTCGGCCACCGTAGACCCGGGTCTGCGGACGGCGAGTAGTGGGTAACTCGCCGTCCGATCAGCACCATGTCCGAGAGTCGACGGCGCGTAGTGTTTCACGCGCGCCTCAAAGAGTTGTCTAAAACCCACCCCTGGGGTTTTAGTCAGTAAGAGTCTGAAATGCCCTTCCGCTCTACCCTAGAGTGGAAGAAGTCATTGAATGATTTCCCAGCCCCAAAAAAAAAAAAAAGCCAAACATAGTCCGAACCAAAGAACAAAATGAGTAAACTTTTAGAAAAAAAATCGCGCAGATGATGTTGGAGATGATAGCAATATTCGGAATGTGTTACTAACGGAATATTCGAACGTGATCATAACATAATAATAGTTCGCTAAAATTATATCACAACTATGTAATATAATATAGAGACCGAGAGATACATATTATCTTTACCTTCATATCGAATAATTTACGACTATTGGAATACTTTTACGTATCTCATAATAAATCAAAACAAAGAAACACAGTTATGGGAGATATATATTATTAGTTACTGTCCATTTATTTCGTAAATCTTAGAGATAGGACCACTCACACGAGTGGTTTTTGGTTGAGCAACAGTTGGTAAATTTAGGGATGATTTAATTGCTAGGGATAGTTATCAAGTTGGACAAAAAATGAGCTATCATATTTCCCTTAAATAAAGTTATGAATTAATTAGAGTTTTTTCTTCAAAATTTTAAATTGAAATAATCACTGCTTCAACAATAAACAAAACAGAATTGTAAGCCCTTCATAATTCTATGAATTTACTAAAAGATGTAAGCAAAAATACTTCAAAAAATTCAATTTGATACAATATTTATAATAAACACCGCCATGCGTTGCAATAACACGGTTTTTTTTTTGCATTATGTTATATTTTTGGTCTAAGAATCCTCTCGAGCGTCCTCAGAAGACCTCAAAGTGTCATCATAATCTAATCAATGGTTATCGAACGCTTAGAAGACAATCATACAAACATTCATTTTTTATTTATCTCTAAAGATAGAAGATTAAACTCAAAACATCAAACATCTGGAAATTGTCGCATCGCAATTTGTCGATGACATAATCTGCTACTTTGACCCAAATCCACAACCTGTCAGTAGTTCTTAACATATTATTAACCCTTTAGCACATTGCCAGAACCCATAAAAATCTATTATGCAATATCTTTAAAACAGTACATCCCGTTATGAAGTAATAGGAATATTTTAGTGCTATGAATCAACAGATATTGTAAGCTAAAATATTTCAAAGGAGCTATTCTGTATTTTTATGACTTGTGGTTTTCTTAACTCATTGAAATATAAATAAGTAAATTTGGTGTATAAATAATTAAAGTTGATATTCCACATATCATTAAGAAATTGGAACATACGTACCTATTTCATAATGATTTTATGGAATATTAGAAATCATGCCCCTACCGCAAAAAAAACGTAAATATACCAGCGTAAAATATTATGACGATGGACAATGTAGCACTTAATAAACACAGTTGTGAAAATCAAAATGTTCGGATGTTTGTTCAAGATGTCATCATCATCATCATCATCATTTCAGCCGAAAGACGTCCACTGCTGGACATAAGCCTCCCCCAAGTGTCGCCACAATGATCGGTCCTGTGCGTCTCGCATCCATCGGCTACTCGCGACTCTCACCAGGTCATCGGTTCACCTTGTGGGAGGCCTTTCAACGCTGCGTCTTCCAGTACGCGGTAAACATTCCAGAACTTTTCGGCCCCATCGACCATCTGTTCTGCGAGCAATGTGCCCTGCCCACTACCACTTTAGTTTGGCGATTCTTCGGGCTATGTCAGTAACCTTAGTTCTCTTGCGGATATCATCATTTCTTATTCTATCACGCAAGGAAACTCCGAGCATTGCTCTCTTCATTGCCCTTTGGGTGACTGTAAGCCTTCTGATGAGGCCCATTGTGAGCAATTGTGTTCAAGATGTGGTTTGGATTTAAACAAAAGACATTTTTTGTCCGCGTACAATAGATAAACTGCCGTACAATAATTTTCGATTTTCATGCGGAATATCCTGCTAACAAAATCGGTTACAAAATAATTAAGTACTAGATATTATGATCCCCATTATTTTGACATTTCTCGTTTTGAGATTTTCTCAAAGTCATTTAGTTTAGCAGAAATAATCATTTTAAACAAAGTTAGCCCGGCAATAATGATTCTAATGTTGATTAAAAACAACGAACTGACACACGTCGTCCTCAATGACGCACGTCTCAAATTCATCAAATCATCTATTTTGTTATTGCAACAGCACATTGGCATGAAACAACAGCATTGTTTGTTGCAAATAACTGTGTTGTTTTCATTATTTTAGTGTGCCATTGACTGGAATGTCAGCCGTTTAAGGAATGCTGATGTTTAGCAATCTTCGGCAAGGTACGGCTGAGAAATTTTCTTCTTATTGAGGTGGTGTCGATTTCATGAATTCCAAATATCTGTCTTAGAGCTTGTTTGTCAACTATTGTTCAACAAAGACTGGGAATGTTTTAGATATACAGGATGTAACGGATTGGATGGTCTTTGTGTAGATATTGCTTCTGCCCATAGAAATGGACAATTATCTTCAAGAAAATCAAAGCAATTTCCAAAAAAAAAAGAAATGTATTTTCCGTTCCAAAGTTCCAAAGTTATTATCAGCTGATCAAAATTAGTAAGGGAGGTCCAATTTTTTTTCGAAACTGAATATTACTTGAAGAAAGTTGTTGATTTGTATGTGCAGAAACAGTATCTTAAATATAAGCAGGCATTTCCGTTAAACTCTGTAAGTGGGTAGAGAAAAATCTATGGACAAATTCAAAACTTTTCGACAGATGTATCTAGAAAGTACATAATTATTTAAAAAAAATTCATGCACTACGGTACAAAGGTGAACTTGATGCCTTAGGCATTCTCTACCAGTCAACCATATACATATGTCACACACACATCCTATTTATATATACCTCATGAGATAATGTTTTATTTACGTCTACGTCTATATATAAAATTTAGGTTAGTAAATGAAGCGAAAAATTTAAGGTGAAGTTTTAATTACTATCCCGAGAAACGACTGATAAATATGGGAACTTACTATATCAAATCTATCTTTTCAAATTCACGATTTGATACAGTTTGAAGAATACGGTAGGTTGTTTAGATATTCATTTAGATCAGACAGTTCACACATTGGTATTTGCCTCATAAATATTAACAAAAACATTATTTTAATTTAAACAATATGAAACACAACTCTAAGGCGGAGGCGGGAAGGGTGAGGGAAGCTCAATCCACGGCCGCTACCGCCGCAGGAGAAGCACTGGGCGTAGGACGTCGAGAGACGATGTCCGGCCACCGTAGACCCGGGCCTGCGGACGGCGAGCAGTGGATAGCTCACCGTCCGATCAGCACCAGGCCCGTGAGTCGACGGCGCATAGTGTTCCACGCGCGCCTCAAAGAGATGAGTGTCAGCCACCACTGACAGGGTCCATCGTGGCCGGTGCCTGCTTGCCTAGGGGTGGCAGATAAATTCTTAACAGAATTACCGCACCCCTGGGCACTCAGGCAGGGAAGGAACAGGGGATGGGTTTTAGTCAGTAAGCACCCTCCCGCTCCTCCCAGAGTGGGAGATGTCATTGGATGATTTCCCACCCCGCAAAAAAAAATTGCAATGAGTCAACCACTGACATAATACTACTAATCCACAAAGATTCTAAGAAATCACTAAGGAAAAATAAGCATATACTAAAAAGGGATCGACCCTGATCAATGAAAGAAATATTCCTTAAGTTGAGCTTGTTCACAATAAATGTATAAGGAATTTCCAATTACTCATTCCTATTTATGAAGGAAAGATTTTTGAAAGAGGGAAGATTATGACGGCTATCAGGAAAATATTACTGTGTGTATTACCTGCTATAGAATGAGATGAGACAATTTCAATTACAATTACGTACAACGTAGATGAGTTCTATTTAGAATATTTTTTCTTTACTAATTTTCAAATTAAAAACATTACACTCCTTCTGGGCCAGTCGGGTAAAAATTTGCGAAACTATAGACACCATCTTTTACGCAACATTCCGACTAAATTACTTCAAACATAATTTTTAATTTATTTCTAACTAGCTTCTGCCAGTGACTTTACCTGCATAGTATTAGTACTTCCCCCTATTATAAATTAGCATATATGTATCTGTATAGTTGCATCAAAATCCGTTTAGTAGTTTTTTGCGTGAAAGAGTAACAAACATACATCCTCACAAACTTTCACGTATATATTAATAGGATGTTTAATTCCAAGTATATCTTAAGTAATTTCTAATTTTACATAAAAAATGTCAAGTATTCGATCTACTTCTTTTTCTGATAATATCAATACAAAAAAAAGAAATCCAATCACAACGTCGTACAAGGCACTTACCTACATACAAGGATCTCAAATTGAAAGTCATTACGGAGGCGGAAAAACAAACGGACATAAGTGCAAAACCAAATACGAATGGGAGAGGAAATCAATCCAAAATTTGTGTATTTACTTGAGCTACCAATCAGCAGAAAGTCGATCCGTCGCAATCATCTATGGCGATGGATTGACTTTCTGAAAAGAGTAAAGGTAATGATGATCATGATCAAGCAGAAATTAAGAGTGATGTTGGTGATATTATTTATTTTAAAATAGCTCTCTACGCTTAGATGATACTCGCACACAAAAGAGAGATCAAGACTTAGAGCCTATAACCAGCAGTGGGTGGAACAAGGCTATCAATGATGATAATAATGACGAGAAAAGCATCAAAATGTCTGCTAAAGATATCGCATTTTAGAATAATGCGTGACAATAAGAACATGCGATAATGACCTTAAACGACATTGTTCTACTTCCAGAACAATGATGATTTGATTTTGATACTGAGGTTAAAGTTACAAACTATGACAATCTAAATACAGATAATTTGTTTTATAGCTTTTTAAAACGTGACTCCTTTTATGAGTCAGACAGACATCATTATTACGCTTTATTTATGAATATTATTTCATACTGAACCTTTGACTTCATTACTTTGATAGCGTGTTTTTCTATTTTTTTCTTGTCCCGGATTTCGTTAAAAAATACCAAAACATATTTTTTTATTGTTATTACAGCATTGATAAATCCATTTTTTATAATGGTTTGCGATAATTTTGCGTGAATGAAGATAATTGTTATATTGTCCGTGTAACTTGAATTGTCTGTAGTGTCACGATTTTCTTTGATTCTAACATAATTTTGTACGCTCCAAATGTTCCAAGAATTTGAATCATCTGAATGAATTTTATCTGTTTTAATGGATTATTTCTTTCACGTTCAACTTAGATTATAGAAAAGTTGGAAAAAACCTTTTAATGTTGTGTTAGAATAAATTCAACGACATTATCTTTTCCTTCTTATTCCATGGTAAGTTTATAATACTATAATAATTTATACTATGACACCTTTGAATTTTTAGATTTTATCTGCATAACTTGCATGGGGGTAAGACACATGGGGAAGCAGAACAAAAGAGAGAACTACCTATGCCAAGTAGTGGTCGAAGTCAGTATGTCGATGATGATGATGATGATGATCTACACAAAAAAAACAGTTTGTGTCAAAAGTCTCGTCCAACAAGTCCTTCACTATTCACAACAACAGGACCTAAATTACCAGACCTGACCTTAATCACTGCCATATTATTTAGTATGATCCTAATGAAGCGTACTCACGGATGCCCATATTAGTACGTTTCTAATTCTGTTTGTATGTCCGTAAGCTTCATTGTTTTGCTCCAAAATTTTTTGTCCGCACAATTATACGCTTCGTTAAGTCGAGAAGACAAAAGGACTTTTTGTAAGACTTAAAGGATTTGCGGATATAAGTAGAGAATCATCAAAACAACTCCTGTGGTGGTATTCTCATAATACTGTACTAACAATATGGTGCCTTAGTTTATGTGGTGTAGGGTTTAAAATTGAAGATACTGATCGTCGAATCAAGATATCAGCAAACAATTGAGTGTATCATGATTGACTTTATAGTCAGTCACGCCCGAATTTATTTGCGTCTCACCAAATCGATCTTCACTTTTATGTCTTTCGTTATACGGACCAAAATCACGTTCGGTATCAGCAAAATAAAGTTGGTACATTAAAACATGAAAGCATTAATACAGTGAATGGTTAATAACGTCTCGATTGACATTAATTCTTCCTCGTTGCGCTTCTGATTTGCATAATCTGTGAACTTGTTTCTCTTATAAAAACTTATCGAATGAATCATGCTATGATTACTGTGCTATAATCACATATGTACTTTGTATTGATAAAAAACTTGAATGGAACGAGTACGCAAAGGTTTTTCTTGGAATATTTTGTGCTTATTGATGCATTCTTGTTCGTGTAGAGTATGTTGTCTTTCATTATTGTTTGTTTCAATGCGGAATTCTGCAATATGATGAAATGATATAGCTTTTCCATTATGTTCATATTCGCACGTCATTGTAGAGTCATCAAAAAGTCTAGTTTCATTACGTCTTCCCACAATGTAAACCAACTCATTCAAAAAACAACTAATAGCAATAGTTGTACCTTTCCAATGAGCAAATTAAACGTCATTCTCATCTGGTCGTATAGCCAGTACTAGTCAATCTTTATCAATCAATAGATCACCTTACTCTTCAACCAAAATCGGTGGTACATCCACAGATTACTTTATAACATCGATGGGAAGCTCAACCCGTCATTCAACAATGAATAATATTATAGACCTTGGAACATAACACCGTGAACGTGCTTCTGAACTCCATTGATGCATCTTATGGCGTTGGCGGTTACGTCAAAGATCTCACCGTTACGACCATTGATTTATAAAGGACATTGCAGTGAATGTAGGCCAAGTATTTCATTTATTTTATTGAATGCAACTGGATTGAGAATTTTGTTGGAGTTGGAGATTTCATTACAAATCTAAATGAATCACAGGTTAAAGAATAACCACATTTCGAGTCCTAGGCAGTATTTACTGCCGAAGATAATCTTAGACAATCGTTCGATGTTGTTAAAGGAAAACTTGGATAGAAAATCTTAAGGCGCTATTAGCTGCCAACGACCTTGAGTGGTTAGCTTGCGTGTCTACGGTGAGCTCACGTAACGCGTCGTATGTCCACACAGTAATAGGACTCGCCCATCAAGGAGCGCTGTCCGAAATTAGACGCATTATTATTTTATTACAAATAAAACAACAAGTATTAAAATAAAACTCTGAGACTTAATTATAAATAATTAAATGATCTTTAAAATGGTGAAGGTTTCCTAAAAATACGCTTTATAGTTGTTGCGTGATTCTCAATTTTTTATCCGCGTTAGACATAACTTTACAAATTAATTACACAATGTTATAAAAATATAATTTCAAATATTCTGAGATCAAATTACGACGGAAATAGTCTAGAGTAATACACATTTTAAAAAAAAAAATAAGACTAGTCGTTTAGTCGTGATGTTCAATTAAAAACCGTTAAAAGTCGTATAACTGCGCCTTAACTCAAAATAGCATGCACTCGCCAACACATATATGAATGCGCAGAAGCGAATAATTCCAATCTGTACGTACTCGTATTTTATTTTTGTTTTTTGCCCCACTTTGCTTGGTCTTCACCATAGCTTTTCTGTTTTAGGGTGGCAAATCATCAAATTACTTCTCCCGCTCGGTGTGGAGGGCGTGTCAGTATCTTACAGACTAAAACCAACTCGTTTTCTTTCAGTTGCCTGTGTCAGAGCCGCGGTAGCTCTTTCAAGCACTTCAGTAACCCTAAACCATAGCTGTACTGTCAATTTAATTTCAGGATATGAACAGATCTTTATTATTAAGTAATGTTGTAATTAGATACTGGCGCGACACCCAGTTCATTGAACCAGTTTTTCTGGCGAACATCGGATGACTGTGCAACGGGACGGTATTAGATGTTCATTCATAGATTCAGGTGTCACAAAAACTCGAAACCAATTAGCTCCGTCCCATCTAAACTAATCTATGAAAAGGTAAATTTGTTTGTAGTTTCTTTGTTTGTTGGTTAAATTTTTGTTGTTGTTTGTTAAATTTTTGATGTTGTTTGCTATAGTTGGTTAAATTGTTGTTTTTGTTGGTTAAATTATTGTTGTTGTTTTGGAAGTAATAAGCAGATTATGAATATTCTTTCACCGATCGAAAGCAGCAGTTTCCCGAGTAACAAAGGCTACTTTTTCCCAATAAAATGCACGGTTCCTTAAAAGAATCAATAGTTCCTATCCAGCTTGTTAAATTATCTAATTAGTCAATGTAAGAACTGAGGCTGTATGTAACAGTATTCAATGTCAAATGTTTCACAATACACTATGAGTCGGTCGTGAGATGATAATCAGGTATCAATGTAATGGTGATGCGAAACTATTCGCGTGTCACGACTGGATTCCTGTACACGTAACATTACGACTGTTCCCCGAAAGAGTAGGCAGAAGTGTGTGAACACTAACATTCTACAAGCTATGTTTAGTGTAAGCAGTGTACAATGTTACAGGGCTTATGGATTTACCGTGAAGCAATTCAAACTCGAAGTTATCTTTGAGGAAATTTTTCGATCAGAAAAACTGTTCGATCTGGTAATGAAATACATGGCTCAATCCCCCGGTGTCTATCTAGACCAGCGATTCCTAAAAGGTGGTCCGCAGAACCCTGGGGTTCCGTCGAAGGGTCACAGGGGTTCCGCGGTCTGTCCGAGAGACGCATTGGGCATAGGACGTCGCGAGACGATTTCCGGCCACCATAGACCCGGGCCTGCGGACGGCGAGCAGTGGGTAGCTCGCCGTCCAACCATCACCATGCCCGAGAGTCGACAGCGGGTAGTGTTCCACGCGCGCTTCAAAGAGATGATTGTCAGCCACCACTGGCGGGGCCCATCGTGGCCGGTGCCTGCATGCCTAGGCGTAGCGGATAAATTCATAACAGAGTTACTGCTCCCCTGGGCACTCAAGCAGGGAAGGAACAGGGGTGGGTTTTAGTCAGTAAGAGTCTGACACGCCCTCCCGCTCCACCTAGAGCAGGAGATGTAATTGATTTCCCACCCCACCAAAAGAAAGGTAATCACTTTAGTTATCAAAATAGCCAGCTAGGGTTCCGCC
This sequence comes from Polia nebulosa, assembly GCA_951329385.1. Classification (NCBI taxonomy): domain Eukaryota; kingdom Metazoa; phylum Arthropoda; class Insecta; order Lepidoptera; family Noctuidae; genus Polia; species Polia nebulosa. The sequence continues at coordinate 6,842,576 of OX589609.1, forward strand.
AAAAAATTATGATCAATTAGGGTTCCATGACAAAATAAAACTGGGAACCTCTGATCTAGACATATACAATTCGAAGTACTGACTGACTGACTGATACATCAACGCATAGCCTCTAAACCGCTGGTCCTAGAGACATGAAATTTGGAGGGTGTGTTCTTTGTGAAGAGTAGGTATCCACGAAGAAAGGGTTTTTCGAAATTCAACCCTTAAGGGGGTGAAAAAGGGGTTGAAAGTTTATAACGGGAGTAGCTCAAATTCCACGCGGGCGAAGACGCTGGCAGAAGCTAGTTATTATAAGGATGAAATAAATAGGTTTTCGTCAAGGAATTTCTGTATCATAGCTCCATGATGTCTGTTCGATTAATTATTTAAAACTAGAGGCGATAAGTTTAGTCTTAAATGAAGTGCGAGTCGAACTTCTCACATTTAGGGTTCCGTATTAAATGAGGGAGTTATCAATTAATAAATTGGTATCTGTTAATAGAATCTACGTAATAAACAATAAACGTTATCACCAAATTTCAGGTTCAGGGAAGTTAAATAATTCTTCAGAACAAAATTTTGTGACAGACGACGGACAGTTAGACGGACAGACGGACAGACGGACAGTCGGACAAATGGACAGACGGTCTTCGGGTACGGAACACTAAAAACAAATAAAAATCGAGGCAATATTTTATTTGTCGACAAGACATATAATAACATTGTACAAGTATAGTTAGGTACACGGCTGGGTACAGAAACTCCAGAAGGGAAAACCATTTTTTAACCCCCGACGCAAAAAGTGGGGTGTTATAAGTTTGACCGCTATGTGGTAGCTGTGTGTAGCTCTTAAACGGGTGAACCAATTAAATTGCTGTTTTTTTTATTTGAAAACAGGTTTTCTAGCCATGGTTATTAGAAATGTTTTATCAACAAGCACTTTTGTGTTTTTTAAATGTTCGCTTTTCTTTTAAGCGTTGGGATTTTTTTTTTTATTTTAAATGTCAATCAAACCTTCTTCTTCTTTCGATTTGGTGGTTTCCTAACTTTTTAAATAGTTTGGGCCCAGAAGCTGGCCACATTAATTGCAGCGTCAGTTGCGTTGTTCAGGTCCTCCACAGTGCAGGTGTATGTGAACTTGGGGCATTCCAGAATGTGATTCATGTTCTGGACGGGGGGCATCGCACTCACATTGGGTAATCAAACCTAGAACCCGACGTACAGAAATCTCGATTGTTGTTGCCGCGCCCACTAGACCAGCGAGTTATTCTCTTCAAGAAACATCTCAATAAAACTCATGTTTTTACAACCATCTGTTGAGAAATGTTGAAATAATACAAACAAGACGGTAGTCAACGCGAAATTCTCACTTTCTAATGTTCGCACATAAACATAATCAAATTATGTCCAGCCGGCATGAGTGACCGCACTTTCGTTGAGCAAATATACCGTAAGGGCGAGGTGCGACTGTTAGCGGGCACGTGATAATTGTAGCGTAAACAGCGACCACATAACTAATATTTCCTTTTATGAAATAACATGTTTCCTGAGGGAACGTTATCAGAATCTGGTATAGGCAGAAAATTATTGTCAGGCAGCAAGTTGACAGAGGAACAGATTGCCCTCCCGACCAAAATTCTTGGACGAAAAAATACTGGCGCTGTAAAAAATAGTATAGTTAACCAAACAAAAATAAAACATTATCATAACTATACACCCCACACCACATCACACCACCACATAGGCTGTAATCCACCACGCAGGCCCTGTTCGGTTTGGTGGATTCACATGTCTTTGAATTTTTGATTCTAGGTCATGTCGGTTTGAAACCCTATATTAATTGGATCACAAGATAGTTTTTCTGAAGAATGCTTTAAGTATTTTAAGATTAGACAGGAATAGAGTTGTCCTACAGAATACACATTTTGCCACTCAATAGTACATTATTATTAATTTGGTAAGCTTCTTCTGACTAATCTGAATACGCCAGACAGTCCGCCAACAGGGAGAGATGGCTAGAAAATTGTGTAGAACTGTGTCCACCTCTACCACCAACGCGACCACGACCGCTCTGCCAAGAGCGAAACGACAGAAAAGAAAAAGCTTACTTATTTATGAAAAAAAAAAACATGTAAAAATACCCCAATCTCCACAACTATTCAACATATATCATTGATAAATGTGAGACAACATACAAACTAGTTCACAGAAAATACGCACAATTAACGAAAGCTAGAAACCTCTCAGCTATCAACGTGACCCATTCCTTCGGGCGCAGTTCAAACATCACTAGAGAGAGAACAAAAACGGTGAAATTCTCGAACGACGTGTGAAAAATGGTTTTCATTTTAAGTTTGTTTAACGCCTACATTCTTATAGTTTTCTGTTTTGTCTTAAGACGTTTTGTGTGACGCAGGTACGTACATAATGACTTTGACCTCATGCAGATACGACGAGACGAGAGAAGAAGACTGAAGTAAGGTTACTTAATAAGTAGGTGCCTATTATCTAGGAGAAGAAGGCACCGGGGAGGCAATCGCCTTGATGACTAACACGCCGAAACCCCACCAGCATCATTTAATGCAAACAGGACTTTGAAATCTCGATCGAATTAGGAGCTCGTGGCTAAAGTAATAACAGCCGCACGGGTCGATCCATCAGGTTAAGCTACGCTCGCCGGGGTTGGTCCATGGATGAGCGACTATCTTTACATACTGAGACTCCTCCATGTCTCGGAAAGCACGTTAAGCCGTTGGTCTTGGCTGTCAGTCATGGATCTTTGACAGTCGTTACGGGTCGTCAGAAGCCCGAAAGTCTGAAACCAGTCTTACCAAGGGGTATCGTATTACCCAGTTACTGGCTTGTGGAGGTCAGATAGGCAGTCGCTCCATGTAAAATATTGGTATTCAGCTGCATTCGGTTAGACTGGAAGCCGACCCCAAGATCCTTGGGAAAGGCTAGGCACAACAACAGGACTTTGGAATCTCGGGCGCTCAGCGTGGGGGCTCTGATTGCTCAACGAGTGAGTCCAGGGAATATGGCGGCACTGTTATCAAGTGCTACCCTGCACAATGAGGCTCAGAGGAGACCACTTTACAGTCTCCTCAGGGATGTGCTCTAATAGGCATTGCACATAAAGGGTTCCGGAGTGGTTTTTAAGATGTAACGGGTCCATGTGCTGATGGTGATCACTGGGTTTTAGTGAGGTAAGTATCCCACACTCACTGTTTTTAACCGACTTCGAAAAAGGAGGAGGTTCTATGTTCGACTGTGTGTATGTTTTTTTTTTATGTATGTCTACCGATTTAACTGTCAGTTGTGGACCAATTTAAAAATTCTTTTTTTGTCCGAAAGCATATACTCCCGAGGTGGCCTCATATAAATTTTATCGAAATTGCTTCAGCGCTTTTTGAAAAACTGAACAAACGAAAAATACGTATACCTACATAGATGACGTTTTGGTTTTCTCCAATAAAATTATAAAAAGGACCCTAGAACTAAAAACCCCAATAAAATGGAATGTGGAATTTAAATATACTCGATATTTAAATTCCACATTCCATTTTATTGGGGTTTTTAGTTCTAGGGTTCTTTTTATAACAACTAAAAAGTGAAAAATAAAAAGTCGCACCGACTTCCGAAATTAAAGTTATTTTTTTTAATTTTTAGTTTATTTTCTTTTTTGGAAGTCAGTGCCGCGCCTTTTCTCGATTTGCGGTCTCCACGAAAGAAAACGTCTCATCATCGGTTCTAAGGTGAAACTGGGCTAGTATCGACAAATAGTAAAAAGTTACGCACGTTTGAGTACACATAAAAATCGGATAAACGGAAGAAGTGGGCAGCATTGAGAAATATATTCTTAAATTAGAGTTAATGCTCTTCAATGTGGAACAGAGTTCTAATATTAGTGTATTTGTTTCTAGAGTAGGTTGCTTAATCATCTTCACGTGTTGTTTTGTTACGATATCTGACTGAATGTACAAACCAGGTTCTTCAAACGAAACTGATATTTTCTGCAGTAAGACTTATTTACATAATGTTACGCAGTTTTACGCTCAATGCGACAAGCCAACACAAAAGGTTGACCTGATGAGGGCTGGACGATAACTACTGCTGGTTGCGGGAAGCACAGGACCAGTCGATGTGGTGGAACTTGGGGGAGTCCTATAGTTAGCAGTAGACGTCTTTCGGCTGAAATGATGGTGATCATGAAGCTCAATCGGTGCAATAGCGCACGGCAAAATGATTGACTTTAATACCTTCGCTGCAAAGGCAGGCTGGAAGCAGAACAGTTCGATGAAATTCGCTGAGGATCAAGACAAACGCAAATATTGCTCTATGCTGATGGGGATGAAAAATTATATATTTGATTTGCAGAGTTATTACCATCCCATTGGTCCTGGTTTTGCGTCACATTTCGCATATTCTTACGGAAAAAAAAATATTTAATCAAACTTTAATAGGTATAGTTAAACAATATAACCCTTCTCTACTTACTGCACCAGTGGGTGTAGGGGAGGAAGAATCCTTAAATTCGTAACAAATATTAGGTAACTCAACAATCTCAGCAAAATAATTTCACATTATTACGGATTAACGTGACGGCATATCAATTTTTCATCTTGTCAATTTGACTAAATTTAGTGAATCAATAAAACATATGGTATACGAGTTGAGGATGGCACTTAAACCTTTGGCCTGCAATCTTAACTGTCGGGCAATAAAGCTTGGTGATATAACCCCATATCTTACGCATTACAACACAAGTTTCTCAAACTAATATTTGCAACTAAACTGGTAAACAGTAGTATTGAGGCTTGTTTAGAAGATTTCAGTTTTTAGAGGAGTAAATTTTTTATTTTTATTGTTGATAAGTACGCGTTTGACCACTATCTCACCTGATGGTAAGCGATGATGTGGTCGAAGATAGAGCACGCTTGCCTAGAAGTAACCTATTCACTATTGACTTAAAGACTCCCTAGAAAAAACAAAGGTTGTAGCTATCAGGAAACACAGACTTCGGCAGGGAATTCCACTCCCTAGCTATACGCACAATAAATGTGTTCTCAAAACGTTTTGTGCGTGAGGATGGGATGTTCACTATGTACCGGTGGCACATCGCCATACGTCTCGTGGTCCGATGATGGAACGTCGACGTTTATACGTTGCCAGTATGCTATGAAAAACGTAGAATTTCAAGATGATAATATTCACTGAATAAATATTATTCTTCAAACAAATTTTATCAAAATCATGATAGAAACCAAACTAACGAAGAATGAGATAGGATAAGCCTCAACTCACGAGAAAGATAAACTTGAGCACTGAAATACCCAGCTACTAAATTATTCTTTTACATACTGGAAGTCCCTAAAATGTGGCACCGAGACTCTACTAATAACTGGAGACGTGTGAATCGAGTTTAAACTCTGCAACTAAACCGGTAACACAGTATTATAGTGTCGACATTGTCAAAGGTCGACACCTATAGAACAGGTTCCAGTTATTTTGCTATGACTTGTAATGTTTTTTTTTTTATTTACAACGACCACACAATTCGTTGTAAAGGAAAATTTTATAATTGTTGTAGGTAGGTATGGTTTGTGGTGGTCATACTGATTAAAGATTTCAATTATGTGGTCATCTATATATTAATACGAGTACGTGAAGGAAAAACTGTCAACACCTTTTTACGAAAATTACGCGGACGGAGGAGGAGTATAAAATTTGATACAGTAAAAGTTTTTATGGAGAAGGACTGCAGAAAGCTAATACTTTAAAAAAATAAGCTATAGAAATAAATTAAATAAATAAAAAAAACATTACATACACTACAATGCCTTTGACACGTCTCGACACAACAGTCATGCCATGTCAGCTATATGGGTATAGTCTTTGACCATAAAACCTTCATTTCGTTCAAACAAATTTAACCGTTTAGTTACCAGCTGGTAACCCGGGTCATCAATGCGATACAGCCGTTGATTACCGCGACAACCCGTGTTGCCACCCGATTCACGCGTTTCATACCTCCGTTATTCTATAACACAAGGTCTTTCATCCTGTGGCAAGCTTCACACACTCGGAATATAATATAGTCTGCCGTTACCAATTTTCTAGCAAAAACATCCATTGTAAGTATTAAAAAAAAAAAAAATTAATAGACGTATTTTGCACGATGGCCGACTGTCAACGGGGCTTGACAAAAATGTTGCCGTTTGACGCGCGCGGTACCTGAAAGGTTTTCGACTTATGGGTGACCACTAGTTATTAAAATATGAAAATATGATGAAAGAAGTTTTCCTCTTTGTGAGCAATAAAAGTATAGGCACCCACACTCTACGTGTTTCGTATTTATTACTTCTTAGAGACTCACTATTCTCAAAATCATTAGGAACAACTTTTTCGAGGAGACCAACATTAAATCACGAAAATAATAAATTGGCGGTCCCGTACGTAGCCGCGTAGGTACGACGATGATTTATGTAAACACTAAATAGTTGATTTAGTTCAAACTAAAGTTTGAGGTAACTTACTTTAGTGAATATAGCTTTTCAACAAAAAACATACTAAAAATTTATAAATAGAAACAATGCCAAATAAACTTATGACGAACGATAGATAACAGTCTAGACATCTCATAGACAAAACATTGCAATGTCAGAACAACAACCTTTGTGTCAACATTAAATTATATTAAGATTTTATTCTTTATTTCTATACGCACAATTATGTTATGATATATCTCTGTTAACAAATTATTAATAAATGAACAATTTAATATGGTTGTAAATTCAAAAGACAATTTTGTAACAACAAAAACTGTTATATCCATTAAAGGAACAAGAAGAAATTTTGCTAATGGAACTCCAAGTAAAATATAGACAATATTTCAAATGTAAATCTAACTTAAACACATGACTTACAACCATGACCCAAACTATTAAAACATAACACAAGAAAATTTGCACGACACAAGCAAAGAATTCCTATTTGTTTTGTAGAACGCTTGCAAATAAGTCGATTTCATTACTTACAACGTTTTCCAACTGCATGAAATTTGAGACACCGTGCAAGATATCACTTACATCGCAGGGCCATCAAATGACACGGAGAGAGGTAATAATCTATTTGGAGTACCTTTGAATGCTGTCCAAATGGTCGAGTAAAACAAGTCTCGATTTGAAGGTCACATTAAGTAAAATATTGCTTAACAGTATACATATCTGCATAAACAGACAGTATAATGACCGTGTAGCGTATATTTCAAACAGTCATAAATTATTTAATAGGTATTTTTTTCTTGAAGTTTTTGCGTATCATTGTATGACATAATGCCCATTGCCCAGAGTATTTTATATGTTAGCTACATAATATGAATGGTAAGTTTTGATTTATTAGTTAACCTCTTTGTGGTAGAGGTGAATATACTGAGGTTCAAACTGTTGCAAAAGTTTAATCAATAGTTAATTCTATCTGCAAAGATTGTTAAAAAAACTTCTGAAAATAGCCAATAGTACATTTGTCAACTGAATCTAAAATTGGTCGGTCATCAGGATCCTAATATTGATGCTAAAGTAAGCCATTTGATAATGATTGCATAAATTCTGAACCCAGAATTGTAATAGTGATGTAAAATAATCTTTAATTACACAGCAAAATGCATAAAACTATGCAGATATTGCTAAACATTCCAAGGATAATGAAATCATTAGCCAAGACTGCAAATTTTAGCACATCCATCAGCACTTAGAACTAACATTGCATTTGTTAACCATTTACAAATTCGTTCCACATTCCTTTAAAGGCTCAAAGCATAGACGCTAAACTAACACTGTTACTAAACGGGAACCATCGATAAATCTATAGATTTTATCCATATTCTACTTTGGAAAGGTAAACAATACTTATACCATAAAAGAGGCTACAGTTATGCCAGCCCCCTTTGACTATATTTTGAATATATTTTCTGTAAAGAGCCACACGGCGGCAAAGGAAGATCACGATTCAGCCATAACGTTTGCTATTTTTGTTCAATTTAATCCGATATTGTTATATTCGGATTTGTAGAGTGCATTTATTTGCTTAGATCTGTCTTCCATTTTGTTTCGAGTATGGAACGATTTTGCCTTATTGGGTAAGTTCAACCCACATTCACCCACGACTGCATCTGCTATGCTTTGTGCTACCTTTTTCGGTTCCTTGTCAGATTGAGTTTGGATGGCAGTAACTCAATTGAGAAACTATTGCTTGTTTATAACATTCTTCAACCAGTTTTTGACTGCAATGTTGCAAACATTTTTTTATTTAAGAATGAAAAACTGAGCTACCTAAAACCTAAATCTAGTCAAATATAATAGAAATTAAATGAAACGCGAAAAACTGTTTGACTAAAAACAGTGGAAACTCCGAAGAGCATTTCCTAAAAGCATCGGCCCGGTGAAATATTTCATATACTTACGCAAAGCATCCTGCTTCTGACAGTAACAGTATTATTTTCATTGAAAAATGGAAAGTGTGTTAGTTTTCCTGATGTCAGATGACATTGTGAAACTGTCTGGAAAAATAAGGAAATGGTGAGAAAGAAACCAAATGGAGTAGATAAATAAAGAACAAACTTATTTACGCTAGGTGAAGGTATGATTGTAGATAAGGATATAATTAGCGACGATGATGGAAATAATATTTAAGTAGTTCTAGGCAATTATATCATTTAAATTAAAGTTTTTAATAAGTTGATACAATATTATAGTCCCAAAATGTGTTGATATTTACTCATTAATTTAATAATAATGTTTTGAACTTAGATACATTATCAGCTCGATGGAGTCAAATATTTAAGTCATCAGTACCTAATTGTAAGCGGTTTATTTCAATAATAATATATTGAAATTGCTCATTTTGTGAGCAATTTACTGTCCACGTTTTAATTTGGGATTACCTGGGTTTACAAAATTAAACAATATGTACTTACAGATTTATATCGATACAAAATCTTTAACAATTTTCAAATTCAAATACAGTGGCTGCAGAAATATGGGCTAGATTCGCTTGGAAAAGGAAACTTAGATCTAAACCGGGCTAAACTAAGATAAAGAGGATTGAAACCAAATAAGGCAACACGAGAAATAAAGATATTTTCTCAAAGAAACCAAGAGATGGACTTATAGATTTTGTTTCATATATTCCAAGCCTACAATTACCATAGAAACTTGAGATGTAATAATTAAACAATACTAACTTTACTCCTCGTCGTAAAGACCAATAAAAACGTCTTTCCATAACGACATAATTATTTACGACCAATCAGAGAGAAGCGTCATCATGTATAAAGTTTTTGTGATGTTATTCAACATTGAGATCTTTATGAGTGACATTAAAACAATCGGAGATGAGTATTTTAAGGATATACTGTATATTTTATTATGCCTTATGGCCTCTCAACTTTGTTTGATTTCTTTTTTTTTTATATACTACTGTTAGGCTTAGGGGAAAAGTTCGAGCTAATGAGGAAACAAGAGGAAAAGCGATTGATAAGGATAAAGACAACAAAGATGAAAATGGTGGCTAAATTAAGCAATAGGCTTCTTTTGCTTACGATGTTACAAGACTACGCCAAGATTAGTACCAATAAGAACAATATTTTGACAACCGCATCGAAGCCTATTGGTCTTTTGAGCCCATGACGTAATATTTAGCCAATAACGTGACTAAGCTTTATGATGTTGGTGAAGGCATCATCATGATGATCAATAAATAACATTCTATCGGCAAATTACAAGAGTCTATTTTGCAAAAAAAAATTGCAAGTTTATATTTCCTTCTTCATCTGATATCTTTCCTGTAGCATTCCTTCTTGTTTAGGCATGACGTTTTAGGTTTTTACCCGATGAATCAGTCTGCATCTAATTGTGATCTGAGTATCCTAAGATTCATTGTATGATATCATTACTTTTGTGTTGTCATCAGATTTTTTATTAGAACTTTAGATGCGTTTTCAAGGGGCCTACTACGACATCTTAAAACTACATGATGGTTTTATCACGGTGTGAGAGAGAGATAGAGCTAGGTCGTCTCACAACGGATTCATGACGGCATTGGCACGTCATAGTAGATATGCAGTTATTTAAGGATGAGTTTAACCCCTATATTTCAAGACATTTCCTCCATTTTTTTTCTCTTAATAATATTTTCTTATTTTATGCATCTATCATATTATCTCTCCACCACCCTTGATTGACTAGTAGAGAATGCTTAAGGCATTAAGTCCACTTTTTACCTCTGTGTTGTATAAAGTTATAATGAATAAATAAATAATATTGAAAGCTAATAACGCTATTTGCCAACTTTTTCTATTCCAAGTTTACTGACCACATCCTAACATAAAACTAATATATGCAAATGCCTACCTTAGCCCTCTTAGACTAAGCGTGACGGTCGTTATGTAAATAACTTAGAAAACACAAACAGTATGAGATGAGTAACACCATAGTAGTTTTGTGTTTGTGCCACATTCTCCGAAACACGTTAATATCTTGAATGAAACCTGTTTAACTAGATAATAAGAATATTCTACAGCTGATTATATCGTTGTCAAAATAGTCAGATTATAAGGTCAGTAAACGTTCTAGTTTTGTTAGTGTAAGAGGTTTTTTTTTTTCTATTTGTGAAAGATTTTTGATGGTTGATAGAAATTCTAATTGTTGCAGGTGCCTGAAACGGCGCAAATATACCAACCTTATTGGAAGTTATATGTTTTCGCCGTTTGGGGTTGAAACTGCATGGTGTCCGAGTGCTCATAGTTTTTCGTGACATCAGCAAGCAGTTAGTAAACTCTTAACGTGACCAAAGAATCAGCATTGCCATTCAATGCTGCCAGTGTTCTGGGCACTTTTGCCATTGACAGCGATGCGGACACCTTTTTCGATACCCAATGTTAGTTTTACCTAAGCCGCTTGCACATATTTTATTTATTTATTATTAGCTTATATAATTATATAAGTACATACATTTTAATGTAATACGTGTTGATCTTAGATAGCTAAATATATTTAAAACATTGTTTAGGTAAAGTCGAATGATTTTACATTCAGGGTGATTTGGCAGTGAAGAAAATCCTGTGTACCTAAGTCGTTTTTAACCGACTTCAAAAAGAAGGTTATCAAATTCGGATGTATGTATTTTTATTTATGCATGTTCGGGCATAACTCCGTCATTCATTGACGGATTTGCAAAATATTTTTTTTTTGTTCGAAAGGTCAAACTGTTCCAAAATGGTCCCAATTAATTTTCATATAAATCTGATGCTGGGTTTCGGAGACAGACAACGGAACTCTTCAAAAATTGACAAAAAAAGTGCAAAATAACTTTAACTTCGGAAGTCGGTATCAAAAAACGAAGACACAAAACCAGGAACACCGACTTCCGAAATTAAAGTTACTGTGCACTTTTTTTGGAAGTCGGTTCTACTTTTTTGTAAAAAAGTTTTTTATACTAAAATAATAAATCACACCTCAATAGCTGACCGTATTTGGATGTAACCTTGTACTTAGATAGACCTGGATTAGAGCCTATTCAGGGTTCCGTACCCGAAGGGTCCACACGGAGCCCTATTGCTGTCACTCACGTGTCCCTCTGTCTGTCCGTCATCTGTCACAAAATGTTGTTCCGAAGATTTGTTTAACTTCCCATTGACCTAAAAAATTGAAATTCGGTGATAATTTTTATTATTACATATACGAGTATATTACTAACCAATATAGTGATAAATCAGATTGTTTCCTTCATAATTCCCTCATTTGGTACGGAACCCTGAATGTCCGAAATCCGACACGCACTTGGCTGGTTTTTTTATTCTGGTCACGCGGTCTAATCCGCTAGCAAAAACTAGTTCATTAATTTAGAAATTACTTGGCTAAGTATTTTTTTATTTAAAGACAATTACCCGAATCATGTTTTCATAAGGCAAATCATGGCACATAAAGGTACCTATATCTAAAACAATCGTCATTATAACAAGCATATCATTATTTAATATTAATTAACTGCTACTTAACTGTCCATTAACACTAATTAATTACCTTTCCATTAACTACAAACAAAACAAAACAATTAAACCTTAAACGTCTTTAGCAGAATCTCTCAAACCATTGAGTTACAGGAATAATAAAACATGGTATCTCACTTTAACGAGTGAAATAACTTTATCTAATTAAACGAGGTCAGTGAACAGTTAATAAATAAAGCCGGTATACATTGTTTCAAAAGATAAAAGTAAATAAGGGAAAGATAAGGAAGTGTTACACGCGATCCGTTTGGAATTTGGAAAAGTTTTGGTGGTGGCTTAAACTCGCTTCTCTTTCTGTGGGTGACTGGAAGACTTTACTTGCAAATTAAATAAGATCAAAGTACGAACTGTATGTCCAAGTTGGTGGTCAAAATGGAAATTTAAACTGTTTGTTTATATCTGTATAATTATACAAAATTCAAAGTCCTCACTGACTGACTGATATATCAACGCACAGCCTAAACCGCTGGTCTATCACATGTCTCTAGACATGAAATTTGGAGGGTGTGTTCTTTGTATTTAAGGGGGTGTAAAAAGGGTTGAAAGTTTATAACGATAAATGTACTAATTCCACTTAGTACACATTCCATTAAGTTAGTTAGGTGTGTTTTTAAAAGGTCTCTAGAATTACATTAGTACATTTTAACAATTATTCTGTTTGGGCTTAGTAGTTGGCTATGTTTATTGCTGCGTCCGACGCGTTGCTTAGGTCTTCAAGGGTGCAGGTAAATGTACATTTGAGACATCTTTAACTCATGGAAAACTAATCATTCGTTGCACGATTTTTGTGTGAAAGGCCAAGGAAGCAAAATATCTGAGGACCTAAAGAGTAATATCCTCAAAAAAAGCAAATATTACGGCAAAACAAGGTTTTATTATTGTTGTCATAGAAAAAAAGAGCAAAAACCTGCTCAACGTCTTAAGGTCACTAAATAAACGCTTTGGGTAAAACTGAAATGAAACAAGACAATACCAGAATGTAAATGTAAGACCATCCGTCTGTTAAATTCTTTAGTGTATTCAAGCTCTCAATTGACTAAATTATTTTGATGTGCCAATGAAGCCGCTCTTGTTAGTAAACAAAACATTCATCATTGTTATTTTACGAGTTCATAAATGTCAACAATTATGTCATTTAAAATACCAATACAATGAACTATGGAAATGTTGGAGAATATATGGAATATTGCCACAATGATCAGATGATCTTCGAATAATAATCTGACATCACTTGAACTATGAAAAGCACCCCTATTGCTATGAAATAGAAGCTCAGCTGTGAACTGTCAATGTCATATTGTTAACATGGGCGTCAGGTTACCAGAACAATAATGAATAATGACTAATGACTCATATTCAGTATCCTAATAAATTGATCTATTGACTTTCACTTCACCGAAGGACCAAGTTGAAATGCGAAAGACTAAGTTAAAGAACTTACAAATTAAAATAATAAACACTATAGTACCAATCAAACAGCATACTTATTCTTAGGTAAGTCTGGCATGGCCAGTATCTTTAAACTTTATGAGCTATTCTTGCTTAAGGCGCTATTAATTGCCAATAACCTTGAGTGGTTAGCTTGCGTATTCTATGATGAGCTCACGTAACGCGTCGTACGTCCACCCAGCAATAGTAGGACTCGCCCATCAAGTAGCGCTGTCCGAAATTAGACACATTATTAATTTACTACACATAAAACAACAGGTATTATACTAAAACAGTGAGACTAAATTATAAATAATTAAATGATCTTTAGAATGGTGAAGATTTCATAAAAATACGCTTTAAAGTTTTTGCGTGATTCTCAATGTTTTGTCCGCATTAGACATAACTTTACAAATTAATTACACTATGTTATAAATATATAATTTCAAATATTCTCAGATTAAATTACGACGGAAATTGTCCAGAGTAACATATTTTTTTGTCAAAGAAATAAAACTAGTTTAGTATTAAAAGTCGTATAATTAATAATAATAATAATAATATCCCACAACTATCACACAACAATTGCGCCTTAAGTGAATACCAATGCGAGAGAACTACACAAGAGAAGAGCTAACCATAACCTATTTAACACAGCAACTTGTCAGAAGGCTCCATCACCAACTAACACTTGAACTCCTCTGTTTACTCCGGAAGGAGCAGAAACTTTAAGTAACAACTTGATTGCATAAGCGCTTATCAATCAAGCTCGTCAAGTCACAGTTAGGGTTACCTACTATCCGGGTTTTATAAGGACATGCCCGATTTTAAATACCGTGGGCAACCTGCATGTTCTAGATCCTCAAATTCGAAGATACATATATATATTTATTTTCATTGTTGATAAGCACGCGTTTGACCACTGTCTCACCTGATGGTAAGCGATGATATGGTCGAAGATGGAGCACGCTTGCCTAGAAATAACCTATTCACTCTTGACTTAAAGACTCCTAGATTAACTTGCTCCGGGCCTGCATGGTGAATTACGGCCTCAGGAGACCTTTTTTTTATCGTGTGGAAATTCATGGGCGCAGGGGTCTGTCAGACTTTTACTGATTGAAAACCACACGGTGTCCTGCAGATACCTTAAGCTGGAGCGCTCGATTGCCTGAGTACCAGCAGTGGGAACATGGTTATGCATTCAAACTTGGTCAGTGTATTTTGGCCCAGCTTTGCGAAATAAGGGGTTTAGTCTTGAAAAATTAAAATAGTTATGTTAACCTTTTTCATTTATTTGTCATAGCAAAAAAATTGTCTCTAATATTTATTGAAAATCTAACTTACAGATTCATCCTTCTCCTGCCCTTATCCCAATTTGTTTGGGGTCGGCACAACATGTATTTTTCTTCCATACTCCTCTATTAGTCGTCATCTCTGTAGTCACCCCCTTTTTATCCATATCCTCTTTCACACAGTCCAACCATCGTTTCTTTGGCCTTGCCCTACTCTTATAGTCATCCACATCCATACAAAGAACTTTCCTCACGACATTTTCTTCATTCCTCCTCATCACATGGCCATACCACGACAACCGATTTCCACACAACTTTTCAGTCAGCGGTGCCACGTTCAGACTTAAAAGACTTATTACCATGGAATCATCCCTATTTGTTCCATGCTGTTCCATATACCATAACATTATACCTATATATGTGTAACAAATGAATACACTTGGCTTTGACTTTGGGATATGATTTTTTGTGCAATATCCTCACTTTTTCTTTCATGATGGTAACCCCAGTAACACTGGTATGTGACCCGCGATAAGGAAGCATCTGACTGCTCTAATTTGTTAGTAGGTACTGGTTATAAGAGCATTGTGTCTTGATAGTAGATTTGATAATGAGAACGTTGGACGGTTGTTAGCCTAACGAGGAAAGTTAATTGTTTAAATTTGACTAATTCAGGATCTGCCAGTAGGGTGAAGGAAAACATAGTAAGGAGACTTAGATGTGTTAGAACCAAAAATTTTAAGACATGTTACATCTACCAACCCGCATTCGGCCCGCGTGGTGGATTACGGCCCACACACTCTCACAGAGAGGAGGCCTGGACCCCAGCAGTGGGGACATTAAAAGGCTGATGATGATGATGAAGACCCCGCAGGCTAGAAGTTACGTATAAACTATCAGAATTTCTACCTAGACTATATTCTAGACATTAAAATGAGCAATACCAGCAATTAGCAGTACATGATAATTGCCAGTACTGACTCGGAGGGAGTTAGAAACTTGATGATATCATAGCAGACGTCTGTTTGAGTGACGTGTGACTTCTGAGTGATCTTTTGTATGTAAGTAGGTATACAGGATATTTATAGATTTTAGTAGTGTTGTCGTTTGATGAAATTAAATCATATTGAATTTAAATAGTAGTTTAAGTGGCTGCAGTCTGCAATAGGAAACTGCTAAAGGAACGAAAAATATACTAAAAGAGTATTTTGCTGAAGACGCTAAGTCTCTGGAAAGTACAAAATGTATAATATCGACATTTTCTACCAAAATGACCAGTGGTAAATGTATCTCATGATCCGTAATAATAAATAATAATAATAATAATAATAATATTCCACAACTATCACACAACGCCATCTAGTCCCAAGCTAAGCAGAGCTTGTGTTATGGGTACTAGACAACTGATAAACATACTTATATATTTCTAAATACATACTTATTATAGATAAATTACACCCAGACACAGAACAAATGATCGTGCTCATTACACAAACATTTGTCCTGGGTGGGAATCGAACCCACGACCTCCGGCATAGCAGTCAGGGTCACTAACCACTAGACCAACAGGCCAGTCAATAATAGGTAGACTATTGATTTTTTTGGAACGAAGTTCCTTATCGCGCGTTGTGAAAGGGGGCTAGACGGAAAAAATTCTTACGAAAAGTTGTCACGACACTTTTTGCTATAGTAAAAAAATAAAATTTTATTACAATTACTTGTGTTATATAGTTGTTGTTATTGCTAAAGAGTTGAGTTGAGTTGAGCTGAGCTGAGCTGAGCTGAGCTGAGCTGAGCTGAGCTGAGCTGAGCTGCGATGAGATGAGATGATGAAGTATAACTTCTTACGTGCGTGCGTGTGTGCGTAGTTAATAATAAAATAAATATTATAAATTAAAAAAAATAAAATTATATTACAATTCCTTCACTAATTAATCGAAAGGAACTTCGTTCCATCCGGGTGTCCCTTGACACCTCTCAAGTTTTTTTTGCTTTTTTGGCTCGATCTTAATAATGGCAACAATTAGACGAGTATAATCTTGTACGATGGTACAGAACCCTTCACGCGCGAGTCCAACTCGCACTTGGCCGGTTTATTTGCCTTCAACTGTCCCATATTTTGTTTGTCATGGCTGTTAAGAGCAGCGGCCTATTCAGATCTTAAGGAGCTTGTTGTTATGATAAACATGCCTATACACAATACAACTTCAACAAAAATAAACTTTATTATCTCTCAAACACTTATTGACGGAAATATTCGTGACTTTAGTTCAAAACTAATCGAAAACGCACAGACCTCCAAAAACTACCATTACTTAAAATTGCTTTATTTTACAAATTACTTCAATGTCAAATATGTACGTACGTAGCCAAATACTTCCGGAACGGCAGTTTCCATAACATATTAGGTAGGACTACAGAAACTTTTAAAGATATTTCAAACTAAGTACCAGCAGACCAGACTGATGAGGACCTATCCGGATGTAGACACGAGCAAAAAGTTACATCAAACAAGGTTGAATAAAAAGCCCGACATCACATAAACGATGCTATACATTCTTAAATACAGTTTAAATGTGAAATAAAAACTAGAATCGTCTGTAAAGTATTCGCTATCGCTGGCCATTCGACATGGGATATTAGTTACATCGTAATTTGTAACAATAATAAAATACCTATTCGATTTTTTTTTGTTTTTGTTATTTATGGCAGCATTGTGAGTGATTAGTTCGCGAAGTTATTTTTCTTTTGTTTTTTTTTTCATTTTCATTTTGTGCTCTGTTTCTATTGGTCATTAGATTTTTTATTAGTATTTAGCTCATTTATCATTTTAGCAACCAAGTCTGAAGTTGGTTACTACAATGACGAAAAAAAGTTTGTTTTGTTAATTTTAGGGTTCCGTACCCAAAGGGTAACCAATGATCCTATTACTAAGACTCTGCTGACCTATTATGGATCATAAGAAAAAAACACGTTTTTAGAAACGGTTTTTTTTTTGTATATTTTTTCAGTTTATGTTAAGGAACCCTTCATGTTCAAGTCCAACTCGCACTTGGCCGGTTTTTGTATTTATTTCCTTTTTGTTATTTTAGTTTTTATTTTATTTTTTTGTTACTTTTTTATTAATTATTAAATAAATTACACCACAATACAGATCTGTTATTTTATAATCATGACTTCTTAAATTACTTTTAAGGCAGCAGCTAAACGAAACCACGTAAATAACAGAAAACAATTAGAAATAACTCCCTTTAACGACACAATAAGATATTCGAAGTTAATCGAAATATTCAAACTAGTTCTACTTAATGAAGTGTGAGTACGCCAATGCCATTGAACTGAAATTACAATAAATATCTGCTAAGCGCTGCTCTTACCACTAATGGTCGTCTTGATGTTGTAATGGTATGTTAAGCTTGGTATGCTTAACTGTGCTGTGGTTATAATATTGATTAGTTTTACTGTAAAATAAGCTGTATGTTTACGAAAAATAAATAATGCAGTTTCGTGACTAACATACAATATACAAGGTACAAAAAAAACCAGCCAAGTGCGAGTCGAACGCGCGCATAAAGGGTTCCATACCATCATACAAGATTATACGCGTCTACTTGTTGCCATTATTATGATCGAGCAAAAAAAGTAAAAAAAAATATCGATAATCACGTTGGTTGTATGGGAGCCCCCTTAAATATTTATTTTATTCTGTTTTTGAGTATTTGTTGTTATAGCGGCAACAGAAATACATAATCTGTAAAAATTTCAACTATCTAACTGTCACGGTTTATGAGATACAGCCTGGTGACAGACAGACAGCGGAGTCTTAGTAATAGGGCCCTGTTTTACCCTTTGGGTACGGAGCCCTAAAAAATCAGCTGTTTAGTACATTTTGTCGAGTTATGCAAACATAAATGTATGGGGCAGGTGATTTTGTATTGGTCCTATAGTGAAAGTTGTTCATAATGATGATTATTGTCAGTGTTTTCATTAATTGTTGTATTCTCGTCTCCACCTTGAAGGTAACCTACTAGGTAATCATTCCTTACTTTAAGTTACTATTAACTGCCAACGACCTTGAGTGGTTAGCTTACGTGTTCTGTGCTGAGCTCAGGTAACGCGTCGTACGTCCACCCAGTAATAGGACTCGCCCATCAAGGAGCGCTGTCCGATATTAGATGCTTTATTAATTTATTATACATAAAACAACAAGTATTATACTAAAACACGTATACTAAAATATAATTAATTAAATGATCTTTAAAATGGTGAAGGTTTCATAAATATACGCTTTATAGTTTTTGCATGATTCTTAATTTTTTTACAAATTAATTACACTATGTTATAAAAATATAATTTCAAATATTCACATATCAAATTACAAATAAAATTGTTCAGAGTTGCATAAATTTTTTTCAAAGAAATAAGGCTAGTTTTTTACACGTGATGGTCAATTAAAAATCAGTAGAAGTCGTATAATTGCGCCTCAATCCCAATTTATTAGGTTATGAGTCGCACGTATCTATTCTCGAAAAATATTTACTCAATTGCCTTTTAGATGACCTAGAATTAATTATGATATTTTTTACTGCTTTCATTCGCATTTTAAATTTATACGAACTATTTTTTGCTAGTGACGTACCAGTCTTCAGGATAAGGTGGCCATTTTGAAGTTCTGTGACGTCATATCGGTACTCACTTCGAGCTAACTTGGTCTACGAAGTGCCCAGTTGAGTTCCTGGTCTTCGTGGATAGATAGATATATTCTTTATTATACACCATAATAAATTACTATAGGAGCTTAAGAATAAACAGGATGTAAAGTGGGCGGTCAAATTGGAATATAATTGACTCTATCATGCACTTAGGTAGACCTTTAAATAAACATAGAAATATAAACAATAAAATAAAACAAAATTGACAATACTACTGTTTAAAAAAAGATCTCAACCTAATCAAACTGTAACTGGATTGTGGAGATCAGATAAGCAGTCGCTCCATGTAAAATACTGGTATTCAGCTGCATCCGATTAGAATGGAAAGCGACCCCAAGATAGTTGGGAAAAAGCTAGGCAAATTTTTTTAATATAAATTAAATACGCAAAAAGTTCATATAATATTCGTGTGTAACTTCTATCTCTCGTCCCACTCGCAAACGATCATCCAAACATTACAGCGATCATTAGCAAAAGCAGGTCCGTAGAAATTATTTATAATAATTTCAGTTCATTCACTCATAGCTTACCTACCTTTAATTACCCAGACTTGCCCGGTTATTAGGAATCATCGTTAAACACGACCGTTTTAAATGGTACAAGTTATTTAAGTTTCATACGTAATGAGGTTTGCACAGTAGTTTCATGTATTGAGAATCACGTACCTAGAAATCATAGGGATTATATAAAAATCCGGTATATAAGTATATCATAGCATAGCACAATCAGCTAGAGCTCACACATTGTGCGTACAACTAGGGAGTGGAGTTCCTTGACGGAGTCTGTGTTTTTTTTTTGCTAATAACCTGGGAGTCTTTAAGTCAAGAGTGAATAGGTTACTTCTAGGCAAGCGTGCTCCATCATCGACCACATCATCGCTTACCATCAGGTGAGATAGTGGTCAAACTCGTACCTATAAAGAATTAAAAAAAAAGAGAGAAGCCGTGACTCGAAAAAATCACGCCAAAAACCCAAGTATTCATCTTGCATTTCATAAATATACAATGGAGCGTCACTTGTTCTAAACAAAATCCGATCACAGACATTCTTTTGGGCTCTATGAACGTTTAATACTGTCTACACGTGTTTAGAACTGCTATTTACTATGCATAGTGTCGGCATCCGACATGTGTGGATATTCATGAATGACATCATCGTCTCACCATCAGCCGAAAGGCGTGGTTGCCATAATGACGATGAACCTTTTTTGTCAATGACTAAAAAGATGAAAAAAATGTTTTGTGGTGTTTTTTTGAGTACTTTTTATTTTATTTAGAATTTAAATAATGATGCGTATCTATAGATGGTTAATCATTGTGTGTTATGTAGGTATTTGTTTTCATTGTGTTTATTAGTAAAATCGTAAAAAAAAACACTTTTTTTTGTGTTTTATCATCTATACGTAATTTCTTTGATTTTTAACAATAAATGTGGGATAATTAAGTCTCACATTATGTTTTATTACTTCACAAGCACTTGTCAAAATCCACAGCCATTTTTAGAGATTGCATCAACATTATTACTTATTTACGATAGCATAATACCTTCGAGATTCTCAGTATAGTGCTCTTAATCAATCAATGTTTGCAAACTAAATGTCACGGTCGAATCAAACAGGTTTTTTTAAATTTTGGTAATCTTTGATGTTGGTAATAATGATGTTATCGCTAAAATGTGCATTGATAAGTGCTAGGTACAAAAAACATGGCGAGGAATTAGGTAACCTCAATCAAATAATCTGCCTAGCTTTTTGGCTTTGTGTTTAAAATTAATTGTAATTCTGGGAGTGGGAGTTACATATCTGAGCCGTTTGGGGTTGAAATACTAGGGCCATGGGGTCCAAATACTCATCGAGTTTTTCGTAACATCAGCAAGAAGTTAGTTGACTCTTTACATGAGCATAGTGCTGGCCTTTTTTTCGGCTTAGAATCAGCATTTCCATTCAACGTGGCAATGTTCTGGCCACTTTTCCCATTGACAGCGATGTGGATGACGTCTTCGCCTCCCCATTTTATGCTGCTTCATCATCTCAGCCTTTTAATATCCCCACTGCTGGGGCACAGGCCTCCTCTCTGTGAGAGGGTGTGGGCCGTAATCAACCACGCGGGCCCAATGCGGATTGGTGGATGTCACATGTCTTCGAATTTTTGGTTCTAGGGCATGCTGGTTTCCTCACGATGTTTTCCTTTCGTTTTGAGAGCAGTGGTGACGAAATAATTTACACAAAGTAAAGCGCGCCTACCTGGGTTTGAACTCACGACCTATAAATTGTAAGTCGCGGCCAATACCACCGGGCCACTACTGCTCTTATTCTGCTTGTACATATTATATTTATTTATATTGGTTAATAGTTTATTTATTTATTTAACACTTTACGCACATACAAGTACAGAGGCGGACTTAATGCCTCAGGCATCAACCTTAGGTAACCTTATAGTTGTAGTTCTTAATCATTGTTTCATTGTTTATTAAACTGGTTTTTGTTTTTATCAACCGCTTAAGCTGTTTATTGACTAAATTAATTTGAAGGTGTAAGTACTGGTTTTTTTTCGTTTATAACTCAGGTAAGAAATAAAAATCTTTGTTTGTTTACATTGAACAGCATTAAGATTATGCATCAACATCCTAAGCTAATTATTATTTAATATGTGATGTTTCCTTGTTTTCAAGATTGATATTTATTTTTTATAAGAGGAAGACCTTGGCCGTTTAATATAAAGAGTTTTTGTGCATTAGTCTGGCCATCAGATTATTATTTATTAATATAATAGTCAAGATAATATCGCTGCACATGGCAATGTGATGATCACATGCATGCCATACAGAGTATAGAAATAACAATAAGATCTTATTATAATACCTCTCAGCAAAAACTATTTAAAACACTTCATAAATTTGTTTTCCTTTGTCCCTTTTATAGATTTTAGGGGTACATCAACCCTTGGTCGTATTGAATTCCTAATAGTTTTTCGATAAAAAGTCTACATTATTTTAGTTGGATAAAGGTCTTTGAAGTCTCATATTACGTACAAAAAGTTTGATTATCTTTTTGAAATAATGCATACGCCACTATTAATAATAATAACAGTAGAAAGTTAAAAAAAACAAGCACTTTTCTCACTTTTCTCTCTTCTCTCCTAGACTGTGTGTTTTACTTGGGATCGGTCTTTCATGTCTAATATGTATTAAATTCAATAAATAACTTTTTTACAAAACTACAACCGACTTCCAATAAAGAAAAAAACACAAAAAATTGCAATATAACTTTAATTTAGGAAGCCGGTGTTTGTATTTTGTTCTTCGTTATTTGACACCGACTTCTGAAATTTAAGTTATTTTGCAATTTTTAGTGTATTTTCTTTTTGGAAGTCGGATTTATTTTTTATGATAACTGTTTTTTATTTTTCACTTTTTAGTTGTTGTATCAGAAACTAAAACTAAATGTTAAAGTTTTCCCCGAATTTGAACATAATTGGAGAAAATCAAAACGTCATCTGTGTGTATACATATTTTTTGTTTCTTTTTTCAAAAAGCGCTGAATCAATTTCGATAAAAAATTATATAGACCACCTCTGAAGAATGACCTACCAAACAAAAAACGAATCATCAAATCTATTCAGAAGTGGCGGAGTAATCGCGTAACCAACATACAACAATAAAACAAAGACATAAAAACGAATTGAGAACCTCCTCCTTTTTTAAATCGGTTAAAAATATATTTTCATAATAAAGTATTAATATTTTCAAGTGTTAAGTTTCAAGAGCCTTCATTTTACCAACCACCTCAAAATTAATCTCTTAGCACCTCATTCTCAGAGAAAACCATACAATCAGACATCGCATCGTTTAATAATGAAGTGTTTAACTTGGCCCAACGGCTTGCAAGAATCTTGCTTGCCTTGGCTATTTCCTACTTGTCCACTACACTTTTGCCCGAGAATATCACCTCCGTACCAAAGTTTATCGATAAAAACCGTTATCCGAACAATCCCAACACTTTTGGTAGCAGAAACGGTAGCGATATGCTAATGTAGCGCAGATGCAACGTCGTGGTACAGGGTTTTCGGAATTATGCCGAGAAATTCCGTATATTTTTTTCTTGTTTTGCCGTATTGTGTATCGAAGCTCGATATTGTTTGTTGTATTGTAATGTTATGTTATGGTTAATAATAAGTTGGTGTTCAGTTTTAAGTAGGTGCGAAGTTAAAAACAGTATTATACATCGCAAATCGAGCTTTTTAATCATCAAAACTTAATTTTAGCACATTCTTAATTAATTTTACCAGTAAATAATTTGACCCAGTTCCCAGCTTCCGATTGTGCTGAAATTGTGCATACATTTAGTTTTTATAATAATGCATGGTTAGCTAAATGACGTCATTCTACATACTCCAAAAGATAGCAGAATAGTGACTTTTATGCTTTCCTAAGATATTTATTTATTTATAAAAGGTAGATACAGATATAGAATACAGACCAAGTTGTGATTAGCACCTCAAGGCCCTGCGTCGACGAGAGGCGACAGTGATCAGCACTGTCGTCGGGCCCCGCCGTCCCCTTATGGCGACGGCGGGGCCGGAGTAAAACCGTTCTTTATTAGTAATAATAGAGATTTAAAGCGCGCGAAACTGCCGCCGCTTATGGCGACGGCGGGGCCTGACGACGGTGTTGATTGCTGTCGCCTCTCGTCGACGCAGGGCCTTGAGGTGTTAGGATTACTTTTACATGATAACATTTTTAAATCTGCACTCTAATTACTATTACTTATATGGGTATAAAAACTATCAAAATTAATGGGTTTTCTGTGAAAAAAACGAATAATAAAAAGTTGTCACTTCAAGCGTGTTTTTTCATTTTTTTAAACTAGAATATTCTTATCTATCATCAAGAACACCAAATATAAATAAACTGGCAATATTTACAACCGTAAATAACTTTCTTTATCTCTTAAAAAGTCCTTTACTGGATTCGGAAGTGACATAATATATAAAAGTATCGATAACGATAAGGAAGTCTCTATTAGCGTGGAAGTGTTAATTTGTACGAAAACTTTTCGAGGGGTTTTTTAGGTTACACTAAACATTGTGGGATTTCTGTCTCTTAGGCTTTTTTCTTAGTAGGTTAGTGGGACTTTTAAGTGACAGTGAAATTTTAATTTTTTTAGAATCTCATAGCTGTCTAGGGTGAGATTTTTTGGAATCAATTTTGGGTAGGTATGTATTTTGATTTCAAGGGAAGTACTTACTTATTTTTAGATGCTCGAAAGGTCGAAATTTTGTCTTTACTGAAATTCAAGGCCTGATTTCATCTTTATTAAGTTCTTATATCGGATTTGAATTTGCATTCTTATCTTACAAACATAGTTTTAACAATATTTTATGCACGTTTAATAAAGATAACGTAAGTATAAAAATAAACCAGTATTGTACCTGTTTCCTAGAATCAACATTCAAGTTGATTATTTTCCTTACAACGTACCTACAAGTTATAACTTGTTCGCAACATTTAACAGCTGATAGAGACCTGCGCTTTGTTTTTTCCAGCCGCCATTAAATATTTACATATTCATTAAGCACTTAATGGGTATTTTTAATTCAATTAAACGATACTTTAAAGTACTTAGTACATGAGTTTGTAGTAGTAAAAAATAAATAAATAATTGTCTACTTGTAGCTCTATAAAAACAGTCGATTATTGCCAACCAGTTTTTTTATCGATACTCTTATAAAATAATGTAGAGGACATACCTACTAAAATTAAAATATTACTAAAACATATAAAAAAATGTCGTATATTTATTTGCACAAGGTCTCGGTAATAGGTAGTATTAAACCTTAATTAATCAAATAAGGTTTTAAACAGCCGTTGAGTTACAAAGTTGTTCACATAAATTAAGTCGTGTTTTCACTCATTTGAATTGGCGATTGTGACAAAATTTACTAAGAACTTGGAGCGGTTCAATGTCAAAGATTTGTGTTTATTTCATTGACTAAAGACTTTGAGTTGTTTACTATTTGTTTTATTTAAACAACGTTAAGTTTCATCATCTTCTATTTAAGCAGACATTTTTTCAAGAGATATGCTGCCATTACTTAGTTATAACTTAGCTTCGTCGGTAGCAATGTTTATTTTGTATCTGGGCTGGCTTCTGAATTGAGTGTTTTGACACACGTGTCAAACCCTACTTTCATGACAACATTTGACAGGTATTCAGGCTAAACTAGAGTTTGAAAAATACTCAACCGCAAATTCTTAACTCAAAATGAGTGGCTAAGATTTCAATAACTTATTTATGTTTGTATATTTCTGAGACCAACAATGGTTTGAACCAGGCGTTAAACATTCAGTCAGCTGTTTAGTTGACCTTGGTTTTGGAAAGATCGAAACATTGACTCAATCAGCTGTTACTGTGTTTTTCCCACACAAGAAAGACTCAACAGATGTTGTTTACTCTTAACATAAGAGAGCACGTATGAACTTAAGACTATAAATAAAAGCATCAAACGCATTCACACTCATCACTTAATTACCAAGACCTTACCGTTTTGCCAAGATAGTGCAAACAAATCCTCGTCGCGAAGCCATTGTAGTTCGCTAATTATAGTAGACATATCAGCAACGAACGACATTAAAACATGATAGCATAACTCCACAACACATCAAATTCACATCACTAGCACCAAAAGACCGCGAACCAATCAAACAATCCTTCAGAACACAACACTATAAAATCCACCATCCACAAAAAAGCAAGGAATGTTCGAAAAAACACTGGAAAACTTTCGCTGACAACGAAAAATCACCGATATCGCGTTACAATTGATGTTACGAAACGTCAGCTTGACAGATCGTAACCCGGGGTGAACGAACGGCTTGCGCAAACGCAACGTACGTGCGGCGCGCGCGATCGATGCCAACCGACTGGCTCGACAACTCGGAGTAAACACTGCCGCAGCGGGGGGTTATCGATAACCTTCCGAATATCGACAAACAACATCACTAGTGGTGCTACCTCGTGTGAAACTGAAGGCCGGCAATTTTTACGGTTTAACGTAAGGTTAATGTAACTTGTTGGGTATTTTATTGATGATCTGAATGTAATGCGAGGATCTGAGATTTTGTAACCGCTTGGCCTCTTGTAGGGTTCATTATTTTCTCAGTTTATTTCTTCATATTTTAGGCATTGGTAATGATCTTTTAATTTAAGATGAAAATGTTGACAAGGATTTAATAGAGGATTAACTTCAGTTATGAGAACCGGCACTACATCATCTAAGTACCTATAGCATAGGTTGAACTCCTACGCATGTTTAGCAGACTCAGATAATATGTGCGCTAGATAGGTAGTGACTTGTAATAAGAGGTTAATGGTACCATAGATATAGATAATAAGATCAACAAAACTTCTAAATTTTAATTTTAAGTTACCAAAAAAAAACTCTAAATCTCTCCCAGCTACTAAAGATTTTGAAACTGAAAACCTAACTCTTTACAAACCTTGTCCAATGTCTATAAGGGCATTAAATAACTCATGACCTTTGCTAAAAATAATTTGTGTTTGAGATCCAAGCTTGTTAGCAAACTCTACAAAACCCGTAAAAATGCTGAAATCACTAGGAACAGCCGTCTTTTCAAATATAATTTTAGTCCAACCGTATCTAAAGTTGGACCTTTGGAGAATCTCATCAAAAATTCAAGACTAAAATAACCATTCAACGATGTCTTTCTTCTAATCGAAATTTAAGTATTTAGAATCGGTCTAGCACGTGCTTTCTTCTACAGGGTCTAACGGAAAGATGTGGTCATATTTTAAGAATCCGTTCTGCCCATGGAAATAAACAACTTTCTCTAAGAAAAAACAGAAAATTCCCAACGAAAAATTTGGATTTTCCAAACAAAGTTATCTTCAGCTGATCAATATTTATATGGAAGGTATTTTTTTTTAGAATTTCCTCAGGTTTTCTTGAAGAAATTTGTTCCTATCGATGCAGATCTTAAAATATGACCATACCTTTCCGTTACAGCCTGTATAGATCATACATCACTACCAGTCATCACAAAGCTCTACAAATTCTTTTCCAGATTTAATTTTCTTTTAAACAACTCTGGAAAAGAATGAAACAACAATTCACCCATTTATTTATGAACACATATACACTTAATATACAAATTAACACAGATAGAAGAGCACAAACGTCCTGCTTATTTCAAAAGATTTTTTCTTGCACACCTGCGACAGGAAAGTTGGATGAGAGATATAAAAATTTGTATAAATAGATACATAGGTACTATCTTTTTTATTCATGAATAGTATATACCTTTTTTTTGGGGTGGAAAAATCGTTCAATAACTTCTACTGCTCTGGGTGGAGCAGGAGGGCGTGTCAGACTTTTACTGACTAAAACCCACCCTTATTCCTTCAGTTTCCTGTACCAAGGGCCGCGGTAACTATTTTAAATTTATCCGCAACCCCAGGCAGACATAATATATACCTAAAGTTACACTAAACAAATGTAGGTACCGAGTGAAAACTCAATCTGAAAAGTGTCCTTCATTCAAAAATGATATGCTATGCACCTATGGTACCTCTGGTAATTACAGATCTCTTTAGGCGGCGTTGACCGATAACCAGCAGGTTTTTTTTTTTTTTGGGGGTTTGGAAATCATCCAATGACTTCTCCCGCTCTGGGTGGAGCGGAAGGGCGTGTCAGACTCTTACTGACTAAAACCCACCCCTGTTCCTTCCCTGCCTGAGTGCCCAGGGGTGCGGTAACTCATTTCACTGCCCGGGGGTGGAGGATAAATTCGCCCCACTGCCGTAAGTGTTTCCAACTTGCCACAACGACCTATCCTATGCGTCTTGCATCCATCGGATTCCCTTGACCCTCACCAGGTCATCGGTCTACCTTTTGGGCCACTTTAAGGCGTTAAAAATCTTTCTGCCTCTTAGATCATCATTCATTCTTTACATTTTTCTCGTCACATGCTTCCTTATTCAAATTAATCATAAGTCAAACAATAAAACTAAGACATTTACAATCTCACTATAAATAGCGCCATCTTGGCTATCTAAGTATTTGGACGTAGATAGTAATACTAGTACCTCAAACAATGTCATCTTGAAAATTAGGGTGCACGGGAGCAGGATTTCGTCATACTTGAATTCAATGATAAGAAATGTGAGGTAAGCAAGATGTGATGTTGAGTTTTGATGCAATTTGTAACTTTAAGAAGGTTATCTTGATTTTTCTAATCAATTACGTTGAGGTCTAAGTACGTGTTTTTTATACTTTGGATCGATTCAATGTCACGCATGCAATGATCCAAAGTAACCCAGAGTACTCCGGGGTCACAATGGATCCTTTCCCATTTTTTTATAAACTAGCTGTAACTTTTAAGTTTGTGTTGTACTCGCCAATAAATGCCTTTTTCTCTGAAGACTAAGTAATTGTGATTAAAACATAGAGATTAATAAATCAGCCAAAAACTTTAGAACTGTGCTTAACAAAAAAAAAATCCACTATTGTGGCGGGATAAGTGCCATCTGGTAACAATACAGTCAAACACAAGTATCCCATACGATTTTAATTTGCAAACATTTACGTTAACGCGATCAAGTAAGTATAAGAACTCGTGCTTAGGCTTTTGTTCATAGCATAATCAGCCATTCAATGAACTGCTGGGACACAGGCCTCCTCTCTGTGAGAGGGTGTGGATTGTAATCCACCGCGCGGGCCCGATGCTGGTTGGTGGATGTCACATGTCTTCGAAGTTTTGGTTCTAGGACATGCCCGTTTCCTCACGATGTTTTCCTTCACCGATTTAAGAGCAGTGGTGATAAAATAATAATTAATTAATTATAATAATTATTAATAATTTAATAATTTTATTAAGAGCACCGAGGACAAATTACGGTAGAAAGACTGTCGTATATGTGGGGGCTGAACTCTATAACTCTTTACCTAAAGTAATAAAGGAATCGAAATCTCTTCCAACTTTTAAAAGACTATTAAAGCACCACATGATTAATTAATGTATGATATGTAAGTTTTTACCATTTTTTTTAATATTTTAAAAATAATTTTAGTTTATTACTAAGCGAAACCGTCGCTTATCTTAATCATTGTGTTTTTCCTCATAGGAGTGAATAATTGTATTCTTTTTGAGCGAAATAAATTTTCTTTAACCGTAAATAATTTACACAAAGTAAAGCCTACCTGGCTTCGAACGCACTACCTACAACTTGTAAGTCGCGGCAGTTACCACTAGGCCCGTCGGCCTAGGGCAGACTAATGGATCTGTCAGACTCATACCGAATAAGTTTGGTTTTCTACCTATATAGGGTGTAAAATTAGGTAAAATTATAAAAAAAAATCCAGATTATTGATGGTATTGTATCGAGAATCACTAGCCTTATCACCTGTCTCCGTTAAGCTGGGTGTAAGGGAAGCGCTGTAAGCGTTTCCCTTACACCCTGTATTACCTTAACTCTCTAATATAACTTACTACAGGGCTAAGACCAACGCTGGGGGTGGCCTATGCCCAGCTATGACGTCAGCTAAATGCCGAACTTGACCTTTCTCAAATTATCCGAAATTAAATATTATTAAGGCCTTGTAAAAACCTGGATAATAAAAACATTAAAATAACGTAATCGTCCATAAAATATAAAAACAAATTATACACCTTTCTTATTTCATTACAGTTATTACTCTATCTTAAAAATAAAACTTTTTTTACCCTTCAGCGTATTATTAAAGAACGCCGCGTAGCCTTCATAATAACTGGCGTGAAGTTTCATATTATAATAGTCTCGTAACAACCAATTATTTTGCACGGAAGTGTATAATTGGTGTGGTAGCTGGGTGAATACTCTCGGCCGCCAGTGCACGTAATGGCTTAAGTGTCTAAGCTCGAAATTATTAATAGAACCGATTGTAAGCTTTTTGTTATGCATGTTACTATTAAATTGTTTGAATTTTACTAGTATTTTTTGGTGCAATTTGGTTTGGTGAATTATTACTACATAGTGTAGTATTGTTTTAAAGTGGAGATAGAGAAGTAGGTATTGCTCTACTTTATACTTGCATACAAAGTTCAGCTTTTCTCCAACTATGTTGGCGTCGTCTAACCGAATACAGTAGAAAACTAGTACCTATTTTACATGAAGCAAATGCCTTTTTTTTTTTTTAGGGTGTTCGTACCCGAAGGGTCCAAACGGAGCCCTATTGCTGACACTCACGTGTCCGTCTGTCTGTATGTCCGTCGTCTGTCACAAATTTTTTTCCGAAGATTTTTTTAACTTGTTATTGATCCATGAACTTGAAATTTGGTGATAATTTTTATTATTACGTATACTTTTTATGAAATACCTATATTTGGTACGGAACCCTAAATGTACGAAGTCCGACACGCACTTGAACGGTTTTTTTTTTGTTGTCGAGGTGAAACCTTCAAAAGTCACTTAAACTTTTAGGGTCAAACCAGAGAGTGTGGGATTTCACCTAAACCACCCCGGTGATACCCATCAGCAACGCCTGTGAGATCACATCCTTATCTGTCCTCCACAACCCTAATGTAATCAATCTGCCTAGCCTTTTCCCAACTATCTTGGGGTCGACTTCCAGTCTAACCGGATGCAGATGAATACCAGTATTTTACATGGAGCGACTGCTTACCTGACCTCCACAACCCAGTTACTGGGTAATACGATACCCCTTGGTAAGACTGGTTGTCAGACTTTCGGGCTTCTGACAACCCGTAACGACTGTCAAAGGTCCACGACTGACAGCCGAGACCAACGGCCTAACGTACTTTCCGAGGCACGGAGATCCATGGGCCAACCCTGGCAAGCGTAGCTTAACCTGATGGATCGACCCGTGCGGCTGTTATTACTTTAGCCACACTCTACAACCCTATCACATGAAAAAGTCAATATTTTTAAACAATCAAAAAAAACGGAATACCACTTGAATTTATTTCGGTATGCAACTTTTTCGCAATTGTAATACATAGTTCCACAAAAAATTAAAATACCAATCTGCCTGCACATTGCAATGCCTTCTTCTGGAAAGCAATTTCAAACATTTTGATGAATTTAAACAATTCCCCTCCATACCAAATGCTTGGCCACCACTGTGTGAAGATTATGTAAGTAAACATCACATTGTTTATACTAATTTCATGTAGAATTCACAACTTTCCAATTTACCTAACTAATTAAAATGTTAACGGCAGAGCTACCTACGTGGTCTGAGGTTTTTATAATGCGGGTTGTTTGAAATTAAAGTTAACAAGGCTTAACATTTGAGTTCAAATTGGAACAGCTGACATTTGTTCTATTCGTAATAAAAAAAATAGAATCGACTTCCAAAAAAACATAAAAGTGCAAAATAACTTTAAGTCAGTTTTAGTCGGTGTTTCTGGTTTTGTTTCTTCGTTTTTTGACATCGACTTCCGAAATTAAAGTTATTTTGCACTTTTTGTTTTTTTTGGAAGTCGGTTCTATTTTGTTGTAAAAAAAAAATATGTTTTCGCCTTTTAGTTGTGATTCCCCATCAAATTGTGTTAACAATGCATATTTATGCGATAGCAGCAATCGCGGTTGATTTGCTGTCATTTCTTGATCAGTTCCGTTGCCTGTCTCCGAAACTCATCATCAGATCAATATGAAATTTAAATGGGACCATTTCGAAACATACCCCTTTCGAACAAAAAAATAATTTTGGAAATCCCTCTGACCGAACATACATAAAAAAAAAACATCCGAATTGATAACCTTCTCCTTTTTGAAGTCTATTAAAAATAAATGAATAGTAAAAAAACATTTTTTTAAAGAAGTTTTTAGTCAAACACAAAGTTTCGAGTCTGTGCTGATGGCCGTATAAGAGTTCATCTATCTGCAGCTAATTCTGAATGTCGATTCAGGTCATGCTTACCATAAAAATGCATTGTCACCAGAACTAAAGGTGTATGAAAAACTTCAACTCAATAGCAGCAATCGCGGTTGATTTGTTGTCATTTTTTGAAGAGTTCCGTTGTCTGTCTCCGAAACGCATCATCAGATCTCTATGAAATTTTCGAACAAGAAAAGAATTTGGGAAATCCGTCCATAAATGACGGAGTTATGCCCGAACATACATAAATACCTCCTCCTTTTGGAAGTCGGTTAAAAAAAAAACAGCACAGCACACATACACTGCACACAGCACATACGCACAGCACACCACACACAGCACGCGCGCGCGCGTTCCGGCTTCGAAGGTGATGAACCATAATCGGGGATTGTCGCGCCAGAAAGGAGGTAGGTACTCGCTGGGCAATTAAGATGCCGGCGATGTGCAGTAACACATATTGCGAATTTGCTGAGCTTGATCCTGACTTCCATATTGGCTTGCTCAACATTGCTGATAATTTATGTGGTTGCGTCGTCGTTCGTGGTCACCACTTTGGCGCGCTGACCAAACTATTCGGTATCAACAGAACAGCAGCACAGCTTGTAAAAATATTGAAACGGAATTAAACCTGAATGGCTTAATCAATAGCATCTATCTTCTATAACAACCTTATTGGGAATTATGTTTGACCCGTTTGGGGTTGAAAAACTCTGCCCATGGGATCCGAGCGCTCATCGAGTTTTTCGTGACATCAGCAAGTAGCAATTCGACTCTTCATGTGACCTGCAGGCCGGTATTTTTTTCTACTAAAGAATCAGCATTCTGGGCTATTTTCTCTGGCTCCCCTTTTTTATGCCACTTGTACATATTTTATGTATTTTTTATTAGCTTTAAAAAAATTGTATTTATTTGTTAACTTCTGTAACTATTGAAAACAAGCTTCTTCTTTCTGCTTTGTTCGCATGGCTCATTCCACAGGAATTGTGCAGTTTTTGGAATAATAACCAGCTTATGAAATACCATAGGCTACATTTATCGCGAAAAATGTACGGTTCCAGGTGGTTCTGATCTGTTCAGCCAAATGCAGCAATAGTGCGGCTTACTATTAATGAAAGAATTTTCAGAAATGGATCAATAATTCAAAAAAATACTTCCTACAAATAAACATGGTGGACATTCCACTTACACGCACAAAACGTTTTTGGGAACACATTCATTGTGTGTACAGCTAAGGAGTGGAATTCCCTGCCAGAGTTTGTGTTTCCTGATAGCTACAATATGGGAATCTTTTAGTTAGGAGTGAATATGTTTTTTTCTAGGCAAGCGTGCTCCATCTTCGACCACATCATCGCTTACCATCAGCAGGCGTATTCGCTAACTCAGTTGACAACAATTTGATAGACACTTGGCCGTTCATTGCTGCTTTGACGTATAGGCAAGCTGTAGTGCCTATTATAATCAATGTCCACCCAGCAATGTACTGCATAGTGCCTATCAAATTGATGTCAACTGAGTTAGCGAATACACCTGCAGGTGAGATAGTGGTCAAACGCGTGCCTATCAAGAGTATACAAAAATACAATTTTGCTCCTTTAATTAAGATTATACTACCTTTATTTTGAACACAGGTATTTTAAACCCAGAATCTAAAACTGTGACCTACCCAAGATTATTTACTTACTGATTTTATTTTGCTTACCGAGGTAAATGAATCTCAAAAGTCTAAAACACAAACAGAAAAGGCTTGAATAAACCGTAATTTCGACCACAAACATCACTCTCCTGGCCTCACCGACAAAGCTCTCACAAGACAATTAAATCCCAACATCCTCTTTGTTTTTCCTTTTAACACAAAATGGATCTACATACAGCACCACTCGTTCACAATCTCATTAGATATGTACTAGTATGTCACAAACAGTCGCGAACATCCCCCCCTTGCTCAAATCGTTAAACGTATTTGGCTTGTGCTTTTCACTAGTACGTTTGTGTGGTGTGTGTTATAAGCGATTTGCTGAGTTTGTCATCATCATTATTCGACTATGATCGATTGAGTTAAGAACGAGAACCTTCAATTTCACAAATCGTCATACAAGAGTCTGAAATACTCATAACGTCACAAACATTCGCGAACAGCCCGCTCCAATCGCTAAATCTAATTTGCTTATGTTTTTCCTTAGTATCTTTGTGTGGTGTGTGTTATAAGCGGTTCGCGGGGTTTTCCTCATCATAATTCGACTATGATAGGTCGGGTTAAGAATGATTATCTTCAGTTGTCAAATCGTCATGCAAAAGTCTCCACAAGGTTGGTCGTGAGTGACTGCTAGTCAAACTCACGAATTTTGGG
This sequence comes from Polia nebulosa, assembly GCA_951329385.1. NCBI lineage: Eukaryota > Metazoa > Arthropoda > Insecta > Lepidoptera > Noctuidae > Polia > Polia nebulosa. The sequence continues at coordinate 6,877,300 of OX589609.1, forward strand.
ACAATGAGATTTTAGTCTTTATAGCCCGGGTAGCCGTTAATGTGCTGCGACATATAATTTATTTATGTAAAACCCTTACCTTATTTAGGAGGAAGTAAGGACTAGGTTGGCTGGGTGGCAGGGATAGACTGGATGCGGAAGGCGGAGGACAGGGTGTTGTGGCGCAGCCTGGGAGAGGCCTATGTCCAGCAGTGGACTGCGATAGGCTGAGTTGATTGATTTCATTGAAGAACTAGGCTGTGCATATACCTGAAACAAGAAATCATTAACGTTAATTTTCATAATTTCCATGACATGACCTATAAATACTTGTAATTATTTGTTTTATAATATGAAAGTAGTCAATATAATGGTATTTTTCTAAAAAATAATAATTAGTCCGTCACAGTGCTTTGAAAATTCGCGTGACGTGACGCGGTGGGACACTTTTTACCACCAAAGTGACGTAACGAGCCCAACTCCTGAACTTTGATGAAAAGAAAAAAGAAAGAAAATACGTTTCTTTACGGTTAACATGACGCAAAAAAAACAGAGAAACAACAAAAAAATAAAAGCTGGGGGAAAATATGCGTCACATCCACGCAAAACGGCCATCGCTCAGCTTAGTGCTGTGATCCTATGCAAGACAGAGCCCCAGCGCTGGTCTTCAGCGACAGCCGGCACCGACGTCATGACGTCGACCGGTGCAGCAAACAATGAGTAAAACTAAATATTAGACAGCGTAATAAATATTGCATTTTGTCATTTTTTTATTGGTTTGATAAATTTTATTGGTTTTATTGGTTTGATAAATTTTTTGGTTATTTAACTGACGGACATCACGGAGCGCTGTCCGAAATAAGACGCATTAATAATTTACTCGTATTACACATAAAAGAACAGGTATTAAAATAAAACACTGAGATTAAATTATATATAATTAAATTATCTTTAAAATGGTGAAGGTTGCATAAAAATACGCTTTATAGTTTTTGCGTGATTCTCAATTTTTTATCCACATTAGATGTAACTTTACAAATTAATTACACTATGTTATAAAAATATAATTTCAAATATTCTGAGATCAAATTACGACGGAAATTGTTTAGAGTAACATATATTTTATTCAAAGAAATAAAACTAGTCGTTTAGACGTGATGTTCAATTAAAAACCATTAAAAGTCGTAAAACTGCGCCTTAAAGAGGTAAATCGTTTATACCTTGCACCACAACACAACCAAGTGCATAGTTTTACATCTCAAAATTACTCGCCGTAACTAGCCTTCATTTTTTAACGACACACGTTACTAAGTTTTACACGCATAGCCAATCAGTAAAACGATTGTGTGTTTGAAGTAATAGAATTCTGAAAAATAATAATGGGATTCCATTCTATTGACTATCTCCTTACCTTTTCCTCACTATCTTGGGTTGCGCTTCCAGTCTAACCGGATGCAGCTGAATACCAGTATTATACATGGAGCGACTGCCTATCTGACCTCCACTACCCAGTTACTGGATAATACGATACCCCTTGGTAAAACTGGTTGTCAGACTTCGGGCTTCTGACGACCCGTAACGACTGTCAAAGATCGACGATTGACAGTCGGGACCAACGGCTTAACGTGCTTTTCGAGGCTCGGAGGAGTCTCGGTGTGTAAAGATGGTCACCCATCCATGGACCAACCCCGGCAAGCGTAGCCTAACCTGATGGATCCTCCTATGAAAAATAAAATACAAATCTGAAACAGCATCTTGCTCATGATAATATTGGAAAAAGTAAGCGTTTGGTCAAGGTTGGTGATTATTGTGGTAATACTAATTTCTTCGAGCGGCTTCGCTCGCGTGGAATTAATACTACCCTCATTATAAATTATAACCTATGTGCTATTCCAGACTATAATCTATCTCTGTCTTTATTCAAACTTTCACATTTATAATATCAGTAGGAAGTAGGATTATCCCAGGGATAATTTTTAGACCGTAGTAGCTACATAGTTGAAATTTTAACAAAATGTGTATTTCTGTTGCCGCTATAACAACAAAAAATAAATTAATAATTAAGGGGGACTCCCTAGGGAGCTCTCTTAATTTTTTTCAGTTGTGGGTACGGAACCCGGCCGGTTTTTAGGTTATTTATCTCTAAATACACCCACAACGATAACTCAGACTACAATAAATAGACATGTTCAGTCACTGACTTTCAAAAGAAGCATACTTTGCCAAAAGAAAATTTGACAGAACAGGTTTACTTTTGTGACAGAAATAGTACCTATCTAATCGCTTTTGCCTCAAACTTACTCCACAAACTAAAAGTAGGCATAATCTGGATACGTCTCAACGTTTCTTTTGTGCCTTATTCGAGTTGATTGCTACGCAAAAAGGCGTTCTGTCATCCGCTCAATTACATTAGTCCAACGTGGGTGTAGACGACCCCTTAAAGTGACAAGCTACAATAGAAATTCTCTTTGTCCGTGAGGAATGTTCGCAAAATTTTTGAGCTAGTTTACGCCGTTGAAATGGGTTTAAAATAGCTCCTTGTAAACTGGTTTGAGTGTGAATTCAAGCGATAAGAAATGTCTGCCAAGAGGTCGTGGATAAATTCAAAACAGAGTTACCATGGACTCAGGCAGGGAAGAAACAGGGGTGAGTTTCAGTCAGTAAAAGTCTGACACGTTCCTGCTCCACCCAGAGCGGGGGAAGTCATTGGATGATTTCCCACCCTCACAAAAAAAAAGCGATAAGGATTTCAAATTTTGCTCTGTTTTATGATATTTTTCATCTTCTCATCATTTAATTGTCTTATTGTCATAGATACACGATGAAACTGTTTCGTGTGAATTTGCTTTGACATCCCAATTAAATACGTAAATACATTGTACTTATAGATATACTGATACCAGAATGAATTATCCAAAAAATTTAATAACATAATTTTCTTGTTTCTAAAGCAAATCGTTCAACGTAAATCATTTTTATCCAACAGAAATAATGTTGAAATTCTCCGCAAACACATATCTTGTACCACACACCAAATTATGACGTACATAGTTCTTACTTCTGACGCATATAAGTGTCCTTAAAGTCGTCACGTCTTACGACGTTGAACCACTTTTAAGTCTTTACTAGGAGTTGGAAAATACTAAGTGGCTATTTAAATGTAGAAGGAACTTTGAGACTGCGTCCACGCTTTTAGAACTAAAAGATGCAGGTAAGCCGAGTTACAGTTGTGATGAGTTAAGTTTTGTAGCGATGGTTCTCTTTATTAATGTAGTAGCAGTTCTGCAAACTGTAAAATGAACTTCGTAATACTAAAATGCAAACTAAGTTCATAGTTGCTGACATCTGAAATTTAAAAGATCTCTCTCGTAGTTTTGGTCACATAATAATACAGGGTGTAAGGGGAACGCTTCCGAAGCCGGAACGTAGATTATATAAAACCTAAATGCAAACAGATACCAGTGATCTTTCGCTTTATTTTGGCGTCACGTGGACGTGGGGTCGGTGGCCGCACGGCTGTCAGCGAGAGCGCGCGCACTTTGAACTCGAGGAATACTCGATATTTTATGAATATTACATTGGATGCTAAAGTTGTAAAGGAAAAAAGTGTCTTTAACTGCCAATAACAGTTTCATTTAACTTTTCTCACAACATAGTGTACGCAAAACGCTAACGAAATTTAATTTTTTTTAGAATTTTTGATGGTATAGTATTAGAATCACTTGCCATATCAAATTCAAATTGAAATTCATTTTTTTAATTTGTAGAACATAGGTAAACCTGTCTCCGTTTTCGGGAGCGTTTCCCTTACACCCTGTATAGCCTTTAGTAGCCAAATTTTGTTAAGGCGATTCAGTATAAGCTAACCTTTCTGTTCCTTATATATCCTAGATTTTTCGGAAACTACGAAAATTTGATACCCATTGAGTCCTACACATTTTGTTTGTCAGGTAATAAGTAACATCTGGAGACTCCGGCTTCTTGGACTATAAGGAACATAAGAATATCATTTATACACGTAAAACTGTAAACACGATCAGCAGGCGTATTCGCTAACTCAGCTGACATCAATTTGATAGGCACTATGCAGTACATTGCTCGGTAGACATCGATGATAATAGGCAATACGGGTTTCCTATACGTCAAAGCAGCAATGTACGGCAAAGTGCCTATCAAATTGATTTCAACTAAGTTAGCGAATACGCCTGCAGAACCCCGAGTGTGAGATATTAACCGATTTCTTTCTACTCTATCGCGTTAACGTCAATTTGAAGTAAAACTGTATAAGCTTCGCCTGGTGACAATAACGACAAACCTCTTTTTTTTCTATACGATTTGACATAAGCGAACATTTACGTAAACGTGTTAGAGTGCGTTAACTCACACTAGACCCTCGGCTCAGAACAAAGACGAAGTACAAAGTATTAATTTAGTGCAAAGGTGAAGAACGTAACAGCCGACCTTTTGCTCAATACGGTAGTCTCTTTATGACACGCGTGAGAATATAATAAAATCTGTAATAACGTAATTGGGTTTATGATAATACGTATAAGTACTTACACTACGCGTATTTTCCGAAACGGAGTATGCGGAACTGTTACTCCAAATGAAGTATACACTCATGGTTTATTTATTTTTGTTTCTTCATGTTTTACAAATAATTGCCTTAAAATTATAGCCCATTTCACGATAATAATAATAAATTTTTAAATTTTTTAAATGTTTTTTTTTTCTTTTTTATTTAAATATTTAAAAATGTAAATAATATGTTTATACAAATGAATAAACGGAATAATAATAATATTTATTTATTCATCAAAGCCATACAAAAAAATATAGTGTAAAGTGGTTACCGACTTATAAAAAATAAAGGCTAAAACTACAAAAAAATTAAACTCTGACTTTTAAACTAGGCAAATGCCTGTATCTTAGAAATCAGTGTCCATCCAAACGAATACATTTGTGAATACACATGTTTACTATGTAAACATTTATTGTGAAAGTATTTTGGAAATAGTTTGTATATTTGGGTGTAATTTATCTATAATATGTATGTATTTAGAAATATATAAGTATGTTTATCAGTTGTCTAGTACCCATAACACAAGCTCTGCTTAGCTTGGGACTAGATGGCGTTGTGTGATAGTTGTGGAATATTTATTTATTTATTATTTATTTATTATTTGTTTTTGAAAATTAATGTTGTTCTCGAAATCATTTCTGGTAGCATTTCTGTCAGTTTTATCTAAAATTGTATCACACTTTTAAGGAACTGAACAGTAACTAACAGTACGAGTGATAATTATGTAGGTACGAGCTACGCTGTACATTTACCTATGTGGTAGTTTGTACATCACTCTCAATAATGCACAAATCTGTTATTGTTTAGCTGTGCGTTTCTCCAACATAGTATTTAAGTGTAACAATATTGTAATTATATTAAGTAGCAATAAATCCATCAAGGGAATCGTTGGTCTACTCATTTACATAACATAACATTTTCACTGTTGGGCACTAAACCCCAACAAGTATGTTAAAAATAAATCTATATTCCGTTGTAAATACCTCAATAAAACTCTACATAGCTGTTTTATTTGGATTCAAGCTCTCCGAGCGACTGTTCGATATATATTTGTGTCTTTCCCTTATGCTGCAGCAGGACGGAGAGCAGTGGTGGCTCAGTGACTAGTTGTAGGTCGCGAGTTCAAACCCAACCAGGCACTTTACTTTTTATAAATTATTTCATCACCACTGCTCTCAGAAACGGTGAAGGAAAACATCGTGAGGAAACCGGCATGTTCTAGAACCAAAAATTCGAAGACATGTGACATCCACCAATATGCATTGGGCCCGCGTGATGGATTCCGGCCTACACCCTCTCACAGAGAGGAAGCCTGTGCCCCAGCAGTGGGGACATTAAAAAGTCTGATGATGAACAGGACTGCGATAACTAAGGCATGAGTATGAATGGTAATGCTTCCTGAATCGTATTCATGGGATCTGACCGGAATAACTCGAAAAATATTACACCACCAAATAATCGCTGAAAGTTTCCAAACCAGACTCATATTCTGATGGACAGAAGTTCCTTCCTGATTCCATAATATTTTCCTAGTTTTATTCTTCACTCCAACATCAATTTAACTGACAACATTGCACGTGCACGAAATTCCCGTCCGAATTTACAGAAAATCATTAACTCACACAACTTTCCACCAAACACGCACTCGTACGCATATCCGTTTCCGATACGTAACACGCGGACACGACTAAGTGTTCCGGGATACATCAGTCAACACGTCGCTCATCCCTTTGAAGTGATCAACTGTGATGTATGGAGACCATTTTGTGGAGACTGTGTTTGTTTGCAATGAGAGATGTTTTGGAAGACCAGAGTTTTATTTAAATAAATAGAAAAACCGGACTAGTACGTGTCGTACTTCGCACATTTTGGGTTCCGTACCAAATGTGTTTTTGACTATTTCTATGGCTTTGGGTCAACACGATGCTTAAACTGAAAATTTTAAGACGGTAGCTCTAACCGTTTGGCTGTAAAACCTGTGTGATAGACGGACGGGCAGACGGACACGTGTGTGTCAGTTTAATATATAATATATATTTTAATAAGGCTCTGTTTTGAAAATAAAAAGCAGTAGGCATGTCCTAGAACGTTAAACGTTAACTTTGAAGACTTGTGACATCTACAAATCCGCATTTGTCCCGCGTGGTGGATTACGGCCCGCACCCTCTCACAGAGAGAAGGCCTGTGCCACACACACATGTGTGACATTAAAAGGCTGAATGCGATGCTTGTAATGTACCTACATTACAAGCATCGCATTCACTTACTTGTATTAACTGTGATCAACGAGACGATAAGATTTGATTTGATGGAGTTGACGACTTCTTCGTCAACCCGCACGAGTAAAACTCGCCCGTTCGTGCGAGTTGGCAGACTTCTTTAGACTTCAATTCATAATTTGAGATAATTTCGATCCATTGCCACTAACTCAAATTTTGATGAGCTTATTTGTATTAAAAAGGCCATAAAAGTATGTGTTGCATTGGAATTTGAACTTAGTCACGTGTTTTCTATAGTTTATTGTTCCAAAATTTAAACTATCCCGAATTCTAAATACAAATAGATGTGTTGTAACTGCTCTTTCCCAACAGTAGCCATTATCAAAACATTTTCTTTTTCTTATTGCGTCACGCACATCATTTCAAATAACGTTCCAAACTCAAATTCAAACGCAGAAGCAATCGTTCCGTGGCACTTCATAAACAATTACTAAGTATTCCGATGCGTGACGTATACGACCAGTATCTTAAGACCTATAAAGTTCCTACTTGTAATTACTCTTCGTACTTTTATAAAGGGCTTAGAGAAAATGAGAGGTCTTTGGAAACTGGCTGGTTGTTCATAGGTCGGTAATGTCAGTAGCATTATTGTTATACCTTTTTCTTACAACGTCTTTCTTTTCTTTTGGTTTGATTTTTTTTTCTTTTGCTCGCCTATTGCATTGTTGAAAATTGGTTTGACGTAATGATATTTTAAATTCAGAACGCGCCCCAAAAATATATTTTTTCGTTAATTTTTCCTTGTTCTTTCTGGAGATAACATAGGGAAAATATAGCTACTTCAAAATACTGTCTTACCACGACTCTGGAATAATAATTGTACAGTTTTAGGGTTCCGAAAGTCTGAATGAAAAACGGAACCCATAAAGGATCACTCGTGTGTCTGTCTGTGCCAATTTGTTCCGAATCTGCTCGACCGATTAAGTTAAAATTTGGTACACACGTGGTCACTTTGGGGGTACAAATCAGAAAAATAAAGATAAAGTTTTTCAAACTGTGCTTTGCTACATAACAGATGAAAGGGCTTATTGTAAGAATTTCAAATAAATATTTTTCATAATATCAAAATGTTTTTAAGTTATTTGAGAAAATAGATGAAAAATTGTCAGGGCCTTGTCTCCGAAACCAATAGCCCCAAAATTTAAGTAAAAATTTAGAATGTATTTCTTTACTTATACAGGGTGTAACGGAATGGTGTGGTCATATTTTAAGAACTGCATCTGCCCATCGATGTGAACAACTTTAGACAAGTAAACCTGAGGGAATTCTCAAAAAAAAATTTTACCCCCGTACAAATTTTAATCAGCTAATGATCACTTTGTACGCAAAGTCCAATTTTTTTTTTTGGAAATTTTCTATTTTTTCTTAGAGATAGTTGTTCATTTCCATGGGCAGAACCGGTTCTTAAAATATGACCACACCTATCCGTTACACCCTGTAGATTACAGAAAAACCTAGAAGTACCTATATGACATTTTATAATCTAATACCTGATAGAGATATGTAGTTTTAACCTGAAAAAATACAGGGTGTAACGGAAAGGTGTGGTCATATTTTGAGAACCGGCTCAGCCCATGGGTATGAATAACATTATCTAAGAAAAAACAGGAAATTCACAAAAAAAAAATTGGTCTTCTCATAGAAAGTTATCATCAGCTGATCAAAATTTGTATGGGAGGTAAAATTTTATTTTGAGAATTTCCTTAGGTTTTCTTGAAGAAAGTTGTTCATACCGATGGGCAGATGCAGTTTTTAAAATATGACCACACCTTTCCGTTACAGCCTGTATAATTTGTTCGGAACCCTTTGCGCTTGAGTCCGACTCGCTCTTGGCCGATTTTGCGTTTACACACAGGTGTTTCGACTAAATGAGTTGCTTTATTTATGTTATTGAATGGCAAACGAACAGCCGCCTACCTAGATTGTGAGTGGTCACCGCAAATATCTGTAATGTCAGAGGCGTCGCAGGTGCGACACTAAAAAAAAAAAAAACTTGAGAGGTGTCAAGGGACACCCGGATGGTTTTTTTCGATTAATTAGTGAAGGAATTGAAATATAATTTTATTTTTTTTAATTTATAATATTTTTTTTATTATTAACTACGCACACACGCACGCACGTAAGAAGTTATACTTCATCATCTCATCTCATCTCATCTCAGCTCAGCTCAGATCAGCTAAGCTCAGCTCAGCTCATTTCAGCTCAGCTCAGCTCAGCTCAGCTCAGCTCAGCTCAGCTCAGCTAAGCTCAGCTTCTGCTTGCAAACTTTGAACCTACCCACCAAAAATACAAGAAGTTTTTATTAGATTGTTTTTCCAACACAATCTTTTTGGATGGACAGCCTCATTAGTGTCGTGACAACTTTTCGTAAGAATTTTTTCCGTCTAGCCCCCTTTCACAACGCGCGATAAGGAACTTCGTTCCAAAAAGTACGTCGCTATCTGTCAGGATCCCGGGAGTGATTGAGAGTCACCGCCCTGGTTGTACCAGGGCGGTCAACTGAATAAACACGGGTGGGTTTTAGTCAGTAAGAGTCTGACACGTCCTCCCACTCCACCCAGAGCGGCAGAAGTTACCGATGATTTCCTATACCTACTTAAAAAAAAAGTGCATCACCCAAAGACAAAATTTAAATTTCTTTTGTAGAAATGTGTAGCGGAGTTTTTGGCGGGAGTTTTTCGAGTGAAGTTCAGTGGCTGTTTTAATTATTCACAAATTGAATCCTAGTGGATATTTTGATGTAAAATTGGTGTAGTTTTTGTCTCAAGTGTCTAAAATTAAAGCTGAGAATTTTATCGTAGTATTGACTACCTCAGCAAAGCTTGACGAGAAGGCTGACTCGACTCATTTGCTGCCAAATACAGCATCGTATATACAGAAGTCGCAAACCCCCAGAATATCATGTTTAAAAATATAAGTAGTATATCTACTTCAGTAGAATACGCTATAATTTTCATTGAATATAGCTTACTAGGTAATAAACATCCTGCTTTCTGCCTTCTGTCCTTGACCTTGATCGAACCGCGCAACGACAGCTTCGACAGGTGGTGGTCGACGAGGCTGGCCATCAGGTCGTTGGCGTTATACCATATACAGTCCATCATCACCATTTTCTTGTTCTTGCCCGTGTTATTTGGGATTCGCACGTTTGGATACGGTGGGTTGGTTTAGGTCTTGGGTTCTATTCCCGGGTCGGGCAAAATGTGCAATGGGTTTTTCCATTATAAATTACTCTGTCACAACTCGGAGTTGGTGTTGTGAGACCCCCGTGCCTCGGAAAGCTCGTAAATCTATTAGTCCTACGCCTGATCTCTTCCCAGTCGTGTCGGATTGCCAACCCGTGGGACCATGATACTAAAGGAACAGCGGTGCCGATTCTCTTGTTCAACAACTTAACTAAAATTAGAGAATCGCCATCTTTTACTAAAAGACAGTGAGAGAAAAGGACGGCTATAGCTATGAACTAAGTTAGAGATGTCAAACTAGTTTACGGCTTGCGCTTCACCGTGTTTTTAATCGACATGTTTTTACGTGTACCCTTAATTTGTTTAGAAATATTAGTTCAACTAAATTTGACAGTATACTGTACGTCCGTTTCTTTCTTATTTTATTAGAGATATTATTATTATTATTTCGTGTATTCATTTGTTTAACATATTATATTTTTAAATATTTGAATAAAAAAAATAAAAACAACATTTAAAAATATAAAAAAATTAGTAGCCCACCGGTATCGGGAACAGGATTCAAGCTACCGGCGGTCAGGGCTCCAGAGAGAGAAACCTTATTATTATTATTTATGTATAATTATTAAATTAAGTTTAGTTTGTGCACAACAGAATCCGCACCACTGACTGCACCAGTGTTTGCGTACACGCTTGAGCACCACAATATCTCCTACGTACTTTGTTGGCTTTGGCCTTTTTTAAGTTGAGTAATCTGGTGAGAATGGAATGATATGTCCGTCTCCAACCGAGAAAAAACCCCTCAGTTTCAACCGCTACTATGAGTCGGGGCCCCATGATACTATTAAATCCACACGCACCCTCAGCCTCCCTCTTCATCCATCTATTTACAAGATACAGTCCATAATCCCTTAAGGCGCAGTTATACGACTTTTAATGGTTTTTAATTGAACATCACGTCTAAACGACTAATCTTATTTCTTTGAAAAAAATATATGTTACTCTTGACTATTGCCGTCGTAATTTGATCTCAGAATATTTGAAATTATATTTTTATAACATTGTGTAATTAATTTGTAAAGTTATGTCTAACGCGGATAAAAAATTGAGAATCACGCAAAAACTATAAAGCGTATATTTATGGAACCTTCACCATTTTAAAGATCATTTAATTATTTATAATTTAGTCTCAGTATTTTAGTTTAATACTTGTTGTTTTATGTGTAATAAATTAATAATGCGTTTAATTTCGGATAGCGCTCCTTGATGGGCGAGTCCTATTACTGGGTGGAGAAACGACGCGTTACGTGAGCTCAGCGCAGAACACGCAAGCTAACCACTCAAGGTCATTGGCAGCTAATAGCGCCTTAAAAAACTCTTAAGCCAAGAAACAGCATTCAATTTCGATATTAAAACATTTACTTTTAATATTAACACTCTCCCTTTTATAAAACATATTGGCACAGCCATTGGGCGGAAGTTAAAACACAGGCTATCAAATTTCAGCAGGAAATTGACATGACGGCGCGTGCGCGAAAGTAAACCAAACTTGACTCACACGGTGGTGCGGGACAGGGCACGAGCGGTAGCGATTTTGAGAATTTTATTTATTTATTTATTTGATCACGCTCATAGGGACAAACAGAAACATTAACTTATTATTTCAGCCGAAAGACGTCCTATGCTGTACATAGGAATCCTCCAACAGTGCATGCATCAAATAGAAACCGTGCCAAACTGCATGGCTGGATTTTCCTTACTCACCGACTGACCCAGCGTCATGAGACTATGTGGGCTTATTCGCATGAGGAATGAAATAGTATGAAAACATTAATCCAACAGCTTGGTCTTCTCACTTCACTTTAATTAGGTAGCACACAGTCACGCAAGTTTCTTGGAATGATGATTTTTACAGTAAAATGTTCATGACTTACATTGGATGGGGATTAATTTACTCATTCATTTATAGATCAGCAATCCAGAGAGTGACTCTACAATCAACATTGTCGCCGTGGCCATAAAATATATACAATGACATCCCTTAACACGTGCCCAGGGATTGTGGATAAATTCGAAACAGAGTCACCGCGCCCCTGGGTACTCAGGGCATGGAAGGAACAGGGGTGGGTTTTAGTCAGTAAGAGTCTGTCACGCCTTCCCACTTCACCTCGAGCTGGAGATGTCATTGGATTATATCCCACCCCAAAAAAAAAAATCCCTTAACACGTGGACTTTGCTTGGAACCAATGTTACTATTACTTTATTCATCCAGTCATCTCATCATCCAATAGTTACGGCATTCCAATAGGATGCGAATAATAAGAGTAGACAATTTAAAATAAAGGAATTATAAAAACCCTGTCGAGAGAAAAGCCTGGTTAGATTCCACAATGTACAAGTCGGACAAAATATGCTAAATAAGATTACCGCAATTAATACTTACAGTATATATCAGCACCATGGTATCTTTGAACCTTATGCTGGTCCCTATACGACTCATTATTAAGTCTTTTTTTATTACTTTTTCCAATTAATTTAATTTAGGTGTGTCTCTTCCATGCACCATTTCTCTTTCTTCACCACGTTCGTTACCACAATGATCGGTCCTGTGTGTCTCGTATCCATCGGTTACCCACGACCTTCACTAGGTCATCAAGTCATTAACTATGTACCATTCAATCATTGTTCTTCTTATTAGTTTTCTTCATTGCTGAAGGTTGTGCCCGTCCTAGAAAACTTTGTTGGATTCATTGACGAGCTGCTTCGAGGCTACTCTAACTTCGGCTCTTCTCAGGGCAGGTGGTCACAGTGAGTCCCCTTATCTCCTTAATTTGGTCTGAAAAGCGAGTAGGTGTACGCTCGCTCCATCCGTTTTTCCCATTACAATAAAATTATTAAAAAGTTATCTGGTTGTCTTTGGGCGATATGACTTAGGATTCTTTGGTAGCAGACCGTTGAGAGTCTGGTTTTGATACTCAGTTGGTCTTGAAGGGACCAACCGGCGGGCCTACTTAGATCTTTCAAACATCTAGGGAACGTCTAAAATGCAAAGAAATACTTTTACAATATGCAATCGTTGACCATGGAGCAAAACAGTTTTGATGCCGAAAACAAAAGTGGTTTCTATTTAAAAATTGTATCTTACAACATTGAAGTCATATGTATATATTAGCTTCTACCAGAGCGGCTTCGCACGCGTGGAATTAGTACTTCCTCCGTTATAAACTTTCAACCCCTTTTTCACCCCCTTCAGGGTTGAATTTCAATAACCCTGTCTTTATGGATACCCTAATCTTCACAAAAAACACCCCCTCCAAATTAGATGTCTCTAAAACTAGCGGTTTAGACTGTGCGTTGATATTATAGGGACCTGGAGCACTTTCTCGTAGTGCAGAGTCCCTGGAGATTCTTTATACGCGTCTAGGGGCTGTCGTACTCGCTGGCAGCGCGAGAGTGTGGTGTACGAGAGTGACTGCTTATGTGTGTAGTGTTATATAGAAAAGAGGGATGGCGCACTTATACATTATATTGAACAATAAAAATAATACAAGTGCCCTCTTCGAGCGGGCTAGCAGAAGTCAACTCAAAAACAAAAGTCTTCCTTATTCTTCTTAAATCAATCGGCGTTCCAAGAGTTTCTAGAATGTTCCAAACTTCCAACGTGCCAGTCTCCACCATAAGGTTGCCAACATAAGGTCGTCACAATATATCAGTCAGTCAGGATTTTGAATTTTATATATACAGAAGATAAACACTTAAGTAGCTGCAAATAATTAAGTATCTCGCATCTTGAGCCATCAGCCTCGCTACTAACTTTTATACCTTTCTATTTAATATGAGTTATGTTGGCCCAGTAGTAACGGCCGCGACTTACATGTTAATACAAAAATAACCAAAATTTGGGCTCCCATTGTATAACTCCTAAGAAAGATCCATATGATGTAAATTAATTTTAGAAAATTCCCTACGCACCTAAAGAAGTTTTCACTTCAAAAATAGGTTACCCGTTATTATCACCAAGCGGTGCTTAATACAGTTTTAGTACAAATTGATGTTTATTATAACTCGATCGAGTACTTTAAAAAATTCACACTTGGGGTACAGAAAGCTTAGTAATTTTAGCACCAAACCGCTGTCAGTTCATAAATTAAAACCGTTTCTCATTAAGGATTTATATTACATATTACAGTGGCTAGTGTTACTGCAAATTAAAAATAAAAACAGTTCCGAATAACTTCCTTATTCTGTCTGCACGAGTCACTATTTCATTATAGACTATCTCTGTCTCGTTCTTGTTTTGGGAGATAGAAAAGGACGGGTGACGTGTAAATGTAATTGAAAGGTACGGAATATGGCTGAAGAGGTGTTTCTTTTTTATATAGACGCCCTTGTCTTGACATTTGATAGCTGAAGGGTGAATGACTAAGAAAACTCGTTGAGTGGGCTTTTGTTTTAATTAAAAAGTCGTTGATTGTGATTAATACGTCAAATGAAATATAGGAGATGTGAATTGTTGTGTTTTAATTGTATCAATTATAAATAATATTACATATTTAATTATTTTAATTATTATTACTAACAGAGGAGTGTGTTCTGCCTAGCCTTGTCCCAACTATCTTGGGATCGGCTTCCAGTCTAACCGGATGCAGCTGAATATCAGTATTTTACATGGAAGACCGCCTATCTGACCTGCACAACCCAGTAACTGGGGAATACGATACCCCTTGGTAAGACTGGTTGTCAGGCTTTCGGGCTTCTGACGACCCGTAACGACTGTCAAAGATTGACAGCCGGGACTAACGGCTTAACGTGCTTTCCGAGGCGCGGAAAAGTCTCAGTATGTAAAGATGGTCACCCATCCATGGACCAACCCGGCAAGCGTAGCTTAGCTGGTTAATGGTTTATCGTCCCGTGCGGCTTATAACTTTAGCCACGAGCTCCGTCCATTCTCGAGGTACTCGTATCATCCAAAAAGCCATTTCCTAAATGTATCAGAAAAAAAAAATCTTAATAGAATTTTGTCTTAATAATTTTTAGTAATTTAATGCCCGAAAGTCTGACAACCAGTCTTACCAGGGGGTATCGTAGTACCCAGTAACTGGGTTGTGGAGGTCAGATAGGCAGTCGCTCCATGTAAAATACTGGTATTCAGCTGCATCCGGTTAGACTGGAACCCCAAGATAGTTGGGAAAAGACTAGGCAGATTATTGATAGATTTTTTTGTAATTTAATAGTTGTTCTAGTATTCGGAGTGGAGAAATACCCAACAAATCAAATATCATAAAAATCGGTCCAGCCGTTCTTTAGTTATTAATGGTGTAACTAACCCGACTTTGTTTTATAATATAAAATATATAGATTATATTTCGCATCTATATATATTATAATTTTAAAGATGCGAAAGTTTCGATGGATGGATGATCTTTTGAACGAGTTTGGCACAGAGATTGATTATAGTCTGGAACAGCACATTTTTTTTTTTTTTTTTTTTTTTTTTTTTTTGTGGGGTGGGAAATCATCCTATGACTTCTCCCGCTCTGGGCGGAGCGGGAGGGCGTGTCAGACTCTTACTGACTAAAACCCACCCCTGTTCCTTCCTGCCTTTGAGTGCCCAGGGGCACTCAAATAATGGAGTAAAAATTAATTCCACGTAGGTGAAGCTGCTTGCAGAAATTTGTTTTTAACCGGCTTCAAAAATGGTGGTTATTTATTTGTCTCTTAAGTATGTATGTTTGTAACTCTGCGATTTTCTCAAAAACTACTAATCTGATTTGGATGAAGTTTTCGTTATTTAAAAGTTTATGTTTCGAATAAGGTGTTAGTATATATTATATTAGGATCTGATGAAGATCTTCGGAGATAGATAATGGTACTCTTCAATAACTAACAGCAAATGACTCACGATTGCCGCGATCGTAATATGTCTATGTAATTTTAACACAATTTCATGGAACCACAACTAAGAAGAGAAAAATTTTAAAAAAGTATTTTTTACCAAAAATAGAATCAACTTCCAAAAAAAAAATACAAAAAATGCACGGTAACTTTAATTTTGTAAGTCGGTGTCAAAAAATGAAGAAACAAAACCAGAATAACCGAATTTTTTTCTTAATAAATAAAAGGATAGATCTATCGCATAGATAGGACGTATCGATCGCGGTGGTGACATATGTACAATGGTTAACCACCACAGACACAGACCGTGGACTACTACAGACAGGCAGTACGCGATATGACAAACATGTGATAGGCGTTATCGCAGAAGTCTTCACTCTAAAAATTTTAATTTCTTTATTTTAATATTTCCATATTTTCCGCTTCTTACTTACAAGTACCAAGTATCCTTTCTGTCGACATCAAATTCGTCCGTTGAGAATTAAGACATTCCGGACCCTTATCATTTCTACTCAGTTAACCTTTATCGCTGTATTGTTGACGTTTTTCCTTCATTCATAAATCATTATTCAAATACGACCTTTCATCAGAATTTATACAAAAACAAGACCCTCTTTTTTGGGCAGTTGGACAAAAATAAAGCAAAAATGTCCTAAGATAACAAAATTAAAGGTAGCCTCAGATAATTTTATTTCAGATCAGAATTTCAAATCAGACATTTAAAAATGATTGACGGTTCTTTGTCACCTTCTCTCATCGCGCCTTACTGTGGGAGCCGTTAAACCAACATGTATAAAATAACTCTGGTTTTGAAAGAGCTACTATTTCTGTGTTCTTTCTCCGACGAAGGTAACTTTTTCTTCCATTTTTCCAAACAAACTGGCCTTTAAACACACAGAGTCAAGTCCTTGAACACTCGGGTTAAACGCTCCGCATCTGTGTCCAATACTGCAAGTCAAACAACGACTCATTGTATCTAATTACAGAGGAAAATAAAAAGACACATGGCCTTCCCTGCGGTCTGTGAGACCGTGACTCATCTGGTAAAAGTACGCTTTACGTTTTGTGCTATGGTAATGTGGACGTGTGGACTTCTTGACCATTCCTGAATGGTCGTGTTATGTGTTCTAAATTTGTGGGCATTTAGTTGCTTGGAGACTGACTGGCACTACGGGTGATTGGCTTGTTCTGTAGCCTAAACATTTGGAGCAATACTGTCAGTCTTCAGTCAAGGGGGTGGTCCATACAACGCAGACATTTCGATGTCTGCTCGAGGCCTAAATGATGAAGATATTTTTATCACCACTATCGTTTATCGGTACAGAAAAGCATAATGAGGAGACTTGTACGGCTATGAACCATGCAGTCGAAGACTTTATGCGAAAATCCATACTGAGCTGGGCCTGCAGTCTCGACATTGATAGCGAAATTTACGTTAGCTACCGATCGCTAAATTACTAGCAGTTAAAAAACTCCATTTATAAGTAAAAATTTTAGATCATAACCATTATTTTTCAGGAATAATAATTGATTTTCATTTTAATGAATAACTTTTACCGCTTTTAACAATTAAATTAATATTTCAAAATATTAAAGGACATAAAAGTTAAAAACGGCCGTTTCTGACACTTTTGCCTACTACTTTGGATACGAAACATTTCGAGACCTGTTTTAACAACATAAAAATTCTTTATCCTCTTTGTAACAAACGTCAAGTTGGATTTTTTAATATTTATTTTCTGTGCTATGCTACGATTTTTTATTCAATGAGGGCGCCACTGGACCGCGAGAGGGGCCTTAAAGAGTGTCAACAGCGCGGCTAGTGCAGGGCGGTATCGTTTGAAATAAAAATAGGTAAACATGAAAAGAATCCACTGGGCGGTGGAGTGTGGTCAACCTATGAAAATTTGCCATATTTAATGTTAAATATCGCATATTTTATAAAAAAATAAAAATCTCAATTAAAACTTTTGATGTTTATGAGTACATTTTTTTACTGTTTTTTCTAGTACGTATTTTAAACCAGGAATACGAATTTATTGAATCGACAGGGTTTTTGTTACATGCTGTATAAGCAGATTACTTTAAAACCAACGGTGATAATAAACGCGGGCCTGCGGACGTCGAGTAATGGGTAGCTCGCCGTACGATCAGCACCAGGCCCGAGAGTCGACGGCGTGTAGTGTTCCACGCGCGCCTCAAAACATTGTCAGTCAGCAATAACGACGGGGCCCGTCATGGCTGATGTCTGCCCGAGGGTTGAGGATAAATTCGAAACCGAGTTACCTCGCCCTTGGGCACTCAGGGCAGGGAAGGAACAGGGGTGGGTTTAAGTCAGTAAGAGCCTGACACGCCCTCCCGCTCCACTCTAGAGTGGGAGATTTCCCACCCAAAAATAAAATAAAAATAAAACAATAATAACCAAACATACAAAAACACTCTTTTAAGACCCCTCGTAATTTATATTAAGAAAAAAACATTTCTTATGTCTTTTTATCTCTCGTACACAAAGTAGGTAAGTATCTTATATTTTTCCTTTCGGTTTTATCTTTTTTCTTTTAGCAAATATATTTTTCGCTCACAAAGGACGAAGTATCTGTTAATTGGATACTCAGATATGTATTGCTCATGTATTTTTCCATAACGGTCGAATATGAGGTCTTTGAATCTTTAGGTGTCGATATGAATACCTCTTTGAGTAAATTGTGGTATTACTTTGGCAGGACATAAAAAGAGTATTCTTAAGCTGATTACTTAATTAAAACGAGCAAGTACTATATTTTAGCTCTTTGTGCGTCTAGAGGACACACGGTGGGCGAGACATAATGCTAATTGGACGCGCCACGGGTAATGGCGTTTTCATTTTTGACTGAGAGGTAACAGAGGTAAAATACGATTCTTCTTTTCGCGTTGATTTTAACTCAAAGAATCATGTCCAGTCTTGACCTGGAAATTTTCTAACGCGACTAGTGATGTAAAATATCTTAAAAAATGCATTTTTTTTTTGCTTGTTTCGTATCGCTTAACTGAATTTATAAAGCTGTGAAAAATGTATGTTACTATGTGTATCATACTCTAAAGAAAAATAAGTGTACAGTTGACAGATTACGCGTAAAACGAACTTCTTTAACCGCAACGTTAAGTGAACGATGTGCTACATACATCTACATTCTAATTAGGGAAAAAAATACGAACTAACTTATGACTAGGCAGCATAGTCTTTGACCTTAGCCTGTTCCGCAAGGAACAAGTAAAAAACAATAAAATAAATAAAATAAATAAATAAATAAATATTCCACAACTATCACACAACGCCATCTAGTCCCAAGCTAAGCAGAGCTTGTGTTATGGGTACTAGACAACTGATAAACATACTTATATATTTCTAAATACATAAATATTATAAATAAATGAGAAGCTATCATTTGTTTGACGACAATTTATTTTAGTTATCGTATAGTTTTTGAGGTTATAAAAGCTGTCAAACCTTATCTGACAACTGTTTTAACCTCAAAGACTTATTTACCTAATAGCATTTTCCCCTGGCCTCTAAATGAAAATGTGATAAGTTATTGTGTTAATATAAACAATAATTGTTTTTATACAACACTAGTTGTAGGTTTTTTTTTTTTTTTTGGGGGGTGGGAAATCATCCAATGACTTCTTCCGCTCTAGGGTGGAGCGGAAGGGTGTGTCAGACTCTTACTGACTAAAACCCACCCCTGTTCCTCCCTGCCTCGAGACACTAGTTGTAGGTAGAGACGACTTGTAAAACAAATCAAGTGACAGGTCAGACAAAAGAATCATGCCACTTTCCATACATTGATTATGTATGGAAAGTGTGCATGATTCTTTTGTCCGACCAGTATGTAGTAGCCTCCTGGAAAGCTTTGTCATTGGCTTCGTTTAAATCAATCAAGGTGCAGGTGGTTCTGTCCTGTGAAGGGGATCCACAGTGGCACGTAGTTTGGGATGGGTCAAGGACCATTTGGCCAGATTATTTGTACAGCGACCAATTGGTTTCACAATTGTTTAAGAGATTTCCAGATTGGCTACTGCAGTTCCGGTCCAGGAAACTTAATGACGTCTGTGTCAGTTCGGTTTTCACTACGCAGTACCTCACCCATCACCCCTGCTGCCACATTTATTTGCTACTGCGCAGCGGCTCGTGAGGTGTTCCGAACCGCCATTTGATAATTTTGATTGTACCTGCAGGTACTCACTCGTACTTACGTGGTTGAGGACATTTACCTGTTTCATTGTAGATAAGCAGTGAATTTTGGCGATTATAATTTAAATCGGTGAAAGGTAAAACGCTGCAAATATTGACAGAAAACATTGTGAGGAAACAAGCATATCCTAGAGCTAAAGATTTGAAGACAAACCACCAACCCGTACTGGGCCCACTTAGTGTATTACGGCCCAGTCCCTCCTAGACAGAAAGCCCTAGTCCCAGGAGTGATAACACTAAAAGGCGAACTATGTTTTATTGTTGTTATTATTATTGTTGTTATTTAACTTTAAAAATACTAGCTGTGGCCGCGGTTTCACCCGCGTTAATGTATCTTTCGTATTTTTTTTTTATAAGAAGTATCCTATGTTACTTCTAATACCTCCAAGAATATGTGTACAAAGTTTCATGATGATCGGTTATGGCGGAGGTTCCCAGAAACGGTCAAAAAGGTGGTTTTTTAAAGCGTATCTCAACCCCTTAGGCTCCGCGGACAAACCCGGGTTGTAAAATTGAACCCCGGCGACAACCCGGGTTGACAGCCGATTATTATTATTTTTTTTTTCACTTAAATATTTTTTTTTTGTCAAACTCAACGGTGAGTTTCCGGGGCTCAGACCGTAAATAATTTTGACAAATAAAAAAAAAGATATTTTCAAGTCCTATTTGCATACAGTGATGGAACTCAAAACATAATTTAACATACTTTAATGCATCAAAAAATTTTCAAATATACCTCTTAATTATCTTTAAAAGCAGTTTATGCCTTCATTAATAATTATAATCATAATCACACTAATATTATAAAGGCGAAAGTTTGTGAGTGTGTATGTTTGTTACTTCTTCACGCTCAAATGGCTGGACTGATTTGGATGAATTTTGGTATATAGATAGCTTATACCCTGGATTAACACATAGGCACTTTTTATCCTAGTCCACGCGGGTGAAACCGCGGGGCGCAGCTAGTAAAAATATACCATAAAATTCCAAATGCTAAACTGCATCCAGTGATGGTTCTTTTTAAATTTATTAGTTAATCTTAAGTAAATCGATAAAATACATCATATTTTGCAATAAATTGTGAGCATTTGTTATCGCGCATCTCTTTTTTTTCTATGCAGTCCGAGCGTAACCGCGTTTTAGGTGATGTCTGGGCCTTAAGTAGTTTTCTCGTGAAAGCGTAACAAACAAACTTACATTCACATTTATAATATTAGTGTGATTTAGTTAAATTAAAATTGCCAACAGTCTCTGCTGCTTGACAGTTGCCAGTATTAAAAAATAGAAGGCTGAATTATTCGATTGTGTTTTGTTTATATCATTTTGGTGGTCCAATTTATTCACAAATGAACTCATTCACATAATTACCCATACATTAAAAAGAGAATTTATAGAGACATAAATAACACCATCGGATGCAAAACCACAAGAGCCTACGGTTGCCATAACCATTAGAAAGTACATCGAACTATGACAACCTTGACATATTGAGCTCAGCATCATGTAGGTACCTGATCAATGTTTTATGGCTAACAAACAATCATGATTTACGTTTAATTAATTACTCGTAGCATTAAGTTAATCATATGATGGTATTTTTGCATTTAAATAAATTTTCATCGCCCTGTTTAGTATATTTTTTTATATTGCACCTACCACTATTTGTCTCTGCATCACCCAAAGGATTACTGGTAGAAAATGCCTGAGGCATTAAGTCCGCCAATATACTTGTATGTGCAAAAAGTGTTAAATAAATAAATAAATCCCGTAAGTATTATAAAGAGTCACCGTGGTCCTGGAACACAAAAGGCAACTTATGGAACACGGCTGCGTTTTAGTCAGTAAGAGTCTGACACGGCCACCCGCTCCACCCAGAGCGGGAGAAGTCATATGATGAACTCCTACCCTAAAAAAAAATAATAATAAAGGATTATTATTATTCCATTTATTTTGTCTTATTTACATACAATTTATATTTATAAACATTTCTTTTAAAAAAAAACAAGTTAAATTAAACTACTACTTCTAATGCCGTTTATTTATTATCTATACATATAAATTATAATTTTAAATATTTCTTACTAATCATACAAAAAAAAATGCTTTTTTATATTAATATTATTAAAAAGGGGTAGATATAAAGTTTACGCAATTCTCAAAAAAACAAATTCTAACATTGTTTCCTCTTTTTTTTGTGGAAGGTGGGAAATCATCCAATGACTTCTCCCGCTCTAGGTGGAGCGGGATGGCGTGTCAGACTTTTACTGACTAAAACCCACCCCTGTTCCTTCAGTTGCCTCTGTGCCAAGGGCCGCGGTATCTCTATTTCAAATTAATCCGCGACCGCGTGACAACTAGATACATTTATCTAATAATTGGGTAAAGGTTTCTCCAAGTGGCTGTTGTTTTTGGAACATTTGGTAGGTGCCCTTGTATTTTACTTTTTAGTGTTCTGTACCCACGAGTCCGTCTGTCTGTGTATCCGTCGTCACAAAATTATGTTTCGAATAATTTTTAACTTTCCATTGACCTATAAACTTGAAAGAAGAATGGCCAAATTTCTATAGGAGCTGGACTCGACTTTTATTTTTCATGTCCCAAAATAAACTATAGCTAGATTGGTTTGTTTTTATGTCGTAAACACTATCGCGTTTGAAAATTATTTCTAAATAGCCACGATTTTTTATAATAACGTCAACAATACTTTTGAGGTTAGAATCTACAACTACCTTCTACCCGACTGCGGCGTAGCTTATGAGTCTAGTTAGCGATAAGCGAGAAGGGTAATTAGCGATCTCGTTTCTATTTATTTCGAGTTCTCTCAGAGAATTACCCAAAAAATAGGACTTGTAGCAAAGCGCACCAACTCTTTGTTTGTCCATCGATCATTCAATGAATACTATACCTATATTGCTCTAACTTGCACAACGTATAGTGTAGATAACAAAGCATCACACGTGAAGTGGTTCTTGAAAGACTTCCAAGCCTTTTTTGTGGTTTGACCACTTCAATTCTGGCTGAAGAGTTAGTCGCTAGATACCTACTGCCTTTCAGTCTTCAATGCTCAAGTTGCACAGATATTGACAGATTGAGTAATGGTTGTTAACAGGAGTAAATGAAGTATAATTGGTAGAGTACTTAAATGAAAGAAATAGGCTTGACAAAAATACTTTTTATTCATCATCCTCTCTTATCACTACACCATCGAGGAATGCTGCTGGCTCTGATATTGTCGTAGTATATTGTCCTTACTTGAGAAATCCAGAAATGTATTAAAAGCGTTAATAAAGGAAAGCGCATATTCCACTTGTTCAGCCATAAATGTTCTTAAACTATTTTTTGAATTGAACAACATATCCCAATCAGTACTAAATGTATGTTCTTCACAAATACGAACATTTATAGGCAAGTAATATTTGTTTTTGCTTAGAGTTATTGCTCTTAGAGGGTCAGAAATTCTATGCAAATCTCTGTTTCGGCAACCAGAAAAACACAATGTGCTGCAGTATTAGCCGCTCGTCCATACTGCGATAAACTAATCACCCTGGGTACTTCGTAAGCTTGCTGGTCGGTGTCTCCAAACACCGACCCTTGGGGTTGAGGCTCTAGCTTCAGCTCTGGTTCTGGCTCTGGCTCCGGCTCTGCCTGCTGCTCAATATTTTGCTACATATTATGCATTGCAACTCTCTTGAGTCTCAGCCAACAGGGATGACAAAAATGGTCTGATGAAGTTGCCTGAAACAACCATACAGCATTGTCTTATTATAAATCTTTGGGCTCATTATTTATTAAACATAAGGAAATAAAAACATTGTTACAAAACAATATTAGATTGCAGTGATGAATTCACTATAACATAGGACAACAATAAAAAAGATCATGATTACCTACCGTGGGGCAACTCTATTTTCAAGTTCAATGTGTATTGCTTGTAGCAACTGAGATGGATTCTCTCTCACAATAAGGTCACATTTACGGTTCCGCAGAGAACTTCCACAAAGTATGCAAACATGCATGTGGCCACGGGAAGATGAGGCACCAGGTTCATTACTTAATTCGGAGTTGACATGCTGCATTGCCAATTGTTTACAGGCATCACTTAATATATAGTCTTCTTCAGTGATCTAAAATAAAAATTAGAGTTGCTATATGATGTATGATGGTTTATGTTGGTATATGTACTAAAATGAGTAGGTATAAATACGTACTATTATTGAAGAATTCCTCTCGCAGATTTTACAAATTACTCTCGTATCAAGATCAAAAACGAGATGGCGGCGAAGTGTATCAATGCGTATGTTACAATTAACACATAGCAATCGCAGGGCTAGTTGTGGCGTGTGCATGATTTCTCTCACAAATATCCAAGAAACAAAATCTGTGTCCAGAAATCAAAACCACAGAATAATCGTCACAAGTGGTAGTTATCAGTCCGTAAAACAATGCCAAGGTCAAAACAACAGAAGGAAATCCAAAATAGCACAAGTGCTTATCACAATTCACAACAAGTAAATCGAATAGGATGTGAATACGAATGATTGCCGTCAAAGAGAATATAATTTCATTGCCGCGGTGTCAAACAATGGCGCGGGTCGATGAACGATGACCACAGACAGCAGTGCTATTCTGTAAAATCTCACCGTGAAAACTTAGGTGAAGTGAACTTGAAGTGAGCTGTCAATCCATACAATAAAGTGGAAAGACAGTTCACTTCACGCTCACTGCAACTAAATTTTCACGGTGAGATGTTAACAGAATCGACCGGCAGATTAAGTAACTTGTCCATGACAAATGACGTTCCGTTGTACGCATTTGAACAAAACTACTTACTATACACCAACATAATTATTTTTTATGATAAGAATCCAATACATAATATCAGCATATTCGTTGATTTGATGCCTTTAAACTAATTGAATAGAATAACAGTTAAAACTTTTCAGAAAAACGTGAATAATTACAGTCTTTGAATACCAAGTCATTTCAAACGCGAAATGAATCGTCAAGAGGTGCGTTCTGAAACTATTATTCTTAATCATTTAGAAAAAGTTACAAAAACAAAAAATTTCTTGTGTTTTCTATGACCATAAAAAATAAGGGTATTTTTCATAAATATGGCGTATTGGGAGGCCATCGTTTCGTTGTCGGGTACGATTTGGCCATCCTTCTTTGATGATAATGTTTATTATTACGTATATTTTACTAACAAACAATCAAAGCAGACAAACAAAGCAGGGCAGATCACCACAATGGTGGTGGTCTGCCCCGCTTGGGCGGAGCACCACCGCTCCACCATGTCCTTGTGGAGGCGATCGGCGGCAGCGACCACTCGCGCCCAGCCCTGGTCCAGGCCATGGTACGGGGCGAGAGCAGTAATGCTCGCGAAAGAGGAGGCGGAACGGGTGAGGAAGACTCAACGGAGTCTCCCTTACGACCCCAGCCGCAGCCGCCGCAGGAGACACTCTGGGCGTCGGGGAAGGAAGGAACAGGGGTGAGTTTTAGTCAGTAAAAGTCTAACACGCCCTCCCGCTCCACCCAGAGCGGGCGAAGTCATAGGATGATTGCCCGACCCCAAAAAAAGGGTTCTGTACCCAAAGGTAGGAGGAGGTCAAATGCCCCCCTGAAATAAAAGGGGTGGGCTCTCCAATTTTACGTACTGGTAAAAAAGGTTTCTCTGTGCTATCAAGAAATATAAAAAATTAAAGCAAAGCTCAGAGCTTTGTTTTTTTTTTTTCTTAAATGAAAAAGTGCTTGTACAATACAGTAATTTGATAAGTTTGTCCCATTAACCTTATTTTTTTTGGGCGGTTGGGAAATCATCCAATAACTCTTCCTCCATCCTCCCACTCTGGGCTTACGAGCTCTGGGCTCTGGGCTCTGGACTCTGGCTTTACGTAAACTCAAACGTTACTGACTCCCTGTCTCTCTCTAAATATAAAAAAAAATTAACTCGAAAACCGAAGAAAAAAAATCAAATAAAGACATTTTGAAATAAATAGTAGATAAAAGAACATGCTTACCTATCAGATTGACCTAAAAAAAAATATAGTTTAAAAAACACGCTTCAATGGTAAACCAAACTAAAAAGTACATACCGATAAACGAGAAAATTAGGAAGGGGGTGCCCAAGAAGTTCGCCGCCCTCCCAGCCCCCTTCTCCCGGCAAGTAGACTTCCGCGGTACCTGTTCTGGAAGAAAGTGGGTCATATCCTGCGAAGGTGCTCCACACTGGCAGTATGTTTGTGTGTGTTTGTGTTTGTTTGTGTTTTGACAAGAATTTATTGATGCCTATGAAATAAACATAGTAGGTACCAACTTACGCTTTTTCTCAGAAAAAATAGCAATTTCGCGAATCAGACAAAACCAGTTTTTCCCATAAGACTTTTACAAATTACGTGGTTCGTCGAGTATTGTAACTCTACACTAGGTTATCATACGTTTCACGATAAGTTAGCTAGTTAATAAATTACAAACGGTTTCAAATTAATTGTTACCTGATATTAGGAATAATTTATTTACTTTCCGCGAAACGAGAAAGGAGAGGACCGAGATATGTAAATCAGTGCCGGCAGAATAGCGGGACGAAGATTTTTTATTCAGATCTTTGTTAAGGGCAAGTTTGTTCTACAATTACAATTGTGAAAAAAAAACTTGGCCATAACAAAGATCACGCCCTAAACGGCTAAAGTTTTACCACTGTCTCACGTGATGGTAAGCGATGATGTGGACTACGATGTAGTCCGCTTGACTTAAATACCACTAGGTTGTGGTTATCAGGGAACGCATACCGAGTAGGGAATTCCACTCCTAAGCTATATGTTCAATTGTACAGTGAGAGTACTCTCAAAACGTTTTGTTGATAGTGTGGGCTTTAGCCATTATGAATAACATTTTTTCATGAGTAGTAAAGATCTTAAGATTTATCTATGTATTGTAGTAGTTGAGAGGGAATGGGAAGCTGTCACCTCCAGCGAAGCAGTAATGCTCGCGAAGGAGGAGGCGGAATACGTAACGGAAACTCAACGGAGACTCACGCTCCTAGCAGCCACCGCAGGAGACGCCTTGGGCGTTGGAAGACGCAGGCCAACTCCCGGCCACCGTAGGTACGGGGTTGCACACGGCGAGTAGAACGCTTGGCTAGAAGTAACCTATTCACTCTTGACTTAAAGAAATGTGAACTTAATCCAACCAGTAAGAATAACATACCCCTTAAGAACTATGCAAATCACATCGAAGACAACCTATTATTTCACAGTAATATTATTTTGATTAACTCGCTGTACGATTTGTCTCTATCAATTTGTAATTAAAGGTTAATGCTCATAATTAAATGTCTTGTTTGACAAGATGGCGGCTCGAGAGAATCATTAATTTAGACTTGGCTAGAGGAAAGCGGATGGCGAAAATATATAATTATATTTTTGTGTAATTGGTTGGGGGGACTTTATTAAGGTTTTATTTACTTTGGTGGTGATTTTATTGTATTTGTTTTGCTTTATTTTTTGTGTTAAATATTTCAACATCACTGCTCACAAAACCAGCACAGTTTTGATAGCAGGTATAAGGTATCTGCATCGTGAGGAAAGGGCATTTCTTTCTTTCTTTTTTTTTCTTTTCTTTCTTTCTTTTATTTTCTTTATTTCTTTCTTTCTTTCTTTCTTTCTTTCTTTCTTTTCTTTCTTTCTTTCTTTTCTTTCTTTTCTTTCTTTTCTTTCTTTTCTTTCTTTTCTTTCTTTTCTTTCTATTCTTTCTATTCGTTCTTTTCTTTCTTTTCTTTCTTTCTTTTCTTTCTTTTCTTTCTTTTCTTTCTTTTCTTTCTTTTCTTTCTTTTCTTTCTTTTCTTTCTTTTCTTTCTTTCTTTCTTCTTTCTTTCATGGATTCTACACACTGATGAACGAATTCTTTAGTTTACTTTTTTCATGGATGTTCTACTCACTGATTATCTACTTTTTAGTTTAATTTTTTCTATTTTTTATTGTATTTTGAGCCGTCTTGGAGTTGAAACACTAGGGCCATGAGGTCCCAGTGTTCATCGAGTTTATCGGGATATCAGCAAACAGGTAATCGACTCTTCACATAACCAGAAGGCTGGCCTTTACTTTAGCCAACGAATCAGCATTGCTATTCAACGTGGCGTGGAAATGCTGCCAACGTATTGGGCACTTTTCCCATTGACAACTATGTGGATGATTATATTGATGCCCAATGAGTTGTTTTCATACGCGTTTGTACATATTTTTATTAATACCTATTAAGTAACTTATTAGTTAAGTTGTGTGTATGTAAATTTCTTAAATTGTGTTAAGGTAATGTGTTTTTCGTTATTTCCGGGAAAGAACAGAAAAAAGGCGATGAGTGAATGTAAAGCAAAATTTTCACTCGTTTAAAAATTTGCAAATTGAATAGGCTGTAAAATTCAAGATAAAACCGGTGGGTACTAAAATAACAGGAAAAGCTCTTTGTTATTTCAACGCTACACGCCATTTTAAGAAAAAGGAGCCATAAGTTTGCTTGAACAACTGGGTGCCCACAAAAAAAAAAAGGTATAAACCGACACGAGGATAGCAATTAATTAGGTACGTAAATTATTACCCTTCTATGAAAATCATGAATTCACATGAACCAATACCTGGCCGGAAGGAGCGTGACGATATGCGCAAGCATTCCAACGCCCCAGCCAAAGTTAGCTGGAGAAAACCATGTGGTTTTAGGAAGTAAGAGTCTGACCCCCGCCCAGGGTGGAGATCGCCCTTGATAGTTTACACCGGTTTAAAAAACGGCATAGAGCGTGTCGGATTTCACACATTAAGGGTTCCGTACCAATCAATCTGCCTCGCCTTTTCCCAACTTTTTTTTTTTTTTGTGGGTTGAGAAATCATCCAATGACATCTCCCGCTCTGGGGTGGAGCGGGAGGGTGCGTCAGACTCTTACTGACTAAAACTCACCCCTGTTCCTTCCCTGCCCTGAGTGCCCAAGGGCGAGGTAACTCAGGTTCGAATTTATCCTCAACCCCTGGGCAGTTCCCAACTTTCTTGGGGTCGGCTTGCAGTCTAACTGAATGCAGCTGAATACCAGTATTTTACACGGAGCGACTGCCTATCTGACCTCCACAACCCAGTTACTGGGTAATACGATACCGGGTACTGATTTAAGGGTTCCGTACCAAATTGATGAGGGAATTTTCAAAGAAAAAAATCTGATATATCAATATATTGGGGTTTGTTAGTAAAATATAATAATAATAATAATAAGCCTTTTTATTTCCAGGACAGTTACAAAAGAAAATAAATAAATTGATTTAGTACTTAACAACTAAAAGTTTCTGTCATGGCCCCTTACGGGTATAGGCCTCCTCCAATTGCCTCCATTTTTTCCTGTTGTTTGCCGCTTTCAACCAGTTACTTCCTGTCATTTTTAAAATGTCGTCGAGCCAGCGAGCTTGAGGTCTGCCTTTTGCTGTTTTATTTCCAGGGCTTCTCCACTTCGTTACTCGGTTAGCCCATCTTTCTTGTGGATAGCGGGCAATGTGTCCGGCCCATTTCCACTTCAATCGCCGTGCGTGTGTTACTGCGTCTATTACTTTTGTCTTGTGTCTGATTTTGTTGCTGTTTTGTTTGTCCATGAGCTTGATGCCAAGGATGCTCCTCTCCATAGCTCGCTGACACGATCGTATTTTTGACATATTGTTTTTATTATAGATCCAGGTTTGGGCGCCGTACGTCAGACAAGGTAGTAAACTTGAGTCCATTACTTTTTTCTTCAGACATAATGAAAGTTTCGATTTGAAAATCTCCTTGCAACTCCAGTATTTTTTCCAGGTCATGTTAATTCGTCTGTCTAGTTCATCTGTGTGTCGTGTGTTTTTAAAAGATATTTGCTTTCCGAGGTAGATATAGCTCTCTACGTAATCAATGGCATTATGGTTGATTACGATGGGGTTTTTCGCGCCGTTGGTAGATGTTTTTGTCTTTATGGTGTTCAATTGCAGACCGATATTTCCGCTCGCAACAATCAGTTCTGTTAGCATTCCCTCCAGCTGTTTCGATGTCTTAGCGAAGAGGACTATATCGTCTGCGAATCTAAGATTGCTAAGATATTTTCCATCTATAAATATTCCTTTCCTGCCCCAGTCTAAATCTTTCATCATGTTTTGTAGGACGGCTATAAAGATCCTTGGCGAAAGTGGGTCTCCTTGTTTCACTCCTCTGCGAATATTGAATTCTGGGCCTAGTCTGTCCAGCTTTACACTGCTTGTGCTTTTTCTATATATATCTTTTATGATATTGATGTATTTGGAAGATTCTGGTATTCTAATGCGTCCCAAATACTCTTATGCGAGATAGAGTCAAAGTTAGTACAAAATCGAATAGTAAAATATACGTAATAATAAACATTATCATCAAATTTCAAGTTTATAGGTCAATGGAAAGTTAAAAATTATTCGAAACATAATTTTGTGACGACGGATACACAGACAGACGGACTCGTGGGTACCATGGCCTGGACCAGGGCTGGGCGCGAGTGGTCGCTGCCGCCGATCGCCTCCACAAGGACATGGCGGTGCTCGGCCCAAGCAGGACAGATCACCACAATGGTGGTGGTCTGCCCCGCTTGGGCGGAGCACCACCGCTCCACCATGTCCTCTGGGCAATTCACACAATGGTGACACCCGGACGTTTCCTCCCGCCTTATCTGACACAGGAACCTCCCGAAACAACCGTGTCCGGTAAGAACCTACGTCAGGCGGAAGGTGAGGACGCTGTGGCGTCTCTCCAACCACTACACCGCAATTGTGGCGTGCCCAGCGCTGGGTTGCGACAGTCGCTCTCTCCATGTCGCCATGAGATCCCGCCGAAGTTCTGTCCGCCGAGTCGCGAGATTTCGCGGCAGTAGGTACGGAATCCTAAAAAGGAAAAACTGTTCTCTAGAAAGTGTGACGTAATATTGTAGAAACCAGCCAAGTGAAACATGATACTTCTTGCCTTCGATTAATATAACAAATTAAGACTAATTATAAGCTAGTTAACACTAATTAGAAATGTCGAAGCAGTCAGTCATTGACGTAGAAAGTAACTTTTGAGGGTATAACATGTCTAAAATAATTTATTCATGTTATTCATTCATCAATCTATAACCTTAGAACCAATCAAGTGACAATATTGTACCGGATGGTATGTGGTCAGATCCAAGTCTTCGTCAACCCGCAGTCTTTATTTGTTTATTTGGTTAACCAACAACACTATTTGCACAATACATTTACAATATATTCTTTTGTAATATATTCATTCACTAGTGTAACAATTAATTAAAACGCACTGTTTATGGTTATATATATTATTAATATTTAAATAGTTTAATTAAAATGCGGCAGACCACAAAGGAGATGGCGGGACGACCTGGATGTGTTCCTTAAGAATTGGAAAGAAGAAGCAAATAATCGGACGAAGGGAACGCTTTTCGTACTCCCGCCCTTTTGATGCGCCTTGCAGGTCGCATCTTAGGAATCTCCTAAAATCCCCTCCCCACACAACCGACTTCTACTCCTACTCCTTCACTGTGCACGCAGTACGCTTGTGGAACTCTCTGCCGCCTGACATTAGGGACTGCCAAACTCTTGCAGTTTTTAAAAGGAGAGTAAAGGAACACTATCTTTCCATTTCATGATAGTTGCATATAAGTATGTATTATTATTTAGTTTATATGTATTAGTACCTATCTATATATATCGATACCTTTGGGTAGAAAGGTCGTATAAACCATTTTGGCTAAATTAAGTCATATATACCATTTTTCTCAGAATTTTTTCTCTATCGATCTGTATATACGAAATGAAGAAATTCGCACAAAAATGGTTAATACGACCCAGAAATTTTCGGTCATAGCCTCTTAAAAAAGGTAAATTTTCAATGTAAAAGCCGAATGTTTTTTTTTGTAGTTTTGTTATGATGTAATGACCATAATTTATATTAACTTAGGGCGTAAAAATAGTCATTAATTGTAAATGGTTTATACGCCCTAATGTGTTACATGCATTACCTAAACATAGTTTAAATTCGACGTCGTAAATCCAAAGGCAGTTCGCGACGTTGGTGTATAAACCATGTTTATTGCAAGAAGCACTTTACGACCAACACACAAGGCTCGCATTTGGCGCGCAGCAACAAGCAGAAGAGCGAACGGGATATATAGATACCGGCGCATTTGTTTAAGTTTCGTTTACAAGTCCTATTGTTATTATTACAACAAATGAATAATAATTAATGACTAAATAATTCTGTAAAATGGAGGGAGTCACTTAAAAAGGAACCTGTGAAAACGTGAGTACCTACACACTTAATTTAACACTGTTAGCTTATTTGGTAACAATTATTGTAGATGAATTCGTGTTATCAATAGGTAAATAATGAATTATGACTTAGTATAGATATAAAATGTAAAGTTACAGTACCTAATTGATAATTTACCTTTATTATTAATACCTAGATATTATTTATAATTGACTAAGATATACGACCTAGTATTGATTTAAAAAGGCCTTGATCGTTTGCAGTTTGTTTACACTTCCTTGCGTTTAATATAATATTTTCTTTCATTCCTTCAATTTCACATGTAACGTTTGCTGGATCCGCATTAACAAATCAACAATTTTATAGGAAATGGTTTATACTCCCTTCAAGTTATGATACTTTATAATAGACTAGCAAGTACGAAGTAACAAAAATTTTAAACAATCTTCCTCATCTTGCAGGAAATGGTTTTTACGACCTTTTTCGCTTAAAATATTTTCTTTTATTCCCTCAAACGACATGCTACTAATATTAGACCTGCATTTACAACTCACGTTTTTTAAGGGATGGCTTAATAACCCTTTAAATCGTAAAATAAAATCGTGGCCCGAGCACATAGTAAAACAACGCGTGTTGTTATAAAAATAAGGTTCAATATTGTATGGCATAAAATTTTGGTTCTGCGGTGATGATTACGAAAAGAATTTTAAAATGTAGCCAAGGCTAGTGTTTTAATTTTACTTTAGCTTAATTTATAATAATACAATAAACATTTTTTAAGGACTCGACACGAAAAATTTTATTGCAAAATGATTTAAACCTATAGTAACCGTAACTTTTATCTAAGCTTTTTTCCTATACCTATTGTCTGTGACTTTATTTCATGTTTTCAGTTCAATCCAACAAGTAGGGACCGCAGTTAATTTGCCACACAATATAATTATCACAACATTCACAACAGAGTATTTTATCGAATAGTGACGTTATAGAAGACAGTGACTTTAAACGACCTGCAAAACGTGCCAAGAAACCACAAACAATAATTATGGATTCAACCACCAGTAATAGTGACAATACTTTTAGCACGTCTATGAATACGTCTTCACTATTCCATCCTTATTATGACAACGAGGCTATACCGATTAATAGTCCTGTAAAAGCTGACACAAATAAAAAAAATAACATAATTCCAAACATAATTATTAAAAAGAAAAAGAAGTTGAAGAAAAAGAATCCAAATGAAATGTATTAAAATTTAAAAAATCTGGCAACAAAGAAAAAGGTTAAGATAGAGGTAAAGGAAGATCGAAAAGCCGTGCGATATTACCCGAACAAGGTGTAAGCCTGCAATGATACACATGAAACGGTGATGATTATGTCCCCAACTGCACTTTAAAAAAAAAATTGCAAATATCGGATGTAAAATATAGAGATTTTAAACGTCTATGTGATAATGGCATTATACCAAAAAGGTACCACCTTGATTATTTTAACTTACCCCATGGAAATGTGGCTGACTCTCTTACGCTAACCGACGAAGAAAACGAGGAAGAGCTAACTGAATATTACAATTATTATTATAAAAGAATAATAACTTTTCGTATTTACGTAATTTCACATTTCGTTCGTTAGCAAAAAAATATTTAGTAAATAAACAAGACTATGTTAGATGATTGTATTCTTTTGTCATAATTCGTTTTAAAATAATTTATAATAATAATTAAAATAATTTATAGTAACAATTCATAAATAATTTTAAACTAATTATGAATACAAATTTATATCATAAATAAGTTACTTTTTAGTACATAAGTTAGTTTAGTTAGCTTGATCGTTTTTTTATTTAGCTGCAATTCAATAAATTACTTATTAAGTAAGCCTTAGTATAAATGCTTAATTCAATAATTTATTGAATTAAGTACATTTAAATATGTACAAAAATTAAAAAAGATCAAGTCATAATTTTATAAATTATTAAAATGCCACGCGCAAGGTAGACACAAAACAACCAAAATTATTCAAACTTCTTCTAAACTAATCAACTTTAATTTAGAAGAAGTTTGAATAATTTTTGTTTTTTTTATGACTAAGTAGATTTTTTTATTTCACTTTTCAGTTTAAGTTGTTATAATTATTTTTTCAATTTAAAAATGTTAAACCTGTTAGGTATGTTGTACCATTATTGAAATGATAGTAAATGTTGATTAGAAGGTATTACAATTCTTAATAAATGTTAATTGATTTCGTATTTCAGGTAGTTTTATTTTATTTGAATCGACCATTATTGGGTATTAGAATAATAATAATTGAGTTCCTACTAATTCTGAGAGTAACAGGATTGTTTATTAGTCAGAACTCAGTTGATCTACGATTTTAGATGGTTTTTAATACAAAAAAACCAACATATATGGGTTTTTACGATATTAAATGTGACCATAATCTTACCAAAAATGGATATACGACCTATACAGTTTTTTTAAAGTACATTTTGATGGGGTGTATTAACCAAGAATTGATTTTTTCTTAGACGTAAATCCAAGCTAACTTTAAAACTAAAGAAGATAGATAGGTTTTGATGATTTAACCTTTTTCATTTGCAAATCGTAAGAACCTTTCTTATAGATCATTTTTTTATAACTTCAAAAACAAAAAAGTAATGAATTTTTATGTAAAAAAAAAATAGTTTTTCTGCTCTCCTGAAAAGTCGGGTTTTGGTTTATACGACCTTTCTACCCAAAGGTATCGATATATACATATATATATTATATAATTTAGTTAGTTTTATATCTTTACATTGTATGTGTCCTAGCACTGTTAAACACCGTGTCTACTTCTCTTTTTTTTTCCATCTCTCCTTTCGCAGGTTTGCTGTAAGAGATTTCTTTAGAAATAAGCATAACCTTTGTACATATTTCTCTGTTTCCTTCTTCTGGTCTGTTTTTTTTTTTTTGAATGTGTGTGTACATTAATTGTTAAATAAATAATCGTGACCGTTAGAAGGAATGGAGGGAGGCCTTTGCCCAGCAGTGGGACAGTACGGGCTAGTAATAATAATAATAAATGTATGATGACCCTGTTCCCGATACCGATGGGCTACTATTTTTTAACCGACTTTCGAAAGAAGGAGGAGGTTCTATGTTCGACTGAATGTATGTTTTTTTTTTTTTATATATGTCCGCCGATTTCTCCGTCAGTTGTGGACCGATTTTCAAAATTCTTTTTTTATCCGTAAGCTTATACTTCCGAGGTGGTTCCATATAAATTTCATCGAAATTGCTTCAGTGCTTTTTGAAAAACTGAACAAAAACAAATAATACGTATACATAGATGACTTATTGGTTTTCTCCAATTTCGAGTATGTTTAAATTCCTACGTGTTACTGGGGTTTTTAGTTCTGGGGTATAACAACTAAAAATTGAAAAATTAAAAAGTTTTTTACAAAAAAAAACAACAGAGTTCCAAAAAAAAAAAATTTCTACACTAAAAATTTAAAAAAATTACTTTAATTTCGGAAGTTAGTGTCAACAAACAAATAATATACAAACACCGACTTCCGAAATTAAAGTTATTTTTTAATTTTTAGCGTAGGTATTTTTATATTTTTAAATGATTTATTTTTTTAAATATTTTTAAGAAATATTTAAAAATGTATTTAATGAGTAAGAAAGATCAATAAACGGAATAATAATAATATGATTAAAACAATAAAGTCTCGAAATTATCTTCGTCGTATCCTCGGAATCAACTCGCCGAGCGAGACCATTTCTAACTTTGAGCTGTTGGAAAAGTGTTGCGAGAGACGGTATTAGTAAACCTTCTATCCAGTTTCATGAAAACATTAAAAAAAACTTGAAAGGTTACTTTCACGATCACGACTGCCTATCTGACCTCCAAAACCCAGTTACTGGGTAATACGATACCCCTTGGTAAGACTGGTTGTCAGACTTTCGGGCTTCTGACAACCCGCAACGACTGTCAAAGATCCACGATTGACAGCCGGGACCAACGGCTTAACGTGCTTTCCGAGGCACGGATGAGTCTCGGTATGTAAAGATGGTCACCCATCCATGGACCAACCCCGGCAAGCGTAGCTTAACCTGATGGATCGACCCGTGCGGCTGTTATTACTTTAGCCTTTATATCCAAAAAAGTGCCAAGTACCTTAGCAAAATTTTTAGAGCCTCAGGCACTCCTAAACTTGTATATATGTAGTAGGTAGAAATTAACCATTTGTTAATGATGACGCTATCAATTATAACAAAATTCGCATGATTAGACCAAACAGATAAATAAAATTAATTATTTTGACAGAGGAACCACTCGCGTAGAAAGTTGGTCGCAAAAATTATTGGCAACATTCATTTTATTAGGAAGTTCGATCAAATTGAGATTTATTTTTCGTAGTTTTTTGTTAGGTTACGCTATGCCATGAGTATTTTTTACAATTAAGTGACTCAGTTTTCAACCTTGGCATATTATAACAGAGACACAATTAAAGTGTATAAAAAATCTCAGTGGCTAATCGGGATTTTTTATGCTTTAGGCATAATCAAAATATAATGCCCACTGCTGTGATACAGGTCTCCTTTCTGTAAGAGGGAGTGGGCCGTAAACGTCCACTACGCGGGACCAGTAAGTAAATTTTTGGTTCTAGAACATGCTGGTTTCCTCGCGATGCTTTTCTTCACCATATAATTATGAGAGTTATAAAATAATTTACACAAAGTGACCTACAACTCAGAAGTTGCGACGTTTACAGCATTATAAACTTACAACTGACCTCAATGATTAATTTTAACGATAATAGTAGCATGACAATATCGTGAGTGTAATAAAATATGAGAGACTAGTAGAGTATTTCACAGAAGAAATTATAAAGTCAATAACCATGATAATAAAGCAACTATCCTTGTTTTACACAAACACACGTTTGTAGAATTACAAACAATAGCATATTTTAATACATTGTCATACCAGGAAGACAGAGTCGACTACTTTCAAAAGCGCACTCTGACCATTTGTGTAACACAGCACAGATAATTTCAATTACTTCATTTTTTTTTAGATTTTAATGTCAAAATCGGCAATTTGTAACAAGCTGCTTCTTTAAATTTATTGATAGAATCAGGTCATTTTCTTGAGGAGCTCGTGGCTAAAATAATAACAACCGCACGGGTCGATCCATCACATTAAGCTACGCAAGTCGGGGTTGTTCCATGGATGTGTGACCATCTTTACATACCAAGACTCCTCCGTGCTTCGGAATGCACGTTCAACCATTGGTCCCGGCTGTTAATCGTGGATCTCTGACAGTCGTCACGGGTTGTCAGTAGTCCGAAAGTTTGACAACCAGTCTTACAAAAGGGTGTCGTATTACCCAGTTAATGGGTTGTGGAGGTCGCGAGTCACTCCATCCAGTTAGACTGGAAGCCAACCCCAAGATAGTTGGGAGAAGGCTAGGCAAATTGGATCAGGTCA
Organism: Polia nebulosa; assembly: GCA_951329385.1. Lineage (NCBI taxonomy): Eukaryota > Metazoa > Arthropoda > Insecta > Lepidoptera > Noctuidae > Polia > Polia nebulosa. The sequence continues at coordinate 6,915,217 of OX589609.1, forward strand.
TTTTTCAAAATAAAATTTATAATGAGAATTTTTTTTTGTTATTTCATTTCGATTTTCCAATCTTTTTTCTCGTCTTTGAAAAAAGTTGATACACAATATTTAATACTTAGCGTAAGCTAAGTATCTCTTGACTTAGCCTTTCGACTGACAATTAATTAAACACAACATTATTGTTATCTGTCTAGCATCCCGCCGCCGCCGGCAGTAACTTTGATGTCCACATAAAACTTAGAGAAAATAAAACATAATTTATTAGCAAATTGAAATTCGAATTTTGTATTTTGACATTTACTTTTATGGGCGTGTATTTTTGCTTGTATTTTATGTAATAGCGTATGCTAATTATGTATGAGACTGAAAGTTTTTTCTGTCTAGTTTTAATTATACTAATTTATTTGTGTTAGTCATTTAATTACTAGTAATAGAAGTCAAGGAAGTAATAAATGCGCAGAAAAAGTTTCGGTAAAACTTTTGCTTTCGTTACTTAATTATTAAATTGGTTTTATTAGCTTGTCTGTGTGTTCAACATCTGTTATATGTAATTACGTGTGTAAAGCTTATATAAAAACAGTCGTTTGACTCAAATGGTAACCTACTTCTAATTTAAATCAATCGCTGCTGGCGAAGAATATTGATAACGTTAATTTGCTGATTTAAGTGCTCGTGTATAGCCTTTTATATACTGATAGCTTTTGCCAGTGACTACGCCCTCGAGGTATTGGTACTTCCCTCATTAAAAATTGCAACCTATGTGCTATTCCAGAATATAATCTATCTCTGTGCCAAATTTCATCCAAATTCGTTCAGCCGCACTGGTGTGATTGAGTACATTCATCCATCCTTCGTTTCAAATTTTTTATTATATTTGCAAATGCATTTCTTTTGTTTTTATTAGTTCTGACAGTCTTGTTTTGATCTTTTACAAATAAAAAACTTTTTTACAAAAAAAAAACAACCGACTTTAAAAAAAGAAAATAAGTACACTTAAAATTCAAAAATAACTACATAATATTAAAAGTAGGTGTTTGTATTTTATTTCTTCGTTATTTGACATCGACTTCCGAAATTAAAGTTATTTTTTTAATTTTTAGTGTAAGTACTTATTTTCTTTTTTGGGAGTCGGTTGTTTTTTTTATAAAAAAGTTTTTTATTTTTCACTTTTTAGTTGTTATATCCCAGAATTAAAAACCCCAATAACATGGAACGTAGAATTTAAACAAACTCGTAATTGGAGAAAAGAAAAACATCTAGGTACGTATTTTCGTTTCTGTTCAGTTTCTCAGTATTATGAAAATCGGTCCACAAATGACGGAGAAATCGGCGGCCATACATAAAAAAAAGAACATACATACAGTCGAACGTAGAACCTCCTCCTTTTTCGAAAGTCGGTTAAAAATACATTTTTTGTAGGCAAGCGACTCGCCCCGGCTCCGTACTGGGCTGCGGACGGTTTATCATCCTTTCTATTTGTGATAACTATATAAAAATCCGTTGTGTTATTTAGGAAGAGTTGGCGGAGAAACAGATAAACGCGGAAAATGACTTTGTTTTATGCTGTGTAGAGATACGTAGAGAAAACGTGAAATGAAAACCTACACACAGAACAACAGCTTGGTTTCAGAGGCGTTTCCTCCCGAGAACGATTAGGTAGTGGAATGAACTCCCTTCCGCAGTTTTCCCAATGAGCAACAAAAAAAAAATGAGCGGCAACATGAGGCTTGGCAACGCGCAGGCGATACCTATGGTGTTGCGGGCGTCCATAGTCGCCTACGTGTTTGTCACCCAAATAGTTTAAAAAAATAGCAATCTAAACTTAATTGACACCTAATAAACATAAGGAAAGTAAGACAAAGAACTTCAATGCAAAATAAACAGCAAACATTCCCTACCTCCTAGGATGAAACAAATGACTGTAGGTACCGTCTTCCCAGGACGCAAAAAAGGACTAGAGGAACCAACTATGAGCTAACAAATATTTGAGGCATCCTTGCAATGTGCAATGCTATGCGTTTGTGAGGTGAACAGTCAGCGGGATAAACAGAGGGCGAGGTGAGCGACCGATGTGCTTCGCTGTCTAGCGTAGAGTGACTGTGAGGCAGAGCATTTGCAGGACAGATTACTTAATAGTCGTTGAAATGCTCTTTGTGTGAGATTTGCTTCGAGGAAGAAGATATTGGTGTTTACTGACAAATGACCAAATAAAAAAAAACAACGTAAACCTACATTTAAAAATTGTTTAAAAAAACTAAAAAACGCGCTTTTGAGTAAAGTCATTTTATTTTTAACCGACTTCGAAAAAGGAGGAGGTTATCAATTCGGATGTTCGTATTTTTTTTTTTTTTTTTTTGGCATAACTCCGTCATATATTGACGGATTTGCAAAATTCTTTTTTTGTTCGAAAGGGGTTTATTCCGAAATGGTCCCATTTAAATTTAAAAAAGATCTGATTATGGGTTTCGGAGACAGACAACGGAACTCTTCAAAAATTGACAGCAAATCAACCGCGATTGCTGCTATCGTATGTCTATGAATTGTTAACACAGTTTAATGGGGAACCACTACTAAAAAGTGAAAAATAAAAACTTTTTTACAAAAAAATAGAACCGACTTCCAAAAAAAGTGCAAAATAACTTTTATTTCGGAAGTCGGTGTCAAAAAACACAGACACAAAACAGGAACACCGACTTCCGAAATAAAAGTTATTTTGCACTTTTTTTGGAAGTCGGTTCTATTTTTTTGTAAAAAAGTTTTTTGTTATTATTCTCAGCAATTCCCATAGCTTGGTAATGCATAAAAAATAACTAGTCCGCTATTTTTGGAAGTCCGCCATATTGAATTTTGAATGACGTCACTTATCTATGTCGTCCGTGCATTAGAAAGAAAGAAAGAAAGAAGCAAAAGAAAATACGTTTATTTAGGTATGGCATTGTCATCAAAACTTTACGAGTATGAAAAATTTCAGCTCAATCGGAAGCTGGGAAGTGGGTCAAAATGAACTTCTAAGATTTTTTACATTGTTAATTACAGGTAAAACTAATAAAAGCGTGTTAAAAATAAACCCCACTTCATATTATTTTCAATCAAGTTTAATATAAATAACTTATAAGATATATACCGCATGTAACAAAAACCCTGTCCGATCCTGAAGGGTATTACTTGGTATCGTACTGCGTACACATCATTCTCCTGCCCTTATCCCAATTTATTTGGGGTCGGCGCAACATGTCTTTTACTTCCATACTCCTCTATTAGTCATCATCTCTGTAGTCACCCCCTTTTTACCCATATCCTCTTTCACACAGTCCAACCATCGTTTCTTTGGCCTTCCCCTACTCTTATAGCCATCCACATCCATACACAAGACTTTCCTCACGACATTTTCTTAATTCCTCCTCATCACATGCCCATACCACGACAACCGATTTCCACACAACTTTTCAGTCAGCGGTGCCACTTTCAGACTTCCTCTTATATACTCATTCCTAATTCTATCCATGCGCGTAACACCACACATCGCTCTTAGCATTCGCATCTCAGCTACATGCAATTGCTTTTCATTCATCCCTTTTGTGGCCCAACATACTGTGTGTACTGCGTACACATAAATACGTAATCATTTAATGGATACGAGATAATTATTTTTCCCCAATGAAAATAATTAATTTAAAAAAAAACTTATCAGAAGCAACACTGAGAGCTCGACAAATTTCACCTACTGTTTCGTTTGAAAGATGCCACCTGAGCGAGACAGAGTGCCTACAGCGCGCCTAGTAGGCGCGCTGCAAAAATAGGTAAAAATGAAAAGATTTCGCCGGCCGGTGGAGTGTTGTCAATTTATAAAAAATTGCCATATTTAGTGTTAAATTTCGCATATTTTATAAAAATAAAAAATCTATAACTTTTGATTTTTGTGAGTTACATTTTTTTTACAACTTTTTCTAGTACGTATGTTAAACCAGAAATATTCCTTTATTGGATCGGACAGACTGTTTGTTTCATGCTGTATACAAACAAATAATAATACCTAACATGTACAAATGTGTATAAATACAACTCATAGTTAAAATAGGAAAACAGTAGACTATTAAGCCCGTTTGACTGTAAAATAGTAAAACGGTAGCATATTAAGCCTGTTTGAATGTAAAATAAGAAAACGGTAGACTATTAAGCCCGTTTGACTGTAAAATAGGAAAACGGTAGACTATTAAGCCCGTTTGACTGTAAAATAGGAAAACGGTAGACTATTAAGCCCCATTTGACTTTAAAATAGGAAAACGGGAGACTGTTAAGCCCGTTTGACTGTGAAATAGGAAAACTGTAGACTATTAAAACCGTTTGGCTGTAAAACGCAGACAATGTAATTATTTCAACTATCTACCCAATACGATTTGGTTTAATGACTAAATTGATACTTGTTCACATAGGTGAAAAAACAGTAGTTTAGATAGGGGAGCTGTTGAATTTGCCTTCTTGTTTTACTGTAAAACTGAAAACTAATGGAAGCGTTTGGTATCTTATCCCTTTAAATCTATGCTGGGAAATTACTTGAGAGAAAAAACAGTGAAGGGAAAATTGCAAACATAAAAAAATATACGATTAGTATCAGTGATATCATACAAATTAAATTCTAGTTTCTAGCTATCATACGTATAGCGTATAGGATGATTAGCACTGAAGCCTTACCGGTACTAGCAGGTGTACTTCCAGTCGATCTTGAAGTGCAGCGACGTGCTGCAATGTAATTCCGCATGAAAGACTACGGACCCAGACTTTTTACTTCAACGTGCCAAGATCTATAGATTACTTAAACCTCAAACTGACATTTGGGAGGACCTTTTATCCAAATGGCAATGTAGGTGGGAAAGTTCCATCAAAGGCAGACACCTCCACCAGTTCTTTCCATCGGTTCGCGAGGGGCTGGCAAGGACATGGCTGGAGGTGGATCACAGTGGGTCATTCTATTTTCGTCTATTCTCACAGGCTATGGCAACTATAAGGGTAAATTATTTTCCTTCAAGCTTGTAGCCTCGTCTTTATGCCAATGTTCTATACCTGATTGCGACATATCCTATGGGAGTGTACTCTTTGGCAAACTGAGCGCAGTACTAAGTTGAATTGTATTCAGCCTACGTCTTTTTTTTGGAGTTGTCTATTACACGGACCTTGTGGAAACTATAACGAATTCCCGTGCGTTCAAGTGTTTTTGACATACCTATTATTGGAATCAAACATGTGCTTACAATTTAGGACCCATTAATATTATTGTTTTAATCGGTGGTTCCTGGCACCTGGGCTTACCCCAGTTGTAAATTCCCCTTTGTGCTTAATGGCCTAGCTTTGTTCTGTATCCCGCTTGTTAAGGAGGGAAGTGGAAATTATGTTTTTCTTACTCCTCCGCTGTTCTTTTCTGATTAATTTCGTTGCGAGATTAAACTGTTTCTCTGGTACTCGTCGAGCTTCATTGCCTCAGCGTTTTTTCTGGTGGTCGCCACTGTTGATTCTGGTTTACAGAATTTACAGTGGTTTGAGAATAGTGTCGCGGGATTGTCCCAAAAAATAAATAATAATTACTCACATATGTTTAGCGTATGTGTAGCACACTCCATCTGAAAGTGTCATCTCTAAGTAATTGACTTCCACCTACCAACCATTAGTGAAGAAATAATCTTCTGGGACTTTGCACGGGGCACATACACGTGGGTCTTCGAGTGTTGAGATAATTAGAAAAGCATTTCACATTAATGAACGAGGAAATAGAAAATGTACGGTTTTACTTCAGACTTCCTCATTTAGCCAAATAACATTTTTTTTTCTCTTATATTCTTGACAAGTTTGTTGTGACTATCAAGATTATTTGTATAGGGTTTTTTGTACCTACAGTTCTTCACTTAAAACAAGTAAGTGAAACTTTATATAAAAAAAATACCAATCAGCAGTTTGGTAGGATTGGGTAGATAACGAAAAAAGTCGGTCATTTAGATTTTCACAAAATAATCGACCCTTATTTTGTCATTAACAAAAAATTAAGGCGATACAGTCTATTCCAATTTCTCGTGACGATATATCTTCATCAAAAATGTACTACTTTTTACCTTGAAGTGACGTAAATAATCCCCACTCCTGATCTTCGCTGCATTTTATCTTTGACGGGGCCCATCGTGGCCGGTGCCTGCATGTCTAGGGGTAGCGGATAAATTCTTAATATAAGTTACCGCACCCCTGGGCACTCAGGCAGGGAAGGAACAGGGGTAGGTTTTAGTCAGTAAGAGTCTGACACGCAGAGCGGGAGATGTCATTGGATGATTTCCCACCCCACAAAAAAAAAACTCGCAGACAAAGTCCGCAAATAAGATTCACTAAACAAACAAAACGCCATAATCATGGTCACCCTCTAATCCTTCGCCATTGATGCGTCCACGCACGCACACATTGTATGGTAATCACAACGCATGCGTCGTGTCGCTCGCGCGGAAGGGATCCGATTGTTTTCGTATTACAAGGAAGCGAGGACAGTCGTCTGATCGCCCGCGGATCGCGCAGACGTGTCGGAATGAGGATTATATTAGATTTGATTGATGCGCCTTTCAGTAGCGATTTGTTTAAGTGCCTTTGTAATGTGTATGCCGACAGGAGTAATGTTTATTTAGAGTAATTGTCGAATGTTCTTTTTGATCCAAATTATTATGGTAATTAGGCTAACTCTAATTGATAAAGAGTAGACGTTACTTTCATTAATAGTTTTACAGCCACCACTTACTATCTTTACCCCTTAAAAGATTAACATATTTAGATGTCGGTTAAAGAAATCATGCGTAATAATTAATTACGCATTATATCGGCAGGTAGAAAACTATTAGTGACAAATTGTCATAAAACTTCACGGGTCTAAAACCTGCACTACACTACTGGCGAAGTTGACCGATGTTAAGCGAATACGGTAGTGTAGAAGAGCACTTCAACCTCGGCTTGCATCGGGCGACTTCCAATCGTTGTCGGTTTTTGCGGGTGAGTTAAAGGACTCGAAGAGCCCCGAAGTTGAGAAACCTGCACTACCTACTCGCGAAGTTGATCGAAGAAGACATAGTGTAGAAGGGCACTTCGGTTCTCTTCGTGCAACCTCGGTTCGCATACTTGTAAACATCGGTCAACTTTGAAGAGAACTTTGTGAAGTAACTTCGGGAGCAGTGTTTTTTTTTTTTTTTTTTTTTTTTGGGGGGTGGGAAATCATCCAATGACTTCTTCCGGTCTAGGGTGGAGCGGAAGGGTGTGTCAGACTCTTACCGACTAAAACCCACCCCTGTTCCTCCCTGCCTCGAGTGCCCGGGGGCGAGGTAACTCTTTCGAATTTATCCTCCACCCCCGGGCAGGCACCGGCCGTGGCAGGCCCCTTCCTTTGGCTGACAACTCTTTGAGGCGCGCGTGGAACACTACGCGCCGTCGACTCTCGGGCCTGGTGCTGATCGGACGGCGAGTTACCCACTACTCGCCGTCCGCAGGCCCGGCTCTACGGTGGCCGGAGATCGTCTCGCGGCCCCTGGCGTCTCCTGCGGCGGTCGCGGCTGGGGGCGCTAGGGCGACTCGGCCGTTGCTGAGCCTCCCTAACGTGTGCCGCCTCCCTCTTCGCGAGCATTACTGCTTCGCAGAAGGAGGAGACGGCCTCCCATTCCCTCTCGCTCCGTACCATGGCCTGAACCAGGGCACGGCGCGAGAGGTCGCTGTCGCCTATCGCATCCACGAGGACACGGCGGTGCTCTGCCCAAGCGGGGCAAACCTCCACCGTATGCTCCACCGTGTCCTCTGGGCGATCCTCGCAGTGGAAACACTCAGGGGTCACCTCCGCCCTGATCCGACACAGGTACCACCCGAAACAGCCGTGTCCGGTGAGCACCTGCGTCAGGCGGAAGGTGAGGGCGCCGTGACGCCTCTCCAGCCACTCCTCAAAGAGGGGCACTACCGCCTCGATGGTGGCGTGCCCAGCGCTGGGTTGCGACAGTCGCTCTCTCCATGTCACCATGAGATCCTGCCGGAGCTCGGTCCGCCGAGCCGCGAGTTGTCGCGGCAGCGGAGTTTCGCCCCGGCGTTTGGCCTCCTCGCGCCACTCGTACAGGTGCGCGAGGATTTTTGCCTCCAGATCCCACGGTGACAGTCCGGCAAGGAGGCTCGCCGCCTCACGGGAGATCGTGCGGTATCCGCGGATGATACGGATCGCCATGACCCTCTGGGACGCGTTCATCAGGCGAGCTGATCGCTGCCTCAACGAACGCGCCCACACCGGTGCCCCGTAGAGGGCCATGGACCGCACGATCCCCGCGTAGAGCCTCCGGCAGGAGGCATTTGGCCCCCTCAGATTGGGTAGGAGCCGCTTCAAGGCGGCCCCGGCCCTGTCCAATCTGGGAGCCAAACGTCGAAAATGTTCGACAAAGTTCCACCGGCTGTCGAGGACGAGTCCCAGGTACTTCATCGTACCCTCGACGCCGATGCGAACCCCTCCTACCGTGATCTGGGAACCCGCAGGTGGCGCGTTCCGACGACCATGAAAACACATGGCCTCGGACTTGTGCAATGCCACCTCGAGTCCCAGTTGCCGGATTCTCTCTATGACTGTCGCAACCCCGCGTGTCATAAGTTCGGCCGCCGCCTCGTGCGACCTCCCCTGCGCTAAGACCAGCGTGTCGTCAGCGTAGCACACTACGCTGACGCCAGCGGGGAGGTCGGCGCGCAGCACCCAGTCGTATCCGATGTTCCACAAGGGCGGCCCCAGGACCGATCCCTGTGGAACACCGCACGACATCTCTCGCCGGTTCCATACTCCCTGATGACCGGGGTAGATGACGGCTCTGTCCGTCAGATACGCCTCGACTACGCGACGGAGGTAGGGCGGCACCCGGTGATACCGGAGTGCCTCCACTATACAACTCCAGGGCAGGGTGTTGAAGGCATTGGCGATGTCCAGAGACACCGCCAAGACGACCCTACCCCGGGCCACTGCATCCCCCGTCGTGAGGGCTCTTACGCGCATGACTGCGTCCACCGTGGAGCGCCCCCTGCGGAAGCCGTACTGGCTCTCCCATGAAAGCCATCGGGTCCTGGGGCGGTGTTTTTGGCATTCAGCCTACGCACCGCCGCTCTCAGCTCTACCTCGGTCACCTCGGGAGCATCGTCGTCGTCGTCCTGGTCCGCGTCAGATACCGCAGGAGACGGAGCCATAGGCGGAGGAGTATGTTCCCCTCGCGAGGGGAACAGAGCGCTCACCACGCCCTCCACGATCTGTGGCCGGAGACTCTACGTCAGTGGGGGGGCCCATGGGCGGAGTTTCCCCCGCACCGCTAGATACGGGCGCCCCCATGGGTCTCTGTTCAGAGTCTCCAGCGACTCCTCGCGGGCCGATCTCTTGGCCCGCAAGATCTCCGTTCGGAGGGCGATCCTCGCAGCTCTGTACCCCTCGTATAGCTCCGCCTCGACGGCTTCCGTTTCCGGCGTGCGGTTACGGAGCCGTCTGCGGTACCTGGTGTACCGGCGTCGCGCGGCAATACACCCTTGGCGTAAAGCCGTAAGCGCCGGCGACCACCAGTACACCTGTCGCCGAGCAGAAGGCTGGACCCGGGGCATTGCCACGTCACATATCTCGGACATGGCCTCCTGGAACCACTCTGCCTCGTCGTCTATGTCGGCAGGCCTGTTCGGTGATGTCACCCAGGCCTGCACGATCGAGGCCTCCAGGAGTAGCTCCCGGTCCAGCTGCTTCAGCGACCAACGCGGACCGCTCGGGGTCTGTCGGACCGGCGGCACGCTGGAGGTCTGGGCGGAAACGTCAAACCGGATGTACTGATGATCGGAAGACGTCTCCACCTCCTCCAGAACGCGCCAGTCAAGTACGCGCGGTGACAGAGCGGGGCTGGCGAACGAGAGGTCCACCACCGATTCGCCCTGCCACCGCACGCACGTGGGGACAGAACCCCGGTTCAGGACGACCAGGCCTGTCTCCAGAGCCCAGTCCTCCACCATCCTGCCCCTTGCGTCCGTGAACCGGGAACCCCAAGCCAAGTTCTTGGCATTGAAGTCCCCGAGAACGAGCGCAGGGAGGGAACGGTATCCGACGACGACGTCTCTCAACTCCGCGAGGGAGTTGTGGAACTCGGCGAGAGTTCGGTTCCGGGAGAAGTACACCCCTACCACTACTATCTCCCCGAACCGTGCTGCCACGCAACCCTGACCCCTCTTGACCTCCTCGAGGGTCGGGGTATCGGGAGCAGTGTAGTGAAGGTTTTAAAGGGAAGCTTTTAATTGTGACTTGTAGTTGCCTGTCCATCAAAGAATGCTTAATATGAACGTTTCACATACTATTTAGCATTTTCACCAATGACCTACGAGTATGTCTAAGGGGTGCCTAAGAGAGACTGGTTATTTTTTATACTGGATTTCATTGTTTTCGTATACCAAGGGAGCGAGGACACTCGTCCGATGGGATACGTATCGTGCGGATATGTTGGCTCATAATTACGAAAATTGGGTACTTATGTAATACACGGTGGAGCATACGGTGGAGTTCTGCCCCGCATTGGGCGGAGCACCACCGTGTGCTCGTGGAGGCGATCGGCGGCAGCGACCTCTCGCGCCCAGTCCTGGTCCATGATACGGGGCGAGAGGGAAGCAGTCTCCTCCTTCTGCGATGCGATAATGCTCGTGAAGGAGGAGGCGGCACGGGTGAGGCAGACTCAACAGAATCGCCCTCACACCCCCAACAGCAGCCGCCGCAGGAGACGCCCTGGGCGTCGGGGGTCGCTGGGCGATCTCCGGCCACCGTAGGCGCGGGCCTGTGGACGGCGAGTAGTGAGTAGCTCGCCATCCGATCAGCACCAGGCCCGAGTCAATGGCGCGTAGTGTTTCACGCGCGCCTCAAAGAGATGTCAGCAACACAGGATGGGGCCTGTCATGACCGATGCTTGCCCCTGGGGGTCGCTGATAAATTCGAAACAGTAGTCAGTAAAATTCTGACACGCCCTCCCGCTCCACCCAGAGCGGGCGAAGTCATTGGATGATTTCTCAGCCCCACAAAAAAAAGTACTTATGTAATATTTGATTGATGCATCTTACAGTGGTTGAGTGTAATGGCTGCTTCCTTTGTGTGGATTGTGGGGTGAATTTTGTCTGTATTATGCTGTTAATCTCACATTACTAATTACGCTTCTGTTCTAAATTTTTATACAGTGTTATAATTAATTATTAATTTCTAAAAGTATTGAGCGAATCTAGCATAGACAAAAGGTGTTATACTGGCGAAAATTCTCGTTACTATAGAACCCACATAAGTTTTTTTTTAATGAAAAAACCAAAAATAAATAATTTCCACGCATTTCTCTTGCGTCAACCTTTGTGTTCTCAGAAAAACGCCTACACCCGAGATAAACCATATCGAGATTAAGGTTGACGTGAAAATATGTAAATAGGTTAAATTAGTGTGAGTAACATTCTTACAACATAACATAATGCCTGTTTCCCAGCCTTGTAAGCAGAGACGTACCTATACTACACCGTTTGCCAGCTAGGTTTGAGTGTCATCTTCAATTCAGCCGAAAGACTCCTGGACATACCTAGGCCCCCCAAGTGTCGCCATAAGGACCGGTCCTGTCCGTCTCGCATCCATCGGATGATATGACGCGACCCTCACCATGTCATCAGTCCACCTTGTGAGAGGCCTTCCAACACTGCGTCTTCTGGTACGCGGTCGCCACTCCAAAACTTTTCGATCGAACGTCTGTTCTGCGAGCAATGTACCCTGCTCACTAACGCTTCAGTTTGGCGATTCTTCGGGCTATGTCGGTAACCTTGGTTCTCTTGCGGTCATCATAATCTTCCTCTTCTTCCAACTAGATCTTGTCCCATAATTTGGGGTCGGCCTTCCTTGTCCTCATCCTCCATTTAGCACATATCGCATTTTGCGGATATCATTATTCCTGTTTATGTCTATTGCCATCAATTGGGCAGAAAGGCAGACTCCAGACGACTACAGAGAAATGTCAGGTTGAAAAAACCATTGATAACTTGAAATAACGTAATAAGGCCCTACTACCGGCTAAGTGGCGCCCTCATTGAATAAAAAATCGTAGCATAGCGTAGAAAATAAATATCAAAGAATCCAACGTTACGTTTGTTACACAGAGGATAAAGCATTTTTAAGTTGCTAAAACAGGTCTGAACATGTTTCGTATCCAAATTAGTAGGCAAAAGTGTCAAAAACGGCCGTTTCTGGCTCTGCAACAAACATGACGTCAGATTCTTTAATATTTATTTGCTACGCTTTGCTACGATTTTTTATTCAATGAGGGTGCCACTTGGCGGGTAGTCCTTAACTTAATGACGTTTTGGGAACTCACTCGTTATTTTTGTTCAGCGCTGTGCAGCATTATGCTGAGTGGAAGCCTTCATGCCACAACCACGACATACATCTGCTTTTATTTCATATAATTATACTTACATTTTTATTTGTTTGTTGTTAAACTTGTCTATACTAACATAATACAGGCTGTAACGGAAAGGTGTGGTCATATTTTAAGAACCGGTTCTGCCCATGGAAATGAACAACTTTTTCCAAGAAAAAATATAAAATTCCCAAAAAAAAAAATTGGACTTCCCGTACAAAGTTATCATCAGTTGATCAATATTTGTATGGGGAGTAAAATTTTTTTTTGAGAATTTTCTCTGGTTTTCTTGAATAATGTGGTTCATATCGATGGGCACATGCAGTTTTTAAAATATGACCACACCTTTCCGTTACACCCTGTATAATAACTACTAACACTATCGTTAAGGGTTTACTTCAAGCAAAATCATATATTGTTCTACTACGTTGTATGTCGTTAATTTGTGGCAATTATACTTTTTATTTCTGTCTTTCTTGTGCGTACAGCTAATGGCCGCCATGCACGTTTCGGTTTACCGGAAAGGTCTGCCTGTGCAGGTAGACTCTCCGGCAAACCAGAGCGTGTGTGGCGGCCATTAGGAGTGGCATTTCTTGCCGGAGTATGTGTTTCTTGATGACCTAGCGAATACATTGCAGTTTCAATAAATATTACATACATTCAAACGTGTTGAATTGATAACCTCCTTTTTTGAAGTCGGTTAAAAGTTATATCTGTCTAGATATATCTAGTAGGTAGGTTATAAATAGGTGATTCCGTAATTTCTACTCTATCTGCCATGATGTTGCTCGGATGTTCAACTTGTTTATTTTTAGTTCATTAAAGTGACTTTTCATTCCCTTCTTTCGCGCTTCCTTCCTGTTCTGTCTGGATTTCCTTTTTTAAAGGAAAAAGGAGAGTGAGTGTATATTGCCAGCTTACTTATCATTAATTTAGTAGTAAATCTAAGGTAAAGTAGGCTATTTGTTTGTTTTTGTGTTTTTAGAAGGTTATCTATAGATCAAAAAAAACTTTTTTCATAAATACTGGGTATGTTTGAAATAATGAGCTTTTGATCGACCGTCCGACTTTTTTAATCAAAAATGCAATTAACTACGTAATTTCGTTGTATGATTGCATTTCCATTTAGAATGCAGGAAATGTTTCATTATAGTACACATTATCTTATTTAAAAATTAGTGTTGCTGTATTTGTGTAGATTGCCATACACTACCCAAATGTTTATAAAAAAATAAAACATATTCTTTTTATTTCAGACATATTTGGCCCCTACTATTGTTAATAGTATGACTTAACTATGTTACATTTAAAAATGAAAAATTAATTTTTAAAAAATACACTAAAATCTTACTCTAGATTCTTACTTATTCCTTTTTTTATCTATTTTTTAATTCTTCCTCTTTTCTTAGTCTTTTTTTTTAAGTGAAAACTTCTATAACGGCGCTGAGCACTTTTCTTGGGATACAAAATGATTTATTTATTTAATTACAATGGTTTAAAACTGATTACAGTAACTAAAACTAAAGATTTTTAACAAAAAGACAAAAATTAAAAGAGAAAACTACAAAATACCAAAAAATAAAAAGGGTCTCGAAACACTATCATAAATTCCTCTCACAGTACTTCTGACATGCCAATAAAATCTTCGTCCATTCATCTGCAAACAGATCGCTTGTTGGATTAGAATCCAAGAGATCAATAAGTGCAGCCAGAGTGCGAGGTATTGGAGACTCAGCACGCGCATCGGTACGACGCACACAATCTGTGTTTTTTGCCCCTGCAAAATTCTCCGGCACATAAAACCGAGCTAGCAAAGCAAGCAGATTCGGCGCGTCAATATTACCACGGAGCGTCTTACAGGCCATGAGCTGGTCACGTGCTCGTCTTACCTCTAAGGAGTTATATCCGAGGCAACCTAGTAAACTCGCGTCAGGACACGTGTCCTGACGCGAGTTTAACATTTTATACTAATAACATAATCATTTTCACGTGACCTAATCGAAAATTCGTAAGACGATTCCAAAATATTCAAAACCACACAACGTTAATGTTCAAGTTTTCACTTCTGCCGGCACTGCCGGAGTGCAACCCGTTGTTTTTTTTTTCTTTTTACTTTTTTTTAGATGCCAATATATTTAGGGCGTCATAATAATTAGGTATGAGAGTGAGATCCGAGAGAAGCTAGACATTACATATTATTTGATTAACAAAATCTCTGAGATTCAGTAGTGTTACTATTCATTTTGAACGTGCGCAGTACGCCTGCTAGTTTGATTTAATACTGTCAAATAATAAAGCACACACACACACACACACACACACACACACACGCGCGCGCGCACACTTTGAACTACGAGTATGATAACTTTGGATTGACCAGGAATAGGTTGGTAAAGGTATAAATAAGGTGGGTATTATAAGGTTCAAATAAATTTTATATTTGAGGCATGTTATTTTTCTTTGGAATAAGTTTTATTTAAAAACAAAAAAATACTTATAATTCCAAGTCAATCCGAAGTTATCACATCCCAAATTTACCCGTTTTATAGGAGGACAACTTCATAGGCCGTACTTTCCCACTGCTGGGCAAAGGCCTCCCTCCATTCCTTCCAATGGTCACGATTTTTTGCTTCTTCTTTTCAATTCTTAAGGAAGTCATCCAGGTTGTCCCACCATCTCCTTCGTGGTCTGCCGCGGCCCCGGGTCACTGTGTCAGGACACCAATCCTGTGTTTTACAGCTCGTCAGGCATGCCGCAGACATGTCCTGCCTAGTCCCTTTTGAGTTGGATAGCCTTTTGAGCCATATCTACGATTTGCGTTTTGGAGCGCAGTGTTTCGAACGCGATCTGTTAATTTAACACCTAGTATACTGCGCTTCATAGCACGTCGGCAAACCTTGAGTTTGGACTTTTGAATGTTTGTCAAAGACCAAGTCTGTGCACCATAGGTCAAGATAGGCAGAATACACATGTCCATCAGCTTACACTTCAGTGACATGGCCTGAGTTCCTTTAAATAACTCCTTCATGGACCAGTAGCTCTTCCAGGCATTTTCTGTTCGGCGCGTTTTTTTATCTGCGCTTGCTTAAAAAGAGACTACTTGGCCCAAGTCGAGATACTCTCGTACATATTGAATATTTTCCCCGCCTACGTGTATGTTCCTTTTGGAGCTGTTGGTCATGATTTTAGTCTTCGACATGTTCATCTTTAGTCCAACCTCAAGCCCCTGGGTACTCATTCAGGGAAGGAACAGGGGTAGGTTTTAGTCAGTAAGAGTCTGACACGCCCTCTCGCTCCACCCAAAAGCTGGAGGATGTCATTCTATGATTTCCCACCCCACAAAAAAAAAGGCTGGCGTTGCTAAGGTCTTGTAGCATTAGCTCTAGAGACAATATTAATAGTATAGGTAATAAGTTGCACCCACTTATTACAGACAAGAATCAACAGTCATTCTCGTCCTCCTCACAATAGTGTATCCCACAATATCCGATTGTACCTATTCTTAGTCCAGAACCATCAATATCCCATTCGCCCGCTTCCTTCAGACGAAATCCACTTGGCATACCAAGTCATAGCTCATCCAGCCATTATTCTGGCCACCTAGGTAGAATTCTTGCTAAGTGCTGCGGAAACAGACATCTGTGGACTGGATCGGAATCCCAATGTATCGACTGGGCTGATAGATTTGTATTGGGTTGTGTTGAGTAAGGCAATGCGCAAAATGGTCAAGATCGCTTTTAAACGAACTCGAATTAAGACAACTGTTTTGTTTTCTCAAGAAAAAATCTTTTATTTGAGTCGGATGATCGTATAGTATAATAATTTTGTTTACAAAAATAACTTAAATATTAACTAAATATTTATAACCTAGGTGCAGCAGAATGCCTGCAAAGTGGCTTATTTGGAACTTTTTATGTCGGTGTTTCTGGATTCGTTTCACGACTTCCGAAATTAACGTAATTTTGTTTTCTTGTTGGTTTGTTTTTGGAATTCGGTTCTAGTTTAGTAGAAAAGTTTTTATTTTTCTGTTTTTAGTGGTAGACCCCCATTTTCTTTTTGCTGAAGTTGTGTTAACTATACATAGACATACGATAGCAGTAATCGCGAGTCATTAATTTGCTGTTAGTTATAGAGTTCTATTGTCTATCTCCGAAGGTCTTCATCAGATCCTAATTTATTATACCTTTTCCCAACTATCTTGTGGTCGGCTTCTAGTCTAACCGGATGCAGCTGATTACCAGTATTTTACATGGAGCGACTGCCTATCTGACCTCCACAACCCAGTTACTGGGTAATACGATACCCCTTGATAAGACTGGTTGTCAGACTTTCTGGCTTCTGACGACTCGCAACGACTGTCAAAGATCTACGATTGACAGCCGGGACCAACGGCATAACCTGCTTTCCGAGGCACGGAGGAGTCTCGGTATGTAAAGATGGTCATCCATCCACGGACCACCCGGCAAGCGTAGCTTAACCTGATGGATCGACCCGTGCGGCTGTTATTACTTTAGCCACGAGCTCCTCTTAATTTATTATATACCTTGCTTGAAAAATATTCATTTAAATTATGTAGATTCCATCTAAATCGGAACAGTAGTTTTTGTGAAAATTGCGGACATACGGGTCGAACACAGAACCTTTTTTTTTCATGTCGGTTAAATTGGATTCGTAGTACCTACTTACTAAAACAATAATGAAAATCATTATAGATAAGATGGCTAGACAGTATTCCTATTTACATTTTAATAATTTAGGTTGATTAAAATTAATTATTTAAATTTAGGAACAACTTTACTAATTTATTGAAGGTTCGGTCTATTAACGAACTTATGATTAATGCATAACTTATTTTACATATCCAACATTAGGACTAACTAACCTAGGCACCTACACTGTATACTACGTCAATCTACACACACACAAACACAAATTGGGTGCGACATTTCTGACCACGAAATGCAATTACTATTGAGGTTCAGTGATTGAAATTGACAGGTAGCTAAATCGATAACTTGGTTTCAGATGTACTTTACTGTACCACTGTAAGTATTATGTATACCTACATTATAGGTGAATCTCCTGAATTTTAAATTTTCATAACAAATTACGCATTTGTAGTTACAAAAACTCAATGAATATCAAACGTATCCAACAAGTACCTACGTGGTTTAGAGCGAAGGGGCGGGGCTTAACTGCGCTTGCCTGGGTTCGCGTTACATTGAGCGCAATAGAAAATTGTTTTTTTTTTCACACTTAAAAATAAAAGTCATTTCTCAGCAATAATTTTTGCGCAAAACTTTTTTTTAGATGTGCATTAAGCATAGTTGACGTCTTTGTGATGTGTCTTTTTATACCCTGTATAGATTAAAAGTGAAAAAAAAACAGTCTTAACCCCCACGTCATCAAGTGTAATTGTGAACTTACCAATGGCAACACTGAGCGCTCGACAAAGTTCACCTACTGTTTCGTTTCAAAGATGCCGCCTGAGCGAGACAGAGTGCCTACAGCGCGGCTAGTGCAGGGCGGTATCGTTTGAAACAAAAATAGGTAAAAATGAAAAGATTTCGCCGGCCGGTGGAGTGTTGTCAACTTACGAAAATTTGGCATATTTACTGTTAAATTTCGCATATTTTATAAAAATATTTTTTTTTTATAACTTTTGGTTTTTATGAGTTACATTTTTTTTTTAACTAATTACTTATTAAAATAAAACACACTAGCCCTTAATCAACTGTCCTATCATTTTCCATCACGGAGTTCCAGTCCCTATATCCCGGCGCAATCATCAGATCAGCATAATTTAGTGTATTAAATAAGAAATGATCGTGGTCGCATCGGTGTCGCAGTTTTCCGTCGCGCCTGTCTGCGGGAGTCTTTAGTTACGTGATCGAAAGACTGTTAATAAGAAATATATAATTTATCCTCATCATCATTCTCTTGCCCTTATCCCAATTTATTTGGGGTCGGCGCAACATGTCTTTTTCTTCCATACTCCTCTATTAGTCGTCATCTTTGTAGTCACCCTCTTTTTACCCATATCCTCTTTCACACAGTCCAACCATCGTTTCTTTGGCCTTCCCCTACTCTTATAGCCATCCACATCCATAAACAAGACTTTCCTCACGACATTTTCTTCATTCCTCCGCATCACATGCCCATACCACGACAATCGATTTCCACACAACTTTTCAGTCAGCGGTGCCACTTTCAGACTTCCTCTTATATACTCATTCCAAATTCTATCCATGCGCGTAACACCACACATCGCTCTTAGCATTCGCTTTTTTTTAAATATATAATTATAAACAGATATAATATTTCGTATGGGTACCTCTTGCGTGTCTGGCGGATAGCGCATGGGCCAAAAACAATTAAAAATCTGTTGTGTCTGCTAACTAGACGCGCGACGGGTTAACAAAATCTTTTTTACAAAAATAAACCGACTTCCAAAAAAGAAAATACCTACACCAAAAATAGTTAAATAACTTTAATTTCGGAAGTCGTTGTTTATACCAATTTTGTTTTTTCGCTATTTAACACCAACTTCTGAAATTAAAGTGGTTTTAAAATTTTTGGTGTATTTTCTTTTAGAAAAGTCGGTTGTATTTTTTGTAAAAAGTTTTTATTTTTCACTTTTTAGTTAATGTGCCCTCTAACTAACATTAAATTGATTTCCCGAATAACATGGAATTTGAAAATAACTGAAGGAAACCAAAAAATCATCTGTTTATACATATTTTTTGTTTTGTTGATTTTTTCAAAAAGCGCTGAATCATTAACGATTTATTTTTCATGGGACCACCTCAGAAGTAGGTATACTCTTTCGAATAAATAAAGAATTTTGAAAATTGATAACACAATTGACATACAAATCGGAAATTATAGATAGAAAAAAAATCATACAGTCGAAACTAATAACCACCCTTTTTTGAAGTCGGTTAAAAATATTAGTCGTTAACTAGATATAACTTCGTGAAAACATACCTACTGAAGCAAAACTTATAATAAGTTAATACTTACTTATGTAAGTACTTCTACTTCAGAAACTTACAAACGAATCGCAAATAGTTTGTTGAAAACTTTTAATGGAAAAAATCTGCGAGTAATCTCTCTGAATAGCAGCGAAAGAAGAAATCTAGGTACCTTAGCAGTTTCTTTTTATGCATTGTAGTCGGTAATGACACCAATTCACTAATAGCCTTACTGAGAACATTTTTCCTCTTGTATCAAACAATGTTACCCACCGACTTTCGAAATTAAAGTTATTTTGCACATTTTCTATTTTTTTTTTTTGGAAGTCGGTTCTATATTTTGTAAAAAACGATTTCTTGGATCTAGATCTTATTTGTCCACGGACTGTGTTTTCATGTGTCTCACAGCGACTGCCAAACACCTGCATAAAAATGTTCGCATGCTTTCTAGCCTGTCAAAAACTTTCGACCTAATGCAACATGTATGTAGGTACATCTTAGTATTAGTTAACTGGTGGTCCAGTGGTAATAGCTCAAACTGAGAACACTGGTGGCTCAGTGGTAACGTACGGCTCCGACTTACATATCGTAGGTCCCCAGGCAGGCACTTTACTTTTTAATCGACTTCGAAAAAGGAGGTGCTATGTTCGACTGGATGTATGTTTTTTTTTTTTTATGTATGTCCACCAATTTTTGTAACAGTTGTGGACCGATTACCAAAATTGTTTTTTTGTCGGAAAGAATATACTCCCGAGGTGGTCCCATATAAAGTTTATCGAAATTGCTGTGGCACTTTTTGAAAAACTGAACAAAAACGAAATAGATGACGTTTTGGTTTTCTCCAATTACGAGTATGTTTAAATTCCACGTTCCATGTTATTGGGGTTTTTAGTTCTGGGGTATAACAACTACAAAGTGAAAAAAAACAACCGACTTCCAAAAAGAAAATACACTAAAAATTAAAAAAATAACTTTAATTTCGAAAGTCGGTGTCAAAAACCTAAGAAATAAAATACGAACACCGACTTCCGAAATTAAAGTTATTTTTTTAATTTTTAGTGTAAGTATTTTCTTCTTGGAAGTCGGTTGTTTTTTTTTTGTAAAAAAGTTTTTTTGTAAATTAATTTCATCATCACAGCTCTAGCTTTCAAGAACAAAAATGTCGAACACATGTGACATCTACAAATCCGCACTGGACCCGCGTGGTGGATTAAAGCCATTCCCTCTCAAAGAGAGGAGGCCTATTTCCCAGCAGTGGGGACGTTAAAAAGCTGATTATGGTTACATAGGTTTATTAATTAAGCTCACTTTAGATAGTCTTGGCTTGGAATACGATCACAATATACTTAGAGAACGCCGGGATACATTACCGCATACCAGCTGCCTATCGTCTCTCGAGCTATGTAGGTCGTAGCCATATTTACGAGTACTTAAGGTATTCTTCTAATGAAAATAAAAATCTATTTTACTATAAACCTCAACATCGTAGACTGTGTAATTGTAAGCGCCTACTATACTATTAGTGCAATCCGTTTATTCCACGCGGCTATAATATTTTTGGTAGGCGTTAATTGCTTTGTTAGGAAAATGTTTTAGAGTTTAATTATGTTAAACGCGTAACATAAGACAATTTAAATAATAATGTTTTGGAAATTAGATTTGCTTGTATTGGTGGTTATTTATAAACAACAAAACAAAATAATTGTAGAGTAATTTGTCTTAGATCAAAGGTAAACGTTTTGTTACCTAGATAGTAGCAAGATTAAAACGGCAAATTATTAGCGAATTTACTTCAATTTGAGCCTAATTAGTATCCAAACCTGTAAACAAGTTTACTACGTACACAACAATGGGCTGAACGCCAAACTTCTACCCGTATTTACGTACTCACGATGATCGACAATAAACTCGTAAATTGTTTGCTTTGGCTGTTATAGTTACCGTAATAAACTGTTGCCAGTAATCATATTTGATACTGTAACAAATTGTTATAATGTTCTTGAAATGTATCGTACCTTAGGGTTTGGTTTACTGTGTCAAGGGGACTAACAGCAGCGTCTACGTATCCAGCTTACCGAATATCAGTATTTACAGGATGGGACATAAGTCTCATAAACCCACGGCGGTGCACGGAGAGGCTAGGCACGTGTGTATGCGCATATAGCCGCCAAGTGGCGCCCTCATTGAATAAAAAATCGTAGCAATGCGTAAAAAATAAAGATTCAAGAGTCCTGTGTAGCGTTTGTTACAAATAGGATAAAGTATAAAGTATTTTTACATTGTTAAAACATGTTTCGTATCCAAAGTAGTGTTGAATCCACGCAGTTAAACTGCGCCGCGTGCCCGTGCACGGCATGCGCCGCGGTGGGTTTGCTCCTTCAAACAGGGTGTAACAAAAATGGTTGGTCATGTTTTAAATTCTGGTTCTGTCCGGTACTTGCCCGTGGTCCCCCAGTCTAGTTCCCCTTGGAGTACCACGAGAAAATATTTTTGCCCGTGGAACCCGCAAAGGGTACAAAGGGGTACCATGGGCAAATTATTTGGCTCGTGGTACTCCCGCTAATCGCCAGATAAATAAAATGCAAATACAATTTTTTTTTTTTTGGGGGTGGGAAATCATCCTATGACTTCTTCCGCTCTAGGGTGGAGCGGAAGGGTGTGTCAGACTCTTACTGACTAAAACCCACCCCTGTTCCTCCCTGCCTCGAGTGCCCGGGGGCGAGGTAACCCTTTCGAATTTATCCTCCACCCCCGGGCAGGCACCGGCCTTGGCAGGCCCCTTCACTTTGCTGACAACTCTTTGAGGCGCGCGTGGAACACTACGCGCCGTCGACTCTCGGGCCTGGTGCTGATCGGGCGGCGAGTTACCCACTACTCGTCGTCCGCAGGCCCGGGTATGCAAATACAATCTTTTTGTGCTTAATGCAAAAAATGACGGATAACCTAATACACTCCACTCATTTGGTATCACAGGCAATAAAAATATATTTAATAAGAAGATTGTTATTCAGGGGGCAAAATATTTGCTCGTGGTACACTAAGGGGAACTAGACTGGGGGACCACGGGCAAGCACCGGTTCTGTCGATAGATTTTATCAACTTTTTTCAGACTAATGCAATAACAAGTACTAAGGTACTTTAAACAATAATAATAATGGAAAGAAATACTAAAAAGTATGTGTGAGTACTTCATGTTGAGTGAGAAAGAGAGTGCATGACTGTATGTGTTTTGAATGTTTTTCCGCTGGATCATAGGAAAGTGATTTTAGCTTTACAGGGTGTAACGGAAAGGTGTGGTCATATTTTAAGAGCCGGGTTTTCCCATGCAAATGAGATATTTTTTCTTAAAGAAAGTTTTCTTTAAGAAAAAATAGAAAATTCCCATTCCAATTTAAAATATTTTTTTTAGAATTTCCTCGGCTTTTCTTGAAGAAAGTTGTTCATATCGATGGGCGGATGCAGTCCTTAAAATATGACCACACCTTTCCGTTACACCCTGTATGTCGAGTTTGACTCGAAAAGGTGTAGAGTTAAAAAACCGGCCAAGTGCGAGTCAGACTCGCGCATGAAGGGTTCCGTACCATAAAATTTTATTTTATTATATATTTTTTTAGCGAATATATCAATCGAAACTCCTTGAGCATTTCAAGCGTCTAATAGTTGCCATTATGAAGATCGAGCAAAAAAAGCCAAGAAACGCCCTTTATTTTCAATTTATTTTTATTATTTGTTGTAATAGCGTCAACAGAAATACACATTCTGTAAAAAAATCAACTGTCTACCTATTGCGGATCATGAGATACAGCCCGCTGACAGACTGACAGACGGACGGACAGATAGCGGAGGCTTAGTAATAGCACAGATAAAATAATACTAGCGTAGTAATAGGGTATATAGTTACCCTTCGGGAACGGAACCCTAAAAATGACCTACAAAGAGCAAAGGTTATTCAAATCAGTTTAACCTAACCTAAGGTTAAACAATATTGATAAAGTAATACGAGAAAGATAACCCAACTGCAATTACCAGCCAATATTATGAATTGCGGGTGGTCTCAACACAAAACAACGGACACAATTCCAAATATCGTAAGTGACATTAAATGCACTATTGGAATTTCAATGCTCGGCTTAGGGCCGACAGTTGAAAATTCAAAAATGCATGGTATGTCGCTTGCGGTATTTGGAATTTCCACCATCAATGACCTTACATTTATGTAGTAAAATAAAAACAGTAGTAAATGCTATTACCGAATTGGCGAATATCCAAGACTCTCATGGTGGTATGATTGCGATCAAGTTCGGGTTTTTTAATGGTTATGGGTAAGCTATTGGTTTGTTTTGGTTTCTTGGCCGGAAAAGAGACGAAGTGTACACGTGCAAACTAGACTAGCTTTTACACGCGGCTGCGTTCGTGTGGTCTATATGCTAGGGCTGCCAGATGGTCGGGATTCGTCTGGATTCTCCCTACATTTTAAATGATCTCCAGACTCCCGGTAAAACTCATTATCTCCAGACAAACAGCTTCTCGGAAAACACATAAAAGGCCGTACCGGTATACGAAATTTTGCCGATTTCGCTGATTTTACAGTTAGTAATGTATTTTTTTAAAAGTTTTAATGCACAACATGAAAGATCTTTTCAATTATGATCTAATGTATAAACAAGTTTTTTATACTAAATATTTAACTTAGTCAAACTTTAGAGAAAAATTCAAAAGTTGTTTTTTTTGTAAAAAAGTTTTTTATTTTTCACTTTTTAGTTGTTATACCCCAGAACTAAAAACCCCAATAACATGGAACGTGGAATTTAAACATTTGGAGAACACAAAAACGTCATCAAGATATGCGTATTTTTCGTTTTTGTTCAGTTTCTCAAAAAGCGCTAGAGCAATTTCGATAAAATTTATAAGGGACCACCTCGGGAGTATATTCTTTCGGTTAAAAAAAGAATTTTGAAAATCGGTTCACAACTGACGGAGAAATGCGCGGACATACATAAAAAAAAAAAAAAAAAACATACATACAGTCGAACATAGAACCTCCTCCTTTTTCGAAAGTCGGTTAAAAAAGAAGTAAAAATTACAAAAAATTAGCAATAAAAACTTTAAGACAGCGGCTAAACGCGTTTAAGCGAGCTTAAACATCGAAAACTGGGCGTTTACAATTGGTGAAATCGGCCCTAAGAAGTGTAATTCCCTGCCGGAGTTTGTGTTTCCTGATAGCTACAAACAGGTGCCCTTTAATTCAAGAGTGAATAGGTTATTTATTGGCAAGCGTGCTCCATCGTCTACCAAATAATCGCTTACCATTAGGTGAGGTAGTAGTTAAGCGCGGGCCCACCAAAACTAAAAAAAATAAAAAAATACATATACGGTAGAATTGAGAACCTCCTCCTTCCTTTTCGTCGGTTAAAAAAAGTAAGTGAAGAAAGGTTGATCAAGTTTGTTTTTTTTTAAACCTCAAGTTGAGTGAATAGTAATAACAGCCGCACGGGTCGATTCATCAGGTTAAGTTACGCTTGCCGGGGTTGGTCCATGGATGGGTGACAATCTTTACATACCGAGACTCCTCCATGCCTCGGAAAGCACATTAACCCGTTGGTCCTGGCTGTCAATCGTGAATCTTTGACAGTCGTTACATGTCGTCAGAAGCCCGAAAGTATGACAACCAGTCTTATTAAGGGGTATCATATTACCCAGTAACTGGGTTGTAGAGGTCAGATAGGCAGTCGCTCCATGTGAAATACTGGTATTCAGCTGCATCCGGTTAGACTGGAAGCCGACCCTAAGATAGTTGGGAAAAGGCTAGGCAGAAGACGAAAAGAGTTGAGTGTAGCGCAGTTCATTGACCATTTTATATTTCATTATGTGTTGAAAAGGTACCTATGTATTATTAATAGGCACGCGTTTGACCACTACCTCACCTGAAATTAAGCGATGATGTGGTCGATGATGGAGCACGCTTACCTAGAAGTAACCTATTCACTCTTGATTTAAAGACTCTCAGGTTGTAGCTATCAGGAAACATAGGCTTCGGAATGAAATACCGCTCCTTACCTATTTAATATAACTGACAAAGCGACATATTTTCCGTAAAATTACTTAATTGCTACATTTTCGCTGTATATGTGCTGTTGAATAAAGCAGGAAATGTTCAAAAGATAATTACAAAATTGTCGAATTGTCGCCTGATGATAATATTGAATAGGTCCCTGGTGTAACTCTCTTGTTTCTTATATTCCCATATTAATCTGGGAGTCACATACCTTTTGTTATTCTAGTAAGACTTTGGAGAAGAGTTTTAAATAATATCGGATGAGCATCATGCATATGCGTTAGTAAACAAGAATGTGTATACCCAGATTTCTGCGAGTCTCATACCTTTTGTTACTCTAATAAGACTCCGGAGAAGAGCTTTAAAATTGGATTAGCAACATGCATATGGGTTAGTAAACAAAAAAATAAAAACTTATACCTTTGTATGTTAGTATACTTACTAAATAGGTACCTAAACATATTTTGAGACAAGGTTGTTGTTCACAATGCATCTTGAACAACGTCACGTAATGGTCTTCAGGATGGAGTTGAAGCCCTTGAAACTGCAGAGCAAAGAGGCATATTTCTATCTAATGATGGCGTGGAAGCCATCGACATGTGTGTAATGCACTGCAGAAACGGGGCAAATCCGAAATCTGGATACGTATTGCAACAAAACCCACTTAAAATAAGCTCAAGTATTTACCTACAAATAAAACTTCTAAAGTATGAGACCTCGTACTAGGATCGCATCAAAATGCGCGGGTATTCGGCAAACCTTTGAAGAAATCTCTTAGGCGAGCTCGCAGATTTCAAGAGGTATTTTAATTGCGCATAGTTTGAGTGTCAACCGCTACGGTACAAATGTCGCGAATAATTTCAGGATTTTCTGTTCCAAATTTGGACAACACACAACAAAATAATGGACAGCATGGTTTAACTTCAAAGCTACAAACTATCCTCTGACGATCATTTAGTTTGTCTTTTATTTGGGAAAAAACAAAACAAGCGACTATTGTCTCATAGTCGGATGTGATTTTTATTTTCCTATCATCAGATCTCGGATTCAGCGCGCGCGCTGAAAGCGTCTTGAGTCGGCAACACTAGTGAATTTCGTGGTTCCATAATTCCGCTGAGCGCACAACTTCTATCACGTCTGAAAGACTGCCTTCAAAGCTGTAAGTTGCTCATCATCATTATTACAGCCGAAAGACGTCCACTGCTGGACATAGGCCTCCTCCAAGTGACATCACAACGACCGGTCCTGTCTTGTATCCATTGGCTACCTGCGACCCTCACCAGGTTCACGTTATGGGAGACCTTCCAACGCTGCGTCTTCCGGTACACGGTCGCCACTCCAGAACTTTCAGCACCACTGTCCATCTGTTCTGCGAGTAATGTGCCCTACTAACTGCCACATAAGTGTCAGTTCCTATTATACGTCATCATCATTCCGTCACTCCTGTTATAAAACACCAGTCATTTTTGTTTCAACCAATCAACGTTGTCATACCAGTCTTCTTTGAAAATTCTTTTATTATATTCGCAACTTTTAACAAATCATTTTTCTTTTATTAAATGTCTGTGCTTTATCGTTCTTAGCTTAGAACAGGCCTCTATTTTTTCTTTTACTGAGCGGTTGAAGGATTATACCGGATGAATGAGCAACAACTTTTTTCTCGTTTTTCTCAGATTCTTCAAGGCTTTAACTGCTTTTCTGATTCACCAGACATTATAAAGTGTTATGCCGTCGCTCACAGATTACTTTATACGTATTGAATAATTACGTATAATTTTTTGTTACTGCTATGCATGTAAATCATCTGTTTCTTTTTTTTAATCCTTAAGGATACACAACTCTACCCTATCTCTCCTCTCTATTCTATGGAATAGATATTCTATTTCGAGAAGGCGGGTTGGTCTTGGACGTGTGTGTGTCTACACACGAGTAGGAAACAATATGCTCGTGTATAATATTTCAGTGTGCGTAAGTTATTTTCTACGAGACCGACCGCTCCAAGCTTACGCACAAAAAGTGTACGTGAACCAACACACATCCTGCTAGAATCGCCTCGAGGGCAAGGTAGAGTATACCACCGCC
Organism: Polia nebulosa; assembly: GCA_951329385.1. NCBI lineage: Eukaryota > Metazoa > Arthropoda > Insecta > Lepidoptera > Noctuidae > Polia > Polia nebulosa. The sequence continues at coordinate 6,942,747 of OX589609.1, forward strand.
GTGTACTCGTGGATGCAATAGGCGGCAGCGACCTCTCGCACCCGGCCTTGTTCTGGCCATGGCACGGAGCGAGAGGGAATGGGAAGCTGTCTCCTCCTTCTGCGAAGCAGCAATGCTCGCGAAGAGAGAGGCGGGATGGGTGAGGGAGACTCAACAACAGAGTCACCCTCACGCCCTCAGCAGCAGCCGCCGCAGGAGACGACAGGGGTGGGTTTTAGTCAGTAAGAGTCTGATACGTAGAGAACGGGAGATGTCATTGGATGATTTCCCACGCCACAAAAAAACACCAACACACATCCAAGACCTACCCTGCCTTGGTGAGATATAACAACTATACATCCGGACCGAGTAGGAAACAATATGCTCGTGTATAATATTTCAGTGTGCGTAAGTTATTTTCTACGAGACCGACCGCTCCAAGCTTACGCACAAAAAGTGTACGTGAACCAACACACATCCTGCTAGAATCGCCTCGAGGGCAAGGTAGAGTATACCACCGCCGTGTACTCGTGGATGCAATAGGCGGCAGCGACCTCTCGCACCCGGCCTTGTTCTGGCCATGGCACGGAGCGAGAGGGAATGGGAAGCTGTCTCCTCCTTCTGCGAAGCAGCAATGCTCGCGAAGAGAGAGGCGGGATGGGTGAGGGAGACTCAACAACAGAGTCACCCTCACGCCCTCAGCAGCAGCCGCCGCAGGAGACGACAGGGGTGGGTTTTAGTCAGTAAGAGTCTGATACGTAGAGAACGGGAGATGTCATTGGATGATTTCCCACGCCACAAAAAAACACCAACACACATCCAAGACCTACCCTGCCTTGGTGAGATATAAGAACTATACATCCGGACAGGATGTTAAATGTCCGTTTTCGCCGCATAAATTCGCAAAAAGAAAAATGTAAATATGTGACTCGCACAGGACAAACAACAAAATAAGATGGATTATTAACACTACAATAAAATAACAACCTAAAAAGGCTCTTAAGAGAAGAACACAACTATTTAAAACTTATACACTGGTGGTGAACAGACCAATGGGATTTCTTTTAGATCGTAGTCAAGATTGAAACACAATTTACTCTCATACTCGTATATCTGATCAGATTCCATAACCCACACCCTAGAGTGCGTGAGCAATTGGCTGTAGCATAATGCGAAAGATGTTCGGTCAGAAACTGCGACTGTAACGCCTACTAAAGATGTCCACTGTGGTGATACCCAGCCAGCCTACCGGCATCGCTATGACGTCATCCGACCATGGAGGCTTAATTGTCTACTACCGGCCAAGAGGCGCCCTCGATGAATAAAAAATCGTAGCATAGCATAGAAAATAAATATTAAAGAATCCAACGTCACGTTTGTTACAAAGAGGATAAAGTATTTTCACATTGTTAAAACAGGTCATATCCAAAGTAGTAGGCAAAAGTACCAAAAACAACCGTTTCTGACACTTTTTCCTACTACTTTGGATACGAAACATTCCGAGACCTGTTTTAACAACGTAAAAATACTTTATCCTCTTTGTAACAAACGTGACGTTGGATTCTATAATATTTATTTTCTATGCTATGCTACGATTTTTTACTCAATGAGGGCGCCACTTGGTCGGTAGTAGACCCTTAAGTGGGAGGGTGTAACAGTTGCCGTCAAGCCAGCCAGCCAGCCAGCCAGCCAGCCTTGATAAAAAAAAGCGTCAGCATGATTTTGATTATTTTGTAAAACCAAGGAAATATAAGTGTTTGCGTTTATATCGTTTATTTTTTATTATTTCCACGCCTACCTGAGTGTTATCAAATAATAATTATTATTTATTTCATAAAAAGTGGTACAGTCTGTTACAAAGTAGGATGACAATTTAAAAATTGTTTACATCTGAGATACGAGTAAGTAGGTAACAATATAATTCTAGGATCTAATGTCTTTGCTAGGTTACTTATTAGCCTGTATTAAGGACAATCAGCCCTCATTTCCCGAAAATGGGACAAGAGTATTATTAAGACTGTTACATCATTTTTTTTAAAAATTAGAAAAAAAGAAGAAAAATAATAATAATGAAAGTCCAATACAAAAATGTGTGAGTGCACGCGTTGTGTGTGTGTGTGAGTGTGTGTGTGTGTGTGCGTGTACATATGTGTGTGTGTGTGTGTGTGTGAGAGAGAGAGAGTGTGAGTGAGTATGTGTGTATTATGAGTTAGTTAATTGTTGTAAAATTCTAGGATTCAAATTATTATTCTCAGTTCCTAGTAATTGCAGCCCTAACAATGGTGCTTTGTTTCTCCACCGATCTTAAAAGTATTATTACGCAATTACTGTAACACGATACTTTTAATTAAAACAGAAATCAGTTTGAAGGAACTTGTACTAAAATCAGAGAGTCAAACAATTCCAGCGATTTCGAATCGTTTTCAATAGATTTACATAAACTTGATTAAATATTTTCTTTTGTTATTGGTTATAAATTGGTATTGAGACTTATCAAGAGGGGTTCATGAAAAGCGCTTTCATAATAAGGTACTTAAGTACGACACTCCCTTGTTAGTGAATCAATCTTGCTGACAGACTAATCTTTTCATCACGACATGAATATTGATCCGATATAAGACAATATGCTCACACTTATGGCTTATATCCTTAGTCCCCTAAAAAACTTTTTTATAAAAAAAAAACAACAGACTTTCAAAAAAGGAAAATACACTAAAAATTAAAGTTACTTTTTATTTTTAGTGTATTTTCTTTTTTTGAAGTCGGTTGTTTTTTTGTAAAAAAGTTTTTTATTTTTTAATATTTTGTTGTTATACCCCAGAACTAAAAACTCCAATACATGGAACGTGGAATTTAAACATACTCGTAATTGGATAAAACAAAAACGTAATCTAGGTATACCTATTTTTTCGTTTTTGTTCAGTTTCTCAAAAAGCGCTAAAGCAATTTCGATAAAATTTAAACAGGACCACCTCGAGAGTCGGGGGTGCTTTCGGATAAAAAAAGATTTTTGAAAATCGGTCCACAACTGACGGAGAAATCGGCGGACATACATAAAAAAAAAAATCGAACGTTGGTTATAAAGAGAAGTTCCTCCACTCGCAATTGATTTAGTCGTCATGACAACAGAAAAAAACCCTCCATCGATCTCAATAAATACAAGGTGTACCCATTAATTGAATTGAGTCGAAAGGAGGAAATGACTTAGGGCCGATTTCACCAATTCTAAACGCCCAGTTTTCGATGTTCATAAAGCTGAAGAGTTTGTTTGTTTGTTTGGTTGAACGCGCTAATCTCAGGAACTACTGGATCGAATTGAAAAATTATTTTTGTGTTGAATAGTCCATTTATCGAGGCTATATAACATCACGTTGCGACCAACAGGAGCGAAGCATCAATGAAAATGTGGCAAAAACGGAAAAAAAATCCTTTTGAGAGCTTCAGATGCGTGCGCTGCCTAAACGGTTAAAACGCAAAAAATATGTATTACGGAATGGTTCTCCTTTTAAATTTCTAAAAAAAAGTCCGCGGCAGCATATGTCTATCTTCTAAGGTTAACTCATTATAATCTTTTTAATGGTTTTTATTTTTTACACTAAGCTTAGTTCAGTAAAACTTAGTATATAGAGCGAATGGTGAAATCGGCCCAGAATAACAACGAAAACTAACCCACAGATAACTTTTAGCTTACAACCCTATAAAGTAAGTGATTTTGGTTCAACAAAATACCACTGATCGCAAACGTGATATCATTGTCCAATACAAACACGAGTCTCGAAACAGCAGCACCAAATCCTGTCATCACAATAAACGAAAACCCTACATCGCAAACACAACTTTTATCACCGAAAACGGAAAATTTAAACCGAGCAAACTTCGGTACTAAATCAGCCATAACAATCTTGTCAATTTCACAAACCATCCATTTAAGTACAGACATTCAGACCTCTTTATCTATACCACTATAATAGATTTTATGGGTTTTTTTATGGCAGACCCTCCAATCTAATCTGGTAGAGCGTTTGATAAACAAAAAAGGTCATAAAAAATCCATGCGGAAAGGGCGCGTCCTTGAACTTGTCCTTTAGGGCTTAGGGCTTGGATAATTGACCTTGTAAGGTCATGGTGAGGTATTTAGAAATTTTGCATAAGGAATCGTTTTGGCTGGGTTGCGTGACTGTAGGGTTGGAATACCTCACGGACACGTTTTAGGACCAAGTCAGTTTTCTTTCGAAAAATTGTCAGAATATTATACTTACTTTGTTTAGTGTTTCATATAATATTTCTAAGTTTTTCTTCTAAATAACGGATCAAAAGAAAAATAAAAACCATCTTTAAACAAGAAACAGCTCTGATGTTCACGTTACTAAAGTAATTAGCCTAATGATAAGAAACTGCACCACCTGGCTAGTCTTACTCGTTAGACAGTATTCACCTGCACACTATTACGTGCTAACATCTAGCACGAGACGAGTTGATTAAATTATAATATTCCTCAGTAACGAAGAAGCTCTCTCTGCTCACATAATTGTATTAAAAAATTAAGGAGATCTTGTGGGAAATGTGGATGTAAATTTATTATCTTGTTTACTGTGTGTTTTTTTATTTACCCTATTATAAAAATATGGATTAATGGAAAATTGGAGAAGACGAGAAAAACCAAAGAAAAGACGTGCGCAATGTGTGACGAATGATTTGAAAGAAATGGAATTGAATGGTGGGGTGACGGTTGACAAGGAAGAAGGAAGAAGCAAAGGTGTATCGCCGACTGCAAGTATATTAAAGCATGCAAGTAATATAATTAAGCACACACACGAAACACATCTACTTACTCACGCTCTCACTACAAGTAAAGAAGGATGGCGTGTTTGGCCCCACATTATTTATAAATTAACAAAGAGCCATTCACTTGTAAGTGTATATTTATTATAAATGAGTGTTTATAAGAGGATTATATAAAAAGTATTGAGTCACTAGAAGATGGGAATCAAAAGTTAGAAAAGATTTTTATTTACTTAAAAATGAGTCACTAAACGCACGGTAACGCACCATGTTATTGTGTGGCAGTTACTAAACGCACCATGTTTCGAATTACATTCCAACCTACTCATAATATGATTTATGTTGTTACTATTGTCAACGTTTACGCTTGTCTTTTTTTTTTAAATATAATACATGTAAAATATAATAAATAAAACCAGTCTTTAGAAGGGATCTTGGTCGCAACTAGACACGTTGAGTCAATTAAACTTAAATCTACATAAATTCTAACTAAGCTGAGACATCGTCTCATCTAGAGACTATGTCTCAGATTAGTTTTTAGCCAATAATTATTATAGTTTCATTCGTTCTTCAAATTAGTCAACCTATGCTATATTCTAACTTTAGTTCCTAGCTCCCAGACGTATTTTTTATTTTAAGTAGGCAAGTCTAGATAGGTACCTCCTACCTATATATTCTCCAGTCAGATGCAGTAACCACTATAGTGTATTTCTATTCCGATTGAACACCTTTTTGATACTAATAAGCGTTATTTGATTAGTTTTAGGTTATAACGCTTTAGCTTGCGTATCTTTTTTCTCCCATCTTCTACAACTTACTGCCCATTGGCTTTTTTGCTAGTTTTATAAAGTTCTATCACTAGTTATAAGTTTCCATACTGCACGTTACTCCTAACAGTGGGTCCAATTCTACATACATTCTCGCCAGCCTCCTTTACTAACAATACTAACACTACACCAAACCATACAATTATTTTATATTTTTTTATTTCTTCATTTTTTTTTTTTATTAAACACTATGTTGGGGTACAGACAGAATTCAAAATATTGTTAAAGCATTTTTTTTATTAATTTTTCATTTTTATTTCTATGAAATGTATAGTAACTGGTAGAGGGTGGAGACCTGGTGACCTGAAACACAAGCCCATAAAGCCTAGCTTAGACATCAGTCTCCCACGGTAAACGTTATTATAATATGTGTGTTCCTTAGTGTAATGTCTGCAATGTTTATTGTGGAGAGAAAATAAATACTTATTATTATTATATTCTATAATCAGCCTTTTATTGTACCCACTACTGGTACACAGGCCTCCTCTCTGTGAGAGGGTGTGAGCAGTGATGGGGTTCGCTAGGGCCAATGCCTGCCAGGGTTTCAGGTGTGTTTGGAAGAGTCGTCGCGGCCCCTGGCACAGGCAACTGTAGGAAATCGTGTGGGTTTTAGTCAGTAAGAGTCTGAAACGCTCTCCTGCTCCACCCAGAGTGGGAGAAGTTATTTGATGTGTATACAACCAAAAAAATAAAAAATAAACGTGGCCCAAATGCTGGACTCCAAGTACCTACCAGGCTATAAAGGAAGAAAGATAATGATTTCTTCCTTGAATTGGTTCGAGGTTGGGGTAGATTATCTAAGATAAACTAGGATTAAAGATTATAAAGATATAAAGAGATTATATTTCAGTACTTAATACAAATGGGATTACTATTAAAACTAATGAGGTGAATGAGATGCGAATGATCGCGCTATCGCGCCCGATAGGTATGCTATCTGAAAACGTACTGACTGTTTTACAATTAATATTACCTTTGTAAACCATAAAATATTCAAGGCATAGAGCGCGGTGTCGCAAATACGCTGACATGTTTATTATTGTTCGGTGATTGACCCGACCACAATTAGTTATGTATGTAATACGGCTAGCCGAGGTTACAGAATTTAGTCAAAGTTTCCAGCATTATTTTCTACAGTGGTAAGAGAGCAGCGGTGGCCAAGTGGTAATAGCCGCGACCACGACGCGTACAACCAGGTGTCATACTTTGTGTAAATTATTTCATCACCACTGCTCTCGAAACGGTGAAGGAAAACATCGTGAGGAAACCGGCTTGTCCTAAAACCAAAATTATGAAGGCATGTGCCGTCTAGAAATCCACCCTGGGCCCTTGTGGTGGATTACAGCCCAGTCCCACTCGCGGAAGGAAGGCCTGTGTCCCAACAGTGGGAACATTCTAAGGCTGATTATGCCATGTGTTCATACATTCTCCTCTCATACATTTAAAGATACAATGTAAAGTAATGTAATACATCATACTATGATGTTGAGACTTTCGAGGACTGGCCTTATTACCTCTGTATATTCCATTCCGTAATACCAGTATTCAATGATTTTACTCCATCATCACCTTTTCTCACAAGACTCCCACGTACGCTGCTTACTAATTGTGTTTGAATTTTCTCAGATTTAGACTTGCTTTTATAACACCAACTTGAAACCTGCCCACGTGGCGTACATATTTTAATCCATTTACCAAAAAAGCAGCTCAATCCTGAATTAATTTAAACTTACTAACGAACGGAACAATAAACAATGTTCTAAGCTTTTCTTTATAGAAACTGAAGAACAGCTGTGGGTTCACAAGAAATTCAATTTCGTAGGTATAACGAGTAAATAAAACGTTATGAAGCGCTTAAGGGTGCGCTTCCACTGAAGCGGAGTTGGGCGGAGTTGGGTGGAGCAAAGCGGAGACGTGCAGAAATCGACCAATCACAATGGTTAAAATCCTCATCGCGTCACTCATCTCGCCTGTGATTGGACGATTTCTGTACGTCTCCGCCCCGCTCCTCCCAGCTCCGCTTCAGTGTAAACGCAACCTTAGGCTGCCTGTACATTGACGCGGAGCGAGGCAGCGGAACAGAGCTAGGTGGTAGTGCGTAACGGAGTGGCGGACTGTGCGGAGCTAGGCCGTTTACACACAGATCAGGTGGTAAGAAACGCCCGGAGGTTACCACTGCGCGGGTCGCCCAGAGGACACGGTGGAGCATACGGTGGAGGTCTGCCCCGCTTGGGCGGAGCACCGCCGTGTCCTCGTGGATGCGATAGGTGGCGGCAACCTCTCGCGCCCCGCCCTGGTTCAGGCCATGGAACGGAGCGAGAGGGAATGGGAAGCAGTCTCCACCTTCTGCTCCTAGGAGGCGTGAGGGAAGCTCAACGGAGTGGCCCTTACGGCCCCGGCCGCTACCGCCGCTACCACCGCAGGGAGGTACTGGTCGTAGGACGTCGCGAGACGATCTCCGGCCACCGTAGACCCGGACCTGTGGACGGCGACCAGTGGGTAGCTCGCCATCCGATCAGCGCCAGGCCCGTGAATCGACGGCGCGTAGTGTTCCACGCGCGCCTCAAAGAGATGAGTGTCAGCCACCACTGAAGGGGCCCATTGTGGCCGGTGCCTGCATTCCTAGGGGTAGCGGATAAATTCGCAACGTGAGTTACCGCACCTGTGAGCACTCAGGCAGGGAAAGAATAGGGGTGGGTTTCCCGCTCCACCCAGAGCTGGAGAAGTCATGCATGATTTTCCACCACACAAAAAAAAGGCCGTGTGCACACGACGAGTAATTGAGCGGGGCGGCAGGAGATCGTTCACTTCCCCGCTCCGCTTCCTCGCTGCGCTTCCTCGCTCCGCTTCTTTGCTCCGCTCCTTCGCTTCGCTTTCCAGTTTTGTATGTACTCGTATTTTTAAACTAGTTCGCTAATTCCTGTCCACTGAAACGGATCGGAGATTTTAAATATTTCCATTGGTTTATATTGGCACAGCTCAACTCCGGTACCTACTCTCTTCTACGCTCCTGTGGACAGTCAGCCTAAGGCAGGTCGCACGTTCTAGACTTTGCGACTGTTTGCACAAGACTTATTGTCGCATTTAATATTTGTGGTTAGGTAAACACTAGCTCGATTTATCGAGGTCTAGGCTTTCGTGGGCGTCGGGGTTGTTGGTAGATATTACTTAATATTATTGATACGATATGTATTTGATTTGGTATATTTCTTGCTGGAACGGATTAAAGATTAGTACCGCCTATGAATAGTGCCTACCTTTATTCTATTTCTGGTGTTTTCTTTTTCAATACTATCTGATAAATAAACTAACGGGTTAGTTTTATTAGCACTTATTAGTGAGGGTTCCGTACCAAAATGATAAAAAGGAAACCATATGGTGCCACTTGAAATTTTGAACAGTTTTAAGTAAAAATATTTTTTTTTGTAACAGGGATTTTTTTTTGAGGCTTATGTTTAATACCGTTCCCCCTCCCCCCTTTATCTCCAAAGTTCGCATAGAGAAAAATCTGAAATTATTCTATGTAATAGAAGTTTTTGTAAAGATTACAGTAAAATAAAAGGATGTCCCTAAATGGCACACTTTTTCAGAAATCATCAACAAAAATTACAGTAGTTCCACTATCGGTCAAGAGATGGCGCTAACCTAAAACTGCAAATGCACGTAAAGTAACACATCCAAAATATTTATACCTATATGTTTGTACTGAACCCTCGGTGCGCGAGTCCGACTCGTTCTTGTTTTTAAGGAATATATAGCCGCCAAGTGGCGCCCTCATTAAATAAAAAATCATAGCAAAGCGTAGAAAATAAAGATTAAAAAATCCTATGTTGTGTTTGTTACAAAGAGCTTAAGGTATTTTTACGTTGTTAAAACAGGACTCAAAGTAGTAAGCAAAAGTGTCAAAAACGGCCGTTTTTGGTACACACGAATTATTTCTCTCAAGCAGGGCAGATTTTTTTAAAAACAAACCACGTGTACAAATCAGAGTTGATATGAAATGTTCTACGCTTTGCTATGATTTTTAATTCAATGAGGGCGCCTCTTACGGGGATGTAGGCCCTCAAGTTGTGTGTTTATCGCAGCATAATGCTGATTTAAGAACCTTTTTGGCCTCGCACAGTTTATTTTTAGTTTAATAGGTTTGGTGTGGCGAGTTGCCGCCACTCTGCAAGTTGGATGGGGTGTGGTATCACGACGTGTGTGTCCTGCTTTAGCTTGTGAGGCAGGTGTGTAGCCGGCTTTACGGGAACCATAGGCAATCTAAAATGCAGCAATCGACGTCACGTCAGTGCGCTGTACGCCGCGAGACCGAGCGCATCTCACCGCAGACTAAATTAATGTCTTATTAACATCGTCCCCGCAAATACACTAAAATCCCGAGTAATATCCCGTAAACGTTGGGGATTCTCCGGGAATAATAAATAACCCATATTTACCGCGTCCGTGTAACTAGTGAACAAGAATAACCAGGAGTGTTGGTGTGAAGAATCGAGTGGCCACTCGTCGGGTTCCAGCGTGGCTGCCAAAGGAAAGTCAGGTACCGCTTGTTCTTACTAGCTTAGAGTTGGGCCACATGCGCCGTCTACTGCCAACCACTCCTAACTTGAAGTTATACAGACAAATATAGGCAATTTTGGGCCAGCATTCAATGCAAGTGTTTGGCCGTAACACTGTCCTCACCCTGCAGAGAACCACAGCTATTTACACGCTTGGGCAACTCCAAGGTTCTTGTGTGAGGTAAAAACAAATATGTTTTTTTTCTTTCTTTCTATACCAACCAACTATGGACTTTGTCTGAAATATAAGTCTTTTTATTTATTACTAATCCTTTTCGTTATCCTGTTATTTATAGGTATTTACGACGAACCTTTGAAATTATTTCCTAGCGTGTTCCAGATTTACTTAGGAAATAAAGCCTCAGAAGTAGAAATATAACCTAAAATTTAGGTAAACACTGACTGATTTTACCAATTTGGCCATTGCTGGGAGACGTGAAAATTGGGCTCATGAAACCTACGTATATGCTCTAATTTATGGCCAAATTCCAGCCCTGTAACGGCAGGCCCAAGTTTCAATGGAGTTTGAGATTCTCCTTTTATTCTATTAGTTTCAAACATTAAATCAATGCTCAATGCAACAACAATAGATTCAATTGCATCCATGATATATATTTTTATCGCGTTCAGAAACTTCCATAGAATCATAATGTTTAGATTTATATTGTGGCTTAACAGTGTCTAGACGTACTAAAACAATAAAATTCGCCGCAACTTTTAGTAGGGAAAGAGAAACATCGTGGAAAGTTAGTAGTGTGATGGTGTGTGGTTGTGCACAAAAGAATGTGTGCGTAAGTGTGTGTGTTTGTGTATATGTATAAATGTGTGTGTGTGATGTAGGTAGGTATATGTATAAATGTTCTTAAAACACAGTAGACATTAGTATACATATTTATGAGTTGATTGCAAGAACATCTTCACTGCTATCATATGACATCTCCTGCAGCCAACAAGTAAGCTTGCGTAAGCAATGGAGCATTACCCAGTAGTAACCACTCTTGTTTTAAAGACCCCCAGGTTGTAGCTATCAGGAAACACAGACTCCACCAGGTAATTCCACTCCTTAGCTGTATGCACAACCTGATAATACCCTTTCAATTCAACTGGGAGGTAATTCAAACATCATTAAAAGTTTCATCCACGGATTGTATGTGCAAGCAAGCGTTAAAAGCACTCCATTCATCAGACTCTTCTGTTCTTATTTTAATACGATTCAGTATATTTTCAGCACTTCATAGCCTTTCACCATTAAAATTTGCAAACACCTACCCTGTTAGAAAACCATTAAGCGTTTTAATTACATTTACATCACCTGCTTCAGCGTCTTCTCTTATAAATAATTCAATTATAAAGTTGTCGTCAAATCGCGAATTTGGAGGCAACTTTATTCAAAATTCTGTCTTCATTTCACATGAGAAACGTATCGTGTCACGTAATCGTTTAGACTGTAAGCTTGATTGAAAACGTTTTTATATTGTGGGAGTTTCATTTCACTATTTTTGTTCGGTACTTTACTGCAGCTCATGCACATTTTTGTTCGGTACTTAATTGCAGCTCATGCACATTTTTGTTCGGTAATTAATTGCGGCTCATGCACATTTTGCATTGTTGTGCATTGAGTGCTACGAAGCGTAGCACTCGTAGCGGATTGTTTTCAATTAAAGCGGATTGTTTTCAAGTAAAAACCGACACCGAAACCGCTACGCGATCCACTACGCGATCCGCTACATAATTCGCTACGCGATCAGCTACAAGTGTACGTAGCGGATTTTGTTTAAGGCCCTACTACCGGCCAAGTGGCTCCCTCATTGAATAAGAAATCGTAGCATAGTATAAAATATAAATATTAAAGAATCCAACATCACGTTTGTTACAAAGAGGATAAAGTATGTTTACGTTGTTAAAACAGGACTCAGAATGTTTCGTATCAAAAGTAGTAAGCAAAAGTGTTAAAAACTGCCGTTTTTGACACTTTTAGCCTCTTGGTAACAAACGTGACGTTGGATTCTTTAATCATCATCATCATCAGCCTTTTAAAGTCCCCGCTGCTGGGGTACAGGCCTCCTCTCTGTGAGAGGGTGTGGGCCGTAATCCACCACGCGGGCCCAGTGCGGATTGGTGGATGTCACATGTATTCGAATTTTTGGTTCTAGGACATGCCGGTTTCCTCGCGATGTTTTCCTTCACCGTTTTGAGATATTCTTTAATATTTATTTTTTATGCTATGCTACGATTTTTTTATCAATGAGGGCGCCACTTGGTGGGTAGTACACCCTTAAGTTTTCACTTCTGTTGGTACTCCCGGAGTGTCAGTTTTTTTTTTAATGGTTGTGGCTATGCTACTAGCTTGGTTACAAGACCTTTAAGCCAAGTCTTAATTTGAACACTACCTATCACTTTTTTCCCCATAAGAATGCAGATGTAACACATTTTAATGTTTTTGCACTATTTTGCAGCAACTATGTCGAGTCAGCCATCTCGGCAAGTTTCACTGAGGTAGTCAATGCTATTATAAAATTCTCAGCTTCATTTTACCGAGATCAAGCCTTTTCAATGATTCCACATATTGTCGTCCAGTTGCGTAGGCTCTTGAGACACAAAACTACACCAATTTTACATCACAATATCCACCTGTAATTAATTTGCGAACAATAAAAACAGCCACTGAACTTCACTCGCAGAATACACGCCAAAAAAAAAAAACTGAATCGACTTTAAACTTACCAAATACAGATTCGGATTGCTCTCTGCCAAAAAGTTTAGCATTTTCTCATTAACATTCCAATTTCAAAATGAAAAAAAAAACAGAACAGATCTTCACAGCGTTTATGTGAATACCTGAGAGCCGCAAATAGTGCGACCCATTTTTTAATTTTATTTTAATCACTCTTTTGTTTTCACAGCGGTGGACATTTAAATGCGAGGCTGGTTTATTAGTTCTTAGTTTGGTGGAGTCGTCGCGCTGACAAATCTAGCCTTTTGTCCGTTTTGATGTGATTACGGAATTGGTTTGCATTTCATTTTTGTGGAGGATATGCTGTAATTGCATTTGCATTGCTCTGAATTGATTTAGATTTACTAAAATGGAATTTATCGAAAACCACACGCAGTAAGGAATGTAGCAGGTAGTGTTCGGAAGTTTCAGTCTAGACATCCACCAACTGCATTGGATTCACGTGGTATATCACGGCCCACACCTGTGCTGAGTCCCAGCAGTGGGAACATTATAGGCTGATTATGCTCCGTGTCAGACTCTTACTGACTAAAACCCAGCCCTGTTCCCCCTGCCTGAGTGCCCAGGGATGCGGTAACTCATTTTCAGAATTTATCCGCTACCCCTAGGCATGCAGGTACCGGCCACGATGGGCCCCGTCAGTGGTGGCTGACACTAATCTCTTTGAGGCGCGCGTGGAACACTACGCGCCGTCGACTCACGGTCCTGGTGCTGATCGTACGGCGAGCTCTCCACTGCTCCCAGAGCGGGAGAAGTCATTGGATGATTTTGCTGTATGAACACCAGTCAACAAACGTGCTGAACACTAACAAATAATTTTCTGTAGTTTAAAAAAAATAAAAAACTGGCCAAGTGCATATCGGATTTCACACATTATTTTTTAGTAAAGTATACGTAATAATAAACATTTACCACCAAATTTAAAGTTATAAAATTAAAGTTAGAAGTTAAAAAATTCTTCGTAACAAAATTTTGGGACAGACGACGGACGGACAGACAGACGGACACGTGAGTGATAACAATAGGGCTCCGTTTGGACCCTTCGGGTACGGAACCCTAAAAACACTTTATTTTTTATTTTTCGTGTTCTTCTTAGCTAACCCTCACATTTGGTACCCATAACATGGGATTGCATGCAAAATATCTAGTCCCCCATCTTTGGAAGTTCGCCATATTGGATTTAGAATGACGTCACTTAGTTACTCATACATTGGTGCTAATTCTCTTGTTCAATAACTTTATTCAAATTAGAGAATCGCTATCTTTTACTAAAGGGCAGTGCGAGAAAAGGACGGCTATAGATATGAACTAAGTTAGAGATGTCAAACTAGTTTACGTCTTACGTTTTACTGTATTTTAATCGACATGTTTTTACGTGTACCCTAAATTTGTATGGAAATATTAGTTCAAATAAATTTGACAGCTCTAATTTACGTCCGTCTCTGTCTTGTTTTATTAGAGAGGAAAAGATAGAAATGGCTTAAATTAAGTTTAGTTTGTGCACAACCGAATCCGCACCATTGTCATCTAAACTAAACTAGTAAGCAAAATTTCAGCTGAATCGAAAACCGGGCAGTAACAATTTTTTTTTTTTTTAAACGTTGCCCCACACTAAGAATTACTCCTGTATCGTGGGTGCGTTCACAAACATGAAAACTTACATACACAAGACACACAGACCCCGAACAACTATCTGTAGGCCATACAAATATTTGTTCCGTGCGGGGATCGAACCCGCGATACGCAGCACAGCAGCCGAATGCTCAACCACTGCGCCAACCGTGCCGTCGAATGTGGTTATATAGCTACAGGTAAAGCGTACAAAGTGTGTTAAAAATAAGCCGCTACGTTCCGGTGTCCTTTGACCGATGACATAAAAATATCTTAGTATCCATTTTAGGAAACTCAATAGTCTCTTTGTTTCCAAACAGAAAAGTGTTATAACCTCTGGCCTGTCTACTAGCTACGTCACAGAGCACGGAATCGATAGAGACGCAATCCTACTAATATTATAAATGTGAAAGTTTGGATGGATGTTGGTTACTCAATCACACTAGAACGGCTGAACAGATCTGGATGAAATTTAGCACGGAGTTAGATTATAGCACATAAACTCCATGTGAGCTAAGCCGCTGGCAGGAGCTAGTTTATAATAAACTAGCAGTTCGCCTATGACTTCGTCCGCGTGAATTTTGAAAATGTGACTTCAATTAGACTGTGTGACTGGTAATTAGAGACCGATACTTAAACACGTGATTGTACTCATGATAACAAACAACTTTCCCAAAGAAAATTTTTTTTTATACTTTTTCACTTTTATCACAACAGCCGTATGAAATTCGCGCGCGCGCCCGTGTCCTATCAGATGTTAGCCGCGTGACGCCGTTCTGTCTCACTATATGTTGCTTTGGGAAAATTGTTTGTTATCAGGAGTACAATCATGTGTTTAAGTATTGGTCGCTAACACTAATTGCCAGTCACCCTATATAATTCATACACAAATAACGTAGCTTTCTACTGGTGAAAGAATATTCAAAATCGGTTCAGTAGTTACAGAGATTGCTTGCTACAAACAAACTTACGTTACAAACTTAACCTCTTTATAATTTATTTGTGTAAGTAATAATGCCGTCGTCTTTGCGGGGAAAACATGGATGAGACTTGCACAGAAGTGTGGGGATAGGCACCCGAAAAGAGAGGCTTGTGCTCAGCACTATGCGAAGTGGGGCTCCGGGAATAATAATGTCGTCGGAAGTTGTGCCAGGGCCTCATCAGAAATGTACACCCGGCTCCATCTTTTCGAAGTGTAACTGTGCCGATAACCGATCATCTTAATCTTCTTGGTGTCACGTTAACATCCACCCTCAATTTTGGGCCAAATAGCGAGGCAAAGGCTCAACTGGCTGCCAAAAAGTTAGGAATCCTAGCAAAAGTGAGACGGTACTTCACGCCGGCACAGCTGTTAAAATTTTATCAAGCGCAAGTTCGATCGTATATGGAGTATTGCTCTCATCTTTGGGATGGATCTGCACTTGAGTCCATTGAGAAACGAGCGAATAGAATCATCGGCAAATAAAAATAGTATAATTTCCCCTTAAGGCGCAGTTATTCGACTTCTAATGATTTTTAATTGAACATCACGTCTAAACGACTAGTCTTATTTCTTTGAAAAAAATATATGTTACTTTAGACTATTTTCGTCGTAATTTGATCTCAGAATATATGAAATTATATTTTTAAAAGATTCTGTAATTAATTTGTAAAGTTATGTCTAACGCGGATAAAAAATTGAGAATCACGCAAAAACTATAAAGCGTATTTTTATGAAACCTTCACCATTTTAAAGATCACTTAAGTATTTATAATTAAGTTTCAGTGTTTTAGTTTAATACTTGTTGTTATAGATGTAATTAATTAATAATGCGTCTAATTTTGAACAGCGCTCCTTGATGGGCGAGTCCTATTACTGGGTGGTCATACGACGCGTTACGTGAGCTCAGCGCAGGCGCCACGCAAGCTAACCACTCAAGGTCATTGGCAGCTAATAGCGCTTTAACACATAGGCTACTTTTTATCCTGGTCCATGCTGGTGAAATAATATAATATTAAGTAGGATTGGATTTAGCCACGAGTTCTTCTCAATGGTCTGTAGTCTCATTAAGCTCGTGATCGACTCATAAGCTGAATGGCCGATTGTTTCTGCTAATATATTCAAATGACGCCTGAGTGCCTGATTGTCATCAGGTCGTGATTCGTGACGAGAGGTTATTGGATTATGGTATGTTCATATTTTTTTTTTATTATGTGATTGTTATTTTTTTAGAATTAATTTTGATATATTGTTGTAATTTAATTGATTTTTTAATTTAATTTAAATTATTTGATTTGAATTGATTTTTGTTATTTCATTTTATTTAATTTTAATTGATTTTGCTATTTTGTTTAAATTCATGGTATTAATCTAAATTTAGCATCCAAAATTCAATGTACGAGTATAACTAGGAATTTCAAAAATTATAATTTAACTAAACTGTAATTAATGCATGAAATAAAAAGGCTTTTTTATTTTATTTTTATTTATTTTATGTTCATATTATTTAAAAAGAGAATACCTACATGTACCTAAGTAAATGACTTAAATATTATCTAAATATTAACCAACTATTTATAACCTAACCACCGAGGGTTCCGTACCATCATGATAAGTTAATACAGGGTGTAACGGAAATGTGTGGTCATATTTCAAGAAAGCCTGAAGAAATTCTCAACAAAAAAATTCACTCCCATAAAAATATTAATCTTGCTGATGATAACTTTGTACAGAAAGACCATTTTATTTTTTGGGAATTTTCTATTTTTCTTAGAGTAAGTTGTTTATTACTATGGGCAGAACCGGTTCTTAAAATATGACCACACCTTTCCGTTACACCATGTATAAATATTTTGGATGTGTTACTAATTCGTCAGAGCATTTTAACACTGCGCCTGTGGTGTAGAATATTGCAGTTATAAATCAGCGCCATCTCTTGACCAATAGTGGAATTAATGTAATTTTTGTTGATGATTTCTGAATAAGTGTGATAAATAGAGATAGTTTTATTCTTTCTGTAATCTTTACATAAACTTCTATCATACTGAATAATTTCAAATTTTTCTCTATGCAAACTTCGGAGATAAGAGGACGGAGGGCGGTATTTTCAAAATTCGAAAACTATGAAGATTAAAAAAAATGTTTAAGAATGTGCAAACAGTGCTCTTTCATTTGATACCCCACATCATGCCCTAGTAGCTTTCACTTCTAATTTTTAAGATCACCTTTCGGTCCATGTTGCAGAAGAAATATTTTTATTTGAAAAATAGTTGGGCAAACGTCATCTAAAACAATTTCAAGTTGCATTAGTACCTAGTTCTTAAGATATCCAGCTGTGACAGACGGACAGACAGACTGAGTCGCACTATAAGGGTTCTAGACGTCGAAGCACTTCTCCACATCGCTGTCATCGGGGCAAGTCAGAAACGTGCCCAGAAGACTGGCAGCATTGCCACGTCAAATGGCAATGCTACATCTTTGGGCGAAGAACGAGCCAGCCCTCTGGTCACTATGCCTGGGGGTAGCGGATAAATTCTCAACATGAGTTACCGCACTCCTGGGCACTCAGGCAGGGAAGGAACAGGGGTGGGTTTTAGTCAGTAAGAGTCTGACACGCCCTCCCGCTTCACCCCGAGTGGGCGATGTCATTGGATGATTTCCTACCCCGCCAAAAAAAAAACTCTCTCACGGTCACGCAAAGTGTCTATCAGTCGATGAGAAATATTTTTGAGAAGATGACGTGCACTCGGATGTCATCATGACACAAGCGTTTCGACCTCAAACGGCTTAAAAGATAGATTTTAGAGATATATTTATGTGGGGTGATCGAAAAGTTTGTACTACTTCTACCTGCCTCCTTAAGGCGCTATTAACGGCCAATGACCTTGAGTGGTTAGCTTGCGTGTTCTGTGCTGAGCTCACGTAACGCGTCGTATGTGCACCCAATAATAGGACTCACCCATCAAGGAGCGCTGTCCGAAACTAAATTCACATTATTCATTTATTATACATAAAACAACAGGTATTATATAAATTATCTTTAAAATGGTGAAGGTTTCATAAAAATACGTTTTACAGTTTTTGCGTGATTATCAATTTTTTATCCGCGTTACATATAACTTTACAAATTAATTACACTATGTTATAAAAATATAATTTCAAATATTCACATAACAAATTACGAAGAAAATAGTCTAGAGTAATTTATATTTTTTAAAGAAATAAGACAAGTGGTTTAGACGTGATTTTCAGTTTGAAATCATTAGAAGTCGTATAATTGCGCCTTAATGGTCTGTAATTGACAACAAGCTGTGATAAAGTGCTTGTTGATCTCTGTCTGATAAATAGATAAGGGCACTGACCAATGAATTTAATTCTCATTGGCACTGACATACAAAATCTATTTCAAATTAGTAGATACCTAAACACGGGGTAAATAGGAATGCTGTAGTGAATAGAACTGTCAGGGTCACGGGAGTGTTTGAAAGAGTCACCGCAGCCTTGGAACGCAGAGGCAACTGAAGGAATATGGGTGGGTTTTAGTCAGTAATAGTCTGACACGGCCTCCACCTAGAGCGGGAGAAGTTATTGGATGATTTGCCACACTCAACAAAAAAAAAAACTTTGTACAAAAAATACAACCGATTTCCAAAAAAAATACACTTAAAATTGAAAAATAACTTTAATTTCGGAAGTCGATGTTTGTATTCTATTTTTCGTTAATTGACACCGTCCACCGACTTCTTCTTCTTCGTTTTTGGACGTCGCCGCGTCGGTTGTATTTTTTGTAAAAAAGTTTTTTATTTTTCACTTTTTAGTTGTTATACCTACCCTACAACTAAAACTAAATATTAAAGTTACGTCCAAATTGATTACCCCAATAACATGGAACATGGAATTTGAACATACTCGTAATTGGAGGAGACCAAAACGTCATCTACGTATAGGTTATTGTTTTTGTTGATTTTTTCAAAAAGCGCTAAAGCAATTTGGATAAAATGTAAATATGGGACCACCTCTGGAGTACACTCTTTCAGATAAAAAAAATAATTTTCAAAATTGGTTCACAACAGAGATATCAGTGGATAATACATAAAAAAAAACATATAGAGTGACTGGTAATTAGTGACCGATACTTATACACGTAGTTGTGTGACTCATGATAAAAAACAACTTTCCCAAAGAAAAATTTTTGATATACTCATTCGCTTTTATCACAATAACACAACAATCAATCTGCCTCACCTTTCCCCAATTATCTTGTGGTTGGCTACCAGTCTAACCAGATGCAGCTGAATACAATCGAACATAGAACCTCCTCCTTTTTGCACAGTCGGTTAAGGGGGTGTATAGAAACATAACTTTAATTAGGATTTTCGCTTTGATACGTTATTGGTTTCTAAGATAGTATCGATTTTTTTAATTATAATTCATTAATAAATTTTGAGTAGGTAGCAAAATGCTGCAAACAATATTTAAAGAAAGTCAAAATAAATACC
Source organism: Polia nebulosa (assembly GCA_951329385.1). NCBI lineage: Eukaryota > Metazoa > Arthropoda > Insecta > Lepidoptera > Noctuidae > Polia > Polia nebulosa. The sequence goes on from OX589609.1 coordinate 6,962,717, forward strand.
CTTCAAAGTTTGTATAGATTTTTATTGAAGATTTAGATTTTTTTTGTGATTTTCAATTGTATCTTTAATTGGTTTTGTTTGTATTATCATAATTATAATTCTTAAATTGTCTAAGACACACAGAACATTCAATCTGCTTATTCTAATAGTCCTGTGACACCAAGATACAGGCTATGCCTAAATTGTTACGTTGGTAGGTAATGCCTAAAATAGGTAAGTACCTACCCGCCTACCCGGTGAAATAGAAAAAAAAAACTCCTTCCATTAATTACAATATTCATTCGCAAAGGCTCGGCTGCACTTAGCCATGTGAGAGGCCTGGAACGTGGGAAATAGGTTAACATTATGCATCATTAATGGACGCAAATGTACACTACACCTTTCTTGCTAGGAGTGGGATAGGTTTACCTGGAGCGGTGAGTGTGAGCGGGAGGGCGCGAGTTGTACCACACACGTAAAGAATTTAGAATTAAGTACAAGTCTTATTTAACTTTTATGTTCGCAACTTTTAGATTATCTAAAGAAGAAATAAAAAATGCGGTATTCTCCCGAGCTAATAAACAGACGCGTAGGTACTATAAAAATAAAGAAAAATCTGTTATTTAGGTAACCAAACACCATAATCTTATTCTTTATCATATTCTAAAGAATCACAAAAAAGAATAAAAAATTATACTTACGCAGGTATTTTTCTCCAATCGAGTTCATCAGAGAAAGAGTAGGACATCAAAGAAAAATGTTTGTTTGAATATTAATTAATTTCAAGGTCCATAAAAACGTAATTGTGAAGGCCGCCTTATTTTACGCTGTTGAATGACGTCATCGTTGTAAATAATGCGCACGCAGTTAGTAGTTCGCAATTTTAACAGATCACTCACAGCCCGGCTAGCTCAGTCGGTAGAGCATGAGACTCTTAATCTCAGGGTCGTGGGTTCGAGCCCCACGTTGGGCGAAATCTTTATGCATTCGTAAATTAAATTTTATTTTGCCATAATTATTTTTCATAGTTTTACTTCACATTTTCCGCAAAAACTTCGCAGTTATAATTAAATATAATGATTCTTACCTGCTATTTTTCTTTCTCGCATCTTCCTCCATAGTTGTTCGGCTTTCCGCATAGGCCAGTTCTCGACCTTTGCGCTGAAACTCCTGAAGAACTTGTACTCCTTGAAGTGTGACATCCTCCTCTCCATCTTGCTTGCGGTTTGCCCCTGTGGGGGCGGCGAAGGCGCTTTAGGCGTAGTCGAAGGCGATGGCTCAATATTCTTATCCATTTTATTTTATAAATTCAACTTTTGCAATACTAATTTAAACTTTTTAAATTCGGATTCTTTTTAATTGGCCCCGAATTCAAAATTTAAATTTCCATTTAATCATCAACTTATCTTTTAATTCTATCGATTCCATGTTCAAAAATAGTTAATTTACATCAAAATTTTTATGAAAATATTTGTTTTTAATTCTACTTAATTTTTCTAATTCTAATATTTTGAATTCACTTTTACTAGGTAAAACTTCACTTAAACATAATTTAACTTTAACTTATTTGAACCACTTTGCTGGACTAGTTTCCAATTTGGCCAAGTGTTTTCATTAAATAACCTGAAACAAATAAAGAGCAAAGTTTATTCATTAACTCGTCTATTGTCGGAGCTAATTCCTTGAAATTGGTGGAATGAAACAAAATGGGAAAAGTTTACGAATAGTAAAATAATAGTACCTAATTAAAAGTTTTGTTTCTTTTTCAAGGTATTCCTATTCATTCTGTTAGATTGGAATCCGATCCCAACAATATGTATTTTAATAATATAATAATAATTATTGTATGTACACAACAATAAAAGGCCTAAAATTTGGGAAAAAGTTTGGCGGATTACACTGATACCCGAGCTGAAAATGTTTAATTATTGTCTATTTTTGAATGAGTTAACCAGATTAAATAAAAAAAAAAATCTAGCATGTCTAGTTTAAGAAATATATATCTAATTAAAAGTGGAAGTTTTAAGTAATAAACAAAAACCGGTCAAGTACGTGTCTGGCCACGCGCAGTGTAGGGTTTCGTAGTCATCCTTTATCTTTATTACTATGAACATATAGACAATAACGTTTTCAATAAAAACGAAAAAAAAAGTTTTATGTTTCCAAAATTTTACAGGTTTGCTACCCGTTTTAATATTAAAATATAGCTTCTTAAAACTTTACCTAAGTATTTTTTTTTCTAAGGATTTTGTGTTTTGTACGAAATTTTCCAAATAGCTACATTTTATAAGTTTGGCGATTATTATGGATGATTTCCACCAAACGGCTCGCATCGCACCGGATCGGCAAGGATACGAACGGATGTGGTAACAGCCCATCGCGTCCGGCAGGATGTCGATGCATGCGATCAGCTCCATACAGTCGCTTGGTAGTGTATCGGTTTCTGCGCCTAGTCAAATAGTATCATTCCGTGTTAACGTGTTCTAATTTTTGGAAATGGTAGAAGAGGACGTAGTATTCTTGGCTATTGCATTAGAAGAAGAAGAAAATAATCATAAAACACAAAAGAGGAAAAGAAAAATTTGGATTGATGATTTATGGCAAAAACGGTGTAAGGTTGGCGAATTCCATATACTAAACAACATGATGATTTGAAATTGGATATGAAAAAAATCCATGATTATTTACAGAATGGACTATTTTCAAAATTTAGTAAATCTCTCCGTCCTCATATTAGTAAAATAAATACAAATTACAGATGTGCTATTCAAGTTGAAGAACGATTATCAATAAAGTACCTCGAATTTATGTTATAAAGACACGTAGTGGTGCCGCCCGGCCACAGCTTTGAGTGCACACGACGACAGTCGTAAGGATCCGATCGGATACAACGACTGGCGAACGGAGCCAATCGCGTGTCGCAGCATACTTTCGGCTATGATCGCTTGTCGCGGAAGACGCCTGCGGTCAAGCTGCTGTGTGCGGCTTGGTAATATAAACTTTAAATACTGTGTACTTACACGTTTTCATATCGATTAAAAATTGTAAAAGCCGTTCCGATCCGATGCGATGCGAGCCGTTTGGTGGAAATCATCCTTTACTCTTAAACTAACACAGCTAACTTAGCCGTGATAGCTTTTCTTTTAAGTTCATTATATATACTACCATCACGATTTTTTCAGGTTTTTCAAACCAACAGTTAATTTTTTAGTGGAGGACGACTTCGACTCAAAAAATATCACTTTAAAGTTTAGTATTTCGCAAACGAATCACTGAATCGAAAAATAGCCTTTACAGCCCCTAAATGATTTTGAAAGACCTATGCAACGATACCCCGCACTAATAGGATAGGCCAGAAAAAAAAAGTCATCCCCACTTTACATTTTATGGCGGAAAAAAAATTAAGATTTTATTGTTTTGTTATCTTGGCGTGATTAATATATATACCCATGCAAAATTACAGATTTCTAGTTCGAAAAGTCGCCAGTAGTGCCAGTGTAGTCGCTATGCCTCGAACGGACAGACGCATAGACCGAAACTATAAGGGTTCCATGTTCTTGTTAAGACTACGGAACCGCAAAAAGTTTTATTTTCTTAAAAAAACTTTGCTTCACACTAGGAATTACTCCTGTATCGTGGGTGCGATCATAAACATGTAAATTCATATGCCTACAAGACAACCTGATCCGGAACAACTGTCTGTATGCCATAAAAAATTTTGTTCCGTGTGGGAATCGAACCCGCGACACAAAGCGTAGCAGCCGAACGCTCAACCACGGCGCCACCCGTGTCATCTTGCACGGGGGTAGAGGAAAAATTCGAAAGAGTTACCTCGCCCCTGGGCACTCAAGGCAGAAAAAAAAAACCGTGTCATCTGTTAAGGGCCTACTTCTTAGTGGCGCCCTCATTGAATAAAAAATCGTATCGTAGCATTTTTTGGTACTATTTGTTACTATTGCTTACTACTTTGGATACGAAACATTTTGAGTCCTGTTTTAACAACGTAAAAATACCTTATCCTTATTGTAACAAACGCAACATAGGAATCTTTAATCTTTATTGTCTAGGCTTTGCTACGATTTTTTATTCATTGAGGGCGCCACTTGGCGGTTATATGGGTCTTAACTAGTGTTATGCATTCCCACTAATTTAGTTAGGCATAATCTTATGCTGTAAAATCAGTTGATATCCTTTGTGTACCTAATTGCTTGCCTATTGACGGTAGGTACCTAAACCACATGTTTAAGTCCAATAGGGTATTACACTCATTTTTAAAAAGTGTTTCAATTAGATTCTATAGTGTTAGCAAACCAATAAAAAAACACATTTTTTTATTCAATCAATAAGTGCCTCAGAAATGCATTTAAATTTTACATTTTCAAATTTCGCGCGTAATTTGACGAAAACGCTGGACGCAGTGGACGCCATATTCCTCTGTGGTCATGACGTCAGTTGGCTATGTAAATAAAAGTACAAAGCATAGATATGCTGATCAGTTGACACTTTATTGTTTACATAGCCGTATGACGTATAACATGGCGGCTACTATTCCATGGTGTTAAAAAACAGATTAAAAAAACCGAAAATTTTGAATTGAATTTTAAAATTTACTTTATTATTTTATGAATAAAAACTAACATTTTCCGACTGCTTTTTGCCTAAGCTATCTCAATAATATATTTTTAGTTTTTTTCTCGTATAGAGTAATATAACCTATTTACAATAATTACCACAATGGGGTATTTTACTAAAAAAATCTAATTTTAAATAACCACAAAATATTGGACATGTATTCTTTCTTTTGTCACGTTAACAAAAAATGAGGGTGACACAGTGCTTTGAAATGTCGCGTGACGTCATGCGGCGCGACAGTTTTTACCACCAAAGTGACGTCACGAGCCCACAGCAAAAGGTTTTTTTTTGGTAAAGCAAAAATTACGTGTCCAATAATTTTGGGTATTTAACTGAAACTAAAATATACCATTACGTAACTACTGGCTTTGACCACCGCTTAAGGATTTGTCACACTGGATGCGTTCTGCGGCCTGCGGTCAGGTCAAAGCGAACGCAGCCCGCATCATGTATGAAAAACATCCGGTATCAATATATTTTGTATAGAATGCGATCTGACCGTGCGAGCACAACCAATGAACGCATGTTGGCCCGACGGGGCGGTGGGAAGGGAAGGACGCGTACGGACCGGCTGGCTGCGTGCACGCGGGCTGCGGGTTGCGGGCGGCGGGCAACGGCCAGTTTGTTGAAGTTCGTCAGCGGAGTGCACACAAGTTCATAAAAAAAATAACCAACAACCCAATAATAAAAGAACTGATCACCAGCACCACTGATACATGCACTCAAATAACTGAAATAAGATGGCCGCTGTTTGGCCTGCCCGCATCGCCCGGATCTCTGACCGGTTGCCCTACCCGGATCGCTGACCGAATGCTCTGCCCTGAACGCAGACCGATTGTCCCGACCGACAGCGTTGTTCATACATGATGCGGGCTGCGTTCACTTTGACCTGACCGCAGGCCGCAGAACGCATCCAGTGTGACAAATCCTTTATGGTCCCAATGAAATTTACATAATTATTAAGTTTCAGTAGATTTACGTTCATGTACTGGGTTCAATACCTAGGCCGTGCGCATACCTTTCACCCATTTTATAGGGGCGAGCCTATTGCCATTCCCATCCAGACTTCGGAACCGGGAAATTCCCGATGAAAAATTTAATACCACTATGACCAATTTTTTAACACGCTTCTATTAGATTGGTATGTTTCTATGTACCGTAATCTTTGAACATGATTTTCATCCACTTCAAAACGTCAGATTGAATTGAAACTACGCACACTTATTAAGGACCGATGACAATGCATGGGCAGCTACGTGACGTCATTCTAAATTAAATATGGCGGACTAGTTATTTTTATATATTTCCATGATATGGGTATGAAATGAAAGGGTTTGCTAAGAAAAATAAGAATAATAAAAAATTAAGCATGTTTTTAGTTTTGTTTTTAAACAATAGAAAATTATTTTTAGTTTTGTTTTTAAACTACAGAAAACTATTTTCAGTTTTGTTTTTAAACGAGTTATATAAATTAATTTTTAGTTTTGTTTTTAAACCATAGAAAATTATTTTTTCTTGCGGGGTAATCCTTATGGATACTCTCCGTCTGGAGAGAACAAAGTGTTTTGTCGGAGTCCTACCGACTAAAACCCACAGTTTCTACCGCTTCCATGAGTCGGGAGCCAGGGATACAATTAAATGCACGCACACCCCCGAAGCAATTGCATGCAGCTGAGATGATAATGCTAAGAGCGATGTGTGGTGTTACGCGCATAGATAAAATAAGGAATGAGTGTATAAGAGGAAGTTTGAAAGTGGCACCGCTGACTGAAAAGTTGTGTGGAAATCGGTTGTCGTGGTATGGGCATGTGATGCGGAGGAATGAAGAAAATGTCGCGAGGAAAGTCTTGTGTATGGATGTGGATGGCTACAAGAGTAGGAGAAGGCCAAAGAAACGATGATTGGACTGTGTGAAAGAGGATATGGGTATAAAGGGAGTGACTGCAGAGATGACGACTAATAAAGGAGTATGGAAGAAAAAGTAACGTTGCGCCGACCCCAAATGAATTGGGATAAGGGCAGGAGAATGATGACACCCCCGAACTATGATCAACCTGTGAATAGAACCCAGGACCCGATGAACACTTAAACTGTCTCATAATTTGTTTTATAAAACCACTTGAATTATAAAATTACTAGACAACAAAATGAGCATTTTATAAATATTATTATAAATATTCGGGCGCTCCTTTTTACTTGACCCAGTAACTGTGTCATTGTATGCTTAAATAATGAATTTTTATATTAAAATTCATCGCCAACCGTTTCGTAATTGCACGACACAGCTGGGCTGTCAATTACTTACAGAAAAGATTTATTACTAAGTTGAATAATGATACAATGATCGTTAATGTAAATTATAATTCTAAAATGGATGAGATTTTCTGCTCACTTTGATATTTTAGCTAAGTACAATATTACAAAAAAAAAAATTCTGTAGTTTTAAAAAACTAAAAAATACACTTTTTTTTTTTAATCGACTTCAAAAAGGAGGGGGTTATCAATTGGAATGTCTATATTTCTGTTTTCTTTTATGTTCCACTGCTGGGCAAAGACCTCCCTCTCCTTTTTAGGGTTCCGTACCCTAAAGGTAACCAACGGGACCCTATTACTAAGCCTTCGCTGTCCGTCCGTCCGTCCGTCTATCCGGCGTCCGTCTGAGGGGCTGTATCTCATGATCCATAATGGTAGACAGTTGTTTTCACAGAAACGTGTTTTTTTTTGGCTTTTTTTGCTCGGTCTAAATAATGGCAACAAGTAGATCTGTATAATCTTGTACGATGGTACGGAACCCTTCATGTGCGAATCCATTCCTCTGTCATTGCGGGCCAGTCCTTCCCGTAAAAGCCAAGTTCATCCCGCCTCAAATCTTTTACCTTTGTCTTGGTCAGCCACGATGTCACCTATCGTTTAATGGGACCCAATATTAAGCCTAGTTTTTTTTAGTTCACATCTAATCTGATATGCGGATAACATATCCGATGTCCTCTTATGCCTTGCTTTCTTTTTAAACGACTTTCTAAAAAGGAGGAGGTCGTATGTTCGACTGATTGTTTTTTTTTTTTTTTTTATGTATGTCCGCCGATTTCTCCGTCAGTTGTACACCGATTTTCAAAATTCTTTTTCTATCCGAAAGAATATACTCCTGAGGTGGTCCCATATAAATTTTTTTCGAAATTGCTTCAGCGCTTTTTGAGAAACTGAACAAAAACGAAAAATACGCATACCTCGATGACGTTTTGGTGTTCTCCAAATGTTTAGTTCTGGGGTATAACAACTAAAAAGTGAAAAATAAAAAACTTTTTTACAAAAAAAAACAACCGACTTTCAAAAAAAAATACACTAAAAATTAAAAAATAACTTTAATTTCGGAAGTCGGTGTCAAATAACGAAGAAGTAAAATACAAACACCGACTTCCGAAATTAAAGTTATTTTTTAATTTTTAGTGTATTTTTTTTTTTAAAGTCTGTTGTTTTTTAATCATTTAATAACTCAGAAAACAAATGAACTGTTACGTATAAAATATCATTACAAAGATTGTATAAAGCGTACCGTAAAACTTGGTGAATATGGATGCAGGGGTAGATCGGGACAAAACTTTGAAAGGGATTTTTACGCTGAAATAATAAAGCTTATTGCCAACAAGGACTTGAACATTTTAACTGAATTACTATTTATAATTTAGTGTCCATATTGGCGACAAACTATATTATTTCAACGTTAAAAACCCTTTTAAAGTTTCGTCCCGATTCACCCCTGCATCCCTATTCACCACGTTTTACCGGTACTTACCTATAATTTTTTCAACAAATCGCCCTTCCTCATCCCCTAAAATTAATTTCTCACAAAATCGAAATATTGAAATGGTTCCAATCCAACATGGATGCCTCGATTTGTGTCCAATCGATTGGGGATTTATCTAACTTCTGATTTAATTCGATTTGGATCCCATTCAAATAGGTATATTTCAGGCTCCCATTTTGTATAGGTTTTAGAAGGCTTTCCCGTCAAACATTTAGGATAATTTGTATGCTGTGTGTCGAGCCATCTTTTGAAAAGCTCTGAGCTATTTTTAATTTCACTTTTATGAATATTTGTTATTCAAAACTCGACCCAGTTTTTGGGATATCCGATTAACCTGTTTTATTTTTTTTTCTCTTCACGTTTTGAGCCTTTTTTTCTATGTTGGAGTGCCGTTCAAGTTGCTTTACATAATATGTTGAAAGAATAATCACGTTATATCATAATTAACTATACAAAAAACTATTTTACAAAAAAAAAAACAGTCGACTTCCAAAAAAGAAAATAAGTAAGTACACAAAAAGCTCTTTTTAAGGCATACTGCCAGACATTTTATACCTGCAGCCTGTGGGTTCGTCATACGCGTATCTTTCAATGCCCTACGGGTCCTGTACAATAATGGTTTTACGATGCTGTTGGGGTTGCCGCGCTTTTGCAGTGCATCAGGTATGTTTGCTAAGGTCAGAACGGACTGCTTTAGGGCAATAGTACATAAAAGGGTGGCTTCCCTGATGCGCCGCGTGAGGGGCAGCACCAACAGCCTTCTGAATACCGTTTTGGGAAGGGTTGACTGCCCGGTTGTGAGGCACTGGAACACAGTTCACGGCTCTGGAGGTGCCCTTTATAATACTAAATAGAGCAATTTTTAAATAATAATAAAAATAAATATTCATAATTTTACTAACATAGTTATAAGTATTATTTACTAACAGTTTTATGGAATGTAATGTTCTGAAATAAAATGATTAAAAAAATTAAAAATAACTTTAATTTTGGAAGTCTGTGTTTGTGTTTTATTTTTTCGTTATTTGATACCGACTTCCGAAATTGAAGTTATTTTTAGTGTATTTTCTTTTTTGGAAGTCGATTGTTTTTTTTTTGTAAAAAAGTTTTATATTTCTCATTTTTTAGTTGTGACCCCATGTATACCCCAGAACTAAAAACCCCAATAACATGGAACGTGGAAATTAAACATACTCGTAATTGGAGGAAACCAAAACGTCATCTCTCGTCTCTCTCTAGTCATCTCTCGTCTCTCTCGTCTCGGACATACATATTTTTCGTTTTTGTTCAGTTTCTCAAAAAACGCTGGCCGAAGCAATTTCGATAAAATTTATATGGGTGGTCCCATATAACCCATATATCTTGTCGTGTATCTTGTGATGATCTCTTGTTGTATTACTGTATAGCTAGCCGTGAAAACCTATAATTGGCTTAATGTCTCTTATTCTAGTTTACTTATTGCATTTATGTAAAGCTGTTGGTTTTCCATGTGATAAATAAATAAATAAGTAAATATATCCCTCGGCAGTATAATTATTGTTTCGGATAAAAAAAAGAATTTAAAAAATCGGTCCACAACTGACAGAGAATTCTGTGGAAATACATAAAAAAAATACATACAGTCGAACATAAAACCTCGTTAAAACTGGCAAGTCTTTTTTTTAGATGCTCTTATCAACTTATTTGGAGTTGGCTTAACATGTCTTTTTCTTCTATATACTCTTTATTAGTCTTCATCTCAGTGGTCAGGGTGACCACTAAGTAAAACATAAGAATAATCTTTCGAAATCAAAAGTGATTTATTCAAACAAGGCCGAGAACCAGCACTTTTTGAACGTCAAAATTCTACATAAAAGACAGTCCTCGATAAACACCCGCCCGTCACCACTTCGTAGTGTTTTACCTAGGAAGAAAAACTGGTGTAAAAAACTCCCAAGTAAACTTTCGCACAGTCTTGAGTCTTCCTCTACTTCATAGCCTAATGTTGATAGCTGAAAACTGTGTTAAGCGCTAAACACTTTACGATGGAGTAAGTAAATAAATTCACAGTGACCTAATTTATTATGCAGGGTCCATAAATTAGTTCGTAGCATGTCATTAGACCACTGAACCCTACTATAGGCGTGGTCTACACGCAAGGACTAGCTTTAATTTTCCCTTCGCATCATAGACTTAGAGGTATGGACTGAGTGTTATCTGGCTATGAAGTGAATATGGTCAGATAATTATGTCAGAGGGATATGAAGCGATCATGCTGCCAGTCTATGTGTCAGAGAGCGGGCGCCGTCGTTGCTTTTTAGGGTTCCGTACCCGAAGGGTCCAAACGGGGCCCTATTGCTGTCACTCACGTGTCCGTCTGTCTATCCGTCCGTCGTCTGTAACACAGGTTTTACAGCCAAACGGTTAAAGGTACAGTCTCCAAATTTTCACAGTATAAGCATCTTGTTTATTCAAAGCCATACAAATTGTCATTTTTTTTTTTTATGTTGTTTAGGGAAGCTCCCATACAGAAAAAGCGGCGCGCAAAAAAAAAAATACCAATCCCATCAGATGGGGTATCGTCGTATAGAGCTCGTTGAGTAGAAAAATACTGTATAAATTTTTGGTTTTAAAAAATATTGGATGACAAAGGAATTAGAAGCCACCGAAGTCAGCTTTATTAACAAAATTTTGTTACGAATAATTTTTTAACTGCCCATTGATCTATGAAGTTTAATGTTTATTATTACGTATATTTTACTAACAAATACCAAATTAGTGATCATTCACATTTTTTCTTGGAAATTCCCTCATTTAGTACGGAAACCTAAATGTGCTAAGTCCGACACACACTTGGCCATTTTTTTTAATTATTTTTTTGCATTCTCTCACTTGTTCTCGACGCTTTAACGTGCACCTCTCTCTACATCGTTCTCACATGTAGGTAAAATTTCAATATATAGATATGATGTAACCAATAAATCGAATCTGTTTATTGATTTAAAATAATATAGATTTTCGCTTTGGAACTTGTGACTAGCTTAATATTTCTGACTGAAAGACTCTTTGACAATTCAAAAGTACTTGTTTTAGTTCAAGATCCGAGAGCTCCCATACATTGGCCAGCGTCGGCCCTTCTAGTCGGCCGAACATATTTTCAAAGTGAATACTAAAACTACCCAATGCCACATATTTGTTAATCAGAAAATAAGTCATGTCTGGTGACTCTCGGATATAATTCTATTTCAGTTGAGTTGAGTAGTTGTCTTTTTCTAAAATCCTGATTGGTCCACGTCTCAGGTTACTGCAGTCATTTTGTCTCTTTATACAGAGTAGCCTACCTAATCTGGAGTCAATTTTGTGACAACATGGCTCAGACGATTCTTCAACAAGGCCCTGGTAAGCCTCTTTTTAACACACTTATATTAGCTACACTTGCAACTAACTAACAAACTAATTAGGTAAATAAATTTTAGAAGTTAAATTTGACCCACTTCTCGGTTTCTAATTAAGCTGAAAGTTTGCGTACATGTTTAGTTTGGATGACAATACATAGTTAAGTGACGTCAATCTAATCCAATATGGCAGACTCCCAAAGATGGCGGATTAGTCTAATTTTGTGACAGTATGGCTCAGACCATTCTTCTATGTCTATGTATTGCTTGGCTTCGCCAATCCTGTCCACGTTTACAAACCACTGAAGCTCTTTACTGCTTGTGTGTTTGGGCCTTATAATTATGCATAAGGTTAGCAAACTAGGCAGCTCTAAAGATCAAAGGTTCACATAATTGAGGAGTGATTTGCTGACAGTGTAGTGCTTCAAGTTGATATATTATTGTTCTATAAGTCCGTAAATGATTTGGATAATTTTTTGGTTTAATAATACTTGTAGTTAAAAATAATCATTGTACAAGCATCATTTATTACTGGTTCATTACTTGGTGGCCTCCATCCAAGACTTTTTTTTTACATTTTCATTACATTTATAAGTCTTACTTTTACCCTTTGTCCGTCTAGGCGCCGATTTCACCATTCGCTAAACTAAGTTTTATTGAACTAAGCTTAGCGTAAAAAATAAAAACCATAAGAAAAGATTATAGTGAGTTAACCTTAAAAGATACATATGCTGTCGCGAACTTTTTTTAGAACTTTAAAAGGAGAACAATTCCGTCATACATAACTTTTGCGTAACTTTAAGGGTCTACTACCGGCCAAGTGGCGACCTTATTAAATAAAAAATCGTAGCATAGCATAGAAAATAAATATTAAAGAATCCAACGTCACGTTTGTTACAAAGAGGATAAAGTATTTTTACGTTGTTAAAACAGGTCTCATGTTTCGCATCCAAAGTAGTAGGAAAAGTGTAACAAACGGTCGTTTTTGGTACTTTTGCCATTATTCAATGAGGGCGCCACTTGGCCGGTAGTAGGGCCTTAACCGTTTACGCAGCGCACGTAACTGAAAATTTTGCCCGTTTTTGCCACATTTTTCTTTGATGCTTCGCTCCTATTGGTCGCAGCGTGATGTTATTTAGCCTATAGCCTTGCTCGATACATGGACTATACAGCGCAAAAATAATTTTTGAATTTGATCCAGTAGTTCTTGAGATTAGCGCGTTCAACCAAACAAATAAACAAACTCTTCAGCTTTATGACAGCGCCTAAACGCAACGTCGAAAACTGAGCGTTTAGAATTGGAGAAATCGGCCCTAGAAAGAGGCAGTAAACTAGTTACAAGCCAAATTATATTTATATAGTGTAGACACTAGCAATAGCTCCCAAAACCATTTTTCACTAAAAACAAACGACATTCTCAACAGCCGCGAAAAAACAATTGCCTTCATTATTTACCTCAAAACATTAACAACTCTCAAGTAAATTAAAAGCAGAAGTTAAATACTCCCTTGGGCTTTTCGTACGAAGATCGATGAAGAGCCCAGGAATTACGGTAATTGAATATTCTCAAGTTTGATTGACTGTTTGCTTTTGACGGAAGAAGCTGGGTTTGTGTGCGTTTGAGTAAAAGTGTCCATGTGTCCGTTTGAGCAAAATGTGTAGGTATATTTGTGCGTTTCAGTAATAGGTATCTATGTGTGTTTGATTGAGCAAAAGATGTATAATGTGTCCGTTTCAGTAATAAATGCCTTATGTGTGCATTTAAGTAAAAGGTGTTTATGTGTTCACAGCAGTAACGTTGTAGTAAGTAGTATATGGGTGCGCTTAAGTAAAAGATGTCTATGTGTCCGTTTCAGTAATAAATGTAAATGTATGCGTTTGAGTAATTGGCATCTGTGTGCATTTGAGTAAGGTCTATGGGTGAGTGAAGGAAAACTCTACTCTGAAAGATTTTGCGAGTTTATTTTGCGTGTTTGCTTTTCGTTTATGAAATTTATTATTATGTCCGAAGTGTGTATTATTTTATTAAATTGAGTTTTTAGCGACATTGAGATAAGCTACTGCTGGCCTTTTTTATAAAGCACAGTTGACAGTAATTGATAAAAGGTGACATACAAGAATTGTTGAATTGAAAATATTCTTGGAAAGACTCGAACTGGGAAATCTAAACCTTGTGTACATAGTGTAAATACTTTATTAGGTTCTTCCACGAAGCTTTTTAACACATCACTAAAGCAACATTTACGAGGAATAGGAGAACATCTTAAACTCAAAATAATGTAACAGACATGTACTCCATTATCATTTTTATCATCAATCTTTTTAAACAATATTTTTCCAACTGCATCGCCCGCGTGAGTGTCGAAATCCCAAATAAAATAAATAACCGGGTAATGAAGAATCTAACCAAAGTCCTCATTCAGGCCATGGTCTATCTCCGGCCACCATAGACGCGGGCCTGCAGACGGCGAGTAGTGGGTAGCGCACCGTCCGATCAGGACCAGGGGGTCTACTCCGAAGTGTTTTTACGAAGTATCGGCCGAATGTTCGGACATATTCGTGTGAAGTGTTAAAGTAAATATGCTATACCTAAAATTGTAGTTCTTCTCTGGCATTACGTATGTTTTTGGTGGAAGAAGCTCTCGACACTACTAACTACAATACAACAATTTTAGGTATGGCACATTTACTTTAACACTTCACACAAATATGTCGAGAGTCGACGGCGTGTAGTGTTCTCTTCTGTAATGACGGCCCCGTCATGGCCAATACCTGCCCAGGAGCGTGGTAACTCTGTTTCACTCAGGCAGGGAAGGAACAGGGTTTGTTTTTGTCAGTAAAAGTCTGACACACCCTCCCGCTCCACCCAGAGCGGGAGAAGTCACAGGATGATTTCCCAGCCCCAAAAAAAAAAAAAAGATAATTTTCATCAAAATCCGTTAAACTGTTGAGGCGTAAATGATTAACAAACATGCGTAAAGAAAAAGTAGGATATAAACTGAATTCTTTAAGGTCCAACCTGAATAAAAATATTTATCTATGTAAATTGAATGAAGCATGTGGGTCACGGGCTTACAGCTAAAGGGACGTTGAGGGACGGCTTTTATAAAAAGAGACCAAGCTTAAGAGTACACTGCGGTCTTTTGGACCCGAGATTTTGTTTATGTGGATGTTGTTTTGTGTTTTTTGTAGAGATTTATGTGGCTGGTAAAGAAAACGTTTTCATGAGTATTTGGTGTTTGTTGTTAGCCATTTCAATGTTTTATTTGAGGTTTTGGGTTGACTCCTGGGTGCAAAATTAAAAATTCTATTTAGTCCGTAAATTAGATTACACGAGTATTAAAATTACAACAAATACTAGTAGACTGGTATTTTTCATTTTATCAAATCAATAAAAATTACAAAGATAAAACGCATCAAAATTCGGGAGTCGGGCCTTGTTACGTCACTTGTATTTTGTGTCACCTAGGTAAAAAATGTTTCACCTTTTACCTAGGTCACGCAAAATTTCAACGCACTGTAGCGTCCTCATTTTTAGCGTTCCGTACCCGAAGGGTCCAAACAGAGCCCTATTCATCATGAATTATTATTATTATTGAATCACGTGTCCGTCTGTCCGTCGTCTGTCACACAGGTTTTACAGCCAAATGGTTGGAGCTACAGTCTTCAAATTTTTACAGTGTATGCATCTTGTTGACTCAAAGCCATACAAATTGTCAGACATTTGGTAGGTACGGAATCCTAAACGTGCGAAGTCCGATACGCACTTGGCCGGTTTAATGTTTACGTGACAACAGAAAAAATGCGTGTCCAATATTTTTTGGTAATCTACCTGACGGACCAAATATACTTTTTTAGTCATCTACCCTACTTTTTTAGTCACCTACCCTATTTTTTTTAGTCATAAACCCTACTTTTTTTAGTCATCTACCCTACTTTTTTAGTCATCTAACCTATTTTTTTTTGTCATCTACCCTACCTTTTTTAAGTCATCTACCCTACTTTTTTTAGTCAACTACCCTACTTTTTATAGTCATCTACCCTTCTTTTTTAGTCATCTACCCTATTTTTTTTAGTCAGCTACCCTACTTTTTTTAGTCATCTACCCTACTTTTTTTAGTCATCTACCCTATTTTTTTTAGTCATCTACCCTATTTTTTTTAGGCATCTACCCTACTTTTTGTTTTGTTTCAAATTCAAAGCATTTATTACAAATAAACCATTTACAGGCACTTTTAAATTGTCAATAAGTCAGTCAGTCAGTCAGAAAGATGAAGATATTTGCATGTTTGAAGGCGTAGATCTCTATGGAGAAGAACGTGCAAGAAACTCCATGGACACTTTTTAGACCTTGTTATGTATTTTTAATTTTTTTTATATGGGTCATTAGGCCTGAAATAAAAATGATCTGATTTTGATTTTGATTACGAAAAAATCCTAGTCAAGTATGTCTTTTTGCTTCTATTATAATTATAAGAACACTATTAAATAAACAAAAAAAAAGATTAAAATATGCCAGTGGCAGTTAAGAGATGACCAGTCTCAGCTGACTACGTGGATCAGTACCACTCAGCTCAACCATAACACATGTATTCAAATTTCTGATTCTAGGACAGGCCGGTTTCCTCACGATGTTTTCATCATCGTTTTGAGAACTGGTGATGGAATAAATCACATAATGCAGAAAACATTTTCGCATACCTGTCTCCCTAATAGCATTTTTTGTTGGGCCAACAACAAAATGATAGCATTTATTGTTGGCCCAACCAAATCCAACACTAAATGCTATTAGGTAGCTAGTACCTACCTATATGTAAGCCCATGTCATGGCACCCGGGCCTGCGGACGGCGAGTAATGGGTAGCTCGCCGTCCGATTAGCACCAGGCCCGAGAGTCGACGGCGCGTAGTGTTCCACGCGCGCCTCAAAGAGTTGTCAGCAAGAGACGGGGCCCGTCATGGCCGATGCCTGCCCGGGGGTTGAGGATAAATTCGAAACAGAGTTACCTCGCCCCTGGGCACTCAAAGGCAGGAAGGGTGGACAGGGGTGGGTTTTAGTCAGTAGGAGTCCGACACGCCCTCCCGCTCCGCCCAGAGCGGGAGAAGTCATAGGATGATTTCCCAACCCACAAAAAAAAAAAAATGTCATGGCACAGTCTACAGACTGTATACATAGTGTGGAGTGTATACCGGGTGTTACGGAAACGCTTGTATTTTAGATGCAGCTTCTGAACATAGAAATGAATAGAATAGAATAGAATAGAATACTCTTTATTATGTACACCATTTAGATTACAGAACATTTAGATGAAGAAAACTTTACATAGGGTGACACAATGGACGGCCTTATCGCTAAAAGCGATCTTGTCAAGACAACCTTTGGATGGATTTTACAGAGAAAAAGGAAAGACAGTACTGTAGGTAGTCTTAGGTGTAATCCTACTTCACTACATAGTATAAAACAAAGTCGCTTTCTCTGTCCCTATATCCCTATGTATGCTTAAATCTTTAAAACTACGCAACGGATTTTGATGCGGTTTTTTTTAATAGATAGAGTGATTGAAGAGGAAGGTTTATATGTATAATTTTTGTACCCGAGCGAAGCTGGGGCGGGTCGCTAGTAATATTATAAATGCGAAAGTTTGTATGTTTGTTTGTTTGTATGTTTGTTTGTTTGTATGTCTGTATGTTTGGCTGAAGGTATCGCAAAAACGGCTGAAGGGATTTGAATGAAATTTCGCACACAGGTAGGTCATAGCCTGGATTAACACATAGGCTACTTTTTATCCCGGTAAATGACAAGACTTAGCGAAGGCTGAGGTGGAAGTAGAAATCCAAAGTCAGGCTGAACGAGCGGTTTACGCTCACAAAGTACCAGGGGACCAGAATCATGAAGAGGTATTTTCGGGGCTACAACCCTAGCGGTATAGCTTCGCAAACCACCAGGAGACCAGAATCAAGAAGAAGTATTGCCGGGGCTTGAATCCTGAGCGGTATAGATTCACAAGCTACCAGGAAATCAGAATCACAAAGTATATTCCGAGGCAGGTATTATGAGATGTAGAGATTCACAAATTACCAGGAGACCAGAAACATGAAAAGTATTTCAAGGACTGAAATTATGAGCGATAAAGACTCACAAAACTACGATAAGATCAGGATTCACGAAAAAGTAGTTCCGGAACTGGAATCATGATAGGTGTAGATTCCAAAACTACCAGGAGACCATAGTCATGAACCAGTATTTTTGGGGCTTAAATCCTAAGCGGTATAGATTCCTACGACCTACTAGGAGATCAGAATCACAAAATATATTCTGTGGCTGGTATTATGAGAGGTACAGATTCACAAATTACCAGGAGAACAGAATCATGAATAAGTTTTCCGAGCAGTACAGATTCACGAACAACCAAGACATAGAAGAATTACAAATGTTACCAAAAGGCTGGGATTATGAGCGGTAGAGATTCATAAATTACCAGGAGACCAGAATTATGAAGAAGTGATTTTGGGGTTGGAATCATGAGAGGTATAATTTTTAAAATTACCAGGAGACCAGAGTCGTGAATCAGTATTTTTGGGGCTAGAATCTTAAGCGATATAGATTCACAAAATACTAGGATACCAGAAACACAAAGAGTGTTCCGGGGCTGAAATCCTGAGTGGAATAGATTCTCAAACTACCAGGGCGGGGGCTGGAATCCTGAGCGGTATAGATTCATAACCTACCAGGAGATCAGAAGTACAAAACATATTCCGAAGCTGGTATTGGGAGAGGTAGAGATTTACAAATTACCAGGAGACCAGAAATGTGAAGAAGTAAAATTGAAATATATGGGCCAAAAAAAAAAAGCCCAAAATTAAATAAATGGATAGATAGATTTTCAAAAGCTTTTCATATGATTTGGACTTGGATATGGACTTTCAATGGACTTTCAATGGACTTTCAATAGACTTTCAATAGACTTTCAATGGAATTTCAATGGACTTTCAATGGACTTACAATGGACTTTCAATGGACTTTCAATAGACTTTCAATGGACTTTCAATGGATTTTCAATGGATTTTCAATGGACTTTCAATGGACTTTCAATGGACTTTCAATGGACTTTCAATGGACTTTCAATGGACTTTCGATGGACTTTTAATGGGCTTTCAATGGACTTTCAATAGACGTTCAATAGTAGTTCAATTGTAGTTCAATAGTAGTTCAATTGTAGTTCAATTGTAGTTCAATAGTAGTTCAATAGTAGTTCAATAGTAGTTCAGTAGACGTTCAATAGACGTTCAATAGACGTTCAATGGACGTTGAATGGACGTTCAATAGACGTTCAATAGACGTTCAATGGACGTTCAATAGACGTTCAATAGACTTTCAATAGACTTTCAATAGACGTTCAATAGTAGTTCAATTGTTGTTCAATAGTAGTTCAATTGTAGTTCAATCGTAGTTCAATAGTAGTTCAATAGTAGTTCAATAGATGTTCAATAGACGTTCAATAGACGTTCAGTAGACGTTCAATAGACGTTCAATAGACGTTCAATGGACGTTCAATGGACGTTCAATAGACGTTCAATAGACGTTCAATGGACGTTCAATAGACGTTCAATAGACTTTCAATGGACGTTCAATAGACTTTCAATAGACTTTCAATGGACGTTCAATAGACTTTCAATAGACGTTCACTAGACGTTCAATAGACGTTCAATAGACGTTCAATAGACGTTCAATAGACGTCCAATAGACGTTCAATAGACGTTCAGTAGACGTTCAGTAGACGCTCAATAGACGATCAATAGACGATCAATAGACGATCAATAGACGATCAATAGACGATCAATAGACGACCAATAGACGATCAATAGACGATCAATAGACGATCAATGGATGATCAATAGATAATAAATAAATGAAAGTTGAAAGTCTATTGAAAGTCCATTGAAAGTCTATTGAAAGTCTATTGAAAGTCCATTGAAAGTCTATTGAAAGTCCATTGAAAGTCCATTGAAAGTCCATTGAAAGTCCATTGAAAGTCCATTGAAAGTCCATTGAAAGTCCATTGAAAGTCCATTGAAAGTCCATTGAAAGTCCATTGAAAGTCCATTGAAAGTCCATTGAAAGTCCATTGAAAGTCTATTGAAAGTCTATTGAAAGTCTATTGAAAGTCTATTGAAAGTCTATTGAAAGTCTATTGAAAATCATATGAAAAGCTTTTGAAAATCTATCTATCTATCCATTTATTTATTTTTGGGCTTTTTTTTTTTGGCTAATACATTTCAATTTTACTTCTTCACATTTCTGGTCTCCTGGTAATTTGTAACCAGCTTCGGAATATGTTTTGTACTTCTGATCTCCTGGTAGGTTATGAATCTATACCGCTCAGGATTCCAGCCCCCGCCCTGGTAGTTTGAGAATCTATTCCACTCAGGATTTCAGCCCCGGAACACTCTTTGTGTTTCTGGTATCCTAGTATTTTGTGAATCTATATCGCTTAAGATTCTAGCCCCACAAATACTGATTCACGACTCTGGTCTCCTGGTAATTTTAGAAATTATACCTCTCATGATTCCAACCCCAAAATCACTTCTTCATAATTCTGGTCTCCTGGTAATTTGTGAATCTGTACCTCTCATAATACCAGCCACAGAATATATTTTGTGATTCTGATCTCCTAGTAGGTCGTAGGAATCTATACCGCTTAGGATTTAAGCCCCAAAAATACTGGTTCATGACTATGGTCTCCTGGTAGTTTTGGAATCTACACCTATCATGATTCCAGTTCCGGAACTACTTTTTCGTGAATCCTGATCTTATCGTAGTTTTGTGAGTCTTTATCGCTCATAATTTCAGTCCTTGAAATACTTTTCATGTTTCTGGTCTCCTGGTAATTTGTGAATCTCTACATCTCATAATACCTGCCTCGGAATATACTTTGTGATTCTGATTTCCTGGTAGCTTGTGAATCTATACCGCTCAGGATTCAAGCCCCGGCAATACTTCTTCTTGATTCTGGTCTCCTGGTGGTTTGCGAAGCTATACCGCTAGGGTTGTAGCCCCAAAATACCTCTTCATGATTCTGGTCCCCTGGTACTTTGCGAGACTTTACCGCTCATGATTCCAACCCCGGAAATACTTTTCATGTTTCTGGTCTCCTGGTACTTTGTGAGCGTAAACCGCTCGTTCAGCCTGACTTTGGATTTCTACTTCCACCTCAGCCTTCGCTAAGTCTTGTCATTTACCGGGATAAAAAGTAGCCTATGTGTTAATCCAGGCTATGACCTACCTGTGTGCGAAATTTCATTCAAATCCCTTCAGCCGTTTTTGCGATACCTTCAGCCAAACATACAGACATACAAACAAACAAACATACAAACATACAAACTTTCGCATTTATAATATTAGTAGGATATACATACATCTGGTAACAATAGACGATCAATAGACGATCAATAGACGATCAATAGACGATCAATAGACGATCAATAGACGATCAATAGACGATCAATAGACGATCAACAGATAATCAATCCTACTAATATTATAAATGCGAAAGTTTGTATGTTTGTTTGTTTGTATGTTTGTATGTTTGTATATTTGTATGTTTGTATGTTTGGCTGAAGGTAACGCAAAAACGGCTGAAGGGATTACAATGAAATTTTGCAGACACGTAGGTCATAACCTGGATTAACACATAGGCTACTTTTTATCCCGGTAAATGACAAGACTTAGCGAAGGCTGAGGTGGAAGTAGAAATCCAAAGTCAGGCTGAACGAGCGCACACGCTCAAAAAGTACTAGGACACCAGAAATATGAGAAGTATTTCCAGGGCTGAAATCATGAGAGATAAAGACTCACAAAGTACCAGGAGACCAGAATCATGAATAGGTGTTTTCGGGGCTATAATCCTAAGCTATTGGCTTCACAAACCACCAGGAAACAGAATCATGAAGAAGAGAAATTTCAGACCTGCACGCGGATGCAACCACAGGTAAACTCTACCAGGGTGCCAAAATCGTGAAAAAGACAATTTAATATAAATGTCTAAGCGGACGGAGCCACGAGCAAGAAGCTAAGCACCAATTTAGGATATGTTCGGGACCCAATAAATGAAACAGTTTGGATATGGTAAATATTATATTTAACACGGTAAATGTCTACGCGGACGGAGCCACGGGTAAGAAGCTAAGCACCAATTTAGGATATGTTCGGGACCCAATAAATGAAACAGTTTCGATATGGTAAACTATTATATTTAACACGGTAAGAGTAACAAGATAGGTACCCCGACACACTGAGTGAGTGTGTGTGCCCCTACTGTCTTTATGTAGAACTTTGACGTTCAAAAATATCTGGCTTTCAGCCTAATTTAAATAACTTTTGATTTTGATTTCTACAGGGTTTATTTAAAGTGCTACTTACTCTCTGGAAATACCACTTAAGACTTATTATAATTACTTTTTTACGCAGGCGAAGCCGCGGGCGGAAGCTAGTATGTTCATAGTAGTAAACATAAAGCCCCCTTCTAAGTCCACGTCTATGGAACCCTGCCATGCGCGTGGCCCGACACGCTCTTTGCCGGTTTTTATAATATTTATTAGGATGACCTACTTTAACCAATATAACAGAGCGTCGATTTATTTTTTATTTATTAAAACTTCAAGCACAAGTAGAAATCAGTATACTAAGGTCCCGCTGTCCGTCCGTCCATCTGTCTGTCAGCGGGCCGTATCTCATGATCCGTAATAGTTAGACAGTTAAAAACAAACTAAACATTAAAAGAGGCTCCTATTAGAAACGTGTTTTTATTGGCTTTTTTTGCTTGATCTAAATAATGACAACCTGTAGACGCGTATAATCTTGCATGATGGTACGAAACCCTTTATGCGCGGGTCCTACTCGCACTTGGCTGGTTTTATTCATGATACCCACAACACACGAATTTAATAACACAGTGTAGCGTTCAAAATTCCTCATTTCATTTCATCATCGGCATTTTAAAAGCCCCTGCCATTCTTTCATAAAGATCTTATTAAAAGCCTTGACTTCATACTTCTTCCAAGGAGTTTGTATTATGCTTTCAACATAATAATACGAGGGGAGGATTGGTCCATTGTTATGACGTCATGTTTTCATTCTTCAGAAATGTCAGGCATTCTTTTGTGGTTTTGTTATGCGTTGATATGGCTTTTGTTTCGTAAAGTTTTCAGGATTTGTTGATAATTCTGCATAAAAAAATTAAATTCATTCCTTTATTGAAAGACAATGCAGAGTTCAAGTGGCTGAATCTACATGCCTTGAATCAATCTGGTTATCTGAATAATTCTATACTATTTACAAACGTATAAAATACTTAAAACAAAAACTCCTAACTAAATAAAACTTAAAACATGGCGTCAAAAAATGCCGCCAAATCGCTGTCGACTGAAAGTGTGCCCAAAAGACTGGTGGCATTGCTACGTTGTAAGCAATGCTTAACTTCTGGCCGAGGTAAAAGCCAGCCCTTGGGTCACGAGAAGTGTTAACAAAGCGTTTAGATAATCTTTAAGTAATTATGAGCACTTGGACTCCACGGCCCAAGGGTTTCAACCCCAAACGGCAACCAACAAGGTTGTTATATTTCCGCCGCTCGAGGTTCCACACACCCGCAGCGGCAGCACCGGCACAGCATGACGAACTAGGAAGATGAGATGGCGCAAGAGTATCGTAGCGTCCCACACTAAAGGCCTACCTAACTTCCATGGAAATAACGACATGCCGTCCGGTCTTTTACCATCGTCGCGAGCCAGATCATGTGGTTCTAATACAGCCGGAACGCCAGCGGTGACAAGAGCTCGTCGAATGATGTCGTTGATATTCGCGAGCCGCGCTATGCGACCTGCGCTTCGGCTGCATGACAGGCCGTGGTGTCCGAGGCTGTTGACAACTTCGCCACAGTGGCAGCGATGAGGAGAACAACAGGGAGAGTTTAGACGTAGGGCAACAGCAAGGCGAAAAGTAGTATCGTCGAACAAGGTGCCTATGTTCGACAACGATCGTACGTGAAGCCAGAGACCCGACTCCCACTCTCCCACAGCCAGCAGGCGCGCACGCTTCGCAGTAGTAGCAGATGTAGCAATTAGGTTTTCCTGAACTACTTTGCAGAGCAGCTCATCCCACCGTCTCTGGAAAGATGGAATAGTCGGGCGGATTTGTATTCGGGCAAGCGAGTTTCCAGGCGTCCACAGCCTCGGTGAAGCACGGCACATCAAAATCAATCAGTGTGGAAGCTAGAATATTTCTGATTAATTTATCAGTGCCGTTGACCGAGGATATAATTAAAAATGAAATTTACAAATTTACCTTCTCCGAGTATCACTATAATTTTTTTAAGATTTCACTTGAAATATATCTTATTTTCTCATGATTAAAAAATAAAATGGTCGTGGCTGAAATTTAAAAAAAACTTCTCAATAAGATGCAGCTATGAAAAAACCTACCTCGGGGTACCTATTCATTGATGATATGGATTCATATTCAAGTAGGTAAGCTGCGACTTTACATAGAAACATTAAGGACTAAAGAGGCACCTAAACGTCTAGTAAGAGTGAAGAGACATCCCTCACCATAATCCCTGGGATAACTGTACCTACAGAAACGACAAATCCTTTAATGAAACCATATAATTAATTTAATCTGTCATATTAACAAAAGGGTCTAGAGATCCAAAATATGGGTCAAGTTGGTAAAAATTAACATAATACTGGGGACTTCACCGGAAAGGTAGTTCAAGATTGTGAGCTACTTTTAGTTGAGTTTATTCCAATTACCTTGTATAAATCTTGCAAAATATTTGAGCTATAAAATATATAGAGAACAAATGCGTAACAAATAAAAGTATTATTGTCTATGTAATATTTTGTTTATACCTTTAGCTACCTATAACTTTAATGCTATATTTACAACGAAATATAACTAAAATATGCTTTTTCATTAATAAACAATTTAAAAATAATTATGGAAACTGATTTTATTTAAAATGAAGAATTCGAAATTATTGTCAAAGGGGACTGGTCGGTCCATCATACTTTTAAAGAGCTGTGCAAATTTTTAAAATTATTTAAATCTGATTAGAAAAGAATTGAATAGTTTTAAATCAGTCAGTTTTGAGTTGTGGCTGGAAATGGAGTAATTAACAGTATAAAATATAAATTGGTTACTTACCAACCTTTATTTGATTATTGGTACCTTACCTTTAGTTGGTTACCTTGGTTGACATTGGTTACTTACCAACCTTTATTTGGTTATTGGTACCTTACCTTTAGTTGGTTACCTTGGTTGACTGGTAGAGAATGCCTAAGGCATTAAGTCCGCCTTTGTACATTTGTGTTGCATGAAGTTTTAATAAATAAATAAATCCAATAGTTCTTTTCACACCAAAGCCTAGAACTGCACACCTGAAGCACTCACCAAGAGCCCACACTCCCAGACACTAAGGTCCTGACTGACTGATATATCAACGCACAGCCTCAACCGCTGGTCCTAGAGACATGAAATTTGAAAGGTGTGTTCTTTGTGAAGAGCAGGTATCCACTAAGAAAGGGGTTTTCAAAATTCAACCCTTTTTTTGTGGGGTGGGAAATCATCAAATGACATCTCACGCTCTGGGTGGAGCGAGTGGGCGTGTCAGACTCTTACTGACTAAAACCCACCCATGTACCTTCCCTGCCTGAGTGCCTAGGAGAGCGGTAACTCTGTTACGAATTTATCCGCTACCCCTAGGCATGATACAACCCTTAAAGAGCTGAAAAAGGGGTTGAAAGCTTTTAACGGGGGAAGTAATAATTCCATGCGGGTGAAGTCGCTGGCAGAAGCTAGTACCTAATAATTGTAATAGTATCACACAGTCTACAGGATCTCACGCCTGGCATCCATTTTGATGACGTAGCAGACCAATCAGGCGACAATCTCCATACAATATTAATTGGTAGCACTACCGAGTAACAACCGATCCCCGGGGAAATTGGCAAGCATCAATAATTACTGTACAATGGTATGTTCTACAGGGCGCTGTACAATGTCAGGTTGAGATTCTTCAAAGTCATAGACAAATCATGAAAAAAACATTGAACCTGCTATACTAATTAGGGTTCCGTACCCGAAGGGTAACCAACGGGACCCTATTACTAAGCCTCCACTGTCCGTCTGTCTATCAACGGGCTGTATCTCATGATCCGTAATAGGTAGACAGTTGAAATTTTTACAGCCGCTATAACAACAAATAATAAAAACGTACGGAACCCTTCATGTGCGAGTTCAATTCGCTCTTAACCGACTTATTTTGATCAGCTGACGATAAGTTGCCGAATTACCTTCTTAACAAGTAAAGGAGTCGTCTAAAATCCTTATCTCTAACTTTATATATTATCCTACTAATATTATAAATGCGAAAGTTTGTATGTTTGTATGTTTGGCTGAAGGTATCGCAAAAACGGCTGAAGGTATTACAATGAAATTTTGCACACACGTAGGTCATAACCTGGATTAACACATAGGCTACTTTTTATCCCGGTAAATGACAAGACTTAGCGAAGGCTGAGGTGGAAGTAGAAATCCAAAGTCAGGCTGAACGAGCGCACACGCTCAAAAAGTACTAGGACACCAGAAACACGAGAATTATTTCCAGGGCTGAAATCATGAGAGATAAAGACTCACAAAGTACCAGGAGACCAGAATCATGAATAGGTGTTTTCGGGGATACAATCCTAAGCTGTATAGCTTCACAAACCACCAGGATACCAGAATCAAGAAAAAGTGTTTCCGGGGCTATAATCCTAAACGGTGTAGATTCACAAACTACCAGGAGATCAGAATCACAAAACATATTCCGAAGCTGGTATTAGGAGAGGTAGAGATTTACAAATTACCAGGAGACCAGAAAAATGAGAAGTATTTCCAGTGCTGAAATCATGACCGGTAAAGACTCACAAAGTACCAGGAGACCAGAATCATGAATACGTATTTTCGGGGCTACAATCCTAAGCTGTATAGCTTCACACACCCCACCAGGAGCCCAGAATCAAGAAGAAGAAGTGTTGCCGGGGCTTGAATCCTGAGCGGTATAGATTCTCAAACTACCAGTTCACAACCTACTAGGATAGATATGGTAAACTATTATATTTAACACGGTAAATGTCTACGCGGACGGAGCCACGAGCAAGAAGCTAAGCACCAATTTAGGATATGTTCGGGACTCAATAAATGAAACAGTTTGGATATGGTAAACTATTATATTTAACACGGTAAATGTCTACGCGGACGGAGCCACGGGCAAGATGCTAAGCACCAATTTAGGATATGTTCGGGACCCAATAAATGAAACAGTTTCGATATGGTTAACTATTATATTTAATACGGTAAGAGTAACAAGATAGGTACCCCGACACACTGAGTGAGTGTGTGTGCCCCTACTGTCTTTATGTAGAACTTTGACGTTCAAAAAAATCTGGCTTTCAGCCTAATTTAAATTACTTTTGATTTTGATTTCTACAGGATTTATTTAAAGTGCTACTCTCTGGAAATACCACTTAGACTTATTATAATTACACTTTTTACGCGGGCGAAGCCGCGGGCGGAAGCTAGTTATTATATATGTAGGTATATTATATTTAATATATATGTATGTTTATTTTAACTATACATATATACTTTTGTAATTATTTTCGTCTTAGTATTTTTTTTTTTCAGTTTATGCACCTGGCATGTTATCTCTCCACCACCCTTGGTTGACTGGTAGAGAATGCCTAAGGCATTAAGTCCGCCTTTGTACATTTGTGTTGCATGAAGTTTTAATAAATAAAAAAATAAATTAGTACGGAGGGTACAATTTTTTTTTAGGAATTTTCTATGACATCCATGAAGAAAGTTGTTCATTATTGTATATATTTATCTATTACGTATTTATGGTACCTATATATAAATACTAGCTTCCGCCCGCGGCTTTGCCTGCGTAAAAAAGTAATTATAATAAGTCTTAAGTGGTATTTCCAGAGAGTAAGTAGCACTTTAAATAAACCCTGTAGAAATCAAAATCAAAAGTTATATAAATTAGGCTGAAAGCCAGATATTTTTGAACGTCAAAGTTCTACATAAAGACAGTAGGGGCACACACACTCACTCAGTGTGTCGGGGTACCTATCTTGTTACTCTTACCGTGTTAAATATAATAGTTTACCATATCGAAACTGTTTCATTTATTAGGTCCCGAATATATCCTAAATTGGTGCTTAGCTTCTTGTCCGTGGCTCCGTTCGCGTAGACATTTACCGTGTTAAATATAATAGTTTACCATATCCAAACTGTTTCATTTATTGGGTCCCGAACATATCCTAAATTGGTGCTTAGCTTCTTGCTCGTGGCTCCGTCCGCTTAGACATTTATATTAAATTGTCTTTTTCACGATTTTGGCACCCTGGTAGAGTTTACCTGTGGTTGCATCCGCGTGCAGGTCTGAAATTTCTCTTCTTCATGATTCTGTTGCCTGGTGGTTTGTGAAGCCAATAGCTTAGGATTGTAGCCCCGAAAACACCTATTCATGATTCTGGTCTCCTGGTACTTTGTGAGTCTTTATCTTAAGCGATATAGATTCACAAAATACTAGGATACCAGAAACACAAAGAGTGTTCCGGGGCTGAAATCCTGAGTGGAATAGATTCTCAAACTACCAGGGCGGGGGCTGGAATCCTGAGCGGTATAGATTCATAACCTACCAGGAGATCAGAAGTACAAAACATATTCCGAAGCTGGTTACAAATTACCAGGAGACCAGAAATGTGAAGAAGTAAAATTGAAATGTATGGGCCAAAAAAAAAAAGCCCAAAAATAAATAAATGGATAGATAGATAGATTTTCAAAAGCTTTTCATATGATTTTCAATAGACTTTCAATAGACTTTCAATAGACTTTCAATAGACTTTCAATAGACTTTCAATAGACTTTCAATGGACTTTCAATGGACTTTCAATGGACTTTCAATGGACTTTCAATGGACTTTCAATGGACTTTCAATGTACTTTCAATGGACTTTCAATGGACTTTCAATGGACTTTCAATGGACTTTCAATGGACTTTCAATGGACTTTCAATGGACTTTCAATAGACTTTCAATGGACTTTCAATAGACTTTCAATAGACTTTCAATGGACTTTCAATAGACTTTCAACTTTCATTTATTTATTATCTATTGATCATCCATTGATCGTCTATTGATCGTCTATTGATCGTCTATTGGTCGTCTATTGATCGTCTATTGATCGTCTATTGATCGTCTATTGATCGTCTATTGAGCGTCTACTGAACGTCTACTGAACGTCTATTGAACGTCTATTGAACGTCTATTGAACGTCTATTGAACGTCTATTGAACGTCTATTGAACGTCTAGTGAACGTCTATTGAAAGTCTATTGAACGTCCATTGAAAGTCTATTGAAAGTCTATTGAACGTCCATTGAAAGTCTATTGAACGTCTATTGAACGTCCATTGAACGTCTATTGAACGTCTATTGAACGTCCATTGAACGTCCATAGAACGTCTATTGAACGTCTATTGAACGTCTACTGAACGTCTATTGAACGTCTATTGAACATCTATTGAACTACTATTGAACTACTATTGAACTACTATTGAACTACAATTGAACTACTATTGAACAACAATTGAACTACTATTGAACGTCTATTGAAAGTCTATTGAAAGTCTATTGAAAGTCTATTGAACGTCTATTGAACGTCCATTGAACGTCTATTGAACGTCTATTGAACGTCCATTCAACGTCCATTGAACGTCTATTGAACGTCTATTGAACGTCTACTGAACTACTATTGAACTACTATTGAACTACTATTGAACTACAATTGAACTACAATTGAACTACTATTGAACTACAATTGAACTACTATTGAACGTCTATTGAAAGTCCATTGAAAGCCCATTAAAAGTCCATCGAAAGTCCATTGAAAGTCCATTGAAAGTCCACTGAAAGTCCATTGAAAGTCCATTGAAAATCCATTGAAAATCCATTGAAAGTCCATTGAAAGTCTATTGAAAGTCCATTGAAAGTCCATTGTAAGTCCATTGAAAGTCCATTGAAATTCCATTGAAAGTCTATTGAAAGTCTATTGAAAGTCCATTGAAAGTCCATTGAAAGTCCATTGAAAGTCTATTGAAAGTCCATTGAAAGTCCATATCCAAGTCCAAATCATATGAAAAGCTTTTGAAAATCTATCTATCCATTTATTTAATTTTGGGCTTTTTTTTTTTTTGGCCCATATATTTCAATTTTACTTCTTCACATTTCTGGTCTCCTGGTAATTTGTAAATCTCTACCTCTCCCAATACCAGCTTCGGAATATGTTTTGTACTTCTGATCTCCTGGTAGGTTATGAATCTATACCGCTCAGGATTCCAGCCCCCGCCCTGGTAGTTTGAGAATCTATTCCACTCAGGATTTCAGCCCCGGAACACTCTTTGTGTTTCTGGTATCCTAGTATTTTGTGAATCTATATCGCTTAAGATTCTAGCCCCAAAAATACTGATTCACGACTCTGGTCTCCTGGTAATTTTAAAAATTATACCTCTCATGATTCCAACCCCAAAATCACTTCTTCATAATTCTGGTCTCCTGGTAATTTATGAATCTCTACCGCTCATAATCCCAGCCTTTTGGTAACATTTGTAATTCTTCTATGTCTTGGTTGTTCGTGAATCTGTACTGCTCGGAAAACTTATTCATGATTCTGTTCTCCTGGTAATTTGTGAATCTGTACCTCTCATAATACCAGCCACAGAATATATTTTGTGATTCTGATCTCCTAGTAGGTCGTAGGAATCTATACCGCTTAGGATTTAAGCCCCAAAAATACTGGTTCATGACTATGGTCTCCTGGTAGTTTTGGAATCTACACCTATCATGATTCCAGTTCCGGAACTACTTTTTCGTGAATCCTGATCTTATCGTAGTTTTGTTAGTCTTTATCGCTCATAATTTCAGTCCTTGAAATACTTTTCATGTTTCTGGTCTCCTGGTAATTTGTGAATCTCTACATCTCATAATACCTGCCTCGGAATATACTTTGTGATTCTGATTTCCTGGTAGCTTGTGAATCTATACCGCTCAGGATTCAAGCCCCGGCAATACTTCTTCTTGATTCTGGTCTCCTGGTGGTTTGCGAAGCTATACCGCTAGGGTTGTAGCCCCAAAATACCTCTTCATGATTCTGGTCCCCTGGTACTTTGCGAGACTTTACCGCTCATGATTCCAACCCCGGAAATACTTTTCATGTTTCTGGTCTCCTGGTACTTTGTGAGCGTAAACCGCTCGTTCAGCCTGACTTTGGATTTCTACTTCCACCTCAGCCTTCGCTAAGTCTTGTCATTTACCGGGATAAAAAGTAGCCTATGTGATCCAGGCTATGACCTACCTGTGTGCGAAATTTCATTCAAATCCTTTCAGCCGTTTTTGCGATACCTTCAGCCAAACATACAAACATACAAACATACAAACAAACAAACATACAAACATACAAACATACAAACTTTCGCATTTATAATATTAAGTAGGATTAATTAAATTCACGGATTAACGGACGTTTGAATTAAAAACGAAAAACAATGTTTTTATTTTTCCAAAATTTTACATGTACTTACTATCCATTTTAAATATTAATTAAGTAACCACTTCACCTAAGTATTTATTTTCTAAGGATTTTGTGTTTTGTGCGAAATTTTCCAAGTAGGTATTTTTTGGCGTGATAAATATAATATACCAGTATATCCATGCAAAATTGCAGCTAAGCCTCGCTAAGCTATGCCTCGGATGGACAGACGGACAGACCGAAACTATTAGGATTGACCTTGTCCTTTTTAGTACTGGGGAGCCCTGAAAAGGAATGACATTTTTGTAATATCCTGTGTGGGATAGGTCATGAGGTTGAAGATGCTGGCAAAATTAACTGTAAAATATAACCCACCTGTAACTTGGGAAAAAATACTTTTTCAAACCAAGTAGGAACGAGAATAAATGACCAACCAGCCCCCTAGCCAAATGACTTTTCTATTATGTTTGAAAGGGGGTTATTCCGAAATGGTCCTATTTAAATTTCATATAGATCTGATTATGAGTTTCGGAGACAGACAACGGAACTCTTCAAAAAATGACAGCAAATCAACCGCGATTGCTGCTATCGCATAAATATGAATTGTTAACACAATTTAATGGGGAATCACAACTAAAAAGTGAAAAATAAAAACTTTTTTCCAAAAGAATAGAACCGACTTCCAAAAAAAAACCATAAGTTGTGCAAAATAACTTTAACTTCGGAAGTCGGTGTCAAAAAATTAAGAAACGGAACCAGAAAATCGACTTCCAAAATTAAAATTATTTTGCACATTTTTTGTTTTTTTTTTTGGAAGTCGGTTTTATTATTTTGTAAAAAAGTGTACTAAGCGTTAGCGTAAACGGCAATGGAAAAGTTATTTCGCTACAGTTCAACCACGTTAAAATGCTGAGCGTGGGCAATTTCAGATTAGTGTTGACTCTCTCTAGGTTTTCTAACGAAGTTTTTCAAGCGGAGGAAATCAGAATAGGTAGCAATTTGCCCTATGCAGTCTTGTAAATTTTATGAAATGAATTGATTTATTCTGAAAATACATATTTTGTACTAACTGACCCGACAGACGACAGACTCTCCTGTCCACATAGTGTTAACTAAATTCGTAGGTAACACACACTTTCCTGAATTTTCTAATGTTCGTTTGTAGTTTTTCTAAGAACTTAATGAATATAACTTAATAAAAATAATACTCAGACTATTATGAACAGAACAAAGTACGTTTCGGACTTTGCACATTTACGGTTTCGTACCAAAAGAAGGAATTATCAAAGACAGACAGACAGACGTACAGATGGACTGACGGACTGACGGACAAACGGGCAGACGGACAGACGGGCAGACGGACAGACGGGCAGATGGACAGACGGGCAGACGGGCAGACGGACAGACAGACGGACAAACGGACAGACAGACAGACAGACGGACATACGGACAGACGTATAGACGGACAGACCTACAGATGGACAGACGGACAAACGGACAGACAAAAAGACGTACAGACGGACAGACGGACACGTGAATGATAGCAATAGGGCTCCTTTTGTACCCTGTGGGCACGGAACCCTAAAAATACCAAATCAGTCCTCTGTCTCAAGTGATGTGATACCAACGAACAGCATTATTATTTTTGTAAATGGATTTCAGGATGGTTGGCCTTCCTGATTTAGCTTACAAAAGCATCAGTCTTTTAGCGTTCTCACTGCTGGCACATAGACCTCCTCTCTGTGAGAGGGAATAGGCCTTAACCTCTTGCGCGTCTGGCAGTCAGCGCATGGGCCGTAAACAATTAAAAATCTATTGTGTCTGCTAAATTTCGCATGAGTTAGATTTCCACAAGGCTCGATTTTCTGGTAGACGCGCGACGGGTTAATCCACAACGCGAATCCAATGCGGGTTGGTGGATGTCACATGTCTTTGAATTATTGGTTCTGATTTTCATCCTGATTTAGTCGGCCTAAAACTTTTCATAGGGTAACCTTAACTGAAACGAAATACTTAAGATTTCTGTTATGCAAATGTTGTGATAAACTTCAGAGTCGTTAAATGCGGAACGTGTATTTTAGTAAAATATTTTCTAAACATAATTCACATTTGTATTATATAACTAACACTATCCTTCTATTTATATTCTATGTTTTCCTCTTGCACGTGTAAGTATCTAAAAGCAACTAGAATATGTCCACAAATCGTTTT
The DNA here is from genome assembly GCA_951329385.1 of Polia nebulosa. Lineage (NCBI taxonomy): Eukaryota > Metazoa > Arthropoda > Insecta > Lepidoptera > Noctuidae > Polia > Polia nebulosa. The sequence goes on from OX589609.1 coordinate 6,996,346, forward strand.
TTCTAGCCATTTTAAATATTGCAATAAATAGAAATAACCAGTTTCGCCCAGCGGCTTCGCCTGCGTTTAATTTGTGCTTCTCTTACTAGAAATTATAGTGTATTTGCTATTCCAGGCTACTAATCTATCTCTGTGCCAAATTTCATTCAGATCCGTTAAGCCATTCTGGAGTGATTGGGGCCCAATTTTGTAATATAACTAACTTGTCAATAGTGTGTCGGTAGTGTGTCAGTGGTGTCTCAATAGAATAGTGATTGACATTTGGTATTCTATAAATTATTTATGGTCATTGACTTGCCACTGTAGTGCCATTGAAACGCCATAATAAGACTATTGTAATAATTGGTAGTCTGGTCTACTATAATATGTCAACATAATTCTAAAGTTTTTGCAGAATACCAAATTTGCAACAGTGGCAAAATAATGTCTGTTGTGTGTCGATAGAGTGTTGATGGCGTGTTGCTTAACTCAAAGTTACAGAATTGGGGCCCACCTACCTATACAAACTCTAAGATAAAAAGAATGAGCTTAGTACTTGGATTACTGGAAAAATAATTGACACATTGAAATCAATACACTATGAAGTATATTTCATTTTGCCCAGGGGTTGAGGATAAATTCGAAAGCGTTACCTCGCCCCTGGGCATACAGGGCAGGGAAGGAACAGGTGTGGGTTTTAGTCAGTAAGAGTCTGACTCGCCGTCCCGCGCCACCCTAGAGCGGGATGAGATAGAGATGTCATTAGATGATTTCTCACACCACAAAAAAAAAAGTATATTAAATTTTCCTTACATCATTTCCTGATGATTTACAACCCTAAAAACTGGCCAAGTGCGTGTCGGACTTCTCACATTTAGGGTTCCGTACCAAATGAGGGAATAATCAAAGAAAAAATCTAATTTATCAACATATTAGTATTTTTTTATTTAAATACACGTGCTAATAAACATTATCATCAAGTTCATAGGTCAATGGGACGTTGAAAAATTCTTCGGCACAAAATTCTGTGACGATGGACAGACGGACACGTGAGTGATAGCAATAGGGCTTCGTCTGGACCTTTCGGGTACGGAACCCTAAAAACAAACCACATTTTATTTAGCATGTGCTACATTTTCCTGCCAAAGTTGGAGTGGTAAAGTTATTAGTTTAATGTGAATTTCAGCTTAAAGCTTCCACGTGTTTTTCAAAAGGGTAGATAGATGACTTAAATAAATGTACTAGGTTCGTCAGTTGTATTGCACACATATTTTTTTTTTTTTGTCACGTCAAATAGAAAATGAGTTAGAAACAAAGCGTTGAAATTTTGAGTAACGTCAAAAATATACCCAATCTGGAATTTTGCTGAGTTTTATTTTTATAATTTTAAATTGGTTTGTTAAAGCAAATTGTGTTGATTTTTTCAAAAAGTACTGAATCAATTTTGATAAAATTTATATGGGACCACCTCTGAAGTACGACCTACCAAACAAAAAAGAATCATCAAAATCTATTCACAAATGGCGGAGATATCGCGTAAAAAACATACAAAAAAAAACAGACGAATTGAGAACCTCCTCTTTTTTGAAGTCGGTTAAAAATACGTTTCCAATATTTTTAATCGACTTTCGAAAAAGGAGGAGGATCTCCGTCAGTTGTGGACCGATTTTCAAAAATCTTTTTTATCCGAAAGCATATACTCCCGAGGTGGTTTCTTATATATTTTATCGAAATTGCTTTCGCCGTTTTTGAGAAACTGAACAATACGAACGAAATACGTATGCTTAGATTACGTTTTTGTTTTCTCCAATTACGAGTTCGTTTAAATTCCACGTTCCATGTTATTGGAGTTTTTCGTTCTGGGGTATCACAACTAAAAATTGAAAAATAAAAAACTTTTTTACAAAAAAGACAACAGACTTCCAAAAACAGGAAAATACACTAAAAATGAAAAAATCGGTGTCAAATAACGAAGAGATAAAATACAAACACCGACTTCCGAAATTAAAGTTATTTTTTCATTTTTAGTATATTTTCATTTTTGGAAGTCGGTTGTTTTTTTTTTGATAATCTAACTTACGGATTAAATAGAACGCGTATTATACCCATTTTTGAAAAGTGTCTCAATAAGATTCTATAGTGCTAAAAAAATACAAATTTTTGATTCAATCAAATAGGTGCCATAAAAATGCATTTAAATTTTACATTCTCAAATTTCACGAAAACGCTAAACGCAGTGGACGCCATATTGCTTTGTGGTCATGACGTCAGTTGGCTGTGTAAATAAAAGTACAAAGCATAGATACGCTGCGCTGATCAATTGACAGTTAACACTTTATAGTTTACACAGCCGTATGACGTATAACATGGCGGCTATCATATGGTGTTAAAAAACAGATTAAAAAAACTGAAAACTGTTTTTTTTTTTTTAAATTTTTATTGTTGATAGGCACGCGTTTGACCACTATCTCACCTGATGGTAAGCGATGATGTGGTCGAAGATGGAGCACGCTTGCCCAGAAGTAACCTATTCACTCTTGACTTAAAGACTCTCAGGTTGTAGCTATCAGGAAACACAGGCTCCGGCAGGGAATTCTACTCCCTAGCTGTACGCACAATGTATGTGTTCTCAAAACGTTTTGTGAATTGAATTTATTATTATATAATATAACTTATTTAATTTGGCTTAGTGTTTATGCTTGAGTTCGTTTTTAATGGCATAATTCAGTGTGCTAGCTTACAAGTGGCGGATTATTTAATGTTATGATTATATTTTAGACGCTATATCTTTATTATTCTGTTTTATATACGTTACATACACATATATGTTAAGATTGTTGCATATAATTATATAGATTCAAGTTCTTCAAACTTAACAGACAGATGTGTTGCTGGGGAGTTTGTTGGCCACTTCTTCTTCACAGCTGAAACACTAGGAAGTGGTGACGGGCGAGCGTTTTTGGGGGACTGTCTTTATGTAGAACTTTGACGTTCGAAAAGTCCTGGATCTCAGCCTAGTTTGAATAAATTACTTTTGATTTTGATTTTGAATTTTAAAATTTATTTTGTTATTTCATGAACTAAAACTAACAATTTCCGGCTACTTTTGGTTTTTTTCTCATATAGAGTAAAATACCGTATTATTATTTTTGAACCTAAAGAATCATCCCTATTTTTCGACTCACACACGGGCGAAGCTGCTAGCAGAAGTTAATACACCATAGTTTCCCTACGGTGCTTGTTATAATGTAAAACAAACAAAATTTTGTTTTGCATGTGCTACATTTTCCTGCCAAAAGTTGAAGTGCTAACGTTAATAGTTTTTATGAACTTCAGCTAAAAGCTTTCAATTATTTTTAACTTAATCCTGTGTACCGTCATTGGAGTTAATGCGATTTAAACAACACATATTGGAAAGTTATTAAATTATGTTTTTAGGGTTCCATACCCTCTGCCCAGGGGTTGTGGACAAAGAAACAGAGTTACCGCGCCTCTGGGCACTCAGAGCAGGGAAGGAACAGGTGTGGGTTTTAGTCAGTAAGAGCGACGGTAAGAGTGACGGGCGTGTCGGGATATGTCATTGGATGATTTCCCACCCCCGAAAAAAAAAAGGTTCCGTACCCGAAGGGTCCAAACGCAGCTATATGTATTACTGTCACTCACGTGTCCGTCTGTCTGTCTGTCCGTCGTCTGATTGACATTGACCTATGAACTTGAAATTTGGTGACAATGTTTATTGTTACGTATATTTTATTAACAAATGCGAATTATATTGATAAATCAGATTTTTTCTTTGGTAATTCCCTCATTTGGTACGGAACCCTAAATGTGCGTCCGACACGCACTTAGCCGATTTTTTTTATTTGATAGGTGCGCATATATAGTCCACTATCTGACTTGATGGTAAGCGATGAAGGTCGACGATGGAGTTCTCTTTTCTAGAAGTAATCTTTTCACTCTTGACTTTAAGAACTTGGTTTGATATTGTATCAGAATAATTATTTATTTTAGGATTGATTAGTAAGGAAAAGATGAAGGCGTAGAATATAGTGTTTGTAACACCTCAAGGCCCTGCGTCGACGAGAGGCGACAGCAATCAACACCGTCGTCAGGCCCCGCCGTCGCCATAAGCGGCGGCAGCTTCGCGCGCTTTAAGACTCTATTATTACTAATAAGGAACGGTTATACTCCGGCCCCGCCGTCGCCATAAGGGGACGGCGGAGCCTGACGACAGCGCTGACCACTGTCGCCTCTCGTCGACGCAGGGCCTTGAGGTCCATCATTAAAATCATCTTTTTCAGAACACCCTCCAGAATGTAACTATATTTATTTGCGAAACAGTTGTGCTTGTTGCCTTTTTTGTCTTTATATATAACTACGGCTAATAATAACTAGTTACAATTGCTTGATTATATTCTGAGTCAAAGTCATGATTCATCTTTCTTTAATATTTATTTTAAACTTGATTTTAATAAAATTAAATGATTCAATTTTACTATTTAACCAATGCTCTGCTTGATATTGTACCAAAATAATTTGTGGCCTTTTGTAAAGACGTTTTAAATTATATTTCTTACCATACTTATCTTTATACCTACAGCTAATTAAAATTTGGTACAATTACAGACTACTAAATTAATCAAACTTAATGTTTCTTCTTTTTCTAATAACTGTTTATATATATGTATATTACATATATTTATTTATTCGCGTTTAATTTTCTATATCGCACCTACCACTGTTTGTCTCATCCAAAGGTTGAAATTGCCTGAGGCATTAAGTAAGCCTGAATGTATCTAATATTTTTAATATCACAAGTAAGCATAATATGGACTAGTTCCGAAATAAATGAATTTATTTATTTATTTTATTTACCTAGGTGCAAATAAATAGCTAAATGTTAAAATTGACGTCGACGACGAACGTCATTTTATATTATAATAATAATAATCAATTTATTTCAAGTATCTAAGACTCATATCAGTTACAATAAATATTATACACATTAGTCACATTCGCAATGTCATAAAAATAAAATCAATAATAAAAAATAAAAAAATTTTTGGGCGTCATTAAAAATGAGATAAAATTACAAAATTTTGATAAATTAAATTATTCAACGTTATTATTTAAGTTATGATCTGCTTGATATTGTATCAAAATATTTTTTTTTATTAAAAGGTTGCTTAGTAACAAAAGGGTAAAAGGTATGTTTATTTGGGCCCAGTCTATTAATTATTTTATTTTTGTTACCCTTTGGTCTCTAACCTTTTTGAAAGCAATATTTTTGAGCGATATATTTTATAATTTTATAAAATTTAAGACTACAAAATTAATCAAACTCTCTACACTATAATTTTTAAAACATGATTTAAATAAAGTATTACGTTTATTTAAGTAAGTAAGGATCGCAGCATTCCGAAGTTTCTGCATTAAATATACGAAAAAGAGGTGAGTTTATGTATGTATATGGTTTAATAAATGAAACGATTTAATATTAATTAAGTTTCTTTTTAGCGACAAGTAAAACCAAAAAATTACGCTCAATATCCACGAAAGATCATGAATAAAAAACACAAGTTTGCCCCAAAATAAAAACCCATCATCAAATATAATTCCCGCAAGGCCAAAACTATAATTGCAATAAATTTTATCATAAATATCCGTCTGTTACGATTGCACGGAAAGAAAAACATTCGATAAATCATTTATATCGACTCACCTCACTATATGTCTTTCATTTATTAACACTAGCACTAAAAACACATCACTACACTGAAAAATGAACGCACATATTTACAAGAAGCACTTATGAGTGTCGAGAAAAAAGTTGAAACGCTCGCGACTTTGGAGCTGAAGGGAGCTCGAACGAAAACCGTCCTAGCTTGCCACGAGAATCTACAGGTCTGACCGCAATGCCACAGAATTTCCCGCTTCAAAGCAAGACAGAGACACCACCACGAAAACTCTACGAGTTAGAAAGAGATAGGTAGATTTCCCGCGTTTCGCATCTGCGGAAAAGCTCGCAAAATATACATAAGTACATCAGTGCGGCGTTCTATAGGAATTCGCACCATCACAGCTTATGTTAAATTAATAATTCATTCATTATTGTTTGTTCCAGTTTTCCCATAGTTTTTATACATTCATTGTTCCTTAAACATATAGTTTTAGTTCAGTTTCAAAGCCAGGTGCTCCTTTACTCTTTTTGGGATAACACCGTTTCGTTTATGGTTTCAACGTGCGGTTTTGAGTTGATTTTTTAAAATGTGTTACCTTTTCGTGGAAATATAGGTTAGGTATGAGAATTATACCGGCTTTTACCTGCTATCTAATTAGATTATTTTCTCTTTGTGGATATACTTGGATATTAAATTGAAGGTTAGATACCAACGAAAATATTTTACGTGTTTGCAGTAATGTTTGAGATTTTTCTACGAAACCTTATCTTCGGCATTGTTTGATTCTTTGATATTCCAGAACCTAGTGGGCTTCTGTTAAAGAATTAACTTATGAGTAGGTATTTCCCCCCATTATAAATAATTATAGTCTATATGTTTCCCAGTTGTAAATACCCCCTTTGTGCCTAATGGCCTAGCTTTGTTCTGTCTCCGAGAGGAAAGTGGAAATTATGTTTTTCTTACTCCTCCGCTGTCTTTTCTGATTGATTTTGTTGCAGGTCCCAAGGCAGTTTAAACGTTTCTTTGGGACTCGTCGAGCTTCATTGCCTCGGCGTTTTTTCTGGTGGTCGCCACTGTTGATTCTGGCTTACAGAAGTTAAAGTGGATTGGGAATAGTGTGGCGGGCTTTTCCAAAAAAAAAAGGCTATAATGTTGTTCTGATTTATTATAAAATTGAAAGTCCTGACTGATTCGCTGATATATTAACGCACAGCTTTAACTGCTGGTGGTGGTGGGAGTTGAAATTTGGAGAGTGTGTTTTTTGTAGGAGTAGCTATCGACTAAGAAAGGGTTTCGGAATTCAATCCTTAAGAGGTTGACAAAAGGGTTGAAAGTTTATAACGGGGTAAGTACTAATTCCACGCGAGCGAAGCCGCTGGCAGAAGCAAGCAATCTATATTACTGTAAAGTTTCATCACATTCTAACATACACGAACTCAAAACAAAAATTACAGAATGGCTTCTCCTACAAAACTACGACAGAACAGAATCATTATTAACATACATTGTATAATAATCATCACACACAGACACATACACTACACATACACTTCGAATACCCATCACCAACCACCACTAACATGATGTCCACACGATCCACTTATCTTCCTTGATATAATTATGTATAATGTCAATCCCTAAACATCAATCCGAACACTGTCTCTTAAGATACAGGTATTATTGCCTAGTTTAAGAGACAGGGTTTAAATAGTGTATCTACTAAAATTGTACATAGTTAAGCTATTATAGTAATTATATAGAGCACTGTACCAGTTAAATTTTGGTAATAAATTAACTTATTATTATTATTATATATTCCGTTTATTCATTTTTATAGACATATTATTTACATTTTTAAATATTTAAATACAAAGAATAAAAAAAAAACATTTAAAAATGTAAAAAATAGTATCCCACCGGTATCGGGAATAGGGTCCAAGCTACCGGCGGTCAGGGCTCCAGAGAGAGGAACCGCCTGACAATGCGAGCCGTGTCCAGAAGTACTTATTATATATTATTATTATTCTGTTCAGTAGTTTTTACGTGAAAGAGTAACAAACATGCATACATCCGTCCTCACAAACTATCACATTTATTAATATTACTAGGATTGCTAAGGATTTAACTCATGTTTAACAAGAATTTTATAAACCAGATTATAAATTTCCATTGCAGACCTTTATAAAACTCAAACTCAAAGTATTTATTTCAAATAAAACATTTTCAGATACTTTTGAAATAGTAATTCGTATTATTAAATCTATTAAAAAAAATATATTAAAAAAACATGTCAAGTAAAATACATCTCGTGTGCGTTTTATGCATGTTTTAAATTTTGTCCATTTAGTTGGAGAATATCTGGTGGTACTTTGTCACAAAATTTTACACAGTACCCCATAAATCATCGTGTAGGTACTGTAGGACCCCAAGGCACCAGTACGGCCTGCAGGGATCCTGGGACGCTGTAGTATCTTCAGGGTAGAGGTCTCAGTCGCTGGCAACGCGAGAGTGCGGTGTTTAACTCGCTACAGGTGAATAAGAAAAGAGCTGAGGGCGTGATATACTCTATATTGATTAGACATACTCGTAAGAATAACATGTGTGCCCACTTGCAAGGGCAAAATTCTAGTCTGACATAAAACCAAATTGACACCTACTCTTTTACAATCATTCCAACGACTCTCCAACATTCTTAACTGCCAGCTAAAAGCCGGTGCAGACCCGCTGAGTTTAGGCTGTGTCTACAATCGCCACAGTACTAACGAACCGAGGTGGATCTGAATGGTTCCTATTCCTAATATTAAAATTATGCCTGTCACTTATCTTAATAAAGAACTTCGAAATCTTAATTTCTTTTTAGGGTTCCGTACCCGAAGGGTAACCAACAGGTCCCTATTACTAAGCCTCCGTTGTCCGTCCGTCTGTCAGCGGGCTGTATCTCACGATCCGTAATAACTACACAGTTGAAATTTTCACAGATTGTGTATTTCATAATCAAAACAAATTTCATAATAAAAACAAATTAAATAACATATATATATATTTTTTGTATAGACATACACGTTGTGTGAAAATTTCAACTGTCTACCTATTATGAATCATGAGATACAGCCAAAAAAAACCGTTTCAAGAAACGTGTTTTTTTTAACCGACTTCGAAAAAGGAGGAGGTTATCAATTCGGATGTTTGTATTTTTTTTTTTTTTTATGTATGTACGGGCATAACTCCGTCATATATTGACGGATTTGCAAAATTCTTTTCTTGTTCGAAAGGGGTTTATTCCGAAATGGTCCCATTTAAATTTAAAAAAGATCTGATGATGGGTTTCGGAGACAGACAACGGAACTCTTCAAAAATTGACAGCAAATCAACCGCGATTGCTGCTATCGTATATCTATGAATTGTTAAAACAGTTTAATGGGCAACCACAACTAAAAGTGAAAAATAAAAAACTTTTTTACGAAAAAATAGAACCGACTTCCAAAAAAAGTGCAAAATAACTTTAATTTCGGAAGTCGGTGTCAAAAAACGAAGACACAAAACAGGAACACCGACTTCCGAAATTAAAGTTATTTTGCACTTTTTTTGGAAGTCGGTTCTATTTTTTTGTAAAAAAGTTTTTTTTAGTTTATGGTACGGAGCCCTTCGTGAGAGAGTCGGACTCACACTTGGCCGGTTTTTTCTATTATTTTAGTAAACGAGTATAAAACCCCGCCCTAATTTAACAAGTTTAGCTTGGATGATGGCATGCATTGTTATTATTGACATACTCGATGACGAAACTACGAGTATTATATTGACATAACTCCCTAATAGAATCACCATACTTCAATAGAAAAGCAAACATCGCCTTTTAAAATAAATATTTATACTGTTTACTAACAGGACCTATAGAAAATTTAACTCGCACTTGTATCTGTTACCTTATCCTCTGTTAGTTTATCCTAGCCCAAATCAGTTTATCCTTGGCATGCCAGGATATAAGTACCAGAATAGCAAAGGAAAATCTAGTTTGGCCTAGGTGGAACTGAAATATTATTTATTCTATACTTTTCCTAGGCATTCTATACAATGCCGGATGTTCAGTCAGCAATGTGCTTCCGACGGTCGTAAGTCAGATAAGCCGACGGAGCCCCGCCCGCAGGGCTCCTATTTCTATCTGCAGGGTTTTAATGAACCTAACACGAAGGGGATGACGGGGTGCCCTAAATTCCTGAGCTTCCCTGTTCTAGTGCAGATTAACTTGCAATCATGCACTATAACTGGACCTCCTTCTTTTTGAAGTCGGTTAATTAAAAAAAAAACTTTTTAACAAAAAAAGTAACCGACGAAAAAGAACTAAAAAGCAAAAAATAAATAAAACTTCTAAGTCGTGAGTAATGAGCATATTTACCTACATAAAATATCAAATTTTATATAAACTAATTTTGAGTCGGCGCCATGAGACCACCCTTGAGGTATACCCTATCCAAGAAAAGAAGAATCATCAAAATCGGTTCATAAATAACGGAGTGAGGGCCGAACATACATACAGAAACGCTAAACGTATCCACAATTTTCGAGGTTTTCTCTCAATTTTATCAAGATTCCATTGTCACATCCTGACTTCCTTATTATGGAACCATCCTTAAGGTATATTCTATCTAACAAAAAAAGAATAATCAAAATCGGTTCATAAATAACGGAGTGAAGGCCGAACATACATACAGAAACGCTAAACGTGCCCACAATTTTCAAGGTTATCTCTCAATTTTATCAGTTTCCCACTGTCAGATCCTGATTTCCTTGACATGGGACCACCCTTGTGGTATACCCTATCTAATAAAAAAGAATAATCAAAATCGGTTCATAAATGACGGAGTGAGGGCTGAACATACACAAAAAAAATATATATATATATACGGTCGAATTGAGAACCTCCTCCTTTTTTATCGTCGGTTAGTAAAATCATTTATATTTTATCAAGCCCATAGGAATAACAGTGCATAGCAGTTCCTTCCAGTAGTCCAGGGTTGCAGAAGTGTTCGAAAGAGTCGCCGCTGCCCTGAGCGCAATGGGCGACTGAAGGAATACGGCTGGGTTTTAAGAGTCCGGTACTCCCTTCAGCTGGAAAGGAAATGGAAATTATATTTTTTTATTAACCGACTTCCAAAAGGAGGAGGTTACCAATTCGGATGTTTGTATTTCTTTTTTATGTTTGTTTGGACATAACTCCGTCCTAAATAGACAGATTTGGAAATTTGTTTTTGTTCGAAATGGTCCCATTTAAATTTCATATAGATCTGATGGCGAGTTTCGGAGACAGACAACGGAACTCTTCAAAAAATGATAGCAAATCAACTGCGATTGCTGCGATCGTATGTCTATGTAGTGTTAATACAATTTAATGGGGAACCACAACTAAAAAGTGAAAAATAAAAACTTATTTGTAAAAAATAGAACAGACTTCCAAAAAAAGTGCAAAATAACTTTAATTTCTGAAGTCGGTGTCAAAAAACAAAGAGACAAAACCAGAAACACCGACATCCAAAATTAAAGTTATTTTGCATTTTTTCTGGAAGTCAGTTCTATTTTTTTATAAAAAAGATTTTTCTTACTCCTCTGCTGTTCTTTTCTGATTAATTTCGTTGTTCTACTCAATACAGTTTAATCGTTTCTCCGGAAATCGCGAGCATCATTGCCTCGCCGTATTTCTGGTGGTCACCACTGTTGATTCTGGCTTACAGGAGTTACAGTGGTTTGGGAATAGTGTGGTGGGCTTGTCCCAGAATAACTCCCTCCCGCTCCACCCAGAACGGGAGAAGTCAGCTGATAATTCACACTTTCAACAAAGAAAACCTTACAGTATTTGGATAAACATTGAAAACTTCTTGAAGAAAACACAGAAACGATGAAATTTACTATTTTAGTAAGCGCTCATTCTGACCACGTTTTCCGTTCAATTTCAGACGTCTATTTATTTCAATGAAAAGAGGTAGACGTATTGGCAAGAGTTCAAAATACTAGCGATTACGGTGTGCTTTTTATTTTCTATCATCGTATTTATGAATGGATTTATTAGTTATGCTTTGTTATGCTCAGTAAGATTTATTTTATAATGGTAGAGACGGCATTACACTAGCGGCAGACCACAAAGAAATGTCGTAAAATAAGCTTTATTCATATTACGGATAGATAAATGATGTATCATGATAATGACTGGGTACACGTGATTTTATTACAGCTACTATTTAGTTTTTTTTATTATGTACAGATAAATACAAACTATTAAAGTATAAATTATAATTATTTAACAAGCTAATACAAAAAAATAAAATATGTTCAAGCTGCATAAAAACAAGAGGCGTAAATAACTTATTGGCATCGAAGAATTCGTACACAACGCTGTCTATCGGAAAAGTGCCCAAAACACTGGCAGCATTGTCACGACAAATGGCAATGCTAAATCACTGGCCGATAAAATGGCCAGCCCTGGGCATGCCGTATGGGTCTAGCTTTTATTTTATAAAACAAAACTGCAAGTCCAAACATGCTACTTTTATCACAACTATGACCATATACACCACCACATATCATGTCTCTCTCATCATCATCAAGCGAATTTTATAGAAAACCTTTGGATGTATAGTGGATCCATCAAAAGGTTTTCTATAAAAATCGCTTCTAGCGATAAGACCACCCATTGTTAGGCCCCGTTAAGCGTCTAATACCGGCCAAGTGGCGCCCTCATTGAATAAAAAATCGTAGCATAGCCTAGAAAATAAATATTAAAGAATCCGACGTCACGTTTGTTACAAACAGGATAAAGTAATTTTACGTTGCTAAAACAGGTCTCAGCATGTTTCGTATCCAAAGTAGTAGGAAAAAGTGGCAAAACGGCCTTAATAAGCTCTTTCTTGTAATTTCTTATGGTGTCTATGACAGATCTCTCACAAAGTTACATCATCTGATTTTAAAGACCTAGATCACGAAGTTTCAACATGACAACTAGACAATTACTAATCCTCTACACAGACCAGCCTGCAGAGTTCTAGTCTGTAACTAGGTCACCTGTATAAATCTTAACATAAACGCCTTGTTATGATCTGCACTCACCTTTATTAGCAGATCAATATGATTTGCTAGTCGTTATAATGCTTTTACTAACAGTTTTCTTCCAGAAAATGTTTACATCTGTTTGACTCGGTCGTCGGAAAATGCTTTATTTAGTAAAGAAACAATATTAGGTACGTTAAAATAATAGGTATGCGTACAAGCAAAGTGCGTTTCGTTTGAGACTGGAAAAGTGCCGATAGCTTGGAAGCAAGCTAACGTGCAACCCATGCCCAAGAACCAGTCGAGCTGACCCAGCAAATTATTGGAACATCTCGGTAACTTCCGTACTCTGTAAGAGAATGGAACGTATACTGAATGGCAAGCTCCTGGTATACCTAGAAGCTAACGATATCCTCAGTGACCGATAATACGGCTTCCGCCGAAAACGGTCAACTGGGGATCTTCTAGTGTATGCTATTCACATCTGGAGTGAGGCCATCGACAAACAAGGGAAAGCCCTTGCGGTCTCTCTTGACATCTCGAAAGCCTTCGACCGGGTCTGGCACGACAGCCTAATTGGTAAGCTTCCTTCCTTCGGTCTGCCCGCTTGTTTGTGTGATTGGATTGCAGATTTTCTGAGCGATCGGTCTATCCGAGTAGTCATAGATGGCTGCTCGTCCGGACTGCTGGCTATTAATGCCGGGTGTTTCTCAGGGGTCGGTGCTCTCGGGAACATTGTTTTTGATGCATATTAACGATCTGCTAAAACCCGGTACCTTTGGGTATGCAGACGACAGCACTGTTGCCGAGAGATACGTTCCCGACGCACGAGCTAGTGGCTCTCAGGTCCGGTCTCTCCGAGAGGCTATGGTTGGGCGCTTGAACTTGCCCTTACAGGCTGTCTCAGAATGGGGCGATGCCAATCTGGTCAAGTTCAATGCTGCTAAGACCCAGGCGTGTCTTTTTTCCGCAAAGAGGAGCCAATTTCACCCGGCTCCATCTTTCCGAGGTGTGACCGTGCTGATAACCGACAAACTTGATCTTCTTGGTGTTACTTTAACATCTACCCTCAATTTTGGTCCCTTCATAGAGGCAAAGGCTCAAGTGACTGCCAAAAAGTTGGGGATCCTCGCAAAGGTGAGATGGTACTTCACGCCGGTACAGCTGCTCCAACTCTATCAAGTGCAAGTTCGATCGTGTACGGAGTACTGCTCTCATCTTTGGGACAGATCTGCCAGATATCAGCTTGATGACCTTGAGTCAATTGAGAAACGAGCCAAGAGGATCATCGGCAATGATAGGCTCGTTGAGTCGAAACTTCAAAGTCTTGAACATAGACGCCGAGTTGCTAGCCTGTCGGTTTTCTATCGGGTACATTTTGGGGAGTGTGCGACGGAATTGCATAATTTGATTCCGCCAAGCCCGTTTCATCAACGGTACCACAAGACGTACGGCGAAGTGCCACCTGTTCATGGTGGATCCATCCCAACCATATGCACAAAGCGTTTTGAGAAAACATTCAGTGTGCGTACAGCTAGAGAGTGGAATTCCCTACCAGAGTCTGTGTTTCCTGATAGCTACAACCTGGGAGTCTTTAAGTCAAGAGTGAATAGGTTACTTCTAGGCAAGCGTGCTCCATCTTCGACCACATCATCGCTTGCCATCAGGTGAGATAGTGGTCAAATGCGTGCCTATCAAAAATAAAAAATAAAAAAGTGCCTGATCATATTTTTTATGACTTCCAAAAATGAAGAACTTTTCGGTCATAAGGAACTCTTGTGCAAAATTTCTAGCTTCTAGAAGCTAAATATTTATTAAAGCGGAGTCAATTCAGAAACGAGCCAAGAGGATTATGGGCAATGATGTACTCGTCGAGTCGACGCTTCGAGCATCGACACCGAGTTGCCAGCCTGTTGGTTTTATATTGGTTACATTACGGCGAAAGTGCGCCCGTGCGTTGGTATTTCACAGTTTAATTCCGCCAAGCCCGTTCCATTATCGGACCACTGTCGTACGGCGATGCGCCACCAGTACATAGTGGACATCCCGCTGACACGCACAAAACATTTTGGGAACTTATTCATTGTGCGCACACCTGAGGAGTGGAATTCCCTGTCGGGGTCTGTGTTTCCTGATAGCTAGAACCTGGGGGTCTTTAAGTCAAAAGTAAATAGATTACTTTTTGCCAAGCGTTTTTGAAGTGAAAACTTCTTTAGGCGCGTTGGGCATTTTTGAGACAGGAACAAACAATTGAACTCGCCACCGACACCGACGCAGATACTGACACCGACGCCGACACCGACACCGACCTCGTAGCGGTTTGAAGTGAAAACTTCTTTAGGCGTGTTGGGCATTTTTGTTCAAGTTTACACTGCTGTCGGCACTCCCGGAGTGCCACTCTTTTGTTTTTTGGCTTCGGTGTGGAAAATCCTCATGGATGTTCTCCGCCTTGGGACGGCTGGAGGGGTCTTTCAGACTCTCACTGACTAAAACCACCCCAGTATTTCCTCACATACTTGTGTCGGGGGCTGCGGGTGCGTATGAAACTTCCGCTGCCCCGGACTAGTACCAGCCCGCCGACTACGGTATAAACTCCCCTTCATGTCTAAGAGAGGTGCACGTGGAATACTACGCGCCGCCGTCTCGGGTCCTGATTGATTTGCCGACGCATGATATGAGGGCGTTATCCGTCCTTCTCCGACGCCCGGTGTGCCTGGTTCGGGACGGGGCTGCACTAGTCATCTCCCTCTCCCTTTTCACAGCCGCCTTCTGCGAGATGACATTCTCACAGAAGGAGATCACCGCATCCCAGGACTCTGCACAGCCGACTATGGAATAAACCACGATTGGCAGCGACAGGCCGCTTCCGACTTCTAGAACTAGGGCACGACGAGGCTCCTCACATGCGATACACTCGGTCAGCGTATGCAATGCCGTCTCCACCAGACAGTGGATGCAGGGATGTCACCGAGAATCTGGTTTTTTTTTTTGGGGGGGGTGTAGAATCATCCTATTACTTCTCTCGCTCTAGTGTGGAGCGGACGTGCGTGTCAGACTCTTACTGACTTTCGAATTTATCCTCAACCCCCGGCCAGACCGAGAATCTGGCTCATGTTAAGGCAACAAGGTACTTCCCGAAGCAGCCATACCCCGCAAGCAGCTGCGTCGCCTGAAACGTTAGAGAGCCGTTCTTCTAGTTGAACCAGCGGTCAAGTACCAGCCGGACCGCCTAGATTGTAACGAGACTCTATGCAAGAGCCTCTTTCGCCACCCCGCCACCATCACGGAGCTCTGACCAGCGCAGCGCAATCTGTTGCTGCATCAGTCTTTCGCCCGGCATCTTCGCTTCCTCCACCGGTCTAGTGTCGCGAATGTTTTCGCCTCCAGGTCCCAGGGCAGGGATCCAACTACAACGCAAATCGCCTCGTAGGAGATCGTGAAATATCCTCTGATGACGGCTATCGCTCTCTGCGGTTGACGCAATATCGTGATGTGGCGGGCCGTCAGGTGAACTGCCTACACCGGGGCTCCATAAAAGGCCATCGATTGCACGATCCCCTCGTATACTCGCCCCCTGAATTGGGAAGCAGCGTTGATAACGCACCCACCGCGCCCATTAACTTGGGTACTAGTCGCTGGAAGTGGAGACGTCAAAGTCCCATCGGCTGTCGAGCACCAATCCTAGGTAATACATGGTTGGCTCGGCAGCGATTCTATTCTTAGGCAAGCGTGCTCCAATCTAGACCACATCACGGCATACGCTTTGTCAATTAATGCAAAATTTTAAGAATTCCCCTCAATTATTACTTTATGTCTTATCTGTCTTCCGGGGGTTATAAACCAAACTGGCAATATTTACGTATGTTTGTCCTACTACATACCTCTGCCAAACCCGTAGATGATTACAAGCGTGATGTTTTATTTGCTGACCGTCAGCCAGTTACTTACATAAATAAATATTGGGTGTTCGATCCAGAAATTAATTTGTACGTAAATCAAAGTTTAATTAGGTTTTTTGAACACCAGCAGGTGTGACGTGAGGCACTATACAGTCATTGCTGCTTTGACGTATAGGAAAACAAAAATGTACTACGTAGTGCCTATTATAATTTATAATCGATGTCCACCGAGCAAAGCAGCAATGTACTGCAAAGTGCCTATCAAATTGATGTAAACTGAGTTAGCGAATACACCAACTGAACTTCACGAACAACATGCACGATAAATTGAAATGGAAAACGTGGTTTCCTCCCTAATTGAAAAAGTTTTAATAACCAGTTAATTATTTTAAAACGTAGGGCACTGCGCATTTTTTTAGGTTTGTTAGTTTAGAAACCTCACAATGTGCCCCATTTTCAATTTACTATTCAACAATTTTTGTAATACGTTATACCGAGTTCAGAGCAGCTCGTGGTTGAATAATAAAAGCCACACGGGTTGAGCTTCTTCAAAGTCGGTCCGTGGATAGGTGACGGAGTAACCATCTCTATTTCTACATACCTGTTATAGCATAAAATAAAGTCGCTTTCCGCGTCTGTCCGTTTCTTCGCTAACTTTAGTTAGCGAAGAAACGGACAGACCCGTTGCGTGGCGACCCGAACCGTTGCGTGGTTTACCACACAACGGTTTTTTTTAAGCATTGGATAAGCTTGCGTTTGACCATTATCTCACCTGATGATAGCGCATGATGTGGTCGAAGATGGAGCATGGTTGCTATCATCTTTAAGGCGCTATTAGCTGCCAATGACCTTGAGTGGTTAGCTTGCGTGTTCTGTGCTGAGCTCACGTAACGCGTCGTACGTCCACCCAGTAATAGGACTCGCCCATCAAGGAGCACTGTCCGAAATTAGACGCATTATTAATTTATTACACATAAAAGAGCAGGTATTATAATAAAACACTGAGACTAAATTATAAATAATTAAATGATCTTTATAATGGTGAAGGTTTCATAAAAATGTGCTTTATAGTTTTTGCATGATTCTCATTTTTTTATCCGCGTTAGACGTAACTTTACAAATTAATTACACTGTGTTATCAAAATATTATTTCAAATATTCTCAGATCAAATTACGACGGAAATTGTCTAGAGTAACATATATTTTTTTCAAAGAAATAAGACTAGTCGTTTAGACGTGATGTTCAAATAAAAACCATAAAAGTCGTATAACTGCACCTTAATACGACTCCAGTACTGTAGGTTTGCGCCAGTTCTCTTTTGCCAGGGAGAGCGGGGTGAGGCCCTTGTCCACAGCGACCACATCTCGATGCATACCCACGTCAGCTTTGAGGAAGTATTCCCTAAGGCTGCATACCTCGCGGTTGTGTAGGGTCTTAGCATTGAAGAAGCCACGACCCCCACATACAGTTTCACTAATACAGTGTGAGTCTTTATAATGTGCACATATCGAAACAATGCTTAATTTTATCGACGGAAGAAACAAACGAAAACGAAACGGTGTACCTAACTTTTAAACTGAATGATGTATCGCGATGAAACAAACTCCTTAAGAATGAAACAGATAGCTTTATAAATAAAATTACACTACGTTTTAAAAATAAAGTTCCAAATAGTCACCTATCATCTCATCTGCCTAGCCTTTTCCCAACTATCTTGGGGTCGGCTTCCAGTCTAACCGGATGCAGCTGAATACCAGTATTTCACATGGAGCGACTGCCTATCTGACCTCCACAACCCAGTAACTGGGAAATGCGATACCCTTTGGTAAGACTGAATGTCAGACTTTCGGGCTTCTGACGACCCGTAAAGACTGTCAAAGATGCACGATTGACAGCCGGGACCAACGGCTTAACGTGCTTTTTTTTTTTTTTTTTTGGGGGGTGGGAAATCATCCTATGACTTCTTCCGCTCTAGGGTGGAGCGGAAGGGTGTGTCAGACTCTTACTGACTAAAACCCACCCCTGTTCCTCCCTGCCTCGAGTGCCTGGGGGCGAGGTAACTCTTTCGAATTTATCCTCCACCCCCGGGCAGGCATCGGCCGTGGCAGGCCCCTTCCCTTGGCTGACAACTCTATGAGGCGCGCGTGGAACACTACGCGCCGTCGACTCTCGGGCCTGGTGCTGATCGGACGGCGAGTTACCCACTACTCGCCGTCCGCAGGCCCGGGTCTACGGTGGCCGGAGATCGTCTCGCGGCGTCCGAACCCCCTGGCGTCTCAGGCGGCGGTTGCGGCTGGGAGCGCTAGGGCGACTCGGCTGTGTTCGAGTCTCCCTAGCGTATGCCGCCTCCCTCTTCGCGAGCATTACTGCTTCGCAGAAGGAGGAGACGGCCTCCCATTCCCTCTCGCTCCGTACCATGGCCTGAACCAGGGCACGGTGCGAGAGGTCGCTGCCGCCTATCGCATCCACGAGGACACGGCGGTGCTCTGCCCAAGCGGGGCAAACCTCCACCGTATGCTCCACCGTGTCCACTGGGCGATCCTCGCAATGGAAACACCCGGGGGTCACCTCCGCCTTGATCCGACACAGGTACTTACCGAAACAGCCGTGTCCGGTGAGCACCTGCGTCAGGCGGAAGGTGAGGGTGCCGTGACGCCTCTCCAGCCACTCCTCAAAGAGGGGCACTACCGCCTCGATGGTGGCGTGCCCAGCGCTGGGTTGCGACAGTCGCTCTCTCCATGTCACCATGAGATCCTGCCGGAGCTCGGTCCGCCGAGGGCTTAACGTGCTTTCCGAGGCACGGAGGAGTCTCGATATGTAAAGATGGTCACCCATCCATGGACCAACCCCGCAAGCGTAGCTTAACCTGATGGATCGACCCGTGCGGCTGTTATTAATTTAGCCACGAGCTCCTCACTCACTCGTCACTTATCAACTGTACAAAAATTAATCTTTAATCCTACTATACAAACTGATGTAACAGTATAATATAAACTGCGGGGACAAAAAGGTCTACACAGGTAAAAGCTGTGTTTTCTTTTAATTAAACGGAGCGGTTTTCTCGTTCTAAAGTTTCTGTAACAAGAGCTTTGGAAACTAAACATATTTGAAGGGTTTTTGCATCTTTCTGTCTTAATAATAAAATAGTATAGTTTAATAAATAAAAAACATGCTTTATAATGACGTCATTTTATTTTTCTAATTCTTCTCGGCAAACCTTTTCATTTGATAGGTACTCATATCATGGGCATGGATAAAAAATAACTAGACCGCCATCTTTGGCGAAATGACGTTATTCTAAATCCAATATGGCGTCATATTGAATTTAGAATAACGTCATTTCGCTAACCATGCATTTATCGTCAAAACTAAACGTGTGTGAAAAATTTCAGCTCAATCGGAAACCGCAATATTATGTTGGATAGTATTCAGCCTACGTCTGGAATTGTCTACCACTTTACCACGTGACCTTTTATTGGAATCAAATGTAACAGCTCACAATTTTAGGACACATTAATATTAGTGTTTTAAACCAGTGGTGCTTGGCAACTGGGCTTACCCCAGTTTTAAATACCCCCTTTGTGCCTAGTGGCCTAGCTTTGTTTTTATTCCCGTTTGATTAGGAGGGAAGTGGAAATTATGTTTTTCTTACTCCTCCGCTGTCTTCTTTCTGTTTAATTTTGTTGCGGGACCCAAGACAGTGTAATCGTTTCTCTAGGACTCGAGCTTCATTGCCTCGGCGTTTTTTCTAGTGGTCGCCACTGTTGATTCTGGCTTACAGAAGTTACAGTGGTTTGGGAACAGTGTGGCGGGCTTTTCAATCGGAAACCAGGAAGTATGTCAAATTTAACTTCTATTTTTTTAGATTGTTCAGGCTTCGTTACAGATGAAGCTAAAATAAAAGCATGTTAAAATACAGAAACATGATTAAGATATTCTTTTCCATTCTTGTTCCCGCCATAATTCTTAATCAAAAGCCTAAAAAACCGGCCAAGTGCGTGTCGGACTTATTTAGGGTTCCGTACCAAATGACGTAATTATCAAAGATAAAATCTGATTTGTCAATTTAGTAGTATTTTTTAGTAAAATATACGTAATAATGAGTTACCTCGCCCCTGGGCATTCAGGGCAGCGAGGCACAGGGGTGGGTTTTAGTCAGTAAGAGTCTGACACGCCCTTCCGGTCCACCCTAGAGCGGAAGAAGTCATTGGATGATTTCCCAACCCCCCCAAAAAAAAATAATAATAATAAACATTATCATCAAATTTCAAGTTCATATGTTACATGGAACATTAAAAAATTCTTCCGAACAATTTTTTTGACTGACGATGGACAGATGAACACGTGAGTGACAGCAATAGGGCTCCGTATGAACCCTTCTGGTACGGAACCCTAAAAACACGGAAACAAAGGTCTATATTTACGAGACAGACTGGCTCTAGGTATGTATATAACGTAACATAAGCTATTTATTATTCATGTTTCGGAGCCGGTACTCACTACTCACTCAGCAACAATAACAAAACGTATCGCAAACACAAACAAACCTATACACAACAAATTTAAATATGTACCTACGTAATATGTATAATGAAACATTTGTACCTACACAATTTGTATTGTACACAGCTTGTTACCTATTTTATAAAGTAACGTTCTACTGTCACAATAGGGAACGTGCACGGCGTAGTCTGTGCCATCTAGTGGAGTAAATCCGCAACTTTTACACTTTTAAAACTTGTCATTGACATTTCCGTGCCTTATATGTATACACACATGCACCATGCACACATGCAGCACGCATAACGTAGACTGACATCTAGTGAGTGAAATCCGCAACTTTTACTGCATAAATACTTGACACTGATATTTATGTGCTGCCATCTATAGTTCTTGCACGCTCCCTATAGAAAAAAAAAAACCAAATGGTTTGGTTGGACCTCCAAATGGTTATGTACATAACCATTTGGAGGTTTGGGTGCAAGTTGGCAGACCTTGTCATGTAGGCGAAGCGCAACACACACACACACACACACACACAGAGAAGAAGCAGAACACGCTCAAGCTGATAGCGAGGTCGTATTGGAGCCTAGAAACTGCAAGGACAACTGCATGTCACAGATAATATAATACTAGCCCCATGTGTATCAAACGACATTTTCCAACACATTTATACGAAAATAATAAGTAGATAAAACTTCTTTTAAATAGTATTTTGTATCAAGATAATTGCTCTTCTCACTACTTTTAGATGAGGAGCTAGTGGCTAAAGTAATAACAGCCGCACGGGTCGATCCATTGAATGGGTGACCATCATTACATACCGAGACTCCTCCATGCCTCGGAAAGCACGTTAAGCCATTGGTCCCGGCTATTAATCGTGGATCTTTGACAGTCGTTACGGGTCATCAGAAGCCCGAAAGTCTGACAACCAGTCTTACCAAAGGGTATCGTGCGAAATAGATAATAGAAATACTCGCACCTACAATGATTTATTAATTCAGAACACATATTTTAAATGTTATTTTTTTGGTAATTGCTATGCTGAGATTGAAAAGAAACGCACACCTTCACACCTCATATACAGCATGTAACAAAAACCCTGTCCGATCCAATAAAGGCCTATTCCTGGTTTAACATATGTACTAAATAATAATAAATGAAGAATCGCCAAACACAAATGGCAGTAGGCAGGGCACATTGCTCGCAGAACAGACGGTCGATGGGGCCGAAAAGTTCTGGAGTGGCGACCACGTACCGAAAGACGCAGCGTTGGAAGGCCTCCAACAAGGTGGACGTGGTGAGGGTCGCGAGTAGCCGATGGTTGCGAGACGCACAGGACCGCTCATTGTGGCCACACTTGAAGGTAGTCTTGCGCATAGTAGTTCGCGACGAAGATCGTTGTTTAGGTCGCCGCTCCTAAACGAACAAGTTCGCTCTTCTAGTTCGTCAGCTCCCAGCTCGTATCAGAGGAAGGCAGATCGTTCGCTCGTTCTGATACTCCTCAGCTGTTACACGGGCACGCGACAAGATTATGGATTGCTGTACTTTTACCTACAATTTTTACACTCATCATCTTCCTGCCCTTATCCCTTGTTACTTGGGGTCGGCGCAACACGTTTTTTTCTTCCATTCTATCTGTCAGCCGTCACGCTATCACTAACTCCCTTTTCTTTTATATCACTCCTCACACAATCCATCCATCCATTCTTTAGGCTCCCTCTCCCTCTCCATCCATCCACATTTATATTCATAACTCTTTTAGTTACATGTGTTTCATCCCTCCGCTTTACATGACCATACCAAGATAAGCTGTTCCCTTTCAACTTTTCTGTGACTGACGCCACTTTTAAACTACCTCTAATGTACTAATTTCTCACTTTATCCATTCTCGTTACTCCACACATCTATCTCAACATTCTCATCTCAGCCACATGCAATCTTTTTTCATCCGTCTTTTTTACAGCCCAACATTCTGACAGGTTGACAGGTCTAATCACGGACTTATAGATTTTTCCCTTTAACTTAAGGGGCATCCGTCGGTCGCAAGTTGTGCCAGTGACCTGTCACCATTTCATCCATCCTGAGTTGATCCTGTGCGTTACGTCTGGGTCTATATCACCATCCTCCTGAACAAGCGACCCGAGGTATCGAAAATCGGAGCAGATCGATATAGGCGTTCCGTTGAGAACTACAGGCATAGGACTGGAGAGACCGCCGAAATCGCAAAACAATTCCGTTTTGGTTCTGCTCAATTTCAGGCCCACACTCTCCAGTCTTTGCCACCACGACTCCAATCTGCTCTAGACCTCTAAGCCGCTTTCGGCAACCAACACAATGTCATCAGCAAACAGCATATACCAGGGAGCCTCTTTCTGGATGTCCAACGTCAGAGCGTCCATTATCATCAGGAAGAGGTAAGGGCTGAGAGCCGACCCCTGGTGCAAACCGACCGCTACACTGAAACTGTCAGTTAGCACTTAGTGCCCACTGCAGACCGGACTTGGGTACTGCATCTACTGTACATCGCTCGGATCAACTGCACATACTTCCCAGGCACACCTTTCTCCTTAAGGGCCCACCACAACACCTCTTGAGGCACCCGGTCATGTGCATTTTCGAGGTCACTGAACACCATGTGCAAGTTTTTAGGCACAGCTCTGTATTTTTCGCACAGCTGGCGGATAGCGAAAATGGCATCCGTTGTACCCCGACCAGGCATAAAACCGAACTGGTTTTTTGAGATTTCACTCTCTTCTCTCAGCCACTTTTCAATAACTTTTTCCCATGCTTTCATACTATGTGATATTAGCTTTATTTATCTATAGTTGTTGCACTCCAGCACATCACCTTTGTTCTTGAAGATGGGCACCAACGAACTTTTGCACCATTCATCAGGTATGGCTTCTTCCAGCAACAACTTTGTTCTTCCCCGTAATGACTTCCACACTTCAATTGGTATTCCGTCTGGACCAATTGCCTTACCATTCTTTATTCCATTCACTGCTATTCTCACTTCATCCACACTGACCATTCTCACTAACCCCTCATTCATTGGTTTACAATTTTTACACTATAAACAGCAAAAACCTCGGTGACGAACTATCGAACTATGGAGCGGGGAATGACGGAACTAGCTCGCGTAGTTCATCTGTGGGAGCGCTCTTACGACCTAGTTCGTTCGCGAACTACACAAGACTACTTGGGGAGAGCTATGTCAGTGGACGTCTTTCGGCGGGATGATTAATTTATTCAGGTAAATAACGTTATTTTCCTGAATAAATTTTACGTAACTTTACTTACTTTAACTAACGTTACGTAAATAACTTTTCACGTCTTCCCATAACACAGTATCTGATGATACCTTTCCTCTTAATGTGCATTGTATCATAGTAAGCCCAGTATCAATAATCATCCTGCCAATTAAAGATAAGTTCAATATGTTTGGGGTTTTGCCAGAACTGACCATTGTTTGGGCTTGCGAGGACACAAGATCTATAATAGAACAGCGGAATTACCTCGTCTTACGTCATTATAGTAATGAACAGTGTCTTTGTTTAAAGGACAAGCATCGCTATTGACCTATTTGTTACAATGTTGCTGTTTTAACCTGACTGAACCAGAAGAAGACTAATTAATGTTTTTTGAGAGTATTAATGTGACTATGTCTATTTTTTGGCACGTCCTGTAGTCTCGACTGGATGGATTTTAACAAAGTGAGAGGCTAAAACAATTTTGAAAAAATAAAACTTAATTTCATTGGTTGTGGATGGTTTTTAGGGTCCCGTAGTCTTAAAAAGGACAAGGAACCCTTATAGTTTGGGTCTGTCCGTCTGTCCGTCCGAGGCAAAGTTAAGAGACTGTTTGTATTTGTACTAGAAAGCTACATTAATCATATTTTGAAAATAGATTTTTTTTTGTGTAAAGTGGGAATGATTTTTTCTCGCCAATCCCGTAGTGTGACGTATCATTAGATAGGTCTTTCAAAACCATTGCGGGGTTGGAAAGACTATTTTTCGATTCAGTGATTCGTTTGCGAAGTATTTAACTTTAAAGTGATATTTTTTGTTAGAGTCGAGCGTCCTCCCCTATGCCTAGGGGTAGTGAACAAATTCGTAACAGAGTTAGGTACCGCTCCCCTAAGCACTAAGGCAGGGAAGGAACAGGGGTGGGTTTTAGTCAGTAAGAGTCTGACACGCTCTTCTGCTCCATTCAGAGCGGGAGATGTCATTGGATGATTTCCCAACACAGAAAAAAAAGCGTGTTCCCCTCCCTAAAAGCTAAACTTAGCTTGAGAAATCTGAAAAATATCGAAATTGTATTACGAGTATATATAACGAACTTTGAAGGAAAACTATCACGGCTAAGTTACCTCTGTTAGTTTAAGAGTAATAGTCACCCAACTTATAAAATGTACCTAGTTGGAAAATTTCGTACAAACACAAAATCCTTAGAAAAAAATACTAATGTAAAATTTTGGAAAATAAAATCTTTTTTTTTCTTTTTTAATTTAAACGCTGTTTTTTATACTGTGAACTCAGTCAATATGTTCATAGTTACAACGGGCGACTACGGAATTCTACATTGCGCGTGGCCCGACACTCACTTGGTCGTTTTTTTTTTATGTGATATGGTAAATTCAAATATCAAAATAAAGGGCTTGAAGAGGCTATTTCAAAAATAGAACCGACTTCCAAAAAAAGTGCAAAATAACTTTAATTTCGGAAGTCGGTGTTCCTGTTTTGTGTCTTCGTTTTTTGACACCGACTTCCGAAATTAAAGTTATTTTGCACTTTTTTTGGAAGTCGGTTCTATTTTTTTGTAAAAAAGTTTTTTATTTTTCACTTTTTAGCTGTGGTTCCCCATTAAACTGTGTTAACAATTCATAAACACGATAGCAGCAATCGCGGTTGATTTGCTGTCAATTTTTGAAGAGTTCCGTTGTCTGTCTCCGAAACCCATCATCAGATCTTTTTGAAACATTTCGGAATAAACCCCTCTTGAACAAAAAAGAATTTTGTAAATCCGTCAATATATGACGGAGTTATGCCCGAACATACATAAAAAAAAAAAATACAATCATCTGAATTGATAACCTCCTCCTTTTTCGAAGTCGGTTAAAAATGGAACTCATTAAAATCAAATAAATTGAATATTTTCAAAAAACTGCATCAGACTGCTTGAAAACTAACTTGTACCAATGTAACTTTTTATATCTTTTTGCAGTCGGGTTTTTTTTTTGTATTATCGTTTATACCTCTTAGGCACTGAAACGCACCGGTGAGTTTGACAAAAAAAAAATTATTTAAGTGAACAAAAAAAATCGGCTGTCAACCCGGGTTGTCGTCGGGGTTCAATTTAACAACCCGGGTTTGTCCGCTGGGGCTGAAGGGAATCTAAGCGTACAGTTACAGTCATAGCAGGCCGCAGAGCATGCATTTCAATAAAAGAAGGTCTCCAGCTCAAATCTGTTGAAAAATTTCTATGAAATCGCGTTGCTGGCTCGTACCCCAATTTATTAGGGTTCCGTACCCGAAGGGTCTAAACCGAACCCTATTGCTTTCACTCACGTGTCCGGCTGTCCGTCTATCCGTCTGTCCGTCGTCTGTCACACAGGTTTTACAGCCAAACGGTTGGATCTACAGTCTTCAAATTTTCTCAGTATAAACATCTTATTGAGACCCAAAGCCATAAAAATTGTCAGAAATACATTTGGTACGGAACCCTAAATGTGCGAATTCGACACAAACTTGGCTGGTTTTTCATAAACTAGTGACCCACTCCGGCTTCGCACGGGTGCAAATTATATACACAAACCTTACATGTTTATGGCTCTCTCTATTAGTGAAAACCGTATTATGTGGTTTAGAAGGAGTAAACGTTGAATCAAACAGACATGTAAAGAGACTTCGCTTTACACTACGAGTATGTAGAGATAGTAAAGAATAAATCGATGCTTTCCTAGAAGAATCAGTGTAAATATTTTAATCAATGTAAATATCTTAATCAATGTTTTGTTTCCATTAACCCATTTTTTTGGAGGGGTGGAAATCATCCAATGACTTCTCCTGCTCTGGGTGGAGCGCAAGGGCGTGTCCTTCGCCTGTGCCAAGGGCTGCGGTAACTCTCTTTCGAATTTATCTGCGACAGGCAAGTCCGCAATTAGACCGATCTACTGCATGGATCAGAATGTTGGGCTGTGAAAAAGACGGATGAAAAAAGATTGCATGCGGCGGAGATGAGAACGAGAATGGATAAAGTGACAAATGAGTACATTAGAGGTAGTTTAAAAGTGGCGTCAGTCACAGAAAAGTTGAAAGGGAACAGCTTATCTTGGTATGGTCATGTGAAGAGGAGAGGTGAAACACATGTAACCAAAAGAGTTATGAATATAAATGTAAATGGATATAGAGGGAGAAGGAGGTCAAATAAAAGATGAATGGATTGTGTGAGGAGTGACATGAAAGAAAAGGGAGTTATCTTTACTAGAGCACAGAGTTTCTGCCCATCATCCAATATATATTTCCAGACTTGTGTTTGACCTGGTCCCGTTTTACTTTAATGTGGTTTTTCCATTTTAAGCGTCTATCCAGGTGAAACCGAGGTATTTCAGGTTTGTGGCAAGATGTTATCCATTAAACGAACCGGAGCGTAGTCTTGTTTTCTTAGACTAAATGTTATGTAATTGGATTTCTGAGTACTAGCTTTAATTCGCCATTTTCGGAGCCAATCTGAAGTAGCATCAAGAAGGCGTTGTAACTTTTCACTTGCAGCAGTGGGGTATTCGTCCACAGCCAGAAGCGCAATATCGTCAGCATAGGTGGCAACTGTAACATCATCTGAGACTGGGAGATCTGATGTGTAGAGGTTATACAAGACTGGTCCAAGTACCGAGCCTTGGGGTATACCAGCTGCAATAGGAAACAGAGATGATCTGGCATCCCTTTGCTTGTCTTGAAATAGTCTATCGGAGAGATAGGACTCCAAAATGTGAAACACTGAGTGTAGCCATTTCTCCTTAATTTTGCAAAGCAGTCCTTTGTGCCAGACCCGATCAAAGGCCTGATGTACGTCCAAGAAAGCGGCAGAGCAGTATCTTATGTTCTCGAGACATTGTCTGATAGTATGGTACACACGATGTACCTGTTCTGTGGTCGAGTGTGCCTTACGGAAGCCAAATTGGTGACTGGGGACGATGTCGTGCTCATTTATTAATTCACTCAGTCTTTTGAGAAAAATCCTTTCCCATAGTTTTGAAAGAGTTGGAGTAAGGCTTATAGGTCGATATGAAGAGCACTCGTGTGCGGGTTTACCGTCTTTATGAACCACAACTATTTCTGAAAACTTCCATAATTTTGGAAAGTAAGTGGCATTAAAAAGACAGGTCAGAAACGTAATACAGTTTCTTGGAAGCTCCTTTAGGATTCGTGGGGTAATTAGGTCAAAACCAGGTGTCATTCTAGGATAAAGAAATTTAATTTCTCTTGAGATTTCTCTAGGGTCGCCTAGCTGGCTTGATCGGAAGACAGTTTTCATATTGGTTGAATATGGAGTATAGATCTGTATCTTGGTCATCACCCTCATTTGGTGTAAACACTTCAGCTATAATTATGTGTAGCAAAGGCCTCTGATTTTTAACTGATTTTCGAAAAAGGAGGAGGTTCTATGTTCGACTGTATGTATGTTCGAATGTAATGTACTGCCGAGGTGGTCCCATATAAATTTTATCGAAATTGCTTTTGAGAAACTGAACAAAAACGAAAAATACTCGTACTGAAATGACGTTTTGGTTTTCTCTTCTCCAATTACGAGTATGTTTAAATTCCACGTTCCATGTTATTGGGATTTTTAGTGTTGGTGTATAACAACTAAAAAGTGAAAAATAAAAAACTTTTTTTTTCAAAAACAACAACCGACTTCCAAAAAATAAAATACACTAAAAAATAAAAAATAAAAATAACGAAGAAAAAAAACAAACACCGACTTCCAAAATTATTGTTATTCTCTTAATTTTTAGTGTATTTTCTATTTTGGAAGTCGGTTGTTTTTTTTTTAAGTTTTTGTTTATCAGTTCGTGCCCAGGATGACTGACATTTTATGGGATGGCAAGGCCGTTGGGGCGCATTTAAATGTTTGGCGGCCTTCCACAATGAGTGTTCACCGCGTGCAGATGCCGACTTCAATTTAAGGCTGTTATTTTTATGTTCCTCCAGAGTTGATTTTAAATCTTTTATTGCCTTATTGAGTATGGTCTTGTCTGCCTGGTGCCGCGATTGCTGCCAGATGCGTCTGAGGCGCCGTTTCTCGGTTATTTTATTTCTAATTTCTGTGGACAGAATTATTGTGGGATTGGTGGCTATGTTAGTTGATGGTGTATTTTCCCATGCTGCTACCTGAATAGTGTTTGTGATGTATTTGCAGGCCTCCTCTATGTCTTCGGGTGTTTTCATTGGGATTCGCAGGTTGATATGGTCATCAAGGTATACCTTGATGACCATATCAAACTGACTGGGAAGTCCCCAGTCAGTTTGCCCACTGTGCAGCAATGCAGGACCTTCACGGCTCATCACAGTCGAGGCACACACACACAAAGACAAACTCAAAATATTTTATTTTCAGCTTAAATTATTAAGTAAGTACCCGCAAACTCTGAAAGTTCTAAAATTTCAGCAGTTTTCACATAACACGGTCCGGACCGGACCGTCCCTCCGGCTCGTACAATTTATAATGTAGTGGTCACTTTTATTACAGCGTTAATGACTAAGTTAGGAGTTTAGAAGTTTCGTGAACTTTTGTATACTGTCGGTAGCGTAATTGGTTGGATACAAATTGAATTTTAATATTCTTCAATAGTTAAAAAAAAACAAAAAAACTCGCTAATAACTGGTGGTCACTTATCTGCCTTACCCTTCGGTAAATACAGGAGTGGTGTTATTAACCAACCACAAAAAAAAGAGGAGGTTCTCAATTCGACTGTATTTTTTTTAGCTGTGTTACGTTACCTCAGGACTTTTTTTTATTTAATAATTGGTGCTTCTCATGTGGTCCCATTTCTATTTAGTGAACATCTGATGAAGAACTTCGGAGGTACATGATGGAACTCTTCAATACATGGTAGGGATATAGGACTAGGACATAGGGAATATGCATGATATTTTTTTATTTGTTCAATTGAAGACTTATAAACTATAGTGAACAAAAAATTCTTTCATATTTATATGAAGGAATTTTCAAAATTTCATCATCAGCGACGAAGTTATGAAGCTTTAAAGTTGATAATTAGATAGAGAAGTTCGACGTGTTCTTTGACGTCAAAGGACATGACGCTCATACAACTGCCATAGAAAACAGCCTTTTCGAGAGAGGGACAGATATACTTAGTTAAAATTGTTATATCTCGTTTAATTTTAGATCAATTTTGATTCTGCTTTCACTGTTCGTCCTTTCATCGATAAACCTTTTTTTATGCATAATCCCTGTTGCAATGTATTTTTATTGTTTACACCATTTTACATAACATCACGCTGATAGGCTTTGAAGGGGTACACAGATTTGTACAGTTCTCCCTGATATACGAGTACACCCCGATTTCGTCAATTATGTTCAAATTCCATATTTTTGGGGCTATCGACAACAACTAAAAAGTGGAAAATAAAAAACGAAGTCGGTTGTACTTTTTTGTATATGTACCTAATTGTGTTCATTCACGTCACAACGCGAAATGCGTCAACATACAAAAACGATGACAACAAAACAAAATGAAAATGTCGAAAATGAAATATCTCAAACAACACACCCAAACTTTATCTTTGCAGCACATTTCACAAATACCAGTCTGGCTCGGTGACCCTCAGCGGGCACATAAACTTGGTACAGCAACAACATTTACTACTTCACTAATTACAATGAAACATGTAACCCCGAGACTTCTATAAATAATAGAGATTTATTGGTTTAAAATGGGAGTTTTTTAAACCTAATAAATAAACTGAGACGTGGCACACCCTGTAACGTTTATAGCGGTCTAACTTTTTCACGCAGCTTTTCTCCCGTCGCCTATACTATAGGAACCGAGAAAGCCAATATGGTTGCGTCAGCGAATGCTGTTGCCATCGGCGTCGCTGAATACTTTTTTATTCTTTTTTTTACGTTTGATAGGCATGCGTTTGACCACTATCTCACCTGATGGTAAGCGATGATGTGGTCGAAGAAGGAGCATGCTTGCCTAGAAGTAACTATTCACTCTTGACTTAAAGACTCCCAGGTTGTAGCTATCAGGAAACACAGACTCCGGCTGGGAATTCCACTCCCTAGCTGTACGCACAATGAATATGTTCTCAAAACGTTTTGTGCGTGTGGGTTCCCATGTTCACCATGTACCGGTCGCGCGTCGCCGTACCTCTTGTGGTCCGATGATGGAACGGGCTTGGCAGAATTAAATTATGCAATTCCGTCGCATACTCGCCAAAATGCAACCGATTGAAAACCGACAGGCTAGCAACTCGGCGTTGATGCTCAAGACTTTGGAGCTTCGACTCAACGAGCTTATCATTGCCGATGATCCTCTTGGCGCGCAATACTGAGCCAATCACTTTATTTAACTACTAAATTTGCCATCGATACGCTAAGAAGAAAAAGTCCGAGGTTGCTCGTAAGAGCGCACCGGTCCACACCACCAACCACCGGTGCGTACCGGTGGCGTCAAGAAGCACCATCGCTACAGGTCCGACACTGCAGCTCTCCGTGAGATTCATCACTACCAGAATAGTACCGAACTGCTGATTCACAACTTTCCGTTCCAGCGTCTTGTGCGTGAGCTCGCTTCAAGACCGATTTCCGTTTCTAGAGTTTCGTGTGATGTTGTAACTATCATGCCCAAAGACATTTAATGCCACAGCGAACTTCACAACAAACGTCGTCGGTTTTCTTAGCCTCTGATATTCGGCGGTCTTCTTCTGAGCATATTTATGACAAAATGTTCTCATTCCCACTAAAGTGTTCCACTATAATCAATTCAATTTAAGTAATCGGGTCTGTACTGCCAGGAATTACCTTTTCATCATCACCGTCAGCCTACATCTGTCCACTACAGGACATAAACCTCTCCATTCTCTAACCACATACCATTTATCGTTCGCAACTCTCATCCAGCTACTGCCATGCTACCCTGCGAAGATCGTCGCTCCACGGTCTCTTGACTCAAGAACCTTAAGGGCAATAGAGAGGGCTGTCCTCGGAGTTTCATTGCGATATCAAATCAGGAATGATGATATCGGCAAGAGAACCCAGGTTACTGACATAGCCCGAAGAATCGCCAAACTGAAGTGACAGTGGGCAGGGCACATAGGTCACAGAACAGATGGTTCATAGGTTCGAAAAGTTCTGGAGTGGCGACCGAGTACCGGAAGACGCAGCGTTAGAAGGCCTCCCACTAGGTGGACCGATAACCTAGTGAGGGTCGTGAGTAGCCGATGGATGCGAAATGCATAGGACCGGTCGTTGTGGTGACACTTGGGAGAGGCCTATGTCCAGCAGTGGACGTTTTTCGGCTGGAGTGATGATGATGATGACTCAAGAACATGAAAGTTAATGGTCATCGGTTCTATGGTTTCCAAACCTTAGGATTACCTTTAACAGTCTTATAAACAAACAAATAATATTATCACATTATAAATAGCAAATTTTGCTATATTGTGCGTTGGCAATCCAGTTAACGTTTGACCCTGAATCAGATGTAATTACACTGCTTATGAAGGCAAAAGTAGCAAAAACGGCCGTTTCTGATATTTTTGCCTACTACTTTGGATACGAGACATTCTGAGACCTGTTTTAACAACGTAAAAATACTTTATCTTCTTTGTAACAAAAGTGACGTTGGATTCTTTAATATTTATTTTTTGTGCTATGCTACGATTTTTTATTTAATGAGGGCGCCACTTGGCGGTAGTAGACCCTTAAGACACGAACAATTCACAATCACCAGAAACAACGTTTCATAATACCTTATTGGCGATTTACGAATCACGTTCAAATCACCAAAAATTGCCATACCACCAATACCATAAAAACTTTTTTACAAAAAAATAGAACCGACTTCCAAAAAAAGTGCAAAATAACTTTAATTTCGGAAGTCGGTGTTCCTGTTTTGTGTCTTCGTTTTTTGACACCGACTTCCGAAATTAAAGTTATTTTGCACTTTTTTTGGAAGTCGGTTCTATTTTTTTGTAAAAAAGTTTTTTATTTTTCACTTTGTTTTAACAATTCATAGACATACGATAGCAGCAATCGCGGTTGATTTGCTGTCAATTTTTGAAGAGTTCCGTTGTCTGTCTCCGAAACCCATCATCAGATCTTTTTTAAATTTAAATGGGACCATTTCGGCATAAACCCCTTTCGAACAAAAAAAGAATTTTGCAAATCCGTCAATATATGACGGAGTTATGCCCGAACATACATAAAAAAAAAAAAAAAAAAAAAAATACAAACATCCGAATTGATAACCTCCTCCTTTTTCGAAGTCGGTTAAAAATACTTTATCGTCTTTGTATCAAACGTGACGTTGGATTCTTTAATATTTATTTTCTAGGCTATGCTACGATTTTTTTATTCAATGAGGGCGCCACTTGGCCGGTAGTAGACCCTTAATAACTTGGAATTAATGTTCCTAATAAATTAAAAAAATAATTGCGACTTTAACCTTCAATTTCTCCAGAACCAGTGGATTCCCAGGTATGTAGTAGTAGTGGAAAAAATGATCCAAATAATGGGTAGAATATGTGGCTTTCGGCTTCGGAAACTGTCTTTTTAAAACTCAAACAATCAGAATCAACAATAGATTAGCCCCGAAAGTGATAATTATAATCGTTTGCAGTACAAAGCCAATCAAGGTGTCGAACAACCACCTCCGAATGAACACGGTGCAGTATGGCAAATATTCAGTGTAGGTAATTACTGTTTGTGGTTGTGGGTGCCATGTGGTCTGGCAGAGAATGAGGACACGCTCCCTGTGAATGTAGACTTTCGTAGTTGTATTGTATTAGTGACAGTCAAAACTGTATGTATGTTTTTATTTTATTTTATGTATGCCCACCGATTTATTTGTCAATTTTCAAAATTATATTATATATAATTATAATATATATTTTATAATATTATTATTTAAAATTATAATTATAATTAATAATAAAATAAAATATAATATATATATTTTATTGAAATATATATATGAAAGAATAAACTCCAGAGGTGGTCCATATAAATTTTATCGAAATTGCTTCAGCGCTTTTCGAAAAAATCAATAAAAACAAAAAATATAGATGAGAATTAGATGACGTTTTGGTTTCTTTCAATTACGATGTTCAAATTCCATGTTCCATGTTAACAGTCTGTTATCAATTCGGGCGTAACTTAAATATTTAGTTTTATTTCTGTGGTTTCATAACAAAAAAGTGAAAAAAAAAACTTTTTTGCCAAAAATACAATACAATAAAGTTATTTTAACATTTTAATGTATTGTCTTTATTGGAAGTCGGTTGTACTTTTTCGACAACCGTTATCGCTGTCAGTTTTTCTAGAGATTCATCATCGTCATCATTTCAGCCGAATGACGTTCCTGACGACAGCTGGTGACACCTGGTGACAGGACTTCTAACGCTACGTCTTCCGGTAAACAGTTGCCCCTTCTGAACCTTTCATACCATAGCCCTCTCCATTGCCCTTTGGGTGACTTTAAGCCTTCTGATGAGGACCATTGTGAGCTATGAAGGCGTTTCAGTGCCACATGTCATCACTGGCAACACGCACTCATAAACTTTCAGAGATTACTTTATACAAACTGACATTCAAAAAATTTAACATCTTTGCTATTGCTGTTTTTACTGAAACCCAATCATAATAACATTACGTATTAAAATTGGCATAATAAATATCATGAAACAAAATGAAATTCATTATCTCAAACTCGGCATTGCATGCCCTGGCTTACTGCTATTTAATCCGTCAGGCCCCTCGCGTCTCCTTAAGGAGATGCTACAATAGGTTTTTAATTGTGTCTGCTAATGAGGGGCTTGACGGGTCCACACCTATGAAATCAGCGTTTTGTATGAAGAATTTTAAAGAAGTTGCATTTACCATACTAACATTTTCTTAGTTTTTTTACTATTGGCAGTTGTCTATGATGGTCATTATTGATATAATATCAAGCAATTGATCATCATCTTCCTGCCCTTATCCCATGTTACTTGGGGTCTGCGCAACACGTTTTTTTCTTCCATTCAGTTCTGTCAGCCGTCACGCTATCACTAACTCCCTTTTCTATCATATCACTCCTCACACAATCCATCCATCTTTTCATTGGCCTCCCTCTCCCTCTCCATCCATCCACATTTATATTCATAACTCAAGCAATTGATGAATATTTTAATTCATAGAGGTTCTCTATTTGTGAGAAAAAAACGCCAATTTCATATGTATTTAAACGATAGCCATGCACTCATGCTTTCAACGATAACTGTTAACGAGTTACAGGGCGGTTAGATCAATCGATACTGCTAAAATTAGATGTGGTTCAGTTGTGAGTTTTAAAGCCAATGTTTCATAGCTATTCATACAATGATTGGATTGCTAAAAATAATGATATGATTCGGAGTAGTACGTATTCTTTTTCTTCTCGCGTGTTGGCAAATTGAAAGAAAATAAGTTAATAGTTAAAAACAATTTTTCACAATCTAGTTGAATATCAAAGTGGAAGAGTGGAGAGGTAAAAGAGGCCAAAGAAAAAATAGACGGACTGTGTGAGGAATTATATGAAAGAAAAGGGAGCATGACGTTGATGATGATGAGTAGGTACCAAGTTTGTCAATACACCAACGGTTTTCTGAAATAACATACACCAGAAGGCAGTACTGAGGCGTCAGATCCAGACCCCTGTCAAAACACTTGAGAAAAACTGACATTACCTAAAATGACGTCAACGTCATGTCTACGTCATTCTGTTTCGTTTTCAAAGTATAAGACCAGTCGCCTAAAGGATGATTCACGTTACACCGTGGCGCCGGGGCACGGTCACAGATTGTAGCAAACATTTTGTATGAAGTGATTTATGCTAGACCGTGCCCCGGCCGGGGCACGGCGTCGAAATGTCGGTGGCAATTGTTTTCAGGCCGGGGCACGGCCCAGTGGCGACACGGTGTGACATGAACGTATGCACCGGGCCCGGACGTGCCCCGGCCGGGAAACAATTGCCGGTCAAACAATCGCACGGTCAAACATCTATAATATACTTTTTGTGTGAAATGATTCATGCTTGGCCCGGTGACGACACGGTGGCAGCCCGGTGTAGCATGAATGACTAGCCCGGCCGGCGCACGATGGACGTGCCCCGGCCGGGGCACGGCCCGGTGGCGACACGGTGTAACGTGAATCATCCTAAGTGCTGCCAACAAGTGGCATCTGAAAACCCTCAATTGCACTATCCTGCTGAAAATACCTACATACGCACTGCTTACGCGTACTTTTCGTGGCGATAGCTTTATTGGCGTGCAAAAATAAAACTAAAATAAATGAATATCGAATTTATTAGTGACAAGACATTACAAACCATATGTAACTACTACGCAAGCCGTAATGCCTCTTAAATAAACACAATTAATGTCTGAAATCGTATAAACGTTTCTAACAGTTTTTATAACGCAGCAGTTTGCTACATTTGTTTTTATTAAATCGTATTGGAATGTGATTGGGCTGTAATAATTGTAGGCTAATTTTCCTGTTGATTTTTGCAGCATATTCTTACTGTAGTCCCGGAAGAAAACGTTGCAAAAATCAATAGGGAAAATATACACACACCGTAAATATCTAATTCTGAAGGACCTTGCAATGTTTGCTACACTGAAAAGTCGTAAAGGATGACTCTCATATCGGATTCATTGTTCAGCATTCGTTTTAATCAACAGGAGCCTAAGTACACCTTCCGCCTGACGCAGGTCCTCACCGGACACGGCTGTTTCGGGAGGTTCCTGTTCCGGATCAAGCGGGAGGTGACCCCCGGGTGTTTCCACTGCGAGGATCGCCCAGAGGACACGGTGGAGCATACGGTGGAGGTTTGCCCCGCTTGGGCAGAGCACCGCCGTGTCCTCGTGGATGCGATATGCGGCAGCGACCTCTCGCGCCCTGCCCTGGTTCAGGCCATCGTACGGAGCGAGAGGAAATGGGAAGCCATCTCCTCCTTCTGCGAAGCAGTAATGCTCGCGAAGGCGGAGGCGGGACGCGTGAGGGAGCATCAACAACGGAGTCGCCCTCACGCTCTCAGCAGCAGCCGCCTCAGAAGACCTCTGGGACTTCCGGCGCCGCGAGACGATCTCCGGCCACCGTAGACCCGGGCCTGCGGACGGCGAGTAATGGGTAGCTCGCCGTCCGATCAGCACCAGGCCCGAGTGTCGACGGCGCGTAGTGTTCCACGCGCGCCTCAAAGAGATGTCAGCATTAAGGACGGGGCCCATCAAGGCCGATGCCTGCCCGGGGGTTGAGGATAAATTCGAAACAGAGTTACCTCGCCCCTGGGCACTCAAAGCAGGAAGGAACAGGGGTTTTAGTCAGTAAGAGTCTGACACGCCCTCCCGCTCCACCCAGAGCGGGAGAAGTCATTGGACGATTTCCCACCCCACAAAAAAAAAAAAAAAAGGAGCTCAAGTAACAGATCAAAGCAGTATAACGTCTGACATAGAGCATTTCTGTATCGATTTCACATTTTGAGTTATATTAATAGTGGCATTACAACCGTTGATATGGCTACTGTAATTTTTATTTGGGCACAAATTATACGGCTTTAAATCCTAAATAGGTTCACAATAGTTGATTAATTGCATTACAGGCACATTATATAGGGTGTAAAAAGACACATCACAAAGCATACATTGTTTGACATACAGTATGCAAACTATGCATACTGTATGTCTAACAAAGTAGCTTTGCGCATAAATTATTGCTGAGAATCGACTTTTATTTTAGGTGGTATGAAATAAAAAAAACTATTATTGAGCGCAATGTAACGCGAACCCAGGCAAGTGGAGTTAAACCCCACCCCTTCGCTCTAAGCCACGTAAGTACTTGTTTGGATACGTTTGATATACATTGTGTTTTTGTAACTGCAAATGCGTAATTTCGAAAAAAAATATTGAAAATCCAGGTAATATTTGTTGGGAAAAAAGTTTAGTAATAACACTTGGAATTCATTTTCTTAAAAAAGTTGATTTTGTTGTTGAAGTTGATTGCGAATTTGACCTTCAATATCTACAGAACCAGTGGATTCCCAGGTATGGTCTAGTGGAAAAAAAATATCCAAATAATGGGTAGAATATGTGGCTTCCAGTTTCGGAAAGTGTCTTTTTACACCCGATATTAGCATTGTTGTGTTCGAAGAACACACAACACACACACACACACACACACACACACACACACACACACACATCGACATCTATGACGCTACAAACGAACTAAAACAGCAAAAACCTACATCGCGCAAGCAGAGTTCTCCGCGCGATTTAAACAAATACAACAGCCCGAAATCAACTATTGGGCAGTTGCCCGGACCAGACACAGCACCCCGTCTGGTCGGAGGATCCTCCTTTTTCAACGGAGGTTTACGGGATGTTATACCCTGTTCCGCATACCTCCACAAAGGTATCAATCGCATTAAAGGAGCATTATTACGGTCAATGAAGTTGCCAATCGCTTTAGAGAAGCATTATACTAGCAATATTATTGATAATAAAGATGTTAATTGCATTACAAAAGCATTAGACTAGCATTAGAATGTAGTGTAACGGAAAGGTGTGGTCATATGTTAAGAACTGCTTTTACCGGTGGATATGGACAACTTTCTTTAAGGAAGTCATTGGAAATTCTCAAAAAATAAATTATACCTCCATACAAATTTGGCCCAGCTGATGATAAGGAACTTTGTATGGCAAGGCGTTTTTTTTTTGGAATTTACTATGACTTCCTTAGAGCAAATTGTTCATCTGCGTACAAGCAGTTTATAAAATATGAACGCACCTTTCCGTTACATTGTTTATTCACTGATGGATTGGGGAACGCAGTATGATGCTGCGAGTTGACAGGAGCCATAAATTACAACACTACACAAAGTTGATAGTTGATACAGAGAGCTGCAAAGAGTATGTTCTTGAGAATACATCAGTTATCCTTTAACAACCTCAACGTATTATAATACTTATGTCATCTACATAACATAACATAATCAGGCTTAATTTTCCCACTGCTGGGACTCAGGCCTCCTCACTTGGAGAGGCAAAGGGCCGTAATCCACGTGGGCCCAGTGCGGGTTGGTGGATGTCACATGTCATCGATTGTTTTGTTCTAGGACATATTTCCTCACGATATTTTCCTTCACCATTTTGAGAGCAGTGATGATGAAATAAGTTACACAAAGTAAGGCACCTGCCTATTTTTGTGGGGGTGGGAAATCTTCCAATAACTTCTTTCGCTCTGGGTGGAGCTGGAGGGCGTGTCAGACTTTTACTGATTAAAACCCACCTCTGTTCCTTCCTTGCCTGAGTACCCAGGGGCGCGGTAACTCTGTTTAGAATTTATCCGCGAGCCAAGGCCTGTGTTTGAATCCACGACCTACAACACGTAAGTTGGGACCGTTGCTACTGGGCAACCTCTGCTCTTCGCAATATCATCTCAACCTACCTCGCCTTTTCCCAACCATCTTGGGGTCGACTTCCAGTCTAACCGGATGCAGCTGAATACCAGTATTTAACATGGAGCAGTCGCTCCAGTAAAATACACAACAGAGAGCAGTCACCAGTAACGAGGCTGCTGGACACGACGAGGCTGCTCCACAGCCCCGTTACTGGGTAATACGATACCCCTTGGTAAGACTGGTTGTCAGACTTTCGGGCTTCTGACTACCCATAACGACTATCAAAGATCCACGATTGACCGGGACCAACGGCTAAACGTGTTTTCCGAGGTACGGAGAAGTCTCAATATGTAAAGATGGTAACCCATCCATGGACCAACCCCGGCAAGTGTAGCTTAACCTGATGGATCAACGCATGCGGCTGTTATTGCCGCATTGCTGTTATATCTTCTAATTCTTTATTCAGTTTTTTCAGGCCGTGGGCTTCGGAAATTTCGTTATTTGTTCTTACTCCTATGCTATTCTTTTCTGATTAATTTCGTTGCGCGACTCAATGCAGTTTAATAATTTCTCCGAAACTGCGTTTTACTGGTGATTGCCTCTGTTGATTCTGGCTTTCAGGAGTTGCAGCGGTTGGGCAATAGTGTGATGGGCTTGTTAAAATAAAAACATTTATTTCAAAGTTTTTCTGTTTTACATTTATGTTTATGTTAAGATAACACATTTATTATAATATCTAATTAAAATAGCTAATTAAACTAATAAATAACTTAATAAATAAAATATGTACAAGAGGCATAAAAAATCCGGTAGTGGTAAAGCTCATTGGGCATCAAAAAATTCGTCTACCTCGCTGTCAATGGGAAAAGTGCCCAGAACGCTGGCAGCATTAAAAATAAATAAAAAATAAATAAAAACAATAAAAACACTTATTTCGTGGGGAATTGAAATACTTGTACATGTGAAGATGCAGTCCTGATAAATAACTTACCGATTTATCAAAAGCCTATGAAGAAATTTTTGATACTAAAATTAGCCACGCTCTTAGTCAGAAGAATTCGTTCATAAAACTTGTTATTGAAAACGAGACTAACCTTGATATTGAAAATTATGTGTCTAAATAAAACGAATGATATAATAAGTATTACATACTAAAAATAGTTTATTTATTTTGGAAAACAATTGCTGTTTTATGTATCTTGTAACGATTGTAGTTTTATTTTTTATTTTATGTTACATTTATGTGTTTTAAATGTTTAAATAAACGTATTTAGAGGTCGTCCGGGATAAATGTGGGTAACGAGATTGTGTTTACTTATTCCAGATAGTTGTACAATCTAAACTTATTAGATTAATAAAGGTGTGAAATCGTTGGTTTTTTTCATTCATCATTTCAGCCGAAGGATGTCCACTGCTGGACATAGAAGTCCCCCAAGTGTCCCCACAACTACTGGTCCTGAGAGTCTTGCATGCATTGGAATTCCAACGGCACGTCTTCTGGTACGCAGTCACCACTCCAGCACCTTTCGACCTCATCGACCACCTGTTCAGCGAGCAATGAGCTCTGCGCACTGCCACTTATGTTTGGCGATTCTTGAACCCTTTGTTCTCCTGCGGATATCTTCATTCCTGATTCGATCACGCAAGGTAACTTCGAGCAAAGCCCTCTCCATTGCGCTTTGGGTGACTCTGAGCCTTCTGATGACACCCATTGTGAGCGACCAGTGCCATATGTCATCACTGGCAACATGCACTGGTCAGAGACATTCGGCCTGAAATAATGTGGTATTTGTTTGTTTGTTTGTAGAGGCACAGATCCGTTTACGAATAGTCTTTCATTGAGTAAAAGTTACTCCCTTTTACCCGAAAAATTGCCACGCGAGTAAACTCGCAGAGAAACATCTAGTGTAATACAGTAATAATTAAGATTCTGAGTTTCATTTATTCGATCTGAGCCAGAAACTATTATAATTACAGGTCATCAAAATTAATGTAAAGGCCCTATTAACTGCCAATGACCTTGAGTGGTTAGCTTGCGTGTTCTGTGCTGAGCTCACGTAACGCGTCGTACGTCCACTCAGTAATAGGACTCGCCCATCAAGGAGCGCTGTCTGAAATGAGACGCATTATTAATTTATTATAAGTACATAAAACAACAGGTATTATACTAGGGGGACCTACGTATACTAAAATATAAATGCGTGGTTCTCAGTTTTCTATCCGCGTTAGACATAACTTTACAAATTAATTAAGTACACTATGTTACAAAAATATAATTTCAAATATTCACATATCAAATAAAATTACGAAAGAAAAATGTCTAGAGTAACATATATTTCTTTCAAAGAAAAGACTAGTCGTTTAACCACCCACCACCATCTTTACATACTGAGACTACTCCGTGCCTCGGAAAGCATGTTAAGCCGTTGGTCCCGACTGTCAATCGTGGATCTTTGACAGTCGTTACGGGTCGTCAGAAGCCCGAAAGTCTGACAACCAGTCTTACCAAGGGGTATAGTATTACCGAGTAACTGTGTTGTGGTGGTCAGATAGGCAGTCGCTCCATGTAAAATACTGGTATTCAGCTGCATCCGGTTAGACTGGAAGTAGACCCTAAGATAGTTGGGAAAAGGCTAGGCAGATTGTTTAGACGCGATGTTCAATTAAAAATCATTAGAAGTCGTATAACTGCGCCTTAATCTGGATTTTAAACCGGATTTTTAATCGGATACTCCATATTAAACTAATCCGTATTAGATCCGCGTAGTAGATTAACTAAAATAAATGAAAACACTTTATTTTCCAGACAAAGTACCTACCGTACCTATTTAAAATAAAAGTGTCTAAATATTTGAAACTAAAAACTGGTATGGGGAGTTCATCCATTCTTGGATGAAGGCCTCGTCCATCTGTTGCTATTGGTTTTACCTTTCTAGTCCAGATATTCTCGGCTATACCAGTGATGTCATCACGCCATCTATGTATTGGTCTACCACGCTGCCTCTTTCCATCTCATGGGTATAGGGCACGTTCGCTCCATCGGTTATCTGCTATCCTCGCAACGTGACCTACCCATCTCCATTTGAGTTTGCCAGCCATGTTTAGAACGTCTGTTAGCTTATCTTTGCTCGAATAAAGCGTTTTGAGAAAACATTCATTGTGTCACAGCTAGGGAGTGGAATTCAATACCGGAGTCTGTTTCCTGATAGCTACAACCTGGGAGTCTTTAAGTCAAGAGTGAATAGATTACTTCTAGAAGCGCAAGCGAGCTCTATCTTTGACCACATCATCGCTTACCATCAAGTGAGATAGTGGTCAAAGGCGTGCCTATCAACTATAAAAAATAAAAAAAAATATCACTGGTGTCGTGGTAAATTACGGCACGTTTATTTTACAGGATTCCGGGTCTATTCTGTGTCTCAAAAATGGAAGATTCTAGGTGAACCATACCTTCTAAGGTTACGCGAAACAAACATAATCCACGAATGACATTAGTATAATTTTGACTGTATCCGCTGAACAAACGGAAACCAGCCAACCTTCACCGCGCCTTGATCTACAAACCATCTCTTTTGATTCAAAGTTAAGTAATTGATAAATAAACCCAAACAGTTCTCAACACTCGTCTTGTCGTAAATAGTATTGAACATTGATGTTGAGTACAGACAGCATCAAAAGCAAACAGTTTTATTGAGTAAAACGAGTGGAAATACGTAAATCTACCTTACCAAGAGAAGTACCATATCAAACTCAAAGCATTTATTTCAAATAAACCATTTACAGGCACTTTTGAATT
Organism: Polia nebulosa; assembly: GCA_951329385.1. Lineage (NCBI taxonomy): Eukaryota > Metazoa > Arthropoda > Insecta > Lepidoptera > Noctuidae > Polia > Polia nebulosa. Next base: position 7,039,907 of record OX589609.1, read on the forward strand.
GTAAAAGTAGGACAGTCAGAAAGATGAAGCTAATTGCATATTCCAAGTTGTAGATCTCTGTGCAGAAGAACGTGCAAGAAACACGATGGACACTCTTTTAAACCGATTTATGTGTTACAAAAATTCTGGTTAGATATATCTTGTTGCTTCTATTACATGAGAACAACAATTAAAAAAAAATTAAAATAAGCCAGTGGCAGTTAAGAGCTGACCAGCTCAGCTGACGGCACCAGTTCACGAAAATGACGCGTGGATCAGTACCACTCAGCTGTATCATATTGAAGGGAACCAAATAACCGCTTGGACACGATCGTCAGTAGAGGGGACCCAGCGAGGACAGTCACGCTTAGACAGTCTTGGCAGAACGCTCAGTACCAACGCACGTGTTTTATGCCTATCCGATTACTTTCAATAAAGTTATTTTTATTTAATCTAAATTATCTTACGTTCGAGTGCCACATCCAGTATAAATTATGTCGGATTGTGAAGAAGACCCGATGTGTGAATCCTTATTTCCTTGGTCACGGCATCACGCGTGACGGCTGGACTGATTTCGCTAATTCTTTTTTGTTGTGTTTTTATTGTCAGGAGACCCCTTCAGAAAAAAAAAATTAGTAATTTGCTCGGAAAATTAGAAAATTTCAGAAACTTCGTGGGTTTGATAGTTGATAGCTAAGACAGGACAAAGTCTGTCGGGTCAGTTAATTATAATAAATAAATAAATATATTTTCAAAATTTCAAAGTGAACACTGAAATATTTTAAAATATACTCAACTTATTCTGCTGACCGTACTGATGCATACCGTTTCATGAGGCCGTCTATTTTGGTACAAAATCAAAACATATTTTGTAGTAAATTCTATAATTAATGTTCTGTTATATTTTAGAGTTGAGCTGGAGAAAGAAAAGCAAAATTATAATATTAAGATTGATGCTTATTAAATCCGTTATTATAAGAGTTAGCGAACATTTCTAATTTGATGTGAATTTGATAATAGATTATGTTTTACCTGCTTTTATAAGTCTTTATTAAAACTTTCTCCTTGTTATGTTTATTTACTGCAGGTTTAAAATTAATCCATTAAAACTATAAGCAGGAATCCTGAAAGGGGGTCCGCCAACAGGAAGAGATGGCGGGAGATCGTACGGAGAGCTGTGTCCGCCTCTAACACCAACGTGAACGCCTCTACGTGACCACGACCGCTCTGCTAAGAGCGACACGACAGAGAAGAGAAGAAGACCCGATGGGTAACCATGCAACTGGACCCTATTACAATACGAATGGGAACAGCATCTTGGAAACTATAGCGGACACGTGGGATAGCCCCATACTGGGACATTGGATACGCCTACATGCCACTGTGGCGTAATATAATAAAAAAGCTGGTAGTTATAAGTACTAACACTAGATTTTAAGTTGTGTTTAATGTTACACTAACAAATTATGGACTTTGTCTGAATTATAAGATTTTTATTGTTTTATTTTTTTTTATTACTAAGTCTCCATTGCACTGTCGATCCGTCCGTCCGTCTGCCAGTCAGTGGGCTGTATCTCATGATCCGTAATTGGTAGACAGTTGAAATTTTCACAGAATATGTATTTCTGTTGCCGCGATAACAACAAATAATATTTTTTTTTTCTGCTCGATCGTAATAATGGCAACAAGTAGACGCGTATAATCTTGTATGATAGTATGGAACCCTTCATTCGCGAGTACGACTCGCACTTGGCCCGTCTCTTATTGTTTTTTTTTTAGGGTGGGCAATCATCAAATAACTTCTCCCACTCTGGGTGGAGGAATAGAATAGAATAGAATAGAATAAAATTTATTCAGCAACAGTACACGAAAAAAAAAAATACATAGAGGGGGGGGGGGGGAGGGGGTGTCAGACTCTTACTGACTAAAACCCACCCGTGTTTCTTCAGTTGCCTGTGCTAGGACCGTAGTGACTCACTTCAAACACTCCTGACCCTGGCTTCAGGCAGCTGATAAGTGCCTGTGGTCGAACTTGGGTTGGTTGGCTCAAAGCTATCGTGGTGAAGGGACAGAGGAGGTTGGGCAGGTTTGCTGTTAATAGAGCTTGACTCCTATCAAAAGGACCGGGTCCTAATAATAGGGATAACGATAAGGAAAAAAAAATAGGGATAACGACAAGGTAAAAAAATAGGGATAACGACAAGGTATAAAAAAAGGGATAACGACAAGGTAAAAAAATAGGGATAACGACAAGGTAAAAAAATAGGGATAACGACAAGGTAAAAAAATAGGGATAACGACAAGGTAAAAAAATAGGGATAACGACAAGGTAAAAAAATAGGGATAACGACAAGGTAAAAAAATAGGGATAACGACAAGGTAAAAAAATAGGGATAACGACAAGGTAAAAAAATAGGGATAACGACAAGGTAAAAAAATAGGGATAACGACAAGGTAAAAAAATAGGGATAACGACAAGATAAAAAAAATACTAATTCTATTTAGTCCTTAAGTTAGATATTTAAGTGATGAATATAAATGTGGATGGATGTAGAGGGAGAGGAAGGCCAAAGAAAAGATGGATGGATTGTGTGAGGAGTGATATGAAAGAAAAGGAAGTTATTGATAGCGTGACGGCTGACAGGACTGAATAGAAGAAAAAAACGTGTTGCGCCGACCCCAAGTAACATGCGATAAGGGCAGAAAGATGATGATAGATGATCAAAAAATACTGGACACGTATCAAATTAATGAAAAATTACAAAGATACAACGCATCAAAGTTCAGGAATGGGATTGTTACGTCACTGTTCAGTGGTACAATTTTAACTTAAGTGTAACGTCATTAGAAATTTCAACCAACTGTATCGTCTTCATTTTTTTGTTAAAGTGACAAAAGAAAACATACGTGTCCAATATTGTTTGGTAATCTAACTGACGAACTAATTAGATTTTTTTAGTCGTCAACCCTATTAGCAAAAGACAGAAGTGTAACCCATTTCAGTGTCAGAGGCACACATGTGCGCCACCGAGGAAATTCCGTTTGCCTTGCCAAAAAAATTGCCAAAAACCTGTTTCACGCGTTTTAAACCGCTATTATTACTATTACCCAAGGTCTTGAGACATGTGGCAAGGTTTACACACCCAGAACATGACAGAGTCTGTAGTTACACGATGGCCGACTGTCAACGGGGCTTGACAGATGTTGGCATTTGATTCGCGCGGGGCTGAGGATGTCCAACAAAGTCCTCTCTGTCCCTTATCTACACAAGGGAAAGAAAGGCCTTTTTCCAGCAGTGGGAAAATGCAGGTAAGATAGATGTTAGAGCTCACTCCCCTATCCATACTTACCAGCTAAGAAAACCTCCATGAAATTTGGTAGTAATGTTTATTATCACCAAATTTCAAGTTCTACCAAATACCAATATCTGGTACGAAACCCTTAATGTGCTAAATCGACAATATTTTAAATTTTCTTATCACAAGACGTTACCACTTCCACGACGTAGTCGGTGGCAGCACAGAAGTTACTTGTGCTGCATGTTTTGAGGCACAGATGGCAGCACAGCAAGTGCAGCATAGTTTGCAATTCCACAACCACACCCTGCTGCCGTTCGGTTAAGGTAGCCCCACTTTGCGAGGTTGGAGTTACACTTTCCTACTTAGATTCTAAGGCAGGGACTTCCGTGAGGACCACGGAAAATTAGCCACTCATACGCCCACACAACCTACTTACACACGTACATATACACGTTATCGTACTTTGGTTTTCACATATGTCGATTCTCTATATTATTAGCAATACTCACGTATTTTTTGCATATTATAGCTCCAGTAGTTTACGAGATATTAAGCTTTAATTTGACAACGGAACGGGCGATTGCGCGGCGCGAGCGAGCGAGCGAGCGTGCGGCGGGCGTTCGAGCGTAGTGCGCGGCTTCCGGCCGGACATTTGAGAAATCCTGAAATCAGACTCAGAAACAAGGTTCTACAGACTAGCTTAACTGATTCTAGTAGGTAACTATTAATCGAAAAGTGCCGGAGTGGTGACCGCGTACTTGCCGGAAAACGCAGCGTTTGGAGGCCTCTCACAAGGTGGACCGATGACCTGGTGAGTGTGACGGGAATCCGATGGATGCGAGATGTACTGGACCGGTCGTAGTGGTGACACTTGGGGGAGTTTGAGCTGTCCAGCAGGCGTATTCGCTAACTCAGTTGACATAAATTTGATAGACACTTTGCCGTACATTGCTGCATTAACGTATAGGAAAACCGTATTGCTTATTATAATCGATGTCCACCGAGCAATGTACTGCATCGTGCCATCAAATTGATGTCAACTGAGTTAGCGAATAGACCTGCAGTAATGGACAGCTTTCGGCTGAAATGATGATGATGATAAACCCTTGAATCTGAAAGTTTTACCACAATAGTAAGATTTTACAGGACAGTATACCTGAACCAAATATCTACAAGTGACTCACTGAATTTTCGACAATTACTGCTTATTTGGAACACATTGACTTTTTGTGCGGTCACGAAAGAAAGGGTTAATAAAACCCGTAAAGGGATCAAAAAGGAAAAGTATAAAGTAAAGGGACTTATGGAAACAAAGTTGCTGACAATACTGCTTCGTATAACGTAAAGGTACCTACGTTCTAAAGGGGTCTTTATGCTTACCTCAAAAAGATACCTTAAATACACAAAGCGTGATAAAAAAAATTGAGATACCTACTCTAAAAATACACAATAACATGAGAGTCTAAGATCTCAGAGCCGCCAGAGCCGCCAGACAGTACTTATTTTCTGATTGACGAAATTGTAGGGATTGAGTAGTGTTAGAATTTTTTTTTGATAAGCCCGCCACACTATTCGCAAACCACTCTAAATCCTGTAAGCCAGAATAAGCATTGGCAACCACCAGAAAAAAACACCAAGGCAATGAAGCTCCACAAGCCCCAGAGAAACGATTTTAAACTGTCTTGGGTCCCGCAATGAAATTAATCAGAAAAGAACAGCGAAGGAGGAAGAAAAACGTAATTTCTACGTTCCTCCTAATCAAGCAGGAGATCGCGTGATTAATATAGTATGTACCCATGCAAAATTGCAGCTTTCTAGTACTAACAGTCTCTAAGCTATGGCTCGGATGGAGAGACGGACAAACCGAAACTGGGTTTCTTGTCCTTGTTAGGACTAAGGAACCCTCAAGATTACCGTCATCTCAAAGTAGCTGGTACGCATGTGTGTACCTACTAAGACTGCTCAATCCCCTTTGTTAATTAGAAAATAAGTAATGTTTGGCGACTATGGGCTCTTACTCTCCACTGAAAAGCACTTACTGGCTAATCACGAAATCACAAGATATGAAAGCCAAATAGCTTCCATAAAATATTAACAAATCTAGGTCTGTGTCCGAAATTCCTCATCCGATGTCCCAGTCCGATGGCCCCATCGACCATCTGTTCTGCTAAGATAATAAATAGATGCAACCAAATGCCTATAATATTTCTGAAAAAAATATAAATTTAAACATAATATTGAAACTAAACAAACACGTTTTCGACCAAAAGTGACGATTGATTCCGTCGACGATTTGTGCTTCCCAGATATTTTTTTTACTGAAATATTGTTTAGCCAAATATGTAGGTAAGCAATTTTCTACATGATTCATTACTGACAGATACTCTTTGTAAACAAATAGGCGGTGAAACACGATTCAGCCAAACTTAGTGCTTCCGTTGAAAAATAGGCCTTACCTATAAATACCAAAGCTTGTTGATTTCATCCTCTTGATTGTTCACCAGATAATCTTCTAATAATTTTCTTTTTAAAAAATGTGAGACACCTTCTTTAAATAAATTCTGAAATAATTACCAAAATTTTGAGCTGGTACCTGAAATATAAAATAACTATTATCACATTTTACACACTTCAAAAAGAAGGAGGTTCAATTCGGATGTTTGTATTTTTTTTTATGTGAGTATGTTTGGGAATAACTCCGTCATGTATGACGGATTTGCAAAATTTTTGATCGAAAGGGATTTGTTCCGAAATGGTCTCATTTAAATTTCATATAGATCTGATGATGGGTTTCGGAAAAAGACAACGGAACTCTTAAAAATTGACTGCATATCAACCGCGATTGCTGCGATCTATGAATTGTTAACATAGTTTTATGGGAAACCGCAACTTAGAAGTGAAAAATATTTTTTTTTTACAAAAAAATAAAACCGACTTCCAAAAAAAGTGCAAATTAACTTTAATTTCGGCAGTCGGTGTCAAAAAACGAAGACATCAAACCAGAAACACCGACTTCCGGAATTAAAGTTATTTTGCACTTTTTTTGGAAGTCGGTTTTATTTTTTTGTAAAAAAGTTTTTTATACTATAAAAAACTAATTAATCCGTCAGTGAAATAACCAAAAATATTGGACACGTATTTTTCTTTTGTCACGTAAACAAAAAACACGACAAGTACGTATCAGATTTCGCACATTAAGGGTTCCGTAACAAAAATTGGTATTCGTTAATAAAGTATACGTTCATCATTTTCCTGCCCTTATCCCAATTTATTTGGGGTCGGCGCAACATGTCTTTTTCTTTCATACTCCTCTATTAGTCGTCATCTCTGTAGTCACCCCCTTTTTACCCATATCCTCTTTCACACAGTCCAACCATCGTTTCTTTGGCCTTCCCCTACTCTTATAGCCATCCACATCCATACAAAAGACTTTCCTTACGACATTTTCTTCATTCCTCTGCATCACATGCCCATACCACGACAACCGATTTCCACACAACTTTTCAGTCAGCGGTGCCACTTTCAGACTTCCTCATATATACTCATTCCTAATTCTATCCATGCGCTTAACACCACACATCGCTCTTAGCATTCTCATCTCAGCTGCATGCAATTGCTTTTCATTCATCCCTTTTGTGGCCCAACACTCTGAACCATACAAGAGAACAGATCTGACCATTGTTTTGTAAATCTTCCCCTTAAGTTTTAGGGGAATGCGGGAGTCACAGATAGTCCCGGTGACCTGCCTCCATTTCATCCATCCAGTGTTAATTCTGTGCTTAACAGTCCGATCTATTTCGCCATCGCTTTGCACGAGTGAACCGAGATACCGAAAATCGGAGCAGACTGGGAGAAGCGCGCCATCTAGCAGTACAGCTTCAGAACTGGAGAGACCGCCGAAATCGCAGAACATGTATTCAGTTTTGGTTCTGCTGATTTTCAAGCCAACTTTCTCTAGTTTCTGTTGCCATTTCTCCAATCTGCTCTGGATCTCAGGTCCATCTTCACAGACCAGAACAATGTCGTCGGCAAACAGCATGCACCAGGTAGCCTCCTCCTGTATTTCTGACGTAAGAGCGTCCATAATGAACAGGAAGAGGTAAGGACTTAAAGCCGACCCTTGATGTAAGCCAACAGCCACACTGAACTCATCGGTGTTGCCAGCAGCCGACCGGACGTAGGTACTAGATTGTCTGTATATAGCACGAATCAACTCAACATACTTCCCAGGCAAACCTTTCTCTTTCAAGGCCCACCACAACACATCCCGAGGTACCCTATCATACATTTTCTCAAGATCACCATGTGCAATTTATTGTGCACCCGTCTGTACTTCTCGCACAATTGACGGAGAGCGAAGGCTTAATAAAGTATACGTTATAATAAACATTATCACCAAATTTCAAGTTCATAGGTCAAAGAGAAGTTAAAAAATTCTTCGTAACAAAATTTTGTGACAGACGACGGATGGACAGACAGACGGACACGTGAGTTACAACAATAGGGCTCCGTTTGGACCCTTCGGGTACGGAACACTAAACATGAGGGCGATACAGTGGGTTGAAATGTCACGTGACGTCAGGCGGCGTGACACTTTTCACCACTAAAGTGACGTAATGAGCCCACACTCCTGAACTTTGATGCGTTTTATCTTTGTAATTTTGTTGGTTTGGTAAATCAAAAAATACGCATCCAATACATGTCCAGTATTTTTTGGTTCTTTAACTGACGGACTAGTCAGATTTTTTTTAGTAAAATACCTCATTTACAACGTCCACTTCATTGCCAGAATCTACCAGTTCAGCTGAGAGACGTCCACTCTTGCACTCGTTAACACGCACACACAGTGTGAGTCCCTTTCTTCTGCAAAGCAGTAATGCTCGCGTAGGAGGAGGCGGAACGCGTGAGGGAGACTCAACAAAGACACCCTCACGCCCCCAGCAGCCGTCGCAGGAGACGCCCTGGGCGTCGGGGGTCGCAAGCCGATCTCCGGCTACCGTAGGCGCATACATCAGAGTTTTTTGCATCTAGTGGATTCCCGCGCCTCTCACCGTGTCATCAATCAAGTCTGCCAGACTTTTCACAAATTTCTTATTTCTCTTTGAAAAAAAAAATGAAGACTGTATTCCTATTAGATAGTAAAAATATATTTTTTTTAACGATAACCATACAATATTTTTTTTTAATATTTACAATGACTTTTAATTAAATAATTTGCCACTAAGTACTTAAGTTACTGGACTGCAATGTCTTGTTCGCTCAAGAAGTGCTCACAGAGTAGGATGCTCGGACATTCGTCCCACATTTTTATATCACTCTACTTTAAACAATGTTTACCGGACCAAGAAATAGGTACATGCAATCTTATTACTGTGGAACACATAAGAATTCCACGGAGGAGACTGGGGTAACACGGTACAGGAGAATTTTTAAGCTGTTTTCTTACGTCATAAAAGGAGTTTTTTAGGACCGTAGCATGACTGTGTTCTATAGTTTCTGCTAACCCTATGGGAGAAAGGCAAGAGTTTGTGTAATACGGGTCCGCTGAATAGAAAATAACTTATTTTATTACATCAAATGTTTTTTTTTTAATTCCCGTGATCATCATCATCATTATAATCATCATTTCAATTGAAAGACTGCTTGACATAAAGCAAACCGAAACTTTGTACCATATCAACCAGGCCTTGTGGGATGTGGGACCCTTCCAACGCAGCGTTATCCGGTACTTGGTCAGCTCACTCCGGAATCTTTTGACACAATTGACCAACCTTATATGCGACACCTTGTGCCCAAATTACTGTGAAAATTTTAAGTTTTTTTTTTACATTCAAACTCACTTACACAGGACACCCAGACTCAGAACAACTATCTGCAAGCCATACAAATCTATGTTCCGGTCGGCAATCGAACTCGCGACACGCAACGCAGCAGCCGATCACTCAACCACTGCGCCAAACGTGCCGCCGAAGGTTATTCTTCAGAATTATTATTTTAAGACATTAGTTGAAGTAACCTCAGGTTTAACTAAGCCCCAATTAAAAAGCAAACCTCCTTTCAACAAGAGATGTTTTCTCTCAAATGTAGCCATTCTTGCTTTTTTCCCATACCACCTGCTCGCTTTTCCCCAGCCTCCTCTCCCAGCTGCTGTCGGGCGATGTAATCAAGGCGGCAAAACAAACATGTTGTGACCACTAAGAGTAAAGAAACGAGATGTTAAGAGGAGGCTATCGTTTTCTTACTATTTTCGAAGTATTTTTTTTCCAGTTTTTCAATAGTAATATCATAACCGAATAGAGAAATAAAAACAAAATTTAAAAAAAATGCATTGCTTACACATGACATCGTGGAAAGCGATAAAGTCGCCAATTGTAAGTATTTTTTTAACCGACTTTAAAAAGAAGGAGGTTATCAATTCGACTGTTTGTATTTTTTTATGTACGAGTATGTTCGGGCGCATGGATAGAATTAGGAATGAGTATATAAGAGGAAGGCTGAAAGTGGCACCGCTGACTGAAAAGTTGTGTGGAAATCGGTTGTCGTGGTATGGGCATGTGATGAGGAGGAATGAAGAAAATGTCGTGAGGAAAGTCTTGTGTATCGATGTGGATGGCTATAAGAATAGGGGAAGGCCAAAGAAACGATGGTTGGACTGTGTGAAAGAGGGTAAGGGTAAAAAGGGGGTGACTACAGAGATGACGACTAATAGAGGAGTATGGATGAAAAAGACATGTTGCGCCGACCCCATACAAATTGGGATAAGGGCAGGAGAATGACGATGTATGTTCGGGCATAACTCCGTCATATATTGACGGATTTGCTTTTTTTTCTTTTTTGTTTGAATGGGGTTTATTCCGAAATAGTCCCTTTTAAATTTCATATAGATCTGATGATGGGTTTCGGAGACAGACAACGGAACTCTTCAAAAATTGACAGCAAATCAACCGCGATTGCTGCTATCGTATGTCTATGAATTGTTAACTTAATTTAATGAGGAACAACAACTAAAAAGTGAAAAATAAAAAATGTTTTTAACAAAAAAATAGAACCGACTTCCAAAAAAAGTGCTAAATAACTTTAATTTCGGAAGTCGGTGTCAAAAACGAAGACTCAAACAAGGAACACCAACTTCCATAATTAAAGTTATTTTGCACTTTTTTTGGAAGTCGGTTCTATTTTTTTGTTTAGTTTAATGTTTTTTTTATGTTTTTTTTATCTTGGTATACATAAAATAAATTATATTTAGATAAATGAAGAGACTATGATTGAACTTAGCGTAGACGCTGTTTTCAATAGATCCATGAATTGAAGATCCAGAAATATCCGCATAATAAAGTCATCTACTTATATAATGTTATTACTTTGGGACGGTCAACGTCAAGGTCGAAAATTCGCGAATATCCTAATAAAACATAAGGCCACACAAATTATATATGCATTGAATATTTCCTACACTGGACTTGATATTGAAAAATAAATATCGTAGGGTTGACGCCTTTCAGCGATCTTCACTTTATAACCGAAAATATTTCCTATAGACAAGCATAGACTGATGTTAAATGCATCATCGCCGCCTATAATTAATGGAGTGCACTTATTTAAAAGCAATAGTTTATTTATTTACACTTTATGTAACAAAAGTACGAAAGTGAACTAAATGCCTTAGGCATTCTCTACTAGTCAACCAAGGGTGGTGGAGAGATAATATGGACGGTGCATAAAAAAATAAACAACGTAATTATAAGTAAAAATAATAAAAAAGCGAGAACGAACATATATAATATACTTATAATAAACATACATAATGTATATTTAATATAATAACTACTTTAAAATAACTAATTTGTTTATGCCGTTTATGCACATCTTTTGTTGGAGGTCCTTAATCAATAAATTAATAAATAAATGGTATAGAGTAAGATAAAGCTATCCCGTTGAAGAATAAATTAAAAGTTAAAAAAATATTTAAAAAACAAGCTTTTTACCCCAGTCATCATATTATTGTATATTAGTAAGTACTCCTAATAACAAAACATAATAGCCCAATTTCACCTGTTTCAGTCCCTACATCCCGGTGCCATCTACAGATCATCTCGATGAAAGCATACTATTGCATTCTCACCGGACTCACACATGTACGCCTCAGCTCTATCGGAAACCAAGAAGTGATCGAAAAATGGTTTGCGAAATTTGAAGCGGACAACTTACATAGAAATGCTTCAAAAACACCTAAAAACTCGTAAATTGGAAGACATTATAACGCTGTGACGTAATTATAAATGTTTTTTGTTCTAAGAAAATAAAATTAGCACTTGTTAAATAATACAAATTTGACAGAATTGGAAGGAAATAAATCTATGAGCATCATCATCATTAGCCTTTTAATATCCCCACTGTTTAGGAACTGGTCTCATCTTCCGTAATCCACCACGCGGGCCCGCGGGTAAAATCTATGAAGTTTTGACATAATTCTGTAAGTAGTAAAAAAAATGAACTAAAGAAAAAGCAAAAACCGCCCCTTACAACTGACCCCTTAACAAAAGTCCAGAGCAATACGCAACAAGCATTGTTTTAATTTAATAACAGTCACACGCTCCCGTAGGATTGAACGGGACAAACCAAAAAATTAGTTGTGACACCCCTGGGATCTCGCCTACACGCCGTTCCTTTATAAAAGCAGGGCCAGAGCATCCAGACCTCAGAAACGAAGTAGCAGCCCTGAAGTCACTACGGCTTCTCTGGAACCAGCTGTGGAAACATGGTAGCAGATTTAACCGGAAAATTTACGTGAGTACATTGTCTATCTAGTTCTTGTTCCCTTTGACTTTAAATTTGTTGGTATCCTTTTCATGGGGTAAAAGTCATCATGAACCTCTTTTACAACGTTTCCTAAACAGGTTGTAATGGAAATATGGGGTTATACTATAAATACTGCTTCTGCATAGAAATGGACAACTTTCATCAAGAGAGTCATAGACATAACCGAAAAAGAATTGGACCTGCCATACTAACATCAACTGCTCTGATGATAACTTGGTACGGACAGTCCAACTTTTTTTTGAGAATTTACTTTGAATTCCTTGAAGTCTAAACTAGCGTAAGGCCACTGGTGGTCGGACACAATAGATTTTCTATAGTGTCTGTTTCTCCGGTAACTGACAGATTAAAGTTGTTTAATTATATGGGCAGAAGCAGTTATTAAAATAAATGGCAACGCATTTCCGTTATATTCTATACGTCGTATTTAATATGTTTTTTATACGTTCGATTACCGTGTCTGGCAAAGTATTATTAGGTTTTTCCATCAGTAATTTTTCAGAAGCTCCAGTTTATGGCAATAGGCTCGCCCCCATTTAATAGAACTTAAACATAGCTGCAACATAACATAGCGAAATACAGGTGTTCTTATATACTAAGCAGTGAGCTACTGAGAAAAATTCGAAGACATGTGACATCCACCAATCCGCATTGGGCCCGCGTGGTGGATTATGGCCCACACCCTCGCATATAGAGGAGGCCTGTGCCCCAGTAGTGGGGACATTAAAAGGCTGAGATGATGATGATGATGGTATATACTATAGGTGCCTTGCCTATCGAGGAGTACAGACGTTATGTTGTTTTAAGATAATTCCGCAATATCAATAATAAATTCCAACCAAATGAGATTGTTAGAATTAGGTGCCTCTTATTTTAAAGTTGGTTTAAAGTAGAATCAAATGAGATTATGTATTTGAATTAGGTGCTCTTATTTCAAAGTTTGTTTAAAATAAAATCAACTGAGTTCCAATCAGACAAGATTGTTTGAATTAGGTGCTCTTATTTCAAAGTTCGTTTGAAGTAGAATCAAATGAGTTCCAATCAAATGAGATGGTTTGAATTAGGTGCTCTTAGTTCTAAGTTGGATTTAAAGTGTAAACAAATGAGTTATAATCAAATGAGATTGTTTGAATTAGGTGCTCCTATTTCGGAGCTAGTTCCAAAATATAATTTTCTCATATTGATGAGAAAAGATGCTGATGTGATGATTCAAAGTGAGCTGATACCATAGTAATACTAGCTCATTTTCCTTTTTCAATAACAGCTAATTTAGGTTGCACAAAGCTAGTAGATATTGCAGTTACCTACTTCTCAAAATAAATTCAATATTTTTGTGCTATTACCTATTGTGATTTACGTTAAGGGACCAATCCGTGTGGACGTACTGGGTACATCTGCTTAACTAGTTATTGATTTGCATAACCGTTTAAAAATTAGAGCCTGATTTTTTGCTCATTTTTGTGTGATAAATTCTAGTATGGTCTAAAAAAGACACTCAGGTATTGAAGTTGACTTGTACACTCTAGGCATACCACTACATGATGATCTTTTAGGGCACATAGACGTGATGTTATTATATGTGTTTCTTCATTTTTAGTAGCGCTAGCAGGAACCAATATACTTACATATAAAACGACTTCCATTTTAATAAAAATTCACTCAGAAATATCATATTGGTGCCTTACTTTTATTAAATTGAGTTTGTAGGTGTCGATAAAAATTTGTTGGTTATATTGAAACGTAATAAAATATTTTGTTCCCAGATACTAACAAAATGCGCAGAAAAGTACAAACGTTTCTCCTGTTCATCTTGATAATAACCACTGATGTCGTTCTTGGCAAAGCAAATAAAACTAAAACATTCAAAACAATTCACAAGAAACATAGTTCGTTGAAAGAAAAGTCTGACAATGATCGCATTAAGAGATCTCTAAATGATGACGACGATAGACCATTTTGGCCAAATAGGAGTAAAAAACAAATCGGTAGTGACCCTGTTTATTACAATACTAAATATGACAATGATTTTGAAAATAATCAAAAATTCGCTAAGTCCAGTGATAAAATACTAAAAGAACAACCATTTTGGGGAAATAGAGGAAGACGCGACAGTTCCATGGAAAATATGTACGGATATCCCGTTAATTATCCCGATTATTTTGTCAAACACTGCGAGCACTGTGCAGAATTTAGCCAGAAACCTGACGATTATAGAAATGTGAAAGATCGACGAGATGAGTTCATGTCTCCATTCTGGGGTAATCGAGGTCGTAGAGATTCTGCAGAAGTATCAGAAGACGATCCTTTTTGGGGTAACAGAGGAAGAAGACAGGAGCAGGAACCATTTTGGGGGAATAGAGGCCGCAGAACGGAGAATGAGCCATTCTGGGGCAATAGAGGAAGACGTGAAGAAGAACCATTTTGGGGAAATCGTGGCAGACGTGACGACGTGGAGCCTTTTTGGGGCAATCGTGGAAGAAGAAGTGATTCAGAGCCGTTTTGGGGTAATAGAGGAAGGAGACAGTTAGATGAACCGTTTTGGGGAAACCGAGGAAGAAGGGAAGAGGAGCCATTTTGGGGAAATCGCGGTAGGCGAAAGATAACAGATCTAAATTGGATTCGTAAGCAGGATTTAAAGGAATCAATTCTTAGTGCTATAAATGACGTTGAAGACGACATCGAAAATCTCTCACGATTCAAGAAAAGTAACGTTGACCCGAATTCTTTTTGGAGTGGCAGGGGAAGAGATAACAAGCTATCAGTTCTATTTAATGGACCTGCAAGAAGTAGAACTGCTAAATTAGGAAGACACGGACAAACAACTGAACCTGGAACTGTCTTGGATAACCGAATGTACGTTGATGAGCCAAATTATATTTTAGTTGAAAGAACCGGTCGATCGTCAGCCGAAGCTGACGATCCTTACTACATATCAAGAGGAAAAAAATATTATATCAATTACAGTTTGGAGCAAGCAACCAGGGATAGACGAGGAGCCATTGAAGAAATAGTTAAATCTGTACGTAATGATCCCTACTACATCGCAAGAGGCAAAAAAGATACTGATGTCACCAAAAACGGAACCTTTTCAATGCACAAGGAAGAATATACCAAAGCCAAAGAATTGATTTGCGCTGCAATTGATTTAATAATGATCAAAAAAGACGGAACCAAAGTTAAACGGGAAATTGACGATAATGATCGAGACAGGCGTACTGTACTAAAGAAACTGGCAGCCCAACTTCAGATGGATCCATATTTTGTAAGTAGAGGCAAGAAAAATCAAATTTCCGGTGACAAAGATAATCTCCAAGGTTTTATTAGTAATGTAGCTGAAAAATGTAACTAAAAATAGCTTAAGATTTCTCATTTGATGTTTTCAAAGATATATTTACGGTACTTGGTGTAACTTTAATCGATAAGTAGTGATTTCGTAATAATCATAATACTAGTGCAATTATAAAATTTGTTTGTGACCTGATCAAATAAAATATAGATTATTTATCATGTCTCAATTTATTTAATTTTTGTTGCTACAAAGCTTTTCCTAAATACATAGACAGATATGAGTGCTAAAGTAACATCACAGAAAAACATGAAAACTAACAGATGTTGTATTTTTAAAACTAAATAATATTTACTATAAATGTCTCAAGACTACCTTTGATATTTATAATTGTTTAAAGTAAATTCTCACTAGTTACAAATCTTAGTAAAATAAAACACAGTCATGTTAGTGCGACTTTTTTATTATTCTGCAATATTATAAATATAGGATACATCGTCCAAACATCCTATTTTAAAAATTTGTTGCTCTCATGTCAGATTAGGTAACATTTCAAAAGAATTTTGAGCAATCACAAAATTATATACTTTTTGACCAGATTTTCGATGATGTGGCAAGGTACATTCGGAATAACAGTTGTATACCTACGACTAAGCTAAATGAGAAAATATAGGATACAGATTGATTTTGGTTTCCAAAACATATTTCTGCTGTTACCCTTGATTACTTTCTCAACTTTCTAGAAGATTTCGTGAAAAGTGAATAAGAAAGATTCGATCTAAAAGATAGTTCTAAAGATTACACCTAAATAGACGAAGAGATCAGTCTAGATTTTTAATTAATTTTAGACATCAAAAATCTTCTTGTAGATTTGATTAGATATATTTTCAAGCCAAGTTTTCTAATAAAGTCTAGTGAAAAACAAAATTGAGCTAGTAAGCACGAGTAACAAAAAATCTGAAAGCCATGACGATGAAATTTATGAACAATTTAGAAGACCTAATAGTCCCTTAGGTATTCCAATTTTCATTATTTCAATAGCCTACAACAGTTTCACTACTTATCAGACAACGATAATATTATAAAGACACTACTATGTCTTGATATGGGTTGGGTACATGTAAATAGTTCTAAAACACTTGATTGAAACGTCTATTAGGTACGCAACAGGCCATTATACAGATGGTCCAATTTATTTAATAATACTGCACGTTGAAATTAATTTTGATACATTGGGGCGAATTGATAGAATTTGACATTTCATGTCCTAACGTTAATAATCTCATATCACGCTCTCAAGCGCAAAACACAAAAAGATTTATTATATTTTTAACATACATAACGTTTCGAAATGAAGCTGGAATAATACTAACATTCATTGACGGAAACATTTAAAAATAAAACCTTTAGGCTTCCACTGACGAGTGAAACGTACGTAGAATATTCAAAACGCCAATTAAAAAGTCCTTGACGCGGTGAGCGTCAGAATCATCTAGAACCCTGTAGGCCGACAAATTCGTTCATACTCTCCATAGTAGGAGGTGATTCGTCGAATCTTCTCTGCCTGCGTCTTCCGTCATGGTCGAACTCCTAAAGTCCTCGTATCCGTCTCCACCAGATATGATGAGAGTTTCCTTATTATTCTGAGTGGGCTCAGCTTGTTTCTGTAGTTTCTCGGCATTTGTCGACCTGCGACTTAGTGCCTTTGTCTTCAATGAAGTTTGTGTCGTTTTTGCTGGTTGCTTTTGTGCGGCTGGGTTCTCGACAATTGTCAGAAACCTCACATGGCCGGTATGCCCGTAGGTAATACCTGGAAAATAACGAGTCCACTTCAGAATTGTGATTTGATTTGATTTCTTATAACATCTGTGTTGTAATCGGAATGCTTTCATAGATGCTCCATCCATCGATTATTTCACCAGACAAGAAGTGATTAATTTCTGTCAATACATATAGCTACGTAATCTGATATTGTCATAGGCAGAGAGGCACTTAAGAAAAGTTGGATCGGTATCTGTCTAAGCTTTAAAAAAGATACACCTAAGATTAATTGCGTCTTTCTCTTGTCCTGTCAATCAATGGGCAGGGCTAATCAAAGATTTCCAGTTCTTCATACCTCGGCTACTTGAAAAATTTTGAGTGAAGAGAAATTATCTAACGTCATATGCCTATCTAAAGTCCAAATAACGGATACCTCCACCACACATACTACAGAAATAGTACCCTTACCGGTAAGATGCGGCACGGTGAAGGCTCCAGTCCTGGGGTTGGGGGAGTTGTGCAGTGGAGCGGTCAGCAGTACTCCGGCGCTGGTGCCCACCCACAGTGTGTCGCGGTGAGCGAGGAGAGCCGTGACGCGCAGGCACGCCGCTTTATGCTGGCGGATTATATCGTCGCATCCTGGGAGTGAAGAGAACAGATTTAGTAAATACAGTAGGTAGTTGTACACATCTGTATTAAGAAGCCGGAGACTATAACCTCCTTACGCATACTTTAAAAATCATTAATAGCAAGATTCATCATCATCAAAATAAAATTGTATGAGTCTTTACTTATGAAATTGCCGTTTTATGAAACTGCACCTGACTGATTGACTTGGAATCCTAACTACAAATAAACTTTACATTTCTTGACTGGCCTGTTGGTCTAGTGGTTAGTGACCCTGACTGCTATGCCAGAGGTCGTGGGTTCGATTCCCACCCAGGGGACAAATGTTTGTGTAATGAGCACGATCATTCGTTCTGTGTCTGGGTGTAATTTATCTATAATATTTATGTATTTAGAAATATATAAGTATGTTTATCAGTTGTCTAGTACCCATAACACAAGCTCTGCTTAGCTTGGGACTAGATGGCGTTGTGTGATAGTTGTGGAATATTATTATTATTATTATTTCTACTCTATATTTTCTAATAGAACTTGTGTAAGGATCAAAATTAAAAGATTGTCTTTAAAGAATTTGCTCGAATTAATTATTAAGGCTAGTTAGTGTACTTCCCTTAACCTTATTTGTGGAGCTAAGTTACAACAAGTGACCAGCTGATTTTGCATACATTATTCGAGGATAAGATTAGATTAGTCAGTCGCTAATCTTTATGCATCATGCAAACTCTCTTACTAAGTAAACAAACACTACCGCGGTGTCTAAGAACACTGCTTACCATGCAACATCTTAGTAACTTGCGGCGTGATATTGATCTCTGCCAGCTGCTCACGAGTGCTGGAATTGTAGCAGCGCAGCTGAGCAGCGTTGTGCAGTGACAGCCATATTGTGCCACCCGCCACCGCCATGTGGCTGATCGGCTTCGTCTCTGAACTTATTTGGAATGTTTCGTCCACCTGGAAACAGGAATAAAATATAAGGAGATGGGAATACGAAAATCAGGGCCCCTCGAAGACCTAAAGGCATAAATAATGTTCGGTGTACTTATTCCACTACTGCAGTAGAAATCCTGTTAAACATTCAAAACTTACCTGTAACTAAACGTACTGCTTATGCAATTGATCGGGATATAACCAAACTTGAGACTTCCCAAATAAAGCAGTAATTCTATTACCTGC
This sequence comes from Polia nebulosa, assembly GCA_951329385.1. Taxonomy (NCBI): domain Eukaryota; kingdom Metazoa; phylum Arthropoda; class Insecta; order Lepidoptera; family Noctuidae; genus Polia; species Polia nebulosa. The sequence goes on from OX589609.1 coordinate 7,058,849, forward strand.
AGTGTATGCGGGTTGATGATCTTGATGGAGGCATGCGTAGCACACCACAGCTTGCCGCTAGACAGCAGCATGCTACTGACGGGGCTGCTGCCCGTGCCCACCGGGATCGTCGTGCGCTCCGTCCAGGAACCATCTGAGGAGGACGTTGAAGTAATAACTTATCTGGTTGGGTTAATGGGGTAGGAGAGAAATTGGGAAAGTTATGGTCAAAGAAGATGATAAATAAATTGAGTTCATGTTAGGCCAGAAATTAATAGAAGACATAAAAAACAATGGATGGATTATGTGTAAGACCATAATAGTTTATGGCTAGAAAGCGGGTTAATACTGGATAGAAATATTAGGGTCTCAAAAACTGTAGAATACTGTAGAGAACTTTGAAAAAATCATGATACAAGAAATAAATTTATTAATAGTGGAAAACCAACAAAAGACTACGAATGGATTATTTGTGTAAGATATGCCTAGAAAGAGAATGACTCCTGAGAAGATAGCAACTAAAAATGTATGGGAAAAGGCATAATGATGTACCACCACAAATTAATTGCGATAAATGTAGGAAAATGAAAATGATACAACACTTTTGAAAGCAGCACAAGAGAATGTAATATGTACGAGTGATTGAAATAGTTTTATGCTTTAAACGAAATACGACGTGTGTATTTTTACTTACCTATATCCCGGCAATATACGACTAGATCGCCGTTGCCAAGTGCAACAAATACTTTTCCCTCCACATATCTGAAAATAAACAATCTTTTATTAGAATTGTTTTCATATTTTCTACAACCTACCTACGTTGTCATAAGAAAGCAGGTTTATTTAGGTTGACCAGTTATTTTATATGACTTCTGGCTATATAAATAGATAATGGGATTAAGTGGTAATTCTACAAGTGTTACCTTAGAAAGCTAAAGAATTGTTGTGTTCCAAGGTCTCATCCTCCAAAGTGAAGATTGTTGTTTCCAAACAAACCTCCTTTATCAAGGTCCTCCGGGATCTTAGCAATCGCCAGAACTCTTACCTAGATAGCAATAGAATCTGTTGCTTCGCTTCGTCAATTTAATAAATGATGATACTCACACAATGGAATGAACCCCCGAGTTATGCTGCAGTTTCACTTTGTTTTTCTTTATCCTAATGTTGTCCAGACAATTGTACACATGAATACAACCGTCTTCTGTGCCCAGCCACATAGTTGGCTGATTGGCTGTAGTGCCACTATCTTCTGAAGACTGACGACTGGCCGGCGATGATAGGGTGCCTGCAATATTGAAGGCAGCTTTTAGAAAACATGGATTTGTAAAATGTTATTATTTAATGGAATTCTAATTTTGTGCTCTGTGAGTGGTGTTCTATTAACTTTCTGTTATTATTAAGCATTGTAGGTTATTGTGAGGCAAAGCAAAGCATTGTAAGTTTCGGTTCAACAGATTTTGGAGCCTTAAGGGGAAACGCGGTTTTGTGTTATTGGCGTTCATTCATAATGTGTGTTTATTTCTCTATGGGTAATGACACCAGAGCATTTATTTTCTCACGATACAATGGAATGGACGCCAATGACCACCTGACCGCGTCTCCACTTAAGACAATTAGAGATTGATACAGAAGGTCGTCTCGCTATACGTGAAGAATTGTCTTATCTATAAGGACAGGGTGTAACGGAAACGGGTCATATTGTAAATACTGCTTCAGCCGCTATAAATGAGAACATTTCTTCAAGAAACTCTTAGGCAATCACAAAAAAATATTGGAACTCTCATACTAATATTGATAAGCTTTTGATAACTTTGTACGGAAAATCAAATTTTATTTCTTGAAAACCATTGTTCATTTCCATGGACAAAATCAGTATCGAAAATATGACGTGATACGGCTTCAATACAACGCTCGGTTTATGGAGCCGACCTCCTGTATCTATCCACATCAGATTAAGCTTCCCACGATCAATACCCACCTAGTTTACTACTGTCTCTTGTGTACTTGATTGTGTTATTGGACAATGTTGTTAGCAGTTCTAAAATGTTTAAACATTGTGTGGTCGAGTCATGTAATGAAAACAATAACATATTATTGAAACCTTTCAAAGCAATCTAATCTGCTAAGCGTATTTCATATTCCTGAGGAAAAGCTAAAAAGGTAGAAAATCTGATAGAAAGCTTCATATTGAGCAAAGTTTTACAAAGCGCTTGAGATCATGCAAAAGTAAATATTTCGATTTTCTATATTACCCAACATGGCACGTCCAGTTACTAAGTTGCATTGGAATAGGAAATATGTAAGTAAGTAAATAAAGTAATGGGAAACATCGATACATACGTGTAGACATTATAATTATGTTTAGAGAATTTAATAACAAAAAAATATATTCTATGGGCAATGGGGCTGCATTGAAAATCTATTTAATACGAATACAAATACCAAAATATTTTACAAAAATATCAAAGTCTACTTCAGTGTTGATCTCTAAACATTAGAGGTGATGGAATAATAATAAAGGGAATAAGGTAATACAAAGAGACAACAAACTACTAATTGACAATGGAAACTACTTTGACATCAAAATCGATTGAAATATGGAAATTACAAAATAAGTCAAAGAAGGACTCATGACGTGGAAAATGAAAAAGGAACCTAACTAAACACATAATAGAAACAGAAGGGTAAAGCAACTCAATCATAATCTTACCAGAATTAATCCCCATAGCCTGCTTATCAACTGCTGGATTGGAACTCGATTTCATCACAGGATGCACCTGGATGCTTTGCCCAGTGTGTGGGGTGCTCAAGCTCTTGTTATGGTTGGGAGTCAATGTGGTGCGCTGGTTGCCTAGGCTGGCTGTCAGGCTGCTGTGTAGACGAATGGTTGCCGACTCCTGGCTGCGTTCAGATTGGGCGTCTTGGTTCTCACTGGTTGAGGAGCCGTCGTCCTCTTCATCGCTTGAGGATGAACTGTGGAGAATGTTTTGAAAAAGACTTTGTAAATGGTTGGAAGAAATCTATATACACTTTGTCTCATCTGGCATACACGATATATATAGCCAGTGTTGTCGGTGGATTAAAAAAAAATCCTTTTAGTCACCGCAGCTCAGGCAACTGAAGAAACACGGGTTGGTTTTAGTCAGTAAGAGTCTGAAACGCCCGGGAGCTCGGCACCCAGAACGGCAGAAGTTATTTGATGATTTCCCAGCCACAAAAAAAAAGCTCAACCGTATTAGACAAAATGTTAGGTATGTTATAATGTTCGTGTTATATGTACTCATAACTCATGGCTTCTTTGGCGACGCAGTAGCAAATTATCCACCCTAATAGGGTGTCCGCACCAAGACAAATATTTGTATGTCCTACAAATATTTGGTCCAAGCCTGGATGTTTGTATACCATCGTAATTTATTTAGATAGCGACATCCGTGTCAAAGGAACTGCGGGCTATGGTAGTTTTTTGTTTGACCCTGATTTCGTTCTTTCGTTAGATTTAACTAAAATTCTAGTCATTATACGTACTTCATAGAGATTCTGATATGTGCGGTCCTTCTTCTTTTTTTTTGAATTACAGCATATTTATTTTCAACAGACTATAACTACAATACCAAACTAAACTAATAAATAACTTAATAAATAAAATATGTACAAGCGGCATAAAAGATCCGGTAGGAGTACAGCTCATTGGGCATCAAAAAATTTGTCCAAATCGCTGATTCGTTGGCCGAAAAAAAGGCCATCACTCTGGTCACGTGAAGAGTCGATTAAATGTTTGCTGATGTCACGGAAAACTCGATGAGCACTCGGACCCCATGGCCCTAGTGTTTCAACCCCAAACGGCACATATAACTCCCAATAAGGTTGTTATATTTGCGCCGTTTGAGGTTTCCTGCACCTGTAGCAACTGCCGCAGCACAGCCCACCGTGCTAAGAAGATGAGATGGCGCAAGGGTGTCGACACATGTAGCATCCCACACCAAAGGCCTACCCATCTTCCAAGGCATTATGGTCATGGCCATGAGGTTCTAAAACGACTGACACACCGGCGATAACAAGAGCCCGACGGATGATGTCGTTAATGCTGGCGTGCCGTGCCATACGATCCGCGCTCCTACTGGAGGATAGGCCATGGTGTCCGAGATGGTCCACTGCTTCACCACATTGGCAGCGATGTGGAGCTCCGCAAGGAGCACCCAGACGCAGACATGTAGCGATCCGGAAGGTGGTGTCACTCAGCATAGTACCTATGTTGGGTGACGGTAGTGCCTGTAGCTAGAGGCCCGACCTTTCCCGACCGATGGTTCGTCCTTCTGTTTTTTTGAGGGTGAGAATTAATCAGATGACTTCTGGAGGGAGTATCAGACTCTTATTGATAAAACCCACCCGCGTTCCTTTATTTGCCCTTTGCGTTCTATCCCTCCCTAGCCAAATAACTTTTATAATAGCGCTATCGCTAACGCTTCGTGCCAAATGTATGGCAACGACATTACCTGCGGCACAGCCTGCGGAGAGAACTGTCACGTGACTCACGCCCAGTAATGTCGTGGCCATACATTTTGCACGAAGCGTTAGCGTTAGCGCTTTATAAAAGTTATTTCGCTAGGGGGGCAGGACCGCGGTAATTCTTTCGAACCACCCCACGATGATGTGTTCGACCTAATGTAAGCATCCAAAGTTTAATAAGGCCATAGAACAGTAAAGACTGTAACATTTTTAACCGACTTCGAAAATGGAGGAGCTTCTATGTTCGACTGCATGTATGTTTTTTTTTTATGTATGTCCACCGATTTCTTTGTCAGTTGTGGAGCAATTTTCAAAATTCTTTTTTCTTCCTTCTTTTGGAAGTCGGTTGTTATTTTTATAAAAAAGTTTTTTTTTGTTTAACTCTTAGTCTTGACTTCACTTTTCGAGTTACCTAAAGACTTTTGACAAAATTCCTCAATGCACGATACACGATGCAAGGATTTAATGGAATTGATTGTTTTTAATTGATATTTTATTGAAAACTGTAAGGATATTTTAAACTATGATACAGACCTGTCCAATCGTATATTCTTGCAGCTGTCATCAGGGTCAGATATACTGATGCCAGGCTTTACTGAACTGGTGCTGTTCAGCGAACTCGTGCTCCTGAAAGATAGTTTACAAGTTAAGTTAACAACAGTTTTAAATTTACCGTTGAAGTAGGAGAGAGTGGATATCTACTAAACATAACAATAACGTGTTTCGGTCTGGTACAAGAACGAGAGTATGAGAACTTACTGATGTAACTTTGAATGTAAAGAAAAGGCGGCCTGAAGTATTTAAAAAGTTTTAGTAATTCAAAAGAAGAAGAAGACGATAGTAATCTTTAACTTTTCCCTGGTTGTAATATAACAGTGATTAACAAGACTTATAAATGTCACAATCCATTTTCAGAAATCAAAATTAACTTACGGTATATCCAACGTCTGCTGCCTGGTAAGTGCGGGCGCAGGCGGGACGCACGCGACGCACAGAATGCGTGCGTTGCAGACGCCATTGCATGAAGTCACCTGTGGCTTGGGTGACAGCGTTAGCACGCAGACTTGACCTACGTAACCATCACTGTTGCATACCTGGAAAGTGGATAAAGGATCATGTTAGAAGACGTGGTTGTAATATATAAGACCACAGGAGAAGAATATTAATCCGGTTACAAAATGTACGGTTATAAAATTACAATGGTACTTGTATTGGAGCCGTATCACATCAGAATGATGACACTACTTTTAACTTGTGTTGTGTTACTTTAACTCTAACAGTGAAATTGATATATCAACGGGTGTAATGCAATTTTTTTTGTTTTTTTTTTTTGGTTGGGTGGGAAATCATCCAATGACTTCTTCCGCTCTGGGTGGAGCGGGAGGGCGTGTCAGACTCATACTGACTAAAACCCACCCCTGTTCCTTCCATGCCTGAGTGCCCAGGGGTGCGGTAACCCATTTTCAGAATTTATCCGCTACCCCTAGGCATGCAGGCACCGGCCACGATGGGCCTCGTCAGTGGTGGCTGACACTAATCTCTTTGAGGCGCGCGTGGAACACTACGCGCCGTCGTCGACTCACGGGCCTGGTGCTGATCGGACGGCGAGCTACCCACTGCTCGTCGTCCGCAGGCCCGGGTCTACAGTGGCCGGAGGTCGTCTCGCGTCGTTCACCTCTTCTGCGGTGGTAGCGGCCGGGGCCGTGAAGGGCACTCCGTTGAGCATCCCTCACGCGTCCCGCCTCCGCCTTTGAGAGCATTACTGCTTTGCAGAAGGCGGAGACTTCTTTCCATTCCCTCTCGCTCCGTACCATAGCCTGAACCAGGGCCGGGCGCGAGAGGTCGCCGCCACCTATCGCATCCACGAGGAGGTGTAATGCTATGGGTTTTCTAGAAAATAATTTTGATCTAGAACTTCCTTGAAAGGACCACCCACGGTAACCATGGCACTTTTAAACATAACACTTAATCTGAAACAAAGCATTGCTCTTCACATTTATCCAAATCAATCAAGTTATGGATCTTGTTTGTATATCTGAAACTCAGGTCCTTACCCAAACATCAGGCGACTGTCCCTTTGGTGGCAGGGTGGGAGCTGCACAAGTGAACTGCAGTCCAGCGCGAGTCTTGCGGATCGGGACTGGTGACAGGAACTCTGGTGCTGGACGCTCTTGACCGTATACACCTGAAATCGTATTAGGGTTGTCTTTAGTTTACGATTGTTTACTTTGTCTAACAAAAGCTAGGGCTTACCTGTTATACATTTATTAATTATACACTAATGGAAATTTAAAAACTAAAACACGTAGGTACAATGGGCGGACATAACACATTACCACAGATAATATAATACTAGCGTACAGATGCCTCATCTCATACAAAGAAACGGTACCGCCGTACCCACAGGTTTTTGACTTGCACAAGCAACTTTTCTTCTTCATTCGGGCCCGTCCTCTACACCTCACTAGATGGTGTTAACAGCGACGGCTAGCAAGTTTAATGAATTTACATAACCTCTCATACTGTACCCCCCGCATGAGGTCACTGTGCATAATCTGCACACCATCGCGGCCCGGTAATTTTACGATTTCCCCGCGTTGACTAAATCTACGATATCTCATAAATTACGCATCGTAGCTCTAAAAACCCTATTGAAATTGCTATGAAATAAGCTATTTGATTAAATAGGGTTTAGTACAGTTTTACCTTGTAATTTATTGTTAATTCGACGTTGAAAGTAGGGTGAGCGACTTTTTTCCCAGCTTGTCGTACAAAAGTCGACCAAGAAGAAAAAAATGAGACGGATGTGTGGAGTAACGTTTAAAAATGGCACCAGACACAAAAAAGTTGAAAGGCAGCTGCTTATCTTGGTATGGTCATGTGGAGAGGACGGATGAAACACATATAACTAAAAGAGTTATGAATATAAATGTGGATGAATGTAGAGGGAGAGGGAGGCCAAAGAAAAGGTGGATGGATTGTGAGGAGTGATATGAAATAAAAGGGGGTTAGTGATAGCGTGACGGCTGACAGGACAGAATGGAAGAAAAACTAAAATAATTACTTGGGGTCGGCGCAACACGTGAAAATACGTGTTGCGCCGACCCCAAGTAATATGGGGTAAGGGCAGGAAAATGATGAATCATTTTGAAAAATTAATAAAAACTCACATAATTTCTGTTTGGTTTCATTTATTAGCTCCTCCCAACTGCTCCTTTTCTCTGCTTTCGGGTATATTATTGTGATGTTCTCTGGACCATTTCTGAAAATAACAACAGGGATTATTCCAGAATTTTAAATTACTTATTTATCGACCTAATTGTTTTGGTAATCTATTCTTTACTAATTTCAATAGCATGCCCAACAACATCTTCATCAACATCGTCAGCATCATTTAACGGCCATCTTTTAATTGTAATGTTATTGAAAGGAAATACTTACGAAGTGTTCAAACTGATCTCCATATAACACAGCTGCGTATCACTATTTTGCCTCTCCGAAAGCTGCCTGTTCAGCGCATGCAGCATCTCACGCACCATCTCCTCCAACTGTAAGTGCTGTGTGTGTAACGCCGCTACATTCTCTGAGATCTGAGTCAGTGTGTTCACGTCTTCAGTCAAAGTTTCCACCTCATGCAAAATCCTCCTTAGGTTTTCGTCTTTAGCTGTTGGCAAATAAATGATGGATTAGATTTGGAAGTTGTTTGAAGGATTAGTTGTATTGGAGTATGATAGATTGGAATCTTGGAATGTTTATATTTGCTGATCAGTTGCAAAATATGTTACAAAAAATACAGCAGATTCGATTATGTTGTTTGATATATCGGGTGTAAAAAGACAGTTTCCGCAGTCGAAAGCCACATAATCTACCCATTATTTGGATCATTTTTTTCCACTAGAACATACCTGGGAATCCACTGGTTCTGGGGATATTGAAGGTCAAAGTCGCAATTTTTTTTTTTACTTTTTTAAGAAAATTAATTTCAAGTGTACTACTAAACTTTTCTCCAAATATTACCTGAATTTTTGTTTTTTTTTTTCGAAATTACGCATTTGCAGTTACAAAAACAGAATGAATATCAAACGTATCCAACAAGAACCTACGTGGCTTAGAGCGAAGAGCCGTGGTTTAACTCCACTTGCCTGGGTTCGCGTTACAATACGCGCAATATTTTTTTTTTCCATACCTAAAAATAAAAATCGTTTCCCAGCAATATTTTTTGCGGGAAGCTACATTGTTAGACGTACAGTATGCATAGTTAACGACTATGTGATGTGTCTTATGGCACCCTGTATAGTAGATTTCGTACTTATAACAGTTCAAAAAGATTTTTCTACATGAATAACAACGAACGACGATTGTTAATAAAATTACTTTCGCATATTTGCGATTCTCGAATTCATCAAGAATTTTCTATTTCGTACAGAGGATATCGTGGAGACGGCAAAACTATAACAGGATATCCTGCTTTTGGTATATGAAAACGATAAAACTCAAAGATTCTCAAGGCTTTTATTTCCAAACAAAATGGAATCTATTAGTTACTCAAAAAAATACAATAAGATCATCGCTGGATATGTCCTGCAGACTGAAATGATGATGAAATCATTGTAAGCACCATTTAAGTATGAGTGACTTCAATACTTTAAATGAGATAAACACATAAAAAAACTTAATCATCCAACTATCGCCACTTCATTCGATTTTGTAAAAGTTTAAAGCCGCTCGAACAGATTGCAGAATTCAGATCGCTTCACAAATGATAGTTTCCACTGTAAACTTTGCCCTTCTTTCTCATTCCGCCGACATCGTGGAAAGTTTATTATTGATATCGAATCAATATTTCACCACTTACTATTTGACCTACTTCGCGACGCTACAAAGCAATCGCTACAATTTCCTCGCTTTCCGTTTGTTTATTCCCAAGATGGGAACTGACCTTTCTGAGGTCTGCTTGAGTAATTTTCAAGAAAAGATTTTTGTCAATAACCTTTGTAAACGGCTCTTTCATGTTTCGTTTGGTAGTTTTTTGTGGTTTGTATTTTTATTTACTTTTCTGTGGGAGGAATATGTTTGTCTTTGTGTATTGATGATTGAAGCTACCTGAACTTTTCTATAAGAAAATATCTTCTTTGTGTTTTTATTTTGTTTAATATTTATACTTGTGCTGATTTCAATATCAGTCACTGACATTTTCTGTGTATTTTTATTAATGGTTTTTACTGAAAACGTTCTCAAATCACACGATAGGTATATGATGATTTCATTTAACGAACCTTACTAGGTATTTCTAAACAGGGTCACATATAGCAACGTCAGCAGGTACAAAATAAAACGGAAGTTTTTACAACCTCAATTTCTTATAACACCACAAAAGCTACTAAAAAACTCAGATTTAATTAAGAGATAGGGTTCAAAATGGAGATTACCTTTAACAATCTCGAGATCGGCCAGCGATATCCTCATAAGTAATTTGTACTTGTTTCCTTCCATCTGACTCGCAATATGGCTTTGGTATGTGCTGAAAACAAATAAGAATAAATGAATAAATCAATTGGTGGGAAATATATTGCAGCATTTTTGATTCTCAAATAACTTTGCAATTTTAAATAAGAAAATTTTAGATATATGTAGTTAAGAAATCAACACCGACACATCAACTTTTAGATAGTAAAATAGTAACTATCACAAGAGTAAAAGTGACTCAAAAGACGTTCTGTAAAGGACAAAGTTCTTCCAAACATGATGTGCCTTCTAAGACCAAATATATGCTGTGCATTGATTTGAATCCTCTCTACTCAGGTTATGTAACAGCTACTGAAATATTTATCGCAAACTTACGGTGTAGGCTTTTTAATCGTCCCCGTTCTCCTCTTAACACTAGTTATCAACAGAGTATCATTGAAGAGAAAGAGAGCTCTATCTTTAATAGTTCCCTGTGCCGACGGCATTGTCACTGTTTCATGTCTCAAGAACATTCGGTCCAGGGTCACCAGATTTGAGAGACCCTCGATCATCTGCTCCAGTTCCCTTAACGTCTGCTGCTGCTGTTCAAGTTCTAAGCTCTCCCGTTCAGTACAATTTATCAGTTCTAGTAAATCATGGATTTCTTTTTGAGCTTCTAAAAGAAGTTTGTGGTCTGGATGTGATTGGTCTGAAAGAAAAAAAAAATAAAAGTAAAGTAATGGAGCATCAGAGCTTGGTGTGATTCTCTAAAAATATTTTGGTAATGGAATAGACAATATTCATCTCTTGTATCAAGAGATGAATTCAAAACATAATGGAAATTTTCAAGTTTCAATTTCAGAACGGACTAGCAATGACGCTCAAATAATTTCTTAGAGAAACTAAAATAATAAAACAATAAATTATCAGTGTTTTTCTCACTATTTTGAAATAAAACGACATAGAGTTGAGAATGTTAGTTTCAAAACTAACAAGATCTCTCACGTTCCAAATTCAGAATTATCACTGAAAATGTTTCGCAGATTTTTTTACAGAATAGCAATAGGGAAGGGAAGAAAAACGGGTGGGTTTTAGCCAGTAAGAGTCTGACACGCCCTCCCGCTCCACCCAGAGCGGGAGATGTCGTTGGATGATTTCCCACCCCACAAAAAAAGGGGAGTTTACTAAAAAAATCTAATTAGTTCGTCAGTTATTTAACAGTACGTTGAAATTTCACGTGACGTCACGCTGCGCGACACTTTTACGACGTAACGAGCCTCCACTCTGTTTAATGCGTTTTATCTTTTTATTTTTTATTGGTTTGGTATAGCAAAAAATACGTGTCTAATATTTTTTGATAATCTAATTTACGGACTTAGACTATGAAAAGCCAGCAATCTGAAGTACCAGAATGAGAAGCCGGCTTGTATCTGTACACGCGAACTAAGCTCACAGAACCAAAATGAGAAGCCGAAACGTCATCGTTATGTTCGTCATGGTCACTAACACATTTTAACGATCCTGCTTCATTTAATGTCCAATGACGTTGCGTCTATAACCTTTCATAATCTAAGTTTTATTATTATTTCATACCCAGGAAAGTATCCTATTACAGGATCCCAAAGAAAGTCGGCTCAGCTTTAAGTAAACCCCAAGTCGTATTACAAAAGTAAATCATGCACTTAAAGAAAATTAATTTTGCACCTGCTCCTCTTATAAAATATTGTTTCAAAGTGACTTTTGGGGAGTGCCATCAATATTAGGGGACAAAATTTATTTGACACCGACGACGCTATTGTTATTCTAACAACGAGCCCATTGATTAAGTTGTTGCTTTAAATTAAACAAATATTGAGGGAGTTTCTTGTGTTTCAAATCCACAAATATACATATAAGGAGGTTTTGGTACCACTAACTTTTACGTAGGTACTGACTTGATCATCTTTATAATATTAACATAATAAAGTCGTGAATCATACTGATCACTACATAGTATAAAACAAAGTCGCTTTCTCTGTCCCTATATACCTATGTATGCTTAAATCTTTAAAACTACGAATCGGATTTTGATGCGGGTTTTTTTAATACATAGAGTGAATTAAGAGGAAGGTTTATATGTATAATACATGCATAATATAGTAGAGAAACACTGATAATTTTAGAGGTTTCAAATATGATGTCTTAAATAAACCCATTTTTTTGCGCTTATTATTGCAAACGCTGGCTGAACCCTACGAGATAGGTCAAAATAATGTAGTACAGTATTGTACACCTTAAAATGTTCTAAAAAAGTCTACGATGGTATATGTCTATCTCTTAGGGATAACCCACAATAACCATTTTTATACTTTACTTTTTACGAGAAATAATGGCTTATTTACGAAGCGATTTTGAGCAATACAGCATTAATCCTTATCCAATTAAGTACCTTAAGTACATATATAGACAAATAGGTATTTAATATTAGCATTACACCCGTGCGAAGCCGGGGCGGTTCGCTAGTTTGAAATAAAATAAAAATAAAATCATACTGATTTACCACATTTTAAATCCGATTCTATGATTTTCGTATTTAAGCATTGCCTAGCAAAAACACACTTGCTTTGTCCCGCAGCTTGGCTCCCGAAGCCTATCCGCAGAATCTCACAGAACCAGTGCATTTATTCGGCATTTCCATGGCCAACACAAGCTCACCAAGTGGAAGCCTGAGTCTCAGGACTAAGAACATTACTAGCAATGATATTGTACATAAGATATTATGTTACGTTGACAGTTAGGTGCGACGTTTAAGATCTGCTTGCGCTGGTATATACCTACCTCAAACCGATATAATGCACACATGTTGATAAGTTCTTAATAGTGCCAAAGATACGGCATGTAAGTAAAATAGATAGCTATCATTTCATTGATTGCACTATGTTCTATCGAGGTATAGATTATGATTTTCTGAAATAGAGAGGAGACACAATGTCCCAAATAAGACATTTTCGAGTCCTCACAATGCGCGCTTAATAGTTGATTAATTATTATTTTCTGTACCAACTAACCTGTGTGCTTTATCAGCCTCTGTATCAGCAGCTTGTAGCTCGGGAACTTCTGTACCGGTTTGATGAGCAGGTTGTCCAATGACAGCTTTCCCTTGTGATCCCTAGCCATGGCATCGAGGAACTTGGCGAAGGCCGGTCTGGAAGCTGAAGCTGTCTTGATGGTCTCCTTTGCTTTCTTCAGGTTGTTGATGAACGACATGTAGGTATCCATTACGGTGGGTTTGGTGAACTGGAAAAGAAGATTGTTGCTAGAATGTGGAATTATATGAAATATAGATATATTGTGTTGGAGTGGTTGGATGTTACAATGCCATTCAAACTGGAATCTAATTATTGTACCTTCATGATAGCAGACGCTGAGAAACATCTCAAAAAATTTGGGATATGAAAGAAAAGATAAACTAAGAATAGCTCCGAAAAGTATACAAAAAACCGACCAAAAGCTTATCTGCAGTTGTTGGGGTGATGATGAAAAGTTCAATAAATCACAAATACCTACTGACGATACTCAAACGATTAATTATTCTGATGTAGCGGTATGTATCTACAGGATTGATAGATCTGAAGTGTGAGATTTTGACACGATAATTTCTTGATTCATTTTGATGCAATCAATCTTAGCGTTAAAATTAAATTAAAATAAATCATTCACTCTCTTTATCTCCTTGCTTTAGCACAAATAGTAACTCAACATAATTCCATAACTATCTAACCAGTGGTGTAGCTACACCACACACCACACAGCCCACAGTGCCCATTTGGGACTCCAAATGGGCACTGTATCAAACATTTTTAGGGTGCCCTTTTTTACCCCATTACGGCTAAAAAGGGGTAGGTATTGCTTTTATTCAACATGGAAGACCAAACTTGAAATCGGGAGTATCCTGACTGGTATACAGTAAGTCTTCGTTGTAGATGAGTCCGTCCGACTAGAGTATACTGCACTAGATAACTTAAGTGTTCACGGTGATTTTATTAAGATAATGTACGAACGAGCGAAGTGAGCTAGGAAAATCAAGCATCCCATCATATTATTATTGACGGGCCTCTCATTAATAAGAGTTTGAGATCGTGGACTACATAACGATTTTCTTGCTTCCACACGTCGGGGCACCTGTAGCCCGAGAGCCAAGTATCATTGATATGGCTGACACGGCAGTAGCTACGCCCCTGTATCTAACCTAGCATTAAACACATAATTCCTATGCATCACAGCTTTCCATGTAATATCTTAGAATTAGTAGTTACACACTGTGCGATAATATTAGACAATAATATATTCATATCCGCTTTACTAGTCATAGTAATCCTATTTCCTTAGTTTGCTTCCTACAATATAATCTACTTACGCGTTCTGCATACATGAAAGCGCCTTTATTTCTCTTGACACGGTATTACTCCACACTGCTTCATTGTCTTTGATATTGACATTACATTAGCATATTTACAGGGTTGTCGTGTAATCAGGTGGGGGTGAAATGAGCGAGAGAATTTTGCACCCCTTGGAGTAGGGTTCGCTGGAGAAATACTTGGGTTACGTAGTCCCGTTTTAAGAGAAATTGTAATCGCCCTCCATTGAAAGTAGCGTCAAAAAAAAAAACGGACCGCGCGTTAACGATCGCACAGTAAGTTTTTGATTGTGTCTGTTATCTTCTATCTCTTATATAAATGTTTTCGCGATTTCAGGTTTGGTCCTATAGTAAAACTTGTTTGTTATCATGAGTACAATCACGTGTTTAAGTATCGGTCACTAATTACCAGTCATCCTATATACATACGTAATTTCAGCTCAATCGGAAACCGGAAAGTGGGTCAAATTTAACTTCTAAGATTTTTATACGTAGTTGTTTACATTGAAGCTTAGCGTCTTAAAAACCAAAGAATACTTTCTTTCTGATTGGATTGTGTGAAAAATGATACAGATGTGACTATTACGATGATGGTAAATATAGATCATGTATGGAAGAATAATATATGCGAGAGACATATGACATAAGTGACGTCACAGTACAGCTTTGACAGTCACGAACTTTTAAAGTGTAATAGAAAATTGTAGTAATTTATTTTTAAATAATGTTCTTGAGTTTATAGTACTGTAGTGTGATCGGGTTTTTGGCAAGGCACACTAGCGGCACACACATGTGCGCCACCGGGGTTATAAAGTTTACCTTGCCAAAAAAATTGCCAAAAACCCGATTCACGCGTTTTAAACCGCTATTACTATTACCTAAGGTGTTTATACCTGTGACAAGGTTCATACTCCCGGAACCTGACAAAGTCTTTAGTTACACGATGGCCGACTGTCAACGGGGACTGACAGATGCCGATACGTGACGCGCGCGGTATAGCTTTAAGTGAAAAAAAATACATGCATATTCCATAGTCCACAACTCCTTTCAACATCATTCCAAAAGTTACTTTAAGTGACATTGAGTGGAGCACCTACCCTTCGAGGTAACGACTTGAAATAGGGTGTCAACCGCGATTCTGACATAACTCTCCACAACCCTTCTCCAGACAGAGGAAATCAATGCGGATTTCCCCGGTAAAAATAGGGGTGTCACTTTATAAATGGATTAGTCAACTAAATGCTAAATCCGAACATGCTAATCCGGATGTCATGTTTCAAACTATGCTCTATATAGATGTTCCGGACGGTAGGGATATATTCAATTTCCTTCAGCAAGCTTGTCTCGACCAAGTGTATTGAGATTTACATAAACCAACGTGAAGGGTTCATTGTGCGGAAATCTAAGGAGTGGAATTTGTTGCCGGCGTGTGTGTTTTCTGATAGCTACAACCAGGGAGAGTCTTTAAGTCAAGAGAGAATAGGTTACTTCTAGGCAAGTGTGCTCTATCGTCGGCCACATCATCACTTGCAAATGCTGAGATGGTAACCCTTTTGGTATGGGCACGCTCAGCACAATTTTATTGTATCTCTGTGTACCTACTGTTATTTTCTTTACCTTTTGTTTGTTGCTGTTGTGTTGTGTCTGTGTCGAATAAATGTTTATTCTATTCTATTCTATTCTACTATCAAATGAGGTAGTGGTCAAACGCAAGCAAGACTATCAATAATACATAAAAAGAAAAAATCCAACCATCTAACTTTCATTGAAATGATAAAACAATCAAAAAGCCATATTATCTTATCTAAATACCTGTTACCGTTAGAATACGGAATACGTTAATATTCACATTAACTAGGTAATCTGCAAATTACTGGGATCTGCACTTTACCTAGTTAATCTGCATATTAACGGATGTTACACCGTTGAATCGCGGAAAACAGTAAACGAATCTCTTTAATTTAATTTTAACTTCCTTTTTTTCTATCTTGGCGCGGAACTGAAATATTATTTATTCTATACTTTTCTCAGGCATTGTGCTAACGATGGTCATAAGTAAGATAAGCCGATGGAGCCCCGCTGCGAGGAGCTTCTATTTCTGTCTGCAAGGTTTAAAGAAACCTAACATGAAGGGATGACAGGGGCTTCGTTCACTCGCTTAGCTCGCTCACTTTAGCCCCTTTCATCCCCTTCGAACCTAACCTGTCCATGTCGGGGTTCCCTAAGTTCCCGAGCTCACTTCAATCACTCTTGGAATCATTATTTACTTAATTAAATTTTAATTAAAATGAATTCGAATGTTTAATTGAAGCAAAGAACCTCCCAGAGGACACGGTGGAGCATACGATGGAGGTATGCCCCGCTTGGGCGGAGCACCGCCGTATCCTCGTGGACGCGATAGATGGCGGTGACCTCTCACGCCCTGCCCTGGTTCAGGCCATGGTACGGTGCGAGAGGGAATGGGAAGCACTATCCGCCTTCTGCGAAGCAGTAATGCTCGCGAAGGCGGAGGCGGGACGCGTGAGGGAAGCTCAACGGAGTGGCCCTCACGGCCCCACCCGCTGCCACCGCAGGAGAGGCACTGGGCGTAGGATGTCGCGAGACGATCTCCGGCCACCATAGACCCGGGCCTGCGGACGGCGAGTAGTGGGTAGCTCGCCGTCCGATCAGCACCAGGCCCGTAAGTCGACGGCACGTAGTGTTCCACGCGCGCCTCAAAGAGATGTTGTCAGCCACCACTGACGGGGCCCATCGTGGCCGGTGCCTGCATGTCTAGGGGAACGGATAAATTCTCAACATGAGTTACCGCACCCCTGGGCACTCAGGCAGGGAAGGAACATGGGTGGGTTTTAGTCAGTAAGAGTCTGACACGCCCTCTCGCTCCACCCAGAGCGGGAGAAGTCATTGGATGATTTATCAGCCCACAAAAAAAAAGGCAAAGAACCCGTTTTATTAACTTTACCGTATGCTTGGTTGGTAGTCTGCAGATTATCTAGGAAGCCTTCAGATTAACTCGTTAATGTGAGAACTAAACCAATTTTTTTTCACTTTAACGGACTCAGCCAAATAATCTGTAAGTATAGTAATACTAACAAGCACTACACTCTAACTGATTTTTTTTTTTATTTGGGACAAGTCCGCCACACTATTCCCAAACCACTGTAACTTCTGTTAGCCAGAATCAGCAGTGGCGACCACCAGAAAAAACACCGAGGCAATGAAGCTCGACGAGTCGCAGAGAAACGATTAAACTGTCTTGGGTCCCGCAACGAAATTAATCAGAAAAGACAGCGGAGGAGTAAGAAAAACATAATTTCCACTTCCCTCCTAATCCAGCGGGAGACAGAACAAAACTAGGCCATTAGGCACAAAGGAGGATTTTTCAACTGGGGTAAGCCCAGTTGCCAAGCACCACTGGTTAAAAACACTAATATTAATGGGTCCTAAAATTGTGCGCTGTTACACTTGATTCCAATAATAGGTAGGGCAAAAACGCTTGAACGCACGGAAATTCGTTCTAGTTTCCACAAGGTCCGTGTAATAGATAACTCCAGACGTAGGCTGAATACTATCCGACATAATATTTCGCTCAGTTTGCCAAAGAGTACACTCCCACAGGATATGATGTGCGGATTGTTCGTATTCGCAATCAGGAGTAGAACATTGACATAAAGGTGAGGCAGCAAGCTTGAAGGAAAATAATTTACTCTTAAAGTTGCCATGACCTGTGAGAAATTGGGCAACACAGTGATCCACTCTAACTGATTTACGCACATTATCAGTAACATACCTAATATTTAGTGTTCGAGCTTAGAAATTGCTGATAGAAAACTCCAATTACACTTTGCTTTACCCGGGGAATTGAACCTGGTGGAGCTATTTAGATAAAGATTTACATATTGTTATAGGCCGTATTAATATCGATTACACCTGAGTAATTTTTCCAATCCCGTTAAGTAAATACAATCAAGAAGAATGTCTTCGCTCCATCTTCATCCATCACTATTGGAAGCAAACGTAATGCTAATACATAAAAATAATACACATATTATATTTATAACGATAGATAATGTGAAGAACAACGACAGAAACAGCGAGGAGAAATTATGAAATTAGATCAAATAAGTGTTGAAATGCATTTTTTTTAAGTGAAAACCTCATTAGTCACGTTGAGCGATTATTTGTGAAGGCAAAATTTATGGGTTCGCGTCACCTACATGCCAGTGACGTGTTGCCAGACTAGCGACGCACAGTTTTCATTTCTGTTAGGAGTCCAAGACTATTTTTGACAGGATAGCTACGGAATTTTCATAATTTTCAAGTCCATTTAGGTACCATAAATATCTCTCGAAATATCGCAAATTCAAGGAAACATCGTAATAAAAGTAGAAAATTGCAAGTCCCAAATGACGAAATAAAGGCTGGTATTTGGTAACTTTATGAAAGACATGGATCAAGTTGTTACACTTGGGTACGCCAATCTTCATTAAACTTTGCAAGATGATACTGACTGATGATGGAGGAAATACCACGAGAAAACCATAGCTACCAAGTTTCAAGCGTTTTATTATGTTAAATAAATACCAGGTTAAAGAAAAATGTAGAGCTGTTAACCGGAAGATAATAAAGTGTGGACTTAACTTACTTCACTAACCTGAACTATAGAAAATTAATAGAGCTGACCCATTCAAAGAAAAACTCAAGTTACATAAAAAGAGCAATATTATCGGCATCAACATAACATTACATAATCAGCCCACTGCTGGGACTCAGACCTCCTCTTTAGGAGAGGGAGAGAGCCGAAATTAACCACGCGGGTCCGCAATGTGCGGATGTCACACGTCTTCGAATTTTAGATTCTAGGACATGACGGTTGCATGCTGGTTTCCTCACGATGTTTTCCTTCACCGTTTTGAAAGCAGTGGTAATGGAAAAAAATACACTAAGTCAAGCGCCTGCCTTTTTTTTTGTTTTTCCTAGGTTTGTCCCCACGACCTACGTAACGACGTACGACCAGTCGTAAGTCGGGGCCGTTAACACTTAGCCACCACTGCTCCATGGCATCAGCTGCTATGTATTTAATTTTCAGTGTTAGTTCCATTGCATTCTCATATTAGTAGGTGACCTCTTGAACCACTTAACACTATTATTGTTTTCAGATATTCATAGAAAGAGTGATGAATACTAAACTTACCACATCTAAGAACACATCTCCGACTTTCTGCTGCAGGTCCCATTGCTCCAGTCTTCGCCTCAACTGCTCCAAAAAGACCTGGTGCACGTTCAGAATCCCGGGCACTTGGTAGAAGATCTCATCCACCAGGAATGCATCTAGGAGACCAGCGTTCTCTGGACTCTTCAAAGGTTGGAGATATTTCTGTTGACAAATGAAAATGTTGTGTAAGCTATTACTTGTCTCATTCTAAAAGCTTGTTTTCTAAAATACTACTTTACTGTCAGTGTCAATGGTTTTAAAGACTGGGATAATTTCCGAAGAGAAAATACACTATGCACCGATAATAGAATGCACGCTATATTAAAGCCAGTAACAAACTACCTAGTTTAACAGATATACGAAATTCTTACAAAATAGGTCAGGTAAACATTTAAACGTAAAGGTCAAGTACACGTCATTCAGAGACTGGCAGGTAGAACAAACGCTGCATTCCAATTACGATAATTGGATTTTCTGCTAATTACTATAAGAACGTAAATTTTAACATTGAATTAGCAACACTTGAACAACTCGGTGCGAATAAAATTGTAGACACAGTATAGAACGAAATATCAAAAATTTATGTTAAAAACTAGGTTCTGCCAGCGGCTTCGCCCACGTGTGATTAGTACTTCCCCCATTATAAATTAACCTTACGTGCTATTCCAGACTATTATCTATCTTAGTGCAAAATTTCATCCAGATCTGTTCAGCTGTTCTAGCGTGATTGAGTAAAAGACATCCATTTATTCATTCATCCAAACTGTCGCATTTATAATTTTAAGTATGATTGAACTTTCAGCGTGCTTATAGCGAATTCCCTACTGGAGTATATGTTATCCTAGAGGAGCTCGTGGCTAAAGTAATAACAGCCGCACGGGTCGGTACATCAGGTTAAGCTACGCTTGTCAGGGTTGGTCCATGGATGGGTGACCCCGCCGTGCCACGGAAAGTACGTTAAGCCGTTGGTCCCAGCTGTCAATCGTGGATCTTTGACAGTCGTTACGGGTCGTCAGAAGCCCGAAAGTCTGACAACCAGTCTTACCAAGGGGTATCGTATTACCCAGTAACTGGGTTGTAGAGGTCAGATAGGTAGTCGCTCCATGTAAAATACTGGTATTTAGCTGCATCCGGTTAGACTGGAAGCCGATCCCAAAATAGTTGGGAAAAGGCTAGGCAGATTTTTAAGTCTATGTTATCCTAGTAGCAATAGCCTAGAGCTCTATAAGTCAAGAGTGACCTGTATGTAAGTATGCTCTATCGTTGACTACATTATATCACTGACCAGTAAGTGACATAGCGATCAAACGGGAGCTCATAAAAAAAAAACTACATAGAAATGTTCCATCGCTAACAAGGCCTACTACAATAATTCTAAGGTAAAATAAAAATAACAAGTAACAGCTAGCGGAAACGGTAACAAAACACCATACTAACGAGTACTTGACGACCGAGACGGACAAACACTTAAGTCTACCCCTTTTGACAAAAAGCGTGATAATAAGACACTCATCCAAAATAAACCCATAAGTATAACAATATCTACGGTAGAACATCACAATTTGGGACAACACAATACGGTTCTGTTGACAACCTTATCACAAAAACTTTGGCCAACATAAGGAAACTATAATCACCAACCGGCACGCGAGACGAGACTCGATTAGATAAAACCAAGAACAACTTTCCCCCAGCACAACTCACAATACCTTTTTATATTTTATGAATTTTACAACGGTAATAAAACCCCACAGCAAGTAGACCTACAAGGCTATAAACATTTTTCTGCCGCAAAAACTGGAGACCATAAAAATATAGGCAAAATTCTTATCTTTTGAGTGAGAAAGTTTCACGCCAAACATGGGATTACTTTGATGTTTCGTGTCTCAACTTTGACAGTTTGGTTACCCTAATCAAAGAAAGAAAAGGATACGTTCAGGGTGAGGAGATTGCGCGGGTATTAAGACGGAGTATCAACAAGAACCAAGGTTATGACGTAACCCGAAGAATCGCCAAACTTAAGTGGCAGTGGGCAGGGTACATTGCTCGTAGAACAGTTGGTCGATGGGGCCGGAAGGTTCTGGAGTGGCTACCGGAAGACGCACCATTAGATAGCTTCCCATAAGGTGGACCAATGACCTGGTGAATTTCGTGGGTAAACAATGGACGCGAGTTGCACAGAACCAGTCGTTGTGGCTACACTTGGCGGAGGACTATGTCCAGCAGTGGACGTCTTTCGGCTGAAAAGATGATGAAACATACAAAACTGCTCCCCGTTTGTATCCGAATAAGGACGCCAAAAGTGAAGGGACTGAGTGAGTTAGCACTCAAAAGTTTTGACAATTCTGACAGATCTAATGCCTCATTTAGTTCATTTACCAACTTTGGCAGATAACTGCGGTGTGCCGAAAGCGGTTTGGTATAAGAAATGTTTGCAAAGAGGTGACGGCCGTCTTCGGCGTGCGGTTGACCGTTGCAAGCGTTTGAATGGCTTGAAGGTATCGAGCGATTCAAACGCCACAAAACTTAGTCGACTTCCACTGTGAATCAGATGTCAGGCAGATGACAAGACTTCTACAGTAGGTCATTGGACGACTTATCGACCTAGCAAATAAGCTTTGAACGACAAATCGTCTATCATTTTAGTCTGTGAAACATCAGACGAAAATCGTCCACGGCTGGACATAGGCCTCCCAAGTGTCTCCACAATAAAAAAATGACCTGTGACTTTCACCAGGTCATCGGTCCACCTTGTGGACGGGAGGCCTTCCAACGCAACGTCTTCCAGTACGCAGTCGCCACTCCAGAACTTTTCGGCCTCATCGACCGTCTGTTCTGCGAGCAATGTGCTCTGTCAACTGCCACTTCAGTTTGGCGATTTATCAGACTATGTCGGTAACGTTGATTCTCTCGCGGATGTCATCATTCCTGATTCGATCACGCAAGAAACTTCGAGAATAGCAGTCTCCATTGCCCTTTGGGTGACTTTAAGTCTTCTGAAACATGTTTAACCTCAACTGCTCACTAAAACCACTCACCAGGCTAGTGCCTGGGCCCCTTGAGACTTAATCGCGCCCGCTACCGCCACAATCACCGCGTGCTCACCCTGGACAACGCTAATAGGAAAGGAGGGGAAACGCACAAAGATACGGCACTGGAAGTTCTTAATGTTGAAGATGGAAATTTATTTGGAGACGTTGGGTTCGCTTTTGGAGGCGCAAAGCGGAAGCTGGGAGTAAATCTTGTTATATGAATATGGAGTTTTGGCTGAGTGAGATAACAAGATTAAATTAGATAAAAATGCAGAATTTAAAGATATGATTGTTTTAGAGTATTTTTTTTTCACGTATCCAAGAGACAAACAACAGTTGATTTAGATAGTTAGATTTTTTGTTAATAAAAAGTTAGAATTTGATGATTAAGTTGTTGCAATTATCTCATTTATAAAAGAATATTTATGCGATATTTGGCTAATAACCGGGAATATTGTTGTAGATAAGATTTTTAACTATCCAACCAAAAAAAAAAAAATAGCTATTGACCAGCAATACTTTCTGAACTGTAAGCTTTAATAATTAAAGCCATTAACTACAAAGAAGCCAAAGTTTATACCATTCCGACCATTAACAGAAGCCTTGGAGCAAACGTCACAGGCAGACAAGAATCTGGCGTAGAAAATAATTAAAAGTACCTGTCGACACATTTCTATGGCCCTCTGTGAAATATATGTCCTTCGTCTGACAAGGTTGAGACGCAAAAAGGATAGAAACAAAAGCTCCACTATGTCTGATGGGAAGGTGTCCCTTCGACGTGCTGTTTCTGTTTTTTTGAAGTGAAAACTTCTTTAAGCGGATTGAGCATTTTAGAGATGGGAAAAAAATATGGAACTCGCGCGCCACCGATATCGCTACGAGTACGGGTAGCAGATTCAAGTGAAAACTTATTTAGGCACATTGGGCATTTTTAAGATGAGAAAAAAAAATGGAACTCGCCTCCGACACCGATACTACGATTTGGATTGAAGTGAAAACTTCTTTAGGCGCGTTGGGCATTTTTGTTCAAGTTTTCACTTCTGTCGGCACTCCCGGAGTGCCACTCTTTTTTTTTTAACAAGTTTCGCGTTCGACGAAGCGATGATGTATTCGACGATTGAGCACGCTTGCCTATAAGTAACCTATTGACTCTTGACTTAAAGACTCCCAGGTTGTAGCTATCAGGAAACACACTCCGGCAGGGAATTCCACTCCTTAGCTGTACGTACAATGAATGTGTTCCCAAAACCTCCAGAGGCTTCGAACTATGTAGTTCTAGACAACGGCGATAGTAATTTTGTAGGGCACAGAAAAAAGTACAAACGGTTAAATTACATGAATTTTGTAATGGTAGAATCTCCTGGCACTGACGCTGTTGTCAATCTTGGGACTTGGAGCTTTTTTAGGGTCCTGTACCTGAAGGGTAAAAAATGGGACCCTATTACTAAGCCTCCGCTGTCCGTCCGCCCGTCCGTCTGTCTGTCAGAGGTCTGTATCTCATGATCCATAATAGGTAGATAGTTGAAATTTTCACAGAATATGTATTTCTGTTGCTGATGTAACAACAAATAATAAAAATAAATTACCCTACTAGAAACGTGTTTTTTTGGATTTTTTTGCTCGATTTCAATAATGGCAACAAGTACACGTGTATAATCTTGTTCAATGTTACGGAACCCTAAATGTGAGAGTCCGACTTACACTTGGTCCGTTTTTTATTTAAGGCGCAGTTATACGACCTTTAATGGTTTTTAATTGAACATCACGTCTAGACGACTAGTCTGACTTCTTTGAAAAAATTATATGATACTCCAGACTATTTCCATCGTAGTTTGATTTGAGAATATTTGAAATTTTATTTTTATAACATTGTGTAATTAATTTGTAAAGTTATGTCTAACGCGGATAAAAAATTGAGAATCACGCAAAAACTATAAAGCATATTTTTATGAAACCTTCACCATTTTAAAGATCATTTAATTATTTATAATTTAGTCTCAGTGATTTAGTTTAATACTTGTTGTTTTATCTGTAATAAATTAATAATGCGTCTAATTTCGGACAGCGCTCCTTGATGGGCGAGTCCTATTACTGGGTAGACATACGACGCATTACGTGAGCTCACCGCAGAACACGCAAGCTAACCACTCAAGGTCGTTGGCAGCTAATAGCACCTTAAGCGGTTTTATAGTAAGTGGCACAGTGGTACTCACACTAAAAAAATCACACTTACTGCTCCGACATAAAGGGGCTCTTAATATCATCTTTTTATTCATGTACAACCTACAAGTAATGTAGGAATATGAATGTAGGCATACGTACTGTTAACTAGACAAAACTACACTTCAGAAAAAAATCTGTTGACTTCGATAAAGCATTAGTGTTGCGTGATTTTCGAATCTTCTTGCTTCGCAGCATCAGTTTTCTAACGTTCTCACTGCTGGAACTCAGGTGTTCTCTGTAGGAGAGAGAATGGGCTGTAAACCACCACGCGAGCCCAGTGCGGGTTTGTGATTTTTTGGCTCCAGGACTAGGCGAACATCTCACGATGTTTTCCTACACCGTATTATAAGAACAGTGGTTATGAAATAAATTACACATAGTCTTCCTGGTCTTCCTGTCTGCCTGGGTTTGAACCCACGACATGCAACTCGTAAGTCATGGCCGTTATCACTGGGCCATCAATGCTCAGCCTTGAGCCTTCTGCATCTTTTTTTTATTTTGTATTTTAAGGGGGAGTGGCGGTGACGTAAGGGGACCACCGGTGATAATAAATAGCGCGACCCACATGATGGAAAGGTAAAGCGGAAAATTTAATTGGGAAAATCATTGCGAAGTCAGGGCTGGTCAATTTAATGTAGCTGTTCCGATCTTGGGAGGAATGAAATGTAGCTGCTTTTGTGTTTGCGTGATGCAAATTCTTCGTTTTTTTTTCGTGTTATGTACCGTTTTGTAAGGCTGGTGGCTTTTTATTTTAAAATTGGCATAAACAGCATGTAACAAAAACCCTGTCCGATCCTGAAGGGTATTACATAGTATCGTACTGCGAACACATAATTATACGTAATCATTTAATGGATACGAGATCATTATTTTTCCCCAATTAAAAAAAAAATATTAAAAAAAAACTTATCTAAGGCAACACTGAGAGCTCGACAAAGTACAACTACTGTTTCGTTTCAAAGATCGGCCCTCAGTGAGACAGAGTGCCTACAGTGCGGCTATGGCAGCGGAATCGTTTGAAATAAAAAAGGTAAATATGAAAAGATTTCGCCAGCCAGTGGAGTGTTGTCAACTTACGAAATTTTGCCATATTTACGCATATTTTTAACCGACTTCGAAGGAGGAGAGGAGGTTATCAATTCGGATGTTTGTATTTTTTTTTTTTTTTTTTTATGTATGTTCGGGCATAACTCCGTCATTTATTGACAGATTTTCAAAATTATTTTTTTGTTCGAAAGGGGTTTATTCCGAAATGGTCCCACTTATATTTCAAAAAGATCTGATGATGGGTTTCGGAGACAGACAACGGAACTTTTCAATAATTGACAGCAAATCAACCGCGATTGCTGCTATCGTCTATGTCTATGAATT
This sequence comes from Polia nebulosa, assembly GCA_951329385.1. Taxonomy (NCBI): domain Eukaryota; kingdom Metazoa; phylum Arthropoda; class Insecta; order Lepidoptera; family Noctuidae; genus Polia; species Polia nebulosa. The sequence goes on from OX589609.1 coordinate 7,085,016, forward strand.
GTTAACACAGTTTAATGGGGAACCACAACTAAAAAGTGAAAAATAAAAAACTTTTTTACAAAAAAATAGAACCGACTTCCAAAAAAAGTGCAAAATAACTTTAATTTCGGAAGTCGGTGTCAAAAAACGAAGACACAAAACAGGAACACCGACATCCGAAATTAAAGTTATTTTGCACTTTTTTGGAAGTCGGTTCTATTTTTTTGTAAAAAAGTTTTTTATAAATAAAAAATCTATAAATTTTGGTTTTTATGAGTCACATTTTTTTACAACTTTTCTAGTACGAATGTTAAACCAGGAATACGCCTTTATTGGATCGGACAGGGTTTTTGTTACATGCTGTATAGTGATGTAGCAAGGTAGGTACTGGAAGTTTTTGTTATGGGGTAAATTGTTTAGGGCATGGTAGTCGTATTCTCAGTAAGTCAGTATGTAGTTGTCCTCAAATGTACATAATGCATTATTATAGATGAATCTCTCCCAAAATAAACCCGGCCAAGCGCGTGTCGGACTTCGTACATTTAGGGTTCCGTACCAGATGAAGGAAATCAATATTTTGGTATTTGTTAGTAACGTAATACTAGACATTATCACCAAAATTTCAAATTAGGTCCGTGGGAAGTTAAAAAATTCTTTGGAACAAAATTGTGTGACAGACGACGGACAGACAGATGGACAGACGGACACGTGAGTGACAGCAAAACCCTAAAAAAAAACATGCAAAATACGAACCTTCCTTCCTTCGAATGTTCAATTCAAAAAGGATGTCAATAAAACCTGCATTTATATTCAATGAAAATAAAGATTTACCACCCCTGAAAACATCACAAAAGGAACAAAATTCACAAATTAACTACCTTTCGACAGCTCATTAATTCTTGAACAAAGAAAACCAAAGAAAGACGGTAAGATTGATCAGAAACTCCGATGACAGCCCTGGATTTTCGTCGTCTCCATAAATATAACGAATTTGTCAGTCTTCGCCTCATTCTGACCAGATTAACGGGCGGCCTGAGCTACTGAGTTATTATAATAATTTTACGACTTACAATTAATTTCCATACTGATCTTAATGTTGAGGAAAAACAGACAGTTCCGTTGGTGAAGTTTTAGTGAGATTCCTTGGTGTTGGGCACGTTTTGGCTTGGATAGAAATGACGTGAGTATTGTAGAACCGTAAATCTACTTCATTTTCCAGAAACGATAGCTTACTGTTGTTTAAATTTGACTTCGTTGGCTGAAGAAAGATTTTGGGAAAAATCTTACAATAATTCAAAGTCATAAAATTATGCGAAAAAGGAAAACACTACCTATTAGCAACTTACTTTTCTGATAATGGTGTAGGCTAAATTCTGCCAGCGGCTTCCTCTGCGAGGAATTAGTACTTTCCTCATCATAAATTATAGCCTTTACGTTATTCTTACTTTTAAGGTGCTATTAACTGCCAACGACCTTGAGTGGTTAGCTTGCGTGTTCTGTGCTGACCTCACGTAACGTGTCGTACGTCCACCCAGTAATAGGACTCGCCCATCAAGGAGTGCTGTCCGAAATAAGACGCATTATTAATTCATTATGCATAAAACAACAGGTATTATACCAAATAATTTAAAAATAATATTTAAATGATCTTTAAAATGATGATGGTTTTATAAAAATACGCTTTATATTTTTTTCGTGATTCTCAATTTTTTATCCGCGTTAGACATAACTTTACAAATTAATTACACTATGTTATAAATATTTAATTTAAAATTTTCCTATATCAAATTACAAATAAAATTGTCTAAATTAACATATATTTTTTTCAAAGAAATAAGACTAGTCGTTTAGACGTGATGTTCAATTAAAAATCATTAGAAGTCGTATAACTGCGCTTTAAGCTATCTAACTGTAAAGTTTCATAAAAATCCGTCCTGTAGTTTTTGCGTGAAAGAGAAAGTTTGTGAGGATGGATGTATCCTCACAAACTTTCACATTTATAATATTATCATCATTCTCTTGCCCTTATCCCAATTTATTTGGGGTCGGCGCAACATGTCTTTTTTAACCGAATTTCGAAAAAGGAGGAGGTTCTATGTTCGACTGTATGTATGTTTTTTTTTTTTTTTATGTATGTCCGCCGATTTCTCCGTCAGTTGTGGACCGATTTTCAAAATTCTTTTTTTATCCGAAAGAATATACTACCGAGGGCCACCCATATAAATTTTATCGATGTTGCTTAAGCGCTTTTTGAGAAACTGAACAAAAACGAAAAATACGTTGACCTCGATGACGTTTTGGTGTACTCCAAATGTTTAAATTCCACGTTCCATGTTATTGGGGTTTTTAGTTGTGGGGTATAACAACTAAAAAGTGAAAAATAAAAAACTTTTTACAAAAAAAAAAAACAATCGACTTTCAAAAAAAAACACACCAAAAATTAAAAACAAACTTTAATTTCGGAAGTCGGTGTCAAATAAAAAGTAAATTACAAACACCGACTTCCGAAAATAAAGTTTGTTTTTAATTTTTAGTGTATTTTTTTTAGAAAGTCGGTTGTTTTTTTTTTTTGTAGGTAACAGAATCATACGAATATTATAAATGTGAAAGTTTGTGAGGATACATCCATCCTCACAAACTTTCTCTTTCACGCAAAAACTACAGGACGGATTTTTATGAAACTTTACAGTTAGATAGCTTAAAGCGCAGTTATACGACTTCTAATGATTTTTAATTGAACATCACGTCTAAACGACTTTTCTCATTTCTTTGAAAAAAATATATGTTATTTTAGACAATTTTATTTGTAATTTGGTATGTGAAAATTTTAAATTATATTTTTATAACATAGTCTAATTAATTTATAAAGTTATGTCTAACGCGCATAAAAGATTGAGAATCACGAAAAAAATATAAAGCGTATTTTTATAAAACCATCATCATTTTAAAGATCATTTAAATATTATTTTTTAATTATTTGGTATTACCTGTTGTTTTATGTATAATGAGTTAATAATGCGTCTTATTTCGGACAGCACTCCTTGATGGGCGAGTCCTATTACTGGGTGGACGTACGACACGTTACGTGAGGTCAGCACAGAACACGCAAGCTAACCACTCAAGGTCGTTGGCAGTTAATAGCACCTTAAAAGTCAGAATAACGTAAAGGCTATAATTTATAATGAGATGAAAAGTTTTCTTCTATACTTCTCTATTAGTCGTCATCTCTGTAGTCACACCGAACGGTAGAACGTAATATATATTTTTATTTAATTTTAACCGAAAACTACTGATCCGATTTGAATGGGGTTTTCGTTATTCAAATGCATATTTTTCAAGGAAGGCTAAAACCTTCCTATATTATAATACAGTGCCTGGATGACCGAGTTTCGCTCGGTTTTTACACGGATAAAATGACGTCTTCTAAAAATGAAACCTAGCTAGATCGATTTATCGCCCCCGAAACCCCATGCATACCAATTTTCATGAAAATCGTTGGAGCTGTTTCCGAGATTCAGATTCGCTCGGTTTTTACACGGATAAAATGACGTTTTATAAAAATGAAACCTAGCTAGATCGATTTATCGCCCCGAAACCCCATGCATACCAAATTTCATGAAAATCGTCGGAGCTGTTTCCGAGATTCAGATTATATATTTATATACAGAATAAGAATTGCTCGTTTAAGGGTATTAGATTAGGATCTGATGAAGATCTTCGGAGATAGACAGTGGAACTCTTCAATAACTAACAGAAAATGACTCGCGATTGCTGCTATTGCATGTTTATGTATGGTTAACACAATTTAATGAGAAACCACAACTAAATGTTAAAATTAAATAAAAACTTTAAAAAAAAAAGTAGAACCGACTTCCATTTCCAAAATTTATTTTGCATTTTTCTTGTTTTTTTTTTTTTGGAAGGCTGTTCTATTTTTTGTAAAAAAGTTTTTCCAATGAATATAAACCCTTTTAACCCAATTTTTATCTGCAAATTACAGTTTAGCCTCTGCTATGCTTACACGTGTTATCTAACAGAGAAGGCAGCTGTCATTCCCGTAATCCCCTAAGCGGGGGTAACCAAAAATGTGTCATATTACCCCAGCATTATATTACTTTAATAAAATATCTTAAGATATTTTCTTACCCGTTAAATTCCCTTATATTCCCGCTGACCCAGAAAAACAGCTCTGTAATACCTAAGAGTTTTAGAGAACTTCGAAAGATCGTTGAAAGGAGGATTTCTAGAAATATGGTTCAATACTTTTTGATTGAAGCTGAGAACTTGTTAAGATGTATTGAGGAACAGTTTGAGAAGGTTTGAGAACTGTTCCTTGAAAAAACTCACAGATTTTTTATTTATTTTCAGTGATTTAGGTACTTATACTCGTATTTATCCGGTAGCATATAAATTTCATCATGCATACACACGTTGTAACGGAAAATCTGGCACCTAGACGCGCGACGGTTTAAAATGTGACCACCAAACATTTTAAACCGTCGCGCGTCTAGTTAGCAGACACAATTGATTTTTAACCGTCTTCGCAAAAAGGAGGAGTTTCTATGTTCGACTGTATGTACGTTTTTTTTATGTATGTCCATCGATTTCTCTGTCAGTTGTAGACCCATTTTCAAACAAAAAATGTGTAAACGTAGATGACGTTTTGGTCTCCTCCAATTACGAGTCAAAATCAAAATCAAAATCAAAAGTCATTTATTCAAACTAGGCTGAGAACCAGCACTTTTTGAACGTCAAAGTTCTACATAAAGACAGTCCCCCAAAAAACGCCCGCCCGTCACCACTTCCTAGTGTTTTAGCTGTGAAGAAGAAGTGGCCAACAAACTCCCCAGCAACACATCTGTCTGTTAAGTTTTAAGAACTTAAGAGTGAGTATGTTCAAATTCCATGTTCCATGTTATTGCGGTTATCAATTCAGACGTAACTTTAATATTTAGTTTTAGTTCTGGGGTATAACAAATTTAAAGTGAAAAATAAAAAAACTTTTTTACAAAAAATATAACAGACTTCCAAAAAAGAAAATACACTTTAAATTTAAAAATAACTTTAACTTCGGAAGTCGGTGTTAAATTAAAATTATTTTTAAATTTTAAGTGTATTTTCTTTATTGGAAGTCGGTTGTACTTTTTGTAAAAAGTTTTAAACGGCCCATGCGCTGGGCCGGTAGACGCGGGAGACTGTTTCTGTCCATAGAATGAACAACTCTCTTCAAGGAAGTCACTAGTGTGTTCCCAAAAAAAAAAAACGGAATTTCCGTACAAAGTTATCATTGGCTGATCAAAATTGGTAAGGGCGGTCTAATATTTTTTTTTGAATCTTCTACGACTTTCTTGAAGGAAGTTCATACACCATACAATTATTAATTAAATTATTATGTTGTGTGTGTTGTGTCGTTTTTTATGTTTTATTTTTTATTATTATTTTTATTTTGTTTATTCATTTGTATACACATACATGTTATTAACGTTTTTAAATACTAAAATAATAAAAAATAAAAAAAATGTAAAAATAGTATCCCACCGGTATCGGGAATTTATATTTATCGGTTTATTATTATTATTTTATTATTTAGTTTTTTTATTTCTATAGCAGAAGCAGTATTTAAAATATGACCACTCATTTCCGTTATTCCCTGTGTAACTAGACAATTTGAAATAAAGAGTCGGCTATCATTGTTCTGATCAATAGCATGATGACCGAGAGCTTCAATCAACTTCTTAACAAGCTCTCGGTAGGCAGTTGTATCATGAACCTCATTCAGAGAACTAGTCTCCTCGATACTATACGCATTGTGATTGTCTCTAGAACCCTAGCCACCGACAGCCTGTCTTCTGTTCCATTATGATTTGCAAATCAAATGAAGAATATCATAATTTTCGTTCAAATCTAGACAAGGTCCAAGGTTTCAGTCCATTTAAAGATTGTCTGGTAGATATCGCTGTCAGAGATAAGACCACCGTTGTTTTATCCATAGATTTAAGCTCGTATAACTCGCACCGGTGTCGTTTTGTAGTATCTTAGGTATTTTTTAATAACTACCTCATAATGTTTTATAAACGATGTTTTAACCATAATCTTTGTTAATATTTCGTTAGTATTAAGCTTGTTTATAAGTGTTTCAACATCTGAACACAACTTTTGAGATTTGAGTGATGTTTCTGTTGATATTTTGTTTTGTTCCATATTTATTGAACAATAAAAAAAATGTTTTGGTAGGTATACAATAAAGTACCTATTATTCTATTCTTGTTTTAGGTATTTATTACCAATATCCATTATAAACCTATCACTATAAAGTAAAAGCTCTATCACGACACGACAGACAACTATCCATCAATAAAACTATGACAAGCTCCCAACGGCAGCCATTGTGCACAAACTGGTTAGTACAAAGGACAGGCGTGATTTTCTATTAAAATGTTTTTGCTTTTTATTTAGGTTTTTACGATGAAACCCCTTTGTGATAACTTTGCCACTGATATTTATAGTCTTTATAAATGTCATGTCTAGTTCGTATCTCCTTCTGCGACGTGTCGATGATTCCAAAATTTAATGTGTTTAGACCAAAATTCAGCCACGTCTACAGCGTTAGTATTTGCCTTGTTAAGGTCTTTCAAAATGCAGATGTTGTTGCACAGAAGCCATGACTAGAGGTGAGGCATTATTTGGGACTTAGCTCTGCCATCGCATTGTGGTTCATCGGAGTACCCTCATTCGACTAAGTCGTGCCTGCAGCGGCCCACCTAAGTTCATAGTCGGTTTAGAGATTTCCAGGTGGGCCAAGAAAAGCTCTCCAGCCAAGAAAAACTCTCCAGCCAAGAAAAGCTCTCCAGCCAAGAAAAGCTCTCCCGCCAAAAGAAAAGCTCTTCAGCCAAGAAAAGCTCTCGAGCTAAGAAAAGCTCTCCAGCTAAAAGAACAGCTCTTCATCCAAGAAAAGCTCTTCAGCCAAGAAAAGCTCTTCAGCCAAGAAAATCTCTCCAGCTAAAATAAAAGCTCTTCAGCCAAGAAAAGCTCTCCAACCAAGAAAAACTCTCCAGCTATGAAAAGCTCTTCACCCTAGAAAAGATCTCCAACCAAGAAAAACTGTCCAGCCAAGAAAAGCTCTCCAGCCAAGAAAAGCTCTCCCTGCGGGTTTTTATTTCTTATTGTAAACGTCTAAATGACCAAAATCATGATGCCATAGAAAATAATACCGTAGTCATCACACATGGCTGACGGATCAATTTATCGATGCTCAACTGCATTAGTAGACCAGAAGTCAAGTCATCTTCTTGCCAATATTCTAGTTTCTAAAGGATTAACGACAATATGGCTGTATCAACGAGAAGGTTAGACTGTGCTTTTATAAGCCACTGCGAAACCCTGCAGGTTTCGGCTGGGCCCATGACCTAGCATTACTAGTGTCTCTAACTGTTTTTCTATTGATTCGAAATGTCCTGTTTTTTTTCTGTGCTGTTCTGTATTGTTTTACATTTTTTAGTATTTGTTTTGTTTTTACTAACATAGTTTGTAAGTTAATTGATACTAATATATAATAGTCTACGTACTGGACAATAGATTTATTATTATTCATTATATTATTATTATTATATTATTTACACATTTATATATACATTATATTATTATTCATTAAAAAAAATTAAACGTATATATATTACTACTATTACTGTTCAGAGTCTTCAAAGGGTATTTATTAACCGATACTTCAATCGCGTTTACAACAGTCATAGCAATAAAAGTGTCTATAAGCCCGGATAGTAAAAAGTCTTACCTTGACTAATATCTCCAATGCTTCGACATAGGACTTCTCAGTCTCATAAAGCTCCACCACCACATGTGTTCGTGTGTCCTGTAACAAAAAAAAATCTTCATCAGTCTGACATAGTAACGGGTGTAAAAAGACAGTTTCCGTAGCCGAAAGCCACATATTCTACCCATTCTTTGAATATTTTTTTTCCACTAGACCATACCTGGGAATCGACTGGTTCTGAAGATATTGAAGGTCAAAGTCGCAATTATTTTTTTAACTTTTTCACGAAAATGAATTCCAACTGTTATTAAGAAACTTTTTTTTATCAAACATTACCTGAATTTCGATTTTTTTTTCGAAATTTCGAAATTACGCATTTGCAGTTACAAAAACGCAATGAATATCAAACGCATCTGACTGTATCTACGTGGCTTAGAGCGAAGGGGCAGGGTTTAACTCCACTTGCCTGGGTTTACGTTACATTGCGTGCAATATTTTTTTTTTCATTCCTAAAAATAAAAGTCGTTTCCCAGCAATAATGTTTGCGCAAAACTACTTTGTTAGACGTACAGTATGCGTAGTTAACGGCTCTGTGATGTGTCTTTTTATACCGTGTATATTAAAGCACATTTATTAAATTTGGTTTTTGGTAAAGAGGTCATTATGCCCAATTCCTAGGTTCTAAGCACTGACCCATGACTCCTATGAGCTGGCCTCATGCCTAATTAGGCCTTTGAAAGTATCTAGAGACGCTTGTAGAATGTGAAAAGGTGCTGTCATTTTAAGACCATCTTTATCATCAAATTGACGAAGATTCAAAAATAAATACGTTTTCAACATTATCACTCACAAACAGTTTGAAATTGAGGAGCTAATTAGTACTGACTTAATTAAAAATGTAAACCCACTCAACATTAATTGAAATACTACCCACAAAATCACTTCAAGTCGACATTAAAACCCAAGAATTACATATTTATGAATATTATACTGAAAAGGTAGAGCAGAGGATTATCGGGCTAAAAGAAATTTATTTAAATGAAACCATGGTTTGCATAAATATATACAGTGGGGTATCGCGATGATACAAAAGAGATAGACCCAGAAGGTCGTCTCCATACAGCGAACGAAAATGAAAGCACACATAGACACGCTTCACGTAGGTATAGCGAAAGAAAACACTCTCGCGACTGCAATTTTGTTTTAAATGGTTCAAGAATATTATCTAGACAAAGTAAAATTTAATTTCACCAAAAATAATACAACGGATTACATAATATACTTATAGGCATAAGATTAAACAACATGGGAGCACCTGTAACTGAACTAGGACGAGTTCTGTATCTCGGTATACACTCGTTCAGCGAAAATAAAGAAAAATAAAGAAGATTTAATAACACATAATCTTGATCTACATTATAGGAGCAGGTGGATTTGTAATACAGCAATCCACCAGTCGTCAATCCAACTGGTCAATCCAACTGGTCAATCCAAGTACTCAATCCCAGATCTATCAAAGTGACAATAAAATCAGCGATAAAAATATTATCGAACTGGCAAAATGTTTTGTATTGGCAACTTGACATTTCAGAAGCGGAAGTCAATCTCATAGCATAGGTATATATTTGACTTACGACAATCGTTATCACTGACTCAATGTCTATAGCCCAAAGTATCCAATGAGAGTTTTTAGGGAAAATTTTATCTCTGACACAATATAACATTGTCTAGAGCCCAAAATGTCTAATGAAGGTTTTTAAGAAAATTTACGTCACCAGTTTTCGCCACTTAAGCGACAGGCCTTATCCTTTGAAAACTCAACATATTGACATAAACATGACGTTGATGTCAATTTAATGTCAGTTTTGACATTATTTGAAGCGTTTTGACAGTTGCTGGACGGGTCACCTCAGTGCTGCCATCTGGTGTACGTCATTTCAAAAAACTCTTATTGTCCTTTTTTGTCTATGATAAACTTGACCACTATCTCAGCTGATGGTAAACGATGATGTGGTCGAGGACGTAGCACGCTTGCCTTTAAGTAACCTATTCACTCTTGTGTTTAAGACCACTAGGTTGTAGATATCAGGAAACACAGACTCCGGCAGGAAATTCCACTCCTTAACTGTAGGTACGCACAATGAACGTGAATCTAAAACGCTTGCTCTCTGTGTGTGTGTGCGGATGTTCGCGCTCATTGTGTAAAGCTGGCCTTCTTAACCTATCTTTTTTGTGGCATCACAGTGTACGCCCAAGTGAGTACAGTCGACAGCATAAATATTCATACGGGTTAAATGTGGTGTCGGTAGCAGGTAAGGAAAGGAAAGGTAAAAATGTGGTGGGTACTTTTTGTGGAAATACTTTCGGGTAACAAGGGTTTTTTTGTGGATTGTAATATAGCTTAATGACTACCTACTCGTTCTCAGGAAAAACCTCGATTTGTTGGGTCCTTTTAACTGTATACTTTTATATAAGTTGAGGGTTACATCATCATCAAAATATGTACCAAAACTTAGACTGATGCTGGCAGTCTGTATTGTTTAAAAACTCTGCTTAGCTTGCTAATATATTTTTAACAGTCAACGTTTTTGTTTTTTCATCATCACCATGTCAGCTGAAATATGTCCACTAATGGGCATTAAATCCGCCTTTGTACTTTTGTTGCATGAAGTGTTAATAAATAAATGGACATAGGCCTCCCCGAAATGTCGCCGCAACGACCAGTCCTGTGCGTCTTGCATCCATAGGCTACCCGCGACCTTCTCCAGGCCAGGCCTTCCAACGCTGCGTTTTCCAGTACGCGGTCGCCACTCCAGAACCAGTAGTTTTGTTTATGGCCTTTAATAAATATCATCATAATTCTTCATCAGTCTCTTCCCCCATATTTCTCTATTGTTCGTCATCTTTGTAACCCCCTTTTAGCCTTATCAGGGAGGGCCCTGATAAGGCTAAAAGCCAGCGCATAATACCATTCCTGATTCGATCACGTAAGGAAACTCCGAGCATAATCTTCTCCATTGCCTGTTGAGTGACCTCTAGGGCAATGGAGAGGGCTAATTAACTCAAGTAAAGTACAGCTTAGGTAAGTCAAGTGAAGTAGAGTCTTAAGTCAAGTGAAGTAGAGTTTTAACCCACTCTACTTCACTTGACTTAAGACTATGCTCGGAGTTTCTTTACGTGATCGAATCAGGAATGGTATTATCTGCTGGAGAACCAAAGTTACTGTCATAGCCCAAAGAAACGCCAAACTTAAGTGACGGTTGGCAAGGTAACACGCAGAACAGATAGTCGTTGGGACCGAAGGGTTCTGTAGTAGTGACCGCGTACTGGAAGATGTAGCGTTGGAAGGATGATGATGAGGGCCTGACTAGAAAGTGATAAGTAAAGACAAACAGTTCGGAAACAATCATCATCATCATCAGCCTTTTAATGTCCCCACTGCTGGGGCTTTCTATTCAGAAATAATAAGTTTAAATATATTTTTCTGTTCATTGAATGCGTCAATATTTATTTGAAAAATATAGTGAAGTTGAACAACATGAAAAATAAAGCCCTTAGCGAGTCTTTTACAAAAGAAACAAGAGAAGTGTTTCTTTTCCAGTTCATCTTTGTTTACTTAGTTTTCAAGAGAAATACGAGATTTTCTTGGACTTAACTTTAGTTCCAATTAGTGATAGTTCTCAGTTCAATGATTTTATATCGAGTAAAATACTGAGTAAAAGAAAAGTAAGAATAAAATATTATAGTTAAAAAACTATTAACACGCCTCTAGTCCGCTATGTTGGAATATAAAGGAAGTCTCTTAGCCAACCATACATTGTGCAAAAATTAAGCTCAATCGGAAACTGAGAAGTGGGTCTTTAACGTATAATATTTTTTGCGTAGGTAGTTGAAGCTAAGGAACGTGTTAAAAATAAAAATGGTTTTTCATATGGACCGATTATTTTTCCTGTTTTCAAAATCCAAGTTATGGTAGCGACTAAAAACTAGATGAAAATACTTTTTTAATTAAATAAAAGCCTTTATATACTAACATACTTAAGGAATGAGTTCGGGTAGCGAAGGATTTCCAAAGTTTTGTTCCGAAAAGACCTTTCTACGATCTCCTTTCCCTCATTTAAAGGTAAAATTCAACGCTTCTGAAAGTAACTTTTCCGAGAAAATCTTTGCTTTCAGAAATTCTTAAGTACTTTGTGTGACAAAATAAAAGTTTGCTTTTGCAATTCTGTATTTCGTTTGAAAGGAGTTTTGCTTCTTGCATAAAGCAAAATTAATTTTGAATGTAATTATTTTTCTTTTTATGAAACTATAGATGCGTTGCCGGCGCTCAGAAAAAGCAACTTGAAGTGTAGGTAACTGATCACATCCCATTTAGTCGTACATTACTTAATGCTTTAATACCAAGATAAATGTATTAGTTTTATTTTTTTCGATGCGGCAAAATGGCAACACAGAGCAGTGGGCAGCTGGCCGTCCGATCAGCACCAGGCCCATTAGTCGACGGCGCGTAGTGTTCCACGCGCGCTTCAAAGTGATTAGTGTCCCAGCAACATGTTTATGCAACCATGTTGCTTAACAAATGTTTACCATAAATACGAAGCTTAATTTTTTTTTTTTTTTGAGTGACATCTTGCAGGTCAGCCTAGGAGGCTGTCGTCTGCTTAACCGAGCTTGCCTGTGAAGGCTCTAAATTATTAAAGCCTCCAGCCAGGACTACGAAGCTTAATTCCCAAACTACTAAGATACAGAAAATGTACCGTTATCTCTATAACGAATGGTATTAGCCCCGTCAATTTATACATTCGAACCTATATTTATTACTAGACTGGGCCATTTAGTCTAGCTTTTATCACAATGACCTTATGATTCCGGTCAGTGAGCACACGTTTTCTATAAAGACTAAAAAAAGAATAGAAAAATACCGGCCAAGTGCGAGTCGGACTCGCGCAAGAAGGGTTCCGTACCATACCCGGGACTGCGGACGGCGAGTAATGGGTAACTCGCCGTCCGATAGTCCGCGCGTAGTGTTCCACGCGCGCCTCAATGAGTTGTCAGCAATAATGACGGGGCCCGTCATGGCCGATGCCTGCCCAGGTGTTGAGGATAAATTCGAAAGAGTTACCTCGCCTCTGGGCACTCAGGACAGGGAAGGAACAGGGGTGGGTTTTAGTCAGTAAGAGTCTGATACGCCCTTCCGCTCCACCCTAGAACGGGAGATGTCATTGGATAATTTCCCACCGCACAAAAAAATAAAAAGGTTTCGTACCATCGTACAAGATTATTAAGGTTTTAGTCCGTCAGTTAGATTACCAAATATATTGGACCCATATTTTTTCTTATGTCACGTAAACAAAAAACCGGCAAAGTGCGAGTCGGCTCATGCATGACTCGTCAACTAGTTGCCTTTATTAAGATCGAGCAAAAAAAGCCAAAAGAAGAACACGTTTCTAGTAGGGGAGCATCCTTTAGTTTTTTATTTATTTTTATTATTAGTTGTTAGAGCGACAACAGAAACATTCGCATTCTGTGAAAATTTTAACTGTCTACCTATTTCACCGGACACGGTTGTTTCGGGAGGTTCCTGTGTCGGATAGGGCGGGAGGAGACGCCCGGGTGTTTCCATTGCGCGGATCGTCCCGATGGCAGGCAAAACCTTCAGCAATGAAAAACACGAGTAAGCAGAGACAGAGGACACGGTGGAGCATACGGTGGAGGTCTGTCCCGCTTGGGCGGAGCCCCGCCGTGTCCTCGTGGATGCGATAGACGGCAGCGACCTCTCGCGCCATGCCCTGGTTCAGGCCATGGTACGGAGCGAGAGGGAATGGGAAGCCGCCTCCTCCTTCTGCGAAGCAGTAATGCCCGCGAAGGCGGAGGCAGGACGCGTGAGGGAGACTCAACAACGGAGACGCCCTCACACTCTCAGCAGCAGCCGCCTCAGGAGACGCCTGGGAATTCCGGCGCCGCGAGACAATCTCCGGCCACCGTAGACCCGGGCCTGCGGACGGCGAGTAATGGGTAGCTCGCCGTTCGATCAGCACCACGCCCGAGAGTCGACGGCGCGTACTGTTCCACGTGCGCCTCAAAGAGTTGTCAGCAATTAGGACGGGGCCCGTCATGGCCGATGTCTGCCCGGGGGTTGAGAATAAATTCGAAACAGAGTTACCTCGCCCCCGGGCACTAAGGGCAAGAAGTAACAGGGGTGGGTTTTAGTCAGTAAGAGTCTGACACGCCCTCCCGCTCCACCCAGAGCGGGAGAAGTCATTGGATGATTTCCCACCCCACAAAAAAGAAAAAACTGTCTACCTATTACGGATCATGAGATACAGCCCGCTGACAGACAGATGGATGGACAGCGGAGACTTAGTAATACGGTTCCATTGGTACGTACATTTTTAGTACCATTATTAGTATGTACGTGTTTAGGGTTCCGTACCGCGAACGAACGGAACCCTAAAACAGAATCACCCACAGCATCATCTGCCAAGCCTTTTCCCAACTATCTTGGGGTCGGCTTCCAGTCTAACCGGATGCGGCTGAATACCAGTATTTTACATGGAGCGACTGCCTATCTGACCTTCACAAGCCAGTTACTGGGTAATACGATACCCCTTGGTAAGACTGGTTGTCAGACTTACGGGCTTCTGACGACCCGTAACGACTGTCAAAGATCCACGATTGACAGCCGGGACCAACGGCTTAACGTGCTTTCCGAGGCACGGAGGAGTCTCGGTATGTAAAGATGGTCACCCATCCATGGACCAACCCCGGCAAGCGTAGCTTAACCTGATAGATAGACCAGTACGGCTGTTATTACTTTAGCCACGAGCTCCTCCACACACGAAGAGAATCACCCACACCAGTCTTTCTAAAAATGTGTCGTCTAAGATACGAAAAGATCTCTGATGTGATTGGTTTGAAATACATAGTTCCTGGAATAGCGAGTTTCGGTATTAATTTATGTGAGTGTAAAATATAGGTTATTCTAATTTAGTAGATTAATAAGATCACCAATTTACTACGATTTTAGATCAAACTTTACCTTATAAACACATTTCATTTGACTGTTTTTTTGCGAGTTCTTCCTACTAATATGATAAATAAGAAAGTTTGCATGGATGTATGTTTGTTACACAATCACGCCAGAACGGCTGAACGGATCTGGATGAAATTTTGCAAATAGATAGATTATAGTCTGGAATAGGACATCATTTATAATGGGAGACGTACTAATTCAATACGGACGAAGCCAATTGGAGAAGCTAGTTAAGAGAGAGGAGAAGCGATTTATACACCGCACTTCAGACAAGACCTACGACGTGTTGATTGACGTGTAAAAATGTTATTTACAAACAATTTACATTAAAAACATTGCAAAATAGTGAAAAATGCTAAGGATTCGAAGCTTTTTGATTGATCACCTAAACTAAATTTCCGGGTTTTCTATTTAAAAAAAAAAAAAAAAATTGTTTATAGGCACGCGTTTGACCACCATCTCACCTGATGGTAAACGATGATGTGGTCGAAGATGGAGCACGCTTGCCTAGAAGTAACCTATTCACTCTTGACTTAAAGACTCCCAGGTTGTAGCTATCAGGAAACACAGACTCCGACAGGGAAAAAGTTAAGAATTAATTAATTTAGATCCCCTACTGCTGTGGCTACGTAAAGAGATCTAGTAGTTGGTTGCATGTGTCATTATATAATTGTTAAAACTGTTAGTTTATAAAACAAAAACCCGGAAAATTATAAACTTTTGATTTTCAGTAAGGCTCGAATACATTGTGAATTATCAAATTCCAATGAGATTTATTGTATTTCAAATGATCAATTTTTTATCGAGCGTTTACACTCGCGCAGAATTAATTTTATATTTGTTTACGGTGTTTTTTCTGGTGAGACATGTTTTTAAAAGAAACATAGTATCAAAAATTGTTTAAAAACACTTTTTGGTGTGTCTTTTCAAAATGATCTTCAATAATTTTCGTCTTGGAATATTATATTCTTTAATAACGCCATACTATTAATAGTAAAGCCTTTATTACGCTTTCAGAGGATAAAAACGTGGGCTCTTCGCATCTCATACAGTCCTAAGTAAATATTCATTTAGTGTGCGTTTCGCAAAGATTGCCCGGTTCCCGGCAGTAGGTACAATGAATATCATATTTGGAAAATATTCTGTTTCATTGCACACTTATTTTTATAGAGAGAGTTTGGGCAAAAAAAAAGTGATATAGTACACCCACATTTTTAGGGTTCCGTACCCGAAAGGTAACCAATGGGACCCAATTACTATACCTCTGCTGTCCATCCGTCTGTCAGCGAGCTGTATCTCATGATCCGTAATAGCTACACATTGAGATACAGCCCAAAAAAAAAAGTTTTTTTTTTAAGTTTATTGCGTGTTGACAAATCAAATGTCATCTTAGCTTTTCGCCGTCTTTAGGTATTTGGTAAAGAAAGCTTAAGGCATTAAGTCCATTTTTGCACCCATTATTTTGCAAAAAAAAATAAAAAATAAATAAAACGATGATACGCAGACCGATCCTAATACCGATACGGTAGCAACCTTCTAACCCTTAAAACCATAGTTACATAAACACCTATAACTTTCCCCTACCTGTCTGCCTACCCCACTTAACGTCCCTCCTACCCATCATACCTTTGACTCTCCTGCTAACCATACAAAGCGTAATAAAAGTGTTATTGTCAACTAAGTAAGTGTCATTCAGAGCTTCTTTGTTTAGGGTTGGCTCGGCCATTCATTTGTTATTTTGAGAAAGAAAAATCAAAAAAAGAAAAGAGTGAAAACTTTCAGCTGGGCAGTAAAGGGAGTAAACCTACGGTTAAGGTTAGGTTAGGTTAGTAGCTACATAAACAGGGTCTTAGGAGACTATCCATATTTTTTTTTGTGAAATTTTGTTCCCAATTACCATTGCCCGGGGGTTGAGGATAAATTCGAAAGAGTTACCTCGCCCCTGGGCATTCAGGGCAGGGAAGCAACAGGGGTGGGCTTTAGTCAGTAAGAGTCTAACACGCCCTTCCGCTCCACCCTAGAGCGGAAGAAGTCATAGGATGATTTCCCACCTCAAAAAAAAAAAAAAAAACCCAATTACCATTACTTTGTGCTGACATCTCTCTCAGGTTGCGCGTGGAACACAACGTTCCATCGACCCGGGCCTGGTCCGTATCACACGGCGAGCTACCCTTTGCTCACCGTCTGCAAGCCAGCACCTACGGTGGCCGCGAATCGGATTTCAACTCCCGACGCCTAGGGCGTCTCCTGCGGCGACTAGGGGCGTGACGGTGCGACAATTGTCTCTCCTTCATACGACACGCCTCCTCCTTCGCGAGCATTACTGCTTCGCAGAAGGAGGTGACAGCTTCTCATGCACTCTCGCTCCGTAATAGGGCCGAACGCGAGAGTCCGTCACCGCCAAACGCCTCCACGAGGACACGGTGGTGCTCCACCCAAGCCGGGCAGACCTCCACCGTATACTCCACTGTTTCCTCCGGGCAATCCACACAATGGTGACATTTCTGCTAATAGTTGGCAATCGCAGTGTGGTGGCAAAATGCACAGAGAATGCTGCTGCCCATTCTCTGGTTAGTCCCTTAGTCGCCTCTTACGACGCCCATAGTAAGTTATGGGATGGTACTATTATTTACGTTCTACACTTTATTTTTTTGGGGGGTGGGAAATAATCCAATGACTTCTTCCGGTCTAGGGTGGAGCGGAAGGGCGTGTTAGACTCTTACTGACTAATACCCACCCCTGTTCCTCCCTGCCCTGAATGCCCAGGGGCGAGGTAACTCTTTCGAATTTATCCTCAACCCCCGGGCAGGCATCAGCCATGACGGGCCCCGTCGTGTTTGTTGACAACTCTTTGAGGAGCGCGTGGAACACTACGCGCCGTCGACTTTCGGGCCTGGTGCTGATCGGGCAGCGAGTTACCCACTACTCGCCGTCCACAGGCCCGGGTACGTTCTACACTTTAGGTATTATGTGAGTTCCATTTTAGCTGCTTTCTGGCATATTTAAAGAACGGAGTAAACAACAAAGCCGACCAACAAAATTAACCCACTAAATATTTAATGTGACAGACAGCCCTAAAGCACACGCACTACAGTGTACAATTACTATACAGGGTGTAGCAAAGTGCGAGGGTGACATGTACAGCCATTCACAACACGTTTACCAGACAATTGTGACACTCGCTTTGTGCTCACGTAATTAAGTGCAGGAGTGTACTTACGTAAAAACAGGTAGAATACTACTTTGTGACGTCATTAGATGGTGGGATTAAGATTGTGAGTAATGTTTAGAAAGGGATTTGGTTTGCTAATGTTTCGGTTTTTTGAGTTGGCAAAGAAAGATGAAGCTGCACATATTAAAAATATTCGCAGCAGAGATTTGTTTAAAACAGAGTTGAATCTGTTTATAAACGACTTATAATTTTGAATTATGCTAAATAATAGCTTTAATTCTTTTGAGTGCACAACGAACTGTACCTATAAACGGGACGATTAAGAACGCAGGGGTAAATAGAAACATAACTTTGATTAGGGTTTTTACTTTAATCCTTGCGTCTCCATGGAGACGCGACAATAGGTTTTTAATTGTGTCTGCTAATGAGAGGCTTGACGGACTTTTTTAACTTAATATTGGTTTCTAGCAAAGTATTCTTTTAATTATTTCAGTTCATGAATAAATTGAAGTACCTACAACAACTTCTAAATAGCGTGAAAAAATCTCTTCAAATGCTTGTTTCTATTCACCCCTGCATTCCTATTCTCCCCTAATGAATCCTTTAGTTAAATAACCAAAAAAATATTGGACACGTATATTTTGCTTTACCAAACCAATAAAAAAGTGATAAAACGCGTCAAATTTCAGGTGCTAGTTATGTCACTTTGGTGGTAAAAAGTGTCGCGCAGCGTGACATCACCTGAAATTTCAACGCACTGTCAAATTACGGCGAGTAATTTTTTGTTTACGTGGCAAAATAAAAATACGTGTAGAATATTTTTTGGTTATTTAACTGATGGACTAATTAATTTTTTTTAGTAAACTACCCTATTATTTAGCCGGATCCAAAAAACTGGACTATAGTTATTATTTTGAATTCTTGATGTTAGGTAACAATTATTAATTTAAAATTTATGTATAGTAGTGTAAGATAGGCGAATTAATGTAAATCAAATCGTTCAGTTATCTTTGTTTATTTATTTATACTTTATTGTACCCACACCAAGATAACAAAAGTTCATAAAGAAAACCATAATTAAACGAAAAAACATATAACTGGCGGCCTTATCGTTCTGCAATTTTTTCCAGGCAACCTGGAGTGAAAAGAGATAGCCTGGACACGAAATGGTGTTATTGTTGGATTGTGGGTAATAAAACGAGACTAATTGCACGATTATAACAGATTTACCTCGTTCAGGTAAAAAGACAAAACCGGCCATACATTATAGTTGAGAGCGTACAATTAATAGGAAGTAACATTTTGACAGTTTTAGCAATATTTACAAGTGCCAGTTGACGTATGTCATCGCTGTCACTGATAACGTTTAGCAGAGACCAAATACATAAAACCTTTTTATGTTTACAAGGAATACAACAGTACTTATATGCAACATAACAACAATATTCCAACAGTTATATTCTAAACTTTGTTTCCCTATCGCAAAAATAATTCTCAACCTCGAAATTCTACCCACAGAAATATTAACGCTAATAAAATAAATTTATGTACTAAACCTAATAGGTACACCACCACCCTCATAACGTTTCAATATTGTGCCAATAACTAATACAATAATAAAATAAAATAGCCATAATGACACCAACATTTCCTGTTTTAAAATACTTAACGTAAACAAGGATATACCAAATTAGCGTCGTTCTCGAGCATTTAAAGCTATCAACAACGCATCGCTTTTGTATCGCATTGCTTCGACGATGGATTGAGGACCTAATAATATGGAGTAAGAAATATAAACGTTCAGAAGATCACAAATATCTTGAAATTCATAATAATTTATGATTCAAGATGGCTGCATTAAGCTAGGTCTACATCACTGTGTCGGGATGTGTCGTAGTCTGTGATATACGCCAATCAAAGAAATCTCTTTAGGCCACCATATAGCTCACAATGGGCCTCAACCTCAACAGAACGTTTGAAGTCACCCAAAGGGCAATGGAGAGGGCTGTGCTTGGAGTATCCTTGCGTGATCGAATCAGAAATAAAGATACCCGCAGGAGAACCATGGTTAGCTACATAGCCCGAAAAGTCGCTAAACTTAAGTGGCAGTGGGCTGGGCACATGGCTCATAGAACAAAATAATGGTTGATGGGGCCGAAAAGTTCTGGAGTGGCGATCACGTACTGGAAGCCGCAGCGTTGGAAGTCCTCCTACAAGTTGGACCGATGATCTAGATAGTTGCTTGTAGCCGTTGGATGTGAGATGTACAGAAGCGGTCATTGTGGTGACACTTGGGGGGCTTATGTCCAGCACTGGACGTCTTTCGATTGAAAAGATGATGTATCACATCTCACCAGTCATGTTAAATAAGGTATAGTTAGTTGTTCTATATCACCAAGGCAGTCTGGTCTTAGGTGTCTGTGTCACACAAGAAACAATGTCACTGATGAAATCGCTTTCGTGAGATAGAACAACTTCAACAAACCGAATCACCCTACAGTGGATTAAAGGGCACAGTGCTCTAGGCAATGATGCAGCGGACGAGCTTGCGAAGAGAGGTTCTGAGATGGTAGTGTTGGGCCCGTACCCACTCCTTCCCCTACCTTTCTCGCAGTTTCGTAAATGGATCCGCCAAAGATTAACTGAACTCCATAGTAACAGATGGTCACGGGCAACAGACTGCAGGCAGTCGAGAATGGCCATGCCAAGCCTACACCCACGACTAACCAAAAAACTGCTTAGTCTCAGTAGAGCCAACCTTAGAATAATAATAGGAATAATCACGGGCCATTGCCTCTTGAACAAACATCTCTTCAACCTAGGCGCCACGGACAGCCCTCTGTATAGAGGCTGCTTTGACGCTGAGGAAATGGTCACCCACGTCATCCTGGAATACGAGGCCGTGGCTACCCAACGTGCACAAATCCTCGGAACAGTGAGGTCGCTCTGCAAAGCCTGTGAAGCTCCCAGGAAGCTTCTGTGCTTCTGGGCGAAGTTAGGCTGGCTATGTTAGCCAGGAACCCTACGCACAACGGACCAAATGGGAGTCTACGGAGTCTCTATACTATACTATACTATACTACTTATAACAAGTGAAATGTGGATACCTTAACTTTTGTCTACTTTAAGAATACTAGCGTGTTGATCATTATTGAAGATGCCTGTCAAAAGACAAGGTAATTCTCAAGTAGTAGAAAGTACTTACTCCCTCTTGAATATATTGTGATTACATGACAGGTCAAAAGATACTTCTTGAAACAAAGCTTGACAACAACATGGCGGGTATGAGGACTAATCAGACACTTGTCAGTATGAAGCAGTGGCTTCCTCATGAGGTAACAGTTTTGTATGAGTTGAAGTTGTTGATTGATGGTGTTTTTAAGTGGGATTAAGTGTGCTATGAAGCAACAGTTTGTCACGCAACTCTGTTTCTCTCTTGTTACTTTACTTAAAGAAAAATACGTTTACGTAAATTATCCTTCAGGTATGTCGCCTATCATTCCGTCACGTGTAGATAACGAAGAGTACGAGTAAGTATGAAAAACTATTATCAAAATGCGCCATTGAGTGTATTGTTGGTTGTTGTGTTGTGTTGTTATACCTTCAATACAATAAGAGGAAGATATTAATAAATGACGATTTAACAACGGGTAGACCAATTAGCAGTTTCGTTACCAAATCACAACAATATAAACAAATGACAATCAATGCATTGCACTGACAAAACCAAATTCAAATTCAGAGCCCCATCTCAGCATGATGCAATGTTGCCAACACAGAAACAAAACACGAGCGTTCGCGCACGTGAGGTGTTAAAGCTTTCAGCGTTCTCTATATCGCAATACTGCACTAGGTGTTCTTGCTGTAAGTACTTGCATTAGGAGCCACGTGCGAAATTGTAGCGTTCTATCTTTTGTGGTTTGTGTGAGCGGTTTTCCTCAAGTTTTATTGGGAAAAAGGTCTTGGAAACAACTTCAAGACAGGGTGGAGGATAAATTCGAAAGAGTTACCTCGCCTCCGGGCACTCGAGGCAGGGAGGAACAGGGGTGGGTTTTAGTCAGTAAGAGTCTGACACACCCTTCCGCTCCACCCTAGAGCGGAAGAAGTCATAGGACGATTTCCCACCCCCAAAAAAAAAAAAAAAAGACAGTACCTTCTTTACCAAATTATAGCATGTTTATTTTTATTTACACAACTAGGTAACATTTTCTCTTAGAGCGAGTTTTAAGTAGCATGATTGGAAACATCATCGGGGTCCATATCTGCTAAAACCTTAGGCAAAGGGACTGTTGCCGGGTCTGGCAAAGTTTTTGTGATATTCCATTTTGAACTTTTCAATTAAAGTCAGTATTTTAGTTTCCTAATAGGTGCGCCTAATATTACATGAATCTACTTCTTCCTTTTTTATCGTGTTAATAATTCCAAAATAAAATTAATCTCTTTGGACGTCGACAGCGTTAGCTTTTACCTCGTAAATGTGTTTTAAAATTCAGGTGTTGATGGAAAGAGGGCATTACTAGAGCTGAGGCATTGTTTGGGATGTAGTTCCGCAATCACATTATGGCTCTTTGGAGTACCATGTAGTTAAGTTGTGCCTTCAGCGGCCCACCTGGCTTTATCATCGATGGATCTACTATAGGTACACTTCTGCCTACTCTATGGGGAATAACGGCGTGATGACTATATCCATAAGAAATCGAAAGTCTAGATTTGTGACCGACTAACGGCAAAAGACCGTTTCTTTATTACCTGAGACTTTCGGCAATGTATCTATAGGTCTACTACATAAACACATCTGCCGACTCCTTCAGGGCTTAGAATCATGACATTGTTTTTCTACTAAGAAATTATAAATAACGCCAGACTCTTTGACAACATTATTTTCAATAAAAATAAATGAGATTGCAAGCTACGTAGGAAGAGGATTGAATAAATTGAAATTCCAATAACGGTGGCATTTTTTGCATCGAAGCGACTAGATTCTGACACGCTTGGCCTCGCAGGGTGAATAAGAAATTATTATTTAAAGGTTTAGCTAGAGGCTTCGCCCGTATAGAAGTCAGAAATTATCGCAAAGAAAAATATTATATGTAACGTATCCTATATCCTAATTCAGAACATGGTCTACCTGTCCAAATCTTATCCAAATTCGTTCCGATTGAGGAGTAATGAACAAACATAAAAACTTAAGTAGAAAGTTGCAAAGATCATAATTAATAATTTCATTTTGTAGGACTCAGGAGTTCGCTGGATGTGAGAAGCAAAGGGTAGCATCATGACGTCTTAAATTATCATTATTCCGGTGGGAGAGAGAGACGGAGCTATATAGGTCGTATAGCACTATCCCTATTTCACACCGGATTCATGAGGATTTTAAAACGACATGGTTGAGCCCCAGGACTAATCGATATGGCTAGGCTTGAGGGAAATCGGGGCCTGCGGACGGCGAGCAGTGGGTAGCTCGCCGTCCGATCAGCACCAGGCCCGTGAGTCGACGGCACGTCGTGCTCGACGCGCGCGTCAAAGAGATTAGTGTCAGCCACCACTGACGGGGCCCATCGTGGCCGGTGCCTGCATGCCTAGGGGTAGCGGATAAATTCTCAAAATGAGTTATCGCACCCCTGGGCACTCAGGCAGGGAAGGAACAGGGGTGGGTTTTAGTCAGTAAGAGTCTGACACGCCCTCCCACTCCACCCAGAGCGGGAGAAGTCATTGGACGATTGCCCACCCCCCCAAAAAAAAAAGGCTTGAGGGAAGCCTATATCCAGCGTCCATTGGTGGACTGAAAACACTGGATAGGTCTTTCGCATGAAGAAATGATGATAATTTGATATTTATAAATCAACCAATAATATATCACCGCCACCACAGAGTAGTCTCTATATCCCAAAGGTTGACTTTGATAGAGAATGCCTTATTAAATTAAGCCCCCCTATATACCATGATTGTGCTAGTATTTTAGAGTATTAGAGTTTAAAAATATATTAATTATTCTAACAAAGCTGTTTAGGAATTACTAAAAGAAATATACCTGGTAGTATTGCTTGCCTAAACCGTTAATTCTACTAGCTGTTATTGATCAAATCAACTTTAGCAATCTGAAACTAACTTGCACCGTGGAAACTCTGGCAGTAAGTCGAGTTCTGGAAGTTTTAATTGGCACAACACACGATCCGAGTTGTTTTGCTGTTTCATCGTTTGAAGTCAACATGTGAGTGAATTCAGCTGTTGGACTTGGATCATTGAGATTTGTAAAAACTTCAAAGTTTGGCGTCATGACCATGATGTCGATGATAATTCTCTGACTCATACAAAGCTTGAATGTGGCGTTGCAATAAATTTGATCGTAGTTGGTAAGAGTCATCAAACTGCGGACCACTCAAACCTAACCACGTGTCGAAAACGATAGCCCCAAACGTGTTCCTGATCAAAACATCAACAGTAGGTACAAATGATTACTGAAACGCGTACGTTTCACTAAAGTGAGCATCGTGACTCACTCGGTTTCAGAGTGATCAAACGATATCATTTACGATATTGTGATACGTATTCTTGCAATGTCTAAAATTAAAACTGTTTACGCTAAATTCAGAGATTTAAAAGTTTTCTGTGACTCAATTTTGTATTTTAAATCTAGACTAACGACTAGTGATCCTGAAATAAAAATTGTTTTAAATATAACTGTAGTAGCATATCATGTTTGCGTTCACAAATGAATCAGATAAGAGGATGAGGAGGCAGCTGTTTAATCAGTCACACTTCAACGACTGAGCGGATTTGACACTAGTAGACCTAAGATAGGATGCTTATTATCCAGTAGTGCCTACAGGTAGGAGAGCAGTGGTAGCCCAGTGCTAGGTAACACCTGATGGTGACATATGATGATTGTGATTTTATCATCTTTGCTGAAAACAGTGAAGGCAACCTCAAAATCGTGAGGAAACCAGCATGTCCTAGAACCTCAATTTCGAAGACATGTCATCTGCACTAGGCCCGCGTGGTGGAGTAAAACCCATTCCCTCTCACAGAGAGGAGGTCTATAACCCAGCAGTGTGAACGTTTAAAGGCTGATTATATTGCGAGTATTACCTACATTGCTGTGGAATAATTTTCGACTTTCAAGCAGGCCTAGCCACTGGCAAAAACTATACATACGTATACACATACGAGTATCTAAGGATGGTGTTGAAATAAGAACGATATAGATTGATGCATCTGATGTCAATGGTGTTAAAATGTTTATATTTGAGCGTTGCAAAAATTTAAGTGATATTTATAGTTTTCCTGTTGATCCCTATAGTGAAATTAGGTGATGCAAAATCGAGCTATACTGTCGAAGTATGGATGAGGAAAATTTCATTGGGAATTTCGATATAGAATTTGGTTGAGTCTATTTTTTTATTTTTTATTTCATAGGAACAACAAACAGCTACAATATAAAACAAAACTCAGATATTGGATGGTAGAAAACAACAATATTGTAGCCCACAACGCTGTTCACAGATTAACTGTGGGATTATGCAAAAATAATCACTAGGTGGACACATGCAATAAACAAATATAAAACTAAAACTACTTAACTATCGCATCACAGATAACAAACAAAAAAAAGAAAACAATAATACAGCCAAGTAGGGTACAAATAGATAGAAGGAAAAGAAAAAGAAAATTACTCATGAAATCTCCTCGAGTACAAGGCGTTTGAATTTATGGGCAGGACATGCAAAAATGTCTATATGTTCGAATGTCTTATTATAAGTATCGACCATTCGACGAACAGGCGAACGCATCCCAGAATTGGACTTGCAGGAGCCCACTGAAAATGACATACCAGCGCGCACCTTTCGCCTATGGACGGTTCTAGGAACCACATAGCATACCATGCAAGACAAGTCAATGCAGTCAAAATTATTTCTTACAATTTTATATAAATTTACGGCTTCTAAGTATAGTCGTCTACTTTCCAGTGTTGCAAGCTTGTACTTGATTAGCAAATTTTGGTACGACATATAATACCCGTAGCATCTATAATGCATGGTTCGTAAAAATTTGTGCTGAACACGCTCAATCATATCACCATATTTTTTGTAGTATGTACTCCAGACGGACACGGCATACTCTAATTGAGAGCGTACTAGGCATTTATATAAACAAAGATAAGAGGATGTATTTTTAAAATCTATTGTAGAACGCATTACAAAGCCGTATAGTTGATAGGCTTTACTTACAATTTTTTCTATATGTAAGTCTAAGCAAAGCATAGAATCAATGATAACACCGAGATCACGAATAGAGTTAAGTTTAAGCAGACTTCCAGAACTAAAAAATTTTATGAAGTTGGTAAGATAGCAAAATGTGGTGATTTGGCCAAATTGCAATGATACTCGTAATACTCGCGTTATATATGGCTTAAATTCACATCAAATGCGGATCATAAACCATAGTATTGAAACACATTTCAATCTAGCAAATGGACTATCGTAAAATGAAATTGTAGTTTATAGTGAGGTCAAACGTAGATTAAAGGGGAATCTAATACACTAAAAATTACATATCCAAATCTGAATTGAACATCATCGTCATCTTATTCCCATATTACTTGGCATTAGGGAAACGAGTTTTCTTCTTCCAGTCTTCATTCACTCTCTTCTATGTCCTATCACTCCTCATAAAACATACAATCATCATCATCGACATTTCCACCAAAAGACGTCCACTGCTGGACATGGTCCTCCCCCAAGTGTCACAGTGCCGCAACCACCGGTTCTGTGCGTCTCACATCCATCGGATTCCCACGACCCTCACCAGATCATCGGTCCACCTTGTTGGGAGGCCTTCCAACGCTGCGTCTTCCGGTAGGCGGTCGTCACTCCAGAACTTTAATAAACATATCTACAATGGCTGCAGATAACCAATTATAAAGAAGCCAAATTATGCTTAAATATATAGACTTCAGCAAAACGATTGGTAAGTTTTAGAAACCCGGCATCAATTAGGTAACTAGGTATAGCAAGCTTGTATGTTACATAAAATGATACATCCACAACTGCCCTGGTATCAGTGAATAGTTAATGTGTTATCGTGGTAACTGACAGGTGAATTGCTGACCGTAGTTCTCAGGGCATTAGCGTTCAATATTATTAATTTACGTTTATCGAGTAGCTTGTCGGTTTACAGTATCTATTCTCTTTGTTACTCATGTTAGAAGCAGAATTTTAAGGAGACTTGGTGGACTTATGAAAGCTATTATTTTGAGGAAGACATTAAAGAAACTGTTTGGACACAACATTGGAGACCAAAAATAAAGCGTCATTGTGGGATACAAACTTTTGATTTATTATCGTGGAGAAATGAATGGAATGACGTTTATTGGCTAACGTAATCTGGCTAACCGAACTGCAGGACATCAACAAACGTCATTCCATAATTCGTCCACGATAAGAGCGTGACGCAAGTACTACTGTTGACAATGAAAGGGTCCATTGACTAACATAAATCTACATACTTTGTTAGGCAATCGAAAAAAGACAAGAGAGAGAGAAAGTTTTTTTTTTTTTGGGGGGAGTGGGAAATCATCCAATGACTTCTCCCGCTCTGGGTGGAGCGGGAGGGCGTGTCAGACTCTTACTGATTAAAACCCACCCCTGTTCCTTCCCTGCCTGAGTGCCCAGGGGTGCGGTAACTCTTTTTCAGAATTTGTGTTTTAGTCAGTAAGAGTGTGACACGCCCTGCCGCTCCACCCAGAGCGGGAGAAGTTACAAAAAAATACAACCGACTTCCCTTAAATAGCACTAAAAATCCAAAATAACTTTAATTTCGAAAGTCGGTGTCAAATACTACTTCCGAAGTTAAGGTTATTTTGCATTTTTTAGTGTTATATAAGGAAGTCGGTTGTATTTTTTTATAAAAAGTTTTTTATTTGATCACCCTAATTGAAATATAACACAATAACTAAAACCGTCATCGCCACAAACGTCATCAAATCGAAAAACCCTCAGAAAACTATGTAGCCCCAAAATATATTCCCAAAAACGTCATCTGTTCCCTGTTATCACAGAGTACATCTATTAGTACGTTATCAGGGCAGTCGCCGACCTCGGTCCACTCTTGGTGGATCGATATGCCATTAATTATGTCCCACTGTAGTCTACTGTAGCTACTGGAAACTTCGGCGCGATATTGTGTTACATGCTACTGTATCAGGGTTGGTTTAAATCTGATTTAAAAGAAAATAATAATATGTTTTTTTTTTATAAATTTATTATGGTACTTAGCTTCTGCCAGCGGCTTTGCCCGCCTGGTATACCAGACAAACGCCTGGTAATTAACTTATAAGTTATAAAAAACGCCTGGTAATTAACTTATAAGTTATAAAAAAACCGGCCAAGTGCGAGTCGGACTCGTGCACGAAGGGTTCCGTACCATTATCTATAAAAACGAAAAAAAAAACATGTCTGGGAGCCCCCTTGACTATTTATTTTATTCTGTTTTTTAGTATTTGTTCTTATAGCGGTAACAGAAATACATCAACTGAAAAAAAATTCAACTGTCTAATTATCACGGTTCATGAGATACAGCCTGGTGACAGACGGACAGACAGACAGACAAACGGACGGACAGCGGAGTCTTAGTAATAAGGCCCCGTTTTACCCTTAGGGTACTTTTAATTCATAAACTTTTAATTATTGGGTTTCCGTACCCGAAGCCCTATTACTCTCACTCACGTGTCCGTCTGTTTGTATATCTGTCGTCTGTCACAAAATTTGGTCCGAAGAATTTTTTAACTTCCCTTCTGTTTCATAAAAAACGGCCTAGTGTGTGTCGGACTTCGCTCATTTAGAGTTCCGTACTAAATGTATTTTTGACTATTTATTTGGCTTTGGGTCAACAAGATGCTTATACTGAGAAAATTTGAAGACTGTAGCTCCAACCGTTTGGCTGTAAAACCTGTGTGACAGACGACGGACAGACGGACACGCGAGTGTCAGCAACAGGACTCCGTTGGGAGTGTTGGGATCCGCCCTTCGGGTACGGAACCTTAAAAAGGCTGTAACGAAAAAAAATCTTATGAAAAACCCAGTAACCCTTTTACTAGCCTGGAAATTCAACAAAAGGATACCTCATGCTGCTGCTGAGTTTGCAACTTTTAGACCAAAGATCACCAAAGGTTTTAAAATTAGAAAAACAATAACAATTTAATTCGATGGTCATTTTTGTCACAATGCAACGGAAATAAAGAAGAAAAAATAAATAAATAAGTTAAAAGTCAAAAATCATTTTTTAAAACAAGCATTTATACCGGCCATCACAAGTAAATGTGTCCACAAAAATTTCGTGTCCATGTTGTTGAACATTAAAAACTGCCTTTATTTGAAGCTAATCCTGGATATCAATTCTAGTCATGCTTACCATAAAAATGCATTGTCAGCGGAACTGGACCACCATGTAAAAATTTTACTCCGCAAGATCAGAGGAAGTTGCTTTAATTCAGCTTGCAAGATTCGGTCCGAACATACATACACACAAGCATTGCAAGATAAATAAAAGCATTAAAAAAATTAATATAAATTTTTTTTTAAAAAAATACAACCGACTTCTAAAAATTGCAAAATAACTTTAATTTCGGAAGTCGGTGTATATATTTTTTTTGTTTCTTCGTTATTTGACACCGACTTCCGAAATTAAAGTTATTTTGCAATTTTTAGAAGTCGGTTGTATTTTTTGAAAAAAGTTTTTTATTTTCCATTTTCTATTTTTTTTTTTGTAATGGTTGTTGTACACCAGAAGTAAAAGTAAATATTTAAGTTATGCCCGAATGGATAACATGGAATTTGAACATTTGTAGACAACCAAAACGTCGTCTGTGTATACATATTTTTTGTTTATGTTGTTTTTTTTTAAAGTGCTGAATTGATTTCAATAAAATTTATATAGGACCACTTCTAAAGTATGACCTACCAAACAAAACAAGAATCATCAAAATCGATTCACAAATGGCGGAGATATCGCGTAACAAACATACAAAAAAAAAAAAAAGTAGCCATAATTTGGCCCATCCCTGCAATGCGCAATGAACTGAGAGTTGATGCTGCTTTTAATGATGTGGTTGGTGGAAAAGTTAATTGTATAGCGCGTAATGAGTGGCGGTGAGCCCGAGTTAATTACTTTGAAATGAGTGCAGATATCTGCGCTGCTGTGCTTGTGAACATTATTTTGGAAATGACAAAGAGCCCGATTGGTTTATTTATTATCATAGCGTCGGCCAGCGGCTTAGTTTACTATAATCTACCTCTGTGCCTTTCATCCAGATCTGTTCAGCCGTTCTGGCATCATTGAGTAACAAACATCAATGTAAAACTTTCGCATTTACAATATTAAGGCCTTACTACCGGCCAAGTGGCGCCTTCATTGAATAAAAAATCTTAGCATAGCATAGAAAATAAATATTAAAGAATCCTACGTAACGTTTGTTATAAAGAGGATTTAGTAATTTTACGTTGTTAAAACAGGACTCAAAATGTTTTGTATCAAAAGAAGTAAAACCAAAGTGTCAAAAACGGCCGTTTTTGATACTTTTGCCTACTCTTTAATATTTATTTATTCTTTAATATTTATTTTCTATGTTAGGCTACGATTTATTATTCAATGAGGGCACCACTTGGCCGGTAGTAGACCCTTAAAGTAGGATACTAATTAATAGCGTCCCACCCCTACTTCGCACAGTTTTTACAACTTGTTTTTTTATTTTAGTTTAATAGAAATTATTTATTTCTTATATATTAATTATGCTGTTTTATTACTTAAAAGATACATACAAACTAATAATAAAACAACTCATTGGGCATCAAAAATTTCATCCACATCGCTGTTAATGGAAAAAGTACCCAGAACGCTAGCAGCATTGCCACGTTGAATAGCAATGCTGATTCGTTGGCCAACGAAAAGCCCAGCCCTCTGGTCACGTGAAGAGTCGACTAACAGCTTGCTGATATGCCGAAAAACTCGATGAGCACTCGGACCCCACGGCCCTAGTGTTTCAACCCCAAACGGCTCAAACATGTAACTCCCAATACGGTTGTTATGTTATGTAGGTTAAATAATAATTAAATAAATTCAAAACATGTTCAAAATTCTTTACGTACCTAGTTTAAAAGAACAATGTGGCCCCACAATTTCAATGATCTGATAACTTTTCCAAGTCAAAATATTTATTTTTTGTTAATTTTTCTGTCACCACGTAGTTTACGTTGTAACAGAAAAATTAACAAAAGTTACGGTTTCGGCCTAAACTATAAAGGGAGCTGAACATGCGGTTCCTGCTAAAATCGTGTTGTTCTACACAAAATCAATCCTAAATATTTCATAATAGCTTCAGTAGGTTTACATAATGTTGTTCACGCCCTTATCCCCGAACGGTAAACACAAAAGTTGGTCAAGGTGAAACTTAATAGGTACCCACATTTTTAACCGACTTTCGAAAAAGGAGGAGGTTCTATGTTCGACTGTATGTATGTTTTATGTATGTCCGCCGATTTCTCCGTCAGTTGTGGACCGATTTTCAAAATTCTTTTTTTATCCGAAAGAGTATACTCCCGAGGTGGTCCCATATCACTTTTATCGAAATTGCTTAAGCGCTTTTTGAGAAACTGAACAAAAACGAAAAATACGTTTACCTCGATGACGTTTTGGTGTACTCCAAATGTTTAAATTCCACGTTCCATGTTATTGGGGTTTTAGTTGTGGGGTATAACAACTAAAAAGTGAAAAATAAAAAACTTTTTTACAAAAAAAACAACCGACTTTCAAAAAAAAATACTCTAAAAATTAAAAAATAACTTTTATTTCGGAAGTCGGTGTCAAATAACGAAGAAATAAATTACAAACACCGACTTCCGAAATAAAAGTTATTTTTTAATTTTTAGAGTTTTTTTTTTTGAAAGTCGGTTGTTTTTTTTGTAAAAAAGTTTTTTATATTGTTTAAGGTATAGTAAAGTAAGGTCTGAATGACTCTTATTCATCTGTTGTTTTTATCAAGTTCTGATACATATGTATCAGAACCTCATAATAGACTATGAAAAAATGCAAGGTATACTGAAGTTATGTAAGTGAAAAGCATATGAAAAAAAACCGGCCAAGAGCGACTCGGACTTCGCACATTTAAGGTTCCGTACCAAATGTATTTTTGACTATTTGTATGGCTTTGGGTCAACAAGATGCTTATGCTGTGAAATTTTGAAGACTGTAGCTCCAACCGTTTGGCTGTAAAACCTGTTTGAGAGACGACAGAAAGACAGACACGTGAGTGACAGGGTTCCGTACCCGAAGGGTTCAAACGGAATAGGGCTCCGTCTAAAAACTACCTTAAATTGTTTTTTGGAAATCGAAAATCGGGTCCTTGTTAGAAAGTCAAATGATCATGTAATGATTTTTTAAGCATAAGCATAATTAGCCTAGTTATAATGTTTCCACTGCTGGGACTCAGGCTTCCTCTCTGTGAGAACTTTGTGAGAACTCTCTCACAGAAAGGAGGCCTGGGGCCGTAATCCACCATGCGGGTCCAATACGAGTTGGTGGGTGTCACATGTCTTTGAAGTTTTGGATCTAGGACATGCCGGTTTCCTAACGTTTTCCTTCATCGTTTTGAGAGCAGAGGATATAATAAAATTTACGTGCACAAAGTCAAGTGTCTGCCTGGGTTTGAACCCACGACCTACCATTTCTAAGTCGCGTCCGTTACCACTGAACCGCCACTGCTTCTCATGATATTTACCAACCGGTTATAATTCTAGATCTGTAAAATATATCTAGTTATCTGTCTACCTAGTTTCATTTCCAGACATGTCAAGTAATACATTGACCCCATTTCAAATCAAGCCAAAAATCGATGCCCAATAAACACCGCAAAAATTTATCCCCCTAACATATAAAATATACTCAATAATTGAGAAATATACTCCCACAACTAGAATTTCTAATAATAAGTATCCCACCTGGTTTTCGAAGGATTTAATTAAGTTACTCGCATCCAAAGATAAAGCACATACCAAATTCAAGCGTTATGGAAATCCCAGAGATTACGATATGTTTTCGATGCTTAGAGCTCGAGTTAAGATCGTCGTAAATCAATGCTTTGGAACGTATATTGAGCGAATTGAATGTGATCTTAGGGTTAATATAAAAGCTTTCTGGCGCTACACAAAAAGCAAACGTGTCACTAATAGCATTCCTAGTCGCGTATATTATCAGGATAGCGTTTGTAGTACGGGTAGTGATATTGTCAACTTATTTGCAAGTTATTTTTCATCAGTGTATTCTCCCAGGGCAACTACAAATTACTGTCCTAACTTTCAAACTTCTAATTATACCATTAGTCGCTTGCATATATCGGGTAGGGATATATTACAAAAGTTGAAAAACGTGGATCTGACAAAGAACGGTGGCTTTGATGGTATACCGCCTATCTTTATACGGTTGTGTGCGACTAATCTTGTAACTCCGCTATCAATAATATTTGATAAATCTCTTAAAGAAGGAGTATTTCCCGATCTGTGGAAAATTGCTAAGATCACTCCAATCCACAAATCTGGTGATAAAAGTGACGTCTCTAATTATAGACCAATTTGTATACTAAACTGGTTTGCCAAAATTTTCGAAGGCTTTGTTTATAAACATATATATGATCATTCCTCTCATTTATTGAATCCGCGTCAACATGGCTTTATCACGGGTAGATCAACTAACTCTAACCTATTATGTTACTCTACTTATATATGCGAATCTTTCAATGGCAAACAGCAAGTGGACTCTATATATACAGATTTTTCCAAAGCGTTTGATCGTGTCGACCATTTTGCATTGCTCTCGAAGGCCCAACATGCCGGAATACATGGAGATCTGTATAGGTGGCTCACATCCTATCTTTCAAACCGAACTCTACTTGTTGCACTCAGTGGGTATGAATCTATCCCATTTTTGGTGACTTCTGGGGTCCCCCAAGGCTCAAATTTGGGGCCCCTATTGTTCCTGTTATTCGTCAATGATTTACTTAGTAAAATTGATAGTGAATGTTTAGCCTACGCTGACGATATCAAAATTTTTAGACGTATCTCCGATCACCGAGACTGTGAGGCTCTCCAAACGGATATAAATACTGTTGTCAAATGGTGTGACGAGAATCTAATGTCGTTAAACATAAAAAAGTGTCAGGTTATATCATTTACAAAAAACAAAACACTACTCAGTTACAATTATCACATCAAGGGCATTGTAATAGACAGGATAAAGCAAATTCGCGACTTGGGGGTAATCTTCGACTCGGCTATGTCTTTCAGACCACATTACGATCAGGTTTGTAATAAGGCTAATCGCATGTTATCTTTCGTACTCCGGAATGCAAAACCTTTTAGACAAACCATTTCACTGATAACTCTGTACTATGCTTTAGTTAGAAGTATTATTGAGTATTGCGCATCTGTGTGGGCTCCAATATATAAAACTCATATAGACCGTATAGAGTCTATACAGAGACGGTTTGTCAGAACTCTATGTATGAAATGTGGCTTAAGGCGTAAAATACCTGAATATGAGGCTAGGCTGCGGTACTTTAACATGGTTGGATTGGATAAAAGGAGATGGATGAGCGACATGTCCACTTTTTATAAGGTGTGTAACGGTTCATTTGATGGTGCTCTCCTAAGTCAGTTACACTTCAAGGTACCTACTCGATCTGTGCGTACTCCGCAGCTGTTTCAGATACCATCGAGCAATAACAATGTGTCCCAAAATAGTCCACTGTTTCGAATGTGTAGACAATATAATGATATTTGCACTCATGTTGATATATTTGTGGATAGTCACGGCAGATTTATAGAATCCTTGCGAAAATTGAATACACCTTAAGCTATTGTATTGTAATATGCTGTCTTGACTATATTATTTGTAACTTCTTTTTATTTTATTTTTATTTTTTGTAGCCTTCACTTGCATCTTTGAAGCTGTATAAATCCTGAATGCTGTGTATAGTAGTAATTGGAGTGCAGATTTAAAAATGTTATCACTTAAAAGTAATCCTGATCACAACTTAGTCTGTATTCTGTAACTGTACCTCTTATAAATAAATAAATAAATAAATAAATAAATAAATATTTTTGGTGTGAGAAAATCCCAATATCCATTACGCAGAATACCCGACAATCTTAGAAACGGTGGGTACCCCGAAATCTCTTGGGACGTGTTGGTCATTCCCGATTCGGTCATCCAATTTGGTACTCGATCGATTATCGGGTATTCGGGACCGATTCGATGCCCTCTCGTTTAATAAATCATAAAGTTCTGAACGAAATGATAAGGAGGGGAGGTCTTAGAATGGTATTGGGGGCTTAAATAGTAAGGGAAGTTTTCGGCAGGGTAGTATTATGTTTATACTTTAAGTGCTTCGTTTTACTCGTCTTGTTCTTGAAGATTTTCCGACCCAGTTGTCCTTAGTATCGAGTGTTTGACTCAACATAAACTGAGCATAAGGCTGTTATCCCACCGCCGGCGAGAAAGAAACTAACTCTTGGCTATTTTGACGCTTAAGAAACGTAGAACAGATATACATTCAGTGTAAAGAAAAGAGATACATCTATTAATAGTTGATCGCTGACTGGTCACACCGCCGCGCCGGCGAGGACTCGCTCCACAAGTTTGTCGCTGAGCGACAAGAGCTATCAAAGCTTACTCGCTCAGCAATGCTCGCTCGGCGGCCAAACGCACGCCGAGAGACCAACCCGAGTGAGCTGTGCGAGTAACCACCCGTCGCACTCGAACACTCGCTTAAAGCCCAGTGACAAAACTATCAGAACTGCCACTCGCTACTCGCTGCTCGCCAACTCGTTTTTGTTTTGAAGCTCTACTCTCTACTCGCTCATCCCCGACGATGAGACAAGTGCCTAAGATTTAAATAATAAATAAATAATTATAAATAAATAAATAATTTATTTCTTCAAATATTACAGATTATGGTAAACTATTACAGAGGCCGTAAAATAAAATAAAACAAGGTATAATTTCAATACATAAGTTGAGTTGGCATAGAACATTGCCAGTTATAAATTGTTGCAGAAATCTGTATCCAATAATTAGTAAACCCTGCCTCCTAAACCAGGATAGCCTGTATTTTAGGAGGCAGAAATTTCTCTCTATGATATGCCAAATACATCAGTCCTATGCCAGTCACCCAATTGTAACAACCAGGCAGGCGAGACTCCAGGGTCGCAGGCGTTCAGAATGGGGACTCTATCCGCCCACCGAGTAATCCCAAGAAAGATGATGGCACAGTAAGCACATTCTACCGTGCTCAGCATGGCTCAGGGAAGACCCCTTTACAATCACCCAGTCACCTTGACAGGCGTTGTTCAGAGGGGGTTCCAGGAGGTCATGTGCTGGTGGTGATCACATGGGTGGTAAATTCTACACTTCCTGGTATTTTGCCCCAAAAATCCAGGCGTCTTTTGAAGGTTTTCCCACGATATAAAAAAAACCGGTCAAGTGGGTGTCGGATTTCGCTCATTTAGAGTTCCGTACCTTAAAAGGAAAATCAATATTTTGGTATTTGTTGTTAAAATATACGTATTACATAATCATCCAAGTGCGTAAGTCAATGGGAAGTTAAAAATTCTCCGGTACACAATTTAGTGACAGACGCCAGACAGACGGACAGATGGCGCGTGAGTGACAGCAATGGGGCTCCGTTTTGAC
Source organism: Polia nebulosa (assembly GCA_951329385.1). Classification (NCBI taxonomy): domain Eukaryota; kingdom Metazoa; phylum Arthropoda; class Insecta; order Lepidoptera; family Noctuidae; genus Polia; species Polia nebulosa. The sequence goes on from OX589609.1 coordinate 7,121,706, forward strand.
CCTTCGGATACGGAACCCTAAAAATGGTATCAACAAACATCTGCTTGACTCTTTAGCAACAAAAATTTCTCAAACGCTTTGTATTCAACTAACAAAAAAAGAAATGTGCAAGGTTTCCGTAACCTATTGCGAAACATTTTCGTGAAAAATCTTTTCATGGAAAATTTTTCCTCCTTCCTTACAAATGTAAAGGGAAAGTAAAAGTTATGAACCCATACAAAGTAATTTCAACAGAAACAGAAAGCAACTTCCTTAATCATTCATATAGGAAACCCCATTACCAGCCAAACTTTGAACAACTTTATGTTGTATAACATCACCCTCGTACTGATCACGTTTTTTCTACGAAAAATGTGAAAACTGGAAACTCATAAAAATTATGATTCATAACCAATTTCAAATGTTTTCTCAAACGCTCTTCATTGTTTGCCAAAAATGAAAGTGTAGACAGTATATTTGTGAGATTTTCAATCCATGAAGTCAACTTTAGATGTACGTTTTGAGAACACAGTCATTTTGCGTATAGTCCATAGGTAGGTCCAAAATAAAGATTGATTAACTGTGTGCTTATATAAGTATATGTAAGGGGAATGCTTTCGAAGCCAGAACGTAGATTATATACAACCTAAATGCAAACAGATACCAGTGATCTTTCGCTTTATTTCAGCGTCGCGAGGACGTGGATCGGTGGCTGCACGGCTGTCAGCGAGAGCGCGCGCACTTTGAACTCGTAAGCTGATATTTTACGAATATTACATTGCATGATAAAGTTGTAAAGTAAAAAAGTGTCTTTAACGCGTCAAGCCCCTCATTAGCAGACACAATTAAAAACCTATTGTTGCGTTACATAAGGTAATGCAACAATAGGTTTTTTATTGTAACTACAAATAACGGTTTCATTTAACTGTTATCACAGCATAGTGAACGTAAAATGCTAAAAAAATAGTTTTTTTTTTCAGATTTTTTCATTGTATCGTATCAAGAATCACTAGCCTTGTCACCTGTCTCCGTTTTCGGGAGCGTTTACCTTACACCCTGTATATATCTAATTCCGCCAAACCCGTTCCATCATCGGAGCACTAGACGTACAGCGATGCGCGACTGGTACATGGAGGACATCCTACCCATACGCACAAAACGTTTTGGGAACACATTCATTGTACGTACAGCTAAGGAGTGGAATCCCCTGCCGGAGTTTGTGTTTCCTGATAGCTATACTACCTGAGGGTTTTTAAGTCGAGAGTGAATAGGTTACTTCTAGCCAAGTGTGCTTCATCGTCAACCACAACATCGCTTACCATCAGGTGAGATTGTGGTCAAGGACGAGCCTATAAATAATAAAAAAACTACTATTCTTATAAGTCTTTAAGTCTTCTCAGCCAGCTGTTATAAGATTGCAGTGAACACCACCTGCTGGAGAGCAGTGGGGTCATTAAAAGGCTGATCATGATGATGATGATGTTTAGCAATGTTCTAACACAAAACGCCATATTTATGTACTGAAGTATAAATCCACAAATTATGTTTCCCCACAATTTAAACTTTTCCACTCAACAAAGTTTACATCAGTTCACAAACTTCCCTGTAATAAAGGCAATTCCACTCCAACATACGCTTAAAAAACTCCTTTAATTACACAAGTAGAGTAACCCATGTTCACAGCCTCACAGGTTTTAAATCCTCAAAGCGTTTTCAGAACTCGTACGACGACTTCGTCTCTGTTTACGAGGTTAGATTTGGGTAAAGAGGTTGGGGCAAAAGCCTTCAAGCTGTAAATTATGTTGTTATGACATACTTCGTGAACGTACCTTGTGTTGAAGCTTTGTTTTCCCCATTATGGTTGTTTTGTTTGATGCTTTTCGTTTTAGTTATATTTTTTAATGTATGAACCAAGCATTGTGAATATTCTTCAAGTTGTAAATAACAAAATACATGGACATAAATAACTTAAATATTATCTGAATATTAACTAACTATTTATAACCTAACTACTATTAAAAATGTAATATCATCATCATTCTCCTGCCCTTATCCCAATTTTATTTGGGGTCGGCGCAACATGTCTTTTTCTTCCATACTCCTCTATTAGTCGTCATCTCTGTAGTCACCCCCTTTTTACCCATATCCTCTTTCACACAGTCCAACCATCTTTTCTTTGGCCTTCCCCTACTCTTATAGCCATCCACATTCATACACAAGACTTTCCTCACGACATTTTCTTCATTCCTCCGCATCACATGCCCATACCACGACAACCGATTTCCACACAATTTTTCAGTCAGCGGTGCCACTTTCAGACTTCCTCTTATATACTCATTCCTAATTTTATCCATGCGCGTAACACCACACATCGCTCTTAGCATTCTCATCTCAGCTACATGCAATTGCTTTTCATTCATCCCTTTTGTTGCCCAACATTCTGAACCATACAAGACAGCAGGTCTGACCATTGTTTTATAAATCTTCCCCTTAAGTTTTAGGGGAATGCGGGAGTCACAGATAGTCCCGGTGACCTGCCGCCATTTCATCCATCCAGTGTTAATTCTGTGCTTAACAGTCCGATCTATTTCGCCATCGCTTTGCACGAGTGAACCGAGATACCGAAAATCGGAGCAGACTGGGAGAAGCGCGCCATCTAGCACTACAGCTTCAGAACTGGAGAGACCGCCGAAATCGCAGAACATGTATTCAGTTTAAAAAATCAGTCAATCAGGTTTGTTTCAGTGTAAAAATGTAATATACAAAAACAAATAACACTTCTTCGAAGTGCTCCTCTGCATCTGGGCTAGCTGGAAACATGACCAGAAGACTGGCAGTATAGCTACGTTGAATGGCAATGTTCATTCTTTGGGCGAAGAACATTGAAATAACTTGGGTCCATTATTGACAACAGCCAGCAATTGTGATTAACGCTTGTGCTGTCTCAGCATAAAATAAAGCTCTGCAGTAAAACCAACGTAGCCGATCTATATAATGAAGATTTTTGTCCCCGAAACTGTCCCATCAAATACATAAACTTCAAAAATAACGGTCCCCCTAAGTATCGTCTAGGGACAGATACCCATAAGTTTATACCTAGCCGAGCCTCCCCCATCGAACTCATTACCAACAATGACTATTGTCAATGGCATTTAATTCCCTAAAAAAGTCGTCGACTCTTTTGTCCCTGAGTGTTTGTGCTTCTTTTGTTTCATGTCAAGGCATGGAATATGTCAACCCATTCAAACTAGTTCAACTATTCGTTCAGTCTGCATTCACTGATTGGTATAGTTTTACCCAGTTACTGGGTTGTGTATATCAGATAGGCAGTAGGTCCATTTAAAATACTGGAATTCTGTCATCTACCATTATTGTATATGTAGTCATAAAAGCAGTAAATCGATGCTTTTAAGATACGGTGTGAGTCTTTTTGTACCAGTATCGTTTCAGTAGCAGGCCCTTAGAAGGCCGTTGCAATTATAATTTGGCGAAATAGACGATTATTGATCCCTCAACTCGCACTGGGTTTGAGTGCGGTGCTTCTGTTCAGATTATGATCCATTTGCTTGAGTGCCCCAGGGGTTCGTTTATCTGCACTCTAGAGGACCTTAGCAACGCCTCCGACGAAGCAATAAACCTATTGGGCCGAAAGTATAATTTATATAATGTACCGTCGAAACGAAAAGAAGAAGTAGCACACTTTTAAAGTCTGATAATATTTTTTTTAACAAAATATAGAACCGATTTCCAAAAAAAACACAAAAAAAGTGCAAAATATTTTTAATTTCGGAAGTCGGTGTTTCGTGTTCCAGAAGTCGGTTCAACATTTTGTAAAAAGTTTTTTATGTTTCACTTTTTAGTTGTGGTTCCCATTAAATTGTGTTAACAATACATAGACAAACGATCGCAGCAATCGCGAGGTATTTACTGTTAGTTATTGAAAGTGTATCGCCGAAGATCTTCATCAGATCCTAATGTATTATAAACTAAAACCTTTCTTGAAAAATATGCATTTGAATAACGAAAACCCCATCCATATCGGATCACGAATTTTTGAGAAAATCTCGGATAAACAAGCATACGGATCGAATACAGAACTTCCTTTTTTCGAGTCGGTTAAAAATAATAGACAAGCAGCGGTCAGGTCCACATTTCAATAGTAAATAAAACAGTTCCGAATGCCAAGGACGGCGTCCAAGATTTGCGTCACGCAGTCATAACTCACAGTCTAAACTACCACTGTAAAAATTACACGTTGAACATTAGCAGAACTGCCAAGATATTGGCAATATTGATGGGTATAAATAGATATTTTGAACTGTCTAAATTAATTTACAATAACCTTGACCTACCCTTGTCTGTTGTTTTATCAAACAGTTCAAAACAACTCTTAGACAAAAGAAAATACTATTTTATCCCTATATAAGAGGATCTTAGTGGATTTAATTTGAATCATGACGAGGATACCGTGAATGGTCGTTTGAGGGTCAACACTTCCACGAATATATTAAATTACCAGGTGCTGTGATCACGTGCGTCCGTGCGCAGTGAGGCTCAAGGGAGAGCCTTTTAAGTCTCCTCAACCCCAAAAAAAAAATATAAATTATGAGGTAACAGGGCCAAGTGCTAGTGGCTATCACCGGTGTGGTTCTAGTGACTTAAGGATCCTACACTACCTGATCTTTTCCCCAATTTAAAAGTCCTGGCGTCTTTTAAAGGTTCCCCGCCCGAAAAGAAAACAAAAGGAATTAAAATTCTACAGATTTTTAGGGTTCCGAATGTCCGAGAGAAACAACAGAACCTTTATAAGACTACTCGCTTAGACTATAAAAGGTTATAGACGGAGTGTTAAAATCCAGCAATCTGAAGTACCAGAATGAGAAGACTGCTTGTATCTGTACACGCGAAATAAGATTACATAGACAAAATCAGAAGCCGATACGTCATCGTTACGTTCGTCAAGGTCACTCACACATTTTAACGATCCTGCTTCATTTAATGTCCAATGACGTTCCGTATGTCTTTCTGTCTGTCACGGCCAATTTGTTCCGAATCTGCTGGACCGATAGAGTTAAAACTTGGTACACACATGAATATCTGTGACCCCGACACGAAAGTGTACCCTAAATAAATTAAATAAGAGTGTGGGAGGTCACTTTTGGGGTAAAAAACGGAAAATTCTAAAACAAAGTTTTTGAAACGGTGCCGTGCGACAAGCCATATTGACAGAGACATATTTTGAGGGTCTCGAAAGTGTTTTATTTCTTTTTTAAACTATAAGTAGTTTTATTGATAAAGAAAATAGATAAAAATTGACTATTCGCCCCCCCCCCCCCTCCCTTATATCTGAAACCACTAACCATGAAATTTTGAAAAAATAAGGAATGTAGTTCTTTACATCAAGATCAGGAAAACCTATATGGAGGAGGTAGTTTAAAAAAACCTGAAAAAAATATGATTTGTTCGGAACTCTTTGCAGGTGAGTCAGACTGCAGCGGCAGTTTTTATTAATAAACAGCATACAGCACAAAGTACCTACCAATAGTTTAACTATTCAGACATGAAAAACTACGGTATCCCCTTTCTTACTTTATCTGATTAACCCGTGAGGCAGGTATAAGCGTGGACGGACATGGGTCTACCCATGTCACGGTGTGCCCGTTCAAAAAGGGGATTGCCCTAGTGATTTTGGCATTATGTATTTACTATTCTTTAACTATACATAGATACTTCATACCGTGACCCGTCAGCTCCCGCGTATCCCATATCGGGGACGCAACAATAGGTTTTTAATTGTGTCTGTTATTGTTGTACCTGACGGATTAAACTGACTCCTCAGAGTGAGCCAATAGTAAGCATCACACGACAATGATTAATCAGCTTTATAATGTACCTACTGAGTTAGTGATAGTGTGATGGCTGACAGGACTGAATGGAAGAAAAAAACGTGTTGGGCCGACCCCTAGTAATATGGGATAAGGGCAGGAAGATGATGATAATGTATCCACTGCTGGGACTCAGGCTTCTTTTCTAGGAGAGGGAGTGGGCCGTAATCTACCACGCGGGTCCAGTGCGGGTTGGTGGATGCCACATGTCTTCGAATTTTAGATGCTAGGACATGCCGGTTTCCTGATGATTTTTTTCTTCACCGTTTTGAGAACAGTGGTGATGAAAAAAAAATACACAATTAAATATCCTGCCTGCCTGCCTAGCCATATTATTTTTCTATTATCGTTTACGCTAAGGCTTATTATAAAATGTATGGCGATGACATTACCGGTGTAGAGAAGTGTCACGTGACTTATCGCAGGTAAATGTCATCGCCATACATTTTGTACTAAGCGTTAGCGAAGCGTTAGCATAAAGAATAATAGAAAACTAATATGGCTAGGCTGCCTGGATTTGAACTCAAGACCTACAGATCGTAAGTCAGGGTCGTTACCACTAGATTAGGCCATCATTGCCCGCACACAGCTACAGTTTTTAAACACGTTATAACCTTTATCAAAATCCATTATTTTAAGCCATCATGCCCATACAATAAATGGGAAAAGAAATTCACATAACCCTTCATTTTTAAAGCCCACAATTTGAAAAACACGATGGATATGCCGCCACAATTTGGTCAACTCGAATTAAGAGCGTCCACAGCGATATCATAAACTGGAGTAGGTACAAATTTAATTATGAAAAACCCTGTGTTGAATGTTCTGTACTCTATACAGAACATTCAACACACATGCCTGGAACAAATATGAGACTTTGCATAATGTGATGTCGAAAGTTTAGAACAGTTTTCAGTTGAACGCTAAAAAGGTTATTTATGTTGGAACTTGTGAGCATAGTTGTGAAAAAAAGAAAATACACTAAAAATTTTAAAAAAAATACTTTCATTTCGGAAATCGGTGTTTGTATTTTATTTCTTCGTTATTTGACACCGACTTCCGTAATCAAAGTTATTTTTTAATTTTTAGTGTGTTGTCTTTTTAGGAAGTCGGTTGTTTTTTTGTTTTTTGTTGTAAAACAGGTTTTTTATTTTTCACTTTTTAGTACCCCAGAACTTAAAATCTCAATAACATGGAACGTGGAATTTAAACTGGGAACATACTTGTAATTGGAAGAAACCAAACGGCATCTATGTATACATATTTTTCGTTTTTGTTCAGTTTTTCAAAAAGCGCTAAACTCTAAAAAACATGTTAAAAATGAACAGAACTAGCTAAGCTCATTGAGTTGAAAGATTAGTCAGTCATCTAGTTTTATAGAGGGACTAACAGTCCAAAAAAGAAGCATTATTATGATCTTAATTTTGCCCTAATAACGCCTGTTGATGGCTTTAGTATGACAGGATCTTCTTAAATCAGAATCACCGTCAATCGACTTAAAACTACAAATTACACTTGATCTCGAAAAATTCTTTGGCCTTTTTTTGGCCAAAGAATTAGCATTGCCATTCAACGTGGCAATGTTGATGCTGACATATATTATTTATTTTAATTATTTATCTTTGTAATTTAAAGTACTTAGTTACTAACTAATTAAGGTATGAAAATAAAATAGGTGATCCTGAAAAATATTCATGTAAAATGAAACTGGCCATATATTTACCAATATCGACATTGCCATGAGCATGTTTCATGAAATAAAAATACTAAATTCGTGTGTATAAGGTCCCTAGTGTATGAATATTACCTTTGCAGGGTCTCGTATACACGAACTGCTAGGCTAAACAAATATGGCTACTATCCAAACACTCGTCCCCTTAGGGGTATGCTGTGCTGCTAAATTATGTCCTCAAATATACGACTAGCGTTGTAGTTTTACGCTAGAGAAATCTAATTTTAGGTTTGTTACAGAAAGGTGTGGTCATATTTTAAAAACCAGTCAAGTGCGTGTCGGACGCACATTTAGGGTTCCGTACCAAATGAGGGAATTATTAAAGAAAAAATCTGATTTATTCATATATTGGTATTTGTTAGTAAATATCAAGTTCATAGGTCAATGAGAAGTTAATAAAAAATCCGGAACTAAATTTTGTGACCGACGACGGACAGACAGACGGAGAGGCGAACATAAGAGTGACAGCTTCGTTTGGACCCTTTGGGTACGTAATCCTAAAAACTATCCATCATAATGAACCACTTTCTTCAAGGAAGTCATCGTAAATTCCCAAAAAAGAATTTGCACCTCCCAAACTAATTTTGATCAGCTGACAATAACTTTGTACGGCAATTGAGTTGCTAGGTATAGGAGAGATCGTATTCACTTTACTTGAAATACCTACTTGTATTCAGCTACGGAATAAAATTCTCTGCCGGAGTCTGTTTTTCCTGATAGCTACAACCTGGCGAACTTTAAGTCAAGAGAGAATAGGTTACTTCTAGGCAAGCGCACTTCAACTTTGACTACACGATCGCTTACCATTAGGTGAGAAGGTGAACAACAAAATATTTGGCAGCATATGCTTTTTTTTCTTTTTTGTGGGGTGGGAAATTATCCAATGACTTCTCCCGCTCTGGGTGGAGCGGGAGGGCGTGTCAGACTCTTACTGACTAAAACCCACCCCTGTTCCTTCCTGCCCTGAGTGCCCAGGGGCGAGGTAAGTCTGTTTCGAATTTATCCTCAACCCCCGGGCAGGGCAGCATATGCTTAGACTGGAAACAAACCTCAACATAGTCGGAAAAAGGCCAGGGAGATTAGCCTGCGGACGGCGAGTAATGGGTAGCTCGCCGTCCGATCAGCACCAAGCCCGAGAGTCGATGGCGCATAGTGTTCCACGCGCGCCTCAAAGAGACTGATGTCAGCAACAAATGACGGGGCCTGTCATGGCCGATGCATGCATGCCAAGGGGTCGCGGATAAATTCTTAACAGAGTTACCGCGCCTCTGGGTGCTCAGGCAAGGAAGGAACAGGGGTGGGTTCTACTCAGTAAAAGTCTAACACGCCCTCCCGCTCATCCCAAAGCGGGTGAAATCTTAGGACGATATCCCAACCCCAAAAAAAAAGGAGATTATTCATGTCCAAAATCAGTGGAGTACCGTGTAGCAAAACAACTAATAAAGCACTGTCTTTAGCATTAAATCTCAGTAAATCTTAGATAACTGCCCATGGTTAATCGCATTAGGCTATAGAGAGATCCGTACTAATGTGTGAAAGTGAATTAATCTTGCTTTCACGCTTCGGCGGCTAATCCGATCGTCGTGTAATGGTCACGTTGTGTAGTTTGTGGCTCAAGACAAGACGAACATTTACTTAAGGCCCTACTACCGGCCAAGAGGCGCCTCATTGAATAAAAATCGTAGCATAGCACACTGGAACGCCCGGCTGGACGCCGCAAAGTACTCTCAGGCACCCGCCGCCCGCTCGCTCGCTCGCGCCGCGTAAGCGCCCGTCCCGTTGCCAAACCAAAGCTTAATATCTCGTAAACTACTGGAGCTATATGCAAATAAAAATTACGTATGTATTGCTGATAATATAGAGAATCGACATACGTGAAAACTAAAGTACTATAAAGTACTATAAAGTGTTCTAAATACTTCAAATGAAATGTAAACGTAAATGTAACGTTAGCGGTAACCGCTAATATTTTTTAACCTATATTTTTACCTATAATTTAGTAGTTTGTATCTTTAAAACCTATTTATCAATAAAAAATAAATATTAAAGAATCCAACGTCGCGCAAAAGTACCAAAAACGGCCGTTTTTGACACTTGCTTACTACTTTGGAGTCCTGTTTTAACAACGTAAAAATACTTTATCCTCTTTGTAACAAACGTGACGTTGGATTCTTTCATATTTACTTTCTATGCTATGCTACGATTTTTTATTCAATGAGGTCGCCACTTGGCGGGTAGTAGACCCTTAAGTACTGAAAGCCTGTACAAGTCCCTGGTTAGTAAACTAAAGGGTTCAATTAAACTAGCCAGCTTAACTCTGCAGTCGTGATGGGTCGATGACAATATTAATAGACGAAAGTTGGAAAAAAAAAACAGAAAAAATAAAAAAAAAGTTAAAGAAAAGTTTTTTAGGTTACAATACAATTAAATGTGCCTTTTATACCTGTAACACTTTTTTAACATGTATTATGAAAATAAATTATTTGATTTATATACCGGTACTCACTGTTTTTTTTTTTGTTGCGTGGGAAATCATCCAATGAGATCGCCCGCTCTGGATGCAGCGGGAGGGCGCATCAGACTCTTACTGACTAAAAACCACCTCTGTTCCTGCTCTGCCCTGAGTGCCCAGGGGCGCGGTAACTCTGTTTCGAATTTATTCACAATCCCTGGGCAGACCGGGCGACTCACTATGAAGTTTATGCCGGATTCCATAAAATTACTGAAAAAAATATAAAAACTGCAACTCTTACAGAGATGTAGACGACTAAGGCAAGACAATTGCCCAGCTGTGGGACAGTCACCGACAGACAATCACCTGTCTGACCTTTTTCCAAACACAGTTGGGGATGGCCTCCACACTAATAGAACATGGCTAAGTTTTAAAAAAAACGGCCAAGTGCGCATCGGAGTACGCACATTTAGGGTTCCGTACCCTATGAAGGAAATCAATATTTTAGTTCTTATTTGTTAGTAAAATATACGTAATAATAAACATTACAAGTAGCGGCACGTAAGTCTAGCGCTGAACGATAATTGCTGTGCATGGGTGGGTGGCGCGGGTGGCGCGCGGGGGCGCGCGGGGAACAGAATGCGACTGGAGAGCCAATCGGCGCTACGCACGCTCGCCCTTCATCCCGCTAGCCCCCTCAGGTACCTTAATTTTTACTTCTGCGCAATAACGGTCAGCGCTAAAGTTTCGTGCCGCTACTTGTATCACCAAATTTCAAGTTCATAGGTTAATGGGAAGTTAAAAAATTCTTCAGAACAAAATTTAATCACAGACGGACACGTGAGTGATAGCAATAGGGCTCCGTTTAGACCCTTCGGGTACGGAAACAAAAAAAAACAGTATTTTTCCCAATAGTGGGGTAAATACAGGAAAAATCTTGAGGACACTTAAGAATTTATTATATTCGACTCTTCACGTGACCAGAGGGCTGGGCTTTTCTTTGGCGAACGAATCAGCATTGCTATTCAACGTGGCAATGCTGCTAGCGTTCTGGGCACTTTTTCCATTGACAGCGATGTGGATGAATTTTTTTGATGCCCAGTGAGTTGTTTTTTCATACGCATTTGTACATGTTAGGTATTATTGTTAGTTTGTATATATATCTTTTAAGTTATTTCTATTGTATTATATTATATTCTGACTAATAAACATTTCAGAATTTATTACAAACAAGTAAATAACTTTGACCTTTATGAATTTTCATCCCGAATCGAACCCAAATGAAATCTTCAACCATGACCATTTTACTTTTCCATGAAAATAACCCTGAAGCGGTGACTTAGCAGGAAAAGCGCTTAGTCAGCTTACAGAGTAAATTAAGCGTGAAATATGTCAAGTCAGAACCGTCGTGAGGTCATAAATTATCTGGATCAAGGTTAAGTGGTTTTGAGATATCGGGTTAAAAGGTTTGAGGGTTAAAATAGATTAAGTATTTGGGTGCTTGTGCTACCATCTTAAATGTGGAGAGGGGAAGATAATAATGGTGTTTCGAACATCATATCACATTTTTTGGTAAGGTACTCGTAAATGGGGCATTTTCGGTTTGTTAGGCTAAAATAAATGTGCCTCATTTCATTAAAAGCTTTCAAAGGGGTCTCTGCGAGTTGGTTTCAGCTCCTCGTACGCCTTCCAAAGGTCCGGGACCTCAGGGTCCCGAGAAATCTAAACAAATAATAATTATAATTTTTAATAATAATATTTTTTCTCGCCAAGCCTCACTAGTGCGGCGTAGGGTTATTGGATGAGATTTATCGTATGTCACCGGATATTGTAAATACCGTTTTTTTTTTTTTTTTTTTGGGGGTTGGGAAATCATCTTATGACTTCTTCCGCTCTAGGGTGGAGCGGAAGGGCGTGTCAGACTCTTACTGACTAAAACCCACCCCTGTTCCTCCCTGCGCTACGCGCCCGGGGGCGAGGTAACTCTTTCGAATTTATCCTCCACCCCCGGGCAGATTGTAAATACCGTAAGATTGTTATTAATCTTGCGAGACTGTAAACTCTTCATGTTTTATGAATAGATCTTGAATACAATATAGGTAGGTACTTGTATATATATTATAGCTTACATTTAGAATTTTACGTTTTCTGGCTAATAGATAATTGACCTAGTTTGATTCTGTGAAAATGTAGAGTAAATCTGGATAAATCGTCACTTTACACGTCACGTCAAATGCCAAATTGTTTAGGATTGACACAAACATTTTGGCATTTCGACAATCGCTTGCACGGATAGAATATCGCTTTGTCTGAAACTCAATGGAGCCAACTCAATGGGCCTGGAGCTCTGAAATACAGGCCTAGGTTTTAGTTCAGACTCCAGATCTCCCACAAATTACAATTGTTTTGGCAACTTAAAAAGCTAGCATTATTATGTAATTTTGTGGAGATAAATATCTTTTTTTTTACATTTTATATATTACGGTTTTCAAATTGAAGCTAAAAGAATCTGCCTATTGTTTGCAACACCATCAATGCCACTACGACATTTCATTAAGATAGAAAAGTGGTGGCCCAGTGGTAGCGGCCGCGACTTACAAGTTGTAGGTCGTGAGTTCAAACCCAGGCAGGCGCTTTACTTTCTGTAAATTATTTCATCACCGCTTCTATCAAAACGGTGAAGGAAAACATCGTTAGGAACTCGGCACGTCCTAGAACCAAAATTTCGAAGACATGTGACATCCACCAACCCGCATTGGGCTCTCGTGGTGGATTATGGTCCCACACACTCTCAGAGAGGAAACCTGTGCCCCAGCAGTGGGGACATTAAAAGGCTAATGATGATCCCAATAAAAGTATTTATCACAGATAGAGAATTTGAAGAAGCTTTAATTTACCAGCTATATTTTGTTCACTATTGTAAATCACTACGGCAATCTTCTGTGCTGACACAGTTTCTGAACGTTAATAAATAAATGGTCCAACTTCCCGAATACAGGAAACTACTTAGTTTGTATATTTTAGTTCCTGCTTCTAAAAGCACGTTCTTCTGAGTACAGTTGACATAAAAAGCCATTAAAACTTCAGCTTTTCACTGGGACAGTACTAAAAGGTACAGTAAGTGCCTCTGCAGACATCTCGACTGCTAGTTTTATTTTTAAATAAAGATTATTGCTTCAGGTGTTTCGTGTTTTAAATCTATAAACAAAACTAGCTTCTGCTAGAGCCGTCGCTCATGTGATAGCCAAAATTTGGCCCATTGGAATTTACTACCAGGGATGAAAAGCATCATCATCATCATCATTTCAGCCGAAAGACGTCCACTGCTGGACATAGGTCTCCTCCAAGTGTCCTTCAGATTTCCCGCGACCGTCATCGGTCCACCAAGTGGGTTTTTTTTTCTGTAGAGTTATCTTAAGGTACGTGTCGAGGTAAATGTTGAACACTAAAATCAGTATATTTGTAACTTTGGTACCTAAAAAGTATGCGAAAATATGCTAAAATACATTACAAAAAGCTATCGCATTTTAGGCAGAAAAAAAGTTGGAAATATGGCAGGTGTTATTTACCACATAAAATTGCAAAGCCTGTGTAATATAAAAATATCTCGTAATATTTGTTTAGTAAAAAAAAAATCTTCATTTAAGTTGTATATAACTGTCACCGTATAATTGAAAACACTGTCATCATCATCATTCTCCTGCCCTTATCCCAATTTATTTGGGGTCGGCGCAACATGTCTTTTTCTTCCATACTCCTCTATTAGTCGTCATCTCTGTAGTCACCCCCTTTTAACCCATATCCTCTTTCACACACTCCAACCATCGTTTCTTTGGCCTTCCCCTACTCTTATTGCCATCCACATCCATACACAAGACTTTCCTCACGACATTTTCTTCATTCCTCCGCATCACATGCCCATACCACGACAACCGATTTCCACACAATTTTTCAGTCAGCGGTGCCACTTTCAGACTTCCTGTAAGTTTCACTGTAAGTTTATGAAAAATCATGTGAAATAGCAACCATTTTATTTTCCAATACAGAATATTCAATATCATATAGTGAACACATTGTACATTATCGAATTTTGATGAGATTTATTCTATTTGAAATTATCTAAATAATTATAATTATCGAGAATTTACACTCTCGCAAGATACAATTTTACGATGTTTGCAGTATGTTTCCTGGGTATAAAATAATAATTATATTTAGTCAGTGTTAGATCAACAAAAAAAAAAATTTTGCGTTACCGAACCAATATAAAATGACAGGTAAAAAGTGTATCGTCCTTATTCTAACTGACGGACTAACTAGATTTTTTTTAGGAAACTAAATTATATCCGGTGACATATAGGTGTATTTGTAGAAATTATGACTACTCTTAATGCAAAGCAAACTTATCCTTCTATAAGCAAGGTATTTCTCGAATTCAATTTCGTATTTTCTAACATGCAAACTACGGACAAAAATACGAGTTTTCAGTCAGTGAAACATACGACCAGTGTCAAATGCGGAAAGAGTAGTTCTTTTTGAACTGCAACTGGAAAACTAGAATGGATTTCATGTCGTCCATTTTCAGTCTGAAACTTTCAGGACAGAAAATCTGGTTGATATCAATGATATTTAAAACTTTGTTTTAGGATCGCAAAATATTTACACCCGGAACGAATACATATATTGGATTCATTGGAAATCATTCAAAATTTGAATATCAGCAATTTTACGACAGAGACGTAAAAAAACTCAGATTTTGTCGAGTTATGCTAACATAAGCGTAGCTACTGCGTGCCTAGCCTTTTCCCAACTATCTTGGGGTCGGCTTCCAGTCTAACCGGATGCACGTGAATAACAGTATTTTACATATGCGTACTTACTATAAAGTATTTTTTTACATCTGGCCGAGGAAAACATAGTAAAAGTTGCTGATACTGACTTTCACACCTTTAAACATTTCCCATGAATTAAAAATTGCGTTCAGGGGTAACCCCGTCCGGAACAAAATTCCTAACACATTTTCTCTCGAATCACACCTACCGCAAGCCACGTTAAGGAACTTCGTTTTAAATCGTATCTTGCTTAAACTGACAAAAAATATTGACGTGTAAAAGTGTTTCTTGTAACCTTTTTACTGAATAAACATCATTTATCATAAATATCACCCTAAATTAACGATACCCCTAAAAATTACAAGCCGACCCAATTATTTTCAATTCCTCTAAAAAAATCCCAGTCACATCAATAAATTAAATAAAGAATAATCCTCTTACAAATCATTATTTTGCCCTTTGCAGAGTCAGTGGCTACGCTTAATTGGTTTTCATTAGAAGTTATGAATTCTCAAGCGCTTGACAGTATGACAGGCTGACAGTTTGACAGCTGTCAGCGTAATAAACTGTGGTCTGTAAGAACAATACAATTCAATTATGTGTGCATGACTTGTCTAGACTCACAAGGTTTTAACGTTATTTTCATGGTAGTACTTTGAATTAGGTTCGAAATTGCTGTTATCAAGTAATTAATTGGGTTGTATAGTATTGATATACCTATCTAATTAGGAGCGTTTGCTAATGGATAATGTTATTTAACATACCTTTACGAAGTACCTTATCAGCATAATATGCTTATGCATACATATATTATAATTATGTATGTAGTATTGTAGCATAATCATAATCAGCCTATAATGTGCCCACTGCTGGGACACAGGCCTCCTCTCTGTGAGAGGGTGTGGGCTGTAATCCAGCACGCGGGCCCAATGCGGATTGGTGGATGTCACATATCTTCGAATTTTTGGTTCTAGAACATGCCGGTTTCGTCACGATGTTTTCCTTCACCGTTTTTGAGAGCAGTGGTGATGAAATAATTTACACAAAGTAAAGCGCCTGCCTTGATTTGAACTCACGACCTACAACTTGTAAGTCGCGGCCGTTACAGCAGGGCCACCACTGCTCCCTTATTATATTACCATATTCATATCAAATGCTAGATAAAAGATACCTTCTCTAAATACAAACACAAAATGCAAAATTTTTAAAGCATATCCCTAAATTCATTCCCTTTACGCTAAGGCGTCGTCCTAATAGAACGCGACCATCGCTCGAATACGCAATCGTCGCAGTCATTTGTACGGAAAAACCGGAAAGCAGGGTTCTGTCGACGCGAAAACGCGATCAGGTTTTCCATACAAATAAGCTCATATGAGGATCGCGTATTCACGCGATGGTCGCTTTATAATATTAGGAGGACGCCTAAGGCTTAATTTATATTGCTCCGCAACGAAATGGAATGGAAGCGTCAATTTTGCCTCATTGCGCGGGAAGGCGCGCGAATTGGCGAGAATGCTCGAGAATTCTCGCCTTGAGGGATAACGCACTATTAGCTGACTGGACTCCCACTTCGCACCACTTCTCGCGGATTCCACAGACGGCACCGACATGACGACAGCAGCTACCGGAATTCTCGAGAAGGTGCGAGAATTCCCCGGAAGACGCGCGACGTCTTTTTTGGCTCATATTTAGTTAGTCATCATTCTCCTGCCGTTTTCTTCCATAATCCTCTATTAGTCGTCATCTCTGTAGTCACCCCCTTTTTACCCATACCCTCTTTCACACAGTCCAACCATCGTTTCTTTGGCCTTCCTTTACTCTTATAGCCATCCACATCCATACACAAGACTTTCCTCACGACATTTTCTTCATTCCTCGGCATCACATGCCCGTACCACGACAACCGATTTACACACAACTTTTCAGTCAGCGGTGCCACTTTCAGACTTCCTCTTATATACTCATTCCCAATTCTATCCATGCGCGTAACACCACACATCTCTCTTGGCATTCTCATCTCAGCTGCATGCAATTGCTTTTCATTCATCCCTTTTGTAGCCCAATATTGTAAATCATACTAGACAGCAGGTCTGACCATTGTTTTATAAATCTTCCCCTTAAGTTTAAGGGGAATGCGCGAGTCGCAGATAATCCCGGTGACATACCGCCATTTCATCCATCCAGTGTTAATTCTGTGTTTAACAGTCCGATCTATTTCGCCATCGCTTTGCACGAGTGAACCGAGATAATCGGAGCAGACTGGGAGAAGCACGCCATCTAGCATTATAGCTTGAGAACTGGAGAAACCGCCGAAATCGCAGAATATTTATTCAGTTTTGGTTCTGCTGATTTTCAAGCCAACTTTCTCCAGCTTCTGTTGCTATTTCTCCAATCTGCTCTGGATCTCAGGTCCATCTGCACCGACCAGAACAATGTCGTCGGCAAACAGCACCAGGGTGCCTCCTCCTGTATTTCCGACGTAAGAGCGTATTTAGTTTTTAAGTTACGCAATTGACAAAATTTTAGTTGCAAAAATTCGCTTCCCATTCCATTTCGCGGCAATGTAAATTGAGCCTAAGGCTTAGTTCTGCCATCCCTCGAGAGACTTAGGTGGGGTACAGACAGATACGTACATAGATACCTACATCCTTACAAAAAGGAGATTAAATAAAAATCCTTCTTTCCCCTTCGAAGGGGATGAAAAAAGTCCACGACAGTTTTCATCAAACTTTAAAATACGGGGAGTTTTTTCATTCCGCTGAAGAAATAAGATTTCATCAGAGTTTCCCGATGCAAAATTGATTTCATCGAATGAAAATTTCTCTTTGCTTTGCATTTATGTTTTTTTATTATAAAATACGTAGGAGGAAAAAGAGACTACTCGTAATTAAATGTGAGTCTGTGGGTAGTTTTAACTAGAAAAGTCTTTTGATATTATTTTCTAATTACTCAAAGATTTCATTTTATAGTCTGTAACTAGTTTCTAGAAGAGCGTGGGATTTTTTTCAAAACGTGGGTGTCGGATAGAATTGTAGATACGGTTATTTTAAGATAAATCACGTAAAATTTAAACTAATTTTTAGTGTTCCGTACCGGAAGGGTCCATACGGAGCCATATTGCTGTCACTTACGTGTTTGTCCGTCGTCTGTCACAAAATTTTGTTCCGAAGATTTTTTTAACTTGCCCATTGACCTATGAACTTGAAATTTGGTGATAATGTTTATTATTACGCATCTTTTACTAACAAATACCAATATATTGATAAATTGGATTTTTCTTTGATAAATCCCTCACTTGATACGGAACCCTAAATATGCCAAGTCCGACACGCACTTTCCCGGTTTTTAATAAGACTCCGATACATTTTGAATTATCAAAAGGTGAGATTTAAAATGATCTATTCATAAAATATCTAAAGTTTACACACATTTATTACATAGTCTTGCGGTATTTACAACTATCCGGTGGGTGACACGTCCATTTCAATAAGATTTGAAAAAAAAAGAGAAAGAAAGAAAAGAAAGAAAGAAGAAGATTTGGTTTTTTTTTTGTTTGTTTGTTTTTTTTTTTTTTGTTTTTTTTTTTTTTTTTTTTTTGATTTTTTTTTTTTTGGCCTCGCGCGTCTCCAATCGGAGACGAGATAATTAGTTTTTAATTGTGTCTGCTAATCTTCCTTCAACCAACTGTGCTGTCAATTTAGAATTTGGTTGTTTAATGATGTTGACTGTCATATTAGCTAAGACTGGATGTGACATGACTACTACCTGGATCACACCGCATGTGACTGTTCCTTGAATAGTTAGTTCTTCCCTTAGGCTTCTGATAGCGTAGCATGCTAAGGTAATATACTTCCATAGGGATAATGTATCCACCTTCCGTTTAGCAATCAATATGAACACTTATTATATTTTTTTTTTGTGGTGGTGGGAAGTCATCCAATGAATTCTCCCGCTCTGGGTGGAGCGGGAGGGCGTGTCAGACTCTTACTGACTAAAACCCAACCCTGTTCCTTCCCTGCCCGAGGGCCCAGGGGTGCGGTAGCTCATTTTCAGAATTTATCCGCTACCCCTAGGCACCGGCCATGATGGGCCCCGATAGTGGTGGCTGACATTTATCTCTTTGAGACGCGCCTGGAACACTACGCGCCGTCGACTCACGGGCCTGGTGCTGATCGGACGGCGAGCTACTCATTGCTCGCCGTCCGCAGGCCCAGGTAATATGAACACCTATGAATTTGACATGGTCAGCCACTTCGACTTTGTTATCACAAGATAAAACTTCAAGACAAGCCTTGTTTCGGACGTTTGATATGACACTTTATTACCTATTGTTAAGATTACAGACCACCTTATCGATTAATGCCTCAACAGCACCGGCGGTTCCCAAAGATCTCTGATACCAAAAAAAATGTTGTTCATCTAGCAAATAAATTGTCAGTTTGTCCAAACCAATGACCAACGTTTCATTATCATACCAAAATCAGTCGCTATGAAAGTCACAAATAAACAGTTCACACGAATTAATTAAGCCAACTGCTTTCCCATTCAAGAAACACTGCCAGCTCCACCATAAAAACGAAACAACTTCCAACAAAGTCCTATCCTACCAAACTCGAACTGCGATCAATAAGCATTTCGATACAAGTACTAAGAACCCAGTGATCGATCACTAAAGAGTATAAGCGTGTTTTTCCAATAGAGGTGTGCGAGGTAGCTAAGCAAGGCGAGGATGTGTCTGCACTGTGAGAATGTGTTATTTTTCTACCAAGGCTGTGCTAGGAGCTTGCGTGGTGCGAAACCTCACTCACGCTCACGCTCTCGCTTAATTTAAATACTGATTAGCGAACTCTAAATTCAAATTCTCCATAGAAAATTTTGAATTCAGAAGCTGCTGTGTTTCAACTTATAATTTTCATATATTTTTTTATATATGTGGCCCATGGTGTGTAGCTGAGTAGTGCGAGGATGTGCAACAGACACATTCCTCGCTTAGAATTTCTCGCTTATAACTGTCACTTTTTTGTGCCTCTTTTACACCAGAGCTGTGCTAGGAAAATTAAGTGATCTGTTTGGTGGATTTTTTCTAGCTCACCGCCTGGTTATCACGTAAATTTTGCACGGACGTTTTGGAAACATTTTCTATGTGCGTACAGTTAAGCGTTGGAAGGTCTCCAAGAAGGTGAACCGATGACCAGGTGAGGGTCGAGGGTAGCCGATGGATGTGAGACGTACAGGACCGGTCATTGTGGCGATACTTGGGGGAGGTCTATGTCTAGCATTGGACGTCTTTCGGCTGAAATGATGATGATGATGATGACAATTAAGGAGTGGAATTCGCTGCCGTGGTCTGTGTTTCTTGTTAGCTTTAACCCAGACGTCTTTAAGTCTAGCTCGCCGATAAGGACCAGGCCCGAAAGTCAACGGCGCATAATGTTGCACGCGCGCCTCAATGAGATGACAGCAGTACCTGACGGGGCCCGTTAGGGGCGATGCCTGCCCAGGGTCGCGGATAAATTCGAAAGAGAGTTACCGCGGCCCTTGGCACAGACAACTGAAGGAACACGGGTGGGGTTTAGTCAGTAATAGTCTGATATGTCCACCCGCTCCACCCAGAGCAGGAGAAGTCATTGGATGGTTTCCCAACCCCCAAAAAAAAGGGATCTTTAAGTCAATAGTGAATAGGTTACTTCTTCGCAAGCGTGCTCCAACGTTGCCCACATCATCGCTTACCATCCGGTAAGATAGCAGTCAAACGCAAACCTATAAGTAAAATAAAAAAATACATCTCTGGTGTAAAAGCTGCCTAAGCACGATATACACGGAAGAAATTTATGGCGCTCATAAAAACGACAGAATATGATTGAAGATCGTATTTTACACGGTAATATTTGGGGGTAGGCTTCCTTCATTTCTCTCCCCTTTGACTGTTCGCGTGTGTGGTGAATGTTGGGGTGGTAATGCTTTTGATGTGCCAGGAAGAATTTAAAGAAAATGAGGCGAAAAATTTGTGAGTCATGTGCATTTATTTTGCTCTGCAATGGTATCTGTAGGTAACATAAATTGTTCTAGTACATTCT
Source organism: Polia nebulosa (assembly GCA_951329385.1). Taxonomy (NCBI): domain Eukaryota; kingdom Metazoa; phylum Arthropoda; class Insecta; order Lepidoptera; family Noctuidae; genus Polia; species Polia nebulosa. The sequence goes on from OX589609.1 coordinate 7,142,663, forward strand.
TAAAGTGGAATCCCGCTCTTGCTCTCACGGTTACAAATTATACACAAAAAACTTTCTCGTTTATTGTTCTTTCTAATAGTGAAAATCGTATTAAAATCCATTGCGTTGTTTAGTGGATAAACAGATAGACGCAGAAAGCGACTTTGTTAGAGATATACGAGTACATATAGTAGAGGATTATTATTTGTGCCCAGTTGACCCCAAAAGGCTCGCCCTCTATTATTTATGGCACTTAGACATTTCTGGCGATAATGTGGTTGTACTATGAATGTACCTCTACCTCTGTATATGAACACTCAAATAAATAAAAAACTTTATTTAAAAAAAAATACAACCGACTTCTAAAAATGTATGAATTTTATTGTTTTTTCTTTATTGACACCGACTTCCGAAATTAAAATTATTTTGCAAGTTTTAGAAGTCGGTTGTATTTTTTTTTTTAAGTTTTATTTTTCACTTTTTGTTTTTCTTTTTTTTATTATTGTTGTTGTACACCAGAAGTAAAAGTAAATATTTAAGTTATGTCCGAATGGATAACATAGCATTTGAACATTTGTAGACAACCAAAACGTCATCTGTGTATACATATTTTTTGTCTATGTTGATTTTTTTTTTAAAGTGCTGAATCGATTTCGACAAAATTTATATGGGACCACCTCTGAAGTATGACCTACCAAACAAAAAAATCACACACAAATGGCGGAGATATCGCGTAACATACATACAAAAAAAAAAAAAACATACAGACGAATTGAGAACCTCCTCCTTTTGGAAGTCGGTTAAAAAAAAAATACTCGTAATGATGTTACAAAATCAAAAGTCATTTATTCAAACTAGGCTGAGAGCTAGCACTTTTTGAACGTCAAAGTTCTACATAAAGACAGTCGCCCAAAAACGCCCGCCCGTCACCACTTTCTAGTGTTTTTACGTGTGTAATGTATTGTTTTTATTTAACCCGTCCCACACCCAAATCAGCCTCTTTCAGCTAGAATTGATGTCATATGTTTTATTTCATGAAATCATAACATTTGGCATCAATTCTAACTGAGAGAGTTGTATTGATTATTTTAATATAATACGTATTTACTACGGCCGCGAATCATATTTTGACTAACATACAACCAGATACTAACTTGCAAATTGCAATAAACGTAAGAAAATTTGAATATCGCGGGCTACCTTGGCGCTTCACGTTAACACTGGTCTAAGACATAATATATACGAGTACTACAAAAACATAATTAGTTACGACCTGTATTGTATTTAAAATACCGCTTTTTTTTTGTTTTTTTTTCCTCTCGCCTTGATTCAAAATCTATAAATCTCCTTCTAACGCGATTCTTTCTAAAAAAAATAAAACCGTTTATAAACCAACAAAATCGAACCATTCCGTAATAGTCACTCCAATCAATTTCCACCGAAAAATATTTCACCTTCACCTTTTCTCACTTATCCCGTCGTCTTACAAAAACAGCTACCCATAGTACCTACCTATGGATAAATCACGCAATACCTTTCCGCCCACTCGCCTATTACCACTTCGCTAACCTTTCCTCAAACAATTTGTGCTAGGAAAGGGAACCCTGAATTTTGTTATTCTTTAATTACTCGACCATGATAACTTTAAATATTTGAGCATTTTTGCCTTTAAGGCCTATTGCGTGTCGGATGAAAGGAAGTTTTAAGTTCGTAGTCATTATAATTATTAGTAATACTCGTAAATTATAGTTTAAAAAAAAACACACGCTTTTGAGTGATGTCATTTTATTGTTCGTTATTTTCTCAGAAAATCCTTTCATTTGATACCTTTTTAGTGCAAAAAAAATAACGAGTCCACCATCTTTAAGAGTCCGTCATATTTGATTTAGAATAACGTCACTTAGCTTGCATTGTCACCGGTCCTTGATAAGTGTGCGAAGTTTCAATTCAATCCGACGTTTTGAAGTAAGTGAAAATCACGTTCAAAGATTCCATTATATATATAGACCAAGCTAATAAAATTAGAACAACTTTCGACAAAATTAATATGCAATCGCCAGTGCATTTTATAATAAAGACCAGATTGATTAGGAAATTGAAAAGTGTCTCTCAGGAAGGTCTGCTGTAAGTTAAAGTAAATTAGCTTTTTTTTAATACTGAAAAACCAGATGCAGTCTGATAATTACGAATTCATTTCTGTGATATAACTATGAGACACAGACATTTAAAAATAAATAAATGAAACGGCATCTCAAACTAGTGGTTCTTGGTAGGTACCTGCCATGCTTTGCAACGGAACCCTATAGAGGTAAAAGTATATTTTGTTTAGTAACTTGCCTCACGGTAGCTTAATTGCTTCCTCACTGATTAGGGGCGAAAGAAAATATCGTTTACTTAGTGAAAAGGTTAATATTGTAACAGTTACTGAGCGCGTTAATAGTCCACCAGCTAAAGTGTTGGACTAAAGACCAAGATTTTATGTTGAACAAACAAACCGTGATGGTACTAATAAAATCACAAACAATGCAATTATGGATGAAGTTATCATGACAAATAACTACCGGAGATTTATTGTGAAGGACGGCACGGTCGACATCTGTCTTGTCCGAGAAAATCAATTCGCCACATTGTCTCTAGCTGTTCTCGTCTGGTTAACGAAGAGTACTTGCATAGGCACAACCATGTAGCCAGGATTATCCATCAGCAACTTGCTATGAGATACTCTCTTGAAGAATCGGAAGTGCCGTACTGTAGTGCTACAGTTACATGCCATACCCTGTTCTCGATAATGGTTATATCACATTGTACTGGGATCGGTCCGTCATCACTGACAGGACTATTATAGCCAATAAGCCTGATGTAGTGGTGGTGGACCGAATCAAGACGCGAGCAATGATTATTGACATTACCGTCCCGCATGACGAGAACCTCGTGAAAGCCGAGAAAGGTAAGCAAATCAAGTATATTGACATGGCTCGCGAGGTTGCCGACATGTGAGATGTGGACTCAGCGATCATTGTACCGATAGTTGTATCAGCCAATGGCTTAATAGCTAGCCACGAGCCTCGAGCAACGTCTCACGAGGATCTCCTTATGCAGCTGGTTAAGGGCTAGATCCAGAATCACACGGCTCGCATTGTTAGAAGGTACTCTTTAGAGCCCTTTAGAGCCCTGACCACCGCTAGCTTCGACCCTGTTCCTGATACCGGTGGGCTACTATTTTTTATATTTTTTAATGTTTTCTAGATATTTTTTTAGGAAATATTTAAAATTGTGTATAAATAAGTGTAAAAATGAATAAACGGAGATAATAAATCACAAACTAAAAAAAAACTAACATTGTTGAATTGGTCAGAAATAAATTTGCTAAATGACTTAATGGGAATACACGCACATTTACATTCGCCATATTTTATAGTTCTATATGAAACAGAAGTGACGTTTACACTTAAAATTTAGAGAAAACGTTTGCTTGCTCCGTATTTTGAGCCAAAAATTCAATACATAGAATATTTTTAATATTAGAATAATCATCCGGCTCGAAGGACCATATGGTCCTTCGAGCCGGATGATTATTCTAAGTGTGGAAATAGAACTTCGAGGTGGATAGGCAATAAATTCCAATCACCGTTAAAGAGTATCTAAATCTTTTGTTTCGGGAATATCAGCTAAAAAATCTACATCACCACCAAAAAAATCATGTTAAACAAGAAATTCTTCATTCAAAATTACCTGAGCAGCTGTGACAGTGATAGGCAACACATGTGGTTCTTCCATCCCGCTCCTGGAACTTCTACTGCCTCGATCCGAACTCTCTTCTTCCGAGTCCGAAGCATGAAACGAAAGAGACCCAGGACTTGGGTCACTGAGTCTTAGTTTGAGGCAGTCTCGACGCATCTTGAGGCGGCTCAGTAATTTTTTAATTTAGCACTTTTTTGTGACATGTCTTTGGATTTATCTTTGGGAATGTTTCGTTTTATTTTGGTAAAGATTTTTTATTTAATTTTTTAACAGTTTTTGTTCATTTTTCGCGCTGTGTAAATAAAAAAGATGTGAGATGTTTTAAGTCACAGTGCGTGGTGCAAAACGGCTAGGCGGTCGTAAAGAAATAAATGGACGCGAAATTTTCAGCAAGCTTTATGTAAGAAAGGTTTATTATACGTTTCAATAAATTCAAATAACGTTATCATCAAACATTTCAGAAATGGGAACAGCTAACCCAAATATACCGAACACATTTTCCGTCTCATTCAATAATGGCCCCGAATACCCATTATTTCCTCCATTCATAAATCGCAAAGCCCATCGATATCCGCTGATGTGTCCCAGCATTACGCCCACGTAACGCGACACCTCCCCACGTAAGGACTCTGTTACGTCCTTCTTGTCGCACTTGTATAACCGGCTTTATTGCGACTCGCGCTCGTTAACACATGTTTCCTTTGCACGATTTTTCTTTTAACAAACAAAATAACATGTTGTACTTCACCAAATATTTGCTTTTTAATACCAGTGATGAAGAGAAATTGTTTAAATTTTTTTTTTTTTTTCATATCTTTGTTTTTATGTGTTAAAGCGTTTGGTATTTCTATTTGGAAACATATAGGTTTGTCATGTTTACTTTGTAAAGTATTCCTGATATTTGGAGTATTTGGAGCGTATAGAAACGGTTTGGTCTCAACTCGTAAACACCGATTCGCTAAGTACTAAGCTGATTTCAACAATATTGTAATTTAAATTCCTGGATACTTTAGTGAACGCAGCTTTAAACTATTGTTCCTTTATTTCTTTAATATATCTTTTTATTCTAACTGCATTCTTTTTTACTCTATTCCTTCTTGCTACTAGAGATTTACCGCTTGATCAGAATATTCAGTCTCGAAAAATTAGCATTTTTCAACTTCAGCAATTCCAGTGCACTCTCTAATTGGGTTTTCCCTAACTGAATCTTTATTCACTGCTTCGTTACAACTACCTAGATACTTATATACCAAGGCTTGTTAGCTTACATCCAGATACAGGTATTTCAGGCTAAATTCGAATACGTCATAACATAGCCATTCAATATAGCCTACAACCGCGAATTCCACAGATCACATCTAGTTAATTTCAATGAAATACTCCAAGATCAATTAGGACTCGTAAACACAGAAATTGAAATGTAAACTACTCCCGATTGATTCGCAAATATGTCTGCAGACTCCTTTTGTATACAATGTTGAAATGAAATAAAGCAGGATTGGAAAATGTCTAGAAATAATCGAATGTTTTGGTTCAGGTAACTGTGAGAACCTGGGAGCTATTTGATTCATGCAAACCACGTAACGGTTAGGTCAAAGCTACTCACTGAAATACATTGTTCAGTTTATGGAGAACTACGGCCACAGAAGGTGATAGGCGAATATCTGGCCAGGGGAGAACGAAGAACAGCACCCCGGCAAAAGGTAGCTGATGAAAACTATGCAGTTTTAGTCAGGAAGAGTCTAAAAGACTTCTCCCCCTGTCTATTAGGATTTCCATAAGTAGAAAAGGTGACCAATGCCAAGTGAAACAACGCTTAGTATTAGTATTGCAATGACCACACTGATGTTTTGTGCGTCGCTGCATGACTAATATGTCCCTTGTTGACTAATTTGCTACTCACCATGCAAGGCAGCAAAGTTTCTAAATGTGTGCCTTTGGCCTTACAAAATTTGCATGTCTTGCTGACATATTTTTATACAAAATCTATGACTGATTGATAGCTTTCATCGGTATGTTTTAGGAACAGGTGCTAGGAATCATAAAGCTTTGGTATTTTAAGACTTTTCTATAATCTGTGTTTATTTTGGAGTATTAGAGTCCTGTACTTATGGAACACCAATGACTATGATTGAAACGAAATTAGAAATATTTTAGAAAAGCTCCATATTTTATTAGAAAGAAGTTGCTACATTCACTTCATTTCTTACTTGCAATTTGCTAAGGACCAGTCGCGCTATCAAGCAAGCTCCTATTTTTTCATGTCATTTGCAAAATGAACCACTTTTTACGCTCGTACAAGTTAAACAAACTTGGAAGTGCAATTTCCAAGCACTTTCCGCTGTAATGAACATAAAATTAGTTTAGCAGTAGATGCTTCATCACTAGGCATAAAATATGTTAGTACCAAACAAATTATGGAAAATTGCGTAGCATTTAAGAGAAAGAAGTTTTAACAATTTTAGATTTTAAAACACGTAGGAGAGCATTAAGCTTTCTTCGCAAAGCAGATTATATATCAGCTATACTAAATATTATTTTAATATCTCTTCAAAGTGCTTTTAAAATTATAAATCTAAATTCTCATTTTGGTATCCAACATTATTAAAATAACGGCTATAGAAAGTTAAATTCTATTATTCGTACCTGTAGGTTAATACTACATAAACAAAAACACGTGCCACGGAGAGCCATATAAAGATAATTAGTTAATTGGATAAAGTGATCACAATGGTCTGCAATACCGTTTGTCAGTTTGAAGCACTACAATCCGCTCTCCATCTATTGATTCTGATCGGGAAAATCCGTTGAAAGTCGGAAGTCTATTATGGAACGTCGGATTAAAAATTCCGAGTTGAAGAACAGCTATTAAGAGATTAAATGAGAGAAAGTTAAAACTAGATTCTTTTTGCTTTTGTATTATGATTTTCATTACTGCAAATCCTGTAGTACTTAAATACTGTTTTATAATTATTATTTCGATCTCGTTCTTAAGCTAGAAAATTACCCTAAATGTTCTCTGCCAAGCTCTAGCTATGTAAATTGCATAAACTTTCCCATGTGCTGTCCAAATCCATTTGGCAGTGCTTTGCATCTGTTGCATAGATCTGGCAAAAGTGTTATATGCAGATATCATTGAATTGCTTTTTAGCACTGACAACTGGCGTCATAAGTGCATTGAAAACTGTTTGAATGATGGTCATAACAGTAACCATTTATGAAGTTCTAATATAGTAATCATATACGCATAAATTAGCCTTAATATATTGGATTAGATAGGTGACAAAAATAAAAGCAACAAAACAGAGTTTACAAAGAATGAATTATACGTTAAAAAACAAAATGAAGAACACAATTAGTGTCACCTTTATTCTCAATAAAACAGCCATTATTCTAAAATAAATCATGAGCAACACCCATCATGATACGAATAATTAAAATTACGGAATGCAAAATGTAAATACTAATGTCATTATTGAGGAAGCTGAAACTATAAAATCTACCAGAAAAGATACTTTAGCGTGGCATAACAATGATGCTACAAGGACTTTCTAAATATAATAGCATATCGTAAAATTATACGGTGTAGCGTGTTATTGAGTCGAAACACACTCATCAAGTGGTCTTGCTGAATTACTAAGCAATATATCACGGACTAGATTAGATTGGAACCAGGTGGATGGGGACGCCAATGCGAAAGTAATCTGCCCGGGGGTGGAGGATAACTGCCCGGGGGTGGAGGATAACTGCCCGGGGGTGGAGGATAAATTCGAAAGAGCTACCTCGCCCCCGGGCACTCGAGGCAGGGAGGAACAGGGGTGGGCTTTAGTCAGTAAGAGTCTGACACACCCTTCCGCTCCACCCTAGAGCGGAAGAAGTCATTGGATGATTTCCCACCCCCCCAAAAAAAAAAAAAAAAAAAAAAAAAAATGCGAAAGTAATGGCTGCATTATAGTTTACCTTGAGGAAAATAAGATTGGTGATAAATTGAGTTGCAAAATAAGCTCGAAATGTAGGATTGGAAAATAACGCAATCAGTCAAATACAATCGCAACACAAAAATTATTCAAGAAAAATTGAATGTAATAAAATTTCAAGTCAATATACTCGTAGGATAGCATTTTTCACATTGCTAGCAAAAGAAGGGATTTCAAAGACAGTTACAAATTCAAAGCCATTCATTGGCAGCCTGGCACCCCACATAAGGTAGGACCTATTCCAATTTCCGTTGTGATTGTCTGCTCCGATATTTATATCGACTATCACAGCTGAAACATATTTCAGTTTTCTTGGATATGAAGAATATTCGAAGTCAGATAGAAATGGAAATTGTGAAGTGCAGAACTTATACATTATTATATTCAAATTATATGATCAGACTATTAGGCCACTTTATCGGGAATATAATATTCAAATTCTAAAGGAATTGAGGCTAATAGCTCAACCTTTCAAAACATAGCTATAGAGTATAGACTATGCCGCCATATAAACGCGTTCAGAGGATTATCAGATAAGCCCAACGAGCACATACCCGGGGCTTCCTATCAACAGGGGCTCAAAACATTTTCCAATAGGATTCCTCAATATTTAAAACGAACCTTCGATAGAAAAGGTGTTGAATAATTTAGTATGGATTCTTGTCTCCGGTATTGGGATGAAGAAATCCAAATTATCTAACGATGAACCCTTGGAATGGGATCAATTTTGCCAAAAATATGTACTCGTATTATAATTGAGGAAACTATGAACACACCAATGATTGCTAGACCTTTTTTTTGGTTGCTGGGAAATCTTCCAATAACATCTCCCGCTCTGGGTGGAGCGGGAGGGCTTGTCAGACTTTTACTGACTAAAACCCAACCCTGTTCCTTCAGTTGCTTGTGCCAGGGCCGCGGTAACTCTCTTTCGAATTTACCCACCCAGACAGGCATTGTTTGAGGCGCACGTGGAACACTACTACTCGGGCCTGGTCCTTATCGGACGGTGAGTGTGGCCGGGAGTCGTTTGATTGCTAGACCTATGGCAAGACCTTGTAACTTGGCTTTTAAAATTCACACTACGTTTGTTGTATTTCCCACAGTCATAATTTAATCCTTTTCCCAACAATGTTGGTATCGACTTCCCGTCTAACCAGATGCAGCCGAATGCCAACTTTTTACATGGAGCAACTGCCAATCTGACCTCCACAGCCTATTGTTGTAGTTGACAAGATACCACTTGGTCAGACTTTCGAGCTATCATATTTAATCAATCTAGTTATAAGTAAGGATTTAACTTCTAAATTATTCAATGGCTTTGGTGATGCTAGGGAAATAGGAGTTGGAAATCAAATGGAAACAGTTGGCAGTATAAAAGAAATCGCATCAGGGAAACAAAGGATGAAAGAAAAAGATTTGATTATGAAGGATCGTCTTTTCATAAAGGATTGGTTTTCATGGATTAATAAGAAAACACATCGAGTTTTAGACATACACTATTATTTACACACAGGTAAGCATAAGAGACAGAGGCGATGTTCTACAATTCCAATTCAATTATATACTTTGTGCAATATACAAATTAATGATACTGAATTGTTTACTGTTTTAATAGCACTGTGTTTTGTTTCATTGTTTCAATGATAATATGCAGAAGAGATTTAGATCACGGAGTGAAACCAACAGCTTAAATTAGTAAGTATTTTTCAGCGAAAATATTATTTACATGTTCAGAGTTTGAAATGGGAAGTATGGTTTACACAATGACTAAGACTAATAGTAACAATAGTTTTACTACTAATGATAACAAAACTATTGTTACAAGGCTACCAAGATGAGTACGATCAGAATGTTAGTATGTTGTTGTCACTTATAACAACATGCTAACATTTGCGTTGTTGATTGTGCTGTTGTTATTATGTTGCTGTAGTCTAAACTGCAACATTTGGGGAAAGACTAAACAGTTGCTGACATTGACAAACTGACGTTGATTAAGACATTCTAAGGTATAATAATATTTCAACCTTTAACCAAAGTGAATTCTTGTATCAAACTTTATTACTTTTTAATACCTTATAACTCAGGTTCTCCTTTGCCAGATTCTTTGATTTAAAACACAAAGGAAAAATGTTGCTTTGAGGTTGTAAAATTATCTTTCCCTCACCGTACCTAAGAAATGATTCGTTGTTATTGTAATATATAGAGATGTTTTTAGAATCAGCTGTGACCTGTGACATTTAAATATTAGAAAAGGGTAGTATTAAGTTAATAGCAGCCTACGTGTTTTTTTCACTCCAACTTGATGGAAAGCATATTTTTTTTTAATAAAACTGGCAATATAGTAAACTGAGGACCAAATGCCGACGGCTATATTCAAGGACACGTTATTTTATTTGGGTTTGCAAATGTTTATGATTTTATGCCTCACTTTTCTTGGGAAAAGGGTTACTCTAGGCCTGTTGGGAAATTGGTGTGGATGGCAGTTGTTTATTGGTTTAAAGGGCACCTTTATGTGACAGAATGTATATAAAACAATAGACATGTGATTGATTTGTAATCAAGACGGTAGGTCTGGATTTGTTGAGGATGAAAAAGATATAGAATATGGAGAAACTGAAATAAAAGGATTTAAGTGAGGCGTTTGAGCAGATGAAACATGTGTCTTGTCAATTTATCTTAACAAATTGCAATAAGATTTAAGCGTGGGTCAATAAAAATATATTTAAAATTCACGGTTTAATACATACATAACCAGCACAGTAAAAAATATTATTGAAATACCAAAACCACTAAATTTATCAGTACCATTGAAACGATAACAAGTAATATGATTTAGAACATTATTATCGCTTACAATTTTATATTTTAATTTCCCTCCTACCGGGTATACAGTAAGCAAACAGTATTTAAAAATACAACCATCTTAACTCATACATACGTAAATTCAATAATGTTTACATCCAATTCGTCGGATGAAAATGTATTCCGAATCAAATTAGGCTTATATATCCATCTTGACAACTCATTATGGGAAAATTCCTCGGTAAACTTAAAGGAACGCGTAACGCACTGCTCCGATGTAGCGAAATAATCGTCTATTCGGTGAAAATACACGCAATATTTAGTACGCGACCGCCATGCCGATCTGCACCGTAAAACGCTTATAAACACTATTTTTGTATCGTTATTTTGTAAACGTAATCGATTCCGATCGTTACACAGATAATAATCACCGATCAATTAAATCACTGAAGAAATTTCATTTAGCTATCGAAATTTGGACACGGCGTTCTTTTTTTAATATTTTTTTTATCGGATGGCGAGAGAAAAAAGCGCGGGGTTGTGTTTGGGAGCGCGTAACGACGCCCACCGTCGACAGTGGCGCCGCGCGCGGCACTGACTGCAAACCAACTGGCTTCGGGCAACAGGAACGTTCCATTTCACCAACAAATTTTACGTTTTCTGTGTCGTTCAACCTTATTACCTTATCAATAGAGTTTAAATTAGTATATTTAGTTGATTATTTGTAATATTATGTGTATCTATATAGACATCAGGATGTCCCTTTTGTTCAAAGCGTTCTTGTTCCGCTCATTTGAGTAGATGCCGTTTCATTTGGGCAGTACGTGTATATATAATCGTTACATTAATTTCAGTCTAGCATTGTCTCGAACCATTAGCTTGTAATTATGTAATTCAGGTTTCTCTATTCGATTGATAGAATACTGAAAACAATAAACATTTTCATGTTGATAAATAAATTTGAAATATATGTTTACTTTTCAAACGATAATGTTGTTTTTGTATGTTTCATACTATTTTTTCGTGTATAGAATTTTAAATGCTGAAAGTATTTTTAAAGCTTTCATAATGCACGTTGACTGAAAGATAAATGCGTTCAAGCGGAAACCACTGACTAACTGTAAAGGAGAACATCGTAAAGAATCCTGAATCTATGGTTTTTCCTTTTTTAACCGACTTCGAAAATCCGGCCAAGTGCACGGACTTCACACATTTAGGATTCCGTGTACCTGAGGGAACTATCAAAGAAAAAATCTGATTATCAATATATTGGTATTTATTAGTAAAATATATGTAGTTATAAACACTATCACCAAATTTCAAGTTCATAGGTCAATGGAAAGTGTGTATGCATGTATGTGGATGGCTATAAGAGCAGGGGAAGACCAAAGAAACGATGGTTGGACTGTGTGAAAGAGGGTATGGGCAAAAAGGGGATGACTACAGAGATGACGACTAATAGAGGAGTATGGAAGAAGAAGACATGTTGCGCCGACCCCAAATAAATTGGGATAAGGGCAGGAGAATGATGATGAGGTCAATGGGAAGTTAAAAATTCTTCGGAATAAAATTTTGTGACAGACAACGGACAGACAGACCGACGAACAGACGGACACGTGAGTGACAACAATAGGGCTCCGTTTGGACCGCTCGGGTACAGAGCCCTAAAAAAGACGTTCTGTATTCGACCCGTTCTGTATGTTTGTATGTTCACAATTTTCTCAAAAACTCGATTTGGATGGAATTTACGTTCATTCAAAATATGAATTTAAATATGCATATTTTGAATGAGAAAATACTTCTTGTCGGTGCAGTGGATCATCTAGAATAATCTAGCAGTGATTTATGGTGAATGCGGGAAAAGAAACAAAACAGCGATTTTGGTCCGCAGGTACTTACCTACCTACCTACGAAAATTAGTATTAAAACAGTCATTTATCATAATCATTATTCAGATGTTTAAAGGATTATTACTGTGATTTTAGTGTTATTAATGCCTTAAAATAAGTATAAATTCCATCTACAGGTGATAATACTCAAATACAAGGTGTTAAAAAGAAAATGGCGATCATAATACGAACTATGAAAATATTATTTTGTGTTGCGTCCTACATTTTAATATTTATGCCGGGTGGAAATTTATTGTTTGTTTTTATCACATTTTCAGGGTCATAGGAACTAGATTGAAATAAAAAACCAGCGTAGAATGTGTGATAATAAAATTATTTGAAACTTTACACATACCTAAATAAATTTTAAATTCCAAGGTGTTAGGAATAATGTAATAAAAAAATTTAATATTTTCAAAAAACCCGAGTGTAAAAAATAACTAAAAAGTTCCAAACAAGTCACTTTTCAAGCAGTCTGATGCAGTTGGTGGCTGTTTTTTTAGTTCAAGTTTTGGTTTAATTTTTTACAGTCGGGTTTTTTGAAAATACATATTTTTTTTTATTTTCTACATTTTAAGTGAGTTATATTTTTGGAATCGCCTCCTCGAAACCTTTTTTTGATACCCCGCTTAATATAGTTCGTCGACTTTTATTTCATTATTTTTCACAATATGGCGTCTAATTGTCGCCATATTGTATTTTGATTACTGTCATGTCTGTACTCGCAAGGTTAAGACAAATCAACTGACGCAAAAATTATCAAAATTGGCCACAAATCAACAAACATACATACATACATAGGCTGATAAACACATTAAGGCTGGGACCACACAGGCGCGTTATTATCGGTCGATAATATCGCATGCGGTATTGCGATAACTTCCTATACTTCCATTGCGGCGTTATTATCGCAGCAGTGTGTAACTACACGACCATCCTAATACAAAATGTACTGAAAACAGATATCGCAATAACGTATGCGATATTATCGACCGATAATAACGCGCCTGTGTGGGGGAGCCTTTACCCTCCCTGCGTCGCGCAGTCGGGTAAAAAGCGGCATTAAGTCAATAATTAAAAAGTTTTCTTGAATATGTTTTTCTTTAGTTGTAATATAACCATCTTAACTCTAAAATCCACACATGAAATAACCTACCCGTCACACGAAACTTAAATTTTCTGCTAAAAACCGCTCTATCAAACTCAAAATCATCACACCTACCGCCATCTATTACACAACACATTAACTACAACCACAAACAATTAAAAAGGAATTTCGAACAATTACCTTTTCCTCCCATAATATTTTATGAGCACACAACCAACCACACACACACACAGCTACAGTCAACCACGCAACTTTAAAAAAAAAAAAAAAAACCACGGAACAAAAAGACAATATCTGATCTGCCTAGCCTTTTCCCAACTATGTAGAATCAACTATCTCATCTGATGGTAAGCGGTAATGTGGTCGACGATGGAGCACGCTTGCCTAGAAGTAACCTATTCACTCTTAACTTAAAGACTCCCAGGTTGTAGCTATCAGGAAACACAGACTCTGGTAGGGAATTCCAATCCCTAGCTGTACGCACAATAAATGTTTTCTCAAATCGCTTTGTACGTATGGATGGGATGTCCACCATGAACCGGTGGCACTTCGCCGTACGTCTTGGGGCCCGTAGATGAAATGGGCTTGGCGGAATCAAATTATGCAATTCCGTCGCACACTCCCCAAAATGTAACCGATAGAAAACCGACAGGCTAGCAACTTGGCGTCTATGTTCAAGACTTTGTAGTTTCGACTCCCAGGTTGTAGCTATCAGGAAATAGAGACTCGAACAGGGAATTTCACTCGATTTTTTTCTTGCTGTACAATAAATGTGTTCCAAAACGTTTTGTGCGCGTGGGTGGGATGTCCAACATGTACGGCACCAGTATTTTACATGGAGTGACTGCCGTTCTGACCTCCACAACCCAGTAACTGGCACGATACTTGGTGTCAATTTTTAAAGATTCTGCCTACTCGTAACGACTGTCTGGCTGATGACAGCTGGGACCAACGCCTTAAAGTGCTATCTGAAACACAGAGAAGTTTCGGTTTGTAATGGATCATGGACACCCATCTAAAATCCGACCACGACAAGCGTTGCTTAACCTAGTAGATCGACCCGGGTGGCTGTTTTTACAAGCTTTTTGTTTATTTTTACAATCTTTTTGTTTGTTTTTACAAGTTTTTTTTTTTGTTTATTTGTTCGGGTCAAATCTTGCAAGCTGAATTAGAACCACTTCCTCTTATCTGACGGAGTTAAATATTTACATGATAGTTCAGTTCCAATGACAATGCATTTTTATGGTAAGCATGACAAGAGTCGACATTAAGATTAGCTCCAGATAAAGGAACGCTTCAACAGCACAGACACGAAATTTTGTGAATGAAATTAAAGCTTGTTGAAAAATATATTTTTTTTAGTGAAAACTTTTATAGGCGCGGGGAATTTTTGAGATGGGAAAAAACTATTGAACTCGCGCGACAGCGACCCGTTACGAGTGCTACGAGGCGTAGCGTCATAGCACTCGCAGCGCATCGCGTAGCGGATTGTAGTGAAAACTTCTTTAGGCGCGTTGGGCATTTTTGAGATGGGAGAAACAATTGAACTCGCCACTGACACCGACACCAACACTGACACCAACACCGACACATTGCGTTGTAGCACTAGTAACGTATCGCGTAGCGGATTAAAGTGAAAACTTCTTTAGGCGTTGGGGATTTTTGTTCAAGTTTTCACTTCTGTTGGCACTCCCGGAGTGCCACTCTTTTTTTTACTATTAAGTGATGATTACTTAACCACGAATTCTAAAACGAGATACAACAGGCCCAGCTCTATTATTTCATTTTATTAATAACGTCGACCTACTCCGTAAACCAACCTGTCAATACGTATTATTAAACTATCGATGTCTACAAGGAATATTCATTATTGAACGTTCAACTTATTTACATTCTATTTTGATACTAATGTGCTTTGAATATCTGAAGGGTGTTATTTGTATGGTTTATTGACGATAATAGTGTTTTTGTTAAACTGCCTTGTTGGTCTCGTCGTCACAGGCGTGACTGATGAGCGTGGGGTCCTGGGTTCGATTACCGGAACGGGTAATAAGCTGCTATTTGGTTTTTTCATAATGGACTACTCTGTAGCAGCCCGTGCCTCGGCAAGCGCGTAAAGCCGTTAGTCCAACGCCTCATCTCTCGGTCGTGTCGGATTGCCGTCCCATCGGACTATGCAAGCAAAGGAACAAAGAGTTCAGCTGTGTTTGTGCACACGCCTCGTAAGTCATTTGAATGTTCATATTAGGTGGATGAAGTGGAAACATCATCTGCTACATTAGTGATATCCTACTGAAATAAAATGAGTCGTAATTCTTTCGCTGCATATTTCTGACTATTGGAGCTATACAATAAAATGAAGCTATCACTATGGTCTTTCAAATGATATAATTGTGCCACACCTTGAAACAGCTCTGGGTCCAAAACGCCCATCATCCTTTGATGTTTATAGTACTTTTAGCGTTAAATGCATTCAGCAATTTCTAGTGCAAGTTCACCTTAGTATCGACGATTGGTAATTTAACCTGTCAGTTACAGAATAACAGACACAATAGAAAATCTATTGTTCTCCGTCACCAGCGGCCCTACGGTACGGTAATCCCGTACCCGTAGGGCCGCTGGTGCAACAACACTTTTGGGAACTTCTAAACAGAGATTGAATGCTAGATCACCATGCCAGTTGTAGCGACTAAGCAAAGCTCTGACATCCACGGAACATGGTTCCATGTTCAATTATTGTTTAAACCTTACCCTGGTTTGCCGAAACGCGTTGCAGACCAGTACAGAGTGGGTTGCGGGAGTGTAAGAAAAAGCAGCGTTAAATTATTAAATATTATTGTTATTCTATTCCATTCCATTCCATCTCATGCCATCCCATCCCATCCCATCCCATCCCATTACCAGAGCGGAAGAAATCATCTGATGGTTTCCTACCCTCAAAAAAGAAAGACCAGCATAGAACGTCGTAATATTATAGCCAATGTCAAACGTATCTCGTCTCTACATCAGTTCCGCATAGTTTTTTCTTCCATTTCACAGAGATTTTATTAAATTCTTCATGCACTAGGAATGCACTAGGTTTGTTTCTGCTAAAAAAACCACGAGATTTTAAAAAGCAGGTACCTACACCAAGCTAAACCAAGCTCTATCTCTAAACCAAAAAAAAACTATTTAAATCTTCTCCCAAATATTAAAAACAACACACAATCGCGTTCTAATTAACAAACCCAGATAAACAAAAACAAAACACAACTTCATTCTAATCACACACAATGCACAAAGGTGAAAAGAATCTTTTTGGATTTGTAAGATCTAAGCAGAGCTTAGAAATGTTTCTAGCGAATACTATGCAAATGTGAGTGTAATACAGTTTGAAACGCAAACATAAAAGGAATTTAGAATATGCTTTACTAGGAGCTTTTACATAAAGGTTTCCTTTTCATGCTTATTTTATTGAAACTGGGAGCTTTCCTTTTATATCAGAAAACACCTTTTTACCCGACCGCGCCACCGAGGGAGGGTAATGTGTTTATCAGCCTACGTATGTATGTTTAATCCTTTGTGGCGCTTTAGAGACCAAACGCGTGGGCCGATTTTGATAACTCTTACGTCAATTGATTCGTCTTAATCTTGCGAGTGCTACTGAAGATATGACAGTAATCAAAGTACAATATGGCGACAACCAGACGCCATATTGTGAAGAAAAAAAAACCATTGACGAACTATATTAAGTGGGGTATCAAAATAAAGGGTTCAAGGAGGCGATTCCAAAAATATAACTCACTAAAATGTAGAAAATAAAAAACTCCTCTCTACGACAGGGATTGGGATATTAGTACTAGGCGGATCCAGTGCGGGTTGGTGGATGCCACCGTGTTTTAGGACAGGCCGGTTTCCTCAAGATATTTTCCTTCACTGTTTTGAGAGTGATGATGAAAGAATTTACACAAAGCAAAGCACCTGACTGGGTTTGAATTCGAACTCACGATCTATACAAATCGTAAAATTACTAAGTAGCTAAGTAATCTTATCGTTAAAAATAATTATTGACCTTATAAAGTAATTAATATTTCAAGCACGCTATTTCCCTTCGTGTTAGGTTCCGTGTTGAATTTTAAATGAATTCATTAAAAGTAAGGAATTTTCATTACTTATGCCGCGGACAAGAAGTCAGCGGGAGCGGGGTGGCGGCGGCGGCGGTGTGGCAATGCACCGGGCTGGACTGTTGCCCATAGCTCGTTCGTAAACCGCTCCCCGCGCCGCTGCCTTCGAGGCCAGTTCCGTTTATCAATCATTAAAACGCACCGCTCCCCGCGCCACCGCCCCCGCTACCCCGCCGTCCGCTGACTTCGTGTCCGTGACCTTAAACATCCTTCAATTAATTCAATCCTTTAGATACATGGACTCTAACCTTTTCAATATTAATTAGGCAAGCTGATTTTTTAATAAAACGGGCACTAAGACTTATTTGAGATAATTTTACTTATAAAATATTACTTAGTGAAACACATAATAATTGGCTAAACCTAACCTTTTCTTCTGGAAAGAATTAATTTTCAAGGGAAAATAAAAGTACAAGTAAAAGTTCTAGGTATCAACTAGTTAAAATTATTTAACGTAAACATAATCAGCCTTTTAACCGCGCGTTACCGATTCGTAACGTGACAAAGGGTTTTAATAATTATAATTAATACAATAATAATAATTGTAATAATAATAATTATTACAATTTTTAATAATAACAATTATATTTTTTTATAATAATAATTATAACTTTTAGTAATAAGAATTATAATTTTTAATAAAAATATTTTTTTTTGAACGGCGTCACTGGTGAGGCGTAGAGCGATGATGGGTGTTCCCACTGTTGGCATACAGGCCTTCTCTCTGCTAGAGGGAATGGGCTGTAAAAGCTGTAAAACACACCGCAGACGACCGGACAGGACCTTACAGTTGCTCCTCGTACGCCTTCAAGTGCACACCTTAAAAAAACAGGTCAAGAGCGAGTCAGACTTGCGCGCAAAGGGTTCCGAAAAAATCATATTTCTTTCAGGTTTTTTTTTTTAAATATCTCCTCCATAGAGGTTTTCCTGTAATCTATTAGTAGGTAAAGAACTTTAGGCCCAGTGGTTTCGGAGAATGCAATTTTTTTATCTATTTTCCTAAATAACTTTAAAACTATATAAGTATTTTAAAATTATGAAAAATATACATTTTAGTATGATCCTCACAATGTACCCTTTCATTTGATATGTCGCATGGCACAGTTTTATCCGGGCCTGCGGACGGTGAGTAATGGGTAGCTCGCCGTCCGATCAGCAACAGGCCCGAGAGTCGACGGCGCGTAGTGTTCCACGCGCGCCTCAAAGAGTTGTCAGCAAGAGACGGGGCCCGTCAGGGCCGATGCCTGCCCGGGGGTTGAGGATAAATTCGAAACAGAGTTACCTCGCCCCTGGGCACTCAAAGGCTGGAAGGAACAGGGGTGGGTTTTAGTCAGTAAGAGTCTGACACGCCCTCCCGCTCCACCCAGAGCGGGAGAAGTCATAGGAGGATTTCCCACCCCACAAAAAAAAAAAAAAATAAAAAAAAAAATGGCACAGTTTGAAAACAGCAGATTCGAAGCAAAAATGGCTGTGACAGACGGACAGACAGACTGACTGACAGACAGACACACAAGTGATCCTAAAAGATTTCCGTTTTTTCATTCGGATTTTCAGAACCCTAAAAATGGCTGTCCTTATTACGTTTGCGTCCACACGGACTCGGTACGGAGTAAAACATATCCGAGCGGTCCGAGGCGAACTCAATTAATAATTATTATGTTCGCGGGACTACTCTACAGACGGTCAGATATGGTTCGGCAGCGTACCAAATCCGTGGTCCGTTCGAACCAAATTGGAGCGTGTGTTACAGATTTCATCCACCACGCAGGCCCAGTGCGGATTGGTAGATTTCACACGTCGTCGACAAGCAAGGAACATGCTAGGAGCCTGGTCGCTAAATGAACAGGAGATAATTTTTGAAGTTGACCGTAAATATTTTCGGAGCATTTTGCCTCAACTTCAAAAACAACTCCTTAGAAAAGTCAAAACCCTCATAAATACGACAAATCCACACGTAATAAACTCCCCGTTCGTCTTTCACACAATAATTTATTACAGCCACAAACTAACTCTCTCCTTTATCCCCTTACTGAGACATTAACGTCGAAAAGTTTTGACAGATACAAATCATCAGAGTAATTAATAATAACCTGAAAATATACCCGCTTCATCATAAGTCCGGAATTTCGCAAAGGCAACGAGAGTAGGGTTAAGTGAGATCCAATTATTGAGAGGAAGTTGGAGAAAAGCTTTGGTTTATAGTAGATTTTCTTGCCAGTTATTGTGAAGACTGTAGGGATAATGAATGTAGTGCAAAGTTGGATATAAAACTGCTAATAGCTGTACCACGTTTTTGTGAATTGTGAATGTTTTTAAATTATGATTGAAGAAAATCGTAAGGCAACAATAGTCCTTTACTTTTTTTTTATTTTTGGGGTTCGGGGGTAACCTAGAAAATGCGGCTGGGTATTTGAGGAAAAGACTAGGAAGTTTAAATTCTTACTTTTTAAAAGACCCCTCCACGACTCTACAACGCCTTTAAGGGCTAATCTTTAAAGACTAATCCTGGATGAACGATGTCCAAAATTCAAAAACAAACCATTTTCTACGTGGTGGATTAAGGCCCACCCTAGCAGTGAGAACATTATGTGCAAATTATACTACGTAGTATTAAAACACTTTTGTTTGAATCCGCCAACTATCTCAATATCACTACATATTATATAAATAACTTTATTTTTAAATTGTTAGTGTATTTTTTTGAAAGTCGGCTGTATTTTTTGTAAAAAAATATTTTTCACTTTTTAGGTATTATACCCCAGAACTAAAACTAATTATTAAAGTTACGCCCAAATTGATAACCCCGATAACATGGAACATTGAATTTGAACATACTTGTAATTGAAGGAAACCAAAACGTCATCAACGTATACATATTTTTTTTTTGTTTTTGTGGATTTTTTCAAAAAGCACTAAAGCAATTTCGATAAAATTTATATGGGAGCCCCTCTGAAGTATACTCTTTTGAATAAAAAAGAATTTTGAAAATCGGTCCACAATTATCAGACAAATCGGCGGAAATATATATAAAAAAAATACATACAGTCTGTCTGTTCGTGATAAAATCAAAAACTGCTGAACGGATTGTCATGCGGTTTACACCAATGGACGGCATCATTGAGGAAGGTATAGGTGTATTATTTGTATCCAAGCGAAGCTGGGACGGGTAGCTAGTTTGTCATAATTTTAACTTACAAATTAGATGGTATAAAAAAAACAACCGACTTCCATAAAAAAAAATACACTAAAAATTAAAAAATAACTTTAATTTCGGAAGTCGGTGTTTGTATTTTATTTTATTTCTCCGTTATTTGACACCGACTTCCGAAATTAAAGTTATTTTTTAATTTTTCGTGCATTTTTTTTTGGAAGTCGGTTGTTTTTTTTTGTAAAAAAGTTTTTTATTTTTCACTTTTTAGTTGTTATACCCCAGAAATAAAAACCTCAATAACATGGATCGTGGAATTTAAACATAGTCGTAATTGGCGAATACCAAAACGTCATCTACGATATACGTATTTTTCGTTTTTGTTCAGTTTTTCAAGAAGTGCTGAAGCAATTTCGATAAAATTTAAATGGGACCACCTCGGGAGTATATTCTATCGGATAAAAAAAAAATTTGGAAATCGGTCCACAGCTGACGGAGAAATAGGCGGACACACATAAAAAAAAAATACATACAGCCGAACATAGAACCTCCTCCTTTTTCGAAAGTCGATTAAAAAGAATATTATCTTCATTTAAGTATTTCTATAAGAGATGAAGCGATTTTCTAAACCAGAGGTGAAACAAAATAGAAATTATGAAACCCATAACTCAAAATCACAACTGTAGCATGGAAATATTTATATCATTTACGGACTATTAAAAGTTCTGATTTCAAAGAGAAATGGACATTAATCTCTTTGAATAAATTATTAAGGCGCCACATCGTATAAAAATAAATTATACATTTACGCAAAAACAAGTACACCAGATCGTTACAGATTCTTGACCTTTTTATGACTTTCAAATAAAAACTATTTTAATTTTTGCTCATTGTACGGTATTTTTACACACTAAGTAAAACCAGTGCCATTATTATCTTACCAAAATTAACGTTAAGATGAGCAGGTCAGTACATGATAATTTGGGCAAACAATTTAGACCTCCTCAGACAAGTGGCTTACGTTTTTTTTTTTTTGGGGCGTTGATAAATCATCCAATGACTTCTCCCACTCTGGGTGAGGCGGGAGAGCGTGTCAGACTCTTACTGACTAAAACCCACCCCTTTTCCATTCCTGCCTGAGTGCCTAGAGGAGCGGTAACTCATTTTCAGGATTTATCCGCTACCCCTAGGCATACAGGCACCAGCCACGATGGGCAGTTTGTAGTGGCTGACACTCATCTGTTTGAGGCGCGCGTGGAACACTATGCGCCGTCGACTCACGGGCCTGCTGATCGGACGGCGCGCTACCCACTGCTCGCCGTCCGCAGGCCCGGGTAAGTGGCTTACGTTTGTTAATACTTCGATGAGGCTAACAAATTCATAATGAAAAAACAGAAAGGATGAACAACAACACCTGCTTCATAGCTTCTGAATAAAGTCAGAAGTCCAATGAGCTTGATTTTGACAGCTATAGGTATACTAAATCAATACTGTTCGAGTATAGAAGAATAGCATATCCCCATGAGTACTACACTACATTTGAATAAAGAAAATAAGGAGCATATACAGTGTTGATACGGCATTGCTAGTTCACGGTTTTAAAGGCCTATCTCCGCTTTAGTGGCGCCCTTATTGAATAAAAAATCGTAACATATCATAGAAAATAAAGATTAAAGAATCCTATGTTGCGTTTGTTACAAAGAGGTTAAGGTATTTTTACGTTGTTAGAACAGGACTCAAAACGTTTCGTATCCCAAGTACTAAACAAAAGTGTCACAAACGTCCGTTTTTGCTGGCCTTATTCTCTTTGTAACAAACGCAACATAGAATTCTTTAATATTTATTTTCTATGCTTTGCTACGATTTTTTTATCAATGAGGGCGCCACTTGGCGGCTTTATGGGCCTTAAGGCCCTACTAACGGCCAAGTGGCGCCCTCATTAAATAAAAAATCGTAGCATAGCATAGAAAATGAATATTAAAGAATCCAACGTCACGTTTGTTACAAAGAGGATAAAGTATTTTTACGTTATTAAAACAGGTCTCAAAACGTTTCGTATCCAAAGTCCTAACCAAAAGTATCAGAAACGGCCGTTTTTAGCCACGGCCACTTGGCCGGTAGTAGACCCTTAAGCGACGGCTACTAATGCATCCATGATAAAATGTCCACCAGGTTTTATATAAAAAATCCTTGCACCTACTAGACTATTTGTTTGTAAGTGTGAGTATCTGGTAGTGCTGGCCCATTACGAAAAAAAATATGTTAGAAATTTATATTGTAGGTACTATCATTAAAGCCTCTGGGAAAAGGCTATTAAGAAATAAAAAGTCAAAAGGCTGTAACTAGAAACCATAGTAGAAACCATAATAAAACTTTATCATCTTACAGTTACCTAAATCTAATTACAATATCACGAAGTAAAAATCTATTTCTAGATCAAGTAGAACTCCCTTATCTTGCGTAGGTGTCCAAAGACCATACAATTTACAAGAATGAACACTGAAAATAGATCGAATGTTAATACTAAAGCAACGTTTACACGAGCAGCTCAATTCAGCAATATAGGTAAATGACTGAAAATATATAATTATTTGGTCTGTTAGTTAAGTTACCAAAAACTACTGAAAACGTATTTTTTTTGTCAGTATTTACACTAAAAATATGGGCGTTACAGTAAGTTGAAATTTTGCGTCGGAAACGTCACACCTACTTAAAAAAAAACAGCCAAGTACGTGTTGGATTTCACACATTTAGGGCTCCGTAACACACCAAAATCAATATTTTGCTATTTTTTAGTAAAATATACGTAATAATAAACGTTGGTGCCGATTCTCTTGTTCAATAACTAAATTAAAATGAGAGAATCGCTATCTTTTACTAAAAGGTAGTGCGAGAAAAGGACGGATATAGCTATGAACTAATTTAGAGATGTCAAACTAGTTTACGCCTTGCGCGTTACCGTGTTTTTAGTCGACATGTTTTTACGTGTACCCTTAATTTCTATGGAAATATTAGTTCAACTAAATTTGACAGCTCTAATTTACGTCCGTCTCTTTCTTGTTTTATTAGAAAGATAAAGATAGCAACAGCCTAAATTAAGTTTAGTTTGTACAAACCAGAATCGGCACCAGTATCAACAAATTTCAAGTTCATAGCCCAATGGGAAGTTAAAAAATTCTAAGTAACAAAAATTTGTGACTGACGACGGACGGACAGACAGACACGTGAGTGACAACAATAGGGCTCTGTTTGGACCCTTCGGGTACGGAGCCCTAAAAATACCACTTAGTCGCGGTAGAACTGTTTGCAGTAGACTGCTATAAGCTACATGCAAGCTTATAGAACCAAAAATTCGAAGTCATGTGACATCCACCTAACTGCACTGGGCCCGCGTGTTGGATTGCGGTCCATATCCTCTGCTAGAGACGAGGCCTGAGTCTCAGCTGTAGGAACATTACAAGGCTGATTGTGCTATTCGCGACCCACTCCAGCTTTGCACGTGTACAAATTATAGACCTAAACCTTCCTCATAAATATAACTCTGTTGTTGAAAACCATTGGCGACCGCGTACCGGAAGACGCAGAGTTGGAAGGCCTCTAACAAGGAAGACCGATGACCTGGTGACGGTCGCGGGTAGCCGATGGATGCGAGACGCACAGGACCAGTCATTGTGGTGACTCTCTCTTGGGGGAGGCCTATGTCCAGTAGTGAACGTCTGTCGACTGAAATGATGATGATGATGATGATGAAAACCGCACGAGAATCCGTTCAGTAGTTTTTGAGTTTATCGCGAACAGACAGACAGACAGAAGCAGCAGGGGACTTTGTTTTATAATATGTAGTGATGTTAAGCTATAAGATATTGATGATAATCGTTGATCTTGGTTTTGTATGAAATGGTAGTTTGGTGGTGGTTAAACTGTGGTGCCAACATGTAGCACGAACTGCTATCTATATCGTCACACTAACTAAGGAATATGAAGCAACTCAATAAACAAGGCAATACGGAAAGATAAACATCATTTGGAGGTGTAGAAATTACACGAAAAGAGTGACGAATGTAAAATGTGTACCTATCTATGAGATAAGAGAGAGAATAAGGCCACACAAAAGATGGATAGTTTGAATGAATTAAAGGCAGTAAATGATAGGGTAACGCTTGACATCGAATGGAAGTAGAAAACGAGTGGAGCCGATCACAATTAACATGGAATTAGGGTAGGATAATGTCAACTTGCAGATTCTACCACTAGCAACTATACAGGGTGTAAGCGGAACGCTTCCAAAACCAGAACGTAGATTATTATACAACCTAAATGCAGACGGATTCCAGTAACCTTTCGTTTGTTTTTTTTTGTGGCGGGGTGGGAAATCATCTAATGACATCTCCCGCTCTGGGCGGAGCGGGACGGTGTGTCAGACTCTTACTGACTAAAACCCACCCCTGTTCCTTCTCTGCCTGAGTGCCCATGAGTGCGGTAACACTGTTAAGAATTTATCCGCTACCCCTAGGCAAACCTTTCGCTTGACGTCGGCGACGCGTAGACGTGGGGTCGTTGGCCGCGCGGCCATCGGCAACGTCGTGCGCACGCGCACCTTGAACACGTGTTGCGCGAGCGTCAGCTGATATTTTACTAATACATTGCATGCTAAAGTTGTAAAAAAAGAAAGTGTCTTTAGTCGCCAATAACGGTTTCATTTAACTGTTCACACAGCATAGTGAACGCAAAAAGCTAAAAAAATTAGGTAAAATATTTTTTTTTACAGATTTTTGATGGTATCGTATCGAGAATCAGTAGCCTTATCACCTGTCTCCGTTTTCGGAAGCGTTTCCCTTACACCCTGTTTAGAGGTATGCGAAACAGGGTGGGAAGTCCTATAAACCTTCATTAAAATCGAGGATCCTCCAACCAGACGGGTGTTGTGTCTGGTCTCAGCAACTCCCCGTGGGTTGATTTTGGACAGTTGTATAAGCAGGATTTCTGTGTTTAGATCGCATGTGGTGGCAAAGATATAACGATGATATACAACCAGTTTTTTCAAAAATATTGCTCTTCTAACCACCGCTTTAGAATTAAGAGCAATCAGACAACGGACATATGACGGGATATTGATGCAGACTCCTACGTAACGTGTAAACACGGTGATGCAAATGTGTGGGCGGTTGTATACACCCCTTTATGTGGGTGTACGGGAAAATTTGTGAATAGAATCACGTGTCTGATCGATTTTGTAGTTACGATTGCGTTATACGAGTATATAAACAAGACAAGATTGCTATTAGCGGAGGAAATTACCGTGGTATACAGACAGACTGACAGTGAAGTTACATTTTTAACCGACTTCAAAAAGAAGGAGGTTATCAATTCGGATGTTTGTATTTTTTTTATGTATGTTCGGGCAAAACTCCATCATATATTGACGGATTTGCAAAATCCTTTTTTTGTTCGAAAGGGGTTTATTTCGAAATTGTCCCATTTAAATTTCATATAGATCTGATTACGAGTTTCGGAGGCAGACAACGGAACTCTTCAAAAATTGACAGCAAATCAACCGCGATTGCTGCGATCTAATGTCCACAATTTAGTGGGGAATCACAACTAAAAAGTGAAAAATAAAAAACTTTTTACAAAAAAATAGAACCGACTTCCAAAAAAAGTGAAAAATAACTTTGATTTCGGAAGTCGTTGTCAAAAAACGAAGACACAAAACCAGAAACACCGACTTCCAAAATTAAAGTTATTTTGCACTTTTTTTTAGAAGTCATTTCTATTGTTTTGTAAGAAAGTTTTATTAAGATTTCTGTTTCGCCTTTTGAGTAAGGAACCCATGTCAAAGGAAGCTTTGAGGTGAAGTTAATAATGACTGGCGTTCGGGATCTAGGTCTAATAACTGTCTTGGAGATACAATGTTCAATTATTAAGTTTGCTGTGTTAATGTTATTATTGTTTTCATAGCGTTAATTGGGCCTACAGTAAGCAATTTAATGAAAATACAATAATAATCTTACTACTGTTATGCGAGAGTTTGAATGGATGTTTGTTACTCAATCATGCCAGAACGGCTTAATGAATCTGTATGAAATTTGGCACAGAGATAGATTGGCACAGGCAGTGCCAAGTTTCAAGTTTTCAAACTCAAGCAATAAGATTTTTCATACAAAATATTTCCCCCCTTGTCCCCCCCCCCACCATTAAGGGTTGATTTTCGCAAAACCTTTCATAGCACGCACCTGCGTTATAAACCACAACTACTGCTCAAAACTCAAGTTTCTTTCTTTAGCGATTTGGGCTACAGTCGCGTAAATAAAAATACCTTGTTCTATTGTATATTATGTAGGTAAATATGTAGAAAATAATCTCATTTGTTTATTTTTAAGGTTCCGAAAGTCCGAATGAAAACACGGAACTGTGTCTGTCCGTCTGTCACAGCTAATTTGCTCCGAATCTGCTGGACCGATATAGTTGAAATTTGGACCACACATGAATATCTGTGACCCAAACACGGACGTGTACCCTAAATAAATTAATTTGGAATATGGGGGTCACTTTTGGGATGAAAATTGGAAAAATAAAAATCAAAGTTTTTCAAACTATGTCGTGCGATATATCAAATGAAAGGGCACATTGTGAGGGTCTCGAATATATTTTTTCATAATTTTAAAATATATCATTTTAATGGTTTTTAAGAAAATAGATGAAAAATGACCATTCCCAATTTACCTCCTAAACCACAGGGCCTAAAATTCCCGCCCCCTTTATCTCCGAAACCACTAGACCCAAAAATTTTGAAAAAAATACAGTAAGTAGTTCTTTACTTATAGATGAAAGGAAAACCTATAAGGTGTAGGCAGTTTAAATAAACCTTAAAAAAATATGATTTGTTCGGACCTATGCATTTGTTGATGATAATATTTATTATTACGTATATTTTACTAACAAATACCAATACATTGATAAATCTGATTTTTTCTTTAAAAATCCCTCATTTGGTATATGGAACTCTAAATGTACGAAGTCCGACTCGCTCTTGGCCTGTTTTTTTTTAATTTTTTTGATAGTTTATTTTCTATATTGTGGATGTGAGAACACTTCAGACTCGGAACACTTATAGATCCATTTCTATTTCGATCCACGTTGTTGTTTTAGACTGACCTGGTACTTTTTTGGACTGGTCTATATTGTCCTCTGATCTGTACTATGGAGGTTTTTTTTTTTTATTAAATAACCATGGAGTTTCTTGCCGTTTCTTCTCCATAGGAAACGACCACTAGGAACTGTGCACTAGCTTGTGAAGTTTTCTATATGTCCTTGCCAAAGTGAAATAAAATATTTTGAATTGAATTGAATTCGCCACCGGAAGACGCAGCGTTGGCAGGCCTCCCACAAAGTAGACCGATGACCTGGTGACGGTCGCGGAGATCTAATGGACGCGAGACGCACCGGACCGGTCATTGTGACGACACTTTGGGCAGGCCTATGTCCAGCAGTGGACGTCTTCCGACTGCAATAATGATGATTATGATGTAACTGCCACGTGGAGGAGCTCGTGGCTAAAGTAATAACAGCCACACGGGTCGATCGATCAGGTTAAGCTACGCTCGCCGGGGTTAGTCCATGGATGGGTGACTATCTTTACATACCGAGATTCCTCCGTACCTCGGAAAGCACGTCCGGCTGCCAATTGTGGATCTTAGACAGTCGCTACGGGTCGTCAGAAGCCCGAAAGTCTGACAACCAGTCTTACCAAGGGGTATTGTATTACCCAGTAACTGGGTTGTGGAAGTCAGATAGGCAGTCACTCCATGTAAAATACTGGTATTCAGCGGCATCCGGTAAGGCTGGAAGCCAACCCCAAGATAGTTGGGAAAAGGCTAGGCAGATTGATTGACGCTTGATTAAGAGGGAAGTGGAAATTATGTTTTTCTTTCTGATTGATTTCGTTGCGGGACCCATGACAGTTTATTCGTTTCTCTGGAACTCTTCGAGCTTCATTGCCTCGGCGTTTTTTTCTGGTTGTCGCCACTGTTGATTCTGGCTTACAGAAGTTACAGTGGTTTGGGAATAGTGTGGCGGGCTTGTCCCAAAAAAAAAAAGATTGATTGATGATGAAACTGCTACCTCATATCACTGTCATCCAGTCATGTTTCAATGACAGCTAACCTATAGTTATCTCTTCATCACCTTCAAAACAAATCCGCGGACAGTCGGGGGTATCGTTAAACTCTTAGTTATACTTAACCGAATGCGTTCATGACCCAAAAATGTTGGCAGTCAGTCAAATGAACCGCTGTATAAACATTGTCTTGATATTGAAGTTCTTGATTCTGAGCTCAATGGAGTAATGGATGTAGCGGTAATTAGGTAGGGGGAGTAATTTAGGTATATTTTTAGGGTGTGATCCAAATTAGACATTGGTGCTGATTCTATTATTCAATAAATAAACTAAAATTAGAGAATCGTTATATTTTACTAAAAGGCAATGCAAGAAAAGGATGGCTATAGCTGTGAACTAAGTTAGACATGTCAAACTAGTTTACGCCTTTTGTTGACATGTTTTTACGTGTACCCTTAAGGCTCTACTATCGGCCAAGTGGCGCCCTCATTGAATAAAAAATCGTAGCATATCCAAAAAAATAAATATTAAAGAATCCCACGTCACGTTTGTTACAAAGAGGATAAAGTATTTTTACGTTGTTAAAACAGGTCTTAAAATGTTTCGTATCCAAAGTAGTAGAAAAAAGTACCAAAAATAGCCTTTTCTGGCACATCAGTTGGATTCTTTAATATTTCTTTTCTATGCTATGCTACGATTTTTTTTTCAATGAGGGCGCCACTTGGCCGGTAGTAGACCCTTAATTTGTATGGAAATATTTATTTATTTAGTACACATACAATTAATTTTAAAGGTAAACCCAATGTAATAAAAGTAGTCTTATAATGATAATTGACCAGTCCAAAGCCGTGGCTCAGGGTACCGGCACAAGTTAGAAGACAATACACTAATTGTCACCCTCTGGAATTCCGCCAAAGAGCAGGAAAAAATGTCCAAACGCTGAGAGATATCATTTATAATAGTAACTGCCCGACACACAGATGCAAACTTTAATACGTTCTTACGGGCTACCGGAGTTTTAAACAGACTATCCCTCGGTCCCAACCGTAGCTTACTGTTTGGAACGAGCAATCCCAACGATTCCAAAATTTGCGGATTGTTAAGCATCCCACGAAAAACCATAAATACATATTTCGCCAGAGCAAGATTACGCCTTACTGCCAACTTATAGTATTAATATAGGTTTAACTAAATTTGACAGCTCTAATTTACATCCGTCTCTTTCTTATTTTATTAGAGACAAAAAGACAGCAATACCCTAAATTAAGTTTAGTTTATGCACAACAGAATCGGCGCTATAATTTCCTCAAACAAAAACAGGAAGTTATAGAGGGAGTTATTGGTAAACTCACGTTTGACCACTATCTCATTCTGATGATTAGCGTTGACGTGATCGAGGTCGGAGCATGCTTTCCAAAAAGTAACCTATTCACTCTTGACTTAAAGACCCCTAGGTTGTAGCTATCTAGTTAAATTAGTATTACCAGGTTAAAATTTTCGACACAATATGAGCTTTTTCGGTACAGCCAGTGTGAAAGTTGCGGAATTACCTTCTTAACATGTAAAGGAGTCGTCTCAAAATCCTTATCTCTAACTTTTTATATTATTATTATATATGTAGGTATATTATATTATATATATATGTATGTCTCAGCGAAACCTCCCTCTCAAAGATCTGACTCAAGCGGTGCGCTATAAAAGGCGGCGCGCGCCTAGCATTTTTTTTTTTCACTCTGTCATCGGTCGGCAACGGATGAACATCGCTACCCTCGTTTGTATTGTTATTAATTCATATCATTTGCAGTAATTAGAGTTTCGGATGTCATAGTTTTAATTTATCATTTGTTGTAATTTCAGTTATTAAATTTTGATTATTAATTAAATAATTTTGGGAAATACTTGTGCGTTATTTTTTTTAAAAAACTGTCCTCACTTCTGGTTTCTAAGATCAGAAGTGGGATAGACCACGTGCTTAGTGCTGTTTGTGCCATCTGTTTTAAGTTAACTAAATATCCGTTAGTGTTTGAATTTGACCTAATTACTGCAAGTTTTGTTGTTTGTGGTTTCGCGTGTATCGGTAAGTGTTAATTTAATTTCTGAGATATGGGACGTTCGACAAGTGTTGAAAAACTAGACGATTCGCGTCGACCGCGTCGTAATCGTTCTCGAACGTTGAGAAGTAGATCGCGTAATCACAGCCATGGTTCTGGAAGGAGCAATCGCACTCCTTCACCGAGTGGATACCGTGAGCGTGCTCATGGTCGTGAACATACCTCTTCGAGATATCGTAATGTGTCCCGTAGTCCACGGCATGGTCATAGACGTCGTGATACCTCATGTAGCCGCCGTGATTCTCCGCGTGATCAGGCCTTAGGTCAAATATTAGCTCGCTTGAATTCTATTGACAGCCGTTTGCCGACTTCGACAACGTGTCGCGTGTCTACGCCTGTTGAGGAGCATAGCCCACGGGGGCAGAAAACTTTCAATAGGCAGAAGTCGCGAACGGTTGACCAGGATAATGACGTGACAGATAAGCTCGTTGTCGCATTGTCTTGCTTAGTTCAGGCGAGATCGCATAATTTTTATATTGCTCCCTTTGATCCCAACCTGCACGACTTTGACGTTTGGTGTTCAGAGGTAGATCGCGCTCGTAATTTAAATAAATGAGACGATCGCAAGTGTCTAGGGCGCATAGGAAGTTGTTTGCGTGGTGACGCGAAGTCATGGCTTAATGATTGTATAACAAATGATCGTTCGTGGAGCAACTTCAAGTTAGAGTTTCGTTCACTGTGCCCACGTGATGTAGATGTTGCTACAATTTTATTTGAGGTTATGTGTAACAATTCAAATAAATTCCCGACATATGCCGAATATGCTCGCAAATCTCTTTTGCGTCTTAACATTGTAAAGGGCTTGTCTGACGAGCTGAAGGTTGCAATAATTGTGCGAGGTATTACTGATGCTCAAATAAAGGCTGCGGTAACGAATGCAAAACTCCAAATAAAAGATTTAGTCGAATTTTTGTCGGTATATATAAAACCAAAAACCGAGACGCGCAGTTTAAACAATCCTTCCCACTCAAACAATGTAGGACCGTCATCATTGCGTAAACGCGAAGCAATCAAATCGGGAGATAGTAAGATAGTGTGTCATTATTGTCGTAAAGCTGGTCATACGAAATATGACTGCAGGAAAAGACCTAAAGTTGACACTAATGCGCATTAGCAGATACCGTGACGTCAACGCCTTCAACATCGGGTGATAAATCAGTCAAGTTTTGCACATATTGTAAACGTAACGGTCACGTGATTGATACATGCTTTTCGAAACAAAAGTCTGAAACTGAACGTAATCAAAAGAAATCGGCTAAGATAAATTTTTGCTGCAGTGTCAATCGAAACGAGACAACATAATGTCTGCTGTTATTCAAAAGGTGCCTATAGTTAATTTGATTGATAATGGTTCTGATATCTCGTTGATTTTAGAGTCTGTTCTTAAATATTTTAATTTCAATCGAATCCCAACGTATCGTTCGTTGAGAGGTATAGGCAGCCAAGAGATTGAATCAACGTCATAATATGTTACGACGATGATTGAATTTCCTGAAGTGTCTTTGGAAGTTGATTTGTATGTGGTCCCAGTTGGGTGCATTACGCCCGCTCGCTCACCGCATTGTTACGGTCCTAGGGGGTAGCCACAATTTTTTTTTTACTTAATAATTGGTCGCGTGTTCAAAAAGATTGAAATACACTGTTGTAGATACTGCGAATCCTCGCATGGCTGTTGCCAAGACTCGTGTGACTGAGCTCTTGATCGAATTCATACGAGATTAGATGTTATTGAACGTGGTTACCGATTATCACTTACTGAACGTCCGTTGCATTCAAATACCGAATGTCAGTTATTTTTATCCAATACGGTTGAACGAACGTTTGCAAACAATGTTCAAGTTTTAAAGCGGCTACACTTTTTAAGTTGACAACTACCTACCAGTTGAAGTTTTAACTCTGGCGGGTTTGATATTCCTTTTTCGGGAAGGTAAGTCAGTAGTTACCAGGGGCGACTGATTGTACATGGTCAGGTACGGCCGAGACTAGGTAAAGTGAATTCTCTCGTTCGATCACCTGAACCTACAAACATTATGAGGTCCTGTAGTTTCTGGGGCTTGCAAGCTATTGTCGCTGTTAAATTGCAGGCCATGCCTCTTAAAACAGCAAGCATATCAAGGCTGCTGATGAAGGGTAAGCCTATTTTGTGTGGCGCTGAGCAGTATACTGCTCGCGACTACCCACATACATAAACTGCTTGACTAACGAACCGGTTTTAGCTATATTTGTTACCAATGTCCCATGGAACTTCATATTTCTGCCAGTGCTGTTGGAGTTGTGTGAGTTGGGTGACTTCAGCCGCACTGGTCAACTTTCAAGGTTGAGCAACTCTTGAAGGGGTTGGTCCGTGGATGGGTGACTGATTCAATATATGCCGAGACTTCTCCGTGCCTCGGATTGGACCTGTTTCAGGATAGTGCAGACTAGATGTGCAGTCGCTCCGTGTGAGGTGCTGGTGCTTACCTGTATGCGCTGTGTCATGCGCAGTGGCCCGCGTTGTGGTGCGCGGTGGCGCCTTACGTGATGCGCATGGTGTGCGCCCCGTGGTGCATGCTGACGCGCTTCATGGTGCGCTTGGAATGCGCTGTGTCATGCGCAGTATCCCGCGTCGTGGTGCGCGGTGGCGCCCTGCGTGAAGCGCTATGGTGTGCGCTGCGTGAAGCGCTATGGTGTGCGCTGTGTGATGCGCATGGCGTGCGCCACGTGATGCGCATGGTGTGCGCTCCGTAGTGTACGCTGGGCACTTCATGGTGTGCTGTGCTGCGCTGCATGGTGCGCTGGGTGTGCGCTTCATGGCGTGCGCTGCGTGGTGCGCATGGTTTGCGCTCCGTGGAGAGATGCCGTCTTGATGCCTGTCTTTATGACGCATGCTCCGCTTTCTTCGAGGCTGGGCGACCGGAAGACTTCTGTTTGGCCTGAACCCCTGGTTCATGACTTCTGTTTGGTCTGAGCCTCTGGCTTATGACTTCTGTTTGGCCTGAACCCCTGGTTCATGGCTTCTGATAGGTCTGAGCCTCTGGCTTATGACTTCTGTTTGGCCTGAACCCCTGGTTCATGGCTTCTGATAGGTCTGAGCCCCTGGCTTATGACTTCCGTAAGGTCTAAGCTCCTGGCTTATGACTTCTGTTTGGTCTGAGCCTCTGGCTTATGACTTCTGTTTGGCCTGAACCCCTGGTTCATGGCTTCTGATAGGTCTGAGCCCCTAGCTTATGACTTCCGTAAGGTCTGAGCTCCTGGCTTAAGACTTCTGGTTGGTCTGAGCCTCTGGCTTATGACTTCTGTTTGGCCTGAACCCCTGGTTCATGGCTTCTGATAGGTCTGAGCCCCTGGCTTATGACTTCTGTTGGGTCTGAGCCCCTGGCTTATGACTTCTGTTTGGCCTGAACCTATGGTTCATGGCTTCTGTTCTGGTTAAGTATAAGCTTCACTACTGTTTATTTATCTTGGCTAGTATTCTACCCAATGGAAGGCCGGAATTCCATTGCTTGGAATGCTATTTAGTTCCATTTACGTTTTAATGCTTAAAATCACCGTTTTTGCTTTGTTACTTTTTTTCTTTCTAGTCTGAAGCATTTAAATTTACATTTCAATTATCTAAGAAACCTTCCTGTTTGGTTGGGTGCCTGATGGTGGGAGTGCACGCTCACTATCGCGTACTTAATAATATTAGTTCAAGTGTTTACTATCCTTTGGCTTCAGACACATAAGTGACGCAAGAAAACAAATGTACAGTATGTGTTACTTTACAGATGATTATGGCGAGTCTGAGGATGGCGGCCAGTCTGGTGATGGTGGCCCTAGTGATGGCGCAAGGCAAGATGCGGTCGAGGACGCCTCGCTGTCAGGAACGGCCGTCTCAGCGAAACCTCCCTCTCAAAGATCTGACTCAAGCGGTGCGCTATAAAAGGCGGCGCGCGCCTAGCATTTTTTTTTTTCACTCTGTCATCGGTCGGCAACGGATGAACATCGCTACCCTCGTTTGTATTGTTATTAATTCATATCATTTGCAGTAATTAGAGTTTCGGATGTCATAGTTTTAATTTATCATTTGTTGTAATTTCAGTTATTAAATTTTGATTATTAATTAAATAATTTTGGGAAATACTTGTGCGTTATTTTTTTTAAAAAACTGTCCTCACTTCTGGTTTCTAAGATATGTTTATTTTAGCTATATTTATATATACTTTTGTAATTATTTTCGTCTTAGAATTATTTTATTTTTTCAGTTTATGCACCTGCCATGTTATCTCTCCACCACCCTTGGTTGACTGGTAGAGAATGCCTAAGGCATTAAGTCCGCCTTTGTA
The DNA here is from genome assembly GCA_951329385.1 of Polia nebulosa. Classification (NCBI taxonomy): domain Eukaryota; kingdom Metazoa; phylum Arthropoda; class Insecta; order Lepidoptera; family Noctuidae; genus Polia; species Polia nebulosa. The sequence goes on from OX589609.1 coordinate 7,178,001, forward strand.
CATTTGTGTTGCATGAAGTTTTAATAAATAAATAAATAAATACAAAAAATGAGGTAGGTATAAATGTATGATTTTTATTTTTTATTTTGTGGGGTGTGAAATCATCTAATGACATCTCCCGCTCTAGGGTGGAGCGGGAGGGCGTGTCAGACTCTTACTGACTAAAAGCCACCCCTGTTCCTTCCCTGCCCTGAATGCCCAGGGGTGCGGTAACTCTGTTTCGAATTTATCTACAACCCCTGGGTAGATTTGCGAACACCTTAAGATTGTAATAAATTTTGCAAGTGTGTAATCTCTTGATGTATTAGAAGTACTTGGAGATCATGTGGAATACAATAAATCTCGTCCAAAGGGGAATGCCAATCTGCCATACAAAAAATGCCTGGAATGGAGAGAAACTACTAATAGTCCTTAATTATATTTAGAATAAAACATGTATAGCGAAATTATTCTTGAGTTTGTTTAAATGGTGTAAAAATATAACAATCACTAAATATATTTAACTTGATATCCGCTTATATTTTTACGGAAGTCGTGTTTATTTGACATGAGTAAGTGACATTCAGCCAATGAAGAATCATCATATAATTCATATGGACTTATTTTACACATTTAGTGCACAATTATCATTATTTTAGTATTATACGATCTATATGTACCGTAAGTCCAACTAAAATAACATCTGCTTGTCAATATTAATTCAAATCAATTATTTTTTAAATAGAAAACATATCTAGGCTGTATGAATCACATGTCCTTTGCTTTAGTGACAGTTTGACATTACTGTTAATGTCAAATAAGCGGATATCAAGTTAAATATTTTTAGTGATCGTTATATTTTTACCCTAGTTAAACAAACTTAAGAATTATTTCATTATACCTATTTTATTTTAAATAGAATTAAGGACTATTAGTAGTTTCTGTCCGTTTCAGGATTTTTTTCTGCATTCCCCTTTGATAATTTACAATTTTACAAGATTTCAATTTTATTTTCATAAATTAACAGCGTTTATTAATATCCGGTGACATATATATGCAATGTATTCCGTAGACAGACAAGGATATATTCCGGTGTACTGTGTAAATACTTTGCACTAGTAATCAAAGGGGAATTTTGATAATTTACAATTTTACGAGATTACAATTTTATTTTCATAAATTAACAGCGTTTATTAATATCCGGTGACATATATATGCAATGTATTCCGTAGACAGACAACGATATATTCCGGTGTACTGTGTAAATACTTTGCACTAGTAACTGCTCAAATTATCACTTGCAGCAGAGGACTACAACTTGTGTGAGTAGGTTAACAGCTTTTCTGGGAATTTAAGAAAAATAATGACAGCTTCACCTACTTTTAACGATACAGAAATATTGAAGGAAATTACCAACATAGCATTTAGGTACGTTGTCATACTAAAACAGCTGTTACCCGCGAATTCATTTAATTAAGGCGCAGTTATACGACTTTTAATGGTTTTTAATTGAACATCACGTCTAAACGACTAGTCTTATTTCTTTGAAAAAAATATATGTTACTCTAGACAACTTCCATCATAATTAATTCTGAGAATATTTGAATTTATATTTTTATAACATAGTGTAATTAATTTGTAAAATTATGTCTAACGCGGATAAAAAATTAAGAATCACGCAAAAACTCTAAAGCGGCTTTTTATGAAACCTTCACCATTATATAGATCATTTATTTATCTATAATTTAGTCTCAGTGTTTTATTTTAAAACCTGTTGTTTGACGTGTAATAAATTAATAATGCGTCTAATTTCGGACAGTGCTCCTTGATGGGCGATTCCTATTACTGGGTGGACGTACGATACGGCGTGAGCTCAGCACAGAACACGCAAGCTAACCACTCAAGGTCATTGGTAGTTAATAGCGCCCTAAGGACATAAATCGTCCATTTTAAACTCTGGTTTTCGAAGTCTTTTTGGTGACTAACTGGTGACTTAGATTACAAAGATGTTGAAGGTGATCATTATCATTTTCAGGGTTCCGTACCCGAAGGGTCAAAATGGAGCCCTGTTGTTGTCACTCACGTGTCCGCCTGTCCGTCTGTCTGTCACAAAATTTGTTTACTTCCCATTGAACTATAACTTGCTATTTGGTGATTACGTTTATTATTACGAGTACGTATATTTTACGAACAAATAGGTACCAATATATTGATAAATCAGATTTTTTCTTTGATAATTCTCTCATTTGGTACGGAACCCTAAATGTGCGGAACACGCGCTTGGCCGGTTTTTTAACCAACGAAAAAAAAAGAAGGAGGTTCTCAATTCGACCGTATATAATTTTTTTTTTAAACGTTGCCCCACATTATGAATTACTCTTGTTTCGTGGGCGCCATCACAAACATTAAAACTCACATACACAATCATTTCATTTCATTCAAAAGCCGTCCAATGCTGGATACGTCTATGCTTCCATAAGCGTCACCCCATCGACCAGACCCGAGCTTCTCACATACTGCGGATTTTTGTGACATTCAAAAACACAGGGTTTTTTTTTGTGGAGTGAGAAAGACCGCCCAAAATAGCGAAGTTTGGGGGAATTCAAGTCTAGCAGTGAACATTCTCAGGCGTAAATATGGTCGTATTTACATTTTTTTATTATATTGGGGTGGTCTTACCTAGTTAATTTACATTTCGACTTTCTTTCGCTGTCCTTTGCTGATGATATGGCCCATTCTCTCCCACAGCCACAGGCTGAGAGTAAACACTACGAAAAAACTTTTAATAAAAAAAAACAACCGACTGCCTTAAATAATACAAAAAAAAAATGCAAAATAACTTTAATTTTGGAAGTCGGTGTTTCTAGTTTTGTTTCTTCATTATTTGACACCGACTTCCGAAATTAAAGTTTTTTTGCATTTTTTTGTTGTGGTAGGTACCCCATACATACCTTTTTTTAAATCGGTTACCATAAAGTTTAACCATGAAGTTTGACTAAAGAGGAACATGTCGAAGACCAAAATCAAGATCAACAGCTCCAAAAGGAACATACACGTAGGCGGGGAGAATATACAATATAAGTCCAAGAGTACAAATTTGTCTGGTCCAAGTAGTCTCTTTCCAGCAAGGTGAGAGATATAGTACTGTCCATACTGTGATATTGATAAATAGTCTAGCAAATGTGTCCCAGTTTTCCAAACAATTATTTCTTGTTTTCACGGACAATTGAACGACGTCGATTCCGCTTCGGCGTCCGTTCAATTCGAAACGGAATGCCGGGAACTCGGGAATCCTATTCTATGTATGCGAACTAATGCCAAATTCCTGTTGTTTAACTTCAGGTAGAGAGGTTCAATTTATATACTATAGCTATGTAAATGTATGTCTATGTTGGTGTATGCAAAAGAGACGCTTTAAAAAAACTGAACCGACTTCTAAAAAATAAAAAGTGAAAAATATCTTTTATTTTGGAAGTCGGTGTTTCTGGTTTTGTTTCTTCGTTTTGTGACACCGACTTCCAAAATAAAAGTTATTTTTCACTTTTTGTTTTTTTTTTTTGGAAGTCGGTTCTATTTTTTTATAAAAAAGTTTTTATTTTTCACTTTTTAGTTGTAATCCTCCGTTAAATTGTGTTAACGATGCATATTTATGCGATTGCAGTAATCGCGGTTGATTTGCTGTAATTTTTCGAAGAGTTCCGTTGTCTGTCTCCGAAACTAATCATCAGGTCTAAATGAAACTTAAATGGAACCATTTCGGAACAAACCTCTTTCGAACAAAACATCCGAATTGATAACCTTCTTTTTGAAAACGGTTAATAATCATGATTTTTTGCCCTAGAGTTTTGTCTTCTGTCGTACGATGAGGTACAAGTATATCCGACATAGCCCGAAGAATTGTCAAACTTAAGTGACAGTCGGCGTTCCTCGTAAAAAGGATGGTCGATAGGGCCGAAAGGTTCTAGAGTAGGTAGTGACCGCACGAAGACACAGCGTTGGAAGACCTCCTACAAGGTGCACCGATGACCTGGTAAGCTAAAGTCCCTTGAATGCGAAAAGCACAACAGTTGATTTCCCAGTTTATGGACGTAGGTACAGACCTATTTTAATTAATGCCTTACATCTGGTAGTCTCAAAATAGTTCATCATGCCCTCTGACTGGTCCTGATCGATCCCGATTTTAATAATTTTCACAACCTATAATTTAATTTGCTAATAAAGCTGTGTACGCAACGGCGTCGTAAAATGGTAATACAGTGAATTATTAGGAGGCTATAAATATTTTAGGGCGGTGTATAGTCGGCTTGACGACGTCGTCCCCACAATGAGATCACCGAGGTATTGTAAATCATTTGATCATCAGCGTGACGAAATGTTTTAGTCATTTGTTTGTTTTTGCGATCGTTTGCTTTTTTTATTAATGGTCCTTGGCAAACCTCCTTTCAAAAAGTAGTCAACACCATCTTCAGACATGGCTTTTGATCCTAATGATTTACAAAAACGTAGTGGTCTAATTACGTGTTTTTGACGATACGGAAGTTTATACTCATTTTTTTTTTTTTTATAAAAAACATTGCCCCACACTAGGAATTACTCCTGTATCGTGGGTGCGTTCACAAACATGTATACTCACATACACAACATACCCAGACCCGGAACAACTATCTGTAGGTAATATGTGTACCGTGCGGGAATCGAACCCGCGACACGCAGCGCAGCAGCCGAACGCTCAGCCACTGCGCCAAGCGTGTCGTCATTTTGCAAGACACTTTTGTAAATTAGTCAAGTCTATAGCTCCACTCTAGGTCATACCAGATTTATAAAGATCGAATTGTCACAATATGCCTTTAATTACCCACTTTATTCTTATCGGTTTTAGTTTTCTTCCAAGTACCTAAATACCCGTGTAAAGGTGGTTTTACATCTGCCCGGGGGTTGAGGATAAATTCGAAAGAGTTACCTCGCCCCAGGGCACTCAGGGCAGGGAGGAACAGGGGTGGGTTTTAGTCAGTAAGAGTCTGACACGCCCTTCCGCTCCACCCTAGAGCGGAAGAAGTCATAGGATGATTTCCCACCACCAAAAAAAAAAAGGTGGTTTTACATCCGCGAAGCAAGGCGTGGATGGGATGGGCGAGAATTGACATTTGTATGGCAAAATTTCTCTCCACGCCCTGCCCATCTTTGGTGTAAAAGGTCTAGATACTGAGAATTGAAATATTTATTAGTACAATATTGAACCTTATTCTTTTAAGAATAGAGTATTTATTTACTTTCTAAAACGGATACACAAATCTTGCACCGGCCATCGATCGTCGCGCACGGTCTCCGCTGGTCATCGCGAGACATCTTTCGGTATAAAAGGGTAAGCCTGATATTAAATCTCGCCCATCTCATCCACGCCTCGCCTCGCCGGTGTAAAACCACCTTCATAGTGTCACTTTCCTTGTTGTACGCGTATTTTTTTTTTTAAGTGCTTGCTTCTTATAATGTTATTCTGCTCTTGGGTATAGTATTTTTTCTCTGAGTGTTGCATCAAATAAATGTTTTATCTATCTATCGAAAAAAATAACCAAAAGATGGAAAACCTGGACCGGCCCGTAAAACCAAACAAAAAACAAAGAACTCTCTCCACCATTCAATGACAAATTACGTAAACTGAAAAAGCAAAACACAAAACATGACTCATCACAAGTTCAGTACAGTAACTAATGATGTATTGAAGAAAAACATTTTTATCGTATTTTAAACCGTTCAGAAGTCTTGCGCTTGCGCAATACTTTAGCCGAATACCTTGGCAATGGCATTCGCCTGAAATAGATAGTGCATACTTATACTTGAATTCATAATTCGAGATAATTTCAAGCCATCGCCATCAACTCAAGTATCGACGTTAGTGTTACTCGTATGTATGTTAAATTGATTTCTAAGTGACTATTTGTATAAAAAGGCGCTAAAAAGCATTAGTTGGAATAGAATTTGAACTTTGTACTGTATGACATAGAGTTTGTTTTTCCAAAGTTTAATAATCTCGAATTCTGAATTCAAATATATATGCGATTTTGAATAGATAGTTAAGGCGGGTAAACGTTGAATAGTGTAAACGTTCTGAATTCAAACCGTCTGTTATATTATGAAATGTGACGTTTCAGGCTGCATATTCGCCAGCACTGGCGTTAAAAATAGTTTTCAATGTAAATTCTCTTTTCAAATTCAATAGAAATTAAAAAATCGTTTTAAGCCGCTTATGAAAGTAATTTAACTTTGTTCCACTCTCGGGTGGTTTGCAGATTTTTTAATAACTACTATTTTTTTAAATTATTTTATTTTAATACTATCTTGTTAAGCTCTCAAGCTCTACTTGCTAAAAATAATTATGAAAAATGCTGTAGGCTATTTTTCAGATATAAATGCATTTAGCCGTTAAGCAAATATTTTTAGAAGGCACCAATTGCATTCTAACACAAATTTTAAAAGATTGTTAAATACTATCCGTATCTTAACCAAAACCTTTTAAACACCACTCCAAATCTATCCTCAAAGAAACACGTGAATTTTTCACAAAACGAAACGTATTTCACTCAGACTCCGATATAAATAGAACCGAGAAATAAATACGTAGACAGACTATCTATTTTTGTTACTGGGTATATTTTTGACGCAATTCTTAAGACAACATACTACCGTCAGCTGATTTTGACAATTCGCTGACACATAGACAAATCTCCTCTATCGTTAGATGAAAGTTGGAATTTTAATATGCGAGGGTACTTTTGAATTATTATTTATGGGTATGGGAGGGTAGGACATGTGTTATAACAAATTATTGAAAAAGAAACGTGCCATGAAATTCCTCGGTCGAACGCTTTGATCGTATAAAAACTTTAGTTTGCCCCTCTGGAGTGAAACTTAGTGGAATTTTAATAGCTGGTTAATGAATTTTATATCTAGATATTTCTAAACGCGAGTTGCAGCTGCAACCATGAACTAGTTAAAGATATTTTAAAAATAAATCATAGAAATCCGCTAGAAATTTTAAGAGGCAAACGACAGAGCATTAAGTTCACTACGTAAGTACTAGAAGGGCTAAAGATCACAGCACACATATCAACTCAAAAGTATTCTTTGTATAAACTCCCTACAGCAACGCACACTCACAAGCTCACGAACCGGTGCGGTGCGTGGTTAAGGCCGTTCTCGCGGTCCAGTGGCACCCTCATTGAATAAAAAATCGTAGCATAGCACAGAAAATAAATATTAAAAAATCCAACTGTAGGCAAAAAGTGCCAAAAATGGCCGTTTCTAACTCTTTTGCCTACTACTTTGGATACGAAACATTTTGAGACCTGTTTTAACAACGTAAAAATTCTTTATCCTCTTTGTAACAAACGTCAAGTTGGATTTTTTAATATTTATTTTCTGTGCTATGCTACGATTTTTTATTCAATGAGGGCGCCACTGGACCGCGAGAAGGGCCTTAACTTGCGGTACCCACGCTTACGGCTTGTCGTCCCCGCGCTTACGGCTTGTCTCTCTCAGTCTCACCCCTCCCGCGGCTTGCCTGTTAGCACACTACTGTTGCCAAACGTGGTGCCATGTCAACTCATGTCATTCACAAGGCAACTTACAGTCATATTGCGCGCGTGTTTTATTGAATTTGTAGGTTAGATTTCAAACAAACAAACAAACAAACTAACGAAACAGGTTCAAACTGTGTGCCAGCCAGATCAACCAGCGGTTGGTAAGCGCGACGTCGCCTAGTCGTAGCCGAGTCGACGTACCGGAGCTGCTGATCCGCTTTGTTTACGTGCTTACGTTAGGTTGACGCCTGTTTGACGGCGAGATGAAAGGCGATGACGGTGACGATCCCTTTCCGAGTTGATATGTGTGCTGTCACCTTTAATATGAATTATTGACACGATCAGAATTAGATTAAAAAATCTAGGACGGATCTGCCAGATAGCACCGTGATGCGCTTGAAGCTTCAAAGTTTTGAGTATCGACACCGTGCGTCGCAATTGCATCTTTTAATTCCGCCAAGCCCGTTCCATTATCGTACTACTACACGTACCGCGATGCGCCACCGGTGCATGGACATCCCACCAATAGGCATAAAACGTTTTGGGAACATCTTTTTTGTGCATCTAAGGAGTGGAATTCCCTGCCGGAGTCTGTGTTGTTTCCGGATAGCTACAACGTGGGGGACTTTAAGTCAAGAGTGAATAGGTTACTTCAAAGAAAGCGTGCTCCATCTTCGACCACATCATCGCTTACCATCAGATGAGACAGCAGGTCAAACGTGAGCCAACCAAAAATAAAAAAGTCCTTCTCGACGTACTCACTGTGGTCAAATGACTGCATCCATTCGACACGGTTGGCGCAGTGGTCGAGGGTTCGACTGCTGAGCTGCGTGTCGCGGGTTCGATCCCCGCACGGATCAAATATTTGTATGACCTACAGATTAGTATTGTTCCGGATCTGGGTGTCTTGTGTATGTGAGTATACATGAATGTGAACGCACCCACGATACAGGAGTAATTCCTAGTGAGGGGCAACGTTTTTTTTAAATAAAATAAAAAAAAAATTTACACCTTTATAAAAATGGCAAGAGGCGAGGATGATACTTGTTTAATATAAGCCCATCAAAATTCCTATATAAGTCGCAATAAATTACGAAATAAGAGTCAAAAAACGTAAATTCCATTTCAAAAAACCATTTAAGGACGTACAGACACAAGCAAACCTTGCGAAGACAATGCAATGAGAACCATGACCCACTAACCCATTTTGCACAAAAAGTGTTGTATTTGACACCACGGCGACTTCATACATTATGGCATTTTACGACACCTAAAAAACATGATTTTGTGATTTTATAATCGATTTAAGGTGAACTGAATCGATAATTTGGTCAATAAGCGTACAGTCTACACGTGCCTGTAAGATTTTTTTTTTTAAAAGTAGTGTTTTTCTTTCAGTCTGTTTACTGTAGGTACTATGCCACTGTGTTATTTATTACCCGACTAACCTAGAAGTAGGGTAATATTTTTCCAGAGTATGTATGTAGGTATGTGGATGAGGAGGATGAGGAGCTCGTGGCTAAAGTAATAACAGCCGCACGGGTCGATCCATCAGGTTAAGCTACACTTGCCGGGGTTGGTCCGTGGATAGAAAGAAAGAAAGATTATTTATTTTGCACAGATTACAAAACGCACATTAATTTTCAAAAGCCCAGTATCCAAGCTAAAATAAAATAAAACTAAACTAATTAACTAATGCCTAGTAATACCTATCGTTTCTGGTGCGGTGCACCACTACGCGCCATAGACGAAACGTAGGTCTATGACGCCTCGATCGATGTCGTGATCGTGATCGTTGTCTTTACATATCGAGACTCCTCCGTGCCTCCGAGGCGAGGAGTCTCACGTTAAGCCGTTGGTCCCGGCTGTCAATCGTGGATCTTTGACAGCCGTTACGGGTCGTCAGGAGCCCGAAGTCTGACAACCAGTCTTACCAAGGGGTATCGTATCACCCAGTAACTGGGTTGTGGAAGTCAGATAGGCAGTCGCTCCATGTAAAATACTGGTATTTAGCTGCATCTGGTTAGACTGGAAGCCGACCCCAAGATAGTTGGGAAAAGGCTAGGCAGATTGATTGATGTATGGAGGTATGTTTTATGTCTATTTCTTTGGCTCGCCCTGTAGTCTAAATGGCTTTTTGGCTGGATGGATCTTAACAAATGAGTTATTTAATAATAATTCATTAGATTGGTGTTGAGTTCTTGACATCCAAAGTGATATGACTAAATTCTCGAGTGTCATCTTTTTTTAAAACACCCCCATTCAATATTTATTATTAAAATTATTTTCAAGGACCGTACACTATCAAAACAGTAGTTCCCTAAAAATGTAAGCAAACCCAAGTTCTACACGAAAGTAAAATAAATTAATTTAATTAGTGCCATAGCTCACAATTAAAGCGACATAATTGGTGTGCATAATTAGTTTTAATTGTTTTATTACGGGTAGAATAACGCGCGTACGAGCCCTCACGACGGGGGAGGCAGTTGCCCGGGGCAGGGTCGTCTTGGCGGTGTCTTTGGACATCTCCAATGCCTTCAACACCCTGCCCTGGAGTTGCATAGTGGAGGCACTCCGGTATCACCGGGTGCCGCCCTACCTCCGTCGCGTAGTCGAGGCGTATTTGACGGACAGAGCCGTCATCTACCCCGGTCATCAGGGAGAATGGAACCGGCGAGAGATGTCGTGCGGTGTTCCACAGGGATCGGTCCTGGGGCCGCCTTTGTGGAACATCGGATACGACTGGGTGCTGCGCTGCGACCTCCCCATTGGCGTCAGCGTAGTGTGCTACGCTGACGACACGCTAGTCTTAGCGCAGGGGTGGTCGCACGAGGCGGCGGCCGACCGTATGACACGCGGGGTTGCGACAGTCATAGGGAGGATCCGGCAACTGGGACTCGAGGTGGCTTTGCACAAGTCCGAGGCCATGTGCTTTCATGGCTATCGGAACGAGCCACCGGAGGGTTCCCAGATCACGGTAGGAGGGGTTCGCATCGGCGTCGAGGGTACGATGAAGTACCTGGGACTCGTCCTCGACAGCCGGTGGAACTTCGTCGAGCATTTTCGACGTTTGGCTCCCGGATTGGACAGGGCCGGGGCCGCCTTGAAGCGGCTCCTACCCAATCTGAAGGGGCCAAACGCCTCCTGCCGGAGGCTCTACGCGGGGATCGTGCGGTCCATGGCCCTCTACGGGGCACCGGTGTGGGCGCGTTCATTGACGCAGCGTTCAACGCGCCAGATGAACGCGGCCCAGAGGGTCATGGCCATCCGCATCATCCGCGGATACTGCACGATCTCCCGTGAGGCGGCGAGCCTCCTTGCCGGACTGTCACCGTGGGATCTGGAGGCAAAAATCCTCGCGCACCTGTACGAGTGGCGCGAGGAGGCTAAACGCCGGGGCGAAACTCCGCTGCCGCGACAACTCGCGGCTCGGCGGACAGAGCTCCGGCAGGATCTCATGGTGACATGGAGAGAGCGACTGTCGCAACCCAGCGCTGGGCACGCCACCATCGAGGCGGTAGTGCCCCTCTTTGAGGAGTGGCTGGAGAGGCGCCATGGCGCCCTCACCTTCCGCCTGACGCAGGTGCTCACCGGACATGGCTGTTTCGGGAAGTACCTGTGTCGTATCAAGGCGGAGGTGACCCCTGCGTGTTTCCACTGCGAGGATCGCCCCGTGGACACGGTGGAGCATACGGTGGAGGTTTGCCCCGCCTGGGCAGAACACCGCCGTGTCCTCGTGGATGCGATAGGCGGCAGCGACCTCTCGCGCCGTGCCCTGGTTCAGGCCATGGTACGGAGTGAGAGGGAATGGGGGGCCGTCTCCAACTTCTGCGAAGCAGTAATGCTCGCGAAGAGGGAGGCGGCACACGTTAGGGAGATTCAACAGAGACCGAATCGCCCTAGCACCCCCAGCAGCAGCCGTCGCAGGAGACGCCGGGGGCTGCGAGACGATCTCCGGCCACCGTAGACCCGGGCCTGCGGACGGCGAGTAGCGGGTAACTCGCCGTCCGATCAGCACCAGGCCCGAGAGTCGACGGCGCGTAGTGTTCCACGCGCGCCTCAAAGAGTTGTCAGCAAAGGACGGGGCCTGCCACGGCCAGTGCCTGCCCGGGGGTGGAGGATAAATTCGAAAGAGTTACCTCGCCCCCGGGCGCGTAGGGCAGGGAGGAACAGGGGTGGGTTTTAGTCAGTAAGAGTCTGACACGCCCTTCCGCTCCACCCCAGAGCGGAAAGAGTCATTAGATGATTTCCCACCCCCCAAAAAAAAAAAAAAAAAAACGGGTAGAATAAAGAAAGAACCAGTTTTGAATAAACGATCTATTTTGTAATGTCACAGCCTACCGATTTAAATTAACATGTTTGGGTTTTTGGTTAACTTTTATTTATTTTATTTTATGTATGGGTTTTTGGTCAACTTGAGCATATTTTATGGCTAGTTGGCTACCAAAAATCTCGCAATTAAAAAAACATTTTTACAAAAAAAATACAACGGACTTCTTTAAATAATACTAAAAAATGAAAAATAACTTTAATTTCGGAATTCGGTGTTTCTAGTTTGGTTTCTTCGTTATTTGACACCGACTGCCGAAATTAAAGTTATTTTGCATTTTTTTGTATTATTTAAAGAAGTCGGTTGTATTTTTTTTGTAAAAAGTTTTTTATTTTTCACTTTTTAGTTGTTGTACCTCATTCTAAAACGAAACTAATAGCAAAGTTATGCCCGAATTGATAGCCCCAAAAATAAGGAATTTGAACATAGTTGGTGAAATTAGGGTGTATCAGGGTGAACTGTACAAATCTGTATACCCTTTCAGAGCGTATCAGCGTAATGTTATGTTGTGAAGTAGTGAAAACAATAAACAAACATGGGATTGCAGTAATTCTGGATGGTTTGCTATCATTTATTGAAGAGTTCCATTGTGTATCTCCGAAGTTCTTTATCAGATCTTCACCAAATTAAAATGGGACTACATGTAAAGCAACAGCTTTCAAATAAAAAAAATCTTCGAAATCGGTTCACTTTAAAAAGTTATGAAGTAAAAAAAAAAATACAGTCGAATTGAGAACCTCCTCCTTTTTTTGAAGTCGGTTAAAAATACAACCAATCAATCCGCCTAGCCTTTTTCCCAACTATCTAGGGGTCGGCTTCCAGTCTAACTGGATGCAGCTGAATACCTGTTTAGAGGTATGCGGAACAGGGTGTAAAGTCCCACAAACCTCCATTGAAAAGGGAGGATCCTCCGACCAGACGGGTGTTGTGTCTGGTCCGGGCAACTGCCCAATGGTTGATTTCGGACTGTTGTATATGTTCAAATCGCGCGGAGAACTCTGCTTGCGCGATGTAGGATTTTGTTATTTTAGTTCGTGTGCGGCGTCATAGATGTCGCTACACCTGTAATTTACATGGAGCGACTGCCTATCTGACCTCCACAACACAGTTACTGGGTAATACGATATCCCTTGGTAAGACTGGATGTCAGACTTTCGGGCTTCTGACGACCCGTAACGACTGTCAAAGATCCACGATTGGCAGCCGAGACCAACGGTTTAACGTGCTTTTCGAGGCACTGAGGAGTCCCGGTATGTAAAATTGGTCACCCATCCATGGACCAACCCCGGCAAGCGTAGCTTAACCTGATGGGTCGACTCGTGCGGCTGTTATTACTTAAAACTACAACCGACTTCCCAAAAATAAAATACATTAAAAATTGATAAATAACTTTAATTTATTTCTACGATATTTGACACCGACTTCCAATTAGTTATTTTTAATTTTTTTGTATAAATAAGTATTTTCTTTTTTGGAAGTCAGTTGTATTTTTATAAAAAATGTTTTTCAGTTTTTACTTTTTGGTTGTTATAGGTACTCCAGAACAAATAAAACTAAATAATTACCCAAATTGATAACCGCAATAACATGGAACATGGCATTTGAACGTAATTGGAGGAAACCAAAACGTCAGTAGTGTATAAATTAATTTTTTGGTTTTGTTGTATTTTTCAATTTCGATAAAATTGATATGGGATCCCATTTAAATTATATTTTGTACAAATAAATATTTAAAAAAATAAACATATTCACTAGCGTACACACTGAATGTAGGCACACCTGGCCCGGAAGCAAGCAAATCAGAAAAACCCACCTGAGTTTTTTAAAATCAAAAGGAAGCTGGAAATTCCAAACAGTCATGACTATCAGAAAACTTATTTAGGTAAAATTTTAAAGCAGGGTTCTTATAAATACACAAGCATTTTCCATGACTTCGCATCTGGGTCTTTCCCACGGGTAGTGTGAACTTTTTCGGGATAAACAGTACCCTATGACGCTCAGTTATAGTGCAGCTGTTCATCAGCGAAAGAGTTATTGTTATAGGATTCTCAATTCTTTATTGCGTACCATAATGTTTATAGTTAGTAGGGAAATTATTATATTAGTTACAATTATGGACCCTGTCGGGCACAGCATAGATCAAGTAGGAGAGAGGAGGAAGACAACTACTGTTTTAATACGGAATTGAATTTAACAATTATATTGTTTTTTATTAATTTATTTATTTAATTATGTTCTGATAAGTTAGTACCTAAAATTGTGAAAAACCATTATTATATTATAGTTTTATTCACTTTGATTATTCGTTCGTATATACATATCAATTAATTATTATTATTTTTATTTATTACTAATTATAAATAATTATCAATAAGGTGAGTTATTTATTGGACGCTCCATATTTACTAAAATGTACTTAAATATATATAAATTTTTCGTATTATGAGTAGGTAGGCGTATCTTTTAGTGGGTATTTGTACATAGAAATAGATAGATAAGAAGTTACTTATAATTTATAATTTAAGTATTCGCTTATACTATAGTAGCATTTGCTTACAAGGAAAAGCTTTAATTTATTTATAAAAATGTTGTATTTATTTAAATTCCTTATTATTTCGGGTAACTTATTATAAATTTTTATGGACATGACAAAAGTACTATTGGAGTGCATTATTAGGATCAGTACGTCCTAAGATTAACTTTTACAAAATATTAACCAAAGAAGACGTGACTGCCTCGTTGGTCTCGTGGTAGCAAACGGCGCGTTTTTTACCCGACTACGCGACGGAAGGGAGGGTAATATGTTTATCAGCCTATGTATGTACCTATGTATGTTTGTTCCTTTGTGGTGCTTTAGAGACCAAACGCGTCGGCCGATTTTGATCATTCTTACTTCAATTGATTCGTCTTAATCTTGCGCGTGCTACTAAAGACATGATAGTTATCAAAATACAATATGGCGACAACCAGACGCCATATTGTGAAAAACTAAAAAAAATAAAAGTCTCCGAACTACATTGTGGGGTATCAAAATAAAGGTTTCGAGGAGGCGATTTCAAGAACATAACTCGCTAAAATGTAGAAACACTGAATATTTTCAAAAAACTCGACCAAAAAAGAACTAAAAAGTTCCAAACAAGTCACTTACCAAGCAGTTTGATGCAGTTGGTGGCATGAAATCGATAATTGAACTAAAATACTGCCACCAACGACAAAAAAATATTTATGGTAAAAAAGGTGGTGGTAAGGTGCGGTAGTGGTGGTTGGTGGTTAATGGTGGTTGGTGGTGGTATTATTTATGAACTGCTACATTATTCACAACCACTGCAACTCCTGCAAGCCGTAACAAACAGTGGTGACCACCAGAAAAACGCCGATGCAATGAAGCTCGACGAGTCACAGAGAAACGATTCAACTGTCTTGGGTCCCGCAACGAAATGAATCAGAAAAGAAAAGCGGAGGAGTAAAATAAAAACATACTTTCAATTTCGCAACAACCGCGTCTGTTGAACGTGAGGTTCTGGCTCCGATTTTCTGGCCGAATTCGACCAGGCGCTATTGGGTTTTTCCATTAGGAATTACTCTGTAGCAGCCCGGAGTTTGAAAGTTGTAGTATGACAACCCCTTGATGTGGAGAGCACGTAAATCCGTTGGTCCTTCGCCTGATCTCTCCCCGGTCGTGTCGGATTGCCGTCCCTGAGGACTATGAGGGTGAAGGAACAGAGGGTGCACCTGTTCTTGCTTCTGCCCTATAATATCTCCTGCGCATTTTCTGAATTTGTAAATTCGGCCAGGAGGATTATTATATCCAAGCAAATAATTTTACTTCTATAGGTATATTATTACACTAGGTCGTCTTCACCACCAGAACCGAAGGATAAACGAAGCGTTCTCCCGTCATTTCCATATCTTCGTCACGTGATTACAAAACAGACGTACCTACCTACCTAAGAACGTACCAAAGACACAGAATATCAGTGGTAATGACACATTGATAGTACTTATACAACGGATTGTAGCCGAGTCACGCGGACCAAGCCCATACCACCCGCTGGTTGGGCTGTTAAGATGGCGCTCAGGAATTATTGGGTACAAGTATTTTTTTACTAGTACGAGGGGTTAGGGCGATTTGGTCTAATGACAGCCAATGCCTGCAAACCATCTACATTGTTAACTTAACCCAACCTACTTTAAAAATAATGTATCTACTACATATTTACCAGGAATTCTGGTAATTTGGTTAAGGAAAACTGGAGGAATTATGGATTACAATTAATACAAACACATGATATGGCAGAAAAAACAATTTTTAAAAACTGTGTCTCACTCAAGATCTTATTAAAACTAACAATGCATAATTATTAAAATAAAACTAAACTGTGCGTGGCCAAAAAGACGCTAAACTCAGTATATTCTGCATTATTTAAAAACAATAAATAAACCAGCGCTGCCATGGTATTCGGCTATCGGCTAGGGCCCGCTGTGATGCCACTGACACACTCACGAACAGTTTACGCTAGACTTTTAAAAGGAATTGTATAATATTTCTTGTAACTTCAAGTATTAATTTATTATTTCAATGGGAATACTGTTGGTTGCTAACTAGACAGTTAAGCATGGGGAGAAACTCAGGTAGGTTTGGTCGGCAAATTGATCGGCATTTCCAGGAGGAATTTTACAGTAAAAAATTCATGTCTCGATTTCAGCCCAGACGATGCCAACAGGATCACTCCTTACGTACTTACGGCGGATTGTGAATGTGCTTTGTACATTTCTACCCTGACAGTGGAGGTTCACTGTACAAAGCCAACTAATCAGTACAATAGGATGCTAGAAAAAATAACATTCAAGTACAACTGTACCATAAAATATGCAATCACTAGATAGCAAGCGGCTTTTCCCGTGTGTAATTAGTTCTTCCCCATTATAAGTTGTAGCTTAGGTGTTATTGCAGCTGCCCAGGGTTCGTGGATAAATTCGAAACAGAGTTACCGCGCCCCTGGGCGCTCAGGCAGGGATGGAACAGGGGTGGGTTTTAGTCAGTAAAAGTTTGACACGCCCCTCCCGCTTCATCCTAAACGATCATTGGATGATTTCCCACAAAACCACAAAATACGTGCCAAATATCACCCAGATCCGTTCAGTAATTCTGGTGTGATTTAGTAACAGACAACTATCAAAACTTTCGCAGTTGTAATATGAGTAAGAATAGAACTAACTTGACTCATTCCTTCTCAAGCGACGTCATAAATTAAATAAATTCTTTTTAAAATGAACACATTTTAGCGGCCCAGTCAGATCAAGACAATAGGTAACTGAACCAAACCGGTGTATTAAATAATTATGCTATTATTATATTCAAAATTAACGATTACTAATCATAAATAGGATACCATTGTTGGCCAATTATATTGATGAAAACACTGTAATTGCCTTTTGTTTAGGATTCTGAAAGTAAATTAGTTGATTTGAGCTCGCCTTATAAATCCTAACTATAATGTTATAAATGTAAAAGTAAGTTTTTTTGTTGAACTCGGTTAACTTTGAATGAATTTTAAATTTTATTAATTTTGAAAGAATTTTAAATTTTTTCTTTTTGGTTTTATGTTAATTTATTATTTTGTTAATACCGAGTTTAATTGCACTGTATGGATCATGTTATCTGAATTAAAGGAATTTTATTTTTATTTATTTATTTATTTATTAACAAATTTAAGAATTCAACAAAAAAACCGGCCCAGTGCGTGTCGGATTTCGCACATTTAGGGTTCCGTACCAAATAAAAAATCTGATTTATCAATATATTATTATTGGTATTTGTAAGTAAAATATACGTAATAATAATCATTAGCACCAAAATGCAAGTTTTCGGGTTAATGGGAAGTTCAAAAATTCTTCGTTCCCGACTTCGTTTAGAAACTTCGATTACGGAACCTTAAAAAGGAGGAGGTTCTCAATTTAACTATTTTTTTTTATGTGTGTTAGAACCTCAGAACTTTTTCTAGGTGAACCGATTTTGATGATCCCATTTATTATTTAAAAGCTGGTGCTTCTCATATGGTTCTATTTAAATTTGGTGAAGATCTGATGAAGAACTTCGGAGATACACAACGGAACTCTTCAATAAATGATAGAAAAACCTTCCGGAATTTTTGCAATCGCATGTCTGTTTATTGTTTACATAACTTTATAACTTAACATCACGCTGATACGCTCTGAAGGGGTACGGAGATTTGTACAGTTCATCCTGATACACCCTAATTTCACCTTAAAATTCCATATTTTAGGGGCTATAAATTAGAGCATCACTTTACTACTTAGTTTTAGTTGAGGCGTATAACAACTAAAATGTGAAAATTAAAATAGTTTTATTTTTGTTACCATTTCACGCACAAACCACTGAGCCGATAATCATGAAATTTTGCATTCATATACGTTGTCAGGGGTATAGAAAAAACATAGGTATAAAAAGGTATCTCAATCCCATAAATTTTGTTAATCGGAAAACAAGTAATGTCTGGCAGCTCTCAGATTGCATTCTACACTTCTGGACACATCTATTGGCCCTCCTTGTATTTTCAGTTTCGTTTGGTCCTAGCTAAAATTTTATATTAGGTCGAGCAAAAAGTTTTTATGCAGTTTTGAACCTGGCACATTCACAATTTCATTCAATAGTCTTTTTTTGAATTTCGGAACACACACTCACAGAATTTAAAGAAACAAAAGACAATGTGCAGCCTGTTTGTTGATATCAAACAATCGAATACTAAGAAAACTTGGTTTTATTGGTTTACTTGGATTTAATTCTTGAAAAAGTGATTGATATCTTTGGTTTTGCAACAAACATTACTTATTCTTAACATTAAGGTGAGGTTCTATAAATAATCTATGGATACTTCACCTGAAGTCGCCGCCCAAGCTGTGGCACTTATTCAGGCCGGACACAGCCAAAGAAACGTGAGTGCTCAACTTAATTTAAGTCGATCTGCGGTCCGAAATGTTTATCGGAGGTACCTAGAGACTGGCGGCTTTGTTCGTCGCCAAGGAAGGCCACGATCTCGGGTCACAACTGAAAAGCAGGATCGATTCATCGTGACGACCAGCTTGAGAAATCGTCACCTTACCTCCATTGAGATACAAAACCAACTTCGCGACTTCCACGGAGTATCTGTGAGCGCTCGAACTGTTCGGAGAAGGTTAAAAGAACGCGATATGGTACCACACAAGGCAGCTAATGGGTCCAAACTAACGCGAGCCCACCGAACAGCGCACCTTCATTTCGCACGCAGTCATTTAAATTGGACACAGCAAGATTGGAGCCGTGTACTCTTTTCTGATGAGTCTAAAATTGTGTTACATGGCAATGATGGAAATAAGAAGGTCTACCGACGTAAGAGAGAGCGTTTCGCACAATGCTGCTTTGAAGAGAGGGTTGCTTATGGCGGTGGCTCATGGACTGTCTGGGGCGGTATATCCGCGAGCGGCAAAACTCAACTTGAGGTCGTTACAGGACCACGGCTGCCAACATTAAATGCTGAAAGGTACATTCGTGAGTGCTTAGAACCTCACGTGATACCATACGCGGACTATGTGGGCCCAAATTTCCTTTTTATGCATGATAATGCAAGAGCCCATGCGGCCGGCATCGTCAGGGAATATCTTCGGGATGTGAACATCACAGTTATGGACTGGCCAGCCAGAAGCCCAGACATGAACCCCATTGAGCACATGTGGGACGAGCTAAAAAGACGTGTTAGGGCTCGTCAGCCAGTTGCCCAGACGATGCAGGAGTTGAAAACTGCCATAGAAGAGGAATGGGAGATGATCCCTCAAAATTTCATAGAGCGGTTGATAAACTCTATGCCTAATCGTATGAGAGCTGTGGTAGATGCCCATGGAGGCAACACGCGTTATTAAATTAAACCTTTATTTGATAAAACATGTTTTTTATTCAAAAATCAATTGCCTTTAACAAGGCGCATATCCGACTTGTTAGGCGTAGCTCCATGTCGTATGGTATTCTGAATTCAAATTTAAAACAATATGATCGAAAAAGATGGTAAAATGTATCAGGTTTAAAACTGCATCAACAGTTTTTGTTCAATCTAGCAATCATATTTCGGTAGGGGCCATCGAAACCTAAACTCTAAGGTGGGCCAATAGATGTGTCCAGAAGTGTATAAGTGCTATGGCTGTTATTTATCGTGAAAAAAGCAGGTACACCAAGCTAAACCAAGCTCTATCTTTAAACCAAAAAAAACTATTTAAATATTCTCCCAAATATTAAAAACAACACACAATCGCGTTCTAATTAACAAAACCAGATAAATAAAAACAAAACACAACTTCATTCTGATCTGCAATCCAAAAATGTACTAGAAAAAGTATTAAAAACAAAAGAATAATATTCTACGCCAACGTGTATCTGACACAGCTTTGCGCAGAACTTTCCATCTTTCTGCTCCCGACATTACAATGCTCTCACTAACAAAAGGTTCTGACAGGCTTTCCTTATGAAATCTTATTGTTTTCAGTCATACTTGTCAAGAAAATGTGGGGTAAATGTCAAGTAGAGGGGGTATTTTTCTTACACATAATTTCGTGTTTGTGCTGTTGACCGAGTTCCTCTATGTATAATCCTGAATGTCGTTTCAAGACATGCTTACCATAATAATAAAAAACCTTTTTTTTAAAAAACAAAAACAACCAACTTCCAAAAAAGAAAATACACTAAAAATTAAAAAAAAAACCTTAATTTAGGAAGTCTGTGTTTGTATTTTATTTCTTCGTTATTGGACACCGACTTCCTAAATTAAAGTTATTTTTAAATTTCTAGTGTATTTTCTTTTTTAAAAGTCGGTTGTTTTTTTTTTTGTAAAAATGTATTTTAACTTTTTAGTTGATAAACCCCAGAACTAAAAACTTCAATAACATGGAACGTGGAATTTAAACATACTCGTAATTGGAGAAAACCAAAACGTCATGAATGTATACGTATTTTTCGTTTTTGTTCAGTTTTTCAAAAAGCGCTGAAGCAATTTCAATAAAATTTATATGGGACCACCTCGGGAGTATATTACTTCGGATAAAAAAATAATTTTGAAAATCAGTCCACAACTGACGGTGAAATCGGTGGACATACATAAATAAAAACACACATACAGTCGAACATAAAACCTCCTCCTTTTTCGAAGTCGGTTAATTAATTCTGCTCGGAACTGAAACAACTGGTTCAAAAACAACTCCTTAAGATAGAGCGGGAGAAGTCATTGGACGATTTCCCACCCCCCCCACACCCCTCAAAAAAAAAGGATAAGAAAGAGGAAGTGGTTTTTATTCAGCCTGCAAGATTTAACCCGAACAAAACAGCATTGAAATTTATTAATAAAAGCTTGTAAAGTAATATGTAGTACATTTGAGTTAAGCATTTTCTTTCAATTCATACAGTTTTATTCTTCCTCGCAAAAAAGAACAGAAATCTCACAGCTTTAGCTGAGCCAGTCTATAAATTCTCAAACTGCAATAAGAACTAGGAACAGAGTAAGGAATATTTATCGCTACGTTATTCTAACGTAATGCTCCTACATTGTTACTGGGTAGTAATGTTTTATTCTTGTACAATGCTATTGGTAGGATACGTCAAGGAAAATTATCAATTACCCAGTCTTACTGCTTTTAAGGTTTCCGTATCCAAAGGGTCCAAACGGAGCTCTATTGCTGTCACTCACGTGTCCGTCTGTCTGTCTGCTCGTCGTCTGTCAGTTTTACAGCCAAACGATTGGAGCTACGCTAGATCTTGTATGTTCTACATTAAAATAATCTTGCGTGCCCACATATTTATTTATTTATTATAATTATTCCATAATGTGCACCATGCATGATACTTAATATAAAAACTCACAATGTGATTGCTAACCAAAAAATATTTTATACTAAAGCACAACATAAAACTTATCCCAACAGCATTCAGAATATTGTAAGCGTCTATACTCGTAGAAGTAGAACAATTGCCATCAGTCCAGTGACGTCAATCCTGACGTCATTTACAAGTAGTCATAACCCTAATGTATTTACAATATGACAGAACTGAATGTCAGTCAGTTATGTCTGACATTCAGATGTCAGTGAGTACTGTTTGCATAGAAAAGGAGCACGTGCTCGCCTTTGTACATGAATTGTGTAATCGCTGTTTGGTGTACAATAAAGAATTAAGATTTCCTGATTGGCCACTGCAGTTCCTGTCCAGGCGGCAAATATTCCTCCACAGATCGCAACTAACGTTTGGCACGCTGTCTTCCGAGGAGGTCTTGTACCTATATATCAAGAATTTTTACGACTTTTCCTAGAAATAAGTCAATAATTACCAAACTACACCACAAACTGTTGAGAACCCAAAAAAAAAAGAAAATACACTTAAAACTGAAAAATAACTTTAATTTCGGAAGTCGGTGTTTGTATTTTTATTTCTTCGTTAATTGACACCGACTGCCGAAATTAAAGTTATTTTTCAATTTTAAGTGTATTTTCTTTTTGGAAGTCTGTTGTATTTTTGTAAAAAAGTTTTTTACATTTCACTTTTTAGTTAATACCCCAGAACTAAAACTAAATGTTAAAGTTACGTCTGATTTTATTGATAACCCCAATAACATAGCACATGGAATAATCGGTCCACAACTGACTGAGAAATCGGTGGACATACATAAAAAAAAAAACACATACAGTCGAACATAGAACCTCTTCTTTTTTGCGAAATCAGTTAAAAACCAGTGTGGCCTTGCAAAATGCATACCACTTTAAAAACCATAAAGCGTTCTATTAATATCAAACATTAATTGATTTCAAATGTCACCGCCACACATAAATCAACAGGTGCTTTTATGAAATGTGTATAGTAAGAAAAGATCTTATTGTTTGTCAAATATTTTTATTAGAGAGAAAAAGATAGCAATAGCCTAAATTAAGTTTATTTTGTGAACAACAGAATCGGCACCAGTATCTAATTATACAGAAAAGTGTGACAGAGAAGGGTGGACATAGTTTTAGATACTATTGAAACAAGGAAATGATTAACAGAATTGTCTTCAAGGAAGCCATAATAAATGTCTAATCATAATAAATTTCTTTAAAAAAAGGGGCTTACCGTACAAAGTTAACAATTACCTATTGATCAAAATTAGCCTGGAGGTTAAGTAGGGTTCCGTACCCAAAGGGTAACCAACAGAACACTATTACTAGTACCCTGCTGTCCGTCTGTCTGTCAGCAAGCTGTGTCTCACGATCCGTAATAGCCACACAGTTGAAATTATTACAGAATGTGTATTTTAGTCTGGAAGTTAATTAGGATTCCGTACCCAAAGGGTAACCAACGGGACCCTATTTCTAAAACTTCGCTGTCCGTCTGTCTGTCAGCGGGCTGTATCTCACGATCCGTAATAGCTACACTCTTGAAATTTTCACAGAATGTGTATTTCTGTTGCCGCTATAACAACAAATAATAAAAATAATTCAACTGTCTACCTATTACGGATTATGAGATACAGTCCAAAAAAAGACCCAACAAAACACGTTTCTAGAAACGTGTTTTTGTTGGTTTTTTTTTCAGTTTATGGTAAAGAACAGAACCCTTCGTGTGCTAGTCCAACTCGCACTTGTCCAGTTTATTTTTTTATTTTTTTATCTTACTATCTTGGAGAAAGTAGTTCACTTCTATGGGCAGCAGTATTTAAATATGACCACCAATTTCAGTTACACCCTGAAATGGGTGATTAGAAGAGGCTTTTCGGAAAGATATCACTATATTAGTATATTCAGCGTGAGGAGCTCGTTAAGCTATGCTTGCCGGGGTTGGTCCATGGATGGGTGACCATCTTTACATACCGAGTCTCCTCCATGCCTCGGAAAACACGAAAAGCCGTTGGTCCCGGCTTTTAATCATGGATCTTTGACAGTCGTTACGGGTCGTCAGAAGCCCGAAAGTCTGACAACCAGTCTTATCAAGGGGCATCGTATTACCCAGTTACTGGGTAACAACACACAGATAGGCAGTTGCTTCATGTAAAATACTTGTACTCAGCTGCATACGGTTAGACTGGAAGCCGACCCCAAGATAGTTGGGAAACGGCTAGGCAGATTGTCTGATATCCCAAGAACAAACCTGCGTGTAGGAGCAAAAAAAATCCAAACTGTAGAGAACCATAAAGAAATGGCTAAGAACTCTTTCTGAATACAGACCATCATCCTAAAGACCTTCGAACCTTTTACGAAATTCTCAGATTGCTAACAAAGGTTATACTAACAAGAAACTTGGCATTTTTAGAATTATTTTCTGTGTATGCATTGTAGGACTGGCAATGATTGAAACATTATTTCTTGAGAATATTCACCTACCTACTCATACATATGTTTTTAGACGCCGCGTTCGGCTAAGATTAATTGTTTTCTAAATATAATCTCCTAAACAGTGAAGACATATTGTTTGCAGTACTATTTAGCTTTAAGGAATATTTTTGAGCAGGAATTTATTGTAAACTATTTTCCTTTGAAGAAAATATATTTATGAAGTTATCTTCCAAAAGTAGTCTCGGAGCTGAAGAACTCATATTTAAAATTATCTAATGTGTGAGTGATCCACCTTTTTTATTTAGGGTTCCGTACCCAAAGGGTAAAACGGGACCCTACTACTAAGACTGCGCTGTCCGTCCGTCTGTCTGATAGTTAGACAGTTGAAATTTTCACAGATTATGTATTTCTGTTGCCGCTATAACAACAAATACTAAAAAACAGAATAAAATAAATATTTAAGGGGGCTCCCGTACAACAAACGTGATTGGTTTTCCGTTTAAATAGATAATAGTACGGAAACATTCGTGCGAGAGACCCACTCGCACTTGGCCGGTTATTCTATATACATTACATTACATTTTCACAATTAATGTTAGGCTCAGTGTCTAATAAAAAGAACACTAAATGAAATTCCTAAACTTCAAAAAATCCGAAAAAAAATACATAATAAATTATCACAGCACTCTGAAATAGAAAACCGTCTAAACATCGGAATTTTCAAAATAAACTAAGCAAGGACATAAAATCCGGCAAAAACCGCGGGCATCACTAGTTTTTTTTTTTTTTTTTTTTTTTTTTTTTTTTTTTTTTTTTTTTTTTTTAAATAGAAACGTTGCCCCACACTAGGAATATTCCTGTATCGTGGGTGCGTTCACAAACATGTAAATTCACATACACAAGACACCCAGACCCGGAACAACTATCTGCAGGTCATACAAATATTTGTTCCGTGCGGGGATCGAACCCGCGACACGCAGCGCAGCAGCCGAACGCTCAACCACTGCACCAACCGTGCCGTCTAAGTAAGTTAATGATGAAGTAAAATGCTTGTGATTCCGCACTTGGGTGCTTGCCAACGCCTCTTCCGTTCTGATCGACGAATAAAAAGCGATAAAGACCGAATACTAAGGACACGATCGTGGCACAAGACTGGAATTAGTTCTAAACTTTCCTTGATAAATGTACCTTCTTTATCACTAGTTAGTTACGATTAGTAGCCTATAGTTTCCCACTGCTGGGCAAAGGCCTCCCTCATATCTTTCCAGACACTTTAAGTCAAGAGTGAATAGGTTACTTTTAGGCAATCGTGCTCCATCTTCGACCACATCGTCGCTTACCATCAGGTGAGATAGTGGTCAAACGCGTATCTATCAAGAACAAAAAAAAACACTCTTTTCTTGCGCAACCTCGAACCAACTTTCATGGTGCGCGTCCAGCATGTGTATTCGCTAACTCAGTTGACATCAATTTTATACCTAAGCACTTTGCAGTACATTGCTGCTTTGCTCGGTGGACATCGATTATACTGTCCACTCTACACTAATGTCAAAGCAGCCATGTACACTGCACAATGCTTCAAGTTGATGTCAACTGAGTTAGCGAATAACCCTGCAGACCATCTCGCTACCGCTTTCTGGGCCGGCGTCGGCAACGCCGTCCATCCTCTGGCACTTCTTGTGTAAGGACTTATAGCCCAGAGGTTATCATGCATGCGGCCGACGTGACCCATCCAATCCCATTTGAGCTCGGCAGCTTTACTGGGTTCCTTACCCGAAGGGTCCAAACGGAGCCCTACTGCTGTCACTCATATGTCCGTCTGTCAGTCTGTCAGTTTGTCCGTCTGTCAGTCTGTCAGTCTGTCAGTCTGTCAGTCTGTCAGTCTGTCAGTCTGTCAGTCTGTCAGTCTGTCAGTCTGTCAGTCTGTCAGTCTGTCAGTCTGTCAGTCTGTCAGTCTGTCAGTCTGTCAGTCTGTCAGTCTGTCAGTCTGTCAGTCTGTCAGTCTGTCAGTCTGTCAGTCTGTCAGTCTGTCAGTCTGTCAGTCTGTCAGTCTGTCAGTCTGTCAGTCTGTCAGTCTGTCAGTCTGTCAGTCTGTCAGTTTATCAGTCTATCAGTCTGTCAATTTTTTTAATTTCCCATTGACCTTGAAATTTGGTGTTTTACTAACAAATACCTAAATATTGATTTCCCTCATACAGTACGGAACCCTAAAGGTGCGAAGTCCGACACGCACTTGGCCGGTTTTTGCGTGAACAACGGAAACCGTAGACGTAGGTCTACAGTTTTCGTTTATCACTAGTTACGTTTAACAAAAAATAATAAAAACTTAAACACGGTTAATTGTAAAATGACAAAAAAATGGAGTATCTTTTTAACAATTTCAACTGGTAAAAGAGATGGAATGGAAATATTGTTTCAACAACTGAACGATGACACTTAAGTAAAAAACTAAATTGGAAGAATTCAAACGAGACCTTAGTTATTGTGAACTATAGGGACTGCTAATTTGGTACCTACTACTCGTACCTACCTACCTTTAAGTTTTGGCCAAGACAAACAACACGTTAAAAAACTGATTCTGTTGGCTGAGCTTGTACACACAAGGTCAGTTAAACCAGAGAAGACAAACATCCGAAGCAAGTGTAACCTAAGCTTCCTTCTAGCAAATCGATCCATGTGCGGTGTAGCGTAAATGGCACATAGCCTAAGAATCGCCGCAGCTCAAATGGTTGTTGGGGCCGAATAATTCTTGAGCACGTGGCGACCGTGATTAACTAACACCTGAACATAATGTGAGCCCACAAGGTGGACTGACAACTAGCAGGTGTATTTGCTAACTCAGTTGACATTAATTTGATAGGCACTATGCAGTACATTGCTCGGTGGACATCGACTACGTAGTACATTTTTGTTTCCCTCTGAGTTAGCGAATAGGCCTGCTGGTGAGGGAATCTGATGGAAGCGAGACGCATAGGACTGGTCGTTGTGGCGATACTCGGGGGTGGCCTATGTCCAGCAGTGGACGTCTTCCGGCTGAAATGATGATGATGATGATAACAATGCCTAAAAATTTGAAAGGTTACAGGCTTTCTAACACACTCAGATTATTATTACTCCCAGGTAACCGTAAATTCTCAATCAGTACGCGATTACCATTAAAATCGCTATAAAAGCTTAATTCTCAGTAAAAATCAAGTTATTGCAATTATCCACTTATCTTTGGTCATTGTACTAATATCTGTTATATGACAGGTTTCCAACTAATGGCTTGAAAGTTGCCAATATAGGAAAGACAAATTGCCCCATAAATCGTCGGGAACATCGAAGGTGTTGCCAGTTTGCCTTTTATGGGGAAAATTACATGATGGTTGTTTTTTCTGATGGAGCTACAATGTTATGAGTGTTCGACAAGGGATATTTCTTGCTCAACAGTACATTGGTACGTACATGTTTTTTTTGAAGTTTCATGATCCGTCGGCTTGTGTTTGGTTTGAAATTATCTTGAAATATATTAATTAGATTTGTGTATGCTTAATGCAAGCAAACAGCAATTTTTAAGGGACAGTTGGGGTGACTTTAGATTCTTACAACAATAAAATAACCCGCCAAGTGCGTGTCGGACTTCGTACAATTAGGGTTCCGTACCAAATGTATTTTTGACTATTTGTTTGACTTTGGATCAACAAGAAGCTTATACTGTGAAATTTTGATAACTGTAGCTGTAACCGTTTGGCTGTAAAACCTATGTGAAAGACGGACACGTGAGTGACAGCAATAGGGCTCCGTTTGGACCCTATCGAGTACGGAACCCTAAAAAGCAGTAAGACTGAGTATTTGATAATTTTCCTTGACGTAATCTTACCAATAACATTGTACAAGAATAAAACAATACTACCCGGTAACAATGTAGGAGCATTACGTTAGAATAACGTAGCGAGAAATATTCCTTACTCTGTTCCTAGTTCTTATTGCAGTTTGAGAATTTATAGACGGGCTCAGCTAAAACTGTGAGATTTCTGTTCTTTTTTGCGAGGAAGAATAAAACAGTATGAATTGAAAG
Organism: Polia nebulosa; assembly: GCA_951329385.1. Classification (NCBI taxonomy): domain Eukaryota; kingdom Metazoa; phylum Arthropoda; class Insecta; order Lepidoptera; family Noctuidae; genus Polia; species Polia nebulosa. The sequence continues at coordinate 7,206,286 of OX589609.1, forward strand.
AAAATACTTAACTCAAATGTACTACATATTATTTTACAAGCCGTTTCGGTCCGTTTGGACCCTTCGGGTACAGAACCCTAATAACTGATTCTGAATTATGTGCTGCAAATATTTCAGCAGCAAAAGTTAAGCGAAAAAGTTGTTGAAAAAAATGGGTTACCATCAATATCTCACTACAACATTAAAGCGTAAACCACTAGGTAAACGTAACGCAATAAAAAAAGAAAAGAATCTCCCACATAATATTATTATACCTCATAAATAATAACTTCAAAAAAACGTAAAACTATTTCAGCCGTCCCCATTAGAGTATTACGAAAGCGTAATAACCGGGACGGGACGAATTGGTACGAACTAGTACGAATTACGCGCCAGTTAGAAAAATGTCAACCACATTATAATTTTATTGCATGTTTACGATATTTTTTTTTTCTCGCTATAAGCTGTCGTGTGCAAAAAGTTTGTGTTTTTTGTTCCAGGGTTATTTATTTATTTTTATTTAATCATTTATGTACCCACAGAGACACAGTAACAATAGACATAATTATAAATATAGTACAAAGGAACTGCGAAATTTCTACCAGCAGACCTGCGATATGAGAAGTGAGAAAGATATGTAGACAAAAGTGTGTAAGAAACAGAAAAAAGAATACGAGATGTCCTATACTAAGGTATCAAATAAACCTACACATATATTGTAAATATATATATATATACTTAAATAAATATATACCTAATACTGTAAATAGATACATGACATACATATATATAAAATAGAAAGGAAAGGTAGTGCTCTTTAACACGATTTTTGAAGAGAGAAATTGACTTCAAATCTCGAATACTAGGCGGAAGCGAGTTCCACAATCTTACTGCATGGACAGAGAAAGAGTAGGAATAGTAACTGGATTTATGAGGATGGGTTTTGAGGAGGGATCTAAGGTGAGATCTGCACGGCGCGTCACCAGGGCGAGCGTAGGAAAGGGTTACCTATGTTTCGACATGCATATGCTAGAGTTTTTCGGCTACCGACAAAGTCGAGGGACAACGGTCAGAGAGGTCTTAGTCCACACAGTCAGATGGTCGGACCAAATCCGCTCTCTCTACCTGGGGTCACGGATAAATTCGTAATAGAGTTCCCGCCGCCCTTGGCACTCAGGCACCTGAAGGAACAGCGGAAGAAGTCATTGCATGATTTCCCACCCCCAAAAAAGAAATAAAAAATCCGCTCTCCGAACACTAAGCTTCATGATGCGCTCCACGATGCCTAAGATAGGAACAGCTGGCGCATCATCATCAAGACAAAGATTACTACATGTTCAGGGGATCACGACCTGCCCGGGGGTTGAGGATAAATTCGAAAGAGTTACCTCGCCCCTGGGCATTCAGGGCAGGGAGGAATAGGGGTGGGTCAGTAAGAGTCCACACGACACGCCCTCCCGCTCCACCCAGAGCGGGAGAAGTCATTGGATGATTTCCCACCTCACAAAAAAAAAAAAAGGGTATCACGACCCTCAGCAATGAGGAAACCTTGCTAGGAGGAAGATGTTTCGACATTATTGATTAGGAAGAAGTAGAGGCACCCGTAAAACACTTAATAATCATACCTACCTATTTTTAGGGTTCCGTACCCAAAGGGTAAAACGGGAACCCTATTACTAAGACTCCGCTGTCCGTCCGTCTATCCGTCTGTCACCAGGCAGTTGAAATTATCACAGATGATGTATTTCTGTTGCCGCTATAACAAGAAATACTAAAAAAAACAGAATAAAATAAATATTTAAGGGGGGTCCCATAAAACAGACATGATTTTTTTTGCCGTTTTTAACCGACTTCGAAAAAGGAGGAGGTTCTATGTTCGACTGTATGTATTTTTTTTATATGTATGTCCACCGATTTCTCCGTAAATTGTGACTGATTTTGAAAATTTTATCGAAATAACTTCAGCGCTTTTTGAAAAACTGCACAAAAACGAAAAATACGTATACTTAGATGACGTTTTGGTTTACTCCAATTACGAGTATGTTTAAATTCCACGTTCCATATTATTGGGATTTTTAGTTCTGGTTCAACTAAAAAACTTTTTTACAAAAAAAACAACCGATATCCAAAAAATAAAATACACTAAAAATTTAAAATAACTTTAATTTCGGAAGTCGGTGTCAAAAAACGAAGAAATAAAATTCAAACACCGACCGCCGAAACTAAAGTTATTTTTTAATTTTTAGTGTATTTTCTATTTTGAAGTCAGTTTTTTCCGACTCGCACTTGGCTGGTTTTTTTATTATCCTACTTTGATCTAATTTCCGTATGCCAAGGCCAACCAAAGCACTCGCTTCCCCGCATTTCGCAAGTAAAAATCGTGCGTAAATCATGAAAAACATAAATAATCATCAATTTCTGCAATGGCCCGACGACCGTTTATTTTGAAGATCAAAGGAATGTTTTGCTTCTTGCTCAAATTCCAATATTTTATGTTGGTACCAATATTCCATTTTTTTTTTTCATCTTTTTTGGAGGGGGATGAAAGGCATGTGACTAAAAGACTGATTAATATAATATTTTATTAATGATGGATGGAGAGGGAGTGTCTGGCCAAAAAAAAGATGAATTGTTTGTGAGAGGAACTACATATTTTGAAGCCTTCGGGGCTTCAAGGGTTTAGGAGTTTTTAACCGACTTTCGAAAAAGGAGGAGGTTCCATGTTCGACTGTATTTTCTATATATTATAATGTACTCTGTGGACTGTATGTACGAGTATGTTTTTTTTTTTATGTATATCCGCCGATTTCTACATCAGTTATGGACCGATTTCCAAAATTATTTTTTTATCGGAAAGAATATACTCCCAAGGTATAAATTTTATCGAAATTGCTTCAGCCCTTTTTGAGAAACTGAACAAAAACGAAAAATACGTATACCTCGATGACGTTTTGGTGTTCTCCAAATGTTTACATTCCACGTTCCATGTTATTTGTGTTTTTAGTTCTGGGGTATAACAACTAAAAAGTGAAAAAAAAAATACAAAAAAAACAACCGACTTCGAAAAAAAAAATACACTAAAAATTAAAAAATAACTTTAATTTCGGAAGTCAAATAACGAAAAAGGAAAATACAAACACCGACTTCCGAAATTAAAGTTATTTTTAAATTTTTAGTGTATTTTTTTTTTGGAAGTCGGTTGTTTTCTTTTGTAAAAAAGTTTTTTTAGAGTTCACTCTCCAGCGAGAGGTACGTTGAATGCGTGTATGAAATTAAAGACTGGTACGGCACTGTCAAACTGTTATATTTTTAACGAACACAAACATACGCCCTCTTTGACGGGCTACAAATAAAAATAGGAAATAGTAAATTGTTTTGGGAGTAATTCCAGATTACTCCCAAAACAATCTACTATTTCCTATTTTTTCTTATTGTTTGAATTACTTTTCGAATATCGAACAGTCTAACCGGCCATAATCCACGATTGACAGCCAGGACCAACGGCTTAACGTGGTTTCCGAGGCATGGAGGAGTCTTGGTATGTAAAGATGGTCACCCATCCATGGACCAACCCCGGGAAGCGTAGCTAAACCTGATGGATCGACCTGTGCGGCTGTTATTACTTTAGCCACGAGCTCCTCCTTTGATTTTGACTATATGGCACATAAAAAAATACATATCTTAGACTGGCAGCCAGTTTACAATTTTTTTTTTGTTAACTGGCTCCCAGTCTAAGAGACGTTTTTCTGTCCACAACTGCAAGCCTCATTATTTTTAAATGGCGCCTAGATTTAAATAAACACGACCGGCAATCTTTTCTGTATCAGATTGGGGAAGCATTTAATTGCTGAAATAAACATGGTGGTTATTGGAACCACGAAATACGATAGAGTTGGTTTAACGCGTCAAGTCCCTCATTAGTAGACACAATTAAAAACCTATTGTTGGTGGCGACGCAAGGGCCTGACGCGAAAACTGTTTAGTGGATATATGGACATTTTGACATTTACCTAAACATTCAGTCAGTGTGATTAAGTTACTTTTAGGCAAGCGTGTATCCACCGTTGACCACATCATCGCTTACCATCAGGTGAGATAGTGGTCAAGCGCGAACCTATTCAAGAAAAAAAAAAACTTGACAGAGAACTTTGTCAAACTGTGAGATAGGTTTGCTCTTGACTCTAGTCTAGGTCAGAGGTGACAGAGACAGAGTCGACGATGGAGCGAGCTTACCCAGAAGAAGTTCACTATAACTTTGAAGAGAGTAGGGTTGTATGCGTTCGGAAACACAGACGCAGCTAGATAAAAAAAAAGGTGTTATTACAGCTGCCCAGGGGTCGTGGATAAATTCGAAACAGAGTAACCGCTCCCCTGGGCACTCAGGCAGGGCAAGAACAGGGGTGGGTTTTAGTCAGTAAGAGTCTGACACGCCCTCCCGCTCCACCCAGAGTGGGAGAAGTCATTGGATGATTTCCCAACCCTTAAAAAAAAAGCCAGATAAAAAAATTGGTAGAGAGTTCCTTTGCTGTACGCATTATGAAAGACGTTTGGAAACGCTTAGTGCGAATTGGCGGAATAGCAAGAAGGTAGGGATGACACTTGCTTTGTGTCTGGAAGTCTGATGGTAGAAGGGGCCCGGTGAGATGAGGTCGTGGAGTTCTTAGGCACATTCTCTGAAGTACATTCTGTAGAAGACCAACAAGCAGGCAACCTTGTGGCGATTTATTGGATTAATGAGTGGTTTGGAAAATGCATATTTTTCCATTTCATTTTTATATGTCTGCGGCAAAATGACAAGGGTTGGGTGGGACACCATCAGGTTAGTTGGAGCGATGACCTTCGCAGGATAGCTGGTAGCAGCTCGATGGGATTTGCCAAAAATCGAAAAAAATTGTGTGTGTTTGGAATCGCTTCTGTCCAGTGGTCAGGCAGTGGACAAAGTACTGATGATTTGTTTATGAAAAATACTGCAATCGAACAATCTTGTGATCTTAATTTAAGACTTTGATTGTATTTTTTTTGTTTTGATTGATTTGCGCCTGTATCGTGGATGCGTTCACAAACATGTTAACTCACATACAGCATACACCCAGGCCCGTAACAACTATCTGTAGGCCAGTAGGCCATACAATTTGTTCCGTGTGGGGATCGAACCTGCGACACGCAGCGCAGCAGCCGAACGCTCAACCACTGCGCCAATCTTGTCGTCGGTTATTCTGCGCATATTTATAATTTGTAACACCATAGGAATACCTTGCAAGCTTCCTGCGCGACAGGCTTAGCTTAGTTCAGGAAGTCTTTGAAATATATTTTATGTTAAATTTTCAATGAAAATAAAACGTTCTGGTAACAAACTCGGTAACATTTATTCTCTTTTAATAAATTTATTCTTATTATTCTTTCAGTGCATTTGGAAGTACTTACAGTAAAATACCAATAAAAATCAATGTAAAGCTAATTAACGTACCAGAGTCGCATACCACTCAAAAATGTTGAACCAAATAGCTACATGAAAATATTCACATTCGTACAACAAAATACTCCGTAGCAAATATTCCAATTTGCAAACAGTACCTAGATTCGCCCTACATACCTACAGAATCCCTGAATTCCGAGTATGACGGGCGGTAACTGAGAGCGAATCAATACGGTTGCTAGGTGTCCTAAACTTGCATATGTGTGTAAATATCATAGAGTAAAGAACGCACTAGTCGCTACAGAGACGTATTTGCTTGTAATTGGTGTCCGACCAAAACACGATATTTAACCGAATCCGAATGTTATATCCTTACAGTTCAAAACAACAACAAAACAATAACAAACAACAACAACAAACAAACACAAACAACAACTCAAACGGTAACAGAAAAATTAGCAAAAATTAAAAAAAAATCGGCCAATAGCGAGTCGGAACCGCGCGCAAAGGGTTCCGAACAAATCACATTTTTTCAGGTTTAAACTACATATAGGTACTTCTTATAGGTTTTCCTGTAATCTATAAGTATAGAACTACATTATGTATTTTTTTCAAAATTTTGGGTCGGGTGGTTTCGAGGATAAGGGAGCCCGGGGAGGAATGGTCATTTTTCATCTATTTTCTCAAATAACTTTGACATATATATTAAAAATATATATTTGGAATCCGTACAAAAAGCTCTTTCATTTGATTTCACATTACAGTTTAATTATTTTATTTTCTGTTGTGCACCCCCAAAGTTACCCCCATATTCAATATTTACGTTACACGTTCGTGTTTGGGTCACAGATATTCATGTGTGTACCAAATTTCAACTCAATCGGTCGAGTAGATTCGGAATAAATTGGCCGTGACAGACGGATGGACAAACAGACAGACGCATGAGTGATCCTATATGGGTACCGTTTTTACATTCGAAACCCTAAAAATGACTTGCTAAAATTATCAGTCTATTGAAAATTGTAAAACTTTCATGAAATACTAAATAAGTTAATAAAATGAAGATTACAAACTACGAGTATACAAGGACGAACGACCGACTTGGCCGCAAAATGAGGTTTTTCTGAAATAACGTTCCTATATGCTAAGAGTTACAACCCCCAGATTGTAAATATCAGAAAGCACAGAATCCGGTAGAAACCTGTCCACACTATTGTGTTTTTAACATTATTCAAATTGTCGTCAATGTCATGTTTACAAGTCTGCCTAACCTTTTCCCAACTATCTTGGGGTCGGCTTCCAGTCTAACCAGATGCAGCTGAATACTAGTATTTTACATGGAGCGACTGCCTTTCTGACCTCCACAAAAAAGTTACTGGGTAATACGATACCCTTTGGTAAGACTGGTTGTCAGACTTTCGGGCTTCTGACGACCCGTAACGACTGTCAAAGATCCACGATTGACAACCGGGACCAACGGCTTAACGTGCTTTCCGAGGCACGGAGGGGTCTCGGTATGTAAAGATCGGGTGATTCGTCTGTCCGATTTAGAAATCTAATTTAGTCTAGTGTGATCACTAGCTTCCAACTTCCTACTTAGATTGTTCCTAAATTGGTTTCCTAGAAATTGGATAGTGTAATAAGCGCTTTTCTGCCCGCTACAATTTACGATGTACTGTGGCCGCCTAATTGCGCTCACCACAGAACCCGCACCCGCTCTAGTCACCGCGCGTTCACTCTGGACAAACCGTAGCTCAGTGACCACCAAGGCGTCTCCGCGCTCTGTGGTAAACTGCACACACGCATACACTTTGATGAATGTTATACAGCTCAATTATTCAGAGAACTAGGATGCACCGGAAAGTGCGTTTTATTACATTGTGATGAGGGTTGGATTTTGATTGATGAGGTTATGATGCAATTATTTGTATGTTATCGTCAACACGCTGTCCCTTTCTAGGATAGATAGAGTTCTCCTGTTACTTATAATTATGTAACTTAGAGACTCTTTGGTGCATGTCAAGTTTTAACGAATTTATTAAGCTTTGATGGGTGACCGTACTTAACACAATAAAAACTTTACCTTGTCTTGGGAAACGCGTTACGCCGCGCGCCGTCTGCTGTCATAAAATAACTGCGCGTCGCCAGTCTGGCACAACTCGTCACTAGTATGTCGGTGAGGCTAACCCAGTAGATTTTCCCCCACCAAAAATCGCTCAAGACGACTAAAGAAGTGTTCACTTCAATAACTTTGACAGCCTTGTTACACATTTAAAGAATACTCTTTCTCCGAAGAGGCTGACAACTGACAGAGCCTGCTATTGTTACCATATCAGGTAGTGGTTTCTAGTAAAGGACTCGATACAGGGAATACGAAACAGAGTTACCGCGCCCCTGGGCACCCAGGGCACGGAAGGAACAGGGTTGGGTTTTAGTCAGTAAGAGTCTGACACGCTCTCCCGCTCCACCCAGAGCGGGATAATTCATAGGATGATTTCCCAACCTAAAAAAAAAAAAGAACGGTCCGGTCATCGAAATTAAGCAACGCTTGCCAAGGTCGTTCCATGGATGGGTGACTATCCATTAGTATATCGAGACGCCTCTGTGCCTCAGAGAGCATAGCTGTCATTTGAACATCTATGACAGTCGTTACAAGTAGTCAGAAACCGGAAAATCTGATTCCAGTCTTGCCAAGGGGTCTCGTGTTACCCAGTTACTCGTGGGTTGTGGAGATCAAGTAGGGAGTCGCTCCATGTAAAATACTTGTTTTCAGCTGTGCCCATATAGACTGGAAGCCGACACTAACATAGATAGGAAAAAGCAGAGTTTATCGGAAAGCACATTTCTATGGGCAACGCAGTATTTGTAAATTTAATATTAAAGAAATATTAAATAACAAAACAAAACTTTACATCTCCCATACTAATTTTGATCAGTTTTTTTTTTCTGGGAAATCTTTCAATGACATCTGCCGCTCTTGATGGAGCCGGAAAGCGTGTCAGACTCTTCCTGACTAAAACGCACCCCTGTTCCATCAATGCCCGAGTGCCCAGGGGAGCGGTAACTCTGTTACGAATTTATCCGCTGAGGATAACTTTTGGGGAGTGTGCCACGCAATTGCATAATTTGATTCCGCCATACCCGCTCCATCATCGGACCATGGTAGACATCCCATCCATCCGCACAAAACGTTTTGAGAACACATTCATTGTGCGTACAGCCAGAGAGTGGAATTCTCTGCCGGAGTCTGTGTTTCCTGATAGCTACAACCTAGGAGTCTTTAAGTCAAGAGTGAATAGGTTACTTCTAGGCAAGCGTGCTCCATCTTCGACCACATCATCGCTTACCATTAGGTGAGATAGTGGTCAAACGCGTGCCTAACAACAATAAAAAAAGAACTTTTCACGGTAAGTAAATAACGGGAATTTTTCGTTGGGAATTGACTATACAATGGCTTCCATGAAGAAACTTGTTGTTTCCTATGGAGAGAAGTACTCGTAGTATCCAAAACATGACAACCCATTTCGTTACATCCTTTATAGAAAGTAGAAATGAAAAAAGACCATACTAATAGAGCAAATCCCAGCTACTGGAAATAATTAAACAAAATAAAACTTTTCTAGAAACGCAAATACGGTGAAGAGCACCAGAGCTCTATCAAGGGTATTACATTATTCCAATAATACCGATTCCCTAGTAACGTTTATTCCAGTAACGAGAAAATCTGATCGATACAGTTCGTGGGATGTTCGCTGCAACGCGACGGACGGTTCGCTGTAGTATCAATAGAATGGTCAACTGTTGACCCAACTGTTTGGTTCAAGGGATTTATGTCAGTTGGGTAGGTGCACTCCTTCTCCTGTTCCTATTTGTTACAACGGATGGTAGATTTGACATGTCGTTGTTGATGGACTGTGCGAGAGATTAAATGGCTAGAAAATATGAGGTGACTAATGAAGTTAGGAATGGAATAAGACAAATAAATTGGGATAAGAACGAGAGAATTATGGTGAGTTTTTACCAGACTGCCCTAGAAGAGGCGTAATGTTTTAAGACTATGTATGTATGTTTGTAGGTCTATTTCTTTGGCATCGCCTGAAACCTAAACGATTGGGTGTATTTAAACAAATAAGGTATCATCGCCTTAGTAACATAGGCTATTTGGATATTGAAAAAGCATTAATGATATTTTTTTTAAAGCGGCCGTCATTATGTGTTGCATTTTTTATTGTGGCATAGTCACGTGGGGTATCCAAATAAAGAGCTCGAGGAGCCAATTTCAAAAATATAACTCACTGAAATAAATGCCACAAACTGTATGAGACTGCTAGAATCTGCGGCGGCGACTGGGGGCGTGAGGGCCACTCCGTTGAGTCTCCCTCACCCGTTCCGCCTCCTGATTCCCGAGCATTACTGCTTCGCAGGAGGGGACTGCTTCCCATTCCCTCTCGCTCCGTACCATGGCCTGCACCAGGGCCGGGCGCGAGAGGTGCTGCCGCCTATCCCATCCACGAGGACACAGCGGTGCTCTACCGTATGCTCCATATGTGACACCCGGGCATTTCCTCCCGCCTTATCCGACACAGGAACCTCTCGAAACAACCGTGTCCAGTGAGGACCTGTGTCAGGCGGAAGGTGAGGACGCTGTGGCGCCTCTCCAGCCACTCCTCAAACAGGGGCACTACTGCCGCAATGGTGGCGTGCCCAGCGCTAGGTTCCGACAGCCGCTCTCTTCATATATGTCACCATGAGATCCTACCGGAGCTCCGCCCACCGAGCCGCGAGGTGTCGTGGCAGCGGCGTTTCCCCGGCGTGCTGCCTCCTCGCGCCACTCCCAGAGGAGCGCGAGGACCTTGGCCTCCAGATCCCATGGCGACAGTGCGGCAAGGAGGCTCGCCGCCTCACCGGAGACCGTGCGGTATCCCCGGACCTACTGGATAGCCATGAGCCTTTGGGACGCGCTCAACCGGCGAGCTGGTCGCTGCCTCAAGGAGCGCGCCCACACCGGTGCCCTATAAAGGGCCATGGACTGCACGACCCCTGCGTAGAGCCTACGGCAGGAGGCGTTTGGACGTCTTTTAGGTACCTTACGGCTGAATTCATAACTTTTTCAGTTTCAGTTCTTCATAATGTTCAATGTTCAGATACACTCAGGTGGTTTTGTGAAGATGAGCTACTAGATTTACATTTAACACTTCGGTCGATTTGCATAGTTCCAAAAGGAATTCCAATTTAAACATTTTGTCTGCAATATCTCGTTACAATTTATACGTCTTAAGATCCATCTTAAATCTCTCAACCACATATTTGTTAACCTACGCCCTAACAATACCTACTATACTAGTAATAGTTTACTGGTATACCTAGATACCTAACAAAGGCAGCGTCCAATCAAATCACACCAATTTCTAGGAATGCATCGGAGTTTACCTACATAACCCAGAAACTGAGACAAGCGGAGCGATCGTGGTACGCCACTGACCTGATTCACCGATGAATCACACGTTTAGGCTGGTTGCTAACGAGATTTCATCTGTTATTGAGAGTAAAGATTTTTAGGTGATATTTCTTTGGTATCAATGTATATACGAAGCAACTCAATAATCTACTGATAAATAAGACATAACTACACAATAAATGAATACCTGTCAGATACAAATTTGTATGTATGACAATAATACATGTAATTATGCTGAAAACTATAGTACGATTTATTTATTTTTTTTTTTTCATTATTGTACTCTGACGTTACTTACTGTTTTTTTTTATGTCATTGTATATAGCATTATTTTGTATTTATTATGCATGTTGCAACGTATTAATTTGCATGTTTGACATTTTATAATTTTTTAATGTGAATTTATGACATTTTATTGGGTATTAATTGGAATTTATGACATTTTATAAGGTTTTAATTGTAACTTAAGCTTTAATTGTAACTTTTTTTTTTGCTATTGCTTAAGTTTTAATTGTAACTTAAAGCCCTTTTGGTAGGCGGTATGTTCGGTTAAAAACTGTCGCATATAGCTATCTATATATTCATGTGTTTAAGTTACTCATTCGTTAGCAGTGTCCAATAGATCTTTGCATAAACCACATGTCGTTTCATTCAAAAATATCTAACAAGCAAACTTCAACCTTAACTCCTTAACATCCTTGGAATTTATGATATAATTTTTATTTGGCACGCCAGGTATCATTAGATTGGTCTTGACCGCCAAAATGACATAGGCTATATGAATATTGAAAAAAAAAACAAAAAAAAAAACATACTTACAGTCGAACATAGAACCTCCTCCTTTTTCGAAAGTCGGTTAAAAACGGCGACGGCCATTAGGTAAGTGTGGTTGTTTTTTTTTCATGACAATCATGTGGGGTATGAAAATAAAGGGCTAGAGAAAGCTATTTCAAAAACATGACTCACTAAAATGTAGGAAATAAAAAATTGAAATTTTTCAAAAAAACCGGCCTCAAAAATATCTAAAAAGATCCAAACATGGCAGTGTCGATGCATTTAAGAAAAGAAAAAAGAAAAAAGAAATCTTTCTTTCTTTTTTCTATCTATAAAATGATAAAAAACAACTCAATACTTTTTTTCGGTAATATTTGGCGGTTCCTGTTATATCACTTTGGTTTGCTTTATGTGGTAATTATTTTTATTTCAGGAGTGGTAGAAAAAGGTGTCCTTGGAAATATTCGAAAAATAAAGCTATTTTCTATGAGCTTAATCTATAAAGGAACAATGTGCACGTACATTTGTGCAATTGTTTCTTTAAGAATACTTCAAAGTATTTTTGACGCAGAAAGAGAGTTAGTGCGATAAAAAGCGCTCGTTGTACGCAAGCCTTACTGGACTTTGGATTGCAAAACTAATGTTATGAAACTATAGTTTGACAACACAAAACTTTATTATCACTTGAAGCCTGTCCAACTGTGAAAACTGTTCTGTTTACTAAACAAGCTGTTTTAATATTAAAGATGAGGCGCGAAGAGTGAGTATTAAACTTTGCTGACTTGCGAACATTTTCAATATTGTTTATTTGTTTGAGTAGGTATGTAATCTCTGGAAGTCCAGTTCCATTTATAATAATAACTGGTGACCCGCCCCAGCTTCGCACTGGTACAAATTATACACCTAAACATTTCTCATGAATCACTGTATATATTGGTGAAAATTGCATGAAAATCCGTTTAGTAGTTTTTGAGTTTATCGTGAACATGCAGACAGACAGACGCGATGCGGCGGGAGACTTTGTTTTAAAATATGTTTTGATTCTTTCACTGATAGTAAATCATAGGTGCCACCACCACCACCGCTAAGCACCAGAGGTTACTTTTCATCATCATCATGATCATTTCAGCCGAAAGACGTCCACTGCTGGACATAGGCCTCCCCCAAGTATTGTCACAACGACCGGTCCTGTGCGTCTCGCATCCTTCGGATTCCTGCGACCGTCACCAGGTCTTGGTCCACCTCGTGGGAGGTTGTTCAATGTTGCGACTTCCGGTTACTTTTACTCTTGAAAAAATGCGCGGTTCTTGTGACAATGGCTAATCTTTATGTGTCTAGCTTTTCTTGTGAGAAAAAATGTATGTCTTGTTATAAAAAAAAACTCACTACCTAACACTTTCCCCGACCTGGAAATCAAACTCAGCACCAATTGGTGCAGAGTTACACTAAATTCCGTAGTGCACATAAAACAATTCTCAAATAAACACATGAACTATAATGTTGTGCTTTGACCTACAACATTACACGTGTCTACAAGTGGGCTACGAACTAATAAATGTACAGTCATGAGAACAAATATGTGTCAATGGCGCAAAATTCAAAAGCAATTTTTTACTATAGTATTGACTAGCTTCTGCCTGCGGCTTCGCTCGCGTAGTATAAGTAGCTATTCCCTCCCCCCCCCCCCCGCCGTTATACACTTTCAACCCCTTTTTCACCCCCTTAAGGATTCTTAGTGGATACCTAATCTTCACATAGAAACACAACCTCCAAATTTAATGGCGACCTGATATTTATTTATTCGATGCAACAAGAAAGGTCAACACATCACACGAAAGCACTGGTGGCGGTCTCCCACGCCCGTCCCTGGTTCAGGCCATGGTACGGAGCGAGACGGAATGGGAAGCAGTCTCCGCCTTCTGCAAAGCAGTAATGCTCGCGAAGGCGGAGGCAGGACGTGTGAGGGAAGCTCAACGGAGGGGCCCTCACGGCCTCGGCCGCTACCACCGCAGGACAGGTACTGGGTGTAGAACGTTGCGAGACGATCTCCGGCCACCGTAGACCCGGGCCTGCGGACAGCGAGCAGTGGGTAGCTCGCCGTCCGATCAGCAACAGGCCCGTGAGTCGACGGCGCGTAGTGTTCCACGCGCGCCTTAAAGATATGAGTGTCAGCCACCACTGACGGGGCCGATCGTGGCCGGTGCCTGCATGCCTAGGGGTAGCGGATAAATTCTTAAAATGAGTTACCGCACCCCTGGGCACTCAGGCAGGGAAGGAACAGGGGTGGGTTTTAGTCAGTAGGAGTCTGACACGCCCTCCCGCTCCACTCAGAGCGGGAGAAGTCATTCGACAATTTCCCATCCCACTAAAAAAAAATATCACACGAAAGCACAGTTACTTAAATAATACGAGTAAATAATGAAGGAAAAGCTTTTTTCCCCAAGTTTTAAGTCGTTACTATTCGAGGAAAATACTAATGTATTTTGCGTTAGTGCAAGGTATTTATGCCACTGACTGTACCGAGTGTGTTGTATCGGAAATATGTTCTAACTAGCGAGGGGGCGGGGTAATTCCTTAGCAACTGTTTTAGTTTGGAGAACTTTGCCAAGGTAAGATCATTGCCAATGTCGACGTTATCAAAGTCATATATTGCCTAGGAATCTGAAGTAACAGACCCATAGATAAATGAAGCCAAGCTTTTGGATACTGTATGGTGGTGGCCCAGTGGTAACGGCCAAGTTGTAGGTCATGAGTTCAAACCCAGGCAGGAGAACAAAAACAAAACAAACAAAAAACATCGTGAGGAAACCGGCATGTCCTAGAACCAACAATTCGAAGACATGTGACATCAACCCGTATTAGGCCCGCGTAGTGGATTAGGGCCCACATCCTCTCACAGAGAGGAGACCTATGCCCCAGCAGTGGGGACATTAAAAAGCTAATGATGATGATGATGATGATAGTTCTAATTGTCACATTATAACCTTCTGATCCACATTTTTTACAACCACATTCCTCTTGAAGGTAACATCCTTCACGCTACTCAAAATAAAAAAAAACTTTAGAGTCGAGGAAGGAGTTAGTTGAGGAGTTTAGTTATAGCAAAGAAAATACTGAAAGTATGTCAAGCTGCCACACGTCATTTTTTTTTTCACAATTAGGTAATAGGCACACGTGTGACTGTCTCACCTGATGGTAAGCGATGATGTGGTCGACATTGGAGCACTTGCCTAGAAGTAACCTATTCACTCTTGACATAAAGACTCCAGGTTGCAGCTATCAGGAATTAGATCCCGTCAGGGAATTTCAATTCTTAGCCGTACCCACAATGAACGTGTTCCCAAAACGTTTTATGTATGTAGGTGGGATGTCCACTATGTACCATGTGTGTGTTTATAAATATCAACTTAATGTATAGCCCTTGAGAGGTCAAAATTCAACAGTTCTTCTGTTGACTGCAAGTGTGCTGAAAACTGGCGGCATTGCCACGTTGTATGGGAATACCTAACCTCTGGCCGAGGTAAAAGTAGGGTTGCCAACCGTACCTACTCTAAAATAGAGTATTGAACTCTATTTCATTTAGGTGTACTTTATCATCTGTAATTGTAATAGAGTACGCTAAAATACCCTGTTTGTACACAATGTTTACTATACTAATACCAGTCATGCATACCCATTATCATAAACCAAAAATGTAATTGTTAACTGTAAATATTAAAAACCGTTCGAACGCCCATATCCCTCTCAGAGACAACTGTCAAACGCCCGCATCTGCCTCCTGCCCAAAGGATATTGAAATTATCAAAAAATTATCAACTTTAATAAATAAAGAATGTTTGGAGTCATACAATCCTTTTGAAAATGATGAAAAATTGTTGTGTTATGTGTTAAAAGTGTTATGTGCCGACAAAGGCACAAAAATACCTTTTAAAAATTATAGTAAATGTAGATAAGTACTCTTTTTTACAAGATGTTTGGTACTCTTTATTTACCCTCTCTGAAATCAGATATACTCTATTTTTTTTAAAAAAAGTTGACAACCCTACGTAAAAGCCACCCGTGGGTTACCCTTAATTAAAACATAATAATGACTGAAAAATAAAACCCTTTAAAAAATTTAAATAAATGTACCAACTCTTTTTAACAAGATGTTACTCTTTATTAACCCTCTCTGAAATCAAATATAGGTACTCTATTTCTTTTGAAAAAAGTTGGCAACCTTAGATAAAAGCCACTCTTGGGTTACTCTTAAAACATGATAATGACAGAGATATCGATTATTATGAAAGACTACTACTTCTAGCCCTAAAACAACATCACCTCAAGAAAGCCCTTGACCCAATTCAGAATGTCCTACATACATACCTGAATAACGCGCCCAAGACGACAGGCGTCTCATACAATGTGTTTTATTGTGTTTATATCGTTAAAAACAGCTACCTATACACAACATAGTTACTGTTATGTGTTCTAATAATGGCATGGAAGCTGTACTGTGCTCTCAAACCATCCAATGAAACTTTTATGTCGTATACAAGATTCATGGCATATTTTGTTGGATTGGTATCAAAGTTTATAACTGATAAAACTAAACTGACAGTTGCTAAGTGAATAGGGTATAAAATAAAAAAAGGCAAGTGCGAGTCGGACTCGCGCACGAAGGGCTCCGTACCATCCTACTATGAAAAAAAAAAAAAAAAAAAAAAAAAAAAAACTATCCTACTATATTATAAATGTGAATGTAAGTTTGTTTGTTACGCTTTCACGCTAAAACTACATAACCGATCATCATGAAACTTTGTACACATATTCTTGGAGGTATCATATGAGAACCATGTACGTTAATGTCTGGGATGAGCTATTAAGGAAAACAACACGCAGATTTGAGTGGACCTGTCCAGACAGTGCAAGCATTTGCAAGTTATCGTGAAGTTCAACTCAGAACTTTGAGGAACTCAACGAACCGATGAACAATACCAAAGTGTTAGCTTAGATATAGTGACTCGAATAATTAAGTTAAATAACAGGCAACTGAAAACTTCAATAGTCGCGCTACCTCATGTTCCTATCTTTGGCATCATGGAGCGCATTTTGAAGCTTGGTATTTAGCGTAGAGCGATTTTGGTTCGACCATCTGAGTGGTCTCTTTTTTTTTTTTTGGGGTGCTGTGAAATCATCCTATGACTTCTCCCGCTCTGGGTGGAGCGGGAGGGCGTGTCAGACTCTTACTGAATAAAACCCACCCCTGTTCCTTCCCTGCCTGAGTGCCCAGGGGCGAGGTAACTCTTTCGAATTTATCCTCAACCCCTAGGCAGGCATCGGCCATGACGGACCCCGTCATGAATGCTGACGCGCGTGGAACACTACGCGCCGTCGACTCTCGGGCCTGGTGCTGATCAGACGGCGAGTTACCCACTACTTGCCATTCGCAGGCCCGGGTATCTGAGTGGTCTACGATCTTTCGGACGTTTGCAGTGACAGTCGCTTAATTAGATTAAAACCATCATTGGTCTTTTGAGCCGACATGTTACTAACCGCACTTCTTACTACTTCAATTAGGGACCCCCTCAGCTTCGCACGGGTACAACTTATACATCTAAACCTTCCTCATGAATCTCTCTGTCTATTGGTGAAAACCGTTTTTGAGTTTACCGTGAACAAACAGACAAACAAACACCGCGGGAGACTTTGTTTTATAATATGTAGTGATACATCTAACCCTCTACTACTGTTTCTATCTACAGGTAGTTCAAAATAACTGGTGACTCAGTCTTATAAGATTTTCTAACTTTCCACCCAAACAAAGTCGCAGCCACAGTTAGCACCACTATAAAATCAAACGCGGGGAGTCCCACTGGTTTTATGTTCACGTGCACTTAGATCTCATAAAACATTATTATTTTTAGGGTTCTAAACGTCCGAGTGCAAAATCGGAACTTTTACTGGATCACTCGTGCGTCTTTCTATCTGTCCGCCTGTCACAGTCAATTTTCTCCGATTCTACTGGACCGATTCAGTTGAAAATTGGTGCACACGGTCGCGTATCGTAAATAAATTCTGAAAATTGGGTTAGTTTTGGGTGTTACCTAAATAAGCAAATTTAAAAAAAAAATTGTCAAACTGTACCGTACGGCATACCAAAACAAAAGGGCTTATTTTGAAGGGTTCAAATATATTTATTTCATAATTTAAAAATGAATAGTTTTAAAGTTATTTAATGAAACATCTGTTTTCTTATAACTTTAAATCTATTCATTTTTTTTTCATATGAAAAAAAAATCTCACCAAAAAGTCTCACCTTGTCTGCGAAACTACTGAGACTAAAATTTAAAAAAAATACGGAAAGTATATAATTTCTGTTTTTTTTTTAAAACATGTTAAAAATTTTCGTTAGGAACCCTTTGTGCGAATCCGACTCACACTTGGCCGGTTTTTATTCTTATAGGTGAAGTTGTAAACACGTTAACGGCTGATCGAACTAACAACCTGTCGAGTTACCACTCGTGTGATTTTCTGACATTTTCCGACGTTTAGAGAGCACTTGCAGTCCGATTTCGAAGTGCACTTAAGACGTTATTTTGAAAACTAGTGCTAGTGACTGCTCTACTTGTGAAAAGTATCTTAGATTCTAGAGTATTCGGGTAATTTTTCGTTTTATTGAAAACTTAAGGGCAGTTTTGTGAAAACCCACTAAAGATCTCACTTTTTCGGGGTTTTTAGGGTTCTGAAAGTCCGAATGGAAACACGGAACCCTTAAAGGATCACTCGTATGTCTGTCTGTCTGTCTCGCTATCTGTCCGTCTGTCACAATTTTCTCCGAATCTACTAGACCGATAGAGTTGAAATTTGGTACACACATGAACAACTGTGACCCAAACACGAAATAAATTAATTTGGAATATGGGGGTCACTTTTGGGGTGAAAATCGGAAAATTAAAATACAGTCGAACATAGAACCTCCTCCTTCTTTCGAAGTCGGTTTAAAAGAGTTAGACAGTGAAAATTTTCAAATTTAACTGCCGCACGGGTCGATCCATCAGGTTAAGCTACGCTTGCCAGGGCTGGTCTATGGATGGGTGACCATCTTTATATACCGAGACTCCTCCGTGTCTCGAAAAGCACGTTAAGCCGTGGGTCCCGGCTGTCAATCGTGGATCTTTGACAGTCGTTACGGGTCGTCCAGACAGAAGCCCGAAAGTCTGACAACCAGTCTTACCAAGGGGTATCGTATTACCCAGTAACTGGGTTGTGAAGGTCAGATAGGTAGTCACTCCATGTAAAACACTGGTCCGGTAAGACTGGAAGCCGACCCCAAGATAGTTAGGAAAGGGCTAGGCAGATTGAATTTGCAAGTTTAAACAAGTAGTAAGTATGCAGTTCCGTTCCCTACAAAATATTCTTCAAACACACGAAAAAAACTATAGATAACTAAACTCCCACCTACGTTCTAATGAAAACACACACAAGCACAGTATTAATAGTAATACAAAATCGATCGATCAATGTCCTTCAATCGCAGATTTCAACAAACCATTTCTGTTTACCTATCCAGACTAAACGATGGTAATGAATCATGTAAGTACTTATTATTGTTAGAACGATGTAAACAATGCTTGAGATGTATTCTATGTTTAAATACGAGTTATTTGTGATTTTGTCGTAAGTTTTAAAGGTTGAAGGAAATAAGGATAGTATAAACCCTAATAGCACTTATTGTTGGCCCAACCAAATGCCAACACTAAATGCTATTAGGGAATTGTTAACCTTTTTAACCGACTTCAAACAAAGAGGAGGTTCTCAATTCGTCGGAATCTTTTATTTTGTATGTATGTTCGCGATTACTCGATGATGCCTGGACCGATTTGGAAAATTCTTTGCCTTTGTTTGAAAGGGTATACTTCCCAGGTGGTCCCGTTTCAGCGGCAGCGACCTCTCGCGCCCGGCCCTGGTCCAGGCCATGGTACGGAGCGAGAGGGAATGGGAAGCAGTCTCCCTCCTCCTTCTGCGAAGCAGTAATGCTCGCGAAGGAGGAGGCAGAACGGGTGAGGGCGTGAGGGCGAGGCTGCAACTACAGCTTCGCCCTCACGCCCTCAACAGCACCCGCCGCAGGAGACGACAGGGGCTTCCGGCGCCGCGAGACGATCTCCGGCCACCGTAGACCCGGGCCTGCGGACGGCGAGTAATGGGTAGCTCGCCGTCCGATCAGCACCAGGCCCGTAGACGACGGCGCGTAGTGTTCCACGAGCGCCTCAAAGAGTTGTCAGCATACATGACGGGGCCCGTCATGGCCGATGCCTGCCTAGAGGTTAAGGATAAATTCGAAAGAGTTACATTGTCCCTGGGCATTCAGGGCAGGGAGGAACAGGGGTGGGTTTTAGTCAGTAAGAGTCTGACACGTTCTCCGCTTCACCCTAGAGCGGGAGAAGTCATTGGATGATTTCACACACACCAAAAAAAAAATTTTGTGAAGATCTGATGAAGAACTTCGGATATAGACAACGAAGCTCTTCAATAAATGCTAGCAAACCTTCCGGAATTGTTGTAATCGCGTGTCTGTTTATTGTTGACACCACTTCATAAAATATCATCATGCTGATACGCTCTGATGGGGTACACGTACCTACAGTTCACCCTTATTCACCCTATTTCACCAATTATGTTCAAATTACGTGTTTTTCGGGCTGTCAATTCGGGCATAACTTTACTATCTAGTTTTAGTTATGCGGTACAACAACTGCGGTACAAAAACACAACCGAAATTTTTTATCGTTTCAAGATTCAGAGGCATATAGGAGTAGGCATATGGACCTCTATGGAAACCACTGAAGTTATTAGAAAATTGTAGCCATACATTATTCTGGTTGATTCTATGTGAGACCAATGTGAAAAACAATTTAGATATAAAGATAAGCCCTGGCAGTAAATTGAAAATTGAATTTTATTGAAAAATCCTGTGTTTCCCTCCAAGTCTCAGATGAGACCCAGCTGCCCATAAAATAGTAGGAGAAACCCATTCTACGCAATATACTTCAGTTATAGTTATTGAGTAGATAATAGTTAAAGTCCGAATCATCAAAAGCAATGTAGACCTACAAGATTTATTGTGTGTTTTATGATCTGTTAACTATTTGACCTGGGAATCCCCGAAGGTAGCAATAACAGAAAACATCGAAGACTCACCATGAAAGAATTTGAAAACATATAGACATATTAAATTCAATTTTTAATGATAGACTGTCTTCTGTCCGCGACTTCGTCTGCGTGTTTGAACACAAAATAGTCGCACGGAACGCATGCCTGGATGACCACCCGCCACATGGAAGACAATGATCCGAATAGACCTGAAGGATGTCATGCTCAGTTAAATAATGAAAAGAAGCACAAGACCGTGTTAAATGGAGGATGAGGACAAAGAAGGCCGATCCCAAAGAATGGGACAAGGTCTAGTTAGAAGAAAAACTAAGACTCGACAATAGGGTAGTCTAGTTAATGAGAAAATCCCGAATTATTAGTCTATGTTCCGAATCATGTATGGTCAACCGTCAGGATGATATCTCAAAATTTTCCGTTTCTTAAAGAACTCATTCTAGTCTCAAAATGTTCTTAAAGACATATGCGATATGGATTACATGTGGAACCCTGGATAAGAGGTGGCCTGATGCTACGAAAGCAAGCGTGCGTGGTCCACCGCTAAACAATCCATACGAGGTGGACCTCGTATGGATAGATGAAGCAGATGAATCTGAAGAAGGTAAATTATACTCCATTGGGGTAATAGCTGCAAGGCGTTCCGATCTAAACAACCTATACCTACATTATTTACTGTATATATTTTTATTAACTGTTAACTATTCTACCTGAGATTCTCCGAAGATAGCAATAATAGAAAATATTGAAGACTCACTGTGAAAGTATTTGAAAACATGTAGAAAGACAGATAAAGAAATTCCAACTTTAACGATAGACTAACGACCCGTGACTTCGTTCGTGTTTTTAACACAAAGTACAAAATCTTACAGCACTCGGCAATAGCATAGCTTTTTAAAACGCTTTTATTAGCACCAGTAACTAATTAACCAACAAAATTTAAAAAAAAATCTTAGAACTTAAATTTGACCCATTTCCCGGTTTCCGGTTAAGCTGAAATTTAGTATACGTGTTAAGTTTGGATGACAATGCATGGTTAGCTAAGTGACGTCTTCCAAATTCAATATGTCGGACTATAAAAGATGGCGGACTAGTTATTTTTTATGCCTTCTCATGATAATTATGGGTATTCAATGAAAGAGTTAAAAAAAAACAAAAAAGCGTGCTTTTTTAAACTGAGACATTTATTTATTTAACACAAAATATTTCATACAGCACTCGGCAGTCGCATTGCTTTCTAACAATTAATTAATTTGTTCTATTGAAAATCTTGTGTTATACACAAGCTATGGGCTGACCATAGTGAGTGTAGGCAGGCCAAAGAAGCACTTTCCTCCATAAATGACCGTTTCACAAAGCTAGTCCTACGCCGCCCGATAGGAGCCCTCCCGTATATCCAACATCCGCCGGCCCCGGCATTCCCTCCTCATTCCTGACGACGCTACCACCCTGCTCCTAGAGAGCCGTAGGGAAACTAGCACTTTACACAAACAGACTGCCGTCCTTGCCGTCGAGGCCCACCGCGAAGTTCACGTCAACTTCCTCCTCGTCCCTTGTTCGAGCCAGTAAGCGCCGCTGAACCTGTAGTTTTGAATTTCCTAAATAATTTAAGTTCGATCCAGCCGCCCCTGCTGCCCCCTCCCCCCAGATACGTGCTAAGCCGAGGCCCTACCCCGCAGGGGGTTCCCTAAGCGTTTTATCGCTTAGTTTTTAAGTTTTAAATAAGCCCTGGCTGGACGCTTTAATAAATTAAACCTCATACGTTGACCTGCGAGAAGCCACTCAAAAAAAAAAGCAAGCCCTACGGCTGACCAAACTTCAGCAGCGGAAAGTTACGGCCGTTGCAACTAGCCACGGGTCGTTTAATAACCACCTCTCTGTCGTAAGAGTTACAGACAGTCCACTCTGCAGAGCCTTCATGGAGGAGGAAGAGACAGCAGCTCATCTGCTACTAAGCTGCCCAGTAGTCGCTGCATACAGGCCAAAACACTTCGGACACCCAGGTAACCTAAGCGAGATAGTCAGTAACACTAGGGCGCTGCTGGCCTTCCTTGAGGAGCTGGCGTGGATCGAATGACAAAGCTGTCGCACCTGTACGCATAATACGCGCCTTGAGCGTGAAGTTGCGGAAGCCAACCCAACATACATACTACGAGTACATACATAAAAACCTTGTGTTTTCCTTCGAGTTTCAGATGAAACCCAACAGCCTCGTAAAAATAAGATAAATCCACTCTACGCCAAACTCTTTAATATAAGTTCGAAGCATAAAAATCAAGTATATATATTTTTTATGAACTGTACAATTTTTAATTGTGAAAAATCCTAGGAATCCCCGAAGATAGCAATAATAGAAATCATATCAGACTCACCGTGAAAGTATTTGAGAGCATATAGACAGTCATTAAATTCCAACTGTTTGATAGATTTATTGCTTGTTTTACGTGTTTATTTTTTTACTGTAACGCCCTGTAGTGTTTTTGGCAAAGATAGTGTAGGATGCCCTCAGGATTGCTAGTTTAAAAAAAATGGAGGCGGCCTATTTAAATAGTGAGTTTTACATGAATTTCTACAGCATGTAACAAAAACACTGTCCGATCCAATACAGATGTATTCCTGGTTCAACATACGTACCTACTAGACAAAATAGTAAAAAAAATGTAACTCATAAAAACCGAAAGTTATAATTTTTATAAAATATACGAAATTTAACATTAATTTTCATATCATTTCAATTGGAAAATTTTCATAAGTTGGCAACACTCCTCCGGCCGGCGAAATCTTTTCATTTTTACCTATTTTATTTCAAATGACACCGCCCTGCATAAGCCGCGCTGTAAACACTCTTTAACAAAGGATCAAAAATGCTGTCTCGCTCAGGCGGCTTCTTTGACAAAAAACTGTAGGTGAACTTTGTCGAGCGCTCAGTGTTGCCTTTGATAAGTTTTTCTTTTTTTTTAATTAATTATATTCATTGGGGAAAAATAATAATCTCGTATCCATTAAATGATTACGTATAAGTGTACGCAGTACAATACCAAATAATACCCTTCAGGTTCGGACAGGGTTTTTGTTACATACTGTATAATCAATGGTCTAGATGGTTTCGTTATCTTGTTAAAAAAATAACCCTCGATTTGGCTTCGCCGTAGAGTCGCGTAAAAAATAAACTATTTTTAGTATATCAGCCTAGATATTCAACTCAATTAAATATCCATTAGAAGTAATAATTTATAAAATACTTGCTTTTACGTGCGACTACCCGTGGCCTATTCCAAAGGCACTATGCATTTAGGGCATGAATCAAGATGCTGTAACGGCTTTTTTTTGTGGGGGACGTAAAATCATCCAAACAAAAACCCAGCCCTGTTCCCTCTCTGCCTGAGTGTCCAGGGGCGCGGTAACTCTGTTTCAAATTTATCCACGACCCCTGGAGTTTATCCACGACGTTTCAAGTGTGTTTGCAGAGGCATGGGTTGATGGCTTCCACGCTATAATGTGTAAGTTGACCGTTTCCCTACATCTACTCGCGGCTCGCGTGGTGGATTACGGCCCATTACATCTACTGGAGACGAGGCCTAAATCCCAGCAATGGAAACATTATAAGGCTAAATATGCTCATACTGTATACAGGCTGTAAGGAACAAGATACCGCAAATTTCGCGAAAAGGGTACACCTAATGCCACTAACAAAATTATAATAGTCATTAATCTCGGTAATGATCGGTTACAGAAATCATCATTTTTGAGCACGCTATGTATTGTAAATAATGCGATCTCAACGCTCCGCACTACTACTTACCTACACTCGCGCCTGCCCGCGCCGCGCCGCCCGTATGTATTAGGCCGGCGACGTGAATGAACTCTAGCGAATCAGCTGTACGTATTTTATTTACATTGCTGTTTTTAGTGTAAACGATTTAATTACTTTTTAGTTAAGTAAAAAAAAAACTGCAAATAAAAATTTAAAATTGAGGAAAACGCCGACGAAAAATTCGAGAAGGGCTGGCAGTTTTTGGCGGGATTTTCTCGAGTGCAGTTCAGTGGCTGTTATAATTATTCGTTTATTGATTCCTAGTGGATATTGTGATGTAAAATTGGTGTAGTTTTGTCTCAAGTGTCTACGCAACTGGACAATATGTGGAATGATTGAAACAGGCGCAATCTCGGTAAAATGGAGCTGAGAATTTTATTGTAGTATTGACGACCTCAGTGAAGTTTGCCGAGAAGGCTGACTCGACACATTTGTTGCCAATTACTGCAAAAAACATTACAATGTGTTACATCTGCATTCTAATGGAAAAAAAGTAAAAACACACTACTAAAGATGAGGCGGTATGGTTTATGGACCTTAGCCTGCCCGAGAAAGGGCGAAGAAAAAAAAATTTTTCTGACTGACCGACTTATTGCCAATTCAAAAGTAAATGGTTTATTTTAAATAAATGATTTGAATTTTTTACTTGCTTATATTATGAACTGCAAAATATCTACAGCTACATCATAATTAAACAGCCGATCAATACTTAATTTAGCTATCTACGTAGGTACGTACCCAGCCCGTTAGGATCTATATAAAGAAGCACTACATAGTTCCTTGACCCAATGATTCATCCAATGTATCGGTACGGCACCGCTGTTTATCTGAGTAGAAGATTGTTTAAAAAGTGTGTGATTTAATTACTTGATATTCGTTGGTGCTCGGGTGGAGATTTCTAGAAAAGTCCAGCCTGAGTGAAAAAGTGGTGATGCTCTCTTACAAAAATTGTTTGTTTATGGAAAATCACGTAAAATTGTAAACTTTTAATTTACTTGAATGTCAACTAGACTAAACAAAAAGTTAACAGTAGAGTCTCACTATTCTGGCAGTATTAAAAACCAGCCAAGTGCGTGTCGGACTTCGCTCATTTAAGGTTCCGTACCAAATTTATTTTGGACTATTTTTATGGCTTTAGGTCAACAAGATACCGTGAAAATTTAAAGACAGTAGCTCCAACGGTTTGGCTGTAAAACCTGTGTGACAAACGACGGATAGACGGGCAGACAGGCAGATGGACGCTTCGGGTACGGAACCCAAAACATACCCGCATTCAAATCGGTTCACTCGTAGAGCTACGGTGCCGCAGACAGACACATACACATAGTGGTCAAACTTATAACATCCCTCTTTTTGCGTCGGGCTAAAAGATAACTCTTTCTCAAACTATTCCTGATTATAGCAGGTTTACAATTCAAAATTTTACAGCCGAAAGAAGCTCAAAGTGAATGCTAAAGTACTTACTAATCACGTCAAAGAGGTTTTGTTCTATATACAGCTGAATGCAATGGATGACACTTATATGTTATCTGGAATATAGTACCCATTAATCAGTATTTAAGGTGCAGTTTTACGACTTCTAGTAATTTTAAATTTAACATCACGTCTAAACGACAGGTCTTATTTCTATGAAAAAAATATATCTTATTCTAGACAATTTTTTTCGTAATGTGATATGTGAATATTAGAAATTATATTTTTATAACATAGTGTAATTAATTTGTAAAGTTATGTCTAATGCAGATAAAAAATTGAGAATCACGCAAAAATTCTAAAGCGTATATTTTTGAAATCTCCACCATTTTAGAGATCATTTAATTACTTATATTTTAGTATACGTTTTTTAGTATAATACTTGTTGTTTTATGTATAGTAAATTAATAATGTGTCTAATGTCGGACAGCGCTCCTTGTTGGGCGAGTCCTATTATTGGGTGGATGTACGACGCGTTACGTGAGCTCAGCGCAGAAAACGTAAGCTAACCACTCAAGGTCACCGGCAGATAATAGCGCCTTAAGAGCGTTTACTCCTCACGGTATGTAACCATCTTGTTGTCATACAAATAGTCAATTTTTTTTTTACATTTGATAGGCACGTCTTAGACCACTATCTCACCTGATGGTAAGCGATGATGTGGTCGAAGATGGAGCACGCTTGCCTAAAAGTAACCTATTCACTCTTGACTTAAAGATTCCCAGGTTGTGGTTATTAGGAAACACAGACTCCGGCTGGGAATTCCACTCCCTAGCTGTAAGCACAATGAATGTGTTCTCAAATCGCTTTGTGCGTGTGTGGTGGGATTTCCACAATGTACCGGTGGCGCATCGCCGTACGTCTTGTGGTTCGATGATGGAACGGGCTTGGCGGAATTAAATTACGCAATTCCGTCGCACACTCGCCAAAATGCAACCGATAGAAAACCGACAGGCTAGCAGCTCGGCGTCGATGCTCAAGACTTTGGAGCTTTAACTCAAAGAGCTTGTCATTATCGATGATCCTCTTGGCGCGCTTCTCAATTGCCTCAAATATACATTTGGTGCGGAACCCTAAATGTGAGAAGTCCGACAAGCACTTGGCCGGTTTTTTATCTGAAAGCAGATTTTCTAGCGATGGTTCTTAAACATGTTTTATCAAAATTGGTTCAGCCGTTTCAAGGTTATCAGCTCTTTTGTGTTTTAAAATGTTCGCTTTTCTTCTAAGCGTTGGGGGTTTATTGAGTTTTTAATTTAATTGGTATCTTGTAAAAGTTTTTTACTAAACTTGTTGCTCGAAATATATTTGAACACTCTAATTAATCAAAACATAGTAACAAACAGCTAATAAAACCTATTTTCGCTAAGTTCACGGAATGTCTAACTAGTGACGTCACAATCATAAATTCTCGTGTTTAGTGTACCTACATTCACGGTACATTAAGGCAGTGATGACGTCACCGTTACTCCAACGTACTTTGTGCAACTAGCAAACAGAAAATGGAGAAAAACTACGGAAGTTCCCGCTGTGAAAATCTGGCAAAAATGATAAATATTTTCAGGATTTTTACGCGACTGCACCAGAAGGAGGGTATTATATTTCGAGAGTATGTATATCTGTATGTACCTATGTCTATTTCTTTGGCACGCCCAGTAGCCTTAATGGCTTGATGGATTAAAATAAAATAAAATAAAAATTACAAAAAAAAAACAACCGACTTTCAAAAAAGAAAATACCTACACCAAAAATAAAAAAATAACTTTAATTTCGGCAGTCGGTGTTAGTATTTTATTTCTTCGTTATTTGACACAGACTTTTTTGTGACATGGTGAAATGGTCATGTAGGATATCAAAATAAAGGACTAAAAGGAGACGATTTCAAAAACATAGCACACTAAAATCTAAGAAATCAAAAACAAAACACCCAACTGCACAAAACAACTAAAAAGTTCCAAAGAAGCTTTCCAAGCATTCGGATACAGTGGCATCAAATCTGTAAATGAACTTAAATAAATTCCACCATACTGCATGGAAAATTACTTCTTCGGAACTTTTCTATTGTTTTTTGACCTACCTAAAATTACCGTAAATCCGTATAAAACATTGCCAAAACTGAGGCAGTACAGACAAAATGCTCCTGCGCATCATCTCTTATGATTATACAATTTTCCCGTGGATCGTTGGTTGGCAAAACCTTGTTCAGCAGCTTACTTTTACTTTTAAGAACAACGTGTTATTACTCTGTTAGAACCATAATTAACTTAATTAATTGAACCAAATGAATTAAAATATACGAGAGTGTCCACTTTCGCACGCTGGCGCCAGGTTCATTATAATCTCTTGTGGAATGTCAATCACTTATTCTTAAACTCGTATAGGTAATCCTTAATTTTATTGCTAGCACTGGTGCAGTGCTGGTAGTCCAGTGGTAACGGCCCGACTTACAAGTGGTAGATTATGGGTTCAAAGCCAGGCAGCCAACTCACTCTGTGTAATTTATTTCATCACCACTGCTCTCAAAACGGTGAAGGAATACATCGTGAGGAAACCTGCATGTCCTAGAACCAAAAATTCGAAGACATGTGACATCTACCAGTCCGCATTGGGCCGCGTGGTTGAATACAGCCCACTTATATATTACAGCACACTTAATTTGCTACCTACCCTGTTATGATTTTCTTTAGATGCTAAAAGATTACTACAAACCAAAGAATTTTATATCTCTTGTTACTTGTAAACCAATGTTTGGAGAGCAAGATGCTACAACAGAAAAAAAAAATGTGTAGCACAAAGTACTTTTAGCCTAGCCTTTTCCCAACTATCTTGGGGTCGGCTTCCAGTTTAGCCGGATGTAGCCGAATACCAGTTTTTTACATGGAGCGACTGCCTATCTGACCTCCACAACCCAGTTGGTAAGACTGGATGTCAGACTTTCGGCTTCTGACGACCCGTAACAACTGTTAAAGATCCACGATAGACAGCCGGGACCAACGGCTTAACGTGCTATTTTGAATATTCATTATTAAGGTGGAGGTTCCCAAAAACTGTCGAAAAGGTGGTTTTTTAAAGCAGTGTATCTCTTAAACCGTAAATAATTTTGACAAATAAAAATGTGATATTTTGAAGTCCTATTTGCATACACTGATGGAACACAAAACATAATTTAACATACTTTAATGCATCAAAAAAAACTTTTAGCACACGTCTTAATTATCTTTAAAAGCAGTTTATCCCTTCATAAACAATTATAATCATAATAAAAAATATACTATAAAATTTCAAATGCTAAACTGCATCCAGTGATGGATTATTTGTTATTATTTTTTTAGTAAATCCTAAGTAAATCAATAAAACAACCGACTTCCAACAAAAAAAAAATACACTAAAAATTTAAAAATAAATTTCGGAAGTCGGTGTCAAATATCGAAGAAATAAAATACAAACACCGACTTCCAAAATTAAAGTTATTTTTAAATTTTTAGTGTATTTTTTTTTGGAAGTCGGTTGTTTTTTTTTGTAAAAAAGTTTTTATTTTTCGCTTTTTAGTTGTTATACCCCAGAACTAAAAACCCCAATAACATGGAAGGTGGAATTTAAACATTTGGAGAACACCAAAACGTCATCGAGTTATGCGTTTTTTTCGTTTTGGTTCAGTTTCTCAAAAAGCGCTCAAGCAATTTCGATAAAATTTCTATGGGACTACCTCGGGAGTATATTCTTGCGTGGCATACATTAAAAAAAAAATGCATACAGTCGAACCTCCTCCTTTTTCGAAAGTCGGTTAAAAATGCTTCATATTTTGCAATAAATTGCGAGCATTTGTTGTAGCGCATCTCTTTCTTTTCCAAGCAGTCCGAGAGTGACCGCGCTTTAGGTGATATCTCGGCCCTAATCATCTTTATATTTTAGCGTGACATCATGCGACATTGTTAGCAACGGAAGTTTATTTTATTGCCTTTGTGATACCGCACCAAAATAAGCAAGGTTATGAAGGCAAAAAACATAGGTATTCAATAAGAACATTTTAAACTTTCATAGACTACCTCTATATACATGCAAATCCTATAGTTGCAATGAATATGATGTCACTCGATAACCTGGTGATGGTTGCGGAATCCGATGGATGCGAGAAGCACAGGACCTTGGACAGGACTCTTGGGGGAGGCCTATGTCCAGCAGTGGACGTCTTTCAGCTGTTATGATGATGAATGATGATGTTGTCACACCCAAGAATATAAGCATGGATGATACGAGTACAAGAGACTAAAAGATTTTATTTATTTCTAGGACCTTTCTTATATAATCTTAACAAATATTGCTTAAAATTTAATATAATGTACACTTACATTATATTTTATTTTAAGCAATTTTTGTTTAAATTATATAAAGAAGGTCCTAGAAATAAATAAAATCTCAATAATAAGTGTAGTATAATTTTGTCCGATTATTGTTTTTTTTTTCGTTGATTAAGAGGTGCTGAAACAAAGTAGCTGACTTAACTGTATTTACCGATCCCAATATTAAAATAATTTTAGTTATAGATAAATATATATATATCACAGTTGTGTACTATAGTTAATACTTGAGCGTCATATTTGGTATTCATAAGGGTAGCGGATAAATTCTGAAAATGAGTTACCGCAGCACGCGCGCCTCAAAGAGATAATTGTCAGCCACCACTGAAGGGACACATCGTGGCCGGCCTACATGCCTAGGGGTAGCGGATAAATACGTAACAGAGTTACCGCTCCCCTGGTCACCTGGTCAGGCAGGGAAGAAACAGGGGTGGGTTTTAAAGTCAGTAAGAGTCTGACACGCCCTGAGCTCCACCCAGCGCGGGAGAAGTCATTAGATGAATTCCCACCCCACCAAAAAAAAGAAAAAAAAAGAACACGCACGAAGGGTTTCGTACCATTATCTATAAAAACGGCAAAAAAATCACGTTTGTTGTATGGTAGCCCCCTTAAATATTTATTTTATTCTGTTTTTTAGTATTTGTTGTTATAGCGGCAACAGAAATACATCATCTGTGATAATTTAAACTGTCTAACTATCACAGTTCATGAGATACAGCCTGGTGACAGACGGACAGACGGACAGCGGAGTTAGTAAAAGGGTCCCGTTTTATCCTTTGGGTACGGAACCCTAAAAATGGCTTGCATAATATTCCATATCCGTTGCAGTTTCTCGGTTTTAAAACGACGCCAACTTCGGCTCGGGTGTGTATTCCTCCTCGGCTTCAGTCACAAACTTTGCTCACTGGCATCAAAATGTACGCTGTTTAGGTACCATAAACCAACATCAGACGCCCATGCCTGTGATAAAAAGCAAGCTTATCTTTCTCTGCGTAGCCTTTTCCCAACTATCTTGGGATCGGCTTCCAGTCTAACTGGATGCAGCTGAATACCAGTACTTTACATGGAGCGACTGCCTATCTGACCTCCACAATCCAGTTACTGGATAATACGATTCCCGTTTGTAAGCCTGGATATCAGACTTTCGGGCTTCTGACGACCCGTAACGACTGTCAAAGATCCATGACTGACAGCCGGGACCAGCGGCTTAATGTGCTTTCCGAGGCACGAAGGAGTCCCGGTATGTAAAGATGTTCACCTATCCATGGACCAATCCCGGCAAGCGTAGCTACCCTTGATGGATCGACCCGTGCGGCTGTTATTACTTTAGCCACGAGCTCCAAGCTTATCTCGTACAAAAAAAAATGGACGGATCCAATAACGGATACTGCGACGATATTGTGTGAATTGAACCTTAAAAGTCAATAACAAGCGCTTTTAACATCGTTTCGCTGACGCTGTTCGTCGAAGGCAGAGATTCGACGAAAATTTAATTTCCTCATCGACACTAACGTAGTTAAGTGGTCCTGCATGATAGGAAGTTCCACGGTTGAGTGGTTTCTGTGGAAATTCTGTTTTGATCGCAACATCGTTGCTGGAACATCAAAATGGATTTTAGTACTTATTTATGTAGAACAGCTGGAGTTTTACATCTGTATCTTCTGGGGGGTTAGACAAAATACTTTTCTGTTAACGTTAACGCTAACGCTTCGTGTAAAATGTATGGCAACGACGTTTTGCACGAAGCGTTAGACAGAGAACTGTCACGTGACTCACGCCCAGTAATGTCTTTGCCATACATTTTGCACGAAGCGTTAGACAGAGAACTGGCACGTGACTCACGCCCAGTAATGTCTTTGCCATACATTATGCACGAAGCGTTAGCGTTAACGTTAACAAAAAAGTATTTTGTCTAAAGTCTCTGTTCACATAAAATTCAAAAGTCCTGACTGAATACTGACTGACTGACATATCAACGCACAGCAGAAACCGCTGGTCTTAGAGACATGAAATTTGGAGGGTGTGTTCTTTGCAAAGAGTAGATGTCAACTTTTTTTTCTGTGGGTTGGGTAATCATCCAATGACATCTCTCGCTCTAGGGTGGAGCGGGAGGGCGTGTCAGACTCTTACTGACTAAAACCCACCCCTGTTCCTTCCCTGCCCTGAATGCCCAGGGGCGAGGTAACTCTTTCGAATCTATCCTCAGTCCCTGGGAAAAGTAGGTATCCACTAAGAAAGGGATTTTCGAAATTCAACCCTAAAGAGGGTGAAAAAGGGGTTGAAATTTTATAACGGGGAGAGTAATAATTCCACGTGGGCGAAGCCGCTGGCACAAGCTAGTTGACATATTTTTATTTTTATCCATCTGCCCCAGACGGAGGGTAATATGTTTTTCGAGAGTATGTGTATGTTTGATTATGTATTACTTTGATGGCTAGTTTGATATCAGCAAATGGGTTTGACTACCGAAGTGGTATAGACTATATGAATTTGGTCGGTCTAAAACAGCTGGTACCTATGCGTACATTCAAAGTAAATACTTGCCACTGAATCTCACAAATTTTGTTAATCTGAAATTTGGATCGTTTGGCGGCTGTGGGATCTTACTTTATAAGGTTTTTTCAATCATAGTGCTTCTAAAATTGTTATAAGCCTTATTCGTGGCGCTCCCTATTTTTAACCGACTTTCGAAAAAGAAGGAGGTTCTATGTTGGACTGTATGTATGTTTTTTTTTTTTATTCTTTATGTATGTCCGCCGATTTCTCCGTCAGTTGTAGACCGATTTTCAAAATTCTTTTTTTATCCGATAGAATATACTCCAGAGGTGGTCCCATATACATTTTATCGATATTACTTCAGCGCTTTTTGAGAAACTGAACAAAAACGTAAAATACGTATACCTGGATGACGTTTTTGTTTTCTACAATTACGAGTATTTTTAAATGCCACGTTTCATGTCATTGGGGTTTTTAGTTCTGGGGTATAACAACTAAAAAGTGAAAAATAAAAAAAAAATTACAAAATAAAATCGACTTCCAAAAAAGGTACACTAAAAATCACTAAAAATTAAAAAATAACTTTAATTTCGGAAGTCGGTGTCAAATAGCGAAGAAAGAAAATTCCACCGACTTCCCAAATTAAAGTTATTTTTTCTGGTGCGGCGTTGAGCGGTGACGTGTTACAGTAAATGTAACTCTACTACATCATCATTATCATCATCAGCCTTTTAATGTCCCCCACTGCTGAGGCACAGGCCTACTCTCTGTGAGAGGGTATGGGGGCCCAATGCGGGTTGGTGGATGTCACGTTTCTTCGAATTTTTGGTCCTAGGACATGCCGGTTTCCTCACGATGTTTTCCTATACCCTTTTGAGAGTAGTGGTGATGAAATAATTTACACAAAGTAAAGCGCCTGCCTGGGTTTGAACTGACGACCTACAACTTGTAAGTCGCGGCCGTTACCACTGGGCCACCACTACTCTCTACATATAAAACACTGTCACTGGACTCTTACTATATTTTTCGATAGTAATTGGTACTCGTGCTACTAAATGCCATATTCCGTGATAATAAGCAATATCATTTTATAAGAATTTCGACTGTTTATCGAAATCGTAAAATATTTTGATTGGGTAATAATAACAAAAATAACTAAAAATTGTTAAAGTTTCTAAAATAAATGTAAGCTTTCGACAGTAAAATTCCTTTTAAGTAATATTTATGTTTCTTCTCCTTTTTGGGTTGGATAGAATATCAAGTGCTACTATCATTTCATTTAGCGGCGCTTTAACAGTTTTGAGAGTGTGTCAAGTTTAATTTAGAAGACGGCTTATGAGAATTTTAACCGACTTCAAAAAATGACGAGGTTCTCAATTCGACTGCATTTTTTTGTTTTTAATTTCGGAAGTCGGTGTCAAATAACGAAGAAACAAAACAAGAAACACCGACTTCTGAAATTAAGGTTATTTTGCATTTTTTGTGTTTTTTTTTGGAAGTCGGTTGTATTTTTTTTTTAAGTTTGTATTTTGCAAGAAAACTACAAAAATAGATTAATCCAACAGACATTGTTCGCTTTGAGAGAGAGTTAGCCATTTAATGGACTACCCTTTCTACCCTTTTTTCTGCATTAGTGCGAGCAGGTTGATTCTTCCAAATTGGTCGAAAGTTGATGGTGGAAAGATCGTTGTAATACTCGAAGATGGCGTTGTATAGGGTATACAACAGGCAACACCAGTGTTTAAGGCGTATATTATAGCCGCCAAGTGGCGCCCTCATTAAATAAAAAATCGTAGCAAAGCGTAGAAGATAAAGATTAAAGAATCCTATGCTAAAAGTGTTTCGTATCCAAAGTAGTAGGCAAAAATGTCAAAAACGGCCGTTTTTGGTACTTTTACTTAAATAAAAATACCATAAAATAAAACGTAAAAATACCATATCCTATTTGTAACAAACGCAACATAGGATTCTTTAAGCTTTATTTTCTAGGCTAAGATACGAATTTTTATTCAATGAGGGCGCCACTTATGGGGAGGTAGGCCCTTAAGTTTAAGTGTTTTTTAGGGTTCCGTACCCAATTACTAAGCCTTCGCTATCCGTCCGCCTATCTGTCAGCGGGCTGTATCGCATGATCCGTAATAGGTAGACAGTTGAAATTTTCACAGAATGTGTAGTTCTGTTGCCGCTATAACAACAAAATAAAAATAAGTTAAAAATTAAAGGCTGCTCCCATCCTAGAAACAAAGGGGGGTTCATCACAAAAAAAGGGGGTCGATCTATCAGGTTAAGATACGCTTGCCGGGGTTGGTCCATGGATGGGTGACCATCTTTACATATCGAGACTCCTCCGTGCCTTGGAAAGCATTGACATCCAGTCTTACCAAGGGGTATCGTATTACTCAGTAACTGGGTTGTGGAGGTCAGATAGGCAGTCGCTCCATATAAAATACTGGTATTCAGCTGCATCCGGTTAGACTGGAAGATGACCCCAAGATAGTTAGGAAAAGGCTAGGCAAATTGATTGATAGATTACAAAAGAGAATTTTCTTTAATTTTTTACGTTATGTAATGACTGTTAAGTAAATAGAGAACAAAATATATGCTCACTAACGAAGTCGCACAGAAAAAAGATAATAAAAACAACTGCATATTGCGCGAATGAAAAAGGGAAGTAAAAAATATAGTGCAAAATGAATAGCTGGTACTCCAATTTTTCCACGATTTCGTTTTATTCATTTTTATTTTCCGTATGCATGACAAAGAACGCAGAAGGCTTTGATGTTTTCAGTGAAGAGATAAACCTCTACAAGGTTCGTTTTAAATTAAAAGTAGACATGCATACTGAAATAAGAGCGTACGAATTAATAATGGTATAACTAAAATATAAACAATATTACCTACATTAACCCATGGGCCGTGAACAATTAAAAATCGATTGTGTCTGCTAACTTTCTTATATCTCATTTCCTTATACTAAAAGGAAAGGGAGAGAGAGACTAATAGACGGATGGATTGTATGAGGCATGATATGAAAAATCAGGACTGAATGATAGCGTTGCGGGGGTTGACAGAAGAGAATGGAAGGTTTGCAGAATTGTTCTAAATAATACAGCTTGGCAAAAAAGATTATGAATTAAATGAGGTCGCTAGTATCGCACATGTGGCAACCCGGAGGCCGGAACCCTACGACTCAACAGTTTTTGATACTTGTATTTTTGGGGATAAGATCCCAATCCCAAATGGGTGGTTCAGTCCCTCGGACGCTGTCCAGTTTCATTTTTAGGTTCGACTTTTTTGCCAAGCTGTAAGTGCCTCCAGAGACGGACTGCTTAGAGCAGTCGAGACCAACTGCACAAGAGCAGTCGTGTTGCAGTTTGGGCATCCATAAACGGATTGCTTGGAGCAGTAAATGCATTTTTAGCGGTGTCTGCAAATGAACTGAAATATGGTGCGTCCAATAAATAACTCGCCTTATTGATATTAAATATTTAGTAATTAATAAAAATAACAATAAGTTAATAATAATTAATTGATAAGTATATACGAACGAATAATCAAAGTGAATAAAACTATAACATAATAATGGTTTTTCACAATGTTAGGTACAAACTTATTAGTACATAATTTAAAAAATAAATTAATAACAAACAATATAATTGTTTAATTCAATCCTGTATTAATAAAACAGTAGTTGTCTTCCTCCTCTCTCCTACTTGATCTATGCTGTGCCCGACAGGGTCCATAATTGTGACTAATATAATAATTTCCCTACCAACTATAAACATTATGGTACGCAATAAAGAATTGAGAATTGAGAACTGCTTGAGTGGCCCGTGTTTTTTTTTTTTGGGGTGTGGGAAATCATCTTATGACTCTTTCCGCTCTGGGGTGGAGCGGAAGGGCGTGTCAGACTCTTACTGACTAAAACCCACCCCTGTTCCTCCCTGCCCTACGCGCCCGGGGGCGAGGTAACTCTTTCCAATTTATCCTCCACCCCCGGGCAGATCCTCCACCCCCGGGCAGATCCTCCACCCCCGGGCAGTGAGTGGCCCGTGTATGACGAATGTCAATTTTTTATTGAAACTGCATATTGCTCAACAGAGACCGCTTAAAGCTGTTGGCTCTGCTCCAAACAGTCCGTCTATGTAATAATAATAATAATAATAATTTATTTCATAACCATAAATCGATACATTTTGTTTGTAATGGCGCCTCCTTTTAAGCAGATAATGCTTGTGTTAGAAGACGCCGCTCTCTCTTAATTACTTACATTTTGGTTTATTTATGCTATGCTATAATTATGTGTTGGCATGTGAGGTAGGAAAGGTGTGGTGGGGTGTGTGTGTAGAAGTGGTGTGGTGTGGTATGATGTGGCGTGTGTGGTATGATGTGGTGTGGTATGGTGTGATGTGATGTGATGTGATGTGAGGTGATGTGATGTGATGTGATGTGATGTGATGTGATGTGATGTGATGTGATGTGACGTGATGTGATGTGATGATATGTGGTGCGATGTGATGTAATAAGATGTGGGTGATGTGAGAGTGACTGACATTAGTTCATGTGTTGAAGGAGTGACTCTGTGTCTGTGTATGTAAATGGTTTTATCCAGTCTGCTAGTTTCTGTTTACATTCATGTAGTTTGTTAGGATAAATGAATATTTGTTTGTTTACCCTGTTATAAAGTCGAGCAGATCGATGTTGATATTGCATGGCCGCGAATTTCGTTCTAGTCGGTGGAATTTGTGCAATCAAGTCTTTCCGCCTTTTTGACATTATTTGTGGATCATATGCAAGAGTTTTATGTTTTTTTAGAACAGTGTATATGATATACAATTTCCTAACTGAAAGTAGACCACTAAGCTCGTATAACTTTTCAGTAGAATATCTGATCTTTTTAAAATACATTATTTTTATTAAGGATCGCTGTCCCCTTTCTAGAACGATAAATTTTGTTTTAGCCGCGCCACCCCATACAGGTATACAGTAAACTATAACAGATTGCGCAAATGATATATAGATTTCATTTAGGAGATTTCTAGAACATTCACGTTTATGTTTTATATTTTTTGGAAGTATATGTCTTAGTGATTTGAAAATCCATCCCAGTTTCCTAAGTCTTGCAGTAATATGTTCAATATGGGAATACCAGGATAATTTTTGATCAATTATGATGCCTAAGTATTTTGTCTGCGAAACTTTCTCAATTATAGGGCACTTGCAATTTTTATCTGAGGTTGTATTACATGTGTGTATTTTAATGTTAAAGGGTTCATCTTGAGAATGATTAGAGATGGAAAAACATATATAGTTCGTTTTTGTTGTATTTAGTGACAGTAAATTATCTCTGAGCCAATTGGCGATTTGGATCATACCTATGTGGGCACTTACCGCGACCCTGGAATGCAAAGGGCAATTGAAGGTATACGGGTGCGTTATCAGTAAAAGTCTGACACTCCTCCCGCTCCACCCAGAGCGGAAAAACTAATTTGATGATTACCAACGAAAAAAAATAAGGAGAATGAAAAAAAATGTATGTACAAGGACTGGAAGAACAGGCAAGGGCTTTATTCTTTTTTTTGGATTTTACTATGGCTTCCTTGAAAAAACTTGTTCATTCCATGGGTTAAAGCAGTACCCGCGAGGCGAAGGGTCTTGCATCCTACTGCTCCGTTACAATCGTGGCATGGCTGCTTCGGAAAGTACCTGTGTCGGCTAAACAGGGAGCCGGATGCTCGGTGCTATCACTGCGTCTACTTTCCGGCGAACATGGCGTGACATACGCTGGCTGAGTGTGTCACATGGGAAGAGCCACGTCGTGCCCTCGTCTTGGAAGTCGGAGGCAACCTGTCGCTGCTAGCAGTGGTTCGTTCCATTGTCGGCATTGCAGAGTCCTGGGATGCGGTGATCTCCTTCTGTGATAATGTCATCTCGCAGAAAGATCCCGGAATGGGAGAGGGAGGTGACTAGTGCACTCCCGTCCCGAAGCAGGCGCAATCGCCGTCGGAGAAGGGTGGACAACCCTTTCTTCCAGCCCCCCTAAAAAGGGTCTAGGTCGACGGATACAGGGACATCCATCAGCCCATCAATCAGGACTCGAGATGGCGGCGCACATCAATCCTACCACGGGACGAGGCTCACAGACAGCAGGCCGGTACTAGTCTGTGGCAGCAGAAGTCTCATTCGCAACCGCAAAAAAAAAAGAAAAGCCTATGAGGGAATACCGGGGTGGTTTGTAGTCAGTAAGAGTCTGACAGACCCCTCGCCCACCCTAGGCGAAGGACATCCATGAGGACTTGCCAGCCCGGAAAAAAAAAGTACGCTGTAGCACAAGAACGACTCAAAAAAAAATGTGTGTAATGTAATCTGGTCTCTACAAGTAGTCCATATCAGATCTATAACACAGACACAACATGAAAATTTTCCAGTAGTTCAGTTTCAGCCTAAACAAACAGCAACGAAACATGTTCTTCACTTTAAACATATGATAAATAGAATAAGCTACGCTGCCAGCCAAAACATTTCCACAGCTGTAATTCCTGTAATCCAGGATCTACGGTTATGACCAAGCAATCGCTTGGCGTCTCCCAAGATACGCCAAATTATCTTTAAAGATACGCCAAATCGTCTTCAAACCTAAACCGAACGATATGAACACGTATAAGCATCCTACTGATTCACCCATTGGAAATACATTGGATGCATTTGCTGTCAAAATTCCTTTCCAAATTACCCATGTTTTTGAACATGCTATTTGACGTTTTGTTATAAACATTTCAGAATCACGAGGAATATGAGAGATGTTCTTATGGTATTTTGATCTTTAATACCTACGTAGGTGTTGCTAGGGTTTCATTTAAAATCTACTGCCGATTTTTCGTCAGTTGGGCCAAGGAGATAAAACTGACTTATAGTAGTATATAGCAGTATTAAAGCATTCAAAAATAGGTTAAAGTATAAATAATCTTCTTTAAGATGCGATTACATCAGAGTGAAACAAAACAGTTGTGTGCAATTTACACAGAAATGTTTTGTAGGTATAGTGTCAACTTGTATCAAAACAGTATTTTAGTGTATCTTGATAGCTATGACTGTAAATAGTCCGACTAACGACAGTCTTGGCTCAGGTCTGCTCACAACCTAAGACCATCACAACAATTACAGAGGAAAACACGTAAGATATCTTGTCGTCTCGAATTGGAACTGGCCAATATTCCGGGCGCGCATTTGTGCATCCGTCCTTTACGATTAATCTCGAGTTTAGTGACAGTGATTTAAAATAAACACGATTGCCCTTACGATTTTTAATGCCCCTGAAACAGCTGTTGCATGATTCACGCGACATTGGCCCGAGGAACGCCGGGGAACACAAATAATATATTTAAATACAACACGACCATGAATATGATCGCGGATTAATAAAAACTGCGACCGAAATCGTATGTATATTCCACTAACATTCGTTCGCACAACTGACAAAAATCTCAGTGTATAAACTCAAATAAACTTTGGCAATAACACAAGATCGTTTGTTCTTAAGCTATTTTTTGCTGAGATAAACATCATAACAGAATTTGCAGTGTTTCACTTTGTTGCTCTTTTAGCGGATGTAATCGGGGTCACTAACAACTACAAAGGATGTTTTAAAAGTACTCACATTGTGCTGATGTAGCGTCAGGACCACGTTGTCGAAGGTGGACGAGTTCGAGAGAGCCTCGGAGCTGCCTCGGAGTAACTCGGCCAGCAAGTCAGCTCCAGGCTTCACTCCTACAAGCTTCGAAGGTGATGATGTTGCTCTGACATGGGTCGGACCACGACCGGTGGGTCGTGGTGACGTCATCGCCCCAACACTGGTTTTACGACAAGGTACGGTTGCGTCTGACAAACTCCTTCTGCCCACTTCTACTGACCGACTGCACGGTGCCTCCAAAGTTTTGCCATACGGCGCTCTAGTAAAGTGATGTCTTCTTGCTTCTACATCTGAGGTATCTGATGGACTAAATGGAGAAGGCGAAGCTGTTCTGTCTCTGGAGCACGTATCACTGTCAGCTTCAGAAGGTGAGTCGCCATATTTCCGTCTTGCTCGAAACGAGTCATCATCTCTCTCATCCGAGCTTTGTTGATAAAACCTTGCTCGCCTCGCTTTTAACTCCTCAGACCTCGGCCACATTGGTGCTGCCCCTTCACATGGACTTGGCGGTCCGTTATTGCAAGAGTCATCTGATTTGTCACCAAGTAACGATGAAGTTCGCGTTTCAGCTGACAAACGCATATCTTGTAGTGATGCCTCACTGCTCTCACGTTTGCAGCCGTTTACTGAAGGTGGCCCTTCTTCATCGCCACCATCATCGCTCGGCGTTGTGATGTATATTCCTTTCCTTCTTCTAGTTT
The DNA here is from genome assembly GCA_951329385.1 of Polia nebulosa. NCBI lineage: Eukaryota > Metazoa > Arthropoda > Insecta > Lepidoptera > Noctuidae > Polia > Polia nebulosa. Next base: position 7,247,589 of record OX589609.1, read on the forward strand.
TGTCGAGCGGCCTACGTCTTTCTCTAGCACCAATAGGGGCAGGTGTGCAGGGATTCTGCACCGCAGCCAGTAAGTGGGCAACCTGTTCACTTGTTATGGTTTCATCCTCTTTGTCACGATCCAACGAGCCGTCAGACGCGGCGTCCGACTTATGAGGCTCCTCGAGCGGTAACTCCTTCGACCACTGTTTCACTATACACTCATACACAGGCACAGGGATTAAATTTTCTTCAGGACACTCCTCTATCGTACTAGGAAAATTCGTACAATCACAGTCCACATTAACACACACGTTCGTAGGAGGTTCAGGGAGGGGAGGAAAAGCAAAAGGCTGGGGTTCTAGCGGCGAAGTACCTTCACTTTGTGCTTGTGCACTGTCGGCTTGCGAGCCGTCACTTTCTTCGCGGAGTTCGTGTAAGACGCGCGGTGCCATCAAAGCTGGCAGACTACCGCCAGACTCGGCCGGGCCCTCCTCCCGCACTGGAGGGATGCGACGCGGCAGAGGGTGCGTCAACGAGCGAGCACCCAGCTGCTTGTGAGGAGTGTCCGGCGGTGGAGACCGCGGCGCCGGTGACGCGTGCGCCAGCAACCCCTCGTCAGAACCTACCGCGGAATCAACCGACGCCACTGACCCGCCCTCCGTCGTATTCTCATCGGTAGCTAAACTTACGGTCTCGGCATCGCGACGCTTTGCACTCGCGCACTCAGACACTGACTTTGCGGGACGCTTCCCAAAATCGAAAATCGACGGATTCCTCGCACCGCGATAATATTTATCCTGTGCGAAATCACCTTGCGAGAATGAAGCACTGCGGTACGGTATAGTCTTTTGGGCGTAGGATCCAACGATAGAGCGGGGCTCTACGCGGACCAGGGTGATATTGTCGGTGTCAAAGTCATCACAGCGGTCCACAGACACGCCACGCGGCGGGCTGTGACGGTGCCGGGAGCGAGGCGGCGGCACCGGCGGCAGTACGGGGGCCGAGTGCGGCGGCGGCGGTGGTGGAGGTGGCGGCGGTGTGGGGTGCGAGCGCGGCAGGAGGCGCTCGGTGAGGGCCTGCAGGCGCTGCTGGCGCGAGGGCCGCTCGTCGCGCGCGCCGCGGCCCAGCCGGCGTTGGATGCGATCCAGCGTGCGTCGATCGGGCTTGGCGCGGCCGAGGCACGCCGCCACCGCCTCCTCGGAGCAGCAGCGGCACGGGCAGGCGCGCGGCGGCGGTGCGCGGCGGACGGCGTAGCGCACCGCGCCCAGCGTCACGTACGGGGACCTGCGCACACGACGCCGATATAATTTTAGACGCGAGAACGACTGCGCGCGCGACTCGCCGAAAAGCTTGGCGGCAAGTGCGACCGATTTAGAGTGCGCGAGCTTCCCCGCGACTCGGCGCTGAATTCCGGGAGGATTCCCCGCGACCCACTCCGCAACGGTTCAACAGTTATATCGGAGCAGATGACTCGTGTCTGAAGACGTGTTGCTTTGAAGCGAATAACGCTTGGTATAATTGACAGTTGCGTGTTAAAAGATCCACATACTAACGATGTAGTGCAAACATTAGTAAGCGTCTGGGTAAGAGCAGGTGTTGGACAGACAGACGGAAGACGCGCGCACTATAAATAGTCCAACGTTGGCGATTTGGCGACACAGCGACCTCGTAGCAATGTTTACAATTTTCTTGGTTGGTTGCTGTGACTGATGTTTGAAAATATTCCAGTCCACATATTAACCTACATTTTCTTTTCCAAAAACCTCCTATCCCCCACTCGCTTTACAAATCTTTCTCTTCACAATCTACATTTTCGCACCAAAATATAAAATATTTTCATTTTAATACCTGGAGTATTCTCGTCGCCTCCTAGCGCCATCTGTGGGCTCACTCGCGCGTGCGTCCGACGCCATGGGTCGTCACGTGACCCCGCGCATGCTGCGCCTGCGTCACTCTCTCTGCAACAATAATAAGATGAAGCTTAACATAATTAGGGATGGGCAAACTAAAAAAATATATCGATAAAAGTAGGATCGATGTCTATAGACAGTAGGTATCGATATTTATCGAACAAATGATTCTCGTTATCGATATTTTTGGCTTAAGCTAACACTTGAGTTTTTTTTTCCAGCCTGGTGGTAGTGGTGGTAGCTTGGCTATGAGGTTCAGTTGACATTTTGAGCGTTTCTTTTTTATGAACTTACACTGTATGCCGCGATGCGACGCAAAACTTAAAATAATTCCGAAAATTAATATAAAAAACCAAGTAAAGTTAATTATACACACAATTTCATTCTAAACGCGGCAACTTGGGCAATACATTCAAACAAAAAAAATGCGGTAAGTACTAAAATTGATACTCGAAAAAATAAAACATAAATATTGCTTTTTTCTATATCGAGGTTTGAAATATCGATTAATTTAAGGAAAAATCTTCAAAATCGATTTACGAGTATTTTGACCAAGCCTAATTATGGTGGAAGTTTTGGACTTTGGTTCGTGATATATCGTGTACCTATCTATTGTGCTCACAATGTGTGTAGTCACTATCCTACCAAGGCTTTTTTTTTAGGATACTGTAGTGTTGTAGCACTGAAGCGAAATGGTCAGCCGCGGCGCCATCCATTACTTTCATAATAATACTTGAAGCAAAACTTTCCATCCCTTTTACGAAAATCACGCGGATGGAGGAGAAATTTGACATAGTTATAGTTTATATGGAGGAGTGCAGAAACCTAAAAAAATATTAAAAATATTTTTATAAAATAGGTTAGGGTAGGTTTTTTATTGTATTTATACCACCATCCATCTGCCTAGCCTTTTCCCAACTATCTTGGGGTCGGCTTCCAGTCTAACCGGATGCAGCTGAGTAGATACCAGTAGTTTACATGGAGCGACTGCCTATCTGACCTCCACAACCCAGTTACTGGGTAATACGATACCCGTTGGTAAGACTGGATGTCAGACTTTCGGGCTTCTGACGACCCGTAACGACTGTCAAAGATCCACGATTGACAGCCGGGACCAACGGCTTAACGTGCTTTCCGAGGCACGGAGGAGTCTCGGTATGTTATATGTAAAGATGGTCACCCACCATGGTGGTGGTGGTGGTGATGGTGGTGGTGGTGGTGGTGGTGGTTTTTATTGTATTTATACAACCTATTGAATAAAGAATTACACATCTATCCTCTGAAACTCCGTGACTGTATATTAGTTGTGACTGAATGGCTTATGACTAAAACATACGACGACATCGAGGACATGGTAACATCGCTTCTATAATCTGTCTGGTAATCAATAGGACCGCAGTAATGAAATCGTTAGTGGAGGTAGCTGTTCCTGGCTTCCTCCGATCCCAAGACATTGTCGCAGGGCTAACCTAAACCTAAACCTAGACCTAAACCTAACTGAATCCTGAAGTTATATCTATATGCAGGTAAACGAATTTAACTCATACACAATATACACTCTCACGCACACTCACACTATTACACGTACTCACTCACACACACACCAAACCCACTCGCATACATCGCACAAGTGCGCTTCTGTTTTGTATTTTCTATTCTTTTATTATTCTGTTTCCAATTGCATACTCTGTATAATGTTAAGTGGAAGAGCGGAGTCACCTAACACAAGCATCTTCTTGCTTAAAAGGTGATCTCCGAATCATGTATGCTAAAGCTTTATGCAACTGAAATAAACATTTTTATTTATATTTTATTTTATTTATTTTGAATGATTTAATTTTTTATTTTTTATCCTAGTTTCAATTTGATTGTTTTAATGAATTTTAAATTTTATCTTATTTGGAATCCTGATTTTAATGTTATTTTTAATTTTGATGCAAATTTATTAATTTATTTGGTTTTGTGTTAATTTATTATTGTTTTAATACCGAGTTTAATTGCACTATATGGATCATGTTATCTGAATTAAAAGATTATTTTTTTATTAGAAATAAAATAAAGTAATAAATAAAAAAACCGGCCAAGTGCGAGTCAGACTCGCGCACAAAGGGTTCCGTACCATCACTACATATTATAAAACAACGTCCCCCGCCGGGTTTGTCTTTCGTGTCTCTATTTCTTGTTATAGTGGCAACAGAAATACATCATCTGTGAAAATTTCAACAGTCTATCACGGTTCTTGAGATACAGCCTAGTGACAGACGGACAGACGGACGTACAGCCGGGTCTTAGTAATAGGGTCCCGTTTTACCCTTTGGGTACGGATCCCTAAAAACATTACACACACTACCATGCCTTTGACACGTCACGACACGACAGTCATGTCATGTCAGGTTTATGGGTCTAGTTTCCCAACTATCTTGGGGTCGGCTTCCAGTCTAACCGGATACAGCTGAATACCAGTATTTTACATGGAGCGACTGCCTATCTGACCTCCACAACCCAGTTACTGGGTAATACGGTATCCCTTGGTAAGACTGGTTGTCAGACTTTCGGGCTTCTGACGACCCGTAACGACTGTCAAAGATCCATGATTGACAGCCGGGACCAACGGCTTAACGTGCTTTCCGAGGCACGGTGGAGTCTCGATATGTAAAGATGGACCCATCCATGGACCAACCCCGGCAAGCGTAGCTTAACCTGATGGATCGACCCGTGCGGCTGTTATTACTTTAGCCACGAACTACTCAAGTCTAATCTAGTCTTTGACAATAGAGCCTTAATAACGCACGAACTTAAAATTTAAATGAGGTCTAATTTTAACCTATAGCGCTTATTACACTATCCAATTTCAAGGGAGCTATTTTAGGAAATCGGAAGGTGTAATTGAAGATAGAACAGTTGTATTAGTGTCCGATTTAATGAAATTGGAAGGTCCCGATTTTTGACTTCCTAAATTGTTGACGATTTCATCATTCTCCTGCCCTTATCCCAATTTATTTGGGGTCGGCGCAACATGTCTTTTTCTTCCATACTCCTCTATTAGTCGTCATCTCTGTAGTCACCCCCTTTTTGCCCATATCCTCTTTCACACAGTCCAACCATCGTGACGATGACGATTTAAGATAGTGTAATCGCATCGCTACGATTTAGAGCTAAGTGTTGCCAATTTAGCGACTTTTTCGCTAGAAATGATGACTTTTGTTTAAGTCATAGCGACAAAAATAAGATTTGACGATAAAAATGGTTTAGGACTTATCAATCGACTTACCAATCAAAACAATTTTAGGGCCACTTATACTTTTTGTTAACTCGACACTTCTTCTTCAAAAATGTATAATTGTGTCTATCGGCTCGAATTTGTATGAGTTGGTAACACTGGACTCTGATTTAGAATTCCGGTTTAGGAGTCTAATTTAGTTTAGTGTAATCACTAGCTTCCAACTTCCTAGTTAGAATGTTCCTAAATTGGCTCCCTTGAAATTGGATAGTGTAATAAGCGCTTAGGGGCGATTATTATCCGGGCCTGCGGACGGCGAGTACCCGGGCCTGCGGACGGCAAGTAATGGGTAGCTCGCCGTCCGATCAGCACCAAGTCCGAGAGTTGACGGCGCGTAGTGTTCCACGCGCGCCTCAAAGAGTTGTCAGCAATAGGGACGGGGCCCGTCATGGCCGATCCCTGCCCAGGGGTTGAGGATAAATTCGAAACTCGCCCCCGGGCACTAAGGGCAGGAAGGAACAGGGGTGGGTTTTAGTCAGTAAGAGTCTGATACGCCCTCCCGCTCCACCTAGAGCGGGATATGTCATTGAATGATTTCCCACCACACAAATAAAAAAAAAAAAGGGCGCCATTATTACTGAGGAAATATTTCAAATCCGTACCTATACATAAACAAGATGGAGACGACAATACATGAAAATACTGGCAATACTCATTCTAAAGATTTGTTATGGAATCAACACTGAGGAGGAAGAGCCCTATTGCTGTCACTCACGTGTCCGACCAACCTCGGCAAGCGTAGCTTAACCTGATGGATCGACCCGTGCGGCTGTTATTACTTTAGCCACGAGCTCCTCCTAACAAATACCAATTTGTTTGATAAATCAAATTTTTTGTTTGATAATTCCCTGATTTGGTACAGAACCCTAAACTTGCGAAGTCCAACACGCACTTGGCGGGTTTTTTATGCGATTTGAGGGTTAATTCTACAGTAAAAGTCGTTCATAATGATAATTATTGCCCGACTGCTCTAAAAGGTGGGAAATAATTTTTGAGAGTTTGTATTTGTGTATCTTTGTATATCTATTTATTTGGCACGCTCTATAGCCTAAACGGCTGGATAGATTTTAATGAATGAGGTTTCATCAGATTCGTCTTCAGTGCATATCGTCAAAGTGACATAGATATGAATTTTGAAAAAAAAAGAACAAGATGGCGACCGATGTGGTCTAAAATATTACTAACGTGATACAACTATACCCGCCATCTGACGGAATTTATCTGTATTATTCAGCAAAGCGGGCGGCCAACGATCGGTTAACGTTTACGTTATGGTGTTAACTAGGCGGATGGACGGCTGGGCGGGCGGGTACTTGATACGGTATTGATACAACAGAGGTCGCTGATGTAGGTAACATTGCGCGGTTTAAAGTAATACTAAATTGAAATACTAAATCCTTTTTTATTTTAATAAAATAATAGTGTTGACATACACAGGTGGATCGTCATTGCATACGACTCCTGTATTAGAGCTTTAATGTATTTTTTAAAGATTAGGCAAGTAGATAAGGAAAGTAGCTGGTAAACACTACTAAATATAAACACGTTGACCGCCACCTAGGTCACCGGTGACCGCAAACAATAAATGTTCTATTGTGTCTGTTGTCTGGTAGTCAACGTGTTTTATCATAACAATGATTTGGTTAGTAAAAAAAAGCTTGACTGCAAAAAATTACTAAAAAGCTGCAAATGCAGTTAATGGCATTTGTTTTAGGTTAATTGCAGATTGAATGCCACTAACTACATCAGACTGCTATTTTTTGTGTTTGGTGGGAAATCATCCAATGACATCTCCCGCTCTGGGTGGAGCGGGAGGGCGTGTCAGGCTTACTGACTTAAACCCACCCCTGTTCCTTCCCTGCCTGAGTGCCCAGGGGAGCGGTAACTCTGTTACGAATTTATCCGCTACCCCTAGGCATGCAGGCACCGGACATGATGGGCCCAGTCAGTGGTGGCTGACAATCATCTCTTGGAGACGCGCGTGGAACACTACGCGCCGTCGAGTCACGGGCCTGGTGCTGATCTGACGGCGAGCTACCCATTACTCGCGGTCCGCGGACACAAGATTTTTATTTTTATTTTGTATATTTAAGTAAGTTCCAGTCTCGTCGAGCCCTTTGTTTGATACCTCACATGACTAAGTCACGAAAAAAATACGACTTTTAGCTACCAACGACCTTGAGTGGTTAGCTTGCGTGTTCTGCGCTGAGCTCACGTAACGTGTCGTATGTCCACCGAGTATTAGGACGCGCCCATCAAGGAGCGTTGTCCGAAATTAAAAAGAAAGAAAAATAATTATTCTGCACAGATATAACGCACATTACAGAAAAATTTAAAGGCCCAGAAAGAGATGGCGGGATGAGTTGGATTCCTTCTCAAAGGACTGGCCCAAAATTGCAGAAGACCGGGAAAAGTGGAAGGAGGGAAGGGAGGCCTTTGCCCTGCAGTGGGACAGCACAGGCTCATAATAATAATAATAATACAGAAAAATTGGTTTAATAAACATACAAGAATGCTAAAAGCCTCGTATTCAATAATCGTATTCGTAACTAAACGCATTATTAAATTTATTACACATAAAACAACAAGTATTATACAAAAACACTGAGACTAAATTATAAATAATTAAATGATCTTTAAAATGGTAAAGGTTTTATAAAAATACGCTTTATAGTTTTTGCGTGATTCTCAAATTTTTATCCGCGTTAGACAAAACTTTACAAATTAATTACACCATGTTATAAAAATATAATTTCAAATATTCTCAGATCAAATTACGACGGAAATAGTTAAGAGTAACATATATTTTTTTCAAAGAATTAAGATTAGTCGTTTAGACGTGATGTACAATTAAAAACCATTAAAAGTCGTATAACTGCGCCTTAATTATTTATGTCTCTATGTTATGTCACTTCAGCTGTCAACCAAGAGCAATCTAATGAGCCGTTAGGCTACAGGATGTTTCCTCCGGGGGTTCACGGATAAATTCGTCTCAGAGTTACCGCGCCCCCTGGGCACTAAGGTAACTGAAGGAATAGGGGTGGGTTTTAGTCAGTAAAAAGTCTGATACGCCCCGAAGTCATTGGATGATTTCCCAATCACAAAAAAAAACAGGTTGTTTGATTTGAGAGAGTCACCGTGGACCTGGCAGTCTGGCACAAGCAAGTGAAGGAACACGAGTGGGTTTTAGTCAGTAAGAGTCTAACAAGGCCCCCCCCAAAAAAAAAAAAAAAAAAACCAAGGCCCCCCCTGCTCTACCCAGAACGGGAGAAGTTATTTGATGATTTCCCACCCAGAGAAAAAAAAAGACTACTGGGTGTGCCCAAGAAACAGACACACAAAAATACATACATCGAGAAACATTATACTCCTTCTGGGACAGTCGGGTAATAAAATACTGGTAGGTATTGTGACGATTGTAGTCACAGCCTAATCTTAGAGGGTCTGCACCGGCCTTTAACTGGCAGGTAAGAATGTTGGAGAGCCGATGGATTATTTTAGAAGAGTAGGTGTGAATTTTGTTTCATGTCAGATAGAGTTTAGCCCTTGCAAGTGGGCACAGATGTTATGCCGATGCCAAATTAATATAATATTATTTAAATCGCCCTCAACTCTTTTCCTTATCCGCCCGTAGCGAGTTATCCCTTCGTATAGTACTCTCGCAGTAAGCAAGCGAGAGCTTTGAAGAACGTCTCAGGATCCCTGCAGGCCGTACTGGTGCCTTGGGGTCCTACAGTATTTAGTTCCAGTTAGACTTGAACCCGACCTCAGCATAATTTGAATGAGAAAAGGTGACAGAGTGACTTGGTTTACTTCGTTGTTAAAACAATGCTTGCACAGCATTGGTAGCATAATCACCCATAAAATGTTCACACTGCTGGGACTCAGGCCTCCTCTCGAAGAGTGAAATGGCCGTAATCCACCACGCGGGCCCAGTGCGGGTTGATGGATATCACATGTCTTCGAATTTTTGGTTCTAGGACATGCCGGTTTCCTCACAATGTTTTCCTTCACCGTTTTGAGAGCAGTTGCGAAGAAATAATTTACAAGAAGTAAAGCGCCTACCTGGGTTTGAACCCACGACGTACAACTTGTAAGCCGGGGCCGTTAGGTACCACTTAAAAATTACTAGCTTTTGACAATGGCTTCGCCTGCGTGTTATTAGTACTTCCCCCTATTATAAATAGCATATGTATTATTCTGATGTATAAGCTATATTGCTGTAAAGTTTCATCAAAATCCGTTCAGTATTTTTGCATGATAGAGTAACAAACACACATCCTCACAAATTGTCACATATTTTAAAATATTAATAGGATTTTAACTAATCTTTGTTTAATTCATTACTATTATTCATCAATTCATTCCTCAACAACACGGAAGCAAAAACAAACATAAACAATCAATGAAACACCGACGACAAAGTATTCAATAAATAACAAGACATTATTAATAATAATTATTAACAATGTTGCACTTTTGAACAACCGACCTTCGTGGCAATTCTCACCGATTTATTTCACTCGTGCTAAGTAATAACAGTCACATAATCTTCAAGGTTAAACAACGCTTGCGACGTCGGTCCGAGGATGGGTTCATCATCATCATCATTTCAGCCAAAAGGTCCACTGCTGGACATAGGCCTCCCCCAAGTGTCACCACTACAATCGATCCTGTGCGCTTCGCATCCATCGGCTACCTGCGACCCGGCCCGATGATATTTTTGACACCAGTCTTGCCAAGGGGTATCTTGTTTTTAGGATTCCGTACCCGAAAGGTCCAAACAGAAGCCTATCGCTATCACTCACGTGTCTGTCAGTCCGTTTGTAAGTCTGTCTGTCCGTCGTCTGTCACAAAATTTTGTTCCAACGAATTTTTTAACTTCCCATTGACCTACGAACTTGAAATTCGGTGATAATGTTTATTATAACGTATATTTTACTAACAAATACCAATATAGTGATAAATCAGATTTTGTCTTTGATAATTCCTCATTTGGTTCAGAACCCTAAATCCTTCGTGAGACGATCTCCGCGGCCACCGCAGACCCGGGCCTGCGGACGGCGAGTAATGGGTAGCTCGTCATCCAATCAGCACCAGGCCCGAGAGTCGACGGCGCGTACTGTTCCACGCGCGCCTCAAAGAGTTGTCAGCAATAATGACGGGGCCCGTCATGGCCGATGCCTGCCCAGGGGTTGTGGATAAATTCGAAACAGAGTTACCGTGCCACTGGGCACTCAGGGCAGGGAAGGAACAGGGGTGGGTTTTAGTCAGTAAGAGTCGGACACGGTCTCCCGTTCCACCCTAGAGCGGGAGATGTCATTGGATGATTTCCCACCCCACAACAATAAAAAAAGCCTAAATCCTTCCTTCCTTTTTTATCATTAAAAGGCTCACGCTTGGCCATTAGGTATCTCACCTGATGGTAAGCTATAGAAGTAACCTATTTACTCTTGACGTAAAGACTCTCAGGTTGTTTCCCAGTTACTGTGTCGTGGAGGTCAGACAGGTCGCTCCACGTAAAAAACTGATATTCAACTGCATCCGGATGGACAAGAAGCTGACCTAAACTGGGAGAAGGCGGATTAAAATTGCACTCTGGTACAATTGTCCTTCGTTTCAGTTCTTCCCGATTTATTTCAGATGATAAAGCAATATTCATGCATTACAATTTAATAAGATCACAAGAATTGGTATTTATTGAGCAATTAATTAACTTGAAGGGTAATAACAATATGAAATACGGAAATATTGTGACAATTTTATTGGTTATAAGGAAATAAAGCTTGCAGTGTTTATTTTTAAATAAGAGACCATCACTTTTGCATGTGACTGTGGTTATAATCAGCCCGTGATGTACTGTTGGAATTCCTCTCTGTGAAAGGGAGCGGGTGGTGATCGTACACGCGAGCCGAGTTTAGGTCAATTTTCGGTTCTAGGATATAAGCTGGTGATGTAACACCACAAAGTAAAGTGAACAATATTGAACAACAGCTAATGAAAAATATTGTATACAGGGTGTAACAGAAAGGTGTGGTCATATTTTAAGAACCTGTTCTGCCCATAGAAGTGAACAGTTTTCTCTAAGAAAAAATAAAAAAAGCCCAAAAAAAATTGGACTTTCCGTACAAAATTATCATCAGCTGATCAATATTTGTTTGGGAGGTAAACATTTTTTATGAGAATTTCCTCAGGTTTTCTTGAATCAAGTAGGTCATACCGATGGGCAGATGCAGTTCTTAAAATATGACCACACCTTTCCGTTACACCCTGTATACAAGGATGTAACAGAAAGGTGTGGTCATATTTTAAGAACCGGTTCTGCCCATGGAAATGAACAAGTTTCTCTAAGAAAAATAGAAAATTCCAAAAAAAAAAATTACCTTCCGTACAAAGTTACTATCAGCTGATCAATATTTGTATGGGAGGTAAAATTCTTTTTTTAGAATTTCCTCAGGTTTTCTTGAAGAAATTTGTTCTTATCGATGGGCAGATGCGGTTCTTAAAATATGACCACACCTTTCCGTTACACCCTGTATATGTTGTATTGTAGTGTATTTTCTTTTTAAGTTTATTTTTTATTTTTCACATTTTATTTCTTGTATCCCATAACTAAAAGAAAATATTAAAGTTATGACCGAATTGATTACCCCAATAACATGGAATTCGAACATAATTGGAGGAAAATCGGTCATATGTTTATACTTTTTTAACCGACTTTAAAAAGAGGAGGTTCTCAATTCGCCTGTATGTTTTTTTTTGTATGTTTGTTACGCGATATCTCCGCCATTTTTGAATAGATTTTGTTTTAGTTCTAATGAAAAACTTTAAAAATAAATACAAACACCGACTGCCGAAATTAAAGTTGTTTTGCAATTTTTTTTATTTTTTGTAAAAAAGTTTTTATTTTTCACTTTTTAGTTGTTATACCCCAGAAGTTAAACTAAATATTAAAGTTATGCCCGAATAGATAACCCCAATAACATGGAATTTGAACATTTGGAGACAACCAAAACGTCATCGGTGTATAGATATTTTTTGTTTATGTTGATTTTTTCAAAAAGTGCAGAATCAATTTCGATAAAATTTATATGGGACCACTTCTGAAGTACGACCTACCAAAGAAAAAAGAATCATCAAAATCTATTCACAAATGGCGGCGATATCGCGTAACAAACACACAAAAAAAAACCATACAGGCGAATTGAGAACCTCCTCCTTTTTAAAGTCGGTTACAAATATGTCGCATCCATAAACTAAACACAGTACATTAAATGATAATGATAAATGATTTTATTTTTGTAAGTAGGTTTGTAGCAACACTTTTACACGTCAACATTATTCTTGTCAGTTTTAGCTAACTGAGGCCGGTGTTTCCTAGCTGACTACCCTGAGAAGAAACACTGAAACAAACTCAGAGGTCAAAGTCTCTTTGAAATTGTTCAAATCCATACAATATGCACTGGTCAAATTGAACAAGGTACCTATTACACTGACAAAACTGCATTTGAAACTTGCTGTCCGAACCCACGGAAACCAAAACTACGGAACCGTGTTATTAATGACAGACTACATTTCCCAGATTGGTGATACAGATAGCTACATACATTAGGTACATTCTAAATCAAGCCATCTGGTTAATTTCTCATGAGCTGTAGTAATCAATCTTGCATTACGTTATCTCTCCATCGATCCATTTTATTCCCTGGAAGCAAGACTTTGTTATTCTGTTTTCTTTTTAGGTCATTGTAGTACTGATTTTGTGAAAATAAAAACATATCTGAGAATACAAACCTTATCAGCACAGGTTGGTTGAGCAAAATATACTTTTAAAGGGTGATGCAAAGGGCAATCATCAAAAAATTGCCTGAAATGGACAGAAACTACTAATAGTGCTTAATTCTATTTAGAATTTTAGAATAAAATATAGTGCGACAAAGGGACAAAGAGTTGCGACCTCTCGCGCCCGACCCTGGTTCAGGCCATGGTACGGAGCGAGAGGGAATGGGAAGCTGTCTCCTCCTTCTGCGAAGCAGTAATGCTCGCGAAGGAGGAGGCGGAACGGGTGAGGAGGCTCAACAACAGAGTCGCCCTCACGCCCTCAGCAGCAGCCGCCGCAGAAGACGCCCTGGGCGGAGGACGTCGCGAGACGATCTCCGGCCACCGTAGACCCGGGCCTGCGGACGGCGAGTAGCAGGAGAGGGCAGCTCGCCGTCCGATCAGCACCAGGAGAGTCGACGGCGCGTAGTGTTCCACGCGCGCCTCAAAGAATTGTCAACAATAATGACGGGGCCCGTCATGGCCGATGCCTGCCCAGGGGTTGTGGATAAATTCGAAACAGAGTTACCGCGCCCCTGGGCACTCAGGGCAAGGAAGAAACAGGGGTGGGTTTTAGTCAGTAAGAGTCTGACACGCCCTCCCGCTCCACCCCAGAGCGGGATTCTAGTCATTGGATGATTTCCCACCCCAAAAAAGAAAAAAAGGGACAACGAGTGCATCTATGTTTGCACAAACGCTTGTGCACTATAATATCTCCTGCATACTTGGCTAATCTCCTTTGATATTCCGCCACCGTGATTCAAAATCGGTCGTTGGGATTAATATTATTATTATTTAGGTAAAGATTGATAATTTCGTAGAATTGGTTGATCATTGTGTATAAATCTAATTTTTGTGGAAACCTTTACAGGATTAATTTAAACTTTATTCTAACACTTTTCGTCAATCAAGGTAAAAAGACAAGATTATATAAAATCTTAATATATTTTTAGTTTTTTCTGCAAACCTCTCAAAGTACGAACCAATCTCTGCTTACCCTTAAAGACACTCAACCTCGACTCCTGCTTACCCCACATACAATGCAACATAAACCTACACCTGCTTCACATCACATGTAAACCAACACTGTTCGTTGAACCAGCGGAGCGGCCTTGCGCTGCGGCTGCAGACCGCATATATTATGTTTGCATCTAATGTGCAGAGCTGAGATATCGACTTAATAGTGTTGATATTTTATAGGTGAGGTATTAGGGTTAGTGAATTTAGAGACTTTGTGTGTGTGTGTGTGATTCTGCAGATGGTCGATGGGGCCAAAAAGTTCTAGAGTGGCCACCGCGTATCGGTAGACGCAGTGTCTGGTTGGTTGACCGATGACCTGGTGAGAATTTGCGGATAGCCGATGGATGCGATGAGCACAGGACTGGACAATGTGGTGTGGTGACACTTGGGGGAGGCCTATGTCCAGCAGTGCACGGCTTTCGCCTGAAATGATTCATTGTAATGACCCTTTTTTGAGATTGGGAAATCATCAACGACTTATCCCGCTCTGGGTGGGGCGGGCGCGAGTGTCAGACTCTTACTGACGAAAACCCACCCCTGTTCCTTCAGTTGCACTTGACCCTGGAATGTGAAGCCTCAACAAAGTCGATTCTGAATCATAGGCATCTGGATTTAGTCATTCGAATAGTCACAGGATAATTACGATAAATATTAAGTACAGAAGGCCTACCACAAGATGGACCGATGACCTGGTTAGGGTCGGGGGAATTAGCTGGATGCGAGACACACGGCACAGGATCGGTCGATACTCGGGCCTGCGGACGGCGAGCAGTGGGTAGCTCGCAGTCCGATCAGCACCAGGCCCGAGAGTCGACGGCTCGTAGTGTCACGCGCGCCTCAAATAGTTGTCAGCAATAATGGCGGAGCCCATCTTGGCCGGTGCCTGCATGCCTAGGGGTAGCGGAACTTCAAGTTCTTCGAAAGTTTCAAGCGCCCAACCATAGCCTCTCGGAGAGACCGGACCTGAGACCCACTAACTCGTGCGTCTGGCACGCATCTCTCGGCAACAGTGCTGTCGTCTGCATACCCAAAGGTACCGGGTTTTAGCAGATCGTTAATATACAGCAAAAACAATGTTGCCGAGAGCACCGACCCCTGAGGAACACCGGCATTAATAGCCAGCAGTCCGGACGAGCAGCCATCTATGACTACTCGGATAGACCGATCCCTCAGGAAATCTGCAAAAACATGATACAGGCTGTCGGTAACAAGTTACTTGTTTTTACCTATAAACCAAGATCTATAGAAATAAAAATGAATGGCTAGTATCGATCACTAATAACATCGATTTCTTTATTAGTGACCGATGATGGCTAAGCGCAAAACTCGAGAATGACTGGACCAATTTGGATGACCTTTATTTAAACTATTCATTGAAGTGTCAAAAATGTTCCTACGAAGAGAAAGAATTGAATAATTAAACGCGGGTGAAACCGCAGGGCGGCACAGCTATTGGATAATAAAATTAAGAATATTCCAGTTATCTTACTTCCACTTAATTTAATTTTTTAACCTCTTTATTTACCACACAAACCATCTTAAATCCAAGCCTAGTTTACGAAATCCAAACAAACATAAAAGTCACTTATTACAGTTCAAATCTAATAATAAACCAAAATTCTTTAAAAATAGGGTTCCGTCCATAAACTAATAATAACAGAACATCAAAAGCTTGCAACAGTTGTAACATGTTTAAAGAATTCGATATTACACTGATGATTGATTTACTTTGGCAGCATTGAATGATTGGTTGGGTTCCGTAGCTTTTTAAAGATTTATTCACATAGCTACCTTTTTTTTGGGATGGGAAATCATCCTATGACTTCTTCCGCTCTGGATGGAGCGGGAGGGCGTGTCAGACTTTTATTGACTAAATCCCACCCCTGTTCCTTCTGTTACATCTGTGCCAAGGGCCGCGGTAACTCTGTTTCGATTTCATGTTTAAATCAGAAACAAAGTGCACGTGAATCTACAACTACAACAAACATCTAAGACCAACCTGCCTTCTAGAATAAAATATCTATACTAAATAGTTTTAAGCTGTTTTGCGAAATTATTTTCCAATATTCAAACAATTTAAAAGTTTAACTTTTAACGATAATAAAGTGTAGAAACTATAAACTTTATTTTATGGCTATAAACAAACATTTCCCCTAGAACATAACACCTAAAAGTTTTATCGCTATATCTTCTCACACAAAACATCAAAAAACATACAAACTATCAATCACCTTGAAAACTACTCCAAAAACTAGAGTATCATGATTCTAACCTATTTAGAACGTCGTTCTACAGTAATAAATTGCTATACGGAACCACTAAAAGAACCCCGCTTGACGTGTAGCGTTTATAAATGTAAATCCGAAATATTAACTGTCCAGTATATTTTGATCCCTAATGGTGGCGCTAACTATAAAGGTATAGTGTTTTTAACACCATTCTAACGATCAGAGGTGGACTTAATGTCTCAGGCATTTTCTACTAGTCAACTGGACCTTTGGGTGATGCATCACCCAAAGGTCTAGAATATAATACCCAAAGGCCTAATATGTAAAGTAGAGTTTTATAAATTCAGAAACCAAAGAATAGTGCCATGTTTGGCCACATGCCAATTTAAACTGGACACTTAAAGAGTTCAGTTTCAGTTTTCAAAGGGAATACTGATATAATAGAAGTGGTAGTGATCCAATTTCTTTCGATCTACGTACGTTGAAAAATAAGATTGACTGATATTAGTTAGTCTTAAGGCGCAGTTGTACGACTTCTTATGATTTCTAATTGAACATAACATCTAAACGACTAGTCTTATTTCTTTGAAAAAAATATATGTTACTCTAAACTATTTTTTCATAATTTGATAAGAGAATAGTTGAAATTATATTTTTATGACAAAGTGTAATTATTTGTAAACTTATGTCGAACGCGGATAAAAAATTAAGAATTACGCAAAAACTGTAAAGTTTATTTTTATGAAACCTTCACGATTTTAAAGATAATTTAGTTATTTATATTTTAGTATACGTGTTTTAATATAATACCTGTTGTTTTATGTATAATAAATTAATAATATGCGTCTAATTTCGGACAGCGCTCCTTGATGGGCGAGTCCTGTTACTGGGTGGACGTACGACGCGTTACGTGAACTCAGCACAGAACACGCAAGCTAACCGCTCAAAGTCTAGACTACATAATTTTATATGTAGTATACGTGTATTTCTTTAAACGACTTCGAAAAAAGGAAGAGGTTTTATGTTTGACTGTATGTATGTTTTTGCATTAAAAGTTCTTTGATAGGTTGTATTGGATGAGTAAAGAGATACAATTTGGAGCACACAATGTGAATTTTAATGTAAAATGAAGCAGATGGTCATGCTAAATTTTATATAAGTGCAAATACTTAGGGATGGGCCGAAATTCGTTTTATATTTGGTTTAATCGAACTTCGGCGGTTTGCACCGAACTTCGGCATTCGGCCGTAATTCGGTTCAAATGCCGAATATTCGATATATGAAAATATTGAAATAACTCAACTGTTTATTGTAAAATAATAAAACTAAACCAGCAAAGTAAAATCATACACATTTGTTTATTGTTTGTTAGTTGGTACTTATTTAACAATTAAATGTTCTTAAAATTATCTGAATTTGGGAACATCTAAACATTTTAATAATTATCGCCAAAAATAAAATCACTTTATTTTACTACTCACTTGTATTTAAAATTTACCAAGAGCAGGTTATGGTGCAAAAACAAGATTCGTCATGTCACTCAAAAACACACGGTGAAAATAACCGAAATTAGGCCGAACTTTTTAGTTTTATCGAATGTTCGGCCGAAGTTCGTATTCGGTTCAAACCACACTCGGCCCATCCCTACAATTACTGTACATTATAGGTAGGTTGTTTCTAATGTTTTTAACTCATCTGCTTTTCTACAAAAAAAATAATTATATATGGTACGAATATTTATTTGACAAACCGAAGGATCAACCGTTAAATTATGTCGTCAAGTTAATTCTGAAATATTTGTGGTACGATGTTCATGGCAGTCTTAAAACTCTTGGGTATTAAATACAAATCAGAAAATGAAAACCTAGTTATTACCTAAATTATCGTTCATTCAACCCATTTCCGAAAACCAATGTTTTTCAGCTTTCTACTTTTTTTTTGTTTTTTGCGGGGTTGGGAAATCCGCCAATGACTTTTCCCGCTCTGAGTGAAGTGTTTTCCTTCAGTTGCCCGAGTGCCCAGGGGCGCGGTAACTCTGTTTCGAATTTAACCACGACCCTTAGGCAGAAAGTTCATAATTTCAACCGATCGGACGTATTGTTTACAAACAGAGTAGTATATTTATGTGTATTGTGTATGTTACTAAGAAATATGTTGTTTGCATAATAAGACAATAGTTACATTGTAACACAACCCATATAGTACAATCGAGAGGGTTTCTCGTTACAACTCGGTAATGAGAATCTTAAGTTCTAGTTAAATTCAACTAATCGCTACTAAAAAACCTTTGAAATTAATATTAATTAATATTTATAAGTCTAATATGTTAGGCTCAGCAGTTTCAGAAATAAAGGGGAAGAATGGTAATTCTTCATATATTCTAAAACAATTTAAATATATTTATTTTAAAAACTAGCTGTGCTCGCGGTTTCACCCGCGTTTATGGTTACTGTGTCGTAGAGTGATGTTATAAAGTCTATTTCCTTCCTCAATACATAGGCTATTCAGTGCAAAATGGTACCTCGCAGAGCTACTGGCGGAGGCCGGCCAGCGCAAGCGCACTCCCACATTCATGATCGCCCGCCTAGCACATCATGAATGTGCGCGTGGTACTTGATTAAAACTATGATATCTCGTAAGATATTCGCTGAAATCAAATGATGTCAAGGGCAATTTAGTTAAAAATTAAATACTTATGATGAATAATGTATTTATTTGGATAAGGATTAATATCATGCTTAATGCACCTTCGCAAATAATGCATTACTTTGGAACAAATTTGATAACTATAAAAAAGATTATAGTGAGTTAACCTTAAAAGATAGACATATGCTGTCGCGGACTTTTTTTTAGAACTTTTAAAGGGAAACAATTCCGTCAATCATAATTTTTACGTAACTATAAACGTTTACGCAGCTCACACAACGGAAGCTCTCAAAAGGAATATCTTTTGCCCGTTTTTGTCACACTTTTCATTGATGCTCTGCTCCTATTGGTTGTAGCGTAATGTTATACAATATGTCTGGGTTCGGACTGTACAAACTTTAGGGAGTGATATTTTGCTCTATTTTATCACTAAAATCATTCTACAGGTGGGGTCTAAACCCAACGGCCTCTGAATGGCAGCCATTTTTGTATTTTGGTTGACTTTTTCGTAGCGTCCATACTAAAAGTAATGTAACTTTGGAATTTAATGTCCGATTATCGTAAAACAAAAACTTCCCATAACGGAAAAGTATTACCAATGAGATAAATAACTCAAATAATTTTAATAATTGCTGTATCATATTAAAATAAATGCTAAAAGATCAATTTTACGTCAAAATTAACATTGTTTTTTAGTTTTTCAAGGTTATTACAAAAAACACCCCTGAGAACTACCTCTTTTTACGCACGTGTTTTACAGATGGTAAGTTTACCTAAATAATGACTCCAAAAACTTGATAATGACACCAAAAACTTGAGTTTTCATTTAAAATGTCTCTGGGGTAGATAGGTATAACGATTTTATACAGTTTAAAGTGAAAAAAAAAAATTTTTTTTTTCAAAAATTAGGAAAAAGCCGACGAAAAATTCCAACGCTAGAGGGGACCCCCTAGCGTTGGGTTGACAATCATGTACTGAATCACTAGTACACGTATGTGCGTTCATGTACCTTACACCCTGTATAATTTCAAATATTCTTAGATCAAATTACGACGAAAATAGTCTAGAGTAACATATATTTTTTTCAAAGAAATAAGACTAGTCGTTTAGACGTGATGTTTAATTAAAAACCATTAAAAGTCGTATAACTGCGCCTTAAGATACAAAAAACAGTTACTTTGTTTTCGATTAGAATGCGGATGTAACACATTCAAATGTTTTTGTCGTATTTCGCTGTGTCAAGACAGCCTTCTCGGCAAGCTTTCAATGATTCCATAAATTGTCTAGTTGCGTAAGAAACCAAATTAAACATAAGATTAAATCAGCCACTGAACTTCACTCGAAAAAATCCCTTCAGAATACCCCAAATCTCGAGAGATACCTAACTCTAAACTGGAGACGTCAATAAATAAAGTATGACCTATTTATCTTGATTCTAGACTAGATCTCTAAAATTAAATCTACATAAAACATTTGATTTACCAAGAGCTTGCTTCACTTTAAAATGCCTAAAAACATCAAAACGTTTCATATTCTAACATCTTATTTTGAAAATATTTAGGCAAGCAGTTCATGTATAGTTAACACAGATCATCACATGCGCAAGAGTATATTGCATTTTATTTCAGGATTTTGAGAACGTCACTATCCGCATGTGGAAGTGATAAATTGAATAATTACTTTGTGAATTGTGTGTCATTGAATTTGTGCGCGTTAAACTATTTCTGGTGAATCTTGGAAATAGGGTAGTCAGTAGAAAGTAAACTTATATACTAAGTAACCATTAGATAAATACTAGTTCTATTAATTTGACATTATGAAGAATACTAGAGCAGTGATAGTCCAGTGGTAACGGCCGCAACTTACAAGTTGTAGGTCGTGAGTTCAATCACAGGCAGGCGCTTTACTTTGTATAAATTATTTCATCACCACTGCTCTCAAAACGGTGAAATAAACATCGTGAGAAAACCGGCATGTCCTAGAACCAAAAAATCGAAGATAATTATGTGACATCCACCAATCCGCATTGGACCCGCGTGGTGCATTACGGCCCACACCCTCTCATAGAGAGAAGGTCTGTGCCCCAGCAGTGGTGGCATTAAAAGGCTGACGATGATGACGATGAAGAATACTATTTTGAGATGTTTAGTTAAGTATCTACCTACGAGTATATGGTATTGAATGCTTCAAAATAAATGATAATCATAATATCAGCCGAAACACGTCCGCTCCTGTCCCCTAAGTACTGCCACAACGACTGGTCCTGTGCGTCTCGCATCCATTGGATTCTCACGACCCTCACCAGGTCATCGGTCCACGTTGTGCGGTCGCAACTCCAGAACCTTTCGGCCCTATCGACCATTTATTTTTTTGAAGTGAAAACTTCTTTAGGCGCGTTGGGCAGTTTTGAGATGGGGAAAAACAATTGAAATCGCGACCGACGCGTCGTAGCACTCGTACCGGATCGCGTAGCGGATAGAAGTAAAAATTTCTTTAGGCGCGTTGAACATTTTTGTTGTTCAAGTTTTCGCTTCTGTTGGCACTCCTGGAATGCCACTCTTTTTTTGAGTGGCGTCTCGCAGTTCGACTTATGAGGTTGTCAGCTGCTTAACCGGACTTGCCTGTGCTACTTCACCCAGCTGTTCTGCGAGCAATATGCACTGCCACTTCAGTTTGGCGATTCTTTGGGCTTTGTCGGCTATCTTGGTTCTACAGCGGATATAATCGGATATCGTTCGTGATTCAATCACACAAGGAAACTTCAGGCATAACCATTGAAGCCAATGGAGAGCCATTACCCTTATTAAATTGACCAATTGCACTGAATATCTTGATGACCTTGGCTATGCATACTTTTTTAAAATTATAAATGCGAAAGTTAAATTCGAAACAGAGTTACCGCGTCCCTGGGCACTCAGGCAAGGAAGGAACAGGGATGGGTTTTATATAGTCAGTAAAAGTCTGACACGCCCTCCCGCTCCACCCAGAGCGGGAGAAGTCATTGGATGATTTCCCACCCCACAAAAAAAAATTGATGGATGAATGGATGTTTGTTACTGAATGACGTCAGAATGGCTCAACGGGTCTGGTTGTTTGGCAGAAAGATAGAGTTATAGTTATATATTTTGGAATAGCACATCACACTAATATTATAAAGGCGAAAGTTTGTTACTTCTTCACGCTCAAATGGCTGAATTGATTTGGATGAATTTTGGAATTTAGATAGCTTATACCCTGGATTAACACATAGGCTACTTTTTATCCTGGTCTACGCAGGTGAAACCGCGGGGCGCAGCTAGTATGCTATAATTTATAGTGGGAAAAGTACTAATTCCTCGCGAGCGAACCCGCTGACAAAAGCTTATTAGAAATAGAGTGTTCTCCATGCATTTAATAAAAATGAAGTACTATTTGCACTTAGGTAAATAAAATTACTTAAAACACAATTCCCTTCAAAACGGCAACATCACTAATTCACTACAAAGCAACGAAAATTAAAGAGTTAGTTACTGGGAAAAATATAATAACTAACCGACTACTAAGAAGAGATGCAAAGGAGCATACCATAAATTACTCTTTCGCGGAAACTTAAGACTTGGCAAGAGTCCACGGTATCGTGAGTCGAGGAGACCGAGACCGAATTTATGTCGTTAACAGGTAAAAACTTCCGACTCGCTGAGCTATTCGTTTGACGGGCCTAGAATAAACTGATCCGAAGTAATAGAGTTTATTATAGCGTGGGTGAATTGCTAGTTAGCTTCTCCGATTGATCGGTGAAGCCCGCAGTCTGGTTTTGTGTTTCTTTCTGTAACCAGGTGATCCATTTGTGCGCTGAGTTTATACAAAATCCGCCTTGTTTATAAAATTCGCTAACGATTTGCTTAGTCTAAATACTGCGGATACTACAAAAAATCAAAATAAAAACTAAAAAAAAAACATTAAATCGACTTCCATAAAAAAAAACACAAAAACCGGTCAAGTGAGAGTTGGACTCGCACACGAATGAAACCAAAAACAGAAAATAAAACACGTTTCTAGAAACGTGTTTTTTTTTTAATATACATATAGTTGAAATTTTCACACTGTGTGTATTTCTGTAGCCGCTATAACAACAATATTAAAAATAAAAATAAATTAAGTTTGCTATCATTTATTGAATTTGTCTCTCATCCATCAAATGCAAGTTTCTATAGGACTAACCCTCCTTTTATGAATAATCGGCACTTTAACTCCCTCTCCCCCCTTCCAAAGTACTCATTTTACCACCCACATCTATTCTTCTTCCGGGTAGAAGATATTGAAAGAAGAACCCCTGCTTATCAGTGTTTAAAGAACATGGTTAATTTTTTTAACCTTTATAGTCCCGATGACAACCCGGGCTGTCACCGGGCTTCTTCGACAACCCAAGGTTAACGTTTGCTTGGAAAAAAATTTAACCTCTTAGGATCCGAAACTCAACTGAGTTTGAAAACAAAAAAAAACCAGCCTCCTACCTCTTAAGATCCGCGGACAAACCCGGGTTGTCGAAGAAGCCCGATGACAACCCGGGTTGTCATCGGGACTATAAGGGTTAATGTGTTAAGACCAAATATTTTCCAATTAAAAGCCTTAAAGAAAAAACAAAAAAACATTTTTTTTTTTACTATTTTGTCACCATACAGGGCCTAGATAATGGTGAAATAAATTGATATAATTTTTTGTTTTTTTTTATTACACCATCAAATAGTAAAGTAATCGTCGACTACGTTTGTATGGAAGAAGGACCGACTAGGTCACAAGAGGCTATTATATTATATTCCGTTGCGAATATGTAAAGGCGCTCTGGTAGACCATGTCCTGGATTAGGACATAGTATACTTTTTATCATGGGAGTATGTTCCCTTGCGATGATTTCAAACTTTCATGCGATGCCTCTGGCAAGAGCTTCATAAAACGGTACCTTTTTTTTTTTTCTTGTGGGGTGGGAAATCATGCAATGACTTCTCCCGCTCTGGGTGGAGCGGGAGGGCGTGTCAGACTCTTACTGACTAAAACCCACCCCTGTTCCTTCCCTGCCTGAGTGCCCAGGGGTGCGGTAACTCATTTTCAGAATTTATCCGCTACCCCTAGGCATGCAGGCACCGGCCACGATGGGCCCCGTCAGTGGTAGCTGACTACATCTCTTTGAGGCGCGCGTGGAACACTACGCGCCGTCGACTCACGGGCCTGGTGCTGATCGGACGGCGAGCTACCCACTGCGTCTCGCGACGTCCTACGCCTGGTACGCCCAGTACCTCTCCTGCGGTGGTTGCGGCCGGGGCCGCGAGGTCCACTCCGTTGAGCTTCCCTCACGCGTCCCGCCTCCACCTTCACGAGCATTACTGCTTCGCATAAAACGGTACCTGGGGCCCAATTCTGTAAATAACTAATTTGTCAGTGGTGTCTCAATAGAATAGTGATTGATATTTGGTAATCTATAAATTATTTATGGTCATTGACTTGCCACTGTAGTGCCATTGAAACGCCATAATAAGACTATTGTAATAATTGATAGTAGACCAACTATAATATGTCAATATCATTTTGAAGTTGTCTGTTGTGTGTCGATAAAGTGTCGATGGCGTGTTGCTTAACTCAAAGTCACAGAATTGGGTCCTGGTCCTCAAGTACGGAAGGACCAATTTTAACCGAATTAAGAAAGTACTAGGTTACTTTTTCGGTGAGATTTTTTATTCTTTTCGCTCCTCATTTCTCTTTTATCAGATACTAGCTTCTTTCAGCAGCTTCACCCGTGTGTAATTAGTACTTCCCCTATTATAAATTATAGCCTATGTGCTATTCCAGACTATAATCTATCTCTGTGCCAAATTTCATCCAGATCCGCTCAGCCGTTCTGGCGTGATTGAGTAACAAACATCCATCCAAACTTTCGCATTTATAATACTAGCTGCACCCCGCGGTTTTACCCGCTTAGACCGGAATAAAAGGCCTATATGTTAATCCCGGCTATAAGCTATCTACATACTAAATTTCATCCAAATCGGTCCAGCCGTTTGAGCGTGAAGAAGCTCACAAACTTTCACATTTATAATATACTCGTAAGTAGGATTAGCAGGATGCACGAGTTTGTTTGCATATATTTAAGTATACAGTTCTCAAGATGAAGTATATTTTTGTAACGACAAAGAATAAAAAAAACAATGGAAAAGTTTCATTTTAAAAGTAGAATAGAAAAGTAACGTTATTTCCGCATAGTTAAAGGATTAGTCCAATCTTCTGAACAATGAACCGCGATACATTTTAAGGATTATGCTAATTTAATGTGCTATAATTTAGAATTTATCGCCTTTAATGAACCAGAGCGAATCATTTGTTGCCTTTTTTATTTAATTTGAGATTTTTAGTTCAATGTTGAATCATGTATTTTTAGTAGGTGCCAAATTTTGAACCAGAATCTTTGGGCTATGCTAGGCGTTTCCTTGCGTGATAGAATCAGAAATGAAGATGCAAGCAGGAGAATAGCCAAACTGAAGTGGCAGTGGGCAGAGTACATTACTCACAGAACAGATGGTTGATGGGACCGGTGGCGACCGCGTACCGGAAGACGCAGCGTTGGAAGGCCTCTAACAAGGTGGACCGATGACCTGGTGAGGGTCGCGGGTAGCCGATGGATGCGAGTCGTACAGGACCGGTTATTGTGGCGACACTTGAGGGAGGCCTATGTCCAGCAGTGGACGTCTTTCGGCTGAAATGATGATGATGATGATGTCATCAGGTCAGGTGTTCACACAACTTCCAATATGTGTGTATATGTCACTCAGCACGCGTAGCATGACCACCATAGAAACGTTGGTCATGCTATGCCTGCAGGATAATGTAGATTTCTACTGGTGAAAGAATTTTGAAAACCGGTTCAGTAGTTCCAGAGATTACTCCCTAGAAACAAACTTCCAAACTTTACCTCTTTATAATATTAGTATAGATAAAGTTAGAGTACAGTTATTCATACCATAACTCTACAATAATGATTAGCAGCAGAAATAGGTGAGTGCCCACTTGGCAGTACTTTCTTTGACAAGAAGGAGTACTTACCAAAGTAATAAAATATAATTATTGTACTTACGTTGTTTAACCTTCCTAGACCCGCGCCAAATTCTGTGACACCTATCCCGCGCACGGTCTCACAGACCGAAAGTTTGGAACGCAATTTCTTAGTAAAAAATCAAGAAAAAATATAGGTACCTACTAAAGTGATGTTTTCTGAAGAAAAGGTATATTATATTGAACAATATTTAATCAATAGTTTACAATTCATTTACTGAGTAAGAATCTTTCCTAACAGTCTTTGAAAAATAGCCAGATTTTCGTAAGAGAGAACGATAAACACAACAAAAAAATACAAGTCTATTTCAGTACAAAACCATAGAAAGTCGTACTGTACTGTGACACTTAGACCTGTGTCAGTCCCACATACCGATTATAGCCAAATACGACCGTACTTACGTGCTACTCGCACAAAGACAGTTTGTGCCCTTAAATGATCGTAGCAGTAGCAACGAATCCGGCAGCTTACGGAAAGTACAAAACACCATCATCTGTATATATAAAATTCAAAGTCCTGACTGACTGACTGACTGATATATCAACGCACAGCCTAAACCGATTATTTGTGAAGAGTTACGAAAAACCTCTTCTAAGTGGATACCTATTCACTAAGAAGGAGTTTCATAATTCAATTGATTAAAAGGTAAAATATGCGAAAGAGTGTTTGATCGGTCCCACAGACCAACGCGCGCGTATAGGATGGTTAAAGGGATATATCGAATACAATACAATAGAAAACATTTATTCGACACAGACATAAAACAACAGCAACAAACACAAGGTAAATGTGTTTATTAGACAAAGATACAATAAAATTGCGCTGAGCGTGCCCATACCGAAAGGGTTAGGTTCAATCTCAGCATTTGCTGGACGTCGGACACAGATATTCATAATTTTAGTTATTGATTTTATGAGGTACCAGAAGGTTAAATATCTATAAATAATCTATTAACAGATTTATAAGTCGCTCTTACGTCTTGAATCTCTGCTTTCAAATAAAATGACATAGCGAAGGAAGATAATCCTCTTACACGCCGTTATTTTCATTATTAAGTTACCGAAATAAAATATATTTACTACCAATAACAATCATTTACGAGGATAAGGGAATCACGTACTTAAAAAACATACACTCATGTCCTCAAAGAATAAATTAAAGCACCGTGTGCAATTTTTTCTTCAACGTGGACAAAAATGGATCGTTCAAAAACAAAAATGGCGGTAGAAGAAACATTTTCATTTACACTTTGTTCAGTTTTATTTTCGAACGTAGTAAAGCGTGTTCACTGTCTAATATTGGCCTCGTAAGTCGTGGGCGAGGATGCATTGCTTTTCTTTTTAAACACGGTTATAAAAAGAAATTTTACCCTACACTCGTACGAACAAATGTCAACCTTACTTTTTTGACGTTAAAGAAGGATTTTAATTGGTGACCCGTTGATGACCTACAAAACTGGTGGGATACATTTACGAAAATGTTATAAGTATTTAATGTATTAAAATAACGGGACATCAAATACTTTTCATAGGTACTCATGTTTATAAAGAATCGGGGTTCTATGAGTAACTTTATAATATTTCTAATTTTCAATTTTATTTCGGTTTTTCCTCCTAGCATTATAATATGGTTTGTAACCAAGCGCTACATGCGACTCGTCCATTGGTCTCCAGTGGCTGGCTAGAGTGACACACTGAAGTGGCAGTTGGTGGACCATGTTTGTCAAAGGAGTGATATGATAGCCGACAGACATTCCTAACTAGATAGACCGGTGACCTTATAAAGGTGTCTGGGACAGAGTAGACGAGGAAACCGAAGGACCGGATGTTGTAGCATTGTTTGGGAGAGACCGAGGTCCAGTAATGGACTGAGCTCTCAGACCGAATTTTGTAACAATCAATTCACAATACACGCACAAAACGTTTTGGGAACACATTCATTGAGCGTACAGTTAAGAAGTGGGATTCCCTGCTGGAGTCTGTGTTTTCTGATCAAGAGTGAAGCAACAAGAGGACAACTTAACACCAAGGCAGGCTTTCTATGTTGTCGACCACATCATCGCTTACCTGCCATCAGGTGGCATAGTGGTCAAACGCGAATTTATCAATGACAAAAAATATTAAAATTGCTACCTGCATAGAAATGAACGCGTCAAAAAGATGCTAACACCGAAATTGGTAACCTCTCAAAAAAACCTCAAATAAATCTGCCTTCCCAATGACTTATTACATAAATCTAGTCATAATAACAAACCAGAATATATCTAGCACAGCCCATAACATTTATTACTATACCTCATGAATAAACCTAGCAAGTAATTGTCGTCTATTTTCGTCTTGGGCTGTAACGAGCGACGTAATGAGTTATGGCAGCGCTTGTAGACAGAGTGGCAACCTATTGATGTCTTTTTTAGTGGCTACACGTGGCTGAGTGCTTGCTTTGTTACAGGGCTTTTTTTATATGGTGGGAAATCATCAAATAACTTGGGTTTTAATCAGTGAGAGTCTGACACATTCTCCCTCTTCCTTCAATCAGAGCAGGAGGGCGTGTCAGATTCTTACTGACTAAAACCCATCCTTGTTCCTTCAGTTGCCTGTGCCAGGAGCTGCAACGACTCCTTCAAACACAGCCGCGACCCTGGCAAGTATCAGCCCTTTTTTTTTCGGCGGGAAACCTTCAAAAGGCGCCTGGAATTTTGGGAAAAAGCCCAGGGTGTGTGGGATTCTTACCTCACTAAAAACGAGTGATCACCATCTGCACATGAACGAGGCCCCGTTACCTCTTAAAGGACCACTCCGGGACCCCCTCTGTGCAACGCCTGTTAGGGCACATCCCTGAGGAGACCGTAAAGGGATCTCCGCTGAGCCTCACTGTGCACGGTAGCACGCGATCGGCAAGTATCAGCCCTAGCGGACCTCGTCAATAAATGCTGACATGTATTTGAGGCACGCGTGGAACACAACGAAGTAATTGAATTATAGCAGCGCTAGTAGACAGAGTGGCAACCTATTGATGTCTGGTTTTAGTGGCTACACGTAGCTGAGTGCTTGCTTTGTTACAGGGCTTTTTGATGTTCTGGGAAATCATAAATAACTTGCGTTTTAGTCAGTAAGAGTCTGACACGCTCTCCCTCTTCAAACAGAGCGGGAGAGCAGGTCAGACTCTTACTGACTAAAACTTATCCGTGTTCAAACATACCTGCGACCCAGGCAAGCATCAGCCCTAGCGGAGCTCGTCAATAAATGCTGACATGTATTTGAGGCACGCGTGGAACACAACGCGGTAATTGAGTTACAGTAGACAGAGTGGCAACCTATTGATGTCTTGTTTTAGTGGCTACACGTGGCTGAGTGCTTGCTTTGTTACAGGACTGGCTTGATAATAATAAGTGTGGTTTCTCCTCTCTCTCAGAGAAGCCTGTGTCCCCAGTCCCAACAATGGGAATGTTATAGGCTGGTTATGCTTATGGTATGTTGGATTGAGTATAGCAATATAGTTAATTTAAAAAAAATATAATTGCATAAGTTGACAGGAATATTAGAAATTATAAATGAGCAATTATAAACGTGCCGATAGTGTTGTTTTTTTCTATATTTGTATAGGTGTTACAAGTACACCGATGAAATAGCAGCTATTCAAAAAACCGCTAAAGCTTATCAATACTATCGCATCAGAAATACTGCTGAACACACAGTACACCAAAATGTAAAATTATCTTTCCATTCTCATTTCGGTTTATGATTGATCCAACTACAATATTATGTGCCTATGTTTTTCACCTTGCCTATAAATACACAGCATGTAACAAAAACCCTGTCCGATCCTAAAGGGTATTATTATTTAGTATCGTACTGCGTACACATATACGTAACCATTTCATGGATATGAGATTATTATTTTTCCGCAATGAAAATAATTAATTTTAAAAAAAAGAAAAACTTATCAAAGGCAACACTGATCGCTCGACAAAGTTCACCTACAGTTTAGTGTGAAAACAGTCGCCTAAGCGAGACGGTATTTATGCGCCCTTTGTCGCGTGCCGCCAAACCGGTGGAGTGTTGTCAACTTATGAAAATTTGCCATACTTAGTGTTAAACGCATTTTTTATAAAAATAAAAAAAAAATCAATAACTTTTCGTTTTCATGAGTTACATTTTTTTAACTACGCCTTTATTGGATCGGACAGGGTTTTTGTTATATGCTGTATTTTATTGCTTTATTATAAAACCAATAAAATAAAATCACTTCCAATTATAATCAAGTGCCTACATTTAACAGTTATCCTGCTCACAATAATACAACGACCGTTTTATTGTTTTACGATAGTTAATAAGATTAATGATATTTTGGCCAGACTTCCTACGGTCCGCCCACTGCGTGTCACTCGCGGCCAGTGTAAAATTGTGAAATATTTACTTTAACAACAGTAAAACAGGTATATCCATGCTGGGTTTTAAATGTTTTTCAATACTATTATTTTGAAAAGCCTTGTACATAGCTGACAATCAAAAAATCTTACTTTAAAAAAAATTCAATCCTAATCAAAAATATTGATGGCACAGCAAAATAGTTACCTCAAAATATTATTATTTTAGCAACAATTTGAGTTCGTGACGCATCGCTACCCGTCGCACGCTATTAGAAGACACAATAGATTTTAATAAAAATGTTATCTGCACACCTAGTGAGCAATCGACGTATGAAGAGTTAATTGAAAAGGAGTGTCGCTGATACTGGAGATAGTGGAAATATTATATTTATCCCAAACTTTGCCTAGGCATTCTAAACAATGCCGAAAGTTCAGCTGGAAATGTGCTAATGACAGTCGCAAGTAAGTTGCATCGAACTTTTAACCGGAATTGATCCCCTTCGAACCTAACCTGTCTGTGTCGGGGTGCCCTAAGTTCACAAGCTCACTTCGCTCGCTCTTGCACAACGTACATAGCAATGGTTAACTTTCTGGTTAATTTGATGAGCAATCAGTATAATTATTTCCTTTATAATAATTATTTTGATGAAAAAAATATTTAATTGATATAAATATATTGACGGGTGATAAGTTTTTTGATGTGCATTTAAAAATAAGTCTAAGTGAGTGCTATTGTGGAAGAAAAGAACAGTACAGCAGGCCGCAAGTCAGTAGTAACAAAACCTGTATGAACTGACCTGCATTCTATCGAAACTCCGTACTACGCTGGGCCAGCTCAAGGTCAAAGTATTACCACTGCCATTCCGCCTATTCTAAGCTTTCCGAGTGAATGGACATGTCATCATCATCATTCTCCTGCTCTTAGCCCAATTTATTTGGGGTCGGTGCAACATGTCTTTTTCTTCCATACTCCTCTATTAATCGTCCTCTCTTCTTCTTCTTCTATCTTTTTACTCATATCCTCTTTCACACAGTCCAACCATCGTTTCTTTGGCCTTCCTTTACTCTTATAGCCCTTAAAGGAACTCTCTTCTTGCTCTTAAAGAAGTATATTGTTCAAATCGAGACATTACCAGTTTCTCTATTTCTTGGACAGTGTACTCTGTATCCTGGCGAGTTGTAATTTCTCTGTGTCTTGGTCAGTGACCACAAACATCGACCGGTCTTCTGCTCCTCGTATCCAGCGGACTCTCCCGACCCTCACTAGGGCTTTGGATCACCTTGTTGGAAGGAGCCTTTCAACGCTGCGTCTTCCGGTACGCGGTAACCACTACAGAGCCTTTCGACATGGTTACACTTGGGGGTGTCTTAGGTCACGAAGACATAGCCCGAAGAATCGCAAAAATTAAGTGGCAGTGGGCAGGGTACATTGCTAGCAGAACAGATGGTTGATGGGGCCGAAGGGTTCTGGAGTGGCGACCGTGTACCGAAAGACGTAGCGTTGGAAGGTCTCCCACAAGGTACACCGGTGACCTGGTGAGAGTCGCGGGCATCTGATGGATGCGAGACGGACAGGGCCGGTCATTGTGGTGATACATGGGGAAGGCCTATTCAGTACAATAACGCGTCCAGGGCAGTGTTGGGGCTGCCCGGCTTCTGCAGCTCCTCGGGCATGTTTGCGGAAGCGCGCACCGACTATTTCCACGCCACCATGAGCAAGCGGTGCGCGTCCTTGGTGCGCAGGGTGCGGGCTAGCTCCAACACTGTCCTGGTTATGATTGCCAAGCGTTTTAATTGTCCCCACATTGGGCACTGTAGTGGCAGGCATGTCTCAAGAGTGTAATTTGTTATGTTATAATTTCAGTTTTAAGTTCATTTCTATAGACATTATTTCAATTCTGTGCTCTGGCATTTCATTAATAATTTAATTGTAATTGACATTTGATATTTAATTCTGACATTTACTAGTATTTTTTTTGTTTTTATATTGACATTCACTTTTGAGTTGTTAATTAATCAATGTGAATGTAATAAATTTAAGTTAATTTATGACAAATTGTTACTATATGTTCTTGTTTTTTTTTTGTATTGAATATGTTTAATATATTTATTTATTTATGTCCAGCAGAGACTTCTTTCGACTGAGATAATGATGATGAGTACCTACAAGCTTTTGTGTGCCTAGGGCTTGATTGAACAATAAACATTTTGCCAAAGACAGGCGGAAACAATAAACTAAATACAGAACCAGTTTTAGCTCAACGTAAATATTTTCTTTTCCATTTATATAAATAAATTGAACATTTATGTGCTCCAAATATTGTATTATTGGCATGTTTATTACTCTTAACAACAGTTAAGCAGCTTTGAATAAGGCCGGTGAGTGGATGGGTTGTCTTGAATCGTTTGTTGTATTGCTGTCATGATAATTTTTGAGATCAAAAGAGAAGCTGTTATTGTTACTTATGTGAAAAGAAAGTTAATATGTAGTCCGTTACACAGTAGCTACCTCTTTAGTCACGTGGTGGTAAGCGGTTTTGCTGCTGGGTTCGATTATACCGACCGACATTTTTATTAGGGTTCTGAAAGTCCGAATGAAAAAACGGAATCCTTATATGATCACTCGTGTCTCTCTGTCCGTCTGTCACAGCCAATTTGCTGCGAATCTGCCGGGCCGATAGAGTTGAAATTTAGTAAACAAATGAATAGTTATGACCCAAACACGAACATGTACCTAAATTAATTTGGAATATGGGGGTCACTTTTGGGGTCAATATCGGAAAATTGAATAACAAGGTATTTCAAACTGTGCCGTGCGACTTATCAAATGAAAGGGCACATTGTGAGGATCTCGAAAGTATCTTTTTTTATAATTTTAAAATATATGGTTTTAAAATTATTTACGTTATTTATGTTCTCGGTGGGATAATACCAGATAAGATGGCGGCACTGAAATCCTGTGTCTACAATCGTCACATGGGCGTAGCTCATGTGACGATTGTAGACACAGCCTAATATTATAGCGGGTCTGTACCGGCCTTCAACTGGCTGTTAAGATTATTGGAGAGCCGTTTGAATATAGAATGTGTAGGTATCACATTTGTTTTAGGGATCAGTTCTGCTTGCCTGGCCGAAGTGGGCACTTGTATTTTTGCCGTGATTACCAATATAATTATTCAGAGTGCCCTATCCCTCTTTCTTTTATAACACTGCACAATTTAATCAGTCACTCTCATACACCACACTCGCGTCGTCAGCGAGTGAGACCTCTACCCTGAACTTACTAGAACGTCCCAGGATCCCTGCAGGCCGTGCTGGTGCCTTGGGGTCCTACAGTACACAGCGAGGCTCAGGGGAGACCCCTTTAGAGTCCCCTCAGGGATGTGCCCTAACAGGCGTTGCACTGGAGGGGTTCCAGAGTGGTGTTTTAAGAAGTATCGGGTACCCTGCCATGTGCTGATGGTGATCACCGGGGTGGCTTTAGTGAGGTAAGAATCCCACACTATCTGATCTCGGACTTCGCACATTGAGGGCTTTATACCAAATGTATTTTTGACTATTTGTATGGCTTTAATTTAATTTAATCATTTTATTTCAGAACATTATATTCCATAAAACTGTTAGTAAAAAAAAAACTTTTTTCAAAAAATACAACCGACTTCTAAAAATTGTAAAATAACTTTAATTTCGGAAATCGGTGTTTTTTTTGTTTCTTCGTTATTTGACACCGATTTCCGAAATTAAAGTTACTTATTTTACAATTTTTAGAAGTCGGTTGTATTTTTTGAAAAAAGTTTTTTATTTTTCACTTTTTAGTTGTAATACCCCAGAACTAAAAACCCCAATACCATGGAACGTGAAATTTAAACAGTTGGAAAACACCAATACGTCATCGAGGTATACATATTTTTCGTTTTTGTTCAGTTTCTCAAAAATCTCTGAAGCAATTTCGATAAAATTTATATGGGACCAACTTGGGAGTATATTCTTTCGGATAAAAAAAGAATTTTGAAAATCGGTCCACAACTGACGGAGAAATCGGCGGACATACATAAAACATACATACAGTCGAACACAGAACCTCCTCCTTTTTCGAAAGTCGGTTAATAATACTTATAACTGTTAGTAAAATTATGAATATTTATTTTTATTATTTACAAATTGCTCTATTTAATATTATCAAGGGCACCTCCAGAGTCGTGAACTGTGTTCCAGTGCCTCACAACCGGGCAGTTAACCCTTCCCAATATGGTATTCAGAAGGCTGTTGGTGCTGCTCCGCACGCGGCGCATCAGGGAAGCCACCCTTTTGCGTACTATTGCCCTAAAGGAGTCCGTTCTGGCCTTAGCAAACATACCTGATGCACTGCAAAAGCGCGGCAACCCCAACAGCATCGTAAAACCATTTTTGTCCAGGACCCGTAGGGCATTGAAAGATATACGCGTATAACGGACCCACAGGCTGCAACTATAAAATGTCTGGCAGTATGCCTTAAAAAGAGCAATTTTGACCAGCTTCGTGCACCATGCAAACCTGCGCGCCAGCATATTGCATCTCACTGCCAACGCCCTACGTTCCCGTTCAATATCCAAATCATCTGAGAGGTCCTCGGTGACCCAGTGCCCCAGGTACTTCAATTTGGTGACCCTGCTTATAGGCATTCCTCCAAGCTTGACCGGTGGCACGGTTTTTGGACTCTTATTACCCGCCATGAATATAAGTAGCTTTGGGTCAACAATATGCTTATACTGTGAAAATTTGAAGACTGTAGCTCCAACCGTTTGGCTGTAAAACCTGTGTGACAGACAACTGACAGACGGACACGTGAGTGACAGCAATAGGGCTCCGTTTGGACTCTTCGGATACGGAACCCTAAAGAGGTACCTACACCTCTGTTTGGACAGGCACTTGTGTATCTTTTTTTTCGGATATTACAGACGTCATAGTATGTTATGTTACACAATAGATTTACCTATTATTACATCAACCAACATTCCCGAAGATAAATTACCAGAATCTAGATTATTTATTCTCAATATTAGTTTGAAAATTATTTCTATGAAGAAAATTTCATTTTTGACACTTGGTCAAACGCCAAAACAATAATACAGATCGACATAAGATACAAATAGATTTTATGAAAATTACTTCGAAAATAAAAACATTTCTTGTTAACACTTCAGTTGACAAAATGTAAACGTTTAACTTGAAAAATTAAAATAATGATTTACGAATAACTTGATAAATGTTGATCACTTATGATTTACTGAAACGTAAATCATTTCGTTATTTATTAATATTAAATTAAGTGGGTGTTTATGAAAAAATAAAAAATGTAAATGGGTCGTTAAAATTTGAAATGAAGTGTAATTCCACGTCGACAATAATTGTGAAATGTATATTTTAGGAGGATAATGTATGTAAACGAACGGAGACATTAGTCATCAAGCCAAAAAATGTTACGGCCTTCACCTTTATTTTGAACTCTTCGTTGTTTGGTACACAAATAGATACATCGTTAGTTTGTCGCAATAAATTCTTTTGCTTGCATTTTTATGCAATAGTTTGGCTAGTCAGATGGGACCACCTGATGGGAAATGTCGCCAAGCCAAGAGGTAACAATTGTTATGTCAATATAAAATACGAAAGCGTGTATAGACGCTCGTTGTGGCCTTTTTTTTTTGTGGGATGGGAAATCATCCAATGACTTCTCCCGCCTAAGGGTGGAGCGGGAGGCCGTGTCAGACTCTTACTGACTAAAACCCACCCCTGTTCCTTCCTGCCCTGAGTGCCCAGGGGCGAGGTAGCTCTGTTTCGAATTTATTCTCAACCCCTGGGCAGGCATCGGCTACGACGGGCCCCGTCTTTATTGCTGACAACTCTTTGAGGCGCGCGTGGAACACTACGCGCCGTCGACTCACGGGCCTGGTGCTGATCGGACGGCGAGCTACCCATTACTCGCCGTCCGCAGGCCCGGGTCGTTGTGGCCTCAAGCGGCGTAAATATATTAACCTTGTTGGTAATTATATTTTCGAGCCGTCTGGGGTTGAAACTCTCGGATCATGGTGTCCGAGTGCTCACAAATTATTTAAAGACCTATCCGAACGCCTCATTGACACTTCACGTGACCCAACGGCTAGCTAACCTTGGACAAAGAATAAGCATTGCCATACGACGTGGCAATGCCGCCAGTCTTTTAGGCACATTACCAGTTGACAGCGATGCGGAGGCATTTTTCGCTGCCATATTTTAGATTATTTTTAGTTTTAGTTAGTTTTTTAGGTTTTGTTAGATAATTATAATGAGATATGTTTATTTTGTTTCATGTATTAAATGTTAATAATTTCAAAGATGGTAAAATGCAAAAAAATAGTAGGAATTTCCGTAGGGCGCATTTTGTATATCAATGCCGCTTTGTTATTTAGGCGTCTCGTAAAAATGGTCCTTTTTCCAAACAAAACTGCGAGCTTTATGCTGTTTTCACACGTGCATAAAAATAAAACTAGGAAGTAAGAATTACTTTAACAACATACTCATTGAGCGTGGAAGATTGTCATTTGACACGCTCATAAAGTTTCAAGATTATTGACACCTAAATCTGTTTGTTTAAACAAGGTACTTACCGAGTGTGGCGCTGGACATCAAGTGCAGTATATGAGTGTTTAAAATTAGACAACAAGACTCTTTATGAGTACGTAGCTGTAGGAAACTGAAAAAGAACTCTATTTTTGGATGCTTTAAGTTGAGTTTACTTCGATGTAGTCGGGCTTGAATAGATACCTAGTCAAGTTTTTTTTTTAAGTTTCCATTTAATAAGAATAGTTGTCAAAAGTTGTCATATATTAATTTCTTTAAATTTTTCCAACATATAGTTATTGATAGAACCAGTTGAAGTAACAATACCGGAATACTCAGAATTTATTAAATCCTTAATTTTTGTTTCGTAAGAAGAAAGGTAGGTACCGTACGTAATAAATTTACGAGAATATCTTATAAAAATGATATTAGAGCAGTGGTGGCCCAGTGGTAATGGCCGCGACTTACAAGTTGTAGGTCTACTAGTACCGATCTAAATAGAGCGTTTGTCGCTCAAAAAAACTGCATAAGAGCAATATGCGGCCTTCAGCCTGAAGACTCATGTCGACCAGTGTTTAAAAAACTTGGTTTGTTAACATTACCATCTCTATATATTTATGAAGTATGTGTATTCGTAATTAAAAACTATTTAAGACAGCCAATGATGTAAATCCTCGAAACAGACGAGATCTTTATAAACTAGTTCTTAATGATTTTCCAAGTGCTAAATACAATAAAAACTGTACTAGCAATGTGCGTGCGTATTTACAACAAGATACCACGCCATTTCAAAACATTAAATTCAAGATTATTTAAGCTCAAAATGTACAAGTGGTTAAATGAGTGTAGCTTCTACAGTTTAAAAGAATTTATAGACAAAAAGTTTTGATGCCTGCTGTCATTCAAAAACCCTGAAAATTTTCATGTTATGTTCTATCTTAGCTAAACATATTGGTGATACGAGTATTATTTATATATAACAACATTGTATACCATGTTTTATGCAAATAAATGATTTATTATTATTATTATGCATAATTATTATGATGTTCTTATCGCGAGGCCTCGTGGCTAAAGTACTAACAGCCGCACGGGTCGATCCATCAGGTTAAGCTACGCTTGCCGGGATTCGTTCATGGATGGGTTACCATATTTACATACCGAGACTCCTCCGTGCCTCGGAAAGCTCGGTAAGCCGTTGGTCCCGGCTGTCAATCGTGGATCTTTGACAGTTGTTACGGGTTGTCAGAAGCGCGAAAGTCTGACAACCAGTCTTACCAGGGTATCGTATTACCCAGTAACTGGATTGTGGAGTTCAGATAGACAGTCGCTCCATGTAAAATACCTACTGGCAGCTGCATCCGGTTAGACTGGAAGCCGACCCCAAGGTAGTTAGGAAAAGGCTAGACAGATTTTTTGTTCTTAAGAGTCTATTACCACCCGGGCCTGCGGACGGCGAGTAGTGGGTAGCTCGCCGTCCGATCAGCACCAGGCCCGAGAGATGACGGCGCGTAGTGTAGCGCGCCTCAAAGAGTTGTCAGCAATAATGACGGGGCCCGTCATGTGACCGATGCCTGCCCAGGGGTTGAGGATAAATTTGAAACATAGTTACATCGCCCCTGGGCACTCAGGGGCAGGGAAGAATCAGGGGTGGGTTTTAGTCAGTAAGAGTCTGAAACGCCATCCCGCTCGACCCTAGAATGGCAGATGTCATTGGACGATTTCCCACCCCACAAAAAAAAGTGGGTCTATTACCGGCCAAGTGGCACCCGCCACTTGGCCGGTAATAGACCCACTTTTTTCATTGAATAAAAAACACATAACATAGAAAATAAATATTAAAGAAAGAGAATCCAACGTCACGTTTGTTACAAATAGGATTAAGTATTTTTATGTTGTTAAGACAGGACTATAAATGTGTTGTATCCAAAGTGTGGAATATTATTAAAAAAAAGTAGTAAGCAAAAGTGTCAAAAATTGCCGTTGTTGCTAATATTCTTGTGAACATAATCGAGAAAACACAGCGGTCATTGACACTCATAATATCAAGTGTTAATTAACTCTCTATAGAACGATAATCATCTAGACACTCATCTTGTTACTAGATCACCGTATAAAGTATACAATATATTATTATATTAATTAATTAACAAATATATCGATTCGATATGTTTCCGCTCCATAATCGATATGGGAATTAAATTAATCGCCATCACGACAAAAATATAGGAAACATAAAAATTTATTCAATTAGGGGACCCCCATTATTTAAAACCGATTTACATCTAATCAAGACATTATTTAACATAATACCGATATTTATATGTAAAATCGATGTTAATCGAGTTTTAAATTGAATGATCCGTTGATTTCGAATAATCGATTTTTGTTAATTTTTCACACCAGTAAATCAATATGTCATAAATCTAGGTTTTTGGTGTCCATTAAGATTTGAATAGCAGTTTTAACATAATTTTTATTTATTTAATCTCTTTCGAGGACTTTTCTTTTTCTTTTTGACACTACCATCTATACTAATATTATAAAGAAGTAAAGTTTGTGAGTTTGTAGGTGGTAATCTCTGGATTTACTAAACCAATTTTGAAAATTGTTTTACCAATAGAACGCCACGTTATTTGTGAGAATCATAGGCTATAAATTTTTGAAATACACGCGGGCGAAGTCGCGGGCGAAATACTAGTTCAATAATAAATTTAGTCAAGCTCTCTAGCAACGAGTCACACAGCCAGCGAGCACCCTCGGTTTCTTCAGGTATCCTGACCACCAGCATACAGCAGACGCGCAATCCTCAGTATCCTCAGCCTCTTTCATCACCCTCAACCTCATCAGCGATCTTGGCACAGCACACTGCACCTTCGGTCACATAAAGAGTCTTGAAGTACCTCTCCTGGCCGACGCCAGCAGTCAAGCCAGTACGTCGTCGCACAGCACCGCTCCGACCTACTGGAGCCTGTAGGAACATCCTGAGTCACTAGGTCTCTGATCTCCAATAATCCGGCACCCCCGATTTTTGACTGACTTCAAAAAAGGAGGTTCGGTATTCGACCTGTTTGTATGGATGTATGTTTGTTTGTCCGCAATTTTTTCGAAAACTACTGAAAGTTTTTTTTTTTTTAGGAGCGGTAGGGCGTGTCAGACTTTTACTGACTAAAACCCACCCCTGTTCCTTCCCTGCCTGAGTGCCCAGGGGTGCGGTAACTCATTTTCAGAATTTATCCGCTACCCCTAGGCAAAAAAATGTGGAAAGCATCACGATTTTGCGTGTCATCCTTGCGCAGGGGCCATGCTAATCTTCTCTTCTGTATCGTTCCAATTTTAGTATATGTACTGCCGAAGCAAGTACGATACGACTTTGATGGGGTTTTCGTTATACAAAAGCAATTTTTTTAAGAAAGGTTTAAGTATATAATATAATTATATTTGGATCTGATGAAAATCTTTGAAGATAGACAGTGGAACTCTTCAATACCTATAATAACAGCAAATGATTTTCGATTACTGCGATCGTTTGTCTATGTATTGTTAACACAATTTTATGGAGAACCACAAATATAGAGAGAAAAATAGAAAACTTTTTTACAAAAAATAGAACCGACTATCAAAAAAAAAAACTTTAATTTCGGTATTCGGTGTCAAAAAACGAAGAAACAAAATCAGAAACACCGACTTCTGAAAAAAGTTTTTTTGCACTTTTTTTGTTTTTTTTTTTATTTT
This sequence comes from Polia nebulosa, assembly GCA_951329385.1. Classification (NCBI taxonomy): domain Eukaryota; kingdom Metazoa; phylum Arthropoda; class Insecta; order Lepidoptera; family Noctuidae; genus Polia; species Polia nebulosa. The sequence continues at coordinate 7,288,233 of OX589609.1, forward strand.
GGAAGTCGGTTCTATTTTTAGTAAAAAAGTTTTTTAATACTCCCGGATTAGTGAGACACTACTCTATTCCCAGATCTAAAAAATACCGCCGTCTAAAATACTGCAGGAAAAATACGTGAATCTATTCTTATGTTCAGTTAATTAAGAAAGACTTGATTATTCAATCTGTCTAACATTTTGCACCCGACGTTAATTATTTATCTTCTTACTAGCACTACTACACTTTTGACATGAACTATTCGAGATTTTTCACCTGCTTGGCTCTTAATAATAGAAAATATTAGCGGGATGAGCGTCCCATTGTTGTCTTATTTAAAATTAGCAAGCACGTCCAAATAAATGGGCTCAATAAGCTTTTTTTAAACATTGTTAGGTTCTCGTTTGACCACTATCTCACCTGATGGTAAGCGATGATGTGGTCGAAGATGGAGCACGCTTGCCTAGAAGTAACCTAATCACTTTTGACGAAACTGTGGCTATAATATCAGAACTATTCCCTTACAGAAGATCTACTCATTTATCTTTGTGACTAACTGCGGTTGAACTAAGACCAATACGAAAAGAATTTTATTTATAGCGGTTATTGGCACTCGTGTTTTTTGAAAATTTGAATTTTTTTGGGTTTTGAAAGTCCGAATAAAAATTGGTACCCTTATAGGATCACTCGTGTGTCTGTTTGTCTGTTCGTCTGTCCATCTGTCACAGCCAATTTGCTCCGAATCTGCTGGACGGATAGAGTTGAAATTTGGTACACACATGAATATCTGTGACCCAAACACGGACGTGTACTCTAAATAAATTAATTTGGAATATGGGGTGAAAATCGGAAAATATAAACTCTAAGTTTTTCAAACGGTGTCGTGCGACATATCAAATGAAAAAGAATATTGTGAGGTTCTCGAATATATTTTTTTCATAACTAAATTTTTAAAATTTAAAATGAAAAATGACCATCCCCCCCCCCACCCCCTTATCTCCGAAACCACTGGGCCTAAAGTTTTGAAAAAAATACAGATAGTAGTTCTTTACTTATAGATTACAGGAAAACCTATAAAGTGGAGGCAATTTAAAAGAAAACCTGAAAAATATGATTTATTCGGAACCCTTTGCGCGCGAGTCCGACTCGCTCTTGGCCAGTTATATTTTTATTTAATATTCCCAATAGTTTTGGCTTGACTTACAACCTAGCTAACCGAAAACTAACTCCTAAGGTTCAAAAAAAAGAAAAAAAAAGTGGGTGTAAGGAGTATAACAGCCCACATCATAGAGCTGCTAAAATAATGTTAATGCATTCTATGGAACCCAATAAATTTAAGAATTCATAAACAATCAGTAATTCAAAGAATACAACGTATCAATTTGCTTTGTTGAGTCACAGAGTAATTAACGCTCCCAGATGTTCAATTTTTTTTATGTTGCGGTTTTATTTGCAACACTGTGTAACTAGCGTGTATTCTAATGTAAGGCCCTCCATAGACGGACTTCTTAGCAGCCGCTCTCGTGCAGTTGCACAAGAGTAGTCGTGTTGCGTTTGGAGTCGACTTTAACCCGACCGCTCTAAGCATTCCTTGTGCAGTAATGTAGTTGTTGTACAGTTGTGTTTGACCGCAACACGACTGCTCCAATGCCATTGTTTATTTACAACACTACCCATAGTTGGTTTATCTTTGTATTAATAATTATGTTGGTTTTTTTATCAATTGTTTTCTTTACTAAATTTTTGCCCTTAGTCTTTGTTTTCTGTATAAGTATACTGCAACTCCGCACACACATGTTTTTGTTTTTTGTCAACCTAGAGAGACCTGACACCCATATCACAAGTTCAATCTTAGCTTGGGTGTCAGAGGTGTATAATTATGTACCTACAACTTTACAATTTTCAACATTTATGTTTTGTTTAACAACGTTGTGATTATTTATTGTAAGTTTGGAAATAAAAAACTTGTTATTGTTATTATTTAGTTGCTGGCTGGGCTGCGTGGGGCGCGGAGAGAGACAGCGGCGACTGGGTGAGCAGTCAGAGCGAATCGCTTCAAGCGGTCCGTGTACGGCAAGTCCTTGCTGCCGGCAGCACAGCGAAACTCGACCGCACGCCAACTGCAGTTTTAGCTGAGACTGCAAATAAACTGCTCGAGTGGTTCGTATATTGCGAATGTCAGTTTTGTATTGAAAAAAAAAGCGACCGTTGGTCGGCACTGTCTGCTCTAAGAAGTCCGTCTATAGAGCGCCCTACCAAACCGCGGATGACGCAAAAAGAGACAAACAAAAATAGATATTTTTTTGTATTAATAATACCGAATGGAATTATTTTTAGAATTTATTTTAGCGCTAAGAAATAAACAGTTGAAATAAAATTATTTACTTTACCTTCAAGAATAAAAATTAACTAAATAAAACCCGGTAGCCGAACTGTCATGCGTAACATTATCGACTACCATCAAAACAAAATGATTTATTATAAATTTTTTCAACTGCCTATAAACATAATTAATGTTCACGTAATCAAAAAAAAAAATACCTTCACCGTTTTAACACCTTTATTTCATGCACAATTAAGTTCAAATTCCATTATCATCAAATTCACACCTTTTGAAATAAGAATCAACAGCTTCTCAACGTTTAGAACAAGTATTGGTTAGTCTAAATTGAATTCTATATCGTAGTGATACGATTAAAAATTGAATGGCACGGGATTTGTAGGGTTGTCAAAAACAAGTTTGTGATCGCTTGAGAGCAAAACCACAGAGTTCCAAGAGTTAAATGAACTTACGATGTGACCTTTACATTTGTTTAATGTATGAAGTACGATTTGTTTTAAGTTATTTATTGATGGTGTGCCAATATGGATGGAAGAGGTTGTAAGAAAATCTTTGAACAGTTTTTTTTTCTGCGTCCTCCCAGCTTCTGTGGAGAGCTTAAACTTTACTTGATAATACTAATTTTAAAAGGCGAAAGTTTGGACTGATAATTGTAACTCAATCACGCTAGAATAGCTGAACGGATCTGTATGAAAGACACAGAGATAGATTATAGTCTGGATTAGCGCATAGGCTATAATTTATAATGGGGCAGTACTAATTCCACGCAGGCGAAGCCTAGGATCTAGTCTTATCTTAAAAAAAAAATCTAAAAAAAAAAAGGATCTAGTGATTTTATAAAAACGCGAGGAAGGCGTGACGCGACAATACGTTACCACTGCTTTGACCACACGTCTGTAGGAGCACATGAGTTGACCTTAACCATTTTAGACACTCTAAAATGCTCATATGATAGGTACTTTTGCGCCCGAGTTTTAAAGTGAAAACTCCTTTATCCGCGTTAAACTACTAATGGTTTTTAATTGTACATCACGTCTAAACGACGAGTTTTATTTCTTTGAAAAAAATATATGTTACTTTAGACAATATTCATCGTAATTTGATATGTGAATATTTTAAATTATATTTTTGTAACATAGTGTAATTAATGTGTAAAGTTATGTCTAACGAGGATAAAAATTGAGAATCACGCAAAATTTATGAAGCGTATTTTGATAAAACCTTCACCATTTTAAAGACCATTTAATTATTTATATTTTAGTATACGTGTTTTAGTATAATACTTGTTGTTTTATGTATTAATAATGAGTCTAATTTCGGACAGCGCTCCTTGATGGCCGAGTGCTATTACTGGATGGACGTACGATGCGTTACATGAGCTCAGCACAGAACACGCAAGCTAACTACTCAAGGTCATTGGCAGTTAATAGTGCCTTTAGCGATTTTTAGTATAGGCAAAACTTATGGCTTCGCGTCACCGACATGCTAGTGACGTATTGAGCCAGACTGGCGAAACGCCGTCTTCACTTTTGCCGGCAGTGTCTATGACAGCCTATTTTTTATATTGATTTCTTTAATTTCAGGCACCACACCAAAATATATCGATATTCTCTATGTTCATGACTCGTAGGAAACCATCAAGAAGCGGTACTTTTCATTCAACAAATATTTTTGAAGTAAACACTTCTTTAGCCGCGTTGAGCGATTTTTGGTTGGGGCAAAATTATGGGTTCGCTTCACTGACATGCTAGTGACGTATACCGCCAGACTGGCGAAGTGCAGTTTGCACTTCAGTCGGCAGTTCCTATGACAGCCTAATTTTAGGGTTCCGTACCCACAGGATAAAACGGGACCCTATTACTAAGATTCCACTGTCCGTCCGTCTGTCCGTCGGTCACCAGGCTGTATCTCATGAACCGTGATAGTTAGACAGTTGAAATTTTCACAGATGACGTATTTCTACTACCGCTATAACAACAAATACTAAAAAACAGAATAAAAAAATATTTAAGTGAGGCGCCATACAACAGACATGATTTTTTTGCCGTTTTTATAGATAATGTTACGGAACCCTTCGTGCGCGAGTCCGACTCGCACTTGGCCGTTTTTTTAAGATTGATTTTTTTTGATCCTTTAATTCAAAAGACAGCATACCAATATTCTCCACGTTTATGACCCGCTGTGAACCAGTAAGAAGCGGTACTTTTCATTCAACTTTAGCAACTATTTTTTGCGATACCTAGTCGGCAAAATCATTTTATTAGTAGGTAACTAATACCCATAACGAATTGCTACCGGAAAAGCTTGTATATTTTATAATATGTTTATGGTCTCTAAACTCCGTTTACTGACTACAAATTGGCAACAAAATTAGTTTACGACTCGAAGGACCATAAAAACATACAAATACGATCTTAGATATCAATTTGCTTCTGCAATTTTTAGGATTTTATGAGACTAATTAAGAAAGCAAAGTAAAAAAATGCAGAGAAAAAATCTTTATTGTTGGTTGGCTGACCACTTTTTTGTTTTTATGTTACTTAATCTTATTAATTTGTTATCCATAAACGAGTTATAAAATAAACAGTCAAAGCTAAGGGAAATAAATACTTTGTAAAAACCTGTGAAGCCCCGCGACTCACTGGTGAGTCGGACGAAAAAAAAAAATTAAATAGAAAAAAAAAAAAAAAAACGGCTGTCAACCCGGGTTGTCGTCGGGGTTCAATTTGACAACCCGGATTTGGCCGCGGGGCTTCACAGGTTAAATACCTAAAACGAAATTAAAGATATTTTATTAACACTAACTTTACCCGGGACTATACTTTTGTTGCAAGTACCCAGTTTCAGAGAGCCAGTGGTAACGGACTCGACTTACGAGATGTACGTCATCATCTGCCTAGCCTTTTCCTAACTATCTTGGGGTCGGCTTCCAGTCTAACCGGATGCAGCTGAATACTAGTATTTTACATGGAGCGACTGCATATCTGACCTCTACAATCCAGTTACTGGGTAATACGATACCGCTTGGTAAGACTGGTTGTCAGACTTTCGGGCTTCTGACGACCCGTAACGACTATCAATGATCCACGATTGACAGCCGGGACCAATGGCTTAACGTTCTTTCCGAGGCACGGAGGAATCTCGGTATGTAAAGATGGTCACCCATGCATGGACCAATCCCGGCAAGCGTAGCTTAACCTGATGGATCGACCCGTGCGGCTGTTATTACTTTAGCCACGAGCTCCTCACGAGACTACGAGTTGTACGTCGTGGGTTTAGTGACAGGTGCTTTAATTTGTGTAAATTATTTCATCACCACTGCTCTCAAAACGGTGAAGGAAAACCTCGTGAGGAAACCAGCATGTCCTAGGACCAAAAATTCGAACGCTCGCGTGATGGATTTCGACCCATTTCCTTTCCTCGAGTCCCAAGAGTGGGAACATTATAAGGCTGTGCTATGCTATGCTTATATGCTACCCAGTTTCCGAGGATAATATACCCTATAAATATTTATCCAGATGATTGCTGTTTAGTAAATGTCATTTAACTTATTCACAGTTAGGTGATGACTGATGAGAGATAAAAAAATATAGTAAAATTTATTATTTGTACACCATCAAGTGGTAGGACATAGAGATCATAATGTACTTGACTGTAACACCTATTGTAACCTATGTTCACAAATAAATAAATTGAATTGAATTGAATTGAAATTATAAAAATAAAACCTAAAAAACTGCCAAGTGCAGGTACATTTAGGGTTCCGTACCAAATGAAGGAATTTCGAAAAAAAAATCTGATTTATCAATATTACCTCAACATAATATTGAACACGTATTAAAAAAAATTACCAAAAAAATAGAACCGACTTCCAAAAATGTTAAAATAACTTCAATTTTGGAAGTAGGTGTTCCTGGTTTTGTGTCTTCGTAATTAGACACCGACTGCCGAAATTGATGTTTTTTCGGAACAACCCTTTTTGAACACAAAAGTAATTTTGCAAATCCGTCAATATTATGACGGAGTTATGCCCGAACATACATTAAAAAAAATACAAACATCCGAATTGATCACCTCCTTCTTTTTGAAGTCGGTTAAAAATAAACATAATTATTTATCCCCAAATTTCAAGTTCATTGGTAATTGGGAAGTTAAAAAATTCTTCTGAACAAAATTTTGTGACTGACGAACGGACAGATAGACAGACGGACGGACAGACGGACACGTGAGTGACAGCAATAGGGATCCGTTTGCACAGTTAACGCTCTCACATAGATCCGGCCCTTTAACAAGAATAAACCTTACCAAAGAACCAATTAAAACTATATTAGAACAGCAAAAAAAGAACCATAAAAATCGATTACACGAAATCGGTCCACGATTACCATAATGATAACGCTAATATATGCTAATGACATTATTATAACCTCTAATAGTACAATAAAATAATAATATTTGAAGAAAAAAATAATGTTAATTTCTTTATTAGAAATGTACCGCGCGGTCACGGTTTGAACTGGTTTTCAAATCGATTCATTCGACTTCGAATACATTAGCATCGAATGATGAATCGGTTTTTACGATCGAATCTTGTTGATGACTCTAGTTTATTTCTCACTGTGATTGTATATAGGGTGTAACGGAACTGCGTGGTCATATTTTTAACCGACTTCGCAAAAAGGCGGCGGTATGTATATGTCGCAGCCATCTGGTTGAATTCGCCATTCAATTAAATGGCTAGGCCGATAGTTCTTTTATTCAACTAGGATCACTCAACGTTTAACAACGTGGCGTGTAGAAAGACTCAGCCAAGTGATTCAAAACTAAAAGTTAAATGAAACATGATGAAAGATGAGGGTTACAGGGGTTATTAAGATATAAAATCATAAATATCTCCAAAACGGTAAGTCCGCTCCCTTTATAAAACCCCGTAGAAAGATCCATAAGATCTAAATTCATAAAAAAAACCACTAGGAGTGCTACGACGGTTGATGACGGTGAGGCGCGAGTTCAATAGTTTTTTCCCATCTCAAAAATGCCCAACGCGCCTAAAGAAGTCCAGCCATCCCGACGATGACGACACGGTTGGCGCAGTGGTTGAGCGTTCGGCTGCTGCGCTGCGTGTCGCGGGTTCGATCCCCGCACGGAACAAATATTTGTATGACCTACAGATAGTTGCTCCGGGTCTGGGTGTCTTATGTATGTGAATATACATGTTTGTGAACGCACCCACGATACAGGAGTAATTTCTAGTGTGGGGCAACGTTTTTTTTTTTTTTAAAAAAAATTAAAAGCGTAGTCAGAGCCCCTCCCCAGAAGCCCCTCTCTGGGTACAAAGGTTTAAATAAAAAAATAACTACGAAGGGGATGGCGGGGTCTGAGACCCTGCCATCCCCTTCGAACCTAACCTATCCGAGTCGGGATGCCCCATGACCCGAACTCGCTACGCTCGCTCTTGCATCCTAACATTGACTTTTGTCCACACATAATCATGATCAGTGGTATCACAAACTCATCAATATCCAATTTAACTAAATGACTAGACGACATCCAGCCATCTGGTTAAACGTTGCGTTCAACGACTTGGCTGGTTGTCCTTCAGCCATTTAATTGAATGGCCAGCGTTTAAAAAACGGCCTAGGCGTCCAATTGAATGGCGAATTCAACCAGATGGCTGCGACATATATATATGTTCATGTTCGACTGTATGTATGTTTTTTTTATGTATTTCTTCCGATTTCTCTGTCAGTTGTGGACCGATTTTCAAAATTCTTATCCGATAGTGTATACTCCAGAGGTGGTCCCATATTAATTTAATCGAAATTGCTATAGTGGTTTTTGAAAAAATCGATTTTTTTTTATAAGTAAGTAGATGACGTTTTGGTCTCCTCCAATTACGAGTATGTTCAAATTCCATGGTCCATATGTTATTGGGGTTATAAATTCGGACGTAACTTTTTAGTTCTGGGGTATAAATAACTAAAAAGTGAAAAATAAAAAACTTTTTTACAAAAAAGAATAATTTTGAAAATCGGTCCACAATTACTGACGGAGAAATGCGCGGACATACATAAAAAAAAAAAAAAACATACAGTCGAACATAGAACCTCCTCCTTTTTCGAAAGTCGGTTAAAAATACAACCGACTTCCAAAAAAGAAAATACACTTAAAATTGAAAAATTACTTTAAGTTCGGAAGTCGGTGTTTGTATAATACAAACATTTCTTCGTAATTACAAAAAAAAAAATACTTTCCAGTTAATTTTTCCGCGAGCCACGTCGAACCAGCCTTTGCAGTAAAAATGCTTTGCTAAAAATGAGGATCATTGAAATCGGCAAAAAGGCTGTCAGGAAAACAGGATTGGGCGGGTCAAGTCAGCCGCATGCACAGGGATCGCTGAGCAAAGTCTTCACAAAGAGGGTGCCTTTTTTTTTATTTGTGAGGTCGGAAATCATCCAATGACTTCTCCCGCTCTGGGTGGAGCGGGAGGGCGTGTCAAACTGACTTACTGACTAAAACCCACCCCTGTTCCTTCCTGCCCTTAGTGCCCGGGGACGAGGTAACTCTGTTTCGAATTTATCCTCAACCGGGCGGGCATCGGCCATGACGGGCCCCGTCCTTATTGCTGACAACTCTTTGAGGCGCGCGTGGAACACTACGCGCCGTCGACTCTCGGGCCTGGTGCTGATCGGACGACGAGCTACCCATTACTCGCCGTCCGCAGGCCCGGGTCTACGGTGGCCGGAGATCGTCTCGCGGCGCCGGAAGTCCCAGGCGTCTCCTGAGACGGCTGCTGCTGAGGGCGTGAGGGCGACTCCGTTGTTGAGTCTCCCTCACGCGTCCCGCCTCCGCCTTCGCGAGCATTACTGCTCCGCAGAAGGAAGAGACGGCTTCTCATTCCATCTCGCTCCGTACCGTCGCTGCCGCCAAAGTGGGTGCCTGAGGTTGGACGTCGGTATTAGAAAAACGATAGGTGCACAGTCTGTTTATTGTTCGGGTTTCTACGAGGAGATGTCAGGGAAAGGGTATTGACCGCTGTTATCATGATAAAACGAAACAACTGTAGTCATACTAGCTTCTGCCCGTGGCTTCGTCTGCGTGAAAAGTATTTCACTATCATAACTTACTACCGAAACTAAAAGTCATAGTCTATCCGTGCGCCAAGTTTAATCAAATGTATTTGGCGGTTTAGACGCGAAAACGTGACATACAGACAGACACACTTTTGCATTAGTATGGATTCTTGAATGATTAATACATGGCTTTTAAGTGATTATTTTTAAAGTTCTCTGCGTGAGAGATTGTTCATAAAGAAAGGTGTCAAATTCTTATCTTGTAACAGTTAAATACTGCTTATGAGAGGTCAGGGTGCTTCGCTGGCATGAGTAATAAGTATGGAGTCAAATGACATTGTTTTTGCTATGTCGGCAGAACATTGTGATGTTTGGGCGAAAGTATAGTGTGGACATGACTTTTATTTAGTTTTATTTTTAAATTACATCTTTGCCAATGAGCCTCTTGGCCTGTTCAATCACTTTATATGTAATGTTAATTTACCTTGTATACTATTGTATAAAAAAATATTGCTGACCTGGATCTGGGATCCATGAAAAACACATTGAAACAGTAAAAAGAAATCAGTTAAATAAATTAGAAAAATACAAATTTAAAAATTATAATTTAATATAATATTCCACAACTATCACACAACGCCATCTAGTCCCAAGCTAAGCAGAGCTTGTGTTATGGGTACTAAACAACTGATAAACATACTTATATATTTCTAAATACATACATATTATAGATAAATTACACCCAGACACAGAACAAATGATCGTGCTCATTACACAAACATTTGTCCTGGGTGGGAATCGAACCCACGACCTCCGGCATAGCAGTCAGGGTCACTAACCACTAGACCAAGAGGCCAGTCATTCAATTAAAATTCAATTAAATAAAAAGTCAATAAATTTTAATTAAAAAAAAAAACAGATTTAAAAACAATAAAATTCAAGTTCTTCAAACTAAAGAGACAATGTGTTGCTGTGGAGTTTGTTGCGGCACTTCTTCCCAACTAAAACACAAGGAAGTGGGAACAGGCGGGCGTTTAGGACTGCTTTTATGTACCTAAAGCCGACTAAGTAAATGACTGCTTTTCTATACCTAAAGCCGGCTAAGAGCCATCACTTTTTGAACATCTTAAGACGTTTTTGAATAAATGATTTTGACTCAGGCGTGTTATACTGGTTATTGGGCTGATCCGTCCAGAGATGAGAGTAGGTACTGCTCTCATCTCTCAGGTAGACACTATGCAGTACATTGCTCGGTGGACATCGATTATAATAGGCACTACAGTTTTCCTATACGTCAAAGTAGCAATGTATGGCAAATTGCCTATCAAATGGATGTCAACTGAGTTAGTGGATACGCCTGCTGATCTCATACACGATCGAATTTACATTTGATATAGTATAGACTGAGTAACTGTACCGATGACAAGAACTATCTCACCTTGTCTACGATTTCCTGATAAAGTAAAAGCTTCTTTTTTATGAAAAATTTATGTTCAAGTTAAATCGTAGTCATTCAACATTCAAATTTTAACAAACTAGCGACCCCACCCGCCGCTCCGGTTTCGCACGGACATCACAAATTATTCCGTCTGCACTCAACGCCTCACATATTATGAGAGCGTGCGAAAAAAACATTATTATTAAAAAATAATTAACAATCTATTGTTGCGTCCCCGATCGGGGACGCACCTAAACCTTTCTCATTAATCACTCTGTCTATTGATGAAAATTGCTTGAAAATCAATATTTTTCGCAAACATACAGACAGACGCGGCAAGGAATTTTGTTTTATTAATGTAGTGAAGTGAACCAATCTGTGTTAGTTTTGCCCAAAAAAGTCAAAAAATAATAATTAATGACCCATAACAAACGAACGAATGCCTAACAAATGACGGTGTTACCCCAAAAAGGCTACTTTACATTAAAAGATAGATTACAACAAATTAAATAAAACGCAACACATTAGGCATTTATGTAAAACATGAACGTTTGAGAGCTAAGCCGGTTCCTCTGGCACTGTTTGGATATGTTGATTAATGGTATGCGATACCAATGATTTAGGACTTAATCTAATTACAACTAGCGATTGGTTTTAGCGTTTCAGAGAAATTTTGAATTAGTTACCTAAATGTTGCAAGAGTTTGAGGAGCTCGTGGCTAAAGTAATAACAGCCGCACGGGTCGATCCATCAGGTTAAGCTACGCTTTCCGGGGTTGGTCCATGGATGGTTGACCATCTTTACATGCCGAGACTGTCCCGGCTGTCAATCGTGGATCTTTGACAGTCGTTACGAGTCGTAGGAAGCCCGAAAGTCTGGCATCCAGTCTTACCAAGGGGTATCGTATCTGCCTAGGGGTTGAGGATAAATTCGAAAGAGTTACCTCGCCCCTGGGCACTCGAAATGGAAGGCACAGGGGTGGGTTTTAGTCAGTAAGAGTCTGACACGGCCTCCCGCTCCACGCAGAGCGGGAGAAGTCATTGGATGATTTCCCACCCCACCAAAAAGAGTTTCATGTTTTCGAAAGAGGTTTTGTAGCTCTTGTTTGAAATGATATTTTAGAATAAAATAGCTCCTGCCAGCGATTTTATTTAACTACATTGCATTCGGCAATTTCAATAAAATATTTTTTTAAATGAAAGTCGACGACCAGAACCTAATTTTAGACAGTTCATAGGTAACTTACAAAATATAAGCAATATTGAGGTGATTATAGACTAGAGCATTTACTACAGCATTACAATGTAATGTAACGTTCTTACGAACGGTACAATACAGACAAATGCTCAGTTTGCTAAAGCATTTCCATGTAATGTAACGTTCTTGCGAATGTTCGACGCTGTGTTCAACCTGTAACATTTCTTTCTAACTTGCGTACACTCTATGTTGATATGTCGGACTAACAAGTTGCGTGCCTTTGCTCGATAAAATGTTACACCAAAACACTCATTAGTTTTTAAAATCAGGTTGTAACAAAACATCGAGCGTCATGTTCGAAGTGTTGTTCCAGTTAATTTAAAAACAGCGAATGCTCAATGTTCTGTAACTAGTAAATGCTCTAGTCTATACTCACTTTAAGGTATTTTTTAAGGTTTAATACGATCGCCTTTATGTTTAGTTTTATAAATCAATTTTACCTCTTCATAATTTAATATTCTTTTCGATTGAAATTATAACGGAGCAGTGCACCACTGCTCTTAAAGTGGTGAAGCCGGCATATCCTAGAACCAAAAATTCGAAGACATGTGAAATCCACCAACCCGCACGATATTTGATTACGGCCCATTCAATCTTCTAATGAGGAGGTTTGGAGTCCCAGCAGCGGGACAATTATAAGGTTTCTTTTTTGTGTGGTGGGAATCATCCAATGACATCTCCCGCTCTAGGTTGGAGCGGGAGGGCGTGTCAAACTCTTACTGACTAAAACCCACCCCTGTTCCTTCCCTGCCTGAGTGCCCAGGGGTGCGGTAACAGGCACCGGTCACGATGGGCCCCGTCAGTGGTGGCTGACACTAATCTCTTTGAGGCGCGCGTGTAACACTCCGCGCCGTCGACTCACGGGCCTGGTGCTGATCGGACGGCGAGCTACCCAGGCCCGGGAAGATTATAAGGCTGATTATACTATGCTATGTTAAGTTCCAACAAAGATTAGGTATTTGATTAAAATCATCTTTCGTTCTAGGTTCTTCTAGTAGAATAACATTGTACGATTCGAATAACTTTCGTCTATCTAATCAATGTCATCGTTTATTTTGATTGCCTAGGATTTTTCCGATAGACTATTATCTATCTGAGAGATAACTGTGAAAAAAAAACTGTCTCTAGCAAATAGATAGTTGTGACTAAGTGGTATTGGTATTGTCACTCCTGACTCCTATGACAGCAGTGGGAGCTCGCCGTCCGATCAGCACCAGGCCCGTGAGTCGACGGGGCGTATTGTTCCACGCGCTCCTCAAAGAGATTAGTGTCGGCCACCACTGACGGGGCCCATCGTGGCCGGTGTCTGCATGCCTTGGGGTAGCGGCTCAACATGAGTTACCGCACCCCTGGGCACTCAGGCAGGGAAGGAACAGGGGTGGGCTTTAGTCAGTAAGACTCTGACACGCCCTCCCGCTCCACACAGAGCGGGAGAAGTCATTGGATCATTTCCCAATCCCCCAAAAAAAAACAAAAAAAGGCCTTTACAGTCATTGTGTCCAGACAATTACTTTCACAATGATTACAGGTACTTTTAGTTCACTTAATATATAAATTAACTGAACAATAAACTATCATGATTATCATACCATTCTGTTGACATAAATGTCAACAGAATTATTTCAAATATAAATGATTTCCGGAATATTTGTATTTTTTTATGACCGTATTTCTAATATTTATATTAAGGAGATGTCTTCATTTATGTCATAAAGAAAAATATCATTACCAAAAAAGGAACTCAGCAATCAGTATCAAATTCCTAACGACCAATGAATTTACTAAAACTTATGTAGAAAAAGACAAATAAACGTAACAAATGTTTCCTCACTCATATAAAAACTTAAACCAAGACTAATAGAGTTCTTTTCAATAAAAATGCAAATAAATTACATTAAGCAAACTAATTTTGAGAGCATGACATTAAAAGTTGAGGATTTATAGGAAAAGCATATTGATTTACATTTGACATAATTTATTTACGAACATAAATTATATTCAGCTATAATGTTATTTATGAGACTTTTTTCGTCTTGTATTTAATTTTTAAGTGTGGCGACGTTTTTGCTAGTTTAGACGAAAGAATCTTATGGACCTTCTTAAAACACAGATTCTATTTATTCCCGTTTCACTTTTCTCTATGAATAGAGAGAAAATTAAATACAGTACAGTAGTCACAGAAGCGTTTGACCTGCAGCGTGATAGGATTTAATTTTTTTTTAACTTAGCTAAGCGCTGTTGCTATAGCAATACAACTGTGTTACGCAGTTTTGATGTGGCTTTTTCGTATAATACTGACATAGGTATTTATTCCTAAACTATTAGTAATGTTTGTTTATCAATCACGTTTCAACGACTGGATGGATTTGGATGACATTTAAAACACTGGTAGACCAATGCCTTGGGCATTGGATCATAGGATTCTCTTGATTCCGGATTTACGTTACCGACAGTGAAATAGTTTTCCACCAGCACGCACGCAAATACGGTCGTTGGTATGCCTATGTCCAGCAGTGGACTTTTATGGTGATGACGTGGGCAAAGCTTGCGGCTTTGCCCATGCCGCAAAAGCTAGTTAAATAAAAAGGGTAGGCTAAGCTTTTCTACAACTCTTATGTTTGTATTAGATGTTTACATAAGTTTAACTTTTTCTTTTATATGCATCGACCAACAATGCTTACTCAAAACGAAATTCCGCACGCGACGAGCGAGAACCTAATTATCATGAACTGGCAAATGATGTCAAAGCCGAAAAAAGCGTGACGTTACACAATTTCACGCTTTAGTTTACTACGAAGATTATCTTGCTATAAATAGAGACATAAATATTTATCCTCGTGTTGTTTCATTTAGCGAATTCTTTATAAGTGCTAAACGTTATATTTTTTTGACATGTACGAGTAAAAAGATAGCCTACTTAAACTACACTTTTTTTTACTAAAAAACTTTTTTCAAAAAATAGAACCGACTTCCAATTCGGTGTTTCTGGGTTTGTGTCCTCGTTTTTTGCCACCGACTTCCGAAATTAAAGTTTTTTACACTTATTTTGGAAGTCAGTTCTATTTTTTGTAAAAAAAAAACACTTTTTAGCTGTGTTTCCCCATTAAATTGTGTTAACACTACACAGACATAAGATCGCAGCAATCGCAGTTGATTTGCTGTCATTTTTTGAAGAGTTCCGTTGTCTGTCTCCGAAACTCATCATCAGATCTATATGAAATTTAAATTCGACCATTTTGGAATAAAGCAATTTCGAACAAAAAAAAAATTGAAAATCTGTTAATATATGACGGAGTTATACCCGAACATACATAAAAAATACAAACATCCGAATTGATAACCTCCTTCTTTTAGAAGACGGTTAAAAGGGTGGCTAAGTAAAGAAATAAATAAAAAGGTGTGTGTGCGATTCACACACGATAGAAGTGAAACTTCATGTGGGCAAAGATGGGCAAAGATGGTCAAAAGTTGGCCAAAGGTGAGCAAAAAGGTGGCCAAAGGTGAGCAAAAGTTGGTCAAAGGTTTGCAATTGGTGGTCAAAGGTGAGCAATAGGTGGTGTAAGGTGAGCAATGGGCAAAGATGGGCAAATGTGGGCAAAGATGGGCAAAGATGGTCAAAAGGAGGCCAAAGGTGAGCAAAAGTTGGTCAAAGGTTTGCAATTGGTGGTCATAGGTGAGCAATAGGTGGTCAAAGGTGAGCGAAAGGTGAGCAATCGGTGGTCAAAGGTGGTCAATGGTGGGAAAAGATTGTCAAAAGGTGGCCAAAGGTGAGCAATAGTTGTCTAAAGTTGATGATCGGTAGCGAAGTGACGGGACCCCAGGCCCCGCGTCGCGCGCGCCTTCTCCTCTCGCCGTAATCTGCTCTCTCGCTCTTTTGTATTTGTGTCTCTTACCTGTCGTTTTTTCCGTTGCATCCGGTTTGAAATGACAACGATTCTAAAGAAGTTTCACTTCAAAAAGTTAAATGAAAGTATAGCTTAACCAAGTAAAACGATCAAGTTATTCAAAAAGGCTATAATTTATGCTACTTAATGCCTCTAGAGTAAATAACACTTTTTTTCTTGTCACATAATTTTCATCAGTCACATTTAATCGTCTAGTTCCTTTCATTCGGTTTAAGGCCCCGGACAGGGTGAGGAACTTGCGCGTGTGCTAAGGCGAGCAAAGAATCGACATAATTATTATAATACCGCCATTTGCTTCCATAATGAAGTAATAAAGGCGGGAGTCTTAAGGAACGTGACTAAGCAGTCTCGCTGGCGTGCTTTTTAATGTCTTCAATAGTGGACGTCACATGTCTTCGAATTTTTGGTTCTAGGACATGGCGGTTTCCTCACGATGTTTAACTTTACCGTTTTATGAGCAGTGGTGGCCCAGTGGTTACGACTACGACTTTCAAGTTTTATGTCGTGACTTTGTGAGTTCAAACCTAGGCTGGCGCTTTATTTTGAGGCAACACGACTAGCCTCTATTGCCCACTGCAGCAACTCGCAACTCATGGTGGCTACCTAATCGCGCCCGCCCGCCACCGCGACCGCTTCCGCCCTAATCACTGCGCGTTCACTCTGAAGAAGGCCATATGAAACTGCCGTTTGCGTCAATACTGAAAAGTGACCATAAACTAGTAAGATGTGATGTAAGGACCATACTAGCAAGCGATCGTCTTTTGTTTTACTTTAAGGAAACACTAGCCTCTACTACCCGCTACAATAACTCGCGATGCACTGTGACCAGGGGTGATCACAGTGAACTGCGCCCGCCACCGCACCCGCTCCCGCTCTTGCTCTACTCAGCGCGTGTTCACTCTGAATAATGCCTAAGGGCGCCCCACAGCGCTGTCACCACTTCTAATTAGACAAAATTAATTAATGTTTTCTTTTTAAAATAAAAATACAATAAAATGTCAAGAATATACAGGAGGTACAATTTGAATATATTTCTCTAAAAGTACATAAATTATTCGTGTATCTGTTAATGCTCATTATAATTTATAAATTTATTCAGCGATTTAATTAATTAAGACTTTTGTGTTTTATGGGCTTAGATTAAAACTGTTTGTGATGTATGAGACTTTTATTGTTTTTATTAATCAAAAAGAAACTATAGCAATAAATTCAATAAAAAAAAGCCATAAAAAAATACAAATATTTTTCAGACTTCTCATCTGCCAGAGTATATATCGATAAATAATGACATAACTGGCGTAGGTCAAGGGCAGTACACCATTGTAGACACAGTGGGCATGCCCACAACCCCAAATGCAGTCGATTAGTTTATTCTAGATTATCGAATACTTTAGTGAAATTAACAGTGGACCAGAGTCAGTAGTTTATCTCATTATACATACGATTAAAATTTATAAGTACTAAAAAGAAAATGTAACTATCTGAGGCAGGAATGAGGTCGCTCACAATGGGCCTTACAGTCACCCAAAGGGCAATGGAGAGGGCAATGCTCGGAGTTTCCTTGCGTGATAGAATCAGAAATGATGATATACGCAAGAGAACTAAGGTTACCGACATAGCCCGAAGAATCGCCAAACTGAAGTGGCAGTGGGCAGGGCACATTGCTCGCAGAACAGATGGTCGATGGGGCCGAAAAGTTCTGGAATGGGGACCGCGTACTGGAAGACGCAGCGTTGGAAGGCCTCGCACAAGGTGGACCGATGACCTGGTGAGGGTCGCGGGTAGCCGATGGATGCGAGACGCACACGACCGATCATTATGGCGACACTTGGGGGAGGCCCATGTCCAGCAGTAGACGTCATTCGGCTGAAATGATGATGATAATGATGAGGCAGGAAGCTATTTTTTTTTTCAATATTTTAGCAAAGAAAATTTTTTATCAGTCTAAAGAAAGCCATAAAACCCCCATCCGCCTAAGCCATTTCGACAGATATAAAATTTTCTTTCCACAAATTTTCTGGGTCGGCTTCCAGTGTAATTGGATGCAGCAGGGTACCAGTACGGAAGAGTCTCGGTACGTAATGAATGGCCACCCACCCACGGACCGACCTCAGCAAGCATTGCTTAACCTCGAAGATGAACCTGTGCGGCTGTTACTATTTAGCTACGAGCTCCTCCACATTTCTCTATATTTCTTGATGTTGATGCTTCTCTGCGTGACCTACCCGAGGTGGAAAAAAATACGTACACGTCCAGCTTTTTTGCTTTTTCAGTTCCTTGTTTTCTGATGTTTTTGCGTAAGTCATTGATCTGCTCGTAACCTACCCGGGGTGCAAAAAATTTCGAGGTTCTTCGCTCGCTATCTGATTCAAGAAATGTATAATGCAAGATATTCTACATTTCTTGATTCCGATTATAATACTAATACTAAAATTATTGAGCACACTTTGCTCGCTCTTCCGTAAAAAAAAAATCCTTTCTTTTTTAATTATTTGGCCCAAACGTCAAATTTAAAAAAAAATTACACCACTGGCGAGTCCGTAGTCTGACTGGCACTTGACCAATTGCAGAGTAGCCGTGCCCACTATCTTTTTAGAGAGCACGATCCCGTAGGTTTCTAAAGAGGTAAACGATCAGGGAAATAAAAAATATACCTGCATCCGACCAAACAATAATTAAATAAAATTGTGCTGATATTTACTAGTTCAATTTCAAATTAAAATATAATGGAAGACGACTGGAATGTCCATATTATGACGGTAGTGTCATCAACGATAATTCGATAAATACATAAGTTTAGTCTGCGTGCTATAATTGTGAAGAAAAATATGTGTTTTGATAATATTCAATTTCATTTCTCTATCTCCAAAGCCATCGTTCTAAAAAACAAATTTAATCAAACTAATCGTCATCTAATCCTGTGTGGATAATAAGAAATAGCATAATAATGTAATAATAATATTATAAAGTATTTATTACATTTAATTTTTTTTTTTATATTTTTAAATGCTTTTTTTTTAATTTAAAAATGTATTTAATAAGTAAGAAAGACTAATAAACGAGATATAAAGTATAGATATTACATTATCTATCTACCTGTAACTAAACATGATAGTGGGCGAAAATATCATTCTAAGTCTCACGATTTTCATAAAGAGCCATCACATCCTGCTGATTAAAACCTGCCTACGGGATGTGTTCGATTTCTGTGTCAACTTGATATCAACTGTCGTACTTCAAAAAAATTATTTAATTTTTTCGTATCGGACAGCAAAATATTCAATTTTGTTGAACAAAATGCAGTAGAGTCTCACTAATTAATTGTGTCTAACTTCAATACTTAGGCACAGCGATTAGTCAGCCCGGGCCTACCCCACCGATTCATATGATATCATATTATATTATGACATTCTAAAATGGTTTATTTTAACCGACTTCAAAAAAGAGGAGGTTCTCAATTCGTCTGTATGTTTTTTTTTTGTATGTTTGTTACGCGATATCGCCG
Source organism: Polia nebulosa (assembly GCA_951329385.1). Lineage (NCBI taxonomy): Eukaryota > Metazoa > Arthropoda > Insecta > Lepidoptera > Noctuidae > Polia > Polia nebulosa. Next base: position 7,307,729 of record OX589609.1, read on the forward strand.
CCATTTGTGAATAGATTTTGATGATTCTTATTTTGTATGATAGGTACAGCGGGGGGCTTCAGGGGTGGTCCCATATCAATTTTATCGAAATTGGTTCATCACTTTTTGAAAAAATCAACATAAACAAAAAATATGTATGCACAGATTTTTTTTTTTTTTTGGGTTGGGAAATCATCCTATGACTTCAGACTCACCACAGACCCCGTCACCCACCACCGCCACCGCCACCGTCAGACTCTTACTGACTAAAATCCACCCCTGTTCCTCCCTGCCCTGAATGCCCAGGGACGAGGTAACTCTTTCGAATTTATCCTTAACCCCCGGGCAGGTGTATACACAGATGACGTTTTGGTTGTCTCCAAATGTTCAAATTCCATGTCATTGGTGTTATCTATTCGGGCATAACGTTAATATTTAGTTTTATTTCTGGGGTATAACAACTAAAAAGTGAAAAATAAAAAACTTTTTTACAAAAAATACAACCGACTTCTAAAAATTACAAAATAACTTTAATTTTGGAATTCGGTGTCAAATAACGAAGAAACAAAAAAGTACAAACACTGACTTCCGAAATTAAAGTTCTTTTGCAATTTTTAGAAGTCGGTTGTATTTTTTTTTTTTTAAGTTTTGTTTATCTAGAATTTTTCTATACAATCCAGTAATGCGAACATTCCAATAATCCCGGCATCCCCTGGTTTTTAATACTGCCGTATTATTGAGATTTCTGTAGTCAAATAGTCATAACTAGTGTTAGTAATTGACACCAAAAAAAAGTAGTGAAGCCAGGCCAGAGTTAAATTAACGGCGATGTTACCAATCTCAATGCATAGCATAATCAGCCTTTTAATATTCCCTCTGTTGGAACAGTTACGAAAAATAAAAAACTTTTTTACAAAAAAATACAACCGATTTCCATAAAAAAAAACACAAAAAAATGCAAAATTACTTTAATTACGGAAGTCGGTGTTTCGAGTTTTGTTTCTTCTTATTTGACACCGACTTCCGAAAGGAAGTCTGTCTGGAAGTCGGTTGTATTATTTTGTAAAAAAGTTTTTTTTATTTTTCACTTTTTTACTAACTAGCTATCCAATTTTAATGTAAATCTCACAAAAAGCAGGCAGACTCATAAAAAATCTTGACAAATAGCTGCCATTAGTACTGTACTACTAGAAAATTGAAACACATCAATTATTTCTCAAACCGTTCACCTGCTGTTGATATTTCAACAATTTGGCCGCCATTTGACCTCAACTTTCGCACATTAGTGGTGATCGATGGTCATTTTTACGGTCATTTGGCGTGTGCAGGACGCTCAAACGAATGTAAATAGGAAGCGTAATCGCTTTAGTTCATACTTATAGTTAATTTAGTTTATTTGTCATGTTTTCATTATATCTTATTATGTTTAGTAATGTCTTGAAATAAGGATAAAAGTATGTTTTAATGTCAAGCTCACTGAGGTAACTTTTTTGTATAGCGCAGGTAGTGCATGCCACAGCGCTAAAATTGACCAATAGTAATAAAGCTCGTAGTTAGGAATTTTGGCTAGTCAGTGATTGGTTGTCCCAATTCATGCTTCTCATGGATTGGATACAGACAGTGGAAAGTTTTCGAAGTCCACCATGTAAAATTATGTACATGTCGAGATACATATGTAAAATTGCTTTGTTTTTATTGTAGTTTATAGATTTGTGATAATGTAAAAATAGAATATAAAAGTAGAATATAACGTAGAATCAGTTTGTCCATAGAATACATACTTTGTAGTATGTATATATATCAGTTTTGTTGTTATTAAGATCAGTAAATATGTAATAGTAAATATGCAGGTGTTCATTACCTAATAGATTTGTAAAACCCTTCTGATTGGTTATCGTCAGAATGTCGAAATGTTTGTGATTGGTCAAATGTTAATGTCCAAGTTAATTTGTGAAATGCTCAAATTGTATTGGCTGCCCGGGTCTGCATTTGCTACACTACGTGTCCCATGGAATTTGGGTAATAAATATAGGCGTCCCTGGCAGTCAAATTCAGTCACTCAGCGGCAGTTGACTCAGTGAGCTCGAAAGTCCTCTGGCTTTCGCTCTATTGTCTAGTACCACACCTTGTACAGACACTTGTCTTGTTCCACACCTTGAACAGACTAAGTCTCGTTGTGTTCCACACCTTGAACCAACTGAGCATTGTCGTGTACCACACCTTGTACCGACTATATACATTGTTTATGTAACATATTCTTTTATGAACCATATTTTGAACTGTAAATAAATAGTCTTCAAGATTTAAGAAGAGTTTAATTGAACCAAGTGACTCCTCCAACCCAGCAACATTATAGTTTGGGTTCCATCCCAAATATGGCGGTTCCCTTCACATTTATAATGATAATCCGTTTACATCTAAACTAATTTATTTATTTTATTTACAAGTACATGAACAACACATACACAGACACAGATTTGAAAATCACATGCACATGCATTGCACAGTGCAAACTTAGAAACTTGAAATATATATACAGCATGTAACAAAAACCCTGTCCGATCCTGAAGGGTATTACTTAGTATCGTACTGCGTACACATTACGTAATCATTTAATGGATACGAGAAAAAAAAAACTTATCAAAGGTAACACTGAGCGCTCGACAAAGTTCACCTACTGTTTCGTTTAAAAGACGCCGCCTGAGCGAGACGGAGTGCCTATAGCGCGGCTAATCCAGGGCAGTGTCGTTTGAAATAAAAATAGGTAAAAATTAAAAGATTTCGCCGGCCGGTGGAGTGTTGTCAACTTACGAAAATTTGCCATATTTTAGTGTTATAATATCTTATAAAAATAAAAAATCTATAACTTTTGGTTTTTCTGAGATACATTTTTTTTACAACTTTTTCTAGTACGTATGTTAAACCAGGAATGCGCCGTTATTGGATCGGACAGGGATTTGATTACGTGCTGTATAATAGAACCTAAAAGTAAAACAGTAACATACAAAGTAACATAAGTAGCTTATGTTAAAAATAGGTTAAAAGAAAGTATGTATAAAATAAAACATCACTTCACCACTTAGTAAAAAAAATATTTAAAAAATTCAAACGTCACAAAAAAAAAACTTTTTCACAAAAAAATAGAACTGACTTCCAAAAAAAGTGCAAAATAACTTTAATTTCGGAAGTCGGTGTTGCTGTTTTGTGTCTTCGTTTTTTGACACCGACTTCCGAAATTAAAGTTATTTTGCACTTTTTTTGGAAGTCGGTTCTATTTTTTTGTAAAAAAGTTTTTTATTTTTCACTTTTTAGTTGTGGCTCCCCATTAAACTGTGTTAACAATTCATAGACATACGATAGCAGCAATCGCGGTTGATTTGCTGTCAATTTTTGAAGAGTTCCGTTGTCTCTCTCCGAAACCCATCATCAGATCTTTTTGAAATTTAAATGGGACCATTTCGGAATAAACCCCTTTCGAACAAAAAAAAGAATTTTGCAAATCCGTCAATATATGACAGAGTTATGCCCGAACATACATAAAAAAAAAAAAAAAATACAAACATCCGAATTGATAACCTCCTCCTTTTTCGAAGTCGGTTAAAAACAACAGAATAATTTAAGAAATTACCTATCACCCAACTTATTTATTTATTTAAACGTCCCACGTGGTACATAGGCGGACTTAAAGCAACATCGGCAATGACAGGCTCGTCGAGTCGAGGCTCCAGAGTCTTGAGCATCGACGCCGAGTTGCTAGCCGGTTTTCTATCGGTTGCATTTTGGAGAGTGAGCGTCAGGATTGCATAGTTTATTTCCAACAAGCCCGTTCCATCATCGGACCACGAGACGTATGGCGATGTGCCACCGGTACATAGTGAACATCCCATCCTCACGCACAAAACGTTTTGAGAACACATTTATTGTGCGTACAGCCAAGGAGTGGAATTCCCTGTCAGAGTATGTGTTTCCTGATAGCTACAACCTGGGAGTCTTTAAGTCAAGATTGAATAGGATACTCCAGGCTAGCGTGCTCCATCTTTGATCTCATCATCGCTTACCATCAGTTGAGATAGCGTTCAAACGCTTGCCTATCAACAAGGCCTTCTCTGCCAGTCAATCTTTAACCTCTTATAAATCTCCTACCGAAGGTTCGTCAGCTGATCATCAGATCAGCTCGATGGTATCATAATATTGCATTGACACCGGACTTACGTAAGTTACCCAGTAGAACGAAACCAACAAGAGGTCGAAATTTTTTTATCAAATTTTTAAGCGGACAACTTACATACGAACATTGCAAGTTAGGTTAAGCGCGCACTACGAAATTTATTCGTTGCGATTTTTGAAATGCGAAATGAAATCTATTGAAAATTGCAAACGATTTAATTTCGCAGTGCGCGGATTGTAGTGTATTTCTGTTGTTCACAGACTTGCGATATTTTTTCGCAACGATTTTTATCGTAGTGCGTAAGCGCGCACTTCGCCTTAAGAAAAAAAGCCTATAAAATTATTCAATTCTTCTCACTCAAGGGGAGAAGAATTGAATAATTTTACTTTTGTCCTACAATTTCAGCAACATTTTCCGCTTTAAATTTACCCAATAATAACTTATCCCGTCCACGCTAGAATGCGGCTGAAGAAGCTGCCAACTCGATGTAACGTCTCATTTTCTATATTGCGAGACATATTGTAATGCACTTTATATGTAACTGATATTGACGCATTGAATCTGTGCCAAGTTTCTATCCGATACGGCCAAGAATAAAATGTCCAAAAATCGATTATAATTAGTCAGAATTGTGAGGGTTATCTTGACTCTTGACAACAAGTTGAATAAATTTTGCTTAACTTGGTCAGCGTTGTGTGGGTTTTCCAAAATCTTGGGCCTACTTTAGAGAGAGTGGCGAGAGAAAGGATGGAGGGAGTCGGCCATTAATTAATTGTCTCGTCATCATCATCATCACTTCAGCCGAAAAACGTCCACTGCTGGACATAGGCCTCCCCCAAATGTCACCACAACGACCGGTACTGTGCGTCTCGCATCCATCGGGTTACGCGACCCTATTTTTTTTTTTTTTGGTGGGAAGTCATCCAATGACATCTCCCGCTCTGGGTGTCAGAGTCTTACTGACTAAAACCCACCCCTGTTCCTTCCCTGCCCTTAGTGCCCAGGGGCGCGGTAACTCTGTTTCAAATTTATCCACAACCCCTGGGCAGGCATCGGCCATGACGGGCTCCGTCATGATTGCTGATAACTCTTTGGGGCGCGCGTGGAACACTTCGCGCCGTTGACTCTCGGGCCTGGTGCTGATTGGACGGCGAGCTACCCACTACTCGCCGTCCGCAGGCCCGGGTTTACCACGACCCGCACCGGGTCATCGTTCCACCTTGTTGCAGGCCTTCGTGGCGTGTGTGTGTTGTCAATATTCCCACGAAGAGGACGCCCGAGTTCCAGAAACTTGGGCCTCCTCTAGAGACAGCTGGAGCGAAGGAGGACGGAAGTGGGCCTTTAATTTATTTTCCTATTCGAACCCAATACGGGTTGGTGGTCTGGTTGTGACGTCATATCTTTGACTTTTATTTTACTATTTTATACGATGTTCGAAAGTCAGGAACGTTTGAGATTGACTAAGTGATATGTCAGTAGCGCATGTCAATCCCATGTTTTTTTGGATTTTCGACCACCGTTAATCGCTAATAAAGTGTCACTTTTTCAAAGGACACAAGAGCCATATTACATTTCTATTATCGTTTACGCTAACGCTTAGAACAAAATGTATGGCAATGACATAACCTGCGATAAGTCACGTGACACTTATCTACGCAGGTAATGTCATTGCCATACATTTTGTTCTCAGCGTTAGCGTAAACGATAATAGAAATGTAATATGGCTAGGGGGGAAGGTGGTTTATTCTGCTGACGTTTTTCCCAGTTAGTTGATGAGGTATTCCAGAATTATTTCTGTTTGCTGTCGTACTACTAAACTACTTGACTCGACTTTGGCATACCCCAATAACATGAACCAACATGAACTGCCCCCTCTGCTGAGCGTAGGGACCTTGGTTTAATTCGTAGATCAGGCAAAGTGTTACTGGAATTTTTCCAGTTGGAATTTCACAGTAGCCTGGAGTTAGTAAGTTTGCGGTGTGATTCCCTCGAGCCTCGGATAGCGCGATATATCTCACCGTACAACGAGAATGGGGAAAAAGAGAGATTTTTTTAAATTTTTAGTGTATTTTCTTTTTTGGAAGTCAGTGGTTTTTTTTTTCGTAAAAATGTTTTCTATTTTTCACTTTTTAGTTGTTATACCCCAGAACTAAAAACCCCAATAAAACATAACGTGGAATTTAAACATAGTCGTAATTGGAGAAAACCAAAACGTCATGGAGGTATACATATTTTTCGTTTTTGTTCAGTTTTTCAAAAAGCGCCGAAGTATTTTCGATAAAATTTATATGGGACCACCTCGGGAGTATATTCTTTCGGATAAAAATAATTTTGAAAATCGGTCTACAACTGACAGAGAAATCGGAGGACATACCTACATAAAAAAAAAAACATACAGTCGAATCCTTTTTCGAAGTCGGTTAAAAATGACCATTATTTCAAACCATCACTGAATTACCAAAACACTTTCTCCCACATTACCATCGATTATCACTACTGTCATATTTATACACAACATCAAAAGATCACAATTAAGCGCCATTCATAATCATATTCAATGCGCTTGCGCATACACAGCGCTGACTCTGCAAATACACGTGTAATTAAACCACAGGCATTCATTCACGTTCTATTGTATCTTTTAATTTCTTTTGACAAAGATAAGTACCCATCTTTTGTTGTAGTAGAATGTATCTTTGTCGGTATTGTCATTAGGTGGTCATTAATGATCATTGAGAGTTATTGATTTTTGATTATATCGAGTGTTTCGCAAAAAGTGATGGTTTTGACCTTTTTGGACATTGATCTCTTTTAGAATAGTTCACAAATCAAGTAAGCAATCTTATGTATATAAAGTATTAAGTATATGGGTACATATACAAGTTGGAGACAAAAATTCATGAATACTCTTGCGACACTCATCGATACTCTGCTGTTCAGTACATTTTCGAGTTATACAAACGTGAATGTATGTAATTTTTTTTATATGTGGTTTTAGGGTTAGTCCCATAGTATAATTTGCTCATAATGATGAGTATTGACGGCAGGGTGGCGCAGTGGTTGAGCAATTAGCTGCTGTGCTACACTGGTTAGATCCCGTTGTTCCGTATCTGGGTGTCTTTTTTATGTGAATTTTAATGTTTTTGAATGCACTCACGATACATGAGTAATTTCAAGTGTGGGGTAACGTGTTTTTTTTTATATTGTTTTGACTATGCCACTGGCTAGGTAACAAGATCTTTAAGCCAAATCTTAATTTGAACACTGACACTTTTTTACCCATTAGAATGTTTCTAATGTTTTTGTAGTATTTGGCAGCAAATGTATCGAGTCCGCCATCTCGGCAAGTTAGACTGAGGTAGTCAATACAAAATTCTCAGCTTCATTTTACCGAGATCGCGCCTGTACAATGATTCCACATATTGTCCAGTTACGTAGACACTTAAAACACAAAACTACACTAATTTTACATCACAATTGTATACTAGGTAATTGTACACTAGTGGATACTAGGAATCAATAAGCGAATAATTAAAACAGCCACTGAACATTACTAAAAACTCTTTTTTTTTTAAGCAAGTTTTGCCAATGTTTTCATTTATTGTCGTCTCTACCTTACATGCCTACGTTCCCATATTTTGAGTGATAAGATTATTTTTTTGAGAAGATTTATCAATAACAAAACTTATTACGATTAGATTTGACACGCATTTGCAGGCCATGCATAACCATTAAAAACAATTATGAATATAGCATAATCAGCCTATAATATTCCCACAGGCCTCTTCTCTGTGAGAGAATATGGGCCGTTATCCACCACGCGGGCCCAATGCTAATTGGTAGATATCACATGCTTTCGAAGTTTCAGTTTAAAATCAAAATCAAAAGTCATTTATTCAAACTATAGTTTGAATAAATGACTTTGCACTTTTTGAACGTCAAAGTTCTACATAAAGACAGTCCCACAAATACGCCCCACTCGTCACCACGGTTCTAGGACATGCCGGTTACCTCATATTACCTATCCTTCACCGTTTTGAGAGCAGTGGTGATGAAATAATTTACACAAAGTAAAGCGCCTGGCTGGGTTTGAACTCACGATCTAGACCTTGTAAGTCGCTGCCGTAACCACTGAGACACCACTGCTCTTGAAAGACATATATGACAGAATAATAAACAACAATCAATCTGCCTATCCTTTTCCCAACTATCTTGAGGTCGGCTTCCAGTCTAACCGGATGTAGCTGAATACCAGTATTTTACATGGAGCAACTGCCTATCCGACCTCCACAACCCAGTAACTGGGTAATACGATACCCCTTGGTAAGACTGGATGTTAAACTTTCGGGCTTCTTTCCTAAGGAGGCCTTGAGAACAGGAGTGACATCAGCTCCTTCTTTTGAGCAAACCATGTAAGTTATTGCAAAGGCCCCACTTTTTTTTTTTGAAGGCTAGGAAGTCATCCAATGACTTCTCCCGCTCTGTGTAGAGCGGGAGGGCGTGTCAGACTTTTACTGAATAAAACTCACCCTTGTTCCTTCAGTTGCCTGGGCCAAGGGCCGCGGTAACTCTATTTCAAATCTATCCACTACCGCAAAAGCACCACATGGCACTCCGGTGAGCACCTTACTAACAGGAAAGTACTTCAAAAACAGGAAGAGTCATCTTCATATTTCTATCTTCATATTCAATTTCTCTCGTATCAGCACGGACTATGTGCTGATACGAGAGAAATTGAAGCACCTTTATCTTATCTGGTGGATATCTTGGCTTTAGATCTAGGTTTTACAATATCTTTGTCAAAATAGCATCGTTAGTCATAAATCTCAAGGTCAAGCTAGCAGTACTCTCCATTCATTTATTAGGTACACTGAGAGACAACACAACGCACAGCCTAACACCTATATTCTAAGTACACTTATTAAGGAAACTTCCTCTACTCCAAAATGCCCTTGAGCCTTTATAATTTTTCTACTGCTGGAACTCTAGGCCTCCTCTCTAGGAGAGGAAATTACCGTAATCCACCACGCGGGCCCAATGCGGATTGGTGGATGTCACATTTCTTCTAATATTTGATTCTGGGACATGCCGATGGCCGGTTTCCTCATGCTGTTTTAATTCACTGTGTTGAAAGCAGTGGTTGTTCTGCCTAGCCTTTTCCCACCTATCTTGGGGTCGGCTTCCAGTCTAACCGGATGCAGCTGAATACCAGTATTTTACATACAGCGACTGCCTATCTGACCTCCACAACCCAGTAACTGGGTAATACGATACCCTTGGTAAGACTGGTTGTCAGACTTTCGGGCTTCTGACGACCCGTAACGACTGTCAAAGATCCACGATTGACAGCCGGGACCAACGGCTTAACGTGCTCGGTATGTAAAGATGGTCACCATCCACGGACCAACCTCGGCAAGCGTAGCTTAACCTAATGGATCGACCCGTGCGGCTATTATTACTTTAGCCACGAGCAGTGGTGATGAAAATTACACAATGCGCCTGCCTCGGTTTGAACCCACGATGTGCACCCCCCACTAATCTTATGTAATAACAAGCTGTACCTGTTAATTTGAATGGTATAAGCTTCTATCAACAGGAGGAACTCGTGGCTAAAGTGATAACAGCCGCACGGGTCGATCCATCAGGTTAAGCTACGCTTGCCGGGGATCTTTACAAGACATACCGAGACTCCTCCGTGCCTCGGAAAGCACGTTAAGCCGTTCATCCGTTGTCAATCGTGGATCTTTGACTGTCGTTACGGATCGTCAGATGCTGAATATCTGACAACCAGTCTGAGCAAAGGGTATCGTATTACCCAGTAACTGGGTTATGGAGGTCAAATAGGCAGTCGCTCTATGTAAAATATTGGTATTCAGCTGCATCCGGTTAGACTGGAAGCCGACCTTAAGATAATTGGGAAAAGACTAGGCAGGCAGATGATGAAGCTTCGATCAACAATGTACATAAGGCAGCTGGTCTTCAAGCATGAATTCTGTACAAGACTTCCTTAAACAACGAAGATGATCACAATGCAAAGGATTTTTGAAAATTCATGTTTTAAAGGGGGTTCATTAGGAGGATCTTAAGTTTGGGTAGAATTACGTTTAGGAGTGTTTAAAGAGCCTCCGCGGCCTTGGTACAGGCAACTGAAAGAACACGGGTAAGTTTTAGTCAGTAAGAGTCTGACACGCCCTCTTGCTTCACTCAGTGCTTTAGTTTTTTTTTATTTCCAACCTTGAAAAAAAAAGAACACCCCACCGTCTGTGGGATTGTAAAATAAGAAAACTGTCGAAAGTCTCATTCTTGGACATAAGCCCTTTTTTTGTGGGGGTGGGCAATCATCCAATGACTTCTCCCGCTCTGGGTGGAGCGGGAAGGCAACGGCTGGGAGCCTAACGTCGGAAGTGCTCCACGAAGTTCCACCGGCTGTCGAGGACGAGTCACAGGTACTTCATCGTCTCCTCGACGCCGCCGACGCCTTCCTAACGTTATTTGGGAACCCGACGTGGCGCGTTCCGAGGCCCATGAAAACACATGGTCTCGGACTTGTGCAGGGCCACCTCGAGTCCCAGTAGCCGGATCCTCTCGATGACTGTCGCAACCCCGCATGTCATCAGTTCGGCCGCCGCCTGGACATAAGCCCTGCCATAGTTCTAGTGTCTTTTACTTCAGTGATTGCGTAGCCAACAGTATCTGATGCAATGGACATTGCAGTAAAATGTTTTGTTTTGAGGCCATTAAACGCATTTACAATTTATTGCTATACCCGTTAGTTTCCTTCTGTTTTTATACAAGGGTTTAAAATAGATTTTATTGGTGTAAGCCGTCCTTATTTGCATTTAACCAAACGGCTGTTAGTTTAACTCGTCCTAGTGGGTACTGTTAGTTAGTAGACCGACTATTAAAAAAATAATAACTAAAAGTTAGATAATCCGCGGCTTTGGTCTATATTCATATCACACGGAAAGCTAGTATTTTTCCGGGTTTAATAGTTATTTTTTATACTAATACGGTAAGTTTTTACAAACGAGTAGACGAATATAAGCCCTAGACGAAGTCGACAGCTTACCATAGTCACGAGTTTGTAAATACCAATTACCGCATGTGTCATACAACGTTTTTCAACACATTTGCGAGACGTTTCCAATATGAAAATGGCGCGAGTTTGCAAATGGCGCCACGTGAAAAAAAGGAGGTTCGATCATTCAGCTTATTTAATTTTATTTAATATGAAACTCCTTGGTGGAATTCTTATATATTTTTTGTAAAAATTAAAAAAAAAACCGTAAATTATACGCACGGCGCTATACAAGTGAGTGTGCGGTAAAATAGGTACTTAGGTAAGAGTACCGTACCTATTTTACCGCACGTTCCATTGTTTGGTGCGTAATTTTTAACTTTCGAACTATGTATACAGGCTTCGTTTCATCGGCATTTTTTGAGCAAATGTGTTGAAAAAGTAGTTTATGGCACTTAGAGATATGTAGCTTTCTGTCAGTGACATAATTTTGGAAAACAGAAAGAAAGAAAGAAAGAAAAACATTTCTTTGGTGACAGTCACCGGGCACACACAAGAGAAATAAAATAAAAAACCGGCTAAGTGCGCGTCGGACTTCGCACATTTAGGGTTCCGTACCAAATGTATTATTGACTATTTTAATGGCTTTGGGTCAACAATATTAAGAACTTTAAGTACTAACATAGGATAAGCTATTTTGTTACTAACACTATAGTCCACATAGTAGTCTGATTAAATAAAGATTATTAATATGCTTATACTGTGAAAATTTAAAGACTGTAGCTTCAACCGTTTGACTGTAAAACCTGTGTGACAGACAACGGACAGACGGACACTCTCCGTTTGTACCGTCCGGGTACGGAACCCTAAAAAGGAGAGTAACGTTACCCCGTTTAACCGTCCCACATACAAGAATGCGGCTGTACAAAGAAGAGGCATGATTTAACACTGAAAGTATTCGCAATGGAGTTCCTTTGTCAGATCGTGTTTGTGCTGATAAGATATTGTCAAAGTTTGTTGAACATATCTGAGGAAAGTGTCATGGCTAAGGATTTAGTATTTGTTGTTGTTTATTATTGTGTCATAGGATACTAAGTCATATGAGCTCGTGGCTAAAGTAATAACACAGCACAGGTCGATCCATGAGGTTGAGCTACGCTAGCCCGGGTTAGTCCATGGATGGGTGGCCATCTTTACATACCGAGACTACTTCGTGCCTCGAAAAGGACGTTAAGCCGTTGGTCCCGGCTGTCAATAGTGGATCTTTGACAGTCGTTACGGGTCGTCAGAAGCCCGAAAGTTTAACATTCAGTCTTACCAAGAGGTATCGTATTACCCAGTTACTGGGTTGTGGAGGTCGGATAGGCAGTTGCTCCATGTAAAATACTGGTATTCAGCTACATCCGGTTAGACTGGAAGCCGACCTCAAGATAGTTGGGAAAAGGATAGGCAGATTGATTGTTGTTTATTATTCTGTCATATATGTTTTTCAAGAGCAGTGGTGGCTCAGTGGTTACGGCAGCGACTTACAAGGTGTAGGTCGTGAGTTCAAACCCAGGCAGGCGCTTTACTTTGTGTAAATTATTTCATCACCACTGCTCTCAAAACGGTGAAGGATAATATGAGGTAAACTATAGTTTGAATAAATGACTTTGCACTTTTTGAACGTTAAAGTTCTACATAAAGACAGTCCCACAAATACGCCCCACTCGTCACCACGGTTCTAGGACATGCCGGTTACCTCATATTATCCTTCACCGTTTTGAGAGCAGTGGTGATGAAATAATTTACACAAAGTAAAGCGCCTGCCTGGGTTTGAACTCACGACCTACACCTTGTAAGTCGCTACCGTAACCACTGAGCCACCACTGCTCTTGAAAAACATATATGACAGAATAATAAACAACAATCAATCTGCCTATCTTTTTCCCAACTATCTTGGGGTTAGCTTCCAGGCTAACCGGATGCAGCTGAATACCAATATTTTACATGGAGCAACTGCCTATCTGACCACCACAACCCAGTAACTGGGTAATACGATACCCTTCTAGCCGGGGTTAGTCCATGGATGGGTGGCCATCTTAACATACACTTGGCATGTCCCAGAATCAAATATTCAATGAAATGTGACATCCACCAATCCGCATTGGGCCCGCGTGGTGGATTATGGTAATTTCCTAGAGAGGAGGCCTAGAGTTCCAGCTGTGGAAACATTATAGGCTCGAGGGCAGTTTGGAGTGAAGGAAGTTGCCTTCAAAAGTGTACTTAGAATATAGGTGTTAGGCTGTGCGTTCTGTTGTGTCTCAATGTACCTAATAAATGAATGGAGAGTACTGCTAGCTTGACCTTGAGTTTTATGACTAACGATGCTATTTTGACAAAGATATTGTAAAACATCTCAGATCTAAAGCTAAGATATCCACCGGATAAGATAAAGGTGCTTCAATTTCTCTCGTATCAGCACGGACTATTATGAAGATTACTCTTTCTGTTTCTGAATATTTTCCTGTGAGGAAGTATTTGTCATGGAGGGTCAGACGACCCTCCATGGCACTTCGGTGGTGCTTTTGCGGCTGAGGATGAATTTGAAATAGAGTTATCGCGGCCGTTGGTACAGGCAATTAAAGGAACAAGGGTGGGTTTTAGTCAGCAAAAGTAATCTGTGGTAAAAGTCTGACACGCCCTCCCGCTCTACACAGAGCGGGAGAAGTCATTGGATGACATTTATTTTTTTATTTTGTGAATAATAAATAAATAAATCAAAAAATAAATAAAAAAATGATTTCCAATAAGTACTTCAAAAAAATAAAAAGAAGCTTTTGCAATAACTTACATGATTTCCTCAAAAGAAGAAGCTGATGTCACTCCTGTTCTCAAGGCCTCCTTAGGAACAGGATACAAATCAGCTCCTTTTGTAGGCATATGATTTTAATTGATTGCTTACAATTATTTATGGTTCACCCAAAAAAAAAACTGGCCTTCGGGAGTACCGACAGAAGTGAAAACTTAAACAAAATCCGCTATAATTTCTACGACGCTACACGTCGTAGCACTCGTAGGGGATCGCGTGGCGTAGTGCGACATAGTGTCGGTGTCGGTTTTCACTTCAAATGAAAACAATCCGCTACGGTGACGGTGACGCGCGAGTTCAATAGTTTTTTCCCATCTTAAAAATGCCCAACGCGCCTAAAGAAGTTTTCACTTCAAAAATAACTACATACATAATATAATAATAACCATATTATTATATAACTTTCTCGACTGAATTTCAATCACGATGCCAAATCTCAACGGAGACCAGCCAAAACCGCAGGAGATGGTGAATTAGGTACGTACGTGCGAAGAATGAAACACAATGTCCTCTCGAATTGGTATACTGACCAAAGTCCACATACACAACACTTAAACAGTTATAAGAATGAAAGGTGAAAGTCAGACACAGACAGAAGCACAAAGTTTTTATAGCACGAGAAAAGGATGATAGAAAGAGTACATAAACAATAGCTTAGTAGTAGTAGCAAACGCGCGAGAAACATAAAATATTAAACCGTACACAAGCGTGTGCATAAACACAGGTACACAAACACAGGTGATTGCGGGAGTGTTTGAAAGTCACCGCGGCCCTGGAACGTAAGGGTAACTGAAGAAACACGGGTTGTTTTTAGTCAGTCAGAGTCTGACACGCCCTCCCGCTCCACCCAGAGCGGGAGAAGTCACCTAAATGATTTCCCACTCGCAAAAAAAATAATTGCTCTCTCTGTTCTTTTACTTTCATAGTCCTATTAGACGACAATCCGACACGACCGGGGAGAGATCAGGCGCAGGACTAACGGCTTTACGTGCTCTCCGAGGCAAGGGGCCACCACTAACTTCCAAACTACGAGCTGCTACAGAGTAATTCTTAAGGCGCTATTAACTGCCAATGACTTTGAGTGGTTACACGCAAGTGTTCTGTGCTGAGGTCACGTAAACGCGTCGTACGTCCACTCAGTAATAGGACTCGCCCATCAAGGAGCGCTGTCGGAAATTAAACGCATTATTAATTTATTACACGTAAAACAACAAGTATTAAACTGAAACACTTAGTCTAAATTATAAATAATTAAATGATGTTCAAAATGGTTAGTTTTATAAAAAATCGCTTTATAGTTCTTGCGTGATTCTCAATTTTTTTCCGCGTTAGACATAACTTTACAAATTAATTACACTATGTTATAAAAATATAATTTCAAATATTCTCAGATCAAATTATGACAGAAATTGTCTAGAGTAACATTTTTTTTTTTCAAAGAAATAAATCTAGTCTTTTAGATGTGATGTTCAATTAAAAACCATTAAAAGTCGTATAACTGCGCCTTAATGGAAAAACTTAATAGCACTATTCGCCCGACCAAGGAATCAAACTCGAAACCTCACGCTCAGCAGTTGTACTTGCGTCCACAATACCAACGAGGCAATCACCTATTTAAAATATCACGCCTGTATACCCAAAAGGGTTTCGCAGAGGTATCGGTGTCGGATTGCCATCAACCGGAAACAAACCCAGATACCGGGCTGCGACTGAGAAATAACAGATGGAAAAAAATAGAACCGACTTCCAAAAAAACTGCACTTTTTGTTTTTTTTTTTTCGAAGTCGCTTCTTTTTTTTGTAAAAGTGTTTATTTTTTATTTTTGACTTTACAGTTGTGGTTCCCCATTAAATTTTTTTAAAAATACATAGATATACGATCGCAGCAATCGCGAGTTGTTACTGTTAGTTATTGAAGAGTTCCACTGTCTATCTCCGAAGATCATCATGAGATACTAATGTAAACCCCATCCAAATTGGATCAGTAGTTTTTGAGAAAATGGCGGATAAACAACAAACATACATATACAGGGTGTAACGGAAAGGTGGGGTCATATTTTAGGAACCAGTTCTGCCCATAGATATGAACAACTTTCTCTAAGAAAAAAAAAAAAAAAAAAAAAAACATCCGAATTGATAACCTCCTCCTTTTTCGAAGTCGGTTAAAAATGAAATTTCCCAAAAAAAAATTTGGACTTTCCATACAAAGATATCATCAGCTGATCAATACTTGTATGGGAGGTAAAATTTTTTTTTGTGAATTTCCTCAGGTTTTCTTGAAGAAAGTTGTACATATCGATGGGCAGATGCAGTTCTTAAAATATGACCACACCTTTCCATTACACCCTGTATACGGGTCAAATACAGAACCTTATTTTATGAAGTCAGACAAAGATCCAATATAATTTTGCTCGGATCGAGAATCGAACCCAAACATCATGCAACACGCGCTCGTGACCACTAGACTAATAATTCCTGACTACTTATTGTCTATAATTGCCTATATTCAAAGTACATAACAACTATTTACTAAGTAAATGACATTGCCCTTTTAAAAGACAACTATCATTAAACTTCAACAAATAGAAGTTTTCCTAAATGTAACTAAAAATAACTGAGACATAATGATGTATTTACCTTTATGTCTGACTAAAAGATTTGGTCAAACAAGTTAGGTAAAGCACCCAGTTATCGCCTCATTATTAAACGAAAACAATTTATTGGTTAATTTCAAATCGAATGCGGTGTTTAAAAAAAAAAGTGTATCGGAACTTAATTTATGTTAATGAAATTATTCGAATGGCTGTATTGAAGGTTTGTTTCTTTAAAATATTTTTCTTTTATGGATACTTGATTAAATTAATGGATTATTTGTAAATAATCATAAATCTTAATTAAGACCAGAATCGTTTATTAATTTTGTTTATAATATCATATTATCATGATTTCTTGAATGCTTTCTGCATTTCAATTTTTAATTAAACAAAATATTTTTCATGTATTGTAAAAAGTTGTGGATTGTAAAAGTCACAGACTGTTATCTAATATCTTACACATAAAGCTCAATAAAAAATTAAAATAATTTATGACATTTGTTTGCAAATGTTTTATGTCGAATTAATCAATTAATTGAAAATACTAGATACAAATGTTATATTTAATGATATTGAAAATCACACATTTTAATAAAATACTTATAGACTAATACTAATTTTATAGACTATCATTTTGCCATATACGTCTTATAACAAAAGAACTAAATGAATTGTGGTAAGGGTAACAACGGTGATGTGATTTGTCTTATAATAAAAAAAAAAGGTTTTAGTTTTGTAGGTACATTTCCCAGATGATCATCAATTGTTGGTCTCACCTCACAGTCTGCGCAAAATACTGCGAATTATTTCCAAGGCAAATGGCGACAAACCAAAACAAATGTTTGATTTTAGTACAAATTGGTTATTTTCTCAACAATGTGGGTGTCTTACTGAAAGGCTGACAAATATGGACTTATTAGTACGAGTACGTTTCAAATACAGGCATCAATATAGACTTACTATTTATTATAGGTACATAAAATAGAACAATATTTGACCACATAGTTGGCGCCGTAAAAAGACAGAACAATGACGCAGCGTTGACGCGATCGGTGACTGTGTTTTGCGTCGTGTCGCGGGTTCGATTTCAATATATTCATAATTTCAGCCGAAAGACGTCCACTGCTGGAAATAGGCCCTCTCCAAGTATCGCCACAACGACCGGTCCTGTGCGTTCAGCATCCGTAGGAATCCCCAGAAATCAATCCACCGATTTCTATTTATTTGTTCCGTATTTCGACCTGGATCTGGCTATTTGTGATGAAAACGTATTTAAGATCCAGGAAAATATACTTATGTAGGAGAAATTAAAAAATATACTTGCTTAGATTATATATGTAGGTATTGGTGTTGATTCTGTTGTGCACAAACTAAACTGAATTTAGGCAATTGCTATCTTTTTCTCTCTAATAAAACAAGAAAGAGACGGACGTAAATTAGAGCTGTCAAATTTAGTTTGAACTAATATTTCCATACAAATTAAGGGTACACGTAAAAACATGTCGTCTAAAAACACGGTGAAGCGCAAGGCGTAAACTAGTTTGACATCTCTAACTTAGTGCATAGCTATAGCCGTCTTTTTCTCGCACTGCCTTTTAGTAAAAGATAGCAATTCTCTAATTTTAGTTTAGATATTGAACAAGAGAATCCGTACCAGTAACGAAAATTCTAAATTCATCCGTACACTGACTGTTAAGACGTATACCTATAGCCGCCAAGTGGCGCCCTCATTGAATAAAAAATCGTAGCAAACCATAGAAAATAAAGATTAAAAAATCCTATGTTGCATTTGTTACAAAGACGATAAGGTATTTTTACGTTATTATAACAGGACTCAAAATGTTTCGTATCCAAAGAAGTAAGCAAAAGTACCACAAACGGCCATTTTTGACACTTTTGCTTGCTGCTTTGTTAGGTGATGTGTCTAATGATACGATTTTATATTCAATGAGGGCGCCACTAAAGCGGAGGTAGGCCCTTAACGTTGATCCTAAGCCACTGAGTCTAGAAGCATGGTTTCGGGAATTGCCTGCGTCGCTTAAGCAGGGAGCGAACGGCTCCTGTCATCACGTTGTCGAGGAGCTGAAGGGTGCGCTTGGGCCCAGCAGCGCTGTGCCATCATCGCGGTACTTGGTGTGGATGCTCTCTCGTTCCCGATCATGCAGCCAGTGCATAATGCAGCACCATCCAGTCCATAATCGGAGGTAAGAATGCTTCGAATACCACTGCGTGTTTTTGCGTGGATGTGATACATGCAAAGGAGGCAGCGAAGAGGGAGAGAGAGCATGCCTCAAACTCTAAAAATTTTGTTCCCTAAAGCAGTTAATAAACAAGGGATGAAAGTTTGAATGGAATTTCATTATTTTCGCCGATGGGAAATCCCATTACACACAGCTTGTAAATGTATAAACTTGGTAATTATATTTAATAAAAGATAATTGTATAAGATTTAGATAACACAATTCTGTAGAAATCACTTATCAGTTTCAGCGAGATTGTTTGATAATATCACATTCATTGCATTCCTTCTTTAAATGAGCATATGAACCTATCTTCTAAACTCTTATGAAAGTCTGCACATAAAACAAAACAGAAAAAAAAAACTTTTACAAAAAAAACAACCGACTTCCAAAAAAAAAATACACTAAAAATTAATAAATAACTTTAGATTTCGGAAGTCGGTGTTTGTATTTTACTTCTTCGTTATTTGACACCGACTTCCGAAATTAAAGTTATTTATTAATTTTTAGTGTATTTTTTTTGGAAGTCGGTTGTTTTTTTTATAAAAAAGTTTTTTTATTTTTCACTTTTTAGTTGTTATACCCCAGAACTAAAAACCCCAATACCATGGAACGTGGAATTTAAACATTTGGAGAACACCAATACGTCATCGAGGTATACATATTTTTCGTTTTTGTTCAGTTTCTCAAAAAGCGCTGAAGCAATTTCGATAAAATATATGGGGATAATTATATGGGACCAACTTGGGAGTATATTTTTTCGGATAAAAAAAGAATTTTGAAAATATACAGTCGAACATAGAACCTCCTCCTTTTTCGAAAGTCGGTTAAAAATAAAACCAACTTCCAAAAAAAAACAAAAAAGTGCAAAATAACTTTAATTCTGGAAGTCAGTGTTTCTGGTTTTGTTTCTTCGTTTTTTGACACGGACTTCCGAAATTAAAGTAATTTTGCACTTTTTGTTTTTTTTGGAAGTTGGTTTTATTTTTTTTTGTAAAAATGTTTTTATTTTTTTTACTTTTTAGTTGTGTTTCCTCATTAAATTTTGTTAACAATGCATATTTATGCTATAGCAGCAATCGTGCTTGATTTGCTGTAATTTTTTTAAGCGTTCCGTTGTTTGTCTTCGAAAATCATCATCAGATCTACATGAAATTTAAATGGGACCATTTCGGAATAAACTCCTTTCTACCAAAAAAAGAATTTTGGAAATCCGTAATAATAACCTTCTCCTTTTTGAAGTCGGTTAAAAAAGGCGGTTGACATAGTAGTAGTTGAGCGATTGGCTGCTGCGCTGCGTGTCGCGGGTTCGATTCCCGCACGGAACAAATATTTGTATGGCCTATAGATAATTGTTCCGGGTCTGTGTGTCTTGTGTATGCGAATTTAAATGTTTGTGAATGCACCCACGAAAGGAGTAAATCGAAGTGCGGCAACATTTTTTTTTTTGGGCGTGGGAAATCATCCAATGACTTCTCCCGCTCTGGGTGGAGCGGGATGCGTGTCAGACTCTTACTGACTAAAACCCACCCCTGTTCCTTCCTTGCCTGAGTGCCCAAGGGAGCGGTAACTCTGTTACGAATTTATCCGCTACCCCTTGGCATGCAGGCACCGGCCATGATGGGCCCCGTCAGTGGTGGCTGACACTTTCTCTTTGAGGCGCGCGTAGAATAGAATAGAATAGAATAGAATAGAATACTCTTTATTATGAACACTACGCGCCGTCGACTCTCGGGCCTGGTGCTGATCGGACGGCGAGCTACCCACTACTATTGGTATTCCTGCCATTGGCATTTCAGAGAGTGTTTACAGCGGCAGGGTACATTGCTCGCAGAACTAATGGTAGATGAGGCCGAAAGGTCATGAAGTGGCGACCTCGTAGGTGGACCGATGTTCCACTCCGAGGTCGCGGGAATCCGAGGGATGCGAGACACATAGGACTGTTGGCTGAAATGATGATTTAAACCAATGTAAACAAGAAACGTCGAGAAAAGTGAAAACTGCTAAAGTAACACGACTATGACTCAATACTGCACTGTGCAAAGCATTTTGTTAACAAATTTAATATATATACGTATTTAAGGTAAATGTACAGGGTAGCCCGCGAAATTGTGTGGGGCAACTTAATTTAAAAAAAAAATCTCACGTTTTTTTCAATTTACAGGTCAGTGTCAGGTTGTCATCATCATCATCATTTCAGCCGAAAGACGTCCACTGCTGGACATAGGCCTCCCCTAAGTGTCGCCACAATGATCGGTCCTGTGCGTCTCGCATCCATCGGCTACCCGCGACAATGTTGGTCAAAATATATGATTCGCGATCGTAGCAAGTACTTAAAGATGTATAGAAATTATAATAATTAGAATCAGCATATGTAAGTTTTGTAATAAAACCTATAAAAAACTGCAAATTACATAATTTAATTTTAAGCATGTCAATGGACAAGCTCGTGGATAAATTATTAACAGCCGCACGGGTCGATCCATCAGGTTAAGCTAAGCTTGCCGGGGTTGGTCTACGAATGGGTGATTATCTTTACATACCGAGACTCCTCCGTGCCTCAGAAATCACGTTAAGCCGTTGGTCCCGGCTGTCAATCGTGGATCTTTGACAGTCATTACGGGTCGTCAGAAGCCCGAAAGTCTGACATCCAGTCTTACCAAGGGACCACTAACTAGGTTGTAGAGGTCAGATAGGCAGTCGCTCCATGTAAAATACTGTTATTCAGCTGCATCCGGTTAGACTGGAAGCCGACCCCAAGATAGTTGGGTAAAGGCTAAGCAGATTGAATATTGACAATAAATGGTACATACCTTCATATTTATTTCATTCATTCTTTTAAGTATTAATTGGTATGCTATGTGTCCATAATGTTGCCTCTACAAATAATATTTGACACAACATTCGTCTAATTTTTTAACCCATTATCAAAATGCGAGATGTTTATCTTAAATGATTGTAAAAGCTTATAATTTATTCCGTGTACAGTTAGCAAAAAAGTGCCCGCGTTACGTCGAGCGAGTGTTGGTAATGAGAGTTTTTTTGCTGACGGTACTCTACATACGTGAACTATACGCTAATCTACATATTTGGTCTATGATGTATAGTGTTAGGAATTTCATAGAGCAGACAAAGACATACGTAATAGTCTGGTAGTGTTTAGTACGTGTACGAATATACATCTGAGTTATGTCCTATTCATCATCATCATTATCATTTCAGCCGAAAGACGTCCACTGCTAGACATAGGCCTCCCCCAAGTGTCGCCACAATGATCGGTCCTGTGCGTCTCGCATCCATCGGCTACCCGCGACCCTCACCAGGTCATCGGTCTACTTTGTGGGAGGCCTTCCATCGCTGCGTCTTCCAGTACGCGGTCGCCATTCCAGAACTTTTCGGCCTCATCGACCATCAGTTCTGCGAGCAATGTGCCCTGCCCACTGCCACTTCTGTTTGCCGATTCTTCGGGCTATGTCGGTAACCTTAGTTCTCTTGCGGATATCATCATTCCTGATTCGATCACGCAAGGAAACACCGAGCATTTCCCTCTCCATTGCCCTTTGGGTCAACTCACACCAAAAGAGCGTCGAAGCGCAGCGCAGTTTCAGTGTCATATGAATTTTAGCTTTATTTCCATTTCTACAATACTTATTATCGCATGAGAAACTCGAACGTCGCGCGGATGCCCGCGGCGCCGCGGTAATTCCGGCGACTCGTTCGTTTCTCATGCGATAATAAGTATTGTAGTAATGTAAATAAAGCTAAAATTCATATGACACTGAAACTGCGCTGCGCTTCGACGCTCTTTTGGTGTGAGTTGACCCTTAGGGTGACTGTAAGCCTTCTGATGAGGCCCATTGTGTACGACCACGTTTCGGTAGTTGTCCTTTTGCTGTAAAATAAATAAAAATAATCCTTCCGACCGAATTTCAATCATAGTGGCCAATCTCATTAGAGATTAACCAAGTACGCTGGAGATATTATAGTGCACAAGCGTGGGCGCAGACACAGGTGCACTCTCAGTTCCTTTACTCTCATATTCCGATGGGACCGCAATCCAACAAGACAGGGGAGAGATCCAACGGTTTTAGTGCTCTGCCCGGGGGTTGAGGATAAATTCGAAACAGTTACCTCGCCCCCGGGCACTAAGGGCAGGAAGGAACAGGGGAAACAAAAAAAAAACGTTTCTAGTGCTTGCCGAGGCTCGGGAATGTAACACCACCAATTTCCAAACTCCGGGCAGCTACTGAGTCATTCCTAATGGAAAATCCCAATAGCACTTTTTGCTTGACCCGGGAATTGAACCCGAACCCCACGCTCAGCAGTCGCGCTTGCGACCACACGACCAACGAGGCTATCTAACTAGCTGTCCTAGTGCTGCATACCATTGTTAACTTATACCCAAAGCCATACAATCTATATATTGGTAGAAGAAACACAGAAAATCTTAAGAAAACAGCCCCTTTGCCTTGCTTTACCCGACTTGGAAATTATAAACTACATATGTTTATTGTTTTCTAACATATACAGCATGGTAACAAAAACCCTGTCCGATCCAATAAAGGCGTATTCCTGCAGTACATACTTACTACAAAAAAATAGAAAAAAAATATAACTCATAAAAACCAAAAGTTTTAGATTTTTTATTTTTATAAATTATGTGAAATTTAACAATAAATATGGAAAATTTTCATAAGTTGACTACACTAAACCGGCCGGCGAAATTTTTAATTTTTACCTATTTACAATAGCGCCCTGCACTAGCTGCGCTGTAGGCACTCTTAACAAAGGATCAAAAATATCGTCTCGCTCAGCGGTTTCTTTGATACAAAACTGTAGGTGAACTTTGTCGAGCGCTCAGTGTTGCCTTTGATAAGTTTTCTTTTTTTTTAATTAATTATTTTCATTGGGGGAAAAATAATAGTCTCGTATCCATTAAATGATTACGTACCTATATGTGGACGCAGTACGATACCAACATACAAACTAGTGAAGTCCCTGACTCCTGTGCTAGGTGATTAACCTGTGTTACTGGAACCAGTGAGGATAAAATTATATTGATTTGATACTGCAAGCATTAAATCTATGACGTCTAGTTAAGTAATATCACTGTCAACATTAATTTAATAACATAACATTCGTGCTCGTTTTATAAACATGATAAGCATTCTAATAGTGTACACAAATATGATTTAATATTAGTTGACAATGACCCAAATCTGTAATGCTAAACACGTGCTTATTATTGAGAATGTGTCGTTAGGACAAGAGATTAGAGAAAAATAAAACATTTTACTTTGTGAAATCGAATGAGAGATGAAGATGTTTTCAAATTCCAGTTTTCGAAATATCGTGTATATTTTTTTTTTGGGCCATCTTATTTTTTTTTCCTTGCGCAAATCAAAACCACAATCCCCTTCGAAGAACACAATTTGGGAACAACTGCATCGTATTTATTTACTCTTTAAATATTGCTTCTGCCCGCCGACATAACCCGGCGGCCTAAAAGCCATTGTAGGTATTGCGCTTAATTTTGACAAGTTTGTTTCTCTAGAAACCGGTCAAGTGCGAGTCTTACTCGCGCGCAAAGGGAAGGATTCTAAATGAATTGTATATTTTTAACAGGTTTTTTTATACTATAACCTTTTTAAGATTGACCATTCCCTGGAATGATCGTTTTTCAACAATTTTTTTTATTACTTATAAACTATTTATTTTAAAATAATAAAAAACGTATTTGAAACCCTTATGATAAGCCCATTTTAAGATATATAGCAGGGCAACCGTTTAAAAAAAAAATATTTTCTTGTTTGTCTCCCAAAAGTGACCCTTATGTAAAATTTATTTATTAACGTTACAGACGGACAGCCGACAGACAGACGCACGAGTGATCTATGTACAACGTGGTGCTACAATGGTGAAATTAATTTAACACACGGGTAGGGCTAGTGCCCATTAATCATATAAATTGTGATAGGTTAAAATAATTCGAAAATTAAAAAATTAAAAATTTCAAACAAAATACATAGTAGTGCAAACTTTTTTTACAAAAAATAGTACCGACTTACAAAAAACGTGCAAAATAACTCTAATTTCGGAAGACGGTGTTTCTGGTTCTGTTTCTTCGATTTTTGTAATTTTTTTCGCAAAAAAGTTTTATTAAGTACCTACTATTTAGTTTAAATTTTTTTTTTTTCAATTTTCGAATTATTTGAACCTATCATTATTTTTTATGATTAATGGGCACTATTCCTACCCGTGTGTTAAATTAATGTCACCATTGTAGCGCCACGTTGTATAGTGATTTCGTTTTTACATTTGCGGAACCCTAACACTGCTTTTAGATATCAGCGCTTCTAGAACACTATAAGTATCTCTTTCTCTCAAGAACTATATACTATCTATCTCCTAGTTCAACCATCCTAAAGGCCGGTAAGTAGTATTCTAAAATTGATAAAAAAGTGGGTCATTCCGAAACCATGACACCTCTACACCCTTAATAACTCTATACATTCCACTGTGTCTATTTGTCCATATCGCTGTCACTATGACATTATTTGTGGTAATTATTTTGACAGCACCAACCGCTCCCTCTGTCATGGCCGCCGTTACGTCACGAGAAGTTTTTCATTCGCATTGCTAAGCCATGTGGTCCTCAATGCAACCGCATTTTATCACCTTTAGTGATATTTTTATAAAGGACTAGCTAGCTTCTGTCTGCGGGTTCTTTCAAATGGCCTATCTTTGATTGTTGGTAGATAGTGGTGCAGATTCTGTTGTGCACAAACTAAACTTAATTTAGGCTATTCCTATCTTTTTCTCTCTAATAAAACAAGAAAGAGACGGACGTAAATTAGAGCTGTCAAATTTAGTTGAACTAATATTTATGTTTAGGTTAATTTACAGCAAAACGGAATCATAGCGATCAATATTAATTCAATACTGGCAAGTAGTACCCACTGGATCGATAGATGGCGTTGACATCGAATTAAAAGTCGCTATGGTTTCGTTACCGCTCTTAGTATAAGGCCTTAGATGAATATTTTGTCAAGTTGAGCAGTACATACACAGTTCATTGTGATTCGGTACAAGTTTTATTGATTATACGCGATTAATACCAGTCCAGTGTTTATTTAATTACTACCCGCTCCAAGTCGACCCTCGGGTATCGTACAATTTCTATACAAATTAAGGGTAGGTACACGTAAAAACATGTCGATTAAAAACACGGTGAATTGCAAGGCGTAAACTAGTTTGACATCTCTAACTTAATTCATAGCGATGGCCGTCCTTTTTTCGCACTGCCTTTTAGTACAAGATAGCGATTCTCTAATTTTAGTTTAGTTATTGAACAAGAGAATCGGCACCAGTGTTAGCTTACTATCATAGAAATAATTTTTGTTTTGCGAATCAAAACTTCTAGAGATTACATCCTATTTAAAAAACAAACTACGAGTATAAACAAACGATTTTACCTCTACATAATACTTGGTGGTTGAAAATTCCTCGGCCTGACACAAAGACTCCTCCTGACAAGAAGAGCGTAATGCAAATTGGAATTAGTTTGAAAATTAGAAGAGGAAAAGAATTGATAGTCACTTAGAGGTGTGTTGTCAATGAAATAAGATGCACATATATAATTATAATGGATAGGTACATCAAGTTGTGCGATCCAGCGTTTATAATTTGTTACACACGAATAACATACAACACACATTAGCAGTACCGGTGCGCGGTGGTGAGCCACGTCTCAGTCCTTCACTTGTAAAGATAGACACACAATGCTCTACAAGTTAGAGGTTGTAACATCTAAAGTTAATGACCGATGTCACACCTAATAATTAGTTGATTAACTCTACTAAAGGGATGCTGCAGTCCAAGCTCTTGATTAACAACATCTTGTATGTACTCGTATGCATATTTGTTACTCCTTTTCGCTCAAACAGCTAAATGAATTTGGATGAAATTTGGTATCAAGATAGCTGGTATCCTAGATTAATACATAAGCTATAATTTATAAAGGTGGGGGATTGGGCCGGCAGATAGTAGGTACGTCATAATAGTGAGATATAATTAGCTGGAAAACTTTTAAGTTACTAAAACCAAAAATAATCTAAAATATGGCGTCAAAAAAGTCCTCCGCATCACTGTCGACTGGTAACGTCCCCAAATGACACATTGCCACAATGTGTGGCAATGTTTATCCTCTGTCCAAGGATAAAGCCTGCCCTTGGGTCACGCGAAGTATCAACAAGGCATCTATGCAGGTCTTTAAACAATTTGTGAGCCCTCGGACCCACGATCCGGGAGTTTCAACCCCAAAGGGCCCGAAAATATAGTTACCGAAAACGTTATTATATTTCCGCTGCACACCTCCACCAGTTCTTCCCATCGGTTCGTGAGCCGCTGGCTAGGACTTGGCTGGAGGAGGATCACTGTGTTGCCTAATTTCTCACAGGTCATGGCAGCTGGATAAATTATTTTCCTTCAAGCTTGTAGCTTCGCCAATATGTCAATGTTCTACACCTGATTGTGAATACGAACTCTTCTCTGGGTCTTATCGAGCTTCATTGCCTCGGTTTTTTTTCTGGTTGTCGTAACTGTTGATTCTGGCTTACAGGAGTTACAGTTGTTTGGGCATTGTGTGGCGGACTTGTCACAAATTTTAAAAAAAAGCAGTGCCAGCACAGCACGACGATCTCGAAAGATGAGATGGCACCAGATTATCAACATAAGTAGCGACCTACACTAAAGGCCTACCCATCTTCCATGGAAATATATTACATAAGCTATAAACATTTTTATGGATTCACTACTTCAACGAGTTTTATTAAATTGTAGTGTTTATTGTGAAAGACTTTTAGTCAAAATTACTTCCAACTGATTATCTTCCGTCCAGCCCACGACACATTTTAAGTAAGTAATGTCAGCACCGTGGGCCGAAATACTGAACTGGCTACTGGCATTTAATTTATAGTGATTTACATGTCCAGCTACCTTTTAACTTTCACTTAATTGTAATTTTTTCAACGTCAGTCATCAATCTTTAGACTCGACTGGTTATTAAAGTATTGAATAACGGACAAGGAAAATGTTGAGCTTCTCTGGAAAAGGCGAATAAAAATGATTGTAATTTTAAGGATGAGAAGTCACGAATAATGATCTTCCTCAATTGCAATTTTAATCAATCAAGCCGTCCAGCTTTTTCAGGATTACTGTTATCAGCTTTTTGAGGTCCTGTTTCAGGGTAACTCCAAAAATATAGACCGGTATATCATTAATAGGGTTTGCGCTTGACCGCTGTCTCTCGTGATGGCGTAATGACGCTTGAGAGATGTGCAAAATATGTATGATTTGCGGTAATGACGTTTCAGTGGATACTTGACATTTATTCCATAATGCATCAACAGTTTTAAAGGTTACACTTGTTATAAAGAATTCCTAATTTATAAAAATCGGCCAAGAGCAAGTTTGACTTGCACACGTATGGTTCCGACCGAATCATATTTTTTTCAAATATTTTTTGAACTATAAGCTTCTTATAGGTTTTCCTGTAATCTTTGATTAAAGACCTTCCGTACTTTTTTTTTTTCAAAATTTTAGGCCCTGTGGTTTCGGAAATAAAGGAGAGGGTGTGGTACCCCTTAATAAACCCTTTCATTTAATAATAATAATAATAATAAACATTTATTTTAGAATCAAGTTCCATAGTTTGTTAGTACCAGTAAAACATGCCTTATATCTAGTGTTAGTAAATAAACTAAACTAACGGGTAATCATATACATTTTAAACTAAGTACACCCGCTAGAGACTCTCCCATCCCAATCTACTTCACCGCATGGAGTCGTATCCAGCGTCCTAGAATCGGAGAGTCCCAGCGGTCTGCCAACGTCCTCAGGATAGAGTTGGGGCTGGCGCGAAACCGATATAAAAGCGATGCGCATCTCTTGCGCATGACGGTTGAAAAGCTGTCAACATTTGCGTCAGCAAACATACCGGACGCGCTGCAAAAACGCGGCAGCCCCAACAACACCCGGAAAGCGTTGTTGTATTGGATGCGCAGGTCGCTATATGCCTTCTGCTTTATTTAATATGTAGCATGGTAAACTTAGGAAAACTTTTTATTTTTATTATTTTATTTGCACTCCAAAAGTGATCCACACTTTCCGAATCCATTACACCTCCGTATTTGTGTCACAGATATTCATGTGTGTATCAAATTTTAACTTAATCGGTGCAGTAGATTCGGAGAGAATTGACTGTGACAGACGGACAGACAGACAGACACACGAGTGATCCTATAAGGGTTTCGTTTTTCATTCGGACTTTCGGAACCCTAAAAAGAAGAAAGAAATAATTTTTATTCGGGTAGTTAGTACCCCCGTTTCACCGTTTCGTGACAATCTAAACGCATGCCTAAATAAAATCGTGCTGTTGGATTTTGAACTTTCGGCGGAAAACCGAGCGTTGAATATCCAATAGTAAGACATGATGTCTAGCTAACCTCAAATTATAAAGTAGCGCTATTGTATTAGTGGCTATATCTTTCCGAGAATTCTTAAGATGGCAAGTTACAATACTAAGAAATAATGATTTGTTTTTAATATGATTATTTCCTTCCTCAATATTATGTACAAATGTTTTATGATAAACTAGCTTCTGCCAGCGACTTTGCCCGTGTGGAATAAGTACTTGCCCCATTAAAAATTATAACATAATAATATGTGCTATTGCAGACTTAGATCCGTTCAGTTGTTCTGACGTGATTCAGTTACAAACATCCATCCATTCATTCAGGCCCCGCGCGCGTTATTTGTCCGGCATCTGTCAGTCCCCGTTGACAGTCGGCCATCGTGTAACAACAGACTTTGTCAGGGTCCGGGTGTATGAACCTTGTCACAGGTCTAAAGACCTTGGCTAATAGTGATAATAGCGGTTTAAAACGCGCGAATCGGGTTTTTGGCAATTTTTTTGGCAAGGCAGACCTTATAACCCCGGTGGCGCACATGTGTGCTGCTAGTTTTGCCGTTGACAGTCGGCCATCGTGTAGTTGCTCGATAGCCGACTGTCAACGGGGACTGACAGATGTCGGCCGACACGTGATGTGCGCGGGGCCTGAGGGGGGCGTATATAGCTGCCAAGTGGCGCCCTCATTTAATAAAAATCGTAGCAAAGCGTAGAAAATAAAGATTAAAGAATCCTATGTTGCGTTTGTTTCGTATCGAAAGTAGTAACTTTTGCTTACTACATTTTCAGCCCTGTTTTAAAAACGTAAATGATGTTTATTCAGTAAATAGGTCACAAGGAACACTTTTACACGTCAATGATTTGTCAGTTTAAGCTAGATGAGGCCGGTGTTTCCTAGCTAGCTGACTACCCTGAGAAGAAACACTGAAACAAACTCAGAGGTCAAAGTCTCTTTCGTAAAAGTACCTTAACCTCTTTGTAACAAACGCAGCATAGGATTCTTTAATCTTTATTTTCTATGCTAAGGTACGATTTTTTATTCAATGAGGGCGCCACTTATACGGAGGTAGGCCCTTAAGGTAAACCTACAGCTTCTGTGTACAGCACATCTTAGGTATAGGTGACACTAGGCCCTGGTCTTACACAGTCGCCAATTACAGGTAAACCAGCATCACAGAAAAAGTAAAAGTGATAACACAACAAACAAAAAACGAAACAAGAGTCGATATTTTGCAATTGAAATAAGAAAGTAATTAAATGAGAAAAAATTAAAATAATCAAAATTATCGAAATAATCAAAATTATCAGAATAAAAAATAATCCACAAAATCCAATATTTCACATTAAAAATATTTTTTTTGGCTTTTTTTGCTCCGTACAATCTTGTACGATGGTACGGAACCCTTCATGCGTGAGCCTGACTCACACTTGGCGGGTTTTTATGATATTATTAACAAGTGTAAAGGCATACAGGAGCTGTGTTTTTGCTTAGTCAATCTTCGATGGACTGAATTGAGACTGAGACATCAAACATTAGTTATTTTGTAGAGCTTTAATAAGTTCTATTCAATCTGTTTAACCTTTTCCTAACGATATTAGAGTCGGCTTCTAGTGTAAATGGATGAATACCAGTATTATACAGGCTGTAAATGGGTGGACATTTTTTTTTTCATGTTATGGCTATGCCACTAACTTGGTTACAAGACTAGCAGTATCTGGCAGCAAATTTATCGAGTCAGCTATCTCAGCTAGTTTGACTGAGGTAGTCAATACTACAATAAAACTCTCAGATTCGTTTGCACCTGTTTCAATGATTCCGTCTATTGTCCAGATGCAACACTTGAGGCACAACTACACCAATTTTACAATCAATTTGCGAATAATAAATACAGTCACTGAACTTCACTCAAAGAAATTCCGCCAAAAACCCCAAATATTTTAAATATTGCTTCTGCCCATAGAAACGAACAAAACGTTCAAGAAAGTCTGAATAGACAATTAGCAAAAAAATATGGGACTTTCCGAACAAAGTTATCATCAGCTGATCAAAATTAGTCTTGGAGATCGCTAACTCTAACATTCTTACACCCACTCCAGGATCCAGTAGATATTAAAAAAAACGGCCAAGTGTGTGTTGTACTTGACACTTTTAGGATTCCGTACTAAATGATGGAATTTCAAAGGAAAAATCTGATTAATCAATATATTTATTATTATTTGTTAGTAAAATCTATGTAATAATAAACATTATCACCAAATTTTAAGTTTATAGTTCAATGGGAAGTTAAAAAATTCTTCGGAACAAAATTTAGTGACAGACGACGGACAGAAAGAGACAAACAGACGGACGGACGGAAAGACAGACCGACACGTGAGTGTCAACAATAGGGCTTTGTTTGGAGCCTTCGGATACTGAACCCTAAAAACACTTAAAATCACAAGTATCTAGTAATATCAGTCCATGTCTTTGGTTTCCATATGAGCAACTATCAGATTCTCTCATAGCCGCTGTAAAAATATAATGACTTAAAGTCTCCTATTCCTCCCTTTGTAATCAAACACCATACTATTAAAACGTTGAGGCATTTTATTTTATGGGAATATCATAGACTCATACGGACAGACATGGTGTTATAACCTCTTGTTCATTTAACTTTTTAACCGACTTCGAAATAGGAGGAGGTTCTATGTTCGACTGTATGTATGTCCACCGATTTCTATGTCAATTATGGACCGATTTTCAGATGTCTTTTTTATCCGATAGAATTTACTTCCGAGGTGGTCCCATATAAATTTTACCGAAATTGCTTCAGCGCTTTTTGAAAAACTAAACAAAAACGAAAAACACGTATAGCTATTTGACGTTTTGGTTTTCTCCAATTACGAGTACCTATGTTTAAATTCCACGTTCCATTTTATTGGGGTTTTTAGTTCTGGGGTAAACAACTAAAAAGTGAAAAACAACGATTTTTTTACAAAAAAAAAAACAACCGACTTCCAAAAAAGAAAATACCTACACTAAAAATTAAAAAAATAACTTTAATTTTGGAAGTCGGTGTCAAAAAACGAAGAAATAAAAATACAAACACCGACTTCCGAAATTAAAGTTATTTTTTAAATTTTTAGAGTAAGTATTTTCTTTTTTGGAAATCGCTTGTTTTACTTTACTGTGTTATCCACACTATAGGAATGTTTACTGGGTATAAAAATAATAATTCTATTTAGCCCGTAAGAAAATACGTACATCCAATATTTTTTTATAAACTAATTATCAAAAACAATTGGATACACGTATTTTTTGCTTCACCAAACCATTAAAAATTACAAAGGTAAAACGCATCAAAGTTCAGGAGTGTGAGCTTGTGACGTCACTAAACGGTACAAAGTGTATCGAGGTGTGACGTCACGAGAAATTTCAACGCACCGTTCGTTATACCGTATATCTTCTTATATACCGTGAACCGTAATAATATACGTATTTTATGGCGTAATAAAAACACGACACATTATTTTAATTAAGCACCATAATTAATTAAGTAACCGCTATAAAGATTATTAAAAGGAAGTACAGGATATCTCTCACGTTACAGTTTAGTTGGGTACCCGACAAAAAAAAGTTATAGCAGTCCAGTATGAGGTAACTTCTCATTTAGCGGAAACTGAATTAAATGAAAAATTTTATGTCTATTGAATGAAAGGTCAGCTTACTTAAACGTGTATAGTTCGTCTTATGTAGTCTTTTTCTTCTTTGCGTGGCTAAGCACATACTATTTTTGACCAGTATTGATTAATTCAATGACGTTGTCCCGGATGCAGCTGAATACCAGTATTTTACATGGAGCGATTGCCTATTTGACCTTCACAACCCAGATACTGAGTAATACGATACCCTTTGGTAAGATTGGTTGTCAGGCTTTCGGGCTTCTTAGGACCCATAACGACTGTCAAAGATTCACGATTGACAGCCGGGACCAGCGGCTTAACGTGCCTTCCGAGGCACGGAAGAGTCTCTGTATGTAAAGATGGTGGAACCCCGGCAAGCGTAGCTTAATCTGAAAGTAATAACTTTAGCCACGAACTTCTCTTTCCATTGTACGTACAGCCAAGGAGTGGAATTCCCTGCAGGAGTCTATGGTTCCTAATAGCTACAACCTGAGGGTCTTTAAGTCAAGAGTGAATAGGTTACTTCTAGGCTAGTGCCCATGTAGGTCTCATCATCATCATTTCAGCCGAAAGATGTCCACTGCTGGTTATTAGGCCTCCCCCAAATGTCGCCACAACCACCGGTCCTGTGCGTCTCGCATCCGTCGGCTACCCGCAACCCTCACCAGGTTATCGGTCCACATTATGAGAGCCTTTCCAACGCCATTCACCATCCATTCATATTCCATCCATTCCATGTGAAATAAGATAAACTTGAAGTTACTGCGCTTGCGACCACCTAGGCAGTGAAGCCCAAAATCATATAATTATGTATATTTTTTATGTCCGAGGACCAAAGTGTAAAGTCATTATAATAATCTCGAATTCACACCTTTTAGGCATGTGCCTTTTTAATAGCCTCCAATTGACGTCTCAAATATCTATATATCATTCCAAATGTTTGATTTAGATTCATCTTAATTTGTTTCTGTTTTATATGTCTAAGATTTTTTGTGTGTAAAACTAATTGGCCGTTACGGTTTATATTTTGATTAAGTTCATTGGTGGTCGTTACTTTTTAAGTCAGTTTCTGTTTCTCACGCAGTGTAATTAAGGAGGTAGAGCGAATTTTGATGGTTTTAACTATGCTTAATAGAGTTGAAATATCATTTGATTACCGTTTAGTAAACGGTGAAGGAAACCATAGTGAGGAAACCGACATGTCCTAGAACCAAAAATTCGAAGACATGTGACATCACTCAATCCGCACTGGGCCCGCGTGGTGGATTACTGCCAACTCCCTCTCGCAGAGAGGAGGCCTGTGTCTCAGCAGTGACAATAGGTTATGATTTATGCTTATACCATTTAGTATACAGCCTTCACTAAACCGTGGGTCTCAGCTTTTATAGTGTAGATCTGATAAACACTAAGCTTACGCAAAAGCCCGAAATTCAGGCAACCAGACATGCCAAGGGGTATCGTATACCCCAGTTCCTGAGTTGTAAAGGTCAGATAAGCAGTCGCAACATGTATAATACCTTCAGCTGCATCCAGCTAGACTGGAAGCCAACCCCAGCATAGTAGAGTTGGGAAGGCTTGGCAGATTGGTATTATAGTAAATTATAGATACTGATGAGCCAGCCCCGGGAATAGAGAGACTTCTGATAAAAAAACAACCGACTTCAAAAAAGAAATACACTAAAAATTTCTAAATAACTTTAATTTCGGAAGTCGGTGTTTGTATTTTTACTTCTTCGTTATTTGACACCGACTTCCGAAATAAAAGTTATTTAGAAATTTTTAGTGTATTTTTTTTTGAAGTCGGTTGTTTTTTTTGTAAAAAAGTTTTTTATTTTTCACTTTTTAGTTGTTATACCCCAGAACTAAAAACCCCAATATAATGGAACGTGGAATTTAAACATTTGGAGAACACCAAAACGTCATCGAGGTACACGTATTTTCCGTTTTTGTTCAGTTTCTCAAAAAGTGCTGAAGCAATGTCGATAAAATTTATATGGGACCACTTCGGGAGTATATTCTTTCAGATGAAAAAAGAATTTTGAAAATTGGTTCACAACTGACGGAGAAATCAGGTAACATACATACAAAAAAAAAAAAAAAAAAAAAAACATACAGACGAATTGAGAACCTCCTCTTTTTGGAAGTCGGTTGAAAAGCAAATTCATCTAACTAAAGTGAATGCAATAATCGGTTATCCCAGGTATGAAAAAGACTTAGACATGATAATTCCAGGGGAAATAACAGAGGGACAGCAAATCCATTCCAGTGCTAGACAAAGACAGGTCTATCACTGACATTATGGAAGCATGATGGCACTTACACTTGATAACCTCATAACAGCCCCAGTATTGGCAACAATGAACTACAATAAATTAAAAGCAATCAAATAATGTAACATACCTAGCGATATAATCCCGTTGCAAAATTTCAAGACCTGAAAAGGTACTTAATAACTGTAATCAACACCGACGGCGACGCAATCAATAGACAATTATAAAAAGCAGTAAAGAGATAGAAGAAGAATGAAGGCATGCTACGACAAGTTACCAACCACTTACATTTTTGCTTAGTAAAATTCTTTCAATCCCTGTCACAGAGAACTACACGCATGCTTGGTCTTCATCGTTACCATCATTTTAGCCGAAATACGTCGATTGTTGGACATAGGTCTCCCACAACGTCCCATCCCGTGCGCATCCATCGCATTCCCGCGACCCTCACCTGCAGGCGTATTCGCTAACTCAGTTGACATCAATTTGATAGTCACTTTGCCGTACGTTGCTGCTTTGACGTATAGGAAAACTTTAGTGCCTATTATAATCGATGCCCACCGAGCAATGTACAGCATAGTTCCTATTAAATTGATGTCCACTGAGTTAGCGAATACACCTGCAGGTCAGCGGTCCAGCTCGTGGGAGGCCTTCCAACGCTTTATCTGCCGACACGCGATCGAAACTCCAGAACCTTTCGACCCCATCGACTACCTGCTTTTTTTTTTTTTTGGGATTGAGAAATCATCCAATGACTTCTCCCGCTCTATGGTGGAGCGGAAGGGCGTGTCAGATAGTCTCTTACTGACTAAAACCCACCCCTTTTCCTCCCTGTCCTGAATGCTCAGGGGCGAGGTAACTCTTACGAATTTATCCTCAACCCCTGGTTTTGAAAATACTTATTTACAAATTTAATGAAAACGTGAAGAAGTCAAGATTCATTCTCTAAAGGAGTGAAATAATTAGACCCCCTATTTAATTGACCCCTTTAGAGGGTGCAATTTTCAAAGTTTTTCATTAGTAAATAAAAAAAATCCTCATGTTTGCCGGTAGTAAATTCCATCAGATACACGGCTTGTTTTTACGTCCCTATCAATCATTTACACATATCAACACTATGATCTATTTCCTCATCAATTCCATTGTAGTAAACAAACTGCAAAGTGCTCATAATTTTGCGTTGGTGTACCACTCAAAGCGACATTGTGTATTTTTTCTTACAAATAATATCCAATGAATCATGGATGATCTCAGGAATAAGCCTTTAATCTTCTGTCAAGTTTATAACTCACTTGGCCGATAATATCTAGGCCTCTCCGAAGGTTTGTGACCCCTTTGGTTCATTATTCTGAATATGTTTTCGTTCTTGTTCAAATATTTTGCTGTATTGGTTCTGTCTTTATGTTTTCGCATTTTAATGCCACCTAGAGCTTTAATGCTGAATTTAAGCCTGTTCTGTAAGTTTCTCTCTACTTTTTAGGGTTCTGTACCCGGAGGGTCCAAACGGAGCCCTATTGCTGTTACTCACGTGTCCGTATCTTTTTTTTTTTTAAATAAAACGTTTCCCCACACTAGGAATTACTCCTGTATCGTGGGTGCGTTCATAAACATGTATACTCACATACACAAGACACCCAGACCCGGAACAACTATCTGTAGGTCATACAAATATTTGTTCCGTGCGGGGATCGAACCCGCGACACGCAGCGCAGCAGCCGAACGCTCAACCACTGCGCCAACCGTGTCGTCAAATGTCCGTCGTCTGTCATAAAATTTTGTTCAGAATTTTTTTTTATTTTTCCATTGACCTTGACATTTGGTGATAATGTTTATTATTACTTATATTTTACTAATAAATACCAATTTATTGGTAAATCTAATTTTTTCTTAGAAATTCCCTTATTTGGTACGAAACCCTAAATGTGGTCCAACACGCACTTGTCCAGTTTTGTTTTTAATGCCTTTAACAGAATATCTGCTACAATTTCCTCGCTTGCGTTATCGTCTTAATTAGTTGGTAGTTCACTAATTGAAATGTCAGCAAGTGACAGTTTAGGCAGTTTAAGGAATCCATTATTCAAAAAAATGTTACTTACATTATCTCTTTTCGTGGTTATACTTGATAATATTCAACAATTCCCATTATTATATAAGACATAAAAAACTTTTTTACAAATAAAACAACTGACTTCTAAAAAAGAAAATACACTAAAAATTAAAAAATAACTTTAATTTCGGAAGTCGGTGTTTGTAATTTATATCTTTTCCGAAATTGAAGTTATTTTTTAATTTTTAGTGTATTCTCTTTTAAAAGTCGATTGTTTTATTTTTTTTAAAGTTTTTTATTTTTCACTTTTTAGCCCTAGAACTGAAAACGCCACTAAAATGAAACGTGGAATTTAAACATACTCGTAATTGGAGAAAACCAAAACGTCATCTATGTATACGTAGTTTTCGATTTTGTTCAGTTAAAATTCGATAAAAGTTGATAAAATTTATACGGTGGTCCCATATAAATTTTATCGACTTTTATCGAATTTTTCCTCCCTCGGGAGAATATTCTTTCGGATAAAAAAATAATTTTGAAATCGGTCCACAACTGACAGAGAAATCGGTGTACATACATAAAAAAATACATACAGTCGAACATAGAACCTCCTTCTTTTTCGAAGTTGGTTAAAAAGTAGGTAATCATAAAGTCGATAATGATTCAGGAGTAGACCACTCCTGAATCATTATCGACTTTATGATTACCTACTTTAAAAAAAGAAGGTAAAAAAGTAGGTAATCATAAAGTCGATAATGATTCAGGAGTAGACCACTCCTGAATCGAATGAGTTTTTATATCGAAATTATAAATGTTAAGTGGAATCTACTTCAAAACGCTTCGTGAAAGATAATTTCTTAACTAACCATATCTACTGAACTAGACAAAGACCTTGATATTTTTACTCATCGTTCAAAAACTTCAGATTACACAATGAGACTTCTATTTCGTAAACCATTGCCATGATATACTGTTATGAACAATACGATTGCATGTCAATATGCACTTAGTTCTGAGAACGTGACTATTTAATACGGGACATCTATCTAGTGATGACTGCGTATTTTTTAAACTATGTACGCTTGTAATAAAAATAACTTTAACCTACGCAAAACAACTTTAATTATTGTGATACATCCATCACCTATTTGACCTGTTTATAGGAAATCGTTAACACTACGGTGCATGATAAATATCCCCCAAACATCTTCAGTAGTATGTGATTACTGTGAGATGTCTACCAGTAGGTACAGAGTAGTTGTTTCTGTTTGTGTATCATATATTTTCATTTACATATTTTTAAAAATACTTAACTAACTATATTATTAACTATGTACTGTTAAATTACAAAGTATACAAGCTAATAAAAAATAAATAAAATTTGTTACAATCGGCATAAAAAAAGGAGGCGTAAATCTCATTGGACATCGAGAAATTCGTCCTTATCGCTGTCAATGGGAAATGTGCCCAGAACACTGCCAGCATTGCCTCGTTGAATGGCAATGCTGATTCTTTGGCCGAATAAAAGGCCAGCCCTTTGAAGTGTCCTGCCCTGTGAAGAGTCGACTAACATAAATAAAATGATAATGATATCCTTAATCAGACTTATTTGGGAGCAAAGTAAACAGGCTTTGAAAAGAGTGGAATGATACTGAATCTGTGATTCATATTTTCAGTCACAGTTGCCAGGTAATCAAGCAGCGATAGTTTTAGAACTGCTAGATATTCAGACGCCATTGTTTAGACTAAAAGTTGTCAAACAAAAGCTAAAACAGAATAACTCAAAATATACTTTTGTTCGCAGTAATTGGGTTAGTGACATTGAAGCCATTGCAGAAAAGACATGAATAAGTAAGGCGCAAAGCAAAGAGGGTTTGTAGAAGATTAAGGAAAAAAGGAGAAAAGTCTTATACTTGGCAATATATTATTTACCTACATATATATGAAAAACAGATGATGATGATTTTGAAACAGAAATTTAAGTCCTTGTGGACTATTATTATTCTCTAGCAATAAAATAATTGTTATGCGAAACTTATTCAGGGAACAGTAATTGCTTAGATCAAATTGTTCTGGTAAATGATGAAGGTAGATATCAGCTGTGTACTGTATATTATTTTTTTACGATCCTTGCTTAATCTTGATAGGGCCAAATCATCATAATAGACCTTCCCAAAAATTAATAGCTACCAATAAAAAATCCGACACTGTTTATTTAATCAAGCTCCTAATCATGGCTTATGTTAGGCATCAGATTAGTATGAATGAATCTGCGTACTTTATGGGTTCAATGAACTCAAATCCGAAGTAGATACTCTGTAGATCATGTCTGTATGTACTTTTATGTACATAATGTTATTGCTAGCGTTGTCTTTAGAAGTCAATCAAGCTACAAGGTTTTCATTAATCTATTCTTTATTGATTTTGATTAATCAATTCGTTTCAAAGTCTATGGAGTTAAAGTAAAATTTTGATTGAGTGTCCGCAAATACTTTTGGACTATAATGATTATTAGAACTACTTCTGAGGGTTAAACTTGTTAATGTAACTTGAAGATGAATTCTGTCTGTTACCCCAAAAGTTCATTTTGATACATCCTCGGCCTTATAGTAAATATTAGGATTAAAATAAAAATATTAAATCATAAATATAAGACAGCAGTAGATTGATATAAGAATATTAAAGTTCTTCTCATTTTACTAAAGAAAACTTCACCACACTAAGATTTCAAAACTTATACTTATCTACGATTTGATCTCCGATCGCGTATTGCTTTTTTTTGTCTTAAAGCGCATGAAGCTTTAACAATGCTTTGAGAGATCTAACACGTGTATAAATTTAAGCATAGCTTTACAATTCAAGGGAACTATTTCCTTCAAACCAGCTTTATACAAAACAGCAAAACTAAAACCTTCAAGAAAGTCTTATTCAACCGCGTTCATATCAGATATGGAAATTAAGCCACAATGACTCTAATAAAAGAGGTCTTTGCTTCACCAACGCCTATATTTTTGTACGTATGCATAATACGACCCGAGTGGTACACAGCATACACCAGGACCAAAACGAAAACAATAAAGAAAGTGCACGTATAAATCGACTTACCAGTTTTTGTTGAATCAAGATAAATCGTTGTACTAATCGACACGAGATGCTGGGACCCGTACCGATACCAATTTCACCGTACCGAAACTTAGCACAACACAGGATGCAAAGTTGCAATGCAAAAAGTCACCAAGTTGAAAAACTATGAACTGAGATTTGTAGGCACGATTGTTTCAAAACGTTTGAAACCCACTGGTACACTGTTTTATTTATAATACAGAATGTTTTTGTGATTAAAAAACGATGATTCGATGATGCGTGGAAGGCGAGCCGTCGCCGTGCGGTGCGCCGGCGCAGGCCGATCTAAAACTGACCGAACCGGTCGTCGTCGTGAAGTCTCCGAATGAAGGATCGTGACCGGCCGCCATTGGAGCCGATACACGCTCACTTCACTGTGTACGTGAGTTTTTGTTAACGTTACTCTTACTTTAATCAATGTTATGTATTCTTTCTTAAACATTTTATCTAATAAGACTTCTATGATTATCATTACAGCTGCATACGTCATTATCATTATCGTAAAAGATATTTCTGTCTCCGTCATTATGTTCCTTCTCTTTTAGATTTAGATCCTAATTAGTTCAAATAGCTCCTGTAAGTAGATAATGTCTTATTTTACGATATGACGCTTTCA
Organism: Polia nebulosa; assembly: GCA_951329385.1. Taxonomy (NCBI): domain Eukaryota; kingdom Metazoa; phylum Arthropoda; class Insecta; order Lepidoptera; family Noctuidae; genus Polia; species Polia nebulosa. The sequence continues at coordinate 7,348,765 of OX589609.1, forward strand.
AAATATAAGATAGTCCAATCTTTGTAATGTTGACAATGTTATTTTAATAAGATAAATTGTTGGTAGCTTGTATTTCTCGTATAAATGGCTCTATATTAATTAATGAAGATATACAACTTACTACATACTATGGACGGAAAATTAAACGGTTTTGGTTTGTTTGTACAAATATTACTCAAGAACAGCAGAAGTTTAGTGATTTGCATAAAACTTTTATTACAATCATAAAGTGATTTATTTTATAATAATATTATTGTCTAGAAATTTAAAAAATAAAAACAAAACATTAGACAAGATTGAAAAGAATGTGTGTTTAAGACAAGGATTGTATGAAAGAAAATTTTGGGCAGCCGAGAAAAAAAAATGTATCCGTGCAAAGCCGCGGCGAGTCGCTAGAACCTAAAAATTTTCAGAATTTGTTCTGTTATTTAGCAATTAGCTGATAGATAGCAAATAAAGAAATTGAAGACAAAATAATTTTACAAAACAAAACAGCATTGGCTTTTCCAGTAAATACTAAATTATGTAATACCATGAAATAAACATTGAATACAAGCAAGAACAAATTACTGTGTCGTAAAGAAGTACCTAAGTACCGCTCTTTCGGAAGAGCGAAGAAGAGACGTAAAAAAAATTGTGTCGTATTGAGGAAACGACGACAAAAAGCGACCATATTGGTGGATACAAAAGAGAGAGATTCTTGTGCAGTATTTATTAGTAATTTTAATATTCTATAGTTCTACATATCTAAAATTAATTTAACTTCTATCGTTAATTTACAATCATTGGGAGGACCATGTCTAACTGTGAATGTTACGGACTAAAACATCACTTCAAGTAAAAAAACGTCTTCAACTAACCGTAATGGAAACCCAATTATTTACTTCCAAAATTGGCACAAAACCTTCGCCAAGAAAATTGAGGCCTATCGACGTCGCTATAAACACATTTGACCGATAAACACCCATATCTTCTCCTATCTCTTGCAATCGTGCGCATATCGTCCGGATAAGAACCGACAACAGCCGACAATACACGATGCAATGTCAACATGTGATAATATACAGTTAAACTGTGCCGCTGTATATCTAATCTGTTTTTGATATTATGATCTCGTTTTGCAGTCATTATGAAGATATAAAGACATGTACTTTTTGCTGTGGAGCTGTTAGTGAAATGGGTTTTTTTTCTCCCGGGCAGGCATCGACCACGACGGGCCCCGTCGTGTTTGCTGACAACTCTTTGAGGTGCGCGTGGAACACTACGCGCTGTCGACTCTCGGGCCTGGTGCTGATCGGGCGGCGAGTTACCCACTACTCGCCGTCCGCAGGCCCGGGTCTACGGTGGCCGGAGATCGTCTCGCGGCGCCAGAAGCCCCTGGCGTCTCCTGTGGCGGCTGCTGCTGAGAGCGTGAGGCGTGGGCGACTCTGCTGTTGTTGAGTCTCCCTCACGTATGCCGCCTCCCTCTTCGCGAGCATTACTGCTTCGCATAAGGAGGAGATGGCCCTCTCGCTCCGTACCATGGCCTGAACCAGGGCACGGTGCGAGAGGTCGCTGCCGCCTATTGCATCCACGAGGACACGGCGGTGCTATGCCCAAGCGGGGCAAACCTCCACCGTATGCTCCACCGTGTCCTCTGGGCGATCCTCGCAGTGGAAACACCCTGGGGTTGGTGAAATGGATTAAAATATATGTAGATTTTGGTAATATTGAAAGTAAATAGAGGTCTGTCAATAAACAGGTGAAAGGCAGAGAGATGAGTAGTGTTGCTGATAAAAATTAAAATTATAAAACGTTTTTTAGAATAAACTGAAATAATGTTTAATTATCATCAGGAGTAGTCTATGTTATCTCTTTCCTCAGCAACGAAGTGGGAATCAACCGAACCAAAACAGAACCCAACATAATATATTTTATACAAAAACAGATACTTAAAACAGACCAAGCGAATTTCACAAGTAATGACGAAAACAATGGAAACTTATTCCATTTCAACCCCAAAGCCATTGTTCTCAAAACTCTACGGTCAAGAAATCAGTTTACTGTATAAAAAAGAATTTCTTTACAGTAAACTAATTTCTCAAGGTGAATTTATATTCTTAAGAAAATTGGAAGCTGTTATTTTGCCTTTGACCCATTTTATTTCTCTAGTATAGCATAGTTTTTAATTTAATTTTTATATTGAATCATTGTTATATACCAATGATTATAATATGTGTCTTACAAGCCCCTAAAACTCATGTGTCTTATTTATTTATCCTGCTATTTTGCTGTTCACTCTTCCAAAACTGTTTTGGAGTTTAAGTGGAATAGAAATTTATAAATATTTCTTAATTTAATTTTAATACCTAAAATCGCTTTGCGGTTTAAGGTGGAATAAATGTATGGACCGTAGAGTTTTGAGAATAATGGATTTGGGGTTAAAGTGAAATAAGCCACACCATTATGTCATTAACAAGAATATTTTAAAGATCTGAAATCTCAATCAACTTCATGCACTAGCTAAAATAAAAATTCCAATGTATGTTATTTTATTTAGTTAGTACGCCAAGAAAAATATTTATTTGGCACTTGCATCCACCCAATATTACATGAGAAATTACATCTGTGTTACTAGGCTAGCTCTTACTAAATTTACTATTTCATGTGCATTTAGGTTACTTGTCTTTCAGTCTTTACAGATTAATTCCGATGAAAAGAAATCGAGGTTGAGCACCAAATAGGTTAATGTAGTGTTTGATAGAGGAAACGTCTAAGAATAGCCGACGTTTCCACATCTCGATCTACACTCCCACTTGTTAATTACTATGGCTTGTTTATGTGGATGCGGAATTAGAGAAAAATGCTGCTTCTTGTATAGCTTTTAGATAATCCCAGAAGTCTACGGATAGTTCTGCTGTTTTCAAAACGTTTGTTACTTTTAATGTAGTACAATAGAACACTTCATAAATACCTTGCCGACTGACAGGGTACTCATCTGGTTTTATTATGAGTTCGACTCAACTTGCCTTATCTACCAATGGACCGCTGGCCTATCTACAATCCATGTGTGTCCTTAGGCCACCATCTACTCCACCTGCTCTCACCTCATCTAGGTAATTGTCCAACTCATTGCTAGCTGGGTTTAATTCATTCATTCATTCTAGTCTATCGTAGTCCGCTGCTAGACATACATAATTACATATGTCTCCGAAAAGTTACGCCATTACATCCTGTTTTTCGCCCTCCGCATGATCTTAAGTACCAGTCACCTTTTAAAAGTCGTCAGTTCATCCAGCTGTGGACGCTTTAAACTGCGTTTGCAGAATGGTGGTCTCCAAATAGCCACTCATGGATCGGTCTGTCTGTTCCATTTCCATTTGTCCAAGAAAAGACTTGGCCAACCTATTGCCACTTTAGCCAGCTTTATCTGTAAGATAATTTGGGTTAACCAAAACGGTATATTTTTTATTATTCAAGGGGTAGGTTCTACTTGATTCAACTACTTTTTCTTCTTTCCCTCGCCATTTTTCCGTTACACGGGGTCGACTTTCGTAATCATGCGGCGCCAGTTTTTGCGGTTGTCAGTATCGTCAACTGTAATGGACATATTTTTGGATAGTCAGTAACCACGTCGCTAAGGGTCTTTCTTTTTTGTCGTATTCATGTTGAAAAAAATATATATATATGTAGCGGCGCGTCACGTGTCCACCATTCTATATGTGCACAATCTTCAGTCTTCCCTTTATATTTTATTCATTTCGGACTATGACTTTAATCCCCACAGACCATCGCAATCAATAAGTTCCAACGATGTAAGAAACAAAGTCGAAAGATCGGTCGCCAATAAATATTGCACCATCGAAGTGGTCCCATTAACTATTATTACGTTTATCTTCAAACTCCATTTAAACTTACGCAGTAAAGCCTCACAACGCAATAACAAAGAGGAAAAATTGCAACTTTTAATTGAACCCAAACCGGTTTGATATCCCAATTGCGATAACTCACTTTCAAATTAAACCATGCGTAGAAAGAACTCGCTATTGTTATTTTATAGATATCTGTACACAAACTAATTACGTAATAGAAGATACAGACCATAACTTTAATTAATAAATCTCAATATCAATACCTAACGTAAGAAGGTACCAAATCGGTTGGTATGGTTTTGGTATAAGGATATATGGATTTGGTATTTGTGATGTAGAGGAATAAGAAAATGTTGTACGGAAAGCTTTTAGTATGTAAGGGAAAATTGAAAGATAGATGCACTGTGTGAAAGATGATAATTAAAGGCATAATGGAGGCGACTGAGATGACGACTTGAGAAGTATGAAAGCAGACATGTTACTCTCACGCCAAATAAATCAGGATAAGGACAAGATAATGACAATAATGAATCAATACCTAAATAATTAAGCACTGAAATAAAACAAGGAATGACAAAGGACAAAGGGAATGCTTAAAACTGGTATGATCCTCAAGCTGGAAACTGAATGTGAAGAATGTGTTTGTGTAAGTTGCTTCTGAAAGTTCTAAAGCAGAATGCCAAGGGACTAGCCCATTTCAGTAGAGAGGGCCTGAAAGAATAAATAACGTGGTACTGCAAACTATTGCAATAATTTAGCTGGTAAATATGTCAATATAGAAACTCACACTACGTTAGTGTCGAAGTGATTGACTTTTTAACACACAACAAAATCCAGTAACAGATAAAAAAAAACAAACGATTCGACAGAGAAACAGTTCTCATAACTATTTCTCATAGTGGCGGACGGTTTCTGGTATTTGCAACTGTCTGAACGTTTGAGGGTTACTTTCGGGTTTATACACTTTACGGTGACCTTTTGAAGGTCACCGCCTTCCTTGTAGTGAAGCTGAGAGGTTATGTGTAAAGGATTTAGTAAAGGTTCTTTGGGTTTTAAGTCGTCCAGTCTATGCTCTTAGTTAAGTTAGTAGTTTCACTCTTAGGCTCGAGCAGACCCCGTCTAGGCGAGCCCTTACTACCGCTAACACTTATGACCCTTAAATGTTTCGTATCCAAAGTAGTAGGCAAAAGTACCAAAAACGGCCGTTTCTAACACTTTTGTCTACTACTTTGGATACGAAACATTTTGAGACCTGTTTTAGCAACGTAAAATGCTTTATCCTCTTTGTAACAAACGTGACGTTGGATTTTTTAATATTCATTTTCTGTGCTATGCTACGATTTTTCATTCAATGAGGGCGCCACTGGACCATAAGTAGACCCTTAAGGCCCTACTACCGGCCAAGTGGCGCCCTCATTGAATAAAAAATCGTAGCAAAGCATAGAAAATAAATATTAAAGAATCCAACGTCACGTTCAAGTACCAAAAACGGCCTTTTCTGACACTTTTGCCTACTACTTTAGATACGAAATATTCTGAGACCTGTTTTAACAACGTAAAAATACTTTATCCTCTTTATAACAAACGTGACGTTGAATTCTTTAATATTTATTTTCTGTGCTATGCTACGATTTTTTATTCAATGAGGGCGCCACTTGGCCGGTAGTAGACCCTTAAATCAGACTTTTATCTTTTAACAACACAACAATACAAATAGCACAGTAATACTATAGGTATTTCACGGATACTCGTATCAATTGAATATGTTAGCGGCACTCATGCGTATTATAAAATGAAATATGAAGTAGAAATCTCGTTCGGTTACCTATATTTTTTTGGTTGGTCCAACTGCGAGTGGGATGCGGCCAAGTTTTTGGTTGTTGACATCACAAAGCATTTGCATTTTTAGGGTTTCGTAGTCCTAACACTTATCACGGTTGTTGAAACTGGTAGTACCTAACTATGTAAGAACAAAATATCGTGACAATTATTTAGGACTAGCTGACCTGACAGACGTTGTCCTGGCTTAGCTATGAGCTGTCAAACACGCAAAATTTAAATGGTCGTAAAGTTTTCTGAAATTTTCTAACTTTCCGTGCAACTTTCTTAATTTTTTCTTTCATAAGAACCTTCTCCTGACAAAAACAAACACAATAAAAACGAATTTAATTTTGTATATATCAAGCCCTACTTCCCTTGGTCACGGCATCAAGCGTGAAATTCTTTTTTATTGTGTTTTTTATTGTCAGGAGAAGGTTCTTATGAAAGAAAAAAATATTTAAACATTGCAAAGTGTTACCCGTTCTAGCACGCGCTGAGTACTTGTTTCTCATAGAACATTTTGAAAACACGGATATTCAAATTCCAATTAAATATGATAGATGATATGAGAGATGAGATACACGACAAGCAAAAATGGAATCAAGTGCCACGCAAAAATAATTTCTATGGCAGGCGCACCGCGACTTTCTCAATACCCAGTTTATTAAACCAAATACCTTTAGACATTAGAGACTCATTGAAACAAAAAAACATAAAACGCAAACTGAAAAATTACTACATAAACTCTATTGTAACATATCTCAATATTCAAAGACTGTGTGCGCGTTGATCAACTATCAAGCCATGGCATGCTAAGACAGACCTCAGAGGTCTAATAGTGTACCTTGTAAACCTTTGTAACGAAAAACTTGTTTTGATAAATAAAAAAAATTAAAAAAAAATAATATGGACAAGAAGGGTGGTTTCGGTGTGTCCGTCTGTCCGTCCGCGGCATTGCTAAGAGACTGACCAGGAAGCTGCAATTTTGCGTCACGCAACGATAACGAAATAATTAAATCTAAGTCGACCACTTATAAAATGTTTCTGATTATTAAATTTCGTGCAAAATACAAAATTCTTAGAAAATAGTTAAAGTTGTTACTTATTTATTATTTAAAACGTGCAGTACACATGTAAGTAAATCTTATTTTTTTTTTCATTTTAATTTAAACGTAAAACCGCGAACTCAATTAATATGTTCATACGAGTTAAAGCTTTTAAATCCGCATGTTATAATGGGCGGCTACGGAACCCTAACATGCGCGTGGCCCGACACGCACTTGACCGGTTTTTTTTTACTTTAGTTTCCTGCCTTCATGGGAAAGAATGTCACTGATGCTGCAAGCAACGTGGTCACGTTGCTACCTACGGAGCTTTCAGTAGCATTATAGACAGCGAAAACATTATAAAGTTTTTAAATTAAATAATCGTCATCACAAAAGATAAAAGAAGTTTCAGTGCTTTTTTTTTAGTGCTTATCATCATAATTTCAGCCGAAAGACCTCCCCAAATGTCGCCACAACGACTGGTCCTGCAACGCTCACCAGGTCATCGGTCCACCTTGTGGGAGGCCTTCCAACGCTTCCTCTTCCGGTACCGGTGCGCAGTCGCGACTCCAGAACCTTTCGCCCCCATCGACCATCTGTTCTGCGAGCAATGTAGCCTGCCCAATGACACTTAAGTTTGGCGATTCTTCGAGCTATGTCGGTAACTTCGGTAACTTTGGTTTTTTTTTTTATACACGAATATAAGACACCCAGACCCGAAACAACTATCTGTAGGCCATACAAATATTTATTCCTTAGACTGACAACAATCTGTCTAGACTTTTCCCAACTATCTTGGGATCGCAGCTGAATACCAGTATTTTACATGGAGCGGCTGCCTATCTGACCTCCACAACTCAGTTGCTGCGTAATACGATACCCCTTGGTAACACTGGTTGTCACTTGTCAGACTTTCGGGCTTCTGACGACCCGTAACGACTGTCAAAGATCCAAGATTGACAGCCGGGACGAACGGCTTAACGTGCTTTCCGATGCACGGAGGAGTCTCGGTATGTAAAGATGGTCACCCATCCATGGACCAACCCCGCCAAGCGTAGTTTAACCTGACGGATCGACCCGTGCAGCTGTTATTACTTTAGCCACGAGCTCCTACAGCCATAGACTGACAACGAGTGATAAAAAAGAATGACTACAAAAAACAACTGAAAAGTTCCAAAAAAGTCACTTTTGTACAAGAGACTGATGCGGTTGGTGGCAGTCAATCTGAGATTGAACTATAACAAGTAACACCAGCTGCATCAGACTGCTTGAAAAGTTACAGATTTTTGCAGTCGTGTTTCCTGACTTTTAGTGAGTTATATTTTTAAATTGTTTCCTCATGTCCTTCATTTTGATATCCTATATGACCATGTCACAAAAAACGACCACACTCAAAATTCATACAGGCCAAAGCAACAGACATACAAACATTCATTCATACATAGGTCATCATCATTCTCCTGCCCTTATCCCAATTTATTTGGGGTCGGCGCAACATGTCTTTTTATTCCATTCGTCTATTAGTTGTCATCTCTGTAGTCACCCCCTTTTTAACCATATCCTCTTTCAGTCCAGCCATCGTTTCTTTGGCCTTCCTCTTATACTCTTATAGCCATCCACATCTATACATAAGACTTTTCTCACGACATTTTCTTAATTTCTCCGCATCACATGCCCATTCCACGACAACCGATTTCCGATTTCATTCAAACATAGGTACTCTCTAAAAAAAAATATCCTCCTTTTGGGGCAATCTGGTATAAAGTGTGAATTCTGTGTCATCCATCTTATTCCTACGCTTGCCCCGAGTTACGCAACGCGTTTTCTTCTTCCGTTCCATTCTGTTAACTGACACTCTATCACTGACACCCCTTTCTTCTATGTTTTTGTCTTGATTGCTCTTTCGGTAGGTACCCAACGAAGAAGTCTTCACAAACTCGCTATCAGTAACACCCCAACTTTACCAGAACATCGTAACGGCTCTTCGATTCTCAGAAACTCCCAACTTGTTGCGTGGTCATTGTTTTTGTACTGCCATGTTTGTTTTATTTTTACAGATTACAGTACAGTACACAGTCTTATTGATGAATCTTGTACGGCTTCACTTTGATAGACGGATTGCCGCGGCTGATGGTCAGAGAAATTTGGGCTTTTCTTTTGTTTGTCGAGTGTCAATTAGGAATAGAGATCTAATTGCGTGTAGCTTTAGATAGAAAAGCGTGATGGATAACAAAAAACTTTTTTACAAAAAAAAACTTTTTAACAAAACATTCAACCGACGAAAAAGAACTAAAAAGTAAACAATAAATAAACCTTTTAAGTATTGAGTATTGAGCTTATTTACCTACATAAAATATCATATTTTATGTAAACTAATTTTGAGTCGGCGCCAAACAACAATCTGATTAATAAATATCTAAATTTTATATGTACGTAGAAATGAAGAAGGCTAGATGTAGGTAATTAATCATTTTATTATGGCGCCGTAAAATATGATATTTTATGTAGGTAAATAAGCTCAATACTCAAGACTTAAAAGGTTTATTTATTTTTTGCTTTTTAGTTCTTTTTCGTCGGTTGAATTTTTTGTTAAAAAGTTTTTTATTTTATGATTTTTTGTGACTCGCATCATCTTTTATTTAATACTCTGAGGCTAATTTCTAATCCTTCATCATTCCTCTTGGCACTGAGGTTCCCAGGATATTGACCAGTTGAGGTTACCTCCAATATTCTGAGACGTCTTTTCTCAAAGCATATTAAGTGGTATCTGTCACTAAAACCAGTTTTTTTATATCTAACTTCTATTGTTTAGGATAGGTATGGTTTCCATCACCAGCTCAGTTTCATGATGTAATGATTCCTAAATGAAAATACCTGATTAAGTTATGAAAAGTAAACAGAAACAATATTTGTGCCCAATTTTCGAGGTTTTCTCTCAATTTTATCAGGATTCCATGGCCAGATCCTGATGTCCATAACATGGGACTACCCTTGAGGTATACCCTATCCAATAAAAAAAGAATCATCAAAATCGGTTCATAAACAACGGAGTGAGGGCCGAACATACGTACAGAAACGCTAAACATGCCCACAATTTTCGAGGTTTTCTCTCAATTTTATCAGGACTCCATAATCAGATCCTGATTTCCTTGACATGGGACCACCCTTGAGGTATACCCTATCTAACAAAAAAATAATAATTAAGATCGGTTCATAAATGACGGAGTGAGGGCTGAACATACACAAAAATATATATATATATATACGGTCGAATTAAGAACCTCCTCCTTTTTTTTCGTCGGTTAAAAATACAACCGACTTCTAATAAAAATTACAAAATAACTTTATTTTCGGCAGTCGGTGTTTATATTTTGTTTCTTCGTTATTTGACAGCGACTTCCGAAAATAAAGTTATTTTGTAATTTTTAGAAGTCGGTTATATTTTTTGTAAAAAAGTTTTCTATTTTCATTTTTTAGTTATTGTAGAAGTAAAACGAAATATTTAAGTTATGGCCGAATGGATAACCCAAATAACATGGAATTTGAACATTTGGAGAAAATCAAAACGTCATCTGTGTATACATATTTATTTGTTGATGTTGATTTTTTCAAAAAGTGCTGAATTGATTCCGATAAAATTTGTATTGGACCACCTTTGAAGTCTGACCTACCAATAACAAAAAAAACATCAAAATCGATTTACAAATTGCGGAGATATCGCGTAACAAACAAACAAAAAAAAAACAGACAAATTGAGAACCTCCTCTTTTTTGAAGTCGGTTAAAAATAGGGCAAAAATAGACATTTACATTTTATGCTTTCTTGTTTCTCTGATAGCAGACATATTTAAGGTCAGCGTATCATTGCATCCTCATCGACTTACCTTGATAACATTTTTAGTAATTTTAATGCCGAAAAAATTAGTGTTAAGTGACTTAACGTCTGACCACTGTGGACTATTAGTATAGAAAATATCCATAACAAAAGATAAATGGAATTGACCTGGGTAGCGGCCGTAGCAAGTTAGCAACCCACGCTTTGCAGTCGCACTTGCGATCGTCAGACCACCGAGACAGTCAATCGACATCCATTTGTAGGCCTACTGATAATGACCACGGACGGCGAGATTACTCGCCGTCCGTGGTCATTATCAGCACTAGGCCCGAGAGTCGACGGACGAAGGAGGAGACGTCGGAGAGGCTACTCCCTCGTCGCCTGAAACGCTGACACCCCACTACAATTTGAGATAGCTTCAGATAAGGTTGAGAATTTAAAATAATAGTTGTGTTGACGATGTGACTAACCTGCGAATAGGCATTTATTATAAGGGATTTCTTTAGATTATTCAGAATCATCATCATTCTCCTGCCCTTATCCCAATTTATTTGGGGTCGGCGCAACATGTCTTTTTCTTCCATACTCGTCTATTATTCAGAATATACACAGTAAATTAAATATTTGTCCGGTCAAAGTTTTAATACTATGCTAATTCTATTCAAATCTTAAAAAAAAATGTTATCGCTGAAAATACAGAGATGTTCGACGCCAAAGTTTATTTTTGTGGAGCAATTTCCAATTTTTTTGTTGGGAATATCAAACTATTTTTTACTATTCTATTCTGTTAAAATATTTTCTTTAAACCCTTCTCTGTCCACTGTATTTTTTGCAAAGGATACTTTCATTGCATTATGTCATACTTGACTATCCAAGAAACCAATTTTTGTGACTATTGAGGTAACACCGCGCCTCCGAGATCAAGGCTGTTCAGCAGGCGTATTCGCTAACTCAGTTGACATCGATTTGATAGGCACTTTGCTGTACATTGCTGCTTTGACGTATAGGAAAATCTTAGTGCCTATTATAATCGATGTCCACCGAGCAATGTACTGCAAAGTGCCTATCAAATTGATGTCAACTGAGTTAGCGAATACACCTGCAAAATAGAAACTCTGTCCTCTCACCGAGTGATCCCAGGAAATACGTTAGCACGTGATGACGTGCTGCCGTGCACAGCGAGGCTCAGGGGAGACAACTTTATAGTTTCTCGGGATGTGCCCTAATGGACGTTGTACAAAAATCGGCCCAGTGTGAGTCAGGGTCGCACATAAAGGGTTCCGTACCTACAAATTTTATTTTATTAATTTTTTTAGCGAATTTGTCAATAAAAAAACTCTAACAAACTGTGAGCATTTCAAGCGTCTTCTTGTTGCCGTTTTTAGTAGGGGAGCCTTTAATGTTTTTTTTTTTTTTTTGTTATTATTTATTGTTATAGCGGGGCAACAGAAACACACAGTCGGTGAAAATTTCAACTGTCTACATAATACGGATCTTGAGATACAGCCCGCTGACAGACAGACGGAGGGACGGACAACGGAGGCTTAGTAATAGGGTTTCGTTGGTTACTCGTCGGGTACGGAACCCCCTTCATGTGCCGTGGTGGTTTTAGTGAGGTAAAAATCTCACACTCTTGGTCTTTTCCCCAAAAGTCAAGGCGCCTTTAGAAGATTTCCCCCGATATAAAACAAAAGTAGTGGATTTAGTGTAGGGAAGAATATGAAACTACCCAGACTTATCCTCAAAGTCCGGTATCCTTCCAGAAATAAAAAAAATGTTTACAGCAAAGCCCCGTGTTTAGAGAGAGGCCTATAAGCCCGTCTTTGTAGTTTAGATAGTGAGTTTTCTGAAAAGAAATTCATAAGTATAGGAGGTAGGTATGTGCAGCACCAGCCCTGGGATAAAGCAAGAGGAGCAGTCGCTTTGGGTGCCAGATGGCAAGGGGCTCCAAAAAGCTAAATGCGAAAATCTATTTCCAGCGCAAAATAAAATTTTGATGGCGTCTTTTTGAGACAGTGTTGATTTATCTATCATCATCATCATCATCAGCCTTTTAATGTCCCCACTGCTGGGGCACAGGCCTCCTCTCTGTGAGAGGGTGTGAGCCATAATCCACCACAAGGGCACAATGCGAATTGGTGAAAAAAATAAAAATTGGTTGGGTGGTGAAAAAATAAAATTCGAAGACATGTGTTCGAAATTCGGCTGTCACATTTGTGTTCGATTTTTTTTTTACTATATTTAACCTGTAAAGCCCGGAAACTCACTGGTGAGTTTCATTGATCGAAACCACGTTGAGCACTGAAACTCACCAGTAAGTTTTGCGATTCTTGCGATTCACTCGTTTATTACCTCTATTATTACCAAAACGCAATGTATTTTATGCTGTGGCAACATTTACACACTTGGCCATAGACATTATTGGTCGTCTCAGGTGCCCTCCGACAAAAAATATATGCTGTCATAACTGGAAAAAAATGCCTTTATGTTGATTTATCTAAGTTTATTAACATTATAAAGAGGTAAACTTTGTAAGTTTGTTTGTAGGAAGTAATCTCTGGAACTGCTGAACCGATTTTGAAAATTCTTCCACCAGTATTAAGCTATACATTATTGCTGAGTGTCATATATTTGATTGTGATTAAGGACGCTAGATGGCGCTACGTGCCTTCCAAATAATTTTGCTCGCGTTCGAAGCCGGGGCGGGTAGCTAATTTGCAATAAAGTTGATTGGTGAAAATTTGGCAATTATTATTTATTTAACATAAAATCGACAGAATTTACGTGAAGTGAAAGCGTCGACCAAAGGGCGCCGAAAGACAATCACGCTCTACCCTGATCAAGAGCCAGGGCCGGACCCAGCTTGGACCTGTCAGACTCTAACTGATTGTAACCACACGGTGCCGCGCTGTTTTACAGCTATCTTTGATCTACTACAATCATTTTTGTCACTCACTCTCTATCGAAAAGTCGATACTGTGGCGCGTGTGCACTCGGCATACAGCAGTGCTATTCTGTAAAATCTCATCATGAAAACTTAGGTGAAGTGAACTTGAAGTGAGCTGTCAATCTATACAATAAAGTGGAAAGACAGTTCATTTCACGCTCACTCCACCTAAATTTTCACGGTGAGATGTTAACAGAATCGACCGGCTGAACACACAATACATGTGAATCGCGCACTGCTGGAGTGCTGGCAGCTTATAACTTTTGAAGAGTCGTTCGAATATTAAGTTTAGAATAGATTTGATAGAACGTTGATTTTGTTTATACATATATATGTCATATTTTAAGAGCCGGTTCTGCCCACGGAAATAAACAACTTTCCTTCTCTAAGAAAAAGTAGAAAAATCCCAAAAAAAAATTGTACTTTCCATACAAAGTCATCATCAGCTGATCAATATTTGTATGGGAGGTAAAAAATTTTATTTAGAATTTCCTTGGATTTTCTTGAAGAAAGTTGTTCATATCGATGGGCAAATGCAGTCCTTAAAATATGACCACACCTTTCCGTTACACCTTGTATATTGTATTATCTATGGCTTCAGTTCAGCTCAGCCCGGGGAAGAGGGCATATTATGTATTAATTAATAAGTATATGTAGTCTTCAGTGCCATGCCCTCCTTGTTTTCCTCTTCACACTACACACGTTTCTCAATTACACTTGCCTACACGACACTCTCGCACGCCAGCGAGTAAGACATCTCCCCAAAGCCACGAGAGCGCCCCCGGAGCCTTAAGGCCGCACAATACGTTATGTCACAGGTAACAACCTATGACATAACGTGTCGACTTTTACCTACTAGACTAGCGTGTTTAGCGATCACTGAACTACATATAATTAGGCATACCTACCTAAGTACTGTGGCGATTGTAGACACAGCCTAAACTCACCGGGTCTGCACCGGCTTTTAGCTGGCAGTTGAGAATATTGGAGAGTCGATGGAATGTAAAAGAATAGGCGTCACATTTGTTTTATGTCAGACGAGAGTTCACCTGTTTGAAGTGGGCAGATGTCTCTATTTTCCAATTAATATAATAATCCTCAGTCTATCCCTCTTTCTTTTATGACACTCCTCATATTGGCCAGTCACTCTCGTACACCACACTCTCGCAAGCAGCGAGTGAGACCACTATCCTGAAGCTACTAGAGCACCCCTGGAGCCATGCAGGCCTTACTGGAGCCTTGCGGTGCCACAGTACCACAGGACCGATATCCTTTATAAACTTTCTATCATATTGATGGTAGTCTATAAGTCACGACTGTGTATATTGAATACAAATTAATCAATATCATAATCTAGTGAGTACACTGGTTATCCCTGAAGAATTTGCTGTATAATTTTGATTCAATCCGCCTAGCCTTTTCCCAACTATCTTGGGGTCGGCATCCAGTCTAACAGGATGAAGCCGAATACCAGTATTTTACATGGAGCGACTGCCTATCTGACCTCCACAACCCAGTTACTGGGTAATACGTAGGGTTGCCAACTATACTGTTAAAAACAGTATTATACTGTTTTTCACTGCATTATACTTTTTACTGTTGAACAAAAATAAAGTATACAAAATACTGTTTTCAGAATCAAAATTCTTAACATTATAAGTGTTAGATTTTTTATTTAGTCAGAGGGCGCTCAGTACAGCGCAGCCACAAACAAAGTACAATAATGGAGTTTTGTTTAATTAGCTGTTTGTCTCTAAACTGTTTGGTCACATTTGATAATTTTGAGAAAGTTATAGATAATCTAAATTTGTATAGACTCGGTACCTATTGTTATGGATAATTTATATTCAGAACTAACAAATTTCAAAGCAATTTATGAAAAAGTTTCAGAAGACAAAGATTTACTTGAAATGAGTACTGGCCAAAAGTGGAGCCATTTATTAGAAAACACCTCAGAAGAATTTAAAAATATTACTAAAATTGTCTCATATCTACTTTCTGTTCCCGCCACCTCAGCATTTACTGAAAGAGTTTTTTCAGTCATGAATGCAAAGTGGCGGGAGGATAGAAATAGAGCAACTATTAAGTTAATAAAAAATGAGCTCCTCATTTATTTTAATTTTGGTTATAATTGTGGTGAGGCATATGAAGTTTTTAAAAAAGACTGTAAATTAATAAGTTGTGCGAGAAGCTCTAAAAAATATGTATTTAAAACATTAAATAAATAAAATACTGTTCATTTTTCTAAAATACTGTTTAATATTCTTCTCAGACCTAATTATACTTTATTTCTTGTAAAAAAAGTTGGCAACCCTAGTAATACGTTACCTCTTGGTAAGACTGTTTGTCACACTTTCGGGCTTCTGACGACCCGTAACGACTGACAAAGATCCACGGTTGACAGCCGGGACCAACTAACAGCAACTAACTACAGATATTTATTAAATTAGGTTTTTTTTCGTTCTGTGTAATAAGGTGAAAAGCCTATGGTCATCAACCGAGCAAAAATGCAGAAGCCAGTCTTCTACTGCGATATTCTAATTGGATTCAAAGATCAGTAAAATTATGCCCGAACGCAATCGAACCCACGACCTCGTACTCAGCAGTACCAGTAGCATAGCTCTTTGGTTTGAGACCACACTGGATGCATTGAATGACCGATACAATCAGCGTCAGTATGTTAATGAAACCATAATTAAAATAAACTCATGGAAGGAAAATCTTGTAATAGAGCCTAGAACAGTAACTACTTGTCGGAAAAAAGGTGTTAGAAAAATGATTTGAAAGAGTACCTTTACTACGACATTTACCACCATCTATGGTTTTCTGCGGAAACGAACGAAGTCTCTACAAAGCTTGAAGTACATAGTTTACAACTTTGTTCAACAGATGGCAGCGAATAGGAAACCCACGCCGTTTAATTATTTGAAACGACTTTACATATTTTTTCTTTTTTAGCCGACTTTCGAAAAAGGAGGAGGTTCTATGTTCGACTGTATGTATGTTTTTTTTTTTCTTTAGCTATGTCCTCCGATTTCTCCGTCAGTTGTGGACCGATTTTCAAAATTCTTTTTTTATCCGAAAGAATTTATACTCCCGAGGTGGTCCCATATAAATTTTATCGACATTGATTCAGCGTTTTTTGAGAAACTGAACAAAAACGAAAAATACGTATAGGTACATAAATGACGTCGTTGTTTTCTCCAATTAAGAGTATGTTTAAATTCCACGTTCCGTGTTATTGGGGTTTTTAGTTCTAGGGTTTAACAACTAAAAAGTGAAAAATTAAAAACTTTTTAACAGAAAATTAGCAATAAACAAAACGTACTTTAAATAGCCTGTGATATATGTCAAAACAAAACGCTTGGACGCGTTCCATTTTAATTTCAGAAAACGCCAGATATTAAACGGACAACTGTAGATTGATGATGCTTTGTCTCATTCCAAATCATTTGTTAAAACGAGACCAGTGACAACGAATGCGAAAACTGTAAGCAAAACTACAACATTGTTTGACACTTTCTAATTTGAAAATTGTCGGCACGGGCGTAACTTAGTGACCAAAAATATTTTCAATATTTATTTTGCCTCATATGAAAAGCAAATACTTCAGAAGACTCGACATACCAATTTAAAACTCAAAACCTATTAGCGTATATAAAATCCACAAAGTTTTCAGTTATAAAATCCTCATCAAAATAACTGTTAATTTCTGGGTGTGGCTATTGTTCACTGTAATTTCTTGGGAAATACAAGTGAAATCTGTATCAAACTGTAACTTGTGACTACGTCACAGCTTGTGCGTGCCAAAGAGTGTTCTAAAAGTACAAAATATGGCTCCAATTCTGGAATCTTGCTGGTCGCCATGTATTTGGTCATCAAGCGTAAAGTCTGGCAGTCGGGCTGTTGCCGTCTATACAATAGCCATGAGTGTAATCTTAATCACTTTCATAGCATATCAAATGGCTGGCGGAGATTCCACTCAGCTCTGGAACCCGCTGTTTGAAGCTGATGTTAGAGGATGTGAGTATACTGCCATATTTCATTCATGAGTTGTTTATATTTTGTTAGTTATGCTTATTGGACCATTGTTTGAGGTTCGAGAAGTTCTTACATATAATTCAGAACACTTGTTTGTTGTTTCCAAATTCTAGCTGCTAATCAATTCTAAAATAATACTCAATCTAGGTTGCAATTGAGATCTTGTTTCACTGCAACTTCAATGCGTGTTGTAGTGACAAGAAGATTTCTCAAAATGTCTTAAGATCTAAATTCTGTTCCAAACTAGCTTCTGCCAGCGGCTTCGCCCACATGATGGCAGTAATTCCCCCACTATAAATTATAGCCTATGTGCTGTTTTGGACTATAATCTATCTCTGAGCCAAATTTTATCCAGATCTGTTCTGTTTTGGTGTGATTGAGTAACAAACATCCGTCTATGCATCCAAACTGTTGCATTTAATATTACTAACTTCTGCCAACAGATTCGTCCGCATGGAATTAGTACTTCCCCTCGTTATAAATTATTGCCTTTATTTTATTCTGATGTATAAGCTATTTTACTCTATATTACGAGGAGCTTGTGGCTAAAGTAATAACAGCCGTACGGGTCGATCCATCATGTTAAGCTATGCTTGCCGGGGTTGATCCATAGATGGGTGACCATCTTTACATACCAAGACACATCCGTGCCTCGGAAAGCACGTTAAGCTGTTAGTCCCGGCTGTCAATCGTGGATCTTTGACAGTTGTTATCGATCGTCAGAAGCCCGAAAGTCTGACTAACAAGTCTTACCAAGGGGTATCGTATTACCCAGTTACTGGATTGTGGAGGTCAGGTAGGCAGTCGCTCCATGTAAAATACTGGTATTCAGCTGCATTGGGTTAGACTGGAAGCCGACCCCCAAGATATTTGGAAAAAGGTTAGGCAGATTGAATTGAATATAAGCTATATTACTGTAGTTTCATCAAAATCCATTAAGTAGTTTTTGCATTAAAGAGTAACAAATGTTTATCCATACATCCTCACAAACTTTCACATTATATTAGTAGGATACTAGCGACCCGCCCCAGCTTTGCATGGGTACAAATTATACACCTAAACCCTCCTCATGAATGACTCTGTCTAGAGGTGAAAACTGTATGAAAAGCCGTTCAGTAGTTTTTGAGTTTTTCGCGAATAGACGCGGCGGGGGACTTTGTTTTATAATATGTAGTGATAGTGAATATATATCTAGAAGGAAATAGAACTAGTAGTATTATAGGATTACTAGAAAGTAGGAAATTAAAATAAAATACATTTTTTTGTCTGAATGACATAGTTATTCAGTTAAAAATTTAATTACTCTTAACAATTTCATTTAAATGTTTCAGCGCTGCTTGTATTTGGGAGTATATTCATTGCTGTATTTATACTGCTCATCATCTTCTCTATATTGATGGTGAGTTCTAAACAAACACTTATTTTAATGGTAAATATTGGAGCATTGGTGGCCACATTACCACTGGGTAATGTCCCCGACTTACAAGTTGTTGGTCGTGTTTTCAAACCCAGGCAGACACTTCACTTTTGTGTAAATTCACACACCACATCACCACTGCTCTCAAAACATTACGGAGGAGAGGAGCTCTTGGCTAAAGTAATAACAGCCACACAGGTTGATCCATCAGGTTAAGCTACGCTTGCCGGGGTTTGTCCATGGATGGATGACCATCTTTACATACCAAGACTCCTCCGTGCCCTGGAAAGCACGTTAAGCCGTTGGTCCTGGCTGTCAATCGTGGATCTTTGACAGTCGTTACAGGTTGTCAGAAGCCCGAAAGTCTGACAACCAGTCTTACCAAGGTAATAACAGCCGCATGGGTCGATCCATCAGGTGTAGCTACGCTTGCCGGGGTTGGTCTAAGGTGGTCTTACCCAGTTACTGGATTGTGGAGGTTAGATAAACAGTCGCTCCGTGTAAAATACTGGTATTCAGCTGCATCTGGTTAGACTGGAAGCTGACCCCAAGATAGTCTGGAAAAGGCTAGGCAGATTGATTTTTCTGCTTTCAAAACAGTAAAGGAAAACAAGGTGAAGAAACCAGCATGTCCTAGAACCAGAACTTTGAAAACATGTGACATCCACCAACCTGGATAGGGCTGCGTGGTGGATTATGGCCCACAACCTGTTACAGAGAGACCTGTCCCAGCAGTGGGAAAATTAAAAGGCTGATTATGCTTATGTTCCCCAAAGTACTTACAGACCTACTAACTGTGCCCGCGGTTTCACCTGCGTTTATGTATCATTCGTAATTTTTTTTTTTTTTCATTAAAATTATCCTATGTTACTTCTAATACCTCCAAGAATATGTGTACAAAGTTTCATGATGATTGGTTAAGTAGTTTTCGGGTGAAAGCGTAACAAACAGCTTAGATTCACATTTATAACATTAGTATGATTGGTGGTACAAAGCACTTAGAGACCTATTGGAGGTACATTTTATTCTTTACCTCAGACCACTGAATGCTTACTTTAATCAATTTCCAGGTGGTTGGGATCAACATCTGGATGCGGGGTTTCATTCTGCCCTGGCTGAGCACTATGGGACTCATCATTGTGTTCCAGCTGTTGTTCGGACTCTGGCTACTTGGAGGATATTATATTTATGTGAGTATCTCTCATTGATTTTAAAGGCAGGGTCAAGTCAGAAGAAGTAGACCATGTCGTAATCCAGGACATGGTCTACCCATGTGCTAAGTTTCATCTAAAACCATTCGGCCATTAAGACGAAGTGTAACAAACGGACACACAGACAGCAAGAGTTACTTTCACAAGAATATTAAAGTACCAGCTTCTGCCAGCGGTTTCGCGGAATTAGTACTTCCCCCCTATTATAAATTATAACTTTTAGGTTAGTCTGATGTATAAACTAAGTATATTACTGTAAAGTTTCATCAAAATCCATTCAGTAGTTTTGCGTGAAAGAGTAACAAACAGGTACATCCTCGCAAACTGTCACATTTATAATGTTACTAGCTGTGCCCGCGGTTTCAACCGCGTTTATGGTTCCTGTGTCGTAGCGTGATGTTATAAAATCTATAACCTTCCTCAATAAATAGGCTATACAGTGCAAAATGGTACCACGCAGAGCTACTGGCTGCGGCCGCCCAGCGCAAGCGCACCCCCACATCCCTCATGACCGCTCGCCTTGCACATCATGAATGTGCGCGTGGTACCTACTTGATTAAAACTATGATATCTCTTAAGATATTCGTTGAAATCAAATAATGTCACGTGCAATTTTGTTCGAAATGAAATAATTATGATGAATACTATGTTTATAAAAACACCTTGCCAAATAATGCATTATTTTAGAACAAATTTGATTACCAAAATCATATTGTTGTGTATGTCGTTAATTTGTGGCAAATAAATTCTTTTTCTTTCTTTCTTTACCATAAAAAAGATTATAGTGAGTTAACCTTAAAAGATAGACATATGCTGTCGTGGACTTTTTTTTCCATTTTTAAAGGGGAACAATTCCGTCATACATAATTTTTATAATTTTTTCATTAATGCTCCGCTCCTATTGGTCGAAGCGTGATGTTATATAGCCAATAGCCTTCCTCGATAAATGGACTATTCAACACAAAAAGATTTTTTCAATTCGATCCAGTAGTTCCTGAGATTAGCGCGTTCAAACAAACCACAGATAATATAATACTAGCGTAACCAAACAAACTCAGCTTTACAATATTATAGTATAAGTAGATGTTTGATGGATATTATGGATTGCAAAAACATAACTAAAATATTTTGTATTTGCTATTTCAGTTGGATGCCACCTTCGCTGCTCTTGTGGACTTCTTGTGGATGGCATACAATGTAAGTATATAGAAACAAAAATCACAATTTTTACATACTAGACTAGATGGCAATGTTCTGAAATAAGGGGTTTTCTGAAATGACATACATCAGGTGGCAGCACTGAAGCGTCAGGTGAAAACAGTTGTGGAAGTGTGTAGTGAAAAAATGAAGTGTGTAAACTATTCAAACTAAGACTCGCGAAATTCAAATTTTCTTACGGTTTTTGCAATTTGTAGGTCAGTGTAAAGTTGTATCTTGGTCAAAATTTGATTGGCGGTTGTAGCAAGTATGTATTTATTGAATTAAAATCATCAATACAACTCTTTCAGTTAGAATTGATGTCAAATGTAAGTATTTTATGAAACCATGACATTTGGCATCAATTTTAACTGGGAGAGTTGTATTGATGATTTTAATGATTACAGTTCTGTAAATACGTACTTGCTACGGCCGCGAATCATATTTTGACCAAAATACAACCTGATACTGACCTGCAAATTGCAAAAAACATTTCATTCATCATTTGAATTTCACGGGCTACCCTGGAGCTTTCACCTTAAAGATTTAGCTTAAAGGCCTTGTAACCAAGCCAGTGGCACAGTCATCATCATTCTCCTGCCCTTATCCCAATTTATTTGGGGTCGGCGCAACATGTCTTTTTCTTCCATACTCCTCTATTAGTCGTCATCTCTGTAGTCACCCCTTTTTTACCCATATCCTCTTTCACACAGTCCAACCATCGTTTCTTTGGCCTTCCCCTACTCTTATAGCCATCCACATCCATACACAAGACTTTCCTCACGACATTTTCTTCATTCCTCCGCATCACATGCCCATACCACGACAACCGATTTCCACACAACTTTTCAGTCAGCGGTGCCACTTTCAGACTTCCTCTTATATACTCATTCCTAATTCTATCCATGCGCGTAACACCACACATCGCTCTTAGCATTCTCATCTCAGCTACATGCAATTGCTTTTCATTCATCCCTTTTGTGGCCCAACATTCTGAACCATACAAGACAGCAGGTCTGACCATTGTTTTATAAATCTTCCCCTTAAGTTTTAGGGGAATGCGGGAGTCACAGATAGTCCCGGTGACCTGCCGCCATTTCATCCATCCAGTGTTAATTCTGTGCTTAACAGTCCGATCTATTTCGCCATCGCTTTGCACGAGTGAACCGAGATACCGAAAATCGGAACAGACTGGGAGAAGCGCGCCATCTAGCACTACAGCTTCAGAACTGGAGAGACCGCCGAAATCGCAGAACATGTATTCAGTTTTGGTTCTGCTGATTTTCAAGCCAACTTTCTCCAGCTTCTGTTGCCATTTCTCCAATCTGCTCTGGATCTCAGGTCCATCTTCACCGACCAGAACAATGTCGTCGGCAAACAGCATGCACCAGGGTGCCTCTTCCTGTATTTCCGACGTAAGAGCGTCCATAATCAACAGGAAGAGGTAAGGACTTAAAGCCGACCCTTGATGCAAGCCTACAGCCACACTGAACTTATCGGTGTTGTCAGCAGCCGACCGGACGTAGATACTAGATTGTCTGTACATAGCACGAATCAACTCAACATACTTCCCAGGCAAACCTTTTTCTTTCAAGGCCCACCACAACACATCCCGAGGTACCCTATCATACGCTTTCTCAAGATCAATGAACACCATGTGCAAGTTCTTGTGCACACGTCTGTACTTCTCGCACAATTGACGGAGAGCGAAGGTGGCGTCCATTGTCCCTCGACCTGGCATAAACCCAAACTGGTTCGGGGTAATCTCACTCTCCTCTCGCAATCTTTTCTCTATCACTTTCTCCCATACTTTCATAGTATGTGACATGAGCTTTATCCCTCGATAGTTGTTGCAGTCCTGTACATCCCCTTTATTCTTGAAGATGGGCACTAGCGAACTATTGCACCATTCTTGTGGGATCACTTCTTCATACAACAACTTATTGAAGAATAAAGTCAGCCACATACATCCATCCTCTTTTAAACACTTCCATACTTCCACTGGTATATCATCAGGGCCCATGGCCTTTCCATTTTTCATACATTGAACTGCCTTTCTTACTTCATCCATGCTAATTTCTCTCACCAAACCCATATTTACTTGTACCTCTTTGAGCACACCACTCCATTCATTCTCTTCGTTCATCAACTTTTCAAAATAAACCTTCCATCGCTCTTTTATTTCGTCATCTTTCGACAAGACTTTACCGAGTTCATCCTTCATACATTTTATATGCATTATATCCCTCGTTCTCCTTTCTCTTAATTTTGTAATCCGGTAGAGCTCCTTCTGGCCTCTGGGGCTGTCCAGTAAATCATATAATTTTTCCTGCGCCTTAGCCCTGGAAACTGCAACCGCCTTTTTTGCCTTCCTCTTCCATTCTTTATAAATTTTCTTTTTCTCTTCTTTCAAATTATCATTTCCGGTTTCTACATTCTGCCATACTTTAAACGAAATTTTCTTTTCTTTTAGCATCTTTTGCACATCTTCATTCCACCACCATGTATCCTTTTCTATCATGCCTTTACCTTGCGATTCTCCAAACACATCTTTTGCTACTCGCCTTATACAATCCGCCATCTCTTTCCAACATTCATCCACAGATTTTCCTTCCATATCCTTCATTTCTATCATTTTATCTACCACTTGACTCTTAAACATACTTGCACACTCCTCATTTTCTATCATACGCCATCTGATTTTGGGTGGGGGCCGTTCTTTGTTCCTACCGGACGAGACACTGACTGTTACGTCCATCAATATGAGCCTGTGTTGAGAGACTAAGCCTTCGCCTGGCAACACTTTACAGTTTTTGACTGTTTTGAGACTGTTTCGTCTCACCAAGAAAAAGTCAATTTGGGTCGCGTGCTGGCCACTTTTGTAAGTGATCAGGTGTTCGTCTTTCTTTTTGAACCAGGTGTTAGTTATTGCCAGGTCAAAAGCCGAAGCAGCTTGCAGCAATGTCTCGCCATCAGTATTACGGTCTCCGTACCCCCAACCACCATGCACTCTCTCATAACCGTACTTCAGACTTCCTACATGCCCATTAAAATCACCCCCCACAAACACCTCTTCACTCTCCTGTACATTCATCATCACACAATCGAAGTCCTTCCAAAACTTTTCTTTTACACTATCCTCACATCCTGATTGGGGTGCATACGCACTAATAACATTTACTATCATACTCTCCACAACCACTTTAATAGCTATCACTCTATCACTTACTCTTTTAACATCCACCACACATTCTTTTAACTCACTATCCAAAACTATGCCCACACCATTCCGTTTGCCATCACTTCCACAGTAATAAAACTTATATCCTTCTCCTAATTCTCTTGCTTTTGCACCCTTCCATTTCGTTTCTTGCAAACACGCTATATTTATCCGTCGCCTTTTTAAAACGTCTGCTAACTCTCTTCCTTTTCCAGTCATAGTACCTATGTTCCAGCTCGCACACCTCAATCTTAATTCTCTCACTCTCCGAGCTTGCGTCTTACGTCGCACCCGCCCGTCCTGGTGCGACAACCCTTGTCCATTTCCCACAGGAGCCGGGTGCTGCCCCTGCGCGTCGCCTGTGGGGTACGCCCTAGCCCTATCGCACATCATATTTTTCCAGACCATGTTGCAAAAAGGTTTTGGCAAAAGTTTTATATTTGTTGGTGGTTTACCCGCCACCGCGCGGGTGGCCCAAGGTGCTTTAGTAGTATGCACTAGGGCTCAAGCTCCCTTAGTCGCCTCTTACGACACCCACGGGAAGTGATGGGATGGTACTATTCTTTTACGTCCGACACCATACAGTACCAGTGGCACAGTCACAACATTAAAAAAAAACCAGACACCTCTGCCTGGATCACAGGTAAATTTGAAAGAGTCAACGCGGCCCTAACACAGGCAGCTGAAGGAATTCGGGTGGGTTTTAGTCAATAAAACTCTGACACGCCCTCCCGCTCCACCTACAGCGTGATAAAAAAAAGGTCCATACACCTGCCAAAACGCTATAGCTTAAATCAAAACCTGACATTAGTTTAATTGATGTCAAAGTTATGTTTACGTCATTATATTATGTTTTCAAAGTAGAATTCCTCTCGCCTAAGTGGCGCCGACTGGTGGCGTAAATTAACCCTCATTGATCTATTAGGTTGTTATTATACCAATCGATCGATCGACGTTGATTGATTAGTGTAATAGCTTCGGCTGATCGACGGGTACCGGTCGATAAAAATATACACAGAAAACTCAGTATCCTGTTTCTATTGGTTAACGAGCTTGAGCCAAAGTTATACCCCAGGGCCAGGGCGAAGCCGGGCTGGCGGACGGCGAGCAGTGGGTAGCTCGCCGTCCGATCAGCACCAGGCCCGTGAATCGACGGCGCGTAGTGTTCCACGCGCGCCTCTAAGAGATGTTTGTCAGCCACCACTGACGGGGCCCATCGTGGCCGGTGCCTGCATGCCTAAGGGTAGCGGATAAATTCTGAAAATGAGTTATTACCGTACCCCTGGGCACTCAGGCAAGGAAGGAACAGGGGTGGGTTTTAGTCAGTATGAGTCTGACACGCCCTCCCGCTCCACCCAGAGCGGGCGAAGTCATTGGATGATTTCCCAACCAACCAAAAAAAAAAAGCCAGGGCCAAAGTAATCTGACTTTACTGGTATGTCTTCTTATGTCACTTCAACAAAAAATAAAAGCTTTTTACCATGAGGTGAAATAACAAGCGGGGTCTCGTGAACTTAACTTTGTAATTTTTTATTGATTTGAAAAAAGCAAAAATTACGTATTCAATATTTTTTGAAAATCTAACAGACGGACCAAGTACCTATAATAATTATTTTTATCCAGGAAACTTACCTACTAATTATGTACTTATTATTTTGTAATTCTTTCAGATCTACTGCTGGCTCTGCGTGTTTTCTCAGTACCAAATAATATTGGAGATGCAGTCGCCAAACATAGAAATATTAGTAGAATATTAAAAGCAATGTTTGCCCAAATGATTATGGTAAGGTAATTTGAAAATCACTCGTTAGAAAAAAAATCCGTAAAGAAAAAATTAGGCACATTTAATAATTAAAATTTAAATTAAATTACATTAAATAATTTACGTATGTAATATCAAAATAGATTATAATCTTTACCAGAAAATAAATCAATATTAAAATTGACTGTTGCATATTAAATCCATTAGATTTGCACAAGTTTTTTGATATACCAGTAGACTTTATTATATAGATTTATAAATTTGTTGTATATGTAAGTAGTTATAGTATAAACAATTATGTCGAAAGTGCCTAATGTAGTAAAATAGTCGCTGTAAGGTTGCTGTTTTTAAATTCGTTGTAAAATGCTCTCATTTTACGTTACGTCACGGGGTCTCATCTCGAACAAAGAAAATTTTGTTCAAATAAATTTCAATAGATGTCGTAATGTGCATCGATTTCTTATTGAAGTTTAAGTAACATGAATATTTTGAAAAAAATATGGTGAAAACTGTGTTTTCTTATTTAATAAACTACCCTAAGCATAAAATTGTGACTTAGTTGGCTCCTTATTCATATTTAGATATTGATTGGAACGAATCTTTAGACATTTATATTTCTTGTACCAATAGATGGAGCTGTTTGAAGTTTTATAGTTTATCTATTCACCTCTTTAAAATTTGTCTAATGACATATTTTGAAACAGGAAAACTGTTATAAAGTGCCAAAAATACTATAAAGTAATTTCTCAATGTGTGAGAAAATATTGGTAAAACTTTATATAAATTCATTCAACTTGCAAGCCGTCGCTGCTAACACCATCTAGCGAGGTGTAGAGGACGGTCCCGAACGAAGAACAAAAGTTGCTTGTGCAAGTCGAAAACCCGTAGTTACAGCGGTACCGTTTCTTTGTATGGGATGAGGCATCTGTACGCTAGTATTATATTATCTGTGGTTACGTTAAATATATCGTACTGTGATTCCAAACGGCCGGCGCACCCTGGACTGCTAGCACTCGGAAACCTAGAATCTAGCTGACTAATACTTTAACCACGATGGTAAATCCAAACGGCATTTAAACTATTTGAATATTGTGTTCAAAACGATGTACGATACTATATTAATATTGTTTAGTATGTTTATTTTATCTCTAAGAAGACTTCGAAGCTGTAAATTTTCATACAAAAATTGAAAACGTTTTTCCCCCAGCAACCATATATATTTACAGTATAGTCTCACTAATACTGCGGTATTAAGAACCGGCCAATACGTATCTGACTTCGCACATTTTGGGTTCCGTACCAAATGTTTGAGTTGTATGGCTTTGGGTCAACAAGATACTTACACTGTGAAAAATTTAAAGACTGTAGCTTCAACCGTTTGGCTGTAAAACATGTGTGACAGACGAGGGACAGACAGACACTGGTCCCTTAGGGTATGGAACCCTAAACACCAGGGGGTGCTAGGTTATTGGAATGTTCGCATTACGGGATTGTATAGAAATAATCGAGATAATTAAAATAAAGCATTTTAGAATGTTCTAGTTTGAAAGAAAGAAAGAAAGAAAAACGTTTATTTTGTGCTTCGCACAGAAAACACAATTATTTTACAACAAGTAAAATAATATTAATACATTAAAAAAAACACATAATCAAAAAATGTAAAGAAAAACATAGGTAAGACCTGTGCGAGGCCAAAAAAGCACCTATCTCAGCATATGCTGCGACATTTATAAACTAAATATCACAGCGCTGGTATTCTTGTTTAATAAGGGACAGTAGGAAGCGGTGGAGTAGGCCCGGGTTGAGGGTGCCAGACAGTAACCACCACTTCAATACTCCGGGTACTGAATTGCCGGAGTAGTGAGACTAGTAGTATTTGTAAGATAAAAAATTCATGAAATTGAATCTGTAGTAGCTGGTATGTTAATATGCATTTAATAATTTGATAAAGGTGCCGATTCTGTTGTGCACAAACTAAACTTAATTTAGGCTGTTGCAATTTTTTTCTGTCTAATTTAACAAGAAAGAGACGGACGAAAGTTAGAGCTGTCAAATTTAGTTGAACTAATATTTCCGTACAAATTAAGCGTACACGTAAAAACATGTCGACTAAAAACACGGTAAAGCGCAAGGCGTAAACTAGTTTCACATCTCTAGGTTAGTTCATAGCTATAGCCGTCCTTTTCTCGCACTGCTTTTTAGTAAATGATGGCGATTCTCTAATTTTAGTTTAGTTACTGAACAAGAGAATCGGCACCAATATGTGCCTAACTTTAGAGTATTTAGCTTTAATTTGTACAAAAATAAATCAATCTGGTGCGGCGTATGTTTGTACCTACATATAAAATTGTGACGACATAACTCAAAATTGATTGAAATTCTGTGTGTCCATCCATATAATTATGCTTATGCAAAATCAGCCTTTTAAAATTCCTACTGCTGGGAAATAGGTCATAGGCCGACTCCCTTTTATAGGGAATGGGCCT
This sequence comes from Polia nebulosa, assembly GCA_951329385.1. Taxonomy (NCBI): domain Eukaryota; kingdom Metazoa; phylum Arthropoda; class Insecta; order Lepidoptera; family Noctuidae; genus Polia; species Polia nebulosa. The sequence goes on from OX589609.1 coordinate 7,377,598, forward strand.
TAATAAACCACGCCCAGCAGTATAGTGTTCCATACTCGGTCCGAAATTCAAACCCCAAGAATACTACGCTCCGTAACCCGCTGACAAACCTCCAGCTTAGACCTCTGCTGAAGGGTCTGAATTTATGATAACAATTGCGCAATTATTTTGGTAGAATGGTAGAAAAGTTCCAACGCCGCACCGCATTCATTTGTTTTTGCCTTTATTTCTAAGAAAAGACTTAATTTGATCCGTCCAATGACTTATATACAAATCTTAAACGTTTTATTACTGTATACATTTTAATGAATCTCGTTTTCAAATGTTTTTGCATTTGCTATGTATTACTAAATGAGTATTTTGTATTTATGACGATGCCTTATTGTTAATTTAATATTATATAAGTAATAATACAAGGATTTTAAATCAATTGAATCTAAAGATGTTCTTATTGTCGTAAGTCGTAAAAATTTTGGTTTTTGGCTACACTTGAAACTATTATACTGGCACATACATATAATTTTGAAAATCCTTCGAAATATTATTATATCATCGCGATATTTATTTTTTACCAATTCTCAGTACTTTAGCAATAATGTAACATGATTAAAGTTATCATTCCGACCGATTAATGTACTGATGTTTTTATGACTGAATAAATAAATGAAGTTATACATAGGTACCTCTTATTTTTTTTACTTAAACCCCAAATATCATTTGATAGTTAAGACAAGTATGGCGGTCTATGTGGCCCCTTTGTTAACTTTATGTTCTAATGTTATCCAATTTTAAACCAGGAATACATTCAGTCAGTAACTTGGTCAAAATAGTATCAAGTGTTCTTGAATTCCAAGACTGGCTCCCTGACACACCTAGACAGGGTCGCGGCAGACCGAAGAGAAGATGCCGTGACGGCTTGTATGGCTTCCTGGCGAATCGGCGTGAAGAAGCACAGCTCAGAGAGAAGTGGAAGGACTGGCGAGGCCTTTTTTTATTGTTGATAGGCACGCGTTTGACCACTATCTCACCTGATGGTAAGTTATGATGTGGTCGAAGATGGAGCACGCTTGCCTAGAAGTAACCTATTCACTCTTGACTTAAAGACTGCCAGGTTGTAGCTATCAGGAAACACAGACTCCGGTAGGGAATTCCACTCCCTAGCTGTCTGTACGCACAATGAATGTTTTCTCAAAACGCTTTGTGCGTATGGATGGGATGTCCACCATGAACCGCTTGGCGGAATCAAATTATGCAGTTCCGTCGCACACTCCTCAAAATGTAATCGATAGAAAACCGACAGGCCAGCAACTCGGCGTCTATGTTCAAGACTTTGGAGTTTCGACTCAACGAGCCTATCATTGCCGATGATCCCCTTGGGGCGTTTCTCAATTGACTAAAGGGTATCAAGCTGGTATCTGGCAGATCCGTCCCAAAGATGAGAACAGTACTCCATACACGATCGAACTTGTGCTTGATAGAGTTGGAGCAGCTGTTCCGGCGTGAAGTACCGTCTCACCTTTGCGAGGATCCCCAACTTTTGGCAGCCACTTGAGCCTTTAGCCTCTATGAAGGGACCAAAATTGAGGGTAGATATTAAAGTAACATCAAGAAGATCAAGTTGGTCGGTTATCGATATGGTCACACCTCGGAAAGATGGTGCCGGGTGAAATTGGCTCCTCTTAGCGGAAAAAAGACACGCCTGGATCTCAGCAGCATTGAACTTGACCAGATTGACATCGCCCCATTCTGAGACAGCCTGTAAGACAAGTTCAAGCGCCCTACCATAGCCTCTCGGAGAGACCGGACCTGAGACCCACTAGCTCGTGCGTTAGGCACGTATCTTTCGGCAACAGTGCTGTCGTCTGCATACCCAAAGGTACCGGGTTTTAGCAGATCGTTAATATGCAGCAAAAACAATGTTGCCGAGAGCACCGACCCCTGAGGAACAACGGCATTAATAGCCAGCAGTCCGGACGAGCAGCCATCTATGGCTACTCGGATAGAAAGATCCCTCAGGAAATCTGCAATCCAATCACACAAACCAGCGGGCAGACCGAAGGAACGAAGCTTGCCAATTAGACTATCGTGCCAGACCCTGTCGAAGGCCTTCGAGATGTCAAGAGAGACCGCAAGGGCTTTCCCTTATTTGGCGATGGCCTCACTCCAGATGTGAATGGCATACGCTAGAAGATCCCCAGTTGACTGATTTCGGCGGAAGCCGTATTGTCGGTCACTGAGGATATCGTTAGCTTCTAGGTATGCCAGGAGCTTGCCATTCAGTATACGTTCCATACTCTTATAGAGTATGGAAGTTACCGAGATGGGCCTATAATTTGCTGGGTCAGCTCGACTACCCTTCTTGGGCACGGGTTGCACGTTAGCTTGCTTCCAAGCCATCGGCACTTTTCCAGTCTCAAACGAATGGCGAAATAGGCGTGTCAAGATCGGAGACAACTCAGGCGCACAAGTCCTCAGTACAATTGCCGGTATCCCATCGGGGCCACTAGCCTTGTTCACGTCCAGGTTACGCAGTACCCCCTGGATATCCTTCTGATGAATGCGAATGTCTGACATAATCGACTCGCATCTACCAAGAGTACCAGAGGGCTTCGCGCCACCAGGATCTAGACGCGAAGATTCCGCAAACAGAGAGGCAAACAAGTTTGCTTTCTCCTCAGCGGAGTGGGCCAGCGACCCGTCGGGTTTCAGCAGTGGAGGTAGTGACGGGCGGCAGAAGTTCGATTCAACCGACTTAGCCAGGGACCAAAACGCCTTACTACCAGCTGGGTAAGAAGCAAGTTTGTTCCCAATTCGGCTAATGTGGTCAAACCGAGCCCTCCGCATCACCTTGCAGAACTTGGCAGGCCTGTTGAAGGCTCTCTTCTTCTGACTCACGTCATTTGCTTTACGCGTCCGAGCGTCGACCCATGCCAGGTAGGCCGCGTGTTTAATAAATATTTTAAAAGTATTTTATAGTTTAATTACAGCTATTAAATCAAAATAATATTTTCTATCGTATCTTTAGGAATAACCCTAGCACCATTGCAATAACCTTGATTAAAACTACAAGTTTTTGTTGGATTTGAAAACCACGCCGTCCGGTTCGGATACAGGGCCACGCGGCTCACTTCCATATGCGTTTTGTTTGATAGCTGCAATCTGTGGCTCGTAGGAAGCGTTTATGTTGGACCTTTCACGCGGCTCACGGGTGACCCCCATGGCTCGAATGGTTCAGTAAGATAAGGCTCACCGGTGAGCCATGTGGCCTGAATGGAAATACTCGATTTTTCATTTGGCGTTCAACGTGTTAAGCGCATCAGCGCGATTGCACTCGGCACCAAACCATGGTCGAGCTTCGCCTGACATTGTTGCTTCGTCAGAGAATGTAATGTAGTACTCCATTCCCAGCCGCAACACATCCGTCACGGCGTCCGCGCACGACGAAACATCAGTCGAAGAAAAGCAAGTAGGCTGCCAAGGATAACATGCGAAGAAAGATCGCATGCCATCCCAATCTGCTGACCTGTATCGCCAAACCCGCTTGGTGCCTAGGCTAGGATCGGGCGATGAGTAGACGGATACAGACTTCACCAGACAGTGGTCGAAAGTACCTAATGGTGAAGAAATCGACACCGAGTAACGGTCTGGATCTGTTGTCAGCAGAACGTCCAAGCAATTGGCCGTGTGCGAATAATGATTCCGGCACCCTCATTGCCCCCTGGACCAGCTGGGTGAGATTTAACGCTAGTGCTAGTTTATGCGTCTCTTGTCCAGCATGGTCTGTGCACTGGTATGGGAAGAGCCACTCCTGATGGTGGGCGTTGAAGTCCCACAGTAGCACCAATTGGGCAGAAGGGTACCGCTGCTAAGCCACATCCGCCGCCTCACTGAGGTGTTGTGTGAGCCTAGTTGTCTCCAAATCACCGCTGTGCGAACGGTAGACACAGGCGTAGACAATTTTATCTAGGCCTGTGTCCACTAGGACCCAAAGAGTTGAGAATCTGGAGTCCTCAAGGTTACGGAGACGCTGATAGCAGATGTCGTCCTGGGCGTACATGCATATACCAGCGTGTGGCTTAAAATTGTGCTCCAGGGTAAACCCTGGGTAAGATAGGTACGCCACGTCAGACGGACATCCGATCTGCGTCTCCGAAAGGAACAAGAGAGCTGGTTTCTCAGTCTCTAGGTGGTGTTGGACTGCGGCGAGATTTGAGTGCAGACCTCGTATGTTAGAGAGGTGCACTTTGAGAGAGTGGGAGTGCTGCCGCTGTTCAGCTTTTTTTCTTTTTCTTTCTTTTTTGCATGGTTTTGCAGAGTAAAATAGGGAGAGGAGAAGGAAGTGAAATGAGGTTCCATGCAGGCTACCCTCAGGCACGCACTGACACGACGGTATCATTAGGGACTAGTCTGGAGACTGCGGGGGCGCCCGAGCCCCCCCCCGGGAATGTCCATCGGGCCCTCTCGTCTGGTCGCCAACCAGCACGATGGTGCATACCGGGAGCACACTACTTGGGCCCCCAACTACCTGCGGTCGGCCAGTGGCGCACCGTGCCTCGGATCCCGCTACCCTCCGCGACTAGTCTCCCGATACATCCATATCAGCGCGAGCCTGGTTGGTCTGCCCACAATGGAACAACTATTTCGACCCAACTCCTCTGGATTGGCTACACTGAGCATCGTACCGGAACACGGCCAGGCCGCTAGGCGGTACGTCTTTACCCAGCGGGTGGTCGCAAGCCATCGGTCGAAACCTACCACCAGTTAATGTCACCTGATTAGCACCACGTGTAGGGACTCAATGGGTATACTCCTACGGACACGGTTGACTTGGCCGCCTCGGCCTTAGCCCAGGAAAAAAAATACTTGAATTTATAAAAATAACATTTATAATTCGAGACAGTTTTTTCAGTTTGAACCCATCGCCACCAATTCAGGTATCGACTTTAGTGTCGTGTATTTTAAATTGATTTTTAAGTAACCATTTGTATTAAAAAGGTTCAAAATAGTTTGGGTTGAAATAGAGTTTTAACTTGGTTTTGTATAACGTACAGAGTTGTTCCAAGATTAGTATCTCTAATTTTAAATGTTGCTGGCTCGGTACCCATGCTATCACCAATTAGAAGATCTTATGGCACGTGGTATGCATCGAATACAAGCTTTTGTTCTAGTAACTGACAGGCATTCTGTATTTCTGATATTTTTGTTACTATTCACTAAGTGCTTTTGTTTCCTACTCTCTGAGGCTCATAAAGTCGAGTTTTTTTTTCCATTCTGTCCTTTCAACCGATACGTCACGTTATCAATGTCTCAATGACTCCCATTTTTAACCAAGTTCAAAAAAGAGGAGGTTCTCAATTCGTCTGCATGTTTTTTTTTCTTTGTATGTTTGTTACGCGATATCTCCGCCATTTGTGAATAGATTTTGATTATTCTTTTTTTGTATGGTAGGTCATACTTCAGAGGTGGTCCCATATAAATAATTTGATCGAAATTGATTCAGACTTTTTTGAAAAAATCAACATAAATAAAAATATGTAGTTATACACAGATGACGTTTTGGTTGTGTCCGAATGTTCAAATTCCATGTTATTGCTGTTATCCATTCGGGCATAACTTTAATATTTAGTTTTACTTCTGGTGTACAAAAGCAAAAAAAAAAAACTAAAAAATAAAAAATAAAAACTTTTTTCAAAAAATGCAACCGACTTCTAAAAATTGCAAAATAACTTTAATTCTTTCATATCATTCTTAAAACCACCACATTAACATTCATAACTCTTAGTCACATGCGTTTCATGCCACCTCTTCACATAACATAAAATATTAGCTTATAATGTTCCCACTGCTGGGACTCGGGCATCATCTCTAGGAGGGCGAAATGACCGTAATCCGCCGCCACGCGGGCCCAGTTCGGGTTGGTGGATGTCACATGTCTTCGATTTTTGAAGTAAAACTTTTTTACGCACGCTTGACTTGGGGAGTAAGCTGGTGAATGCGTGACGAGAGCGTTACGAAAAGTGTGATCGGGCGAGGCGAACGAAAGTAGAGACAGCGCACCCCTGACTTGAGGAGTAAGCTGGTGAATGCGTGACGAGAGCGCTACGAAAAGTGTGATCGGGTGAGGCGAATGGAAGAGATGTAGCTAAAGAAGTTTTACTTACAGTCGGTCTAAAGCACACTCGTTTTTTTTGGTTCTAGGTCATGCCGATTTCGTCAAAATGTTTTAGTTCCCGGTTTTGAGATCAGCTTCTTCAGATTCACATACTAAGACATGATTTCCTTTCAACTTTTCTGTCAATGGCGCCACTTTGAAACTTTCTCTAAAATAAAACTCGCAAGGGAGTCGCCTCAGGTGCAAGTTATATACACAAACCTTCTTCAGTCATCGCTCTTTGTCTTTGTGAAAACCGTATCAAAATCCATTGCGTGGTTTAGAAGAACCAAGTGGAGAAACAGAAAACATCAATTTGACATATGTCAGTGTCAGTTTTTGACATTATTTGAAGCGATATGACAGATGTCTAGACCTGATACCTCAGTGATGCCCTCTGGTGTACGTCATTTCAGAAAACGCTCATTGTAAACAAAGAAGATGGCGCTATCTACATTATTATTCTCCTGCCCTTATCCCAATTTATTTGGGGTCGGCGAAACATGTCTTTTTCTTCCATACTCCTCTATTAGTCGTCATCTGTGTAGTCACCCTCTTTTTACCCATATCCTCTTTCACACAGTCCAACCATCGTTTCTTTGGCCTTCCCCTACTCTTATAGCTATCCACATCCATACACAAGACTTTCCTCACGGCATTTTCTTCATTCCTCCGCATCACATGGTTTTACCACGACAACCGATTTCCACACAAGTTTTCAGTCAGCGGTGCCACTTTCAGACTTCCTCTTATATGCTCATTCCTAATTCTATCCATGCGCGTAACTCTACACATCGCTTTTAGCATTCTCATCTCAGCTGCATGCAATTGCTTTTCATTCATCCCTTTTGTGGCCCAACATTCTGAACCATACAAGACAGCAGGTCTGACCATTGTTTTATAAATCTACCCCATAAGTTTAAGGGGAATGCGGGAGTCGAAGATAGTCCCGGTGACCTGCCGCCCTTTCATCCATCCAGTGTTAATTCTGTGCTTAACAGTCCGATCTATTTCGCCATCGCTTTGTACGAGTGAACCGAGATACCGAAAATCGGAGCAGGCTGGGAGAAGCGCGCCATCTAGCGCTATAGCTTCAGAACTGGAGAGACCACCGAAACCGATGGCGCTATCTACATTTATTGTAATTTGAACTGAATTAAAGATGTCTCGTTTTCTTCATATAATACGATTGATGTACTATTGCACCGACCTCAAGTAACATGGAACGAGGATAGGAAGATGATAATGATTATAATCTTTGAGTTCTATTTTCATGAAGATAAGGTTTATATTAATTTGCACAAAGCGCTGTTGAGGTGCCTCATTTTTTGTCGGTAAAAAATTAAAACAATCCCATTGAAAATTCTTAATTATTTATTCGGACAAATAAACTTCTTTTTTCAATCATGATTTAAAGAAAAAATACATGACGTTGAATTTTCAGAAGAAAATATAAAAAAAAACATAACAGATAATTGCGTGACAAGCCTATCCCAATTTTATTATAATAATTACAACTTTATTACAATTTTAATAATTATTTTCTTATATTAAGATACATTAACGAAGCCTTATAAAAATTGAAATGAACAACTTTTTCCACTCGTATTGCACAGTTAAAAATAGCATAAATATTTACCAATTTTTTTTTATCGTAATAACACCTAATTGAATTAATATAAAAATTACAATTTTCTATATAAAAATAATAAATTGTATTTGGCTTGAATATATAAAAAAAAACTGGAATGTTTTGAGTATTTTGACTACAATAAATTATTTTGTCATGATCAATTTAAATGACAATAATGAGATGATATTCTTTACTGGTATCCAAAAAATGTTGTGAAGTTTTAAAAATAAAATAGCGATGAGAATTCCAACTGTCAAAATAAGAGAAGTAACGTATCGATAAAGATTTTATCGATATTTTGTTTGAATTCGATTTAATTCTAGTAGTGTAGATGACAAGTAGTTATGTACAATGAAATCTTAAATTGATTAATAAAAATAATATACAATACTTAAATTCTACAATTTACAATGTTAAATGATTATATTATCGCCTAAATACAGTCATGTTGATAAACTATTGTACAATAATTTACAAAAAGCTTAACTATAAATGATATGCAAGAAGCTATTGATATAGCTCATGATTTCACTGGATTATTAAATAAAAAATATTTAATTTTGTTAAAGTAAAGTACGCAATTTTATCGATAACTCTGCAATTCTGGATAGTTATAATTTGTGAATATCGATTAAATATTTTAATCGAAATCTATTATAGTTATATCCAGATCGATATGATCAGAAAAGGATAATTATGTGCCTTTAAATATATATGAGAGTATGTGATTGATTTAAATGCAAGGTCAGTGCCTAAAGCACAATTTTTGGCACATCCCCTAAGAGTATTCAAAAATATCAACTCCAAAAAAATAGAGAACTCCATTTAAACTGTCGTTTTGAGTATTTTAGTTTTGGAAGTCTTGTTAACCGTATACATTTTCCAATGATGATAATGCACCAGGGATATTCGTATTAATTCTAATTGAGCCCCGAAAACAACGAAATGTGAAAACTTAACAACATCGGTGTAAAACAAGCTTGCGAACAAATGACGAAGATTACCGAAGATTCGGCTATGAGCCCGATGAGTACCAGTTCGTGTTTGGTGGCGCGGACTTGTCTACTGGCTGGTGCGGATGTGACGCATGCGCAGAGTGCGCCTGCGGATGGTACAGATGGAAAGATGAAGGTGGATGGAAGAACTGCGACTGGTCTAACGGTGAAGCATAATCTAACGCTCCAGGAACCGCTGAATACGCTTGAGGCTTCAACGGTAGGGGAGCTTCGCCTAAGTAAGAGTGCCTTAACGCTTCGGAATAAGCACTATTGTCGTACGGCAACGCGTATTGTTGCTTGTCTCTTGGGGATACCGAACCTGGCGGCGTCATAGCCGAATGGTAGTCGGCGTATCCTCCGTAAGCTAAAGATCCTATGTCTGTACCCTTATGTCCTAATTGCTCGCCGTAGCCTGAACCTTCACTGCCTGGTGGGGTCGGCAAGGGCCCTGATTGGCCGTCACCGGAGTAATAGCCACCAGTTCTACCGTCACCTAAGAAGTTGCTTCGGATAACACTTTCTCTATTGGCGTAAAGTTGTCTCAACAAGGCGGATGCTGGCGTAGAAGTATGGTTCGTGGGTATCTGCCTATTTAGAGGGTTCAGGTGATGGTTCTGTGTTCCTATCCATTGTATCGTTGATTTTTGCTGTTGTTGTTTCAAGAGGGCATCAGTAGAGAAGTCTGTCGGTCTATGGGAGATTTCTTTTCCATCCAACGCTACCGAAGGAAGGTGTTTCGACATTGCATTTTCTAAGTCTCTCACTGATGTCGCATCAGACCCACCTTCAGGTATTGCTAGGTTTGTTTTGGAAATATCTCGTTCCGCCGGCGAAATTGCTGCTCCAGGGTTAGAAGCAGCCTTTCGTCTTTCCTCGTCTCTTTCCGTTTCATCATCACAGTCAGTTGTATGCTTTCGTTTCTTCAGTCTTCTGGCTGGCATTGGTGAAGTTCTTTCTGTGTTCGTGTGTATTGGTAAGGGTTGTGCATCGCTGAGTCTTGTGAGGTGTGTGACGTCAGATGTTGGAACTGGGGCTGAGGAAGCCGAGTCAGTGTTCGTTGGAGGTTCGGTTCGTTCGGCTTGATGACGTGGTGGAGGCGGTGGGGCACCGGAGTTGTCAGTATCTGGTGGACCGTTTTCTGGGTCTCCAGTTGTTTCTTCTCTCTTCACTCCTTGTACGCTTTCTTCTAGTTGGCAGCAGTCCATTACTGTGTTCGGGTATTCGCGCCCACTGAAAATAAAACAGTTTAGAAATGGTTTTTCAGACTTTTAGTAGAAAAAATATTTACAAACAAGAAGCAGACAAATAATTTTTAATGCTGACTCTAGAGGCTTTGAAATAGGGCTCTTTTTTCCGGAAAATATCACTCATTCGTAGGATTTCATTTTTCAATACTAAACTTACCTGATAACATAGTTGACGCAAATAATGTTCTGTTCTTCAGCATTCTTGGAGGAACAGACGACTGTGGCACAGGTCTGCATCCAGGTGTAACCGCCGAGCTTGTTCATTATCCTATAGTAGTGTGTCAGGACTTGACCCTTGTTCATTACTGAAACAAAAGAGATTTTGATAAATATGAGTTGGTTCGTGTCGCGGTCTGGTACTTGATGGGGATGCAATTTTAATCGAATTTATAAAATCAATTAAAACTTAGAGCAAATAAGACTTGGCAAGAACAGCCTTGTAGAACGAATATGGACGTTTTTTTAGCGTTGTCGCACTATTACCCTCTATTTTGAGCGTAGGTATAGTACGCTCTACGAGTCAGGATTGTACCCAGACCACGCTTGTATTGATGAATGTTTAACAAACTCGCCAAAACTTTGGGGATATAGCTCTACTCTGATTGCGTTTGGAACAGCTATCGACGGTGAAGTGCCAATGCCATTCTAACTGACATTTTTCGGGATAATCACTTTGAAGTTATGGGAGTTTTCGCATGTATTAGTGAAATCTGCGAAGTGTATTTTTAGTTGCAACTGAACTAAATTAAAATGAGGAAATACGGTACAGTTTTATGGAATTACATCTCTACTTTTATGGTACTACTACACTATCATAAAATATCTTAATACAACTGATTCATTAAAGCTTATGTTATTATTTTTCTTAATAAATAATTAATTTTCAACTTCTCAAGAGATTAACCGTTTTTTTTTTCAAATCTTGTAAATTCTTGACTTCGTCAGTTAGGAGTTATTGGCACTTCGCTGTGGCTATACGAATTATCATTTCTTGTTCTATGGTTTCAACCACGATACTATTATAGGATCATCGTCTGACCTTCAGCCTGATCATTAGAACAATAGCATTAAACAAACAAAATTGTAAACATATAAGTATGAGCTTCATTATATTCAATAGATTTCTTACACAAAGGACATAGTGAACACGTGTTTGTGGGACGTGAGTCATTAATACTAACGCGGTTTTTGGCATTGTTGATGTATTGTATTGGCAAAGGATTTTTTAATTATGATGCATTTGATGTTGGAGAAGAGCCAATAAGTGAAACTGATAGAGTATTTGTTGTCTATTTTGTTGGAAGAAAATTAACGGTTGTAATGATTGGAACAGTCACTAATACTTAGGTAAGTGCTCTATTATTTTGCAAAGATACCAAGAATTATCCACATAAGTGGATACAGAAAAAGACATGAATTAACCCGAGTCAGGTGCAATGTGATAAAACGATTGAAATATCAATAATCAATTCTAAGATGACAAACGTTGAGATGAAAGATGATGTGACCAGCCGACCAATGTTCCGTAGAAGTAAATAAGTGGAAGTTCCAATGATAAAAAATGTCGTAAAAAGATGAAAAAACAAATAAAGCTTTTGTTATAAAGTTATGGAATTATGTATTACTTGCTGACAACATCTTTAAATAAGACTGAGGGCCATTATGTTTAATCGCACACAATAAAACATAAATCAACTTGTTTTTCAGGCAGAGAACACCACGCAAATGCCAAAGCATCACAGTTGTCGGAAGTCCCAAACATAATCATTTAATTTTATTGGACGTATGCACAAAATTTGAATATCATACGCTTCGCCATCGTCAATAAAGTCGTCTCGTAACCAAACCGCGTATACAGTTGTAACCAAATTACCCGCTTTCTAACAAACACCCGGACTTTTATGCTAATATCTACAATTGTTATTCCAGACCAGGAATGTCCACATTTGACCGGCATCTACATAGATGTACATTTTAAATTCAAATTGATGGTCTCGTAAAGCTATCAAATGGTAAGGTGCTAGAACCGCATGACGTTAACGCTACACCGTGATTGGCATTCAAAATGTCAGCCATCTTGTTATGTACGATGATTGGTTGGATGATTACGTCAGGATTATGAGTCCTTCCATTCATGTCATCTTTGTTCTTGAAGACATGTATTTTAGTGGTGGAGCAATCGCATTAGATCGGATTGAGTTCAGATGACAAAGATACATTGAGGTCGTCACGAATTTTCCTCATTGGTGAATTAACATAGGTGCTTAATACGACGTCAAAGCATTTCAACATACAAGTCGATACTAAGGATGTCATAAAAGCAGCTCCACAGAAGTAAAATAAAACAGTAAATGTACATAGTACCTACTTATAAAACTTATGAAGCAATAAAATTCAATACGGAAATTGATACTTTAAAAGATGTAAGAAAACCTTAAAAAACCGAGGAAGTTGAAAACAACAAAAACTATGAATCACACAATAATTCAGGTACGAATAACCATAAAACAGAAAAAGCCATCTCAAAGGACATTAAGACATGACATTTCCCACGTCTACGTAAAGGGAGAGGAAACCGAAATGGTGGTATAAAAATTATTATTCAAATCACAACTTGAGTAGAGACGGGCCGGCGTGGCGCTAGGCCTAAATTGTATTCTACTGACGGATGCGCAGGAAAGTAATAATATCATATACGAGAAGATTACATTACTTGAATAGGAATTCCTCTGTATACTTATGATCATGTGCGAAACGTCAGGAAAGAATGTGAAGGCGGCAAACAAATTTCAGACTGGCAGCGTATTTCTGAAGGAATTCTGAATTGAATTGAGTTTTGTTGGCAATACGTGGCAAAGCGTTGACGTTACTTTATTCTACCTTATTTAGTAGTAATACCTAATAGTACATAAGACATCCTAAAATATAGGTAAGTAGTGATTGATTTTATAATCCTGAATTTTACGAGAATTTTCCTCTAGTCTCTCCACTAGAATAACAATTTTGCAAAACAACACATAACATACTGTAACATCGAAAATCATTATAAAAGAGATTTTTACGAGCATTTTCCTCTAGTCTCTCCACCAGAATAACAATTTTGCAAAACATCAAACTGTAACATCGAAAATCATTATAAAAGAAATGTTCCCACAAAACGTTGGACTCATAAATTTTCCTCGTAACGCTTTACGCCTTGAGCTGCCTGTCTTCTTGACATGGATTTCTATAGACCACAAACTGAATACAAATCGGTAGTTACGACATTAACCTACGAAGGATTTCACCACATATATTGGGTCATGGATGGACGTCGCATCTTTTATAGACAATTGATGATACTCGCAAGGCTAATTAGAAATAGAGTCGACAATTAATGTTGCCTAACTAGATTGATTTATTGTTGAAAGAAATGTTCGAAGGTGTTATTAATAATAGGAAGTCGTAAACAGGATCCATCTGGAGACTCTTAATGAGTTGGTGAAAACAGTATCCTAGAATGTTCGACTACCGTAAAATATAATAAAGCAATTTAAAATAATCAACCATAGAAAAAGGAAGACTGTAATGATACTGCTAGTTTTTACGACCATAATCAAGATCGCAAATCTAATATAACAATTGAATATAATGACACAAGGAGGAAATCAGATAAATATAGATGCAACAATAGAGAAATACTTACAATCTACGTGACATTTTCTTAGTTTGTTGGCATCTTCTCCATGGCACAGAGCATAGAGATTTTTCCCCGTTAATTCTTCAGCAGTGTAGCCCAGGAGTTCTGATACACGACTGGAAATAAAAAGTACATGTATCAACGGACAAATGCCATGATATGATGCTGAATGAAAACTTCAGTAGATAATGTGTAGGGGAAAAAAATTGACATTTCGTGGTTCTATGAAAAGTTTTATGCAATAGAGAAAAAAAGTATTCAATGGAATTATTTCACGTACTGAGATAATTTTCTCTGCGGCAAATTAGTAGTCATCACTAAGATAATCTAATTAGAAAACAAAATTATGTTTTACCTGGGCTCGCAATGCGCTATTCGGAAGTCAAAGTTGATTCTTGTGACGAACATATCCGACTCCAGTCTTATTTCGTGAACCGATGGTGGTGGTAATGCTATGGCTAGAGCCACCATACCCAGGAGTACTGTAGGAGACTTCCGGCTATGGGAAAAGGAATACTGCGGTCGGAGACGGCACAGCATCAGAACCACCTGGAAAGAAGGAGACAGCCGTTGAAGAGATGCTTACAAAAAGATTTTATCAGGAGTGCTTTGATAGATTTCTAGTTAGACAGGCAGATGTGCCTATATAAAAAGAAAATAAAATATTTAATAATATTTTCATCAATGTTCGTATACCCGTATATAGCAACATTGATAAAAATATTATTTTATTACCTAAAACGATTCTTACTAAAAAGTTCAACTATACAGTTATCTATACAGTAACCTAAGTTGTCTCTTTTATACAAAAGATATAACTTAGGTTTTTGTTTTTGCCAAACCCTAATAACATTAGTACATCTTTGATAAAAATGTTAACAAGAAACGAACTCAACAAAAACAAAAAAAAAAAAAAACATCATTAAAACTTTCACATTTACTTCGTTTTCGTAAAATAGAAAACGCGGAACGTGTCTCATGTAAGAACATTAAACTTTCAAACATAACGAGAAACTGAAAAGCTATTTGTTACACACCGTAATGTTTCTCAGGCACGTATAATACATATTACCTGGTAATCGAATTCGAAGATCAAATGTAAGGAGGATCAACTAATTTGCAATTTTCCCAATAAAACCGTAGCCTTCGGCGTAACATACACTCGAAACCGTTTCAGTATTAATTGCTCTAATGATTCTAAAACCGAGCTATATTACCCATTAAGATGAAGATAAAGCAAATTATGGTTGTTACTTATACTTTAGTACCTAACAACCCTTTAAAATAGATATAAAAGAGCAATTGACAAGCAATAAAGAAATGAATGACTCCCACAATATAAAAGGAAGTGACCAAGAAACTGCATATAAAATAAAATGAGAATTTACACCCCGAAAACAATCTACCGGCAATTTCGCTCAGCTATTGCGGTATTCGCAAGTCGCTTGTGATATAATCACGTTTTATGACCTAGCACCGAGTTAAGGCAAAAATTATGGGGCCGTATAATGCTGCCTTGAGGCACCCCAAGCTAACAATAATTCTAACCAATAATATTTGTGATCTTAGATGGATAAAGAGGTCGTTCGAATCCATTTGTTACTCGCAGTGTAGATATAAAGCTATGAGATTACAGTTTCATGAATATACGTGGAGAAAAAGATGATTTACAGTGTCAAAGGGTGATTTTAAAACGGTTTTGTTTACCATCGAATCTTTTGAGTCTTTAACATAATACTGAAGAAAAATGTTGAAAATAATCTCTTTCTACAAGATACCCACCCGCCAGTTACCACTCTCGGACCTCGATGGTTCACCCTCCTTGCGTCCAACCTAGATCGAAAATGAAAATTCAGCGTCCATATATTTCTCTCTATAGATTACTAGATAAGAAAATTGTCCACAAACTTTCATAGTCCTCTTGGCTTATAAGTTATTTATGAAAATTATTGTTTTTGTATTTTCATAATTTATTTTGTTAATAATAATTTAAAGTATGAAACTAATGATTCACTCAATTTGATTCAGCAATACGCATAAAGTGAAGATGGTAGAATTAATATCATAAAAAAGTTATTTTTAAATTTTCTATGTTTATGTTCCTCTTCATTTTATAGGTTTGATTTCAAAAATCTTTCCGTGAGCTTAGAACTTCAATCAATAGGTATCATAATTCTTTTCCCTTATTTCTTTCTGTGATTCTACTACATCGTCACTTTACACGTCAACATAGCTGGTTTCCTTACCCTGTATCCGGAAGACTTGAAGTGGCATCCTCTCTTGGTCAGCGTACTCTTCATCCTCACACAGAAGGCTCGATCCATCCCTCGGTATAGCGACCCACTCGCCGCTAGGCTCATTTGTGCTGATACTGTTGACAAAGAGAGAGAAGAGTTTAAGGAAAAATCTTTCTCTCGTTTCTGATACTTTATAATACGGCTCCTGTAGGTTTTATAAGCTTCAGTGCTATAGCTATCACTGCTTAAGATTTTCTATTATAACTTTTACTTCTTTGAAAAATGTCTTCGTGTAATCTGAAGTATCTCAGTCTAGCTTTTCAGTATTCACATTTATCTGTTAATTTATAGTAGTTTTCCTATATCGGTACTAGACATGTCTATCTATGTCAACACTATAATGCCTCAATCGTTAGATTTATTGTAATCTATGATAATTAAAATTGTCTGTTTAAATATAGATAAATTTCCATTGATTGCATTCTTTTGATGTTACATAATCTCTATTTTTACTACATTACAGATGTCTTGCATTTTATAAGTTTTGACTAAAATTACCAAAACTTCAGATGTCTGATTTAAACGAAGAATAAAAAGATGACAATAGTTTCCAATTTTCATTCTGTAATTCTTGAATCTTTGAATTGTTTTCTTTTTTGATAAACACATACGTATCTCGCCCAAAAAATCTAAATAAAGATCTTGAAAATATACCGAATTTTAACACAAATAGAGTCAATTTTTAGTTTAAAAGTGAATCAATCAGTGAGAGAGTTGATTGATAGGGTGGACGTGTAGCTAATTATAAGATTTGGGCTGCGATGGAACCGGGACGATCGACACTACGCCGTAATTGATTTCACTGGACCAGCCACCAAGTTGTTTGGCGATGGTTCTAAAAGTTTTTGGGAGCCTGACGGAAAGAAATGTAATGTGAGACGTGATCTTGTCAACAAGTGATGCAATATTTGCATTCAAATTAATAAAAAAAATATCATTTACAAAAGGTGTGAAGAAAGTGCTCTTAGAGTTTCTTTCAGGAATAAAATGAGTCGGCAAATCACACCTTTACACATCAACACATCAGTAAAAAATCTAGAAAAGGTAAAGTTCAAAGCTTTTAGAGTTTAAATGATTAAAGAGCTTTCGTGACCATGGTTAAGGAAAATGATGATACACCTCCATAGTCTTACTAGTTTTTTTTTATTTCATGCAGTAATACGACAGACTTTTTGAACAGACTCCACTGCGGTTTTTATATCGAAGATTTTTTAGTGTATCGATTTCAGTAGCTAGTTTTTGCTGCCATTAGTCATAGATCGATACATCGGTTCCTTTATTTCCTTAGGCCAATCTAACACAAAAAAGTTCTGTAATCTTCCTTTTATTTTCGAGTTGAACAGAGCCTTACTAGATTTATTCTAGTGCTGAGTGACAAAGAATACAAATTCTTCAACACTAGAATATGAGAAATGAACATAAAATGAGAAATGTAGCACCTGAAATATTTGGTTTCACTTCACTACATAGTATAAAACAAAGTCGCTTTCTCTGTCCCTATATCCCTATGTATGCTTAAATCTTTAAAATTACGCAACGAATTCTGATGCGGTTTTTTTTAATAGAGAGAGTGATTGAAGAGGAAGGTTTATATGTATAATTTATACCCGAGCGAAGCTGGGGCGGGTCGCTAGTAACTAATAAAAAAGGATAACCGAGTAATCTTCAGTTCAATACGGTAGAAGATGGGACAAAAATATTTAACCAAAGCTGAGAAAATAAAGAAGCTTAAAGTGTAAAGAATTGTCTCTTTCTTCTACATTATTATTAATCATGAACGAACAATATCTTAAAATTTGTTTTTTTCAAACGCCACACATTTGAAGTCACTATTAAAAAATTGTGACTTCAGATTGAGAATTAATTCTAAGTTCAAAAAAAAATCAGTTAAGTTCAGTAACAAAGTGTATAACCACGAAATCTCAAATAAAGTGTATAATGTAATTTTAGATTTTTTTTTTTGAGATTATGTATCCTCCTATAGCATGAAAAACAAAACATTAAT
Source organism: Polia nebulosa (assembly GCA_951329385.1). Lineage (NCBI taxonomy): Eukaryota > Metazoa > Arthropoda > Insecta > Lepidoptera > Noctuidae > Polia > Polia nebulosa. Next base: position 7,395,587 of record OX589609.1, read on the forward strand.
TTATGAAAAACTAATTTTAAAAAAAGACAAGCCGCCGAAGTTATCATAGTCCAAAGCGTGCAGTTTCAAGAAACGGCCACTTCACAGATAAAAGACCTTACATAATGAAGCGTAAAAGTGATGATACCTAAACATAGAGAAGGATCAACAGGAACCAATTTTCTCTTCGATTCAAATAAACTCTAGAAAACAAAACAACAACGAAAAAGAAACAGCTGTTAAGAAATTTTAAATTCAAACCGCATGTGACTCTGTTGCAAGTGTAATCTTTGGCAATAGGCACAATGACCATTATAGTGGACAAAAGGTATGTCGATTTGTATCACGTTGCCGTAATACTTAACCAGATTGACTCAGTCAACAAATATTTATGTAACCTTGATATATCAGGCTGTTTTTAAGTGGGACAAAAAAGGTGGTCTTATTTTCACGGAATTAGATGGTTTTCATAATGTCTTGCGTACTGTATTTCTATTTTCATATTTTTTCCTTTTCCATAATTTCTTGTTCTTTAGTTGATTCCTGATTGTTTTGAATTAGTATACCTAGTGTGTTATTAAGAGTAAGTACAGTATGTTTGAAATTTTTGTGATTATTTCATTTAAGTACTAATTCTCATAAACTTTATAAAAAATTCAAGCCTGGTACTCATCCCCATTATCATTATAATTCTCTTTCTCTGATCACATTTTGATTGGTAATCCCAACTTATTATTAGATATATCCTAAATGGTCGCTAACTAGTATTTACCTAATTGTATGTTTTCAAGGATAGTATCACGAATACTTTTGACGTCACCACCACCTACAATACCGCGACAGCTAAACGGCAGATTATGGCAATTCCCAAGATATCATTGTACTGGTATGTGGGAGAGTCGCATACTCAGCAAAACGTTTACTGCTCGATGTTATCTAAATGGCTCCAACATTTCTATTACTTCTTTAATATTCATGCTTTATGCGAACGTTTCGAGTTTCTGGTTTAGAACGTTTTCTGCAATGTTCAATGTTTTATATTGAGAGTTGGATTTCCTTATTGAAAACTCTTAGATCTCAGTGCGGTTTTGCTATTGTATAGTTAATCATTTATAACTAATAGTCTTGAATATGAATGGCTTAACCCGCTTGGGGTTTTAAATAGAATTTACCTGATGTGGACCATACAAACGAGAGTCCGAATCTACCACCATTGACTGCTGTTTTGCTGCCGAATATCATCCTTGTTTTCCTCACTCGTATGCAGTTGCTCAAACGCTGCAATTGTCTTGTATGATAAATCCACAAGGAATCTTTATATTTCCCGATGATTTTGAAAAAAGTACCGATGAATTTGGTTTAACAGCGTTAGCTGCATTCAGATTAACTAACCTATCTACCAAGTCCAACTTTTAGAACCACAGCTCCATCACTTTAGAAAACATGAAGCCATGGTCATCACGGTGACAATGTGGCGATTTCAACATGGGCCACTGTTCTGTGACTCATTTCACCACGGCCGTCACCACACAATGGCCCACTGTCAAACCATCTCGATTCTCGATCCTGATTGATTTTTTTCATCGAGTTTTTTAGCAGCCCAGTGTAAATTGAAATCGATTCTAGCCCTTCGACGTTACGTGTGAAATTGATGGTGGCTTTTGAAAAAACCTCTGATGTGTTAACAGTTTTTTTGTTTGGCGTAATTGGGGGAATTTTGTGGTGGCGAAAATTTGTGTCCTTAAACCGTTAACTATTGAGAATAAAAGGTGTTTTTGTTAAAAAAAAAACTGATCACAGTTGTTCAGCTCTAATTCATATATTTATATGCGTTTTATTCTATACATTGTTTGAGAGCATTATCATCATTCTCCTGCCCTTATCCCAATTTATTTGGGGTCGGCGCAACATGTCTTTTTCTTCCATCCTCTATTAGTCTTTAGCCTTCCCCTACTCTTATAGCCATCCACATCCATACACAAGACTTTCCTCACGACAGTTTTCACATTTTTTGCGAGCATATGATAAAAAAACGTGCAATTACAATAGTTCACTTGCGTGGTTAGTTTAGGTCCACTCTTAGAATAATATTTGTTTATTAATTTACTTCCTGCATATATCTGTTTCGGCAAAGGTTCTGACAATAATTTATTTCGTTCCAATTCATTTCATTCGAGGAATCCAAAATATTACACAAAACAAGAAAATATTGAATTGGAATTGCGTGCATTTAAAGTAAGTTTTTCATCACAGCGAGCGAAGCCACAACAATAATAAAAACTCTGAATTCATTCGACCGGATAACACTGACGGTGAAAATAAAATTATTATACGAATGAATTTTTTGCCTATCTTCGCGTTTAATTGAAGTCAGCACCCACATCTCTTTAGATAATTCAACAGATGACTGATTTAATGCCACAGCTATCATCGGCGCTCTGATTTGATGCGCAGTTGTCATCAGCATCAGCCTTCCACATTCCCATAGCGTTGGAAATGAAATTATAATTTGTTCTGTAAAGGTTTCTGCTGACACCCCATTGACCATTTCATAAGCTCCCAACAGCGTGAACGCTCTATAATCTAATTTCAATTTGATCCACAACTTATTAGTGCCAGCATTGGGCGATTCGATATACCGAGTGAAATTTTTAGATCGGTATTGTCGCCGATTGTCGATGGAGCAACGGCCTCCGAAATAAGTAGAGTATAATTGAATTCCGAACAGATTTTTTTGTTAGAAACGAAGATTCGATAATTCTTGTTGCTTCTCGTTTTCAATGTGACACCTGTTTAGAATGAATAACGGTAAAAAGTCTTCACTTTACTGTTTTCAGTGGCTTTTTTAAAGAGTTTTTACCACATTGGCTGGAATTAAATGAAGGTAAACGGTATTACAAGTAATCTAAAGTGGAACAGCAGACTGATAGATAATTAGGGAAAAGGCAAGTTTTGATTGGGACTAGGAAAATTAACTTTTATTCTTTGCAACGCTTCTAAATTCTTGGAAAAGGAGATTTAATCAAGAAAATCTTATTATCTTTGATGAATGCTATTTTCATTCATTTCATGATACCCTGGGATCATCCAATTCTAGCAAAAATAAGTGTAAGACAAGACACACCATATAACTTCAGTAATTTCTGTCAGATTATTCTTAAAATCCAACTTACCATCAGGGTTATTAGTTCCATGCTGACTGCCCTCTTCGCTACCCGAAGCAGGGCTGTTCAATCCAGCTTGACCAGGTCTTCCAGTTAAAGACAAACCTAGTTGTTCCGCTATTTCTGCATGGTCAGCTTGATGAATGTAGTCGAATATACTGCTACCCGTCATCTCTACCTGGTGGACGAAAATTATGGAATTAATTCTGAGTGGACACATGAAAACAAAAATTTCGTTGCCTCTAGTCACACTGGAATCCTATCCCCGAACATAGTTGGGAGAAGGTTAAGCAAATGATGAAATGGAAAGTAAAAGTGTTTTTTTATGTCAAAAGAACTGAAAATGCAGAACATACAAAACATATTTATGCAAAATAACATCGTTTATAAAACGTTATTACGGGGAAGATGACAATACTTTCCAATAAAAAACTTTTTTACAAAATAATAGAACCGACTTCCAAAAAAAGTGCAAAATAACTTTAATTTCGGAAGTCGGTGTTCCTGTTTTGTGTCTTCGTTTTTTGACACCGACTTCCGAAATAAAAGTTATTTTGCACTTTTTTTGGAAGTCGGTTCTATTTTTTTGTAAAAAAGTTTTTTATTTTTCACTTTTTAGTTGTGGCTCCCCATTAAACTGTGTTAATAATTCATAGACATACGATAGCAGCAATCGCGGTTGATTTGCTGTCAATTTTTGAAGAGTTCCGTTGTCTGTCTCCGAAACCCATCATTAGATCTTTTTGAAATTTAAATGGGACCATTTCGGAATAAACCCCTTTCGATCAAAAAAAGAATTTTGAAAATCGGTCAATATATGACGGAGTTATGCCCGAACATACATAAAAAAAAAAAAAAAAAAAAAAAATACAAACATCCGAATTGATAACCTCCTCCTTTTTCGAAGTCGGTTAAAAAGTTCTTAAAACTTTTATTAAGCACATTTTCATTCAACCACAGCCTACACGTATACAAAATTATTATCCAATAAAAAACCAGTCTTCCAAACCCAAGGATGAAAACTGAATGGTGGGCTGTCACGTACATAGTATCGTTATGAATGAAAGAGTTATCTCGCATCGCATAGCAGGTGACTTTCATAGAAATGGCTAACGAGACTGTGTTTATATGTGAATTGATGACGATGATGGTAAACGGGACGTAGATGTGGTTATCGTAGAAGAGGATGCTGCTGACGTGTGTGATGTAAAAAGGTTGTAAAGTTGGCGATAAGGTCTGCCTTATCGTTTGAGTTTATAGCAAGTAGCTGTCTGGGTTGATGTTGGTAGTTTGTGTGGAAGAGATAGTGAGGAAGGAGGCGTAGTGTGTAGGGATTGTTTTGATGAAGACTAAGATAAGAAAAATTATTCAAGGTACTAAAAGCAAATATAAATATTAAAATGATAGAAATCATTCAATCAATCCAAAAAACTAAAGAAAATAAGTGTTTTTATATAAGACGAAGTACAGAATATAGAAACATTTGCTGAAGAATTGCCAACATCACCGTACAGTAAAAAAATCAAACTCAACGTAAACCATAAACAAACCCCTCAAGACCAATAAAAATCCATCCAAAATCCGAACGGTGCCAACAGAACTTTCACGATGACCCTTTCCAGGGGTATTCAAATGCATCTTTAAATAAATTTATCAAATATAATTGTGAGACCGTATTACACATTCAGAAAGCGTGTATCCGCAGTCAGGACTTGCATGTAAATAGTCAAAGACAATGGTGACGTTATGGTGGTCGGTTCTTAGAATGATGGTAAGGATTTTATGGTATTTACCGATTCGCCGATTGATGGGACACACATTTTCGTCGTTTGAATTTTATGGTGGAAAATTTTCTTGAGAGAGATGGGAATCTTGATTGTGTTAAGTATATGGAAATGAAGTGTAAATTCGTCGGTGACGAAAAGATATATGGTGATAAATGTGAGTTGAATTTATTAGTCTAGAAGGTATTTTTATAGAAGTCGATGAGAATAATATTGTCAATGATAATTCTTGCCCCTGTAAAAAGTATACGGCAGATATTAAAGTTCATCCTGATGATAAAATGAGTGAATTAAATATCGGTAAAATAATAGAGGAGAACGTTCTCAGAACTCATAAGTTTCATCCACTTTCAGGTTCAAGAAATCAATTTACCAAAAACGTTCCACAAAAAAATATTTCCTAATAAAAACGTAAATGAACAAAAAACTGCTTATAACAAGAAAATATGATTTCCCATTGCTATCAGCCTGTGAAGGCAAAAGAGAAAAAGACAGAATTTAATATAGCCGAAACGTCTAACACGGGCTTTACTTATAAGAAAGTTGTATCTACTCTTATTTACCAGGAAGTTTATGTATTTTATGTTACACATACACGCGTAGGTGTTCGTACAGGCGTATGTGAAGTGTTTCGATGTTTTTTGGGCTATGTGTGCGTGCGTTCGGGGGTGTGTGTGTTCTGGCATTAGAATGAAGAGCACGCGCGCGCCTTGCCCGCGACGTGACCGGCATATCGTATCGTCCCTTTCCCCCCATCTGCTCTCTCGCTCGCACCACCCCCTGCAGCCATTTTGGAAACGAATTTCCCAGTTTTCGGCTCTTTTCGTAGCGCCTTTTAATTTTGTAATGTTATTTAATTTTGCTTATGTTTTTGTTTCAGAGTCAGTTTTTGAGAATTTGTTGTCTTCTGTTTTAGTGTGGCATGTTGAGCGTGTATTTTAAACGTTTCATATTGTGTGGTTAAATTATTTTTTTCTCATAGCGCAACTTTCTGCAGACTTTTGTTTGCTGTTTGGAGAATAATCGCGTCTATTATTATTACGACTTTTTATTTATAATACAAATCTCAAATGGATCTTGAATGGATCTTTTGTTGTAAAAGTTTTTACTTCCAATATTTTTATTAATACTTTACTGCAAAAATCTATTACAGATCATCTTTTTACACAGAAAAACAAATTGAAACCGAAGAAGTTTGCAAAAAAGTACAGTCAGGCAAAAAAACTTTGACCGACTGAACTCGAAACCATATCCCTTTCATCGAAAAAAGTTTTGAAGAAGCTAAACCCTTTAGAGATGGTCCGAAAATAGATAGTCAAGTATAAAAACCTGGCCACGTATTAGACATAACGCGACACGTGTATATTTATCTACCATCTAGTGCAGTAACGTCTCTAGCGGCGACGGCGCCGAATATCAACTGATTAAATCTGTGTATGTATGCACGTGTGAATGAGTTTGTTTGTGTGACTGTATGTAGGTAGGTGTGTGCCTTGCCTAAGAGGTGGGTAGAATATCAAAAAGGTAAAGCGGCGAAGTCTACGAAGTGTCGGAGAAATTTTTGATGAGATTTTGGGTTGTATAAGTTTTAGAGGATCATTGTGTTAGCCATGGAATACCCATGCTTAACACCATTACTAGGTTGTTTCCACGAAAACTTTACTTAAATATTCAAACAGTTTTATTTCTTGTTCTCAGAATCATCATCGAGTCATGGAGTTTTTCAGCAAATTACCTAATTGAATATCGGGTTTTCCGAACAACACATATTTTTTTCTTTTGAATGTCTTTAGTGATTTTATATCCTTGACTGTACTTGCTGCATTTTTCAACAGTTTCATTGAAATACTTAACATAAGTGGTGATGGAGAAATAAAAGAAGAACTACAGCTTTAAGTAGAAGAAACAATAAGAGAAAATTTCATTGATAAACTTACTTGTGATAATCCTAAATATATAGAAACAGTTTCAGATATGTACAGGAACCTGCCGTCTGCCGCCACTGATAACGCGAACCCATCCAAGGACTGTAAAAAAAGAAAAGAAAAATTAATAATTAAGTACATACATAGTTTATAAGATTGCAGTAAGTGGGTACATTTTAGCTCAGGGTAATGATGAATACATGACTTTATTTTGTAAATAGGTTATAAATAACACTTTAACGCGTTAATATTTTTGTCAGTTTAAGCTAAATGAAGCCGGTGTTTCCTAGTTGACGTTTTTTGTTGTTGATTTGAATGGAAGCAAGCATTTGTCAGTTACCGTGTAGCTCAATTCAGTACTTTAAGAAGCTGAACGATCTCTAGAAAATAATGTAAAACTATCCCAAGAAATCCCATTAACCTATTAATGAAAAACAATCACAAGAAAATAATGTTACAGGCATATCCTCTTAGGATAAAACCTCTGGTTTTACACAAAAACACAATGTTAAGCAGAGGTTTTGCGAAAATCTACTCGGAATAGGATATCAATCAACTTTTTCTACGAGGAAAATTGAACGCTAAGTTAAAAATTGCACAAATGACTCATAAATATTACACAGTAAATTAATCGACTGTTTGCAAAGTCCTGAAATCGGTGTCATAAATAAATTGACAGTGATAGATAAGCTGTCAAACATGTCAATATACAATAACTGTCATTTAGGCAATATTTCAATTGACAGTAGTATCGAAATATTCGTTAATTTCAACAAATAGTGTGTAATGTATTGAAAAACCACGGTTCATTATAGCTAAACAATAGTTTTGTATTAAAAATGGTCACGGTTCGTGCGCAAGCGCAGGCGTGAAACAACTTGACAAGTACAGTCAGCAGAGCAATACAATCTAACACAATATAATAACTTTATTGATTTTGAGACAAAAGTTGATAATTTTCGTAATAACAGAATGTTGGCATTATCAGAGTGTGTCAACTGCAAAATGTATTTGATGAAACATTACTTTGGGGTTATAGTTACGCATGCACCTGGAACAACAGTTGCATCCAGTTACACTGGAAGCCAGGTTGTTTAATAAAATACCATTAAACATCTGCAGGCAGTAGATGTTTAATGAAATGCCATTAAAACAACCATAATTGGAATAGAAAGTCTCATAAATCCAAATAAATTCAAAATAAAATTAAGTTACAATATATCCGGCAAAGAAAATCGTTATATATGATATAACGATTTTAATAAGACGTATATTGCCAATCAAGCGGATTATTCACGCTAAGTAGGTGAAAAAGAGGAAAAAATAACTGGACACTTTGAAAAAACCTTTAGCAGACAATCAGACACTACCGGATTTAGCCCATAAGTGTTCTATTAAACCCTCGACATGCCAGATTAAAGAATAAATTGATCTAATGTTTTTGCACACCATACCTTTAAAAGTAATAGTTCTACATCCATTTTGTGACGGTCAGCAAAAAAAGTAAACAAACAAGTCTGCTGATGAAAAACTCCACGAGCCAAAATGAATGAACTTGATTATAGTTGTACCAGAAGTGACAGAGGATAAGCGTCGGTGCTGAAGATTGATTGCCTGATGACCGCCATAACATTAAGTCAAAGATGAAATAATAATGTTTGGGCCAACTAATCGATGAGTGTAATTTCAAAAGGGATCCTATATAACATTAAAACAACACTAGCGACCGGCCCCAGCTTTGCACGGGTACAAATTCATCATCATTATCATCATAAGCCTTTTAATGACCCCACTGCTGGCGCACAGGCCTCTGTGTGAGGATGTGGGCCCAATGCGGGTTTGTGGATGTCACATGTCTTCGAATTTTTGATTCTAGGACATACCGGTTTCCTCACGATGTTTTCCTTCACCGTTTTGAAAGTAATGGTCATGAAATAATTTACACAAACTAAGCACAAGAAGATATGTAACATCCACCAATTCGCATTGGGCCTGCGTGGTGGATTACGGCCCACACCCTCTCACAGAGGGGAAGCCTGTGCCCTAGCAGTGGGGACATTAAAAGGCTGATGATGATGATGAAAGCGCCTGCCTGGGTGCTGCATACCTGGAACTCACGATCTACAACTTGTAAGTAGCTGCTGTTATAATTGGGCTACCACTGCCACAGCTGTGTAGTACAAATTATACACTCCTAAAATTAAACCTTCCTCATGAATAACTTTGTATATTGGCGAAAACCACCAAAATCCGTTCAGTAGTTTTTTGTGTTTATCGCAAACAGACGGACACACAGACGCGACGAAGGACTTTGTTAAAAACTATGTAGATATTTAAAAAGTACAAAAAATAATATTGGCTTGCTGGTTTGAATTTGGCGAAGGCCTTTGCCCAGACGTTTGACAAAGCAGCCTTAGTTAAATTGTAATTAATATCAATACTGTAATTAATTTTATACACCTCTGTAACGCCAAACCAACGAACTAACTTTAATAAAAATTCAACCAAAGATGTCCCTTCCAGCATCTTTACATCACAACTCAATCCAAGATTATAATGAGATGCACGGTTGACAAAATACATCATGATGGATAACTTTTTATCATAAATCCGCGCCTAAACGGTACTGGCCAGTAAAAAGAGTGGATTATAAACTTAATAGACCATTGTGTGTTCCGAGCTTTATTTAAAAAGTGTTGGGACGTGGTCCTTGTTATTTTAAAGATTGCTTCTCAAATTATTTTTTTGTAAGAATTTTCTTTTTATAAGGTTTTGGTAAGGAGTTTCAATTAAGGGCCTGGAGAAAGAAATGATGAAATACTTTTGTTGATCCGAGTTTCAATGTTAAAGCAACTAGAAAAAATTATGCTAATGAATTACTAAGCGACGTCCAATCAAATCTCAATCGGTTAACTCACGGAGAGTTATAACGAAACTGCTTCAAACATTTAAATAATCATTGTACAGGTAAACATGAGCATTAATGCAATGAGATCACCAAATTAGCTTATGGAAAACAAAGTGTCTGGTGTAGTTATACAAACAACATCAAATATAGTTTAATAGAAATCCGACTTCGAACGCATAGAAGCGGCATAAAGAAAATATATCAATCGAAACATCAAAAAATCAACCAGATGCCTAGAAGCTCAATACTCCAAATTGCCAACCTATTCGCCTCAAGCTCTTCTCAGCAAACAATACACAGAATAGACTTATAGTGTCGAAAGAGTCACGAAGCTATTTCAATATGAACCATGAAACAAATTAGAACTTTTGCAACAAAACATGTTAGAAACCCACGTTCCTGAATGTCCGTCCTTAATTTTTTTTTCATAAAAACTTACAAATAGTCCCGCAAAACAGTTGATTTTCTACGTAATGTGGAAAAAAAATAGACAAGGCATCACGTACAATGCTATTTTACAGCGGGGAGTAGAAACCGCAATGCCCACAATATTATAATGACGCAGAATCGATTGCAAAATGATAATTTACGTGATAGAATAGGTAGAATTGAATTTTTAGAGATCGGTGTGAAAAGAACGAACCCAAACGATAAAGGAGCAGCCTTGGCTGTAAATCTTGCAAAAGTTAAAAATACTCGTACTTTCATTGGAAACAATGACACCATTAGGAAAAGAATGTATATCAACACAAGAACTACTAATAGAAGAGTCAAACGATATTCTTTCATGTAATCTACAATATATTTTGACCATCAAAAATGTCTATTAACCTTTTCATAGTGATACTTCACCACAATTTTAACGCTGAAATTATCATTTTATACCGCGAATACACTTCAATATTGTATACAGAACGTGCAATATTGTGATCTATTCGATCTTGACCAAGTTTTTTGCTTAACCCTCTCGGCTTGCGACAAAGTATATGTTCAATTAATTCTGTTATGAAATTTCGTGAAATCTGTGAAATATTAAATTGAGTTTTTTTCAAATTCGCTTGTCTCGTGTGTTGCAGTATCTATTGTGTGCTTTCCATTGTATGTTTTGTTAATAAAAAGGCGTTAAGTCGGCCAAGATATTGCTCAATGGAAAGTCAAGTTTGAATATGTTGAGGCGCGCATTTGAAGTTTTTTTCACGGTATGACGAAAGAATATTATAGATTCGTGAACTCTTGTATCACTTAGATGGTTTTATGTAAGTGAATTCTAAAGCAAGGTCGTGATGACTAATTTTGATGTATTGTTACCAGCTGTCGAACATTGAGTCTTATAATGAGCTTTGTTCGTCATTGTTATCAACATCATTAACGTTGACAATTGGCAGTCGATGTGTACGTATTGTCTGTTGTTTTAGCTTGAGTAAAAGTTTTACTAGGTACTTGATCTTGTTCGGTTTTATTTTTTTCTTTACCATTGACATTCTGTTTATCCTTAGCATGTTCTTAATTATGGTTATTTACTGAACCATCATCAATTTCAGCAACATGCGTTCAAAACTCTACAAACAGCTACTACATTAGTTTTGTATCGTTAATTACCACAGTGGCAATCCGATTAGATTAAGATGACGAATAAATGAACCTGTGAATTACAGAAATTACATTTCCACATAGCATTTCTGAAGTATCAGTTTATTAATGTTTGAAGCATTGAAATTATGGAAATTCAATTTGGATCTAAAACCACAGAAATGTTCAAAGGTATTAAACCGTTCTTGTTACCTTTAGTAGTTACTACGTTTAACTCTGATAAACCGTTGATAGGTAGTTCCGCTGCCTTAGATAACAGTAGAGTAATGTATTCGTATTTACCTGTAATATATGTGTTCCTTGGTGCTGTTCGAACAATTCCATGGCCAGCCCTATCGCCGTCCGTCTGTTTTGTGCACCTGTAACAATTTGGAAAAAACATTTTTTAAATTGTTTTGTGGTTTTCATTTATTTCAGTTTCAAAGTCTGTAATTTCTTGAATTCTAGTGCAAATAATCAGTTGGTCTTAATTTCTGGCGTAAGGTACGTGTACTGACACCGTAGCAAAAGAATATTACAAAGAAGAACAAGAAACTGTTGCGGTACCTATATATACATTCTTACGGATTTTGCAGAAAGAGACTAAAATTTCAAATGAATGATTGATTGATTGGAAAAATCTTAAAACTACTATATTGATAGTGTTCGAATATCTTAAACTAATTTTAGAAGTTGCTTTGATATCTATGGCCGCTATAAAAAATGTAGTGGGTCTTGTTAAGTTATCTAGATAAAAAAAAACAATAGGCAAACCGTCTTTTGTTTAGCTGACATGAGCTGCTACTGCTGTCTGTCATGCTCATGACAATGCACATTTAAGCTCTTTTTATAAACCAATTAATACTGGAAATAGAGTAGCTGTTTTTACCCATGCTATGTATAGCACAATAACATGTCTTTAATCTGGATCAACTAAAAATAAACTTTGATTAACTGGTCTTTCTAATTCAAGAACTGCTCCAAAAAACTTTGTGAATGTAGTGTCATTGACAAGACACTATATTACCTATATGGTTTTTGAATAGAAGTTTTTGGAACATACGTTCAACAAATTTCAAGGCCGATGACTTCGGTAAATACCGTAGAAAGTCATATGTGCTTGGATATGGTTAAAATGCAAAAATATGCTTTTTAGCTCTTTGACGCATCTGTCTAAACTATCTGACACCAATGTCTATGTTATCTTGCATCAACTTAGATAAACGATAATTATAGTGCTCGACGCTTCCACCCTGTGATACTTGTCACGGAACAAGGTTTCATCATCATCTTCCCCGCCTTTACCCCAATTTATTTGGGGTCGGTGCAGAATAATTATTATATATCTTATTACATATCATGACCCTGGGGTCCTGGACCTTGGAAAGGCATGCCAGAGCCAACTCCCAGATGCCTCGTTAGGGATATTAAGTTTGTCTTCTTCTTCCATACATCTATTTGCAGTCATCACAACAGTCACCTATCTACAAAACATGGTTTATATTTTTCATTTCCGCATCATTCAAAATACCATAATCATCCATCCGGCTATTCAAAACCTGAACTAAATCCAGTCTAGTAGTTAATACAACATCTTTGGACAAGCCTACAGCCCGTAATAATTCCGTAGCTACTGTTGTTGTCTGGATCCCTGCGATCGTATCATCGGTGTCAGGTTGCGCCTGCGACTTCTTTACGATGACGTAGACATGTGTTTTATTACACTTATCCGCTTTAAAGTAAAACTGAATGAAATGAAGATGTAAAATTATTGTTGAGAATGGTTTTGAGTCATTTGCGGTATTGTCTCGGGGTTATTGTGCTGGTGAATCATGAATCATCGGGGAATGATAGATTGTCGGTTATTTCGGTAAAGCTTTTTCTGTTGGTAATATTGTCATTCTTTTGAAGCATAGTTTGATTCCCTTGATCTGTTTTTTGTATGTAAGCAAATCTTTCTACCAGCATTAGAACAAGTTCCAGATGTTGTATTACTTTGAAACATATTACAAAAGCAACTAGGCGACTACAATCTCATGGTGCAGCCAGGCTCAATAATGAGAGTAGGTACTTAAGTTTCTAATTTGAAGCTTTTGATCAGCAATTGATTGCAATTGATCAGTAAATTACAATCAATAGTTGCAGCAAATAGTAATTTGGATCACCCATAATGATTCTATCGCCGTTTCTAGCCATACAAAATAAACAAGACACAAAGCTAAGTGAAAACTATCCTAATTGTCTAATATGTAACCAGTGTGCCAGTAACTAGGACAAAAAAGAACAGTGGTCTAGACGCAATGACTCAGTCAAAAAGTGTGACGAATTGCAAAATAAAGATATTGTCAATGCGTCGTGTGGTTTCAGTTAAACGGCCACTGCGTGAGTTAAATGTTTTGTGTTTTGTTAAAGCATATTGAGGAGAGTTTGAGATTGAAACATGTATTGGTTACCTGATAGATGCGGATAGGTATAGTGTTCGTCAAAGTTAATGGCGTGTGGGAATACAACCAACTTGTCAAATTGACAAATAAGTAGGTACCATACACCACTAAAAAATATTCACAGAGCTTCCACACAGTTATAAAAATCATTAAATTTCCAAAATTATTGTCGACTTCACTGTAGTACCTGCGCGCAGTTGCACTCGCAGCTACCTTCGTACACGCCAATACTATAGTAACTTCTCAAGTTACTATACCCCATGGTTGAAGGAAGTCCGTTGTTCAAAGTTGTTGTTGTTGGGGCTATTCTTTCCAAAAAGTATTTCAAGCTTCGAAGTTGACAATATGAATGGACTCCTCAATTTTTTTGTATCTAAGTTGGTTATAGTGGAAACAATCTCTCAATGAATGGTTCAGTAATAATGAAATTAAGGAGTGTCCCAGTTAGTAAAACAGTTAGGTATCTCATTACAAATTTTCTTGGCAGCAACAGCGTTAGAACCTTCCATGCAGTGGTGCATCAAGTAGAAATTCTTATATGCATAAGCATAGCATAATCAGCCTTTGTTCCCACTGCTGGGACACAGGCCTCCTCTCTGTGAGAGGGTGTGGGCCGTAATTCGCCACGCGGGTCCATTGCGGGTTGGTGGATGTCCCATGTCTTCGATTTTTTGGTTCTAGGACATGCCAGTTTCCTCACGATGTTTTCCTTCACCGTTTTGAGAGCAGTGGTGATGAAATAATTTACACAAAGTGCTCTTGAAATTATATTTTCTCTAATGTATGTTAATCAACATGGCATGATTTTGATCATGGTGATGGGCAAGATATTGATATTAACTTTCCTACTACTAAACCAACTACTAAAACTAGCCAACCAATGAAAGTGGTGATCATCTTGACAATGTGTCCAACTTCAAGTCTTCAACCCATCCGTGCAAGGACACGCGTACTCGGTCGTGACCGCAGTTCGTGACGTCGGCGGACATACAGACAGATGCACAAACACGACCGCTTACTTTGGACACAGACTAGATGGACACAGAAGGATAGCTGGTACGGTCATGTTGAGAGTACGGATGAGAGGCGACTAACAAAAGGTACTGACGTGGCAACGCCGGGAAGGGACACCCTAGGACATATTCAGATTTTATTGGTTCTAATTTTATGATTGTACACCAAAACTTAACACAGTACACAGTGATTACATAATTAATGTACAAAGGCGAGCTTTAACTCAACGCGTTGAGTTTTCATCCAGCAAACCTTTTAGAGATAGAGATGAGACATTTGAGGGTAGAATCCAGTGTTAATAATTGTAATCTCATAATTATTAATATGTACGCCATATTATGGTAGGATATGCTGGAACCAATATTGTAAAATCTATTGTACACATCTTCTAAAAAATAAACATTCCTGATTTGATTTGTAAATATGTACTATACATAATAATATACCAATAATATATACTAATATTATGTCAATGTGTAATGATTGGTGATTCCTTAGTGTTGTGTAATATTTACAACCAGCTTGCGTGTATGACAACATGTGTGAACACGTAAACGAAGCAAAAGGAGCATGTAAGGATAGTAGCTGGCGGTATTCTAATGTTTCTCCGTATCCCCATGGAAAAAAGGCATGAGTGATGTATGTGTAATTCCATACATCGAGTGATTACAGACGCACGCACGGCAATCTCAAACAAATGCCAGTCGCGAGTGCACTTGCACTCGCTGTACGTGAAGCTTGTCTATGTGTGGGTGCGTGTTCTCTCGTTGTATGAAGCTAGCCTTCTGTGTCCATCTACTCTGTGTTTCGGAAATGTTCGGGAAATTGTTACATGTTTGTGATAAGTAAGGTAAGGTTGCCAGTGTGTACAATTTTTGGTGATTTGAACGTGATTCATGAATCGCCAATGAGGTATTATGAAACGATGTTTCTGGTGATTGTGGATTGTTCGTGTCTTAAGGGTCTACTACCGGCCAAGTGGCGCCCTCATTGAATAAAAAATCGTAGCATAGCACAGAAAATAAATATTAAAGAATCCAACGTCACTTTTGTTACGAAGAAGATAAAGTATTTTTACGTTGTTAAAACAGATCTCAGAATGTTTTGTATCCAAAGTAGTAGGCAAAGTACCAAAAACGACTTTCTGACAGGCATTAAGTTAGAGTACAGTAGGGCCTTAAGTTCAGTTGTTGATAGCTTTTAGTGGAGCGAGTAGGTAGGTATCGAATTGATTTCAGCATTATGGAACTTATTTTCAAACTTGTAAATGAGACTAACCTAAACTTACTGAAAAACGACACCTACTATCACATTTCACTTTTCCCCACTTTTCACCTTTAATTTCTTACAAAAACTTACCCACATGGAAAAACATGAAACTACAAGAAAAGTTGATAGATATTCAAAAAACCTACCCTCGCTGTACCTTTCAACTTAGTATAAAGTTTGGATGGATGAATGTTTGTTACGCCAAATCGGCTATACGGATCTGGATGAAATTTGGCACAAAGATAGATTATAGTCTGGAATATATATACACATAGGCTATAATTTATACGCGGGCCAAACCGCTGGCAGGAGCTAGTATTTCATAATTAAGTCATAACCAGCGAATTCTCAAGAAAAATTACCTAACACACAATGTAATTTGTCGCCTTGATTGACGGTAACGAGGTGACGACTGATGAGTCTCTCATTGTAATAAACTTGTAACGGAAACATGTTGCTCGTGACTGTACACGATTTCTGTCGGCAAAGCGGAGTTTATTACCTACCGACGCACGAAGCTTGCTGCAAATTAATAGATTTTCTAAGGATCATTGGTATTGGTGGTGTGTGTACAGGCGCTTAGAACGTACTCTGTGATTTAGGGCCAATTTCACCAATTCTAAACGCCCAGTTTTCGATTGCCTTAACGCGTTTAGCCGCTGTCATAAAGCTGAAGAGTTTTTTTTTTTGGTTGAACGCGGTAATCTCAGGAAGTACTGGATCGAATTGAAAAATTATTTTTATGTTGAATAGTCCATTTATCGAGGAAGGCTATAGGCTATATAACATCACGCTGCGACTAACAGGAGCGAAGCATCAATGAAAAATGTGGCAAAAACTGGAAATAAAATCCTATTGAGAGCTTTAGATGCGTGCGCTGCGTAAACGGTTAAAGTAACGCAAAAATTATGTATGACGGAATTTTGCTCCTTAGTTCTAAAAAAGCCTTCAGATAAATTGCAAATGTAGTTATTGTTGTGTGTATTGTGTGTTGTTGTTTATTGTTGAGTTTTTATACATAAGTTAGTAATATATAATAAAATAGTTTAATAGGTGTGTATAACATCGTCTTGGCCTCGACTGTAAGATGTTGTACTTATTTGTGTGAAATAAATAAATAAACAATAACAAATCTTTTGAGGTTAACTCACTATAATCTTTTTTATGGTTTTTATTTTTTACGCTAAGCTTAGTTCAGTAAAACTTAGTTTATAGAGCGAATGGTGAAATCGGTCCTTAGCGTCTAGATATGTACTCGGCAATTTGCATTTTCCCGCAGTCATCTTATCCCCCCGACTGGATCTCGATAACAGTGCCCAACCTCAACGGAGATTAGCCAAGTAAGTAGAAGATTTAATAGTGCACAAGCGCCTGCGCAAGCACAGGTGCACTCTCTGTTCCTTTACCCTCATAGTCCGATGGGACGGCAATCCGACACGACCGGGGAGAGATCAGGCGCAGGACCAACGGGTTTACGTGCTTTCCGAGGCACGAGGGTGTCACACCAGCAGCTTCCTAACACCGAGCTGCTACAGAGTAATTCCTAACGGAAAAAAGCAATAATAGCACTTTTTGCCCGACACGAGAATCAAACCCAGGACCCCACGCTAAGCCATCTAACTTTTTGAGGGTTCCGTACCCTATTACTAAGCCTCCACTATCCATCCGTCCGTCTGTCTGTCAGCGGACTGTATCTCATGGTGTAATAGGTAGAGAGCTGAAATCCTCACAGAATGTGTATTTCTGTTGCCGCTATAACAACAAATAATCAAAATCGTATGGGAGTCAAACTCATACCGGTAACCGGTGTTTTTTACGGTCTGCACTTAGAGACTCTCTCGCGAACACCTTTGTTAAATGCAAAAAGCTAAGTACATTCTTAAGTTCACTATTTCAATCCAAAACTGAATACTAGTTACTTGTTTTATCAAAAACGGTTGTTACTTTTCATTTTTTTACATCTAAAGGCAGACTATTTTTCATAACAAAAATAGTCTTTCACCAACCAATGCGTTGAGTAGCAAAGCAACAGTTCACCACTTTGTGATGCCCTAGTTTCTATACTTATTTTTAGCTTCTTTATTGGAAACAAAACCTTTTCATCCAACTTAAAAATTTCTAAAAACCTTTCTCAAAACCACCATAAAAACACAAAATACAATAAAATTATATCGTTGTCATATCCTACGATCGTAACTTAACTTTTGAAAACAAAAACAAAAGAAAAAAAACTATTCCGCTATAACTTTATCCATGTGTAGGGTGACCATAACTCAACGCTTTCAGCGGACTGTCCCGGGTTAAGTTACAAAGCTACCGTGGCCTACCGTAAGATAGAGGCAAAACTGTAGTATGTATGTATGGAACAGATAGTGCTATGTTTATGAAGTGAAATAAGAATGAAATGTAGTTTTGTGTATCAGTTTCGTTTATCTGTTTTGGATTAAAATGTCAGGTGTTTGTGTTTTTTTTTTTAAAGACTCTCGTAGTCTTTTGACTGTCTGTAAAAGAGTTTGAAGTTCCTATTATCTAGAGTTGAATTAAACTTATTGATAATTTTTTTTTTTTTTATCACCCGGCTGCGCGACGCAATGGAGGGTAATGTGTTTATCAGCCTATGTATGTATGTATGTTTGTTCTTTTGTGGCACTATGGTGACCAAACGCGTGGGTCGATTTTGATAATTCTTACGTCAATAGATTCGTCTAAATCTTACGAGTGCTACTAAAGACATGACAGTAATCAAAATATAATATGGCGACAACCAGACGCCATAATAGAAATTAAAAGAAAAAAAATGAAAGTAGACGAATCAATTATGTAGGGGTACCAAAATAAAGAGATCGAGGAGGCGATTCCAAAAACATAACTCACTAAAATGTAGAAAATAAAAAAATTGAATGGTTTCAAAAAACCCGGATGACAAAAAATAACTAAAAAGTTCAAACATTTACTTTTCAAGCAGTCTGATGCAGTTGGTGGCATGAAATCAATAATTGAACTATAATAACTGCCACAAACTGCTTGAAAAGTGACTTGTTTGGTACTTTTTAGTTATTGTTTTTTACAGTCGGGTTTTTTGAAAATATTCGATTTTTTTATTTACTATTTATGTGCTCGCGTTTGACCACTCTCTCGCCTGATGGTAAGCAATGTTTGGTCGAATAAAACTTTTGCAATCTTTAGATACTGATATATTTTTTAATTTATTTCCATATTCAATCAATTTAGTTTGACATTTTTTTTGATAAGATGTCTTATTTTTACTAAAACAAAACTGTAATTTTTATCCAAAATGTAAATCCAAACTTTTTGCAGAAAAAGCACTTTCCTGAAGTTTTCGCTGTTACTAGTTATCTAGTCACCCTACAGTCATACAAGTCGGCATATCAAAGCGGTCTCGAGTCAGTTTTGTTGAATTAAATCGTAATAAAGAACACGCGGAGGCTATCTCGGCATCGCAGGGTTAAATATGTCCCACCGGCTAAATCTGACCATGTGAAAATACTAGTTTGAGAGAATAGTTCTGCTAGGAGGCTAAAACTATTCATAATAATAGTATCTAGTCAATTTTTTTTTGATGGAAAACTGAAAAAAAATGTCGATTTTGGTGATACTTTTGAGATGCGTATTTTTTTTTTTTGGGACATGCCCTCCACACTATTCCTAAACCACTGTAATTTCTGTAAGCCAGAATCAACAGTGGCGACCACCAGAAAAAACGCCGAGGCAATGAAGCTCGACGAGTCCCAGAGAAACGATTAAACTGTCTTGGGTCCCGCAACGAAATTAATTAGAAAAGACAGCGAAGAAGTAAGAAAAACATAATTTCCACTACCCTCCTAATCAAGCGGGAGACGGAACAAAGCTAGGCCATTAGGCACAAAGGGGGTATTTACCTACAACTGGGGTAAGCCCAGTCGCCAAGCACCACTGGTTAAAAACACTAATATTAGGAAATAGGTATGGAAAAAACGCTTGAACGCACGGAAATTCGTTCTAGTTTCCACAAGGTCCGTGTTATAGACAACTCCAAACTATCCAACTACTTGTGAGATGCGTATGTCTAGCAATGGTTTGCAATAGGTTGAAATCGATGCTGTCCGGCCCAATATAAAACGACGATGGAAGGACCCACCTTATCAGTACCTACATGAAAGTAGTTTCTGATTAATTTCGTTGCGGGACCCAAGCCAGTTTATTCGTTTCTCTGGAACTCGTCGAGCTTCATTGCCTCGGTGTTTTTTTCTGGTGGTCGCCACTGTTGATTCTGGCTTACAGAAGTTACAGTGGTTTGGGAATAGTGTGGCGGGCATGTGCAAAAAAGGTCATGTCTGTCGGATGCCGTCAAAGCTGTGAGCACTTATATCGAAAGACTGTAGCCCTGACACAGCTAAACGGACTCGTGGCAGATCGAGAAGATGGCAGGACGCTTTGGATGGCATCCTGGTGAATTGGCGTGAAGAACACAGCTCAGAAAGAAGTGGAACGAATGAGGGAAAGCCTTTGCCCAGGAGAGGAACAATTCAGGTTAATAACTAAACACACACACAAACATATTTCTAATCGCTAACTTAAACGTATGGCTGTAACGAACGCTACTAGTTTCTTCACATAATATATCTGCTGGTTTAATCCCACCAGTGAATAAAATATTCCCAATATAAAAATCACCACAAAATAAATCTAATTTTGACACCTAAACCCTGTACAGTCGCCACCATTTATTTAGCGTGATCAACCCTACGCGAACAAATTTTTATTAACGCCTCTAAGACTTCGTATAATTTTCTCATTATACCACCTTGCCCTTAAGTCAGATATTGTCGCTATCACGACCGTAATTTGTAAGGGCATTAGCAGTTAATAAAGTTAGGTTATATGCTTTTAATGCTGGCTTTTTTTTCGATAATGTATATGGAGGGCTTAAGAGTGTCTGGAACCATTAAATTTATTTCAGACCTTTATTTTGTACCTAACGCCCTGTTTGTTTGAGGGTGGGAAATCATCACTGACTTCTCCCGCTCTGGGTGGAGAGGGTGTCAGACTGTTATTGACTGAAACCCATCCGTGTTTCTTCAGTTGGCTATGTCAGGGCCGCGTTGACACTTTCAAACACTTCCGCGACGTACCTAACGTATCAGGCGTTCCAGTAAAGAGGCAGTTCCAGTAAAAAGGCAGTTCCAGTAAAGAGACTGTTCCAGTAAAGAGGCAAATCCAGTAAAGAGACAGTTCCAGTAAAGAGACAGTTCCAGTAAAGAGGCAGTTCCAGTAAAGAGGCAGTTCCAGTAAAGAGGCGGTTCCAGTAAAGAGACAGTTCCAGTAAAGAGGCAGTTCCAGGGGGGCTTCTAAGAGGTCACGGGGCCCCCTTCCACGTGCTGATGATGATCATCAGTGTGGTTTTAGTGAGGTCAAAATTAGAGGCGCCTTCTTTTGAAGGTTTCCTCCCCAAAAAAAATGAAAAAAGTTTTGGACCTTTTAGGGACGAATTGGAATAGTAGCTTATGCAGGTAGACAGCTATCATCTGAACTTTAGATGATTTAGTCTTATTGCAATGTTTTTTAACCGACTTCGAAAAAAGGAGGAGGTTCTATGTTCGACTGTATGTATGTTTTTTTTATGTATGTCCACAGATTTCTCTGTCAATTGTGGACCGATTTTCAAAACTCTTGTTTTATCCAAAAGAGGTGCTCATATAAATTTTATCGAAATTACTTCAGCGCTTTTTGAAAAAATTAACAAAAACAAAATATATGTTTAAGTACATCGATGACGTTTTGGGTGCCTCGAATCACATTAATTATTCCATGTTATTGGGGTTATCAATTTGGGTGGTTAAGTTCTGGGGTATAACAATTTTACCAATGAATGCAACCGACTTCCAAAAAAAGACACTAAAAATTTAAAAACAATTTTATTTCCGCAGTCGGTGTCAAATAACGAAGAATTATAATACAAACACCGACTGCCGAAATAAAAATTATTTTTAAATTTTTAGTGTCTTCTTTTTTGGAAGTCGGTTGTATTTTTTGTAAAAAGATTTGTTCTTCGATAACCTGTTTATCACACTGCTTAAAAAACATTTTTTTTTATCATTTATATGCTCGTGCTTACTATCTCACCTGATGGTAAGAGTGTGGTCAACGATGGAGCTCGCTTGCCTAGGAGTAACCAATTCACTCTTGACTTAAGACTCCATTGCAGGTTCTAGCTATCAGCAAACACTGGCTCCGGGAGGGAATTCCACTCCTTAGCTGTACGCACAATGAATGTGTTATGGCTGGGTTGTCCGCCATGTACTAGTGGCGCATCGCCGTACGTCTAGTGGTCTGATGAAATATTTAGTAGATTATCTTTGAAGAATAAATAAGAAGACGGAAATTGATAACATTTTCATATTCGATCTCCTCGAAAAAAAATAAAGCTGGTCACAACAACAAAACTAAAAGATTTTTTACCAAAATAGAGACAGCATCCCTTGCTAATTCAGTAAAACGCATCGTCCAGTGGGGTAAATTTAATAAGCACCCTAAGACGGTCAACACTTAAACCGATCGATTCGATACGAAATAAAGACGTGGGCGTTTTTACACCGACGCGTAACACAAGTTCTCATTGTATCTAGAGTTCGATACGAACCTGTTGAGATTATAGTTATTTTCAGCTCGCTTTTTTTTGTATTGGAAATCATCAGAATGACTTCTTCCACTCTGGGTGGAGCGTCTGACTCTTACTGACTAAAACCCACCCGTGTTCTTTCAGTTGACTTTTCAAACACTCCCGCTATCTTGGCAGAACACCACGGCGATGTTGGCAGAACACTCCCACGATCTTGAGAGAACACTCCCGCTATTTTGGCAGAACACTCCCGCGATCTTGGCAGAACACTACCGCGATCTTGGCAGAACACCACGGCGATGTTGGCAGAACACTCCCACGATCTTGAGAGAACACTCCCGCTATTTTGGCAGAACACTCCCGCGATCTTGGCAGAACACTACCGCGATCTTGGCAGAACACCACGGCGATGTTGGCAGAACACTCCCACGATCTTGAGAGAACACTCCCGCTATTTTGGCAGAACACTCCCGCGATCTTGGCAGAACACTTCCGCGATCTTGGGAGAACACTCCCGCGATTTTGGGACAATACTACCGCGAACCTGGCAGAACACTCCCGCGATCTTGGGAGAATACTACCGCGATCTTGGCAGAACACTCCCGCGATCTTGAGACAACACTCCCACGATTTTGGGACAACACTACCGCGAACCTGGCAGAACACTCCCGCGATCTTGGCAGAACACTCACGCGATCCTGGCAGAACACTCCTGCGATCCTGCCAGAACACTCCCGCGATCTTGGCAGAACACTCCCGCGATCTTGGGAGAACACTCCCGCGATCTTGGGAGAACACTCCCGCGATTCTGGCAGAACACTCCCGCGATTTTAGGACAACAATCCCGTGATCTTGGCAAAACACTCCAGGATTTTGGGACAACAATTCCGCGATCTTGGCAGAACACTCCCGCGATCTTAGCAAAGCACTCCCGCGATCTTGGCAGAACACTCACGCGATCCTGGTAGAACACTCCTGCGATCCTGCCAGAACACTCCCGCGATCTTGGCAGAACACTCACGCGATCCTGGCAGAACACTCCTGCGATCCTGCCAGAACACTCCCGCGATCTTGGCAGAACACTCCCGCGATTTTGGGAGAACACTCTCGTGATCTTGAGAGAACACTCCCGCGATTTTGGGACAACAATCCCGCGATCTTGGCAGAACACTCCCGCGACCCTGGCTGTCGCTTGATATCCTAGATACAGGGTGTAAAAAGACACATCACTAAACTCAACTACGGTTACTGTACATCTAACAAAGTAATGCGCAAAAATTAGTGCTGGGAATCGACTTTTATTTTTAGGTATGAAAAAAAAACTGTTTTTATTGCGCGCAATGTAACGCGAACTCAAGCAAGTGGAGTTAAGCCCCGCCCCTTCGCACTAAGCCACGTAGGTACTTGTCGGATACGTTTGATATTCATTGCGTTGTTGTAACTTCAAATGCGTATTTTCGAAAATTCGAATAAAAGAAAAACGATAATTCAGGTAATGTTTGTTTGGGAAAAAGATTAGTAATAACACTTGGCATTAATTTTCGTAAAAAAGAAAAAAATATTTACGACTTTGCTCCCTAGTGGATTCTTAGGTATGGATGGTCTAGTGGAAAAAAATGATCCAAATAGTGGGTAGAATGGTGGCATTCGGCAAGATTATCGGAATAAAAAAAAAACACTGTGGTACCTTGTTTTTAATTTATTAAATTCACGATTATGCAATAATTTACAAATAAATTACTAGCAAACCTTAAAATTAAAGAAACGACGACTCCTTAGATTTTATTCAATAACTTTTAAGAAAGTTCCTACCATATTTTTAAGCAATAAAAAACGCCATCTACATAAAAACTACCCCCAAAATGCACTCAATAAATTCGTCACGGTGCAAATCCTAACCCGCAAATGCTCATGGCTATATTTATCGATGCCCGGGCATTAATTTGGTCTTATTTGGTCGATATTTGCCCGCTTGGACATGTGCGGTCGACCACTAACATTGACACTGGAGTGTTAGCATAGAGCCAAAATTAAATAAAACTCACGACTTTGTAGGGGTTGTAAGGACTTGAAAAATGGGCGTTCTTTTCTTATTTTTTCTTTAGGATTTCTTATATAATGATGTTATTACGTTAGGCTTAAGGTTGGGGAGGATGTCTAGATATTTTTTTTGTGACAAAACTTAATAAGGTAAAGCACCTCTGAGTTTGTTTCGGTGTTTCTTCTCAGGGTAGCCTCATCTAGCTAAAACTGACAAAAAAAAAATTTTGACGTGTAAAAGTGTTGTTAAAACTTACAAAAATGAAATCATTTATCAAATTTTTATATTTTGCAAATATGATTTTTTTAAAGCTAAAAAAAACTTAGGTTGCTTTAATTTATTATTGCTACCATTTGAAATCAGTAGTGAGCCCCTACCTAAGTCGAGAATATTTTAAAGAAAAATAAACCGTCCACTAGGATTTAAAAAAAAAAATTGACGGACAACTGAAAAAGCCTCTACACGACCGGCATCGGAAGAAAAACTATAACTTTTATCCAAATGCCTTGCAGCCCCCCTCAAAAATAACACAAGTTAGAAGCGTTGATTACCAACCCCTGGGGGCGCCACTTGACCGGAACTTGGGACCTCTAATGAAGAATTACCGCCCTTTGTGCTTGCACCTCTTTATTTGACAGCGATAGAGTGGTATTTGAGAAAACTTTAGTATGCAGTGAAAGTTGTTTCAATTTATCCAAAGTACCTTAATATATTATACCTATTTGAATGATCTACACATACATCTCTCGTTTAAATAAAGAAATAAAAATGAGTCGGTATTATGGGGTGGTATATAAGTTCTATCATTCAACTTAAATCCCGTAACTCATGAAAATATATCATTACCAATACCACATTTTACCCACCAGAAACGATCCTTTCACGATAATCGAAACCAAAAAATCTGCCCGCCAAATCGCCCACAACTACCCAAAAATATAAAATAAAAATCTCAATTCCGAAACAATAATGAATTGTAACTAGCCAATTACACGGGCGGCCAACCCTTCATTCGCGACGCGGGGTCCAAAATGCCCGACAGTCCGAAAACGGTCGATACCAAATAAAAATAGCTACAAAATCCCGGAAAACGATCCGACATTCGGGACACGTACTGTCAATATAGAATAGCACAGGGTGATGATTGTGATGCACCGGCTGAGGGACGAACAAAAATGGCGATGGTGACTATTATAGATTGAAAGTAATGGTGTGTTCGTTTAGTGGTTCTGTTGTGTTAGTAAAAGTTATGAAAGAATAATTCTTTGTGATTTAATTTCTCCGTTTCAGTAACTATTTACTTTATTCAGTAATAATATTGTGTAGTCTAGTATTCAAGATGTTCTCGATATACGACTCTAGAGTTGTTTTTACACACTGAACGAAATATGACAAATTTCGTTAACTTGCCATGTCAGTGTTAATATTGAATATAACAAATAAATTTTCTTTATGCCAATAGCGTCAGCTTATTTCTTAATGTAATAAAATAATAAACCTATCAACTTCTGAGTTGATAGGTTTATAGTATTAGTATTCTGATACTCAAACAACAGCAAGCAAGTAATGACCGTCTAATAGCTTTATTTCCTTTCAATGATAATGCTTAATATCTTCATTCACACAAAATCCACTCGTATCATCAAACACATCACGACTCCAATACAAAAGTCTTTAACATATTAATAAGCCGGCATCCATTTAATTATACCCGGTATTGTCGGTCTCGGGCATTGTCGGGACTGTCGGGCAAACACGCAGTTCATTATTGCCCGGATTAGCGGAAGGGTTAGCTTATTGAGCGGGCAAGATCCGGGCAAGGATATTAGGGGCATTTCTTTAGGTGGAAGTTTTGTTATTTACTTTTGTTGATACTGGTATTAACGTTGACTTTAGTAAATTAAGTAAGTTATTATGGTCAGTTTCGTTCTTCTTCTCTGATCATAATATTATCTTTATGACTAACAACTAGGTACTCGTATTTCAGAAAAAAAAACTTATTTTGGTCCTGAACACCTGTTTATTAAGACTATTTGAACTGCAATGCTGTGAGCTTTTAACAGAGAAATCTAGTCTGCAATATCTTTAAGTGTTTGATAGAAGCATCTAGTTTCAAAAGAGGACTTTTTCCGGAGGAATCTTCACATTTTTCTTTTTACAAATCTACGGAAAATTCTTCCCAAAACACAAACAATAATGTCTACTACAACCTATAAAATAGCAGTAGGAAGAAGCCCGTGTGTCGCGCAGTACAATTGCCTTTATTTATTGTTATTTTTCTATTTCGCCGGCAGATGTGCCGCGCTATGATTTACGGCCATCTTGTATTAAGGAACGGACGTGAATTATAACGCCAACTTGCTGGTCAGGGGAAACTTGTTTTCTATATTTTACAGTGTGAAAAGTGTATTTTTCGAAGGATTTATTATCGGAGAGAGAGAGAAATCACCCCATGGGTTGTGAATGTTTTAAGTTTTCTGGAAGGGTTTATTGAAAAAGGTTTTTATTTCTAAATTATGTGTGGAAAACTCTTTGACAAAAACAATGAGATAGGTGTGCGTCAAAGCAGCAATTTGAAGAAATTAATTGAACATCTAGTTAGAGTGGCAATCTCAAAATACGTGAGATGAGGTCTTGCAAGAGAATTCATTTCGAATTAAATATTTTTTCGAATCAGCAGAGACAGTTACGACTAGTCTACGACCCATAATTACCCTCCATTTCGAATAAACTGTGATTTACTGTCAATTGAACAAGTGCCAATCAGAATTCATACTTTATTTATCGCCCACACAAAACCAATACTACCTCATAAAACATTAATATCGAGCGAAAACCAGTTAAAATCACACGTCTGTTCGCCGCGAGATCCAACGCCCTTATGGCAATAAATCAACCGTGCTGCCACCAAACGGCAATATGGGGAACGAAACATGTGTTTACACCGAAGTTAATTTGTCGAATTTATCTGCCTTGTCTTGTGTTCGTATTGAGAAATATTGCCTTGTGTTGTGTTTTGTTTCTTACGGTTTCGATTAGATGTTGTATGATGTATGAGAGTTTAGAAGGAGATCATTATATCAAGATTTAAAAATCACAATTATTTTTAGGTTTCCGTACCCAAAGGGTCCAAACGGAGCCCTATTGTTGTCACTCACGTGTCCGTCTGTCCGTCCGTCGTCTGTCACAAAATTTTGTTACAAAGAATTTTTTAACTTCCCATTGACCTATGAACTTGAAATTTGGTGATAATGTTTATTATTACGTATACTTTACTAACAAGTACCAATATTTGGTGCGGAACCCTTAATGTGCGAAATCCGACACGCACTTGGCCAGTTTTTTATTTTTTGTGTTATTCTCAGCAAACCGTTTCATGTGATACCCTTATCATGGAAATGCATATAAAATATCTAATCCGCCATATTGGATTTAGAATGACGTCACTTAGTAACCATGCATTGTCATCGAAACTAAACATGTACCTACGAAAAATTTCAGTTTAATCGGAAACCGGGAAGTGGGTTAAATTTAACTTCTAAGATTTTCTCACAGACAAGTGACGCTAATAAAGGTGTGTTAAAAATAACCTGCAGAGCGGGTGAAGGGTTTTTTTTTTTTTTTTGGGGGTTGGGAAATCATCCTATGACTTCTTCCGCTCTAGGGTGGAGCGGAAGGGCGTGTCAGACTCTTACTGACTAAAACCCACCCCTGTTCCTCCTTGCCTTGAGTGCCCGGGGGCGAGGTAACTCTTTCGAATTTATCCTCCACCCCCGGGCAGGCATCAGCCGTGGCAGGCCCCGTCCTTTGCTGACAACTCTTTGAGGCGCGCGTGGAACACTACGCGCCATCGACTCTCGGGCCTGGTGCTGATCGGACGGCGAGTTACCCACTACTCGCCGTCCGCAGGCCCGGAAAGGGTTAAATTTTATTTTAGAATGCAGGTAAGTAATTAATTAAATTTCTATCCTATCTTGGAAAGGAAGTTTACTGAGAGAGAAAAAAAACCGGCAAAGAGCGAGTCAGACTCGCGCGCAAAGGGTTCCGAACAAATCATATTTTTTTTGGTTTTTTTAAAACTGCCACCTCTATGTTATACTGCCTCCGATAGGTTTTCCTGTAATGTTTAAGTAAAGAACTACTTTCCGTATTTTTTTCAAAATTTTAGGCCTAGTGGTTTCGAGGATAAGGGGGGCAGGAATGGTCATTTTTCATCTGTTTTCTTAAATAACTTTAAAACTATATATTTTCAAATTATAAAAGAAATACATTCCTTTCATTTGTACGGCACATTTTCAAAAACTTTGTTTTTAAGTTTTTAGATTTTCACCCCAAAAGTGACCATCATATTCCAAACTAATTTATTTAGGGTACACGTTCGTGTTTGGGTCACAGATGTGTGTACCAAATTTCATCTCTTACCTCTGTCCAGGAGTTTCGGAGCAAATTGGCTGTGACAGACGGATGAACAGACAGACACACGAGTGATCCTATAAGGGTTCCGTTTTTTCATTCGGACTTTCGGAACCCTAATATTAATATAATAATATATCTAATAATGAAATTATTTAAAAACAAAGTAGACGTATGACGACGCTGACGTTCATCAAATAATCCTATATGTCAAATTTTCATTTTCTGAAAGATTCTGAGCCTTAAAACAACAGCCTTTCAAAAGTTATTAGCATAATGTTGTTAGAACCGTTTAGTTTATATAATAGGTTTTTAGTGCCCAATTTTTCAGTTTTAATTTTTTTAACCGTCTTCGCAAAAAGGAGGCGGTTCTATATTCGACTGAATGTTTTTTTTATTTGAAAACTTATAAATTAATACCGGGCACAGATTCGCACGGGTGAAACATTTTTTATTTGATTTCCCTAAATTTTAATTTTATACAAATCTTGTTCTGACTTATAAGAACACATCAAAAGAAGAATTAGCCAAATAGAACTAGCCAAAGAATTAGTCAAATTGATTTTTATTACGATAATCAAATATGTATAAATAATCTGCATCATTTCAGCCGAAAGACGTCCACTGCTGGACATAGGCCTCCCCCAAGTGTCGCCACAATAACCGGTCCTGTACGACTCGCATCCATCGGCTACCCGCGACCCTCACCAGGTCATCGGTCCACCTTGTTGAAGGCCTTCCAACGCTGCGTCTTCCGGTACGCGGTCGCCACTCTAGAACTTTACGACCCCATCGACCGTCTGTTCTGTTAAATAATATCATCATCATTCTCCTGCCCTTATCCCAATTTATTTGGGGTCGGCGCAACATGTCTTTTTCTTCCATACTCCTCTATTAGTCGTCATTTCTGTAGTCACCCCCTTTTTACCCATATCCTCTTTCACACAGTCCAACCATCGTTTCTTTGGCCTTCCCCTACTCTTATAGCCATCCACATCCATACACAAGACTTTCCTCACGACATTTTCCTCATTCCTCCGCATCACATGCCCATACCACGACAACCGATTTCCACACAATTTTTCAGTCAGCGGTGCCACTTTCAGACTTCCTCTTATATACTCATTCCTAATTCTATTCATGCGCGTAACACCACACATCGCTCTTAGCATTCTCATCTCAGCTACATGCAATTGCTTTTCATTCATCCCTTTTGTGGCCCAACATTCTGAACCATACAAGACAGTTCTGTTAAATAATATAACTAATGAAATACCCACCTTATAAATCTCAGCTCAATAATTTGACAAGCCTATCCGGTCAGTAAATGCCTATCACTCAATTAAATCGTCATCAAATTCACTAAATTGGCATCAAATTGACATCGCTGACATTTTGTGTCAACCGAATAAATTAGAATGTCAGATGTGGATAATTGCAGAAATTGGTGGGTTATTTGTATGTTTTATGTTTAGGTATTTATCTGGGCAGAAAAATTCATGGTATGTAGGTATACTACTTATATTCTGTAGAATTTTCTTTGTAGCGTTGGTATCTGCCAAATCTGATGAACTGAAGCCATTTTTGGCATAAGTACCACTTCTTTTATTTTACCTTTTAATAATATGTTTTTTTTTGTGTTATTGTTATATCTTGAACTCACATTTATTTCCCTTATGTAACTAATAAGCTGCAATTTTATTGGCATAGCAATATACCTACTTATTATGCTGCGCCCACCTATTACATAATTTATTACAATACAAATGAAAAGGCTACAGTATTACAAAATGCGTCACACAAAAAATCCTTTGAATAAAAATCATCAAAAACAATGGGCACTAAAAGAACTACCTATAGGTAGGTACGTCATCTTCAACTCCGAATCAAAGAGACAAACCCACCGAATTTCCAAATTCAAACCGCAAGACACAGTGGTAACACCAATTAAACGGGCCAGACAAAATCGTCAAACGAACCCCAGAACAAAATTTGAATACACAAGTCACGTTCACCAAATAAGCAGCACTAACAAGCGGTATATCGCTTGCACTGATTGTTAATTGATTAGATTAAAAATTTTGTCCCAATTCAGCGCGTATTGTTACATTGGGGGACTGCCCTAACGAATTAATTAGTTATTTTTAATGGTAAAGGTGTATTTTACAATTTAGATGTTGACAGATGGATTATTGGATAAGCCTGTTGGTTTCTTTGTGCAGTAAGACTTGATCTTGTTACGTGACTGTGGGGTATGTTTGATGGTACGGATTGTGTGAGGTGGAAAATTTGATTAAACTGAAAGTGTAATTAAACCCTCTGTATGGAAGAAATAAATGTAAAACAAGGTATCATATTTTAGTTACAGAATTTTATATTACGTTAGGACAGCTACGATTATTTAGGGACAAGCCCGCCACACTATTCCCAACCAATTTAACTCTATAAAGCCAGAACTAATAATGGCAACCACCAGAAAAACGCCCGGGTAATGAAGTTCGACGAGTCCCGGAGAAAAGATTAAACTATCTTGGATCCCGCAACTATATTAATCAGCAAGGTACTGTTATCTTTGAAGAGAATTTATTTTCTTGGTATTTAATAAAGTATATATATAAATAAAATAAGTTTTTATTTGAAATCATAATAAATAATATTAACTAACAATATAAGAGTAACTACTCTCCATGCTGTAAAACTTTCTTAACACGTTGACTGCCAGAAAAACAGACACAATTAAAAATCTATTGTTTGGGGGTCACCATGTGTCCCCCATGGCGGTCAATGTATTAATATAGAAGATGCAGATTCTAATAATAGCTTAGCTTTATTAGATATAGAGAGGCAATTGAGAGGCGCGCTAAGAGGATCATCGGTAATGATAAGCTCGTCGAGTCAAAGCTCCAAAGTCTTGAGCATCGACGCCGAGTTGCTAGCCTGTTGGTTTTCTATCGGTTGCATTTTGGCAAGTGTGCAACGGAATTGTATAATTTAATTCCGCCAAGCCCGTTCCATCATCAGACCACAAGACGTACGGCGATGCGCCACCGGTACATGGTGGACACCCACACGCACAAAACGTTTTGAGAACACATTCATTGTGCGTACAACTAGGGAGTGGAATTCCCTGCCGGAGTCTGTTTCCTGATAACTACAACCTGGGAGTCTTTAAGTCAAGAGTGAATAGGTTATTTCTAGGCAAGCGTGCTTCATCTTTGACCACATCATCGCTTACCATCAGGTGACATTGTGGTCATACGTGAGCCTATGATTGATAAAAAAAAATAGACAAACTTTAAACTAAAAATAATCTGTCTCAATACTCTTGAGACAGATTATTCACTAATACACCTCATTTTATAAAACTCCAACTTAATATATTAAATCGCCCCCATAAGACAAAACACGTAAGTGATGTATGTAGGCAATAAATTGTGATAATTCAGATGCAACACATGAGGCAAAACGCAAGGAAAAACGACAAATTTTTACGACGCGAAGTATATTTTCCTAAATTCCCTTCCAAATCTTTATTGCGTACACGAGTGTATTCAAACTACAAAATTTCATCCTGCAATAGCATTTTGTAAGACAATTTTGACACCCCTAAACAGTCGTGTTTTATTGTCTTGAATATTTTTATTTGAATACGCTGTACCAACCTTCAAAATTGAGTTAAAATGACAGTGGCATACGTAGTGATTCGCCCCGTGGTCGCATTAAGAGCATTAGGGGCCAAAATTGGATTTGACGAGGGCGTTTTATTGGTACACTTGTTACGAATTTAGGAACACTGTGCGTTAAAGAAGCTCTTTGTCAATGTTACGGTATGTGATTGGGTTCATATTGGAAAATTTTTGGTTTCCAATAAGTTGAATTTTGTGTCCCTCTGTTTGGGTCTGTTTATAATATTTTCAATGTTTTCACCACATGTAACTTGCATTTTTAAACATCAAAAGTTACTGATGTGTCAAAAGTTACCTACTGATCTGGTATTCAGAACTGTTCTGCTTCTGAATCTTAAGTTGGCCTATAACTTAACATTGCCTGTATTTAGTTTAGGTTGGGCGGATGTATACATAAAAGTTCAATTTCATTTCACTTTTTCCTTTTTTTTTCTCAGCTTTTTTCTTAATTATTATATTGCTAAGATGAATCTATATGGTGGGCCGATGACCCGGTGAGGGTCGTGGGAATCCGATGGATGCGAGACGCATAGGACTGGTCGTTGTAGCAACACCAGTGGACGTCTTTCAATTAATTAATTAAAAAAAAGAATTGATGATGATGATGATGAACTGTGTTTTTGAGTTCAATTGGCATATTACCATAAATATAACCATAAATATAAAATCATTGCACGCAGGGATTACTAGCTCACTTCTATTTCTAAGAAGATATTCTAATGTGACCCTTGCATATTTTAATATTATTGTCTTAATATTAACTTGTTAATTACTTACTGACATATCAGTAACTGATGTCAGGATATGCGCAATTCTTGGAAAAAGATTTACATGATCATGATTTTGTTTGGACATTAGATCTAATAAAAACAAATGACACCAAATACTGATTAAGTAGTACAGATAGTAGAGATTCAAGGCAAACCGCAAACTTACTTAAATATTTATTTCTCATCTTTAATATTATTAATGTTATTTACTTGTAAGAAGAATATATTAAATTGTTGGCAACTGTATTACACTATAAATAATTAATATTGTTTGTGGTCCTGGTCTGCGCCCCTCCAGGGTCTGTGCCCTATGTCTGGGCACCGCTTGTACCGCCCTAGTTACGGCACTGTCCTGAGGTATTCTTAAGTTGACATATTATGTTTTTTATTAACACCCAGAGAAATTAGGTTGTTTAACGCAAATCGATGCTAGTAATCCTCTACATGGAAGAATTATTATTAGTGTTATTATTTGTATCATTCTGTTAATGCTAGCTAACCAGTTACACATTGAACAGAAGTTGTCGATAAAACTTAATAAATTAGTGCTTTAAAGATTGCAAAAAAAAAAATCAAAACCATCCTGCGTTTTATAACTTTCACACATTGATCAAACTACGAAAGCCACACTAAATAAAAAAATCAATTCCTTTCAAAACCAAATAAAAAGCACGTGTCATCCCACATTTTCAATCAGCCACATGTGCAAGTTAGATCACTAAAACAAATGTTTGTATTTTTTACCAGACTGCGCATAGGAAGCATTTATTTGACAGATCGCGGTGAATCAGTGTCCCTAGGCGCATTTATTTGTGAATACACCTCGCTACACATTGTTTTGATTTACGCGTAGTGGCGTTTTTTTTGGCCAAATAGATTTAGTTTTGACACACTGTGCGAGTTTTGGGTAAAATGTTTTTTTATGGAGAAATGTTCAAGCGTTTAGTAAAGATTTAAGGTTAGTAATAGCGTTTTTTTTTTGGCCAATTAAATTTAGTTTTGACACACTGGTTTTATGTAATTTTTAAGATTAGTCATTGATTTTTTCAATCTAAACTATTATTTGTTTGTTAGTATGCTTGTAAAACTTAATCGCAAAACGCAAAACGCATCGATCCTGACCCAGCTCCGAATAAAGACTCGCTTGCCCACCATATGCCAGCAACGCATTCTTTCATATTTTGGCCACACGATGCGCAGAGGTGACGAAAATCTGGAGAAGTTGATTGTGGTTGGGAACACCAAAGGCAAAAGATCGTGCAGCCGGTCACCAACAAGATGGACCGATCAAATTAAAGACTCGTTCTCCTCCAATTTCTATACGGTCGTAAAAGACGTGCTGGACAGAAACCAGTGGAGGCATATCATCCGCTCCAGATGCAACCCTGATGCTGACCACGATCCTCAGACATGAGGGACTGACCACAGAGAGAAAGATGCTTGTAAAAATAACTAAACACTAGAAGTAGGTTCTAATATTGATCCCATGATGAAAATTCTTTTACTGGCAGAAATGAACACCATCGAACACCACTTTTATCAAAAAAAAAATGCAGTTTCTGTGGGATAGGTATGTTATGAGAACGCTGCCACGTGAGAAAGAGTAGGTAATATGTACTTACATTGGTAAAAAATACATTTTGAATGGTTTTTAGGGTTCCGAACCCAAAGGGTAAAACGGGACCCTATTACTAAGACTCAGCTGTCCTTCCGTCTGTCTGTCCGTCCGTCACCAGGCTGTATCTCATGAACCGTGATAGTTAGATACTTGAAATTTTCACAGATGATGTATTTCTGTTGCCGCTATAACAACAAATACTAAAAAACAGAATAAAATAAATATTTAAGGGGGAGCCCCCATATATATTCTATGCAACAAACGTGATTTTTTTTTCCGTTTTTATAGATAATGGTACGGAACCCTTCGTGCGCGAGTCCGACTCGCACTTGGCCGGTTTTTTTTATTATAAAATACCGCCTTTTTTTTCTGTAGCACACCAATTTCATTCTATTTAAATGTTACCAGTTCAAAAAATCTCAACTAAAATCTTAAACCTACATAAAATAACAAAGCACGGTAAACACTACATAAAACGAAGTTACCTCACTAATAACCACCAATCACCGAGACTATTCTGCTAACAGTACCCAACCTACCTACCACTTGTTTTACTGGCAGTACAAGGGGCGCGGTAACGTGGTTAGCCAGACAATGACTTGACGAAGGCAAATCTGATTTGGGAACCCTCCAACGTTATTTTAAAGCTAGTCAGTCATTTTGCATAGCAGAGGGTTGTACAATTGGATATTTACTGTATAAGTTTAGAGAAATAAACTTAAATGTGAATGGTAAAGGATTATGGTTTATTTAAGGTGGCTGGGTGTGGTTTAATGTGGGTAATTCGTCTTTTGAAGATTGGTTTTACAAGATTTTATTTATCTTCGTATCGTATGAAAGTTGTCCACTTCAAATTGAGCAAACTCTTTTTCGGTTGGTTTCCGATAATGCTGAAATTTTGCATACTTATATAAGTTCAGTGATAATGTAATATTGACACCATCGAGCTGATCAGATGATGGCGTCGGGATGTAGTGACTGGAAGTCCCTAATGCCAAGTGGTAGGACAGTTAAGTTTGAGCTTGCATGTTTCTGTTATCAAGAGTACTTTCCAATACACATAATGACGAGGGTCGAAACTTTGTGTTCTTAAATGTTAATTTTGTATAAATTATAGACCCTATTACATTTATTACGAGTTGTGGTGGCCCTGTGATATTGGCCGCGACTTACAAGCTGTAGGTCGTGAGTTCAAACCCAGGCAGGTGCTTTATTTTGTGTAAATTATTTCATCACCACTGCTCTCGAAACGGTGAAGGAAAACATCTTGAGGAAACCGGCATGTCCTAGAACCAAAAAAAAAAATCGAAGACATATGACATCCACCAATCCGCATTGGGCCCGCGTGGTGGATTATGGCCCACACCCTCTCACAGAGAGGAGGCACATGCCCCAGCAGTGGGGACATTAAAAAGGCTAATGATGATGATGATAGACCCTATTAATATATTGTGGAGTTAAGTCTGTACTTTATTCTGAGGCACCTGTACAAAAGCATTATCCTCCTTTTGGGGTAGTCGGATAAAAATAACTGACCAGTCCTATTTAAGAAAAAAAACAGACTGACAGACGAACAACGAACTGATATGGGTATTTACAGAACCCTAAAAATGGCGAAAGATATTGGGCGTTATATAATTTTACCAATCAACCATCAAACCAAGAGAAAATATACAGTTTCAGCATCATTTAAAGAACCTATTTCTTAACTTTACTTCTAGACAAGTGTGTTCTATTGTCGACCAAATCATCGCTTACCATCAGGTGAGATATTGGCCATACGCAAGCCTATGAATGATAAAAACTACTCACGTTGTTTTTAGAAAGGGGCATAGAGGACCACTAAATTTATTAACTACTTACATGCAAAGAGCGTGTCGGTGTGATGCTGATGACTCAAAGCCTTCAAAAACTAAGCAATACCGGATGTTTTTCACCGCTCGGCTCATTGGATCCGCATACGTATTGATTAATTCATAATATTAAAGAGAAGAAAGTTGCAACTTTAATTGGCAATGGACGATAGAAAATCCGGGAGTGTAGACACAAATGTGTCAGTAACTTGAAATATACCTATCCGCCATAAATGAATGAACTTAACATTGCAAGAACTTTGATTTTGAATTGAGAAACGAGTCAAGAGGATCATCGGCAATGATAGGCTCGTCGAGTCGAAGCTCCAAAGTTTTGAGCAAAGACGCCGAGTTGCTAGCCTGTCGGTTTTCTATCGGATACATTTTGGGGAGTGTGCGACAGAATTGCATAATTTAATTCCACCAAGCCCGTTCCATCAGCGGACCACAAGACGTACCTACGGCGCTGCGCCACCGGTACATGTTGAACATCCCATCCACACGCATAAAACGTTTAGAGAACACATTCATTGTGCGTACAGTTAGGGAGTGGAATTCCCTGCCGGAGTCTGTGTTTCCTAATAGCTACAACCTGGAAGTCTTTAAGTCAAGAGTGAATAGGTTACTTCTAGGCAAGCGTGCTCCATCTTCGACCACATCATCGCTTACCATCAGGTGAGATAGTGGTCAAACGCTTGCCTAACAACAATAAAAAAAGGAACTTTTATCATGATACCTTTTCTTATGTCCTTGTTATAAGAAAAGGTAAAAGGACTATAGTTTGGCCGACTAGCCCACTGGTCGTTTGGTAAAAGGCTGACTAGCCGCCGATTAGTCGAATCGAAGACTAATATATATATATAAGTGAGTTGTCTGATGGAGGATAAGCCTGGTGATCTGTAATACAGGTTTTACCTACAACAGACACCAGTCTCTAGTGTTTTACAATGACTTTGTACTGTGATTGTGAATATGAGAAAATAAAGAATATTATTATTATATAAATATGGCCGGATAGTCGGCTTTCTTGGCTAATCGGCCACTAGTCGGTACATCTCTAATTAAGGTGAGATGGTAGTCAAACGCGAGCCTATAAATAGTAAAAAAATAATGAAGGAATTTAATTTCAATCACTTTATTTAATACAAATAAGTATGAATAAAGTAATTGCACGAATAGTCGGTGTTTTTTGCCGACTAGTCGCCGACTATAAATATCACCGTACAGTCGGCTTTCCTGACTAGTCGGCCTCTAGTAAGTGCATCTCTAAAAAGGACCTATCCTTGCCATGGTTGACAAATTTTATAACTAGAAGCTTCTAGACAAGCGTGGTCCATCGTCGGCCACATGCGGCGTCCCGTTTCGTCTATGGCGTGTAGTGATGTGCCACACCTTATACATGTATTGTCTATGGTTGTCTTTGGTGTGACCATAAATGAAATCACTAAGCAATTTAGTTTAGTTTTTTTTGTATTTTTGCTTGGATACTAGACTTTTATATTTTTTCTTTCTTTCAGATCATAGCTTACCAACAGGTGAGATCGTGGTCAAGCGTGACCCTATAAAAGTGAATAAAATAAGCTAGTTTCCAGTAAAAAGATTGAGCACACATAAACGGACCCAAGACAAAGAAACAAAAAAAATTACATTATCCATACCTTTAAGCGCCTTACTCGACGGCGGCGGATCTCGGCTCCACGGCGGATCCCCATGCCCGGAGAAGTCCCTTAACTTGAGGTAGCTAATAGTCAGCCTTATGATGGAAGCCTTGTCCAGCTGGCTGGTGATGGCCGCTGGCAGGGGCAGCATCTTCGCGAGCTCGTAGAACTCGTAGTTCTCCTTGCCTCTTCTGGAACGAGCAGCATCTCTACTTTTCTCTTTTCGAAGCTCGAGGATGCTGTAAAGAAAGACGACTGTTAGATTGGTGATAGTTACAGGTGTGTGAGTTGGGTCGCGGGAGTGAATGAAAACTTTGGGGCCCTGGAACCCAAAGGGTAATTCAAGGAATACGGGTTGGTTTTAGTCAGTAAGAGTGGACTCTTTCTGACTTAGCCGCATATGGCTCTACTACCCGCCAAGAGGCGCCCTCATTAAATAAAAAATCGTAGCATAGCATAGAAAATAAATATTAAAGAATCCTACATTGCGTTTGTTACAAAGAGGATAAAGTATTTTTACGTTGTTAAAACAGGACTCAAAATGTTTTGTATCCAATGTAGTAAGCAAAAGTGTCAAAAACGGCCGTTCTTGGTCCTCTTTGTGGTGTGCGCAACTTGCAAAATTTTTTAGGGTTCCGTACCCGGTCTGGTTTTTGATCTCAGTAAGAGATTCTTAGACGTAAAGCTTTATTGCGTCTGTACCTAGATCCTGGATATATGATTATGGTAAGACATCAAGAAACCGTTTTAGATTCTGTATGTAGATATTGGTGCCGATTCTCTTGTTCAATAACTTAACTAAAATTAGAGAATTGGTTTTTTTTTTATTGTTGATAGGCACGCGTTTGACCACTATCTCACCTGATGGTAAGCGATGATGTGGTCGAAGATGCAGCACGCTTGCCTAGAAGTAACCTATTCACTCTTGACTTAAAGACTCCCAGGTTGTTTTACTAAAAGGCAGTACTAGAAAAGGACGGCTATAGCTATGAACTAAGTAAGAGATGTTAAAACTAGTTTACGCCTTGCACTTCACCGTGTTTTTAATCGACATGTTCACGTGTACCCTTAAATTGTGTGGATATATTAGTTTAACTATTTGACAGCTCTAATTTACGTCCGTCTCTTTCTTGTTTTATTGGAGAGAAAAAGATAGGAATAGCCTAAATTAAGTTTAATTTGTGTACAACAGAATCCGCACCAAACCTATTTGCGTTGTATTCATAGGATTGTATAATGTCTCTAAACAGATATTAGAAAAATAACCAAATTCATGTGCAGATTACCTAACGTTTTGTTTCAGGAGTTTTTAGGATTTCCAATCAGTGTACCTGTTGTATTCTCACACGAAATTGTTCACAATAAGTAAAAAGAACAGGTTCCTATGTTCATATTTCATAAAAGAACATGAGTTGTTTTTTAGACTTCCGTACCCGAAGGGTCCAAACGGAACCCTATTGCTGTCCGTCATCTGTCACAAAATTTTGGTCCAAAGATTTTTTTTACTTCCAATGGACTTGAAATTTGGTGACAATGTTTGTTATTTCGTATATTTTACTAACAAATACCAATATATTGACAAATCAGATTTTTTCTTTGAAATTCCCTAATTTGGTACGGAACCCTAAATTTGCGAAGTCCAACACGCACGTGGCCGGTTTTTTTTATGAACGCCTATGCCGTTTTCAGTTTATTTTCAGAGATGAATTTCTTTTAACCTTTCCTGAAACGTTGTATATGTAACAGGTTACCATTCCATAATCAAACATGTTTTCCTCCGAAGAACTGACTTGTATCCTTCAAAACATACCCAACAAAATAATAAGGAAAATTCCGCCCAAATATCTTGCCCAGCGGTGGGTGTGGTCCCGTACACTCCCACTTGCCCGCCCAAAGGCGGAGTTACTAATGAACGCCTCATATTTATACATTTATAAACCTGACATTTGCATTTAAGTTAGAAAAGATGTTTTTGTATAATTAAATTTTAATTTACATGTTTTTGTACAAAATTTTAATATAAAACTTGGTAATAAAGTTGGGTTTTTTGGTAACAGGTTTTGTAATGAAGTTATGTTAATTCAAGATCTAAAGAGTAGGTATTAAAATAAACAGGTACATTTACATACTAGGCAGATATAGGTATGGCTTCTGCCCAGGGGTCGTGGATACCCGGGTCTGCGGACAGCGAGTAGTGGGTAACTCGCCGTCCGAGAGTCGACGGCGCGTAGTGTTCCACGCGCGCCTCAATGAGTTGTCAGCAACACATGACGGGGCCGGTCATGGCCGATCCCTGCCCAGGGGTTGTAGATAAATTCGAAACTGAGTTACCCTGGGCATTCAGGGCAGGGAAGGAACAGGGGTGCATTTTAGTAAGTAAGAGTCTGACACGCCCTAGCTCCACCTAGAGCGGGAAAAGTCATAGGATGATTACCCACACCCACAAAAAAAAATGAATATGGCTTAAGTTAAAATGTATATGGCTTAAGATGAAATGTATATGGCTTAAGATAAAATTTGTATGGCTTAAGATAAAATAATCCTTGCGACCGAATTTCAATCACGGTGGCCAATCTCAACGGATATTAGCCAAGTACACAGGAGATATTATAGTGCACAAGCGTGTGCGCAGACACAGGTGCACTCTCTGTTCCTTTACTCTCATAGTCCTCAGGGACGGCAATCCGACACGACCGGGGAGAGATCAGGCGCAGGACCAACGGGTTTACGTGATTTCCAAGTCACCCCCGTGTCACACCACCAACTTCCAAAGTCCGGGCTGCTACAGAGTAATTCCTAATGGGAAAACCCAATAGCACTTTTTGCCCGACCCGGGAACCTCACGCTCAGTAGTCACGTTTGCGAGCACTACACCAACGAGGCAGGACCAAGGCTTCAGATTGAGGTAGGATGACAGCATTGGAGTCCTTCTCAAAGTGACTATGACAACTTCACAACCGCTGGGTTTCCCTAACGAACACTTACCCGTAAGTTAACAGTGGTGCCGATTCTCTTAGTCAATAACTAGACTAAAATTAGAGAATCGCTATCTTTTACTAAAAGGCAGTGCGAGAAAAGGACGGCTATAGATATGAACTAAGTTAGAGATGTCAAACTAGTTTACGCCTTGCGTTTTACCGTGATATTAGTCGACATATTTTTACGTGTACCCTTAATTTGTATGGAAATATTAGTAGTTGACCTAATATTTCCATACAATTAGGGTACACGTAAAAACATGTCGACTAATAACACGGTAAAACGCAATTTGACAGCTCTAATTTACTTCTGTCTCTTTCTTGTTTTATTAGAGAGAAAATGATAGCAATAGCCTAAATTAAGTTTAGTTTGTGCATAACATACTCGTAATCTACACCAGTGGCTGGTCATTTTAATCTATCTTAATTGACGATTTAATTTTTCAATTACGTTTATGCTTATCTTATTTTCCGCGTATATTTACTACTACCGATCCACCCCGGCCCCGCACGAGTGCAAATTATATTTATTTATATACAGTGTGAGTCTTTATAATGTGCACATATCGAAATGAGGGAATGTATGCTTAATTTTACCGACGGAAAAAAAATTTAAAAAAATTAAAAAAAAAATATATATTAAAAAACAAACGAAAAGAAAACGGTGTAACTTTATAACTAAATGATCTATCGCGATGAAACAAACACCATAATGATTGGAAGTAATTAGGGGTCCGAAGTGTGTGTGTGTGTAGTGGAAATGTAAATTGTGAGAAAAGACTACCCTCAATTGAAAATAAACGTGTTTTTTTTTAGCAAAAATCTGTTTTTTTTTTAATAATTTAAAAAAATAGAAAATTATTTAGATTTTATTTTTATTTTTTCCGTGTATAAAATGAAGCATAGATACCCTCATTTCGATATATGCACATTATAAAGAATCACACTGTAGATTATAATCTAATTCAAGAAATAAAAACAACTATTCCAAAGGTGGTCTAGGTGGTCGAAATTGTATACACAATCTTTTCTCGTTTATCGTTCTTTCTAATAAAAACCGCATCAAAATTATGCGTAGTTTAGTAGAGTTAGCAGAGAAACAGACAGACGCGGAAGCGACTTTGTTTTATACTTTGTAGAGGTTTTTAAATCAACTCGAAAAAGCAGCACTTCAGTAAAAGATGAGATAACTTTCAACATTTTCCTAAAAACCCGACCCATAATGAAACATTAAGCTGGGTCCACATCAGCGGAAACTTTACAACCGGGTCTAAAACCGAAGAGGTGCGAACTAAGCGAAGTGTCCGTTTTACGATCGAGCCCGATTACCGAGCGTCCCGTGAGACCTTGCCTTTATCGTCACCTGAGTAAGACCATTTGGAAATTGGCGCTTTTTTACGATTTTTTTAAAGGTTTTTCTATTCTTTGTTTGGAGAGAGATAGTCTGGGTCTGAGGTGGATGTCCTGGAATGGTCGTCTGCAATGAGGTTGATCACCTGCTTTTATTTTAGAATGCAACTTTTTAAACTTCGACTCATTTTTTTCGTGTATAGGACAAAAGGAAAAGACGAACGAAACAATTGAGTATGATGAGAGGT
The DNA here is from genome assembly GCA_951329385.1 of Polia nebulosa. NCBI lineage: Eukaryota > Metazoa > Arthropoda > Insecta > Lepidoptera > Noctuidae > Polia > Polia nebulosa. The sequence continues at coordinate 7,438,877 of OX589609.1, forward strand.
CCCTGCAATTTGACTATTTTATTTTAGTTAGATCAGAATAATAACCAGTAATATAGTTACTAGAAAATTTAGCAAAATTTTTACTGAGTAGGTGCTAAATCTAGTCTTAATTATTTTATCATCCGCTACTGTTTTAAAAGGTAAACAGTTAAAATCAATGTGGGATTGCCGGAACAATCAAGAAAAATAATCATAGATACTTTTGCTTTACAAAAAGAACTTTACCCAATCAAGATTAAAATAACTATACTAAGGTATTTTAAAACGTAACTTTAAACCCTTATCTTAAATAACTACCCCTATGGGAGTAATAGCATTTAAAAATATAAAGAAATGTGAAACAACCCCTTCGTAAATCTGATTTTCCGATAAACGATAGTAAACTGTTTCAAGTAAAGGCCGAGTTTACATGGGGCTGGTCAGTTTTAGTGAAAATATTTTACAAGAATGATAGAATCTTATATTTATTTATAAGAAGTACAGTTACAGAATACAGACCAAGTTGTAATCAGGATTACTTTTACATGATAACATTTTTAAATCTGCACTCCAATTACTACTATACACAGCATTCAGGATTTATACAGCTTTAAAGATGCAAGTGAAGGCTACAAAAAATTTAAAAAATAAAATTAATTTAAAAAAGACAAGATATATGTATATACAGGGTGTGACGGAAAGGTGTGGTCATATTTTAAGGAGTTCATCTGTCCATCGATATTAACATCTTTCTTCAAGAAAATTTGAGGGCATTCTCAAAAAACATTTTTGTCTCCCATACAAATATTGATCAGCTGATGATAACTTTGTATGGAAAGACCATTTTATTTTGTGGAATTTTCAATTTTTTCTTAGAGAAAGTTGTGCATTTCCATTGGCAGAACCGGTTCTTAAAATTGACCACACATTTCCGTTACACCCTGTACAGAGTAATTCCTGTCTCTTAAGATACAGGACACCCTAGTTTAAGAGACAGAGTTTAATCTATTGTGTTCAGATTTCTGCAGCATCCAAATAAATGTTTAATGTAAATGTTCGCTACAATAAATCCAAACATTGTAAACTTGAAGTACAATTATCTGTATTTTTGGGAAATAAAGATATTTTATTTATTATTGTTATTATTTATTTATTCCTAGTAGAAAAACCCAATAGCACTTTTTTCTCGACCAGGGAATCGGACCCAGGATCTCACGCTCCGCAGTAGCGCTTGCGACCACGAAATAAACAAGGCAGTTCAGCACCAGGATAACAACACGCCCGGAATTCCAAAGATGGTGTGACACTCTGCCTCACACTCTGCTTCGGAAAGCACGTAAAGCCGTTGATCCTGCGCCTGATCTCTCTCGGTCGTGTCGGATTGCCGTCCCATCGGACTATGAGGGTAAAGGAACAGAGAGTGCACCTGTGCTTGCGCACACGCTTGTGTAATAAAATATCACCTACGACTTAGCTAATCTCCGTTGAGATTGCCCACCGTGTTCGAAAGTCAGTGGGGAGGATTAAAATCTAATATAGTAAAATTGAGAATCTAAGGCAGTTGTTCCACCGCCAGCGAGTAAGCGACTAACTCTCGACTATTGTGATGCTCAAGAAACGTACAATAGATATACATTCCGTGTAAACAAAAGAGATGCATATATTAACAGTTGATCGCTGACTGTTCATACCGCCGGCGAGGAATCGCTCCACAAGTTTGTCGCTGAGTGACCTGTCGCTCAGCGATGTTCGCTTGGCGGTCAGAATTCACGCCGAGAGACCAACCTGAGCGAGTCATGCGAGTAATCGCCTGTTGCACTCGAATACTCGCTTAAAGCCCAGTGACATGACTATCAGAACTACCACTGGCTACTCGCTGCTCGCCGACTCGTTTTTGTTTTGAAGCTCTACTCGCTACTCGCTCATCGCCGGCGGTGGGATAAGTGCCTAATATGATATTTTCTATGTTTTTAACGCTTTTAATAAGTCAAACATTTAATGAAGAAAACTCTACCTGTTTTGATAAATAGTATTATTAGGCTTTAGTGTGCTTGGTTAAATTCCTGACGCATTTAAATTTGATTGTGTATCCACCTGTTAATACCTATTGTTGACGATATTGAACGTTCAAAAAGTTTGTCTAGACAATTCGCCATTGTCGTACAACTGATGTAGCAAACAATAAGTTGATATGCAAAAATGTGGTCAATTGACTCGCATAATTGCCACAGCAAGGAGGATTATAGGTGTAATATTAGTCTTTGAGTCATTACGAGGTCAGTAGGTATGTGAGGTTATGGTAACACTGTTGATTGTAAGTATGTCCGAAGTGAGTGATGTGGTGAGTAATTTATATGAGTCGCAGTTAATCTTAACCTGGCTACTGTTTTCATGATTATTACTATTAACATGTATATATTGCATAAACATTTATATGCATATACCTAGACACATGCGTTTCTGATTGATATAATTTGTAATCCTAGTAATATTATAAATGCGAAAATCTGGTTGAATATAAAGGGTTTTTGTTACTCAATCATGCAAGAACAGCTGAACGGTTCTTAGTTAAATTTGGCACAGATATATGTAGATGCATGGTAGAATAGCAGATAGGCTGTAATTATAAATTACAGCAGTAAGTAGCTTTGCGTATAAGGCTGGCTTCACAGCTGTCCGGGAGACCCGTGCGGGCTTCTGTAATGGAGACATACGTGGGGTCTCCCGGACTGCTGTGAAGTTAGCCTTAGGGCGCTATTAACTGCCAATGACCTTGAGTGGTTAGCTTGCGTGTTCTGTGCTGACCTCACGTAACCCGTCGTATGTCCACCCAGTAATAGGACTCGCCCATCAAGGAGCGCTGTACGAAATTAGACGCATTATTAATTTATTACACATAAAACAACAGGTATTAAATTAAATTATTTAGACTATATTATAAATAATTAAATAGTCTTTAAAATGGTGAAGGTTTCATAAGAATACGCTTTATAGTTTTTGCGTGATTCTCAATTTTTATCCGCGTTAGACATAACTTTACAAATTAATTACACTATGTTATAAAAATATCCTTTCAAATATTCTCAAATCAAATTACGACGGAAATTGTTTAAAGTAACATATATCTTTTTCAAAGAAAAAAAGCTAGTCGTTTATACGTGGTGTTCAATTAAAAACCATTAAAAGTCGCATAACTACGCCTTAAATCAAAATTGCCAGTGGTCAAAGATTTACATACGCAAGAGAAAGAGTTTTATTAGTTTCAAAGAATTTGACATTTAACCCCTCAGGCCCTCTATTGTACCTTTTCACCACTAAAAATATTTGTAACATCAAAAACTGCGTGTCATGTAAACCAAGCTTAAATGACGTACGGTTTAAACCAAGGGTTACAATGGTCAGTTAGGGGTATAACATTGTTTAAAATAACTTTAAAGTGAGGGTGAACACCCCCTTGTCTTGACCGCCCCAAGATTAGGGTGAGTTATGGATTTGATGGAATTTTGTTTTTTATATAATTGATTAGATAATTTTATGCTAAGTAGTTTAGTGTTTCATTATCTGTCCTGTGTAAATGTCTTTCTTTTCATTCGACTGCGCGACGGAAGGGAGGGTAAAAAGTAATGTGTTTATCAGCTTATGTATGTATGTATGTTTGTTACTTTGTGGCGCTTTAGAGGCCAAACGCGTGGGCTGATTTTGATCATTCTTACGTCAATTGATTCGCCTTAAGGCCCAGATGTCTATAAAGCGCGGTCACTCTCCGTTTGCATAGAAAAGAAAGTGATGCGCTACGACAAATGGTCGCAATTTATTGCAAAATATGAAGTATTTTATCGATTTACTTAGGATTTACTAATAAATTTATAAAAAATAATCCATCACTGGATGCAACTTAGCATTTGAAATTTTATGGTATATTTTTATTATGATTATAATTGTTAATGAAGAGATAAACTGCTTTTAAAGATAATTTAGAGGTATGTTAGAAGATTTTTTTGACGCATTAAAGTAGGTTAAATTATGTTTCACTGTATGCAAGTAGGACTTGAAAATATCATATTTTTTTTATTTCTCAAAACTATTTACGGTTTAAGAGATATATATACTGCTTTCAAAATCCACCTTTTTGACCATTTTTGGGAACCTCCGCCTTAATCTTGTGAGTGCTACTAAAGACAGTTTAAACAAACGCCCTAGTGTGAAAAAGAAAAAAAAATAAAGTAGACGAACTATTAAGATGACTGCTTCAAAAGTAACTTGTTTCGAATTTCTCAGTTGTTTTTTGCAGTCGGGGTTTTTTGTAATACCATTTTTATTTATTTTTTATTTTGGTTTATTTTTCTTGTGTCTCATGAAAACATTTATTTGAAGAAATCCTACTTAATATTATAAATACGAAACTTTGGATGGGTAGATATTTGTTACCCAATCACTCCAAAACGGCTGAACACATCTTGATGAAATTTGGCACAGAGATAGATTATTGTCTGGAATAGCACATAGACTATAATTTATAGTGGGGGAAGTACTAATTCCTCGTGGAAGAAGCCACAGGCAGAAACTAATATTTTTAAAATTCTCTACATTGTACTTTGAAAAACATTTAAGTCAGTCCATTTAAAAACGGTACTTCCTTACTTATCATTTTCAAAATGGTTTGGCAACCATATTAAGAAATGAGACGGGTATTATCATGATGTAATAACAGTACCTACCTACCTACTAAATGTAAAACAAAACATAGAATGCTAAAAACCACATTTATAAAAGAATCATGAACACATCAGTACTTAATAAAATCCCGGGAAATCGTATTCAGTACAATAAACAAGACAGGCTTTTATCTAGGTAAATCAATCTGCATTTTAGGGTACCGTACCCGAAGAGTAACCAACGTGACCCTATTACTAAACCTCCGCTGTCCGTCCGTCTGTCTGTCAGCGGGCTGTATCTCATGATCCGTAATAGGTAGACAATTGAAATTTTCACAGAATGTGTATTTCTGTTGCCGCTATAATAACAAATAATAAAATAAATTAAAAATTGAAAGCAAAAAAAACACGTTTCTAGCAGGGGAGCCCTCCCCTGCTAGAAACGTGTTTTTTTTTTGCTTTTTTTGCTCGATCTTAATAATGGCAACAAGTCGACACGTATAATCTTGTACGATGATAGTGATAAATGATTTTATTTTTGTAAGTAGTTAGTGTTTTTTCAACACTTTTTTTTGTCAGTTTTAGCTAGATGAGGCCGGTGTTTCCTAGCTGACTACCCTGAGAAGAAACACCAAAACAAACTCAGAGGTCAAAGTGTCTTTTAAAATGTTCAAATCCATACAATATGTACCGGTCGAATCATATGAGAACCTACATGGTTCGTTTATGTCTGGGATGGGCTTTTGAGGAAAGCAACACGAAAATTCGAGTGGACCTGTCCAGACAGTGCAAGCATTTGTCAGTTATCGTGAAGCTCAACAAAACAACGAACAATACCAAAGTACGGAAATTTGGGTAGGTCGCAAAAATACTCAAACTGCCAGACAATCATAAAATCTACATGAATATTACGACATATAATTATAGTTCTCGCATTCACATTATGCTATATGATGGTACGGAACCCTTCTGTGCGAGTCCGACTCGCACTTGGCTTGCTTTTCTGTATTGAGGACGCCTTCCAGTCTCAATAGAATTATTATTTTTACATTACTTTTTTTATACCCAGGAAACTATATCCATAAAGCTGTAAAACTTGTGAATCATATTCTACGAGTATGTATTTATTAATATTATATGTTATTTGGAAGTATTGATGTTTGTTACTCAATTACACCAGAACGGCTGAACGGATCTGGTTGAAATTTGGCATGGAGATAGATTATATTCTAGAATAATACAAAACGGACGGAGCCGCTGGCAGAAGCTAGTGTGTCAGACTGTTTTCTTGTTTAATTATATAAATGGAGCTTTATATCTTATTCTTTATTTAAACCTTTTATTTTATTTTAATTATGTATTTTATTTCAATAATGCGATCTCTCTTAACCTCATTAAGAGTCTACTACCGGCCAAGTGGCGCCCTCATTGAATAAAAAATCGTAGCATAGCATAGAAAATAAATATTAAAGAATCCAACGTCACGTTTGTTTCAAACCCGGGCCTGCGGACGGCGAGTAGTGGGTAACTCGCCGTCCGATCAGCACCAGGCCCGAGAGTCGACGGCGCGTAGTGTTCCACGCGCGCCTCAAAGAGTTGTCAGCATAAGGACGGGGCCTGCCACGGCCGATGCCTGCCCGGGGGTGGAGGATAAATTCGAAAGAGTTACCTCGCCCCTGGGCACTCAAGGCAGGGAGGAACAGGGGTGGGTTTTAGTCAGTAAGAGTCTGACACGCCCTTCCGCTCCACCCTAGAGCGGAAGAAATCATAAGATGATTTCCCACACCCCAAAAAAAAAAAACGTTTGTTTCAAAGAGGATTTCTCCTCTTTGAAACAAAAATATTTTTACGTTGTTAAAACAGGTCTTAAAATATTTCGCATCCAAAGTAGTAAGCAAAAGTGTCAAAAAGGGCCGTTTTTGACACTTTTGCCTACTACTTTGGAGTAGGACGACGGCCTTAAAGATTTAGCAAATAACCGGTTTGCTTTTATAACTTCACCTTAAATTATCCATCAGGTTCCATTAGGTGAGATAGTGGTCAAACGCGAGCCTATGAATAATAATAATAAAAAAACCAATACATAAAAAGAAAATATTGTGCCATTTCTCAACACAAAATAAATATAAAAGCAAGACACTCCAATGCTTTTTGTCCTGTCCAATTTTTATGACGAAACTCCCTTCATCTTAGAAGTGGCCGTCTTTAAGTGTCCGTGTACGTGCCTCAACACCCTGCACACCTGGGAATCGAACCCACAATACGTAGCTAACGCCTTGACCCTCTGAAAATACATCCTCGAAAACCACAACTGAAAATCAACCTTGAATTCATAAGATAAAGTTCAAAATTTGATACACGCTTGAATCGTTCCATTGGTCAGTGATGATTAGTGCGATATTCCGAAAAGGACGTATCTCACAAATTTTTCAGACGAATATAAGCTCTATTACATTCAAATAAAATCGAAAATCATAAATCAGAATAAAAACAAAAGTATTCTCTAACAAATTGAAATAGGAGAAACTCGAAGAAAAAAAGTCCGGGATTCGAAGCCGGGAAAGGTCGTAAAAAGCCTAGTACGCAACCGTGTCGCAGTAGTTACGGTTAATGTGTCCCGGACAAATTGAGTTGTGCCCGAGTAGGAAAATTAGCTGTCTCCCGGGAATCGGGGACATATCCCGGAGTCCGGGATAAGTGACGGATATGACATGACTATTTATGAGTTGCATTTTATTGTCATCGATTGGGGGTATCACCTTGCTGTTTATTTTGGTTGGTAAGCAGATACTATTCCTAATATTTTACAGAAAGGATGCAAAGTGGATGCGACCCAAAGTGCTTTTCTATCATCAGCAATACCGATTTTCGAAAAGACCAAAATATCAATAAATCAATCTGCCTAGCCTTTTCCCAACTATCTTGGGATCGGCTTCCAGTCTAACAGGATGCAGCTGAATACCAGTATTACACAGGGAGCGACTGCCTATCTGACCTCCACAACCCAGTTACTGGGTAATACGATACCCCTTGGTAAGACTGGTTGTCAGACTTTCGGGCTTCTGACGACCCGTAACGACTGTCAAAGATCAACGATTGACAGCCGGGACCAACGGCTTAACATGCTTTCCGAGCCACGGAGGAGTCTCGATATGTAAAGGTGGTCACCCATCCATGGACCATCCCCGGCAAGCGTAGCTTAATCTGATGGTGATGGATCGACACGTGCGGCTGTTATTACGTTAGCCACGAGCTCCTTGGAAACTCCTAAATGTATGGATCGACAATAGAAATTGTTGGAAATGAAATATTTTGGAAATGAAATATTTGAATGTCACATACATGGGCAAATCCATAACCATACTAATATTGTAAATGCGAGAGTAATTCTATCTGTCAAATGTTAGGGTTCCGTACCCGAAGGGTCCAAATGGGGCCAATAGGGCTTCGTTTGGACTGTTGTCACTGTGTCCGTCGTCTGTCAGAAAATTTTGTTCCGAAGAATTTTTGAACTTTCCATTGACGTAGGAACTTCAAAAGTGACAACGTTTATTACGTATATTTTATTAACAAATATCAAAATATTGATTTCCCTCATATGGTACGGAACCCTAAACGTGCGAAGTCTGACACGCACTTGGCCGGGTTTTTTATATCTACCGTGGATTACGGCCCACACTCTCTCGCAGAGAGGAGGCCTGTGCCCCAGCAGTGGGGACATTAAAAGGCTGATGATGATGATGATGATTATGATGATGATGATGAATCGCTGATAGAATGGCACTTTGTCTAAAGCCGATACAAGAGCTCCCTTAAGAGTTTTTTTTTATAAATGATTTACGCAATAGTTTAGACATAAGCAATTTTATTAATCGATCATTAATAAACAAGGCTGATTGGGAATCTGTTGGTAAAACCAATGACAAGAATAAAAAAAAATCCACAAATTGAAATCTAACACATGTTTTTCCCATCTCACCATTAAAACTTACAAAAGGCATTATTCACACTATATCACTTAATTGGGACCGAATCAAAGACATCGCCAATACTATCAACCCTAAACTGCCACTGCCGAAATCCTTTGACAAAAAGATTATCCGAAATGTACCAACATGTCAATAGATCCGCGCTTGTTAAATTGTCACCCGTCACCTCTTCGTTGAAAGGTTAACACTTCCCGATTAACCCTAAAACGGGGTATTTAATACCCCGCTTTTGTGAAGAGCATGGGAATTTCTGTGCATTTTCCCCTTGAATGGTTTCGAGTCTAAACATTGGTTCTTTGTTGCGGTTAGAGTGAGTTCATTGGAGATAAACTTAACGGTTTATAAGCAGATAATGGTGGCTAGTTTTATTATTTAGATGATAAATAAAATGAGGTAGTAATGATGTCTTCCTTCTATTATGAAGTACATTAAGTTGTCATAGATTTAATTGAGTCTTTATTATACTGGATGGGATAAATATATGCAGCTTTTATACCTACTTTATCCAATGAAGATGCAAATAAAGATAAATTTTTGTATAATTTCTGCATTTATGTCAATCATTATTAGGTGCTAGATATATTTATATAGAATATTTTTATTATGATGACGAAAAAACTTTTTGTAGGTCTGTATCATTTTATTTCTATTAGGTACTTGGCAACTTAGCAACAGACACATTAGACATGCTTAAAAAACCCAAACAAAATCTCCAAGTTCTGAAGTACTACCACAATACACAATAACCCTCTTTTATACCAAATATGACGCATCATATAAAATATCAAGTGGTATTGTCACCTTATGACCACTTCATAATTCTGTACCCAACAAAATGTATGATTTTTAATTTTACAATATACTTTTTAGGGTTATGAGTGGGTATTGAACGATAATACCCGCTACCTTGGGAAGATGGGTGCAAAGTTTGAATCAACCCTCGATTTAGAAGCTTAATCTTTTTCTTTTGGTTTATAAAAGATTGGCTTTGTGGTGCAACCGTTTAAGGTGGCAATAATGTCAATAGAGCATCAATGTGTGGTAGAGCAGGGTTCTAAAATTGCGACACCTTTTTAAAAGCTTTTATCGCCATAATATAAATAAGTCTATCGATAATTACAGCTGTAGCGCAAAATGTGTTAACAGGCCATATCTTTGCAAGAGCATAACAGAATATACACACCCACAAAAGATTTTGGGTACATATTCATTGTGCACAGCTAAGGAGTGGAATTCCCTGCCGGAGTCTGTTTCCTGATAGATATCAAGGGTTTTTAAGATAAAAGTGAATAGGTTACTTCTGGGCAAGCTTGCTCCATCGTCGACAACATTATCGCTTACCATCAGGTGAGATAGTGATCACACGCAAGCCTATAAATGTTGAGCATGGAATTAAACTAGATTTTTCAGCAGTTTCGTGATAAAATTTCAATTCTGAAATCGCAAGTCACTTCAGCATCTAATCTTACAGAATCGTGGACTGAATACCTCTCGGCTTTCTTTTGAAAACTTTTCAAAGAGATATTCACACCCTCGCTTAGGGTCGGCCAGTTTTCTTTAAAAGCATGGACATTTGAACCCTTGGAATTTAGTCAAGCGTTCTGTCCCTAGAGCCTTGGAAACCCCACGGTCAGTCGGAAGAAATTCAAATAAATTGACTGTAGTTACATACTTTTGGATGAATGACTAATATGACAGTGATGGGATGAAACTCAACTTGATGTGCTCAAAATCAAAAGTATTTCTATCGCTCCATTTAACTTAATAGTGACAAATAGTGCATGTGACCAAAACGACTGAAAATAGCATATTCTGTCTTTATAATGTTCCCACTTCTGGGACTAAGGCCGCCTCTTTAGGTGAGGTAATGGACCGTAATCCACCACGTGGGCCCAGTGTGGGTTGATGGATGTCACGTCTTCGATTTTTTGGTTCTAGGACATGCTGGTTTCCCCACGATGTTTTCCTCCACCGTTTCGAGCAGTGGTGATGAAATAAATTACAAAAAGTAAAGCGGCAGCCTGGGTTTGAACCTATGACGTACAACTGTTAAGTCGAGACCATTACCACTGGGCCACCACTACTCTCAAGGCTACTTAAAATTGCATAGCAGTTAAACTATATAAAGTTGTCAAATTTTGTAATGGTTTAATAGAAATAACTTTAATTAAAGATATATATACTATACAAACTGATAATAATACCTCACATGTACAAATGCGTATGAAAGCAACTCATTGGGCATCAAAAAATTCATCAACATCGCTGTCAAAGGTAAAGTACCCAGAACGCTAACAACATAGCCACGTTGAATAGCAATGCTGATTCGTTGGCCAAAGAAAAGCCCAGCCCTCTGATCACGTGAAAAGTCGACTAACAGCTTGCTGATATGCCGAAAAACTCGATGAGCACTCTGACAAATTTTTGGATTTAAAAGAGTCTAAGTAGGGTAAAACAGTTAGCAGTTAAAATAAATGCCAGCTAAAGCTAATGACAATCACGTTTGGAATAAAGACGGTTCGTTTCAAAGTAATAGTGCAATCACAGTACCTAAGTATTGACACGTTGCCAGCTCCATCTACTAATTGAATACAGAATACATTTACTTAGTTAATTTCTACGATCTTATACGTTTTTGACGAAATAGTCACTAAAACGTTTTTTTTTTAAATACAAAGTGTTTGTAGTAATAGTATTGGTGAGACAAAAGAAATAGTAACTATAGATTTCAGATAAGATAACCCGAATACAGAATACATTCACTTAGTTAATTTCTCCATTACAAAGATTTTAATTGATCATGACAGAAAAGACACAGAAATCAAAGAAGATAATATGGCGTAAGTGACACAAAAACTATACGAAACTAGACGAAATAGCAGTCAAAATAATTGATGAAACGCAAACAGTTTCTTCGAATGAAGATCGTGAGAGAAAAGACACTGCAGCAAAAGATTGCGAAAGACGATAGCTTAAGGCAGGACCTATACTTAGCGAAGACTAGAGAGTACGCGAGCTGAATAAAAAGAAAAATCGTAGTGCATAAAAAGACAGACACTAATCAGACGATGGGTGTTAGTCACCGGGGTTATTCCTGGCATTCGAAGCATCCAGTCCGGTTGTTTTCTATTCCATTAATATTCTAATTAGTTTGTAGTAATCACAGTTTAAAACGATGCTAATCAAGACTTCACCGTAACTGGCTTTCGTCTTAGGATATTGATTGTGCCCTCTCGCTCTTGCAACAGTGATTTGATTTAGGGTTTCTCTAGTCGATGTGCGTCAGTCTTTGCCATTGATAATGATGATAACGGTTCTTCTTTAGATTTATTATTCACTATTCCGCCTGATACATTGCAACTACTGTGCACTTGAATTTTCGTATTTAAATTTCTAAACTTGTGTGTGCGAGAACTTCTCAAAATTATCACGTATTTTCTTGATAAAATATTGTCAATTTTAGATAAAACATGACTTGGTCTAAATAGTCTAAACCAAGTCAACTCACAATCCAAATAACCGCCTTGTGTAGCACCCATTAGTAAGAACAATATCAAAGGTGACCTTAGAGCTAAACCCAAAGAAAAAACAAATAACCATTGTCACGCTAAAAGTCACACCTCCATACATATTCAAGCCGAACCCCTGGCAGGGTAATCAGACAATACAGTCGGAATTAATAGAAGTCCACCCGTAATGATACATCTTATTTATATGAGCAAATAAGAAGAGGGTGCGACAGTTGACACCATATTTGATATAGGAAATGAAAATGTCATCGGCTTAATACGCTCAGGATTATTGATATTGCACGATTTACGATAGCTGATGTTAATAAAGATTACATATATTCTTTAGAAGGAAATATAGCTTGAAGAGTGGAATCTTTTGTTGACCAAACAACAGTTTACTATGATCAGAATGTATAAGATACTGCAGACACGATTACTCACTAGCTGTAGCTACTCGTGGCCAATTAACTATTGCGTGGCGGCGTAGCTTTTAATTGGTAATTTATTGGGATGTATTGCCAACATTTTAGGGTCTTAGACCATCAATATTCACCACTGAATAATGGTTTCCGACAGAGATAGGTCAAGGAACTGTGCTGTCAAAGAGTATCTAAAATATGCATATATTGGTACTTATATTATGCTGGTTTTAATCTTTTGCATGCTATACTTAAACCTTCTTTAAGTTGCTTTTCATCGCTCCTCTATTTTTCACATATTCTTTTGCAAATTATTTCAAATGATTATTATTATTTTCAAATGTGTTCTTTTCATCAGCTGTTCGCTGGTTTCAAGGTTTTGGTAAGACGACCCAGCAGCTGATGTGTGTGTTTCATATAGCTTACGATCTTTACGTTATGATGGTCCAACTGTCAATTTCCTGCGTAATGATCACTAACATTTACGAAATTCAATTCTAATAAATCATTTTCTCAAATACCTTTACTCCCATATGCCGAACAAATTTTTTTTGGTCCAACTTTTTTCTTCGCAAAAACGTAGTAAATAAATAAACAATAAATAATAATAATCTTTATTTACATAAGAAGGCAAACAATTATATTGAAGTCCCTGACTCCTGTACTAGGTGAATAACCTGTGTTACAGAAGCCAGTGCCCCCTCCTGGATGGAGATACAATTTTTTCTTATGCAGTAAACAAGAAAAACAAAACAAAAATGAATTAAAGAGTTAAAACTAAATCAATGAAAAAGAATAAGTCGTTAGTAAAAGCCTAAAAGTGAGTGAGTGTGTGCAATGAGTACGTGAGTTGTATGTTCAGGAAACCCTAATTTGATTTTTAGCGAAAGAAAAAACAAATATATATATATATACCTATATATTGAAATCTAGTGCGTCTCAATTTTTTTTTTTTTTTTTTTTTTTAATCCAGGTAGGATTAGTATCACTGGAGCGTTACTAGGATTTGCTCTGTTTCATCGTAACTGAGGGACATAAGCCATGGCTTAAGGCTCTGCTTAACATTATGTACGGTAAGTCGATACATTGCCAGTTTCTTGTTAATTCTGTTGTAAATTTGCGAGCTTTGCGCACAATAATGTCGCCGCGCTAGTGCAGAACGACACTGAACGGATTCGCAGACAGGAAAACCAATTCGCCGACTGGTAAGGTTCCTATCTAGTGGCATCGCGGAATGACGACGCAAGACAGTCCGGAGGATATACAGTTTTCTTAGTAGTGTCAAGAAGTCGTGGCTCACGATTGTTGGGACAAGCGTGTCAAAGGTAAGATCACGAGGAACCATTTACTCGCATACCGGTGAGAGGTGACTCGCAGTACAATAGGTAGGTATGTAGGTACATACCTAATAAGATTTGATCGTTGAGGACAAGTACTGTTTTTGCATTTTTCTGGCTGCGATTGTGGAAGGATTAAAAGTATCGCAAACTGATTTTGTTTGGATATCTTGAGGGTCTTGTATTGCCTCTTACGAGGAATAACTTGTAGACTGATATGATGAATTTGATAAGCAGAATTTTAGGATTCGCACAAATTGAGAAATGACAGCAGACTATACTTTGGATCGATTCTCTGGTCCGTCAAATACAGCGAAACATTTTACTACACAAGTTTTTACTTAAGTCCTTAATTTTTTAGCACTTCACGATGGGTATTTTAAATATCAGATATTTAAAAAATACCCATCTGCGAAGGCTATCACAACAAAGGTTGATGAAAAAATAAAAGTATCAAGACTGCTCACGCCATCATTCGGGAATAATGACAAGAGGCAGTCAAACGCCCCGGGAACGTTTACTATAGTACCCCTGGTGATGAGGTTAATATGACTCGGCGAATTTCCGAAGATCCCCGACAGTGTACGACAATCTGACACTTCGCCCGACAGATCGGATACGATGGGGTAACTATTTGGTAATCTCCTTTATTTTTTACGTTTTTTTGGAGAATAGTTGAAAAATGGCGAGAGATGCGATGAAACGCATATGACTTAAAGAGATAGGGGTTTTAACGTAGATGAATGGAGAGGCAGAGAGAAGCTAAATGAAGAATTGTGTGAAAAATTATATGAATAGAAAGGCAGTCAGTGATAGCGTGACGGTTAACAGGACGAAATAGAAGAAGATAGAGGACGCTCCAATCCCAGGTAACTTATGACAAGAACAGAGAGATGATAAAACGGAAGTAAAGTACAGCTTCTTGATCTTATAAAGACGAGAACATTTGAACGAATGAATGATCTTATTTGTAGAACTGACGTAACTATGGTTTATAGAATCTTCTCAGTGAATACATTTGCGTATCTTAATGAGTAATTTAAATGAATATTCTCAACTTTGTTATACCTACACAATGACCTGCTTTAGCAGTGACACCCTATGTTTATGTAGTTAAATAAAACCTCATCTATTTCTTTTTTGGCTTTGTTGTTTTTGTTATCATTTGTCCTTTACAAAAAACCTTTTTTTCGTTAATAGCTTGACGATTAACAACTCCTGAAAGCCAGAATCAATAGTGCCAACCACCAGAAACGCGCAGTGGCAGCAACTATCTTGGAGCTATGAAAAAAATCGTCAAAACTATTCCTTTTTTTTATTTTTGATAGGCACGCGTTTGACCACTATCTTACCTGATGGTAAGCGATGATGTGGTTGAAGATGGAGCACGCTTGCCTAGAAGACACCTATTCACTCTTGACTTAAAGACTCCCAGGTTGTAGCTATCAGGAAACACAGACTCCGATAGGGAATTCCACTCCCTCCTTAAACAAATTCACTGCACAGTGTTGCATTGCCCAATAATTTTCGGACAGAAATAAATAAAGGCGTCCCGTCCCGACCGGGCCCAGAGGGACGGACGATTTGTTCGCCGGCCAAATTGCCGCTCTTTAGGTAGACTTTAATAATCATGTCATATCCAATTTTCGTTTGACACGTTGTGCGAATACAAATTGGGCGAAGCGTTGATTGAATATGTCACTTGTTTATTAGTGAATTGGCACTAGTAATTAATGATTGGATTGTTACTGGCTGTGGAGGCATTTTATGTTTGTTTTTCTAGATAAAACGTAAGTTTAAACGTTAAATGCTCACATTGTGAGTATCATGACATCTAAAAAGAATAAAATAGCACTGTATTGCTTTTAAGCTTCGCATGACGTATTCTGAAGAATTTAAATAAAATGCGTTGATATCCAAAATACCACATTTATTCAAATAAAATGTCTTGGCATAAATCCATAACAATTTTCATGCACTTCGCAATATTCTCGATATTTCATATGTGAATGTTAAAAAGAAAGATCAAAGCACATTATCACAATGACAAATCTCAAAAAATCTCCAACATAAAAATGTAAAATTTAGATAAATAGCATCCCACTATGACAAAGCAATGTCGACGCAGTGAAAATAAGCTTACAATAGATGATATCGCATGCCCACACACCCCAGTGGGCGATATCCCGCTTTTTACGGACAAAAAATGACCAATCTGCTAGACGCGTCGATACGGGTATGACTAATGGTGGTCGCCCGCTTAGCAAATTGCCTGCCAAAATCGTAACGAAACTGGAAAATTGTTTCATTCATAAATGCAATACTTGGGATTTGCGTAGATAGCTTTCTGATGAATAAAATAGTGAGGATTACGCGCCCCATGTGATAGCGGTTTGAGAACGTCAGATGGACAAATGCTTGCGATAATCGTTTATATGATTGGATTTTGGTCCTTTTTCTGAAAAAGTTTTATTGTATCGACCGTTTTCTGGGTAAATAAAACTAGCTAGCTGAATTAGCAATACAAAGAGAGGTCGGGGCCGCATTCGCAGCCAATTGAAAGGAGAAGGAAATAATAGTTATTTGCAATAATCGGCTGAAGGGACGGCTGATTGCGCCTGGGGCACGGGCGAGGAAATTTTTCCCGTATTTTTGTCTGCCAACTTACTGTCGAGTGTTTGTTATTGCTTACTATAAATTCTTTAGTTTATTCACTTTTACTGCTATTTGGAATAATCATGAGCTTAACGTAGATTAGCTAGATACAAAATAATGCGCTGCAATGACTACCTTATGTTTCATTAATAGAAGTCTTTATACTTGTAGTTAAGTAATACCCAGTACTTCTTTTATATCTTTTGCTTCAATATTTTTTCTTTTGAAGTACTAAATGTATCTTAGCAACTTAAGCAGTATTGAAATTATAAGACAACTGTGGTTAAAGTTTTCTTTTGCTGACGACACAAATTATACATATGTAGGTACCCATTTTGCATTAAACTAAACATTCTGATTTATTTTATCCGATTTAGGTAGAAAAAAAAATCATCTGTCACTCAAAACTGTTTCTAAGGAACCCTTCCCAACTGGTACCAAATCAACCCTAAAAGAAGGAATTAAAACAACAGGGGTCAGCACAAAAGTACGTTGATGAGGTAAAGGGGGATATAATAGATCATTTTCGGGACACTTGTCCCGCAGTTAATCCGGACTGGTCCAGCTAGTGATCGATTGTGGCCACCCTACTGCAGGAATGTCTATTAAACTTGGCATTTCATATGGCTACTTTCAAAACAGACTGTTATATGCTACTGGTATATTAAAATGCCGAAAATTGAGTTTTAATCATTGCAAAAGAAAATAATCTACTTTCAAAATGCTTTCATAAAGAAATATTACTCAAAAAATCATATTAAATAGAAAAAAGATCTTTTGCCGCCATATAATTACGTTTCGTAAAATATTTACATTCGATAACAAAAGTATTGGAAATTGATTCAATATGATATTGTGAAAAACGTCTTTCATATCCATTCTTCGGGTAAATTATTAAAAAAAAAGTGTCAATACGCCATTCGATACGTATTAAAGCTCGCAATTTTGTAGAATATTATATCGATTTTGTTACTTTTTTGTTCGTAACATCACAAAATTACAAAGACACCTGCAGCTGGAGAGGATTCGAGTTGAAACCGCAGACATAAATCGATCGTTGTTTTTGAAGAATCGATTTTTTTAACTTTTATTCGATTCTCTAATGACGGATAATAGTTCGGTTGTTTTATTGATACTGGACGTTTTTGAGGACGAACTCATTCTGATTTTTTTTTAAACTTAATAGCTGTAAAAGAATCATTTCTCTCCTTATTGGCATCCTTTTTTATTTCCTCTCTAAATTGTATGTCACTAAATTGTTTTTTTTTTGTATCTATTTTGTAATTGACTTTTTGTTTTCTAAAATATAATTTGAAATTAAGACAATACTGCCGTAGCAAATCATTATTTTAAGAAAAACCGAAATTAGATTCCATTTAAAATCTACCATACAGTTCAACTCTTTTTTCATTTCAGTTTTTTGTCCAACTATTTTACACATTCAACCTCTGTGCATTGTTTGACACACTTATAAAAATGTGTTGCTTGATAAATTTTACAATCTTGTATCAGAGTTTGTCTGTCGGTAGTAAAAACTCGAATGGATAGAGGGCGAGACGAATTGTAGTGAATCAGCAGTTGGTAGTCGATTGAGGCTGACTACACTACTGTACAGGCTGTTGAAACAGAAAATATAATTCAGATAAAATATTTTTGGAGATACTCTGGCGTCAGTTCAAAAAAAAAATACCGCTGTGCAATCTGTGACAGAAATAGTCTTGATACTTTTTGCATCTAGTAAAAATACGATTTGAATTCTGTGTTAGTTTAGAGAGCCCTTTACCTCTGTTTTTCACCTTTTTTTAATTTGAGTATTTTATCAAATAAATTATTTCAAATAGCGTACAGCTAAAGAGTAGAATTCTCTGCCAGAGCTACAATTTGGGTTCTTTCAGACAAGAGTGATTAGTTACTTCTAGGCAAGAGTGCTCTATCGTCGACCACATCATCGCTTACCATCAGGTGAGGTAGTGGTCAGCTTGAGCCTTTCAATGTTAAAAAATCATGTTTCATTTTGTATCTATTTGACGAATTCACAGCCAAAATAACATCAACCTATGTAATATTTAAAAAAAGAGTCAATTTGTAATAGATCCCATACATTCAAAAAGGGCCAGCAGGTCACCAATCTTTTTGCCGGCTAATAACATGGCAGTAAACCTTATGGTGCGTTGCCAAAGACTAAATTGGCTTGACAGAATGTTTTTCAGGCTTAAATTCACAGCTTTAGTTCATCTTAAATGAGGGAGTAGGAGATAATACTTTATAATATTAACCCGGATATTTGATATTGACTTTTTTGTTAGCATGCTTTATATTTTTTTTTAATTCAAGAGACATTGTTAATTTCGTGGTGAAATGTGACGACTTTTGTATGATATTTCCTATTTTTAACAGCATCTTGTTGTAAATTACCTCTATAGTTTGGAGAAAATTGTTTTTTTTAAATATAAAAACTCTTGCTGATTATCTTTTAATTTCGCCAACGTTGGAGAACCTATTTCACCCCTTGTTTTTAATATTATTAAGTAAAATTTATTGAAAGTATTTATAGTCCCTCGTTTGATTGTATGTAGTATTTCTGCAAAACAGTGTTTTTTTTTAATATGACGATACCAATAAGCAGATTTATGCATTTCCTTTTTCCCTTTTTTCAGGAAGGTTAAAAATACTTATAGCAGTTTAAAGAATACCATGGTTCCACCGATGTGTAATCGACAATCATATAATTGCGGTCTCATCACACGAAACTATAAGAGTTTTTTCCTCCTTTTCAATTATAATGTACTGGATGCGGTCGAAACACCGTTTTATAAGCTCAGCTGCTCGAACTGAAGTTTTACGATAAATATTGGGCCATTTTGTTACTGTTATTGGCCATAATGTTGAGTGATTTTTGGAATTGATGCGTTTTTTGGAATGAGAAATGTCTTAATAATGTGGTGTTATCTGCTGATCGTTGCCGATGATCAGCATCTAGTATGGACCAATCGGACCACTGAAATAAACAGCTAAAAAAGATTATTGTTTTAGGGATCACATTTCGTGAAACTGGTTTTCCACCACAAGTAAAATAAGATCACAGACAAAAAAGGCTCTTATGTGCACATCAATATTTGATTTTTTTAAGACAAATTCTACTAAAGTCAAATAATATTTTTTTTTTTTGTTTCAACAGCAACACTTCTAAATGTAAAATAGAGCGCTCAACTAATCTTGACCCTTTTAGTTTTTTATGTTTTTAACATTTTGAAAACGTTCGCCAGCGGTTTACATACTCGCATAACAAAAACGCGTGTTACATTATTTAGTTACGCTCTTTATTTTTCAATCAAAATATTTTTGTCTACGGATGTGATTTTTTTACATTTTTCCTTTCAACACTTTTTTTGGTATTCTTTAGAAATTTTGATGAAGTGTGAAAGGGTTCCTGTCTTGCGATTGAGTCAAAGAAGTTTTTGTTTCGTGAGATTAAAGTGTAAAAAAGAGTAAAATTCTTAAGATAAAAGGGCTTTTATTGTGAAGGGCTTATGTTAAGTCTCGTAATTTTCACGGTTTTTATTTTTAGTGGGCAAAACATAAATACCGGAACACCCATTGCATTTTTTCATTCACAAACTTTTCATTAGTGTATCACGCAAGTGCAATAAATTCTTACGCTTTTCGATAGTACCTGGAAAAATAAACGTAAAAATATGACGTTTATTCTTACCTAGACAATGACTATTACCTAAAACCAGCCTGTAATACTTCATAATAGTTAGTACAATTTCTCAATTTCCAAGATAGCATTGTTTACCTCGTTTTTACCGCAATAACACCAACGAAAGTGTGATCATTTCGGACAGTCACTGTTCAAGGTTCAAGTCAGGTTGTTGCGTATTCAAGTTTATGGTTACACACTTGGTTGATGTAGAGCAACCACACAGCGCGGGTTAATGTAACCGGGTACTCAATTATATTGCTTTGTAGTGTCACGGTCGAATAAGTATTAAGAGTATATTTATTTTTTGTTTAAAAAAATTGTTTTAGTTTTTATTACTGTTGATTTATATGAAAATGGCTTGTCTTGTTTTTTTTTTTACATTTGGCATAAAACCACATCGATATAAAAAAGAATATATAATTCCGATATCTGTAAATGTAGTTTTTACCGTTAAATAGTTCTTACTTTCAAAATCGATTTACATCAACCGCAAGATCACATAAAAGCTTTTAACTTTCTTTTTCTTATCAATAAAATTAAACGAAAACTCTTACGAGAACGTCAAATCTTTGTATAAAAGCTACATTTCACCGTGAGAACTTCGTATATTATAACAAAACTTTTCAAAACAATACCAATTAGCTTATGACTCAAGCATTTATTTGTATTATTATTGTTAAATTTAAGAGTCTCATTACGACCATATTTCTTGTTTCTGGGAAAACGACAAATTACGAAGGTGATCTTGATGTTATGATACGGATGCTGTAATATTGTTTAAGTTGTAGAGTTAAGAGATATCTAGATCTCTCTCAGGTTTAAAATGTACTGAGATAGATAGGTATGTTTATGCATTATGATTATGATTTGAAAATCATATTTTTTTTTATGCAATAACTGGTTCGTTTTCTACGGATTTATTTTAATTGATTTTTAGGTTTTTGTATGTTACCTACTACTGAAACTTGTTACCTATAAATTGAAAACTAACAAAAGTAAAGATTTGTGTATTTTTTTTAACATTATGGAATAATGAATATTTAAGAATTTAGGGATAATAGTCGCACAGATTTTTCTGAGCTTAAATCATTGTGATGCACTACAAAAAATCTTACGTCATCCATTATTTTTTAAGCACACAAATTACAACAATAAATAAATTACCTAATTCTTTATGTTCTTAGGCACAAGCGAGTATGGCGTACGTCATGACATGATAAAATCTTAATTTGTGTAGCCTGTTCTGACCGCGCCGGGTAATATACTGTTGTTTTACTTGGCAAAACGTTTTGGAGGTTGTACACGACTAATTTAATAAAACATTGAATTAAGACGAGAAAATGCTGTCAACTTAGGCCGATGGCGAAATAATTTAGAGATAGGTAAATAAAAAAATAGCAAAATTGTTTTTTTTAGGTAATTGGCAAGTCATGTAGGTGTAAAAATTGTGTT
Organism: Polia nebulosa; assembly: GCA_951329385.1. Lineage (NCBI taxonomy): Eukaryota > Metazoa > Arthropoda > Insecta > Lepidoptera > Noctuidae > Polia > Polia nebulosa. Next base: position 7,460,581 of record OX589609.1, read on the forward strand.
GTTTTGAAATTTTGTCGTAAAAGGTGACTAAAATTAATAATAAAATAAGCTCATTATTTATTAATGATGAAGTTATCAAAAATGACAACAAGAGATTGTCTTCATCTCAAGTGTCACGCTATAACCAAACCATGAAATTATTAATAATTAGCAGTTTTCCGTAATTTATAGTTTCTTAACGCCTTTAGTTCTGCGTCATTATTTTGGAAATCGTTTTCTGCAATATCTTAATTAATTATGATGTTGTATAAGCAGTATCTTGAGACTTGGGTGCCTTAATTGCTCATTAAAGCTCATCAATATCCAATTAAGTGAAAATTCTGATTGGCTTTGGTTGTTAATTTCACAATTTTCGCCATCATTATGTTTTCCACTTGGATTACTACAGCAACGAAACGTCTGAAAAGTATCACGTCCTTCTGGACGTGTCAACACTCTTAGGTTCTCATTCAGGGTAACCATAATGGTGATAAAGATGATATTGAAGGCCAGAATTTTGGTCTTTTGAGCAAATGACCCACAGATTATTTTTGGACCAAAGCTTAGAAAATATTAGTGTACAAAGAGTTATGATATCATTTCGTTATTCGGTTTTCTCTACCCATCAAGAAAAATATTTATTTTTAAAAGTACCTATTTTTGGACAAGATGCCTAGATTGTCAAAATATGGTAAAATTACTTCCTGTCCAAAATGACGCAAGAGGGCACAAAATATAATCTTGCTAGAAACCAGTACAACAATGCCGTGTAGATGTAATCAGCAAATATTCGACAGACATTTCGCTAGCGCGTGGACATTTAAAACATTTTATTATCTTGTTTTATTTCATTACTTTAGCCATTCCACGCTATAAAACCAACGAGATTATTTTAAAACGCAAAAATCTGTTGTTCACATTTTATAGTAATTTAAACGCTTAGTAAAATATTAGGTAAACACTTAAACATACACCATATTATGTATAAAAGTAATATTTATAAGCACATATTAATAAGCACATTAAATAAAGAAAAAGCAAAAAATAATTAAGGCAATAAAATATATTTTTTCAATAACTCATTGATTTTATATTATTATTTTAAATTAAAAAAAACTAAGTAAATGAGTAGTATATGGATATCAATGAGTTATCAAATATAAAAGTACGTAACAACTAACTAAAAATAAAAAATATAAAGAAAAAAGAAACGTGCCCAGGTTCGAGATGCGATTGGTTGGATGCTTGTTGCTGCCGACAGATATCCGGGCTTGTCTGTACGAACCAGGAATGGGTGAAGGCCGGATTTAGGCCTGGATTGAGGCCAGGCCCAGGCCCGGGCAGGCCCATCACGCCGGGCAAGCCCCCAGGCCTCTGGTGGTGGAAACCAGCTGAAGCCACCGCGTAGTCCATAGCTACCGCTTGATATGGCAACATTGTCACTTATCACTGTTACTAATCTAAAACAAGTCCGATACAGTTCCACAAGAAAGTTCCCGCGCTTTCTCACACTTCATTTTGAATTAATTGCCAAGTGATCAAAATTGTTCGATCGCTGTCTATTATGTTCTCAAACAACTATCATTGTAGCACACACTCGCGTCCACTCAACAAATTAGTAAAATATTTTCGGTAACTGTCATTTCAAAGTCCGCGCCTCATTGTTGACAGAGTCTCTGAAGCTGAAATATTCACAAGTGCTCTACCCGTTATTTCAGTGAAGACGTCTCAGTTATCAAACAAACGCTCTATTTTCGGGCGATCATTTACGGGGCGAGCTATTCACAGGGGAAAAGTCACGCACAGCCACCCACTTAATAAATATTCTGGGCATATATCCGTTTTTACGTGGACGTGACTGACGGAGCACTGTCCGATTTTCACGTACGGAACGCGCGGCCGATTATCGAAAACAGTTGCACGCGACCCCCTCCTACGACCTCGGACGTGCAACTGAGAGGCGACACGCGCGGTAAACGCGACTCTATCGCACTCGGGACACCAGCCGAGCCGGCGCCGCTCGGGCTATAGAGCGAGACGGCGCGCTACGAACGACCGGCACGACCATCGATCGGATGTCATCGCCGAGTTAAAAGCCTGCGTCGTTACACGGTTCGTAATAGGCGGTTACGTGATTGGGCGTGGCCTAAGCTATTAAGTTGAATTGTCGCGCGCTGATTGGTTAGAATTGCTAGTAGTAGTGTACGTGATATGTTCAGAAATACGTTTATAGCTGGTGTTCATAGAATATAATAAGTGTGTTGTCGGTTGGATGTCGGCCAGTTGACGCTGCTGGGCCCTGTTGCGGTTTCGTTCCCGATTCGCGTAATGCTTTTTAATTATAACGTCTGGGACCGTTAATAGGTGAACATTGCGTGTTTAGTAGCAGAATGAGGCATGTGTTGAATATTGTGGGCGTGGCTACACGTGCGATTGATTAGCTCCACAATTAACGTTAAACACAGTTCTGTTGACGATAATATGTAATCGGGAAAAATAAGTCTGGAGATAAAATGCTTGTAAACCGTAATTGAAAATTATAGGTTGATCAGCTGTTTAGATATGTAGGGAAAACCTTGTGAGATATTTCTGAAAGATTCTAATAAGAAAACTCGCAAAATATCAAAGGACCAAAAAACATCCATAATTGGTCCTTCTTGTCCTGAAGTCCTCCTTTGAATCTTTAATGATAGGTATAGGCTATTTTCACTTATTACAAACTTCTAAATACACAAAAAAACTCGAAAATATCCAGAAAAGTTCAGTTGTACGACCAAAGACCTAGTAGGTACTCTACGTAAGTGCGAGAATTTCCAAATCTGCAATAAGAAAACGCTTATAAAGAAAAGCAATACAATACAGTTGTTCTCAAAATCTATGCTTTCTAATCCATACACACCAATCCAAGGCTTGCTATAAATAGTACTACGTATAGAATTAATCAATATCTGTAAAGGTTCAAAATCGTTCGGGCGCAGTTTGTATGCCGAGCGCGCAGGCTACAGGCCACAGCTGACTTTTGTTCCGAGCCACGTCCTCGTGTAGGATGACCATTTAGGATACTATATTTTGACTGAGCCGTTACTAGGATAGATATATAAAATTCAAATACGGGGCCTCGAGGATTGGTTGAAGTCTGAAAGATGAAGCGTAACTAAGTGTAACTTCCATGAATACTCTGATAAAGCATCCCGATTCATACGTATTAAAGGGGCTTTACTATTTGATGGTGTAATAACAAAACAAAAAATTACATCAATTTATTTCGCCATTAACTAGCCCTTTAGGGAGACAAAAAAGTAAAAAGAAAATGTTTTTTTTTTTTGAATGACCGACTTTGTCACCCTTAGTAGTCCAATTTGTCAAATTTAGACATTCTAAGGATTCCAAGAGCTTCAGCAAATTGGTAAGACGGAATTATGGGGTAGGAAGTATGAGGTTGGAAAGCTAAGAATCCATAGCATCGAAAAGGTTTATATTTATTGATCTATATCGGCCATGATGGCAGACATTCAGCTCTACAGAATCATAGTAGGTACAGATATCTACCTTTTTTTTAAACTCTTTCGATCGCTCCCGAGACCCTCGAAACAGAGTTACCGCGCGCCTCAGGCAACTGAAGGAACAGGGGTGGGTTTTAGTCAGTAAGAGTCTGACACGGCCTCCTGCTCCACCCAGAGCGGGTTAAGTCATTGGATTGGCCCTAGCAGGCCCCGTCAATGGGGTTGACGACTAAAAAAACTAATTAATCCGTCAGTTAGATTCATTATCATCATCATCATCAGCCTTTTAATGTCCGGACTGTTGGAGCACAGGCCTTCTCTCTGTGAGAGGGTGTGGGCCGTAATCCACCACTCGGGCCCAATGCGGATTGGTGGATGTCACATGTCTTCGAATTTTTGGTTCTAGGCCATGCCGGTTTCCTCACGATGTTTTCCTTCACCGTTTTGGGAGCAGTGGTGATGAAATAATTTACACAAAGTAAAGCGCCTGCCTGGGTTTGAACTCACGACCTACAACTTGTAAAATCGCGGCCAATACCGCTGCTCCCAGTCAGTTAGATTACCAAAAAATATTGGACAATTATGTTTTCTTTTGTCTCTTCAACAAAAAATTAAGACGATACAGTGAGTTGAAATTTCGGATGACGTCAAACTTAGGTTAAAATTGTACCACTTTTTACGTAACAAGGCCCCACTCCTGAACTTAGATGCGTTGTATCTTCGTAATTTTTCATTAATTTGATAAAGCAAAAAATACGTGTCGGATATTTTTTGATAAACTAACTTACGGACTGAACAGATTTTTTTTACCCTGACATCTATTTGAGGCGTATACAGGGTGTAAGGAAAATATAATTCATTAAATTTGTTCATTTAAAATGTCTTTGGGGTAGATAGGTATAACGACTTTATACAGCTTAAAGCGAAAAAAAAAATTTTTTTTTTTCAAAAATTAGGAAAAAGCCGACGAAAAATTCCAACGCTAGGGGGTCCAGAATCATGTACTGAATCACTAGTACACGTGTGTGCGTTCATGTACCTTACACCCTGTATATTCAAGTTCAAACGCCCCAACTATTTCATTTCCAACAACAACTTTCAAATCAATATAAAAAGTGCTACTAAAGCAAATTGCATCGCATCTAAGCATGAACTCATCATCATCAACTCTTCTATTTTCACTCCACGCCCGTTATCCCTACAAAACAAACAGCTGAACTCAACACCATCAAATCTTGGGCCATTAGCAACCAAGCAGGTCAAGACAGACCATGGCAGGCCACGACTGACCACGAGCCAAGTTTATAGTAGCCGTGACGGGTTAAAAGATCATTGTAGTAAAAAGTTGTAATGGATCGTCTATTGTTTAAGTCTGTGTTTCCTGAACGCTACAACCTGGGAGTTTTTAAGGCCCTACTAACGGTCCAGTGGCGCCCTCATTGAATAAAAAATCGTAGCATAGCACAGAAAATAAATATTAAAAAATCACCAAAACCAACCACAACAAACCAAAAACGGCCGTTTCTGACACTTTTGCCTACTACTTTGGATACGAAACATTTTGTGACCTGTTTTAACAACGTAAAAATGCTTTATCCTCTTTGTAACAAACGTGACTTTGGATTTTTTAATATTTATTTTCTGTGCTATGCTACGATTTTTTATTTAATGAGGCGCCACTGGACCGTTAGTAGACCCTTAAGTCAAGTGAATAGGTTACTTCTAGGCAAGCGTGTTCCATCTTCGACCACATCATCACTTACCATCAGGTGAGATGGTGGTCAAACGCATGCCTATCAACAGTAAAATAAAATAAAAAAAGTTATGGTAAGCAGAAGTCAGTTGGCCGTTAGATTCTGCGTAAAATCCTACTAACATTATAAATGCGAAAGTTTTAATGGTTGTATGTTTGTAACTCAATCACGCCAGAACGGCTGAACGGATCTAGATGAAATTTGGCATAGAGATAGATTATAAGCCATACTATAATTTAATTTAGGTACTTGTGCTATAATTTATAATGGGCAAGCTAATTCCACTTGGGCGAAGCGGCTGGCAGAAACTAGTATGTGATAGTTCTTAGGCTTACTGAACCCAGGTTTCTGAATAGTGAATTTGAAGTTAATGATTTGTCAAGCTCGGCTTTAATAAATTGTGGCAGGGGCTGGCCCCCGCAATTTTCCGCACTAGTGCGAAATATACATTGCGAGACTAAAAGCGGTAAGGGTAGGAGCGGCTTCTAGATTAGGTGTGTTTGTAAACATTTGCCTAAACAAATCCTAAACTTGAATTTGTGGCTAAAAATTCTTGATTGTAAACTTAACCTTCAAAGATCACAAACCGTAACAATCAAACTGAACCATTATCTAACCGAGCCGTAACAAAGCAGACAAAACGATCAGTTTAGATAATCTACGGTCAAACTAAACTGTTTTAGAGGATTGACGTTAAAACTGCACGTACCTATTTAGGGTTGCCACGTGTCCGGATAGAGCCGGATAGGTATAGTGAACTTGGCAAAGATGGTACCTGAGCTGAACAATGCTTGTTTCAATTAAAAACCAGTCCTTTTCACAACGTCTGAGGTAAGTCGTTTGGGCTTAACAACGTGCAGGAAGGATAAGTCAGCTAGACTCTGCGTTACCAAGTGCTAGTTGTCCAGGGTGCGCCGGGCTTTTGGAATCGCAGTACGATTTACAACAACAACAATACAACTTGGCAAAATGAAGTTTTATAGACTTGTCTGATACCCAATATGGAACTGGAACGCCCCAAGTACCCATACACCTGCACTTTGGAGCTGATGAGTGACTGACGCTGCAATTTAAGGCAGTTATACGACTTCTAATGATTTTTAATTGAACATCACGTCTAAACGACTAGTTTTATTTTTTTGAAAAAATATATGTTACTCTAGACAATTTTCTTCGTAATTTGATATGTGAATATTTTAAGTCATATTTTTATAACATAGTGTAATTAATTTGTAAAGATATGTCTAACGCGGATAAAAAATTGAGAATTAGACAGTATACCAGTCACTTTGATTTCTTCTGAGAATAATCACTACATATGTATATATAAAATTCAAAGTCCTTAGTTCCTGTCTGACTCACTGATATATCAACGCTTTAGGCTGTGCGTTGATACATCAGTGAGTCAGTCAGGACCGCTGGTGCTAGAGACATGAAATTTGTAGGATGTGTTCTTTGTGAAGAGCAGGTCTCCACTAAGAAAGGGTTTTTCGAAATTCAACCATTAAGAGGGTGAACAAGGGGTTTAAAGTTTATAACGGGCAATGACTAATTCCACGCGGGCGAATCCGCTGGCAGAAGCTAGTACTTATTATAAAACAAAGTCAGCCGCGTCTTTTTCTCTGTCCGTCTGTTCGCGATAAACTTATAAACTACTGAATAGATTTTCATGCGGATATAACCAATAGACAGAGTGATTCATGAGGAAGGTTTAGGTGTATTTGTACCCGTGCGAAGCTTCACAATAATGAAACTAAAAAATATTTTAAAAACACAAAATCTGAATCACCTAAGGGTAACCAAAGGAACCCTATTACTAAACCTCCACTGGCCTGTCGGCGGGCTGTGGTACTCGTAGATAGTTGAAATTTTCACTAAGTGGTTTTTCTTTCGACTTTATGACATCATATAATAGGCAGCTAAGGAGTGGAATTCCCTGCTAGTCTGTGTTTACTGATAGCTACAACTAGGGAATCTATGTCAAGAGTGAATAGGATACTTCTAGGCATGCGTGCTTCATCGTCGACCACATCATTCCTAACCATCAGGTGAGATAGTGGTCAAACGTGCCTATCAAAGAAAACCGGCCCAAGTGTTTGCCAGATTTCGCATATATAGGGTTCCGTACCAAATGCAGAAATTATAATGTAATAATAATATAAATAATTTATTCTTTTATTATTTCTCTTTTTTCATGCAGTTTTACAATTATTCGATTAGCGTGCAACAAAGTTAATTATATAATTAAATTTCAATTATTTGTTTTTTTTATTTATTTAATTTCCGATTTATGAGGGAATTATCAAAGAAAAAATCAGATTTATAAATATATTGGTATTTGTTAGTAAAATATAGAAATAATATTTTGTGACAGACGACGGGTAGACGAACAGACAGACGGACAGATACAGGTGTAATTCCTAGTGTGAGGGACAACGTTTTTTTTAAAAGAAAGAAAAAAAAAGTCAAACGGACACCTGAGTGAAAGCAATACCTAGAGCTCCTAGAGCTCCGTTTGGACCATTCGGATACGGAACCCTAAAAATTAAGATGAAAACCGTGTTTTCCGAGTCCAACTCCAGTTTTAAGACCTAGCAACCCTAAACGTCCATCTAGATAGTGTCCAGTTAGATGACCGGTGACCGGAAGTGAATTGTTGCGGTTTCCGGTGCCCGTCCGTCTATTTATGTGCTAATACGATCCTCTATGGTGTGTCTATGGGATTTAGATGGTATTTGTCACATAAAGCTGTGGTGTTTGGTTGGTATTGGCTGTTTGATATGCAGACGGAAGTGCTAGTGTGTTTGTGTTGTTGATATATAGGGAGTAACGTTGAATATGAGTGTTATAGTCACTATAAGTTTTGAGTTATGAATATGTAAATGGTAAAGCTTTAGCCATATTATGTAAGAAATCAGGATGTCATGAAATTAGAAACGCCTCTTATTAAATAGCATAATAGAGGGAACGGGCCTACGCATGCCCAGTGCGGATTATCGGATGTCACATGTCTTCGGGTTTTTGGTTCTAGCTATGACATACCAGTTTCGAGATGTTTTCTTTGACCGTTTTGAGAGCAGTGGTAATGAAATATTTAAGTAAGAAACGCCTCTCAATTTTTTTTTCTATTCTTAATTGTACTCAGCAATATGAAGCGTTTAGCCAAATCCTGGAGCGCAGAAAACCACAATAAAAATTTAAAAAAAATATTTCAGGCATAGCCCATATTGATCACAGCACAAAAAACACAGCTTAAATCTATACTAATATAATAACGCAGAATAGTTTGTTTGTTTGTTTGAACGCGCTAATCTCTGGAACAGGTAGTCGGATTTGAAAAATTCTTACTGTATATGATAGCTACATTCACGAGGAACGCTATAGGCTATCTAGCATTACGCTGCGACACACGGGAGCAGAACAGTAACTAAACACGCGGGTAAAACCGCGGGTGACGGCTAGTAAAATTTATAATTACGGCTCATTTGAATCAATACATTAATAGTAGTCATCAGATAGATATCTGTAAGATACCAAGCTATTTTTTATTTTATTTAAAAAACTAGCTTCTAGCACTTAGCATGAATTTATTACTTCCCCCACTATAAATTATAGCTTACCTATGTCCTATTCCAGACTAAAATGTATCTCAGTGCCAAATTTCATCCAGATCCGTTCAGCCGTTCTGGCGTGATTGAGTATCAAACATACATCCATCCAAACGTTCGCATTTACATTATTAGTAGGTCCTATAACTTACCTGGCCTCGTTCCAGTCAATTCGCCCCGAGTCTTTTCAATATCCACGGTTATCTAATATCCTAAAACATGTAACTTTACAAAATTTTAATCCAAGACAAAACTAAAACTAAATCGTAATCCAAAGAAACCTAACCCCCACTTATCTCCACAAAGAAAATACTCGTGACAAAACTGAACTCCAAAAAATTCACGTTTACTTTTCAGTTGCGATTCCATTCATGAAAGACTTTCAACTCTTTTAAAATAATCTAGACTTTGTGTTAGAGGATGGCCTGATTGTTTGAGAGTATTACGGTATTGCCCGGGTTCGGATATAATCAATAAAGTGATCGTTCTGACACGGTCACGATGCTGAAGCGCGGACGCGGAGTTACGCAGGATGGGAGTACGGTGATAGGCGGTAGAGGATAGAGGGTAGCAGAGCGTGTGGAAGTTTTTAGAAGAGTTGAAGTTGAAGACATATAGAAGGCATTTTTAGGGTTCCGTACCCGAAGGATTCAAACGGAGCTCTATTCTAGTCCGTCTGTCCGCCGTCTGTCACAAAATTTTGTTCCGAAGATTTTTTTAACTTCCCATTAACCTGTGAACTTGAAATTTGGTGATAATGTTTAATATTACGTAAATTTTACTAACAAATACCACTAAATTTATAAATCTGATTTTTTTTTTGATAATTCCCTCATTTGGTACGGAATCCTAAAAGTGCTAAGTCCAACACGCACTTGGCCAGTTTTAGTTGTTAAAATCAGAAGGAACCGGATCTGGAGAGTAAAAAATTCAGTATCTGACAATAGTTGGAATCAAAATTTGTATTTAATATCCTAAAATTTCTAAATGAATCCTACTTTCGTATAGACATAATGTAGGAATAAGAATTTTAAAAAGAAACATTGTTTATTCTGCACAAATGTTCAATGTGCAAAAAAATGTTCAGTGACAAAAAGTGGTTTTTGGAGATGCTGGGATTTGAACCCAGGACTTTCAGCATGCGAAGCAGACACTCTACCACTGAGTTACATCCCCGGTCTGAGATGCCAATCCAAATTGTTGCTTGCTTCAATCTAAGTTTCAAGCCAACGTAGTTTTTATTATCTGTTCTCAAAACTAACAATGTAACGTTGAATTTATGAAAAAAAAAAAACGTATTAGTCAACTCGCTACCGCTTATGCCTTAACTCACACCCAAATTCCGTACAAAGGCAGTCAGAAAACTCGCCACTTCTTATTGGATAATTCGTGATTTTCATTTTTTTCTTCCACTCTCCGTGACAGGTGTTTGAACCTGTTCACGCTCATGACATTGGGAGACGAGGAACCCACCAATCGGAAGCCAGTTCGACGAACTCAATTCCGACTTGATACTAGGTACAGTTACATGGGTAATCGATTATCGTTCCGAATAATCGACTGTTGTATCTCTATTTCGACAATTTGCCATAAAATGACGACATTCGGTTTTTAAAACTTTTTATTTTCACTTTTTTTATTTAGGTAGATAAACAGGGTGTATCGAAAATGTATGCTAAATAAATAACTTTCTTCAGGGAAGTGCGTGTCGAACTTCGCACTTTTACGGTTCCGTGATGAATTTTTGACTATTTGTATAGCTTTGGGTCAACAAGATGCTTATACTGTGAAAATTTACGAAGACTGCAGCTCCAACCGTTTGGCTGTAAAACCTGAGAGACAGACGACGGACAGAATGTCACGTGAGTGACGGCAATTGGGCTCCATTTGGACCCTTCGGGTACGGAACCCTAAAAATTTAACTACCCGTACAAAAGTCCATCAGCCATCAAAATTAGAGTGGGAGTTTTTTTTTTCGGAAATTACGATGGTTTTTTTTCTGTGGATAGAAGGCATATCTACATAATTTCATAACGAGGAAAGATTTGTATTTTTGTATTTATAGAATAAACTTAAAATCTACTGGACCGATTTTAACCATTTATTCACCAATAGATAGCTAGATTATCAGAGAGTAACATAGGCTACTTTTTATACCGGGAAAAGTTACCGCGGGATAGGTTACGGGACCGAAGCCGCGAACAAAGTGTCTGACATGAGAGAGTGAGGATGACAAGCTATTACCGTAACAGCCTGTATATTTTTAACCGACTAATGCGCTAAAAAAAGTGGTTTTTTTTTACTGGAAAAGTATATTATTAGTGTTGTTAATAGTGATGAAGGCTACTTTGAAAAAAACTGGTAGAATGTCGTTAAAAATGTATTTTTTTCCGTACAAAGTGATTAAACTAACCACGTAAAAACCGCAGAAAAACGGCATAAGTGGTTAGTTGTTCTATTTTTAGGTATCGATCGTAAATTCAATTAATCTAAGAAAGTTTAGCGTTAAGAGCTTTTTGCTAGGATCGGGGACTGGTTGACATTTTAACCCTGTGGTTAGCCACCAAATTGATTCCAAGAAGAAATTAGGCAAAAAATGAGGCTCTGCATTGAATTGCAGGAAAAAACTCCTGAAAGCTTTCATGAAAATTAGATTAGCCACTTACAGCTAGCTCTGTTAGCTTTTTTAGAAATCTGAAAATTATATATAGAAGATAGGATAAAAATAAAATGTACCTGTTCTTTTTATTGCCAACCTATAGGCAAAAACTAACTAACTAAACAGTTCAGAGAATTTTCAAGATAATTTATCTTATACTCAAAAAGCATACAGGGTGTAAGAAGACACATCACATAGCCGTCAACTACGCATACTGTGCATCTAACAAAATAGCTTTGCGCAAAAAAAATTGCTGGAAACGACTATTATTTCTAAGTATGAAAAAAAAAATTGCACGCAATGTAACATGAACCCAGGCAAGTGGAGTTAAACCCCGCCCCTTCACTCTAAGCCACGTAGTTACTTGTCGGATACGTTTGATATTTATTGCGTTTTTGTAAACTGCAAATACGTTATTTCGAAATTTCAAAAAAAAAATACCTGAATTTTCGATTTGGAAAATTTTGGCTATAAGAGTAGGGGAAGGCCAAAGAAACGATGGTTGGACTGTGTGAAAGAGGATATGGGTAAAAAAGGGGTGACTACAGAGATGACGAGATGACGACTAATAGAGGAGTATGGAAGAAAAAGACATGTTGCACCGACCCCAAATAAATTGGTATAAGGGCAGGAGAATGATGAGTAAGTTAGGAAAAAAGTTTAATAACACATAGAATTCCTTTTCGAAAAAAAGTAAAAAAAAATTGCGACTTGAAATTGAAGGTCACTTCAATATTGGTTCTCCAGAACCAGTGGATTCACACAGATATGGTCAAGTGGAAAAAAATGATACAAATAATGGGGTAGAATATGTGGCTTTCGGCTTCGGAAACTGTCTTTTAACACCCGATATAATAATTGATAAATAAATGCTAACGACCCGGCCTAGTTTCGCACGGGTATGTACTAATTATATTCTTGAATCTTCCTCATGAATCACTCTGTATATTGGTAAAAACCGCATGAAAACCCGTTCAGTAGTTTTTGGATTTATCGCGAACAGACAGACAGACAGACGCGGCGGGTGACTTAATATGTAGAGATTTTCACTGTAATGTGAACACCCTTTCTCATCCAGAGGAAGAACAAGCTTCCGTCACCTAAAAGACCATGCTTGTTTAAAACCAAGTGATTAATGATTTTAGACCACAATGTTTTGCATCCTAGTGTCGATAAGTGTCACAAACATTAGACTCAGACACGGTTCATTTTTGTATGCAACCTAGGAAACAGGTCCTTAAACCGTCAACACGACATTCGACAGCCATCAAGATTGTAATGCTGATGATGATGAATCCTAATGAATTCCCCAAGATCTTCCCACTTCGCACGGCCTCTAATGCCCCCGTACCGAGCGAGCGATCTATACTGAATTTTAAACATTATCGATTGGCTCGCCCTACATTCCAGGAGATGCGTACGTGCAATGACCCTCGCTCTGAGTTTATTGGTAGCGTAGCGGGTATAAATCTCTGGCCATATGATTGTGGACCGATCGAAGTCTGGACTAAGGGTGATGACGTTTCAGGACAGTTGGTTTAGGTGTTTTTTTTGTATGAAAAAGTAGCAATATTGGCATTTTTTTTTGTTTTACTTCTTGCGTAGGAGTCACTTTCAAAAGTTAGTGTGATTGTATTGGACTTATGACATATTTCTAGTGAACAAATAGGTAAGATAATCTTGACCAAAATCCAAACTTTGGTCAAAGAATACTCGTAGAATAGAAGAGAGACTCCTTTTTCCGCACTTAGACTCTCATTTGGTCCGTTGTGCGTGGGGGTTTCTGGCTAACATAGCCAGCCTAGCTCCGCCCAGAAGCACAGAAGCTTCCTGGGAGCTTCGCAGGTTTCGCAGAGTGACCTCACTGTTCCGAGGATTTGTTCACGCTGGGTAGCCACGGCCTCGCATTCCAGGATGACGTGGGCGGCTGATTCTTCGGCGTCAAAACATCCTCCGCAAAGAGGGCTGTTCGTGATTCCTGGATTGAAAAGATGCTTGTTTAAGAGACAGTGGCCCGTAATTGTCCCTATCATTTTGAGGTTATTTTTATTGAGGCTAAGCAATCGTTTGGTTAGTCGAGGGTGGAGGCTCGGCATGCCCATTCTCGATTGCCTGCAGTCTGTTGCCTGTGACCATCTGTTGTTGTGGAGATCAATTGATCTCTGGCGTATCCTTGTACGAAATTGCGAGTAAGGCAGGGGAAGCAGTGGGTACGGGCCCAGCACAGTCATCTCGGAACCTCTCTTCGCAAGTCCGCCCGCGGCGTCATTGCCCAGGGATCCACTGTGGAGCGGGAGGGCGTGTCAGACTTTTACTGACTAAAACCCACCCCTGTTCCTTCTGTTGCCTACAGTGCCCAGGGGCGCGGTAACTCTGTTTTGAATTTATCCACGACCCCTGAGAAGTCTCACCAGGTCACAATACAAATTAACCGCTTACATATTTATTAACAAGATACCATCCAACATAAACACACCAACATACACCTACCAACATGTTGGTTGTTGGTACACATTCACTTAAGGCGAATAAACATGTCCAAGTCGGTAGGTTTATCTGTACTTACCCCAGAATTAGGGTAGCTACACACATTAAGATCAACCCTGATACTTTGATATGAATTAAGATATTCTAATTTTAATTGGTCGCTGTGTCGCTTGGTGTTGCCAGTTGCCTTTGTTTGTTGTTATGAAGGAAAGGATGTGTCTCATCTAAATAATCAGGAATCAAAGCTGACTGCAAGAACAACTAAAAAGTTCTAAGTTCTTGTTCTATTTCAATAGCAGATTTTATGCCACGTAACTTGTTTGGAACAGTTGTTATTTACAGTCGTGTTTTTTGAAGATTTATTTCCTGCCTATAGTTTTTTTTTTTTTTGTGGTGGGAAATCATCCAATGACTTCTCCCGCTCTGGGTGGAGCGGGAGGGCGTGTCAGACTCTTACTGACTAAAACCCACCCCTGTTCCTTCCTGCCCTGACTGCCCAGGGGCGAGGTAACTCTGTTTCGAATTTATCCTCAACCCCCGGGCAGGCATCGGCCATGATGGGTCCCGTCTCTTTTGCTGACAACTCTTTGAGGCGCGCGTGGAACACTACGCGCCGTCGACTCTCGGGCCTGGTGCTGATCGGACGGCGAGCTACCCATTGCTCGCCGTCCGCAGGCCCGGGATTCCTGCCTATAGTTGAGTTAGTGTTTTGAAAGATTCTGAAACAATTCTCCGATGAACGGTTCGTCGACAGAACGTTTCACTTTTCAGTTTTTCACCGATTGAACTTAAAACCCCGACGCACGATTTGCCGACAGAATGATTGACTTTTCAGTGGTTCGCCGATAAAACTTTTCACTGACTGGCCGACTCAATTTTCCGTCAATCTCCGAGCATAAATATGTAGGTAGGTATTCTATGTGGTGTCTTCTGTTCGCTCGTTAATTGTATTGTTAATGTATGAAAAATAAAGTATTAAAAAATACGAATTTTCATTTCTCAAATAATGAAGCATAGTAGGCTGGACAAAGTCGACATCCCAAAACATACCGCATATCAACAACTGCGCAAACTGAGCTTTGATTTTGATTTTCAGTTATACTTCAAGTACCTACATACTCTCGCAAACATTACCCTCCTTCTGTGGCAGTCGGTTAAAAACATTAAGGTAGAAGAAATCGTTTCTTATCTTTAAAAAAAAAACTTGGGACTCCGGGAGTACCTACCGTCAGAAGTGAAAACAAAAAACTTGACCAAAAATGACGAAAGCGTCTCGCGATCCGCTACGTAGCGAATCACGTAGCGGTGTCGGTGGCGGCCGTGTTCAATTGTTTTTTCCCATCTCAAAACTGCATAACGCGCCTAAAGAAGTTTTCACTTCAACAAAGCCTTCTATGATGATATGGCTAGAAAGAAGATATAATAATAATAAATCTTTATTGAAATAAACATCATTTACAAAAAACCTATGAAGCCTCTGAAACCCAAGCTAGGTAAAAACCTGTATGTCAGATTTCAGCGCCTTCTCCCAATTTATTAAGTACATTACATTTTTATACCAACTAAGATTTTTAATTACAATTTCAAGCATGCAAGAAGGTGACTTCTAATGGAGAAGTAAGGAAGATGATGACATGATGCGCCAACCTCAGATAAATTGGGGTAAGGAAAAGAACAATTATGGCCTAGTGGTAGCGGTTCAAACCCAGGCGAGAACTTTACTTGCTGTGTTTTATTACATCACCACTACTCACAAAACGGTGAAGGAAAACCGTGAGGAAACCGGCATGTCCTAGAATAAAAAATTTAAAGACATATGACATCCACCAACCCGCACTGAGCTCACGACGTGGATTACGGCCCATTCCCTCTCCTAGCGAGGAGGCCAGCGTCCCAGTAGCAAGAACGAAAAAAAAAAAACAACCGACTTCCAAAAAAGATACACACTAAATATTTAAAAATAACTTTAATTTCGGAAGTCGGTGTTTGTATTTTATTTCTTCGTTATTTGATACCGACTGCCGAAATTAAAGTTATTTTTAAATTTTTAGTGTATTTTCTTTTTTGTAAAAGTCGGTTTTTTTTTTTGTAGCAATTTTTTTTTTTTTTTTGGTTGTTTATACCCCAGAACTAAAAACCCCAATAACCCCCATGGAACGTAGAATTTAAACATACTCGTAATTGGAGGAAACTAAACCGTCATCTATGTATACATATTTTTCGCTATTGTCCAATTTTTCAAAAAGCGCTGAAGCAATTTCGATAAAATTTATATGGGACCACCTGGAAAGGCTTCAAACAAAAAAAAATCCAAATCGGTCCAGCCATCTTCGAGTAATCGGGAACATACATAAAAAAAAAGTTTCCGACGAATTGAGAACTTCCACCTTTTTGAAGTCGGTTAATTAAAACAAAATTAAAAAATAAATATTTGTCCATAAAAAATATCTTACCAATTAACCCCAAAAAAAAATCCACAAAAAAAAAGAAACAAAATAATAACATGACATCTCAAAACACTAAACATCACGAGGGTTAAAAGATCATATCAGTACCGTTTAAATCTTAACCCTTTACTGAGGGTGGTTTTATTAATTTATTTACACGTGCATCTAGCATTATTATCCAAATACCGCCGTAATTGTCCCCATATGCAAAGTTAAATGTCGCCATTTTGATTTTATCTTTGTTTAATACATTTTGAGGGTAGTCTTGGGGAATTTCGGCTCGAGTTTTGGTATGTTTGGCTATTAAGTATGAAGGTATGTTGTTATAATTTCGAAGTTGTCTGAATAGTGGGATTTGTTAATCTTTATTAAAATTCTCCCACAAGGTGGACCAATACCTCTCGCGCCCGGCCCTGGTTCAGGCCACGGTACGGAGCGAGAGGGAATGGGAAGCCGTCTCCTCCTTCTGCGAAGCAGTAATGCTCGCGAAGAGGGAGGCGGCATGGGTGAGGGCGACTCAACAACAGAGTCGCCCTCACGCCCTCAGCTGTAACCGTCGCAGGTGACGCCAGGGGCTACCGGCGCCGCGAGACGATCTTCGGCCACCGTAGACCCGGGCCTGCGGACGGCGAGTAATGGGTAGCTCGCCGACCGAGTCGACGGTGCGTAGTGTTCCACGCGCGCCTCAAAGAGTTGTCAGCAAAACGTGACGGGGCCCGCCGTGGCCGATGCCTGCCCAGGGGTTGAGGATAAATTCGAAAGAGTTACCTCGCCCCTGAGCATTCAGCGCAAGGAAGGAACAGGGGTGGGTTTTAGTCAGTAAGAGTCTGACACGCCCACCTGCTCCACCCAGAGCGGGAGAAGTCATTGGATGATTTCCCAAACCCCCCAAAAAAAAGAAAAGGTGGACCAATGATCCGCAGCTGGTGTATACGTTAACTCAGTTGCTATTAATTTGATAAGCACTTTGCAGTACATTGCTGCTTTGCTCGGTGGAGATCGATATTATAATAGGCATAGGGAGAGTCGTGAGAATCGATGCATGCGAGACGCATAGGACCGGTCGTTGTGGCGACATTTGGGGGAGGCCAGAGGTCCAGCAGTGGACGTCTTTCGACAAAATGATGATTAAAATTCTAAGTAGGTACTCTTTTCAAACGTTTGAGAATACATACAAAATGCGAAATTACAAGCTTTGAGGGACAGATACTGTGTTCTAGCTCCATGTAAAATGCTGCATCCGGTTAGAAGGGTTTATGAAGTGTGAAAATGGGTTTACAAAAATTAGGTACAATATTGTTTTTGTAGTGAAAACTACTTAAGGCGCGTTGGGCATTCTTGTGATGGAACAAACAATTGAAGTCGGTGCCGACACCGACACCGCTATTTGGATTGAAGTGAAAACTTTTAGGCGCGTTGGGCATTTTTGTTCAATTTTTCACTTCTTTCAGCACTCCCGGAGTGCCACTCTTTTTTTTTTAGGATTTTAAATTACGAAGAGTAATCTCTCCTAAATGTCCCTTACTAAACCGAAGTCAGTTTACAGTTTCCTATGATTTTCACACGAAGAAAACCGTCTAACCAAAAGTTACCTACGAGAACATATTATGTCACTTTTATTCGAACTTGCAAAATTTGATTAAACAAAATAATAGTGTCCAACCGAAATACGATTTATATCAGAAATCAAAACCGTAACCGAATGTTCGGCTCCACTTCCAGTTTCGGTCGGAACCGAAACTCCACTTGATGCGGGAAAATCGAACTTGCAAAATTTGATTAAACAAAATAATAGTGTCCAACCGAAATACGATTTATATCAGAAATCAAAACCGTAACCGAATGTTCGGCTCCACTTCCAGTTTCGGTCGGAACCGAAACTCCACTTGATGCGGGAAAAACAGCCCAAAATAACTTGCTTTGGGTCAACAAGATGTTTATACTGTGAAAATTTTAAGACTGTAGCTCCAACCGTTTGACTGTAAAACCTGTGTGATAGACGACGGACAGACAGACGGACGAACAGATGGATATGTGAGTGACAGCATTAGGGCTCCGTTTGGTCCCAAGTTAACGGACCTTTGAAAAATCAGCCCTAACTTTCATAAAACACTAAGTAAATTTGTAAAACGATGATTACACACATAGATGTACGAGACAGTCTGTTTTTAGGTCTCTATCACAACCCAGCTCAAAAACGATAGTTTCGATGGATCCGAATATTCGGCCACTTTTTGGCCGAATTCGACAGAATATTTTTTGGCCGAATCTGGCCAAAATCGAAACCAAACCATCGATCGGACACTTAACAATACACAATATAATATAGATACATAATACACAAAACATTATTTTCCTTATTCCGGGAAACAAACAAAATTACCACATTATTAAGTCGGTGTCAAGTAAAAATAATACCGAATGCAGGATATGAGTTAAGAGGGAGTTGATCAACATTCAGGGCGCGTGGACGGCCCCCTAACTCTTATAGTTGTGTATATGTAGGTATACAGTGTATGTGTGTATGGGGATGTGTGATGCTGCTCAGGATAGCTGTCTTTAAGGAATTGTTTGGTATATTGTCTTAGGCTGGAGATCTATAAGTTTTGTTGATGCAACTCGGAGACACACATCGCAAGTTGGTTGTTCCATGTTTAAATTGTATCCAAAGTAATTACTTGTGCCATAGACGTGTCTTAATGTGTTTTTATTTGTGTGTGATTTTACAGTACGGGAGGAATGGCGACAGATTGTGTAGCTTGCCACCACGTTTGATGTGACGACGACTTTTTTGAAGTGAAAACTTCTTTAGGCGCGTTGGGCATTTTGAGATGGGAAAAAACAATTGAACTCCACACCGACACCGACACCACTTCGCGATGCGCTACGAGTGCTACGACGCGTAGCGTCGCGTTACTCGTAGCGGATCGCGCAGCAAATTGAAGTGAAAACTTCTATAGACGCGATGGGCATTTTTGTTCAAGTTTTCACTTCTGTCGGCACTCCCGGAGTGCCACTCTTTTTGTTTTAAGGGTGCGAAATCATCAAATATCTTCTCTCGTTCTGGGTGGGGTCAGACTCCTACTGACTAAAACCCACCAGGGGCCGCGGAGACCCTATCAAACACACTCATGACCTTGGCAGATGTGACACCACTCTGCCAAGAGTGTAATGAAACTGAAAAATCCTTGTGGTTGTCACTTATCGATCAGGTCCTCATTGAATGCAACAAAATATTACAACGCAATCAATTGTTTGGATTTTACCTTGTTTAATAAGACGTAGGTGCAGTGTGCATTGTTCAGATTTACATTCAAATGAATTTAATAAATAAGATACTTAACGCTTAGGTTTGCTAATTTTATACATGCTGATGTCAATAAATGTGTTTCTTTGTTGTGGTTAGGTATTTATGCTGTTTATTCAAGCCCCTGGAAAAACTGATTGTGGTTGGGAACACCAAATCCAAAGATCGCGCGGCCGGTTATCAACAAATGGACCGTTAAGTGAAAGACTCGTTCTTCTTCCAATTCTATACGGTTGTAAAAGACGCGTTGAACAGAAACCGGTGGAGGCAAACCATCCGATGCAACCCAGATACTGACTACGATCCGCAAACATGAGGGACCGACCATAGAGAGAGATTCAAGTTCCAATACAAACCATTAACAATCATTTAAACAGGAATACGTACCACCATCGGACGAGTACAGAAGGCCAACGTCTTTTAAGAGGGAACAGGGCCTGCGATTCTCCATACAAATGCATTCCCCTTTTTTCTTCCTGAATAATGTCTCTAGAGCAATCTTTTTTCATAAAAGGTCTGCGTGTCTACACACGTCCCTGTCATTTCCTTTTTTTTAGCAACTAATAAGTAAAGAAAATATGACCCTTCAAAAATGACCAAAAATAGCCCTATTTTACCGCCATTATTAGGGGACTACCAGACTACCAACCTCGAAAAGTTTTAACATAAAACATTTAATAGGGACTTAGACATACTCTTTCTTAAAAATTTAGTGCCAAAAATAATTGAATCAGCTCAGTTTTCGAGGAGTAAAAACGGGCAATACGAAACGTCGATCTCGTCAAAAATTTTATGATAAAATCGGTCTGAGCTGCAGCTGTACCTATTGCACTCTACGGGGGCAGGCTTCTTTTTTTTTGGGGTGTGAAATCATCCAATGGCTTCTCCCGCTCTGGGTGGAGCGGTAGGGCGTGTCAGACTCTTACTGACTAAAACCCACCCCTGTTCCTTCCCTGCCTGAGTGCCCTGGGGCGAGGTAACTCTTTCGAATTTGTCCTCACCCCTAGGCAGACGGGGGCAGGCTTGAGGCAGCACGACGGCAATAGTTTCTTCAAATATCTATTTTGGAAATTCCTCGCAGGCCCTGTTCCCTCTTAAGTATAGACGTTACAATTGAAGTCGCAATACCATCTCGGCCACAATCACTATCAAAAACTTGTCAAAACTTTGAGAAATAACAAGTTTTTGAAAGATTGTGGCAGATGAGAATGCGAAAGTTCCACTTAATTAGCCTTAGGACCCTACATCCGTATAAAAACCTCCTTTTCTGAACTTAGTTAAGAAAAACCCGTCCCCCTCACACTTTTAACGAATTACTTAAAGCAATTTTAAAATAAGAACTATTAGTGCTCCCCTTTTGTTTTTTCTTTTTTTTTTCTTGGCGTCGGCACATTTTTTCCAGCCTGTAATAAGAGCAGGGAGAGCTCGCGCCAAAACCTAATAACGAGAAGTAATTTTTCAATTGGTCGTGTTAACGTTTTTGAACGCATACACCTTGTTTTTGAATGATGTTATGCTGTAAGTAGTCGATAGATTTTTATTTGGTGTTAAAAAAAATATTAATATCTCACCTGATGGTAAGCGAGGATGTGGTCGACGATAGAGCACGCTTGCCTAGATGTAACCTATTCACTCTTGACTAGAATTCCAAGTTGTAGCTATCATCATTTGTGTGTGTGGGTGGGAGGTCAAACTTGTACCGGTGGCGCATTGCGTTACGTCTGGTGGTCCGATGATGGAACGGGCTTGGCGTAATTAATAAATAATAATAAATTCATTTATTTCAGGCTATGAAATCCCATAAAATTTAAATACAATATTTTTTTTGACGCACCCTACTCAAAATGTAACCGATAGAAAACTGACAGGTTTGGCGTCGATGCTCAAGACTTTGGAGCTTTGAATCGACGAGAAAACTAGGTACTTGATTTAAAAAACAAAACTTGCAAAAATAATTAAAAATTAATGAAAAACGGGCAATAATGATTCGGGACTTTCAGCTCTTCGTCTAGTCCCAAGTTTAAGTAAGAGTGTTTTCTATTTGAACTTTTTGTCCTAAATGATTTCTTGCAAACAAAGTTTATCACTTATAATATATTCGTCTGCTGTACCAATTATATTTTTTGATTTACTTCTTTTTTTTTTATAACTTAACAAGACATGACTTCCCATGAAAAAAATCAGGAATCTTTCGAATTTGAAGAGAATTTAGCAGTCATGCATAACATCGTCCACTTGTTCTTCAATTTGCATACAATTTTTTCTCCCATGCAATACTGTTCCTTTTGTCTGACGTCTGTTAAACTTTTACAAAACGTTTCTTTTTTATTTCTTTTCTCTTTTCTTTATCGTCTTTAGAAGTTAATGTCAGATCGATCTTTGCGAAATATTAAGGTACTCTTTTGTGTTACAATTTCATCCCTCAGGATTGATAATAAAATGAAATACTTATGTATTAGTCGTTTTTGATAATTTTTATAATAGGTATCTAAGTAGATAGTATCAGAATAAGTACTCAGTGATATCAAAAGAGGTCGCGGTTAGTAGTAACTCTTTGCTCGTCTAGGAAACACATGGTGGGCGAGACACAATTAAAATCTACTGTGTTAAAAAAAGTTAAAAGTTTATCATCATCATCACTTCAGCCGAAAGACAACTGCTGGACATAGGCCTCCACCAAGTGGCATCACATCGACCCGCGACCCTCACCAGGTCACTGGTCCACCTTGAGGGAGGCCTTCAGACGCTACATCTTCCGGTACGAGGTCGCAACTCCAGAACCTTTCGGCCCTATCGACCATCTGTTCGACGAGCAATGTGCCCTGACCACTACCACTAAACTTTGGTGATTCTTCGGGCTATGTCAGTAACCTTGGTTCTCCTGCAGATATCTTCATTCCTGATTCGATCACCCAAGGAAAGTCCGTACATAGCCCTCTCCAAGTGCTAGTTTTATTTTGTATTAATTATTTATGTAACAACTGTATGTGCGTCGCTTTCACGTGAATAAACAGTTTTTCTTTCTTTCTAGTTGCTAAATTAAAAGAACCCGTAAGGCCCCGAAATAGCAGACACAATTAAAAACCTATTGTTGCGTCTCCGATTGGAGACGCGCGGGGCCTGACGCATTAAACAGAAATTATATATATTTTTTACGTTATAGTTGTTTCACTCGTGACTCCCACAGGTATGTTATATTAATAGCCTCAATTAAAAACTAATAAAATCTTTAATTTCTCTAAAACTTCTAAAAAACCAGAGGAATTATTTGCCAAAACAAACTCTTTACATAGCCATAAGTGTTTTTTTTTCTAACTTAACTTTCGTAAGTTAAAAACTCCATGTCTTTGACGTTTTGACAGGCGCAGAAATGTAACAGACCCACAATTGCACGCATCAATGATTTGTAGCGTAGACTTGCTCTCTCGTAGAGATGTTAGTGGAATTCGAAGAGCCGTGATGTGACGGACGAATTTGGCAGTCTTCTTTACTAAAAATAACGTAAAAATCTTTCTAAATAAGATAAATGGAAATAAAATAACAGAGAAACTTTAAGACTAATAAGAAAAAAAAAAGAGCGTGTACTTATGTACGCATGTAAGAAGTTATACTTCTTTGGCGTAAAAAGATAAAAAACCAAACTGTCACAAATTTTACAAAAAGAAAAAAATTCTTCTTGAACCACATACCATAGCTAACTTCAGGGTGTCGGTTCTAAGTAACTTCAACCTGTGAATTTTGTGTGACAGTGATGCGCGCGCATCTTCAAATTTCACTCTCATCATTTTTTCATAACGCGCCTAAAGAAGCATAACTTCAACAAAACATTATTTGAGTTATTTTTATTCGTGATTTTGCCTAAAACAAATGAGAACAAAAGTATTGTTGTCTATTAATTAGTTATTAAATGATTAAATATTTGGATTAACACATATGAAGCATTTAATTGCGTTAAAACGTTTAAACATACCTACCTACCAAAATCATTTATTTTGCACTGAACTGTCTATGCCTTTCCTAACTCTACTGCCCACCCCTCAGCAAGTAACAAGGGCAATCTTGTGGGTGACTTGTAAATGAATAGAAAAAAATAAAGTTTGAAAAAATGGTCGCTTTTAAAACACGACTTTTGCATTATGCCGTCCAACATGGCGACTAAATTGAATTATTGAAATGAAAATTATTGTTTTTATTATTTTGTGACCAAAAAGTTTTCTGAAGTGACATTGGGGTCATTTTGCCATAAAATTGTATGTTATGTAAGGCATAGACAGTTCAGTGCAAAATAATTGATTGAGTAAATATAGTTTAATGAATGATTTTAATTTTCTGAAACAAACCTTTTCTTTTTACTATTAGTAGGTTCGTGGTTCGTGTCACTTGGGGGAGGCCTATGTCCAGCAGTGGACGTCTTTCGGCTGAAATGATGATGATGAGGTTCGTGCTTGACCATTACCTTACCTGGTTAAAAGTGATGATATGGTCATCGATGGAGCACACCTGCCTAGAAGTAACCTACTCACTGTTGACTTAAAGACCCCCAGGTTCTGCTCTAGGAGGAGCAGGCATGCAAGCATCGAAGTAGCCAGTTTCCTTAAGATGTCTTCCTTCACCGTTTTGAGAGTTGTGGCAATTTATTTTCATTATAGTTCGACTAAAATTCTATGGTGTCCCACAGCTTTAACATGCCATAAAATTTGGGATTGGTACACTTTCTAGGGCCGAATAATTGTTAAATCGGGCGAAGCTGTGACTTGAGTTGATAACTTGATCATCAAAATTTTTAAAGGCTTCATCATTATTCGAGATCCGTAAAAGATGATAAAACTTAAAGAATAGACAGAAAAGAAACAGCGTTAAAAAAATACAGTTTCAGTGTTGACAATTCACGGCCTATTTGAAAACACAGTTTCAGTGTTGATAATTCGCGGAAGATTTGAAAACACAATTTCAGTGTTAACAATACACGGCAGTTTTGTAAACACTGTTTCAGTGTTGAGAATTCACGGCAGATTTGAAAACACAGTTTCAGTGTTGACAATTCACGGCAGATTTGAAAACAGTATCAGTGTTGACAATTCACGGCAGATTTGAAAACACAGTTTCAGTGTTGACAATTCACGGCAGATTTGAAAACACAGTTTCAGTGTTGACAATTCACGGCAGATTTGAAAACAGTTTCAGTGTTGACAATTCACGGCAGATTTGAAAACACAGTTTCAGTGTTGACAATTCACGGCAGATTTGAAAATTCGGTGTTTAAAACGCAGGCTTTGTTGGTTCAGATACTCGAGCATCTTTAGGTAGGTACTGATACCTGGTACCTGGTAAAATAAGCCTCAATTATTTTATTTAGTTTGGGTGGCTTACCTGCTAACAATATAAAAGATAGCATGAAGGTAGATCACGACAAGCTGACATTGATTTGGACTTAAAAAGATTGATTTAATATGTTGTTTTGCGCACTTAAAAAAAAAAATAACTGCGTCTTAAAAACCCTTTTAGTGAGATTTATTAATCCCTTCATTATTACATGCCTTTTTTTTTCATTTGCCGAAGGTCCTTGACATTAGCCATCCTTCAGTCCATCACGATTATCTCTGACTCTTTCCATTATAATTAAAAAAAGAGAGTTAATCACTTAAAAAACAAAACAATCCGTTACCTACGTGACAGAACACATGTTCACTAATTGAATCATAATTGAATTAACAATTAAAGTGAAGTGCGCCATCGACCTAGAAATTGTAGTTAATGCATGATATCATTAAGTTAATGGTTTGTGTAAACATGCGATTTCTCACGATTACATGGTGCTAATATATTCCACGTGTGGGAAAATTCATTACATTTGGCTACATCGCCCAGGTTCGTTAGAAGGCCTCCAATAAGGTGAACCGATGGATGGTGATGAGGGTTGCGGGCATCTGCTGGATACGAGAACCGCATAGAACCGGCTGGAGTGGCGACGCTTGGGGCGGAATATGTCCAGAGAGATAATGACACCTACCTATGGACGATAATATTATAATTTTTTTTTTTTGGAAGTCTCTGCTTGTACTGTGTTAGGATGATGATTTATTATTTTGTTTCTAGTAATTTCATTTTAAAAACTATTGTGATGTTTTTGTAAATTTAAGTCAAGGATTCTGTGTTACTGATATTATTTTTAATTGATTTATGGATATTTTCGACTTTAGTAAATTTACTCCTAATATTTAATTTTAAATACTTCACTGACTTTATTTATTTATTTCAATTTTATTCTGGTGATTTTTTATTAATGAATTAATTGTTATCATGTTATTATTTTTAGATATTAATTTAATGTTTTATTGTTCCGAATTAATGGTTTTAATATATATTTTTAATGTTTTAAAATTTAGCATTAATGATTTTGTGACTTACTTTTTAGTTCATTGATTTTGTTTTTATTTTTAAGTTAAGATTAAATGTTAAATAACATTTCTGCTCAATGGCTAGCAATAATATTTAATATTTGAGGGGATTGGCACTGATAGCTGAAATTCAGGCTTTTGCCTAGTTCGGCTACAGATGTTTAATTCTTTTGTATTGTGAAAATATAGCCTGGAAATTTCTTGTAAGACTGTGAAAAATCAAGTGAAATAAACTTATTATTATTATATTATAAATACAAACGAAAGTTGGTATGGACCATGCCAGAACGGCTGAACGGATCTAAAATAAAGGTACAGAGATAGACTATAGTCTAGAATAGCACGTCTCTCTCTCAGTGGTCGGTCCCTCATGTCTGAGGATCAGGGTTGCATCTGGAGCGGATGATTTGCCTCCACCGGTTTCTGTCCAGCGTGTCTTTTACGACCGTATAGAATTTGGAGGAGGACGAGTCTTTGACTTGATCGGTCCATCTTGTCGGTGACCGGCTGCGCGATCCTTTGTTTGTTCCCGGAAGATGGCACCGGGCGTCATCCGGATCGCCAGACACACTATTCGCTAAACTTGAACCTTTTATGCTGACTCTCATGGGACAATAGAAGCAGTGGTTACTCGTTGCCTTTTGCCCCTAGACATTTTAGAAGTTATTTAGACTCCAAGGCCGCTGTTGCCTCTTCGGTCGGTTGCCCGACCGGTGGTATGGTTATACCGCCATTGTTCGGTCGCCAGCACCTCGTCCGTTATCCAGCAGGGAGCACCGCGGCGCCCAGTGTACGCCGCCGTTGGTCATGACGAACCACCGACGCATGCAGGTGAGTTTGACTTGGGCCGGATAAAGGAGTAATTCCTAGTGTGGGGCAACGTTTTTTTTTAAAAAAAAAAAAAAAAAAAAAAAAAAAAAAAAGGTGTTATTTCCGTTCTTCCGTTACTCCCCTAGAATAGCACGTAAGCTATAATTAATATTGGTGAAGTACTTACTAATTGTACGCGGGCGAAGCCGCTGGTAGAAACTAAAACTTACTAAATAGAATAGAATAGAATAGAATAGAATAAACATTTATTCGACACAGACACAACACAACAGCAACAAACAAAAGGTAAAGAAAATAAACAGTAGGTACAATAACAAAGATACAATAAAATTGTGCTGAGCGTGCCCATACCGAAAGCAAGCACACACACACAGCAGACACTGTCAGACTACCTTTGTTTTCCTATTCAGTCAGCTGTTCGTCAAGGTCGTGGCTGTAAATTAGTTAAAGTTTATATAGCTATTTTCGTTTGTTTTTCTACGAAATCAATTCATCTTGAACTAGTCGGTGATTTAACAAGCAAGACTTTCATCCTGGCGTTAAAGAAGTTCACCTCACGTAGAGGAAAGCCGAGAAATATCTACTCGGATAATGGCACCTCATTTGTTGGTGCATGATGACCTTTCTAGATTTCTTAGGGCGAGTTGCGATTCGCTGTCCGAGGAGATGGCTAGGGAAGGAGTTAACTTTCACTTTATCCCTGCATATTCTCCTCATTTCGCTGGCCTTGCGGAAGCTGGTGTTAAATCAACCAAGCATCACTTAGTCAGAGTGCTGGGCCTTTGTAACCTTACCTACGAAGAGCTATACACCATGATGGTTCAGGTTGAAGCCATTTTGAACTCCAGACCACTGACGCCGTTATCATCGAACCCCGAGGATCTGACGCCGCTCACACCCGGACATTTTTTGATTGGACGTCCTATGACATCACTGTCGTCACCTGATTATCGAGACCAGTCCATCAATTCTCTGACTCGATTTGAGCGTATTGAGCTTCTCGGACAGCATTTTTGGAGCAGATGGAGTAAAGAATATATATCGGAGCTTCAACTTCGCATGAAATGGCGAGCATGTAAGGGCTCCTTAAAGCTGAATTCTTTGGTCCTGTTAAAAGAAGACAACCTCCCCCCACTCAAGTGGAAAATGGGTCGGATCGTTGCTACGTATCCAGGAACAGACGGCGTTGTCAGAGTTGCAGACGTCAAAACTTCTAGTGGTCTGTTACGCAGATCATTCAGCAAGATTTGTCCGTTGCCTAACTATCCGGCGTCTGAAAATTCTTAGTGGTTGAAAGGCAGGTTTTCAACGCCCGGGGGTATGTTCGCGCAAGCACCTACAGAAATTAACATGGATGTAATGTTGAGGCTACGTAGATTATAGCTACCCGTTTTATTATTTTGTGACGCTTGTACTGTCTACCTACATCTGTGAGATCCTCCCAATAAATTTGCACGTTCACATCAAGCAACGTATTTTTCGTTTTATTCCCGTAATTATACCTGGATCAATCCCACACATCCACACACACACAAGGATACTTAAAGGACACATAGGCACAACGATACATATAGGACACATAGACACAAGGATACTTAAAGGACACATAGACACAAGGATATTATTAGACATAAGGCAGATGTCCTCATACGTTTAATAACATAATATACATTGCCATTGTCAAACTGTCTACAAAAGCAATAAAATAATGGGTGATGTTACCATAATAACTATGGTAGTAACGGCTATAATATTGTTATCACTTTTGGTAGACAGACTGGCAATTGCTGTATTTTATTAGCTCACAAGAGGACCGTCATGGCCGATGCCTGTCCAGCAGGTGTGGCATTACCAATTCTATCTCTATTCTACCAAGAATAAACAAAGTTCTTTTTATCTAACTTGACATCTTTTCTGCCCGAGCATCAAGCTTTACATTGTAGACTTTTGTCGACTGAAGAATAGAAACATTTCATCTCTTCAGTTTTAACATCGCCATGCTTAGGACGGTAGAAACCTTTCTACAATCTGTCATTTTGTCTATTCTTCCGTGGACAAAACCTGTGTCTATGGTGGTCATGCTACGCGTGCAGGGATCGTGGATAAATTCGAAAAAGAGTTACCGCACCCCTGGACACTCAGGCAGGGAAGCAACAGTGAGTTTTAGTCATTAAAAGTCTACACGCCCACCCAATCCACCTAGAGCGGGAGAAATCATAGGATGATTTCCCACCCCCACAAAAAAAAAACTGGCTAAGTGCGTATCGGATTTCGTACATTAAGGGTTCCGTACCAAATATTGGTATTTGTTAGTAAAGTATACGTAATAATAAATATTATCACCTTTCAAGTTCATAGGTCAATGGGAAGTTAAAAATACTTCGTAACAAAATTTTGTGACAGACGACGGACGGACAGACAAACGTACGTGAGTGACAACAATAGGGCTCCGTTTGGACCCTTCGGGTATGGAAACCTAAAAAAGAGGACGTTGCTGTCTGCCCCATGCTTTATTCCCTGAGTCACCATTTCGTGCACCATATATAAGACTCAACCTTTATAGGTTGAGTCTTATATATTGTCTTATATATAAGACTCAACCTTTATAGGTTGAGTCTTATATGGTGGTAGATATGACACATGACTAC
This sequence comes from Polia nebulosa, assembly GCA_951329385.1. Classification (NCBI taxonomy): domain Eukaryota; kingdom Metazoa; phylum Arthropoda; class Insecta; order Lepidoptera; family Noctuidae; genus Polia; species Polia nebulosa. The sequence goes on from OX589609.1 coordinate 7,490,202, forward strand.
TGTCATTTCTACATATAGGTGTAGTCGTCTATGGTACTTAGACAAAATATCACTGAGTATTGCAGTGACATTTTATATAAGTACCACTTAGAAACACACAACAGATGGACAAGATGAACAGATGGTCGATGGGGCCGAAAATTACTGGAGTGACGACTGAGTACGGAGTACCGGAAGACGCAGCGTTGGAAGACCTCCCACAAGGTGGACCGACGATCTGGTGAGGGTCACGGGCAGCCGATGAATGCGTGACGCGCAGGACCGGTCGTTGAGGCGAAACTTGGGGGAGGCCTATGTCCAGCAGTGGACGTCTTTCGGCTTAAATGTTGATGATGATGATGAACTTTTAGATAGGCAACTGATTGAATGATCGACCACAGAGAATTAAAATCCGTCGACTATTTATGGTAACAAAACCTCTGGTCAATCACTATAACAGCACATTTTCTTAAAAAACCAAACATACCTATCTAGGCGGGTTTTTACAAACATGTAATCATTTAAAGGTCACAGAAAAACCTAAATATAAACCTAGGCTAAGACACAAAGCTCAAAATCGCCTGCGTCAGTTAATACCGCTAGAATAAAACAATAAAGACATATTGGTTTTATTGTTTTATTCTAGGAGTATACAGACAGTAGTAATATCTTCTACTGATACGAATGGCACCTGATAACCGAACGGTTTTGATACTTGAATAAATATAAATGTAAAAAAAATATTATGCATTATTATTATTATGTATTTTTTTTTTTTTTTGTAATTATTTTTACTGTTTAGGTGTACAATAAAGTATTATTCTATTCTAATATATTATATTTTATGAGTAAATAATTCAGGGTTAGACCACACTCTTACTAACATTAGAAGTAAAACTAGCAGGTCATATTATAGCAGAAATCATCACTCCATCACAGATTTTTACAGACTTCAAAAAGAGGAGAAGGTTCTTTTTTAGGGTTCCGTACCCGAAAGGGTGCAAACGGAGCCCTATTGCTGTCACTCACGTGTCAGTCGGTCCGTCGTCTGTCACACAGGTTTTACAGTCAAAGGTTGGAGCTACATCTTCAAATTTTCACAGCATAAGCATCTTGTTGACCCAAAGCCATACGCTTTGAGTCAAATAGTTAAAAATACATTTGGTACGGAACCTTAAATATGCGAAGTCCGACACGCACTTGGCCAGTTTTTATGAATGCTGCTTGTACTTTAAGCTGACAACGGTCAACAAAATCTATGAAAATTTAGGTATACGTAATGTAGGTATAGGTAATGATGAAAACTTGAGAGTATAATATTGAATTCCACTTTATTTGTTCCTTTGAATTTGGATTCGTCACCAATTTCCTTGACAGTAATATTAAAGTACTGGAAATCTTGTCAGTATAATATCTCACCCGTTTTATGTTGGGAAATCATCAAATAACTTCTCAGGTTCTGGGTGGACCCTGGGCGTCAGGGGTCGCGAGACGATCTCCAGCCACCGTAGACGCGGGCTTGCGGACAGCGAGTAGTAGGTAGCTCGCCGTCCGATCAGGACCAAGCCCGAGAGTTGACGGCGCGTAGTGTTCCAGGCGCGCCTCAAAGAGATGCCAGCTATATAACGACGGGGCCCGTCATGGCCGATGCCTGCCCTGGAGTCGTGGATAAATCCGAAACGCCCCTGAGCACTCAGGCAGGGAAGGAACAGGGGTGGGTTTTAGTCAGTAACAGTCTTACACGCCCTCCCGCTCCACCCAGAGTGGGAGAGGTCATTGGATACCACCCCCAAAAAAAGGTTCTGGGTGAAGCGGGAAGGCGGGCGTGTCAGCCTCTTACTGGCTTAAACCTGCCCGTGTTCCTTCAGTTTCCTGTACCAGGGCTGCGGTCACTCTTTCGAATACTCTCGCGACTTTGGCAGAGTACTGTCGCCCTTGAAATACCAAAGTTGTGATGGGTATTCACTTAGATTGATGGGTAAATCAAAATACCTAAATAAACACGGAAAGCAGTCAGCACACATAACTTCAACCATAGATATGAGAAAGAAGACTTCAACACTTTTATCGCTTACGGACGTCCATTTACTACTATACTAGACATTTGCATATTAATACCGCTCGTAAAACGATGAATCAATATCCAGGCGTATCCGGAAGCAGACAGTAGGCAAAATACCTGTTTTGCTGACGCCTATACTCGAACCAAGCTATTTTGATACTTTATTGACAGTACCGTTAATAAAACAATGAATGAATGCTGAAGCAAAGACGGGGCAGACAGTAGTAGCAGTGCTTGGTATTGACGAATTATTCACAACTTCGCTTGATTAGTCTTGATACTTGGTAAGATATTATACATTGAATTGGGTTGAAATATAAAGATAACTAATACCAAAAAAAATAAATTAAGATAGTACAAAAAAACTGAAACCATCTGATTTTTCACAAAGCATCAGGGATAGTGCAAAACACGCTATAGTGCGCAAGAAAGTGGCGTCATTATTTCAAAGACTGCGCACCAACAGCATTTTGCAAATGATTCCATCCCGTCATGACTGTCCCATACAGGCACACTGGGTGGGAATAGTTACGGGAAGATTTTAGCGGTTTTTACTCCATAAATTATTATATTATGTACATACTAACATATATTTTAAGAAAATTGTTACCTACTTAAATAAAATATCCGAAATAAATGAATAATAAATAAATAAAAAATCCTGGAATCTTTATTATCACACTCCATTGATTTCAGGTGTCAAAACTTTTGTCACCTCAAATGTCAACTCAATCCAACAAATCAAGTAAGTATCAAAACGTCTCACACTACACACTATCTTAGACAGCCTCAGAAGTCACGTAACACCGCGGTCGAAGCCTCACGTTCACCAATCATCTAAACCAAGCCCGTGACCGTATACCTATCTCTTTCCCTCGCAAACTATCTGCTATTACCATCTCCCTCACTCGCGACGAATCCGTCGGGAAATCTGAATAGTATGGAGTAGAATTAGGTGCTTTGAGTCTTTGACGTTACTTTGTGAGGCGTTGATAGATTTTCTTTGAACCTTCTTCGGTGTTCAGGGAGTAGGAGTAAAGTTTCATTTATGGGGCTCGTGATAGTTTTGCTGAGGTGGGCCAGCTATTAATAGTGTCGTAGATCAGGTATGGATATGGTTTTGCGTCTGAGATAAAAATCTATAGAACCTCTGGATCTACAGAACCGATTTTGAAAATTCATTCATTCCGATTTGCCCCTTAAGTTAAAAGGGAAAATCTATAAGTTCGTGATTAGACCTGTCGTACTGTATGGATCAGAATGCGCGAATGCGAATGGCTGTGAAAAAGACGTATGAAAAAAGATTGCATATGGCGGAGATGAGAATGTTGAGATGGATGTGTGGAGTAACGAGAATGGATAAAGTGAGAAATGAGTACATTAGAAGTAGTTTAAAAGTGGCGCCAGTCACAGAAAAGTTGAAAGGGAACCGCTTATCTTGGTATCTACCAACCCCAAAAAAAAAAAAAAAATCGTCATGTGAAGAGGAGGGATTAAACACACGTAACCAAAAGAGTTATGAATATAAAAGTGGGTGGATGTAGAGGGAGAGGGAGGCCAAAGAAAAGATATGAAAGAAAAGGGAGTTAGTGATAGCGTGATGGCTGACAGGACAGAATGGAAGAAAAAAACGTGTTGCGCCTACCCTCAGTAACATGGGATAAGGGCAGGATGATGATGATGAACTTTCTTGAAGAAAGTAATAGTCAACAACGAATAATAATTTTGGACCTCCCAAACTAATTTTAATCAGCTGACGATAATTTTGTAAGTACGGTAAATCCAATTTTTTTTTTTAAATTGTCTATAGCTTTTTGAAGAAAGATTTTAATTTCCAAGGGCAGAAGCGCTGTCTAAAATATGACCACGCTATTCCGTAACACTCTGTAGGTATGGGAGGAGCACCGAATGGGAGGTACAACATCACAGCTCGACTTGTCTGAAGAAAATTGCCACCACCATAGTCTTTTTTTTTGGGGGGTGGGAAATCATTCAATGACCCGCTCTCCCGCTCTGGGTGGAGCGGGAGGGCGTGTCAGACTCTCACTGACTCTAAAACCCACCCCTGTTCCTACCCTGCCTGAGTGCCCAGGGGTGCGGTAACTCATTTTCAGAATTGCTCCGCTAACCCTAGACATGCAGGCACCAGCCACGATGGGTCCCGTCAGTGGTGGCTGACACTAATCTCTTTGAGGCGCGCGTGGAACACTACGCGCCGTCGACTCACGGGCCTGGTGCTGATCGGACGGCGAGCTACCCACTACTCGCTGACCCCAAGCCCGCGTCTACGGTGGTACCATGGTCTAAAAATCATTTGTTGAAATAAATTAGAAACGCCCGGGGACCTCATATAAATATCAAATGGCCTACGTCTTTACATTGCGACGCTTATATCAACAGCCATATTTATGTAACTCGCTAAACTTAAGCTTACTTTAAATACTGATAAATTGGTAAATTCAGATTTTTCGGGTCTACGGTGGCCGGAGATCGTCTCGCGGCGCCGGAAGCCCCTGGTGTCTCCTGCGGCGGCTGCTGCTGAGGGCGTGAGGGCGACTCTGTTGTTGAGTCTCCCTCACCCTTGCTGCCTCCCTCTTCGCGAGCATTACTACTTTGCAGAAGGAGGAGACAGCTTCCCATTCCCTCTCGCTCCGTACCATGGCCTGAACCAGGGCCGGGCGCGAGAGGTCGCTGCCGCCTATCGCATCCACGAGGACACGGCGGTGGTAAAAAATATAATGGAGGAAAGTCATGGTTCTTGAAAAAATAACGGAGATTATTTTTCATAATAATTTGACTACGTGTATTAGCATCGTCTAGAGCTTGCTTAGTACATGACAAAAGTATATAACATACATTCGTTCACTAATAACATAACAAAATAGTTTCGCGTTATTGCGTATTATTTTTTAGTTCAATTTTTTATTTAATTCACTTTTTGACAAAGCAGGCGTGTTTTTTTTTTAAATTATATAGCTTGTTTATAAATAAGACCCCAAATTGGCACCGACTAGACGATCGACACGTTCTACTACCTATTTTAAACCAAACAATTCGAAATTCGACTCATTCGAATCCAGCCAGAACTATTTTTCTACCAGCCTGCATGATGTAAGGTTCTCTTGAGGAAGTAACCTTCACAGTACCTATAACCTTTGACTAGAAATCTGTGTGTCTGGTTTAGTAATATGTCTTTTTTTTTTTTAAACATTGCCCCACACTAGGAATTACTCCTGTATCGTGGGTGCGTTCACAAACATTTAAACTCACATACACAAGACACCCAGACCCGGAATAATTAACTGTAGGCCATACAAATATTTGTTCCGTGCGGGAATCGAACCCGCGACACGCAGCGCAGCAGCCGAACGCTCAACCACTACGCCAACTGTGCCGTCAATATGGTGACACCAAGATTAAGATAATAATTGTTGCGTACTGTAATGAGTGTATTGATATCATTTTAAATAGTACTAATAATATGGCTATAGCTGCCTTTCCACTGTTATCCATTCTTGTAAGTTGTACGAAACACGACTTCACTCTATTAAGTTCAATGGAATACTGATGACGATATTATTGACAAGTGTAATAGCCTATTTCAATACTTGGGATATTGCGATACTAGGATCATAATTAATATTGATAATGTAACTTGCCCCTATAGATACCGAGACTCAGTTTGTCCTCAATTCCAATTTTAGCATTGATGTTTTTTTAATCATTTTAGAATCGCGTTTGACCACTGATGGTAAGTGAAGATGTGGTCGAAGATGGAGCACGATTTCCTTGAAGCCTTTATAACATATTCACTCTTAAAGACTCCCCAGTTGTAACTACGGGAAACACAGACTCTGGCAGGGAATTCCACTCCTTAGCTGTACGCACAATGAATGTGTTTCCAAAACGTTTTATCCGTGTGGGTGGGATATCTACCATCTACCGGTGGCGCATCGCCGTGCGTCTAGTGGTCCAATTATGGAACGGGCTTCCTATAGGTACCTGATACAACAGTCAGAATTTTCCACAGTTGTTTTTTAATGAAGAAATAGTGGACGTTTATTGATTGATATTTTGTAAGGAAAGTTTTGAATATGATTCTTTTATGTGTAAGGGAAGATCAAAAAGACGATGGATTGATAGTGTGAAAGATTTATACTGTTAATATGAAGGCAAATAGAGATCCATGAAACAACTAGCGACCCGACTCAGTGTTGTAGGGGTACAAATTATACAATCAGACAATCCTCATGAATCAGTCTGTCTCTTGGTGGAAACCGTATGAAAATACGTTCAGTAATTTTTGAGTTTATCGCGAACAGACAGACAGATGTCGCAAGGGACTTTGTTTGTGTTTGTTGTTTTTTTGTTTGTACTAGCTTCTGCCAGCGGCTTCACCCGCGTGAAATTAGTATTTCCCTTGTTATAAACTTTCAACCCCTTTTTCACCCCCTTAAGGGTTGAATTTCGAAAAACCCTTTCTTAGTGGATACATACTCTTCACAAAGAACCCACCCAAATTTCATGTCTCTAGGACCAACGGTTTAAGTAAGTCAGTCAGGACTTTGAATTTTATATATACAGATTTAGTGATGATACAAAGACATACAGTACCGCCTCCAAATAAATTGGATTACCAGAAGGAGGATAGGGATGATTATGGTTTCCTTGTCTTAGTAGTTAGCAGAAGTTTTTTAGTATCTTGGTCTTTGTTTAGTTATATCCATCGTACACATGCTTAACTGTTCACCAGTATTTTCAACTTTAATCTCAACTGATTTCCATTTGTGATATCGTTGCTATGCCAATTTGCCTCCCTCAGTCGATACTGCTTCTAATCCAGCTCACCCCCTTACAGGAAAATCAGTTACATTATAAACAGTCAAAGCATCTTAAGGGCCACCATTGCAATGCAAGCGTCACTTTCAACAATACAGTCAATTCCATTCCGTTAGGAATACGCACGAGTGCTTCCAAGCTATCGTCTATATCTCCTCTCTTTCTTTCATATACAATCTAGTTTAGAGTAAAAGAGACAGCGAGAGTTCGATTTTTGAAATATTTTGAATGTCTCGTTGTCGTTTCAGTGTTTATTGGATTATTTTTTGTTTATAGAATCTTGGTCGGTAAACAGTGATGATGTAATTTAAGTAACAAACAAGGTTGATGACTTTTATGTTGATAATGACATTGACGTTTCGTTATGTCATCTTATTTGAAGTTGGAATCGATTTCATGGGTCCCTAAACACATTGGGCTATTTGGAAATTCTTTAACGTGCTTGAGTTGGTAAAAAGTATATCCCTTTTTATCAGTCGTCACTCTACTTCTTTCACTGTTCAACCGATGAACGATGGTGGGCACTATACCTAAACCTTATATTGTTGATTCAAATTCTTCTTCATTAACAAGCCAATGAAGTAGAAAATCTATCATCATCATTTCAGCCGAAAGACGTCCCTTGCTGGACAAAGACCTCTCCCAAGTGTCGCCACAACAACCAGTTCCGTACGCCTTGCATCCATCGGATTCCCGTGACTCTCACCAGGTCATCGGTCCACCTTGTGGGAAGCCTTCCAACTCTGCATCTTTAGGTACGCGGTCACCACTATAAAATTTTTCGACCCTATCGACCATCTGTCCTGCGAGCAATGTGCCCTGCTCAATATATCTATCAATATAAATAAATCTATAAATCTCATCAAGCAGCAAGGCGAAAGAAACAGCTAAGTACCACATTTCTATTTCATTTTCTGCAGACTTGTAATCAAAGAAACAAGAGTTACTACAACATAAACATTAGGAGATACAATACAATAGATACAATTGTATCTCATAATGTTTATGTTGTAGTAATTCTCAAAATGTTTCTCAATGAGTTAACTCATTGAGAAACATTTGTTTTTACGATATTAACATGTTTATTTATGCGAGGTAATCTAGAAAACTGCTCCATTGATTAATATATTCAGAATCATTAACTTTTGGCGGAGAGAAGGAATTCATTCCGGTTTCCGGCCTTATCTAGCTAAAACAGACAAAAAGAAAATGTTCACGTGTAAAAGTGCTGTTAAAACCTACTTACAAAAATAAAATCATGTATCATGTATGCTTCGATCATCTGGGTTCAGCTTGATATAAGAAAGCTCATTACACGGTTACACTAAATCATCTTTATCAGTCAAGGCTTTTCTCAACTATTCCTTCCAACCGAATGCATCTGAGTGCCTACCAGTATTTTATATGGAGCAACGGTAAACCTATGTTTCGTTTATTATCTTTAATTTAGATTAGATTTTTAAATATTTCAATAAAAAATAGTATACCACAAGTATCGGGAACAGGGACCTCCTCAAACTTTGAGGTGTTTCCAGGAGTAACGCTTTCTAAATCAATCCCTACACCTCGGGAGGCTCTCGCTTTGCCCCCGGGGTGTTGGTCGAGGCTCGAGACTATAAAGCCACGACTCACACGACTATTGCTCTATACTCGTGACTCTCACCAGGTCATCGGTCTACCTTGTAGGAGTCCATCCAACGCTGCGTCTTCCGGTGTATGCGAACGCCACAACAGAACTTTTCGACCTCATTGTCCATCTGTTCTACGAGTAATGTGCCCTGCCTACTGCCACTTAAGTTAGGCGATTCTTCGGCATTCGTCGGTAACCTTGGTTCTCCTGCGGATATCTTAATTTGTGATTCGATCACTCAAGGAAACTCCGAGCATGGCCCTCTTAATGCCTATTGCCCCAATCACATAAGTATCACTACATATTATAAAACAAAGTCTGTCTGTCTGTTTGTTCTCGATAAACTCAAAAACTCCTGAATGGATTTTGATGATTTCCCACCCCACAATAAAAAAAAATTAAAAAAAACTAGGTGTGGTAAGAAAGCTTTTGGCCACAGAACGTGGTGTTCCGACGCTTTCGCGGACCTATTCCACACCAGGGCACTAAGACTTAGTGCAGTGCTAGTGATGTGTTACTAATATAGGTTTAATCTTTATTTACTAACACTTTCTGTTACTAATATGTATATTTAGTTCAAGGTATTTATCTATGGGTCAACTCGAAATAAATGAAGTATGCTTTGGCTGGATCTGATCACAGGTATTGTAGGTGCCTGCAATCGATCAATCAAATTGTACCCGTGCCAAGCTCGGGCGGGTCGCTAGTTTCAGATAAAACATAATCTGAAAGCTTTTAGTAATCAATTTCTAAATTGTTCTAGAAAAACTTACAACAACAAAGGTCATGTAGCTTACTTTACTCTACCTTTAAGGCCTCTGCCTCGAATCTCGCGGGCAGCGGGGCGGCGGCGGCGGCGGCGCGGGAGCGGCAGGATCTTACGCGTATAATCAAATGGACCGGCCCTCGAATACAGCGGTGCAGGAGCGGCGCGGGGGCGGGCAACGAGCGGTGCACTCCAGTCAAGCGGTGACCGCCCGCGTTGCGCGTCTGCATTGTAGGTATAGTGTTGTACATTTTTTTTGTCAAAATGTCCAAAGTATAATTTTTCTGCTGGAGATATACCTCTAAATCGTTTTGGATTAATTCCAGACTCTAAATCACTCTTGATAGTTTTAAGAATATAGTCAAAAGTTTCTACACTCATTCTGGTGTAGTCGTAGAATTTATCGGGATTTTGTCTCTGTTCTTCATAATTTAGATAAAACTCGCCATTTATTTTCCTTGCCCTATAGTAGGGATCCACTTCTTCTTTTGCCCACAATAAATCGAGCGTTAGGAATAAATTTGAATCAAAAAGATGTCGCCGTTTTTCAGACATTTCGTTCGCGAATAAAAACAAATATCTCGACAACACAACCACGAACACAACATTACACCGCTATAGTGCCGCCACAGAGTACATTATAATAGCGCGATCTGCCCGCTAGTTTGGAGAACAGGTATGCGTTGCCCGCCCCGCTGCCCGCAAAATTCGAGGCAGAGGCCTAAAACCTGAATGGTACCTACACCAAAGGTGTTGGTATGCACCACGACCCTTCAGCAAGCATCGCTATGCGTGGCAGGTAGCACACTGCACCTGTTGAAGACGTTACTAAAAGCCTTATATTTATGTACCTACCACGGAAGAATAACACGATTAAGATGGTGACTTATGATTTGAGCATAACGTAAGTAGGATTTTTAGCGATGTGAGCCAAGAATAAGGGTGCGTATTCACTGAAGGAGCTGGGCAGAGCGGAGCAGACACGTGCAGGAATCGACCATAGTTATTGCATTTTAATACTAGATTGTAATTTATGTGTAAAATTTTGCATGCCCTTGTGACGGCAGGGCATGGAGAACATTAACAAAACATGTATAACATATAGATGTTGTTAGGGGTATAGACCCCTTCCTATGTTGGAAATAAAGAAATAAATAATTTTTAAATTTAAATTAATAACAATAATACCTAACATATACAAATGCGTATGAAAACAACTCACTGGGCATCAAAAAATTCATCCACATCGCTGTCAATGGAAAAAGTGCCCAGAACGCTAGCAGCATTGCCACGTTGAATAGCAATGCTGATTCGTTGGTCAAAGAAAAGCCCAGCCCTCTGGTCACGTGAAGAGTCGACTAACAGCTTGCTGATATGCTGAAAAACTCGACGAGCACTCGGACCCCATGGCCCTAGTGTTTCAACCCCAAACGGCTCAAATATGTAACTCCCAATAAGATTGCTATATTTGCGCCGTTTGAGGTTTTCTGCACCTGAAGCAGCCGCCCCAGCACAGCCCGCCGTGCTAAGAAGATGGGATGGCGCAAGGGTATAAATAATTTGAATTTGAATTTGACCAATCACAATGGTTGAAATCCTCATCGCGTCACTTCTCTCGTCTGTGATTGGACGATTCCTGCGCGACTCCGCTCCGCTCCACCCAGCTCCAGTTCCGTGGAAACGCACCCTAATGGTAGTCAGCCTGGGCAGTCACCCGCTGGAGCGGCGAGGAGAGGAGCGGAGCGGAGCGAAGCTGTGCCAATATTAACCAATGGAATTGCATTAATTCCCGCTCCGGAGAGAGAGTGGAATTAGTTAATAAAATAAATAAATAAAATAATAAAACTTTATTTTCAGGCTACTTTGGCCCATAGATATATATATATGATACCTTACAGAATAACATTTATATTATAATACAGTTTGTGTTAATATATAGAAACTTAAGCCTATGTTAGTAATCACTTCACTTAGCACTACGTTATTGTGCGTTCTGGTGGCACTTGTCCGCGGAAGCGACGGAACACCACTTAGTACGATAAGTCCAATTTTTAGGGTTCCGAAAGTCCGAATGAAAAAATGGAAACCCTATAGGATCACTCGTGTGTCTGTCATCCGTCTGTCACAGACAATTTGCTCGGAATCTGCTATACCGATAGAGTTGAAATTTGTGTGACCTAAACACGGACGTGTACCCTAAATTAATTAATTTGGAATATGGGGGTCATTTTTGGGGTGAAAATCGGAAAATATAAAATTTAAAGTTTTTCAAACTGTGTCGTGCGACATATCAAATGAAAGGGCACATTTTGAGGGTCTCAAATATATATTTTTTTAAATTTTAAAACATATAATTTTGAAGTTATTTAGGAAAATAGATGAAAAATTACCATTCCCATTATCTCTGAAACCACTGGGCCTAACATTTTGAAAAAAATACAGAAAGTAGTTCTTTACTTAAAGATTACAGAAAGACCTATAAGGTGGAGGCAGTTAAAAAAAACCTGAAAAAAATATAATTTGTTCGGAACCCTTTGCGCGCGAGTTCGACTCGCTCTTGGCCGGTTTTTTTTTTGACTTACTATGAAATTTGTTAATGTCTCATAGAAATTAACAAATTTCATATAAATTCGTAGAAGTAGTATTTATAATACGAATGTGTGTGTGTTCTGTTGCATCAAGTGGTGGATCGGATTCTGTCCCCTTTTTTTAGTTCTTGCATGTTAGAATGCCCTTATTTTAATACTAGATTTTGCTACCGACATCGTCACATGAATGTTTAAAAAATCCCCAATCCTAGACTATAGCCTGTCTGGATAGACTATGGCTGACACGAATGCTCTTGAGAATGAAATAAATTACAAAATAATTTCACTGGAGCTTAAAAAAACACAATAACATCGAAATTTCGAATCATAACAAAATTGTTTTTGGACCAGCTGTTGCGTTCATATACTCGTATCATAGTATCTTTACCTTATCATTCACATCACCTGCAAAGCTTCGTCTTCTAGGTCAAACTTATTCTTCAAAGTCTATACGAATAAATGGCTTAACAAAAAGCGCAATGCCAAGAAAAATCGCGCCCACTCTTAACCCTCAGATACAGACGGTCTAAGAGACCACGTACTCCAATTTTTCTGGTCAAATGCACTCCGAACGAAACGCAACGGCCCGCCACGAACATCAACGATCTATCAACGAAGTCCGCGTATAGAATGCGAAATTCGAAATCACCAATCGCGTACGTTGATTTCAAACGGTCTTAAAGCCGAACATATAAATATTTAAAATTCGAACGAACTGCTTTTGTTTTACAGATGCGATTTCTGTCTTCTAATTTTGTAGTGTTCTTTTCTCTGTTTAATTGAATTTAGACTTAATTTTAATGTTATAGAGTCCGATTTTAGTTGTTAATGTGTGTTTGATACAACATTTTACTGCAATTGTTTTAAGGATATAAACTATTTCCTGTTAAAGGTCTCTTTCGCCCATTGTTTCGGTTTCTCTCTGAACTGAGGATGATGTCATGTACGCGAAGTTTTCAAGGGAATCGTAAATGTTTTTAATGTTTTATATACTAAAAAAAATATTTTGCACGGATATTAAAATGAGTCACACGGAAGTCATTGGCAATAAAAAGAGGATTTTAGGTGCGTAGTATGATTTGTATCTACTTAAATAACTCATGTCATCATTGCTCATGACGCCCGAATTTCTTCAGTCTTCTAGAAACATTTTTGTCGGATTATAATGAAAAAATAATAAAATAAAAAATATTTTATTTTCCGACGATCTCAAAAACCATCTACCATTCTGCAGTCAAGATGTAAAACCATAAATTCTCTTAACAACCCTTCACTGCAGGTGGGTGAAAAATAATTTATTCAAATAAATCTCGCGAATTTTCGCAACATCGGGGTCTAGCAGGCCCCCGGGCGTCGTTTCGCGATTCTTTTAACTGCACCAAGGAGGTGACTTTTTTGTCGCCATTTTAATGAAAATGCTAATAATAAGACGGTGATGATGTTTTTAAGAAGCAAGAATATTTTTTGCGACGCGAAGTAATACGATACGGTGTCACTCAAGCTTTTTGTAGTAAAAGAAAACTTTTAAATTAGAACTTTTTGTAAGTACTTTACTAAATTAATGTTTTCGAATTACTGTTAGGTTACACATTTTTACAGATCAACGATTTTGCTACAACTTTTTGATTTGAAAATAATTAAGTAGGTACTCAACAACTTGTAAAACAATATTTTTCTTAACGTTTAGCACAAAATTATCTTTCAAAAGGTACAAAATGCAAGCAAAAAATATCATTAACAAACGAAACTCAACAGCAAGTAAATCGGAAGTCTGGCTTCGCGACGCGAAAGTCGTAAATAAAAACGTGAGATAAAAATTTACATTATCGTACTTATTTTAATTTCATTCGGCATTAATCATAGCACAGTGAAGTGTCGCGCGGCCATTTATTCTGAGCTCGGGAACTTTTTAATTTGCTACTGCATTCTAAGGGTTGAATGTAGATTTTGTGATACAGGGTGACAGGCCCATTAGAAGTGTTTCGCAGGAGGTTTATTTGTAAAACAAATAGGCAGTTAGCTGTTTTATTATTCATTATAAGAATTTTTCAATAGTCAGGTAATTTTTAACTAAGGATTAAAAATAGGGTTTTTTTGTATATTTTTATATAACAATAATAACAAAGACATGTTGCGCCGACCCCAAATAAATTGGGATAAGGGCAGGAGAATGATGATGAATATAACAATAATAAAAAAAAAAAAAATATATTAATTTTTTATTATTGTTATATTATTATATAAAATTAATTGTCAAAACTTATTCATTTGTTCTTTAGGTAAAAACTTGTCTGACAAATGGAAATTCAGCCGCAGGTCCAAGTTAACAAAATATTTAAACGAATGCCTATGTAGGTGAACTATAATATTTTTTAACTGTGAATATTGCCATGAAGATAGATCTTAATTTCAATAGATTGGGTAAACATGAGAGCAGTGGTGGCTCAGTGGTAGCAGCCGCGACTTACGAGTTGTGTGAGGTAGTGGATGTCGATCCCAGCGAAAAAAAAAAAAAAAAAACCACACGCTAAATTATTTCATCATCATCGCTGCAAAGGGATGAATAAAAAGCTTTTGCATGCAGCTGAGATGAGAATGCTAAGAGCGATGTGTGGTGTTACGGGCATGGATAGAATTAGGAATGAGTATATAAGAGGAAGTCTGAAAGTGGCACCGCTGACTGAAGAGAGGAAGGCCAAAGAAACGATGTTTAGGCTGTGTGAATGAGGAAATGGGTAAAAAGGGGATGACTACAGAGATGACGACTAATAGAGGAGTATGGAAGAAAAAGACATGTTGTGCCGACCCCAAATAAATTGGGATAAGGGCAGGAGAATGATTGCTCTCAAAACGGTGAAGAAAAACATCGTGAGAAACCGGCATGTCCTAGAACCAAAAATTCGAAGACATGTGACATCTACCAATTCGCACTGGGTCGGCATGATGGATCATAGCCCACTGCCATTCGCAGAGAGGAGACCTGTGTCCCAACAGTAGAAACATTAAAAATATACGGTCGAATTGAGAACCTCCTCTTTTTTTGTCGTCGGTTAAAAAAGTCTACTATTTCGTGGAATTTTTACGTATTTTTTTTGACTATTTTTTTTTCTTTTTTTTGTTCCTTTTGGAACAGGCTAAGGTCTGAGACCATACTGCCTAGTCATTAGTAGTGTATTTTAATTTATTTTCCCATTAGAATGCTGATGTAACACATTCTAATGTGTTTTGCAGTATTTGGCAACAAATATGTCGAGTCAGCCTTCTCAGCAAACTTCGCTGAGGAAGTCAATACTACAATAAAATTCTCAGCTCCATTTTACTGAGATCGCGCCTGTTTCAATGATCCCACATAATTATTGTTAATTTGCGTTGGCACTTGAGACACAAAACTTTGCGGTAGGTTGACTGGTAGAGAATGCCTAAGGCATTAAGTCCGCCTTTGTACTTTAATAATAATAATTTATTTCATAAAAAGTGGTACAGTCTGTTACAAAGTAGGATGACAATTTAAAAATTTGTTAACATCTGAGATGTCCTTGCTAGGTTACTTAGTAGCCTGTATTAAGGACAATTACTTTAGTTGCATGAAGTGTAAATAAATAAATAAATAAATACACCAATTTTACATCACAGTATCCACTAGGAATAAACACACAAAAATAAACGAATAATTAAAACAGCCATTGAACTTCACTCGATAAAATCCCGCCAAAACAAAATTTTTTTTTAAACTAAGAAAACAAAAAACTAATAAATCGGGATAAGGTTTTTTAAAATGGTAGCCAGCCAGCAAGACCTTTCAAGAAATGTCCTTTTGCCTTCACTTAAAACAGCAATATATTTTTTCAATAAACACGATGATGTGGGCTCCTTGCCAAAGGTCGCCGGGACTCTGTTTAAGGGATATTTGGTCCCTAAACAAATTGTATGTCGTGATATTCTGAGCACGGACAAGACGCGACCTTTCTAAGGCCGTGAAGGAAACTGCTGTAACTTAAAAATAGCAGTTTTATCTGTAATACGTTGTGTACTTTCCTATCATGCGTGTGCTCTAAAAGACTTTTTTACAAAAAAAATAGAACCGACTTCCTTTTTTATTTTTCACTTTTTAGTTGTGGTTTCCCATTAAATTGTGTCAACAATACATAGACATTAGATTGCAGCAATTGCGGTTGATTTGCTGTCAATTTTTAAAGAGTTCCGTTGTCTGTCTTCGAAACTCATCATCAGGTCTATATGAAATTTATATGGAACTATTTCGGAATAAACCCCTTTCGAACAAAAAAATAACTTTGCAAATCCGTCTATAAATGACCGAGTTATGCCCAAGCATACATAAAAAAAAAATACAGACATTCGAATTGATAACCTCCTTCTTTTTGAAGTCGGTTAAAAAAAAGAGTAGGTTTTATTTTATGTTGTTGGTCTGGTAAAGACAGTAGTATTTTTTGCTAACCATAACAGTTTCATATTATCAAAATTTGTAACTATACAAATTTTAATGAGGTGATTGGCAGATATCTTAAACTTCAAACAGCGCCAGAATCTGTACTTTTTGATCTCGAGTCGGGGGTGTCCACCAGATTCAACATCTTATTTCCAGTATTGAAAAGCTTGCAGCTTAAGGTGTTATACTAGTCTAGCAAAAGTGTTTCTACATAAGACAGCAGTGGAGATAAGCAAACGTTGCAGAGCATTCCTTTGCGACGTTTTCTCTGGTCTGGAGAGGCTCACTTTGTTGTATTTTTTGGCTGGATCTGATCACATTATGTAGGTGCCTGCAATCTATGTTACAGATATTCAACCTATGTATCCAAATCCACTGTAACTAAGTCAAATAAAAACGCAAAACATTCTTACGGTCCTCTTTTTCTGAATTCAAACTTATCCCATTTTACCATTACGCCCGGGGCTAGGGTTGGATGAAAAACGACATAGTAGAAATTAAGTCTCGCTAGTGAAAAATGGTTTAGAACGTGGACAACGTTTAAGGGACTTGATAAAGTAAACATAGGGTCCCTTGGCTATTATGAGACTCAACACAGTTTACAGAACGATTACGTACTGCTGAAATAAGCTCGAAAAATTGGAAAAAAAATTGTCAGTGCTTTTTCAGTCTGTTAAGATGTTTTTTTAGGGTTCCGTACCCGAAGGGTTCAAACGGAGCCCTATTGTTGGCACTCACGTGTCTGTCTGTCTGTCTGTCCGTTCGTTGTCTGTCTTAAAATTTTGTTACGAATAATATTTTAACTTATTTTGTGATAATGTTTATTATAACGTATACTTTACTAACAAATATCAATATTTGCTACGGAACCCATAATGTGCCAAATCCGCCACGCACTTGGCCAGTTTTTTTTAATTTATTTTCCTTTGTGTAAACTTTAACAGAATAGTGGCAAAACTACTTTACACATAAATTTTTTCTTCAATTTTAACAGTATTTAAAAAACCATTCAAATATTCCATAACCATATTTCCACGCAAACATAAAACAAAAACAAAAAAAAAACTTAAAAATGCAACAAAAAATCGTCTGGCCAAAAACGATTTTGTAGTTGACAATATGGAAACCTCGATGTTATCTTAGAGCAATTTGCAGTAATATATGACTTAATCTGAACGAAACTAACGGACAAACAAAGATTTTATTACAATAGAAAAAACATTATAAATCATAGTATGGTCGCTATTTATATTATCAGCAATTTGTTATACCTTTTTTCTTTATGACCAATTTTAGAATCGTGTTTTTTAGTGTGAAAGTTAAAAAAAAACTTGGGTTTTAATGATATTTTTGGAGCTGTGAATAGATATTCGATATTTTGATCATACAGAGAAACTTATTAGGAATATTACTGACAGTAAAGTTTTCTTAGCTGACCGCGCGACGCAAGGGAAATGTCTTTATCTGCCTATATATGTATAAATGTAGGGTCCTTTTTTTTGTGGGCTGGGAAATCATCCAATGACATCGCCCGCTCTAGGGTGGAGCGGAAGGACGTGTCAGACTCTTACTGACTAAAACCCACCCCTGTTCCTTCCCTGCCCAGTGCCCAGGGGCGAGGTAACTCTGTTTCGAATTTATCCTCAACCCCTAGGCAGGCATCGGCCATGACGGACCACGTCATGAATGCTGACAGCTGTTTGAGGCGCGCGTGGAACACCTCGCGCCGTCGACTCTCGGGCCTGGTGCTGATCGGATGGTGAGCTACCCATTACTCGCCGTCCGCAGGCCCGGGACTACGGTGGCCGGAGATCGTCTCGCGACGTCCTCCGCCCAGGGCGTCTTTTGCGGCGGCTGCTGCTGAGGGCGAGTCTGTTGTTGTTGCCTCTCCCACACGCGTTCCGCCTCCTCCTTCGCGAGCATTACTGCTTCGCAGAAGGAGCAGAATCTAAGCGCCACAAAGGAACATATCTATGTACGTTCCTTTGTGGCGCTATAAATACCAAACGCGTGGGCCGATTTTGATAATTCTAACGTCAAATGAATCGTCTTATAATTATTAATTTATAATCTTGCGAGTGCTACATAAATACAATATGACGACCACCAGACGCCATATTGTAAAAAGGAAAGTCTACAAACGAGCTATAAGTGGGGTATCAAAGTAAAGGGTTCGAGGAGGCGATTCCAAAAAATATAATTCACTAAAATAAAGAAAAAAAATATTTTCAAAAAAACCCGACTAATGCAGAAAACATGCAGTTGGAGGCATGAAATCAATAATTGAACTAAAATAACTGCCACCAACTGCATCAGAATGCTTGAAAAGTGACTTGTTTGGACCTTTTTTGCTGTCAGTTTGTTTTTTTTTAATATTTTTTATTTATGTTGATATAAAACCATTGACTTTATTAAGTTTATATAACATTAACCCACATTATCTAATTTTATTGTGGCTTTTAAAATTATTATTTTTACTTTATAATAGTGTATTTCACTCCCAAAAATGTTATCAAAAATTTACTTTCTAGATTATTCCAAAAACATCTCATCAAAATCACAAAAAGTTTATTTAATGTTCAATTCAAGAGAAACCTCATAAAGTCAGCACTTTAATAAAATAAATTATATAAAACAAACACACGCGAATAAGCAATAAAAATGGCTACTGTTTTTTGACACCAAGCCTTTCCCGGGAATATAAAAATCAACAACGATTTGTTTATACCACATTAACAAGAAGGGGCTCTAATAAAGTAATAAAAATCCGAGAAAGGACGACTAAGGGTATAATTCTGCTATTAATATTCAATTTTACCCCCACAACTTTAGTGCCACTTCAAAGAAAAATCTAAGATGAGGATCTAAGGCGAGGTATCTACTTACGTAATTTCCGAGTACGCATTTGAAGGGTTAGATCAAAAATTGTGTATGTGTGCGTGAGCTTGTTTGTGTGTGTGATGTAATTACATGAACGTTAACACTTACGCGCACGTGTTGCTCTACTTTATATGAATTTTGTTTTGAGATGAAAAATATTTTTTTTTCCGGTTTAGCCTAAACTGGCTTGCTTCTGAAACTAAACTAAAGACAAAAGAAAGACAAAAAAAATAAAGTCAACGTAAGAAAGAAAAAAGAAAAGAAAGATAAGACAAAAGAGAAAGAAGAAGAGAAAGTCATGACAACCATTCTACATATTTCAATTAGTATGTAGGATCGAATTCTAAATAAACGCTTTTACAATTAAATTACTATAACCTTCATCATCATCATTTCAGCCAAAAGACGTCCACTGCTGGACATAGGCGTTCCTGTGCGTCTCGCATCAATCGGCTACCCGGGAGCCTCATCAGGTTGTCGGTCTACGTTGTGGGAGGCCTTCCAACCTGACCAACCTTATAATGTCCTATTACTGTTTTTAATAAAGATCTAGATAAAAATACTTACGTAACTAAGGAAGTAGGTGTTTTGTGTAGGTTTCAGAATGTCCTCAGATGTAGGGCTGATAATACTCTTGTTTATCTCGTTGAAAACAAGATCAGTGTAGGTGTCGTCTTATTACCGTCAAGTACCTACCTAATGCGTAGGTTTAATAATGGACTTATAAAATATTATTTTGAGCCAAACCAAGTTTTAGTACAAATACCAGTTGCCATTTTTAGTAATAAATTAAGAAAATGCCACGTAATGGGTTCATTACACCAAAAAACATACAAAAATAGCCCTTAATATAATTAGCCTGGATTAACCCACAGCATGGCATAGGACTACCACTCAGGTACTGGGCGTACTGGGCATAGGACGTCGCGAGACGATATCCGGCCACCGTAGACCAGGGCCTGCGGACGGCGAGCAGTGGGTAGCTCGCCGTCCGATCAGCACCAGGCCCGTGAGTCGACGGCGCGTAGTGTTCCACGCGCGCCGAACAAGAGATGAGTGTCAGCCACCACTGACGGGGCCCATCGTGGCCTGCATGCCTAGGGGTAGCGGATAAATTCTGAAAATGAGTTACCGCACCCCTGGGCACTCAGGCAGGGAAGGAACAGGGATGGGTTTTAGTCAGTAAGAGTCTGAGACGCCCTCCTGCTCCACCCAGAGCGGGAGATGTCATTGGATGATTTCCCAACACCCCAAACAAAAAAAATATAGGACTACCACTCCCAATTCCATACAATTCTGACCAGCAAATAAATAATGGGGTATTTTACTAAAAAAAATATAATTAGTTCGTCAGTTAAATAACCAAAAAATATTAGACAAGTATTTTTTGCTTTACCAAACCAATCAATAATGACAAAGATAAAACGTATCAAATTTCAGGAGTGTGGGCTTATTATGTCACTTTGCTGATAAAAAGTATCGCGCCGCGTAACGTCACGTGACATTTCAACGCACTGTATCGCTCTCATTTTTTTTTTACGTGACCAAATAAAAAATACGTATCCATTTTTTGGTTATTTCACTGAAGGACTAATTAGTTTTTTAGTAAAATACCCTATTATAAAAAAAAACTTAAAACATTGTGATACTTTGCCCTAGTTCAGATCCAACTCAAAATGAGCAAATACTCGTACAAACTTTTATTAAAGTTCTTCATATTCCATTAAATCCACGACCAAGCTAAACCATACACTACTCACAAAACCACGATTCATAGAAGAATCTGACATTTTTTTCATATCACAATTTCTCCTAAAACCACAAGAAAAAACCTCCGTGGTACACCTGAGAGTTTTGACAGTTGATTATCGAGCGATCATAATGCGCAGGCGCAGATTTACGACGTCATAAAGTCAGGCGCCCGCGCACCACAATGGGTTGTTGACAATACGGACTAGCGCCCTTGGTAGACCCTTAACTTTATGGTCTGAGTTAGAATAGTGAGGACATGCCTTTACGTATTAATAAGAAAATTTACGTATATTAACATATTAAATAATTTAGTGATGCTTTTTATTGTTCCTATATTTATTAATTTATTTCATTTTGCTCTTGATATTTTTTTTCTTCATTGAATTTAATTGAAAAATACGAGATAAATTCATATTCTTTGGCAATCTTTACAGAGGTTATTTGTATGAAATTAACACTAAAATTAGAAAAAAAACAGGTTTTCAGAACCTACATTTATTACATAGCAGCGACATTATTTTTCACGATTTGTGTGGTCTCAGAGTGAAAGATGTTCATATTCATAAGTGCTTTCATCACCTGAAAGATTGCCAGCAAATTCTATCATCACTTGCATCGTAAAATAAATTATTGTAAAAATAAACCGTTTTTAAACAAATTTTTAAAGTCATATGCATAATTTCGTATCTGTGCTGCTGACCGTTGATGGGTTCCTCTATCTGCAGCTACTCTTGAATATCGATTCAGGGCATACTTACCATAAAAATGTATTGCAATCAGAACTGAACCAACATGTAAAAATTTAATTCCGTAGGATAAGAGGAAGTGGTCCTAATTCAGCTTGCAAGATTTGACCTGAACAAACTAACATTGCAAGATAAATTTAAAAAATGAGGTTTTAAATTCGTCGCATCCACCCTACACCAACCAAATTGTTCATCTACCACAAACTTATGACATTAGTTCAACAAGCTCCGTTGATCAGTTCATAACTGAACAAAAAAAAATAACACTATATTGATACCCGCTCAGCTTCCCATAATTTTGACACTTTATAGGGTTTAGGACAAAGAGAACGGTAGCGAGATAACCCCATAATGACATCTTATGGATATTTTGTGGAATTTTAAAATATTTGTTTTAGATTTGTGAATAGAGTTTTGATAGGATGAAGTAATAAAAATTATTTATGATTTTGTTTAGGCTGTTGATAAATTAAATATTTATGTGGATATTTGAAAAAAAAATAACACTTAAATGCAATCTATATGTGGTACATAATTATGTGACATCTAGTGATTTTTAATTGAACATCACGTCTGAACGCCTAGTCGCCTTTTTCTTTGAAAAAAATATATGTTACTCTAAACAATTTCCGTCGTAATTTGATATGTGAATATTTGAAATTATATTTTAATAACATCGTGTAATTAATTTGTAAAGTTATGTCTCACGCTAATAAAAAATTGAGAATCACGCCAAAACTATATAGCGTATTTTTATGAACTTTCACCATTTTTCAGATCATTTAATTATTTATATTTTAGTATACGTGTTTTAGTATAATACTTATTATTTTATGTATAATAAATTAATAATGAGTCTAAATTCGGACAGCGCTCCTCGATGGGCGAGTCCTATTACTGGGTCGGGTGGACGTACGACGCGTTACGTGAGCTCAGCACAGAACACGCAAGCTAACCACTCAAGGACGTTGACAGTTAATAGCGCATTAAGTCAATCAAAATGGAAGGTACCTATTTTTAAGAGTTTAAATTCGATCTAGCATAAAAGTCGACATCAATACCTATACTTCACTCCAACTGAGGACGACTTTAAAGGTCAGTGTAAATAATTATTACACAGGAAAAAAATTGAAAAAAAAACCACTCACCTATAACTACTTGCATCATAATAAAAATGACAGCATGCAGTATTGCAATTCGCGTCAAATAGTCGATTAGCGACCATTACATGCGATTCAGTCCACAACCACTCTCATTTCCATAGAAAATACCCTGTTCTGGCTTTTTGCCATGGGGAAAAAATTATAAATGCCGTGGAGTGGTGTAATGTTATGACATTATTAACTTTTAGTGATCGATTTATGTTTTCTTTTTAAATTGTAATTGTTCAACAAGAGTAGTACTTACTTATTGAATTCTTAAAAATATCATAATGAAAAAGTCATAACCTATTTACCTACGTAGGCCTGCAAGTGTTGAATGTTATTTTTTTCATCACTTCTTTTTTTTTTTGTTACGGTTCAAAATGGTCATTAATTCACATATTTAATCACTTATTTAAACAGAATTTTTTATAAGCAAAAATAAAATAAAAGTTTTCATACGTTTAGTTCCTCGTTTTAACTCTACACAACTCCGTAGAGGGCGCCACTAGTACTAATATATAATAAAATATTTACAACATATTTACATTAGATAAATAAACCGCTAGCTTCCTTAGCAGGAAGACAAAGAACCGGACATCTAGATATGATCAATGAATTAACTTAAAATAAATGAAGATGTAACAGTACTCTGCGCCATTCCTGTTCCCGTTCGATGCGACGCAATTATTACAATGAGCAATATAATGTAATTATATTGTTTTCGAGTGGAATGAATGAATACAGATATACATTATTTTCATCAAAGATGTTATTTTAGAGAAAAATATTACGTACTCTTTTCGTATGTTCGCATTCAGCGATTTTCAAGGCATTCTCAGGCCAATTACGGCCATTCAAAAATTGCCAACGCGGACGGTATTTCACGTCCACACGGCGGGGTATTGGTAAAGTTTTCAACTAGCAATAATCGCACCTCGGATTAACCTCATTGGTTACGATATTGCCTCTGCGCAAAGTTAACTTCTCATAGAAGTTCGATCTGACCCAACCAAACCGCGGTAACGAAACCATAGCGCGATCTATTTCGACGCCAACGCCATCTAGTTATGAATTTGGAAGCTTTGGTCAAATGAAGATGTTTGGTGCGGCGACACGCGAAATTGCAACAAAAGCTTTTACATTTAAATATTTAAAAAGAGAAACGATGTAAATTTAGAATTCCGCGATTCTTATTGGTCGAGTTAGGTCGGCCGAATTTCTCCGAACGTCAAAATTCGAATTGTAACGCGATCACGCACACGAGGACCGTTACTGCACATTTCAAAAATAGAACACGCCGGCCATACTGAGTAGGTGGACAGTTGACAGTAGCGAATCATGATACGCTTATTAATCAGTCTATTTATTTTATATTGCATATAAAATATTCAGAAGGCGCAGTCAGGGCGCATACATTCCTCAATAAAATGACCATAAAAAACTAATGCAGCACTTGGCGGTTTTATTGCGGTTCTTGGTAATCGTAAATATAATTGTTAAATTTCTATTTTAGGTACTGGGCGAATTGTGCAATGGATTTATTGGTTTTGAGAAAAAATAATACAGTCAGCATATGAAATGGTTTTGATAATATTTAAATTACTTATTTACTCTTCTCTACATATACGTCAATCTTAAATCTACCTACCATATACGTCAAACATTTTTGAGGCTGACAAACAGTAATCAAAGTTTAAAAGTTTAACCTAACCCTTCAATGTCATTATAAAAATAGAACAGCAAACTATTAATAATGCACAGTAGCGCCATTATTGCTAAACGGATTTTTGTGGCATTTTCCTTATTAGTCTGCATTACTTTTGATAATATTTAAATTACTTATTTACTCTTCTCTACATATACGTCAATCTTAAATCTACCTACCATATACGTCAAACATTTTTGAGGCTGACAAACAGTAATCAAAGTTTAAAAGTTTAACCTAACCCTTCAATGTCATTATAAAAATAGAACAGCAAACTATTAATAATGCACAGTAGCGCCATTATTGCTAAACGGATTTTTGTGGCATTTTCCTTATTAGTCTGCATTACTTTTAACCTTTCATTGGCAATAAAAGGTGCCTTGTCTTGGTTAGGACAGCCAAATATTCAAGGAGTTTATTATGTAAGAATCCGGTAACATTGATCAATATAAAACACATTGTCATTAATGATAATATTCAAATAGTATAATCAACATATTAATGATCTTGTTTTGAAAAAAACTGGGCAAGGGCGAGTTGGACTCGCACAAGAAGAGTTCCGTAAAATAAACTGAAAAAAAAAACACGTTTTTAGAAACGTGTTTTTTTTGTTTTTTTTTTTGGTCTGTATCTCATAATCCGTAATAGGTAGACAGTTAGGAAGCCCCCTTAATTTTATTTATTTTTATTATTTGTTATTTATAGTGGCAACAGAAATACACATTCTGTGAAAATTTCAACTGTGTAGTCATTACGGATCGTGAGATACAGCCCGTTGTCTGACGGACGGACAGCGGAGGCATAGTAATAGGGTCCCGTTGATCCTAAAAACAAAACTAAAAAAAAAAAACAAATATTAATGAAAAAAACTGTTAACTTTTCCGCATTCAAAATTTTGCATGCAAAAATAAAACGACCAATGAATGAGTTTGCATGTAATACACGGACAACATTGTACTGTCATAAAAATGCAAGAAGCGTGAACTACCGTGCATTCTCGACAATACTGAATGACAAATGCATTAGAAACCTGATCAGATACGCATATTATTTTAAATACTCTTCAATCTACATTTAGGTCGATTCATAAGAGTTTTGTTATATGAAAATGATTTAAATGTCAATCACCCCTTGGATGAGAGCAACTTAGTTACAGGGTGGTTACGGGTAGTCAGAAACCGGAATATCTGACACCAGTATTGCCCATATTGTTATCCAGTTACTAGGTTGTGGATGTCAAATAACCTGATGACCCAGGCTGCAACAGGACAGTCTGAAAGCCAACCCAAACATAGTTTGAAAAAGGCATATTGATAATAACGTTTTCAACTTTCCAAATAAAAAGTTATCGACCTAGGGTTAAAAAAAACGAAGAAGTGCGAGTCGCACTCGCGCATGAAGGGTTCCGTACCATCGTACAAGATTATACGCGTCTACTTGATGCCAATATTAAGATCGAGGAAAAAAAGCCAAAAAGAACACGGTTCTAGTAGGGGAGCCGTGTTTTTTTTGGGAAATAATAAAAATAAATTAAAAATTAAAGGGGGCTCTAATTTTTAATTTATTATTAAAAATATAATATATGTATATATATATATAGTATATAATTTATTTTTAATTCACGAATAATTTTTTGTTATACCGGCAACAGAAATACACATTCTGTGAAAATTTCAACTGTCTACCTATTACGGATCATTATATACAGCCCGCTGACAGACAGACGGACGGACGGACAGCGGACACTTAGTACCCTATAAAACACAATCGTACAATTTTAAAAAAAGTACAAGTCATGGTAAAAATCTAGAATGCACTTACAGAACAAAAAAAAATGTACCTAATAAAAACCATTTCATATTTGGATCGAGTGCAAAAGTCGCAAGCGTTTATCAACGTCCATTCTTTTAAGACGGATGTCACTTGACCATTATACCCTGAACCCTGCCAATATTCCTCTCCCTTCTGGTTTCTTCCAATATTTAAGAGAAAGAGCGGGAAGGGAAGGTCTTTAATGGCTGGTAGTGGAATAAAACAATCATTTGTCATGTCAGATGAGGGTGATATAACGTCAGTGGTCTGATGGACACAGATTTGTGTAATGCCGACTATGAATATTTATTCTTGTGTTATGTCGTGTTTTTATGAAAAGGCTGTTTAGTTTTCCTGCTTAGTTAACTCTATCAAGTGAACGGCTGATTTTTTAAGTGAAAACTACTTTAGGCGCGTTGGACATTATTGTTCAAATTTTCACTTCTGTCGACTCTCCCGGAGTGCCATTCTTTTCTATTTTTATTTATCTTAATATTTTAGTTTATGCCACTTCTGAAATCTTAATAATTAGCTTAATTTTTCTAAAAAAAGGATTTGTAATTTTAAAAATCACTCACACTGTAAGTTTTTTTTTTTCGGCTACGATATACATTGTCGCTATTCCAAAAAAACAAATAACAAAACAGAAAAATTAACAAGAAAAAAAATATTAAAAAATCAAAACCACAACTCCCAAAAGAATCATACAACCCAATCTCCACTTCGTAATCTTCAAGATAGACAAATAAATTCGCGAATAAAAAATGTAAATATTATTCCAGAGAGCAAAACGAAAAAAAAATGCGGAACCTTGTCTTAAGAGTCGAGGTGCGAAGTGGTTTGAAAAAAAAATCCCGAACGAAATGAATATTTTAGAAGATCTCTTTGCGGTTGTATTTTTTAATGTTTATTTATGTTGCAGTGGGGTTGATACGGGTTAATATTAATGATCTTGTTACTGAGGGGTAGTCGCGAAGATTTTTTCGATAGGGAGACTATCGGAAGAACATTTGTTTGTGTTAATTTTGACAGGGATTTAGTATGAGCTTTGACTCGGTATTTTTTGCTGTCGCAGTTTAGGGTTAACTCTAAAATGCTTTTTCTTGGATAGGGACTTCTTTCTATACTTGCTTAATTTACTAATACAGTGTTTTTAGATTTTTTGTATAATAGAGTGCTTATATCGTATGAAATTTCCAGAATCATATCCCATATTTACGTGTTTTTTTTTTATTTTTTTTTATTATTTTGTTAATAATTATGTTTTTTTTTTATGTAAGAATTTCACTTCTAATATAACTTTATTTGTTTTTTTTTATTTTCTACCTATATTTTTTGGTCCTTTCTGTTCCTTTCGGGCCAACTTTACCCTTGGTCCTTTTTGACCCTTAACATTCCCATTTCATTATTAGTAAAGTAAAGGATGTTTACTCACAAACAAATACTTTATTCATTACTCATTCTATTCGACCTCAATAAAAATATCTTTATTCGTAAGTACATAGCAACAGCCAAGGTACCTATTGCCCAACCGTCGGATCGACAGGAAGCGGTAGTGGATTCGATCCTGAGCTGAATATATTATTTGATTGATGTCATGGTTGTCGTCATACATTGCTATTAAATATGGCTTGGAATAGTAAATCCCGTAGGAGGCTAAATATATCTTCGGGAATTTAACTGGAAAAACAATTGAGATTCGCCGGCCGTAAAATCTGTATGGTAATTTCGTTGATGGTTTTTCCAGGCCATGGACATGGAGTTGGTACCTGTATCATGAGCACCTACCTACATATACAGTGTGGTAGCTGTTCAATCAATCTGCCTATCCTTTTCCAATTATCTTGGCGTCGGCTTCCAGTCTAACCGGATGCAGCTGAATACTAATACGATACCCCTTGGTAAGACTGGTTGTCAGACTTTCGGGTTTCTGACGACCCGTAACGACTGTCAAAGATCCACGATTATTGACAGCCGGGACCAACGGATTCTGTGATTCCTGATAGCTACAACCTAGGAGTCTTTAAGTCAAGAGTGAATAGGTTACTTCTAGGCAAGCGTGCTCCATCTTCGACCACATCATCGCTTACCATCAGGTGAGATGGTGGTCAAACGCGTGCCTATCAATAATAAAAAAAAAAAACGGCTTAACATGCTTTCCGAGGCACGGAGTCTCGGTCTCATCCATGGACCAATCCGTAAATGGTAGCTTAACCTGATGGATCGACCCGTGTGGCTGTTATTTCTTTAGCCACGAGCTCCACTGCTGCTGGTAGCTGTTAAGGTCTGAATAAGTATTTTCTTTATCAGAATGATGAGTTTCAAACTTTGAACCTCAACATAATTCATCGATTTATTTGGCGATAAAAATAATAAAAACAAACTTTGTAGACAACCCTAATCTTTGAGAAAAAAAGCTTACCAAGAATAAGTTAAAATGACATGAAAAATATTCGCATTAATATAAACATGCAACGGAAAACAAAAAAAAACCCCAAACTAAACTCCACGCAAAAATTCACTTCCAGAAATATCATCAATACAAGAAAACATCTGTAGAACAAGAAATCAAACATTCCTTGCGCATCACAACCCCTTGATAGAGGAAAAAGTTACAGCACTTAAGGGCCCCCACTTTAAAACGCCCCCACAGATAATAAAAACGCTTGTCTATGTCTTAGACAATAAGGGACAATCGTAAACCAACCGACCAGTACAAGAAGACCCATACGTTTACGGAAAAGTCTTACCATATTTTGATTTTTCTATCGAAAAAAAATTAATTTTATTTGGTGAAACCAAAATTAAATCACCAAAAAAATAATAAAACTGATAGTATGACAAATCTTTTAATTTTAATGTCTTGGGTCTCATCAGTGTGTTTAAAATATTCAATGTCAGGGTGCAACATAAAATGGTGAACATTTGAAGACTATACAGAAAGGCAAATGGCTCAGAACGAGTCTCAGGGAGTTTAAAATTGTCATTACACGGGTTACAACGTTTTTATATTGTCGGTAGTAAGGTGCTTAGATGAACATATTTTTCCGTTTTTCGTGGAGGTTCGTAGAGGGTGTTTTGAGTTTACCATGGGCACAGATAATATAATACTAGCGTATAGATGCATCATCCCATACAAAGAAACGGTACCGCCGTAACTAAAGGTTTTCGACTGGCACAAGTAGCTTTTGTTTTTCGTTCGGGCCCGTCCTCTACACCTCGCTAGATGGTGTTAGCAGCGACGGCTTGCAACACTTGCAAGTTGAATGAATTTACTTAAAGTCTTACCAATAATTTCAACATTGAGGCATTGTTTTACAGAATTTTTGGCACTTCATTACAGTTTTACTGTATCAAAATGTGTCACTATACGAATTTTAAAGAGGCAAATGGATAAACTCTAAAACTTCAAACAGCACCATCTATTGGTACAAGAAATATAGATGTCTCAGGATTCGTTCCAATAATCATATAAATTTGAATTAGGAGCCAATTATTCCACAATTTTATGCTTAGGGCAGTTTATAAATATAAAAATACAGTTTTTACCATATTTTTTTTCCAAAATATAACTATTGCATAGATTTCAATAAGAAATCGATGCATATTACGCCATCTATTGCAATTTATTTGAACTAAATTTTCTTTGTTCGAGACGTAACTTTAACCCATGGCACGGGGTCTCCGTGCCATGGGTTAAAGTTACGTGAAGCTATAGCTTATTTTAAAACACGAATTCAACTGCAGGCCGAAGTCATAGTTCATCTCACTGATAGGATGATTGGATATTTGTTACTCAATCACGCCAGAACGGTTAAACGGTTCTGGATGAAATTTGGCACAGAGACAGATTATTAGTCTGGAATAGCATATAGGCTATAATTTATGGTGGGGGAAGTACTAATTCTACACTTCCAAAGCCGCTGACAGAAGCTGGTAGATAAATAAATATTTCATTTGAAAATGATTCCTAACGCTTAAATTACCTACCTCATACCTGCACAATATACACACTGGCACAATTAGAAGAACACCAAAAAAAAATGTTTATTTTTTTTCAACATTGTGGGGTATCCTGACAAGTGACTTAATTTCCGTGTTTTGGAAAATCGGTAAAAAGAATTCCTTTAAAATAACTGGCAACTTGTCCTATGTCCTAGAACCAAAGATTCGAAGACATGTGACATCCACCAATCCGCATTGGGCCCGCGTGGTGGATTACGGCCCACACCCTCTCACAGAGAGGAGGCCTGTGCCCCAGCAGTGGGGGATATTAAAAGGCTGATGAAGATGATGAACTGGCATCTTTATTTGAAAAACAGGACCACACATCTCATTTTTTTTTACTAGTTTGCCAGTTCTATTTAAGCGACCCATTGTCCCCGGGCCTGCGGACGGGACCAGTGGGTAGCTCGCCGTCCGATCAGCACCAGGCCCATGAATCGACGGCACGTAGTGTTCCACGCGCGCTTCAAAGAGATTAGTGTCAGCCACCACTGACGGGGCCCATCGTGGCCGGTGCCTGCATGCCTAGGGGTAGCGGATAAATTCTGAAAATGAGTTACCGCACCCCTGGGCACTCAGGCAGGGAAGGAACAGGGTTGGGTTTTAGCCCTCCCGCTCCACCCAGAGCGGGAGAAGTCATTAGATGATTTCCCACCCCCTCCAAAAAAAAAAGCGACCCATTGTTAGATGATGGAGGAAAACCCAGTTTATCCTTTTCTTTAATTTTGTTGGAGCAATATTAATGATGTCCTTTGTATGCAAAAAAAAACATAAAAAAGAGAACTGTAACATCCTGTACCACCTGTACCAAAACATTAGACTATCAACCAAACAGATTCCCGTGCTAATAAAAATAATAAACTTGGCAATCCTTTTTTCTTTATGTCGCTAAGGGCGGGTTCACACCGTGTCCCCGGAGTGTTGCTTCCCACCTGCCTGCACTCGACCTTATTTATTGCGATCGTTCACAACGCCTCAATGGTCGCGAAATTGACAATTTTAAATTGTTTTTATTTTGTTTAAAATGGGGGATGATGCAGAAAATAGGATAATAATTCAACCTGAAATAAAATCACGGATATTCTGAGTTATTTTTAAAGTTAGAACAATATATTCATTTATTTATATGTATAGAACAATGTATTTATTTATATAATTATATTCTTTGTTTTATATTTTGTGTAATTTACATTGTAAGTTTAGCTTTAACTCAAGTTTGATCTCATTTGTGAATATTTCTATAACTTTACTTTTTATTTTTAACTTCATACAAACTTCTTATATTAAACGAAAAATAGATATACGTTTATGTTTTCACAACTCCGGTCCCCAAGATACAGGCGCCGCCTAGTTTGGGGATCACTGGAAGAATAATTAATGTCATTACTAAAAGTTACAGACCGACACTAAGTTATGATAATTTTAAGGTAATAATTGTAACAATGGATCAATAAATTTATTATTATTATTATTAATAAAACACTTCCAAATAGCTCTGAATATTCACCTACTCACAAAGGAATTTACGAAAAAAAAAAAAAACAAAAACTAAATATTTTACTAACACACTTTGTTTTCTAACTAGACATTGAAGAGAACGTAAAAATCTTTAACATCTACGTATAATAATATGAACTAAATCTCAGTCAATAAATACACCCATTCAAAAAAATCTCTTTTTTATCCACCCAATAATCGTTAAAACATATTTCCAGAGACCTGTCATAGCAAAATTTAAACTAATGGTGTCTCTCCCTCTTCTAAAAATGGTGAATAAATAGCTGATAAAAATGGACTTATTAAGTCTCCATCAGTTCCAGTCTGGTCCTTTATGACCCCTTAAGAAGTTTTAAAGTAGATATATTTTATTTGTTTATTTTTTGTTTTTTCTTTACTGTGCGCTTGAAAAATGCCCGTGAAATAAGTCTTTTTTTTTGTGTTTTATTTAGCTGTGTGCTTGAAAAAATGCGTTTAGGTTTTGTTTAATAATTAAAAAAAAAACTGGCCTAGATCACCTACTTTTTTATTTAAGGGGTGTTTAAGTGGCTGCACACAAAGGAACGGTTACAATTATTTATTAATTATATTACCCAAGGCTTTTTTTTGCGTCCCCACTCTTCCCTATTTAAACAAACTCAAGAATTATTTTATTATACATATTTTATTCTAAATAGAATTAAGGACATTAGTAGTTTCTGTCCATTTCAGGAATTTTTGTGCATTGCTCTTTACCGATTTGCGGTCTAAGGTAAATAAACTCAAACCAGTCTGCCAAATCTTACTCAAAATAATTGAGAAGCAAGTACACTTTGAGCCACGATGTTCTAATTTACATATAAATTGTCTGGAGAAGTGAGGTAGGTACTTCACAGCGCCTCGGTTGACGACTGTCGCGGTTGTGAAGGGAAGAGTTCCTTCTGTCAAAAGATACCTTATTAAACTGAAAGATGACAAGAATCTTTCGTGTGTTTCTTGTTTGAAAGAAAAATAAAGATGGTCTAAGTTTGATGAAAATAATTCATCATCTTCCTGCCTTTATGACATGCTAATTGGGGTCGGCGCAACACGTGTTTTTCTTCCATTCTGTCCTGTCAGCCTTGATGAAAATAATTATGTTTAAAAAAAACACGTTTTCCACACTTAGATTTACTCCTGTATCGTGGGATGCGTTCAAAAACATTTAAGCTCACAACGCAATACCATAATCAGGCCCGGAACTACTATCTGTAGGCCATACAAATATTTGTTTCGTGCGGGAATCGAACCCGCGATGCATAGCGCAGCAGCTAATGGTTCAACCACTGCGCTGGTTAAGTAGCTATTGGTTTAAAATTCGGAAATGTGAAAATAAAGGCATATTTTGAACATACCTCAAAGATACACGAGTGCATGAAAAATAAAAAATAAATGTCAAATCTAGCGTCACTTCTGTCTGTGCATCTGCCTTAGAACTTTAGGACTGCTTTACGGTGACATTTTTTAAGAAAAAAAAATATAAAATTTAGGTAATACACTGAGTTCGTGTTTAGGTATCTGTTATCCAAAGTCTCGCTTTATTCCCATCCTCAAAACATAAAAATAGACCGAAACTATTACCTAACTTTCAAGATCCCACAGATAGGTTCAACGCAAACCTTCGAAAGATCAAGCAACTTCAAAATTTTTACTAGCTCTCCGTATTATCAAGATCATAAGCTCAAAAACAAGTAAAGTGTTAAAATTCACACGGCGCGCGACAGCCCTAGCCTGCTTTGAAGTTTCGCCGCCGCTAGGTAATCCGTCTACGACGAGTGGATTAGGGTTGGCACTTCATATAGGTATTTATAGCAAAATATTTTGAAGTCACGTTGTTTTGAACGCGGTAGATTATCGAGTGAGGAAGTGTGGGGGATTTAGCTTTTTGATCCTTGTTTCTTAAGTGTCTGTGGTTATTATATGGTAAGGTTTTTGTTGCGGGTTTCCCATGGCTGAGCCAGGTTACACTCAGCTTTCTTTCTGTTGTGACAGAATTGGGATTCTAACACCACGATGTGAACATTGGGAACTTTACAGGAGAGCAAATAAACTGGTGAGTATAATCAATCGGCTTTTATAATGTTCTTACTATTGGCCTCCTCTCCAGGAGAGGAAATGGACCGTAATCCACCACGCGGACCCAGTGCGGATGGTGGTGGGCCCCAATAAACAATAGCAGCACTTGGGCACACTGATAGTTTTGTGATGATGTGTTTCAGTTTGCAGAGCATTCTTGCACAAACTAATCTTAATTTAGGCTATTCCTATTTTTTCTCTCTAATAAAACAAGAAAGACACGGACGTAAATTAGAGCTGTCAAATTTAATTGAACTAATATTTTCTTACAAAATTAATTTATGAAAATATTCATTGTATGAAAATATTAGTTGAACTAATATTTTCATACAATTCAAAACACGATGAAGCGCAAGGCGTAAACTAGTTTGACATCTCAAACTTAGTTCATAGCTATAGCCGTCCTTTTCTCGCACTGCCTTTTAGTAAAAGATAGCTATTCTCTAATTTTAGTTACGTTATTGAATATGTGAATCGGCACCAATGTCACTAACATATTAAAAGCTATTCACTACTTTTCGACGAGAAGTCCGTCAGTACATGAGGTGTTGCCTTGTCAGTGCTTATTGGTGGAAGTAACCATTCTCCAGCAGATACAATAAAATTTGGATTTGTTGCAGATCTTTCCCAACTAAGCTTTCCTAGAAAATTGACGTCTCGTCGTATTGATGCGTCTCCGCGCGGGCTAACGGACTGTACTAAAATAAAAATTTCAGCGGAACAAAAATTCTTCACAGTGGGCCAAAAACAAGATTGTTAAGGAAAAATTTTGAAACTTCGTACCAGAACCAGGACTTGGACACGCGAAACACGCACCTGGACACAGTTAAGGGTTGCAGGTGTTGGATAGAATTAAAACCAACAGAATGTATCGAGTAGAATTTTAGGAAAGTTTAACTAAGTTTTAGGAAAGCTTAGTTTTTTTTTTTTTTTTTTTGAGGAAAGCTTAGTTGGGAACCTTATCCTCCACGGATGTATCCTAACTGGCTTTGTACAAAGAGGGTTCGGGGTGGACTTTTAAGTGATTATCAGGGTGTTTTATTTTTTCCAAAAGTCCAAGCACCTTTTGAAGGTATTCCGGATAACAGAACCGGCCAAGTGCGTGTCGGACTTCGCACATTTAAGGTTCCGTACCAAATTAGGGAATTATCTAACAAAACATCTGATTTATCAATAGGTACAATATATGTAGTAAATTAGTAATAAACATTATCACCAAATTTCAAGTTCTTAATAATAATAATTGACTCAGCGATCATTGTACCGATAGTCGTGTCAGCCAATGGTTTAATAGCCACGAGCCTCGACCAACACCTCAGGAGGCTCTCGTTAGGCGGCTGGATCAAGGGCTTGAGTCAGAAAGCAGTACTTCTGGACACGGCTCGCATTGTCAGGCGGTTCCTCTCTCTGGAGCCCTGACCGTAGCTTGGACCCTGTTCCCGATACCGGTGGGATACTATTTTTTATATTTTTAAATGTTTTTTTTTATCTTGTTTAAGAATGAATATGAACACTGCCACTTAAACTAGGTTAAGGTACCTGTGCTATAAGCAACAGTAACAATTCGTGGTTGCTCTACTTACTTAAAAATAGTTTTATGCAACAATCCGTTATTATTATAAATAAGTTATTAAGTCAATGGGAATTTAAAAATTCTTCGAAACAAAATTTTGTGACAGACCGACAGACAGACAGACGGACACGTGAGTGACTGCAATAGGGCTCCGTTTCGACCCTTCGGGTACGGAACCCTAAAAACACAAGGTATGTACGGACATTTATAAAACGTATGCAACGTAGCAATCGCTAGCTTGGAGTAAATTCGCATCTTCCAACGAAGAACAAATAGGAAAGCTTTATCAATATGTCTCGACGCTGACAAATCGACATGTAGTCTTATCTTACTATAAATCAACCCCAGTCCGTCTGTCTGTCACGACTAATATGAGCAACGTCGGGGGGCGCCACTGTATTAGAATAACAAATAGCGCGCGAATTGAGGGTTGAACAATTGAACTTCAGTCAATTTGGGCTTATTATTTGTGGCAGTTCTTAGTTCTCAAAGTTCTAATATCTTTAAACTATAATTTGGACTCAATAGAAAATGGGGTGTCCATATAAAAAATGGGTGTCTTTGTTGAAAATTGGGTTTCTGGATAATAGGTAACATGTTACTAAACATGTTGTTGTAGTCAAAACGGTAAAGGAAACATCGTGAGGAAATTTACTAGAAACAAAACTTCGAAGACATGTGATATGATATCCACCAACCCGCACTGGGCCCGCGTGGTGGATTAAGGCTCACACACCCTCTCATAGAGAGTAGGCCTAGAAATGTATGTGCATCGCTTTCACGTGAATAAACAGTTTTTATGTGCGTCGCTTTCACGTGAATAAACAGTTTTTATGTGCGTCGCTTTCACGTGAATTATCAGTTTTTTAGTGCGTCGCTTTCACGTGAATAAACAGTTTTTCTTTCTTCTTTCTTTCTTTAAAAGGCTGATTATGCTAAGTAGGTACATAATAGAACAATGTTTAGGGAGTTTTTGGCGGGATTTTCTCGAGTGAAGTTCAGTGGCTGTTTTAATTATTCGTTTATTGATTCTTAGTGGTTATTGTGATGTAAAATTGGTGTAGTTTTGTGTCTCAAGTGTCTACGCAACTGTACAATAAGTGGAATCATTGAAACAGACGCGATCTCGGTATGGAGCTGAGAATTTTACTGTAGTATTGACTACCTCAGCGAAGTTTGCCGAGAAGGCTGACTAGACACATTTGTTGCCAAATACTCCAAAAAACATTAGAATGTGTTACATCTGCATTATAGTCCTTCAAATATAGCCTTCCCTTCGGGGTAAATAAAAAAAATTAAAAATTAACAATGTTTAACGCAATCACAGGGAGTTGCTCCATGGTAAAAACATTTGGCCGTGCGTCGGTCCAAGCTAGCAGGTAAGTATGCGTACATTCAAAATATATAATTATAGAAAACACATAGTTTTATACTTCTAAGTAAGTAGTTATATAAATATGTAGATATCTCTAAGGTGGCTCTGTCGCTCAGCTTAAATCGCCATTCCTATAAAATCTCCCATTTCCCAAACCCAAAATTTCACCTGTAACCTCTAACCCTAAAAATACGAACAATAAAGGGCATTACACGGTCAATTTGTACCCGAACATTACATAAAATGTTTAACCCCCCAATACCTACGAATCGTAGTTTTAATTCCTTAAGTGTGGCGCTCATTAGCAACGCAAGGGTTAACGCCTAACGGTCCCTGAAATAAAATTCCTTGGCCTTCTTGAGACAATAAAAGAAATTAGGTTTTGTCTACGGTTAAAGCAATTATGTTGCAGAGAATGGCAAATTAAGGTGAGACTGTTTTATTTAGAATTTTATGGTTTTTGAAATTGGTTTCTTAACCACCTTTGCAGAAAAGACTTCGTAACTTAATAATATTTAAGTAGATAAAAGTTGCACTCGACATTGTGTAAGTTTTTTTGCAGTGAAAACTTATTAACCCACGTTGAGCGATTTATAGGTGGAGCAAAACTTATGGGTTTGCGTCACCAACATGCTAGTGATGTGTTGCGCCAGATTGGCAACGCGCAGTTTGTCGGTAGACCCCACACATGACTGCCTATTTTTTATTAGGTGTAGATTGATTTCTTCTGCAATCAAGTAGAACCCATATAAAGTACATACCTATCTACATTCGAATTGAAAATGGTTAATTTGTACTTGCTCCGATTTGAGCTCACAACCATATGCTTGTGAGGCGAGTCCTGAACAGATTTATTTATTGTTACGAAATAGTATCCTGCATCATACGGATCCACACGTTTCAGTTAGACTAAATTGCACAAATGAGACAAAAAATATAACATCAAAAACTGAATTGTAGATACCTACAGTAAATAGAAAAAAGTTACTTAACCAGTTCTCTTGTGCATAGTATCTGAAACAAGTTATTAAATTCATTAATATTAATATCAAATTACTAACTAAAAAGTTATTAAACTAACAATTCTAAGGAACAAAACAACATGCTTGATTGTAACCAACAGCTACCGCCATCTGTGAGTGAACGGCTGAACTACGCGCACTTAGTCGGTAGTTGTTCAACTCGTTAACAGATGGCGTTACTTTGTACTGCGACAAATTATTACAACAAAACTAATTTAAATGAAAAGTGTAGTGACTTTCAAATTGCAAATATTTAGCATTTCAAGGGTATGTTAAGAAATCTATACTAACATCTTAAAGAGGTAAAGTTTAATTATTTTATTAAATTTTTAACCGACTTTCGAAAAAGGAGGTTCTATGTTCGACTGTATGTATGTTTTTTTTTTTTTATGTATGCCCGTCGATTTTTTCGTCAGTTGTGGACCTATTTTCAAAATTCTCTTTTATCCGAAAGAATATACTCCCGAGGTGATCTCATATAAATTTTATCGAAATTGCTTCAGCGCTTTTTGAGAAACTGAACAAAAACGAAAAATACGCAATACATCGATGACGTTTTGGTGTTCTCCAAATGTTTAAATTCCACGTTCCATGTTATTGGGGTTTTTAGTTCTGGGATATAACAACTAAAAAGTGAAAAATATAAAAACTTTTATACAAAAAAACAACTGACTTCCAAAAAACAAAAACATTTTTGTGTATTTTTTTTTTTGGAAGTCGGTTGTTATTTTTGTAAAAAAGTTTTTTTTTTAAATCTTAACTCTTCCGAAGTGTAAAAAATATAGAAATTTATCCTACTACTATTATAAATCCGAAACTTAAAGGATGGATGGATGTTTCCTACTCAATCATGCCAGGCCGGCTTAATGGATCTGGATGAAATTTGGTACAGAAATAGATGTATGTCTGGAATAGCACATAGGCTATCTACCTAATTTTTAATGGGGGAATTAAAGCCGCTGGCCGAAGCTAGCAGAATCTTCATCACTCACTAAAAACCACTAAACTTGCATTGATTTATATTCGACAATATTACGACGCACTGAACCTTCAGCTTTAATGAATTCTGTACTTAATTGCTCAAACATTAAGTTTAAATTGCCTTGTTTGGTAATTCTGTCTAGGAATAGGCATAATAGAACTTTATTGCATTAACAGATTTACATGCTAAATGAATACCAACACAATCAGGGACAGAATTTATATTATTTATATATTATATACAGTTGATTATAGTTTATTTGATAAATGTTATAAAATACGGAGTAGGTTGGTAGTTTTGGAATTAGTTGAACTATTTCAGATGCTTTGTCAAAACATTACTGTATGACTGACTTCTGCCTTGACCTGACCAACGCAATCTATTATTTAATGTTCAACCGTATTAGATTCGACAATTAACTACCTACTTAAATTGTGATCATTGAGGCTATATGCTAAAAAGTAAATGCTGTAGAAAAAACGTCCCAGAGAGAGCCCTCAATTTACAATTTTAGATATTGGTGCTGATTCTGTTGTGCACCAACTAAACTTAATTTAGGCTACTCCTATCTTTCTCACTCTAATAATTCAAGAAAAAGACGGACGTAAATTAGAGCTGTCAAATTTAGTTGAACTAATATTTAAAAACACGGTGAAGCGCAAGGCGTAAACTAGTTTGACATCTCTAACTTAGTTCATAGCGGACGGCTATACGTCCTTTTCTCACACTGCCTTTAAGGCGTATATAGCCGCCAAGTGGCGCCCTCATTGAATAAAAAAAAACTTGAGAACCGCCGCTTTGCCGTTTACGGAACGTAGTTCCTTTCGATTAATTAGTGAAGGAATTGTAATATAATTTTATTTTTTTTAATTTATAATATTTTTTTTATTATTAACTACGCACACACGCACGCACGTAAGAAGTTATACTTCATCATCTCATCTCATCTCATCGCAGCTCAGCTCAGCTCAGATCAGCTAAGCTCAGCTCAGCTCAGTTCAGCTCAGCTCAGCTCAGTTCAGCTCAGCTCAGCTCAGCTGAGCTCAGCTCAGCGCAGCGCAGCTCAGCTCAGCTCAACTCAACTCTTTAGCAATATCTGGCTTGCTTTCTATAAGAGAGAGAGAGACAGACAGAGAAACATGCGACGCCGCACAGCTCACAATAGCTGACTATGAATTTACAAGAAGTTTTTATTAGATTGTTTTTCCAACACAATCTTTTTGGATGGACAGCCTCATTAGTGTCGTGACAACTTTTCGTAAGAATTTTTTCCGTCTAGCCCCCTTTCACAACGCGCGATAAGGAACTTCGTTCCAAATCGTAGCAAAGCGTAGAAAATAAAGATTAAAAAATCCTATGTTGCGTTTGTTACAAATAGGATAAGGTATTTTTACGTTACTAAAACAGGACTCAAAGTGTTTCGTATCCAAAGTAGTAAGCAAAAGTGTCAAAAACGTTTTTGGCCCTCATTGAATAAAAATTCGTATCTTAGCATAGAAAATAAAGATTAAAAAATCCTATGTTGCGTTTGTTACAAAGAACTTAAGGTATTTTTACGTTATAGAAACAGGACTCAAAGTGTTTCGTATCCAAAGTAGTAAGAAACGGCCGTTTTTGACTCTCGAACTACGATCGTTTCTAATAACTATTAATTCATCTTCAGTCGAAAGACGTCCACTTCTGGACAAGGATAGGCCTCCACCAATTATCGTCACAACGACTGGTCTTGAGCGCCTCGCATTCATTGAATATCCTAACGTTGGTCTTCTAGTATGCGGTCGTCACTCCAGAACCTTTCGGCCCCATCGACCATCTGTTCTCTTTATTTTCTATGCTAAGATACAAATTTTTATT
Source organism: Polia nebulosa (assembly GCA_951329385.1). Classification (NCBI taxonomy): domain Eukaryota; kingdom Metazoa; phylum Arthropoda; class Insecta; order Lepidoptera; family Noctuidae; genus Polia; species Polia nebulosa. The sequence continues at coordinate 7,530,955 of OX589609.1, forward strand.
CAATGAGGGCGCCCCTTACGGGCACGCCGTTTTTGACACTTTTGCATACTACTTTGGATACGATACACTTTGAGTCCTGTTTTAGTAACGTAAAAATACCTTATCCTATTTGTAACAAACGCAACATAGGATTCTTTAATCTTTATTTTCTATGCTAAGATACGAATTTTTATTCAATGAGGGCGCCACTTGGCGGCTATATACGCCTTAAAAAGTGGGTCGCGGGAGTATCTGAAAGAGTCACCGTGGCCCTGGAACGTAAAGGGCAACTGAAGAAACACGGGTGGGTTTTAGTCAGTAATAGTCTGACACACCCTCCCGCTCTCAGAGCGGGTGAAGTTATTTGATGATTCCAACCCAGAAAAAAAAAGGTATATTTAAGGTAGCGAGACGTAAATAGGTCCCAGAGTTTGACTGTCGTTGAGTTATTAGCCACCAGCCATAGGGCCATCATGTTGCAATGTTATAATAACTTATTAGCCACGAGCCCCTCAAAATACTCAATAATTTGATAGCCATATCTATGTCTAATACCTTCCCACGATTCCGCGTAATGAACTGCGACCTTCGCACTCTCCGTCACACCGCAATCGAAATGATGGAAATTATATACGAATTCATACGTACTACATAGATTTTATTATATTTATGAACCTACGTTCTAATAGATATACGAGATGAGTCATGATTGTCTGTGTGCCAAATAGTGTTGTGGAAACAAAGTTCGGAAGATGTTTAGTTTTTGGTAGATATTAGAAACTGGGTTGCTCATCAGATGGCTTAAAGACACCCAAAGAGCAATGGACAGGCCTATGTTTAGTGTTCCCGATATAGACCGAAGAATCGCCAAACTGAAGTGGCAGTAGGCAGGCCACTTTGCTCGCAGAACAGATGGTCGATGGAGCCGAAAGGTTCTGGAGTGACGACCGCATACAAGAAGACGCAGTGTTAGAAGACCTCCCAGAAGGGAGACGGGTGACCTGGTGAGGGTCGCGGATATTCGATGAATGCGAGGCGCTCAAGACCAGTCGTTGTGACGACAATTGGTGGAGGCCTATCCTTGTCCAGCAGTGGACGTCTTTCGACTGAAGATGAATTAATAGTTATTAGAAACGATCGTAGTTCGAGATTTTACTTTGGGCTCCGGTCACCTTGGTCTAAGAACACCTAAGTCCTAGTTTGTATTTACGTTGAGGCTTCTTTTTTAATATCATGTCTTAGGCAATTTCCTGAGACAATATGTTATGAGAGATTTTTTGATAGAAAACTGTAAGATCAGATCTTAATTTTTGGTCGTCACTTAACTTTACCTTTGGGTATTGAGCGCGAGCCTAGAGTTTTAAGTATCCACTTAGAAACATATCAATCATAAACCTAGCAACGGCACTAATAAACCCCATAAAAAAACGAAGACATAATCCCCTAACAAAAACGGCAGTTTCTCCCCAAAAAAATCACTACACCCCCTCCCAAAATTAATTTCCGCGCATCATTTTCCAATCACGCGAAAAAACAAAAAAATCTTCGTCCCCCACATCAAACAAACATTAAGAAATAATAAAACCGAACACCTTAATCTTATTACATTATAATAAGGTTGAATAACTTACAGATGTTTTCCTAATCGGATACCCTTGAATCCCCAATTTTTCATCATGAGAAAATTACATTATCGAAAATTTGCATTGCCTGTAGCGCCATCTATGAGTGAGTAGCGTTATTAAGAACCACGATACATTTACCTTTCGTGTTTAGTAATTAGTTTGCTTTCCAACCTTATAATTGAGGTATAAGGTTCAATTTCAAATGGCAGGCGTGATTTTAAGTGAGTTAGTAATTTTGTAAATCCAGAGTCAAGATTAGGGGTTCGATCCGGTTCAGGGCCCTCTGCAAAAACAGTATGAATAATAATGTGATTAGCATAATATCGGGAGCTCGTCTAACAAGGTTGTTTACTTTGATAAGTTCAGAGATAATAGTTGACTCGCTTTGAACGAACGAGGCTTTTAAATAATAAGAAGAGGTAACGTGTGGTCCTTCACATAAACCAGCTCTATATTTTAGAACCTTTTGCTATTAGCAAAAACTGGCCAAGTGTGTGTCAGATTTCGCACATTAAGGGTTCCGTACCATATCCTGTATTTGATAATAAAGTATACGTAACAATAAACATTATCACCTTTCAAGTTCATAGGTCAATGGGAAGTTAAAAAAATCTTCGTAACTAAATTTTGTGACTGACGACGGACGGACAGACAGACGGACACGTGAGTGACCACAATAGGGCTCCGTTTGGACCCTTCGGGTACGGAACCCTGAAAAGAAATCAACAATCCGTCTGCGAAAAAATTCAATCTGTCTAGCCTTTTACCAACTAGGTACATGTATTGGGATCGGCTTCCAGTCTGGGGATGCTGCTGAGTACCAGTATTTTATTGGAGCGACTGTCTATCTTACCTTCAAAACCAAGTAAATGGGTAACTCGATACTTAGTAGAAATCTCCCAATAGAAGCAAAATCCACACAGACTATAAATGAGAGATAGGATGTTCTAACTATCATTAAGGCACACTCACACACACACCATCACACACAAATCATATCAGTATCTTTACCTTTTCTTTCATTTTGTATTTGTTTGTAAAATAACTAGATACATATAATAGTTTATTTGCATAATTACCTACTTAAAAATATGTAGATTGATACTAGGGAAGAGCAGACCCACCCAATACAAGCTACTACATGATTCCTGGATAGTTCTAGCCACTGAATAATATCGTAAAAGACACGTTAAAGAAGTAAACTATTTTTATTTTATTTATTAACAAGACTCTTTTTTTTGAGGGTTCATCAAATAACTTCTCCCGCTCTGGGTGGAGCGGGAGGGCGTGTCAGACTCTTACTGACTAAAACCCACCCATAATCATTCAGTTGGCTGCACCAGGGCCTGCCAAGTCTGGTGTCATATTTTCTGGCTTCTGACTGGCACGCAGGGGTTTCGGGCCAGTGCCATTATGTTATAATAATAAATAATAACACTGACGAGGAACAGAGCTCCCACCTCTCTCTTGGCTTTATTGGCTAGCTTGAGTGGAGATTCACGAGAGCAATCGTATTCTGGATAAGGATGTATGATCCAGTAAGGTGCTGGTAGGGATCTTGACCGTACATCCGAGATTGTCCTGATAGCCGTGGTATACCTCTCCACTCCTTTAGCATCTCAGAGTATGTTGTCTCCTTGTTGCTACGTCACACTACGTGCTAGCGACCGTTTTTGGGGGCCCATTTATTGAATGTGCAAGTTACCTCCTTACTTTTTTACCGATGTATTATCATAACATTGTACAGACAGGGGCCATAGTCTAAATAGTTCTTGGTAACCAGTAAACTTTAGTCTTCTAAAACCATAGCCCGATATCTTTGTTTTCCTTATCTCGCAATAGTTTCACACCATCCGGGGGTTGTCCTTAGATGCACTTGTATATCACGTACAGGGATAATCGCCGAGTGGTGCCTCATTTCATAAAAAGCGTCTAAAGGGGACTCTGCGAGTTGGTTTTGGCTCCTCCTACGTACGTCAACTAAAGATCCAGGACCTAAGGGTCCCGAGAAATATAAACAAGAAAAAAACGTAATGTCTACTTAATTTTTAACCGACTTCAAAAAGAAGGAGGTTATCAATTCGGATGTATGTATTTTTTTTTAATGTATTTTCGGGCATAACTCCGTCATATATTAACGGATTTGCAAAATTCTTTTTTTTTCGAAAGGGGATTGTTTCGAAATGGTCCCATTTAAATTTCATATAGATCTGATGACGGGTTTCGGAGACAGACAACGGAACTCTTCAAAAATTGACTGCAAATCAACCGCAATTGCTGCTATCATATGTCTATGAATTGTAAACACAGTTTAATGGGGAACCACAACTAAAAAGAGAAAAATAAAAAACTTTTTCACAAAAAAATAAAACCGACTTCCAAAAAAAGTGCAAAATAACTTTAATTTCGGAAGTCGGTGTCAAAACACGAAGACACAAAACCAGGAACACCGACTTCCGAAATTAAAGTTATTTTGCACTTTTTTTGGAAGTCGGTTCTATTTTTTTGTAAAAAAGTTTTAGGCTATCAGCTTTCAGCTTCGCTTGCGTATTTTTTCTTAGGAACCATTGAAACGCTAATTTTAAGCACTAGAATCTTCGCCTTGCATTTTATTTAGTCGTTACTAAAGACGCTTATTAGTAGCTCCTATACTGAAAAAGCGTGACTGATACAGATTCCGGATGCTAACTTACAAGAAGTGTACCTAGATAGCTAACGTTCTAGGTACAATAGCAAAATGTATCCTCGAAATAAAATCAAGTTGTCCCCTAAGGCGTCTTATTATCGAACAATAGGGAAGAAGATTAAAAAATTATTTGGTCTGTGATTTGATTAAGTACCAAAATCTATCATATACGTGTCTTTTCTTTTTTCACGTTAACAAAAAATGAGGACGATAAAGTGCATTGAAATTTCGCGTAACTTCACATCTAAAATAAACCACTTTTTAACCGACTTCTAAAAAGGAGGAGGTTCTATGTTCGACTGTATGTATGTTCCACCGATTTCTCTGTCAATTGAGGACCGATTTTCAAAATTCTGTTTTATCCGAAAAAATATACTCCCGAGGTGGTCCCATATAAATTTTATCGAATTTGCTTCAGCGCTTTTTGAAAAACTGAACAAAAACGATAAATACGTATACCCAGATGACGTTTTGGTGGTCTCCAATACGACTATGTTTAAATTCCACGTTCCATGTTATTGGGGTTTTTAGGTCTGGGGTATAACAACTAAAAAGTGAAAAATAAAAAACTTTTTTACAAAAAAAAAAACAACCGACTTCCAAAAAAATAAATACAATAAAAATAAAAAAAAATAACTTTAATTTCGGAAGTAGGTGTCAAATAGCGAAGAAATAAAATACAAACACTAGCCGAAATTAAATTTATTTTTTAATTTTTAGTGTATTTATTCTTTTGGAAGTCGTTTGTTTTTTTTGTATAAAAGTTTTTTTTTTAACTAGAAGTGACTAAACAAGCCCCCACTCTTGAACTTTGATACGTTTTATTGGTTTGGTAAAGCATAAAACACGTGTCCAATATCTTTTGATAATCTACTCTTACTTACGGAATACATAAAAGTATTATTTTTTTACCAAAGAACCTTCCCTATTGGAAATGCATTGATTATACCGCATGAAGATTGTGAAGTACGACATGAAGTCACATGAAGATTGCGAAGAATAGGTTTTGAAGTTAGTTAGTTAGTGTTTGAAGCTTCTTTTGACGCGTTATGGAAAAATGATGATAGTAATTTTTTACGATGCGCGCGCACACCGTCACAAAAAACCTACAGCCTGAAGTTAGCTAGAACCGACACTCTGAAGTTAGCTATAGTCTGTGGTTCATGAAGAATAATGGTTTTCCTTTTGTAAACTTTGTGACAGTTTGGTTTCTTATCTTTTTACACCAAAGAAGTATAACTTCTTACGTGCGTACATAAGTACACACACACTTTTTAATGCCCCTGGGATTATGAATTCACTGTCACATAATCTGCCCCAAAAACTGTGTACACTTGTATATTTACGAGTGGATCTCTTTTTTTTTGTTTCAGTTTTTTTGCACAATCACATCACATCAGTTACTTAGAACCGCTTTTGGTTTTCAGCTTGGGAAAGTAACCATAATGCAGAGACAGCCTTTTCACGTTCCAACTCTAGGACATAGCCCTTCTCACTGTGAGAGGAAATGGGGCTTGATCCACCACGCGGGTCAAATGCGGGTTTGTGGATGTCACATGTCTTCGGCTTTTTGATTCTAGGACATGGTTTACTTACGACGTTTTCCTTTGCTGTTTTGAGACAAGTGATGATAAAATAATTTACACAGAGTAAAGTGCCTGCCTGGGTTCGAACACACGACCTGTACACGTAAGTCAGAGTCGTTACCACTGCTCTTGGGAAAGTATTTCAGTTTATAAAATTTATTTAACGTTCACGTTCTAGTTTTTAGTTAGATAACTCTAATAAAAAACTTTTTACAAAAAATACAACCGACTTCTAAAAATTGCAAAATAACTTTAATTTCGGAAGTCGGTGTTTATATTTTTTTTATTTCTTCGTTTTTTTAGATTTTTATTTTTCACTTTTTAGTTTTTTTTTTGTTGTTGTACACCAAAAGTAAAACTAAATATTAAAGTTATGCCCGAATGGATAACACCAATAACATTGAAATTGAACATTTGGAGACAACCAAAACGTCAACTGTGTATACATATTTTTTATTTATGTTGATTTTTTTCAAAAAGTGCTCAATCAATTTCGGTAAAATTTATATGGGACCACCTCTGAAGTATGACCTACCATACAAAAAAAGAATCATCAACATCTATTCACAAATGGCGGCGATATCGCGTAACAAAAAAAAAAACATACAGACGAATTGAGAACCTCCTCTTTTTTGAATTCGGTTAAAAAATAATACCTCATCTAAGACAGTAAAGTAATAGCGGTAGTCAACAGATGTATAGAAAAGCTAGATACTACATAAGCAAAAACCAACTTCTAACTTCTCCAAAAACCATTTGACAATGCCCAAAAATATTACCACTTGAATCCATATGCCAGCCATTCAATAACTATTCATTTTGACCCTTGAATAGAACATTACTATACCGAGATACCTACGGGGGCGCAAGTAGTGGGTGGTGTAAATAAATAATTGTAATTCTTAATAAAACTGCCCTTAAAGTCCGGTGGCAGTAAATTGCACGTGGTGGATGCTATCGATAGTTTTGTGAGGAGGGAGAGATTTTGATACTTTGTAGACGAAGTAGGTAAGAGAATTACCTAAGAAGGTACCTACCTAACTAGGAATTTTTGATTTTGATTGAATTCTTGTGTCTAGTTCCTTTATTCTCCACCTTATGAGTTGTTTCAGTTGTCTTAGTTAAATAAAAAGTAAGTAAGTATAATAATTATAGAAAAGACAGAATTATATTTTTATATTATATTGTTCATTGTCACAGAATTAAAATGTATATGCAAAAGAAAAACAACTATAACTATTCTTGGTTACTAACGTGAGTCGACGGCGCGTAGTGTTCCACGCGCGCCTCAAAGAGATGATTATCAGCCACCACTGACGGGGCCCATCGTGGCCGGTGCCTGCATACCTAAGGGTAGCGGATAAATTCGTAACAGAGTTACCGCTCCCCTGGGCACTCAGGCAGGGAAGGAAAAGGGATAGATTTTAGTCAGTAAGAGTCTGACACGCCCTCCCGCTCCACCCTGAGCGGGAGATGTCATTGGATGATTTCCAACCCCACAAAACAAAATGGTGCTAGATCTTTTGATAGGCTCGCGCTTAACCACTATCTCACCTGATGGTAAGCGATGATGTGGTCGACGATGGAGCACGCTTGCCTGGAAGCAACCTATTTACTCTTGACTTTAAGACCCATTCCTGCCTCAAAAATGCATCAAGTATCAAAACCACGCAGTCGCGCTATCACAAGATAGAACCGTCAGTGGGTCGCGTAATGACCGGACACTTTACATAATTTGGTGATCGAGTGACCCCAGCCCACCCTCAAGTAATGTTGTTTTGACCCGCGGCTACCCAACTACCCAACTACCCAGCAAGCAATACGGGTGAAGGAGGATATTGAATTGTACGTATTGGTTTGTAGTTTATGTGTTACTATTATTTGAGATCAGAATCACGGAATTATTTATAGAAAACAAAAAACTATCTACGACTTCGGATTACTGTAAATAAATAATAATTGTAATGTTGCGACAGATGGAGCCAAAGGGTGACCCAGTGGTATCCCAGAGAAGGCAAATGGAAGAGAGGTAGACCGCAAAAAAGGTGAGACGACGACATTAGACAAGTGGCCTGAGTCATGTGAAACAGAGTGACACAGGAAAGGAAAGAATGGAAAAGGTTGGAGGAGGCCTTTGCTGATTGGCAAACAGATCTTGGAAAGATAACCAAGCAATAGATAATATCTTAATTAAATTATAAGGTTTAAGGGTCAAGTGTTATTATAAGTTTAAATCCATTGCAAATAGAGATCTGAATAAAAGGCTATATTGTTATTATAATGTTAAAACCAAAGGGTCTAAGAATCACTAATAGCCTCGAAAAAAGCAAAGGGCGAAAACCATAAATATAAATTACATTTTACATTTTTAAACAAGTTAAAATTTAGAATTTGAGCTTTTTCAGAATTCCTGTATGACGAACCAGACTTCAATATGGATTTCGAACGACCGATAAATTTTTATTTATTTTATGATTTATGTACACACACTTAAAGAATACAACATAAAAACTGAGTACCTACAAAGGTATTACTTATTTCCCTCTTAGGCTCCGCGGACAAACCCGGGTTGTCGAATTGAAGCCCGAGGACAACCCGGGTTGCCAGCCGATTATTTTTTTCACATATTTTTTTTTTTGTCAAACTCACCGATGAGTTTCAGTGCCTAAGAGGTTAAGTAATTTCTACCAGCAGACCTGTACATTTAGGAGTCTACTTATTCAAGGAAGGAATAGGGGTGGGTTTTAGTCAGTAAGAGTCTGACACGCCTTCCCGCTCCACCCTTGAGCGGGAGATGTCATTGGATGATTTCCCAACCCACAAAAAAAAGAGTCTATTCTAACACTGCAAGGGATATCAAAACTGTTAACATACTTAGCTACAATTAACCTTTTACATTTAATAATGTGTAAGTACATATTCGTCTACAAAATGTAACTACCTCCGTATGGGGGGGAGTCCTGGTGCCCTCAAATACAGGCCTTACGTCTAGCTTAGGCACCAGTCTCCCATAATATAATTATTAAAGTGTAGTTGTTATGTATTGTTCTTGATACCATGTACCTTATATTGTGGTTAGAAATAAATCTTTATTATTATTATTTCTGAATATTCAGCTTTAAAACGTGATTTGTCCTAGGACTGTATCCCTTCTTTTCTAGACATTTACTTACCTAGGTAAGTACCTAGACTACCTGCTCGATAGATAGCTTGATATCTCATATTAAAAAAAACCTCTACAATTTACCCACAGCTCTCAACCATTTTTTATCTTTAGCAACATCTCAACACACGACATACCGCGGCGGTCATGATCTGTCAAAGCCTCCCATTTTTGACACCATCTTAAAAACTTATCTCCTATATGGGAACCAGCAAAAACACATCACATATTCTTCCAGGTGGGTCTCCACCACAGAACACTGAGACCTCGACGGTCGCTTATAGAGGTGGGCGCTACTAGAAGTGGCCGGGATTAAAAATGGACGCAGCGAGAGGCAGCGCGGCGCTATCTACTAGAAGTAGCCGTAGCTAGGGCGGCGCTTCTGAAGGTGGCTGCTGTTAGAAAAGGCCGCAACTAGAGGCAGAAATGTCAAAACTTTCCATACAACGCAAGAATATTAGTGATTGTCACCGTTTATTCATAGAAATTGACGGCCCGTGACAATTCGATTACGGCGAGATCGAGGTCAAAATCAGGAGATGAAAAAATATCTGTCTATGGGTGTGACAACCGAAACTTGTTCTCACTGCGATTCTGCGGCCATTTTTATAAACATTTTCATTAATTTTTTGGTAAGCGATGATATGGTCGACGGTAAAGCACGCTTGTCTAGAAGTAACCTATTCACTCTTGACTTATAGATCCGGTGTCCCGGTTGTATACATCAGGATAAACACAGACTCCGGCAGGGAACTCGACTCCTTAGCTGTACGTACAATGAATGTGATCCCAAAATATTTTGTGCGTATGTGTGGGATGTCCATTATGTGCCGTAACGCATCGCCGTACTTCTAGTCGTCCGATAGTATTAGCAACTTTGTCTCATACAGTAAGTACCAAAGTGGACCGCGCGTTTTTCTGACGCCACAATTTGGCCCAACATAAGCTCGACTAGACCGAAGCAAAATCAGAACGCGGTCAGCTACCTTCGGGAGCGGTCGTGTGATTTCTTGGTCCTATGGTGAACGCATGTAAGCAAATTGTTCGGAAGGCCGTCATTATAATCATCATTTCATCATCCAATGACTTGGGCCTGCCCAAGTATCACCACAACGACCGGTCCTGTACGTCTCGCATCCATCGGCTACCCGCGACCCTCACTAGGTCATCGGTCCACCTTGTGGAAGGCCTTCCAACGCGGCTTCTTCCGGTATGCGATCGCCACTCCAAAACTGTTCGGCCCCATCGACTATCTGTTCTGCGAGCAATGTGCCCTGCTCACTGCCACTTAAGTTTGGCGATTCTTCGGGCTATGTCGGTAACCTTGGTTCTCATGCGGATATCTTTATTACTGATTCGATCACGCAAGGAAATTCCGAGCATAGCCCATCCATTGCCCTATCTTTACTATTTGTAGCATTGGCGACTCTAGTCACTGCCTCCTGACTCTGTGGTGTCTTCCCATACTTTCGCCGCAGTATGAAGGGTATATAAAAATTAATTAAATGCTAAAACGTTTGCTAAGTAGGTAAAAAGTGTTGGGCCCGGGGGCCGCGCAGCGGGGGCCGTCAATCAACGTTCGCGATGTATTGAAATTGCACTTTTTATGCACTTGCGCTGGTTGTGGGAGCTGAGTAGTGGTGGAATGGCGGGTGAGGGTTTGTGGAGAATTTTGAACGAAAATATCGAAAATTTTATACCCGGTAAATTGAAAAAAACATAAACCTGTAACATAGGACAGAACATAACTATTTCAGTATTTTGAGATCGATCCAGGCTTCAAAAAGGATATCTATTCCATGAACTAAATAAACTCACAAAGACACTGAAGCAAAATTCACTGTCAGACCGATATCCAAGTGCCAATTATTTTTTATAGAAAAATAAAAAAAAAACTAAAACTCTGGTGAGGTTTCACAAAATCTGCAATTTTCAGATAAAGCTCCGTGTGTCTTCTGTCAGGCTTTGAAAAAAATCCTTCATCTAAAAGAGTTCTACCTTTTCTGCCTTCACAAAAATCGCTTCCGCTCCGCTCATCACCAAACCCACACCAATCTCCCATACGTATTACAAAGTATTATCAAACGGCCATCGACTCCTGTGTCATATAAAAACAAAACCAACACGTAATTGCTGAAGGAATTCGCCAAAAGAGCCTTATTACGGTAAAACTGTCAGTTGTACACTTGTCAATTGGAGACTCCCATTTTGGTATAGAATTAGTTGGGATGTGTAAACGAGGTGTGAATACAATTTTACATGTATGTATGAATGTACAGTCAAGTCATGTATACCTTCGTCTTTTATCAAGTCAGTCACATTATCTTTTGCAATGTGCAGACCGCTGCATAGAAAACTATATTTATCACTCGAAAACAAAAGTCAAAACAGCATAAACCTTTTACTCATGAGTATCTAGTTAAATATGTTTCATTTTATTGTCAGTGTCTGATTTTAAATTACTACATATCTACGAGTACTATAGGATAATACCCAATCGGATCAGCAGTAAAGCAAATTTCATAGTGAACAGAATAGATAATTTTGGCATTGGTGCCTAATTCAATAATTTAAAAAAATTAGAGAATCGCTATCTTTTACTAAAAGGCAGTACGAGAAAAGGACGGCTATAAATTTAAGTTAGAGATGTCAAACTAGTTTACGCCTTGCGCTTTACCGTGTTGTTAGTCGACATGTTTTTACGCCTACCCTTAATTTGTATGGTAATATTAGGTCAACTAAAGACAACAATAATTTACGTCCGTCTCTTTCTTGTTTTATTAGAGAGAAAAAGATAGAAATAACCTAAATTAAGTTTAGTTTGTGCATAACTGAAGAGAATGGTGCTGCATTCTAACACTAAAAACAAATGTGACGAACCTATTCCTACCCTCTCTGTTCTTATGTAATATCATACTTTTTCACGACATCATCAGCCAAATAAGGACGTAGTAATAGCCGACAACAGTTTTACGGTAATAATAATTATTAACACCTTTAGAAATGTGCTATGAAGTGATCCCAGCGGGTAGTTAATTTAGGAATTCATGAATTAAAAATATGTGCATAAAAGCGCTTAGCACATTCATGATGTCTTAATTTGTACCGCCACGTATGTAGCGCGTGGCAGTCCCAATCAACCTTTTTAAGACGCGTTACTGAGATTTGTGATATTTTTCATTACTTATCATGGTAGGAAATACATTACAAATATTATAGGTACATATTTTTAACCGACTTCCAAAAGGAGGAGGTTCTCAATTCGTCTGTTTGTTTGTTTGTATGTTCCGCGATTTCTCTGCCATTTGTGAATAGGTTTTGATGATTTGTTCGGTAGGTCCCGTCTTCAGAGGTGGTCCCGTATAAATTTTGATAGAAATTGATTCAGCACTTTTTGAAAAAATCAACATAAACAAAAAATATGTATACACAGATGACGTTCGGGTATAACTTTATTATTTAGTTTTAGTTCTGGGGTACAACAACTAAACACAGATTTTTTTTTTAACAATTTTTTTTTTTAGTTAGCCTTATGTCCCCACTGTTAGCAATCAGGCCTCCTCTCTAGGAGACGGAATGGGCCGTAATCTACCACGCAGTCCGAGTGTGTTTTGGTGGATGTCAAATATCTTCGATTTTTGGTTCTAGGACATGCCGGTTTCCTCACGGTGTTTTCCTTCAACTCTTTGAGAGCAGTGGTGATGAGTTTTTTAATCCACAACGTAAGCCTCAGCCGTTATGCCCGGGGGTTGAGGATTTGCCCGGGGGTTGAGGATAAATTTGAAAGAGTTACCTCGCCCCTGGGCATTCAGGGCAGGGAAGGAACATGAGTGGGTTTTAGTCAGTAAGAGTCTGACACGCCTTTCCGCTCCACCCTAGAGCGGGAGATGTCATTGGATGATTTCCCAACCCACAAAAAAAATGAAAGCCTGAGCCGTTACCACTGGACCATATATGACTGCTTCACACAAAAGTGATAACAAAATGCTAGCGACTAGATACTGATCGAAGATTTCCCGAGGCTCTGATATTTTTTTTTTTTTTTTTTGAAAGCGATTGTCGTACCTACCAAAATTTATAGGATTGGCCAAGTGACATGTCAGTAGTGCATGTTAGTCCCAAACATGTTTTACTTTTAAACAGACTTCAAAAAAGGAGGTTCTGTATTCGACCCGTATGTACGTAAGCTTGTTTGTCCGCGATCTTCTCGAAAACTACTGATCCTATTTGGATGGAGTTTTCGTTATCCAAATGCATATTTTCAAGGTTTTAGTATATAATACATTAGGATACTGATGAAGATCTTCAGAGATAGACAGTGGAACTCTTTAATAACTAACAGCAAATGACTTGAGATTACTGCGATCGTTTGTCTATGTATTGTTAACACAATTTAATGAGGAACCATAACTAAAAATGTAAAATAAAAAACTTTTTACAAAAAATAGAACACTTTTTCTTGTAGTTCCCCATTAAATATTGCCAATCGTTCTCGATGGTATAATGTCCCTTTGGCTAGGACTATCGGTACCTACAGTAGTTCTTACATTTTCTCAATAAAAATTTAATAGGTAATTTTTTTAGGTAACTTGCATTGTGCATCAAAGCATATAATATGTCTACACACCTTTCATGTAAGAACCTATGAAGCTATAACCATTTCTACTTACTCCTTAACGATTCCACAAACCTACCTTATCTATAAGACATCACACGTAAAAACTAGCCCCCCACCATAATAGTCAAGGAGACAGACAACGCACCATCAACATAATCCGACAACTTTACAGAAGCTCAGTAAGTGGGCAGCAACAATCGAAACCTATTTCCATTGACATGATATTACCATTTAATAGCCCGAATAGCCCGCGGCCACGCAAACGGCTATCGGAATTGCCCGGGGACAGTTTATGAGACATAACAGTCGGGCTCTCCGACTATCTGATGCATTTTTAGATGACTCGATTTTGGGTTAAGACAATCGGGGGCATTGTTTGGTACAAATAAAACGATCTTGTATAAGTTACCAAAAAAAACTTTTTTTACAAAAAAATAGAACCGACTTCCAAAAAAAGTGCAAAATAACTTTAATTTCGGAAGTCGGTGTTTCTGGTTTTGTGCCTTCGTTTTTTGACAATTTTTAGTTGTGGTTCTCCATTCAATTGTGTTAACAATTCATAGATCGCAGCAATTGCGGTTGATTTGCTGTCAACTTTTGAAGAGTTCCTTTGTCTGTCTCCGAAACCCAAAATCAGATCTATATGAAATTTAAATGGGACCATTTCGGGAAAAAAAATCTTTGTTGTTGGAAAGAAATTCCTTTCCAAAAAAAGAATTTTGCAAATCCGTCAATATACAACATACTCGTACATTAAAAAAAAATACAAACATCCGAATTGATAACCTCCTTCTTTTGGAAGTCGGTTAAAAACTGAGCTCTAACTGAGTTTTTGGTTACGTATACAAGATCGTTTATATCGATTCGCTACTACACCAAAACCCGTATATTATTTCTTAGATACACCTGTAATTTTATAGAAGAATCACTCTATTAGAGTTTTTATCTCAAGCTATACACATACTTTAACTATGTTTATCAAAATAATAATTTTATTTAGTCCAGTAAGATAATCAAAAAATTTTGGACTAGTATTTTTTCTATTGACACGTAAACAAAACAAACTGGCCAAGTGCGTGTTGGATTTCGCACATTAAGGGTTCCGTACCAAATATTGGTATTTCTTAGTAAAGTATACGTAATAATTAACATTATCACCAAATTTCAAGTTTATAGGTCAATGGGAAGTTAAAAAATTCTTCGTAACAAAATTTTGTGACAGACGACGGACGGACAGACAGACGGAAACGTGAGTGACAACAATAGGGCTCCGTTTGAACCCTTTTGGTATGGAACCCTAAAAATGAGGAATATACAGTGCGTTGAAATTTCACGTGACGTCACGGTGTGCGACACTTTTTACTACAAAGTGACATAAGGAGCGGGCACTCCTAAACTTTGATGCGTTTTAACTTTGTAACTTTTTATTGGTTTAATAAATCAAAAAACACCCAGGAAACTACCCTATTCCTTCGACATGCTAGATGAAACCTCAGCTGACTACACCCAGCCCAGGGGTTTTGAGATAAATTCGAAACAGAGTTACCTCACCCCTGGGCACTCAGGGCAGGGAAGGAACAGGTGTGGGGTTTAGTCAGTAAGAGTCTGACACGCCCTTCCGCTCCACCCTAGAGCGGGACATGTCATTGGATGATTTCCCACCCCACAAAAAAAAAAGCTGACTACACCATTCTTCCTCGCAAAACGCTATCATCTTCCAACTTGCACCAAACATAGGAAAGCAATTGACTAGGAATTTACTGTTTTAAGGATTAGGAAGCATACTGCCTACTCCTAAGGGGCATCCAGAGCATCGTTTGAGGGTTTTATTCAATTCTATGAGGGAACTGGAACGAAAATGGTTGAATGTTGTTGTTTAGGTCCGGTTCACTGTTTACCTGCTTGTATGTACTTATGTCGGGTTGCTTTCCGCAACTCCCTCCACGCACAAGGCGCGGTGTTTACCTGCTTACCATGATTGTATATGGCACTGTACAACATACATTTCCTGGTCAGGGTGTCCTGACAAATATTATAAATATCGTCAGTAATAAAGTAAAAGGTCATCCAGGCATCCAGGTAGGATGACCAAGCTTTGCTCGGTTTTTACACGGATAAAAATGAAACCTAGCTAGATCGATTTATCGCCTCTGAAAACTAAATTTTTCAGATTCGTTGGCCCAAGATCTAAATAGGCAAGCGTTTTTTTTAGAGCAGTGGTGACCTTACGATTTGAATGTCGTGGGCTCAAACACAGGAAAGCGTTTTTAACCGACTTTCGAAAAAGGAGGAGGTTCTATGTTCGACTGTATGTATGTTTTTTTTTTTTAAGTATGTCCGCGCATTTCTCCGTCAGTTGTGGACCGATTTTCAAAATTCTTTTTTTATCCGAAAGAATATACACCCGAGGTGGTCCCATATAAATTTGATCGAATTTGCTTTAGCGCTTTTTGAGAAACTGAACAAAAACGAAAAATACGCATATCTTGATGACGTTTTTGTGTTCTCCAAATGTTTAAATTCCACGTTCCATGTTATTGGGGTTTTTAATTCTGGGGTATAACAACTAAAAAGCGAAAAATAAAAAACTTTTTTACAAAAAAAACAACCGACTTCAAAAAAAAAATACACTAAAAATTTAAAAATAACTTTAATTTCGGAAGTCGGTGCTTCCGAAATTAAAGTTATTTTTAAATTTTTAGTGCATTTTTTTTTTTGGAAGTCGGTTGTTTTTACTCTGTGTAATTGATTTCATCATCATTGCTCTTAAAGTGTCAGAAACGGCCGTTTTTGGTACTTTTGCCTACTACTTTGGATACGAAACATTTTGAGACCTATTTTAACAAATTAAAAATTCTTTATCCTCTTTGTAACAAACGTGAAGTTGGATTTTTTAATATTTATTTTCTGTGCTATGCTACGATTTTTTATTCAATGAGGGTGCCACTGGACCGTGAGAAGGGCCTTAAGGCGGTGACGGAAAACATCGTGACTAAGCCGCCTGTCCTAGAACTAAAAATTCTAAGAATTGTATCATCTACCATCTCGCACTGAGCCCGCGTGGTGGATTTACGGTCCATTCCCTCTCCTAGAGAGGATGCTTGAGCCCCAGTAGTGGGAACATTATAAGGCTAATTATGCTATGCTAATCCACCACGCAGGCCTAATGCGGGTAGGTACAGTTGATGGATGTCACATGTCTTCGAAGTTTTGTGGTTTCTTCACCGTTTTTTGACTACAAATGTTGATTATTTAAGTACGTTAAAGAGTTAGTAAAACAGCTAGAACCTAAATAAAGCTGGCCTACGTAGCATAATACAGACACCCACAGCCAAGTCCAGCTAAATTTTCTTCCTACACTTATCATTTATTAAACTACCCTCAAAGCTAGCCACTATGATCCACAACCATAAAACAGTGGGCCAAGATAAATTGCCATAACATGGCCCGCTCGTAAAAGTGACCCCTCGGTCATCGGGGGCCAAAGGATAAGTATTCAATAATTTATACAATTGATAAATAATAAATGGGAAGGGGCAGCCATAGTTTTGTTTTTATTTTTCTGTGGGTATTTTTAAAATTTTATGGCTGGACAAGGCTTTCGGAAACGGTCTGGCATGTAATAGGTATGTCTTGGCTAGACAAGTGTTTTGAATTTTGTTGTTCCTTTTATGAAAGAATAGTTATATAAAATATTA
This sequence comes from Polia nebulosa, assembly GCA_951329385.1. Lineage (NCBI taxonomy): Eukaryota > Metazoa > Arthropoda > Insecta > Lepidoptera > Noctuidae > Polia > Polia nebulosa. Next base: position 7,548,310 of record OX589609.1, read on the forward strand.
TACCTAGAAAGATAGAATGATAAAAAAATGAGGAATTGACATAATTATAACGGTGGCCAAGTAGTAATAGCAGCGACTTACTAGTTTTAGGTTCGAACCCAGGTAGGCGCTTTACTTTGTGTAAATTATTTCATCACCACTGCTCTCAAAACTGTGAAGGAAAAGATCATGAGGAAACCGACATGTCTTAGAACCAAAAATTCGAAGACATGTGACATCCACCAACCCGGGCCCGCGTGGTGGATTACGGACCATTCTCTCACAGAGAGGAGGCCTGTGTCCCAATAGTGCATGGGAACAAAATAAAGCTGATTTAGTGCTTTCTGTGGTTCTAAATTCTATTCTAGCACAAGCATATGTTAACTAACAATCATCGACTACCATATTTTGAAATGACTCAATACTCAAAATCTTTATTGCTTTTTCATAAATATAATAATAATAATTAATAATAATAATAATTTATTTATTTCAAAAAAATATAATAAAGCTTAGGTGGTATGTGTTTATAATTAGGATTATTATGGACCCTGTCTGGCACAGCAATAGGAATTGGTATACAGGGTGTAAAAAGACATTACATAGCTGTCAACTACGCATACTGTACATCTAACAAAGTACTCGTAGCTTTGCGCAAAAATGATTGCTGGGAAAATTTGTTTAGAAAAAAGTTTAGTAATAACACTTTTTTTTTTGTGGGGTGAGAAATCATCCAATGACTTCTCCCGCTCTTCGTGTCAGACTCTTACTGACTAAAACCCACCCCTGTTCCTTCCTGCCCTGAGTGCCCAGGGGCGAGGTAACTCTGTTTCAAATTTATCCTCAACCCCCGGGCAGGAGTAATAACACTTGGAATTCATTTTCGTAAAAAAGTTAATAAAAATTTGCGACTGAAGGTCGACTTCAGTATCTCCAGAACCAGTGGATTCCCAGGTATGTGTTAGTGGAAATAAATGATCCAAATAATGGGTAGAAAATGTGGCTTTTGGCTTCGGAAACTGTCTTTTTACACCCGTTATATTATGATTGTTGGTATGTAGAAGTGTCTTTTAACCATAACGATTCTATTATCTATTGCTTGATACAATCAAAAGAAAGCTTGAGCTCAAGTTAAATTTTATCACTAGCACCTCAAAAATGTATAACCTATGATACTCACAAATAACGTGGCTTTCTATTGTTAGAAGAATTTTCAAAATCGGTTCAGTTGATCCAGAGATAAAAAAAAAAAACCTCACAAATTCATTTACCTCTTTATAATATTAGTATAGATTGATAGGACCAACTCCTGATGGTAAGCGATGATCTGGTCGACGATGGAGCAAGCTTGCCTAGAAGTAACCTATTCACTCTTGACTGAGCAGCCTACAGGAAACGTAGACTCCAGTTTATTAAAAGAAACACAGTAGGTACAGACCGATCGCTTTGCAATCTGTTTAGGCCGTCGATCCATTTATTTTACTTAATCTCAAACTATCTTAAGGCGCTATTCGCTGCCAATGACCTTGAGTGGTTAGCTTACGTGTTCTGTGCTGAGCTCACGTAACGCGTCGTACGTCCACCCAGTAATAGGACTCGCCCATCAAGGAGCGCTGTCCGAAATTAGACTCATTATTAATTTATTACACATAAAAGAACAGGTATTAAAATAAAGCGCTGAGACTAAACTATAAATAATTAAATGGTCTTTAAAATGGTGAAAGTTTCATAAAAATACGCTTTATAGTTTTTGCGTGATTCTCAATTTTTTATCCGCATTACACATAACTTTACAAATTAATTACACTATGTTATAAAAATATAATTTCAAATATTCTCAGATCAAACTACGACGGAAATTGTCTAGAGTAACATATATTTTTTTCAAACAAATAAGACTAGTCGTTTAGACGTGATGTTCAATTAAAAACCATTAAAAGACGTATAACTGCGCCTTAACCAATTTACAGCTTCCATTCAGTAAATCATCTACTCCAACGACCATCATCTCTCTTACGAACAAAAACTACCTGTAAAATGATATTATAAAAATATTTTACCACCGTTCAAAGTTACGATCATTTTATTCACTATAACTATGCCCCTTATATTCACTATAACTATGCCCCATTTGGAGTTTTATAAACATCATAATTTTATATATGATGTGCTGATTTATACCTGAAGAGGTGATATAAACGCGTAATGTGGTATAAAACAAAATGTGTTTAAATCAACGACTGTTTATACAGGGCGTTAAGTTTTCTGCTAATGATCTCAACGGGAGCGTTTGTAGGGTTGTCAAGGAAATTTATTTTATTTCTGTTAACGGTAATCGAATTTTTGAAACGTGGAATTTATTTTCGTACATTTATTGCCACCAACTGCATCAGACTGTTTGAAGAGTCATAATATTTGATTTTTGTCAATAGGATTTTTTTTTTAAAAGATTTCTTTTTTATTTCCGACATTTTAGTTTAGTTTTAACTTATGTTTTCGAAATCGTATCTTCATGTTTTTTTGGCTTCGCACAGTTTGTGCATTTAGCCAACTACATGCCAAGTTTATTTAGCTTTAGATACTTACTACTGTCACTTTTGCCATTAAAATGCAGATGTAACACATTCTAATGTTTTTGCAGTGTTTAACTGCAAATGAGTCGAGTCAGCTACCCGGCAAGCTTCGCTGAGGTGGTATTGTTACGACAAAATTTTCAGCTTTATTTTATCGAGATCGCGGCTCTTTCAATGATTCTACTTACTGTCCAGTTGCGTAGACACTTGAGACATCACAATATCCACAAAAAAGGCATTTAACTACTATTACCCATTTTAAAGATGGATTAAAATTAACCTACAATATTTCTGACAAATAGCATATTTTTTTTTTTCAAATATGATAAATAATAAAAAAAATTAATTAAAATCTGCTAATCAGTGTTTCAAGTACTTAATCAAATAGTTATTTTTATAGAAACTCTCTGAAATCTCGACCTTAGATGCCTGATCGCTACGCGTAACCCTGGATCCTTATCAAATCCTCCTCCATATTTATAGCATTATTTTCCCACGAACACAGCCCTATATCTCAGCTCACTCACCGATGCAAAAATCCGCGCAGTCACATCGCGACATCTCGCTTCTCAAATCGATCAATTAAATCGAATTTCTTTCGGTATCGAAAGGACTAATGCACAATTTTTTCGCACGAAAACCCGCGAACAATCGCGCCCCGGCATAATATCGGATAATACGACCTTTTTGCTATATCCGTTTTCTATATCAATGCACATTTTGCTAAACAACTCGACTTTTCATATTCACACGAAAATCAACCTAATAAAACAACAGCAAAAGTTCAAATTCCTTTCCCAATGCTTGTATACATGTTTACTAATTCATGGACCTTATGTTTGACACTTTAAAGGTGATTATTGAGTGTGCAATCAGGGATGGAAAGAGCTATCTCATATTAAGGAATCAGATTCTTCATAATGGAGCGATTGCATTGTCATGAGAAGTATTGAACTGATAGGAAAATACCTTTTAGAAAAAGGAGGATTGCCTATTATTTTGTATGTCTTTGTCATCCGATGTATTGTATTGTATGTATGCATTCATGACGCCTCTTCGTCAAAAGAAATGAGACATTTACACTTATTGAATGATCTTATCTATAGAGATAAAAGACTAGTCCTTTGATTGAGATTTTCCGGTGTAAATACATCGATTGATTTTCATATATTAAAAGTTTTTTCTTTTTTTAAAGCTGTAAGCCCTCGTCGTCTGTGTAACGGAAAGTATTCATGATAACAAAACATACTAGCCCAAATTCAACTGTCCTACCATATGCCATCAGAGAGTTCCAGTCCCTACATCCTGGCGCCAACATCAGATCAGCTCAATAGTATCATAATATTGCATTGTCACCGGATTTACATGAAAAAATAAATAAAATAAAAATGCCTTTGATTTCTTGCAGGAGTATGCCAAATTTCAGCTCAAGAGTTGGAAAATTGGTTTGAAAATTTTGAAGTGGACAACTTGTATACCTACACAGGTGTGGTCATATTTTAAGAACTGCAACTGCATGGGCAGATGCAGTTCTTAAAATATGACTTCACATCAGTATGAAGAAAGTTGTTCATATCGATGGCGATATGAACAACTTTCTTCAAGAAAACCTGAGGAAATTCAGAAAAAAAAAATTTACCTCCCATACAAATATTGATTAGCTGATATCAAACTTTGTATGGAAAGTCCATTTTTTTTGGGAATTTTCTTTTTTTTTCTTAGAGAAATGTTTATTTACATGGGCAGAACCGGTTCTTAAAATATGAACACACCATTCCATTACACTCTGTATAACGGATAGCGTACATCAGCTGATGTGAACGAATTTTTCGATGTCTCGTGACTTCTACGGCTTCCCTTTTTATGCCATTTGTACATATTTTATTTATTAGCTGTTTATACCGCATGTAACGAAAACCCTGTCCGATTCAGTAAAGGCTTATTCCTGGTTTAACATTCGTACTACAAAAAGTTGTAAAAAAAATGTGTAACTCATAAAAACCAAAACTTATAGATTTTTTATTTTTATAAAATGTGCGATATTTAACACTAAAGATAGCAAACTTTCATAAGTTGACAACACTCCACCGGCCGGCGAAATCTTTTAATTTTTGCCTATATTTATTTCAAACGATACCGCCCTACACTAGCCGCGCTGTAGGCACTCTGTCTCGCTCAGGCGGCATGTTTGACTCGAAACAGTAGGTGAACTTTGTCCAGCGCTCAGTGTTGCCTTTGATAAGTTTTTCTTTTATTTTATTAATTATTTTCATTGGGAAAAATAATTATCTCGTATCCATTAAATGATTACGTATAAGTGTACGCAGTACAAGTAATACCCTTCAGGATCGGACAGGGTTTTTGTTATATGCTGTATACTTTAATTGTAATTTAATATACGAGTATCATACCAGTGAAAAAATCTTTAGAACTGGATTTTTAGTTCCGGAGATTACACGCTACATACATACAAATTTTACCTCTTTATAATATTAGTATATATGTAGATATAGTACTTTGGGTATCTTCTCCGAAGTTCATATAGCAGAAATAACTTAGTCACGGCTTCGGATGCCAAACTACTTACATTTAGCAGTTTACATAGTTCTATAAATCGCCGCCTGTCAAGATAAAGTTGGCATCCCGACGGTTGTGACAATATTACCACTTTGTAAAACTCAGCACGTAGGTCAAGATGTATGATTAAAGTGAATACAGATTTAAATGCACAGATAAATATAGACTCTCACGGTAATTTTCTACCTTAACTTTCCGGGATAGGTAGTTTAGTTTTACGAATAGTTCTACATTAGTTTATCGGACTTAATAGTTATATGTGTTATACTCGCAAAGGGGAGACGGTACTTCACGCCGGAACAGCTGCTCCAACTCTATCAAGCGCAAGTTCGATCGTGTATGGAGTACTGCTCTCATCTTTGGGACGGATCTGCCAGATACCAGCTTGATGTAAAGTCTTGAACATAGACGCCGAGTTGCTAGCCTGTCGGTTTTCTATCGGTTACATTTTAGGGAGTGTGCGACGGAATTGCATAATTTGATTCCGACAAGCCCCCCCCAAGACGTACGGCGAAATGCCACCGGTTCATGGTGGACATCCCATCCATACGCACAAAGTGTTTTGAGAAAACATTCATTGTGCGTACATCTAGGGAGTGGCATTCCCTACCGGAGTCTGTGTTTCCTGATAGCTACAACCTGGGAGTCTTTAAGCCAAGAGTGAATAGGTTACTTCTAGGCAAGCGTGCTCCATCTTCGACCACATCATCACTTACCATCAGGTGAGATAGTGGTCAAACGCATGCCTACCAACAATAAAAAAAAAATTAAAACAAATATGTTGCTCTCAGATTCCTTAAACAAAAAAAAGTAGGTCAACATGGGACGCCCGGCAGATGTGAAACATCTATTTTAATATTAGAATTCAAAATTGTTGTTAGTTGTTGTTGGTGCTTGTTGGTTGTGTTGTTGTTGTAGTTGTGTGTTGTGTTCCTTTTTTCGCGTAGCTGTTTCTAGGGAGAAGAGAGTCGAGAGCGGCGTCGTAGTGGCATCGTGGCACGAAAGCATCATGCCGTTTCCGTCACGGCATTCTAGTCAATTTTACTGCCAAGCCACGCCAATAGATGTTTCACATCAAAAAACTGTTTCATGGCCACCACCAACCACCACACCACCAACCCGGGAGTCTTTAAGTCAAGAGTGAATAGGTTACTTCTAGGCAAGCATGTTTCGTCTTCGACCACATCATCGCTTACCGTCAGGTGAGATAGTGGCCAAACGCGTGCCTATCAACAACTAAAAAAAGAAACCTCTTAAATTTTGCCAATTTAATACCCCATGAAATCTTGCCCCACACCACACAAGTCACAACAAAATTACTGCACACCTTCAAACTATAACTCATAACAAAGTACACTCAAGAACAAAAATACCTAACTAATCCTTACACAAAACTTAAAGCTCGGAACAAACGCGAAAAATCCCTAGCGAGTGACTTCAGTAACCCCTAGAGCGGTTTACGAGCGTCTTAATGACGGTACTCGGACGTTTTAATGACGTTAAATGGGCGTCAACGAGCCTTGAGTTAACAACTTTCCACTTTCTTGAGTTTTGGTGCAGTTTCTTGGGTTAAAAGTTGACTGGTTTGGGAATATGTTTGGTGAAATTATGTTGGGTGTTTAGTTTTTGACGCTTGTGACTTTCCACATTTGTTTTGTCTTGCACTTTATCATACTTCTCTACGTACATCAAGTAGATAAACATTGGCAAGAAATAAATTTTTATAATACATAGTGTTTATTGACCAGCAATAAACGCATGTCAAGTAATGCGAGTAGCAGTTAAAAATTAATGTAACTAATGAATGCAGATAATGCGCATTTAAAAAGCAGCCACTTTAATTTTGCTCTGTAACTGTGCCTACATAATATAAACATATGTTTATAATCAGCCTTATAATATATCCACTGCTGGCACTCAGGCTTTCTCTCTAGGAGAAGGAATGGGCCGTAATCTAGCACGTGGGTTCAGTGCGGGTGAATGTCTTCGAATTTTTGTTCTAGGATAAGCCAGTTTCCTCACGATGTTTTACTTCACCGTTTTGAGAGCGGTGGTCATGAAAAAATTTACACAAAGTAAGGCACCTGCCTGTGAGTGTGTGTGTGTGTGCGCTCGTGCCTTGTTCTTTCTACATAAGAAAGAGTTACTTTGTGAGTAAAAAAGACATAGATACTCGTACATTCAATAGGTACCTACGAGTATTTGCGATTGACAGACCCGTCAAAACCACCACAAATCAAAAGAGCGTTGACACCAAAACACATGAGTTCAATAAAATTAGACCACAATATAAAGCTCGCATTACACTTGACTAAGGGACAGCAGTAAAAGAAAATTGGATTTTTTCCAGCGCCCTCTGGCGGGCGGTGGGATTTAATTATTGTTTTATTGCGTGTTGAGGGGATCTATGTTAATGCTGATGGTGCCACCATTTTAGTGATCTTCTTGTTTGAAATTAAGTTAGAGTAGATTGTGGGTGAGTGTACTTTCTTAGTTAGAAGTACATTCATGGAAAATTGTACATTTGCATTTTTTAAGATGATCGCTGAAGAATATCTAAAAAAAATGCAAATGAACACTTCTCCGTGTATCGGAAATGTGTTGTAATTTTTAGGGTTCCGTACCCAAAGAGTAACCAATTACTAAGCCTCCGCTGACCGTCCGTCCGTCCGTCCGTCTGTCTGTCAGCGGGCTGTATTTCATGATCCGTAATTGGTAGACAGTTGAAATTTTCACAGAATGTGTATTTCTCTGGCGGTATAAAAACAAAAAATAAAAATGAAAATCATTAAAAATTTAAGGGGGCTCCACTACTAGGAACGTGTTCTTTTTGGATTTTTTTTGCTCGATCTTAATAATGGCAACTACTAGACGCGTACAATCTTTTACGATGGTACGGAACCTATCAGGCGCGACTCCGACTCGCACTTGGCCGGTTTTTTAAATATTGCTTCAGCCCATAGAAATGAAAAACTTTCTTCAAGCAAGTCATAGTGCATTCCGAAAAATAAGATCCATAGATTACCCCCTAGAACCTCACAAACTTTACCTCTTTATAATATTAGTATAGATTACTTATCAGGCGTAATAATAATCCTCCCGACCGAATTTCGATCACGGTGGCCAATATTAAAAGAGTTTAGTCAAGTACACTGGAGATATAATATTGCACAAGCGTGTGCGCAAGCACAGTACACTCTCTGTTCCTTTTCTCTCATAGTCCTCAGGGACGGCAATCCGACACGACCGGGGAGAGATCAGGCGTAGGACTAACGGCTTTACGTGCTTTCGGAGGCATGAGGGTGTCACACCACTCCGGGCATCATTCAATCTGCCTAGCCTTTTCCCAACTATCTTGGGGTCTGCTTCCAGTCTAACCGGATGCAGCTAATTACCAGTATTTTACATGGAGCGACTGCCTATCTGACCTCCACAACCTAGTTACTGTGTAACACGATACCCCTTGGTAAGACTGATTGTCAGACTTTCGGGCTTCTGATGACCCGTAACGACTGGTAAATATCCACGATTGACAGCCGGGACCAACGGCTTAAGGCGTATATAGCCGCCAAGTGGCGCCCTCATTGAATAAAAAATCGTAGCAAAGCGTAGAAAACAACGATTATAGAATCCTATGTTGCGTTTATTACAAAGAGCTTAAGGGCCTTCTCGCGGTCCAGTGGCGCCCTCATTGAATAAAAAATTGTAGCATAGCACAGAAAATAAATATTAAAAAATCCGACTTCACGTTTGTTACAAAGAGGATAAAGAATTTTTACGTTGTTAAAACAGGTCTCAAAATGTTTCGTATCCAAAGTAGTAGGCAAAAGTGCCAAAAACGGCGGTTGGTTTACGTTGTTGAAACAGGACTCAAAGTGTTTCCGAAAATGGCCGTTTTTGACACTTTTGCTTATTACTTTGGATACGAAACACTTTGAGTCCTGTTTTAACAACGTAAAAATACCTTATCCTATTTGTAACAAACGCAATATAGGATTATTTCATCTTTATTTTCTATGCTAAGATACGAATTTTTATTCAGTGAGGGCGCCACTTACGGGGAGGTAGGCCCTTAACGTGCTTTCCGAGGCACGGAAGAGTCTCGGTATGTAAAGATCCATCACCCATCCATGGACCAACCCCGGCAAGCGTAGCTTAACCTGATGGATCGACCCGTGCGGCTGTTATTACTTTAGTCACGAGCTCCTCTTCCAAACTCCGGGCACCTATAGAGTAATTCCGGGCATCTATAGAGTAATTTCGGGTGTAATTCCTAAGGGAAAAACTCAATAACACTTTTTGCCCGACCCAGGAATCCAACCCAGAACGTCGCGCGCAACCGGCGCAACGCGTAACGCTAGCCAAGACAGAGCTTTGGACTCAGAAATCTGGTAACCCTACCTACCCACATATATCTACATACAACCGTTAGAACCACCTGTTCAATAGAATGAACTCTGACACAAATAGTATCAGTTTGAAGTTCCCATTGCGTTCGTGTTCACATGCTGACCTTACACCCACTGGCTTAAGGGGGAGAGCTAGCTAGTGGTTTTCAATGTTTTTATTTATTTTTGTACATTATTAAATAATAATAATTCATTTATTTTTCAGACATAATTCATACTTTGATGAATCGTTAGACATACTATGTATCAAATGTAATTTTAGAGTTCAAAAAGTGATCAGATTTTTTTTATCATTGATAGTTTTGCGTTTGACCTCACCTGATGGTAAGCGATGATGTGGTCGAAGATAAAGCACGCTACAGAAAGATATCTCGAGCTTTGCCTTGTTTTATCAACTATTGACAGTAACCCAATTTAATATCATATTCCTCAATACAATTTCCTTTAGTATCCTATTTCTCATTATACTTAATATTATTTTCAGTCCATAGATACACTATTTAAAGATTTTTTAAATGCATATTGGAGACTTTGCTTGACGCGAGGGCTGGCTTTTGCCTCGGCCAGAGGTTAAGCATTGCCATACCTACAACGTAGCAAAGCCGCCAGTTTTTTTGGACACGCTTCTAGTTGACAGCAATGCGCAGAATTTTTTTGCCACCATATTTTAAGTTTTATTTAGCTATGAGTTTTTGTTTTAATTATAGATAAGTATTTTATAAAATAAAAACATAAATAAACTATTGACATATCTACTGAGCCAACTCAAAAACCAGTCAATACCTACCTACTAAAGTGCATCGGTGGTTAGTTGCCTAACCACCTTTAAAATAGCAAAATACTAACGATTACTTTTATTATTTTCGGTTTATTGTCCTAATAAACCGAAAGTATCCTTATTTTATGAACCCACGGCAGTTTTACCTGTAATTGGCCAACGTTTTATTAGAAAATTAATGTCTGATATTATGTTTCACAAACTGTTTTTAATAGCATCCAATTATTATGTATATTTTATTAATAGTTAGTAAGTACGTAATAATTTAATAATTGCCAGTAAGATTATGGGCGAATAAATAAGGAGAATTTTCAACGTTTATTATAAATGTTTATTTTAAAATTAAATATTTACGCTTCGATTCATCTTCTTTTGATGATGGCATAAATAATATATTTTCTTAATTAAATCCCTTGCCCGGCCCAATATTCGGCCACGTCAATGCCATCCGCTGACGCTGTCAGTATATCCTTACGTGAGTAGGTGACAGGGCATGACGTGACGAAAGATGGAAGGTGAAACATGATATAAGGAGACAGAGACAGAACACTGAAGATCTCTCAGAAGTCTTTACGGCGGTCGACCTGAGTGTGGAGTCTGTTTACCGTTTTCCAGAATGGTTGGAAGTTTAAGTTAAGCGCCTCCCACCAAAGCATGTGTCCGAGGTGGTGTTGAAAAGTACTCACGCATCCAATAAATTTTTGACTAATTTTGTTTTGTTAATAATAAATTTTGAAAATAATCTTTATAATAATTAATATTGTATTAATAATCAATCTTTCAAATTATCCTATTAATAATCAATTAGTCTTGTTAATTTTATATTATAAATGTTTGCATGCCGAAAGGTGAAATATGGCTGTGCTTTAATGTATCTAAACATCTGTTGTGTATTACCCTTATTTGAAAAATAAATGTCTATTCTATTCTACTATTTACATGGCTTTGGGTCTACAAAATGCTTATACTGTGAAAATTTGAAGACTGTAGCTCCAACCGTTTAGCTGTAAAACTTGTGTGACAGACGACAGACGGACAGACAGACGGACACGTGAGTGACATCAATAGGGTTCCGTACCCGAAGGGTCCAACCCTTCGGGTACGGAATCCTAAAAATGGCATTTAAGTAGTTTGGAAAAAGGCTTATTATTATTTTATTAAAAACTTCCTGTACAAAATATACACAATCTGCCCCTTAACATCCTCCATGAATCATGGGTCGGTCCGGAGCTCTATGAATAAATGTCGTAACCCTTAGCACCGGCATTACTACAATTCACCCGGCAGATATTATCAAAATACTGGATGACTATGTTATTGTAATGTACTAGAACTGTTCAGTTTTGTTGAAAATATTTCGTGTAATTCTGTTTTGTTGGTTATTTGGTGCAGAAAGCGTAGATAACGTTTCTACAAAGTGTGGGGTTCTAGGCTCAAAGCTAGGTTAAAAAAGGGCTAAGTGTCATTTATTTATTTAGGTAAGTACTAGCGACTTCGCCCTGGCCCTGCAGTCTCGACATTGATAGCGATCGCTACGTCCTAACGATTGGTCGCTACGTCGGAAAAATAATTGATTTTAATGAAATATGTACAGAGACGGCGTAAATTTTAACATGCAAGTGTTGTAAATAGTGCTTGCAAGTTAAAATTTACGCCGTCTCTGTTGCCTATATCTAGAAAATCAATTATTTTTTCGACGTAGCGACCAATCGTTAGAACGTAGCGATCGCTATCAAAGTCGAGACTGCAGGCCCTGGTCTCGCAAAGATGCATTTTTTTATTTTTTTATTTGTGTCTGGGAAATCATCCAATGACTTCTCCCGCTCTGGGTGGAGCGGGAGGGCGTGTCAGACTCTTACTAACTAAAACCCATCCCTGTTCCTTCCTTGCCTGAGTGCCCAAGGGCGCGGTAACTCTGTTTCGAATTTCTACGCTACCCCTGGGCATGCGTGCATCGGCCATGACGCGTGGAACATGCGTGTTCCGTCGACTCTCAGGCCTGGTGCTGATCGGACGGCGAGCTACCCATTCCTCGTATGTACCTACATTGCGCATATATGTAAATATAGATTAAATCTTCATAAACAAAGGTACAAAGGCTAGTACTAATAGAGGAGTATGGAAGAAAAAGACATGTTGCGCCGACCCCAAATAAATTGGGATAAGGGCGAGAGAATGATGACACAAAGGTACAAAAGCGGACTTAATGCTTTAGGCATTCTCTACCAATCAACCAAGGGTGGTAAAGAGATTATATAGCAGGTGTATCGGTAATCTATTGGAAGTATAAAATATTTCAAACATTATTTTATTAAAATTTAAAAACTCGACGGGTAAAAACTAAATTCTCAGTAGCAGGGCTACTTTAGTTTTAACATAAATAAAAGTCAATTTTTAGGGTTCCGTACTCGAAGGGTAACCAACGCAACCCTTCCGTCCGTCGGTCTGTCAGCGGCCTGTATCTCATGATCCGTAATAGGCAGACAGTTGAAATTGTCATAGAGTGTGTAATTCTTTTGCGGCTATAACAACAAATAATAAAAATCGTATGGAACAATTCGAATACAAGTCAAACTCACACTTGACTGGTTTTTTTTCTTTATTACATTAACGGTAATAGAAGATCATGTCTTTTAGTAATTAACGTTTATGTGGTAGTAATATAAACGCATTTATTACAATTACTTATGCCTAAGGCAAGGTAGTTTGGCACGAAAAATTATGTATACTGAAGCAAGACCGCCCAACCTCGGGCCCGCGGGCCACGAGACCTCGTCTACGCATTTGGGTTTGCCCGTCGTCAGCGATCTTGCTGGCGACAGTCTTTTGGGAGGAAGTTATCAGGATTTAAAATATTCTGCTCCTTATGAAACCATTCTCAATACCTTATGTATACCTACTTCTATAATAATATTATAAAGAGGTAAAGTTTGTAAGTTTGTGTTGGGGGTAATCTCTGGATCTACTGAACCGATTTTAAAAAATCTATTACCAATAGAAAGCCACGTTATTTGTGAGTGTAAAAGGCTATCCATTTTTGAAATCCACGCGGATGAAGTCCTGCCCGGGGGTGGAGGATAAATTCGAAAGAGTTACCTCGCCCCCGGGCACTCGAGGCAGGGAGGAACAGGGGTGGGTTTTAGTCAGTAAGAGTCTGACACACCCTTCCGCTCCACCCTAGAGCGGAAGAAGTCATTGGATGATTTCCCACCCCCAAAAAAAAAAAAAAAAAAACGCGGATGAAGTCGCGAGCGAAGTGCTAGTACTTAATCAATACTAATATTATAAAGAGATAAAGTTTGTGAAGGGTGTAGGGGGTAATTTTTGGATAAAAAGAAAGAAAGAAAATACATTTACTGGCCAGAGTTAGAGGTACACAACAAAAACGAAATAAACAAAATAAAAAACAGTGGATTTGAGAACAAAAGAAAAAATTATAAAAAAACCCACGTTCTTTGTGAGTGTCCCTAAGCTATATATTTTTTAAATCCACGCAGACGAAGTCACTTGCGAAGTGCTAGTGCCTATTATTTATAATATGTATGAAGTCATGAAATAAACAGATAGAAATTGAAGAGACAAAAAATTAATAATTTCCTAATTTTTCACTACGTATGCTGAAACAATAACTTACAAATAAAAAATATTTGTACTCCTCGCTAAGCAAAACATGTAAGCGCATTATAACTGAGAGCAACCCGCGTGCTTATCGTATGTAAACACGTGTTTTGACAAATAAACTAGTTTCCTTGAAATATGTGTTACAGTTTCTTGCTAACCACAGTAGTAAGTAGGTAGTCTGCAAAAATTTGGAAATTGGTATCAAAAGAAGACTTTCCTGCAATAGTTGTCTTGCTTTACAGATGAAGCTATGCATAAATATCTGTGAAAATGCATTATTAAATTGCAGATTTATGAACAAATATCGTACTTCACTCACTGCAAAACATGATTCAGACTCGATGTAAACCTCGGCCTTTTTCGCCAAGTAATTGTTAGCACAAAAACCTCTTTAAGTGCCTCCATAGACGGACTACTTGGAGCAGTAAGTGCCGACAACTTCAAGCGGTTGCTGTTAAGGCGCAATTATATGACTTTTAATGGTTTTTGATTGAACATCACGTCTAAACGACTAGTCTTATTTCTTTGAAAAAATAGATCTTACTCTAGACAATTTCTCTCGAAATTTGATTTGTGAATATTTAAAATCATATTTTTATGACATAATGTAATTAATTTGTAAAGTTAAGTCAAACGCGGATAAAAAATGAGAATCACGCAAAAACTATAAAGCGTTGTTTTATGATATTTTCACCATTTTAAAGATCATTTAATTACTCATATTTTAGTATACGTATTTAAGTATAATACTTGTTTTTTTATGTATAATAAATTAATAATGCGTTTTATTTCGGACAGCGCTCCCCGATGGGCGAGTCCTATTACTGGGCGGACGTATGACGCGTTATGTGAGCTCAGCACAGAATACGCAAACTAACTACTGATGGTCATTGGCAGTTAATAGCGCCTTAAGCGATCTGTACCAATTTCACACACACAGTTTCAATACAAAATTGACACTCGCTATACACGGACCGTTCAAGCAGTTCATTTGCAGCCGCAGCTAAAAATGCAGTCAGCGTGCGGTATTTTTGCCGTGCTGTCGGCAGCAAAGAGCTGCTCGTCCTGCCGTACACGGACCGCTTGAAGCGATTCACTGCTCGCCGCTTCGTCTCTCCGCGCCCCGCCTAGCCCTATTGTTTTATATGTACATGGACCGCTAGGAGCAGTTGCGGTCAAACTAAACTGTACAACAACTGCACAAAGACTGCTTTCGTGCAGTTAGTCTCGACTACTCAGCAGTCCGTCTATGGGGGGCCTAAGTAGTCCGTCTACGGAGGGCCTAAAGGTCACATTACTCTCAATTAGTTAAAGTTTTGTTTGATTTTAATGGCTAATTATTATTACTTTATCATTGTAGTTAAGATTCACTAGATGCCTAGAAATCAATATCCAGGCCCACCTTCAATATAGATTGGACAACCCTGGAATAAAGGATGCAAAACCGAATATACTGCTCGGAGCGATAAATTAGTAATTAGCAAAAAAAGAGACGAAGAAAATAAATTATAGGTGTGTTGCACAACCGTTTAAAACGAACGTTTAATTAACTATCAGATGTATCAATTAACGGTAATGTATATTTAATTTTTGTCGTCTAGTTTACTAGCACTTAGTAGTCATATCTTTAAAGGTTGTCATTCCTGTTTTAAAATAGATCAATCGTCGGGATATAATTACTAATCTGCTAGTGTCTTTATTAACGATATTTTATAACTCAATCTTTATTCCATTAAAAAGATCAAGCTTTAATTAAACTTACCCAAAGCGGGAGATGTCATTGGATGATTTCGCAACCCCCAAAAAAAAAAAAAGGTAGAGCAATAAAATATGACATACAAATATAATAAACTTAGTAGGTACATACTGTTCTGATGCTGCTTCAACCCATAGAATTGAAAACATCTTTCTTCAAGAAGTTCATAGGAAATTCCTAAAAACAACTGGACCTCCCTTATTAATTTTGATCAGCTGATGACAACTTTGTTTGAAAAATCCAATTATTTTATGGAAATTTGCTAAAGGAAAGTGGTAAAAGAACTCGTGGCTAAAGTAATAACAGCCGCACGGGTCGATCCATCAGGTTAAGCTACGCTTGCCGGGGTTGGTCCATCGATGGGTGACCATCTTTATATACCGAGACTCCTCCGTGCCTCGGAAAACACGTTAAGCCGTTGGTCCCGGCTGTCAATTCGTAGATCTTTGACAGTCATTACGTGTCGTCAGAAACCCGAAAGGCTGACAACCAGTCTTACCAAGGGGTATCGTATTACCCAGTTACTGGGTTGTGGACGTCAGATAGGCAGTCGCTCTATGTAAAATACTGGTATTCAGCTGCATCCGGTTAGACTAGAAGTCGACCCCAAGATAGTTGGGAAAGGCTAGGCAGATTGATTTCCTTGTCAAAAGTGGTTAATTCCCATGGACAAAGGCAGTATCTAAAATATGACCATCTACTTGCCCACTGTTGGGGCACAGGCCTCCTCTCATCAAGAGAAGAGGAGGCCTGTGCCCCAACTGTGATCCACCACGCGAACCCAATGCGGGTTGGTGGATGTCACATGTCTTCGATTTTTTGGTTCTAAGATATGCCGGTTTCCTCACGATGTTTTCCTTCACCGTTTTGATAGCAGTAGTGATGAAGTAATTTACACAAACTAAAGCGCCTGGGTTTGAACTCACGACCTACAACTTGTAAGTCGCGGCCGTTACCACTGGGCCACCACTACTCCAACCTTAGTTTATCTAGACTTAATCTTTACTAATATTGTAAAGAGGTAAAGTTTGTGAGGTTGCAGGGGGTAATCTCTGGATCTACAGAACCGATTTTGAAAATTCTTTTACCAATAGAAAGCCACGCTATATGTGAGTGTCATAAGCTATATTTTTTTTTTAAATTCACGCGGACGAAGTCGCGTATGAAGTACTAGTCATAAATATATCTGTAATATAACTGTTTCAAAGCACAAAAAAAAAAACAAATTGAAACTACGACCTAAAAATATTTAAACATTGCCAAGCCCCATGTACCATTTATAGGCAACAAATTCAAGGCAACTACATAGTTAAATGTAACGGAATAAGTTATCGCTATGCAAATTCGGCAGTTAACTTGGCACTGATTAAAACTGCACGTCATACTCATAACTGTAATGGGGCAGCAGTTGACGGTCCGTTAAACTTTAGTTAGCTTTACTTTTGAGTTATGGTGCCACCGGACGTTTTAGGGACATTCTTTAGCGGTACTTTATTTGTAAGGGAATGTAAGCAGTTTTGAATCTTTCTACGACAGTACAATAGATTTGTTTTGACATCATTGTAAGTCAAACAATAGATTTTACATTGCTCGCAGAACAGATGTTTGAAGGGGCCGAATTTTTTTTAAGTGGCGATCGCGTGGCGAAAGACGCTACGTTGGCAGGCGTTCCCACGTCCCTCACCAGCTCATCGGTCGGTGGACCGCTGGTTAGGGACGTGCGAATTTGATGGATGCGAGACGCCAAGGACCGGCCTTTGTGGCGACACATGTGGGAGGCCTATGTCCAACTGTGGACATCTTTTAGTTGAAATGATAATGATATCATTTTGGATACATGTATGGTCGATAGATGACAAATGTCTGGGAAGGTAGGTAATCCTAAAGTTATCAACAGGATATCATTTATTTATTTTTATATTTTTTTTTTTTTTTTGTGTTTCTCTGTTTTTTGCGTCATGTTTACCGTAAATAAACGTTTTTTGTTTCTTTCTTTCTTTCAAAGATAACATTAAGTTAAAACGATACTACCAAGTATCCCCTAGACATTAGTGACCATTTATTAAATTCACAGGCATACAGCAGATTGTAGAAATAAAATAAACAACAGGATCATTTGAAACCGGGTACATTACAGTCGTGGAGGGGTGAGCAGAACAGGATGAAACACAGAGGAAATGAACAGGAAGACGAAGCACAACTGATAATAAGTTGTTACTTATTCAGATTAGAATGAGCGCCTTATTTATGTGCTTTTTGCATATTTTTCTTGGAGAGAAAGTGGTGTTACTGAAAAATGGAGCTGGCTTGATGATAGTCGGTGTCTGACAGAACGTTTTGATAAAAAACCCGACTGATAAAAACAACTAAATACTTTTTTACTGGATGCTGTAAAAAACATAAAAGCGATTTCCAAAAATAAACAAAAATAGTGCAATTTCGCTTTTAATTCCGAAATTAAAGTTATTTTGCACTATTTTTGTTTATTTTTGGAAGTCGCTTCTATTTTTGCACTATTTTTGTAAACTTTTGGAAGTCGCTTTTATGTTTTATAAATTTATTAGTAAATCCTAAGTAAATCGATAAACTATTACATATTTTGCAATAAATTGCGAGCATTTGTCGTAGCGCATCTCTTTTCTATGCAGTCCGAGAGTGACCGCGCTTTAGTTGATGTCAGTGTAATACCCGCTTAAGGTGAACGCTTCACCATAGCCCGCGAAATTCAAATTTTCTTACGTTTTTTGCAATTTGCAGGTCAGTATCAGGTTATATCTTGGTCAAAATTTGATTCGCGGCCGTAGCAAGTATGTATTTCTACAATTATAATCATTAAAATCATCAATATAACTCTCTCAGTTAGTATTAGTGCTAAATGTAGTATTTCGTGAAATCATGACATTTGGTACTAATACTAACTGAAAGAGTTGTATTGATGATTTTAATGATTACAGTTCCATAAATTAAATACATACTTGCTACGGCCGCGAATCAAATTTTGACCAAGATATAACCTGATACTGACCTGCAAATTGCAAAAAACGTAAGAAAATTTGAATTTCGCGGACTACCCTGGAACATCCACCTTAAGTACTTTATTGTGGTTTTGTTTTGGTTTCGTGTGAACTAAGTACTTCGTTTTGAATTCAAATTATTAGACACGATAAATGTAATAATTGTTGGACAGGGAAATGAGCATTCGTTTATATTCGGAAATGCGATGATTGCCGAGGGACAAGAAACTTCTTGTATTGTACATAGATACACAGTCTCGAAAACATTACCCCCCTTCTAGAGTAGTCGGTTAATTAATGCACCAAAGGCCCTACACTACTTATTTCTATAATGCACCCTGTTGTTCCTATCAAAATTAATCGCCACAATTCTTATAATTTTCTCCCAAGCTATGTTTTATATCATAAAAGAAACACGTATGTCGTGTTCAGCACTTGCTGGTGACAAATAAGTGCAATAAAACAGTTCGGTATTGGCTGCGAGTCAGTTTGTCAGCTCGGCGGGGACGACGGGTGACATATTGTAGCATGCTGCTATCGCTTGCGGGGGCTAGGGGGGCTAGGGCTCGATAAATCGAGAAGGATACTACAAGGAACTCTTCCATTTTTAAGAATTTGTTAATGTTTTAAATATGATAAATTGCTATACACAAAAGTTTTCAATAATCGAGTAACTATCAGAAGACACAGTGGTGCGAATTCTGTTGTGCACAAATTAAACTTAATTTAGGCTATTCCTATCTTTTTCTCTCTTATAAATCAAGAAAGAGACGGACGTATATTAATAGCTGTCAAATTTAGTTGAACTAATATTTCCATACAAATTAAGGGTAGGTACACGTAAAAACATGTCGATTAAAAACACGCTGAAGCGCAAGGCGTAAACTACACTGGTCAGCAAATAAACCGAGCCACCCGCTACCTAGGAACTCTGATTCGATTTTCTCAAAAAGTATAAAACTTACAACTATCAAAGTTTTAAAAACACGCTGAAGCGCAAGGCGTAAACTACACTGGTCAGCAAATAAACCGAGCCACCCGCTACCTAGGAACTCTGATTCGATTTTCTCAAAAAGTATAAAACTTACAACTATCAAAGTTATACCTGCAAAAAGTGCGTTTCATGGTGATTAAAATGACTACAAATTAATTCGAAAGTACAGTCAACTCACATTGTAATCAAGCAACAAACACAATGCTAACGATTTGCTCTGTTTTCACCAGAGTTTGAAATTAGCGTTCTTTTTCTCTACAATGAGGGTAGTCGGATATTTCTTATCATTTCTTTAATTTTTGTCCATCATTTGCTCAAACGCGTGTGTTTTTGCTACTTTTTTCGATTAATAATGGATACAACACCTCAGGAAGCAGCTCAAGCTATAGCATTACTTCAAGCAGGCATTGCGCAACGTGAAGTCGCTCGAAGGCTTCGAATCAGCAGATCTTCGGTGCAACGAGTTTACAGACGATACCTAGAGACTGGAGCATTCGATCGCCGTCCAGGTACGGGCAGACCTAGGGCTACATCAGCAGCAGATGATCGTTATATCCACTTTACTGTGCTGCGAAATCACCACCTCAACGCAATTCAAGTCCAACAAAGTCTGCGTGACGAACGCCAAGTGGTCATAAGTTCAGATACCGTCAGAAGGAGACTTGCTGAACGGAACCTGACCCCAAAAAGAGCTGCAACAGGCCCAGCATTAACGGTAGCACACCGTCGAGCACGACTTGAATTTGCTCGAGAGCATAGGGATTGGACATTAGAGCAGTGGAGTAATGTACTCTTCACTGATGAAACCAGGGTGAGTCTACATGGAAGTGATCGACGTCAGAGAGTATATCGTCGCCCTGGAGAACGTTATTCTCAGTGTTGCATCGAGGAAACTGTTGCTTATGGAGGAGGATCTGTTATGGTCTGGAGCGGCATCTCGTTAACAGCACATACAGCGTTAGTTTTCATCGAACCGACGGGCCGTACACGTGGACTGACTTCTCATCGCTACATTACTGAAATCCTCGCAGACCATGTGGTACCTTACGCAGGATATATCGGACAGGATATGCATTTGATGCATGATAATTCACGGCCTCATGTTGCTCATGTGGTGACCCAGTATCTACGCGACGTCAGCATTCGTACGATGGACTGGCCAGCTCGAAGTCCGGACTTGAATCCGATAGAACACTTATGGGATGAGCTGAAACGTCGGGTTCGAGCCCGGGTACCTGCTCCAACAAGGCTTCCAGAGCTGCGAATCGCAATTGAAGAGGAGTGGAATACAATTCCTCAAGATTTTATCGTCAGGCTCGTAAGGTCGATGAATACAAGGATGCTGGCAGTTATCCGAGCAAGGGGAGGGGAAACGGAACATTGATCAAAAACTTTTTTTTGATTTTATCTTTGTTTTTGGCTTCAATTTTTTTTTTCACTTTATCATTACTAACGATTGTCACGACTGGAAAACGACTCTTCTTTGTAAAATCCTTAATAAACACTGAAATATTGATTAAACCCGATGAGTTTCCTTTCATTTTAATCACCATGAAACGCACTTTCTGTAGGTACAACTTTGATAATTGTAGGTTTTTTAGTTTTTGAGAAAATCGAATTAGAGTGCCTAGGTAGCGGGTGGCTCGGTTTATTTGCTGTCCAGTGTAGTTTGACGTCTCTAACTTAGGTCATAGCTATAGTCGTCCTTTTCTCGCACTGCCTTTTAGTAAAAGATAGCGATTCTTTAATTTTAGTTTAGTTATTGAAAAAGAGAATCGGCATCACTGTCAATCAGTCGGTGAGAATTATTTGGCTCGTTTTCTCCCAAAGAATTAGCATTGCCATTCAATGTGGCAATACGGCCAGTCTGCCGGGCACGTTTCCGGCTTGCTCAGATGACAGCTATGTCGATGTGTACTTCGACGTCTATGTATATATTTGTACCTACTTAGTTATGTGATAAGTAGTTAGCTATATTTACATTACATTTAAGTAATTTATTTACATAGGGTGACTGGTAATTAGTGACCGATACTTAAACACGTTATTGTACTCATGATAACAGACAACTTTCCCAAAGAAACATTTTATTTATACTCATTCACTTTTATCACATTAACACAACAGCCGTATGAAATTCGCGTGCGCGGGACTGTGACCTATCAGCTGTTAGCCGCGTACGCCGTCCTGTCTCACTATATAAATAGTTATTAAAATCTGAAGAATATAGTGGTTTGGCATATTTTTAACCGACTAAAAAAAGCTGTCAAGCTGTCTTATTTATTTCCCAGATAAAACTTACATTTTTCTTTAATGCTACAAGGACAACAAGAATAAAAGCTTGAGAATAAAAGTAGTTAAAATACGTAATCATTATCATTATTATCAGCCTTTTATTGTCCCCACTGTTGGGGCACAGGCCTCCTCTCTGAGAGGGTGCGGATTGGTGGATGTCACATGTCTTCGAATTCCTAGTTCTAGAACATGCCGGTTTCCTCACGACGTTTTCCCTCGCCGTTTTGAGAGTAGTGGTGATGAAATAACTGACACAAAGTAAAGCACCTGCCTTTTTTTTTGGGGGGGGGGCGGGAAATCATCCAATTACTTCTCCCGCTCTGGGTGGAGCGGGATGACGTGTCAGACTCTTACTGACTAAAACCCACCACTGTTCCTTCCCTGCCTGAGTGCCCAGGGGTGCGGTAACTCATTTTCAGAATTTATCCGCTGCCCCTAGGCATGCAGGCACCGGTCACGATGGGCCTCGTCAGTGGTGGCTGACACTAATCTCTTTGAGGCGCGCGTGGAACACTACGCGCCGTCGACTCAAGGGCCTGGTGCTGATCGGACGGAGAGCTACCCACTGCTGGCCGTCCCTGGGTTTGAACTCGCGACCTACAACTCAACAAAAATACGTAATAACACAATATAAATTAAATGCCTTTAAAGACGACTCTATCAAGAAAAATCCAAGAAACAACACAATCTATACAAAGAAAAATCCTTCCACCATCAACATCCACCCTGAACTCGATAAGGTTAACCCCTCAATAAATAATTTGGCAATATTAGCATACGTCGATTTATCTCGAGTCGGGGCTAGAATTATTATTTATAGACGGGCCGACCCCTCGCACTACATACGTTAACTAAATCCGAAGAGTAAGATTTCTCATAGACTAGATAAATTGGGTAGATATGATGGATAGAGTTGAGTTTTTGGTATTTTCGGCACCATAGAAAAACAATGTAAAAGAGATTTTCTGATGCTGCAAAGCTGAACCAATTTTTGCAATTGTGTGAGATGATGTGGTTGTACTTGCAACTAATAGTTCTTTATTCAGTTGCATGTTTAAATGTTTTTTAAATTGTTGAGTGTATGACAGCCCTTGTTCTTAAAACATTTACCTATTTATTTAAACTTGTTGAATTAGTATTTAAATTTAAAGCCTTACCATCTCGTTCATTGTATGTCTATGATATAATCTGTGCAAAACTATACTCTGACTAAAATAGACAGTAAACTTCCCTTCAATAGTGATTCATTTTATACTGTTTCCACTATAAAATATTATTGTTGATTAATTAACAAAGTTAATAAAAATTTATATACACCAGCGGCGAACCCGTGATACGTCCAATTAGCAGACGCAATAGGTTTTGATTGTGTTTCGCCCACCATGTGTCCGCTAGAGTTAATGCAACAAGGTATTCTATACCAGTCAACCGTTGGGTTAAAAACACGACTGACTTAAAGCAACAAAAAAGTTCCAAGTCACACAACTTTTTACTTGTTTTAGTCTGTCGGGATTTATGATATTTTATTATTGCCTATATTTTAGTGAGTAATATTTTTGGAATTGTCAGCTCGTGTTTTTTATTTTGATACCTGACATAACCATGTCACAAAAAAATACGATTTACTTATACTTATTGGTGGTCGCCATTTTGGTTTTATTTTGACGTGACAACGTCTAATAGATCGATGAACGCCGGCTGCATGCACGAAAAAGTGTGTTACGGTCATTGTACTCATGCGCCGCATCTATATTTCATCAATGTTTTGTTATGACGTTGTCACGTTAAACTATCGTCCGTAAACCAACTTTACAGACAACCAATTTTTTTTACAAAATTCATTTAGCCTATGTCAGATCGGCGTTTTATATCAATCTAATGGTACCACATTATTTTGTTAAAATTCATCAAGCCGTTTAGGCTACAGGCCGGGCCAAAGAAATAGACATACAATACATATATACCAACATTACCCTCCTTCCGGGCAGTAAAAAGACAATTACTTTTACACTACTACTACGAGTACTACTTACAATTTGCTGAAAATGTATTCACAAAAAAAAACTATCTTTGAACAGACCTAAATTCCATTAGAAAAGTCCTCAATAGTCCTCAAAGATACGGAATAACTTTTCTCGCACCATAAAGAAACAAAACATGAAGTTCGTCAATAATTTACGGTTACATTTTGAGGAGTGTGCGACGGAATTGCATAATTTGAGTCCGCCAAGCGCGTTTCATCATAGGACCACAAGACGTACGGCGATGTGCCGCCGGTACGTGGTGAACATCCCATCGACACGGACACTAGGGATTGCAATTCGCTGCCGGAGTCTGTGTTTCCTGACAGCTACAACCTGGGAGTCTTTAAATCAAGAGTGAATAGATTACTTCTAGGAAAGCGTGCTCCGTCTTCGACCACATCATCGCTTACCATCAGGTGAGATAACGCTCAAACGTAGGCAAATAGATAAAAAAAACCTAAATTCCATTAATCATTAGAAAAGTCCGCAATAGTCCTCAAAGATACAGAATCACTTTCTTCCACCATAAAGAAACAAAACAAATCAAAAATGAAACGTAACAGACCTGTCACATCTGCAAAGTCCTTACTCGTCTATGCACCGGTACTGTTAAGGATTTCCAGTTCCTCGTGTATGAGCGCAGCCGGGGCGCGGGACTCGCTTTGATTATCCAAGTTTGATGTCTTGACTCCAATTTCTAGTTTGTATTAGCATTTTCCAATTTGTGTATTTGAATAACAAATTCTGGATATATTTTGAGTAGGTATATTTGCCAAGTATTTTTGGGTATCTTGGTGTCCATTTCCATGTTTACATGTAAAAAACAGTCGCAAATGTTTGACATTTTTTTTACAACACAAATTTTTTATTCAAAAATTTCTAGATTTAGAAAAAAATTACCTGCTCCATTTCCAAAAATTCTACCAATTAAAAAGCTTAACCCAACCTAATTAACAAAATTAATTTCATAACAGGCAACACCGAAGGTGCGAATAAGGGGGACGCCACACGGTAAGACAAAGCGCCAACGATTACCACTGACGTGCGACACGACAGCGACAACAGACCTATTAATAAGCAGTCTGCCGTATCAACGATGGAGTTAATTAAAATCAAACATTTTGTTCAAGGGGAGGGGAAGTTTTATTTGTATGATGAATGCCATTTAGTAAACGATGCTCGCTGATGAATTTGATGTTTTGTTTAATCGTGTGAATATGATTTGAATAAAGATATTTGGCAAACGAATTGTAAGCAACGATATGTTTGTTTGAAAATATTTTGTTGATCTGGATAATATATGGATTATATAACGGTATATTCAGACGAAATGGAAATTGTCACACAGGAGAAAAGTTGTAGATACTTAGGTGTCCTGATATTAACTTTACTTTCACATTTCACATTCACATTTCATTTCTTTCACATTTTGACCACAATTGACACATTGACCTCTTCGTTACATTAATATTTCTTTCGTGAATCACATTTAAGCCCCAAGCTAAATAATGAAAACATTCATAATCCTTCACCAGCGTCCACAACAAAGCAACCGAACACAACCTCTTTCATCAATAACCCTTTAAAAAAAAACATGGACCTAACAAAAAAACTACCAGTAGCATCTTTTAACACGTCAAGGGTTAAACCTCATAAAAAAAGAAGATCGAACAAACGAACGACTCCCATTTATCTCAGAGGGTAAAAGACACTTAATCAAAGTATCACAATATACCGTCTGTAAGAACATGAATATTTATAAGTGAATTAGGCGCGGTCGCAACGACAAGTCACAAGTCGCATGATTGGAGGCGGTGCGACTTGTCTTAACTGTTAGCGGGAGCCTAAGTTTTTTTTTTTTGAATATTTTGTTTGAGAAACAAGGAAATTTTTATAAGATTAATTTTGGTGGAATTGGATTGTGATTATTGGAAAAAAGGAGCGATTAGGGGAAATAGAAGAATTTTGAGAGAAATAGTGATTGAAGAAAGAAGATTTCTCTGACGAGAACCGGAAGAGTCCGCTAGACGCGAGATGTACAGGACTAGCCGTTGTCTGCTTGGAGGTCTACTTCCAACAATGGACGGTTTTCGGCTGAAATGCTGGTAGCGTTTATTGCACAACATAAATAAATTTTAGTGAAGTTGTAGCGGCATCTATCCACATCCACATAGGAACTAAAATAAAAAAAATGAATATTTCCAAAAAAACCCGACTGTAAAAAATTACTAAAAAGTTCCAAACAAGTCACTTTTCAAGCAGTCTCATGCAGTTGGTGGCTGTTATATTAATTCAATTATTGATTTCATGCCACCGACTGCATCACACTGCTTGAAAAGTGACTTGTTTGGAACTTTTTAGATATTTTTGCAGTCGGGTTTTTAGAAAATATTTTTATTTTTTTATTTTCTACATTTTAGTGAGTTATATTTTTTCGCCTCCTCGAACCCTTTATTCTGATACCCCACTTAATATAGTACGTCGACTTTATTTTTTTTCTTTTTATATATATTTTTTTAATTATTATTATCATGTCTTTAGTAGCACTCGCAAGGTTAAGCCAAATCAATTGACGTAAGAATTATCAAAATCGGCCCACGCGTTTGGTATCTATAGTGCCACAAAGGAACAAACATACATACATACAAACGTAGGCTGATAAACACATTACCCTCCCTTGCGTCGCGCAGACGGATAGCAAGACCTGACGTCACACAAATCCTACATCACGCTATCAAAGTTCTTTGAACATATAGAACAGCCCGACGGAAACCATCGGGCAGCCCACCCACCCACATTTGAATGTAAGATTTATGGCACTTTACGCCGTTCTGCATAAGGTGACCTATCTTTACAAGCTAAAATGACCAATAAACAAGAGACGAACAGATTGCCCGAGGTTCCCACCAGAAAGATAGGGAACGAATTTTAAATCAAAAATTAATTCATCAACAAAGTACTAACCATATCCAATCAGAAAAGGCTTTCCACTCCAAACAAAAAATCTAAACAACAAGCCAAAACAATCCATTTGAAAAACCTTACAAAACAAATAGAAATATGAATTGTCCGAGTGTCCAAATCCCGGTTTAATATGACGTTGGTCATCTGATCCAGGATCAGTCTGCTAATCCTTCAACTAATAGCCCTGGGGTCCGTTTAGAAAAACCTGACTATAACATGGAAATTTCAACCTTACCACTGAGAAGAAAAAATCAAAACTTCAATGGCAGAAAAGTCGCATCACTACGTTTAGCAGAATCTAGCTACAGACAATCAAAATTCGGTCTTGTTTTCCAAGATATAAAGTCAGAATTCGAATGATAGTGGGGTTGTTTAGCGGAACAATTTTTAGGGCGCAAGAGTCCTTCCGTTGAAATGTGAAAGCATTCCTGTGTTAGATTATGATATTAGGGAATGTGGTGTAAGTAGTGGTTGTGGTGTTAGGGACATTATATTTTATAGTTTTGGACGATTTATTAAAAAAATCCCCTCAATTTGCCACCCCTGGTTTGGAGATAGAGTTGTTGGCCGCAGTTCTTTCTTTTAGAGTTATGAACTACATACCCCTGACAAGGAGGAAGTGAAAAGAAGAATTATCATAAACAATGGTATATCTACGTACTCGCATATGTTCCCACTGTTGGGACTCAGGTCAGCATGTGTATTCGCTAACTCAGTTGACATCAATTTGATAGCCACTATGCAGTACATTGCTCGGTGGGCATCGATTATAATAGGCACTACGGTTTTCCTATACGTCAAAGCAGCAATGTACGGCAAAGTGCCTATCAAATTGATGTCAACTGAGTTAGCGAATACGTCCTCTGGGCTGTAATCCACCACGCGGGCCCAGTACGCGTTGGTGGATATCACATGTCTTTAAACTAAAAACATGTCTACAAATAAAAGCAACTCTATTTTCCAAAAGACCTACATGAACTGTAGAACTTCAAAAAAACAAAAAGTAAGAAAAACCATCAAGAATTTAATAATAGCAAAAGAACTAGGCCAATTAAAATCTACATCCCATCACAAACAACTTCAAAAAACCAACTAATTACTTGAAAAAAAAAACCGCAGAACCACACTTATTTGCACGCCATTCAAATTGCAAAAATACCTGTAACCTTAAATATAAAGCCAGGATTCCACTCCCCACTTCCATTGACCAAGTCAGTCAAACTCCTCTTAATAAGACCAAATAAATTAAGGCCCTCAACTAATTGGATCCTTAAAACATTTTTTTTTCTCCAAAGAATTTATGCAAAACACTCGGCGTAGACAAATTAAAAGTGCCAGAGAAAAAAAAGTATAAATTAATGCACCCAGACGCATCTGTTTTAATTATGTCACTAGGGGAAAGGAGGTTGTGGATGCCAGTGTTAATTATGGAACTATAATAGATACTCTTGATAAAGATAGAACTAGAAAACTTATGCGAAACTTAAAAAAAGTGTAGAATGGCACAAAAATCTGTTTGAAAAAATGAAAAGTATAAGTAATTTATGGTAAAATAATAGATGGAACTGATGAAAAGAAATATTACAAATATCAAATCACGAGTATTACCGAAGCTACAAAATAAAAGTTAACTATTGATCAAGCTACTACTGTAGCTCTATATGTTATCAATAAAGTAGATAATAACGGGAAACATATACTAAAATACTACATCTTAAATACTACCTACATACTATTAAAATTTTGAAAATTTCTGTGCATGGCTGGATGTTTTGTTACTTGGTCGAGAACGAGAATGGATTTAGGTGAAATTTGGGACAGAGAATATTATAGTCTGGAATAGCACAGAGGCTACTTTTTATCTCGAAAGTGTGTTCCCTTTGGATAATTTTCGACTTTGACGCAGGTGAAGTTGTTGGCGGAAAATATAGTTGATCATACATCAAACAACAAACAAGAGTGTCATGCCGCTGTACCTAGTTGTTAAGAATAAATTGCTACTACTATCCGATGAAAATAAAACAATGGAGTATCCATACTAACCTAAAGACGGGGGCGTCTTAAAATTAAAAGTGAACTCCATTGGAGGGTCAAACGGCGTCGTAATCGAGGCAATAAATCTAAACATTCACTAATTGCTACTGAACGTATCAATAATATGGTAATTTATTGTATAACACGTTTTAATTGACGGCTGATAGAAGAGTAGAGAAACAAAACACAAAAATGAATGTAAAGAAGAAATATGGAATCATCAATCGCAACTAATAGAGAAGATCAAGATGAAGAAGATCAAAACGCGGCCGCAGCAGACAACGACGGAGATGGCAGGATGACTTGGATATCTTTCTTGAGAATGGGAAAGAGGTAACACACAACCGAGATCGGTAAAGGAATGGAGGGAGGCCTTTGCCCAATAGTGGGACAGTATAGGCTAGATATAATAAATATAATAAAATGTAGAATGAGAACTTAAGAATCAAATAATTACAATAGAATTTAGAGTATGTATCAAGAATAATTGAAATCATAGTTTCAAAAATAACTATAAAAGACGACGGTAGCTTCTATCAGACGATAGTAACGGAGTCAGAGGATAAATCATATGAGACAAAATCATCAATAACGGTTTGTAATATTAGGAACCTGTAGACCGGACAAGCATCAAATTAACACAAGTACCAAATTCATCACGCTAAAACAAACTGTTACCAATCAGTCACACTACAAAGAAAAGATTCAAATAATATTTAGCCCAGAGCCTTTTAAAGAAATCCATAGAGATGAAAGTGAAAAATACATTCGACGCGACAAAAGAAGACTCTTTTCATATGCAAATGACCATAGAACGGGGACCGGTGGTATTTTTCAAAACCTTTTCACAGACATTTTGATTTTAAAATGGGATTCCTGGCTGGCCAGTAAGCGCTTTATTCTCTAGAATGAACTCTCAAATGCATTTGGAGGAGAAATTCACAGCATTTTGTATTGATGAAAAAATTCTTTGTCGGGTTGAATTTTTCGAATCGTTTTAGCCACAAATGCTATCTGCACTTAGTATACAGGGAAAAGTAACGAAAATGGGTGGTTAAAATAATAATAATAAGTATTTATTTCACAAAAACTTTGCACTGTATACATTGTTTGTTGTTTTTTTTGTTTGTTATATTTTAGATATCGCTTCTGCCCATGGAAATGAGCAACTTTCTTCTAGGTAACCATAAAAAAATCTCAAAAAAAAAATTGGACTTACCATACATAGTTATCATCAGCTGATCAAAATTACTATGGCAGGTGAATTTGTTTTTTCGGAATCTTCTACAATATCTTTCTTGATGAAATTTTTTTGGCGTATTTCCGTTACACCCTGTATAGATGTGCTTGTAGGACACTAAGTTCTATACCTTCTGTAGGTACCAGTATTGGTTAAATAAATAATTAGACTACCGTTAGGGTGAATGCGTAACACAAAATACCTACACTAAAAATTAAAAAATAACTTTAATTTCGGAACTCGGTGTTTGTATTTTATTTATTTCTTCGTTTTTTAACACCGACTTCCGAAATTAAAGTTATTTTTTTATTTTTAAAGAAAGAAAGAAAAAGAAAGAAAATACGTTTATTTACGGTAAACATGACGCAAAAAACAGAGAAACACAAAAAGAAAAAGAAAAACTGGGGGAAAAAATGCGTCACATCCACGCAAAACGGCCATCGCTCAGCTTAAGTGCTAGTGCTAGTGTGTTTTAGTGTATGTATTTTCTTTTTTGGAAGTCGGTTGTTTTTTTTTTTGTAAAAAGGTTTTTATTTTTCACTTTTTAGTTGTTATACCCCAGAACTAAAAACCCCAATAAAATGGAACGTGGAATTTAAACGTACTCGTAATTGGAGAAAACCAAAACGTCATCTATGTATACGTATTTTTCGTTTTTGTTCCGTTTTTCAAAAAGCGCTGAATCAATTTATATGGGACCACCTCGGGAGTAAATTATTTTGGATAAAAAAAGAATTTTGAAAATCGGTCCACAATTGACAGAGAAATCGGTGGACTTCCTTAAAAAGAAAACGCATAGGTACAGTCGAACATAGAACCTCCTTTTTCCAAGTCGGTTGAAAATCAATGGCTTTCATTTTAAAATTATTCATTAAAAAAAACATTCTTTAAGATAACAAGCAGACAAAACTTCGAAGCCATGGATTTAGAATTTCCTTCAAAATCCTTCGGACTGATTTTTTTTTTTTAGTTTTGACTTCGCACGGTTTCTGCATTTAGCCAGTGTCAAGTTAAGAAAGCATTTAGTTTTATGTACTGAATACTGTCACTTTTTAACCGACTTCAAAAAAAGGAGGAGGTTCTCAATTCGACTGTATTTTTTTTTTTTTTTTTTTTTTATTTTTTTATGTGTGTTACCTCATAACTTCTGACAACGTGAACCGATTTTGAAGATTTTTTTTTTATTTGAAAGCTGTTGCTTCACATTTGGTCCCATTTTAATTTGGTGAAGATCTGATGAAGGACTTCGGAGATACACAATGGAACTCTTCAATAAATGATAGCAAACCTTCCAGAATTGCTGCAATCGCATGTCTGTACATTGTTTTCACCACTTCACAACATTACATCACGCTGATGCGCTGTGAAGGGGTATACAGATTTGTACAGTTCACCCTGATACACCCTAATTTCACCAACTACGTTCAAATTCCCTATTTTTGAGGCTATCAATTCGGGCATAACTTTACTATTAATTTAGTTTTAGAATGGGGTAAAACAACTAAAAAGTGAAAAATAAAAAACTTTTTACAAAAAAAATACAACCGACTTCCTTAAATAATACTAAAAAATGCAAAATAACTTTAATTTCGGAAGTCGGTGTCAAATAACGAAGAAACCAAACTAGAAACACCGACTTCCGAAATTAAAGTTATTTTGCATTTTTTAGTATTATTTAAGGAAGTCGGTTGTATTTTTTTTGTAAAAAGTTTTTTTTTCCCGATTAGAATGCAGATGTAACACATTCTAATGTTTTTGCTGTATTTGGCAGTAAATGGGTCGAATCGGCCTTCTCGGCAAGCTTCGCTGAGGTAGTCAATACTACGACAAAATTCTCAGCTTTATTTTACCGAGATCGCGCCTGTTTCAATGATTCCACATATTGTCCAGTTGCGTAGACACTTGAAACACAAAACTACACCAATTTTACATCACAATATCCACTAAAAATCAATTTGCAATTAATTTAAATTGCCACTGAATTTCACTGGAAAAAATCCCGCCAAAAATCCTTCGGCCTGTTATTGAAAGTGTGTTCTCTAAGCATCAAGATTACAGGTCAGAAGTTAGAATATTGTTTAAGAGTAGATAGTTTTGTACGTCATCTGTTGCTTCTAGGTAGTGATAAAAGTCAGAGCTGGGCTTAACTCATTCCTTTTTTTATTCCTATCGATCTTGTAATTAAACACATAATAGCATGTATTCATAAATATACAAGCGTAGACAAAATATAAACAAAAATTAAGCAGTAAAAGCAAACTCCTATCGAAATCAGACGAAGCTACGAGACTTAGTAATAAATAGAAAGGTTATCCATCTTAGCCCAGCGCGAGAAATATCGCATACACCCATCTCTTTCACTCCCCTTACAGCATCCACATCTGCTGTCTCCCTTACTCTTGGAAGCACGTGACCGGCGTACTAGTTGCATGAAGTTTTCCCTCCTTTATGGCAATTTCCCATGAAAAATCACCTGGCCAGGAACAACCGGCGTGCCAAATTAGTTTCCTGGGCGAGTCATGATATGAAATTGTTTTTGTAAGTTTTAAGTTTCTAGTGAGATATTTGTAGAATATTATCTTCATCTATTAGATATACTTAAAGGAACCGGCTATAATAGACTTCTAATACTAGCAAGCAGAGCAGTGGTGGCCCAGTGGTATTGGCTGTGACTTACAAGTTGTAGGTCGTGAGTTCAAACCCAGGCAGGTGCTTTACTTTGTGTAAATTATTTCACCACCACTGCTCTCAAAACGGTGAAGGAAAACATCGTGAGGAAACCGGCATGTCCTAGAACCAAAGACTCGAAGACATGTGACATCCATCAACCCGCACTGAACCCGCGTGGTGGATTTCGGCCCACCACCCTCTCACAGAGAGGAGGCCTGTGCCCCAGCTGTGGGGACAATAAAAGGCTGATGATCGTGATCATCAATACTAGCAAAAGATTTTTCAAAATCGGTTCAGTAGATCCAGAGATTACCCCCCCCCCCCTCCCCCCTCCTACAACCTCACAAACTCACAAAATTTACCTGTTTATAATATTAGTATAGATTACTTTAGCCTTGTAAATATTTGTGTTTTTCTGTGCGAGTCACAAAAGAAACTTTTTTCTCTCTTTCGAACCCAGGCAAACCCTTCACTTTGTGTAAATTATTTCATCATTACTGCTCTCAAAACGGTGAAGGAAAATATCATGAGAACACTGGCATGTCCTATAACCAGAAATTCGATGTTTCATCCGCCAAGACGTACTGGGCCTGCGTGGTGGATTACCTAAGCCCATTCCCTGACACAGAGAGAAGCCTGTGCCCCAGCAGTAGGAATGTTAAAAGGCTATTATTCGAATTATATTACGAATCCTATTAAAACATTCGATTAATATACTCGTACAATGATAAATCAGGCCCAGTAGTTTTACTGACGCTTGTTCGTCATTGGCCTCCCAATGGCCAGCAATGGACGACTTTCGGGTGAAATGATGATGATACGAGTATTCCATAGACAGTTTAAAACATGGAGTAGAATTTATAAGGTAGCTTAGAATCTAAATCTCAATAAACATAGCTCTTAAAGACATCTTGCTATCTATTCGTACAAAAGAAGGCATCCAAGTAAGACTAACACCGACCATAGTATAACTGAGTCATCAGACGCAAAAACCTCGAGCGTAAAACAAGAACACAAAAAGCAAGGCATTTTTTTAAATAATTTATACGCTCGCGTTTGACCATTATCTCACCTGATGGTAAACGACTTTGGTCGAAGGTAGAGCACGCTTGCCTAGAAGTAACCTATTACTACAGGACATCCAGGCTGTAGCTATCAGGAAACACCGACTCTGGCAAGGGTTTCTACTCCTTAGAGCTACCGTGGCCCTTGGCACTTAGGTAACTGAAGGAACAGGGTTGGGTTTTAGTCAGTAAAGTAGCAGTTTTAAAGTAGCAGAGCGGGAGAAGTCACTGGATGATTTCCCACCCTCACAAAAAAAAATGCTGTACGCACAATGAATCACTCCCTCCAAATTGATAACAAAACCGACCAATATGTGATAGCAAACCACACCCATAACTTAACCCAAGGCTAACAAACTCTCATAACAACGGTATGCAAATACAAATTGATTAAAACAATAACAATATACCAGCGAAATCGAATAAGGCATCGATTCTCGAGATGAATCGATACGATGCGATCTCCGTAACGATTATTGTTCCTTACTAGGTAAGCCGTAATTACTCCATACTATTGTCTTGCGCGATTTATAGATTGTCGGCAAAACAATTTATAAATTGTTGTTTTAATTGACGATAGAATTAATGATGGATATTAAGAGAACGAGGAATGGTCGGCTTAGAAATTTAGTGCTACATTTTATAGATATAAAAGTTCTAATCATCTTGTAAAAGAACAACATCTTTTTATAGATATGCAACAGTCAATACAGAACATCGAGAATCGTCAACCAATGAGCTATATAAAAAAATTGTCTCCAAGCATAAAAATCATGTATTTAATACCATTCGAGGCAAAAGAGTTACGAAAGAAACGAAGAATTTGCAAAACGAAGAACCATAAGAAGAATCTACTATTTGTTGTATATATAAAATTGAAAGTCCTGACTGACTGACTGATATATCAACGCACAGCCTAATCCACTGGTCCTAGAGACATGCAATTTGGAGGATGTGTTCTTTGTGAAGAGTAGGTATCCACTAAGAAAGGGTTTGTAAAATTCAACCCTTAAAAAAAAAAAAAAAAAAAAAAAAAAAAAAAAAAAAAAAAAAAAAAAAAAAGGGGGTGAAAAAGGGGTTGAAAGTTTATAAGGGGAAGTACTACTTTCACGCGGGCGAAGCCGCTGGCAAAAGCTAGTATGTAATATAATAAATGCGAAAGTTATGATGGATAGATGTTTGTCTCACAAACACGCAAGCACAGCTGAACGGATCCGAATGAAATTTGCCACAGAGACAGATTATAGTCTGGAAATAGCAATAGGATACTTTTTTTCTCAGCAGCATGTTCCTTTGGGATGATTAGCAATTTTCACGCGAGCGATCCCGCTGGTTTTTACAAAAAATCCAACCTCCTCTAACTAACGCCAAATAACTTTAATTTCGGGAGTCGATGTTTGTATTTTGTTTCTTCGTTGTTTGACACCGACTTCCGAAATTAAAGCTATTTTACAATTTTTTATGTATTTTTTTTTTTTGGAATTAGGTTATATTTTTTATTTTTATTTTTCCCTTTTTAGTTGTTGTACCCCAAAACCAAACCTAAATATAAAACCAAAACGTCATCTGTGTATACATATTTTTTGTTTTTGGTAATTTTTCAAAAATCACTAGGCCTCAGGAATATACTCTTTTGAATTAAAAAAGAATTTTCGAACATAGAACCTCCTCCTTTATTGGATGTCGGTTAAAAAACCCAACAAATCCTTAGCAACGAGAATAGTATGAAGAGCTAACATAACTGTTGGCATAATAAACACAGATCCAAATATAGTCCATATGTCCATAAATTAAGCAAAATTAATCTCTGTAGCAGATAATAAGGACTAAACCAATATGGCAACAGAAAGATGGAATATGGCTATCAAATGGTTCCCAGCGCACATCGTAAATAATAAGACGATACTTTATCGATTTATTATAATTACAATCTTCAGGTTTTTATGAAACAGAAACATGTAATAAACAGCAAAATGTAAGAGTTAGAATAAAGATAGTATAATGCCTATTCAGGATAGAGAAGAGCTTGTGGCTAAAGTAATAACAGCCGCAAGGGACGATCCATCAGGTTAAACTACGCTTGCCGGGGTTGGACCGTGGGTGACCATCTTTACGTACTTCTCCGTGCCTCAGAAAGCACGTTAAGCCGTTGGTCCCAGCTGTCGATCGTTGATCTTTGACAGCCGTTACGGGTCGTCAGAAGCCCGAAAGTCTGACAACCAGTCTTACCAAGGGGCAGATAGATAGATAGGCAGTCACTCCATGTAATATACCGGTATTCAGCTGCATCCGGTTAGACTGGAACCCGACCCCAAGACAGTGGGGAAAACGATAGGTGGATTAATATGCCTATTCTGGATGCAACAGAAATACCCATTTCTGTTGCATCCAGAATAGGCATCAGGATCATATTTTAAATATTATTTTAAGTTCTTCAAGAAATTAATATACAATTCCGATAAAAAAAATTGTCTCATACTATATGGATGTAGTATGTGGAATAATGTGTGTGTAATATATGGAATGTAATGTTCTGAATTAAAATGATTAAATTAAAAACTAATTTTGATCAGCTGACGATAACTTTTTACCTACCTACGGTAAGGCAATATTTTTTTTAGGAATTGTCTATGATTTTCTACTGGTCACTTTTAATGACAGGAATCCAAAAAGTATTAAGTATTAGTGAATTACTTTCGAGTTACGATTATTAACTGTCAAACATGACTCCATAGTTGTAATTATTTTAAAATCAAGACGTCATCAACAAGGTGATACTTATTACAGCCAAAACCTAACACTGAATTTGGGTGTAATTGAGTCCAAATAAACTTGAAATAGCAAATTAGTTACGTCACACATCGAAGAATCGCCATACTGAAGTTGCTGTGGGCAGGGCACATTGCTCGCAGAACAGATGGTCGATGGGGCCGAAAGGTTCTGGAGTGGCGACCGCGTACCGGAAGACGCAGCGTTGGAAGGTGGACTGATAAGCTGGTGAGGGCCCGATGGATGCAAGATGCACAGGACCGATCGTTGTGACGAGACTTGGGAGAGACCAATGACTAGCAGTGAACATCTTTCGGCTGAAATTTGTATGATCACCTTAATACAACTACCAACTTTCTGAAGTAGCACAATGATGGATAACACAAGAAATGAAACAACAAGAAGGAGAAAAGCAACGATATTTTTTTTATTTGGGACAAGCCTGCCGCACTATTCCCAAACCACTGTAACCTCTGTAAGCCAGAATCAACAGTGGCGACCACCAGAAAAAACGGCGAGGCAATGAAGCTCGACGAGTCCCAGAGAAACGATTAAACTGTCTTGGGTCTCGCAACGAAATTAATCAGAAAAGACAGCGGAGGAGTAAGAAAAACATAATTTCCAATCAAGCGGGAGACAGAACAAAACTAGGCCATTAGGTACAAAGGGGGTTTTTACAACTGGGATAAGCCCAGTTGCCAAGCACCACTGGTTAAAAACACTAATATTAATGGGTCCTAAAATTGTGAGCTGTTACACTTGATTCCAATAATAGGTATGGCAAAAACGCTTGAACGCACGGCAATTCGTTCTAGATTCCACAAGGTCCGTGTAATAGACAACTCCAGACGTAAGCTGAATACTATCCAACATAATATTGCGCTCAGTTTGCCAAAGAGTACACTCCCACAGGATATGATGTGCGGATTGTTCGTATTCGCAATCAGGAGTAGAACATTGACTTATAGGTGAGGCCACAAGCTTGAAGGAAAATAATAAAAAGCAACGATAACATAAATTATCCTCACATAACATCTTCATGCAACAAACTTCTTTAAACTTTACCATCTACACATAAAATCAAGTCCGCCTCTGTCCGGACTAGTCCGGAGCATGCCGGACACACGCAGCGACATCACACCGATCTAATTTGTCCGGGATTAGTCCGAGTGCCGCTTTTTCATTATTTCACTGAGTGTCTTAAGCCGTGGCTTAGAACGCGCCGTGAATACTAAACAACTTCTATTTACTAAGGACTTTTGCTGTTTTTACTCTACTTTTTGGAGTATATTTGGATATGGTCTAATTTGAATAGGAAATCAGATATGTATGTTTAAAAATGAAGCGTATAGTTAAAAAAAAGTTTTTACAAAAAATATAACAGACTTCCAAAAAATAAAATATTTGAAAAATATCTTTAATTTCGGAAGTCGGCGTTCAACTTCTGAAATTAAAGTTATTTTTAAATTTTTAGTGTATTTTCTTTGTTGGAAATCGGTTGTATTTTTTGTTAAAAAGTTTTTTTTATTTTCACTTTTTAGTTGTTATAATACCGTACAACTAAAACTAAATATTAAAGTTACGCCCGTATTGATAACCCAAAAAAACATGGAACATTGAATTTGAACATAATTGGAGGAAACCAAAACGTCATCTGTGTACACTGTTTTTTTTTTGGTTGCTTTTTTCAAAAAGCTCTGAATCAATTTCGATCAAATGTTTATGGCAGGAGTATGTTCATTCTAGAACAAAAAGAATTTTGAAAATCGGTCCACAATTGACAGACAAATCAGTGAACATACTTACAGTCGAACATAGAACCTCCTTCTTTTTTCGAAGCCGGTTAAAATAACTCAATTTCATCCAAGTGAGGAATATTCCGTTAATTACGACATTTAGGTGAAAATTGTGATCTTCATCAGAGTGAAAAACTAGAAGATCAGCAGGCTTATTCGCTAACTCAGTTGACATCAATTTGATAGGCACTTTGCAGTACATTGCTCGGTGAACATCGATTATAATAGGCACTACGTAGTACATTTTTGTTTTCTAATACGTCAAAGCAGCAATGTATTGCAAAGTGCCTATCAAATTGATGTCAACTAAGTTGCAGAACTGGAACCAATTGAAACTGCCAGATTTATCTGTCACTGACAGTTTGGCTTCATGATTTATAAAAAATCCTAAAGCCAAAATCAACCAAACCACGGATAACTTCAGACCTTTTTGTCATCAAAACATTACAGTTTACTTCATCCTTTTCTTCCATTAAAATAGATTATTCTTCAATAGCAGTTAATATCGAGATTGGTCGTATCAATGACCAAATGTGTCGGTTGTCTTATTCTGTAAGTGGTGAGCGCGAGCCATGTCAAAATTACACGTTGCCCCGCGTAATTGTGATTGGATTTTGTCTCTTTTTTACCATTTTTTAGGGTTCCGTAGCAAGGAATATGGTGGAAGAGTGTTTCGATAAATATATTCTTATAGGGCTTCTTATTGGCTTCAGTCGGTGTTGCAGCACAGATTATATTACGCAATGTGTATTGTCTTTGGTTGTTGGCGGACCCTGACATTAGGCAATGAGCAGAAGACTTACATTCAGTGAATACGAGGCTTTTAGCATTCTTGTAGGTTTTTATTATTTAATCTGTTTTTCTATACTGTGCGTTGTATTTGTGCAAAATAAACAATGTTTCTTTCTTTCTTTCTTTATTATGCAAATGATATAAGATATTAGACGAGTAAGAATTCGATGACTATCAATGTCAAATACTTGTCAAAATTTTATGGAAACTAGTGATCCGCCCCTGCTTCACGTGGTTGCAAATTATTTACACAAACCTTTCTCGTTTCTCGCGTGTTTTAGAAGGAATTAGCGCATACAGAAAGACAAACGCAGAATGCGACTTTCGTTTTATACTACGTAGAGAAGATCAAAGTTATTTTGAATGTAGATGAAAGTTTTCGTTCGTTGTCTTTACTAATATTGCAAAGGAGAAAGAATTTTTTGTTTGTTTGTTTGTACCGAATGATCTTCGAAACTACTGGATCGATTTTAACAATTCTTTTCACCAATATAAAGCTAAATAATCAGCGACTAACATAAGCTACTTTTTATCCTGGGAAAAATAACAGTTCCCGCGGGACAGATGACGGGAGCAAAGCCGCGGGAAAACTACTAGTATAGAAATAAAGAAAACGAGTGTTTTGGAAACTTAATTCAAATTGGTAAGGAGAATACTAAACTATTGTTCATACTCGTATATACTAATGTTAATATTACTTATTTGTCAAAGATTGTAAACTATAGAAACGCTTTCCAACAAAAAAGCTGCGGAACCGTCCACGTCTCTACCGATTCAATCCTGCCAACCGATGTTTACCTGACTTTTTTCACATCTAAACCCTTTGTTTCGTTCGTGAGAACACTCGATCGGAAATTACCATTTTTAGATATTGGATTATCGACATCCACACTGGATTTGAGGTTATTTTAAAAACTCGATCGGCAGAATCGATTTGGTATCGAGTAACACGATTTGGGCGGTGTCGTGCGGTGTACCCATCAGCGCTAGGTGGTGGAGTTTTGAATAATTTTGCGAACTTACCGGCTGTTAACTGATGCTGCGTTTGAGACACCATCTACTGATGGTTTTCTGAAACAATAAGATACTAAAATAAATAATTCGTCATTTATATTTTTTATCACCACAATATTATGTATATTGTGGACATAAATATAGAAATAAAAGCAAAGTTTATGAGTAGATGCGTTTGCCCTGCATTGGGACCGCAACTGAGTAGTATTATTACTATTATTTGGAGAGCCGACAAAATAGATAATTCTAACAAAAATATACTACAACATGTTGTACCACCTCCCGGTAATGTCCGTCCTCCATTAGTGGTCTGCTATGAAGAAGCTATTGTAATAACGATAAAATAACAGTAAAAGTTATGTCGTTGAACAACACTTCAGGATTATCAAGCTGTTTTTTTTCTTGCAGAATGAAATGGCTTCATACATACACAGCTTGATTGGATATCGCTTCAAATGATATGGGAACTGACAGATGCTACAACATTATGGACAATCAGAACGCCTTCTTACATGATGGTAATGACAATGTCTTCTTTATTGGACACTGCAGTAATTGATGTAAATTCTGTAGCAGCTGTCTAGCTTAATAATTAAAAAAAAGAAGGTTGGTTGTCTGCGATTTCCTCGAAAACTACTGATTCGATTTGGTTATCGTTATTCAAAAGCATATTTTTCAAGGAAGGTTTTAGTATCTATATTATACATTAGGATCTAAAGAAGATCTTCAGAGATAGACAGTGGAACTCTTCAATAACTAACAGCAAAGGACTCGCGATTAATGCGATCGTTTGTCTATGTATTTGTTAACACAATGTAATGGGAAACCACTAAAAAGTGAAAAATAAAAACTTTTTACAAAAAAAAATATTACTAACTTCCAAAAAAAAAAAAAAAAGTGGAAAATAACTTTAATTTCGGAAGTCGGTTTCAAAAAACAAAGAAACAAATCCAGAATCACCGACTTCCGAAATCAAAGTTATTTTGCACTTTTTTTATTTTGTGTTTGGAAGTCGGATCTATTTTTTTTTTTTAAGTTTTTTAGATACTAGTTTTGCTCACGGAAATGAACAATTTTCTTTCTTATGTTTATGTACCACGGACGATTAAGAAGGAAACTAATGATGTGAGCCTAACGTAAGTTTTTTAGAGCTGTGGGCCAATGATATGTCTTGGGAAAAGTCATCTATACAGGGTGTAACAAAAAATTCATAGTCAATTCCCGTTAAAATTTGGCTTCCGTACAAAGTTATCATCAGCTGATTACAATTACTATGGGAGGGCCAACTTCCTGTTTCGGAGTCGAATTAGTTTCTTGAAGAAAGTTGCTCATTTCTATGGACAGAATTAGAATTTAAAATATGACCTCGAATTTCCATTACACCCTTTATTAAAATAGTTAGCGAGAAAATAAAACATATAGCTAGAAAAGAGTTACCTATTAAGATGACGGAAAATAGAGATGTACGGGCTAAGAAGAATAGAATAGAATAGAAAACATTTCTTCGACAAAGACACAACGCAAACGCAACAGTAACTAACACAAGGTTACCCGGGCCTGCGGACGGCGAGTAATGGGTAGCTCGCCGTCCGATCAGCACCAGGCCCAAGAATCGACGGCGCGTAGTGTTCCACGCGCGCTTCAAAGAGTTGTCAGCAATCATGATGGGCCCGTCATGGCCGATGCCTGCCCAGGGGTTGTGGATAAATTCGAAACAGCGCCCGCGCCCCTGTGCACTCAGGGCAGGGAAGCAACAGGGGTGAGTTTTAGTCAGTAAGAGTCTGACACGCCCTCCCGCTCCACCCAGAGCGGGAGATGTCACTGGATGATATCCCTACCCAAAAAAAAAAAAAAAACTAACACAAGGTACAGACTGTTGTCAACATTACCTGACCCACCCTAAAATCAAACGACTTTGAACCCTCTGGCTGTAACATTAAGGTTTATGTAATTTATATGAGCTTATCACACAAGTGCACGAGGACTCGATGAACAAAAAAACAATAATAACACAGACACTCAAATTTGATCTTTAACACGTAACGTTAAGGTAAACCCACCCAACATAGTCGGAGCCACCGGCATTATATATGTTTTTGTTAAGCTATTTTAATCATTATCTCGTTAACATTAAAGTTGAAAAGCTTTTAAGTCACACTACATAATTACAACCCAATCTATAATTTCGCGTATTCCCAACAAGTTGTTGTGGCTTAGCGGTTTGATGCTGGATTGACGACGAACAGCATGTGGGTTCGAAAACACAGTCCACCACAGTCATCAGTTTCTTTTTTAATTTGTTTTCATTTCTACAATATTGCTTGCAATATTAAAGAACGACCAATATGATTTTCGCCTAATAACTTATCTTGTAAACGGGTGGGTAATTTAAAAAACTTTAAATTCACAGTTCTTTATAATGAATACGAATATTTATTTTTCAACTACCCACTTATTAGAAGTTATGTGAAAATATTACCATTTTAAAAAGTTTATGTATAGTCTGTAGTTCTTTACAATAATACAAGAAATAGTTTTGGAATATAAATTCTATATTGAAAGCAAAACAATATCTTTGTCGCAGGATTTGATCTCGAATCTCGTTTTTCTCGGTCTTACACACAGACCACGAGACCAGAATTACTTGAACTCAATCATTAAAATAAGCTATTACACTTATCAAATTATAACAAATAGTTATAAAATATAACCTAACGCTAACGTTTTAAAGATCAAATTTGCGTGTCTATATTATTATTGTATTTGTCCATCAAATCCCCGAGCAGTTGTCTGATAAGCTCATATAAATTAAATAAACCTTAATGTTACGTGCAGAGGGTCCAAAGTCGTTTGATTTTAGGGTGGGTCAGATAATTCTGACAACAGTCTGTACAAGATACGCTGCGTCGATCTCAAATAAATTGGGATAAGGGGAGGAGGATGATGACGTGAAAGAAGAGAGAAAGCTACAGAGGAAAGCTATGGAGGAGGCGTTTGATAAGCAGTAGACACTAAAGGTTGGAAAAAAGAGGAGTGGAGAAGCTCTCTCCGCAGTGGGATACAAAAGACTAGACTCAAAAGAGTTGTTTTTCAACTTAAATACGTGTCTGTATCGTCTGTCATCCTCCCCCTCCTCGCATCATCTTCCTCATTGCTGAGGGTCGTAATCCTCTGAACATGGAGCAGTCTTTTTCTTGATGATGTTGCGCCATCTATTCCTATCTTTAGCATCGTGGAGGGCATCATGAAGCTTCTTGTTCAGCGTAGAGCGGATTTAGTTCGACCATCAGCTGTTGTATTCGCTAACTCAGTTGACATCAATTTGATAGGCACTTTGCAGTACATTGCTGCATTGCTTGGTGGATATCAATTATAATAGGCACTACGTAGTACATTTTTGTTTTCCTATATGTCAAAGCAGTGATGTACTGCACAGTGCCTATATCAAATTGATGTCAACTGAGTTAGCGAATAGACTAACTGGGGCCCAATTCTGTAACTTTGAGCTAAGCAACACGCCATCGACACTCTATCGACACACAACAGACATTATTTTGCCACTATTGCAAATTTGGTATTCTGCAATAACTTCAAAATGATATTGACATATTCTAATAGACCAGACTACCAATTATTACAATAGTCTTATTATGGCGTTTCAATGGCACTACAGTGGCAAGTCAATGACCATAAATAATTTATGGAATACCAAATGCAATGACTATTCTGTTGAGACACCACTGACACACTATTGACAAGTTAGTTATTTTACAGAATTGGGCCCCTGATCATATATGGGTGGGAGACGCAAAAGCCAGTAATGATACTGATTATATCTACGAATATGTTGATATACTTACATCCAGTACGGATCTGTGAGGCTGGTAGAAGCTCCATAGTGAGGTGCCAGGTGGTACGGACTGACATAATTAACCATTGGCACTGCATACATTTTACTTTGATCACTTTTTACCTTTCTTAATTAAAGTAATGTCTTTAGAAGAAATAACTATTAATGTGTTTCATATTTTAGCTGTTCGAGCATCTAAAAAGAAAATTAATCTCTAGATGTGTTGTCTTTTAGGTATTGGATTGGTGTCTTCATTTCAAAATGTAAAGTGGCACGCGGTGTCGTGTGGTTTGATATTGGAGGTTTAATTTTTTTTATGTTCATCGATGGTCTATGTATACAGTGTGTCTTTATAATGTGCTTAATTTTATCGTCGAAAAAAATATAAAAAAATCTATTTTTTTTATATTAAAAAACAAAAAAAAACAAAACAGTGTAACTTTAAAAAAAAAATTAACAAAAAAATAGAACCGACTTTCAAAAAAAATTAAAAAGTGCAAAATAACTTTAATTTCGGAAGTCGGTGTTTCTGGGTTTGTTTCTTCGTTTTTTGACACCGACTTCCGAAATTAAAGTTATTTTGCACTTTTTTATTTTTTTTTATTTATTCATTTATTAAAACTTCATGCAACACAAAAGCACAAAGGCGGACTTAATGCCTTAGGCATTCTCTACCAGTCAACCAAGGGTGGTGGGGGTGGTGG
Source organism: Polia nebulosa (assembly GCA_951329385.1). Lineage (NCBI taxonomy): Eukaryota > Metazoa > Arthropoda > Insecta > Lepidoptera > Noctuidae > Polia > Polia nebulosa. The sequence goes on from OX589609.1 coordinate 7,593,227, forward strand.
TTTTTTCCTCCTCCTTTTGGAAGTCGGTTAAAAATAAATGATCTATCGCGATGAAACAAACTACATAATGATTGGAAGTAATTAGGCGTCCTCATAAAATGAAAATTGTGAAGAAAAGCTACCCTCAATTGAAAATAAACATGATTTTTTTAGCAAAAATCAGTTTTTTTTTTCATCAATTTTAAAAATTATTTAGATTTTTTTTATATTTTTTCCGTCGATAAAATTAAGCATAGATGGGTCATTTCAATATGTGCTCATTATAAAGACTCACACTGTAGAATATTAGAATAGTAGGTATCTATCATATCCGAGTATCTTGTATTGAATCCTATGCAATTATATAGCTATCATCATTCTCCTGCCCTTATCCCAATTCAGTTGGGGTCGGCGCAATATGTCTTTTTCTTCCATACTCCTCTATTAGTCGTCAACTCTGTAGTCACCCCCTTTTCACCCATATCCTCTTTCACACAGTCCAACCATAAAAAAGAAAAGAAAGTAAGAAAATACGTTTATTTACGGTAAACATGACGCAAATATCAGAGAAACACGACAAAAAAAGAAAAGCTGGGGGAAAATATACGTCACATCCACGCAAAACGGCCATCGCTCAGCTTAGTGCTGTGAGTGCTATGAACCATCGTTTCTTTGGCCTTTCATGCAATTATATAGCTAATAGATTTGATTTTTACAATGTGATTTACCTACGAGTATATCTGTATTTCTTAAGATGTTTTATTTATTTTCATATGTTGCTAAGATAATTTATAAACTAAGCCCCACAAAACAGCAATAATGGTTTGACTGTGGGGTCGGTGAGTCTCTAAATATAAACTAATTCGTTAATTTGTACTTATGACTAACTAGCTGATCTGGCGAACTTCGTACCGCCTTAGAATCAATAAATAAAAAAGCTATTCTATAAAAAATCTATTAGAAAATTAATTTCCATTGTAATTTTTTTTCGTGAATTTTTTCTATGATTTCATTGTTATTCTGCTATTCGGGGTGGGGACAAATCCATTAAATCAACGATCATTTAAATCGGTCCAGCCGTGTTTGAGTTATAAATGATGTAACTAACCTGACTTTATTTTATATATTAAGATTATACACTAGCACTTTAACACGTTTTTAAATAATAATAATTTATTTAATTAAAGACAACATTGGCCCAATGGTTAGTAAAAAACTTACCATCTAGTGTTAGTAAACTCAAAATTCAAATTCAAATTCAAAAAATACAATCATGTCATTAATTAAAATGTAAAAATACAATAATAATTCAATAAAGTCATATATTAAAATTCAAAAAATAAAATAATACAATACTGTCAATTACAATTACGTTTCCAAACCCTATCAAACTTGTCAGCAACAATATTTTCTTAATTTATTTTTAAAACAATTTTAATTCATTTCATGATAGAATCATACTATCCTACCAATATTATAAATTCGAAAGTTTGGAAGCATCGATGTAAGTTACTAAATTATGCCAGAACAGATGAATGGATCTGGATAAAATGTTGCCACACTATGTCTGTGTTATAGTCTAAAATAGCACTAGGCCTACAGGGTGTAAAAAGACACATCACAAAGCTGTTAACTACGCATACTGTACGTCTAACATAGTAGCTTTGCGCAAAAATTATTGCTGGGAAACGACTTTTATTTTTAGGTATGAAAAAAAAAACTATTTTTTTATTGCGCGCAAGGTAACGCGAACCCAGACAAGTGGAGTTAAACCCTACCCCTTCGCTCTAAGCCACGTAGGTACTCGTCGGATACGTTTGATATTCATTGCGTTTTTTAACTGCAAATGCATAATTTCGAAATTTCGAATAAAAAATCGAAAATTCAGGTAATGTTTGTTTGGAAAAAAGTTTAGTAATAACACTTGGAAATAATTTTCGTATAACAGTAAAAAAAAAATTGCGACTTTGACCTTCAATATCTCCAGAACCAGTGGATTCCCAGGTATGGTCTAGTGGAAAAAAATATCCAAATAATGAGTAGAATATGTGGCTTTCGGCTTCGGAAACTGTCTTTTTACACCCGATATAATTTAAAATGCCACACGGGCGAAGCCGATAGCAGAAGCTAACTTGTACTGAAATGAAACCCTTCACTCCAGCAACGATGTACCAAAGAACGAGTACTTCACTAACGATGGTTACGTACGATTACAAAACTGCTTATGTAAATAGGCATAATAGTCAACAAGTTTAACGAAATGGCCGCCGCTTTGACGACAAAAACCTCCACATTCCATAGCTTTTGAAAATGCCGCGACCGTCACTAAATACACTCTAGTTGACAGAAAGCCGACGAGTCCCGATCTTAACCGAATCGAATTTGACAATAGTTCCACTTAGCGGCCCACAGATGTCGTTAGCGCCCGCTGCGCCCGCGCCGCGCAACATGCAGAGATTAGAAATTAGTATTCCAATAACAGTTACGTTTGAAAAAGTGGTCTGTTTTTTTTTTGCAATAGTTTTTTTTTCGGTATAATTTGTTTTAAAGTTTTTTGTTTAGCGACACAATACTTTTTTTAACAAAAATGTTTATTTTTTATTTTAAAAAGCTTACCTATCAGCAAAGCGTTTTCTGTTTTCTCATAGGTCTTATTTCTATCTCTTAAGATACAGGATTTTCCTAGGTTAAGAGGCAGGGTTTATGTTGGTTGCGCATAGATATTTACATTTCTTTTTAACTTTATTATAGCTATGTCTCAAATGTATTTCTATGTATGTAAATTTTTTGCTAATAAACGATTATTATTATTTATTTCAGTTTTTTTTTACGTTTTTCTGTTTTTCTTATTAAGCATTTTGATGTGTTACTTTTATAAACATTTCTAAAAAAATCTTTTTAATATTTATTTAAGTAATTTTGAACGCAGGCATGTACTAAAACTTATATTATGTGTGATTAAAAAAAAAAACCAGTATTAAAAGAAAAGCGAAAATTTCAAAAAACACAAAAGAGCTGAACCGATTTTGATAAAACATGTCTAAGAACCATCGCTAGAAAACCTGCTTTAAAAAAAAAACCGCATTCAAACGGACGAAAACGGCTACGGTGCCACCGACAGACAGACACAAACACATAGCGGTAAAACTTATAAAACCCCTCTTTTCGCGTCGGGGGTTTAAAATGAAAAGTATGTAAGTACCTACCTATGATATTCTTTTAGCAGTACCAATCGGTCCGTTATATTAAGTACAAACTACTTGACATAAGTACCACAGTGATAGCATGACCGAGGGGGGTAAGCACGGTGATTGGTGAAAAAACTCGGGCTCTCACAAGTAGGAAACGAATAAGAACGAATGTTTTTTCTGTTGCCTATTTAACTTGATTATTTACGCAGCCACTTTGATGTTTGTCTGTACCTCGTGTATGAGGATTGAAGGTTTTGATACTAGATAATTGGTTTATCCTATCCTATTATTATAAATGCTACTCAATTACGCTAGACCGGCTGACCACCAGACAGATCTGAATGTAATTTGGCACACCGATAGATTATAGTCTGGAATAGCACATAACTTTTTATCCCTAGAATATGTTCTCTTGGGATATTTTTTTTCTTTCACGCGCGCTTAACCACTGGCGAAAACTAGTTTTAATAAATAAATAAATTGATTGAAAAATATTATTAAAATTTTTAGTCGAGTCTACTCTGAACGTTGCTAACCTCACTAAGTAGAAGTAGAAGCAAGCTGTAGAGCTTCAGTATGAGAGTCTGCAGTATGTACTCGTAGATACTTTAATCAGATGGTTTACGAAGTAATGGCAAGTTAAAAAAAAAATGGTTGCCACACCATTTTTTTTCCAGGAGTGCCGACAGAAGTGAAAACTTGAACAAATAAAAAATCCCAACGCGCCTCGCGTAGCGATGTCGGTGGCGAGCGAGTTCAATTGTCTTTTCCCATCTCAAAACTATCCAACGCGCCTAAAGAAATTTTCACTTCAATAAACACTAATTCGAGTGTGAAGAAAATATTCTGAGATAGGACGGCTGACAGGCGCGTGTGAATTTTTAATAATATTCAAAAGTGATTTTGATAGGGATAAATCCTAGATCTACTCGCTAACAAGCCTATGATTTCATGTACCTCGGCCCCGGATATTATAATACCTTCATGTCTTCAGTCTTACTCTTACTAAAGCCCTGTATTCAGTGCATAGTTTCCAACACATGGTTAATACAGAACACTAGACCACAAGTCAGGATAAAATTTTACCATGAGCTACCCTAGCATGGTACATCATCATCATCATCAGCCTTTTAATGTCCCCACTGCTGGGGCACAGGCCTCCTCTCTGTGAGAGGGCACATAACAAAATACGAGATCAATGTAATGGTTTCAGATTTTAAAAAAATCCTTTTTTTTACATTTACATAAATAGTGTGTCTCTAAGAATATTTCACACATGCCTAGGGGTAGCGGATAAATTCGTAACAGAGTTAGCGCTCCCTTGTGGAAGGAACAGGGGTGGTTTTTAGTCAGTAAGAGTCTCCTCCCGCTCATTCGGTGATTTCCCAACCCACAAAAAATAAAATATATTTTACACAGTCAGTATTCTACATACCTATTTGGTTAAAATTAAATAAAACCTACCTGCTTAAATTACTTCACACATTTCGGTGATATCAAAATGAACTTAACAAGTATCAAAACCTCTCGCTCCACAATCAAATTGACCAATCACAAATCGATGTCGGTAATCGGATCGATTTACTTTTACATGATTCGATTCCTACTCGGTTCCCGATTGTTTCCGAATTCAAACGCATCGCGGCAAGTTCAAACGAAAGTACTTTCGTCACGGAAACTGTTGGCCGGAATTAAAAACTTTTTTCTGGAACCTATTTAAAGAGTTCCTTTTTTAAAACGGCGAATTAGAACATAAAAAGTGTTGAGTTGTAATTGTTGAGCTTTGAGCATTATAATTAATGCTGACCGGAATTAAAAACTGTTTTTTTGGAACTTATATTAAGAGTTCCATTTTTAAAGTGGCGAATTAGAATATAAAAAGTGTCGAGTTGTAATTGTTGAGCTTTGAGCATTATCATTAATGTGATGCGATGTTTTTTTTTTTTGTCATGGTTAGGCTCACACTTGACCACTATCTCACCTGATGGTAAGCGTTGATGTGGTCGACGATGGAGCACGCTTGCCTAGAAGTAATCTATTCACTCTTGACTTAAGAGGCCTCTTACAATCCACTAGCGCCGCCAATCGAAAAAATGTCATAACTCGTAAATAGAATCAAAAATACAAAATATGTTCTAATATTACTGTGGAAAAGGCAATAACGTAATTGTATAACACCTTATCAACTCTTGAAATATAGCTGTTTAGCTAAATCGTGCATTCAAAACATAAACGGCCGTTTTTGTTACAAATGCACGATTTAGCTAAACAGCTATATTTCAAGTGTTGACAATGTGTTATAAAATTACGTTATTGCCTTTTCTACAGTAATAATAGACCACATTTTGTATTTTTGATTCTATTTACGAGTTATGACATTTTTTCGATTGGCGGCGCTAGTGGACTGTAAAAGGCCCCTTAAAGACCCCGAGGTTATATCAGGCAACTCAATTAAAATTTATGTTTGCTTTGAGAGAAGAGCAGGTAGGCTACATATTAGTAACTGCGAAACTTTATTCATACTCATGGAAAATCTCTGCTCTTTATCAGAATAGAAAAAACTAAGTTGAGGTGAAAAACACAATAACACTGCCATATTTTTTCTATAAGTTGTATGATTAGATTTTTAGGTAAACAATCAGAGCATTCTCTACTTTCACAGGAATTATGGAATTTATTATTCACTGCTGGAAAAAACAACAAGTAAAAACCACAACACAGACTAACTCTAAGCAACTTTTTAGCCGATGTCTTCATGAATATCTTTATCAACTTTTCAGTAATCCAATTAGAAATCTAACAGTGTTCAATTAGTAGAAATCAAAAATAACCTTTTTCTGAAACCTAATTAAGTTTAACCACACGACATACAAAGACAGAAATCTCGAAAAATTATTTACGCATTCAACACGTCAATACAAATGTCTTCATTAACTCAATGTCGAACAGAACTCCAAATAAAAACAATGAGAACTCCCACATCGCGAGTTTCCGAGAAAACTCACCGAAAACGTCAAATACCTCAACTAATCGAATAAGGTAAGTCGACAATCGAAACGTTGCGTATAAGTAGTCGATCACCGTACGTCACTTTACATTTATTATACGTTAAAAACAGACCTTTCCAAATATTCGGTATATTTTATTTACGTTAAACGTTCGATAAAAAAAAAACTTAGAAATCGAATAAACGAACGCACTACTTTAAATCGATGAATGTTGCCAACAAAAAAATTTATGAAATAAGTTTTGCGCGAGTGCCAGTAACTTTCTCTGATTTTCGAATTTAGAACGCATAGGCCTGCGTTCACCGCGACGCCCCACGTGCTAGTGAGGTGATATGCACGCACCCCGGAAAATTCGCAGGTCCCCCTTGCAAGTTTATACGCATCGCAGTGGGGCCCGGGGCCTCCCTAATCGAATAACAATCGTAATTGGGGGCGCTATTAATGAATCATTAATTCGTGTTCAGGAATGTTGCGATGACTTCTGACTTGCGGGTTTGAAGTTTGTGTCTAATTTTGATGGGATTAATTGCATTGGAGATAGATTTGCTTGAATGAATATTCAATGTAAATTTATTTATGTTTTGGCTTTTTAACCAGATCATTTAACTTTGTTTCATTAATATCTCTTATAAGTGGAGAAAAAACAAAGTTATTTCTGGCTGAAACAAAAATACGTAGTCTTGATAACTTTAAAACCAGATCACGAACAACCGATCACATTTCATAAATTCAAAAATAAGCCGAAACAAAACGACGAACTACATCAAACTTGATAGCACAAATACCAACAAAATCTTTGACTAGAATGACAGTCACGGAGCCACTAACTCGCATTTACTGGCTAAACAAAAGGACAAAACTGACAAAAATTCCCCTCACAACCAGGGAATAATTTTCCAATATGGCAATAATATGACACAACAGTGGCAACACCGCGTGAATAATAAATATGGCGGGGACACGCGCGGTGCGTATGCTCAATTATTTACGCACAAATTATGGAAGTACTCGTAACATGCGTAGTTTTGTTTTTTGGGTGAAAATGTGGGATATCTTGAAGGAATTGGGGAATGTAGGGCAGAGTCTAAGTTTTCGACTAACAGGTACGGGATGGTTCTAGAGTGTAGAGCCATCCCGTACCTCTAGAGTCTAGACGATGTAAACTTAGGCCATATGTACACAGCCCCATAGGTACACTATCCAAGAAAAAGTGTCGAAATGACAAGAAACACACCTTTTTTCTTCAGGTTTGTGAATTTAGCCAGTGTCAAGTTAAGAAAGTATTTAGTTTTAGACTTAGAATAGTGTCACTTTTTCCCATTAGAATGCAGATGTAACACATTCTAATGTTTTTGCAGTATTTGGCAGCAAAAATAAGTCGAGTCAGCCTTCTCGGCAAATTTCGCTGAGGTAGTCAATACTACGACAAAATTCTCAGCTTTACCGAAATCGCGCCTGTTTCAATGATTTCACATAGTGTCCAGTTGCGTACACACTTGAGACACAAAAATATACAAATTTTACATCACAATATTCACTAGGAATCAATTTGCGAATAATTATAACTGCCACCGAACTTCACTCGAAAAAATCCCGCAAAAAGCTCCCAAAAAAAAATCCGGCCAAGTGCGAGTCGAACTCGCACATGAAATGTTCCGTACCATAAGCTGAAAAAATCATGTTTCTTGTATGGTTCCCCGTTAATTTTTAATTTGTTTTTATTTTTAACCGACTTCCAAAAAGAGGAGGTTCTCAATTCGTCTGTATGTTTTTTTTTTTTTTTTTTGTATGTATGGTACCCGATTTCTGCGTCAGTTGTGAACCAATTTTCAAAATTCTTTTTTCATCTGAAAGAATATACTCCCGAGGTGGTCCCATATAAATTTTATCGAAATTGCTTCAGCGCTTTTTGAGAAACTGAACAAAAACGGAAAATACGTTTACCTCGATGACGTTTTGGTGTTAAAATGTTTAAATTCCACATTCCATTACATTGGGGTTTTTAGTTCTGCCGACTTCCAAAAAAAAAAATATACTAAAAATTTATAAATAACTTTAATTTCGGAAGTCGGTGTCAAATAACGAAGAAGTAAAAATGCAAACACTGACTTCCGAAATTAAAGTTGTTTATAAATTTTTAGTGTATTTTTTTTTGGAAGTCAGTTGTTTTTTTTGTAAAAAAGTTTTTTATTGCTTGTTGTTATAGTGGCAACAGAAATACACATTCTGTAAAAAGTTCAACAGTCTACCTATGGCCATTATTAAGATCGAGCAAAATGGCCAAAAAAAACACGTTTCTAGTAGGGGAGCCCCCTTTATTTTAAATTTATTATTATTATTTGATGTTATAGCGGCAACAGAAATACACATTCTGTGAAAATTTCAACTCTGTAGCTATTACGGACCGTGAAATACAGCCCGCTGACAGACAGACGGACAGCGGAGTTTTTTTTTTTGGCTGAATCTCATGATCCGTAATAGGCAGACAGTTGAAATTTTCACACTGCGTGTATTTCTATAGCCGCTCTATCAACAAATAATAAAAATCAATAAAAAATTAACGGTAGGACACAATTTTTTGACAATCGCTATCACTTGTCTAGAACCTCTGAATTATTGTAAAGTCGGCTAAATTAAAAATAAAAAAGTAGTCTATTCTTGTTTTGTATACTAATTAGGACGTAGATGCATTTACTATCACCAAAATAAAAGAATAGAGTTGAGACTTTTTCGGGCATTTGTAACAGAATATAGTATTACGGAATCATAACAAAAAAAAAACTTTTAGCTATAGAAAACTATATATGTATAGATTTTGGAGAAATTAATTAATTTATTAGAACTCTCAATTAGAGCCAAAACTGAAAAACGATATACTCGTATCTACCAAATTAAACAGCAAACTGTGGTTAAGTTATGCATTTCGAAGTTATTAAAGTAAGGATGAAGGAGAGCCTGCAGTGGTGGCCCATACACGCCCAACAACAACAACAACAGCCCCGACTTACGAGTTATAGGTAGGTCCGTCGTGGGTTCAAACCCAGGCTGGCGCCTTACTTTTTGTAATTTATTTCACCACCACTGATCTTAAAACGGTGAAGGAAAACATCGTGAGGAAACCGGCATGTCCTAGAACCAAAAATTCGAAGACGTGTGACATCCACCAACCCACACTGGGCCTGCGTGGTGGCTTACGGCTCATTCCCTTTCCTATAGAGGAAGCCTGAGTCCCAGCAGTGGGTACATCATAAGGTTGATTATGCTATGCTAAAGTAAGCATAACAGTACACTACAGAATAGGCAATACGGCGAGTACTTACATCATCATTCATCATTCTCCTGCCCTAATCCCAATTAATTTGGGGTCGGCGCAGTATGTCTTTTTATTCCATACTTCTCTATTAGTCTTTAGTATTAGTGAGGAGCTCGTGGCTAAATTAATAACAGCCGCACGGGTCGATGCAACAGGTTAAGCTACGCTTGCCGGGGTTGGTCTATGGATGGGTGACCATCTTTACACACCGAGACTCCTCCGTACCTCGGAAAGCACGTTAAACCGTTGGTCCCGGCTGTCAATTGTAGATCTTTGAGAGTCGTTACGGGCCGTCAGAAGCCCGAAAATCTGACACCAGTCTTACGAAGGGGTATCGTATTACCCAGTAACTGGGTTGTGGAGGTCAGATAGGCAGTCGCTCCATGTAAAATACTGGTATTCAACTGCATTCGGTTAGACTGGAAGTCGACTCCAAGATAGTTGGGAAAAGGCTAGGCAGATTTTTGTTGTCAGTCTAAGGCTACTTGATCAATAAAGTAATGGAATCACCAAAGCATGCGCATGAGTATAGAAGAGAAGAAGAAGGAAAAAATTACGACCGGAACCAAGGAAGATAGCCTCAAAGTCAAAGAAATTAGAGAAGAACGCACTGAAACCAGATTCATAGCTAGCATAGCATAGCTGCATCCGGTTAGACTGGGAGCCGACCTCAAGATAGTTGGGAAAAGGCTGGGCAGATTCACTTCTCTATTAGTCGTCATCTTGTTTTATGTTCTTCTTAGCAACCCCTTTCATTTAATACCCTTATCATGGGAATGCACATAAAATAACTAGTAGGTACGCCATCTTTGGGAGTCCGCCAAATTGAATTTGGAATGACGTCATTTAGCTAACCATGCCGTGTCCATGTTTAGTTTGGATGACAATCATCCAAACTAAACACCTAATATTGTTTAGATTAGATTTCATTTATTTGCTTGAAATATGGTATTTTACAGATTTTATAACACTCACACAATAGTTCTTCATATTCGGCCTACTAAATTCGGCATGCAAATTTTTGTTACAATAACAATGATTGATTCAATTTTAACAAAACAATTAAAATCCCATGCCAAGATATAAAAAAGTACCAAATTAAAAAATTGTCTACCTAAAAAATAATTACAATAGTCAAAGAAAAACAATTAAATTACAAATTTGCCAAATATCATCCCTTAAAACAATCAAAGAAATTAAATTACAAAAATGTCCATTGCTTAAAAACAAAAATAAAGTCAAATTGAATATACATGTCATGCAACTGTCCCATTTGTCCTAGTATTCATGAATTCCTGAATAGAATAAAAACAATTTTTCACAAGCCATGCTCTGAGATGCTATTGAAATAAGCTGGTTCGCAGTTCTCTAATAACCTTCGGTATCTTATTAAATATCTTTATTGCCATTCGACTAGTATTTTTACGGCAGTACTCTGTTCCAGCTCTTGGCATTGCCAATTTTGTTGGATCCCTTGACATTTTGCCCACCTTATAAGCATTTTCGCTATCGGCTTTCCTGAATAGGTGAGGATGCTTTTTAACAAATACTCCCATTTCCAGTATGTATAAGCATGCTAATGTTAATAATTTCTGTCTTTTAAAAATAGGTCTGCACGATTCTAATGGGTCTGCACCAAACACAGCTCGTAAACACTTTTTTTGCACAATAAATGCCTTGTTTACCTATTTAGTTATGAGTAAAGCTAATATAAGTATGTTAAAAAACAAACAAATGTCTAAACAATTCTGATAATGTACTCCACAGTACTTTAACTTGCTAATCACCTTATTAACTTAGCAGTATATGCAAATTGAATGGTTGTAGCCAATGAAATGATGATTTTTTGCCATTAAGTTAAATATTTATCAGAGCAAACATCTCGCGCCGTAGGCTGGGAGTGATTGGTATCGTTGTGCCAATGATGTAGGAACATTTGTGGATTTATTGATGTGGTATTTATGTATTATAGACTTTTCAAAGAGAAATCCTATTTATATTGTAAATGCGAAAGTTGGGATGGATGGATGGATCGTTAGAACGGCTGAACGAATCTGTAGTAAATTTGGCACAGAGATAGGTTAGACCTAGGCAATAATTTATCGTGGGGAAAGAACTAATTCCACACGTGTATAGCCGCTAACAGAAGCTAGTCACACTCTATTGTTACTTAAATTCTTCACGCTCAAACGCCTGGACCGTTTTGGATGACATTTCGTATGTAGATAGCTTATTCCCTGGATTAACACACAGGCTTTTTATCCCGGTCTACACAGGTGAAATCACAGCTAGTAATAGATAAATGGTGTGAAAAAGCAAGGAAGGTTATTTAGGTTTTGAGTGGACTTAAAATTTGAAAGAAAAATTGTATATGTCTATGATACCAATGAATGGTGGTTACCATTAAAATCTTCTGAAGAAAGAGTGACACTGATAAATTATTTATTGCTTCGGTGGTTTTCTACCTACAAGATTTTTTTAGTTAAAATATAAACATAAGTTTATATTGTACACAATCTTACCCTCGAATGTGACCTCACTCTATCACTCAAAGGTTTGCTGGGAGAAAACTCAACTTTGAGTTCCTGTAAAGCCCCGAAACTCACCGGTGAGTCGGACCAAAAAAAAAAATATTACTGAGAATAAAAAAAAAAAAAAATCGGCTGTCAACCCGGGTTGTCCTCGGGGTTTAATTTGACAACCCGGATTTTGCCATGGGGCTTCACAGGTTAAGCTCGCCTTTGTACATGAACTGTGTAATGACTTTATTTTATGTTAAGATTTGGTGTACAATAAAGAATTAAGAATTAAGAAACATATCCTCGAAAGAACAGTCGATAAACGAATCATGAAATCCTAAACTCATTTGATTGTCACAACAAAATACAATGTAATGAACGGCCGAAAGCGTGTTTATCTGTGACAGAGATAGACGTAAATACTGCACTTTTTAGTGTTCCGTACGACTGAACGAAAAAACGAAACCTTTATGGGACCACTCGTTTGTCTGTCTGTCGGTCCGTCGGTCATAGCCAATTTGCTCCGAATATACTGGACCAATTGATTTGAGGTACACATGAATATCTGTGACCCAAACACGGACGTGTAATGTATATAAATTAATTTGTAAAATGGGGGTCACTTATGTGGTGCAATCGGATAATTAAAAAATAAAGTATAGTTTTTTAAACTGTAACGTTCGACATATCAAATTTGTTTTTTTTTTTTTTTTTATTTGATTTGATTTGATATGTCGAACGAAAAATAATAAAAAAAAACACAATGTTCTTTCGAGCATTATGTTTTTTTTTTCGTAATTTTAGAATATGTATTTTTAACGTAAGTACTTAGAACAAATATATGTATGGCCTACAGATAGTTGTTCCGAGTTTACCGTGTCTTTTAAGTTTAAATGTTTGTGATGCACCCACGATACAGGAGTCATTCCAAGTGTGGGCCTCCGTTTAAAAAAAAGAAAACAGAAAGGTATTATTGTGTGTATTAATGTTATTTAAGTAAATAGATGAAAATTGGCCCCGCCCCTTATCTCCAATACTACTACTGCTCCGGAACCCTTATCACGCGAGTTGGGCTCACCCCTGGCCGGTTTTTTTTTTAAATTATCCTTATTTTCGGTATTTTTTCTTTACAAAATGTTTTATACAGCTTTACCTCACACTCGCCTCCCACATCACAGACTCCCCATAATGCAATGCGCTCGCTCAGCGATGCTAGATAGCGAAAGGATAGTCTGTTCGATTACTGGAACCGTACTGTGGTACTTTTTGTGCCAAGATTTAATATTGATGCATTTTATTAACCGCTGTAACTTTGCTCATCAATTAGACGATAATGTACAGTTTTTTATCAGAGATTGACAACATTCTAGATCTAGATGATTTTATGGTGTTATTAGTTTTTTTTATTATCCGTAACATTAGAACTAATTGTAAACTCGATTGTGTGGGCTGAGATCAATCTAATCATTCGAATACTACGTATGATATTAATAATGTAACAAAGATGAACAGAATAGGGTTGCTCAATCTATATCGGGTGTAAAAAGACAGTTTCCGTAGCCGAAAGCCACATATCTATCCTGGGCATCCACTGGTTCTGGAGATATTGAAGGTCAAAGTCGCAATTTTTTTTTAAAACTTTTTAACCAAAATGAATTCAAAGTGTTATTACTAAACTTTTTTCCAATGAAACATTAACAAAATTTTCTATTTTTCGAAATTTCGCATTTGAAGTTACAAAAACGCAATGAATATCAAACGTTTCCGACAAGTACCTACGTGGCTTAGAGCGATTTAACTCCAGTTGCCTGGGTTCGCGTCACATTGCTTGCAATAAAAAATAGTTTTTTTTTCACAACTAAAAATTAAATAATTTTTGCGCAAAGTGACTTTGTTAGATGTACAGTATGCGTAGTTGACGGCTTTGTGATGTGTCTTTTTACACCCTGTATAAATAAAAATGAATCACCGAAATGTATGTACGCGCATAACTTCCGAATTTCTGACTACACCAAATTGGATAATTCTTTTTATGTTGGTAAGTGTCAGGATAAGGTTTGTATGAAATAAAATTTGGAGAAATAAAAAAATGCACTCGTGCGAAGCAAAGGCGAGTCGCTAGTGTTGTTAACAAATAACGTATCTACTCATAATGCTTTCTTCTTCTTAAGGCCTTGTCCCATTTCTAATTGGGGTCGGCTCTCCTTACCGGTCTTCTCCAGAGATATACTTTCTGGGTCTTCAATCAATCTGCCTAGCCTTTTCCCAACTATCTTGAGGTCGGCTTCCAGACTAACCGGATACAGCTGAATAGCAGTACTTTACATGGAGCGACTGTCTATCTGACCTCCACAACCCAGTTACTGGGTAATACGATACCCCTTGGTAAGATTGGTTGTCAGACTTTCGGGCTCCTGACGACCAGTAACGTCTGTCAAAGATCCACGATTGACAGCCAGAGACATAATTCTTTGAGAAATTTGATTATAGTTATTTTTCGTAAGTCATTTCATATACTCGACTCAACCTCGACAATCTCAATCAAATTGACAAAATAGGATAGAATCGAATAAACTTTTTATTGTACATCAAAACAGTTTATAAACAACTTTATCCACGAACTTAGATCTATGGGAACAATGGCGGTCTTATCACTGTTGCCGCGGAGATGACTGAATCACGTGGAGTGGAGGAAAAATCTTTCAAAAGGACTCAGAATATAGGAGTAAGAATACCTAAATTGTTGCCGCATAGTTAAACATTTTGACTATGACACAGTTTATACTAGTAAAGTCGTCAACGTAATCTCTTGTAAATATGTATTCATTAAAAATAAAAATAAATAAAAAATTTATTCAAGTTATATGGTAAAACAGTAAATACATTTTTGCAAAAAACTGTGTCAAGTTCACTAGTGTCATTTGTCTGAACTAGGGCATCCTGTGCTTCAGGCGAGAGGAGGTGAAAACATTATGTGATAGTCACTGTAATTATTTATAATAAAACAAACATCTAATAGGTATGCAAATAAGGTGTCAATAGTTACCTAAAATCTTAGTATACTAACTTAGCGAAATGATTAACAATAAATACTACACCAAACAATCTTTAATTTAATGCAACTAACAACTTCTCTGTATCTTCATAGGACAAACTTTGAAGAGCTAGCTTGAGAGTTTTCTCGCATTTACCATAATTTAGGGAATAGATATTTGCTTTTGCATTTAGTCTGTCATAGAGTAGTGGTCCAAGGAAAACATAAAATTTGGCTATAAAAGCATGTTTTGTATGGGGTAATCAATGTCTTTTTGTCTTTTTATTTTTGTATGTTGAGGCACAAAAAAAAATGTGAGCCGTCACGGGACGCCTGGCAGATGTGAAACATCGACATTATTTTGTAAAAGTAATATGCAGAAAAGAACATATTGTGATAGGAACTAAATATGTAATGATAAAATAAAATATTACGATTTTTTGATGACTATTTGATGGTGTAATTACAAAACAAAAAAACATCGTATAGCGTGGCGACGCGTCGCCACGGCATGCGTCGCCACGCCAGAAATCGGTTTTACGTGCGGCTATAGATGTTTCACATCAAAAAAATCTTTCTTTCAATATTATATCCAACCTTCACCGAAAAACATAAATGTATTTAAATACAAATCCAAAACCGCCAATCACTTTGTGTAAATTCCGCAATATTCAAGAAAAGACAGGGGTGTGCAATCGTAATATCCGCGGGCCGCTTTACTGGCGCCGTGGGATCTCGTAAACTGCGGGAACTAATGAGGATTTACGGGGACGCTGAGACGTATGCCAGCCAGGGTGGCGCAACTGCGGGGTTTTGTGGCTGGTGAGAGATAAAGCTTTTTCTTAACCATCATCATTCTCCTGCCCTTATCCCAATTTATTTGGGGTCGGCGCAACATGTCTTTTTCTTCCATACTCCTCTATTAGTCGTCATATCTGTAGTCACCCCTTTTTTACCCATATCCTCTTTCACACAGTCCAACCATCGTTTCTTTGGCCTTCCCCTACTCTTATAGCCATCCACATCCATACACAAGACTTTCCTCACGACATTTTCTTCATTCCTCCGCATCACATGCCCATACCACGACAACCGATTTCCACACAACTTTTCAGTCAGCGGTGCCACTTTCAGACTTCCTCTTATATACTCATTCCTAATGCTATCCATGCGCGTAACACCACACATCGCTCTTAGCATTCTCATCTCAGATACATGCAATTGCTTTTCATTCATCTTTCATTCTGAACCATACAAGACAGCAGGTCTGACCATTGTTTTATAAATCTTCCCCTTAAGTTTTAGGGGAATGCGGGAGTCACAGATAGTCCCGGTGACCTGCCGCCATTTCATCCATCGAGTGTTAATTCTGTGCTTAAGCTTTTTCTTAACCATTTTGCAAAATTAGCATGTATTCTGTTGTACCTATTTGGTCATTAATTAATTATCAAAGACGCAAGGTCGTATAATTTCGACGGCACGCCTGCTTCGCTATGTGTCACGGGTTCGATTCCCCGCACAGAATAAATATGTATTTGTATGGTTTACAAATACGTTATGTAGTTCTTCTGGGTCTGGGTGTCTTGAGTATGAGAGTTTACGTGTTTGTGTACGCATCCACGATACAGAAGTACTTCTTACTGTGAGGCAAAGTATATAAAAAAAAAACATATACATATTTAAATTAGACCATCAAAAGGCACGTTGAATATTTTACCAGTAAATTGATTTTGTGTCTTTCTTTCCATATTCAGATCTATACTGCATTAAAAAGCCTGCCTTTTTTTTTGTTTTTTGGGTGGGCTGGGAAATCATCCAATGACTTCTCCCGCTCTGGGTGGAGTGGGAGGGCGTGTCAGACTCTTACTGACTAAAACCTACCCCTGTTCCTTCCCTGCCTGAGTGCCCCAGGGTGCGGAGCCTGTACCATTGGCATTAAGTTTCGCTCATTCTTGCTCTCTATAAAACATTTTAATATCGATATCCATATTTCATTTTCTAACAAAAATGCAGCTATGTTATACTAATTACTGATATTATAAAACCACATACATACATAGGGTAAATTTCACTCAGAAAAAACGTACTGTTCCCTAGGGAAAGTACAATTATTTTGGATGGACACATTAAGGAATATGCAAGTAATTCAAAACTTTTTTATTTTTTAAATATATATTGTATTGGACCATAGAAACAATGTGGTGCCCTTGTTTGATTTTTTAATTCATCACATATTTTACAAATTCATTATTTTATGTTGCATGTTTTTGATGCAAATAAACTCAAAACGTATCGTTCTCAATAATGCCGGTAGTGACGAAAAAATATATGTGTCAAAGTAACACTTAATTCGTAAAAAGTACT
The DNA here is from genome assembly GCA_951329385.1 of Polia nebulosa. NCBI lineage: Eukaryota > Metazoa > Arthropoda > Insecta > Lepidoptera > Noctuidae > Polia > Polia nebulosa. The sequence continues at coordinate 7,610,635 of OX589609.1, forward strand.
AAAAAAATAAGATGTCAACAAGTCGTATCATGGTAAGTGACGTCACAATACAGCACTGACATTCACGAACGTTTGAAGTGTAAGTAGTAGAAAATTGTAGGACTTAAATAATTTGTTTGAGCGACATGCAGTACTTGAATTTATTTTTTATGATGACCTTGTTTGATTTTTTTAATCATCACATATTTTAAAAATTCATTATTTTATGTTGCATGTTTTTGATGAAAAAAAACTCAAACGTATCGTTCTCAATAATGCCGGTAGTGACGAAAAAATATATGTGTCAAAGTAACACTTAATTCGTAAAAAGTACTAAAAAAATAAGATGTCAACAAGTCGTATCATGGTAAGTGACGTCACAGTACAGCTCTGACAGTACAGCTTGCTGTAGGACGCTAAATGGCGCTACGTGTCTCTCGCTCGAATAATTTTGCTCCCGTGCGAAGCCGAGACAGTTCGCTAGTTTACTATATATTTAGTTAAAGAGATACAATTAGTACGAACAGTGGAGACACTACATGGAAACAGCTTACTGGCCGTCAAATTTTTTTGTTACTTTCACAAAACTCAACCGCAGTCTACGCACCCCTGTCACATCAGTACAAAAGGTAAGTACTACTCATTGCTGCGACAGACATGCGACCCTCACACATTTTATATTGTACCTTCTACCTACCTACCTTTTATTGTGGGGTGACTAATGTCCTTTGTCTTTCAAAACAAAGCAAAGGAAAAACAGTAACGCTCATGTTTCTAAGGAAAAGTTATTTTTGGAAAATTGAAAGACTTGTGAAATACATAAAAATGGTCAAATGCGTCTCGAAACTTATCGTGTCGTTTTATTGGGGATGTAACTTTAAAGCCAAAGTTTAAAACGCATATCGCCTGAAACTAACTTACATAAAAACTCTAAGAAACATAACTAATGATTTTTTAAAATATTAATCAACTAATTCAATATAAAATTTACATCGTAAACTTCTAAAGTATAGTTACTTTTTAACCGACTTCCAAAAAGAGGAGGTTCTCAATTCGTCTGTATGTTTTTTTTTTTTTTTTTTTTTTATGCATGTTTCCCGATTTCTCCGTCAGTTGTGAACCAATTTTCAAAATTATTTTTTCATCTGAAAGAATATACTCCCGAGGTGGTCCCATATAAATTTTATCGAAATTGCTTCAGCACTTTTTGAGAAACTGAACAAAAACGGAAAATACGTGTACCTCGATGACGTTTTGGTGTTCTCCATATGTTTAAATTCTACGTTCCACTATATTGGGGTTTTTAGTTCTGGGGTATAACAACTAAAAAGTGAAAAATAAAAAACTTTTTTACAAATAAAACAACCTACTTAAAAAAAAATAGGTACTTACACTAAAAGTTTTTTATTTTTCACTTTTTAGTTGTTGTACCCCATTCTAAAACTAAATTAATAGTAAAGTTATGCCCGACATGATAGCCCCAATAACTTTAATTTCGGAAGTCGGTGTTTGTATTTTTACTTCTTCGTTATTTGACACCGACTCCACCCTCCCACCCGCTCAAACCGCGATCAAGGGTGGGAAGCGTGAGCAAGGTTGGGAATGGCGATCAAGGGTGGGAAGCGTGATCAAGGGTGGGAAGCGTGATCAAGCGTGGGAAGCGTGATCAAGGGTGGGAAGCGTGACCAAGGGTGGGAAACGTGACCAAGGGTGGGAAGCGTGACAAGGGTGGGAAGCGTGACAAGGGTGGGAAGCGTGACAAGGGTGGGAAGCGTGACAAGTGTGGGAAGCGTGACAAGGGTGGGAAGCGTGACAAGGGTGGGAAGCGTGACAAGGATGGGAAGCGTGAACAAGGGTGGGAAGCGTGATCAAGGTTGGGAAGCATGATCTAGGGTGGGAAGCGTGATAAAGGGTGGGAAGGGTGATCAAGGGTGGGAAGGGTGATCAAGGGTGGGAATGATGATCAATGGTGGGAATGGAGATCAAGGGTGGGAAGGATGATCAAGGGTGGGAAGGATGAGCAAGAGTGGGAAGGGTGGCCAAAGGTGAGCAAAGATGATCCCGCCTCTCCTTCACCTCACCTTTGTCCACCTTTGCTCACTTTGGCAACCTTTGCCCACCAACTTTTGCCCACCTGAGCAAGGGTGGGAAGGATGACTAAAGGTGGAAACGGTGCGCAAAGGTGGGCAGGGTGAGCAAAGGTGGCCAAAGGTGAGGTAAAGGTGAGGTAAAGATGAGGTGGAGTCATCTTTGCTCACCTTTGGCCACCCTTCCCACCCTATCTCATCCTTCCCACCCTATCTCATCTATCTCATCCTTCCCACCCTTGCTCGTCAATTGCTCGTCCTTCCTACCCTATCTCATCCTTCCCACCCTTGCTCGTCCTTCCCACCCTATCTCATTCTTTCCACCTGTTCATCCCTCCCACTCTTGCGCACCTTTCCCACCTTTGCTCATCCTTCGCAGCCTTGCTCACCTTTGCTCACTTTTGGCTTTTCACTCACCTTTGCTCACTTTTCACTTTTGGCCACCAGGTGAGCAAAGGTGGCCAAAGGTGGGCAAAGGCTGGTGGGCAAAGGTTGCCAAAGTGAGCAAAGGTGGCCAAAGGTGAGGTGAAGGTGAGGTGGGGTCATCTTTGCTCACCTTTGGCCACCCTTCCCACCCTATCTCCACCCTATCTCATCCTTCCCACCCTTGCTCATCCTTCCCGCCCTTGCTCATCCTTCCCGCCCTTGCTCATCCTTCCCGCCCTTGCTCATCCTTCCCGCCCTTGCTCATCCTTCCCACCCTTGCTCATCCTTCCCACCCTTGCTCATCCTTCCCGCCCTTGCTCATCCTTCCCGCCCTTGCTCATCCTTCCCGCCCTTGCTCATCCTTCCCGCCCTTGCTCATCCTTCCCGCCCTTGCTCATCCTTCCCACCCTTGCTCATCCTTCCCACCCTTGCTCATCCTTCCCACCCTTGCTCATCCTTCCCACCCTTGCTCATCCTTCCCACCCTTGCTCATCCTTCCCACCCTTGCTCATCCTTCCCGCCCTTGCTCATCCTTCCCACCCTTGCTCATCCTTCCCGCCCTTGCTCATCCTTCCCGCCCTTGCTCATCCTTCCCACCCTTGCTCATCCTTCCCACCCTTGCTCATCCTTCCCACCCTTGCTCATCCTTCCCGCCCTTGCTCATCCTTCCCGCCCTTGCTCATCCTTCCCACCCTTGCTCATCCTTCCCGCCCTTGCTCATCCTTCCCGCCCTTGCTCATCCTTCCCGCCCTTGCTCATCCTTCCCGCCCTTGCTCATCCTTCCCACCCTTGCTCATCCTTCCCACCCTTGCTCATCCTTCCCACCCTTGCTCATCCTTCCCGCCCTTGCTCATCCTTCCCGCCCTTGCTCATCCTTCCCGCCCTTGCTCATCCTTCCCACCCTTGCTCATCCTTCCCACCCTTGCTCATCCTTCCCACCCTTGCTCATCCTTCCCGCCCTTGCTCATCCTTCCCACCCTTGCTCATCCTTCCCACCCTTGCTCATCCTTCCCACCCTTGCTCATCCTTCCCACCCTTGCTCATCCTTCCCACCCTTGCTCATCCTTCCCACCCTTGCTCATCCTTCCCACCCTTGCTCATCCTTCCCACCCTTGCTCATCCTTCCCGCCCTTGCTCATCCTTCCCGCCCTTGCTCATCCTTCCCACCTTTGCTCATCCTTCGATCGAGTGCCCAGGGGCCCTCTCTACTGTTTCGTATTTATCTTCAACCCCTGGGCGGGTATCGGCCATGAAGCTTGGTTTCTTCGTTATTTGACACCGACTTCCGAAATTAAAGTTAATTTTGATTACTGTCATGGCTTTAGTAGCACTCACAAGATTAAGACGAACCATTGACGTAAGAATTATCAAAATTGGCCTACGCGTTTGGTCTCTATAGTGCTACAAAGGAACAAACATACATACATTCAAACATAGGCTGATAAACACATCCTCCCTTGCGTTGCGCAGTCGGTTAAAAATTACGCTTTAACAGAAAGCTAAAACTTAACAGTTTACTAATCATTCAACTTACAAACAAGCTTATTAAAAATGCTAATTAAAAATCGGAAGTCAATAAAGGAATGCGGTCAGCCAACAGAACTAGAATATTTTTTTATAACGAACCTAGTACTATGTATCATATCAGACTACACGTTGGCAAGTGAACTTGATCGAGCCCGCGTTACTAGTCGACCTTAGATCGGTCACGAGTGTGTAAGAGCGTTTGCGCACTACGGCCGATACTTATCCGTCAAAAAACAACCGACTTCCAAAAAAGGTACTTAGAGTACCCTAAAAATTAAAAAAATACTTTAATTTGGGAAGTCGGTGTTTGTATTTTATTTCTTCGTTATTTGACACCGACTTCCGAAGTTAAAGTTATTTTTTAATTTCTATGGTAGGTACTTTATGTACCTTTTTAGGAAGTCGGTTGTTTTTTTTTTTATAAAAAGTCTTTTTTTAACTTCTCATTGAAATGAGCGAAGTCAGACACGACACGACAATAGGCCGGTTTTTTATTTGAATTATCAAATATGTTTATTTGGACTTGCTAGGTATTTATCTATGGGTCTTTGTAACCTGAAAATAAATGATGTATTATTATTATTATTATCTGTTGGCACGGAAGTGCCCCCGCCAAGTCGAGCAAAACAAAGGCACGGCCGTATCATCCTTTTCTCAAAGCCATTCAGGTCTGAAAATGGCTCGATCCCTGATCATCAAAATTCTAAGGTACTTCTAGTTCTAGCAGACCCACAAGCTCTAAATTTTGATCACAGCTATTGTTTAGCCTGTAAAACAAGGAAAAACTCTGACATTCCGAATTTTTAGTCCCGTTTTCTAGATATACAATCTGTATAAGTAACCTTGTAATCATAAATGAATCCTATTTTCGATTTCACAACTTTTATAATGATAATATTAACGCGTCAGGCCCCGCGCGTCGACATAACAATACTCGTAGGTTTTTAATTGTGTCTGCTAATGAGGGACTTGGCACCGCTTACTGAAAAGTTGTGTGGAAATCGGTTGTAGTGGTATGAGCTTGTGATGCGGTGGAATGATGATGTGGATGGCTATAAGAGTAGAGGAAGGCCAAAGAAACGATGCTTAGACTGTGTGAAAGAGGATATTGGTAAAAAGGGGGTGACTACAGTGATGACGACTAATAGAGGAGTATGGAAGAAAAAGACATGTTGCGTTAACCCCAAATAAATTGGGATAAGGGTAGGAGAATGATGATGATGATGATGATGATCATGATATCAATTCAACTAATTTATCCTTTTAGGCGTCCAATACACGGTAGGTTGCTTATGCTTGTGCACAATGCGTGCCAAGTGTTTGCCATTTGGCTACAGAACTCCTTAAGGCGCAGTTACATATACGACTTTTAACGGTTTTAATTGAACATCAAGTCTAAACGAGTAGTCTTATTTCTTTGAAAAAAATATAATGTTACTCTAGACTATTTTCGTCGTAATTTGATCAGAGAATATTTGAAATTACATTTTTAAAACATTTTTTAATTAATTTGTAAAGTTATGTCTAACGTGGATAAAGAATTGAGAATCACGCAAAAACTGTAAAGCGTATTTTTATGAAACCTTCACCATTTTATAGGTCATTTAATTATTTATAATTTAGTCTCAGTTTTTTAGGTTAATACTTGTTTTTTTTATGTATAATAAATTAATAATGCGTCTAATTTCGGATAGCACTCCTTGATGGGCGAGTCCTATTACTGGGTGGACATACGACGCGTTACGTGAGCTCAGCGCAGACCACGCAAGCTAACCACTCAAGGTCGTTGGCAGCTAATAGCGCGTTAACAAATGATTGGAGTCATTTAATCAATCAATTTAGCCATAATTCATCTTCAGTTCGATTCCCTAATAAAGGCTGTCCACCTGCCTTCTGATTAAAAAGTTCGCTAAGGTACCAAATCAAGATGACAGCAATTTATTATTTTCTTTTGACCACATGAAAATTACGTATACGTAAAGGAGATATTCAACTTCACCTGCAGATTTGATAAAGAGGTTCTTGCTCCTTCTGCACCTGTTGTACTCGTTATCTTCTCTCACTAGTCTTTATTTTCTGACTAGGCGAAACCTGCATTTGTCATTATCATCATCTCTCTTTTATTTTCCTTTTTTAGAGTTCCGTACTCGGAGGGTCTGAACGGAGTCCGATTGTTGTCACTCACGTGTCTGTCTGTCTGATTATCCGTCTGTCATCTGTCACAAAATTTTGTTACGAAAAAATTTTTTTTTGGGACAGGCCCGCCACTCTATTCCCAAACCACTATAACTTCTGTAAGCCAGAACCAACAGTGGCGACCACCAGTAAAAACGCCGAGGCAATGAAGCTCGACGAGTCCCAGAGAAACGATTAAACTGTCTTGGGTCCCGCAACGAATTTAATCAGAAAAGACAGCGGAGGAGTAAGAAAAACATAATTTCCACTTGCTATTGCTATGTTGCTATGCTATGCATCATTCACACAATCCATATATCCAATTTTGTCTATTAATAACAAGCCATTCCCAACCACTTGTTCCTGATACCTAATTCAATAAAATATCCCGTCTTAGTTTGGACCTTTGGGTCCAAACTAAACGTTAAATCGTGCACTATATTCCATTTTGCGGTTTCGTTTACCATTGAGCGTAATTTTATAACAGATATGGTGCACATTTACATGGGGTATACCCCATAATGGTGCTTTAGGGATTTAAAACGACATTATGAAGGATTTTTGGGTAAAATTTTGAAGTTTTATGGTACTTTGTGGTGGCGGCAAGGTGCATTGTAAGGTGAAAGATTATGTTTAAGTGTCTTCAGGATTTTGTGAGGTGATTTGAGTTTAATTGAGTGGAGAATATCTCTGTAATTCTGCTCTGAACTGCACAAATCTTCTGAACTGTGTAAAAACTGCGTGAACTTAACTAACTAAAACACAACTCATTTTATTCCAGATCCCATTTAATTTCCATACTAACAGTTAAAAAAAAAACCAGCCAGATGCGTGTCGGACTTTCCACATTTAGGGTTCCGTACCGTATGAGGGAAATCAATATTTTGGTATTTGTTAGTAATAATATAAGAATGACACTAAAAAGTAGTAAGGTAGGAACCAAAATATCTTTAGCAATGTCTCAAACAAAAAGTAAGCTAAAATTAGACAAGCCCCACAAGCTGGTCGATGTGGCGGAACTTGGGGAAAGCCTATGTCCAGTAGAGGCCGTATTTTGGCTGAAATTATAGTCCAGAAGACATGACCACCTACTAAAGACAAGGTTTGACATTCTCATAAACTTTTAATTGTGTTGTTACCCTATAGTGTCCCACTGCTGGGCAAAGGCCTGCCTCAGATCTTTCCAGACACTTTTCTTATCACCACTAAATAAACCTACTTGAATACTTATTAAAAAAAAAACCGGCCAAGTGCGTGTCGGACTTCGCACATTTAGGGTTCCGTACCAAATGTATTTTTGAATATTTGTGTGGCTTTGGGTCAACAAGATGCTCATACTGTGAAAATTTGAAGACTGTAGCTCCAACCGTTTGGCTGTAAAACCTGTGTGACAGGTGACGGACAGACGGACACGTGAGTGACAGCAATAGGGCTCCGTTTGGACCTTTCGGGTACGGAACCCTAAAAAAAAACCAAAAATATCATAAATAAAATTACCATACTTAACCTAACTTACACTAATAAGTTTCGCAAGTTAAGTGGCAAGTTACTTCGCCGTAACTCTTTCGGCTAAGTTAAATAACTTGGCGTCAAGTTGTAGTTAAGTAACTCTTAATTGCGAGACCGTAGCTTTATTATAGCGGAATGTTCTGCATAATTTTAATACACTGTTAACTTATTTTAAAATTTAGTGTTGGGTAAAAATGGAAGGGTTTTTGGTCCTTAGATACGCCACTTTTGAATTGGATATTGGATAAATAGAAAAAATAAGTCGGTTGTTTATTACCCTTGCATTTTTATCCCCCACTAAATTTTAAAATAAGTTAACACTGCATTAAAATTATGTAGAGCATTCTAAATAAAAAGCACTAAAATATAATAACGAAGAAACTAAATCAGAAATACCAACTTCGGAAATTTAGGTTATTTTGCACAGTTTGCAAAAAGTGCTTTCAGTTTATCTGAATAAGAACGTCAAAGATGGTCACGGAGGACTGACTACTTAACAAATTATTTAACATTCATTGGCGTCTGTTATTCATGGATAGATAAACACACACACACAGACCGCGCACATTAATAATTATTATATTGTTATGTTAGCCATGTTACTGGTGAAAACAGATTTTTGATATACCCTTATGGAATCACTGGTTCCCAAGTCACAGGCTATAAACTTAGTTTGGGTTACGTGGTATCATATTACTGTACTTGTAATCTTTGTTAACAAATGATTGGAAATAAACATTATTATCTCGTATATTAATTTTAACACACATTATTTAAAATTTTAAATATTTTTAAAAGAAAACATAAAAAATTTAAAAATATAAAAAATAGTAGTCCGCCGGTATCGGGAGCAGGGTCCAAGCTACCAATGGTTAGGACTCCAGAGACAGGAACCTCCTCACAATATCAAGGAGTACTGCCTTCCGTATCAGACCCTTGATCCAACCGCGCAACGACGGCTTCGACAGGTGGTCGTCGTGGCTTTTTGCCATCAGGATATTGGCGGTAACGACTATCGGCACGATGACAGGCGAGTCCACATTCCACTTATCGACAACCTCGAGTGCTAAATCAAGATATTTGATTTGTTTCTCTTTCTCAGCTTTCACGAGGTTCTCGTCATGTGGGATGGTGACATCGATTATCAATTATTAATACACACACACTATATTGTACCTATACCAAACCAGTTACACAACTCTTATACATTAACTTAAATCAGCTTCATGGCAAAAATCGTGATGCAATTACGTTCCTAAACAAACACAAACAGCTCTAATCTTATTAAAAATCCCGCTTCACCATAACCATTCGGAAATAAGACCTCCCTATAGTACAATATGCCTTCGAACATTATTCATCCAGGCCCTTAACCTAGGCCATGTTGAAGCGTGGCCTAACGGGGTATATCAGTCACAATTTAAACAAAATACGCATTGGGACGATTTGATCCGGCCGTACGACTTCGTTACTCAGCTGTAGCGTTGGCAAATCAATCGGGGAAACGGAAATATAGGAATATAATATTTAAATATATTTACCCGATTATAAATTATAGCCTATGTGTTATTCTAGCTAGACTGCAATCTATCTCTGTGAAAAATTTCATCCCGATCCATTCAAACTTACACTTTATTATATTAGTGGGATGAAAGTTATGTGGAACTGAAAATTTAGTTACGACCATTACGATATAAAGTCAATTTTTAGGGTTCCGTACCCAAAAGGTCCAGACGGAGCCCTATTGTTGTCACTCATGTGTTCGTCTGTCTGTCTGTCCATCTGTCTTCTGCCACAAAATTTTGTTACGAAGAATTTTATGAACTTGAAATTTGAAGATAATGTTTATTATTACGTATAATTTACTAACAAATACCAATACATGGTACGGAACCCTTAATGTGTGAAATCCGACAGGTACCTGGCCAGTTTTTTTATCTGCTGCCATACTTTTAACAGAAATATTCTATTCTTAGTTCAACACTTTGTGAAATTTTGGTTTGATAGGTAGGTACTGATGTTTAGTTCTCTGCTGTAACATTTCACAGGATCAGTCGTTTTTATTTCGGAAAGTTCTGACGTCTCATACAGTACAGATGCTTGAGACTGCTTGACAATGAAAATAATGAGTTATATTAGACCGGGTTTTTGCCAGAGCTTTCTCGAGTGAAGTTCAGTGACTGTTTAAATTGTTCGCAAATTGGATAGTTGTGATGTAAAATTGGTAGTTTTGTGTCTCAAGTGTCTACGCAACTAGACAGTATATTGCCTAGGGGTTGAGGATAAATTTGAAAGAGTTACCTCGCCCCTGGGCATTCAGGGCAGGGAGGAACAGGGGTGGGTTTTAGTCAGTAAGAGTCTGACACGCCCTCCCACTCCACCCAGAGCGGGAGAAGTCATTGGATGATTTCCCATCCCAAAAAAAAAATGAAACGGGCGCAATCTCGATAAAATCAAGCTGAGAATTTTATTGTACTATTGACTATTTCAGCGAAGCTTGCCGAGAAGGCTGACTCAATACATTTGCTGCCAAACACGTACAGCAAAAAAAATGTTACATCCGCATTCTAATAAAACAAAAAATGACTGTATTCTGTATCTAAAAACTAAATACTTTCTAAACTTGACACTGGCTAAATTTACAAACCGTGTGAAGCCAAAAATAAAATAAAAAGATTAGACCGAAATTCTGCCACATCATTCGAGCATTATCTGACTTCCGTCTTATGAAACTGTTTAGTAAAAATTAAGCTTTAATTACTAATCCTCAAAACTAAATCACCAGCTCCTCACAAAATTAATTTGCGAACCTTATGCACCCAGATAGAAAGTAATAAGTCGGTAAAAATGTGCATACAATGGGTGCATTTGAAATGCAAAGTGCTGGCGCATTCAGGGGTCGAGCCTGCCCATCACTGGCTCGCCATTATGTATCGCACTTGCTTGAATATCTTGAGCTGGATTGTAGGTATAGGAAGGTTTTTATAGCGGGGAAGCGTTAATTTTTGAAGTTATACTTCTTTTGGCGCGTTAGGGAAAAATGATGAGAATAAATTTTTACAATGCGCGCGAATACCATCACAAAAAACCGACAGCCTGAAGTTAGCTATAGGCTGTGGTTCATCAAGAATGATTGTTTTCATTTTGTCAACTTTGTGACAGTGGTTTTTTATCTTGGTACGCCAAAGAAGTATGATTCTTACGTGCGTACATAAGTACATACACACTTTTTTTTTTGGTGTTTAAGACCTCCTTATTACTTCATTAGTTATGTCAAAATCCTACTTAATTCTATCCTATTAATATTTTAAATGGGATAGTTTGAATGGACCGACGTTTGTTACTCAAATACGCCAGAACGGCTACACGGATCTGTATGAAATTTGGCACAGAGTTAGATTATAGTCTGAAGTAGCACATAGGCTATAATTTTAAAATGGGGGAAGTACTAATTCGACGCAGGCAAAGCCCCTTGCAGAAGCTAGAACATATATTCGAAGGTATCACCGTAATCAATGGTGCTTGAAAGGACCATACAATTAATTTAGGTACCTAATGTTCTAACATATTAAAGTATTTATTTACTAAGTGTGTACAGTTATTTTATTATAAATATATACAAACTTATAAAATACTTAACTAACTGTAATAAAAACTAAAACTCCTAAATAAATAAAACTTACAATCTGTGTGTGTGCGTCAAAAAATTCCTCCGCATCGCTGTCTACTGGAAGTGTGCCCAAAAGACTGGCGGCATTGCCACGTTGTATGGCAATGCTTAACCTCTGGCCGAGGTAAAAGCCAGCCCTTGGATCACGCGAAGTGTCAACAACATAGATCTTTGAATACTAAATGAGCACTTGGACCCCACGGCCCAAGGGTTTCAACCACAAACGGCACGAAAATGTAGCAAAGTTGGAACATTTTTTTTTTTTTTAATTTACAGACTAATTACATAATTAAATAATATACATAGAAAAAAAAGGAAACGAAAAAAAAAGAAAAAAAAAAAGAAAAGAGATTAAGGCGCAAAAATCCAAATCTTGCAATCAACAGCGGGAAATCTATAATGGCAGTGTGGTTTTCTACATAGGTGCATATTTACAGATAAATACAAACTATTAAAATACAAAGTAAAAAAATATTAACTTACTAAAAATAAATAGAATATGTACAAGGGGCATAAAAACCCAAGGTGTTTAAAACTCTTTGGGCAACGAAAAATCGCTGTTAATTTGAAAAGTGCCCAGAACACTGAGCACGTTGAATGGATTGGCTGATTGTTTAGGTTAAAAAATTTATATGTACACGACTATACAGGGTGTAACGGAAAGGTGTGCTCATATTTTAAGAACCGGTTCTGCTCTTGGAAATGAACAACTTTCCCTAATAAAAATAGAAAAATCCCAAAAAAATAATTGTACTTTCCATACAAAGTTATCATCAGCAGGTAAAAAAAAATGAGAATTTCCTCAGGTTTACTTGAAGAAAGTTGTTCATATCGATGGGCAGATACAGTTCCTTTAAATATGACCACACCTTTCTGTTATATCTGTATACATAATGATATACATGATGAAAGAACGCTATCTTTCCATTTCATCCTAGTTGTATGTATTATTATAAAGCATATCTATATTAGTATCTATTATAAATATAATATTATTTAGTAAGTAAGAGGAGCTCGTGGCTAAAGTAATAACAACCGCACGGGTCAATTCATCAGGTTAAGCTACGCTTGCCGGGGTTGGTCCATGGATGGGTGACCATCTTTACATACCGAGACTCCTCCATGCCTCGGCAAGCACGTTAAGCCGTTGGTCCCGGCTGTCAATCGTGGATCTTTGACAGTCGTTACGGGTCGTCAGAAGCCCGAAAGTCTGACATCCAGTCTTACCAAGGGGTATCGTATTACCCAGTAACTGGGTTGTGGAGGTCAGATAGGCAGTCACTCCATGTAAAATACTGGTATGCAGCTGCATCCGGTTAGAATGGAAGCCGACCCCAAGATAGTTGGGAAAAGGCTAGGCAGATGATGATGATTATTTAGTAAGTATTATCTTTGAATTGTTTGTTTCCTAGGACTATTACAGACTGTGTCTATTTCTCTTTTTTTTTCATCTCTCCTTTCCATGATGGTAGGCAGTAACTACAGAACGCCACCTGGTAAAATCCTTACATACTTCCTTATCACTTTCTTTATAAGCTACTAAAGACTTTTCTCCCGACCTACCTGAATAATTCGAGAAAATACATGTCATGCACAATCCTCCACTTTGTCTTAAACCAACAGAGGACCAAAACGAAACCAATAAGCAACTTCTGAATATTCATATACCTGTTAATCCTTAAAACGCCAATAATACAAGGAAGTACCAACCGCAGGAATATTGCAACTCCAAGAAAAAAAAATGCAAGAATCCATTGTTTATCTTCATGCATATGTAAACGTCGAAACCTGTCTCGAAGAGAAGAGAAAAAAAAATAATCGGCATTAATAATACTTTTGACGTATTGTGTGACAGTTTGAAAGTTGTAACGTTCCCAATCTGCATGTAAAGTGGGCTCATAATGGTGATTTACATTTGTTCAGAAAACTTCTTTGTGGTGTCTCTGAGTCAGACGGTTGGTGTGAAAACGCCGGTCGACGCCCTAAACAAAGCCGTTAGTCGGGTAATGTTGGAGGATTAGACGCTGTGGAGGAAATGAGTTAAATAGTATTTTAGAGTAGAATTTTTAATTAGGTTTGGTTATAGGGGAGATAATATACCGTAAAATAAATACCAAAATTGTGCATAATCACTTATTAAAAAAAATCGCTAAATATGCTGTCGTTAAAATACAAAAATTCTCCAAAGTCCTTCTAGCGCTAAAACAAAAATATTCTCTAAAGTCTTTACGTCGCTGAAATACACAAAGACGCTATAAAACTAGCCTCCGGCGTCTGAAAAGATATATCGACGCGTAATAAATTAAACGCAAGTCAATAGGTTGTTGAAAGTAATTTCAATCAATCGCAGCAGTTTACGACCATTTGACAATTTGTACCCCGTTGAGGGTTTCATTTCAAAAAACTCGTTCTTAGTAGATACCTGCTCTTCACAAAGAACACACCCTCCAAATTTCATATCTCTAGGACCAGCGGTTTAGGCTGTGTGTTGATATTTCAGTCAGTCAGTCAGGACTTTGAATTTTATATATACAGACAGACAGATGACAGAAATATCCTATAAATGGAGACTTAAATTGAGATGAACCAAACTTCAAAATTCGTCCACCAGCCTTTAGTCTCTACTGACTGAGTTGGCAAATTTTAATCCCAGCCACGTTGTACTTAAAATTATATTTTAACGTCAAAAAGTTTTGAACCAACAATACCTTGGCAAAGTGTGCCTTATCTGGGAATAAAACCCAAGACCTCATTCAGAAGCAAAAAAAAAAATAATACTTAAAAATAATGTACTCGTAGGTAGTCCAATTCCTCTCATTACAACCGATACTAGTGACAACTACACCATCCGCACCGCGAGGCCATCTCCCCGCGGAACTAAACCACTTCTTTCAGCCAGCTAACGACTCTCAACACCACAAGTTACACAATGACAAATATTGCGAGACAACTTACGTCCACTGCCATTCTTCAAGTGTTACTTTACAAGTGTCTGTGTATTTAAAAATAACAATCACTATTTACCTATATTGGCAGGTGAAATATTTGGTGGTAGAGAGAGAAATTAGGAGAAATTTTCTCGGCTAGTGTTGCTATTTTCTTGATACTTTGTTGCGCAAATTATATTACTTGCAAACCGTATATTTTTTGGGGATACATAATGTAAATTAATGTAGTTGATATAGTAAAATCATGATATTTTCTGAGCATTTGTACTTGACATTTCTCTTCGATTATTAAAAATCGAAGAAAATGGAAATAAAAAGTTTTTTTTTTAAATCATAACAATCGGTACTTCGGTACACATCTACTTTAACTTTGTTTGATATACTATACAAACTTAATATATTTATAGATAAATACAAAATAATAAAATACAAAGTATACACAAGCTAATAAAAATACATTAAATATGTACAAGCGGCATAAAAAGGCGCGTCATTGGGTATCGAAAAATTCATCCACATCGCTGTCGATGGGAAAAGTTCCCAAAACACTAGCAGCATTGCCACGTTGAATGGCAATGTTGATTCTTCGGCCAGAAGAAAGGCCAGCCCTCTGGTCACGTGAAGAGTCGACTACCTGGTTGCTGATGACACGAAAAACTCAATGAGCACTCGGCCCCCACGGCCTTAGTGTTTTAACCCCAAACAGCTCAAACATACGAGTATATGTCCCAATAAGGTTAAGAATATTTGCGCCCTTTGAGGTTTTCTGCACCTGCAGCAGCCATAGCCTGCCGTGCTCAGAAAATGTTGTTATACTATGATGCACTCTGACAATCGCATTGTAATGAAAAATCTGCAGCTCAAAGTAACTGCTGACCGATCTTAACAACTCAAATGGCCCAAATTCTAATACGGAAGTGACAGTTCTACAAAACGAAGACTTGTTAAAAACAAAGTAACACATCCATTAAA
Source organism: Polia nebulosa (assembly GCA_951329385.1). NCBI lineage: Eukaryota > Metazoa > Arthropoda > Insecta > Lepidoptera > Noctuidae > Polia > Polia nebulosa. Next base: position 7,625,928 of record OX589609.1, read on the forward strand.
ATATATGTTTACACATTTTTATAGTTCACGATGTAAAACCACATAGTTAAGAAAACAACTATTGACATAGAAGTACAACTGATGGCGTCAACTCTTGGAAAAGACGTATTTATAGAAACACCTGCGAAATAAATGCCGTAGATTTATTATTTTATTCTAGAAAACAAGGACAATATAAATTAGAGTGGATGTTCATATAAGATGCACAGATGCCTGTCCATCCGAAGACATTGTCTATCTACGACTGACGATATTTTAACAAACTAAGCGATCTTTTCAATAAATTATATTGTAAGCGCACGCGCATCGGTGCAGAGGAAGTACATAAAGTTGTAGAAAGGACACTGAAAACTTATGGCATGTAGAACCTGGAAATAGGCGCTATAATATATCCAAACTATAAAGGTTCCTTGTGAGGAATGCGGAACCCTAAAAATGGTCTGATTGTATAGACACAATCTGAAAAAACATTTGAAGCCTATCCTTTACAAGCAAAGGGACGATAGCTAAACACTGGCTATTAAATATATACTGAAATAAATGGGTTTACTGTCACTTGTTGTTTAGGTGATAAACTTCATAGTTACGTAAATAATATTGAACCCTGAATAATACATCCGTCAGATAAATTATAAAAGAGAAGGTCAGTTGATGTAATAATATGTTTAATCTCAATTACTGGTACTAGTATTTTTATTTGTAAACATGAAATTAAAGTAAAATTAACATCGACATCATCTTTACACATAATTTTCATAGCATCTGATCGTCTGCCTCATAATTGATGATAATACAAACATCCTATCTTATTAAACCCATTGATCATAAAAGTAATCTACAATTTTTATATTTTCATCATTAACCTCTACATAAATTATACGCATATAAAAATAATCATAATAACATAGCTCCTAACATGCCTTTACAAATAAAACATTCTTCAACAACACAGAAAAAGTTGGCATCATCTCTATACCGATCCACCTGTCTCACCGGTCAATCGCACAGTGCAGTCGATGCAAATGGGTGCGCCTGCGCATTGTTACCGCCGATCACTAACGACGATGTCCGAACGCGGTCATTACGCTTGACATGACCGGATCACGGTCGTGAGAATATATACGCAGGTTGTTACGTAATTTATTGTATACTCCTTTAGTTTCAAGAAGTATGTCCATGTTATTGGCACCTGTTTGTGCCTCTTTGTTCCCGAGGTCAGGATTAACGGTTTGTTTTAGTGAGTATTGTAATGAGGTTGGACCGATATGGTAGGGAAATGGTGTGCCTATTGAAGACAAGAGAAAAGATCAAATGGAAAAGGAGAGAGAAGGCCAAGACACATTTTGAGTTGTATAGACCTACAGCTGTAACTTATTTGACTGTTAAAGTTAATCGAATGAGATTATTGAAATCGCCGGAGATTATAAAAAAATATATCTCAACTTGAAAGCTACTAATGATTCGACGTGATCATTTAAAGGAATATTTAAAACCTGCATATATAAAAATATTAACTGGTAAAAAATAAACAATGAAGGCCCCAACTGTATAGAAGAGGCTAACAGTATAAAACATGAAAACAACAATGTGTCTATGGAAGAAACTCATAAACAACACAAACATCATAGAATCATTCCAAAACAAACCAAAATCGAAGTGTCACACCAATTCATTCTAGATCTAGCCTTCAAATATAACGAAACAGCCGGCTTGCGTACAAAAACTGTCCTCTTAACAAAAATCGAACGACGGGCATTGCAGCCTCGCAAGGAATCTGACGGGGGCCAAAAACTCAGAATGTAACAATGGATGGATAGTATCTGACCATTTTGTTATTTGTATGTCCGATGAGAAGTTTGTCCTCAGTGTTAGTGACCGTAAAAACGTTTAATTGTCGATTTGTTAAGATTGGGTGTCTGATTCGAAAGCTTGGCTGGATGTGAGTCATATAAGTGCTAATGTAAGTATTGGAGTTAATGTTTATGTTGGGACTGTTGAGTTAGATCTATTTTCTTTAATGACCTATAACTTTTTGTGGAATTCCACAGCAGCATTACCCAGAAAAACAGCTTTCGCTACATCACCCTGTTCAATACTGATTCTGTTCACATTTGGATAAAAAATCAATTGCTAGTAGAAATCTATCAGCCTGGGCTACTTCATCATCAAAGTTAATTATAGGTATATTGTGAGCATCAGGCAATACCTCGTCAGCCTTTGTATCTTCCTTTTTCAAAAAACAACAAACTTTAAATCAAACCACAAATAGAATGACAGCTTTGGTTTTTTTTTAATCCTTGTCTTGTAACCGATCATTCCCATTTTCCTTCAAACGTATCAAAGATCTTAGTTTTTGCTCCAACCATCATTATACCTGGGACCAGACATATCTAGAGCTCAACACAGGAAAATTCTATATTAGAAAATGAAAAAAACTATATCACAACTTTTCAAACCAGAATGTAACAAGGACATGAAATTAAAATCTTTACAGAAAGAGATAAGACCATTCTTGATGTTGACAAAAAAGGCTGTATACCTAGTGTCCTATTCTCAACGCATTTCCAAGTATAATTGCAAAAAAAAAAACTATACGTAGAAACCAATCAATTCGACGACAACGGAATAAGGTTTATTATTTTTTTCTTTTCGATAATAAGCACTGTCATGAAGGAGCGAATTAACTACTGCATTTTGCTGTCAATCTGAACCTTATATTTTCAATCCTAAGATTGATTTTTGAAAATCTAGTTGCACTTTATAACTTTGTAATATAGGAGGCTTAAAGTATTTTATCCGGTAATTATCCAGGGGATAATTCCTTCGGTTACGGTGACAATTTTCTCCGATTGCCCGCTATTGGAACTGGTTATGTGATTGTTATTGATTTTATATTGCAACAAATGTATGTGAGAGCTGATTAAGATCATAATCTTAATCGATTTAATATTAATAGTCTAGATCCGCGTGTTGATCTGTAGCATTTATAATATAGAAACATTAATTAGTTTTTCTCTTTGATGAGTAACTTGATAAATATATAATACTTTGTAGCGTCGTCTTCATCCACACTTTTGGTCACTTTAAGAATCTTTCAAGGAATATCAACTCCATGCTACCCCATACGTTTATCGTACATCTTTTTTTCTTTCTTTTGATAGGTATGTGCAGCTTTTATTTGGTACGTCTCACATTCCGAAGATTTTGGTGTTTTTAGCAAACTCGTCGTGAGTGAACTTTACTTGGCCAAATCCATAGTGAACTCTTCCAGACTAATCTGGAATGTCTGACTTTGGCTCTATTAAAAAACTGGCCAAGAGCGAGTCGGACTCGCGCGCAAAGGGTTCCGAACAAATCATATTTTTTTCAGGTCTTTTTTAAACTGCCTCCACCTTAGGTTTTCCTGTAATCTGTAAGTAAACTACTTTCTGTATTTTTTTCAAAATTTTAGGCCCAGTAGTTCATCTATTTTCCTAAATGACTTCAAAATTATATATTTAAAAAAAAATGAAAAAAAAAAAATATTTGAGACCCTCATTTTCGAGACTCATATTCGAGACCAGACATTTGATATGTCGACACAGTTTGACAAACTTTAATGTTTAATTTGCCGATTTTCACCCCAAAAGTGACCCCCATATTCCAAATTGATTTATTTAAGGTACACGTCCGTGTTTGGGTCACAGATATTCATGTGTGTATGAAAATTTCAACTCTATCGGTCCAGCAGATTCGGAGCAAATTGGCTGTGACAGACGGATAGACAGATAGACACACGAGTGATTCTATAAGGGTTCCTTTTTTTTATTCGGACTTTCGGAACCCTAAAAAGAAACAAAACACTGAAAAGAACGATACTAGAACTATCTCCCTATAATCCGCTGTACAGACACCAAAAAAATTATTGAACAAAACAATGTAACTCATATACAATCAAGTCATAATAACCATATCGTGAGAAATTAATATAATTATTGGTCCTTATGGCCGCAGCGGCCACATAAGGGAGATCAATGGGTGTGAGAAAGAGAGGATCGACTATTTCCTACAGAAAAAAGAGAGAAGGAAATATTAACGTGTTATTACGGTCAGCAAATTGGCTCGTTTATGTAAAATTCTTCCCGCTGCGCATCTGCTGAATATATTTCAAAATTATTGTGTTTTCTTTTAAATTAACTTTTATGTCATATTTGAAAATTTTGATAGTCGATTCTTATACAATATTTCTGATTTGACCCTCATTGGTTGGTTCATTGGTTGGTCCAATGACTAATTAAATGATAATAATTATATGCTTTATAGGCAATGTAGCTTAAAAATAAAATTAGATACGTTTGAAATGTTTTATTCCAAAGTGGTCTCAATAATTCAAGTCGTGGACTTTAATTACTTTATTGCCAACGAACTTTAATATTCCATTGCTTCACATTAATTCTTATCTTCATATTTATCTATAATTTCCTGTTGTCTAGTATCTGTGAATGGCCGTTCCTCGCCTCTCTTTCAGCACTCGCCTCAACCTATACTTAGAATGGGTCAATTTTATCTGCTCAGTTATTTACTAGTTTGATGCTTTCTGTATATTGCCACAATCTACAATTAGATCTGTCCACTACGTTGTTTGTTCTTCTGGGACCTCGGTGGATGCTTTACCAACACTTTAATTTTGCCCAGATTAACAGCTTTATTTATAAAACTGGCCAGTTTAAATTCAAATGTATATAGAACAAAACCTCCTTTAAATGATTAGCCAGCACTTTGCCGAGTTTTCCCGGGTAGAAAATGTTGAAATAGGAACTTGGTAATGAGTGCTTAAACTATTTTTTTTTATAAATAGCGCCCTTAACGCTAAACCAATATGTCCTTCATCCACTTTCAAAAATATACTATCTTAGACCTGGTTCTTAATATGTAATTGTACCCCCATTACCAAAGCAATTACGTCTCCTAACAAAGGCCTGCCTATGGTTCAACGACAATTTATGGAACTATAACCAGTTCTTTAATAACCATAGTGCTAAAGAACCATAGATAATATTTTATGGGCCAATATAATGGCACTACATAAATAGTATCTATGGGAGTTGCAAAACGGCATGTTTGATTTTGTTATGTTTGATTACAATAATTCTTCACGGTTTATTCAAGTTTTTTAAAGAGGTTTGGGAAAGATGTCATTTGGAAAGTTTTGAATTAGAATTTGGATTTTTATAAGAGTAGAGGAAGATTAAAGAAACAATGATTTTGATAAATTATGAATATGATTTTGTGAAAGATGACATGGTTGTTTTTTGAGGGTGGTATGTCTCTGGGTGGAGCGGGAAGTGTCAGACTCTTACTGACTAAAACCCACACCTGATCCTTCAGTTGTTCTTTACGTTCAAGGGTGACTCTTTCTAATAATCCCGCGACCAAAATGACAGGACTTTAGCTGGGTCCTGGGCGTCAACTCCGAAGTGTTTTTACGAAGTATCGGCCAAAATGTTCGGACATATTTGTGTGAAGTGTTAAAGTGAATGTGCCATAACTAAAATTGTAGCTCTTCTCTGAGAGCTTCTTCATTCAAAAACATATGTATGCCATTTCGCTACAAGTTTAGGTATGGCACATTCACTTTAACACTTCAAACAAATATGTTCGAACATTTGGCCGATACTTCGTAGTAAACCCCAGATATGTTCTTTTGTCTGTACCGTTCCTCCGTATCGTAACAGCATCGCGATCCAAGAAACGCTAGTGTGGACGCCCATTCAGTACTATACCACCGTACCGTACAGTACCGAACGGGCGTCCATTACCCAGGGGTTGAGGATAAAGTTGAAAGAGTTACCTCGCCCCTGGGCATTCAGGGCAGGGAAGGAACAGGGGTGGGTTTTAGTGAGTAAGAGTCTGACACGCCCTCCCGCTCCACCCTAGAGCGGGAGATGTCATTGGATGACTTCCCAACCAACAAAAAAAAAAATAGTAGGCAAAAGTGTCAGAAACGACCGTTTTTGGTACTTTTGCCTACTACTTTGGATACGAAACATTCTGAGACCTGTTTTAACAACGTAAAAATACTTTATCCTCTTTGTAACAAAGTGACGTTGGATTCTTTAATATTTATTTTCTATGCTATGCTACGATTTTTTATTCAATGAGGGCGCCACTTGGCCGGTAGTAGGGCCTTTAGGAAGTGACTATTCAGCTGACGGCAAATAGAGATATACAGGATGTAACGGAAAGGTTTGGACATATTTTAAGAACTGCTTCTGCCCATCGATATGAACAACTTCTTCAAGAAAACCTGAGGAAATCCTCAAAAAATTTTTTAACGTCCTATACAAATATTGATCAGCCGATGACAACTTTGAATTGAAAATTTGAAAGTCAAATTTTTTTTTTTTAATTTTCTGTTTTCTCTTAGAAAAAGTTGTTAATTTCCATGGGCAGAACCGGTTCTTCAAATATGACCACACCTTTCCGTTACACCATGTATACAGATTGCCACCGCTTCTGCCCATGTATATGAACAAACTTCATCAAGAAAGTCCCATGCCAATTTTGGTCAGCTGATGATAACTTAGTACGGAAAGTTCATTTTTTTTAGCTGGATGATAATCACAAAAAAATCATGACATTCCTTCTCGGTAAAAAATGCTTATTTTTAGGCTTCAATAAATACATATAACAACATCGGTCAGAAAACAAATTGGTTCATTGGAAATTACTTAAGTAGTACACATTGAGGTTCAGATGTCCGATGGATTGATCTAGACTACGAGGTCAAAAATAACAGTGCAAAAAATTTCCAATAAAAATATGACACTTTAAATCATATAAGCCTTACTTTACTGCACATAAACTTAAACTGCAAAATGCATAAAAACAATAATTTATTTCGCAAAAAAATTGCTCCCGCGCACTCAAAAACGTCCGCTGCAAAAGACGAATGGCATCACCTGTGCCAGTGTTACGGTAAATCAAAATGGTGGGTGTTGCATCTCTGTCTCGCAGGAGCGAGGGATGTATGTCTATCTCGCTCACGTATTTGATTATACCGCGATCGAATGCGTTCGAGATTATGAGTGCTACCCGCATTAATACTATTTGATTTATGTTTGCCTTACTGATCGACGTAATTTAGTGCAATTTTTATCCAATAGTTCTGCTGATGAGTTGGCTTCTTTGTTAGACAATATATTATTATGGAAGAGTAAATTGGAATTTGTGTTAGTAATTTTTCTGCTACTGACTTATCTACGTTATTTATGTAACCTAACTTATCATAACATAATCAGTAAATAATATTCCCACTGCTGGAACACGGGCCATCTCTCTATATCTACACACTCTCTAGTGTGGGCCGTAATCCACCACGCGGCTCATGCGGGTTGGTAGATGTCACATGTCTTCGATATTTGTCTTCGATGTTTTGGCTCTAGGACATGCCGGTTTCCTCACGATGTTGTCAATTACCATTTTGAGTATAAAATACAGTACCTACACTAAGTACCTAAAACGCCTGCCTGGATTCAAGCACTTCAACCAATAAATTTTAAGTTGCTGCCGTTACCACAGGGCTACCACTGCTCTCTCAGGTTTTTAGAGATACCTCTTCCGAGATAAAAGAAGTACCTACGTTCTCTTGGGATAATTTCCAACATTCTCGTGCGAAGCCGCTGACAGAAGCTAGTGTACCTGGATAAAAATTAACACTTGAAAGAACAGAGATAGATTGAGACATTAAAATAGCAAAGATTAACAGCAGCTAAAACTACATATCGCGTGTTCTCTAATGATTTTAATTTCCCCCCTAAGAAAACAGCAAAATTGCTGTCATTCACTCACATTTCAATTCATATCTTAACGTCCATCCAAATAGCTCACAGAACAATAAAAAAATAAACTGACAAGTTACAAACTCATTTAATACAACGATAAAATAATTTTATGTACTCCAAAGCACGCAGAATATAGCAGCTGACAAATAACATGTTTTTAACCGATCACATAGGAAAAGTAATGATTCATTTATATTTTAATGTCTTTAGACGACAACACAATACATATGTCAGTCGCTATTACGTATTGTAATGAAAACCGCGCAGACGCAGACGTGCCTTCGCTCCCCAACAAGAACAAACATTATAAATTCAAATGAAACTTGAAGTTATTCAAAAATTTAAGATTAACTCCGCAATTAAAAGACAGAAACAATTGAAGGTGAATAATCTTAAAAAAAAGGTAGCCCGATGTCCTAAGTGCCACCTGTCAATACAATAACCAGTTTATTTAGACCTCCAGTCGTCAAACATCACTTTATATTCAGAGGCCATCTCGAAATTGTAATACAATTAACACTAACAATCTAAAAGCACTCGTTACCCACCGATTATGAGACATCGATACAGGAATCGATTAATTCGCTTATAAAGGTTACTTAGCAAAAAGAATCGATATACTACACCCATGTTATTAATTACTAAATTGTTTCTCAATCATAATTAATGCACACATGATAAACATCCTAGCCACTTTACTGAGAAGTGGGTAATTTGTAATATTTTAACATAATTGTAGGAGGGGAGCATTAAAGGCTAATTATTACAGTAAATTCGGTTACTTCAAAATCAATAAAAAATGCGAGTTGCTAGTGATAATTTTTTATTGGGCATTATAAATAGTAAACCTACTAATTTACCCAGATATAATGAGTTGATTATCTTACTGTATCATTTTTTTAACATTTAGTGATAAATTCAAATTATGAGTGCAGAAAGAACGAAGAACCAAAATTTTTATTCAATATTTTTTTTGGAAAAATAAAGTTCATTTGGTTTTTCCGAACCTGACAGACAAAACACATACTTAAAATAAAGATTCTACACCAAAAGCCTAAAGTCCAAAACTCTCTCACAGTATATCCAAACATGTCATACACTGGCGCTCTATAATAACACATTATGCGTACGCGCATGCAGTCGCGCATCGCGCTGTTATGGCCGCCGGTCAGCTAATTTCTTACCATCTGATAACAGCCCGTGATCTCCCCGTAATAAGATATTCATAAAGACCGAGGAATCAGTAGACGCGAAAAGGTATTAAAATTTTTAAGGATATTAAAAATTTTGGTTATGTTCCATAAAAAAAAAATATGAAGAAAAAGGTTTTGCAATCAGCAAAGAGATCGCAAAAAATAAAAAAAGGCGTAATTAGCATCTTAAAGAAGAACATTTAAATCGCAACCTAGATGTGAATACAAAACTGATTAAATCAAAACTTAGATACCGAGGAGACTTATTACCAAAAAATGAACAACCAACCAACAGATCGCTGATCTAAAAAGCTCTTGATGATTTAGGGGTAGGTAAATCCCAAATCAATGATAATAAAAATCTCTGTGCTTCAACATTACAAGAAACGAAGAAAGATCTGTAACGGGTAGAACACACGTCAAGCATTCCTCGAAGAAAAAATTATTCTCACGGAAAAATTTAAAAGGGTAGAACCGTAAGATGAAGAAGCAAGCAATAGCCAAATATGGGATAAATGTTGTAAAAACTGGTAATTGGATTCCAAGCTTATTGGTTTCAGAGCAAAAAACTAATAACACAACGCTACCTCTCGTTACATGGTTTTTAATATGGTATGCTGACGTAGGAATATATTGTTCTAGATAAACTGAAAATCATGAACTGAGGAAGCATTTTGGAAGCGGTACAAGTTTATTTGGGTAAGCCAGGTGGAACTAAAGCAGATTAGCTTGATTGAAACAGGATATCTATTGAGTAGATATAACTTTCTCTGTGAATTTAAACTATGGTAATTGAAGATTTAGAAAGTATATATCTTTCCAAGCTATCTACAATATTTGGTTGCTTATATATTTTCGTGGTATACTTAAATTAATTCGGAGGTAGAATATAATAAACGATTCTCTTGATGAATTTCATGACCGTTTTACCAGACTGTCACTTTTCAAGCAGTATAATGCAGTTGGTGACATGGAATCAATAATTGAACTAAAATTACTGCCATCAGACTGCTTGAAAAGTGACATTTGTTTGGAAATTTTTTAGTTGATTTTTACAGTCGGGTTTTTTGAAAATATTCATTTTTTTTTTGTATATAAGTTATGCAGATAATGCTTGCAGTGCAAAATGTTGCATAGTATAAAAAATGTTCATTGCCGCAAGAGACAATTTAACACAGTCGGTTATTGAAACATTTGTTTTATTTATTTGATCATTAAATTGAATCGAACTATCATTATCTTAAAAATTATACAGTGAACGCTATCAATAATCACATAGTAAGATTGAAAACAATCAAATTAATAACCGATACAAGACACAATATTTATGCAAATTATAGATTAAAGGCAGTATATCCATCAATCAACACATAGGACATGTCTCCACTAATAGAGTATTAAGACTGGATAAAAAGTAAAGCGTAATGAAAAAATAATTTCACAAGATTTATAGCTTACTCAGGGATCCGCAAATTGCTCTCAGTTTGGGACATTTAACTTAAGTGGTGCGTACGCGCATGATACGTTAATTTTTGAAAAAAGAACGAGGAAATTATTTGCGGGCAAAATGGCGCGATGTATTCCGAGAGCAACCGATAATGATTGATTTTAATAAATACAGGGCGGTGGCGCCATTGCTGGGCATGTGTACTTACTGGAGAATATAATTTATCTTTGCTGTTGTATTATTGGGTGGCAATAATGTCAAACCGGTGTCACTTTGTCTGCACCTCAGGAGCATGAGAAACGGCACTTGAAACTCCCGCAGGGAAATCCGTAATTGATTGAATTTTAATATCATGTTATTAATTTCGTAAGTATAACGTTCTCAAACAGCTATGGGATAGCTGTTTGAGAACGTTCTCAAACAGCTATGGGATAGCTGTTTGAGAACGTTATACTTATTGTAGTGGCCCAAAAGAACCAGTAAGTCATGGCACTATAGATATTTAAGTAGAGTCTTATTTTATTTATTTTCCATTAGTAAGATTAGTTTTCATCCTCCTCGTCCCGTGAGTGTATCCGTGGCATCACAGGGAAGAGAATACCACCGTTATTTATTTCATAAATCTCGCAATAGATGCTGAGTATAAAATTATTAGAGTATAAAAATATAAAATTATTTAGATTTTTTTTATATTTTTCCCGTCGATAAAATTAAGCATAGATCCCCTTATTTCGATATGTGCACATTATATACACTCACACTGTATTTTGAAGTTATACTTCTTTTGACGCGTTAGGGAAAAATGATGAGAGTAAATTTTTACGATGCGCGCGCACACCGTCACAAAAAACCTACAGCCTGAAGTTAGCTAGAACCGACACCCTGAAGTTAGCTATGGTCTGTGGTTCATGAAGAATGATTGTTTTCCATTTGTAAACTTTGTGACAGTTTGGAATTTTAACTTGTTACGCCAAAGAAAAACTTCTTACGTGCGTACATAAGTACACACACACTATTTTTTAATTTCTATTGTTAATATCAAGTTCTTGTGTGAGTTACAAATAATTTTTCGTTTTTTGCGGTTATGTGGATACAGTAAGGGTGGAGTAATAATCTCACATTAGTTACTGAAACATGTAATTTTGGCAAACCATCAGGATCCAATAGATTTTAATTTCTTCAAACTTAAAAAGATAGATGGGTTGTGTGCGGATTGATATAAAAGGAAAGGGAGTCAGTAATAGCGTGACGTTTGGCAGTTGGAATAAAAGTAGAAAACGTGTTGCACCAACCCCAAGTAACATGATACATGCATGTTACTTGGGGTTGGCGCAACACGTCGCTAGCGCAACATGGTACATGGGCAGGAAGATATTGAAGATGTTGGTCCTATCTTCAACCTGGCCCCGTCACCACTGATCGTTTCGTCATAAAAGTACACCTGAAGCAGTGCTATATTTGGTAGGCTTTAATAAAATAAAATATTAATAATTAAAAAATGGGTACAATACATTTATCCTAACCAAGATCATTATAAACACAAAAGTTATATTGTTTTTTTTATAGATAGGTAGAATAAACGCATTCGTTCCGTCATCACTTCCCGTGGGTGTCGTTAAGGTTGCACTAGTCGATATTCTGTCCGGGTATTACTCCACTGTTTGACATTGTACATCCAAAGTTAAACATGATATCGGTTAGTTATATTAATTTCATCATTATTAATTTTGTCTGTGCTGAAACAGAATAGTAAAATAAAAAGCCATTAAAAAGTTATAAGCCCACAAAGATTCGTTTTTCTTGCTAATTTTAACGCAATTTTGGGCGAAAATAAGTAATAAATAAGTGCAAAATCTCCAAAACAAAGTCAGCACCGACAAACCTCAATTAAAAAAGAGTTCAAGAAACTTTATTTGTAATTAATTTATGCAGTGGTTTTTTCATAAAACTCAATTTTCCAAAGGACTTTTCGTATTTTATGCGCGGTCGTAGTTCGGAACGGTGCAACGGTGTTAGCCAAATATGGGATAAATGTTGTAAAAACTGGTAATTGGATTCCAAGCTTATTGGTTTCAGAGCAAAAAACTAATAACACAACGCTACCTCTCGTTACATGGTTTTTAATATGGTATGCTGACGTAGGAATATATTGTTCTAGATAAACTGAAAATCATGAACTGAGGAAGCATTTTGGAAGCGGTACAAGTTTATTTGGGTAAGCCAGGTGGAACTAAAGCAGATTAGCTTGATTGAAACAGGATATCTATTGAGTAGATATAACTTTCTCTGTGAATTTAAACTATGGTAATTGAAGATTTAGAAAGTATATATCTTTCCAAGCTATCTACAATATTTGGTTGCTTATATATTTTCGTGGTATACTTAAATTAATTCGGAGGTAGAATATAATAAACGATTCTCTTGATGAATTTCATGACCGTTTTACCAGACTGTCACTTTTCAAGCAGTATAATGCAGTTGGTGACATGGAATCAATAATTGAACTAAAATTACTGCCATCAGACTGCTTGAAAAGTGACATTTGTTTGGAAATTTTTTAGTTGATTTTTACAGTCGGGTTTTTTGAAAATATTCATTTTTTTTTTGTATATAAGTTATGCAGATAATGCTTGCAGTGCAAAATGTTGCATAGTATAAAAAATGTTCATTGCCGCAAGAGACAATTTAACACAGTCGGTTATTGAAACATTTGTTTTATTTATTTGATCATTAAATTGAATCGAACTATCATTATCTTAAAAATTATACAGTGAACGCTATCAATAATCACATAGTAAGATTGAAAACAATCAAATTAATAACCGATACAAGACACAATATTTATGCAAATTATAGATTAAAGGCAGTATATCCATCAATCAACACATAGGACATGTCTCCACTAATAGAGTATTAAGACTGGATAAAAAGTAAAGCGTAATGAAAAAATAATTTCACAAGATTTATAGCTTACTCAGGGATCCGCAAATTGCTCTCAGTTTGGGACATTTAACTTAAGTGGTGCGTACGCGCATGATACGTTAATTTTTGAAAAAAGAACGAGGAAATTATTTGCGGGCAAAATGGCGCGATGTATTCCGAGAGCAACCGATAATGATTGATTTTAATAAATACAGGGCGGTGGCGCCATTGCTGGGCATGTGTACTTACTGGAGAATATAATTTATCTTTGCTGTTGTATTATTGGGTGGCAATAATGTCAAACCGGTGTCACTTTGTCTGCACCTCAGGAGCATGAGAAACGGCACTTGAAACTCCCGCAGGGAAATCCGTAATTGATTGAATTTTAATATCATGTTATTAATTTCGTAAGTATAACGTTCTCAAACAGCTATGGGATAGCTGTTTGAGAACGTTCTCAAACAGCTATGGGATAGCTGTTTGAGAACGTTATACTTATTGTAGTGGCCCAAAAGAACCAGTAAGTCATGGCACTATAGATATTTAAGTAGAGTCTTATTTTATTTATTTTCCATTAGTAAGATTAGTTTTCATCCTCCTCGTCCCGTGAGTGTATCCGTGGCATCACAGGGAAGAGAATACCACCGTTATTTATTTCATAAATCTCGCAATAGATGCTGAGTATAAAATTATTAGAGTATAAAAATATAAAATTATTTAGATTTTTTTTATATTTTTCCCGTCGATAAAATTAAGCATAGATCCCCTTATTTCGATATGTGCACATTATATACACTCACACTGTATTTTGAAGTTATACTTCTTTTGACGCGTTAGGGAAAAATGATGAGAGTAAATTTTTACGATGCGCGCGCACACCGTCACAAAAAACCTACAGCCTGAAGTTAGCTAGAACCGACACCCTGAAGTTAGCTATGGTCTGTGGTTCATGAAGAATGATTGTTTTCCATTTGTAAACTTTGTGACAGTTTGGAATTTTAACTTGTTACGCCAAAGAAAAACTTCTTACGTGCGTACATAAGTACACACACACTATTTTTTAATTTCTATTGTTAATATCAAGTTCTTGTGTGAGTTACAAATAATTTTTCGTTTTTTGCGGTTATGTGGATACAGTAAGGGTGGAGTAATAATCTCACATTAGTTACTGAAACATGTAATTTTGGCAAACCATCAGGATCCAATAGATTTTAATTTCTTCAAACTTAAAAAGATAGATGGGTTGTGTGCGGATTGATATAAAAGGAAAGGGAGTCAGTAATAGCGTGACGTTTGGCAGTTGGAATAAAAGTAGAAAACGTGTTGCACCAACCCCAAGTAACATGATACATGCATGTTACTTGGGGTTGGCGCAACACGTCGCTAGCGCAACATGGTACATGGGCAGGAAGATATTGAAGATGTTGGTCCTATCTTCAACCTGGCCCCGTCACCACTGATCGTTTCGTCATAAAAGTACACCTGAAGCAGTGCTATATTTGGTAGGCTTTAATAAAATAAAATATTAATAATTAAAAAATGGGTACAATACATTTATCCTAACCAAGATCATTATAAACACAAAAGTTATATTGTTTTTTTTATAGATAGGTAGAATAAACGCATTCGTTCCGTCATCACTTCCCGTGGGTGTCGTTAAGGTTGCACTAGTCGATATTCTGTCCGGGTATTACTCCACTGTTTGACATTGTACATCCAAAGTTAAACATGATATCGGTTAGTTATATTAATTTCATCATTATTAATTTTGTCTGTGCTGAAACAGAATAGTAAAATAAAAAGCCATTAAAAAGTTATAAGCCCACAAAGATTCGTTTTTCTTGCTAATTTTAACGCAATTTTGGGCGAAAATAAGTAATAAATAAGTGCAAAATCTCCAAAACAAAGTCAGCACCGACAAACCTCAATTAAAAAAGAGTTCAAGAAACTTTATTTGTAATTAATTTATGCAGTGGTTTTTTCATAAAACTCAATTTTCCAAAGGACTTTTCGTATTTTATGCGCGGTCGTAGTTCGGAACGGTGCAACGGTGTTTATGTGCGTGCAAAATTGACATTTTACATGTAGACTAGCGTCTAACTGCTCATCACTGACATTTTCTCTGTCGGACATGATGCCAGGTGAGACAGCGTGCTTTTTGGCCAAGCCCACCAGTGAGTTCGAGCACGCGACTAGTTCAACCTTAAGAGGCGACTAAAGGGACTCACCAGACATTGGGCAACCGCACTCTCTGTGCATTCTTAACAACTGCACTGCTATCGCCAACCCGCCTGCCACGAGTGGCGATTTTGGCAAACCCTTTTGGGAGAGGCCTATATCCAGCAATACACGTCTTCCAGCTGAGATGAGGATAATGATGAACAAAAGCGCGTAATTTTTATTTTTTTATTTTCGTCCGCACTGGGAATTACTCCTGTACCGTGAGTGCGTTCACAAACATTTAAACTGACATACACAAGACACCCAGACCAACTATCTGCAGGTCATATAAATATTTGTTCCGTGCGGGGATCGACCTCGCGACACGCAGCGCAGCAGCCGAATGCTCAACCACTACGCCAACCTTCTCGTACAAATTGTGCATTATCTTTAAAGAATGTATCATTAAAACGCAATTAATATTCATTCTTAATAAGCTTATCATTAACTTTACATAAACGAAAACATAATTAAAATTTGATAAAACCACCTCCTTACAATAAACCAAGCAATTATAGCTTAAAAATGTTTTTTTCATTTAATATTTAATGATTCTTACATTTTATATAAAATATCTCTTCAATCTATCCTCGAAAGACCATTTAAGGTGGACCTTTGCACCTTTTCGCGAAGTTTTTTCCAAGTTACTGCTTTAACATAACTTGCCCATAACTTACGTTAACCCGACAAATAATTAAGTTATAAAAGTTTATAGACCGCTGATACATAATTCATCGCTAAGTTATAAAGTTCTAGCACATAATTAACTTTTTGAATTAACATTAAATTTAAAACTTGTATACTTAATTTTCAGTGAAAAGTAAGCTTTTTAATATTCATGTTTTAAAATGTAAACGGGATCAAATTAATTATGTTCTTTGAATTATTTTCCATTTTTAGTACACACACACTCACAGGATCAACTCAGGATGTATGAAATGGTGACAGGTCACTGAAACAACTTGCGACCGACGGATGCCCCTTAAGTTAAAGGGGAAAATATATAAGTCCGTGATTAGACCTGTCGTACTGTATGGGTCAGAATGTTGGGCTGTGCAAAAGACGGATGTAAAAAGATTGCATGTGGCGGAGATGAGAATCTTGAGATGGAATGGGGAGTAACGAGAATGGATAAAGTGAGAAATGAGTACATTAGAGGTAGTTTAAAAGTGGCGCCAGTCACAGAAAAGTTGAAAGGGAACCGCTTCATATTGGTATGGTCATGTAAAGAGGAGGGATGAAACACATGTAACTAAAAGAGTTTTGAATATAAATGTGGATGGATGGAGAGGGAGGCCAAAGAAAGGATGGATGGATTGTGTGAGGAGTGATATGAAAGAAAAGGGAGTTAGTGACAGCGTGACGGCTGACAGGACAGAATGGGAGAAAAAAACGTGTTGCGCCGACCCCAAGTAACATGAGATAAGGTCAGGAAGATGAGTCTTAATTTCTCCTGGCACTAACTACCTATCGCATAATGATTATATAATGATCAAAAAATCTACATAATAATCCTAGGCTTTTTTAAGGTTCCGTACCCAAAGGGTAAAACGGGACCCTATTATTAAGAATCCGCTGTCCGTCCGTCTGTCCGTCTGTCACCAGGCTGTAGCTCATGAACCGTGATAGTTAGACAGTTGAAATTTTCACAGATGATGTATTTCTGTTGCCACTATAACAACAAATACTAAAAAACGTGAATTAAAAACAACGTGATCTTTTTGCTCCTTTTTATAGATAATGGTTTTTTTTTTTAGATAATGGTACGGAACCCTGCGTGCGCGAATCCGACTCGCACTTGACCGGTTTTTTTTTCGTGATGCACCAGCTCATCCTCGATCTTGTAGACATCATCAATCTCTTCATAAAAAAATGTAACAAGCGAGCTCTAAAGATGCCAGGCGTTCACTCTTGCTTTTAAAGCTGACGGAGTATACTCGTAGATATTAGAGAACACAAACGTTGATAAAGAGTATCACACATTGCGAGGAGCAGCTCTTAGTAAGACTAGTTTGAAACCCGGGATATGAAACAAGTGCAGATGGTACCCTTTTCTTTTGGGTTTGGGACATCATCCAATGCCATACACCCCCTGGGGGTCGAGTGTGAACTATGTTTAAGGGTTGAGAGGAAACAAATAAATAAATCTTTTTTTAGGGTCGAGGGGCCGAGAGTGGACTAAACCACCACGAGGGCGTGTCAGACTCTTACTGACTAAAACCCACGCCTGTTCCTTCCTTGCCTGAGTGCCCAGGGGAGCGGTAACTCTGTTACGAATTTATTCGCTTCGCAGATGGTGCCCTGGGCCTGCAGTCTCGACATTGATAGCGATCGCTTTTTTTTTTGTGGGTTTGGAAATCATCCAATGACTTCTTCCACTCTGGGTGGAGCGGGAGGGCGTGTCAGACTCTTACTGACTAAAACCCACCCCTGTTCCTTCCTGCCCTGAGTGCCCGGGGGCGAGGTAACTCCGTTTCGAATTTATCCTCAACCCGGGGCAGGCATCGGCCATAAAATCGCTACGTTAGCTACCGATCGCTAAATTACCAGCCGTTAAAAAACTCACTCATTTGTGAGGAAAAATTTTAGATCTTAGCCTACAAAAAAATAATTGATTTTCTTGAAATATGTACAGAGATGGCGTAAATTCTAACTTGCAAGCACTATTGTACATGAAAAGTTATAATTTATTTAAATTTTAATGAATGTAACAATTAAATTAACTTGTCAAAATATAAAAGGACATAAAAGTTTGCCTCCTTGCAACATTATTTTTTTAGCGACCGATCGTTTGGACATAGCGATCGCTATCAATGTCGAGACTGCAGGCCCTGCAGTAAAGTCTCGTAGACCGACAGTAAAAGGGATATAGTGGGTTCAGAACGTGTAGGTATCTCCAGCGTCCACACTCCAAAGTACAATCTGTAGCAGCGTTTCGGTCATGCTGAAACTATAGTCGTCATTTCTTTAACATGAAGTCTTGTATATGCCTTTTCTAAAGTTGATCAACAATGATACATAATTGTATTGTTAAAAAAAATACGTACTTCTGCTGACAACAATCAAAATAATTTATTTGATTAGTGCCCAATGTCACTGCCTTATTACGTATGACATTTATGCCTGTCACAACGACAGCTGCAATGTCCATCAGCAAATTGCTAAAATAATGGTTTTTGTTTTAATTCAGTAGTGATGTGAAATAATTATGAACTTTTTCGATTTAATGACGTATAATAAGATGTCGTTGCATAATTATGCAAAATGTTGTACGAAGATTATTTATTAAGTTTGAACGAGGCTGGTACTATTAAAGATTATTTTTGGCAATTTATTTAGCTCCTTTGAGACACTTTTTTTATGGAAATTCTTAGAATCAAATTGAGCTTATAATTTTTTATAATATTAAGCTTAACGACTTGCCAAACATGAGAGACAGTGGCAAGGACACATTTCTCCCAAAACGGATAGCCAATGAGGCTGGAAGATTCTGGAGTGGTGACCGTGTACCGGAAGACGCAGTGTTGGAAGGCCTCCCACAAGGTGGACCGATTAGCTGGTGAGGGCCACGGGAGTCCGCTGGATATGAGAAACACAACGGGACAATGTGACAACGCTTGGAGGAGCCCAATGTCCAGCAGTGGACGTCTTTCGGCTGAAATAATAATGCGCTCAACACAATCCTTAAAAAAATGTCTATAATCGTAGTTCATTCTTTTCCAAGGAAAGAATAATGTTAAGTTAAGGGGTGGTCACTTCCCAGTAGTGCAGTTGCCTTTACAATATGCTTAAGTACAAAAAAAAGACAGGAGATAATAAGAATGCGCAATGGCATATGAAGATCACAATAAATAATAAATTGAAACATCAGCTGACCCGAATTAGCACAAGCTCAATTCTAAGCATTTTAACGTTTAGAATAAATAAGCACTAAAATGTATGTTGGCGCCAGCTGTCAGTTATGTCGACTTTAAGGGTCTACTACCGACCAAGTGGCGCCCTCATTAAATAAAAAATCGTAGCGTAGAATAGAAAATAAATATTAAAGAATCCAACGTCACGTTTGTTACAAAGAGGATAAAGTATTTTTACGTTGTTAAAACAGGTCTCAGAATGTTTCGTATCCAAAGTAGTAGACAAAAGTGTCAGAAACGGCCGTTTTTACGAAACATTCTGAGACCTGTTTTAACAACGTAAAAATACTTTATCCTCTTTGTAACAAATGTGACGTTGGATTCTTTAATATTTATTTTCTATGCTATGCTACGATTTTTTATTCAATGAGGGCGCCACTTGGCTAGTAATAGGGCCTTAATATGCGCATAGACCATAAATAAGTCTATGGAAATAGAACATAAGTGTGAACATCAAACGACAAGCATTTTACACCTGATCAGTTTATGAGAAGTTTATTCAAAAAAAGGTATTGCTCGCGGTTTTACTAGTATCGTAGGGTGTGTCCACATCTGGCCAATGGTCCGCTCGCGAGCTGCTCGTGCGCTGCACACGTGCAGTTACTGCAATTGTTTGGTGCGCCTCTTTAGCGCAACTCACGCAAGGCTTGCACAGTATGCGCAAGCGGCGCTCGTTCCGTAAGCGCGCATCTTGCGCACATGCACTTCATACTGTATATATTAGCAAGCGCACGGCTCTCGTACCGTTTGCGCACAGCGCGTAGCAGAAAGGTTAGACAAAATACTTTTCTGTTGACGTTAACGCTAACGATTCGTTCAAAATGTATGGGAACGACATTACTGGGCGTGAGTCACGTAACAGTTGTCTCCGCAGATAATGTCGTTGCCATACATTTTTCACGAAGCGTTAGCGTTAGCGCTATTATAAACGTTATTTGGCTAGGGGGCAGTGGGGTTAGACAAAATACTATTCTGTTGTCGTTCCCGGTAACGCTTCGTGAAAATGTATGGCAAAGACAATACTGGGCGTGAGTCACGTCATAGTTCTCTGTCTAACGCTTCGTGCAAAATGTCGTAGCCAGTCATACATTTTGCACGAAGCGTCAGAAAAGAATTTTGTCTAACACCCCAGGTGCGCGTGCGGCGCAGGAACGGCGCGCGAACTTGAAATGCACGCACACAGCTCGCGAGCGGGCGCATTCGCCCGATGTAGGCACACCCTTAAACGAGCAAATTTATCTAGGTTCAGGAAATTGCAAACAGGTGACGGTTACATCCGTCACCTGTTTGCAATTTCCCGGCCAGGTACGGATAGATCATAAACAATCGAAGTTTAAAACGTTTTATTGTAAATTAAATGTAACACAATTTAATGACAGTTTAGAACCGCGAAAGATTTTTATCATAAAATTACGTTGTTTGCAATAATCCGGTGATAATAATGTGGTCACAACCATCTTAATAAACTTTCAAGTTATGTACAACCCAAATAGCCCTTATTTGGGGTGAAGAATGATGACGGTCTCTACGAACACAACACAAACATTTTTTTATTGGAGTACCTTAAGTGGTAGAGAGGAGAGGAGACAGAAGTAGTAGGAGAAAGCATCATCATGATGGAAAAAACCTCTCTCAAATTTCCTTTATCATCATCATTTCAGCCGCTCTAATGTCGCCACAAAGACCGATCCTGTGCGTCTCTCATACATCGGATAACCTGCGACCCTCACCAGGTCATCGGGCCACCTTGTGGAAGCCTTACAACGTTTCGTCTTCCGGTACGCGGTCACCGGTTCAGAACTTTTCAGCACTATCGACCATCTGTTCTGCGAGTAATGTGGCCTGCCCTCTTCCACTTCGGTTCTTTTAGTACAGGATGATAAAAAATTAAATATCTTCAAACGGAAAACCGGCCAAGAGCGAGTCAGACTCACGCGAGTTCCGAACAAATCCTATTTGTTTAGGTTTCCGAAACGGAAGGGTCCAAACGGAGCCCTATTATTGTCACTCACGTGTCCGTCTGTCCGTGCGTCGTCTGTCACAAAACTTTGTTACGAAGATTTTTTTAACTTCCCATTGACCTATGAACTTAAAATTTGGTGATAATGTTTATTATTACTTTTTCTTCTTCTCTTCTTCTTTTTTTTCTTTACTAACAAATAACAATATTTCGTACGGAACCCTTAATGTGCAAAATCCGACACGCACTTGGCCAGTTTTTTTTTTTTTAACTCCTTATAGGCTTTCCTGTACTATCTTTAAGTAAAGAATTACCTATCGATTTTTTTTTTTGAAAATTTTAGGCCTAGTGGTTTCGGGATAAGGGTGGAATGGTAATTTTTCATCTATTTTCTTAAATAACTTTAAAACTATATATTTTTAAATTATAGAAAAATACCTTCGAGACCCTCACAGTGTGATTTGATATGTCGCACGGCACAGTTTAAAAAACTTGTTTTTTTAATTTTCCGATTTGCACCCCAAAAGTGACCCCGTATTCCAAATTAATTTTTTTAGGGTACATGTTCGTGTTTGGGTCACAGATATTCATGTATGTACCAAATTTCATTTCTATTGGTAGAGCAGATTCGGAGCAAATTGGCTGTGACAGAGGGGCAGACAGACACACGAGTGATCCTATAAAGGTTCCGTTTCTTTATTCGGACTTTCGTAACCCTAAAAACAACGTTGTATTTAGAAAAATACAACAAAAAAAAAACATGCTCAAATTACTATTTCAGCCGAAAAAAAGCCCAATTCCCATAACTTCCAAATTACAATAGCTCCCGTATGATACACAACCGATTGAAACCCGCCATCCTTCCAAACGGACATTGTTTGCGATGACCGCACAGCGGCTACACATAATTTTGTGGTAGCCCTAACCCTCACTTAACCGGATCCGATGACCATTCTGACCGGCTGTGCTTAGGGTTGTACCGTACGTTTAGAAAATAGATTGGCAGCATTGTTGTACTTTTGAATAAAAAGAAAGAAAAATAATTTATTTGTGACTCGCACAAGAATAACACAAAATAAAATTAATTATTAACTAGTCATAGCTACTAACTAATAATAAAAAACAATAACAATTTATAAAGACCTGTTCGAGGCCAAAAAGGCTCCTATATGTTGCGATATTTAAGAAAAAAATTATAACATGGCGCTAGTATCCTGATCGGGCCTGTAATACCCTGCCATCCTTCCAGACGGACATTGTTTGCTATGACCGTACAACGACTACACATAATTTTGTGTTAGCCCTAACCCTTACTTAACTGGATCCGATGATCATTCTGACCAGCTGTGTTTAGGGTTGTACTTTTAACTTTGAGTTAAGTTGCAACTAAGTTTCTTTTGAAAAGTAAAAATTCTTCAAATCAACAACGAGCTAAGATATGGTGTTGAATTGCCAAAAGTAAAGGTATTGTCATTTTTGTTTTAGATATTTACGCAATTACTCCGCTGGTCTTATTAGGTAGGATTTATCTTATTACTATTAGTTAACTTTAACTGTCCCACTCCTGGGCAAAAGTCTATTTATTTATTTATTTATTTGGAAACTCAACAGCTTATTTTAAATTTACATGAGTTACCTATGAATGTTCACCTCACTATCAATGAACAGCCCAATGCAGTCGAAATAAAAAGAATAAAAAATAATAATAGCATCTTAAAGTCTGCATACACTGCACACCGCTAGCGAGGTGATGACAATTATCTCTTAAGCCAATAACAGAATTTCACGGCATTGATAAAGCTATGTTAAATAGAAAGTGGCGAGAAGAAAAAAAGAAACAAAAAAGAAAATTTGTAATATTGTAACAATTGCAGCTAATAATAATAATGTGGGATTGTTGATACATTAAATCAAAGTTACAAGGTTTGTAAATAATAAAGCAAGTGTGTAAATATTAACTGAACAAAAAGGAAAACATAACTTTGTGAAATCTAAAATTGTGAATATATAACTCAGCAATTAGAACGTGCTCAGTCGAGATACATAACAAACATTTCTCCATTTCACTTTATTTTATTTTATTTGATAAATATATAGTTATATATTTATTTATTCATTATTATAAGTATATTGAGAATGAGTCACGGCACAACTTGTCTACTAAACAAAATTTGCTTGACTTGTCTCCGGTATGATTGTTTGGATAAACAAAATATAGCGACACTCTCAAAACTCTCAGTCTCATTCCTTCCACTTCCCTCTGAGCTGCAATTCTTCGACGAGTCATTTTCTCCTCGAAATCAAAAACACCATAAGACTATTTTAGGTACCGCTGAGGAAAAACCCATAAACCAAAATATTATGAATAATATTTTTTTTCTGATTTTAGGGACAGACTGCATTAGGTAGACGCAGAACCAGGCATTGTGGTGCACTACTTGGGAGAGAAAAATGTTTACCAGTGGACTAATACGACAGCAACAAAACTTTAAAGTTGTGTTAACACTACATAGACATACGATCGCAGCAATCGCAGTTGATTTTCTGTAATTTTTTGAAGAGTTCCGTTGTCTGTCTCTGAAACTCATTATCAGATCTATATGAAATTTAAATGGGACCGTTTCGGGATAAGCCCCTTTCGAACAAAAAAAGAATTTTGCAAATCCATCTATATGACGAAGTTATGCCCGAAAATACATTTAAAAAAAAGTCAAGCATCCGAATTGATAAACTTCTTTAAAAACTTCTCTAATGCCATTTATACGGATCCAAAGATCATTATTACTTTTCTTTCCTTAGCCTAAAATTATAAAAAACCAAAATTACCAACATTATTTCGGTCCTTGCCAACCCTGGGTAACCGCGGTACCCATTGTTATCTAAGCCACAAAATAAGCCATCCCGTGACCGAGGGCTGTCCCCACCTCCCCGCGCAATTGAATCTCTATCACCATTACGATAATATATTACTCTTTTATTCTTCTATGCAATACTTTGCAATACTTTCTGCTTTGACATTTTTTTTTCCAGCAGGAATAGAATTTAGAAGATGTGTAGTAATAACTTTTAAAGTAACTGAGGTAGTTTTTGTGTCAGGGCTCTAGACAAAAGGTCATTTTTTCAGAAACAAAGATTTTCGGAATAGAAATACCTACATTTTGGTGAGTAATATTTTTGAAATTGCGTCCGCAATACCTTTATTGTGGTATCACAGATTAAATTCCACTGGGTCAGACCCTCTGAATCTATGTATTTAGCATGCAAAAAAGAAGCCTTTTCAAACTTCTGTCAGAATACCTCTTACGACACTTCTAACTTAGAATTTCCATTTAAATATCTTTTAAAGGTTTCCAAGTAGTTTTCAATACCCAAATTCAATTAAAATTATATTAATTATTAATTAAATTATATCATAATTATCCTTTTGTTATTTCACCCATTTTTTTTTGCCTGGTTGATATATCCTCATTCGCCTGGGGCGGGCGAAGGGGTCTGTCAGACTCTTACTGACTAAAAACCACCCCGGTGTTCCTTCCAACACTTAGACCGGGGATCGTGAGAGCTAGTACGCCATCCATGATCCCCGGACCCACCTATATCGTATCCCAACTTAATAGTAAAGTGGTCAGCACACTTAAAGGATTAGTTACCGGGGTCGTATATCTAATATTTGCATGTTGACGTCCAGATTATAATATTATAGTGGTCAGTTTGTTGGTTTGTTTAGCTTTACGAAGATCCCCACCCTCTTCCGTGTTTGTACAGGGATTATAATTTATTGAACTTGCCTATATCTAAAATCCGTATAGGGTAAATTTTCCAAGTGTTAGGTTAGATCCGAAACTAGATAGCGTAAAATGCTCAATCGAGTCTTGAGCCTTTTTGTATTAAAACCTACACACCCTTTTTTGTGGTGTTGGGTAATCATCCAATGAATTCTCCCGCTCTGGGTGGAGCGGGAGGGCGTGTCAGACTTTTACTGATTAAAACCCACTCCTGTTCCTTCCAGTTGCCTGAGTGCCCAGGGGCGCGGTAACTCGAATTTATCCACGACCCCTGGGTAGCCATGAGGGGCCCTGTCACGTATTGCTGACATCTCTTTAAGGCGCGCGTGGAACACTGCGCGCCGTCGACTCTCGGGCCTGGTGCTGATCGAACGGCGAGCTAAAACCTACACACCCTGAACTCTGTATACTTAATCATTTATTTAAATTAATCATTGGTTGTATGCAGATAAAAGTAAAATTAGCCAACTTGCTTCTTGCCAAATTTCATGAGTAGAGGCCTGGTAATTCATGACAAAATTTTAATTGATAATTACAAGAAAGACATCGAACCTCCACCAATTAAAAAACTTTCTAAAATATGTTTACCTGTCCGACCAGCATAAAGCGTCGTCTCGATACCTGAAAATAACAATTATTATGAATATTTGCAGACTTAATAATACAGATAAAGAACTTTTTACAAAATATATAACCGACTTCCAAAAAAGAAAATACACTAAAAATAACTTTAATTTCGGTAGTCGGTGTTTGTATTTTATTTCTGCGTTATTTGACACCGACTTTAAAGTTATTTTTAAATTTTTAGTCGGTTGTATTTTTGTGTAAACGTATTATTTTTTCACTTTTTTGTTGTTATACCCAAGAACTAAAACTAAATATTAAAGTTACGTCCAAATTGATAACCACAATAACATGCGACTTGAAATTTCAACATAATTGGAGAAAAACAAAACGTCATCTGCGTATAAATATTTTTTGTATTTGTTGTTTTTTTTAAATTTTGAATCAATTTCGATTAAAATTTATATGGGATCACTTCAGAAGTAAATAAAGATTTAAAAAAAAGAAGTAAATTCACTTGAATAAAAAAAAGATTTAAAAATCGATCTACAACACAGTCGAACATAGAACCTCTTCCTTAATTCGAAGTCGGTTTAAAATAGGGCATTTTTTTTTTTTTTTTTTTTTTTTTTTTTTTGGGGGGTGGGAAATCATCTAATGACTCTTTCCGCTCTGGGGTGGAGCGGAAGGGCGTGTCAGACTCTTACTGACTAAAACCCACCCCTGTTCCTCCCTGCCCTACGCGCCCGGGGGCGAGGTAACTCTTTCGAATTTATCCTCCACCCCCGGGCAGGCACTGGCCGTGGCAGGCCCCGTCCTTTGCTGACAACTCTTTGAGGCGCGCGTGGAACACTACGCGCCGTCGACTCTCGGGCCTGGTGCTGATCGGACGGCGAGTTACCCGCTACTCGCCGTCCGCAGGCCCGGGTAAAATAGGGCATAGTATGGGATGTCAATGAATCAGCATTTCCATTCAGCGTGGCAGTGCGACGAGCCTTATTGGCACTTTTCCCATTGACAACGACGCGCGACGCGGACGAATATTGAATGCCATAAGAGGATTTTGTCACTTCTCTCTTTCTTCTGCTTCCACATACCGTATTTATTACACATCTGCTCATCTGCGTATTTTCTTTCTTTTTTTTTCTGCGTAGCCTTTTCGCAACTATCTTGGGGTCGGCTTCCAGTCTAACCGGATGCAGCTGAATACCAATATTTTACATGGAGCGACTGCCTATCTGACCTCCACAATCCAGTTACTGGGTAATACGATACCTCTTGGTAAGACTGGTTGTCAGACTTTCGGGGTTCTGACGACTCGTATCAACTGTCAAAGATCCACGATTGACAGCCAGGACCAACGGCCTTAACGTGCTTTCCGAGCCACGGAAGAGTCTCGGTATGTAAAGATGGTCACCCATCCATGGAACAACCCCGGCAAGCGTAGCTTCACCTGATGAATCGACCTGTGCGGTTGTTATTACTTTAGCCACGAGATCCACAATACAATACAGGTTGATTGATAATTTAGTCCGTTTTTTCAAATAGGATGTTCTAGAGCTAATTTTCAGTGCTTTTGACACTAATAAATTAGGAGCCAAATCGGGTTTTCTTAGAGTTATAAAACTTTTTAAGTTTTTTCAGAAATTTTCCACCTCACGTCCAAAAATTACTAATTGTGATAAATCTACTCCACTCTGGATGGAACTTTCAGAAAAGTATCAGATTATTATTCAAAGAGGAGGCACAATTACAAGTTTTTAATCGGGAAGTAGAAATTTTCCAAAAAGAGTTATTGGGTCAAAATCGTTGCAAATTAGCTGAAGATCATCCCATTTTAAGGGACGTACTCAAAAGCCAGTTATCCTGTATAAGACATACTCTAACTCTACTACACTAGGTACTTAGGTAGGTATCAAACTGAGACCCTACAAAGCTGATACAGTATTTGCTGCAACTCCTACAAGGTGGTTGCCAACGACTACATAATTATTAAATTAAATACAGGTATTATCACCCGACGGTTCCTGATTATAGAGGAAAGGCATATGCCTTGTTCTATGTGATTATATTTGTACCAGATATCACCTAACGATCTAAAGACAAATTATTATCCTTTCCAAGATTATACTTTAAATACCTACCGACTTCCGAAATTAAAGTTATTTGCACTTTTTTTGGAAGTCGGTTCCATTTTTTGAAAAATTGTGTTAACAATTCATAGACATACGATCGCAGCAATCACGGTGGATTTTTTTTTTTGTGGGGTGGGAAATCATGCAATGACTTCTCCCGCTCTGGGTGGAGCGGGAGGGCGTGTCAGACTCTTACTGACTAAAACCCACCCCTGTTCCTTCCCTGCCTGAGTGCCCAGGGGTGCGGTAACTCATTTTCAGAATTTATCCGCTACCCCTAGGCATGCAGGCACCGGCCACGATGGGCCCCGTCAGTGGTGGCTGACTACATCTCTTTGAGGCGCGCGTGGAACACTACGCGCCGTCGACTCACGGGCCTGGTGCTGATCGAACGGCGAGCTACGAGTAGCGGCCGGGGCCGCGAGGTCCGCTCCGTTGAGCTTCCCTCACGCGTCCCGCCTCCGCCTTCACGAGCATTACTGCTTCGCAGAAGGCGGACGGTGGATTTGTTGTCATTTTGAAGAGTTCCGTTGTGTGTCTGCGAAATCGATCATCAGATTTATATGAAATTTAAATGGGACCATTCCGGAACAAAACTCCTTTCGAACAAAAAAATAATTTTGCAAATCCGTTAATATATGACGGAGTTATGCCGGAACACACATTTGATAACCTCCTCCTGATGGAAGTCGGTTAAAAATAGTCTTCGTTTATCGTTGATACCATCACCGCTTTGAAATGGTGAAATTTTCAATTCAGAAGTCAGATAGTTCTCCTTTTTACCCGAATTCGCGACGCAAGGGAGGGTAATGTGTTTATCAGCCTATGTATGTATGTA
Organism: Polia nebulosa; assembly: GCA_951329385.1. Lineage (NCBI taxonomy): Eukaryota > Metazoa > Arthropoda > Insecta > Lepidoptera > Noctuidae > Polia > Polia nebulosa. The sequence continues at coordinate 7,654,729 of OX589609.1, forward strand.
TGTTTGTTCCATTGTGGCATTATAGCGACCAAATGCGTGGGTCGATTTTGATAATTCTTACGCCAATTGATTCGTCTCAACCTTGCGAGTGCTACTAAAGTCATGACAGTAATCAAAATACGATGTGGCGACAACCAGACGCCATATTGTGGAAAAAAAATTAAAGTTGACGACGAAATGGAAACCATGTTAAATGGGGTATCAAAATAAAGGGTTCGAGGAGGCCATTTAAAAAATATAACTCATTAAAATGTAGAAAATAAAAAAATAAATATTTTCAAAAAAACCGACTGTAAAAAACTACTAAAAAGCTCAAAACAAGTAATTTTTCAAGCAGTCTGATGTAATTGGTGGCATGAAATCAATAATTGACCTAAAATAACAGCCACCAACTGCATCAGACTGCTTGAAAAGTGACTTGTTTGGAACTTTTTAGTTGTTTTTTACAGTCGGGTTTTTTTTTAATATTCATTTTTTTGGTAGGACCGTTATCTAGCATAGGGTTATGGCAGTTGTAGTAAACAAAACATTAGAAGAACGTGATTATCTACTGGAGAATATCGAAGGTAACTCAAATGACAACAAGGCTGAAGAGAACCAAGGGCATATAGGTTTCTAGCCAAGTGATAACGGCCGCGACTTACAAGTTGTAGGTCGTGAGTTCAAACCCAGGCAGGCGCTTTATTTTGTGTAAATTATTTCATCACCACTGCTCTCTAAACGGTGAAGGAAAACATCGTGAGGAAACCGGCATGTCCTAGAACCAAAAATTCGAAGACATGCAACATCCACCTACCCGCATTGAGCCCGCGTGGTGTTTTACGGCCCACACCCTCTCACAGAGAGGAGGCCTGTGCCCCAGCAGTGAGGACATTAAAAATGCTGATGAAATCCATCCAGCCGTTTAGGCTACAGAGCGTGCCAAAGAAATAGACATACAAACATACTTATCTACTCTACATGTTCTCGATAAACATTACCCTCCTTTTATGGCAGTCGGGTAACGCTTCCGTAATGTCACGTCATAATGTGATCATTTGATCACGTTTTATTAAATAAAACAATTCTCGAATATTTTGAACTTTTAACTCTAAATTGCCTAATTTCAATGTGAAAAGAAATAAAGTAAGAAAAAGTATTTATTTGCCACAAAACGACATACAAACTACTACTATTTTGATTTAACTAAACCCGTAACGATAGTGTTATTAGTTCTTAAATTACGTTAGTTTAAACTAGTTTCATCATCATCATCATCATCGGCCTTTTAATGTCCCCACTGCTAAGGCACAGGTCTCCTCTCTGTGAGAGGGTGTAGGCCGTAATCCATTACGCGGGCCCAATGCGGGTTGGTAGATGTCACATGTCTTCGAATTTTTGGTTCTAGGACATGCCGGGTTTCCTCACGATGTTTTCTTTCACCGTTATGAGAGCAGTGGTGATGAAATAATATACACAAAGTAAAGTGCCTGGCTGGGTTTGAACTCACGACCTACAATTTGTAAGTCGCGGCTGTTACCACTGGGCCACCACTGCTCAAACTAAACTAGTTTAATAAAAATAAATAATAGCAGATGCATGTCGTGGTTGTGGCAAGAAGGCTTCCGCTCAGCATAATGCTATGCCGTGGAGGACCCACAGCACGGCGCTGATTTTCAGTGGTCACCTAGTACTAGTGTAGGTACTCGTATTTATGATTATTACCTATGTGATTATGACCATTCTTTACTGAACTGTGAGTCTCATAATCAATTGCCGATCACAATACGAAATTATGATAAAAGAACAAACAACAAAGGTACCCAATAATACAATATTACCAATTCAACCCATATATAGTAAAACTCAATAAATCGTCGTGATAATCATCCGAGTTCACTTCGTAGTTCAGTAAAAAGTTCATATCACATAGTTATGGTAAATATATGTATGTAAAAACATAACTGGGCGAGTTTACTCATTATTGATCGAGATACGACAATACCTAGATGTCTGTCTCACACCTAAGTTGACTATGATGTCGGGGGAATGGTAATGGCTACCGCAGTACTAATAGGAAAGTGCGCTTTGCTGGAAGCGCACATTGTCGTGGTAAGTGGTAAGGATAAGAATCTAGTGGCCAAACCCATCTGGCCACTAGAGATAATCTACCGAAACTAAAAATATCTAAGTAATGTGGTGAGTGTGCACTCAGCTCATGCACCACACCTATGAATCGGGCTTTGCTGGCAGCTTATAATATTTGGAGAGACGTTCGATTATTAAGATAAGAAGAGTTTTTTAGAAAGTTTAAACAGTTAGAGCGCTTGTTTAAACAGTTAATCTGGTGTCTTCTCTCCGTATTTTTACTCCTCACTCCTCCACACTACCCAATTAAATCAAGTACACTTGCATACACAGACAGCTCCCCAAAGCTAAAAGAACGCTCCTGGAGCCCTGCAGGCTCTACAAGTGGTGGAGGCGCCGGATAGCTGTCTCACTCAGCTGGCTCTACAGTACCTACTTCTGACATACATTCCTCTAAAAGTTTAGAACTTTCTCAAGCAAGCGACCGCGTAACGTCACATTCTACGGTACTAAGGTACTCTTTACTTTGAGCAATGGCCCCTTAGATTCTAGAAACAGTTGTTGCCAAACCTTAACGTCTCGTAATTAGCTGATGAGTTATAAATAATAATATAAGCATCATTGCGGGAATCCACTAATTGCGAGAAGCACAGTACAGGTCGATGTGGCGACTCCTAAGTCCAGCCGTAGACGTTTTCTTGTCTGAAATGATGATGAAAATGTAGCACCAAAGCTATATGTTTTACTAAAGCGACATTTTTGTAAACCTAAACAAAAGATTCCAAAATTAAATCCTCTCAGTCCCATACTTTTAAACCATAATCCTTCACATTTTTTTTTGCCCCACATGCCAGAAAAAAACCTTCTCATACTACCTCTTCCATTCTGTCTACATGGACGAACTAGACCATTTCCCAGTGTGCCGACCTCCCAGGCAATGAATGAATAATTCACGACGCCTCGGTTATACCCGCCGCCTACATTATTAATAACTGATGGTTTGCCTCTGAGCATGACGGACGGAAACCGCTAAAAATGGTCGTTATTTCGCTGTTTTGAAGAAATGAGGTACTAATTTTCTGGGAGCGGAACGTTAGGAATCAGACATCACACGGTGATTTAATTATTTTTACTCTTGAATAACTGGCTATTAGGTTTCAATAGTCAAACCTCATAAATGCTCTCCAAAATAAAAGTATCACATCTCAGTGTCTAGCGGCACACATGTGCACCACCGAGAAAATTACGTTTGCCTCTCCAAAAAAATTCCCAAAAACCTGATTCACGCGTTTTAAACCGCTATTATTACTATTACCCAAGGTCTTTAGACCTGTGGCAAGGTAACACGATGGCCGACTGTCAACGGGGCTTGACAGATGTTGACATTTGACGCGCGTAAGGCCTGTTAATCAGTTTTACTAGTCACGGAGTTTTTTTACATTATCTAACTAGCCCACAACTGGACACAGGCCTCCCATAGGTCCAAGAACCCTTTTCCCGTGCCACCTCGAATCAGTCCTATTGGTACCCATCTCACCATCTCTATCTGGGCCGGCTTAGTTAGCTCAGGCTGTCTTGAGGTAGGTACCCAGCGCTGATTGTGCAATTGTGCACGTAGTTGACGTGACCCACCCAATCCCATTTGAACACTACAGCTTAAATGGCGCCTGAACTTTTGGGAAAAAGACCAGGGACAGTGGGATCTCACAAAACCATCCCGGTGATCGCCATCCGCTCGTGGAAGGGGTCCCGTGTGCTCTTAAAAGACCACCCCGGGATCCCCTCTGTACAACACCTATTCACAGGCACATCCTGGAGATACTGTAAAATGGTCTCCCCTGAGCCTCGCTGTGCATGACAGCACGTGATCACTGTCTTTCCTGGGATCAATCGGTTGGAAGACAGAGTCGTCTCACAGCTTATCTTGGTATGGTTATGTGAAGAGGAGGGATGAAACACGTGTTACTAAAAGAGTAATGAACATAAATGTGGATGGATGGAGTGGGAGAGCGAGGCCAAAGAAAAGATGGATGGATTGTGTAAGGAGTGATATGAAAGAAAAGGGAGTTAGTGATAGCGTGACGGCGGACAGGACAGAATGGAAGAAAAAAATGTGTTGCGCCGACTCCAAGTAACATGGGATAAGGGCAGGAAGATGATGACATCACGGTCTCACAGAAGGCTATTTCCTTCCAGTTATCGATCTCTGCCAGCATAGCCATACCTACTGCTAGTAGAGACAGGCCTCGCCCGAACCTGGCGACTAAGATCCGACGCTCAGAGGTCCACGCAGGGCAGCTTTCTAGCCTAGTGTTCATGACATAGTGATAGCGTTCACCAAGCATAGCGAGTAAAAGATCACGAGTAGAAACCGATAAATGCTGACACAAATGACTAAAACATTGACTGCTCAACCTCGTCGGAAACCCATTAACTAGAAACTGTTTTAAACTAAGCTATAAAGTTAACAATACACAGATAAGCAGAGAAATCGCTTGTACCAGTTCACTCTGCAGAATAGATTCTCTGCACCTTGCTCATTGACTGAGGATCGCACAATATGGTCAATAGAATATTGTGTATGGTCCATTAGAGGACTTTGGTCTGTCATGGTAATTATTATGGTTGGACCTATTGTGGGTAAATATTTAGAGCGGAATTCTTGAGCTGAAGTCGAATAAGTTTGTTGGTGTTAATATTTTCAGAATGGACTTAGCACTTTGGCATCCCGTGTTCCGTATTATTTTTTTTGGTTTCCCAAATCAGCCGCTGATGTGGAGAAAAGTACAATATTATCGGCGAAGCGGAGGTTTATATCTCCGTGTTTATAGAGTTCCGTGCCCGGAGTCCCGGGTCCAAACGGAGCCCTATTGTTGTCACTCACGTGTCTGCCTGTCTCTCCGTCCGTCACAAAATTTTGTTACGAACAATTTTTTAACTTCCCATTGACCTATGAACTTAGGTAATAATGTTTATTATAACGTACCTATACTTTACTAACAATTACCAATATTTTTTATCATTCTCAGTTTCCCTCGACCACTAACTGAAACCAAGAAATGAAGAAATTACCTGCTGAAACAGTAGGAAGGGGTAAAGAGTGGGCGACTTTGATTCTTCAAAAAGACTTAGTTTTAAGCGGAAGCGGCATTCTTGAGCTGAAGTCGAATAAGTTTGTTGGTATTAATATTTTCAGAATGGACTTAGCACTTTGGCATCCCGTGTTCCTACAGGTATTTTAATTTTTTTAGGGTTCCGTACCCGAAGGTTAACCAAGGGAACCTTATTGCTAAGCCTCCGCTTTCCGTCAGTCCGTCCGTCCGTTTATCTGTCAGTGGAACCGGCATGAACTGTAATAGGTCAACAGTAATAGTTATTTATGATACTAGTGCGGTAAGTTGGTTTTTACAAACGAGTAGACGAATGTAAGCCCGAGACGTAGTCGAGGGCTTACCATAGTCACGAGTTTGTAATACCAATCCGCACGTGTGTCATACAACGTTTTTCAACACATTTGCGAGAAAACAGTACCTACTAGGCAATGAAACAAACTTTTATTTTTGATGTAAATCATCTATTGGCGCGGCTTGGCAGTAAAACCGACTCGAATGTCGTGACGAAAAACGGCATGACGCTGTCGTGCCACGATACTCCCACTACGCCACCGCTCTCGACCCCCTTCTCGCTAGAAACATCTATGCGAAAAAAAGGAACACAACAACAACCAGCAACAACAACACTATCAATAACAACAACAACAAACGACAACCGGCAACAACAACCAATAACAACAACAAGCAGTAGCAACAACTACAACAAACAACAACAACCACAACTAACAACAACACCTAACAATAACAACAACAACCACCGACGACAACAACACTACCAGCAACAACAACCACCACAACCAACAACAATAACAACAACAAACAAACAATATCAACAACCAACAACAACCACCACAACTAACAACAACAACAACCAACAACAAACCAAACAACAACAACCACCACAACCAACAACAACAACCAACAACAAACAATAACAACAACCAACAACAACACTAGCAGCAACAACAACCACCACAACTAACAATAACAACAACAAACAACAACAACAACCAACAACAACCACCACAACTAACAACAACAACAAACAAACAACAACAACAACAACCAACAACAATCAACAACAACCACAACAACCAACAACAACCACAACTAACAAAAACAACACTACCAACAACAACAACCACCACAACCAACAACAACAACCAACAACAAACAATAACAACAACCAACAACAACAACCACCACAACTAACAACAACAACAAACAACAACAACAACCACCACAACTAACAACAACAACAAACAAACAACAACCAACAACAACAACCACAATAACCAACAACAACCACAACAACCACAACTAACAACAACAACACTACCAACAACAACAACCACCACAACCATCAACAACACAAACAACTACAACGCAAAAAAACACAACACACGAAATAGATGTTTCACATCTGCCGGGCGTCCCGTGACGGCCAATATTTTTTTTTCTCGTAATGCGTAACTCCTTGGTGGAATTCGTATGTATATATTTTATAAGGGAATTTAAAAAAAAAACCGTAAAGGATACGCACGCCGCTATACAACGGAGCGTGCGGTAAAATATGTACTTAGGTGAGAGTATCTATTTTACCGCACGTTCCACTGTATGGTGCGTAATTTTGAACTTTCGAACAATGTATACAGGCGTCGTAAGTGCATTTTTTGAGCAAATGTGTTGAAAAAAATTTTATAGAATGTGGATTTCTATGCCGTTATAACAACAAATTATTTAATTTAATTAAATATTAAAAAAGGTCCCCAAACAGGAAAGGTGATTTTTCCAGAATCCTTCCAGTGCGATCGTGACTCGTACTTGCCCGGTTTTTCAGTTTATTTTCATTTTCGTATATATAATCTTTTTTGACGGAAGGGTGGCCAAAATTGAGTTATCTTTAAAATAAACCATTCATTAGATTGTAAGCCAGTTTCCATTTTCTATGACTTTTCATATACTTAAGACAAAGTGCCACACCAAATTATAGACTAAGTTAAAAAAAAAAATCTGCTTGACATACCAAGTATAATATATAATAGTGGTGAGCGTCTGCAAGTGTCAGTTGAAGGCATTCACGATGAGCACCCGAACTTGGAAAACAAATAGGGCTGTCAGAAACGAAATACTTACACTTTTGTCGGAAACCAAAATAATCATCGTGTGCTTTTATATTATTTCCATACTAACACTTTTGCTACTGATTGTACCTTTTCTCGTCATGGGACGAGTTACAGAATGAAAATATTATTTATTTAGATTTTCTGCAAGTCGTCCCAAATGGGCCGTAGACATGTTGGTCGAGTTGATGAAGTATCCGTCTAGCACGCCCAACTATGTTGGGATCGGCTCTTTTTACTGCTGACACTATTTATATACGATTCTGACCACTAGGATCTTAGCTGATGGTAGGTATGCGATGATGTGGCTGATTTGCAGCACGGTTGAAGTAACCAGTTCACTCTTGACTTAGAGAGGTTGTAGCTATCAGGAAACAGACTTCAGCAAAGAATTCCACTCCTTAACCGTGAATGTGTTTCCAAAACTTTTTGTGCGTATTGGTGTCCACTAAGTACTGGTGGCGCATCGCTTTACGTCTATTGGTCGGATGATGGAACGGGCTTAGCGGAATTAAACTATGCAATTACGACGCACATCTCACCGAAATGTAACCGATTGAAAACCCACAGGCTGTGGCTGGCAGCTCGGCGTCGATGCTCACAGTTCTTTTTTTTTTCTTTTTTTTTATAAAACGTTGCCCCACACTAGGAATGTAAATAATGTAATAAATGTAAACTCACATACACAAGACACCCAGACCCCGGAACAACTATCTGTAGGTCATATAAATATTTGTTCCGTGCGGGGATCGAACCCGCGACACGCAGCGCAGCAGCCGAATGCTCAACCACTGTGCCAACCGTGCCGTCAAACAACAGTTACTGGGTAACACAGTAGGTACCTACTCCTTGGCAAGACTGGCTGTCAGACATTCAGGCTTCGAAATGGAATTTAAAGTGTAGTCTAAGTATAGACGTCTCATGCGACAGGCGGCAGCGACCTCTCGCGCGCTGCCCTGGTTCAGTCCATGGTACGGAGCGAGAGGGAATGGGAAGCCGTCTCCTCCTTCTGCGAAGCAGTAATGGTCGCGAAGGCGGAGGCGGGATGCGTGAGGGAGACTCAACAACGGAGACGCCCTCACGCTCTCAGCAGCAGCCGCCTCAGGAGACGCCTGGTACTTCCGGCGCCGAGAGACGATCTCCGGCCACCGTAGACCCGGGCCTGCGGACGGTGAGTAATGGGTAGCTCGCCGTCCGATCAGCACCAGGCCCGAGAGTTGGCGGTGCGTAGTGTTCCACGAGTGCCACAAAGAGTTGCCAGCAATAAGGACGGGGCCCGTCATGGCCGATGCCTGCCCGGGGGTTGAGGATAAATTCGAAACAGAGTTACTTCGCCCCCGGACACTAAGGGCAGGAATGAACAGGGGTGGGTTTTAGTCAGTAAGAGTCTGACACGCCCTCCCGCTCCAGCCAGAGCGGGAGAAGTCATTGGATGATTTCCCACACCACAAAAAAAAAAGTATAGACGTCTCATAAACGCTGTCAAGGAAGATTCTTTTCTCAGCATCACACAGATAAAATTAAAATAAAAGAAGTTTCTAGGACTCAGATACATAGTTAATAATAAATATTTACATACTTATAAAAATGGCAATGACAATGCTGAGAGCGTTCTGGGTAATTTTCCCATTGCCATCGATGTTGACGAATTTTTCGATGCCCAATGAATTATACTCCTCTCTTTTTTATGCCACTTGTACATATCTTATTTTTTTTCTTTTAGCCTCTTTATCCTATTACGTCATTTATTGGTTTAGTTATGTATATTGTCTTATAAAATACTTAACTAACTATCATTAAAACAAAAACTCTTTGCTTTTATCTCGGCTAGAGGTTAAACATTGCCACACAACGTGGCAATGCCGCCAGTCTTTTGTGCACACTTCGAGTCGACACAATGTGAAGGATTATTTGACAGCATAAAAGGTTTTTTTTTTAACTGATAGATCTTTAAGGCCCACCCACACAGGCGCGTTATTATCGGTCGATAATGTCGCATGCGTTATTGCGATATCTGTACATTTGTATTAGGATGGTCATGTAGTTACACATTGCTGCGATAATAACGCCGCAATGGAAGTATAGGCAGTTATCGCAATACCGCATGCGATATTATCGACCGATAATAACGCGCCTGTGTGTGGGAGCCTTTAGAAGCGTCAATTCTTTTATGTGAGCCATTTGTTTTTTTTTTTTAAACTTTGCTCTACACTAGGAATTATTCCGGTGTCGTGGGTGCGTTCACAAACATGTATACTCACATACACAAGAAACCCAGACTGGTTTTGTTTTTTATTTGTTCCGTGCGGGAATCCAACCCGCGACACCCAGTGCAGCAGCCCAACGCTCAACTACTGCGCCAACCGTGTCGTCTATTATTTCAGAAGCGTCAATTATTTTATGTGAGCCAAGTTACCCTATTGATAATACGTAATCAGTATGCCGCAATGCGATCAAATATTATGGCGGAACTGCGACGAGTCGACGACGCAAATTTACGCGTTCATGTAGGTACTTAGGATGCTGAATCAAAAAGCAACGTGATTTAGTGAAAAACCGGTCAAGTGCCAGTTTTTTTTTTAATATTTAGACTTCGGATTCCTGTAATCTATATGTAAAGAACTATTTTATTTACTTTTTTTTAATTTTAGATCGTAGTTTCGGAGATAAGGGGAGGAATGGTCAATTCTCAAATATTTTCTTAAATAACAGGTTAACTGCCTGTATCAAGATCAACCAGAGACAGGATTTGACTTGGAACAAATTTTGATGTTGTTATTTTTGATAGGCACGCGTTTGACCACTATCTCACCTCAGTTGGTAAGTAATGATGAGGTCGAAGATGGAGCACGCTTGCCTAGAAGTAACTTTGTATTAAAAACAATGAAAAAAAAAACACATTTGCGACCCACATATTATGCTTCATTTGATATGTCGCACGATACAGTTTGAATGAGTTTTTTTTTAATTTTCTGTTTTTTTACCCCAAAATTGATTCCAAATTTTTAGGGCATTTTTAGTGATACGATAGGCGGCGGCGGTGCGGGGTGCTACACATTTTGTACTTCACAAACGATGTTTTCCTAAGATAGACTACTTTAACTGCTAACACTTCATTGGTGGATGTCTCAGGTCTTCGATTTTTTGGTTCTAGAACATGGCGGTTTCCTCACGTTGTTTTCCTTCATTGTTTTGAAAGCAGTGTTAATGAAATAATGTGCACAAAATAAAGTAACAGCCTGGGTTCGAAGCCACGACCTACGTCACGTAAGTCGGAGCCGTTACCACTGGGCCAGAACTGCTCAAGTCCATATAAACGTTTGTCAAAATTATGACCAGTGTACATTTATATATCTCAATAGGTAGATATTTATTTATTAAAACTTCATGCAACACAAATGTACAAAGGCGGACTTAAACGGTGAGTAATGGGTAGCTCGCCGTCCGATCAGCAACAGGCCCGAGAGTCGACGGCGCGTAGTGTTCCACGCGCGCCTCAAAGAGTTGTCAGCAAGAGACGGGGCCCGTCAGGGCCGATGCCTGCCCGGGGGTTGAGGATAAATTCGAAACAGAGTTACCTCGCCCCTGGGCACTCAAAGGCAGGAAGGAACAGGGGTGGGTTTTAGTCAGAAAGAGTCTGACACGCCCTCCCGCTCCACCCAGAGCGGGAGAAGTCATAGGATGATTTCCCACCCCACAAAAAAAAAGGCATTCTCTACCAGTCAACCAAGGGTGGTGGAGAGATCTAACATGGCAGGTGCATAAAATGAGAAAATATTATTAAGCAACTAACTAACTTTTAACTTGTACTTATCGTAAATCTATTCCCTAAATTAATTTAATCAATGCCCTCGCGCTCACTTCTCAACTCATAAAACCATAAATTCACACCACAAAAACAAATATCCCACATATTCCGTTGTAAAGTTCTCATAAGTTTGTCTATTGCCAATATGGCGGCCGTCTCGTCCCGCGCTTTTTAATAAAATACCTCGCACGCGTATGTCTGACAATAATCTAGCTAGAGATCGCTGCTCGTACCGCGCAGGCTTATTAAATCGTGATGGAAAGTTTTATTAAATAGCAAATATGGAAGTGATAAAATGTTGTATTAAACTATATGAACGAACTTATTAATAAAACAGAATCTGGAGTATTATTTTTTTGGGTTTCCCAAATCAGCCGCTGATGTGGAGAAAAGTACAATATTATCGGCGAAGCGGAGGTTTATATCTCCGTGTTTATAGAGTTCCGTGCCCGAAGTCCCGGGTCCAAACGGAGCCCTATTGTTGTCACTCACGTGTCTGCCTGTCTCTCCGTCCGTCGTCTGTCACAAAATTTTGTTACGAAGAATTTTTTAACTTCCCATTGACCTATGAACTTAGGTAATAATGTTTATTATAACGTACCTATACTTTACTAACAATTACCAATATTTTTTATCATTCTCAGTTTCCCTCGACCACTAACTGAAACCAAGAAATGAAGAAATTACCTGCTGAAACAGTAGGAAGAGGTAAAGTGTGGGCGACTTTGATTCTTCAAAAAGACTTAGTTTTAAATTTTTAAGCTTCTCACTTGGGTTCGATAAATTAACAGAAATTCTCTAAACGTAAACTAAAATACCTAAAATGCGAGCAAGGACATCGCAATTCGCAAATTGAATGTAGAACGAAGTCTCATTCTGTAACAGTTTGGAATCGCATTCAAACTCACAAGGTGTTATTCTACAACGTGTTTCTAACTCGAACGAACATAAAAAGTAATAGAATTCGGTTTAGGAACGCCGTATTCTGCCAGGGCTGTCAGAAAAGCCGGTGATCGAGAAAAAAGTTTGGTATCACAATGCATCGATTAAAAACAATGGCTGAATAAAAACGAATCCAATCAAGTATATTTTTACTGTCATTAATTACAGCTTATATTTCAATTGTTTTCGTCTGAAGGTAAAAAAATTAATGGTTAGGTTAACAAGTTTTAGTAAATACAAACTATGCGAATTATCAGCTATTTATCGAATTAGGTTAATTCGTTTACCACTACAGTTTTACATCGCCAACAGGTTGAGGGAACCCGTTTGCCTCGATGTTCTTTGCGGAATCATTAAGCAGGATACTTTATGTTCATTTATAACTAAATAATATGACAGAAATAATTGCAAAGTTAGTTTTGTGAGACCTAAGGGGTCTCACAAAACTAAATAAACACTAGTGAACTCTGGCCAGTATTGATAATGTTCGACCTGGTAGAATAAATAATGCCATGGAACCGTGATTGTCAATAGAAAATTCATTCAACCAACCTCCACAGCTTCTTTCTTTCTTTTTAAAATACATAGCCTCAGACAAGGTGTTACTCTTGTATTATGGGTGCATTTACAACCATGTAAACTCATATACACAAAACAACTAGACCCGGAACAACTATCTGTAGGCCATAAAAATATATTCGCGAGACGCAACGCGGCATCCTAACGCTCAACCACTGCGCTAATGCGAGTGTGACCTTAAATCTTCCAAAAATAAGATATTCCCTTAAGGCGTATATAGCCACCAAGTGGCGCCCCAAAGTAGTAGGAAAAGTACCAAAAACTGTTTTTGGTACTTTTGCTCACTACTTTGGATACGAAACACTTTGAGTCCTGTTTTAACAACGTAAAAATGCCTTATTCTATTAGTAATAAACACAGCATAGAATTCTTTAATCTTTATTTTCTACGCTTTACTACGATGTACGAGGAGGTTCTCAATTCGACCGTATACATATTTTTTTTTTTTTTTTTTTTGTGTATGTTCAGCCCTCACTTCGTCATTTATGAACCGATTTTGATTATTCTTTTTTTATTAGATAGGGTATACCTCAAGGGTGGTCCCATGTCAAGGAAGTCAGGATCTGACAGTGGAAACCTGATAAAATTGAGAGAAAACCTTGAAAATTGTGGGCACGTTTAGCGTTTCTGTATGTATGTTCGGCCTTTACTCCGTTATTTATGAACCGATTTTGATTATTCTTTTTTTGTTAGATAGGGTATACCTCAAGGATGGTCCCATAATAAGGAAATCAGGATGTGACAATGAAATCTTGATAAAATTGAGAGAAAACCTCGAAAATTGTGGATACGTTTAGCGTTTCTGTATGTATGTTCGGCCCTCACTTCGTTATTTATGAACCGATTTTGATGATTCTTCTTTTCTTGGATAGGGTATACCTCAAGGGTGGTCCCATGTCAAGGACATCAGGATCTGATCATGGGATCCTGAAAAAATTGAGAGAGAACCTCGAAAATTGGGCACGAATATTGTTTCTGTTTACTTTTCATAACTTAATCAGGTATTTGCATTTAGGAACCATCACATCATGAAACTGAGCTGATGATGGAAACCATAGCTTTCCTAAACAATAGTAGTTAGATATAAAACTAGTTTTAGTGACAAATACCACTTAATATGGTTTGAAGAAAAGACGTCTTTACAGTATTGGAGGTAACCTCAACTGGTCAATATCCTGGGAACTTCATGGAAGGATGGTAATTTCATCAGCTCAGTGGCAAGAGGAATGATGAAGAATTAGAAATTTGCCTCAGAGTGTTACAAGATGATGCGAGCCACAAAAAATCATAAAATAAAAAACTTTTTAACAAAAAAATTAACCGACGAAAAAGAACTAAAAAGCAAAAAATAAATAAAACTTTTAAGTCTTGAGTAATGAGCATATTTACCTACACAAAATATCAAATTTTATATAAACTAATTTTGAGTCGGCGCCAATTAATAAAATGATTAATTACCTACTTACAGCCTTCTTCATTTGTAAGTACTTATAAAATTTAGATATTTAATAATCAGATTGTTGTTTGGCGCCGACTCAAAATTAGTTTATATAAAATTTGATATTTTGTGTAGGTAAATATGGTCATTACTCAAGACTTAAAAGTTTTATTTATTTTTTGCTTTTTAGTTCTTTTTCGTCGGTTAATTTTTTTGTTAAAAAGTTTTTTATATGCATACTTACCTATTAGTGACCCACCAGGACTTAGCACGCATGGCCAATATATGCATGCACCAACATTTTTCGTTAATCACTTTCTATTAGTTATATTCGCATCAAAATCCGTTGCGTGGTTTAGGAGTTAGGGGATAAACAGAAAGACAGACGCGGATATTTTCTTTGCTTTATATTATGTAGAGATTTCCCGTGTTTAATTCTAATGCCTTATGTGATCAGGTACTTATATTGCTATTTAAATAGGGTATTTTACTCTTTAGGAGAAAAAAAAACACAAAAAATAAAATTAAAATTCAATTATAAGTTTTCACTTTTTTTAATCTGTTTTTTAACACCATGGAATAGTAGCCGCCATGTTATACGTCATACGACTGTTTAAACTATAAAGTGTCACTGATGTGGGTAGGTATCTATGCTTTGTACATTTATTTACACAGCCAACTGACGTCATGACCAACATGGCGTCAACTGCGTCCAGCGTTTTCGTCAAATTACGCGCGAAAGTAAATGTAAAATTGTAATGGATTTTTATGGTACGAGTATAATCACGTAATGATTGAATAAAAATTTTGTGTTTCAATAATTGGTGTAATACCCTATTAAACTGCAAATACTAATGAGATGCGTCACTACAGCGGGAATATTGTGTCATTCCTAAAATTTCCTCTCCGTCGTAACGCCTCTGTTGTTTCTTGCGCCACTACGCTTTGTTTTTTTTTTTTTTGTGGGGCGGGAAATCATCCAATGACTTCTCCCGCTCTAGGTGGAGCGGAAGGGCGTGTCAGACTCTTACTCACTAAAACCCACCCCTGTTCCTTCCTGCCCCTTAGTGCCCGGGAGCGAGGTAACTCTGTTTCGAATTTATCCTCAACCCCCGGGCAGACTACGCTTTGCTGTAACGGCCCGAACCGGCCGAATTGCGCGTTTTCTCCGCGTTCACTAAAACTACGATATCTCAGAAATTACGCATCGTAGCTCTACACACCACATGTCATTGAAATTCTTATGAAAGAAGCTATCTGATTATGTAGTAGTTTTACCTTGTAATGTATTGTTAATTCGAAGTTGAAAGTAGGGTGAGCGGGAAACTGGGAAAATGTTGCCCAGTTTTTCGTAAAAAAATTCGTCATTTTTATAAAATACAAGCATTTTTTCCAAAACTTATTGTTTTATTTACTTAAAAACGTTAAAAACACATTATTTTACAATAATCAATAAATCATCTTCATACATTTTTTTCATATGACAAGCTTTACAATAACATGTAAAGCTTGTCACATGCACGGACAAAAAATGGAGTGGTGACAGAAGTGAAAACTTGAACAAAAATGCCCAACGCGCCTCGCGTAGCGGTGTCGGTGGTGCGCGAGTTCAATTGTTTTTTTCCCATCTCAAAACTGCCCAACGCGCCTAAAGAAGATTTCACTTCAAAAAAGGGTCTGTTTATACTTCAATTCTGAGAACACTGTGCGGTTGAGTAACTTATACTATAGTTGCTACACAAAAATAACACACAAAGTTTCAACTCTTAGAAATGTTTAATTTACAATGACTCAGCAAAAATTTGCGCCAAAAAAGTCCCATTCATACTTTGAATCACATCGCGCAAAAATTATTGCATTTAGTTATTTTAAATCTAACTTTGCATTCTACAAACTAATGGAAAAACAATACACAAAGGCATGTTGCCTAACAAAAACATTTAAAAAATCACAAATAAAAAAACAATTTAAAACTTTTTTACAAAAAAAAACAACCGACTTCCAAAAAAAATACAATAAAAATTTAAAAATAACTTTAATTTCGTCAGTCGGTGTTTGTATTTTATTTCTTCGATATTTGACACCGACTCCCTAGACTGGCAATATTTCGCAAAGTCACGTCGACTCAATGAGTTGAAAACGGGCGCGCGTATGTTTGACATCGACTTATTGAGTCGGTGTATATAAAATAATAAAAAAAAAACTTTTTTACAAGAAATAGAACCGACTTCCAAAAAAAGTGCAAAATAACATTAATTTCGGCAGTCGGTGTTCCTGATTTTGTGTCCTCGTTTTTTGACATTAAAGTTATTTTGCACTTTTTTTCTTTCGGTTTTCGGTTCAATTTTTTTGTAAAAAAGTTATTTATTATTCAATGAGGGCGCCACTTGGCGGATATATACGCCTTAAGCAGCGTCCTAAAGCGTACATTTTGATGTCCGCAGAACCAACACGGATCGTGAAAGCCAATTCTAATCTATTTTCGATCATAAATATTGTTGTTACCTACCACAGAGTAGTCTTTTTTAATTTTAACCCAAAGGTTGACTGATAGAGAATGCGTTGTTGCATTAAGTTCACCTACGCACCACTACTGTACAAGAAGTTTAAATTTAAAAAAAAATTAACCGTAAGCAAAACACACCATCAGCTTCCAAACAAACAAAATTCCAAATTCGAACATTCTCCATTCAAGATAGCGCCCCTACGTACTGCAATTGTCAACACCCGTTGAACACTTTGCATTTTATAACACGCTCCCGAACGTTTGTCGAGACTGTAATGATGACCATCAATTTTTACTGAGTGCTATCAATTCTCGTTCAACAACGCTGGATCTATGGCTTGCCGTTTTAGCACCGTGTTTGAGTTTAAATGTAAGTTTTGGCAGATGTAAGTGACAAATTGTGAATTTTGTTCTCTATTGGAAATCGTAAGAGGGAATTTATGAACGTAAGTAATGTTTGAAAAAGTGCACTTATTGTTTTCTATTCTTTTAAATTAAGTACTCTAAAAAACGATTAAAAAGTTCCAAACTCGTTGTCGTTCATTTTTTTTCCTATATTTTAATGAGTTACATTTTTGGAATCGTCTCCTCGGGGTCTTGATTTAAATACCTCACATTACTAAGTCACGAAAAAATACGACGTCACTTACCTACCTAACTGCGGCCGCCATCTTGTTTTTTTATTTTTTATTTATACAGCCTACGTCACTTTGGCTATCAAGACGAATCCAATGATACCTCATTTGTTGAATCCTGTTGTTTAGACTAAAGGGCGCGCCACACTACCCTCTTTCTGGGGCAGTAGGTAGGGTAAAATAAAAAGAAAGAAAAGCAGACAATGTAATGAGCCGCCTTTATTTTAAAAGAGTAAACTGAGGTGGTGATTTACTCTGAACCCTATGTCTAAGCCATTTCCTCCACTCGAATCCAATCAAATTGAGGTGGCGATTTACTCTGAACCCTATGTCTAAGCCATTTCCTCCACTCGAACCCAATCAAATTGAGGTGGCGATTTACTCTGAACAGTCTGAACCCTATGTCTAAGCTATTTCCTCCACTCGAATCCAATCAAATAGAGGTGGCTATTTACTCTGAACAGTCTGAACCCTATGTCTAAGCCATTTCCTACACTCGAATCCAATCAAATTGAGGTGGCGATTTACTCTGAAACTCTGAACCCTATGTCTAAGCCATTTCCTCCACTCGAATCCAATCAAATTGAGGTGGCGATTTACTCTAAACCCTATTATACATATAACAAGCTAAATATTGCCATTTTTAGGTTGTTATTTATTATTAACGTCGTGGATTTTAATTGTGGTTTTTTTCCGATGTAATGGAGAATATGTTGCTTGAAGTGGAGGAAGAATCCTTCAAAAGGGCTTAGAATATATCGTTAGTTTCAGTGTGATTTGACATGAAAAAACCAAAGGCCAACTGCCAAATTATTAAACCAAGAGCTTTATTAACTTCTTTAATCTTCTACAAAAAACATTTGCCCATCAAAATCTTCAACAAATTACCCACAACAACGGTAACCCATATAACCGCACTAAAACGTATAATTACCATTAACCCCTGACCCGAACGGTTCCGAGCGTTCCCGAACTTGGCCGAACAACTAAGTTGCGGCTATAGAACGCACGTGACGTCACTCGTTCTAAACCCATGAAAATGGATTGTGGGACATTATTTTGAATATTTGGGAAACATATACGGTAACATGGTTTGGTATAACTTAGAGGGACTTGTAGCTTAATAATAAATAAACAGATTTTTTTTTAAATAAGCGGTTCTAAAACTTGTCATTCTGTGTAATGAAAAATACTCATGACATCAAAAATTCAAAACATACTGTTAGCCCAAGTTCAACTGTCCTACCATTTGTTCATCAGGGAATGCCAGCTCCTATATACCGGCGCCATCAGCTCGATGGTGGTCGATGGTTGCATTGTTACCCTTCCTTTTTTTTTTACTTATGCCAAATTGGCTGTATCAGAAACCAAAAAGTGGTCGAAAAATGGTTTGCAAATTTTATAGCGGACTACTAACATACGAACATTGTGTAATAATAACATCCCTACAGGTCTATCTTCAAGGCAAAGCAACGCTAGCCGAGGTCGGAGTGCAGATGACAATGCATTACAAACCAAGACTCCTCCGTACCTAGGAAAGCATGTCAAGTTTGCAAGCTAGACGTTGATCCCAGGGTTGACCACTGGGCCACCACTGATTCGAAATAGAATTCCAAAAATATCTAAAATTATAATAGATAGGTAGGTATAGTTGTTCTATCTCACAAAGTGGTCTTGAATGTGTGTAGAGATTCACGTATAACTATAGCGTGCATAATTTTTTTATTTTTTTTTTTATAAAAACATTGCCCCACACTAGGAATTACTCCTGTATCGTGGGTGCGTTTACAAACATTTAAATTCACATACACAAGACACCCAGACCCGGAACAACTATCTGTAGGCCATACAAATATTTGTTCCGTGCGGGGATCGAACCCGCGACACGCAGCTCAGCAGCCGAACGCTTAACCACTGCGCCAACCGTGCCGTCATATCAATAATATTTGTGTGTGATGTTCAATGAAAAGCTAACAAAGAAAATGTTATTATGATTATGTGCCCTATTATGTAACGAAATTTCCATTCACATATATATTAGACAGTAGGCTAGGTTTTGTCTTTTGTTTTTTTCTCTTTTATCTCCTGCTCGTAAGAATAAAATTACCTACATTACTCTAGGTCATGTTATAATAGGTAAACGTAGCATTATTCCAAAAATACAACCCGAAACAGCAAAACAATCCAATTTCAAACAAACCGCAACACCTAGAACGTCATATTGTCGTCATGTTCCGAATTTAAATTTTCAAATTCGGAACACGTTTGTCTCGTTGGCGACACTGGCGCTGGTTTATGGCATGAAATTACAATACTCGCCAGCAGAGGGCGACACTGCGGTACGGCCATTATTGTGTTGCACGTCATTTTATTAAAACAATTATGTGTTTAATTGATATTCGTTGCATATGTGCGTAATGGATGGAGGGGGACTAGAGAGACGTATTTTGTCCCACTGCAGAGCATGACCTCTTCCCACACAGAAAAGACACGATTATTAATCACTTGGTGAACTAGGTCTTTGTTCAAGACAGGTTGACGATTTCAGACTTAGCTACCCGCTGCGGTTTCACACGAGTGGAAATTATGTACACAAACCTTCCTCTTTTATCTTTCTTTCTATTAGTGTTCACCGTATCTGTTGCGTGGTTTAGAAGGTCCAGGATTCCTCATGCTTTGCTTCACCATCAAATTAAGGTACGTGTGAACTGAAAAAGTCACATAGGAAACTTGCTTCGGTACGATAAAGGCAACTCAGTCTGACATTCAGCTCCAGGGCAACAGTGATGTTCTGTCATAATGGCCGTCTTGTTGTCTTTCTTTGCAGTCTCTTAAAAGATCCATCTTCATCAGTGAATATCTGTAGTTCCAGTCTAACCTCCTTTTGACACAGATTTTTTTTTCAAATCGTTATCACCCCTGCTCTCAAGACAGTGAAGGAAAACATCGTAAGGAAACTGGCCGAGAACGAAAATTCGAAGAAATGCGATATCCTCCAACCCGCACTTGGCAAGCGTGGTGGATTAAGGCCTATTCCCACTCCTAGAGAAGAGGCCTGAGTTCCACCAGTGGGAACATTATGAGGCTGATTATCATCATCATGTAAGCTGAAAGACGTCCAGTCAGGACATGGGCCTACCCCAAGTGTTGCTACAACGACTGGTCATGTGCAGCTCGCATCCATCAGCTACCCGCAACCCTCGAGGCTGATGATAGCAATACAAATTAAGATCAACCTCAACGTTGTAGTTACAAAGATGTATTATAGAAAATTACAATGAAATTCGTGAACGCTACAAAATATGGCGATCCGTGTCGTGCGAAGTGACGTTAGTGCGGTTCCTCCACCGTGAAGCCCACAGCGAGCGATGTTCTTACTTTTTTTTTTATTTATCCCGAAGGGAAGGCTATAGTCTTTTGACCATATTGCCTAGTCTAACGTAGTGTATTTTTACTTTTTTTTCATTAGAATGCAGATATAACACATTCTAATGTTTTATGCAGTACTAGCTGT
Organism: Polia nebulosa; assembly: GCA_951329385.1. Classification (NCBI taxonomy): domain Eukaryota; kingdom Metazoa; phylum Arthropoda; class Insecta; order Lepidoptera; family Noctuidae; genus Polia; species Polia nebulosa. The sequence continues at coordinate 7,675,454 of OX589609.1, forward strand.
GCCCGCGACTTCGTTCGCGTGGTTGTCGAGAACAAAACAACGTCGTTTAGATAAGAGTATATCACCTTTTTGATGATTTAGATAAGAGTCCTGACTTTGGTATAGTTGATTACGTTAATGCTTCTCTATATACTATGTTAGCGGTGGAATTACCCGGAGCATATACAAAAAGGTTGTTTGGGTTGCTAACACGTGATAGAGAAACATAGAGTTGGCCGTGTGAAAAACAATCAAAAGTAAGGTCTACACCCGCAACGGATAACGTCTGGCCTTGGGCTTTATTAATAGTCATAGCGTAACAGAGGCTTACAGGAAATTGCACACGTTTGAAAGTAAACGGAAAATTATTGGGGATAATGGGTATCCTGGGAATGAAAACAACATCACCGGAGCCGCAACCTGTTAAGATTTCGGCTTCGATGACATTTCGTTGGAGATTTGTTACTCTCAACCGAGTTCCATTGCATAGTTTTGGTGGGCTTAAATTTCTGAGTAAAATGATTGGTACTCCGACTTTTAAATAAATTTTGTGTGCTGGAAGACCTGGTGTATTTAGAGAGTCTAAAAACTCTACTGGATAGTGGGTGGCATCTCCTTCTTCTAAAACCGTGTTAATAGATAAATATTCCCTACTTTCTCCAGAAACATGTACCAATATTTGAGAATTTATTGCTGCTGCTTGGTCGTTGCGAGGTGCCAAAATAGCTCGTTGGCATAGCCAAGCAGCGTCATGGTTCGAGATCTCTGATGGATCTCCGTATACAGAGGAAATGAGTTCCTGCTGTGAGGCAACAGAAGAACACAGGCTTTCGACTAAAGTTACTTTACCTCCTTCTTGAGTCGGGTATGTGCCGTTACCAATTTGAAGTAGTAAATTTGAGAAAACCTGCGCGTTTGCGTCACCTCCCAAATATGCTCGCATATTAAAGCTCAAATTAGTTAATATGACACTACGCCATAAAATAGAGCTCTTTAAACAGGCACCTATTTCATCGGCCCTCGTTCCTCTGGGTATTATAGGGAGTGTCTGCCTGAAGTCTCCACAGAATAGCACCGTTAAGCCTCCCATCGGTCGGTCATTTTGTCTTATATCTCGCAACGTTCTATCTACAGCTTCCACAGCTTTACGATTTGCCATCGTACACTCGTCCCAAACGATAAGGGCGCAATCGCGTAAAACCCTTGCTTTATCACTATTGCGAGACACGTTGCAAACAGGGTTTTCTGTGCGGTCCAAGTCGATTGGTATTTTAAATGTTGTATGTGCAGTTTTTCCTCCTGGTAATAAAGTGGCAGCTATTCCTGAGGAAGCGACGGCAAGGGCAATTTTGTTTTGGCTCCTTATTTGAGCCAAGATAACTTTAGTGAGGAAAGTTTTACCTGTTCCACCAGGTGCATCTAAAAACAGCATTTCTCCTAATGAATGTTCTACACTACAGCATACTCTATCAAAGATTTGACGTTGTTCTGTCGTCAAATTTGAACAGCCATTTCGCAATATTTCTGCTAACTCTTCGGGGTTGTAATTTATTTCAGATGTATACTCCCTATTAATTCGTTCCCCACCAACTGTCGGTGTCGGCAAGCCGTATTGACTGAGGGGGTTCCCTCCTATACTTGTAACTATATCTTGTATAGCCAGCAAAGCCCTATTATGGCAGCTTTCACGTACTTGGTCAGAAGTTTCACTATTTATATTTTGCTGTCTCAAAAAATCTTCGGCAAACGCGTCTTTATATTTTTGCCACAACTGCCCAGCGTCCGATAGGCCACAAAATGTCAACAAAATGGCAAATAAATGGCGCAAACGATGTGGACTATCACTGACGCATGCTTCGGCTAAAGCATCATCCCAATGCTGATCGCCATCTAATAAATGCCGTGCGCGGCAAGCAGCTTGAAATGTGGGATATTCTATATCGTCCACTTTGCGGAGCTCAGCAAAAGAAGTAGGTCCTCGCACTGTGTGAAGAAGAAGGCGTAAATAATAACACTCTGCATTATTTGGGTGCACCGTGTATACTCTTCCAATCACGTGTTCTTTAAAAATGCCGGACTCGCCTTCTACAGCAGTTCCACGTCTCCTGCGATTAAAAACACCTTGCTGCTTGTTATAGGTATAATAATGTGGCACTTCATTGTACAACAGAGACTTAGCGAAATTGTCTCTTTCGCAAAGGCGAAAGAATGCGAGCAAGGTGGTTTGTCTTGGGTTGTTCATTCTTTCTGCCACATTTTCTGGCTGAAAGTAAACTCGCTGCCCGCCTTCCAGGTGCACGTCAAGATGGATGACTGGCGGATACCTTTCATGAATAGGGAAACTCAAAATGCGCCAAACTGCCTCCGAAGAGCTTATGTATCGGCCAGATTGATACCTTGTCACTTCATCAAATTGGTTGTTATTTCTTAGTGCTATCATGGCTTGATCACTACCTTTATTAACATATTTACATATATATTTTATAGATTCGACGCTATTACAAATTTCAACATTAATGTGTGCTTGAAAAGCGTTTGACAAAACTGGAGAATACGGTACCACCCAACTATTATTTAGAATTATTTCTTGTCCACGGAATCTGACAGTAGCTGTGAAACCACCTTGTGACGGTGATCTTCGCCGGTATTGCGGATACCCATTTTCCCCAGCCATAGTTAGTTCTTTCAGTGCTCTGGGGTATTTTTTTGAGCATTGACCATCTTTCATGCACGGTGATTCCCTGTTTAAGAGGCCACATGGCCCGTGAACCATATGTGTTTTTACTATGTCATGCAAAATCGGATCTGCATTATAGTCCGGAAATTCTGCACTTATGACACTGTCTATAGCATCGGGACGAATTTTTTCTTCCAGCCACAGAAGAATGTGCGCGTGGGGTAAACCACGCTTTTGCCACTCGACGCTATACATAAAACAAAGAGTTGAACCGAAAACTTTCTCCTTTGTAAGTAGATTAATCAAGACTTTGAGTTTTAAATGAAAAATCCTAGCAATAATGTCATGTCTGTCGTATGACGCCTGTCCTGTGAGAAGTGCCTGGCAAATCTCCGTCCACTTTGGATTTGTTGTAAATGTTATAAAAAGGTCCGGCCGGCCGTATTTACGAACGTAACAAAAAGCATCTTGCGTTCGTTCGTGCATATACCGCGGACCGCCTGTGAAACTGGATGGCAAAATAACCAATCGACCCAAGTTTTCGACGTTATTATCTGATTGCATGGCGTCCCGCAAGTGCACGTATTCTTCAGCGCGTAACCGTCGCTGGTTAGTGCGAATATACACTAAACGTTCAGTTTCTATTTTTGCGTACATGTCCACAATAAATTGGCTGAACAAACCACGAAATCGTTGCAAATATACGAAACTGTTTTGCCTTATTTGTAAAAGGTAGGAATAGTATTGTTGAGCAGATATTTTTTTTTGATAATTAGTGACTCTCGTAGTAGGGTTCACTTGGTACAGCCCAAAATTGTACCCATCTTCACCATGACAATAAATTAGTGGATATTGCAGGGCGTCGTAAGCTCGGTGGGTTTCCAAAATGCGTTGAAGGCGATCGTCGCGTGTACGCAACACGATATCACGTCTCTCACACTCCTGGTCGACTAAAACAACTGCAACTTCATCTGCGACGGGTGCATTGTGTCTTCCACGGTGTTCACCCACAGGACGTCTATCGGCACTTATAACAATTTTGAAATCATTGCTGCCTTGTGGAATTGACTCCAATGCAGCTTTGAATTCACGAACGTACTGGTTAACGTGATGCAGCAATTCTTGAAGTTGACCCAAAAGCTCAGCATTGAGCTGGGGAAAATTGTGATTTCTAACATTGAGCTGTTGCGTGTAATCGGATACAAAATAAATTTGGAGAAATTTGGGTTCATTTTCTGGCAGCAAAGATCCAATAAGGTGATAAACTTGACCTTGTACTTTGAAGGTTGGCATGAACGGTCCTTCCGTTATTTGTTTTGCCCCAAAGGAAGTCATTTGGAAAGCACTGTTATATAAACGAATATTATCCAAAAAACGGTTCGACTGGGGATGATCGCCATTCAGGAGACTTTTAAGTAAGTGTGGTGGATCTTGGAAATTTGGAAGAACAATTTTTCCATTTGAGCAGCACATTCCATCTGTCTCTTTCCTCCATTTCAAAGCATGACAAAAATTACAAATTTCTCTCATGTCACCCACGAAAGTAAAGCCAGCATAATTAATTCTAGACGAATATGTGAACCCTGATTTTTCCCTATTGTCCCAAGGTAATAAAATATTTGCATCGTCATTTTCCATGGACTCATCAGCTCCGCTATTTGTTTCTCTATTCATATGGTATCGAGCTCGTTCTATTTCTAGGCGAGATTGACGTTGTTCTGCTGTTTCTGCTCGTCTTAGTTCATCTATTCTTTCCCTTTCAGATGCAAGATAACTTTCATTGTTTCTTTGTACACCTACATAGTTATGTCTAGCTATTTGTAATCGTTCTTCTCTTTGGGAGAGAGATTCAGACTCGCGCGAGAGAGCGTGTCGCTCTCGGTCAGATGACAGACGTGCTTGGCGTTCCTCGATACTCTCTTGAGAACGCAAAGTCGCGGTCCGAGTTCTTTGCGAACTTAAGCGCGACTCCCTTTCTGTGAAAGTCTCTGACTCGCGTGAGAGAGACTGGCGCTCCCGATCAGCAGACAGCCGAACTTCGCGTTCCTGGATATTCTCTTGAGAACGCAAAGTCGCGGTCCGAGTTCTTTGCGAACTTAAGCGCGACTCCCTTTCTGTGAAAGTCTCTGACTCGCGTGAGAGAGACTGGCGCTCCCGATCAGCAGACAGCCGAACTTCGCGTTCCTGGATATTCTCTTGAGAACGCAAAGTCGCGGTCCGAGTTCTTTGCGAACTTAAGCGCGACTCCCTTTCTGTGAATGTCTCTGACTCACGTGAGAGAGAGTGGCGCTCCCGATCAGCAGACAGCCGGTCTTCGCGTTCCTGGATACTCTCTTGAGACCGCAAAGTCGCGGTCCGTGTTCTTTGTGAACTTAAACGTGACTCCCTTTCGGTGAACGTTTCCGATTCACGTGAAAGAGCGATGTGCTCTCGGTTAGCAGATAACCGTGCTTCACGATCTTCTTCCGATTCCTGAGACCTACAAAGTCTCATCCTTTTCGCATTTCGGCTACGCAGCGAAAGGTTAGTTTTTTTTCTTTGAGGCATTTTCAAGGAAAATTAAAGCAATAAACAAAACTAACAACACTTATGACTGAATAGCCTACAAACTTAAAAGATCGGTGCGTCGAACAGTCTAGTGTGACAACGTATCGTCTGTTCGTGGTCGTGACTCAACGAATTGGCAACACTAACTTACTGTATAACGATTGGCACTATTGGATTCAAACTACGAAGTAAATCAAATACAATCTTTACTTCGTACTTCAAACCAATGACCAAAGTTGACCAAACGAAACCAATAAGATAAGCAAATACTTTTTTTTCGACCAATTTAGAAAATCGATAAACCAAGCAACCAAAGAACTTTTACGACACACGCAAGAACTTTTAAGACACCTAACGAAACCCAATTTGCCTAGTAAACACGGTGGACGTCATCCTCGCGCGGAAAATCTTAACACCGCGATTCAGAAAATGACGTCATTTGCACAACGCCATCTATCGGATTTAGATTTCAACTATCAACATTAGTTCTATTTTTAGTCTTAAGATGTCGTTGCAAGTACTATACTTAATTGCGTAACGTAATATTTTACTTCTTGAACTCACTAAATTAATCATATCTTTTGATAGAGTGAACCGATTTCGATGAAACAAAAACTAAGTTAATCCTCAAGTTGCGTATAATTTTTGTATATAAACATTGATAGTTCTATTTTTAGTCTTAAGATGTCGTTGCAAGTACTATACTTAATTGCGTAACGTAATATTTTACTTCTTGAACTCACTAAATTAATCATATCTTTTGATAGAGTGAACCGATTTCGATGAAACAAAAACTAAGTTAATCCTCAAGTTGCGTATAATTTTTGTATATAAACATTGTCAGCATTGAATTCGTAGATTTTACGTGATGTGCGCACAAACAAACAGACAAACAGACAAACAGACAAACAGACAAAAATTTCAAAAATGATGGAAATGGGTTCTGTTACTTATCTTTTCACACGCTGGCTATTTTTTGTTTCAATTTCTTCAATGTACAAAAATGACTTTTCTACAGATTTATTATATGTATAGATTTGGCAACAAATGTGTCGAGTCAGCCTTTTCGGCAAACTTCGCTGAGGTAGTCAATACTACAATAAAATTCTCAGCTCCATTTTACCGAGATCGCGCCTGTTTCAATGATTCCACATATTGTCCAGTTGCGTAGACACTTGAGACACAAAATTACACCAATTTTACATCACAATATCCACTAGGCATGAATAAACGAATAACTAAAACAGCGACTGAACTTCACTCGAGAAAATCCCGCCAAAAACCCCCGCGATGTTCTTTCTTTCTTAGAGCGTTTGCGCACTACGTCCGATACTTATCTCCACCACCACGCCAGACCGTCGCGTTCACGGATAAGTATCGGATAAGTATCGGACGTAGTGCGCAACCGCTCTTAGGATGCGTTCGTAATTTCGTAGAATATGAAGAAGGCCTGCGTTCAGGCGTAGACACTGATTATAATGATATTATGTCATCAGATTCTTACCAAAATAAAATATTTAGGTACCATGAGACATCTCTGCGACATCCATATAACTAAGTTCATGTTCCTTAGTAGCCTTAACGAACATCAAACACACACAAACAAACATGGGCCCAAAGTGTTTGCTCTCCTGTTTGCAGCTGTCAAATTGCACACGGTTAATCAGCACACAAAGGAAACATTGTCTAATTAACAGGATGTTTGGCTAAGCATGACTTAATTAGGTTTTTTTCGAGGAAAATGACGCCAGCCTCACTAACTCTGTTTTTTTTCTTTTGTTGGGTTGGGAAATCATCCAATGACTTCTCCCGCTCTCGGTGGAGCGAGAGGGCGTGTCAGACTCTTATTGACTAAAACCCACCCCTGTTCCTTCCCTGCCTGAGTGCCCAGGGGTGCGGTAACTCATTTTCAGAATGTATCCGCTACCCCTAGGCATAGCCTCACTGACTCTGTTTTATACTTACCTAACTCTATATTTTTGGATGAATAATGAAACTTCTACGACTAAATTGCAATCAACTCGGCCTATCGCAGTCCACTGCTGGACATAATATGCTACCAACAAACAGTGTAACAATACCCGGTCTGGAACCGACTGAATAAAAAAACCGGCCAAGTGCGTGTCGGACTTCACACATTTAGGGTTCCGTAGCAAAATTTTTGACTTTTGTATGGCTTTGGGTTAAAAAGATGCTTATACTGTGAAAATTTGAAGACTTTAGCGATGTACAGACTGCCAGACGGACACGTGAATGACAGCAATAGGGCTCTGTTTGGGCCCTTCGGGTACGGAACCCTAAAAGAAGGATTTTATGGATATCGTTAATTTTAAAAATCGAATAATAGGGTTGTTGATTCAGTTTTTTTTATATCATATTTATAATAACTTCATCGAAAATAGAAAAAAAGAAAGTACTTTTCAAATTCTTTAAGGGTTCCGTACCATCGTACAAGATGATTAAAGATCGAGCAAAAAGAGTAAAAAAAAACACGTTTCTAGTAGGGTTATTTTTATTATTTATTGATAGAGCGGCAATAAGAATACATATTCTGTGAAAATTTCAACTGTCTACCTGTTGCGGATCATGAGATACAGCCTACTGATAGACAGACGGACGGACGGACAGCGGAGTCTTAGTAATAGGGTCCCATTGACCCTTTAGGTGCGGAACCCTAACAAATATTTATTTTTAGTGTTACTTGTTGTTTCATATAAAATATTGTAACATAACAATTAGTACAGGAGTAAAACTCTTACCCCTTAAAAAAAAAAAAAAAAAAAATTGGTTGCCTGTAAAGTCGGTATACGGGCGAAAGTTTTACGTGACAACGACTTTGAGTGGTAAAATAATTTTAATGTTGCCCGAGTGGAAGGGACGCGTGCCTCTCACTCGCTCTCATTGTGAGCGCATAACGTGAGCGGAGCGTAACGCAGTTTCTTGAAGTGTCACCCGGAAAACCAATTTATAAGACGTTGTCACGTCAAAAAAAAAATTAAAAACCCCTAAACTTTCTCGAAATAAAAACACAATATGTGATGCTGCTTAATTTTTTTTATAGCCTACATAGTATCCCACTGCTGGGCAAAGGCTTCACCTTTCTCTCTCCAAACCTCTCTGTCTTGGGCGATTTCTGGCCAAGTTTGCCCCTCAAACTTGATCAGATCGTCACACCATCTTCGCCGCGGTCGACCTCGACGGCGACGTCCTCGCTGCTTAAGGGTCTACTAACGGTCCAGTGGCTCATTGAATAAAAAATCGTAGCAAAATGTTTCGTATCCAAAGTAGGCAAAAGTGTCAGAAACGGCCGTTTTTGGTACTTTTGCCTACTACTGTGGATACGAGACAGTCTGAGACCTGTTTTAACAACGTAAAAATGCTTTATCCTCTTTGTAACAAACGTGACGTTGGATTTTTTTAATATTTATTTTCTGTGCTATGCTACGATTTTTTATTCAATGAGAGCGCCACCGGATCGTTAGTAGGGCCTTAAATTAAAGTTTGATATTGCAAATTTCCCTAATCAAAGCTGGGAAACTTACCAAGCACCAAAATAAGTCCTTAGTCATACCTTTACATATATCATCATAACATTAGCAGTCACAAGTAATCTGACACATGTAAAACAAAACAAACATACATTTGCGTTGACCAACACTCTTGCGCAGCTAAGTGTTACACTCTGTGATTACAACGAAACGCAATTAGTCGCCAATTACTGCGCGCGCGCCGATAAGATAAAGATAAATATTCTAAAAGATACCTGACACCTACTTAGGGGACTATTCTTGATTTAGCTGCGAAGGCTTTGTGGTTTTGTACAAAGTTGCAGGGAAACTTTTTTGCTATTGTCTTTGAGAATGAATTTTTGTTGGGAATTTGCGAAATAACTGTCGCATTACCCACCTTACCACGTAGGTCTAAAAAGATGGCCTTTTTAGGGTTCCATACTCGAAGGATCCAAACGGAGCCCTATTGCTGTCACTCACGTGTCGCAAAATTATAGATCCGAAGTTTTTTTTAACTTCCCGTTGACCTATGAACTTGAAATTTGGTGTTAATGTTTATTATTACGTATATTTTACTAAAAGATACCAAAATATTGATTTCCCTCACATGGTATGGAATCCTAAATGTCCGAAGCCGACACGCACTTGGTCGGTTCTTTGAAAGAAAACCCAGTTGTACCAATTAAGGAACTGAGGATTTCTCCTTTTAACAAAGAAATTTCCCAAGTGCATGATAGTACTCCACACGATTCCCAACCACAGCAACTTCTGAAAGCCAGAATCAACAGTCGCGACCACCAGAAATGCGCCGAGGCAATGAAACTCGACGAGTCCCAGAGAAAAGATTCGACCAATAAGTACACGGGGATTCGACTTTGCTCTGTATCATAGACAAAACGGATTTTTCTAGAATCTAGAAGACGTTACATTAACCATACGGAATGTAACGGAAGAGGTCATATTTAAGATACTGCTTCCACCCGTGGAAATGAAGCACATTCTTCAGGAAAACCTTAGAAATTGCCCAAAAAATAAATGTTTTTTCGTACAAAACCATCTGATAAAAATTATTAAGGGAGGTTCAATACTTTTTTTTTGTACTCATGTCCATTACACCCTGTATCCTTCTATTAAGGTATAATTTTGAGAGAGCAGTTGTGGCCCAGTGGTAACAGCCGCGACTTACAAGATGTAGGTCGTTATTTCAAACCCAAACAGGCGCTTTACTTTGTGTATGCTATTTCATCACCATTGCTCTCAAACCGGTGAAGGAAAACATCGTGAGGAAGCCGGCATGTCCTAGAACCAAAAAATCGAAGACATGTGACATCCACCAACCCGCATTGGGCCCGCGTGGTGGATTACGGCCCACACCCTCTCAAAGAGTAGGCCCGTGCCCCAGCAGTGGCACAAAGGCTGATGATGATGATGATGATAATTTTGGGTTATAGAGTTCACAAATGCACACAGCCTACTAAAGGAACAGCATATCAAATTCCAACCCTAAACACTGAGAGTTTGTTACTCTGTGGTATTGACTCCTAACATACCTCTACCCACATTTACGTAATTTTGTTCGTTAGTAAGTGAAACCGCAAGCCAGTGTTGTGTAGTCAATTGTATTATGAGCAACAGTACTTTCTTTGGTGTGTGGTAGCGATGGCAACTGGCAACTGTAATAACGGTAGCGACCGGTTGTTGTGCAACTGCTGAGAGGGTTAGTTGTGTGATGGATCAGAAGTGGGATTGGTGTTTTTGAAAGAGAGGAAATTGTGGGTTCCGTTCTCTGAGTTGGGGCTAAGTTTTGAAATAATTTACTTACACATTTTCCAAGTGATTGATAAATGATTTTATTTTTAACCGACTTCCAAAAAGAGGAGGTTCTCAATTCGTCTGTATGTTTTTTTTTTTTTGTATGTATGTTACCCGATTTCTCCGTCAGTTGTGAACCAATTTTCAAAAAAAAAATTTCATCTGAAAGAATATACTCCCGAGGTGGTCCCATATAAATTTTATCGAAATTGCTTCAGCGCTTTTTGAGAAACCTCTGACTACCCTGAGAAGAAATACTGAAACAAACTCAAGAGGTCAAAGTCTCTTTTAAAGTGTTCAAATCCATACAATATGTACTGGTCAAATCATATGAGAATCATGTACGTTTATATCTGTGATGAGCTTTTGAGGAAAGCAACACACAAATTCGAGTGGACCTGTCTAGACAGAGCAAGCATTTGTCAGTTATCGTAAAGCTCAACTTAGAACTTTGAGGAGCGAATACGAACCGACGAAAAATACCAAAGTAAGGACGTTTGGGTAGGCCGCAAAAAAAAACTCAAACTACCAGACAATCATCATAAAATCTACATGAATATAACGAGGATTCAGACTAGTCTTACTAAGAGCTGCTCCTCGCAATGTGTGAAACTCTTTATCAACGTTTGTGTTCAAAAGTTAAAAAAAAAAAAACATTTATTTCAGGCATAGTGATCACATCACAATACAACAAAGAACAAAAAAAAAATACAATTAAAATAAAATTTAAAATTACGGCTCATTTGTGTCACTATATTAATAGAAGTCATTAGAAAACCAAATTAAATTAAATTAAAACACGGTATGTGAATGTCAAAAAAAAAACAATCGCCATTTTTTTGTCAATTGTGACAAAAAAATGGCAACCGCGGCTTAGGTTAGTGAGGTCGTATTTTTTTGTGTCAGGATCATGGTGGGTATCAAAATAAAGAATTCCAGGAGGCAATTTCAAAAATATAACTCACTACAATGCCAAACTAAAAAAAAGAAAATAACATAATATAATAATAGGTAGAAAATTCATCACCATCATCTTCCTGCCCTTATCCCATGTTACTTGGGGTCGGCGCAACACGTTTTTTTCTTCCATTCTGTCCTGTCAGCCGTCACGCTATCACTAACTCCCTTTTTTTTCATATCACTCCTCACACAATCCATCCACATTTATAATCATAACTCGAAAAGAAAATTAAAAATATAAATATATTTTCAAACAACCCGACTGCAACAAAACAAATAAGAAGTTCCAAACAAATATTTTTTCAAGCAGTCTGATGCAGTTGGTGGCATAAATCTATTATAGAACTAAAATAACTGACATTGGTGCGGATTCTGTTGTGCAGAAACTAAACTAAATTTAGGCTATTCCTATCTTTTTCTCTCTAATAAAATATGAAAGAGACGTACGTAAATTAGAGCTGTCAAATTTAGTTGAACTAATATTTCCATACAAATTAAGGGTACACGTAAAAATATGTCGATTAAAAACACGGTGAAGCGGAAGGCGTAAACTAGTTTGACATCTCTAACTTAGTTCATAGCTATAGCCGTCCTTTTCTCGCACTGCCTTTTAGTATAAGATAGCGATTCTCTAATTTTAGTTTAGTTATTGAACAAGAGAATCGGCACCATTAACTGCATCGAACTGCTTGAAAAGTGACTTGTTTGGAACCTTTTAGCTGTTTTGTGCAGTCGAGTTTTTTTAGTCTTCTATTACGGTAAGGTAGTAATTTATCGAACACGCCACCGGCTGTTTACTTCACACCTAACGGTCTCCACAGAAAAAATAACCCATAGGCCAACTGAACCAGTTTTCGCTACTTATCATCCAACTATCATTACACACCAATAAAACTATTATCTTCTTCAAAAGTTAATCTAATCCCACTCGTTTCTCACATCCGCCCTGTACAAGTGTTAAAGCTAAAATAATTTTATTTCTACGCTGGATTATCGCAAGCCTGCACAATCAATAATTTTGTATCAATGGCCGACCGCTTATTAGTGAGGAAAGAACAATAACTGTGTGTGTATGATTATATGCTTCGGTGTGGATGAGAAATGTATGGATGTGGTGTTTGATTTTTGGTGATTTTTTTTAAGTGAAATCTTCTTTAGACGAGTTGAGCGATTTTTAACCGAGTACAAAAAGGAGCAGGTTATCAATTCGGATGTTTATTTAAATATACATAAATATTTTTTTTTTTTTATGTGTTTTCCGGCATAACTCCGTCATATACAGACGGATTTGCAAAATTCTTGTTTTGTTCGAAAGGGGTGTATTCCAAAATGGTCCCATTTAATTTTCGTATAGATCTGTTGATGAGTTTCGGAGACAGACAACGGAACTCTTCAACAAATTACAACATATCCACTGCGATTGCTGCGATCGTATTTCTATGTATTGTGAACAAAATTTAATGGGGAACTACAACCAAAAAGTGATTTTTTTTTTTACAAAAAACAGAACCGACTTTAAAAAAAAAGTGCAAAATTAGTTTAATTTCGGCAGTCGGTGTCAAAAAACAAAAACACAAAACCAGAAACACCGACTTCCGAAATTAAAGTTATTGCACTTTTTTTGGAAGTCGGTTTTATCGACAATGTGTGTTTGTGTTTTTTTTTTTTTTTGGTGGGTAGGAAATTATCCAATGGCTTCTCCCTCTCTGGGTGGAGCGGGAGGGCGTGTCAGAATCTTACTGACTAAAACCCACCCCTGTTCCTTCCCTGTCTGTGCCCATTGGTGCGGTAACTCATTTTCAGAATTTATCCGCTACCCCTAGGCATATGTGAGTGCCTTGGTATCATATTTATTTTTTAATCGTACCTACATTGGGATGCCTACTTTGTTGTCTTAAATGGTTGTTAGACTTATGTAGTCTAAAATGGGATAAATATGCAATGTGTTGTCCCCACCACTCTCTCACAAAGAACTTATTTTTGTGAAATGCAAATTTCGCATAAAAGCAGTAATTTTTATATAAAGAAGGAGATTTTAGTTACAAATCGAATGATCCTTTTTTGAAATTCTAGGTTAATAAAAGTGCATCCCCACAAAAAAAAAGGTTAATAAAAGTGCATAAATCTGTAAAACGCCTCACTTTTTAGCATTAGAAGCAGAAATTGGTGAAAATACAGTAACTAGAATTGAGAATCACGTACCTATAAAAATTTAGAAAACTACGTGCTTTTGATGTAAATCGCATTAGTTGGTAATGTATGTTTGATAAAAGCGCTGTGATACGCAGAAAACTGTAATTATGTAATACCATTGTCGCTAGAGAAGAAGAAAGACCCAGGGGCAAAACTTGCGCGGATCGCCCAGAGGACACGATGGAGCATACGGTGGAGGTCTGCTTCGCTTGGGCGGAGCACCGCCGTGTCCTCGTGGATGCGATAGGTGGCGGCACCATACAGGGCCATGGATCGCACGATCCCCAAGTACAACCGCCTACAGGCGGTGCTCGGACCCCCCAAATTGGGAAGCAGCATTGCGAGCGCGCCCGTGGCGCCCATCAACCTGGGCGTCAACCGTCGAAAGTGGGGGCCAAAATTCCACCGGCTGTCGAGCACCAATCCTAGGTACTTCATGGTGGACTCGACAGTGATTTGGACACCCCCATCCACAATGTGTGATCCCGGCGGCGGCGTCCGTCGGGGGCCGTGAAAGACCTCCGACTTGTTGAGAGCCACCTCCAGCCCCAGACGTCGTATGCGACCCACCACCTGTGCGCCCGGCCCTGGTTTGGGCCATGGTACGGAGCGAGAGGGAATGGAAAGCAGTCTCTGCCTTCTGCAAAGCAGTAATGCTCGCGAAGGTGGAGGCGGGACGTGTGAGGGAAGCTCAACAGAGTGGCCCTCACGGCCCCGGTCGCTACCGGCACAGGAGAGGTACTGGGCGTAGGACGTCGCGAGACGATCTCCGGCCACCGTAGACCCGGGCCTGCGGACGGTGAGCAGTGGGTAGCTCGCCGTCCGATCAGCACCAGGCCCGTGAGTCAACGGCGCGTAGTGTTCCACGCGAGCCTCAAAGAGATGTTGTCAGCCACCAATGACGGGGCCCATCGTGGCCGGTACCTGCATGCCTTGGTGTAGCGGATAAATTCTCAACATGAGTTACCGCACCCCTGGGCACTCAGGCAGGGAAGGAACAGGGGTGGGTTTTACTCAGTAAGAGTCTGACACGCCCTCCTGCTCCACCCAGAGCGGGAGATGACATTGGATGACTCCCTAAAAAAAAAAAAGGGCCACAATCAGCAAATATGTCTATTTCAGCAAAATGTCAGACAGACTGATGCTGTGTGGCGCTGTAAATGAACGTCTATAGTGTAGACGTTCAGTTTTAGAGAAGCACTTTTACAGCCTGACATAGGTAAGTAGCACCGAATATATTAAGTACAGAATATAGCATAATCAGCTTTTTTTAAAGTTACCACAGGCCTCAGGAATGGGTAGCTCGCCGTCCGATCAGCACCAGGCCCGAGAGTCGATGAGATGTCAGCCACCACTGACGGGGCCCACCGTGGCCGGTGCCTGCATGCCAAGGGGCGCAGATAAATTCGTAACAGAGTTACCCCTGGGCACTAATGCAGGCAAGAAAGGAACATGGGTGGGTTTCAGTCAGTAAAAGTCTGACACGCCCTCCCGCTCCACCCAGAGCGGCAGAAGTAATAAAAGGCCTCCTAAGGGAGTGGGCTGTAATTCTCCACGCGGGCCCAGTGTGGATTGGTAAATGTCACATGTCTTCCAATTTATTAAGAACATCATAATTCCTTCCTAGGCTAGGCTAGGGTTGCGGGATTTTCGAAAGAGTTACCCCACGGAACGCAATTGAAGGAATATGGGTGGATTTTTGTCAGTAAGAGTCTGTCACTCCCTCCTGCTCCAACTAGAGCAAGAGAAGTCATTTGATGTTTTTCCCACCCTGAAAAAAAAATTAGGTAATTCATAGTAACTGAGACTTAATTTAACAGGTTGATGGTTTCCGAAATTTTCCTTTCTTATGATTATTAATAAAATCTCTCCAGAAAATAATCTATAAGTAGAAAAAATCACGAGTAACATCCACACACATCTAACGCCAGCAACTTTACGCGTTTGCGGCGTAAAATCACAGCCGACGATATAATTCTCATAATCCGCAGTGCGCGCATTCAACATAACCTTTCACACCTCGAGTCGTGCGCGTGCGCATTGTGCGCGACTGTACGTAGCACTTGTGCGCACGATTGTACTTATTACACATAGAAACTATCGTGTGAAAAAGTTTTGTATGTGATTGTATTGATAGTGAAATTATTGCAGCAGGTTATTTGTATGAGTCATACAACTCATCCATCAAATATACAGGGTGTAACGGAAAGGTGTGGTCATATTTTAGGAACTGTATCTGCCCATCAATATGAACAACTTTCTTCAAGAAAACCTGAGGAATTTCAAAATATATTTTTTTAGCTCCCATACAAATATTGATCAGCTGATGATAACTTTGTATGGAAAGTCCAATTTTTTTTTGAGAATTTTATATTTTTTCTTAGCCATGTTGTTCATTTCCATGGGCAGAACCGGTTCTTAAAATATGACCACACCTTTCCGTTACACCCTGTATTATACGAATGGCAATGCTGCCAGCGTTCTGGAGACTTTTCCCGTTGACCACGACGTGGATGAAATTTTTGACTCCGAATGAGTTTTTTTGAAGTTATACTTCTTATGCGACTTCCAACAAAAAAGCGTTAAACGTTTAATGCTCCTGGGGAGGGGGAATAGAAAGAGACAGAGCGAGAGTGAATGCGAAAAAAAAAGAATATAATAATGATTACGATTACGATTATGATAATGATAATTATAATGATGATAATAATAATAATAATTATCTGGTTACGCCAAAGAAGTATAACTTTTTACGTGCGTACATAAGTACACACACATTTTTTTTTCATATATTTTATCATTATTATTTTGTAGGTACAAAAACACGTACCTTTAAGTTATTGATTAATTCAGTTATTTATAAGTAGGTATATTTTAGTGATATTTCCTTGTTGTAAACATACCTAAATAAAATAAGATATACGAAAAAATCGTTATCTACTTTATTTACAGCAAATTTTTTTAACGACTAAACTAAATTTTCCGACAACACAAATTTTTTTATCATTTTTATGGTCTGTCAAAAATCGTTACTTATATGCCAGGAAATTCCTGTCTTCTTCCATACTTTTTAAGTTTTAATATACCTACCTAGGAAGTAGTAAGACTTTGATATTGATTTATTATATTTATAATGTCAAAAAACGAAGAAACAAAACCAGAAACACCGACTTCCGAAATTAAAGTTATTATGCACATTTTGTTTTTTTTGGAAGTCGGTTCTATTTTTTTTGGAAAAAAGTTTTTTTATACATCACATTAGGTACACTAATTGCAAATAGGTATAATCATTCTAATGAAAAACAAAAAAAAATATTTTTATACATCACTGGACCAAGGTACACTTCTGCACTATATTAAAACTTATTACCATTTTACAACTATAATAAAAGCGAGGAATGTTTCGTAACACAAATTAAGACACCTGCAACGCCGAGTTTATAAAGTTGTTTGTGCGCGATTATACCATTACAACGCCTGTGAACACGACTGTACTGTTAGAACGAGTACAAGAAGTTGTAGGCAATCTATCCGCGTTGAGAATACATGGTGTTTTTTTTCATTGATGTACTCACGCTTGACCACAACCTCACCTGATGGTAAGCGATGATGTGGTCGAAGATGGTGCACGCTTGCCTAGTAGTAACCTATTCACTCTTGACTTAAAGACTCTCAGGTTGTAGCTATCAGGAAACACAGACTTTGAGAGGGAATTCCACTCCTCAGCTGTACGCACAATGAATGTGTTCGCAAAACTTCTTTTGCGTGTGGGTGGGATGTCCACCATGTACCTACCGTTGGCGCATCGCCGTACGTACATGCACTCTCACCAAAATGTAAGTAGTTCATGAAAAACAAACTCCCCAAGTAGTTCATGAAAACTTTTACAGTTATCAGTCGCCACTGTTCATTGAACAATACTCTTACAAAGTGTCGAGCAACATGTGCACTTACAGATGCTTAGGTACTTATACAGAGTGAGTGAAAAATGCGTGTCATATTTTTTACATACTGCATATATCCATAGACTTGAACAACTTACGATAAGGAAGATATACTTAATTCCGAAAAAAGAAATTGGACTTCCCATAGGGTTATTATTAACTACTATTGATCAGCTGATGATAATTTTAAAAATATATGAGTTTTTGTTTAAGAAATTTCAGTAATTTTTTTTTTTGGAAGTCGGTTCTGTTTTTTGTAAAAAAGTTTTATTTTTCACTTTTTAATTGTGTTTCTCCATTAAATTGTGTTAACAATGGATCTAGGTAATAGCAGCAATCGCGGTTGATTTGCTGTAATTTTTTGAAGAGTTCCGTTGTCTGTCTCCGAAACGCATCTTCAGATCTATATCAAATTTAAATGGGACCATTTCGGAACAAACTCCTTTCGAACAAAAAAAGAATTTTGGAAATTCGTCCATAAATGACGGAGTTAGACCCGAACACACATAAAAAAGAAATACAAACTTCCGAATTGATAACCTCCTCCTTTTGGAAGTCGGTTAAAAATATGCCACCGTGATGACCACTTCATAATACAAAAAAAAAATTACACTGCTTTTGAGGCCTGAGATGGAATGAGGTGGTATAATTTTAGCACGCAATTATCAGTAAGAAAGATGGAAACCAAGACTGCAGGATCCAGAGACCACTGGAAGGATGCAGCCACGACCGAGTTGCACATCTAAGATTTTTTCACAAACTGAGAGAGCGGTCTATGTACCAATGTTTTGTACATTAGCTTAAATATTTTTATTTATTTTTACAATTATACTTTATTGTACATAATTTTACTTAGTACGTTAAAAAGCAGTGGTGGCACGGTGGTAACGGCCACGACTTACAATTTGTAGGTCGTAAGTTCAGACCCAGACTGGCGCCCTACTTTGTGTAAATTTATTTATCACCACTGCTCTCAAAACCAAAAAATCGAAGACCACCCCGGATTGGGCCCGCGTGGTGAATTATGTATGGCCCACACCCTTTCAGAGAGAAGGCCTGTGCCCCAGCAGTGGGGACATTAAATGGCTGATGATGATGACATTAAAAAAGAGAACTAAAACACATACAATGGGCACCCTTATCTCATTTCGCAATCTCTTCCAGGTAACCTAGAAGGGACAGTAAGTGCTTGGACATGAAATAATAATAATAATAATACTTTTAATTCAGACCAGAGATGATGTCCATTTTATTAGTAACAATTATTAATTATTTTGTTAGTGACAAAATCGAGATTAAATACAAAATTATAGATAATAATGGTCATGTGAAGAGGAGGAATGAAACACATGAAACTAAAAGAGTTATGAATATAAATGTGGATGGATTTCGTGAGGAGTGACATGAAAGAAAAGGGAGTTAGTGATAGCGTGACGGCTGACAGGACTGAATGGAAGAAAAAAATGTGTTGCGCCGACCCCAAGTAACATGGGATAAGAGCAGAAAGAAGATGCGAGGTAATAATAGATACACAGATACAGAGATTTTTGTGACGGACGTAGAAAAGTCTTTGTAACTTTAAGATTGAACTATGGCATTCATACATGTGTAAAATCATCCGGTCTTCTAGAAACTGACTGACGCTGACGGAAATAGTCCGTCAGCGTTAGTCCTAGTCGCATTAAGCCGAAAATCTCAAAAACTATGAAAAAATAACATCAGCATATTCTAAGACCATTGCTCTCAATGTCAACCTACTATGACCCTTACCACAAAAATACTGAGAAAACAGTTCATTCGTTCACACGTGAACTAAACTAATGTGTTAAGTTCTGATACCGTTATTTGTGACTCAGGCGCAATGTCATTGCTGAGGCAATCGCACTTGTGAGCAAATGCCATTGCTTTTTTAATGGCAATAATAACAAATTACACAAAAAAAATATTTAAACAAGTCTCCAGCCCTCTTTATCATGTGTAAATGGAAAGTAGGTACTCATGATGAAAAACATAAATCAATCTGCCTTTCTTCTTCTTTTTTACCCAACTATCTTTTTTCTTTTTTTTGGTGCGATGGGAAATCATCCAATGCAATGACTTCTCTCGCTTTGAGTGGAGCGGGAGGGCGTAACAGACTCTTACTAACTAAAACCCACCCCTGTTCCTTCCCTGCCTGAGTGCCCAGGGGTGCGGTAACTGATTTTCAGAATTTATCCGCCTAGGCATGCAGGCACCGGCCACGATGGGCCCCGCCAGTGGTGTCTGACACTCATCTCTTTGAGGCGCGCGTGGAATACTACGCGCCGTCGACTCACGGGCCTGGTGCTGATCGGACGGCGAGCTACCCACTGCTGGCCGTAGCTACCCACTGCTCGCCGTTTCGCAACTATCTTGGGGTCGGCTTCCAGTCTAACCGGATGCAAATGAATACCAGAATTTTACATGGAGTGACTGCCTATCTGACTTATCGTGATAACTGAACATATTAGCCCAAATTCAACTGTCCTACCATTTGTTATCAGGTAGTTCCAGTCCAGTCCCTACATCCCGGCGCTATCATCAGATCAACTCGATGGTATCATAATATTGCATTGTCACCAGACTTACATATGTCAAATTTCAGCTCTATCGGAAACCAACACATGGTCGGAAAATGGTTTGCAAATTTCAGCACTATCGGAAACCAACAAGTGGTCGAAAAATTGTTTTGTATATTTCAGCTCTATCGGAAACCAACAAGTAGTCGAAAAATGGTTTGCAAATTTCAGCACCATCGGAAACCAACAAGTGGTCGAAAAATTGGTTTGCAAATTTTAGCTCCATCGGAAACCAACAAGTCGTCAAAAAATGGTTTGCAAATTTCAGCACTATCAGAAACCAACACGTGACGAAAAATGGTATGCAAATTTCATCTCTATCGGAAACCAACAAGTGGTCGAAAAATTGGTTTGTAAATTTCAGCTCTATCGGAAACCAACAAGTCGTCAAAAAATGGTTTGCAAATTTCAGCACCATCGGAAACCAACAAGTGGTCGAAAAATTGGTTTGCAAATTTTAGCTCCATCGGAAACCAACAAGTCGTCAAAAAATGGTTCGCAAATTTCAGCACTATCAGAAACCAACACGTGACGAAAAATGGTTTGCAAATTTCATCTCTATCGGAAACCAACAAGTGGTCGAAAAATGGTTTGCAAATTTCATCTCTATCGGAGACCAACAAGTGGTCAAAAAATGGTTTGCAAATTTCAGCTCTATCGGAAATCAACAAGTGGTCGAAAAATAGTTTGCAAATTTCAGCTCTATCGGAAACCAACAAGTGGTCAAAAAATGGTTTGCGAATTTTTAAGCGGACAACTTATATACGAACATCAGGTTCGATCAGCAAGTTAAATTAAAGCTTGTAAATACGTAAGGTGAAAAGACGATGATAGTTGACGTCGTCGTCGTGTCGGAGTTTTCTAGATTCTTCTTGAGCCAAGATAAGTTCTTAGATAGATACTACCAACCACGTGTTTCTAAAAGCTTTAGACCTAACTTCTGAAACGAAAGTCATCGCAAAACTATGTTAAAGGACAAATTGTCAAACGCTGCTGAGATTGCTAGAATAAATTTTCAACCGCCAATTTATTTCTAGAAACCCGGGATTATTACAATTAAATCTTTTCAGTTCGAATACGATTATGGTAATCTAAAAATAATATACAGGCTGTAACGGAAAGGTGTGGCCATATTTTAAGAACTGCATCTACCCATCGATATGAACAACATTTTTCAAGAAAATTCGAGGAAATTCTAAAAAATTTTTTTACTCCCCATACAAATATTGATCAGATAACTTTGTATGGAAAGTCCAATTTTTTTTTTGGGAATTTTCCTATTTTTTCTTAGAGAAAGTTGTTCATTTCCATGGGCAGAACCGGCTCCTAAAATATGACCACACCTCTCCGTTACATCCTGTATATTTATATATATACGTAGCGATACGATCATGGTTATCTATACTATAATCCTACTATACCTAATAATAAAAATGCGAAAGTTTGGAGCCTTTTTAACCCAGGAGCATGTTCCCTGGGGATGATCTTCACAGTCTAACCCGCTGGCAGAAGTTAGTACCTACGTTATATTGGTGAATCCATGTCTACCGGTTTTTTTTTTTTTTTTTGGGGGGTGGGAAATCATCTTATGACTCTTTCCGCTCTGGGGTGGAGCGGAAGGGCGTGTCAGACTCTTACTGACTAAAACCCACCCCTGTTCCTCTCTGCCCTACGCGCCCGGGGGCGAGGTAACTCTTTCGAATTTATCCTCCACCCCCCGGTACCATGAAAATTGACGGCAAGTACCATTCATCAGAAACTTTAATGACCAAGGCTTTCTGAAGCCGGTGGCTAATATTTAAATGCTAAGCCACTAGATTAAGAGAGCCATAAAAATTCACCCTTAATTAAAATAACTCATTACCCCATACCAAAAATCAACAAATAAAATTAGTGACGCGCATAATTTCTGCACAATATTACCGATATCGATATCCATAAAGGTGGTTACTCGCTGTCGGTATTTTTAGCCGCGCACAAAACGGCTATAACGCGTCGGGCCAACCATAAAATAATATTCCTTAATACATTATAATAGTGCTATCCTTGGGTAATGTTCGTAAGTATTGGAATTACAGGGCGGCGCGGTTCTGGCTACATATTGAGTGAGGCTGGTGTAGGGGAAAGGTGGAAGCGAATTAGAATGTGAAGTTGCTTCGAACAATGAATTCCCAATAGTGATTTGAAATTGTATACCAATCATGAAAATTCCAGTATGAATTCAGTAGAGAATTTGTGTTAACTTACGCATTGTAAATTCTTAATGTATTACGATGTTTACCTACATAAAACGGAAACACAACTTCTATTTATTATGAAAAGAGCGTTCGCATACTTTTATTACCTAGACTTACGTCTGTTTTCAGTAACACTATGCGACACCTAAATAAATGTCGCGCTTTTATTTGTCAATGCTCGATTTAGAGCCGAGAATAAAAAGTCTTACAGTACAATAACATATACGCATATGAGTGTCGCCAAACTGCCATGACTTAGCCAGAACAAAAATTGTTTTTTTTTAATTCACACAAACTCTAAATCGCTACCTCTTACATCTTACACCGCCTCCTTACATCGAATCTCATCGGTGCGTCTGATTGGCTGCGTGTGGCGAAATCGTTCGATTATGTTCCGATTCATTCGATGACAGATTACGTTCGAAATTATCGATACAGCATAACAGCACTATATGCAACAATTTGTTTTTGAGTGTACGTATTCACGCGTTATTTTCTATAATTTTTATTGGGGTATGTTTATCTTCTGACACTATCTACAAACTGAAATACGTTATGATCTGCATTGTACAAAATGTAGCAATACGACCGAGGCCCAGTTTCTCGAACGAAAATTAAGTATTCGCAAAATTAAAGTGACAAATTGTCAAACGCGCTTAAACTGGTGTGATTGGTTGAATGAATTTTCAACAACCAATTACGTCACTTGACTTTTTTTTAATTTGCCACCAACAGTACCAACCCGCACTGGGCCCGCGTGGTGGATAACGGCCATCTCCCTCGAGAGAGGAGGCCTATGTCCTAGCAGCAGTGACATTAAACGCCTGATTATGCTGATGCTTAGCTTAGCTTTTCCAAGAAAACGGCAGCTTAAGGCCCTACTACCGGCCAAGTGGCGCCCTCATTGAATAAAAAATCGTAGCATAGCATAGAAAATAAATATTAAAGAATCCAACGTCACGTTTGTTACGAAGAGGATAAAGTATTGTTACGTTGTTAGAACAGGTCTCAGAATGTTTCGTATCCAAAGTAGTAGGCAAAAGTACCTACCAAAAACGGCTGTTTTTGCTACGATTTTTTATTCAATGAGGGCGCCACTTGGCCGGTAGTAGACCCTTAAGAAAGTAATAAAAGATATCTATCCAACTTTATCCATAAGTAGTAAATAACACATCCCGTCTCAAATATCCCCCGTGACCTCTACCAGAACTTTGAAGGCGAATATTCACATAAAACTAATTATACACACTAAAACAGCTCTTAAATAGCATTTATAGTATTTATTTTACACTTGCAAGGCTGTAATATTTAAATAGCTGCAGTTGTCGGGTTTAAGTAGTCATAAAATTGCTGTTAGTTTTCTTGTTATGTTCATAAAATCTGTTAAATACCGATAAAGAGCAGTTGAAGTTAATAACTGAGTTGTAATTAATTCTTGAAATAAATTAATAGTAATAGTGGGTAGTGGACATTTTTTTTAAATATAATTCTACAACTTAAAACTTGTAAAATGGTCGTATTACCTCTTAGCGTGTTTTATTTTTAGATCTCTCTAGAATCGACATTATTTTTATTAATAGAGAAGTAAAGAAAAAAACAACTATTCAGTACATTTTTGTCGAGTTATAAAACAAAAAAAGAAAATACACTAAAAATTTAAAAATAACTTTAATTTCGGAACAAGGTGTTTGTATTTTATGTCTTCGTTATTTGACACCGACTTCCGAAATTAAAGTTATTTTTTAATTTTTGTGTATTTTCTTTTTTGAAAGTAGGTTGTATTTTTTGTAAATAAGTTTTATATTTTTCACCTTATATTTGTTATACCTCATAAATAAAATTAAATATTAAAGTTACGCTCGTTATTACAGTTAGTTATCTATGTATACATATTCTTTGTTTTTGTTGATTTTTCAAAAAGCGCTAAAGCGATAAAATTTATTTGGGACCACCTCTGGAGTATACTACTATTTACGTAAAAAAGAATTTTGAAAATCGGTCCACAATTGACAGAAAAATCGGTGGACATACATAAAAAAAAACCAACCATACATACAGTCGAACATAGAACCTCCGCCTTTTTTCAAAGCCAGTTAAAATGTATCATCATTTCATCCGACACATCACATATCACAGCTGAACATACGAGTAGGCCTCCTCCAAGTGTCGCCACAACAACCGATCCTGTGCGTCTCGCATCCAGATAAAAAAAAAAAAATCTGTTCCCCGCGACATTCACCAGGTCATCGGCCACCTTGTGCGAGGCCTTCCAACGACGTCTTCCGGTTCGCGGTCGCCACTATAGAACTTTTCAGCCCCATCGACCATCTATTAATAATAATAATAATAAGTTTATTTCAGAAAATACACATGTAGAAGGATCAAATACAAAACAGTTTTGCTAAGGTTACAGGTAATAATAAAATTGAGTATCGTTGGTACCTGTACTAATGAAAAACATTGTATCACAGGTACCAGCGCCTTCCATAACAATTTAAGAAGACAGTAAAAGAAAGTAAATAAAATAAGATGGAACAAATAAATTAGACTAAAATTAGGTTTGATATCTACGAATTACAATACAATAACTTGATCAATATTTAAAATTTTCAATGTTATAATGATGATAATTAATAATTACTACATATAATATAATTTAATTGATTTATAATTAGATTCATTTATAATTCAACTAAGTTAAGCCAACCAAGTAACCAATTAAGTTGCCAATTAAGTAGCCAATTAAGTTTGGCAATTTTACAGGGATATGATATCGATACGGGGTTGCTATGGTTATGATATTGGAAGAGGTTAAAGCTAACAAAATTACCTTTCAAGTCACCACAATCAATACACAATCCACGTTCATTGCATAGAAATTATAAAAAAATGTTTTGAGCAACACGCGATGGAGTGATTCCAGTTTATTGCTCTCGAGTGAATATCGAGATTTTACACTTCCGCAAGAATTTTTACAATCATACGGTGTTTACAATTTTCCGATGACACATACATTTTGTTGGCTGACATTATTTTCCACACAGCATCGTCATTCTCCATAACAATTGCTTGCAAAATCTTTGTGTTTTTATGCAGATTCCCATTGACCTATGCAGATTCCGTTTACTTTGTCAAAGCGTCAGACCATACAAAAGTAAACGGAAACTAGATGTCTCATTAGCAAAATACCGATCACTATGATGACTCCGAAACGTGTCATGTTCGTGGATGCAAATATTAATTTTATCAAATTAACAAATAAGTTAAGAGCCTATGCCACCTCAGTTCAAATTCTAATTTCGCCCCCACTTCCCCGCGTGCCACTGCACTCTTTATCTCGCTCGCACACTTTTGCTCGCAGAGACGCGACACGCGCGGCCTTGAGGTCGAAGCGATTTCGTTAGAGTAAACTACACTATTATCGGACGAGTACTAAGGAATAAAATTATCAATCTAATTTAATTTTAACTTGTAATTTTATGAATATAAAATTATATATTATATCGAAAATACAATTTCAATGTATCTATAAACGATAAGTTTCCAGTATAAACTGACCTCTCAGTGTGCGGAAAGCCTATAAAATACGAGATCAGCTTATACTGGACGGTATAGGTGATGTCTAGCCGTGCACACTATTTTATTTTACCTACCTACTTCTATAAAATACTAGTCAAATGCGAGCCAACTTTGCGCTGTGGGTTCCGCCAATTAGTTTTGTAGTAAGTTTGCGTTTTATAGTTTTAGCCGTGTATGTATGTTATGTGACAGCCGTTTGCGCATGTAGGTAATTATGTAGGTTGTAGGTATATGCAAGTACCTAGATATACATACCTATATGTTAGAAAAATCGATTCTAAACCACTACATAAATTGTAGAATTTATGCAGTGGTTTAGAGTCGGTTTAGTAGCAGTAGAGCTACAAAAAACTAGTCAAGTGCGAGTCACCATTGCACTGAGGGTTCTGTAGGTATATTGGCTTGGTATTAAGTTTACGCTGTGCCATTTTAAAATCTTATAATAGGTAGCTTTCGCCTTGTATTACCACTTTCTTAGTTATTATGCATCTATACATATAAGAATGAATCGCCGAAATGTAGGTACATGCGTATATTTTTCGAAGGACTTCACCAAATTGCATAATTCTTTTTTTGTTGTGTTCGTGATTCTCAGGACAAGGTTTGTATAAATATAAGGTAGGTAGGTATAGGTAGGATAAGTAGGTAAGTATGCAGGTAGGTATGTAAGTAGGTATGTATGTATCTAGGTACGTAGGTAGGTATGATAAATACCATAAGTTTTTTTCAAAGTAATTAAAAATAGTCAAAATTAAATAACATTTATTTTTAATCGCTTAAATCTCTAATTTACATAGTTAGAACATGTCTGGGATTGCATAGCTCAGGTAACATGCATGTTTTGTAAAAATGTTCTAATTTTAGTTCCATTTCAGAAATATTGGTCATCTTTCTATAATTTCGACTTTTTGTCGCATCTAGACCTTATTCCGAAAATTTTTTTTTTTTTGTACCGATGATATGTAATTGTCCTTGCACTTGTATATACCAACGATGTTTTTTATTTACGACAAGTCCGTTTTGAGTTTTTCTCCAAAAATTTACTTCTATCTTATCTATATCTTAGCTTCGTCCAAAGATGTTTTGAATGCTGCAATGGGACGCTTGATTTCAATGATTGTGTATATTCAGTGAACAGCTCATGTTCTCAGGTGGTACTAGTGATCTGCAAGAAAACACAACATTCATTATAAAACACTTTTTTTTGGGGTATGTTATGTTATCATCCAATGACTGGCGTGATGGGCGTTGGTGGCTGCGCCAAAGTTTTAAACTTTTACAGCTACCATCGCTGTACATTGTTTTTTTATCTGCCATCTCAGACTTTTACTAACTAAAACCCACCCCTGTTCCTTCAGTTGCCTGTGCCAAGAGCCGCGGTAACTCTCTTTCAAATATACTCGCGACCCCGGCAGCATAATTTTGTCAACATGAAAAAATAATACGGAACCCTAAAAAGTCCAACATTATGAAAATTTTATCATGAATTCGCCAATTTCGTGATAGTACCGTTACGCGTTAGTACCAAGCGGTAGTGCCATGGGGGAACAGCAAATTTCGTGATTATCACACACGTATGATAGATAGGTACTTACAATTATATATTTTGTAACACATGAAGATGTGTTTCGTCCGAATTTATTTCTACAGTTTTCGGAGGTCATACCTCCGTCCGTCCGGTCCTGTAACAATCACACGGGACAAATAAATACCTACCTAGACCTCACATATTTTTATTTATGATTTGGCTATGGAACCCTAAAAATATACAAAAGAAGACTAAATCGTCCATAGAAGCAGACTTGCCCTATGAATAACAAATAACAATTACCCACCCAACATTTTTATTGAAATACAAATTTGGTGAATTGGTATTTGATGGTGGAGGGATACTTTTCCAGTACAAGCTGACCTCTCATTGTACGGAATTCCTATATAATGTGAGATCAGCTTATACTGGAAATTTATAGCTTGATAATTTTTTTTTATTTTTTATTTTGTCTTTTAAAAAAACGTTGCCCCACACTAGGAATATTCCTGTATCGTGGGTGCGTTCACAAACATGTAAATTCACATACACAAGACACCCAGACCCGGAACAACTATCTGCAGGTCATACAAATATTTGTTCCGTACGGGGATCGAACCCGCGACACGCAACGCAGCAGCCGAACGCTCAACCACTGCGCCAACCGTGCCGTCAAAATTATATAGCCATGTGTAGTAATAATAATAACAGATCAGTGTTTTATGGCCTACATATAGTTGTGTCGGATCTGCGCGTTTGTGAATGTGAAGATTTGTGTTTGTAATCGCACCGTCTCCGATTCAGTTGAAATCCTGGAGTCGGCAACATTATAAAAAAAAACAATTAGGTACTACATAGATACCTATTTGTTGTATATTGTCAAAACAACAACAAACCTATTTAGGGAACTTTTTATCTTTTTACAAAACTGGACACCCATTTTTCACATTTTTTATAAAAAAAAAAGTGGACACCTGGATTTCGCCTGAATCATGAAAGGTGCGTTTACAAACACAAATCTTCACATGCAGAAATACCTGCAACTCCTAACGCAGCAGCCAATCACCTGCCACTGCACCAAACGTGACATGTTTGTAATCACTAATACTGTAAGTAGATAGGTAGCTATTATACTTACTTCATTACATTTATCATGTTTTCCAGTTTCTTTGCGCCAACCCTTTCGCTTCTTATTTTTATTACGGTTATTTCCCATTGCACCAACACTATAAGTATAAGTACTACAAGATTTGTATTTTACGTAGTCTTGTTGCGTAATGTGTGCTCTGAGCGCAAGCGACACAGCCCTCCCGTTCGAAAGCCGAAGCGAGACTGAACGGGGGCGTCGGGCGCCAGGGAACAAGCTTCAAGACGGCATAGTTTAGGTGATAGTTTAGGTATTTTATTTTTACTGTGAAAATAATGGTAATTTAAAAATAAAAAAACTTGTAGGACCTGCTTTATAGTAAGTTCAGTTAGTATGGAAAGTTTCATGATCTAATTTTAAGCATTTTTTGAATGCTAGCGGTTTATTGTTTTCGGTTTAGAGGTAACTTTGGATTTTTTTTCTATCGAGAAAATTTTATGGAATCGTGTTTTTGAGGTTTATAATACTTAACATTGATCCTCAACCTTGCCATATATTTATTTCAAAATTAATGCTGCAGTATTATCGACATAACGGAGGATCATGCTAAGCCATTTGAGGTAACATAAACTCTTAAAAGGCGCTATTAACTGCCAACGACCTTGAGTGGTTAGCTTGCGTGTTCTGTGCTGAGCTCACGTAACGCGTCGTATGTCCATCCAGTAATAGGACTCGCCTATCAAGGAGCGCTGTCCGAAATAAGACGCATTATTAAGAGGGAACAGGGCCTGCGAGGAATTTACAAAATAGGTATTTGAAGAAACTATTGCCATCGTGCTATCAAGCCTGCCCCTGTAGAGTGCGATAGGACAGCTGCAACTCAGACCGATTTTATCACAAAATTTTTGACGAGATCGACGTTTAGTATTACCCTTTTTACTCCTCGAAAACTAAGCCGATTCAATTATTTTTGGCTCCAAATTTTTAAGAAAGTGTATGTCTAGGTCCCTGATTTATGTTAAAACTTTTCCAATTTGTCTGCTAGTTTTCTAAGAACGGCGGTAAAAATAGGGTCATTTTTTGTCATTGTTGGAGGGTATCGAGGTTTTCTTTACTTATTAGTTGCTGAAAAAAAGGAAATGACAGGAACGTGTCAACAGCAGACCTTGACTTTTTGAAAAAAAGTGATTGCTCTAGAAGTATTATTCAGGAAGAAAACGGGAATACGTTTGTATGGAGAATCGCAGCCCCCGTTCCCTCTTAATTTATTATACATAAAACGTGTTTTATGTATAAATAATTATTTATATTTTATAGATAATTAAATGATCTTTAAAACGGTGAAGGTTTTATAAAAATAGGCTTTATAGTTTATGCGTGATTCTCAATTCGTTATCCGCGTTAGACATAACTTTACAAATTAATTACACTATAGGCAACTGAAATATTTTTTTTTTTTTTTAATATTATAAAAATATAATTTCAAACATTCACATATCAAATTACGACAAAAGTTGTCTAGAGTAAAAATTTTTTTTTTCAACGAAATAAAATTAGTTAGTAGTAAAAATCATTAGAAGTTGTATAACTGCGCCTTAAGAAATAAGACGTCATCTTTTTGTTCACATTCCACAGAACGGAGTTTTTCCGTCACATTGCGAGAAAAGATGGGTATAATAACCTAGAACACCGAATAGTTCCTAGCAAGCGTCCGAGGGATCGCAGACAAAATACTTTATTTGTAAAACTGGCCAGTACTCTGGTTTTTTATCTACAGATTTATGAAAAGTATTTTTTTTATCATGTATAATTCCAGAGTATTAGCAATTTTTGCGGACCTCTATATTTTGGGACATCTATCCCACATAAAGGATAGTTGTTGTTATTCTATATAAATTACGTTTAGGATAGATGCCCCGTCGAGAAACAGGCCATCTATCTCGTAACAACTTTGATCGCATTTTGCGTTTCCATGCAATCGCACAGTGACATGCAACACGGTCAACTTAGTTTTAGTTGGAGAGTCTTTCGATTCATTCGCGAAACTAGAGTAATTACAATCGGGGCAACTATACCCTTGGGGCAACTATCCTGGAATTACCCTATACTATGTTTTATTTTATTAATTTTAAGAAAACTCACAGCTAATACATTCAAGTAGGCGGAAGTTATGTTTAGAAGAAGGCCAATTACAAGTTTCCACATTTAGAAATATATCATAAATAAACATTTAAAAAACGGTACAAACAGCGTGAGAGTTAAGCGTAGAATCAACTAAACAGAAAAAGCAAAAATAAATTAAATACATTACAAAACAAAGTTACACACCAAAGAAAGCGTTACTTAATATTTTTTTTAAATATGGACACTATTTGTGAATAAATCAAGCTCAACATCCCGGCAAACCATGTTGAACATTTGACATGCTCTTAAAATATATGTATTTCGCCTATAGTTTGTATTCACAATAGGTACATGAAGGAGACGAGAGTGTTAAAGAGATTAGTCAAGAACAGTGTCGATATTCCTGTTTGGCTCAATCCAAGAAGCCTTTATGAAGTCTTTACTAAGCTGCTTTTAAAATATTTACTAGATTCACCGTCCGATCAGCACCAAGCCCGTGAGTCGACGACGCGCGTCTCAAAGAGATGATTGTCAGCCACCACTGACGGGGCCCATCATGGCATGGTAGCGGATAAATTCATAACAGAGTTACCGCTCCCCTGGACACTCAGGCAAGGAAGGAACCGGGGTGGGTTTTAGTCAGTAAAATACTGACACGCCCTCCCGCTCCACCCAGAGCGGGAGATGTCATTGGATGATTTCCCACTCCCAAAAAAAAAAGTTAGTAGGTACTTATTAAATACTATCTGATGCACGCAACGCAGGATCAATCTTTAATTATGGTGCCATGCTAACATGAAGCATAATGAAGATCAAGAGAAATCGCTCTATAACTAAAAAAGAAAAAAAAATAGACGTCAAAACTCAAAATTTAAAAAAAAGCGTTGTCTACGTCATAGATCCAAATGACGCTCACTCTTCCTTAAAATGGACTTCAGACCAAACGTCACACATTCGAAATTTAAAAAAAAAATCGTTGTTAACGTCATAGAAACAAATGACGCTCAGCACTCCAAAACGTTTCAATATTCATACACGCAAAGTAAATATTAATTTATCTAATCGGTAAACAAATCGAAAGGACGCCACTTACGGCGGCGGGTACTAAGGACCTATTACCATAGCAATCTGGAACGCATAAAGTTAAGATTGTACTAATTAAGTGTACATACAACGTTCCCCGTTTATCCTAAAGATACCAACCCACGATATAAATAAAGCAAATCTGATAGTGGCTGATTTTTTGTTACTGTGGAGAGTTATTAGCGAGAAAAATGGTGGATTTTGAGTAGTTTTTTTGCGTGTAACCGAACGTGTTGAGGAAAAATTTGAAAAATATTTAAGTATTGTTTTGTTGGCATTTGTGTTGGAATGCTTGTAATAATTAAAATTACATTGCTTGATATAATATCTATACTTCTTTAATATTCCATACATTATTTCAGGCTGTCAGCCAAAAGTAGTCCACAGCTGGACAATTTAGGCCTCTCCCAATCGTCGCCACATCAATCTGTCCTGGGCTTCTCGCATCCAGCACCTAATTCACATTCAGATGATAGAATTATATAGAAAAAGTAATAATTTAAAAAATCGATTATTCCACTTAAATTAAGACGAACAACCACCGACTAAAAGAGACATCAAAATAATTATTAACAAATAAAACGTTCCAGAGACAAGGATAAACAAATAAACAAGTACGCGGCCGTCGCAGCGTGAATCCGAACGTAATCTATGTGAGTCGTTTTCTGCTGGCGGGCGGCGCGCGCTTATATCTCAAACTTTTGACACATAACCTCAAAATTGAAAGCTTTAATTAAAATAAACTCTACCTCTATTGATTTAAGGCTTAATTTGCGATATCTAGCATTATCCAATCAAGCTTTTTTGAATCTAGAACTGATTTCACACTTACATTTACTACGAATTTGTTTTTCGAATTACAAGATTTGTCATACATTTCTAAAATGTATCTGTTGTTGGAATAAGGTATATTTTGGCGTGGATATTTAATTTTGGGTTGTAAATGTAAGTTTGTAAAATCCAAAGGAGCTCGGAAAGCAATGGCGTCGATTAATCAAAGGCCCAGTTTTGTTTTTCGTGTAATTTTGAATAATTTGTGAATGGAAGCGCTATCGGTTGGGACACGGCAAAAGTAATTTATAACTTGTGTATTCAGTTAATTAATGACTGCAATTGTTTTATTCGTGTTCTTTAGTTTATTAAGGTACAGTCCGAAAGTGTTGCTACCTCCCTTGGAGTTATTTCGAACGAAAGGCGAGGTGACAACGGTAATTTTTCTTTTAGCTTTTTAAAGAAATAAATGTGTCTTAATGTGCATTTGATATGGCTTTAAATTTTTATGACGAGTTAAGTATTCTTTATTCATCATAATATTTGAACATAAGGGAGAAAAAGGACCAAAACAACTTAGGGAACATTTAATATAGGTACCTAGTAACGTAGTGCCGTAGATGATTTTATTGATTCTATTTTGACGTGACAACGTCTAATAAATCGATGAACGCCGGCTGCATGCACGAAAAAGTGTCCCGTTACGCTCATGGTACGCATGCGCCGCATCTATATTTGATTTTGTTATGACGTTGTCACGTTAAACTATTGTCCGTAAACCAACTTTACAGACAACCAATTTTTTTTTAACCGACTTTCGGAAAAGGAGGAGGTTCTATGTTCGACTGTATGTATGTTATTTTTTTTTTTTTATGTCCGCCGATTTCTCCGTCAGTTGTGGACCGATTTTGAAAAAAAATTTTTTATCCGAAAGAATATACTGCCGAGGTCCCATATAAATTTCATCGAAATTGCTTAAGCGCTTTTCGAGAAACTGAACAAAAACGAAAAATATGTTTACCTCGATGACGTTTTGGTGTATTCCAAATGTTTAAATTCCACGTTCCATGTTATTGTGCTTTTTAGTTGTGGGGTATAACAACTAAAAAGTGAAAAATAAAGACTTTTTTACAAAAAAAACAACCGACTATCAAAAAAAATACACTAAAAATTAAAAAATAACTTTTATTTCGGAATTCGGTGTCAAATAACGAAGAAGTCAATTACAAACACCGACTTCCGAAATTAAAGTTATTTTTTAAATTTTAGTGTATTTTTTTTGAAAGTCGGTTGTTTTTTTTGTAAAAAAGTTTTTATTTACAAGAGTCTTTATGTGAGATAGAAATTGAATCAGTAGAATTATCTACGGCACTACTAAATCTAAATACTTAATGGCATTTATGACTGAAACTTGAATCCTAATTATTTTTTCCAATAAGGAATATGCATGATATTTTTTTATTTCTTCAATTGAAGACTTATTAACTATAGTGAACAAATATGAAGGAATTTTCAAAATGTCATCATCAGCGACGAAGTTATAAAGCTTTAAAGTTGATAATTAGAAAGAGAAGTCCGACGTGTTCTTTGACGTCAAAGGACATGACGCCCATACAACTGCCATAGAGAACAGCGTTTTCGAGAGATCGACAGATATATTTGTTTAAAATTGTTATATCTCGTTTAATTTTCAATCAATTTTGATTCTGCTTTCACTGTTCGTACTCTATTTTAGCATATTCATCGATAAACCGGTTAGATAACAAATATTTTTTTCATGCATATTCCCTATTCTGAGATCGAGTAACTCTGAACTAGGATCAGACTTCAGACACACACAAAGATTTATAAGGCATGATGTATAGTATTCAAACTTAATGACGTGTGCGAAGTTAGCTGCGAGTGCAACTGCGCGCAGAGTACAGTCAAGTCGACAATAATTTAGGACATTTAATGGTTTTTATAACTGTGTGGAAGCTGTGTAAATACTCGTATTTTTTAGCGGTGTATGGTACCTACTTATTTGTCAGTTTGGAAATTGGTGGTATTTCCACACGCTATTTTAAGTTACAATTGCCAGGCGAAATGAATCAATAAAGTTAATATTTCACTCTTAGACTATGAAAGTTTACTGACGCAACGTCACAGGATCGTTAAAATGTGTGAGTGACCTTGACGAACATAACGATGACGTTTCAGCTTCTCATTTTGTCTGTGTGAGCCTATTTCGCGTGTACAGATACAAGCCGGCTTCTCATTCTGGTACTTCAGATTGCTGGCTTTTGACACTCTGTCTATAACCTTTCATAGTCTAAGATTTCACTCTTGAAGAAGATATTTTCTGCTAAAAAGCGAAGAAAATCTGTAAAAATTACTATCTACGTGACTGAAGTCTGTCCTAAGTTCTCTGTAGCATGATGATTAAATATTTTTTTGTTGATTAGTGTAATTGAAAAACGCCTGCGGAACCTGACTAGTTTACCTTTTAATCACCGCTTCAAAGCCATAAACATTATAATAGAATAGTTAGTAGCATTATGGTATTTATGTCTGTTTTATGGTAATATAAATGGTCCCTCGCTGTCCATGGGACTGGGACTATGTGTCCTATTTTTGATAACAAATTATAGGGTCTAATTGAATATTTATTGTTTAAATTAGTTAGCATTATGCTGATGCATAATGGCTTCCAAATCATTTTTGAGTTATATTTAGATAAAAATATGTAAGACTAGCTTCTGTAGGCGGCTTCGCCCGCATGGTAAAAAGTAGCCTATGTTTTAATCTAGGTTATATCTATCTGTTTGCAAAATTTCATTTGAAATCCCTTCAGCCGTTTTTGCGTGATTGAAACACAAACTTACAAACATACAAACTTTCGCATTTATAATATTAGTAGGATAGGTAGTGGAATTTGCTTGCGCATTTTGAGCTTCTTCTCAAAAGTATCATACATCCAAAAAGTAAAAAGTAAAAAAAGGACTATCTAGATAAATAGTCAAAATCTAAAAATGCATCTTATTTCGATAGCTTTAAGATCAAAATTCCAATAACACTGGACAAAGTGATATTCTATTATATTAGTAATTACGATTGTCGAAAGGTCAAAATAAATAGTAAATTAATCATCAGGTGAGATAGTGGCCAAATGCGAGCAAATCAATACTAAAAGACAATTCTAAACACCTGATGGTAAGTGATTATATTATTGTCGACAAGATGCAAGCTTTTTTTTTTTAATTTTGGCTTCGCACGGTTTGTGCATTTAGCCAGTGTCAAGTTAAGAAAGTATTTTAGTTTTAATACAGAATACTGTCACTTTTTCCCCCATTAGAATGCAGATGTATTACATTCTAATTTTTTTGCTGTATTTGGCAGGAGTCGAGTCAGCCTTCTCGCCAAGCTTCGCTGAGGTAGTCAATACTACGACAAAATTCTCAGCGTTATTTTACCGAGATCGCGCCTGTTTTAATGATTCCACATAATGTCCAGTTGCGTAGACACTTGAGACACAAAACTACACCAATTTAACATATATATTAGAAAAATTCCCTCCAAAAACTCTTCTGAAGCACGCTTGCCTAGGATTGTGGCAATCGGGAACCACTGACTCCTGCAGGAAATCGCACTCCTTAGCTGTACTACGCCAGTATTACTTGTTATTTGTGGCTGTACGCACAATGAAAGTGTTCCTAAAACATTTTTTCTGGCTCCTGAAATACAGGTAATTTTGCCTAGCTCTGGAGCCAGGGTCTCACACTTTTCTGTAACTTGATTATGGCAATAAAAATTATTATTATTATTATTTTGTGCAACTTTTTAGCAATCGTTTTCGCTTATACATAGAATGACCCTTTTCTTGCTTGCCTTAGATCGTGCTTGACGATTATAAATATATATTTCAGAATTTATTTTTAACCAACAGGACCAACAGGTTTCTGAAAACAAAAAAAACAACCGACTTCCAAAAAAGAAAATACACTAAAAATTAAAAAATAACTTTAATTTCGGAAATCGGTGTTTGTATTTTACTTCTTCGTTATTTGACACCGACTTCTTTCGGAAGTCGTTAAAGTTATTTTTTAATTTTTAGTGTATTTTTTTTGGAAGTCGTTTTTTTTTTTTAAATGTTTTTTTTTCACTTTTTAGTTGTTATACCCAAATACTAAAAACCCCAATAACATGGAACGTGGAATTTAAACATTTGGAGAACACCAAAACGTCATTGAGGTATACATATTTATCGTTTCTGTTCAGTTTCTCAAAAAGCGCTGAAGCAATTTCGATAAAATTTATATGGGACCACCTCGGGAGTATGTTCTTTCAAATAAAAAAATAATTTTCAAAATCGGTCCACAACTGACGGAGAAATCGGCGGACATACATAAAACAAAAAAAAAACCTCCTTTTTCGAAAGTCGGTTAATGATGGCTGACAGAGTGGACTGTCCGTATATATAGTTCGCTGCTGTCAGTTGCATGTGTCACCGTATCGTGTTGTTTACTAACACTTAGTTTTTAAAGACATTGTTACTAAACCCTATATGAGTATTCGCTCGAAATAAAGATTTTGAATTTGAATTTAATACCGCCTACAGAACCCACCTTCTTCTACAAATAAAACTTAAACCCGAGAGCACACAATAAAATTATTTATTCGATAAAACAAATAGGCTTAAATAAAGTGTGACTTTTGTCGCGTCTCGCCTTGTAACAAGTAATGGTGGGCATAAATAACATGCGATGTTCTGCTCTAGGCTTTATATTATTGGATTTTAGACCTTAACACTATGGGAATAAGGTGCAGTTTTAAGTTTTGAAGGGACGTAACATAGTTTATAAAATTTGATGTATTATTGAAGGCGTTATTCTAGGTATTTTAAGACATTATCTTACTAATATTGTAAAAGTATATGCTTTAATGTTTGTTAATCAATCAATCAAGTTTCAACGGCAGAACGAATTTAGTTGATATCTGGTAGGTACTGTAGGACCCCAAGGCACCAGTACGGCCTGCAGGGATCCTGGGACGTTCTTCGAAGTTCGGGGGATGTCTCGTAGCTTAGCGACTCGCTGGCAACGCGAGAGTGCGGTGCATATAAGGATAACTTGGTACAGGCGGATAAGGAAAAGAGCTGAGGGCGTTTTAAATAACTGCTCTCCAATAACTCTCCAACAATCTTATCAGCCAGTTGAAGGCCGGTACAGACCCGCTAAGATTAGGCTGTGACTACAATCGTCACAGTACTTTAGTAGACGATATCCTAGGTTTAAGAGAAAGTGAGAAAAAGAAAATAGAAGCTTTAGAAATGTGGGCTGGAGAAAAATGCTTGGCATAACCTGGACCCAGATGTAGTCAACGTCTCAATCCTCCTAGAACTCAATATCAAACAGCGTCTTTCTTTCATCGTCCAATGTCGTATTCTGTCTCTCTTTGGGTATAATTATCACACTTGGGAAATTCACATCTGTGGAGCAAATTATAGTGAAAGGTGAAAGGAAGTTGTAGGCACAAGAGCGCGCGGCAGGTCAGGTCGACCAATTCAAAACTGCACTTAACCAATGGTGCACTCCACGAATGAAGAAGAGCTAGTACGGGAGGAATGGCGACGGACTGCGAAGCTTGCCACCACCACGTGCGCGTGTCAGACTTTTACTAACTAACACCCAGGCAGGCATCGACCATGACGGGCCCCGTCAGGTATTGCTGACATCTCTTTGAGGCGCGCCTTCGACTCTCGAGCCTGATCCTGATCGGACGGCGAGCTACCCACTACTCGCACCATGTACCATGTCTCGGTACCATGGCCTGGACCAGGGCCGTACGCGAGAGATCGCTGCCACGGTGGTGCTTCGCCCAAGCGGGGCACAACTCCACCGTATACTCCACCGTGTCCTCTGGGCGATCCGCACTTGTCACCACCCTTGATGTGACAATCAAGACCACTCTGTCAAGCTTGTGATGATAGAGAAGTCCTAGTTTGAGACATAAGACTTTTTAACCCGATAGAAAGCACACTCCTATGAAATAATTTTTGTCAGTCGAGTGGGCAAAGCCTCTGCAATAGTGTCAAAAACAATCG
The DNA here is from genome assembly GCA_951329385.1 of Polia nebulosa. NCBI lineage: Eukaryota > Metazoa > Arthropoda > Insecta > Lepidoptera > Noctuidae > Polia > Polia nebulosa. The sequence continues at coordinate 7,714,163 of OX589609.1, forward strand.
TTACAATCTTAATATCGTACGTAAACAATCTTTACAATCGTTACAATCTTAATATCGTACGTAAACAATCTCTACAATCGTTACAATCCTAATATCGTACGTAAACAATCTTTTGATAACAGTTGTATGCTTTGATATCCTAGATTTTCATCTGATTTTGGTTGTTTGTTTCTGGCAAGAAGTAGTAGACAGAGATGACTCAAGCTATTATCGTGAGTAGGTTTCATTAAAACACATTATCAGAGCCACGGTCAGCATTTAACGGTTTTTAGCGATTTTAATAATCAACTGATTATAATATTATTATCATTAATATTTAATGTTGTTGGTACATTATACGTGATGATGTTGCTCTAGGATCATTGCATGAGTTACATACCTACTGTTCACCTGGATCAGATAGAATATCACAAATATTATCATCATTAAAAAATTAGACTGACAACTGAATGTGGACTTCCCAATTTCGCGCTACATTGAAAGTAACTCAATCATGTCAGCCTCTCAGAATGGATGTAAGAACGGGTCCCACGGTACTAAGGAGTTATTCCTCATACACATGGCCATAACCCAACACAGGTTCGTCGATCCCACAAGGATTTGTCGACATGCTGGATAGATTATAAGAAGGCCTACGACTCTGCCACATACATGGCTCATAGGTGTGTTGGAGTTGTATAAAATAGATGCAATTCTACGCACCTTCCTAGAGTCATGTATGGGGCAATGGAAGACAGTCCTTCCATTGCCCCATACATGACTCAAAGAAGGTTTCCCTATGGGCTGGTCCTAAGATTTGCCTATAGGTTTGACAGCCGTTATAATCGTAATAATCTATATACAGGGTGTACAAAGACACATCACAGAGCCCTTAACCACGCATACTGTGCGTCTAACAAAGTAGTTTTGCGCAAAAGTTATTGCTGGGAATCGACTTTTATTTTTAGGTATGAAAAAATATTCATTGTGCGCAATGTAACGCAAACCCAGGCAAGTGGAGTGAAACCTTGCCCCTTCGCTCTAAGCCACGTAGGTACTTGTCAGCTATGTTTGATATTATTTATGTTTTTGTAACTGCAAATGCGTAATTATGAAATTTCTAAAATAAATCGAAATGCAGGTAATGTTTGATAGGAAAAAAGTTTAGTAATAACACTTGGAATTCATTTTCGTAAAAAAGTAAAAAAAATGCGACTTTGACCTTCATATCTCCAGAAACAATGGTTTCCCAGGTATGGTCTAGTGGAAAAAAATGATTCAAATAATGAGTAGAATAATAATAATGTGGCTTTCGGCTTCGAAAACTGTCTTTTTACACCCGATATATAAAACAAAGTCGGGCTAGTTACATCATTTAAAACTCAAGAACTGCTGAACCGATTTTAATGATCTTTGATTTGTTGGATTTAGAATAGCAGAATAACGACTAAAACATGGAAAATACACGAAAAAAAAAACATATTTTGTACGGAACGGCTTTTTTTATGATATCTCGCCACTAGTACAACGGCTCCTTGACAGATGGATTGGTGACCGCAGTTGGGAGACAAAAGGAAGCTGCTGCTTCTCCGCGTGACGTTTTGGACCATATTTACAAGAAAATAAGCATGTAATTAGCATAAACACTGATTAGCGGGTTCTTAATTCAAAATGTTTCTATCATCATCATTTCAGCCGAAAGACGTCCACTGCTGGACAAAGGCCTCCCCCAAGTGGCTACCCGCGACCATCACCAGGTCATCGGTCCACCTTGTGGGAGGCCTTCCAACGCTGCGTCTTCCAGTACGCGGTCGCCATTCCAGGACTTTTCGGCCCCATCGACCATCTGTTCTGCGAGCAATGTGCCCTGCCCACTGCCACTTCAGTTTGGCGATTCTTCGGGCTATGTCGGTAACCTTATTTCCCTTGCGGATATCATCATTTCTAATTGTATCACGCAAGGAAACTCCGAGCATTGCCCTCTCCATTGCCCTTTGGGTGACTGTAAGCCTAAATGTTTCTATGGATAATTTTAATTTAGATTCCGCTAACAAGTATTTAAACTAGGCATTATTTTAAGCGAGTTTCTTAAATAAGGCTGTATATTCGTAGCCATGTTTTAGTGCCAATGAATGCACAAGAGTAATAAACATTGTTTTGTTTCTGGTTTTGTGTCTTCGTTTTTTGACACCGACTTCCTAAATTAAAGTTATTTTGCAGTTTTTTTTGGAAGTCGGTTCCACTTTTTGTAAAGAAGTTTTTATTTTTCACTTTTTAGTTGTGGCTCCCCATTAAATTGTGTTAACACTACATAGACATACGATCACAGCAATCGCAGTTGATTTTAGGTCACTTTTTGAAGAGTTCCGTTGTCTGTCTCCGAAACTCATCATCAGATCTAAATAAAGCCCTTTCGAATCCGTCTAAATATGACGGAGTTATGCCCGAACAAAATTAAAAAATAAAATTAAAAAATACAAACATCCGAATTGATAACCTCTTCGTTTTTGAAGTCGGTTAAAAACACACTGTAAAATAACTTGAAGAACTCAAAAAGAGAACCAAACAGTAAGTAACACAACATATTTCCCAAAAAATGCAGCACCTACAAAATAAGTAGCGTTTAACGAAAATTTGCCTAATTTTGCATTTAAAAAGCGAATATAATCCGCGCAGTAGCTAATAAAGGCGGGCACAGACGGGCGACAGTGCGACAGAGCGACCCGGAGAAAGGCGCTGAGCACCTTTTAATTCTCACACCCCATTTGCTGGCCCATTGCAGTCTGTGCAAATAGGAGTACAAGAGGGGTGGAGATGAGTTGTGTTATCAAAATTTTTAGATGCTCGGAAATGGTGTTTAATTTAAGTTAACTTTTTAGTTTCTGTGTCTGTGTCTTTTTATTTACAGGATTGTTTATGCAGTTTCTCATGCCCAGTGTGCTTTTAAGATTCTGAAATAAATAAGTCAACATTTTTCTATTACACGGACCTTGTGCCAACTAGAACCAATTTCCGTGCGTGCAAGCGTTTTTGCCATACCTATTATTGAAATCAAATGTAACAGCTCAGAATTTAGGATATTTACAAACGGGGTAAGCCCATGCCTTGCCAAGCACCGCAAAAACACAAACTATATTAATATTTCATACATAATTTCCACTTCCCTCCTAATCAAGCAGGAGACAGAACAAAGCTAGGTCATTAGGCACATATAGATATTTACAAATGGGGTGCCAGTTGTTTTGCCAAGCTTGCTTGTATATTAATATTAGTGTTTTAATCCGTGGTTCTAATGGCCTAGCTTTGTTCTGTCTCCTGCTTGATTAGGAGGGAAGTGGAAATTATGTTTTTCTTACTCCCCTGCTGTTCTTTTCTGATAAATTTCTTTACGGGACCCAAGACAGAGTAATCGTTTCTCTGAGACTCGTCGAGCTTCATTGCCTCAATGTTTTTTTTTCTGGTGGTCGGCACTGTTCATTCTGGCTTACAAGAGCTACAGTAGTTTGGGAATAGTGTAATAATTGTCCCAAAAATAGCCAACACTTTCTTTAAATTTCATGAGATCCTTGATTCGATTTCCGGGCCAGGCAGTGTTACTGGGTAAGCATAATCAGCCTTATAATATTCCCACTGCTACGACTCAGGCCTCCTCTCTAGAAGAGGGAGTGGGCCGTAATCCACCACGCGGGCCCACGCGGTTTCCTCACGATGTTTTCCTGCACCATTTTGAGAGCAGAGTGTTACTGGGTACGTATAGAATTTTAAAATACCAGTCCAATCTGGAGCCATGGCCCGACTAATGACAATAAGCTTGCCCTCTATTACACGGCACTTAAACATAATTGTAAAAATGAGGGTTTATGTACCAAAAGATACTGCCTAACCCTTCAAGAAATACAGCCGTACTGGAAACAAATTCAATAGTGCCAAGCTGTAATCAGAATATAGAAACACACGTATAACTAAGCCCTAACATATAAGCAAAATCAACATTTTAACGTGCCCACTGCTGGAACATAGGCCTCCTCTCTGTGAGACGCGGGCCCAGTGCAGGTTGGTGGATGTCACATGTCTTCAAATTTTTGGTTCTAGGATATGCTAGTTTCCTCCCGATATTTTCCTTCACTGTTTTGAGAGTAGTGGTGATGAAATAATTTACCTACACAAAGTTCCTGTCTGGGTTTGAACCCACGACCACAGACACGTAATTCAGAGCCGCCACCACTGCTCTCAACTAACCCCTATTTTGACACAATTAGCCAATAAATGACAAACATTCGAAAGAAATGTAAAACAACCCTCCACCTAACGAGAAAATATTCAACAAATTTTTTACACAATTTTAACGACTCCACATCATTACTAGTCCCAATGTTTTCCTAATTCCGTCCTCAGTCCGGTGCCCTTTCATTTGTACCCAATTGCCCTGCATCCCTTTGGCACATTTCTTTTATTCGCACTTTTTATTCTCCCCTCAAGGAATGTCGCAAGGACTACACCCGTCGAGCAATTATCGCAGAAGAAATTTATTTTTTAAATTACCTAAAGGGTAGGTGGCGTAACTTCGTTTTCTTATAAGGAACCGTAGAGGTCGCTAATTTATTGGGGAAAAAATGGGGTGACATTGTATTGAGGTAACACTGTACGTAAAAGGAGCGGTTATTATACCTAGATATTATGTCATGTTATCATGTATGATCCGTAACAGTTCTGTAGTTCATTGCTCAGCTATGTCTTTTACAAACTTTTATTTAGTTTCACCTGTTCCGTTGTCTGTCTGTCGGTCTGTAATCAAATCTAAATTTAGACCCCATATATCTTCGGTGACAATACAATGATATGGTAACATGGAGCTGGTCTGATGGTGGAGATGGAAGATGGCCATAGGAACTGCTGAACTAAACAAGATAAACCTGAGTTTGGGCTCGATTAATTTGTCTTGAGGAGCACTTTATATCACATCATAATATCCCTAGAATATTTTAAAACATCACGCATACTTTTAAATACTTACTGCTGGGAAACGACTTTTATTTTTAGGTATAAAAAAACTATTTTTATTGCACGCAATATATATTATGTAACGCGAACCCAGGCAAGTAAAGTTAAACCCCGCCCCTTCGCTCTAAGCCACGTAGGTACTTGTCGGATACGTTTGATATTCAAATGCTAAAATAAAAAATTCAGGTAATGATTGTTTAAAAAAAAGTTTAGTATTAACACTTGGAAATCATTTTCATAAAAGAAGTTTAAAAAAAAAATTGTGACTTTGACCTTTAATATCTCCAGAACCAGTAGATTCCCAGGTATGGTCTAGTAGAAAATAATGATCCAATAATGGGTAGAATATGTGGCTTTCAGCTTCGGAAACTGTCTTTTTACACCCGATATATAAAATTCAAAGTCCTGACTGACGGATATATCAACGCACAGCCTAAACCGCTGGTACCAGAGACATGAAATCTGGAAGGTGTGTTCTTTGTGAAGAGTAGATATCCACCACGAAAGGGTTTTTCGAACTTCCACCCCTGAGAGGGTGAAATAGGGGTGGAAAGTTTATAACGGGGGAAGTATTAATTCCACGCGTGCGAAGCCGCTGGCAGAAGTTATATATTCTCTCACAAGAAAGTTCTCATCCAATCTTAATTTTTATACAAATAATTAGACTTTCCCTGCAATAACGAAAGTTAACTAGGAAACGTAAGGTCTAGGAGCGACCATAATGTCAACATCAGCTGTTTGCAAAACGGCTGACGACCACATAATCATCAGGTCTGCGGTGGCTTAAGTAACGTTTTGAAGCACTTGTGTAAAAGCTTTCTTGTTTTCCGTGATTTTGTAGAAAATATTGTCCGCAGTTGTAATTGTTTGTAATTTGTGACATGTACTTATTAGTCTTGGATCCAGAGCCACCAGACATTACAAATTTTCTGAGTAACTAATTGTATGGGGTTTGGAAATTACTGTTATTATCATGTAGGTACGAGTATATATCTATAGGAAGAACAAAACAAATAATCAAAGCCATTGGCATGAGATGAGACTTTTCAACTTTGTTACAGAAGTAAAAAACATTTATGTATATGGTCCAGTAGTGAGGTATTGAGTTAAGACTAGAATCGGTATCTAGAATAAGTAGTAAATTGATAAAATATTTAAAAATATATATAATACATTTTATTTTTATCAGACATTTTTATCTGAAAAAGTTTGATTTGCTGCTTACTAAAAGGATATTTCGTGGAAGTAGATATACCTACAAACTTATCCTTAAAAAACTTATTTACAAAAAAAAAACAACCGACTTCTAAAAAAGAAAATAACTAAAAAATAACTTTAACTTCGGAAGTCGGCGTTTGTATTTTATTTCTTCGTTATTTGACACCGACTTCTGAAATTAAAGTTATTTTTTAATTTTTAGTGTAACTATTTTCTTTTTTGGAAGTCGGTTGTTTTTTTTTTTTGTAAAAAGGTTTTTTATTTTTCACTTTTTAGTTTTTATACCCCAGAACTAAAAACCCCAATAACATGGAACGTGGAATTGAAACATACTCGTAATTGGAGACAACCAAAACGTCATCTATGTATACGTATTTTTCGTTTTTGTTCAGTTTTTCAAAAAGCGCTGAAGCAATTTCGATAAAAGTTATATGGGACCACCTCGGGAGTATATTCTTTCGGAAAAAAAGAAAAAGAATTTTGAAAATCGGTCCACAACTGAGAGAGAAATCGGTGGACATACATAAAAAAAAAACATACATACAGTCGAACATAGAACCTCCTCCTTTTTCGAAGTCGGTTAAAAAAATACATTAGCCACCTTCTAGTGCAGTCGTAAGTAAAAACAATTCTCAAGCCTTCTCTGGCAGAATTAAGAAGGCCACTAACGTGTTAAACCCCTAAAAATCCCATTCTAAAAATAAACCCAGAAGGTACCAACCTAATGAAGGCAAGTGAAACTAAAAACCTACTGCCAACCTTCCGTTACACTATGAATGGACAGTGCAGCTTATTACACAGTATCTTAGCACTAATCGCGGCTATTCACTGACAATCTTCGGGACAGGCTCGCGATATAATAAAATTAATTTCTATGGGGCAATTAAGCCATGGGCAGACGTAGTTAGCTGGTGTGTGGACCGGCCGTTAGGTATGTTTGTGGTTGTTAGAAAAGTTGGGAGATTAAAATATTGTCTCTGGTTTGGTTTAGACGAGTGTGCAGTTGGTGTTGTTTATGAAGTATTCCTAGATCTCCAGCCGGTCGATTCTGTTCACAGGTCACCGTGAAAACTTTGGTGGAGTGAGAGTGAAGTGAACTGTCATTCCACCTTGATTGTATGGATTGACAGCCCACTTCACGGTCACTTCACCTAAGTTTTCACGGTGAGATTTTACAGAATAGCTCTACAGTAGTACCTACGACATAATATACAATCCTTATGTCAGAATCCAATCTTTAAGAAGCAAATCTTGTGACAAATCAGTTATTGAATTCACCCGTAAGTAGTTCTGTTGTCTTAGTAAGTAGGTTATTAATGTTGGGAAAACATACGTGGCTATGTTTATTTTGTTTTCTTTCCTAATAATTCTCATCAACATTGCCGAAAGACCTGAAAACCAGGCAAATTAAGAAAAAGCCCAGGCTTTAAAATTTGTTCAAGTAGGAAATAATAGATGTAATGACGAAAACAAATATGAAAATACAAAATATGAAAAACAAATGCCCAAAGAGTTGCTTGCTAATTAAATGCCCATTCTTTATCTCATTTTCACTACCTACCTAATTAATTCTTCACTCTCCATTCACCCATAAAGTAAGCCTAAAGATACCCATAGCGTGTAGCCTATCTATTTTTTATCGAACCTCATTACGAAATATCCTTACCGATAATTAGGCTGAACGCAATCAATTCCTTCGGCAAATTGGATTTTTAAAAAGAAAAAATCAACAACGCTCCACCTTTATCTACACGTATAATATTTTTAATATTTTCATTTGTTATTTATTCATATTTGTTTTTGTTTTAGTAATTTTGTACCGTGTCCCGTGAGTATGTCTGTGGGAACGGGCCCTAACAGAATACCAGCGCTGCGTTATTTATTGCATAATTATCGCAGCATAACGCTGAGTTAGGAGCCTTTTTGGCCTCGCACAGTTTTTATTTTTTTGTTTGTTTTTAGAGTTACCATGTTCTTGTTGTGAGGTTCAAATAAATATTATTTCTTTCTTTCTTTCTTTCTATAAACCCTCATTTGGAAATAAAATCGAGCCATATATTAGACTTGAATACTTTTTCACAAATAAAAATCTTTTTTATATAAATAACGCAGCTCTTTAGTTGACTAATTGTGACGTATTTTACGATCAGTGCACAGTAAGAGGAATTAAAGGGGCAATTGAAGATAGTACAGTTTTTCGTATCAGCCATCGATTTATGACGCTTGTGACTCTTTTGAAGCCCTTTTATGGTGAATGTCAGTCAGTCCATATGAAGTTTAAGTGCCCAGTGGAATTGCCGCAAATGTGTGGTTACAGGAAGGGCGCAAAAACTGAAACTGTTGGGTTTGAACGTCATGAGAATGTCATTGTTAGTAGAGGATAGTTTAATAGGCACAAACGATTTGTATTGTTATGGTTATTAGCAGTCATTTTTATTGGACTTAATGAGAAGAATAAAGACGTAGTCACTGTTATTCATCTGAAAAATACAACAAGATTTGAAAACATTTCACGTAAACTTTCCGAACAAATTAAAAAAAAAATCGTCACCTTATTCTGAATCGAATTCAATGGGTCAAAAACTCTAAGCCCCAAAAAGTCTTGCAACAGTCGAGGACAATCTGAAAAATTTGTTCAAATACGCATTATCTAAATACGAAATACTGGAATTTGTCGTCTGTCTGCCGAAGGAGGTTCATCATTAATTATTGATGATAAGGGGAAAGAGAACGAACGCACCCGTGGGTCGGCCAATCGACACCAGGCACTAATGAAGTGGTCCTAAAACGAACACGCCAAATACAGCTGTCATTGGAAATAAGAACGACTTTGAAATTATAATGTTGGAATTAGTGAGCGCGTACATTGAAAATTATTAGCTTGCGAACGAATTATTTAACTTTTAGTTCAAGCTGGATTTATTTATTTTAACGTACAAAATCAACTGGGATTTTAATAAAATAATTTAGGAATTATAATCCACTGTTACAGGGTGATGCCGTTGTCATGCCTAGAACCATAGACGAACAAATTTTTGAACCATCTTCGGTAGCATTGAACTGTCAATGCATCTTACGGTGGGCGATCACCCAATAAGTCTGGGAGGGTTTTTTGGCGGGAATTAATCAACGAAGTTCAGTGGCTGGTTGAATTATTCGCAAATTGATTCCTAGTGGATAGTATGATGTAAAATTGGCGTAGTTTTGTGTCTCAAGTGTCTACGCAACTAAACAATATGTGGGATCATTGAAACAGGCACGATTTCGGTAAAACTTAGCTGAAACTTTTATTGTTGTGTTGACTACCTCAGCGAAGCTTGCCGAGAAGGCTGACTCGACACATTTGCTGCCAAAATACTGCAAAACCATTAGAATGTGTTACATTTTCATTCTAATGGGAAAAGTGACAGTATTCTGTACTAGATCCTTTATAGACTTGACACGGACTAAATGCACAAACCGTACGAAGCTAAAATCACACTAATATTACGAGTATAAAGGCGAAAGTTTGTGAGTGTGTATGTTTGTTACTTCTTCACGCTCAAATGGCTGGACTGATTTGGATGAATTTTGGTATGTAGATAGCTTATACCTGGATTAACACATAGGCTACTTTTATCCTGGTCTACGCGGGTGAAACCGCGGGGCGCAGCTAGAATTTAAAAATAAGTCTGATATCCAAATATTTATCTTTCTTTTATAATGGATGACTACTCCACCATCATCATCAGCCTTTTTTAATGTCCCCACTGCTGGGGTACAGGTCTTCTCTCTGTGAGAGGGTGTGGGCCGTAATCCACCACGCAGGCCCAATGCGGATTGGTGGATGACACATGTCTTCGAATTTTTGATTCTAGGACAAGCCGGTTTCCTCACGATGTTTTCCTTCGCTATTTTGAGAGCAGTGGTGAAGAAATAATTTACACAAAGTTAAGCGCCTGTCTGGGTTTGAACTCACGACCTACAACTTGTAAGTCGCGGCCGTTATCACTGGGCCATCACTGCTCTAACCCAATACCGCTGCCTATTTTGATAAAAAAAACCCATTATTACTCGTAGCTTGTATTTTTAACACATCATCCATTATTATTAATTTTACCCAATCGTCTAACATTTTCTCTAAAACACTATTCAATAGGTAATTTATTGCATGCGCCTGCGCCGGCGACACATACATGATGTAATCTTATCAGAATCGGATTAGCGACCTGTTTCGCAACATCTTAATAAAGGTGTAAGACCTATGTAGGAATTTATCTTAAAGATTTTGCTAACACATTTTAAATAATTAATCTAGTTTTTAATTAGTAGTTTTGATGTCATGTTAGGTGTGGTAATGACCCCTGCCAGGGTCGTGAGTGCCACTTCCCCACCTTCTCCCCCTCCCCTCAAAAGGTTCGCGAGTGTGTTTTCGAAAGAGTCGCCACTACCCTGGAAGGCAAAATGCAAATGACGGAATACGGGCGAGTTTTAGTCAGTAAGAGTCTGACAAGCCGTCCCACTCCACCCAGAGCGAGAGAAGTATCTGGTGATTTCTAAACCAAAAGGTGTTTATTACAACACCACAAAAAGAACAGAGACAGACACAACACACACGCACAACATTACATGCATACAGACACAACACAACACACACACAGACAGTCATTAGAGAGACACAACACACACACAGACACATACAGAGACATTAGAGTTCTCAAAAAAAAAACTAATCACTATTAAACACGATTTTAGAAAACAGATACAATTGGTTGTGTTTCAAGAATCGGTAGATTTTTCTCTTGCCTAACCTAACTGTATTTAGAATAAGAGAAAGGGATTCTAGTATGAGTTATTGATAGCTTAGATACAATGCCAAAATTCGAGAAAAAGAAATTAAAAAAAAGAAACATAAACCCGACTATATAAAACTACTAAAAAGTTCCAAACAAGTAACTTTTCAAGCAGTCTGATGCAGTTGGTGCCAGTTATTTTAGTTCAATAAAATTATGGATTTCAAGAGGAGCTCGTGGCTAAAGAAATAAATAACAGCCGCACGGGTCGATCCAGGTTACGCTACGCTTGCCAGCGTTGGTCCGCGGATGGGTGATCATCTTTACATACCGAGACTCCTCCGTGCCTCGGAAAGCACGCTAAGCCGTTGGTCCCGGCTGCCAATCGCGGATCTTTGACAGTCGATACGGGTTGTCAGAAGCACGAAAGTCTGACATCCAGTCTTACCAAAGGGTTACATATCGTATTACCCAGTAACTGGGTTGTGGAGGTCAGATAGGCAGTCGCTCCATGTAAAATACTGGTATTCTGCTGCATCCGGTTAGACTGGAAGCCGACCCCAAGTTAGTTGGGAAAAGGCTAGGCAGATTGAAAATTTTGGATTTCATGCCACCAACTGCATCGGGATTTTGAAAACATTCATTTTACCTCATCTCATAAAACTCACTAAAATATAGTTAGTGAGTTTAATATTTTTGGAACCCTTCGAACCCTTTATTTTGATACCCCACTTAATAATATAGTTCGTAGACTTTCAATTATTTCTTTTTCGCAATATGGCGTCTGATTGTCGCCATATTGCATTTTGATTACTGTCATGTCTTTAATGACACTCGCAAGATTAAGACAAATCAATTGTCGTAAGAACTATCAGAATCGGGCCAAGCGTTTGGTCTCTAGAGCGCCACAAAGGAACAAACAAACAAACATACATAAATAGGCTGATAAACATATTACCCTTCTTATTTTAACTCATATGCACTTGAGAAAGATCAATCAATCGATTTCCCAATTCAAAATCCAAAAAAAAGACACTCATCATCTCCCTGCCCTTATCCCATGTTACTTGGGGTCGGCGCAACACGTTTTTTTCTTCCATTCTGTCGTCAGCCGTCACGCTATCACTAACTCCCTTTTCTTTCATATCACTCTTCACACAATCCATCCATCCTTTCTTTGGCCTCCCTCTCCCTCTATATCAAAAAAAAAAGACACTATTCCAAGGCAAATAACTTATACGACTCATAATAGCAACCAAACTCCAATCATCGAAGAATCGCTCTTATTTTTTAGGGTTCCGTCCCCGAAGGGTAACCAATGGGAACCCTATTACTATGCCTGTCCGTCCGTCTGTCAGCGGGCTCGTTCTCACGATCCGTAATAGCTACACAGGAAATTTTCACAGAATGTGTATTTCTGTTGCCCCTACTAGAAACGTCTTTTTTTTCTTTTTTGCTCGATCCTAATAATGGCAACAAGTAGACGCGTATAATCTTGTACGATGGTACGGAACCCTTCATGGGCGAGTCCGACTCGGACTTGGCCGGTTTTTTTCTTTTCTTTCATTGCAGAGAGTAGTAGTACTTTAAATCTACCAGTTGATATAGAAACCATACGGTGTCTTTTTTAACGTCTACATCTTGTTGGTCTTTAAACCTTCAAAGACTTTTTGAATTGAAAACCTCTTTAGCTGCGTTGAGCGATTTTTGGTAGAGGCAAAACTTATAGGTTCGCTTCCCCGACATGCTAGTGACGGGTAACGCCAGACTGGCGACGTGCATGTTTCACCTTAGTCAGCTTTACCCATGACTGTCTAGTTTTTTTTCAATTTCATCACACTTTGCTGGAACCTCAAGATCTATCTCTAGGAGCTATATGCCAGTACCATTTCAATACCTCCATCATATACAAACTTCCCAAGCCAAAAATGTCTTCACCATCTAAACGTAACCGTCCTTCCTTTATGCACAATCATTGACCATTACAACCTTACATTTTTGGTCCACAATTGACTCAGTCAGTTTTTCTCGAGACCGGCTTGATTAAGTCAGCAGTCTCCGAGGATGCTACCTTAAGGCTATCTATATTCCAATTCCACGAATGAGAGGCATGAGACATGCCTCTATATATATAACTTGTTTGTTAATTTTGATTAATTTTATTACTTAAGGGTCGCGAATTTTTGCATGAAAACTGAGTACTCACTTGTGTTTTTGGTAAGGACTGATTGTACTTAGCCAAATTAGATGACTGAAACTCTTGTCAAATTGCATGTGGCGGAGATGAGAATGTTGGGCTGGATGTGTAGAGTAACGAGAATGGATAAAGTGAGAAATGAGTACATTAGAGGTAGTTTAAAAGTGGCGCCAGTCACAGAAAAGTTGAAAGGGAACCGCTTGTCTTGGTATGGTCATGTGAAGAGGAGGAATGAAACACATATAACTGAAAGAGTTATGAATATAAATGTGAATGGATGGAGAGGTAGAGGGAGGCCAAAGAAAGGATGGATGGATTGTGTGAGGAGTGATATGAAAGAAAAAGGAGTTAGTGATAGTGTGACGGCTGACAGGACAGAATGGAAGAAAAAAAAGTGTTGCGCCGACCCCAAGTAACATGGGATAAGGGCAGGAAGATGATAAACTTTTGTCAAATAACTGCAAGCGGTAACATTTCGGAGAGTGTGCGCAGGAATTGCATAGTTTAATTCTACCCAGCCCGTTCCATCATCGGACCACCATGGACGGCGATGCACCACCGGTACATGGTGGACATCCCACCTATACGCATGAAACGCTTTGGGAACACTTTCATAGTGCGTACAGCTAAAGAGTGGCATTCCCTGCTGGAGTCTGTGTTTTATGGTCTTTAAGTGAAAACGTTACTTCTAGACAAACGTGCTCTTTCGTTGATCACATCATCGCTTACCATACACACACACTAGTTGTTGTTGTTCGTTGTTGCTGTTGTTGTTGTTGTGTTTTACTGGCCTTAGTTGCCTGAAATAAAGGATAAATAAAAAATAAATAAATAAGGGTAGATAGTGGTCAAGCGTGAGCCTGTCAATGATAAGAAAAAAGTATAAGAAATTATTATGACGATTTGATGAAATAGTAAAGATGACAATGGTCTAGCATGGCTAGTATGCCTACCTCCGCATCTAAAGTCAAAAACGGCCGTTTTTGGTACTTTTTAACCGACTTCAAAAAAAGGAGGAGGTTCTCAATTCGAATGTATTTTTTTTTTTTTTTTTTATAATTATGTGTTACCTCGTAACTTTTCACTACGTGAACCGATTTTGAAGATTTTTTTTTGTTTGAAAGCTGTTGCTTCACATGTGGTCCCATTTTAATTTTGTGAAGATATGATGAAGAACTTCGGAGATACACAACGGAACTCTTCAATAAATGATAGCAAACCTTCCAGAATTGCTGCAATCGCATGTCTGTATATAGTTTTTACCACTTCACAACATTACATCACGCTGATACGCTCTGAAGGGGTATACAGATTTGTACAGCTCACCCTGATACACCCTAATTTCACCAACTATGTTCTAATTCCCTATTTTTGGGGCTATCAATTCGGGCATAACTTTACTATCAATTTAGTTTTAGAATGGGGTACAACAACTAAAAAGTGAAAAATAAAAAACTTTTTACAAAAAAACACAACCGACTTCCATAAATAAAACTAAAAAATGCAAAATAACTTTAATTTCGGAAGTCGGTGTCAAATAACGAAGAAACCAAACTAGAAACACCGACTTCCGAAATTAAAGTTATTTTGCATTTTTTAGTTTTATTTATGGAAGTCGGTTGTGTTTTTTTGTAAAAAGTTTTTTATGCTTACTACTTTGGATACGAAATATTTTGAGTCCTGTTTTAACAGCGTAAAAATACCTTATCCTCTTTGTAACAAACGCAACATAGGATTCTTTAATCTTTATTTTCTACGTTTTGCTACGATTTTATATTCAATGAGGGCGCTACTTGGCGGCTATACAGCAAGTAACAAAAACCCTGTCCGATCCTGAAGGGTTATTTGGTATCGTACTGCGTACACATATACGTAATCATTTAATGGATACGATAAACTTAAAAAAAAAGAAAACTTATCAAAGGCAACACTGAGCTCTCGACAAAGTTCACCTACTGTTTCGTTTCAAAGATGCAGACTGAGCGAGGCAGAGTGCCTACAGCGCGGCTAGTGCAGGGCGGTATCGTTTGAAATAAAAATCGGTAAAAATGAAAAGATTTTGCCGGCCGGTGGAGTATTGTCAACTTATGAAAATTTGCCGTATTTAGTGTTAAATTTCGCATATTATATTAAAATAAAAAATCTTATAACCTTTGGTTTTTATGAGTTACATTTTTTTTACAACTTTTTCTAGTACGTATGTTAAACCAGGGATTCGCCTTTATTGGACCGGACACGGTTTTGGTTACATGCTGTATACGTCTTAAGAAGAAATCAAATTTTTATTCTGCATTTTTTTTAAACTGCTGTCAGTCGGATTCGTCATAACAATCCAAGAAACCAAAACAACAAAACATCTAACTCGTATCACCAAATACACGGAACTCGATTTTTTAAGCAATAAAATTATCTCCATCCGAAAAACGAACAAAGGAAGTAAACATCGGAACCGCACTTTACTATAACTTGACTATATAATTAAGGTTTGCGACTACATGCCCGACGCGCCAAATGACAACCTTGCCGCCATTTTGGTCCATAATTTCGACCTGCGTACGCGCACAGATTATAGTCCCAGCAGACATTAGTCGCGACCGACGACACATGATCACAGTCATTGGACCGCATTCGATTGGGGATCGTATTAAAAAGAAATCGATTTCTTGCGAGTTGCGGTTTAGATGGATTTGCGCCTCGTATGAGAGATGAGTGTTCATTGAAATAATGGAATCGGAAATCGAATAGTTTGTGTCGTTTTTCTGCTTGGCATCTTGGCGTTGAATAATTTTGTTACTCTCCTACATCTTTCTACTGTGAGTCTTACTCATCATTATATGCACAATTTCAGCTAAAATTCCCTAAACGTCGTCACATTGACTGATTCTGTTTCTGCGACCTTTGCCAGGTCATGGGACCACCTTAAAGGACTCTGGACCACGTACCGAAAGGCGGCGAGAGGGTAGTCCTCCCATACCAACACAGCACCGTCCAGTACGCGGTCATAACTCCAGAATCATTCGGCCCTATTTGGCTTTACGTTCTCCGAGCAATCTGCCCTGCCCAATGCCATTTGGTAATTCTTCGGTTTATGTCTTTATAATACCTTGGTTCTCCTGCAGGTCTTGTAATTTCTGATTCGACCACATAATGAAACTTCGAGCAGCCCTCTATACTGCCCTACTCCTTCTCGTCATATACCTAAGGTTTTGTTTACTTTTTCTGTTGGCCTATGAACTGTTTTCATTGACCAAGAAACTTGGTTAGTATGCACAACAAGATTCTAGCCTTCTTCAAATGAGAGGCTGACTAAAAAAATTCAAATGGAGCTGTCAAATAAATGCACCATAGTCAACTTCTCTATTAACTACTACAGTACCTTTTTTTTGGGGGTGCAAAATCATCCAATGACTTCTCCTGATCTGGGTACCGCGCCCCTGGGCACTCGGGCAAGGAAGTAACGCGGGTGGGTTTTAGTATGTAAGAGTCTGACACGCTCTCCCGCTTCACCCAGAACGGGAGAAGTTATTTGATGATTGCCCACACTGAAAAAAAAATATATTGTCTAGTTCTCTTTATCTTTTATCATCTCTGACCAAT
Source organism: Polia nebulosa (assembly GCA_951329385.1). Taxonomy (NCBI): domain Eukaryota; kingdom Metazoa; phylum Arthropoda; class Insecta; order Lepidoptera; family Noctuidae; genus Polia; species Polia nebulosa. The sequence continues at coordinate 7,730,927 of OX589609.1, forward strand.
CCGCCAACTCTGATAACTACCAATTTATCTTTTAGTCGGCACAGTACTTCCCTTGTTTTACCTTCTTTATAACAAACAACAGTTTTTTCCAACAAACATCGGCTATCAATGCGTTGACTCATTTTAAACGGAAGGTCCTGTCTCCTGTGATACAGTTTTTTAACTAGTACAGGATACAGGTGATATGTTCCACGAAAATTAAGTGCCTACTGGATTGTATTGCATAGTTTTTGCTTATAGCTAACTGGTGGAAAAACAATCTGTAACACTTTTTTTGGAACAATAAAAAATATTATTATTATTATTATCTCAGTATACTAACCCACTTTCTAGCCATATCTATATAATTATATGTTTATATATAAGATATATATAAAGAGAGATATATATCTTTCACACAATCCATACATCCATCGTTACTTTAGTTATCTCCAAAAGGCAACCAAACAAAAGTAAACTATAACACGAATGTTCAAATTACAACCAGCCAAATATGACTAAGACAAAACAGAACGGCAATAATAACGGTCAGACGGACAAATTAGCCAATCAGTGTCTTAAAAAGAATTCACAGAACATAGAGACAAGTTGGAGAGACTCGATGAGTCGAAAGTGAATGATGTAATAACTGAAAGAAATAATGTAACTGGGATTCCCGAAAATCTCAATCCGCCTAGGCTTTTCCCAACTACATATGTTGGGGTCAGCTACAAATATAACTGAATGTACTTGAATACTAATATTTTACATAGAGCAACTGCCTATATGTGCTGTGGCGATTGTATGCACAGCCTATAATCGGCGTGTGAGCACGGGCCTTCAGCTGGCAGTCGGTAATGTTGAAGAGTAGTTCGAGTATTCATATTAAAATGTTCGAATAAGTGATTGCTATTGTTTTCTAGTTAGTTCTAGCTCGCCCGTCGAAGTGGGCGCTTGCTTGTATTTATTTTGTACTTATAATAAAATCCAGTTCGCTATCCCACCGCGTTTCCATCCGTACGTGTATGGTACACGTAAAGCCAGTCACTTGAAATACACGATACCTTCGCGCAGCCAGCGAATAAGACAGCTCCCTAAAGCTATAGCAACGCCCATGGAGCTGTAGGTTCTACAATACTCTACAACCCAGTAATTGGGTGACAATGTGACACGCCCTTGGCAATAATGCAGTCAGAGTTCCCAGCTTCTGACTATTCGTAACGGCTGTCAAAGATCTACAAATGATAGCCGAGACCAACGCATTAACGTTATTTCCGAGGCTCGGAGGAATTTCAATATGTTAAGATGGCCATCTATCCAGAGACCGACCTCGGAAAGCGTTGATTAACATTAGATATCCACCCTGTGGCTGTTATTATTTTAGCCACGAACTCCCCGAAAATCTTACCGTTGCAAAAAAGACACGCGATGAAAAATATTATATATACCTATTATCTCTACACTCGTCTGCCAAAGACAATGATGTTTAATGTTAAAAGATAGTTCTTCAATACGAACAATGATAGTTATGATATTAATGGTTTTGCTGTGCCTGGTTTGCTGTGTTTAAAAGAGACTTTGACCTCTGAGTTTGTTTCGGTGTTTCTTCTCAGGGTAATCAGCTAGGAAACACCGGCCTCACCTAGCTTAAACTGACAAAAAACATTAACGTGTAAAAGTGTTCCTTGTAACCTATTTACTGAATAAACATCATTTATCATTTAACCTACCGCACAGGGTCACGGTCACTCTGTTACTGTTATGAAATGTTAGAAGAAAGTCATCGACTGGAATGATGATGCCATTCTAGGGAAAGATAAGATAAGTGATGAGAATGCTACATGGATGAAATGCAGAGCTGGTCGACTGGAACCTTAAGCTTGAAGTGAACTGTCCACCTAACGACTACGTGAAGCCCAAAGAGCAGCAGTTGCCTCTAGATCGAGAATTGTAGTGGCCTTTAAGGAAAGCTCTGAATTGGATTCTTACCCGAGTAGGCCGCTACAAATACAATTTGGCGAAGTTGGCGATCATCGATTCATCAAATACACAGTACAAGTGCGATGCTCCTGATCAAACTATGTCTCATCTCGAGTGTTCCAAATGTGCTTCCACCTGCACCCTCGATGATCTAAACAAGGCCTTCGACGCTGCTATAAACGAGGCCACCTACTGGGCTTAAACAGTATAACTACGTACATGTACCACGACACAAAAAAAAGAAGAATAAGACCATCATTCCACCTGGTTTATACGAATTGCCAGCGAACTTCATAATTATTCACTTCTTAATACTTCTCCACTGTGACAGAATAGCACTACAAATCACTTAGCATATGTTTTGTTTTCGTTTGCGATGTCTGTGTTTGCTGGGACTCTATTATTGTTTTCTGTAGCTTTAAAATCTACCGATGAAGACATAATTCTCATTGAGCATGATTTGTAGCATGTAGATCTACATTAGGCTATTAGATAACAAAGACGGTTATAGAGAGGAAATGCAAGAGAGTTATGAGTATGTTTTAGAAAGTCTGAAAGTAGCACCGGGTGACCGAAAACTTATGTGGACATAGATTGTTATAAGAGTATGTGATACGGAATGAGGACCATATCGTCAGGAAAGTTTAGAGTATGAATTTAGATTGGTACAAGCGACTAAAATAACGATGGATGGAGAAGGAGACATGCTGCACGAACCTCACTCCTCATATAACTTTGAATTAGGGCAGAAGGATGATGTAATTAAATAAAGACGATATTGTGACGTCTCAGGGAGGTCATATGAGAATACCAATCTTGACAGGACAGGCTGGTCGATGAAATATACTTTTAAAGTGTAATGAAAAATTAGAACAGTTTAAAATTAAGAACAGATATTTGTTTTGTTTGTAAGGTTTTCAAGAACCTCCGAAGCAGTCAGTCGCTTGTATCAACAATATAGCATATTTAGTATTGCGTTCCGGTGATTCTGTCATTACACTTCACAAAATAAGAATACATACACAAGGATTACCGCTGCCGAGCTACACACGCCGGGGTTCTTCACAATATTATCAACAACTTGTTATAGATCTAATTTAACATAGTTCAGAATGTCATCTTCATGTAGCGTACTCAATAAACATTCTAACATTATAACGTCTTTAATACCATCTGTAGTTAGTAGTTACAAGTACATTGAGTGCCGCATGTAATAGTACTATTTATGACAAGCAACTGCCTTGAAAGGCATTAGTGGGACATTGCCCTTACTTTGCTCCTTCGATTATTAATAAAAAATACATTTTTGTTTTGTTAAAACTGTTTTATAATAGTGATCGATGCTTTACTCGTATACCTTGTGGTTCATCATGAGAATTTGCAATTTTAACCCATATGCGCATACGCATGTATTTTTATGTGCTTGTTTATAGTTTTGAAAACGAAATCATGTTCATTTCTTTTTACGATTTTATTGTTACTAGTATTAAAATTTCCACTTTACGAGTATTTTAAATATTATTGTTAATATAGAAAAAACTCTGCTTTCAATACTGTTATTTACTTTTTACACGACTGCCCAGAATGAGGGTATCTAATGTTTTCATACTACTTATTATATATTATTAAAATATAGTCTTGTATGACTGTAGCTATCAAAACATCAGGCTCATTCAACCGGTGAAGGACCTCATCGTGAGGAAACTGGTAAGTTCTAGAATCAAAAATTCGAAGACATGGGACATCCATCAATCTGCACTGGACCTCCGTTGTGGGTTAGGACTCAATCCTTTACCATAGGCCTCCTCTCTAGGAGGCCTATGTCACAGTCCAAGTAGTGAGAACATCGTCATAAGCTGATGATGTCTATGATAGAGTTCGTTTTAGAGAAGTCGTCGCATACATGATGAATACTGCTTTGTGCAACTGTGTTTAATTACGAAAGCAGATTTGGAGAAAGGTATTTTTTTCACACATGGAGTGAGAATGAGAAATACAGGATTTGTTTTTTTTATTTTTTTTTATTTTAGATAGGTTTACTGTTGACCTTAATCTAGGTCAGAGGTGACAGAGACAGAGTCGACGATGGAGCGAGCTTACCCAGAAGAAGCCTGTTCACTCTAACTTTGAAGAGATTAGGGTTGTATGCATTCGGAAACACAGACGCATGTAGAGAGTTTTACTCCTTTGCTGTGCGCATTATGAAAGACGTTTGGAAGCGCTTAGTGCAAATTGGTTGAATAGCAACAAGGTAGGGAAGGTAACATGCAGTGCGTCTAGATGTCCGATGGTACTCGTAGAAGGGGCCTGTGGGATGAGGTCGCGGAGTTCTTGGGCACACTCTCCGAAGCTGTAGAAGACAGACAAGCAGGCAACCTTACGGCGATGAGCCAAGCTGTGAAGGTTGGCATCCACCAGTTTTACGACGCCAATGAGCCTCTTAGCTCTGCGTTCCACTGAGTCAAGCGCAGCAAGTTGGTATTTAGCTGAACCATCCCAGTGTTAGTGGGAAAAACAAATCATGCAGTGTTATATTAATGTTTTATGGTGTAAATATACAAAATATTAAGTAAAATCTGTAGCTTAGATATGTATACTGTTATTTGCAGTGTATGGATAGATAACATTATTTCCCATTTCTTTTTAGTTTTCTTCTTACTTCGTGTGCCTATTAACGTTCGAATAAAATTGTTAACGACAAGACGGAACCATCAGTTATTAGGTCAGTGGTCAGCATTAGCATTTTAAAGTAACCTAAAATACAAATTAGATACAAAACAAAACTATTGCTATCTCTAGAATCCATCACTAAATTCAAAACCCACACAGACTCACAGAACTCCAATAATTTCCACAAGCGTGCGCTATGCCGCGTAACTTATGCGCGCGCGCAAAAACCTGCGCCCGCGCAGCCGACGGCATCCCGCCCTAATAACTAACCATATCTGACTCACCACTTTTTAACCACACACATTTTTTCCAAGCGAAAACCAACCTTATTAACATGTAAATTCCCTATGCTTATTGGATAGTGTTATAATTGTTAATTAAGCTTTAATTGCTGTGCGCGTCAAAAAAGTACCAATCCTTGAGCGGAAACCGCTCGTTACGAAAGAGGAATGTGGGGGAGGGATTGGAGCTACTCGTAGTTTAAGCTAGTTTTTTTGTCTAACATTTAAATGGTTATGTGACTGCCAGCCCATGACATCCTAGAACAGGAAAATGGCAGGCTTGGCAGAAAATGCAGAAATAGAAATTTGTAACTGCTTTTCTTAACGTACACTTTTTTGTCCTGAGGCTGTAGATACTGTCACTGACATTGTATTAGCGATATATAGCGATTGTCAAAAAATGGCAAAATGTCACGATCACTATCGCTGATAAAATGTCACTTTTCGTTGAAAGCGAGTGTTTCACACTATTGGTGGCACCGTCCGATTGACGAAATGGCTCATTTTTTTTTTGTCCTGTTTCTCTCAAATATTTAAACCTAAAATGGAAAAAAATATACATCAACTAAAATCATAATCACTCACCGGTAATAAGGAAAAGGCTGCGGCACATGTAGATCCATGGGCATCGATGCATGCGCGTGGGCATGCGAATATTCATGCTGCATCATGCCATGCATGCCGTGGCCCAGCATGGCCGCCCACGGTGAGGACGCGAAACCACCAGGGTGCTCCATCATTACTTATTGTTCCATTTTCAAAATCACTTTTTATAGTTCCACATTCAAAATCATTTTTCACTTCACTGTTTCATTTTTCAAAATGGTTTCACATTAGAAAACCAAAATGGTTGATGCTTTTGGTGTTCCATTTTCAAAATAGTATTGTTTTTAGTGTTGTTCCGAATAAGGTTTTCTACAAAAATTAAATGATAAGTTATAATTTTAGCAATTAAAATATTTTCAATGTGGGAAATATGTTTATTGCTCCAAATTCATGACAGGTCATATGGGCAAACCCTTATAAGTCAAAAATATTTATTTAGTTCATTAATATGATAATAATGTTGACACCTATTCTCGAAGTTGAGAATTCAATTTCAACTAGTATTTCAATTTATCAAGAATAAAATACGGCTAATTCCCTCCCTTCCTTCCTTGAAAATATAGAATAAGATCCCAGCGCCACACCAGACATTACTTATTTTCTGATTATATCAGAAACAAGTGCTAAAGCTGTTAACTCTATCAATAATATTACTAAATAAATACATTAATTGGCATATAAAATGAATAAAATAAAATGTAAATATAAAAGAGAGAGAGGGAGGTAAAAGAAAAGATGGATGGATTGTGTGAGAAGTGATATGAACGAAAAGGGAGTTAGTGATAGCGTGACGGCTGACAGAACAGAATGGAAGAAAAAAACGTGTTGCGCCGACCCCAAGTAACATGGGATCAGGGCAGCAAGATGCTTGGCATATAAAATGGGTACAAAAGAGGGACGCCCTGACTTCAATGCTAGGTGGTTAAAATATTTTTATTAAAAATTACAAATCAATAAATTAACCGGTTTTCAATTTATTTAATTAACCGCTCTTTTTACTAGACAGTAGTCATCTTGCGCACGTTTCCATCACTCAACCAAACCTCACGTCTGTTTTCCTCACAAAAAATCCCAATACAAATATACCTAAACCAATTTTTCCACCCGAATGCCATCGAAATTGAATAGATATGCAATCAATCTGTGTGCAAATAAAATATTTTGATAACGGACACCTGTTTGTTCTAGCGAGTGCCTGCTCGCGCTGGCGCAACGAACTCTGATGTTCGTCTAACATCGGATATCTTCGGCAAATAAATGACATGACGTGTGCTGTTGACTTTACATGGAGTGACGTGTGCCCAAAAGTTTAAATTATTTTAATAAATTATAATTTATTATAAAAAACTGAACCAACAAGAGGTTAATGACGATTGTTTTTTAAGCATTATCGGAAAACATGTTTATTAGGCGTGTTTTTTTTTTTTTTTTTTGGGGGGTGGGAAATCATCTTATGACTCCTTTCGCTCTGGGGTGGAGCGGAAGGGCGTGTCAGACTCTTACTGACTAAAACCCACCCCTGTTCCTCCCTGCCCTACGCGCCCGGGGGCGAGGTAACTCTTTCGAATTTATCCTCCACCCCCGGGCAGAGAAAAAACTTCTTTTAAATCTACTGGTACCTACTTTCCATTACAATACATCACATCCATACAGGATGTAACGCAAATGTTCATATTTTAAGGTGAATGCTCCAGGGTAGCCCGCGAAATTCAAATTTTCTTACGTTTTTTGCAATTTGCAGGTCAGTGTCAGGTTGTATCTTGGTCAAAATTTGATTTGCGGCCGTAGCAAGTATGTATTTATAGAATTGTAATAATTAAAATCATAAATACAACTATCTCAGTTAGAATTGATGCCAAATGTAAGTATTTCATGAAATCATTTCAGATAAGGCTACCATACATACAGTGTGAACCTCTTCGCGTGCCCTGGTTCATGAATAGTGATGTTAATAGAAAACTGATTGTTACTGCTCTTAGACTCAGATCTGGACATATTCCATGAAAAAAATTTGCTTTCATGATGAAGAAAATCGCTTCACCCAATAAAATTGTGAGGAATGTGGAGTGGAGTTGTCGAGGACCTACAACATTTATTGATGGAGTGTGTCCAATATGATTCCAGTAGAAATAATATGAGGTCGCTGAATTTGAAAAAAACTGATGTAGACATGATCCATACAATTCTATCACAACCAAATGGCAACGATGCGAAGGGTTTGTTCGAATTCAAGGCCCGTCTTTTTTTTTTGTGGTTTGGGAAATCATCCAATGACATCTCCCGCTCTAGAGTGAAGCGGGAGGGCGTGTCAGACTCTTACTGACTAAAACCCACCCTGTTCCTTCCCTGCCCTGAGTGCCCAGGGGTGAGGTAACTCTGTTTCGAATTTATCCTCAACCCCTGGGCAGGCATGGCCATGACGGGCCCCGTCATTATTGCTGACAACTTTTTGAGGCGCGCGTGGAACACTACGCGCTGTCGACACTCGGGCCTGGTGCTGATCGGACGGCGAGCTACCCATTACTCGCCGTATGGTCCACGTCTTGTGAAAGAGAAATTGTTTAGGATACGATGGGACTGACATACGGTATGCGTAAAAGCCTCTACATAAAAATAAAGAAAAAAAAAATAAAGCTGTTAATTTCCTTGAACATCAATCTTATTTCAAACCAAAACCGTTCCGGCTGCTAAGATTTTTGGCCATGTTATTTTTTTTATCAATAATAATTTTAATTTTTTTTTTTTTTTAAACGTTGCCCTACACTAGGAATCCCCTGTATCGTGGGTGCGTTCACAAACATGTATACTCACATACACAAGACACCCAGACCCGGAACAACTATCTGTAAGTCATACAAATATTTGTTCCGTGCGGGGATCGAACCCGCGACACGCAGCGCAGCAGCCGAACGCTCAACCACTGCGCCAACCGTGTCGTCAAATATAGTCAATAATAGGCACGCGTTTGACCACTATCTCACCTGATGGTAAGCGATGATGTGGTCGTAGATGGAGCAAGCTTGCCTAGAAGTAACCTATTCACTCTCGACTTAAAGACTCCCAGGTTGTAGCTATCAGGAAACACAGACTCCGTCAGGGAATTCCACTCCTTAGCTGTACACACAATGAATGTGTTCCCAAAACGTTTTGTGCGTGTGGATGGGATGTCCACCATGTACCGGTGGCCGGGGGCATCTCACTCACTTGTTGGTAGAAAAAATGCAGGCGCCGTACCTTCATGTTCGATGATTCCTTTTCGGTTTTGACCACCGATACTTCCCACGGCCCAAATAGTAACAGGTTTAATTGGATGGAGGAATTTACGGAAGGTATTTGCATGAAAGAAGTGACCGGCTAACAAGGAAGGTATGTACTTATTTCAGTAAGTCCAATACCAATACCATGACGTTTTAATATCGTCGTAATTCCGGTGTGAGAAAGGGATACAGAACAGACAGTCTCCAGGTTCACACAAATAAAATAAAAAAAGTGTGTGTGTACGCACGTAAGAAGTTATACTTCTTTGGCGTAACAAGATAAAAAACCAAACTGTCACAAAGTTTACAAAAGGAAAACAATAATTCTTCATGAACCACAGACCAGCGCTAACTTCAGGGTGTCGGTTCTAGCTAACTTCAACCTGTGAATTTTGTGACAGTTATCCGCGCGCGTCTTAAAATTTCACACTCATCATTTTTTCATAACGCGCCTAAAGAAGTATAACTTCAATAATAAGTGATAATCATTAAAAAAAACTTGTTAGTGTGCCCGAATTGATAGTCTCAATATATAAAATGAGAACATCATCAATGTATTCGAAGTCAATTAAATACGCATTATAAAGTATAACTCAATCCTCTGTTCTGGTCATGAGAAGCACCAGCTTTCAAATAAAAAAAGCATCATCAAAATCGGTTCACCTAGAAAAAAGTTTAGAGGTAACACACATTATTTTTTAACCGACTTCAAAAAAAGGAGGAGGTTCTCAATTCGACTGTATTTTTTTCATAACTTTTCACTACGTGAACCGATTTTGAAGATTTTTTTTTATTTGAAAGCTGTTGCTTCACATGTGGTCCCATTTTAAATTGGTGAAGATCTGATGTTGAACTTCGGAGATACACAATGGAACTCTTCAATAAATGATAGCAAACCTTCCAGAATTGCTGCAATCGCATGTCTGTATATTGTTTTCACTACTTCACAACATTACATCACGCTGATACGCTCTGAAGGGGTATACAGATTTGTACAGTTCACTCTGATACACCCTAATTTCACCAACTATGTTCAAATTCCCTATTTTTTGGGGCTATCAATTCGGGCATAACTTTACTATTAATTTAGTTTTAGAATGGGGTACAACAACTAAAAAGTGAAAAATAAAAAACTTTTTACAAAAAAAATACAACCGACTTCCATAAATAAAACTAAAAAATGCAAAATAACTTTAATTTCGGAAGTCGGTGTCAAATAACGAAGAAACCAAACTAGAAACACCGACTTCCGAAATTAAAGTTATTTTGCATTTTTTAGTTTTATTTATGGAAGTCGGTTGTATTTTTTTTGTAAAAAGTTTTTTTTTAAAATACAGTCCACAATGCGGGCCTCTTACGGACTGATGGATGTCAAGTGTCTTTGAATTTTTGGTTCTAAGACATGGCCGGTTTACCTACGATGTTTTCCTTCACCGTTTTGAGAGCAGTGACGATGAAATAATTTACACAAAGTTAAGCGTCTGCCTTTTTTTTTGGTGAGGTGGGCAATCACCCAATGACTTCTCCCGCTCTGGGTGGAGCGGGAGGGCGTGTCAGACTCTTACTGACTAAAACCCACCCCTGTTCCTTCCCTGCCTGAGTGCCCAGGGGTGCGGTAACTCATTTTCAGAATTTATCCGCTACCCCTAGGCATGCAGGCACCGGCCACGATGGGCGCCGTCAGTGGTGGCTGACACTTATCTCTTCGAGGCGCGCGTGGAACACTACGCGCTGTCGACTCACGGGCCTGGGGCTGATCGGACGGCGAGCAGTGGGTACACTGCTCGCCGTCCGCAGGCCCGGGTCTACGGTGGCTGGAGATCGTCTCGCGACGCCCTACGCTCACTACGCCCAGTACCTTTCCTGCGGTGGTAGCGGCCGGGGCCGTGAGGGGCACTCCGTTGAGCTACCCTCACGCGTCCCGCCTCCGCCTTCGCGAGCATTACTGCTTCGCAGAAGGCGGAGACTGCTTCCCGGTCCCTCTCGCTCCATACCATGGCCTGAACCAGGGCCGGGCGCGAGAGGTCGCCGCCACCTATCGCATCCACGAGGACACGGCGGTGCTCCGCTAAGCGCCTGGCTGGGTTTGTACCCCCAACCTATACAACTAATAATTTGGGGCCGTTAACACTGGGCTACCACTGCTCCTGATGGACTATCTACCTATCACTGAAATATTAAACAAAATAATAAAACGCACCTCTTGAATTGGTCTGATGACTAAAAAAGTCTAATTAAACTGTCAGTTAGACTACCAAAAAATATTCCACATGTATTTTTTCTATTGTCATGTAAACAAAAAACTGGCTCAGTGCGTGTCGCATTTCGCACGTTAAGGGTTCCGTACCAAATATTGGTATTTGTTAGTATAGTCTAAGAAATAATAAACATTATCACCAAATTTCAAGTTCATAGGTCAATGGGAAGTTAAAAAATTCTTCGTAACAAAATTTTGTGACAGACGACGGACGGATAGATAGACAGACGAACACGTGAGTAACAACAATAGGGCTCTGTTTGGACCCTTCGGGTACGGAAACCTACAAAAGAAGACGAAACAGTGCGTTGAAATTACGCATGACTTCACAGCTGAGTTAAAATTGTACCACTTTTACTCAAAAGTGACATAACAAGCCGGGGTCTCCCAAACTCCAAAGTCCCAAATAAAACGCATCAAGCGTTTTATTTTTGTCATTTTTTATTGATTCGATAAACCAAAAAATACACGTCCAATATTTTTTGATAAACTAACATACGAAATAAATATAATTATTATTTTTATCCTTTTTTTTTGTGGGGTGGGAAATCATCCAATGACTTCTCCCGCTCTGGGTGGATGGGTGGAGGATTTTTATCCTGGAATACCTATTATGTCACAAGAAGATTCGACAGCAGAGGACTCCAATTATAATCTCAATTATGATACCTTATCTCAGCCTTTTAAGTCCCCACTGCTGGGACACAGGCCTCCTCTTCGTGAGAGGGTGTGGCATGGTGCTTAATCCACCACGCAGGCCCAATGCGGATTGGTGAATGTCACATGTCTTCGAATTTTTGGTTCTGGGACATGCCGGTTTCCTCACGATGTTTTCCTTCACCGTTTTGAAAGAAGTGGTGATGAAATAATTTACACAAAGTAAAGCGCCTGCCTGGGTTTGAACTCACGACCTACAACTCTTGTAAGTCGCGGCCAATACCACTGGGCCACCACTGCTCTTAATTGATATCTACTAACCATAAATATCTAATTTTCAACAGTCAGTCTCGCAAATAAAATAAAAAGTCTCAGCATCGCATATTAGATTCAGATTATAGGCTAGTAACCTGCCATTAGTTTTACACGAAATTTAACTTTGAACCTAACACCTTAGCTAGCTAGTATAATATTATCTGTGACCTTAGATGTGGTACGTGACTTTGAATGATGCCGACGAATAACGTACGATCCCTCACTAGGTTTATAGATATATTTTTGAAGTTATACTTCTTTAGGCGCGTTATGAAAAAAATATGAGAGTAAATTTTTACGACGCGCGCGCACACCGTCACAAAAACCTACAGCCTGAAGTTAGCTAGAACCGACACCCTAAAGTTAGCTATGGTCTGTGGCTCATGAAGAATGATTGTTTTCCTTTTGTAAACTTTATGACAGTTTGGTTTTTTATCTTGTTACGCCAAAGAAGTATAACTTCTTACGTGCGTACATAAGTACACACATACTTTTTTCTTTTTCCGTGATGATGATTTAGCAATAGGTAGTATGCTTTAAAAACAGGCACATTTAGAGTTCCGTACTAAATGAGAGAATTTCAAAGAAAAAGAAGAAACTAGTATTTTACAAGGACTTTGAAAACCAGGATTTAATTAATACACTTTCCTGTACAAGATTACATTATGTCGGTTGCAGAAACACTCATTTCAGGCAAATCTGTGGCATTTACAAATCTTTATATCTTTAAAAAACTAAAGCATTTTAATGAAAGAGTCCAGGCTTAGAGTAAACCTATATTTAAACGTACAATTTGTAACTAACAAAGCAAAAACAGCAGACTATGCTTTGATCTAAGGTTTCCCGGAGAGTCTCCACGGGAGGCAGGGATCCTGTGGCAGAATGTCATGAGGGATAATGCTCTTGGTAACAAACTAATCAACTAGGCTAGACAACCTAGAGGGAGATAGGAGTATTGGTAAATTGGTGGTGGAGACAGGGACAGAGATGTGTGAAGATTTCAAAATCTTTGAGTTGTAAGAATGTGGTAAAAATGTTAGAACATCTAGACTGTGCGATTATTTTAAAAGAATGGTCTTCAGGTAGATTTTAGGGTTCCGTACCCGAAGGGTTCAAACGGAGCCCTATTGTTGTCACTTACGTGTCCGTCCGTCGTCTGTCACAAAATGTTGTTACGAAGAATTTTTTAACTTCCCATTGACCTATGAACTTGAAGTTTGGTGATAATGTTGATTATTACTTATACTTTACTAACAAATACCAATATTTTGGTACGGAATCCTTAATGTGCAAAATCTGACACGCACTTTACCAGTTTTTTTTTATGATATTTAAGTATTGAATAATTTTATACAGGGTGTAAATGAAATGGGCAGACATATTTTAAATACTGCTTCTGCCCATAGACAAAAATAATTTCTTCAAGAAATTCATAGACATTTCCAAAAAAAATTGACCTCTGTTAATAATTTTTATTAGCTTATGATAACTTTGTACAGGAAGTCTAGACATCCTTGAAGAAAAGTGGTTCATGTCCATCGGCAGAAGCAGTAAATACACCCTGTTTAAGAAGATTTTCTCAATAAATCATCAGTATATCATCAATGTATTAAATATTGATTAAAACAAGAGACGATGATGTTAGATTGGTATATGAAAGCGACTTCGGTGGGTCAGAAATACCTAGGTATATAATTTAAATTAATTTTAGATTAAGCAAAATTCAAGAATGGGTCAATTCTGCAAGTTTTTGAAACTCTATCATAGCTACATATTTCATAATAAGAATTCTCTATTACCTACATTTCTCTATTTTTTTTCACAAACCGTTTGAAAAAGCGATTTATACAAATTGAGAATCATTAAGATTTACTAAATATCGCTTAATTAATGATTTTTTATACAATATTATTTGGCGGGTTGTTAAATTGAATTTTTCATAATTACTAAATCAAAAATCGAAAAGAACCAGGCAATTGGAATAATAGTCCTTAATTCACAACACAAACAAATTCTAGCAATCTTATCAAAAAACGATGCTCTTATTTTTTTTCCTCATTAGAAAAATAAAACAAATCTTCTATTAAAATCAGTGAGTGAACAATAAATTCCCATGATACTACACGACTAGGAATGCCCACATTATGTACACAATCCACAAGAACATTCGATATATTGACATTGTGCGTATACGCACCACACAATGATTGTTTTCGTCTGTCAAATCGGCACTTATTAGTAAGCCCATGATCATTATTTGGACAGAGCCTAAATATTGCGTTAATGTTTTGTTAACCTCAAGGGATTTAAGATTAACAGGTTTTTTTGTTTGTTAAGTAATAACAGCTGTTTGTATTGGGCATGCGCAAGAGACGGCTCTAGTGGATTTTATGATGTTTAACTAAATTAAACAGCTTTGTTAATTATTTTTTAAGATGAAAATGTTGTTTCTTAATACTTTTTCTTATTTTCCTACGATAGGATATGGTATGTAAACATTCAGCCTTTTTGTTCATTAATAATCTGTAACACTAACCAAAATGTGAATAATTACCGATTTTAATTAATATATCCAAGTAGCAATACAGCACAAAATCACATTAATCATTCAACAATCACATAACAACACAATCTAGTTAAAATTTTCCCCACTTTTCACTTTTTAGTCCAGAGGCAGTCACTAAAGGCCTACCGCACGCGCGTTAGAAAAAAAAAAGAAAAAGGCGCGAATGTCAACTGCCAAACTTTTCCCGCGCGCCACAACACGATCGGATACACGCGCGAGTGCATGCGTCACTATTTACATGCATTTTGGTAATACGTCGCCGGAGGTAAAAACACGTGTGCCGGGTCTGTCGGTCCAGCGGTCATTGAGGATCTGGTATCAAAACTATACGGCGTGCGGGTGGATGTGTGCGCGAACCGGCCCGGCCATACGGCGGGCATACGAAACAAGCCCCGACTACGCTGCACGCTCCGTGCTGTCGAATATCTGAGCATCACGTCGCCCGTAATTGGGTTAGGCTTACGTGACGCGGGAGCGTGGCACGTTCCTAGTACGTCCCGCTGTTATGGGGTGTGCCCTAATTACGGACGAAATGTTAGGTGTGCAAAAAAATGCGGTTTTTCTAACGTGAGCGACAAAAGGGATCGGGGGTATTTCGTTAGATGCTAATTAAGTGTCAAAATTAAAGCACGTGATACGATTTCCTGTGTAAGTAATCAGAACCAAAATTATATTTACAAAAAATTATCACAGGATTTCTTAAATTAGGTAATTACACAAAAATATCCCGTCTTAAATGAAAAAAAAAAATTCACAATATTTTTAATGCATTTCATTTTTTTCTGGTTATTCTGGGTTATTCTGCAAAAAAATGGCATAACAGCACAAAACAATTTTATTTGCAAAAATAATCCAAACACCCAAACATTAAACCGATGACTAAGCTTTAACTTCATCATACTTAAATCTAACGACAATTTTTAATATTTCAAGAACCGTAACTCAAAAATTAAAGTAAAATATTCTCACGCTTTACATTCTAACCTGTGACCTAGGCATGTTTTGACGTTTCTAACTGTCATAGCAATAAGATACTGGCCAGTATAACTTAAACCTCCCCTCTCCTCTATTCTCGAACCATAGAGGTGTGAAAGGAGGCAGGGGGCATGTGTGGACGGGTCATAATTAATTGGTTATGGTGATAATAATTGCAGACAGAAAGTGCAGAGGTGTGAGTAAGCCATAACGGTGTTTTGACTTTGTTTCAATGTTGTATGAGATGTAATTGAGACAGCTTTGTCTTTATTGTTTTTTTTTCAGGTAATTGGCGAGTAATTGGCTTTTGAAATTATTTTGGTCGTAATTGGGCCATTTTGTCGTTTTTCTTAGAACAAAGTAACTATTTTTTTTTAAATTGGTTCCAATTTAAAGTAAGCACTAAGTTTAACACAAAACAACAGGATGTTAAAAGTGTGTAATTGATACACTAAAATTATTTATTTCTAAGGAATTCATTTTAAAACGAAAATAAAGTAAATTCCGAGGTACTTACTGAAGTAGGTTGCACTATATGGATTTATATAAAAATATTGGAAGATATTTTTGGAATATATTTTTATCCCATAAAAACAACCAATGACTAAAAACATTACTCTCCCACCCCTTTCATCCCTGACGATGCATCCCTTCAACTACTTAACACATATTTTTGTAAAATTCATATTCGTGAGTAGGGGGGCCGAGACCATTTTAACTAGACCTGCCATAGTAGAATATTATGAAACAAATTGTTTAGAACCAGAGATCATCGTAAACTGGTGGTATTACGATGATGGTCACCTTAAAAGGTTGTAATTCTGATTTAGTGCCTTAAGAAGATGACACTCTCCTTAAGTGAGTATGTCATATTGAGAGGTATACCCCTTAACGTTTGCTTATATTTTTGCAATACAAAAATTAATGAAGCTATAAATAATCTAGCAGACGTATAGTGACAGGAAGGTGATTTATTTCCGTCATAAAATATTATTTAAGTATTAATATAACTTTACTTAAAGTGATCAGTCTTTTTCTATTTTATTTATGAAACTTAGTCTACATAAATCTACTAAGAGCAATTATTATCAGCCCATGACGATATTTTAAATAGTTAGCACAATTAACTTTTAATTGGAACCTATATAGAACCATCAATTATAAAACGTATACTAATTTGTAATGATGGAGCTACCAACAAAAGGAGCACGACATTGTAAAACAAAACAATTTTACTACAAATTTTCATACAAATAAAACATTATCGGGCAAAAAAACGTCCATGCCGAGGTGCGAACGGACCAAGAGTGACAGAAACGGGTATACGTCTACTGCGACGTTTTAAATTTCGAACGGTGCGTTGTGATTGGTCGGTTGAGGGGCTCGCAAGGCGTGGGGCGCGGCGATTGGCGGGAAGGCGTGGTGCTAACGGGGCATTCTGGGTCACTGATGCTAATAAATTAGTTTTGAACGTTAGCGTTATAGAAATGCCTGTTTTATGAGCGTAGCAGTGCTACGCCGTAGCGCTACGAGCTACGTAGAATCGTAGAAAGATAGTGTTTGAACTTGTTATTGATAGATTACCGTTTGGTTTACACTCAATGTTTATGCTAAATTAATTCGAAAGTTTAAAACACACTGAGAGGGAAAAACTGCTCAAGTAACATACAATAGACGAGTATGTGAAATAATGCGCAACTAACTATTTGTATCATCTCATAACTACAGAAATGTAAAAACTACATATAACCTACAACATAAATTAAGTATCTAATACATGAAAAAAGTAAAATCCAATAATCGCAACAAAATAATTAAAAATTAAATTAACAAAATGGACGCTACTTATTTGGTATTTAATCAACTGTGTGCAGTACCTCTAGTTGACCTATACCATATATCGACTCCTCAATCCACTGAAGGTCAAGTTCAAGAAGGACGTGCCTTATGCGTCATAGAATTTGGTCGTCACCCAAAGACGAGTTTGAGAGTCTCACGTGACAGTTTTGGTACAGCCATGCCCTTCAAACTGATATGGGTACAGATTTGTTGAAGCCAGAAATATGGTGTTGTTCCGCCTATATTTAAGTCGAAAATTATTTCAAGGAAACCTAGAAATGATATTAAAAATTGAATATTTTCAAAAAACCCGACTTTAAAAACAATTCACTTTTCAAGCAGTTGGTGGCAGTTATTTTAGTTCAATTATTGATTTCATGCCACTAACGTCATCAGACTGCTTGAAAAGTGACTTGTTTTTACAGTCGGATTTTTTGAAAATATTCATTTATTTTATTTTCTACATTTTAGTGAGTTAAATTTTGGGATCACCTCAAACATTTTATTTTGATACCCCACACTTAATATAATCCGTCGCCTTTAATTTTTTTTGTTTTTCATAATATGTCGTCTGGTTGTCGCCATATTGTATTTTGATTACTTTCATGTTTTTAGTAGCACTCACAAGATTAAGATGAATCAATTGACATAATAATTATCAATATCGGCCCACGCGTTTGGTCTCTAAACTAAAGCGCCACAAAGGAACAAACAAACATACGTATATAAATACATTCCTACATACATACATAGGCTGATAAACACATTACCCTCCGTCGCTATCCGTGTGCCAAGTTTCATTCAAATCCTTAAAGCCGTTCAGACGTGAAAAATATAAACTGAAAAAAATTAAAATATAAAAAGACACTGTACCCACAGACTAACATTATCAAAGGCCTTGTTTACAAAAAAAAAAAACATAATATGATTACATACGATTGAAACGTTTAAGTGAATTTAAAATCTGCTAATCAGTATTGAAATTACTTTTATAACAGGATTTTTAGATAAGGCTGATATAATATAAGGAAAAATAGCTGTTATTACCGAGCAGCAGAATTTCCAATTAGTAGCTAATTATCATATCAAGTGAAAAATCTGGACCTTCACGTATTTAACCTTTGCCCTTCGATCTCTGCTATTCACCGAAGGTCACGTCCAAATACGACGTGCCCTACGCGTCATAGCACTGCGTCGTCACCCAGAGACGAGTTTGAGAAGTTTCACGTCTCTGTTATGGTACGGGCAGTGCGGCAGGTATGCCCTTCAAAATAGGGCACAGATTTCTTGGAGATAGTAATAGGTTTGTTGCGTGGAAATTTGCTAAATTTCTGAACGATTCCAGTTAACAATAAACTGATACTCCGACCAATCAAATGAAACAGCTCACAATTTAGGACCCATTAATATTAGTGCTTTTTTTTTTGTGGGTTGGGAAATCATCCAATGACATCTCCCGCTGTAGGGTGGAGCGGGAGGGCGTGTCACTCTTACTGACTAAAACCCACCTCTGTTCCTTCCCTGCCCTGAATGCACAGGGACGAGGTATCTCTGTTTCAAATTTATCCTCAACCCCTGGGCAGGCATCGGCCATGACGGGCCCCGTCATAAATGCTGACAACTCTATCTCTCTAACTCTCGGGGCCTGGTGCTGATCGGACGGCGAGCTACCCATTACTCTCCGTCCGCAGGCCCGGATAACCGGGTAATCCGTGGTGCTTGGCAACTGGATTTAACCTAGTTTTAAATGTCCCTTTGTGCCTATTTACCTAGCTTTGTTTTATCTCCTGCTTGATAAGGAGGGAAGTGATTTTTTTGTTTACCTCTGTTCTTTTCTGATTAATTTTGTTGTGGGACTCAAGACAGTTTAATCGTTTCTCCGGGACTCGTCGAGCTTCATTGTTTAGACGTTTTTCTGGTGGTCGCCACATTCTGGCTTTCAGGAATTACAGTGGTTGGGACAAGAGCGGCGGGCTTGTCCCAAAAAAATAAACCGACTGCTACCTAGGGTGTAAATGTCTGGTACCTCTCCTTATTTGACTCTTGTTGAAGTGTTCATCCTATGCTTGTCTATGCATAATTTCTTTTAGCGATAAACATGCGTTAAGTGTTATTCTGGTTTTCTTTTATACATCAAAAATAATAGTAATTAAGTCAACAGGTAGTATAAAACTCTAAACATATCCCAGAGTACATTAGAAATCTGTATTTCCGGAAAGCTCCTGTAACTTTCACATAAGCGACCATAGCAAGAACCTAAGTACAGTACAACTATTTTCTTCATGATGTCTTTCGGCAATCATCGTACTTCCGAATATAAACGAATGCTACTTTCCATGTCCGTCAATTATTATATTAAATTTATCGAGTACTTACTTATAATAATTTGAATTCAGAACTAAGTACTTTATGCTACTAGTGGTAGACTGCCTAGGGGTTTTTTTTTTTGGGGGTGGGAAATCATCTTATGACTTCTCCCGCTCTAGGGTGGAGCGGAAGGGCGTGTCAGACTCTTACTGACTAAAACCCACCCCTGTTCCTCCCTGCCCTACGCGCCCGGGGGCGAGGTAACTCTTTCGAATTTATCCTCAACCCCCGGGCAGGCATTGGCCGTGGCAGGCCCCGTCCTTTGCTGACAACTCTTTGAGGCGCGCGTGGAACACTACGCGCCGTCGACTCTCGGGCCTGGTGCTGATCGGACGGCGAGTTACCCACTACTCGCCGTCCGCAGGCCCGGGTCTACGGTGGCCGGAGATCGTCTCGCAGCCCCTGGCGTCTCCTGCGGCGGCTGCTGCTGAGGGCGCTAGGGCGACTCTAGACTGCCTAGGGGTAGCGGATAAATTCTGAAAATGAGCTACCGCACCCCTGGGCACTCAGGCAGGGAAGGAACAGGGGTGGGTTTTAGTCAGTAAGAGTCTGAGACGCCCTCCCACTCCACCCAGAGCTGAGAAGTCATTGGATGATTTCCCAAATCACCAAAAAAAAAAAACCTAACCGCTGACTTGTGATTTTTGTCACCGTGACTTTTTGTTACCCAGTCGAGTGCTATGAAGATACATGGGAGTGCGCTGATCATGGTGACGTGACAATACGGTGACAAATAGTTCCTAGGTGACTGAATTTTGAAGGATACTGACGTAGCTTAGAATACAGAGTGTACAATATTCCTTGAAACAATCTTTCAGTGTTGGGATGCACCCAGTAGCTTTTTTTTCGTTTCATTTTTCTTCTTCTTATTTCAAGAGCACATATTACAGCAATCTGTACGAAATCCATTTCAAGAATTAGCGCGTTTCGTTGCCTACTGACTTTTCAAGTGGGCGCATCGTGGGTGACAGTAAGCGACACTGCGACAGTGACAAAAAGTCACCGTGATAAAAATCACAAGTCAGTGGCTAGCCTTATTGTTTGTTTTGATTTCCGTGTGAACTAAGTACTTAGTTCTGAATTCAAATAATAATTTGAATTACACATATTTTGAATACACGATATATGTAATAATTGATGAACATGAAAATTAGCGTTCGTTTGTATTGGAAATGCGATGATAGCAACATATAGACAGTAAATAACATTAAGAAAATATTTGCACTGTATCCTGTCTATTAAACGTTTATTTCTCGAAGGTAGCAGATTCTCATGAGGTAAACTTAGATGATTTGAGACTAACAGTATACGAAGACTTTATCAGGCCTTCATAAACCGCAATTCTTTTATAGCAGTCAAAAATCAAAATCAAAAGTCATTTATTCAAACTAGCTTATGAGCCAGAACTTTAAGAACATCGAAGTTCTACATAAAGTCAGTCCCAGAAAAACGCCCGCCCGTCACCACTTCCTAGTGTTTCAGCTGTTAAGATTATGAAGATCGACGTACCCACAACCACACTCTTCATTAGAAAACTACTGCAAACCCTCACAAGCGTCCTTGACTGGTTTTTGAAGGTCCAAACCTTAGACGCAACCCAGACAACCTAAACTCAAACTTACACTAATAAAATTAAGGTTTATTTTAGCTTAGTGGCAATACGTGTGAAGATTGAGCATTACGTATGCGGGAAGCGTATTGGTGGATCGATGGCACGAGGAAATGGAGACGCGGAGACTTGGCGGGGTCCTGAAAACTGGAGGTTTTGTACAGGAATATGAAGGTTTTCTTATTGGTTGACGTAGCTTTTTTTTAAAATATGTTTACAAGTAATATTTAGAATAGGCTGTGAAAAAAAACTTTACTACAAAAAAAACAACAGACTTCCAAAAAAGAATTTGGAAGTCGGTGTTTGTATTTTATTTATTCGTTATTTGACACTGTCTTTCGAAATTAAAGTTATTTTTAAATTTTTAGTGCGTTTTCTTTTTTGGAAGTCGGTTCTTAATTCTTAATTCTTTATTGTACACCAAAATTTCACATAGTAGGTACTTAGTGGTTACACAATGTATGTACAAAGGCGAGCTTAACTCAATGTTGTTGTTTTTTTTTTTTGTAAAAAGGTTTTTTATTTTTCACTTTTTAGTTGTTATACATCAGAACTCAAAACCCCAATAACATGGAACGTGGCATTTAAACATACTCGTAATTGGAGGAAACCAAAACGTCTTCTATATATACATATTTTTCGTATTTTTTTAGTTTTTCAAAAAGCGCTGTAGCAATTTCGATAAAATTAATATGGGACCACCTCAAGAGTATATTCTTTCGATAAAAAAAGAATAATGAAAATCGATCCACAACTGACTGAGAAATCGGTGGACATACATTAAAAAAAAACATACATACAGTCGAACATAGAACCTCCTCCTTTTTCGAAGTCGGTTAATAAGTGGTAGGAAGGTGATACAGAGTGTAACGTAAATGGTTAATCTTATTTTAAATACTGCTTCTGCCCTAAATGGACAATTTTCTTCAAGAACTTCAAAGCCGAATCCGAAAAAAAAAAATTCAAGTTTCGAAACTATGACCAGCCATTTCCTTTACTGCCTCTATCTACATGTAAGGATGTCTGTTTTTCTAAAACTAGGAAAGGAATGAAAGAAGTGATTATCGGAAAGAAGAACCAGTTCGTGATCTGCATTTGGTTCTCAAATAATTTTTCGTAGATAAAAAGTTAAAATGGCGGGACGCCTTGTATCGCTTCCTGGTTAATTGGCGTGAAGAAGCACAGCTAAGAGAAAAGTGGAAGGAATGGCCCAGGCTTTTGTTCAGGAGTGGGACAGCCCAGGCTAAATAAAAAAGTTGAAAAATATTTATAATTCTTTGAAAACTGAGTTCACACATTTTTACCGAATTGTAAGAGGTATTAATCAAACCAAAAAGAAAATCATTTATCTAATCTTCTTTGATGAAACTCTTTACGTTACACGGTCCGGCATTTAAAAAATCCGAAAATCCTTACAAAGCCAGAGCTGATACTGACAAAACAGTAGAGATCACTCATGAAATCCAAATTCCATGTTTATTAACAACACGAAAATTCGTTTGCAGAAAACTTAAAAATTACTTAACAAAACGCGTTTATCATTACAGCCTTAGATTTATTCATCTTGAGACATGGCACTAAGGAAATATTTGCAGCCCATCACCACGCTCCTTCTAAACAGAACCTCCTCGGTACACGTCTCAGGAACACCTCGGCGCGGATCGATGCAGGCGCGTGCTCCGCTTACAAACGGGCCGGGCCTCCGTCCTCCATCGAGCGCGCTTCCACGGAATATTGTAATTCCTTCGTCGACTGCCGCCCTGGTACTTGCGTTCATTTAAATTGACTTGGGTTGGTAAGGAATGGTGTTTTAAGATGGGGTATTTAAAGTGTTTGGTTGGTGTTCTAAATACATGGATTTTCTCATACACACAAAAACCATCAACCACTTCTTTCATAGACGGTTTACAGCTTTATTAATAAAACTCGCTATACTTGGTTAAGTTTAACTAAGGCTTAACAGATTCTAAATTCAAATTCTACTGTATACAGGAAGTTATTTTTTTTTTTAATTTTTATTCATGACCATAAGTCTTTCAGTCGGATACATTGATACATGCAGAATACATTTCTTTTTTCATTAGAATGCAGATGTAACACATTCTAATGTATTTTGGAGTCATTAGCAACAAATGTGTCGAGTCAACCTTCTCGGCAAACTTCGCTGAGGTAGTCAATACTACAATAAAATTCTCAGCTCCATTTTACCGAGATCGCGCCAGTTTCAATGATTCCACATATTGTCCAGTTGCGTAGACACTTGAGATACAAAACTAAACCAATTTTACATCACAATATCCACTAGGAATCAATAAGCGAATAATTAAAACAACCATTGAACTTCACTCGAGAAAATCCCGCCAAAAAACTCAAAAGGTGTGATCATATTTTAAGACCTACATCTGCCCATCGATATTAAACAATTTTTCTTCAAGAAATTCCGAGGAAATTCTAAAATTTTTTTTTACCTCCCATGCAAATATTGATCAGCTGATGATAACTTTGTATGGAAAGACCAATATTTTTTTTGAGAATTTTCTATAATTTCTAGAGAAAGCTGTTTATTTCCATGGGCAGAACCGGCTCTTAAAATGTGACCACACCTTTCCGTTACACCCTGTATAAGACAAAACCTCCTTCAAATAATTAGTAAGCACTCTACCACCCACATCTACCCACAAAAAGGTTAAAATTACCTGCTAATCTATTTTTCAGTATCTAAGCAAATCACATGGCAATATTTTTACAAATTAAATGGGGAAAATTCTGTAATTCTTATAATTCCTTCGTCGACTGCCGCCCTGGTACTTGTGTTGGGCTAAGATGTTTTTTTAAAGATGGTGGTGTTAAAAAGTGCATGAGGGGGGTTTAAATACATGATTTATCTTAAATCTACATAAAATTAATAGACAATTATCAAATCTAGGTCTACAACTTTCAGCCAACGACAGTCAGACAAGTGATTCACTCTTTTACTATTAGATAAGGTTTTCAAATAGGTACTGGTAGATGCATTCAGGTACCCCTTTTTTTTATGGGGTGGGAAATCATCCAATGACTTCTCCCGCTCTGGGTTTAGCGGGAGGGCTTGTCAGACTCTTATTGTCTAAAACCCACCCCTGTTCCTTCCTGCCCTGAGTGCCCAGGGGCGAGGTAACTCTGTTTCGAATTTATCCTCAACCCCCGGACAGATTCAGGTACCCCTGGGCACTCAGGCAGGGAAGGAACAGGGGTGGGTTTTAGTCAGTAAGAGTCTGACACGGAGTGGGAGAAGTCATTAGAGGATTCCCCCCCCCCTCCCCCGCCCAAAAAAATATTAAAAAAGATGCATTCAGGTAAATGTAGACAAAATTAATTTCAAAATCAATAAATAGATTATATATAACCCGGACAAGTGCGAGTCGGACTCGACGTGAAGGTACCCGAACGAATAATATTTTTAACTATGTTTCGTTTTGGTTCTCCTGTAATCTATAAGTAATTAACTATTTTCTGTATCTTACAAAACTTTAGAGAGGTAGAAACTACCGAGGTAGTTTCGGAGATTAGTGGCAAGGTAACTTTTTTATCTAATTTCTTAAATAACTTTAAAACAGTTTATTTTAAAATTATGATAAAAATACATTTGCCACCCTCACAATATTAATTTCATTTGATATGTCTCATGGTTCAGTTTTTTTTTTAATTTGCCGATTTGCACCCCAAAAGTGAACACGAGTTTCATAGAAATTAATGTGTGTACCAAACAACTGAGTTTGTCCCTATTCCATGACTTAGGGCCGATTTCACCATTCGCTCTTCATACTAAGTTTTACTGAACTAAGCTTAGCGTAAAAAATGAAAACCTTTAAACAGATTATAGTGAGTTAATCTTAAAAGATAGACATGCTGTCGTGAACTTTTTTTATAACTTTAAAAGGAAAGCAATTCCGTCATACATCATTTTTGCGTAACTTTAACCGTTTACGCAGCGCACGCAACTGAAGCTGTCAAAAGATTTTTTTTTCCAGTTTTGGCCACATTTTTCATTGATGCTTCGCTCCTGTTGGTCGCAGCGTGATGTTATATAACCTATAGCCCTCCTCGATAAATATACTATTCAACACAAAAAAAAAACAATTCTATCCAGTAGTTCCTGAGATTAGCACGTTCAACCAAACAAACAAACAAACTCTTCAGCTTCATGACAGCGGCTAAACGCGTTTAAGCGAGCTTAAACGTCAAACACTGGGCGTTTAAAATTGGTGAATTCGGCCCTTACACGAGTCTTAAACATAATTATGTTGTCAAAACCTAACTGGCGAAATGTGGGTATACCATGGGCACACCTCTGCTTAACATTGTGTTTAATGTAGAAGTAACTGTAGTATTAAAGTCACGTTATATTTAGCTATAAAGTAATTTTATTCTTTAAATACTAGAAAGAGGCAATCTCGCATTTTGCAAAATGTGTAATTAAGCTACTATTCTGATTAGTAAATTTTCTGATAAGACAACGATTGTTACTGACAAGAGATTGCAAGAAGATCAATTTACATGAAATAAAAGACATCTCAAACTATATTGAGCGTCTATTTTAAGCCCGTGCCTCACTCACACGCCATGGCAGCGCTACCAGCTCGCGCAGCCAACTTAATGGATGCAGCTCTATGGTGATTACTTCACCTGGAACCGCTTGGTCACACAGTCAACCATACATTTTATGCCATCATGACCTGGCTACGCTGCCAAGGCGTCTCAGTGAGGCACAGCCCTAGTCGCGGGCTCGAACTCACTGGTGGGTTTGGCCAAAAAACATGCTGTCTCACCTGGCATCGTGTCCGATAGAGAAAATATCAGTGATGAGCAGTTAGACGCTAATCGACATGTACAATGTCTAGTTTGCACACTCACAAACACCGCTGCACCGTTCCGAACAAAATTGACAAAAAAGTCCTTTGGAAAATTGAGTTTTATGAAAAAACCACTGCATAAATTATTTACAAACTAAGTTTACTAAACTCTTCTATAATTGAGGTTTGTTGGTGACGACTTTGTTTTGGAGATTTTGCACTTCTTTTATAACTTATTTACGCCCAAATTTGCGATAAAATTAGCAAGAAAAACGAACCTTTGTGGGCTAATAACTTTTTAATGGCTTTTTATTTTACTATTCTGTTTCCGCACAGACAAAATTAATAATGAGACGAAACGATATCATGTTTAACTTTGGATGTACAATGTCAAACAGTGGAGCAATATCCCCCGAAATTTGTATCGACAAAATATCGACTAGTGCAACCTTAAGGTTCAGTCCCTGCCCAAAATAGGACGCGAAACATCTGAATGTCGTGTCATAAAATTAAATTCAGTCTCACGCCTGATAAGGATACTTTCTTGTGACATACCACTCACAGAAAACATAAAGAAAAAACATTGCTTGTGCTTTAAACACGTACAATCGAATATCTTCGCAGCAGGATACCACTTAGCTCGATGATACCAGCAAGATAACGTTTAATTAAAAAGTTTCTTTTGGAGATGCCGGGGATTGAACCCGGGGCCTTTCACATGCAAAGCGAACGCTCTACCACTGAGCTACATCCCCGTGTGTAATAAGTTACTATACAACATACCGCTTCATTTTTCTGGGTTCTAAGTACAGTTGTTCAAATATCAAATCAAGCCTAAGAAAGACAATAAACAAAATTGAAATATTAATTTTTTAAAAAGGGTAAAAATATAATAATTCTATTTAGTCGGTAAGTTAGATTATCAAAAAATATTAGACATGTATTTTTACTTTATTAAATCGATGAAAAATGACAAAGATAAAACGCATCTAAGTTCAGGAGTACTTGTTACCTTGAGTAAAAGTGGTACAATTTTAGAGTAGAGAACAGAATCAATTTTTTAGACAGTTTTGTCATTAGCATAGCATTTTAACCCGATTTGGTGGTTATTTTAATTTAGGCGGATTTTTTGGATTTTTCGAAATGGTATATTGAGTTTTTCGATATTGATACCTATATCGATATCAGCGTATCGTCGATATCAATACATATCGATATTTTTCAAATCAAATCAAATCATTTCAAAACATTTATTGATTTTCCGATATATCGCTGCATCCCTATTTGCAGATGTTACTATGTATTAGTATGTACAGTTTTGCTGGGGAGTTTGTTGCGCCACTCTTTTCAGCTAAAACACTAGATGCCTTCAAAATGTCGATCAAAACTCCAAGTGCGCTAAATAGTCTACGCTATACGGTTATTTCAATATCAAGTCCATCCTAAGTAAAATTCTAAAAAATAAATTCTGCTTAACCTAATTGCTAAACTAAATAAAATAACTGTCAATCGCTTAATTGGTAGCAGACTACGCCCTTAGGGATTACCAGATTTCTGGAGGACACGGTGGAGGTCTGCCCCGCTTAGGCGGAGCACCGTCGTGTCCTCGTGGAGGCGATCGGCGGTGGCGACCTCTCGCGTCCGGACCTGGTCCAGGCCATGATACGGAGTGAGAGGGTATGGGAAGCAGTCACCTCCTTCTGCAAAGCAGTAATGCAAGCGAAGACGGAGGCGGAACGCGTGAGGGAGAGTAACAATCCTCATGCCCCTGGCCGCTGTAGGAGACGCCCTGGGAATCGGGAGTCGCAGGGCGATTCCCGGCCACCGTAGGCACAGGCTTGCGGACGGCGAGCAATGGAGTTCAAAGAGATGTCAGTATGATTGACGGGGTCCGATAGGATCGGTGCCTGCCAGGGTCGCCGGATTGTTCGAAACGGAAAGGGCAAATGAAGAAATATGGGTGGGTTTTAGTCAGTAAGAATCTGACACTCCCTCCTGCCCCAGAGCGGGAGAATTCATTTGATAATTTCCCACGATCAAATAAAACTGGCCACGTGCGTGTCGGACTTCGCTTTAGGGTTCCGTACCAAATGTATTTTTGACAATTTGTATGGCTTTAGGGCAACAAGATGCTTATACTGTGAAAATTTGAAGACTGTAGCTCCAACCGTTTGGCTTTAAAAACTGTGTGACAGTCGACGGACAGACGGACACATGAGTGTAGTGTCCCTAAAAAAGGGATTATAACATTTAAAACACAGCTCAATAAAGTCAGCTAATTTCTTTTAACTTAGTGCAATAAATTAATTTGGAGATGCCGGGGATTGAACCCGGGGCCTTTCACATGCAAAGCGAACGCTCTACCACTGAGCTACATCCCCTTGTGTAATCTAAGGCTATACAAGATACCGCTTTACGAAAATTGTCTTGCTAGACAGTTGTTCAAACATAATAATAAAATCGAACCTAGGTGTGTTCATAACAATACAGTAAATTAAGATTGAATAAACTTCATGGACGAATTAAATAAACAACTGACATTCACCTATTTATTGGTCACAAGGTGGAACTATCTATTTAAATTGTTCTAATTTTATTTTCTAACACATTTTTAGTACCTAAATTAAATGTTTACTATTAAACTTAGTTTTAAGTAATATAATTTTAACAAGTTTCGCTTATATGACTTGCTTAATGTAACCTAAAATTGGAAGAAGTCACTGGCTCCTGAAATACAGGTAATTTTGCCTAGCTCTGGAGCCAGGGTCTCACACTTTTCTGTAACTTGACCATGGCAATAAAAAATATTATTATTATATTATTATGTTTTAATTTTTATAGACATATTATTTACATTTTTAAATATTTAAATATAAAAGATAAAAAAAAACATTTAAAAATATAAAAAATAGTATCCCACCGGTATCGGGAACAGGGTCCAAGCTACCGGCGGTCAGGGCTCCAGAGAGAGGAACCGCCTGACAATGCGAGCCGTGTCCAGAAGTACTGCTTTCTGAATCAAGCCCTTGATCCAGCCGCCTAACGAGAGTATATATTATTATTATTATTACTATCCCGGGCCTGCGGATAGCGAGCAGTGGGTAGCTCGCCATCCGATCAGCACCAGGCCCGTGAGTCGACGGCCCGTATCGACGCGCGCCTCAAAGAGATTAGTGTCAGCCACCAGTGACGGGACCCATCTTGGCCGGTGCCTGCATGCCTAGGGGTAGCGGATAAATTCTGAAAATGAGTTACCGTACCTCTTTGCACTCAGGCAGGGAAGGAACAGGGGTGGGTTTTAGTCACTAAGAGTCTGACACACCCTCCCGCTCCTCAAAAAAAAGTGGAACTATGACCTGGTGAAGGTCTCCAGAGTCCACTGGATGCGGAAAGCACAGGACCGGTAACTGATGTTTGCACGAGGCCTATGTCCAGCATTCGAAGACATTGGCTGAATGATAACGATGGCCAAATAATGAACTGTGTGTGTAGTGTTCGACCGAAGCTTCAGTGTCGGATTGTCGACGAACTTGAAACTAACGTCTTTAAGCTGAAGGAAGTCCTGAAAACTGACTATCTCGATTGTCAATGTGTGTAATCATCGTTTTTAGGGTTCCGTACTCGAAGGGTCCAAACGGAGCCCTATTGCTGTCACTCACGTGTCCATCTGTCTGTCCGTCGTATGTCAGAAAATTTTGTTCCGAAGAATTTTTTAACTTCCCATTGACCTACGAACTTGAAATTTGGTAATAATGTTTTGTGTTACGTATATTTTGATAAATCAGATTTTTTCTTTGATAATTCGCTCATTTAGTATGGAACCTGAAACACACTTGACCGGTTTTATTCACTTATTTAGTATTTTATGAAAGTTAGGTCTGAATTTTCAATGATCTGATAACTTTTTCAAGTCAAAATTTATCATCTTAGGAAAAATGTGTTTCGGAACTCATTTGATTTAATTAGTATTTCTGAACACGGCTTCCTGCATGATTTTTATAACAACAGACAGAAAAAAAAAGCTTTGCTTAAATATATCGATCAAGATTCAATCTTAGCAAAATAGCGGCTATTAGAAGTAGGGCTAACTAATTATAGTTTTCTCGGTATAATAAATAAGAAATTGCATGGAGATGCCGGGGATTGAACCCGGGGCCTTTCACATGCAAAGCGAACGCTCTACCACTGAGCTACATCCCCGTGTGTAATCTATCACTAATTGAACATACCGCTTCATGAACTTTTTAGATTATACAGCTGTGTAAATATGAAATGAAGTGTATGAAACTCTTAAGGCTCCCACACAAAACTGCGATCCGAAGTGATATGACGCCATATCGCAGGAACCTTTGATGCGAACAGGGTGATTCCAGGGTAAACAATAATTACTCTGTTTAGTCCGTAAATTCATCATCTTCCTGCCCTTATCCCATGTTACTTGGGGTCGGCGCAACACGTTTTTTTCTTCCATTCTGTCCTGTCAGCCGTCACGCTATCACTGACTCCCTTTTCTTACAATATCGCTCTTCACACAATCCATCCATTGGCCGATGCCTACCCGAGGGTTGAGGATAAATTCGAAAGATTTACCTCGCCACTGGGCATTCAGGGTAGGGAGGAACAGGGGTGGGTTTTAGTCAGTAAGAGTCATTGGATGATTTCCCACATCCCCAAAAAAAAAAAACATAAACCATCCATCCTTTCTTTGGCCTCCATCCATCCACATTTATAGTCCATAAGTTACTCGTATTATCAAAAAATACTGGACTCGTATTTTTACTTTATCAAATCAATGAAAAAATACAAAGATAAAATGTATCAAAGTTCAGGAGCGGGGGGGGGCTTGTTACGTCACTTTTGAGTAATAAGTGGTAGAATTTTAACACAAGTGGGACGTCATGCGAAATTTCAACGCTCTGTGTCGTCTTAATTTTTTATTTACATGAAAAAGGAAAAAATACGTGGCCAATATTTTTTGGTAATCTAACTGAAGGATTAATTAGATTTTTTAGTCAGTTGCTACGATTTTTTAGTCAGTTGCTACGATTTCATGCGGCAAAACGTTGGTTCAGGTGACCTTACCTTCGACGGTAGTCAACCGTACTGGACGTGTTATTAGAAGTTGTGACATGGATCGCAAGAAGGGTGTTTAGCTGCTGTTATTGTTAAATAGTTATCTGTATCTATTTACTATTACTATAAAACCGTATTAGGTATAAGTAGTAAGAGTCTGACACGCCCTCCCACCCGCTCCACCCAGAGCGGGAACAGTTATTTGATGATTTCCCACCCACAAATAAGATGTCAAAACGCTGTTAAAATCAATCTGCCTATATAGCCTTTTCCCAACGATCTTGGGGTCGGCTTCCAGTCTAACCGGATGCAGCTGAATACCAGTATTTTACATGGAGCGACTGCCTATCTGACCTCCACAACCCAGTTACTGGGTAAAACGATACCCCTTGGTAAGACTGGTTGTCAGGCTTTCGGGCTTCTGACGACCCGTAACGACTGTCAAAGATCGAAAGAAGTCTCGGTATGTAAAGATGGTCACCCATCCATGGACCAACCCCGGCAAACGTAACTTAACCTGATGGGTTGACCCGAGCGGCTATTATGACTTTAGCCACGAGCTCGTCTTATTTCTTTTAATTATACAGGGTGTAACGGAAAGGTGTGGTCATATTTTAAGAACTGCATCTGCCCATCGATATGAACAACTTTCTTCAAAAAAATCCGAGGAAATTCTAAAAAAATTTTTTTACCTCCCATACAAATATTGATCAGCTGATGATCAGTTTGTATGGAAAGTCCAATATTTTTTTTGGGAATTTTCAATTTTTTCTTAGAAAAAGTTGTTCATTCCCATGGGCAGAACCGGCTCCCAAAATATGACCACACCTTTCCGTTACACCCTGTATACTAAACATTATCTAGGTCAATGAGAAGTTAAAAAATGCTTCGCAACAAAATTTTGTGACAGACGACGCACATACAGATAGACGCGACACGTGAGTGACACAGCAATAGGGCTCCGTTTGGACCCTTCGGGTAAGAACCGTAACAAATGGATCTCCCATATTAAATTAGATCAGGTTACAACGCTATTAATCAATTCAAATAACCCTAGGCAGTTTAATAACTTTTATAATAGAAAACCTGCATGAAGCATTTTAACAAATTCACTTACTATTTAAAGCTAATTAAAGCAAAGTTCAAATAAAAGTTGGAGATGCCGGGGATTGAACCCGGGGCCTTTCACATGCAAAGCGAACGCTCTACCACTGAGCTACATCCCCTGGTATTTACATCACCAAAACAACTTATAGTTAACGTAACTTAAAAGCATACAACGTTAGCAAACTGTGCAAATAAACTATTTAACCCAAACTACACCGCTTCTTGAATAATTGGTTCAACATAGATGGTTGGATGGAGTTTTAGTTATTTAAATGCATATTTTTCAAAGAAGGTTTCAGTATACATACTCGTATAATATTGTGACGACCTTATGTTGGCGACCTTATGGTGGAGACTGGTACGTTGGAAGTTTGGAACGCCGATTGAAAATTAAGAACAAAGAAGACTTTTGTTTGAATGAGACTTCTCCTAGCCCGCTCGAAGAGGGCACATGTATTATTTTTTTTATTCAATATAACGTATTAGTGCGCCATCCCTCTTTCTTTTATAACACAACACACATAAGCAGTCACTCTCGTACACCACACTCTCGTACTGCCAGCGAGTATGACAAACCCCCAGACGTGTATAAATGATAAATGATAAATGATGTTTATTCAGTAAATAGGTTACAAGGAACACTTTTACACGTCAATGTTTTTTGTCAGTTTAAGCTAGATGAGGCCGGTGTTTCCTAGCTGACTACCCTGAGAAGAAACACCGAAACAAACTCAGAGGTCAAAGTCTCTTTTAGTGTTCAAATCCATACAATGTGGACTGGTTAGATCATATGAGAACCATGTACGTTTATGTCTGGGATGAGCTTTATGAAGAAAGCAACACACGAATTCGAGTGGACCTGTCCAGACAGTGCAAGCATTTGTCAGTCATCGCGAAGCTCAACTCAGAACTCTGAGGTGCTCAACGAACCGACGAACAATACCAAAGTAAGGACATTTGAGTAGGCCGCAAAAAATACTCAAACTGCCAGACAATCATAAAAACTACATGAATATAACGACATACATAGTTCTCGCATTCACATTATTCTATATGAGGACCATGCAGCTTAGTGTCTGTAGTGGTCTTTTGAAGAAAGAACCAAACATATTTGAGTGGACCTGTCCAGTCAGTGCAAGCATTTGTCAATAGTCGAATAGCTCAACTTAAAAACCACTAAGGAGCTCAATGACATGACGAACAATACCAAAGAAAAGACATTTGGGTAGGCCGCAAAAGTACTCAAACTGTCAGACAACGTTGAAAATTACTGTAAAAAGGAGGAGAAAATAATAATAATAACCCACATAGTCCTCACATTTACAATAATTAAGTAATCAAAAAAAAAAAAAATATAACACTTTACAAAGTAAATATTTGTGTCAAACAAAATAGTAATCATAATATGTCAATCAAAAAATAAAAATAAATATAATACTTAACAAAGTATTCAAGTCAAAAAAAAAAAAATAATAATAATAATAAAATATCAATAAAAAAATAAAATAAAAAATATAATACAATACTATACAAGTATTCATGTCAAAAACGAATAATAAAAAAAAATATATATATAAAAAATTTTTCATCTGTAAGTAGTACATATGAAAACAATGGCTCATGTATATCATTGAAGCAGCTCAATCCCACGCCTTTTTGTCCTCAAGAAAGTCATTAATTGTGTAAAAAGCTTTCTGGCATAGCTTACGTTTAATAAATGATTTAAATTTATTTATGCTTAGTTCTTGAATTTGGCTAGGAAGTTTATTATAGAAACGTATACATTGACAACTAAACGAACCACCTATTTTTTTCTTGAGCCTGGTTTTTGGTACAATAAATTTGTGTTTGTTCCTAGTATTTATGCTATGGATATCACTGTATCTTTTAAACAGATTAATATTTTTATGTGCATACATGAGATTCTCATAAATATATTGAGAGGGAACAGTCATAATATTAATCTCTTTAAATTTGTCTCTGAGGGAGTGTCTGGGACTTAATTTATAAATTGCACGAATAGCCCTTTTCTGTAAAACAAAAATTGTCTGAATATCGGCGGCATTTCCCCACAACAGAATGCCGTACGACATCACACTATGAAAATAACTAAATTATACTAAACGAGCTGTTTCTAAATCAGTTAAACCACGAATTTTCCTTACGGCGTATGCTGCAGAGCTAAGTTTTTTGGACAGTTTATCTATATGGGGGCTCCACTGAAGCTGCGCATCCAAAGTTAAACCTAAGAACACTGTGGAATCCTCGGGTTTCAACTCTTCACCCTTTATTGACACACTAGTGTTCACTTGTATTACATTGGGTAATGTGAACTTTATGCATTTTGTTTTTTTCTCGTTAAGGAGAAGATTATTGACATTAAACCAGTTAACTACAGTTGAAAGAGCATTATTTACATTATCAACAACCACCTGCTGACGTTTGAGTTTAAATAAAAGTGAAGTGTCATCTGCAAACAGCACTATATCAAGTTTATCCTTTATGAGGTAAGGCAAGTCGTTGATATAGATTAGAAACAAAAAAGGACCCAGAATTGAGCCTTGAGGAACCCCCATTCTGACTACAGACCCGGAAGACCTTTTGCCGTTCACATCAACTCTCTGAATCCTATTACTCAAGTATGAAGTAAGAAGATCCAGAGAGGCGCCCCGGACTCCGTAGTAGTGCAGCTTCCTGATCAATGTATCATGGAGAACGCAATCGAAAGCCTTAGACAAATCGCAAAAAATGCCCAACGCATCGCATTTATCTTCCCATGCATTATAAATGTGTCCCAAAAGTTCAACACCAGCATCAGTTGTTGAACGACCCTTTGTGAAACCAAACTGTTTGTTGTGTAATAATTTGTGTTTATTAAAATATCTTTGAATTTGATCTAAAATAATTTTCTCAAAAATTTTACTAAAAGTAGGTAGCACTGATATAGGTCTATAATTAGTAGGGTCTGATGTACTACCCGATTTAAACAATGGTATAATTTTACTATATTTCATTAGATCAGGAAACTCACCACAATCTATACAATTATTAAAAATTACGGCTAAAGTAGGTGCTACAATGTCTATAATAGACCTAGCAACGTCAACAGAATTACCCCATAGATCTGCAGTCTTTTTAACATTTAAGTATTAAAAGTTTTGATTACATCATTACAAGTGACATATTGGAAATAAAATTGGGATTCACAAACTGGAACGTTTTCTTTAAGTAAAATTTCTGCAGCAGTTGGTGATGAATTTAGAGATTTTGTAGTCGATACGGGAATCTCTGCAAAGAAATTTTCAAATGCCGCGGCGACTTGCGAATCTGATTTAATGATACTGTCATCAATAGCAAGGCTGTAATCACTACTTCGGTTGCAAGACCTTCCCGTTTCGCTATTAATAATATCCCAAGTCATTTTAATTACATTACTACTATTTTTAATTTTTGAACTTAAGTAGCGAGATTTCGCCAAAAATATAGGAAATCTCCAGGGACAGCACTAAGAGAAGGTGCTTCAGGTCCCTATAATATGTACATTAGGATCTGATGAAGATCTTCGGAGATAGAAAGAAAAAAAGAAAAAATATTTATCTGCCACAGTTAAAGGCACACACAACAATGAATAAAAGCTTAATCAGATAGATAATGGAACTCTTCAATAACTAACAGCAAATGACTTGCGATTGCTGCGATCCTATGTCTACTGTCTACGAAGGTACTGTTAACACAATTTTATGGGAATCCACAAATAAATTGAAAAAAAAAACTTTATTACAAAAATAGAACCGACTTCCAAAAACAAAAAAAATGCAAAATAACTTTAATTTCGGAAGTCGGTTTCAATAAACAAAAAAATAAGACCAGAAACACCGACTTCCGAAAGTAAGTTATTGTGCAATTTTTTTTTGTTTTTTTGGAAGTCGGTTCTATTTTTTGTAAAAAGTTTTTTTACACGTTGGCTCCAAACATGCACACATAGTCTCGAACAACCGACTTCCAAAAAAGGTGTTTTTATTTATTTTTTTTCTTTTATTTGACACCGACTTCCGAAATTAAATTTATTTTAAAATTTTTAGTGTATTTTCTTTTTTGGAAGTCGGTTGTATTTTTTACAAAAAAGTATTTTATTTTTAACTTTTTAGTTGTTGTACCCTAGAACTAAAATTAAGTATTAAAGTAAGTATTGTTATTTAATTAAGTATTAGTAGTATTGTTTGACGGCACGGTTGGCGCAGTGGTTGAGCGTTCGACTGCTGCGCTGCGTGTCGTGGGTTCGATCCCCGCACGGAACAAATATTTGTAAGGCCTACAGATAGTTGTTCCGGGTCTGGGTGTCTTGTGTATGTGAGTTTAAATGTTTGTGAACGCACCCACGATACAGGAGTAATTCCTAGTGTGGGGCAACGTTTTTTAAAAAAAAAAAAAAAAAAAAAAAAAAAAAAAAAAAAAAAAAAAAGTTATGTCCGCATTGATAACCCCAATAACATGAAATTTGATCAAAATTGGAGGAAACCAAAACGTCATCAGTTTACACAAATTTTTTGTTTTTGTTGATTTTATCAAAAAGCGCTGAATCAATTTCGAGAAAATTTATATATAGGGTGACTGGTAATTAGTGACCGATACTTAAACACGTGATTGTACTCATGATAACAAACAGCTTTTCCAAAGAAATATTTTATTTATACTCATTCATTTTTATCACAACAACACAGCCGTATGAAATTTGCGCGCGCGCCTGTGATTTATCAGCTGTTAGCCGCGTGCGCCTTCCTGTCTCACTATATGTTTCTTTGGGAAAGTGGTTTGTTATCATGAGTTCAATCACGCGTTTAAGTACCAGTCACCCTATATAACCTCAAGAGTACTCTTGCGAATATAAAAAATAATTTTGAAAATCGGTCCACAATTTTATTGACAGTGAAATCAGTGAACATACAATACATTAAAAAAATACATATCGTCGAACATACAACCTCTTCCTTTTTTTGGTAAGTTAAAAAAAAATTACCCTCCTTCTGGGAGTCGAGTAAAAAGGGGTTTTGTTGCCTCTGACGCGCCATATTATGGGCAAGGCCACTTCTCACACAGAATGAGCTTTATCACCACGCTTGCTCAGTGCGGGTTGGTGATTTCAGACCGAAGTCCAGGTTTGCTCACGATGTTTCCCTTCACCGTCAGTCAGTGGTGTCTAGGGCATAGCCGTGTAGAAAAGCACATGAAACTTAGAAAAGTCACATTGGTGCTCGCTGGGGTTTGAACTCGCACCCTGGGGCGTAAGTTGCAGATCAGATAAAGAACAGGCCACCACGACATGAATGGAAGGCGCGAAATTAAGGATCTGTTTGAATCGAAACCAGTTTTTGCTCTAGAAGGAGGGTATTTTTAACAATGAAAGGTGAGTGTACCTTGTAAGCAGTAAAAGAGGTGTGATTTTTAACCGACGAAAAAAAAGGAGGAGGTTCTCAATTCGACCGTATATGTTTTTTTTTTTTGTGTATGTTCAGCCCTCACTCCGTCATTTATGAACCGATTTTGATTATTCTTTTTTTGTTAGATAGGGTACACCTCAAGAGTGGTCCCATGTCAAGGAAGTCAGGATCTGACAGTGGAATCCTGATAAAATTGAGAGAAAACCTCGAAAATTGTGGGCACGTTTAGCGTTTCTGTATGTATGTTCAGCCCTCACTCCGTCATTTATGAACCGATTTTGATTATTCTTTTTTTGTTAGATAGGGTATACCTCAAGGATGGTCCCATGTCAAGGACATCAGGATCTGATAATGGAATCCTGATAAAATTGAGAGAGAACTTCGAAAATTGGGCACGAATATTGTTTCTGTTTACTTTTCATAACTGAATCAGGTATTTGCATTTAGGAACCATCACATCATGAAACTGAGCTGATGATGGAAACCATACCTTTCCTAAACAATAGAAGTCAGATATAAAAACTGGTTTTAGTGACAAATACCACTTAATATGCTTTGACGAAAAGACGTCTTTACAATATTGGAGGTAACCTCAACTGGTCAATATCCTGGGAACTTCATGGAAGGATTGTTATATCATCAGCTCAGTGGCAAGAGGAATGACGAAGAATTAGAAATTACCCTCAGATTGTTAAAAGATGATGCGAGCCACAAAAAATCATAAAATAAAAAACTTTTTAACAAAAAAATTAACCGACGAAAAAGAACTAAAAAGCAAAAAATAAATAAACCTTTTAAGTCTTGAGTAATGAGCTTATTTACCCAAATAAAATATCAAATTTTATATAAACTAATTTTGAGTCGGCGCCAATTAATAAAATGATTAATTACCTACTTACACCCTTCTTCATTTGTAAGTACTTATAAAATTTAGATATTTAATCAGATTGTTGTTTGGCGCCGACTCAAAATTAGTTTATATAAAATTTGATATTTTATTTAGGTAAATAAGCTCATTACTGAAGACTTAAAAGGTTTATTTATTTTTTGCTCTTTAGTTCTTTTTCGTCGGTTAATTTTTTTGTTAAATTTTTTTTTATAAATGTATTGAATTTGAGAACTTGTTGTAAGTCATAATGTAGCAGAGTTGTAGCACTAAATGTGCATCAATAAAGTATTATTACTTTCCATTTGTAATTTATTTTATTTAAGTTTTATTCATAGTTACATTAATATTTGTGTCTTTGGCAAATACTAATCACAAAAAACTTTTTTACAAAAAAATAGAACCGATTTCCAAAAAAAGTGCAAAATAACTTTGATTTCGGAAGTCGGTGTTCTTGGTTTTGTGTCTTCGTTTTTTGACACCGACTTCCAATATTTAAGTTATTTTGCACTTTTTTAACCGACTTCGGACTTTCGGATGTTTGTATTTTTTTTTTTTTTATTATGTTCGGGCATAACTCAGTCATATATTGACGGATTTGCAAAATTCTTTTTTTGTTCGAAAGGGGTTTGTTTCGAAATGGTTTCGTTTAAATTTGAAATAGATCTGATGATGGGTTTCGGAGACAGACAACAGAACTCTTCAAAAATTGACAGCAAATCAACCGCGATTGCTCCGATCGTATGTGTCAATGTATTGTTAACACAACCACAACTAAAAAGTGAAAAAAAACTTTTTTACAAAATAGAACCGACTTCCAAAAAAAAACTTTTTTACAAAAAATACTGTCGAATTGAGAACCTCCTCCTTTTTTTGAAGTCGGTTAAAAATAGAACCCGCTTTGCAAATCCGTCAATATATGACGGAGTTATGCCCGAACATACCTACATAAAAAAAACATAATACAAACATCCGAGTTGATAACCTCCTTCTTTTTGAAGTCGGTTCAAAAAGGGCAAGTATATAGAGGATACAACAGAAATGACTGGTCATTTTTTAAATAAAGCTTTTGTCCATACAAAATGATCAACTTTCTACAAGAAATAAGAAACAATTTGGAAAAAAATATTGGTCCTCTCAAACTAATTTTGATCAGCTGATGATAACTTTTAACCGACTTCGAAAATCGGAGGAGGTTCTATGTTCGACTGTATGTATGTTTTTTTATAAAGTATGTCCACCGATTTCTCTGTCAGTTGTGGACCGATTTTCAAAATATTTTTTTTATCATTATTTTTTTATTTTATTATTATTATTATATATATATATTATTTTATATTATTATATTATTTTATTTTATTTTTTATCATAAGATTCAAATGCGATTCAAATTCAATTGAAATTCGATTGAAATTCGATTGAAATTCAATTGAAATTCGATTCAAATTCGATTCAAATTCGGTTCAAATTCAATTGAAATTCGATTGAAATTCGATTGAAATTCGATTCAAGTTCGATTCAAATTCGATTCAAGTTTAATTCAATTTCGATTCAATTTCGATTCAATTTCGATTCAATTTCGATTCAATTTCGATTCAACTACGATTCAAATTCGATTCAAATTCGATTCAAATTCAATTCAAATTCGATTCAAATTCGATTCAAATTCGATTCAAATACGATTCAATTTCGATTCAATTTCGATTCAAATTCGATTATAATTCAATTGAAATTCGACCTAAATTCGATTCAAGTTCGATTCAAATTCGATTCAAGTTTAATTCAATTTCGATTCAAGTTCAATTCAATTTCGATTCAAATTCGATTCAAATACGATTCAATTTCGATTCAAATTCGATTCAAGTTCAATTCAATTTCGATTCAATTTCGATTCAAATTCGATTATAATTCAATTGAAATTCTATTGAAATTCGATTCAAGTTCGATTCAAATTCGATTCAAGTTCAATTCAATTTCGATTCAAGTTCAATTCAATTTCGATTCAATTTCAATTCAATTTCGATTCAATTTCGATTCAATTTCGATTCAATTTCGATTCAAATTGGATTATGATTCAATTGAAATTCGATCGAAATTCGATTCAAATTCGATTCAAATACGATTCAATTTCGAAACAATTTCGATTCAATTTCGATTCAAATTCGATTCAAGTTCAATTCAATTTCGATTCAAGTTCAATTCAATTTCGATTCAAATTCGATTCAAGTTCAATTCAATTTCGATTCAATTTCAATTCAATTTTATTCAATTTCGATTCAAATTGGATTATAATTCAATTGAAATTCGATCAAAATTCGATTCAAGTTCGATTCAAATTCGATTCAAATACGATTCAATTCCGATTCAATTTCGATTCAAATTCGATTCAATTTCGATTCAATTTCGATTCAATTTCGATTCAAATTCGATTCAAATACGATTCAATTTCAATTCAATTCCGATTCAAGTTCAATTCAATTTCGATTCAAATTCGATTCAAGTTCAATTCAATTTCGATTCAATTTCAATTCAATTTCGATTCAATTTCGATTCAAATTGGATTATAATTCAATTGAAATTCGATCGAAATTCGATTCAATTTCGATTCAAATTCGATTCAAGTTCAATTCAATTTCGATTCAAATTCGATTATAATTCAATTGAAATTCGATTGAAATTCGATTCAAGTTCGATTCAAATTCGATTCAAGTTCAATTCAATTTCGATTCAAGTTCAATTCAATTTCGATTCAATTTCGATTCAATTTCGATTCAATTTCGATTCAATTTCGATTCAATTTCGATTCAATTTCGATTCAATTTCGATTCAATTTCGATTCAAATTGGATTATGATTCAATTGAAATTCGATCGAAATTCGATTCAAGTTCGATTCAAATTCGATTCAAATACGATTCAATTTCGATACAATTTCGATTCAACTTCGATTCAAATTCGATTCAAGTTCAATTCAATTTCGATTCAAGTTCAATTCAATTTCGATTCAAATTCGATTCAAGTTCAATTCAATTTCGATTCAATTTCAATTCAATTTCGATTCAATTTCGATTCAAATTGGATTATAATTCAATTGAAATTCGATCGAAATTCGATTCAAGTTCGATTCAAATTCGATTCAAATTCGATTCAAATTCGATTCAAATTCGATTCAAATACGATTCAATTTCGATACAATTTCGATTCAAATTCGATTATAATTCAATTGAAATTCGATTCAAATACGATTCAATTTCGATTCAAGTTAAATTCAATTTCGATTCCATTTCGATTCAATTTCGATTCAATTTCGATTCAAATACGATTCAAATACGATTCAATTTCGATTCAAATTCGATTCAAGTTTAATTCAATTTCGATTCAAATTCGATTCAATTTCGATTCAATTTCGATTCCAATTCGATTATAATTCAATTGAAATTCGATCGAAATTCGATTCAAGTTCGATTCAAATTCGATTCAAGTTCAATTCAATTTCGATTCAAATTCGATTATAATTCAATTGAAATTCGATTGAAATTCGATTCAAGTTCGATTCAAATTCGATTCAAGTTCAATTCAATTTCGATTCAAGTTCAATTCAATTTCGATTCAATTTCGATTCAATTTCGATTCAATTTCGATTCAATTTCGATTCAAGTTCAATTCAATTTCGATTCAATTTCGATTCAATTTCGATTCAATTTCGATTCAAATTCGATTATAATTCAATTCAATTTCGATTTAATTTCGATTCAAATTAGATTCCAGTTCAATTCAATTTCGATTCAATTTCGATTCAACTTCGATTCAAATTCGATTCAAATTCAATTGAAATTCAATTGAAATTCGATTCAAATTCGATTCAAGTTCGATACAAATTCGATTCAAGTTCAATTCAATTTCGATTCAATTTCGATTCAAATTCGATTATAATTCAATTGAAATTCGATTGAAATTCGATTCAAGTCCGATTGAAATTCGATTCAAATACGATTCAATTTCGATTCAATTTCGATTCAATTTCGATTCAAATTTGATTCAAGTTCAATTCAATTTCGATTCAATTTTGATTCAATTTCGATTCAACTTCGATTCAAATTCGATTCAAATTCGATTATAATTCAATTGAAATTCGATTGAAATCGATTCAAGTCCGATTGAAATTCGATTCAAATACGATTCAATTTCGAT
This sequence comes from Polia nebulosa, assembly GCA_951329385.1. Taxonomy (NCBI): domain Eukaryota; kingdom Metazoa; phylum Arthropoda; class Insecta; order Lepidoptera; family Noctuidae; genus Polia; species Polia nebulosa. Next base: position 7,773,810 of record OX589609.1, read on the forward strand.
TCAATTTCGATTCAAATTCGATTCAAGTTCAATTCAATTTCGATTCAATTTCGATTCAATTTCGATTCAACTTCGATTCAAATTCGATTCAAATTCGATTCAAATTCGATTATAATTCAATTCAATTTCGATTTAATTTCGATTCAAATTCGATTTCAGTTCAATTCAATTTCGATTCAATTTCGATTCAACTTCGATTCAAATTCGATTCAAATTCGATTCAAATTCAATTCAAATTCGATTCAAATTCAATTTAAGTTCGATACAAATTCGATTCAAGTTCAATTCAATTTCGATTGAAATTCGATTCAAATTCAACTGAAATTCGATTCAAATTCGATTGAAATTCGATTCAAATTCGATTCTATTTCGATTCAAATTCGATTATAATTCAATTGAAATTCGATTGAAATTCGATTCAAGTTCGATTCAAATTCGATTAAAATACGATTTAAATTCAATTCAAATTCGATTCAAATTCGATTCAAATTCAATTCAAATTATATTCAAATTCAATTCAAATTCAATTCAAATTCAATTCAAATTCAATTCAAATTCAATTCAAATTCAATTCAAATTCAATTCAAATTCAATTCAAATTCAATTCAAATTCAATTCAAATTCAATTCAAATTCAATTCAAATTCAATTCAAATTCAATTCAAATTCAATTCAAATTCAATTCAAATTCAATTCAAATTCAATTCAAATTCAATTCAAATTCAATTCAAATTCAATTCAAATTCAATTCAAATTCAATTCAAATTCAATTCAAATTCAATTCAAATTCAATTCAAATTCAATTCAAATTCAATTCAAATTCAATTCAAATTCAATTCAAATTCAATTCAAATTCAATTCAAATTCAATTCAAATTCAATTCAAATTCAATTCAAATTCAATTCAAATTCAATTCAATTCAAATTCAATTCAAATTCAATTCAAATTCAATTCAAAATCAATTCAAATTCAAATTCAATTCAAGTTCAATTCAAATTCAATTCAAGTTCAATTCAAATCATTTATTTCAAATAAATCATTTACAGGCACTTTTGAATTGTCAATAAGTCGGTCAGTCAGAAAGATGAAGCTAATTGTACATTCCAAGGCGTAGATCTCTATGGAGAAGAACGTGCAAGAAACTCCATGGACACTCTTTAAAACCATGTTATGTATAAAAATCCTGGTTACATATGTCTTGTTGTTTCTAATATTTGAGAACAATGTTAAATAAACAATTCATAAACAATAAAAAAGATTAAAATAAGCCAGTGGCAGTTGAGAGATGACCAGTCTCAACTGACGGCGCCCGAACACGAACATGACGCATGGGTCAGCACCACTCAGCTCAACCATATTGAAGGGAACCGAATGACCCAACACACACGCGCCACCATCAGCGAGACATTTTTGTGAGCATGACAAACTGTCAAGTGCCATGCTCGTTCATGTCAAAAAATAAAATAAAATAAAAAGCAGTTACATTGTATGCCCCATGGTACCTACTCATATTTACAAAATAAAAAAAATGCTTCGAAATTATACATTATTATAACTTATGAAAAGTTAGAAAAAAAAAACCATAAACATTTAAAACAAAAAACAATTAAATTATTGATAAAAAACAACCATATATAAAAAATAAAAGGGAGAGCATCTCTTCCAAATATACAAATACCAACAAAGAACTAACTACTGGTCCCAAGTGGCTGTGACTGTGGAGCAAGCCAAGCATTTTTATCAAGGATAATCCTAAAAGTAAATTACAAAGGATAATCCGCCAACTATTTATAATATGCTTGTCTACTCGTACATAGTGTGCGTTTTATGCATGTTTTAAATTTTGTCTCATTTAGTTGGAAAATGTGTAGTGGTATTTTGTTACAAACTTTTACACAGAACCCCATAAAAGAATTGCGTACATTTATCCCGGCAGTAATTTGTAGATCTTTGACAGTCTGCAAGTAGTCAGAAGTTAGAAATTCTGAACCCATTCTTGCCCATGGTACCCATTCACTGAGTCTAATAAAACACTTGTAAGCAATGCAACTAAAGGTAAAAAAGAGCATAGAAAAACAAAACTGGAGATGCCGGGGATTGAACCCGGGGCCTTTCACATGCAAAGCGAACGCTCTACCACTGAGCTACATCCCCTTGAATCAAACACCTAAAATAGCAGACTTGAATAACGATATCTAAGTAAAAACAATTGAATAAACATAAAACATAACTCAAGCTCGTGATTCTAAACAATAGACAGCAATTAACATTGACCAAACAATGATATTGACGGAAGATTGCACATTTAAAACAAACCTACATTGTTAGCGATTAGACTCACTTTGCCACAAGTGAGTGCTCACATGTGGCAAAGGCGAGTTGTAGTTCCGAAACTAATCGGAGAATCGTAATGCGTTAACGCGTATGAAATCATAAAACCATCATCTGCGTCAAAATTAATGTTCGCATTTTATAAAATAAAAGTATTATTAGATCAAAATCTTAGTAGTAAATTAGATAAAAAATGTGAGGGGATGTGCCCCGCAGAACTGCGGATCTTCACTGATGAATCCAAAACAGGTACTGGCACGGGTGCGGGGATCTTCTTGGAGGGCCTCAACATCCACATAGCCACACCACTGAGGGTCCATAATACAGTCTTCCAAGCAGCGTGCTTGGAAATTTCCCTGGCAGCTTCAGCCATCCTAGCTAGGGACGTTAAGGGTCACTCGGTACGTATACTCTCGGACAGCATGCAGTCCTGCAAGCGCTAAACAGCCACACAGTTAACTCTGGGCTGATATAAGAGTGTCACCAACGCCTAAACCAGGTGGGTAAACACAACAAAGTAACCATTCAATGTATCAAAGGACACAGAGATTCCCGTGGCAACGATACAGGGGACGAACTCGCCAGAAGGGAGTCAAGCATGGCAGCTATGGGACCTAAACCTATTGTGCCTCTCCGCTTTGAATACTTACGCAATCTGGTAAGGAAACGCACCAGAGATCAACACAACAAGCTATGGGCTGACCATATAGCGAGTTTAGGCAGGCCAAGGAGGCACTTCCCTCCATTAATGACCGCTTCACAAAGCAAGCTCTACGACTGACCAAACTTCAGTTGCGGAGAGTCACGGCCGTTACAACTGGCCACGGGTCTTTTAATAAGCACCTCTCTGACATAGGAGTTACAGACAGCCCACTCTGCAGAGCCTGCATGGAGGAGGACGAGAAAGCAGCGCATCTGCTACTAAGCTGCCCAGTAATCGCTGCACACAGGGCTAAACACTTCGGACACCCAGGTAACCTAAGCGAGATAGTCAATAACACCGGGGCGCTGTTGGCCTTCCTCGAGGAGCTGAGGTGGATCGAATGATAAAGCTGTCCCTTGAGCGTGGAGTTGCAGAAACCAGCCCGACATACGTACATAGATCAAAATCTGTTCAGTTAAAAGCTTGATAACTTGATAATCTTGGCAATTTCATAAAAACAACTCTTCAGAGTTGTGTTTCGTGTAATTCTTCAGTTTATTACTAGAACAGTCAAAAAGCCTATTATACCAAAATGTCAAGTCCTTATTCCAGGTATTTAACTTCTTCTGCTTTCGACCAATGGTCCACACTCGCCCTGAACCGAAACAGCTGTAACTCTTGGAGGGGACACTTTTCCCCAGCTGTGGGGACAATACAGACTGACAATAATCAGTGAGTCTCCGGATCTCCTCCCGTTCCTTCACGAATTGTTCAGGTGCTTCATGTTGTGGTAAATAATATCCTAAGACAAGCGGCAAGGCGGTAGTGGTTCTAAGTCAGGAGACCACAGACTCATCTATACTAATATTATGAAGAGGGAAGATCTTTTTGTTTGTTTGTTTGTACCGAATAAGTTCAGAAACTACTGAGCCGATTTTAATCACTTTTTCACCAATAGAAAGCTAAATTATCAGCGAGTAACATAGGCTACTTTTTATAACGGGAAAAATAACAGGTCCAGCGGGATAAGTCTTGGGAGCGAAGCCACGAGCAAAGTGGTGTATAAATTTGTATCATGATGATTATTTGATGACCACCAATTTCGGTGCACCTGCCATGTAATCTCTCCACCATCCATAGTTGACTGATAGATAATCCCTAAGGCATTAAGTTGGCCCTTGTAACTTTGTCCATGAAGTGTAAATAAATAATTTTCTTAACTTATATTCAATAGATAAGTCATCTGTAATGTCCTCATTAATTTGGGATCGGCAAAATTTGTGTCCTTCACATCTCTTTCCATCAGCTTAGTGAACCGGTATTGTTGACCATAAATAATATCATCTTTCACACCACCCACATATTAGTGTTTTAATTCGTGGTGCTTGGCAGCTCCCTTTGTGCCTATTGGCCTATCTTTGTTCTGTCTCCTGCTTAATAAGGAGGGAACTGAAAATTATGTTTTTTCTTACTCCTCCGCTGTTGTGTTCTTATTAATTTCCTTGCAATAAAGACAGTTTAATCGTTTCTCCGGGACTCGTCGAATTTCATTGCCTCAGTGTTTTTCTGGTGATCACTACTGTTGATTCTGGCTTTCAGGAGTAGCAGTGGTTGGGAATATTGTGGCGGACTTGTCCCAAATAAAAAGCTATTGTTCTTCTTTGTTCCGCCTCTTTTCTTATGGTCATCATCTTTCATACATGGTAATCAGCTTGCTTGCAAACGTCTTCTACTTACTTCTCTTATAATACCATAACATGTCTTCAATATTGATCAGTAATGTGACTGTCTAATTCTTCCGTGATACACAATTTTATCCTTGCAAGCAAAACCGCATGCCCTTGCCATCACTGCAACTCAAATTGATTCACTGCTGCTCTACTTACGCATAACTGATCTTTTTAACCGTCACAATTTACGTAAATCGTCCATAAATCTCTGGCGCAAAGTTGCGTAAAATCAAAATTCAAAATGTCGATAAAAAGTTTGGAATATATGAAGCGGGGGCTCTCAGACGGATGGACGGCGGGTTGGCGGCCGAACGGACCGGCGGACGGACCGGCGGACGCAAGAAATCATTATTGCAGCGGAATCCATACAAATAATTGGCCCGTAAACATGTCATGGCGGCGTCTCTGCCATGTATATTATATTAGGGTTGGCAGGCTCAGGTGGATGTATTGTGAGGTTCGTGGCGTTAAATTTCTGTCCAAGAACTTCTTAGCGATATAAGATCAATTATGTTTGGGCAAAAATCAGCCTCACAAGCTCCGCTCTTTGTTGCAGACATAGGATCCTCAAGTATATATGTGACAAGCAAGGCCATGAGATGCGAAATGACAACTATTGAAGCCCAATGATATTATACATAAAAAAGAGGTAGATATGCCACCAGCGCGCGCAAATTGTTGCAGACAAATTCAGATAATTGTAGCAATTTGATTTAGTCGGCTAACAGCAGCGAGTGAAGAAAAGCGTGTCCGCGGCGTGACAATAATATATCTATGATGCCAAGTGAGTGTAAAAACTATGGTTCAAAGATAAATTTAAGAGTGAAGGAATTTCATACACTTAAGTAAGGATATTTGTAATAAGAACTCAACGATATCTGAACGCCGCTGTGTATGAACATAGCTTATCTTTTATAATTTCATTGTTTGAAGCCTCATAAAATGTCCTATAAAATGGGCCCGCGTGGTGGATTACGGCCTACATCCTCACACAGAGAGGAGGCCTATACCCCAGCAGTGGGGACATTAAAAGGGTGATGATGATGATGGGATTCTTGTTTATACGGGATCTGTCTCCTCAACAACTACAGATTGTGATCTGTAAATTCTATTCAACGTTACAATATTTCATTAGTGTTGTTTTGTTTTCCCTCTTGATCTGTAATACAGAATAACACCTACTTATAAAAGCTCCTCAAATTAACTTGACTGAAAAACGTTCGTTAATTTAATAAATAAATGTACATTTATCGGGTGTAAAAAGACAGTTTCCGAAGCCGAAAGCCACATATTTTACCCATTATTTTCACCTAGACCATACCTGGGAATCCACTGGTTCTTCAATCAATCAAAGTCGCAATATTTTTTATTTTTACTTTTTTACGAAAATTAATTCCAAAGTGTTATTACTAAACTTTTTTCCAAACAAACATTACCTGATTTTTTTTATTTCGAAATTACGCATTTGTTGTTACAAAAACGCAATGAATATCAAACACTTGCCTGGGTTCGCGTTACATAGCGCGCAATAAAAAATTGTTTTTTTTTTCATACCTTAAAATAAAAGTCGTTTCCCAGCAATAATTTTTGCGCAAAACTACTTTGTTGGACGTACAGTATGCGTAGTTAACGGCTTTGTGATGTGTCTTTTTACACCCTATTTATGGTCTTGTTTGTGAGGACAAATAAACGAAGATTATTAAATATTATTATTATTGTAACGACTGTCAAAGATTTACAATTGACAGCCGGGACCAACGACGCTTAAATTAAAAAATCAAAATCTTCAAATTCAAGTAGTGCCAACCCTACCCGAGCTCCCCCGAATCCGTCAATGTCGTATCAATAGAGCTCGGCGACGCGATTTTTTCGTCGCGCGGTCCATGATCGACGCACGCCGACAGATGGCGTTGCTTGCTATTGTGCGCCCGCGCACCACTGCAATATTTAACTTTCGAACGACCACGTTTTATTTACCGTTGTTTTGATTGTTATTGCCGACAACACAAGGGTGATTTTTCTTTGTTTCTGGATGTGAAGTAAAATATTAGAAGTTTTTAATGCAATATTTTATTTGCAGTATCTTTGTTTTGTATTCAGAAGGGAGTAAGGGCCAGTTTCCTTTGTGTTTTGAGTTGTTAGGTTTGTGTGTCGAACTGATCGATTGGAGTGTTAATTTTAGAAGATTAAATTCTGATTTAGAAGCGCTGGGCTTATACAAATACGAGTGTGGTGGTGTTAGATGTTAAACAAAGCCATATTATGGTTAGCCTTTTCTAAAACTTAACTACAGTTTGCAAAAGGATACTTTAATTACAGTAATTAGTTTCTGAAAGTTCTGTCAAGTCTTGATCAATAAATCTGCTTTAGTACCCAACCAATGTTAGTTGTGCTTGTTTGTAACTTGTTGACAAAAATACATACCCATATACCAATGCGATTTACTTATCAGTGTTTTGAAAATTATACTTGTAACCGAGAGACGAATTCCCGTTCGTCCCACCAGTGGGACTAAGTCGGTGGGATGAACGGGAATACCCCGATCGATCGATCTCTGAATAATTTATTGCAACTAGGTATGATGCTAAGAATAAATGAATTACCAACATAGAAATGTTCAATTAAAATTAAAACTAAACCTAAACCTAACTGAATCCTGAAGTTATATCTATATGCAGGTAAACGAATTTAACTCATACACAATATACACTCACACTATTATACACTCTCACGCACACTCACACTGTTACACGTACTCACGCACACACACTCCAAACCCACTCGCATACATCGCACAAGTGCGCTTCTTTTTGTATTTTCTATTCTTTTATTATTCTGTTTCCAATTGCATACTCTGTATAATGTTAAGTGGAAGAGCGGAGTCACCTAACACAAGCATCTTCTTGCTTAAAAGGTGATCTCCGAATCATGTATGTTAAAGCTATATGCAACTGAAATAAACATTTTATTATTTATTTATTAATTCAAAACTTTTCATGGAACAAAAGCCTAACCAATTAGCACAAATTCTTCACATTACTACTGTGTCCTGACAAACAAAACATTTTAGAACCCCAACAAACAGTTATATTTTAAAAATGTCAGCGCCAACTAAAAATAAATTCGCAAAATTATATAAACATCCAGACACTTTAATCGAAGCAACTGACGTATTTAACTCGGTGCGCCGGCGCACATTTTATACGAATCGATCGATCGACGTATCGATCGTTAGTTCGGCATTCTCCGGACAGGTGGCGTCATTGTTCGCCTGTAATTATAATGTAATTAATGTAGGGTTTAATTAAACCCATCAGATAAGTATCCACATCTTATTAATGCTCCAATTAAAAACCAATGTCGGATTTCACTTGATAGATAAGTAGAGCTTGCGATTTGTATAATTCTAAGTTTTTGCCTGTTTTCCATAAAACTATAAAATTCTAAAAAACAAAACCACACGCACGCAAAAAATGTTTTAGGAACACTTTCATTACGCGTACAGCTAAAGGCTCAATTACACCTTCCGATTTTAAGGGACCCAATTTATGAAACAGGAAGGTGTAATACCAGTTAGAGCAGTTAGTGTCCGATTTAGTGAGATTGAAAGGTCCCGATTTGACTACCCAAATTGTGTACGATTTAGAGTACTGTAATCGCATCACTACCTACGATTTTTGTTGCTACAAATTGGCTATTAGTATTTTCATAATAATAATAAACATTTAATTCAGACCAGGTCCATATTTTGTTAGTAACAACATAAAAAAAAATATAAAAAAATTATATAAAAATTAAATTTCCCAAGATCCCTTTCACAGAAAAAAAAATCTGAGTCCGCTCTTTTTCTTTTTTTAGTCCGCTCCTGGTAGAATCAATTGTAGAGACTTTCTAGCGACTTTTGATATTCTGTCTAGGGGCTTCAATTTGTAAGAGTTAGCAACACTACCGACTTAGGATTCCGATTTAGGAGTCCAATTTAGGATAGTGTAATCGCTAGCTTCCTACTTCCTAGTTAGATTGTTCCTAAATTGAAATGGGTCCCTTGAAATTGGAAGGTGTAATTGAGCCTTAAAGAGTGGCATTCTCTGTCAGAGTCTATGTTTCCTGATAACTACACAGATGTAGTCTTCAAGTCAAGAGTGAATAGGTTACTTCTAGGCAAACGTGCTCTACCTTCGACATCATCACGTACCATCAGGTGAGATAGGGGTCAAACGTTAGCCTATCAATGAAAAATAAAACAAAATGACCCTGATATTGTTTCCTAACAGCTCATCAATAAACTCTTACAAATGTTCGAAAAACAATCGAGAGTAAGTAAGAAGTAACTGAATGACGGTCTCTAACATTTTTTTTTTTTTTTGTGCGTTGCACCGGCCACGATGGGCCCCGTCAGTTGTGGCTGACAATCATCTCTTTGAGGCGCGCGTGGAACACTACGCGCCGTCGACTCACGGGCCTTGCGCTAATCGGACGGCGAGCTACCCACTGCTCACCGTCCGCAGGCCCGGGTCTACGGTGGCCGGAGATCGTCTCGCGACGTCCTATGCCCAGTGCCTCTCCTGCGGTGGTAGCGGCCGGGGCCGTGAGGGCCACTCCGTTGAGCTTCCCTCACGCGTCCCGCCTCCGCATTCGCGAGCATTACTGCTTCGCAGAAAGCGGCGACTGCTTCCTATTCCCTCTCGCTCCGTATCATGGCCTGAACCAGCCCATGGTACGACAGACCTCCACCGTATGCTCCACCGTGTCCTCTGGGCGATCCGCGCACGCGCACTGGTAACACCCGGGCGTTTCCTCCCGCCTGATCTGATGCAGAAAACGGTCTCTAACTTGAGGTGCGTTTCGAGTTTGCAAATCTGACACCAGCTAAATCTAGGTAGTCGCTTTTTTCCAACGCCACCCAAGAACCTCATAAGATGAAGCTCTCATGAGACAAGTCACATTACTTCCTAGTGCTGTTTTGGAAGAGACCTTGAATCCTGAACCTGAAAAACGTCTATAGGGATGATTCCGTACAAAACAAAGATTTAAATAAAGTTTTTTTTATGTATGTCCATCGATTTTCTGTCAGTTGTGGACCGATTTTACCGAAAGAAAATATTCCCGAGGTGGTCCCATATAAATTTTATCGAAATTGCGCTTTTTGAAAAACTGAACAAAAACGAAAAATACGTATACCCGATGACGTTTTGGTGTTCTCCAAATGTTTTAATTCCACGTTCCATGTTATTGGGGTGTTTAGTTCTGGGGTATAACAACTAAAAAGAGAAAAATAAAAAACTGTTTTACAAAAAAAACAACCGACTTCCAAAAGAGAAAATATATATTATACACTAAAAATTTAAAAATATCTTTAATTTCGGAAGTCGGTGTCAAATAACGTTAATTTTTAAGTTAATTTTTAATTTTTAGTGTATTTTCTTTTTTAGAAGTCGGTTGTTTTTTTTTTTAAAAAAAAGTTTTTTTGTTTTACCAAATCAATAAAAAATACAAAGATAAAACGCATCAAAGCTCATGAGTGCGGACTTGTTACGTCACTTCGTGGTAAAAAGGTTTTACGTTAGAAAAAAAATTTAAAATATCAAAAAACCTGATGGATAAAAAACAACTAAAAAGTGCCAAACAAGTCACTTTTCAAGCAGTCTGATGCAGTTGGTAGCTGCTATTTTAGTTCAATCACAGATTTTATGCCACCAACTGCATCAGACTGCTTGAAAAGTGACTTGTTTGGATTTATTTACCCGATTGCCCTAGAAGGACGGTAATGTTTTTCGAGAGATTGTTTAGTTGTTTTTTATCAGTCATGATAAATGATAAATGATGTTTATTCAGTAAATAGGTTGCAAGGAACACTTTTACACGTCAATGTTTTTTGTCAGTTTAAGCTAGATGAGGCCGGTGTTTCCTAGCTGACTACCCTGAGGAAACACCGAAACAAACTCAGAGGTCAAAGTCTCTTTTAAAGTGTTCAAATCCATACAATGTCTACTGGTTAAATCATATAGAAATCTTATGAGAATAAATTCTTTAAACCTATATGAGAACCATGTACGTTTATGTCTGGGATGAGCTTTTTGAAGAAAGCAACACACGAATTCGAGTGGACCTGTCCAGACAGTGCAAGCATTTGTCAGTCATCGCGAAGCTCAACTCAGAACTTTGAGGAGCCCAACGAATGGCATGATTGAGTGTGCTAGCTGGCAAGTGGCGGATTATTTAATTTTATGATTATATTTTAGACGACATATATTTATTTTTCTGTTTTACATAATGTTAAGATTGTTGCTTAGAATTATATAGATTCTAGTTCTTAAAACTTAACAGACAGATGTGTTGCTGGGGAGTTTGTTGGCCACTTCTTCTTCACAGCTAAAACACTAGGAAGTGGTGACGGGCGGGCGTTTTTTGGGGGACTGTCTTTATGTAGAACTTTGACGTTCAAAAAGTGCTGGTTCTCAGCCTAGTTTGAATAAATGATTTTTGATTTGATTGATTTGATTGAACCGACGAACAATATGTTATTTGATATTTTCAATTTTTTTTATTTCCTAAATTTTAGTGAGTTATATTTTTGGAATCGTCTCCTCGAGCTCTTTATTTAGATACCCCACATGACCAGGTCACAAAAAAACACGACTACAACACTCACCTAATCACCTATGTCACTTCGGCGGTCAAGACCAATCTTAATACCTCATTTAGTAAAATCCATCAAACCGTTTAGGCTACAGCGTGTGTCAAAGAAATAGACATACACACATATATACATACATACATGGTCTCGAAAAACATTACCCACCTTCTAAGGTAGTTGAGTAAAAATACATGTCCAATAGTTTTTGGTACCTAATTTAACTGACGGCGCAAATCCAGAGTGTAACGGAAAGGTCTGTCATATTTTAAGGAGTGCATCTGCCCATCGATATGAACAACTTTCTTCAAGAAAATCTGAGGAAATTCTCAAAAAAAATTTTGTCTCCCATACAAATATTGATCAGTCGGAAAGTCTGACAACCAGTATTACCAAGGGGTATCGTATTACCCAGTTACTGGGTTGTGGAGGTCAGATAGGCAGTCGCTCCACGTAAAATACTGGTATTCAGCTGCATCCGGTTAGACTGGAAGCCGACCCAAGATAGTTGGGAAAAGGCTAGGCAGATGGTGATGACAAATATTGATAAGCTGATGATAACTTTGTATGAAAAGTACAATTTTTTTTTGGGTTTTTTTTTTTTAGAGAAAGGTGTTCATTTACATCGGCAGAATCGGTTCTTAAAATATGACCACACCTTTCCGTTACACCCCGTATATTTTTTTGTCATTACCCTATTTTATTATGTGTCTATCTAAAATGACAAATGCCCATCGGCAGTAAGCTTCGTAAGAAGAAATTATAATCACGACTAATCTGCACAACAAACTCAAGGAATTCCAAACACAAGTACAGTCGGCACCTAAAACAAAACACATAAATAAAATAACAAATGAAATTCTAAAATGGCAAGTACCACCGGCGTCCATTGCGGCACATTATCTCCTCAATCTCGAAGATAAGAGGAGTATTAAATCAAACTGCGTTACTTTTTCATTCTTATTGTTATTCATTAATACTTCAAATAAAATGGAAAAAGCTCAGTAGAATAGGGGCTGACATAAACCGCTTGACCGTAAAAACTTGAATTCCTTAGACGAACGTAAAGTTGGTATAAAGATTGTGTGCTATCGATTTGAGAGATGCGTAAGAGATCTAAAGATTGCTCGATGCATTGGAGATAAGGTGGTGGATCAGATAGCTCTTAAGATCTTGGACTATTATTTCGAGGAGAGGAAGTCGTTCTGCTGAAGAAAGCAATGACCATAAGTTACTAGAACATAAATCTCAATTATTACACGTTAGCGGTTAGAGTTACAATGAGACGTGTGTACTGTTTGAGGTAGGCCGTAGGATGTGATGAGAATATAATTGATAAAAGTGGAGCAAAAACTAAAACATAAACACTATTAAAACTTATATTTAACAGTGATCATTTACATGCTGATATATGATAATAATGAAAGCGGCAGACTGACAGCCCAGGGTCTAGTCATAGAACAACTGTCAAAATATGTTGAATCATTGAAACAGGCGCGATCTCGGTAAAATAGAGCTGAGAATTTTATTGTAGTATTGACTACCTCAGCGAAGTTAACCGAGAAAGCTGACTCGACACAACTAATGACTAGGCAGCATGGTCTTTGACCTTAGCATGTTCCAAAAGGAACAAAAAAAAAAGAACAACTGTCAAATTATCAAAATGGCGCTGCATTTTAAACAGCTGATCCAACATTCCACCTGACGTGAGCAGTACATTTTTTCTCAAAAGCTGACTAATTCAATACTTTCTCCGAAGAATAACGAATTAAACTGGCTAACAAAACCAATCGATGACGCTATCAGATCAAAATTACCACTTTACACGAGAATTCACACAACACTTTTTGTCAAACCCTTAAAATAACCATCGATACATGTTCACTGACATTTCATACATCGATACAAAATAATCGATTCTCGAGCGCAAAACAATCGGCGTTTATCAAAGCCAGGCTTGCAATGAACTGAAAAAAAATAACGCAATTATTTGAGTCAAGGAGTAATTTGGCGTCATTGTTCTTAAGAAATACCAATTATATACAATTACATTGTATATGACAATGTGTTTCCATTCCAATGGTTCGATATAGGACCGATGCGGGATCTCTGGGATGCTCTACAGTCCGATTCATCGGTACCTTTGTGGCGATAAAAAGTGGAACAATGAAGAAAAATGTTGGTGGAAGGATGTATGGTTACCCGCGGGGCTAGGTGTCAAATATGTTAGGATATCTCGATATTTGTCCACTGTTTCTGGTTCCGTGAATGCTAAATATTTTGTCACTAAAACTTTGTTAGACGCTATACCCCATTTTTTGGTAAGTTTTGGAAACTTGAGGTCCTGCTTAGTTGATACTGCTAGTGGCTTATTTTGATGATGTTCCATACATGAGCCATTTGAAGTCCAGCCATTATCGATAAATCGCTATATTAGCATACAGAAGTTTGTGTATGTTTCGCTCTGCTATATGATAAGGTTTCCTGTTATTTCATAAGGGGTTATGATTATAATGTGGGCCTTTTACCCAGTCGTTCTCCTGCAGAAAGCCCAGCTGAAGAGTTTCTCAAAATCCCTCCAGCTTGCTCATGGCAAGACTGATGTTTATAATTTTATTAAAATTCAATTCCCTTTATATCTTGACTTTTAAATCAACAAAGGGCTCAATGGAAATTAATAAATAAGTTGACTTTTATGTTATCAAAAGCGTATTTACGACCACAGATCACAAGTAAGTGGGCATAAAATAGACATTACAATACTTATCATTGAAGTCTTGTCTATGGCTTGTCAACAATATTATCTATGGTATAGATAGAGAACGTTAATCAATGTCCTCATTGACTTACATTCTAGAACTACTTCAGTGAAGCCCAACTAAGGTGTTATGATAATTTAATTGTTATTCCATTTTCTTCGTCACTTTACTATACAGGGTGTAACGGATAAATTAACAACTTTCATCAAGAAAGCGATAGTCAATTCCGGTAAAAAATTGGACCGCCTACACCAATATAATATATTATAATATATAATATAGTTTTATTAGAACAATAAACCGGTTTACAAAATTTTTTGTGTTCGTTAACAGCTACACAAGTATAAAACTGTGTTGTAGCCATTAGAGCCATTAATTGAAAAAATAATTAATTATTTTTTTTTTTTTTTTTTTCTAAAAAAAACGTTGCCCCACACTAGGAATTACTCCTGTATTGTGGGTGCGTTCACAAACATTTAAACTCACATAAACGAGACACCCAGACCCGGAACAACTATCTGTAGGTCATACAAATATTTGTTCCGTGCGGGGATCGAACCCGCGACACGCAGCGCAGCAGCCCAACGCTCAACCACCGCGCCAACCGTGCCGTCTTTTTTAGAAAAAAAAAAAAAAAAAAAAAAAAAAAAAAAAAAAAAAAAAAAAATTTTTTTTCATTTAAAATGTCTTTGGGGTAGGTATAACGATTTTATACAGCTAAAACTGAAAAAAACATTTTTTTTTCAAAAATTAGGAAAAAGGCCGACGAAAAATTCCAACGCTAGGGGGTCCAGAATCATGTACTGAATCACTAGTACACGTATGTGCGTTCATGTACCTTACACCCTGTATATCCTATGTACGATAACTTACATGGTTCTTTCGTGATGTTTTTCATGGTTCTTTGCGAGTTTTTTTATAAGTATGTAAAATATCTATGAAACAATGTGCTCATTTAAATTTTGATACGCACGTTCATCACTACGTCATCATTATCCTCCTGCCCTTATCGTAATTTAGTTAGGGTAAGCACATGTCACATGTCAGCAATGTCTGCTTCATCCATTCCTCTCTATTCTGCGACATCTTAATAGTGACCTCTTTTTTAGCCATACAGGGTGTACCGGAACTGGGAGGTCATATTTTTAGCCACACAGGGTGTACCGGAACTGGGAGGTCATATTTTTAGCCATGCAGTGTGTACCGGAACTAGGAGGTCATATTTTTAGCCATATAGTGTGCACCGGAACTAGGTCATATTTTTAGCCATACAGTGTGTACCGGAACTAGGAGGTCATATTTTTAGCCATACAGTGTGTACCAGAACTAGGAGGTCATATTTTTAGCCATACAGTATTTACCGGCACTGGGAGGTCATATTTTTTTCCATACAGGGAGTACCGGAACTGGGAGGTCATATTTTTAGCCATACAGTATTTACCGGCACTGGGAGGTCATATTTTTTTCCATACAGGGAGTACCGGAACTGGGAGGTCATATTTTTAGCCATACAGTGTGTACCGGCACTGGGAGGTTATATTTTTAGCCATACAGGGTGAACCGGCACTGGGAGGTCATATTTTTAGCCATACAGTGTGTACCGGCACTGGGAGGTCATATTTTTATCCATACAGGGTGTATTGGAACTGGGAGGTCATATTTTTAACCATACAGGGAGTACCTGAACTGGGAGGTCATATTTTTAGCCATACAGGGAGTACCGGAACTGGGAGGTCATATTTTTAGCCATACAGTGTGTACCGGCACTGGGAGGTTATATTTTTAGCCATACAGGGTGTACCGGCACTGGGAGGTCATATTTTTAGCCATACAGTGTGTACCGGCACTGGGAGGTCATATTTTTATCCATACAGGTTGTACCGGAACTGGGAGGTCATATTTTTAGCCATACAGGGAGTACCGGAACTGGGAGGTCATATTTTTAGCCATACAGGGAGTACCGGAACTGGGAGGTCATATTTTTAGCCATACAGTGTGTACCCTGGAAGGTCATATTTTTAGCCATACGGGGTGTACCGGAACTGGGAGGTCATATTTTTAGCCATATAGTGTGTACCGGCACTGGAAGGTCATATTTTTAGCCATACGGGTTGTACCGGAACTGGGAGGTCATATTTTTAGCCATACAGTGTGTACCGGCACTGGGAGGTCATATTTTTATCCATACAGGGTGTACCGGAACTGGGAGGTCATATTTTTAGCCATACAGGGAGTACCGGAACTGGGAGGTCATATTTTTAGCCATACAGGGAGTACCGGAACTGGGAGGTCATATTTTTAGCCATACAGTGTGTACCCTGGAAGGTCATATTTTTAGCCATACGGGGTGTACCAAAACTGGGCGGTCATATTTTTAGCCATATAGTGTGTACCGGCACTGGAAGGTCATATTTTTAGCCATACGGGTTGTACCGGAACTGGGAGGTCATATTTTTAGCCATACAGGGTGTACCGGAACTGGGAAGTCATATTTTATGTACTGCCCATGAAATAAACAACTTTCTTTAAGTCATAGCTGATGATAACTTTGTATGGAAAGTATTTTTTTTTTTTTTTGGAATTTACTTATGACATCCTTGAAGACAGTTGTTAATTTCCAAGTGCAGAAGCAGTAAGTATTGCGTTCTATCCTCACACACTTCATCTCTTTTCTTTGGTGTTCCTTTAGGTAACTCTTTAACCATCCATATTCTTAGAAGAAATAAATGATGTCAAGCCTGAGATTTAAGTATATATTCTTGAAGTATATTATTAAGGAATAAGCAACACAGTTAGCGCAGTTACACGACTTCTAATGATTTTTAATTGAACATCACCTCTAAACGACTTCTTAAAAATCTTCTTCTTTAAAAAAAAATGTAGGTATGTTACTCTAAACAATTTCCGTCCTAATTTGATAGGTGAATATTTTAAATTATAAATTTAAAACATAGTGTAATTAATTTGTAAAGTTATATTTAACGATGAGCTCAGCACAGAACACGCAAGCTAACCACTCAAGGTCATTGGCAGTTAATAGCGCCTGTTACACGCAGCTGCATAAAGGGAATCGCCAATTCAGCACCCAATACTTTTATTACAGAAACATACGCTGCAATCAATCGAACGATGTCAAACGGCGAGCTGAGATAGCACTTTGTGACGCACGGACCTAGATTTGCCAATTATTGTAACTCCGTAAATTTGGATTCCAGATTCATACTTCGAATAGGCACCTAGGCTAATTTAAGATATAATTAATGTAATTCTTTTATTTTAAAATAAATTAAGTAAAGTCATTTTTGGTTTTTTTAAATCCTCCGCTTGCAGCTAACGTAATTGGCGCAGTCGGTAGGATATTCGCGGGCCGGTTTGCGAGCTTAGGGATCTCTAATATCGATATCTGCGTACGTGAATCGCCTGGGTGGCTATTGAGCCCCGCCGCCGAATATCCGAATCTACGGTCCAGCTGCAGTTCCGGAAGGAGAATCCAGACTTCGATTCACGAGAGAACCAGAGATGAAAAATTTGTAAGTACACTTGAATTGTTCCTGTGTTGCTTCCTTTTTAGTCCTAGTACCACCCAAGTGCCAAGATTTTCCACCCGAAGAACTCCAATTCCCAGGAGCCCGCATCTCGTACGGCTCGCTGGAGTGCTATAGATAACAGTAGGGATTTAAATAGTGATAGTGAAAATAGCATAAATTGTAGTATACATAGCATAGATATGGCCCATGACCCGGATACAATTTTCAAGACCCTTCGTATGGTCCCGGAGTTCGACGGGAACCCAAATGTTTTGACTAGGTTTATTAAAATATGCGATCAAATAGTAGCTCAATATATTAGTAATGCCCCAGGTAGCGAGCTAAATAACTTATGCCTATTAAATGGCATCTTAAATAAAATAAAAGGCTCTGCTGCTTGTACCATCAACTCCAACGGCATACCTGACAGTTGGCTAGGGATTAGAACAGCCTTAATCAATAACTTTTCGGATCAACGGGATGAAACAGCTTTGTATAGAGACCTTTGTCACGGTACGGAGGGCGTGTCTCGTTGCGGAGGTTGTGGAGTGACACGCAGAGGAGGACGTAGGAGTGACACGCAGAGGAGGTCGTAGGGAAGGAGGACCGTAGATGAGGAGTTCAATAAATAATAACACGACGAGTTAACACATTTACAACAGTGGGCTTTAATATTATATTAAGAACACAAACACTGTGAATAATAATTAAATTGTATTAATGCAAAATTCTAGGAAAATGGTAACTGACACTTCAGGAGTCAAAAAAAATAACAATGAGGAGCTTCTACTAGCTCGGCTGCCGAATTTGAACTGATTTTTAATATAAAAACAGAGACATGACAGAGAAAACTAAGTAATTTTGAATTTGAATTTAAAAAAAGGTAGCAAAGAACGTAATTTTGGAATAGAGGTCAAAAAGTAAACAAGGCTTTAACACTGCCTTGTTACAATACCCGGCTGCCCCGGAAAGAAAAATCGAGCAGCAGGTGAGGATTTTTCGTTAACAATAAAATAATATAAAAAAATATATATATAAAAATATCTTAAATAGGACGGTTATGAGTGAGGTGAAAATTTAAAAGGCGAGGGTGTTATATACAATGAGTATTTACAAAAGGAACAATCTACCACATCCATATAACCTTCCATAATACCTTCCATACATCGTTCGTTCATAGTTATGTTCGCATATAGGTAAGTGCAGAACATAACGCAAAGTCAAAAAGAGTTTATCCTATTATTAGGCATAACTCGTTAGATTGCCCTTCAATAGTGTAGGCTTATTTTATCAGTCACCAACCGCTGATGTTAAATTATATGATGATAAGAAGCTATGATACAAGTTTAATTACCTGCTGTAACAAGTAGTAAATAAGGCGAAGAAGCCTTCGTGCTATGCACGTTAAGTAATTATTAAGGGAATAACCTTAATATAATATACCTATGGTATATATTTAACGGACCTAAGGCTTATTTAAAGAGTAGCTAGCCGCTCTAAATAATGAAGTGGCAAAAATATTACCATAAGTAGTATGATTATGGCTTATTTAAGGAGTAATCACCCGCTCCGAAAGATTCTCATGGTTTAAAGCCATAGAATAAATTAATGATCAAACCAAATATAAACAAATATAAACGAAAAAAAGATATCACTGTTAACCCAAAATCTAAAGGTCGCTTGGAAACATTTAAAACTAAACTCTCAAATAAAATCCCACTTTTGTCAACTAATGATGACCCTAATCAACATTATAATGATTTTTTCAAAATGTATTGCACGCAATTTGATACTACTTTTATTCCTAAGACGATTTCGGTAAATGGCAATACTTCCTTCAGTGACTGGGCCACCATTGGTATTAATAAAAGTAGAAAACGGCTGTATGAGCTGTATGAAGAACGGACTTATATTAACACTGTAGAATTTAATTTATATGTTAAGAATTATTCTAAATTATTTAAAAAAGTATGTTATTTGGCGAAATCTCGCTACTTAAGTTCAAAAATTAAAAATAGTAGTAATGTAATTAAAATGACTTGGGATATTATTAATAGCGAAACGGGAAGGTCTTGCAACCGAAGTAGTGATTACAGCCTTGCTATTGATGACAGTATCATTAAATCAGATTCGCAAGTCGCCGCGGCATCTGAAAATTTCTTTGCAGAGATTCCCGTATCGACTACAAAATCTCTAAATTCATCACCAACTGCTGCAGAAATTTTACTTAAAGAAAACGTTCCAGTTTGTGAATCCCAATTTTATTTCCAATATGTCACTTGTAATGATGTAATCAAAACTTTTAATACTTTAAATGTTAAAAAGACTGCAGATCTATGGGGTAATTCTGTTGACGTTGCTAGGTCTATTATAGACATTGCAGCACCTACTTTAGCAGTAATCTTTAATAATTGTATAGATTGTGGTGAGTTTCCTGATCTAATGAAATATAGTAAAATTATACCATTGTTTAAATCGGGTAATACATCAGACCCTACTAATTATAGACCTATATCAGTGCTACCTACTTTTAGTAAAATTTTTGAGAAAATTATTTTAGATCAAATTCAAAGATATTTTAATAAACACAAATTATTACACAACAAACAGTTTGGTTTCATAAAGGGTCGTTCAACAACTGATGCTGGTGTTGAACTTTTGGGACACATTTATAATGCATGGGAAGATAAATGCGATGCGTTGGGCATTTTTTGCGATTTGTCTAAGGCTTTCGATTGCGTTCTCCATGATACATTGATCAGGAAGCTGCACTACTACGGAGTCCGGGGCGCCTCTCTGGATCTTCTTACTTCATACTTGGGTAATAGGATTCAGAGAGTTGATGTGAACGGCAAAAGGTCTTCCGGGTCTGTAGTCAGAATGGGGGTTCCTCAAGGCTCAATTCTGGGTCCTTTTTTGTTTCTAATCTATATCAACGACTTGCCTTACCTCATAAAGGATAAACATGATATAGTGCTGTTTGCAGATGACACTTCACTTTTATTTAAACTCAAACGTCAGCAGGTGGTTGTTGATAATGTAAATAATGCTCTTTCAACTGTAGTTAACTGGTTTAATGTCAATAATCTTCTCCTTAACGAGAAAAAAACAAAATGCATAAAGTTCACATTACCCAATGTAATACAAGTGAACACTAGTGTGTCAATAAAGGGTGAAGAGTTGAAACCCGAGGATTCCACAGTGTTCTTAGGTTTAACTTTGGATGCGCAGCTTCAGTGGAGCCCCCATATAGATAAACTGTCCA
This sequence comes from Polia nebulosa, assembly GCA_951329385.1. Classification (NCBI taxonomy): domain Eukaryota; kingdom Metazoa; phylum Arthropoda; class Insecta; order Lepidoptera; family Noctuidae; genus Polia; species Polia nebulosa. The sequence continues at coordinate 7,794,698 of OX589609.1, forward strand.
AAAAACTTAGCTCTGCAGCATACGCCGTAAGGAAAATTCGTGGTTTAACTGATTTGGAGACGGCTCGTTTAGTATACTTTAGTTATTTTCATAGTGTGATGTCGTACGGCATTCTGTTGTGGGGAAATGCCGCCGATATTCAGACAATTTTTGTTTTACAGAAAAGGGCTATTCGTGCAATTTATAAATTAAGTCCCAGACACTCCCTCAGAGACAAATTTAAAGAGATTAATATTATGACTGTTCCCTCTCAATATATTTATGAGAATCTCATGTATGCACATAAAAATATTAATCTGTTTAAAAGATACAGTGATATCCATAGCATAAATACTAGGAACAAACACAAATTTATTGTACCAAAAACCAGGCTCAAGAAAAAAATAGGTGGTTCGTTTAGATGTCAATGTATACGTTTCTATAATAAACTTCCTAGCCAAATTCAAGAACTAAGCATAAATAAATTTAAATCATTTATTAAACGTAAGCTATGCCAGAAAGCTTTTTACACAATTAATGACTTTCTTGAGGACAAAAAGGCGTGGGATTGAGCTGCTTCAATGATATACATGAGCCATTGTTTTCATATGTACTACTTACTGATGAAAAATTTTTTATATATATATTTTTTTTTAATATTCGTTTTTGACATGAATACTTGTATAGTATTGCATTATATTTTTTATTTTATTTTTTTATTGACATTTTATTATTATTATTTTTTTTTTGACTTGAATACTTTGTTAAGTATTATATTTATTTTTATTTTTTGATTGACATATTATGATTACTATTTTGTTTGACACAAATATTTACTTTGTAAAGTATTATATTTTTATTTTTTTTTGATTACTTAATTATTGTAAATGTGAGGACTATGTGGGTTATTATTATTATTTTCTCCTCCTTTTTACAGTAATTTTCAACGTTGTCTGACAGTTTGAGTACTTTTGCGGCCTACCCAAATGTCTTTTCTTTGGTATTGTTCGTCATGTCATTGAGCTCCTTAGTGGTTTTTAAGTTGAGCTATTCGACTATTGACAAATGCTTGCACTGACTGGACAGGTCCACTCAAATATGTTTGGTTCTTTCTTCAAAAGACCACTACAGACACTAAGCTGCATGGTCCTCATATAGAATAATGTGAATGCGAGAACTATGTATGTCGTTATATTCATGTAGATTTTATGATTGTCTGGCAGTTTGAGTATTTTTTGCGGCCTACTCAAATGTCCTTACTTTGGTATTGTTCGTCGGTTCGTTGAGCACCTCAGAGTTCTGAGTTGAGCTTCGCGATGACTGACAAATGCTTGCACTGTCTGGACAGGTCCACTCGAATTCGTGTGTTGCTTTCTTCATAAAGCTCATCCCAGACATAAACGTACATGGTTCTCATAGGATCTAACCAGTCCACATTGTATGGATTTGAACACTAAAAGAGACTTTGACCTCTGAGTTTGTTTCGGTGTTTCTTCTCAGGGTAGTCAGCTAGGAAACACCGGCCTCATCTAGCTTAAACTGACAAAAAAACATTGACGTGTAAAAGTGTTCCTTGTAACCTATTTACTGAATAAACATCATTTATCATTTATCATTAAGGGGTAGACCATGATCGGTAATGATTTAGGCTTATTTAGGGAGTAATCACCCGCTCCATAGAAATTGAACTAAATAACCACCGATGTAGCAATCGTGGTGAATGTAATTGAAAGGGGTATTAATGGGTTAATGACGTAAACAATAGGTATATAAATAACCTTCTTTTTTGAAGTCGGTTAAAAATAACATAATATCAAAAGAAATAATAATACAAAAGAGTTCCAATTCTGTATTGTGCGGAGGTTGCGTAGAGAAAATTAAAAAGAAAGATTTGTTATTTTGTCAAAATGTGTCTGACGTTTGAAATATTTTTTTGCAGACAGATTTGATTAAAATAATTATTTAGTTAAATATTCAGTAGCAGGTTTAAATAGTTATGTAATTTATCTTTATGCATACTATTTACGGTGCATAGTGAGAATATGTGAAAACACCATAGTAATGCATGCCTACGGAGTTCTTCAGAGGTTGAGGAGGAAAGAGGGAAATTAATACGTCAAAGCTATAACTCATAGAAGCTTTGATTTATAATAAATATAACGGATTCATCATGGTTTTTAATTGTTAACGGGTTGGTACGTTTATAATAACTATGTAATATGATTAAATAAATTTGAAAGTGAAGTGTACCGTTATTTATTTAAATAGTAATTTGTGTTGTGCGTGTGTAGTAGCCAACTTTGACTATACAGTGACCCCTAGCATGTCGGCAGGATGCCCTAGAAGAGTCACCTTCTAATCAATAGTTGGTATGTAGGATACGCTGAGGATATTCTCCAACAGCACTCCCGTTAGTCAGTACTGGTCACAAACACAAGTGTCTCCGAGGAGTTTAGCACAAGTGAATGCTACCAGCTTATGAGGGTTCAGATGTGAACCTTGGGTAATGTTACTGTCTGTAGGATGGGGTGGTTATGTTTTGTTTTGAGTTTTGTAAGTAAGTATTGCACCATGTACTGATTGGATATGTGTGTTGTAAAATAATAATAAAATAGTATATCGGGTAAAATCTTGATAAGTAGTATGCAAATTGGAACCTGTAAGAAATGTTAATAAATTAAAATGCTTTATTTTTATTGGAATGATGGAATTGATGTAGTCAAAAGGGGCCGCAAATTTTTTTGGGAAGACTAGTTCCTTTTGGAATTTTGAGAAATAAAATAACAGTATAACAATAAATAACAAAACAACACAAAATTATAAAAATTTAAAAATTATTTTAGATGGGATGGGCTTCACTCGACAGACGGGGTCGAGACTTATCCAGAACAGCTTCACGACCAGAGCTTATCCTGCTGATGCTGATGGCTCCGCGATGATGAGCTGGGTTCACGATGAGGTGGCTGCTGGACTCTGGTATGGGAGGGGCTGGGTTCGATCACGTTGAGGCGGCTGCTGGGCTCTTGAGATGGGATGGGCTGGGTTCGATCACGTTGAGGGCGGCTGCTGGGCTCTGGGATGGTATGGGCTGGGTTCGATCACGTTGAGGGCGCCAGTGTCACGGTACGGAGGGCGATGTCACGTTGCAGTGGACCGGAGTGGTGGTGTGACACGTAGAGGAGGACGTAGGAGTGACACGCAGAGGAGGTCGTAGGGAAGGAGGACCGTAGATGAGGAGTTCAATAAATAATAACACGACGAGTTAACACATTTACAACAGTGGGCTTTAATATTATATTAAGAACACAAACACTGTGAATAATAATTAAATTGTATTAATGCAAAATTCTAGGAAAATGGTAACTGACACTTCAGGAGTCAAAAAAAATAACAATGAGGAGCTTCTACTAGCTCGGCTGCCGAATTTGAACTGATTTTTAATATAAAAACAGAGACATGACAGAGAAAACTAAGTAATTTTGAATTTGAATTTAAAAAAAGGTAGCAAAGAACGTAATTTTGGAATAGAGGTCAAAAAGTAAACAAGGCTTTAACACTGCCTTGTTACACCTTTCTTTAGCTACGCAGGGAAATAAGACACCTCAGGAATTCTATGAGGAATGCCAAACCTTGTTTAGTACGATGATGACGTATGTACGAGTAACATTACATGAGCAAATTCCTACTACAGTGGAAGCAAAACGTACACTGTACAAAAAAAGTTACTATGCAGGCTTTTGTAAAAGGATTAAAGGAACCATTGGGATCCCGCATAAGATGCATGCGTCCTGATACTATTGAAAAGGCCCTTGAATATGTACAGGAAGAACTTAACGTTATGTATTTACAGGAACGTAGTAAGGTTTCAAAATCCACTACACAAAAAAATTCTAGCCCTATAACACCCCACGCAAATACCAACCCGGGTCCTCAACGTAGTAATAATTTTGCAGTACCAAGTCCCAACTGGCCCAATCCCATAGCAATTAGGCCCAGCCAACTACCACCACCACAACCATTTAGGTTCAACCCTCACTTCGTTAATCAGCAGCCCCAAAACCGCATGCCTAATCGGACACAGCAAATATTCCGTGCGGTACCTCAAAATTATAACGCTCAAAGTAACATGTTCCGTTTGCCACCAAGAAACATTCCGGCGCAAAATCATATTCAAGGCCCTAAACCTATGAGTGGGGTACAGCATTTTACACCTAGACCCATGTTATCCGGTCATAATTGGCAGAACTCAGGCAATCCACCACCAACTAATTATTTTAAAAATCGTGAAATGAACATGAATGAGTGCGCGTCATACGACGACTCATATTACCCGACGGAGTACTATTACGACCCGACCTGTTTTAATTACGAAAACATTTATTACGATTACAGCCCGTTCGCCATAGTAGAGTGCAACCATGATCCGACCTTAAGCGATATAAGTGCTCAAGGGAAGATTACAGATTCAACTGATCCTCAGGCAGGTCCAAGTCAAATAAGTCAGGATTTTCAGGAGGCACAGAAATCAAAAAAGCAAAAATAGAGTTGAATCTCCAAACTCAGCGTCAGTTGCCGTACATATTAATATCAGAACCACCCTTGAAACTACTAATTGACACCGGCGCGAATCAGTCTTTTATAAGTCCAGAAGCTGTAGAGAAACATTTTTCGAATTTTCCCTTTAATTACGACCCGTTTGAAGTTACCAATGTACACGCGGTCAGTAGAAATAATTATTCTATAAGTTTACCTTGCTTCGCGGAATTTAACGATCCAGAGTTTATCAAATTATTTGTATATCGTTTTCATGAATATTTCGATGGTTTAATTGGTTTAGATCTGCTAACTAAATGGGAGTCCAAGATAGACTTAAAAGATCAGAGATTAATAACGCGCACATCATCAAACCCAATCCGTATGTATAATTCCTGCAATGTTAACTTGTATGAGGACATAATACGAGTACCTGCTCAATCTTCGAAGTTAGTCAGAGTACCGATCGACACTCCAAACGGTGCAGCATTAGTTAGTGAACAGACTATATGCAATTGCACCGTACGCGAATGCCTTACCATTGTAGACAATAATCGCGGCTACTTAGAGATAGAGAATACGAGCCCGAATGATATTATAATATCACTTGACCGACCAGTGCATGTAAGCTTATTTAATATCGAGTGCACGCGTACCGAACATTGTACCAAGCGAGTTCAAGAAGTGACAACGCGATTACGAAAAGATCATTTAAACGAGGAGGAGAAAGTCAACCTTTTAGCTCTTTGCTCAAAATATGCTGACGTGTTTTACATCGAAGGCGAAGCGTTAACCTTTACCAACCAAATAAAACATCGCATTAAGACCACAGATGAGGTCCCGGTTTACACAAAAAGTTACAGATACCCATTCATACATCGTCAGGAGGTTAGGGAACAGATTTCAAAAATGTTAGATCAGGGAATAATAAAGCCTTCAGATTCAGCATGGAGCTCACCCATTTGGGTAGTACCTAAGAAAATGGACGCCTCGGGCAAGCAAAAATGGCGTTTAGTAGTTGACTTTAGAAAGCTCAATGAAAAAACTATCAACGACAAATACCCTATCCCGAACATTAGCGATGTTCTTGACAAACTGGGTAGGTGCCAGTACTTCACCACCCTAGACCTGGCTAGCGGCTTCTACCAGGTAGAGATGGACCCTCAGGACATTGAGAAAACAGCTTTCAATGTCGAACATGGACATTTCGAGTTTCTTCGAATGCCCATGGGACTTAAGAATTCGCCCTCCACATTTCAAAGGGTTATGGACAATGTCCTCAGAGGTTTCCAAAATGACATTTGCCTGGTCTACCTTGATGACATCATCGTCTTTTCCACGTCACTACAAGAGCACATGACCAATCTCGAGAAAGTTTTCAATAGGCTTCGCGAATCGAACTTTAAGATCCAAATGGATAAATCCGAATTCTTAAGGCATGAAACTAGTTATCTCGGACACATAATAAGTAGCGATGGAATAAAACCCAATCCGGATAAAATTCACGCAATAGTAAAATACCCCATTCCAAGGACTCCAAAAGAAATTAAGCAATTTTTAGGCCTTGTAGGCTACTATCGCAAATTCATCCCGGACTTCGCAAAAATTACGAAACCTCTCACAGCGTGTTTAAAAAAGGGTAGAAAAGTTGTATTAGACTCCGAGTACATTAACAGCTTTGAAAAGTGCAAGACTCTCTTAACGAATGACCCCATATTGCAGTATCCCGATTTTGATAAGGAATTCTTACTGACGACAGACGCTTCGAACGTCGCTATTGGTGCTGTTCTATCTCAAGGACCTGTAGGTTCCGACAAACCTGTGTGTTTTGCATCCCGAACCTTGAATGAAAGCGAGCTTAACTATAGCACCATAGAAAAGGAACTTCTTGCCATAGTTTGGGCCACCAAATATTTTAGACCGTACTTGTTTGGTCGTAAATTTAGAGTACTGACAGATCATAAACCTTTACAGTGGATGATGAATCTTAAAGAACCGAATTCGCGATTGACTAGATGGAGGCTGAAACTCAGTGAATACGATTTCACCGTTATCTATAAGAAAGGCAAATCCAATACAAACGCCGATGCCTTATCTCGGGTGGAGATTCATAATGAAGACACTAGCGCTCTAGTAGACGAATTATGTTCTTTGATTCCCAATCCATCAGAAAACCCGCCATCTGCGAACTCATCCACTGCAACCGTACACACCAGTCACGAACATCCCATATTAGAAGTCCCAATTACAGACGAGCCCCTTAACAGATTCCATAGACAACTATGCTTTACGATAGTGGAGGATGTCAAACGCAAACCAGTAGTTACTAAACCATTCGAAACCCACACGCGCATAGCTATCCAGATATCATCGTCCAAATTAGAACAAGATGTAGTCAATGCCCTCAAAGAGTATGTTAACCCAAAAGTAAAAACCGGTATCCTAATAAATCCACCCCTTGCCATGTATTCCATCATACCAGTCATACAAGACAAGTTTAAGAGCTCATCTATGAACTTAGTACTAGCTAAGATAGAATTAGAAAACGTTAAAGATTATCTACGTCAGCAAGAGATAATTCAACACTACCATGACGGCAAAACTAATCACCGGGGAATTACCGAATGTTATTTAGCCCTCTCAAGAAAGTATTACTGGCCCAAAATGAAAGACCAAATAACCAAATTCATCAACGAATGCATTATTTGCGGGCAAGCTAAATATGACCGGAGACCTATTAAACCCCAGTTTAATATTGTACCCCCGGCAACGAAACCATTCGAAATAGTTCATATGGATTTATTCACCGTTCACAATGAAAAGTATGTTACAATTATAGACGTTTTTACCAAATATGGACAAGCATACCATCTCCGAGATGGCACGGGCATTAGTATACTTCAATCATTATTACAATATTGCACCCACCATGGAGTTCCCTTAACTTTAGTGACTGACAACGGAACTGAATTTACTAATCAACTATTCCTAGAATTCACACGCCTTCACAAGATAAACCATCATAAAGTCTTACCGCATTCGCCAAACGATAACGGTAATATAGAACGCTTCCACTCAACTCTCCTTGAACACATAAGAATATTAAAGTTGCAACACAAAGAGGAGCCTATCGTAAATCTTATGCCCTATGCTATAATCGGTTATAATTCCTCAATACATAGCTTCACTAGATGCAGACCATTCGATTTATTAACTGGACACTTTGATCCACGCGATATTCTAGACATGGATTTCACTCAACAATCATTACAACAGTACGTTCATAATCATAGGGCGCAAATGAAACAAGTCTACGATATCATTAACGAAACTTCTCTATCAAATCGTACTGCGTTGATAGAAACTAGAAATAAGAACCGTGAACCCGGAATAGAATACGTTCCTCAACAACAGGTATTCATTAAGAACCCTTCCGCAAGCCGCCAGAAGACGGCACCGCGGTATACCCAAGATACCATTTTGGCCGACTTACCCATACACGTTTATACGTCCAAGAAACGTGGGCCCGTAGCCAAAAATAGGTTAAAAAGAGGCCTTATGGAACCTAACTTGTTGCAGGATTCTACTGTTGCTGGTACTTCGCGAGACCCGGTCATCGGAGATAAAACTTGAAAGCTTGGCCAATGGACCCGGCCTATTACCGTATAAACTCGGATCTACGAGAATGACCACTCATCATCATACATTTCTTCAATACGTGAACCTAAGGGACATTGAAAATCAAATTACAACACTACAGTATCAAATATCAGAATACAAAAGTCGGCTTAGTAATGACACTTATGGTCTATTTGAATTCCAAATTAATTATCTTACTAACAAAATTGGCAAAGTATCTAATCAGCTTAAATCTTTAGAGCCTGGTCGTGTAAAGAGAGGTCTAGCAGACAGTCTTGGATCGGTAGTTAAGAGCATAACCGGAAATCTAGATTACACAGATGCCTTAAAATACGAAAATGCTATCAAAATTCTACAGATGAATAACAATAAGTTAGTTAACGAATTTAACGATCACATCAGTCTCAGCAAAGAATGGATGTCTAAGCACAATAACGTTCTACTACAGTTAGTCGAAAATCAAAGTAAAATCAATAGCACCTTAGAGTTACTGTTAAATAACACTCTTACAACAGGAAATTTAATAAACTATGCAAAGTTTGGTCAACTAATTTCTATTATAAGTGAAAATGTAGAAGACTTAAGATTAGAATTAGTTAGAATAGAAAATATGTTAGCGTTCATTCACGCATCAAGCACTGTTCATTCGATGATAGATGTAGAAACACTTAGGTCTATGATAAATAAGTTAGGAAAAATATACAGTAAGGATGAGATACTAAGTCTAGAGCTCAGAGAATACTACGACGTTATCAGGCCCGGATCATATTTCAATGAAAACCAGATAGTTATAGCTTTCAGATTTCCCATAATTTCCAAAATTGTTTATGATTTATATAAGTTATCCATAGTACCCAACAAAAACCGTCAAGCCCTTATCCCTACCTATCCCTTTATAGCAACTAACGGGGACTCTTTCGTGTATATAGAAGCAGAATGCTCGAAGTATAGTAACTGGTATCTCTGTGAAAAGCAAATAACCCATAAAATACGAACAAAAACTGACTGCATACAAGAACTTATCATGAACCAAGCCCTCAAGAGTTCCTGCCAATTCACTACAGTATTTCTGGAAAAAGAAGCAATGGAAAAACTAGATGACCAGCATTACGTCCTATCGTTTCCAAATCCAACGAAAGTACAATCAGTCTGTGGGAGAGAAGACTTCAACTCGCTACAAGGAAGCTACCTCGCTACTATACCTATCAACTGTTATCTCCGCACAAAGGAATTAACTATAATCAATGACAACGATGTAATACAAGGGCAGCCTTTGAAATTAATGAACATTCCCTACGACGACGCAGAGACACCGGGTGCCGCATTTACCCAAGTTCATCTTAGTTCAATCGACTTAGGAGGACTACACAGCATCCAGAACCAAGTCATGACGAGTCAGCCGATACAACTTGACCAGCTGCAATCAGATGTCATATACCATACGACCATACCCTTCTACATTGTATTATTAATTGCAGGCGCACTTATCATAGCCATACTGGGCTATCGCAACAAATGGTTTTGCAAACGATCCGAAACGCCCAACACCAAGGGGCATACTTACGAAGAACCCGGGAAAAAGGAAGAGGTTCGCGCGCCCAGAGGACAAGTTCCAGAAACATTTTCTCTCAAAGTTCTAAAATAGTTCCTGATCTGCGGGTGGAGATGTTACACGCAGCTGCATAAGGGGAATCGCCAATTCAGCACCCAATACTTTTATTATAGAAACATACGCTGCAATCAATCGAACGATGTCAAACGGCGAGCTGAGATAGCACTTTGTGACGCACGGACCTAGATTTGCCAATTATTGTAACTCCGTAAATTTGGATTCCAGATTCATACTTCGAATAGGCACCTAGGCTAACTTAAGATATAATTAATGTAATTCTTTTATTTTAAAATAAATTAAGTAAAGTCATTTTTGGTTTTTTTAAATCCTCCGCTTGCAGCTAACGTAATTCGCCTTAATGGCTGATCTGTCAGACAACAGACACAAAAGAAAATCTATTGTTCGTGGTCACCGGTGACCTGCGTGACAGATGAGGTATCAAATAAATTTAGAGAACAGTGGTGGTCCAGTGATAACGGCTGCGACTTACAAGTTGTAAGGTCGTGAGTTCAAACCCAGGCAGGCGCTTTACTTTGTGTAAATTATTTCACCACCACTGCTCTCAAAACGGTGAAGGAAAACATTGATCGTGAGGAAACCGGCATGTCCTAGAACCAAAACTTCGAATACATGTGATATCGCATTGGACTCGCGTGGTGGATTACACCCTCTCACAAAGAGGAGGCCTGTGTCCCAGCAGTGGGAATATTATATGCTGATTATGCTATGCTAAATATATTTGTGTTAAGAATATTTTTAGTGGAAATTCGTTCCAAACTCCAGCTTCATAAAACCAGTAATAACACTAAATGATAAATGATTTTATCTACGTAAGTAGGTTTTATCAATACTTTTACACTTGACGCATTTTTAACCGACTTCCAAAAGGAGGAGGTTCTCAATTCGTCTGTATGTTTTTTTTTTTTTTTTTGTATGTATGTTACGCGATTTCTCCGTCAGTTGTGAACCAATTTTCAAAATTCCTTTTTTATCTGAAAGAATATACTCTCGAGGTGGTCCCACATAAATTTTATCGAAATTGCTTCAGCACTTTTTGAGAAACTGAACAAAAACGGAAAATACGTGTACCTCGATGATGTTTTGGTGTTCTCCAAATGTTTAAATTCCACGTTCCACTATATTGGGGTTTTTAGTTCTGGGGTATAACAACTAAAAAGTGAAAAATAAAAAACTTTTTTACAAAAAAAACAACCGACTTCCAAAAAAAAAATACACTAAAAATGAATAAATAACTCAATTTAACAAAACTCGTTATTTATTCATTTTTAGTGTATTTTTTTTTTGGAAGTGGGTTGTTTTTTTTTGTAAAAAAGTTTTTTTTCTTGTCAGTTTTAGCTAGATGAGGCCGGTATTACTGCACTAAATTAACCAACAATTCGAATCTTATCCTTAAGCACCTCTTTATGCCACAACTTGCACTCACACCTTATACGGCCGGCTAACGACAAGCCATAAGACAAAAAATGATGTTTTCTCGTCCGATTTATTTCAATCACTTTGCAAATGGACTGACGATAAAGGTGTAGTACCTGTCCTACTAATTAGATGTGAATTATGTATGAAATTAGTAGTTAGGTGTCTATATTTTTATTTAGAAATAGTTTGGTGAATGGTGATCATATTTTAGATAGGAGAGTGATGGCTATGGTCTTCGAGAAAGACCATAAGGACACACATTATTAGGATACTGATTTATCCAAATTCTTGTCTGTTTGGTTCACGATCTTCACTCTAGCTTACTCTCTACCATTCTGCAAGATATTTAGGTGGTTTATGAAGAACCATATTTTTCTCGCGGCTTCACTTCTACAGGTCACGGAAGTGAAGCAGGAAAAGAAGGTTTTTCCGGGTTAAAAAATAATCTATGATAAGCGGCGATAGCTTCCTATCAGTAACAGATTTTTCGTAATTGGATTATTCAAAAACATAAATAAAAGATGTTATTTACCTCAGTTTTGTCACAGGTTTTGGTGAACTCAAACAGCACTTACCATATATTTAACACGAAAACTGTTTCAAACAATGTCCTTCTGCATCATCATCAATATTTTTTATAAACTGTCAATTACTTACATTTTTGTTTGAACTTTCCGCCTGCTCATCGCGCACCAAACAAGGCGTTATACCGTGAAAATACACAAAAAGTAAATGTTCAATTAAAATATTTCTCATTTTCTCACTTACGTCGCTTTGCGTTCCCGCGCACGAGTTATGCTGACGGAAAAGTAATGCAACAAATACATTCCTGTTTTTCTTTGAATTACGCGTTTACGTAAGTCTGACAAAATGTAGACTAAGGGCCTCATTTATAAGAAAAAATACCGGCCAAGTGTGTATCGGACTTCGCACATTCCGTACCATAGAGGGAATTTCAAATAAACAACCTGATTTATCAATATATTGATATTTGTTAGTAAAATATACGTAATAATAAACATTATCACGTTTCAAGTTCATAGGACAATGGAAATTTAAAAAATTCTTCGAACAAAATTTTGTAAAAAAAAAGCTGTGTTAGTTACTTCTCATTCCTTTGTTTTCCAATATTTTTTAAAACAAAAATACACAACTAAACCTCGATACCCCATGCGATAGGGTAAATCAATTTTTTTTTCGCCCCCCTAAAGCTGTATGGGAGCCCCTCCCAAACAGCTATCATCATCTGCCTAGCCTTTTCCCAACTATCTTGGGGTCGGCTTCCAGTCTAACCGGATGCAGCTGAATACCAGTATTTTACATGAAGCGACTGCCTATCTGACCTCCACAACCCAGTCACTGGGTAATACGATACCCCTTGGTAAGACTGGATGTCAAGACTTTCGGGCTTTTGACGACCCGTAACTACTGTCAAAGATCCACAATTGACAGCCGGGACCAACGGCTTAACGTGCTTTCCGAGGCACGGAGGAGTCTCGGTATGTAAAGATGGTCACCCATCCATGGACCAACCCTGGCAAGCGTAGCTTAACCTTATGGATCGACCCGTGCGGCTGTTATTACTTTAGCCACGAGCTCCTCCATCCTCCCAAACAGCTATAGAGGGGAAAATTTGTATGACTTTGGGTCAACAAGATACATAAACTGTGAAAATTTAAAGACTGTAGCTCTAACCGTTTGGCTGTAAAACCTGTGTGACAGACGACAGGCAGACAGACGGACACATGAGTGACAGCAATAGGTCTCCGTTTGGACCCTTCGGGTACGGAACCCTAAACATAACCATGTGATTAGTTAAAACACTGATTAGAAGATACTAAATTCAATATTTTAAACCCGGAAGAAGTTTAGATGTGGCTGGTAAAGTACTGCAATGGATGAGACATAATGCTATTTTGAATATAGAAGCCGCTAATCACTATTTAAATATTTTAAATAAATATTTTTTTGAAGTTATACTTCTTTAGGCGCGTTATGAAAAAATGATGAGAGTGAAATTTTAAGATGCGCGCATCACTGTACACAAAATTTACAGGTTGAAGTTAGCTAGAACCGATACACCCTGAAGTTAGCTATGGTCTGTGGTTCATGAAGAATGATTGTTTTCCTTTTGTAAACTTTGTGACAGTTTGGTTTTTTATCTTGTTACGCCAAAGAAGTATAACTTCTTACGTGCGTACATAAGTACACACACACTTTTTTTTAAATAAAAACACGCCTGCCTTGTCTAAAGTGAATTAAAAAATAGAACTAAAAATTTTCGATTTCGTTTTAATTTAATTTCTTTTGTTATGTTATTAGTGAACGAATGCATATTTATAAATATTTACGTTTTTTTTCATGAACCATGGCTTCCCAATTACATTTTTTTTAATGATTTTAATGGTTTAATTTAAATAATAATGTCACCCGGGATAACACAACGCTTCTAACGATACCACATACATATGATATCGGTTTAGCCGTTTAGAAGTTATGGTGGAATAAACAAACTTACAAACATACATGAAACCTGAAAACATAACACTCCTTTTTTGGGCCGTCGTGTAATTAAACATATTTTTGGAGAGTTCTCTAGGAAAGGATCTTAGAATATAGTATATTAACTATTTGAAAATAGATTTTGTGATCCGGAAAGTCTCTTGTTGCCATTGAAGATAATTTTTTTTGGAGTATTAAGCAGATAGACTGAATAGAGAAGATTTTTAACTGACTTCGGAAAAGGAGGATGTTCGACTGTAAGTTTTTTTTGGTTTTTTATTTATGTCCACCGCGGTTTCTCTGTCAGTTGTAGACCGATTTTCAAAATTCTTTTATATCCGAAAGAATATACTCCCGAGATAGTCTCATATAAATTTTATCGAAATTGCTTTAGCGCTTTTTGAAAAATTGAACAATAATGAAAAATATGTATACATAGATGACGTTTTGGTTTTCTCCAATTACGAGTATGTTTAAATTCCACGTTCCATGTTGTTGAGGTTTTGAGTTCTGGGGTATAACAACTAAAAAGTGAAAAATAAAAAACTTTTTACAAAAAAAAAAGTTTTTCTTTTTGATAGACAGAATCAGTACAGGGCAATCAAAACTCCAGTTTGATGACAAACTACAAATAACCTGATGGCCTAATGCCTCTTCAGTCACGAACAGACATTATTTTTTGATTTAGATTCAGTTATTTAAATTGTGGAGGAGCTCGTGGCTACGGTAATAACAGCCGCACGGGTCGATCCAACTGGTTAAGCTACGTTTGCCGGGGTTGGTCCATGGATGGGTGACCATCTTTACATACAGAGACTCCTCGGTGCCTCGGGAAGCACGTTAAGCCGTTGGTCCCGGCTGCCAATCCTGGATCTTTGACAGTCGTTACGGGTCGTCAGAAGTCCGAAAGAGAGAAGTCAGACAACCAGTCTTACCAAGGGGTATCGTACAACCCAGTAACTGGGTTGTGGAGGTCAGATAGGCAGTCGCTCCATATAAAATACTGGTATTCAGCTGCATCCGGTTAGACTGGAAGCCAAGATAGTTGGGAAAAGGCTAGGTATATTGATTGATTCATTTATTTAAATTGATAATTTGATTTTATTTTTATTAGTTGTACGTATTAACCATAAAAAGAATCTCTCGTTCCAGGCTTAACAACGATTATAAATGACTGTCTATGCGCAGGCCACTTTCCAGACGAGCTTAAAATCGCAAAAGTCACTCCCATATATAAATCAGGGACGAAGACAGATCCTAGTAACTACAGGCCTGTGTCAGTGTTACCCGTAATTTCTAAAGTTTTTGAGCGAGTTGTCTATGATCGATTAAATAGCTACTTAGACAAAATAAAATTCCTTTTTGAACGACAATACGGCTTTCGTCCAAAATCAAACACTTTATCCGCCACTGTAGATCTTATTACCAAAATCAGAATGAACATCGATAGAAAACAACTAGGCCTTGGCATATTTATTGACCTGAAGAAAGCCTTCGATACCGTGAGTCATTCCCTCCTTCTAAAAAAGTTGAAAAATATTGGCATCACCGACAATGCGCTCAAAATTTTGGAATCGTATCTAACGAACCGCTTTCAAGTCGTAAAAATAGGTAAATACCAAAGTACTTCCCAGCCTATTACATGTGGTATACCACAAGGCTCAATTATTGGGCCCTTGCTATTTTTAATCTATGTTAATGATATATGTGAGGTGTCTTTGAATGGCGAAATTAGTCTATATGCAGATGACACATGTATATTTTATTATGGTTCCTCAATAAGTGAAATGATGGGCTATGCACAAAAGGATTTAGATAAATTACACGATTGGTTCCAGTATAATTTACTCACAATCAATATATCAAAGACGAGCTATATTGTATTTAAGGCAAAAAACAAACAACTACAAAGCTACCCCAAGCTTTATATTAATAGTATTCAAGTAAGGGAATCTATCGAAGAGAAATACCTAGGGCTAGTTTTGGACAGTGGATTAACATGGAAGTCACATATAAACAAAATAAGATCTACGTTATCGTCATTAGCAGGGCGTCTTTACGGTGTTGTTCGATGTTTACCACGACAAGTTAGACTAAATATCTATCACTCCCTCGTCAGATCACATCTTGATTATTTAATAGAAATATGGGGTAGCGCAGCCAAAACCAACCTAAACTGCATCCAAAGACTACAAAATAAACTAATAAAAATATTATTTCATTATGACTTCCTCACACCAACAGATAAAATTTACTCCGAAACCAAATTAATGAACATAAAACAAATTTATTACTATAATACATGCATCCTAATTAAAAAAATTAAAGATAAAAAGCTACACTCGGAGCTGATTTTAAAAACTAACACCGAAAAAGGGTTAAGACCTCTCCGTAGCGCAAATGATATCTGTCTCGCGAGAACACGTACAAATTACGGAAAAAAAAGTATTACTTACAAAGGGGCACAGATGTTCAACAAACTACCACGAGAAATAAAAACCTCTAAAAGTTTACAAATATTTAAAACTCAGCTAAAATCTTTTATTATTGACAATATTTAAGTCCGGCCCTGGTTTATGTTTTTAATTTACCCACAAAATTTATTTTTTTTCTTCTTTACTTTCTCATGAATCTTTTGCTGCTACCTTCAATGTCTTGTTGTGTACTTTAATTATTGTTGACTTCTCATATTTGTGTGTGTCATACATGTGTCATACTAGCTCTGCTCACGAATGTCATCATTATTTTATGGATAAAATATGTCTCATTAAGTGAAATTTGTAGTAAATTTCTTTTGAGAAATAAAGATTCTATAACCATAACCATAGTTAAAATATTGTACGTATCTGCTAATAATTTATGGATTATTATTGTCCGAAATAAATGTTTTGAATTGAACTGAATTAAGATTTGTGAAGAAATAGGTTCCCATAAACCATACATTCATGGCGCTATGATAGCTCCTGTTGACCAGTGTGTGCACAATAAATCATCAAGAGCGCTATGAGGACCAGGGCCCGATCTAGGTGGCCAAGCCGAGAAAATGCGCAGAGCGGCAAAATTGAGGGCGGTTGGCGACTACTAGAAAAGTAATTTCTTTCTTCAAAAGGAAAAAATGGAACCCTTATAGGATAACTTTGTTGTCCGTCCGTCCGTCTGTCTATCTGTCAAGACCCTTTATCTCGGGAATGCGTGGAGGTATCGAGTTGAAATTAAAACGATATACTCAGGTCTACAGTCTCTTGAAACTGTGAAAATATCAAACTTCAAGTTAACGTAAAAAAAAAGATACGGCCGTTTATGCCGCAAAATAAAACGTATATTTCGAAACTCAAGGGAATCAAAATTTATAAAGTACTTCCCGCTGTCCTAAAATCATGAAATTTGGCAAGAAGCAAGGTCACAACACAAGTTAAGGGTTTTCTTTTGTCAGAAAATGTAATCCAATATGTTATAGATGTTATCAGAGGCGAGTGCTTAAATTTTCGAGCTCGCTTTGCACACTCTTGTATGTAATTGGTTCTTTTGGTACCTCTAAAGCTTCTTCTCTTAGATGTTGTGAAAATTCTCTGCTCCCGTTAACTATAATTTTCAAGCTCATTTTCGCTCGAAGTCGTCTAAAAACGGTTTTGTCCCATCCGAGCGACCAAAACTACAATTTTTTTCAGTAAAATCCCGCCTGGAAATCATTTTCTCCCTTTAGGCCCTACTAACGGCCAAGTGGCGCCCTCATTGAATAAAAAATCGTAGCATAGCACAGAAAATAAATATTAAAAAATCCAACGTCACTGCAAAGGTACCAAAAACGGCCGTTTCTGACACTTTTGCCTACTACTTTGGATACGAAACATTCTGAGACCTGTTTTAACAACGCAAAAATGCTTTATCCTCTTTGTAACAAATGTGACGTTGAATTTTTTAACATTTATTTGCTGTGCTATGCTACGATTTTTTATTCAATGAGGGCGCCACTTGGCCGGTAGTAGACCCTTAAAACATGTAATTTTAAAGGGCGTCAAATTTTATTTTTGTCCGGAGCGGCTAAATAGCTAGATCGGACCCTGATGCGGACTATGTGCAGTACATGACGGATTCACTCACACAACACTATGTCATCGGTATTAGCGGTAGGGCTGACACCTTGTTACTTTTAATAATGCCGTGGAATAGCGATCAATTCCCTATCTTTATCATTACTTACTTTAAAAATAAATAAATTTATTTAAAAAAAAATGGCTATAAAAGCCCATAAAATTTAAAAACAATTTTACATTAAATAACTTAAATTACATTTTGCTGATTTATGTTTACATAGGAAATTAAAAATGTTATTTAAATTATAAATGTCAATAAATTAAAATTAGAATTGCAATAAACTAAAAATAGAAATGTCATAAAATTAAAATAAAGAAAGAAGAAGTTATCATTATCATTTCATCCATTTTTTAGGGTCCGTAGGTACCAGAAATAAAAAAGGGTCCAAACGGAGCCCTCGGGTTTATATTGTTGTCACTCACGTTTCCGTCTGTCTGTCTGTCCGTCGTCTGTCACAAAAAAAAATTCCGAAGATTTTTTTAACTTCTCATTGATCTAAACTTGAAATTTGGTGATAATGTTTATCAGATCAGATTTTTTCTTTGAAATTCCATCATTTGGTACGAAACCCAAAATGTGCAAAGTCCGACTCGCACTTGGCCGGTTTTTCTTTTTCCTCTCTTCAACTTTAGGAGACAGTCCTAAAATCGCCTATGAGGCCTCGCTTGGTAACTTACATGTCTCTTAAGTGGTACTTTGGAAGTAAAGTTATTGTTTATGATTCGGCTTGTTCATCGTTATCGATATAAAAATAACAGTACTTGATCAGCCTATAATTTTCCCACTGCTAAGACACGGGACTCTTTTCTGGGATCTGTGGGAATATTCCACTGTCCACCACCACCTATGGCCCCCTGCGGGTTTGTAACTTAATGGCGTTCAAATATTCTAGTTGATAACGTTAAATAAAAGAAGCCATGCGCATGCGTCAACCCTACGTCACCTCGTAACTTTTTACCGCCGAACCGCGAATTCACCGCATACATTGTCTTAGTATGGACAAAATAAGTGAGTCGGAACTACCCGTAAGAAGCTGTTTCTCCACTCGTCTTAACTCTTTGATGTCCACCCAACACAATTGAAAACCAATCTTAGCTCTCCAGCTTCAAAGTTCAAAACACCTTGTATAAATATGTAATTTTCAGCAGGTGTGTCTCAAAGGAAATTAAACTTTAGTGAGGTGAGATATGGTGTAGTTTTCTTTGATGATGGGTCATGTCTAAGTTATAAAAACTCTTAGTGATGATGGACAAGTAAGCAGAAACTTATTAAGCGCCTTTGACGAACATGCCAATTGTCGAGGATCTCATTGTAACCATTTTTATTTATAGCCATTTTCGAGATTGGATTTCGTTCGGTTTAGGGAATTTGATCGAAGTTTTTTGCTTCGAAGGGACATTTTTAAGGGATTATCCGTTCGTGGAATAACGGGGAATTGATTTTTGTATTTTTAACTGCGATTATTCTTTAGGTCTCAAGCTTCGTCAGTGGAAATACGAGTGCATAAGCTCGTATCTCAGAAACCACATTTTTTTTTAACTTTGATCGTCTCACACTTGACCACTGTCTCACCTGATGATAAGCGATTATGTCGTTGACGATGAGCACGCTTGCCTAGAAGTAACGTATTCTCTCTTGTCCCCCAATACCCCCAGGTTGTAGTATCGGGAACAGTTTACAAACGGATGTCTTCAAACAATAGATAAGAAAGATCTAACCAGAATCTAATAAAAGGCAAGATGTATTATTTTTCAATATTTTGGCCCACTTTTTCTACAAATGACTGAATTCTTTCAGCACTTATTCTTCTTTTTAGCCTTCACTGTTCCACTGCTGGGCAAAGACCTCCCCGCAAATCATTCCAGCACGTGTATTCGGTAACTCAGTTGATATCAATTTGATATAGGCATTATTCAGTAGATGGATGGCGGTGGACATCGATTTCATTATAATAGGCACTACGAAGCACATTTTTGTTTTAATCAGGCCCTTCGCGTCTCCTTAAGGCCCTACTACCGGCCAAGTGGCGCCCTCATTGAGCAAAAAGATACAAGTACCAAAAACGGCCGTTTCTGACACTTTTGCCTACTACTCTGGATACGAAACATCCTGAGACCTGTTTTAACAACGTAAAATACTTTATCCTCTTTGTAACAAACGTGACGTTGGATTCTTTAATATTTATTTTCTATCCTGTGCTACGATTTTTTATTCAATGAGGGCGCCTTTTGGCCGGTAGTAGAACCTTAAGGAGACGCGACAATAGGTTTTTAATTGTGTCTGCTAATGAGGGGCTTGACGGGATGCCCTAGTCGGTCATTCTTCCATACACACGTAGTATGGCGATTACTTTCGCATTTGATGGTGTTATAACGAAACAAAAAATTATATTAATTTATTTTTAATTAATTTATTATTTGGCCCTGTATGGAGACAAATAAGTAAAAAAAAAAAAATTGGAAGTTATGAGATAGTTCGACATTACACAAACGGTGACAAAAGGTGATGCAACGGATTGTAGCAACTACAGGGGAATCAAGCTAACATCACACACATTAAAAATCTGGGAAAGAGTATTGAATAAGCGAATGTCCTACCTCACTTGCATGAGCCCGAATCAGTTTGGTTTTATCCCTTCGAAATCAACTATAGATGCTATACAGGCTGTTAGAGTTGTGGCAGAAAAGCATCGACGTAATAAGGAAGATTTGCATCTCATCTTTATAGACCTAGAAAAGGCTTTCGATAGGGTGCCACGCGGACTGGTGTGGCAAGCACTGAGAGCGCAACATCTGCCAGATATATACGTGCAGCTAGTCCAGGATATGTATACTAACGTTCGTACTAGAGTCAAGAGTCCCGCAGGGCTATCAGAGGAATTCGAGGTGGGAGTAGGAGTTCACCAAGGCTCTGCCCTTAGTCCGCTCCTTTTTAACCTAGTAATGGACTTTACTACGAAACATATCCATGCTCCACTGCCCTGGAATCTTTTGTACGCGGATGATATTGTCCTCATGACCAATTCAACAGCCGAACTACAAACTACCTTGAGTGCATGGGTAACAGCCCTTGAATCCGCAGGCCTAAAAGTTAGTAGAGCGAAGACTGAACATCTGCAATGCCAGTTTAGTGACAACAGCAGCCCAGCCACAATCTATTCTACCCGGATCGGACCCCTGTTCCGAAAATAAGTAAATTTAAGTACCTGGGCTCAGTTATCACAGACCAGGGAGACGTTGATGCAGACGTAGAACACAGAGTGAACGTGGCGTGGCTTAAGTGGCGATCACTAACCGGGGTTCTATGCGATACTCGTATGCCTATCAGAACCAAAGGCAAGATCTACAAGATGGCGGTAAGGCCGGCTATGATGTACGGAGCGGAATGTTGGCCAGTAAAAAAGACACACGTACTAAGGCTCCACACCGCCGAGATGAAGATGTTGAGGTGGTTCGGAGGTGTGACGAGGCTAGACAAAGTGCGAAACGAGCATATCCGTGGTAGTTTCAAAGTCGCCCCCATATCAGAGAAACTAACTGAGAGCCGGCTCAGATGGTATGGTCACGTGATGCGAAGAGACGAGGAACACGTAGTGAAAAAAGCGTTGCAACTGCCTGAAAAGAAGAGAGGTAGAGGACGACCTCCTGCCACGTGGTGGACCAGCATGACGAAACTCTTATCAGAGGAAGAACTGCCCGACCCGACAACCCAGGACAGATTGTCCTGGCGCAACAAAATTAGGAGAGCCGACCCCACATAAGGTGGGAAAGAGCGAGGAAGAAGAAGAAGATGAGATAGTTCGACATCGTTGGACACGACTTCGCGCTATTTGTCGAACTATCTCATAACTTCCAAAATTTTTTTTTCCGAGTATCGACCTTTAAAGCAGCAGTGTACTGCATAGTTCCTATCAAATTGATGTCAACTGAGTTAGCGAATAGACCTGCTGGTATTCTTTTCACGAGTCACGTCGAGCCAGCACTTGCGCTTCGCGTCTACGTCGACTCACCACCTCTTCCTTGGCCGGCTTCGGAGCGCGTCGTCCAACCTCAGGCACCCATTTCGTGCAACTGCAGACTTGCCCAGCGGCCACTCGGCATGCGGTTGACATGAACAGTGTCAGATGTTGACATGTCAGAAGTTGATGTTGCAGATATTGACAATAGCTGTCACTCACGTGCCATCTGTCCGTCTGTCCGACAGTCTGTCTGTTCGTTGTCTGCCAGGCAGGTTTTGTATTTTTGAAGTGAAACTTCTTAGACGGTGATTCCATTTTGGAATTAGACAAGAATTGAGAGGGAAACAAGAACGCCTCATTTAGGCACATTTCGTTACATGAAAGAGTAGAAAGATATTATAATCCTTTCCTGCTCTCACGCTAAATCCCTTTATGAGGGTTCCATACTCGAAGGGTCCAAGTGGAGCCCTATTGCTGTCCGCCTGTCTGTCTGTCTGTCCGTCCGTAGTCTGTCACACAGGTTTTACAGCCAAACGGTTGGAGCTACTGTCTTCAAATTTTCACAGTATTAAGCATCTTATTGACCTAAAGCCATACAAAAAGTCAAAAATACATTTGATACGGAACCCTAAATGTGTGAAGTCCGACACGCACTTGGCTGGTTTTTCTTTAATGAAGTGTCACTTCAATGTATCACATGACATGTGAAACATGGGGCAAGCTCAATATTTTTTTGGTTTGAAACAACATCATCTCACACATTTCCCTCTCACTTCCGTCCAGCTTCCATAACACAATAAAGTCCCACTAATATCAGTAATCCCTCCACAATCAATAGAAAGCTATTCATCTCGTGTCGCGGATTAAATATGATTTACGATGCAACTCGCCTTAAGTCCGACTGTAGAGTTACCTCCCTGCTTTGTTACTGGCCATTAGTCAGGGCTAGGAGAACAGCGATTTGGTGCGCTTACTTCGAAATTAAAATCGCTAGGTTCGTCAAAAAATCTGTTTGAAAACACGCTGTCGTTATACAGGGTCATAACGGAATTTAAGAACCGGTCCTGCCCATCAATATGAACAACTATCTCTAAGAAAAAACAGAAAAATCCCAAAAAAAAAATTGGTATTTTCATACTAAGTTATCATCAGCAGATCAATTACTTTTATGGGAGGTAAATAAATTTTTTGAGAATTTCCTCAGGTTTTCTTAAAGAAAGATTTTATATCGATGGGCAGATGCAGTTCTTAAAATATGACCACACCTTTCCGTTACAGCCTGTATTTAGAAAGATTCATTTTCTGAAACGTAACCAAATCCTACCCTAAGCTATGAGGTAAAAGAATATTTTGTGATTCACGTACTGCATAGTTGAGACTGTTTTGTGATTTTCTAAACTTCTACGAATCGGTCCCAGTAACGCTGACGTAAATTCCTATTTCGATTAAATACTGTTGGATCGACTGTCGACTTTTGGTTCCTATCTGTCCATTTCGAATGAGCTATTACTTACATTAATTAATTTATAACTACTCATTTAGTATTTTCACCACAAACAGAAAAGTATATGGATGAGAAATTCAATGCTCGGCTTGGGCTGAACTCCGGCTGAACTCTACATTAAGACGTATATAGCCGCCAAGTGGCGCCCTCATTGAATAAAAAATCGTAGCAAAGCGTAGAAAATAAAGATTAAAAAATCCTATGTTGCGTTTGTTACAAAGAGCTTAAGGTATTTTTACGTTGTTGAAACCGGACTCAAAGTGTTTCGTATCCAAAGTAGTAAGCAAAAGTTTCAAAAACGGCCGTGTCTGGTAGGCCCTTAACAACTTTAGGATGGTCTAAGTTTAATCAATCTTGCAGTCAAAGGACCTAAAACACGCGAATTATTTTCAACCAATCTCAATTTAGAAATGGTCGAGCCCAAGAATCCCATTACTTCTCAACCCGCTTGTTTCGTGGCCACCGCGCATTGTCCACACACATGTCACCTCAATCGTATAGCACTTACCCTGTCGCTTTTTTAATATCACTCCCACAGTTCCACAAAAACTGCCCACTTTTGGGCAAAAACAATTTGTGGTCAGACCTTAGTCACGGTGTTTTTTGTCATATTGTATGTTAAGTTTCTGCCTTTATATGAATTTACTTTTGTATTTCTGTAGGTACTGACGAATTATTTCTTGCTACAAAGTATCAAGGTGGAGATGACAATAGGAATGTAAATGAAAACTCTGGCAATACTCATAATTAAGAACAACTTTTAATAAAGGATCTAAAATAAACGGTTCAGTTTCTTGAGTTACAAACTTGACTTGAAAACACAAATGTATGGAAACAGAGAGCTGGCCTTTTTTTCGGCCAAAGAATCAGCATTGCCATTCAACGTGGTAAGGCTGTCAGCGTTAATGTTGCAAGTAGGCAAACTTTTACGTCCTATAATTTTTTGACAAATTAATTTAATTGTTACAAGTGGTAAAAGTTAGTCATTAAAATTTAAATAAATTAGAAGTTTTCATGATAAATAGTGCTTGCAATGTCAAACTTACACCGTCTTTGTACATATTTCAAGAAAATCAATTATTTTTAACCGACGAAAAAAAGGAGGAGGTTCTCAATTCGACCGTATATATGTTTTTTTTTTTTTTGTGTATGTTCAGCCCTCACTCCGTCATTTATGAACCGATTTTGATTATTCTTTTTTTGTTAGATAGGGTATACCTCAAGGGTGGTCCCATGTCAAGGAAGTCAGGCTCTGACAGTGGAAACCTGATAAAATTGAGAGAAAACCTCGAAAATTGTGGGCACGTTTAGCGTTTCTGTATGTATGTTCGGCCCTCACTCCGTTATTTATGAACCGATTTTGGTTATTCTTTTTTTAATAGATAGGGTATATCTCAAGGGTGGTCCCATGTCTAGGACGTCAGGATGTGACAATGGAATCTTGATAAAATTGAGAGTAAACCTCGAAAATTGTGGATACGTTTAGCGTTTCTATATATTATACGTTCGGCCCTCACTCCGTTATTTATGAACCGATTTTGATGATTCTACTTTTCTTAGATAGGGTACCTTTAGGTAGGGATACCTTTCTTAGTCGGCGCCAATTATTAAAATGATTAATTACCTACTTACAGCCTTCTTCATTTGTAAGTACTTATAAAATTTAGATATTTAATAATCAGATTGTTGTTTGGCGCCGACTCAAAATTAGTTTATATAAAATTTGATATTTTATGTAGGTAAATATGCTCATTACTCAAGACTTTAAAAGGTTTATTTATTTTTTGCTTTTTAGTTCTTTTTCGTCGGTTAATTTTTTTGTTAAAAAGTTTTTTATTTAGGATCTTATCTAAATAAATTTCCTCACAAATGTGGAAGTTTTTTAACGGCTAGTAATTTAGCGATCGAAAGATTCGCTATCTATGTCGAGACTGCAGGTCCTGGGAACTTTTCCCATTGACAGCGATGTGGACGAATTTTTCGATGCCCAATGAGATATACTCCTGCCTCTTTTATGCCGCTTGTACATATTTTATTTATTTTCTTTTAGCCTGTATATCCTATTAAGTTATTTATTAGTTTTACGTATGTGCATTACGTAATCAAATAAAATTTCAATCAATTAAAAATGTATGGGAGAGCTGACATTTTTTCGTGATTACAGTGTTGATCCTATTGTAAAAGTTGTTCATAACTGTGAGTGTTGCCAGTATGTTCATTTATTGTCGTATCCACCTGGTAGATGGGAGATGATTCAACAAAAACGACTGCAATTGATGTAATTTATCGGAGTCTTAAGGAAAATAAAAAGTTTTAAATTTTACGTGATTTTTCATAGACTATAGATGTTTGCAAATATACGATAACATATGTATACATGCACAGATTTAAAAGAATCTAAGTTGGCGAAGTTGTTCAAAAAGTGAGAAGTCGTTATTACGGATATGGAGAATCTTTCAAGCGTCTAAATTAAAGGTTTATTTACCTACCCACAATAAAAAAAAAAATCGCGAATAATGACTAAAATTCTATAACTATACATACTTGCTACGGCCGGGAATCATATTTTGACCAACATACAACTTGACACTGACCTGTAAATTGCAAAAAACGTGAGAAAATTTGAATTTCGAGTGTTGTGTTGTTTTTTTTTTGTGGCGCCTCGCAGGTCAACCTCTGAGGCTGTCGGCTGCTTAACCGGGCTTGCCTGTGGTGGCTTTAATTTATTAAAGCCTCCAGCCAGGGCTTATACAGGGTGTAACCGGTCATGTTTTAAATACTGCTTTTGTCCATGGAAACGAACGACTTTCCAAAGAAAGTCATAGATAGTTTCGTGATCTGTTTTAAATTATGCTAAATTATCTGTGGCAATTATTATAATTCAGTAGTTGTGTTGATTTGCATTAACGAATGCGAAACAGCTGCATCCCTTTTTTATTATTTTCACGTATTTGGTGCACAGAACATACTATATTCTAAATATTTAAAGTTATTAGCACGCATTGTTATGTTAGTAGTTGTATTGATTTGAGTTAGGTTGGTAGGAGACATTCCCGCCATATTGCAATGACAAAAAGCGGCAAGGTAATCCGATGTTAGACGATTATAGGGAGGTGAAGGCACTTCTTCGGCGACAACGGAACCAACCAGTAGGTACTGTGGTGCTATTCTGTAAAATCTCACCGTGAAAACTTAGGTGAAGTGAACGTGAAGTGGGCTGTCAATCCATACAATCAAGGTGAAATGAAAGTTCGCTTCACGCTTACTCCACCTAAGTTTTCACGGTGAGCTGTTAACAGAATCGACCGGCTGATTGTAAGCTATCATAGGCACTAACTCTATTAGTAATTAAGGCGTTATTAACTGCCAATGACCTTGAGTGGTGAGCTTGCGTGTTCTGTGCTGAGCTCGCGTAACGCGTCGTACGTCCACCCAGTAATAGGACTCGCCCATCAAGGAGCGCTGTCCGAAATTAGACGCATTATTAATTTATTACACATATTATAACAACAAGTATTAAACTAAAAAACTGAGACTAAATTATAAATAATTAAATTATCTTTAAAATGGTGAAGGTTTCATAAAAATACGCGTTAGACATAACTTTACAAATTAATTACACTATGTTATAAAAACATAATTTCAAATATTCTCAGATCAAATTACGACGGAAATTACCTAGAGTACCTAACATATATTTTTCTCAAAGAAATAAGACTAGTCGTTTAGACGTGATGTTCATTTAAAAACCAATAAAAGTCGCCTTGAGATCAAGTGTACTAAGTGAGTCGTCAATTATTAAAAAGTACAAGAAGTGTCTCCGAGCTTCATTTCTTTAATCAATTCCAAAAAAAAAGTTAAGTACCGCCATATTGATATGATGACATCTATTATAAAATCTTCAATACAATCAAGCACACATCTCCAACGCACTATCACCTACTTACAAGGGGTGGTAATGAAATAAAAAATAGGCCCCTTCGCCTCTTTCACCCCCTGGGGTGTCCCTTTTTCCCCCGGTACCTGGGCACGTGAGGCGCATAGTAACACCTGCATTATGAGGGTTTAACCTGGCTGTTGAAGCTAAGAGCCAGGTGACTAGGGGTTTTTCAAAGGGGGTTTTAACTTTTTTAAGATAGGGTTTTTAATTTTTTGGTTAATAGCGAGCAGATTTTATTTAAAGTTCATTAATTTTTTTTTTCATCATCTACTTAAAAATAGTACTTAAGGTGATTGCTCCAGGGTAGCCCGCGAAATTCAAATTTTCTTACGTTTTTTCCAATTTGCAGGTCAGTGTCAGGTTGTATCTTGGTCAAAATTAGATTCGCGGCCGTAGCAAGTATGTATTTATAGAATCATAATCATTAAAATCATCAATACAACTCTTTCAGTTAGAATTGATGTCAAATGTAAGTATTTCATTGAAATCATGACATTTGGCATCAAAATTTCAACAACAAATCACAGTTTGCAAAAAATAAACTAAACAGAACATCAGCCCTGTATTCTTCGAGGGGTTAAGCAGTGGTATACCCGCCGCGCCGATATAGTTATACCCCATTCACAATAGCATTAGACAGAAGTTAAAAACTGGCCAAGTGCGAGTCGCGGTATCGCGCACGAAGGATTCCGTACCAATCTCTATAAAAACGGCAAAAAGTGATTTTTTTTTGCCGTTTGTTGTATGGGAGCCCCATTAAATATTTACTTTATTCTATTTTTTAGTATTTGTTGTTATATCGGCAACAGAAATACATCATCTGTGAAAATTTCAACTGTCTAACTATCACGTTTCATGAGATACAGCCTGGTGACAGACTGACAAACAGACAGACGGACGAACAGCGGAGTCTTAGTAATAGGGTACCGTTTTACCCTTTGGGTACGAAACCCTTTTTTTTTTTTGTGGGGTGCGAAATCATCCAATGACTTCTCCCGCTCTGGGTGGTGCAAGAGGGTGCGTCAGACTCTTACTGACTAAAACCCACCCCTGTTCCTTCCTGCCCTGAGTGCCCAGGGGCGAGGTAACTCTGTTTCGAATTTATCCTCAACCCCCGGGCAGGCATCGGCCATGACGGGCCCCGTCCTCTAAAATAGTTATTTTTAATGCACACTTTGTAACAAAAGTGCAATAAACATGTTACAGTTACGGTAGACGCCGAATTGTTTATAATCTACTTATAAGTAGGTACAGCAGCTGTCACACTTAATAATAACTATTTTAACTAAATAACTTATAAATTATGTGTTATCTTTATTTAGTTATATTATTTCATTCCAATTTAAAATTACCGTGTCAATATTAAAAACCTGAAAGAAGCAGGAATTTATACCCGGAACGTTTTTCGTTCCACTATAATTCTACCAAATTTAAAATGTTACCAAATCCTTTCATAAGTTGTGACAGTCGGATTTTTCCAATTTTACCGGTTTGTATCACCTGTTAAATTAACATAAATAATGTTCTGTTATCGTCATTCAATGTGGATACTCGTACTTGTGAATGCAACGCCTTGCCGAATTTTCGTGATTTAGTTAGAATAGAATAGAATAATAGTTTACTGTACAATAACAGTAGTAGCAGCAGCAAGCAGGAGTTAGCAGTTGGTAGCAGTAGGTAGTTAGTTGTTATTTTTTACTTTTTAAAATGAAATAATTAATAAAATTAAAAACTTAACTTTGATATTAAATGCATGCGTGCTTTACACGCCTCTTTTTTCTAATACTATTGTGAAGGAGTAAAGTTGTCTGAAAGAATTTTTTAGAAACGGCGAACTAATTTGTAAAAAAAATATCGTTTATTTTATTTGTTTAACAATTCATGTACACACATTTTAATAAACAGATAAGAGAAGGAAACGGTAAATTGGGTACAAAAGTGACGCTTTTTTCTGATGAAATCTCTTCCAGCCTCCTTCATGCGAAAGCAGAGTTGTAAGAATAAGAGTAGTAGGTAAAATAAACACAGAAAACAATAAAATAATACAAAAATTTTAATGTAAATCGTTTGTCGCTCGTCGTTCGTTGTATCGTGTCTACTGTTTCGACGTGGGTAGAGAGAAAATAATATTTTCCAAGTTCTAATCCTCACTCGTCGAGTTCAACAAGCATAACTATTTTGTAAGGCTGCTACAGCCATCACCAAAAATCCATACTACCCACCGAAAATAAGTCAAAACATTTCCCGGACCACGTCTCGGTCCCGTCACGTACCCGGATCGATGCCGGGACGTGCCGGACCGGCGGACGGTTTATGTTCCTTTAAGTATCGCGTAGTCCCCATAAACTTGTATAAGTGCACAATACCAGTGTGTAGCTTGTTTATACTAGGTATACTTGGTTTATGGCAATTTAATGCGTTTTTGAATATGTTTATTGGTTAGTAGCTAAGTTTGTTTGGCTCAATATTGGACAAATGAAACAGGTATGGTGTTCACAGGTGTTTCATTTGTACAATCATAGTATTTCTCAAGATGCAGGTTTGGACCTAAAAACAAACTTCTTTTTAAAAGAGTTACTAACAAACAAACTGATATTTAAAAAAATCAACCGACTTCCAAAAAAGAAAATACACTAAAAATTTAAAAATAACTTTAATTTCGGAAGTCGGTGTTTGTATTTTATTTCTTCGTTATTTGACACCGACTTCCGAAATTAAAGTTATTTTTAAATTTTTAGTGTATTTTCTTTTTTGGAAGTCAGTTGTTTTTTTTTTTTGTAAAAAATGTTTTATTCTTCAGTTTTTAGTTCTTATACCCCAGAACTAAAAAAAATGTGAGCCGTCACGGGACGCCTGGCAGATGTGAAACATCGACATTATTTTGTAAAAGTAATATGCAGAAAAGAACATGTGATAGGAACTAAATATGTCATAATGATAAAATAAAATATTACGATTTTTTTCCAGATAACGATGATTCTTTATTGAATAAACATTTATTTTCATTGAATACAAAAATTTACGAATTTATTTCAAATCGGGACTACTTAATTCGTTTAATCAGTGACTTCGGTAATAGTTATATTCGATGTTGCCTAATCTTACTATTTGATGGTGTAATAACAAAACAAAAAAACATCGTATAGCGTGGCGACGCGTCGCCACGGCATGCGTCGCCACGCCAGAAATCGGTTTTACGTGCGGCTATAGATGTTTCACATCAAAATCCCAATAACATAGAACGTGGAATTTAAACATACTCGTAATTTGAGAAAACCAAAACGTCATCTATGTATACGTATTTTTCGTTTTTGTTTAGTTTTTCATAAAGCGCAGAAGCAATTTCGTAATTTATATGTGACCACCTTGGGAGTATTATATCCTTTCGGATAACAAAAGAATTTCGAAAATCGGTCCACAACTGACAGAGAAATCGGTGGACATACATAAAAAAAACATGCAGTCGAACATAGTACCTCCTCCTTTTTCGAAGTCGTTTAAATAGTTATTAACAAACAAACTGATCTTTAAAATAATTACTAATACCATCTTATTCTTAAACTTAGATAGGTGTGTTTTTTGATACTAAAATAAATGATATGACATGTGATTGAACTGGACATGACAAGAACCGTAAACCCGGTTTTCTATATACTTACTCGCCATTTTGTGGTTAGTATTTGGCAAAGACGAAATTATTAATCAGTCTAAAATCGAAATAAAATAAAATTACCAATGGAAGTAATAATTTCATTATTGATGCCGTATACTCGTAGTGCCACAGCTCTGCTCACATGACGTACAACAATAAGTTCTCAAATTCAATACATTTAAAACCGCACCACTCCTTTTGCTGCTTACAAGGTAAGGTAAGGGGTAAGGTATCTTTCATTGTTAAAAATACCCTCCTTCTAGGGCAAAAACTGGTTTCGATTCAAACAGATCCTTAATTTCGCGCCTTCCATTCATGTCGTGGTGGCCTGTTCGTTATCTGATCTGCAACTTACGCCAAAGGGTGCGAGTTCAAATCCCAGCGAGCACCAATGTGACTTTTCTAAGTTACATGTGCTTTTCTACGCGGCTATGCGCTAGACACCACTGACTAACGGTGAAGGGAAACATCGTGAGGAAACCTGGACTTCGGTCTGAAATCACCAACCCGCACTGAGCAAGCGTGGTGATAACGCTCATTACTTCTCTGTGTGAGAAGTGGACTTAACCCAGTTAATGATACCAAAGACCCCTTTTTACCTAACTGTCCCAGAAGGAGGGTATTGTTTTTCAAGTGTTTGTATGTCTATTTCTTTGGCATGCCTGCATTCTAAATGGGTGGATGGATAACAACAATTTAGGTGTCATTAGATTGAACTTGGGCTAAAAAAAAATTAAAAAAAGAAAAACTTTTTTACAAAAAAATAGAACCGACTTCCGAAAAAAGTGTAAAAAAAATTCGGAAGTCGGTGTTTCTGGTTTTGTGTCTTCGTTTTTTGACACATATGTTCGGGAATAACTCCATCATATATTGACGGATTTGCAAAATTATTTTTTTGTTCGATTTTGCTTTTACGAAATGGTCGCATTTAAATTTCATATAGATCTGATGATGGGTTTCGAAGACAGACAACAGAACTCTTCAAAAAATGACAGCAAATCAACCGCGATCACAGTCTAATGGGAAACCACAACTAAAGAGTCAAATAACGACGACACAAACCCAAGAACACCGACTGCCGAAATTGAAGTTATTTTGCACTTTTTTTGAAAGTCGTTTCTATTTTTTTATCACTTTTTAGTTGTGATCCCCATTAAATTGTGTTGATTTGCTGTAAATATTTGAAGAGTTCCGTTGTCTGTCTCCGAAACTCATCATCAGATCTATATGAAATTTTAATGGGACCATTTCGGAATAAACCCCTTTCGAACAAAAAAAGAATTTGGCAATTCCGTCAATATATGACGGAGTTATGCCCGAACATACATAAAAAAAATATACAAACATCCGAATTGATAACCTCCTTCTTTTTGAAGTCGTTTAAAAAAAATAGTGGCCGCCATTAGATACTCGTAACTACGGACTTTTTTTTGTGATGTTATGGTCATGTGGGATATCAAAATTTTAAAAGGCTTGAGGAGGCGATTTTAAAAATATAGGTATAATTTATAAGAAGGAAACAAAAAAAAACAACTAAGTATTTATAAGTTCCAGACAAGTTACTTTTCAAGAAGTCTAGTTAAGTTAAGTTGGTGGCATTAAATAAGCGATTAAACTAAATTAATTCTAGCATCTGCATCAGACTGCTTGTTTTGTTTGTTGGTTTAAGTTTGAGGATATTTTACTGTTTTTTTAGTGGGTTGTGGAAGTCAAATAGGCAATCGCTCCGTATAAAATATTGATACTCAGCTGCATCCGGGTTAAACTGTAAGCCGACTGTAACATTGGTGTTGATTCTGTTGTGCACAAACTAAAATTAATTTAGGCTATTGCTATCTTTTTCTCTCTAATGAAACAAGAAAGAGACGGACGTAAATTAGAGCTGTCAAATTTAGTTTGAACTAATATTTCCATACAAATTAAGGGTACACGTAAAAACATGTCGTCTAAAAACACGGCGAAGCGCAAGGCGTAAAGTTATTGAATAAGAGAATCCGCACCATTCTCAGGAATCAATTAGGCAAATTTATTGATAGATGTGTGCTTAGTTTAAGAGGCGCGCCATGAGGATCATCGGCAAACGGCAATTATAAGCTCGTCGAGTCAAAGCTCCAAAGTCTTGAGCATCGACGACGAGTTGCTAGCCTGTTGGTTTTCTATCGGTTGCATTTTGGGGAGTGTGCGTCGGAATTGCATAGTCTAATTCCGCGAAGTCCGTTCCATCATCGGACAACTCGACGTACGGCGATGCGCCACCGGTACATGATGAACATTCCACCCACACGCACTAAACGTTTCGGGAACACATTCATTGTGCGTACAGCTAAAGAGTGGAATTCCCTGCCGGAGTCTGTTTCCTGAGAAGTACAACCTGGGAGTCTGTGAATAGGTTACTTCTAGGCAAGCGTGCTCCATCTTCGACCACATCATCGCTTACCATCAAGTGAGATTGCGGTCAAATGCGAGCCTATCATTGCTAAATTAAAAAAGAAATAGGTTGTATCGTCCTACATATTTGTAACCGACTTCCAAAAAAAATACACAAAAAGTCGGTGTCAAAAACGACGAAACAAAACCAGAAACTCCGATTTCCGAAATTAAAGTTATAATTAATTTTTTTTTTTTTTTAATAATTTAAATAATTTTTTCGGAACCCGGTTCAATTTTTCTAAAAAAAAAAAAATATTCTAGCAATAAAGCATCGCAATTTCTTTACTGAAAACTCATATTTTTAAATGTAACCATTTATATCTAACAAGATATTAAACCCGGCTTCCGTACAACGGGCATCGTCTGAAAGTTTTCATTGCTAATCACCGCGCCTACCCGCGCAGATTCGGGTCACGTACACGTTACGTGGCGCCATCTAGACGACCCTATAGTGAGTTTACACGAAAATAATATGTTTTCGGGATATTTTGGAGTTTTTTAGATGAATTTTGTTTTTTTTTTTTTTGGGAAAATTAGGATGGGATTTAAGTGTTTTTTGTTTTAAATAAGGATTGGTGATGCAGCCAATATCAGCGTGATTGTATTATAATGTTCACAATTGTTTGATAAATATACCTATAAAATACCTAATCATGGCCATGCTTAGAATAGGCAACCGAAATATGTTTTATTGACCCATTCCTAGAAAGATCTCAATGGAAGTCACCCCGCATGTGAATAGATGAAGTACCTACCTACAACTCAACAAGCAATGCTGTAACTGTAACCTAAGATGATTTAATTAACATTGGACCTGCAGCCTTTTTCCAGACGCGTAAACACTATTAGACGGCACGGTTAGCGCAGTGGTTGAACGATTCGCTGCTGCGCTGCGTGTCGGGATTTCGATTCCCGCCCGGAACAAATATTGGGACCCCCACCTATGAATTTGGCTTATCGAATAATGACCGTCATAGGCAACTGCCAATAGTAAAAAAACCTTAATACTTATAGTTTTATAAAAAAAATACCTTAAAAGTGACTCTTTTTTTTTGTTAGCAGAAATTACCACTATTTTTGTTTTAACTTAGCCAAAACTTATTTTTGTTGCTTAATCTAAGTGGCATACGTTATCTTAGTTTTAAAACATTATTGCATAAAAGTTTTAAAACATTATAGTGTTCATAGTTGTTAAATAAATTAAGAAAATGTTAGTATGAAAAATGCAACTTCTTTAAAATTCTCCATGCTGCAAAACGCTGATTTCATAGGTGGGAACCTAATAATTGTATGGTTAACAATAGTTGTTCCGGGTCTGGGTGTCTTCTGTTTGTGAACGCACCCACGATACAGGAGTAATTCCTAGAGTGGGACAACGTTAAAAAAATCTAGGTGTCAAAACAATATTACTCCGGACCGGGACTCAAGCCCGACCTCCGCACAGCATCCGATTGCCAACATCACCAACCTCTCCATCACACCATACCAACATTAATATTCCTCTACATCACGATATTAAGATCAGCCACCGCGAACATTTCCCTTCTTCCGTTCAATATGTACAGCGTACAGTGATCAACACAAGTTCTGCCGAATGCCGGTCACGTGCGGACTACGTGCGCGGCTCGCGTTGAATTACCGACTGTACTATAGCTATACGTAGACGGAGCGAGGTTTAGGAGAAACGCTGATATTATTTTGGCAGTAGATTGGGATGATATTAAGTGGGTAATGAATTTATGGATAGTCTTTATGTTATCTTTAGGAATACTGTAACCCAATTGGGTTACAGTATTCACCACACTTTCTTTGAAAATAATAAGATTTTTAAGGAAATTTATCATCTACTGACAATACATTGAAAAATTCGTCTGCTCGACAACATGCCTTTTCTTTTTGGGTGTGGGGAATCATCCAATGACTTCTCCCGCTTCTGGGTGGAGCGGGAGGGCGTGTCAGACTCTTATTGACTGAAACCCACCCCTGTTCCTTCCTTGCCTGAGTGGCCAGGGGAGCGGTAACTCTGTTACGAATTTATCCGCTACCCCTTGGCATGCAGGCACCGGCCATGATGGGCACCGTCAGGGTGGTGACAAAGATCTCTTTGATGCGCGCGTGAAACACTACGCGCCGTCCGCAGGCCCGGGTCTACGGTGGCCGGAGATCGTCTCGCGACGTCCTACACCCAGGGCGTGAAGGCCAATCCGTTGAGCCTCCCTAACCCGTTCCGCCTCCTCCTTCGCGAGCATTACTGCTTCGCAGAAGGAGAAGACTGCTTCCCATTCCCTCTCGTTCCGTACCATGGCCTGAACCAGGGCCGGGCACGAGAGGTCGCTGCTGCCTATCGCATCCACGAGGACACGGCGGTCCATCGTATGCTCCACCGTGTCCTCTGGGCGATCCGCGCAGTGGTGACACCCGGGCGGTTCGTCCCGCGTTATCCGACACTCGACAACATGCCTAACTAACGCATTACATAAACATAGTCAGCTCACTGCTGGGACTCGGGCCAGGGCCTGATTAGGTTAAGGGTATGGGCCGTAATCCAACACACGGTCTCAATGCGGGTTGGTGGATGTCACATGTCTTCGGATTTTTGGTTCTAGGACATGCCGATTTCCTCACGATGTGTTCCTTCACCATTTCAAGAGCAGTGGTGATGATATAAATTATTACATATAATTATACAAAGTAAAGCCTAGAGTACCATTAAATATCGTTGAATTGACAAAATTATTGGAATATGGTATTGTGAGTTGATATGGTATGCATTCAGGTACCTGGCTGGGGTTTTTAGGGTTCCGTACCCGAAAGGTCCAAACGGAGCCCTATTGCTCTCACGCACGTGTACGTCTGTCTGTCCGTCGTCTGTCACAAAATTTTGTTTCGAAGAATTTTTTGACTTCCCACTGACTTCTATACTTGAAATTTTTGTGATAATGTTTATTATTACGTATATTTTACTAACAAATATCAATATATTGATAAATCAGATTTTTTCTTACATAATTTCCTCATTTGATACGGAACCCTAAGTGTGCGAAGTCCGATATACAATTGGCTGGTTTTTTTTTTACTTCTAAAGTAAGGCCAACTAGCAGCGATACGAAAGGTCATTAACCTAAAGAACAACTGTGGCGTTGACAATCTAATATTTATCTCTTTCCATCTTGTGCCTTTGTCGTAATGTCTCGTTCTCCCGGCAAAAACATGACAACGTTAAGACGGGTTCGCCAACATTCGGGCGGCCATTTTATCGCCCATTTTCGCATGGGTTTTGTTTACATTTGGTATCGCTTCTCGTTGGCCGTACTTTAGTCGACTGATAGTTGAACAATGAGAAAAGCGAATGATACATGACGTGGATAATATATCTATTGATAAGCCTAGTAATAATAAGGTGGTAGAGTCTGTCCTGGCTGCGACACCTCTGTGGGCTATTAATGAACCTTAATACCCACAACTGCTTGCTCGCTCTAACAAACATCCCTCTTCAGACTAACACACTCCTCACTTTTAAACATTACCTATCTGATAATAATAAAATTTTAATTTTTGACATCACAATGAGTACTTAACTGTAAATACTAACTTATCATTGAAAAAATCTGTATCAACTCATTTAAAGTACAATGTTCTTCAAGATACTGTCTAATATCCTAGTTTGAGGAACAGGGATCTAATTATGTGAAATAACCACTGTCATTTTTTTTATTTAAACACTCATGTTAACTATAGGCTTATCTTTTTGCAAAACTAAATGAGCACTTTTTTACTTACTACATTACAACTTAAAAAAAAAATATTGTTAAAAAAAAAATCTAATTTCCAACCGAGATCCAGCCAGCCCAATTTCCATCAACCATGATAAAACATACCCAAGCCAAACATCACCAATTCCTCCACTATTCCTTAGACACAGCTACCCCAAAAATTCATAACTACCCACATTAAAACTTATATTAAGTCATAATTATCACGAAGAACTTCACTAAATCATGATCACGTCAAGGGGAAACTCATGGCATTCTTGTTGGACCATAAAAATATCTTCACGATTCAATGAGGGATTTAACCCTGCACTATATGTATAGCGCTAGGGGTTTATGGTAATTTTCGTATATTAAGAATGGTCTGTGCGTATTAAATAGGTGGCATTTTCAGACAGGGTTCGTTGAACCTTTTTAGTAGGAGATTAAAAGAAAACTATTGAAAAATGTTTTAATTGTTTCGTAACAAGGGATATTCCCTTCGAGGTTTTGTGGTTATTAGTAAAGTTATGGTTGGTAGAATAATGTTTTAAGGAGGAGCTCGTGGCTAAAGTAAACGCTTGCCGGGGTTGGTCCATGGATGGGTGACCATCTTTGCATACCGAGACTCCTCTGTGCCTCGGAAAGCACGTTAAGCCGCTGCTGGTCCCGGCAGTCAGTTGTGGATCTTTGACAGTCGTTACGGGTCGTCAGGAACTCGAAAGTCTGACATCCAGTCTTACCAGGGGGTATCGTATCACCCTGGTTACTGGGTTGTGGAGGTCAGATAGGCAGTCGCTCCATGTAAAATACTGATATTCAGCTGCATCCGGTTAGACCGGAAGCCGACTCCAGGATAGTTGGGAAAAGGCTAGGCAGATTTGGTTGGTTGAATAATGTAATAATCGCTTCGATCTCTGTGTTTTCAGGTCAAGTCAAGGCAATTAATCTTTTATTTTTTTTATTAAAAAACTTTGCCCCACCTTAGGAATTACTCCTGTATTGTGGGTGTGTTCACAAACATATAAATTCACATACACAAGACACCCAGACCCGGAACAACTATCTGTAGTTCATACAGATATTTTTTCCGTGCGGGAATCGAACCCACAACATGCAGCGCAGCAACCAATCGCTCAACCACTGCGCCAATCGAGCCATTAATAAATTGACTACAAACTTATATAACCAGCAGCTGTATTCGCTAACTCAGTTGACATCAATTTGATAGGCACTATGCTGTACCTACTTTGCTCGGTGGACATCGATTTTAATAGGCACTACGGTTTTCATATAAGTCAAAGAAGCAATGTACGGCAAAGTGGCTATCAAATTGATGTCAACTGAGTTAGCGAATATGCCTACAGAACATTTATTTAAATTAAAACTGTCATTCTTTGACAGTTGTATGATATTATTTTTATTATTCTCTATATTTAGAGCCATTTTAGAGCCATAAAGTATAGCCATAGAGTTTAATCGATGGAATGACGAAGTGTCACACAGCACACTACGTTCGACCTATCAGTGAAACAAATTAATACACTTCAAGTGTGTCAATTTGTTTCACTAATAGGTCTCTATGAAGAGTCGTTAATACACGATCGCTTTTTTTGGCGGGATGTTTTCAGTGCGAGTGAAGTTCAGTGGCTGTTTTAATTATTCGCAAATTGATTCATAATGGAAATTGTGACCTCGATAAAAATGAAGCTGAGAATTTTGTCGTAGTACTGACTACCTCAGCAAAGCTTACCGAGAAAGCTGACTCGACACATTTGCTGCCAAATACTGCAAAAACAGAAAATGTGCTACATCAGCGTTCTCATACAAAACAAAGTGACATTACCTATTCTGTATCCAAAAACTAAATACTTTCTGAAATTAACAGTTTGACACGGGCTAAATGTACAAACCGTGCGAAACAAAAATTAAAAAAGTGTGTATGTACTTATGTATGCACGTAAGAAGTTATACTTCGTTGGCTCAACAAGATAAAAAACCAAACTGTCACAAAGCTTACAAAAGGAAAACAATAATTCTTCATGAACCACAGACTATTGCTAACTTCAGGTCGGTTCTAGCTAACTTCAGGGCGTCGGTTTTTGGTGACGGTGTGTTACCCTCATCATTTTTCCCTAACGCGCCAAAAGAAGTATAACTTCAAAAAAACCTACCAATCACTTTTCCGATTGGTATTGGTGTCTTTACGAACAAATAATTCTTTAAAAACAGGTGTGTCTTGTTAGTACTTACTTAATTGTATCTTATGAATAAGTTCATTAGTAAATTTTAAACAATGAAACAATCATAGTGTAGCTCTAACTAAACAATGTTTGTACTAATTTTCAGCATACATTGTTAAATTATATGGTTTAAGTACACGGGGATGTAGCTCAGTGGTAGAGCGTTCGCTTTGCATGTGAAAGGCCCCGGGTTCAATCCCCGGCATCTCCAAATTTATTTATTGCACTAACATTAAAGTAATTAGCTTGAAATTAAAAAAAAGTCTGTAACAAAATTCAGTTAAGATTGTCTCTTAAGAACGGTTGCGCACTACGTCCGATACGTCTTATCCGTCAAAATACAGATCTATAGAAAACTCGAACCGAACTCGGATCGGTAGTACAAATTGTTCTACGACCACACTGGACCGAAATTTTCACGGATAAGTATCGGATAAGTATCGGACGTAGTGCGCAACCGCTCTAATCCTCCTAAAGGCAAAAGAGGATTTTTAGGGTATCCTATGCTGTCTGTGTTTCGTGATAGCTACAACCAGGGGGTGTTAAGTCAAGAGTGAATAGGTTACTTCTAGGCATGCTCCATCTTCGACCACATCATCGCTTACCATCAGGTGAGATAGTCGTCAAGCGGGAGCCTAACCATGATAAAAAATAAAAAAGCAGTCACCCCATGTAAAATGCTCATCTGCATCTGGTTAGAATGGAAGCTGACGTAACTGCCAACGACCTTGAGTGGTTAGCTTGCATGTTCTGTGCTGAGCTCACTTTATTATACATAGAACAAGAAGTATTATACTAAAACACGTATACTAAAATATAAATAATTAAATTATCTTTAAAATGGTGAAGTTTTCATAAAAATATGCTTTACAGTTTTATCGTGATTCTCAATTTTTTATCCGCGTTAGACATAACTTTACAAATTAATTACACTATGTTATAAAAACATAATTTTAAATATTTACTTATCAAATTACGAAAAAAGTTGTCTAGAGTAACATATATTGTATTCAAATAAATAACACTAGCCGTTTAGACGTGATCTTCAAGTAAATATCATTAAAAGTAGTATAATTGCACCTTAAGTAATCCACTGGTGACCGCGTGGGATCCATTTCTTCTAGCCCGTTTTGTCCCACTCCTAGGCAAACCCCTTCCAATCCATCCACACCATCCAACCACCATCCATTCATCCATTTCTTCTTCTATTTTTTTTAGCGAGGCCACGCTTTTTCCTGGAATTCCTTATGATTTTCAAAAAACTCACGGCGCTTTGCAGAAAGATGACACAGACATATTGATGGCACCTGACTTTAGTAACATTATGTAACGACTGTACGCACTTACATTTCTACCTTCCCCTCTGGAAGATACAGGAGTGATGTTTTGATTAATTAGGGTTCTCTGAAAGGACGTACACTAGATGGCAAGCACTGAGGCGTCAATTTTTTTTTGTTTATATCACGTTTATCATCACGTAACTTTTTCCGCTCTGGGTGGAGCGGGAGGGCGTGTCAAACTCTTACTGACCCACCTGTGTTCCTTCAGGTGCCTGTGTCAGGGTGGCGGTGACTCTTTCATACACTCCCGCGACCCTAGGCACCTTTTTTTATTTTATTTTTTCAGAACCCGATAACATCAAAAACTGACAAAATTAAGTTGACGTCCACTTCACTGTGTATGTTTCGATTTCAAAGTAAAAGAACTGTCACCTGCAACGCCAACTGTAGTTTGTGTGTGTTTTTTCTCAAAACCTTCATTGTATCCTACGTAGGTAAGTAATGTTAAAGTAATTGAAAGAAATGGCAATATTTCTGACATTTGTCACACGGGGATGTAGCTCAGTGGTAGAGCGTTCGCTTTGCATGTGAAAGGCCCCGGGTTCGATCCCCGGCATCTCCAATTTTACTTTTTTTTGTACAACAAAATAATATAACTTTTGTTGTAATCAAACAACCAACTTGACCTGACCTACTTAGGAACTAAATAATAATAATAATATAGCTTTATTCATTTTATACAACATGCTACAAAATAATTTATAAAATAATAATAACATTAACTAATATTAAAATACAAAAAATTTGTATTGAATTACGTGCAATATCTATATTTTCATTGTTGTATAGACCCCGTTCGGGTAAAAGCCTCCTCCAAAGAGCCACTTTTTTCTGTCTCTCGCTATATTGTGCCAAAGTTCCCCTGCAACTGCTACTATGTCGTCTTGCCAACGGGTATTTGGTCTGCCTCTTGCTCGAGTGCCTTGTGGCCCTTTCCATTTTGTTGTTCTAATTGTCCATCTGTCGTCAGAGTATCTAGCAAGGTGGCCAGCCCACTTCCATTTCATAGTCATGGCAAAGTGTAGAGCATCAGTTATCTTAGTTTTGTTTCGTATTTCTGTATTACTCTCTTTGTCTCTCAGTTTGATGCCTAGACAACTCCTTTCCATTGCTCTCTGTGCAGTCTGTATTTTTGTTCTTGTCTTTTGGTTGAATTTCCATGTTTGGCATCCATAAGTGAGGCATGGTAGAATGGTATATTATTTAGTATCCATGATTATTTTCTTTAATCTCATTGGTTGTTTGGATTTGAGTATATCTTTATGGGCCCAAAACATCTTCCAAGTTATTGCAATTCTTCTTTCTAATTCTTCCATCTGTCTCTCCGGTCTGAATGAGATCTGTTTTCCTAAGTTAACTTAGGAACTACTATAAAAATATTTATTTGACACTTAAAAATACATGTAACAAGCCAGTCAGAATAAAATAGCACACGAACGTATTACATATATTATATACAAATCTGATCCTAACCCCCAAATTAGGCCATTTTTTATTTGGGGGTGGGAAATCATCCAATGACTTCTCCCGCTCTAGGGTGGAACGGAAGGGCGTGTCAGACTCTTACTGACTAAAACCCACCCCTGTTCCTCCCTGCCCTGAATGCCCAGGGGCGAGGTAACTCTTTCGAATTTATCCTCAACCCCCGGGCAGGCATCGGCCATGACGGGCCCCGTCCTGTTTGCTGACAACTCTTTGAGGCACGCGTGCAACACTACGCGCCCTGGACCTGTATTTTAGGGGTCAGCCATAAGTTCTATTTTCAATAGAATAGAATTACTCTATTATGTACACCATTTATTGTTGTATTTACTTATTTCTTCTAATGACGGCTGATGGCTGATTGCAAAGCCGGTATCTGACGCGATTATGCGTCAATTGCGTCGAACGTCGCGTTGACTGATGAGCAATGTTTTCGCGTTATTTAATTTTATTTTTGTGGATAGAGTAGAAAATTATAATTTGTAACCAGCATGGCACATATATATTATTTAATATTTTCTTATTACTTTACACTATTTATTTACGTATTTTAATTACAATATTACCTAATACATAAACATTGATATTTAATTCAGTTATTATTTTATTTACCCTCGTCCGTGCGTCACTGCGGGGTGCCAACTGAAAACCAGCGCTGGGTGTCCAACGCCCAGCAAATGCTGAGATGGTAACCCTTTCGGTATGGGCACGCTCAGCACAATTTTATTGTATCTTTGTGTACCTACTGTTATTTTCTTTACCTTTTGTTTGTTGCTGTTGTGTTGTGTCTGTGTCGAATAAATGTTTATTCTATTCTATTCTATTCTATTCTATTCTATTCTATTCTATTCTATTCTATTCTATTCTATTTATATTAAGTACAGAACATATCAATCAACATTTCAACAGTCGACACGGACCACCACGGTCGAGTCGGTCGAGTCGAGTGTTTTCGACAGCCCGACAGGTGACATTAAATGTATCTTTTTTTTTTGTGGGTACGAAATCATCAAATTACTTCTCTCGTTCTGTGTGGAGCGGGCGCGTGTCAAACTCTTACTGACTAAAATCCACCCGTGTCCCTTCTATTGCCCTTTGCCTACCAGGGTCTCGGTAACTCTTCAACAGTCCCGCGACGCTGGGCGACATTCAACCGTAAGAAACATGAAAGGAAGATGTTCATTTGTAAAATCTACCCACGAAACAGTGACCTTTCCATCATAGAACACTAAGCACGTTTTCTATGTACTATGAAGAACACGAAAAACAAAACACCCTGTTCCACGATTAACTTTAAAACAAATCTTGTAAGGAAATAAAAAGCTAATCAAATGCCATAAACAGTTTGACAGTAAAACAAAGATGGCGTCCATTTGCGGATAGATTGACAATGTCGGTGCGTGGCCGTAAAGTGTAGAATTAGTGCCGGAGCACCCCGAATTAGCTGTAAAAACTTTTTTACCATCGACACTAAGGGTCTTAGGTAGTGATGGGGGAGAGTCAATGTCGATACTCACCTGAGGCACATAGCTACGTTGCCTGAAATACATAGCCCGTTGGGCCCGTATTATAAAACCTCACTCATAATTCGAGCATTTTTACAAACTAATTTCAAGCAAACAAATGTGAGACATTTTCTCTCACATCTCGAGTCTTGATGGAGGTTATGTTATACGAGTCATAGATATTTAGGTTAATTGAAAGGCATATTAACTATGTTCTTGGATTGATATTGGCGTTCAAACCAATGGATGGCAAATAAGGTTGTAAACGTACCTTTATGCGTTTCTGTAATTTCAAAGTTTCACTTTTCAGAAAATACAATTCTTACGCAACAGTTTATCGAGATCGACATTGAGCATAGCACATCCCTATGAAGCAATAACTCTTGGCCGCACCTAATTTGCATTTCTTTATTGGATCGCGGCGGAATTGAGAAAAATTCTCTCGCGCTCTGTTTTAATTACAATTTGTATATTATTTACATTTAATTTGCTGCCGGGCCTCAGCAATTGCCAATTTAGAAAATTCTTTAAAAATGTTAGGTAGGCTCGTCTTTATTTTGTACTCTACCTACCTACTCTCGTTTTTTGGAAGACCCAGCTTCTAGATAATATCGCAGAATTTATGTGACGAATTGTCTAT
Source organism: Polia nebulosa (assembly GCA_951329385.1). Classification (NCBI taxonomy): domain Eukaryota; kingdom Metazoa; phylum Arthropoda; class Insecta; order Lepidoptera; family Noctuidae; genus Polia; species Polia nebulosa. The sequence continues at coordinate 7,838,938 of OX589609.1, forward strand.
CTTACCTCCCACTAACTAAAATAGTGCCATTAAACAACTCATGCCCACCATTAATTCCCAACAATTAACATCTGCAAGCTGAAACCATTTCCTTTCCACCATATTTACAGCACATTGGCTGGCAATCCCGTGATTAGTCGATAGATCAGCTGCACCGTGCTATACATCCCACTAACTGCGCCATGCTTCGTGGAGTCACATTAAGGTGAATGTTTTATACCAACGCCGCCGCTGGATATAAAGTCTAGCTGCGACGATCCATCGCTGTCAATCCGGTGAGAGATTGAGGCCATTTTGAGGAAAAATCCCTTTTTTTAAGTTACCTGTTTTTTTAGTTCGCCTGGAGTTTTTTCTTTACTAGACTAGTCACCTACAACAAATCAATGTTTTAGTTATTTTTAGTACCTTCTTTTTTATTGGTTTCGCACTTTACCGAGTGTCAACTTTAGAAAGTATTTAGTTTTTAGATAGAAGTACAGTCACTTTGCTTTCCATTAGAATCCGGATGTAACACATTCTAATGTTTTTTGCAGTATTTTGCAGAAAATGTGACGAGCCAGCCTTCTGGGCAAGCTTCGCTGAGGTAGTCAATTCAATAGGTACCCACTACAATAAAATTCTCAGCTCCATTTAACCGAGATCCCGCCTATTTCAATGATTCCACGTATTGTCCAGTTGTGTAGATACTTGAGACACCAAACTAGGTACTTAGGTATACTACTTACACCAATTTTACATCGCAATATCCACTATTAAAAAAGCCAGTCGATAAAATCCCGCCAAAAACACCGTCTTAGTAGGTACATATAATGTGATTGTTATGAGTGAGTCTGTCAAATTAAAACTTATTGGTTTTATTTCAGTGAGATGAACTGTTCAGTCTGAGACCGCAAGATAGGGTTGTTTATTAGCCTGGGGTCGCGGATAAATTCGTAACAGAGTTACCGCGGCCCTTGGCACAGCCACTAAAGGTACAAGGGTGGATTTTAGTCAGTAAGAGTCTGACACGTCCTTCACCCAGAGCGGGAGAAGTCATTGGACGATTGCCCAGCGGCCACGGCAAGTGTTGTTTATTATGAGAGTCCATTTATAAAACCATGTGAGTTTGGAGTCTCTCTAGGTCTACCTACTGATTGGAGCTAGAACTAAACGTTCTAAGAATAACTTAATGCAACACCTATTTTTTCCACTCTGTAAATCAAACCCTACTCAATTCGCATCCTTACTTTTTCAAAGGCTTTATGAAAACCTTCTCGACAATTGCAACAAATACATTCATGGAACGGAATACATATACGTCGAACTAAAATCCCAGCCACTGTAACATTTTTCAAAGCAACAATATTTATGGGCATCCAATTGAATTTCACACTTGATTTGATTTCGGTGCCGCTTGAAAAATCCTTTACGGTTACCAACTGAACGAACGCATCTGTCAAATAATGGCGGGAAAACAGACCACGGTATTGCTAGCCTAAACGAAGGGTCGCCATGTGTCAAATAGAAAATAGTTATTTATGGCCACCATTCACAAATTGCGTTTCGAGGCCGAATTGATATATTGGAATGTTTTATATGTAAATGTAGTTCTAAGACGAATGGCTTGGCCCAGAAACGGATATCGCATGATTTAAACTGTTACTATAATGCAGGTTTAAATTGTTTTTCTTATCATTGCGAAGTGGACGTTAATGCACGCGGCATTGTGATTATTGGCTCAACGAATTTATCAAGGAGCTTAGTGTGGATGCGATAAATAAACTAGAATTTGTTACCTATGGAGAATGTTAAACAGTCCTAGTAGATATCAAATAGTTGTATCTAAGATTATCAATATCACTGTCGGTTATTAACACCGGTAGAGTCTACAATTAAAAGAATTCTACAGTTCATTCATTCCCTCATCATGATCGACAGACGTCCACTCCTGGACATAGACCTCCCCCAAGTGTGGCCACAATGACCGGTTCTGACTTCTGTGTGTCTCGCCTTCATCGGTTACCCGCGACGCTCATTAGGTCATCGGTCCAGCTTATTGGAGGCCTTCCAACGCTGCGTCTTTCGGTACGCGGTCGCCAAAACTTTTCGGCCCCATCGGCCCTCTGTTTGAATAATATGCCCACTCCCACTTCAGTTTGGCGATTCGTCGAGCTATATCGGTAACCTTTGTACTCTTGCGGATATCATCATTCGTGATTCGATCACGCAAGGAAACTTCGAGCATACCTAGCCCTCTTCATTGCCCTTTGGGTGACTTTAAGCCTTCTGACGAGGCCCATATTGTGTTGTGTCTATCCCCTAAACATTATGGAATTCCAAAACCTCAAACCTAAAGTAGGTACCTACGGCAACTTCCGTTCTACATTATCTACAACTTCCCTAAGAAATCGTAACTGCCTCGCCTCTGAATAAAACCTATCTTCCTTACAATCATTTCCTTGCTCCAAATTCAAATCTAAGAATAACAATAAAAAAACTGACAAAGTGCGTGTCGGATTTCGGACATTAAGGGTTCCGTACCAAATATTGGTATTTGTTAGTAAAGTATACGTACCTAATAACAAACATTATCACCAAATTTCAAGTTCATAGGGACAATGCGAAGTTAAAAAATTCTTTGTAACAAATTTTGTGACAGTGACGGACGGACAGACAGACAGACGGACACGTGAGTGACAACAATAGAGCTCCGTTTGGACCCTTCGGGTATAGGACCCTAAAAATAATAGAACAACATTTAATTTAGTATAGAGCCGCTCACGTTTGCGGCCGATAGTTTAGTTTCTGTAAATCATAATGTCAAGCGAGGTCAAGCTCGTGGGGCACACGAGCCAATCCGTTATTCACGATAAATGACAGGATGAATTTATGTATCAATACGAACCTAGATTAGTTGTTCAAATATCCTCGTCGGAGGTCCTGTGAAGTTGTAGGAATGTTAGTAGTGTTTTGTTTGGTTTCTACGCAATAATTTTCCAGTGGTACAAACTTGCTTGTTCTAGTATGGATAGGTTACAAATATGAGTCACTAGCTGACCCGACAGACGTTGTCCCGACGCGCGAAGTTGTATTTGTTAAGTTTTCTGAAATTTTCCAATTTTCCTTCTCGTGACAGTAACAAATACAAAAAAAAAAGAATTAGAGAAATCGGTCCAACCGTTCACGCGTGATGCCGTGAAGAAGGGAAATAGGGATTCATTTTTATAAGATAAGGTTGGTTTTCAAATAAATTAACCAAAGGCTAAGTAGAAACCCGGGCCAAAGAATTCGAAACAAGGTAAGGAGAACTTATAACTTAATTAGAAAATTTTCGTCAAGAAGGCAATAGTCTATTGCCAATCCCCGTACCCTTTTGGAAAAAAAACCTAATTACAATTTGACTCTGACAGCACGAGTGGCGCAGTACGCCAATCGGTAACCGATTGGCTGCTGTGCTGCGAATCGGAACAAATATTTTTGTTTGGGCGTCTTGTGTAGGTTTGTGAATTTACGTATTTGTGAACGCACCCACGATACAGGAGTAATTCTTAGTCTGGGGCATCGTTTTATAAATAAATTATTTGCACTTCCGTGATCAAACCCGGGACTCCATGCTCATCAGCGTTTGCAACCATTGGACCAATGCGGCACACACACAGACGGTAATTAATAACTGCTAATTAACACGAACTTATTATTAGTTAGTCTCATCGTGTTAAGTACCTCGATTTTATTCTTATTGAATTAGATAGATAAGTTTACAATGACCGTTGGACTCGCTATTTTGCATGTAGGGAGGTTGGTACCTATTTTATTTTAGCACTTAACGACGAAGTTGGAAGCGATAATTATTTTTAGTCGAAAATAATTATCACGGAGATTATGATCATAAATAAAGATTGCTAAATGTGATAATTGTAAGTTAGTAATGAATTTTTGTCCATGGTGTTAATCATTGCCAATCTAATCCTGTCTTTGCTGTTGCGTAATCGGGTTAAAAAGGGCTGCCGTTTCTCGCCTAAACGATGACAGTAGTATAGTTAGCAGACTTAAGGATACTGCTATGTTAGCTGTGTAACATAATCCCAAACACCGCGCCGCCCAATGACGATTTGAAAAAAAAAATCCAGGCATTACCAAAACAAATGTATGAAGCGTGATCAACTGATCAGTGATCCACAAAAGATTTTTTATCTAGAATGTAGCTATCACAACAAAATATGAGCGTGTGCACGTACAAACTTGGGCAGGATAACAACACGATATATTTACATAGCGTTGGATCACGTGCCGTGCCGCTTCCGCGGTGTTGGTTGTCTGGCTGCGGTAGTTTAGTCGCGGCAGTGTTACCAGGTTATTAATAAACTACGATTTTGGTAGTTTTTTTTACTCCAATATTGAACTTCATGTTTTTGAACTTGAATGGACAGAAAAAAAAATGGACATGAGAAGATTGAAGTCGTAAGTGCACCTAATATCTGCAGACTCGTGAGATTTACCTTGGATAGAAACTTTTATAAATAAGGTCCATTGTCGCTACTCGCTTACCCAGTTAAGGTACAGACCTACTTACTCAAATGGTCAATATTTAGCCAGCCACAGAGGCCACCGTGTCTCAATTCTCTATGTATGTGCCTACAAGTTCAGAAACTGCCCCAACCACTTCAACATGTCAAAATCGAAAGTTGATACATGAGTTGTGTGCATTGTGCTTGTTTCAGCTACAAGTAGGTAGGTATTGATGCTGAAAACTGATGAAATAAGCCCGGTATTAGTCTGTTACCCACGTTATCAACGACAACTTATACTACTACGTTATCATATTAGGTGTCTAAATGTAGGGAAGAACTCGTCAAATACCTACTGGCAACATTCCATACCAGTTACGCAGGCGTGTTAACTCGACGCTTGTCCGTCTGTGTAGTTAAAAACAGCTGTGCGACCTTGAGTTAACAAACAATCCAAACATCATACAATATGGACTTCAACGACAAAGTGATTCTAATTACTGGTGCAAGTTCCGGCCTCGGCGCAGCAACAGCCATCTACTTATCCAAGTTATCAGCCAAACTTGCCCTTGTTGGCCGAAAAGATCCAAATCTCAAGAGAATAGCCCTTTACTGCGAGAAAACTAAAGGTTTAAAAGCTCTCGCAATTACCGCTGACGTCACAGAAGATCTTGATGCTAAAAGAATAATTAACGAGACGATAGCTCACTATGGAAGACTGGACGTTTTAGTGAACAATGCCGGTGTTATAGGGATGGGCGGAATCAAAAACTCGTCCATGGAAACATACGACAAAGTTATGAACACAAACATGAGATCTGTGTATCAGTTGACGATGTTGGCTGCTCCACATTTGATACAAAGCAAAGGTTGTATTGTGAATATTTCTTGTATAGCCGGTACAAAGCCCAGTACAATGGCCTTAGCGTACAATATCTCGAAGGCCGCATTAGATCATTTCACTAAATGTGTTGCGTTAGAGTTAGCTCCTGATGGCGTAAGAGTGAATTCTGTAAACCCAGGATTTGTAAAAACGAATTTGTTGAAGAATATTGGACTGAGCGAAGAACAGTTGGCTATGTTTGTTGCTAATGTGGTTGGTAACATGCCTCTGAAAAAGGCAGTGGAAGGCGATGAAGTGGCAGCGTTGATAGCATTTCTGGCCAGTGATAAATCTAAAAGTATTACGGGATCAACGTATGTCATAGACGGCGGTATTACGTTAAAATAAGAATCAGAATGTCGAAACAGTACGACACTGAATTTGTATGAAATGTTAGATAATATTTATTGGATTTTATCCGGATCCTATCCGGAATATGTATAAGACTATGCGATCAATGTAATAATGATTGACTATTTATTATGTACCTTTTTTTTCTCGAATAAGTTTGTGACCTAGAATGCCTTGATATTGGAGGAAGTCAATTCTTACGTACTTGATTTTGCCCAATTGTTTGCTCGAAATTAGAAAACATTAAAATTATGTGAAAAAGAATGTTTCCACATATTCAATGTGCTCGATTTTATAAAAAAAAAAATGATTTTCTGAATGATTTATGGTTTGCTTGTTGCCATACTATATAAAAACGTTACACCTAATGCTAAGTGTTATTCGCATTGAAATCTCTGATTATAGAATGTTATTGATTTTTATTATTCTTTTGAATGTGCTACCTTACCTAGTCAATGCTTTTCCATTTGTTTTTTATCGATCGGAAATAATTATATTGTTGTTATATTTTTACTATACTGAAAACTTATTTTGTAAGTAATAAAAATAAAGGAAATTATTATACCCATGAACCCAGTTATTTTTAACCGACTTCAAAAAAGGAGGTTCTGTATTCGACCCGTATGTATATATGATCGTATTTTCGCGATTTTCTCGAAAACTACTGATGCGATTTCGATGGGGTTTTCGTTATTCAAATGCATATTTTTAAGGAAGTTTTTAGAATATAATACATTAGGATCTGATGAAGATCTTTGGAGTTAGTGGAACTCTTTAATAGCTAACAGCATGACTCGCGAATACTGTGATCGTTTGTCTATGTATTATTGTAAACACAATTGGGAATTTAAACCACAACTAAAAAGTGAAAACTAAAAAACTTTTTTTGCAAAAAATAGAAAAATAGAACCGACTTCCAAAAAAAAAAAAACAAAAAATTTGCAAAATAACTTCGGAGGAAGTTCAATTCGACTGTATTTTTTTGTGTTAACTTTTTGCCGGGTGAACAGATTTTGATGATTCTTTTTTATTTGAAAGCTGGTGCCTCTCATGTGATCCATTTCAATTTGGTGAAGATCTGATAAAGACCTTCAGAGATTCACAATGCAACTTCAATAAATTATAGCAAACCTTCCGGAATTGCTGCAATCGCATGTCTGTTTATTGTTTACACCACTTCATAACATAACATCACGTTGATACGCTCTGAAGGAACGCTGTACAGTTCATCCTGATACACTGTAATTTCACCAATTATGTTCAAATTTCATATTTTTGAGGCTATCGATTCGGGCATAACTTTACTATTTAGTAGGTACGTTGTACCCCGTATCTAATACGGGGTAGGTATAACTAAAAAGAGAACAATAAAAAAACTTTTTACAAAAAAATACAACCGACTTCGTTGAGTTTTTTATTTCCTTAGACGTCAAGCTAAGGAAACAAATACCTAGTACCAATAAATTGCTGTAGGTACCTTTATGCGGAATATCTTAATCTGCAATCGGAAACTGTTTTTGTTCGACACATGCAATATTCATCAGGACATAAACCAGTGGATACCTATGATTTTCTCGTCAATCCGATGAGTGGGTAAGATTAAGTGGCCTGACCAAAATGGCACGTGCTGGTGCCTACTTATTTGAAAGCCAGGTTCTGAGAGATTTCAGATAGAAACCCTGCCGCGACTGTGCGAAAAAACGCATTAATAAACCGCTACCAATGGTTTCTGTTTCGAGACGAGATTCCTTCTTGAATCCGCCTATTTATTACGATTGCTGGACAAAATCGAATATCGACTCGCAGAGCACTCATGATATTTTTCGACACTAAGTACAATGAGTAAATACATAACAGAATCAGTATCATTTATTTGTAAAACAAAAGTAATAATTACATAGAAAATCTTAAAAATAGCCTTCAATGATGTTCGGAAAGTCGAAAATATCTGCGTACCTACCTATCTAGCTACCAAATTCTAACAGCACGTCATTCTATTCTAGTCTAATCTCTGTCGCTACATATTATAAAACAAAGTCCTCCACCGCAACTCTTCGTCTGTCTGTTCGCGATAAACTCGACTCGGAATTTCATGCGGTTCATTTAAGGAGCGTAAGGTCAGTATAGACTAGAGCATTACAATGTAATGTAACGTTCTTAGGAATGGTACAATACAAAGAAATGCTGTTTTCTGAAGCATTTCTATGTAATGTATCGTTCTTGCGAATGTTCAACGCTGTGTTCGACGTAATGATCACGGCGAGTGAGCATTTATCTATAAGTTGATATGTCAGACCTACCGCACCCCTGGGCACTCAGGCAGGGAAGGTACAGTAAGAGTCTGACACGCCCTCCCGCTCCATCCAGAGCGGGAGATGTCATTGGATGATTTCCAACCACAAAAAAAAAAAAAAAAAGTTATACAAGTTGCGTGCTCGATAAAATGTTACACCAAAACGCTCATTGGTTTTTAAAATCAGGTTGTAACAAAACATCGAGCGTGATGTTCGAATTGTGGTTAGAGTTAATTTATAAACAGCGAATGCTTGATGCGTTACTAGTAAATGCAAATATCAAATATTTCAAATATATCAAATATTTAAAGCGAGAGATTCGATTTGCTCTACCAGATGGCAGAGCCATCATCATGCACGTTCCTTAAACAACGGCCTATAGAGAATGATTCATGAGGAAGGTTTAGTGGAGAGGTGTATAATTTATACCCGTGCGAAGCCGGAATAAGTCACTAGTTTCTTCTATCTAGAAAGTGCAAATAAAATGAGAACCATTAGGTAGTACATCAGTTGTAAAACTATCAAGGAAGACCAGTTTCTTTACACTGAAAACACCAAACATGGCTCATTGTTTTTCCTATTCAACAATGATTATCTTTATTGGTCGACCAGCCATTGCTAATTCTACAAGCTTATCGTTTATATGTGTTTTGTCATTCAATTCCCCGCGTAAGTAGACGAGGATGTCGGAATTTACGACACAAGTCATTTGTTAGTAAATGGTTATGTCATCTGCAAGTCAGATTATAACTTACCATAACATCGCCTCACTTAGGATTCCAAGGAATAATTCTTTTTTTTTTTTCATACATTTTAAACATACCTGTCACATATTTAGTAATGGTGGTGTACAAAAACTTAGCGTATTTCAAGACAAGACTACATGGTTTTTGCAAATCATAAATATGTATTTTTACGGTTGTTGCCATCCACAGTAGGTAGTAATAGATTTAATGCCATCTATCTATTGCAGAAAAACAAACCTAAATCAATGACAACCACTTATAGGGAATTCGCCAGGATTCGTTATGGGAAATCTGATTTTTCCGGATACAATCCAAGTATGGACAAAATATGAAAATAAAACTATGATTAAACAAATTACAAAGTAATAGAAAAGACATCGAGAATTATTTTGAGAGCTGGGTGGTTGTGGCCTTTAATATTATTTAAGTTATGAAAATCAGGCAACTGACTTTCTTTTTCTCTCCTTTCCCAGGTATGCTGGAGGAGATTTCTTTAGAAATAAGTATCACTTTTGTAACCTATTTTTCTGTTTCCTTCATCCTACTAATATTATAAATTTTAATGTGAATGTAAGTTTTGTTTGTTAAGATTTCACGCGAAAACTACTTTACCGATAATCATGAAACTTTGTACACATATTCTATTAAATAATATGTATATTGAAGGTATTAGATATATTAATATATTGAAGGTATTAGAAGTAACATAGGATACTTTTTATGAAAAAAAAATATATATATAATATAGAGCGGGGGAAATACTAATTCAACGCGGGCGAAACCGCTGGTAGAAGCTAGTTTTAAATAAATAAGTCATGTATTGGATGTCTATCTCCATCTGGGTAAAAGAGATTTTACTCAAAAACTCCCTGATAAAACTATACTGTCGTATAAGCAATTTGCTCAGAGAGACAGATGTGCCGAATTTTAACACCTCTAACGGCATATAACACTTACGCCACCATGAAAATGTGTTTACATTTCTACCATATCACATTGAATTGGTCACTATACTACTACTTGGCGACAATACTTCAAAGAATGTACGGTATTCGGCAACTGAAACTACACGGGGATGTAGCTCAGTGGTAGAGCGTTCGCTTTGCATGTGAAAGGCCCCGGGTTCGATCCCCGGCATCTCCAAAACAGTTTTTTACTGTTTTTAGTATAATTTAATTACCATTACAACTTGTATAAAAGCAAGTTCACTGTTGTTTCATGGATTTGTGTATTTTCTCTTTGAGCAGAAAGTTTCGTCTAAATCCACTTCACTAACATTTGATCGTATAATGATAACATTATTTATTTTCAAGTGTGCCTAATATAGCATAGTGAAGTTTTTACGGTGAATCCGTAGACCATGAGAATTGTGCAATATGATTGGAAAGTTACAGACCACCTTGATTCAAAAATAAGAAAACCAAATTAAAAAAGAAAATTTCGTCACATTCTGTTGTATTTTTCAGAGTAGTACAATAAAATAAAAAAAATAAAATACAGTTAAAAAAAGACTTAATCGCCCATAAATAATATAATAAAAAATCGTGCAGTCAAAGTGGAGGGATATCTCAATCAAATAATAAAACGTGTCAACCGATTTATTGTTACACTGAAAATAATTTAATAATTAATACAATAAAATTGTATTCGTAATTCATTAAGAAACAACTAATTTATATATCGAAAAAATACACTGTCAAAATTATGTTTCACAATAAATTTCAAAGAGAATAATAATAATTATTAACTTTTCTTCTTAAAAGGAATGGAAACATTAACGATACTACTCGCAAATCGATTACAATAAAGGTTATATATCGATTTACTCGATTCTTTACTTTTGAACACGACTCGAAGACATTAAAATCTTATAAGCGCTAATCTAGCAAACTCTAGGTATACAATGAACACATTGTAATTTGGGAATCACCTACAATATTTACGTTTAGAATCTCCGTTTTACTTTATTTTTATTTATTTAACTTATAGGAAACGTTCCTGATGTTCGAATAATACACGCAGGTTAAAGTTTTTAAGCAAAGCTTTTACCAATTTTACTTTTATTATTTGAATTTACATTTCATTAGTTAGAACCAACATTTTTAAGTTCACCTTGGCGTACACAGCTAAGACTGATAGAACGTACATAATTATTCAATAGTTTATTTAAAACACAATTAAACATTAATTAACACTAAAATTTCTATCAGTCTCGGAATACTGACTAAAATATAGTTTCTGAATGCTTTGGTTATCATGTAAAACCCCAACATTTAGAATTACGTTTGGCGGTACGAATAAATGTTTTTCAGGATATGTACCGCCCTTTTATTGCATGCAACATTACAATTTTTACTGAATAAGCATATCAGAAATCTTATTTCAGTCATCCTAAAACAAATAGGTAGATAAGGCTACATTTCCTTATAAATACTTAAAAAAATTCTCCGCCTTCTATGTTTTTGACATTCTAATTGAGCCTACTCGCGCAGGCTTCAACATTCTTAAAACTACAGTTACGTAGATATTATCCAGCTATAAATGCCTACACTTCACGGGTTAGTAATTTTTAACACTAATACCGATAATATCACTCCTGTCCAATGATTTATTACATCAACTTTTTCTATATTTTTTCAGATTTATAACTTACTTTTTTACATTAGGTGTATACCTTAAAAAGTGAGAGGTCGTGAGCAGGAATGTGATTTTAGTTAAATTGAGTCAAGAATACGATGAAAAAAACTGGAGAATTAACACATATCAGTCGACAACTCTGAATAGACCGCCGGCTGCCAAGCAAGATCATCACATGTTCGTCGAACGTAAATATATTTTCACCACATCAAACACCAGCGACAGCATCAAAGTTGTCGAAACAACTCATCGGATATACGCTAAAACGGCAACTATTACGACGAGAATCGTTTAGGGGGTGAGCTCGGGGAGCTTTCACTGGGTTCACCGACAGTCTGTGTCTCGGTCGAGCACGATCAGCAGGGCGCCGGCTCTGGCGGCGCGGGCTGCGTGGGCGCGGCAGCAGCAGGCGCGGCGCAGCAGTTCTCGTTGAGGTCGGTGGCGGCCTTGCGGCGGGGGCTAGGCGCGCGGCTCGAGCGCGGGCGGCAGGCAGAGCGGGCCCCCGGGCGCCAGGGCCCCCTGCCCGCAGACGCGCACGCTGCAGCACGAGCCGCCGCTGCCTCCGTGCTCCAGCGACGTGATGGACGGCACAGAGGGCCGCTCCGACGGGGCCGGCGAGGGCGCGTCCACATCATTCTGCAACGATCCAACGCGCTCAGCTGTGGCGCCGGCTACAACACCAGGGAGGGGGGGGACGGGGAGGGGTTGGGGACGGGGGGCACCGTTACTCACTCGCATACCGTGACGCAACGCAGACGACGGTCCACTGTCTTTGGGTGACGGTCCATCATCGTAGCCCACGTGGAAGTAAGCCAACAGAGTACTGGGTATCTATTAATCTCATTACATTGAAACCAATCATTTAAGACATTGGACGGAGACTTGTTGTCGCGTCAGTTAAGGATTATGATAACTCCATTTGCTTACTTCGCTGTGGCCATCACTTGACAGTCGACAGACATCTGAGAAGCATCACGCGTTCACTAAAATACTGTGCTGCTTAAGGTACTGATGAACTAAACGATATTACGATACTATGGAAACAAAAAGTCGTGTAAACAAATATATTTGGAATCAACTGCTTTACATTGTGGACTAGAATTACTACTAATTCTTATAGTACTTGATTTTAGTTGCGAAAGCGTTGTGATGTGATGTTTTTTTTTTTTGTTAATTTTTGTCAAATAAAATTGATTCTAATATCAGACCGACTATAGATCTGACTGAACGAATATTGAAGCAGTTTGAAGCCCTTCATTGATGACGTTAGGTGATCGACAATATTTTAAATCCATAAAAAAATCTTGAATGTTTTTTTTTTTTTTTTGATACCACATAATTATCATAGTTCAATGCATTTTTTTTTCTCTAGTTATTCGTCTGTAAAGTAGTACTTTTAATCTTTTTCGTAAAATTCTACATAAAGAGGATGGATGTAAAATTCTACATAGCAAAGGATGGATTTAAAATACGTATAAAAATGGAAAAAGACAGCACATTTAGCGAGCGATTGGTGCGTAAAGTGATTCCCACCGTAAATGACAAAGCGTGCGACAAGGATTAAAGCCAAGGAGTCCTTTTGACTAACAGCAGTTTTAGAACGTCATGACTTTTTTGTTGATCTTATTCAAAAATCATACGAACAGTAAGGATTAAAAAATACAACACGACTTTGTGTGAAACCCAATGATTGACTAGGCTAAATTTAGGTCTAATAAAAGGTTTGTGAAAGGCTAATCAACACACAAATTAGAACTGACAAATGGACTGCTGTGATCACTGAGAAATATCATATGGAGTTGTACACGTTTGTACGAGTTAACCATGCTTCTCATGTCAAAAAATGACACTTATAGAGTGTAACAGAAATTTAATGTGTGCGGTCATATCTTAAATACTGTTTCTGTCTATGTAAATGAAAACTTTCTTCAAGGAATCCAGTAAATTTCCAAAAAAAAAAAAAAATTGGCACTCCGGGATTGCCGACAGAAGTGAAAACTTGAACAAAAATGCCCAACGCGCCTAAAGAAGTTTTCACTCCAATCCGCTACAAGTGCTACGCGTCGTAGCACTCGTAGCGGTGTCGGTAACAGTTCAATTGTTTTTTCTCATTTCAAAAATGACGAACGCGCCTAATGAAGATTTCACTTCAAAAATTGTACTTACATACAAATTTACTATCAGCTGATTAAAATTAGTACGAGAGGTTCAAAAGTTTTTTCTGAATTTACTATTTCTTTCTTGACGAAAATTGTTTATTTGTATAGACAGAAGTTAATATTTAAAATATAACCTTGACCTCGCATTTCCGTTACACCCTGTAGAAATATGAAGTGCCTACAAAATCGAACTTGCCGTAACTCGGCAAAGCTCAATGTTCCCGTGACAGGTCTCAATTCAAGTCCGTAACATACTTTTCAGTGGTTTTGATTGGCTGAATTTCAGTCAATAAAAGCATTCAAGTGATTTGAATGACTGTTGTTATATGGCGTCCATTACACGGCAAGTCTTGCTGTCAGTGTTACCATGGTCAAACATCGCTGTATTATCTTTGATAGCTCTTGTCGCTCAGCGGCAAACTTGTGGAGTTAAGGCTCAATTACACCTTCCGATTTCAAGGGACCCAATTTAGGAACAAGCTAACTCTAGGAAGTAGAAAGCTAGCGATTACACTATCCTAAATTGGACACCTAAATCGGAATCCTAAATCGGCAATGCTGCCAACTCTTACCAATTCAAGCCCCTAGACAGAATATCAAAAGTCGCTAGAAAGTCTCTAAAACTGATTCTACCAGGAGCGGACCAAAAAAGAAAAAAAGCGGACTCAGATTTTGTTTCTGGGAAAAGGACCTTGGGAAGTTTTATTTTATTTTAATTAAACACATAAAAATACTAATAGCCCATTTGTAGCGACAAAGTCGCTAAATTGGCAACACTTAGCTCTAAATCGTAATGCTGCGATTACACTATCCTAAATCGTACACAATTTAGGAAGTCAAATTAGGACCTCCCAATCTCACTAAATCGGACGCTAACTGCTCTAACTGCTATTAACTCTTCCTGTTTCCTAAATTGGGTCCCTTGAAATCGGAAGGTGAATTGAGCCTTTAGTCCTCGCCGGCGGTGTGAACAGTCAGCGATCAACTATTAATATATGTATCTCTCTTGTTTACACGGAATGTATATCTATTGTACGTTTCTTGAGCGTCAAAATAGCCGATAGTTAGTCGCTTCCTCGCCGGTAGTGGGACAACTGCCTCATGATGACTTTTGGTATCGACTGATGCTTGCATGAGCGTGTAATGAGACCTATCAATAGCCAATCAAACCACTTGGGAACAGTAACATTAACTTTTAGGTTATGTTTGTGTTGATAAGCCTTTGTGGAACCAGGTGACTTAAACTAAATATTATTTATGATTGTGTGTTACCTTGTTAATCAAGAATTTTGTGTGTTAAAGAAAGCTGGAAGCTTATGAAGACAGAGAAGTAGGTTAGACATGCAAGTGTATGATGGATAGTATAGCATATAGCGAGAAATATCATAATAAATACATAAAACTAAATAGAAAAAAAAAACATAGAAAAAAAAGGATAGCATAATTTACCTAAAAAATTACTTTAAATATTTGCCAACATTATTTCTAGCGATGTTCTGTAATGAAGAAATAAATAAAAATATGCGAACCTGTGAATTCATTAACCATTTTTTTTTCTAAACATAATAACAATCTAAAATGTCGATAAAAATTACCTAAGGATAGCATCAATACAAAATTAATAGTCACTACAACTCTAATAGGTAATACATGATTTTTACAATGATAATAACTCGATAGCTTATATCTCTTACTGTGAATACTTAAAATACGGGGCTATAACAATACTTCTACGTAACAATAACATACTAAGTACATAATAATTTAAATGTACGTATATATAAAATTACAAATACCTGTGGTTTGAAGACGAAACCTAGATAATAAAATTTATATCAAAATGATAAGTTTTCACTATTAATCTCGAACACCCATTGAATATAAAAACATCTACCTACTTATAATTATTTTAACAACAATACATTTATACCTATTCGTATAAATATTAATGATCCAAAAATACCAACTTTTGAGTATAAAAATAATTATCGTATAAAAATCTAGGATAAACATCGGTTTCATGCGATTTTCTTCATATTTACATTAGATTCACGTAAAGGTATAACTTTCCTTAGCTCTACTCTAGAGTAAATACCGTGGATTAAACACATACATAATAGCTATATTCATATTTCCTCACAATACAAAAATCTAGCGCTATTGTTGCATATTACAGGTAACACATATAAAACCTTCTAGCTCGACAACTTTTTTTAAAACCGCTATTGTTTCATCTATATTTTCTATAGCATCCTGGAGGTTCGAACACTATGACCAACGAGGTTTGTACACTATTTCGGGACAGTCGGACGTAGCCACACTATTTTGTACTTTTTTCTTTCTCTTTTTTTCTACGCACTTACTGTGAGCGACGTTCTTACAACCCAAGTATGCTCTCCTGAGCGCACTTGTCACTTTGCCCTGATAATCAGTCACAATCCGACATTTTAATAAGGGATATAATCCACTTTGACAAAAATAAATGCTTGAGAGTAACTTCCTTTTAACTAAAATATAAAAATGCAATAAGTTTTTTCTTAAAGAGATAAATCATAAGTCAGAAAGAAATACAGCCACTCAAAATTAAGTTTGAGATTGCGAGTATGAATTAAATCAGAATTTAATTTAATTACGGAAACCAGTAAGAAAATTACAGAAGCTGAAGAGATATATTATAAAAAGTTATGAGAAAATTTTTGTATGAGAGGAAAATCTTAAAATGATTACCAATTCGATTGAAAATGATAATTCTTAGTGACTAGAGAAGAAAATTCATGCT
The DNA here is from genome assembly GCA_951329385.1 of Polia nebulosa. Lineage (NCBI taxonomy): Eukaryota > Metazoa > Arthropoda > Insecta > Lepidoptera > Noctuidae > Polia > Polia nebulosa. Next base: position 7,855,274 of record OX589609.1, read on the forward strand.
TAACACAAAATGTTCTCACCACGCTTGTCCCAGGCTTTGCCTGCAATTATAACACGCGTTGACTAACAGCCTAATAAACCTATTCACATTATGGCAGTGGAAATCCGACTTATATTTAACTTATAAACTAATATTTTAATTATAACTTTAAAATATTAATAAAATAATATAATATAAACAAAAATATGAAAGACAAACAAAAAATATATACACATAATATTATAGTGATATCCAGATATAGTTGTAAATTATTTGTGTAAGAAAATGTGTGAGATGTTCACATGTTGGTTCAAGATTAGATTTTACCACTTAGAGCTAATTTCACCAATAAAACTGAATGCGATCAACATTCCTAAAATCGTTTAAAAATAACTCTTGAACGCAGTTTAGTTATACAAGTTGTGTTAAGTTTTATTGGTACAATACATCTTTAGTAGCAGATCACAACTGTCTCGATCATTCTAATAAAAAAATGCACTTATCAGATCAAACTTTTCCGTAACAGCCTGTATAATGTTACACCCCGCCATTCAAGCACCAAAAATTTGTACAAAAATCCAACATGTGAACAAAACTGACCAACCAAAAGGCACCAATCACCAGAAAGTAAGGAGTGTGAGTATGAGCGAAGTGAAAGCGAGTATGTAGTGTAGTAAGCGCTTGAAGGTGACGCGGCGTGTAGTTACCTTGAGCGGCACCGGGGGCACTTCTAAGTGGTAGCCGATGTCGCACAGATTGTGGAGGAGGTCCAAGCCTGGAACATGTTGGAAAATAGCTTAAAACAAGTGGGTCATGCAGCGATAATATCCTCCTACCACCTTATCATCATTTCAGCCGAAAGATGTCCATTGCTGGGCATAGGCCTCCCCCAAGTGTCGCCACAATGTCCGGTCCAGTGCGTCTCGCGTTCATCGGATTCCCGCGACGCTCACCAGGTCATCGGTCCATCTTGTGGGTCGCTTACCACGCTGCGTCTTCCGGTACGCGGTAGCCACTCCAGAACCATTCGGCCCCATCGACCATCTGTTCTGCGAGCAATGTGCCCGCCCTCTGCCACATCAGTTTGGCGTTTCTTTGGACTAAGTCGGTCGGTAGCCTTGGTTCTCCTGCGGATATCTTCATTCCTGATTCAATCGCGCAAGGAAACTCCGAGCATAGACCTCTCCATTGCTCTTTAAGTGACATTAAGCCTTTTGATGATGCCCATTCTGAGCGATCATGATTCAGAGCCATATGTCATCACTGGCAACACACACTGGTCATAGATTTTCGTCTGGTGACACCTCATTCTATAACAACTCTACGATCGGGTTTATTATCGCGGCGATTCGACGAATGTCAACTCGCGGCAAATCACTCACTCGTGAAGCTATCTTCACGAGCGAGTGAATCGCCGCGAGAGAGGAGAGCCTCAGGAAAATTGACAAACATAGCATCACGCCTTTATATAGTACATCCACATTTCGACAGTTATGTTTAAGTCACATTTAGTCGTGGGCGGACCTGTTGCCATCAACCGGGCACAAATCCAGATAATAATATCAGCACCGGTCGATCTTCATGATTAAGCTACGCTTTTCAAAAGTCGGCCCGTAGATTAGGGACCATTAATTACCTACCGAGACTTCTGTCCTTCATGTCTCAGAAAGCACGTTAGGCTATTGATCCTGGGAGTCATTTGAAGATCTTTGATAGTTTTGACAGGTAGTCAATCGCCAGAAAATGTAACACTAGTCTTGCCAAGGGTATCGTGTTACTCAGTTCCTGGGTTGTGGAGGTCAGATAGGTTATCTAATGGTTACTGGCAAGGTTGGTGGCAAGCGTCCGAGTGGTCGCAATCCATTTAGATGGCCGGACGAAATTCGCTCATCCCTGGACACCTTCCACGAAGCGCTTCACAATGCCAAAGAAAGGCACAGATGGCGAAGCATCGTAGAGGAAATTGACTTCACGTCGGGGAATCACGACTCTTAATAAAGAGAAACACGACGCGAAGAGGAGGGAGGAGCAGGTCAGATAGGCAGTCGCTCCATGTAAAATACTGGGTTTACTAATGATAAGTATAAAATATATTGTCATAATTTACATTGGCATATTGAAATTCAGCATAATGATCATTACGCATAATATTATAAAGCATAATGTTATAAACTCATAATAAGATAACCTAACCTAATCTAAAACTAATATTATGCCTTAAAAATGTTGCAACTCCAAATTAGACCGAATGACAGTTATGCTAACCTTGGCATTATGCCAAAGTATTATTACGCCACAGTATTACTATGCTTATAAATGTTATGCCAAACATTATTAGGCCTTAAAATTATATGCCAAGAAGGAGATTCCCAAAATACTGGTACTCAGCTGCATCGGGTTAGACTGGAAGTCGACTCCTACATAGTTGGGAAAAGGCTAGTCAGATTGAAGGACCAATACACTCACCGGGCTGTCGATTCCGTCCATATCTCGCTTCCCAGGCGTCGAACAGGCGGTTGTAGTAGCGCGGGCCGGCGAGGAAGCCCAGGTACTTGTGCGTCTCGTACGTCGGGAATATCCGCTCCATGTCGCCGGCTTGTGTCAGCTCGTCCTCGGACTGGATGAGGTGACGGACGTCGTCGGCAGTTAGGGTTGAGAGGATGTCGCGGAGGTACTGTGGGGAGTAATATACTATAATAATTTTGAACAAGAATAATCAGAAAATATTGAATATTAGCTATGTTCACACTGTGCCCTTTCATCTTCATCTTTTGTTAGGCTCATTCAATAATTGAATGCGTCAACGAACGCGTCGCCAACGTAGTCATTTGAGTTTCCAAAGTTGTGGAAAACTTCTACAATCTTCAATAAATTTCATAGTATGTCTTTTTCTTCGTCCGCCATCTTGATGTTGAACGCTTTGTGGCACAGAAATCCACCCGACGCAAAAGCTGCAATGCCATGTCTCACGTGCGCACAAAAAAGGGCACAGTGTGGACATAGCTAATGGAGGTTTTGTATTGGAGTACAAGGCATATTTTTAAGGAAATAAATGAGAAATGATTGTTCTAAATCTTTTATGTGTCTAGCATTAGTCAGGCAAAATACGAACTTACAATAATATCAGTTACCATGACATTACATTAAATCAATCAAGGTTTCAGAAACTGAAATAACTAAATTCATAAATTAAGACGATTGGCTGGTGTGCTACGAGTCGCGGGTTCGATTCCAGCACGGAACAAGTAATTGTATGGCCTACAGATAGTATGTTCCGGGTCTGGGCGTTTGTAAACGCACCCACGATACAGATGAAAATCCAAATGTGAAAAGTAAAGTCTTTTATAATAAAACTAAGTTTATAAATTACGATGATCTTACCATATCCCGATCGTCCATATTCGTATAAATTATGTGTTTATCTCTTTCTTCTTTTGACAGGTACACTGTATATAACCGGCTGTCGTATGGCAACCCAGCCTAGAATTGAAAAATGGCAACATTAAAAGATAGGTCGATTTCATCTACTAAAAAGAGTATTTACTAGGATTACACAGTGTTTACGTAACAGTTTGTCCCAGGTAAGCTACGGAAGACGCGCCGTTTCGCAATTTCACGACATGCATCTTTCTCTAGTATTTTTAGGGTTCCGTACGCAAAATGTCCAAACGGAGCCCTATTGCTATCACTCACGTCTCTGTCTGTCTGTCCGTCGTCTGTCACACCGGTTTTTCAGCCAAACGGTTGGAGCTACAGTCTTCAAATTTTCACAGTACAAGCATCATGTTGACCCAAAGTCATACAAATAGTAAAAAATACATTTGGTACGGAACCCTAAATATGCGAAGTCCGACACGCACTTTGCCGTTTTTCTTTTTTGTTAATGTTGCGCGCGACTTCATACAACCTCGACTTGGATGTCAATACGACTCAAGGAAATATATGATAATTTTAAAATTTTAACACTAATATGAAATCTTTTAAACAGCAGATGTTGTAGAATGAAAGGAAAAAAATGAAAATGTATGTGGATGGCTATAAGAGTAGAGGAAGGCCAAAGAAACGATGGTTAGACTGTGTGAAAGAAGAGGGTAAAAAGGGGGTGACTACAGAGATGACGACTAATAGAGGAGTATGGAAGAAAAAGACATGTTGCGCAGACACCAAATAAATTGGGGTAAGGGCAGGAGAATGATGATGTTGTTGAATGAAAGGAACTTTTTAATGAACCTAACACCATACGATGTAAAACTACCTTCTAATAAATAAATAAATTCTAACTCGATGTATCGTTATTCAAAGTTGCTACGCCACATGTTGTGTCTTCGTGCGTATAATCGCAAAACTGAACTACAAACAAGGTTTCTTGTGAATTTGAGACAAGTTATGACAAAATTGAAATCTGCTTCTTGTCTGGAGTTGCGTCATTGAATGCTCACACAAATATATATCTACTAAGAAGGAAATCTTTGCCCAATACTTTCTTTTCACAACGCTACTTTAAAAACAATAGTAAAGTCACCAATTTCTTAGGATTCTGCTTGGGGGCCGTTTCGATATCGTTGTGGCCCGGGACCTGGAACTGCGAGCTGTTTAATACTAAAAGTCCTAGGTCATACTATCTACGATTTAGTTAACTACTAGATAACCAGGCAGAGGACATTGGTGGACAAGGGATTCAGGGAAAACTTAAATGGGGATTAATATAAAAGGTGAAGACGATAATACAACAAGAAATGAAAACATAGTAATACTCGTCATTACCAACCCTTATTTTATTGAAGGTTGGGAAATCATCAGTTGGAGGAGCTCGTGGCTAAAGTGCTCAGGGGCGAGGTAACTCTGTTACGAATTTATCCTCAACCCCTGGGCAGGGGAACTATAGATGGCAGCACATAAATGTCAATGTCAAGTATTTATGCAGTAAAATTTGCGGATTTCACTCACTAGATGCCAGTCTACGTTATGTGTGCTGCATGTGTGCATGGTGCATGTGTGTATACATATAAGGCACGGAAATGTCAATGACAAGTTTTTGAAGTGTAAAAGTTTCGAATTTACTCCACTAGGTGGCGCAGACTACGCCGTGCACGTTCCGTAGACAACAAGAAATGAAAACACTGGCAAACTCCGTCATTACCAGACCAACCCTTCCTTGGGAAACCATCAGATGATTCTCCCGCTCTTTCGTGTCAAAGGGTGTTATTACACCAATCGATCGACGTTGATCGACTCGATCGTTGGTCGATTAATCCATTCTACCATCGATTCGATCGATGATCGATCAATTGGTGTAGTAGAAACTGTCGATCGACTTCGACTAATCCATTCTACCATCGATCAATTGGTTTAGTAGAAACTATCGATCGTCGTCAACTAATACATTCCATCCTTGATCGATCGATTGGTGTAGTAGAAACTATCGATCGTCGTCGACTAATCCATTCTACCCTCGATCGATCGATTGGTGTAGTAGAAACTACCGATCGACGTCCGACTATGGCATCAATCGACGATCGATCGATTAATGTGGTAGAAACTATCGATCGTCGTCGACGAATCCATTCTACCCTCGATCGATCGATTGATGTAGTAGAAACTATCGATCGTCGTCGACTAATCCATTTTCTCGATCGATCGATTGGTGTAGTAGAAACTATCGATCGACCGACGTCGACTAATCCATTTTACATACATTTTACATCGACGATCGGTCGATTGGTATAATAACACCCAAACACTTACTGACTATTTAGTAACCACCCGTGTTCCTTCATTCATTTGCCCTTTGCGTGCCAGGGCGATTGCGGTGACTTTACATCTAACGATGGGTCACGGGAGTATTCAACCGAGAAGTCGCGAAATAAAATCAACTGCCCCATACATTTATGTTTACATAACTCTATAAAATGTACTATACTCCTCTATTAGTCATCTCTGTAGTCACCCCCTTTTTACCCATATCCTCTTTCACACAGTCCAACCATCGTTTCTTTGGCCTTCCCCTACTCTTATAGCCACAAGTTTGTCGCCGAGCGACAAGAGCTATTAAAGCTTACTAGCTCAGCGATGCTCGCTCGGCGGCCAGAACTCACGCCTAGAGACCAATACGAGCGAGTGGTGCGAGCAACCGCCCGTCGCATTCGAACACTCGCCCCAGCGACAAAACTATCCGAACTACCACTCGCTACTCGCTGCTCGCCAACTCGTTTTTGTTTTGAAACTCTACTCGCTCATCGCCGGCGGCGGGACAAGTGCCTAAATGTTCATAATTTTTTCACAATATTACCAGCCATTTATTGTTGCATTGTCGTCTCCATCTTGTACAATGACTCCGACGCGGAGTGCAATTGGGAATATGCATATTTTTTTATTCGTTCAATTCAAGACTTATTTATGTATAGTGAACAAATATAAAGGAATTTTCAAAATATCATCATCAGCGACGAATTTTAGCTTTAAAGTATCAATTAGAAAGCGAAGTACGACATGTTTTTTGACGTCAAAGGAAATGACGCCCATACAACTGCCATAGAAAACAGCGTTTTCGAGAGAGGGACAGATATATTTGTTTAAAATTGTTATATCTCATTTAATTTTCGGCCAATGATTCTACTTTCACTGTTCGTATTCTGTTTTAGTATATCGATAAACCGGTTAGATAACAAATATTTTTTATATGCATATTCCCTAAAATCGAGCTGTTGTGAAACCTTTTAAAATATAAAGAAATACATTAAAATCACCAGTTTCTGTGGTTTATCCTTGGACAGCATCTCGAGGTTGGTTTTGATGGGCACCTGGAACTGCGCTAAGTTCAGTACTGTGGTGACCAAGGGTCCTTTCACGTGGATGTCCAGAGGTGACGCGCTGTGAAGGCTTGGAGATATGTTCACCTGGAAGTGTACGTTTTTTTACTTTTAGAAGGTTGTATTGGCATAAATATTAATACTGTTTAGTCCTAACGGTTTATTTAACTAGTAGTAAAATAACTAATATAATAATGGTAGTAAAGAAATAAGATGGCAGTTATTTCTTTACTATATTTACATAAAAAAGAGGAGCTCGTGGCTAAAGTAATAACAGCCGCACAGGTCGATTCATCAGGTAAAGCTACGCTTACCGGGGTTGGTCCATGGATGGGTGACAATATTTACATACCGAGACTCCTCCGTGCCTCGGAAAGCACTTTAAGCCGTTGGTCCTGGCTATCAATCGTGAATCTTTGACAGTCGTTACGGGTCGTCAGAAGCCCGAAAATCTGACAACCAGTCTTCCCAAGGGGTATCGTATTACCCAGTAACTGGGTTGTGAAGTCAGAAAGGCAGTCGCTCCATGTAAAATACTAGTATTCAGCTGTATTCGGTTAAACTGGAAGCCGACCCCAAGATAGTTGGGAAAAGGCTAGGCAGATTGGAATTACATTAAAAAATCTTACCTCCAACAACCAAGGCTTGAGATCCTCATCTAACAGCACATCAATACCGAACAACTCATAACAGTTGTATCTAGACGTGATGTTAGCTTTGGTCAGTGAGCTGATGCTGGCTTCTCCTGATATGATGGTCTTTATTACGAGGTCTTTCATGGCGTCCCATAGCGCGTCTGTGTCGACGAGTTTCTCGGATTTCAGGTATTGTAATAGGGTTTGGAGTGTCCTGGAATCAAACAAATGATTTTATCAATGATTTAAATCGTACGCATAATTTATAACTGCCAACGATTTGCCTCGTCAGGGGTCGCGTATAAATTCGAAATGCCAATGGGCAATCATGCAACTGAAGGAACAGAGGTGGGTTTTAGCCTGTAAAAGTTTGACAAGCCCTCCCGCTCCACCCAGTCGGAAAAGTCATTGGATGATTTCCCAACCCCACAAAAAAAAGGGGTAGTGTTCTCGCGAAATGACCATGAAAAGCACTAACTTTTGATTCTCAACCCAGCGAGTGTTTTTTTTTGTAAATTCATATTCATTTATAGCATTCCAGTGTTTTCTTAGATCTGTATACAGGCTGTAACAGAAAGGTGTGGTCATATTTTAAGAACCGGTTCTGCCCATCGATATGAACAACTTTCTTCAAGAAAACCTGAGGAAATACTCAAAAATTTTTTTTACCTCCCATACAAATATTGATCAGCTGATGATAACTTTGTATTGAAAGTCCAATTTTTTTTTTTGGGAATTTGCTATTTTTTCTTAGAGAAAGGTATTCATACCGATGGGCAGATCCAGTTCTTAAAATATGACCACACCTTTCCGTTACACCCTGTATAGTTTATTATAAAACAAAGTCGCTTTACGCGTCTGTCTGATTTCTTTGTTTTTCTTTAGTTTGGTTGTCACTAATGGAAATAGAAATAAACGTAGAAGGTTTGTGTATACAGCATGTAACAAAAACCCTGTCCGATCCTGAAGGGTATTACTTGGTATCGTACTGCGTACACATATACGTAACCATTTAATGGATACGAGATAATTATTTATCCCCAATAAAAATTTATTTAAAAAAAAAAACTTATCAAAGGCTCTCGACAAAGTTCACCTACTGTTTCGTTTGAAACATGCCGCCTGAGCGAGTGCCTACAGTGCGGCTAGTGCAGGGCGGTATCCTTTGAAATAAAAATAGGTAAAAATAAAAAGATTTCGCCGGCCGGTGGAGTGTTGTCAACTTATGAAAATTTGCCCTAGTTAGTGTTAAATTTCGCATATTTTATAAAAAATAAAAAATCTATAACTTTTGGTTTTTATGAGTTATATTTTTTTTACAACTTTTTCTAGTACGTATGTTAAACCAGGAATACGCCTTTATTGGATCGGACAGGGTTTTTGTTACATGCTGTATAATTTGCACAGCACATTTAGTTCGAAAATGTTGTGTTCCTTTAAAAAAAAAACCAGTAGCAGTCCAGCATGGTGATTAAAACAACTGGCAACTCTGCCTTAATAATGTGGGTAGCTCTGCCTCACCGTAAAGAGAGCAGGTCTGATTCTAATTCTCTTTGACAATCGCCACGTCAAATTATGTGGTTCTCTCAAACATTGCGGTCAATATTATGCTATAGCTACGCTCGAGACGGTTCACTGAAGAATAGCAGTATAAATAAAAAAATTATGCTTATAAAATATACGTACCATTTATGTCCCTCGCAGGCAGCAAAGTCTTCATTGGGCGTGTAATTCTTAGATAGTCTATTTATAGAGTAGTTCGTCAGGTGCATATACCTGTCATTTAGAAATGCTAGCTCGTCGTTGTACTTTACTGTAATAATAAAAAATTGAGAAATGAGATATTGTGCCTTCGAATTCTTTTGTGCAGAAGATCAGCACAAGCTCTTGTGTATACTACTTTATGACTATACTTACCGAAACAAACTCAGAGGTCAAAGTCCATACAATCACATTAAAAGAGACTTTGACCTGAGTTTGTTTCGGTGTTTCTTCTCAGGGTAGTCAGCTAGGAAACACTGACCTCATCTAGCTCAAAAACTTTTATACAAAAAAATAGAACCGACTTCCAAAAAAAGTGCAAAATAACTTTAATTTCGGAAGTCGGTGTTTCTGGTTTTGTGTCTTCGTTTTTTGATATCGACTTAGTTGTGGTTCGCCATTAAACTGTGTTAACAATTCATAGACATACGATCGCAGCAATCGCGGTTGTCTGGCTCCGAAACCCATCATCAGATCAATATGAAATTTAAATGGGACCATTTCGGAATAAACCCCTATCGAACAAAAAAAGAATTTTGCAAATCCGTCAATATATGACGGAGTTATGCCCGAACATACATAAAAAAAACATCCGAATTACCTCCTTCTTTTTGAAGTCGATTAAAAACTGACAAAAAAAATGTTGACGTGTAAAAGTGTTGCAAAAACCTATTTACAAAAATAAAATCATTTATCATTTACAATCTCGTTATTCAGTTCGATTCTTGAAAGAGGTAAGTGTAACACATTTATTCAAGACTATACTTTGAATCATCGGCGAAATACAAAATAAAAAAAGGAATTTTATATTTGATTAATTTACTAGCAGTTCATCGAAGACTAACCCTCTTTTAAAAGCTTTTATTTAACTAGCAATATTTGTTCAGGTCAAATCTTGCAAGCTAAATTAGAACCACTTACTCTTATTCTATGGAGTTGAATTTTTACAAGTTGGTTCAGTACAAATGACAATGCATTTTTATGGTAAGCATGACTGAATCATCTTTAAATACCGAGACTCCTCCGTGCCTCGGAAAGCACGCAGCCGTTGATCCCGGCTGTCAATAGTGGATCTTTGACGGTCGTTACGGGTCGTCAGAAGCCCGAAAGTCTGACAACCAGTCTTACCAAGGGGTATCGCATTACCCAGTAACTGGATTGTGGAGGTCAGATAGGCAGTCGTTCCATGTAAAGTACTGGTATTCAGCTGTATCCGGTTAGACTGGAAGCTGACTCTAAGAAAGTTAGGCAGGCAGAACCTGAATTGACATTCAGGATTAACTCCAGATAGAAGAACTCTTGAATGGTCAACAGCACAGACAAGAATTTTTGTGTATGAATTTAAAAGCTACAATTAACTTATTTTAAGTTATTTCAGTCAATCCAAAGGTTGTCTGGTAGATGTCGCTGTCAGCGATAAGACCGCTATTGTCATCATCATCATCAGCCTTTTAATGTATCCACTGCTGGGGCACAGGCCTCCCCACTCTGAGAGGGTGTGGGCCGTAATCCGCCACGCGGGCCCAATGCGGATTGGTGGATGTCGCATGTATTCGAATTTTTGGTTCTAGGACATGCCGGTTTCCTCACGATGTTTTCCTTCACCGTTTTGAGAGCAGTGGTAATGAAATAATTTACACAAAGTAATTGCCTGGGTTTGAACTCACGACCTACAACTTGTAAGCCGCGGCCAATACCACTGGGCCACCACTGCTCGTACCGCTGCACCGCTATTGTACCCATAGGTAATGTCATAAAGAAGTCAATAAATGTCATAATTACCTGAAGCAAACCTCGCCAGCCCATCCTTGTACAGATATATTCTGAGCGGATGTATTGACGTCACTAAGACGTACAGCCTGAGATCAAACTTGTTGCCGTTGATAAGATAAGGTTTGGACACGTAGCGCTGCACGACGACAGGCCGCTTCTTGGGGATCTGGGTCCATTTGGAGACCACCTTTATGCCTGTGCCGCGAGCTGATGCTGGCTGGAATTAGGAAAACGTGAAATAAGGGGCTACTTCACCAACGAAAAAGGTAGCCCGCATTCATGAGCTGTCGGTGTCATCAGATGACACTGATAGTTCTTGAACGCAGTTCAGATGTGCTGACAGCATTATGTAATATGTAATTTTCTGGAGGCAGCATTATGTAATATGTAATTTTCTGGAGGCAGCATTATGTAATATGTAATTTTCTTTGTTTCACAAAGAAGTGTCAAAGACATTGTTTCTATGTGAGAGGAATGGAGCCGTACATGATAAAAATAACTCTATCTCTTTTTCACAAAGTTTATAAATGTCACTGTATCACGATTATGAAAAATCACATCTTGGAAACTTTATTTTCAAAAAGACTCTAATACATAGTAAATTATCGATTATCTTATTAGATAGATCTCATCCGAATTTGATAATTTACTATGTATCAGCCTTTTAAACGTTCAAACGTTCGTTTTAAACGGTCGTTCGTTCGTTTTCAGAGTTTTTTAAAGCCTAACCTTTAAACGAGTAATTATTGTATATATAATATATATAATCTGAATCGCGGAAACGGCTCCCACGATTTTCATGAAATTTAGTAGCCAGGGGGTTTTTTTTATTTTTGTGGGGTCATCTGGGTGAAGCGGAAGGGCGTGACAGACTCTTACTGACTAAAACCCAACCCTGTTCCTTCCCTGCCTGAGTGCCCAGGGGTGCGGTAACTCATTTTCAGAATTTATCCGCTACCCCTAGGCCCGCAGGCACCGGTCACGATGGGCCCCGTCAGTGGTGGCTGACACTCATCTCTTTGAGACGCGGGTGGAACACTGCGCACCGTCGACTCACGGGCCTGGTGATCGGAAGGCGAGCTACCCACTGCTCGCCGTCCGCAGGCCCATATTTTATGAGCATAACCTTTTTTTTGGGGTTGCAGGGGCGATAAAACGATCTAGCTAGGTTTCATTTTTAGAAATCCGTGTAAAAACCGAGCAAAGCCCGGTCATCCAGGTATTTGAAATAAGCAAGATTTATTACAATTTTACGGTGTTTGCAGCTAGCAGAAGGTGACAGATATTAATAACTAATGGCCTTAAACCACCTGTCTATAGAGACTATCTTCATCAAAAATAATCAATAAACTACGGGTAACCGCGGTAACTAAGCGGCACTACAAAAATGCATGTACCCAGGAGCCATGCACTCGTAAACAAAAATAACCCTGTCCTTGATACTGATATAATCAAGGGTACGTCGTTCCAATCTACGTATATTTATGCACCCCATTTTTATGTTGTCTAGACATACGTAAATAAAAATGCGACATTGACTTCCGAATATCGTCGTAAATCTGTCGTTAATATTGACATACCAGTAAGTATTGAGTTTTATATGAAATGCTAGTGTCAAGTTCAGTGTTCGGGTAGGTAGTTCTACCAGGTAAAAATGGCGGATGAGTTAGTCAAAACTTATCCAGAATAGTTTACTAGAGTCAAATCCCCTTTTTTTAGTGGGTTGGGCAATCATCCAATGACTTCTCCCGCTCTAGGGTGGAGCGGAAGGGCGTGTCAGACTCTTACTGAATAAAGCCCACCCCTGTTCCTTCTCTGCCCTGAATGCCCAGGGGCGAGGTAACTCTTTCGAATTTATCCTCAACCCCTGGGCAGGCTTCGGCCATGACGGGCCTCGTCTTGTTTTGCTGACAACTCTTGTTCGGCGCGCGTGGAACACTACGCGCCGTCGACTCTCGGGCCTGGTGCTGATCGGACGGCGAGCTAGCAGGCCCGGTTAGTCAAATCCCCCTTCAAAATGGCTGAGCCGAGTGGTGCTGATCCACGCGTCATGTTCGTGAACGGGCTCCGTCAGTTGAGACTGGTCATCTCTTAGCTGCCATTAGCTTGTTTTTATCTTTATTTTCTGAGTTGTTTGTTTTGTAGGGCTCCGTACCCAAAGGGTAAAACGGGACCCTATTACTAAGACTTCGCTGTCCATCCGTCTGTCTGTCTGTCTGTCCGACTGGCACCAGGCTATATCTCATTAACCATGATAGTTAGACAGTTGAAATTTTCACAGATGATGTATTTATGTTGTTGCTATAACAATAAATACTAAAAAACAGAATAAAATAAATATTTAAGGGGGTTCCCATACAACAGGCATGATTTTTTTGCCGTTTTTATAGATAATGGTACGGAACCCTTCGTGCGCGACTCCGACTCGCACTTGGCCGGGATTTTTATTTTGTTTTATACTGTTCTCACATAATATGCTTCTATTACAAGAAATATGTAACCAGAAATTATGTAACACATAGCATGGTTTAAAAGAGTGTCCATGGAGTTTCTTGCACGTTCTTCTTTCCATAGAGATCTACGCCTTGGAAAGTGCAATTAAAAAAAAAAAAAATCTTCACATTTCTGACTGACCGACTTATTGACAATTCAAAAGAGCCTGTAAATGGTTCATCATTACATATTATAAAACATCATTATATATTATAAAAAACAAAGTCTCCCGCCGCATCTGTTCGCGATAAACTCAAAAACTACTGAACGGATATTCATGCGGTTTTCACCAATAGACAAGAGTGATTCATGAGCAACGTTTAGGTGTATAATTTGTACCCGAGCGAAACTGAGGCGGGTCGCTAGTTTGAAATAAATGCTTTGACTTTGAGTTCAACACACTTTACCGACTTAAAATAAAATAACTTACGGACCTAGTTTTTCATAATATCTACAACATTTCCAAAAATTATGTTAATTTGTAAATTGGACTATGTTTACTGGGGGAAAAAAATCACTTTTTGTATGAAAATTTACAACTTCACAATCCTCTTAAATGAAAATATGCACACAAAGCCCAACATCGCCCACTGCTGTGCATAAGCCTTTCTTTTCTCATGCCTATCTCCACGCTCCTGTGCCAACCTCAGATTAAAAAGTCTTAGCAATCGTCAGATACATACCGGTTTAATAATCCACTTTTCATTGTTAGCTGCATACTTTTCCCAGTCGTGTTTCAGCAGTTTAAGATCATGGGGCAGAACATAAGTTTTGGGCATGATACCAAACTCACTCAAACCATATTTCAATACCAGTTTCTGTAGGTTCCTCCACAACCGGTCTTTTCTTCCAATTTGAAATGTGCCGGGAAAATGGTTCATCTTCTGTCCATCTTTGATCGCTCTGAACATTAGTGATTTCATGTGTTTGCCCCAGATGCCGACCCATTCTATTGTTTCTGTAATGAGATAGTTTGGATCTGATTTAGAGAACCAGGTGGAATCGTCGGCCATATTGGAAATGTAACATAATAGGGAAAGGAACTTAGTACTTCTTGCTTGTTATTATTATACATCTTCATAATTAAAATACAAGATGGGTATTCATAATTATTTGTGATCATAAGAACTATGCTACACTACATCTAGACATCACTACATAGTATAAAACCAAGTCGCTTTCTCTGTCCCTATATCCCTATGTATGGTTAAATCTTTAAAACTACGCAACGGATTTTGATGCGGTTTTTTTTTAATAGATAGAGTGATTGAAGAGGAAGGTTTATATGTATAATTTGTACCCGAGCAAAGCTGGGGCGGGTCGCTAGTAGTCAATAAATAGATGTACAGTTGGATTCAAACTCCTTTTCTAGTACAGAAAACATTAGACATATTTCTTACAATACAGTCTTCTAGAAAACAAAATAGCATCATCTTATCTAAAAAAAAATACCAAGAAATTGAAGACCATACCTTCCTGTGGACATTCAGAAGTATCACATTCACTCTTCACCAGCCGGAAGCCAGAATTCGTCAACGTTTTCTTCACGACGATAGGCGTGATGGTGGTCAGTTTCCACTTGAGGTGCTTCTGTATGGGCAGAGGTATTTTGAGGCAGGGACTCTCATCGTGGCCTATGAACTTGAGGAAGGGCGGTACACGGGGGAAGAGAGAGGGTCGAAGGCAATTTGTTACTGATTCCGGTAAGGTGAGTAGCGATTCTGAAAATTAGAAAATTTTCTGTGAGTTTTCGATAGACTAAAAAAATATAACTTTATGTTGAATTAATTGAAAAATTAATGAAATAGAAGTCCATAAAATATTATGCTACATACATTTACCTTTCTATACGTATACAACTATCCAATGCAGATATAAAACATTAAAAACAGTAAATTTAAATAAAAACTGACCAAAATACTACATAGTAATCAAATGATCATAGGTTATAGGGCTATATGAATAATTTGAAAAGTCTAAACTGCATTCATGTTACTAGATTTTACACTGGTGATAATGACGAAACGCCGAAAATATACAATATTTAAAAAAATCCAAATTAATCATGGAAATAAGGCAAGCCTCCATAGGTGACGTCGGAAAGTGATATAAAATAGGTGAACAAACAATGGAGTGACGAAAAACTGAACCAGTGCCAAAGATTTAATTCAAAATAATATCCGCATACTACGCATATTGTTTACAATACTTATGCCCGCTTTCACTAAAGCCACATATAAATGTTATCGTTGTGTCTAAATAAAAGTTCATGCGCATTATGAGTGTTTACTCCTCCTTCCCAAGAGTTGAGAGAAAAAGACTGATTTTACACTATAAAAAGAAAATTTAAAATTGCTCTAACTGTCTTTCTAAACACTTTTTCAATAATGTTCGTTACTAACTTTTTAGACCTCTTAATAGTTTGAGATCAGAGTTTCCAGAAATTCATTTTTTATAAATAATTAACAAAATTGGTGAGATTGATTAGTATGTACTTTGAACATAAGTTAGTTACTAGCTTGAGCCGACGGTATTTTTTTTTTTGTAACTTTTGCGCCTGATACCGGTAAATAAGCCGTCGGCCCAAACTAGCAAGTATGTGTAACGTTCAAATTCAATTCTAATCAATCCCAGTCAGTATCAGGAATAAGTAATGTCTGGTAGCTCTCGGATCTCCCTCCATAAATAAAATAAGGTAAATATCGTGAAGATTTAACGCTCTTAGTGCAAATACATGTAGATAGACTTTCAATGAGAGAAAACGGGCATAATATCTACGCAACATTGTAACTACAACGATAGAAAAATAGATAACACGAAAAGAAAAATAGATAAAACGCAAAAGACACATTACCAAAACTTTCCGTTACATAACATTAATTGAACTTATTCAGTTAAAAGTTTCGTTACTTTAATTGAAGTTATTACCAAATAGCGTGTCTTATACGAAAGCTATCGACTTGGTAACACAATGTAAATTGTGGAGAAGTGAGGGGTTGCTTGCCTTTGCGTAACGGTACGTATTTGAAGGGGTTGGTTGTGTGCAAAGATGTCATAAACATTTGCTCCTTGCTGATGTTCATTTTGTCTGCAAACAACGGTATGATTTGTATTTGAAGGATGAATGTGGTTGAATGGTAATGACAGTATTTGTTCTACAAAATAGAACAATGTTTCTGTTTGCGGTTGTATTTTTTTTGTTTTCATTTGAGGTTGAATGTAAAACAGCTTTAATGTTCAGAGAAGTTTAGTTTTCATGTTAACTTCGACTGTAGTGATTAACTATTACAAATAAAGAACACTAGACGCGAGTGTGGCTTAAAGAGAATTCTTATTACCTAATCGGCTAGATTTGTAATGTGAATAATAAAGTATGACCCTTTTTTTATTTATTTTTTTATTTTGGGGGGGGGGTGGGAAATCATCCAATGACTTCTCCCACTCTGGATGGAGCGGAAGGGCGTGTCGGACTCATACTGACTAAAACCCACCCCTGTTCCTTCCCTGCCTGAGTGCCCAGGGGTGCGGTAACTCATTTTCAGAATTTATCCGCTACCCCAAGGCATGCAGGCACCGGCCACGATGGGCCCCGTCAGTGGTGGCTGACACTAATCTCTTTGAGGCGCGCGTGGAACATTACGCGCCGTCGACTCACGGGCCTGGTGCTGATCGGACGGCGAGATACCCACTGCTCGCCGTCCGCAGGCCCGGGTCTACGGTGGCCGGAGATCGTCTCGCGACGTCCTACGCCCAGTGCCTCTTCTGCGGTGGTAGTGGCGGTAAACTATGACCCTGTGACACGTTATATTAAACAAGTGCGAGTCAGACTTGCGCGCAAAGGGTTCCGAATCCGAACAAATCATATCTTTTTTAAAGTTGTTTTTTGCAATTTTCAGGTCAGTACCAGCTTGTATGTTGGTCAAAATATGATTCGCGGTCGTAGTAAGTACGTGTTTACAGAACTGTAATCATTAAAATCATCAATACTTACAACTCTCTTAGTTAGGCCAATTGCCATGATTTCATGAAATACTACATTCGACATCAATTCTAACTGAAAGAGTTGTATTGATGATTTTAATGATTATAATTCTATAAATACATACTTACTACGGGCGCTAATCATATTTTGACCAAGATACAACCTGGCACTGACCTGAAAATTGCAAAAAACGTAAGAATACGAGGGCGGGTCAATAAGTCCGTGACTTTTGGAATAAAACACAGATTTTTTGATAAATAAATCATTTTATTTTTCAACGTAGTCTCCCTTGAGCTCTATACACTTTGTCCAACGCTTCTCCAATTTTTTTATCCCTTCCAAAAAATATGATTTGTCGAGGTCCTCAAAATAGGCCTTTGTTTGCGAGATGACTTCATCATTTGAGTCAAATCTTTTTCCACCAAGCCATATTTTCAGGTTTGGGAACAAGAAGTACGTTTTCTGTGGAATGCGCTCCCCCAAGAAATCAGGATGGTAACTAACCGATTAACCTTCAAAATTAAAGTTCGCGAACACATTTGTAAAAAGTTGGCAGTAGTATCCTCACAGCGTTAATTCTTTTTCCAATCATCTATTTGTACCTATGTTGTTGGCTATGTATATTTGTGTATTAAGTTTATTCATATGAGTATATATTTTATTTGTAGTTTACATAATTATGTATCTATGTTCCTTTGCATTTAAATAAAGATGCCCTGTTTTTTTTGTTTTTTTCCTTATGGCACCTACCACTATTTGTTTCTGCATCACCCTAAGGTTGACTGGTAGAAAATGCCTGAGGCATTAAGTCCGCCTCTGTACTTGTATGTGCGTGAAGTGTTAAATAAATAAATAAATAAGAAGTAGTCACTCGGAGCCAAATCTGGAGAATAGGGCGGATGAGGGAGCAATTCATAGCCCAATTCATGGATTTTTGCCATGGCAACTGCACATGTGTGCACCCTTGCATTGTCTTGGTGGAAAAGAACTTTTTTCTTGGCCAAATGAGGTCGGTTTTTCTTCAAATCGTCATTGAATCGGTCCAATAAGTTGGCATAATATTCCCCATTGATTGTTCTTCCCTTTTGAAGGTAGTCAATGTGGATTATCCCGCGTGCATCCCAAAAAACAGTCGCCATAACTTTATTGGCTGACAAACCCACCTTGGCCTTCTTTGGCGCCGATTCACCCTTAGAAACCCACTGTTTTGACTGTTGTTTGGTCTCTGGTGTGTTGTGATGGATCCATGTTTTGTCCACGGTTACAAAACGGCGCAAAAACTCCTCCATATTGCGATTAAACAACGCCAAACCTTCCTGTGAAGTTGTTACACGATTGCGTTTGTGGTCGACTGTGAGCAAACGCGGCACCCATCTTGCGGAAAGCTTTCTCATGCCCAAGTGATCATTCAAAATTGAAACCACTGAGCCATGCGAGATCCCTACGGCTTCCACAATCTCTTGCACTTGCAATCTTCGGTCGGCCAACACCATATCGTGAATTTTTTCGATTGTTTCGGGTGAAGAGACCTCAACTGGGCGTCCAGGACGTTCGGCATCTTCAGTGCTTGTACGGCCACAACGAAATTCAGTAAACCACTTTTTTACCATTGAAATCGATGGTGCAGAGTCCCCATAGTATTTATCAAGCTTAGCCTTGGTCTCGGTAATGGTTTTTTTTCGCAAAAAATAATGCTTAATAAGCACACGAAATTCACTTTTTTCAATTTTTTCCTCAAATTACTGGGTAGTCTGATAAAGATAGCTGTCAAACACAAACTAACTGACGCAGCAAGTTCAAATTTTGACAGGAGTCAACTGACAGATGCCTGTTGACAGGAGTACTGTTGCTTTTTCAGTAAAGAGGTCAGAAATTCAAAAAGTCACGGACTTATTGACCCGCCCTCGTATCTGAATTCCGCGAGCTACCCTGGCGCTTCCACCTTAATCTAAAAGTAATTAATTAACTTACTTAACTTCCTGTATTTTTTTCAAATATTTAGGCTTTTCTAGCTTAGCCCCCAAAAATGACCCCATATTGAAAATTGATTTATTTACGTTACATTCAGGTGTTGTGTCACAGAAGGTCATGTTACACACATTTGAATTACACATATTATTCCAATTTCAATTGAATCGGTCTAGTATATTCGAGGCAAATAACTGGTGACTAATTTACTGGTGAATCTTAATGTATTCATTCATTGTAAGCAATCTTAGAACTAAATAAGTTGTTTCATTTTACGATGACTCGAAAATTACCTCAATTTGCAAAAAGGTACGAGACGACAATACTACAATAAATAAAAACGCCAGACTGGCTATCAAAATAAATGAAAACACTGGTTATCAAAATAAATGAAAAAAACTTTTTACAAAAAAAATACAACCGACTTCCATAAATAATACTAAAAAATGCAAAATAACTTTAATTTCGGAAGTCGGTGTTTCTAGTTTGGTTTCTTCGTTATTTGACACCGACTTCCGAAATTAAAGTTATTTTGCATTTTTTAGTATTATTTATGGAAGTCGGTTGTATTTTTTTTGTAAAAAGTTTTTTATTTTTCACTTTTTAGTTGTTTTACCCCATTCTAAAACTAAATTAATAGTAAAGTTATGCCCGAATTGATAGCCCCAAAAATAGGGAATTTGAACGTAGTTGGTGAAATTAGGGTGTATCAGGGTGAACTGTACAAATCTGTATACTCCTTCAGAGCGCATCAGCCTGATGTAATGTTGTGAAGTGGTGAAAACAATATACAGACATGAGATTGCAGCAATTCTGGAAGGTTTGCTATCATTTATTGAAGAGTTCCATTGTATATCTCCGAAGTTCTTCATCAGATCCTCACCAAATTAAAATGGGACCAAATGTGAAGCAACAGCTTTCAAATAAAAAAAAAATCTTCAAAATCGGTTCACGTAGTAAGAAGTTATGAGGTAACACACATAAAAAAAAAAAAAAAAAAAAAAAAAAAAAAAAATACAGTCGAATTGAGAACCTCCTCCTTTTTTTGAAGTCGGTTAAAAACAGTGGCTATCAAAATAAATGAAAACACTGGCTATTAAAATAAGTGAAAACTCTGGCTATCAAAATAAATGAAACCACTGGCTATCAAAATAAAGGAAAACACTGGCTATCAAAATAAAGGAAAACACTGGCTATCAAAATAAATGAAAACACTGGTTATCAAAATAAATGAAAACACTGGCTATCAAAATAAATGAAAACACTGCCTATCAAAATAAATGAAAACACTAGCTATCATAATCAGCTGCCCACACATTTATGTTTGCATAACTCGACAACATGAACTTAACAGCTGTATTTTATCGCGATTTCTGGGTTGGTCCCTTATTAAAAGTTGCCAATAATAATGAATATTGCCAATGATTTAATCTATACGGAGGCTTGTGATTGTCATAAAAATTACAAGCCCCCGCTATTTGATGTGTAATGTAATTGATTGTAACTTAAAACTGTTATTTGAAGCGCGTAATCAATATCTCTCTGCCTGTGAAGCCCTGCGACTCACTGGTGAGTTTGACAAAAAAAAAAAAAAATATTAAAGAGAAAAAAAAAAAAAAAAAAATTCGCCTGTCAACCCGGGTTGTCGTCGGGGTTCAATTTGACAACCCGGATTTGGCCGCGGGGGTTGAAGGGATGTGAATTACAGGATTGTTAATTTTAAGTTTAACTATTGTATTCTGCATTTTTTAATTATTTGTTGTCCCGAATAAATAAAATTATAACACGAGTGGGTTTTTAGTCAATAAGAGTCTGACACGCCCTCCCGTTCAACCCAGAGCTGGAGAGTAGAGAAGTTATTTTGATGATTTCCCAACCTATAAAAAAAATTTACAACTTACCCTTCGAAGCAGTTTTTTTAGGAGTCACGACAGTCCCATTGAGTTTCGTGGACAGTTTGGTGACCAACAAGAGATTTTCCTCCTCTTTTTTAACAGCAGAGGGCAGGGCCGGCTTCTCTAACTTGTCCATCTCTGCTATAGCTGCATCTGTTTCCATTTTCCAGTTAAATTCTAGCGGGTCTGGTGAGGGAGATCTGCTGTTCGCACTACGGATTATAAAAAAACAACAATATTATTTGTGGTCAAAAAAAAAAAAACTGACTTCATTCAAAAAAAAATTAAAAAAATAACTAATTTCGGAAGTCGGTGTTTATATTTTTTCGTTATTTGACATCACCGACTTCCGAAATTAAAGTTATTTTTTAATTTGTTTTTTTTTTTTTTGGAAGTCGCCTGTTTTTTTTTTTGTAAAAAAGTTTTTTATTTTTCACTTTTTACCCCAGAACTAAAAACCCCAATAACATGGAACGTGGAATTTAAACATCGTATTTGGAGTACACCAAAACGTCATCTAGGTATACGTATTTTTCGTTTTTGTTCCGTTTTTCAAAAAGTGCTAAAGCAATTTCGATAAAATTTATATGGGACCACCTCGGGAGTATAATCTATCGGATAAAAAAGAATTTTGAAAATCGGTCTTCAATTGACAGAGAAATCGGTGGACATACATAAAAAAAACATACATACAGTTGAACATAGAACCTCCTCCTTTTTCAAAATCGGTTAAAAATAGCGAAACTTCACAGAACCAGCCCGGTTAGAAGAAAAAATGATAATCATGTCCGCTGCAAGTAAATTTAGTTAGTTGAAATCGTAAACTTTATTTTGCTCTATGGCATCATGGGATCCATTACACGCTCATACAGGCTCCACTTAATTCCAAAAGTTATGACTGAGGGTTCCATGACGCAAAAATCAAAGTATCCAGATTTTCTCATGCAACCATCAGTCACTGTATTAGATGAAAGGTTTTTTTTTTTTTAAGTGAAAACATCTTTATTGTAAATGTGAGGGACTATGTGGGTTATTATTATTATTTTCTCCTCCTTTTTACAGTAATTTTTAACGTTGTCTGACAGTTTGAGTACTTTTGCGGCCTACTCAAATGTCTTTTCTTTGGTATTGTTCGTCATGTCATTGAGCTCCTTAGTGGTTTTTAAGTTGAGCTATTCGACTATTGACAAATGCTTGCACTGACTGGACAGGTCCACTCAAATATGTTTGGTTCTTTCTTCAAAAGACCACTACAGACACTAAGCTGCATGGTCCTCATATAGAATAATGTGAATGCGAGAACTATGTATGTCGTTATATTCATGTAGATTTTATGATTGTCTGGCAGTTTGAGTATTTTTGCGGCCTACTCAAATGTCCTTACTTTGGTCTTGTTCGTCGGTTCGTTGAGCTCCTCAAAGTTCTGAGTTGAACTTCGCGATGACTGACAAATGCTTGCACTGTCTGGACAGGTCCACTCGAATTCGTGTGTTGCTTTCTTCAAAAAGCTCATCCCAGACATAAACGTACATGGTTCTCATATGATTTAATCAGTACACATTGTATGGATTTGAACACTTTAAAAGAGACTTTGACCTCTGAGTTTGTTTCGGTGTTTCGTAGTAGTAGGCAAAAGTGCTAAAAACGGCCGTTTCTGACACTTTTTCCTACTACTTTGGATACGAAACATTTTGAGACCTGTTTTAACAACGTAAAAATTCTTTATCCTCTTTGTAACAAACGTGAAGTTGGATTTTTTAATATTTATTTTCTGTGATAAGCTACGATTTTTTATTCAATGAGGGCGCCACTGGACCGCGAGAGGGGCCTTAAGGTAAAATCTATTTTCTAGTCACAATAATGTAACATTTTTGATACTAAACTGATACAGTAAATTTTCCTAACGAGCAGTCTAGCGAAAACCGGAAAATGGGTAGTCGTTAAGGTAACGAAAGACTAGGCGTTGAAAAGGAAAATATCCTGAAAGTAGGCTATTAACCCGATGGAAGGATGTCGCAGTCCGCATTGCGGGAACTAGGTGGATACAGAACAAAACGGCGGGAAATTACTTCAATATTGAAGAAGTTTTGAGTGGTAATCATACTGTCTTTGGTTCGCACGAAGCTAAAAACGGTGTTTCCTTCTTGTTTTAAGGCGCAATTATACGATTTTTAATGGCTTTTAATTGAACACCACGTCTATACGACTGGTCTTATTTCTTTGAAAAAAATATATGTTACTCTAGACAATTTCCGTCGTAATTTGATATGAGAATATTTGAAATTATATTTTTATAACATAGTGTAATTAATTTGTAAAGTTATGTCTAACGCGGATCAAAAATTGGAAATCACGCAAAAACAATAAAGCGTATTTTTATAAAACCTTCACCATCTTAAAGAACATTTAATTATTTATAATTTAGTCTAAGTGTTTTAGTTTAATACCTGTTGTTTTATGTGTAATAAATTAATAATGCGTCTAATTTCGGACAGCGCTCCTTGATGGGCAAGTCCTATTACTGGGTGGACGTACGACGCGTTACGTGAGCTCAGCACAGAACACGGAAGCTAACCACTCAAGGTCCTGCCCGGGGGTTGAGGATAAATTCGAAAGAGTTACCTCGCCCCCGGGCGCGTAGGGCAGGGAGGAACAGGGGTGGGTTTTAGTCAGTAAGAGTCTGACACGCCCTTCCGCTCCACCCTAGTGCGGAAGAAGTCATAAGGTGATTTCCCACCCCCCAAAAAAAAAAAAAAAAAAGCCACTCAAGGTCATTGGCAGCTAATAGCGCCTTAATAGAAATAGCTTTTAGCCAGGCCTTCGACCCAGCATTTGCCGAGATAAAAAAACCGGCCAAGTGCGAGTCGGACTCGCACACGAAGGGTTCCGTACCATAAACTGAAAAAAAAAAAGCCAAAAAGAAACGTTTCTAGTAGGGGATGTATGTTTGTTACTCTTTTAAGAAAAACTACTGAACGGATTTTGATGAAACTTTACAATAATATAGCTTATACATCAGAATAACAAATAGGCTATAATTTATAATGGGGGGAAGTACTAATACCACGCGGGCGAAGCCGCTGGCTGTAGGCGTGGGCAAAGTGTATCATTTTTGCGATTGGAACATTTGCATCTGGATCACTGAAATGATCCGAATCACTGATATGTTTCAATTGGATCATCGGCTCAAATGATATAAAATACAGAACGAAACAAATGATATGAAATACAGAGCGTTTACTACTGAGTCATAATTATATGTAAACAATGCCGAATGTTGCATTGTATTTTTTTCTAGGTGTACAAAATATTACATTTTAAAATGTAAGAATGTAATGTAAGAATTACGATTATAAATAAAATCGATCTTCCTTCATACTTTATCCAGGCTTAGGACTGGCGGCTATTCGATCATTTATGGCCAGCTGGCTAAAACGCTTGTTAGTGCAAACATTAAAAATAAGCAAATAACAATCATAAAGTATTTGATATGTAATCGCCATAATGGTAATTTTTACGTGGATGGATAACGACAACGAAAACCTGTGAAAGTATGAGTGATACACATGTCATTTGGTATCTCTTTCTGACTTGTTGTATTTATTACTTATTGTATTATATCACCCGCTCACTCGCGAGTCGCGGTCCAGTAGTAAAGTAAATCAGTGTGTCTCAGTCTCCCTCTCTCACTCAGCGCCGCGTCGCGCGGAAAGAGCACGGAGCAGAGTAATGATTCAGATCCAAATGATGCGTTTGAAACGTAGTTACTGAACCAATCTTTTGAATCACTTCAAAGATCCGGATCAGTGAGTCGGTTCCGTAAAGAGTTACACACCTCTAGCTGGCAGGAGCTAATCTATACATATTATAAAAATGAATCCCTATTTCCTTGGTCACGGCATCACGCGTGAACGTTTGGACCGATTTCGCTAATTCTTTTTTGTTTTGTTTTTTATTGTCAGGAGAAGGTTCATATGAAAGAAAAAATTAAGAAAGTCGCGCGGAAAATTAGAAAATTTCAGAAAACTTGACGACTGCTAGGACAGGACAACGTCTGTCGGGTCAGCTAGTTGCTACATAAATGTAGATGTTTTTTAATCATACACGAGCAATTTTTGTTTACCATTTAAGATACGGAATACAATAACATAATTATTCAGTTTGTTTTTATAATTTTATCTTTACTTCTTTTCTGTTAACCTTTTAAACATGACCGTATCTTTTCCATAACATTTTTTTCTTTAAATAGATCAATTTGAAAAACTTAATGCTAGACGACAACGTAGCACAAGCGTTTGTAATTCTGGATGTTGTTATAGAAACGGGTCACATTGGTAAAACAAAAGTCTTTTGAATATTTTAGAAAATCGTCGGAGACCTGTGTAATTTTTTATGCAAAGACCGCAGCACGTTTTAGCGACTTGATTTCAACGTCAAAGGAACATTTTTCTTTACGTCTTAAAGATATATCTGGGGGCCCAGACAGTCACATTTACATTAACGATAGCGAAACGATAACAAAATTAGATAAATTCGAAAAGTATGGAAATGGCATAAGCTTTCGAAATGTCAGGTGATAAATCGTTTTACGGCCCTTTTCCTGTCATGCGGGTAGCCGCCTTTTCTGCGTGCGGATCAGCCCCCTTAGCCAAAATACATTTCTGTAAACGTTAACGCTAACGCTTCGTGCAAAATGTATGGCAACGACGTTTTGCACAAAGCGTTAGACAGAGAACTGTCACGTGACTCACGCCCAGTAATGTCTTTTTACAGAAATGTATTTTGGCTAAGGGGGCTGCTCCGCGTGCGGGGCTGCCGGCATCCTATCATTTCATACATGTTTTTCCTAACACGTAGGCAGCAAGCGCGCGGAACGCGGATTGGCTTCGGGCGCGTACCCTTGCCCGTGTCACGCGCATGCGGGCGCGCGTTCTTCTTCCGCCACTCGCCAGTGTAGTTGTTACTGTCGTGCAGGTCCCACGCATAGTCACAGTACACCACGCATAGTGAACACGCACGACACTGCAGTGGCGAACGAAAATTTTTAAATTTTGACCTACGTGTGGACCAGGACCGTGCTATCACCCGCATGCGGACAAGATCCGCACGCGGGCGGCTACCCGCATGACAGGAAAAGGGCCCTTAGATCGCTAATGGCATGCCATTTCCATACATTTCGGATTTTTCGTTGTCGTTAATGTAAATGTGACTTTGTTTAGGCCCTCTGAAGCTCTGGGGCTCTAGACAAAGTGTTATTCGATCAGCGATAGCGATTGTCGAAATGTCAAAATGTAAAGGTTATGATCACGTGACATTTCGATAGCATTTTGTCAATCCATACATTTTTGACAATCGCCATCGCCACGCTGTCACTGATTTAGTGTCACTTGTCTAGAGACTCAGGGTTGCTTCTAACCAAGCGTACTTCATTGTCGACCACGTCATCGCTTACCTTATGGTGATGGTGGTTTGCATTTGACCACTGCCTCAACTTATATTGAGGCAGTGGTCAAATGTGAACCTACCCAAACTAATATTATAAATGCGAACGTAACTGTTTGTCTTATTGTTACGTTTCTTTCACGCTTATAAGTACCCTAGAACTATTTTTGTTTAAATTTGGGTGGTCATATTTTAAATACTGAGTGTTACTTGTCTAGAGACTCAGGGTTGCTTCTAACCAAGCGTACTTTATTGTCGACCACATCATCGCTTACCTTATGGTAACGGTGGTTTGCATTTGACCACTGCCTCAACTTATATTGAGGCAGTGGTCAAACGTGAACTAATATTATAAATGCGAACGTAACTGTTTGTCTTATAAGTTCTTGTGGCTTAGCGGTTTGATGCTGGATTGACGACGAACAGCATGTGGGAAACACAGTCCACCTATGCATCAGTTTCTTTTTGCCCGGGGGTGGAGGATAAATTCGAAAGAGTTACCTCGCCCCTGGGCACTCGAGGCAGGGAGGAACAGGGGTGGGTTTTAGTCAGTAAGAGTCTGACACACCCTTCCGCTCCACCCTAGAGCGGAAGAAGTCATAGAATGATTTCCCACCACCCAAAAAAAAAAAACTGTTTGTCTTATTGTTACGTTTCTTTCACGCTTACACCCCGGCACTATTTTTGTTTAAATTTGCGTGGTCATATTTTAAACACTGCTTCTGCCCATAAAAATAAACAACTTTCTTCTAGAGAGTCTAGAGACAATTCCGAAAAAAAATTGGATCAGCTGATGATAATTTTGTACAGTAAGTACGCACCTACTTAAATTTGTTTTTTCTTTTTAATTTTCTATGGCTTGGTTTTCTTTTGCTGATTTTTTTTTGAATTTATAACTTTTTACAGTGAGTAACTTTTTTTTTTTTGTAAAGTTTTTTTATCTAAGATATAACCACCCATTTTCGTTACAACCTGTAGATTAAACCCTGGAAAAGGACATAAGATATTTTTTTATCCCGGAAGTACGTTCTCTTGAGATCATTTTGAAGTTTCAAGTCAATAGTAAATCCTTTCATCTATCGTAATAATTTCGAATATCTATAGCGATTTTCTAATTTTAGTTTAGTTATTGAACAAGAGAATCGGCACCATTGTCCACATTTCGCAACCCACCTAAAATAATAATATTCCGTAGTTTAAAAAAACTTAAATACACACTTTATTTATTTACTTTTAATCGACTTCGAAAAAGAAGGAGGTTCTATCTTCGACTGTATGTATGTATGTTTTTTTTTTTCCGCCGATTTCTATGTCAGTTGTGGTCCGATTTTCAAGTCTTTTTTTTCCGAAAGAATATACTCCCGAGGTTGTCCCATATAAATTTTATCGAAATTGCTTCAGCGCTTTTTGAAAAATTGAACAAAAACGAAAAATATGTATACATAGATGACGTTCTGGTTTCCAATTACGAGTAGGTACCTATTTTAAATTCCACGTTCCATGTTATTGAGTTCTGGGGTATAACAACTAAAAAGTGAAAAATAAAAAAGGTTTTTACAAAAAAAAAAACAACAGACTTCCAAAAAAGAAAATACACTAAAAATTAAAAAATAACTTTTATTTGGGAAGTCAGTGTAACAACGAAGAAATAAAATCCAAACACCGACTTCCGAAATTAATGTTATTTTATTAATTTTTAGTGTATTTTCTTTTTTGGAAGTCGGTTGTTTTTTTTTTTTGTAAAAATAATTTTTTTCGTGTTCTCAGCAAACCCATCATTTGATACCCATAAAATGGGAATGTATACAAAACAACTAGTCAGCCATCTTTGCGAGTCATATTGGATTTAGAATGACATCACTTAGCTAACCGTATTATATTGTCATCCAAACTAAACATGTGCAAAATTTCAGCTTAATCGGAAACTGGAAAGTCAATCAAACTTCTAAGATTTACACATCATCATCAATCTCCTGCCCTTATCCCAATTTATTTGGTGTCTGCACAACATGTCTTTTTCTTCCATACTCCTCTATTAGTCGTCATCTCTGTAGTCACCCCCTTTTTACCCATATCCTCTTTCACACAGTCCAACCATCGTTTCTTTGGCCTTCCCCTACTCTTATAGCCATCCACATCCATACACAAGACTTCTTCACGACATTTTCTAAGATTTATACAAGTGTGTTAAAAAACAAAACCATAGAACAACTCACTCTTCAGTATCCAAGTCAAGAGTGAGGCAATCAGCCTTGCTTCCAGTCTTCATCTTGCTGGTCTTCTTGAGTTTCTTCTTGGTCTTGACGGTTTTCTTAGCTGCAGTTGTGAAGGTCCCTGAGCTCACTGGGAGCGCCGGACTCACGGCTGGGCAAGTCGGCGTTGGCGTGTCTTGGCGTGGCTAAGCGGAAATAAGAAAAATGTCTGTATATTTGATGTGTTAACGGGTTATTTGAGGAGAGTGATCCAGTTTGAAATACGTATCTGGAAGTTAATACGTTCGCAACAATTTACCTACACTTCTGGGATATCGATATCCCAGAAGTGTAGGTAAACAATTGCGAAGGTCACAATCTCATTTAGAGTACGTAAGTAGGGGGCTTAGACAAAGTAACAATTTAAAACGATAACGAAGTTAGAAAAGACTAAAATGTATGAGATTGACATAAACCGCGCTAAGTCACGTGGTCAGTCGACTGTCGACATCGTTATCGCAAGTTGGTAGACAATGTTATAATTCGTAACGAAACCATAAAAAAACGAATTGCTATCGTGTTTATCCCATACAAATGCGTAGACAAGAAGCGCTTTCAGAGTTCGCCTTCGCCTCGATCGTGATCGCCAAAAAAGATAACGAAGGAACGCTAACGCTAGGAAATGTTTATCGATATCTCAGAGACGATGACGAATTTAGATATCGTTTCGCTACGAAGCGATGTTACTTTGTCTACAGAGCCTGATCTTCAATCGAAACTCTTGAAAACGTTAAATTCATAATAATATCGGATGTAAGAAGACAGTTTCCGAAGCCGAAAGCCGTACTCTACCCATTATTTGGATCATTTTTTTTCACTAGACCATACCTTTATTTTAGGGGGGGAGGGTGGAGCAATCGGGAGGGCGTGTCAGACTCTTACTGACTAAAACCCACCCCTGTTCCTTCCCTGCCTGAGTGCCCAGGGGAGCGGTAACTCATTTTCAGAATTTATCCGCTACACCTAGGCATGCAGGCACCGGCCACGATGGGCCCCGTCAGTGGTGGCTGACTAGAGCATACCTGGGAAACCACTGGTTCTGGAGATATTGAAGGTCAAAGTCGCATTTTTTTTTTACTTCTTTACGAATATGAATTTTAAGTGTTATTACTAAAAATTTTCCTAATTTTCGATTTTTTTTTTGGAAATTTCGAATTTGCAGTTACGAAAACGCAATGAATATCAAACGTATCCGACAAGCACCTACGTGGCTTAAAGCGAAGGGGCGGGGTTTAACTCCACTTGCCTGTGTTCGCATTACATTGGGCGGAATAAAAAATAGTTTTATTTTTTATACCTAAAAATAAAAGTCGTTTCCCAGCAATATTTTTTGCGCAAAACTACTTTGTTAGACGTACAGTATGCGTAGTTAACGGCTCTGTGATGTGTCTTTTTACATCCTGTATACCATGATTGTATATTACTAAGGAACAACTTCTTGAGGAATAGTACCAATTTCAAATTACGCTAGTTAGTTAATTTAATCACGAATCGGCTTAAACTATAAACGATATTATTCAAATTCACAATTAAAAATATATTTAAATTCATTGTTAGACATGAAATTAACACGTTCAAAAACTAAAACCCGAAAAAAAACGCACTCTGAAAAGTATGAATCAAGAAAGTATTCTTTACCATTAGTGATGCTTAGAGGATACATTTCTTTAGATCAAGGCGCTTCCAACCATACCTCATTTACTTTGTCAAATTATGATAATAATTATGATTGTTTAGAAATCATGAGGGAACAGATGAACATACATACAGCTGAAAAACATAACCCTCCTTTTGGCTTCGCTGTAGTCGGGTCAATCAATCTGCCTAGCCTTTTGCCAACTATCTTGGGGTCGTCTTCCAGTCTAACCGGATGCAGCTGAATACCAGTACTTTACATGGAGCGACTGCCTATCTGACCTCCACAACCTAGTTACTGGGTAATACGATACCCCTTGGTAAGACTGGTTGTCAGACTTTTCGGGCTTCCGACGACCCGTAACGACTGTCAAAGATCTACGATTGACAGCCGGGACCAACGGCTTAACGTGCTTTCCAAGGCACACAGGAGTGTCGGTATGTAAAGATGGTCACCCATCCATAGACCGACTCCGGCAAGCGTAGCTTAACCTGATGGATGAACCCGTGCGGCTGTTATTACTTTAGCCACGAGCTCCTTGCTTTAGTCGGGTAAAAACTAGAATTATTCACAGGTTTTTGCATGAAAGCGAACCAAATATCCAATATAATAATATCTTATATTTAACAAACATTTAACAACTGAGCATCGCAGACGCCTGTTCTCTCAAATATTTTGCTTAGAGCAATGTACAAACAATATTTACGCCGTCTAATTCGGCAATGCTTTTAAATATTCTACTAGGAGGAACACGGAAATGTTTTAAATATTTCAGTTTCGCATCTGGCGTGTGGAACAACATCAGGCCTTCAAAATAACAAAGCAGCCTAGTGGGTCAAGGATTTTAAAAATATGTTAGATTTATAACACATGTAGGCAGCCTGTGTTTTAAGTGGATTTAAGAATAGCTAAGTCTTCTCACTAGTATGTTAGCTTGCTTAGAGAGTTTCGAAAGCCGTGTATAGAGGTCGCGCAGAAAGAGGTCGGCAAAATTTATTCTTGGTGCAAATGCGCGGGAATACTCTTGAATTCTTGATTTACTTCTGCTGAAAATAGTATCGATTTTTTTTTTGTGAAAATAGCATCTCGGCTGAATTCTGCAAAGGAGTCGGCAGCAGTTTATGTCATACTCAAACTTCTTACATTTATTAATCACTAGCAACCCGCCCAGCTCCACACAGGTGCAAATTATAGATATACAAAAACTTCCTCGTTTATCGCTCTTTATATTAGTGAAAACCTTATCAAAAATACGTTGCCTGGTTTAGAAGAAGTTAGCGGAGAAATAGACAGACGCGGAAAGCGAATAGGTTTTATACTATGAATGTAGAGAAGAGATTCAAGTCCCATAATGATAAGGGGGCGAGCTTATTGCCATTAAAATAAATTCAGCCATCTAGTTAAACGTTGCGTTCAATGACTTGTTTGGTCGTCCTTCAGCCATTTAATTGAATGCCGAGGGCACAAATTAAAATACTTATAACCATAATAGAAGATAACGAGTCAAGAAATTAAGCTTTCTTGCCTTCCAGATAAGAATCACCACTCCGCTAATGGTGTTTGATATTTTAGAGTGTTTTTGAAACAACACTTTAGAAATTGAGGAAATTGCATAGAAACGACCCAACAAGCTTTACAAGAAAAGTTTTGATTAACACACTAAGTTTTCGTGTATAATGTACCGCGTTATTTGAAACGTAAAGGTTTAATAGAAATGTATCAGACTTCGACACGGCATGTCAGATTTATGTAAGGATATCATGATACAGTTATTATTAAGTAAATAATTCAAGCAAGTCAAAGAAATAGGTCGAGCAGAAATAAATAGAGGAATTCAGAGATTTACCGGCACCACTCTCCAGTACTTTCGCAAATCGTTTTGGCAAGCATCACTGGTATATCAACAACAAACCCACTTATTGTAATATCTTCTTCGTTCTAAAGCACGGATCGCTTTCAAATATAACCGCACAAAACATGTCAAGGCTGTCAATACAAAAGATCAAATTTCTAACCGAAAACACGTGAAACTCATAAACATTCGAAACCGGAATTTTCTTTTACACTTTCTGTTATAATTACCGCCTAATTCACTAATTAATATGTACAAATTGACTTGAGATGGAATCGGCACGGTAGTAACAGTGATAATGCATCGTATTGACATTTTGTACACTTCTGGCATGCGGCCAGGTCGTGTGAACCGATGCCACAATAAAATCTAAAGTGTACAGAATTAAACAGACAATAAAACAAGGCTAGTCGAGATGTAACCAGTAATCATTAAACGTTTCACACCTACGCGGTGTAGCGACAAGATTTTAACGGGTGACATTTACAATTAAATTTAAACAATCACTTTTATGGTTTTTACACGTCCTTATTTAACTCTATTATCTATCGAAGCATTTACTACGTTGTCTGTTCTTACATGTAAACTTGTGATAAACATTTTTCTTCGAGCGTTCGCCAAGTTCTGCTGAAAATCGCGCCAAAAGAAACAGACGAGCAGGCGCCACCGTCAAGACTTGAGGATCGATAACTAATTGAAAACTTTTCAATATTATTTTCATATTTCGTGAATGAAAAAGTTCCAGTGTGCGTGTTCAGTGGCATTATGTGACGACAGTTATATTGATTTTCTTTCATTATAATGTTATTTCGCAGCGATACAATACAAAATAATTTACACCGTTAGGCCGATGTTTCACTAGATATTCAACGAAACTGACAAAATAGCCAGCATTTTTAAGAAATGTTTAGAGATTTTTACGACTCACGTTCTGCGAAAACTTCTTCCAAACTTTTCCTAGGAAACCCATGCCTAATCTTCAAGATACGCGCGCCTTGAACGGAACCACGTCACTGACTAGCCACTGCGATCCCGTCATAACTTCATTGAACGACACACTATAGCTTGGCCACCTCTTGCATAACGAACACTATGAGTAGGTACGACTACGTCACATTAATAAAAGAAAAACTTCGTCATTTAACCGAAAATATCTTTTAAAAAAGAATTCCACGATTTCCGCGAAGACTGAAAAATGTAAACAATCGTTTTTTTTTATGTGAGTGATGTAAGCCGGCGGATCGTAAACTTTATTTTATAGTCATCACCTTTATAATTATGATATTTGATTTTTATTGTGTTTTACATGATTGAAATGATTAAAGGGGGACAGTTATGGTTTTTTAGTGTTTTATGAATGCGTGTGGCGGGTAAAGTTTGGTTTATTTTACAAGGATTTTATAAATGTGTTTTTATGGTAGTGTAAACGAAGTTTCAGGGTTGTTTTGATGCGTTAGCTCGATGATACACGCTACTGAAAAACCACGTGTTTTTAGGAAAAACAAATTATTTTCACCGCATTTTATGAAAGCACTAGATTAAACAAAATTCACACGTTATCACCTCGCGTGCGACCAGACATAACAAAAGTGTCGTACTCGCGAAATGCACTCCTTTGACACATTTCCAAGACAAATTCAGATTTAACACATAGGAGTCAAAGCACGTGGCTTAGTTAGAACGTTATATTATAACGAACTCCTATAATAAACCACTACGGTGGAATTTAAACATGAGTCATGCCGGTGAAATAAACAATCTTGCGAGACTTGAATAATCTCTTCAGGCAAATTATGAATAGATTTTGAATAGTGATGATGGATATACGACGGTAACAAGTAACAATGTTAATACTACGTCTAAAATGTACTACTGACGTAGAGAACACGGAACACTGGAAAACACTGCGCTAATGGTAGTATTACACGATTCAACCAAATAGATACTTCGAATGAAAGGCGCAGAAATGAAAGGTATGGTAGATATTGGTGTTGATTCTGTTGTGCACAAACTAAACTTAATTTAGGCTATTGCTATCTTTTTCTCTCTAATAAAACCAGAAAGAGACGGACGTAAATTAGAGCTGTCAAATTTAGTTTGAACTAATATTTCCATACAAATTAAGGGTACACGTAAAAACATGTCGTCTAAAAACACGGCGAAGCGCAAGGCGTAAACTAGTTTGACATCTCTAACTTAGTTCATAGCTATAGCCGTCCTCTTCTCGCACTGCCTTTTAGTAAAAGATAGCAATTCTCTAATTTTAGTTTAGTTATTGAATAAGAGAATCCGCACCATTGTGTGACTCTCCTTTATTGGAAATAAGGACAGCCGACATTGAATGACAAACTTAGTGTTACAATAAGGGCCATATTACGAGTAATAAAATAATTTTCTATAGTTTAATAAAACACTAAAAACACTATTTATTTTTATGTTTTGTGTTCTTAGTAAACCATTTCATCTGATACCCATATCATGGAAAGGCATAAAAAATAACTAGTCCGCCATATTTGATTTAGAATGACGTCACTTAGTAAACCATGCATTGTCATCGGTCCTTGATAAGTCTGCGAATTTTCAATTCAATTCGACGTTTTGAAGTTACATAGATGATGATGATGATAGAGAGGAGCTCATGGCTAAAGTAATAACAGCCGCACGGGTCGATCTATCAGGTTAAGCTACGCTTGCCGGGGTTGGTCCATGGATGGGTGACCATCTTTACATATCGAGACTCCTCCGTGAGTCGGAAAACACGTTAAGCAGTTGGTCCCGGCTGTCAATCGTGGATCTTTGACAGTCGTTACGGGTCGTCAGAAGCCCGAAAGTCTGACTACCAGTCTTACCAAGAGGTATCGTATTACCTAGTAACTGGGTTGTGGAGGTCAGATAAGCAGTCGCTCCATGTAAAATACTGGTATTCAGCTGCATCCGGTTAGACTGGAAGCCGACCCCAAGATAGTTGGGAAAAGGCTAGGCAGATGATGTTTTGAAGTTACATAGATACATAGCAAGCTAATAAAATAGTGTTAAAAAAATAACCATGTGATTAGTTTAAACACTGATTACAAGGTTTTTAAACAATGATTAGCAGGTTTTTATTCAAAATTTTCTACCCGACAGAAGGGTAAATGTGGGTGGTACAGTACTGACTAATCATTTGAAGGAGATTTTGTTAATGAAGTTTGGTCAAAAACCACCATCTACACGGTTGTAAACCACCAAGGTCACCTCTGTCGGGACGACACTGTGGTTGGCGACCGTATAGCAGGCCCTTTAGAATCTGGTAATCAGCAGTTTAAACTAAGTATGTGGTTAGCAACTTTTACAAATAAGGCCGTACGTATCAACTTGGTTCATCATCATCCTGCAGGAGACTAGTGCGTGTCATAAGTCTCTCCAATCACACGCTATTTATCTCGATTGTCGGCAACTCTCATCCAGTTACTACCAGCCAGCCTGCGATCGATCGATCGATCGTCCCACCTTGGGTGTCCATTACGCGCTCATGCAAGCGTCACTCTAATCCAAAAGTCATGACTGATGGTTGCATGATGGAGGAATCAAAGTATCCAGATTTTTTCATGCAACCATCCGTGATGCCCGCTGTACAACGCTCGTCGCGTCGCTTCAAGTCTCTCGGTGGCTCTCATGTCGAGCCTCTACGCGACGAGCGTGTACAACCGGCATCACTGTATTAGACGATAGGTGATCAGTCAGTCACAACCTTGAATGTGGTTAAACTGACAGAAAAACCTACCGTGTAATGGACGCCTTACGCCTTACGTTTTCCGACTCACGATGTTCGTTGAACTAGAACGAGAACGGTGAAATCAGCAAACGTAAAGGATGGACTCCTTCTTGGTCTCCAGGTGGAGGCTGGTATCAGCTGGATGAGTGATGACAATAAAGCGACAAGTCGAGGATCCAGTCAAATGGCTTGTGATTGATAGATAGAATAAACTAAAGTACACCAAAAAAGTTATACAACTTTATACACGAACTTATAAACATCTATGGGTACAATAATTGTCTTATCGCTAACAGACAACCTTTGGGTGGACTGAATAAATAATAAAAAACTTTTTTACAAAAAAAACAACCGACTTCCAAAAAAAAATACATTAAAAATTAATAAATAACTTTAACTTCGGAAGTCGGTGTTTGTATTTTACTTCTTCGTTATTTGACACCGACTTCCGAAATTAAAGTTATTTATTAATTTTTTGTGTATTTTTTTTTTGAAGTCGGTTGTTTTTTTTGTAAAAAAGTTTTTTATTTTTCACTTTTTAGTTGTTATACCCCAGAACTAAAAACCCTAATATAATGGAACGTGGAATTTAAACATTTGGAGAACACCAAAACGTCATCGAGGTACACGTATTTTCCGTTTTTGTTCAGTTTCTCAAAAAGCGCTGAAGCAATTTCGATAAAATTTATATGGGACCACCTCGGGAGCATATTCTTTCAGATAAAAAAAGAATTTTGAAAATTAGTTCACAACTGACGGAGAAATCGCGTAACATACATACAAAAAAAAAAAAAACATACAGACGAATTGAGAACCTCCTCTTTTTGGAAGTCGGTTAAAAAGAGGCCGCTGACTACCCAAGTGAGTAGTCTATGTCTCGCAGTGGACTATAAGGCTGATGATGATCAAGACGTGAACCGTGAGTCAAGTGACTAATACTGGAAAATATTTCAGGTTAACGTTAGCTCGTTAATGGCTTCAGCGCTTTCATGCATAAATTAAGACGCGTTTGCGACTGAAATATCATAACGACATCATGCGATAATCGCACGCAATTAATTTGACTGAATATTGCGAAAACGTCTGTATTCGCTTTCAAATGTTGCTGAAGAATATTTCCTTCGTTTTAATTAAATTAATCGTAATTGAAACGTTCCAAGTACAGTATAGTTTCACTATTCTGTGAGTAGGTATTAAAACCAGGGTAAGCTGGATTATTGGATTTTTTGGAAAAATTGAATGTTTTCAAAAAACCCGACTGTAAAAAAAACAACTAAAAAGTTCCAAACAAATCACTTTTCAAGCAGTCTGATGCAGTTGGTGGCGGTTATTCAAGTTCAGTTATTGATTTCATGCCACCAACTGCATCAGACCGAAGTGCCACAAAGGAACAAACATACATAAATAGGCTGATAAACACATTACCCTATTGCGTCGCGCAGTCGGGTAAATACCTGTGAAGCCCCGAAACTCACCGGTGAGTCGGACCAAAAAAAAAAAAATTAAAGAGAATACAAAAAAAAAAAAATCGGCTGTCAACCCGGGTTGTCCTCGGGGTTTAATTTGACAACCCGGATTTTGCCATGGGGCTTCACAGGTTAAGATAATAAATATAAAGCATTTTAGGATGTTCTAATTTAATAAGAGAACATGATGCAGGAAGCGGTTTGCAAAGCTTGTGGGAGTGATCGAAAGAGCGGGTGGGTTTTAGTCAGTAAGAGTCTGGCATGGGCCTTCCCGCTCCACCCAGAGAGGGAGAAGTTAGGGATTTGAAGATTACTAACGGCACGGGGTCTCATCTCGAACAAAGAAAATTTAGTTCAAACAAACAAACAATAGATGGCGTAATATGCATCGATTTCGTATTGAAGTTTAGGTAACATTAATATTTTGAAATAAAATATGGTTATAACTGTATTTTCTTATTTAATAAACTACCCTAAGCATAAAATTGTTGAATAATTGGCTCCTAATTAAACTATAGATTCGTTAGGCATTTATATTTCTTATACCAATAGATGGCGCTGTTTGAAGTTTTAGAATTTATCCATTCGCCTCTTTAAAATTTGTATAGTGAAAAATTTTGAAACAGTAAAACTGTTATGAAGTGCCAAAAATACTATATAGTAATTCCTCAATGTGTGAGAAAATATTGATAAGACTTTATGTCAATTCATTCAACTTGCAAGCCGTCGCTGCTAACACCATCTAGCGAGGTGTAGAGGACGGGCCCGAACGAAGAACAAAAGTTGCCATAGAAAGTCGTAAACACGTAGTTACGGCGGTACCGTTTCTTTGTATGGGATGAGGCATCTGTGCGCTAGTATTATATTATCTGTGCCAACGGTAAAAAAATACCGGCCAAGTGCGAATTGGACTCGCGCATGAAGGGCCAGTTGCCATTATTAAGATAGAGCAAAAAAAAAAAAAAACGTTTCTAGTAGGGGAGCCCACTTTAATTTATTTATTTTTATTATTTGTTGTTATAGCGGCAACAGAAATACACATTCTGTGAAAATTGCAACTGCCTACCCATTACGGATCATGAGATACAGCCCGCTGACAGATAGACGGACGGACGGACAGCGGAGGCTTAGTAATAGGGTCCTGTTGGTTACCCTTCAGGTACGGAACCCTAAAAATGCAGGAAGCGGTGGGGCAGGCCCGGGTGGAGGGTGACAAATTAATGGATGTGCTGGAGTTCTGAAGAGCCGGATTAGTGAGACTATTGTATTTAAGAGGGAACAGGGGCTGCGATTCTCCATACAAATGTATTCCCCTTTTTTTCTTCCTGAATAATGCCTCCAGAGCAATCTTTTTTTTTTTCATAAAGTCAAGGTCTGCTGTTGACACGTCCCGTTTCCTTTTTTTCAGCAACTAATAAGTAAAGAAAATATGACCCTCCAAAAATTACAAAAAATGGCCCTATTTTTACTGCCTTAGAAGACTACCAGACAAATTAGAAGTTTTAACATAACACATTTACTATAGAAAGACCTAGACATACTCTTTCTTAAAAATGTGTTGCCAAAAATAATTGAATCGGCTCAGTTTTCGAGGAGAAAAAAGGGGAATACGAAACATCGGCCTAGTTAAAAAATTTCTGATAAAATCGGTGTGAGTTGCAGCTGTCCCTATCGCACTCTACAGGAGCAGGCTTGTGGGTAGCTCGCCGTCCGATCAGCACCAGGCCCGAGAGTCGACGGCGCGTAGTGTTCCACGCGCGCCTCAAAGAGTTGTCAGCATTCGTGACGGGGCCCGTCATGGCCGATGCCTGCCTAGGGGTTGAGGATACATTCGAAAGAGTTACCTCGCCCCTGGGCATTCAGGGCAGGGAGGAACAGGGGTGGGTTTTAGTCAGTAAGAGTCTGACACACCCTTCCGCTCCACCCTAGAGCGGGAGAAGTCATTGGATGATTTCCCACCCACCAAAAAAAAAGGGGGCAGGCTTGAGGGAGCACGATGGCAATATTTTCTTCAAATACCAATTTTGTAAATTCCTCGCAGGCCCTGTTCCCTCTTAATAGTTGGGAGTTTGAAGGAGTGCGGAGGACATCGTGGAGTACGTGCGCCAAAAGACGATGTACACGCCGAGGGTGCAGTTACTGGAGTCGCGCCGCAACGTCAACTTTAAGGCGTTCGTGGTGCGTGTACCGAATTGTTTTCTCTCCCTCGTCCTGGAAGAAGACTTTTGGCCGCAGGACGTGGTGTTCCGTCGCTTCCGCGGACAAGTACCACAGGACAGCACAAAGTCAGACTAGTGTAAAGTGAAGTGCTACTAACATAGTCTTAGGCCTTTTATTTATTAACACAAATTTTGTTTATATTAAAATATGTATGTTTAGGTTAAGGTATTTTTCTATGGGCCTGTGTCGCCTGAAATATATGGTTTATTATTATTATTATTGGTATATTATAGTGATC
Source organism: Polia nebulosa (assembly GCA_951329385.1). Classification (NCBI taxonomy): domain Eukaryota; kingdom Metazoa; phylum Arthropoda; class Insecta; order Lepidoptera; family Noctuidae; genus Polia; species Polia nebulosa. The sequence continues at coordinate 7,895,429 of OX589609.1, forward strand.
TAACCATTTTTATTTTTTTTTGTGGGGTGGGAAATCATCCTATGACTTCTCCCGCTCTGGGCGGAGCGGAAGGGCGTGTCAGACTCTTACTGACTAAAACCCACCCCTGTTCCTTCCTGCCTTTGAGTGCCCAGGGGCGAGGTAACTCTGTTTCGAATTTATCCTCAACCCCCGGGCAGGCATCGGCCATGACGGGCCCCGTCTCTTGCTGACAACTCTTTGAGGCGCGCGTGGAACACTACGCGCCGTCGACTCTCGGGCCTGGTGCTGATCGGACGGCGAGTTACCCACTACTCGCCGTCCGCAGGCCCGGGTCTACGGTGGCCGGAGATCGTCTCGCGGCGCCGGAAGTCCCCGGCGTCTCCTGAGGCGGCTGCTGCTGAGGGCGTGAGGGCGACTCCGTTGTTGGTGCTCTCTCACGCGTCCCGCCTCCGCCTTCGCGAGCATTACTGCTTCGCAGAAGGAGGAGACGGCTTCCCATTCCCTCTCGCTCCGTACCATGGCCTGAACCAGGGCAGGGCGCGAGAGGTCGCTGCCGCCTATCGCATCCACGAGGACACGGCGTTGCTCCGCCCAAGCGAGGCAGACCTCCACCGTATGCTCCACCGTGTCCTCGGGATGATCTAACCATAACGCTATCGTCAGACACATGACTGTACGCGTTACACCATGATGATGAGTGCATCATAGTTTAATTTAAGGGAAACACTCATGTCTCTACAATTCATGGGATGATTCCCGAGTACTAAAATAATAAATTTATTTAGTCCGTATGTTAGATTATCATAAAATATTATACACGTATTTTTTTCTTTACCAATTCAATGAAAAATTGCAAAGATGAAACGCATCAAAGTTCAGGAGAGGGGGCTTGAAACGTCTCTTCAAAGTAAAAAGTGGTACATTTCAACATAGGTGTGACGTCATGCGAAATTTCAACGCATGGCACTGTATCGTCCTCATTTTTTGTTTACGTGACAAAAGAAAAATATCTGTCCAATAGTTTTTGATAATTATCATCTAACTGACGGACCGATAATATTTTTTTAGTATTCATAGAATTTTTAAAGCCTTAGTTTTTGATAATTATCATCTAACTGACGGACCGATAATATTTTTTTAGTATTCATAGAATTTTTAAAGCCTTAGTTTTTGATAATTATCATCTAACTGACGGACCGATAATATTTTTTTAGTATTCATAGAATTTTTAAAGCCTTTACAGGACCATGCGTGGATTACGACCAAGACTCAAGCGACCTTTAAAAAAACTAAAGCATCTTACGAAACCAATCAATCGTGTCTCAGTTATGCCAAGGTAACAGAATCAGTTAACAGCAAGTCAGCTTTTGGCTGGTCACTGTCATGATTTCGCGTAAGAGCATCACTCGGCGAACGGCCGCCTACGTATTGAATGTTTCGTCGCTAAATGCATGTGTCTGCGCTGCGTTCACGCATCACTGCTGCAGGATCACATGATGCCGACGCCGCAGATTCCAGCGATTCAAGAATCAAGCATCAACTACACTATTACTCAAAAATCAATCTGCCTATAGCCTTATCCCAACTATCTTGGGGTCGGTTTCCAAGTCCAACCGGATGCAGCTGGAAACCAGTATTTTACATGGAGCGACTGCCTATCTGACCTCCAGAACCTAGTTACTGGGTAATTCGATACCCCTTGGTAAGACTGGTTGTCAGACTTTCGGGCTTCTGATGACCCGTAACGACTGTCAAAGATCCACGATTGACAGCCGGGACCAACGGCTTAACGTGCTTTCCGAGGCACGGAGGAGTCTCGGTATGTAAAGACCCATCCGTGGACCAACCCCGTCAAGCGTAGCTTAACCTGATGGATCGACCCGTGCGGCTGTTATTACTTTAGCCACGAGCCACTCAATCAGCCTTATTTATAGAACTCGCTAGCCATATATGCTTTAGTTTAAATATTGATTAGCGAATTCTATATTCAACATAGCACACGTCTCATCCATCAAATTCAGCTGTCCATGGGAAAACCATCAAATGATTAGTCATTACGTTACCACCGACAGCTATCCTTCTTCCGGCTAGAAAATGTTGAAATAACAACCTGCTAATCAGTGTCCCGTCAGGCCCCACGCGCCCCACATGTGGGACGCAACAATAGGTTTTTAATTGTGTCTGTTATTCCGGGGCCTGACGGATTAAACTAATCAAATGGTTATTTTTAGGGTTACGAACATCCGAATTTAAAAACGGAACCCTTATAGGATCACTCGTGCGTCTGTCTGTCTGTTTGTGTGTCCGTCCGTCTGTCACAGCCAATTTACTCCGAATCTACTCGACTGATTGAATTGAAATTTGGTACACACATGAATATCTGTGACCTAAACGTAAATAAATGAATACGGAATAATTATGGAGGTCACTTTTAAGAGTTAAAATCAGAAAAATAAAAGTTTTTAAAACTGTAATGTGCTACATATCAAATGAAAGAGCTTATTGTAAGGACTGCAATTTTTTTTTCATAATTCCAAAATGTATGGTTTTTAAGTTACTTGAGAAAATAGTGTTTTATTTATAAATAAGACCAAATCAATCTGCCTAGCCTTTTCCCAATTAAGTTGGGGTCGGCTTCCAGTCTTATTGGATGTCGCTGAATAATAGTATTTTACATGAAGCGACTGCCTATCTAAACTCCACAACCCAGTAAAATAATTTTCTGTAGTTTAAAGAAAACTAAAGAACTGGCCAAGTGCATGTCGAATTTCGCACATTAGAGGTTCCATACCAAATATTGGTATTTGTTAGTAAAGTATACGTAATAGGTCAATGGGAAGTTAAAAAAAAAACTTCATAACAAAATTTTGTGACAGACGACGGACGGACAGACAGACATACGGAGATGTGAGTGACAACAATAGGGCTCGTTTGGACCCTACGGGTACGGAACCCTAAAAACACACTATTTTTCGTGTTCTTCTCAGCAGACCCTTTCATTTGATACACACATACACACACACACATACATAATACACACACATACATATTTGTTCCTTTGTACTATATTTATAATTATGTCTATTGTTACTGTGTCTGTGTGTACATAAATGAATAAATAAATAAATATCATGGAAATGCAGATAAAATATCTAGTTCGCCATAATGGACTTAGAATGACGATATTCAGCTAACCATGCATTATCATCGAAACTAAACATGTTCGCAAAATTTCAACTGAATCAGAAACCGGGAAGTGGGTCAAATTTAACTTCTAAGATTTATTTACATAAAATTTACAAGTGAAGCTAATAAGCTAGAAGATTTTTTTAACACAGTGTTAAAAAAATCTTCGTAACAAAATATTGTGACAGACAGACGGACACGTGAGTGACAATAGGGCTACGTTTGGACCCTTCGGGAACCTTAAAAAGTAAGAACGTTGTCAGATTTTCTGCCTTCTGACTACTGCACTCTACTATGCTCATTTCGTGATGATAGATATGACACGTCATGCTTACGTAGAAGTGACGTCAATCTGGCAGATGTAGGTAGTTCATTCGATTATTTTAAACAACATGTCGAAATGACGTAGTGCCTAAGAACGTAGATTGTGTTGTATCGATCATCAAAGAACAAACATAGGAGAACAAGCCTACGTACGCGTGGACACATTTTTATACGCGACTTTTTTTTTGCCATGTACTGGATTTTCAACAATAGGCTTAGCTCCGAGAGTTGATAATCGAATAGTGCGTTTTTCTAGATTTCTAACGCGCTAGGGATGCGCTCTGCTGGATTCTTGAAAGCTCGATCGAGCTCTAGATGCGGTTCGCCGCGAGTTGAAAACCAAATGCACTTTTTAAAATCGTGTGGTTGATGAATGAACCTGGGTGACAACATTTCATTGCTCCTAAATTTATTATCTTATGATTAGTGTCGGTTTCCTCTACAGGGTTTAACGGAAGGGTGAAACTCCTGGCGTTTTAGACAGTGAAATTGCCCATGAAAATGAACAAATTTCTCTAAAAAATAATTGGACTTTCTGAACCAAGTTATTAAGCTGATCAAAATGGTCGGAATTGATTAAAACTTGAAGAAAGATGTTCATTTTTATTCAGAAGAAGTATATGAAATATGACCATTCCATTCCGTTACACCCTGTATAGTTTCCTAGGCAGTAGTTGACATGAAATCCGAAATTTGAAACAAATTTGAAAACTGACGAAGGTAAACTAGACTATACTACAAAATTTCAATTTCCACTCACCACTTCCATAACAGGCTCGACATGGACAGTTTCATTGATGGCCGTGGTCCTCAACAGAGGCATATCGTGTTCGTTGTCATGTATCACCATGATTTCCTTCCTAGGACGGGTTGTTTTAGCACTACCACTGTGATGGCTTTTATGGGGACTCTTGACTCTCGGGGGTGCGTTGCCAAGACTTGCAACAGCAGAGCCGTATGAGTAACCAAAGCCAGCGTTATCTTTGGCGCGTTTCGTGTTCGTTGTTTGAAAGGATAGGCGGCTAGAAACAAAAGAATGGCGAATTTAGTGAGATGAACTACAGGTATTTTTTAAATGCAATAAAAAATTGTAAAAAGACACAAAAAATCGTGGCAATCGAGGTTCACGATGTCAATGCGAGGTATGACAAATCAAATAAAGTAATTGTACAAATGAGGCTGGTATTCCCCGCCAGATAATCCCTAGCGGATACACAGATTTTACACTACAAAGCTGGTTTTCGTCCGTCACCTCACAATCTGAGGTCCAGTTGAAAAACAGCGTCAGGCACTAGTTGTCTGTCATTGATGCTGAACTGGGCCTAGTTGGCGCAGCCGCCGTAAGGCACACTATCTTTCGCTTTATTTATTGCCTGCGAATGTTTCTAAAAACATGACAGTAATGAAAAAATATTAGGTCACCTATGAAATCAGTGTTTTGTGTGGAGAATTTTTAAAGAAGTTGCATTTTTCATACTAACATTTTCTTAATTTATTTAACAACTATGAACACTAATGTTTTAAAACTTTTATGCAATAATGTTTAAAAACTAAGATAACCTAAGCCACTTAGATTAAGCAACGAAAATAAGTTTTGGCTAAGTTAAAACAAATATAGTGGTCATTTCTGCTAACAAAAAGGGGAGTCATTTTTAAGGTATTTTTTTTGTTTATAAAACTATAAGTAATAAGGTTTTTTAACTAGTGGCAGTTGTCTATGACGGTCATTATTCGATGTAATATCAAGCAATTGCTGAATATTTTAATTCATAGAAGTGACGAGGTCCTCTATTTGTAAGAAAAATACGCCAACTTCATATGTAAAGACCGAATACAATATGGCGACCACCAGACGCCATATTGCGAAAAAGGAAAAAAATCAAAGTCGACGAACTATTGGGGTATCAAAATTAAGGGTTCGAGGAGGCGATTCCAAAAATATAACTCACGAAAATGTAGAAAAAAAAAAAAAAAATATTTTCAGAAAACCAGACTGTAAAAAACAACTAAAAAATTCCAAACAAGTCACTTTTCAAGCAGTCTGATGCAGTTGGTGACATAAATCAATAATTGAACTAAAATAACTGCCACCAACTGCATCAGACTGCTAGAAAAGTGACTTGTTTAGAACTTGTTGTTGCTTGTGTTGTTTTTTACGGTCAGTTTTTTTGAAAATATATTTTTTTTAATATTGTCAGTCAATCTATTTTTTTTTGCTTTTAACTAGTTTATATATTTTGTTACTTTTCATTTGTCCTTTAAAGCCAAGTATTTGTGTGCCTTTGTTTTTAGGCCAAATAAACATATTTTATTTCTTGCTTTCAGTAGTGACCCTTGGGTCTGTGTGTGAAGACCACTTCCTAGTTTTGTACTTTTTATCTGGGAAGAAGTTAACAAACTTCTCAGTACAGATGATTAGTAGGTACTTGAAGGATTTCTAATAACTCTAGGCTATCTGGTGTTATCTCGCTCTAACATTCTGGCTGCCACAACCGTTGTTAAATACTGAAGAATATTATCAGTTTAGCTTTATTATCTTTAGCTCATTGTCTGCACTCTTCAATTTTTAACTCTCTCTCTATGTTTTATACGAAAGAAACAATGGACATCACTCAAAAACATAGCTGGGCTCAAGATATAAAGCATGATTTAGAAATAGGTAGCTAAACTTGAAAAAGTTTGAAAGTATAGTTAAAAACAACCACAACAAAAAAGGATATTAATTTTCAACCTACTACCCATATAAATAGAGCTTTAACTTACACTATAGCACGCCTCAATATAATATTCACGTTACACGCGCATCATTGCCAAACATTCGTCATTCTGTGGCTACTAAAAACAAGTAGATTTCAACATCCTATGCAAATTATATTTTTTATTACTTAACATTTTCATCTACAAATAAAGTGGAATAGTTTAGAATTTAAAATCATCTAGTCACCAACTCATTATCTGGATGTTGCTTAGCCAAATCAAAACTTACTAATTTATGCATACTAATTTAAAAGAGGTAATGTTTGTCTGTTTGTTTGTAGGGAGTAATCTCTGGAACTACTATACTACTACTACTACATAGGCTATATTTGATTGTGATCAAAGATGCCAGATGGCGCTATGTGCCTCATTCCAATAATTTTGCTCCAGTGCAAAGCCAGGGTGAGTCACTAGTAATCAATATAATTTAAAAGTGAAGACTACATCGTTTTCAATCCAATGAGCTGATACGCTGAACGAACACCTAACATAATCCTTTTAACATACTGACCTACTTTACGGCTAATAATAGCCTTTGCCCGGAGTGGGTTTATCTGTCTTTAAATAAAATCACCTTTACCAACATATAAAAATATTATCTAATGACCACAAAAGGTCATACTCGCATAATATTTGCATGTAAAATATAAATTTTTTCCTACAGGGTTTATTTACTTCCTCAATTGATAAAATATCTGTTCTATAAATAGATAAGAAATGCTTATGATAGTTTGACCCTTTTAATGAGGACACATACTTTGCAATTAATAGGTACTTTATATTTATAATTTTGGGGGAGTAACCAAATATGTTCACCCCATCTCATCTTAGTAAAAAACAACAAAAAAAGTATTTAAATTTCACCATTTTTTAAAATCTTATCCTGAAACCAACTGGATAATCACGAAAAATCCATGATAGTATTAAAACTATTTCACTGACAATATAGGTACATGGTTACAATCATATAAATAAAACCATTATGAGTAATCTGAGCATGTGTATAACCTAAAAACTATTGAGTCTGCCAAATAAATAGACACACTTCCTCATAATAAAATACCAGTTAATTGTATTAATTATTCTACCATTCAAAACAAGGACTAATATACATATTACTCAGATTATTCCCCCTGGTTTCACAACAAATAAGCTAAACACATAAATCAAAAAACAAACAGCGTTTGAACATGCACAATACCTCTAATAATTGTGAAAGACAAATCAATTTATTCCGTTTCTAATAACAAGTATTCCATTACATGCAAAATCAACTTATTGAATAAACCAATTGCTGTTTTGATAACTGATTATATGGTTCCCACAAACACAATAATGATAAGAGATAAGAATAACAACTTACTTATCATATCCTGGTATCGGAGATCCTACATTAAACCTGCAGTACAAGTTGTCAGATTCACTGGCAGCACGTTGTCTTCTGCGACCTTCTGAGCTAGATTTCGATTCTAGTTTGCTCTTCGGCTTTTTAAGTATACTATGAAGGGGCGAACTAGGTAATGGGTTATTGAGTATTGATTTCAAAGGCTGTTTCGCAGCCTGCACCTCCATCATTTCTTGGTCAACTTTTTCTAGTAGTTCTTCAACTTTTGGCAATCGGTCATCTATTTTAGTATTCGAGAGTGTTGTAACCAGAAGAGGTCTGCCTGGGTGTTTTAGGTATAATTTTGATCTTCCTGGTTGGTAACTGGGGATAAACAAAGCATTTTGTTGTAATGTTATTGTGACCCAAGTCCTTGAAATGTTTTGCTTTTAGGTGTATGCTTTTTATATAATTTAAGAGATCAGATCTGAGAACAATACCTGTTTGGGAAAATATATGCAACATATAGAGCATGCATACCATAACTTCATCTTACTATTGTTGACATTAGGTTAGATAACCGAGCAGTGACCAGCACTACAAGCATATAGGTTATGTTATGAAGCTCACCCATGGTACCTGTCCTGCTCATGAGCCATGACGTAGTCGCCGTTCTCGGCGGCCGGTAGGGAGCACTCGTGACGAAACCTCGGGGTTGTGTAGTGTGGCTCGCTGTTGTTCAGCGTGAAATGGCTCTTGTTGGGCAGGGCTCGGTGATAGCGACAGTTAGCATCCGCGGAGCGGTTCAACTCGCGACTCACATCCTCGTACGGCGAGCGATCTATCCCTTCGCTGCGGCAACGACGCCGTAGTATGCGCGCTGGCTCTCTACCAGAACTAGACCAATCCAGCACCGACCCTAAGGGATCGCAAACGTCGAAACCGGCTTCGTAGCTTGGGCACGCTCGTCTACTATCCATATCCGACCCGCCTAACCGCGACGCATCGTCGAATGTCCACATGGATTGTACACCAGGAATTTCACTATTACACTGCTAATTTTACTGAGAACCACTGAAACATGAACTTTTATCGGCGTCGACGAGGCCAGGGGACGGCAGGTGACAGATCGCCATTCGACAACTGCGATACAACGTGCCAGGACTCCCGCCAAAATTGAAAGAAAATGATGTTCTTTTTATAAATAAATTAGCAAACCTTCAAGAACGGATACTCCTACACGAATTACGCTTTAACACAGTCATACACTTTGCACCGTTAATTTAATAAGGCTCGTAGTAATGGCGATCGTGGTACACTCAAATCCTCTATAGTATTTTTTCAGTTGTTGTTTACCTATTTCGGTAAACAACAAAAACGTTAGTGAACAATTCGGAGGTAACTATATTGATTTACAGGGCTTTGAAATATTGCGAAACGGCGTCGCATCAAATATCGATCTCTAGAAAGAGATATTGAAAAGAAATTTTTAAAACACTTGATAATTTATTTCTTTCTCTACACACACATATTTATAGCTTGGCTAGAAAATATCGTTGCTTGTGGATATCTGCTATCACTTTCTCGTCAACTGATATTTTTAGGTGTGTGAAAGAGAGAACCCATTAGTTCACTATACTGCCGCAAGTGTGTTTGAATTTGTTTGGTTGGTAAATACGACTTTTCATTGAAGATTTTAGTGGATAAAAGCGCATGGTTACAATATTTATTTGACAATGAACATGTTTTCGGTGTTATGACAATATCTAAAGGCTTTTAAAAAGTCTTAAATATTTTAAGAAATATATTATAGGAGGCTTTTCTCGTTGAGTAGCGTTTTCAATAAAAAGAAGATTTCAATAGTTAGACCTTGAATGAGATCAGTTTACAAACAATAGATCAGATTCACGTTCACGTCATTTGCGGACATAGAATAGGGTCGTGCGTGTTTACGATGATGGCTGATCGAGAATTCGAGAATACCATCTCGGTACAAGTACAATGCAAGAAAAATGTGAACTAACAAGGGCCATGGCCATTTTATTGCCGATGATAAATTGATGGTTATCACTTGGCGTAGAAGTACTTCTGGTCGAAATTAATGATTCCTTTGGGAAGACCCAGTAAACAATCGATGATTTTCAAGTTGGTCACTTGTTTGATCAACAAAATGATGAGACCGACTTCAATAATGCTGTGAGCCAAGCGTGTGACTTCAGTGATCTCGAAAATCTTTTATGATTACTCTATTCTAAGACCAAACAGCAATGCCACACTAGACTTCTAGTAGTGTGTTCAGTATATTGTGCAACTACGTTGCTGACTTTTTGATTCACTTATCTTCTCTTACTACTCAGAATGTCAGAATCCGTTTATTTTACGAAACAGACAGGTCATTCCAATTTCTGACGATCAACTTAATTCACAACCACAACGCGTTCGTGCTATTCCCATCCAGTGCAATGGACATCAGACAGACGAACATTTGAGTAGGTACTGCTACGGAACATCTCAGCATTCGAGTTGTCCGTTTGTGGCTAGTTATTCCGTGGTAAACACGGCCAAGTGCGTGTCGGATTTCGTATATTTATGGTTCTGACCAAATCAGGGAATTTCAAAGAAAAAAAATGATTTATCAATTTATATTATTTGTTAGTAAATTATATGTAATAATAAGCAATATCACCAATAGGGCTCCGTTTTTTTGGACCCTTCGGGTACGGAACCCTAAGAAGAGCTCTTGTAGACCCTGTTGGGGCACAGCTAACCAACGCATTTTGAAAAATCCTCTTAACTGGAAAGAATTTACACACCTACCATATTACTGAAAACTACATACCATAGTGGAATATTTGGATGAATTGATTTTCTAGGGTACTTTGAGCGACACTGCGTGTCCAGATAGTCAACGTGTGTAGTTATGTGTGGTGTACTGTAGTTAAGGCTCAATTACACTTTCCGATTTCAAGGGACCCAATTTAGGAACAAACTAACTAGGAAGCAGGAAGCGAGCGATTACACTATCCTAAATTGAACTCCTAAGTCAGCAGTGTTGCCAACTCTTACAAATTCGAGTCCATAAACAGAATATCAAAAGTCGCTCTAAAGTCTCTTAAAACTGATTCTACCAGGAGCGGACTTAAAAATAAAAAGAGCGGACACAGATTTTTTTTCTGGAAAAGGGACTTTGTGAAATTTAATTTTAAACACAAACAAAAATACTACTATCCCATTTGTAGCGACAGTCTCTAAATTGGCAACACTTAGCTCTAAATCGGGGTGATGCGATTACACTATCCTAAATCGTACACAATTTAGGAAATCAAATCGGGACCTTTCAATCTCACTAAATCGGACACTAACTGCTATTACACCTTCCTGTTTCCTAAATTGGGTCCCTTGAAATCGGAAGGTGTAATTGTGCCATTACACGGACTGCTTAGAGCCGTCAGTGCCGACAGCTTGACGCAGCCACGCCACACAGCAGCGCTGTTGGGCAATCTGCAGTTTCAATTTTCAATACAAGGGCGTGTGCGTGCGTAGATGAAGTACCCTCTTTTGTACAGCATAAAACGAAATATAGCGAACTGAAGAGTTCGTGCTGCTATAATATTTTTTCAATAAAGTAGCCGGTAATTAATTCGTTTATTTTAGAGCTAGTGCGAGAGTGACTTTTGTCAGTAAAGTGGAGTGCGCTTACGAAGGATGCAGTTACAAAACTTTTTTGAAATCATAGCGTCATTTTGATAGATGGATTTCGAAGAATCGTTATCTATAAACTCACGACACAAAAAAAAACCTAAAAAAGAATACTGTGTAGGTACACCCCCTTTGGAATGGAAAGTTCTAAAACTGTCCAATAATAAAAATGCGAAAGTTTGGATGGATGTTTGTTACTCAATCACAGGCTGAACGAATTTGGCACAGAGATAGATAGATTATAGCCTGGAATAGACAACACATAGGCTGTAATTTATAATGGGGCAAGTACTAATCCCACGCGGACGAAACTGCTTGCAGAAGCTACTCTATACTAATAATAGAGGTAAAGTTTGTGAGGTTGTAGGGGATAATCTCAGGATCAACTGAACCAATTTGAAAATTCTTTTACCATTAGAAAAAGCTACGTTTTATTTGTGTCATAGGCTATAACTTTTTCAAATCCACGCGGACGAAGTACATTCAAGAAACTGAAAACACCAAATTTTTTTTTTTAAATATTTTATGGTGACAAGTTATCCCAAACATCTGAAAATATTATTCTCGACTGATTTCATGAATTTTTTCATCGAAAAGTGCTGATCTTTTTTCCACTTCTTCCATGCACATCATTTGTTAACGCCATTTTTGTGTGGGCTATGGTGTCGATAGTCGGAATGCAAATGAAGGACGACTTGGAGAATGACAATTATGTCATCCGTGCTCGCGCGTCTTTTGAAACCTAGCGTTGCGATGAGTTTTGTCACGGGCTTGCTCGTGGGTACGCGGACGTAACGTACGCACATCTCTATAGATATTCATAGCCTGGACAAGAGTGACAAAACAAGTCGCTCGTGTGCGCTAGCTCTTACTGTTCACAGATACATTTCAGGAAAAAATAAAACAATTAGTTTTAGAGAATCAGTATTCTTTTTTTTACACAGCGTTAAACCTTAACCTTACAACTGACGCCATTATACTTAAAATATAATACGAATCTGACTCTTTGCTAAGCTAACTATTTTCAATAAAAATTTCTATCTGAGAGATATTATATCATTTTCCCAATTTATAAAATGAATACTACTACACATGAGTGCCACTAAAAAACTGGAATTTTATAACTTACAACTATCTAATATTAATATTCAAATATTACACAACGGCAATTATAAAATTCTTAGTTCCTGGCACTGAGGAAGGTAAAGCCCGAGTCGCCAATTTAATTACTATGAGAATGTATCACACATTTCCGAAACAATTCACAGTGATTCCTGTTTCGCTTGGCGTATTTACAATTTTTGAATGATTCGAAAAACGACCTTTCGTTAGATCAGCGTTTATGACATACAAATGAATAGTAATGATAAATAAAATAACATGTGAATCGGACGATAACTAGTACCATTGTCTGTACATACGTAAACAGTCCCGCACAGAAACTTACGACTAAAACATTGCAACATTATAAAAAGTAATCTAGTATAAACTATTTATTTAAAGTAATGTTCGCCTTCAGTTATGCAGACTGATATACAAAGTAGAAAAAATATACATGTTGCCACAACAGATTTGATAGGTGACGTTGGACCGGGTGCGTTTTCTTCCGCCGCCCAGGGCCAACGCTCGCAAATGTCCGGTAAATAAAGGCTGTAGGACCGTGCCAGCGTCGCATTTCTGCATTAGTTTCAAAGCCGTTTGCAGACTGGGGGTGTACTCTGAAACAAAACGAAATATTTATTAATAGTCATTACAGTTGCAGTTATTTAGTCGGTAAGTCTACCTTTTAACTGAGATGGTTCCCTCGATATCCTATGTGTCATGGCATGATGCGAGAGCTCAGTGATTCCCAAGCTGACAGGCGGCTACACCACTCTCATACCACGCAGCTCCCTCAGGCACCATCTTAGGTAAATCATTGACTTATAGTAATGTCTTTACAAGCTCTCAAGCTTATGTCGCAGAGTACAAGACACTAACTAGTGAAAGGTAGAGGAGTCGCGTCCTGACAATGAGACATACTATGTTTACCCATCTGTCTCACTGCAGAATTACATCTCGTACAGTACCCGAGACTTCATACGCGCCATCGAGCTTTAGAAACTAAGTTACTCAGGTGTAAGTGACAGAGACTGCTCTACAAAGCCGACCTTCTTCTAAATACTTGTGTCATATTTACATTCCAGAGAATGTAAGTACACTGGTCAGCAAATAAACCGAGCCACCCGCTACCTAGGAACTCTGATTCGATTTTCTCAAAAAGTATAAAACTTACAACTATCAAAGTTATACCTACAAAAAGTGCGTTTCATGGTGATTAAAATGACTACAAATTAATTCGAAAGTACCATCAACTCACATTGTAATCAAGCAACAAACACAATGCTAACGATTTGCTCTGTTTTCACCAGAGTTTGAAATTAGCGTTCTTTTTCTCTACAATGAGGGTAGTCGGATATTTCTTATCATTTCTTTAGTTTTTGTCCATCGTTTGCTCCAGACGCGTGTGTTTTTGCTACTTTTTTCGATTAATAATGGATACAACACCTCAGGAAGCAGCTCAAGCTGTAGCATTACTTCAAGCAGGCATTGCGCAACGTGAAGTCGCTCGAAGGCTTCGAATCAGCAGATCTTCGGTGCAACGAGTTTACAGACGATACCTAGAGACTGGAGCATTCGATCGCCGTCCAGGTACGGGCAGACCTAGGGCTACATCAGCAGCAGATGATCGTTATATCCACCTTACTGTTCTGCTAAATCGCCACCTCAACGCAGTTCAAGTCCAACAAAGTCTGTGTGACGAACGCCAAGTGGTCATAAGTTCAGATACCGTCAGAAAGAGACTTGCTGAACGGAACCTGACCCCAAAAAGAGCTGCAACAGGCCCAGCATTAACGGTAGCACACTGTTGAGCACGATTTGAATTTGCTCGAGAGCATAGGGATTGGACATTAGAGCAGTGGAGTAATGTACTCTTCACTGATGAGACCAGGGTGAGTCTACATGGAAGTGATCGACGTCAGAGAGTATATCGTCGCCCTGGAGAACGTTATTCTCAGTGTTGCATCGAGGAAACTTGCTTATGGAGGAGGATCTGTAATGGTCTGGGGCGGCATCTCGTTAACAGCACATACAGCGTTAGTTTTCATCGAACCGACGCGGACGGGCCGTACACGTGGACTGACTTCTCATCGCTACATTACTGAAATCCTCGCAGACCATGTGGTACCTTACGCAGGATATATCGGACAGGATATGCAATTGATGCATGATAATGCACGGCCTCATGTTGCTCATGTGGTGACCCAGTATCTACGCGACGTCAGCATTCATACGATGGACTTGCCAGCTCGAAGCCCGGACTTAAATCCGATAGAACAATTATGGGATGAGCTGAAACGTCGGGTTCGAGCCCGGGTACCTGCTCCAACAAGGCTTCCAGAGCTGCGAATCGCAATTGAAGAGGAGTGGAATACAATTCCTCAAGATTTTATCGTCAGGCTCGTAAGGTCGATGAATACAAGGATGCTGGCAGTTATCCGAGCAAGGGGACATACGGAATATTGATCAAAAACTTTTTTTTGATTTTATCTTTAATTTTGTGTTTTTGGCTTTAATTTTTTTTTCACTTTATCGTTACTAACGATTGTCACGACTGGAAAACGACTCTTCTTTGTAAAATCCTTAATAAACACTGATATATTGATTAAACCCAATGAGTTTCCTTTCATTTTAATCACCATGAAACGCACTTTCTGTAGGTACAACTTTGATAATTGTAGGTTTTTTAGTTTTTGAGAAAATCGAATTAGAGTGCCTAGGTAGCGGGTGGCTCGGTTTATTTGCTGTCCAGTGTAGTAAAAACTTTTTTACAAAAAGTGTGTCGGTGTTTCTGGTTTTGTGTCTTCGTTTTTTGACACCGACTGCCGAAATTAAAGTTATTTTTCACTTTTTTGGAAGTCGGTTCTATTTTTTTGTAAAAAAGTTTTTTATTTTTCAGTTTTTAGTTGTGGTTCCCCATTAAATTGTGTTAACAATACATAGACATTAGATCGCAGCAATCGCGGTTGATTTGCTGTCAATTTTTGAAGAGTACCGTTGTCTGTCTCCGAAACTGACGACACGGTTGGCGCAGTGGTTGAGCGTTCGGCTGCTGCGCTGCGTGTCGCGGGTTCGATTCCCGCACGGAACAAATATTAGTATGACCTACAGATAGTTGTTCCGGGTCTGGGTGTCTTGTGTATGTGAGTTTACATGTTTGTGAACATACTGATACAGGAGTGTTTCCTAGTGTGGGGCAACGTTTAAAAAAAAAAAAAAAAAACTCATCAGATCTATATGAAATTTAAATGGGACCATTTCGGAATAAACCCCTTTCGAACAAAATAGAATTTTGCAAATTGGTCAATGAGTTATGCCCGAAAATACATTTAAAAAAAAATTGATAACCTCCTTTTTGAAGTCTGTCAAAGTGCATCCACTATGGAGTACAAGGCATTTTTTTTGACTACTTTTATATCTTTTTCTTGCATAATGGAACGGACGTCTGCAGAAATTTATCGCAGACTTCTCTTTACTTATGTCTGGTTACAGTACCAATCTCACCTTAGCTGGTCAGCAGCGCGATATTGATCTCCTTCACCATTTTGACGCGATGCAGCATCTTTGCCAACGCCTGCCGGCTCAGCGCCTGCGTGGAGTACCACACGGGGGAGTCCGGCACACAAGACCGCTCCGGTTGCAAGTAGAACACGTCGTTGCGCGTACGCACCGACTCGGGACTGTTGGAAAATAGACTATAATATCATTGGTAGTGGAGTGGTGGGCTGGGTGGGCCCTACTGAGAGAGGGTGGTGCACCCACAGACAATTTCAAGTCCAAATTGAGTATCTATGCCTGTTATTTTGTGTTAGCTCTGCCCCTTTACAAACAAGACATGTGTGAAAGTATGGGTCAGCAGCGCAGGCAATCAAAGTTGCGGTGAAGCTAAAACTTTATTTAGTATACAATTGGATAAATACAATCTTATTTGCTGACCCTTGCTGTCATATACAAGGTGCGGGACTGTAATTAGGAATACAGCTAAGACAAAATGTCTTCAACTTTGCTTTTGTTCGCTTTTACTATGTATTCTGTAGGTACACTCCACCCTGCGCCGGGTTCAGGGGATTTTCTTAAATCTAAGTATAAACAAGACGATGGTCGCATACTAGCTTTTGGACCCGGCGCTTTGTTGGATTACCACAGCTAAACAAAGGCTGCCTAACGACCCGTTTTAGTAAACGGTTATTGGGGGGGGGTATTGTAATATAATAACTAACGAATCCGAGCTGCCAAGTAAAAATGTAAGACCTAGACGACCGCTCTAGCTGATTTTACAACTAAAACACACTGAACAATCGCAGAATACATCATCGCTTACCACCAGGTGAGATAGTGGTCAAATCATGAGTATCATCTACTATCAATGATAAAAAAGGAATGCATTATGAGATCTGGATTTGGACTGGTTGATTGCAGAACAATACTGGACATAATCCTCCCTTAGATAAAAACAAACTGTAATGTAATAAGCAAGTGATGCACTCCCGGTTTTTGAAAGGCTATTTGCATTATGATACTATAGCCCACCACCACATAATCACATCTGTTTCTGAGTCTGTAAACAAGTTTATTGATTCGAAAGTTTATTTAAAACATGATCAGTCTTTCAAAAACCGGGTGTAATTAAGATAATAACATACCATTTAGAAATATAGAATTCATATAGTTTGACAGGACACCTCAGTGGATTCTCTTCGTTTTCTTGTTGTTCATAGACTTTTTTCTTTCTTGAATTTGCTTCTGCAATAAGAAATGAGCAAAATTAAAAATAAAGAAGAATAAACTAAGCAAGCTTTTTTTAAGAGATGAAGTAAATGCCTTAGCGTGGTATTACATTTATCCTATATATTTGTCCAATATCTATGTCCTATATTTGATCAAATTTCTTTGACGGATGCCTATTACACTTGTCCAAGATTTTACGTAGTCTGAGAAAATGGAGGAACATGGAGCAACTTTATGTGCTGCTATTATCATTCGATTATCGATCGATCGAAAAAATAAAACAAGTAAAAGCTTTGGGTAAAGCCATGGATCGAAAGGCGAAGAGAAAAAAAGCAATCAAGATAAATTTAATAATTATAAGTCGAGGACAAACATTCATAGAAGCGTTTTTTACGTATAAATGACTCAACATTCAATTACATTGTTATTAAAGTATCACAGTATGATAAAGAAACATTTTGATTTAAATGTCAATATTCTTTGATCAAATATCGGTGTTGATGACATATTTGACGAAGTCATCCTACTTCTTTGATCAAACTCACATTGGACAAAGATCTAGGATAAATGTAATACCACCCTTATGCCCATTTTTTTTTTGGGGGGTTGGGAAATCATCCAATGACTTCGCCCGCTCTAGGGTGGAGTGGGAGGGCGAGTCAGACTCTTATTACTGACTAAAAACTACCCCTGTTCCTCCCTGCCCAGAATGCCCAGGGGCGAGGTAACTCTTTCGAATTTACCCTCAACCCCTAGGCAGGCATCGGCCATGACGGACCCCGTCATGTTTGCTGACAACTCTTTGAGGCGCGCGTGGAACACTACACGCCGTCGACTCTCGGGCCTTTTGCTGATCGGACGGCGAGCTACCCATTACTCGCCGTCCGCAGGCCTGGGTCTACGGTGGCCGGAGATCGTCTCGCGGCGCCGGAAACCCCTGGCGTCTCCTGCGGCGGCTGCTGCTGAGGGCGTGAGGGCGAGGCTGTCGTTGCAGCCTCTCCCTCACCTGGAGGAGACTGCTTCCCATTCTCTCTCGCTCCGTACCATGGCCTGGACCAGGGCCGGGCGCGAGAAGTCGCTGCCGCCAATCGCCTGCACGAGGACACGGCGGGGCTCCGCCTAAGCGGGGCAGATCTCCACCGTGTCCTCTGGGCGATCCTCACAGTGGGGACACTCAGGCGTTTCCCTCCGCCTTATCCTACACAGGAACCTCCCGAAACTTCCGTGTCCGGTGAGGACCTGCGTCAGGACAACCCTTATACCGAGCTGCGAGAGTGTTCGAAAGAGTCACTGCGGGTCTTGAACGCGAAAGGCAACTAAAGGAACATGGGTAGGTTTTAGTCAGGTCTGACACGTCCTGCCGCTCGGAAGTCATCTGATGATTTCCAACCCTTAAAAAATAAAACTTGTGCCCTTCAGAGTCAACTTATTAAGAACTAGCTGCTAACACGGGACCATTATTTATGAAATGTTTAACCTCACGTTAGAACGAGAAATTGATCGCCTTATCGACAATGCCGGCAAAAGCTACTGGTCTATGATCTGTCGATCTCCCTCAAGCGCGAACTTATCGATATACCCTGCCCATGCTAACTTACGGTGCTCAGACCTGGGGGTCTACTCCGAAGTGTGTTTACGAAGTATCGGCCGAATGTTCGGACATATTTGTGTGAAGTGTTAAATACCTAAAATTGTAGTGAAATGGCATTATGTATGTTTTTGGTGGAAGAAGTTCTCAGAGAAGAGCTACTATTTTAGATATGGCACATTCACTTTAACACTTCACACAAATATGTCCGAACATTTGGTCGATACTTCGTAAAAACACTTCGGTCGGCTTCACTTGGTCGCTCACCGAGCCGCAAAAGTTCCGTTTTGAGGTGTACCGAAAAGCAATGGAGTATTCTGGGTGTCAAAGGAATAGACCGAGTACAGAATATCACACTGCGTTCTTAAACAGGAATCATAGACGTGGACAATTTGGTCTGCATAAAAATTGAAGATTGGAGTCATCTGAGAACCCCCATCTGTGGAGATTCTACGCTGTGGTCGGTTTAAATGAATAAAAGTGCAATACTAACCTAATGCGGATTGTGGAGGATAAAACCTCAACAGGACATTTCTTGAACCAGGTATCTTCGCCTGGCCGGGCTGGTTGGGATTTCTCTTCCAATGCTTCATTATGTGAGAGAATGATAGCTGCATATGCTCCTCCACTGTCTGAAAGACAATATTGCGATGTCTTTAGTATAGATTGTACACCAAAATAGTTACACAACTCTTATACAATAACTTAAATCTATAGGTACAATGGCGGTCTTATCACTGCCAGCGATAATATGTATCAACCTTTGGATAGACGGAAAGAACTCGCACTTTCTGCAATAAATAAATAAATTTAACTTGACATTAACCTTGTAAACCCTACTTTACATAGGAAACTGCAACTCGTATTTTCCGTTTTGAGTTGCAAGGTCGTCGACACAACACCTTTGATCGGTGCTGATGGTATTTTCTGCTTATAGTGAGAACACTATGTATTTAACCTGTCAACATCCAATAGGCCCCAGAGTGCCGGTAAACGGAATTACCCGACAACGTCCAATAGGCCCCAGTGTGCCGATCCGACTAGCGCGGTTTCAACCTCTATTACTAATTAACTAAAGGTCATATTCCTGTGGAAATTTTTACATACTCGGAGAGTGATAGTATAGTAGTTTTACAAACATTTCCATAGACAAATACTGTTTCGAAAAAAATTAAAAAAAGTTTTTAGTAGCATGTTTACGTTTGTGAATGGCGGACGAAATTTTGCTAGAATTGTGTGTTTTAAACAGTTTTGTGTTTGTTTATGTGTTATGTTGAGTATTATATTTATTGCTGTGTTATTATTACGTCGTAATAACATCGGTTTAGATAAATATTTTGAAGAAATATTACGTAATAACATTTTTATCAAGGTCAGCCGATTTTATTCGTATTGTTATTGTGAGCGTGAATGATGTGAGCTTGTATGTGTTATTCAAAGTTTGAGGGTATGTATTTATTCTAAGGTAGTTATTACATAGTATTAGAAAAAAAAACGCAACACAAAACGCAACGCAAACGCAGAAACGCAATTTGAAAAAGCCGTTACTTTGTTTCGTTTCCGTAATATGAAGTTTGAGTATGAATAATAGGAAAATATTTTATCGGACTGTACAAAAAAAACAATGTTATTAGTTTACTTGTCTATTCATAGTGTAACATGCAAAATTTCGTGTAGATTGATACAGTGGTTTTATCAGAAACCAACTTATCACGTGAACAGACACTATTCCCGCCAAATCGTTTATAACAGCATTTGATTAGAATTCAACTCTCGTAACACAAGTATTGTTTACATTTTATTATAAGGTCTGTTTATTCAACAACCCACAAAAAAATACTTCAAGTGCCTCGCACCAATAGAAGCGTCAGCGATCCGTTTTATGTAAACAAAGTCGTAAACATGTCAATGGCGGGAAACAGCGCGGATGTTGACGGATGTGGCGGTTTCGCGCGTAAAGATGTTCACAGGTTAAGCAGCTGATTTTGGGTAGTCAAGTGCTATGCAGGCAAAGTAATGCAAATCCTTTCATTTCGTAAATCAGAATGGGGAAAATTGCGGCTTATTGACCACGATAGGTATTGAACTCCTGTATTTGACCTCTTAAACTAAACTCACCTTCTTCTTCTTCTTTGACCTCTAACTCCTGTTTCTATTATTTGGGGACGGGTCTCCTCACTTTTCTGCGCCAAAATATTCTATCCTGAGTTGTCAGCTCTGGTAAAAAAAAAACTAAATGAAACTCACCACTAAATTAAAATGTTTCGTGTTGAAGAACATGAGGGTAGACAGCAAGACGTGTGGTGAGTGCGCGCCAAGTTGCTTACTCTCCCATAAGTGTTCCTCTTCCACTCGAGTTACTATGTATTCTGGAAATAGAGAACAATCATATTTAGTGTGCTGCTGTATGAGGTCACGGGGAGATGGGCGGACGACATAGTTACCACCGCGGGTAAAACATGGATGAGACTGGCACAGTAGCGTGGGGATTGGCGCGAGAAAGAAATGCTCAGCAGTGGTCGAAGTCGGACTGTGGATGATGAATTGTATGAGTCGCCCAAGGTAAAGTTACCGTAGGACACCATCCACCTACAGCCCTCTCTAAAAGCCTCTCTTTGGCTTGTGGTTACAAATGATACTCCTTGTTAGTGTATGGATAAACATTGTAATAATTAAGAATAGAATAGAATTAGGATTATGAAATAGATTTTTCCGAATTCCTACGTAGAGGTTATCACTATCACGTACAAATATAATTAGAAACGTCAAATCGGACTTCTTAGGTTGTCAGGAATGAGTTTATTATAAGAACATACAGTTCTTACCATACTTTTTAACGTAACCTTTAGAACATATAGCCTTTAAGAATGATGTAATCTGTTGTTGTTTTTGGTGAAATAAAATATTATTATTACCAGCAATTTTTTCAATATCTTAATATTACATACACTTCAATAAGAAATCGATACATATTACGTCACCTGTTGAAATTTATTAAAACTAAATTTTCATTCTTCGAGATGAGACCTCGTGCCGAAGATGACCAGTGTCGTTATAGACTTAAAGCGATGCTGTAAGTAGATTTGAAAGCCAGCAATCAAGTAGAAGAGCGAAGAGAGTAAAAGTTGCTTCACAAATTGAGATCATATGAGGAACTGCGATAAGCACGTTTGACTTTATCGTTTTATCGTAGGTAATCGTAATCACTTCACTCTACACATTCTTGAGTTGCGTTTCAAGACACATGGCCTAATCAGCCTTTTAACGTTGCCACTGCTGGTGGTGCTGGCGGTGTAGAGGACGGGCCCGAACAAAGAACAAAAGTTACTTGTGCCAGACGAAAACCCGTAGTTACCGCGGTACCGTTTCTTTGTATGGGCTGAGGCATCTGTACGCTAGTATTATATTATCTGTGCCAATGGTCACAAAAGAAATTAATTTTCTGAGCAATATTTGTTTTATCGAGATCCTGATTTGCTAGATAACATAGCATCACACCCATGTCCGAAGTGGGTCTAGGATGTTTTAAAATAACTTTAATTTTGTTATTATTATCAGCATGGAGAATATAAAAAATATGCTTAACGGTACTTACGTGAGTCATTGTATAAAACTGAGAACTTCCTCGCGACTTCATCTAAGCAGTCCGTGAACTTCTCGTAATATGGATCCGTAAATATATTGTCTATCCTACCGTTCTCGAACAGATATTGTTGTATACCTGAAAACATATTTTACAATTTAGTAATAAATATGGTAACGAGTTTGCATCACATCTGCTACATTTAGTAACTTTTCCATATGTTGGAAGCTGAAAATATTTCATTTAGTTTCGGCGTTCATGTTTAGAGAGCATGTTTCCGATATAACACAAATTGTGTCTATTGTCATTGCATATCTTACAAAATTATGTTCAATGGATGATGATCATGGGTCACGTTACCAACATGAGCGGCGTTCTGGTTTTTAACCGACTTCAAATAAGAAGGAGGAAGAAGAGAAATTCTTTTTAACTTAAAAAAACAGCACACACAGCACAACACAATTTCGGAAGTCTGCGTTTGTATTTTATTTCTTCGTTGTTTTACACCGACTTCTGAAATTAAAGTTATTTTTTATTTTTTTTTTCACTTTTTAGTTAATATACCCCAGAACTAAAACCCCCAATAAAATGGAACGTGAAATTTTAACCTACTCGTAATTGGAGAAAACCAAAACGTCATCTATGTATACGTATTTTTCGTTTTTGTTCAGTACTACAAAAAGCGGTGAAGCAATTTCGATAAAATTTATATGGGACCACCTCGGGAGTATATTCTTTCGGATAAAAAAAATATTTTGAAAATCGGTTCTCAACTGACAGAGAAATCGGAAAAAACATACATACAGTCGAACATAGAACCTCCTCCTTTTTCAAAGTCGGTTAAAAACGCCGATTAAGACAGACTTACTAACGACCGAACCCAAGAACGTATCAGCCAGCAGATTTGTCAAATAGAGGCAAAAATCCTATATTGATTGAATTAAAACTGTGTTAAACTTCTTTTGTTAAAATGTCAAATTTCTGCCTCTAGTAGGCAAATCCAGATACGTTATTAGGTTCGGGCGTTAGTTTATCAGGTCACGTAACCGTCTTTGTTCGTTTAAATCAATTGTATGACATAACGTTTAAAAACGGGCCCACATAGGACGATGGTAACTGGAGAGGAAGGAGTTATACAATTCGACTTTATTGTATTGAAGCGATCAATGTTTGGAACACCCAAGTGCTTATATTTGGGGCATCTCTAACCACTCCGTTTGGGGTAAAAGTAGAGACTTCTAACTTTTAACTTATTCAGCTAATATATTAATAAGAAACTTTAAAAAAAAAAAAAATAGAACAGACTTCAAAAAAAAGTGAAAAATAACTTTAATTTCGGAATTCGGTGTTTCTGCTTTTGTTTCTTCGTTTTTTTTTTGACGCTGACTTCCGAAATTATAGTTATTTTTCACTTTTTTTGGAAGTCTGTTCTATTTTTTTGTAAAAAGTTTTTTATTTTTCACTTTTTAGTTGTGGTTTCCCATTTAACTGTGTTAACAATTCATAGACATACGATAGCAGCAATCGCGGTTGATTTGCTGTCAATTTTTGAAGAGTTCCGTCGTCTGTCTCCGAAACCCATCATCAGATCGATATGAAATTTAAATGGGACCATTTCGGAAGAAACCCCTTTCGAACAAAGAAGAATTTTGTAAATCCGTCAATATATGACGGAGTTATGCCCGAACAAACATAAAAAAAAAAAATACAAACATCCGAATTGATAACCTCATTCTTTTTGAAGTTGGTTACAAAACAAATGAAAGTAATAAAAAAAACTCACCTAAAACCAAATAATAAATAGTGTCCGGCGCATATTCGCTGCCATTAGGCTTTCTAACTTCCTTGACAAACAAACACAGCGAATAGTTGAGTTCGTCCGCAGTTAACTGTAAGATCTCCGACTTGAACGGCTTCCGTCGTATTGAGCTCTTCTCGATTTCTGCGTTCTTCGTCATCACCCATTGTTTCCATGCGTTCACGCCGAATGTGTACTGGAATTGTTTGAAAATATGATAAGATTTTTTTTAAATAGCGAAATGTGACCTTTGTACGAGTATGTAAGAATTTTGAGGGAGTCATTGGATTCAGTAATTATATCACTACATACAAAACAAAGTTCCCCCGCCGCATCTGTCTCTCTATTTGCGATGAACTCAAAAATTACTGAACGGATTTTGATACGGTTTTCACCAATAGATAGTGAGTAATTCATGAAGAAACTATATTTTTTATTATTGTTATTGATAAGTGATAATCTGGTCGAACGATGGAGCACGCTTGCCTATAAGAAGCCTATTCACTCTTAACGGCCACCAGGAGTCTCTGTGTTTCCTGATAGCTATCTACCAGGAAACACAGAGACTCGCGGCAGAGAATTCTACTCCATTAGGCTGAATTCTGAAGGTCAATTCTCGGACTTTCAAGTCGCAATAGAATCTCAATCTATGTCAAACGTTTTTATCACAGCTTGGTTCGTACTTTAGGTGATTGGTCTTGAATGGCCTGTATGCAGCGAAGGAAGCTCTTCTGGCTCTTTAGTCTACCCTGAGCTGTTGTGTGTTCGTAGAAGGGGACGTCGGGAATAGGGCATTCTTGGTTTTTGGTACGATGATGATATGGGTACCTTTTTATTTTTTTGAGGGTGGGAAGCTTCTCCCGCTCTGGGTGGAGCGGGAGGGCGTGTTAGATTCTTACTGACTAAAACCCACCCCTGTTCCTTCCTTGCCTAAGTGCCCAGGGGAGCGGTAGCTCTGTTACGAATTTATCCGCTACCTCTTGGCATGCAGCGGCCATGATGGGCCTCGTCAGGTGTTGCTGACATCTCTTTGAGACGCGCTTGGAACACTACGCGCCGTCGACTCACGGGCCTGGTGCTGATTGGAGGGCGAGCTACCCATTACTCGCCGTCCGCAGGCCCGCGTCTACGGTGGCCGGCTGCGGCTGGGGGCATGCGGGCCACTTCTTTAAGTCTCCCTAGACTGCTTCCCATTCCCTCTCGCTCCATACCATGGCCGGGCGCGAGAGGTCACTGCCGCCTATCGCATCGACGAGGAATGTACGGGTACCTTGAGACACATATTAGCGTCGGGTTTCTCAGCGGGCTCGCGCGGCGGGTCGGGCAGCGGCGCGGGCGCCGGCTCAGCGCGGCGTCGCTTGGGCGTGCGCTGCGGGCGCGCGGCGGCGGGCGGCGCGGGCGCACGCTTGCGCGGCGCGGCCGACGCGCGCAGGGCCGCCACCGCGCGCTGCTGCTCCAGCAACATCATGTGGTGTTGGTGCATGCTGTCGCCTTCTAGACCTGTGTCACACGTTAATACAATGACGCTATTTCAAAATTACAAACTGTGAATGCAGCTCCTTATTTGTTCATCATCAGCCTTTTAATGTCCCCACTACTGGGGCACAGGCCTCCTCTATGTGAGAGGGTGTGGACCGTCATCCACCACGCAGGCCAAGTGCAGGTTGGTGGATGTCATATATCTTAGAATTTTTGGTTCTAGGACATGCCGGTTTCCTCACAATGTGTTCCTTCACCGTTTTCAGAGCAGTGGTGATGAAATAATTTACACAAAGTAAAGCGCCTGCCTGGGTTTGAACTCGCGACCTACAGCTTGTAAGTCGTGCTCGTTTCCACTGGGCCACCACTGCTCACCCCTATTTGATACTGTCACAATATTAGTAATTTCACGTTCACGCGGGTTTAAGTGCTCTAGGTTTTTAACTCACCGCGTTGAACCAAATTTTGAGAATTCATCTGAACACATCCTTAATTCCTTAAATTAGCGACAGTACAAACGTGGTTTAGTAGGTATACCCAGTTGACTAACTACTATTCATTTTTCACTACTGCCCCCTATAAAATTTGTTTTTTAAAAACGTTGCCCCTCACTAGGAATTACTCCTGTATCGTGGGTGCGTTCACAAACATTTAAACTCACATACACACATAAATAGTAAATTCACTGGCATAACTTTTGTCTGCCATAATTATACCAAATATTGACAGACCAACACACCATGAACTTAGATTTCATTGGTATATTTATAGATAATTAATTATCCTACTATTTATGATCTTCCCCAAACCTAAATCACAGACCAAATCAGGAAAACCAATAAATCCAAAATAATTTCAAAACAAAGCTAATGGCCACTAAACTCACCAGGCATACCGGGATGTGAGCTAGGCGTTATGGTGTTCGCCGTCATAGCAGACTCCAGGTCCACCGGCTGGTCTTCATACTCCGTAGCCATTTTCAGTGCCATCTGCAGCATATCCTCCCCGAAGGCGTTGTTGCCGTCCATACCGGCGACTCCGGGACTGAAGGTTTCTTCTGCAAATAAGATACACGGTTTTAGAACGTTTAATAAAACAACATACATACTTCCTCTGTAGAGTGGGAAATAGGCATGGGCGTTTTCGGTTTTTTCCGCAAACGGTTATGTAACCGATATACAGTTTGCATATCGATATCGAAAACAGTTTTCAGATATCGATATCTTTAGTACAGTTTGCAAACGTTAACATGGTAGCTAGATGAGCAAACTAACAACGAACGTGAACTAACGCAAACTCACACGTTTACAGTTATTCAATACATCGATGCAGGTACAAATCAAACAGTATGCAGGATCAAATTCAACCTTATTACTTAGAACTGTAGTTCTATTTTGTAGAGTAATTGTCTCACTTATATCGAGTAGTCGTAGCCGCCAGCCGCCAAAACAAAAACTCTAAAAGAGTTATCGTAACTATACAATAGAAACTAAACCTTATTGCTAGTACAATAAGATATATTATTACGAAACCATTAATCATGCAAACATGGCTAAAGTTACCTCAAATTCGCTTCATCTCTTTTATACCAGTAAAAGAATATATACTTAGAAAGAGAGGTGGCGAATATGGTTCATATCGTTTGTGCAGTTTGCGTTTTGTTCGTACGTTTTCGCATTGATATAGTTTTTAGTTCTCGTTCGCTAGTCGAGGTTTTGGCTCGATACAGTTTTTGTGATATCGGTTATGTTGACATAGATATCGATATGGTATGATATCTAACACATATCCGATATAAGTTACGTTTTGATATATCGGACTCATGTCTAGTGGGAAATGCACAACACATACAGACGACGTCGTACGTCGCCTCGTGTCACGTCACGACGTCGTTTTGTGATGCGATATCGTGTCGTGTGGGGGCGTACGTGGATCGCAAATAATATTATAGTTTAAAAAAACTTAAAAACACGCTTTTGAGTGACGTCATATTTCCTAATCTTCTCAGCGAACCCTTGCATTTCATACCCATATCATGGGAATGAATAATAACTAGTCCGCCATCTTTGGGTGCCCGCCATATTGAATTTAGAATGACGTCACTTACCTAACATAAAAAAGAGCATAAGAAAGAGTATTCTATTCTATTCTAACTATGCATTGTCATCCAAACTAAACATGTATGCAAAATTTCAGCTCAATCGGAAACTAGGTAGGGGGTCAAGATTTTTTAACTTAGTTACAGGACGGTGAAGCTAATAAGAGCGTGTTAAAAAAAAATACACGAAAAGTGTCGAAATTTTTCACGATGTTCGTCGTCTTCTTTTTTCGTGTCGTGGTACATTTATCAGGGTTATACTGTTTGGGCCCAGTAAGTAACCACGTTTATAGCGACGTCTGGGGCTTTGTTTAGATCATCGAGGATGCAGGTGAAAACACATTTAGGACACTCCAGTAGATGAGCCATAGTCAGGAGCACCGCACTCACACTGTATGCGATGGATCGATGATCCCCCACCTCGCCAAATTATACTTGCAGCGGCCTACTTGGGTACGCAATCGAATGTTCGTCTATGTGTTTTGTCCCTAATGGCACGATATCTATCGGTTTCTTATGGGACACTTGCCGAAAAACGGCTGTCGTGCCAAATCTCACGCTACAATCATGCTAGTGATGTTTTTAAACGAAAGTCGAGTTAGATTTAGGTTTTCGATAAAAATTTGATCACATTTCAACCAATAAATGCAAATGCAGCGAATATTTTAAATAGTACTTCAATAAATCATACTTCACCACAAAATGGGTGCCACATTCAAATTCATAAATTTGTACAAACCTACATTATCAACCGTTTATCTGTACTTGGAACGAAAGTATCAAAGAGACACTTCAACATTGCGTGTTTAAATCGTTCTCACAGCTTGAAATCGATTCTAATCACGACATAACGTGGGATGTCGTACTTTTATGCGAACTTTCCACATAATCATTTAAATATAAGTTCTCAACATTTAATAATCAATACGCCGGTATTCCCAGAAGGGTAAGGCAGAGTGGTACCTATAGTATACCTACATTCTTCCAGTAAGGTGATTCTATTGCCATAAACCGGGCTCAGATCCAAACTCTGGGGCTGCTACTGTTATTTTTTAAATGAAAAAAAATATTTTTTTTTTTACAAAAATTACAACCGACTTCTAAAAAAGAAACAACACAAAAAAATTGCAAAATAACTTTAATTTCGGAAGTCGGTGTTCGTATTTTTTTTTCTACGTTATTTGACACCGACTTCCGAAATCGCGGAGTTATTTTGCAACTTTTTGTGTTTTTTCTTTTTAGAAGTCGGTTGTATTATTACGTTTTTTATTTTTCACTTTTTAGCTGTTGTACCCCAAAACTAAAACTAAATAAATATTAAAGTTATGACCAAACTGATAACCCCAATAACATGGAATTTGAACATAATTGCAGGAAACCAAAACGTCATCTGTGTATACATATTTTTGTTTTTGGTGATTTTTGTAAAAAGCGCTGAATCAATTTCAATAAAATTTATATGGGACCATCTCTGAGGAATGACCTACCAAACAAAAAAGAATTATCGAAATGTATTCACAAATGGCGGAGTAACGGCGTAAAAAAAATACAAAAAAAAAACAGACGAATTGAGAACCTCTTCCTTTTTGAAGTCTGTTAAATACCCTAACACTTACATCATCATTTCAGCCGAAAGATGTCCACTGCTGGACATAGGCTTCCCGAACAACAATGACCGGTCATGTGTGTCTCGCATCCAACGGCTTCCGTGACCCTCACCAAGTCCACCATCCTCACGAGTTGCGCTTACAACCTCTGGAGTTAAGCGGCCCCGAAACGTTCAATTGCGATTGTCAATTTTACGTCATTGTCAATTGCGATTGATCGTTTACGAGTACAATTGAAGAGATTGTCAATCGCAGTTACGTGATTGAAAGCAATTTATGAAAAATTAGATTGATGCTCATTGACGAGCCATTGAAGCTGATAATAGATCGTTTAACTGAGTCATTGACAATCGTTTCTGCCATTTGCGCGTCTGACAGCAGTGAAAACAAACATAGCGGATACCCCACGTAATATCGAGGACCGGGAATTTATAACGCGATCGTCCAGAGTTAACGGAAACAATTGACAATAATTGCAATTGAAGTGCATCAATGGCACCTTCAACTGCAATTGTCAATAACGTCATTGACAATCGCAATTGAACGTGTCTGGGCCGCTTTATTAGACCAACGACGCAGTCAATTTAAAAACATGAAAATATTCCTACCATTATCATCATCCGTATCTGAATCACTCTGATCCTTCTTCTTGTCTCCAGCCACCATCTCCGCCATCATCAACAACTCAGCTTCGAAAGGATCCGTCGGCATCTTCTCATGGATCTTATTGATCTCCTTCATAATGCCTTTTGCCGAATTCCTAGTCGTAGGGATGAATATTGGCGTCGGAATAGGTATGGGAATGGGTACGGGTATTGGGAATGGTAAAGACCACATCGCGCAGGGTACAGGGACGTAAATAGGTACGGGGACAGGTATAAGTACTCGTCGTTCTAAGCTAGGGTCTGTTTGACACTCCTTTGTGCACGGATGAGGTCGACAGGAGACACCTTTTGAAACCATCATAGGTTTCGACATGGTCGCTTTGTTGGCAACTTCTTGTGGGGGTAATGTTTTGACTATGACATGGTTGTATATTTTTGGGGGAGGTGGCGGAGGGGGTGTAGGCGGTTTGGGGGGCGGAGGGGGGGTTTTAGGGGCTGCAGGAGGTTCAGGCTCGGGGGGCGGCTGTTGTACTTGTTGTAGGCGCTTGGACTTTTGCCGCGTCACTGAGGGCGTGAGTGGTGGAGGGGCGGCCAAGGACTGTACGCTTGAGATCACTGGCATGCCACCCGCACGCTGCTGTGTTTTTGTGGCTGTGAAGAGAGAAATATAGATATTATGGCATTTTCAAATCCTTGTTACCAATTGATGTTGTTTCCATAAACAAAAATCAACTTAATAGCATGTGCAATTCTGTCCGGGGGTTGAGGATAAATTTGAAACCGAGTTACCTCGCCCCTGGACACTTAGGGCAGGGAAGGGACAGGAGTGGGTTTTAGTAAGATTCTGACACGCCTTCCCGCTCCACCCAGGGTGCGAGATGTCATTGGATGATTTCCCACCACACAAAAAAAAAAGCATGTGCAAATTAAGCTGATTTCAAAATGACTAAGGGCAGATTTTTCAATAGTCAGATAAATCTGATTTATCGATATATTGGTATTTGTTAGTAAAGTATTCGTAATAATAAACATTATCACCAAATTTCGAGTTCATAGGTCAATGGAAAATTAAAAAATTCTTTGGAACAAAATTTTGAGACTGACAACTGACGGACATGTGAGCGACATCAATAGGGCTCCGTTGGAACCCTTCGGGTGTGGAATCCTAAAAACACACTCATTTCAACTAGCTTTTACAAAACAAGAAATAAAGATGAATGATGTAACAAGTCTTACCATTATTTTTGGCAGCAGTAGGGTAGGTCCGCCTGGGTGCGCCAGTTGGTACCGCTTTCTGTTGGTCGATGGACTCGCCCGGTATAAGCGGAGGTGCGTGTTTTGAGTATTGTCCCTGCACAAGATGAAAGGCTGTGTTATTGTCTGTGTTTTACAATTGGTGATATTAATCTATAACTCAATGTTTACACGCGATTTTCAAAAGTGGGTGAACAGAGTTGTAATTTCTTGTATTGCTGCTATGACGGATAACATTGTTTACGTTATGATGTCCTCCACATTGGGGTATTTCACCAATTTCGTTAGCGCTTCAGCTTTACTCGGCCGTCCCTGTCAGGCCTCGGAATAGTAGACACAATTAAAAACCTATTGTCGCGTCTCCTATTGGAGACGCGCGGGGCCTGACGGATTAAGCTAAAATGCCGTTATCTGATTTGGAGTGTTTTCGTTTTTTAAATGCCACGGTAATCAGCCAAAAACTCTCTACAGATCTGTCTAAGCAGTATTTCTACTATCAATAGATTTCGAGATACTCCTGTATCGTAGGTGCGTTCACAAAGATTCAGATAGGGGGTAACCCTACAACCTCATAAACTCACAAACTTTATAATATTAGTATAGATGAATATGAAAGCTTACCTGGAATGTCATAACGCACTGGTAGGAGCAGAAATTCCTAACCGTAGCGTCCGACATAGTTAGATGGTATTGCGCTAATGAGGTCCGTTTGCACATATCACATTTAGTTCTGAAAACAATGTCCTTCTTAATCTCATTTGCAAAAAGTATGTTTATTGTCTTACAATAGGCTCAAAATATCGAGTATTTCAGGCACATGAAATATTTTTGCAACTTTGGTTTGAAGATCGACAATGCATACAACTTGCGAGTGTATTCCATAAAAACTGGCAAGTCCTTATCAGAAATAAGCAAATAAATAAATGAGCCGAGTTAAATGGGTCCTAGGTCTAAATAGCGAGAGCAATTCTAAGTTTTTCTATAGTAAGTGTTCTATAGAAAAATCACTCTACAGTTTAAAAAAAAAATCGTAACTAACTTTTTAGTTAGGTATGCATATAATCGGTTCATAGATTTCTAAGACTAAAAACTTGCGAGTTAGTATGAAATATCGTAAGGAGAAAACACTCGTTAAATTTTTGAATCACTGCTGCTTATAAAATTTGTAAACGAAATATTATAAAAAAAAAAACACGAGTACTAACCTTCTGGAAGACACAGCGTTAACAGAAACCTGGTAGAGATTCAAGCAGTTCAACGAGCACATCATGATCGCCTGGCCATTCGGCTGCACCCGCCTGATCATGTCGAAGTTGTACTTCTTAACCTTACACCAATTGCACGGCACTATATGCCTGGAGTTACTTATGTACACGTTCATGCAGGACTTTGAGCAGAAACATTGGGGGCTTGCACCTTCGTATATTGTGAAGCATTTGCTTTGTTTCCGCTCGAAGTATTTTTTACACCATCGACATTGGTCTGCGGAAAATGAAAAGTATTAGTTTTGTTTTGGAGTAAGTAATAAAAAACTGGCCAGGTGCGTGTCGGATTTCCCACATTAAGGGTTCCGTACCAAATATTGGTATTTGTTATTATAGTATACGTAAGAATAAACATTATCACCAAATTTGAAGTTTATAGGTCAATGGCAAGTTAAAAATTCTTCGGAACAAAATTTTGTGACTGACGACGGACGGACAATACGGCTCCGTTTGGACCCTTCGGGTACGGAACCCATTTTAAAAACGAGAAGTGCTTGTTAGTCGATTATGGGGTTTATTTTCTATGAGATAAGACACATTTTTCAGTGAAGTGAAGATGACTATTTACGATTTCGCTCGCACGCTTAGAGTCGAGTCAGCGTCGACGCGCATGTGGCGATTTGACCATAGAGAGTGAGAAAGTATTATCGTGCCTTGATTTTTTTATGTATGCGTCGCTACGTAAATACGTGGAAAGTAGCTAGTAGTGAACAAGCTTTTAAAATCATACACAAAACTTTGTACCCGGGCCTGCGGATGGCGAGTAATGGGTAGCTCGCCGTCCGATCAGCACCAGGCCCGAGAGTCGACGGCGCATAGTGTTCCACGCGCGCCTCAAAGAGTTGTCAGCAATAACGACGGGGCCCGTCATGGCCGATGCCTGCCCAGGGGTTGAGGATAAATTCAAAACAGAGTTACCTCGCCCCTGGGCACTCAGGGCAGGGAAGGAACAGGGGTCGGTTTTAGTCAGTAAGAGTCTGACCCGCCCTCCCGCTCCACCCAGAGCGGGAGAAGTCATTGGATGATTTCCCACACCACAAAAAAAAAAACACAAAACTTCGTGTTAATGCTGTTGACCACTGAAGAGTTCTTCTAGCTAGAGCTAATCCTGGATGTCGACTCAGAGCCTTTAGACAAAATAATTTTCTGTTAACGTTAACGCTGACGCTTCGTGCCAAATGTATGGCAAAGACATTACTGGGCGTGAGTCACGTGGCAGTTCTCTGTCTAACGCTTCGTGCAAAATGTCGTTGCCATACATTTTGCACGAAGCGTTAGCGTTAACGATAAAAGTATTTTATCTAACCCCCCAGCCCCTTTAGTCAAATAACTTATATAATAGCGCTAAAGCTAATGCTTCGTGCAAAATGTATGGCAAGGACATTACCTGCGGAGAGAACTGTCACGTGACTGACGCCCAGTAATGTCGTTGCCATACATTTTGCACGAAGCGTGAGCGTTAACAGAAAAGTATTTTGTCTAACCCCCATGACTAGGGGGCTTACCATAAAAATGCATAGTCATCGAAACTGAACCAACATGTAAAAATTCAACTTAGTAGGAGAACAGAAAGTGGTCCTAATTCAGCTTGCAAGATTTGACTCGAACAAAAAACATTGCATTTAATAAAAGCTTGTAACAAATCAAGATCTACTCACCAGGGAAGATATTATTGACGAATTTGAAAGCTGCAAAACAGGGATCCGAACACAACCGTTGAGACAACTCCTCACTAAATTCCACTTCGATAGCCGTCGCCTTTTCCAAGGAACACACCGCACATTTCGCCCACACAGGCTGAGGTATCGGGTTTTTACTCATTTGATCAAACTTTTCCATACAAGCTTGCGTACAAAAGTCTTTAAACTGTCCTTTATCGCCAACAGGAGCTAGGAAGCCTTGATGGCCAACGGATATATCCCTCTGACAGTAACAACATATCTTTAGACCTTTCTTGAACTCTTCCAAACAAGCCCAGTTACAAAATTGCCGTATATCGAAACCGAATCGGACGCAATATTTGCCTAAACTGGTGTGTTGGACTGTGTTCTTGCAATTCGCGCACCTAGCACCAATTTTGTTCTGATACCTTCCTAAGCAGACTTCATCGCAGAAGTCCATAGTTTCCCAGGTCAGTATTTTCTCATCAACATTAAGTATAAGCGTGCATTGGATACATTTTCTAACGAACGTCCGTTCGCGGTCCTCTCTCGCGGCTTGCACCATCGCGGGCGTCTTCGCCTGTATTTTATATGCTTCGTCTAAATATTTATCTGTTGCATTGCTAATAACTTTTAATTTAAGTAAAGGAGGGTTCTGTGGGACTTGCGGCTGCTGTTTTCTTGACACTCTCTTCTTTTTGATCATATATCTACCGTTTTCTTTGCCGTTTAAATTCTTTATGCATATGTTACTGCAAACGAAATGGTTCTCTCCGTACC
The DNA here is from genome assembly GCA_951329385.1 of Polia nebulosa. NCBI lineage: Eukaryota > Metazoa > Arthropoda > Insecta > Lepidoptera > Noctuidae > Polia > Polia nebulosa. The sequence continues at coordinate 7,930,248 of OX589609.1, forward strand.
TGTTAAATGTGAATGAGCATTTTTTATTTTCATTGCACACATAACATTCTGAGTCTTTAGGATTTATTTCTTCGACAACTATTCTTCGTCGTTTGAAGACATATTTATCAGCTTCGTCAGCCATCATACTGTTGAGGCAGGTCATTGAGCAGTAGTTCGTATCATCGCCGTCGTAATTGTAATAGAAGTAGCAAGTTTTTTTTTCTTCACATTCTGAGCATGTCAAAGGTTTGGGTACAATTTCTTCTACCAGATATTTCTTGTGAGTGACTGTAAACTGCCCAGAGTTATCAATTTGGAAGTCCTTGACGCACGCCTCGCTACATAAGTAGTTGGTTTCTTTGTCTTTGCTTGAGAATCGGTATGAGCAGGCTTTTTCTATCTTACATTGTGTACAAGTACTGTCGATGGAGCTAATTTCTTGGATAATGTGAGGGGTTACATCTTCTACTGATTCATCGTGTTCGTTTTCGGTTTCTTTGTCTGAAACATACAAAGGCCAAGGTTACTAGAAGAACGTCAGTACTTTTAACAAGCTAATATAACACAAAGTTAAAACTAAAACTCGACTACGGATAAAACCAAAATAGTAGGTATTCCTAAACAAAGTAAAAATATTAAAATATATTATAGTTAGTTGCTTTGTATATTTTTATATTGTAAGTACTTTATTTATATACTCGAACTACGATTTATTACGAAGGTAATCACAAGGCTTGACCTCGTCTTTCCGTAGATCTTCGTAAAGTGTATGAAATTCACCATATTGCTCCGGTCGCATCAGAATAGGACGTACCCACGGCTTTCTAATGGTCTTACGACGTTCATTTTGCCATTTTTCATACATATAGTAAGCTAACACTAACTTCTTTTTTTTTTTCGATAAACTGGGCATATCAATCTATTACTAACAACCATATATTGATATGGTGAAATACGTGGTTTGACAGTGCCAATATGGGAAGGCAAACGATCATAACAGTCCTTCGGCTTCGCTCCGGACACATACCCTTAAACAAATTCGCATTTTTGATGAGTAAAGTTGAATCACGAAACTGTTTAGAATGCAACTCAATAGAGGATGTATACCATATCATGATGGAATATGTTCGGAACGAGCCGGAGAGACGAGATTTGCCGATTTTATTTGATAATATCTACGAGACTGGGGTATGTAACATCGTCCTTGCTGCTCCGACTTCAGAAGCAGTCAGGATGATGTTTAGACTAGTGATTATAGGGGTTAAGCGCAGGGGATAAGTTAAGATCGTACTAAGTACAGTTTTTTTTTTTTTTGTTATATATAGCATGAAAACTGTAAAGTCGATTTGTAACGATGAGGGTGGCATAATCTGTCTTGATTAAACCCTCTTTAAATTATTAAAGAATAACAAAAACAATTGAAATAAAATTATCAAGTCAATCAATCTGCCCGCGCCTTTTCCCAACTATCTTGGGGTCGGCTGCCAGTCTAACCAGATGCAGCTGAATACCAGTATTTTACATGGACCGACTGCCTATTTGACCTTCACAACCCAGTAACTGGGTAATACGATAACCCTTGGTAAGACTGGTTGTCAGACTTTCGGGCTTCTGACGACCCGTAACGACTGTCAAAGATCCACATTGACAGCCGGGACCAACGGCTTAACGGCTTATAAAATAATCAAGTATACTGATCAAAACTATTTTCAAAACTTAGCACATGATAGTAAATAACTGGTCTGGTTCAATGCGAAAATAGTAAGACAAACCCGAAACAATCATATTACACTTAGGCCCAGTTTCTGGATCGAAAATTATTGCAAAACTAATATGAAAAACTAACTTCTGCCAGTGGCTACGCCCGCGTGAACATCAAAAATTGTCCCACGGGAACATACTCCTGGGATAAAAAGCCTATGTGCTATTCCAGACTATAATCTATCTCTGTGCCAAATTTCATCCCGATCCGTTCAGTCATTCTAGAGTGATTGAGTAAAAAACATCCATTTATCCATCAACTAGCTGCGCCCCGCGGTTTCACCCGCGTAGACCGGGATAAAAAGTAGCCTATGTGTTAATAAAGGTTATAAGCTATCCAGCCGTATGAGCGTGACGTAACAAACATACAAACACACACACTCACAAACTTTCGCCTTTATATTATTCATCATCATCAGCCTTTTAATGTCCCCACTGCTGGGGCACAGGCCTCCTCTCTGTGAGAGGGTGTGGGCCGTAATCCACCACGCGGGCCCAAAGCGGATTGGTGGATGTCACATGTCTTCGAATTGTTTCTAGGACATGCCGGTTTCCTCACGATGTTTTCCTTCACCGTTTTGAGAGCAGTGGTGATGAAATAATCTACACAAAGTAAAGCGCCTGCCTGGGTTTGAACTAACGACCTACAACTTGTAAATCGCGGCCAATACCACTGGGCCACCACTGCTCTTACACCTTTATATTATTAGTGTGACAGAATGGAAGAAAAAAACGTGTTGTGTGTCAACAACTAATCGAATCACTTGCCTTGCATTTACAAATTAAACGAAATTAAATTTGAGTCATAGATCATTTTTAAAATAAATAATAGTGAGCCCACCTCCACCATTTTCATGCGACGCCTCTTCGTTGGCCACGTCAGTCTCCGTATGCTCTTCAGGCACCTCGCTGTTCGTCTGCTCATTACTGCTGGCTTCTGCGGTACTAGCTTCCACCTCTTTCTTAGGTTCTGACGCTTCAGCTGCCGCTTCTGTGATAAAGAGATTCCAGAATTAAAAAACCGGTTAAGTACGAGTTTGACTCGCAGATGAGAGGTTCCGTACGATTTCATTATTTGCTGTTATAGCGGCAGCAGAAATACATCATCTGTGAAAAATTCAACGGTATAACTATCACGGTTCATGAGATACCTGCCTGGTGACAGACGGACGGACAGCGGAGTCTTAGCAATAGGGTCCCGTTTTACCCTTTGGGTACGGAACCCTAAAAAAACAAGTCAAGATATGTAGTACCAAAAATATAAAGGGTCAAATAAAATCAGCAAGCGAAACTTCGCATATATAGAGGGTGTAACGGAAATGTATGGTTATATTTTAGATAATGCTTCTGCCCATGGGCATTGGATATGGACAACTGTCTTCAAGGAAGTCATCGACAATATCCAAAACGAAGTCACTTTTCGAGCAGTCTGATACAGGAGGTGGCAGTTATTTTAGTTCAATTATTGATTTCATGCCACCAATTGCATCAGACTGTTTGAAAAGTAACTTGTTTGGAACTTTTTAGTTGTTTTTTTACTGTCTGATTTTTTTATTTATTATTGTCTACATTTTAATGAGTTATTTTTTTGGAATTGCATCCTCGAACCCTTTATTTTGATACCACACTTAATATAGTTCGTCAACTTTCTTTCTTTTTCTTGTTAAGGCGTCTGGTCGTCGCCATATTGTATTTTGATTAATGTCATGTCTTTAGTAGCACTCGCAAGATTAAGACGAATAAATTGACGTAAGAATTATCAAAATCAGCCCATGCGTTTGGTCTCTATAGTGTCACAAATGAACAAACATAGATACATACACTGATAAACACATTACCCTCCATTGCGTCGCGCAGTCGGGTAAAAAAAAGGGGTTTCCGTACAAAGTTATCATCAGCTGATCAAAATAAGCATGGGAAACGGAGTAGGTTTAGAGTATGCTCAGAACATCCGTACGTAACTATGGGCACATTAACTTCGCGCCATAATCATCCCGGTGTTTGTTTGAAGCTGCTTACAACACTTCTAACTTTACAGAATAAAAAGTTTTTCCGCATTTTGTATATTTTCATTTACCACAGTGTCTAAGAAGTCGGCAGTGTGATGGTGATCGCTGTATCAATGGTATTAACTAAGACAGTTTTACCATCATTCGTTGAGACACACGTGCAAACGATAAGGTCGTTTCGTATGCTAGACCACCCATCAATTCATCATCAGCCTTTTAATGTCCCCATTGCTGGGACACAGGCCTCCTCTCTGTGAGAGGGTGTGGGCCGTAATCCACCACCCGGGCCCAATGCTTATTGGTGGATGTCACATGTCTTGAATTTTTGGTCCTAGGACATGCCGGTTTCCTCACGATGTTTTCCTTCACCGTTTTGAGAGCAGTGGTGATGAAATAATTTACACAATTAAAGCGCCTGCCTACATAGGTTTGAACTCACGACTTGCAACTTGTAGGTCGCGGCTAATACACCCATCAATTGATAAGGTTATAATTTTATTCTCCAAATCTCATCATCTCAATTTTTATTTTGTGCTTAAAAATTTAATCGAGCAGCTTGGCAACAATATCAAATCGATTTGGAGGAACGTAACCTGGCCGTAACATGCTCATCAATTTCTTGAACTCTTCATGCTCTGCGTGCAGAAATGAGGTATCAGTTGCATAAAAATACTTCGCTACTTGCAAATCCAAAAGATGTTTCTGCGTGGCATCTGTCTTTTTCGGCCTTTTTTTTTTGTGGGTATGGGCAATCATCCAATGACTTCACCCGCTCTGAGGAGCTGGAGGGCGAGACTTTTACTGACTAAAACCCACCCCTGTTCCTTCAGTTGCCTGAGTGCCCAGGGGACGCAGTAACTCTTTTTCGAATTTATCCGCGACCCCTGGGGATTTTTTAATTTTTTTTATTGTTGATAAGCACGCGTTTGACCACCATTTATCCGCGACCCCTGGGTCTTTTTCGGCCTAAGCTAGCTGTCTGGTTTGCTTTAGATAAGGAACTAGCAGAAGCAGAAGTCACTTAGGGCACAAGCATTTTCGTTTATTTCTTAAACAAAAGAAAAACCATATTTTAATAATAAATATCTCTAATATAGGTACGTTTCGTAAAAAATGCCCGTTTCCTACAAACAAACAGGCCTGATTTCAATAAACGTGCTGTATCCGTAAAATAAAAGTAAAAGACAGAGACTGTCGTCCTGCTGGATCATCATTCTCCTGCCCTTATCCCGTCGTCCTGCTGGATATTGTAAGAAATAAATCGCATCACAAAACTACAGTAGTAATAAAAATTTATGACAAATTGAAAAAAATATAATACTGTTAATTAAAAAGATAATACCTATGCTCGCGACGGCACTGCCGTCGACATCGTCCGAATCGGTGTTAAGATTGCGATACTTTTCTGACACACATGTTTTTAAATGTTTTTTTCATTCTTACTACTAAACCCATTAACTCCTTATTACAACTTTTACACACAGCTTTGTTAAATTTTCCACACGCAGACCTTTTTTCATTAAAATGAACCCAGACAACATCTTTTTTTCTTCCAGCCATTGTTTTGTAATCACGCTTTTACTAATCAATCTCGTAAGACCGGGCGTCAAGCGAAAACACATCAAGTCGTCAGTTTACATTTCGGGGAATACCCGAGCTGCGTAAATAAACATAGCACAGCACATATGTGTGCACCGGAATTTAAGTCGGGGACATCCCCTGAATCGTTTTGGTTCACTTTGTTGCAAAGGTATTAGATTTAAATCATCTCTACTCTGATGGAGAACGCTTTTTTTCTGAATTGTATATGACTTTCCGTGAAGAAAATTGTTCATTTCCGTGACCATGCATTTTCGTTACACTCTGAATGATGAGTATCAATATTTATAGAAGACAAAACAAAAAAATCATAAGTCTAAGTAAATATATACTAGTCAGCTGTGAATACTGCTATATAAAATTTAGTTTTCTTTTGAGGTGAAAACTTTAGTTGCGTTAAGCGTTTTATGGTAGCGACAAAACTTATGGGGCCGCGTCACCGACATGCTAGTGAAGTGTTGCGCCAGACTGGCGAACCGCAGCGACCTGTGTACATGTATCTTGTGCATGTTGGACTCTTTTTCATTGGGTAGAATCTTATGAGTTCGCGTCACCGACATGCTGTAGTAGCAGTAAGTGAAATTAAATTGACCACATTCAAAGTTTAATTTGTGTAGGTATACCTACTGTGCATTGTTTAACCTTTCCCGCGACTAATTAGCAGACACAATAGATTTTAATTGTGGCTCGCCCACTATGTGTCCGCTAGACGCGGGAAAGGTTAAATTGTGTTTTAGATAATCATTATTTTAAAGTTCACTTCTGTCGGCTGTCCCCATGACTGTCTATTTTTTTTCATAACACATCACCTCTGTGGAGTTCATAAATAACTTTATAGAGAATTTAAACTTTCTGTATGACCTCAAAATGTAACCAGGCTATTTCTGAAGTGCATGAACTTCACTGCTTTTTATGTTTTTTTTTATATGTTGTTCCACATTCGGAATTAGTCTTATATCATGGCGTTCACAAACATGTAAACTCACAAACGCATGACACCCAGACTCGGAACAATCATTTATAGGCGATTTTGTTCCGTGCAGGAATCAAACCCGCGACACCTAGCGCAGTAGCCGAACACTCAACCACTGCGCCAACCGTGTCGTCAATATATATCTATCACTTCAGTCTCTACAGTAAAAAGTGCTTGCTCACTATGATAATTATGACAAAAGAATATTTATTTTGCAAACAGGTTACAAATCACACTTTTACAAGTCAATGACTATGATACGTCACTAATAGATGAGTTTGCCCAAATATTTAGGTCACAACTGTTATATTAATCAATTGTTATGTTAGTCTCTTTCCAAAAAGCCATAAAACAAAAGAATATGAACTACCTTCAGCCAGTTTCCTCTTCTCAGCTAGAACTTTCTCTGCTTCAGCCTTGTCAGCTTCAGATATTTCCCTCTCGATGTCTGGCAGGAGACAGACTTCCTCGTCAGCTCCTGGTACGTCATCCAGCTCAGTAACTCCACTGTCGTCGGCGGGATTATCTTGAAAGAAAAAAAAAAGGGGGTGAAGCCGGCTTTAAGATCGACAATAAAGGAATTACAAACCTACTTAATTCTTTATTGTACACCAAAACCACTAACATAATACACATTGATTAAATAGTTAATGTACAAAGGCGAGCTTAACTCGATGTTGAGTTTTCTCCCAGCAAACCTTTGAGTGATAGAGAGAGATCACATTCGAAGTTATCCAGTGTACAACATTAACTTACATAAATAAGTATTACTTTGCGAATATTTAAAATACATACTAATAAATGGCAATATATATACTAATATTATGTCAATGTGAAAGGAAGTGCTCTTTAATTTTCTTCTTGAAGACATCCAGAGTAAGTCTGTCACATATGGAGTGTGCACTTAATGTGAGTTGATAATTTTCTGGAGCATTAAGCTCTGTTTGGCACAGAAAATAAAGACTTTTGCTCAGTAGTGCAAGAAGTCAGGCTCTGGATGGTGCAACAGTTTTTAATCAAGGCAATGAGTTGGTTTTAAAAATGCCACTTTCCCAAGCAAAAACACAGCATCTTGAAAACTATAGCAAACAGGTGGGGCAGCTCCATACTGGGACACTGGATACGCCTACCTACATGCCACTGTAGTGTATAATAGATAAGAATAATATATTTTCTGTTAGTAATAAGAACTAACACTAGTTTTAAGTTTTGTGTATACTAAAAAACTTTGTCTGAATAATGACTTACGGAACCCTAAAAATCGGGTTCCGAAAGTCCGAATGAAAAAACGGAACCCTCATAGGATCAGACGTGTGTCTGTTTGTCTGTCCGTCCGTCTGTCACAGCCAATTTGCTTCGAATCTACTGGACTGATAGATTTGAAATTTCGTACACAAATATCTGAATATCTGTGACCCAGACACGAAAGTGTACCCTAAATAAATTAATTTGGAATATGGGGGGTCACTTTTGGGGTGAAAATCGGAAAATTAATAAACAAAGTTTTCCAAACTGTCCCGTGCGACATATCCAATGAAAGCACATTGCGTGGGTCTCGAATGTATATTTTTCATAATTTTGAAATATATAGTTTTAAAATTTTCAAGAAAGTAGATGAAAAATGACCATTCCGCCCCTTCTCTCTGAAACTACTGGGCCTAATAAATTACTGAAAGTAGTTCTTATATATTAACGGAAAACCTATAATGAATATGTAGTTTAAAAAAATACCTGAAAAAATATGATTTGTTCGGAACCCTTCGCCCGCGAATCAGACTCGCCTAGGCCGGTTTTTTTAAGGTAAACCTTACATGATAAACCATAAAATTAAATATGCTCTACTGAAAACTATCAAAAAGTGATTGGCAACATTTTTAGTCTCTTTGAACACTATTTCAAGTAAAGTTTACAAAAATCTCAAGTAAAAAGCAGTGTGAAGATATAATAACTTTTCTAATCAACTATTCCACTCTACCTGTGTGATGTTCTTCATCATCATCAGCATTGTTATCATCATCATCGTCTATGTTCACCGTAACACCTATATTTGACTTCTCCCTTGTCTGTGCTTGACTAGAGTCGGTTGTGTCTTTTAGGAGAGCATCGAAGGGGTCAAGAGCCTGTAAAGAGAAAATGATTAATAGCTTTATGGCATTTCGACTGCTTGCTGTTTGAGTTGGCCATTTAATGCAATTAAATAAACAACTTTGGCATTCATATAGTTGCGTTGGTATAGTTCATAGCAGCCTCGCTTTGCGCAATTTTTTTTTATCTATTTATACAAAAATGAAGAATTTAGGACTATTAATAGTTTCTGTCCATTTCAGGCATTTTTTTTGCATGGCTGATAGGCATTCCCCCTTTATATCAGAACAAAGGCTAGATAATAAAATTAATAAAGTAAAATATTATTTTTTAAATATAAATAAGAAGAAAAAGATGTTTTACTGCCTGTCTAGCTTTTTCCCAACTATCTTGGAGTCGGAGTCCAGTCTAACCACATGCAGCTAAATACCCGTATTTTACATGGAGCAACTGCCTATCTGACCTCCACAAACTAGTTACTGGGTAATAGGATACCCCTTGGTAAGACTGGAGGTCAAGAAATGAGAAAAAACAAAAAACTGATTACCTGTGTATGATCCTCCTGATTATGGTCATCCGCAGAAACATTAGGTGCAGTCTCAAACTGAGGTTGTCCATCTTCATCATTATCCTTCTTTTCATCATTGTCAATGATTTCCACCTTATCATCATCATCATCATCATTGTCTTTCCCTTTTTCCTTAGTCTTGTCTACAAATTCAGCTTTATCACTAGCATCATCAATATTTACAACATCACTAGTTTTTACAGCATCATCACCAGTTTTTGATATACTATCATCATTAGCTGTTTCTTCACTAGGTTGAGTGAAGGTTTGGCTTTCTTCAATAGTATCTTGGCTAAGCTGAGTGTAAGTTTGGCTTTCAGCCATTTCTTGACTGGGTTCATCTTGAGAAGTTGACTCTTGTGGCAAATCATTTTTTGTTTTGTCTTCTTCTGTATTTGCTTCACTGTCTTGTGATTCTTCAGTTACTTTATCAGCTGTAATGAAAAGGTTAAAATTTAAGTCTACATTGATATCTTCTTTTGAAATTACAGTTGCAGCACGTAATTTGGCAAGGTTCTACGCGTCCGCTTGCCCACCAAAGAGACCTAAAAAACGAAATCTGTGTATCTAACAACTCTTGTCAAGTTACGAGCCGGGGACTGTAGCTAGGTACCTTAATTAGGAAAAAACACTACATTAAAATTGATTTATTTATTCTAAAAGAGCTAAGATGCCACAGTTAATAAATGACATCATAAAACTAATCAATTGTGGGCATCCAGGCAAAAAGGGTCCAGTAGCGAGATATTGAATTAAGACTAAATTCGGTATCTAGAATAGTCAATTGATATTAAGAAAATAAATCAAAACATGCACATTTCTTTTTTATCGGACATTTGAAGTTGAAACTCTGAAAAAGCTTGATTTGAGAAAAAGGATAAAAAAAAGAAATTTCATAAAAAGTCATTTACTTTAGATGAACTTGTAGTTAACTGAGCATTTTTTTTATTTTACTTATTCATTTACAAATTATTAATAATAAATAATAGCATTAATTAATAATCAATTAAAATTGCAAAATGCAATTTATCACCTAATTTTACAGAACTGCATGTTACTCGGAAACTAAATGCCTAGAACTGGACCCCTTTTCTAAGGTATTTGACTTAATAGTTTTTATTATGTGTCAAAAACTTACTTTACAAAAGAGATGCTAACTCTTCCATAAGAATAAAGAAAAATATTTTTTTTAGTGTTATTTGCTGATAAATAAACACAGCAGAATACCCTATTGATTATTATATTTATGAAAACTAGTTAGTATGTGCATTGAGTTTTTAAATCTATATAATATATAAAGTAAGAAACTGACTGGCTGACTGATTGATCAATACACAGCTGAAACCGCTGGGTCTAGAAGCATGAAATTTTGCACAAAATTTTCCTTAAAAGTGTGCACTAAGAATATTGGATGAGTCCTGAAAAACCAATGCTAAATCTATGTATAATAACTAAAATAGGATATCTTCTCTTAAAAATGAGTGGAAGAGCTTGTATGATAATCAATAGTAACTTTATTTTTCTAATTAAAACAGTCCTTCATTCATAATAGTTGACACTTTTTTCTTCATGACAGCCAATAAGAGTCCCGTATATGGTAGTTTTTGTTAGGTGGGTTGTGGTACGGTTAGCTTTGAAGCTGAACCACTGGATTATAGTGTCAGTCTAACAAGAAATTACTAAGGTGGACAGACAGATTGGGTTCTAGTGGGAAATCAATAAAAAAAAAACATAGGTACCTTCATCCTTAGCATCCTCTTGACTCTCAGCATCTGTGGTATCTGTCACATCTCTCTTGCTACCAGAATCACTTTTAACACTACTACTGTCTTCTGTGATCACATCATTGTCAACATGATTTTGTAACTCACTCTCTTCTTCCACTGGATCGGTTGCACGTTTTGTTATATCACTACTAGAGTCAGTGGCACCAGCTTCACTGCCTGCTGACGCATCTATCTTCTCTCCTGCCTCTTCAGCATCAACTTCCTTAGCTGCCGCACTGTCGCCAGATCCTTCACTGACGTCTTTACTTGGTTTCTCAGGCAAACTCTCTTTTTCATCCATAATTCCAATCCAATTGGAAATATATTGTTAATTCAAGGGGAAAATATCATCTGAAAACATCGCGTTACGATATAAAGACAAGAAACAATAATTCTCTCTCATAATTCGCCGCACCCGGCAGAATTGTTTTTAGGTTATGATACTACTGGACATTTGGACAAGCTCCGTTTGACACTAATTATACCTTTATGAGATTTTAAAGCCACAATAAATCACACAATGTACCGCCATAAAAACAAAATGTGAAAAAGACTAAAATGCTCATGATAGAAACTGTAATTCTTAGTTTATGACGCCAATCATTAACCAAGCCACACGTCCCGCGCTTATTTCGACGTGTGATACAAAACATTAGAAAGTGATTAAAGGTGAAGAAATAAAGTTTTAACACTGTCGCACTAACAAAGGTTTTAGCGTCATTACGATTGCTGTTCAGACTGTGTAAAATTAAGTGATATTTCTACAGTAATGATGTCAGGTAAGTTCCTTTGTAAGCAGCGAAAAACGAAAGGTCATTCAGGTACTGATTTATCAAAACATACATCGTTTAATTGTCACATAGTCGTCGTAATACTTCACAAACATAAATAACTCAACATAAACTGCTAATACGACTTACTAAATATAAAAATGTTCAGAAATCACATAAAAGCACAACAAACGACCACCATTTTGGAATCAACTTGCCCTGCCAAATAGTTGCGGAAATGCATTAGCTGTCAAAATAAACCTTATAAATAATAAACAAAATCAGTTCTAAAATTGATCTATGATAAATGAAACAGTAAATATGCTCTTAATTTCACAGTTTTAAATTGTCAGTGAAATATCAAAAAGCGATAATTAATTTTAATGAGACCAAAAACGATATTCAAATTCGTGTGGTATGGTTGGTACAAGGTGACGCTAACTTTAGTGATGGGAAAGTGTTTATCGGCTTTTTTTAAACCATTTCTCCAAGCAGGCATTTGTTTTACTAACGTCACGTTTTCTTTATTTAAATAAAATTTCATTTACTTTATTCAAATCATTGATTGGGACACTCTATGGCCACTAAACCTCTTTTGCTTACAGCTCTACTGCAAATTATTACCATGTCCATTATTAGCCTGGCCCGAGTTGATCAAAAGGAAGTGGTATTGTAATTTACCTGTATCGATTTTTCGTCTTTGAACTATTCTAACATTTCTAACTCGCTGTCGATCCAAGTTTACTAAGCTGTGTTATGATACCAATAGAACAATTTAGATACTCGTACGTATGGTCGACACGTCCTCGTCTTGAATTTTAGATTAAGGCACAATTATACGACTTTAAATGGTTTTTAATTGAACATCACGTCTAAACGACTAATCATATTCCTTTGAAAAAAATATATGTTACTCTAGACAATTTCCGTCGTAATTTGATCTCAGAATATTTGAAATTATATTTTTATAACATAGTGTAATTAATTTGTAAAGTTATGTCTAATGCCGATAAAAAATTGAGAATCACGCAAAAACTATAAAGCGTATTTTTAAAACCTTCACCATTTTAAAGATTATTTAATTATTTTTATTTTACTCTAAGTGTTTTAGTTTAATACCTGTTGTTTTATGTGTAATAAATTAATAATGAGTCTAATTTCGGACAGCGCTCCTTTATGGGCGAGTCCTATTACTGGGTGGACATACGACGCGTTACGTGAGCTCAGCGCAGAACAATCAAGCTAACCACTCAAGGTCATTGGCAGCTAATAGCGCCTTAATTAAAGACATCTGTAAGCATTTCGGCGTATATCGACAAAACCACAGACAACATTGTTTTCGCCATGCGCCTACGAAATTAATGTACACGGGGACCCTGGACGACCAGTTTGGAGTTAGTTTATTCATGTTGATTGAGAGACAAATCAAAATAAGGATGTTTGCGTCGATCAAGTAATTATTTACATCAATTTAACCCAGTGTATAGGCTGAACTGATTCCAGATGAATCGTGTAAGGTCTTCTTATTAACTGCATCTTCAACCCGTGTCTCTCGTCATTTCATATCAAGGGTACATCTGCATTTACGCACGTTTTTGTATTAGAGGAGAACACGAGTAAAATTCACGAAAAATGCTACTACAGCTGGTGCTGGTTTACCAACGTGTTCAGCATGAACAAATGCCAAACAAATGAAATCCAAGCTAGTCAAGCGTTTGTTGATGCTCAAAGTGGTTCTTACCGATTTGTACAAACAATATTAAAAAATATGTGCGCGAGTCAGCTTTTTTAAGTGCTGACAAACCGGCACCAGCTACAAGCTTTCTGTGTGAATGCACTGCACCGAATGGGTGTCACTTCAACTTAAGACCTATACCATTCTTTTGCAAAACTCTAAACCAAATCGGTCAGTTATTCACATTATAATAGCATCAGTAGTTGGCGAATCGGGGGGAGGTCAAACAGACTGTCAGGCTTCCGACGCTGCAGGACTAAAATCAACAGCCTGCAGCGGAAAATAGCTATTCGGATCGCACGAGGGTACCCAACGGTATCTTTCCACAGCTGGTCATCCTGGCGGATATGGACGCGAGGGTTTATAACCGGATTCCTATGGAAGCGGTGATAGGATGCCAGAAATAGCTATTGTATGGCTCAGGTGGCTGGAATGGCGTCACGCGTTCGAGCGGTGGCGCGAGCGGCTACAGCAGCCGCAGTTTTCACGCAAACGCGTTGTCGAAGCCGTACCGTGCCGCACTTCGGAGCCTGGCTGAAAAGAGAGGAGCGCATCTCCTACAGGCTCACTCAGGTGCTGACTGGGCACGGTTGCTTCGGTGAGTATCTGAACAGGATTGAGCGTGAGACCACGGCAAATTGCCACCATTGCGGAAGCGACCTAGACTCAAAGCACACGCTCGAAGAGTGCCCTGCGTTGGCCTATGAGCAGGTCTTGGTCGCCAGGATCGGGCGAGACCTGTCTCTGCCAGCAGTAGTGAGGCCTATGCTGATGGAGACAGAAAACTGGAGGGAAGTAGCCTTCTTTTGCGAGACCTATATGGCCCAGAAGGAGGCTGCCGAGCGGAATTGTGAGAGGCACTATTCAGGCGAGACTCCAGGGTCGCGGGCGTTCAGAATGGGACTCTGTCTGCCCACTGAGTGATTATAGGAAAGACGGTGGCTCAGTGATCACGTGCTGTCGTGCACAGCGAGGCTCAGGGGAGACCTACAGTCTTCCCAGGGATGTGCCCAGGCGTTGCACAGAGGGAGTTCCGGAGTGGTGTTTTTAAGAGATCTATGTAAGTGTTGTTAGAACCTACTTACAAAAATAAAATCATTAATCATTTAGTCACTTCCAATGGCAGCAGGTGTATTCGCTAACTCAGTTGACATCAATTTGATAGGCATTTTGCAGTAAATTGCTCGGTGGACATCGGTTTTAATTGGCACTAAGTGGTACATTTTTGTTTTCATATGCGTCAAAGCAGCAATGTACTGCAAAGTGCCAATCAAATTGATCTCAACTGAGTTAGCGAATACACCTGCTGAGGCATGGTGGTCACTGAGGTGGTTTTAATGAGGTAAGAATTCCACACTCCCTGTTTATTTCCCTAAAAGGCGCCTTCTTTCCACCCGAACCCGACAAAAAAAAGGCGTACCAAACAGTGTTGCTGCAAAAGAAAACATGATTACAGAGCGTGGCGCTGCCGGTGCGGAATAGTTAATGTATGTCAAAAAAAAAACCTAAAAATGCTGTTGGGATTGTCGATTAGGATCACTAATTGTAGCCAGGTGTGGGGCACTGAAAATTAAATAATATTAATATGAAAATATATCTTGAACGCGACTAATTTTGACAGCTGATTCTGGTCGTTTTTGTTCTCATTTACTATTTGATTCGCTCAATGAAATACATGATTGCGATTGGCTACTTTGGCGTATATATCTTATGTTATTGGTTGATGTTTAATATGACTTTTTCGGGACCAATAGTGGTTTAGAAATGTGGTTCAGTTAGTTGTTCAACTTCCTCAATTATGGCGGGTTCGTGTTTTTTCAAGCTCAAATACGAAATGAGTAGTTATTTGCGCCGCTCGGGCGGCGACATTGACAGCGATTTGTCGAATATTCTCGTGCGCCATTTTGTGAATGCTATGGAATTTTGTGTTAAGTAATCAACGCGAGGAAATTAAAATTCGTGTAAGTTCAACTTACCGCCGAGTGCCCTTCACGTATGAAATGATATTCGATATATTCGCGATTCGTGTGTGATAGCTGCAGTGTGGTCGCGTTTATCGTTTATTCGTTTCTGTTTTGTTTCTTTTTGGAAGCGAAAAAGTGCGATTTGGCCGTATTTATGAGCGCTTACTCATCGCTCCATTTGGTACATAGAATCGGGGTTTATTTTCAGGATTCATAACAATGTCTGAGAAGTTGGTGGGGAAAACGGTACTGAAACGACATGAGGTTGCCAGGCCCGTTCATATCCAGAGGCTGGAGGCCGCCTTAGACGTGCGCCCGTTCGTTGGTCAAGTGGAGAGGATCCTCAACTCAGATGTGGCCTCCGACAGTGAAGACGACTCTGACGCCAAGTCCTTTGGAAATGAGATGTCCAAGGGGGACCGGATGATCCATGGGGTGGTGACCACTAAGCAAGGTAAGTCTAGATGCTGTCAAGTTAACAACAGTTATACAGCAACATTTTCACAATAGATAACAATGGTACATTCCCTGCAAATGTATTGTTTAGTCATTAGTACTGGAGGAATTGATTATGCAAGCTTGGGAAAACATACTTTATCACTGACACACAAGCTTTGATTTTCTCAAAAGATTAGCTATAAAACACTGAGTAAATTTGCTACTTGCTAAATCAAATCATCATAAACAATATCCTGGATATACTCACTGCTGAGTTTGGGGGTCTTTCCTTTCATACTATTATACCATCGCATCACCAGTGTTCTAGATAAGTTTTTTCAACACAAATCAAGCTTCAAACTATCCAAAAAAGTGAAAGAAATCTCAATAGATTTAAATATCTAATAAAGTGTCTTTTCTGTTCAATTACCAATATTTATCAATCAAATAAGCAGATATAATTCGACCAGGATTCAGCTAACTTGACTATAGCAGGAGCTGGATGAAAAACCTAAATTCACTTTATTGTTTACAGAACGCCAAAGTGACCGTCTCAGGCTATACAACTTCAGCTCGGTAGGAGAGGAAAGAGAATGGCTTAGGGATGTTCTCTTATCTTCTGGGTCAGAAACAAGCAGTGATGATGACTCCCCCAATTGTAAGGAGATGAGGATACGGAGGCTGTTGAAGGAGAGAAAACATCATAATAGATATGCTAAGAAGTATTATAAAGATCAAGGGGTGAGTGATGGTTATTGAATAACTTATTTGCTAACTAGTGTTTCCAATGGTTTGCCCACATGAATATAGCAAATTATACCCATTAATTTACAATAATACTGCCTAAAACCTACCTGTGTCCCTTCAGATGCCCTTAGTTTCCATAGCCATGGTGACTCTTTTGAACAATGTGTTTCAAATTTCACTCAAATCCATCCAACCATTATGTGTGATTGATTAAGATATATCCAAACAAAAAACAATTATATTATAGTAGGAATTGACTATTTAATGCGTCAAGCCCTCATTAGCAGACACAATTAAAAACCTATTGTTGCATTACCTTATGGTAACACGAGGGGCCTGACGCGTTAAACCTCAGAACAAAAAGTTTTAGAAAATTAATAATTTTCTTGCGTGGTGAATTGAATGAAGTGTACCTACATGAATAGTTTAAACATATATTACTTACCTTTACATCTCACTGACTTACACTAGGTTGTTAAATCACACAATTAAGCAGAGGGCAGATTCTCAAACATATTGGCATTTAGTAAATCTAACAGCTCAAAATAACTAAAGAAATAACAAGAATATCATACATTTCTAAAATATCACTATCATAGTCTTTCCAGTGGACACTTATCAGTCATTTCATGTCAAGTGGTACTAACATTCATAAGTAAATGGTTCATCCATACTAATATCACACTTAATATTATAAAGGTGGAAGTTTGTGTGTATGTTTGTAACTCCTTGACACTCAAATGGCTGAACGGATTTGTATGAAATTTGTTACCAGGATAGTTTATATCTTGGATTAACACAGACTATAATTTTTTACACTTTTATACATACTAAATTCTCATTCCCACTTGGCGGAGCTGTAGTGTATTATTAATGCAAAAGTAGGTCTGTATGTCTGTGCACAAGTAGACTGTCCTGGACTAGGACATAGGATACCCTGTGAGTATGTTTCATTCAATTTCTGACTTAAACACAGGAAATTTGACAGAAACTGTTAATATTATGAATGTGAAAGTTTCTCTTTTCACATCTTAACAGTGGAATGGATTTAGATGAAACTTGGCATGTGGGTAGACCGTATCCTGGATTAGTACTTAGTCTTAGGTCGACTTCCATTAAGATGACTTCCAACTTTTATGCAGGCGAAGCTGGTGGCAGAAGTTAGTTAATGTAATTTGAAAGGAAAATTCAAATGGCATTCTACTGTTCAAGGATGTGCGTTGCTGATATCTTTACATTGACATGCAAAGCTTGCAAATTGGTTTCTTGTAATGGTAATCAATTTGAAAAACTAATGTTTACCTGAATACATACCAGCAATTTATACACTGTTCTGCAGTAATATTGAGTTTATCATGCTACTATTGTGAATTTAAAATGAGAATCACTGAAATTGATGTGTTGTTATTATGAACTTCTGTTAGTGTAAAACCAAGAATAGTTGCTAGAAACCAAAAGGATGTAACTCCATTTCAACCCATACATCAAAATTTTATCTAAAATCAGGTTTTTGTCACAAACAAAATGCATTATTTCCAAATTATGTCTAGAATTTATTTATTTTACTACTCAGCCACATAACAGGAAAAAAACAATTTATTAGCACTGCAAACAAACTAGTCTCTTAGGTCATGTACCCACCTGTTCCAGTAGAGGTCACCAACCTTCATCACTATTTTTAAACAAATCATTTCTTTTTAAACTTAAGCCATTCGCAAAAACTAAATTTTTAAGAATTGTTTCTGGAACACATAAAATCCTCGGTAGAAATGACAAATAATGAATCAAATCTTAATGCAGAACTTTGTTGATTTAGATTTTTAATAGCTTAACTGGGTTTTGAGTAAATCGATAAAATCCTTCACATTTTGCAATAAATTGCAAGCATTGTGTTGTCGCACATCTCTTTCTTTTCTATGCAGTCAGAGAGTAACCACTCTTTGGGTCATGTCACACCCTAAACCCACCAATGTTAAGGGATCGTCCACTAATCACATGAGCCTCGAAAGGGGGAGGGTGTAGAGAGATAAGTGTATTTTTTTTTTGTTGAGCCCAAGAATTGTAAACACCGAAGCACAGTGCCGACATCTGTGTTGCAAGAGACTAATCCACTTGTCAGTGTAGAAGAAAGTCTCGCTAATCTGTGATCCGAGGACAATCTCCATTAAATATATCCTTTATTATTTTTGTGCCACTCAGAATATGATGGTAACTTTTCCAGAATTAAATTATACTATACCCGTAATTAAATATTTAATAATATTTGTTTTTTTTTTCTGAAATTTTTTAAGAGACTACCAAAAAACGAACATGTAATAGTACACCTCACCACATTTCACCAGGGGAAGGGTTAATTAGATGTTATAAAACATTACTTGATTAACGGACTTCATCCAAGAATGATGAACCCATAGCTTTTAAATTATAAACACTTGAATCAAAATAATTAGGATACAACTGTGGGCGTCCAAGAAAAAAGGGTCCAGTTCGCGGCATTTAGTTTCCGAGATTATACGCAGTTTTGTAAAGTTGGGCGAAAAATTGCATTTCGCTATTTTAATTGATTATTAATTGCTCAAGAATTGCCATATGGGTATGTATTTACCACTAATGTGTGTAACAAAATTTAAATTTCATCTGTGTTAAACAAAATTAGGTTATTGAACGCCAAAATAAGAATATAAAAGAAAACTTCGGGCGCCAGGCGTCAATAAATAAAGTAACACAGTAATTACCTGGATAGAAGTCAGCGGCAAAAATGGCTTTTAATCTTAGGGAAGGTGACAACAGAGAGAATTCAAACTACAACATTTTAGATTATTTCTCCTGTATATTCAACAATTATTTAGGTTACTTATTTATAAGTTTGGTCTATTGGTTAGGTTAATAATTTAGTTCAATAATTTTGTTCAATAATGCACTGTACCACGTTTTCATTGTGAAAAGGAAAAAAAAAGGTTTTAACTACATACCCTGTTATTGTATGCTAAATTATAATAGGAAAAAGATAAACCAAATCTTCCTGTAAGAAACATCCGTCTGGAATTGTCCACTTTCCATGGGGTGCTTCCAAACTTCAAATTCAAAGTTAAACTATCAATCAAAAATAAAAAGCGCTGAACAGCTGAAAAAAAGAATCTCACGTTAGGGAATGCGAACTTCAAATTTAGAACACCAATGAGCTCCTCAATCAAATAACTTACCGCTTTTTAACAAAGGAAAAAAAAATTATGTTAGACACCTGGTCTATATAATCATTTGATATTTATGATTCCACCGAAATCATTTCTGGAACGCAATGTCCAGGTTAAATTAGGGCTCCAGCCGCCAGGATTATGCGAACTGGGCACCAACAATCCACGATATTCATGGATGTAAAAACATCGCAAAAAAGCGATGTCACTTCGAACCCTGCCAGTCGAAAAAGTGAGCTTCCAAATTTTTGACGTTTCCTGTATCCACAATTCCACAGATAAAAAAATCACGTAGTGTAGTAACCAAACTAACGTACTAAGACACAATTTACGAATTTTAAATGTTGCCAGAAGCGAATTTTGACTTCAACTCCAACAAATATGTCCAAAAAATGGCAATAATCGAAATAAATATTGTACATGTGACGTTTACAAAGGAAATACGTTACATTACATCCCTCCCCGAAAAAATAAAAGAAAGGAACTTTCTTTTATGTTTGAAAGATACTTGAAGAAACATACAAGAGAAACCAACTTAGGTCAAGAAACCATAGGAATCTAAAAAACTCAAAATCAAAAAAAGATTTTCAAAATTAAATTCGAAAAGAATTTGAGAGATAAACCTCCAAACAACGGTTCAGTTAGAGTACAGTTAGGCACCATAGCCACTGACTAACTAACAAAAGAAACCAAAACACCTATCCAAATTAGAGTGCAGTTAGGCACCATCGCCACTGACTAGCTGATCAAAATTAATTACTCAGAAGAACACTTAAAACCCATAGAGAGTGCAGTTAGGCGCTATCGCCACTGACTAACAGAGCGTAAGAATTCATACTAAGCAAGTATGCAAAAATCCTAAGTTCGTGTCTGGTACAACAGAACAACGTTCCCAGACGCAAACATAAAAGGCATAACTACGGACGTGGAAAACGACCTAAAGCAAAACAAGCAAATTGTGATCGGCACAACTCCACCGAACTCCCGAACACAATCGCTATCAAAAGAAAAGTTGCATATTGTGATCGGCTCAACTCTACCAATCTTCCGGGCACAATAGCAAACAAAAAAAATGACCTTCGGGGGAAAACCGAATAATCAAAAAAGATGCATATTGTGATCGGCTCAACACCACCAATCTTCCGGGCACAATAGCAAAAAATATGATATCGGGGGAAAACCGAATCAAAAGAATAGGAATTCCACGAGGAAAGTCGTAGGAAAGACCTAGCAATAGCATCCGTCCAAAACTGAAGCGAAACGCAAAAAAAACGTCAAATCCGAGAATCTTACAAGCTAAGTAGCATTATAATACACTTACTCGAACATTAAAGACTAAAGTAAATAATAATCTTAACTAATATAATAAAGATTAGCTAAAATTAAAAGATATAATAATATAATATCAATATATTATTATAAAAACAATATACAATAAGATCCTCTGATATGGAAGAATTGAAAATATGTGTGAAGCTGAAGTTCAATTTTATAAAATCCAAAAAATGACCTAAGTTATTTTAAAAAGATTTAGAAGTCGATTTCTAGAACCTGTCGTGAAGTTACCTAACATACTACTTACTTTCAAATTGTCATTCCCTTTCATTCATCATTCAAACATTGACAAATCCTTCAAACAAAGTTATAAAAATCAAGACTAAAGTTTGAGAAACCAAAACAAAATAATTTTTAATATTTAATGATGTCCTTAATGTGGTAACGACCTGAAGTACCTTTGGTAAGGTCCTCCAAAACGTACACATTAGGTGAAACTTTTGAGACTATTTTACACTTAATGAACTTAGGTGCTAACTTAGCAGAAAAGAAAGCCGGAGCCTTAGACTGAACAAAACTTCTTCTCCACACAATATCATCCACATCAAAAGAAATGACTTTCCGACGGCGGTTATAATATTGAGCATTACGTTTATAAGCTCTTAATAAATGAGATTGAACCCTAACAAAAATTTCACTAAGTGAATTTAAAGAAACAGCAAAAGTATTTCTATCACCAACTTCGAGATTTTCTAAGTTATCAATAGAACTACTAAAATGATGTAGAGAAGCATCGAAAATGAGCTCTCTTCCGAACATCAAAAAGTTTGGTGTAAAATCTGTAGCTAGATTTACACTAATATTTAAAGCTAATTGAACATGAGGCAAAAATTTTGACCAAGTTCTTTGATCATCTTTAACAAAACACGCTATACAAGTTTCAACCGTCTTGTTGTATCGTTCTACCGGATTATTTTGAGGTGTGTATAAAGTGTTATAAAAAATATTAGTAATATTAAATCCTTTCAAAAATTCTACAAAATATTTAGAGATGAATTGAGAACCGTTGTCGCATACTATTATTTTAGGACAACCAAACTTTAGAAAGATTTCCTTTTCAAAAAGTTTACAAATTATTTTGGAAGTAGCATTAATCATAGGAAATATCCAACAATATTTAGTGAACAACAACTGAAACAACAACAAAGAACAAAGAAAAAAAAGAAAAAGAAAGAATATAATTATGACCTGAATAAGATTTAGGTAAAGTTCCTATAATATCAACCGAAAGCATAAGCATGGGATGATCCACTTTTTTAGGATTTATCATCATACCAAGCGGTGGTGAAGTATTATGTTTATA
This sequence comes from Polia nebulosa, assembly GCA_951329385.1. Taxonomy (NCBI): domain Eukaryota; kingdom Metazoa; phylum Arthropoda; class Insecta; order Lepidoptera; family Noctuidae; genus Polia; species Polia nebulosa. Next base: position 7,952,477 of record OX589609.1, read on the forward strand.
TGCTTTACAAATATCGCAAGAAGAAATATATTTTTGAACATCACCAAACATTCCTTTCCAAAAATAGTGTTGTTTTAATTTATTTAAGGTTTTATGCATTCCAAGATGGCAAGAATTTAAATTATCATGATTTGAACGAATAGTATCTAAAATATGTTCTTTAGGAATAACAATTTTCCAGTTAAGTTTACTGTTAAGATCAAATTTATTTTTACAATATTTATACAAAGTATTATTCTCAACTCGAAAATTTCTGAATTTACAAGGATACTTTTGACAATTAATAAATGTTTTTCTATACCAAGGATCATGAATATCTTCATCAGGCAAGATTAAATTATTCTGAGTAACATCAATCGCAGCTATTTCAAGGCGAGATAAAGCATCAGGAACTAAATGTAAAGAACCCTTTTTGTGTATGATATCAAAAGTAAATTGGGAAATTCTAGCGGCCCAACGTGCTAAACGTCCACTAGGATTACTAAGACCTAAAAGCCATTTCAAACTAGCATGATCAGTGACCACGGTAAACTTCATACCCTCAATATAAGGTCTGAAATGTTCAATTGAATCCAACATAGCTAATAACTCACGTTCTGTGGTACTATAGTTACGTTCACATTTATTTAAAGATCTAGAATAATATGCAATAGGATGTTGATCGCTATTATCATCCTCCTGACTCAAAACACTACCTATTCCTACAGCACTAGCATCACAATGTAAAAAGAAAGGTTTTTCAAAATTAGGGCACTGTAAAACAGGAGCAGAAATTAAAGTTTCTTTCAATCTAATGAATGCATTCTCAGCATCATCATTCCAAATTAAGGATCTTTTAGAATTCTTACTACCAGCTGTTAATTTAGTTAAAGGAGAAGCTATATCTGCAAACTTACAAATGAATCTACGATAATAAGAACACAAGCCAAGAAAACTTCTAAGTTGTTTAACGGTTTCAGGGCGAGGATAATTTTCAATAATTTCTAATTTAGAAGGATCAGTATGCAAACCATTACTGTCCACAATATAACCAAGATACCGAAGTCTATCTTTACAAAATTGACATTTCTTCAAATTTACAGTTAATCCAAACAAAAATCAAAACCTAAAATTATATCAGGTTTAAAAGAAGGTATAATTAAAAAAGTTATATTTTTAGTTAAATTATCACAAGTGACTGGCAATGTCATAGTACATTAGAAACAGTATTAATTTTATAACCTAAATTCAAAAAATGGTTATGTTTATTAGAACCTAAAACACAACTACTGGAACCGGTATCCAACAAACCCGAATGTTTAATTTTGTTAACTAAGAATTCCAAATATGGTCTACTATCATTACATTTAACAAATAATATTGGAGCAGAACTATAAATTTTAAAGAATGTTTTTAAATAATCTGACCAGTACAAATTCATCAAAATTCCTATACAAAAAGTATTCCTCAACTTGAGTTATGAATTCACGCACACATGTTTTTCCATCAAAATTAATTTTACCCCTTTTCAAGTCAGGTAACTTAGTTGAAGACGGTATATTCTTCTTAATATGTTCATAAACATCAGCATTCAAAGAATTAAAAGAAGGCAAAGCATTAACCGCAAAAGCAGAGGAAGAATGAGCAATTCTATCATTATGTTCAAATGGATTTTGAACTTCTGTCAAATTAACAATCTCAGGTGCCGCAGGATTTTCAACAACCGGTGTAACATCAACAGGATCATGACTGTCCTTCAACGCAGGAAGCGGAGGAAACTGAACTGCTTTATCCATTGCAAAGGCAATATTTTAAATTTATAGAGTATTAAAGTTAAGTAATTATTATTGTGAACTAATGAAGATTTTTAAAGTTAATTTCACTTATTGAAACACTAGTAGGTGCAGTATTGACTCACAAAGAAATCTTACTTACTTAAAACAGTTATTTAGTTATTTTAATTTACTTAATTAAAACATTAAAAGTATTTATTTACTATAACTTTAACTATTATCAAATTTTAGGTTAACTAAGATAACAATGACGGTTTACACAATGTAATAGTTGATTTTGGAAGATTTAAACAATGCTGAAACAGACACATAGAAAAATAACAGTACAATACAGTGTTAATACTGTTTACAACTAAATATATAAGTTATACATAAGTTGTAGTTCAAAGGTTAGGGTTACAATTCAAAAAGTATGTTTGAAAACTGTACTACATAATAAACAGTGCATTAATTAACCAATAATAAAATGACCAAGAAAACCTAATAAAAATTGTTTCAAGTCCCTGTTCATCGGGGCCAATTGCCATATGGGTATGTATTTACCACTAATGTGTGTAACAAAATTTAAATTTCATCTGTGTTAAACAAAATTAGGTTATTGAACGCCAAAATAAGAATATAAAAAAAAAACTTCGGGCGCCAGGCGTCAATAAATAAAGTAACACAGTAATTACCTGGATAGAAGTCAGCGGCAAAAATGGCTTTTAATCTTAGGGAAGGTGACAACAGAGAGAATTCAAACTACAACATTTTAGATTATTTCTCCTGTATATTCAACAATTATTTAGGTTACTTATTTATAAGTTTGGTCTATTGGTTAGGTTAATAATTTAGTTCAATAATTTTGTTCAATAATGCACTGTACCACGTTTTCATTGTGAAAAGGAAAAAAAAAGGTTTTAACTACATACCCTGTTATTGTATGCTAAATTATAATAGGAAAAAGATAAACCAAATCTTCCTGTAAGAAACATCCGTCTGGAATTGTCCACTTTCCATGGGGTGCTTCCAAACTTCAAATTCAAAGTTAAACTATCAATCAAAAATAAAAAGCGCTGAACAGCTGAAAAAAAGAATCTCACGTTAGGGAATGCGAACTTCAAATTTAGAACACCAATGAGCTCCTCAATCAAATAACTTACCGCTTTTTAACAAAGGAAAAAAAAATTATGTTAGACACCTGGTCTATATAATCATTTGATATTTATGATTCCACCGAAATCATTTCTGGAACGCAATGTCCAGGTTAAATTAGGGCTCCAGCCGCCAGGATTATGCGAACTGGGCACCAACAATCCACGATATTCATGGATGTAAAAACATCGCAAAAAAGCGATGTCACTTCGAACCCTGCCAGTCGAAAAAGTGAGCTTCCAAATTTTTGACGTTTCCTGTATCCACAATTCCACAGATAAAAAAATCACGTAGTGTAGTAACCAAACTAACGTACTAAGACACAATTTACGAATTTTAAATGTTGCCAGAAGCGAATTTTGACTTCAACTCCAACAAATATGTCCAAAAAATGGCAATAATCGAAATAAATATTGTACATGTGACGTTTACAAAGGAAATACGTTACATTACATCCCTCCCCGAAAAAATAAAAGAAAGGAACTTTCTTTTATGTTTGAAAGATACTTGAAGAAACATACAAGAGAAACCAACTTAGGTCAAGAAACCATAGGAATCTAAAAAACTCAAAATCAAAAAAAGATTTTCAAAATTAAATTCGAAAAGAATTTGAGAGATAAACCTCCAAACAACGGTTCAGTTAGAGTACAGTTAGGCACCATAGCCACTGACTAACTAACAAAAGAAACCAAAACACCTATCCAAATTAGAGTGCAGTTAGGCACCATCGCCACTGACTAGCTGATCAAAATTAATTACTCAGAAGAACACTTAAAACCCATAGAGAGTGCAGTTAGGCGCTATCGCCACTGACTAACAGAGCGTAAGAATTCATACTAAGCAAGTATGCAAAAATCCTAAGTTCGTGTCTGGTACAACAGAACAACGTTCCCAGACGCAAACATAAAAGGCATAACTACGGACGTGGAAAACGACCTAAAGCAAAACAAGCAAATTGTGATCGGCACAACTCCACCGAACTCCCGAACACAATCGCTATCAAAAGAAAAGTTGCATATTGTGATCGGCTCAACTCTACCAATCTTCCGGGCACAATAGCAAACAAAAAAAATGACCTTCGGGGGAAAACCGAATAATCAAAAAAGATGCATATTGTGATCGGCTCAACACCACCAATCTTCCGGGCACAATAGCAAAAAATATGATATCGGGGGAAAACCGAATCAAAAGAATAGGAATTCCACGAGGAAAGTCGTAGGAAAGACCTAGCAATAGCATCCGTCCAAAACTGAAGCGAAACGCAAAAAAAACGTCAAATCCGAGAATCTTACAAGCTAAGTAGCATTATAATACACTTACTCGAACATTAAAGACTAAAGTAAATAATAATCTTAACTAATATAATAAAGATTAGCTAAAATTAAAAGATATAATAATATAATATCAATATATTATTATAAAAACAATATACAATAAGATCCTCTGATATGGAAGAATTGAAAATATGTGTGAAGCTGAAGTTCAATTTTATAAAATCCAAAAAATGACCTAAGTTATTTTAAAAAGATTTAGAAGTCGATTTCTAGAACCTGTCGTGAAGTTACCTAACATACTACTTACTTTCAAATTGTCATTCCCTTTCATTCATCATTCAAACATTGACAAATCCTTCAAACAAAGTTATAAAAATCAAGACTAAAGTTTGAGAAACCAAAACAAAATAATTTTTAATATTTAATGATGTCCTTAATGTGGTAACGACCTGAAGTACCTTTGGTAAGGTCCTCCAAAACGTACACATTAGGTGAAACTTTTGAGACTATTTTACACTTAATGAACTTAGGTGCTAACTTAGCAGAAAAGAAAGCCGGAGCCTTAGACTGAACAAAACTTCTTCTCCACACAATATCATCCACATCAAAAGAAATGACTTTCCGACGGCGGTTATAATATTGAGCATTACGTTTATAAGCTCTTAATAAATGAGATTGAACCCTAACAAAAATTTCACTAAGTGAATTTAAAGAAACAGCAAAAGTATTTCTATCACCAACTTCGAGATTTTCTAAGTTATCAATAGAACTACTAAAATGATGTAGAGAAGCATCGAAAATGAGCTCTCTTCCGAACATCAAAAAGTTTGGTGTAAAATCTGTAGCTAGATTTACACTAATATTTAAAGCTAATTGAACATGAGGCAAAAATTTTGACCAAGTTCTTTGATCATCTTTAACAAAACACGCTATACAAGTTTCAACCGTCTTGTTGTATCGTTCTACCGGATTATTTTGAGGTGTGTATAAAGTGTTATAAAAAATATTAGTAATATTAAATCCTTTCAAAAATTCTACAAAATATTTAGAGATGAATTGAGAACCGTTGTCGCATACTATTATTTTAGGACAACCAAACTTTAGAAAGATTTCCTTTTCAAAAAGTTTACAAATTATTTTGGAAGTAGCATTAATCATAGGAAATATCCAACAATATTTAGTGAACAACAACTGAAACAACAACAAAGAACAAAGAAAAAAAAGAAAAAGAAAGAATATAATTATGACCTGAATAAGATTTAGGTAAAGTTCCTATAATATCAACCGAAAGCATAAGCATGGGATGATCCACTTTTTTAGGATTTATCATCATACCAAGCGGTGGTGAAGTATTATGTTTATATGCTTTACAAATATCGCAAGAAGAAATATATTTTTGAACATCACCAAACATTCCTTTCCAAAAATAGTGTTGTTTTAATTTATTTAAGGTTTTATGCATTCCAAGATGGCAAGAATTTAAATTATCATGATTTGAACGAATAGTATCTAAAATATGTTCTTTAGGAATAACAATTTTCCAGTTAAGTTTACTGTTAAGATCAAATTTATTTTTACAATATTTATACAAAGTATTATTCTCAACTCGAAAATTTCTGAATTTACAAGGATACTTTTGACAATTAATAAATGTTTTTCTATACCAAGGATCATGAATATCTTCATCAGGCAAGATTAAATTATTCTGAGTAACATCAATCGCAGCTATTTCAAGGCGAGATAAAGCATCAGGAACTAAATGTAAAGAACCCTTTTTGTGTATGATATCAAAAGTAAATTGGGAAATTCTAGCGGCCCAACGTGCTAAACGTCCACTAGGATTACTAAGACCTAAAAGCCATTTCAAACTAGCATGATCAGTGACCACGGTAAACTTCATACCCTCAATATAAGGTCTGAAATGTTCAATTGAATCCAACATAGCTAATAACTCACGTTCTGTGGTACTATAGTTACGTTCACATTTATTTAAAGATCTAGAATAATATGCAATAGGATGTTGATCGCTATTATCATCCTCCTGACTCAAAACACTACCTGTTCCTACAGCACTAGCATCACAATGTAAAAAGAAAGGTTTTTCAAAATTAGGGCACTGTAAAACAGGAGCAGAAATTAAAGTTTCTTTCAATCTAATGAATGCATTCTCAGCATCATCATTCCAAATTAAGGATCTTTTAGAATTCTTACTACCAGCTGTTAATTTAGTTAAAGGAGAAGCTATATCTGCAAACTTACAAATGAATCTACGATAATAAGAACACAAGCCAAGAAAACTTCTAAGTTGTTTAACGGTTTCAGGGCGAGGATAATTTTCAATAATTTCTAATTTAGAAGGATCAGTATGCAAACCATTACTGTCCACAATATAACCAAGATACCGAAGTCTATCTTTACAAAATTGACATTTCTTCAAATTTACAGTTAATCCAAACAAAAATCAAAACCTAAAATTATATCAGGTTTAAAAGAAGGTATAATTAAAAAAGTTATATTTTTAGTTAAATTATCACAAGTGACTGGCAATGTCATAGTACATTAGAAACAGTATTAATTTTATAACCTAAATTCAAAAAATGGTTATGTTTATTAGAACCTAAAACACAACTACTGGAACCGGTATCCAACAAACCCGAATGTTTAATTTTGTTAACTAAGAATTCCAAATATGGTCTACTATCATTACATTTAACAAATAATATTGGAGCAGAACTATAAATTTTAAAGAATGTTTTTAAATAATCTGACCAGTACAAATTCATCAAAATTCCTATACAAAAAGTATTCCTCAACTTGAGTTATGAATTCACGCACACATGTTTTTCCATCAAAATTAATTTTACCCCTTTTCAAGTCAGGTAACTTAGTTGAAGACGGTATATTCTTCTTAATATGTTCATAAACATCAGCATTCAAAGAATTAAAAGAAGGCAAAGCATTAACCGCAAAAGCAGAGGAAGAATGAGCAATTCTATCATTATGTTCAAATGGATTTTGAACTTCTGTCAAATTAACAATCTCAGGTGCCGCAGGATTTTCAACAACCGGTGTAACATCAACAGGATCATGACTGTCCTTCAACGCAGGAAGCGGAGGAAACTGAACTGCTTTATCCATTGCAAAGGCAATATTTTAAATTTATAGAGTATTAAAGTTAAGTAATTATTATTGTGAACTAATGAAGATTTTTAAAGTTAATTTCACTTATTGAAACACTAGTAGGTGCAGTATTGACTCACAAAGAAATCTTACTTACTTAAAACAGTTATTTAGTTATTTTAATTTACTTAATTAAAACATTAAAAGTATTTATTTACTATAACTTTAACTATTATCAAATTTTAGGTTAACTAAGATAACAATGACGGTTTACACAATGTAATAGTTGATTTTGGAAGATTTAAACAATGCTGAAACAGACACATAGAAAAATAACAGTACAATACAGTGTTAATACTGTTTACAACTAAATATATAAGTTATACATAAGTTGTAGTTCAAAGGTTAGGGTTACAATTCAAAAAGTATGTTTGAAAACTGTACTACATAATAAACAGTGCATTAATTAACCAATAATAAAATGACCAAGAAAACCTAATAAAAATTGTTTCAAGTCCCTGTTCATCGGGGCCAATTGCCATATGGGTATGTATTTACCACTAATGTGTGTAACAAAATTTAAATTTCATCTGTGTTAAACAAAATTAGGTTATTGAACGCCAAAATAAGAATATAAAAAAAAAACTTCGGGCGCCAGGCGTCAATAAATAAAGTAACACAGTAATTACCTGGATAGAAGTCAGCGGCAAAAATGGCTTTTAATCTTAGGGAAGGTGACAACAGAGAGAATTCAAACTACAACATTTTAGATTATTTCTCCTGTATATTCAACAATTATTTAGGTTACTTATTTATAAGTTTGGTCTATTGGTTAGGTTAATAATTTAGTTCAATAATGCACTGTACCACGTTTTCATTGTGAAAAGGAAAAAAAAAGGTTTTAACTACATACCCTGTTATTGTATGCTAAATTATAATAGGAAAAAGATAAACCAAATCTTCCTGTAAGAAACATCCGTCTGGAATTGTCCACTTTCCATGGGGTGCTTCCAAACTTCAAATTCAAAGTTAAACTATCAATCAAAAATAAAAAGCGCTGAACAGCTGAAAAAAAGAATCTCACGTTAGGGAATGCGAACTTCAAATTTAGAACACCAATGAGCTCCTCAATCAAATAACTTACCGCTTTTTAACAAAGGAAAAAAAAATTATGTTAGACACCTGGTCTATATAATCATTTGATATTTATGATTCCACCGAAATCATTTCTGGAACGCAATGTCCAGGTTAAATTAGGGCTCCAGCCGCCAGGATTATGCGAACTGGGCACCAACAATCCACGATATTCATGGATGTAAAAACATCGCAAAAAAGCGATGTCACTTCGAACCCTGCCAGTCGAAAAAGTGAGCTTCCAAATTTTTGACGTTTCCTGTATCCACAATTCCACAGATAAAAAAATCACGTAGTGTAGTAACCAAACTAACGTACTAAGACACAATTTACGAATTTTAAATGTTGCCAGAAGCGAATTTTGACTTCAACTCCAACAAATATGTCCAAAAAATGGCAATAATCGAAATAAATATTGTACATGTGACGTTTACAAAGGAAATACGTTACATTACATCCCTCCCCGAAAAAATAAAAGAAAGGAACTTTCTTTTATGTTTGAAAGATACTTGAAGAAACATACAAGAGAAACCAACTTAGGTCAAGAAACCATAGGAATCTAAAAAACTCAAAATCAAAAAAAGATTTTCAAAATTAAATTCGAAAAGAATTTGAGAGATAAACCTCCAAACAACGGTTCAGTTAGAGTACAGTTAGGCACCATAGCCACTGACTAACTAACAAAAGAAACCAAAACACCTATCCAAATTAGAGTGCAGTTAGGCACCATCGCCACTGACTAGCTGATCAAAATTAATTACTCAGAAGAACACTTAAAACCCATAGAGAGTGCAGTTAGGCGCTATCGCCACTGACTAACAGAGCGTAAGAATTCATACTAAGCAAGTATGCAAAAATCCTAAGTTCGTGTCTGGTACAACAGAACAACGTTCCCAGACGCAAACATAAAAGGCATAACTACGGACGTGGAAAACGACCTAAAGCAAAACAAGCAAATTGTGATCGGCACAACTCCACCGAACTCCCGAACACAATCGCTATCAAAAGAAAAGTTGCATATTGTGATCGGCTCAACTCTACCAATCTTCCGGGCACAATAGCAAACAAAAAAAATGACCTTCGGGGGAAAACCGAATAATCAAAAAAGATGCATATTGTGATCGGCTCAACACCACCAATCTTCCGGGCACAATAGCAAAAAATATGATATCGGGGGAAAACCGAATCAAAAGAATAGGAATTCCACGAGGAAAGTCGTAGGAAAGACCTAGCAATAGCATCCGTCCAAAACTGAAGCGAAACGCAAAAAAAACGTCAAATCCGAGAATCTTACAAGCTAAGTAGCATTATAATACACTTACTCGAACATTAAAGACTAAAGTAAATAATAATCTTAACTAATATAATAAAGATTAGCTAAAATTAAAAGATATAATAATATAATATCAATATATTATTATAAAAACAATATACAATAAGATCCTCTGATATGGAAGAATTGAAAATATGTGTGAAGCTGAAGTTCAATTTTATAAAATCCAAAAAATGACCTAAGTTATTTTAAAAAGATTTAGAAGTCGATTTCTAGAACCTGTCGTGAAGTTACCTAACATACTACTTACTTTCAAATTGTCATTCCCTTTCATTCATCATTCAAACATTGACAAATCCTTCAAACAAAGTTATAAAAATCAAGACTAAAGTTTGAGAAACCAAAACAAAATAATTTTTAATATTTAATGATGTCCTTAATGTGGTAACGACCTGAAGTACCTTTGGTAAGGTCCTCCAAAACGTACACATTAGGTGAAACTTTTGAGACTATTTTACACTTAATGAACTTAGGTGCTAACTTAGCAGAAAAGAAAGCCGGAGCCTTAGACTGAACAAAACTTCTTCTCCACACAATATCATCCACATCAAAAGAAATGACTTTCCGACGGCGGTTATAATATTGAGCATTACGTTTATAAGCTCTTAATAAATGCGATTGAACCCTAACAAAAATTTCACTAAGTGAATTTAAAGAAACAGCAAAAGTATTTCTATCACCAACTTCGAGATTTTCTAAGTTATCAATAGAACTACTAAAATGATGTAGAGAAGCATCGAAAATGAGCTCTCTTCCGAACATCAAAAAGTTTGGTGTAAAATCTGTAGCTAGATTTACACTAATATTAAGCTAATTGAACATGAGGCAAAAATTTTGACCAAGTTCTTTGATCATCTTTAACAAAACACGCTATACAAGTTTCAACCGTCTTGTTGTATCGTTCTACCGGATTATTTTGAGGTGTGTATAAAGTGTTATAAAAAATATTAGTAATATTAAATCCTTTCAAAAATTCTACAAAATATTTAGAGATGAATTGAGAACCGTTGTCGCATACTATTATTTTAGGACAACCAAACTTTAGAAAGATTTCCTTTTCAAAAAGTTTACAAATTATTTTGGAAGTAGCATTAATTATAGGAAATATCCAACAATATTTAGTGAACAACAACTGAAACAACAACAAAGAACAAAGAAAAAAAAGAAAAAGAAAGAATATAATTATGACCTGAATAAGATTTAGGTAAAGTTCCTATAATATCAACCGAAAGCATAAGCATGGGATGATCCACTTTTTTAGGATTTATCATCATACCAAGCGGTGGTGAAGTATTATGTTTATATGCTTTACAAATATCGCAAGAAGAAATATATTTTTGAACATCACCAAACATTCCTTTCCAAAAATAGTGTTGTTTTAATTTATTTAAGGTTTTATGCATTCCAAGATGGCAAGAATTTAAATTATCATGATTTGAACGAATAGTATCTAAAATATGTTCTTTAGGAATAACAATTTTCCAGTTAAGTTTACTGTTAAGATCAAATTTATTTTTACAATATTTATACAAAGTATTATTCTCAACTCGAAAATTTCTGAATTTACAAGGATACTTTTGACAATTAATAAATGTTTTTCTATACCAAGGATCATGAATATCTTCATCAGGCAAGATTAAATTATTCTGAGTAACATCAATCGCAGCTATTTCAAGGCGAGATAAAGCATCAGGAACTAAATGTAAAGAACCCTTTTTGTGTATGATATCAAAAGTAAATTGGGAAATTCTAGCGGCCCAACGTGCTAAACGTCCACTAGGATTACTAAGACCTAAAAGCCATTTCAAACTAGCATGATCAGTGACCACGGTAAACTTCATACCCTCAATATAAGGTCTGAAATGTTCAATTGAATCCAACATAGCTAATAACTCACGTTCTGTGGTACTATAGTTACGTTCACATTTATTTAAAGATCTAGAATAATATGCAATAGGATGTTGATCGCTATTATCATCCTCCTGACTCAAAACACTACCTATTCCTACAGCACTAGCATCACAATGTAAAAAGAAAGGTTTTTCAAAATTAAGGCACTGTAAAACAGGAGCAGAAATTAAAGTTTCTTTCAATCTAATGAATGCATTCTCAGCATCATCATTCCAAATTAAGGATCTTTTAGAATTCTTACTACCAGCTGTTAATTTAGTTAAAGGAGAAGCTATATCTGCAAACTTACAAATGAATCTACGATAATAAGAACACAAGCCAAGAAAACTTCTAAGTTGTTTAACGGTTTCAGGGCGAGGATAATTTTCAATAATTTCTAATTTAGAAGGATCAGTATGCAAACCATTACTGTCCACAATATAACCAAGATACCGAAGTCTATCTTTACAAAATTGACATTTCTTCAAATTTACAGTTAATCCAAACAAAAATCAAAACCTAAAATTATATCAGGTTTAAAAGAAGGTATAATTAAAAAAGTTATATTTTTAGTTAAATTATCACAAGTGACTGGCAATGTCATAGTACATTAGAAACAGTATTAATTTTATAACCTAAATTCAAAAAATGGTTATGTTTATTAGAACCTAAAACACAACTACTGGAACCGGTATCCAACAAACCCGAATGTTTAATTTTGTTAACTAAGAATTCCAAATATGGTCTACTATCATTACATTTAACAAATAATATTGGAGCAGAACTATAAATTTTAAAGAATGTTTTTAAATAATCTGACCAGTACAAATTCATCAAAATTCCTATACAAAAAGTATTCCTCAACTTGAGTTATGAATTCACGCACACATGTTTTTCCATCAAAATTAATTTTACCCCTTTTCAAGTCAGGTAACTTAGTTGAAGACGGTATATTCTTCTTAATATGTTCATAAACATCAGCATTCAAAGAATTAAAAGAAGGCAAAGCATTAACCGCAAAAGCAGAGGAAGAATGAGCAATTCTATCATTATGTTCAAATGGATTTTGAACTTCTGTCAAATTAACAATCTCAGGTGCCGCAGGATTTTCAACAACCGGTGTAACATCAACAGGATCATGACTGTCCTTCAACGCAGGAAGCGGAGGAAACTGAACTGCTTTATCCATTGCAAAGGCAATATTTTAAATTTATAGAGTATTAAAGTTAAGTAATTATTATTGTGAACTAATGAAGATTTTTAAAGTTAATTTCACTTATTGAAACACTAGTAGGTGCAGTATTGACTCACAAAGAAATCTTACTTACTTAAAACAGTTATTTAGTTATTTTAATTTACTTAATTAAAACATTAAAAGTATTTATTTACTATAACTTTAACTATTATCAAATTTTAGGTTAACTAAGATAACAATGACGGTTTACACAATGTAATAGTTGATTTTGGAAGATTTAAACAATGCTGAAACAGACACATAGAAAAATAACAGTACAATACAGTGTTAATACTGTTTACAACTAAATATATAAGTTATACATAAGTTGTAGTTCAAAGGTTAGGGTTACAATTCAAAAAGTATGTTTGAAAACTGTACTACATAATAAACAGTGCATTAATTAACCAATAATAAAATGACCAAGAAAACCTAATAAAAATTGTTTCAAGTCCCTGTTCATCGGGGCCAATTGCCATATGGGTATGTATTTACCACTAATGTGTGTAACAAAATTTAAATTTCATCTGTGTTAAACAAAATTAGGTTATTGAACGCCAAAATAAGAATATAAAAAAAAAACTTCGGGCGCCAGGCGTCAATAAATAAAGTAACACAGTAATTACCTGGATAGAAGTCAGCGGCAAAAATGGCTTTTAATCTTAGGGAAGGTGACAACAGAGAGAATTCAAACTACAACATTTTAGATTATTTCTCCTGTATATTCAACAATTATTTAGGTTACTTATTTATAAGTTTGGTCTATTGGTTAGGTTAATAATTTAGTTCAATAATTTTGTTCAATAATGCACTGTACCACGTTTTCATTGTGAAAAGGAAAAAAAAAGGTTTTAACTACATACCCTGTTATTGTATGCTAAATTATAATAGGAAAAAGATAAACCAAATCTTCCTGTAAGAAACATCCGTCTGGAATTGTCCACTTTCCATGGGGTGCTTCCAAACTTCAAATTCAAAGTTAAACTATCAATCAAAAATAAAAAGCGCTGAACAGCTGAAAAAAAGAATCTCACGTTAGGGAATGCGAACTTCAAATTTAGAACACCAATGAGCTCCTCAATCAAATAACTTACCGCTTTTTAACAAAGGAAAAAAAAATTATGTTAGACACCTGGTCTATATAATCATTTGATATTTATGATTCCACCGAAATCATTTCTGGAACGCAATGTCCAGGTTAAATTAGGGCTCCAGCCGCCAGGATTATGCGAACTGGGCACCAACAATCCACGATATTCATGGATGTAAAAACATCGCAAAAAAGCGATGTCACTTCGAACCCTGCCAGTCGAAAAAGTGAGCTTCCAAATTTTTGACGTTTCCTGTATCCACAATTCCACAGATAAAAAAATCACGTAGTGTAGTAACCAAACTAACGTACTAAGACACAATTTACGAATTTGAAATGTTGCCAGAAGCGAATTTTGACTTCAACTCCAACAAATATGTCCAAAAAATGGCAATAATCGAAATAAATATTGTACATGTGACGTTTACAAAGGAAATACGTTACATTACATCCCTCCCCGAAAAAATAAAAGAAAGGAACTTTCTTTTATGTTTGAAAGATACTTGAAGAAACATACAAGAGAAACCAACTTAGGTCAAGAAACCATAGGAATCTAAAAAACTCAAAATCAAAAAAAGATTTTCAAAATTAAATTCGAAAAGAATTTGAGAGATAAACCTCCAAACAACGGTTCAGTTAGAGTACAGTTAGGCACCATAGCCACTGACTAACTAACAAAAGAAACCAAAACACCTATCCAAATTAGAGTGCAGTTAGGCACCATCGCCACTGACTAGCTGATCAAAATTAATTACTCAGAAGAACACTTAAAACCCATAGAGAGTGCAGTTAGGCGCTATCGCCACTGACTAACAGAGCGTAAGAATTCATACTAAGCAAGTATGCAAAAATCCTAAGTTCGTGTCTGGTACAACAGAACAACGTTCCCAGACGCAAACATAAAAGGCATAACTACGGACGTGGAAAACGACCTAAAGCAAAACAAGCAAATTGTGATCGGCACAACTCCACCGAACTCCCGAACACAATCGCTATCAAAAGAAAAGTTGCATATTGTGATCGGCTCAACTCTACCAATCTTCCGGGCACAATAGCAAACAAAAAAAATGACCTTCGGGGGAAAACCGAATAATCAAAAAAGATGCATATTGTGATCGGCTCAACACCACCAATCTTCCGGGCACAATAGCAAAAAATATGATATCGGGGGAAAACCGAATCAAAAGAATAGGAATTCCACGAGGAAAGTCGTAGGAAAGACCTAGCAATAGCATCCGTCCAAAACTGAAGCGAAACGCAAAAAAAACGTCAAATCCGAGAATCTTACAAGCTAAGTAGCATTATAATACACTTACTCGAACATTAAAGACTAAAGTAAATAATAATCTTAACTAATATAATAAAGATTAGCTAAAATTAAAAGATATAATAATATAATATCAATATATTATTATAAAAACAATATACAATAAGATCCTCTGATATGGAAGAATTGAAAATATGTGTGAAGCTGAAGTTCAATTTTATAAAATCCAAAAAATGACCTAAGTTATTTTAAAAAGATTTAGAAGTCGATTTCTAGAACCTGTCGTGAAGTTACCTAACATACTACTTACTTTCAAATTGTCATTCCCTTTCATTCATCATTCAAACATTGACAAATCCTTCAAACAAAGTTATAAAAATCAAGACTAAAGTTTGAGAAACCAAAACAAAATAATTTTTAATATTTAATGATGTCCTTAATGTGGTAACGACCTGAAGTACCTTTGGTAAGGTCCTCCAAAACGTACACATTAGGTGAAACTTTTGAGACTATTTTACACTTAATGAACTTAGGTGCTAACTTAGCAGAAAAGAAAGCCGGAGCCTTAGACTGAACAAAACTTCTTCTCCACACAATATCATCCACATCAAAAGAAATGACTTTCCGACGGCGGTTATAATATTGAGCATTACGTTTATAAGCTCTTAATAAATGAGATTGAACCCTAACAAAAATTTCACTAAGTGAATTTAAAGAAACAGCAAAAGTATTTCTATCACCAACTTCGAGATTTTCTAAGTTATCAATAGAACTACTAAAATGATGTAGAGAAGCATCGAAAATGAGCTCTCTTCCGAACATCAAAAAGTTTGGTGTAAAATCTGTAGCTAGATTTACACTAATATTAAGCTAATTGAACATGAGGCAAAAATTTTGACCAAGTTCTTTGATCATCTTTAACAAAACACGCTATACAAGTTTCAACCGTCTTGTTGTATCGTTCTACCGGATTATTTTGAGGTGTGTATAAAGTGTTATAAAAAATATTAGTAATATTAAATCCTTTCAAAAATTCTACAAAATATTTAGAGATGAATTGAGAACCGTTGTCGCATACTATTATTTTAGGACAACCAAACTTTAGAAAGATTTCCTTTTCAAAAAGTTTACAAATTATTTTGGAAGTAGCATTAATTATAGGAAATATCCAACAATATTTAGTGAACAACAACTGAAACAACAACAAAGAACAAAGAAAAAAAAGAAAAAGAAAGAATATAATTATGACCTGAATAAGATTTAGGTAAAGTTCCTATAATATCAACCGAAAGCATAAGCATGGGATGATCCACTTTTTTAGGATTTATCATCATACCAAGCGGTGGTGAAGTATTATGTTTATATGCTTTACAAATATCGCAAGAAGAAATATATTTTTGAACATCACCAAACATTCCTTTCCAAAAATAGTGTTGTTTTAATTTATTTAAGGTTTTATGCATTCCAAGATGGCAAGAATTTAAATTATCATGATTTGAACGAATAGTATCTAAAATATGTTCTTTAGGAATAACAATTTTCCAGTTAAGTTTACTGTTAAGATCAAATTTATTTTTACAATATTTATACAAAGTATTATTCTCAACTCGAAAATTTCTGAATTTACAAGGATACTTTTGACAATTAATAAATGTTTTTCTATACCAAGGATCATGAATATCTTCATCAGGCAAGATTAAATTATTCTGAGTAACATCAATCGCAGCTATTTCAAGGCGAGATAAAGCATCAGGAACTAAATGTAAAGAACCCTTTTTGTGTATGATATCAAAAGTAAATTGGGAAATTCTAGCGGCCCAACGTGCTAAACGTCCACTAGGATTACTAAGACCTAAAAGCCATTTCAAACTAGCATGATCAGTGACCACGGTAAACTTCATACCCTCAATATAAGGTCTGAAATGTTCAATTGAATCCAACATAGCTAATAACTCACGTTCTGTGGTACTATAGTTACGTTCACATTTATTTAAAGATCTAGAATAATATGCAATAGGATGTTGATCGCTATTATCATCCTCCTGACTCAAAACACTACCTATTCCTACAGCACTAGCATCACAATGTAAAAAGAAAGGTTTTTCAAAATTAAGGCACTGTAAAACAGGAGCAGAAATTAAAGTTTCTTTCAATCTAATGAATGCATTCTCAGCATCATCATTCCAAATTAAGGATCTTTTAGAATTCTTACTACCAGCTGTTAATTTAGTTAAAGGAGAAGCTATATCTGCAAACTTACAAATGAATCTACGATAATAAGAACACAAGCCAAGAAAACTTCTAAGTTGTTTAACGGTTTCAGGGCGAGGATAATTTTCAATAATTTCTAATTTAGAAGGATCAGTATGCAAACCATTACTGTCCACAATATAACCAAGATACCGAAGTCTATCTTTACAAAATTGACATTTCTTCAAATTTACAGTTAATCCAAACAAAAATCAAAACCTAAAATTATATCAGGTTTAAAAGAAGGTATAATTAAAAAAGTTATATTTTTAGTTAAATTATCACAAGTGACTGGCAATGTCATAGTACATTAGAAACAGTATTAATTTTATAACCTAAATTCAAAAAATGGTTATGTTTATTAGAACCTAAAACACAACTACTGGAACCGGTATCCAACAAACCCGAATGTTTAATTTTGTTAACTAAGAATTCCAAATATGGTCTACTATCATTACATTTAACAAATAATATTGGAGCAGAACTATAAATTTTAAAGAATGTTTTTAAATAATCTGACCAGTACAAATTCATCAAAATTCCTATACAAAAAGTATTCCTCAACTTGAGTTATGAATTCACGCACACATGTTTTTCCATCAAAATTAATTTTACCCCTTTTCAAGTCAGGTAACTTAGTTGAAGACGGTATATTCTTCTTAATATGTTCATAAACATCAGCATTCAAAGAATTAAAAGAAGGCAAAGCATTAACCGCAAAAGCAGAGGAAGAATGAGCAATTCTATCATTATGTTCAAATGGATTTTGAACTTCTGTCAAATTAACAATCTCAGGTGCCGCAGGATTTTCAACAACCGGTGTAACATCAACAGGATCATGACTGTCCTTCAACGCAGGAAGCGGAGGAAACTGAACTGCTTTATCCATTGCAAAGGCAATATTTTAAATTTATAGAGTATTAAAGTTAAGTAATTATTATTGTGAACTAATGAAGATTTTTAAAGTTAATTTCACTTATTGAAACACTAGTAGGTGCAGTATTGACTCACAAAGAAATCTTACTTACTTAAAACAGTTATTTAGTTATTTTAATTTACTTAATTAAAACATTAAAAGTATTTATTTACTATAACTTTAACTATTATCAAATTTTAGGTTAACTAAGATAACAATGACGGTTTACACAATGTAATAGTTGATTTTGGAAGATTTAAACAATGCTGAAACAGACACATAGAAAAATAACAGTACAATACAGTGTTAATACTGTTTACAACTAAATATATAAGTTATACATAAGTTGTAGTTCAAAGGTTAGGGTTACAATTCAAAAAGTATGTTTGAAAACTGTACTACATAATAAACAGTGCATTAATTAACCAATAATAAAATGACCAAGAAAACCTAATAAAAATTGTTTCAAGTCCCTGTTCATCGGGGCCAATTGCCATATGGGTATGTATTTACCACTAATGTGTGTAACAAAATTTAAATTTCATCTGTGTTAAACAAAATTAGGTTATTGAACGCCAAAATAAGAATATAAAAAAAAACTTCGGGCGCCAGGCGTCAATAAATAAAGTAACACAGTAATTACCTGGATAGAAGTCAGCGGCAAAAATGGCTTTTAATCTTAGGGAAGGTGACAACAGAGAGAATTCAAACTACAACATTTTAGATTATTTCTCCTGTATATTCAACAATTATTTAGGTTACTTATTTATAAGTTTGGTCTATTGGTTAGGTTAATAATTTAGTTCAATAATTTTGTTCAATAATGCACTGTACCACGTTTTCATTGTGAAAAGGAAAAAAAAAGGTTTTAACTACATACCCTGTTATTGTATGCTAAATTATAATAGGAAAAAGATAAACCAAATCTTCCTGTAAGAAACATCCGTCTGGAATTGTCCACTTTCCATGGGGTGCTTCCAAACTTCAAATTCAAAGTTAAACTATCAATCAAAAATAAAAAGCGCTGAACAGCTGAAAAAAAGAATCTCACGTTAGGGAATGCGAACTTCAAATTTAGAACACCAATGAGCTCCTCAATCAAATAACTTACCGCTTTTTAACAAAGGAAAAAAAAATTATGTTAGACACCTGGTCTATATAATCATTTGATATTTATGATTCCACCGAAATCATTTCTGGAACGCAATGTCCAGGTTAAATTAGGGCTCCAGCCGCCAGGATTATGCGAACTGGGCACCAACAATCCACGATATTCATGGATGTAAAAACATCGCAAAAAAGCGATGTCACTTCGAACCCTGCCAGTCGAAAAAGTGAGCTTCCAAATTTTTGACGTTTCCTGTATCCACAATTCCACAGATAAAAAAATCACGTAGTGTAGTAACCAAACTAACGTACTAAGACACAATTTACGAATTTTAAATGTTGCCAGAAGCGAATTTTGACTTCAACTCCAACAAATATGTCCAAAAAATGGCAATAATCGAAATAAATATTGTACATGTGACGTTTACAAAGGAAATACGTTACATTACATCCCTCCCCGAAAAAATAAAAGAAAGGAACTTTCTTTTATGTTTGAAAGATACTTGAAGAAACATACAAGAGAAACCAACTTAGGTCAAGAAACCATAGGAATCTAAAAAACTCAAAATCAAAAAAAGATTTTCAAAATTAAATTCGAAAAGAATTTGAGAGATAAACCTCCAAACAACGGTTCAGTTAGAGTACAGTTAGGCACCATAGCCACTGACTAACTAACAAAAGAAACCAAAACACCTATCCAAATTAGAGTGCAGTTAGGCACCATCGCCACTGACTAGCTGATCAAAATTAATTACTCAGAAGAACACTTAAAACCCATAGAGAGTGCAGTTAGGCGCTATCGCCACTGACTAACAGAGCGTAAGAATTCATACTAAGCAAGTATGCAAAAATCCTAAGTTCGTGTCTGGTACAACAGAACAACGTTCCCAGACGCAAACATAAAAGGCATAACTACGGACGTGGAAAACGACCTAAAGCAAAACAAGCAAATTGTGATCGGCACAACTCCACCGAACTCCCGAACACAATCGCTATCAAAAGAAAAGTTGCATATTGTGATCGGCTCAACTCTACCAATCTTCCGGGCACAATAGCAAACAAAAAAAATGACCTTCGGGGGAAAACCGAATAATCAAAAAAGATGCATATTGTGATCGGCTCAACACCACCAATCTTCCGGGCACAATAGCAAAAAATATGATATCGGGGGAAAACCGAATCAAAAGAATAGGAATTCCACGAGGAAAGTCGTAGGAAAGACCTAGCAATAGCATCCGTCCAAAACTGAAGCGAAACGCAAAAAAAACGTCAAATCCGAGAATCTTACAAGCTAAGTAGCATTATAATACACTTACTCGAACATTAAAGACTAAAGTAAATAATAATCTTAACTAATATAATAAAGATTAGCTAAAATTAAAAGATATAATAATATAATATCAATATATTATTATAAAAACAATATACAATAAGATCCTCTGATATGGAAGAATTGAAAATATGTGTGAAGCTGAAGTTCAATTTTATAAAATCCAAAAAATGACCTAAGTTATTTTAAAAAGATTTAGAAGTCGATTTCTAGAACCTGTCGTGAAGTTACCTAACATACTACTTACTTTCAAATTGTCATTCCCTTTCATTCATCATTCAAACATTGACAAATCCTTCAAACAAAGTTATAAAAATCAAGACTAAAGTTTGAGAAACCAAAACAAAATAATTTTTAATATTTAATGATGTCCTTAATGTGGTAACGACCTGAAGTACCTTTGGTAAGGTCCTCCAAAACGTACACATTAGGTGAAACTTTTGAGACTATTTTACACTTAATGAACTTAGGTGCTAACTTAGCAGAAAAGAAAGCCGGAGCCTTAGACTGAACAAAACTTCTTCTCCACACAATATCATCCACATCAAAAGAAATGACTTTCCGACGGCGGTTATAATATTGAGCATTACGTTTATAAGCTCTTAATAAATGAGATTGAACCCTAACAAAAATTTCACTAAGTGAATTTAAAGAAACAGCAAAAGTATTTCTATCACCAACTTCGAGATTTTCTAAGTTATCAATAGAACTACTAAAATGATGTAGAGAAGCATCGAAAATGAGCTCTCTTCCGAACATCAAAAAGTTTGGTGTAAAATCTGTAGCTAGATTTACACTAATATTAAGCTAATTGAACATGAGGCAAAAATTTTGACCAAGTTCTTTGATCATCTTTAACAAAACACGCTATACAAGTTTCAACCGTCTTGTTGTATCGTTCTACCGGATTATTTTGAGGTGTGTATAAAGTGTTATAAAAAATATTAGTAATATTAAATCCTTTCAAAAATTCTACAAAATATTTAGAGATGAATTGAGAACCGTTGTCGCATACTATTATTTTAGGACAACCAAACTTTAGAAAGATTTCCTTTTCAAAAAGTTTACAAATTATTTTGGAAGTAGCATTAATTATAGGAAATATCCAACAATATTTAGTGAACAACAACTGAAACAACAACAAAGAACAAAGAAAAAAAAGAAAAAGAAAGAATATAATTATGACCTGAATAAGATTTAGGTAAAGTTCCTATAATATCAACCGAAAGCATAAGCATGGGATGATCCACTTTTTTAGGATTTATCATCATACCAAGCGGTGGTGAAGTATTATGTTTATATGCTTTACAAATATCGCAAGAAGAAATATATTTTTGAACATCACCAAACATTCCTTTCCAAAAATAGTGTTGTTTTAATTTATTTAAGGTTTTATGCATTCCAAGATGGCAAGAATTTAAATTATCATGATTTGAACGAATAGTATCTAAAATATGTTCTTTAGGAATAACAATTTTCCAGTTAAGTTTACTGTTAAGATCAAATTTATTTTTACAATATTTATACAAAGTATTATTCTCAACTCGAAAATTTCTGAATTTACAAGGATACTTTTGACAATTAATAAATGTTTTTCTATACCAAGGATCATGAATATCTTCATCAGGCAAGATTAAATTATTCTGAGTAACATCAATCGCAGCTATTTCAAGGCGAGATAAAGCATCAGGAACTAAATGTAAAGAACCCTTTTTGTGTATGATATCAAAAGTAAATTGGGAAATTCTAGCGGCCCAACGTGCTAAACGTCCACTAGGATTACTAAGACCTAAAAGCCATTTCAAACTAGCATGATCAGTGACCACGGTAAACTTCATACCCTCAATATAAGGTCTGAAATGTTCAATTGAATCCAACATAGCTAATAACTCACGTTCTGTGGTACTATAGTTACGTTCACATTTATTTAAAGATCTAGAATAATATGCAATAGGATGTTGATCGCTATTATCATCCTCCTGACTCAAAACACTACCTATTCCTACAGCACTAGCATCACAATGTAAAAAGAAAGGTTTTTCAAAATTAAGGCACTGTAAAACAGGAGCAGAAATTAAAGTTTCTTTCAATCTAATGAATGCATTCTCAGCATCATCATTCCAAATTAAGGATCTTTTAGAATTCTTACTACCAGCTGTTAATTTAGTTAAAGGAGAAGCTATATCTGCAAACTTACAAATGAATCTACGATAATAAGAACACAAGCCAAGAAAACTTCTAAGTTGTTTAACGGTTTCAGGGCGAGGATAATTTTCAATAATTTCTAATTTAGAAGGATCAGTATGCAAACCATTACTGTCCACAATATAACCAAGATACCGAAGTCTATCTTTACAAAATTGACATTTCTTCAAATTTACAGTTAATCCAAACAAAAATCAAAACCTAAAATTATATCAGGTTTAAAAGAAGGTATAATTAAAAAAGTTATATTTTTAGTTAAATTATCACAAGTGACTGGCAATGTCATAGTACATTAGAAACAGTATTAATTTTATAACCTAAATTCAAAAAATGGTTATGTTTATTAGAACCTAAAACACAACTACTGGAACCGGTATCCAACAAACCCGAATGTTTAATTTTGTTAACTAAGAATTCCAAATATGGTCTACTATCATTACATTTAACAAATAATATTGGAGCAGAACTATAAATTTTAAAGAATGTTTTTAAATAATCTGACCAGTACAAATTCATCAAAATTCCTATACAAAAAGTATTCCTCAACTTGAGTTATGAATTCACGCACACATGTTTTTCCATCAAAATTAATTTTACCCCTTTTCAAGTCAGGTAACTTAGTTGAAGACGGTATATTCTTCTTAATATGTTCATAAACATCAGCATTCAAAGAATTAAAAGAAGGCAAAGCATTAACCGCAAAAGCAGAGGAAGAATGAGCAATTCTATCATTATGTTCAAATGGATTTTGAACTTCTGTCAAATTAACAATCTCAGGTGCCGCAGGATTTTCAACAACCGGTGTAACATCAACAGGATCATGACTGTCCTTCAACGCAGGAAGCGGAGGAAACTGAACTGCTTTATCCATTGCAAAGGCAATATTTTAAATTTATAGAGTATTAAAGTTAAGTAATTATTATTGTGAACTAATGAAGATTTTTAAAGTTAATTTCACTTATTGAAACACTAGTAGGTGCAGTATTGACTCACAAAGAAATCTTACTTACTTAAAACAGTTATTTAGTTATTTTAATTTACTTAATTAAAACATTAAAAGTATTTATTTACTATAACTTTAACTATTATCAAATTTTAGGTTAACTAAGATAACAATGACGGTTTACACAATGTAATAGTTGATTTTGGAAGATTTAAACAATGCTGAAACAGACACATAGAAAAATAACAGTACAATACAGTGTTAATACTGTTTACAACTAAATATATAAGTTATACATAAGTTGTAGTTCAAAGGTTAGGGTTACAATTCAAAAAGTATGTTTGAAAACTGTACTACATAATAAACAGTGCATTAATTAACCAATAATAAAATGACCAAGAAAACCTAATAAAAATTGTTTCAAGTCCCTGTTCATCGGGGCCAATTGCCATATGGGTATGTATTTACCACTAATGTGTGTAACAAAATTTAAATTTCATCTGTGTTAAACAAAATTAGGTTATTGAACGCCAAAATAAGAATATAAAAAAAAACTTCGGGCGCCAGGCGTCAATAAATAAAGTAACACAGTAATTACCTGGATAGAAGTCAGCGGCAAAAATGGCTTTTAATCTTAGGGAAGGTGACAACAGAGAGAATTCAAACTACAACATTTTAGATTATTTCTCCTGTATATTCAACAATTATTTAGGTTACTTATTTATAAGTTTGGTCTATTGGTTAGGTTAATAATTTAGTTCAATAATTTTGTTCAATAATGCACTGTACCACGTTTTCATTGTGAAAAGGAAAAAAAAAGGTTTTAACTACATACCCTGTTATTGTATGCTAAATTATAATAGGAAAAAGATAAACCAAATCTTCCTGTAAGAAACATCCGTCTGGAATTGTCCACTTTCCATGGGGTGCTTCCAAACTTCAAATTCAAAGTTAAACTATCAATCAAAAATAAAAAGCGCTGAACAGCTGAAAAAAAGAATCTCACGTTAGGGAATGCGAACTTCAAATTTAGAACACCAATGAGCTCCTCAATCAAATAACTTACCGCTTTTTAACAAAGGAAAAAAAAATTATGTTAGACACCTGGTCTATATAATCATTTGATATTTATGATTCCACCGAAATCATTTCTGGAACGCAATGTCCAGGTTAAATTAGGGCTCCAGCCGCCAGGATTATGCGAACTGGGCACCAACAATCCACGATATTCATGGATGTAAAAACATCGCAAAAAAGCGATGTCACTTCGAACCCTGCCAGTCGAAAAAGTGAGCTTCCAAATTTTTGACGTTTCCTGTATCCACAATTCCACAGATAAAAAAATCACGTAGTGTAGTAACCAAACTAACGTACTAAGACACAATTTACGAATTTTAAATGTTGCCAGAAGCGAATTTTGACTTCAACTCCAACAAATATGTCCAAAAAATGGCAATAATCGAAATAAATATTGTACATGTGACGTTTACAAAGGAAATACGTTACATTACATCCCTCCCCGAAAAAATAAAAGAAAGGAACTTTCTTTTATGTTTGAAAGATACTTGAAGAAACATACAAGAGAAACCAACTTAGGTCAAGAAACCATAGGAATCTAAAAAACTCAAAATCAAAAAAAGATTTTCAAAATTAAATTCGAAAAGAATTTGAGAGATAAACCTCCAAACAACGGTTCAGTTAGAGTACAGTTAGGCACCATAGCCACTGACTAACTAACAAAAGAAACCAAAACACCTATCCAAATTAGAGTGCAGTTAGGCACCATCGCCACTGACTAGCTGATCAAAATTAATTACTCAGAAGAACACTTAAAACCCATAGAGAGTGCAGTTAGGCGCTATCGCCACTGACTAACAGAGCGTAAGAATTCATACTAAGCAAGTATGCAAAAATCCTAAGTTCGTGTCTGGTACAACAGAACAACGTTCCCAGACGCAAACATAAAAGGCATAACTACGGACGTGGAAAACGACCTAAAGCAAAACAAGCAAATTGTGATCGGCACAACTCCACCGAACTCCCGAACACAATCGCTATCAAAAGAAAAGTTGCATATTGTGATCGGCTCAACTCTACCAATCTTCCGGGCACAATAGCAAACAAAAAAAATGACCTTCGGGGGAAAACCGAATAATCAAAAAAGATGCATATTGTGATCGGCTCAACACCACCAATCTTCCGGGCACAATAGCAAAAAATATGATATCGGGGGAAAACCGAATCAAAAGAATAGGAATTCCACGAGGAAAGTCGTAGGAAAGACCTAGCAATAGCATCCGTCCAAAACTGAAGCGAAACGCAAAAAAAACGTCAAATCCGAGAATCTTACAAGCTAAGTAGCATTATAATACACTTACTCGAACATTAAAGACTAAAGTAAATAATAATCTTAACTAATATAATAAAGATTAGCTAAAATTAAAAGATATAATAATATAATATCAATATATTATTATAAAAACAATATACAATAAGATCCTCTGATATGGAAGAATTGAAAATATGTGTGAAGCTGAAGTTCAATTTTATAAAATCCAAAAAATGACCTAAGTTATTTTAAAAAGATTTAGAAGTCGATTTCTAGAACCTGTCGTGAAGTTACCTAACATACTACTTACTTTCAAATTGTCATTCCCTTTCATTCATCATTCAAACATTGACAAATCCTTCAAACAAAGTTATAAAAATCAAGACTAAAGTTTGAGAAACCAAAACAAAATAATTTTTAATATTTAATGATGTCCTTAATGTGGTAACGACCTGAAGTACCTTTGGTAAGGTCCTCCAAAACGTACACATTAGGTGAAACTTTTGAGACTATTTTACACTTAATGAACTTAGGTGCTAACTTAGCAGAAAAGAAAGCCGGAGCCTTAGACTGAACAAAACTTCTTCTCCACACAATATCATCCACATCAAAAGAAATGACTTTCCGACGGCGGTTATAATATTGAGCATTACGTTTATAAGCTCTTAATAAATGAGATTGAACCCTAACAAAAATTTCACTAAGTGAATTTAAAGAAACAGCAAAAGTATTTCTATCACCAACTTCGAGATTTTCTAAGTTATCAATAGAACTACTAAAATGATGTAGAGAAGCATCGAAAATGAGCTCTCTTCCGAACATCAAAAAGTTTGGTGTAAAATCTGTAGCTAGATTTACACTAATATTTAAAGCTAATTGAACATGAGGCAAAAATTTTGACCAAGTTCTTTGATCATCTTTAACAAAACACGCTATACAAGTTTCAACCGTCTTGTTGTATCGTTCTACCGGATTATTTTGAGGTGTGTATAAAGTGTTATAAAAAATATTAGTAATATTAAATCCTTTCAAAAATTCTACAAAATATTTAGAGATGAATTGAGAACCGTTGTCGCATACTATTATTTTAGGACAACCAAACTTTAGAAAGATTTCCTTTTCAAAAAGTTTACAAATTATTTTGGAAGTAGCATTAATCATAGGAAATATCCAACAATATTTAGTGAACAACAACTGAAACAACAACAAAGAACAAAGAAAAAAAAGAAAAAGAAAGAATATAATTATGACCTGAATAAGATTTAGGTAAAGTTCCTATAATATCAACCGAAAGCATAAGCATGGGATGATCCACTTTTTTAGGATTTATCATCATACCAAGCGGTGGTGAAGTATTATGTTTATATGCTTTACAAATATCGCAAGAAGAAATATATTTTTGAACATCACCAAACATTCCTTTCCAAAAATAGTGTTGTTTTAATTTATTTAAGGTTTTATGCATTCCAAGATGGCAAGAATTTAAATTATCATGATTTGAACGAATAGTATCTAAAATATGTTCTTTAGGAATAACAATTTTCCAGTTAAGTTTACTGTTAAGATCAAATTTATTTTTACAATATTTATACAAAGTATTATTCTCAACTCGAGAATTTCTGAATTTACAAGGATACTTTTGACAATTAATAAATGTTTTTCTATACCAAGGATCATGAATATCTTCATCAGGCAAGATTAAATTATTCTGAGTAACATCAATCGCAGCTATTTCAAGGCGAGATAAAGCATCAGGAACTAAATGTAAAGAACCCTTTTTGTGTATGATATCAAAAGTAAATTGGGAAATTCTAGCGGCCCAACGTGCTAAACGTCCACTAGGATTACTAAGACCTAAAAGCCATTTCAAACTAGCATGATCAGTGACCACGGTAAACTTCATACCCTCAATATAAGGTCTGAAATGTTCAATTGAATCCAACATAGCTAATAACTCACGTTCTGTGGTACTATAGTTACGTTCACATTTATTTAAAGATCTAGAATAATATGCAATAGGATGTTGATCGCTATTATCATCCTCCTGACTCAAAACACTACCTATTCCTACAGCACTAGCATCACAATGTAAAAAGAAAGGTTTTTCAAAATTAGGGCACTGTAAAACAGGAGCAGAAATTAAAGTTTCTTTCAATCTAATGAATGCATTCTCAGCATCATCATTCCAAATTAAGGATCTTTTAGAATTCTTACTACCAGCTGTTAATTTAGTTAAAGGAGAAGCTATATCTGCAAACTTACAAATGAATCTACGATAATAAGAACACAAGCCAAGAAAACTTCTAAGTTGTTTAACGGTTTCAGGGCGAGGATAATTTTCAATAATTTCTAATTTAGAAGGATCAGTATGCAAACCATTACTGTCCACAATATAACCAAGATACCGAAGTCTATCTTTACAAAATTGACATTTCTTCAAATTTACAGTTAATCCAAACAAAAATCAAAACCTAAAATTATATCAGGTTTAAAAGAAGGTATAATTAAAAAAGTTATATTTTTAGTTAAATTATCACAAGTGACTGGCAATGTCATAGTACATTAGAAACAGTATTAATTTTATAACCTAAATTCAAAAAATGGTTATGTTTATTAGAACCTAAAACACAACTACTGGAACCGGTATCCAACAAACCCGAATGTTTAATTTTGTTAACTAAGAATTCCAAATATGGTCTACTATCATTACATTTAACAAATAATATTGGAGCAGAACTATAAATTTTAAAGAATGTTTTTAAATAATCTGACCAGTACAAATTCATCAAAATTCCTATACAAAAAGTATTCCTCAACTTGAGTTATGAATTCGCGCACACATGTTTTTCCATCAAAATTAATTTTACCCCTTTTCAAGTCAGGTAACTTAGTTGAAGACGGTATATTCTTCTTAATATGTTCATAAACATCAGCATTCAAAGAATTAAAAGAAGGCAAAGCATTAACCGCAAAAGCAGAGGAAGAATGAGCAATTCTATCATTATGTTCAAATGGATTTTGAACTTCTGTCAAATTAACAATCTCAGGTGCCGCAGGATTTTCAACAACCGGTGTAACATCAACAGGATCATGACTGTCCTTCAACGCAGGAAGCGGAGGAAACTGAACTGCTTTATCCATTGCAAAGGCAATATTTTAAATTTATAGAGTATTAAAGTTAAGTAATTATTATTGTGAACTAATGAAGATTTTTAAAGTTAATTTCACTTATTGAAACACTAGTAGGTGCAGTATTGACTCACAAAGAAATCTTACTTACTTAAAACAGTTATTTAGTTATTTTAATTTACTTAATTAAAACATTAAAAGTATTTATTTACTATAACTTTAACTATTATCAAATTTTAGGTTAACTAAGATAACAATGACGGTTTACACAATGTAATAGTTGATTTTGGAAGATTTAAACAATGCTGAAACAGACACATAGAAAAATAACAGTACAATACAGTGTTAATACTGTTTACAACTAAATATATAAGTTATACATAAGTTGTAGTTCAAAGGTTAGGGTTACAATTCAAAAAGTATGTTTGAAAACTGTACTACATAATAAACAGTGCATTAATTAACCAATAATAAAATGACCAAGAAAACCTAATAAAAATTGTTTCAAGTCCCTGTTCATCGGGGCCAATTGCCATATGGGTATGTATTTACCACTAATGTGTGTAACAAAATTTAAATTTCATCTGTGTTAAACAAAATTAGGTTATTGAACGCCAAAATAAGAATATAAAAAAAAACTTCGGGCGCCAGGCGTCAATAAATAAAGTAACACAGTAATTACCTGGATAGAAGTCAGCGGCAAAAATGGCTTTTAATCTTAGGGAAGGTGACAACAGAGAGAATTCAAACTACAACATTTTAGATTATTTCTCCTGTATATTCAACAATTATTTAGGTTACTTATTTATAAGTTTGGTCTATTGGTTAGGTTAATAATTTAGTTCAATAATTTTGTTCAATAATGCACTGTACCACGTTTTCATTGTGAAAAGGAAAAAAAAAGGTTTTAACTACATACCCTGTTATTGTATGCTAAATTATAATAGGAAAAAGATAAACCAAATCTTCCTGTAAGAAACATCCGTCTGGTATTGTCCACTTTCCATGGGGTGCTTCCAAACTTCAAATTCAAAGTTAAACTATCAATCAAAAATAAAAAGCGCTGAACAGCTGAAAAAAAGAATCTCACGTTAGGGAATGCGAACTTCAAATTTAGAACACCAATGAGCTCCTCAATCAAATAACTTACCGCTTTTTAACAAAGGAAAAAAAAATTATGTTAGACACCTGGTCTATATAATCATTTGATATTTATGATTCCACCGAAATCATTTCTGGAACGCAATGTCCAGGTTAAATTAGGGCTCCAGCCGCCAGGATTATGCGAACTGGGCACCAACAATCCACGATATTCATGGATGTAAAAACATCGCAAAAAAGCGATGTCACTTCGAACCCTGCCAGTCGAAAAAGTGAGCTTCCAAATTTTTGACGTTTCCTGTATCCACAATTCCACAGATAAAAAAATCACGTAGTGTAGTAACCAAACTAACGTACTAAGACACAATTTACGAATTTTAAATGTTGCCAGAAGCGAATTTTGACTTCAACTCCAACAAATATGTCCAAAAAATGGCAATAATCGAAATAAATATTGTACATGTGACGTTTACAAAGGAAATACGTTACATTACATCCCTCCCCGAAAAAATAAAAGAAAGGAACTTTCTTTTATGTTTGAAAGATACTTGAAGAAACATACAAGAGAAACCAACTTAGGTCAAGAAACCATAGGAATCTAAAAAACTCAAAATCAAAAAAAGATTTTCAAAATTAAATTCGAAAAGAATTTGAGAGATAAACCTCCAAACAACGGTTCAGTTAGAGTACAGTTAGGCACCATAGCCACTGACTAACTAACAAAAGAAACCAAAACACCTATCCAAATTAGAGTGCAGTTAGGCACCATCGCCACTGACTAGCTGATCAAAATTAATTACTCAGAAGAACACTTAAAACCCATAGAGAGTGCAGTTAGGCGCTATCGCCACTGACTAACAGAGCGTAAGAATTCATACTAAGCAAGTATGCAAAAATCCTAAGTTCGTGTCTGGTACAACAGAACAACGTTCCCAGACGCAAACATAAAAGGCATAACTACGGACGTGGAAAACGACCTAAAGCAAAACAAGCAAATTGTGATCGGCACAACTCCACCGAACTCCCGAACACAATCGCTATCAAAAGAAAAGTTGCATATTGTGATCGGCTCAACTCTACCAATCTTCCGGGCACAATAGCAAACAAAAAAAATGACCTTCGGGGGAAAACCGAATAATCAAAAAAGATGCATATTGTGATCGGCTCAACACCACCAATCTTCCGGGCACAATAGCAAAAAATATGATATCGGGGGAAAACCGAATCAAAAGAATAGGAATTCCACGAGGAAAGTCGTAGGAAAGACCTAGCAATAGCATCCGTCCAAAACTGAAGCGAAACGCAAAAAAAACGTCAAATCCGAGAATCTTACAAGCTAAGTAGCATTATAATACACTTACTCGAACATTAAAGACTAAAGTAAATAATAATCTTAACTAATATAATAAAGATTAGCTAAAATTAAAAGATATAATAATATAATATCAATATATTATTATAAAAACAATATACAATAAGATCCTCTGATATGGAAGAATTGAAAATATGTGTGAAGCTGAAGTTCAATTTTATAAAATCCAAAAAATGACCTAAGTTATTTTAAAAAGATTTAGAAGTCGATTTCTAGAACCTGTCGTGAAGTTACCTAACATACTACTTACTTTCAAATTGTCATTCCCTTTCATTCATCATTCAAACATTGACAAATCCTTCAAACAAAGTTATAAAAATCAAGACTAAAGTTTGAGAAACCAAAACAAAATAATTTTTAATATTTAATGATGTCCTTAATGTGGTAACGACCTGAAGTACCTTTGGTAAGGTCCTCCAAAACGTACACATTAGGTGAAACTTTTGAGACTATTTTACACTTAATGAACTTAGGTGCTAACTTAGCAGAAAAGAAAGCCGGAGCCTTAGACTGAACAAAACTTCTTCTCCACACAATATCATCCACATCAAAAGAAATGACTTTCCGACGGCGGTTATAATATTGAGCATTACGTTTATAAGCTCTTAATAAATGAGATTGAACCCTAACAAAAATTTCACTAAGTGAATTTAAAGAAACAGCAAAAGTATTTCTATCACCAACTTCGAGATTTTCTAAGTTATCAATAGAACTACTAAAATGATGTAGAGAAGCATCGAAAATGAGCTCTCTTCCGAACATCAAAAAGTTTGGTGTAAAATCTGTAGCTAGATTTACACTAATATTAAGCTAATTGAACATGAGGCAAAAATTTTGACCAAGTTCTTTGATCATCTTTAACAAAACACGCTATACAAGTTTCAACCGTCTTGTTGTATCGTTCTACCGGATTATTTTGAGGTGTGTATAAAGTGTTATAAAAAATATTAGTAATATTAAATCCTTTCAAAAATTCTACAAAATATTTAGAGATGAATTGAGAACCGTTGTCGCATACTATTATTTTAGGACAACCAAACTTTAGAAAGATTTCCTTTTCAAAAAGTTTACAAATTATTTTGGAAGTAGCATTAATTATAGGAAATATCCAACAATATTTAGTGAACAACAACTGAAACAACAACAAAGAACAAAGAAAAAAAAGAAAAAGAAAGAATATAATTATGACCTGAATAAGATTTAGGTAAAGTTCCTATAATATCAACCGAAAGCATAAGCATGGGATGATCCACTTTTTTAGGATTTATCATCATACCAAGCGGTGGTGAAGTATTATGTTTATATGCTTTACAAATATCGCAAGAAGAAATATATTTTTGAACATCACCAAACATTCCTTTCCAAAAATAGTGTTGTTTTAATTTATTTAAGGTTTTATGCATTCCAAGATGGCAAGAATTTAAATTATCATGATTTGAACGAATAGTATCTAAAATATGTTCTTTAGGAATAACAATTTTCCAGTTAAGTTTACTGTTAAGATCAAATTTATTTTTACAATATTTATACAAAGTATTATTCTCAACTCGAAAATTTCTGAATTTACAAGGATACTTTTGACAATTAATAAATGTTTTTCTATACCAAGGATCATGAATATCTTCATCAGGCAAGATTAAATTATTCTGAGTAACATCAATCGCAGCTATTTCAAGGCGAGATAAAGCATCAGGAACTAAATGTAAAGAACCCTTTTTGTGTATGATATCAAAAGTAAATTGGGAAATTCTAGCGGCCCAACGTGCTAAACGTCCACTAGGATTACTAAGACCTAAAAGCCATTTCAAACTAGCATGATCAGTGACCACGGTAAACTTCATACCCTCAATATAAGGTCTGAAATGTTCAATTGAATCCAACATAGCTAATAACTCACGTTCTGTGGTACTATAGTTACGTTCACATTTATTTAAAGATCTAGAATAATATGCAATAGGATGTTGATCGCTATTATCATCCTCCTGACTCAAAACACTACCTATTCCTACAGCACTAGCATCACAATGTAAAAAGAAAGGTTTTTCAAAATTAAGGCACTGTAAAACAGGAGCAGAAATTAAAGTTTCTTTCAATCTAATGAATGCATTCTCAGCATCATCATTCCAAATTAAGGATCTTTTAGAATTCTTACTACCAGCTGTTAATTTAGTTAAAGGAGAAGCTATATCTGCAAACTTACAAATGAATCTACGATAATAAGAACACAAGCCAAGAAAACTTCTAAGTTGTTTAACGGTTTCAGGGCGAGGATAATTTTCAATAATTTCTAATTTAGAAGGATCAGTATGCAAACCATTACTGTCCACAATATAACCAAGATACCGAAGTCTATCTTTACAAAATTGACATTTCTTCAAATTTACAGTTAATCCAAACAAAAATCAAAACCTAAAATTATATCAGGTTTAAAAGAAGGTATAATTAAAAAAGTTATATTTTTAGTTAAATTATCACAAGTGACTGGCAATGTCATAGTACATTAGAAACAGTATTAATTTTATAACCTAAATTCAAAAAATGGTTATGTTTATTAGAACCTAAAACACAACTACTGGAACCGGTATCCAACAAACCCGAATGTTTAATTTTGTTAACTAAGAATTCCAAATATGGTCTACTATCATTACATTTAACAAATAATATTGGAGCAGAACTATAAATTTTAAAGAATGTTTTTAAATAATCTGACCAGTACAAATTCATCAAAATTCCTATACAAAAAGTATTCCTCAACTTGAGTTATGAATTCACGCACACATGTTTTTCCATCAAAATTAATTTTACCCCTTTTCAAGTCAGGTAACTTAGTTGAAGACGGTATATTCTTCTTAATATGTTCATAAACATCAGCATTCAAAGAATTAAAAGAAGGCAAAGCATTAACCGCAAAAGCAGAGGAAGAATGAGCAATTCTATCATTATGTTCAAATGGATTTTGAACTTCTGTCAAATTAACAATCTCAGGTGCCGCAGGATTTTCAACAACCGGTGTAACATCAACAGGATCATGACTGTCCTTCAACGCAGGAAGCGGAGGAAACTGAACTGCTTTATCCATTGCAAAGGCAATATTTTAAATTTATAGAGTATTAAAGTTAAGTAATTATTATTGTGAACTAATGAAGATTTTTAAAGTTAATTTCACTTATTGAAACACTAGTAGGTGCAGTATTGACTCACAAAGAAATCTTACTTACTTAAAACAGTTATTTAGTTATTTTAATTTACTTAATTAAAACATTAAAAGTATTTATTTACTATAACTTTAACTATTATCAAATTTTAGGTTAACTAAGATAACAATGACGGTTTACACAATGTAATAGTTGATTTTGGAAGATTTAAACAATGCTGAAACAGACACATAGAAAAATAACAGTACAATACAGTGTTAATACTGTTTACAACTAAATATATAAGTTATACATAAGTTGTAGTTCAAAGGTTAGGGTTACAATTCAAAAAGTATGTTTGAAAACTGTACTACATAATAAACAGTGCATTAATTAACCAATAATAAAATGACCAAGAAAACCTAATAAAAATTGTTTCAAGTCCCTGTTCATCGGGGCCAATTGCCATATGGGTATGTATTTACCACTAATGTGTGTAACAAAATTTAAATTTCATCTGTGTTAAACAAAATTAGGTTATTGAACGCCAAAATAAGAATATAAAAAAAAACTTCGGGCGCCAGGCGTCAATAAATAAAGTAACACAGTAATTACCTGGATAGAAGTCAGCGGCAAAAATGGCTTTTAATCTTAGGGAAGGTGACAACAGAGAGAATTCAAACTACAACATTTTAGATTATTTCTCCTGTATATTCAACAATTATTTAGGTTACTTATTTATAAGTTTGGTCTATTGGTTAGGTTAATAATTTAGTTCAATAATTTTGTTCAATAATGCACTGTACCACGTTTTCATTGTGAAAAGGAAAAAAAAAGGTTTTAACTACATACCCTGTTATTGTATGCTAAATTATAATAGGAAAAAGATAAACCAAATCTTCCTGTAAGAAACATCCGTCTGGAATTGTCCACTTTCCATGGGGTGCTTCCAAACTTCAAATTCAAAGTTAAACTATCAATCAAAAATAAAAAGCGCTGAACAGCTGAAAAAAAGAATCTCACGTTAGGGAATGCGAACTTCAAATTTAGAACACCAATGAGCTCCTCAATCAAATAACTTACCGCTTTTTAACAAAGGAAAAAAAAATTATGTTAGACACCTGGTCTACATAATCATTTGATATTTATGATTCCACCGAAATCATTTCTGGAACGCAATGTCCAGGTTAAATTAGGGCTCCAGCCGCCAGGATTATGCGAACTGGGCACCAACAATCCACGATATTCATGGATGTAAAAACATCGCAAAAAAGCGATGTCACTTCGAACCCTGCCAGTCGAAAAAGTGAGCTTCCAAATTTTTGACGTTTCCTGTATCCACAATTCCACAGATAAAAAAATCACGTAGTGTAGTAACCAAACTAACGTACTAAGACACAATTTACGAATTTTAAATGTTGCCAGAAGCGAATTTTGACTTCAACTCCAACAAATATGTCCAAAAAATGGCAATAATCGAAATAAATATTGTACATGTGACGTTTACAAAGGAAATACGTTACATTACATCCCTCCCCGAAAAAATAAAAGAAAGGAACTTTCTTTTATGTTTGAAAGATACTTGAAGAAACATACAAGAGAAACCAACTTAGGTCAAGAAACCATAGGAATCTAAAAAACTCAAAATCAAAAAAAGATTTTCAAAATTAAATTCGAAAAGAATTTGAGAGATAAACCTCCAAACAACGGTTCAGTTAGAGTACAGTTAGGCACCATAGCCACTGACTAACTAACAAAAGAAACCAAAACACCTATCCAAATTAGAGTGCAGTTAGGCACCATCGCCACTGACTAGCTGATCAAAATTAATTACTCAGAAGAACACTTAAAACCCATAGAGAGTGCAGTTAGGCGCTATCGCCACTGACTAACAGAGCGTAAGAATTCATACTAAGCAAGTATGCAAAAATCCTAAGTTCGTGTCTGGTACAACAGAACAACGTTCCCAGACGCAAACATAAAAGGCATAACTACGGACGTGGAAAACGACCTAAAGCAAAACAAGCAAATTGTGATCGGCACAACTCCACCGAACTCCCGAACACAATCGCTATCAAAAGAAAAGTTGCATATTGTGATCGGCTCAACTCTACCAATCTTCCGGGCACAATAGCAAACAAAAAAAATGACCTTCGGGGGAAAACCGAATAATCAAAAAAGATGCATATTGTGATCGGCTCAACACCACCAATCTTCCGGGCACAATAGCAAAAAATATGATATCGGGGGAAAACCGAATCAAAAGAATAGGAATTCCACGAGGAAAGTCGTAGGAAAGACCTAGCAATAGCATCCGTCCAAAACTGAAGCGAAACGCAAAAAAAACGTCAAATCCGAGAATCTTACAAGCTAAGTAGCATTATAATACACTTACTCGAACATTAAAGACTAAAGTAAATAATAATCTTAACTAATATAATAAAGATTAGCTAAAATTAAAAGATATAATAATATAATATCAATATATTATTATAAAAACAATATACAATAAGATCCTCTGATATGGAAGAATTGAAAATATGTGTGAAGCTGAAGTTCAATTTTATAAAATCCAAAAAATGACCTAAGTTATTTTAAAAAGATTTAGAAGTCGATTTCTAGAACCTGTCGTGAAGTTACCTAACATACTACTTACTTTCAAATTGTCATTCCCTTTCATTCATCATTCAAACATTGACAAATCCTTCAAACAAAGTTATAAAAATCAAGACTAAAGTTTGAGAAACCAAAACAAAATAATTTTTAATATTTAATGATGTCCTTAATGTGGTAACGACCTGAAGTACCTTTGGTAAGGTCCTCCAAAACGTACACATTAGGTGAAACTTTTGAGACTATTTTACACTTAATGAACTTAGGTGCTAACTTAGCAGAAAAGAAAGCCGGAGCCTTAGACTGAACAAAACTTCTTCTCCACACAATATCATCCACATCAAAAGAAATGACTTTCCGACGGCGGTTATAATATTGAGCATTACGTTTATAAGCTCTTAATAAATGAGATTGAACCCTAACAAAAATTTCACTAAGTGAATTTAAAGAAACAGCAAAAGTATTTCTATCACCAACTTCGAGATTTTCTAAGTTATCAATAGAACTACTAAAATGATGTAGAGAAGCATCGAAAATGAGCTCTCTTCCGAACATCAAAAAGTTTGGTGTAAAATCTGTAGCTAGATTTACACTAATATTTAAAGCTAATTGAACATGAGGCAAAAATTTTGACCAAGTTCTTTGATCATCTTTAACAAAACACGCTATACAAGTTTCAACCGTCTTGTTGTATCGTTCTACCGGATTATTTTGAGGTGTGTATAAAGTGTTATAAAAAATATTAGTAATATTAAATCCTTTCAAAAATTCTACAAAATATTTAGAGATGAATTGAGAACCGTTGTCGCATACTATTATTTTAGGACAACCAAACTTTAGAAAGATTTCCTTTTCAAAAAGTTTACAAATTATTTTGGAAGTAGCATTAATCATAGGAAATATCCAACAATATTTAGTGAACAACAACTGAAACAACAACAAAGAACAAAGAAAAAAAAGAAAAAGAAAGAATATAATTATGACCTGAATAAGATTTAGGTAAAGTTCCTATAATATCAACCGAAAGCATAAGCATGGGATGATCCACTTTTTTAGGATTTATCATCATACCAAGCGGTGGTGAAGTATTATGTTTATATGCTTTACAAATATCGCAAGAAGAAATATATTTTTGAACATCACCAAACATTCCTTTCCAAAAATAGTGTTGTTTTAATTTATTTAAGGTTTTATGCATTCCAAGATGGCAAGAATTTAAATTATCATGATTTGAACGAATAGTATCTAAAATATGTTCTTTAGGAATAACAATTTTCCAGTTAAGTTTACTGTTAAGATCAAATTTATTTTTACAATATTTATACAAAGTATTATTCTCAACTCGAGAATTTCTGAATTTACAAGGATACTTTTGACAATTAATAAATGTTTTTCTATACCAAGGATCATGAATATCTTCATCAGGCAAGATTAAATTATTCTGAGTAACATCAATCGCAGCTATTTCAAGGCGAGATAAAGCATCAGGAACTAAATGTAAAGAACCCTTTTTGTGTATGATATCAAAAGTAAATTGGGAAATTCTAGCGGCCCAACGTGCTAAACGTCCACTAGGATTACTAAGACCTAAAAGCCATTTCAAACTAGCATGATCAGTGACCACGGTAAACTTCATACCCTCAATATAAGGTCTGAAATGTTCAATTGAATCCAACATAGCTAATAACTCACGTTCTGTGGTACTATAGTTACGTTCACATTTATTTAAAGATCTAGAATAATATGCAATAGGATGTTGATCGCTATTATCATCCTCCTGACTCAAAACACTACCTATTCCTACAGCACTAGCATCACAATGTAAAAAGAAAGGTTTTTCAAAATTAGGGCACTGTAAAACAGGAGCAGAAATTAAAGTTTCTTTCAATCTAATGAATGCATTCTCAGCATCATCATTCCAAATTAAGGATCTTTTAGAATTCTTACTACCAGCTGTTAATTTAGTTAAAGGAGAAGCTATATCTGCAAACTTACAAATGAATCTACGATAATAAGAACACAAGCCAAGAAAACTTCTAAGTTGTTTAACGGTTTCAGGGCGAGGATAATTTTCAATAATTTCTAATTTAGAAGGATCAGTATGCAAACCATTACTGTCCACAATATAACCAAGATACCGAAGTCTATCTTTACAAAATTGACATTTCTTCAAATTTACAGTTAATCCAAACAAAAATCAAAACCTAAAATTATATCAGGTTTAAAAGAAGGTATAATTAAAAAAGTTATATTTTTAGTTAAATTATCACAAGTGACTGGCAATGTACATTAGAAACAGTATTAATTTTATAACCTAAATTCAAAAAACCAAACCAAACTAACGTACTAAGACACAATTTACGAATTTTAAATGTTGCCAGAAGCGAATTTTGACTTCAACTCCAACAAATATGTCCAAAAAATGGCAATAATCGAAATAAATATTGTACATGTGACGTTTACAAAGGAAATACGTTACAGAATATGCATGAACAAAATATTTTTTATCTAACCGGTTTATTGATGAATATACTAAAATAGAGTACGAACAGTGAAATGAGAATCAAGATTGATCGAAAATTAACAATTTTAAACGAGATATAATAATTTTAAACAAATATATCTGTCCCTCTCTCGAAAATGCTGTTTTCTATGGCAGTTTAATGGGCGTCATGTTCATTGACGTCAAAGAACACGTCGGACTTCTCTTTCTAATTATCAACTTTAAAGCTTTATAACTTCGTCGCTGATGATGATATTTTGATAATTCCTTCATATTTGTTCACTATAAGTTAATTAATTTGCAATTGAACAAATAAAAAAATATCATGCATATTCCTTAGGTTCGTTTATTAAGGCGCTATTAGCTGCCAACGACCTTGAGTGGTTAGCTTGCGTGTTCTGCGCTGAGCTCACGTAACGCGTCGTA
This sequence comes from Polia nebulosa, assembly GCA_951329385.1. Taxonomy (NCBI): domain Eukaryota; kingdom Metazoa; phylum Arthropoda; class Insecta; order Lepidoptera; family Noctuidae; genus Polia; species Polia nebulosa. Next base: position 7,993,083 of record OX589609.1, read on the forward strand.
TGTCCACCCAGTAATAGGACTCGCCTATCAAGGAGCGCTGGCCGATATTAGAGGCATTATTAATTTATTACACATAAAACAACAAGTTTTAAACTAAAACACTGAGACTAAATTATAAATAATTAAATGATCTTTAAAATGGCGAAGGTTTCATAAAAATACGCTATAGAGTTTTTGCGTGATTCTCAATTTTTTATCCGCGTTAGACATAACTTTACAAATTAATTACACTATGTTATAAAAATATAATTTCAGATATTCTCAGATCAAATTACGATGGAAATAGTCTACAGTAACATATATTTTTTTCAAAGAAATAAGACTAGTCGTTTAGACGTGATGTTCAATTAAAAACCACTAAAAGTCGTATAACTGCGCCTTAAATGACTTTATAATATGTTGTTTCTAAGTACCAGAAATTTTAAAGAAAAGTTAATTGAAAGAAACCATTGAGGTAAAATAAATGCTTTTTCTCAAATCAAGCTTTTTCAGAGTTTCAACTTTAAATGTCTGACAATAAAAATATTGCCAGTTATTGAATATTTTTTAAAATCTTTATTATTAATTGACTATACCGAATCTAGTCTTACCTCAATAATGGACCCTTTTTGCTTGACGCCCACAATTAATTATTATTGTCCATTGTTTGTGTAAACTAATAAAGGCTATTATTACAACCAGAAAAAATAAGATTGTTTTACCACTCGGTTCTAGCAGAGTCACTACAACGCATATTTATAGAGAAAATGTGTATGTCTGTCTATAAGATTGTTTTTACCTTTTAGCTCTAGTAGAAACAGTCTTAACACTAAAATCTTGTCTCATCCTCTTGCGCTTATCCCAATTTATTTGGAGTCTGTGCAACATGTCTTTTTCTTCCATACTCCTCAATTAGTCGTAATTTCTGTAGTCACCCCCTTTTTACCCATATCCTCTTTCACTAAAATCTTGTCTGTGGTCATAAATCTATTCAACCAGATACAGCAACCTTCCCCACTATGTCACATAACTCATTTCTTACACCTCCTCAGAACTCCCGCTACATGTACTATGGCGCTGGTCTCCTATCGACAGTCGACCGCTACCCTGAGCGGCGGATCAGCCGGCCGGTGCCTGCGCCACCTTCCACCAGAGGGCGTAGAGGCAGGCCTGCGGAACGAGGATCTTCTACTAGAGGGCTACATAAGGCTAGACGGGGGAGGGTCAAAGATGCGAGGATGGAAGGTGGGGAAATGGTAAGTGCTACCTGCGTTTTATTATTATCATTATACAGGAAACTATTCTTTTTTGGCAAGAGATTTCGTGGAGATTAGCCATCCGTATTTTTATTTATTACTTTATGTACACACAGAGACAGTGTTAATAGACAACATCACACTAATATTATAAAGGCGAAAGTTTGTGAGTGTCTGTGTTTGTATGTTTGTTACTATAACACGCTTAAACGGCTGTATCGATTTGGATGAAATTTGGTATGTATAACTTATACCCTGGATTAACACGCGGGTGAAACCGCGGGGCGCAGCTGGTTATAAATATAAGTATAAAGCAAGCTGCTTATTTCTTAAGAAATTTCTTCCAGCAGACCTGCGAAAGGAGAAGTGATAAAGAAATGTAAACAATAGTGTGTAAGAAAAAGAAAAAAGAGGATGAAAAGTCTTACTTTTATGTGTTAACTGTGCGTTGCAATGCCACATACAGAAGTAAAAAAAAATGATTTTTTTGGGCCATAATCCCTCGTGGGCGTTCACAGAAGAAGACCCTACCAAAATTTCATCATAATTTGATCTAAGATGATATAAATGGTTTAAGAACTTAAAAAAAAAAACGTTGCCCCACACTAGGAATTATTCCTGTACCGTGGGTGCGTTCACAAACATGTAAAGTCACATACACAAGACACCCAGACCCGGAACAACTACCTGTAGGCCATACAAATATTTGTTCCGTGCGGGGATCGAACCCGCGACACGCAGCGCAGCAGCCGAACGCTCAACCACTGCGCCAACCGTGCCGTCTGAACGCATAGAGGGCAAACATACAAACATTGTTTTTTTATTATTTTTATGTTGATTGAAATAAAATCAAGTCTCCAAGTCTCTATCTCTCAAAATCTGTTTACTAAGTTAAATAGCAGGCTATTATTTTACATTCATAGGATAGCCAATTAACCAATTCCAAAGTTAGATGTTTAAAAAAAATAGAAGAATTTTTAAAGACAATGTTTATCTTTGTAGCCTGATGGTGTTGACTGGGAAGAGCAATTACGTAATCTGAAAGAGGAACCTGACAACGATGAGTACAGTATGTCTGCTGAAAAGCCTGGAGTCAGGTAAGGTTCTTCACTGTTCTTTTCTGATTAATTTCGTTGCGGGACCCAAGACGGCTTAATCGTTTCTCAGGGGTTCGTCAATCTTCATTGCATGTTGATTCTGGCGTTCAGGACTTGCAGTGGTTGGGAATAGTCTGGCGGGATTGTCCCTAACTCTAGTAACCCAAAACATTATTGACCTATAACTCCATTCACAAAACCATTAGAAAAAGAGGCACATAGAAGCATGGATGCAAAACATTTTATGTCTTGCAACTCAGCCTTTAGCAGTCCACTGCTAAACATAGGCCTCTCCCAGGCTGCGCCACAACATCCTGTCCTGCGCTTTCCGCATCCAGTCTATCCCAGCCACCTCATCCAGCCACAGTCGTCAGGTCGTAGGTCCAAAGTTAATACAATTTTATTAATTCTTTCATTTTCATTTTATAACAGTAACAAATAACAACTAAATCATGAAAACTGTGGTGCAGCTACCAGCGCCCGACTCCTAGGGAGAGGGATGGTTATTCCAAACTAATGTTTTACAAGTTACGTAATACTAGCAACCCGCCCCTGCTTCGCTCGGGTACAAATTATACATTTAAACCTTCCTAATGAATCACTCTGTCTATTGGTGAAAACCGCCTGAAAATTCATCCAGTAGTTTTTGAGTTTTTCGCGAACAGACGCGACGGGGGACTTTGTTTTATAATATTTATTGATGATGCTCATATAATAGAAGCAACAAGACATACGTAACCAAGATTTTTTTAATACATAACATGGTTTAAAAGAGAGAAAGAGATAATTAGATTCATCTTTCTGACAGACCAACTTATTGACAATTCAAAAGTGCCTGTAAATAGTTTATTTGATTGATATGAATTTGAATAAAATTTATTTTCTCCAGAGGTCGCAAGAAGCTCTCAACACTAAAGAGTCCGGAAGCCCTAACGGCTCGCAGAAGACGGCACTGGCTGTTACTAGTCAAGAAAGAGCTCGGGAAAGTTCAGAGAGCCCGCACAGCCACGCATAGAGAGGTGATGTTGCAGAGGAAGCGACTTGCGACCTTATGCTGTAAGCATTGGCGTCATATTGCTATGCAGGTAACAGCATACACATTTTTTTCTTGTTAAAATTTTTTTTAAAAGAAAAATAACTTTGTATAGATCTTTGCTTACTGGAGTAGGGATGATTTCAGCGACAAGAGTCATAAAATTGATTAGATTGTCATAATCTTCTTAACTTTGTCGTGTGTTACATTATTTACTACTTTTTAATGGTAAAATTAGACTGGGGAAGCTGTTTTTTCATGGAAAATTAGACTGGGGAAGCTGTTTTTTAATGGTAAAATTAGACTGGGGAAGCTGTTTTTTAATGGTAAAATTAGACTGGGGAAGCTGTTTTTTCATGGAAAATTAGACTGGGGAAGCTGTTTTTTAATGGTAAAATTAGACTGGGGAAGCTGTTTTTTCATGGAAAATTAGACTGGGGAAGCTGTTTTTTAATGGTAAAATTAGACTGGGGAAGCTGTTTTTTAATGGTAAAATTAGACCGGGGAAGCTGTTTTTTAATGGTAAAATTAGACCGGGGAAGCTGTTTTTTAATGGTAAAATTAGACTAGGGAAGCTGTTTTTTAATGGTAAATTTAGACTAGGGAAGCTGTTGTTTTATGTAGTATTGCCAGTCTTTTTCATTTATTGTTGTATTGTCATCTCCGGAGGAGCTCGTGGCTAAAGTAATAACAGCCGCACGGGTCGATCCATCAGGTTAAGCTACGCTTGCCGGGGTTGGTCCATGGATGGGTGACCATCTTAACATATCGAGACATCTCCTCCGTGCCTCGGAAAGCACGTTAAGCCGTTGGTCCCGGCTGTCAATCTTGGATCTTTGACAGTCGTTACGGGTCGTCAGAAGCCCGAGAGTCTGACAAACCAGTCTTACCAAGGGGTATCGTATTACCCAGTAACTGGGTTGTGGATATAGGCAGTCGTTCCATGTAAAATACTGGTATTCAGCTGCATCCGATTAGACTAGAAGCCGACCCCAAGATATTTGGGAAAAGGCTAGGCAGATTGATTTGTCATCTCCACATTGGTGCCGATTCTCTTATTCAATAACTAAACTAAAATTAGAGAATCGCTATCTTTTACTAAAAGTTAGTGCCAGAAAAGGACGGATATAGCTCCGAACTAAGTTAGAGATGTCAAACTAGTTTACGCCTTGCGCTTTACCGTGTTTTTAGTCGACATGTTTTTAGGTGTACCCTAAATTTGTAAAGAAATATTAGTTCGACTAAATTTGACAGCTCTAATTTACGTTCGTCTCTTTCTTGTTTTATTAGAGAGAGAAAGATAGCAATAGCCTAAATTGAGTTTAGTTAGTGCCCAACAGAATAGGCACCATTGTATGCTTTTCTTTACGGTACCAATCCCCACATTCTTGTGCGAGCCTCATCCAGGTTCTACCCGCGCTGGCAACAAAGTCGTTTCACCAATTTGACCTTATAAATACATTATGGGTCTTATTTATAAAAAAAGTAACTGTGTCAATAGTTCAAACACTGATAATAAATAAATAAATAAAAATGCCTTTCATTTCTTGCAAATTAAATTGAGTTGAATACAATTGAATTGAAAATAGTTAGCAAAATTACATAAAAAAACACTGATTAGCTGGTTCTTATTTCAACCTTTACTACCTGGAAGAAGGGTAGATCATTTATCATTCTCCTGCCCTTTTCTTAATTTATTTGGGGTCGACGCAACATGTGTTCCTCCATACTTCTCTTAATCGTCATCTCTGTAGTCACCCCCTTTTTACCTATATCTTCTTTCACACAGGCCATCCATTTTTTTTTTTGGCCTTGCCCTACTCTTATAACCATCCACATCCATACACAAGACTTTCCTCACGACATTTTCTTCATTCCTCCGCATCACATGCCCATACCACGACAACCGATTTTCACACAACTTTTCAGTCAGCGGTGCCACTTTCAGACTTTCTCTTATTCCTGTTCTGGAAGAACGATTTACGGTAAAGTGCTGACTTGTCGTATTTTATACAATAGGGACGACTAAAAAAATCTAGTCCGTTAGTTAGGTTACCAAAAAATATTTGACACGTATGTTTTCTTTTGTCACTTTAAGGTGGAAGCGCCAGGGTAGCCCGCGAAATTCAAATTTTCTTACGTTTTTTGCAATTTGCAGGTCAGTGTCAGGTTGTATCTTGGTCAAAATTTGATTCGCGGCCGTAGCAAGTATGTATAGAATTATAATCATTAAAATCATCAATACAACTCTTTCAGTTAGAATTGATGTCAAATGTAAGAATTTCATAAATCATGACATTTGGCTTCAATTCTAACTGAGAGAGTGGTATTGATGATTTTATTGATAACACGTACTTGCTACGGCCGCGAATCATATTTTGACCAACATAAAACCTGATACTGACCTGCAAATTGTAAAAAACGTAAGAAAAAATGAATTTCGCGGGCTACCCTACCTTAACAAAAAATGAATACGATACAGTGTGTTAAAATTTCGGAGGACGTCACACTTAGGTTAAAATTGTACCACTTTTTACTTAAAAGTGACGTAACAAGCCCCCACTCAACTCCCAACTTAGATGCGTTGTATCTTTGTAGTTTTTCATTAATTTGATAAAGCAAAAAACACGTGTCCAATATTTTTTGATAGTCGAACTTACGGACTAATTAGAATGATTATTTTTTACCCTCTCGTCATCCCTATTGAATTTGATGGAAGAGACTTATAGTATCTTGAGTTTAGAAGCCGCTAATCAGTGTTTAAACTAATCATGGTTAGTAAGTTATAAGACTGTATATGACAATGACTAGAGCTCTGCCCACAGTCTCAAAAGAACATGAAGGAAACAGTATGGCGGTGTAAGCGCTTGAGCAGAGAAATGCAAGCGTATTGGAGGAGGTATGACCGCGCGGAGAGGGAGACAAGACGACGGATGGAAAGGGAGGCTGAGGAACAGAGAAAGGTAACATTTAATACCTAATAAATCAAACTAAACATTATAACTCGCTTGTATAAAGTAATTTTATCAGTGGCGAATGGTGTAAGCTTTCAAAAATGAACCTCATTGAAAATATTTTCCGATTCATGATTTTGCGTTTACAAGCGGATATCAAGTTAAATATTTTAGTGATCGTTATACAGGCACATCACAAAGCTGTTAACTACACATACTGTACCTCTAACAAAGTAGCTTTGCGCAAAAAATATTGCTGGGAAATTACTTATTTTTGGTATAAAACAGCTATTTTTTATTGCGCGCAATGTAACACGAACGCAGGCAAATGGAGTTAAACCCCGCCCCTTCGCTCTAAGACACGTAGGTACTTGTTAGATACGTTTGATATTCCTTGCGTTTTTGTAACTGCAAATGCGAAATTTCGAAAAAATTTATATAAAATTCAGGTAATGTTTGTTTGGAAAAAAGTTTAGTAATAACACTTGGAATTCATTTTCGTAAAATATGTAGTTTAATAAAACAAAATTGCGAGTTTGACCTTCAATATCTCCAGTACCAGTAAAAGCAGTCTAGTAGAAAAAAAATATCCAAATAATCGGTAGAATATGTGGCTTTCGGCTTCGTAAACTGTCTTTTTACACCCGATGTTTTTACCCTCCTGTTAAGCCCTGCGACTCACTGGTGAGTCGGACAAAAAAAAAAAAAAAAATTAAAGAGAAAAAAAAAATAATAATCGGCTGTCAACTCGGGTTGTCGTCGGGGTTCAATTTGACAACCCGGATTTGGCCGCGGGGGTCGAAGGGTTAAACAAACTTAAGAATTATTGCATTATACATATTTTATTCTAAATAGAATTTAAGGACTATTAGTAGTTTCTGTCCATTCCAGGCATTTTTTTGTATGGCTGATAGGCATTCCACATTATGACTTATGAGGTTTTCAAAACAAGACTAAAAAATAAATAGATGGCACTAGTCATTTTTAATAGGGTTCACGGTTGCGTGGTCAATTGAAAGACGTGGTTATACTTCGATTTATTTGTTCAAAAAAATTAAAAAATATGTTCTTGTGACATCTACAGCGACGATATAGTCTTCCTATTTTTACCCTGTACCAGTGTTTAATTGATTAACAGAAGTTTTACCCCAGATGGACGTAGAACTAATGGAAGCTAAGCGGCAACGTCGCAAACTGAACTTCTTGATCACCCAAACGGAGTTGTACGCGCACTTTATGCAAAAGAAGCTGAATTCCGGTGACGATGGTGAATGTGGGGCTGACAGGATCCTACGGCAGCTGGATGAGGACCGAGATCCTAGGCTGGCTGCTATTGATCATTATGATAGGTAAGTAGTTGAACGATCATGCATGATTTCAACACATTGTTGAGGGAAGCAAGCTATTGTGAAGTAGTTATTTTTTTTGGCTTCGCACGGTGTGTGCATTCAACCAGTGTCAAGAATACGGTTTTTTTTTTGCATTCTGAGCTTCATTTTACCGAGATGGAAAGGGTTCCAATAATGCCACATATTGTCCAGTTGCACATATGCGAAATATCAATTTACTAGCAAATAGTTTTAATAAATGTAAATTAATGATGTGATAATGCCATCATAATACTGTTACAAAAAAGGGATAGTGATATTTGATCTGCATAGCTCCATCTCTACCTAACATTAGAACAATTGTGTGGTATTGTGATAATTGTTCCAGGAATATGATAAAACCGGTTGGACTGGTGAGATCGAAAATTTATTCCGCCATTTATTTTCTTTCATAACTCACTGGCACTTGCTTTTTAGGGTTCCGAAAGTCCTAATGAATCCTAGACCCTGTCCGGTCCTGTCCTAGTGATATCACTCGTGTGTCTGTCTGTCCGTCTGTCACAGCCAACTTTCTCCGAATCTGCTGGACCGATAGAGTTGAAATTTTGTACACACATGAATATCTGTGACCCAAACACGGACGTGTACCCTAAATAAATAAATTTGGAATATTTTTTTTTTAAATTGTGACATATCAAATGAAAGGGCACATTGTAAGGGTTTCGATTTTTTTTTTTTCATAATTTTAAAATATATAATTTTGAAGTTATTTAAGAAAATAGATTAAAAATGACCATTCCCCCCTTATCACCGAAACCACTGGGCCTAAAATCTAAAAAAATAGAGAAAATAGTTATTTACTTAAAGTTTACAGGAAAATCTAAAAGGTGGAGGCAGTTTAAAAAAAACCTGAAAAAAATATGATTTGTTCGAAACTCTTTGCGCGCGAGTCCGACTCGCTCTTGGCCGGTTTTTTTCACAAATATGTTTATTTCCTATAAACTATAAACAAAATTGTTTCTAAGATCTCGTCTTGTGTTAGAACAACCTTGTACATGTAACATTCTAAACCCAATCCTCTTCTGACAGCGAAGCCATGAAAGCCCGCGCATCCCGAAACGCTCGCGAAGCATTCCGCGCCGAACGCGCTCGAACGCAGCTGTTCGACTCGAACGCCGGCGCGGGCGACGCGACCGACATGGATGGCGGCGCCGACATTACTGACGGTCATGACAGGAGGAACGGGGATCATGACCAGCCAGATATCTTTAGGGGCACGTTGAAGGGGTACCAACTTAAGGGCATGAATTGGTTGGCGAATTTGTATGATCAGGTGAGTTTGGTCGAATTTTAATTTTTTAAGGTTCACATTTTAGTTATCATCCATAATATTCACAAAACATCATTGGTGTCTCTAAACATTAATGAAGAATATCAATGCTCTTATCTACATATACAGCGTAGAGAAGACAATACGACAATAAATGAAAACACGGACAATACTAGTTTATAAGAATAAGTTTAAGCTATCAAAAATGTCCTAACATCGAAAATAAAAAAATAAAAATTTCAAACAAACTAAATGGCATAAAACTAGAAACGAAATAGAACACCATTTATAAATATGAGTTCACTAACCTGTCGTAAGAGCGGCAACAACGCGCGGTCCTGTAGCGACTTGATTTTTTGGCTTTTAATTATGGATTAATGCTCAGTAAAATTACACTGAATCACAGATTATTTAGCACAGCCCAAACATTGACAGCAAGTCTGTACTGGTGCGAAGTCTCCCGTCCTAGACGCGGATTCACGCGGCTCCAGTAACGAAGATTCTGTCTGTTCCATAAACCGTTCCTTGTAAATGTACTTTCATCAGTCCACATCACATTGTACAAGAAATCCGGATTCTCGAAATGTTTATTTTCAATCCAGCGACAAAAGTTTTCCCTAACTGGTTTGTCTCTAGGTAACAATGCATGCAATTTCTTGTATTTATACAGCTTCCGTTTGTCGCGTTTTAAAACTTTAAGAATAGTTGTATGGTCAACACCTGACCTGCCCTTCGCGAACTACACGTTGGGTTGCGTTAAAAAAAAAAACACGAAAACAATAAAAACTAAGCGTCTAATTTCGCACAATTCACTCACTGTTTAACTAAATACCTATTAAAACGTTACGTGTCCTGTCACCAAAATAAAGCGTCCAATTTCGCACTAATACCGTCGTAAATGAATTTACAAATTTAAACACGAGCGGCGGGGAAGTACCTACACGAAAGTTAGCGGCTCCTACAAAGCGAGGACGCGTGACTCTTCACAGGACCGCGGCGACACACTAAGCTAAAGTAAAAGTAGTAGCATATTTCTTCAAGAAAGCGAAGTAACAAACGAAACTAGATTTATCTCTTTCGCACACACTAAATTTTCTATTAATATTATGAGTGCATTGCAATTTCCACATTCGTTACTTTCTTATCCAACTTTGATGACACGCTTTAAGACTCTTATTACTCAGAATTAAGGTATAATTTTCACTAAATCAGATGAAAATACTAATTTGGCGAAAGTGTTTAAGTAGCGAGTTGGCAACGTGACTTTAATGTTTTGATGTTTATACCGATGTGGGTCGTTAACCTGACAGTGTTTCCCTATTATCAGATACATCATGTAGCAAATGTTAAAAATGAAAAATAATTTCCTGTGACTAAACTACTGGATATATTCAAATGATTTTTTGTATGTAGACTGAGAACGTCTTGAGGTATGCGAGGTTTAATTTATTGTCGTATTGTCATCACCACTCTGTATAAAATTCAAAGTCCTGACCGACTGACTGACTGATATATCAACGCACTAGCCTAAACCGCTGGTCCTAGAGACATGTTTGGAGAGTGTGTTCTTTGTGAAGAATCCACTAAGAAAGCGGTTTTCGAAATTCAACTCTTATGGGGTTGAAAGTTTATAACGGAGGCAGTACTAATTCCACGCGGGCGAAGCCGCTGGCTAGCTAGTAATATGTATCAAATTAAGTCCTAAAATAGGCCATTTTTAATATTTTAAGTTTAAGGGGTCACAAGGATAAAAAATGGCCTTTCGACAGACAATATAATGTACCACTCACATCAATGGCTATTGTAGAACTAAGGGTCAGCTCAAACTGAGACGCGACACTACGCGTTACGCGTGCACTTTTTATATCGCGTTTGTTAGCAGTTTTATTTATTTATTAGCCTATTGTGTCCCACTACTGGGCAAAGGCCTCCCAATATCCTTCCAGACACTCTTTTCTTGCGCCACCTCAAACTTAGTATTTTTTAAACCTGTTATTGTAATGTGAACATTTTTTTGTAGTCAACTACGCGGTACGCGTGCACTTTTTATATCGCGTTTGTTAGCAGTTTTATTTATTTATTAGCCTATTGTGTCCCACTACTGGGCAAAGGCCTCCCAATATCCTTCCAGACACTCTTTTCTTGTGCCACCTCAAACTTAGTATTTTTTAAATCTGTTATTGTAATGTGAACATTTTTGTGTAGTCAATAAAGTTCTAAATCATAGCGCTATTTTAAAAAGTGCATGCGGTTTTGCGGCTCTGTGTGCTGACCCAAAATAATAAATTACCTTACTATTAGTGCATTAATCATGAATGAATGAATGAAATGAATGTTGGGCTGTGAAAAAGACAGATGAAAAAAGATTGCATGTGGCGGAGATGAGAATGTTGAGATGGATGTGTGGAGTAACGAGAATGGATAAAGTGAGAAATGAGAAGAGTGAGAGATGAAGTGAGAAACATTAGAGGTAGTTTAAAAGTGGCGCCAGTCACAGAAAAGTTGAAAGGGAACCGCTTATCTTGGTATGGTCATGTGAAGAGGAGGGATGAAACACATGTAACTAAAAGAGTTATGAATATAAATGTGGATGGATTGAGAGGGAGAGGGAGGCTAAAGAAAAGATGGATGGATTCTGTGAGGAGTGATATGAAAGAAAAGGGAGTTAGTGATAGCGTGACAGCTGACAGGACTGAATGGAAGAAAAAAACGTGTTGCGCCGACCCCAAGTAACATGGGATAAGGGCAGGAAGATAATGAGTGCTCATTATCAATTCAGTTCATTGCGGTGTATAGAGTACCCCAAGTCACATTCATTCAGTCCCAACCTCTTTTTTAAGATTCTTCAATCAGTTCTGACATCAATGTTTTTTTTTTCCTCAGGGTATAAGCGGCATCCTAGCTGACGAGATGGGTCTAGGCAAGACAGTACAATGCATAGCTTTTCTATGCCATGTGGCAGAGAGGCTTGGCGTTTGGGGACCATTCCTCGTGGTCTCCCCTGCCTCCACGCTTCATAACTGGCAACAGGAAATGCAGAGATTTGTGCCGGATTTTAAAGTGGTTAGTACGTTTTTGATCTCCTTTGAATATGATCTTTCTTTATGTAAATTCTGACTTCAATGCATTTTGAGGTGTATTTTAGATGTAGATAAGGAATAGGGTGGTTGACTCATTTTTTTATTACTTGTATCAAAAAGTAACTTTAGCCAAATTCGAAAATAGAGAGAATTTTTCAAATCCATTCAAAATTGAGTAAGTTAGGAACCTTTCAAATCTGGTGGAAGGGGAGACTGTCAAGTAACAGAAAAAGGATGCACAAACTGACATGTGACGTCACCGCCGTTAGGTTACGCGCTTACAAAAGAGATAGCGGCATCTTCCTACCAGGTCCTCACTATTCCTCATACTATAAAAACTTTAAAAAAAAAAAACCACCGACTTCGAAAAAAAAAATACACTAAAAATTAAAAAATAACTTTAATTTCGGAAGTCGGTGTTTGTATTTTACTTCTTCGTTATTTGACACCGACTTCCGAAATTAAGTTATTTTTTCATTTTTAGTGTATTTTTTTTGGAAGTCGGTTGTTTTTTTTTGTAAAAAAGTTTTTATTTTTCACTTTTTAGTTGTTATACCCCAGAACTAAAAACCCCAATAACATGGAACATGGAATTTAAACATTTGGAGAATACCAAAACGTCATCGAGGTATACGTATTTTTCGTTTTTGTTCAGTTTCTCAAAAAGCGCTGAAGCAATTTCGATAAAATTTATATGGGACCACCTCGGGAGTATATTCTTTCGGATAAAAAAAGAATTTTGAAAATCGGTCCACAACTGACGGAGAAATCGGCGGGCATACATAAAAAAAAAAAACATGCAGTCGAACATAGAACCTCCTCCTTTTTCGAAAGTCGGTTAAAAATCGGAAATTAAAAATGCTGCTGTTCTTTTTAGTTTGTGGTTTTGTATAAAATATTATATAAAAACTAGCTGACCCAGTAAACGTTGTTCTGCAATTAAACAATGGGGGTGGGGGTAGGGGGGTGAAAAATACTTTACGACCTATTCTCATACCTACAAAATATAAAAAAAAACCATTAAAATCGGTCGAGCCGTTTCGGAGGAGTGCAACCACAAACACCGTGACACGAGATTTTTATATATTAGAAGATAAACACAGGAGAATATCCTATTCATCTATCTTTTACAAATTCATTTACGTCATGTTTGGCTGCTAGTGGTCAGTAAGATTGTAATCAGATGGTGAAATAAAGAGAACCTGAAGTCATTACATCACAGATTCATAAATACAACAAAATCGCTGCTAGAAATATCTTCTATCTAACTCTCTACTAATTAGTTGTGTATGCGTATTTATTTTTAAATATGTAGATTATCAGGTGTTTCTAATAAAAGCATGTTACTAAAAGAGTAATGAGTATACATGAGGATGGGTGAAGAGGAAGAGGGAGGCCAAAGAAAAGATGGATGGATTGTGTGAGGAGTGATATGAAAGAATCAGTGAGTCTGTGATAACCAGAGGTCGGAATTAAGTAGAGTTATTTATGTATTTGCATCGAAATGTTGATATTAATATGGATCTGCCCGGGATTTCTAATGGACAATCCCGTGTGGCCAACATTACTACAAATAAATAATAATAAAAACCACTATTGTTTTCTTTTGTTCTTACAAGCTATGTTGTGTGAACTACAATTATGGCAAAATCGCGCGTGTGCGCATTGGAATTTTGCAACTTCGGACATCCGATGTCGATGATGTAATTTTGACAACGTCCCGTGTGCAGTGGTTTAAATTGTGTAAAAGTAAATAGCTTTTTTATTTAATAAATCACGGGATTTTTCTGCTCTTTAAAATTAATCTCGGGATTTGAGGCATATCCACTTTATTCTTTCGCTGTATGAAATCAGTGTAAGTACATAAATAATTACCTCATTCCGACCTCTGGTGATAACGTGACGGTTGAAAGGACAATACGTAAAAAAAAACGTGCTGCGCCGACCCCAAGTAACATGTGTTTCTTGTAGTAGTGTTGGCGTGAGAATATGTGCCCTATCCAGGATATTGTCAATTTTCTTCTGATCATTAGAAACTTAAGTTTAAAAGAATCTACAACATGATGATTGATGATACAACTCTCTTTCAGGTACCATACTGGGGTAGTCCAAGCGAACGCAAAATCCTCCGTCAATTCTGGGAACGCAAAGACCTACACACTCGCCAAGCTGCCTTTCACGTCGTAGTGACGTCATACCAGATCGTGGTGTCGGATCTGAAGTACCTGAACCGAGTTTCGTGGCAGTACATGATCCTGGACGAGGCGCAGGCTATCAAGAGTTCTGCCAGCATGCGCTGGAAGTTACTCCTGGGCTTCAGCTGTAGGAATCGGCTGTTGTTGTCGGGTGAGTTGTACGTGGTCGTGATGTCACACCAGATCTGTAGTCAGTACATGATCCTGGACGAGGAGCAGGCTATCAAGAGTTTTGCCAGCATGCTTTGGAAGTTACTCCTGGGTTTCAGCTGTAGGAATCGGCTGCTGTTTTCCGGTTTTTTTAATATCGGTTCGTGAGATCTATGACAAAATCGATATTTTTGTCGATTTTTGCAGGTATCGATAAGCAAGAGCGATAGCAGATGCTGCCGCTTTTGATAAGTATTTTTAACTGACTTCAGAAAAGGAGATTCTGTATTCGACTCTAATCGAAAATTACTGATCAGATTTGGATGGAGTTTTCGTTATTCAAAAGCATATTAGTATATGATACATTAGGATCTGATGAAGATCTTTGGAGTTAGACAGTGGAACTCTTCAATAGCTAACAGCAAATGTCTCGCGATTACTGTCATCGATTTAATGGGAAACCAGTACTAAAACATGAAAAATAAAAAACATTTTTACAAAAAAATAGCAAGCTGTGTTTAAACGAAGAAACAAAACCAGAAACACCGATTTCCGAATTCAAAGTTATTGTGCACTCTTTTTTTGTTTTTTTTTGGAAGTCGGTTCTATTTTTTGTAAAAAAAGTTTTTAATAAGTCTAGTGCGCTTTAATAAGTGTAGTATTCTCAACCGCTGTGCGTGTGACTTAAGTAAAAATATATACAGTAAAATCTCACTAATCCGGCAGAAAGTAAATAACCCATTTAGCTCCTTGGTGACCATGATTATAAAGATATTTATAATTCTTCCCAGGTACTCCAATTCAAAACAGCATGGCAGAACTTTGGGCGTTGCTCCACTTCATAATGCCGACATTGTTTGATTCGCACGAAGAGTTCAACGAATGGTTTTCAAAGGATATTGAAAGTCATGCTGAAAATAAAAGCACTATTGATGAAAGTGAGTATCTAATGGAATACATTACTTTTTATTTATTTTAATAATATTGTAAAATGCCGACAATAGTGAAAACTTCAAACTTCGAAAAAATGGCCGCTGCGTGTCGCCTGTCTGGCGTAACACGTCACTAGCATGTCGATGACACGATTCCATAAGTTTGCCCCTTACCAAAAATCGCTCAACACGGCTAAAGCTAAAGAAGTTTTCACTTCAAAAAACTGTAGTCTCGTTTATTTTGCTTGCAATTTTAGATGGTCACAAAGTCAATCGTTATAAATCCGTGACGAAAATGGTCCTTATCGCATATATGCAACCTGCACAAAGATTCCATTTATACAGGTTTAGCGACCCGCCCCAGCTTCGCTCGGGTACAAATTATACATATAAACCTTCCTCTTCAATCACTCTATCTATTAAAAAAAACCACATTAAAATCCGTTGCCTAGTTTTAAAGATTTAAGCATACATAGGGAAATAGGGACAGAGAAAGCGACTTTGTTTTATACTATGTAGAGATGTAACAGAAATGTGTGGTCCTATTTTAGAAACTGCTTCTGCCCATCGAAATGAACAACTTTTTTAAAGGAAGTTACGGAAAATTCCTAAAAAAAAATCGACTTTCTGTACTTTATTATCAGCTGATCAAAATTATTATCGGAGGTACATTTTTTTCCGATGTTCTGAAAGGAATTGTTCAATTCTATGGGGAAGCATTATTTAACATATTATAAGAAGGTAGAGGATCTCGTGGGTAAAGTAATAACAGCCGCACGGGTCGATTCGTCAGGTTAAGCTCCGCTTGCCGGGGTTGGTCCATGGATGGGTGACCATCTTTACATACCGAGACTCCTCCGTGCCTCGGCAAGCACGTTAAGCCGTTGGTCCCGGCTGTCAATCGTGGATCTTTGACAGTCGTTACGGGTCGTCAGAAGCCCGAAAGTCTGACAACCAGTCTTATCAAGGGTTATCGTTTTACCCAGTAACTGGGTTGTGGAGGTCAGATAGACAGTCGCTCCATGTTAATAAAATACTGGTATTCAGCGGCATCCGGTTAGACTGGAAGTCGACCCCAAAATAGTTGGGAAAAGGCGCGGGCAGATTTTGATGTTTTGTTTTTTTGGAGGCTATGATATCATCAATGACTTCTCCCGCTCTGGGTGGAGCCACCCTTATTCCTTCAGTTGCCTTGGTGCCGAGAGCCGCGGTAACTCCATTTCGAATTTATCCGCGACCTGTCTTGTGAAAACTTTCACTCTGCACTTAATCCTGGGGTCTACACTACTAAATAATTATTATTATTTTTTCAGAGCATTTATCACGTTTACACATGATTCTAAAGCCGTTCATGTTAAGAAGAATCAAGAAGGATGTAGAAAACGAACTGTCAGATAAGATTGAGATTATGGTGCACTGTCCACTTACTATTAGACAGAAATTATTATATATAGGTAAGTTATTATATTATTCGAAGACATGTGACATCCACCAATCCGCATTGGGCCCGTGTGGTGGATTAGGGCCCACACCCTCTCACAGAGAGGAGGCCTGTGCCCCAGCAGTGGGTACATTAAAAGGCTGATGATGACGATTATATTATTTTAACAAGCGACCCACCCCCGCTTCGCATGTGTACAAATTATACACCTTACCTCAAATATAAACCCTTCCTCATGAATCACTTTGCCTATTGGTGAATACCGCATGAAACTCCATTCAGGAGTTCGACAGACAGACGCGGCGGGGGACTTAATTTTTATTATGTAGTGATGGCAAAATAATTCATCATCACTTTCCTGGCCTTATATTATTGAACTAAAAAACTATAATTTGAATTAATTACCCATTACTGGCAACATTTGAGTTGGTGTTGCCAAACAACGTTTTTAGGGTTCCCTACCCAAAGGGTAAAACGGGACCTTATTAATAAGTATCCGCTGTCCGTCTGTCTGTCTGTCTGTCCGTCTGTCACCAGGCTGTATCTCATGAACCGTGATAGTTAGACAGTTGAAATTTTCACAGATGATGTATTTCTGTTGCCGCTATAACAACTAATACTAAAAAACAGAATAAAATAAATATTTAAGGGGACTCCCATACAACAAACGTGGATTTTTGCCGTTTTTACAGATAATGGTACGGAACCCTTCGTGCGCGAGTCCGACTCGCACTTGGCCGGTTTTCTAGTTTTAATTTAAATGTTAATTAAATTACATATTGTTTCAGCTTTAAAAAAGAAAATAAAAATAGAAGAGCTGCTCCATTACTCAGTGGGAGCGGAGTCAGGTCATAATGTAGATAAGAACTTCACATCTAATCTTATGAATTTAGTTATGCAATTTAGAAAGGTAAGCCACACACATAATATTCAGTCATATAAAGATCCATTTGGCCCATCAGTCACCAAACAATTTTTGACACGTATTTTTGCTTTTGTCGCGCAAATAAAAAATGAAGACGTTAAAATTTCGCGTGAAATATGTACCACTTTAACTTAGAAGTGACGTAACCCTATTTTTACCCGACTGCGCGACGCAGGGGAGGGTAATGTGTTTATCAGCCAAAGTATGTTCCTTTGTGGCACTATAATAGAGACAAAACGCGTGGGTCAATTTTGATAATTCTAACGTCAATTGATTCGTCTTAATCTTTTTTTTTTTTTATTAATTTTGTCTTCGCACGGTTTGTTCATTTAACCAGTGTCAAGTTAAGAAAGTATTTAGTTTTAGATACAGAATACTGTCACTTTCCCGTTAGAATGCAGATGTAACACATTCTAATGTTTTTGCAGTATTTGGCACCAAATGAGTCGAGTCAGCCTTCTCGGCAAGCTTCGCTGAGTTAGTCAATACTACGACAAAATTCTCAGCTTTATTTTTACCGAGATCGCGCCTGCTTCAATGATTCCACACATTGTCCAGTTGCGTAGACACTTGAGACACAAAAACTAAATTTTCAGCTTTATTTTACTGAGATCGCGCCTGTTTCAATAATTCCACATATTGTCCAGTTGCGTAGACACTTGAGACACAAAACTACACCAATTTAACATCACAATATCCACTAGGAATCAATTTGCGAATAATTAAAACGGCCACTGAACTTCACTCGAAAAAATCCCGCCATAAACTCCCGTCTTAATCTTGCGAGTGATAGTGAAGACATGACAGTAATCAAAATACCATATGGCGACAACCAGACGCCATATTGTGAAAAAGAAAAAAATGAAAGTCGATCTATATTAAGTGGGGTATCAAAATAAAGGGTTCGTGGAGGCGATTCCAAAAATGTAACTCAAATGTAGAAAATATAAAAATGAATATTTAAAAAAAACCAGACTAAAAAGCTACTAAAAAGTTCCAAACAAGTCTCTTTTTAAGCAGTCTGATGCAGTTGGTGGCATGAAATTAATAATTGAACTAAAATAACTGCCACCAACTGCATCAGACTGCTTGAAAAGAGACTTGTTTGGAACTTTTTAGTTGTTTTTTACAGTCGGGTTTTTTTTTTTTTTTTTTTTATATCATAAACGTCCACAGGTATGCAACCACCCCGAACTATTCGAGCGCCGAGACGTCCGCTCCCCCTTCTCAATGCAAGTCGACGACTACCACATTCCAAAACTAGTCGCAGAAGAATGCGTCCTCATCCGTTCAACTCCTTCGAACCGCCATCTTCTATACAACAAGCTATCTATTCTTACACCAGAGTATGTTCAGAGGAGTGTGAACGGATTCGATGGGGGTGAAAACGGGCTGTTTGCTTTCACTAGGTTCGTTGATTTGTCGCCGATGGAGCTGTACAAGATTATGCTGTGTGGTTGGCTTTTTGCGTGAGTATTTTTTTGTGTTATTATCAGTGATCGGAGTAGGTAGATTGATTTTACGTACTTGTATCATGAATAGTCATAGAAATCATATGGATAAGCCTTTTTCCGGGCTTTCATTTTGGTACTCATGGGATTGAATCAAATATTGTGAATGTAAAGATTTTTAAACTACTACATTTGAAATTTATAGAATGCGATAGTTAAACGTTTAAAATTGTTTTTTTCTTATTTATCAAGTAATAAAGTGAGTCTTACTTTTGTGCGTTCATTCGAAACTTACAAATGACTAATTTAGTAGTTATTTCTTGCAACTTTATTATCTGCTGCTTGTAATTATTATATATTATATTCTTGAATAAATAAAAATAACTTTTTATACTCCTTAATATTTTTTCGCATTCAGTGCAATAACTTATTATGAATATGAAAACAGGTAAAAATGAAATAAAAAGCAGTTTATACCAAAATCAACATCTTTATTGATATAAATATATATGTCGAAGATGAGACAGGGCGGTTATTTTTTAAAAATACGCAGAACCGCTGACCTTATTCTGGTCATCGATTCTGCTATAGCTACAACGGATTTTATTTGAACTATAAGGCAAACTTAAGGAATTTAGCAAATAAAAACAAGTAAAACATTCAAAGTAATAATTTGTTTAATCAAACAGACATAGACTTTACTCACAAAAAAAAAAAAAAAAAATCAATGTCAATCTCAATGTTTCCTTCCCAAAAATCAGCAGCAAAGTGAGCTCCGCACTCAAGTTGCGCCTTTTATAAACTTGTTCACCCCACCAGAGGCGAACGTGAATCACAAAGCACTATAACGTCAAATAAACAGATGACGTTTAAACACTGCTAACACAGTAAATTTTAGGTATTGCCATTTACAGAACAATTTTCCAAAAATTCAAGTTATTTAAAAATACTTAAAATTCAATTTTAGACGCATTATTAGATTTAGTTAGTCATGGTCTTGACATCAACTGTCATAACCACTACCAACCAAATCTGAGGTTATTTTAATTATTACAAACATAAAACTTCTCTAAATATTGGTACTGATTAAACATTCATTGCACGTACAGCTAGAGAGTGGAATTCTCTACCGGAGTCTGTGTTTCCTGTAAGATACAACCTGGGAGTCTTTAAGTCAAGAGTGAATAGGTTACTTCTAGGCAAGCGTGCTCCATCTTCGACCACATCATCGCTTAACATCAGGTGAGATAGTGGTCAAACGCGAGCCTATCAAACATAAAAAAAAAAAAAAAGACATTTGTGATTTGTAATGAAACTTAAGGTAATTATTTTATAGTGAATCAATCAAAGGTAACAGAATCAGCTTAATTAGTGGCCAATTAATCTTCGCGGCGACATATATATTTTTTAATATTAAATTAAATCTTAATTATTACAAAACCCCGGCATCCCGGAGGCATATCCATATTAATATATACGTGCCAGTTCATTGACCCCCAAATCAATCTACCTACTCCGATCACTGGTTATTATATTTAAAGTAAGAGTTTATGGTTAGTTTCTACTAGTGTCCGATCGAAACACTATTCTTAAGGACCAGAAGCGGTTATTATTTAAATGAAAATAAATGACTCATCAACCAAGAAAGTTTTATTGCTTAAAAACGTTTTACAATAACAAGTACGTTCCTACTTCTACAACATTATAAACACGACCTTTGAATAACATTATAACGACTCTAAAATACGTCAGTCGCGTCCGGAGCCAAACGAAGAAGAGCCCGTTGACATTTTTTTTTTTTGTGTTTGATTTCTCGCAGTTCAACCCTAGCGGTTGTCGACTGCTTAAGCGGACGAGAGCCCGTTGACAGCGCGCCATGCATTTTTATACACTTCCACTCGTTGCGGGTAGGTTGGAAGGGGAATATCTAACACGGCCGTTCCTGATAGCGTGACGTCCTCGACCGCAACTTCATTCCCATCAGATCCATCTGTCACAACCTGGCCATCATCATTATTTTGACCGTCATCATTATCTGAAAATACAGAGTACATGAGTAATTAAATAACATGACCACTATGGTTTGAAGCTTATTCAGCCTGAAGTAGTTTCATAAGTAAGGATTCACGAATTTGTCCAGTGTTCCAGGCGCAAGCGTGCACTCAAGCGCCAGCAACAAGGACCATCAATAGTGATTTTTAAAGTTGAAACAGCTTCAAACACAAGACATTCAGTGCATAGCTAATGATAGAATCCGGATTTCCATCACTCGCAATACATTGTTATCGACAGAGGCCCAAACGTTCGCTTGTCGTTTTCACGAATAGATAGTAGAGGCCCAAAGGTTATGCTTACTATGAATTTGTGACACATTGCGTCATTGAGACAGAGGCCCAAAAGTTCTGCATGTCTCCACCATGACCGCAAAACAGAGCAGAGGCCCAAACGTTAGCATGCTCATCAATGTAACCACGACAGAGGCCCCACGAAGGCTCGTCGTCACTTACCAACCACGTCATAAAGACAGAGGCATAGAGTCCGCATGTCTCTCATATGCCCGCGGTACTGAGCAATGCGTCATGAAGACACAGGCATCAAGTCGTCATCTCTCCACGGAGCGCAAACCATGCGCACCACGCAGCGCACGCCATGAAGCGCACACCCAGCGCACCATGCAGCGCAGCACAGCACACCATATAGTGCATTCCATGCGCACCATGAAGCGCCTCACTGCGCACCACGGAGCGTACACCCAGCGCCTCACTGCGCACCACGGAGCGCACACTCAGCGCACCATGAAGTGGCCAGCGCGCACTACGGAGCGCACACCATGCGCATCACACAGCGCACAGCATAGCGCTTCATGCAGCGCACACCATAGCGCTTCACACAGCGCACACCATAGCGCTTCACGCAGCGCACACCATAGCGCTTCACGCAGCGCATTCCAAGCGCACCATAAAGCGCGTCAGCACGCACCACGGAGCGCACACCATGCGCATCACGCAGGGCGCCACCGCGTACCACGACGCGGGACACTGCGCATGACACAGCGGATGCAGGCAAGCACCAGCACCTCACACGGAGCGACTGCACAATCCTGAAACAGGTCCAATCCGAGGTACAGAGGAGTCTCGGTATGTAATGAATCAGTCACCCATCCACGGACCAACCCCTTCAAGGGTTGCTTAACCTTGAAAGTTGGTCAGTGCGGCTGAAGGAGCCTTGATATGCTTGCTGTCTTACCCTGCAATGTAACAGCGACAATAGCTTGCAAGCCCCAGAAACTACAGGACCGGTAACGTTAGTAGGTTCCGGTGATCGAACGAGAGTATTCACTTTCCCTGGGCTCGGCCGTACCTGACCATGTACAATCAGTCGCCCCTGGTAACTACTGACTTACCTTCCCGAAAAAGGAATGTCAAACCCGCCAGAGTTAAAACTTCTACAGGTAGGTAGTTTTCAACTTAAAAAGTGTAGCCGCTTTAAAACTTGAACATTGTTTGCAATCAGGGGTTCGTTCAACCGTATTTGATAAAAATAACTGGCTTTCGGTATTTGAATGCAACGGACGTTCACTAATTGATACTCGGTAACTTACGCTCAATAACTTCTAACCTCATAAGAATTCGACAGAGAGCACCGTCACACAAGTCGTCAAGTTTTGCAATATCTACTTTTCAATACTTTTGAACATGCGACCAATTATTATGTAAAAAATAATTGTGGCTACCCCCTAGGGCCGTAACAATGCGGTGAGCGAGCGGGCGTAATGCACTCTTGTGGTCTATTTTTAAACCTAAACATCTAAGTCGAATATTATGTTTCAGATCACACTATTTGCGTGACAAAAATAGAACAAAGATTTTAAAAATATTGAAAAATGAACAGGCATGGGCCTTCTTCTAGTGCAAGACTAGCAATCCTCGCTTTATATTTTTACTTGGCTTGCGACCGTAAGGTCAAGCAAAACTTTGGAACCCCCTGGGGTCGCGAGTCGCGACCTACAGTTTGAAAAACACTGATCTACAAGAACGAGAACTGCCACGAGTTCTACGCAAAACACTGATGCTTATAAAATCTGTCGCTATGGTCTATCAATCTATTTTGAGGGTAGTGCGTGATAAAAATTGGCGTGTAGTTAAAACTATCGCGGCGCGATTCGTAAGAACTAAGACTAGCAAATTGTCGCTCCAACGAGTTCTTACGTCCTCTGAACCGAAACACGCTCTCGACACTTTATAAGGAAACAAAACTTATTTACGGTTGACAAGTCGACACTTTACAAGTACAACACTTCACTTTAACGTTCTCTTTGACAGGATAAAATAACCAAGCACTTAGGTATTTAGATGGCAAAAAACGGCTTAGAACGCGTGGTTATCCCACTTCTGATCTTAAGGACCAGAAGCGGTTATTATTTAAATGAAAATAAATGACTCATCAACCAAGAAAGTTTTATTGCTTAAAAACGTTTTACAATAACAAGTACGTTCCTACTTCTACAACATTATAAACACGACCTTTGAATAACATTATAACGACTCTAAAATACGTCAGTCGCGTCCGGAGCCAAACGAAGAAGAGCCCGTTGACATTTTTTTTTTTTGTGTTTGATTTCTCGCAGTTCAACCCTAGCGGTTGTCGACTGCTTAAGCGGACGAGAGCCCGTTGACAGCGCGCCATGCATTTTTATACACTTCCACTCGTTGCGGGTAGGTTGGAAGGGGAATATCTAACACTATTTTATTCCCGAAATCGAAATCGCCCGGAATCGAAACAGAATAAAATCGGCCAAGTGCGAGTCGAACTCGCACACGAAGGGTTTCGTACTGCTGGACATAAGCCTCCCCAAGTGTCACCACAACGACCGGTCCTGTGCGTCTCGCATCCATCGGCTACCCGCGACCCTCACCAGGTCATCGGTCCACCTCGTGCGAGGCCTTCCAACGCTGCGTCCTCCGGTACGCGGTCGCCACTCCAGAACTTTTCGGCTCCATCGACCATCTGTTCTGCGAGCAATGTGCCCTGCCCACTGCCACTTCAGTTTGGCGATTCTTCGGGCTATGTCAGTAACCTTAGTTCTATTGCGGATATCATCGTTTCTGATTCTATCATGCAAGAAAACTCCGAGCATTGCTCTCTCCATTGCCCTTTGGGTGACTGTATGCCTTCTGATGAGGCCCATTGTGAGCGTTTCGTAAATCGTACCATACATAGAAAAAAATGCGTTTCTTGTATGGGGGCCTGCTTTAAATCTGAATTGTATTTTATTTTCATTATTTGTTGTTAGAGCAGTGGACTGCTATAGGCTGATGATGATAGTAGGAACAGAAATATACAATCTGTGAAAACTTCAACTGTCTACCTATTATGGGTCATGAGATACAGCCCGCTGCCAGACAGACGGACGGACGGACAGCGGAGGGTTAGTAATAGGGTCCCGTTGGTTACGTTTCGCATACGTAACCCTAAAAATTGGCAAAAATTAAAAAAAATCTTGAAAATTTTTTCACACCATTGAAAAAGCAGCCCTAAGTTTCACAAAATAGTAAATAAATTAATAAAACTATAATTAAATTACACACATAGACGAACGAGACAGTCAGTTTTTAGGTCTGTTATGGTGCGAAAATCCTTTGTCGTAAATTTATAATCATGATATAAAATGATGCTCTACAAAAAATAACTACAGTGTCGACGCACTTTTTGATCGAAACCGATTCTCCAGCTGAAAACCCCTTTTTTTTTGGTTGAAACTGGTCGTAATCGAAACCAAAACCGAACCTTCGGTCGGACATTAGTTTCTACCATCAGTAATACTTTAGCACTTAGCAAATTTGTTGTTGTTGTTGCCGTTAACTTTTCAGCTACCTTTAAAGCTCATTAAGCCAGCAAAGGCAACAAAGGCCGTTTTTTGGCCCCTTCTAAATTTATACAGCATGTAACAAAAAACCTGTCCGATCCTGAAGGGTATTACTTGGTATCGTTCTATACGTAATCATTTAATGGATACGAGATAATTATTTTTCCCTAATGAAAATAATTAATTAAAAAAAAAGAAACTTATCAAAGGCAACACTGAGCTCTCGACAAAGTTCACCTACTGTTTCGTTTCAAAGATGCCGCCTGAGCGAGACAGTGTCTACAGCGCGGCTAGTGCAGGGCGGTATAGTTTGAAATAAAAAAAAATAGAACCGACTTCCAAAAAAAGTGCAAAATAACTTTAATTTCGGAAGTCGGTGTTCCTGTTTTGTGTCTTCGTTTTTTGACACCGACTTCCGAAATTAAAGTTATTTTGCACTTTTTTTGGAAGTCGGTTCTATTTTTTTGTAAAAAAGTTTTTATTTTTCACTTTTTAGTTGTGGCTCCCCATTAAACTGTGTTAACATTTCATAGACATACGATAGCAGCAATCGCGGTTGATTTGCTGTCAATTTTTGAAGAGTTCCGATGTCTGTCTCCGAAACCCATCATCAGATCTTTTTGAAATTTAAATGGGACCATTTCGGAATAAACCCCTTTCGAACAAAAAAATAATTTTGCAAATCCGTCAATAAATGACTGAGTTATGCCCGAACATACATAAAAAAAAAAAAAAAAATACAAACATCCGAATTGATAACCTCCTCCTTTTTCGAAGTCGGTTAATAAGTAAAAGTGAAGATTTCGTCGGCTGGTGGAGTGTTGTCAACTTATGAAAATTTGCCATATTTAGTGTTAAATTTTGCATATTTTATAAAAATAAAAAAATCTATAATTTTTGACTTATGAGTAACATTTTTTTTTACAACTTTTTCTAGTACGTATGTTAAATCAGGAATACGCCTTTATTGGTTCGGATAGGGTTTTTGTTACATGCTGTAGATGGAGAATCTACAAATAATTTTTCTGCCGACCTCTATAGGAAAAAGGCGTCAGTTTATGTAATGTGGAACTGTTGCTAGTGTTTTTTTTATCCAGCTAGCCAAGTTTGAATAAGAATAAAAATCCTCAGTATTTATAGTTATTTTTCCAACTTTTACAAATCATTAAAAAAAAAAAAATATTTTTAGGATGCACCACATAGAACAATGTCTCGAAAAATACGAGAAACTCCGCCACCGTCACTACTGGTGGAACTCCAAACCTGTCTGTGACGTAAAACAAGAAGAGACAGAGACGGACATATGTACGACTTACTACGACAGAGTGAATAAGAAAAATATACTTCTAGTCTGTCCCAATGGCGATGTGTTAGCGAAAAGGAAGGAGGACAGCTTGATGTGGAGGGAGATGTTGTTCACGGATGCCTTGTGGATACAAGGTTAGTTGACTTTGTTATTGTTAGATAAAGATATGCTGCTCACACAAAGGTGATGTGTTAGCGAAGAGGAAGGAGGACAGCTTGATGTGGAGAGAGGTGCTCTTCACTGATGCGTTGTGGATACAAGGGTAGTTGAGTTTGTTATTGTTAGATAAAGATATGCTGCTCACTGGTGATGTGTTAGCGAAGAGAAAGGAGGACAGCTTGATGCGGAGGGAGATGCTGTGTAGTGATGCGTTGTGGATACAAGGGTAGTTGAGTTTTTTATTGTTAGATAAAGCTATGCTGCTCACTGGTGATGTGTTAGCGAAGAGGAAGGAGGACTGCTTGATGTGGAGGGAGATGCTATTCACTGATGCGTTGTGTATACAAGGTTAGTTGACTTTGTTATTGTTAGCTAAAGATATGCTGCTCACACAACGGTGATATGTTAGCGAAGAGAAAATAAGACAGCTTGATGTTCGGGGAGATGCGGTTCACTGATGCGTTGTGGATACAAAGGTTAGTTGACTTTGTTATTGTAAGATAAAGATATAAAACTAATTGGTTTCTGTCGTCAGGTGGTCCATTCTACACGCACACGGAGCATACAATACATTACATGCCTGAAACGATCGAGCACAAAGCTTTGAGGATAAGAAACATGAGGGAGAGAGAAGGACAGGTGAGATTTCCGTCATTGTTAATTTATTATTTTGATTCTATGCTTTTTCTGCTATATTTTCTGCCTGCCCTAGTGGTGGTAAGGCGTGATTAAAAGTTGAATACAAAATAATAATTCGATTCGGTCCGGCAGTTAATATATGTAGTATAAAAAAATATTAAACAATGGTTTTCTTTCTCAAACCAATAAAAACTGGCAAAGAAAAACGCATCTAAGTTCAGGAGTTGGGAAAGTGTCGCCACTTTAAAGGCCTGATGTCACGCGAAAATTCTATGCACTGTATAGTCTTCATTTTTATTATTGTTGTCACTCACGTGTCCGTCTGTCTGTCTGTCCGTCCGTCCGTCTGTCTGTCTGTTTGTCCGTCCGTCCGTCGTCTGTAACAAAATTTTGTTACGATGAATTTTTAGGGTTCCGTACCCAAAGGGTCCAAACGGAGCCCTATTGTTGTCACTCACGTGTCCGTCTGTCTGTCTGTCCGTCCGTCGTCTGTCACAAAATTTTGTTACGAAGAATTTTTTAACTTCCCATTGACCTATGAACTTGAAATTTGGTGATAATGTTTATTATTACGTATACTTTACTAACAAATATGCGGAACCCTTAATGTTGCGAAATCCGACATGCACTTGGCCAGTTTTTTGTTAACATCACAAAAGAAAAACCATGTCTGAAATATTTTTTGGTTAACTAACTGACAATCCAAAAATATGTTTTTGGTGATCTACCCTATTACATTTCTTTCAGTTTAGTATCAGTTCACAATGGCTAGTATCAGCAATATCTTTCAAACGGAAGTCTCACCTGTTAAGAAATTATGTATTTATTTCTGCTCAAACTTAGCAGTTCTATGTAACGAAACAATACGGCAACCTTGTTCTAAAAAATATTTCTTTGTATCAGACGGAAATGCTAAGCGAAATCAAGACTGAAGAGGGCGGCGTGATCGCGGTGCCCAAGTTGGAACCCGTGGACGTTCCCTTCGAGGAGCGAGCGCCTATCTCGTACCCCGACATGCCCACCCCTCTGCCTACCTTCCTGTACTTTGCGCAACAAAAGGTAAGCCGTTATGTTTGACCACAGGGTCTCATCTCGAACAAAGAAAATTTAGTTCAAAGTAGATGGCGTACTATGCATCGATTTCTTATTGCAGTTTATGTAAAATTAATATTTAAAAAAAAATATCGTAAAAACTGTATTTTCTTATTTAATAAAGCATAAAATTGTGGAATGATTGGCTACTAATTCTAATTTAGATGTTTATTGGAACGAATCCCTAGGCACTTATATTTCTTGCACCAATAGATGGCGCTGTTTGAAGTTTTGGAGTTTATCCATTCGCCTCTTTAAAATTTTAATAGTGACACATTTTGAAACAGTAAAACTGTTATGAAGTGCCAAAAATACTATAAAGTAATTAAAAAGTAATCAATGTGTGAGAAAATATTGGTAAGACTTCATGTAAATTCATTCAACTTGCAAGCCGTCGCTGCTAACACCATCTAGCGAGGTGTAGAGGACGGGCCCGAACGAAGAACAAAAGTTGCTTGTGCAAGTTGGAAGCCCGTAGTTACGGCGCACTATGGGACCAAACAGTATTTTCCATCTCGAAAATGGTTTTGACGAAAGTCGTAAATCCATAGATTTCTTTATGGTTTTATTCTCTCAAAGGATGGATCTTACGAATAGATTACAAAAAAAAAAAAAAACTTAGGTTTACGTTTATAAAATGAACCTCAAACGTTGGGTATAAATAAATTCATGCCAATTAAATTACCGTTAAGGAAGTTCAACACAAAATTATTCGGAAGTTTTCCAAGGAAGCATGTAAGTGTTATACATCATTAGATAGCTTAGAATGTACACTTTGCAATCACGTTCAGTTTTTGTAAAAAAATATTTTTGTTTTATTAAAAAAAAAAAAAATTGTGAAGTAAAGAAAATTTCATTTTTGTTTATTTCAATTGGAGTTTTCCTTGTTGCCGAAAGCTGCCGGTGTCAAGTTAATCACTCTATTAGAGACCTTACCTATTCAGTAATATGAGGATTAAAAAAAAACTTGCGCGTTTTTTGCGCAAGTAATGATTTAGAAGCAATAATATAAATAGGGGAAAAAATTAAAAATCCCCGAAAATTACGGTTCTTCTTTTTTATTATGAAATATTATATTTAATTATTATATTTTGATTTCTATCTTGTTTTTCCTTTCATTTCTATGATAGAAGCATAAATTAACAAATTAATAGACTATTATTACATTTTGAAAGAATCTTCCCATGCCACTTTTGTTTGCGGTGATCACCTTAACCACAAGTATGATAAACTATATTGCTGCGGAAGTTCTATTTATCTGTTGTGGTAATTAATTACAATCAGTACTGATTACAGTCTTTCGATGAGAACTGTCATAATCAATTGTCCCATGGTTTTTGCACAAGGTACTAAAATATCGGGCCTTTATATACCCGTGTTTTCAGCATACTATTCATCAAAGTGTTCAGATACTTCTTTTTAATAACAATTAACAGACAAAAGTCATATATTACCTAACAATGAGTGAATTCGTTTGTGTTCGACGCGATCTTTGTGATCAAATAATAAGAGGGAAAAGTACTTCAGACCTCAAAAAATATTTGTTGGACAACTTTCAACTATCGGAAACTGACGTTAATACTGTAATAGAGAGTATTCAAAAAAATCTAACATCAAGTTGCAACCAGAAATGGACCAAAGCTCAAAGAAAGCCAGACAGGTTTGAGAGCCGATACTCAAATTGGTTAAATGGTGAGTTTAAAGTACCATTGAATTCTTGCAGTACCTCAACATCTGAAAATTCTGGCTTGGATACTTCTGGTGATCGCGGTAGACCAACAAAACCATATGATGAGTGTTCGGAAACTACAAAGAAACGAAAAAATATGGAACTGGTCCAGGAGTATGGAATGGGACATGTCCGTAACGCCTATGTGCAAGGTTTACGATCCATGGGTGAAAATGACGAAGCGTCGATTGTGACTATTATCAGAAATAAGGAAAAAGAAGAGAAAAAAGTAATTCTACAAAACATGCTCAATACAGATAATGCACTTTCCTTTACAAAAGAGGAGGCATTGAGTATGTGTATTGAAACAGATTTAACCAAAGCCCAATATGCGTACCTAAGAAAAAGGCTCGTTGATAAGAATTTAAGTTCTGTATTGCCTTCGTATCAAATACTAAGTGAAGCAAAAAAGGCTTGCTATCCGCCTGCATCCAGCATAACGGTGACAAATATAAGCGCTAAAATTAATCTGCAGGATCTCTTAGACCATACAGTCTGCCGTATTATAAAGATAAAGTCAGGATCGACAAATTACAATCGTCTCAAGCTGTTCACTAAATGGGGATGTGATGGATCCTCCGGGCAAAGTGAGTATAAACAAACTCTACCGGAAGAAAACGAACAAATATCGGATGCTAATTTGTTTATAGTGTCCCTTGTACCACTGCGACTAGTAGACGTAGAAACTTCTGCAGTTATATGGCAGAACCCTACTTGCTCATCTGTTAGATATTGCAGACCAATTTCATTAGAATTTGCAAAAGAAACACCCGAGAAAACTACAGCGGTTGTCAGTGAAATTGAAGCCAAAATTGATCAATTGATTCCAACTCTTGTGTCAATAGACGACAAAGTCATCGAAGTTAAACATGAACTGTTTATGACAATGATTGATGGGAAAGTTGCTCAAGTGTTAACGAACACATCATCCAGTGCTACCTGCACTGTTTGTGGAGCAACTCCCAGACAAATGAATGATCTTTTAAAAGTTACAACGAGAGTTGAAAATGAAAATGCGTTTAAATACGGATTGTCGACACTACACGCATGGATAAGATGTATGGAAATGATCCTCCATATTTCTTACAATTTAGGTTTTGAGAAGTGGTCTGCAACAACTCCAGAAAACAAAAAACTTAAAGAAGAAAAGAAAAAATATGTCCAAAAACGTTTCCGAGAAGTGCTTGGTTTGCACATTGATAAACCACGTCAAGGTT
This sequence comes from Polia nebulosa, assembly GCA_951329385.1. NCBI lineage: Eukaryota > Metazoa > Arthropoda > Insecta > Lepidoptera > Noctuidae > Polia > Polia nebulosa. The sequence continues at coordinate 8,024,242 of OX589609.1, forward strand.
CCGGTAATAGCAATGACGGAAATACGGCAAGGAGATTTTTCCAAAATTATCAATGTTCTGCAGAGATAACCGGAATTGATGAAGAATTAATCAAGAGATTATATGTAATTCTTCAAACTATGTCATCGGGATTCCCTATAAACGCAGAAAAATTCGGCCAGTATACATTGATAACCGCGCAATTATATGTAAGCAAATATAACTGGTACTACATGCCATCTTCGGTCCATAAAGTACTTATACATGGTGCTAAAATAATAGAGCATTATGCAGTTTTGCCCATAGGACAATTATCCGAAGATGCCCAGGAAGCCCGAAATAAAGATTACAAAAAATATAGGTTACATCACGCTAGGAAGTGTTCCAGATCAGCAACAAACGAAGACGTTCTGCATATTTTGTTATATACATCTGATCCTTATATATCTAGCTTAAATAAACCAAGTTTTCTAATATCCAAAGAATTGTTTGACGAAGCTAAAGAATTGTTGGAAATAGAAAGTGATGAATAGGATAAGCGCTAAAATTTTATTTTTTTATCATGTAACTGTTTGTTTAATAATAATAATTTAGTTTAAAACTTATTTTAAGCTAAATTGTAACTTTTATTGCTATTTTAATATAACTGTATAATTTTTTGTATGAAATTTCGTATAACTTTATCTTTGTCATTTTTTTACGAAAAATGTATAATTTTTAAAATAATGATGTTTGATTTCTTTTATTGCCTAGGTATTCACAAATACATGATAAAAAATTCAAGGAAAAAAATCGCAAAACAACTGAGTTATCGATTTTTGAGATGGAAAATACCGGCTCGTCCCATAGTGCGGCGGTACCGTTTCTTTGTATGGGATGAGGCATCTGTACGCTAGTATTATATTATCTGTCGTTTGACTTACGTAATTTTATGTCTCAAAAGACGGAAATGCTAAGTGAAATCAAAAGTCAGGGCCTGGCCAGGGTGAGGAGTTAACGCGGGTGCTAAAGCGGCCGCGAAGTATAACATATGAAACCGTCCTTTGCGTCCATACTGAAATGACTATGACGAGCACCTAGTGGATGTGTCGAAGTGGTCTTGCTAGCGGGCAAACGTCTATTGTTTACCCTGAGGTAACGCGTCTAGCCTCTACTGACCACTACAACTCGCGATGCACTGTGGCCATCTAATCGCGCACGCCACCCTGACCTGCCGGTCGATTCTGTTAACAGCTCACCGTGAAAACTTAGGTGGAGTGAACGTGAAGTGGGCCGTCAATCCATACAATCAAGCTGGAATGACAGTTCAGTTCATGCTCACTCCACCTAAGTTTTCACGGTGAGCTGTTAAGAGAATCGACCGGCCGGTCACTCTTAGACAAGGCCTAAATAGTGCAGTGGAATCGCGGTGCTTAAGTTGTCGGTGGAGGTGTTCCGTTTGTCGAGCAAGCACCTCGGGCTACCTTCCTGTACAGTTGAGCTTCACGATAACTGACAAATGCTTGCTGTCTGGACAGGTACACTCAAATCTGCGTGTTGCTTTCCTGAAAAGCTCATCCCAGACATTAACGTACATGGTTCTCATATGATTTGACCAGACATATTGTATGGATTTGAACACTTTAAAAGAGACTTTGACCTCTGAGTTGGTTTCGGTGTTTCTTCTCAGGGTAGTCAGCTAGGAAACACCGGCCTCATCTAGCTAAAAGAAAAAAAAATGTTGACGTGTAAAAGTGTTGCCTACTTACAAAAATAAAATCATTTATTTATCATGTACTTTGCTCAACAGAAGGTAAGCGTTATGTTTGACTTGCGTAATTTTGCGCCTCAATTAATCTACCCAACCTTGTCCCAACTATATTAGGGTCGGCATCCAGTCTAAACAGCAACTGAATACGAGTAATTTACATGGAGCAAGTGGCTATCTGACCTCCACGTAAATATGTAACAAGTTGTCATTGCCAAAAAATGCCGTGTCTGCCCGGGGGTTGAGGATAAATTCGAAAGTGTTACCCCGCCCCTGGGCATTCAGGGCAGGGAGGAACAGGGGTGGGTTTTAGTCAGTAAGAGTCTGACACGCCCTTCCGCTCCACCCTAGAGCGGAAGAAGTCATTGGATGATTTCCCACGCCCCCAAAAAAAAAAAAAAAAAAGAATGCCGTGTAGTTTTGCCAAGTTGGCAAGACTGGTGTCAGATTTTCTGGCTTCTGACTACCCATAAGGACTGTCAAAGATCTATAAATGATAGCCGGGACCAACGGCTTATGCGCTTTCCGAGGCAAGGAGGAGTCTCGGTATGTAAAGGATTGTGAACAATTATTGTGTCGCCCATCCACGGATTGATCCCCAACCTATTAAGCTGAAGTTTTGGATACACGTTTGGTTTAGATGACCATGCACGGTTAGCTAAGTGTCATTCTCAAGCATAGTTTTTAGATTTTGAGGAGCTCGTGGCTAAAGTAATAACAGCCGCACGGGTCGATCCATCAGGTTAAACTATGCTTTCCGGGGTTGGTCCATGGATGGGTGACCATATTAATATACCGACTCTTTTTTTTTTGCTGCTGGGAAATCATCCAATGACATCTCTCGCTCTGGGTGGAGCAGGAGGACGTGTTCCTTCCCTGCCCTGAGTGCCCAGGGGTGCGGTAATTCTGGTCTCTGGTCTCTGGTACCGAGACTCCTCCGTGCCTCAGAAAGCACGTTAAGCCGTTGGTCCCGGCTGTCAATCGTGGATCTTTGAAAGTCGTTACGGGTCGTCAGAAGCCCGAAATTCGACGTCCAGTCTTACCAAGGGGTATCGTATTACCCTTTAACTGGGTTGTGGAGGTCAGATAGGCAGGCGTTCCATGTAAAAAAACTGGTATTCAGCTGCATCTGGTTAGACTGGAAGCCGACCCCAAGATAGTAGGGAAAAGGCTAGGCAGACTGAGTTTTTAAAGTTTTGTTTTATTTAATTAATAATTTCTGTTCTACAGGTTTGCACATGCACGCGTGCCCCGTTCGCGTCATCCCGCAGCTTCGCGTACCACGTGACGCGACACGAGCAGGCGGAGTCGGGTGCGGGCTGGTGCGGCGTGATGCGGCTAGCTGCCGCCGCGAGGCCGCCCTGGGGGTGGGCAGAGCTGCAAGTGCCAGGTACTTATATGGCCTTCATTGTAATCATCCGCAGCAAAAAAAATACCCTCCTACTGGCCTTATTATGACCAAACTCAAACCAATCGATATCGTTAACATCAATAAATCTGCCTAGCCTTTTAGGGTTGGCTTCCAATCTAACTGGATACAGTTGATTACCAGTATGTACTTTTTTTAGGGTTCCGTACCCGAAGGGTCCAAATGGAGCCCTATTGTTGTCACTCACGTGTCCGTCTGTCCGTCGTCTGTCACAAAATTTTGTTACGAACTGGAAATTTGGTGATAATGTTTATTATTACGTATACTTTACTAACAAATACCAATATTTAGTACGGAACCCTTAATGTGCGAAATCCGACACGCACTGAGCCGGGTTTTTAGTGCATATTAAATAAACTTCTCTCTTTTCAGATAAAAACCAACTTGTAAGCGATGCAGGAAAACTGACCGCCCTGGATTCGTTACTAAGAAGACTGAAGGAGCGAGGTCACAGAGTGCTCATATACAGCCAGATGACCAAGATGATTGACTTATTAGAGGTACGTAATATAAATTTAAAAATGATATAATTAACATTCTTAAGAATCGGCAGTAGGCTCCATAGGCTTTTAAGCAATGTAGATATCATTGTTTATACATCACGCATTAATTTTTGTTTTTTAATTATTATGTTTTTTGTTAATTTTCTGTTTGTTACATCTTATAGGTATAGAACATTTTATCTTTTTTTTCTCTTTTATCTTCTTTTGCATTAAGTTAGCCCTGTTACAGTTAACGTTTGCTAACAGTTTGTTTTTATTTTATATTATAGTAATCTGTGGAAAACGTAGTGGGTAGTATATTTGTTAAGTGTAATTTTAAGACAACACTGTTTAGGTGTAATATGCTACTGTTTGTTTTCCCAATGTAATAAATAAAAGTAATATCCCTCCCGCTCCACTCAGAGCGGGAGAAGTCATAGCATGATTTCGCAGCCCCCCCCAAAAAAAAAGAAAAAAAAGAGGTACTTTGTTTTGGGAGACTTTGTTTTATCACTATCACTACATATTATAAAACAAAGTCCCCTACCGCGTCTGTCTGTCTGACTCTTCGCGATAAACTCAAAAACTACTGAACGGATTTTCATGCGGTTTTCATCAATAGACAGAGTGATTCATGAGGATAGTTTAAAGTGTATAATATGTATCCGTGCGAAGCAGGGGCGGGTCGCTAGTTTATATAATAAGAGCGAAAGTATCTCATGTCTGTTTGTTTGTTTCGTTTGCCATGTGAATGTGTATTTACCACTTATGTGTGCAACAAAATTTAAATTTCATCTGTGTTAAACAAAATTAGGTTATTGAACGCCAAAATAATAATATAAAAAAGAACCTCGGGCGCCAGGCGTCAATAAATAAATTAACACAGTAATTACCTGGATAGAAGACAGCGGCAAAAATGGCTTTTAATCTTAGGGAAGGTGATAACAGAGAGAATTCAAACTACAACATTTTAGATTATTTCTCCTGTGTATTCAACAAATATTTAGGTTACTTATTTATAAGTTTGGTCTATTGGTTAGGTCAATAATTTTGTTCAATATTGCACTGCACGTGTTCATTGTGAAAAGAAAAAGAATGGTTTTAACTACATACCCTGTTATTGTATGCTAAATTATAATAAGGAAAAAAATAAACCAAATCTTCCTGTAAGAAATATCCGTCTGGAATTGTCCACTTTCCAAGATGGGGTGCATCCAAACTTCAAATTCAAAGTTAAACTATCAATCAAAAATAAAAAAAGCGCTGGATTACAGCTGAAAAGAACAAAATTTCACGTTAGGGAATGCGAACTTCAAATTTCGAACACTACTGAGCTCTTCAATCAAATAACTTACCGCTTTTAACAAAGGAAAAAAAATTATGTTAGACACACCATGTGTCTCTCCATAATCAGGTTTAAATTTATGATTCCACCGAAATCATTGCTGGAACACATGGTCCATTCAATATTAGGGCTCCAGCCGCCAGGATTATGCGAGCTGGGCACCAACAACTCATGATTTACATGGATTAAAAAATATTGCAAAAAAAACAATGTGACTTCAAAACCTGCCAGACGAAAAGTGAGCCTCCAAATTTTGACGTTTCCTGTCACCACCGATAAAAAATCACGTAGTGTTGTAACCAAACTAACGTACTAAATCGCAATTTATGAATTTTGAATGTTGCCAGAAGCGAATTTTGACTTCAACTCCAACAAATATGTCCAAAAAATGGCAATAAAACGAAATAAATATTGTACATGTGACGTTTACAAAGGAAATACGTTACACGTTTTCACGCCTAAACCGCTGAGCCAATTTTGATGAATTTTGGTCTATAGCTCGCGCGAATACGCGATCGTCTTGTTTATTTGTATGACATAACCAGAAAGCGCCTTGTGTTGGCGCGACGACGCCATCCTGTTTGCCATGAAGTGAACGCGACGATCGCGCATTCGCGCCATGGTCGCTTTATATTAGGATGACGCCTAAGACTAAAGACAGAAGTTGTTTACGTAAGAAATACGAACCGACACACTTGACCGTATTTTACCAATCAATTTGCCTAGCTTTTTCCCAACTATCTTGGGGTCGGCTTCCAATCTAACCGGATGCATCTGAATACCAGTATTTTACATGGAGCGACTGCCTATCTGACCTCCACAACCCAGTTACTGAGTAATAGATACCCCTTGGTAAGACTGGATGTCAGACTTTCGGGCTTCTGACGACCCGTAACGACTATCAAAGATCCACGATTGACAGCCGGGACCAACGGCTTAACTCGCTTTCCGAGGCACAGAGGAGTCTCGGTATGTAAAGATGGTCACCCATCCATGGACCAATCCCGGCAAGCGTAGCTTAACCTGATGGATCGACCCGTGCGGCTGTTATTAATTTAACCGTATTTTGTTCATAGGAATACATGTGGCATAGAAAACATAAGTACATGCGGTTAGATGGTTCTAGTAAGATTTCTGCTCGACGAGACATGGTTGCAGATTTCCAGGTATGTAAAAGTAGTTTTAGATTCATTTCTGTCATGTTTTAAAGCTCTGTTGTGCATGTGATATTCTTATACTTTTCAAGGCAATGGTAAAGGGTGGTATTACATTTATCCTAAATCTTTGTCCAATGTGAGTTTTATCAAAGAAGTAGGACAACTTCGTCAAATGTGTCATCAACACTGATATTTGATCGAAGAATATTGACATTCAAATCAAAATGGCTGTAACTAAGATTTTGTCTTTCTTTATTAAACGATGATACTTTCATCTAACAATGTAATTGAATGTTGAGTCATTTATACGTAGAAAACGCTTCTAGGAATGTTTGTCCTCGACTTTGTAATTATTTAATTTATCTTGAATGCTTTTTTCTCTTCGCCTTTCAATTCATGGCTTTACCCAAAGCTTTTCTTGTTTTATTTATTCTTTTTAATAATAACCTAATGATAATAGCAGCATATAAAGTTGCTCCACGTTACTCTTTTTTCTCAGACTACGTAAAATCTTGGACAAAGATATTGGACAAGTGTAATGGGCTTGTCAAAGAAATTTGATCAAATATAGGACAAAGATATTTTCTTTCTTTCTTTCAAATGTACAATACATTTATAATGGAACAAGTTGGAACTCCATTAGGACGCACGCCAATCATGGCAATATTCGAGTGTTTTTTGGTCCTCAGAAGTGTATTTTAGAATTAATTATTGTAAAAACTGCTGAATCCTTTCTAATATTGTAAATGTGAAAGTAACTTTAAATGGCTGTTTGTTAACTTTTCACGTGTTGGGTTTGGATGAAACTTGTATGTATGCAATCAAGCCAGGGCAAAGAATCCGACTTGAGGATACAAGAGTTGTGGAAGCGTGCTAGCCGGACCCCTCGCTCCAACTGGGTCGCAAACTGTCTGCGATGCGCAGAGCTATTCGAATAACCTACAAATGTTTTACAAGACTTACCCAAGGTTTCTGAAGTTTTTCGTCCGCGGACCAACCTGGCTATATGTGTGTATGTCAGAGTTAAATGAGGAGTGTAGTGTTTGTTCAGTAGGTATACCAGATTCTAAAGTTGACCCCAACGGGCGCCGGTGTATCCCACATAGCGCGTGGTCTCTCGCGAACCAACCAAACTTAAGTATCTTCACTACCAATTTGGCAGAGATTTTCACACACAACATGTGAGATTTCACCATAAGTTTTACAAAATAACCCGTTTCACCACTACGTCAAATAGGGTTTCAATCAAAATTAGTTCAATTGCAAACAATTAGGTCCAAAACCAATAGATTCGGCTAGATTTAAATCACAAGCCCCAAAATAATATTTTTAACAAGTTTTTAACTATGGTCAAAAAAGACAAGTGACAGGTGCGTGAAAAAACCACAGAGTATAAAAAAAAGGTGACAGCCAAAAGTTGCGTTCGGAAATGCACTCGTACGGAACATGGTATATAAGTAGAATTTTTTATCCCGGGAGCATGTTCCCTTGGGATTATGACAGACTTTCACGCGGCTGAACCCGCTGGCAGAAACTAGTGATTTCTATAAATTAAAAACTGGCTATTTGTGTATAAAGCCCTATCAAGTCATTTGACTTAGATTTTTATACACATGCGGCTTCATGAACCTGTTTATTGCAATACAAAAGATATTATTTCCTCCCTACAGGCTCGCACTGATATTTTCGTCTTTCTCCTCTCAACGCGCGCCGGTGGCCTCGGCATCAACCTCACAGCCGCTGATACGGTCATCTTCTACGACTCTGACTGGAACCCCACGGTAGACCAGCAGGCCATGGACCGCGCGCACAGACTAGGACAGACCAAGCAAGTCACCGTGTACCGTCTTATCTGCAAGGGAACCATCGAGGAGCGCATCATGCAGCGCGCGAGGGAGAAGTCAGAGGTGAGAAAGACATGCAGATGAAAGAAAATGACTTTAAAGGGCACGGATTCGAAACGAGTGACCGAAGAATAATGTTCCAACGTCCCGATCGGTCACTGTTCCTCATTGCTGGTTTTATGCCTGCAGGCGCACATAATTTGAGACTAAATTCAAATTCAAAGCATTTCTTTCAAATAAACCATTTACAGGCACTTTTGAATTGTCAATAAGTCGGTCAGTCAGAAAGATGAAGCTTATTGCACATTCCAAAGCGTAGATCTCTATGGAGAAGAACGTGTAAGAAACTCCATGGACACTCTTTTAAACCATGTTATGTATTACTAAAATCCTGGTTATCTTTTTCTAATTTGAAGTTGTTTTGAGAAACGTCTTTTAAGATTTTGTGAACGGGTATTGAAATCCCAATGTGATGTTTAGCTAAAAAAACAATGGTGCCGATTATCTTGTTCAATAACTAAATTAAAATGAGAGAATCGCTATCTTTAACTAAAAGGCAGTGCGAGAAAAGGACGGCTATAGCTATGAACTAAGTTAGAGATGTCAAACTAGTTTACGCCTTGCGCTTTACCGTGTTTTTAGTCGACATGGTTTTCGTGTTCACTTAATTTGTAGAGAAATATTCTAAATTTGACGGCTCTAATTTACGTCCGTCTCTTTCTTGTTTTATTAGAGAGAAAAAGATAGCAATAGCCTAAATTAAGTTTAGTTTGTGCGCAACAGAATCGGCACCAATTTCTATTTTGTAAAATAATTAACTGACATTTTTTTATCGTTTATAGATCCAAAGAATGGTCATCAGTGGCGGCAACTTTAAACCTGATACATTGAAGCCTAAAGAAGTGGTGTCTTTGTTGTTAGATGACGAAGAAATTGAACTGAAATGTAAGTACAGAAGAACAAAATCCAACGTTATTGACTGTTATCATTGTTACGGATATGTATGGTAATAACATATCTTGTTGTTTGTTACAGATCGCCAAAAGTCTGAAGAGAAGAAACTGATGGAAGAAAGAGAACGGAAGAGGAAATTGGGAATACTTCCACAAGTTGTAAGTACTAAACGGAACAATTAGTAGACTTTACTGTCCGATTATAACCGTTGGTTAAACCTATGTTAATTTACTTCCCCTGGACAAATACTTTAGCTTAAACAAGGTGTGAATCCTTAAGGTTGAGCTAGTCGCCGGCTCGAACTCATTGGTGGGCCAATTTCTAGTTAGCACGCACACAAACACCGCTGTACCGTTCTGAATTAAAACGACCGCGCAAAATTAATAATGAGTCAAAACGATATCATATTTAACTTTCGATGTACAATGGTGTTGATTCTGTTGTGCTCAAACTAAACTTAATTTAGGCTACTGCTATCTTTTTCTCTCTAATAAAACAAGAAAGAGACGGACGTAAATTAGAGCTGTCAAATTTGGTTTGAACTAATATTTCTATACAAATTAAGGGTACACGTAAAAACATGTCGTCTAAAAACACGGCGAAGCGCAAGGCGTAAACTAGTTTGACATCTCTAACTTAGTTCATAGCTATAGCCGTCCTTTTCTCACACTGCCTTTTAGTAAAAGATAGGGATTCTCTAATTTTAGTTTAGTTATTGAACAAGAGAATCCGTGGCAATGTCAAACAGTGGAGTAATAAACCTCCCGAAATTTGTATGGACAAAATATCGACTAGTGCAACCTTAACGGTGTTTTTTTTCGGGGGTGTCATCCAATGACTTCTCCCGCTCTAATCTTAACGGTGGACTACTATTTATGCCACACCATATCTAGGGTGTAATGGAAAGTTGTGGTCATACTTTCAGAACTGCATCTGCCCATCGATATGAACAACTTTCTTCATTTTTATCAGTTGATGGTAACTTTGTATGGAAAGTCCAATTTTTTTTGGGAATTGCTATTTTTCCTAAGGGAAAGTTTTTCATTGCCATGGGCAGAACCGGTTCTTAATGGGTGTAATGAAAAAGCGTAAAAGACACCTCTTCTGCCTATGGAAATAAACAACTTTTTGCAAGGAAGTCAAAGTTAATTAAAAAAATTGGACTTGCCATACAAAGTTATCAACAGCTGATCAAAATTACTATGGGAGGTCCAATTTTATATTTGAAGATAGTTGTTTATTTCTATGGGCAGAAGCAGTATTAAGATATATCCACGCAATTCCGTTACATCCTGTATAGCAAATCATTCTGTCCAATTTATAAATTTATTTTACAAGAATGGTGCCTAATTCTCTTGTTCAATAACTAATCTTAAAATTTACAGAATCACTGTCTTTTACTAAAAGGCAGTTCGAGAAAAGGACGGCTATAGCTATGAACTAAGTTAGAGATGTCAAACTAGTTTACGCCTTGCGCTTTACCGTGATTTTAGTTGACATGTTTTTATGTGTACCCTTAATTTGTAGAGAAATATTCTCAATTTGACAGCTCTTATTTACGTCCGTCTCTTTCTTGTTTTATTAAAGAGTTCTTGTTTTATTAAAGAGAAAAAGATAGCAACAGCCTAAATTAAGTTTAATTTTTGCACAACAGAATCTGCACCAGTACCTATCCAGACATGTTTTAACCAACATACTCTTTCAGCAGCAACCAGCCCCGGCTACAGTAGAGGCTAAGCGAGCTCGCGACTCAGCGTCAGAGCCGGGCAGTCCATTGCAAGTTGATGACGACGGGGACAAACTCGTGGTGGACTTACCGTTATCACCGTCGCCTATACGTAAGTGTTTTTAGTCCTTTATTAAGAGTCTCTTACAGTCCACTAGCGCCGCCAATCGAAAAAATGTCATAACTCGTAAATAGAATCAAAAATACAAAATATGTTCTATTATTAGTGTGGAAAAGGCAATAACGTAATTGTATAACACCTTATCAACACTTGAAATATAGCTGTTTAGCTAAATCGTGCATTCAAAACATAAACGGCCGTTTTTGTTACAAATGCACGATTTAGCTAAACAGCTATATTTCAAGTGTTGACAATGTGTTATAAAATTACGTTATTGCCTTTTCTACGCTAATAATAGACCACATTTTGTATTTTTGATTCTATTTACGAGTTATGACATTTTTTCGATTGGCGGCGCTAGTGGACTGTAAAAGGCCCCTTAAGACGCCCACATACAAAAACTCGCTGAATATATTATATATATATATTTATTTGTTTTTGTTTCGCACGGTTTGTGCATTTAGCCAGTGTCTAATGTTTTTGCAGAATTTGTTAGCAAATGTGTCGAGTCAGCCTTCACGGCAAGCTTCGCTGAGGTGGTCAATACTACAATAACATGCTTAGCTTGTGGTCAATACTACAATAAATGTCATGATTTCATGAAATACTTACATTTGACATCAATTCTAACTGAAAGAGTTGTATTGATGATTTTAATGATTATGATTCTATAAATACATACTTGATACGGCCGCGAATCTAATTTTGACCAAGATACAACCTGACACTGACCTGCAAATTGCAAACAACGTAAGAAAATTTGAATTTCGCGGGCTACCCTGGAGCTTCCACCTTAAAACTTTTCGAATTTATCTGGTAGTCCTTTAATAACGGCGGTAAAAGTAGGGCAATTTTTCGTAACTTTTGGAGGGTCATATTTTCTTTTTCTATTAGTTGCTGAAAAAAAGGAAATGGCAGCGACATATCTACAGAATTATTGGTCTAGAGGCATTATTCAGGAAGAAAAAAGGGTAATACATTTGTATGGAGAATCGCAGCCCCTGTTGCCTTTTAACGCGTCAGGCCCCTCGCGTCGCCATAACAATAGGTTTTTAATTGTGTCTGCTAATGAGGGACTTGACGCGTTAAGGCGCTATTAGCTGCCAATGACCTTGAGTGGTTAGCTTGCGTGTTCTGTGCTGAGCTCACGTAACGCGTCGTATGTCCACCCAGTAATAGGACTCGCCCATCAAGGAGCGCTGTCGGAGATTAGACGCATTATTAATTTATTACACACTAGCGACCCGCCCCAGCTTCGCTCGGGTACAAATTATACATATAAACCTTCCTCTTCAATCACTCTATCTATTAAAAAAAACCGCATCAAAATCCGTTGCGTAGTTTTAAAGATTTAAACATACATAGGGATATAGGGACAGAGAAAGCGTCTTTGTTTTATGCTATGTAGTGATAAAACAACAGGTATTAAACAAAAAGACTGAAACTAAATTATAAATAATTAAATGATCTTTAAAATGTTGAAGGTTTCATAAAAATACGCTTTACAGTTTTTGCGTGATTCTCAAATTTTTATCCGCGTTAGTCATAACTTTACAAATTAATTACAATATGATAGACAAATATATTTCAAATATTTTGAGATCAAATTACGACGGAAATTGTCTAGAGTAATATATATTTTTTTCAAAGAAATAAGACTAGTCCTTTAGACGTGATGTTCAATTAAAAACCATTAAAAGTTGTATAATTGCGCCTTAAGGCCGTACTACCGGCCAAGTGGCGCCCTCATTGAATAAAAAATCGTAGCATAGCCTACAAAATAAATATTAAAGAATCCAACGTCACGTTTGTTACAAATAGGCTATAGTATTTTTACGTTGTTAAAACAGGTCTCAGAATGTTTCGTATCCAAAGTAGTAGGCAAAAGTGTCAAAAACGGCCGTTTTAGGTACTTTTGCCTACTACTTTGGCCTAAACTATAAACCACTAGCTTTTGCCCGCGACTTCGTTCACGTGGAATAGTGACTTCCGGCAGATTTTTGGTTTTACCCACATAGTTCCCGATCTCGCGGATCTCTTCAAAAATGAAATGTGGAAGATATTCTAGGGAACTCTTCAAAAATCAACATAATTGATGCCGACTCTTGACCAATAGATGGCGCTGTATGTCCGGAATAAATTTTATTTTATTTTTAGTAATAAAAACTATCCTATGTCCTTTCTCAAGTTCCAAACTATGTCTGTACCAAATTTCACACAAATCGGTTCAGTAGTTTAGGCGTGAAGCAAAGACAGACAGACAGACATACAGACAGAAAGACAGACAGACAGACAGACAGAGTTACTTTCGCATTTATAATATTAGTTTGGATGTATATCCCACAGCGTCGTATTCGGGCGGAGTGCGGTCGGGCGCGTGGGGTGTGTCGCGGCCGGCGCGCGGAGCCCGGCGCGGTCGGCCCCGCGGCTCGCGACACGCTCTGTCTCGCCGCCCGGAGCCGCAGCCTGCTGTACACGCCAGTGCTGTTGCTGCTGGTAACGTATTCTTAAACTTATTGATACAATAAATATGCATGATATTTTTTATTTGTTCAATTGAATATTTATTAACTACTAGCGACCCGCCCCAGCTTCGCTCGGGTACAAATTATACATATAAACCTTCCTCTTCAATCACTCTATCTATTAAAAAAAACCGCATCAAAATCCGTTGCGTAGTTTTAAAGATTTAAACATACATGGGGATATAGGGACAGAGAAAGCGACTTTGTTTTATACTAAGTAGTGATAGTCACGGGGTCTCATCTCGAACAAAGAAAATTTAGTTCAAATAAATCTCAATAGATGGCGTAATATGCATCGATTTCTTATTGAAGTGTAAGTAATATTAATATTTTGAAGATAAATATGGTAAAAACTGTATTTTCTTATTTAATAAACTGTCCTTTTCATAAATTTTTGGCTTGTAATTCAAATTTAGACGATTATTGGAACAAATCCTTAGACATCTTTATTTCTTGTACAAATAGATGGCGCTGTTTGAAGTTTTTAGTGTTTATACATTCGCCTTTTTAAAATTTGAATAGTGACACATTTTGATACAGTAAAACTGCTATGAAGTGCCAAAAATACTATAAATTAATGCCTCAATGTGTGAGAAAATATTGGTAAGACTTTAAGTAAAAAATATTCAGCTTGCAAGCTGTCGCTGCTAACACCATCTAGCGAGGTGTAGAGGACGTGCCCGAACGAAGAACAAAAGTTGCTTGTGCCATACCAAAACCCATAGTTACAGCGGTACCGTTTCTTTGTATGGGATGAGGCATCTGTACGCTAGTATTGTATTATCTGTGCTATAGTCACAGATAATACAGAGTGTAAAAAGACACATCACAAAGCCGTTAACTACGCATACTGTTCGTCTAACAAAGTAACTTTGCGCAAAAAATATTGCTGGGAAACGACTTTTATTTTTAGGTATGTAAAAAAAAAACTATTTTTATTGCACGCAATGTAACGCGAACCCAGACAAGTGGAGTTAAACCCCGCCCCTTCGCTCTAAGCCACGTAGGTACTTATCGAATACGTTTGATAGTCATTGCGTTTTTGTGACTGCAAATGCGTAGTTTCGAAATTTCGAAAAAAACTATTGAAAATTCAGGTAATTCGAAATTTCCAAAAAAAACTATTGATAATTCAGGTAGTTTGTTTGGAAAAAAGTTTAGTAATAACACCTTGGAATTCATTTTCGTAAAAAAGTAAAAAAAAATTGCGACTTTAACCTTCAATATTTCCAGAACCAGTGGATTCCCAGGTATGATTTAGTGGAAAAAAAATATCCAAATAATGGGCAGAATAAGTGGTTTTCGGCTTCGGAAACTATCTTTTTACACCCGATATAATACTAGCGTACAGATGCCTCATCCTATACAAAGAAACGGTACCGCCGTAACTACGGGTTTTCGACTGGCACAAGCCACTTTTGTACTTCGTTCGGCCACGTCCTCTACACCTTGCTAGATGGTGTTAGCAGCGACGGCTTGCAAGTTGAATGAATTTGCTTAAGTCTTACCAATATTTTGTCACACATTGAGTAATTATTTTATAGTATTTTTGGCACTTCGTAACAGTTTTACTGTATCAAATTGTGTCACCACTATACAAATTGTAAAGAAGCGAATGGATAAACTCTAAAACTTCAAACAGCGCCATCTATTGGTACAAGAAATAAAATATAGTATAGTCCAAAGATTCGTTCTAATAATTTTATGCTTGGAGCAGTTTGTTAAATAAGAAAATGCAATTTTTTACCATATTTCTATTCAAAGTATTATTATTACTTAAACTTCACCAATTCTGAATGCGCAGTTTTCGACGTTTAAGCGAGCTTAAACGCGTTTAGCTGCTGTCATAAAGCTGAACAGTTTATTTGATTGGTTGAATGCGCTTATCTCAGGAACTACTGGATCGAATTGAAAAATTATTTTTGTAATGAATAGCCCATTTATCGAGGAAGGCTATAGGCTATATAACATCAAGCTGCGACCAACAGGAGCGAAGCATCAATTAAAAAATGTGGCAAAAACGAAAAAAAAATCCTTTTGAGAGCTTCAGTTGCGTGCTCTGCGTAAACGGTTAAAGTTACGCAAAAATTATGTATGACGGAATTGTCCTTCTTTCAAAGTTCTAAAAACAAATTCCGGTCTATCTTTTAAGGTTAACTCAAATATTTTTTATGGTTTTTATTTTTTACGCTAAGCTTAGTTCAGTAAAACTTATTTATAGAGCGAATGGTGAAATTGGCCCTATAAAGGAAGTAATGTAAGTTGCAAATTCCCCCCAGGTGCCGCCCTTCTAGAATCCGACGCGCCACTAGAAACAATCGACACCACTCCCCCAGACCCCGCCAGCGTGGCCCGGGGGCGGCGTGGCCCCGGGCGGCCTCGCCTGCGCGCCGCCGGCACGCCGCGCGCCCCCAGCCGCCGCCCACGCCGAGCCCGCGAGCCCTTACTGGTGCCGCTGGCGCCGCCGCCCTAGCTGAGCGCCGGCCCGGGCGCCGCCGACCCCATTGGATAACTTGTTCTTGTTATTGTTACCAGGTTAGTGTTGTTCACCTAGCCACAGGTAATATAATACTAGCATACAGATGCCTCAACCCATACAAAGAAACGGTACCGCCGTAACTACGAGTTATCGTCAAGCACAAGTAACTTTTGTTCTTTGTTCGGGCCCGTCCTCTACACCTCGCTAGACGGTGTTAGCAGCGACGGCTTGCAAGCTGAACGGGTTTACTTAAAGTTAGCTTACCAATATTTTCTCACACATTGAGGAATTATTTTGTAGTATTTTTGGCACTTCATAGCAGTTTTACTGTATCAAAATGTGTCATTATTCAAATTTTAAAGAGGCGAATGGATAAACTCTAAAACTTCAAACAGCGCCATCTACAAGAAATATAGATGTGTAAGGATTCGTTCCAATAATAGTCTAAATTTGAATTACAAGCCAGTTATTCCACAATTTTATGCTTAGGGCAGTATAATAAATAAGAAAATACAGTTTTTACCATATTTATTTTCAAAATATTAATAAGAAATCGATGCATATTAATAAATATATATATTTTTTTATTTATTTATATTTAACTAGCGACCCGCCCCAGCTTCGCTCGGGTACAAATTATACATATAAACCTTCCTCTTCAATCACTATCTATTAAAAAAAACCGCATCAAAATCCGTTGCGTAGTTTTAAAGATTTAAGCATACATAGGGATATAGGGACAGAGAAAGCGACTTTGTTTTATACTATGTAGTGATTTAATTACGCCATCTATTGACATTTAATTGATCAAAATTTTCTTTGTTCGAGTTGAGACCCCGTGACCTAGCACATGTTATAGTCAAACTCGATCTCTCTTATGAACGACAAATAAGCTTTTCGTCAAAATTGAATTTATTGTTCATACAAAATTAAGACTTATCACAACTGACGAAGGTTATTATTCTTTTACATTTTTAAACCTATATTTAATCAATCTTTATGTTACCCTCAACATGAAAAATAAATGTTTAGTTAGTTCTTCTTTTTAATTCATCCTTTTTACTTTGTTTCAGGAGCCATAGAATGAATCGCGCCTACAGCTCACAACTACCCACCTCTAGTGCAATTGTTATTACAACCGAATGGCCAGTACATCTTGACACACACCCAAACAGCGAACTTGAATTTAAATGTATCGAACTTTACAGATTTTCTAACCTTTTCCTTATCTATCAGCGACCTTACGATATATATATATATATTACAATTCAAAATCGCGCGTCAATGTGTCGTTTATTTCATTGTAACAAAGTATAAATTGCAATGATTGATGCGTCTGTATCAAGAAGTACTAGCCAAGCGGTCCTTGCCAAACTATTTAACAGATAATGTACAAAATAACGCTTTTAGATAGATACAAGTATTATGGCAAAGTTTAACTTTGAATGCTAAGTTATTTAGTCAAAGTGTAAATAGTAACAATTTAAATGAATAACTAATATTATTTAGTGTAATCTTGAAGGTGAAATGAAATTGTGAAGTGTGTTTTTTGTGGTATGTTTGGTAAATAAATATGGATACAGATTCGACATTCTTAAAATTTTCTTCAAGTCATTCTTTCTTTTCTTTTACATCTTAAGTAATTCTTACAAAAATATGATGTGATTGTTGCTAAAACTGATGGTTGTACCAAGTTTGTTTACCAAAAATACATGTTAGAAGAACACACTACAGTTTGCGTCTTGTAAGTTTGATTCTCTAAGGTTGCGTTTCCATTGAAGCGGAGACGTGTAAGAATCATCCAATCACAGACGAGACGAGTGACGCGATGAGAATTTGAACCATTGTGATTGGTCAATTCCTGCACCTCTCCGCTCCGCCCAGATCCGTTTCAGTGGAAACGCATCCTAAAGATAGGCTTTTCGATGCGCATGACTGTTCGGCTGTTATACAAGGTGCTCATGGCAATGAACAAGTTTCTTAAAAGAAGTTCGTAAATAAATAGTCACCTAGTACATTTAGAAAAAAAAAACATGTTCGAAACTTTTCTCACGACCATTCCCTCATCACGATCCAAAAATAATAATTACAAAAAAAATCCGACTGCAAAAAACAGCTACAAAGTTCCAAACAAGTTACTCTGCAAGCAGTCTAATGCTTGTTGTATTTGAAATACCTCCCATACCAATTTTGATCTGCTGATGATAACTTTGAAAGTCTAAGTATAGAAAGTCCAATTATTTTTTGGGAATAGGATATCTTGCTATGGCCGCACACTGCAGGTCAGTGTCAGGTTGTAAAAATTGCAAAAAACGTAAGAAAATTTGCATTTCGCGGAAGTTGTTTTTACCGCAGAAGCACTATCACTAAGCTTTCCGTTACACGCAGTAGTAAATTTCATAGTAGAGGAGAATTTCAAAGAGGCAAACTTACATGACGCGAAATGTTCCAAAAAATTACGTTTGAATGGTCTTATTGTAAATTGGTTTGGTAGGAGTTACAGAATCGGGGAAGTGTAATGTCAATAATATTAATTAATGTAGGTAGATTACTAATTACTAAGTATATTTAAATTATCCAGTAACTACTAGCTTGTATGAGCCTAAGAAAGAAGGTAGAGCTTAGGAATTTAAAAATAATTCTTTTACTTGAATTTATAATTCGACCAACTGAAGTATCGGCTTTCATCATCAGCTTTTTAATGTCCCCACTGCTGGGGTACAGGCCTCATCTCTGTGAGAGGGTGTGGGCCATAATCCACCACGCGGGCCCAATTCGATTAAAAAAAAAACCGAAAAATGGAATTTGAACTTAGTCACGTATGACATTGTTTCAAACTTTCAAGACTGTTTTATGATTAGTGTAAAAACACTGTTTTGCCGACTCTTAATTCGATTTTTTCTACGGAAAATTTGAAGTTAGAATTTTAATTAAATGGATATAAGTTTTGTAAATATGCTGGCTGGATATCATTGTCGCGAATTCTGAATTCAAGAAAAGTCACATGGAACTTTTGTTTGCAATAAATACTTGAAAATCATGGTTGTGCATTGGTGTTGTCCCGCCTAATCCTGTGGGAAAATGGCTTAATCCAAAAATCTAGCAGAAATAATATAGTTTGATTCAAAGTTAATGACGTGTGTCAAATTCGCGTTTCTCTGCGCAGTACTCCACCCCTCAACTCCTGCGCACTGACCCGCGGAGTGTTCCGATTCGCCATAAGCTTTAATTCTACCTGTACCTTTTGCGTTTAAGTACCATCCATGTTTAAAGGCTGACGTACTCTCAACAATATACAAGTAATTTTTTATAGTAAAATTTTATGTATACTCGTAGTAAGCGTGCACTGCCAAAAACCAACATTTGAAGTTATATTAACTGGATTACTACTTTTATAGATCAAATCATTAGTGTTCAATTAAATAGACTGGCTGTCTAACATTAACAGTGTAACTTGAAAGAGTAACTAAATAAATGAATAAATGAGTTAATGTTTATTTGTGTTTTTATTTTATCGTCGACACCCTCTACTGGCTGTAACGGGAACGGACACTGCTTCTGTTCATGGAAAAGAACAAATTTTATCAAAGAAATCATAGTAAATACCCAAAAAATTGGATGTTCTGTTCAAAATTATCATGTTCATCAAAATTTGTATGGGAGGTCCAATTTTTTTTTCGGAATTTATGATATTCTTAAAGAAAGCGCCTCAAAGAGAAGATGTCAGCCACCATTGACGGGGCCAATCATGGCCGGTGCCTGTATGTCAAGGGGTAGCGAATAAATTCGTAAAAGAGTTACCGCTCCCCTGAGCACTCAGGCAAGGAAGAAACGGGTGGGTTTTAATCAGAGTGACACACCCTCCCGCTCCACCTAGGGCGGGAGAAGACATTGGATGATTGCCCAGCCCTAAAAAAAAAGTATTGGAGTTCATTTTTATGATGCCATATATAAACATAACGTATTCTTTATGCTCTAACTACCCACAACATCGGAATAGTCATCCGAATAGACAAACTTGATAAAATATGTAATTCAAGATAATTATTTGAATTCAGCGCCATCGACACAAGTATCGGTTTAGGCATTACGTATTTTAAATTGACTTTAAATGACTATTAAAAAGGTCCTAAAAAAGTATGGGCTGCAATAGAATCTGAAAATTTTCTATGACATAAAGCTGTCATAGAAAACTAAATTTCTTTTGAAAATTACCTCGAGTTCAAAATTCAAAAAATGTAATCTACGACATCGGAGCCGGATGGCGCCGCCAAGGCCAGCCCAGATAGAAGTGGTGAGACGACCTGGAAGCGTACCGTGAGACTGTTACGAGATGGCGCGGGAAAAGAATTTTTGGAAGGACTTTGGGAAAACCACAAAGTGGAACAGAAAAGACTGAAAATAAAAATCGACTATAAACTAGCAATAAAGAAAGTCGCACATAGAGGAGCTGTGGCAACCCAGTGGTAACGGTCCCGACTTACATGTGACTTAGGATGGCTGGAGTGCTGGACAAATCTTCAAAATAGCTCGCATTTAAGTAGGTCAATAGGGCACTTTATGTGACGGCTAAACACCCTTATTTCAGAATTTGTGACGCTACAGAATCTTAGATAGTCGATCGAAAACGTGTCCAGCCATCTTGAAAAACTACTTTTCGCTGGTCTCTCAATCTCTGTAACGGAAGTGATTTTGATGACTTTTTGCGTATCAACGGCCGTCACATAAATTTGTGACAGGCATCGAGCTAAAAGTTTTGTGATACGTACAGCGGTTTAGTAGAAAAATGCAAAAATCTGAGTCCAGCCATCTTGAATTTACGTATAAAACTTTTGGCTGGCACTTCCGAATCTCAATAACGGGAGCGTTTTCGAATATGGTTACCTACTTTACTAATGTTTAGTGACGCAATTTGTGACAGTAATAACGTTTGATTTATGGCGTCACATGTAAAGGTTTTCGAGAAATCAATAAAAACTTAATGTCCAGCCAGCCTGAGTTCAAGATGGTTGGACACATGTATCTCCGCTGCCTGATGATATACGACCTTCGAAATATGTTCAAAATTTTGTGACGGGGACGATAATGATAACCTGAATTTGTGACGCAGAAACTTTGAGTAGTTTCAAAGATATTGATAATTTAAATTTTCCCATACAAACATCCATTAATATTGTGAGGTGACCATATTTTTAAAAAATCAGCACATTTTGACGAGTTTTGCGAACCTATATAAAGGTAACAAGCTGATATTTTTTCGCGATTTCAAAGTTGGTCCCCACAGAGTACGTTATAATTGGTCCCACAGTAAAAATTATTTAGTTCGATGGTCCAAAGCACTCCTTAAAGTTTCGAGGGTTAATTTTTTAACACCTTAAATATATAGGTACTTACCTAAGTTTTTTTTTTATGTGCCTACAGATTTGCTATGAGTAGGTAGGTACCGGTTTTATGTTAAGTGGGTATGATAACCGTATCGTATAGAAGTTTATACGTGTATCAGCGAGCGAGCAGTCACATTAGTGAGCTAATCGTAATAATACATCAATTTGTCAATAAGTACAAGTGAACGGCTAAGCAATCACTGTGGCACCTCATTCACGTCGCGATATAATATTGGGGACATGTAATAACCTACATGATTACCTATTCTAGATCGTTTTATCTTGATTGGCTTAGAAGCAAGCAAGGTGCCTATTTTAAACAGACTTCAAAAATGAGGTGGTTCTGTATTTGACGTGATTTTTGGATCGATCCATTCAATTGATTCATTTAGAATTATGGTGGGCAGGGCACATTGTTCGCAGATCGATGGTTGATGGGGCCGAAAAGTTCTGTAGTGCCGTCCGCGTACCGGAAAACGTAGCGCTGGAAGGTTTTCCTGGTGGACACAAGGTAGACCGATGACATGCTGAGGGTCGCGGGAATCCGTCGTTGTGGCCTATATGTCCAGCCGTGGACCCCTTCGGCTGAAATCTGCATATCATATATATCATTACCTTTTGTGATTGTAAAGACATTAAAGACGTGTTACAAGTTAGACGCATGTGATCCTATTTACTGTTGAGAATTAATTCAACCAATTACAACTGCTAAATTGCGTTTGGTAAGTCACATTACTGCGATAATTTCCGTTCAAGGAACTGGTCTTAAGCTGTTTATTTTCTGTTTATTTGAATTTGATAGATGGCAAACTAGACACAACCTTTTATTTTTTCTGTGTCATATTCTCAGCAAACAGCTTCTCTTTAATTTAATTCGAACTTTTATTCAGTGGTGTAGCTAGTCCCGAATGGGCCCTGTATCAAACATTTTGGGGGGACCCTTATTACCTCACTGCGGCTAAAAACCGGTATTCTTTTTAGTCATCAAGGAAGATCGAACTCGAAACCGGGTGTGTCCTGACTGGTACCTACAGAATACCTATGTCTTCGTTGTAAAACCTCAGTTTTCACGGCAATTTTATTAAGAGAATTTACGCACGAACGAAGTGAGCTAGAAAATTCAAACATTTTCTTGTTGCCACACGTCGGGGCCCCTGTAGCCCGGGGGCCCGTATCATTGATACGGCGTTAGCTACGCCCCTGCTTTTAATATAATAACTTTGGTATTATGGGCCCAATAAAGCACCGTATATGGCATTATGGTGACATCTGGGTAATTGTCAAGTAAAATGCTCGTAAACTGGCTAGTTTATTTTGTTGTTCTTCATAAATACTGGCTGCCCGGGCGCAATGCTAATTCCCTATAGCAGCCGGCCAAAATAGCTTTATGAGAAGATTAAGGAAGATGAAAATAGACCTGATGTTCACTCAGACCACACATGGCAGTGTGGTCTGAGTGAACTACATTAAAATTAATAAACGCCAGAACAGTTTCCTTCAGATCGTATTTTAATTAGTTTTAGTGCACCGCTTTACTGTCCTCCAGGATGGCGTTTAAGGCAAAGAAAGGACTATCTGACTTTCTTTGCGTCGTTGGTATATACTAAGTACAATTTCTGGGGGCGAGGTACATGAAATTATAGGCTTGTTGTTATCAAAATAACTGTCGTCCGGGTCCTAAATCTATCTGACCATTATTAAAAAAAAAACTTTTTTACAAACAAAAAAAAACCAACCGACTTCCAAAAAAGAAAATACACTAAAAATTAAAAAATAACTTTAATTTCGGAAGTCGGTGTTTGTATTTTTATTTCTTCGTTAATTGACACTGACTGCCGAAATTAAAGTTATTTTTTACTTTTTAGTTGTTATACCCTAGAAATAAAAACCCCAAAACATGGGACGTGGAATTTAAACATGCTCGTAATTGGAGAAAACAAAAACGTCATCTAGGTATACGTATTTTTCGTTTTTGTTCAGTTTCTCAAAAAGCGCTGAAGCAATTTCGATAAAATTTATAAGGAACCACCTCGGGAGTATATTCTTTCGGATAAAAAAAGAATTTTTGAAAATCGGTCAACAAACACATAAAAAAAACATAAAAAAAAATAACTTAAAAACATACATACAGTCGAACATAGAACATCCTCCAGTTTCGAAAGTAGGTTAATTAGAATTAGTGTTTATTTCTTTTATTCATAATAAATGTGCCATGAGTTCTAAACTATCTAAAGAGGTTCAGATGAAAGACTCTCTATAGTAGGTACTCACAGATACGTTAGTATTATATATTATCTGTCCCACAGATCATCATCATTCTCCTGCCCTTATCCCAATTTATTTGGGGTCGGCGCAACATGTCTTTTTCTTCCATACTCCTCTATTAGTCGATTTTTATTTCAGACCAGAGATGATGTCCATTTTTAACCGACGAAAAAAAGGAGGAGGTTCTCAATTCGACCGTATATATATTTTTTTTTTTTTTTTTTTTTTTTTTTTTTGTGTATGTTCAGCCCTCACTCCGTCATTTATGAACCGATTTTGATTATTCTTTTTTTGTTAGATAGGGTATACCTCAAGGGTGGTCCCATGTCAAGGAAGTCAGGCTCTGACAATGGAAACCTGATAAAATTGAGAGAAAACCTCGAAAATTGTGGGCACGTTTAGCGTTTCTGTATGTATGTTCAGCCCTCACTCCGTTATTTATGAACCGATTTCGATTATTCTTTTTTTGTTAGATAGGGTATATCTTAAGGGTAGTCCCATGTCCAGGAAGTCAGGATGTGACACTGGAATCCTGATAAAATTGAGAGAAAACCTCGAAAATTGTGGATACGTTTAGCGTTTTCTATATGTATGTTCGGCCCTCACTCCGTTATTTATGAACCGATTTTGATGATTCTACTTTTCGTAGATAGGGTATACCTCAAGGGTGGTCCCATGTCAAGGACATCAGGATCTGATCATGGGATCCTGAAAAAATTGAGAGAGAACCTCAAAAATTGGGCACGAATATTGTTTCTGTTTACTTTTCATAACTTAATCAGGTATCTGCCGCGACACCTCGCGGCTCGGCGGACAGAGCTCCGACAGGATCTCATGGTGACATGGAGAGAGCGACTGTCGCAACCCAGCGCTGGGCACGCCACCATCGCGGCGGTAGTGCCCCTCTTTGAGGAGTGGCTGGAGAGGCGCCATGGCGCCCTCACCTTCCGCCTGACGCAGGTCCTCACCGGACATGGCTGTTTCGGGAGGTACCTGTGTCGGATCAAGGCGGAGGTGACCCCTAGGTGTTTCCACTGCGAGGATCGCCAGAGGACACGGTGCAGCATACGGTGGAGGTTTGCCCCGCTTGGGCAGAGCACCACCGTGTCCTCGTGAATGCGATAGGCGGCAGCGACCTCTCGCGCCGTGCCCTGGTTCAGGCCATGGTACGGAGCGAGAGGGAATGGGAAGACGTCTCCTCCTTCTGCGAAGCAGTAATGCTCGCGAAGAGGGAGGCGGCATACGTTAGGGAGACTCAACAACAGCCGAGTCGCCCTAGCGCCTTCAGCCGCAGCCGCCGCAGGAGACGACAGGGGCCGCGAGACGATCTCCGGCCACCGTAGACCCGGGCCTGCGGACGGCGAGTAGTGGGTAACTCGCCGCCCGATCAGCACCAGGCCCGAGAGTCGACGGCGCGTAGTGTTCCACGCGCGCCTCAAAGAGTTGTCAGCAAAGGACGGGGCCTGCCACGGCCAATACCTGCCCGGGGGTTGAGGATAAATTCGAAAGAGTTACCTCGCCCCTGGGCACGTAGGGCAGGGAGGAACAGGGGTGGGTTTTAGTTAGTAAGAGTCTGACACGCCCTTCCGCTCCACCCTAGAGCGGAAGAAGTCATAAGATGATTTCCCACCCCAAAAAAAAAAAAAATCAGGTATTTGCATTTAGGAATCATCACATCCTGAAACTGAGCTGATGATGGAAACCATACCATTCCTACACAATATAAGTTAGATATAAAACTGGTTTTAGTGACAAATAGACACATAATATGCTTTGAAGAAAAGACGTCTTTACAATATTGGAGGTAACCTCAACTGGTCAATATCCTGGAAACTTCATGGAAGAATGGTTACATCGTCAGCTCAGTGGCAAGAGGAATTATGGAGGATTAGAAATTAGCCTCAGAGTGTTAAAAGATGATGCGAGCCACAAAAAATCATAAAATAAAAAACTTTTTAACAAAAAAATTAACCGACGAAAAAGAACTAAAAAGCAAAAAATAAATAAACCTTTTAAAGTCTTGAGTAATGAGCATATTTACCTACATAAAATATCAAATTTTATATAAACTAATTTTGAGTCGGCGCCAATTATTAAAATGATTAATTACCTACTTACAGCCTTCTTCATTTGTAAGTACTTAAAAAATTTAGATATTTAATAATCAGATTGTTGTTTGGCGCCGACTCAAAATTAGTTTATATAAAATTTGATATTTTATGTAAGTAAATATGCTCATTACTCAAGACTTTAAAAGGTTTATTTATTTTTTGCTTTTTAGTTCTTTTTCGTCGGTTAATTTTTTTGTTAAAAAGTTTTTTTGTTAGTAACAATGTTCTTATAGACTAGTGTTAATAATACTTAAAATTACCCACAACCAAACAAAAAAAGACAGTAAACCCATCTATCACTACCTCGCCATTCCATGACAAATGGCGCAGCAATGACCGATGTAATCACAGTCCAGCCGACTAGCAATCATCATAGTCACCCCCTTTTTACCCATATCCTCTTTCACACAGTCCAACCATCGTTTCTTTGGCCTTCCCCTACTTTTATAGCCATCCACATCCATACACAAGACTTTCCTCACGACATTAGCTTCATTACATGTGGGTTCGATTCCCACCCAGGACAAATGTTTGTGTAATGAGCACGATCATTTGTTCTGTGTCTGGGTGTAATTTATCTATAATATGTATGTATTTAGAAATATATAAGTATGTTTATCAGTTGTCTAGTACCCATAACACAAGCTCTGCTTAGCTTGGGACTAGATGGCGTTGCAGTGTGATAGTTGTGGAATATTATTATTATTTCGTTTATTAATTTTTTAAACATATTAAATACATTTTTAAATATTTCTTAAAAAAGAATATATAAAAAACATTTAAAAATATAAAAAATAGTAGCCCACCGGTATCGGGAACAGGGTCCAAGCTACCGGCGGTCAGGGCTCCAGAGAGAGGAACCGCCTGACAATGCGAGCCGTGTCCAGAAGTACTGCTTTCTGAATCAAGCCCTTGATCCAGCCGCCTAACGAGAGCCTCCTGAGGTGTTGATCGAGGCTCGTGGCTATTAAGCCATATTATTATTATTATTCCTCCGCATCACAATCGCATCAGATTTATTGGCCCAATATGTCGTCACTTCCACGGCATCGTGGCAGCGTATATGTCGGCATTTACCTAATATTATCCTAATAATCCTCCCGATCGAATTTCGATTACGATGGCCAATCTCAACAGAGTTGAACCAAGTCCGCAGGAGATAATATAGTACACAAGTGTGCGCCCAAACACAGGTGTTGCAATCAAAATTGCAAAACAAGTTAGTGTTTGTATTTTGTTTCTTCGTCATTTGACACTGACTTTCGAAATTCAAGTTATTTTAAATTTTGTTGGATAGTTTCTTTTTTGGAAGTCGGTTGTATTTTTTGTAAAAAAGTTTTTATTTTCCACTTTTTAGTTGTTGTATCCCAGAACTAAAACTAAATATTAAAGCAAAAACATCAACAATTTGAACATAATTGGAGGAAACCAAAACGTCATCTGTGTATGTCATTTTTTGTTTTTTTTTTTTCAAAAAGCTCTAATTCAATTTCGATGAAATTTATATGAGACTACCTCAGACTACTCTTTCGAATAAATAAACGAATTTTGAAAATCGGTCTACAACTGACAGAGAAATAGGTGAACATAGTATATAAAAAAAAAAACAGTGGCACTCTGGGAATGCCGACAGAAGTGAAAACTTGGACAAAAATGCCCAACGCGCCTAAAGAAGTTTTCACTTCAAAAAACATAAGTACATACAGTCGAACATAGAACCTCCTCTTTTTTTTGAAATCGGTTAAAAATAGAAAGAAAACACAAATTAACTCTTCCGTGAACCGTTCCTTCAAGATCCTTCACTACAATAAAGGGTAGCGTCAGCATCCTCAAGCTGACCTTCATCCTATTGTATCCTACTAAGTAATATTATAAAATGTGAAAGTTTGTGAGGATGTATGGATGTTTGTTACTCTTCCACGGAAAAACTAATTAACGGATTCGGACTAAACTTTACAATGATATAGCTTATACATCAGAATAACATATAGGCTAAAATGTATAGGGAAGTACTAATTCCACGCGGGTGAAGCCGCTGGCAGATGCTAGTCATCAATGGACACTTTTTTTTTGGTGGTGTGAAATCATCCAATGACATCGCCTGCTCTGGGTGGCGTGTCAGACTCTTACTGACTAAAACCCACCCCTTTACCTTCCCTGCCCTGAGTGCCCAGAGGCGCGGTAACTCTGTTTCGAATTTATCCACAACCCTTGGGCAGGCATCGGCCATGACGGGCCCCGTCATATTTTGCTGACAACTCTTTGAGGCGCGCGTGGAACACTACGCGCCGTGGACTCCCGGGCCTGGTGCTGATCGGACGGCGAGCTACCCACTACTCACCGTCCGCAGGCCCGCGTATCAATGGACACTTACGAACTAATACAAGTCAAATAGGTACCTTTTGTCATATATTCGTAGTCAACAATCGACCTTGACCTTTATATTTCTGTAGTCTCCTAAGGCCATAAAGTGTCATAAGAGGAGCACTTAATGCAAAGTGAGACAGTATCAATTACGTGCTGGCGTTGCATACGAAATGTCATCGTGAGACGCTTACCACGAGCAATGTTTGTTTTGCGCCATTTTTACGCATTTTTATGAGGTGTGGCTAAAAATATAACGTTGATGGTGTGCTTTATATTGAAATGTTGCTATTGTCTCTAGAATGTGTTGATGAAGTTGAATCTTAAATTTACCTAGCTACTCCTAAATTGACCATCTCTTTTTTATGGAGTTAGAGAAATCATGAAATTTAGTTTTCTTTAGAGCAGGAGCCGTGTCAGACTCTTCCTGACTAAAACCCGCCTGTGTTTCAGAGCCGCGGTGACTTTTTCGAACAATCCCGCAACCAAATTACCTAACCATATTGAAGATAGCGGGCGAATTTCAGAATACTCACTAGTTAGTTGATTTACTGCGAATAGATAGATAGTTCTTGATTTTTGTTCTAACAGAGCATGGGCTTGTTCTAACGATGTAAAGGTTCCCAACCTCTTCGAGTCTTTTCTTGAAACAGAAAACAGACTGAGTTCAGATTGCGGGGCACAGGACTCCAATCTAAATTCTGATATTGTCCTGAGCTGTCTCTGAATCTGAGCTAATAGAAGAAGAACAGTTGGCGCAGTGGTTGAGCGATTCTCTGATGCATTCTCGCACGAAACAAATATTTGTAGGTATGGCCTACTTTTAAAAAAGAGATTATTAAAGAAGTTGCATTTTTCATACTAACATTTTCCTAATTTATTTAACAACTATGAACACTAGGTAATGTTTTAAAACTTTTATGCAGTAACGTTTAAAAACTAAGCTATCGTATGCCACTTAGATTAAGCAACAAAAATAAGTTTTGGCTAAGTTAAAACAAATAGTGGTAATTTCTGCTAACAAAAAGAGGAGTAATTTTTAAGGTATTTTTTTTTGCTTAAATTTAAAAAAAAACTATAAGTAATAAGGTTTTTTTACTATTGGCAGTTGTCTATGACGGTCATGATTCGATAGAATAACAAGCAATTGATGAATATTTTAATTCATAGAAGTGACGAGGTTCTTTATTTGTGAGAAAAAACGCTAATTTCATAGGTGGGAACCCAATAGAAGAGAACATCATTCAAAAGATGTGTAACATAAAACAATCTTTTAAGTTATGCTGTCTCAATAAAGACCTCGAATTAAATACATGCCGATACCGTCAATACTCAGAAAACCAAGAGTAAGTTAGTATTCTGGTAAGATTCCCACCGCAGGCCTGCATTACCGATTTATGGGCAAAACGACTACTCTATACCAATATCAAGTAAATGTCGCCGTTCTGTGTGTCCATGAGTAATTGGTTCCTTAATTTTATGGGACAGTGATTTATTGGTTTTTTGGGCTGTTTACCATTTTTACGTTTACTGGAATCTAAAGACTTTCAACAAGGTGACTGTTTGGCCCAAACCTAGCAGAGCAGGTATGCGTACGTTCAAAGTAGGTACTGTATATATTAATACTTTTCAATCCCACACATTTTGTCATTGGAAGTCGGTTGTATTTTTAACCGACGAAAAAAAGGAGGAGGTTCTCAATTCGTTTGTTACGCGATATCTCCGCCATTTGTGAATCGATTTTGATGATTCTTTTTTTGTTTGGTAGGTCACACTTCAGAGGTGGACCCATATACATTTTATCGAAATCAATTCAGCACTTTAAAAAAAAAATCAACATAAACAAAAAATATGTAGGTAAACATAGATGACGTTATGTTTGTCTACAAATGTTCAAATTCCATGTTATCCATTCGGGCATAACATAAATATTTACTTTTACTTCTGGTGTACGACAACAATAAAAAAAAAAACTAACAAGTAAAAAATAAAAAACTTTTTTCAAAAAATACAACCGACTTCTAAAAATTTCAAAATAACTTTAATTTCGGAAGTCGGTGTCAAATAACGAAGAAACAAAAAAAATATATACACCGACTTCCGAAATTAAAGTTATTTTGAAATTTTTAGAAGTCGGTTGTATTTTTTTTAAAAAGTTTTAAGATTTTGTAAAAAGTTTTTTATTTTTCACTTTTTTTTTACAACAATGTAGGTACCTACCCCATAACTAAAACTAAATAGTAAAGTTATGCTCGAATATAGCCCCAAAAATATGGTATTTGAACATAATTGGTGAAATTAGGGTGTATCAGGGTGAACTGTACATATCTGTGTACCCCTTCAGTGCGTATCAGCTTGATGTTATGTTATGAAGTGGTCTAAACAATAAACAGACATGAGATTGCAGCAATTCCGGAAGGTTTGCTATCATTTATTGAAAAGTTCCATTGTGTATCTCCGAAGTTCGTCATCAGATCTTCACCAAAATGGGACCACACGGAAAGCACCAGCTTTCAAATAAACGAAGAATCATCAAAATCGGTTCACGTAGAAAAAAAATCTGAGGTAACAAACTTACATAAAAAAAAACTGGCCAAGTACGTGTCGGATTTCACACATTATGGGTTCCGTATCAAATATTGGTATTTGTAAGTAAAGTATACGTAATAATAAACATTATCACCAAATTTCAAGTTCATAGGTCAATCGGAAGTTTAAAAATTCTTCGTAACAAAATTTTGTGACAGACGATGGACGGACAGACAGACGGACACGAGTGACAACCAAAAATATAGTCGAATTGAGAACCTTCTCCTTTTTTGAAGTAGGTTAAAAATAAATAATGTCTGTCTGGGTTCTGGAACCTTATATATAACAAGATGTCGGTAGCATGAATGAATCAAGAGTGGAATTTCCTGCCGGCGTTTGTGTTTCAGATAGCTACAACCTCGGGGCCTTTAAGACAAGAGTGAATAGTTTACTTCTAGGCAAGCGTGCTCCAACGTCGACCACAGGCGAGATAGTGGTCAAGCGAGATCCTATCATTGCTAAACAAAAAAAGAAAACAGTTTTCCAATATGTTATAAGTATTTTACAGTAACTTTAAGAGGCCCTGTTGAGAAGATCTCTGATGTTAACCTATTGAAATATTGAGTAAAAAGAAACTTCAAAAAGCATTTAGAAATTTAAAAACATAAGTACGTCTCATTATATGTTTTTGGCTTTCCATTACTTGCCCGCCTTTTGACAAGCTTCATGAGAAACAAAACACATTGCATAATTCAACAGTTTATCAAAGTTCACACGCACGATTTGAATAATAATACATATATTATTATAACGCACGTTGTCCACTGGGGTAAGCAGAAATATTTAATCGAGTTGTCATCTTTGAATAGTTGGCTCGCTCGACGCACCGGTAACACATACGTGCTTTACATGAAAGGTAGTGTTATATATTTTCTCTTTTTCCCACGACATTATTAATTCATTATGCTATATCGTACAATATGACTTTCTCGATACTCTACTTAATATTACAATTGCTCGTTTTAGATAGTTTGCAAACGATGCTCTTAGTAAAGTGGTTTGCAGATTGTTGAGGGAGGATAGTTTTGTAAGATATAAGTCATTTGATATAACACAAGATATTTCGTTGATTCACTTTCCATACATACCTATAATTATTGTCAGTTACCTACTTTATAAGTGCAATAAGTGAAAATTAATTGTCCGTACTAATAAACCTTATTTCCAATACTGTTTGTTCCGTTCCCACAGACAAACGGTGAAAACGGTTTTGCGGGACATAGTTCTTAAGTTAAGATTTTTATAAACTTTGTTTGTTTTTTAATAAATATTAAATAGACAATACGAGCCCAAAAAATGGGGGGGGGGCGGCGAACAATGTGGTTTGATTTTTTTGTGGGCTGTAATTAGTATGTCTAATACTTTTTGACGTAGATAACGAGGTAAGCTCTTTAGCAAAGAAATCAGAAACTCAGGAGTTTGACGCCTCGACACTTCCTGAAAACAAAAAGGCAAGGTTTAAGACAATAGCTAAAATTTCTAAAAATTTAAATAGCTTCAGTTTAGTGGCGCGAACTCACAAGATTTTACCCATCCAAAAAAAGGCCAACACGCAAATGAAACATGTACCTACTCAAGCCGCTGCGCGTCGCCAGTCTGGCGCAACATGTCACTAGCATGTCGGTGACGCGAACCCATTAGTTTTGTACCTACCAAAAATCGCTCAACGCGGCTTAAAGAAGTTTTCACTTCAATAAACTTTTTTACAAAAAATACAACCGATAAGTCCAAAAAAGAAAATACTTTGATACACTTAAAATTTAAAAATAACTTTAATTTCGGAAGTCGGTGTTTGTATTTTATTTACTTCCGAAATTAAAGTTATTTTTAAATTTTAAGTGTATTTTCTTTTGTGGAAGTCGGTTGTATTTTTTGTAAAAAAGTTTTTTATTTTTCACTTTTTAGTTATTATACCCCAGAAATAAAACTAAATATTAAAATCACGTCCGAATTGATAACCTCAATAAAATGGAATTTGGACATAAGTACTCGTAATTGGAGGAGACCAAAACGTCATCTACGTATACACATTTTTTTTTGTTGAGTTTTCAAAAATCACTAAAGCATTTTCGATAAAATTTATATGGGACCTCCTCTGAAGAATACTCTTTCGGATAAAAATAATTTTTAAAATCGGTCCACAACTGACAGAGAAATCGGTGGACATACATACAGTCGAACATAGAACCTCCTCCTTTTTGCGAAGACGGTTAAAAATGTGTTGTGATGACTAGGGCAGAAAGATATACGTAAATTAAATAGAAAAAACTTACGGAGCGGAGTACCGCATTGAAAAAAATACCTGCCTAGAACATTTTCAGGGTGCAGCGCTCATTTTGCAGTCGTTCCTGTTTCCCCGGTAAAATAAAAACGCAAAGTTATGGATAGCTGAAGGAGCGAGTCACGCGATCGGCAATTAGCTAAGTAGTTCCTTTCTTTAAGCTCAGTAGAAAATGCTAATCAATTACTACACGAAATTAGGTAGGTTATCTTGTGATCAGCCAAGCCTTTGTCGTAGATAAATCGTAGGACAATTTGTTACTTGTTTAATTGGAGTCTGCTTTTTGCCTGAATTAAACTTATACTTAGGCTTTTCTTGAACTCAATCAGGTGAATGTCTTTTGTGGGACGACGGAATACTTTTCCCGATAAACGCTTTCTCGAGGCGATCTTAGTTTTTATTCTGATTGAGTCGTGTAGGTAAATACACAGAGAGGAGGCCTATGTTACAGAATTACCTCGCCCCTGGGCGTTCAGGGCAGGGAAGGAACAGGGGTGGGTTTTAGTCAGTAAGAGTCTGACATGCCCTCCCGCTACACCCTAGAGCTGTCATTTGATGATTTCCCACCCCACAAAAAAAGGCAACAGTAGAATATTAAAAAGCGGAGAAAAGCGAATCGGACTCCCGCATGAAGGGTTCCGTACCACCGTACAAGATTATAGTAATAATACAACAGGAGTAATACCAAAACATCTTCACCAATCCTTTAACTCTCTTAGCTTACCCCCAAATACATACCATCTACTGCAAAAGGAAGTGATCTTAAACACATGCAGACTCGTGAGGAAGTTTCTGCAATGTGAATCAGAAAACCATAATTAAAACTCAAATACGCTACCATCTTCCATATAATCTTCTGCGCGTGACCGCACTTCATCTATCCCAGATTCCAACTGATAATCACTTGGCTTAGGCCCGTATTATCAGCCCTTCCCGGCTAGCCGAGAACATAAAACATATGTCAAAATAATAATAATAATATTTCACAACTATCACACAACGCTATCTAGTCCCAAGCTAAGCAGAGCTTGTGTTATGGGTACTAGACAACTGATAAACATACTTATATATTTCTAAATACATACATATTATAGATAAATTACACCCAGATACAGAACAAATGATCGTGCTCATACACAAACATTTGTCCTGGGTGGGAATCGAACCCACGACCTCCGGCATAGCAGTCAGGGTCACTAACCACTAGACCAACAGGCCAGTCTAATTGTTGCCATTATTAAGATCGAGTAAAAAATGCCAAAATAAAACACGTTTCTAGTAGGGGAGCTCCTTAAATTTATTTATATTTTTATTATTTATTGTTATAGCATGCAACAGAAAATTCTGTGAAAATTTCAACTGTCTACCTATTACGGATCACGAGATACATCCCGCTGACAGATAGACGGTCGGACGGACGGACGCTTGCTTACCCTTCGGGTACGGAACCCTAAAAAGAGACTGATTACGCTTATGCTAGTCAAACACGACAAAGGCAGAATTCCTTGCTTCAAAGCGTAGATGAGACGATGATGATGATGTGATGTGATGTTGTGTTGCGTTGGTGGCGTGTGGTGGAAGACAAAAAGTGCTCAATTTACAAAGAGATGCAGAGGCTCTCCTCATACCTCTTCGCCTCATCACACGAAAATGTACTATAACACCTGGTTTCTTAAACATCATCATCTTTCTGCCCTTATCCCATGTTACTTGGGGTCGGCGCAACACGTTTTTTTCTTCCATTCTGTCCTGTCAGCTGTCACGCTATCACTAACTCCCTTTTCTTTCATATCATTCCTCACATCATTTTAAACAAAAAGTCTCCAGCACAATATTTCTGCAGTAATAAATTGTTATGGGGGCCTGGTGACCTGACTTACAGGTTTTGAAAAAAAAACTTAGTTTAGGCACCAGTCTTCCACAAATTAAGTATAAAATTGTATCTGTAGATTAATCTAACTATATGCTGTAATTTGTGGTAAGATAATAAAATCTATTCTATTCTATTCTATTCACACAATCCATCCATCCTTTCTTTGGCCTCCTTCTCCCTCTCCATCCATCAACATTTATATTCATAACTCTTTTAGTTACATGTATTTCATCCCTCCTCTTTACATGACCATACAAAGATAAGCGATTCCCTTTCAACTTTTCGGTGACTGGCGCCACTTTTAAACTACCTCTAATGTACTCATTTCTAACTTTATCCATTCTCGTTACTCCACACATCCACACTCCATCTCAACATTCTCATCTCCGCCACATGCAATTTGATTTCTGAAACAATTTATCTAATTTTAAATTGAGACGGGCAGGCAAGATATGGGGGAGGCCTTCGCCCAGCTGTGGGACAACGTGGCCTGAGAAAAAAAAATGTAATAACTTTAGTTCCAGACACTGGCTGTCAGATTTATTTAAAACGGACTTCCCTAAAGACACCCCTCTTTTTTTTTTTTTTTGTAGTGTGGGAATTCATCCAATGAATTTTCCCGCTCTGGGTGGAGCGGCACCCCTGTTCCTTCCCTGCCCTGAGTGCCCAGGGGCGCGGTAACTCTGTTTCGAATTAATCCACAACCCCTGGGCAGGCAACGGCCATGACGGGCCCCGTCATGATTGCTGACAACTCTTAGAGACGCGCGTGGAACACTACGCGCCGTCGACTCTCGGGCATGGTGCTGATCGGACGGCGAGCTACCCACTACTCGAAGTCCCGTGTCTAGAGAGATCGTCTCGCGACGTCCTATGCCCAGGGCGTCTCCTGCGGCGGCTGCTGCTGAGGGCGTGAGGGCGACTCTGTTGTTGAGCCTCCCTCACCCGTTCCGCCTCCTTCGCCGTCCACATATACGAACTTCCCTAAAGGCATTCCATAGACAACACAGTCGAGTAACACATAATTGTACAGATGTCGATCAAGCACGCAAAGCAAAGGAAATAACTTAACGGCATCATCGAGTCATATTCTCCGCTAGGGAGGTCCTCTACGGCTGGGTGCTAAACTATCTAATTAGTGACGTCATGTCACGCGGTTGTCTTGTGGAAGCTTTGTCACTCCTTTGTTAACCTGTGAAGCCCCATGGCAAAATCCGGGTTGTCAAATTAAACCCCGAGGACAACCCGGGTTGACAGCCGATTTTTTTATTTTTTTTATTCTCAGTAATTTTTTTTTTTTTGGTCCGACTCACCGGTGAGTTTCGGGGCTTCAGTACATTTGTATGGGCTTAATGGACTGTGAAGAGTTCGGGAGATAAGTCGTTTGTATGAAGCTTTTATTTTTGTGGAATTAGTAATTCTCCCACTATAAATTCTAGCCTATGTGTTATTCTGATGTATTTAATATATTACTGTAAAGTTTCATGAAAATCTGTTCAGTAGTTTTTGCGTGAAAGAGTAACAAACAAACTTTCACACTTAGATTATCTTACTCGTAGCTTTCACATTTATAATATTAGCAGGATTCCCTACCTACCTAGTGACCCTACCGACCTAGTGCTAAGTGGTAAGAGCCCCGGGTTACGAGTTGTACGTCGTGGGTTCAAAACCTATGCAGACGTTTTACTTTGGTTATTTTTTTCATCACTGCTACTCTCAAAAATTCGAAAACTGGTGGCCAAACGCCTTCGCGGTGGATTGATTATCACTCCCTAAAACAGAGAAGTAGCCTATGTTCCAGCAGTAGGAACGTTAAAAGACTGATATGCTACGCTATGCTAGGTAAGCAATTATACGTTATTAAGTATTAGGTACTTCTTAAATGTGTAGTTCTCGACTAAAACAGTGAACGATAAAATGTGAGTATAGTTTCGTCGAAGTATTCCGTAAAATTTCGAAATGAATGAAATTTCGCATTAATATTGTATATAACAAATGCATTGTTGGAAGCGTCAGGGTAGCCCGCGAAAATCAAATTTTCTTACGTTTTTTGCAATTCGCAGGTCAGTGTCAGGTTGAATCTTGGCCAAAATTTGATTCGCGGCCGTAACAAGTATGTATTTATAGAATTATAATCATTAAAATCATCAATATATCTCTTTCAGTTAGAATTGATGCTAAATGTCATGATTTCATGAAATACTTACATTTGGATTCAATTCTAACTGAAAGAGTTGTATTGAAGATTTTGATGAACCTAATTCTATAAATACATACCGCGAATCAAATTTTGACTTAGATACAACCTGACACTGACCTGCGAATTCCGAAAAACGTAAGATAATTTGAATATCGCGGGCTACCTTGGAGCTT
This sequence comes from Polia nebulosa, assembly GCA_951329385.1. Taxonomy (NCBI): domain Eukaryota; kingdom Metazoa; phylum Arthropoda; class Insecta; order Lepidoptera; family Noctuidae; genus Polia; species Polia nebulosa. Next base: position 8,061,269 of record OX589609.1, read on the forward strand.
TCCCCTTAATGCATACCGATCACACTGTTAAACCTCACGTTGGGTTTTTGTTCTAACGTAAAGACGGCTTCCTGTGTCCCATAGACTCACTGCAGACCGCTGAGCCTGTGGCTGAGCATATTAAACACCAAGAAAAATATCCCAAATAAAAACCAGAGATTTGCGGTTCTAAAACCAACCTTTACAGCGATGACTCATTTGCTTTACCTCAAAACGCGTATTTATCCTCATTTTACTAAACAGCCAGCATAAGATCCAGATAGGCGACCGCAAGCGCAGTTATACGGTAAACCGTCCCAGAATCGGAATGACTCGAAATAAATCGGCTGTCACGAACATTACCGATTAGAATTTCACTCACACATGCACACACTCGGATAGTTCTCATCATACAAGTGACTCACCGTGTGAATGGTAACTTTTCCTCAAAACGCGACGTGGAGTAATTTGCCAGTCCCAGTCGTCTCCGTAACGCCTGTGGGACAAGCCACAAGGGAGTCCCTCCCAGGGAATGAGGATTGATATGACATAGACATATGTTACTTCGCTGTCTAAGTGGCAAATAATTTCATTTTCTGATTAAATTTTGAACTGATACATTCTTTTTCTGTGTTATGTTACTATATGTAATTGTAATTGTAACTTTACATACTAATATTGTATAAATTCTAGGGCGTGTGTTGCTCCACTTTTTCCCAGCTAAAACAGTAGGAAGTGGTGACGGGCCCCGTTTTTGGGGACTGTCTTTTATGTAGAACTTTAACGTTCAAAAAGTCCTAGCTCTCAGCCTGTTTAGAGGAAGTATGTTGGGCTGACGACATCGTCATAGAGTAAACACCTGGACGAGAGAAGCAAAAACCGTGGTAGGTAACTGGTAAAAACGAATGACGTCTATACCTAGCAGGAGCTGTGGTCACCAGAGCGGGAGAAGTCATTGGATGATTACAAATCCCCACAAAAAAAAATGTCCGGGATTAGGATATGTATCTATGTTGCCTTTGCCGTTTGGTTTTAGATCTTCTGGTTCTTCTTAAAGTTCAAGACTAAAATATTAAAGCTAAAAAAAAATTAAAAACCCTTTCATTACATAAGTACCCATATCATGGGAATGCATAAAAAATAACTAGTCCTCCATCTTTGATTTCGAATGACGTCACTTAGCTAACCAAGCCTTGTCATCCAAACTAAACATGTAAGTATACATATTTAAGCTCAATCGGAAACCAGGTCCAGGTCAAATTTAATTTCTAAGTTTTTTTATAACAAAGTTACAATTGAAGCTAATAAAAGTGTGTTAAAATAGATACGAATCAAGCCGCTCCCGCTATCAGCCAGGGACTTGCACCTCCACAGGCCGGGCGGCGCGGGCGCAAGTTGCGATGCAACTCGCACGCGGGCGCTACCACGAAACTAAGTTAACCATCGCTTCCGTACAACGTTGTTACCGAGATTATGGCTTTGTTTACTATTTGCTTATCTTTATCACAAACTTGTAGGTTGTTGCTGATTCAATGGCGGGCGGCCCCGACAAAGGAATGAGGAGACTTATTGTCACATAACCGTGTTTTTTTTTTGGTGGTGTGAAATCTCCCGCTCTGGGTGGAGCGGGAGGGCGTGTCAGACTTTTACTGACTAAAACCCACCCCTGTTCCTTCCCTGCCCAGAGTGCCCAGGGGCGGGGTAGGTAACTACATAACCGTGCTTGGTAGTCATATTTTGTTTTTAGCTTTATGGGCGAATAACCACGGTTGACCTTGAACTTTAAAGCAATTGAAATGCTGTTCTTCCTTTGTAGCATAATATAGGTTATTATAGTGGTATTATATTCCTTTCCCATTGCTCGAAAAAAAAACATAATAATAGACTGAATTAATGATTTCTACTTTCAAAACGATATAGATCGAACACTAGTCCAACAGTTTTAAAAAAATGAGTTTTAAGCTGGGTCCAGTTATGTTCTTTTGCCCTACCGTTCCTCCGTATCATAACAGTGTCGCGATAAGAAACGCTATAGAACGGGCGTCCACACTAGCGTTGCTCGGATCGCGACGCTGTTATGATACGAGGGAGCGGTACGGACAAAAGAACACAATATCTGCACCCAGCTTAAGGTATAGTTACTCTTAAAAACTGCTCTTTCATAACCTGAATCAATCCCTCATTGACCTTCCATCACCAATATTACCTCCACAACATTGAGCTAGATCCACACACGGCTAGTTTCACATTATTAGCGATCTCGGCTTGCGAGTAATTTCAGTGAACTGAAGCGGAGTGCTCACGAGCCACTGAGCTAATGCGCTGACCCCGATACAGGTGGGATTGGACGACACTGTCGATGTGGAATTATACCTACTTATGGCTCAGTTTTACAATCATAAATACTGTGTCTTTTTAACCGACAGCCCCAGAAGGAGGGTAATGGTTTTTGTATGTTTGTTTGTCTTGGCACACCCTGCAGTATAATAATAGGAGTGGTAGTTATTTTTTTATTCATAAAATAGTTTGCACTTTGCGTCTCGCTCTGTTCTAGACTATTCCTAGGATTGACTGCTCTAATATTGCCCTATATTGCCCTAATATTAACAGCTAGAATGTAATAAAAAAAAAATGTTTTTTAAGGTATTCCGTGCAATTTTTCTAATTTTTCTCTTCTTACGAACCTTTCTGAGAGCGAATAGTTTAAAAAAAAGTTCATCCGAATTGGTCCAGCCGTTCTCGAGTTTTGCGCTTAGCAACACTTATTGCCTTTTATTTTTATCTAAATAGATTAGCCATATATACAGGGTGTAACAGAAAGGTGTGGTCATATTTTAAGAACTGCATCTGCCCATCGATATGAACAACTTTCGTCAAAAAAATTTTTTGCCTCCCATACAAATATTGATCAGCTGATGATAACTTTGTATGGAAAATCCAATTTTTTTTTGGGAATTTTCTTTTTTTTTCTTAGAGAAAGTTGTTCATATACATGGGCAGAACCGGTTCTTAAAATATGACCACACCTTTCCGTTACACCCTGTATTTAGATAAGGCTCAGTCTTTGACATCGAAACAAGGACCATTTTCATAAACTTTATCTAAGTTTAAGAACTGTATAGTCCGCTTCAAAAGGCGCTCGAAACTTGGTCATTCAAGCCCCTCCACCCATACAAATTACTAATTAGTACTGTGCTAAGTGAATCTACCACGTTTCCTTCAATTACCTATTCGTCTTTTGCCGTCAGTCTTAGCACCTAAGGATATTACAAATAAAATGTTTTAGGACAACCCTTAGAAGGCAAGTCGACACTATTTTATTTTTTTAATAAATAAGATTCAAAAAATAAGTGTTAGAATTACTGCACTGAATTGCGGCACTGTGTATTTACTTGGTAGGTACGCAATTTTAATAATAATTATATATATACTTTTTGAATCTATGCATACAGTAGGTACTCGAGCAGAGGAGATAAATGTAAGAGTAAGTAAAAGTCAGTACAATACTGACTTTTTCCAAAATTTTGTTTAAACCATGTTCGGTTATAAATCCACAAGTGTTAGGAACAAACCTTCCTCACCTTATATGCTGAGTTGTGAACGAAACCATAGCGCGATTCAGAAACGGCCCTTCAGTTAACAACGCCATCTATCGAGCTAGGTGGTAAACTTTTGGTAAATACAAAACAAAATACGAATTACGAAATTGAATTAATTGTACTGTCGGACTCGGCGTGTTGACTTCGTATAAAATATTGTACGTGTATATTGAAGTCATTTTTTATCTGTCAGCGAGGGAAAGCCACAGAGTTACTTTACAAAACGATGCAATTCGTCTAGAAGTGTAATCAGGTGTGGTAGTTTTTTAAATCCCGGGATTCTATCTCGCTGCTTATCCTCTAGAAATGGTACGAACTAATTAGGTAGGTTTGTAACATTAGGAGCAATAGGAACCTAGGAACGTAATTAAGTGAAAAGTCTTGAAACTATGATGTTGTCACGCACAACCCTCACTACTGGGGAAACTATTAGGGGGAGGAGAGTTCCTAGCTCATGCAGTGGAATAAATATATTAGCCAATCAGTAAGGTTATTGTTAGGCTGGATTGGCTTTTAATTTAGCCATCATTCATAATGCACCCGGCGTAGGTATACATGGTGTAACGGAAAGGTGTGGTCATATTTTAAGAACTGCATCTGCCCATCGTTATGCACAACTTTATTCAAGAAAACCTGGAGAAATTCTCAAAAAAAAATTTACCCCCATACAAATATTGATCTGCTGATGATAACTTTTTATGGAAAATTGAATTTTTCTTTTGGAAATTTTCTATCTTTTCTTAGAGAAAGTTGTTCATTTCCATGGGCAGAACGGTTCTTAAAATATGACTACACCTTTCCGTTACATCCTGTATAATATTTCAACACTAACCTTCTTCTTTTTTGGGTGTGAAATCATCAAATAACTTCTTCCGCTGTAGGTGGAGCGGGAGGGCGTGTCAAACTCTTACTGTCTAAAACCCAACTATTTACGTTCAGTTTCCTGTGCCAGGGGCCGCGGTGACTTTCAAACACACCCGTGACCCTGGAATACGAGTACTTAGGTACTTACCCAGTTACGAGATTGGATACCATTCATAACATATCGCGCAGCCCATGCAGGCGCTTTACTTTGTGTAAATTATTGCATCACCACTGTCCTAGAACCAAAAATTCGAAGACTGTGGTATACACCAATCCGCATTGAGCCCGCGTGGTGGATTACGGTCCACACCCTCTCACAGAGAGGAGGTCTGTGCTCCAGCAGTGGGGACATTAAAAGGCTTATAATGATGATGATGATGAAGATGACTCCACCGTGCCACGGAAACCACGTGAAGCCGTTGGTTTCGGGTGTCATTTGTTAGATCTTTAGAAGCCAGAAAATTTGACAGCAGTCTTTCTAAGTAGTATTGTGCTACCTAGTAACTCCTTCTTCTGCGAAGCAGTAATGCTCGCGAAGAAGGAGGCGGTACGGGTGAGGGAGGTTCAACAACAGAGTCGCCTTCACGCCCTCAGCAGCAGCCGCCGCAGGAGACGCCTGAGGCGTCGAACGTCGCGAGACGATCTCCGGCCACCGTAGACGCGGGCCTGCGAACGGCGAGTAGTGGGTACCACTGACGGGGCCCATCGTGGCCGGTGCCTTCATGCCTAAGGGTAGCGGATAAATTCTGAAAATGAGTTACCGCACCCCTGGGCACTCAGGCAGGGAAGGAACAGGGGTGGGTTTTAGTCAGAAAGAGTCTGACACGCCCTACCGCTTCACCCAGAGCGGTAGAAGTTATTGTATGATTTCCCACACCCCAAAAAAAAAGACAATGTATGACGGGGCCCGTCATGGCCGATGCCTGCCCAGGTGTTGTGGATAAATTGAAAACAGAGTTACCGCGCCCTGGGCATTCAGGGCAGGGAAGGAACTGGGGTGGGTTTTAGTCAGTAAGAGTCTGACACGCCCTCCCGCTCAACCTAGAGCGGGCGAAATTGTTTGATGATTTCACACCCAAAAAAAAGAAGGTTAGTGTTGAAATATTATATACCGACCCCGGGTGCATTATGATGGCCAAAGCCAATCCAGCAACCACCTCCACCCAGAGCGGGAGATGTCATTGGATGATTTCCCACCCCAAAAAAAATCCGAGTACTGAGTTATGGAAGTCCAATAGGCAGTCGCTTCATGTAATTTGCTCCAAGTACTGGGATTTAGCTGCATTTGGTAAGATTGGAAGGCGAACCTGACTTAGTTGGGGAGAAGAAGACGAAGAAGCAGGATGTCAGGATGTGACACTCGCGGGGCTTGAGATGTTAAGAGGAAACAGGGCCTGCGAGGAATATACAAAATAGGTATTTGAAGAAACTATTGCCGTCGTGCTGCCTCAAGCCTGCCCTCGTAGAGAGCGATAAGGACAGCTGCAGCTCAGACTGATTTTGTCACAAAATTTTTGACGAGATCGACGTTTCGTATTCCTCTTTTTTCTCCTCGAAAACTGAGCCGATTCAATTATTTTTGACACCAATTTTTTAAGAATGGGTATGTCTAGGTCCCTATTAAATGTTTCATGTTAAAACTTTTCGAATTTGCCTGGTAGTCCTCTAATAACGGTGGTAAAAATAGGGCTATTTTTTGTCATTTTTGGAGGGTCATATTTTCTTTATTTATTAGTTGCTGAAAAAAAGGAAATGACATGTCTACATCAGACCTTGACTTTATAAAAAAAATGATTGCTTTAAAGGCATTATTCAGTAAGAAAAAAGGGGAATACATTTGTATGGAGAATCGCAGCCCCTGTTCCCTCTTAACTATTTTATTTAAGATTTGTTTAAGCTGCATGTATATTTAAAAAAAAATCTTGCTTATTCATTGGCGAAAGTCTATCTAATTGTTTCTGGATAGCAGTTTTCTTAATCATTTGATATAATAAATATACCTATAAATATACCAGTGATCCGCCCCAGCTTTGCTCGGGTTCAAATTATACACCTAAAGCTTCCTCATTAATCACTCTGTATATTGGTGAAAATCGCATGAAAATCCGTTGAGTAGTTTTTGAGTTTATCGCGTACCTACCTGAGACGCAGACCGGACTCGGTTTTATAATTTATGTAGTGATATAATGTTTCCATATTCATACACAAGGCAAAAGCCTCCTCTAGCAGTTTGTATGACTTTGACTATCAAGAACCTTTGGATTTCTTAACGATAAAGATCACCTCACTGCCTTAAAAACATCTTGTTACTTTACGGAGATATTTATTAGTACCTACTTAATTAGATAAGAATCAGGTCTTCAACACATTAAATCATCTAAAAGGGTGTCACATCTATTTTTATCAGCCCCGTTAGAATAAATCAAATGATCTGATGTTCCACCTCTGTTCTCCTCGCCATTCATCACCCGATGACAGCTACAAAGGGGTGATGTGTTAGTTTTTATGATCATTCATCATCACAAACCGCCCCGGGATAAGAAATTGGTGTTTCCGGGCGTTTTTGCTAAGAATTTGTGAAATTTGTGAAATTCCTGAGGCGTGTAGGCAATTAGTAGCTTTCATTCGAGTCGTGAAACTGGTTGGCACATTGTTGAAAAAGAATAATAAGTAAAACTTAAATTACTACCCGACTGTCGCAGAAGGCGGGTAATGTTTTTCAAGAGTTTATTTGTATCATGTATGTCTATTTCTTTTATCTTTAGGAGGCTCTGTAGTCACAGCGGCTGGTTGGATTTTAACAAAAAAACTTTTTTACATAAAATACAACCGACTTATTTAAAGCACGTTAAGCCGTTGGTCCCGCCTGTCAATCGTAGATCTTTGACAGTCGTTACGGGTCGTCAGACTGCCCGGGGGTGGAGGTCTGCCCGGGGGTGGAGGATAAATTCGAAAGAGTTACCTCGCCCCCGGGCACTCGAGGCAGGGAGGAACAGGGGTGGGTTTTAGTCAGTAAGAGTCTGACACACCCTTCCGCTCCACCCTAGAGCGGAAGAAGTCATAGGATAATTTCCCACCCCCCAAAAAAAAAGAAAAAAAGAAAACGGGTCGTCAGAAGCCCGAAAGTCTGACAACCAGTCTTACCACGGGGTATCGTATTACCCAGTAACTGGGTTGAGGAGGTCAGATAGGCAGTCGCTCCACATAAAATACTGGTATTCAGCTGCATCCGGTTAGACTGGAAGCCGACCACAAGATAGTTGGAAAAAGGTTAGGCAGATGATATGACCACCGACTTATTTACTTATAAAAGAAACAACACAATAAATGGCTAAATAACTTTAATTTCGGAAGTCGGTGTTCGTATTTATTTTTTATTATTTTGCAATTTTTTGTGTTGTTTCTTTTATAAGTAAATAAGTCGGTTGTATTTTATTTTTTTACTTTTTAGTTTTTGTACCCCAAAAGTAAAACAAAAATATTAAAGTTATGCCCGAATTGATAACCACAATAACATGGAACATGGAATTTTAACATAATTGGAGGAAGCCAAAACGTCATCTGTGTATACATATTTTTTGTTTATGGTGTTTTTTTCAAAAAGCGCTGAATCAATTTCAATAAAATTTATATGGCACCTCTGAAGAATGATCTACCAAACAAAAAAAGAATCATCAAAATCTATTCACAAATGGCGGACTAATCGTGTAAAATACATACAAAAAAAAACCACACCGATGAATTGAGAGTCCTTTTTGAAGTCGGTTAAAAATGAGGTAACATTAGATTCGTCTTGAGATTAGCCAAGTACGCAGGAGATATTATAGGGCACAAGCGTGTGCGCAGACACAGATACACTCTCTGTTCTTTTACTCTCATAGTCCTCAGGGACGGCAATCCGACACGACCGGGAAAAGATCAGGCGCAGGACCATCGGTTTTATGTGCTTTCCGAGGCATGAGGGTGTCACACCAGCAGCTTCCAAACTCCGGGATGTTACAGAGTAATTTCTTATGGAAAAGCCCAATAGCACTTTTTGCCCGACAAACAAACAATGAAAAAACTGGCCAAGTGTGTATCGGATTTCGCACCAAATATTGTGACAGACGACGGACGGACAGACGCGTGAGTGACAACAATAGGGCTCCGTTTGGACCATTCTGGTATCCGTACCCGAATGGTCCAAACGGAGCCCTATTGTTGTCACCCTAAAAATTAAAGAAAAGGTGATATGTCTGGCAAGGAGGTGAATAGTGAGATGTTGCAGCTTCTGCCCGTAGAAATGAACAACCTATATACAGTTGTTCATTTGCATGGGCAGAAAGAAGCAGTGTCTAAAGTATGACCACGCATTTCCGTGACATCCTGTACAGGCTTACAGAGAAGTATTAAGCAATCGGATAGGTATGTTGCAATAAATTGAGTTATAAGGCTGGCTTCACAGCTGTCCGGGAGACCCGTGCGGGCTGTCCGTACCGGCTCCCGGAACGTAATATATGATAACGGGTAATATAATAAGAACGGAGACATACGTGAGGCGCTAGAACATTGTTTCACAGCGACGCGGAGTACCCTCCCTATGGATCAATCCGCGTTGCTGTGAAACGATGTTCTAGCGCCTCACGTATGTCTCCGTTCCGGGGCGTACGGGTCTCCCTGACAGCTGTGAAGCCAGCCTATTTTAAGGCGCAGTTATTTGACTTTTAATGGTTTTAATTGAACATCACGTCTAAACGACTAGTCTTATTTCTTTGAAAAAAAAAAATGTTACTCTAGACTATTTCCGTCGCAAATTGATCTGAGAATATTTAAAATTATATTTTTTTATCATAGTGTAAGTAATTAATTTGTAAAGTTATGTCTAACGTGCGTAAACTAAAAAGCGTATTTTTATGAAACCTTCACCATTTTAAAGATCATTTCATTATTTATAATTTAGTCTAAGCGTTTTAGTTTAATATATGTTGTTTTATGTGTAATAAATTAATAATGCGTCTAATTTCGGACAGTGCTCCTCGATGGGCGAGTCCTATTACTGGGTGGAAGTTCGACGCGTTACGTGAGCTCAGCACAGAACACGCAAGCTAACCACTCAAGGTCATTGGCAGTTAATAGCACCTAAGAAAGAAACAATTACTAAGAAACCTCCACAAAACTGGTGGTTATTTATAGAAAAAAAAAACAGAAACTATTAGTTAATTATTTCAACAGGTGTTGAACTTAAACAATTATTAAATTAATTCTTTGATTGGAATTTTAATTAAATTAAATCAATCGTGTTATTGAATAAACCGCAGCTAATCTAAAACTCTACAGTAGGTAGGCATTTCGTAATATTTCGTATGATAAGTATAACTTATGAGCTGATGTTGACACATCTGATCTATCCAACGATTAACTAATTGGCAAAAATAGCATAAAATCAATATTCATTAAATTGCTAAGTCAAAAAGTCGATACCTACTATAATTGAAGTTTCGCCCTGCGCCTGATCTCTCACCGGTCGTGTCGGATTGCCGTCCCATCGGACTATGACAGTAAAGGACCAGAGATGACACCTGTGTTTGAGCACACACTTGTCTCCTACGTACAAGTAGCGGCACGTAAGTCTAGCGCTGAACGATAATTGCTGCGCATGGGTGGGTGGCGCGGGTGGCGCGCGGGGGCGCGCGGGGAACAGAATGCGACTGGAGAGCCAATCGGCGCTACGCACGCTCGCCTTTCACCCCGCTAGCTCCCTCAGGTACCTTAATTTTTACTTCGGCGCAATAACGGTCAGCGCTAAAGTTTCGTGCCGCTACTTGTACCTACTTCATCACCTAAAACGTGGTCACTCTCGGACTGCATAGAAAAGAAAGAGATGCGCTACGACAAATGCTCGCAATTTCTTGCAAAATATGATGTATTTTATCGATTTACATAGGATTTACTAATAAATTTATAAAAAATAATCCATCACTGGATGCAGTTTAGCGTTTGAAATTTTATGGTATATTTATTATTGTGATTATAATTGTTTGAAGGGATAGACTGCTTTTATAGATAATTAAGAGGTACGATAAAAGATTTTTTTGATACATTAAAGTATGTTAAATTATGTTTTGAGTTCCATCACTGTATGCAAATAATTCAATTTCAAATTAAAATAATTTATTGTGGATCATAGGTTCATAAGATGGGGTGTTAGTTAAAGGTAAGTCTGCTATGTCCCGCCATTGAGGCATACAAAATTAATTTATGAAAGTTAAAATACAATAAATCCAATTGTCATGCGATACAGATTAAAACTGTCTAATATTTTTAAATTACAAATTAGTCATGATAAAAAATAATTTATAAAACATTTGCACAGTGCTTACTTCACAGTATAGGTTAAATATTTAGTTTTTAAGTTCCTGACTGAGTACCCAATTAGTTTGTTGTAATAAACCGGCTGATTCAATGTCTTGTCATTTAGAAATTCTCGTATCTTAATAACATTTACTTATTAATAATTCATGTAGTATTTTTTTAAGGTATTTATATTGCTCATGGTTCTGAAAAAAGGTAGAAGATTATTAAAGATACGTGGGCCCATACAAAAAAAGCTCTGATGCAAAAGCTTTGCATTACTGGCTACTGTTCGCAGCTTGTCTTTTTGTCTTGCCCTAGTGCAAAATTTAAATAAATTTGGATTTGATTTTATGAACATTACAGTTTCATACACTAGGAATACTTAATATTTTCAACCTTATAAAATGTGGTCTGCATGAATCCGCTTGGTGTATATTGCACATCGATCTAATACAGCGTTTTTGAGCTCTAAAAGCACGCTCCTTCACTACAGAGTAGAGATAGGACTTGAAAATATCATGTTTTTTTTATTTCTCAAAATTATTTACATTTTAAGAGATACACTGCTTTAAAAAACGTGGCTCGTGGCTAAAGTAATAACAGCCGCATGGGTCGATCTATCAGGTTAAGCTACGCTTGCCGGGGTTGGTCCGTGGATGGGTGACCATCTTTACATATCGAGACTCCTCCGTGCCTCGGAAAGCACGTTAAGCCGTTGGTCCCGGCTGTCAATCGCGGATCTTTGACAGTCGTTACGGGTCGTCAGAAGCACGAAAGTCTGACATCCAGTCTTACCAAGGGGTATCGTATTACCCAGTAACTGGGTTGTGGAGGTCAGATAGGCTCCATGCAAAATACTGGTATTCAGCTGCATCCGGTTAGACTGGAAGCCGACCCCAAGATAGTTGGGAAAAGGCTAGGCAGATGATGACACTGCTTTAAAATACCACCTTTTGACCGTTTTGGGAATCTCCGCCTTAATCTCCGTTAAGTCCAATATGATCGCAATTTGGTCGGGAGGATTATTACTACTGATTTTTTCTTAATTTACCCATTTGCTTAAATTATCTTAGGCAGCACTTGTTATAATGTAGATAATTGAATATTCATGTTTCTTGTAATATTGAACAAGACAACCCTCAGAACGTTTTAAAATCCATAAAAATCACACAAAAATACTGAAATCTTTATCGGAAATGGCACATTACACCCCTGTGATTAACGTCCAATGTTAGCTGGCCTCCCTAAGCTGCACCACTTTTGATCAAATATAGCAGAGACTGGGGTCTGACATTATTGGTTGGCTATAAGTAGCGATGTTAAAACACAAGGGTGGATAAATCGTCGCGCGGTGTGGAATGACAGATGTCTTTACAAGCTAGACGACTTGTCAGTGGGGATTGACGGGCTTAGGTTCCCAAACTTTGAGCTCTGATTTAAGTTGCAAAAGTAATTGCGAGATTTTTCAAATCTAAGTAGAGTTAGGTATCGCAATTCATTGTAGTCCACTAATGTGTTATGTCACAGAGTCTAAAACTGCCTCTTTGATTTAGTATAATATAGTCGCAAGCTTCTTAAGTTCAAATTAAAATTCAAATGTTTATTGCTCAACACAGTACATAATCATACATTTCCAGATGTCAAGGGAATGCGCAGTTCACTGTGTGTTTAGGGTTCGACTAAGTGTCGGGCCTCATCCGAAGTCTTAAGTCACCCAAAGAGCAATGGAGAGTTTTTTTATTTTAGATGGGTTTGCTCTTGACTCTGGTCTAGGTCAGAGGTGACAGAGACAGAGTCGACGATGGAGCGAGCTTACCCAGAAGAAGCCTGTTCACTCTAACTTGGAAGAGATTAGGGTTGTATGCATTCGGAAATACAGACGCAGGTAGAGAGTTCCACTCCTTTGCTGTGCGCATTATGAAAGACCTTGGCAAATGCTTATTGTGAATTCGTGGAATAGCAACAAGGTAGGGATGGAAACTTGCAGTGCGCCTAAATGTCCGTTGGTAGAAGGGGGCCGGTGGGATGAGGTCGTGGATTTCTTGGGCATACTCTCCGAAGTACATTCTGTAGAACACCGACAAGCAGGCAACCTTGCGGCGATGAGCCAAGCTGTGAAGGTTGGCATCCACCAGTTTTACGATGCCAATGAGCCTCTTAGCTCTCCGTTCCACTGAGTCAACCTCAGCAAGTTGGTATTTAGCTGAACCATCCCAGAGGTGGCTGCAATACTCCATGCAGGATCGAACTTGTGCTTTGTAAAGGGTTAAAAGCTGTCCAGGCGTGAAGTATCGCTTCACTCTGTTTAGTATGCCAAGTTTTTTTGCCGCAGTTTTAGCTTTGTACTCAATGGTGGCGCCGAAGTTGAGACTAGATGTCAACTCCATGCCTAGGAGCTCGAGCCGATCTATAAGAGGAATAGATGTACCCCGAAAAGTAGGAGTTTAGTAGTAACGACTCCTTTTTGCAGTAAAAAGACACGCCTGTGTTTTGAAAGCGTTAAAAGAGACCAGATTGTCATCACCCCATTGGGAGACAAGGCTTAAATTTGTTCACTCTACCAAAAGTTCTTGCATGAGTGGCAACCGTGTAAGGGAAGACGCACCGTTGGCAGGCCTTCCACAAGGTGGATGGATGACCTGGTACGGGTCGTGGAATCCGATGGAAGCGAAACATCGTGAGGAAACCGGCAAATTATCCTAGAACCCAAAATTCGAAGACATGTGACATCCACCAACCCGCACTGGACCCGCGTGGTGGATTACGGCCCACACCTCACAGAGAGGAGGCCTGAGCCCCAGCAGTTGGAAGATTTTAAGGTTGATTATTCTATTATTCTATGTTATGTTAATTAAACATTCAACACAGAAGTGATTATTATTTACCACATTAGAATGTTGGCGAAGGCATTCGATTAGCGCAGATGTTCAATTAACATGCTCATAAAAATATTTTATTGTGATACCTAGGTCCATTATTTATTTTTAATCTCCCGTTATAACAATCAACGGATTAGATACATCTTAGTTTATTGATTGACTTAATTTATTAATGATGAATCTGATTGAGAGAATTTGATTAGGATTATCGTAAACTAGAAATGTCATTAGGCTTATAGGAAATATAAATAAATTATTTAGAGATTTAGCTTCTGCCAGGCCAGCGGCTGCGTCCGCATCATCTTCATCATCATCATTTCAGCCGAAAGACGTCCACTGCTGGACATAGGCCTCCCCCAAGTGTCGCCACAACGACCAGTTTTGTGCATCTCGCATCCATCGGCTACCCGCGACTCTCACCAGGTCATCGGTCCACCTTGTGGGAGTCCAATGCTGCGTCTTCGGGTACTCGCTCACCGCTCCACAACTTTTCGGCCCCATCGACCATTTGTTCTGCGAGCAATGTGCTCTGCCCACTGCCACTTCAGTTTGGCGATTCGTCGGGCTATGTCGCCAACCTTGTTAACTTGGAAATTATCCCAATGGATTGTACTCCCGAGATAAAAAGTATAAAATGTCTTTCTCCATGGTCCAATCTATATCTGTACCAAAATTCATCAATATTGGTTAACCGGTTTAGGCAAACAAACAGACAAACAGACTTTCGTATTTTTTAGTTTACATTATTTATAGATGAACTGCCTTAAGATCTAAATCATTGTATTTAATAGTATTAATACTAATTAATTAGGCGAAAAAATAGACTCATTAAAACAGGCAAATAAATGTCAAACATCAATTAAAAATAAGAAGTTTTCTAGTAAATAATGTCTACCTATTTACATAAAAAAATACTAAGCCCGTGAGTTATATTATTAATTATTATTTTTTTGTACGTTTCCATCACAATGATTACTGTCACAGGTTATTAAATAACTAGTAAATAATAATTAAAACGTAAATTATTACATCCTTATGATAAATTAATGAGGTTTTGTCTATACTAGGCATGGGGTATTTATGACCAAATTCTTTAGTTTTTATTTATTGCGAGCCTATAAAGCCTTTATTGCGCGTACAGCTAGAGAGTGGAATACCCTACCGGAGTCTGTGTTTCCTGTTAGCTACAACCTGGGAGTCTTTAAGTCAAGAGTGAAAAGGTTACTTCTAGGCAAGCGTGCTCCATCTTCGACCACATCATCGCTTACCATCAGGTGAGATAGTGGTCAAACGCGTGCCTATCAAAAATAAAAAAAAAACCATGATCTTGCAATAGCTGCTCTTCTTAATTTTGATGGATCCTGTTCTTTTAGGTATTAATGTATGTGACTGCTCTGATGCAATTTCAAAATGGCATTGTATATAAAATTATGTAAGTTATTGCATTGTTCATATTCGCATCAAAGTTTAACTAACAAATTAATGGCATTTAAATGCCAAATTGCTATAGAACAGTTTCGAGATAGCTCTAAAGGTCTAAATAATATTAATCAAGCTAGAGTAGTAGTGGCCCAGTGGTAATGACCCCGACTCACGAGCAGTACGTCGTGCGTTCGAACCTGGGCAGGTGCTATACTTTGTGTAAATAATTTCATCATCACTGCTCTCAAAACGGTGAAGGAAAACATCGTGAGGAAATTGGCATGACCTAGAACCAAAAATTCAAAGACATGTGGCATCCATCAACTCGCATTAGGTTTGGGTGGTGCATTACGACCCACCCTCACTCACAGCAAGCAGGCCCGTGTCCGAGTAGTGTGAAAGTAATAGGCTGATTATGCCATGCTTTTGCTAACTAGAAATATGCACTAATCTGTAGTGGCCGTGGTACTTACTTTAGCTTCATCAATCTTCAAATCTTCATACTCCGAACCGGAGTAACATGGTATAATACAAGAAGAGAGTCTGTTTCCAATCTAACCTAAAGCAATTGGAAATCAGTTTATGTGAACAAAAATAAAGTAATGTTGGGAACCACATCTGCATAACCGATAACATATCGTACGCGCGAAAGATAAGTGTATCCTCATCCTATTTTTTACGGCGAAATCAAAACTAGTGGGGTGGCACCAAAAGAACCACCTAAGGTGACACAAAAAGTGGCGTGTCAAATGTCAGTACCACGTGCCGTGTGGAATAACGCGAAACGTGTATTTCATTTACGTGATGATTTTGTTATGATGTAGATACTTTAGTTTTTTAATGTTTTTACGGGGGATATTTTTAGGGTGATCAAGTTTGGGGTTGGTATGTTTTGGTTTAGTCACGGATATTCTTCTCTCTGGGCTGCTTAAATAAACGATCTAAGACTTTTTTTTCCAAAAATCAGAACCGACTTCAAAAAAAAAAAAAAAAATAGTGTACTATTATTTTTTTTGAAGTCGGTAAAAAAATAAATACTGTTTTTGGTTTTGTTTCTTTGTTTTTTTTTAACACCGACTTCCGAAATAAAAGTTATTTGGTATTTATTTTTTTAAGTCAGTTAAAAACTTATCATACCTAACGACAAATGTACAGTTTTCCACTGAATTTTAATGATGATTGTCTGAGAAATTCAATAGCAAAATCACTGTTTCTTAAACTATCTCTAGATAACGTTTCATCGTGGATTATTTAATACACGTCAAGCCCCTCATTAGCAGACACAATTAAAAACCTATTGTTGCGTTACCTTATGGTATCGCGAGATGCCCAACGCGTTAAATTTTAGCAGCATCACTGTTCTAAAAATAATAATCCAATTCTTGACTAATATCATGGTTAAATATTTACATAGTTTATACATAATGCAGTTAACATACTCGTAGCTTAGATTCA
The DNA here is from genome assembly GCA_951329385.1 of Polia nebulosa. Taxonomy (NCBI): domain Eukaryota; kingdom Metazoa; phylum Arthropoda; class Insecta; order Lepidoptera; family Noctuidae; genus Polia; species Polia nebulosa. Next base: position 8,077,800 of record OX589609.1, read on the forward strand.
TTCAAATAGTATTAAAATACCTACATTTTTCAATAATAACTAGCTGACCCAACAGACGTTGACCTGTTTTTTTTTTTGTGGGGTGGGAAATCATCCAATGACATCTTCCGCTCTAGGATGGAGCGGGAGGGCGTGTCAGATTCTTACTGACTTCAACCCACCCCTGTTCCTCCACTGCCCTGAGTGCCTAGGGGCGCGGTAACTCTGTTTCGAATTTATCCACAACCCCTGGGCAGGCATTAGCTCTGAACGCGCGAAGTTTTCTGAAATTTTCTAATTTTCCGCGCAATTTATTTTTTTCTTTCATAAGAACCTTCTCCTGACATTATCAAGCACAATAAAAGAAGATTTAACGAAATCGGTCCAACCGTTCACGCGTGATGCCGTGACCAAGGAAATAGGGATTCATTTTTATTTAGAAGATGATAATGTTTCATTTGCTTTATTTTTACTTTAAAAATACGTCGTTCGTTCTGTCTAGCCTTTTTCCAACTATCTTGGGGTCGGCTTCCAGTCTAACCGGATGCAGCTGAATACCAGTATTTTACATGGAGCGACTGCCTATCTGACCTCCACAACCCAGTAACTGGGTAATACGATACCCTTGGTAAGACTGGTTGGAATACTTAACTAACTATAATTAAAACAAAAACTCATAACTAAATAAAACTTCTAAATAAAATTCTTGTCCACTTTGCGTTAGTTGCTACTCGCAATCTTTTTCTCTCATTTTGTTGTAGAGACAAGGTTCTGTAATCTGGAATTGATGTGGCTTCAGCAATTTCATTGAGAAGTCTTTCAAGTCGTCCTGCTAACCCAGTTTCTCTGTAAAGCTTTTATGTTTTGTAATAGGTTATTTTAATAAAAAAATCTAATTAAGTATATTGAACTCGTTTTTTGTGTGACAAAAGAAAAAAAACGTATCCAATATTTTTTGGTTATTTAACTGACGAACTATTTAGATTTTTTTTAGTAAAATACCTTATGGTGGATACCTACTTACATACCAAAACCTATTAAACTTATGGGCAGTGTGCATTGGGCCTTTATACATAGTATGAAAGCTGCCGGCTGAAAATTGGTTACCTACGGTTTTTTTTTTTTTTTTTTTTTTTGGGGGTGGGAAATCATCTTATGACTCTTTCCGCTCTGGGGTGGAGCGGAAGGGCGTGTCAGACTCTTACTGACTAAAACCCACCCCTGTTCCTCCCTGCCCTACGCGCCCGGGGGCGAGGTAACTCTTTCGAATTTATCCTCCACCCCCGGGCAGTTTAACCAATTTATTCAATACCAAATAACTTTAATTCCGAAAGCCGTTGTTTTTGGTTTTGTTTCCTTGTTTTTTTTTTTTTAACACCGACTTCCGAAATAAAAGTTATTTGGTATTTATTTTTTTAAGTCAGTTAAAAACTTATCATACGTAACGACAAATGTACAGTTTTCCACTGAATTTTAATGATGATTGTCTGAGAAATTCAATAGCAAAATCACTGTTTCTTAAACTATCTCTAGATAACGTTTCACCGTGGATTATTTAATACACGTCAAGCCTCAAATTGGTTACCTACGGTAACCAATTTTCTTTGAAATACGAGTGATGAAATTATGATGATTGAAGTGATGATTCTTTATTTCTTTGGTAAGTCATACTTCAGAGGTAGTCCCATAATTTTTTTTATTGAAAATGATGATTAAAAAAAACAACGGGTTTTACTCCGGGAGTGCAGGCAGAAGTGAAAATTTGAACATTAACGTTGTGCATTTTTGAATAGTTTGGAATAGTCTTACGAATTTTCGATCAGGTGTCGTGTCCTGACGCGAGTTTAACATTTTATACCTATCCCAAGAAAAGTGCTCAACGACGCTAAAGAAGTTTTCAATTCAATAAAAAAAATTGAAAAAAATCAACTAATAATATAAATATACAGACGTCGTTTTGTTTTCTTAGATAATGATTAAATTTCATGTTATTGGAGTGTTGGGGTTATCAATTCGAGCAAAACTTTACTAATTAGTTTTAGCTATGGGCTTTTTGGTTGTATTTTCTTGTAAAAAGTTTTCATGACTTATGTTTGCATAAGTAAACATTTAGTTTACTCTTCAGCTATATAATTCTGACTTTTCTTCTAAACAAGCGTGCTCCATCTTCGACCACATCATCGCTTACCATCAGGTGAGATAGTGATCAAGTGTGAGCTTAGCAATGATAAAAAAAACTACTTTCCATTCATTTCATTCAGCTTAGAGACATCAAGACAACTAGTCCTTTTTTAAAATTAACCTAACGATATATCACTACACTCAAGTGCAATAAAATTGACCGCTTCCGAAGTCTATTGTCCACTTCAACCGGGGGAATAACCGGGTAATAACCGGCTCGTGGGTAAAGTGCCATAACTCACGGTTATTATCCGAACTGTCCAGTAATAATTAATTTGAATGCCGTCATTAATTAAAGTACGCGCCAGACAATTGTACGTACCTGAAATATTGTTTTCAATCGGTACAGTGAGAGCGAAACGTTTTTGATGATGCGATATTAGTTTTGTTGATATCTGCAAGGTTGAAAGGAAATAACAATACTTTTTTTTTTTTGGGGAAGGGAAATCATCCAATGACTTCTCCCGCTCTGGGTGGAGCGGAGGGCGTGTCAGACTCTTACTGACTAAAACCCACCCCTGTTCCTTCCCTGCCTGAGTACCCAGGGGTGCGGCAACTCATTTTTAGAATTTATCCGCTACCCCTAGGCATCCAGGCACTGACCACGATGGGCCACGTCAGTGGTAGCTGACAACATCTCTTTGAGGCGCGCGTGGAACACTACGCGCCGTCCGTCGACTTACGGGCCTGGTGCTGATAGGACGGCGAGCTACCCACTGCTCGCCGTCCGCAGGCCCGGGTCTACGGTGGCCGGAAATCATCTCGCGACGTCCTACGCCCAGTACGCCCAGTACCTCTCCTGCGGTGGTAGCGGCCGGGGCCGTCAGGGCCACTCCGTTGAGCTTCCCTGACGCGTCCCGCCTCCACCTTCACGAGCATTACTGCTTCGCAGAAGGTGGAGACTGCCTCCCATTCCCTCCCGCTGAACCAGGGCCAACCAACCAACCATGGCCTGAACCAGGGCCGGGTGCGGGAGGTCGCCGCCACCTATCGCATCCACGAGGACACGGCGGTGCTCCGCCCAAGCTGGGCAGACCTCCACCGTATGCTCCGGGCGTTTCCTCCCGGCCGATCTGATGCAGGAACCTCCCGAAACAAAATAAAAATACTTACGTTTGTTAAAAGCACCTGGATACATAAAAAATCTTTGGGTAAATTTGCGTCTCATCAGCGTAAAACCAAAGTGCTTTTGAAACTAAAAAAATACGATTTTAGAAAGTATCGCAATAAAAACAGTACCTACCTTTAAAAGAAGTCTGAGCTTTTTCTAAATAAATACTTACCTAAATAAAGAAACAAACACACTGGGTAGAATGGGATCTTGTCTCACATTTTATAATGTAAAACTTTTACACTTTTAACTTTTGTTTCTTTACATTAGTAACGTATTTTAATTATAATATTACCTGAGTAGGTACATAAACATCGATATTTAATTATGTATATATTTTGTTAACCCTCGTCCGTGCGTCACTGCGGAGTGCCAACTGAAAACCAGCGCTGGGTGTCCAACGCCCAGCAAATGCTGAGATGGTAACCCTTTCGGTATGGGCACGCTCAGCACAATTTTATTGTTTCTTTGTGTACTTCTCTTTTCCTTTTGTTTGTTGCTGTTGTGTTGTGTCTGTGTCGAATAAATGATTTCTATTCTATTCTATATGGAAATATCAAATTTACTCAGGTATTTTACCTCACTGGTCCATATAAAACATTATGTAAATGTACCTTTCTACCTACGTAGTTTTCCTGACAGCTTAAAAGCATTTCTAATTTAAAAAAGTCCTGAAAACATCCTGAAAGTCTAGTCGCTAAAAGCTTCACCGTCATCCCGTGCATATTTAATTGAATTTGTTGGCACTTTTATACGCGATGTTACACAAGCCATTAGCCAGGCCAGACTCAGTGCTATTGATCTGGCTAAATTTACACTGCCTGCCTGGATTATTGAGCAATTTGCGAACGTTATGGGAAAGCTGTGGACACCATATTGAGATGGTTATATTTTGTGGGGTGGTGGTTTTATGGGACTGGCACTGAAGTGTACGTATTTATTTTCACCAATTTGTATTGTTAAGTATTTTCAGATTACGTTTTGCATATGTTAATAATTTATTTGTTTTACAGGCTGTGCCTGGGATCTTTTAATACTCGTCATAGGTGGTCGAGGTGGCTCAGGAAAAGACCTCCTTTAAGGCACAGTTATACGACTTTTAGTGGTTTTAAATTGAACATCACGTCTAAACGACTTGTCTTACTTCTTTAAAATCAATATGTGTTACTCTAGACAATTTCCGTCGTAATTTGATATCAGAACATTTGAAATTATATTTTTATAAGATAGTGTAATTAATTTGTAAAGTTATGTCTAACTCGGATAAAAAATTGAGAATCACGCAAAAACTTTTATAGTTTTTGCGTGATTCTCAATTTTTTATGAAAGCGTATTTTTATGAAACCTTCACCAGTTTAAAGATCATTTAATTATTTATAATTTAGTCTCAGTGTTTTAGTTTAATACTTGTTGTTTTATGTGTAATAAATTAATAATGCCTCATTTCGGACGGCGCTCCTTGATGGGCGAGTCCTATTACTGGGTGGACGTACGACGCGTTACGTGAGCTCAGCGCAGAACACGCAAGCTAGCCACTCAAAGTCGTTGGCAGCTAATAGTGCCTTAAGAAAGGATTGTGGAGAGGTATTTGCGCATCGTTGGAACAGCTTAAACACAAAAACAAATAAAAACACGGTAGTCAAAGTAATTTACATCGAAGCCATATCCTGTTACTGTACCAGCCCAGTATTCCATAGACGCCGCCCGCTTTCTTTACCGTTCATTAGTTTCACAAGGCCTATGGGTTTAAGTAATCAAGAATTATGGCTGAATACTATTTATTTATTTATTTATCACATGGAAAACCAACAGCTTTACATAAATGTAATAAGTAAACTAGAATAAGAGACATTAAGCCAATTATAGGTTTTCACGGCTAGCTATACAGTAATACAACAAGAGATCCTATACACGACAAGATATCAAGAAAAGAAGAGTATCAATCGCCAAATCGGCACCGCCAAACATAAGAAATAAACTACAATAAAATAACCACCATAACTACTAAACCATTATGAGACATAATTATGTATATATTTATACCTTATTACTAATCGTACCGTTGAATAGTTTCTAAATCCAACAGTAATTGGTCTAAACTTAAGTCCTCCCTAATTATAGTCTTAAACAAACTAATAACACCATTAGAAATATTAGTCGGCTTGAGATATTAAATTAAAGCCAACTTAATTGATATGGCCAGACCAAGCCATACTATTGCAACTAGTGTTGCCCAAATGCAAGACCAAGACGAGACTTAGGCCAGTCTTGGTCTTGGTCTTGCGTCAATACACCTGGTCTTGGTCTTGGTCTTGGTATTGCGCTCTCAGTCTTGGTCTTGGTCTTACAGCAAGAGTCTCGCAAGTCTTGCAAGTCTTGCAAATACCTATTAGCCTATTGCTATTTATTGTACACGTTAGTTTAGATTTTAGATTATGATTCGCGCTGTAAGACGTATGTAGTTACAGAATTATAATCATCAAAATCATCAATACAACCCTTCAAGTTCATAAAGGTCGAAGAATTATTTAAAAAAAATGACTTTTTCAAGGTCAAACTCATTCCTCGACCTTTGAACTACCTACAAGGTATGAACTTTGCTAGAAAGTTATTCTAGGTACATTTTATCACATGGGATGATGGGGACAGATTTGTGAGTATTAACACGCTACCTACTTAATAAATAGTTGAAATATAATAAGTACTTACCTACCTAATCAATACAATACCTTTTAGAGTTCTTTCAGACGAGCGGCACGTTGCCAACTGCAGATACAACTGCAGCCCTTAGTTTTGTGTTATGACGATACCTACGGTTTTGATACTGGGGAACGTCTCTCAAAATCGGGATTGAAACCAAATACCTACTTAATAACGCCCAAATCTCAGTTTGTCTTAACTGCAAGACGCAAGAGTCTTGCAGGCTTAAGTCTTGTCTTGCTCAAGTCTTGCAGGGTTCAGTCTTGGTCTTGGTCTTGCTACAATAAGGCGGTCTTAGTCTTGGTCTTGGTCTTGCGAAAATGCAAGAACAAGACCAAGACTGCAAGACCAAGACCGATTTTGGGCAACACTAATTGCAACAACCATGGTTTTTTTTTATTGGGAAAAGCCCGCCACACTATTCCCAAACCACTGTAACTCCTGTAAGCCAGAATCAACAGTGGTGACCACCAGAAAAAACGCCGAGGCAATGAAGCTCGACGAGTCCCAGAGAAACGATTAAACTGTCTTGGGTCCCGTAACGAAATTAATCAGAAAAGACAGCGGAGGAGTAAGAATACCCACTTTTTTTTTTTGGGGGGAGTTGGACATCATCCAATGATATCTCCCGCTCCACCCCTGTTCCTTCCTCTGAGTGCCCAGGGGTGCGGTAACTCTGTTTTGAATTTATTCACAACCCCTGGGTAGAAGAATACCCATAGATTGTCTATTTTAGCCCCTTGGCACAGGCAACTGAAGGTATAAGGGTGGTTTTTAGTCAGTAAGAGTCTGACACACCTTCCCGCTCCACCCAGAGCGGGAGAAGTAATTTGTTGAATTCCCACCCTCAAAAAAACAAAGGAGAGCTCTAACAGTCGCGGGAGTGTTTGCAGGAGTCACACTGGCACAGGCAACTGTAGAAACGCGGGTGGGTTTTAGTCAGTAAGAGTCTGACACGCCTTCCCGCTCCACCCAGAGCTCGGAGATGTTATTTGATGATAAACCACGCTATAAAAAGTGGTGTCTCAAACAGAAGAAACGGTGGTGATCACTCACAAATACAAGGATACCTCCTTCCTCATTATCTTTTAACACTATATCTAAAGTAGAAATATGGACGCGGATTTAGGTCAACAAAATTAACCCGATTCCTATTAATTTGAAGGTGTTTATTGCCTATTTTAGCTATAAAACCTATCAAACTTTGGCATTAAATTAGGATTGGTAATTTTATTAAATAAAAAGTTTAACAGAAAAATATTTAATAGAAAGTTTGATGTCCTTCGGTTAATCTGTCAGTTTCCGGCGAAACAGACACAAAAGAAAATCGATTGTGTCTCGTCTCCCGCATGCCATGGGACGTTGACGCGCATTCACTCGGGCCTGCGGACGGCGAGGCGATACCTAGGCGTAGCGGATAAATTCTGAAAATGAGTTACCGCACCCCTGGGCACTCAGGCTCTGGGTGGAGTGGGAGAAGTCATTGGATGATTTCCCAAATCACGACATTTGGCATCAATTCTAACTGAGAGAGTTGTATTGCTAATTTTAATGATTACAGTTCTGTAAATACGTACTTGCTACGGCGGCGAATCATATTTTGACCAACATTCAACCTGATACTGACCTGCAAATTGCAAAAAAACAAGAAAATTTGGATTTCGCGGGCTACCCTGGCGTTTCCGTCGATACCATAAGTCTGAGCACCCCTGGTCTACCCCATAGCCCGTCATAACAATCTGGTGCTAGCTGCAATACTGCTCATTATGACCATAATTTGGCAGGCGGTACAGTGACCACAAATTTTATGACGACCATACTTGATGCTTGAATACACTTAGTCAATTGGTTATTCTCGTTAATTCCCATGGCATTTTCCATTCACATTTTCCAAATATATTTGCAGTGGTGTATCCGGTGATCATGATTATTTATTTAATTTTGGATTTGAATACTTCAGCTATTCCTCATTCTCAAAAGATGCTTTTATAATTCATTCATTCATTAATCATTAGGAAGCAAAATGAGGAATGTAACTGTCTAAATGTTTTGTCGCCTCCACGGTCCCTCCATTTGTGTTACTACCACACTACCTATATCCTGCGACAACCAAGGGATAATAATATATTTATGTTTTTTTGTGTTTCCGTTAAAAATTTAAATGATCGTTAGTTTATCAGTCTCACAAAAAATATCCTATCCATCGTCATTGGACAATTTATCTTCACGAAAATTTCGCACCCCATCGACGCAGTTAAAAATATAATCTTCGGATATGTCTGTCGTGATGACCCAAATTAGGTAGGGGAAGAATTTGGTTAAGAAAAAGTACCTACTGAAGAAAGAAGGTGTATGGAAGAAATAAATAATCTGATTTTGTTAAAAATAAACTACTAACTATTCATGTTTCAGGTCAACCAATTAAGAATATAATAAAAATTGTACATCAAAAAAGTAACGCAACTAAAATGTATGGGTATAATGGCGGTCTTATCGCTGGCAGCGATGTCTACCAGACAGCTTTTGGAAGGACTAAAAGACTTATTAATAAAAAACCGGTTAAGTGCGAGTTTGACTCGCACATGAAAATCGTTCGGAACCCTTCCGTACGATTTTATTAATTGCTGTTATAGCGGCAACAGAAATACAAATTCTGTGAAAATTTCAAAGTCTGCCTATTACGGATCATGAGATACAGCCAGACGGACAGCGGCAACAGGTTTAGTAATAGGGTCCTGTTTGTTACCCTTCGGGTACGGTACCCTAATAAAAAGGGGGTCAGCGGTGTACTGTCGCTACATAAAAAACTTTTTTTTTAAATTCAAAAAAGAAAATACACTAAAAATTAAAAAAATAACTTCGAAGAAATAAAATACAAACATCGACTGCCGAAATTAAAGTTATTTTTCGGTTGTTTTTTTTTTTTGTAAAAAAGTTTTTTATTTTTCATTTTTTGGTTGTTATACCCCAGAACTAAAAACCCCAATAACACGGAACGTTGGAATTTAAACATACTCGTAATTGGAGAAAACGAAAACGTCATCTATGTATACGCATTTTTAGTTTTTGTTCAGTTTTTCAAAAAGCGCGGCAGCTGTTTCGATAAAATTTATCTGGGACCACCTCGGCAGTATATTATTTCAAGATAAAAAAAGAATTTTGAAAATCGGTCCACAACTGACAGAGAAATCGGTGCACACACATATATATAACAAAAAAAAACATACAGTCGAACATTGAACCTCCTCTTATTTCGAAGTCGCTTGATAAAAGACAAAGTCCCCCGCCGTGTCTGTACGAGATAAACTCAAAAACTTCTGAACGGGTTTTCATGCGGCTTTCACCAATAGACAGATTGATTCTTGAGGAAGGTTCAAGTGTATAATTTGTACCCGTGCAAAGCTGGGGCGGGTCGCTAGTAGTTATTATATAAAATTAAGTTAAAGGAGTCGCAACTAAGGGGTACAACTTTTAGGTCTTTGCCTACAATTTAAAAGGCAATGATTCAAAAGTCAAACCCCGTAGCTGTGACTTTACATTTGGAGCCACCAGAAATCTGTGTGTGTGTCTAAAGGATAAACTGTATTCGAAATAAAAAGTTTCCTTTAAAATATCTCTGTCCATGACATGTGTCATAGACAAGAGATTTTATTCTTAAGAGCCATGCACCGTCGAACATAAAATTCAATGCTGAAAGCTCGATATTAACAACTTAACATAACTTTTCAGAACTGGGTCAATTCATTTCATTCCGTTTTGCTTGGAATGGGAACACGCACCTTTTTTTAGGTATCAGGGAAAACCTTTTTTTTTTTGGGGTGGGATATCATCCAATGACATTTCCCGCTCTAGGGTAGAGCAGGAGGGCGTGTCAGACTTATCTTCATCTACCTAGCCTTTTCCCAACTATCTTGGTGTCGGCTTCCAGTCTAACCGGATGCAGCTGAATACCAGTATTTTACATGGAGCGACTGCCTATCTGACCTCCACAACCCAGTTACTGTGGGTAATACGATACCCCTTGGTAAGACTGGTTGTCAGACTTTCGGGCTTCTGACTACCCGTAACGACTGTCAAAGATCCACGATTGACAGCCGGGACCAACGGCTTAACGTGCTTTCCGAGTCACGGAGGAGTCTCGGTATGTAAATATGGTCACCCATCCATGGACCGACCTCGCCAAGCGTAGTTTAACCTGATGGATCGACCTGTGCGGCTGTTATTACTTTAGCCATGAGTTATGGGCGTGTCAGACTCTTACTGACTAAAAACCCACCCCTGTTCCGTCCCTGCCCTGAGTGCCCAGGGGCGAGGTAACTCTGTTTCAAATTTATCCTCAACCTCTGGGCAGAGCGGAGGAAACCTTCAAAAGGCGCCGGGACTTGGGTGCGTTTCCACTGAAGCGGAGCTGGGCAGAGAGGAGCGGAGACGTGCAGGAATCGTCCAATCACAGATGAAGACGAGTGACGCGATGAGGATTTCAACCATTGATTGCTGCACATCTCCGCTCACTCCACTCCGCTCCACTCCGCTCCTCTCCGCCCAGCTCCGCTTCAGTGGAATCGCACGCTTATGGGGAAAAAACACAACAGTGTGGGCTTCTTACCTCACCGAAACCAACTCGGTGATGCTGCTGAGCATAAGGTCTTGTGTTTGATTCCCGGGACTGGCAAAGAGTCATTAGGTTGTTCCTTCTGGAATTTTCAAAAGTATTCTCTTTCTTTCAGTTTGTCCACGTTAATTATTTACAGAATTTTTTTTTTCATTTTCTATTGTGTTATGTCATTGGAACAACTTGCGACCGACGAAGGGGAAAATCTATAAGTCCGTGATTAGACCTGTCGTACTGTATGGGTCAGAATGTTGGGCTGTGAAAAAGACGGATGAAAACAGATTGCATGTGGCTAAGATGAAAATGTTGAGATGGATGTGTGGAGTAACGAGAATGGATAAAGTGAGAAATGAGTACATTAGAGGTAGTTTAAAAGTAGCGCCAGTCACAGAAAAGTTGAAAGGAAACCGCTTATCTTGGTATGTTCATGTGAAGAGGAGGGATGAAACACATGTAACTAAAAGAGTTATGAATATAAATGTGGATGGATGGAGAGGGATTGTGTGACGAGTGATATGAAAGAAAAGCGAGTTAGTGATAGCGTGACGGCTGACAGGACAGAATGGAAGAAAAAACATGTTGCGCTGACCGCAAGTAACATGGGATAAGGGCAGGAATATGATGAGTCTCTTTCTTTCAGTTTGACCACGTTAATTATTTACAGTTTTTTTTTTCATTTCATATTGTAACATTATTATGTTCGTAATAAACTTAGTTCTATAATGAATTCCTTACTATAAAGCAATTGAAATAAACACTGATTATATGTGTTTTAATTACTTTACTTTTAACATTTTTGTTTACAATTAAGAGGAAACAGGGGCTGGGATTCTCCATACAAATGTATTCCCCATTTTCTTATTGAATAATGCCTCTACAGCAATATTTTTTTTTCATAAAGTCAAGGTCTGCTGTAGATACGTCCCCGTCATTTTCTTTTTTTCAGCAACTAGTAAGTAAAGAAAATATGACCCTCCAAAAATTACAAAAATGGGCCATTTTTACCGCCGTGATTAGAGGACTACCAGACAAATTCGAAAAGTTTTTAACATAAAATATTTACTATGAACCTAGACGTAACTCATTCATAAAATTTTTGTGTCATAAACAATTGAATCGGCTCGGTTTTGGAGGAGAAAAAAGGGGAATACGATACGTCAACCTCGTCAAAAATTTTGTGATAAAATTGGTCTGAGCTGCAGCTACCCTATCGTACTCTACGGGGGCAGGCCTAAGCAGCACGACGGCAATAGTTTCTTCAAATACCTATTTTTCAGATTACTCGTAGGCCCTGTTCCCTCTTAAGTGTTTATTTATCCCATAATACCCTACAATGTCATTGAATATTATTCTGTTAATATTCGTGACACAAAGTTCAATGCTCGATTTATTCGCTTGTTCAGCAATAAGTCTCGTGAATCCAAGTTATATTGCATTCAGCCTCCGTTTGCTTTGAATTATGTCTTTTTTATTTACTTTTGAAATAAACTGCCATCGTTGAATGGAATAATGGATCGTGTTGAGTTTGTTTGTTAGTTTGTGAAGTTTTTAGTACGAATTTTACAAAATTGTGTGGAAAAACGAAAAGCAAAGGCTTACAGTTGTAAAACATTCTTTTATGAGTGTAAAAAGTGTAATGGACAAGCGTGGTCATACGAGTAGTTAAAAAAAAAACACTTATTTTTTTCAGCAAACCGTTTCATTTAAATAAATAAAATAAATAATAAATAAATACTCGTACACATTTACAAACTGCGTAACAGTTTGTCGGAGGGATTAGCACTCTCATTAACTTTTAGTACTTAATTATAAAATTATGATCTCAAGTTAAGGCTCTACTACCCCCCAAGTGGCGCCCTCATTGATTATATTGTAGAGCCTTAACTCACGTTTATATCATCAAAGCTTAGTACATACAGTTCAAAAATAAAAGGAAATTATAGTCCTGCAAGCATGAAGCTCGACAACAGTAATTCTAGATAACAATTTTATTCAAGCATAATTAATTTTAAGTGTCATTTATCATTACAGTAATCGGATATTTCCTTGAGTAATACATTTTTCAATTTATTCTTTGATATGGGAATGCCTACAAAATAATGACTCTGCCATCTTTGGAAGTCAGCCATATTGGATTTAAAATGTCGTCACTTAGCTAATTATGTATTGTCATCCAAACTAAACATTTACGCAAAATTTCAACTGAATTAGAAACCGGGAAGTGGGTTTTTTGTGGGGTGGGAAATCATCCAACGACATCGCCCGCTCTGGGTGGAGCGGGAGCCCGTGTCAGACTCTTACTGACTAAAACCCATCCCTATTCCTTCCCTGCCTTGAGTGCCCAGGGGCGAGGTCTCTGTTTCGAATTTATCCTCAACCCCTGGGCAGGCATTGGCCATGACGGGCCCCATCATGAATGCTGACAACACATTGAGGCGCGCGTGGAACACTACGCGCCGTCGACTCTCGGGCCTGGTGTCCGAGCTGATCGGACGGCGAGCTACCCATTACTCGCCGTCCGATCGATTTGTTTACATAGTTACGAGAAAATACGGAAGAAAATGACCCCAGCATGGGTCATCTTGATTAGCTGATGATAAATTTGTACGGTTTTTTTTTTTTTTTTTTTTTAGGTCAATTTTTTTGCGGACTTTAAAAAAATTGACTAAAAAAAAATTGTCATTTCCATGAACAGAAACAGTATCTTAACCCTAGCCAAAGACAGTGGTCTGAAACGAGCGTGAGTTTTAATAACCATCTTCCACCGAGGCCACAGGACACTGGTCGGTCGTCGTACCGTCGTCTCCGCAATTTTTTTGGGTGATGCGAGACATCCTTTTTTTTTTGTTTGTGTGGGAAAAGACTTCTCCCGCTCTGGGTAGAGCGGGAGGGCGTGTAAGACTTTTACTGACTAAAACCCACCCCTGTTCCTTCAGTTGCCTGAGTGCCTAGGGGGCGCGGTAACTCTGTTTCGAATTTCAGGCCGGTCCTGTGTTGCTGACATCTCATTGAGGCGCGCTTGGAACACTACGCGCTGTTGACTCCCGGGCCTAGTGCTGATCGGACGGCGAGCTATGCGAGACACCCTCACGATCAATCGACGCCGGTTGCGTTCATAAAGATTCAACAGTTTGGCACTAGAATTTATTAAAAATAAATCTCACGCTCGTTTCAGCCCGGATGTAAAGAGCTAGGTTACTAAACTATTGTAAAATTGATAAATGTTAAATATGATCACTTCCTTTACGTCCTGTATGTAGGGTTATAAGATTCAGATTCTATTAACATAATCTAGAAATAGAAATACTGAAGATTATTAGATAGTATCAAGATATAGAAGGACAGGAGGTAGTATTAAGATTATTAGTAGTCTTAGTTGGTAAAAATGTAATGTAATAAATTGGGAGAAGGCGCTGAAATCTGACATACAGGTTTTTACCTAGCTTGGGTTTCAGAGGCTTCATAGGTTTTTTGTAAATGATGTTTATTTATTATTATTCCATTTATTCAATTTTATATACATACAATTTTAAATTTTTAAATATTTAGGTACTTAGAAAAACATAAATAAATACAAAAACATTTAAAAATATAAAAAGTAGTTGCCCACCGGTATCGGGAATAGGGTCCAAGCTACCGGTGGTCAGGGCTCCTGAGAAAGGAATCTCCTAACAATACGCGCCGTGTCCAGGAGTACTGCTTTCTGGATCAAGCCCTTGATCCAACTGCCCAACGAGAGCCTCCTGAGATGTTGGTCGAGGCTCTTGGCTATTAAGCCATTGGCCGTCACGACTATCGGCACAATGACTGCTGTATCCATCTCCCACATGTCGACAACCTCGCGAGCCAGATCAAGATACTTTGTTTTTTTATCTTTCTCAGCCTTCACGAGGTTCTCGTCATGAGGAACAGCTATATCAACAATCATTGTGCGACGCTCTTGTCGATCTATCACCACTATGTCAGGCTTATTGGCAACAATAGTCCTATCAGTGATGATAGATCGATCCCAATACAACGTGATATTGCTATTTTCGAGAACTGGGTCGGGCTCATACCTATAGTACGGTACTTCAGATTCCACAAGATTGTATTTAAGAGCAAGTTGCTGGTGGATAATCCTGGCTACAAGGTTGTGTCTGTGCAAATAGTCTCCGTTAGCTAGACGAGAACAACCAGAAATAATGTGTCGGATTGATTCCCCGGGCCGGTGGCATGCCCGACAGATGTCAACCGTACCGTCCTTCACAATATATTTCCGGTAGTTATTCGTCATCATAACTTCGTCCATAATCGCACAGACAAAACCTTCGGTTTCCCCGAATAGGTCACCAAAGCGCAGCCAGGATACGGACGCTAAGAAATCTACATCGGGTCCATGTAGGACCCGGTAAAAGCGTCCGTGAAGCTCCTTGCTCTGCCATACTTCCCTGCGGTCATTAGTATCCAGTACTTTAAGTTTGCGCCAGTTCTCGTTTGCCAAGGAGAGCGGGGTGAGGCCCTTGTCCACAGCGACCACATCTCGATGCATACCCACGTCGGTTTCTAGGAAATATTCCCTAAGACTGCATACCTCGCGGTTGTGTAGGGTCTTAGCATTTAAGAAACCACGACCCCCACATTTCCGCGGGATATACAGCCTCATCACCGATGATCGTGGGTGATGCATCCGATTTGCGGTCAGCAGTGTGCGGACCCTCCTATCCAGGGCGTCAAGTTCCGTCTGAGTCCATTTGAGTATGCCGAAAGAGTACATCAATACCGGCATGACCCAACCGTTGAAGGCGCGCACCTTGTTCCCGCCTGATAAAAGACTATTTAGTACTTTATTCAGGCGGCCAAAGAAGCGCTCCTTCAGCGACTGTTTCACGTCAGCAGTATTGATGCCTAACTGTTTGAACGACTTGTGCATAGTGCGCTATACCCTCATATCCGTCATCTTATCATACCCGAACAACATGGTTTTGTCAAACGTCGCTCTACCACCACTAACCTCATGACCTTTGTGAACTATCTCTTTGAAAATATGGACCGCCAGGTACAGGTAGACGTTGTTTACACGGATTTTCAGAAGGCCTTTGACAAGGTGGATCACATCCTGCTTATGGAGAAAATTGCCTATAATGGTATACGTGGCAATTTGCTCAGATGGTTTGCCTCTTATGTTTTCAATAGGACTCAAAAGATCGTCATTAATGGTCATGAATCTGACTTTATAGTTGTTACATCCGGGGTTCCACAGGGATCAGTATTGGGTCCTTTTCTATTTATATTGTTTATTAATGACATTAAACATTGTTTTATCAACTCACATTTCTTGATGTATGCAGACGATATGAAAATTTATATCACGTGTAATAATATTCGTGACTGCTGTTATTTACAACAAGACCTTGATAGATTTTATGAATACTGCCTCAAAAATAAACTCTTTCTTAGTCTTCCCAAATGTTACACAATCTCTTTTACTAAAAATAAAAATCAGGTCAAATTTAATTATTCATTAAATAACATAATACTTAATGAAGTTCAATCTGTCTGTGACTTGGGTGTAACGATTGACTCTAGCCTGCATTTTGATACTCATATTGACAATATAGTAAAAAAGGCCTTTCAAATGTATGGACTCGTGAAGAGATTTTCAAGTAGCTTTGTGCGAGCCTCTACATTCTTAATATTATACAAGACCCTGATTCGGTCGCAGTTGGAATACGCCGTCCAAATTTGGGATCCTCTATATGATAAGTACAAGGATAGGCTAGAAATTGTGCAGAAGAAATGTTTACGTACTATAAATTATAGATGTTGTCGTCCTAAAGTCTCCTATGAACAATTACTGATACGATATAATGTTCTTAGTTTGAAATCTAGACGATTTCTTCTGGGTGTAATGATGCTGCATGGTATATGTAATAATAGATTCGACTGCATTCCTTTATCAAATAGTCTACATTATACAGTACCTAGAACTGTCATGCTTCGTGGAGTACGTGTGCCTCAGCTGTTCCACACAAACTGGTGCAGGAATAACGCCGGGGTGCGCGTGCCTCTTCGTCGTCTCGTTGACGCGTACAACACTCACTTTATGGAACTTGATATATTTACTCTTTCCAAACATCGTTTCAAGGCAAGAGCAATAGAGTTACTAAATTCTTAAGTAGGTATATATATAAATATATTTCTTTCTTCTTCTTTTTAAAAGTATTTTATGATGAACACTGTATGTCTGTTTTCATTTAACTTTTGTTTATGTGAATTCGTGGACAATGGTGTGGGTTACATGTGTAGTAACATAAATATAGAATAGATTAGGTATGTATTTCTAATTATTGTGCTAATTTAAGAATCTTTAGTTAAGCTTTGCATGTAACTGTTTTTTGTCCCAAACCCAATAAAATAAAATAAAATAAAATAAAATAAAATAACGCTTCCGACATACCCAAATACTTGTAGGTTTCGGTTGAGGAGAGGGATCTAAGGTGTATGGAATCCGAGAGTTGAGTTCCCACGGATTCCATAATCTCCCCTCGCTTTACATGCATGACTGCACATTTGTCCACACCAAATTCCATTCTGATGGCGCTACTGAAGGTTTCTGTTACCTTCAGTAGCTTCATCAGTTGCAAGTTGTTGGGGGCAAAGAGTTTCAGATCATCCATGTAAAGGAGGTGTGATATGACCTGACCACCTCTTCTCAACCGATAGCCCTGTCCCGAACCCTCCAGTAGTGTACTGAGAGGGTTGAGGGCCAGACAAAACCACAGTGGACTCAGACTGTCGCCCTGGAATATGCCACGCTCGATCCTTATCGGTTCGCTGTTCTCCTGTATCTGACGACATCCTGGATAGTGAAGGACTGTACTCCACTGCCTCATACACGACATCAGGAAGGTGCGCAGAGTTGCATCAACTTTGTACAACTCCAGCACCCTCATGAGCCATGTATGTGGCACCGAGTCATAGGCCTTCTTGTAATCTATCCAACATGTCGACAGATCTCTTCGAGAACGACGAACCTGTTGGCTAATAGCAATATCGATGAGGAGCAGCTCCTTAGTACCACGGGACCCATTCCTACATCCATTCTGGGAGGCTGACATGATACGATTTTTATCAATATGGGTGTTAATTTTGGCTCTCAGAATGGATGTAAGAACTTTATAGACCGTCGGTAAACACGTGATCGGTCTATAATTCTTATATATTCTTATATATATTCTTATATTATTATTATTATTATAGTATCAATTGAAAGAGTTTCAGAGGCAAATGAATCGAAGACGAAATTGACGAAATTCTGATTTGACTCAATGACAAGATACTAATTATATAAAAAAAATTAAAAACCCCCAACGCTTAAAAGAAAAGCGAACATTTAAAAAACACAAAAGAGCTGATGACCTTGAAATGTCAGAACCAATTTTGATAAAACATGTTTAAGAGCCATCGCTAGAAAAACTGCTTTCAAATTTAAAAAAAAACCGCCGCCACCCGTTTCACAGCTATGGTGCCACAGACACACACACACATAGCGATCAAAATTATAACAACCCTCTTTTTACGTCAGAGGTTAAACCAGTAAACCCGCAACACAAACCTAGCCAAATTAAAGCAGAAAGAGACGTAAAAAGTTGAAAAGTTTTCAGACGATATCCCGGCGACTCGCGACTTGCGTGACTCCATCGCAAACAGTCCTTAGTCGACAGAAACAAATTGCTTTTTCAATGTTGCTTCAACAAATAAACTAGCTTTGATGACAGTTCTAAAGGGAAATTAGATTTGTGCGGCGAATAAATATGGTAATAACTTTAGTGCAAGTAATAAGGACAAGGGTATCTATTCAGTTCTTTTCTATGAAGGATGTATCGATGGGTGTGAAATTGTATAGAACAAAGGCGTTCAAGGCAAGGAAGGAAGGTCATAATCATAACATTCAGGGCCATCTTTTCGTGTAGTAGAGCGTCAAGGCCTATTGCTGTCATTTACGTGTCCGTCTGTCCGTCGTCTGTCACAAAATTTTGACCTATGAACTTTTAGTGATAATGTTACTTAGATTTTAGTAACAAGTACCAATATATTGATAAATCTGATTTTTTTACCGGCTTCGAAAAGGAGGAGGTTGTCAATTCGGATGTCTGTACTTTTTTAATTTTTTTTTTTACTGTATTTATAGACAGATTTCCAAAATTCGTTTTTTGGTCGAAAGGGGTTTGTTCCGAAATGGTCCCATTTAAATTTCATGTAGATCTAACGATGATTTTCGGAGACAGACAACTTAGGAACTCTTCAAAAAATTACAGCAAATCAACCGCGATTGCTGCTATCGCATAAATATGCATTGTTAACACAATTTCATGAGGAAACACAACTAAAAAGTGAAAAATAAAAACTTTTTTACAAAAAAAATAAAACCGACTTCCAAAAAAAACAAAAAGTGCAAAATAACTTTAATTTCGGAAGTCGGTGTCAAAAAACGAAGAAATAAAACCAGAAACACCGACTTCCGAAATTAAAGTTATTTTGCAGTTTTTGTGTTTTTTGGAAGTCGGTTTTATTTTTTTTGTAAAAAAGTATTTTTATTATTATTCTTTATTGTACACATATAATAAAAAAATAAAACACAAATTAACAGTCAGTTACAAAGGCGAGCTTAACAAAAAAAAACCCAGCATTTGGGTTTTCTTACAGCAAACCTCAAGGTGAAAAATAAATTTGCATAAGTAGGTACATCTTAAGTTCACAACAAAAACTTGAAATATAATATGTTACTTAAATAAACTAAACAAATATGTGATACATACACATAATACATACCCTTATATTATGGGAATGGCTTACAAAGAAATCCTCTAAAAACATATTATGGGTCATGCTGACAGGAAGTGCTCCTTAATTCCTCTCCTGAACACCTCCAATGAAGGGCTATCCCTAAGAGTGTGTGGAAGAGAGTTCCAAAGGCGAACAGCACGAACAGTACAGGATCCACCGTAGCGACTAGAGGAGGGTGGGGAGGGAACCGAAGGAGAAGAGAAGATGATGAGCGGCAAGGTTTTCCTCTTGGAAAAAGATACTCAAAGCTTTCCCGAAGATACAAGGGGGAGTTAGGATTGTAAAGAATTGATTTTTTCTTTGATTTTTTCCCTCATTTGGCACGGAACCTTAAATGTGCGAAGTCCCACCAGAAAAGCCGAGGCCATAAAGCTCGACTAGTCCCGGAGAAACGATTAAACAGCGGAGGAGTAAGAAAGAAAACATAATTTCCTTATCAAGCAAGAGACAGAACAAAGCTTAGCAAATAGGCACAAAGGGACGTTTACAACTGAGGTGAGCCAAGGCCAAGGCTCCTGAAAACCTTCAAAAGGCACCCGGGCTTTGGGGATACGACCGTGAAGTGTGGGACTCACTAAACCACCCTCTTTTTTTGTGGTGGGAAATCATTCAATGACTTCTCTCGCTTTGGGTGGAGTGGGAGGGCGTTTCGGAGTTTTACTAGCATACTGAGCGTGTTTGCGGACAGGTGGGACTCTCCACTGCTGCACCACTGGATACGCTAGCATGCTGTTCGGTGAGCAGTGGACAGTTCCCCCTCTCCGAACTCAATGTTAACTTAAATGTGTTTTTTTTTTCGCAGTTCAACCCTATTGGTTGTCGACTGCTCAACCGAACTTGCCTGTGAAGGCTCTAATTTATTAAAGCCTCCAGCCAGGACTTATTACTTAAATGTGTACTGTCTATAGTTATTTTCCTTTTCTTTTTGTGTTGTGTGTTTTATTGTTTTTGTTTTTTCATGTTGTATGTAACATGTGGACAATGGTCTGAAATAAACGTATTTAATTTAATTTATTTTATTTACGACTAAATCCAACCTTGTTCCTTCAGTTGTCTATGCCAGGGCCACGGTAGCTCTCATTCAAATTTATCCGCGACCCAGACAGGCATCGGTCCTGGCGGTCCCCGTCAGTTGTTGCTGACATCTCTTTGAGTGTGGAACACTACGCGCCGTCGACTCGGACCTGGTCCTTAGCGGACGGGAAGCTACCCGTTACTCGCATACCACAAGCCCGCGCTTGTGGTGGTCACTAAACCACCCTGTGTGTGTGCTGTTGGTATACACACAGGGTGGTTTAACTACCATTACCAACAGCACACAAAACACGCGACGCTCTTAAAAGAGCATCACGGAACCTCCTTTGTACAACGCCTGCTATGGTACATTCCTAAGGAGGCTGTGAAGGGTTCGAGATACTTATGTGTGCCCTGTGTTTTTAAGGCTTTAGGAACTGCACACCCAGGTGGGTTCCTTCTCAAAGTCGAAAATAAAATCTGTCTAGCCTTTTCCCAACTATCTTGGGGTCGGCTGCCAGTCTAACCGGATGCAGCTGAATACCAGTATTTTACAGGGAGCGACTGCCTATCTGACCGCCACAATCCAGTTACTGGGTAATATGATACCCCTTGGTAAGACTGGTTGTCAGACTTTGGGGCTTCTGACGACTCGTAACGACTGTCAAAGATCCACGATTTACAGCCGGGACCAACGGCTTAACATGGTTTCCGAAGTACGGAGGAGTCTCGGTATGTAAAGGTGGTCCAACATATACATATACCAACCCCGGCAAGCGTAGCTTAACCTGATGGATCGACCTGTGCGGCTGTTATTACTTTAGCCACGACCTCCTCTAAGTCTCGGAGCAAAATTATGAAAATGTTGCACGCGTAACGACAGCTGAACCTGAAATATTACTGAACAAAACCTACAAAAGCTTTTTTTGAAATGATACTTCCAAAACTAGACAATCCAAACGCCAGATTACAACATCCTCCATGTTAGATTTATCCCAATGAGCCGTTTAGTAAGCTTATAAATCCACCATAACAGACTCAAATAATTCACAACAGCTACAGGCAAATTGATCTCAATTGCGCGGGCGGTACATACTTGTAGCTTTCATAATGCGCCTTCGATGCGCGGAGAAAGTGCGCCGTGGGTGGAATAAGGCCCAGGCCAGAGTAAGGAGCTAGCGCGGGTGCTAAAGGCAGTTGCAAAGTATCAAATATAGGAAAACGCCGTTTGCGACCATATTGAAGTGACTATGTACCTCCATAGACAGACTGCTTGGAGCAGACAGTGCATTTAGCTACGAAACCAAATGAACTTTTTTTAATTTTTATTGAAGTTATACTTCTTTTGGCGCGTTAGGGAAAAATGATGAGAGTAAATTTTTACGATGCGCGCGCACACCATTACAAAAAACCTACAGCCTGAAGTTAGCTAGAACCGATACCCTGAAGTTAGCTATGGTCTGTGGTTCATGAAGATTGATTGTTTTCCTTTTGTAAACTTTGTGACAGTTTGGTTTTTTTATTTTGTTACGCCAAAGAAGTATAACTTCTTATGTGCGTACATAAGTACACACACACTTTTTTGTTGATAGGCACGCGTTTGACCAGTATCTCACCTAATGTTAAGTGATGATGTGTAGTTGAAGATGGAGCACGCTTGCCTAGAAGTAACCTATTCACTCTTGACTTAAAGACTCCCAGTATGTAGCTATCAGGAAACACAGACTCCGAACTACTTGAGCTGTTCGTGTATGGTGAATGTCAATTTTGTATTGAAACTGCAGATCAGCCAACAGCGACCGGTTGAAGCTGTCGGAACTGACTGACTCCAAGCAGTCCGTCTTTGGAGGGCCTAGCGTGACGTGACAGAGTGGTCTCGCCAGTGAGCGATCGTCTTTTGTTTTACCCTGAGGAAACACGTTTAGTCTTTACTGCCCGCTACAGCAACTCGCGATGCTCTGTGGCCGCCAAATCGTGCCAGCCAACGCGCTTGTGCCCGCCGTAGTCCCCGCGCGTTCACTCTGGACAAGGCCTTAGATATGAACACAGAACACCAGCGCCTGATGACGAGCGAGTTGTACTGAGCTGATTGTGGGAAATTGTAATTGGGTCAGGTGTGTCCAATGTTGCAAAGTGGGATCTGAATAGGGGGGAGTCCGTTGTACGGTATTTAGGAACTCACATTTATTGAAATTGTATTTGGTTCGGTTGTCATCTGATTGCGCCGACCGCCAATAAATTGGTATAAGGCCAAGATGGTGATGTATTAAGAATAGATTAGATCCTTGTAACATTTCTTACTTTTACTACTACTTCTTGTGATCTGGCTGACAGGACAGAATGGAAGAAAAAAACGTGTTGCGCGGACCCCAAGTAACGGGATAAGGGCAGGAAGATGATGATGATTTGAGGTCGACCGATGACCTGGTGAGGGTCGCGGGTAGCCGATGGGTGCTAGACGCACAGGAGCGGTCGACACTTAAGGCCTATGTCCAGCAGTGGACGTCTTTCGGCTGAAATGATGATGATGATGATGATTAAAACTCTGCTACCTATAATGTAAGCCGTAGGTGTATATTGTCCGCGATTTTGTCTGCGTGTCTCAAATTTGAAATAGAGTTACCGCGCCCCTAGGCACTCAGGACAGTGAAGGAACAGGGGTGGGTTTTAGTCAGTAAGAGTCTGACACGCCCTCCCGCTCCACCCAGAGCGGGAGAAATCATAGGATGATTTCCCACTGCCCCAAAAAATAAAGGTGTATATTGTATCCTGCCTGGGGTCGCGGATAAATTTAAGGGTCTACCACCGGCCAAGTGGCGCCCTCATTGAATAAAAAATCGTAGCATAGCATGGAAAATAAATATTAAAGAATCCAACGTCACGTTGGTTACAAATAGGATAAAGTATTTTTACGTTGTTAAAACAGGTCTCAGGATGTTTTGTATCCAAAGTACCAAATACGGCCGTTTCTGACACTTTTGCCTACTACTTTGGATAATAACAAACGTGACGTTGGATTCTTTAATATTTATTTTCTAGACTATGCTATGATTTTTTATTCAATGAGGGCGCCACTTGGCCGGTAGTACGGCTTAAATTAGAGTTATCGCGGCCCTGGGCACAGGCAACTGAAGGAACAAGGGTGGGATTTGGTCAGTAAAAGTCAGACACACTCTCCTGCTCCACCCAGAGCGGGAGAAGTTATTGAATGATTCCCAACCTCCAAAAAAAAAAAAAAGGTGTATCTTGTATGGCCTCTAAGAACCTCAACCTCATGTTTCGATAAAGTTAAGGCCCTTCTCGCGGTCCAGTGGCGCCCTCATTGAATAAAAAATCGTAGCATAGCACAGAAAATAAATATTAAAAAATCCAACTTCACGTTTGTTACAAAGAGGATAAAGAATTTTTCCGTTGTTAAAACAGGTCTCAAAATGTTTCGTATCCAAAGTAGTAGGCAAAAGTGTCAGAAATGGCCGTTTTTAGCACTTTTGCCTACTACTTTGGATACGAAACATTTTGAGACCTGTTTTAACAATGTAAAAATTCTTTATCCATGATTTTTTAATATTTATTTTCTGTGCTATGCTACGATTTTTTATTCAATGAGGGCGCCACTGGACCGCGAGAAGGCCCTTAAGCTGAGCTATTTACGTGCTATTATCACTTACCTGTGAAACTGTTCCTTTGTTTTTTTTTTTTGGTTTAAGCCCACCATACTGTTCTCAACCACTGCAACTCCTGAGAGCCAGAATCAACTGTGACCACTAGAAAAACGCCGAGGAGAATGTCTTGTATGTGTGTTTTTATTGAAATTGTGCGCCTAATAATTAGAATACTTGCTAAATGTTATACTATTTTATTTGACTTTAATGATTTTATTTTATTTAATTTTAGTGACATATTTTAGTGATTTTTATTTAATTTATTGTATTTATATTTAATTTATTTCGATTTTCATTATTTAATTTGAATGTTTAATTTGATTGATTTATTTATTAGATTTATGTGACTTGATTGTTATGGGTGAAATTACCTGAAATAAAAGGATTATTATTATTATTATTAATGAATCTCGACGAGTCCCGGCGAACCAATTAAACTGTCTTGGGTCCCGAAACAAAATTAATCAGACAAGAAGAGCAGAGGAGTAAGAATACTATTTCTGTGATGTCTGAACTTTATTTGCTCACCCTGTGACCGTGCTGACCGATGCCTAGTGTCGAACTACTTTTTCTTCTTCTCCTGTCGATACCAACCAACGTTCATACTGCTGGGTTAAGAGGAGAGCTAAGCAGCATCCACTTTAACGAGATGCAAAGAGTTTGAGTAGTTGAAAGAAATCTATACTTACTTAAAATATTAGAAAGAGGAAAGATTTGTATTTTTGTATGTAACGAATAAGCTCCGAAACTACTGGGCCGATTTTAACAAAATTTTTCACCAATAGAAATTAAATTATCTTATGTTACTTGAGTTAAGTTATATTACCTATGTTACATGTGTACTTTTTTCCGGGATAAAAAGTATTTTATCCTGGGAAAAAAAACACGGGAGTGAAGCCGCGGTCGAAGTGCTAGTCTTTACATAAAAAAAAGTATTTATAGCTCAGACTGACAAATTTTATTGATGTTAGATTTGTTGAATTTTTCTACGTCCCGATTAGCAGAATACCTATTAAATCATTAGAAAATTCACGAAAAATAAAAAAATAAACTATGAAAATAATTTTCTCATTCATTTTGTATGGCAAAAAGCCGTTTACTTTTTTGTTTATTGATTCTGAGGCGGTACAAAGTTCGCCGTGTCAGCTAGTTTCTCAATAAATCAATTTTCTCACATTTACTTGAATATTGCCAAATTAATAATAAATGCTTGAGAACGTGAGTCATCCGTATCGTTGGGTGCAATCTGCATATCTGTGACGTAACATAAAGGCGGGGAGGATGGCTGCGCTTGCGCAACGTGAGGTATACGCGCGTTGCGATGGAGGCAGCCTCAGGAAATATTTGAACACCATGATGGATTATTATTTAAGCAAATATTATTGTTTTCTTTATGTCAAAATGTGTGGATTTATGTCAATATTGCAACTGATCGAGATTGAACTCTATTCTATTTTTTTTACAGTGGCAAGCAGAACCGAATGTGACTTTTATGCCAATGTCGAAAGTAAATTAGAAAATCAAGTGTGCTTATAATTAATATTAAAGTTATTTAAAACTGGGCAGCAATTACGTTCATCTTTCTTACAGAAAGACGGACGGGCGGACGGGCGGACTGACAGACAGCGGGGGCTTAGTAATAGGGTCCCGTTGGTTACCCTTCGGGTACGGAACCCTAAAAATGATTATATCAAGTAGAATTTGATTAAAAGGACCTAATTTATATTTTACTACATACAAGAAGTGGAATTCCCTACCGGACTCTGTGTTTCCTGATAGGTACAACCTGGGAGTCTTTAAATCAAGAGTGAATAGGTTACTTCTAGGCAAGCGTGATCCATCTTCGACTACATTATCGCTTACCATCAGGTGAGATAGTGGTCAAACGCGTGCCTATCAACAATAAAAAAAAGTAGATGGAAAAAAATCCAATTATAAACATTTATTTTTAATCTGTAATTTGTATCTCTGTAAACATGTTTTTTTTTTAAATTGTTCATAGGCACGCGTTTGTCCACTATCTCAACTGGTAGTTCATATTTCCACGCAAAAAAAAAACGGTTTCCGACTTAATTTGTCGACGTCATAGACACTGGCAGAATAGCGGAAACCGGATTAATTGCTATTAAAAAAATAACCCAAAGTTACTTTGTCGTTAATTTGCAGGAAGGTAATAAAAAAAAATAGTAAAGAATCATTTTTATTCTTTAACTTAATATATATACTTTTGTTTTAAAATTTACTTAGGTACAACTAGAACCTTTCTTATTGATAATACTCAAGCGATTTTCCAAAGCGCCGATCAACAGCTAGATAAGTTACGATTTCAAGTTCACTATGGGAATTAAAAGATAAAACTAAGTTTGTTCTTCTGTCTATCATCCGTGCAGGGCCTTACAAAATGTCAATGCAAAATTATTTATAATTTTAACTTAATATTACTTAAACTAAATATTATCACAAAAAAAAATGTTCTCCATTGAACACGTTTTACCTTGTAAAGTGGTGTTGTTCTTTATTCTTATACAGGATGTAACGGTAATTCGTGGTCATATATTTAGAATAGGCACCACTTTAGCCCATGAAAATGAACAACTTTCTTCAGGGACGCCTTACACAATACCCAAAAAAAAAAAATTGAACTTATCGTACAAAATTATCATTAAAAAATCAATCTGCCTAGCCTTTTCCCAACTTTCTTGGGGTCAGCTGCCAGTCTAACCGGATGCAGATGAATACCAGTATTTAACATGGAGCGACTGCCTATCTGACCTCCACAACCCAGTTACTGGGTAATACGATACCCCTTGGTCAGACTTTCGGGCTTCTATCGACCCGTAACGACTGTCAAAGATCCACGATTGACACTCTGGACCAACGGCTTAACTAAATTATCATTAACTGATCAAAATTATTAGGAGACGTCAACATTTTATTTTCAGTTTGTCTATTATTTCCTTGGAGAAAGTCATTTCTATGGGCAAAGCAGTATTAAACATATATGACAATGCATTTTCGTTACATTCTGTATACGTAAATAATTTTTTTTTTGTTTGCAACTTTACCATTGTTGATTTTTCGATAATGTACAACAGTTTCTATAGCATTCCAAATCAATTCTAATTAATAAAGATTCAAAATATTGACCGGTCGCTGGTGGTAATACGTTGACCTTAACTTAGCGTAGTAACTAATGAGTTCTTATGGAATTAGAGGCCTAATTAAACAGTTTTTTTTTTTTAAATTTCGTGTGACCCATTATACATTATTCCTAGTTATAGGTCACTTTAATTTCTTCACACCACCTCATAGTTAATCACTCCCTCTTCAGTCTTCCCAGAAGACCATCATCTTATTTCTCCATCTTCTACTTCTTCTCCTTCTCGAAGAAGTCGTCAGTCAGAGGCACGTGTGATATCTGGTCATAGGTGTAGGCATCGAAGAACTTCTGCGTCACGTTCATGGCGTAGTCTATCGCGTAGTCTAGGATTGGGCCTCCGAAGTCCTTGGCAAGGGCTTGAGAATCTGAGTTTAGGACTTGGAGTACGTTTGCACCTGAAAAATAAGTAGATTATTGAAAACTGTTTGGTGAATACATTATTCGTGCGTCATTGCGGGGTGCCAACTGAAAACCAGCGCTGGGTGTCCGACGCCCAGCAAATGTGAGATGGTAACCCTTCCGGTAAGCACGCTCAGTGCAATTTTATTGTATCTTTGTGTACTAATCTTTTCTATTACCTTTTGTTTGTTGCGTATATGTCGAATAAATGTTTTCTATTCTATTCTATTCTTAAATCCACAGACAATTTATTTCGAATGACTGCCAGATATCTAAGTTAACTAAAACTTATCACATGATGTTGAAATCAACCTTTCTTTACCAATCTGTTAGTCTGTGTTATCAAAATGTTACAAATACTAATTTCTCCAATGACGGATAACCAAAAATCATTCCACTACTACTATGTAGATCACCAAGCCTAACTAAATCCCAAATCAACCAAATTATGGATGACAAAACAAGTCTCACAAACCAACTCAAATCTCTTCAGAATTTAATAATAAACATAATGGCTGCCAAAGTCCGCTATTTCCTTAAGCCATTAGAAAAACCCAAAGCTACATAACATTGACTTTAGTGGTAACATTGGCATTGAACATTGGTCAATATTTGGTCGTTAGTAGTTCGATGAAGCCCGGTCAAGGGCGGCAGTTGGCGTCAATATTGAAGGCATGTAGCGTGCCATGCAAGGGCAGGGCACTCAATTGGGCATTATTTTTGCAAATTACGTTACTGGGTGCAATACTTTATACCTACTACACTTTGGAAATTTACAAGAATTTAGCCTTATTTGAGGTAAAGATAGAGAAGTATTCCTACGAAAAACGACAGTTTTGTAATTAGTATTTACTTAAATATTATTCATACTTATTCACGTACATATTATTCATTAGTAATGCACAAACTAAACTTAATTTAGGCTATTGCTATCTTTTTCTCTCTAATAAAACAGGAAAGAGACGGACGTAAATTAGAGCTGTCAAATTTACTTGAACTAATATTTCTTTACAAATTAAGGGTACACGTAAAAACATGTCGACTAAAAACACGGTGAAGCGCAAGGCGTAAACTAGTTTGACATCTCTAACTTAGTTCATAGCTATAGCCGTCCTTTTCTCGCACTGCCTTTTAGTAAAAGATAGCGATTCTCCAATTTTAGTTTAGTTATTGAACAATAGAATCGGCACCAGTATTGTTAAATAGATGTACCTTTATTTTTAATGTTTTTTACTAATATTTATATGCCACTTGCTAAAGCAGAACATAGAGACACTCATACTATTTTGTAACACCAAAATTGTACCAAAATTGTATAATAAATTTATTAGTGCACATGCACAAATAAATTTATTTCATTTGAATTGTAAGCAAGAGTAGGAAGGCAAGAAAAGAAGTTACGTTTTCGATTTTCGCTAAAAATCGTGTTTCGGTCTGACACTCGTATTATTACTGATTTCGTTTGCTTCACTAATTTTGTTAATGTTCTTGTCAATAGTACAACAGGTGCAGGTTTTTTTAAGTATTGTTGATTGATACGATTTCACATTGCCTTTGGCATTATAGTCAAGTTCAGCGGAAGTAGTTATAAATTACGTGTATTTTGCAGGCGTTTCGATTGGCTGGTTTTTGTTGATAACATCATTAGCCTCAATGTGAAGATGGCTGATAACTTTTATTTCTAGTAGGCCTTTAACGACCTCCCACATTTTTTTTTGTGGGGTAGGAAATCATCCAATGACTTCTCCCGCTCTAGGTGGAGCTCCGAGGGCATGTCAGACTTTTACTGACTAAAACCCACCCCTGTTCCTTCAGTTGTCTCTGTGCGAAGGGCCGCGGTAACTCTTATTTCGAATTTATCCGCGACCCCAGGCAGGCATCGGCCGCCTGACACAGGTCCTGATCACCGGACAAGGATGTTTCGGGAGGTTCCTGTTCAGAATTAGGCGGAAGGAAACGCCCGGGTGTCACCACTGTGTGGATTACCCAGAGGATACAGTGGAGCATAAGGTGAAGGTCTGCCCCGCTTGGGCGGAGCACCCCCATGTCTTCGTGGAGGCGATCGCTGCGCCCGGCCTTGGTCCAGGCTATGGATCGGAGCGAGAAGGAATGGGAAGCTGTCACTTCCTTCTGCGAAGCAATAATGCTCGTGAAGGAGGAGGTGGAACGCGTGAGGGAGAGTCAACGGAGACACCCTCATGCCGTCAGCAGCCGCCGCAGGCGACGCCCTGGGTGTCGGGGGTCGCAAGCTGATCTCCGGTCACCGTAGGCGCGGGCTTGCGGACGGCGAGTAAAGGGTAGTTCGCCGTCTGTTATGTATGAGGCGTTGTAATCTTGAATTTAGAATCCGCAAAACAGTATTTAAACTAACCATATAATTAACGAGTTAAGTTAAATAAGGCTGTATGTATATAGGCTTAGGCACTTGTCCCACCGTCAACGATGAGCGAGCAGCGAGTAGAGCTTCAAACTAAAAACGAGTTGGCGAGCAGCGAGTAGCGAGTGTGTAGTTCCGATAGTTTTGTCACTGGGCTTTAAGAGAGTGTGCGAGTGCTACGGGCGATTACTCGCACCACTCGCTCGGGGAGACTAGACCTCTCGGCGTGAGTTCTGACTTCCAAGCTAGTATCGCTGAGCGAGTATTATTTTTGATTGCTCTTGTAGCTCAGCGACAAACTTGTGGAGCGAGTCCTCGCCGGCAGTGTGAACAGTCAGCGATCAGTTATTAATATATGCATCTCTTTTGTTTACACGGAATGTATATCTATTGCACGTTTCTTGAGCGACAAAATAGCTGATAGTTAGTCGCTTTCTCGCCGTCGCCGGTGGGACAACTGCTTTATACTGTACAAATACTTACTGATTTGTGGGTTCCCTCTGATGAGATTAGTAAGGTTCAGCTTGAGGTCGGTTCCGTAGTCCGCCTTGTACTTGTAGGAGTTGATCTTGTAGTGACCCTCGCCCTTGTCGTTCAAGATGACTCGTTCTACCACCTCCAGGCGAACACGTTGGTTGTCTGGATGAACAGGAATTGGGATTAACTTGGATCTGTGTTAATTAAACTGACTGTTGACAGGAGATAATAGAAGAAAAAAAAGGTGTTGCGCCGACCCTAACTATTGGGGGAACAGGGACCCCAAGGACCCCAAAACGGACAAGGGTAGGAACAAGATGAAAATAAAATTTAATTAGTTTTAGGAAATCAAGATATTTGGACTCTCAGGAGACCATTTCGGGCAAATGGCAGATATTTTTATCTGATTTCTGCCCGAAATGGTTTCGTAGATGGAAAATAGGCTCATGGAACATCTCGTGTAACGGTAAAATTATGTTCGTGCAAAATCGAGCAACTTGAATAAGGCGATATTCGATAAAACACTGATAAAGTTAAGGAAACTTCAACAGAAAAAATCCTTTGTCAAGGTCAAGAGTATGCGTACAGCGAAGGTTGCAAACTCGTTTTTATTATAACCGCATTGGGGTCAAATGGAATTAATAGCAATATCAGTAACTTATGGTAAACAATCGAGACACTGACCCCTCGCAGAAGAGGGTCAAGTTCAGAGACTTGCAAGTTCTTAATGAATTAATAATAATATTCTTTATTTTCTCATATTCACAATCACAGTACAAAGTCATTGTAAAACACTAGAGACTGGTGTCTGTTGTAGATAAAACCTGTATTACAGATCACCAGGCTTATCCTCCATCAGACAACTCACTTATGACTGAAGGTTGTTCCAAATAAACGTGCAGTAACGTTCATTGACGCACCTGCATTTATTGACATTTTTAATTTGAAAAACGGAATTAATGACTCAAAGCTGTCCCGAATCAACATCTCTCGTGATCCTTAACATTGTCTAATAATGAAAAACGATTTATATTTATTGACCCTCCTTGTAATTAACACTAGCTTTTGCCAGTAGCTTCGCCCGCGTGAGAGTCGCAATCATTCCAAGCCGTTGGAAGGCTTCCCACACACAAGACCGGTCAACGTCGGTTGCTTAAAACCGACTCCAATCAACAAACTCTACCCGCTAGGAGGTGTCGCACCACCTACCGTAAGTAGGGATGTCGCACGCACGCTGGTAAAAAAGAATCAGGAATCATATTCCCGGCATCCCCTCCACGACCACACGACAACTCCGGGTAGATTAAAAAGTCGCAAGAGTTTTATAAGAACGACACAAGTAATCCAGGACAGCCCACCTAAGGAGAGGAGTAAGCTGTGGGAGGAGCGGTGCCCGCCACCACGTAACTTTCTTGGGCCCAAAGAGCACCTGCCTCCCGGTCGTGATTTGCAGTGGCCTATTTGGAAAGCACTGAATCGATTGCGTACCCAAGTAGGCCGCTGTAAGTATAATTTGGTGAGGTGGAGGATCGTCGATCCATCGCATACACAGTGTGAGTGCGGTGCTCCTGAATAAACTATGTCTCATCTACTGGAGTGTCCCAAATGTGTTTTCACCTGCACCCTAGATGATCTGTACAAAGCCTAAGATGCGCCTACTTACTGGGCCTGAAGAGTAAAATTTTAGTACACGAAAAGATGAACAAGATAATGATAATGATGATCATCTAGATACGTACAGATCTTAATCTTGGCCTGCCCGTCGGTGTCCAGGTTGAAGAGTAGAAGTCTTCCGAGCAAGCTATACAGACCGCTGACGGTGAAGTTGCAGTGCATGTCAAACACGAAGGTACGCTTCTTGCGTCGAGATCTGCGAGAAACAATGGAAATTGGATGAATATAGTAAAACAGAAATACGAAAATAAAACGTAATTTGAATGAATGTACTGAAGTAGAATAGATTGAATATGATAATAACTAAAACTAAATCTCTCTGAACCAATAAATAGAGGAAAATTGCTTGTTTATATATTTGTAATTTTGTATAAGGTTAAAGATAATCTCTGGTAGTACTGATCCGATGGCAAAAATTATTTCAATGATAAAAAGTGACATTACTGCCAAGTGTGATAGGATATATCAAGATATTTCAAGCAGGCGAAGTCGCGGGCCAGAAGCTAGTATAAATTAGAACACTGTGTAAAAGTGTCTCCGCGTTGGAAGGCCTCCCGCAGTGTGAACCGATGATCTGGTGAGGGTCGCCTGAATACGATGGATGCGAGACGCACAGGAACGGTCGTTGCGGCGACACTTGAGGCCTATGTCCAGCAGAGGACGTCTTTTGGCCTAAATGTGTGTGTAAAAGAGTGGAAGGTCTATATGCTCAAGTAACTGGTAAAACCTCAAAGAGTGCTGCTTTATAGAAAATATCTTATAGGTGGCTGAAAATCTTAAATTAATGGTAGATGATGCATGATCATTATACCTAATTGGATGCAATCTTGAAATATGCAGTTAATGAGGTTTCTTTATTCCACATTATGAGGACAACTGCTGATAATATAATGATTAAGTCCGTCCCCGTACCGTAATTAAGTTTTTAAATTACTGAGTACGTAGCTCAATGTTTCTGCAAGATGCTTGAACACTCTAATAAGAACACGATTCTGTCACAATTTAGGATCAACCTTGCGACTGCGCCCGCTCATATTTCAGACCGCACATTTTCGCATATAATCGCTATTACGCAGTGTGTATGCAGGTGTGGTGCAACACATATCTTAGAATAAAACAAATCCATATTCATGAGGTACTATATACTCTTTAACCGACTTTCGAAAACGGAGGAGGTTCTATGTTAGACTGTATGTATGTTTTTTATATGTATGTCCGCCGATTTCTCCGTCAGTTGTGAACCGATTTTCAAAATTCTTTTTTTATCCGAAAGAATATACTCCCAAGGTGGTCCCATATAAATTTTATAGAAATTACTTCACCGCTTTTTGAGAAACTGAACAGAAACGAAAAATACGTATACCTAGATGACGTTTTTGTTTTCTCCAATTACGAGTACTTATGTTTAAATTCCACGTTCCATGTTATTGGGGTTTTTAGTTCTGGGGTATATCAACTAAAAAGTGTAAAATAAAAAAACTTTTTTACAAAAAAAAAACAAGCGATTTCCAAAAAAGAAAATACACTAAAAATTAAAAAATAACTTTAATTTCGGAAGTCGGTGTCAAATAACGAAGAAATAAAAAACAAACACCGACTTCCGAAATTAAAGTTATTTTTTAATTTTTAGTGTATTTTCTTTTTTGAAGTCGGTTGTTTATTTTTTATTTTGTGAAATGATATAGATAATGATAATGATATAGGTTTAGCGTACGAGCACCGCAAAGTCAACTCCAACACGTTTTGGCCAAAAAAGCCATTTTCAAATCACCATGAGGGTTTTATTTATCATTGATAGGCACGCGTTTGACCACTATCTCACCTGATGGTAAGCGATGATGTGGTCGAGAGTAGAGCACGCTTGCCGAGAAGTAACCTATTCATTTTTGATTAAAAGACTCCCAGGTTGTAGCTATCAGGAAACAGACTCCGGCAGGGAATTCCACTCCTTGGCAGTACGCACAATAAATGTGTTCCCAAAACGTTTTTGTGAGTGTGGGTGGGATGACCTACCGGTGGCGAATTGCCGTATGTCTAGTGGTCCGATGATGGAACGGGCTTGGCGGTATTAAACTACCGGTCATACTTCAGACCGCATATTTTCGCTTATAATCGTTTTACGCCATGTGAATGCAGGTATGGTGCAACCAATATCTTAGAGTAAGCTGATGTAGGGCAAGTGCACGATTGCACACGATGTAACTACGTTTATAATTCAGGTTTCAAAAATAAATATACCTAGTTTAATACATCTTTGACTTCTTATTGCAGGGTCGTGGTTAACAGAAGCTTTGAAGCCAAACATGATGTCCTAAGAGCTGTTCGTTGATATGACATTTTCGGGAGCAGTCTGGTTTAATGGTTATTTCTCGCTTCCGCCTCTAATCATACTGACAGGCCGTAAATAACTAACTAATAACTCCGGGCCTGCGGACGGCGAGTAATGGGTAGCTCGCCGTTCGATCAGCACCAGGCCCGAGAGTCGACGGCGCGTAGTGTTCCACGCGCGCCTCAAAGAGTTGTCAGCAATAGGGACAGGGCCGTCATGGCCGATGCCTGCCCGGGGGTTGAGGATAAATTCGAAACAGAGTTACCTCGCCTCTGGGCACTCAAAGGCAGGAAGGAACAGGGGTGGGTTTTAGTCAGTAAGAGTCTGACACGCCCTCCCGCTCCACCCAGAGCGGAAGAAGTCATTGGATGATTTTCCACCCCACAAAAAAAAAAGGCCGTAAATAACTGTTCATTTCTTAGTTTTTCGAGAGTATGTATGTATGTTTGTATATCTATTTCTTTGCCACGCCCTGTAGCCTAGACGGCTGGATAGATTTTAACAAATGAGGTATCACTTTTCGTCTTAGGTGCCCAAGTGACATGACTATATGAATATTGAAAAAAATAAAACAAGATGGCGGCTGCAGTTACACCGACGTCTCACTTATGATGATAAGCGATGATGTGTTTGAGGACGGAGTACGCTTGGCAAGATAGAAGTACCTAACCAGATGCTATAGACAAAGTGTCATTCTATCAGAGAGATGCTGTAGACAAAGTATCATTCTATCAGAGAGATGCATAGACAAAGTGACATTCTATCAGAGAGATGCTGTAGACAAAGTGTCATTCTATAAAAGAGATGCATAGACAAAGTGACATTCTATCAGAGAGATGCTGTAGACAAAGTTTCATTCTATCAGAGAGACGCATAAACAAAGTGACATTCTATCAGAGAGATGCTGTAGACAAAGTGTCATTCTATCAGAGAGATGCATAGACAAAGTGACATTCTATCAGAGAGATGCTATAGACACAGTGTCGTTCTAACAGAGAAAATAATTGCCGAAAATGTTTGTGACGAACAAAAGAAACGACCAAATGACTTTAAATGATTTTAGCAGCTATTATATCGCTGACAGACACTATTGACTTTGATCTAAGGACTCCTAAATTTTGATCTCATAAAGATAGAAATGAAATTATTTTCTTAGCATCATCTCTAGTATCTTTACTCATGATATTGTGAAGCCTTGGCTTCAGGGGTTCTTGTAGAGCTTGGGGACCTGTGTTACTCGCTGGCAACGAGGGTCGTGTAGCAAGTGTTATACTGAACTTGATTAGTGTGGTAAGAAAAATTCTGACACAGCACTGGATTGATTATTTATATTGAACTAACAGAAACAACTGTCCTCTGCGGAGGACCCTTCTGGAATCACTTCTGCAGGTGTATTCGCTAACTTAATGGACATCAATTTGATAGGCACTTTGCAGTACATTAATCGGTGGACATCGATTATAATAGCACTACGTTGTACATATTTGTTTTCATATACGTCAAAGCAGCAATGTACTGCATAGTGACCATCAAATTGATGTCAACTGAGATAGCGAATACACCTGCTGATTGAAAACCAAAACAAATAATTTTTTAACTAATTCATCATTTGAATTACTCTTCAAATATCGAACAGTCCAGCCGGCCAGTGGCGCCGGGTCCTAAGCAATATTTATGCCAACCCCTTCCCAGTACTGTTTCTCACAATCATCTTAGAATGACCATGTTCTATCGAAGATATTCATCGGAGGATTGGGATCTTGTAACCTCACACAACTTGCAAAAATCAGGTATTCTGGGGTCCACGTTCAGCTTAATTAGATACGGTATCTTAACAGTATTTCACATAATATACCGGTTTCATGTGACCTTCGTTATCAAACTATTTGAATAGAGCTATCTCTAGCGAAGGTGGGAAGGGACTATCCCAAGGTTGTCTGATTTTTTGCGATATCTTGCAAGACTTGCAACATTATATTAAGCTATATGCACATATTTCCGGGTGAATAATATGTGAGATCATAGCTTACCACCAGGTGAGATAGTGGTCAAGCGCGAGCCTATGGTATATAAGCGGTAGCCTATATATAATGGTTATAAAAAAACCTATATGAATAAGTTCATCTTAAGGTCCTACTCACGGTCCAGTGGCGCCCTCATTGAATATAAAATCGTAGCATAGCACAGAAAATAAATATCAAAAAATCCAACTTCACTTTTGTAACAAAGAGGATAAAGAATTTGTACGTTGTTAAAAGTGGTCTCAAAATGTTTCGTATCCAAAGTAGTAGGCAAAAGTGTCAGAAACGGCCGTTTTTGGTACTTTTGCCTACTACTTTGGATACGAAACATTTTGGTGAAAGCTCCAGAATAGCCCGCGAAATTTAATTTTTTTACGTTTTTTGCAATTTGCAGGTCAGTATCAGGTTGCCTGTATGTTGGTCAAAATATGATTCACGGCCGTAGCAAGTACGTATTTACCGAACTGTAATCACTACAATCATGAATATAACTCTCTCAGTTAGAATTGATGCCAAATGACATGATTTCATGAAATACTTACATCTGACATCTTCTCTCTTCTCATCTCATCATCATCATCATCTTAACTGAAAGAGTTGTATTGATGATTTTAATTAAAATTTGAATTTCGCGGGCTTCCCGCTGGCGCTTCCACCTTAAGTATATGCCAGCTTTTTTTTATTGGCCCACCCAATAAAAAAAAGCTGGCATATATATCATCAAATAACTTCTCCTGCTCTGGTGGAGCTGGGAGGGTGTGGCAGACTCTTACTGACTAAACCCCACCCGTGTTCCTTCAGATGCCTGAGCTAGGGCCGCATTCACTCCTTCGATAACTCCCGTGACTAAGTATATGCAAGCTGATAGAGAATGCAAAAGATGGCAAAATATTTTTACCATCTTTGTTTGATATTGTGCAGTCTCAGCCTTGGCTCTAAAACTATAGAATCCTAATTATATGTAGGATGGTTACTGTGTCGTAGCGTGATGTAATAAAGTCATAGCCTTCCTCAATATATGCTATACAGAGCAAAATTGTACTTCTAAGATACGGCGGAATATTATGGTCGGTTATCTAATGTATAACGTCCTTGTACAATATTCTGACAAATAAACGCAAAAAAAATAAACCGACGAAAAAGAACTAAAAAGCAAAAAATAAATAAAACTTTTAAGTCTTGAGTAATGAGCATATTTACCTACATAAAATATCAAATTTTATATAAACTAATTTTGAGTCGGCGCCAAACAACAATCTGATTATTAAATATCTAAATTTTATAAGTACTTACAAATAAAGAAGGCTGTAAGTAGGTAATTAATCATTTTATTAATTGGCGCCGACTCAAAATTAGTTTATATAAAATTTGATATTTTATGTAGGTAAATATGCTCATTACTCAAGACTTAAAAGTTTTATTTATTTTTTGCTTTTTAGTTCTTTTTCGTCGGTTTATTTTTTTGATAAAAAGTTTTTTATTTTATGATTTTTTGTGGCTCGCATCATCTTGTAACACTCTGAGGCTAATTTCTAATTCTTCATCATTCCTCTTGCCACTGAGCTGATGAAATAACCATCCTTCCATGAAGTTCCCAGGATATTGACCAGTTGAGGTTACCTCCAATACTGTAAAGACGTCTTTTCTTCAAACCATATTAAGTGGTATTTGTCACTGAAACTAGTTTTTATATCTAACTTCTATTGTTTAGGAAAGCTATGGTTTCCATCATCAGCTCAGTTTCATGATGTGATGGTTCCTAAATGCAAATACCTGATTAAGTTATGAAAAGTAAACAGAAACCATATTCGTGCCCAATTTTCGAGGTTCTCTCTCAATTTTTTCAGGATCCCATGATCAGATCCTGATGTCCTTGACATGGGACCACCCTTGAGGTATACCTTATCCAAGAAAAGAAGAATCATCAAAATCGGTTCATAAATAACGGAGTGAGGGTCGAACATACATACAGAAACGCTAAACGTATCCACAATTTTCGAGGTTTTCTCTCAATTTTATCAGGATTCCATTGCCACATCCTGATTTCCTTATTATGGGACCATCCTTAAGGTATACCCTATCTAACAAAAAAAGAATAATCAAAATCGGTTCATAAATAACGGAGTGAGGGCCGAACGTACATACAGAAACGCTAAACGTATCCACAATTTTCGAGGTTTTCTCTCAATTTTATCAGGATTCCATTGTCACATCCTGACTTTCTTATTATGGGACCATTCTTAAGGTATATCCTATCTAACAAAAAAAGAAAAATCGAAATCGGTTCATAAATAACGGAGTGAAGGCCGAATATACATACAGAAACGCTAAACGTGCCCACAATTTTCAAGGTTTTCTCTCAATTTTATCAGGTTTCCACTGTCAGATCCTGACTTCCTTGACATGGGACCACTCTTGAGGTATACCCTATCTAATAAAAAAAGAATAATCAAAATCGGTTCATAAATGACGGAGTGAGGGCTGAACATACACGAAAAAAAAAAAAAAAAAAAAAAAAAAAAAACATATATACGGTCGAATTGAGAACCTCCTCCTTTTTTTCGTCGGTTAAAAAACCGTTTTTGCCACATTTTTCATTGATGCTCTGCTCCTATTGTTCGCAGCGTGATGTTATATAGCCAATCCTTATATCCTAGCCTTCCTTCCTCGATAAAACTATTCAACACAAAAAAAAATCAATTCGATCCAGTAGTTAAAAAAAAAAGATATATTACAGTTGAAAAATTAAACTAAAATTAATGTATTGCATTTTAAAATTAAATTGGCCGTAATCCAACACGCGGGCCCAGTGCGGGTGGATGGATGTCACATGTCTTCAAATTTTTTACTCTAGCTAGGTTATGCCAGTTTCCTCAAGATGTTTTCTCTCACCGTTTTGAGAGCAGTGGGGATGAAATAAATTACCTACATTAGATAAGGCGCCTACCTGGGTTTAAACCCACGACCTGCAACTCGTAAGTCGGGACCGTTACCACCACTACTTTTCTGACACTACAACACATCTTAAAGTGACAGTAGGTACTATTCCGATCTCGGCAGCACGCATCAATGCTGCCGCAGCAGTGTTGCGCAGCAGTGCTGCCTGCCGCGCTGATTCCGAGCGAGGCAGCAGTGCTGCGCTGTTCGTGGTATTAAATTAAATTAATGGGTTATTTTAAATTATTACGATAATTAGTTTGACTGCTATCGTAAAGGGTTGGATATAAAGTCACCAAGTTAATTATTTTTTTCTCTTCTGAATCTGGACGCGTCACTACTGGTCTGTCGGGGCGGCAGGCAGCACTGCTACGTAGCAGTGTTGCCGCTGCATTGCTGCGCAGCAGTGTTGCCGCTGCATTGCTGCGCAGCAGTGTTGCCGCTGCGTTGCTGTCGAGTTCGGAATGTAGTCTCATATAAACTTATATAGAATATATTATGGGGACCAGTAGTGCTGCGGCAGCACTACTGCGTAGTGCCGAGTTCAAAATCATACCTTTACACTACAAGACTAAACGGTAACTTAAAATTGCTGCGTTTAGGAATTCGACCGTTACCTGTTTACTATCCTAAATACTCTAAAACCTGTCATTACCGTTCTAAACTTGTCTCAAAAAATAACCAGAATAATGTATGAGTTAGCCAATATGCCTCAAACATATCTGTTTTTGCTTGATTTAAGTGGCGGTTCGTTTAACTGCGACCTCGGGTTTCTGGGTTTTGCAATAGGTGCAGAAACAACTCGTAAATTGTTGAAATATGTTTGTTTGAACAGACTAACAATGTAATATTAATGGTTGCAGGATGTTTGGGTGGTGACAGATTTTATTTGCTTTGTTGATTTATTGGTATTTGGTTGAAAATTGATGGTTTTATAATTTTGGCCTTGGATATTGTTGGGAATCTATTTTTGTTTATTAGAGGTGGGCTTGCTCTTGACTCGTAGTCTTGGTCAGAGGCGACAGAGACAGAGTCGACGATGGAGTGAGCCTACCCAGAAGTTCACTCTAAATTTAAAGAGATAAGGCTTGTATGCGTTCGGAAACACAGACGCAGGTAGAGAGTTCCACTCCTTTGCTGTGCGCATTATGAAAGACGTTTGGAAACGCTTAATGCGAATTAAAGGAAAAGCAACAAGTTATGGATGATAACTTGCTGTGCGTCTAAAGTCCGATGGTAGAAGAGGACCGGTGGGATGAGGTCGTGGAGTTCTTGGGCACACTCTCCGAAGTACATCCTGTAGAAGGATATCTATTCTATTCTATGATAAAGAAGTAAAACTGTTTTGTTTGTTTGTAAGAAGTAAAGAGCCGATTATGAAGCTTATTTCACTGATAGATAGCCACTACGCTAGCACTGAAGGTTATTTGGAAGACCAGCGTCAGTCAGCATCAGAATCTGTCTGGCAATCTTGCTGAAATGATCCTTTTTGGCGTAATCGTAAGGCACACGGTATATGATTTTTTTTAATGATTGTCACTTTGTATTTTATTTCTCTGGTGTGAACCTGGTGAATGTCGCCAAATAAATATTATTTCTTACTAAAAAATATTTAAGGTAGGTTCATCAGATCAGATTCCTGTGGTGTAGGCCAAAAGAGCGAGGCCTCGGGAAAAACTTAGTTCATACTGAAGTTATTTTCAGTAAGTGTCTAAAAATCGTAGGCAAAAAAGGATCGTAGGTAAAAGGAAACTAGGGAATTACACTCCATTTTCGTGTTTTAGTTGAGTTATGAACCAAGATTAAATTATGAAAAGGCAAGTTAAATTATTATTAGAAGAAGCAGAAATAAATATCCAATAGTTTGATGAAAACATCGACTAAAAGAGTGGAATTCTCTACCGCGGTCTGTGATTTCTGATATAGCTACAACTGTTTGGGGGTCTTTAGGGTCAAGACTGAATAGGTTACTTCTAGGCAAGCGTGCTCCATCGTCGACCACATCATCGCTTACCATCAGGTGTTGTAATTTTTTAGTAAAATATACGTAATAATAAACATTATCACTAAATTTCAAGTTCATAGGTCAATGGGTAGTTGAAAATTCTTCGGGAAAAAAAAATGTGACAGACAATGGGCAGACGGACAAGCCGGACAGACGGACACGTGCATGACAGCAATAGGGCTCCGTTTGGACCCTTCGGTCGATCCATTATGTTAAGCTACGCTTGCCGGGGTTGGTCCGTGGATGGGTGACCATCTTTACATACCGAGACTCCTCCGTGCCTCGAAAAGCACGTAAAGCCGTTGGTCTCGGCTGTCAATCGTGGATCTTTGGCAGTCGTTACGGGTTGTCAGAAGCCCGAAAGTCTGACAACCAGTCTTACCAAGGGGTATCGTATTACCCAGTTACTGGGTTGTGGAGGTCAGATAGGCAGTCGCTCCATGTTAAATACTGGTATTCAGTTGCATCCAGTTAGACTGGAAGCCGACCCCAAGATAGTTGGGAAAAGGCGAGGCAGAACAACAGAACACAGTAATAAAATTATACTACAACTTGTGGCCATGACACGACCGTACGTTGGTTGTAGAGATTTCTTTGTCTTGTAGAAGTTAGTAATCATGTATTGATGATTTCCGTGATTGCGAAGATATTTCCATGTCAATACCAAGAACTTGTATTGTCCATGTTGGATCGTAAATGCACAGTAAATGATTCCTATTTCCGGTGGATTAACAAAATGTCTAATTACCATGGAATGTGAATGTTTGACTATAATAAAAACAAAATATATTGTAAACAAAAGAAAGTCAGAATAAAAAATATTCTCGTCTTTTTGTTTGTTTTGAACAAAGGAATGTTTTAAGTATACTATCTTAGACTGAATGCACAGGAATCATGGGTAAAGGGGGTATTATATTACACTGAATTAGGGCCCAGAATTAAGGGTGGGCGTGGTTCCTTACGTTGACCTATACTGCCTTACTCTTATTACAACCTCTCTTATTAAGGCGCAGTTATGCGACTTCTAATGGTTTTTAATTGAACATCATGTCTAAACGACTAGTTTTATTTCCTAGAAAAAACTATATGTTAATCTAGACAATTTCCGTCGTAATTTGATATGTGAATATTTGAAATTTTATTTTTATTACATAGTGTAATTAATTTGTAAACCTATGTCTAACGCGGATAAAAAATTGAGAATCACGCAAAAACTAGAAAGCGTATTTTTATTAAACTTTCACCATTTTAAAGATCATTTAATTATTTATATTTTAGTATACGTGTTTTAGTATATTACTTGTTGTTTTATGTATAATAAATTAATAATGCGTCTAATTTCGGACAGCGCTCCTTAATAGGACTCACCCAGAGTCCTATTACTGGGTCGACGTATGTTCGGTCTAAGCAACCGAACACTTGCTAACGCAGCAATTTCCTACAATTGTACTTTAACATCAGTGCATTACGAGACACCAAACGGAACGGGTGCATTCATCTAACATTAACTTTTTAACATAACATTTTAACGTAACATTTAACATTTGAAGAACTTTTAATAAACTATCCAAAACCAATCAGTGCTTTTATATCATATACGACCTCGCACCCCGCACATATTGGTCCTTCGAGCCGGAAGCACGATGCGTAACGTGAGCTCAGGACAGAACACGCAAGCTAACCACTCAAGGTTATTGGCAGTTAATAGCACCTTAAGACCCTGATTCAGTGTAGTGTAATACCCGCTTTAGTATCGATATTTCGACAAAAGATATTTTTCTTCTAACTCAAAATTGCATGGAATTTCTGTGGAAGTTTACCGCATATATTTCCTAGAACATTACTATAACCGCTATATCTATATCGATATTGTTGATCCATTATCCATTTCCATATAAAATAAGCATCTTCATTGAATTCAAATGTTATGAGCGATTGTAGATGTTTCTTCATCCTACTCAAGGTTCAATCTATAAAATCAACTCAACTCATCGCAGTTCACAGCAGACCTCAGATAAGTTTCACCATAACACCCGGTTAATTGCCTTCCGCATCCAGACTGTATTGATTTTTAAGCGACTTCTAAAAGAAGGAGGTTATCAATTCGGATGTTTGTATTTTTTTTTTATGTATGTTCGGGCATAAGTTCGTCATTTATACACGGATTTCCAAAATTAATTTTTTTGGAAGGGGTATCTTGCTTTTGTTCGAAAGGGGTTTGTTCCGAAATGGTCCCATTTAAATTTCATATAGATCTGATGAAAAGAATGACAGCAAATGAACCGCCATTGCTGCTATCGCCTAGATATCCATTGTTAACACAATTTAATGGGGAATCACAACTAAAAAGTGAAAAATAAAAACTTTTTAACAAAAAATAGAGCCGACTTAAAAAAAAAAAAAAACAAAAAGTGCAAAATAACTTTAATTTCGGCAGTCGTCAAAAAACGAAGAAACAAAACCAGAAACACCGCCTTCCGAAATTAAAGTTATTTTGCACTTTTTGTTTTTTATGGAAGTCAGTTCTATTTTTTTTATAAAAAAGTTTTTATTCCGTCTTTTTTATCATTGATATAGGCTCGCGTTTAACCACTATCTCACCTGATGGTAAGCGATGATGTGGTCGAAGATGGAGCAGGCTTGCCTAGAAGTAACCCATTCACTCTCAACTTAAAGACTCCCAGGTTGTAGCTATCAGGAAACACAGACACCGGGAGGGAATTCCACTCCTTAGCTGTACGTACAATGAATGTGTTCCCAAAAACATTTCGTGCGTGTGGGTGGGATGTCCATGTCTGTCAATCATCATCAATACCCTCCATCTAGAACCAAAACTTCGAAGACATGTGACACCCGTATTGGGCCCGCGCGGTGGATTACTGCCCACACCCTCGCACAGAGAGGATGCCTGTGCCCCAGCAGTGGGGACATTAAAAGGCTGATGATGATGATGACCCTCCATCTGCGGAGAACGGAGCGTTATGTCGGACTCCTACCAACTGAAACCCCACAGTTTCTGCCGCTACCAAGAGTCAGGAGCCCGGGATAAAAATTGAATTTGCGTGCACTCCCCAACTGACTCTCACTGACCCAAGGGTCAGTTCCTCATCTAACGTGTTGAGATCAATCTATATAGCCTAA
The DNA here is from genome assembly GCA_951329385.1 of Polia nebulosa. NCBI lineage: Eukaryota > Metazoa > Arthropoda > Insecta > Lepidoptera > Noctuidae > Polia > Polia nebulosa. The sequence continues at coordinate 8,122,408 of OX589609.1, forward strand.
ACCCAAAACTAAGCTAGGAGTATATCTTTTATTAATTCCTGGCAATATTCAGTTTGTTAGAACAGCTAAAAAGTGGAATTCGGTGATTCCTGATAGCTGGGTCTTTAAGTTAAGAATAAATAGGTTATTTCTGGGCAAGCGTGGTCCATCGTCGACCACATCTTCGCTTACTACGGGTTGAGATAGTGGTCAATGGCAAGCATATAAAAAAAAACCGGCAAAGTGCGTCTCGGACTTCGCATATTTAGGGTTCCGTACCAAATTAATTTTAGACTATTTTTATGGCTTTGGGTCTACAAGATGTTTATACTGTGATTTGAAGACTGTAGCTCCAACCGTTTGGCTGTAAAACCTGTGTGACAGACGACGGACAGACAGACAGACGGACACGCGAGTGACAGCAATGAGGCTCCGTTTGGACCCTTCTGGTACGGAAGCCTAAAAAAATGGTGAGGACAAATAAAATAATAGATCTACTTACGACACTTTATCCGGGATACACGTACGCAATCCCTCCAGCTTTGCATTGTGGAAGGTCATCTGTAGGTTCCCGGGTAGCGTCATGCTGATGTTCTTGTCCAAATACAGCGGGTCCAGAGACGGGATTCCAGCCTCCGGGATTCCCTGCACTATTCCCGGGATCGCATCCATGGTGGCTTTTGTGAAGCATTCATCGCTGAGTTCCGAGCATGGGTGGATGTAGTCGGCTGCAAATGAATTGAGATTTTTTTTGGATGAGAAAAAATGTTTTACTGTTTATGCTTCAAAGAGTACCTATATCGTCTTTTGTTCTGCTTAAATAGTTAGTTAATCAACTCAAATATTGTGGATACTGTGTCTGGCTATATTTCTCTTCTATAACACGGATTTCTATGTCCCGGTAGGACCCCAACCTAATTCTACCTTTTTTATATTGTAGAATTTTAGGACTCAAGATCTGTTTTTTTTTTTGGGGGTGGGAAATCATCTCATGACTTCTTCCGCTCTAGGGTGGAGCGGAAGGGCGTGTCAGACTCTTACTGACTAAAACCCACCCCTGTTCCTCCCTGCCCTACGTGCCCGGGGGCGAGGTAACTCTTTCGAATTTATCCTCCACCCCCGGGCAGAGGACTCAAGATCTGTTAGGTATTTATCATTATAGCACCAAAAGATGTTCTACAGATTTCGATATCTCCGGTTCGCAAAAGCAATGCACATTTCACCAAAACAGCCGGTAGTTTACAAATTCAAGTTCAAACAACAAATAAACGGTTACGTTCAAAATTCGAACGCTCTATTTAAAAACAAAACTTACGCAAAGGTATCAGCTGCCAACTGCCATAGACACAAACACTCAACACTACCAACACGTAATGTCCGTACGACATTTTCTTAAATCACTATTTTTCTTTTATCTTCACAGATTTTCGCCAAGCGCACTTCTGTTGTATACGAGGCTTGGTCAACGAATGTTCGCTGTCTGCTTGTCTAACTGATCTTTAATTTCGTAGTGATTAAACAACACTTCAAGGATTTAAGGTGTGATTTCATTGGGACGTCTTAGACGCAGAAGGCCGCAGTCTGCGACGATGTTCGCGCGTGTGTTTGTTGCTACAAGCGCGCGGCGTCGGGTGTCGTAATAGTGTTGTGACATAATTATGCAAAGAGTTTTATTGTAGACTGACAATATGAGTGCAGGTTATCGATTACCGTTTATACATAAACGTGATCATAAAATCTTTTGTTGGGAGACTCAATAAAGTCTATGAACTCACAATATTACTTTATGGTCCATTATATTGTGTCCTTTATTGATATTTTTACAACTTGACACAGAGGTTAAGTTCGAGGGCATCATAAAATTAAAGACCAATAAAAGTGCGATTTTTAACTGCTCATAAAAATCGCAGGATACTAGGTATGCTTTAAGTCGTTTACGACCGACCTCTACTCCATCATCGATGGCATAAGAGTAGTTACCTAAGTAACGCATAATAGTACATACGTCTAGTACTAATGTGACTAGAAGATTGCCGGATAGGCATTGCAATTTAGCTCGGATTGTCAACGGAAAAACCGTACGAAGTCATTTAAAATGCAATCCAAATGCGTTATTAATTACTTGGGTTGAACAAAAAGTGTATAATTACGTAATAAGACGGTTTGATGGTTTATTTCCAATTGAAAAGGATTTTCATTTAGGTCTTGTTTGTTTTTCCATCTTGTTTTTATTTAATACTTTCACCACGATGGTCGCCTTGCCATGGCCGACCAGGAAAACTTTAAACAGACTCCGCACTCAGGTCGGCCGCAACAAAGACAATCTCCACAGGTCTCCGCAGATCATGTCCATCAACACGGACCTTCTCATGGCCCTGTTACCTGGGGCGATAGACAAAATACTTTTTTGTTAACGTTAACGCTAACGCCTCGTGCAAAATGTATGGCAACGGCATTACTGGGCGTGAGTCACGTGATAGTTCTCTTCGCAGGTAATGTCTTTGCCATACATTTTGCACGAAGCGTTAGCGTTAGCGCTATTATAAAAGTTATTTGGCTAGGGGGGCTGTTCACGCATGGATCTGATGACAGCGTCAGCGGACAACGTTGCCGTGGCCGAATACGGGACCAAGCAAGTTATTTAATTAAGCAAATACTCTAATTATGCCATCGACACGCTAAGAAGGAGAATGTAATCAAGATCTTCAAATTCTTCTAAACGCCTCGTACACACTTCGCGTTTCGCGTTCAGGATTAGCATTGCCATGCAACGTGGCAATGTCGTCAGTCTTTTGACCAGGCGACAGCGATTTTTTTGGGGTGTGAAATCATCCAATGACTTCTCCCGCTCTGGGTGGAGCGGGAGAGCGTGTCAGACTCTTGCTAACTAAAACCCACCCCTGTTCCTTCCCTGCCTGAGTGCCCAGGAGTGCGGTAACTCATTTTCAGAATTTATCCGCTACTCCTAGGCATGCAGACACCGGCCACGATGGGCACCGTCAGTGGTGGCTGACACTCATCTCTTTGAGGCGCGCGTGGAACACTACGCGCCGTCGACTCATGGGCCTGGTGCTGATCGGACGGCGAGCTACCCACTGCTCGCCTTCGGCAGGCCCGGGTAGGCGGGTTAATGACTTCAACTTAGACTATGAAAAGTTATAGACGGAGTGTCAAAATCCAGCAATCTGAAGTACCAGAATGAGAAGCCGGTTTGTATATGTACACGCGAAATAAGCTCATATAGACAAAATGAGAAGCCGATACGTCATCGTTACGTTCGTCAAGGTCACTCACACATTTTAACGATCCTGCTTCATTTAATTTCCAATGACGTTCCGTCTATAACCTTTCATAGTCTAAGGACTTCAGATATAGTTTTCAAATATATTGTTGTGTCTAATAAAATAAAGTTATTTATTGTACACCGTTTTACATTAAAAAAACGTGTTAATTTTATCAGCAACACCGATGATAATTTTGTAAATTGCTATTTATACCTTTAATTTACGTTATACCTTTAATTTACGCGAATATTGCGCTAAGAAAAAACTTTTTACAAAAAAAATAGAACCGACTTCCAAAAAAAAAAACAAAAAGTGCAAAATAACTTTAATTTCGGAAGTCGGTGTTTCTGGTTTTGTTTCTTTGTTTTTTGACACCGACTTACGAAATTAAAGTTATTTTGCACTTTTTGTTTTTTTTTGGAAGTCGGTTCTATTTTTTTTCTAAAAAGTTTTTATTTTTCACTTTTTAGTTGTGTTTCTCCATTAAACTGTGTTAACAATGGATATCTAGGCGATGGCAGCAATCACGGTTAATTTGCTGTCATTTTTTTAAGAGTTCTGTTGTCTGTCTCCGAAACGCATCATCAAATCTTTATGAAATTGAAATGGGACCATTCTGGAACAAACCCCTTTCAAACAAAAAAAGAATTTTGAAAATCTGTCTATAAATGACAGAGTTATGCCCGAACATACAAAAAAAAAAAAAAATACAAACATCCGAATTGATAACCTCCTCCTTTTGGAAGTCGGCTAAAAACGGTACCTTAAATTATCTTGCAAAGTCAGTTAGCGAAACATGTTTAGAAGATCACATAAAAAACTTTTCCTATAATTAATTAATTCTTTACGAAACAAGTTACATTACGGTAACATGTAGTAAAAAAACTGGTGAATACCCAATCCCTAGTTATAGAAATAAAACCGGTCAAGTGCGTGTCAGACTTTGCACGTTTAGCGTGATGAACCAAATGTATTTTTGACAATTTGTATGGCTTTGGGTCAACAAGATGACCCAAATTAGAAGACTGTAGCTCCAACCGTTTGGCTGTAAAACCTGTGTGACAGACGACGGACAGACAGGCAGACGGAAACGTGAGAGACAGCAAAAGGGCTCCGTTCGTTTGGATCCTTCGGGCAACCCTTAAAAGGAAATTAACACACAATGGGTGGCCTTCTCGCATGCCGCGATCTCTTCCACCAGGCAACCTAGAGAGTGATTTACAAGTTATGTCTGTGGTTCTGCCAGAGAGATTTTCGAGAAGACCTCAACATTCATTTTCTACATTTTATCAGAAACACGTGTAACACTTAAAAATTGAATAGATTTGGTTCGTGGAATGGAGCGTTATTTTGCGGGTTGACAGATTGACGGATTGTCGTTTGACGTTTAGCTTTTTCGAACTTGATCTGCAGCGAGTCTTTTTTTTTTTTTTTCTGTGGGACGTCTTGCAGGTCAGCCTCTGAGGCTGTCGTCTGCTTAACCGGGCTTGCCTGTGTAGGCTTTAATATATTAAAGCCTCCAGCCAGGACTTATTAAAACTTACAAACTAAGTGACCACGCTAAGGGCACCCTCTGCGGGGTACGGGCCTCGGCTTAGGGCGTCACTGGGGGGGCAGCAAGGGAAGGCTGGATCTGGTTTCCATTAATTGGGGAGTTTACTGGCTCAGCGGCACGTGCTGGCGAGAGACGGGGAGGACAATGACTTAGATTTCGCGACGGGCCTCGCCGGCGAGGTCGGAAAATCGGCGGTCTGAAATGTTTTTTGATAGTGCTGGTCTCCCTACGGCTCTCTTGGAGCAGGGTTGTGGCGTCATCAGGGACTAAGAGGGTATGCCGGGGGCGGCGAATCCTAGAAATTTGGGAGGGAACGTATCGAGTAGCCGATAAGGGGGTTACGATGCTTAGCAGCAGTTTCAAGGAAGCGCTTGGTGGAGCGTTTCGTGAACTGCTGCAAGGTGGGGATTTTGAGGTCAACATGCAGCTCCTCATTCCTCACAAAGTAGGGGGCATCCACCACCCTGCGGAGAAAGCGGTGCTGCAGTGTCGACATCTTGTGGAGGTGACGGGGCTTGGCATGTGCGAACACTGGGCAAGCATAGGTCATGATTGGTCGGATGACCGCGGTGTAGGTACGCAATTTGCACTTGAGTGACAATTTGCTTTTACCGTTTAGGAGGAAGTGGAGTCTACCTTGAGCAAAGGCAGCCCGCGAGCGAGCTTGCTTTATGTGCTCGACGAAGGTGAGATGCTGATCTAGGATTACGCCTAAGTACTTGGCCTGCTTCTCCCAAGGGATCGGCCTGCCGTACATGGTAATCGGACGAAGGGGTCTAACCGTATGTCGCGGTCTAGAATAGAGGACTGCCTGACTTTTCTCAGGGTTGACCTCAATTCTCCATTTCCGGAACCACTGGCCCAGCTGGGTAGTGTAGGTTTGGAGATTGAGACCTATCTGAGCGGGTGAGCGACCCGAATAGAAGATGGCCGTGTCGTCAGCGAATAGTGCTAACTGGGCCTTTTTGGGTTTAGGGATATCGCTAGTGAACAGCGTGAAGGCTAGGGGGGATACCACAGAGCCTTGGGGGACACCAGACTTTATAGGGTGGGGGGAGGATAGAGCGCCCTCTACGCGATAGCGAAAGGTGCGATCCGACAGGTAGTCACGCAAGATGAGTACGAGACGATCTGGCACTCCTAGTTGATACAGCTTATAAATTAAGCCATTGTGCCAGACTTTGTCGAACGCTTTCGCTATGTCGAAGTACAAGCCACCGGTCGAGTATTTACGCTGGAACCCAGCGCTCATATGCTCGACCATTCGGTATACTTGTTGGACGCACGAGTGTTCGGAGCGGAATCCGAATTGCTCGTTGGGAATGAGACTCTTAGCCTCAGCAAAATCTTTGAGTCGCTTATGAATAAGCTTGTCGTAAATCTTGCCGAGGACATTGAGTAAACTAATGGGGCGGTAACTAGTGGGGTCGGATTTGGGCTTGCCTGGTTTTGGAATACCAATGACAGTGGCCTGTTTCCAGGCTTGGGGGAACATATTATTACTTAAGGCGCCATTCAAGATGGCTGTCAAAAGCATAATAAGTTGTGCTGGGAAAAGTTTAATAGCTCTGTTGGATATGCCATCAGAGCCTGGGACTTTTCTGGGTTGAAGTTTCCTGATGACGTCTTCTACCTCGTCGGGAGTGACGGGGGGTAGTGGGTCATCAGGATCTTCGACCGGGGGGAGAGAAGCTCTCCTTTCGACCTCAGCATCCACCATGTCTAGGTGGGCCTGGTCTACTGGTTGAGAGCTGGGAGAGCATTGGGACTCTAGACTGTCGGCCAGGCATTCCGCCTTTTCGGCGTTATCAAAAGCGACACTCTTGTCAGGGCGAATGAGAGGAGGCATTGAGGCCTCAGACTTAGAACGTAGCTTTCTTTGGAGGTTCCAGAAAGCCAGGTGGTTGGGCTCGAGTTCACTCAGCGTCTTTTCCCAGTTCGCAGAACGATGCTCAGCAGTACGTCTCTTTACAGCACGCTGCAAGTGACGCATGTGAACCTTGTTTGCGTGACAGGGAAAATTGCTGTATGCACGAATGGCAGCGTTCTTCTCAGTTATCAGACTCCGTACATCCGCTGGGAGTTTCCAGCGACGGTCCTCCGTCACTGGCACCTCTCTTGAACAGTCGTTCAAGACGGTTCGCACGTGATCCGTAAGCGAGTCGATCGCCGCTGTCGTGTCAGCGACTGAGCTTATGTGGTCTGAGATAGAGTCCAAGTGAACCGACGTGGTAGATTTCAGACTTTCGCTTACTTTTTTCCAGTCAGTGATTACTTTTGGGGGGGGAGATTTGGGTCGGTCTCACCTGAGCGGGAGCCCAGGTGTAGGAACACCGGCCGGTGGTCAGAGTCCAGTTCATGCAACACTTCCACCGAATGCAAACGTAAGTTTACATTCTTTAGAAGTGCCACATCTAGGACGCTGGGAGTGTAATTTACGGTGTGGGGGTAATAAGTTGGGCTCATCGGTACGATGACGTCGAAGTTGAGGGTAGAGCTCAGATTATGTATGAGCCTACCCTTGGAATTGGAGTAATTGTGACCCCATATAGGGTGCTTGGCATTGAGATCACCTGCTAAGATGACGGAACTACTCATGCCGAAGAGTTTAGTGAGGTCGCTCTAGATGGCATCAATCTCATCAGGAGAAGATGCTGCGTCAGGTGGGATATAGGCGGTAATGACTGTGATTGGCTGATGGCCAGTCATGCCCAGCCGACAGGCAGAGTACTCAAGGAGAGATTGAGGGGCGGGAGGGGCGAGAGGGATACAGTGAAGTTCCTTCCCGTAGTAAATTAATGTGCCTCCCTTGTGTTTTTGCTGTCTATCAATGCGAACTAAGCGATAGTTAGCAATTCTAGGGTCACTGCGGTAGGGCTTCAGGAAGGTTTCCTGTATGAGGAGGATATCTATTTGATGGTCGCGAAGAAATTTCGCGATCTCATCACGCTGGCTTTTGTAGCCGTTAGCATTAAATGTAGCTAACCTAAGGGATCGGGGTTTGTGACAACATATTTTTGCGTGCTTATCCATTACGGTGCGCAATTAATGTTGTCGAGGGACTTGGCAATACCAGCAAAGTCGGACCATATTTTATGGGCCGACATAAGGTCGTATTGGCCTGACGCGAAGGCTTGTTTAAGCACTGCGTCAAGTGCTTTCGCCTTGGGGGTGAGGAATATGGAGTATGCCCTTAAGATAGTGCAGGCTACACTCTCATCCGGGGAGTAAGTGAAGGGGGTAACGGGGGAAGCTGCACTGGCTGCGGGGGCCTTGGGCCTCTTTGCAGCAGCTGCTGAGGCAGCAGGTCTTGGTGCTGCAGCTTGAGGGGCGACTGGAGCCGCCGGCGTGGGGGCTAGCGCTGCTGTGGGAGCGTCCATCAGCGCGGGGATAGCGGCTTTCGGGGAGGGTGTAGAGGTGGAGGGGGCCGCTAAGGCTGGAAAGGCTTTTAGGTGTGTAAGCCTGTTCCACGGGGAAGGTCTCTGTGGCGCGAGACGGTTAGGGAGTTGGGAGGAGGGAGCTTTCCCAGATGGGCATTCCCTCTGTTGGCGGGCCTCCGCCCGCTTGGCCACTTTGGGGGTGATTTTGGGCGCTTTGGGGCAGCCCCGGTAGTTAGACGGGTGCCCTGATTGGCCGCACAGCACACAGCTGGGAGGCTCTGTGCATTGCGCGCGGTCTTTGGGTCGGGGGCAGTCTGCGGTGCCGTGTTCGCCGAGACACTTGACGCATCTAGGCTTGGCGAAGCAGTTCGATTGGGCGTGGCCATATAGTTGGCAGCGATGGCACTGCCCAACTATGGTCGGCTTATGGGGCTTCTCTATAGAGATGCCGGAAAGCGAGCAGACTGATTTAACCCCGAAGATGGGGTGATGGCCCTCCGTGGGTTCGCATACGACACTTATCATGTCGTATACTTCCCCACTTCTGGCTCTGTGGAGACGGTGGACGGAGATCACCGGGACCTTCTGAAGAAGGAGGTCCTCTTTGATCTCCTCGGGGGTGAGTTCTTTAGGAACACGCCTAATCACCACTCTGGTGGGCGTGTCCTCGGGAAGTGTGTAAGTATGGAAACTTACACTCCTTTCTTTAAGTGCGCGGGTCAGGTTACGGTAGTCGTCCGAAGACTTCACCGTTACCCTGATGCCGTTAGCGCAGGCATGGGCTTTTGTGTATTGGATCTTGCGATCCACACACAATTTGGACACCTCGGTCCATCGGGCTTTCTCCTGTATGTACAGGGGGGGAGGGACACGCTGCTTCCTCAAGGCAAGGAAAGCAGCTGATTTGAGGGGAGAGGTACTGCTGGCCTGTGAGACAGAGGCAGCGAGTCTGCCTCTTAAACTTTATATATTGGAAAAGGCTTCTTAAAAGCACCTAATGATGTCTCGAGGTGTAAAAGGGACCAGAGTCAAGTTCAAATGCTGTAAGCATAAGAATGTAGGACCATGTAAGTACTCTTATTGGGATTTTCTGTAGCAACGCTAAGTCTTAAGCATGGCATTTATGATTCTTACCGAATGTTCTCTTGTTGGCAGGGTTCCTACTTTACATTTAATAATATAAGAATAAAACTTTATAAAATGGTCGGATCATAAACTTCACTTTATTTTTGGAAGAACAATGCGGTCTTAGCAAAAGGTTCCGAACACCAACGTCCACGTGTCCAGAGATGACCACGATTAGATGACCACGGCTTAGATACTGCTTGTGGATCTCCTCACTGGACCTTTAATCTTCGATCTTCGAACGATAGGGTAATAGTGACTCATCATAAATTGTAAGTTCAACATACAATTTTCTGTGTACTGAGTGCTATCTGGTGTGATGCAGTGTTGACAATAAATGTGATATATGTGAAGACCAAATCAAAGAACTCTTATTTACTACAGACAAACCATACGCAAGAAACCCGAAGATTGGTAACCAGGGTCTCATGCCAAAAAATTATCTTTGTCGCTAGCCGGTGCAGCGGTGGAAGAATAATTTCTTTACACACGGACGATAATTTCGTTAATTGCAATTTATACCTATAATATACGCGATACGGCGCTAAGAAAACGGTACCTTAAATTGTCTTAAAAAGTCAGTTAATAAAACATGTTTAGAAGATCACATAGAGGACTTTTCCTATTATTAATTAATTCTCTAGGAAACAAGTTACATTACGCCAACATGTAGTAAAAAAACTGGTAAATACCCAATTCCCAGTTCTAGAATAAAAACGGTCAAGTGCGTGTCGGTCTTCGCACATTTAAGGTTCCGTACCTAATGTATTTTTGACTAATACGGCTTTGGGTCAACAAGATGCTTATACTGTGATTTGAAGACTGTAGCTCCAACCGCTTGGCTGTAAAACCTGTGTGACAGACGACAGACATGTAAGAGACAGCAATAGGGCTTCGTTTGAATCCTTCGGGCACAGAACCCTAAAAATGATAAATAACACACGTACAATGATAAATGAATGATAAATGATAAACACACGTACAATGGGCGGCCTTCTCGCATTCCGCGATCTCTTCCACCAGGCAACCTACAGAGTGATTTGCAATTTAGTCCGTGGTTCAGATTTTCTTTAAGTTTTTCTTGAATAAATAAGAGAAGACCTCAACATTCATTTTCTACATTTTATCAGAAACACCGATGATAATTTTGTAAATTGCAATTTATGCCTCTATACGCGATATGGCGCTAAGAAAACGGTACCTTAAATTGTCTTACAAAGTCAGATAATAAAACATGTTTTGAAGATCACCTAAAAGACATGCCCCTATTATTAATTAATTCTTTAAGAAACAAGTTAGATTATGGTAACATAGAGTAAAAAATCTGGTAAATACCCAATGTAATGTAGAAAAACCAAGCAAAATCTAGAAGAATAATAAATAGTTAGCAATAACTCTTGTTATTGTATTTCCTGACAAACAGTCATAATGACTCTTCAAATTTCAGACATGTTTACGAAAATTAATAATCTTACCTAACTAAAAACCTTCGTTGGAAAACGTGTTTGTATTATGTACATTGAGTAGGTAATATAAATTAATCTTGAGTTCAAATCTTATAATTTTTAGTAAAAAAAAACGTCCGGTTATATTTTTAGCTCTATACCGCGCTTCTCTTAGTGCTTGAATTTCTGATTCTCAAAGTTGTATTTCTGGTTAAATACAGGATGTAACGGAAAGGTGTGGTCATATTCTAGGATCTGCATCTGCCCATCGATATGAACAACTTTATTCAAGAAAAACTGAGGGAATTCTAAAATTTTTTTTTTACTCCCCATACAAATATTGATCAGCTGATGATAAATTTGTATGGAAAGTCCAATTTTTTTTTTGGGAATTTTCTGTTTTTTCTTAGAGAAAGTTGTTCATTTCCATGGGCAGAACCGGTTCTTAAAATATGACCACACCTTTCCGTTACAGCCTGTATATAATATATTTTTAATGTTTACTATCCGTTTTAATTATTTATGTACAAATTTTATTTTCAATTTCTATAATTTATTTATTTGATTACAATATCTAAACTAATAAATAACTAATGGGATAAGATAATTAGAGCAGTGGTGGCCCAGCGGTATTGGCCGCGACTTACAAGTTGTAGGTCGTGAGTTCAAACCCAGACAGGCGCTTTACGTTGTGTAAATTATTTCATCACCACTGCTCTCAAAATGGTGAAGGAAAACATCGTGAGGAAACCGGCATGTCCTAGGACCAAAAATTCGAAGACATGTGACATCCACCAATCCGCATTGGGCCCGCGTGGTGTATTACGGCCTACACCCTCTCACAGAGAGGAGGCCTGTGCCCCAGCAGTGGGGACATTAAAAGGCTGATGATGATGATTAATGGGATAAACAGGCTAAAAGAAATTAAATAAAATATGTAGAAGCGGCATAAAAGAGGGAGGAGTATAATTCATTGGGCATCGCAAAATTCGTCCACATCGCTGTCAACAGCATTGCCACGATGAATGGCAATGCTGATTAACGGCATTTTTTAATTAATGTCAAGTAGAGCCGATATCGACTGTTCTGAAAATGTTTAAAGTTGAAAAAACAAGTACGCATATAATTAATTTAAAAAAATACCGGCCTAGTGCGAGTCGGACTCCGTACGACTCAAGGGTTCTGTACCATTATCTATAAAAACGAGCAAAAAAATCACGTTTGTTGTATGGGAGCCTCCTTAAATATCTATTTTATTCTATTTTTTAGTATTTTTTGTTATAGCGGCAACAGAAATAAATCATCTGTGCAAATTTCAACTGTCTAACTATCAAGGTTCATGAGACATGAGCCTGGTGACAGACGGACAGACAAACGGACAACGGAGTCTTAGTAATAGGTAGGTAGGTCCCGTTTTACCCTTTGGGTTCGGAACTCTAATTACTTAAAAAATAAAGTCGAAGGTAATGATTGCACAGAGATCCATAGAGTAGGAACACTAACTCTAGTGTAGTCCTTCTTAGGAACTAGTTTTTATCTTTGGAACAGAAATTTATGCTGGAATTTTCTTCTTTAGATTGACACTAGTCATACCTACGGTGGAAACTCCGGAAAATCTTTATCCGCTACCCCTAGGCATGCAGGCACCGGCCATGATGGGCACCGTCAGCGGTGGCTGACAAATTCTCTTTGAGGTGCGCGTTGAACCCTTACGCGCCGTCGACTCACGGGCCTGTTGCTGATCGGACGGCGATCTACCCATCACTCGCCGTCCGCACCACCGGATCTACGGTAGCCGGAGATCGTTTCGCGGCGCCGGAAGCCCCAGGCGTCTCCTGCGGCGAATGCTGCTGAGGGCGTGAGGGCGACTCTGTTGTTGAGCTTCCCTCACCTGTTCCGCCTCCTCCTTCGCGAGAATTACTGCTTCGCAGAAGGAGGAGACTGCTTCCCATTCCCTCTCGCTCCGTACCATGGCCTGGACCAGGGCCGGGCGCGAGAGGTCGCTGCCGCCGATCGCCTTCACGAGGACACGGCGGGGCTCCGCCCAAGCGGGCCAGATCTCCACAGTATGCTCCACCGTGTCCTCTGGGCGATCCTCACAGTGGGGACACTCGGAGACGTCTACTACCTAGAGTGTTGTTACGTTTTATTTTCATATAGTTACTCGGGCTAACCCTTTTTTAACCGACTTCGAAAAAGGAGGAGGTTATCAATTCGTATGTTTGTATTTTTTTTTTTTTTTTTTTTTTTTTTTTTTATGTATGTTCGGGCATAACTGCGTCATATATTGACGGATTTGCAAAATTCTTTTTTTGTTCGAAAGGGGTGTATTCCGAAATGGTCCCATTTAAATTTAAAAAAGATCTGATGATGGGTTTCGGAGACAGACAACGGAAGTCTTCAAAAATTGACAGCAAATCAACCGCGATTGCTGCTATCGTATGTCTATGAATTGTTAAAACAGTTTAATGGGGAACCACAACTAAAAAGTGAAAAATAAAAAACTTTTTTTACAAAAAAATAGAACCGACTTCCAAAAAAAGTGCAAAATAACTTTAATTTCGGAAGTCGGTGTCAAAAAACGAAGACACAAAACAGGAACACCGACTTCCGAAATTAAAGTTATTTTGCACTTTTTTTGGAAGTCGGTTCTATTTTTTTGTAAAAAAAGTTTTTTTAATTTTGATAGGTTTGCACTTGACCACAATCTCATCTGATTGATGGTAAGCAATTATGTGTGTGACGATAGAGCACGCTTTCCTAGAAGTAACCTATTCACTCTTATCTTAAAGACCCCAGGTAGTAGCTATAAGGAAAACAGACTACGATTTCAAACTTGACAGAGCCTTTAGACAAAATACTCTTCTGTTAACGTTAACGCTAACGCTGCGTGCAAAATGTATGGCAACGACATTACTGGGCGTGAGTCACGTGACAGTTCTCTCCGCAGGTCCTCCGCAGTCTCTCTCTTGCCATACATTTTGCACGAAACGTTAGCGTTGGTGGCACAGTGGTATTGGCTGCGACTTACAAGTTGTAGGTCGTGAGTTCAAACCCAGGCAGACGCTTTACTTTGTGTAAATTATTTCATCACTACTGCTCTCAAAACGGTGAAGGAAAACATCGTGAGGAAACCGGCATGTCCTAGAACCAAAAACTTGAAGACATGTGACATCCACCAACCCGCACTGGGCCCGCGTGGTGGATTACGGCCCACACCCTCTCACAGAGAGGAGGCCTGTGCCCCAGCAGTGGGGACAATAATAATAATAATAATAACGACTATCGGCTGTCATTGTGCCGATAGTCGTTACCGCCAATGGCCTGATGGCTAAAAGCTTCGACGACCACCTGTCGAAGCTGTCGTTGCGCGGTTGGATCAAGGGCCTGATTCAGAAGGCAGTACTCCTTGATACGGCTCGCATTGTGAGGAGGTTCCTGTCTCTGGAGCCCTAACCACCGGTAGCTTGGACCCTGCTCCAGATGCCGGTGGACTACTATTTTTTATATTTTTAAATGTTTTTTTTTATATGTTTTCTTTTAAAAATATTTAAAAATGTAAATAATATGTGTAAAAATAAATATACGAAATAATAATAATAATAATAATAAATAATAATCTGTGGCTCGACTGTCAACTGCACTGACAGAAAAAATTTTCTCTGCAAATTTTATTAATTTCATCAACAAATTATCATATTTTAAACATCCAAAAATGCATGCAAGACCGTACAAAAACTACTGTAGTACCTACAACATATAAATAATAAAAAACAATAGTGAAAATGAGAAGTAAAAGTTAATAATGACGACGAATAGACCAATGAGAAAAGAAAAATGTTGACGAGAGCCGCAGCACAAAAAGCACGCCCACCACCTCCGGCCTTGTCGCTCAGCTCCACCTCGCTGCCGCCGGAATCCAGCCTCTCCGTGAGCGCTGTGACACCGGCCGCGGCAGTTGCGTCGAGCTCCAGCGACGAGTTCTTCTCGCCGCCGACGACACCACCACCAGCGCGTCGACGGGGAGGACGCCGGCCGCCGAGCAGCTTCGGACCTCGAGGCCCACCGGCCTCTGATAGGGTCCCAGCTCCCGGCGGAAGTGTGAAGCGCATGCGATGGACACAAGCCATCAACGAGAATGTCATGCGCTCATACTATGGGGCTACAGAGGGAGGTAACAACCTGACCGCGTACCGTGTTCGGATGCTCTCTTTGTTTCAGGTGCTTGAGCCAGCCGTCAACGTTTCGGCCCAACGACTGTCGGATCAGGTGCGGGTCATCCAGCGTAATCATATGTTGGATGATACTGTACTTGATCGCCTCCGAACTGAAATGGGTAGCCATGTCATTGCCCCTCCGTCGCAGACTGTGGTACCAGTGTTGGTACCACCGTCTAACCATGCTCCTAGCCATGCTGACGAGGAGTGTTGTGACATGGTTACAAACGTAAGTACCCATTGCAATGACGAATTGAGGAGTGCTTTGGAGTGTGCTATTCGGGAATATCGCAACATGCCACCCGAACTTAGGCCACGCTTGCCTCGTTTGCCCATGCATAATAGGAATAAGGCGCTGGTGGCTGCTCTGGATTCGCAGTTATTAAATTATTTTGATAACTGCGAAGACCTCACCGACACACACTCGATAATGTACTGCGCGGCTGTAGCGGCATGTCGTGTAGCTCACGTCAAATTCCCTAATGACAGAGCTACACGACCAAAACCAGCCGTGCCGGCTTGGCAGCGCAGGATCGAGTGTCGTATTGGTGGGGCCAGAGCACTCATCGGCAAACTAATCTGCTTCAGGGAGGGCAACACTCGCCCAAGAGTGATGCGCTTTGTGAGACGGGCTTTTTCGGGGACTGAAGTCAGCTCCCGAGACTATATGTCCCGTGTCACAGAGCGCATCGACTTCCTGAAGCAGAAGGTGTATGCATGGGCAAACCGCATCCGTAGGTATAAGCGGCGGGTGGAGCGATACACCCAGAATCGCACATTCCGGAGTAATGAAAGGTGGGTATATAGGACTTGGGAGCGACCGGAACAAGGTGTGACTGACACGTGTCTGCCGGATGATGACGCCATGAGTTCATTCTGGCGCAACATCTGGAAGGCGACTGGACTCGGGAGATCGAGCGAGCGTGCGATCCAATAACAGAAATGGGGGCAATCACTATCAGCCCCCAAGATGTAGCCCGTGCAGTCCGTCCGTTGCCTAATTGGAAATCTCCAGGGCCGGACGGGCTGCACAATTTTTAGATACAGTGGCTACAAAGGTCGCACGCTCGCTTGGCATCTCAATACCAAGCAGCCTTGGAGTCTGGTTCGCTACCCGAGTTCCTTACAACTGGAATAACCCACCTGCTCCATAAAACAGGTAGTACTGCGGAACCTAAAAATTATAGACCGATCACGTGCTTACCGACGGTCTATAAGGTTCTTACATCCATTTTGAGAGCTAAGATTAACACACATATTGATAGTAACTGTATCATGTCTGCCTCTCAAAATGGATGTAGGAATGGGTCCCGTGGTACTAAGGAGCTTCTCCTCATAGATATGACCATTAGCCAGCAGGTTCGGCGTTCCCGAAAGGATCTGTCGACATGTTGGATAGACTATAAGAAGGCCTATGACTCAGTTCCTCATACATGGCTCATGAGGGTGCTAGAATTGTATAAAGTTGATGCAATGCTACGCACCTTCTTGATGTCGTGTATGAGGCAATGGAGGACGGTCCTTCGCTATCCAGGATGTCGAAATATCCAGAGGAATAGCGAACCGGTAAGGATCGAGCGGGGTATATTCCAGGGTGACAGTTTGAGTCCGCTTTGGTTTTGCCTAGCCTTGAACCCTCTAAGCACACTGCTGGAGGCTTCAGGGCTAGGCTATCGGTTGAAGAGAGGTGGTCAGGTAATATCTCACCTCCTTTACATGGATGACCTGAAACTTTTTGCCCCCAACAATCTGCAACTGATGGAGCTACTGAAGGTAACTGAAACCTTCAGTAGTGCCATCAGGATGGAGTTTGGTGTGGACAAATGTGCAGTCATGCATGTAAAGCGAGGGGAGATTGTGGAATCCGTGGGAACACAACTCTCGGATTCCATAAACCTGAGATCCCGCTCTCCAACCGAAACCTATAAGTATTTGGGTATGTCGGAAGCGTTAGGTATCAATGTTGCTGACATGAAGCAATCGTTGAGGGAGCGCTTCTTTGGCCGCCTGAAGAAGGTATTTAATAGCCTTCTATCGGGCGGAAACAAGGTGCGCGCCTTCAACGGTTGGGTCATGCCAGTATTGATGTACTCTTTCGGCGTACTCAAATGGACTCAAACAGAACTTGACACCCTGGATAGGCGGGTCCGTACACTACTAACTGCATACCGAATGCATCACCCACGTTCGTCAGTGATGAGACTGTATATTCCGCGGAAGTGTAGAGGCCGAGGCTTTTTAAATGCTAAGACCCTACACAACCGCGAGGTATGCAGTCTGAGGGAATATTTCCTAGCTGCTGACGTGGGTATGCATCGAGATGTAGTGGCGGTGGACAAGGGCCTTACCCCACTCTCCTTGGCTAACGAGAACTGGCGCAAACCTCTAGTGCTTGACACTAACGGTCGCAGGGAAGTATGGCAGAGTAAGGAACTTCACGGACGCTTTTTCCGGGCCCTACATGGGTCCGATGTAGACCAACTAGCGTCCGTAACCTGGTTGCGTGTCGGTGACCTCTTTGGGGAAACCGAAGGTTTTGTCTGTGCAATTATGGACGAAGTTATCATGACGAATAACTACCGGAGATTTATTGTGAAGGACGGCACGGTTGACATATGTCGGGCATGTCATCGTCCGGGAGAATCAATCCGCCACATAATCTCTGGTTGTTCTCGTCTAGCTAACGGTGAGTACTTGCACAGGCACAACCTTGTAGCCAGGATTATCCATCAGCAACTTGCTCTGAAGTACTCTCTTGTGGAATCGGAAGTGCCGTACTACAGATATGCGCCCGACCCAGTTCTCGATAATGGTCATATCTCATTGTACTGGGATCGGTCCATCATCACTGACAGGACTATTGTAGCCAATAAGCCTGATATAGTGGTGGTGGACCGAATCGAGAGGCGTGCAATGATTGTTGATATTACCGTCCCACATGACGAGAATCTCGTGAAAGCCGAGAAAGATAAACAAATCAAGTATATTGACTTGGCTCGCGAGGTTGTCGACATGTGGGATGTGGACTCAGCGATCATTGTACCGATAGTCGTGTCAGCCAATGGCTTAATAGCCACGAGCCTCGACCAACACCTCAGGAGGCTCTCGTTAGGCGGCTGGATCAAGGGCTTGATTCAGAAAGCAGTACTTCTGGACACGGCTCGCATTGTCAGGCGGTTCCTCTCTCTGGAGCCCTGACCGCCGGTAGCTTGGACCCTATTCCCGATACCGGTGGGATACTTTTTTTTATATTTTTAAATGTTTTTTTTTTATCCTTTATATTTAAATATTTAAAAATGTAATTAATATGTTTAAAAAATGAATAAACGGAATAATAATAATAATGGACTGGCTCTCAGTCTAGTTTGAATAAATGACTTTTGATTATAATTTTTGACTGCAGGGAATTCCACTTCTTAGCTGTACGCAGAATGAATGTGTTCCCAAAATGTTCCCAATTATTGTACTAGTGTGATTTTCATGCCGGGAAAACTAGATCGTTTTCAATCAGGCAGAGTCACGCTCACAGCTAGTTTACAAAGAATGAAACCTTTTTTTAGAATACCTAAAAAAACAACCACCGATAAAAACTTAGGTCAGTACTTACAAGCAAAGTTAAATTAGGTTTTTCCAGGACAGTATAATTTTTTGCTCAATTGGGTACTTTATCTGAGTCTGAATTATGTACGTCAGACTGAACAAATAATAAACTAATAATTATGGAAATCTTTGAGCATGTACTGTAGTTATCTGAGGGTCAAAGTTTAGTTGGGATAATTAATTGTAACAATGTTGATAGTAATCTCAGATTGTGATGTCTTTTTTTTTGCGCCGCACGCCGTTTTGTATCTAAGTTTTATTATACGACAAAGCCATGATTATGTTCTACCAAATCCACATAACCTTTATCTAGGTAAGACTACGTTAGGTGTCCTAGGGTCTGCCCAGGGCTCGTGGATAAATTCGAAACAGAGTTACCGCGCCCCTGGGCACTCAGGCAACTGAAGGAACAGGGGTGGGTTTGAGTGAGTAAAAGTCTGACACGTCCTCCCGCTCCACCCAGAGCGGGAGAAGTCATTGGATGATTTCCCCCACAAAAAAAAGGTGTCCTTGGGTAGGGCATGCCACAATTGCGGCGATAAGTCTTTGAGAAGTGGTTAGAGAGGCGCCACGGCGTCCTCATCTTCCGCCTGATGCAAGTCTACACCGGAAACGCTGGTTTCTGGAGGTTCCTGTTCCGGATAAGGCAGGAGGAAACGCCCGATCACCATTGTGTGGATCGCCCAAGAGACACAGTGGAGCATGCGGTGGAGGTCTGCCCCGATTGGGCGGAGCACCGCCGTGTCCTCGTGGAGGCGATCGGAAATGGCGATCCCTCGCCTCCAGCCCTGGTCCAGGCCATGATACGGAGCGAGGGGGTTTGGAAAGCTGTTACCTCATTTTGCAGAGCAGTATTGCTCGCGAAAGAGAAGGCGGGACGCGTCAGCCTAGACGCCTAGCCACCGCAGGAGACGCCCTGGGCGTCGGGGGTCGCAAGCAGATTCCCGGCCACCGTAGGCGCGGACTTGCGGACGACGAGTAATGGGTAGGACGCCGTCCGATAAAGACCAGGCCCGAGTCGACGACGCGTAGTGTTCCATACGCCCCTCAAAGAGATGTCAGCAAGCAGTGACGGGGTCAGCTGGGGCTGATCCCTGCTGGAGTTACGGGAGTGGTCGATGGAGTCACCGCAGCCCCTAGGACAGGCAACTGATGGAACACGGGTGGCTTTTAAGGCTCAATTACACCTTCCGATTTCAAGGGACCCAATTTAGGAACAAATGAACTAGGAAGCAGGAAGTGAGCGATTACACTATCCTAAATTGAACTCCTAAGTCGGCTGTGTTGCCAACTCTTACAAATTCGAGTCCCTAAACAGAATATCAAAAGTCGCTCTAAAGTCTCTTATAAACTGATTCTACCAGGAGCGGACTTAAAAATAAAAAGAGCGGACACAGATTTTTTTTCACTTTGTGAAATTTAATTTAATTTTAAACACAAACAAAAATACTACTAGCCCATTTGTAGCGACAAAGTCTCTAAATTGGCAACACTTAGCTCTAAATCGGGGTGATGCGATTACACTATCCTAAATCGTACACAATTTAGGAAGTCAAATCGGGACCTTTCAATCTCACTAAATCGGACACTAACTGCTCTAACTGCTATTACACCTTCCTGTTTCCTAAATTGGGTCCCTTGAAATCGAAAGGTGTAATTGAGTCATTAGTCAGTAGGCAAGAGTCTGACACGCTCCCGCTGCACCCAGAGCAGAAGAAGTTATTTTCTTATTCTTATGATTTCGCACATTGAGGGTTCCGTACCGAATATTGGTATTTGTTAGTGAAGTATACGTTGTAATAAACATTATCACCAAATAAGTTCAGAAGTCAATAGGAAGTTAAAAAATAAATTGTTACAAAATTTTGTGACAGACGACGGACGGACAGACAGACAGACGGACACGTGAGTGACAACAATAGGGCTCTGTTTGGAACCTTCGGGTACGGAACCCTAAAATAAGGCCCTCATAGACAGCCAACTCCTTTCACAGAAGTCTGATTCCCATGTCTGTCTGAGTCCCATGATTCCATCCCAGCTGTGTGAACATTATAGGCTTATTACGTTATGCCACAGCATAATTATTGGCCAAATCTGGACAGCAAAAACATAATTAGGCGTCGTCCTAATATAAAGCGACCAGCGCGCGAATACGCGTACGTCGCATCATGCTTATTTGTATGGCAAACCTGATTGCGTTGTCGCCTCCACAGAGCGCGATTTCCGATTTTGCCATACAAATAATGAACGCGACGATCGCTTTCTATTAGGACGTCGCCTTATACTGCCAAGATTTGGCGATTATAGTAGGTAATGCCCTTAAGGTGAAAGCGCCAGGGTAGCCCGCGAAATTGAAATTTTCTTACTTTTTTTGCAATTTGCAGGTCAGTATCAGGTTGTATTTTGGTCAAAATATGATTCGCGGCCGTAGTAAGTACGTATTTACAGAATTGTTATCATTAAAATCAACAATACAACTGTGAGAGAATTGATTTCAAATGTAGTACTTCATGAAATCATGACATTTGGCATCATTTCTAACTGAGAGAGTTCTATTGATGATTTTAATGATTACAGTTCTGTTAATACGTAAGTACTTGCTACGGCCGCAAATCATATTTTGACCAACATACAACCTGATACTGATTTGCAAATTGCAAAAAACGTAAGAAAATTTCAATTTCACGGGCTACCTTGGCACTTCCACCTTAAATGTCTTTGCTTCGTTATTTCTCCATATTCATGACTAAAAATTTCCATCTCGCTCATACCTTCACGCCACACTATTGCAGGGTAAGTACACTCGTTTCGCCACCTCGTCTGCAAGTGTACACAAAGTTATTAGTGCAGCAAGGTAGGCGAGTGTTAGGTAATAGTCGATCGCAACTGGCTAGTGCCTGTTGCAGGAAAACGTGTTTGTTTACATTATGTGTGTTGAGTGGGGCGGGCCGAGTTGTAGGTGTGGGTCTGTGGGTGACATTGAAAAGCTGGGTAAAAAGAAAAACTATTTATTCCGTATAATAGATTACAAAAAATATTGGATATACTCGTACGTATTTTTTGATTTATCAAATCAATAAAAAAATACAAAGATGAAACGCATCAAAGTTCAGGAGTGGGAGCTTCTTACGTCACTTTTGAGTAAAAAGTGGTACTTACAATTTTAACTCAGGTGTGACGTCATGCGAAATTACAACGCACTGTATCGTCTTCATTTTTAACCGATTTAGCAAAAAGGAGTAGGTTCTATGTTCGACGTATGTATGTTTTTTTTTATGTATGTCCACCGATTTCTCTGTCAGTTGTGGACCGATTTTCAAAATTCTTTTTTGTGGGAAAGAATATTCGGTCACATCAACAATCACAAAGTTCTCCATGACCTCTTTCAAATGAGTCCAAACACGATGGTTCTACGTAATTTCGTCAATGAGATCCTATACATACTTTCGGAGTCCACCATCAGGTAGGTGACATCATCAGTCACCTAGGTCTCCATACTCCGTCAAACAAAATTCTTACTCCCGAGGTGGTCGAGGTGATATAAATTTTATCGAAATTGCTTCAGCGCTATTTGAAAAACTGATCAAAAACGAAAAATTTGTGTAAAAAGATGACGTTTTGGTTTCCTCCAATTACGAGTATGTTTAAATTCCACGTTCCATGTTATTGGGGTTTTTAGCTCTGGGGTATAACAACTAAAAAGTGAAAAATAAAAAAGTTTTTTATAAAAAAAAAAACAACCGACTTCCAAAAAAGAAAATACACTAAAAATTAAAAAAATAACTTTAATTTCGGTTGAAGTCGGTTGTTTTTTTTGTAAAAAGTTTTATATTTTTCACTTTTTAGTTGTACCCCATTCTAAAACTAAATGAATAGTAAAGTTATACCCGAATTGATAGCCCCAAAAATAGAGAATTTGAACATAGTTGGTGAAACTATGGTGTATCAGGGTGAACTGTACAAATCTGTATACCCGTGACCCGCGTATCAGCGTGATGTAATGTTGTGAAGTGGTGAAAACAATATACAGACATGCGATTGCAGCAATTCTGGAAGGTTTGCTATCATTTATTAAAGAGTTCCATTGTGTATCTCCGAAGTTCTTTATCATCTCTTCACCAAATTAAAATGGGACCACATGTGAAGCAACAGGTTTCAAATAAATAAAAAATCTTCAAAATCGGTTTACGTAGTAAAAATAAAATACAAAAAAAAAATACAGTCGAATTGAGAACCTCCTCCTTCTTTTGAAGTCTGTTAAAAAAAAAAAAATTACAAAAAAAAAAACCGACACAAAAAAGAAAATACACTAAAAATTTAAAAATAACTTTAATTTCGAAAGTCGGTGTTTGTATTTTATTTCTTCGTTATTTGACACCGATTGCCGAAATTAAAGTTATTTTTAAATTTTTAGTGTATTTTCTTTTTTGTAAGTCGGTTTTTTTTTTTTGTAAAATATTTTTTTTTAGTGTATTTTCTTTTTTGGAAGTTGGTTGTTTTGTTTTGAAAACATACGTGTCCAATATTTTTTGGTAATCTGACTGACGAACTAATTAGAATTTTTTAGTCGTCAACCCTATTGAAGGTAAACTGACAAGAAAAGCTAACAATCGCTGACTAATTTTGCAGATAGGGATGCAGTTTTTAAAAATATCGATATATATCAAATTGAGTCGATATTGATATCGATATATCGGTCTAGTAGGCCATCTGACATGCCACAGTAATCAGGCAAAAATTCTCTATCCATCTGTCTAAGCAGTATTTTTCTACTATAAATAGATTCCGAGATTCTTTATTTATTAACTTAGGTTCAAGTTGAACTTAATTTTTCTTGATTTCTATCTAATTTTGTCAGATAACGGCATTATAGCTTGTGGACGGCAGTGAGGTAATATGTCGCAGTTGTAGTTAGAATATTATTATGAGCGAGATATGAGTTTTTTAGGATAGAAGCTTGGCAGGGAAAAAATAGTTCATCATTCAATCATTTCAGCCGAAAGACGTCCACTGCTGGACATGGGCCTCCCCCAAGTGTCGCCACAACGACTGGTCCTGTGCGTCTCGCATCCATTAGATTCCCACGACCCTCACCAGCTCATCGGTTCACCTTGTGGCCGGACTTTCAATGCTGGAGGACACGGCGCAGCACACACCGGCAGAGTGTTCCGCATGGGAGGAGCAGCGCCGTGCCCTCGTATACGAAGTGGTCCCCGACCTGTCGCTGCCGGCCGTCCCTCGTTCGATGGTCGGGAGCGCAGAGTCGTGGGATGCGGTGATCTCTTTCTGTGAAGCCGTAATTTCGCGGAGAGGAAGAAGGAGGTCGTGGCCACTCTCCCGATCCGCAGCAGGCGTACCGGGCGTCGGCGGAAAGCGGACAACGCCCTCTTCCTTCCTTCCTCAGGTCCGGAGGGACGGCGGACTCGGGGTCGTCCACCGCCCCCCATCCAGTAGGACCCGAGGCGGCGGCGCGTAGTGTTCCACGCGCGCCCCTATTGGACATCGTGGGGGGAGGACACCTCACTCTCCCCGCAGGCCTGAAGTGGCCTGCACAGGCGGGCCAGCACTAGCCGGGGATCATGGAAGTCGTATTAGCTCTCACAATCCCCGGTCTAAGTGTGGGAAGGAACACCGGGGTGGTTTTTAGTCATTAAGCGTCTGACAGACCCCTCGCCTGCCCCAGGCGAAGGACATCCATGAGGATTTTCCACCCCGGCAACAAAAATAAAAGTACTTTCTATGCTGCGTCTATTGGTATGCGGTCGCCTCTCCAGAGTCTTTTGGCAGCATCGATTCATCTCTTCAGCGAGGAATGTGCACTGCTGTTGCCACTTAAGTTTGGCGATTCTTCGGGCAAACGTGGTTAAAATAGGCAAAAATTCAGACAGATGTGGTGGACCAACTTGTTAGGATAGTGGTCGACAGCGCGATTCGGTCTGTCGGTTGGGAGTAGTTTTAGCTAAGCGATAAAATAGTAGTAGTGTAAGTATAGTCGAGCATAATGTTGAGTAGGAATGACGATCAAAGATCGATAAATCGAAGAATCGAATTAAAAAAAAACAAAAAATTCTATCGATATACTGAACCGATCCAGTGAATCGATACTTCACGAATTAATTACCATTGGTTGAATGTACCCAAACGCGAGGGTATAGAAATGTCAGTTTTACTCTTCTTCTCTCTTATTCAAAAACTCTTGAGATGGCTGTGTGCTCAGTTTTCGTTGCCTTCTTAATGGATTAAAAATAATTATATAAAAAAATCTGTGCTTTGTTTTTTCGTTGACATTGCGTCATTTATTTACTTACGTCTTGATTGTCTGACATTTAGACAATACGAAGTCGAAAAGCAAATCGAAAAAAAAATGAACATAATTATTCAAAAAACCTGACTGTTTAAAATAAATAAGAAGTTCCAAACTTTTCAAGCAGTCTAATGCAGTTGGTGGCAGTTATTTTTAACCGACTTCAAAAAGGAGGAGGTTATCAATTCGGATGTTTGTATTATTTTTTTTATTTTTTTATGTATGTTCGGGCATAACTTCGTCATTTATAGACGGATTTCCAAAATTCTTTTTTTATTCGAAAGGGGTTTGTTCCGAAATGGTCCCATTTAAATTTCATGTAGATCTGAAGATGATTTTCGGAGACAGACAACGGAACTCTTCAAAAAATTACAGCAAATCAACCGCGATTGCTGCTGTAGCATAAATATGCATTGTTAACACAATTTAATGAAGAAACGCAACTAAAAAGTGAAAAATAAAAACTTTTTTACAAAAAAATAGAACCGACTTCCAAAAAAAAACAAAAAGTGCAAAATAACTTTAATTTCGGAAGTCGGTGTCAAAAAACGAAGAAACAAAACCAGAAACACCGACTTCCGAAATTAAAGTTATTTTGCACTTTTTGTTTTTTTTTGGAAGTCGGTTCTATTTTTTTGTAAAAAAGTTTTTATCAGAATCAGAATCAGAATTTTTATTTGTGAACATAAGTACATTTACACGTTGGGTGAGATGTTAAATTTTTACAGGCTCTCTATGTTTTGCCATTAGGCGTACAAATATTATCACTAATTTAATTATTCATTTCCCATTATCAGTTAAAATTATAGGAAGAACTAGAATATAATAAACAAAATATTTCCAAGTCGTTTAATTCAATTTCAAATAAAAGTAGGTACTAGATCAACCCAAATGTCAACAATTCAATTTGTGATAAAACATAAGTCATAATTAAATATGATAATGTCAATTAATTAAATTTCAAATTCATACAAGAATATCAAAGCAAGTAATCAATAAAATAATTCTAAACTGTCAACAATAAAATTTAAAAAAGTACAGTGTAGACCAAAAGTCGATAGGCAATCTCACAAAGCAATAGCTTGACATTTAGTTTGACTTCCGACCTTCTATTTCCAAGAAAATAGACACATGTGTAACAAGGCAGTGTTAAAGTCTTGTTTATTTTATTACCTCTATTCCAAATAACGTTCTTTCCTACCTTTTTTTAATTTAAAATTCAAATATTACTTGTTTTCTCTGTCAATAGTCTGTGTTTTTATATTAAAAATGAGTTCAGATTCAGCAGCTGAGCTAGTAGAAGCTCCTGTCATTGTCATTTTCCTACTTTTCATTGAATCACAGTTACCAGTTTTGTAAGAGTTACTAGAACAGTGAAGTGCAGCCTATAAAATCAGGCAGTTACTGACAATATTACAATTTATACCTTTACCTAGTCACAGTATAAGGGTACGATTAATGAGTGCTTCATAAATTCTATTCAACCCTACTGGAAATAATGACTTATATGTCATAACTCGTCGTGTTTATTATCTTCATCCAACTTCACATAAAAAAAAATCCAATTTCATATCATCTAACTCCTCCTCATCTACGGTCGTCCTCTACGGTCGTCCTCTACGGTCGTCCTCTACGTGTCACCACACCTCCGGCTCTGTAACGTGACACATGCATCATCATTGTCGTCAACAAGTGATTGTAGTTCATAATTTCAACGTTAATATATGAGTCAAGATGACCTAGTGGTTAAGCGCTCGCAGATATATGCGTGAATCAGTGAGCCGTGAGTTCAAACCTCACGCAGTACTACGTGAAGTTTGAACTCACGGCTCACTGATTCACGCAGGGGCGGACTGGTATGCTTTCCGAACCAACTTTTCAACTTCCAAGGCCCACTGCTGTAGGTTCTCGGCACTGCGTTGAACGCGATTCCTTAAACTTAGCACGAAAAACGTTCTCCAAGCGCGCGTCGCCGTATCTGGACTCTAACGCTTCCAGCAGCTGCTCGTAGGTCACATCCTTGCCAAGAGCCTCAAGTATGATTAGGGCCTGTTGTCGGAGGCCTAAGATGAGCGCGGTCATAGCTTGCTCTTTGGTCCACCCATTTTCCTTCATAACGGCCTCAAATATAATTTTGTAGGCCGATCATGAAGATGTTCCGTCGAATGGCGGCACCTTAAATCCTGGTGCCGAAGGTGCAGCAACTACTGAAGGCACAAACCCGTCTTCAGCCCTTTTTTTATTATTGATAGGCACGCGTTTGACCACCATCTCACCTGATGGTAAGCTCTTCACCCCGGTAATCTGAACTTCACCTTCTGAGATGCCATTCTCATGCTGGTGAACCTGGTCCTTCATCACCTTGAGCTCCTTGCCAAATGTTGAGTATAGGTCTTTTACGGAAAGAGAAGAGCAAATTTCTTGGCGACGGGCCTGCTCCTCTTTATCTTGTTGAAACTTCTCTTCCACCCGACGGGCCTGTTCTTCTTGGCAGTGGGCCTGCTCCTCTTTATCTTGTTGAAGCTTCTCTTCCAACCGACGGGCTTGCTCTTCTTGACGGTGGGCCTGTTTCTGTAGCAGCGTCATTAGCACAGACAAGTCTGGTACCGTTGGTGCTGAAGAAACTCTACATGACCACCACCCGGCGTCTACATCGGGGAATCTCCAAACCGCCTCTGATCCATGTCTTGCTGCCGTTGACTCCTTGTACGAATACCTTCCGTGTCGTCCTTTGGTAAAATTAGCATAATTTATCCCTCACTTCTGACACCAATTTGTTACGAGCTGGGTATGGGATAGATTATTTTACACCTATTAATTAACCAAATATCCTCTATTAACTCAACAACTTATTTACACAAACACTAAATCACTAATAATCACTATACTCTTCGTAATCGTTTGTATTTGAATCCGTTCGCATCCGTAGTCGAAAACAGACTGACTCACTCGCCGCCAGCCCGGCCTATTATATATATATATATACATAGAAGTTTCCAGAACATTGTCGAACTATCCTATAGTCGAATATTCTAGAAACATCTATAAACTTCTACACAGTACCACAATGGAATTTTCGCGAACGTAGTGGAAACTTCTCGAAACTTCGACCACATTCTCGAACGTTCCAGTGTAATACGGTCGACGTAACAATACCAAGGAATTTGGTGACAGTAGTTGGCTCTATTTGAGTACCTAAATAATAAATGTCAGGGATCTTACTCGGAATCCTTTGGTAAAAATGCACAATTTCAGTCTTTTCTACATTTATAATATGATTAATGTTATCAAACCACTTTTTAGTTCAGTTATTGATTTCACTCCTTCAGTTCATTTTCTACATTTTATTGAGTTATATTTTTGGAATCGCCTCTTCGAACCCCTTATTTTGATACACCACTTAATATAGTTCTTCGTCTTTAATTTTTTTCTTTTTCATAATAACAATATGGCGTCTGGTTGTCGCCATATTGTATTTTGAATACTGTCATGTTTTTAGTAGCATTCGCCAGATTAAGACAATCAATTGACGTAAGATTTATCAAAATCGGCCCTCGTGTTTGGTCTTTAAAGCCAAAGGAACAAACATCCATACATACATAGACTGATAAACACATTACTCTCCCTTGCGTCGCTCACCCGGGTAAAAAGAGAGAAATCTATTTTTTAGTCATTGATTTTTTGTGAATCGATTCATCAGACTTCGATTCTAATTGATTAAAAAATTGATCTTTTTCGGAAAAAAATATCATCTCTGGTGTTGAGCATAGATCTACCTAAGGCTCTCATTAACATTTTAAAGTTTTTGTATGGAAACCAGATCAACACTGTACGGTGGGCTGGGGCGATGTCTCGTCCATATGGGTTGGAGTGTGGGGTGAGGCAGGGTGGGTTGAGCTCACCGACGCTCTTCAACCTATTTGTGAACTAGCTGATTGGCGAGCTCAGTAGCACCAGGGACGGATGTTACGTAGACGGTGTCTGCGTCAGTAATATCAGTTACGCGGATGGCATGGTGCTGCTGAGCGCGACAATCTGTGTGTCAAATGTGAGGAGTATGCTCGAATACATGGCTTAGCATATAACACTAAGAAATCTGTGGTCATGGTCTTTGAGGCGGAGGGTAAAAGCCCTGATGTGGTGCCTCCGGTCTTACTTTGTGGCACGCCTTTAAGAAGAGTCCGGAGATTTAAATATCTTGGTCATGTATTGGTACAGTGAGCGGGAGCTGAGGGCGTTGTCGCTTAGAGCGAACATGCTGGCTCGCAGGTTTGCACGTTGTTCAAGGGAGTGAACAATTATCTTCAAGGAAGTTGTAAACCTTTCCTCCACCTTTCCGTTACACTCTGTATGTATAATAATTATTATTTTGTTACGGGGTTTTAAAAATATTCTAATTTCCTAACTCAAGATTATAGAAATAAGATGAATTTCCACTTTTTAATTAAACATTTTTATGCATAGTGAGCCCTTAGTTCTATTTACGTGGACAAAGTACTAGCAGACAGGTCGCCGTGAGAAAGTAGTTTCATGGTCGATTACGCTAACAATATGACTGTCCCGCCCACCATGCAGTTACTCTTGTTCAAATGAACACATGGCTGGCCTAGCTTAGTACGAAGGTTCAATATAATCAGAGATCAGCTTATACTGGTTCAGTTACCACCATGCTGTACGCAAAACGACATATCAAGCTATGCAATTCCAGTAAAAGCTGAACTTGCATTGCATTGGTTTTCCGAAAAATGAGAGGTCAGCTTTTGACGTGTCTTGCGTATATCAACAGACAAAATTAGCTCTGAACGTTACTGATTGTAATTGGTTTGAAAGAGTGTTTCTATGTATTATTTGGTTTATTCAAATCAAATCATCATTATTTACATTAGGTAAACCATATCTGTAGATCTGTATAAGTACTTGTGTATTCTGAACTATTAAGGAGTTAATCAGTCGGAAAGATGAAATTGCATGATCTAAACGGCACGGTTGGCGCAGTGGTTGAGCGTTCGGCTGCTGCGCGATGGGTCGCGGGTTCGATTTCCGCACGGAATTATTATTTGTATGGCCTAAAATCGTTGTTCCGGGTCTGTGTCTTGTGTATGTGAGTTTACACATTTATAAATGCACCCATAATTTTTTTTAAAAAAGCTTCGGCTTCTACGGTGAAGATCATACGTGGAAAAAAGTCCATGGGTACTATTTTAAATGAAAAATGTGTCAAAATATTAGTGGACCGTACCATTATTTATTTTCACTTTATAGAAACTTATTAGATATACGAAAGTCTGACAACCAATCTTACCAAGGGGCCTTGTATTACCCAGTAACTGGGTTGTGGAGATAAAATAGGCAGTCGTTCCATGTAAAATACTGGTATTCATCTGCATCCGGTTAGACTGGAAGCCGACCCCAAGATAGTTGGGAAAAAGGCAGTAGCAGGATAGATTTGTTTTAGAACGCTATTGAATGAATTGGTATTAGAGCAGCTTCTATATTTATAAGCTGTTTTTTAAATTCTGTTACTAAATTCTTCGATTTCTCTGCTAAAATAAAAGAAGAGAAGTTTCGTTGTAAAAAATATGGTCTCATATTGGAATTTTTGTTTTATTATAGTGCCTATTATATTATTATACAGGATGTTAAAGAAATTGCGTGCCATAGCTTAGGGGTAGGCAAAGAAAGAAAGGCAAAAAAAAAATGTAATTTACATATCGTCTTAACGTTAGGGGCGCACATCTTGCGCCATTTGTCGCGAGCTGTTTTCAGTAGCAAGTAATGCGCTGACCCTTAGTATTAAGACGCGAGAAGTGAAGGACAATGGGTTCGATAGTAGGTAAGTAAAAAAAGCATTTAAACAAATAAAATAATTTTAATTTTAAACGATATTTTTTTTCTGGGTTCCTTTACCGATACTGAACCCACCCCTAAGCTATGGGATGAAATTTCTTTAACAACCTGTGGAGGATAAGGAGAGTATTTTAATTTAAATACATCTTAAACAATAGAGATTCGACTATGTATTCTGCAGTAATATAATATTATTAATGCAGATGAGAGAGAGAGATTATTTGATGTTTTATTTATTATTATTTTAATTATTGTTTTTTTTTGTTACTGTTTATAGCTGATAAATTTTAAGACCCGTAACAAAAACATGCTATCTCTAGCAACGCATGTTGTGAAGTAGTTTAGTAGTCACCTTACTAATTCATTCTATTGAACTCAAATTAGTATTTCTCCTACATTATTTATAAGTCTTTACATATTTTTTTAACGCTTAGCACTGCATTGAATAATTCATAAAAATTAAACCATAATTGTAATAGTTTCTCTATAAATAAAATGTTTCTAAATTAATATTACATTTTGCGAAAAATATGCTGTAATTAAATGTCATTAACCCAGTAACGCATTAGACTTTACAAGGTTTTAGCGCTCATAAAAATATACATTTGGAAAATATTAAAAACCTCTAACTTTATTGCCAATCGTGTCGAGTTCTAATCTTTACGATGGAGTTAATAAA
Source organism: Polia nebulosa (assembly GCA_951329385.1). Classification (NCBI taxonomy): domain Eukaryota; kingdom Metazoa; phylum Arthropoda; class Insecta; order Lepidoptera; family Noctuidae; genus Polia; species Polia nebulosa. Next base: position 8,153,823 of record OX589609.1, read on the forward strand.
TGTAGTTTATAATTCAGACAAATTAACGAAACCTAGCCTTCAATTCTTATTTTTAAAATATCAAGTTGTTTTTGCACAAAATACAACGTTTTTAGGGTTCCGTACCTCAAAAGGAAAAGGGAACCCTTATAGGATCACTTTGTTGTCCGTCTGTCTGTATGTCAAGACCCTTTTTCTCAAGAATGCGTGAAGTTATCAAGTTGAAATTTATACTAAATTCTCGGGTCTACGATCTCTTTCAGCTGTGAAAAAATCAAACTTGTAAGTCAACGCAATCAAAATATATGACCGTTTATGTCGCATATTTTCGCACATTTTGCAATTTCACAAGGGAATCAAAATCTATAGAATACTTCCCGTTGACCTAGAATCATGAAATTTGGTAAGAAGCAAAGTAAAGGAAAACAGCACATGTAAAGGAAAATTTCTAAAAACTGTAAATATGTTTAATAACAAAAAAAGCGAATTCACTATTACAAACTATAATTACTATTCGTGGTTGGTGCAGTAACCGTGTCTAGGGATCGAACGGCAAAGTTAAGTTTGTCGTTTAAACTAGGTTCTACAAGTTTGTACGGAACCTTCGGTGCGCGAATCCAACTCGCACTTGGCCGGTTTTTTTTTATTTGTTGTTGTACACTTACCACAGAGTCGTCTCTTTAAGCCAAAGGTTGACTGGTAGAGAATGCCTTGTTGCAATAAGTCCACCTATGTACCACTATTGTACATGAAGTTTTAATTATTTAAAAAAAAAGGTTACAAAAATCTAGACATTACATTACCAGAAGTTCTCATGCGCGTCCCATTAAAAACCAAATTACATTATAAATCGAGCCCAGACAAACCTGGTAATCAGACTTATTTATCAGATCACTGGGCACTGACAAATGAATAAAGGTACAATGCCCAGTTTGCCCACAAATGGCTTAATTCGTCAACACTGGCACAATCACGTGTATTTGCTTTTGTCCACATTTTTCGCTAAGTTGCACACCGTGCGAAAAGCTTTGCATTTCGGTAGAGCGAGTCAACAATTTAAAAGATAAACTTAATTACTCAATTTATATAAGTGGATTAATTTTTTGATGCACAATGAGTTGAGTGTTTATAAATCTTTTAATTTATTTATTAGTTTAATTGTGTAAAGTATATTTTAGTTATATTCCATCATAATTACTAGAATTCCGTGTTGTTTTTAAAGCTAAAAATAAACCGATCGATCTTACCTTTCCGTTGAAACTTCAAAAGAACGTGTTAATGAAGGAAGTGTGTGATTACGATTCGGTCGGAGATGAACGAGTTTACAAATAATGACTTCGTGTTTGTTGGGTTTGTTTATTCCTGCGATATGTTTAATTTACACAAATCAAAATTCAACTTGTAAATCCCTCATCATCATCATGTGTTCTTGTAAAACCTATGACGAAATTTTATGCACTTTGCATGTGACATTATTGATATTTTTAAATTTTATTTTCCACTTTTAACTTTTTATTTGACTGTAATGATTTTAAAATGAAGTTTGAGGGAATTATCTTTTTGTGGTTGTTGGATACGTGAAATTTTACATTCTATTTTTATTTTTAAATTATTCATAACTATTCTTACGTATTAAGATATTGTTATTTACTGGCTTTTTTTGTCTCTTTTTAATCGGTTTTTTTTTGTTGTTCAGCTTCTATTTTACTTATTCTTTCTACACAATGTATATTGTTAAGAAATAAATGACTTATGACTTATTTATCAAATTCAAAAACAAGATTTCACAATGCAATTTTGGTATTCACAAAAAATGGTCATACGTTCACATTCTCTACATTGTGATATGTTCTCAGCCTTTAAGAACTATCCAATTCGTTTCATTTATGAATTTCATTGTTAAGTCAACCATTGGTATCACTTAAGTCTGGGAAAGTCTGTCAAAATGAAATGGCGAGCGGTTCTTCGACAAAACAGCCGAAAATTTTAAGTAGGCAGCTATTATTACCCTAGTGTATTTTGAAGTATATTGTAGTATGGGCCACAATGTGTTAGTGGCTACTTAGTTCCCAGTGTACAATGGTAGTATGTGACATATTAATATTAATGAGTCAGTACCTATGTGAACTGGGTCTCGGTGGTTCCCAGACGGTGACCAGCCTAGATTTGGACAGTTCTATATCCAAATGAAGTTGGTAATCCATGATCATGTCTAAGAATTAAAAAAAATGTTAGGGCTATAAGTGTAAATATTCTCCTGTGTTTATTTTTATACCATATCTTATGTTTTACAACAAATAACATAAAAAACCGGCCAAGTGCGAGTCGGACTTGCGCACCGAGGGTTCCGTACAAACCTGTAATTATATAAGTAAAAAATATTTTAATTATATGATGTAACTAAAAATTTATGCTTTTCGCAATTGTTCCTTTATCTGTGCTATAAGACGTTGCTTCGTACCAAATTTCAAGATTCTGAGTTCACGGGAAGTACCCTGTAGGTTTTGATTCCCTTCCCAAAATCGAAAATTTGCAGCATAAATGGCTGTATCTTTTGATTGCGTTGGCTTAGAAGTTTTATATTTTCACAGTTCTAAGAAATAATAGATCTGAATATTTGATATGAATTTCAGCTTGATACCTCCTCGCGATCCGGAGAAAAACGGTCTTGACAGAACGATACCCAAGCAGCAAAAACTAGTACTATAAAAGACCATAGAACGTTTTGTAAAAAACTGTCCTTGGTCCTATAAAACCCCAAAGAACGTATCTTTTATTCGGAAGTGGCGCATGTAGATCACTGTTCAGTGACAAAATAATTTTATTGCAGTGTTCCAAATGACGAAACAGTCCAATAAAATCTATGTAACAGTGATGCAAGTCTCAAAACAATGATGTACTGGCTACTGTAGGACCTTTTATAGTACTTTTTCATACTATACAAGAGTTTAGTTTCCTTTACCTCACATTTTTCATTCACCATTCATTATTTTACATTCCTGATAGTGCAGAGTGCAAAAATAATTAAAATAATTTTACAAAAGGATACAAGCTATTTGAGGTGAGTAAGATTTTATTTTGTTATTATAATATTAGTCTATTACGGTGGAAATGATGTGCGACTGCAACTTTACTGATAAACTAGGGATAGTTTTACCATGAATTTAAAGTGCCCCCCTCGAATTCTTGAGCTTTTACTAAAATATTTATCATATAAAGTGATTTCGATATTCTAAGAGCCATTATAGTACTTGCCGTGATAATGTTTTCACTGTCAGTCATCGTGGATTCAACCTAAAATTGGGGTTCTGTGTGAGCATGGCTGAATATTTTTATAATACACAGTGTTTTTTTATTATTTTTCTGAAGACCATAGGTAATAAAAAAAAAATTAATTATAAACTGTTTACTGACGAATAATGTGAATTAATCATGTAACCAGTTTTTTTTTCTTCGGGAAGAACTTCGTAGTTATAACAAGTTTTACGTACCTAGTGTTTATATTTCTTTACATGAAGTGCCTATGTATGTATCTAGTAGCATCGCTGAACTTTAGAAGCAATACCTTTATAAATATAAACTGCAGTCAACATTGTGTTTTTTCAGTGTACCTAATGGACGCCAATATGGATATCGATAAATTTCTTAGTCGATACGATTTCATGCTGCTTACAGCAGTGGAATGGCCGTGGAAAATCACACATTTTATATTAAGTGAAAACTGTGTTAACTGTAAGAGTCCTGTTTTATACTTGCTTTAAATTGAATATTTCTGTGAAGTAAATATTATAACATTTTATGTTTTTGACATATTTTGGAGTAGGTACCTGAAGTTTGTATAAGCTGAGTTAATTATGTGGGTTGATTTTAACGTGAGATCAAGACTGATCAAGAATGACTGATCTTTTTTAGTTTAAAATAAAGAACCATTCAATTAATAAAGATTTTTATTTATATACCATCTGCGTAAATAAACCTTGGGAATTAGTAAAATGTCGTTATTATACAGTATTAATGGCACAAAATAAGTAGTTGAGTTGTAAGAGATCGAGATAAGTTTACACTTTATTGCGTCAACTCTGAATAATCTTTGAATTATGTTCATGTGTTTAGTATATGTTCAAATATGAACTTCATGCGATATATATATATATATATATATAATTAATGGCCCAATTTTTCACGCCATCACGAAATTGTTGGTCTTTTTCGAATCTTGAATCATTGCTTGAAGATTCAGAAAAATCGCTGGAGTAAGGACTCTCTTCCGAAATAAGATCTTTGTAAGACACGTTTTGTACGGAACCGTTTCCCGTAATTGTGATTCCAACTTGATTTTGGCTACTATTACTGCTTTGATTGTTTGATGATGACGAAGCTGCTTTTTCAAAACGTCTATTCACTTCTCTTCTATAAGTTCCACTGCGTTTATATCTTTTCCAATTCTTTAAATCCATTTTTTTTTGTGTTTAGGTCAGAATGCACGTCGCATTAATTCCGTATCAAAATGTCTGAGTATTGTTGTAAAAGCGAGCCAATAATCCTTTTTGGGACTTAACTGTCATTTAATAGAAACATTTATCTACATGTATGTGCCACTTTTGCGTCATTATAGTGATAGATATCCATTTATAATACTAACAAGCGCATTGCTCGGATACCGCACGATCTCCCGTGAGGCGGCGAGCCTCCTTGCCGGACTGTCACCGTGGGATCTGGAGGCAAAAATCCTCGCGCACCTGTACGAGTGGCGCGAGGAGGCCAAACGCCGGGGCGAAACTCCGCTGCCGCGACAACTCGCGGCTCGGCGGACCGAGCTCCGGCAGGATCTCATGGTGACATGGAGAGAGCGACTGTCGCAACCCAGCGCTGGGCACGCCACCATCGAGGCGGTAGTGCCCCTCTTTGAGGAGTGGCTGGAGAGGCGTCACGGCGCCCTCACCTTCCGCCTGACGCAGGTGCTCACCGGACACGGCTGTTTCGGGAGGTACCTGTGTCGGATCAGGGCGGAGGTGACCCCTGAGTGTTTCCACTGCGAGGATCGCCCAGAGGACACGGTGGAGCATACGGTGGAGGTTTGCCCCGCTTGGGCAGAGCACCGCCGTGTCCTCGTGGATGCGATAGGCGACAGCGACCTCTCGCGCCGTGCCCTGGTTCAGGCCATGGTACGGAGCGAGAGGGAATGGGAGGCCGTCTCCTCCTTCTGCGAAGCAGTAATGCTCGCGAAGAGGGAGGCGGCACACGTTAGGGAGGCTCAGCAACGGCCGAGTCGCCCTAGCGCCCCCAGCCGCGACCGCCGCAGGAGACGCCAGGGGCCGCGAGACGATCTCCGGCCACCGTAGACCCGGGCCTGCGGACGGCGAGTAGTGGGTAACTCGCCGTCCGATCAGCACCAGGCCCGAGAGTCGACGGCGCGTAGTGTTCCACGCGCGCCTCAAAGAGTTGTCAGCCAAAGGAAGGGGCCTGCCACGGCCGGTGCCTGCCCGGGGGTGGAGGATAAATTCGAAAGAGTTACCTCGCCCCCGGGCACTCGAGGCAGGGAGGAACAGGGGTGGGTTTTAGTCAGTAAGAGTCTGACACACCCTTCCGCTCCACCCTAGAGCGGAAGAAGTCATTGGATGATTTCCCACCCCCCAAAAAAAAAAAAAAAAAGGCACCAATAAAGTTGTTATACAATAATTCTGCTCTATTATAGTGTCTGTTTGATATGCTTATCGATAAAATTTATAATATGCATCTAAAAACTATTATAGTACACTTACGTTCTATTAACGTAATCTAAAATTAGACTACATCACAAAAACACTGTATTGTAAAGTCTTTGTGACTACTAACGCACACGTACTATAGCAGCGATCTGAATATCCACAATATCACAATATCGTCCTGTAGTTGAGTGTTCATCACTGCTATAACGAAACTACTATTGCAGTTCGTTTTGGACCCTTATTACGCTAATCAGATAAATAAAGGCACCTGTTAACAATTTTATGGAGCAATATTATTATGTAGTAGTTATATTAGAACTTGTTATAGTACTTGACTATAAAGGTTGTATAAAATGGCGTAGTAAACGTTTACATCCTTTGTTTATAGGTATTTTTAGCTCTATAAGCATTTAGAGCAGTAATGTACTGTCGAACGCTTTTATACAACACTCTAGCACCGCTAAAACCTTAATAAATCGTTTATAGAGCTTTTTAGAGTTATGAGCTTAAATAATAGGACCGAATTGCTGGTTGGGGACGGACAACGAAGTAATCCTTTATAAAAACAGTACCTTTATGGGTTCTGTTTTTTCCTTTTGAGGCACGGAACCCTAAAAATGAATCTTTTTCTGAAAATAGCACCAAAATTGGTTATTAAATGAAGCAGCAAATTGGCATTTAAAATATTGCTATGAGGAAGAGTAGTGTGGAGGGGACTACTCGCTATCTCTTTTGTATATCCTATGACGGTGACGTCATAAGTCAGTGTGCATTCTTTTTCTGTTACTTGATAGTTTCCCCTTCCACCAGATTTAAAAGGTTTCCTACTCATTTATTTTTAAGGGATTTGAAAAATCTTTATAAAGCATGTAACAAAAACCCTGTTCGATCCAATAAAGGCGTAATCCTGGTTTAACATACGTACTAGAAAAAATAGTAAAAAAATGTAACTCATAAACCAAAAGCTAAAGATTTTTTATTTTTATAAAATATGCGAAATTCACAACTAAATATGGTAAATTTTCATAAGTTGACAACACTCCACGGGTCGGCGAAATCATTTCATTTTTACCTATTTTTATTTCAAATGATACCGCCATGCACTAGCCGCGCTGTAGGCACTTAGACATAAAACTGTAGATGAACTTTGTCAAGCGCTCAGTGTTGCCTTTGATAAGTGTTGTGTAAGTACCTATTCTGTAACAAGCCCCACAGCCCCTGTCCTACATTTTCTCCTTTACAATTTGGCTACCCTACACAACTCATGGGCGGGCCCGCAGTCTGTCTGGCTGTCTGTCACAAATGGTTCAATTGAGTCTGCTTTGTGAATGACCCGCAATTTGTCCACCACACTATTATTGCGGTGAAAATTTTGGAGTCATGAAATTACTTTGTTGTTTGGGCACTTTACCAGTCGACCGCGATGTGGAGTTTTTTTGTACGATATATTTTAGTTATTTTTATGCGTAGTTTGTTAGAACTTTCTCTATTTAAGTCGTCGGTCTAGATGTGACATCTCGTATATAATATGCATACTGATAAACTTACTTTTCAGTAGAGACAAAAACTGCTTTTCGAGAATGATTTGTTTTTAAGTAGCCTCATTTTTAACCAACTTCAAAAAGAAGGAGGTTATCAATTCGGATGTTTGCATTTTTTTTCTTTATTTGATTTGTAAAATTCTTTTTTTTGTTTGAAAGGGGTTTGTTCCGAGATGGTCCCATTTAAATTTCATGTAGATCTGATGATCGGTTTCGGAGGTGGACAACGGAACTCTTCAAAAATTGACAGTAAATCAACCGCGATTGCTGCGATCGTATGCCCATGAATTGTTAACACAATTTAATGAAGAACCACAACTAAAAAGTGGAAAAATAAAAACTTTTTTACAAAAAAATGGAACCGACTTCCAAAAAAAAAGTGCAAATAACTTTAATTTCGGAAGTCGGTGTCAAAAAACGAAGACACAAAACCAGAAACACCGACTTCCGAAATTAAAGTTATTTGCACTTTTTTTTTGGAAGTCGGTTCCATTTTTTATTAACCGACGAAAAAAAGGAGGAGGTTCTCAAGTCGACCGTATATATGTTTTTTTTTTTTTTTTTTTTGTGTATGTTCAGCCCTCACTCCGTCATTTATGAACCGATCTTAATGATTATTTTTTTATTAGATAGGGTATACCTCAAGAGTGGTCCCATGTCAAGGAAATCAGGATCTGATAATGGAATCCTGATAAAATTGAGAGAAACCTCGAAAATTGTTGGCACGTTTAGCGTTTCTGTACGTATGTTCGGCCTTCACTCCGTTGTTTATGAACCGATTTCGATGATTCTTTTTTTCATAGATAGGGTATACCTTAAGGGTGGTCCCATGTCAAGGACATTAGGATCTGATCATGGGATCCTGATAAAATTGAGAGAAAATCTCAAAATTTGTGGGCACGTTTAGCGTTTCTGTACGTATGTTCGGCCCTCACTCTGTTGTTTATGAACCGATTTTGACGATTCTTTTTTTCATAGATAGGGTATACCTCAAGGATGGTCCCATGTCAAGGACATTGGGATCTGATCATGGAATCCTTATAAAATTGAGAGAAAACCTCGAAAATTGGACACGAATATTGTTCCTGTTTACTTTTCATAACTTTATCAGGTATTTGCATTTAGGAATCATCACATCATGAAACTGAGCTGATAATGGAAACCGTACCTTTCCTTAACAATAGAAGTTAGTTATAAAAAACTGGTTTTAGTGACAGATACCACTTAATATACTTTGAAGAAAAGACGTCTTTGGAATATTGGAGGTAACCTCAACTGGTCAATATCCTGGGAACCTTATGAAAGGATGGTTACATCATCAGCTCAGTGCCAAGAGGAATGATGAAGGATTAGAAATTAGCTTCAGAGTATTTAAAGATGATGCGAGTCACAAAAAATCATAAAATAAAAAACTTTTTAACAAAAAATTCAACCGACGAAAAAGAACTAAAAAGCAAAAAATAAATTAACCTTTTAAGTCTTGAGTATTGAGCTTATTTACCTACATAAAATATCAAATTTTATATATACTAATTTTGAGTCGCCGCCAAATAATAAAACGATTAATTACCTACATCTAGCCTTCTTCATTTCTACGTACATATAAAATTTTGATATATAATAATCAGATTGTTGTTTGGCGCCGACTCAAAATTTTTTGTAAAAAAGTTTTTATTGCTGTCAAATTAATTGTAATCCAGGAAGCATTTACGATGTAACACCAGAATTATTGTCTGAAACCTTTCTAATCGAAAAATTTAGTAATGAGTAGTCACATCTTTTTTTATTGAAGTGAAAACTTCTTTAGGCGCGTTGGGCATTTTAGAGATGGGAAAAAACTATTGAACTCTCGCGACACCGACCCGCTACGAGTGCTACGACGCATCGCTTAGCGGATTGAAGTGAAAACTTCTTTAGGTGCGTTGGGCATTTTTGTTCAAGTTTTCACTTCTGTCGGCACTCCCGGAGTGGCACTCTTTTTTTTTTTGGTGGGTTGGAAATCATCCAATGACATCTCCTGCTCTGGGTGACTTTTACTGACTAAAACCCACCCTTGTTCCTTCCGTTGCCTGTGTGCCAAGGGCCGCGGTAACTCTATTTCGAATTTATCCGCGACCCGAGTTGTCACATCCAAACCGACGAAGTTTATGTGTTATATCTAGTTACTTGAACTTTTCGTAATTTGCCCTTTTTCAGGTTGAGGGCCTTCGACCTGGCGTCATATTGTGGCACAAGCTGCTTGAGGAGACCAGTGTGCCGAGGAAGCTGGTATCTCTCTTCAAATATTGGTACAGCAATAAAAAAAATGCTGTCAGATGGGTCAACGTGCATTGTCAAGAGTACAACTTGAAGTGCTGAGTAAGGCAAGGCGGGTTGACTTCTCCGAGTCTGTTTAACTTATTTATAAACCAGCTGATCTAGGAGAACTTTAAACTTTGCCCCACACTAGAAATTATTTCCTGTATCGTGGGTGCGTTTACAAACATGTAAACTCACATACACAAGACATCCAGACCCGGAACAACTATCTGTAGGCCATACAAAATTTTGTTCCGCGCGGGAATCGATCCCGCGACACGCAGCGCAGCAGCCGAACGCTCAACCACTGCGCCAACCGTGTCGTCGAAGAAATATTTCCTAGGTCTGCATACCTCGCGGTTGTGCAGGGTCTTAGCATTGAAGAAGTCATGACCCCTACACTTTCGCGATATATTCCTTATCACCGATGATCATTGTTATTATTTTATAAGTTACCGTATTTTTATTCATGTTAACAAATTTCTACTCAATAAGAAAATTAAATCACAAGACTTGTTTCATAACAAATGTTGAAAATATAGTCGTATATTGTTGCGTATCGTGTAAATTGATGAATTTGCGTGTACAAGTTCTCATTATGTCTAATTTTCTTCACAATTCTGCTGGAGGCATGCAATGTTTCGGTCTAATGTGGCGTTACTTAGGACCACTGTACTATGGAGAAAATTTTATAAGTATCGATATGAAATTGCTGTATTTCCTAACAGCCTGCTGATCATAGGTAATTGGCTTGTTAACAGATATGTCGAACTATCTTGGAGATAATGTTGTCTTTATTTTGATTTGATGTCTCGTAAAGTTGTGATTACTATCTGCCTCTCACATCTTCGTCTTGTAGGACAGCGGAAAATCGTGAGATTTTGGATTTTATTAAATGTTGGCCTATATTAAATTTCTAATTTATTTCAGACAATATAAATAACTAAATTAATAAATAACGTAATAGGATAAAGAGGCTAAAAAATAAATAAAAGTTATGTACAAGTGGCATAAAAAAGAGAGGAGTCTATTTCATTGGGCATCGAAAAATTCGTTCACATCGCTGTCAATGGGAAAAGTGCCCAGAAAACTAGCAGCATTGTCACGTTGAATGGTTGAATTCCATTGTATATTAATTACGCATATCACAATGTTAAAAGAAACCCAGGGTTTTTTTTTTAATTTTTCTACGATTATGGTTATTCTACGTCAAGGGTTCTATTTTACTCGGGCCTGCGGACGGCGAGTAGTGGGTAACTCGCCGTCCGATCAGCACCAGGCCCGAGAGTCGACGGCGCGTAGTGTTCCACGCGCGCCTCAAAGAGTTGTCAGTAAAAGGACGGGGCCTGCCACGGCCGATGCCTGCCCGGGGGTGGAGGATAAATTCGAAAGAGTTACCTCGCCCCTGGGCACTCGAGGCAGGGAGGAACAGGGGTGGGTTTTAGTCAGTAAGAGTCTGACACGCCCTTCCGCTCCACCCTAGAGCGGAAGAAGTCATAGAATGATTTCCCACCCCCCCAAAAAAAAAAAAGGGTTCTATGTTTTGAACGCATCTCAAATAGGTACTCTTTTTTACGACGTTCCATTTTACACACTGCTACTTGACATTATGCAACTCTGTTTCTAAGTTTTATACATTATTTTACGTTTTATTTAATCAGTAAGTATTTCTCTATTAAAGTTTGTCTAATACAAATTAATTAAAAATAACATAATAATTAAATAAATTAATCGTGCAGTATGAAATTAAGTTCGCACGACTGAAACGGATTTTTTTGACAGTTCTTCACTCAATTTATAGTGACAACTGACAATCATCGAGTCTAAGCAGTGACGTAGAGTTGGTTTCAAATAATTCACAAAGTAAAAAAAGACATTTTAAACCATAGCAGTATTCCTATTTTCGACTAAAGTTCGAGTGTTAATAATTAGTTTTAACACATTTATTTATAAATTACCTATTTGATATCGGGAAATCCTAACCTAAAAAGTAACAAAAATTTTTTTTTCGTAGCATTTAAGACGTAAAAATGACTGTAAGACATTATTATTAAAACTTACAGGTAGTCTGTCTACTATACTGTGACAATTGTAGACACAGCCTAATTTCAGCGGGTCTGCACCGGCCTTTAGGCAGGTAAGAATGTTGGAGAGTCGATGGATTATTTTAGAAGAGTAGATGTAAATTTTGTTTTATTTCAGATGGAAGTTTAGCCCTTGGAAGTGGGCACCGATGTTATTCCCATGCCTAATTAATATATAATTTAAATCGCCCTCAGCTCTTTCTCTTATCTGCCCGTAGCGAGTATCCCTTCGTACCGTACCCTCGCAGTAAGCAAGCGAGTCCTCGAGCTTCGAAGAACGTCCCAGGATCCCTGCAGGCCGTACTGGTGCCTTGAGGTCCTACAATACCTTATAAGTATACATTAACTTTCATTATCAGGTTTTTAAATAATAATAATAATGCAGACCGGACGGGCTGCATAACTTCTGGCTAAAGTGGTATAGCAGCTCACACGCGCTTCTAGCATCTCAGTTCCAGTCATCCTTAGAGTCTGGGTCGCTGCCTGAGTTCCTAACAACTGGTGTTACCCACCTGCTCCATAAAACTGGTAGTCCCGCGGAACCTAAGAATTATAGACCGATAACGTGTTTGTCGACGGTCTATAAACTTCTTACATCCATCCTGAGAGCGAAAATTAATCTGCACATTGACATTCATTCAATTATGTCTGCCTCTCAGAATGGATGTAGGAACGGGTCCCGCGGTACTAAGGAGCTACTCCTCATAGACATGGCCATAAGCCAGCAGGTTCGTCGATCCCACAAGGATTTGTCGACATGCTGGATAGATTATAAGAAGGCCTACGACTCTGTTCCACATACATGGCTCATGAGGGTGTTGGAGTTGTACAAAATAGATGCAACTCTGCGCACCTTCCTTGGGTCATGTATGGGGCAATGGAAGACAGTCCTTCGCTATCCAGGATGTCGACCAATCCAGGGGAGTGATGAACCTATATGGATTAAACGGGGAATATTTCAGGGCGACAGTTTGAGTCCTCTTTGGTTCTGCTTGGCCCTGAATCCTCTAAGCACATTGCTGGAGGACTCGGGGCTGGGCTATCGGTTGAGAAGAGGTGGTCAAGCCATATCTCACCTTCTTTACATGGATGACCTGAAACTCTTTGCCCCCAACAATTTGCGACTGATGGAGTTACTGAAGGTAACTGAAACTTTCAGTAGCGCGATCAGGATGGAATTTGGTGTGGACAAATGTGCAGTCATGCATGTAAAGCGAGGGGAGATTATGGAATCCGAAGGGATCCAACTCTCGGATTTCATACACCTTAGATCCCTCTCCTCGACCGAAACATACAAATATTTGGGTATGTCGGAAGCGTTAGGCATTAATGTTACTGACATGAAACAATCGCTGAAGGAGCGCTTCTTTGGCCGCCTGAAAAAGGTTTTAAACAACCTTTTATCGGGCGGGAATAAGGTACGCGCCTTCAACGGTTGGGTCATGCCGGTTTTGATGTACTCTTTCGGCATACTCAAATGGACTCAGACCGAACTCGACACCCTGGATAGGAGGGTCCGTACGCTGCTGACCGCAAACCGGATGCATCACCCACGTTCATCGGTGATGAGACTGTACATCCCGCGGAAGTGTGGAGGTCGAGGCTTTTTAAACGCTAAGACTCTCCACAACCGCGAGGTGTGCAGTCTAAGAGAATATTTTCTAGAAACCGACGTGGGTATGCACCGAGATGTGGTCTCAGTGGACAAGGGACTCACCCCGTTGTCCATGGCAAAAGAGAACTGGCGCAAACCTGTGGTACTCACTGCTGATGACCGCAAGGAGATATGGAAAAGCAAAGAGCTTCACGGGCGCTTTTATCGGGCTCTTCATGGGCCTGATGTAGATTTCTTGGCGTCCGTGGCCTGGCTACGTTTCAGCGACCTCTTCGGGGAAACTGAAGGTTTTGTCTGTGCGATTATGGACGAAGTTATCTTGACGAATAACTACCGGAGACATATTATGAAGGATGGGACGGTTGACGTGTGTCGGGCATGCCATCGTCCGGGTGAGTCCATCAGACATATTATCTCTGGTTGTTCTCGTCTTGCTAACAGCGAGTATTTGCACAGGCATAACCAAGTGGCCAGGATTATTCACCAGCAACTTGCTTTGAAATACAAACTTGTGGATTCTGAGGTGCCGTATTACAAATATGTGCCCGACCCAGTTCTCGAAAATGACCTTGTCACGTTGTACTGGGATCGGTCTATCATCACTGACAGGACTATTGTTGCAAATAAGTCTGATATAGTGGTGATAGACCTATTAGCGCGCCGCACAATGATAATCGATGTTACCATCCCACATGACGAGAACCTCGTGAAAGCTGAGAAAGAGAAACAAATGAAATATCTTGATTTAGCACACGAGGTTGTCGATATGTGGAATGTGGACTCGGCTGTCATTGTGCCGATAGTCGTTACCGCCAACGGCCTGATAGCCAAAAGCCTCGACGACCACCTGTCGAAGCTGTCGTTGCACGGTTGGATCAAGGGCCTGATACAGAAGGCAGTACTCCTCGATACGGCTCGCATTGTGAGGAGGTTCCTGTCTCTGGAGCCCTAACCGCCGGTAGCTTGGACCCTGCTCCCGACACCGGCGGACTACTATTTTTTATAATTTTAAATGTTTTTTTTTCATTTTTTATATGATTTATTTGATTATAGAAAATGAATAAACGACATAATAATAATATTCCACAACTATCACACAACGCCATCTAGTCCCAAGCTAAGCAGAGCTTGTGTTATGGGTACTAGACAACTGATAAACATACTATTATATATTTCTAAATACATACATATTATAGATAAATTACACCCAGACACAGAACAAATGATCGTGCTCATTACATAAACATTTGTCCTGGGTGGGAATCGAACCCACGACCTCCGGCATAGCAGTCAGGGTCATTAACCACTAGACCAACAGGCCAGACAAATGTATGGGAAGGTGGCATTGTTATTTGTGCCTTGGTTTTTTCAATACGCCTACTCTTATTCTATAATATATGGGACTTAAATACAACTGGCGAAATGAGGTTTACCTGAAAAAAATATCTACTACGGAAGTTAGCAGATCCCATTTTCATTCGACTTTTTTTCGAGAAAAACGTCTTAACTAATCATAAAATATATCGCAAGCTCTAGAAGTTATGCTGCATGCGAATAGAACTCACATTAATTCATGCTCTGCTCGAAAATTATCTGCTAAGTTCAAGCTGACGCGAAATGGCGTATGTTTGGGGACTACATGAGTGATGGTATTCTTGTTTTGCTTGGAAGTGGAACCCACATAGCGGTTTGCATTTTTCTTCTTCACCACTTTCATGGCATCGTCAATGGTAGCGCATGAGCTACGAATTTTGGGGATTGCGTTTATTCCTGAAATTAAGCCCAGAAAGCGGTGGCGAGATGACCTGGAACGCACCACGAAGGCTGCTATGAAGTGGTGAGGAAAGTTTGAAGAAAAGAATGTCTGGAAAGATAATGGGAAGGCCTTTGCCCAGTAGTGGGACACTACAGGCTATTAAAAAAAATGAACTAGAAGCCTCCCCCTCTGCTCACCCAACTAGCCTTACAGTTAGTATAAGTAAGTGTGGCTGTTGAGACGCGCCTGCTCGTCGCAGCATTCGTCTGAGATGCGCGGCGTCGTAACAGTAAATCTCGGTCGTGCGCCTGCGCCCGCCTCTAGAATACTAATGCAGACTTTGTGGGTGTTTGCAATGTTTTTGACGGTCCGATATCTATACGGTACGGTGATCTTGTAATGGCGATAGTGTTCCTATAGATCTCTTCTCATCATCATCATCAGCCTTTCAATGTCCCCACTGCTGGGGCGCAGACCTCCTCTCTGTGAGAGGGTGTGGGTCGTAATCCACCACGCGGGCCCAATGCGGGTTGGTTAGATCTCCTCTAACCCTCGGAAATTACCAAAGTTTATCCCGACTGTCACTAGATTCGCTTTTAGTCGTTACGGGTTGCCCGAAGTCAATTTTGCTCAGGAGTATGATTATTACCTGGGTATTCTGGAACCAATTCTGGAATTGAGTTGTCAGATTTCACTGGTTAGCAAAAAAATCCTCCTTTAGACGAAAATGTGATTATAAATAATATGAGAATGTAATAAATAGTATGAGTTTAATGTGCTAAATCTAGACCTGTTTTGTATTTGTAATTGTATCTAAATCATATATACCAGACATTTTGTTAAGATTTTATTTAATTGATACGCTGCGAAAAGTTTTGAGATTTTCACATTACAATATCGATGATTTTATGGCATTTATTTGAAGGTAATTAAAATTTGTATTAAAAAGGAGTTTTGATAGAAGGGAGGACCATAAAAAGTACCTGACACAAATATTGATACCATATAATTATGTATCTATTCAGAGGTATAAAATTTATGATAATCATGTGTATTATTAAGAAGGAGTGAATTTTGTTTTAGTAGACCAGTGTTTTCATTCTCTCTGTGCAAAGTATTCAACTGCATTCACTTAGACTAGATAGGGAGCGTACAGGAACTATAGATGGCAGCACATAAAATGTCAATGTCAAGTTATCTACAGAGTAAAAGTTGCGGATTTCACTCACTAGATGCCAGTCTACGTTATGCGTTTGTGTAACTTCCTACAGGAACTATATGGCACGGAAATGTTGATGACAAGTTATTAAAGGTAAAAGTTTCGAATTTACTCCACTAGATGGCACAGACTGCACCGTGCACGTTCCCTATACCGTCCTCAACGCAGTTGGGAAAACACCAGGAAAATGACAATAGGGTGAGCTGATTAAAAATATAATTTGGACCGTCAGTTAGCTTACCAAAAAGTTTGTTCGGTGTCAAAAAACGAAGAAACAAAACCAGACACACCGACTTCCGAAATTAAAGTTATTTTGCACTTTTTGTTTTTTTGGAAGTCGGTTCTATTTTTTTGTAAAAAGGTTTTTATTTTTCACTTTTTAGTTGTGTTTCTCCATTAAATTGTGTTAACAATGGATATCTGATCTAGGCGATAGCAGCAATCGCGGTTGCTTTGCTGTCATTTTTTGAAGAGTTCCGTTGTCTGTCTCCGAAAAGCATCATCAGATCTTTATGAAATTTAAAAGGGACCATTTCCAAATAAACTGCTTTCGAATAAAAAAAGAATTTTGAAAATCCGTCCATAAATGACGGAGTGATGCCCGAACATACATAAAAAAAAAAAAAAAAAAATACAATCATCCGAATTGATAACCTCCTCCTTTTGGAAGTCGGTTAAAAATGAGGACGATCTGATGCGTACAGTGCGTTGAAATTCCGTGTTACGTCACACCTACGTCAAAAATGTACCACTTTTTACATAGAAGTGACGTAACAAGGCCCCGCTCCTGAACTTCGATGCCTTTTATCTTTGTATTTTTTTTTTTTTGAACTTACTAAGATATATATTGAAACAACTAAATGTAAAACACATGAATGCAATAAAAAGATTTGATTTGATTTGATTAGATTTATTGGTTTGGTAAAAACATACTCGTATGT
The DNA here is from genome assembly GCA_951329385.1 of Polia nebulosa. Taxonomy (NCBI): domain Eukaryota; kingdom Metazoa; phylum Arthropoda; class Insecta; order Lepidoptera; family Noctuidae; genus Polia; species Polia nebulosa. Next base: position 8,170,964 of record OX589609.1, read on the forward strand.
CCAATATTAGTGACGTATATAACTTACGAACTAAATATAATTATTATTTTTGTACCCAAGAATCAACCCTATTGTACAAGATTTTGCTGTGTAACTTTTGTTAGCCCAGCTTTGTATTACTACTGCTTCATATTAGGAATTTGACAAAAAAAGGTGTGTGTGTACTTATGTACCTACGCACGTAAGAAGTTATACTTCTTTGGGGTAACAAGATAAAAAACCAAACTGTCACAAAGTTTACAAAAGGAAAACAAGCATTCTTCATGAACCACAGACCATAGCCAACTTCAGGGTGTCGGTTCTAGCAAACTTCAACCTGTGAATTTTAAGATGCGCGCAAATCACTGTCACACACAGACAGTGATGCGCGCGCATCTTAAAATTTCAATCTCATCATTTTTTCATAACGCGCATATAGAAGTATAACTTCAAAAAAAAATAAATAAAAGTTCCATACAAGTCACTTTTCAAGCAGTCTGTTTATTTTAGTTCACTCACAGATTTGATGAAAATGCATCAGACTGCTTGAAAAGTGACTTGTTTGGAACTTTTTAGTTGTTTTTTGACTGTTTTTTTTTTATGATACCTCACGTGTCCTTTACACAAATAATACGACTTCACTTATCTAACAGCAGCCGCAATCTTGTTGTTTTTTTTTTAAATTAATATAGCCATGTCAGTTAAGGTACGGCGTAAGCTACGCCATCTAAGCTAACCACTCAAGGTCATTGGCGCTATTAACTGCCAATGGCCTTGAGTGGTTAGCTTGCAAATAATTAAATGATCTTTAAAATGGTGAAGGTTTCTTTTTTAGCGTGATTCTCAATTTTTTTTATCCGCGTTAGACATAACTTTACAAATTAATTATACTATGTTAGAAAAAGTTAATTTCAAATATTCACATATAAAGTTACGACGAAAATTATCTAGAGTAACATATATTTTTTTCAAAGAAATAGAACCAGTCGTTTAGACGTGATGCTCAATTAAAAACCATTAGAAATCGTATCACTGTGCCTTAAAACGAATCTAAAGAATCTCATTTGTTAAAATCTATCCAGCCGCTTAGGCTGCAGGACGTGCCACAGAAATAGACACACCAACATAATACATACAAACTCGAAAAACAATGAAAACACACATTCATCTAGACACAGTTAAGACATACGAGTTTGTGTGTTAATAAAAATGATTGTGGAAACCTTATAAAATTCCGAGGAGTTGCAAAATTGCCATAACCATGAACATACAGCCTACAAGATTTAGTTGAGAAGATGCAATTTTTGTACATGAGTCCAGGGCCTAATGTATGCGGTGATTCATAGTTTCTGCTCTTTTTTTTGAAGTCATACATTTGATGTTATGTTTCTTGAGGCGTGTGACTTTTATTTCTTGTTGGACTTTGTGGTGATGAAGTTTTTATTTTTAATGGTACATGAACTGGCTTTAGTGGAGGGCTAATTTTTAATCAGACATAAGGTGCTATATGATAGCTAGATATTCCCTAACAATAAGTATTTCTACCAATCTGTATATATACAATTCAAAGTCCTGATTAACTGACTGACTGATATCACACAGCCTAAACACAGCCTCACAGCCTAGGCACAGCCTAAACCGCTGGTCCTAGAGACATGAAATTTGGAGGGTGTGTTCTTTGTGAAGAGTAGGTATCCATTAGGAAAGGGTTTTTCGAAATTCCACTCCTGAGAGGGTGGAAAGGGGGTTTAAAGTTTATAACCGGGGAAATACTAATTCCACACTGGAGAAGCCGCAGGCAGAAGCCAATGCAGTCACCGGCGACGATGGAGCCCGTCTGTGGTGGCTGACAATCATCTCTCTGAGGCGCGCGTAGAATCGTCTCGCGACGTCCTACGCCCAGTGCCTCTCCTGCGGTAGTAGCGGCCGGGGCCGTGAGAGCCACTCCGTTGAGCTTTACTCACGCGTCCCGCCTACGCCTTCGCGAGCATTACTGCTTCGCATAAGGAGGAGACTGCTTCTCGTTCCCCCTCGCTCCGTACCATGGCCTGAACCAGAGCCACCGCCACCTATCACATCCACGAGGACACGGCGGTGCTCAGCCCAAGCGGGGCAGACCTCCACCGTATGCTCCACCGTGTCCTCTGAAGTGTTGCAGTCTGGGCGATGAATGAGCGAAAATGTTCGATGTCCTTATCTAGGCCAAGATTTACCCGTGTGCCTTCGTTCATCTATTTCCGTTGATGCTTGATTGATTAACATACAGTTTTTCACATAAATAATATTCATCTCATCATCATTATCTTAGCCGAAATACCCCCACCTCCAAGTGTCGCCATCCATCAGTTTCCCTCCACCCTTCACATTGCGTCTTCCGGTACGCGGTCGCCACTCCAGAACCTTTCGGCTACATCGAGCAACTGTTCTGCGAGCAATATGCAGCTGCCCACTGCCACTTCAGTTTGGCGATTCATCGCGCTATGTTGGTAAACTTGGTTCTACTGCGGACATCATTCCTTTAGTAAGATGGAAAAAAACAAATAAACTTTATTGTTTTCTTTTTAGGGTTTCGTACCCGAAGGGTTCAAACGGAGTCCTATTGTTGTCACTCACGTGCGTGTCCGTCTGTCTGTCTGTCCGTCGTCAGTCACAAAACTTTGTTCCGAAGAATTTTTTAACTTTGCATTGACCTATGAACTTGATGTATATTATTAATACGTATATTTTACTAACAAACACCAATATATTGATAAATCAGATTTTTTCTGTGATAATTCCCTCATTTGGTACAGAACCCTAAATGTGTAAAGTCCGACACACACTTAGTCGGTTTTTTTTTTGTTTTGTTAAACATCCTATTGGATGTGACAAAATTTGAGACATCATCATCATTCTCCTGCCCTTATCGCAATGTCTTTTTCTTCCATACTCCTCTATCAGTCGTCATCTCTGTAGTCGGGTCCCTTTTTACAAAATTTGAGACATTACTTTGCTATATCTCTAAGTGTGCGAAACAGGTGATGGCCATACAGTATCTCCGCAATCACAATGCCATTCACAATAAATCACAAATTGCATCGTTTACGTCAAACACTCAAAAAGATTTGCATCGATTTTTTATGATTACAGGACTACAATCTAAAAGTCGTTTGTTGTACTTATAACAGTTTATATAATGTCAAATAGTTATGTTTGTGATGCAACCGGCCTTCGCAATGGTAGCGTGGTAACTGAGTTGCACCAGCGTAGGAAAAAACAGAAGGTTTACTTGATGCAATACCCTCTCATATTGTACCCCCGCATGACGTCACTGTGCATAATCTGCACACCATCGCACCCGGTTATTTTGCGATTTCCCCGCGTTCACTAAATCTACGATATCTCAGAAAAAAAACCATGTGTCTATTGAAATTGCTATCTGATTATATAGGGTTCAGTACAGTTTTACCTTGTAATTTATTGTTAATTCGACGTTGAAAGTAGGGTGAGCGACTTTTTCCCCAGTTTGTCGTACAAAAGTCGTCATATTTATACAATAAAAGCAATTCTTCCGAAAGTAATTGTTTCATGTACTTACCAACTCATTATTGAACAATAATCAATGAAAACAATACACACTCCATACATTTTTTGCACACGAACAAGCTTACAATAACATGTCAAATGGTGACCGGAGCGCACGAACACAAAAACGCCACTCCGAAATCCCCTCTGTGGAACTCCTATTCGGGCACATAAGTTGGTAGGCAGTAAAATGGTCTCCTCTGAACCTCGCTGTGCGCGTCAGCACGTGGTCACTATGCCACCTTCTTTCTTGGGATCACTCCGTGGGCGAACAGAGGCTCTTCTTAGAGCATCCGCGAACCCAGAGTCCCGTCTGTATTAAACTAAGAAGGCGGCATTTTAAAGTAAGGCAGGTGGAGGTAAGGCGGTTGCCTAGCCGACGCCTTCTTCTCCAAGCGGGATCGGCAATGCAATGCCTACACAAAGGAAACTTAGAAATAAAAGTAGGTAGTGTTAATGTTGAAGTATGACGATGACATATGTAAATGCAATGAAAGAAACAGATCGCAGATTTAATTCCACCTACGACATCAGACTGTGCTTGAATGTGAGTTGTTTGGAACTGTTTAGTTGTAGTTGTTTTTTGCAGTTGGGTTTTTTTTACTTTTTGAAGTTATACTTCTTTAGGCGCGTTATGAAAAAGTTATGAGAATGAAATTTTAAGATGCGCTCACATCACTCTCACACAAAATTCACAGATTGAAGTTAGCTAGAACCGACACCCTGAAGTTAGCTATGGTCTGTTGTTCGTGAAGAATGATTGTTTTCCTTTTGTAAACTTTGTGACAGTTTGGTTTTTTATTTATCTTGTTACGCCAAAGAAGTATAACTTCTTACGTGCGTACATAAGTACACACACACTTTTTTATTTTCTACATTTTAGTGAGCTACATTTTTAAAATCGCCTCCTCATCCCCTTTATTCTGATATCCCATAAACCTTCTGTGTAGCCTTGCATTTTGGCGCCAATACCTCATCGATGCGCCTGAGCATGTTGTGTGCACCGCGTTGTTGCGTCATGTGACGTTCAGGTCTCAGGAACTACTGTATGATGCGGTTTATAATTAATTGACTGGTTGGTCTTACAGTCATTATCAGGCTAAGGCTATAGAGTTCAAATTTTAAATTATGTTAGCAAACTAGACTTTGATTGTAGAATGGTCTTAACAAGTGATTCTGATGCTATTCATGTCAGAGACTCCACGAGAGACTTAATGGCGTCTGAAAATATACAAAGAGGCCTTTAGGAATTCGACAATTTAGTCATCTCTTATAACTTGGAATGTAACTTTTCTTTAGCTAGAAAGCTAGCCTTTGTTTAGTCCAAAACTATAGTACACAAACCAAAACCCTTTCTGTATTTAATAGCTAGGTCTACCTAAATTAAAGTCTTAACCCCTCCGTATTATCCTAAAACCACTGAAGCGTTTCTATACTATTTATACTTAGCAAATCTAATAAAAAACGATTGTGTACAAAAAAAGTCTTGGCGCCATAGCAGTAGTCACATAACGACCAGTATAATTTGACCCGTGGCAAAACTGGGTACTAAATTGAAATATACTGAATTTTACAGCGGTAAAGATACTAGCGACAGTGGCGCCACACCGATGTTTCAAGGTATGTTGGATGCGTGGTACGGAGCTATTTTACAGACAAACGCAGGCATGTTCTATTCCTGTGCTATTTTAGCTGCAAAGATGACTCCTGTAGCTTATAAATAGCTTAAGTGATCGTACAAATGTTTCTGATTCTATTTGTTATATAAGTTTTTCTTAGGAATCATTTCTACTGAAATTATACAGGAGGAAAATTCATTTTGTAGTCTATTTTCAAAAGGTTGTTTTCGAAGAAATCAAGCTGAAAAAGTTATAAAGTGTTTAAATGCGTTATTTTACATGAAAAATGTTAAATACTTCCGGTTTATTGATAACTTCAGGCTTTAACTATTTTCAAAAAGATTTTTCTTTAAATTTTATTCCTCTCAAATATTGCACTTTTTTTAAATATTTCAATAAATTTCTATTCTCAAATCTACAAAACAAAGATTCTTTCCATATTCGGCATTTATTAAATATAAAGTTAGTTCTTCTATTCGATACAAGATGGCGATGCGCACATCGTTGTTTCAAACTTTGCTTTCGTTCTTATTTGGCGGATAATACTGAATGGTGTTATTCGTGGATTATTATTTCAAGAATAATTCATCTGTCTAGAGATCTTAGCGTTGCATAATATTTAGACTAGGATTCGCTTGGATAAGCCAAGATATTGTATATAGAAGTTTCGTAGTAGTATCGGGATATTCTAGGACGAATTTCATCGATAATCCCTTCCTTATGTGTTAGTCCGTATGAATTCTGAGTATTATCACATCGACCTGGTTGGACTAGCTTGTTCGGAGTTCTGAGGCTAAATGATTGGATTTATTGTAGAACTATTAGTGAACTGTTTGCATGTAAACACTTCCTGCATTAGTTCAAACTGTAGGTACTATCCCACAGAATAGGAATGAAAGGAAATCCAAGTCAGTCTTGAAAACTTAAATGTTATTTGTGTTTTGTAAATTCTAGGTTGGATTATCTGATCAACAATCTGATCGGTTAGATTTTAGATTTAACTAAAGCCTAGAGCAGTGGTGGCCCAGCGCCCCAGCGGTATTGGCCGCGACTAACAAGTTGCAGGTCGTGAGTTCAAACCCAGGCAGGCGCTTTACTTTGTGTAAATTATTTCATCACCACTGCTCTCAAAAACGGTGAAAACATCGTGAGGAAACCGGCATGTCCTAGAACCAAAAATTCGAAGACATGTGACATCCACCAACTCGCATTGGGCCCGCGTGGTGGATTACGGCCCACACCCTCTCACAGAGAGGAGGCCTGTGCTCCAGCAGTGGGGATATTAAAAAAAAGGCTGATGATGATGATGATGAAAGCCTGACCTGGGGCTTCTCTACAATCACCGCTTTAAATGATCTATAAACCATAATATTTCTTGCGCACAATTCATAGTAGCCCAATTCATTTATGTGACAGTTTTGTATTTCGATTCGTGAAATCGTTCAGAATCATAATACTAACTAACCCGACAGACGTTGTGCCAACTCCTGACATTATCAAACACAACAAAAAAAGAATTAGCGAAATCTCCAACCGTTCACGCGTGATGCCGTGACCAAGGAAATAGGGATTCATTTTTATATATATACGAGAGACTAGCGAACTGTCCCGGCTCCACACAGGTACAAATTATACACACAAACCTTACTCATTTATAGCTCTTTCTATTAGAGAAAACCGCATTAAAATATGTTACGTATTTTAGGAGTAGTTAGCGGAAAAATAAACAGACGCGGAAAGCGGCTTTGATTATGACTAGGTATGTAGAGATAATCATAATGGTAATTGAGACATCCACTGTTAACAGTTAAGCAGTCAGTAAAACCAATTTTTCTGGAGGAGGTTCTAAGTTCGAGTGTATGTATATATGTATTTTATTTTTATGTAGGTATGTTAACCGATTTCTATGTCAGTTGTGGACCGATTTTCAATTTTTTTTTATCCAAAAGAATATACTCACGAGGTGGTCCCATATAAATTTTATCGAAATAGTTCAGCGCTTTTTGAAAAACTAAACAAACGAAAAATACGTATGCATAGATGACGTTTTGGTTTTGTCCAATTACGAGTATGTTTAAATTTCACGTTCCATGTTATTGGGGTTTTTAATTCTGGGGTATAACAACTAAAAAATTAAAAATAAAAAAACTTTTTACAAAACTAAAAACCGACTTCCAAAAAGAAAATACACTAAAAATTAAAAAATTGCTTTAATTTTGGAAGTCGGTGTCAAATAACGAAGAAATAAAATACAAACACCGACTTCCGAAAGTAAAGTTATTTTTTAATTTTTAGTGTATTTTCTTTTTTGGAAGTCGGTTGTTTTTCTTGTAAAAAAGTTTTTTAATTATTTTCTATTCTATTATATTCTATTCTATACTACGCCATCAACCACCATGAGGAGTCAAAAAATGCAATATCGCTGTGAAATCGGCTAGATGCCATCATCATCACCAGTAACTTTTAATTTAGTTTAAAAATACTCTCAAAAATTGTGAAAAAAGTAGTCTCACATATACCTCAAGCACATAAAACTTTTCCCTGAAACAGCCCTAGAGTTCAATGAAATTCAGCTTATAATAATAGTTTTTCTTCGAGTATAGTTAAAGGCTTCAATAAACCTTTATAACGCGACATTATCAGCACTCAAATCGAAAACTTTTATGCGGTCGCCGAACTTTTCTACTGAGCAGACATTTTGTTTTGCCCGCAAGGCCGACAACACAAACTTTCCTTGGATAAAAAAAAACTTTTTCACAAAAAAAACAACCGACTTCCAAAAAAGAAAATCACTACACGTCGGTGTTTGTATTTTATTTCTTCGTTATTTGACACCGACTTCCAAAATTAAAGCAATTTTTTAATTTTTAGTGTATTTTCTTTTTGGAAGTCGGTTTTTAGTTTTGTAAAAAGTTTTTTTATTTTTAATTTTTTAGTTGTTATACCCCAGAATTAAAAACCCCAATAACATGGAACGTGAAATTTAAACATACTCGTAATTGGACAAAACCAAAACGTCATCTATGTATACGTAGAGAGAAAACCAAAACGTCATCTGTGTATACGTATTTTTCGTTTTTGTTCAGTTTTTCAAAAAGCGCTGAAGCAATTTCGATGAAATTTTGAAAATCAGTCCTCAATTGACAGAGAAATAGGTGGACACACAAAAAAAAAACATCCAGTCGAACATAGAACCTCCTCCTTTTTCGAAAGTCGGTTAAAAATAGAATATTACTTTACGAAACAGTGCTTGGATTTGCTACTCTGGGCAATTATCAGCAGAATAGCGTAATTTTGGTCCAAAATCCCCGAGCACATAGCAGACAAGTAGAACACTATTATACACACAATTTCACATTTATATTTTTTTATTTCAATAATTCTCTTTAGTACGTAAGTTAAATTGTCAAAAAATATTGGACACGTATTACCAAACCAATTAAAAATGACAAAGATAAAACACATCAAAGTTCAGGAGTGGGGGCTCGTTACGTCACTCTCTGGAAAAAAGTGACGCACAGCGTGACGTCACGTGAACTTTCAGCGCACTGTATCGTCTTTATTTTTTGTTTTTTAGGTAATCTGACTGGCGTACTAATTAGATTTTTTAGGAAACAATTGTAACTTTTGCTGGTCTAATTTTAAAACAAAATAAAAGCCTCGTATTTTGAAGTGGCACGCATGGTCTCTAGATCGAACTTGAGGATTTTGCTAATTGCTAATGGTAGCAGACTCCTTTTTCTTTTTGGGGGGGTGGGAAATCATCCAATGACTTCTCCCGCTCTAGGGTGGAGCGGAAGGGCGTGTCAGACTCTTACTGACTAAAACCCACCCCTGTTCCTCTCTGCCCTGAATGCCGAGGGGCGAGGTAACTCTTTCGAATTTATCCTCAACCCCCGGGCAGGCATCGGCCATGACGGGCCCCGTCATGTATGCTGACAACTCTTTGAGGCGCGCGTGGAACACTACGCGCCGTCGACTCTCGGGTCTGGTGCTGATCGGACGGCGAGTTACCCACTAGTCGCCGTCCGCAGGCCCGGGTATGGTCTCCTAGGCTTGGTTTGTGGGATTGAAACCGCCTGAAATATATAAATATTTGCCAGTACTTCATCACACCTCCTACAAAACCCAGTTAAACCACCCAAAACAAACATATTGTTTATTAACCCAAAATCAGTGGAGGTCTATATCAGTAAAGTAGGTATCTGTAAAAAAAATGGCGCTTGTCCGTGATTGGTCGACTCGTGGTGTGCCCCCCGCGGACCGTGGGAGCGCTACCACGTGCCGACCACCGCGGACCTGCGCCCGCGCAGCGCGAGTCGCGACACGTCCGTGCGTCTGCTCCACATAGCTAGGTATACAGGGCTGGGAGTTTGGAGGATGGAAGTGGACGTATTTATAGATTTGTTAAGTGGGTCTTAGGTAATTACATAAGTTATGGATTTTAATTGTTGGTATCTGGATTCGAATACTGTTTTGATTATTTTTGGTTTACTTCGGTCAAATAATTTATTTTCGATTGATATCTTAGCGATGCCAGAAGAAGAGGAAGACCTCAATTTGATGGGAGAGTGAAATAAAGTAGTGCGGGACAGAGCTCAATGGAGAGAGAGGAATGGTGGAGAGTTATTTTTATTGATTGTGCTTATAGTGTTCAAAACTTTCTTAGTTAATTTAAGCCTTTTTTAGTCTCATAATATTTTCTAGCTGAGAATTGGCTGTTTTTTCCTAGACGGTTTCTTAAGGTTGACCAAAAGGCTAGTCAAGGTGATTCGGGCATAGACATCCCTTATGGTTTTTTTTTGTGTTGGAACGACTCTACCTCGACGGGATTTTATCTCATCATGTTTTGACGAAAACGTTAGTCACTCAACTGCCTTTTAAAGGTTAAAAACACTTTAAGAAAATTAATTTCACCTTATTATGTTTCCCTCAGTCCATCTGCCCAGGGGTTGTTATATAGTAATAATAATATAATATAATATAATATAATATAATATAATATAATATAATATAATATAATATAATATAATATAATATAATATAATATAATATAATATAATATAATATAATATAATATAATATAATATAATATAATATAATATAATATAATATAATATAATATAATATAATATAATATAATACAATATAATATAATATAATATAATATAATAACCTCCTTTTCCCTGAGGGTCTCAGGGCGGGAGCAAGGAAAATCACCGGGATTCGTCCCGAGTAGAAATCACCTTTTCAAATACATAATAATATAATATAATATAATATACGATAAACCTACTTATATATTTCTAAATACATACATATTATAAAGTGTTGTAAGTAGTGGTGTTGTGTGTGTGTGTTGTGTGTGTGTGTGTAAGTGTTGTGTGTGTGTGTGTGTGTGTGTGTGTGTAGTTATTGTTGTGGATAAATTCGAAACAGTGTTACAGAACGGGGGTGGGTTAATAGTCAGTAAGAGTCTGACACACCCTCCTGCTCTACGCAGAGCGGGAGATGTTATTGGATGATTTACCAACCCCAAAAAAAAAAAAATGTTTCCCTTAGTCAACTCCTCAGCAATACATTAAAAAGGCTGATGATGATGATGATAAGAAATTGAAAAGCTTTCAGACCCACTCATAACAATCACACTAAGTTTATCCACACTAAACAAATCGGCCATCGGTTAGCAAGACCAGCCCTGCCGTAGATTCTTCGCGTCCCGATTAGGAATAACATGTTTTTATTTTATATTCGGAGTGATTGACCTGATATTGTTGATAACTAACAGATCGCGATGTTTTTTTAGGTATTCGATAACATCGGGGTAACTGAAAATACAGTTGTTTTCAATAAATCTTATATTTATTTGTTTACCATCTTGGGTCAACTTTTTTTTTTAACATTGACAGGCGCGCGCTTTACCACTATCCCACCTGATGGTAAGCGATGGCATGGTCGACGATGGAGCAAGCTTGTCTAGAAGTAACCTATTCACTTTTGTCTTAAAGACTCCCAGGTAGTATCTATCAGGAAACACAGACTCCGTCAGGGAATTCCACTCCTTAGCTGTACGCATAATGAATGTGTTCCCAAAACATTTTGTGCGTCTAAGTGGGAGTTATTGATGAATTCTGGCATTAATCCCGAATATATAAGGATAATGTAATATCGAAGTAATAATGTTTAATTTACTAAAGCCCAGGTTTTGAAACGAAAATCATCGCAAAACTTATGTGTCGAGAGAACGCGTCAGCTGGTTATTACATCAATTAAGTTGCATTTAATTTGTAACGTGTCGCGTTTCTTTCCTAAAAGCAGGGGAAAGCAAATTTGATAAAGCAAAGATCTAGTAATTTCTGAGGCCCTAATTTTACTTGATGACGACCGCTGACACTGTTATCACCCAAATAACCCCCAACAGAAGAATTAGCAATACAGATAATGTGTATAAATAACTCAAAGACTAAGTAAGGGGAGAGTTTAGGCCTCTACTTGATCGGCATTAAGACGAGACTTACTTCCGACCCAGCTTATAATTAGGACTTGTCTCATTGCCCCGTCATCCCATATATGGGGCCCCATCAACCCACATATGTGGAAAAGCATGCATTGTACATAAGCATCTATATACTGTGTTGTCCTGAGTGAATGCGGTGACCACGAAGGGAGCGAGAGCGATGGCGGGCGCGAGTAAGGGGCCACAGTGCGTAGCGAGTCGTTGTAGCGGGTAGTAGAATAAAGACGATCGCTCGCTAGTAAGGTTGCTACATCACATCGTGCCAGGTTATGGTCACTTCAGTATGAACGCAAACGACGGTTTTATATGGCCTGGTCCAAAGTGAACGCGCAGTGACTAGAGCAGGAGCGGGTGCGGCGGCGGGCGCGATTGTGTTATTGTAGCGGGCAGTAGAGGATGGATGTGTTTCCTCGAGATAAAACAATAGGGGGCATGACACAATAGCGGCGGTAAGGCCTGTTCTGAGGGGATGGCTGGAGAGATGGTCACAGGTTCTTTCCGGGCATGGGTACTTCGGACAGTACGTGTGCCGCATAGGCCGGCCATTGTAGCTGCCTCGACGACACGGTGCAGCACGGCTTGAGGAATGTCCAGATTGGGCAGTGCGGCGCCGTGACCTGCTGATATGAGTTGGTCCTGCTGATAATCCGTCGCTTCCGGCCGTGGTCCAGGCCATGGTCGGAAGTGAGGGCGCTCCTTCTGTGAGGAAGTGGTAGTCGCAAAGAAAGTGGGCGGGAGCATACAACCTCCCTGTCTAGCTGATGTTGACACAGTGGGCGTCGAAGGGTGCGGCAAGATCTCTGGCCACCATAGGGTGTGCCCTGCTGGTAACAGACTTAGGGAGTCTATTGCCTGAACGTACTATACGCGGCCGCAGAGGGTGACGGGATCTGCATGAATTCATGCGAACCAATACTTCGCTAGGGCTGTCGAAATGCACAAGCGACTCGGCAATATGCTAGAATACTGTGTGGTTTTCCGGCCAAAGGTAGTTGCAAAACACCGTGTGGTTTAAGTCAGTAAAAGTCTGACAGTCCCCTACGCTCGCCCCGAAGCGGAGGATATCTATGAATATTTCCACACATAAAAAATGGTGAAACAACAAACGATCGCTTACTAACGAGTCCGCTCGGTGACATCGCGCTAGGCTCCTGTCATAGTCACTTCAGTATGTACTCAAAGGGCGGTTTCATACTTAGTGCTCGCCTCAGCTCCCGCGCAAGCTCCTCACCCTGTCCAAGTCCTTAAACGTGTATATAAAGTGGAACACCGGTGCATGGCGCCAACGAGACGCGTGTTACTGTATTATAAGCGTAGCATCCCACTGAAATTACTGCTTCAGGAGTCTGATGCACCTATGTTGTTATTTTAGGATTGTTAAGCTGGCTTTGAAGTGGGAAGGATAAGTTTCAGGGGTCTTTGTTTAATGTATAATAACTTCTCCTTATTAGACATTCAACGAAGACCCCTGTATAAGTCTATTGAATTAATATGAGACACAGAGATCACGATAAAGTCGATGATTTTCGACGAGTGCTAATTTTTCTGTTAGTTTTGGCTGCTTCAGTACCTACCTGGTTTTAGGCCAAAACAATAAAAATAATTTTGTAAGTTTTAAAGGATTTAATATTGGTCTCTTTTTACATTCACAATTTTCCAAACTATCCTGTGTAAGGCCGAAAAAATAAAAAACTTTTTTACAAAAAATGAACTGACTTCCAAAAAAACTTTTTTACAAAAAAATGGAACCGACTTCCAAAAAAAGTGCAAATAACTTTAATTTCGGAAGTCAGTGTTTCTGGTTTTTAACCGACGAAAAAAAGGAGGAGGTTCTCAATTCGACCGTATATATATATATATATTTTTTTTTTGTGTATGTTCAGCCCTCACTCCGTCATTTATGACCTGATCTTGATGATTATTTTTTTGTTAGATAGGGTATCAAAGCAATCCTCAAGGGTAAAAAATTAGTTTATATAAAATTTGATATTTTACGTACGTAAATAAGCTCAATACTCGACTTAAAAGGTTTATTTATTATTTGCTTTTTAGTTCTTTTTCGTCAGTTGAATTTTTTGTTAAAAAGTTTTGTAATTTTAAGAAGGCGGTTGTATTTTTTGTAAAAAAGTTTTTTTGTGTCTTCGTTTTTTGACACCGACTTCCGAAATTATAGTTATTTGCGGTTTATAGTTGTGGCTCTCCATTAAATTGTGTTTACAATTCATTGACATACGATCGCAGCAATCGCGGTTGATTTGGTGTAAATTTTTGAAGAGTTCCGTTTTTTGTCTCCAAACCGATCATCAGATCTATATGAAATTTAAATGGGACCATTTTGAAACAAACCCCTTTCGAACAAAAAACGAATTTTGCAAATCCGTCAATATAATTATGACGGAGTTATGACCGAACATAGGTACATAAAAAAAAATACAAACATCCGAATTAATAACCTCCTCCTTTTGGAAGTCGGTTAATAATATACAAACAACAATTTTCATTTGAAAAATTTAATGAAAATTAGTAGTGTATTCCCATAAGAGCTACTTATACCAGACTTGGGCGTGTACCATCGACACAAAGTACCTAATGTAATTATGACTAGAGCCAAAATATTTACCACTACGGCGGAACATGAACTATTTTTTTTCTACCAAACACTATGGAGAAGGGAAACAAAAACAAATGGTAGGTATTTAGCATAAAACGATAAGATGTACAAAATAATGAACAAAAATTAGTCACGAATACTTTAATAAAATTGATAAGAGTAGGTAAACTAAATAAGTTTCTAATGTAATAATTGTAATAAAGTAAAGATTATGAGTTGAAAAATCAAGGAAAATCATACTTATAAAATTACGTGTCAATAAACCGGCCTAGTGCGTGTCCGACTTTGCACGTTTAGGGTTCCGTACCAAATGAGGGAAATCAAAGAAAACATCTGGTTTAACAACATATTGGTATTTGTTAGTAAACTTCTTCTGCCTAGCCTTTTGCCCAACTATCTTGGGGTCGGCTTCCAGTCTAACCGGATGCAGCTGAATACCAGTATTTTACATGGAGCGACTGCCTATCTGACCTCCACAACCCAGTACTGGGTAATACGATACCCCTTGGTAAGACTGGTTGTCAGACTTTCGGGCTTCTGACGACCCGTAACGACTGTCAAATATCTACGATTGACAGCCGGGACCAACGGCTTCACGTGCTTTCCGAGGCACGGAGGAGTCTCGGTATGTAAACTATACGTAATAATAATAAACATTATCACAAAATTTCAAGTTCATAAGTCATTACGAAGTTAAAAATATTTCGAACTAAAATTTTGTGACAGACGATGGAGAGACGGACAGACGGACGGACGGACACGTGACTGTCGGAGGTACTGTATGGCCAGCACTTGTTTTGCACGCATATAGATATAGCAAATATATGTCTCGAATTTCGTCACATCCTATAAAACAAAAAAACCGGCCGGTAACAAAAAAAACAGTGCGTGTCGAACTTGGCACATTTAGAGTTCCGTACCAAATGAGGGAATTATCACAGAAAAAAATTGTTTTATCAATATATTTGTGTTTGTTAGTAAAACATACGTAATAATTACATTATCACCAAATTTCAAGTTTATAGGTCAAAGGGAAGTTAAAAAATTCTTCGGAAAAAAAATTGTGACAGACGACGGACTGACGGAGACGTGAATGAATAATATAGCAGTAGGACCATTTGGACCCTTAGGGTACGGAACCCTACAAATTATAAAATGCATCAAAGTTCAGGAGTTGTTGCACGGCGTGACGTCATGCGAAATTTCAACGCACTGTATCGTCCTCATTTACCTACATTTGGTTTACGTGACAAAAGATTTTTCTTTTAGTGGACATGTATTTTTATACATGTCCACTATTTTTTGGTAATCTAACTTCCGTCAGTTAGATTACCAAAAAGTATTGTACAAGTATTTTTTCTTTTTGTTCTAATTAGATTTGTTTATGTTTTATTATAGTAAATATATTGTCGATAACAATTAATTTCACATCTTAACCCGTAAACAATTTCATTGTTCATAAATCCAAAATGCGAGACTAGTTTGCAAAATGCAGTTATGGACATTATGACACATAATGGTTTTTAGAATCTTCTCATTCCTCTATCGAAATCTTCTGCATCTTCAATGGAATTTGGTATCACTATTAAATGAAATAATTTACTGAGTCAAAGAACTTTGAAATCAACTGAAACTCAAGTTCAGAATCACCATCCATCATCTACCAATCTTCAAACCAACAATCACTCACTTAAAAGTCAAATCGCCTACAACTCCAATAAGTTCTATCAACCAAAGAAAACGTTCATCGAATCAGCCAACCGCCGGTCTATACCCAGGAGGTAAACAGGGCACAGTGCGGTCAAGGTTGCCTATTTCAGGCAGGGGTCAACGACCATCCATGGCGGCTAATATGGCGCTCGACGATGTGTTTTTGTCACGCGAACTTTTGAAACATGTGTGCTGTGGCGGCTACTTTTGACTTATGGACGAAAATGATAATTAATGCTCGGTTTTGGGAGTGAATTTACATGTTATTTGTAATGTATGGTGTTTGGAGTTTGTGGTGTTAGTTTTTTGAGGTTAAGCTTGAAATTATGTTGTAGTTTGTTTCAGTGGAATTGTTGAGATTTTTATAAACTCATGTTCATGTTCGGTTGTATCCTGAAAGTTTATTTTTTAAAGTACTTAAAAGTACTTAGGATTGATGAAAATATATTTAAACAAAATGCAGAAACGCCTGTCTGATGTTATATAGGTATTTGTAAATGCAGAATTTATATTTTTTGTTACATTTGAACACTTATTTCAGGATTCCTCGCTTCTTAGTTTTCTGAACGTTAAATATTTTTGTCCCTTGCATTCCTTTTTGCCTGTTTGAACTACAAGTTCGGTAATGACTAAATTATACGAAACATTTAACTGGGATTGTAGTGTTGTCTATGCCATAAATCATCAACCAAGCTATAAATAGTCAACTTAACATTTACCATAGTTTACTTAGCATCCTTCTTACATGATCGATCTACAGATAAGGGCAAAATTATAGACAGCCAAATACAACCGGTCTTGGAAATATGGGGTAAGGAAGCCCAAAATGGGGCTTCCTTACCCCATATTTCCGAAACCCTAAATCAATTTTGGAGTATGAATATCAATGTATGGAATCAGAACAAGTTTTTTATCATGTAATAAAATAGTTAGCGTAGCTTAGCGTGAGTGTGGACTATATTCATAAAACCAAAGAAGTACACGCTTGCTTGGACCGTATAGATTTGACATGCAATTCTTGAGTAAATTGGATGAATGAAATCGGTTATGTTCATGTGTTTTAATCAGTTTGTGAGGTTTAGTTTCCTAGAAAATTGCTTTTTCAACGAAAAGGCTGTTGTTAAAGTTTTGTTTTTTTTTATGTTACTTATGCCTAAGGCTATTTGCGGGCTTTATGCTACGTTACGTCAATAGAATTGGTTATTAGTTTTCTAATAGGCTTTCATATATTTCATTTTAAATTTCAGCTTTTCCCATTCTTACCTGCCTATATCTAAATCAGTCTAAACAAGAAAGTTTTATTTTTTTACAATCTAGAAGTCCATTCAACTAGAATGGATGCATTTGCAGCAATGTTAACATTTGTTTTTCCCAAACAAGCATAGTATTGCACAAGATCATACAAAATAAGAAATCCATGTCATTTTCAATGCTACACATGCCCAAGCATTACACCATTTTCAAAGTTTCTCTTAACCATAACACAAATAGACATCTCCAAATCTTTCAACATAGACACAAATCATCTGTGTCCCACATAACTGTGTTTTGTCTATCCAGAATTCAAATGTGCATATTAGCGCCATTTTGAAAAAAAAACATCTGCCATTTATGGTCGTGTTTTAAATCTCTTTGCATGGTGATCGCGCAGTGTTAAGGGGATGACATCAAATCCTGGGCTATTGTGCAAATAGTTAAGGCGTAGTCTACTATTGTTTGTCACGTTTCATCTCTCTATTAGCGAATTGTCAAGGGCTTGGAAATGTGTGTATTTTGAGCACGTATGATTGGTGTTAGGCTCCCAGGCAGACAGGCGCCGCGCTATGATACAATAAAAATGTGATAGGAATTTTATAGAAATTGTTCAATTGACATTATCATCATCATCAAATTTGTTTGAAGTGAACATTTCTTTAGGCGCGTTGGGCAGTTTTGAGATGGGAAGAAACAATTCAACTCGTGCGTCACCGACACCGCTACGCGACTCGCTTTTTTGTTTTTACTTCTGACGGTACTCCCGGAGTGCTAGTTTTATCACTGTTAGGCTCGCTTGACCACTATCTCACCTGATAGGTAAGCGATGATAAGGTCGACGATAGAACACGTTGACCTAAAAGTAACCTGTTCACTCTTGTCTTAAATGCTGGTGTGTAATGGTGATACCCCCAGGTTGTAGCACAGCATTTGGTACCCATATGCCTCCCCAAGTGGCGCCACATCGACAGTTCTTGTGCGTCTCGCATCCAGCCAACTCTCGTGACCTTCACCAGGTCATCGTTCCACTTTGTGGGAAGCCTGCCATCGCTGCACCTTCTAGTAGAAACGCGGTCGCAACTCCAGGACTATGTTCAACCGAAAATTTTATGAAAACGGCCGTCGCATCGTTGTCGCAAAGTTGTATAGCGCCTGTCTGCAGCCACTTTTAAGTTATGGGCTTTGTTTTGCAATTATGTTGGTTTAAGTTAGCGATGTTGAAAGTTAAGGATCTGTGTTGCATAAGTGTGCTTTTGAGTGGTGGGTGTAGTTAAGTTATTTGCTTAGGAAACTTATTGTTTTCTGATTCACTAATCTTCAATAAGTAACTGTACATAAGTGCTAGATGATTCACTTTATGCCTAGCTTTGTTCTGTCTCCTACTTGTTAAGGTTGTTAAGTGAAAATTATGTTATTTTGTTGATATTTTCGGATTAATTTTGTTGCAGGACCCAAGACAGTTTAATCGTTTCTCCGGGACTCGTCGAGTTTCATTGCCTCGGCGTTTTTTTTCTGATGGTCGCCGTTGATTCTGGTTTACAGGAGTTGCGGAGATAGGAATAGTGTGGTGGGCTTGTCCCAAAAAGAATGATTCACTTGTGGTTAACTAATAATGCTTTGTCGTTTCTAACTGACAGAAGTCAAAATATAGGGGAAGCTTGTTATGAATGGATCGCTTAAAGGATGATTCACGTTACACCGTGTCGCCACCGGTCAAAGATTGTTGCATACATTTTGTATGAAGTGATTCATGCTAGACCGGGCCGCGGCCAGGGCTCGGCCCGGTGGCGACACGGTGTAACATGAACGTGTGCACCGGGCTCGGACGTGCCCCGGCCGTGCCCCGGCCGGGAAACAATTGCCGCTCAAACAATTGCACGGTCAAATATCTATAGAATACTTTTTGAATGAACTGATCTATGCTTGGCCGTGCCTCGGACGTGCCCCGGCCGGGGCCCGGTGGCGGCACGGTGACAGCCCGGTGTAGCATGAATGACTAGAACGGTGGACGTGCCCCGGCCGTGCCCCGGCCGGGCCACGGCCGAGGCTCGGTGGCCGCACGGTGTAACGTGAATCATCCTTTACTCTACGTCTTCATATCTCAAAAAGTGTAAGTGATAAAATAAAACCAAATTATTATATTTATTTCTTATTATTACCTAGGTAAGTATATTATAACTTCATCCACGTGGAAAAATTGTGATAGCTTGGCTAATAAGCATGATAAAAACATAATTTATAGCCCTAATTTAGCACCCACAAATATTGTAGCTTTCTACCAGTGAAAATTTGTTTTAGTACTGGTTCAGTAGTTCCGGAGATTACCCTCTACATACAAACTTACAAACAAATTTTACTTCTTCGTTATATATTACTATAATAGAACTATAGATGTTTGGTCCAATGACAGATTACAGGTCGGCTTTTAAAATTGTATTCAATAACTTGACAGTTCAAAGACAAATAATGTTTTACGTGTTTTTAATTAAGACAAGATAATAAATTTAAAATAAAAAGTTTGCATATAAGTACATTATTAAAGTTCATTCGGTTTCGTTCATTCTTACACCAACTTACTATTTGTTTTTTGTCAAAATCTGGTCCCTACAACTGTCAAGTTACTGAATATAAATAGCAAGTCGAACTATAGTTCAGTTATTGCAACTTTACAATAGGTATCTCCTTTTTTTGTGGGGGTGGGAAATCATCCAATGACTTCTGACTAAAGAGGGCGTGCCAGACTTTTGCTGACTAAAACCCTGTTCCTTCAGTTGCCTATGCCAAGGGGCGTGGGAACTCTGTTTCGAATTTAACCGCAACCCCTGCCCCTCTAGCCATATTACTTTTCTATTATCGTTTACGCTAACGCTTAGTACAAAATGTATGGCAATGACATTACCTGCGTAGATAAGTGTCACGTGACTTATCGCAGGTTATGTCATCGCCATACATTTTGTACTAAGCGTTAGCGTAAACGATAATAGAAAAGTAATATGGCTAGGGAGGCTGGGCAGGTTCCAATAAAAGGTATTCCAGTAAAGGTAAAGCTATCTAAGAACATAATATACTCGTAGCTGCCAAGTGGCGCCCTCATTGAATAAAAAATCTTAGCAAAGCATAGAAAATAAAGATTAAAGAATCCTACGTTACAAAGAGGATAAGGTATTTTTACGTTGTTAAAACAGGGCTCAAGAAGTTTTGTATCCAAAGTAGTAAGCAAAAGTGTCAAAAACGGCCATTTTGGTACTTTTTAACAAAGTAAAAATACCTTATCCTATTTGTAACAAAAGCAAACATAGAATTCTTTAATCTTTATTTTCTATGCTATGATACGATTTTTTATTCAATGAGGGCGCCATTAAAGCGGAGGTAGGCCCTTAAGATGTAGTTAAGTAAGTAGAGTTCAGCAGTAGGTATAACTAGGTCCGGTTGAAATAACTAAAAATAGATTTTGGTATCTCCCAATTCTGTCTACCCAGAAAATATCTTTGATGGAGATTTACGATACTCTTAAAAATGTCACATCAAAAGATTACCATTTCATACAATAAATCCTTCAAACAAATAAAATAAAAATAAATCTTACTAAAATGATATCCATTCATAGTCTCCTTTGTATTAATAACAATATAATATCTAAATTCGGATCTGTCAGCGCTTTGCGCACGCCATATTGCGCACTAGGGCGATAATCCCTGCGATTGCGCATTGGTCACGACCGTGGCTCCCTCTCGCGTTACTTTTATTGATAGTAAAATTAATTTTATGTCACATTTTTACGTCGGATTTTGTATGCTTATAGTGGAATTTTTCGCTTAAACTGGCTTAAAGTACTCGTTAAATGTTTTCAATTATTTGTTAACGACCGTTCTTTGGATTTCTATTAACTATTTATTTTAATAGATTCCTGTTACTGGGTCGTTTTAGTAATTTATTGAAGGTATAAAATTTAGCATCTGCGAGCTACTACGGGAATGGAACAGTTACAGGGTCAAATTGAATAAGATAGTGAAACTCCGCAGCCGTGGTGGCTACCGATATTTGATGAAAAATAATTAATTAATTCATTCATTTTCATTCATTTTGATGCAAGTGGGAACAGTTTGTGATTGCAGCCGAGAAACAGTAAAAACAATAGGGAATATGCATGAAAAAAATATTTGTTATCTAACCAATTTATCGATGAATATACTAAAATAGAGTACGAACAGTGAAAGCAGAATCAAAATTGATCGAAAATTAAACGAGATATAATAATTTTAAACAAATATATCTGTCCCTTTCTCGAAAACGCTGTTTTCTATGGCAGTTGTATGGGCGTCATGTCCTTTGACGTCAAAGAACACGTCGGACTTCTCTTTCTAATTATCAACTTTAAAGCTTTATAACTTCGTCGCTGATGATGATATTTTGAAAACTCCTTCACATTTGTTCACTGTAGTCTTCAATTGAACAAATAAAAAAATATCATGCATATTTCCGATTGCTCACGTGTATCATACGAAGTTTTTCAACAAACCTACTCGAAAGTAATAGTGAAACTTCATATAATTAATGTAACAAATGATTGTGAGAAATGGCTCGCGGATTTTTTCCATGCACCTTAGTGGGGGCTACCCGGCGACCAGTGGCGTTTGACCGGCGACCAGTGGGGTCTGACCGGCGACCAGTGTGGGCTGACCGGCGACCAGTGGAGGCTGGCCGGCGACCAGTGGAGGCTGACCGGCGACCAGTGGAGGCTGACCGACGACCAGTGGGGGCTGATTGGCGGCCAGTGGGGGGTGACCGGCGACCAGTGGGGGCTGACCGGCAACCAGTGGGGGCTGACCGGCGACCAGTGGGGGCTGACCGGCGACCAGTGGGGGCTGACCGGCGACCAGTCGGCACTGACCAGCGACCAGCCATACAATATAGTAAATTGCGGTGCGGGCCGGCTGCCGCATATTTCCACACTAGTGCAGAATACACTACATTGCGATTGCGAGCCTAAAGCGGTAGGGTAGCTAGCAGCGGGGTTTCACGTAAGTTTGCTGAAAAAACTTTTATTTCTTATACCTAATCTCAGCCAATTACGGGGTCAACGCCACTCTGCTAGTGTGGTTACTTAAAATTTTATTTTTCTGTGGGGTTTCGCTGAAAAATTTAATAAGACTCTGTACATTTGATTATAACATAGTCCAACTTATAAAATAATAAGTTGATCAGAGATCATTTAATATTAAAAATTACAATTTCAACTGCATAGAATTTAGATTCAAGCAATTTGGTTCTCTTTACCTCCCACAGCAATTATCTGATTATGACATTGATTGCATGTTTAATTTCAATTGCAGTGCTTTCCAAAAATACGTAAATACCACATTTATCATAACACATGAATAATATTAAGTTATTAACTTCAGTAATACGTTTTTCAATTAAGCAGGGGTAAAGATGGTTAAGTGACTCTCAGAATGATAAATTTTATAATTATTATTTCAATTTACATAGGAATACTTGCTTATAGTTAAGGCGCCTGCTATTGGTGCCGATTCTCTTGTTCAATAACTAAACTAAAATTAGAGAATCGCTATCTTTTACTAAAAGGCAGTGCAAGAAAAGGACGGCTATTGCTATGAACTAAGTTAGAGATGTGAAACTAGTTTACGCCTTTTTTTTTTGGGGGGTGGGAAATCATACAATGACTTCTCCCGCTCTGGGTGGAGCGGAAGGGCGTGTCAGACTCGTACTGACTAAAACCCACCCCTGTTCCTTCCCTGCCTGAGTGCACAGGGGTGCGGTAACTCAGTTTCAGAATTTATCCGCTACCCCTAGGCATGCAGGCACCGGCCACGATGGGCCCCGTCAGTGGTGGCTGACACTAATCTCTTTGAGGCACTCGTGGAACACTGCGCGCCGTCGACTCACGGGCCTGGTGCTGATCAAACGGCGAGCTACCTACTGCTCGCCGTCCGTAGGTCCGGTAGTTTACGCCTTGCGCTTTACCGTTTTTTTAGTTAACATGTTTTTACGTATACCCTTAATTTGTATGGTAGTATTAGTTCAACTAAATTTGACAGCTCTAATTTACGTCCGTCTCTTTCTTGTTTTATTAGAGAGAAAAAGATAGCAATAGCCTAAGTTAAGTTTAGTTTGTGCACAACAGAATCGGCACCAATGTCTAAGCAAGTTTTTTTTAATTTTATTTTAAAAACATTCAAAGATGTTTTCATAGAGTATACCTACCTAATATGGGCTGATTCGTGAATTATGGTTTAAGTTAAAGGATGCAGAATGCCTTTTTTATTTATTTACTTCAGTTTTAAGTTTTTTATTTAGAAGCAGTACAAAGTATTGTGAATGTCTATGGTACATGGCGTTCAATGGTAGAAGGTTATTGGCGACAATACAAAAATAAATAAAAACACTGGGAATAATCATTATTAACTTATGACTAACTTTCAATAAGGGACTGGTTTTTTTTTGTGGGCTTTTTCGAGTGAAGTTTTTGCTGTTTTGTTGTGTTTGCGATTGGCTGTTTTAATTATTCGCAAATTTATTTATTTATTTATTAAAAAAAAAATTTAATTGATTCCTAGTGAATATTTTGATATAAAATTGGTGTAGTTTTGTGTCTCAAGTGTCTAACTAAGCAACTGAACAATAAGTGGAATAATTAAAAACAGGCGCGATCACGGTAAAATAAAGCTGAGAATTTTGTCGTAGTATTGACTACCTCAGCGAAGCTTGACAAGAAGGCTGACTTGACACATTTGTTGCTAATTACTCCAAAATACATTAGAATGTGTTACATCTGCATTTTAATGGAAAAAGAAATGTATTTTGTATTTAACTATGTATCCGACTGAAAGACTTGAATCTGTGGTCATGAATAAAAATTAAAAAAAAAAATGAATAACTTTTAATAACGGACTGAAATTGTGAAAAAAAAATCAGCGCATTTAATGTTTGCATAATTGTTTCTTCCAAATCTAATCTATAAAATCAGAAATGAATAAATTCACTATATTTCATCAAAATTGGTTGAGCTGTTTAGATGTAAAAACGTTACAAGCAGACCGACACTACAGACAGACAGTTACTTACACATTTATAATATTTGAATGGATGAGGATTTAAAAGTTACATTTTGTTATAGAGAAATGAGGTTGTACATAACAGAAATGTTTCTAAAATTAGTCATAGACAGTTAACGTAAGCCATTTTACCGGAGTTATGTCCCAGTATAAGTCGTCCCTAACTCATTATGCAATCCACTTACGAATACGGAACCCAACTAGACTATAGTTTATTAATTCATTTGTAATCGGCTCAAGCGAAGGCGTTTTCAATAACACGACTTACTCCTCTTGTATTTATTAAATGTTTATTTATTAAGCATTACACAAATGCTGGCCAGCGGACCATAAATAATGCTGGCAACACCGACACTCTAATACTGTGTGTCTATGGTATTTATTTATCGTGCATCGACAATTATTAATTGATGTTTTGTTGCGTAGCAGTGGTGCATGCTGCGAAGCCGAATGAGATGTTTTTTTTTTTAATTATATCTTGATGATATTGTGATGAATGAATAAATATTTTAGTCATATTTACTGGTTTAGAAAAAGTATATTTGAATTTATTATTTGAGCAGTGGGGGGACTGTTTTTACTGGCCACTACTTAATAAATTCTTCACCTTGCCCATTGTTTTAGGGAATGTTGTAGGTATACATTCCGAGTGCACGTCATCTTTACAATCAATCTGCCTAGCCTTTTCCCAACTATCTTGGGGTCGGCTTCCAGTCTAACCGGATCTGCTGCTAAATACCAGTATTTTACATGGAGCGACTGCCTCGATTTTGCGACTTACAAGTTGTAGGTCGTGAGTCCAAACCCAGGCAGGCGCTTTACTTTGTGTAAATTATTTCATCACCACTGCTCTCAAAAATAGTAAAGGAAAACATCGTGAGGTAACAGGTATATCCTAGAATCTAAAATTCGAAGACATGTGACATTCACCAATCCGCATTGGGCCCGCGTGGTGGATTAAGGCCCACACCATGTCACAGAGAGGAGGCCTGTGCCCCAGCAGTAGAGATATTAAAAGGCTGATGATGATGATGACTGCCTACCTGACCTCCACAACCCAGTTACTGGGTAATACGATACCCCTTGGTAAGACTGGATGTCAGACTTTCGGCTGTCGGGCTTCTGACGACTCGTGACGACTGTCAAAGATCCACGATTGACAGCCGGGACCAACGGCTTAACGTGCTTTCCGAGGCACTTAGGAGTCTCGGTATGTAAAGATGGTCACCCATCTATGGATTAACCCGTGCGGCTGTTATTACTTAAGCCACGAGCTCCTCAATCACGAGCACGTCAGCTTTTCAAACATATTTATTTCTCACGACTCCTTCCCGACACTTCGCGTGACCAGAGGGCTGGCTCGTTCTTTGCCTAAAGAATTAGCATTGCCATTCAATGTGGCAATGCTGCCAGTCTTCTGGGCAGGTTTCTGGTTTGCCCAGATGACAGTGATGTGAGGAGTACTTCGACGCCTAAGTGTATTCTGATTTTGTATTTAAGTACGCAGCTAGGTACATAGGTTATAAATAGTAAGTTATTATTTAAGTAATTTCTCACAGAGAGCACTTCTAGCACGTTCATGTCCAAAGAGTTCTACGTTTTGGAAACTTCACATTTTGGAGTAACTGACCGAAATCCAGAGCAGTGGTGGCCCAGTGGTAACGGCCGCGACTTACAAGTTGTAGGTCGTGAGTTCAAACCCAGGCAGGCGTATTATATTGTGTAGTAAGTTATTTCATCACCACTGCTCTCAAAATGGTGAAAGAAAACATCGTGAGGAAACCGGCATCTATTAGAACCAAAAATTCGAAGACATTTGATATCCACCAACCCGCATTGGATCCGCGTGGTGGATTACGGCCCACACCCTCTCACAGAGAGGAGGCCTGTGCCCCAGCAGTGGGGACATTAAAGGCTGATGATGATTACGTATTCTTAACTAACAAATACCAATATTTGGATATGAATATTGAATTACGGAACCCTTAATGTGTGAAATCCGACACGCACTTGGCCAGTTTTTTTTTAAATTAGTAGGCTCGCGTTTGACCTCCATCTCACCTGATGGTAAGCGATGATGTGGTCGACGCTGGAGGTTGCTTGCCTAGAAGTAATACTATTCACTCTTGACTTAAGGCGCAGTTATCCGACTTTTAATGATTTTTAATCGAACATCACGTCTAAACGACTAGCCTTATTTCTTTGAAATAAGACTAGTCGTTTATAGATTTGTAGATATAAAATATATGTTGCTATAGACAATTTCCGTCGTAATTTGATCTGAAAATATTTGAAATTATATTTTTATAATAATAATAATTTCTTTATTGCGAGTAACAATGAGACTCATAAAATGTTAGTAACAAAAGAAACTTAAATAACTATGTTAGTGTATGTTATAACATAGTGTAATTAATTTGTAAAGTTATGTCTAACGCGGATAAAAAATTGAGAATCACGCAAAAACTATGAAGCGTATTTTTATGAGACATTCACAAGTAAAGATCATTTAATTATTTATAATTTAGTCTAAGTGTTTTAGTTAAACACCTGTTGTTTTACGTGTAATAAATTAATAATGCGTCTAATTTCGTAATAGGAGCTCACTATAACGCGTCGTATGTCCACCCAGTAATAGGACTCGCTCATCAAGGAGCGCTGTCCGAAATTTGATAAATAATTAATTAATTTATTACATGTAAAACAACAGGTATTATACTAAAACACGTATAGTAAAAGATAAAATTAAATTATCTTTAAAATGGTGAAGGTTTCATAAAATACGCTTTATAGTTTTTTGCGTGATTCTCAATTTTTTTTCCGCATTAGACTTACCTTTACAAATTAATTACACTATGTTATAAAAATATAATTTCAAATATTCACGTATCAAATTACGATGAAAATTATCTAAAGTAACATATATTTTTTTCAAAGAAATAAGACGTCGTTTAGATTTGATGTTCAATTAAAGAAACCTTCTCTTTGCTGACAACTCTTTGAGGCGCGCGTGGAACACTACGCGCCGTCGACTCTCGGGCCTGGTGCTGATCGGGCGGCGAGTTACCCACTACTCGCCGTCCGCAGGCCCGGGTCTACGGTGGCCGGAGATCGTCTCGCGGCGCCCGAAGCCCCTGGCGTCTCCTGCGGCGGCTGCTGCTGAGGGCGTTAGGGCGACTCTGCCGTTGTTGAGTCTCCCTAACGTATGCCGCCTCCCTCTTCGCGAGCATTACTGCTTCGCAGAAGGAGGAGACGGCTTCCCATTCCCTCTCGCTCCGTACCATGGCCTGAACCAGGGCACGGCGCGAGAAGTCGCTGCCGCCTATCGCATCCACTTGCCGAGATGGCTGACTCGATACATTTGCCGCCAAATACTGCAAAAACATAAGAATGTGTCACAACTGCATTATAATAGGGAAAATAAAGTAACAGTGTTCACATTAAGACTTGGCTTAAAGGTCTTGTAACCAAGCCAGTGGCCACAACCATAAAAAAACAGTTCTTATTATGGGACCAACACTTTTTTTTTTATGGGGTGTGAAATCGTCCAGTGACATCTCCCGCTCTGGGTGGAGCGGGAGGGCGTGTCAGACTCTTACTGACTAAAACCCACCTCTGTTTCTTCCCTGCTCTGAGTGCCCAGGGGCATGGTAACTGAAATCCCGAAAAAAATTCAACCGCATCATACATTTATGTTTTCTTATCTCGACAAAATGTACTGAACAGCTGATTTTTTTTACGATGACACGTTAGGTCCCGCCGTAAAAATTGTTCATAATGATAAGTATTGCTAGTATTTCCATTAATTTGTCGTATTGTCGTATTTCAGGGTTGGTCTCACCGTAAAAATTGTTCATAATGATAAGTATTGCCAGTATTTCCATTAATTGTCGTATTTCAGGGTTGGTCTCACCGTAAAAATTGTTCATAATGATAAGTATTGCCAGTATTTCCATTAATTGTCGTATTTCAGGGTTGGTCTCACCGTAAAAATTGTTCATAATGATAAGTATTACCAGTGTTTTCATTTATTGTCGTATTGTCGTATTTCAGGGTTGGTCCCACCGTAAAACTTGTTCTTATTGATAAGTAGGTATTACCAGTGTTTTCATTTATTGTCGTATTTCAGGGTTGGTGCCATCGTAAAAATTGTTTATATTGATAAGTATTACCAGTGTTTTAATTTATTGTCGTCTCTAACTTGTATTTAATGCAGATAACTGTAAGCAACAGACTAAAAAAATACCATAAATAAGAATTGGCAGCTCAAAAACGTTCGGCATAGCAATTACTCTATGGTACAGTGGTACCATAGACTAGTACGGTGTACAACGTTAGAGAGCTCGTGTCGCATCGAGACGCCGCTGTCGATGCTATCTCTACCGCTTGGGATTACACCCGAGTGCGCCTGTTGTGGATTGGCCGGAGTTTCTTTTAATTTCATCATAACTGGGCGAAATCTGTAAATTTAGATTCTATCTGTTTTTTTTTAAACAGTGTAATGGTGCCAGCGTTCTGGGCATTTTTCCCATTGATAGCGATGTGGATGAATTATTCGATGCCCAATGACATCTATAACGCTGAGTTTTTACGCCGCGTGTATACATGTATTATTTATTTTTTATTAGATTGTTTATACTTTGTAATTTAATAGTTTGTATTTTATCTGCAAATGTATTCTTAAAGAATGAAAAAATAATAATAACAAAAATGAAACAATAAAATTGTTTGACAGTGAATGCATGGTTACAACCATCAAAAACAGTGCAAAGCAAATCTAATATAGTAATATATTTCACGAGTAGTTCAGAAGGATCAACCAACCATCATCATATTATTTTTACATGTAACATGTAAAAATAAATTATGTTTTGTTATTTTTTTAATAAATAAATAAATTATTTAAAATCCAAGGCCAATCAAAACCAACCCTCCTACATTTCCCAGGCGACCACAGGATTTATTTCACAAAATTGTTTATGGGTCCCGCGCTCAGCGTTATAGCGAATCGCTTAACATTATTCAAGACCAACAATAGCACTCGATACTCGCTTACCGCTCCCAAGAGCAGTCACGCGCACCCTCTTCCTTGCTGAGAATCTGCATAATACTGCCTTCGAAAGCCAACTGTCAATATCTCGAAATTTAAGAAATTTATTTTTGAAGTTATACTTCTTTTGGCGCGTTATGGAAAAATGATGAGAGTAAATTTTTAAGATGCGCGCGCATATTGTCACAAAAACCGATACCCTGAAGTTAGCTGTGGTTCATGACGAATGATTGTTTTCCTTTTGTCAACTTCGTGACGGTTTTTTTCTACGGTGGCCGGAGATCGTCTCGCGGCCCCTGGCGTCTCCTGCGGCGGCTGCGGCTGAGGGCGCTAGGGCGACTCACTTCGTGACTTTGGTTTCTAATTTTGTTATACCAAAGAAGTATAACTTCTTACGTGCGTACATAAACACACACACACTTTTTTTTAGCATCGGATAGCATTCGGCAGCAGTTTTTTTTTTCAATTTTGATAGTCTTACGCTTGACCACTATCTCACCTGATGGTAAGCGATAATGTGGTCGACGATGGAGCACGCTTGCCTAGAAGTAACCTATTCACTCTTGTCTTAAAGACCCTCATAGAGATGGATTGAAAAACCTTCGAAAAAAACCATCGCCTTTGCAAAATGATGATGATGATGATCATTATCATCCTTTTTCAGCCAAAAGACGTCCACTGCTGGACATAAGCGTCACCACATTGACCGGTCCTATGCGTCTCGCATCTAACGGATTCCGTCACCTTAATGACATGTATGTTCAAATAGCTTCGGCCCACGGCTTTGCTCACATGATATGTTAATAAAAAGTATCTATCCAGGTTCTAGGGTATAACTGTGTTAATTTTCAGGAAGATCGGTTTAGCGGCTTAGGCGTAATCTCATGACAAACCAACGGGCTTACGTTCGCATTATAGGTAAGTATTAATGATAATGATAATAATGATAAAATTCTAATGATTTGATATTATTAAATTACATTGAAAATTAAATATAAGTTCTATTGTTACTATTAGTCATGACAAAACACAAGACAATCAAACAAACAAATAAATCATCGTCAAGAGGACATGGAACATTTAAAAAATTCTAGTCAATAAAAAGTCAGCTACAGAGCACAGCTACTATTGATATTATTTTCTTCAATGTTTCAATAAAGTTACGGGTTTTCGACTACTCTATGCGGAATGATCATGCTATCCGATGCTAAAGAACAGCTGAATTTTCTTAAATTTTGAGATACCGCTTTTTGTCTTCTGATACATACTACTACTTGCATAATAGAGTGATTAGAATATCTGTTAAAACTAACATTACACTGGAAATATTGGCTTTAATTTGATTGTGAGCTTTTGTTTCGTTAGGTGAGAATTGTCAAGAATACTTCTTCGGTGATTGTTTGAAACGTCTTTGTTCTGTATTCTCTAGTGCTTGTCTTCCTTGGGTTTGAGTGTTTGTTTGGTTATAGAACTCATTGGTCGTTGGGGTATCAACAGTTAGCCAACATCAGAATCCTGTAAAGAAATAATCAATTAATCAAAATTATCAATGAAATATGTAAAGTTATAATTAGAACAGAACAGCGTGTGTTTGTTCTAGCGATGTTAAACACGTAAAGATGTCCAAATTTAAATATTTCTAAAATTAATCACAAAAATATGAACAGACTTTTTTAGAAGTCCAATCCTGGCAATTAGTAAAACGCGTTCGAATTTCAAAAGGGACGCTCTGCACCTCTGTCTGACGATCACCTTTCACGTTCGGATACCTTTCCCAAATACCACAAATAGAACTCTAATATGAATTAATAGTTCGTCACAGTCACCGTCAAAAAATAACAGTGTTTCTACGCCCCACATATTTGTTTTTGGAGTGTGAAAAATCGCGTTTTTCGACGGTTTGTGGTCGGTTTTTAAGTAATACGAATGTTTTGGCATTACGCGTGAGTAATTTCCTCTGGCTAATATGCAGCTGTGGTGTTGCCACACGTGATTTTATTTAGTTTTGTTATGAGTTTCTTGAACGAATTGTGTTTTTACAAATTTGGTGGATTATGCAAGCTGTTTTTGGGAATCCCATGTGTCTTTTGGTTGGGCAAAAACACAGCGCAAGCCCTGTCTGAAAAAAAAACACATGATTTTAGTATTCGTATCAACAGTACCAGGCACAAATTCAAGTTTCCATGTTTTCTAGCATGCAAGGTAACTTCTGTAGGCTAACTGAATATCCAACGACCGAATAGAACCATAAATATTAATCAACGAAAGTCTAGAGCGCATCTTCTGGCGAGCCATCTTGAAGCATAGACAACCCCATTGTTCAATTTGAACTTTTGCCTCCATAACTGTGTCACAGATTCACAATGTGAAAGCGATTTGCCACAGACTGCATCCATACCATCCCATATTTTTGCTCGTTTCTTACGTAATTGCTTCCTGACACAAATAATGGACGTGTGAACTGTTTATTGGTTGTAAACTCGTAAATATTGTCAAAAGTTGGTGAATGTTACGAGATTTAGGAGTTGTTTAGTGTGTAATGTTGTTTGCTGTGAGATTTATATTTGTGAACGTAATTAGGTCGGTTAATTCATTAGTTTTAATTTTAGAATATAATGTTGACTATATGAAAATGTTGCTGCGTTTAAAACTAAACTAAAATAAAAAGTCACTGGCAGTTGTGATGATTTGTTTTTTTTAAACCTATTCTTTTTCTAAATATTACATAACTTCGTTTGCGATTTTGTCCTTCTAGAAACCGAGGAATTACTGCAAAATTTAAAAAACAATGATTTTCTCATTCTCCATTTAATGTTATAGCTGCGGCATTGTTACTAATTCATATTATAGATACTAAATTCACTGCTTACAAGAAATAAGTCATGTTCCCACCTACTTACAAGCTACCCCTCACCTCAGAATCACTTCACATCAGCAGTGATGACGTCTAACACATGTTGAGCCCCTCTGATTGATGCCACACCTAATTATCTTTGAATTTTTACATCCAATCCTACACAGCTTACCAACAGGCCTTCCCTCTATTTAAAAACTAACTTTAGAGCTCGCATCCAAGGTTGGGATTCCAATGAGGTTTTGTCATGGGGAGTTGTAAGATTATCATGGTAAAATTTCGTCGCCTCTTAAGGGATGAAGAGATTTATTATGTCTTCCGCATGCGTGAAAATAGTTGTACCTGGAATTTAGGGGTTTTTGTTGACCTTAGTCCTGAGGCGTCATAAGAACTTGACATCGTTAGGTTTGATAAGTTAAGACTCTTCGCTGTCTTGTTTTTCTGTGAAAATTTTGGTGAAAGAGTTTGTGTGGGTAAGTATCTAATATGACTAAGTTAGAGCAGTGGTAGCCCAGTGGAAACGGCTCCGACTTGCGAATTGTACGTCGTGGGTTCAAACCCAGGCAAGCGCTTTACTTTGTGTAATATATTTCAACACCACTGCTCTCAAAACAGTGAAAGAAACCATCGCGAGGAAACCAGCATGTGCTAGAAAAAAAAAATCTAACCCACACTGGGCCCGCGTGGCGCATTACGGCCCGTTCCCTCTCCTAGAGTGGAGGCCTGAGTCCCAGCAGCAAATCATAATATTATTAAGGCTGATTAAGCTTATGTGTATGCTCATTTCCTAACGTGTTCTGTTATAAAGGCCTTAAGCTGCCAAACCTCTTTCCAAATATGTTGGGGTTGGCTTCCAAAATAAGCGGATGCAGCAGAGTATTTTACAAGAAGCGACTGCCTATCTGCCTCTTTTTACAAGCCTTATTTAACTTGCAACGTTCGTATGTAAGTTGTCGGCTTTCAAATGGCAAGCGTGCTCCATCTTCGACCACATCATCTCTTGCCATCAGGTGAGATAGTGGTCAAACGCGAACCTATCAAACATAAAAAAAAAAAAAAAATGCAAACCCCATTTTTCGACCACTTGTTGTTTAGATGAAATTATGGCATAGGTGCTGTCGAAGTCCAGTGATAATGCAATATTAAGGTACTATCAAGCGGATCTGATTATGGCGTAGGGATGTAGGGATGAGAACTCCCTCATGGCAAATGGGAGGACAGTTGAATTTGGGCTAGCATGTTTTAATAACCGCCGCACGGCGACTCGTGCGGTGGTTATTA
Organism: Polia nebulosa; assembly: GCA_951329385.1. Taxonomy (NCBI): domain Eukaryota; kingdom Metazoa; phylum Arthropoda; class Insecta; order Lepidoptera; family Noctuidae; genus Polia; species Polia nebulosa. The sequence goes on from OX589609.1 coordinate 8,204,479, forward strand.
AAACATACTAGCTCATCTCATACCGGCAAGCGTAGCATATCCAATAGGTTAAGCTACGCTTGCCGGGATTGGTCCATGGATGGGTGACCATCTTTACATACCGAGACTCCTCCGTGCCTCGGAAAGCACGTTAAGCCGTTGGTCCCGGCTATCAATCGTGGATCTTTGAAAGTCGTTACGGGTCGTCAGAAGCCCGAAAGTCTGACATCCAGTCTTACCAAGGGGTATCGTATTACCCAGTAACTGGGTTGTGGAGGTCAGACAGACAGTCGCTCTTTGTAAAGTACTGGTATTCAGCTGCATCATCATATTTTAAACACACATTACATTTTTACTTTTATTCATTCGGATTGTTAAATGCCTTTGTATTTGAGAATACCGTGCATTCCTGAGAATCCCGTGACATTCAAGGCTGAGTTAGACTCAATGCATATTCTATTTAGATTGTTTACCATACGCTGTTAGTGTTAACACCAAATTGAGATACTTAATTCAATTTCTAGTATTCCTAATCTATTGAATGACTGACCTTTAGTTATAAGGTATACCAGAGGAAAAACCGGATTGTCGACCTATTTTAGATCATCGTGGGCACAAATAGGGATGGTTCCTGAGTACAGTACAGTATAGAGTATTCTATTTAGTCCGTAATTTTAGACTATCAAAAAAATGTTTAAGGTACAAAAAATATAGGTAAAAATATATAATATAGGTAATTATTTTGGAATTTTTTTTGGAAGTCGGTTCTATTTTTTGTAAAAAAGTTTTTATTTTTCACTTTTTAGTGGTGGTTCCCCATTAAATTGTGTTAACACTACATAGACATACGATCGCAGCGACATGTAATATTTCGCTTTATCCTTGTAGATAAAAAATATGAAATATATAAAACGTATCAGGAGTACGAGCATGTAAGTTGTAACGTCACTTCTAAGTAAAAAGTGGTACATTTTTACGTAGGTGTGACGTTGTAACACTTAAAAATTGAATAAATTTAATTCGTGGAATGGAGCGTTATTTTGCAAGTTGACAGATTGTCGTTTGACGTTTCTTTTTCCAACTTGATCTGGAGCAAGTCTGCCTCTTAAACTTTATATATTGGAAAAAAACTTCTTAAAAGCACTTAATCATGTCTCGAGGTGTAAAAGGGACCAGAGTCAGGTTCAAATGTTGTAAGCATAAGAATGTAGGACGCTGTAAGTCATCTTTTTGGGATTTTCTGTGGTGACGCTAAGTCTTAAGCATGGCATTTGTGATTCTCACCGAAATGTTTTCTTGTTGGCAGGGTTCCTACTTTACATTTTATATAAGAAAAAACAATATAAAAATGGTCGGATCATAAACTTCACTTTATTTTTGGAAGAACAATGCGGTCTTAGCAAAAGGTTCAGAACACAAGCGTCCACGTGTCCAGAGATGACCACGATTGGATGACCACGGCTTAAGTACTGCTTGTGGATCTCCTCACTGGTCCTTTAATCTTCGATCTTCGAACGATAGCAGTGCTGACAATAAATGTGAAAAGTGAAGGCCAAATCAAAGGACTCTTATTTGCTACAGACATACCTCATGCAATGAACCCGAAGAATGGTAACTAGGGTCTCATGACATAAATTATCTTTGACGCTAGCCGGTGGAAGAATAATTTCTTTACAACGTTATACGAAATTTCAACGCACAGTATCATCCGCATTATTTGTTTTCGGGACTGAAGAAGAGTTTATAAGAAATAAGCTATATACCTGATAATGTATTGAAAACTAGTTTCTAGCAGCCGCTTCGCCAGTGTGGAATTAGTATCTGTTTCCCCCATTATAAATGATAGCCTATGTGCTATTCCAAACTAAAATCTATCTCTTTGTAAAATTTAATCTAAATCCGTTCAGCCGTTCTGGCGTGATTGAGTAACAAAACAATCATCGATCCCAACTTTCACATTTATAATAATAACTAGGATTAATTTTTTTTTTTTAAACTGTCGGCGACATTGAAAGGCCAGGTTCACCCGCCACAACTCTATTTTTTCCTTCTAATCAATATAACACGCAATAAAATAATACGAAACAATACAACATAAATGGCTGGTCAATCACGCACAGCACGACATAAGGGCACGCGCACACTTGTCGTGATGCCAAGTTAGTCGCGTGCCTTATGTCGCCGTGACTATAGCCCGGGCTTTCAGTGGAAGCGCGCGACTTATCAAAATGTAAATGGTTCTGTTTCATTTAAATAAAAAAATGTATCGGTTTTCGGTGGTTATGGGGAAAAGGTGGGTTTATATGGAGGTGAATTTTGAGCTAGGTAGAATTAGAAAATACAATCGAAAAAAAAATATGCTAAATTTTTCTGTATTTAATTTTTCTCAAGCGTCTAGTGAATTAGTATCTAAAAACTTTTTTACAAAAAAAAAAACAACTGACTTCCAAAAATTAAAATACTCTAAAAATTTAAAAATAACTTTAATTTTAGCAGTCGGTTTTTGCATTTTATTTCTTCGATATTTGACACTGACTTCCGAAATAAAAGTTATTTTTTAATTTTTAGTGTATTTTCTTTTTTGGAAGTCGGTTGTATTTTTTGTAAAAAAGTTTTTTATTTTTCACTTTTTAGTTGTACCTCAGAACTAAAATCCCCAATAAAATGGAACGTGGAATTTAAACACTCGTAATTGGAGAAAACCAAAACGTCATCGAGGTACACGTATTTTTCGTTTTTGTCCAGTTTTTCAAAAATCGCTAAAGCAATTTCGATAAAATTTATATGGAACCACCTCGGGAGTATATTCTTTCGGATAAAAAAAGGATTTTGAAAATCGGTCCACAACCAGGTTACCAGTGCAACTATCTCTGACAAAAGATAACATCTTATGTTTAGCAGTGGACCTTCACAATGAAAAATAATAATAATTATCAAAACACAATAACATCCCAAGAAACACCACAATATCAACCCTACAACCGCACACAAATTAACATAACAAAATAATAACACTTTCTTCATAAAAAATGCATAAGGCCACGTTTCCCTATAACTTGCGCACGCGTCTCCGCCCACATGTATCGTCGCACGCGCTTGAGAACCTCGCTAGCATTTTAATCACCTACTTTGTTAATCATCAGATCACTCTGATTGACTTGTTTATAGAATTACAATTGTAATATGTCGTGCTTTTTCGGTCTTAGATAAGATGTTACGAAACGCAATCAAGATGCGCTTGCGCATGTTTATTCATAGGTTTTGGAGTGATATGATATAGTTAGGAATAATTATGGTAATTATTATGTAGGCGTCCAAGCAAAACGGGTCCAGTAGTGGGGTATTGAGTTAAGACTAGATTCGGTATCTAGTGTAGTATATTTATAATAAGGATAAAAAAAAAATTTCAAAAACTGAAACATTTTTTTTTTATTACACATTTGAAGTTGAAACTCTGAAAAAGCTTGATTTGAGAAAAAACATACAAAAAAAGAAAAAAAAAAGAAATTAAATTAAATTTCTGGTACTTAGAAACATCATATTATAGTCAGTTACTTTAGGAACTTGTAGATAATTGAGCATTAAATTAATAATTATAAAATCGCGAAATGCAATTTTTTCACCCAACTTTATAAAACTGCGTATATCTCGGCAACTAAAACTGGACCCTTTTTGCTTGGACCCACCCTATGAGAGTCTACTGGTTTTGTTGCTATTTTTACGTGATTTTTATTTAAGTAAACCTACAGTGGTGGCCCAGTGGTACCGGCCGCGACTTACAAGGTCATGAGTTCAAACTCAGTTAAGAGCTTTAATTTGTGTAAATTATTTCTTCACAAAAATTCGAAGATATGTGACATCCACTAATCCGCATTGGGCCCGCGTGGTGGATTATGGTTACGGCCCACACCCTCTCACAGAGGGGAGGCCTGTGCCTCAGCCGTGGGGACATTAAAAGGCTGATGAGGATGATGATGAACTTATTCCCTTATTCTTTTTTCTGAAACCTTAACATGTTTTTTATGGAACGGGATTGGACCTCTAACTTGTTGTTTTCTTTTGCATCCAATACATTTTATTTAGGTTAGAAATTTATGCCTGTCTTTTTCATTTATTTATTTATGAATTAAAATTGTCATGTATTAGAGAAATTAATGTTCACTTGTCTCCTTTTTCTGAATCTTCCCTTATGTAAGATTGGAATTAAAAGTTGGTCCTCATGAAAGTCGGAGATATAAGAGTAGAATACTCTGATGATTTAATATTAAAACGATCACAAAACACAAATTAAACATTACGGTTTTATTCCATCATTACCGCCATAAATTACCATAGAAAGATGCATCAATAGTTGGTGAGACATCAATTTAACGTATCTGGCGTTCATTACGATCCCAGTATTAATATTATGTATTTGTATTCAAAACTCTCATATTTATTCATGGGTTTTTACTTTGATATATTGTGATGTTTTTGGAAATGGGCTTTTGAGAACTTTCGGGATATTTTGAACTTTCTAGCTTTTGTCTTTGGCCTTATGGTGTGCCGTATGAAATTAGATGGTGATGGGAACCTATGGCCTGGGTCTGCAGTCTCGACATTGATAGCGATCGCTAAGTCCTAACGATAAGTCGCTACGTCGGAAAAATAATTGATTTTCTTGAAATATGTACAGAGATGGCGTAAATTTTAACTTGCAATCACTATTTTTTATGAAAACTGATATTTTTTTTTAAATTTTAATTATTATTCATACCGCTTGTAACAATTAATGATCACGTAACAATCGATCGTTAAGGCGTAGCGATCGTTATGTCCTTACGACCAGTCGCTAAAAACATAATGTTGCAAGGAGGCAAACTTTATGTCCTTTTATATTTTGACAAGTTAATTTAATTTTTAAAAGCGGTAAATATAGTCATTAAAATTTAAATAAATTATAAGTTTTCATGTAAAATAGAACTTGCAAGTTACAATTTACGCCGTCTCTGTACATATTTCAAGAAAATCAATTATTCTTTTCAGGCTCAGATCTAAATTTTTCCTCACAAATGAGGGAGATTTTTAACGGCTGGTAATTTAGCGATCGGTAACTAACGTCTAACGTAGCGATCGCTATCAATGTCGAGACTGCAGGCCCTGGAAATATGGTTTCCAACCAGCCCACCTCTCTCCAGAAGCAGATTAGGCCTCCCAGTTTATTCAGGGCGTCTATGAGAGAACTCGTTGCGGTGAACGGAAAAATAAAGCTAAGATATTCGTTGCTATTCGGTTTTATATTTAAATGTATAATTTAGATTTATTATGTACAGACTGGTGATTTGAATAGCAATAGAGCGCAGATCGTGATAATTTTGCTCGTCAGATTTTTAGCATCATTCGTCAATTTGTACCCCTAAACAATTTAATATGTGTTTTCCATAGAATTAATAAAAATGAGAAGAGTTTTTACATACTAGCTTCTTTATATATAATTTAATTTGAATTTAATTTGATTTGATTTTGACTTTGATTCTTATTTTAATTTTAATTTTGTATTTGATTTTAATTCCAATTTTAATTTTGTTTTGTATTTGATTTTGATTTGAATTTAATTTAATTTTTAAATATAACATAGTTTATAGGTGTAATACTCGTACTATCAATGTTATGGGCCAAATGTGTCTGAAATAAAAAGATTTAATTTAATTAATTTAATTTTTATAAAACAAAGTCGGGTTATTTTCACTATTTATAAGTCAAGAACGGCGGCAACGATTTTAATGATTTTTGAATTATTGGATTTGTCGCCGTCCCGAATAGCAGAATAACTTTTAAAACATCGTAAAATTTCACGAAAAAAAATCATTTTCCCTTACGAGATATCAATATCTCGAGAATGGATTAATTTATTGGATTTTGGGCAGCTAGTAACTTTATAAAGCAATATTATAGAAAATACAAAACCCAAAGAAACAAATGAATAACTAATTTTGAAAAAGGAATTAAATATAAAGTTTTTATTTGAACTTGTCATTCCAAGTTAATCCCAAGTTATCACATATCTAAATGACCCGTTTCAAAAAACTGCAACTTCATAGATAAATATCTAGTTAGGTTGTCTTTCTAAAAATAATGACTTTTGTCTTGTTCTAAAGATGGCTTTCAACCACAAAGATATGTCATAATATTTTCTGATAACTATCAACCAAAAGTATAAAGTATATCTCATCACATAGTGTGTCCCCATCTTTATAATTAAGGCTCAGTAACGAGCTAGTCCATTAGAAGATGTGTTACTGCCCTAATGTTCGGCACTTGACGTGTGGAATAGCCTTTATGGCAGCTTGACTATGAACTATATGGGAACCAGAGAAATTGTGCTTTTGATCTTGGAAATTATGGTCTTGAGTTATTTGTTGAAGTTTAAGTTGATGTTGTAATTTTTGAAGTCATGTCTTCAAATATGATGAAAAGTTGAGTGTAACCTGGATAAGTGGGACCTCAGGCAAGGGCGGATTCAGAGAGGGGGTAAAGGGGCACCCCCCCTACCCCCCCCCCCCAGACGGTTGTGGAGTTTCCATCACAATACATACTTATTGGCAAATCAAATTATCCGAGTTGTAAAAATATTTATGAATAAAATAACAGAAAGAACATGAGTGAAACTCTTGTCCGTTTCTGGCTGAAATAGCAGCGCGGTTGAGAGCGCGGGCGGACGGAATCTTGTAATTTTTCTATTGTTATCGTACTTTAATAAACTTATAAATAAATACTACAAGTTTATTTTTAACAGTTATTTTTGCCAGTCTCACAGCGATTTATAAAGGCCATTTTTCGGACTTAAAATTTTATTAAAAAGTTGATAGAAATAATCATTTAAATGCAAGATTTCGTATCTCTATTTAAATACAAAGTCTAGTTTCTGAGTAATATTTTTTTGAAAATCGACCAATTTCCATCTCGATATTTAGAAAAAAAATAATGCTCCCGGAAAAAGATCCTGGATCCGCCTTGGATTTTGTATTACGTATAGAGGATTCCTGAAAGCTATAACCAGGGGGCGGCTGGGGGTCTTTAAGTCAAGAGTGAATAGGTTACTTCTAGGTAAGCGTGCTCCATCTTCGACCACATCATCGCTTACCATCAGTTGAGGTAGTGCTAATCGCAACCCCAGCATTAATAATAAAAAGAAAGATGCTCTCTAGACAGAGACACCTTTCACAATACTTTTGAATAGGTATCAATTGAACAGGAAACCGATTCCATACTTAAATACTCTTAATGTTACAGCCATGCAATATGCATACGCTGTATTCAACATCACATTGCCTACAAATTAAACACAAACACCCAAAGAAAAAAAAACACATTGAAAACCATCAATCAATCCTTTTCAACCACAATTTCCTGGACTACTTTCAACCCAATTCCCAAACTCCGGTCATACAAAACAAATAATTGCGCCAAAATGTGCGCTTGCGCACATTGGTTGCGCACGCGCTGCGTCAGTTGCACATTTGACATGCACCTTTAGAACGGAGAATGACATGCACCGTTGCACAAAAGTGTGACTGTACGACTGTCATATGTTTGTTGCCTTTGTGGGTGCTACTTTGAAGTTTTGGTAGGTTACAATGGCGAATGTGCTGTTAAATGGATCAGTAGTGGTTTTTGAGAAATTGGAACATGTAGATTGTTTATCTCAATATAAATGAAGGTCCATAGGGTGGACTGATGACCTGGCGAGGGTTGCGGGTAGCCGATTTACGACTCTTCACGTGACCAGAAGGTTGGCCTGCTTTTGGCTATTTAACTTGGTAGTACTGCCAGTGTTTTAGACATATTGCTATTGACAACGATGCGGGCGAAGTTTTCCATGTCGAATGAGTTCTTCCACTCCCTTTTATCTCGCTTGTACATATTTTTTAACTAGCTTGTATATAAATCTACTATTTAATTTAATAGTATGTATTTATCGGTATATAAAAAGTCTATACCTTTTATTTAACAGTTCATTTACACAGATTTTAAAAAGGAAACGGAGGAATAGGTCAAAGGTGATGCTTATTTCTAAAAAAATCTCATCCAGCATATATGCGAAAGGAAAGAGAGGTAGACACCGTATGTAAGAGTATCTAGTAGGAAAAATAAGTACAAAAAAACAATGAACTAATATAACATACAATGTAAAGATATTCTATTAAGAACCTGAAAAATAAAACATCAACTTCATTACAATGTGTCCCTCCTTGCTTAATTCCTTAATAACGATCACTTCCGAAGTTTCGAGCACATGTGTGGTTTTGTAGTCACAGTCGGAAACGGCGGCATGTGTCAGCTATCGGCTATCGGCTAGATAAAGGGTTGTATCTTAACACCTTCGAGTTCCGTCCTATTGTGTGCTACAATTTGTGGAAATAATAATGCCGCCCGCCGTTGGCCCGTTGGTCTGTGAGGATGGGACGGATTTGGCGGGATATGTTTTTTTTTTGCTATATGAAACAAAAATATTCTTAACTATGACACTTAAACTGAAAATAATCTAAAATATGGAGTCGAAAAATTACTCGGCATCGCTGTCGACTGCTAATGTGCCCAAAAGGCTGGTGGCATTGCCACGTTGTATGGCAATGATTATCCTCTGTCTAAGGTAAAAGCCAGGTCTTGTGTTAGGTTAGGTTTTTTGAAAATTAATAAAAAGGAACGTTACAAAAGAAAATGCCATCATTGCCCAAGAAATTCAGTAATTAAAGAGTATATAGGGTTGCAATACAAGAAAGAAAATATGCCAAGATTGTCAAAATACTTGCTGAAGACAGAAGAAACCATCAATGTGGCAATATAATTTCAAGATGATTAATTCAAATGTTTTGTTTATATATTTTTTTTTCTTTTTACGTTTGATAGGCTCGCGTTTGACCACTATCTCACCTGATGATAAGCGATGATGTGGTCGAAGATGGAGCACGCTTGCCTAGAAGTAACCTATTCACTCTTGACTTAAAGACTCCCAGGTTGTAGCTTACAGGAAACACAGACTCCGGTAGAGGATTCCACTCCCTAGCTGTACGCGCAATGAATGAATTTAAACTGAATACTTAGTTGTCCAAACAACTTGTATTGGTATATTTGCGTTTAAAAAGTTTTTTTTGTGAAAATAATTACGAATATGTAGGTAAATTGAAACCCTAGACTAAAGGATTCCCTGTGGCTGTGCCGTGGGGTCTAGCCTCTTTCAGTGCAGGGGACTCGGTTGATATTTATTTATTTAACTCTTCATGCACAGAAGACAAAGACTAGGAAGACTAGGGTTGTAATAGAAATTGAACTTTGTTTTGCATTACATAGAGTTGGTTGTACCAAAATTTAATAACTATCTCGAATTCTGAATTCAAATTATAGTTACTATAAATCATATTTATTTTACTTGCACAGAATCTAAATTCCTAATAAGGCGTTAACAATTTAGGTATCCTTATTTAAATAAATGCTTTAAAAACACGCCACCCCAGCTCCCTCCCTGTCCAGCGACCGTAGTGCCCGTGCGGCCACACCACGCAAGCGCATACGTTATTATTTTATTAGCCGCGCGTCACGCCGCAGTCGCAGGCGCAGCCGCGCGGTAATAATACGTAACACGAGCAAAGGGCTAATGATGAAAAATATCGATAAATTTAGAATCGATGTTTACAGACAGTATCGATATTGGCGCAAAAGAAATTTGAATCTGATGCAAAAGTTTTGGAGAGCAGCATGTCATGGTAATGGGCCGGAACACTTTAGGAATTAATATGGTCTACTTTTAGAGTCTTTGGAACATCAGAAAATTGAGACTCGAGCGTGTCAGCAAGAGACGTGATACTACGGGATATTTAAAAATGATAAGTCCATTTTTGTCAACCAACAAATTGGTAAAAAGATGATAAGATTATTTCATGAAAAACTATCGATATTTTTATAAACCCAACCTTACACACTACGCAGCCGCGCGACTCGTGCGCACGTGCCCACGATCTTGCGTACGATGGCGCTTGCGCTGGAACACCGGTTGCGGGAAATATGGCTGGTTGCTTAGACTATGAAAGGTTATAGACGCAACGTCATTGGACATTAAATGAAGCAGGATCGCTAAAATGTGTGAGTGACCTCAGCGAACATAACGATGACGTTTCGGCTTCTCATTTTATCTGTGTGAGCTTATTTCGCGTGTACAGATACAAGCCGGCTTCTCATTCTGGTGCTTCAGATTGCTGGCTTTTGACACTCTGTCTATATCCTTTCATAGTCTAAGGCTGGTTGCTACTTTGTTAGGATGTGAAGAGCAGGACATGGACAAAGGAGGTGGAAGTAGTTGTGAAGTAAGCTTGGTCATACATCATTCTTACTCAACTGTATTAGAAGTCATTGCGTAGAAGGCATCGAAAAAAAATTCGGCCACATCGCTGTCAACTTCAAAAGTGCCCAGAACTGTCAGCGTTCTGGGCACTTTTCAAGTTTACAGCCACATTGATTAGCAATGCTGACGTCATCTTGAGACAATACTTAGTACTTAGTGAACTTTAGCTTTGGGATATTTATCTTTAATAACAACAGCTTTTTCAGTTTTCTTAGGGTTCCGTACCCAAAGTGTCCAAACAGAGCCCTATTGCTGTCACACACGTGTCCGTCTGTCTGTCTGTCACAGGTTTTACAGCCAAACGGTTGGAGCTACAGTCTTCAAATTTTCACAGTATAAGCATCTTGTTGTCCCAAATCCATACAAATAGTAAAAATACATTTGGTTATCCTCATCATCAGCATTTTATTGTCCCCACTGCTGGGGCACAGACCTCCTCTCTGTGAGAGGGTGTGGGCCGTAATCCACCACGCGGGCCCAGCGCGGGTTGGTGGATGTCACAAGTCTTAATTTTTTTTTGGTTCTAGGACATGCCGGTTTCCTCACGATGTTTTCTTTCACCGTTTTGAGAGCAGTGGTGATGAAATAATTTACACAAAGTAAAGCGCCTGCCTGGGTTTGAACTCACGACCTACAACTTATAAGTCGCGATCAATACCACTGGGCCACCACTGCTCATTTGGTACGGAACTCTACATGTGCGTAATCCGACACGCACTTGACCGTTTTTTTATTATTAGTGATAAGTTAATTTATTGTGCTTGGGAATTGGGCCCTGGAATCCCTTTTGAAGTTGTAAACGTCCATTTGTACCCGTTGGCATTTTTTATTGCTTTAATTGAAGCGAAGATATTAGAACCCCTTCACATACCTGCTCCAAATATCATGGTTATCAAAACCGCCATATGTTTGATACTAAAAAACAGAGGTGTGTAGAAATAACATGCCACTGGACTTGACCGTTACGAGTGACAAAAAGAAAAGATTTCCATCAACCTGTTGGACGTGGCTGTGGTTATACAGTAAGGAACCATTCATATTTTGCATGTTGGGTTAGAAAATCAATAAATATATATTAAGATTTTTCAGTCCATCCAAAGGTTGTCTGGTAGATATCGCTGTCAGCGATAAGACCGCCATTGTACCCATAGATTTAAGATCATTTGTTTTTATTTATTTAGGTTAGCACAACTGTTTTGGTGTACAATAAAGTATAATTCTATTCTATTCTAATCTATTCTGGGTGTAATTTATCTATAATATGTATGTATTTAGAAATATATAAGTATGTTTATCAGTTGTCTAGTACCCATAACACAAGCTCTGCTTAGCTTGGGACTAGATGGCGTTGTGTGATAGTTGTGGAATATTATTATTATTCTATGCTATTCTATTCTACTCTACTCTACTCTTTTACTCTATTCTAAATAATCATCAAAGTATCTTAATCAGCATTTTGATGTTCCCACTTCTGGGAAAGGCCTCCTTTCTGTGGGAGGGTGTGGGCCGTTATTCACCACACGGACCCAATGCGGGTTTGTGGATGTCATATTTCTTCGAAGTTTTGGTTCTAGGATATGCCGGTTTGCTCACGATGTTTTCCTTCACCGTTTTGAGAGCAGTGGTGATGAAATTATTTACACAAAGTATAACGCCTGCCTTATAAGTGGCGGCCAATGCTTGCTTAAGTATAATGACATTGATAAATCTCTTAGACTAAACTCTCTTTTCATACCAACTTTTTCGAGATCAAAAGTGGCCTATTATAATGACATCCAGTGATGGTACTAGCTTTCTAGCTGTGAAAGATTTATCATAATCGGATCCGTACCATCTTTTTTATTTTTATTATTTGTTGTTATAGCTGCAACAGAAATACACATTCTGTGATCAACTGTCTACCTATTATGGATCATGAAATACAGCCCGCTGACAGACAGATGAACGGACAGCGGAGGCTTAGTAATAGGGTCCCGTTGGTTACCCTTCGGATACGGAACCCTGAAAAAAGGCAGTCATGCGGACTGCTTACTGATAACTTTTATTTTAATTTTTAAAACTATGGTATGAATAGTAAAAATTTCGTCATTTGTAAATTCTAATTTTCACATCTGTTATACATTTTCATTGTATGTAGTTATACAAGCGGCTGCGCGTCACAAGTATGGCGCAACACGTCACTAGCATGTCGATGACGCGAACCTATAAGTTTTACCCCTACCAAAAATTGCTCAACTCTCCTAAACGGTTTTCACTTCAATTATAACTTAGGTACCTGTTTTTGTTGGGTGTGGGAAATCATCCTATGACTTCTCCCGCTCTGGGCGGAGCGGGAGGGCGTGTCAGACTTTTACTGACTAAAACCAACCCCTGTTCCTTCCTTGCCTGAATGCCCAGGGGGGCGGTAACTCTGTTTTGAATTTATCCGCGACCCCTTGGCATGCATGCATCGGCCATGACGGCCCGTCCTAATTTTCTGAGATCTCTTTGAGTCGCGCGTGGAACACTACGCGCCGTTGACTTTCGCGCCTGGTGGTGATCGGACGGCGAGCTACCCATTACTTGCTGTCCGCAGGCACTACTTAAAATTTAGGACTGGATAAGATCCAGGAAGTATCTAAGTGACCGTTCCCCGACAGTACCTACTATAATTAGTACTTTCGAGGAACGGCCTGCTTCCAGAACTGGACGTGTCCCAGCTGACCAGGTAACCATAACCATAACTTTAGGATAAGAATTAATAAAACATTTAATAATATATTCCTTAACAGGACGTCCAGCTGTTAAACGATTGAACAATTCAGAGCAAACCACTAGCACAGGATGCGACAACTGCCAGGCAGAAACATCGTAAAAGAAAGAAAATTTATATCTCAATCCAAGCTGTTGATAATGTGACAATAAAAAGATTAAAATTAACACTAAAAAGCTCGTTTTAAAAAACTATCACCAGGCTCTATAAAAAAGGAAAAAAATTAGTATCATAACACTAAAAATTTTACGGTATCCTCGCACATTTTCTGACTTGCACCTTTGCGCATAATTCAGACCAAAGTCACCGAATTCTCTAGCGAAGGGTGAAGTGTAATTTGGCCACTACCCCTTTCCTTGCAGCCGTCTTTTACAAGCTTACAACCTAACGACGAAATAAACAATTTGTCGTAAAAAAAGACCGTTGGTTATGGTCAGATAAGTTTATGATTTTGTTTTTTTTTTGTAGTCGCGAAGGGGTGAGGTAAAGATGTTAAGGTGTTATCAAAAGATGCGATACGTTTTATTTTTAGATACAGGGGGACTTTTATGATCGATTTGTGTAACAGTTTCGTTGGAGTAAATGATTATTGAATACGAGGCTTTTAGCATTAATGTATGTTTACGTTATTTAATCCATTTTTCTGTAATGTGCGTTAAATCTGTGCAGAATAAATTATTTTTCTTTCTTTCTTTCTTTCTATTATTATTATAAAATAGCTTCTGTCTGCGACTTCATTCGCGAGAAATTAGTACTTGTAATCAAATATGGAGGAACTCGTGGCTAAAGTAATAAAAACCGCACGGGTCGATCCATCAGGTTAAGCTACGTTTGCTGGGGTAGATGCGTGGATGGGTGACCATCTTTACATACTGAGACTCCTCCGTGTCTCGGAAAGCACGTTAAGCCGTTTGTCCCGGCTGTCAATCGTAGATCTTTGACAGTCGTTACGGGTCGTCAGAAGCCCGAAAGTCTGACCACCAGTCTTACCATGGGGTATCGTATTACCCAGTTACTGGGTTGTGGAGGTCAGATAGGCAGTCGCTCCATGTAAAATACTTAATAATTCAGCTGCATGCGGTTAGACTGGAAGCCGACCCCAAGATAGTTGGGAAAGGGCTAGGCAGATTGAATCAAATAGACTATAATCAATCTCTGTGCCAAATCATCCAGATTTGTCCAGCCGTTCTGGAGTGATTGAGTAACAAACATCCATCCAAATTTTCGCATTTATAATACTATTAATTTAAGTAAGAGAGTAAATTATAGTAGGAAGGCGTTGACAAGTAAAGGAGTCGGCTCTAAATCCTTATTTCTAACTTTATATATTATTATTATATATGTAGGTATATTATATTAAATATATATGTATTTTTATTTTAACTATATACCTACATAATGCTTTTGTAATTATTTTCGTCTTAGTATTTTTTTTTTCAGTTTTGCACCTGCCATGTTATCTCTCCACCACCCTTGGTTGACTGGTAGAGAATGCCTAAGGCATTAAGTCCGCCTTTGTACATTTGTGTTGTATGAAGTTTTAATAAATAAATAAATAAGGAGGATAAATACAGTTGTATACAATTTATTCTGGCCACGATTTTATGAATCCAAAAATAAAAATTGGTTCTCTTAGTTCTCTATCTTTGGTGTTAATACACAATCAATAAGTTATAGGATAATATGACTAACAATGATTTTAAACACTAAAATCGTCTGCAAATCTATTAAAAGCGAAACAGTTGTCACAAATCACGCCCCAGGCAAACTTCCCCAATAAATATGGCACCCAATGTACCTACAAGATTTATATTCTACGAATTATTCTGACATAACCCTTTGATGCGAACCCAGCTAGCCAATAAAGTATGCGTGCATTTACGTCCCAAAGCGTGCGTGTACCGATGACGCACAGAATATAATAGGATACAGAAGGCTAGGTTCTATGTCACGGAAGCTTTCGAAAGAGTGACCGTGGCCCTGGAACGCCAAGCGCAAATTAAAGAACAGTATAGGTTTTAGTCAGTAAGAGTCTGACACTTTCTCCCATTCCATCCAGAGCGGAATAAGTTATGTGATATTATAAGCAATAAGCAAAGTTGCTATAACGTCACGTAGGCATAATATATCGCGCAAGCAAAGTTAAAAATATACAAAAGCGTTTCAACAGCAATGGGCTGTAGCTCAATTGACATAACAATAGGTCTGATCAGAGGAGGTTCTCTTTAATAGAGGATCAGAAAAAAAGCCACTTCTTTTTGTTTCGTATGTCGTAAGCATGGAATTGGCGGTCATTACCTCCTCCCCACATACCTACAATTAACTTTACCCCACGTTCTGAATCGATCGCTTTTTTCACAAATAAAAAACACTGGCATGGCACCACCACTGTATCGATGCTAAAATGTATCAAGCATTAACTTCATATACACATAAGATCGCCGAACGTCGTCGCCGCGTCTAATATGTGCGCTCGCTTTTAGGAGGTCTTCTGTCCCTATTTACTCTGTGTCCCCAGCGTTCACCTGGCCAGATTGCGTGCAGGTGCGTCACTGCATGCGATTCACTTACGTACGCCCTGCAATAGTAACGCAATAAAGTGCGTATTCCTGTAATAAAACAGACCTGACGTAATAGGAACGGGGACGTAAATATTTACATACTGTCCGTTTAGTGCGGGTTTTATGGGTATTTGTTCTAGTTTAGCGTTAAGATTGTCTTTGAGGATTGATGTTAGTAGGTAATTGTTTGGTAGGAAGAGTAATAATCGGTTAGACATTAGAGCTTTTGCCAGCAGCTCTGTCTCCCGGGTGTTACCACTGCGCGGATCGCCCAGAGGACACAGTGGAGCATTCGGTGGAGATAGGATTGATGTTAGTAGGTAATTGTTTGGTAGGAGGAGTAATAATCCGTTATACATTAAAGCTTTTGCCAGCAGCTCCGTCTCCCGGGTGTTACCACCAGTGGAGCATACGGTGGAGATCTACCCCGCTTGGGCGGAGCACCGCCGTGTCCTCGTGGATGCGATAGGTGGCGGCGACCTCTCGCGCCCGGCCCTGGTTCAGGCCATGGTACAGAGCGAGAGGGAATGCAGTCTCCGCCTTCTGCGAAGCAGTAATGCTCGCGAAGGCGGAGGCAGGACGCGTGAGGGAAGCTCAACGGAGTGGCCCTCACGGCCCCGGCCGCTACCACCGCAGGAGAGGTACTGGGCGTACTGGGCGTAAGATATCGCGAGACGATCTCCGGCCACCGTAGACCCGGGCCTGCGGATAGCGAGCAGTGGGTAGCTCGCCGTCCGATCAGCACCAGGCCCGTGAGTCGACGGCGCGTAGTGTTCCACGCGCGCCTCAAAGAGATGTTTGTCAGCCACCACTGACGGGGCCCATCGTGGCCGGTGCCCGCATGCCTAGGGGTAGCGGATAAATTCTGAAAATGAGTTACCGCACCCCTGGGCACTCAGGCAGGGAAGGAACAGGGGTGGGTTTTAGTCAGTAAGAGTCTGATACGCCCTCCCGCTCCACCCAGAGCGGGAGAAGTCATTGGGTGATTTCCCACCCAAAAAAAAGCAGCTCCGTTTGTGTGAAAATCGAAAAATTTCCAAAGGTTACATTGGTACTACCAGGATAAAAGTGTTCTATTTCCCAACCAAAATGAAAAAGACGTAGAGGAAGCCCACTTACACAATGGGAAGACGAGATAAAAAAGAACAGCTGGCACAAACTGGAGCCAAATAGCACAAAAGCGAGATAAATGGGCATCTTTGGAAGAGGCCTTCAGCCATCAGGGATTAAGGGATAATGTTATGTTACGGTTTTTGTAGCTTCGAAGTTTTTATTTATTGGAAAGACTGTAAACGGTAATCATACTTTTTATTATTACTGGAAGGGGTGCATTTGACCACTATCTCACCTCATGTTAAGTGACAATGTGGTCGACAATGGAACACGCTTTCCTAGAAGTAAATATAATTAGTAATTAATAGTATTCTAAATAACCTCCAGTTGTAGCTATCAGGAAACACAGACTTCGGCAGGGAATTCCACTACTTAGCTTTTTTTTTTTTTTGCGGGCTGGAAAATCATCCAATAACTTCTCCCGTTCTGGGTGGAGCTGAGGGTGTGTCAGACTCTTACTGATTAAATCCCACCCCTGTTCCTTCCCTGCCCTGAGTGCCCAGAGGCGCGGTAACTCTGTTTCGAATTTATCCACGACCCCTGAACGTATTCTCAAAGCTTTTTGTGCATGTGAACAATAACCTGTATGTCCACCTGTATTTGGATACCTATTTAATTATACCTGGGTTTTGGACGGAGCAGTGGTGGCTCAGTGGTAACGGCCGCGACTTACAAGTTGTAGGTCGTGGTTTCGAACCCAAGCGGCCGCTTTATTTTGTGTAAATTATTTAATTACTACTGCTCTTAAAACGGTGATGGAAAACATAGTGATAAAACCGGTATTCTCTAGAACCAAAACATCGAAGAAATGTGACGTCCACCAACCCGCATTGGGCCTTCGTGGTGGATTACGGCCCACACCCTCTCACAGAGAGGAGGCCTGTGTCCCAGCAGTGGGTCCCACATTAGGCTGATTATGCTTAAGGCGCAGTTATACGACTTTTAATGGTTTTTAATTGAACGTCTAAACGACTAGTCTTATTTCTTTAAGAAAAATACATGTTATTCTAGACAATTTTCGTCTAAGGTGGATAAAAAATTGAGAATCACGCAAAAACTAGAAAGCGTATTTTTATGAAACCTTTACCATTTTAAAGATCATGTAGTTATTTATAATTTAGTATACGTTTTTTAGTATAATACTTGTTGTTTTATGTATAATAAATTAATAATGCGTCTAATTTCGGACAGCGCTCCTTGATGGGTGAGTCCTATTACTGGGTGGACGTACGACGCGTTACATGAGCTCAGCACAGAACACGCAAGCTAACCACTCAAGGTCGTTGGCAGTTAATAGCGCCTTAAATGTTTTTGATAGAGTCGATTAGCTCACCCCTGATGCCGTCATCTTGTGGGTGTCACCATAGCCAGAGCTCACCCTTTGAACATCACAGTTATGTCATAGTTCCTACCTCATTACGCAATACATGTAAATTACGTTTGTCATAAACTAAAATAGAGATCCTATTAATATAATGTCTAGACAAATGCATTGCTTATTCAATGGATAACATCCTACGTAAACGTTGTTTATCTAACTATCAACAAACGGTAATTGTCTATTAATATTGTTTAGGAATAACTTCAAACACTTTATCAACATTATTTACGTAGGATTTTGCACGCACAATTTTATATTCTGTCCTACAATGTAAGTGTAATTTTTACCTCACTTTGCTCTTAGACCTCATTTATTAAAATCCATCAAGCCGTTTAGGCTACAGTGCGTGCCAAAGTACACATACAAACATACACACATATATACATACATACATACATACTCTCGAAAAACATTTCCCTACTTCCCCTTCCTTTACCCCCTCGCCCCCCCGTGCCCCCGTGGTATCACAACTCCGGTCCCCAAGACACAGGCGCCACATAGTTTGGGGACCACCGTATAGATCAAATGAAGACAAATAATAGTTAGGTACAGTAAAATTATATTACAGTAAAATATGCATAGTAAGTAACTAGCCCAAACAAAGTTTTACAAAAGTGGAAAAGCAATATAATTTACAACCATTTAAAAAAAAATCTGGTTAGCTTTCAAATAAAAAACTTTGTTAAAAAAGTGCAAAATAACTTTAATTTCGGAAGTCGGTTTTGTCTTCGTTTTTTGACACCGACTTCCGAAATTAAAGTTATTTTTTGCACTTTTTTTGGAAGTCGGTTCTGTTTTTTTGTAATTTTTTTTTTTGCCGTATTTAGTTGTGGTTCCCTATTAAATTGTGTTAACAATACAT
This sequence comes from Polia nebulosa, assembly GCA_951329385.1. Classification (NCBI taxonomy): domain Eukaryota; kingdom Metazoa; phylum Arthropoda; class Insecta; order Lepidoptera; family Noctuidae; genus Polia; species Polia nebulosa. The sequence goes on from OX589609.1 coordinate 8,223,505, forward strand.
AGACATACGATCGCAGCAATCGCGGTCGATTTGCTTTGAATTTCTGAAGAGTTCCGTTGTCTGTCTCCGAAACTCATGGTGAGTTTCGGAGACAGACAACGGAACTCTTCTCTTCAGATCTATATGAAATTAAAATGGGACCATTTCGGAATAAACCTCTTTCGAACAAAAAAATAATTATACAAATCCGTCAATATATGACGGAGTTATGCTCGAACATACATAAAAAAAATACAAAAATCTGAATTGATAATATCCTTCTTTTTGAAGTCGGTTAAAAAGTAACATTAGCAAAGATTCCTAATGAAAACCTTCAAATTTCACGGTAAATATTAAGTTAGGTATGTCTTGATGTTATTTTAAAGCTTTGTCTACTCGCCGCTAGATGGCAGCACTTGCCATCAAATATTACAAGCCTGCATTCACCGTATTTAATATTATGTTGTTTCGACAAAACTAAACGACGTCAAACACAGGGCTATGTCCACCAGTAGATTTGTGGACTTATTTGCTGAAAACAGAGAACCTATTTAATTTGAAAGCATTACTTTAAACTCAGAATACTCGAAAAGGCTCGTCTGAAATAATATTTGTAAGTTTCTACTTATCTACCAAAATTCAGAAGTGTTAAATTGTGACGCATTTAACTCTTTCTATTGTAGTTCAAACGAAAAAGTAATCCAATCCTGCCGAAAAACGTAACAAAAGGATTTATTGTTTCTATTTTAAAATGAAGCCTTGTGCACACTGTCTGTGCGGTATTACATTTCTTTTCAGTATTAACATCAACTCGTAAAAACTAAATACGTTCTATATTCAACGCGATGCTACAATGTTGACATTAATTTAACACACGGGTTGGGCCAGTGCCAATTAATCATATACCTAAATTATGCTAGGTTAAAATAATTAGAAAATAAAAAAAAAATAAAAAAACTCAAACAGACTAATAATGCAAACTTTTTTACAAAAAAAAAAGTACCGACTTACAAAAAACGTGCAAAATAACTTTAAGATTTTGTTTCTTGGTTTTTTGGCATTTGTTTCCTAAAAAAGTTTTTATTACTATTTAGTTTGTTTGAAAAAATTTTGTTTTCTATTCACACATGGTTGGCGCAGTGGTTGAGCGTTCGGCTGCTGCGCTGTGTGTCGCGGGTTCGATCCCCGCACGGAACAAATATTTGTATGAACTGCAGATTGTTGTGGGTCTGGGTGTCTTGTGTATGTGAATTTACATGTTTGTGAACGCACCCACGATACAGGAATATGCCTAGTGAGGGGGCAACGTTTTTTTTTTTTAAAAAAAAAAAAAAAAAAAACTATTGGTCCATTAGTCCAAAAGGTGTTTTTTTAAAGCAGTGTATCTCCCGTAAATAATTTTGTCAAATAAAAAAAAATGTGGTATTTTCAAGTCCTACGAGTATTTGCATACAATGACGGAACTCAAAACATAATTTAACATAAAAAATCTTCTAACTTACCTCTTAATTATCTTTAAAAGCGGTTTATCCCTTCACTAACAATTATAATCATAATGAAAAATATACAATAAAACTTCAAATGCTAAACTGCCTCCAGTGATGGATTAAGTTTATAAATTTATTAGTAAATCCTAAGTAAATCGACAAAACACTTCATATTTTGCAATGAGTTGCGAGCATTTGCCATAGCGCATCTCTTTTTTTTATTTTTTTTTATTGTTTGACCACCATCTCACCTGATAGTAAGCGATGATGTGGTCGAAGATGGAGCATGCTTGCCTGGAAGCAACCTATTCACTCTTGAGTTAAAGACTTCCAGGTTGTAGCTATCAGGAAACACAGACTCCGGCAGTCAATTCCACTCCCTAGCTGTACGCACAATGAATGTGTTTCTAAAACGTTTTGTGCGTGTGGATGGGATGTTTACCATGTACCGTTGGCACATGCCCGTACGTCTTGTGGTCCGCTGATGGAACAGTTTTCTATGCAGTCTGAGAGTGACCGCTCTCTAGGTGATGTCTCAGCAATAGTTTTATTGCGAGTAGCGATAGGCAAAGTCTTTCTTTCCACCAATTTTTAAACCTAATTTGCTACTGCCAGCCCAAAAAAAGGCTAATTAATTTTAAATAATACTACCTATAAAAAATATTCGACACATGCTAAGTTAAGGTCAAGGCTTTAGTTACAAAGTACTAAGTTGGTACTAAAGAAATAACATATTTTTTGTAATTTATTCGCGTTATCTTATCGTCCATCTTAATCTGTATTATATTATAGTTAATGAAGCCTGCGAGGATTTATATCCGTATTGATTTTTGTAAACAATAGGCCTTTGATGATGTTTCGTTGGTTAGTGTGTAAGTGAATTATCTTGTTTGCCATCATCATCATCGTTTTAGCCGAAAGACGTCCACTGCTGGACATAGGCATCTCCCAAATGTCACCACAACGACCGGTCCTGTGCGTCTCGCATCTATCGGCTACCCTCGACTAGGGTTACCATTTAGAAATTTGAAATATCCTGACAAAAAGCATTTTTTTTTTGGTGATAGGAATCATCCAATGACATCTCCCGCTCTGGGTGGAACGGGAGGGCGTTTCAGACTCTTACTGACTAAAATCCACCCCTGTTCCTTCCTTGCCTGAGTGCCAAAGGGAGCGGTAACTCTGTTACGAATTTATCCGCTCTGACAAAAAGCCTGACATTTCAATAAAAGTCCGGGCATTTTAGTCACAAAATGCAAACATTAGGTACCACTTAGTTATAGTGGCAAAAAAAACGCATTAGCAGTAAAAATTAATATACCGAAAACTAGCGTTAAGTTTGATTACCTATTCTACATAAAACTGTTTTTGTTTTAAAGAAAATGTATTATGTTTGAACTAGTTGATTGTTTGCAATAGAAGAGTTAAAGTATATTTTGATTTTAGATGAATAAGAATTTAGTAAAGATTATAGGCTTATTTGATATTAGGTACTTATACAGGGTGTAACGGAAAGGTGTGGTCATATTTTAAGAACCGGTTCTGCCCATGGAACTGAACAAGATTCTCTACTAAAAAATTAAAAATTTCCAAAAAAAAAATTGAATTTTCCATACAATGTTATCATCAATATTTGAATGCTGTATGTGTAAGGTAATATTTTTTTTTGAGAATTTCCTCTTCTTTTCTTGAATAAAGTTGTTCATATACCTAATGATGGATGGGCAGATGCAGTTCTTAAAATATGACCACACCTTTCCGTTACATCCTGTATAAAATTTATTACTCGTATTCCATCTAAGCCAAAAAGTCCGTACAAATTACAGAGCTGGACAAAGTCCAGACCAAGTCTTGAAGTCCGGACAAATCCTGACGGGTGGTGAAACAACAAGCATAATGAAAAAGCATTAATCTGAACTGCTTGAACAGTTCAGATTAATGCTTTAACAGTTCAGATTAACGCTTTAACAGTTCCGATTAATGCTTTTTCATTATGCTTTACTACTTATTTTTTTCAGTGAACCCGCGACCCACACCAAGTCATCGGTCTTCCTAGTGGGAGACCTTCCAACGCTGCGTCTTCCGGTACGCGTTTGCCACTCTAGAACTTTTCAGCCACATCGACCATCTATATTAATAAGCAAATCCAACAAACATTATGCGGATTTAAGAAACAGAACATTCAAATGTGATTTCCGTAGGGAATCAAACCCATGCTGTAGTTTAGATGCCACTCGTTTAAAACACTACGCCAAAGGTATCTTATTGAGTTAAACTGTGCAACGAGCGCAATTACCAAAGCTATTCAATTGCTTAAAAAAAAATCTTACCGGTTTATCGATAAATACACAAAAATAGAATATGAACATAAGGCCGAATCAAAATTGATCGAAAATTTAACGAGATTTGACAATTTTAAGCAAATTGCTGGTCGATAATCCTGGCCATTTGATTATACCAGACGAGAACAGACCAGAGATAATGGTGCCGATTCTGTTGTGCACAAACTAAACTTAATTTAGGCTATTGCTATCTTTTTCTCTCTAATAAAACAAGAAAGAAACGGAAGTAAATTAGAGCTGTCAAATTTAGTTGAACTAATATTTCAATACAAATTAAGGGTACACGTATAAACATGTCGACTAAAAACACGGTGAAGCGCAAGGCGTAAACTAATTTGATATCTCTAACTTAGTTCATGGCTATAGCCGTCCTTTTCTCGCACTGCCTTTTAGTAAAAGATAGCGATTCTCTCATTTTAGTTTATAATAATAATAATAATATTCCACAACTATCACACAACGCCATCTAGTCCCAAGCTAAGCAGAGCTTGTGTTATGGGTACTAGACAACTGATAAACATACTTATATATTTCTAAATACATACATATTATAGATAAATTACACCCAGACACAGAACAAATGATCGTGCTCATTACACAAACATTTGTCCTGGGTGGGAATCGAACCCACGACCTCCGGCATAGCAGTCAGGGTCACTAACCACTAGACCAACAGGCCAGTCATTTATTGTTTAGTTATTGAACAAGAGAATTGGCACTAATATGTCTGATGAACTCACCCGGACGGTGGCATGCCCAACACACGTCAACCGTCCCGTCCTTCATTTATTATTATTATTATTATTACGAAATAACTCATTCTTATCTATCAGGTTTGATACACTTTATCTTCCTGTTGTTTTCTTATCAATGATCGGATGTTACTGTCTGGATTGGTTACTAGTACCGCGTGTTGTGTTGATACTGCTACATACTGCATGTTTTGTCTAGAAAGTCATTAACATCTTATCAGACGAAAGACGTCCACTGCTAAATATTTCAAGTTAGACCCTCAAGCGTAGCATAGGATCGGTCATCCTAAAAGTGATTATGGGCATGTCATACGGAGGACTTTTTATCGTTACCAGGCTCCCGCTTTCCCACTATCTCACCTGATGGTAAGCGATGATGTGGTCGACAATAATAATAATAAATAATTAAATTTATTTATCAAAATGGGTACATTTAATCTATTCTAATCAAAAACACTATAGATAGGTTTTAAATTTTAAATATAGATAGAGTAAACGACGATGTCTGTACTAGTATGAACTGTGTTACACACCGACGCCTTCTTCCTACAGCTAAGAGTTACAAGCATAATTTTTTGAATGCTAAAATTGCAATCATAAAAAACTTTAATTTTATACATTAAAGTTAATTGAACTTATAATAATATAATTACTAAATTTAATAATAATAATCAATTTTTTACATTACAAAATAATCAAATCAAATATAATTCAATAATAATAATCAATTGGTTACAGTACAAAATTAATTCAATATAATTCAATTTAATAATAATCAGTTACATTACAAAATAATCCAATAACATATTTTTTTTTTTTGGGGTGGTGGGAAATCATCCAATGACTTCGCCCGCTCTGGGTGGAGCGGGATGGCGTGTCAGACTCTTACTGACTAAATCCCACCCCTGTTCCTTCCCTGCCTGAGTGCTCAGGGATGCGGTAACTCATTTTCAGAATTTATCTACCCCTAGGCATGCAGGCACCGGCCACGATGGGCCCCGTCAGTGGTGGCTGACACTAATCTCTTTGAGGCGCGCGTGGAACACTACGCGCCGTCGACTCACGGGCCTGGTGCTGATCGGACGGCGAGCTACCCACTGCTCGCCGTCCGCAGGCCCGGGATCCAATAACATTTAACTCAATAATAATAAATAGCCACTAAAATAAAATAACCAATGAATCACGCTTGCCTATAAGCTATCAGGAAACACAGACTCCGCCATGGAATTCCACTCCTCAGCTGTACGCACAATGAGTGTGTTCCCAAAACGTTTAGTGCCTATGGGTGAGATGACTACAATGTACCGGTGGCGTATCGCTGTACGTCTAGTGGTCCATGAGTGAATATGTTACTTCTATGTAAGCGTGCTCCATCTTCGACCACATCATCGCTTACCATCAGGTGAGATAATGGTCAAGTGCGAGCCTGCTGTGATATGTATGTAATGATAGAAAAAAAATATGAGAGAAGAAGATATGTTGCGGCTACCCCAAATAAATTGCGATGAGGGCAAAAAATTGATGACGATAGTTTATTAGACTACCCACAGTTTAACACGACACTTCCGTCTTTTACAAAACATTAAATTCTCCAACGCAAGCATCACGACAAAATCATATCACGTCTACCAAAACTTTCTTTCTTTAAATCAACAGATAAGGTATTAAAAAAAAATCTTATCACCTCCACAAGTTGTTTGTAATTAAACAGTGCTACCAAGGAAGTGATAAGGCCGGATGTCGCCACGCCCCCTAGCGGTAGACTACACGAAGTTGGGGTAACAAGAAGTTTTTAATTTTGAAGAAAGATCGTTGTCTGATATACAACCTTTAATTAATTAGGGAATGCACAATTATATGACAGTTATTTTTGTTTTTAAAGTTGGTTCTTGATTGTCTGTGGGTAGAAATTGGTCTTTTAGGCGATTTTTGTAAATCGATTTCTGTTCTTAAAGGTAACTGCTTGACTTTCTGAGGATGTTGTTAGATTTGATTTGATGGTGGGCTGGTGAAAGCCTAAGTTTTATTAGGATGCGGGAAGCAGAGAACCGGCCGATTTGGCAACTCTTGGGGGAAGCCTATATCCAGTAGCGGACGTCTTTCAGCTAAAATAATGCATTTAAAGAATAATCAGCCATAAACTGTTCCTGTTAGGACTCAGGCCTCCTCTCTAGGTAACGGACATCGGCCGTAATGCACCACGCGTGCCTATTGCGGGTTGGTGGATGACACATGTCTTTGAATTTTTGGTTCTAGGGCATGCCGGTTTCATGTTTCGATGTCATCGTTCACCGTTTTGATGATGAAATAAATTTAACTTTTTTTTTAACCGACGAAAAAAAGGAGGAGGTTCTCAATTCGACCGTATATATATATTTTTTTTGTTTGTGTATGTTCAGCCCTCACTCCGTCATTTATGAACCGATTTTGATAAATTTTTTTTGTTAGATAAGGTATACCTAAAGGGTGGTCCCATATCAAGGAAGTCAGGATCTGACAATGGAATCCTGATAAAATTGAGAGAAAACCTCGAAAATTGTGGGCACGTTTAGCGTTTCTGTATGTATGTTCGGCCCTCACTCTGTTATTTATGAACCGATTTTGATGACTCAAACTTAGTTTATATAAAATTTGATATTTTATGTAGGTAAATAAGCTTATTACTCAAGACTTAAAAAGTTTATTTATTTTTTTCTTTTTAGTTCTTTTTCGTCGGTTAATTTTTTTGTTAAAAAGTTTTTTTGTTTTTTTTTTTTGGGGCGTGGTAAATCATCCAGTGACTTCTCCCGCTCTGAGTGGAGCGGGAAGGCGTGTCAGACTCTTACTGACTAAAACCCACCCCTGTTCCTGCCCTGCCTGAGTGCCCAGGGGTGCAGTAACTCATTTTCAGAATTTATCCGCTACCCCTAGGCATGCAGGCACCGGCCACGATGGGCCCCGTCAGTGGTGGCTGACACTAATCTCTTTGAGGCGCGCGTGGAACACTACGCGCCGTCGACTCACGAGCCAGGTGCTGATCGGACGACGAGCTACCCACTGCTCGCCGTCCGCAGGCCCGGGTCTACGGTGGCCGGAGATCGTCTCCCGATGTCCTACGCCCAGTACCTTTCCTGAAAGCGCCTGCCTGGGTTTGAACTCACGACGTACCACTCGTAATTCGGGGCCGTTACCACTGGGCCACCACTGCTGCTGGAATGATGATGAATTGTAAAAATGCTGAAAGCCAACCGCTAACATACACTATAACAAGATACCAATTACATTCAAAATTTTAAAAACACAAAAGAGCTAAAAATTTTGAAACGGCTGAACCGATTTTGATAAAACATGTCTAAGAACCATCGCTAGAAAACCTGCTTTCAAATAAAAAAAGCCGCATTCAAATCGATTCACCCGTTTAAGAGTTACGGTGTCACAGAAAGACACACACGCATAGCGGTCAAACTTATAACACCTCTCTTTTTGCGTCGGGAGTTAAAAACTGTACTACAATGTTGCTAAAGAAATAACTGTATTTTTAACCGACTTTCGAAAAAGGAGGAGGTTCTATGTTCGACTGTATGTATGTTTTTTTTTTATGTATATCCGCGCATTTCTTCGTCAGTTGTGGACCGATTTTCAAAATTCTTTTTTTATCCGAAAGAATATACTCCCGAGGTGGTCCCATATAAATGTTATCGAAATTGCTTTAGCGCTTTTTGAGAAATTGAACAAAAACGAAAAATACTCATATCTTGATGACGTTTTGGTGTTCTCCAAATGTTTAAATTCCACGTTCCATGTTATTGGGGTTTTTAGTTCTGGGGTATAACAACTAAACTAAAAAGCGAACAATAAAAAACTTTTTTACAAAAAAAACAACCAACTTCCAAAAAAAATACACTAAAAATTTAAAAATAACTTTAATTTCGGAAGTCGGTGTCAAATATCGAAGAAATAAAATACAAACAACGACTTATTTTTAAATTTTTAGTGTATTTTTTTTTTGGAAGTTGGTTGTTTTTTTTTTTGTAAAAAAGTTTTTCTCATTTATGCTTAGTTACACTTTCCAATTATTTTAAAAAGCCCTTTCGTGATCTAAGTTCCACATTGACATTCAAAAACTATTACAGAAGCCCATGCACTGCTGTTGGCAAGGATATAGAAGCAGATTAAACTTTAACATCATTACACGTGTCTAACCAATTTTAAACCTTATCTAGTTCTAAACTTCACCTTGACATTTAACCAGGTGTTATTGAAGAAGAGGGTAGAACTGTAGACATAAAAGTCAGGGGTTGTCTGCAGGTTGCGTAATAGAGTTCCCGCGGCTCTTGGCACTCAAGCAACTGAACGAACAGTGGTGGGTTTTAGTCAGTAAAAGTCTGACACACGCTCCCGCTCCACCCTAGAGCGGGAGAAGTCATTGATGATTTCCCACCCCACATAAAAAAAAAACGGGTCGATCCATCAGGTTAAGCTATGGTTGCCGGGTTTGGTCCATGGATGGGTGACCATCTTTACATACCGAGACTCCTCCGTGTCTCGGAAAGCATGTTAAGCCGTTGTCAATCGTGGATCTTTGACAGTCGTTTCGGGTCTTCCTTGCCTGAGTGCCCAAGGGCGTTTTTTATTGTTCACTTTTTAGTTGTTTTCTAAACCCCAGAACTAAAAAACCCAAAAACATGGAACGTGGAATTTAAACATACTCGTAATTGGAGAAAACCAAAACGTCATCTATGTATGCGTATTTTTCGTTTTTGTTCAGTTTTTAAATAAGCGCTGAAGCAATTTCGATAAAATTTATATGGGACCACCTCGGAAGTATATTCTTTCGGATAAAAAAATAATTTTGAAAATCAGTTCATAACTGACAGAGAAATCGGTAGACATACTTACATAAAAAAAAAAACATACATACAGTCGAACATAGAACCTCCTCCTTTTTCGAAGTCGGTTAAAAAGGGGGTAGTCTGCAGTGTACTGCTAATAAATTACTTGGACATAAAACTTTATATTATATAAATAACCTGAACCATCCGACATATCCCGAAGAATCACCAAATTGGGGTGGCAGTGGAGACATTGCTCGCAGAACAGAATGATGTTCGATGTGGCCGAAACTTCTGGAGTGGCGACTGCTTACCGGAAAATACAACGTTGAAAGGCTACCCACAAGTCTGCGGACGGCGAGCAGTGGGTAACCCGCCGTCCGATCAGCACCAGGCCCGTGAGTCGACGGCTCGTAGTGTTCCACGCTCGCCTCAAAGAGATCAGTGTCAGCCACCACTGACGGGGCCCATCGTGGCCGGTGCCTGCATGCCTAGGGGTAGCGGATAAATTCTGAAAATGAGTTACCGCACCCCTGGGCACTCAGGCAGGGAAGGAACAGGGGTGGGTTTTAGTCAGTAAGAGTCTGACACGCCCTCCTGCTCTACCTAGAGCGGGAGAAGTCATTGGATGATTTCCCACACCACAAAAAAAAAAACCCACAAGTAGGCTTGCCAACCGTACTCTAAAATGGAGTATAGTATTCTGTTTCATGTAGGTGTACTTTATAATCTTAGTACTTGTACTTTATACTATAATAGAGTACCTACGCTAAAATACTCTTTTTTACACAATGTTTACTATATTAATACCAGTTATGGCATATCCATTGTAATAATCAAATAAATTTAACTGTTTACTTACTGTTAATATTTTCATTAAAATTAATAATAAATGAGCTCTGATCTATATTTACTTACATTTTGAATGTTTGGAGTCACACAATTTTTGTAAAAATTATGAAAAATTAAAAAGAAAACATCGTGAGGAAACCGGCATGTTCTAGAACCAAAACTTCAAAGACATGTGACATTCACCAATCCGCATTGGGCCTGAGTGGTGGATTACGGCCAACACCCTCTCACAGAGAAGAGGCCTGTGCCCCGGCAGTGGCGACATTAAAAGGCTGATGATGATGATGATGATAAAAAATTACCTTTCTAAATATTAAAATAAATACACTCTTTTTTATAAAAATGGTACTCTTTATACCCGTCTCTGAAATCAGAATAACTCTATTTCTTTAAAAAAATTTGGCTACCTACCTACAAGGTAGACCGATGACCTGACGTTGTGGCGACACTTGGGGGAGGCCTATGTCCAGCAGTGGACGTCCTTTGACTGAAATGATAATAAGGTGTGCACTTGGCCTAAAGTAATAGGGATGGACATTGAAAAGGGTGAATAGAAATTTTCCAATCAATTTTAAGACACATTCGTGATTCGTGTGTTTAAAGTCAAACCTTGAAATTGAAAAGGCTAAGGTAAACGTAACACGCAGATAGCCATCTAATTTACTGGGTAAATGGATCTTGAATTAGTTATAACCACGTGCAAGGGAACATAGGACTGTTTGATTTAAAATGCACCGCTTCTTACCTAAGTTTGAAACCACACACAAAGATCTAGGTCAAGTCAATCAGTGCAAAAGGGCAAACAATACGGTGATTGACGTAAGAAATGGTCACAAGAAATTATGAGGAATATTTCATAAACCAACCCGCGGTACTTCGGCCTCATGGTCGGTTACGGCCCATGCCGTTTTGAGCAAGAAAACAATATCACATCAACACCAACACAACATCATCAACACAACATCGTTTCGGTGAATTCACCGAAACGATGTCATTTGCAGGATTAGCTTCTACCAGTGGCTCCACCCGCGTCGTATTAGTACTCCCATTACAAATTGTAGCTTACATGTTATTTTGATATATAAGCTATATTACTGTAAAGTTAAGTAAGTAGTAATAGTTAAGTAGAGCAGAGGTGGCTTACAAAGTTATAGGTCGTGAGTTCTAACTCAGGCAGGTGCTTTACTTTGCGTATATTATTCCATCCCCACTGCTCTCAAAACGCTGAAAGAAAACATCGTGAGGAAACTGGCAGGTCTTAGAGTCAAAAATTCGAAGACGTGTGACATCCACCAACCCGCACTGGGCCCACAGAGAGGAGGCCTGTGCCCAGCAGTGGGGACATTAAAAGGCTGATGATGATGACTGTAAAGTTTCTTCAAAATTCGTTCAGTAGTTTTTTCGTGAAAGAGTAACAAACATCTGTACTCACAAACTTTCACATTTAAGTATTGACATAATACACAAATGACAGCCGGGACCAATGGCTTAACGTCCTTTCCGAGGCACGTAGGAGTCTCGGTATACCCGGGCCTGCGGACGGCGAGTAATGGGTAGCTCGCCGTTCGATCACGACCAGGCCCGAGAGTCGACGGCGCGTAGTGTTCCACGTGAGCCTCAAAGAGTTGTCAGCATTCATGAAGGGGCCCGTCATAGCCGATGCCTGCCCAGGGGTTGAGGATAAATTCGAAACAGAGTTAAGAGTCTGACACGCCCTTCCGCTCCACCCTAGAGCGTGAGATGTCATTGGATGATTTACAACCAAACAAAAAAAAAAAGGAGTCTCGGTATGTAAAGATGGTCACCTATCTACGAACCGAGCTCGTCAAACGTTGCTTAATTAAGACTTTCAAGATCGATTAGCGCCTGTTTAAGAATTAATATTTAAAAATATATAAATTATGTATATACTAATAAATAAACGTAATATTAATAATAAAAAAGGATAGATTTTTTAACATGTTTTTATTGGCTTCACCTGTAACTAATTAAGAATGTTAAAAATCTTAGAAGTTATATTTAACTCACTTCCCGGTCTCCGATTGAGTTGAAATTTTGCGTACGTGTTTAGTTTGGATGATAATGCATGGTTAGCGAGTCTGATACGCTCTTCCAGCTCCGGTCACATCGGGAGAAGTCAGAGATAATTTCCCACCATAAAAAAGGGCTCTCTGGTCAAGGTCATGACGGTGACGTCATTTAGAATCCAATATGGCGGACCCTCAAAGATAGGTACTAGTTATTTTTAGGGTTCCGTACCCGAATGATCCAAAAAGAGCTCTATTGCTGTCACTTACGTCCGTTTGCCTGTCTGTCTGTCCGTCGTCTGTCACAAAATTTTGTTCCGAAGAATTTTTAACTTCCCATTGACCTATGAACTTGAAATTTGGTGATAATGTTTGTTATTATGTATATTTTACTAACCAATACCAATACATCGATAAATCTGATTGTTTTATTGATAATTCCCTCATTTGGTATGGAACCCTAAATGTGTGAAGTCCGACACGCACTTGACCGGTTTTATGCATTCCCTTGATATGGGTATAAAAAGCGTGTTTTTTAGTTTTTGTGTTTATGGAGATGGACAGGACACATGCTAAGAGAAGGGATAGAGAAGTGGACGAGACTAGTAACGGAATGGTACCCGCGTGATAGTAAAAGCAGCAAAGGTAGACAAACTAAACGATGGGAAGACGATATGAAAAAGATAGCTGGTCCAGAATGGACGCGCATTGCAAAAGACAGGACAAAATGGAAAGCATTAGAGGAGGCCTTTGTCGAAGGACAAGCTGAAAAAGATAAACCGGCTGCAGAATTAAATATGCTTAATATGGTTAAAGTTTAATTGTATAATAGAGTTAAGGAAATGTTTAAAGTAGTTTTCAGCAATAAAGGCTTACTTTATTTATTTAAGTGCTGTATGATATTGTTTTTTTTTTTATAAATAAGACCCATACTCTGTTGAACACAGAAAGAAACGATGGTTGGACTGTGTGAAAGAGGATATGGGTAAAAAGGGGGTGACTACAGAGATGACGACTAATAGAGGAGTATGGAAGAAAAAGACATGTTGCGCCGACCCCAAATAAATTGGGATAAGGGCAGGAGAATGATGATGAATGATGATTGTTGAACACAGAAATGAAGAGCACATTTACGCCTTTACTCTATAATAACAGTAAAAAGAAACTTATGTCATTATTCAAGTGAATTACCCATTACAAGACAGAAATTGTGCAGAGCATGAATCTCTTCATCTCACCGGCGATCAATCAAAATGGCTGACCTTTGAGAAACTGCGTCAGTTCACGTTATTATGCCTTTATTTATAGATTAAACACCACTTATCTTGGTTTCTGACTTTTTTGTCAAAGGATCAGTTTTAAAACAGCTTACCTAACTTACGGGTTTTCGTTTTGTGGGAAATTAGAGTAAGTTGGAAGCGATTTGTCCTTGAGAGACTTATTATGTTACTAGCTGCGCCCCGCGGTTTTACTCGCCTAGACCGGAATAAAAGCTTATCTGTTAATCTAGGCTATAAGCCATCTACATACCGAATTTCATTCAAATCGGTCCAGCCGTTTGAGCGTGAAGAAGTAACAAACATACACACTTACAAACTTTCACATTTATAATATTAGTAGGATGTAGAGCGGTTCTCATGGTCGTTCACCACGTGTATAAAGCTGGATTTTCACTTCTCTTCACGAAGAACTGAAACCATTTTGTAAGCTTCTTTTCTTTTTTTTTAGGGTTCCGTACCCAAAGGGTAAAACGGGATCCTATTACTAAGACTTCGCTGTCCGTCCGTTTGTCTGTCTGTGTGTACGTCTATCTCGTCAGGCTGTATCTCATAAACCGTGATAGTTTTTTCTTTTCTTTTTTTTTTTTTTTTTTTGAGGGGTGGGAAATCATCTTATGACTTCTTCCGCTCTAGGGTGGAGCGGAAGGGCGTGTCAGACTCTTACTGACTAAAACCCACCCCTGTTCCTCCCTGCCCTACGTGCCCGGGGGCGAGGTAACTCTTTCGAATTTATCCTCCACCCCCGGGCAAGAACTGAAACCATTTTGTAAGCTTCTTTTCTTTTTTTTTAGGGTTTCGTACCCAAAGGGTAAAACGGGATCCTATTACTAAGACTTCGCTGTCCGTCCGTTTGTCTGTCTGTGTGTACGTCTATCTCGTCAGGCTGTATCTCATAAACTGTGATAGTTAGACAGTTGAAATTTTCACAGATAATGTATTTCTATTTCCGCTATATAACAACAAATACTCGCAAAGAACTCGCTTTTGGCCGGTTTTTTAATTCTCATATGAGTTTGGTTATTATTGCAATCTATCTTTTTACATTTTTTTTGGTATAAATTATGTATTTTGAGCTATGCATTCCATATAGCTGAAAGTGTTAAAATTCATTGGAGTAAATACATTCTGCTATAAGGGGTGTCTCATCATCATCACAATTTTAGCCGAAAGACGTCCATTGCTGGGTATAGGCCACCCCAAGTGTCGCAACAACGACCGGTCCGGTGCATCTCGTATTCATCGCCTACCCGCGACCCTCACCAGCAGGCGTATACGCTAACTCAGTTGACTTTGCGTTACAATCGATACCCACCGAGATATTACTGCATAGTGCTTATCAAATTGATGTCAACTGAGTTAGCGAATACACCTGCAGGTCATCAGTCCACCTTGTGGGAAGGCCTTCTCACGCTGCATCTTCCGGTACGCGGTCGTCACTCCAGACCTTTTCGACCTCATTGAGCATCTGTTCTGCGGAGGGTGTAATTACAAATCTTACTAAAGAAGTATCAACATGAGCAAATAGATATTTTCCGAAAATCATCAACATTATCATTCTCTCAGCCGAAATGACGCTCGACTTTGAAGTCGAGCGTCATTTCTTATTAGTAATTATTTTTAATCGGATCACTTATTTGTTCTGCTATTTGTACCAATAAGAAGTGTTCTTTTTATAGATATCGGTGTTACTTTATCATTATAATTTCGCACAGTAGGTGGCCTGTCAGCGTTGTCGGTACCCTTACTGGGAACGTATATGGCACAGATGTGACATTTAGGGCACTAAACCAAGTGTGGGACTGGAATGGTTGGATCTGGAGTTGTGGCATTTATAATTTGATATTGCTCGTTGGCAGTTTCGAATGCCAAATGTTGAGTATCATCATGTCTATCTTTGTTTAGTGTTGTATGTTGTATTACAGTATGTTGTCCTACATATACCTATTCTTCATCTATTTTTCGTGTCGATTTTGACTCACATTTTGTCCGTTCAGTATGTAGCAACGACCATACAGCCTGGTGTATGGTCGTTGGTATGTAGCATTGCTATTGCTATGTGTAATAGCAATGCTATGTCTATATTGCTTGTGCATGCTGGGCAGTTACGGAGGTGTGGTGTAAGTGTGTAAGTACTCGTATATTACAGTAAGGGTGTGTGTGTTTATATTGTCATTTAATGGATCAAATATAAGTAGTATCAAACCGGCATTCGAGATGTTACTGAATCCCGTCCTTATAGAGGCACATATCCTGTGTAGCGGCTCCACACTGGCACTGACTTTGGGATGGGTCATGCGACCAATCTGAGTCGTATATTGTACTTGCTCGACTGTTTATGTTTGTAACTTTCTGTTTTCTAAAATCAGATCAAATTTCAAACCAAATTGTGAGTGTTTTAGACCACTTTCAGCTCCAGTTTAACCAGATGTCTCTTTAGTATGTTATCATCCACAAACTAATAACTGATTTACACTGATTTGCTGAGGCATTTGTAGATCTTTGACAATCTGACACCAGTCTTGCCAAGGGTTATCGTGTTACCCAGTTACTGGGTTGTGGTGGTCATATGCTAGTCGCTCCATGTAAAATACTGGAACTCAGCAGCATCCAATTAGACTGGGCATCAATTAGACAGATCTCAATATATTTAGAAAAAAAGCTAAGCAGATTGATTGATTGACTGATATGCTAAGGTATCTGATTTTAAAACTTCCGATTCTCATAGGAAGGTTTAGGAATTTTTTTGTAGCCTAGATTCAGAAGTCATCTCTTACGTAGAGCTGTTGCAGAAATGACACAAGAGCCCGATCAACTTCCAGGTCAAGCGTTGCAAGTGAAGATAGATTGGCCACACGCGCCCAAGGGATTCCTATCACATACCAAGCGTGGCCGTCCCCGTCAAACCAGGCGTCGCACCGTGTTGACAGACGAGCAACGGAGAGAGGTGGAGAGAGATGAAGCGTGTAGCTCAGGACCGTTCACGATGGAGGACTACTGTAGACGCTCTGTGCCCTATCTAGGGGACATAATAATAATTCAATTATTTATTCGAGTAACACAACTCATAGTATTAGTAACAATTTGACTTATATCTATGTTAGTAAACGAAATTATATACTTACAAATAATGAAATGAACTTAATATAAACATGGCACATCGTTATTATGCTGCAAGTCCAGCAGACATTTTGCAGCACCGGTTAACGATCCCGCAATCCAGTCGGCCAGAGATCATTTTTAGGATGCTGTTGGTACTGCCTCGCACCCTGCGTACCAGGGATGCGCATCTCTTACGCATTACTGTATAAAAGCAATCTATATGCGGGCATATAGATTGCTATATATCAGCACCCTAAACGCGTTGTTATATTGGATTCGAAGGCCGCTATATGCCTTTAGTGTAAAATGAGCCCACAGGCTATACGCGTAGGCGGAGGCGGGACAGGTGAGGGAAGCTCAACGGAGTGGCCCTCACGGCCTCGGCCGCTACCACCGCAGGAGACGCATTGGGCGTAGGACGTCGCGAGACGATCTCCGGCCATCGTAAACCCGGGCCTGCGGACGGCGAGCATGGGGTAGCTCGCCGTCCGATCAGCACAGGCCCGTGAGTCGACGGCGCGTAGTGTTCCACGCGCGCCTCAAAGATATGATTGTCAGCCACCACTGACGGGGCCCATCGTGGCCGGTGCCTGCATGCCTAGTGGTAGCGGATAAATTCGTAACAGAGTTACCGCACCCCTGGGCACTCAGGCAGGGAAAGAACAGGGGTGGGTTTTAGTCAGTACGAGTCTGACACGCCGATTTCCCACACCACAAAAAAAAGGCTATACGCGTAGAATGAAGTACAACATGCACGGAATAATGCGACTTTGACTTCACTCGAACAGCGTGTAAGCCTGTGAGCTATCATGTTAGCACGTACAGACAGCGCCTTTCGCTCCCGTTCGATGGCATTATCATCCCTGAGGTCAGCAGTCAGATTGTGCCCTATATATTTAAAAATTGGTTTACTCTCTGTAGAGGAAGTGAAGGCAGGTAGTAGTATTCAGAGGTGTCTAGAAGCTTACCTAATGGTGACATATCTACTCGAAGTTCAGTATCGATCGGTCAGCAACCTGTCATAGCTAAGCCTAAATAATCTACGCCAGGTGATACCATACATTTCTTCCTACGTATATAATAATATCTCCAAATTCCCAAATAAATAATAATTGACAAAACACGCATAAGTAGCATGTCGGCAAATAGTAGTGTTTGTATAACGATATGTTTATCGTTCGATGATAGTTTGTAAGAATATATCGGGTCACCGACAACCTGCGTGAATTTGGTTATCGCGACATTAAACTATATTTTTTCGGTAATATTTTGCAATATTTTATGGTTTGCGTAGGTTAGCAACTTTAAAATTATGATCACTTAGTGATCATTGCAATGTACATTCCTTCTCAGACGAATAAAATCGAAGTTAATTACCAACCCTAGACTATGAAATGTTATAGACTGAGTGTCAAAAACCAGCAATCTGAAGTACCAGAATGAGAAGCCGGCTTGTATCTGTACACGCGAAATAAGCTCACACAGACAAAATGAGAAGCCGAAACGTCATCGTTATGTTCGTCGAGGTCACTGCATTTTAACGATCCTGCTTCATTTAATGTCCAATGACGTTGCATCTATAACCTTTCATAGTCAAGTTCCCAATATATAATAAGAATGGCAGCATAACAAGAAGATGAGAAGTCTTCTTGTTATGCTGCCATTCTTATAATATGTTGGAAATAAACTCTGCGGAACCATCACTGTTCTTTACCTATGGTACAATAATTACAAAGAAATAAATGATTTGATTTGGTTTTTAGGTGATGAGCGTTAGAAATTCTAATCGGCTATTTGAATACGCCTAAGCTTCTTGCTTTTATTTATTTATTAAAACTTTATGCACTATAGTAAGAAACATTGTACAAAGGCGAACTTAATGCCTTAGGCATTTTCTACCAGTCGACCTTTTACAACTACCTACATATTATGTATTTTGCTGCAATATTTGTCAAACTCATACCAATAATAGAATGCCTTGTTGTGTCTGTGAAGCTTATCTTCTTGTTCGATACCTACTCTAATATCCACCATCTCAGAATACTCTTTTACAATGTAAGAACTGCTACTAAATTATTAACCGACTTCAAAAAGTAGGAGGTTCTCTATTCGTCTGTATGGTTTTTTTTTGTATGTATATTACGCGATTACTCCGCCACTTGTGAATAGATTTTGATGATTTTTTTTGTCTGGTAAGCCGGTACTTCAGAGGTGGTCCTATATAATTATTCTATCTACTTATCTCCTCCGTTTTAAGCATGTATTCGCACTTATGTCATCATTCACAAAATCACCATCATTTCCTTGTTCTCCTTCATCTACTCTTATTTCTATCCTTTAAATGATAAATGAGACATCCACCAACCCGCATTGGGCCCGCGTGGTGGTTTACGTCCCGCACCCTCTCACAGACAGAAGGCCTGTGTGACCTGTGTCCCAGCAGTGGATTATGCTATTATAATAAGAGCTTGAACCCCACCTTGCTAAAACCCACAACCTTCCTGATGATTGTGGCATAATAAGACCAAGTCTAAATTAATCTAACTTTTTAAACTTTCACTCTGACCTTAAGGCCCTGGGAATCTAATTAGGAGAGTTATAATTATGCACGCGAATGAAAAAGGGTAAACCTGAGTTAGAGGCAATTATATGACGTGTTTACAATAATTAATTATACACCTTTATGGTTATGTTGGAAATTATGTGCATACGTAAAGTTAATTAATTAAAAGGAGAGCAGTTAGGTTTCGAATCATCATCAACATCATTATTTCAGCCGAAAGACGTCCACTGCTGGACATAGACCTGCCCCAAGTGTCGCTACAACGACCAGTCCTGTGCATCTCGCATTCATCGGCTAGCTGCGACCCATACCAGGTCATAGGTTCACTTTGTGGGAGGCCTTCCAACGCTGCGCCTTCCGGTAGACGGTCGCTACTACAAAACTTTTCGGTCCCATCGACCATCTGTTCAAAAATCGAATCATAACCTGAAATAACTTCTGTATAAGGACCTTTTGCGTTAGTCTTGTGGCGACCTTGGATGGAAGGTGGTCTGTCTACCAGTAAACTGCGATGACCATTCCATCTTCCAAGTATGACAGGACCTTCAGGATCAAGTCTTTTTTATAGCGGGAGCAAGGTTCATTAAGTTCAGTTACTTCTTCGGCGTCATATGACGACTGCAATCTGAAAGGCCACTTTACGGAATTTGGCTGCCATTGTGGATGCGCAGCTTGAATGCTGCTTAAAACTGCTGGTCTACTTCTTCACCTTTTCCAGCGGGAGACCTATTGTTATCAAGAAGACCACACGTCACAATGATAGATACCGTTTAGATTCAATCTATCTATCTATCTGGTGATATGGTAACTGCACTCAGTCCATGGCGGACAATTGTGCGTGGGCCGTAGCGGCCTTTATTCCAACCAGCACACCTCTCTGCAGAAACATATTAGGCCTCCTAGTTTATTCAGGGCATCGTTGAGGAAATTTGATGATACTAAGGTTCGTATGTGTCTATTGGCGACGCCGGTGCACTCAAGAAGCTCATGCACAGTTTTTCACGGGGCCCATCGTGGCCAGTGCCTATGCAGGCACTGGCCACGATGGGCCCCGTGAAAAACTGTGAAAAACTTATGTAGAACTGTGAAAAACTTATGTAGAACTGTGAAAAACTTATGTAGAACTGTGAAAAACTTATGTAGAACTGTGAAAAACTTATGTAGAGAATTTATCCGCTACCCCTAGGCATGCGCCTAGGGGTAGCGGATAAATTATCTACATAAGTTACCGCACCCCTGGGAGCTCAGGCAGGGAAGGAACAGGGGTGGGGTTTAGTCAGTAACAGTCTGATGCCCTCCCGCTCCACCCAGAGCGGGAGAAGTCATTGGATGATTTTCCACCCCACAAAAAAAACCGATTACTTCTGACAAAATAACTCATTCAAACCTTTCACCTCACGTGGTCTACGAATTTTCGAGATTCCATCATCACCGCTAATCCGAACATTCTTGTAGCAACTCTTCGCGTGCTGCCCGTCACTGTATGCATTGTAATTATAACAAGCGTTGTGTGAAACGCGGCGTTCCCAGCAGATGTCACGATAATCGCCACGCCAGCGTCGCGTGCGCCTGCGCAGCGGCAATGATCTGCACGTAGCGGGACAATTAGTCCGGACGGATTTAGTGGTTTAGTGATTTTTGTTCCAAGTAAATTAGCAATTAGTCTAGTGTTGGAGATTTCTTATTTTGAATGATTAACAAAATAAAAAAATGCTTTACCATTTGTATATTGGGGTGGGTTTTCAGTCTAACCGGGTACAGCTGAATAGCAGTATTTTACATGAACTGACTGTCTATCTCTCCTCTACAACTTAGTAAAAGTTCTGGAACTGGGACTTAACTGGACTGGAACTGGGAACATGATAAACAATACTATAACTGGTGACACTTTTGGTTTTATGACTACCCATGACAAATTCCAAAGATCTTCAAATTTTAGCTTGGACCATCGGCACAATTTAGGGATCTTGAAAATGTTTACTATGTATTCTTCATAATTACTGACAGAAAATATTCGAGAGCGTGATTAGTGATTACAGAAGGAAAATGGTTATTCAACATGTTCATACATACTTAGGGATTTCTATGTAAAGCTGTTTGATAGGAATTGAATTGCCTGTTGGAGCAGGAATTACTCTTTTTAACCGATTTCGAAAAAGGAGGAGGTTCTATGTTCGACTGTATGCATTCTTTTTTCTTTTTATTTATGTCCACCGATTTCTCCATCAGTTGTGGACCGATTTTCAAAATAATTTTTTTATCCGAAAGAATATACTCCCGATGGGACCACCCATATAAATTTTATCGAAATTGCTTCAGCGCTTTTTGAAAAACTGAACAAAACCGAAAAATACGTATACATAGACGACGTTTTGGTTTTCTCCAATAAGAATGTTTAAATTCCACGTTCCATGTTATTGGGGTTTTTAGTTCTAGGGTATAACAACTAAAAAGTGAAAAATAAAAAAACTTTTTTTACAAAAAAAAACAACCGATTTCCAAAAAAGAAGATACACTAAAAATTAAAAAAAAACTTTCTAACAAAAATAATAACCGACTTCCAAAAAAGAAA
Organism: Polia nebulosa; assembly: GCA_951329385.1. Classification (NCBI taxonomy): domain Eukaryota; kingdom Metazoa; phylum Arthropoda; class Insecta; order Lepidoptera; family Noctuidae; genus Polia; species Polia nebulosa. Next base: position 8,245,269 of record OX589609.1, read on the forward strand.
ATACACTAAAAATTGGTGTCAAATAACGAAGAAATAAAATACAAACACCGACTTCCGAAATTAAAGTTATTTTTCTTTTTTGGAAGTCGGTTGTTTTTTTAATTTATTTTTTACCATTGATGGGCTCACGATTGGCCACCATCTCAGCAGAAGGTAAGCATCACTATGTGTGCGACGTTGGAGCACGCTTGCCTACAAGTAACCTATTCACACTTGATGTAATGACGTCCAGGTTGTAGCGATTACAAGGAGTTCTATCCCTCTGAATAATATCTTAGACATTTAAGGTAGTTTTATTATGCAGATAACACATAAAGCCTGCGAAAAGGAAGAGCCTCCCATCAGAAAATTTGGACTGATAAGATTCATTACAACAACATCCTTGCAAACTACAAGCATCAATTAAGGACCTGACCATACTGATTAATTAATTTTAGCAGTCCTTCCACCGGAACTAATGATGCCAATAAAAACCCTCGTATTCCGTATGTCCACGTATCAGTTCAGGATAATCTGGCAACACAGGTCGCAGTCTGATAAGTAGTAAACGAACCTTGAATATGCAATGTGCATTCTTATTTAATTAGTCTTTTCCCTTTTGTATGCAAAATTGCTTTTATAGCCGTTATCGAGTATCTTTATGTATCAAATTAAGCTGTTGACGTGTGTGTAATCTTTAATACTGATGGCTGGGTTTTGCTGGAATGTTTCCACGTTGATTTTGGCTCAATTGATTTTGCTAGGAGTATTTAAGTCAAGAGTGAATAGGTTACTTCTAGGCAAGCGTGCTCCGTCTTCGACCACATCATCGCTTACCATCAGGTGAGATAGTGGCCAAACGCGTGCCTATCAAAAAAAAAAAAAAATGTCTACATCTACATACTTTTGAGAACCAAGACCTGGTATGTTTGTAGCGCCACTTTAAGCTGAGAAAGAATACGAAAAATAAAATTACGTCACTTTAACTAATCAGAACAATACATTTTCTATTGTGTCTGTATCGCCGGTATCTGACTCGTGTTTTTTAGTTTTTTTTTTTAACTATAATATTATTTGTATACCATATCTAATCTATCTATCTATTTAATACCTGTAAACGGGCAATTCTTGTATATATATATAATCTGAATCTCAGAAACGGCTCCAACGATTTTCATGAAATTTGGTATGCAGAGGGTTTCTGGGGCGATAAATCGATCTAGCTAGGCTAAATTTTTAGACAACATCGTTTTATCCGTGTAAAACCGAGCGAAGCTCGGTCATCCAGGTTTTTATGTTAATATGTTACATAAGATCTTGTAAAATATACTTACCTACGCACTAGACTGCGTATGACGCAATAAAAGGTAATAAAGATAAGGAACCCCATGTTTGAACGTACTAACGGAGTACCAACACTACCACAGACGTCACTTCCGATGTCCGTAAAATTATAGTATTTGCAATAAGTAGATACAGTCAGCGATAAAAATCGATTAACCTCTCATACTGTACCCCCCTCATGACGTCACTGTGTACAATCTCAACACCTTCGCGGCCCGGTAATTTTGTCATTTCCCCGCGTACACTAAATCTACGATATCTCAGAAATTACGCATCGTAGCTCTTAAAACACCTGTCTATTGAAATTGCTTTGTAATAAGCTATCTGGTTATATAGGGTTTAGTACAGTTTTACCTTGTAATTTATTGTTAATTCGACGTTGAAAGTAGGGTGAGCGACTTTTTTCACAGTTCGTCGTACAAAAGTCGTCATATTTATACAATAAAAAGCAATTCTTCCAAAAGTAATTGTTTGAAAGAAAGAAAGAAAATACGTTTATTTACGGTAAACATGACGCAAAAAACAGAGAAACACAAAAACAAAGAAAAACTGGGGGAAAAAAATGCGTCACATCCACGCAAAACGGCCATCGCTCAGCTTAAGTGCTATGACCCTATGCAAGACAGAGCCCCAGCGCTGGTTTTCAGCGACAGCCGGCGCCGACGTCATGACGTCAACCGGTGCAGAAAACAATGAGTAAAACTTCTAAATATTATACAGCGTAAAAATATTAATATTTAAGTGGCAACATTCCATTTCCTGCAACATGACGCACGCGCCGCCGGCTTTGATTTTAATCTGTGCCTCTCAGCTGTCAGTAAACTATCTTTGACAATGACAATGTTAGATTAGAATAGGTTATGTAATAAAAAAAAAAATGGCTCATGGCGGCACTATGCAGGCGTTGGCAGGCATTACGCAATGACATTATATAATGAATGTTATGATGAGATAATAATAAATAGTTAAGGGAAATTGTATAGCGAGTAGTGTTATTGTTTTTGGGAAAAAGTGTTTATGAAAGTGTAGAACTATGTATATCACAAACACATTGATTTAACACAGAACGGAACAACAAAGATGGTAAGTAAAATTAAAAATAGATTTAGATTTAGTCACTGCACAAAGACATTATACTCGTAGAGTAATAGTAGTGTTTCATTTACTTCAATCAAATCAATGAAAACAATACACACTCCATACATTTTTTGCACACGCACAAGCTTACATTAACCCTTCGGTTACCACTATCTCACCTGATGGTAACCGATGATGTGGTCGACGATGGAGCACGCTTGCCTAGAAGTAGGTATCCTATTCACTCTTGAGCAAAATATTTCATTTAAGTCGGAATAGGATTTAAATTAATTGTTTTCGAATCATTGTGTCAAATTAGATGACGTGTAAAGTAGCAGTATCAGTAACCGAATTTTGTCGCTGACCGTACCATATAATTGGCCCAATACTTTGTGTCAAACATTGGTGCCCAACCTTATCGAACTTCAGATAATAAAATTTTGAGTCATAAATTCTGAACGTAAGTGTAGGTATATGTAGTTGATGAAATAAATAATGTATTTCTGTTGAAGTTCGTAGAAAAATATGTAAATTCCGTAGTAGTTGTAAAGATAAGTGCCTTCCTGTTGGTTTGTGGAAATCATAACAACATCACCAGCTACTGGTCTAGGCTTTTATGATTAGATAATGTTCATTGTAGATCCCAGAAATATGAGAGAAACCACATGAAAACAGAATATCCACGTTCTCGATTGCCGATGTTGGTATGTTTAATCAGCCCGTTGGTTCATCGATCTAAACTTCTAAACTTAAAAATAGTTTGTTTGTATGTCTTTGTAGGAGGTAATCTCAGGAAGTACTGATCCTACGAATATTACGCAATTTTTTTCCGGGTAAAAAGCTACACGCTGAGTCATAAGCTTCCTTTCATTCTGGAAAGATGTACGGTTCCTGTGGAATGAGCCACGGGAGCAAAGTAGCTTGGACAAGCTCGACGGCTTAGTGGACAAACTGGCAGTGGGCAGGGCACATTGCTCGTGGAACAGATGGTTGATGGGCCTGAAAAGTTCTAGAGTGGCGACCGCGTACCGGCAGACGCAGCGTTGGAAGGCCTCCCACAAGGTGGACCGATGACCAGCAGGTGTATTCGCTAACTCAGTTGACATCAATTTGATAGGCGCTATGCAGTACATTGCTCGGTGGACATCGATTATAATAGGCACTACGGTTTTCCTATACATCAAAGCAGCAATGTACGGCAAAGTGCCTATCAAATTAATGTCAACTGAGTTAGCGAATACGCCTGCTGGTGAGGGTCGCGGGTAGCCGATGGATGGATGATGCAAGACACACTGGATTGGTTGCTGTGGCGACACTTGGGTGAGCCCTATGTCCAGCATTGGACGTCCCAGTCCTATTAAGATGGTCGCAGCTACATCGTAGCCGAAAAAACAATTTTTTCTCATGAATATAACCGTACCTATATATAATACAAAAAAGCTGCTTTATCAACCTGCCAAACACATTGAGATGTCACCCATATTTGGTCAGGTGCGTACGATTGCGCCCGCGCATTCGCTTCCGGCATTTGCTAGGTCGTTTGATCAAACAATAGGTGTGTTCTCTGATTAATTGGTTCATTTGTTAATGTCCCAATTGTTGTCATTGTGTGGAGGTGAGGATTCAATTAGAGATTTGAATATTTATTCTTTTTTTTCTTTGGCAACTAACGATATATGTAAGGTCGGAAGCAAGCAGGCGTAATTTGGGACCGTTCAAGTATTACGTAAGCACTATAGGGGGGCGGGGGGTCTATGATTTGCTTAATTTTGATGACATGGGGTTTGGGGGGGTCTAGATGGTCATTACGTCAGCAGTAATTATTTACTTTTTTTACACATATGGCAACCCACACATTGTCTATGCTTGAAAACAAAACGCGTATTCGGGGATTCTCACAAATAATGAATACGTTTATGTACTATTACGCTCATGAATCAATAAAAATAAACAGAATACTTACATTAAAAGAAAAATGCATATACCAATGTTTACGTAAGCATGGGAGGAAGAGACGGGTGAGATGGTGGTAAGAGCTTTGCTTACTTTTGCTGACAAGGGGGACGGGGGTAAATAATTGTAATAAATCTGCTTACGTACTACTTGGACCGCCCCTTTTTTGTGAAAAATGTTTCATCACTAATAATAATAACCCGACCGAATTTCGATCAAGGTGTCCAATTTCAGGATATTAGGCAAGTACGGAGGAGATTTTATAGTTCCTTTAGCTCTCATAGTCCGATGGGACGGCAATCCGAAACGAACGGGGAGAGATTAGGCGCTGGACCAAAAGCTTTACGTCTTAGCCGCACAATATTATGTTGGGCAATATTATGTTGGACAATATTATGTTGGACAATATTATGTTGGACAAAATTATGTTGGACAATATTATGTTGGACAATATTATGTTGGACAATACTCGTATTATGTTAGACAATATTATGTTGAACAATATTATTTTAGACAGTATTATGTTGAACAATATTGTGTTGGACAATATTATGTTAGACAGTATTCAGCCTACGTCTGGAGTTGTCTATTACACGGACCTTGCGGAAACTAGAACAAATTTCCGTGCGTTTAAGTGTTTTTGCCATACCTATTATTGGAATCAAATGTCCTAAATTTATGCTCACAATTTAGGACCCATTAATATTATTGTTTTAATCCGTGATGGCAGTGGGCTCTCGATGGGGCCGAAAGATTCTGGAGTGGCGACCGCGTACCGGAAGACGCAGCGTTGGAAGGCCTCCCACAAGGTGGACCGATGACCTGGTGAGGGTCGCGGGTAGCCGATGGATGTGAGACGCAAAGGACCGGTCATTGTGGTGAAGGCCTATGTCCAGCAGTAGACGTCTTTCGGCTGAAATGATGATGATGAATCCGTGGTGCTTGGCAACTGGGTTTACCCCAGTTGTAAATATCTGTTTGTGCCTAATAGCCTAGCTTTTTTCTGTTTCCTGCTTGATTAGGAGGGATGTGGATATTACCTATGCTTTTTCTTACTCCTCCGCTGTTCTTTGCTCATTATTTCCCCCACACACACACACACACACACACACACACACACGCACACACACATTCATACTTATTCTCACAAATACAATCCCTGTCCACCCCATGATTCTGTGCTTATCCAGCAGTCCAAATCCTTTTCCGTAGGCGAGTGACCTGGAGTCCTGAAATACAGGGTCTCCCTAGTTTAGGCCCCAGTCCACCCTTGAATTGTCAACATACTGTCTAAATTGTTCCTATATTTGTGGTGGAAAATAAACGATTTTTTATTTTTTTTTTATTTCGTTGCGAGATTCAACACAGTTTAATCGTTTCTCCGGAACTCGTCGAGCTTCATTGCCTCGGCGTTTTTTCTGGTGATCGCCACAGTTGATTCTGGCTTACAGGAGTTACAGTGGTTTGGGAAACGTTACGAACTATAAACACACGATGAAACTTCGAATGTTGTAATTTTTGTTTTAGTACCAAAACTTAGAGAGCCCTGACACCCATAACACAAGTTTGATATTAGCTTGGGTGTCAGAGGTGTACTTACTGTCTGTTCTAATTTACAATTTATCTCATCTTTTTTTTTGTCAAAACACCTTGTTACACTACCAATTGTAAACATGGATATAAAGATTTTATTATTATTATTATTAATCGTGTGGCAGGCTTATCCCAAAAAACAATTACATGCTTTCCGAGGCACGGGGCAGTGTGTCACACCATGAAATTCTAAACGCCGGGCTGCTACAGAGTTTATTCTTAATAGAAAAAACTCAATGGGACTTTTTGCCCGACCCGGGAATCCAACCCAGGATCACGCTCAGCACTCGCACTTGCAACCACGGGACCAATGAGCAACTGCTCTATTATCTATGATGAAATCAGCATGTCCATGAACCATAAATTCGAGACACATGGCTTTCACTAACCCGCACTAGGCCCGCATGGTGGGTAACGGCTAACTCCGTTGCCGCGACATCTCGCGGCTCGGCGGACAGAGCTCCGGCAGGATGTCATGGCGACATGGAGAGAGCGACTGTCGCAACCCAGCGCTGGGCACACCACAATTGCGGCGGTAAGAGAGAAAAAGAGAGGCCCTCTTTGAGGTATTTATGCCAACTTTGTCGCGTGCCACCAAAGCGGGAAGCTGTGCCTACAGCCCGGCTAGTGCATGCCTAGAGGTAGCAGATAAATTCTAAAAATGAGTTACCGCACCCCTCGGCACTCAGGCAGGGAAGAAACAGGGGTGGGTTTTAGTCAGTAAGATCCCGCTCTGGCTGGAGAGGCGCCACAGCGTGTTTACCTTCCGCCTGACGCAGGTCCTCACCGGACACGGCTGTTTTGGGAGGTTCCTGTGTCGGATAAGGCAGGTGGAAACACCCGGGTGTCACCACTCCCCTGGGCACTCAGGTAACTGAAAGAACAGGGGTGGATTTTAGTCAGTAATAGTCTGACACGCCCAGCTCCATCCAGAGCGGGAGAAGTTATTGGATGATTTCCCAAACCTACAAAAAAAAAATGGTGGGTAACGGCTCGCACCTTCCCACAGAGGAGGATTGAGTTCCAGCAGTTGGAAACTTGTTCGATGATTATATCATTATTGTCTTTCTAACATACCTTAGGACTACTGTTTACCAAACTACATAGAAATGAAGGAGAAGACCAAGAAACGATGGCTGGATTATGTGAAAGTTGTTAAGGCTCCCAAAGACAGCTGCGACAACGATGCGATGACGCTTTTTCTTAGAAACTGTTATATCATCAGCCTTTTATTGTCCCCACTGCTGGGGCACAGGCCTCCTCTCTATGAGAGGGTGTGGGCCGTAATCCACCACGCAGGCCCAATGCGGATTGGTGGATGTCACATGTCTTCGAATTTTTGGTTCTAGGACATGCCGGTTTCCTCACGATGTTTTCCTTCACCGTTATGAGAGCAGTGGTGATGAAATAACTTACACAAAGGAAAGCGCCTGCCTGGGACCTGCCTTGAACTCACGACCTACAACTTGTAAGTCGTGGCCAATACCACTGGGCCACCACTGCTCTAAAAACTGTTATATGCGTTAAGCCTCTAAAAACTGTTATATACGTTAAGCCATTTCTATGAAAACACACTTTCACATCGTTGTCACTTTGCGAGTAGCTGTTATATCTGTGTCTAAAAAAAAAACTTTTTACAAAAAAAAAAACAACCGACTTTCAAAAAAAAATACAGTAAAAATTAAAAAATAACTTTAATTTCGGAAGTCGGTGTTTGTAATTTACTTCATCGTTATTTGACACCGACTTCCGAAATTAAAGTTGTTTTTTAATTTTTAGTGTATTTTTTTTTGAAAGTCGGTTGTTTTTTTTTGTAAAAAGTTTTTTATTTTTCACTTTTTAGTTGCTATACCCCACAACTAAAAACCCCAATAACATGGAACGTGGAATTTAAACATTTGGAGTACACCAAAACGTCATCGAGGTAAACGTATTTCTCGTTTTTCTTCAGTTTCTCAAAAAGCGCTTAAGCAATATCGATAAAATTTATATGGGACCACCTCGGGATTATATTCTTTCGGATAAAAAAAGAATTTTGAAAATCGGTCCACAACTGACGGAGAAATCGGCGGACATACATAAAAAAAGAAAAAAAAAAAATCATGCATACAGTCGAACATAGAACCTCCTCCTTTTTCGAAAGTCGGTTAAAAAGAGTAACTGGTATATCTGTGACTAAATAATCCTCCCAATCGGATTTGGACCGCGGTGGGCAAGCAGATATTATAGTGCACAAGCCTGTGGCAAACACAGATGCACTCTCTGTTCCTTTACTCTCATAGTACGATGGGACGGCAATCCGACACGACCGGGGAGAGATCAGGTACAGGACCAACGGGTTTACGTGCTGTCCGAGGCACGGGGGTATCACACAACCAACTTCCAAACACCGGGCTGCAGGACTCTGTAGCAGTCCGGAGTACCTACCTAACGGATAATGGAAAAACGAAATAGCACTTTTTGCCCGACCCGGAAAATGAATCCAGGGCCTCACGCTCAGCAGTCGCGTTTGCCACCACGAGACCAATCAGGTAATCTGAAGTTTCAGTCTGAGTGGCTATTGAGATAATGGCTAGTGGAGGCTCGTGGCTAAAGTAATAACAGCCGCACGGGTGATCCATCAGGGGGGCGGGGGGCATCTTTAGATACCGAGACTCCTCCATGCCTCGGAAAGCACGTTAAGCCGTTGGTCGCGGCTGCCAATCTTTAACAGTCGTTACGGGTCGTCAGAAGCCCAAAAGTCTGACAACCAGTCTTACCAAGGGGTATCGTATAATAATAATAATAATAGATAGTCGTGTCAGCCAATGGCTTAATAGCCACGAGCCTCGACCAACACCTCAGGAGGCTCTCGTTAGGCGGCTGGATCAAGGGCTTGATTCAGAAAGCAGTACTTCTGGATACGGCTCGCATTGTCAGGCGGTTTCTCTCTCTGGAGCCCTGACCGCCGGTAGCTTGGACTCTGTTCCCGATACCGGTGGGATACTATTTTTTATATTTTTAAATGTTTTTTTTTTATCCTTTATATTTAAATATTTAAAAATGTAAATAATATGTATAGAAAAATAAATAAACGGAATAATAATAATATTCCACAACTATCACACAACGCCATCTAGTCCCAAGCTAAGCAGAGCTTGTGTTATGGGTACTAGACAACTGATAAACATACTTATATATTTCTAAATACATAAATATTATTGATAAATTACACAGTATTACCCAGTAACTGGGTTGTGAAGGTCAGATAGGCAGTCGTTCCATGTAAAATACTGGTATTCAGCTGCATCCAGTTAGACTGGAAGCCGACCCCAAGATAGTTGGGAAAAGGCTAGGCAGATTGAGAGATGCACCCAAATAAATTGGTATAAAGCCAAGACGTCGATATGATAAAAACAACTATATTTAACTCCTGTCATACTTAGCAGTAATTTAGCAAAAGTTACCTCTCGACGTATTACAGAGCCCGGAAGAGAAAAACTCGTCGTTTACATACGCGGAATGCCAGCAGCTGGAGCACGCTAAATGTTAACGATGTCTCATATTCACGTCAATTTATTGAATCAAACTGGTTCAGGATTATGCGTTTAACTTGACTTGTTTTATTTATAAGTTTAAAGTAACGTTTCCCACGATTTGAGGATGTCTGCTGGTGAATTGTGAGCGGTTGTCTGGATTTGTTTCCGGTTGTTCGCAATTGGGTTTTTGACTTTTGGAAGTGATTGAAACTCAAGAGAACCGACATTATATTGACGATAGCGATTGTCGAATACAGAATAAGTATTTGGGAATGACTACATGCCATTTCGATAGCCCATTTAAATGTCATACAATTTAAAATAATGTTTTTGTATGAACAAAGGTTAGTCTAATCAATATCTTCGTTAGCACCGCGTGTCCCATGAAAATTAAAACTATATAATACTTGCTAAAAAATAAAAAAAGCGATTATACAACAAAATTTTAAAATAAAATGTCAAATTGTTACCTTTAAATACCTATAATGTTACACAAATTTATGTTTGTGTAATTTATATTTGATGTAATGTCAAAAGTGTATAAGTTGTATAAGTGACATATTTACACAGAACATATAGCAATGTACAATTTACGTAAAATCTTTTGTAAATATGTAGTTGGTGTTCCTCAATAAATTAAATTTAAATTTACCTAAAACATCAATTTTTCGGCAATCGTTATTACTAATACTATGTCACTTTGTCTTGAAGCCCAGCAGGTGTATTCGCTGACTCATTTGACATCAATTTGATAGGCACTATGCAGTACATTGCTGCTTTGACGTATAGGAAAACGAAAATGTACTATGTAGTGCCTATTATAATCGATGTCCACCGAGCAAAGCAGCAATGTACTGCAAAGTGCCTATCAAATTGATGTCAACTGAGTCAGCGAATACACCTGCTGGTCTTCTTCTTCGTCTTTTCTTTTCTATTGACTAACAACTCAAATCACCAACTGACTGACTGAAAAGCATCAATTGGTAGAGTAAATATTTATGTGCATAACGCAAACCAAAAGGTACCAGTTTCTAGCAAAATATCATACATCGGGTGTAAAAAGACAGTTTCCGAAGTCGAAAGTCACATATTACTCATTATTTGGATCATTTTTTCCCACTAGACCATACCTGGGAAACCACTGGTTCTGGAGATATTGAAGGTCGAAGTTGCATTTTTTTTTTTACTTTTTTACGAAAATTAATTCTAAGTGTTATTACTAAACTTTTTTTGCAAACAAACATCAACTGAAATTTCGTTTTTTTTTTCGAAATTACGAATTTGCAGTTACGAAAACGCAATGAATATCAAACGTATCCGACAAGTACCTACGTGGCTTAGAGCGAAGGGGCGGGGTTTAACTCCACTTTCCTGTGTTCGCGTTACATTGCGCGAAATAAAAATTAGTTTTATTATTAATAAAAGCCGTTTCCCAGCAATAATTTTTGCGCAAAACTACTTTGTTAGACGTACAGTATGCGTAGTTAACGGCTCTGTGATGTTTCTTTTTACATCCTGTATATACCATCGGACTTATAATCAACAAGATCGATGGGGCCGAATCGTTCTGGAGTGGCAACCGCGTACCGGAGGTCGCAGCTTGGAAGGCCTCCCACAAGGTGGACCAATGACCTGGTAAGAGTCTATCTCATTTTAGAAGTAAAAACTGAAGTCCACTCATATGTATACTCTTAATTGAAAGTTCTAGATTTTCACTCCACAACTCCTGTGTCTAATGTTCCTTAATTCATAATTAAGTTAACAGATAAGCACAACTTCTAAAGGTGTCCAGTCTTCTTCATTCTCGTGTCTAGTGTAACCCTAACGGAGCTACTAATAGGTGATATGTATTCATAACCCGAGTTGACACGAATGGCATTCGACTCCATTCGTACCTCCTACTAGATCTAGGCAAAATTACCCTGTTCGTGTTTTTATACACCCTGTACATGCGGGCTATTATAACTCACCCTGTAGGTTACTTGGAATGGTGTTGCCAGGTATTGTAAAATCAGGTAATAGTTTCGAAAAATGTAATTTTGTGGCTTAGAAATTTCTTTGTGGCCAGTGTTTTAAAAATTATAGGAGTAATATCAATTTTTAAATTGTTTGGTATAAACAGAAGGGTAAGACTAAAGTCATGTTACATTAAAACGAATATTATGTACGTCTAACTTTTAAAAACAAAACACCATGTTTTAAATTACTTTACCAGTCTAATAAATGTTCCACATAATAATTTAATATAAAAACCCCATATTAGGCGTGGCAACACTACTTTGTAATGTCATTTGGATGCGAGCGGCGTCTGCGCGTCGCACGATTCCCATATTAACGACGGACTAAAATACTCGTGTACAAAGTAAATTAAAATATGCAACCATTCAATGAAAAAACTGTATCGGATGGTACGCCGTGTTTCGTAATGGTCAAGTGCGAGTTGTGTGTTACGACATGATGTTTCTATATTTTTCACGTTTCAGCTTTGCCCTAAATAATAATTTGAGATTTAGAATGATTAACAAACTTGAATCAATTTTAAACAAAGATTTTGGAATTACTCTTAGACGCCATAATCATAAAAGGTGTAAATTAGATATTACTAGCGACCCGCCCCAGCTTCGCTCGGGTACAAATTATACATATAAACCTTCCTCTTCAATCACTCTATCTATTAAAAAAAACCGCATCAAAATCCGTTGCGTAGTTTTAAAGATTTAAGCATACATAGGGATATAGGGACAGAGAAAGCGACTTTGTTTTATACTATGTAGTGATAAGCTTGCATGGTTTTTAACGGTCCAGTTAGGTAAGACTAACTTCGAGAAAGAGGTCAATCGTCGAACCGAAACGTGGTCGCTCACAATGGGCCTCATCAGAAGACTTAAAGTCACCCAAAGGGCAATGAAGAGGGCTACGCTCGTAGTTTCCTTGCGTGATCGAATTAGGAATGATGATATCCGCAAGAGAACCAAGGTTACCGACATAGCCCGAAGAATTGCCAAACTGAAGTGGCAGTGGGCTGGGCACATTGCCCGCAGAACGGACGGTCGATGGGGCCGAAAGGTTCTGGAGTGCCGACCGCGTACCGGAAGACGCAGCGTTGGAAGGCCTCCAACAAGGTGAACCGATGACCTGGTGAGGGTCGCGGGTAGCCGATGGATCTAAGACGCACAGGACCGGTCATTGTGGCGACACTTGGGGGAGGCCTATGTCCAGCAGTGGACGTCTTTCGGCTGAAATGATGACGATGATGATGGTTTTACAGACTAATTCCTTACGGATCGGAAGAGGATGAGTGAAATGATCTCCCTGATATTAGTTATACAATGATAATTTCTAACTTAGAATACTTCTGGACTCGAGAATGCAAAGAAATTACTTAAGTAAGTACTAGAAGACCATCAAGGTTCTACCTCCTTCCCAACTAACTCTAAAACCCAGAGCATCAACAGCAACAATCAATAAAAATATAAATAGGAAACATTCGTAACTGTCTCTGACAACACATCTCTTTAAAACAATTACTAAGTACTTGCATGCAGTCTTCGTAACGCAATTAATCAATCGTTGTATAACACCATAAAGCGACTGCATCGCTTTCTTGATGTGTATCGTCTACTCGACGTAATAATTAGGATAGTTGTGCAGCGTAAAGCGCATTCGTCAAGTGTTGAGATGCGCGTGGAGAAGTTTATAGTGGTGGAAAGTGTCGATAGAAATTTTATCGATGATTTGTTGTTTTTTTTTTTGACAGATGAGGAAGGTTAAATTTATAGCAATTTTGCAGTCTATAGGTTACTACCTACAGTACTACAATAAGGTCACCTCAGCCTAAATACGTCCACTGCTGGATATAAGCCTCCCCAAGTGTCGCCACACGGACCGGACCTGTGCGTCTCGCATCCGTCGGATTCTCGTAACCCTCACCAGGTCATCAGTCCACCTTGTGAAAGGCCTTCCAATGCTTCGTTTTCCGCTACTCGGTGGCCCGCCACTGCAGAAGAAGACCAACAGCTGTAATCTATCTTTTCTTAACATAATGTCAAAATCTCTTCATAAATGTGTGTTTGAAGTCACTACACCATATAAATACATGAATTCTGCAAAAACGATGACATTAAAAATAAAACCTTTATTTTACTGAGAGCGAAATGTAAATTTATTTATTGAGTATACTTTAGAATCGTCTAGAATTGTGTGATATCTATGCAAATTACAGATGTAAATCAGAAACAACAAAATTTTTCGTCGAATCTACCATTTAAAGTAGCATCACGTAAAATAGTACTCTGCTTACATACACAAGTACTTCCCTTGTTTTCTGTTTTAACGTGTTTTTACAATAATTTATGTAAGTACTTATTTTACACTGCCTTTATCCTTATTTTTGGTTTTATTATGATAAATACGTCTGCCTGGGTGTCGTAGAACAATTATTATTATTATATTTCAGTAAATGGCACTGTATTTAAATACAAACTGATTTTTGATAGAAACATGTTTAATTTTTATTTCCCCTCGTTGTGTTATTCATAATAAATGTCATATTTATTATCATCATCCTGCCCTGGCCCCATGTTACTTGGGGTCAGTCCAAAAGTCTTCGTTTTCCATTACGTTTGGTCAACCAATACGTCATCACTGACTCTCTATTCCTTCATATAAATCCTCACAAAATCAATCTATATAAAAGTTACATTATTTGTCCAAAAACATTTTCTATCGACATTATCCCTTTCCCAGCACTATTCTGCATCTGTGTCAGATGTGCGGCAGGTGGCGCGAGCGCAGGTGATCGCCATACTAGGCGCACAGCACAGCCTTGCACGCTCCCGCCAAAATCTTGCGGTGCCCTTACACCGAGCTATTGTTTACTAGACAGCCATCATACTTCAGGAGTATGATGTCGAGATGTTGGCTAACCTGTCGCTTGGGCAGGTTATACCTGGGTAAGGTCTGCTTAGTGTGTATTAAGTTAGCGGTCCATGTCTTCATGTGGTCATGTTTTGTATGTTAAATGGTTTCTTTCTACTTTCTCATCAGAAGGCAAATCGGCTGCTCTTGCATTGATTATTATGTAGAGTTCCTGGGTTTCTGAGGGGACCTATGATTAAAAGCATCGTGGGTTATCTGTGACTAGTAGGAGTATGTATTTTTTTCTGCTACTTACTAAAAGGAGCTTTAGATTTACCGCCTTGTAGTCTTGAATGCATAGAGCTCAGAGTATAATTTATCATATAATCTAACAGGACACATGCTTACGTGTAATAAACCAGTTTGAAAGGTTCCTAATATTTTTACTCTTGCATTTCTTATTTGCCTATCCAGTTAGTTTTTTTTTTTTTGTTGGACTGTGTGAAAGAGGATATGGGTAAGAAGGGGGTGACTACAGAGATGACGACTAATAGAGGAGTATGGAAGAAAAAGACATGTTGTGCAGACACCAAATAAATTGGGAAAAGGGCAGGAGAATGATGATGACTTGGATAATCTTCGTTGAGATTGGCGATCGTGTTCAAAATGTGGTCGGGAGCATTATTATAGTCTGATTATTAGCATATACAAATTGTATTTCACATTTCCAAGCAGATTTTCACAACGAAATTCGATTGACTAACTTAATGTAAGTTTTATTGTGTACTAGTAAGTAATTACAGACCATATAAGTAATTGTTAAGAGGAAGTAATAACATTCATCAGGCCCAACTTCCTGCAATTTTACGATTAATGCTAAAACTCTCGGCTTCATTATAATCTTTTATGTTTGGACAGGATGTAATATTGATTTTATTCGTTGATGAAGAATTGATCGTGGCTTGGTGATTTGAGAGGCTGTTTCAACACTTCCTATGAGTTTTGTAGAAAGCTAGACTAGATTCAAGAGAAAACCCAACTCTAATAATAAAAAAGGGCGAATTGCGTGTCGGATTTCATGCAGTAGTATGCCTAGGGGTAGCGGATAAATTCTGAAAATGAGTAACCGCACCCCTGGGCACACAGGCAGGGAAGGAACAGGGGTGGATTTAAGTCAGTAAGAGTCTGACACGCCCTCCCGCCACCCGGAGCGGGAGAAGTCATTGGACGATTTCCCACCATCCCAAAAAAAAAAAGGCAACCAAATATTGGTATTTGTTGGTAAAGTAAACGTAATATTAAACACTATCACCAAATTTCAAATTCATAAGTCAATGAGAAGTTAAAAAAGTCTTCGGAACAAAATTTTGTGATAGACGGCGGACGGACAGACAGACAGACACGTGAGTGACAATAGGGTTTCGTTTGGACCCTTTGGGTACGGAACCCTAAAAAAAGCTTGTGCTTGTTTTCTATTATATTGATAGGTAAGGCAGACCTGTGATTGTGTAATAAGGAAGATTCCTTGGCATAATTTTATTAATTATAATTATTTAGTCCGTAAGTTAGATTAACAAAAAAATATTGACGTATAAAATGACAAAGATAAAACGCTTCATAGTTTAGGAGTGGGGGCTTGTAACGTCATTTCTATGTAAGAAGTGGTATATTTTTGACGTAGATGTAACCAGTGTGACGTTACGCGAAATTTCAACGTATTGCGTATTTTATGGACTGAAGAGACGATGAGATATAGGAATTTGTAACATGTTACTAAGAAAGAAGAAAAAGAGCAGCACCTCACGGATCTAACAGATAGGAGAGGACTAATGAAGATCTAGAATTTGTCTTTTTTTTTGTCTTTTTGGTATTAAAAAAAAAATACCTAAAAGACAAAAATGCTACAATGGATTTGGACTAAAGTCTGCACCAAGTGGGTGCCTGATGTTGGACTGCAGCGCCGAGTCCAGCCTAAGAATAGGTAGCGAGACGACCTAGACGCTTACTGCATGGGCTGGTTCGACGTGCCTCGTGACAAGAATACCTTTTTTTTGTGGTTGGGAAATCATCCAATGACTTCTCCCGCTCTGGATCGAACGGGAGGGCGTGTCAGACTTTTACCCACTCTTGTTCCTTCAGTAGCCTGATTCCCCAGGGAGCACGGTAACTCTGTATCGAATTTATCCGCAACCCCTGGGCTGGTAACAAGAATATCTGGAAGGATTTGGTAGAGGCCTTTGCCCACTATTGTGGCAGTATAGCCTAAATAAAAAAAATACCCATCAATATCGACTGTTGATGGTTTTGGTACTTAAAAGCAGATTAGAAAGTAGGTAACGCAAAGGCTAGAAACTTGTAGAAAATTATTTCATAACTCTTTTCTACTTGGAATCTTTAACAATTTATCGATGGCAACAATCACCATGTCATAAAGTGCAAAGGAACTCCTTAATTGCATTGAACATTACATACTTTCACCTTGACCTACTAAGTAACTGCTCTATTTCTCTTCCAGACAACAACACGCATATACAACACACTGTGAAACTCTTTCAAGACTTTAATTACAACATTAATAAATAACCAAGCACGCAAAAGTATAAACTCATCTAGTAAAAGTATTCATCATCTGTTTTCACTTAGGCTGCGCGTGCGCGTCCCTGAGGTAACGGGACAGGACGGCAGATGGCGCTGCCGTCGACATTGTAAACAACGTGTTTATAACAGCTATATTATTAACGCAATATATTGGTGTATGTGCAGTTTTTAGACCAATATGGTATGATATTACAGTGTAAGGAAGTGCAGAAGTTCAAATAAGGTATAAGTATTGAAATCATTCATCTTGAAAACGGAGAAGGAAAACATTGTGAGGAAACCGGCATGTCCTAGAACCAAAAAATCGAAGATTTGTGACATCCAACAACCCGTACTAGGCCCGCGTAGTGGATTAAGGCCCATTCCATCTCACACAGAGGAGGCCTATGTCCCAGCAGTGGGGACGTTAAAAGGCTGATAATACTATGATACGATATTGAAATCATTCAAAAGCCACTCATAAAATCACGCCTGTACCTAACCCCCAACGAAGAAGATAGATGAGTAGGATGAGTAGCACTAGCTGTGTTCGATTCCCGGGTCAGGCAGAAAGTGCAATTGAGTTTTTCCATTAGGATTACTCTGTAGCAGCCTGGAAGCCCGAAAAGCCGTTGATCCTGCGCCTGATCTCTCCACCGTCGTGTCTGATTGCTGTCCCATTGGACTATGAGAGTGAATTAACAGATAGTGCATGTGTGTTTACCCACACGCTTGTGCACTATAATATCTCCTGCGTACTTGGCTTGGTCAGGAGGATTATTTATAATTCTCCGGAATAATTTCTTCGGACGCTAAACTGCTATGTTAAGGGCGATGGCAGTCAGCTCACCCTTATCTGCCAGGTAAAAATCCTGACACCAAGCTACTCTATCTGTTGGTAAAACGCAACTGCACTCTCCCCGACTCCTTGGAATCGAACCCAAGAACCCCCGTTTAGCTCTACAGTCAATCACAGGTTTCGTTAAGAACTTTTTAGTCGATTATTGCGGTCGGATTTTTTGTTATTTTTTAATTTCCTACATTTATTGAGTAATTTGACCCCCCGTGACTTTGTCACCAAAAATACGACGTCACTTACCAAAGGGCGGCCGCCATATTGTTTATTTTTCAAAATATACAGGTTGTAAAGAACAAGATACCACAAACTTCGCGAAAAGGTTACATATAATGCCACTAACAAAATTATGATAGTCATTAATCTCGGTAATGACCGGTTACAGAAATTGTAATTTTTGAGCACGCAATGTATTGTAAATAATGCAATCTCAACGCTCCGCACTCTACTTACCTACACTCGCGAAGACCTAGCGCGCCGCGCCGCCCGTAGGTATTAGGTTTTAGGCCGGCCGGTGACGTGAATGAACTCTAGCGAAACAGCTGTACGTATTTTATTTACATTGCTATTTTTAGTGTAATTAGCGATTTAATTACTTTTTAATTCAAACTCTCATTGAATTGGTAAGGAATAACGATTTTGAACAGTCTAAAGTAAAAAAAACTGCAGAAAAAAATGAAAAAATGAGGAAAGCGCCGACGAACAGAATCATGTACTGAATCACTGGTACACGTTTGTGCGTTTATGTGCCTTAAACGATGAACCTACGAGTTTATCCATTCGGCACTCAAGACAAATGTAATGATTCCTCATTTATTGAAATCCATCAAGCCGTTTAGGCTGCAGGGTGTGGCAGTCTCGAATAACATTACCAGGAGGGCAGAGTCTCGGGCAGTCGGGCAAGAAGATGAATCTAGTGGCACGTTCCAAAGCATAGATCTCTATGAAGAAGAATTTAAAAGAAACTTCCAGTTTAGAACGAAACTTCTGCATTCGACTGTTTTATATCGAAGTAGAATTTCATAACTAGCACCTTATCATTGGAGAGAGGAATAATTTCTCGCTGTAGGGAACAATTTAGTTGTAATAGTGTGTTGTATTGATAAGTATGGATATTTTGCGCGAACCTCATTGATTAATCGTTCGAGTTTGTAAGTAGAGGTGGGAGTTCTTTATCGATACTTTTACTCAGTACACTAGTGTGGTGGCGTTTCTAGACTGTTGGATTTAACGGCATTTTACTAATCAGATGTTCTTTTCTGATTAATTTCGTTTCTCCGGGACTCGTTCAGTTCATCATTGCGTCGGCGTTTTTTCTGGTGGTCGCCACTGTTACAGGCTTCTGGTCTAGCTTACAGGAGTTACAGTGGTTTGGGAATAGGGTGGCGAGCTTGTCCCAAACAACACAAACTCTGTGGGACTGTTACAATATTATCTTTTTGAGCAGAAGGTTTTCTAGAGAATTTCTGAAGCTTCTTAAATCCAACTGAAACAATGAGAACGGTGGTTATTTTGGGAACTAGTATAGCATGAAAAACAAAAACATTGCAACCATAGTAAGTTTTGGTTTTAAACAGTTAAAAAAAAAGACGCGCTAGATAATAAATTTAGTGACGTCATTTTATTTTTCTAATTCTTTTCAGCGAACTCTTTCATTTGATACCCGTATATACAGGTGTAACGGAAAGGTGTGGTCATATTTTAAGAACTGCATCTGCCCATCGTTGTGAACAACTTTCTTCAAGAAGCCTGAAAATTATTCTAAAAAATTTTAATCTTCCCATACAAATATTGATCAGCTGGTGATACGAGTAACTTTGTATGGAAAGTCCAATATATTTTTTGGGAATTTGCAAATTTTTTCTTGGAAAAAGTTGTTTATTTCCATGGGCAGAACCGATTCTTAAAATATGACTACACCATTCCGTTACACGCTGTATATAATATGTTTCTAAACTAAACAAATGTATGCAAAATTTCAGCTTAATCGGAAATCAGGAAGTGGGTCAAATTTAACTTCTAAGATTTTTTTACATAGTAAGATACATGTGAAACTAAGAAAAACGTGTGGCACTTGCACTTGGCACTAACTTCAATTTGTACAAAATAACACTAAATAACAATACCGAAGGAAGAGAGAATTTCTCTATGCAAGTATCTATAGATACCTAAATGTCACTTGCAGACCTTAAACTGCCCACAATTTATTAAATGCTTGTGTTACCATGTCGGGCACATTTCAACGTCCATCGGTCTTTCGAGATAGCAATCATAGTTGTTACAATGTAGAGTAATTAGTTATTACTTACGTACTTACTTCAGGTTGGTAACTTGTCTATGGATATGGCATTTTTGACACTGTCAGTACCTATCGTACTTAATTTGGACAAGAATTTGACGGAGGAATTTTTTAGACCATAGTGGCTGGCTTCGAAAAAGGAGGAGGTTCGATGTTCGACTGTATGTATGATTTTTTTTAATGTATTCCTCTGATTTCTCTGTCAATTGAGGACCGATTTTCAAAATTATTTTTTTATCCGGTAGAATATACTTCCGAGGTGGTCCCATATAAATTTTATCGAAATTGCTCCAGCGCTTTTTGAAAAACTGAACCAAAATGAAAAATATGTATACCTAGATGACGTTTTGGTGTTCTCCAATTCCGACAATATTTAAATTCCACGTTCCATGTTATTGGAGTTTTTAGTTCTAGGGTATAACAACTAAAAAGTGAAAAATAAAAAACTTTTTTACAAAAAAAAAAAAACGACTTCCAAAAAAAAATACACTAAAAATGAAAAAATAACTTTAATTTCGGGAGTCGGTGTCAAATAACGAAGAAAACAAAAGCTATTTTTTAATTTTTAGTGTATTTTTTTTTGAAAGTCGTTTGTTTTTTTTTTGTAAAAAAAAGTTTTTTTTAGTTTATTTTCTTAAATTAGATTTTCATTTAATATACATATTATTTTTTTATTTCCAATAAGATATTGATGTTTTGTCAATTGTTTTGTTAAATATACATGTCCTGTTTTGTTCTGTGTGGTTTTGTATTGTTATGTATCGTTTTATTGTTATTTAGTTTTTGTATTGTCTTTACTAACGAAATTATTTATAAATATAAAACATATTTATAAAATACTTAACTAACTATATCTACACTAAAACCAAAATAAAACCTTACCTAACTAACGTAGTTTGTAAGTATGTACAATTATTGTTGCTAACACTTTAAGTCTTGGTAGTTGACAATCAACTTATTATTATCCATCTATTCATCTTTTTTACTTAATTAGTATGTTTTTAAATATTTCTTAAAAAACATAAAAGTATATAAAATTGGTGGCGAGTTTATATCAGTTCACAATTTATCACGAGTTTATAATATCTCAAAAAAAAGCAAGATTATAAAAAAAAGCATGATTATATAACAATCTTACTGACTGCATTTTTCGGTGGCATACATAAGCTGTCCTATACTATTTGTATCTGTATACTTTTGAGTAGGTACACTATAGGATAATAATTATTTTGCTCTATCTATAATGTTATCTCATATTATATTATTCAAGACTCCCACCACCCAGCACGTACCCCATAAACCCGATAAACTAACCCTCAAACGGCTACTTAAAACCTACTTTCAACCCGTAAAAGTGATAATTGAAACAATGAGAAGACATAACGGTGAAATGCGATAGAGCACCGGTGCCTGGCCTGTGGTTTTTGCGTCGTCGGCCAAATGTCAGGGCCTTGTCATGTTCAAGATGTCGCTTGAGACGAGGCTGTTATTACACCGAAGTGTAATGTAAGGCAGGGTTAATGTGGGTGAAAGTAATAATAAGCAGGTGTGGGTAAGTTGTAACTTTAATGAGAGTAACTGGGGAAATTTGGGTGTAATGAAGTCTTCGGCCTAACTCTTCAAGGAATTACAGGCAGTGTTATGTAATTTTAATAAGAGTCGTATTATTTTCAGGTTTTCAAAGACAGAAAACTTACAGCTGTTAGACAAAAATATATGTATTCAAGTACCTTTAATTATGCTTGAAGTAATTAAATGGAGTTTGGAATAAAACATCTAAGTACCTAAGAGCAAAGTCAACAACATGGAAAATTGGCATGTACATAAAACAATGAAAATTTTACAAAAACCTGAAAATTTCCTACATTTTAGTGAGTTATATTTTAGAATCGTCTTCTCGAGCTCTTTAATTTGATACCTCACATGACCAGGTCACAAAAAATACGACTAGGTACACTTACCTAATGGCGGTCTCCATATTTCTTTTTTCAAAATTCATATAGCCTATGTCACTTTGGCGATTAAGACCAATCTAAAGCTAAAGATTACAGCGCGTGCCAAATAAATAGACATAATCAAATCGGGGAGGTCAATATCTTTGATTTTTTAAAGTGTGTCCATTGAGTTTCATGCACGTTCTCTTCGACAGGACTTGGTTTTGGAACGTGCGAACTGCGAACTAAGTACAAAAAAGCTATAGCCTTCTGACATACTGATCGACTCTATGTCAATTCAAAAATGTCTGTCTGTTTGTTACTTCTTCATGCCGTAACGGCTAAACGGATAAAACTATGCACACGGGTAAATTAGGCTCTGGAATAGGCTATATGATATTGGGACTTTTTATCCCGGGAGTATGTTTCACTATCTATTCCGATATTATTTTTCTCTTTGGATAATTTTTTAAGGCTTGCCGCTGACTTGTGATTTTTGTCACCGTGACTTTTTGTTACCCAGTCGAGTGCTATGAAGATACATGGGAGTGCACTGATCATGGTGACGTGACAATGCGGTGACAAATAGTGAAAGAGTTCCAAGGTGACTGAATTTTTAAGGATACTGATGTAGTTTAGAATATAGAGTATAAAATTTTCCTTGAAACAATCTTTCAGTGTTGGGATGCACCCAGTAGCGTTTTTTTCGTTTCATTTTTCTTCTTATTTCAAGAGCACTTATTACAGCAATCTGCATGAAATTCATTTAAAAATGAGCGCGTTTTGTTGCCCAGTGATTTTTCAAGTGGGCGCATCGTGGGTGACAGTAGGTGACAGTGACAAAAAGCCACGGTGACAAAAATCACAAGTCAGCGGCTAGCTTAACGCGGACGAAGCCGTAAGCAGAATATAGTAAGAAACAAATGTTCAAGTCTTCGCGTTTCACTTCGGTGTAACACACATCCAAATATTGCCGATCACTTT
The DNA here is from genome assembly GCA_951329385.1 of Polia nebulosa. Classification (NCBI taxonomy): domain Eukaryota; kingdom Metazoa; phylum Arthropoda; class Insecta; order Lepidoptera; family Noctuidae; genus Polia; species Polia nebulosa. The sequence goes on from OX589609.1 coordinate 8,268,240, forward strand.
ATGAATTCACATAGGAATGTAAACACCAACTGTTTCACTTTAGTGCGTGCAATTGACATTTTTACTCAACAATATTTGTTTAGCGCGCAATATATGGCAACACTCATGATGAAATAACGGGTTGTTGTCATCATCATCATCAGCCTTTTAATTTCCCCTTGGCTGGGGCACAGGCCTCCTCTCTGTGAGAGGGTGTGGGACCTAATCCACCACTCGGGACCAGTGCGGGTTGGTGGATGTCCTCTTCGAATGTTGGCAACATTGAGAGTTTGGTCTAAGTTTTATTACGACTTATAAAAGTAGTAAAATGTCTGTAAGTATGTAAGTTTCGTCTTCGAACATATTTTATGCAGCTTTAAGAGTATAATTTGATTATCGGGACAAAAATCAAGCCTTTTATTACCTAGTTACAGTATGTGAGATCCTGTAAGTAGGTACCCATATATGGTTCTAATTGCAATTAAACTGCAAAACAAGACATTTTGAAACAATGTATTGACAATTACGTGTTTCAGTCAGATAGTTATCTATACCTTTATTTTACGATCGGTTTTACATCCGATTAGGTACTAAGTACCAGTCTCTAGTAAAGAAAGACCAGAATATTTTCATTCTTACCTAATTCAATTATCTAAACAAAGCGACAAATGTAGTGCTTAATATATTCAATCAACACTTGATTTGCTTAGAAATCTTTAGCAAGCTATTATTCTAGACTTCTAGACACACCTACATTTAAACAATAAATCTCATTTTAATTATTACGTACTAATGAAGACAGTACACACAGTACAATAGTACTATTGTACTGTGTGTACAATAGTACCTACAAATAGTTCCAAAAACTAAATAGTTTGGTTCATACTGAATTCAAAACTCAAAAATATCGATAAGGGCGTGGGAAAAAGGCCTTCTGTTCCAAACTCTTTTTTTCAAATCCTCATTGTGGTACACCTGCTAGCCGTTCGCAGCTTTCGACAAAAAAATCAGTGCGTTCTTTTTTCGAACGGACCTATCGTTCGGCCGATATTCTCATGAGTAGGGCTGATTGGTACGATGATGGGTTGGAAACATTGGTTTCATGCATAAAAATGTTACAGCCATTGTAAATCATGCATCAGTTTTCGTGGCACTCGTTTGAATTGGCATTTATTGCAAAACGGGGATAATAAAACCATTATTTTGAAGGCATAAAAAACAGCATTATCAGACTATAATATTCTCACTGCTGGGATACAGCTCTCTTTGTGAGAGGGCTGCAATCCATTATGAATTACAGCCCTCTCACAAATCAAGGCATGTTTTAAGTTAAAATAAACGAAAATCGAAGACATTTGATCAGAGCGGATTGGTAAATGTCAAATGTCTACATTTTCGTATTTAAAAAAAAAGAATAATACTTATTTGTCTAGTTACAGAAATTAAAAACTTCTCTAATTTAGCTAACTCTAAAACCTGCAATGATTCGTCGGACCCATCGCAACTTAATAATGTTAACATTTAATGATGCTTCGTAACTGGTTATTTCACCCCATATTTTTTTTATTTTTAAAGTAGTCGTGAGATACTGTGTATACTACGATTATTAAGTGGTAGAATCACGACGCAGTAATTTGTTTTTTTTCTCACTCCGTTGCATCACGATCGATGAAGGGTTATTGATCATTATAGACATCATAACGCGATGCCCCATTTTTTTCTCAACAAAGAATCTTATTACGTTTATTTCTCGAATTAAATCCGACGTGTAATTTCGATCGTAGCCTAGAGACTTATTTAAATATAAAAACAACCTACCGCGTGCATAAAATCGTATAATGTCTACAAAAAGTTAAGAAAAAAGATGAAAAAATCACACTACGTAATTTAGTCAAATTAAGCATAACGCTGTCACGTACTGTGCGATGCGATTGAGTTCAATGAAAAAAAACAGTTCACAGACCTGTTATTTTGAATATCCCGTCGTTCGTAGGCATCATAGTTGATTTTGTCGCTTTTCGATTTAGTCGAGTAATGGCCGACCACCGATGAATCTGTTCTACGTGTAACTTGATTTAAGAAAAAAAAAAAAACAATCACCTGTCACTTCCGTTCGTTCGTTTTTCAAATTGTCGATGACAGCAATTTAAATATTTAATTTTGGAACGATATTTATAAAGTTAGGATGTCACGAGCGTGTTTTGTCGAAAATAGTTATAATACTGCTATTGTTTTGCTTGTTTTTTTACTTCTGTGATGTTGCCGAAATCTATGGTGAATAAACATAAATGATGTCGGTTTTATTGGAAACCACACATGACGGATATTCCCACATATTTAGATGCCGTAAAGTTTGATTCTCGGATTCTGAATTCAAAATTCTAAGTAGAAGTACGACTAAATAATATGTAAAACCGTATTTGATGGTCGGAAATGATTGAAATGTTCTTTCATGGAGGCTACACTACAAGTTCTAGAGTAAAAACATTTAGGTACTTTTTTTAAAATTTATTCTACCCTGTTCCATGAAAACATTACAGAGCCTCCTACATTATTATTAGTGCAAATTAAATACCGTCAATTAAGTAGTACCACAAAGTAGTACATTTACGCACATCCTCAATTTTCGAGCAAATTTCAGCTTGTAGCTAACAAGCAGCTGAAAATTCAATTTTTAACAGCATGCAAATTATAATTAAAAAGCAATCTTATTAAAATGTTATCAATACGATTGGGATCGCGACACTGTTGCTTAATATTCGGTAAAGCGATAAAAAAGAGGTGTCGATCATTTACGAAGGCTCGTTCGGCCACCTTCGTTCACCTTCGGCTACTTTCAGCCATATATGGTAGTGGCGCGTGCGCACCGGCCATCATTACCGCAAGACGATCACATTCCATTTTTAAGAGGTCCGTCGGTGTATAGAAAAACCATGAACTTTTAGTTATGGCTTGCTGTCAATCATGCATGCTATCAGAATGGAGCAAGGTCATGCACCTACTTGAGATATTATGTAGTCTATGTACCTAACAGTAGAGAAAGAGCTATTGCAACACTGAATTTATAGTTTATTTTACTGGTCACTGGTACTGTTTATTGTCTGTATCATCAACCTGCTGGGAAAAATACTCCCTGAGGACTACAGCTGTTTCTGTCAAGGGTTAGGTCGGGTTATATCAATTTACAGGCACACTTATTTCGAAATGACTATTTGACGGCACGGTTGGCGTAGTGGTTGAGCGTTCGGCTGCTGCGGTGCGTGTCGCGGGTTCGATCCCCGCACGGAACAAATATTTGTATGGCCTACAGATAGTTGTTCCGGGTCTGGGTGTCTTGTGTATGTGAGTTTGTTTGTAACTGCACCCACAATACAGGAGTAATTCCTAGTGTGGGGCAACGTTTAAAAAAAAAAAAAAAAAAAAAAAAAAAAAAAAAAAAAAAAAAAAAAAAAAAAATTCGCATATTCTATCAATGGTGCGGCCAATCTTACTTTGTAGGTATCGTCATTTTACCGTCTCATAATATTATTTTGCAGCCAAAAAGGAAACCATACTTCACAGTTTTAGATCTGGATCAAGGTTTTTACTGATAATTTTAAAAATTGAGAGTGTTACAAGTTATCTTTGCTCTACCTATATCAAACAAGTCTTTTTTTGTTTTTTTTTTTTGGGGTGGGAAATCATCCTAGTATGACTTCTTCCGCTCTGGTTGAAGCGGGAGGGTGTGTCAGACTTTTACTGACTAAAACCCATCCCTGTTCCTTCCTTGCATGAGTGCCCAGGGGCGCGGTAACTCTGTTACGAATTTATCCGCGACCCCTTGGCATGCATGCATCGACCATGATGGGCCCCGTCAGTGCTGAGTGACATCTCTTTGAGGCGCGCGTGGAACACTACGCGCCGTCTCCTCACGGCCCTGGTGCTGATCGGATGGCCAGCTACCCATTACTCGCCATCCGCAGGCCCGCGTCTACAGTGGCCAGAGATCGTCTTGCGACCCCGACGCCCAGGGCATCTCCTGCGGCGGCTGCAGCTGGGGGCGTGAGGGAGACTTCGTTGAGTCTCCCTCACCCGTTCCGCCTCCTCCTTCACGAGCATTATTGCTTCGCAGAAGGTGGAGACTGCTTCCCATTCCCTCTCGCTCCGTACCATGGCCAGGACCGGGGCCGGGCACGAGAGGTCACTGCCGGCGATCGCCTCCACAAGGACTCGGCGGTGCTCCGCCCAAGCGGGGCAGTTCTCCACCGTATGCTCCACCGTGTCCTCTGGGCAATCCGCACAATGGTGACACCCGGGTGTTTCCTCCCACCTTATCTGACACAGGAACCTCCCGAAACAGCCGTGTCCGGTAAGTACCTGCATCAGGCGGAAGGTGAGGACGCCGTGTCTCCATCCACTCCTCAAAGAGGGGCACCACCGCCGCAATTGTGGGGTGCCCAGCGCTGGGTTGCGACAGTCGCTCTCTCCATGTCGCCACGAGATCCTGCCGGAGTTCTGTCCGCCGCGGAGTTTCGCCGTCGTTCCGCCACTCCCAGAGGTGCGAAAGGACCTTTGCCTCCAGATCCCACGGCGACAGTCCGGCAAGGAGGCTCACCGCCTCACCGATATGAAACAAGTCCTAGGACTCATACATTTGCACTACCATTAATAAATGAGGTCAACTCTCTTGTTCTTTTTCATCTTCAGAAAGAACAGACAGAACCACTGGCAAATATTCTCATCACGCATTTCGTAGTCATTTATAAAATTGCAACTTAATGTAAACGAGTGTTGTTTTTAGTTGTGGCGACATTGCGGTCCATTTATATCTAGGTAATGTTTTTGACATTTTGTTGCCGTAAGTTGGTAGCACTGTACATTTCCTAGTGATGTGCTCGTCGGGATATTTGTTTATAACTAATCGATATTAAATTAATTGTCGGTTTTATAGGTCTAATTACATGGTAGTGCCGTCAGAAACAAGGTTGATATTTAAAAGAGGCGGCCATTTAATGTAGCATAGGTAGGTCTTGTAAAAGTGTAAGTAAACAAGGATGTTGCATTTTTCGCTGTAAAAAGAATTGTTTGGCTACTTACTTTTGATGTGTAATATCTTTGAGTGTTACACATAAAAAAAAATTGGGAGTGATTTCGTGAAATGGGACGGAAGTGTGTAACAGGAAACCTGGCAAGCGCGCACTATTCGATTTGACCAATGAGCGCGTGCGGTGGTAGAGTTGGCCGTCAGTCAGATGGTAGAGACTCCGCGCGGTCGACATCGGAACTAAATTATTTTATTTTATTTTTCTGGATATAATTTTAATGTTGCTTATAACCAAGGTGATAATTCAAATGTTATACATCTTAAGCGACTACTGTAAGGCTCTCTCGTTTTTTTATCCTTTTACTCAAATTCAGATTATTACTTTTATCTAAAAACGATTAAAACAAAGATACGGAGCAAAACTTTCAAAATATCGTCCGCATACGAAAACACTCTAAAATTATCATTTAAATTAAGTACTAAAAATAATCACAAGTAATTTCACAAAACAAACATGTATGTAGTTACGGTATCACCTGCAATTTCACTGAACGGGTACCTCATACACACAGACCATAAACAAAGAGGAGCGCAGTACAACCTGCGCGGGCGCAGCTAAGTTTTTGCTCCTTCCTGGCGCTCGCAGGCGGTTCCGTATCCTGCGGAAGTGAGCAGATGAGATTCGGTGGGTTTTTGCGCAAGCGCAATGCTTTGTGTGACTTCCTGCTCGTTCAGGTAGTGTGGAAGGTGCATTATGACCTTGGGCTCGTATTTCATAAGGGATGGACTGGTTTCCGCTGTGTAGCCTAAGTGTGGGTACTTCCGGTGTTGTGTTTTAGTTTAGCTGGCTAGTGGGTTGTTTGATGATTTTTGATAACTTGGTTTTCGTGGATGTACAGCTTCATGTTACGATTTAATTTTGCAAACTTGCTATTATAGTCTATTATAGTTAGAAGGCTTTTCACTATTAAGTGCATCTACCTATAGATCATACTTTTTGCGAGAATCAATCGTGTAGTTTATTTTGACGTTTGGAGTTCAGTGTCAATTTTACTTTTAGTTATAATAAAGAATGTGACGATGTATTTTTTACATACAGAATATAAAGAGAAGATCTTCAAAGGGCGCTGTACCTACCGATAGTTAAAACCTATTGTCGTACTTTACAGCACTTATATTATAAAGCTGACATTGAAGGTCACATTGCGCTAAAAAAGCACGTACGAGCCACCTTTTAATTTTTTCAACGAAATCTAGTTCCTTACTTATATTCCTTTACCTGTCTTTAGATCTGTGTCCGATTACTTAATCTACCTTTCCAAAGAATCAATGTTTATCACAGACCTCCACAATAAGGTGCAAGCAGATGGCAAACGATATAACAAAGCACTTGTGCCGAACGATTTATTTTTTCAAACACCATGTGCTCCTTACACGAATTAAATCTCGAGTTTTTTTCCCCAAAAACGTCATATTTGCATCCCAGTATCACGACACATGCCAGTAGGAAAATCACAAAAAAATAAGAAAAAAAGGTTGAAGAAACGACAGATGCAGGGAAAGAAGTATAGACGAGCACGTGCCATCTGCCAAATCTTAGAAACGTTCACACAAAGGGATAGATTCGTGCGCACACACAAAAAAATGGTCTAAGGAGCACGCACACACGTTTAAAAGTGCGCGATCGATCAAAGATCGGCGCACGCGCCGCGCGCGGCAGATGTTCGAACGTGATTGGTCGGTGGTGTTTAAGTTCCCAACTTCCGTACAATAGCGTGATAAGGAATATGACTTATGTCGGACAGTTTGATTTATTTTCTCGAAGTAGCGATTTGCAATTGTCACGTCCAATGTATGACAACAATTGGTCCATTTGAAGCAATTTCTTTTATACTTGACTGATGATCTGACGTAGAAAGTGTCTTCGATTGATCTCCTATGATTTCTAATTTCTCGATATCAATCATTTATTGTAATTATTCCTTTTATGCGCGTGTGTTCCCATGGTCTGATTTACGGACAATAATTGATAACGTTTAAATGTTTAATGATTTTTAATTTGCGCTGACTTGTATCGATTTATTACCGGAGGAAGAATGGTTTGATTCAAACAAAGATTTAGATTAAGAGCAGTGTTTGGCCCAATCATAACGGCTATGACTTACGTGTCGTACTCGTAGGTCGTGGCGTGGGTTCAACTTCAAACCCAAGCTGGTACTTCAATTTGTGTAATTTATTTCATCACTATTGCTCTCAAAACGGATAAGAAAAACATCGCCAGGAAGCCGCTTGCGCTTTGTACATGAACTGTGTAATGACTGTTTGTTTATGTTAAGATATGGTGTACAATAAAGCATTAGAATTAGAATTAGAATCCACCAAACCGCACTGGGCCCGCATGGTGGATTACGGTCCATTCCCTCTCCTAGAGAGAAAGCCTGAGTCCCAGCAGTGGGAACATTACAAAAAGCTGATTATGCTAATGCGCCATTTATTGCTCTACATATGGCAGTTAGTTAACAAGAAGCAAAATATGCATTCAGGTGTAGTTAGGTTCCGGCAGGATCTCATGGCGACATGGAGAGAGCGACTGTCGCAACCCAGCGCTGTGCACTGTGTGGATAACCCAGAGGACACGGTGGAGCATACGGTGGAGATCTGCCCCGCTTGGCGGAGCCCCGCTGTGTCTTCGTGGAGGCGATCGGCAGCAGCGACCTCTCGCGCCCGGCCCTGGTCCAGGCCATGGTACGGAGCGAGAGGGATTGGGAAGTAGTCTCCTCCTTCTGCAAAGCAGTAATGCTGGCGAAGGAGGAGGCGGTACGGGTGAGGGAGGCTCAACAACAGAGTCGCCCTCACGTCCTCAGCAGCAGCCGCCGCAGGAGACGCCCTGGGCAGAGGACGTCTCGAGATGATCTCCGGCCACCGTAGACCCGTGCCTGCGGGCGGCGAGTAGTGGGTAACTCACCGTCCGATCAGCAACAGGCCCGAGAGTCAACGGTAGTATTCCACGCGCGCCTCAAAGAGTTGTCAGCAATAACGACGGGGCCCGTCATGGCCGATGCCTACCTAGGGGTTGTGGATAAATTCGAAAGTGTGTTACCGCACCCCTGGTTACTCAGGCAGGGAAGGAACAGGGGTGGGTTTTAGTCAGTAAGAGTCTGACACGCCCTCGCGCTCCACCCTAGAGCGAGAGAAGTCATTGGATGATTTCCCACCCGACAAAAAAAAAAGGTGTAGGTAGTTACTGTTCAAATATTGTGATAACAATTTCTAAATCATCCATGACGCGTGGTGCGGTTTCATAAACATATTTATTACTGATTTCTTGGATTAAGATTACAGTTGTATGATGTCTGTTGATTCCTTGCAAGCGATATCGTGTTTACCCGAAAAAAAGCAAATATTATTGATTGCAATTCTTGTTATTCCACCTTCAACTTGAACCACGGATATCTATGACTTTATTGATAATCCCACCTTTCTGGAGAAACTTAAGTTTTTGGTCAAACTACTTAATTTATGGAGGTCTTGACATAATGAGATCCCATTGATCTGATAGGGCGTCATCTGGCTCTCTTAATAGAAATCTATTGCTCCCAATTCTAGAAATATTGATGCCCATCTGCCGACAGTACCGGCATTTTGTATCCTTTTACCCTTTCCCAATATTATCATAAGTATTCCGAATTTCATTAATCTAAAAAGCTCCTCAAAAAATAAATAGGCTTAGAATCTTCAAAAAAGAAAGATGGCTACCTGGCACTAGCAGCAGCTGCATCACTTAAATCGATCATAGCTGCATCTCTTTCTAATCTTAAAGAAAATAGTCTCTGTCTCACTCATAGATAAGGTGACAGAAAAAATTGAAGAATCGACTGATTGTTGTGAGGATCTTAGATGGTCTGTTGAAAGAGTCTTTGTGTTTCGTGTTTATTCGGCTCGAGGTAGATTTATGGACGAATAAGTATGCTATTTACGGGTGCAGAATTCGTCTGAGATTGTTTGGCCAGGTTTCATTTCAAGGATTATGGTAGAATGCTTACTACTGCGTAGGCCTGTTTTGCAAGAAGCAAAGATTGGGAGACCCCAACTAGATGGAAAAACAACTCCGGAGGTAGGATGCGACTGAATTGGAAATAGTTCAAAACTAAAAGATAAAAAGATCATCAAAAAGAATGGTTAACTAAGACTAAAAGAAAGATCTTGAAAAATTATTTCGGGCATACGAGAGAGACAAATAACAGAGTTTTCCCAGTCTATATTGTAGGAGTTTTATCATGACATGAGCTAAACTGGTAATCCATTGTTTTCCGATACGATAGAGTGTATCGGAAATGAGTGGTCATATTTTAGGTAGGTACTACGTACTTCTTCCCATGGATATGAACAACTTCCTGCAAGAAGCCATAGAAAATTCCCAAAAAAAAATGGCCTCTTCTTACAAAGTCATCATCAGCCGATCAGAATTAAAAACTAGCAGCACAGCTTATCATCCTTAGAACCATTCGCCGACTGAAGATGCTGCGTGATATCTTCGACGAAAGTAGTTTATGGATACTTAAGAAAGGGCAGGCTCCGCAGGGAGCAGCACCCTACAAACCCTTCTGACTAGATCTCATCTGTTTATAGTCCTCATGATTCAGAAAGGAGAAAAAAAGAGAGCTGATCAAAATTAGTATGGGAGCTCCAAATTTTCTGAATTGCCTAGGATTTCCTTGAAGAGAGTTATTAATTTCAATGGCCAGATTTGTAGCAGTATCTAAAATGAGGCCATGCTTTTTCATTGCACCCTGTAATTTAAAAATTGCAAGACTACGATTCGTTTTCTTATAGCATGCCTCCATTGAGACCCGTCCATTTGCCTCTGTCAAAGATAACTTAGACTAGAGCCTGCCTGGGGTTGTGGATAAATTCGAAACAGAGTTACCGCGCCCGTGGCACGCAGTGCAGGGAAGGAACAGGGGTGGGTTTTAGTCAATAAGAGTCTCTAGGAGGGCTAGCTCCACCCAGAGCGGGAGATGTCATTGGATAATTTCATAACCCCCAAAAAAAAAAAAGTCTAGAGCCTGAACCAACTGTGGAAGAATAACTTGCAACTTGGACTTCATTAGGAAGCACTAAGTTTTCAGCTAATTCCCTTAACGAGCTCCGAAGTCACAATTTAATGTCACAGTCAGGTAAAGTTCTTAACTTCTTAACGAGTAAGTTTGAACTAACTGCAGTAACTGCTAACGAACGTTAACTATCAAGTTTACTTCAGCTGCTTTGGGACTTAGCAGTTTAGTTATAAGTTCCATACTTTAGGAAGTCGAGTTACTGAAGTAAGGGTAAGTTTGTACGTATGGGGGTGATATTTCATGGGAATTAAGCTCTGTTTGGTTTTAAGGAGGTCTGAATATAAGGAATTGAAACTGCAAATTCATATTTGTTATCATTTACCTTGTATTTTAGATTTCTACTTGTGTTTGAAGTTAATCATTTTTAGGGTTTAGAATGAATGCTTGCACTAACTGGACAAGTCTATTCAAATAATTATGTGTGGTCCTTTCTTCAAAAGATCATTACAGGCACTAATCTGCATGGTCCTCATATTATAGCATTTTGTAATTGTGAGAACTATGTGGGTCGTTATATTCACGTAGAATTAATGTCTGGCAGTTTGAGTACTTGTGCGGCCTACCCAAATGTCCTTTACTTTACAATACTTTGGTATTGTTCGGCGGGTCGTTGAGCTCTTTAAATTTCTGAGTTGAGCTACACGATAGCTGATAAAATGCTTGCACTGTCTGGACAGGTCCACTCAAATCTGCGTGGTGCTTTCCTCAATTCTTTTTTGTCTGGGTAGTCAGCTAGGAAACACCGACCTGATCTAGCTTAATGTTGACGTATAAAAGTGATTTTAAAACCTATTTGCAAAATAAATATCATTTATCATTAATAGCTTCTAGATATAGAACGTAGTTTGGTTATAGTTGTTATCTATATAAACAGGAAAAAAATAGGTATAAATGAAGTCGGGTTAGATAGAACATTTAACTCAAGAATAATTGTTCCATACAACATGTATGAGAATATGATGCAAATTCATATTCTCATACATGTTGTATGGAACAGCTTTATTGATGACATATCGAGAACGGACTGAGAATTTATTGATTCTGAGGCGGTAGGAAGTTCGCTGAGTCAGCTATTTTGTAATAAAGACAATGGTATTTTTACCTATATTCAGATTTTACGAGCTAGTCTAACTTTTAAAACACGAGCGAAAACATCAATTGGATACAACGCATTATGTTATCGATCAATCGAAAAGCGATTAAAACAACGATCATTTGCAAATCGATAACAATATTAGTTTTTAACCGACTTCGAAAAAGGAGGAGGTTCTACGAGTATGTTCGACTGTATGTAGGATTTTTTTTTTATATATGTCCACCGATTTCTCCGTCAGTTCAGGACCAATTTTCAAAATTCTTTTTTTATCCGAAAGAATATATACTTCCGAGGTGTTCCCATATAATTTTATCGAAATTGCTTTAGCGCTTTTTGAAAAACTGAACAAAAACGAAAAATACGTATATATATAGATGACGTTTTGGTTTACTGCAATAACGAGTATGTTTCAATTCCACGTTCCATGTTATTGGGGTTTTTAGTTCTTGGGTATATCAACTAAAAAGTGAAAATAAAAAAAACTTTTTTACAAAAAAAAAAAAACAACCGGCTTCCAAAAAAGAAAATACACTAAAAATTAAAAAATAACTTTAATTTCGGAAGTCGGTGTCAAATAACGAAGAAATAAAATACAAACACTGACTTCCAAAATTAAAGTTATTTTTTTAACTTTTAGTGTAGGTATTTTCTTTTTTGGAAGTCGTTTGTTTTTTTTTTAAGTTTTTTATTAATTTTGCCAATCGAATTAAATTACTGGTATTTCTTCATTTAGTCTGCAAACTTCAAAGAGAGTTAAACATAGTCATTGGCAAGCATGACCCATAATTGACCAGACAGTTACATCTGGATAATATTTTTGGGTTCCCTAACTATGGTATCTAGAACTGGGGTAACGCTGGATCGAGACACACAGCATAGGTCGATGTGGCGACACTTCGGGGAGGCCTATGTCCAGCAGTGGACGTCTTACGGCTGAAATGATGATCGAGGACTCGTCTGCTCCATGCTGTATCTTTGGGATACAGGACAGCCCTCCTATTATTTTATCTGCCTGCCTTGCCAATATGGCATATTCATCTGCTATTATTTGCAAATCCATGTAAATACTCAGCTGATCTCTGTCATTCTTGTCCCCTCAGCAGAGATTGATAAAATTAGTTTTTTTGCATGCGCAAAATCAGCTGTGCTTATGTTCCCATATCGTAATAATGTGTTTGCACGTGCATTTTACTTGCATAGGACTTAAATCGAAACTTGAAGAAATATTTTTACTTGGCATTAGGTATAACTATCTAACAAATCAACTTCATTTAAATATCAACCATGTTTCTTAGCTTCTACAGATGATTTTTGTCTAAACCCCCAAACGGATCAAATCAGCTGATTCCCAAGGCTTCGCACACGTGAAAAGGTTGTATTTGCGATTTTTTCTTAAGGATTATCTAAAAAAAAATCTTTTCTGCGCTTGCGCAAGGAGCGTGGGAGCGAAATCTTCGTAACACGTGCTGACAGTTACCTGGGTTACGCAAAAAAACTTTCGAAAAGCATTTCGAAGGTTTAGAGAATAGGTACTAGATTGTATGAAGAAATTTGTCGTGACAAAGAGCATTTTTGACAGTTTCTTACAATTTTGATTGGCGTCCAACAGCGACAAAGATTTTGATATCAAATATTTGGAACAATAATGAATAGACCCATACAATTACTTGAACTAGAGCATTTCAATGAATGGTCTAAGTATCAAAAAGATTGCAAACACGTGCAAGAATATTTAAAAGAGCTTGGCAAGTCTTTGTTGTTGGAAACAAGAATGCTTTTTGCAACTAACTCGGTTTATCTTCAAATTGTTCTACGTCGAAAATTTTTTAATTAGGATTTCTTTTCATAATAATTGAACAGTTAAGTTGTTCGTACAAATCAATTTCTTCACCATCATCCAGTCTCCATTGCGTTGAAAGGCCTACCAAAAGGTGGACGGATGAACTGGTGACCGCTTCGGAAGTTCGCTAGTTGTGATGCTCACAGGACCAGTCTATGTAGCGACACTTGGGGGAGGCCTATAGAACACAATAGAATATAATAGAGTAATACTTTATTGTACAGCAAAACAGTTACAAAGAGCAGTGGTGTAACGACTTGTAAGTTGTAGGTCGTGAGTTCAAACCCAGGCAGGCGCTTTACTTTGTGTAAATTATTTCATCACCACTGCACTCAAAACGGTGAAGGAAAACATTGTGAGGAAACCGGCATGTTATAGAACCAAAAATTCGAAGACGTGTGACATCCACCAATCCGCATTGGGCCCGCGTGGTGGATTACGGCCCACACCGTCTTACAGAGAGGAGGCCTGTGCCCCAGCAGTGGGGACATGGCTGATAATGATGATTTTACACGAACTTAAATCAATGGGTCTAAAGTCGATCTTATCGGTGACAGCGATATATACCAGACCTTTGGATGAACTGAAAGATTTTAAAATAAATGCCTATGTCCGGCAGTGGAAATGATTATGATGATGATGATGGTTTCTAGCTTTCATGGGATGCAAAGAATAGCTTTTAGGACTGGTAAAGTTAGTGCTGATCCGAGAGAGGACTGCCTGTGATGTTACCTCTTTTACAATTGAAATTATATGCCATCTGGGTCCGTTTCTTTGTCATTTTTAACCGACTTCAAAAAAGGAGGTTCTGTATTCGACCCGTATTGTTGTTTATCCGCAATTTTCTCGAAAACTATTGATTAGATTTGGGTGAGGTTTTTGTTATTCAAATGCATATTTTTCAAGGAAGGTCTTGTATACCTAATACATTAGGATCTGATGAAGATCTTCGGAGTTAGACTAAAAACTGAAAAATAAAAAACTTTTTACAAAAAATAGAAATTACTTCCAAAAAAAATACAAAAAAAGTGCAAAATAACTTAAATGTCGGAAGTCGGTGCCAAAAATCGAAGAAACAGAACCAGAACACCGACTTCCGAAATTAAAGTTATTTTGCACTGTTTTTGTTTTCTTTTTGGAAGCCTGTTCTATTTTTTGTAAAAAGTTTTCTTTGGTGCTGTATCATTCAGGTTCGATAATTTCATGATTAGCCAAGAATGCCATGTATAAGTATTTCTTAACACCATAACTTTATGACACAACCTGAACCCATAACATATTGTATAATGTGATATATGGAATTTATCGATTTATTACACCTCGGTCTATTGGAGCAGTAAATAATAAAAATACTCGAGTATTTAGAAATAACGTTACTTATTATGACCGTTAAAAAAATGATAATAAAAACTGTAACAATTCGTGTGACGAATCTGTACCATAGCTGCGTCAAGAGAAAAACGTCGAGCTGAATGTTTGGTTCCGTAGGCTGTAATTTTGGCCCATCGGCAAAAGAAGAAGAAGTTTGTTTGGAAGTACGGAGGACTAAATTTTTTTAAAGTTCTTCTTCATAATGTGTTTCAGGAATTCTTGAGCCATGCTTCTAGAGTCGGTGGGTAAGGCTGGCGTTGTAATAAATGAATCTAAGATTTTTATTAAGTAGAAGATTTGAGACTCTTGTCGGTGCGACATGAGAGTAGCTTATTTTTAACCGACTTCGAAAAGGAGTAGGTCCTCAATTCGTCTGTAAGTTTGTTACGCGATTTCTCCGCCACTTGTGAATAGATTTTGTTGATTAATTTTTTTTTGTTTGGTAGGTCATACTTCTTAGATGGTCCCATATAAATTTTAAGCACTTTTTGAAAAAATCAACATAAACACAAAATATGTATACATAGATGACATTTTGTTTGTCACCAATAATGTTCAAATTCTATGTTATTGGGGTTATCCATTCGGGCATAACTTTATTATTTAGTTTTAGTTTTGGGCTCCAACAACTAAAAGAGAAAAATAAAAAAACTTTTTTCCAAAAAATACAATTTTTGTAAAAAAGTTTTTTTTGATAGAAATACCAACAAACTTTTTGTATAGAGACATTTATTTAAAAATATATATTCGTTGTGTTCTATGGTTGTCAAGTGTGAGACGATAAAATTCCACTTCTTCAAATAAACTAATTTGGCGACATCTCTTTCCTACTGTCTTTTTCTTCAATCGTAACAATATTGTTGTTTAAGTTAAGCCAGAAATTAAAGTAACAGCGTAATTACTACGGGAGCCCCGAATTGCCATAAAAAACATTGATGAAATATGGACTCTGCTGCTATATGTAAATGGATTTTCTGGGCTTCAAAAGAAGGCAATAATGACGCAGTTGGTCTTAATCTATTTGTGGCGGTTTGGTGAGTGCATACGTGTTCAACGATAACAGACTGTGAATTATTCCAAAAGGATGATATGAGCTAATTTATCCGGTTCGCACAGCTCCATCAGATCAATCCCGAAGATTAGATATTATTTGAAACCTGCTTAAATATTCTCATCATTACTTATGAAGTTCCATTTCAAAATATACAAAAGATATCCCAAACATTATAGCACAAGGATTTTTAAATCTTCGGTACATTAACTCTGATAAAGAAGCCAAAATAAAGTGTCATTGTGTATCTCGTTTATTCAAATATCTGTTTTAATTATGTAAGCGGAGATTAGGCAATATCCTGCTGGCTTAAATCCTTCCAAATTGTGGGAAAAAAAGATCTTTTGCAATACAAAGAGTTGGGACGTGATTGTGCAGGTCTTTAAAATAACACTTTCGGAAATGTAAGCTGTCTTCATTAAATTCAACGGTTTATTTTGTGCATTTTTACTGTAATTGGATTATGGTGTTGCAAGTTTTTGGTGTTCTTTACACAAGTTTTTCTGGGAATTTCTTATTAGACAGTGGTGCGGATTCTGTTATGCACAAACTTAACTTAATTTAGGCTATTCCTATCTTTTTCGCTCTAATTAAACAAGAATGAGACGAACGTAA
This sequence comes from Polia nebulosa, assembly GCA_951329385.1. Taxonomy (NCBI): domain Eukaryota; kingdom Metazoa; phylum Arthropoda; class Insecta; order Lepidoptera; family Noctuidae; genus Polia; species Polia nebulosa. The sequence goes on from OX589609.1 coordinate 8,284,332, forward strand.
ATTAGAGCTGTCTTTAGTATTTTTTTTTTTTTTTTTTTAATCTTTATTTATTTAAGGGATTTTCGTACACTTCGTGACGATGCCAATCCCATCGTACAGTTACGAATACAAAACCACCAGAAAACTTAATATAATTTCTTAACAATTAATTTAACAAATGAAATTCTAATTTCTTATTTTAAATGAATACAACACCTTTGCTGGCTCACAGTTCTGTGCTCAGTGCTGTATCTTTAGTTGAACTAATATTTCCATAAAAATTAGGGGTGCACGTAAAAACGTGTCGATTAAAAACATCTCTAACTTAGTGCATAGCTATAGCCGTCCTTTACTCGCACTGCCCCCTTAAGTAAAAGATAGCGATTCTCTAATTTTAGTTTAGTTATTGAACAAGAGAATCGGCACCTCTATTTTGCTTTTGTTTTTTCTTCACTATCACTAGATATTATAAAACAGTCTACCGCCGCGTCCGTCTGTCTGTTCGCGATAAACTCAATAACTACTGAACAGATTTTCATGCGGTTTTCACCAATAGACAGCGTGATTCATGAGGAAGGCACGAACATTTGTACACGTGCAATGTTGTTGCGGGCTGTTAGTATTCTTATGTAATGTGTCGAGATTTTTAATTAAACTTACGGTGATATATGTCAGAATTAACCCAATTCTAATCTTGGTATACGATTAGATGAGACACTTCTAATAGTATTTTTTTTAACTGTGTGATAGGAGTTGAGTCTAGACAAATAGGGCACTATCATCATTATCTGGACACTGGACTTAGACTTCTCTGATCATCAGTAAAAGAACAGGTCCTTCCCACTTACTGATATCTCCTGCGAACTTCACCAGGTCATCGGCCCACTAAAACCTATCAACATTTTAATAATAATAAAATTTCATAAAAAAGGAGATTGTAGTACATAAGGCATACACAAAGTTAAACATGTATGTTTTGTACCATGTCAATCACAGTCTGGTTGGTGAAGTTCTGCTTCAAAGCTAGGTTATGGAATAACCTATATTAAGTAATAACAGTCCCTGTCCCTTACATAAAGTTACGTTAAACTAGTACAATTTTTATTACCTATATGTTTGTTTGTAGCGACATCTATGACGCCGCACGCGGACTAAAATAATAAAATCCTACATCGCGCAAGCAGAGTTCTCCGCGCGATTTGAACATACAACAGTCCAAAATCAACCATTGGGCAGTTGCCCGGACCAGACACAACACCCGTCTGGTCGGAGGATTCTCCCTTTTCAATGGAGGTTTACGGGACTTTACACCCTGTTCCGCATACCTCCAAATGTTAATGGTATTTTGGTTTAATAAGCTTAAATGTAATGAAAACACATACGGACTTAAATGTACCTCACCTTGATGTATGGCGATGCGCTACCGGTATATGGTTGACGCCACCAGTACGCACAAAACGTTTTAGTAACACATTCATTGTGCGTACAGCTAAGGAGTGAAATTACCTGCCGCAGTTTGTAAAAACCTGGGGCCTTTAAGGGGCAGTCATACGACTTTTAATGGTTTTTAATTGAACATCACGTCTAAACGACTTGTTTTATTTCTTTGAAAAAAATATATGTCACTTTAGACTATTTCCGTCGTAATTTGATCTCAGAATATTTCAAATTATATTTTTAAAACATTGTGTAATTAATTTGTAAAGTTATGTCTAACGCGGATAAAAAATTGAGAATCACGCAAAAACTATTAAGTTTTATGAAATCTTCACCATTTTAAAGAACATTTAATTATTTATAATTTAGTCTCAGCGTTTTAGTTTAATACTTGTTGTTTTATGTGTAATAAATTAATAATGCGTCTAATTTCGGACAACGCTCCTTGATGGGCGAGTCCTATTACTGGGTGGACATACGACGCGTTACGTGAGCTCAGCGCAGAACACGCAAGCTAACCACTCAAGGTCGTTGGCGGCTAATAGCGCCTTAAGACAAGAGTGAATAGGTTACTTCTAGGCAAGCGTGCTCCATCGTCGACCACATCATCGCTTACCATAGTTACCATGAAGTGCGAGCTTATCAACGATAAAAAAAAAACATCTTCATTCATTCTTTGGGTTATTGAATATGTAAACAAGGCTGGATGTAATTTTTCACTCAGTCTGTAATAACAAATGGCTTCGCAATTCGCCCTAAGGATCTCTAAACCATACACGAGCACTCAGTCGCGTGCCATATTAATGAATGACATGGTCTTGTGTGTAACATCGTTAAATAGCGTTTAGCGTTAGCTTGTAACGCTAAATCGCTGAAGAAATGGTCACAGTCACGATATGTTCCGGGTCTGATTGGTAAGCGATTGTCACCTTTATGTCTGTGTTGGTAATGGTGAGATTTCGAGGGTTAAATTGATAGAATGTGCAGGATTTGCGATCTTTGTTGGGGCGTTGCAAGCAAGGAGAGGCAGTTGGAAAAATATACTTACTGGCAACAAAGATTTTAGCTTAAACGGAATGATTATACTGACTGACACTGCGTGACCAGAGGGCTGGCTCGGTCTTCGTCCAAAGAATTAGCATTGCCATTCAACATGGCAATGCTACCAGTCTTCTGGGCACGTTTCCTGCTAGCCCAGATGACAGCAATATCTCTAGCTCTTTTCAACCGACTTGCAAAAGGAGGAGGTTCTCAATTCATCAGTATGTTTTTTTTTGGGTGTATGTTACGCGATTTCTTTGCCACTTGTGAATGATTTTAATGATTCTTTTGTGTTTGGTAGGCCATACGTCAGAGGTCTGATATAAATTTTATTTAAATTGATTCAGCACTTTTTGGAAAAATCAACATAAATAAAAATGTGTATACATAGATGACGTTTTGGTTGTCTCCAATTGTGCTCAAATTCCATTGGGTTATCCATTTCGGTATAACTTTATTATTTAGTTTTTGTTCTAGGGTACAACAACTAAAACGTGGAAAATAAAAAAAAACTTTTTAGAAAAATACAACCGACTTCTAAAAATTGCGAAATAACTTTAATTTCGGAAGTCGGTGTCAAATAACGAAGAAACAAAAATATATTTACGGTCGAATTGAGAACCTCCTCCTTTTTTTTTCGTCGGTTAAAAATACAAACACGGACTTCCGAAATTAAAGTCATTTTGCAATTTTTAGAAGTCGGTTGTAATTTTTTGTAAAAAGTTTTTTATTATAATAGGTACTACGATTATGTACTCTACGTAGTAAGGTTATAAATAGTTAGTTATTATTTAAGTCTAGTATCAGTAAGTACTTATTTTTTAATTCCCGAATAAATAATAGCAAGACCTTTTATATTTCTAAAAATAATATAGGACTAGGTAGACACTTTGTAATAATTTTAACATAAGGTCGAAAATCAACACCCGCTTGTCAAAAAAATAATGTCATCCTCGCTAGTTTCGTGGTCTCACAACAGAATTCCGTAAAAAGTAATAAATATACAGTAAATTACTTATTGATTGACATAACGAAAAGTTCATAAAATTACCTAAATTGCTTCATTCTTCAAACCCTATTAAATGAATAACGAACATACATAATTTAATATTGAACAGATACCAATTACCTTTCATTTAGTTTTAATAGCTTGTCTTCGAAATATGCAAATGTCACTTTTGTACTATGGATAAAACTGTCAACTGTCTCATATATTTTATCGTAATTGAATGTGGAAAAGTGTTAATTTCTTATTGGGACCATGACATGAATACCAGGCTTTTTTTCGAGTTAAAGTTTTGATAAGCAAATTAGAGCGGTTGCGCACTACGTCCGATACTTATCCGTCAAAATACAGATCTATAGAAAACTCGGACCGAACTCGGATCGGTAGTGCGTACCTACCACACAAATTATTCTACGACCACGCCGGACCGTATTTTCACGGATAAATATCGGATAAGTATATAATATCGGACGTAGTGCGCAACCGCTCTTATTGTAATTTTTTGACATGAGAAATTATTGCAATAATTGACACTTCCACTTCCGATCGTAGTTTTTGGAGAATAAAGTTAGTTTTTCGAGGTATTTAGTATTTCAAAAACAAAAAATGTTAATGTATTAATATTTTTTTTTTGTTTTTAAAACATTGAAAACAAAAAATGTTAATGTATTAATATTTTTTTTTGTTTTTAAAATACTGAATACAGAGTTGTTTATGTCTGTACGAGACACAATGAGCCTTAAAATGTAAACTAGTATGGGAATTATAGAAGGTTTCATTATGCAAATGTTGAACATGCATCTTGAGTCAAATGAACTCAAATAAAAAATCACTCATTAATGTCTTAGGATCCAGTGCCAGCCATTTAATATAGGTAGTCAGTTAGTACCCATCCTTAAAAAATCTCTGAAGCCCGTTAAACGTTAATTTATGTACTAAAGCACGCAAACTACACTATACGCCGACATAATAGGACCAGCTGGCAAGCAATATATCAAAAACTTCAAGGGAATCCTGAGCAAATCTTTGAGAAGTAGAATAATGCAATCTTTTGTGTTGCTATCATTTCAGACAATGGGACAACGCAAGGACGACTTTACTTCACTCTATTAAAATGCTATTACATATAAAAACCACGATATAGTCACTGCCTTACACTAAAAGTTAAGACTTCTATGTTCTACTGCATAAGGTTGAAAGTTTGACAGATGTCAACTTTGACAGCTGTCAAACGTAAATTTGGGCGCACACTTAAAGTATTGTGCTCATACTCAATAGCCCCAGTTTGTGGTATTAAACCTTATTTCATGTAACGGAATTATTTTATCGTCTTTTGTATGACAATGTTAAACAATGCTGTAAGGATGGGTTTCGTATTGTTTGTTTTCTTTGTATAATTTATTCATATGGATCAAATATTTTAACGGGATGTTTGTATAAGGGGAGTTAGTGAATCGTCTACTTGAATTTTGATCTATTAAAGAATATGAGATTACAAAGTGTTTTATAATCCATAAAAAAAGTTTTTCTTGTCATTGAGAAATATCTACAGAAGATGTCCAGATATTTGTTAAAGATGCGATTGACGGTGTTCTTGAAGATATGCAGGTTAACGAAAGAAGAAAAAATTAAGAATCTATGAAAGAACCATCTAATCAAAGAGGCTCTACAATCTGAGTATTCCAGCGATAAAGATTCTAGATTATCGCAAAGTCAAAAGTGAATAGGTTACTTCTAGGCAAGCGTGCTCCATCTTCAATCCTCCTATCAATCCTATCAATGATAAAAAGTCGAAACGATGCCATTTCGATATTGGTTTCTGCCAGCGGCTTCTCCCGCGTTTAATTTGTACCTCCCCCATTATACATAAATTTGATCCTGATCTATTCAGCTGTTCAGGTCTGATTGAGTAACAAACATCCATCCGTCCAAACTTTCGCATTAATAATGTTGGTCCTTAGGATTTTTTTTTTTTTGATGCTTGGTAAATCATCCAATGACATCTCTCGCTCTGGGTGGAGCGGGAGGGTGTGTCAGACTCTTACTAACTAAAACCCACGTTCCTTCCCTGTTCCTTCCCTGCCTGAGTGCCCAGGGGAGCGGTAACTCTGTTAAGAATTTATCTGCTACCCCTAGGCATGCAGGCACCGGCCACGATGGGCCCCGTCGACCCACGGGCCTGGTACTGATCGGACGGCGAACTAGATGTTGGTAGGATTAAGTGATACTTTGTCCAAAGCCCTAAGTCTTCCTTTTCACGGACATACTTTGTAGTTCCGAAAAGCATTCAAGACTTGACTTGAATTAGACTTTATGAGAAAAGGTACAATAACCATAAAACACTACAGGTTTGATCGTAATATTAAGATCGTCTACAAGACAGATATTAAAATCAAAAGGGACAAACATTTCGCACATAAAAACTTATCGTCCAAGACTAGTATGTACTACTTACTAAGAATAACTTTACATAGTTATTCACCATCTACTTACTGGTAGTGTTAATTCCTAAAACACTTTCCCATAGTCAGTAAATGGTCTTTATACAGTTTCAATAGCCTTGTCAAGGATCGTGGAATCAACGGCGATGCAATATTGTTGCTAAGTTATTAGAACTAGTGGTCACCCAATGATCGAAAAGTAACCATAATTCATAAATTTTAAGTTTGAACATTAGGTTCTATTGTCAAAAATTATACTCAGAAGCATGACATGACATGATTGTGAACCATAAATAAAAGAGTATTCCATATACGTGTCAAACGCATGGTACTGTAGCACCCCAGGGCTCCAGTAAGACCTGCAGGGCTCCAGAGGTGCTCTATATCTTGGGGAATTGTCTCACTCGCTGGCTACGCGAGAGTGATGTATGAGAATGACTGGCTAACATGAGGAGTGTGATGAAAGAAAGAGGGATAGACTGAGAATTATTATATTAATTGGAAAATAGATACATGTGCCCACTTCAAACGGGCGAACTCTCGTCTGACATAAAACAAATGTGTCGCCTATTCTTTTATATTCCATCGACTCTCCAATATTCTCAACTGCCAGCTAAAAGCCGGTGCAGACCCGCTGAGTTAGGCTTGTGTCTACAATCGCCACAGTACTGTGAGTAATGTGATTTTTTATTAATATAATTTATTTCCAATGCATAATAAATAAAAATATTATAGCTTTCCGCACTCTTCCATATAAATTGTGCCAAATTTCATATTTCCGTAAAAAGGGCTACCAAGGTTTTGCGCCACGTATTAATAAAGATTATAATAGATTCTTATGTCCACATATTTGAAACCTATCATCTTCTCTCTACCTTTGTTGTGGCCAACATGGTAAAACTTAACACCTACGTCTACATTGTTGCATTCACAATTAATATAACTTGTATTTTGAAGGCTACCTTTTCTTCCATGGCCTTTACTACAGGAACTGTGCATATTTCAGAGACGAAAATGGAATTTCGGTATAGAAGGTATACCTGTTTAGGTATACCTTTTTACATTAAATCATTCTTGACAATATCTTTGAGCTTTGAGTTCCAGCATACCAACTTCATTTTTGCGATAACTACAGTATCTAAAGCATTTTGATCTTCTTCATCATCGGCATATATTCTGAGTTATTATCATAGTTCTGTTCGGTATGTGTTTTCTTTTCCCATGAGCTCCTTAAAGTTCTGAGCTACACGATATCTGACAAATGCTTGCACTGTCTGGTCAGGTCCACCCTCAAAAGCTCATCTCAGATATTAACGTACATGATTCTCAAATGATTTAAAATAGACTTCAACCTCTGAGTTTTTTTCGGTATTTCTTCTCAGGGTAGTCAGCAAGGAAACACCGGCCTCATCTAGCTTAAACTGACAAAAAACATTGAGGTGTAAAAGTGTTCCTTGTAACCTATCTACTGAATAAACATCATTTATCAAGTCATCTGTTTTACTCACACACAAAAGGTCAAAATACGTAAGTATGCATGATTTAACTTCTGTTCTGTTTGCTGAGACTTATAAAACGGCTCTTTTTTGCCAGCCCGTTTTTTGAATTCCCAGCTGGAGTCTGTGTTTCCTGATAGCTACAACCTGGGGATCTTTAAGACATGAGTGAATAGGTTACTTCTACGCAAGCGTGCTCGTCGACCACAACTTCGTTTATCATCAGGTGAGACAGCGGTCAACCGACAGCCCATCATCATCATCATCAACCTTTTAATGTCCTCACTACTGGAGCACAGGCCACCTCTCTGTGAGAGGGTCTGGGCCGTAATCCACCACGCGGGCCCAATGCGGGTTGGTGGATGTCACTCTTCAATTTTTTTTTTGTTCTAGTATATGCCGGTTTCCTCACGATGTTTTCCTTCACCGTTTTGAGAGCGGTGGTGATGAAATAATTTACAAAAAGTCGGTTAAAAAGTAAAGCGCCTGCCTGGGTTTGAACTCACGACCTACAACTTGTAAGTCGCGGCCATTACCCATGGCGAGCCCATACCCGGGCCTGCGGACGGCGAGTAGTGGGTAACTCGCCGCCCGATCAGCACCAGGCCCGAGAGTCGACGGCGCGTAGTGTTCCACGCGCGCCTCAAAGAGTTTTGTCAGCAAAGAGAAGGGGCCCGTCATGGCCGATGCCTGCCCGGGGGTTGAAGATAAATTCGAAAGAGTTACCTCGCCCCTGGGCATTCAGGGCAGGGAGGAACAGGGGTGGGTTTTAGTCAGCAAGAGTCTGACACGCCCTTCCGCTCCACCCTAGAGCAGAAGAAGTCATAGGATGATTTCCCACCCCCAAAAAAAAAAAGAAGAATAAACAAAAGACACGTCGATACCACATCAACAAATTTCTACGATCCTAGTCTCCTACCAACAATCCCACCATTATATTCCGAACAAGGTAAAAACTAATCTAATATGGCATTACAATCGCATAAACTCATTGAGCTTGAACTCGATCAATGTCGCTGAATCGATTTATTTTTTTTATTCGATATAACATCGAGTCTATATCTCGATAGGTATCTTCGGTGGGACAATGGCGACCACAACAAGAGTTGGTTAGAAACACAGAGCACGGAACACCGTGTTGGCATCGACCAGATACACTATTAAATCTGCCGAGCCTTTTTACCCGACTGCTCCAGAAGGAGGGTAATTTTTTTCGAGAGTATATAAGTATGTAAGTATGTATGTTTGTAAGTATGTATTGTGTATGCATGTAAGTATACATGCCCCCATGCTTGTTTTGAACTTTTTAGTTCCAAACAAGAATGGGGGCATGAAATCAACGATTGAGCTAAAATAACTGCCACCAACTGCATCAGACTGTTTGAAAAGTGACTTGTTTGAAACTTTTTAGCTGTTTTTTACAGTCGGGTTTTTTGAAAATATTCAATTTTATTTTCCAACTATGTTGGGAACAGGTTTCAAGTCTAACCGCACCGCTGAAAACAAGTATTTTATATTTTATATCTGATTTCCACAACCCAGTAACTGGGTAACACACCTCTTGGCAAGACTTGTGTTAGATTTTATGGCTTCTGACGACACGTAACGACTGTCAAAAGTCTGCTAATAACAGCTGGGAGCATAGGCAGAACGTGCTTTCTGAGGCAGCCATCTACGGACCGACCTCGACCAGCGCTGCTGATTAAGATCGGTTGTGAAGATTGACATGATCAAGACTAGAGACACCATTGTTAGTAAATATTCATGGCCAATACTTGGCAGTTAATACTTCTTGGCTGCCATAACCAATACTTGTTGACTGCCATAAGCAAAGTCAGAATTGTCACGGACCAAGTAAACGGTGACGATCACTTACACGCTTGGTTCGTAATATGAAAACTTTTGACAGTTCTGTCTGTTGCATTGACCGTTCAGATGTCTCCGTGCTCTGTGGTTACGTGGTTAGAGATCATATCGTTTTCACGTGATCTTTATGGACTATTGTGCATCCCAGGATGCGTCTTGAAAAAATTGTATGAATGCGTAACGGTTAAGATATTATTCGGTGTATTGTTATGGCAGTCAGTAGTTTTGTGATGATAATGTGAGGGGGTTTTCTTGAGGGGATGAGTTTGTTTCTCGTCCATACGAAATTTTATTTTCAAGTTACAGTAATTCTACTATAATTATAAATGCGAAAGTTTGGATGGATGTTTGTTACTTAATCATGCCAGAACGGCTGAACGGATCTGGATGAAATTTGTCACAGAGATAGATTATAATCTAGCTCTAGAATAGCGCATATTAGGCTATAATTTATTGGGTTCCTACCTATGAAATTGGCGTTTTTTTCTCACAAATAGAGAACCTTGTCACTTCTATGAATTAAAATATTCATCAATTGCTTGATATTCTATCGAGTAATGACTGTCATAGACAACAGCCAATAGAAAAAAACCTTATTAAATAGAATTTTATATTAAAAAAAATACCTTAAAAATTACTCCTCTTTTTGTGAGCAGAAATGAAACCACTATTTGTTTTAACTTAGCCAAAACTTATTTTTGTTGCTTAATCTAAGTGGCATACGTTATCTTAGTTTTTAAACATTATTGCATAAAAGTTTTGAAACATTAGTGTTCATAGTTGTTAAATAAATTTAAAAAATGTTAGTATTTTAAATGCAACTTCTTTAAAATTTTCTATACAAAACGCTGATTTCATAGGTGGGGACCTAATATAATGTACCTCGCGTGCGAAGCTGCTGGCATAAGCTCATACATCCATTACTATTTATAATATTTAATAGGAAGTCCAAATGGTATATAACTTTGTATGAAGAAGAAACCGAACACCACACTTAAGTGGCATCCAAGTTAAGATTGATGGATTGACGTGAATAACACTCATCTATACAAGATCATTACGATTGTGTTCGTAAAACGGTAAAATTTCTCCACCGTATTAGTTTTGTGATTCGATGGCTGTAATATGGGCATTCTTTCTTGATTCGACGCATAAAAGAAGAATAAATATACGAATTGATGGAATAGGCTTCAATAACCATTGAAGATAAGGACGTAATTAGGTGATTTGATTGACTTTTTGTATTTAGTATGCATGAGCATTTTTATTATCTACCGATTCTTTCGTTTAATTTTGTTTGTTATTAATTTATTATGAAATCGAGGCGCCTCTGTACTTACATATTTCTTTAGTTTTCTATTTTTTTCCATAGATCTGGTTAGTTCTGATCAGCTAATATGATAGTAGTATGTAGTTAGAAGAATACCTGGAAGGATTTTAGGCAGGCCTTTTCCCAGCAGTGGGACACGATAGGCTAACAAAAAAAATTGTTGTTGATCTGTAGCTTTGGGAGCTTTTTTTTTTCATTCCAATATTTTTTACTTAAGTTTAAGTCGATGTAAAATAAAAGGTGTCTTTCCTATTGCATATAATTCACTATTTACTACTGTTAAGGTTTGCATGAGATCAAAAGGTTTTTTAAATTTTATTATATAGGTACTTTTTTTTTTTTTTTTTTTTGGGGGGTGGGAAATCATCCAATGACTTCTTCCGCTCTAGGGTGGAGCGGAAGGGTGTGTCAGACTCTTACTGACTAAAACCCACCCCTGTTCCTCCCTGCCTCGAGTGCCCGGGGGCGAGGTAACTCTTTCGAATTTATCCTCCACCCCCGGGCAGGCACCGGCCGTGGCAGGCCCCTTCCTTTGGCTGACAACTCTTTGAGGCGCGCGTGGAACACTACGCGCCGATTATATAGGTACTTAGTAGAACGATAAAATTCTGTTGATATTTGTAACCATTTCTGGTAAAGCTTCTGAATATTTAATAAGAGTGAGACCTTGATTGACAATTGAACATAAGTTCAGGGAAAGTTTAATGTTCGTGTTGTTATGTCTAGTGTCCGTAACCTTGGTCTTATTGATCTCTTCTTAATTACGATTACCTACTGCCGAAATTGAAAACCATTTTTCAAAGCAGTGAGTTACACAAAAATGTGGGGGCATAGATGAAGATTACCTACTGCTGAAATTGAAAATCATATTTTAAAAGCAGTGAGCTACACAAAAATGTGGGCAGAGATGAAGATTACCTACTGCCGAAATTGAAATTAATTTTTTAAAAGCAGTGAGCAACACAAAAATGTGGGCAGAGATGACGGTTACCTACTGCCGAAATTGAACGTACCCGTAACGACTGTCAAAGATCCACGATTCACAGCCGGGACCAACGGCTTAACGTGCTTTCCGAGGCACGGAGGAGGCTCGGTATGTAAAGATGGTCACCCATCCACGGACCAACCCCGGCAAGCGTAGCTTAACCTAATGAATCGACCCGTGCGGCGGTTATTACTTAAGCCACGAGCTCCTCATGTTGTTGCTCCTCATGATGTTACTGGGTATCTGGGTATAATGTGTTCCAGGGTCGCGGGTATGTTTGATAGTCACCGCGGCCCCTGGCACAACAACACTAGCGGGTTTTAGTCAGTAAGAGTCTGAGACGCCCTCCCGCTCCACCCAGAGCGGGAGAAGTTATTTAATGATTTCTCTCCCAAAAAAAGGGGTATTGTGTTACCCAGTGACTGGGTAGCGGAGGTCAGATAGGCATTCGCTCCCTGTAAATACTGGTATTCAGTGCATCTGGTTAGACTACAAGCACACCAAGACATAGTTGGTATTAAGGCTTGGCAGATGACGAGATGATGGATACAGTGTTAAGGCGCTATTAAGTGCCAATGAACTTGAGTAGTTAGCTTGCGTGTTCTGTGCTGAGCTCACGTAACGCGTCGTACGTCCACCCAGTAATAGGACTCGCCCATCAAGGAGCGCTCTCCGAAATTGGACGCATTATTAATTTATTACACATAAAACAACAAGTATTATACTAAAATACTTAGACTAAATTATAAATAATTAAATTATCTTTAAAATGGTGAAGGTTTCATAAAAATACGTTATATAGTTATTGCGTGATTCTGATTTTTTTATCCGCGTTAGACATAACTTTACAAATTAATTACACTATGTTATAAAAATATAATTTCAAATATTCTCAGATCAAATTGTTTAGAGTAACATATATTTTTTTTAAAGAAATAAAAGTAGTGGTTTAGACGTGATGTTCAATTAAAACCATTAAAAGTCGTATAACTGCGCATTAAACGAACAATATATTTCAGAACAGCACAGTATATGAAACATCTTTTAAACGTTTTACGAGTAAGTATGGCTTATGCAAACTTCAAAATAAACCTTAAACCAACTCAAGATAGCACTAAGTATCCTGTTGTTGTTATCCTGGCCCCGACCCAAATTATCCTGCCAAATCAGGGCTCACGGAAACAGCAGTTGGCGGAAATACGTGCCAAAACTATAAGAAAGCCGAAATTTCTCCACCGGCTGCAAAATTTCAACATTAGCGTTCTATTTTTGATGCACCAAAAACCACCAGATGCATAGCAGGTACGAAAACAGCATCATGTTGCAAATTACGACACCCGACCGAATTGAGAAGCATCTTTCTCGAACAACATTGAAGATTTTGGGGGGCTTTTAAATTTGGCAGTGTTATACCCAAAACCACAGCTTGCCGCGACAGATGTATGGCACCGGCAAGTACAAAAAATAAAGCACGTGCTGTCTTGGAAAAAAATCGCAAGCGCGCACAAGTAGACATGCGACACCTTTTTGGAAAAAAACGCGTAGTCGCACGTGATTTCTTGGAATAACCGCGTGAAATGAATATTTTTGATGATAGCGGTTTTGAGCAGCTGCTTGAGCACTAGGATTACGTTTAAGGCTTGTGAGCTTAATATGGTGTTGTTTTTTAACCGATTGCCCCAAAAGGTGAGTTATGTTTTTGTTATATAGTTTACTTACTAGACTTTTGTGGTGTTCTTATAAAAGTGCTTTATTGAATGTTTTCAGCAGGCTTATTTAGTTTTGGGATTTCTATAACTATCCGATTTTTTACCGGAGTAAGTAACAGATATTTGTTTTCCTAAACAATGGCGCAAGCTTAGCCATGTTATTCCAAATTATACCTAGCAAGCTCAGGAACTTAGGCTACACCGACATGTCCAGGTTAGGTTCGAAAAGGATGGGGGCTAGAGCAAAGCGAGCGAACGAAGCCCCTTCACCACCTTAATTGGTTGCTTTCTCATTTTCAGAGTTGCTTAGATTCGATCAATAACACAGGATGTAACGGAAAGGTGTGGTCATATTTTAAGAACCGGTTTTGCCCATGGAAATGAACGACTAACTCTAAGAAAAAATTGAAAATTTCCAAAAAAAAAATTGGACTTTCCATACAAAGCCAGCTGATCAATATTTGTATGGGAGGTAAAAAAATTTTTTGAGAATTTCCTCAGGTTTTCTTGAAGAAAGTTATTAGCTGTCGTCAGATGCAGGTCTTAAAATATGATCTTTCCGTTATACCCTGTATAGTGATAATAATATTTGTCTTTCTTTTTATCATGTTTTAGTTTCATTAGCGGTTTCCAGAACCCTAATTTCCTTGTTCAAATTAGTTGCAAACACAATTTAAGTTAAAACTCATCACAGAACATTTTTAAAATTAAAACACTATCTACTCAAAACCAATTTCTTTATCTTAATCAAATCTTCGGTACCCATCGGTCTTTCCCGTTATGATAAACTGATTAGCTTCACAAAATAATTGATTAAGTACCCTTGTAACCACAAACTCTCTTCCGGAAGCTAGGGGTGTCTTCAAAACGCACGTGCTTTAGACCACACACGAACATTGGCCATATCTTTATGTGTTGGTAAACAATGCACCAATGTTTGTGTAATACGGGTAGTAGGTAGTGATCGATATTTTTGAGTGCCTCAATCCTGCTTTTGGAACATTGTTGTTTTTTTTGTTTTGAGATTTTTGGGGAGATTTGGTTTATTAACTGGTGGTGTGCCCCTATTATATATGGCATGTGATGCGGAGGAATGAAGAAATGGATGTGGATGGCTATAAGAGTAGGGGAAGGCCAAAGAAACGATGGTTGGACTGTGTGAAAGAGGATATGGGTAAAAAGGGGGTGACTACAGAGATGACGACTAATAGAGGAGTATGGAAGAAAAAGACATGTTGCGCCGACCCCAAATAAATTGGGATAAGGGCAGGAGAATGATGATGATATATGGACCCAGATATGTAAACGGATTGTGATTTGATTTTGGTTTTTAAGAAACTTTAATATTGCTTAAGATAGAGGAGCTCGTGGCTAAAGTAATAACAGCCGCATGGGTCGATCCATCAGGTTAAGTAAGCTACGCTTGCCGGGTTTGGTCCAAGGATGGGTGACCATCTTTACATACCGAGACTCCTCCGTGCCACGGAAAGCACTTTTGAGCAGCACATTGATCCCGGCTGTCAATCGTGGATCTTTGACAGTCGTTACGGGTCGTCAGAAGCAAGGGGTATCGCCCAGTAACTGGGTTGTGGAGGTCAGATAGGCAGTCGCTCCATGTAAAACACTGGTATTCAGCTGTATCCGGTTAGACTGGAAGCCGACCCCAAGATAGTTGGGAAAAGGCTAGGCAGATTAATTGAATCTTGTTAAAGATAATTTGTAAACATGTCTAGAGCAATTTCGTATAAATTTTAGTTTTCTTGAATAGCTGTATAATTTTGTATGATGGTAAACAAAGATGTGGTTTCCAATGGAGCTTTGTATTTTATACATCTTCATTCCTCTACCCCTATCCCAATGTATGGTGTCGACGCAGTACATCTTTACCTAGAACTATGTAGCTTATGCCAGCAGGTCAGTTAGGCAGGCCTGTTGGTCTAGTGGTTAGTGACCCTGACTGCTATGCCGGAGGTCGTGGGTTCGATTCCCACCCAGGGCAAATGTTTGTGTAATGAGCACGATCATTTGTCTGTGTCTGGGTGTAATTTATCTATAATATGTATGTATTTAGAAATATATAAGTATGTTTATCAGTTGTCTAGTACCCATAACACAAGCTCTGCTTAGCTTGGGACTAGATGGCGTTGTGTGATAGTTGTGGAATATGATTAAAAAAAAAAAATTAAAAAAGTTACACCCGCGTGGAGTTAGTACTTCTCCATTATAAATAGCCGTGTGCTATTCCAGACTATAATCTATCCTGCCTGGGGTCGCGGATAGATTCCAAAGATAGATAGATAGATAAAACATTTATTCAGTTCACACAAAAGACACAGCACAACCCACAAAACCACAATTAAATTAATTAAATTTATATGTAGAAAAACAAAAACAAAGTGCCAATACACAAAACAAAAGGAAAACATACTTATAAAAATAAAAGTGACACTTGCAACATTTCAAATAAAAATACATTAGAATGTGTTGCATCTGCATTGTAATGGAAAAAGAAATGTTTTTGCACCTAATTACTATGTATCCGACTGAAAGACATGAATAAAAATTAATAACGTAAAAACAGGACCTCGAAAATTGAATTGAATTGAATGTATACTGTACTGTATACTCACTGTCAAAATCAAAAGACATTTATTCAAACTAGGTTGAGAGCCCGCACTTTTTGAACGTCAAAGTTCTACATAAAGACAGTCCCCCAAAAACGCCCGCCCGTCACCACTTCCTAGTGTTGTTAGCTGTGAAGAAGAAGTGGCCACCAAACTCCCCAGGAACACATCTGTCTGTTAAGTTTGAACAACTTGAATCTATATAATTATATGCAACAATCTAGTGCGGTGTGCGTTTCAAGGTTGCACCAAATGGGAGTCCAGCTCAGCACGTGTCAGACAAATATACCTGACGCTGATATTCTACTGAACCCCTGAATTAATGAATGAAAAACGAGAGTTACCGCGGCCCTTGGCACAGGCAACTGAAGCAACAGGGGTGGGTTTTAGTCAGTAAAAGTCTGACACGCACGAGCTCCACTCAGAGCGGGAGAAGTCCTTGGATGATTTCCCATCCCCACAAAAAAAAAGACTAATCTATCCCTCTGCCAAATTTCATTCATATCCGTTCAGTCGTTCTGGTGAGTTGATTAGCAAACATCCATCCATCCAGTCAAACTTTATCATTTATAATATTAGTTATAACTTCCTTCCCGGCCGTATCTCTCACACAATCCAGCCGTGTCTTCTTTTACCTCCTGTTCTTTTAGCCATCCACATGCCCCACCACTTGTCTCTCGTGTGGCTTAAAAACCGGCCAAGTGCGTGTCGGACTTCACATATTTAGGGTTCCGTACCAATTTTTGACAATTTGTATGGCTTTTGGTCAACAAGATGCTTATACATGTGAAAATTTGAAGACTGTAGCCCCAAACGTTTGGCTACAAAACCTGTGTTTCAGACGACGGACAGGTGAGTGACAGCAATAGGAGCCCTATTACTGTCAGTCACGTGTCCGTGTCCGTTTGAACGCTTCGGGTACGGAATCCTAAAAATGAAACTCCAAATTCATTTACCCACTTAACGTTCCCGTGCCCCTATCAAGATAAGCAGATGTCCTCACAAGAGTATTGTGTCCCAGTCGTAAAGCATACAAGGTGCACAGTGTCGCTCAGAGCTAAAGATATCCATTGCGCAATGTTCAACGCTGGACCGCATAAGCAAAAGAGATGTACCGACTAGTCGGGAGAACCGACTATCCGGCCACATTTATAGTCGGTGACTAGTCAGTGATAAGTCTGCAAAAGATGCGCGATTATTCGGCAAGAGATGCCAACTCTTCGGGTGGAATTTACAAAGAAGCCTGCGAAATTCAAATTTTCTCACGTTTTTTGCATTTTGCAGGTCAGTGTCAGGTTGTATTTTGTCAAAATATGATTTGCGGCCGTAGCAAGTAAGTATTTATAGAATTATAATAATTAGAATCATTAATACAACTCTTTCAGTTAGAATAAATCTCAAATGATTTCATGAAATTGTCATTCCATACATCAATATGAACTTAGAAGGACGTGATGTTGATGACTTTCAGTTCTTTTGATAGCGTCCGTCGTAATTTTCAGAATTGTATTAATAATGTGTGAAAACTGTTTTGGATCATTTATTGCTATTTTGTACTATCTTTGTATGATATTGTATCTGTTTGTAAGCCAAATAAAAAAAGATTGTGTGTACTTATGTACGCACGTAAGAAGTTATACTTCTTTGGCGTAACAAGATAAAACACCAAACTGTCACAAAGTTTACAAAAGGAAAATAATCATTCTTCATGAACCACAGACCATAGCTAACTTCAGGCTGTAGGTTTTTTGTGACGGTGTGCGCGCGCATCGGTAAAATTTACTCTCATCATTTTTCTAATATATAATTAAAAAAAAGACTTGTTGCCGACTAGCCGGGAATGCCGACTAACTGGCCACATTTATGTTCGGTGATAGTCGGATATTATTGCCCCATCCCTAATAGACAATGACAAGTTGACAGCCCCGCATGCAAGCTTGCACAGTGACCTATTTATTGGAACACGCCTTGTAAAGGCTATGTGGGATAATAGTTTGGAATTTGACATTGGCAATTATGCCTAGGGGTAGCGGATAAATTCTGAAAATGAGTTACCGCAACCCCTTTTTTTTTGGGGGTGGGAAATCATGCAATGACTTCTCCCGCTCTAGGGTGGAGCGGAAGGGCGTGTTAGACTCCTACTGACTAAAACCCACCCCTGTTCCTCCCTGCCCTGAATGGGCCCAGGGGCGAGGTAACTCTTTCGAATTTATCCGCACCCCTGGGCTCTCAAGCAGGGAAGGAACAGGGAAGGGTTTTAGTCAGTAAGAGTCTGACACGCCGTCCCGCTCCGCCCAGAGCGGGAGAAGCCAGGTATCTATTAAAACTTTACAGTTATTATAAATAAAGAATTTATAGAACTCTATTCTACATTCTAACATTTCATAAATAAATTATCAGCATTTAAAAAAAAATTAACTATGAGAAAATCAAAGAAATAGGTGTCGAATATTTTTTGATAATCTAACATAAGGACTAAATATAATTATTGTTTTTTTACCTTAGAATCATCCCTGTTATCTATCATCCCTATATTCGCTTCTGTTTTTTTTAATATTTTGTCTGCTACTTACTATTACAGCAATACCACGAGGCAGCTGTAGGCAGCCAGTAGCAATGTACAAACAAAATTATTTTATCGTCATAATACGTCCTTAAAAGTATCTTATAGTATCGTAAATTAAGACTAGACTAGAATAAATAATTAAATTTTCATGAAGTAAACAGTATTCAAAAGTATATTTACATACAATAAAATGTCGTTGTATACTTTGAGGCCGTGGTGAAACATAAATTTAGCTTAGGTCTCTGGCATACCTAAGCTAAATATGTTTCGCCAGGGCCTCACAGTACCTGTCCAGGGGTCGTGAATAAATTCGAAACAGAGTTACCGCGTCCCTGGGCACGCAGGGCAGGCAAGGAACAGGGCTGGGTTTTAGTCAGTAAGAGTCTGACACGCCCTCCCGCTCCATCCAGAGCGGGAAACGTCATAGGATGATTTCCTAACCCAAAAAAAAGGACTCACAGTACAACTTTTAGTACAAACGGTAGCTAAAAAGAAATGGATCTGTACTTGAAACCAACTTTCTAACCAAATAGATTTATCTAGCATCCCTATATTGGGGTCAGCGTGGTCAACAAATGATTTATATTTTTTATAACCCACCTAGTTACAAAAAAAACTTTTTTACAAAAAAAACAACCGACTTCAAAAAAAAAAATACACTAAAAATTTATAAATAACTTTAATTTTGGAAATCGGTGTTTGTATTTTTACTTCTTCGTTATTTGACACCGACTTCCAAAATTAGTTATTTATAAATTTTTAGTGTATTTTTTTTTGAAGTCGGTTATTTTTTTTAGTTGTTATAGAACTAAAAACCCCAATATAATGGAACGTGGAATTTAAACATTTGGAGAACACCAAAACGTCATCGAGGTACAAGTATTTTCCGTTTTTGTTCAGTTTCTCAAAAAGCGTTGAAACAATTTCGATAAAATTTATATGGGACCACCTCGGGAGTATATTCTTTCAGATGAAAAAAGGGGTAACATACATACAAAAAAAAAAAAAAACATACAGACGAATTGAGAACCTCCTCTTTTTGGAAGTCGGTTAAAAATACAAATTATTTGTTTTTCAACTAATATTTGAAGTGCTCCTTTAAGGTGTATCTATATATACGTCAAGTGGCGCCCTCATTGAATAAAAAATCGTAGCAAAGCGTAGAAAATCAAGATTAAAGAATCCTATGTTGCGTTTGTTATAAAGAGGATAAGGTATTTTTATGTTGTTAAAACAGGACTCAAAATGTTTCGTATACAAAGTAGTAAGCCAAAGTGTCATAAACGGCCGCAGATTGCAGATTCTTGGGAAAAAATCAGCAAATGACTTTAGTAATAGTTTGCTAATGCTCTTGAACTAACATTAGCCAATAGCAAAGAAAGCATTCCTTCCATTCCAACACCAAAATGCTTTAAAGCAGACTTTACGCTCAAACTTTTAAGAACCTACTGAATACATAAGCATAATAATAATAATCCTCCGTTGGTGCCTCATTTCATAAAAAGCGTCTAAAGAGGCTTCTACGAGTTGGCATCGGCCCCTCGTACGCCTTCTAAAGGTAAGGGACCTCAGGGTCACGTGAAATTAAAAAAATAAATAAATTGTCAGCCTTTTAATATATCCACTGTTAGATCACAGACTCACAGGCCTCCTCTCTATGTGAGGGAGTAAGCTACAATATAACATGCGAGCCCCGAGTGCGGATTGGTAGATTTCACATGTCTTCGAATTTTTTTTCCAAACACTCAAAAAAAAGGACATGCCGGTTTCCTCACAATGTTTTCCTTCACCGTACTAAATGCAACGTAAGCTAAAAATGTTACCCGCTCAATAACTAAGTTAAAAATAGCCAACCATAGAATAAAAGTTATGGCCACTAATATATTTCAAACCTCCTTGCTAAAGCTATCCATGATCTTTTTAATTTTACAGCCGAAGATTAGACGGCCCATGTTTCTTCTTTGCCAATGGATTATTACCTTTTTGAGTACTGTTTTAGTACTTTGATGTGTTGATAAGAGTAATTAAACGTCATTTTAATTTAGCTTAAGATCACTGATAGAGTAGCGTGTGCTTTGGCTAAAACATGGGTACCACCCCTACTATTATTGAAGTGTGCAGACCCACCGAACCCCTGGCCGTACCTCTAGTGGTAAGGTGGGTATTTTAAAGTTAAACGATACCACCAGTTATTAGTGCTGTATCACTAGTTAAAGCCACTTTTGACAATAACAATTTATTAAATATATACATATGATTCCACATAAAATGAAACAGAAACTTTACCAATGTGACGTACGCTGTCCAAGAGCGAGCGAAGCGAGCTCAGGAACTGAGGGCACCCCGACACGGACAGGTTAGGCTCGAAGGGGATAACGAGGGCTACAGTGAGCGAGCAAAGCGAGCGAACGCAGCCCCCGCCATCCCCTCCATGTTAGGTTCCTTTAAACCCTAAAGACAGAATTTTTACATAAGTTAAAGCGTTTAGATAGGTGTGCCACCTGGTGTATGACATGTCAGAAAACCTTAAACAATTTTTCAATTCAATACAAAATCACTTCGCACTGTTCGCCTTTAATGGAGTTTTTTCATATAACTAACGCCTATTAAGGAGTCAGGATTACACGGTACTATGTATTGCAACTGGTTTCATTTGAATATTGTGATAAGATCAGGATAAGGCTTCATGGTTTTATAACGCACCCATACAATGTTATAATTAGAAGAGTACTAGAAGCTTTGCATGATCTAAAGCTGCGTATTTACTTGAGCAGCCCTAATATTCCCGTCTAGAGACAAAAGCAGCAGTAGCCCAGTAGTTAACGGTCGCGACTTATAAGTTTTAGTTCGTGAGTTCAAACCCAGGCAGGCGCTTTACTTTGTGTAAATTATTTCATCACCACTGCTCTCAAAACGGTGAAGGAAAACATCGTGAGGAAACCGGCATGTCCTAGAACCAAAAACTTCGAATACATGCGACATCCACCAACCCGCACTGGGTTCGCGTGGTGGATTACAGCCTCTCACAGGGAGGAGGCCTATGTCCCAGCAGTAGGAACATTTTATTTAAAATTTCCAAAATTCTTCCTATCCGCTAAGAACATAAATACCTACTCCTGGTTAACAGTCGTGGAAGCTGGGAGCGTCACTCGCTTGTTACCCATAACCACGCAACTAGGATGGTATCAGCTGGTCAATTTGATGTACCTAAAATAAGGAATTATTTCGGCGATCGAACGTTTGATAAAAGAGTACCTACCATAACTTCTCAACCAATTGCTTATTGATATAAGAAGTCAGGAATTTTAAGGTAAATTTGCCAAATTGCTTAAGGGTCTACTACCCACCAAGTTGCGCCCTCATTGAATAAAAAATCGTAGCATAGCATAGAAAATAAATATTAAAGAATCCAACGTCACGTTTGTTACAAAGAGGATAAAGTATTTTTACGTTGTTAAAACAGGACTCAAAATGTTTCGTATCAAAAGTAGTAAGCAAAAGTAAAGTTGGATTCTTTAATATTTATTTTCTATGCTATGCTAAAAATTTTTATTCAATGAGGGCGCCACTTGGCCGGTAGTAGGGCCATAAGCAGTTCTTTTTAGATAGTTTGTAAACGATGTATGGTTTGCAGATTGTTGAGGGAGAGCAATAAGATACTGGCTGGCCCGGCGAACTTCGTACCGCCTCAGAATCAATAAATGAATCCGTTCTCGAGATATCATCAAAAAGCCGTTATCTACCTAAAAAATATAGAAAATTAATTTTCTGCATTTTTTTTTTTTTGTGTTTTTTTTTTCCGATATTTTAATAGTTATTCTGCTATTCGGGGCGGAGACAAATCCAACAAATCAAAGATCATAAAAATCGGTCCAGCTGTTATAAACGCAGTAACTAACCCGACTTTGTTTTATATAAAGATAAGTACTTAAGTAATTTGTTATAACATAAGATATTTCCTTAATTTGCTTTCTATAAATATAAGATAAGATATTATTGTCAGTTACCTACTTTATAAGTGCAATAAGTGAAAATTAAGTATCCGCACTAATAAACTTTATTTGCAATACTGTTTGTTCCGTTCCCACAAACAAACCGTGGAAACGGTTTTAATTACACTATGTTATAAAAATATTATTTCAAATATTCTCAGATCGAATTACGACGGAAATTGTATTTTATATTTTTTTCAAAGAAATAAGACTAGTCGTTTAGACGTGACGTTCAATTTAAAAACCATTAAAAGTCGTATAACTGCGCCTAAGTTATGATTTTTTGTAATCTTTGTTTGTTTTTAACCCTTATAGTCCCAATGACAACCCGGGTTGTCATCGGATCTTAAGAGGTAGGAGGCTGGTTTTTTTTTGTTTCCAAACTCAGTTGAGTTTCGGATCCTAAGAGGTTAAATTTTTTTCCAAGCAAACGTTAACCTTGGGTTGTCGAAGAAGCCCGGTGACAGCCCGGGTTGTCATCGGGACTATAAAGGAATTAATAAATACTTTTATTTTTTATTTATTTATTTATACTTCATGTACAATAGTGGTACATAGGCGTACTTAATGCAACAAGGCATTCTCTATCAGTCAACCTTTGGGTTAAATAAAGAACTCTGTGGTAGGTATTATAGGGACCTGGAGCACCTTCTCGTAGTGCCGGGTCCCTGGAGGTTCTCTGTACGCGTCTAGGGGCTTTCGTACTCGCTGGCAGCGCGAGAGTGTGGTGTACGAGAGTGACTGCTTATTGTGTATTGTGTAATAAAGGAAAGAGGAATGGCGCACTTATACGTTATATTGAACAATAAAAATAATACATGTGCCCTCTTCGAGCAGGCTAGCAGAAGTGAAGCCAAAAACAAAAGTCTTCCTTATTCTTCTTAAATTCAATCGGCGTTCCAAGAGTTTCTAGAATGTTCCAAACTTCCAACGTGCCAGTCTCCACCATAAGGTCGCCAACATAAGACTGGTAGACTGGTGGTGGTGGTGGTGGTGGACTGGTAGAGAATGCCTAAGGCATTAAGTCCGCCTTTGTACTTTAGTTGCATGAAGTGTAAATAAATAAATAAAATTTACTTACTTTTCCCATTGACAGCGATGTGGACGAATTTTTCGATGCCCAATGAGATTAATACTCCTCCCTCTTTAATGCCGCTTGTACATATTTTATTTATTTTCTTCTAGCCTGTTTATTCCATTAGTTATTTATTAGTTTAGTTATGTCTACGCATATTGTAATCAAATACAGAAAAATAGTGCTTTACAATAAAATAAAAAATTAATAATAAATAAAAAGGCTGATTAAGTTATGCTAGAGATAAAAGGTGCAAATGGATTGTGGTCGATCGATGATATCGACCAATCAGATAGATCAAGCGTGGTTTAATGTCGATCGAGGTGCCTCTCTGCTTAGAAGAGTCAGAGGTTATTTAGTAAAAAAATAAACGTATATAAAAAAAACAAGTTTAGACCCTCGAGATCATTTTTAATGGAAAGTACTGTTACAAAACATAGTAGCCCAAATTTAACTATTCTACCATTTGCCCTCAGGCAGTTCTAGTCCCTACATCCCGTCGCTACAATCAGACCAGCTCAATGGTACCATAATATTGCAGTATCAGCGGACTTCATGAGTAGGTATAGGTATAGGTACTTTCAGATCTGTCTAATACCAGCCAAGCAGTCGAAAAATGGTTTGCAAATTTTGAAGCGGGCAACGCAAGTTAAGGCGGAGTTATACGACTTCTAACTATTTTTAATTGAGCATTACGTCTAAACGACTAGTCATAATTCTTTGAAAAAAAAAATATTACTCTAGACAATATTTTTCATAATTTGATATGTGAATATTTGAAATTATATTTTATCAACATAGTATAATTAATTTGTAAAGTTATGTCTAACGCGGATAAAAAGTTGAGAATCACGCAAAAACAATAAAGTGTATTTTAATGAAACCATCCATCCAAAGACCATTTATTTATTTATATTTTAGTATACGTATTTAAGTATATTATTTGTTGTTTTATGAAAACAACAAATAAATTTAGTTACGTACGTTTATTTAGTACGTTTAGGTAAATTAATAATGCGTCTAATTTCGGACAGCGCTCCTTGATGGGCGAGTCCTATTACTGGGTGGACGTACGACGCGTTACGTGAGCTCTGCTCTGAACGCGTAATCTAACCACTCAAGGTCAAAAACAACTAATAACAAAAAACACAACAAAAATAACTAATTTTGGAAGTCGGTGTTTGTATTTCACTTCTTCGTTATTTGACACCGACTTCCGAAATTAAAGTTATTTTTAAATTTTTAGTGTATTTTTTTTTGGAAGTCGGTTGTTTTTTTTGTAAAACAGTTTTTTTTTTTGTAAAAAAGTTGTTTATTTTTCACTTTTTAGTTGTTATACCCCAGAACTAAAAACTCCAATAACGTGGAACGTGGAGTTTAAACATTTGGAGAACACCAAAACGTCATCGCGGTAAACGTATTTTTCGTTTTTGTTCAGTTTCTCAAAAAACGCTAAAGCAATTTCGATTAAATTTATATGGGTCCACCTTGGGTGTATATACTTTCGGAGAAAAAAAATAATTTTGAAAATCGGTCCACAACTGACGGAGAAATCGGCGGACATACATTAAAAAAAAACATACATACAGTCGAACATAGAACCTCCTCCTTTTTCGAAAGTCGGTTAAAAAATGCACGGTTCTGAATGAGACTTCTTTACTACCAAATAGTGAGAAAACACTGCTCCTCTAGTTGAGGCTACAATTGCCTCAAGGTGCATCGAACTTTATGTTTTTTTTTTTAACTATGATAGGCTGCGCTTGACCACTATCTCACCTGTAGGTGTAGCATGACCAATTCTATCTCTATTCTACCAAGAATAGACAAAGTTCTTTTTATCTAACTTGACATCTTTTCTGCCCGAGCATCATGCTTTACATTGTAGACTTTTGTCGACTGAAGAGTAGAAACATAATTATCTCTTCAGTTTTAACATCACCATTGCTTAAGACGGTAGAAACCATTCTACAATCTGTCATTTTGTCTATTCCGTCGACAAAACCTGTTACGGTGGTCATGCTACGCGTGCTGATGGTAAGGTAAAGACCCAGGTATCAGGAAATACAGACTCCGGCAGGGAATTTTACTCCTTAGTTGTATGTACGCACAATGAATTTGTTCCAAAAACTTTGGGGCAATGTCTTCACTTGAGCAGCCCTTGAACCGTGGCTGCCTCTAGTGAACACGAAGCCTTACACCACAGTCTCCTTAATGAAGCTTATACGTCCTTACCAACCTTATCAGCTCCTTATCAAGAGACGAACTCAGCATTTTTATCTCGAATATCCGTAAACTCGTATCACTTAGTTCTTGATTAATTTAACAGGAATGTGTCGTTGTTCTTTTTGCACATTTAATTACTGGCTGTACCGACAACAACATGGCGACCCGTTATGTTGGCAACAGGTGCGATGCGCACGCGCATGGTAGGTATTAATGCACGATTATTATGGGTTTTGACACCGCATTCTTGGTGGCTGGTGATTAATTTTTTGAAGTGATAATTTATTTAAATTGGTCCGCTTGTATTGGTTATTTTGATTTGGCTGTGGAGTTCGGTTCCTGATGTGCCTTTATCATCTCTAAAAACACATTTTCAGAAGTACTTATATTTGGAAATTCAATCAAGCTAAGTCATCTCATTCAATTTGTATGAGTAACCAGAATTACTTGGAAAAAATCAATTCATTGCTTAAGAGTGTTAGATCTAAAACACGTGGTTTTCAGAACCATGTATGTGGTCCTAAGTTATAAATAGCCCGCTACATAGCTCGCGTGTCGTAATACTTAGATGACTAAGGTATAATGTCAGGTGCTAAGGTTAAATATCTAGTAAATCAGCTTCCTTTAGTAAGTCTGCCCTTTACTTCAGCGCTGCACCAAAATGTTTGGCCGACAAATAGTTGTGCCGGGTCTGGGTGTCTTGTGTATGTGAGTTTACATGTTTGTAAACGCACCAACAATACAGAAGTAAATCAGTTTGGGGAAAAAAGGAGAATAAGAATGAAGAAAGAGAAAGAAGAAGAACAAGAAGAAGAAAGAAGAAGAAATTACAAGTCTTTTTAAACAAGCTCAGACCTTTTATTGCAGCAGATTTACGAAGAAATGTGTCATCCACCAACCCGCATTAGGCCCACGTGATGGATTACGGCTCACACCTTCTCACAGAGAGGAGGTCTGTGCCCCAGCAATGGGGACATTAAAAGACTGATGATGATGATGATGACGACAGCAGATTTTTTTTTAAATCTTTTATATACACGCGTTTGACCTCTATCTCACCTGATGACTGACTCCGCCGCTGTCTTTTCTGATTAATTTCGTTGCGGGACCCAAGGCAGTTTAATCATTTCTCTGGGACTCGAGCTCGAGACGTCGAGCTTCATTGCCTCGTCGTTTTTTCTGGTGGTCGAAACTGTTGATTCTGGCTTACAGAAGTTACAGTGATTTGGGAATAGTGTGGCGGGTTTGTCACCTGATGGTAAGCGATGATGAGGTCGTAGATGGAGGACGCTTGCCCAGAAGTAACCTGTGACTCTAAGAGTTAAGGAAGGTTCTAGTGGTTCTCTTCAGACACTCGATTGTGGACATTGAAGAGCATAATATGCTCTTCCAAAACTACTCGAAGATAGAATATATAGGAGTTGTGATGTTTGACATAGCTGAAGTTGAAATTAAATTAAATTAAATTTAAATTGCGGTCAAATTTTGACCACTAGGTGACCGCTTATACTCCTGAATAGGCTACAGTAAAAAACATGACTCGCATAAAGTGAAAGAAACGACTACAAGGTCAACAACAGAAAATATTATTTTATATTATTTAATTTTTTCCCAACAATTTTATAATAATTTAATTATAATTTTTATCCATAATGCAACGGCGTCATTTTATAGTATACCTGTAAATGGTATTGTATTTAATATCGACACGTGTTTTTTTTATGTTATTCTTGAGAGATACAGCTTGGTACCTCACTGCCGCATGCCAAACAAGTTGAAAATGACTATTTATGAAAATATCTATATATAAAATACTAGCACTTCACCCGCGACTTCGTCCGCGTGGATTTCAAAAATTTATTATTAATATAATTAGCCTATGATACTCACAAATAACTTGGCTTTAGATTGGTAAAAGAATTTTCAAAATCGGTTCAGTAGATCCAGACATTACCCCATTTTTTTGTTTCTTTGCGGTGGGAAATTTTCCAGTGACATCTCCCGCTCTGGGTGGAGATTACCCCTACAACCTCACAAACTCACAAACTTTAACTCTTTATAATAATATATTAGTATCTAGATATGGAACCGACTGTGTTTCATCATTATCATAAGATCCAATTTGCTTCAGCTGTTTACAGCTATTATGAAACCTCATTTTTTGCGTAAAATAAGAATAAGTACTTATCAAACTTTTTTTTATTGCAATTTATATTTGGTATCTAGAACACTGCTGCCCAAAACAAAAATTTCCAGTGATTTTTAGGGTTCCGTACCCGAAGGGTCTAAACAGAGCACTATTGTTGTCACTCACGTGTCCGTCTGTCTGTTCATCCGAAACGCACTTGGCCAGTTTTTTTACTTGCAGTATCATCATTATTTCAGCTGAAAGACGTCCACAGCTGAACATAGGCCTCCACCAAGCGTTACCACATCGACCGGTCCTGTGCTTCGCATCAGCGGACTGCCGCGACCTCCACCAGGTTATTGGTCCATCTTGTAGGAGACCGTCCAACGCTGCGTCTTCTGGCTGAGTATCAATAGATTTATCTTTTTTACCGACTTTGAAAAAGGAGGAGGTTCTACGATCGACTGTATATAAGTTTTCTTTTATGTAAGTACCACCATGTCCACCGATTTCTCTGTCAGTTGTGGACCGCTTTTCAAATTTAATTTTTTATTCGAAAATTCCAGAGGTGGTCCCATTTAAATTTTATCGAAATTGCTTCAGCGCTTTTTGAAAAATAAAAAAAATGCATACATAGATTACGTTTTGGTTTTCTCCAATTACATTAATTATTTCATGTTATTGCGGTTATCAATTCGGGCGTGACTTTAATATTTAGTTTTAGTTCTGGGGTATAACAACTAAAAAGTGAAAAAAAAAATTTTATTACAAAAAATACAACCGACTTCGAGTCGGTGTCAAATAACGAAGAAATAAAATACAAAACACTGACTGCAGAAATTAAAGTTATTTTTTTCAAATTTTAGTATAATATTTTCTTTTTTGGAAGTCTGATGTTTAAGTTTTTTATTCACACCTAAAAGTAACGCCGAGGGAAAAGTCTAGTTTGTGTTGCTACAATGTCTATATGTCAGACAGTATCAAGCAATTTATATTTCAATCAATATTTTATAATTGTATTTTATTACAATACTAACATGGGAATGTAATAAAAGAACTAATCGTCGGTATTACTCATATAGTTTATTTTTCCACATGATTCAGTATTATATCGATTCAAGATATTAATTTTTGCTAAGGCAATTATCCATACATAACCCGCATTCCGTGAGAGGAAGCTTGAGTCCCAGCAGTGGGAACATTATACTCCGATTATGTTATGTATGTATGTAGCCTTACCATAATATGTAAATGCTCTGAAACACACACGAAAGTCAGGTCAAGTAGCCAGATCACACAGCGTTAACGTTAACGAAAATGTATTTTGGCTAAGTGGACAGGTCCGACAGGCAAACGTAGACAAGGAAGACTTCTAGAAAGATGAGCTGATGAAATAAGAAAAATGGCCGGCAAAAAATGGTATACATTGGCAAAAGACTACGAAACTTGGCTCAAACTGGAGGTGGCCTTAAACCCCCTTAATTAATCATAAATAATTGCGTAAAAATAAAACTGTCAATTTCATTTTTTATTAAGGAAAAAACAGGCTTTTCATATAAGGCCTTGATTGAGACCTTGCAATTTTTTGAATTGACTTGAGTTAAATCTGTAATTGTAGTGGTCACTACCATTTGTGCAAAACACGTCTCTTTGGGTTCCTCTTCCTTAGTTCTGTATTCATCTTACTCCACTTGTACCATTTGGGTCGGCACATCACGCTTTCGATTTTCTTCTACGTCAACCATACCTCTATCATGCACTCCAACACCACCATTCCACTTCATTTATCTTCTTCTCTTCTTTATTGGTCGCAGGAATCCGATAGATCCGTGACGCACAGAACTGGTTGTTGCGGCGACACTTGGGGGACACCTATGTCCAGCTGTGGACGTCTGTCGGCTGAAATGATGATGATGAACTTTTGAGAAGCAGCTGAAACTTTTCAACCTCGTTCTCATGATGAACTAAGACAATCAATCACTTTTACCAAGTCAACGTCAACACAAACTTAAACCAACAAACCACCATTTGTACGTGCTTCCTTGAAAACTTAACGGCATTAACAAAATAATTCCTACAAAAAGAACCAGTTTACCTACATTCAGCACAGTAGCTAAATCATTAATCGTGTTTCTTAACATCTGCGCGTACGCATCTGCCTTACCCCTTCCGTAAAAAGGATTGAAGAATAAGGTTTTTTGTATCATGTAACGATTTTCTTAAGACGGTTACAATTTTTTGACATTAGGAGTTACTCAAGCACATCGTTTGAAGGTTTACGAGCTGTGAAATTCGTCTGTTTGTCTTTTAAATGCGTATTGTGAGGTACTCGGAGATTTTACAGTTGGGTAGTTTGAAATTTAAGTGACAAAAAATACAAATTGAATCATCACAAAATTCGGCTTGAAATTCAGTGAATTTGTCCCAAGGAGGTTGCACACTTTCAGAATTTACCTTACCTTTCTAAAACGACTTTACTTTGAGGATTACCAAAAAAAAACCCTTAAACTATGAAAGGTAATGACGAATAGACGAAACGTAATGACGTTAATGAGGGGTTTGACGCATAGTCAATGGGCCACGCGTCAAGCCCCTCATTTGTAGACACAATTAAAAACCTATTGTTGCGTATCCTTATGGATACGCGAGGGGCCCCGACGCGTTAAATGAAGCAGGATCGTTAAAATGTGTGAGTGACCTTGACGAACGTAACGATGACGTTTCGGCTTCTCATTTTGTCTATGTGAGCTTATTTCACGTGTACAAATACAAGACGGCTTCTCATTCTGGTACTTCAGATTGCTGGATTTTGACATTCCGTCTATAACCTTTCATAGTCTAAGCCTAAAACCTTCTGTTTCCACATCCACACACACATACTTAATTAGCCTTATAATGTTCCCACGGCTGGGAATCAAAGACATGACGGTGTCGGTGGCTTGTCTGGGTTTGAACCCACGACCAACTCGTAAGTTAGGGCCGTTACCACTGGGCCACGACTGCCGTTTCCACACCTGTATATAATTAGTTTAGTAAAGCCAGGTTTAATAAATGAACAAAAAATGTCAAAAAGTTGTGACAATTATGCAGGCACTACACTACTCGCGAAGTCACTTCACCAAGTACTCTACAAGTTGACCGAAGTATGTAAGTATGCGAGCCGAGGTTGCACGAAGCGAACCGAAGGGCCCTTCTACACTACCGTATTCGCTTAAGGTGGAAGCGCCAGGGTAGCCCGCGAAATTCAAATTTTCTTACGTTTTTTGCAATTTGCAGGTCAGTGTCAGGTTGTATCTTGGTCAAAATTTGATTCGCGGCCGTAGCATGTATGTATTTAATACAATCATTAAAATCATCAATACAACTCTTTCAGTTAGAATTAATGTCAAATGTAGGTATTTCATGAAATCATGAGATGTGGCATCAATTCTAACTGAGATAGTGGTATTGATGATTTTAATGATTACAGTTCTGTAAATACTTACTTGCTACGGCCGCGAATCATATTTTGAACAACACACAACCTTATACTCGTACTGACCTGCACATTGCAAAAAACGTAAGAAAACTTGAATTTCGCGGGCTACCCTGGAGCTTTCACTTTAATTTCGATCAACTTCTCGACAACCAGCAACAAAGTTAACAAAATTATCAAATTATAATCTTATTACTCTTCAATGTGTTCTATTTAGCAATTAAGTGTTTACGACAGCCATTCGTTTATAATAAAAAATAAATTCACAATAATCATTAATCACGATGCTTAACGAGAAAATCGATTAATCATTACATTATACGCTAGAACGTTTGAATTGAATGGTACGGAAATACCGCACGTTTAAAATAGTTCTTCGGATTTTTAAGAATTTCCGGGAAAATTGTTGAAATATCTTTTCATGAGGATTTTTAAACGGAATGGCTGGATGTGTCAGCAGCTTTCTATGACGCATAATTTAAATACAGTAGAAGTCTAACTAATACGGTACTTCAGAACTCCGGCACCCTCCAGCCGGCATTGTTCTTTTTTTGTGTGGGAAATCTTCCTATGACGGGAGAGATTAAAAATTATTGACTAAAACTCACCCCTGTTCCTTGATTTTCTTGAGCCAGGGCCGCGGTAACTCTCTTTCGAATTTATCAGCGAACCAGACAGGCATCGTTCCTGGCGGACCCAGTCAGTTTTACTGATATCTCTTTAATCATGGATCAGTACACGCCGTCGACTCTGGCCTGGTCCTTATCGGACGGCAATGTACCCATTACTCGCCGTCCGCAAGACCGCGCCTACGGTGGCCGGAAGTCGCCTTACGTCTCCTGACGCCTGGGGCGTCTCCTGCAGCGGCTGCTAGGGTCGTGAGGGGTCTCCGTTGAGTCTCCCTTACGAGTTCCGCCTGCTCCTTCGCGAGCTTTATTGCTTCGCAGATCCCTCCAGCCGGGCGTAACCCCACCGATCCCAATATGGTACCTTATTTAATTAGGACATTCTATCTACATTTTTCTATACAATCCAGTAATTTGAATATACCAATAATCCGGTACCCCGTTTTTTTCTTGGTTTTTAACACACTTATAATAGCTTCACTGGTAACCATGTAAACAAATCTTATAAGTTAAATTTGACCCACTTCCCGGTTTCCGATTAAGCTGAAATTTTGCGTACATGTTTAGTTTGGATGACAATTTGTGATAGCTAAGTGACGTCATTCTAAATCCAATATGGTAGACTAGTTATTTTATATACATTCCCATGTTATGGGTATCAAGTGAGAAGAACACGGAAAATATTGTTTTTTTTTTAACTACAGACAATTATTAATACTGCCGGATTAGTGAGTGGTCAGGTAGACCTGATAGGTGTTCTATAACTTGCTAAGTTGCCCACAGTCTTACCGAGGAATATCGTGTTACCTAGTTACTGGTTTGTGGGGGTCAGATAGACAGTTCTTCCTTGTAACAAGTTGGTCTCAATCAGTTGTATCGCTAAGTCAGGCCCAGAGCAGTGGTGGTAACGGCCCGCGACTAACAAGTTGTAGGTCGTGAACTCGTGACTCGTGAGTTCAAACCCAGGCAGGCGCTTTAGTTTGTGTAAATTATTTCATCACCACTGCTCTCAAAACCGTGAAGTAAAACATCGTGAGGAAACCGGCATGTCCTAGAATAAAAAAATTGAAGACATGTGACATCCACCAACCCGCACTGGACCCGCGTGGTGGATTGCGGCCCACACTCTTGTACAGAGAGTAGGCCTGTGCCCCAGCAGTGGGGACATTAAAAGGCTGTTGATGATGACTAAGTCTGGAAGTCGACCAAAACATACGTATATGGAAAAAGGCTAGGTAGCTTGATTGAAGTGTTCACATAGCTATAAGAGTAGGGGATGAAGTACAAATAACCAATGGATGGACTGTGTAAAATGGCTGGAAACGAGGCGACTAATGACTACTTATTCTTTCGTCTTTCGGCTTGACGGTTTCCCAACTTTTTAAATACTTTGGGCCCAGAAGCTGGCCACATTAATTGGGCTCGTATTTAATTTGGCTGGTATTCAGCTGCATCCGGTTAGACTGGAAGCCGACCCAAAGATACTTGGGAAAAGGCTAGACAGATTGACATTAGGCCCAGAAGCTGGCCACATAAGTTGGGCTCGTGGGGCTTTTGGGACCGGTACCGCGGGCCCGGATTCCACCTATATTATTTTTGTGTAGTATCTTGGGACCAAAAGAAAAAAGAAGTTAAAGTACAGTTAACAAAAAAGCTGATATAATATTTTGATCACCGGTTCAAAATAAAGGGTAATATTATTTAGTTGCATTTATATACAGCGTCAGTAGAGGTAATCAGGTCCTCCATAGTGCAGGTGTGGGCACTTGGGGCTATCCAGTATGTGAGTCATGTTCTAGACAGGGGCACTGCACTCACATTGATGACTACTGAGATGACAAAGACAAATAGAGAACTAGGTATTGACGGGGACGACATGTTGCACTGACCCAGAATAAGTTAGAGTAAGAGCCGGGACCACCAACCCTTACTGGGCCCGCGTGGTGGATTACGGCCTATACCCACCCATAGAGAGGAGACCTGAGTCCCAGCAGTGGGAATATCTTAGACCTGATTATGTTATGTATGTATTACCAGCTTCTGCCAGAGGCTTAGCCCGCGTAGATCAGTACTGCCGCTGTTATAAACTTTCAACCCCCATTTCATCCTCTCAGGGGTAGAATTTCGTAAAGCCCTTCCTTAGTGGATACCTACTCTTCACAAAGAACACACCCTTCAAATTTCATGTCTCTAGGACCAGCGGTTTAGGCTGTGCTTTGATACATCAGTCAGTTAGTCGGTCAGGACTTTGAATTTTATATGCATAGATAGTAATAACTGTACCTCTTATAAATAAATAAATAAATAAATAAATATATAAATAAATAGCCTACGAGTATGTGCTATTGCAGACTATAATCTATCTGTGTGCCAAATTTCACCTAGATCCGTTCAGCCGTTCTGGTGTGATTAAGTAATAAACATACCATCCTTTTTTTTTTTGGGTGGGAAATCATCCAATGACTTTTCCCGCTCTGGGTGGAACGGGATGGCGTGTCAGACTCTTACTGACTAAAACCCACCCCTGTTCTTCCCTGCCTGAGTGTCCAGGGGTGCGGTAACTCATTTTCTTCTCATTTGAATTTATCTGCTACCCCTAAGCATGCAGGCACCGGCCACGATGGGCTCCGTCAGTAGTGGCTGACAATCATCTCTTTGAGGTGCGCGTGGAACAATACGCGCCGTCGACTCACGGGCCTGGTGCTGATCTTACGGCGAGCTACCCACTGCTCGCCGTCCGCAGGCATCATCCTTCCATTCCCATTAGAAGGATGTTAAGGGCAAGAGAATGAAGTGTTCAAATTTGGACTGACTACATATCACTATATTGGTTGTTATATCCACTTTACATAAATACCCTTGCCGAAAGTAGGGGACATAACATAAACTCTTCTAGCTTCTATACGCGCTAATACCATGCTGCTTACTTATTCAATGACATCGCTTTAGAGCTTTAAGCGCTGAAGTGCTTAAGCTAAGTGCTTCTAAAGCCCCGCGACGAACTATAACGGCATTAGAAGTTTACGGGCGATCCTTCCTTTTCTGCATATTTAAGAAATAGCGTGATAAACAGACATGTTTATAATACACAAGGAAATACTCGTACGTCGTACCTCATGAAAATATTCAGTATACGATCACATGTTTAAGAATTTCCGTTTAAAACAAACTAAATGAATAATGGCCGTTTTCCATGAATCTATTGGAGTATGCGGAACGTTTTACGTTTGAACACATAAAAAAGTTGTAAAGTATTATGTCAATTTTATTTTGAAATAAAGACTCCTTTGATAAATTCGCGAGTTTATGGTCGTGATAACTCTTTTAGTCTATGGATTTCATACGTTTGAATATCGAACTTTGTTTGTTTGTTTTTCGGTATAGACTAAAGTAGTGTAGAGTATTCTATTTTCATATAATCTTGAACGTTTACAATCAGGCCGGATTAAAAAATCTTTTGATCTTGTGTTATTAATGCTCTGTTTTTTTTGTTGATTGAGATTTTATCAATGATATGTCACACAAAGTCGATATATAACTAAATATGAATTTAAAATTCGTATTATGTTTTAAAAACATGAATATGTATAGACATTTGTAATTCTATCCTAGGAAGTTGCGTGTAAAATTAATTATTTTAATAGTCTGACTATAAAGTGACTAAATTTGTTACATTGATGGCTGGGTTATAGATCCTGTTTGATACCCATCCTGGATATCAACTAAAACCTCACAGTGTTAAGAAAGTAGTTTGAAGAAGATTTTCAGGGGATGAAAAAGGATAGCTACCACCTGGGCTGGGTTTTGAGGGTTGATGGGCTGATGGGTACTTTACTTAGCGAGACTCCTCCGTGCCTCGGAAAGCACGTTAAGCCGTTGGTCCCAGCTGTCAATCGTGGATCTTTGACAGTCGTTGCGGGTCGTCAGGAGCCCGAAAGTCCGACAACCAGTCTTACCAAGGGGTATCGTATTACCCAGTAACTGGTTTGTGGAGGTCAGATAGGCAGTCGGTCCATGTAAAATACTAGTATCTATTTGTATCCGGTTAGACTGGAAGCCGACCCCAAGATAGTTGGGAAAGGCTAGGCAGATTGATTAGTCGTAGAGGCTCCTTACAAAAGCTGTCAAAAGATGATCCAATTATTTATGTTTCTATCACGATTTTAGCAGCTGAATAATGCAATCCACAAAATTACCTTCAATCTGAGTAAACGAGTATTTCGTTCTTAATCTTAAACTTAATTCGACTGTCTGAATCGTGGCCAGTCTTAAAAGTTATTAACATGAAACACCTGTCTTTCGCATTAGCTCTGTTTTTTGTTGCTGGCAAGGTGTTTCTTGCATTCGATTTGAATTTGGAACATTAGATTTTTGACATTGCCACCCTGCGTTCGGAAATTAATTTTAAATGTGTCTTTTTTAGGGTTCCGTATCCCGAAATAACCAACGGGACCCTATTACCAAGTCTCCGCTGTCCGTCCGTCCTTCCATCCGTCTGTCTGTCAGCGAGCTGTATCTGATCCGTAATAGGTAGACAGTTGAAATATTCACAAATAATAAAAATTAAAGGGGGCTCCCCTCCTAGAAACGTGTTTTTTTAGCTTTTTTTGCTTGTTCTTAATAATGGCAACAAGTAGACGCGTATAATCTTGTACGATGGTGCGGAACCCTTCATGCGTGAGTCCGACTCGCACTTGGCCGGCTTTTTTTTGTTTAGTTTGTAGTGACATGCACATTTACCTACACTCTTTTTTTTTTAAGATGTCATTTCACATTTTATAACAAATCAGTTAAGTATTTCAAAATACTTGAAGTAGAATAATAGACCAGTTTCTAAAATTATCGATCTAAATAGCATTATAGACACTTAACTGATAAAATAGGAATTAACACTTTATATCAAGTATTTTGTAGAAATATGATACGTTTGGAAATGCAAAATTAAATAGATGTCAGATATTTGATACTCAATAAAGACTGCTCATAGAAGGTTTCTAGTTTTAGGAATTCAGATTAAAATTTAGTTTCGATTGCATAAATTGCCAAAATTATGGGGCGTATAAAACTGTCGAAAAAAAAAGGTTGGTTCGTCGGAAGATAAAATTAACAAATTCCAAAATAAAGAAATTTTAGCACCGATCAATAAATGTCATAAAATGAACTTTAAAACGAAATTGTCGAAATTTTTATTAACACAAAAAGACGTGAATGTTTTGCGCTGTGTGTACTTGTTTGCTTGCTGGATCCAAGATGGCGGCGGGAGGCAGGTGATCATCGGGCAGCTGCGCATGCGCCGCCAAGGTTACCCCTCTCCGCTTGTTTACGCTATCCCCCCGGCGTATCGATAAGTGATAGTGACGTTCTTGATGGCCATAGACATATTTATGTTATGCTTTTTATTAATTAGGTAGATATTATAATTTTAGTGGGTAATTATCATTTTCTTTAATTTTTTTTGGAATACATTTCGCTGTCAGTAATGTTTGGCATGCACAGCTGCGTTACTGTTATATCGAGTGAATAGACTACGATGATTTCAATTTAAGTTTAATAATTATATCGATAACGATTTAAGTCAGTACGTAGTTAAAATTGGGGTTCAAGTAGATTAAGAAAGATTTTACTTAAAAATTAATACCTACATTTTTAATCAATGATAATAAATTTTAATACAATAGCGTTTTTTATAAGACGTTAAGTAACGTTCTTTAAAAACAATTAAAAAATGCACTTCTACATAAGTAAAAGTGTATTTTTTACATTGTAATACCTGATAAATATGTGTGTAATTATTTTTTGGTCAGAACGCGATTAATATTGTAGGTCATGTCTTGATATGTTGTTACCTATTGATACCAAACAAACAGACGTCGGTCGAATTATTACTATAATTGATAATCATTAAATTAATTATATTTTAGACCACAAATCGTGACTAATTAAAAATATCACAAAAAAAAATAAAAAACCCTGCAATCGATAAAAAGCTCACACCCCCCCAGCACTATTCATAGGTCGAATGTCCACGTGGTCTGCGCACGCGCCACTGTCGCGCCTCGTGCCAGATAACAGTGGCACCCTTCGCACGAGCCCGTCCGAACACACCGATCTCACCCGAGGTCAGCCCGTTACCCAATATTAGTGTACTGAGTAAAAAATTACATGTATTTGTGGTGTATGCGGTTGCAAGTTCCGAATTCAAAAAACATGATGCCGACTTGAAAAAAGAAACAGTTAATATAATGGCAACTATGGTTTTATGTTCTATTATATAGAGAAATTGAAAAAATGTTGTTCCAACACAATTGTGACTATAGCTAACTTAACTAAACTTTAATGTGTGATGTGATGACAATACAGACAGATCGATTAACTATCATATTTAATAATTAAAATATGATATTTATAATGCTGTTTTTTGGTTTCTATCCCAGACTTGGTTAGACATGTCATTACAGATCGTACAAGCCCATACTTTGGATGTTCTTTTGCTGTATCTCTTCAATTGATTATACTTCATTAATGAATGAACACACTAGACCATAGACATAATATGTTCTAGTCATTGCCTCAGGGGAGACCCCACTACTGTCTCCTCACGGTTGAGCCATAACAGACGTTGCAGAAGGGTTTCCGGAGTGGTCTTTTATCATGTGCTGATGCTGATGGTGATCACCAGGGCGGTTCTGGTGAGGTAAGAGTACCACACTCCCTGGTCTTTCTCCAAAAGTCCAGGTGTCTTCTTACCGAAAGAAAAATAAACGGGTGAAACTTGAAACATTATATTGTTCAAGTTCTGTCCAGGTATATTTCTATGACAACGGAAAGTACAGTACTCATCATCTTCCTAGCCATTCACCCAACTGAATTGGGTCAGTTTCCAGTCTATTTGGAAGCAGCTGACGCCCTATCTGACCTCCAAAACTCAGTCATTGTAACTCAATACTCATTGGGATGACGGCGACGTCGACGAAACAACAGTAGGTCCTCATCATCAGCATCATCATTTCAGCCGAAAAACGTCCACTGCTGGACATAGGCCTCCCCCAAGTGTCGCCACAACGACCGGCCCTGTGCGTCTCGCATCCATCGGCTACCCGCGACTCTCACCAGGTCATCGGTCCACCTTGTGGGAGGCGCTGCGTCTTCCGGTACGCGGTGGCCACTCCATAACTTTTCGGACCATCTGTTCTTCGAGCAATGTGCCCCTGCCCACTGTCACTTTAGTTTGGCGATTCTTCGAGCTATATCGGTAACCTTGGTTCTCTTGCGGGTGTCATCATTCCTGATTCGATCACGCAAGGAAACTCCGAGCATGACCCATGGAGCATGGCATATTACAGTAGGCGTTAAAATCAATCATTTATTTTATTTTATTAATTTAGTATCACCATTCATCGTTTTTAGATAACTATATAAACTATTGCCACACATCCTTTCGTCCATCTTTGGTAACAGTTATTAAATTTTTCAGAACGATACGATATTTATCGCACGTTTTCTCACGACGTTCGACTACTCCTAACCTTTTGAAACTGTCATCTCTATCCATACTTTTGTCACGGAGTAAATATTAAATGGAGACCTCACTAAGAAAGAAACATTACGACTTGACTTTGACGATTTTCATCTTGTGTTATGGTTTTTGTGGGGTTTAGACCCCACAAAAACCATAACACAAGATGAAAATCGTCTAATTTGAGAATACTTTATTTAAGTGATTAGTCACTTAAATAAAGTATTCTCAAATTAGTTATTTGTTAAGTATCAAAAAGAGGGACGCCTGTACGCCTGTTTCCGGAAAATGAAATTCACAAAGTTCTGTCATCTAGTGAAGATTAGACTTCACTGCTATTTGTTAAATAAATAAATTTCATATCGTATAATAACGCAGATAGATAGATTAGAATAAACATTATTGTATCTAAACCAAAACAGTTACATATTACAGATTTCTTCATGACAATCTTTAGATGGACTGAAAGAACTTAAAATAAAAAGGGGGTAGTCTGCCGTGTACTGATAGTAAATTAATCAAACAAAATTTTACATTCAAAATATACAGGGTGTAACGGAAAGGTGTGGTCACATTGTAAGATCTGCATCTGCCCATCGATATGAACAACTTTATTCAAGAAAACCTGAGGAAATTCTCAAATTTTTTTTTACACTCCATAAAAATATTGTTCAGCTGATAATAACTTTGTATAGAGAACTGGTTATTAAAATATGACCACACTTTTCCGTTACAACCTGTATACAGATATAAAATTGTACAGATAAATAAAATTGCATGATTGTACGAAATTTAGTCTCATTCCTCTGACAACTATCTACTCAGGTACCTCGTCTATTTTTGCACAAACCAACAGGTTCTCATCTACATATGCCCATCTAAATTTCCATCGAATTTAGAATTAATACAATTGATGATCAGCTGATAAGCGCGTCCGTTTACGTCAACGTCTTCACAGTTCAGGGTCAAGGTGACCAGGCCTTTAGTGTGTTTTGACTGGACTGTTAATCTTATTGTGGAATGGATGAGTTTCGTTTTTGTTACTATTTGCATATTGGTGTGGGTAGCAACTGATTCGTTTGGTGATAAGATGACTGAGGTAAGATTATGTCTGTCTGGCTGCTTAAATAAGCGATGCGGAAACGTTCTGGTGCGAACTATCACCATCATTATCATCTCTGGCAGTATATTTCGAATCATCGTTAAGTAAATTCCTTCCTCTTCTGCCATGCTTCCCTAATATAGACCATTGGACACTGGTTAGTCTCGCACTGGCTAGTCCGGACCTGCAGGTGTATTTGCTAACTCAGTTGACATCAATTTGATAGGCACTTTGCAATACATTGCTTGGTGGACATCGATATAATAGGCACTACGTAGTACATTTTTGTTTTCCTATACGTCAAAGCAGTAATGTATTGCATAGTGAGCGAATACACTTGCTGGACTTAATCCGCGGTCCGTAGTGGGTCATCCACTGATTTGACTGTTGGGTTGGGTGGCCCTGCTTCACCAAACTCACCACGTCCGGCAGAGTCACGCACAAATCACTTCTACATATCCCGTTGTCTTCTCTACAAAGAATAGAAGTACCTATATTTTTAACGTTATTTAGTTAATTTTTAACATTACACCGTAGAAATCTTTCTTTAATCTGTCATTTCGTTTTTACCCAAAGGGTAAAACGGGACCCTATTACTAAGACGCCGCTGTCCGTCCGTCTGTCTGTCTGTCCGCCTGTCACCAGGCTGTATCTCATGAACGATGATGGTAATCTCAGCAGTCACGCGTGCGACAACGAGACTACCGAGTCGGATCTTGTAGTCTTATCTTTATTTACAGTTCTAGTTGCTTTGACTTTGATTTGGTAAAGAAGGAACTATCAATCGACGTCGATGGATACATCCTATCTTTTATCGACGATGGATCCGGTTAGTTTGGTAAATATAAATAAAACACAGATTAACAGTTAGTTACAAAGGCGAGCTTAACACAGCATTTGGGTTTTCTTACAGCAAACCTCAGGGTGAAAAATAAATATTGCATGTAGGCACATCTTAAGTGCACAACAAGAAACTTAAAACATAATATGTTACTTAAAAACTAAACAAATATATGATAGGTACATAAACATATTACATAACCCTTATATTATGGGTCATGCTGACAGGAAGTGCTCCCTAATTCCTCTCCTGAACACCTCCTCAACACTCTGATTCTTTTGTTTTTTGTGGGTGATAAGAGCAGTGGTGGCCCAGTGTTT
Organism: Polia nebulosa; assembly: GCA_951329385.1. Lineage (NCBI taxonomy): Eukaryota > Metazoa > Arthropoda > Insecta > Lepidoptera > Noctuidae > Polia > Polia nebulosa. The sequence goes on from OX589609.1 coordinate 8,326,110, forward strand.
GTTAACGGTCACGACTAACAAGTTGTAGGTCGTAAGTACAAATCCTGGCAGGCGCTTTACTTTGTGTAAATTATTTCATCACCACTGCTCTCAAAACGGTGAAGGAAAACATCGTGAGGAAACAAACCAATGTCCTAGAACCAAAATACGAAGACATGTGACATCCACCAACCCGCACTGGGCACGCGTGGTAGATTACGGCCCACACCCTCGCACAGAGAGGAGGCCTGTGCACCAGCAGTCCCCGACATTAAAACGTCAATCTGCCTGGCCTTTTCCCAACTATCTGGGGTCAGCTTCTAGTCTAACCGGATGCAGCTAAATACCAGTATTTTTACATGGAGCGACTGCCTATCTAACCTCCACAACCCAGTTACTGGGAAATACGATACCCTTTGGTAAGACTGGATATCAGACTTTCGGGCTTCTGACGACCCGTAACGACTGTCAAAGATCCACGATTGACAGCCGGGACCAACGGCTTAACGTGCTTTCCGAGGCACGGAGGAGTCTCGGTATGTAAAGATGGTCACCCATGTATGGACCAGGTAGCTTAACCTGATGAATCGATCCATGCGGCTGTTATTACTTTAGCCACGAGCTTCTCTTTAACCACGAGCTCCTCCGGGGACATTAAAAGTCTGATGATGAAATCATCAAATAACTTATCCCGCTCTGGATGGAGCGGGAGGAAGCGTCAGACTCTTACTGACTAAAACCAACCCGTGTTCCTTCAATTACGTTCTTGCGTTCGAGGGCAACGGTAGTTCTCTTTGGAACAATCCCGCAAAACACTCGTAAGTCCTACGTTCATTCATACAGTTCTCGATGCATCCTCGCTAAGTTATTCGGTGAGGTAACAAGTGTAGAGCACAGAGACACTGGGCAGTAAGGCAGTAACCGTCGGTCGGTGCCAACATCGGGTTTCTTGGAGCGTGTATCAGGAGAGCGCCGGCCGTGACCAAGTGTGCTGGCGGGGAATGTGGACATGGAGAGTATAACCTTGTTGTGACTACTGTGTTACATTTTAGAGTTCTGTACCCAAAGGGACCCTATTACTAAGACTTCGCTGTCCGTCTGTCTGTCAGCGGGCTGTACCTCTTGATCCGTTATAGGTAGACAGTTGATATTTTCAGTGAATGTGTATTTGTATTGCCGCTATAACAACAAATAATAATAATAAAAAAACTGGCCAAGTGCGTGTCGGATTTCACACATGGGTTCCGTACCAAATATTGGTATTTGTAAGTAAAGTTGTAATAATAAACATTATCACAGACAGACGGACACGTGAGTGACAACAATAGGGCTCAGTTTGGACCCTTCGGGTACGGAACCCTAAAATTGAAAAAATAACACGTTTCTAGAAACGTGTTTTTTTTTTGTTTCTTTTTCAGTTTATGGTACGGAACCCGTCGTGTGCGAATCCGACTCGCACTTGGCCGGTTTTTTTTTCATTTTTTACTTTAAACTGATTGAGAATAAATAAGAAGAAGGATAAATAAATACAATCGAGAATGGTTGATGCTTCTGAGAAGTCTTCTGTACGCAAGTGCCAAAAGACCAAAAATGTTCTTATTACTCAGTCTTCAGTATTTTTAAGTTATCTTCATGAGTTTAAATCATTCAAGTATTTATCGTTTTTCTGTGTCCCTTAGGTTTAATTGAATACCATGGCACCTACTTACATAGAGATTAGTAAGTAGGTACTTGTGTCTGTACGTAATAAGCTTCTTGGACCAACCTTCCCCCCGTCCCCGACCCCAACAACATTACACCATGTTCTTAAACCAGTACTTTTTCTCTTTTAATTGCCTCGTTGGTCTCGTGGTGGCAAGTGCAACTGCTGAACGTGCGGTCCTGAGTTCAGTTCCCGGGTCGGGCAAAAAGTGCTTTTGGTTTATTCCATTAGGAATATTATTTTGTAGCAGCACGCAGTTTGTAAGTTGGTCTTGTGACATCCCCGTGCCCGTGACGTTCTGCGTTCTTGACTCTCCGATATGATTGGGTACCGTAATTTAAACTAAAATCTCTTTAACACGTCAAGTCCCTCATTAGCAGACACAATTAAAAACCTATTGTTATGTCGACGCGCGGGGCCTGACGCGTTAAACTAAAACAAATTAAGATAAAACTGGCCAAATCTGCCACCGTCTTTAATTTCCGAATCACCGACGTCCACTTCACTCGCCAGCCTGCGCCAGCGACTAAGCGGTGACTTCCTACATCGCGTTCTGGCGGGTGGCCGCGCTAACGACGTGCTTTATGGGAAATCCCCCCCCATCCCGCTGGAATGGAAGAAAGAATCACAGTATAGCGTAATCTAGAAGAATTACTTGGGCTCTGTAACAATTGTCTGCCGATAAGGTGCGTGTGCCATACAATCTATATGATAACCACCACTCCGCGGTGCACAGGATGATGGTAACGTTGGAATGTTGGAAAGCACCCCGATGATTCTGAAGTACTTGTACGCCCACCCTAACACACGTCACGTACGGCCGCAGTAGTGTTAAGGGTGTGACTGTACATGAAAATATACGACAAGTTAAAGGACCTACTCAGCCTAACAGTCCCTAGGACCCTAGACCTATCAGCCCTATAGCCCTAGCTTATCATATACGTAGTATGTGATAAATAAATATATAGTTCAGTTCAGGAAGTCTGCACCTGTAACACTTAAAAATAATTAAATTCGTGAAATGGAGCGTTTCTTTTTTTCCAACTTGATCTGGAGCGAGTCTGACCATATTATTATTATACTCTTTGAGTCTGACTCTTAAACCTAAATTTATTGGAAAAGACTTCTTAAAGGACTTAATGATGTCTCGAGGAGTTAAAAGGACCAGAGTCAAGTTCAAATGCTTTAAGCACAAGAATGAAGATGCTGTAAGTACTACTTTGGGATTTTTTCTAAAGAGACACTTACTTTACACATGGGATTCGTGAACCTCATCAAGCTTTCTTATTGTCGACAGGGTTCCTATGTTATACTTAAGATTATACTTAAACTTATTCGAAAAAGGTCGGATCTTGACCACACTATTCTTGGAATAATATTTGGAAGAACAATGCGGTCTTAGCAACAGGTTCTGAACACAGACATACACGTGTCCAAGGTTAATCGGGATTGTATGACCACAGCTGGGATACAATTTTCTATGAGACTTATGAAACTTAGTCTAGTGTGATGCACTCTTGCTAATAAATGGGAAAAGTGAAGACCAAATCTGTGGACTATTATTTTACCGCAAACATTCCTTATGCAATAAACTTGAAGATCGGTAAGTTGGGGTCTCATGTGGAAATCTATCTTTGACGCTAGCCGGAGGAAGAAACATTTTATCTTACACACCTTGCGACCTAAAGGTTACAGACGGATAGTGGACAGGAATTCCAGGTTCGGGAAGGGTACACTCACTGCCAGTCCCGCAGACTCACGAGACCGATCAGAAATGGCTAAAGGTGTCTTGGCTACAGTGAGGGGTAATGAGATAAGAATACAAAATTCAAATCTGATTTATTTACAATATCTTACAGCTTATATACTTTTTCTTAACACACTATTATGCAAAAATTTTTGTGTCCTAAGCGTGTAAGATGCAACCAAATCATTATTTTAACTGCGCCGCGCGTCAGCCGGGCCGAGTGCTGATTCAATGTCCAAAGGTACCTAACATTGAACAAGTACCCTGATTTCGATTCCCACACAGAACAAATGTTTGTATGGCCTAAAGATTGTTGTTCCGGGTCTGGGTATCTTGTGTATGTGATTTTACATGTTTATCAACCCATCCACGGTACAGGAGTATTTCCTAGTGTGGGGCAACGTTTTTTTAAGTCATAAAGTCTGGCCTCATTTGAATTCCTATTGCGTCTATTCTAAATTGGTAACTGTTTCTAATCTATAAGAATAAGGATGACTGCACACGACAATGAATCTATAATTGGTGTGGACTCATGTCTGGGTCATCTACCTTAAAACCAGGAGATATTTTAAGAACTGATCAAAATTACATTCCGCAGTTGTTTTAAATAGTTTACTGGATGTCGCAATGGGTATTAAGATCTTAAATCTTCCATAAGAGCATTCCTATTCGACTAACGTTATACTGTAACGAGCAATGCAGATATTATACCATGTCTTAGAGTTAAAATTAATAGGATTATGACTTGAAAATGAGCAGGATAGCTTTTTTTTTGGGGGAGGGGGGGGGGGGGGGGAAATGACTTCTCCCACTCTAGGGTGGAGGGGAAGGGCGTGTCAGACTCTTACTGACTAAAACCCACCCCTGTTGCTTCCCTGCCCTGAATACCCAGGGGCGCGGTAACACTGTTTCGAATTTATCCACAACCCCTGGGCAGGCATCGGCCATGACGGGCCCGCGATGTATGCTGACAACTCTTTGAGGCGCGCGTGGAACACTACGCGCCGTCGACTCTCGGGCCTGGTGCTGATCGGACGGCGAGCTACCCATTACTCGCGATCCGCAGGCCCGGGTCTACGGTGGCCGGCGATCGTCTCGTGACGTCTCCGTCCAGGACGTCTCCTGCGGCGGCTGCTGCTGAGGCCGTGAGGGCCCGACTCTGTTGTTGAGGCTTCCTCACCCGTTCCGCCTCCTCCTTCGCGAGCATTACTGCTTCGCAGATGGAGGACACTGCTTCTCATTCCCTCTCGCTCCGTACCATGGCCTGGACCAGGTTCGGGCGCGAGAGGTCGCTGCCGCCGATCGCCTCCACGAGGACACGGTGGGGCTCCGCCAAAGCGGAGCAGGTCTCCACCGTATGCTCCACCGTGTCCTCTGCGATTATACCATGTCTTAGAGTTAAAATTAATAGGGTATGACTTAAAAATGAGTAGGATAGCTGGATTTTTATGAAACGACTGAGTTTATGCAGTATGGCAGCATGCCTAATCTCGGTATAACATTCTACTGCTGGGAAACAGGCCTCCGCACTGTGAGAGAGTGTGGGCTATATTGAACCACGCGGGTCCAGTGCGGGATGGTGGATTCTGAGGGACTAGTGTGAGTTTTTATTATTTATTTATTAAAACTTCACGCAACACAAATGTACAAAGGCGGACTTAATGCCTTAGGCATTCTCTACCAGTCAATCAAGGGTGGTGGAGAGATAACATGGCAGGTGCATAAACTGAAAAAAAAAAAAATAAGAAACTCAAAGAGCCTCAAAGAGATATCAGCTATAACTGACGGGGCCCGGCAGGGCCGATGCCTGCCTAGGGGTTGTGGATCAATTCGAAAAAGAGTCACCACGCCGCTTGGCACAGGCAACTGAAGGAATAAGGGTGGGTTTTAGTCAGTAAAAGTCTGACACGCCCTCCCGCTCCACCCCAGAGCGGGAGAAGTCATTGGATGATTTCCCAACGTCGAAATAAAAAAAAGTAACATATGTAAGTCGGAGCTGTTATCACTGCTGGGTGCAGTACCCAGCATTATTAAGACCTGGTGACCTGAAACACAGGCCCATAAAGCCTAGCTTATGCACCAGTCTCCCACAGTAAACGTTATTATTTATAATATGTATGTAAAGTTAGCGTAACAATGTCTGCAAAGTTTATTGTGGTGAGAGAATAAATACTTATTATTATTAAAAATAAAAATCTTTTATTGGCTGGCATCTTAGACCCATAGCGTGTTAGTATTACAGGATTGCTTAAAAACTATGTTAGTATTAACAAATTAGGCACACAAATACAATATTAAAAACATTATAAAAAACAAAAACAAAGTATACAATTACAGGAAGGTTTATCAAGCCCCATGTCTGACATGTAGTTTGATAAACCTATCCATTGCAGGCCCTTCCAACCTTTCAGAAAATACCTTCAGAATGCTATTGTTGCTCCCTCTCACTTTGCGTATTATTGACGCCACTTTCTTGCGCATGATCACCAAATAATCATCAGTGTGCGCATCAGCAAACATCTGTGACGCACTACAGTAAGGAGGAAGCCTCAACAGCACCCTGAAGGCATTGTTGTATTGAATACGCAGGGTGTTGTCTGTTTTTTGGGTATGATTAGCCCACAGGCTGCTGGTGTAAAATGATTGACAAAAAAAAATATTATTTTTATATGATTCCTATTAGATTATCTTTTTCGTGACAATGTCTCATAACTTTTTTGCCACATAACCGCAAGACCATTGCCTTGTTATTGCTATTCTATCGGATATTGATACATATTGGCACATAAATTGCCTATTCATTGTTTCAATTGTTATGGAAATAAAATATCCAATTCTTTATTGTATGTGATAGACACAAACAAATAACAACACCTACTAATGCATTATAAAGTGATATAATACATTTATTTCCTCTTTATAAATATTATAAAGCCAATTTTAACTACCAGGGTTTAACTAAAATTAATTTTAACAATTAAGGAGAGCAGTGGTTGCCCTGTGGTATTGGCTGCGACTTACAAGTTGTAGGTCGTGAGTTTAAACCCAGGCAGGCGCTTTACTTTGTGTAAATTATTTCATCACCACTGCTGTGAAAATGGTAAAGGAAAACATCGTGAGGAAACCGGCATGTCCTAGAACCAAAGATTTAAAGACATGTAACATCCATCAACCCGCATTGGGCCTGCGTGGTGGATTACTGCCCACACCCTCTCACAGAGAGGAAGCCTGTGCCCCAGCAGTGGGGACAATAAAAGGCTGATGATGATGATGTGGGATTAACTTTGTGAGAGTGTGAGAGACTGGTCTCTGAAATAGGTTTCGCGTCAGGACCCTCGCGTTACCATAAGGTAACGCAACAATAGGTTTTTAATTGTGTCTGCTAATGAGGGGCTATTACAAGTCACCATAAAACGCAATTTTTGTCGATGCCGAGCTGCTTTTACCAACAGTTTGACGTGCTTTCTGAGGCACGAAGGAGTCTCCGTATGTAATGGATGGTCTGGTCACCCATCCACCGAATGACCTCGACAAGCCTTGCTTTATTTAGCAGTCTGTACAAAATATAGAATTAAAATATGAAGAAGGTGCTCATTAAACCATGTAAGTAATATAGAAAAACATCTGTTAACTTATTTCAGTAATTTTATATTTAAGTATTAAAATAATCACACGATCCTGTTAACTTTTTAATGTAATTATCTACTTTAATTTGTAACGTAATAAATTATTCTATTAATCGGCTACAGTTTTTATTATTAAGTTTTAACGACTTTATTAATGGAAGTCGTTTATGAAGCCGTTGATCTATAAAGATGGGTGTATTGCAAATCATGCGCTCGCGTCGAAAATAAGAGAAACGTTAACAGGTACAACCGAGGAGAAATTGATTACTTACAAATATTTTTTTAAATAATTTTATTATTCGAAATAATATTTAATTTTATTAATCACATTTATTTGTGACTTGTACTTACCTACATCGAGGAATGAAAACCTCGTTTGTGATAATTTAGTGTTTATTGATGGTAATTAGGTGCAGTAACGCAATTTCTCACGACGGCATAATTTGAAATTAAAATTTCTAAATTAGCAATTTCATGACTTAAGTAGAATTAAATAAAAACTTCTCACTGAGAAATCTTAATTTCTAATTGTATAACCGTTATCTGAAGATATGGATTAAGTTAGCAATCTGATCCAAAGATATCCAAAGTACATAACCGATGCTGACAAACAACTAAAATGCCAAACTTATCTTAAAAACCTTTAAAAAAGTTAATCTAAAAATAAAAGATAGTTATCTAACACTTCTCCACCCACCAGTCCATAACAATAGGCAATGAATATAATTCGTTAACAAAACAGATAAAAAGATGGAACAATTAGATACCGTCAGACGAGCAGATACGCACTTTTGTCTGTAAACACCTTTATAGTGAACAAAAGTTTGTTATGACAGGCAGCTGCCGAAACTGGCCGAATGCTGATAGCATTATTTTCGTGATAGTGATCTGATGAGCATTTGAGTAGAATAGGGGAAAGTGTGGTTTTATTTGGCAGTATTGGCAGCTTGTCTTTATTAAGATAACATGATAATGTAGGGTTTTTTGCTAAAACTGACCAAATTAGGATGTTGTTTCTGGAGTGGCAGCGGTTTGAGGATTTAAGCATAACCAGCCTTTTGATATTCCCACTGCTGGGACTCAGGCTTCCTCTCTAGGAGAATGTATGGGTCGTAATCCACCACGCGGGCCAAGTCTGGGTAGGTGAATATCACATGTCTTCGAATTTAACTCTTAACTATGACGAGACGGAGAAACTGCTTTAACAGAGAAGTATAACACACATGCAATACACACACACCCCCAAAACCTAACAAGCACAACTCATATATCACGCACACAGACCACTATACAAACATTAACACCCACCAACAAATTCACAAACTTACCTTTCATTAATGTTAAGCCTTAATTAAATTCCATTTAATTTAATTTATTTTTAAATGTTATATTCTAATTTTTATCATTAATGAGCTATGAGCGCTACAGTAATTTATATCTTTATTATGAATCTTTACATGCATTCGAGATAAGAAGACCAGGTGACCCATAGCACAGGTTTTACTTAGTATGGGCTCCTGTCTCCCATCTTCAAATTGTTTCCTTCATGAACTGTATATCATTTGTTACTTGTGGGAGAAAATAAATAAATGTTAAAAATGTATTCTAGGACATGCATTTTCCTCACGATGTTTCTTTCACCGTTTTGAGAGCAGTGGTAATGATATAAATACCACACAGTAAAGGGCCTGCCTGGGTTTGAACCCACGACGTACAAATCATAATTATGTCGGGGCCGTCCTTTTGTCATTAGAGGATCCATTGAAATTTTATTTCACTCAAATAAAAGATACATTACTCAATTTGGAAGAGGGAGAATTCCGTATTTTTTTTTGTATGAAAAATATGTTTCACTGCGTGCTTTATACATAATCTATATCTTTACAGTTGAACCCATTTTTAACCAGTGTAATATATAGTCTATAATATAAAAAACTATGAACAGTGAATAACTCATTTCAATGTCAAACGCCACTGAAAAATGCTCAAACAAAAAATAAATCATTGAGGAAAAAGTTCTTTAAAAATAACCCCAATACTTTAGAACTATTAATTCCAAGACTTTGACATTAGTCACAGTTTCTGATAATGAATCAATTTACAGTCACATTTTTTCGAAATCTAAAAATACGAAATAATTTCCATACACACTTCGAACATACTTTTGAATTTTCTGCGCTTGGTTCTGGGACGACAGTTGAAAATCCAACAGTACGATGCATGTCCTTTACGACATTTAAAATTTCCACCATCGATTTATCTTTCAGTGGCGCACGCGCCGCTTTCAAAACACGAAAGCGTACGGGGAATGTGACGTCACAGGTTTACGTCACCCGTCGCCCGCCATCTTGGAACGCCATGTTTTGTAAACAACGCGAAACAATAGCATTCGTGTATAGACAAACAATAATCGCAAATATTTGTACGTCATCGTTTACTGAGATGACAGTCGTCAGATGATTGTAAGTAAAAGATAATGGAGCAATTCTTTGGAAAAATTGAAGATTGTTTTTGTGAGGTATAAGAGGACAATACGTGGAAATTAAAAGATGTGATTCTGTTACGGTGAAAGATTTAATTCCAATAAACAGATCTGCGTACATAAATCTGTTTGGTTTTGCGTCACCTCCTAGCCTGCCCAGCATGCACAAGCACCACCAGGACATCGAAGGATGGAAACGAAGCTAATGACAAAGCTATCAAGGCGGTCGGACAAAATTTGAGTCAAAATCGACACCAAAAGAAGAGGGAGAATCTGTTTATTGGATGCAATCGATGCTGTTCTAATACCTCCATTTTTTTGCACTATGTACCATTAAACTAACATTTTTACAAAAAATAGAACCGACTCCCAAACTTTAATTTGAAACATAACTTTGGTGTTTCTGGTTCTGTTTCTTCGACACCAATTAACTTCTGAAATTAAAGTTATTTTGCACCTTTTTTTTTGTTTTTTTTTGGAAGTCGTTTCTATTTTTATGAATAAAACTTTTATATTTTTCACTTTTTAGTCGGGGTTCCCCATTAAATTGTGTTAACAATACACAGACATACGATCGCATCAATCGCTAGTCATTTGCTGTTAGTTATTGAAGAATTTCACTGTCTTTCCCGAAGATCTTCATCAGATCCTAATGAATTAGGTATTACTAAAAACTTCCTTGAAAATCATGTATTTGAATAACGAAAACTCCATCCGACAAACGAGATACATACATTACATACATTTAGGTACATACGGGTCGAACACAGAACCTCATTTTTTGATGTTAGAAAATTCAATAATATTAGACAACAAATCGACTCCCATTGGTCACTACGCCAGAGTCAAAACTCAAAATCCGGATCACGGTGCTCACTTTGTAAATAAACTACCCCGAATAATCTGGTATGACTCTACATAACGTTAACTTGAATCACTTCCTAGCGTCAATTTAAATCGCTCAACATTTTCCATCACCATTTTAAATCAATGAACTTGAGGTACACTTAAAATTGTTTAATTTTTTTATTGGCTTCGCTCTATTTGTGCATTTAGCCAGTGTTAAGTTTAGAAATTATTCAGTTTTTAGGGTAAGTCCGAATGAAAAAACGGAACCCTTATAGGATCACTCGTGTGCTAACTAACTGTCTATCTGTCTGTCTGTCTGTCCGTTCGTCACAGCCAATTTGCTCCGAATCTGCTGCACAGATAGAGTTGAAATTTGGTACACACACGACACGTCCGTGTTTGGGTAAATAAATTAATTTGGAATATGGGGGTCACTTTTGGGGTGAAAATTGGAAATTAAAAATAAAATATTTTAAAACTGTGTCGTGCGACTTATCAAATGAAAGGGCACATTGTGGGGTCAGGAATATATTTTTGTCATAATTTTCAAATATATAACTTTGAAGTTATTTAAGAAAACAGATGAAAAATGACCATTCCCCCCCTTAATATTTCCGCAATCCTAATATCTCCGAAACCACTGCTCCTAAAATTTTGAAAAAAATACAGAAAGTAGTTCTTTACTTCTAAATTACCGGAAAACCTATAAGGTGGAGGCAGTTAAAAAAAACCTAAAAAAAAATATGATTTGCGCGGAACCTGGGAGTCTTTAAGTCAAGAGTGAATATGTTTCTTCTAGGCAAGCGTGTTCCATCTTCGAACACATCATCGCTTACCATCAGGTGTGATAGTGGTCAAACGCGAGCCTATCAACAATAATAAAAGAAAAACCTTTGCGCGCGAGTCCGACTCGCTCTCGGCTAGTTTTTAGATACAGAATACAGTCACTTTGAATTTTAAATTCCATTAGAATACGGATGTAACACATTCTAATAGTTTTGCAGTATTTGGCAGCAAAAGACTGTATCGAGTCAGCCTCCTCGGAAAGCCTCGCTGAGGTAGTCAATACTACCATAAAAATCTCAGTTTCAATTTACCGACATCGCGCTTGTTTCAATGATTCCACATAATATTGTCCAGTTGCGTAAACATTTGAGACACAAAACTACACCAATTTTAAATCACAAATTCCAGTAGGAATTAATTTGCGAATAATAAAAACAGCCTGAACTTCACTCGAAAAATCCCGCCAAAAAAAAACAAAAATTTAATTTCCACAAAGCACCTGTCAAAAGATATTTTCGCGTACAAAATCTCTTCGAAAGCCATAGAACTATATTATCTATTAGGTAGGTACAGCTGCTTTCAATTCCACGAATCGCAGAAGAATGCCAATAAATCCCACGTACTTATTTGATTTTCCCTTAGTATTTGTAGGTAGTTTATGAACAGGTATGTACTGGTCAGGAAATCACGATCTTCCTTATTTATTGGATCGTGGATCTGATAGCTGATACGCTAAGTGCTGATGATGGGTTGCAAAAACAAAACGCTTTGTATTTTGTCCTTGATTGTACATTGGAAAAAATATGTGGAGTTTTGAGATCTGTCAAAATTGACGTGTTGAGTGGATTTGGCTAAGATCTGTTTTTGAATGATAGTATAATTTAAAATTATGTTTTTCCTACTACAAAATGAATGACTTCGACTAATTTTTTTTTCAGAAGTCTTTAAAACAGAAACTATGATGAGAAAAAAAAATTGAATATTTTCAAAAAACCCGACTGTAAAAAATAACTAAAAGGTTCCAAACAAGTCCCTTTTCAAGCAGTAATTTTTAGTTATTTTTTACAGTGGGTTTTTTGAAAAAAAAATTTTTTTGTTCTACATTTTAGGGAGTTATATTTTTGGAATCGCCTCCTCGAACCCTTTATTTTGATATCCCACTTAATATAGTTCGTCGATTTTTATTTTATTATTTTTCACAATATGGCTTCTAATTGTCGCCATATTGTATTTTGATTACTGTCAGGTCTTTAGTAGCACACGCAAGGTTAAGACAAATCAATTGACGTAAGAATGGTCAAAATCGGCCCACGCGTTTATTCTCTATAGTGCCACAAAGGAACAAACATACATACATGCATAGGCTGATAAACACATTACCCTCCCTGCGTCGCGCAGTCAGGTAAAAAGCCTTGAGCTTATGATTGTATGTCTGTGTGGGTATACTCCACGTAACAACAATTTATCTTTATCGTATAGAAAATGTAAATATGCCTCGTTAATATGTAGAAAAAACAATGAGTACCTAAGCAGGAAGATAAATTAATAATTATAGGAGGAAAATGAAGAAGCATTCGAAGTATCTAGATCGTTATCATAATCTCAAGATTACATATACATTATTACAGACAGTACATAACTTTATAAAACAATTTTTATTTTTAATACAACCTTTTGACCCTCGTCATCACGTTTTTTTTTTTTTTTTTTTAAAGAACGATCCTGACACTAGGAATTATTCCTGTATCGTGGGTGCGTCACCCAGACCCGGAACAACTATCTGTAAGCCATTCAAATATTTGTTTACTGGAAGGTACTCAACCATACCACTCATAACAAAACATACCAGTCCAAATTTAATTATTATTTATTTTAGGTCCATGGATGGGTTTTTCTTTTTTTTTCTTTCAGATCTTTACATACCGAGACTCCTCCGTGCCTCGGAAACCACGGTAAGCTGTCTGTCTCTGCTGTCAATGGTGGATCTTTGACAGTCGTTACGGGTCGTCAGAAGCCCGAAAGTCTGACAACCAGTCTTACCAAGGGATATCGTATTACCCAGTAACTGGGTTGTGGAGTCGCTCCATGTAAAATACTGGTATTCAGCTGCATCCGGTTAGACTGGAAGCCGACCCCAAAATATGTAGTTGGGAAAAGGCTAGGCAGATTGATTAACTAGTCCAAATTGAACTATCCTACCATTTACCATCAGGCAATTCTAGTCCATAATATACCATTGGGTATCTTTAGTTGTTTGTAATTTCATATTTTTTAGTATCTCTTAGTTAGATATATATTTTTTTAATTTAAATATTTACCTAAACTATAAAACTGATTTACGTTCGTCAGACGCCCTCGTAGCATAGGGTCCAGTTGAAAACCCAGCGTCAGGCACTAGTTGCTCGGCATTTATGCTGAACTGGGCCTATAATATTATTACGCAGCCGTGGGGGGCGGGGGTTATTTAAGGTTATTTCTATAAGTGTTTTTGTGTGAATATTGTGTGCTTTAACCTGGGTCAAATAAATTTATTTTCTTTCTTTCTTTCAAAAATTGGTCGAAAAATGGATTACTTACAAATTTTGAAGGGAGAACTTGAAGGGATAGAACATTGCTTGTTAAATAAGAGCTTGTAATATTTGAACTCTTAATTTGAAGTTACTACACAGCCAGCCGCCGTTGTCTTCTTATTAAAGTCAGTCTAATTTATTAACGCCATTAATATTTGATTTAATCCCAAACTTACTCGAAAGAATCTTATCTTACCACTTATTGTATTTAATATGACTACAGCAGCGACATTAGCAATTAATAACATTGCAGATTTAAAGACCCTCCCACAAAATGACGTCATCATCATTAGTAGATGGTATTTCAAAATGTCACCTTTATAATTTAGCATTCCACATTTATCTAGTAATTATATGGTTTAGGATCCTATCTATAACTTATGTCAGAAGTTACCCGATAGAGGAGTAACGATTTCTTGGGTAAAGCCTTCTTAATAAAATCACAATATTTGGTTTATTTTTGTATTATTATATTTAGCAAACGGCGGTGTAGTACTGCTTTGGGTGTAACACTTAAAAATTGAATAAATTTAATTCGTGGAATGGAGCGTTAGTTTGCAAGTTGACAGATTGACAGATTGACAGATTGTCGTTTGACGTTTTTTCTTTTTCCAACTTGATCTGGAGTCTGCCTCTAAATTTTATTTATTGGAAAAAAGTTCTTAAAAGCATTTAATGATGTTTCGAAGGGCAGCTGGAACCAGAGTCAAGTTCAAATGCTGTAAGCATAAGAATGTAGGACAATGTAAGTACTTACTCTTTTTGGGATTTTCTGTAATGATGCTAAATCAAGCGTGGCATTTATGAGTCTCACCGAATCTTTCTCTTGTTGGCAGGGTTCCTACTTTACATTTAATTTATTATGGAGGGAACTTTATAAAAATGGTCGGATCATAAACTTCACTTTATTTTGGAAGAACAATGCGGTCTTAGCAAAAGGTACCGAACACCAACGTCCACGTGTCCAGAGATGACCACGGCTTAGATACTGCTTGTGGATCTCCTCACTGGACCTTTAATCTTCGATCTTCGAACGATAGGGTAAAAGTGATTCATCATAAATTTTAAGTTCAACATACAATTTTCTGTGTACTGAGTGCTATCTAGTGTTATGCAGTGTTGACAATAAATGTGATTTAAGTGAAGACCAAATCAAAGGACTCTTATTTGCTACAGACAAATCACATGCAATATACCCGAAGATAGGTAATTAGGGTCTCATGCCATATATTATCTCTGACGCTAGCCGGTGGAAGAAAAAATTTCTTTACATGGGGAATATCGGTTTAGCCGCTGTAGCGACGCCCTGAAATTGCAGCTCTTTATTAGTTACTGCACAATCGTATACACAGTCGAGTTGTGGGCTAACTACACCAAGGCTACCCGGGCCTGCGGACGGCGAGAAGTGGGTAGCTCGCCGTCCGATCAGCACCAGGCCTGAGAGTCGACGGCGCGCAGTGTTCCACGCGCGCCTCAAAGCGTTGTCAGCAATTATGACGGGGCCCATGCCTGCCCAGGGGTTGTAGGTTGCACCGCTGACTGAAAAGTTGTGTGGAAATGGGTTTTCGTGTTACGGGCATGTGATGTGGAGGTCTGCCCCGCTTGAGCGGAGCCCCGACGTGTCCTCGTGGATGCGAGAGGCGGCTGCGTCCTCTCGCGCCCTGCCCTGGTTCAGGCCATGGAACGGAGCGAGAGGGAATGGGAAGCTGTCTCCTCCTTCTGCGAAGCAGTAATGCTCGCGAAGAGGGAGGCGGCATGGGTGAGGGAGACTCAACAACAGAGTCGCCCTCACGCCCTCAGCAGCGGCCGCCTCAGGAGACGCCTGGGGTTTCCGGCGCCGCGAGACGATCTCCGGCCACCGTAGACCCGGGTCTGCGGACGGCGAGTAATGGGAAGCTCGTCGTCCGATCAGCACTTGGCCGTGAGTCGACGGCGCGTAGTGTTCCGAGCGCGCCTCAAAAAGATGATAGTCAGCCACCACTGACGGGGCCCATCGTGGCCGGTGCCTGCATGCCTAGGGGTAGCGGATAAATTCGTTACAGGGTGACCGCTCCCCTGGGCACTCAGGCAGAGAAAGAACAGGGGTGGGTTTTAGTCAGTAAGAGTCTGACACACCCTTTGCTCCACCCAGAGCGGGAGATGTCATTGGATGATTTCCCACCCATAAAAAAAAGCCCTGGCACATGCAACTGAAGGAACACGGGTAAGATTTAGTCAGTAGGGTCTCGCCCTGAACTCCACCCAGAACGGGAGAAATTATTTGATTTCTTACTCCAAAAAAATCCTTCCTCTTGAATCACTCTGTATATCTATTGGTGAAAACCGCATGAAAATAAGTTCAGTTGTTTTTGAGTTCATCGCGAACAGACAGATCAACGCGGCGGGGGACTTTGTTTTGTTTTAGTTCCCCATGGGTTTTGCGGGGCAGTCAAACGACTAACGATATCTAGCTTCCCCATTCGTAACAAACTTGGTCGCGTTGCGACCTTGAGTTTGACCAATGGGGATTTAGAAACGACAGATGGCGAGATAATCAGCCCACTTTTGAAACTAAATACTCCAGACTGGATTAGGATAGTGATATCCATATTATAATTCCAGAGTTAAACTTGACATTCATATTAAAATTAAATGTCGGTGAGGGTAAGGGTCAATAGAGCTGGAAGTTACATTATACAGAGTGTGACGGAAATGGGTGGTCATATTTTAGATATCTACTGATTCTTCCAATGGAAATGATAAACTTTCTTCAAGGAAGTAATAGCAAATTTTCAAAGAAAAAATTTTGTTTGGTTTTGAGTTCTGGGGTATAACAACTCAAAAGTTGAAAATAAAAAACTTTTTTACAAAAAAAACAACCGAATTCCAAAAAAGAAAATTATACAATAATTTAAAAATAACTTTAAATTCGGAAGTCGGTGTCAAATAACGAAGAAATAAAAGACAAACACCGACTGCCGAAATTAAAGTTATTTTTAAATTTTTAGTGTATAACTTTCTTTTTTAGAAGTCGGTTGTTTTTTTTTTTTTGTAAAAAAGTTTTTTGAAGTAATACTTCTTTTGGCGCGTTAGGGAAAATTATGAGAGTAAATTTCAGCGATGCGCGCGCACACCGTCACAAAAAACCGACACCCTGAAGTTAGCTCTATTCTGTGATTCATGAAGAATGATTGTTTTCCTTTTGTAAACTTTGTGACAGTTTTGGTTTTTCATCTTGTTACGCCAAAGAAGTATAACTTCTTACGTGCGTACATAACACACTTTAAAACACTTAACACACTTTTTCTTTTTCTTTTTTTATTGTTGCAGGCTCGAGATTGACAACTATCTTCCTGCATGACTTTTTGCACTTTTGATTGTTACCAACTTGTGACACTGTATAGGTTCTTCAGTAAATTTTTGCTGGAAAATAGTAAGAAATCACTTGCCAATTATCATCTCCCATATTCTATTATTCCATCGATTTACTAAAAACTACAACTCTTAAGATTTCAAAATATGCATAAAATAAACCTTCCAAGATTCATCTAAACGCCACAGTACTCCTCGAACGTTCCAAACACTTTTAGCCAGATCAAAATCATTTAATAAGTTTATGTTTTTTGTTATATCAATCTGTCACTGTTGTCTTTAATTATATGTTGCGCCTGCGCCGTCTAGCCGTATGGTACACTGTACCAATGACTCGTATAGGTCAAGAGCAGGGTTGCCCCTGATGAGAAACAGCATGTTTCGTCCTGTTCATGGGCGAGGTGGTGGGCAGATACACGTTGGTTGCAGGAAGATATTGAAAAGAAGAATCGTACAGAGAGAAACGCTCGTTGCATAACTTAGCGGCCATCCATAAATTACGTCACACGAATTTGATGATATTTTGATCCCCCCCTCGTTCTTATCACAGGATGATCCTGGTCACGTTTGTGAGATTCCCCTCCCTAGTGTGATGTCACATATTTTGCAAATTCAAATTTCGAAATCATTAAACAGCAGTTTCGAAATTAACATATTTTATTTCAATAATATAAATTAAATTCTTAATATCATACAGGTAGAGTTGGAAATATTTTGAAGTGTTTCGTTAATACGTTTTAATATTTAGATAAAAACTTAAAGTGTGACGTCACGAAACTTATGATTCCTCCCCCCCCCTTGTCACACAATATCACACTTCGTCGACCCTCTCTCCTCCCCTGAACGTGTGACGTAATTTATTGATGGCCCCTTACCATCATGCTCGATTAAGGGCAAAAGCGGGCTCATATCGAATAAATAAAATATAGTCATAGGGACTGCCGACAGAAGTGAAATCTTGAAACTTTGATGACAGTGTAACAGATTTTCCGTTGCAAGTCGCCAGTTTAGTGCAACACGTCACTATCATGTCGGTGAAGCGAATTTTTGGCTTTACCAAAATCTCTCAACGTGATTGAAGAAGTTTCCACTTCAACAAAATGGAGTTTTGGGGAAAAGCTTGGAAAATGAACTCCAGGTGTAAGACAGCCAGCTGTTTCGCCTGGGACCACTCTGGAAATATACTGAGCTTACTACCAACTTTTTCTTAACTGTTGTTCAGCTGTTTGTTCAGCAGCATTAACATTTAAGCAAGCATCCGTTTATCCTACACTAGCGACCCGCCCCGGCTTTGCACGTTTATCGCTCTTTATATTATTGAAAACTGCGTAAAAGTGCGTTGCGTCGTTTAGGAGTTAGTGGAGAAACGGACTGACGCTGAAAGCGACTTTATTTTGTACTATGTAGAGATTTTGGTCCTTCGAGCCGGATCACTATCTTTACTTTGTACTATGTAGAGATTTTGGTCCTTCGAGCCGGATCACTATCTTTATTTTGTACTATGTAGAGATTTTGGGCCTTCGAGCCGGATCATTGTCTTTCCAGCAGGCGTAGCATGACCAATTCTATACCTATTCTACCAAGAATAGACAAAGTTTTTTTGTCTAACTTGACATCTTTTCTGCCCGAGCATCATGTTTTACATTGTAGACTTTTGTCGACTGAAGAATAGAAACATTTCTTCTCTTCAGTTTTAACATCGCTTGCTTGTAACGGTAGAAATCTTTCTACAATCTGTAATTTTGTCTATTCTTCCGTCGATAAAACCCGTTTCTATGATCGTCATGCTACGCGTGCTGAAGTGACAGCCCTAGCAAGCAGGACTCTTCATTTCAGTTTTTATGTATATCAAAGATTTAGGATCAGTGCCAAAGTTATCATAATATTTATGTTCCAAAGGATAAAACAAGAATACCCTCTAAAAACTTTATCGTTGCAATTAATACAACATTTAATCGTAAAGAAAATATTTTGCGAAATAAACGACGATGTAAACTTGTTTTAAAGGCTTATAAATAAATAGCAATGGACGAAAAAGTACCAAGTCAGGCTAAATGTGCGAATAAAATAGATGATTATCAATTTCTTAACCTTAGTGCAGGGGTGGTCAAACCGTGTAGCTCGCCGTCCGATCAGCACCAGGCCCGAGAGTCGAAGGCGTGTAGTGTTCCACGCGCGCTTCAAAGAGGTATCAGCAAATCAGAACGAGGTCTGTCACGGCCAATGCATGCATGCCAAGGGGTCGCGGATAAATTCGTAACAGAGTTAACGCGCCCGTGGGCACTCAGGCAAGGGAGGAACAGGAGTGGGTTTTAGTCAGTAAAAGTCTGACACGCCGTCCCGCTCCACCTAGAGCGGGAGAAGTCATTGGATGATTTATTGTTGATTCGATCCCACGCAACAAAAATTGGTTGCCTGTAAAGTCGGTATACGGGCGAAAGTTTTACGTGACAACGACTTTGAGTGGTAAAATAATTTTAATGTTGCCCGAGTGGAAGGGACGCGTGCCTCTCACTCGCTCTCATTGTGAGCGCATAACGTGAGCGGAGCGTAACGCAGTTTCTTGAAGTGTCACCCGGCAAACCAATTTATAAGACGTTGTCACGTCAAAAAACAAAAGGAGTGGTCAAACCGTCGATCACAAGAGCTTTCCGAGTCGATTCCGATAAATCTGAAAATGTAACGATCTGCCTAGCCTTTTCTAAACGTCGGAGTCGGTTTCCTGTATAACCAGATGCAGCTGAGTACCAGTATTTGACTCATAATCACGTCATTCTATTTCACCAAGGCATGGGACCTGTAGCCCAGTGGTAACGGCCGCGACTTACAAGTTGTAGGTGGTGAGTTCGGACCCAGGCAGGCGCTTTACTTTGTGTAAATTATTTCATCACCATTGCTCTGAAAACGGTGAAGGAAAACATTGTGAGCAAACTGGCATGTCCTATAACCAAAAATTCGAAGAAATGTGACATCCAACTACCCGCATTGGACCCACATGGTGGATTACGGCCCACGACCTCACACAGAGAAGAGGCCTGTGCCCCAGCAGCGGAGACATTAAAAGGCTGAAGATGAACAGAGGAATGGAGCTCGATTATTTGATGCCTAAATATTTTGATATCGATCGACGTCAGCATACCCGTCATATTCCGTGTCATGTCCACCAAATCTACTCCAGCTCTAATCATAAAATTGAGTTTTTTCATTAATTAATTGACGGATTATGAAGTCGAGTGCAGGTCCTTAAAACTGACTTGGAATCAATCTGTCTAGCCTTTTCCCAACTATTTTAGGGTCGGCTTCCAGTCTAACCGGATGCAACTGATACCAGTATTATACATGGAGCGACGGCCTACCTGACCTCCACAACCCAGTTACTGAATAATACGATCGCCCTTGGTAAGACTGGTTGTCAGACTTTCGGGCTTCTGACGACCCGTAACGACTGTCAAAGATTCACGATTGACAGCCGGGACCAACGGCTTAACGTGCTTTCCGAGACACGGAGGAATCTCGGTATGTAAAGATGGTCACCCAACCATGGACCAACCCCGGCAAGCGTAGCTTAACCTGATGGATCAACCCGTGTGGCTGTTATCACTTGGAATATGGGCCCATATGTTTGAGTACCCCTGTCTAGTACTAATTTGTAGGTATGTTATTTACTCTAGTACCTTCTCACTGCAATTCTTGACTTTACATCCCTTTATAATAGTGCCATAAATATTATCTTTGATCTTGTACAGGACCATCCCAGATAGGTAAAAATTTTATGGGGCTCGCGAATGAGTGAAATTAATTTGTTTTTCATTCTCAACGTTTTGAAGTTGAAGATACCGCCCAATAGCTGACATTCCTCAAGGATATTAACGAATGAGAAATTTTCTCACGAACGGAAATAGCCTATGAAGAAATAGAGTAGGTATATCTATAACTAAAAAAACCGGCCAAGTGCGAGTAGGTCTCGCGCACGGAGGGTTCCGTACCATTATCTATAAAAATAGCAAAAAAAAAACACGTTTGCTGTATGGGAGCCCCCTTAAATATTTATTTTATCTTCGACCACATCATCGCGTACAATCAGATGAAATAGTGGTCAAACGCGAGCCTGTCAATGATAAAAAACCGGTTAAGTGCGAGTTTGACACGCACTTAACCGGTTTCGTACCATTAAATGAAAAATAGTCAACAACGACTCACAGCCAAAAAATACGGGACTAATTAAAAAAAAAAACTAGCTGATCCGGAAAACGTTGTACTGTGATTAAAAAATGGGGGGTGGGGGTAGGAGGGTGAAAAATACTTTATGACCTATTCTCATATCTACCAAATATACAAACGAGATTTTTATTTATTAGATTTTGTTAAAACACTGATTAGCGAATTTTTAATCCAAAATGTTCTATGGAGATTTGAATTCAGAATCCTCTAATCAGTATTTAAACCAAGCATATGGTTAGAGAGCTTCATAAATAAGCCTGTTATATAAAACAAAGTAGAGGGCAATACATAGTATTACGCAACGGGCTCATTCTATAAGAAAAACCGGCCAAGAGCGTGTTCCGTACAAATCATATTTTTAACCGACTTTCGAAAAAGGAGGAGGTTCTATGTTCGACTGTATGTATGTTTTTTTTTTTATGTATGTCCGCGCATTTCTCCGTCAGTTGTGGACCGATTTTCAAAATTCTTTTTTTACCCGAAAGAATATACTCCCGAGGTGGTCCCATATAAATTTTATCGAATTTGCTTTAGCACTTTTTGAGAAACTGAACAAAAACGAAAAATTGGCATATCTTGATGACGTTTTTGTGTTCTCCAAATGTTTAAATTCCACGTTCCATGTTATTGGGGATTTTAGTTCTGGGGTATAACAACTAAAAAGCGAAAAATAAAAAACTTTTATCCACAAAAAAACAACCGACTTCCAAAAAAAAAATACACTAAAAATTTGAAAATAACTTTAATTTCGGAAGTCGGTGTTTGTATTTTATTTCTTCGATATTTGACACCGACTTCCGAAATTAAAGTTATTTTCAAATTTTTAGTGTATTTTTTTTTTGGAAGTCGGTTGTTTTTTTTGTAAAAAAGTTTTTTTTTTAGGTTTAATCTACATATAGGTACTTCTCATTGGTTTTCCTGTAATCTATAAGCAAAGAACTACATTCTGTATTTTTTTCAACATTTTGGGCCTAGTGGTATAGGAGATACGGGCGGGTCATTTTTAATCTATTTTCTCAAATAACTTAATAACTATACATTTTGGGATTATGAAAAATATATTTGAATAAAAAACTATTTTTTTTAAACCCTTACAATAACCCTATTGTAAGGGTTTAAAAAAAATAGTTTTTTGAAAAAACAAAAAACAAAAAACTTCAAAAAACTTTTTTTTTAATTTTCCGTTTTGCACCTCCAAAGTGACTCCCATATTCCAAATTAATTTATTTACGTTCATGTTTGGGTCACAGATATTCATGTACCAAATTTCAACTTAATCGGTCGAGTAGATTCGGAGTAAATTGGCTGTGGCAGACAGACGGATAGACAGACAAGACACACGAGTGATCCTATAAGGTTTCCGTTTTTACATTCGTATGTTCGGAACCCTAAAAGTTAAAACAACACTCGGGGTAAAAGCATAGCCAATACTTGTAATGAAGACTCAAAACATAAATACGACCATAGACTAACCACATTTTGACAGCTATAATTTTTTATTACTGTTATTGAGTAAACAGGCGCAGGTAATGAGCCCGCATCTGTCCGAGTCTGGCATTGAACTCACTACCCCTAGCTCGCTCCCCCATATTACAGACACCTGTCCTGTCCGAGTTTTGATTTTATTTGCGAACTGATATATTTAAATTGCTTGTTTTAAAATAAGGGGTTGCCTTTTTTGTTTTTTTTTATGATATAATTTTGGCAAAAAGAGGAACGGTGCACCTGATGGATGTTTTTAGCTGCCGACTATAAACATGCATTGGCAAGCCAAGAAACTTGGCAACCCAAGGGATTACCTATATTAAACCAAGGTATTTTGACCACTTAAGGCGTAGTAATACAACTTTTGATGGTTTTTAATTGAATATCACGTCTAAACAGATAGTTTTATTTCTTTGAAAAAAATATATGTTACTCTAGACAATTTTCGTCGTAATTTGATATGAGAGTATTTGAAATTATATTTTTATAACATAGTGTAATTAATTTGTAAAGTTATGTCTAATGGGGATAAATAATTGAGATTCACTCAAAAACTGTATAGCGTATTTTTATGAATCGTTCACGTTTTTAAAGATCATTTAATTATTTATAATTTAGTCTAAATGATTTAGTTTAATACCTGTTGTTATAAGTGTAATAAATTAATAATGCGTCCAATTTTATACAGCGCTCCTTGATGGGCGAGTCCTATTACTGGGTGGACGTACGACGCGTTACGTGAGCTCAGCACAGAACACGCAAGCTAATCACTCAAGGTCATTGGCAGTTAATAGCGCCTTAACTTAGGTTTTTGCAATCCCTGAATATTTTGATTTCAGCTCCATGATTATTTTTATTTTATCTTCTATCCATTAGATATTTATAAAAACTGGCCAAGTGCGTATCGGATATCGCACATTAAGGGTTCCGTAGCAAATATTGGTATTTGTTAGTAAAGTTTACGCTTTATAATAAACATTATCACAATGGGAAGACGTATCAGGTACCGCAGCGTTTTTTTTTTTTTTTTTTGCGTTCTTAATACTATTAATTAATATTAATAATTATAATTTTTAATAATATTTTTTTTTTTCGCCCTGCCCGCTCTCACAGACGCCTGGTGCGGCGTAGAGCCCCGACGAGTTAAAAAATTCTTCGTACAAAAATTAGTGACAGACCACGGACGGACAGACAGACAGACACGTGAGTGACAACAATAGGGCTCCGTTTGGACCCTTCGGGTACGGAACCCTAAAACTGAATCCCTATTTCCCTTGGTCACGGTATCACTTGTGAACGGTTGGACCGATTTCTCTAATTCTTTTTTTAACCGACGAAAAAGAAGGAGGAGGTTCTCAATTCGTCCGTATATATATATATTGTGTTTGTTATTGTCAGGAGAAGCTTCTTATGAAAGAAAAAATTAGATTGTTGCGCGGAAAATTAGAAAATTTCAGAAAATTCGTGCGTTTGACAGGTCATAGATAAGACAGGGCAACGTCTGTCGGGTCACCTAGTATATTATATATATAAAAAAGAAACCCTATTTCCCTTAGTTACGGCATCACGCGTGAAGGTTTGGACCGATTTCGCTAATTCTTTTTTTGTTGTATTTGTTATTGTCAGGACAAGGTTCTTACGAAAAAAAATGAGTATCTTGCAGGGAAAATTTGAAAATTTCAGAAAACTTAACGACTATTTAAACTGTTTGACAGTTCATAGTTAAGACAGGACAACGTCTGTCGGGTCAGCTAGTAAATAAATAAAAATCATTTGTCGAATGTGTGTAAGCGCATCACTTTAGAATGGCTGCACCTATTTGGCAAATTCTTTTTTGTAGTGTTTGTAATTGTCAGCACAAGGTTTTTATGAAAAAAAAGAATTGGAATATCGAAAAAAATATTGCGCCCGTGCGAAGCCGGAGCGAGTCGCTAGTAAAATATAAATTAATTCTGTCTTTACAGTATTCTTAGATGACATCAATTTACAAACGTTATTTCTCACAACAACCCGACATGATACCTTTACTAACTTCTTAGGGATTCCCCCTAAATCTTTGTCATACCCTCTTTTAATCACTTCTTTGATAAAATAGTTGAATGACCATAAAGAACAGACTTATACTAAACACAATGCTACCGTGCAAAATACGACTTCAATCGAAAGTCTATTGTCTATGATCGAAAGACGAACTTTAACCCCTCGACAAAGTTTCATTGCAGTTGCGAAACTACATAACAACCCTTATTCCCATGCTGTAAAGTTCTTCCCATTAGGAAACAGTGGCAAACAACATTGATTAATTTTGTCGGATAGAATTCCCATTGTGATATTCACAATTGTAGGAGATTATGTTAAAACGAGTCAGATGACAAATGAATAAAGAGATTCCTTTGCAAAGGGAGAGGGTCTATAAGTCGTTCTGTGGAATTCAATTTGATAAGTAATGGTATAAAAATAAGGATTTGATTTTGTATGGATTATAAAAATTTCTTGCTGGTATTATTTTGTCGTGCCTTGTCAAAATGAAATTGATACAGAATCTTCTATCTATATAAATAAAAATGAATTGGTAAAATGTGTTGCTAAACGTAAAACTCGAGATCGGGTGGACCAATTTTGATTTAAAAAAAAAAATTGTTGAAGTCTCAAGAAGCCTGAGTGCAGTAATCCTCACGCCACTGGCCACCACTGGAGACGCCCTGGACGTCGGGAGTCGCAGGGCGATTCCCGGCCACCAAAGGCACGAGCTTGCGGACGGCGAGCAATGGGTAGCTCGTCTTCCGAAGGACCAGGCCCCGGTCGACGGCGCAGAGTGTTCCACGGGTGCCTCAAAGAGTGTCAGCTATTTTGAGGGGTCAAAATCTTCTCTACATTAGAAAACGGTTTTGGCCTACAGTGGTGAGAAAGTTTTATTTTTCATACTATAACAGCCCAGTATTGGGCATAGGTCCTCCTCTCCTTCCAGTCTTACTTACAGGTTTGTTGCCTTCTCCAAGCGTTTTCTTGGCTCCCTTGGCAACGGTGGTATTATTAATTTTGTAGCTAGCTCTAAGAATCATTAGTAACTCAAAGCTGACAATAGCCACACAGAGTCCATGTCCACACATTCCATTTCCATACAATCCCGTAAAAGCAAGCATTTAATTTATCTTCCCTCAGTATTATGCATCGATAGTGGTCGATAGCGTGATGAGAGTGCACGTCGATACGTCGATATGTCCCGCGTTGATAGTCCGGAGTCCGGAGTCGTGCTGCCAACAATGGGAGTAGCCGGGATTTATTGCGGCCCGGGATCCGTGCGGGATGATACGGTTAGGAATAGGGTGGAGCTGACTGGATTATTTTTTCTTTCAGTAAAGAATAATCAAGTACCTATCTAATTTCTTGGAAAAAATAATTACATTGACAAAACCTTTTTATGATATTTCATAAAAATCTCGAATGCCTTTGCTCTCTTTCATGTTGATGAAGTAACAGCGTCTTAAAATTAAATTTGTAAGATTCTTCTGTAAATACTTTTATTTCTAAGAAGTCGGCTGGTAGAAATTACTTGTAGGTACTGCAGCATTACCTTCACCGTACCAGGATGTCGGTATTAGATGGTCATTTAAAATATTTTTAGAACTGAAAAAAATATTTGTCTATCACTAGTTACCACTCTGTAGGCATACCTACCTATATTTCACGTATCTCATCTTGTCTATAGGGTGTCTAATTGGGTTTTCAGTTCGCTAAAAATTATCTCAAAACTCAGTAATGGCCAGCAATTCTACTAAGTACAGAATATACCTTTGAGAATTCTGTCCGTCGTACACTAACACTTATTTCCTTCAAACCGTAACAAATCACACCCATACTATTCTTTAGTTCCTGAAAAATGAAGCCGGCGTCACGGCGGAAGGCACAATAGCTCCATGTTAGAGTTCAACGTACCTACTTTGTTTATTTCTGCCATTACTTAGGTACTACTTTCCATATCCCATATGTACTGGTATTTATATAGCACTATAGTTTTTGCCAGCGGCTTCGCTCGCATGGAATTAGTACTTCCCTCATTATAAAAACTAACCTGTGTGCTATTCTAGACTGTAATCTATCTCCGTGCCAAATTTCATCCAGATCCGTTCAGCCGTTCTGGCGTGATTGAGTAACAAACATCCATCCAAACTTTTGCATTTATAATAATAGCAATACCCCGCGTTACCCCGTACCCCGTTTCAACCGCGTAGGCCGAGATAAAAAGTAGCCTATGTGTGTTAATCCAGGGTTTAAGCTACATACCAAATTTCGTGCAAATCGGTCCGGCTGTTTGAGCGTAAAGAAGTGACAAACATACAAACAAACGCACTCACAAACTTTCGCCTTTATAATATTAGTGTGATTAGTAGGAAGTAGGACTTATATAAACATAACCAATTTACACTAGGAAAACCCATCAACTTACAAGCAGCTATAAATAATCTTTGAGTTTTGAGAATACTTGAAAACTGTTCGATGAAGCGAAACATCGTGAGGAAACCGGCATATCCTAGAACCAAAAATTCGAAGACATGTGACATTCACCAACCCGCGCTGGGCCCGCGTGCTGGATTACGGCCCACTCCCTCTTCACTCTTTCAGAGAGAAGGCCTGTGTCCTAGGAACTTAATAAAAGCTGATTATGCTTAAGGCACATATGCGACTTCTAATAACACATTAAAAAAATGACTTTAAATTGTACATCACGTCTAAACGACTGGTAAAATATATGTTACTTACTCTAGACAATTTTCATCGTAATTTGATACTATTATATGAATATTTGAAAATATATTTTTATGACATAGTATAATTAATTTGTAAAGTAACGCGGACAAAAATTGAGAATCACGCAAAAATCATTAAGTGTATTTTATAAAACCTTCACCATTTTAAAGATAATTTTATTATTTATCTTTTAGTATAAGTGTTTATAATACAGATATTATAAACACGTATTCTAAAAGATAAATAAAACAACAGATTGTTTTATGTATAATAAATTAATAATCCGTCTAATTTGGGACAGCGCTCCTTGATGGTTGAGTCCTATTATTGGGTGGACGTAGTAAGTATGACGCGTTGCGTGAGCTCAGCACAGAACAGAGTTAACCACTCAAGACCGTTGGCATATAACTACGCTTGTGCTCATATTCTTCCGACAAAAGGTTTCTTTTGACCCAATAAGGAAAGTACAGAAAAAACATTTCAATTGCAGAAGACGACTCGCTTCCGTGTTTTCTAAAATTTCGAAACACCATAAGTGGGCGATAACATTAAACTGTGCAAAGATTCCAATAGTTCAGTTACATTTCAACACTCAAAGTTTGTCATGCCCACAAATATTTATTTCATAACATTAAAACAAGACAATGGAGAAAGCGGTACAAATGAAATATGCGTACAAATACAGGATTTCTCCTATTAAACAATACGACATTAAATGAATCGTTATATTTTTGGAAACCAAACCAAATACGATTAGTTTTGGTAGCGAATGGTAGCGGGAGGTAACTGTATTCGGCATTAGTTTTTATGATGCCGAAAGTAGTGTCATACCGAAGGTTCAGTATCGGACTTTTTCGGCCAACAAAAAAATTTAAAATTTTCAAAAAATCCGACTGTAAAAATCAACTAAAAAGTTCCAAACTGTGGGGTGTTTAGTGGGGACATTAAAACGCTGATGATGAAGTCCTAAATAAGGCATAATATTATACAAAATGGACTGGAACCGTAAGTTGCAGAGGACAAATCGTGAGAAACAATCCGCACTAATAAAAATGTCACACGTTGGTCCGGTAGGAATGTTCTGAGCTTCGAAATGTGTGAGTGAAAACCTTTATTACGAGGTAGTAAGAACTGTTTTGGTAAAGCATGTGTGATTGATTGTAGAATTGTGTAGGGTCACCAAATCAAAGAAGTTATTCAGGATATTTTTTTTTTATGTGGAATAATACATAGGTTTTCATTAATTCACATTCTTCATTATGGCAATGTCATGCATACCTGTTATTTGCATGGTAACTGAAATACCTATACCTAGGTAGGTTATTTTATTTGAATTGTAAGTGACAGTGCTGTTGGTGTGCTTATTATTATAAATAAATAGCATACAAGAAGTCATTTTTCCAGTTCTGTTCCTTTGGGTTAAAATTCAATTTTGATGTATCCTCTCCACCTGATCCACTTTTCATTTCTAGTGAAAATCTCACCAATCCAGTCTTCTTGAAAATTAAAAATTTAGACAACCCCCAACGCTTATAAGAAAAAGAAACATTAAAAAAACACAAAAGAGCTGATTACCTTGAAAGGGCTGAACCGATTTTGATAAAACATGTCTAAAAACCATCTGTAGAAAACCTGCTTTCAAATAAAAAAACCGCATTCCAATCGGTTTACCCGTTTAAGAGCTACGGTGCCACAGACAGATAGACACACAGACATAGCAGTCAAACTTATAACACCCTTCTTGCGTCGGGGGTTAAAAAATCTAATTAAAACAATTAAACACAATATTTTGATTAAAAAACATTCCCCATAAATCATGGCGCGCTTACAAAACACTAGTGAAGGATTGCAGATTTAAGGCCCTTCTCGCGGTCCAGTGGCGCCCTCATTGAATAAAAAATCGTAGCATAGCACAGAAAATAAATATTAAAAAATCCAACTTGACGTTTGTTACAAAGAGGATAAAGAATTTTTATGTTGTAAAAACAGGTCTCAAAATGTTTCGTATCCAAAGTAGTAGGCAAAAGTGTCAGAAACGGCCGTTTTTAGCACTTTTGCCTACTACTTTGGACACGAAACATTTTGAGACCTGTTTTAACAACGTAAAAATTCTTTATCCTCTTTGTAACAAACGTCAAGTTGGATTTTTTAATATTTATTTTCTGTGTTAAGCTACGATTTTTTATTCAATGAGGGCGCCACTGGACCGCGAGAAGGCCCTTAATATGGTCCGTCATTATCGATAAGTAACGCGCTAATTTACTTGTCGTTGCTTGTCGGCACGTCCACATTCCTAGGGACGGGATTAGTCGATAAAATTACTTTGACCTTTTTGCAAATCCAATTTTGGATGTTTGGATGTTGAAGACAAGGATGATCGATCAATCTATTGCAATTGACGATAATTTTATGTACTTTTCGGGTAATAAGTTTAGATTATGCTGGTTAACCAATGAGGTCGCCTCGGCTTTTGCCTGTTATTTATGATTTGTTCAGGTATAGTCTTCTTCTTCTGTTCTTACACAATACTGTCTATTTCTTTTTCATTTCTTCTTTCACAGGTCTGTTGGAAGAAAAACTATTTTAAAAAAAATAATGGTTTCTACAGTCGGGTTTTTTGAATTTTTTTGTATTTTTTATTTTCCACATTTTAGTGAGTTATGTTTTTGGAATCGCGTCCTCGAACCCTTTATTTTGAGGTATTCCTGATACCCCACTTAATATAGTTTGTCAATTTTCATTTTTTTCTATTACACAATATAGTTGGTCTAGTGGTCGCCATATTATATTTTGATTATTGGCTGTCTTTAATAGCACCAGGGACTCAAACTGTAACCGCCAAAAGTGTTTTTAACACTGTTTTTTTCAAACTGTTTTAAAAAGAAACCTTTATAAATGTAACAGAAACAATAATGTTACCGAATCAAAGTGTAACCTTTTATATCTGTTAATTAGTGTTAATATGTGTAACAGAAATAAGTAGCTTTAGCATGGTTTTAGATATAATTGCACGGTATGGCAACAACGCGCGCGACGGCGCGGCGTTGAGGCCGACTAGACGATCATAATATTGCAGTTGCGATTCCTACTTCCTATCATGCGCGCGCCATTTTTAGGGTTCCGAACATCCGAATGTAAAAACGGAACCCTTATACTCGTGCGTCTGTCTATCTGTCCGTCTGTCACAGCCAATTTCCTCCGAATATACTGGCCCGATTAAGTTAAAATTTGCTACACAGGTGTATTTCTATGACCCTAACACGGACAAGTAACGTAAATAAATTAATTTGGAATATGTGGGTAAGTTTTGGGGGGAAAATCGCCAAATTTAAAAATAAAGTTTTTAAACTGTACCTGCGACATATCAAATTAAAGGGCTGATTGTGATGGTCTCAAATATTTTTTTTTTCATAATTTTAAAATAAACTTTTAAAGTTATTAAAGAAAATAAACGAAAATACACCACGTAAACTGAAAATTTTATAGTTGTAACTCTAACATTTCTTTAAAGCTTGAGGCGTGAACGTCTTTTACACTGTTTTAAGAGGATGGATACGAAATTTTGCTGATTTCGCTGATTTGCGTGATTTTACAGTTAAAATAATGTATTTGTAAAGGTTTTAATGCACAACATGAAAGATTATTTCAATAATGATCTAATGTATGAGCAAGTTTATTTTTATTATAATTACGATTAATCAACCACAAACCGACGACGGTTGTATGAATTATTGCTGTAAGGGGTTTAGAATATCATCATTTTGACGTATAAAAGGTATGAAAAAAATTTAATTTATTGTTATTGTATTATTATGTATGAATCACTTTTAAAACAACATTTATAAAAAAAAAATTGAGTAAAAAAATATTTAATTTAGTCAAATTTTAGAGAAAATGGGCAAAGAATTGCTTTTGATTTTGGCTATTTAGAACTCTCGTTCATAAAATTTAAACAGCAATAAATAAACTCCAGTTACGCTAGTATTATATTATCTGTGCTCCAGTTCACCATCAATCCATTTCTCAAAAAAGAATTACAAAAAATTGGCAATAAAAAATCTATTAAAACAACCCAAATCTCGACTTGTAATAAATACGCAACGCAAGCTTCAAATCTAGCTCATTCATTAGATCAAAATTCAAATTATCTTTCATGTTGTGCATTAAAACTGATAGAAATGCATAATTTTAACTGTAAAATCACGTAAATCAGTGAAATCGGCCAAAATTTCGTGTACGGCCTCTTAAGGATAAGCCTAAATATTATAGTAGTAGGTACGCATAAGCGTCCAGAGAACAAGGTGGAGCATACGGTGGAGGTCTGGTCCGCTTGAGCGGAGCACCGCCGTGTCCTCGTGGATGCGATAGGTGGCAACGGCTTCTCGCGTTCGGCCCTGGTCCAGGTCATGGTACGGAGCGAGAGGGAATGGGAAGCAGTCTCCTCCTTCTGCGAATCAGTAATGCTTGCGAAGGAGGAGGCTTAACGGTTGAAGGAGACTCAACGGAATGGCCTCACGCCCCCAGCCGCAGCCGCCGCAGGAGACGCCAAGGGCGTCGGTGGTCACAGGACGATCTCCGGCCACCATAGACGCGGGCCTGCGGACGGCGAGTAATGGGTAGCTCGCCGTCCGATCAGCACCAGGCCAGAGAATCGACGGCGCATAGTTTCCACGCATGCCTCAAAGAGATGTATGTCAGCCACCACTGACGGGGCTCATCATGGCCGATGCCTGCATGCCAAGGGGTCGCGGATAAATTCACTCAGGCAAGGAAGTAACAGTGGTGGGTTTTAGTCAGTAAGAGTCTGACACGCCCTCCTGCTCCACCTAGAGCGGAAGAAGTCTTAGGAATTCCGACCAAAAAAAAAAAATTAGATTGTTGCTGCCCTGACCCCAAAAATATAATACAAATACTAATTAAAACGTAAATACTTATGAATCTAAGTTTTAATTAGTATTTTTAAGTTCGTGTAAAAGTTAGACTTAAAAAGATTTTTACTTTTTTATAACCCATTTAAAAAATATGTGATACGTTCGGAACCCTTTGCGCGCGAGTCCGACTCGCACTTGGACGGTTTTTTAAAGAAAGGATTGATTGATCCATTGCAGCGAATATTTTAAATGCTTCGAGTACGTGTTTTGCACGGATATAACAGACGGCGCGCGGCGACTGGGTTGCGACTGTCTAATAGTAAATTTGGCAACGTCGCCTTTACCTGTTACACTTATTAACACTGTTAACACTTTTATATCTGTTACAGATATAAAAGTTGTTGTTTGTATTACGGTTACACTTTTGTAAGTGTTTTGGGTTAACACATTAAAAAACACATATAAAAGTGTTACATTTTTGATTCTGTTATCCATTCAATATGTAACACTTATAATTCTGTAACCTTTATGAAGGTGTTTTTAAGTCCCTGAATAGCACTCGCTAGATTAAGACGAATCGATTGACGTAAGAATGATCAAAATCGGCCCACGCGTTTGGTCTTTGTAGTGCCCAGGGGAACAAACATACATACCTTCATACATAGGCTGATAAACACATTACCCTCCCTTGCGTCGCGCAGTCAGGTAAAAATAAGCAGTTCCTCTGTACTCACATTTATAATGTATTATTGTTTCTTGTTGTGTACAGAAATAATAAAATTAATATGTAATCTTTATTATTATTTTCCGCCCACCTTTCGCCAGCTCGCGTTTCTTCCTTCCAGTTCTATTGAAATCTGTCTAGTTCGTTTCGCCATCTTCTACGTGATCGGCCGGGACCCCGTCTGACTGTCTAAGGTCTCCGTCTCAGTGCTATTAAAGAAAGAGAAATGATACGAGATCTGCGGTTTAACTACAATATTATATTATATTATAAAAGGAAATTTTACAAAGCACGCACGTAACAGAGTAGACGGCATAAGAGAGAGCATAGAGTATATACGTCATAGACAACTGCGATTTAAGGTTGCGTTCAATATCATTCAACAGCTATTTTGGCCCACATTTTGTCTGGTAAGCGGCAGACATTTCCTGCCCAGTCCCATTTGAGTTGGGCAGCCTTTTGAACCACATCAGTAATCTATGGTGGATAAACGCGCTAAAGGCCGAGCACCAGCAAGATGGTCTGACGAATAATAAAGAAGGCTCTTGGAGGCAGTATGTACCGAGCGGTCCACATTGCAGAAGACCGCAAAACTTGGAGACGCGTTGTATGTGGTCCCGATCCTCAGTAGTGAGGTGACGACGAAGAATAAGAACTCTATGCCCACAAAAAAGGAATTCCCTGCCAAAGTCTGTGTTTCCTGATATCCACAACCTGGCCTCTTTAAGTCAAAAGTGAATAGGTTACTTCTAGACAAGCGTGCTCCATTGTCGACCACAACATCGCTTACCATCAGGTAAATGAAAAAAAAAACTGGCCAGGTGCGTGTCGGATTTTCGCACATTAAGGGTTCCTTACCAAATATTTGCATTTGTTAGTAAAGTATACGTAATAATAAACTTTATCACCAAATTTCAAGTTCGTAAGTCAATGGGAAGCTAAAAAAACTTTTTTACAAAAAAAAACAACCGACTTCCAAAAAAGAAAATACACTAAAAATTAAAAAATAACTTTAATTTTGGAAGTCGGTGTTTATATTTTATTTCTTCGTTATTTGACACCGATTTCCGAAATTAAAAGTAATTTTTTTAAGAACCCCAATAACATGGAACGTGGAATTTAAACATACTCCTTATTGGAGAAAACCAAAACGTCATCTATGTAAGTATACGTATTTTTCGTTTTTGTTCAGTTTTTCAAAAAGCGCTCAAGTAATTTCGATAAAATTTATATGGGACCACCTCGGGAGTATATTCATTCGGATAAAAAAAGAATTTTGAAAATCGGTCTACAACTGACAGAGAAATCGGTGGACATACATAAACAAAAAACATACATACTGTCGAACATAGAATCTCCTACTTTTTCGAAGTCGGTTAGAAATACTTCGTAACAAAATTTTGTGACACAACAGACGGACAGACGGACACGTGAGTGACAACGAAAGGGCTCCGTTTAGACCTCCGGATACGGAACCCTAAAAAGCACTTTAAAACTACCGCAAAGAGCTCACTTCTTAACAAAACGTAGCTCATTACCTGTCACCTGTACTTACCACTTCATTTGTACCGCCATGATTGTTTTATAATGCGCATTTTTATTGCTAACACATTATATTGTAATCAAAATGAATGCCCACTGGGTACGCGTGTTATAAATGGCGGGGGATGGCCCATTTTGTAGTCAACTGTCAACGGAGTTAGTGGCCCATGGATTAATGGGCACTGGGCATGTGTTGCTTGTAACAAAGCAGTGTTAAAGCCTTGTTTATTTTTTGACCTCTATTCCAAAATTACGTTCTTTGCTACCTTTTTTTAAATTCAAATTCAAAATTACTTAGTTTTCTCTGTCAAGTCTCTGTTTTGATATTAAAAATCAGTTCTAATTCTGCAGCCGAGCTAGTAGAAGCTCCTCATTGTCATTTTTCGACTCTTCAAGTGTCAGTTACCAGTTTCCTAGAATTGTGCATTAATACAATTTAATTACGTAACTAGTCACAGTGTATGTGTTCGTAATATTATAATAAAGCCCACTGGTGTAAATAAATATAATGTGAAAAAAAAAAAAAAAAAAAAAAATGAAAAAGTTTTTATTCACAATAATACAACCATACCCTACCACCACCACCACCACACCCAACCATACCTTGTTGTTATTATTTTATTTTTGTTTATTATTATTTATTTATTTTTGTTTTTTATTTTGTTTTTTTTTTTTTTTTTTTGGTGTTAACTCGTGGTGTGTTATTATTCATTCAACTCCTCATCTACGGTCCTCCTCTACGTGTCACACCACCACTCCGGTCCCGCAACGAGACACGCCCTCCGTACCGTGACACTACCTCCGTACCGTGACATGCTGAAGTTTTATTTACTACCAGGTATTAGAACAAAACTTGGTGCAGTTGATAGACTGGAGTACTTTCATTACACGTACTTACAGCTTTTTAGGGTTCCGTACGCGAAGGAAAGCAAAAGGAGGCCTACTGTTGTCACTCACGTGTCCGTCTGTCTGTCCGTCCGTCATCTGCCACAAAATTTTGTTACGAAGAATTTTTTAACTTCCCATTGACATATGAACTTGTTTGGTGATAATGTTTATTATTACTTATACTTTACTAACAAATACCAATATTTGGTACGGAACCCTTAATGCGAAATCCAACAAGCACTTGGCCAGTTTATTTTTTGAGGGTGAGATGTCATCAAATAACTTCTCCCGCTATGGGTGAAGCGCGAGGGCGTGTCAGACTCTTACTGACTAAAACCTACCCGTGTTCCATCTGCCCGGGGGTGGAGGAATTACACAATACACGTACAGCTAAGGAGTGGTTTAATTGCTTGCCGCAGTCATGGTTTCTTAATACATAGCCATATATAACCTGAGAGTCTTAAGGTAGGTGGTACCCACCTCTCGACAACACTGGTTCAGGCCATGGTACGGAGCGAGAGGGAATGGGAAGCAGTCTTCTTCGCATGCGAAGCAGTAATGCTCGCGAAGGCGGAGGCGGGACGGGTGAGGGAGACTCAAGTAGTATGGAGTGGCCCTCACGGCCTCGGCCGCTACCGCCGCAGGAGACGCATTGGGCATAGGACGTCGCGAGACGATCTCCGGCCACCGTAGTTAGCTCGCCGTCCGATCAGCACCAGGCCCGTGAGTAGACGGCGCGTAGTGTTCCACGCGCGCTTCAAAGAGATGATTGTCAGCCACCACTGACGGGGCCCATCATGGCCGGTGCCTGCATGCCTAGGGGTAGCGGATAAATTCGTAACAGAGTTACCGCTCCCTTGGGCACTCAGGCAGGGAAGGAACAGGGGTGGGTTTTAGTCAGTAAAAGTCTGACACACCCTCCCGCTCCACCCAGAGCGGGCAGTGTGATTGGATGATTACCCACCCCACAAAAAAAAGGTCTTAATGTCAAGAAAGAAAGAAAAAATTATTTGCCACAGTTAAAGGCACACACAACAATAAATAAAAACTTAATCATTTAAAAAGAAAAACAAAAGTAGGAAACAAAAAAGAACAGAAAAAAGAGTGCGCCCCACGGCTGCGCCAAAAAGGTCCAGTTCAGCATATATAAGCCAGACAGCTAGTGCCTGACGCTAGTTTTCAACTGGACCTGAGGATTGTGACATGTCACAGACGTAAATCAGTTTTATATGTAATAGTGTGTATGTATGGATAAATAGCCTAAGTAATAAAATACTAATGTCATCGTCATCGTTGATCAGAGACCATATTTGATGGTCAAACGTGTGCTTATCAACAACAACGTAATCAATAATCAATAGTAAACCTTTCATTGTACCAAGTAAACATTTAAAGCGATTATACCAGTATGACTATTTTAAGTTTACGTTTTTTTTTGTTAACATATGATGCATACGGGTCACGTCAGCCGCATGCATGATGAACGCTGGGTAAAAGTCTTCACGCAACAGGTGCCAAAGGATGGACAGCATCGCTAAAGCCGACCCCGAAAGCGGTGGCGAGATGACCTGAACGCCCACTACGAAGGATGGTTCCAGGTGGAGTAAGAAATGAGTGTCTGGAAAGATGTGGTGAGGCCTTTGCCCAGCAGTGCAACAAAACAGATTATTACCAAAAAAAAAATAGATAATCCTAAGTAACGGTACAGAAAAATCTGGACTTTTCAATGGTATGAAATCTCTCGTCGGCAACTCTCTGTCTTTGTGTAAGCGCAAATGCCTTCTCTACACTGCCGTGCAAAAATAACAGGTCAATATAATTATCACATTTTTTTGTTTTAGCTTATTGTCTCTCGACCTTATCGATTTCCTGTTAAAAATGATACTTTTTCGACATCCTAATAACCCCATGATTTATCACCGACAATGTCCTCCAAAGCTGTCAAATTGCCCAATTTAGCGGGTAAATTGGGCAATTTGACCGCGTTGCCAACTAGTCGAGGATATAATTTTATTTAAATAGTTGTAGTATAAAGTATTTCTGTGTCTCTAAGTATTTAAGGTAATCATCGGGTAATTTGAGATCTTTATCACATTGAATCTTGACATTAAGAAGGTAATTGAGTTAGATTACTTATGCGTAGACGCGTTTCAAGGCTAAGAGGTCAAAGTTTTCGTGCAGACTTGGCAAGTTTTTTTTATGTACCATCAAACCAACTATCAAAATATGTGTCATCATCAGAACAGAGCCTAGTATAAAAATAACCTGTATAAAGAAGTAAAAATAGGCAAATACCTTCACCATCCTTTCTCATTGATGATAACATAGCAGAAACTTTGAAAGGGCAATGAACATGTGACTTATTAGTTTATTAGTGAGTAACAGCAAAATGCTGCTTTTAAAGACAAGTATATAATTATATTCAATTAAAATTAATAACATCTTGAACTCTACATAGTTAGTCATTATAACTGTAACAAAAACAACTCGTTTCCCACAATAGTGTGAAACTTAAATTAAAACCGACTCATTATAAAAACAACCGTAATTTTATGATATTAACGCCTTCAGCGCGAAAACATCAATAAAATGAAATAATGATTTGCAGTTTGTAATTAAAATCTATTCAACGCAATCATTTTTTAATCAGATGACAGTAAAGTATAATGTTTTTTTTTATAAATAATGAATGCCTGAAGCTCTAGCAGATGTAAGATGATTTATGAATCCACTTTTTAATGGTTTTTCGAAAAATATTCGACAAAAATATTTTGTAAAAAATCAAAACATGTGGGACTGTCGTACTGTCGCTGTCCCGATGTGTAGTGGGCAGGTATGGTTTTGCTACTTGCTATTTTGTTGATATTTGACTTTTTTATTGTTAATAGGCTCTCGTTTGACCACTATCTCACCTGATGGTAAGCGATGATGTTGTCGGTAGAAGTAACCTATTCACTCTTGTCTTAAAGACTCCCAGGTTGAACAGACGCCGGCAGGGAATTCTACTCCTTAGCTGTACGCAAAATGAATGTGTTCCCAAAACGATTTGTGCGTATAGGGACTTAATAACTAAGGGTTCCTAAATTTTAATATAGATTAAATAAGCTCCGCAGTCCGCACTTTCATAATCTCATTCAAAGTGTTATAAATAATGAGAACTTATTACAAGTTTCGGAAATGACTTGATAATGATGCTATTCGTTCCAATATTCTTTACCGGCAAAAGTACTTCAATACTAAAATCTTCAAAACGTTCTTCGATACTAAAATTATAATGCCTGCCTGCTTGTCACCTTTCCATACCAAAGATGACTAGCCGATCGTTACGAAATTTAACATAGATATAAACTTTATAGTCTCTCCAGGGATGTCACCGAATAGACGTTGTGCACA
Source organism: Polia nebulosa (assembly GCA_951329385.1). Lineage (NCBI taxonomy): Eukaryota > Metazoa > Arthropoda > Insecta > Lepidoptera > Noctuidae > Polia > Polia nebulosa. The sequence continues at coordinate 8,365,075 of OX589609.1, forward strand.
GAGGAGATTCCGGTGTGGTTAAAATGGCACGGATTCCCTTCAATGTGCAGATGGTGATCACCGGAGTGTTTTTAGTGAGGTAACAATCCAACACTCCCTGGTATATTCCCAGACCAGGCGCCTTCTGAAGGTTTCCCCCCAAAAAATAAAATAAAATAAAATAAGACCTGGAGAAGGACAGATGATACATACAACGTCATCATCTTCCTGCCCTTATCCGATGTTACTTGGGTCGGCGCAACAAGTTTTTTTCTTCCATTCTGTTCTGTCAGCCGTCACGCTATCACTAACTCCCTTTTCTATCGTATCACTCCTCACACAATCCATCCATCCTTCATATCCTTTCTTTGGCCTCCCTCTCCCTCTCCATCCATCCATATTTATATTTATAGGATACATACGTAAAGAAACATGACGCAAATATAAGTGATTATTGTAAGACATTTCCAACAATGTATGTATTGTGTCATAATGATTTTTGTAATTTTCTTGTATTGTTTTTAGGGTTCTGTACCCGAAGGGTCTAAACGAAGCCCACTGACACTCACGTGTCCGTTCGTCTGTCTGTCTGTCACAAAATTTTGTTACGAAGATTTTTTAACTTTCCATTGACCTATAAACTTGAAATTGGATGATAATGTTTATTATTACATATACTTTACTAACCTTTAATGTGCAAAATCCGACACGCATTTGGCCATTTCTTTTGTATCGTTTTACTAACATAGTTTATAAGTACATTGTTACTAACACTATGAGACAAGTTACTTGTCAATAAATGATTATTATTTTATTATTGTGCAAGTATCAAGATCGTACCATCGCACTACACTCACCTAACCACACTGCAAAGGTATCCGACGCCCATATGTTCAGTTTTTTGGTGAACTGATAGGTTTTCATACATTTTTTACAAAAACTAAAAAACCTCGCGTGCGTTTTGTTCATTGCGAAAAATGGAACTCGATGCTGAGCCCGCATAAATGTGGAGAGTGAATTAAAATGTGATGTGATGCTGGCAACCTTCTGTTGCACACAACAGAAGGTTGCCAGCATCACATCGATATTTTTTCACGTAAACAAAGTCAATCCAATCCACAGATTGGATTGACTTTGTTTACGTGAAAAAATATCGAATGATTTATTTTACAGTTTGGCTTTGAGTTACGGACAAAGTTTATTTATTTAATATTTAAACTTCATGTACAATAGTGGTACATAGGCGGACTTAATGCAACAAGGTATTCTCTACCAGTCAACCTTTGGGTTAAATAGACTACTCTGTGGTGTGTTAAATGTACAATAACAAATAACAAAAATAAAATGTTCAAAATCTCAATTACTATAATTACTAATAAAATACATAATATACAGGGTGTAACGAAAGGGTGTGGTCATATTTTAAGAACGGATTCTGCCCATGGTAACAAACAACTTTCTCTAAGAAAAAATAGAAAATTCCCAAAAAAAATATTTTACTTTCCATACAAAGTTAACATCAGCTGAAAAATATTTGCATGGCGGGTAAAAAAAAATTGAGAATTACCTCAGATTTTCTTGAATAAAGTTGTTCATATCGATGGGCAGATGGAGTTCTTAAAAGGCTTGTGTTTAAACACCGCCCAAAAAAGTACCTATTTCGCAACCAAAAAAATTCTAAACGGTTACCAAAATGGATTAATGGTCACCAAATAACGTTTCCTAAAATATTATGAAATAAATCCATTTTTTCCTATTATTGTCTGTCATAAAAATATATGGACGCCTTAAAAATACACTTTAGACTAAATATTATATATTGTCACTACTTAGCTGTTACCAATTATGTAATACCATGAGTTCTAATTTGGTAATTTTTACTAGGCTAAAAAAGCTAACGATCGCTAGAATATTTCCCAAATATTAATTAATATACTGGGGTTCCCAAACGTACGTCGCTTATTTATTGTTATATGAAATTCACTAAATATACTGAGGTGGGACCACACAAACGTCACTTGTTTAGGTATGGCGTATGAGTTGGATAGAATTTGGTGACCGTTGATCCATTTTAGGAACCAAAAATAATATTTGTGCAAGGTTTGTGATTTTTCTGATGTTATTTCATTTATTTTGGATCATAATATTATATAGTTTAGGGCCCTCATAATAAAGTCAATTGATTTTTTTTGGAGTTGTTTATTTTATTTGGTGCCTAGGCTTAGAGTCTTAAAAATATTTTTGGTGGCCGTCTAAATTATACCCTTCTTAAAATATGACCACACCTTTCCGTTACACCCTGTATATATGCTAGAATGCACAAAAAGAAGAGAGAGTTTACACTATTTTCTAAAATAAGTAATGAAAGTATATTATTGACAGACTGATGGGCAGTAATATGCATAACAGAACCAGCTCTCTAGGAGAGGAACTGGGCCGCAATCCACCACGCGGCCCAAGTGCGGGTTGTTGGATATCACATGTCTTCGAAACTTATCCCTATATCATGCCGGTTTCCTCACGATGTTTTCCTTCACCATTTTGAGAGCAGTGGTGATGAAATAATTTGATGAGAAACTGAGAGAGAGGCTTAAGTAATAACAGCCGCACGGGTCGATCGATCAGGGTAACGTGCTTTCCGAGGCACGGAGAAGTCTCGGTATGTAAAGATGGTCACCTATCCATGGAGAAACCCCAGCAAGCGTAGCTTAACCTGATGGGTCGACCCGTGCGGCTGTTATTACTTTAAGCCACGAGCTCCGCTCTAGAAGAGGACATAGGCCACAATTTACAACAAGGGAAGTAATAATTCCAAGAGGTAGAAGCCGCTGGCTAAACTTGTTATTATGAAAATTATTGCAGAAAATCTCAGCAGATTGCATTCTCCTCACGTTTCAACAGACAAAATCTTTTGTTTGCGAAACTGTAATAAACCATTCACATCCTAAATTCTATCCTTAGAGCTTACACCGGAAATATGCAACGATACACGACTAAACGTCCTAATAATTCAAACGGAATCCGAACATTAATATATCTGCACCATATTCTATTAATCTTCGGACCATAAATAATCTAGAGTTCTCAGTAGCCGCCATCTTAGGTTCGTTATGACATATTTCAAATTAATTATTATATTGACATGAATATCTTTGGCATCGCGGAATGATGGTGTAATAGTGTGTGATATTCTATGAATTTTATCGGTGGTTTGAAGGATTTCCCGATGGTTTGATAGTGTATCTTCAGTAACTATGACCGGGTTTTGAGCTCTTTTACTGTTTTTACTTTACTTACTGACAAATCAAAACTGCCTGTATACGGTTTATTTGAAATAAATGCTTTGAGTTTGAGTTTCCCCCAAAAATCAAAAAAAAAGGACCAGAACTGAAACCAACTAACCCATTTTTATTACACAGTTCTTTAATTAAAGAAACACCTCGTAACTTAGTTGTAATTGTTAATTAAGGGCATTAATTAAGCAATAGAAACAAAGTAAGACAAACAGCTCGGATTACCCACAGAGCTTAACCTTGACTAGGTTCTCATGGCACACTTTACAACATTATTATGTCTCCTATGCAAGAGAAAATTGGCAATAAGAACGGCATATATTTTTTTTAATGTTGCCCCACTCTAGGAATTATTCCTGTATCGTGGGTGCGTTCACAAACATGTAAACTCACATCCACAAGACACCCAGACCCGGAACAACTATCTGTAGGCCATGCATATTTGTTCCGTGCGGGGATCGAACCCGCGACACGCAGCGCAGCAGCCGAACGCTCAACCACTGCGCCAACCGTGCCGTCAATTCATAAATAAATAAATAAATAAATAAACATAACATACCATCAACCTTGTATTCTTTCAAGGTTTTGGCAGGGGTGCCTGTAGAACTTACGATCACATTGCGCCAGTTATGTTCAAATCCCATGTAATATGGGGCCAACCTATTGCCAGCATCATCATCTCAATCATCGTCATCGTCTTCATCATCAGCATAATCAGCATCAGCATTATTTCAGCCGCAAGTGTCGCCACAACGATTGATCCTGTGCGTCTCGCATCCATCGGATTCCCGTGACCCTCAACAGGTCATCGGTCTACCTTGTGGGAGGCCTTCAAACGTTGCGCCTTCCGGTACGCGGTTGCTACTCCAGAACCTTTCAGCTCCATCAACCATCTGTTCAATGTCACACCCACTAACCACTTAAGTTCGGCGATTGTTCGGGCTATGTCGGTAACCTTGGTTCTTCTGCGGATTTCTTCATTTCGGATTCGCCACTGTGGTTTAGTTTACAACTTGCGCGGCCGTTATCACTAGGCAAGGATTATTTGTAACATTGTAAACCTGTACCTAGAACTATTTGTTTGTGAGATAATCTCTGAAAACTCTTCCACTAATAGAAAACGTCATATGCTAATTACTAGGTACTCCGAAAAAAAATAGAATGTTTTCAAAAAACTAGCCTGTAAAAAAAAACAACTAAAAAGTGCCAAACAAGTCACTTTTCAAGCAGTCTGATGCAGTTGGTGGCTGTTATTTTAGATCAATTATTGATTTCATGCCACCAACTGCATCAGACTGCTTGACAAGTGACTTGTTTGGAACTTTTTAGTTGTTTTTTACAGTCGGGTTTTTTTTTTAAATATTTTTTATTTTTATTTTCTACATTTTAGTGAGTTACATTTTTGGAATCGCCTCCTCGAACCCTTTATTTTGATACCTCACTTAATGTAGTTCGTCGACTTTATTTTTTTTTCTTTTTCACAATATGGCGTCTGGTTGTCGCCATATTGTATTTTGATTACTGCCATGTCTTTAGTAGTACTCGCAAGGTTAAAACGAATCAATTCACGTAAGAATTATCAAAATCGGCCCACGCGTTTGGTCTCTATAGTGCCACAAAGGAACAAACATACATACATAAATACATACATACGTAGGCTAATAAACACATTACCTTCCTTTGCGTCGCGTAGTCGGGTAAAAGAACACGGTTTCTGTGATAAAGGTCACGGAGGAAAAAACCTCATCAATAATAAATAAAAACTAAACTACAATAACCTCTTTACAATTGCACCATTATCAAAAGCGCTTGCAGCCAGCCCCCTATTTCTCAGTGACCCTGAAGGTATACACCCGCGTCTCGATACAACAAACACTCCTTATCACTTATCATTATCAAGCAGACATATGTAGCAACTGTCGCTATTCGCTTATCATTGAGTATACAGTCTTGGGAGCGGAGTATGAAGAGCGGATGTAGAGCGCTTTTTGTGTTTGGCAAGGTGGTGAGGAAAGGCTACGTTAAGAGGGAACAGGGGCTGCGATTCTCCATACAAATGTATTCCCATTTTTTCTTCCTGAATAATGCCTCTAGAGCAATAATTTTTTTTATTTTCATAAAGTCAAGGTCTGCTGTTGACACGTCCCTGTCATTTACTTTTCTTCAGCAACTAATAAGTAAAGAAAATATGACCCTCCAAAAATGACAAAAATGGCCCTATTTTTACCGCCGTTCTTAGAAGACTACCAGACAAATTAAAAAAGTCTTTCTTAAAAATTTGGTGTCAAAAATAATTGAATCGACTCAGTTTTCGAGGAGAAAAAAGGGAATATGAAACAGCGACCTCGTCAAAAGTTTTGTGAAAAAAACGGTCTGAGTTGCAACTGTCCCTATCGCACTCTACAGGGGCAGGCTTGAGGGAGCACGATGGCAATAGTTTCTTCAAATACTTATTTTGTAAATTCCTTGCAGGCAAGCAGAGAAGGCACCTACCAGGTTCTTGGGAGTGCTTGAAAGCCACCGCGGCGTTGGCACAGGTAACTGAAGGAACACCAGTGGGTTTTAGTCAGTAAGAGTCTGACACGCCGTTCTGCTACACGCAGAGCGAGAGAAGTTATTTGATGATTACCCACCCTAAAAAAAGCAGAGAAGGGAACTTATCTAATCTAATCATTCTAAACTAAAGAAAGATGATGCAAGATCTAGAAATGCAGAAATCTATTTGCAAAAGACTGTTTTGGCCGCTGTGTAACACACTGTAGCAAAATGTATTGAGACCCTGGCAAAAAACATCATTGGTAAATGAAAATATACCTGACGCGTAAAATATTTGGTATTTCATTGCGGGGAATTATTTGCCCGCAATGAAAGTTCAAACGTTTTGCGCTTTATGTTTCTTATTCGATGCCCTCACGATAAAAAAGAGTTAAATCCCCTAAACGTTCACTACTGATTGAATCTAGCCTTACTAAACCTCGTAACAAATGATTCTAACATAATGCCTTACTGTTTAAAATAGTCCTATAATTGCGTAGCCTATCGGATAAGCCAAGAGGCATATACTATGCCAAGATCTACTCACCGCAGCCGAGGGGACTAAACTGTGTCAAGATCTACACCTCACATAGTATAGCTTGTCTTACTCATAACCCAACGCAACGGCTGTCGTATTTCGTATTCCGAAGCAGCGTAGCACGTGCTCGTCAGCTGCCGCCACAGAAACGAGAATTCTTCTCCGTCAGGTTTAAACCTCGTAATAACCTCCATCAGCCCTTACCTTTCAACATAGTCTCCTAACTGCTTATCCAACCAGACAAGCCAATAGACTTCAACTGCGTCAAGATCTACGCACTGCATCCTACAACTTTATCATCATTATTCACTTGCCCTTATCTCAATTTGGAGTCGGCGCAACCTGTCTTTTTCACCCACATTTCACTATTAGTGGTCCCTTCCCTTCGACCACTATAGTCTCCTAATTGCTTAGCCAAGCAGACAAGCCAAAAGGTATGAACGGTGCCAAGATCTACACACGTGCCAAGAACCAATAGCTTGTCTAACCAATACTCAAACGTTTCTCCTGTCCCATTCGTGTCCTGTGTGGTCTACCCGTATTCCGTAGCACCATAGCACGTGCTCGTCAGCTGCCGCACAAAAACAAGGAAGTGCAGGCATTCTGTGCCGCGTCTGTCCGTGAGTTCCGTGGCGTTTTGTTCACCAAGTGCATGAGGTTTGTGGACAAGTTGGGCTTCAGTTACATAAAGTTGGGAGGCTCTTTAGCTTGTGCTGAAGTTAGGTGGAATATTATGGCTTTAGAAATGTTTTAAAGCCTGCATTGCACAGCTGTATTTTTTTTATTAAAAATTCATCGGAATCTTTTCACCGGCTTCATAATTATGATTTTGAGCAACTCGTGTCCTCTCTAAAATACTTTAACACTTTCTAAATTAAATAAAATAGAAATCAAACAACATCTCTACTTATTCAATCACAAAAAATCACCATAATCAAATCAGAAGTTAGAAAAAAACACAAAGATTCGTTCCGCACGTGTTTAGAGCACATGTGTATTAAAGGACCATTTTGAAATCAAAAGGAAGAATCGGAAATCCTCTACATCCTAATAGTTCTAAAAAAAAGCCACGCCCACTCACAAGTACTTGTCAAAAACCAGTTCAACCTGACATATCTTACCGTTTGAAGGATAGGGTGATAAAGGTCTTTTTATATTTGGTGTTAGTGAATGATTTCTGAATGAACTGGTGAATGAAAAAGGCAGTTTCCGGTGCGTTTGTTATCAAGATATTAGATCTGTACATTGAAAAGGCTTGTACAATGGTGTAACAATGATAAATCTGTGCTAATCTTTCAATAAAGGCGGGGTGAAGAATTCCTTCGAAAACCGTTTGATATCCTTGACAAGTGATATTTGATTATCGCTAGTTTCAAGGAGGAATATAGATCGGTTTAAAGCAAAGTAATAAAAATAACAACGAAGTTCAAAAAACCGGCCATGTGCGAGTCGGACTTACCCACGAAGGGTTCCGTACCATCGTACAAGATTAAACGCGTGTACTTATTGTCATTATTAAGATCGAGCAAAAAAACACGTTTCTAACTTTCTAGTATGAGAGCCCCTTAATTTTTAGTTTATTTTTATTTTTTGTTATTATAGCGGCAAAAGAAATACACATTTTGTGAAAATTTCAACTGTCTACCTATTACGGATCATGAGATACAGCCCGCTGACAGACAGACGGACGGACGGAAGGACGGACGGACGGAAGGACGGACGGACAGTAGAGACTAAGTAATAGGGTCCCGTTGGTTACCCCTCGGGTACGGTAAAAAGCTGCAAGATTTAAGTGGGACTAGGCAGGTCATGTCTGTCGGATGCCGTCAAAGCTGTGAACCTGTATATCGCAAGACTGGGGCCCTAACACAGCTAGACGGGTCGCGGCAGACTAAAGAGAAAACGGCGGAACGCCTTTGTTGGCTGCCTGACGAATCAGCGTGAACAAGCGCAGCTCAGAGAGAAGTGGCAGGAATGGAGGCCTTTGTCCAGGAGTGGGACGGTTCAGGATAACTAAAAAAAAAACCGATGGAAAGACGGACAGATGGACTGACGGACTGACGTACTGACGGACAGACGGACTGACTGACTGACGGACTGATGGACTGACGGACTGGAGGACTGACGGACTGACGGACTGACGGACTGACCGACACGTGAGTGACAGCAATAGGGCTCCGTTTGGACCCTTTGGGTATGGAACCCTAAAAAGAATAACACTAATAAAGAAAGATAAGCAAATCAAGTATTTTTACTTGGCTTGCGGGGTTGTCGACATCTGGGATGTGGACTCAGCGATCGTAGTACCGATAGTCGTGTTAGCCAATGGCTTAATAGCCACGAACCTCGACCAACACCTCGGGAGGCTCTCGTTAGGTGGTTGGATTAAGGGCTTGATTCAGAAAGCGGTACTTCTGGACACGATTCGTATTGTTAGGAAGTTCCTGTCTCTGGAGCCCTAACCGTCGTTTAGTCAGTAAGAGTCTGACACCCTAGAGCGGAAGAAGTCATAGGATGATTTCCCACCCCCAAAAAAACAAAAAAAAAGGTACTTGGTTGATTTATTTATGTAATCCGGTATTTTATTTAGGGTTCTCATAGTGTATGTAGAAACGGTCAATCCGTTTCAATTTTAAATGTAGGTACGTAGACATTAAAGGTTTCTGCAGACAAGTGCGACGCGGCAATGCGACAACGATGCAGCGACGATTTTTATTATAAATCTACATAAATGTAGAGCAATTTTCGAATAATTCCTATGAAAACGCGTTTTCTGCATAGTTGTCGCACCTGTTTATGGGAGCGATAAAGTTTAGTAAAATACATATTTATTTATTATATTTGTTTTTAAGATTCCGTACACGAAGGGTCCAAACGGAGCCCTATTGCTGTCACTCACGTGTCCGTCTGTCCATCTGTCTGTCTGTCCGTCAGTCCGTCTGTCTGTCTGTCCATCGCATCGTCTGTCACACAGGTTTTACAGCCAAACGGTTGGAGCGACAGTCTGCCAATTTTCACAGTCATCTTGTTAACCCGAAACCATACAAATAGTAAAAAATACATTTGGTACGGAACCCTAAACGTGCGAATTAGCCGGTTTTTTTAGTCCGTCTGATAATTATCAGTTATGTTTAATCCAATGTCATCCATGATCTTACAGTAAATTAGTTCTATATACAAAGAAAATCAATTGCGCCCAATTTTAACGATGTCGTAACAGAAATGTAACAACACCTCATCATTAAAAATCGTGCCCAACTAATCAAAACAAACACAAAACCTCTCACTTCCAACCGACCGCTCAGCAACTCTTGCGCATCCAATAAAAAACCTACAATAAAGAGTTCGTCCATTAATCATTTGTATAGTAAAATAAATGCGCGTTTAATAATATTGACAGATGTAGTATCTTCACGCCGAGGGGGCAAGGGGTCAGGCAGAGAGCGAGCATTAATCTGCAATAACTGTACTTCGTCTTACGTCTGCGCTTGCGCATTAGTAATGGAATTTTGAAAACATCTGTGTGGAGAAGAATTTTGGGTTGGACTAAATATGGTTAGTAATCTTTTGAAGAGCTATTGTAGTTCTTCAAAAGGTTTCATCTATCTATAGGTAAGTGCGGCAATGCAATAAACACATTTTCATAGTATTTGGCAATCTGAAGGGCAATTTTAGAAAAAAAATCGGTAAAAATTTAGGTACTGTCGTAATCTCGCATTGTCACATGACACTTGTCGGGAGACTAAAAACGGGGCTTTTAGCCAACAGCCAAACACCAGCCTTATTTTTTTTATGTGGGGGTGGGAAGTCATTCAATGACTTCTACCCCTCTAGGTAGATCGGGAGGGGCGAATCAGACTTTTACTGACTAAAACCCACCCCTGTTCCTTCAGTTGCCCTGAGTGCCCAGGGGCAGAAGGAGAATTCCCATATGACATATAATCATAGGAACTAGCTTCTGCTAACGGCTTCGCCCGAGTGAATAAAGTACTTCCCCCATTATGAATTATAGTCTTTTCATCCAGATCCATTCAACTTACAGTTCTGGCGTGATTGAGTAACAAACATCCCATAGATACACCGAAACTTTCGCATTTATAATATAACTAGCACTTCGCCCTTGACTTCGTCGGCAAAACAAAATTATAGCCTATGATACTCACAAATAACGTGGCTTTCTATTGGTAAAAGAATTTTCAAAATCGGTTCAGTAGATCCCGAGATTACCCTTTACAACCTCACAAATTTTCATCATCATCATTTCAGCCGAAAGACGTCCACTGCTGGACATAGGCCTCCCCCAAGTGTCGCCACAATGATCGGTCCTGTGCGTCTCGCGTCCATCGGCTACCCGCGACCCTCACCAGGTCATCGGTCCACCTTGTGGGAGGCCTTCCAACGCTGCGTCTTCAGTTCGTCTTTTAGGGCCCATCGACCATCTGTTCTGCGAGCAATGTGCCCTGCCCACTGCCACTTTAGTTGGCGATTCTTCGGGCTATGTCAGTAACCTTAGTTCTCTTGCGGATATCATCATTTCTGATTCTATCACGCAAGGAAACTCCGAGCATTGCCTTCCCAAACTTTACCTCTTTATAATATTAGTATAGATGAAGTTGGAGTAGGAAATAGCATTGGAAATTCCGGCGTATGAAAGGACCCATTCCACTTTGGCATGCCTACTAAAAACAGCTTTCAAAACCTCTAAAACAAAGTAACCATGCCTTTTACAATGAATTGACCCGAAGATAAAATTTAACTCACAGATAAAGAATTTCTCTTTATTCAATAACAGTAATGGAACAGTGTATTTTGGGTAAACAGGCCATAGTTTATGAGTAGGATTTGCTACATCCAATATACAGGGTGTAAGAGAAACGGGTGGTTATAATTTTGATACTGCGTCTTCCCATGGAAATGAACCACTGTCTTCAAGGAAGCCATAATCAATTCCTACAAAAAAAATGGAATTGCCGTACAAATTTATCATCAGCGGCCCAAAAAAAAATTTGGTCCTTCCATACTAATATTGATCCCCATATTAAGGCGCAGTTACACGACTTTTAATGGTTTTTAATCATCACGTCTAAACGACTCGTCTTATTTCTTTGAAAAAAATATATGTTATTCTTGACTATTTCCGTCGTAATTTGATCTGAGAATATTTGAAATTATATTTTTTTAACATTGTGTAATTAATTTGTAAAGTTATGTCTAACGCGGATAAAAAATTGAGAATCACGCAAAAACTATAAAGCGTATTTGTATGCAACCTTCACCATTTTAAAGATCATTTAAATATTTATAATTTAGTCTCAGTGTTTTAGTTTAATACTTGTTGTTTTATGTGTAATAAATTAATAATGAGTTTAATTTCGAACAGCGCTCCTTGATGGGCAAGTCCTATTACTGGGTGGACATACGACGCGTTACGTGAGCTCAGCGCAGAACACGCAAGCTAACCACTCAAGGTCGTTGGCAGCTAATAGCGCCTTAATATGAAAGAACCAATTTTTTTTTTTTGGAATTAGACTTTCTTGAACAAAGTTGTTCATTTCTATGCGCAAAAGCAGTATTTTAAATATGACCACCCATTTCCGTTACATCCTGTGTATATACAGCTCATTGAATATGTAGGTATGTATGTTTATGGTGTCTCAGTCCATTAGAAATGATTGAATATCTACAGTTTATTGATATTAGGTGAAAAATGTACTATCCGACACTTACTGATATAAATCGCATTCGTTTTAGTCTCATTTCTGTTTTATTTGAATAAAACTGATGGGTTTATAACTCCAATTGTGGAAAGTAACGATGAGTATGTAAAAGTGGAGAGATTTGTTTGTTCGTAGTGGTGGGTCCGTACGTTTAAAAATAACTATTTGGTCAAAATCCGCTGAATATGTTCCTAACTGAAATAATAACAATAAATAGAACGATTTATTAGGTGAGATACTGCGGCGCATGTGAGCTCTGCGCTCAGCACTCTGCGATGCTGGCTGGTTATAGTGTTCGATATTTGAAGAGTAATTCGAATGATGAGATGAAGTAGAATAGAATGTTGAACAACGTTGCCATTGTTTAAATATTGATTGCAAAAAAAAAAAAATGGCTACGCAGTCGTCGAGACGGCGCGTGGTGTCCCAACCGCGCCTTAACGAGATGTCAGCAATACTTGACGAGGCTCGTCATGGCCGATGCATGCTCAGGATTGTTTTTTTTTATGGTTGATAGGCTCGCGTTTGACCACTATCTCACCTGATGGTAAGCGATGATGTGGTCGAAGATGGAGCACGCTTGCCTAGAAGTAACCTATTCACTCTTGACTTAAAGACTAAATATAAACTACGGATAAACTCGAAACAGAGTTACCGCGCTCCTGGGCACTCAGGCAAGGAAGGAATAGGGGTGGGTGAGCGGGAGAAGTCACAGGATGATTTCCCAGCTCCTTTCCTAGCCCCACCACAAACAAAAAGGGTAGCCCGTCGAGCCCATGGGCACTCAGGCAACTGAAGGAACAGATGTGGGTTTTAGTCAGTAAAAGTATGACACGAACTCCCGCTCCACCCAGAGCGGGTGAAGTCATTGGATGATTTCCCATCCCCACAAAAAATTAAAAAAGGATAGACCGTCAAAGAGTGCACATGTTTGTATTCTCTCAAATATAACAGTAGAGTGCAGATTCCCTCTTTCCTATACGACACTCGCTACCTGCGAGTGAGATAGCTCCCGAAGCTGCATAAGCACCCCTGGAGCCCTGAAGACTTCACAATACCTACTGAAAAGTGATATTTTGGTGATGATGATATCAAGACCACACTACTACTTTCTTTTAGTCTTCGTAATTTCAGTTTTTAAAATGCCTCGTTGGTCTCGTGGTCGCAAGCGCGGCTACTGAGCGTGGGCTCCTGCATTCAAATCTCAGATCGGGAAAAAGTGTAAATGGGTTTTTCCATTAGGAAGTAGCAGCCCGGAGTTAGGAAGCTGGTGGTGTGACACCAACGTGCCTCGGGAAGCACGTAAAGCCGTTGGTCCTGAGCCTGGTCTCGTCCCGGTCGTGTCGGATTGCCGTCCCATCGGACTATGACAGTAAAGGAACATACCCATAGGGAATATACCTTGTGTAGTACTTGGCTAATCTCCGTTTAGATTGACCACCGTGATCGAAATTCTTTTATTATTAAATAAATTAAATTAAATTAAATTATCATTTATTTCAGGAAATTCCCATATTAATTACAACAACATTATTACAAACAATATAAAATAAAAATATAATCAAAATCATTAAATAATATAAAATAATTGTTAGCAGGAATATTGACAGCCATATACAAATAAATAGTTAGCTTCATATATGGCTCTCAATATGCCATTGTCAGAAACATGTACACGGCTCATAAACGAGGCCCTAGCCTTACGCAATACAGCAAAGAAATCGTCAACCCTGTTCTCCGCAAACACCGCCACGGTAGCCCAAATATGCATCTAAATGCATTGTTGTATTGCACACGTAAGGTGTTATATGTGCGTTGAGTGTGTTTGTACCAGAGGTGGCCAGTGTAAAGCGACCGATTGTTAAATTTAAATCCTGGTCCTTTCATACTATCGCTACGAAATTAATCTTTTCCCAACTATCTTGGGGTCGGCTTACAGTCTAACCGGATGCAGCTGAATTCCAGTTCTTTACATGGAGCGACTGCCTATCTGACCTCCACAACCCAGTTACTGGGTAATACGATACCCCTTAGTAAAACTGGTTGTCAGACTTTCAGGCTTCTGACGACCCGAAACGACTGTCAAAGATCCATGATTGACAGCCGGGACCGACGGCTTAACATGCTTTCCGAGGTACTGAGTCACGGTATGTAAAGATGGTCACCCATCCAGGGACCAACCCCGCCAAGCATAGCTTAACCTGATGAATCGACCCGTGCGACTGTTATTACATAAGCTATCAACACTAATGCATCAAAATACTTAGTCTCATGTCTTTAAATAACTGTTAGCTGCAATGACAGGTTAATTTACAGAACCCGAAGACCATTTTTTGTGAGTTGATTGATTTTATAAAGCGTGGAATGTATTATAATGGTTGCTATAACTGCACTTTGTATCCGCATGAAAACGACCGGCTAATTCATTTAGCGGACGTATTCTGAATGTGAAAAATGCTTTATCGCAGCAAGATGGCGAATCATCGAGATTAAATTCAATTGTTCCTTGTTTAATGAAACATTTAAACGAAATAGACAATAACAAAATAAAAGGTTTATTGCAGAAACTTGTACAACTCTTACAGTTAATCTTACATAGGGACCTCCTTTTAAGTAAAAGATATACCTGTGCTAGGATGTCCGCTCTTCAATGACAAATTATTCAATAGTAAAAGACGTGTACAAAAAAAAAAAACAATTTAACCAAAAAATTACAAGTAAAATCTAAACCAAATAAAAGGCAAAAAAGAAAAGTAAAAGAAACTTAGGGATAAATCGTAAAATAGTGTGTGTATTTGTGTGAATGAGTGTGTGCTTGTGATGGTGTGTATGCGTGTGTGTGTGTGTGTGCATGTGGGTGTGTGTGTGTGCATGTGTGTGTTTGCATGTGAGTGTGTGTATCTTTTCAACTTATATTGACGATGCTTGCAGCAATAATTCAATGTCATCATAGGTAGATATCATTCCTTTTCCTCCTTTCAGGATTGGTACTGGTGATGTTTAATTACCAGGTGAAACGTGATACTAAGTATTTATAGGCAATTTAATTTCTCTTTCTGAATGATCATTTTTAATGTTCCGTACCCGAAGGGTCCAAACAGAGCCCTATTGCTGTCACTCACAATTAAGAGTATGTTTAAAATTTCACGTTCCATGTTATTGAGGTTTTTAGTTCTGGGGTATAACAACAAAAAGTGAAAAATAAAAAAAACATTTTTACAAAAAAAAACAACCGACTTCCAAAAAAGAAAATACTTACACTAAAAATTAAAAAATAACTTTAATTTCGGAAGTCAGTGAAATTAAAGTTATTTTTTAATTTTTAGTCTATTTTCTTTTTTTTAAGTCGGTTTTTTTTTTTTTCTAAACATGTTTTTAATTTGCTCAGTCAAAATGAAACCGATCGCAATCAATTATGATTAATATTGTAGTAACTCACCTTAGCTTATCATACTCCAAAAAAGCTTAATTTAACCAAAACTCCGACCAGAATAAGGCGCTCAGACTAGGTCAGGTCGGAGTGCAAAATGCGCCATCACTTTCTCCATCCGAGATCCATTAGACCGACAGGCACATCTGTCTTAGTCAAATTAGCTATAAACACGATTCTTTAGCCTTTAAAATAACATTCAAATGCATTACTACACGTCCCAAGATTTCTTTTGTTGGCCATCTTTCGTAAAGACGTTTGGAAATTGTTTTAAATAAATATTAATGTGGTTTTTGACAAGTGCGAAGTCATGATTTGTAATTGCGAGAGTGTTTGTTTATTTATGCAAAGGTAAGGCTTTTATTGAATACTAGCACTTCGCCCGCCACTTCGTCCGCGTGGATTTCAAAAATTTATAGCATAGGACACTCACAAATAACGTGGCTTTTTATTGGTAAAAGAATTTTCAAAATCGGTTCAGTAGATCCAGAGATTACCCCCTACAACCTCACAAACTCACAAAATATACTAGCTTCTGCAAGCGGCTTCACCTGCTTGGAGTTAGTACTTCTCCTTCTATAAGTTATAGCCTATGTGCTATTCCAGACTATAATCTATCTCTGTTCCAAATTTCATCCAGATCCGTTCAGCCGTTCTGGCGTGATTTAGTAACAAACATTCATCCATCCAACAGGGTGTAAAGTCCCACAAACCTCTATTGAAAAGGGATCCTCCCTTCCTTCAGGGTATTGTGTCTGGTCCGGGCAACTGCCGGATGGTTGATTTCGGACTATTGTTTAATTATGTCCAAATCGTGCGGAGAATTCTGCTTGCGCGATGCAAGATTTGCGTATTTAACAAATGATCTAAATACACAAATCCTGTTTATAAATCAAATGTTACCAGTGGCAAATTGTCACATTCAATTTTCGTTTAAGAAACTGGTCCTACGTAGGTATATGTGCCTTCACAGATACATAAACATTTTCTAAAAAATACTGTTTGGTGCAAAAAAGCTATTTTTATTTATATATTTTTTTAAACAGCCAGTTAGATGCAATAAGGTATATCCGTATACAACTACAATATACATATACACAATTAACTAATAAATAAGTTAAAAAAAGTTTAACATAATTTTAAAAACAAGCTTCTATATTAGTTATCATAATTAGAAACGTACACAAAAGATCGTGACTGTGCTGATGGCCGTTGAAGAGTGCCTCTATCTGGAGCTAAGTCTAGATGTCTTCTCAGGTCATGCTTACCATAAAAATGAGTTCTCATCGGAACTAAACCAGTAAGTAAAAATTCAACACCGTAGGATAAGAGGAAGTGGTTATAATTCAGCTTGCAAGATTTCACCCGAACAAATAACATTGCAAGTTAAGGCCCAGATCTCTCTAAAGCGCGGTCACTCTCGGATTGCATAGAAAAGAAAGAGATGCGCTACGACAAATGGTCGCAATTTATTGCAAAATATGAAGTATTTTATCGATTTACTTAGGATTTTCTAGTAAATTTATAAAAAATAATCCATCACTGGATGCCACTTAGCATTTGAAATTTTATGGTATATTTTTTATTATGATTATATAAACTGCTTTTAAAGATAATTTAGAGGTATGTTTGAAGATTTTTTTGATGCATTAAAGTATGTTAAGGCGCTATTAGCTGCCAACGACCTTGAGTGGTTAGCTTGCGTGTTCTGCGCTGAGCTCACGTAACGCATCGTATGTCCACCCAGTAATAGGACTCGCCCATCAAGGAGCGCTGTCTGAAATTAAACGCATTATTAATTTATTACAGATAAAACAACAAGTATTAAATTATTAAAACACTGAAACTAAATTATAAATAATTAAATGATCTTTAAAATAGTGAAAGTTTCATAAACATTCGCTTTATAGTTTTTTCGTGATTCTCAATTTTTGATCCGCGTTAGACATAACTTTACAAATTAATTACACAATGTTAGAAAAATAAAATTTCAAATATTCTCAGATCAAATTACGACAAAAGTAGTCTAAAGTGACATATATTTTTTTCAAAGAAATAAGACTAGTCGTTTAGACGTGATGTTCAATTAAAAACCATTAAAAGTCATCTAACTGCGCCTTAAATTATGTTTCTAGCTCCATCACTGTATGCAAGTAGGACTTGAAAATATCATATTTTTTTATTTCTCAAAATTATTTACGGTTTAAGAGATACACTGCTTTAAAAAACCACATTTTTGACCATTTTTGGGAACCTTCGCCTTAAGGCGCTTTTAACTGCCAATGACCTTGAGTGGTTAGCTTGCGTGTTCTGTGCTGAGCTCACGTAACGCGTCGTTTATCCACCCAGTAATAGGACTCGCCCATCAAAGATCGCTGTCCGAAATTAGACGCATTATTAATTTATTATACATGAAACAACAAATATCATACTAAAACACGTATATTAAAATATAAACAATAAAATGATCTTTAAAATGGTGAAGGTTTCATAAAAATACGCTTTATAGTTTTTGCGTGATTGTCAATTTTTTATTCGCGTTAGAAATAACTTTACAAATTAATTACACTATGTTCATCATCATCATCATCATTTCAGTCGGAAGACGTCCACTGCTGGACATAGGCCTCCCCCACGTGTCGCCACAATGATCGGTCCTATGCGTCTCGCATCCATCGGCTACCCGCGACCCTCACCAGGTCATTGGTTCACCTTGTGGGAGGCCTTCCAACGCTGCGTCTTCCAGTACGCGGTCGCCATTCCAGAACTTTTCGGCCCCATCGACCATCTGTTCTGCGAGCAACGTGCCCTGTCCACTGCCACTTCAGTTTGGCGATTTTTCGGGCTATGTCAGTAACCTTAGTTCTCTTGCGGATATCATCGTTTCTGATTCTATCACGCAAGGAAACTCCGAGCATTGCCCTCTCCATTGCCCTTTGGGTGACTGTAAGCCTTCTGATGAGGCCCATTGTGAGCGACCACGTATTCACTATATTATAGAAATATAATTTCAAATATTCACATATTAAATTACGACGGAAATTGTTTAGAGTAATACATATTTTTTTCAAAGAAATAAGACTAGTCGTTTTGACGTGATGTTCAATTAAAAACTATTAGAAGTAGTATAACTGTGCCTTAAATAAAAGCATGTAATTACTTGGTAGTGTCCAAGATTAACTTAGAAAGTACCAACATAAGAAATCAAAAAGTAATTGACTTTACGAGTCATGAAGTCAAGCAGTTTTATTTTTAGCAAACATCTTTTGGGTCACGCATCATGTGAGCATGTTTCTTTGAAGGATAATGTATTTTCGGAAATTTGATTTGTATTTTAAAAGGCACATTACTGCCAAGGACCTGTCATAACATCCCGTCATTTACTTTACTAAAGATATCACA
This sequence comes from Polia nebulosa, assembly GCA_951329385.1. Taxonomy (NCBI): domain Eukaryota; kingdom Metazoa; phylum Arthropoda; class Insecta; order Lepidoptera; family Noctuidae; genus Polia; species Polia nebulosa. Next base: position 8,383,969 of record OX589609.1, read on the forward strand.
ATTACAACATATTATAAAACAAAGACCCCGCCGCGTCTGTCTGTGCGCGATAAACTCAAAAACTGCTGAACCTATTTTCATGCGGTTTTCACCAGTAGACAGAGTGATTCATGAAGAAGGTTTAAGTGTATAATTTGTACCCGTTTGAAGCTTGGGCCGGTCGCCAGTTCACAATATCTTAGCATAATCAGTCTCGTGCTAGAGCCGCAACCCTGGCACGGGCAACTGAAGTAAACGGGGGTGGGCAAAGCCCAAAAGTCTGACAACCCGTCTTACCAAGGAGTATCGTATTACCCAGTAACTGGGTTGTGGAGGTCAGATAGGCAGTCGCTCCATGTAAAATACTAGTACTCAACTGAATCCGGTTAGACTTGAAGCCAACCCCAAGATAATTGGGAAAAGGGTAGGCAATATCATTCAGTTTTCATAAGGTAGGTATTCTATGTACGTGGATTATTTTTACCTGTAACAATGGCCAAGAGGACGATGGCGACACGGGGCCGCAGCAGACCACGAAGAAGATGGCGGGACGACCTGGATGTCTTCCTTAAGAATAATTGGGAAGAAGAATCGAAGAATCGTGACCGTTGGAAGGAACGGTGGGAGCCCTTTGCCCAGCTGTGGGACAGTACGGGATAGAAATAATTATAACACAATGACTAATATTACTCGAATTGCCTAAAATGTTGTAATGCAGAAAGTCTGTCTATTTTTAACTCAGAATATAGGCCACAAAGACATGATTTAATTACAGAACCATTCCTTAGATCAGTACACAGTGCAAACAAACTTCAAAGTACTGGCATTAATGTTACAAACAAGGAGGAACATGACACACGGAATATTTCACGAATCCTTAATCATGCACATATTGCATTAGCAAAAACCGAACCCTTTTTACACTCAAAATAACCAGAAATAACCGTGTGACATCACCGTCTGTCGCCAATGGCGGTGGCACATGCCATGCCGAAAATAACCCATTCTGCCTTAGCCATATGCACAATTAAAAAAATAAAGAAAAAAGGTAACAAACACACGCTAACCTTATTTCTAATTCTAAGATGGCATCGAAGTGTTGCGATATTTGAAAATAGAACAACTGCTTGTAACGGAATGCGACGGATCGAATAATTAAAAGGGATGTGCGACTAGTGTGTCCTGCGGGTTTGGTTGCAGTAACCGAAGAATTTATTTGGCCGTATGCTGTTGGAGACTCGGAAAAGGTATAACAACAATGTACGAGTACCACCTCGTTTTTTAGGAGTTCTTAAGGCGTATATAGCCGCCAAGTGGCGCCCTCATTGAATAAAAAATCGTAGCAAAGCGCAGAAAATAAAAATTAAAAAATCCTATGTTGCGTTTGTTATATAGAGCTACTGATAAGAATTACTGACTGATAGTGATTCGTATCCAAAAGTAGTAAGCAAAAGTGTCAAAAACGGCCGTTTTTGGTACTTTTGCTTACTAATTTGGATACGAAACACTTTGAGTCCTGTTTTAACAACGTAAAAATACCTTATCCTATTTGTAACAAACGCAACATAGAATTCTTTAATCTTTATTTTCTATGGTAAGATACGAATTTTTATTCAATGAGGGCGCCACTTACGGGGAGGTAGGTACTTAATACGTATAATAGGCTTTAAGGCTTTATTACACGGTTGGCACAGTGTCTGCTGCGTGTCGCGGGTTCGATTCCCGTATGGAACAAATATTTGTGTGGCCTACTGATAGTTGTTCTGGGTTTGGGTGTTTGTAAACGCACCCACAATACAGGAGAAATTCCTAGTGTGGATTGGCCACACTAGATTTTTCTAAGCGAACAAAATAAATATAACATTTTTAATAAAGATTTTGCATTTGGTTTCTAATTATAATTAAACTAGCTGCGTCCCGCGGTTTCACCCGCATAAACCGGTATAAAAATAGCCTATGTGTTAATCCAGGGTATGCTATCTACATACCAAATTTCATCCAAATCGGTCCAGCCATTTGAGCGTGAAGAAGTAACAAACACACACACTCACAAACTTTCGCTTTTATATTTGAGACTGGCCTGTTGGTCTAGTGGTTAGTGACCCTGACTGCTATGCCGGAGGTCGTGGGTTCGATTCCCACCCAGGACAAATGTTTGTGTGATGAGCACGATCATTTGTTCTGTGTCTGGGTGTAATTTATCTATAATATGTATGTATTTAGAAATATATAAGTATGTTTATCAGTTGTCTAGTACCCATAACACAAGCTCTGCTTAACTTGGGACTAGATGGCGTTGTGTGATAGTTGTGGAATATTATTATTATTATTATATTAGAGTGTGATACTTACGCCCTAAAATCTTGAACATAAATTTCCAGTTAAGTTTACCGAAGTTCTTGATTAAACCTCAAATAGTTGACTAAAGTATACACACAGACACTCCACCAAAATTCAATATACACCAAACAGATATTAAGGAAAGGGGTAAAGATTCTTCCCTCGAATATCGAAGGAGTTTTTAATACCACACAAAAACTTATGGGGGTTTTTAAGTCGGCCAGGTGCTTATGCCTTTACCGGAAATCAGTGAAGCAACCCGTTCGCGGCGGAAACAGCGGCGCATCCCTCACCTTCGACGTTCTTATTTTAAAAAACAACCCTTCATTTTGGTTATTTTATTACCATTTTTCTTGAGAGGTTCCTAAAATAATTTTGGTGGCAGATATAGGGTCAGCTGAGTTCTAAGTTTGAAAATGTTTTTTTTTTCTTAAGCCTATTTTTTCCCGTGACTTCGCTGTCGAGACCTCTCCCACAGGAGCCGTGCATTGTTTCGGGAAACATAATAACTTAAAATGTCATTCAGATAGTCCTAGATGATATTTCTTTTAAATTGTTAAAAAATAAAACCAACACAACCACCCGTCAATTTTTTTTAAACATCGAATGAAATTCAGAAGATCTTTTGTTATCGGATCGGAGGGGTGAGACAAATTACATTTCTGTTGGCGTTCACGCTAACGCTTAGTAAAAAACAATGACAATTCTCTCCGCTGGTAATGTCGTTGCCATACATTTTGCACGAAGCGTTAGCGTTAGCGCTATTATAAAAGTTATTTGGCTATGGGGGCAGTAGGTTACTTCAACAGATCAGATAGGTACCTTGTACAGCCATTTAAAGAAACAAACAAATTTTACTTAGGTATCTTCGTTTGGAATAAGATTCACGAAAAAAACCCAACTGTAAAAAACAACTAAAAAGTTCCAAACAAGTCACTTTTCAAGCAGTCTGATGTTGTTGGTAGCATGAAATCAATAATTTAACTAAAATAACTGCCTCTTTTTTGAAAATATTTTTTATTTTTATTTTCTACATTTTAGTGAGTTATATTTTTAGAATCACTAACACCTAATCATCCAATTGATGCCAAATGTCATGATTTCATGAAATACTTACATTTGACATCAATTCTAACTGAAAGAGATGTATTGATGATTTTAATGATTAATAAAATCATCAATACATAATTCTATAAATACATACTTGCTACGGCCGCGAATCAAATTTTTACCAAGATACAACCTGACACTGACCTACAAATTGCAAAAAACGTCAGATAAGAATTTCCCTGGCGCTTCTACCTTAATATAGTGTGTCGACATTAATTTTTTTTTTCACAATATGGCGTCTGGTTGTCGTCATATTGTATTTTGACTACTGTCATGTCTTAAGTGTAGCACTCGCAAGATTAAGACGAATCAATTGATATAAGAATTACCAAAATCAGCCCACGCATTTAGTCTCTAAAGCGCCACAAAGGAACAAACATACATACACACATAGGTTGATAAACACAGTACTCTCTCCTGCGTCGCGCAGTCAGGTAATAAAAATACATTGTAATTAAAAAATCTTCAGAATTTGCATTTACGTAACATTACTCACACGCTCATCCATTTATTTAAATTCCCATCCATACTATGTAGGTAGAACTTCAATAAATCTGTGTAAAGTTGGCCATACACCTGCCAATCTAACTAGTAAGATAGATCACCGGAAAAACTGACAGTACCAATTGCATACAATTAATCGAGTGACGATCGTGGACGATTTGACCGACGATTTAGAAATCGTCAGTTAATGTAGCGGTTTATTTGAAGGTTTGTAGCCAGCCTATTAATAGGATACATCATTAAAATAAGAGAAAACGTGAAAGACTACGTAACCATTTCATGGACATGAGATTTTATTTTTCCTCAATGAAAATAATTAATTAAAAAAAAAGAAAAACTTATCAAAGGCAACACTGAGCGCTCGACAAAGTTCACCTACCGTTTCGTTTCAAAGATGCCGCCTGAGCGAGATAGAGTGCCTACCTACGTTTGAAATAAAAATAGGTAAAAATGAAAAGATTTCATTTTTATCTATTTTTAAGTTTGATGTTGAGTGTTTTCAACTTATGAAAATTTGCCATATTATAAAAATAAAAAGTCTACTTTTGGTTTTTATGAGTTACATTTTTTTTAAAACTTTCTAGTACGTATGTTAAACCAGGAATACGCCTTTATTGGATCGGAAAGGGTTTTTTTTTACATGCTGTATACAATTACAAACCAAAATAATAAGAAAATCAAAAACAAAGTTAAGTACAGATTTTTAAGTCAACTCAGGGGAATCAGGAGGGTCAGAAGTGTCAAACTCAATTTGACACTTCTGACCCTCAGCTGCATCTGACAGTTTTAATTGGGTTCGGCCTGACTGCATAGTAAACCCTTTTTAGCAACCAATTATTATAAAATCCAAACCTCACCTGCAAAATCAGCCAACCCTGCTAAAATTATAGCACCAAAACAAAATACACTAACATAATAAAAACATGGCCCCGGTCCGATTTCCATACACCATGGGGGCCATAAAATCAGTTCGGCCAACAGGTGGCTTGCAAAACGAGGGGCGAGACGAACATGGAATTAACATGGCGTACTACATACAGTTGTCTTTTTACCTGTCCATCTTTAAATTTGTTTTTATTTTCCTTGAGTTGAATTGGTTTGAATAAATTCGCTAGCGAAGCGGCAGTTGGTCTGTGATAGATTTTTTTTTTAGATTTTATTTTTAGTCTTTGGGTACTGTACTCTTAGACTATGAAAGGTTATAGACGGAGTGTCAAAATTCAGTAATCTGAAGTACCAGAAGGAGAAGCCGGCTTGTATCTGTACACGCGAAATAAGCTCACATAGACAAAATGAGAAGCCGATACGTCATCGTTACGTTCGTCAAGGTCACTCACACATTTTAACGATCCTGCTTCATTTAATGTCCAATGACGTTCTGTCTATATCCTTTCATAGTCTAATACTGAATTGTATTTTTTTTCATCCTGAACTTTCTCACTCCTAGGTAGGCCCTCTGTCAATGACTTGCCAATTTCCAATTTCTTTCTGCCTTGTGCATCTAAACGCCAACTCCCACGGAAGCCATCCAATGCGCCATCTTCTCCTTAGTCTGCGGCGACCCTGTCTAACAGTGTCAGGGCTCCAGTTTTGCGATATACGAGCAGCAGACATTGCCTTTTTTAGGGTTCCGTACTCAAAAGGTAACACGGGACCCTATTACTAAGACTCCGCTCTCCGTCCGTCTGTCTGTAGTCTGTCCATCTGTCAACAGGCTGTATCTCATGAACTGCGATAGTTAGACAGCTGAAATTTTCACAAATGATGTATTTCTGTTGCCGCTATAACAACAAATACTAAAAAACAGAATAAAATTAATATTTAAGGGGGCTCCCGTACAACAAACGTGATTTTTTTGCCGTTTTTTTAGATAATGGTACGGAACCCTTCGGGCGCGAGTCCGACTCTCACTTGGCCGGTTTTTTCTGCATGCCCTGCATTCCCACTTCAGTCTTGGAGGTCTTTGAGATTATTTTTTTGGGGTGGTATATCATCAAATAACTTCTCCCTCTCTGAGTGGAGCGGGAGGGCGTGTCAGACTCTTACTAACTAAACCCCACCCGTATTCCTTCAGTTGCCTGTGCCAGGGCTGCGGTGACTCTATCAAACACTGCCGCACCCTTTTTTTTTTTGGTGTAGGTATTCATCCTATGCCTTCTCCCGCTCTGGGTGGAGTGGGAGGGCGTATCAGTCTCTTACTATCTCCAACCCTGTTTCTTCCTTGCCTGAGTGCCCAGGAGCGCTGTAACTCTGTTACGAAAATATCCGCGACCATGCATGCATCGGCCATGACGGGCCCCGTCAGTGGTGGCTGACATCTCTTTGAGGCGCGCGTGGAACACTACGCGCCGTCGACTCATTACTACATTACTCGCCGTCCGCAGGCCCGCGTCTATGGCCGGAGATCATCTCGCGACCCCCGACGCCCAGGGCGTCTCCTGCGGCGGCTGCGGCTGGGGGCCGTTCACCCGTTCCGCCTACTCCCGCGACCTTGGCAGAGCTTTCTGAACTGCGTTGACAAATTGGTTGATTAATACTTTTCCTAACGAACTAACAATAAAATATAGAGCCTTAGGTTAAATAAGTGCATTTAAAAATACTATCAAGAAACTTTTGCATGTCCTTAAAATAAAAGTAAATAAAAAGTGTTAATTAATATTCATAATTTAAATATAAAATGGTACACCTTATTTTAATCGCTATGACATTTGCAAATCATAAAATAAGTTTAGTATTTGTATTTAATATTCTAAAACAACAAATACGGGAGCATTTGTGATGTAATTTTTTCTCAACGACATTACTTCTTAGGGATCCGTACCCGAAGGGTCCAAATGGAACCCTATTGCTGTCTCTCACGTGTCTATCTGTCGGACCGTCTGTCTGTCTGGCCGTCGTCTGTCACACAGGTTTCACAGCCAAACGGTTGGAGCTACAGTCTTCATATTTATACAGTATAAGCAGGGGTAGCGGAAAAATTCTGAATATGAGTTACCGCACCCCTGGTCACTCAGGTAGGGAAGGAACAGGGGTGGGTTTTAGTCAGTAAGAGTCTTACACGCCCTCCCGCTCCACCCAGAGCGGGAGAAGTAATTGGATGATTTCCCACCCCACCAAAAAAAAAAAGAAAAACCTTGTTGACCCAAAGCCATACAATTAATATAAAAAATACATTTGGTACGGAATCCTAAACGTGCAAAGTGCGACAGGCACTTGGCCGATTTTTTAATATCGTTTCTTTTTCAAATATAAATTAATAGCCATGACACAATTACTATAATAACGAGATGTCTTGTTTACAAGACGCAAAAGAACATAAAATGCAGAAGTTCTTCCATGAGATCGTAACTCCAATATTTTATTGTTTGAACATCTATGAATATTAAAAAACAAATACTTACATATAAAGACAAGATGGGAATCATTTTTGTTTGTTTATCGGTCTTTAATTTTGCCGACAGATGTTTTAATTGTCATTCGTACTATCATCTTCAAGACGCAGTTATACGACTTCTAATGGTTTTTAATTGAACATCACGTCTAAACGACTACTTTTATTTCCTTGAAAAAAATATATGTTATTCTAGACAATATCCTTCGTAATTTGATATGTGAATATTTGCAATTATATTTTTATAACATAGTCTAATTAATTTGTAAAGTTATGTCTAACACGGATAAAAAATTAAGAATCACCCAAAAACTATAAAGCATATTTTTGTAAAACCTTCACAATATTAAAGATCACAGTAGCGAATGCGTTTTTGAAAATTTGTCACACTGATTTTGCGAAAACTGTCGATCTCAAATTTTTTCAAAGATTCTACTAATTTATCCATTTTTAGGGTTCCGTACCCAAAGGAGCCCTGTTACTGTCACTCACGCATCCGTCTATTCATCTGTCCGTCTGTCTGTCTGTCCGTCGTCTGTCACAAAATTTTGCTCCGAGAAAATTTTTAACTTGCCATTGACCTAGGAACTTGAAATTTGGTGAAAATGTTTATTATTACGTATATTTTACTAAAAAATACCAATATTTGGTCATCATCAGCCTTTTTAATGTCCTCACTGCTGGGGCACAGGCCTCCTCTCTGTGAGAGGGTGTGGGCCGTAATCCACCACGCGGGCCCAGTGCGGGTTGGTGGATGTCACATGTCTTCGATTTTTTTTGTTCTAGGACATGCCGGTATGTAGGTATGTATGTATGTATGTCGGGCTAGTTTCCGCAACTCCACGCCCAAGGCGCGTAGTTTGCGTACAGGTGGGACTGCATTGTCATTCGATCCACCCCAGCTCCTCGAGGAAGGCCAGCAGCACCCTGGTGTTACTGACCATCTCGCTTATGTTTGTTTAGCCCTGTATGCAGCGACTACTGGGCAGCTTAGCAGCAGATAAGCCGCTGTCTCGTCCTCCTCCATGCAGGCTCTGCAGAGTGGACTGTCTGTGACTCCTATGACAGAGAGATGCTTATTAAAAGACCCATGACCAGTTGTAACGGCCGTGACTTTCCGCAACTGAAGTTTGGTCAGTCGTAGGACATGCCGGTGTCCTCACGATGTTTTCCTTCACCGTTTTGAGAGCAGTGGTGATGAAATAATTTACACAGTAGAGGGCAGTGGTGGCCCAGTGGTAAATGCCCGCGACTTACAAGTTGTAGGTCGTGAGTTGAAACCCAGGCAGGCGCTTTACTTTGTGGTGTAAATATTTGGTACGAAAACCTTAATGTGCGACACGCACTTGACCAGTTTTTTTATTGGTTTGGTAAAGCAAATAATACGTGTCTAATATTTATTGGTAACCTAACTTATGGACTAAATATTATTGTAAACCTAAGAGTCATCACTATACTAGACAGAACAGCTGCTACCCGGGCCTGCGGACGGCGAGTAGTGGGTAACTCGCCGTCCGATCAGCACCAGGCCCGAGAGTCGACGGCGCGTAGTGTTCCACGCGCGCCTCAAAGAGTTGTCAGCCAAGGGAAGGGGCCTGCCACGGCCGGTGCCTGCCCGGGGGTGGAGGATAAATTCGAAAGAGTTACCTCGCCCCCGGGCACTCGAGGCAGGGAGGAACAGGGGTGGGTTTTAGTCAGTAAGAGTCTGACACACCCTTCCGCTCCACCCTAGAGCGGAAGAAGTCATTGGATGATTTCCCACCCCCCCAAAAAAAAAAAAAAAAAAAAAAGACAGAACAGCTGCTAACAAGTCCTATTATTAGTTCTTACGCCTGATTTGTTTAAAAACTAATAAATCATAACATAATCTTACCCTTTTTATTTCATGATTTACATTTGGAAGGGTTACCAATGTCAGGTTTATTTCGAGCGCACAATATCATATGGTATTAATAATGTTAATTAATTATTTATTTTTACACAGAGCTTTATTATTTTTGTGTGAAGTTTTCGACGACATGTTTTTTTGTATATTTTTTTACTTAGTTATTGGTTTAAATGCGTCAAATAAACTAAACTCAGTTTCAATATTAGACAAAGTAAGTAAAAATTGTTTCTACAAAATTGTTTCTATAAAACTGTTTTTGTGGAATTGTTAGAACCCTAGACACTTCAAACTTTAGTTACCTCGAAGTATTAGACACAGATGTAAACGTATCGTACCGAACCATACCCAGATTTTGCCAGTTACTCGTAACTTCCAGTTCAGTGTTTTTGTAAATATGGGTCGAGTCTATCAAATTTTTGTTTTGTCAAACCCGTAAAAACACCAACACTTTTCCAACAATACCAGGAGTACAGGACTAAAAATCACAGTTCTCCCTCGGCGTCTCAAACGATCAATCTGCAGGTCGTTGACACGGGTGATCTATCATGTGATAGGCTGAGACAACACCGTGATCACTGTTGACTCTGCCCGCTCCCACGAGATTGTGAGCCGTGAGGTGGCTTCGACATACCAGAGGAATTATGAATTAGCGGATATAGACGGAATAGTCGGCTTAACTTTATAATAAGTCAAAAATTAGCTCTAAAATTACAAATAGTTCATATAATAGTTTTCTGTAGTATAAAAAAACTAAATACACACCTTATGTTTTATTTTCCTTGTTCTTCTCAGCAAAGCCTTTCACTTGATACTCATATTATGGGAATGCATACAAAATAACTAGTCAGCCATCTTGGATTTAGACCGACGTCACTTAGCTTACCATGTCTTCCAAACTAAATATGAACGCAAAAGCTTCAGCTTAATTGGAAACCGAGGAGTAGGTCAAATTTAACTTCTAAGATTTGTTTATATATTGGGTTCCCACCTATGAAATTGTCGTTTTTTTTTTCTCACAAATAGAGAACCTCGTCACTTCTATGAATTAAAATATTCATCAATTTCTTGATATTACATCGAATAATGACCGTCATAGACAACTGCCAATAGTAAAAAAACCTTATTACTTATATAGTTTTATACAACAACAAAAAAAACCTTAAAAATGACTGAAACCACTAATTGTGTTAACTTAGCCAAAACTTATTTTTGTTGCTTAATCTAAGTGGCATACGTTATCTTAGTTTTTAAACATTATTGCATAAAAGTTTTAAAATATTGGTGTTCATAAATAAATTGTTAAATAAATTAAGAAAATGTTAGTATGAAAAATGCAACTTCTTTAAAATTCTCTATACAAAACGCTGATTTCATAGGTGAGGACCTAATAGTTAGTTACAAGCTAAAGTGTGTTAAAAAAACGGCCCAGTGCGAGTCGGACTCGCTCACGAAAGGTTCCGTACCATAAACAGAAAAAAAAAAACACCTTTCTAGAAACATGTTTTGTTTGGGGTTTTTTTTTGGCTGTATCTCATGATCCGTAATAGGCAGACAGTTGAAATTTCACAGAATATGTATTTCTGTTGCCGCTATAACAAATAATAAAGCTAAAGTTATAGCGGCACCAGAATTACATATTCTGCCCGCTGACAGACAGACGGACAGCGGACTCTTAGTAATAGGGTCCCGTTGGTTACCCTTTGGGTACGGAACCCTATAAAAGGGTATTATAGGATGTTTCGGAAATGCGTGTTCATCTTTTTAATACTGCTTCTGCCTTTAGAAGTGAACAAGAACTATCTTCAAGAAAGCTTAAAAAAAATGGACCTCATTTCGATTTGATTTTCTCAAGTTATTTCTTGAGTAGTTCTGAAGGTTATAAAATGTCATTGCAGAATTCCTGTTGCAGTTTCCCATGAAGATTCCCATATAGAACACGACAGTTATGATACCGGTCTATTATTGATTTATAATTAAAAGAAAAACATACTGCACAGTGACCTTAATGGCGCCTGAGCAGAATGTTCTGTGGTCACAGGTTTAGTTCCCGTGTCGGCACAAATATTTGTGTGACCCATTGAAACGTTTGTCGTTATGTTTGTGTATGTGATTTGTTGATGTAATGGCACTTACTATAGAAGGAATCTTGAGTGGGATTATTTGAAGAAAAACTTTTTTGCCCAATTTTATATTTACAGAATTTCCTCTCACGGATAAAGATCCAAGCACGTTAAAACCATTAGATCATTCGACATTTTCTATCCGGTAAAAGGATAAACATAATGTGGGTGGTTAAGCCGTTAGTCCCGGCTGTCATTTGAAGATCTTTGACAGTCGTTACAGGTAGTCAGAAGCCAGTCTGACAGTAGTCTTGCCAAAGAGTATCGTGTTACCCAGTTACTGGATTATGGTCACCTTTCACATTTGACTCAGTAATTTTAAGGTAAGATTAAGATATTGATAAATAAATGATAAATGATTTTATTTTTGTAAGTATGTTTCAACAACACTTTTACACGTCAACATTTTTTTTGTCAGTTTTAGCTAGATGAGGCCGGTGTTTCCTAGCTGACTACCCTGAGAAGAAACACCGAAACAAACTCAGAGGTCAAAGTCTCTTTTAAAGTGCTAAAATCCATACAACATGTAGGTACCGGTCAAATCATATGAGAACCATGTACGTTTATGTCTGAGATGAGCTTTTGAGGAAAGCAACACGCAAACTCGAGTGGACCTGTCCAGACTGCAAGCATTTGTCAGTTATCGTGAAGCTCAACTCAGAACTTTGAGGAGCTCAACGAACCGACTAACAATACTAATATAATTGGTATTTGTTAAATACCAATTATGCGCAATCCGACACGCACTTGACCAGTTTTTTTTTATTGGTTTGGTAAAGTAAAATATACGTGACCAATATTTTTTGGTAATCTAACTTAAGGACTGAATAGAAATATTATTTAATTACCCAGGGAACATCCCTATTATAGCCTCTCCACAAACAAACATCCCGTGCAGATTGACAGGCAGCTGATCGACCAAGTTTTTCATACATTTCCTAATGAACGTGAGAAACAATCTACTTAGCATATTAATAACACAAACATTGCTAAAGTGAAATATAACCGGTCTGTTCTCCAAAAAAACTTTTTTCAAAAAATACAACTAGCTTCTAAAAATTGTAAAATAACTTTAATTTCGGAATGCGGTGTATGTATTTTTTTTTTGTTTCTTCGTTATTTGACACCGACTTCCGAAGTAAAAGTTATATTACAATTTTTAGAAGTCCGTTTTATTTTTCACTTTTTATTTATTTATTTTTTTTTGTTGTACACGCCAGAAGTAAAACTAAATATTAAAGTTATGCCCGAATATCGATAACACGATTAACATGGAATTTGAACATGTGGAGACCCAAAACGTCATCTGTGTATACATATTTTTTGTTTATGTTGATTTTTTCAAAAATTTCTGAATCAATTTCGATAAAATTTATATGGGACCACCTCTGAAGTATGACCAATCATAAAAAAAAGAATCATCAAAATCTATTCACAAATGGCGGAGATATCGCGTAACTAACAAACAAAAAAAAACATACAGACGAATTGAGAACCTCCTCTTTTTTGAAGTCGGTTAAAAATGCACTGTTTTCTTCGCACCATATGATAGTCAGTTGTTTTTTAAAAAGGCAGGTGGCCATCGCTCCTCGCAATCTGTGCACAAAACCTAAAAGATATAATGTACCCCAAAAAATATAGGAAGACGTAGAGGGAGATGGATGGACGTTAGAAAGAGATAGAGCACATGTCTTTCCGTTTCCGTTTTATTGTAAAAAATATGGAACATCTGCGCTGACAGATTCATTCTGTGGGAAGATTCGTGAGTAGGCGAAATTTTAGATGATCTTTGGTTATGAGTTTTGGTATTGAAGATGTTTATATTGTCCGTATGGTGCGTTTTCTGTTTAAGGCGCAGATATTCGAATTCTAATGATTTTTAATTGAACATCACGTCTTTTAAACGACTAGTCTTATTACTTTGAAAAAACTCTCAGTTGGAATATAATTATGTCAAATGTAGTATGAAATCATGACATTTGACATCAATTCTAACTGAGAGAGTTGTATTGATGATTTTAATGATTACATTTCTGTAAATGTAATAATTAAAATCATCAATACAATCTATCATCATAATAAAATCTATTTTGATAAACAGACAACCTAATACTGACCTGCAAATTGCCAAAAACATAAAAAATAATAATTTCGCGGATTACCGTAGCGCTTCCCCCTTAAACCATATCTATTTAGACATTAATTTGGGAAATGAAAATCATTGACTTTTGAAAATCACGTCCAAATTTACCCAGGTTCGTGTGACTAAATTTTACCCAGGTTCGTGTGACTAAATTTTGGGTCAAACATAAAGGAGTCGTGCCAAGATTGTACTACGTGTCAAGCACGGAAAGAAACACAACACGGGCACTAGAACGTGTCAACAGCGTATCATACCCGTGACATATTTGGCCGGTGTCGATACGGTACGTGCATGGCACGCGACGGTGTTGTTCGGTGACGGAACATTCTAGTGGGCATTGTCTAATATCTCATACTTTTCAAAACAAAGATTATTTTTTTGCTTGACACGTTCCTATCAAGGTCATTGTATGCTTATGGTCATCAGATATGTTGAAGCGTATAAGGAATCAGGTAAAATATAATGTCAAATTTGTCAATAAATGATAATACGGTGTAGTAGGCAGACTCCTTAATATTTGAATTCATTTAATAACGTTTGTATATTGCTGTCAAAACGCTAAGAAGAAGATTGATTCTAAAGACTTCCCCCACTTACCTTCATGACAATCACGGATCACCCTTTTCCCCTCTTCCGCTTTCAACCCGTCAAACATAAATAAGACAAAACAATGTCGTTTAAAGAATACTTAAATACCTCGGAATAGTGTCAGAAATAGTTCAGAACACACTGGAACCATTCATCATATCAACTCTTAATAAAATACTGAGAGGGTTATTCTGGTGAACGAATTCGAATCGATGCAATGCATTTTTCTTAGGAGGCCGTAGGTATACGAAATTTTTCCGAATTCGCTGATTTACGTGATTTTACAGACGTGCTTTTAAGTAATATATTTTTAATGCACAACATGAAGGATAATTTCAATTAGGATCTAAAGATGAATGTTTTTCGGGATATAAGGTAGCCTACGACACGAAACGATAGTTTAGCTTTCCATAACGTGAAAAAAAAAATCTTGAGAGGTGTCAAGGGACACCCGGATGGAACGAAGTTCCTTTCGATTAATTAGTGAAGGAATTGTAATATAATTTTATTTTTTTTAATTTATAATATTTTTTTTATTATTAACTACGCACACACGCACGCACGTAAGAAGTTATACTTCATCATCTCATCTCATCTCATCTCATCGCAGCTCAGATCAGCTAAGCTCAGCTCAGCTCAGCTCAGCACAGCTCAGCTCAGCTCAGCTTAGCTCAGCTCAGCTCAGCTTAGCTCAGCTCAACTCTTTAACAATAACAACAACTATAACAAATAATGTTTGATAATGCTTGATCTGCTTGCAAACTTTGTACCTACCCACCAAAAATACAAGAAGTTTTTATTAGATTGTTTTTCCAACACAATCTTTTTGGATGGACAGCCTCATTAGTGTCGTGACAACTTTTCGTAAGAATTTTTCCGTCTAGCCCCCTTTCACAACGCGCGATAAGGAACTTCGTTCCAAAAATGTAATCGGATTTTCCACACATAATTTATTACAATAATAGCATTATCAGTGGGGCGTAATCGACCACGCGAGCCCACGGATTGGTGGATGTCACTTGTCTTCGAAGTTTTGGTTCAAGGACATGCCGGTTTCCTCACGTTGTTTTTCTTCACGGTTTTGAGAGCAGTGGTGACGAAATAATTTACACAAAGTAAAGCGTCTGCCTAGGTTTGAACCCACTACCTACAACTTGTAAGTCGTGGCTGTTACCACTGAGCCACCACTGTTCATATCTTTGCAAACATATAAACAAACAAATAACTTGACCTCTTTAAAATATTAACTAAGATAAAAAACATTAATCAATAGTCTATCTAATTATGACACAGAAGTTTCACATGTTGATGTGCTGACAAGCTATTGCTAAATTATCATAAGATAAATATCCAGGCCGCCAGTTTGATATTTAAGTGCCAACACTGTAAGACTTAAACGGCCTTATAAAAATCGCTAACCTACTCATGTTAAATACTGATTATCGAATTCTAAATTCATATTCTCCATAGAAAATTTTGAATTAAGAACCTGCTAATCAGTCTCCTCTCAGGTACCGCGGCGTTTAATATTTCATTTTTTTTTTTGCGTTTTTAATAATAATATTTAATATTAATAATAATTATAATTTTTAACGTGTCAGGTACCGTGGCGTTTAATATTTAATTTTTTTTTGCGTTTTTAATAATATTGAATAATAATAATTATAATTTTTAATTTTTTTTTTTTTGCCAAGCCTCACTGGTGCGGCTTAGAGTGGTCACGTGTTAAACTAATCACATGGTTTTTTTATAAATAATGCCCATAAACTGTCATTGCATTCACAAAGATGTGCCAATACTAATAACTTTTGTAGAAACAAGAATAAAATCCTTTTAACTTTATTTTTTAAAGAGATTTCGAAAAGCCAACAACTTTCGTCGAAAAAACTTCTTTCACCAGAATAGTCCCCCGAGCCGATTTATTTTAAGTAACCCTTTTATACGGGAATTATGTTCATTAAAGAATGTGTTTTTTATTTGTTTCTATTTATATTAAAGTAGAACATATGGTTCTACCCTCATTGTTGGTTAGATTTGTGGTAACCCCTTCAGGAAGTGGAAAAAGTAAGTCAACTGGTTTAAATTTCTGAAAAAAAAATCGAATTACATTTTAAACATGTCGTTGTACAGTGGATTTTGTTACATTTTTTAAGTAGGTAGAAAGTCTGAAATAAAGAATACTTAGGTATTAGTTGGCTTTTTTATTAATGTCTTGGCTCCTCATGAAAAATGGTGTTGGATATCAATCACCCAAGGCCTTTTTTCAAATATGTAAAAAAAAACTCTCGGTGAAATATATTAATTATGATTACCACGCTAGGCAGGTGAGTTTGATTGGGAAGCAGTCTCCTCCTTACGCGAAGCGGTAATGCTCGCGAAGGAGGAGGCGGAATGGGTGAGGGAGACTCAATAGAGTCGCCCTCACGCCCCCAGCAGCAACTGCCGCAGGAGACGCCCTGGGCGTCGGGGATCACGGGACGATCTCTGGCCACCGTAGGCGCGGGCCTGTGGACGAATCGACGGCGCGTAGTGTTTCACGCGCGTCTCAAAGAGATGTCAGCAACACCTGACGGGGCCCGTCATGGCCGATGCCTGATGGATAAATTCGAAACAAAGTTACCGCGCTCCCTTGAGCACTCAGGCAACTAAAGGAGCACTAAAACCCACCCCGGTTTTAGTCAGTAAAAGTCTGACACGCCCTCCAGCTCCACCCAGAGCGGGAGAAGTCATTGGTTGATTTCCCACCCCATCAAAAAACAAAAAAGGCAGGTGAGTTTGATAGTCATATTTACGAGTAAGTCAGATTAGAAAAAAATCGGATCTAACAATTTCTCACACCCTCTAACATTGGCTAGTAATATGAAACTATTTCCTAAAGTAAACTGAGTCAATATCCACCATGTTACTTCCGATCCGCACATCCGTGACTATATATCCGCAGGTATCCGACAATTGTACAAATATTCGCAGAGGATATCCTTTTAATATCATGTTACAGTTTCTTTTACACCCCCCGTAGAATATCGAATAGTTTCGGATCTATAGCCGGTTTTATAATAAACATGTTTCTAAGTTAACATAGTTCAGCAGCAATGTATTGCAAATAGTATTCACTGTCGTCGACCCTGTTTCAAAACTGTCGGTGTATTCACAAGTGTGGCAGAAAGTGGATCAAATGTATATTTTTTCAGTTATTGAAAATTTGATATGTTGATGGTTTTGTTTGATTAGGGATGACAAATTTCGCTGTTATGAGGGTAGTCGGGATGTGGGTGGGGGACCTGCCTTGATACTTCCTCACCACATACTGTCCTGCAGCTGATAGTAAGTATGTCGGTAAATCCTGAGAACAGAAAATATAAAAATTGAGTACCATTACATATACAGGATGTAATGGAAAGGTGTGGTCATATTTTAAGAACTGCATCTGCCCATCGATATGAAAAACTGTATTCAAGAAAATGTGAGGAAATTCTCAAAAAAAATGTTTACGCTCATACAAATATTGATCAGCTGATGATAACTTTGTATTAAAAGTAAGTTTTTTTTTGGGAACTTTCTATTTTTTCTTAGAGAAAGTTGTTCATTTCCATGGGCAGTACCGGTTCTTAAAATATCACCACACCTTTCCTTTACACCCTCTATATGTCACTAGGTGAGTGTAAACTCTCAATACATTATAGATAGATCATTTCAAATATCATAAATCTCGTCCAAATTTGATAATTATCAATGTATCGGAGTATTTTTAACCGAGTTTCGAAAAAGGAGGAGGTTCTATATTCGACTGTATGTATGTGTTCCGATTTCTCCTTCAGTTGTGGACCGATTTTCAAAATTCTTTTTTTATCCGAAAGCATATAGGTACTCCCGAGGTGGTCCCATATAAACTTTATCGAAATTGCTTCAGAGCTTTTTAAGAAACTGAACAAAAACGAAATATACGTATACCTAGATGACGTTTTTGTTTTCTCCAATTACGTGTAGTATGTCTAAATTCCACGTTCCATGTTACTGGAGTTTTTAGTTCTGGGGTATAACAACTAAAAATTGAAAAATATTTTTTTTTTACAAAAAATATGTTTGTATTTTATTTCTTCGTTATTTGACACCGACTTCCGAAATGAAAGTTATATTTAAAATTTTGAGTGTATTTTCTTTTTTGGAAGTCTGTTGTTTTTTTTTTTTTTTGTAAAAAAGTTTTTATTGAAAATAAAAAGTTAACAATTTAACGTAATTTTTCAGAAACTTACGGTGATTGCAAAAATTCGGTGACATATCCTACTAATATTATACTCGTAAATACGAAAGCTTGGATGGATGGATGTTTTTACTCAATCACCCCAGAACGGCTAAACGGATCGGTATGAAACTTGGCACAGCGATAGATTCTATTTTGGGATAGCAAATAGGCTTTAATTTATAGTGGGGGAAGCCGCTGGCAGACGCTAGTGTTCTATAAATGCAGAAGTCACAAGAGAAACGTAAAGAGGTGTCGTAACATACAAATCTACATACACATGCAATAAAGCTTAAACATCTTCCCAACACATCAGCAGGTCAACGCACAACTAATTAGTCACAATTAGTCCACTTCGGTATGAGCACACGAAATGTAACGAACTCACGCCCGAACCTTAAGTTCTTGTATCAACAACTTGAGAATTTATTACCTAAGTACTGAAGAATAGGCGGGTAGGAGATGGGTGAGAGGTCTGTAGGAAGGTTTTTTACCTATGAGTACTAACATAGTGTGGGTAATGTGCCTCACCAGAAGGCTTACAGTCATCCAAGACTTATTAAATCAGACCAAAATCATCACCATTCATCATTTCAGCCAAAGACGTCCACTGCTGGACATAGGCCTCCGCAAGTGTCACCAAAACGACCGGTCCTGTGATTCTCGCATCCATGGGACTCCCATGATCCTCACCTGGTCATCGGTCCACCTTGTGGGAGGCCTTCCAACGCTACGTCTTCCGGTACGCGATCGCCCATCCAGAACCCTTCGGCCCCATCGACTATCTGTTCTGCGAGCAATGTTTCCTGCCCACTGCCACTAAATTTGGTGGTTCTACAGACTATGTCGGTAACCTTGGTTCTCCTGTTACCTTGTTATTTAACCATATTTCCAAATGAAACCAACTTTCTGAATTACTCATGTTCCCACAAACATAAAGACCACGAAATCTTTAACAAGACGATCGTAATAACTAACATTACTACATTATGATAATTTCAATTAGTAAAACAAATAAGTTCGGTCACTTTCGACCTTAAAACCGGAATCCTAAAAATAATTATTTCATTTTGACCTCTGTAGATTCAACTTTAAGGCTCGATCAGACAGGCGCGACGCGACCGTCATGCGACAACGATACAACGATGTGACAATACAAATATACACAAAATGATGGGACAATACGACAACGATGGCACCATTACCATTCTTCATAGATTTTTATGTTCGGGTAAACAACAACAACATTGGTCTACGGGTATCTGCAAAACCAATTCTATAAAAATTATCGTCGTATCTGTGTCATATTGTCGCTTCACACCTGTCTGCGAGAGCCTTTATAGATACGAAAGAAATAGCGGAATAAATTACTATCAAAGGTAAGGAATTTCATATTGAATACTGTTTAATATAATGACAATTCCATTCACAATCATTTCGTTTCGCAATACTAATTTACATAAATGTATTACCTATTTATGTTAAGTTCTTTAATCTTTGCCTCTTCGACGAACTTTAAGTTTAAAACATACTTAGTATACGCCACATCATAATAAAATTCTAAGCTTACATAAGTTCGTCAAGAACTCACTTGTTTTACTTTAACACCGAGAAACGATGTTCTTGTTTCATAGAAAAACCTATGAAAATGTAAGTTTTTTTGCCTCGTTTTCATTGCAAAAGTTATTTATTTCCATGAATGTTGCGGCCTCTCAATCAAAGTCAACATAAACTATATAATTTATCTGGTGGCAAATGTTTGTCCCAATTATTGGTTCATCTTCCAATTACGCCTGGTGTGAAATAAGCCGTTAAAGTTACAAAAAATTGACGCTCTTAACTTATTGCAACACCAATTATTAACATCACATTTTTTGCATTGAACACTCATTCTTATGCATTAAAAATCACCATGGCGTAGGCCGCCCATGTTAAATTATTGAGTATGACCGCAATAAGAAATATTCTGTTGGCCCTTATTTTGACTGAAGTGTTAATATGTCTCAATGTAGGAGGTCTAACTCATTACCATATACCTAGTTTATTGGAGTTGCCAGATGTTGTGTGAAAGCAATTCTACTTTTAATTTATTAATTAACAAGGTAAATAATGTCACATAAAATTTTAAACTCGTCTATTAATCTCTGCGTGATTTACAGCCTTATTTATAAAAAGTAGCCTGTGTGTTAATCCAGGGTATAGGCTATCTACATACTAAATCACACAAACAAACATTAGTGTGAAGTGTGACTAGCTAACAAAATGATTAGTTTCAATACTGATTAGCGAATTCTAAATTCAAAATTATTACGTCTCATCCATTGAATGCAGCTGTCTATAGAACAAAACCTCCTTTAAATCATTAGTCAGTATCTTAATTTACTGGAAGTACGCTGGTGAGTTAGCCGGCAGTACGCAAGCCTGTATCATCCCACTATTGGGCAAAGGCCTCCCCCCATGGATTTGTGGACCATCGGTTATCATACAAACGTTTTATCTAGGTTGCCATACATGTTATCCAGGTTGCCTGGAAGAGATCGCGGAAAGCGATAAGGCCGCCAATTGTATGTTTTTAGTATTATAAGTCTTCCTTAATGTGTGTGTATTTTTTTGGTGTACAATAAAGCATATATAAATAAATATTAGAAAGATCTTAATAAACTAAAATTTCCCAGACATTTTTCCTTAACATTTCTAAGTAAGACCGCACATAACGTAAGCTAAGTTTATTTTTAAGTTACGGTGCTAAGTGATTGCTTATTGATGCAGCCACAGATTCTGAACTATGCGGAAGTTAGAGGTTTCCTTTGTTAATCGTGTTAATAATTTGATAACTTACGTTTACTTTGGGAAGCTAATCTGTTTGCTTTTGATACGGATTTAGGGTTTTTGATACTGGTGTTGTAATTAATCGTAAGTGCAGTCTAAGTGATTGATGAACATGAGACCTCGTGCTTTAAAAAGAGAGTCTAAAGCCTAAATTCTATATTTCCTTTTAAAGGAAATTACCTCAACTCTAATTGCCTCAGTCGCCACGACAACAAACCAAAACCCTCCATTAATTCTTCTTCTCCTTCTTTGACCGAGGCTCCTGTTCCCATTATTTGGGATCGGGTCTTCTCACTATTCTGCGCCAGGTAATTCTATTCTAGGTTGTCGGCTCTGACAATTGGACTAACTTGAAGTCTCTCGATTTGGTCCACCAGGTGAAAAGTGGGTGGCCAGTAACGCTTTTTTTTTTTTTGGGGGGTGGGCAATCATCCAATGACTTCTCCCGCTCTGAGTGGAGTGGGAGCGCGTGTCAGATTCAAATTCAAATTCTACCACAACTCACTGCTCGCCGTCCGCAGGCCCGAGTCTACGGTGGCCGGAAATCGTCTTGCGACGTCCTACGCCCAGTACGCCCAGTACCTCTCCTGTGGTGGTAGCGGCCGGGGCCGTGAGGGCCACTCCGTTGAGCTTCCCTCACGCGTCCCGCCTCCGCCTTCACGAGCATTACTGCTTCGCAGAAGGCGGAGACTGCCTCCCATTCCCTCTCACTCCGTACCATGGCCTGAACCAGGGTCGGCCGCGAGAGGTCGCCGCCACCTATCGCATCCACGAGGACACGGCGGTGCTCCACCCAAGCGAGGCAGACCTCCACCGTATGCTCCACCGTGTCCTCTGGGCGATCCGCGCAGTGGTAACACCCGGGCGTTTCCTCCCGCCCGTGGCCACTAACGCTGTATTTACAATATGGTCCTCGCTTTTCCTCATCTTTTTTTTTAACATTTCCATATTTCTGAGGCGTTTTTCGGTAAGTTTTTCGGGGATTTGTGCAACTTTACCCACGGTATTTGCATTGCTCACCTTTAACCCAGTCACTTGGTTACACGATAACCCCTGACAAAACTGGTGTCAGACCTGGCTTTTGATTAACTGTAACGACTGTCAAAGATCTACTAATGACAGCACTGAGCAACGCCTTGACGTGCTTCCCGAAGTACAGAGGAGTATCGGTATTTAATGGTTGGTCACTCATCCACGGACCGACATCGTCAAGCATTGATTAACCTGGAAGATCAACTCGTACGACTGTTATTTTTCTACGAGCGTTCTCCAAGGCACGTAGGGGCCACAAGGAAAAAAACACACAAATAATAATATTGGTTTTATATCCTAATTGACATTTAAAACTTAATCAATATGTTGTATCGTAGGCTTATAATAAATAAAATTGTCTCGTAAATAACGAGAGCTGTAATTAATTTTTTATTTTCTTTATTAACTCTGATGGAAGGCGTGGACTTTTAAATGGATTAATGTAACAAATTATGTTTTTGACGTGGTGGTGATAGTATTAATAGCGGCACCGACATGACATGGTGTTGATAGGAAGGTAGGCTACACATAATATGTTGGTCCTTCGAGCCGGATTGCGATAGCTGTTAAAATTACAATTATTATTGAATCTGGCAGGACCAAATAATAAGTATTTAATAAGAAATATTTATTTTCTCACCACAATAAACATTGCAGACATTTTTACATAATAACGTTTAGTTTACTGTGGGAGACTAGTGCCTAAGCTAGGCTTTAAGGGCCTGTGTTTCAGGTCACCAGCAGTCGTATTCGCTAACTCAGTTGACATCAATTTGATAGCCACTTTGCCGTACATTGCTGCTTTGACGTATAGGAAAACCGTAGTGCGTAGTATGATTAATAAAATTGATATCAACTGAGTTAGCGAATACACCTGCAGGTCGCCACCCTCTAGCAGTTGGATACATGATATGAAATGATAAGTGCCTGTAATGTTGTTGGTAGAAAACGCTGGTTAAGACTGTCAATTGCAAAAAAAACCTTTAATTGCATGAGCAATTTCATACTTAATTTCATTACCTACAATTAAAAGAGGCATGGTGGCCTAGTGGTAACGGCCGGGACTTACACGTTACAGGTCGCATTAGTTTGTGTTAATTATTTCATCACCACTGCTCTCAAAACAGTGAAGGCAAACATCGTGAGGAAACTGGCATGTCCTAGAACCAAAACTTCAAAGATATGTGACGCCCACCAACCCGCACTGAGCCCGACTGGTGGAAAGAGCGAAGATATGATTTTGTTTAAGGTGCTATTAGCTGCCAACGACATTGAGTAGTTAGCTTGCATGTTCTGCGCTGAGCTCACGCAACGCGTCGTAACTATGTCCACCCAGTAATAGGACTCGACCATCAAGGAGCGCTGTCCGAAATTAGAAACATTATTAATTTATTACACATAAAACAACAAGTATTAAACTAAAACACTGAGACTAAATTGTAAAATTAAATGATCTTTAAAATTGTGAAGGTTTGATAAAAATACGCTTTATAGTTTTTGCGTGATTCTCAATTTTTTATCCGAGTTAGACATAACTTTACAAATTAATTACACTATATTATAGAAATGAGATCAAATTACGAAGGAAATTGTCTTAGAGTAACATATTTTTTTTTTTTCAAAAAAATAAGACAAGTCGTTTAGACGTGATGTTCAATTAAAAACCATTAAAAGTCGTTTAACTGCGCCATAAAGCCTCTTATCACAACACAATGTTGCAACATTTTTCTCATATCCAAAAAAAACATTAAATCTCTAAACTTACATAGTACGTATAGTATAGTATTTCAGTCAAAAGTGAATTGCCTACTAGGCAAGCCGTGGGCCATCTTTGACCACACCATCGCTTACCATCAGGTGAGATAGTGGTCAAACCAAACCTACCAACAAAAAAAAATATATTACAAATTACTTAAAACATTTTACAAACAAGACAAATTTTCAATTACTAACAACTAAAGAAAGAAAAAAAATTGATTTTGTATAGAGCTTCTTATCACCTGCTGCAAAATTCTCATACCCAAATAGCATTAACGCCCTACTATCGGCCCAGTGGCGCCCTCATTGAATAAAAAATCGTAGCATAGCATAGAAAATAAATATTAAAGAATCCAACGTCACGTTTGTTACAAAGAGAAACGTCAGAAACGGCCGTTTTGGTACTTTTGCCTACTACTTTGGATACGAAACATTCTGAGACCTGTTTTAACAACGTAAAAATGCTTTATCCTCTTTGTAACAAACGTGACGTTGGGTTTTTTAATATTTATTTTCTGCGCTATGCTACGATTTTTTATTCAATGAGGGCGCCACTTGGCCGGTAGTAGACCCTTAAAGCGTTAAACTTTAATTGATCTTAAATCAAGAGAGAATAGGTTACTTCTAGGCAAGCGTGCGCCATCGACGACCACATCATCGCTTATCATCAGGATCAGGTGAGATACCTAGTGGTCAATACAAAACTACCAACAATAAAAAAATTAATTACATAAGCCATTTCAAAAACACGACTAATTTCAATGACCAACTAATGAAACGTTACATAAGCTAGTACTAGCGCTAGTCTTAACATGGATGGGGCAAGTCACTTGCCTGCCACCCGATGCAACCCGAGAGAAAGTCGATATGATAATTGGATGAGCACCGATGTGCGACCGGACCGGCTTGCGGGCTGGCTGGTGGAGTAGTGTGGACATAGCTTAGATAATAGAATAATGTAGTAGATAAAGATTTGATAATATATTTACTGACACACACACAAGTTATGACACACAAAGAAGCAAGTAGTACCTAAAATGGAAAAAAAATAGATGAAACCGTGGGCCCCATATTTCATGAAAAGGTAACTTACTTTTGTTATTATTATCAAGGTTTTTAATAAAAAAGTAAGTTACTTAACCTAAATTGTGTGTAAGTTGGAAGGGTGTTTTTCAGAAGCATTGTAGGAGTTCAAAAAGTAGATAACACCAAACCATTAAAACCGATAACTTTCACCAAAAGAAGTTACACTTCGATAAATGATAAATTATTTTATTTGTGTAAGTAGCACTTTTACAAGTCAATTTTTTTCTTTTTAGCTAGATGAGGCCGGTGTTTCCTAGCTGACTACCCTGAGAAGAAACACCGAAACAAACTTAGAGGTCAACTTCTTTAGGGGTGTTATGAAAAAATGATGAGAGTGAAATTTTAAGATGCGCGCGCATCACTGTCACACAAAATTCACAGGTTGAAGTTAGTTAGAACCGATCCACCCTGAAGTTAGCTATAGTCTGTGGTTCATGAAGAATGATTGTTTTCCTTTTGTAAACTTTGTGACAGTTTGGTTTTTATCTTGTTACGCCAAAGAAGTATTACTTCTTACGTGCGTGCATAAGTACACACACACTTTTTGGAACGAAGTTCCTTATCGCGCGTTGTGAAAGGGGGCTAGACGGAAAAAATTCTTACGAAAAGTTGTCACGACACTAATGAGGCTGTCCATCCAAAAAGATTGTGTTGGAAAAACAATCTAATAAAAACTTCTTGTATTTTTGGTGGGTAGGTACAAAGTTTGCAAGCAGATCAAGCATTATTGTAAGCTGTGCGGCGTCGCATGTTTCTCTGTCTGTCCCTCTCTCTCTTATAGAAAGCAAGCCAGATATTGCTGCCAGATATTGCTAAAGAGTTGAGTTGAGTTGAGTTGAGCTGAGCTGAGCTGAGCTGAGCCTAGCTGATCTGAGCTGAGCTGAGCTGCGATGAGATGAGATGATGAAGTATAACTTCTTACGTGCGTGCGTGTGTGCATAGTTAATAATAAAAAAAATATTATAAATTAAAAAAAATAAAATTATATTACAATTCCTTCACTAATTAATCGAAAGGAACTTCGTTCCATCCGGGTGTCCCTTGACACCTCTCAAGTTTTTTTTTTATTTATTATTATTACATATATTTATAGTCTACCAGAGTTTACATAAAATAACAGTTAAATACAATATCGACACGAATCTTAACTACTCATTCAGTAGCTTTAGTAATTTTAATGTACCAATATTTTCGGACAGTTCTTGTTTATGCCCCAACCGTTTATCTAAATGAGTAAGAAAATCGATCTATTTTACGATACCTTGAAATTACATACCTGGTCTGTACAAAAAAATAGGAGAGTTATATTTTTTCTCAAAACAGTGAGGAAAACATAGTGTGGTGTTCTGGAACCAAATACATACTTCGAAGATAATTATATGACATCAACCAAGCCGTGGTAGATCTTCTCACAGAGAGGAGGCTTGTGTCCCAGGAGTGGGAATAGGTATTATGGGCTGATTATGCTTTTATTTTTTTCTTTTATTTTTTTTTGCTATTTTCGCACATACCTACTAGTATTGTCCGATATATTTAGAGAAAAGCTAGTTTTTCAGTTTATCGCGAATAAAATAGACAGACAGACGCGGTAGAGGATTTGTTTTATAAAATGTAGTTATTTATTTAAACATCATGTACAATATTACTACATAGACGACTTCCAAAAACGGCCAAAAACTGTGTCTTTACCTGTCTCATCCACTCTAAGACCACCGTGCCCATCCTCCAAAGCACGCGACGTTCCCTGCTCGTCTACCGCGTTATCAATCATGTTCCTTACTATTTGAATGGCTCGCGGCCAATTTTATGCAACGGTTACTTGCCTCGATTGTACACTCATATTTCTAATGTAAATGTTTGGTCTTCTTTCTCTTCGTGTCGCTGGTACGACAGTATTTTTTTTTTCGCCCGAAACTTTGCCGTTTTCACAGCGTCGTTGGTGACAGCGCAGAGGTCACTTGAGCTGCTTTTGGGGCACAAAGGGCGGGAGGTGCGCACACTCTGCTGCCTTTCCGTCAAGGTAGCCCACTTTGTCAGGTTGGAGGTACACTTTCCTACATGGGTTAAAAATATTGAAATGTTTGGTGATACGTCTTTTATCTACCACTAGCTGACTCGATAGGCGTCGTCCTTTCTTAGCTATGAATATCCCGCGAGCTGTCAAACGTGCAAAGTTTAAATAGTGTTCATGTTTTCTGAAATTTTCCAATTTTCTGCGCAATTTTAGTGTGAAACAAAGAATTAGAAAACTTAGAAAAAAAGATGAAAAAATCGGTAAAGTCGTTCTCGAGTTGGCGTGGAATGGAATGGCGTGACCGAGGGAAATAAGGATTCATTTTTATATAATTATATAGATTGATTTAAAATAACCTTTAAGTATTAAATAAGGTAAACCTAAACGGTAAAGAAACCGGCATGTCCTAGAACCAAAAATTCGAAGACATGTGACATCTTTCAACCCGCATTGGGCCCGCGTGGTGGATTACGGTCCAGACGCTCTCACAGAGAGGAGGCCTGTGCCCCAGCAGTGAGGACATTAATAGGATGATGATGATGATTACATAAGGAAGGAAATAACATATGATTATGATCCCAAATAATGTCAGGCTTCTTTAATAAATGTTTCTGTTGGAATAATAAGGGCAGGTAACTGAAGACTAGCTCTAATTTAGGTTGAATTTCAAATAATTCAACCAGGCTTGACCGAATTTGCGACAAATAGACCAAATCACATATCTTTACTATTGATGTAGAATATATTTTCAAGTGTTTTGATTCTGATGGTTACCAACTTTTCAACCGACGAAAAAAAAAGGTTCTCAATTCGACCGTATATATATTTTTATGTATATTTCTGTATTGAGTTTAGTCAATATTTGAATGAATATCGTTATCGTTAGCGTTTAATTTTCTATATAAATATTGAGTTAAACTATGAAATTGGGGTTTTTTTTCTCACAAATAGAGAACTTCTCTATATCTCAAAAAAAACCTCTATATATAAAAAACGCGTCACTTCTATGAATTAAAATATTCATCAATTGCTTGATATTCTAACGAATAATGACCGTCATAGACAACTGCCAATAGTAAAAAAAACCTTATTACTTAGTTTTATAAACAAAAAAAAACCCTAAAAATGACTTTTCTTTTTGTTAGCAGAAATGAAACCACTATTTGTTTTAACTTAGCCAAAACTTATTTTTGTTGCTTAATCTAAGTGGCATACGTTATCTTAGTTTTTAAACATTATTGCATAAAAGTTTTAAAACATTAGTGTTCATAGTTGTTAAATAAATTAAGAAAATGTTAGTATGAAAAATGCTACTTCTTTTAAATTCTCCATACAAAACGCTGATTTCATAGGTCCACCTAATATATACTCATAATCGTATCAATAAATTCAATACACAGATATATAATACAATATAAATTATAATAAGTATACTTATACATTTTCTATCCATTTCGAAATAAAAACAAAAATACATCAATAGATTTCTAACACCACCCAATTTTTATTTATTTATGTACGTTGCAAATTAATTGGTGAATAAATCATGAGCAATCTGAATGCATTCTACATAAAATTTTTACAAGATATCATTTTGTTATTGATACTTTTCCCACGGTAAATGACTGAGACGGCATCGAACTGACGGTCTCTTAGATATTATTGCGAAACTGGGGATGCAACCAAAATATAGAAGTGGAGGTAAAACAGAAGGACCACTAGTTGTAACTTTGAAAGTTACGTTCAACCTGGCAAAATATTTGACACATTTAGAGTGAGAAGAAGTAATTAGGTTCGCATACGAGGAGTTCCGTGTGATTTTTATTATTACAGCGGCAATAGAAATACACACCCGTGTGAAAATTTCAACCGTCTACCGAAATATTACGGTTCATGTTCGGTCAGCAGGCTTATTAATAGGATTCCGTTTACGGAACCCTAAAAAGTAGCCTAAACCCGGAAAAAAATACAGTTCTGGCAGGCTAGATCAAAAACGCGAAGCCTCGGGTATATAAGGCTATAGGCAATCAATTTGCCTAGCCTTTCCCCAACTATCTTGGGGTCGGCTTCCAGTCTAACCGGATACAGCTGAATACCAGTATTTTAGATGGAGCGACTGCCTATCTGACCTCCACAACCCAGTTACTGGGTAATACGTTACCCCTTGGTAAGACTGGTTGTCAGACATTCGGGCTTCTGACGACCCGTAACGACTGTCAAAGATCCACGAAAGACAGCCGGGACCAATGGCTTAACGTGCTTTCCGAGGCACGGAGGAGTCTCGGTATGTAAAGATGGTCACCCATCCATGGACTAACCCCGGCAAGCGTAGCTTAACTTGATGGGTCGACCCGTGCGGCTGTTATTACTTTAACCACGAGCTCCTCCATAAGGCTATAGGCATTTTTTTTATTTCTTTTATTTTGACATTATAAAATAAACATTTTGTCAATTTGTTCGTAACTGACGTTCTGAATTTTCTCTATATATAACGCAACCTCGTTGCATTATTTATCGATAATTTTATACCGTTTTGTATAAACATTTTTTATATTATTAGTTGCAAATTCACACGATTCGTAAATAATATATATATCCGTAAGTTAATGTTTTGACATCTTTTATCTTTTATTTGATTGAAATCTTTAAAAGTTGATTAACCTTTGTTGATAGTATCTTTTTGGTTGTTTTGCTTAAAAGTAGTTGTTTTGAAGATGTCGTTAGCCTTTTTATCAGATACTAGCTTCCTCCGTTATAAAGTTTCAACCCCATTTTCACCTCTTAAGGGTTGAATTTCGAAAAAACCCTTCCTTTAAGTGGATACCTAATCTACACAAAGAACACACCCTCCAAATTTCATGTCTCTAGGACCAGCGGTGTAGGCTGTGCGTTGATATATCAGTCAGTCGGAACTGAATTTTATATATACAGATATACTAGATTTAACAGATGATTTATTGATGATATTTTGATTGACTGCATCACCCAAAGGTTGACTGGTAGAAAATACCTGAGGCATTAGGTACGCCTCTGTACTTATGAACTAAATAAATACATAAAATATAAAATGTGGTGAAATTATATTCTCTTTTACCCTAACAAATTGTTCGACGTTTGTTTATTATTTATAACTAGCACTTCGCCCGCGAATTCCTCGATTTTAAAACTTTATAGCCTATGACACTCACAAATAACGTGGCTTTAAAGAATTTTCAAAATCGGTTCAGTTTTTTTTTTTTTTTTTTTTGGGGGGTGGGAAATCATCCAATGACTTCTTCCGCTCTAGGGTGGAGCGGAAGGGTGTGTCAGACTCTTACTGACTAAAACCCACCCCTGTTCCTCCCTGCCTCGAGTGCCCGGGGGCGAGGTAACTCTTTCGAATTTATCCTCCACCCCCGGGCAGGCACCGGCCGTGGCAGGCCCCTTCCTTTGGCTGACAACTCTTTGAGGCGCGCGTGGAACACTACGCGCCGTCGACTCTCGGGCCTGGTGCTGATCGGACGGCGAGTTACCCACTACTCGCCGTCCGCAGGCCCGGGTCTACGGTGGCCGGAGATCGTCTCGCGGCCCCTGGCGTCTCCTGCGGCGGTCGCGGCTGGGGGCGCTAGGGCGACTCGGCCGTTGCTGAGCCTCCCTAACGTGTGCCGCCT
Source organism: Polia nebulosa (assembly GCA_951329385.1). NCBI lineage: Eukaryota > Metazoa > Arthropoda > Insecta > Lepidoptera > Noctuidae > Polia > Polia nebulosa. The sequence goes on from OX589609.1 coordinate 8,414,641, forward strand.
CCCTCTTCGCGAGCATTACTGCTTCGCAGAAGGAGGAGACGGCCTCCCATTCCCTCTCGCTCCGTACCATGGCCTGAACCAGGGCACGGCGCGAGAGGTCGCTGTCGCCTATCGCATCCACGAGGACACGGCGGTGCTCTGCCCAAGCGGGGCAAACCTCCACCGTATGCTCCACCGTGTCCTCTGGGCGATCCTCGCAGTGGAAACACTCAGGGGTCTCCTCCGCCCTGATCCGACACAGGTACCTCCCGAAACAGCCGTGTCCGGTGAGCACCTGCGTCAGGCGGAAGGTGAGGGCGCCGTGACGCCTCTCCAGCCACTCCTCAAAGAGGGGCACCACCGCCTCGATGGTGGCGTGCCCAGCGCTGGGTTGCGACAGTCGCTCTCTCCATGTCACCATGAGATCCTGCCGGAGCTCGGTCCGCCGAGCCGCGAGTTGTCGCGGCAGCGGAGTTTCGCCCCGGCGTTTGGCCTCCTCGCGCCACTCGTACAGGTGCGCGAGGATTTTTGCCTCCAGATCCCACGGTGACAGTCCGGCAAGGAGGCTCGCCGCCTCACGGGAGATCGTGCGGTATCCGCGGATGATACGGATCGCCATGACCCTCTGGGACGCGTTCATCAGGCGAGCTGATCGCTGCCTCAACGAACGCGCCCACACCGGTGCCCCGTAGAGGGCCATGGACCGCACGATCCCCGCGTAGAGCCTCCGGCAGGAGGCATTTGGCCCCCTCAGATTGGGTAGGAGCCGCTTCAAGGCGGCCCCGGCCCTGTCCAATCTGGGAGCCAAACGTCGAAAATGTTCGACAAAGTTCCACCGGCTGTCGAGGACGAGTCCCAGGTACTTCATCGTACCCTCGACGCCGATGCGAACCCCTCCTACCGTGATCTGGGAACCCGCAGGTGGCGCGTTCCGACGACCATGAAAACACATGGCCTCGGACTTGTGCAATGCCACCTCGAGTCCCAGTTGCCGGATCCTCTCTATGACTGTCGCAACCCCGCGTGTCATAAGTTCGGCCGCCGCCTCGTGCGACCTCCCCTGCGCTAAGACCAGCGTGTCGTCAGCGTAGCACACTACGCTGACGCCAGCGGGGAGGTCGGCGCGCAGCACCCAGTCGTATCCGATGTTCCACAAGGGCGGCCCCAGGACCGATCCCTGTGGAACACCGCACGACATCTCTCGCCGGTTCCATACTCCCTGATGACCGGGGTAGATGACGGCTCTGTCCGTCAGATACGCCTCGACTACGCGACGGAGGTAGGGCGGCACCCGGTGATACCGGAGTGCCTCCACTATACAACTCCAGGGCAGGGTGTTGAAGGCATTGGCGATGTCCAGAGACACCGCCAAGACGACCCTACCCCGGGCCACTGCATCCCCCGTCGTGAGGGCTCTTACGCGCATGACTGCGTCCACCGTGGAGCGCCCCCTGCGGAAGCCGTACTGGCTCTCCGCCAGGTCCGGCCCCACCCGCACCAACTGCCCGACGAGGCGGTCTGCAATTACTCTTTCAAAGAGCTTGCCCACCTCGTCGAGCAGCACAATGGGCCGGTAAGCGGACGGAGAGTCCGCAGGGCGCCCCACCTTCTTGATCAGGACCAGCTTCCCCGTCTTCCACCGACGTGGAAACTGGCCCCTCTCTAAGCATGCGCTTAAAAGCCCTCTGAGTCGAGGCCCGAGAGCCTCTTGCAAGGCCAGGACCCAGGCTTTCCCATGAAAGCCATCGGGTCCTGGGGCGGTGTTTTTGGCATTCAGCCTACGCACCGCCGCTCTCAGCTCTACCTCGGTCACCTCGGGAGCATCGTCGTCGTCGTCGTCGTCGTCCTGGTCCGCGTCAGATACCGCAGGAGACGGAGCCATAGGCGGAGGAGTATGTTCCCCTCGCGAGGGGAACAGAGCGCTCACCACGCCCTCCACGATCTGTGGCCGGAGACTCTGCGTCAGTGGGGGGGCCCATGGGCGGAGTTTCCCCCGCACCGCTAGATACGGGCGCCCCCATGGGTCTCTGTTCAGAGTCTCCAGCGACTCCTCGCGGGCCGATCTCTTGGCCCGCAAGATCTCCGTTCGGAGGGCGATCCTCGCAGCTCTGTACCCCTCGTATAGCTCCGCCTCGACGGCTTCCGTTTCCGGCGTGCGGTTACGGAGCCGTCTGCGGTACCTGGTGTACCGGCGTCGCGCGGCAATACACCCTTGGCGTAAAGCCGTAAGCGCCGGCGACCACCAGTACACCTGTCGCCGAGCAGAAGGCTGGACCCGGGGCATTGCCACGTCACATATCTCGGACATGGCCTCCTGGAACCACTCTGCCTCGTCGTCTATGTCGGCAGGCCTGTTCGGTGATGTCACCCAGGCCTGCACGATCGAGGCCTCCAGGAGTAGCTCCCGGTCCAGCTGCTTCAGCGACCAACGCGGACCGCTCGGGGTCTGTCCGACCGGCGGCACGCTGGAGGTCTGGGCGGAAACGTCAAACCGGATGTACCGATGATCGGAAGACGTCTCCACCTCCTCCAGAACGCGCCAGTCAAGTACGCGCGGTGACAGAGCGGGGCTGGCGAACGAGAGGTCCACCACCGATTCGCCCTGCCACCGCACGCACGTGGGGACAGAACCCCGGTTCAGGACGACCAGGCCTGTCTCCAGAGCCCAGTCCTCCACCATCCTGCCCCTTGCGTCCGTGAACCGGGAACCCCAAGCCAAGTTCTTGGCATTGAAGTCCCCGAGAACGAGCGCAGGGAGGGAACGGTATCCGACGACGACGTCTCTCAACTCCGCGAGGGAGTTGTGGAACTCGGCGAGAGTTCGGTTCGGGGAGAAGTACACCCCTACCACTACTATCTCCCCGAACCGTGCTGCCACGCAACCCCGACCCCTCTTGACCTCCTCGAGGGTCGGGGTACCGGCGGCGGCCGACGAAATGATGGTCACCGAGCCGTCCAGGTCCTCCACCCAGTCATCCCTGGGCGGGACATAGTACGGCTCGGGGACCACGGCGATGTTAATCGACCACTGCGCCATGCTCTGGAACAACAGGTCCTGAGCATCGGCGCAGTGGTTGATGTTCGCCTGGAGGAGGCGTAATGGGGCCGTTATTGGCATTCCATTACAGCCTCCTCCTCCCCAGCCCTCTGCGAGGGTCCAGCCACCGCGATGTTTGCGGTGGCGACGACGGCTGTGGGGGCAGCGTCGGCGGAAGCGGCGACGGCGGCGGTTGCGACGGTGGCGGTGGTGGTGGTGGTGGTGGAGGGCCTGCCCCTGGCCCTGGTCTTGGCGGGTGGGGCGCAGGTCCTGCTCCCAGCCCGGTGATCGGCCGGCTTGCCAGCTGCCGCACATGCTGCGCAGTGCGGCGCGGCCTCGCAAGAGCCGGCCTTGTGACCGGGCCGACCACAGCGGAAGCAGTGGTTGCCTCTGTCCACCTCTGAGGTGCACCTCGCTGCCACGTGGTCGCCCACATGGCAGCGGAAGCACCTCAGAGGTCTGGGTTCCAGCAGCTTGACCTGCGCAGACACCCAGCCCACCAAGAGCCTTCGGCCCTTCCCAGTAATTTGGCTCGCCGCCGACACGGGGCAGCTCACCGTTACGGTGAGAAGCCCCGCGCGATCAGGACGGAGAGTGCCTACCCTCACCTGCTCGGCAGGGCACCCTCCAGTCCTGGCGACGGCGGCCTTCACCTCCGCCTCCGTCACAGAGTCGTCCAGGCCCATAATGCGCATGTCTGCGCTCTTGGTGGGCCTGGACACTCGAGCCTCGTCGACCAGCAACGCCCTGATCTTCTCGGCCAGGGCGTCAGCAGCTGGGCCGCTGGAGGCGCCGGGGACCTCCAGCATCCGGGCTCCGGTCGTGACCTTCACCCGAACGCCGTCGGCACACCCCACCTCCTCGAGGCTCACCGCCGCCTTGGTTTTGGCGAGCACGCTGCGGTAGGTCACGCCCTTCTGGACCGCTTCCGGCTGCAGCGTTATCACCACAGCCGCGGACCTCGGGGCGCGGAGCCTGGCCGCAACGGCCCGCTCCTTGCGCCGCTTCCGCCTCTCTCGGCGTTTGGCCGCCCTTTTGGCCTTTCCCGCCTTCTCTTTCTCCCCGGCCACTTGCCATTCGGCAGCCTCGGCCGGAGGAGGTTGGGAAGTCGGGGCAGGCTGTGACGGCCGTCTCGCCACCTGAGCTGGGGCATTCGGGGCTTTTGCCGCCCGTGCAGCCGCCCCACCCGGTTTGGGCGGCGCCTTTGGCGCCTTCGGCGGGGCCGACCCCGCGGGTCTCAGCACAGACCCGCTGTCGGCCCGTCCCACCGGAACCTGCTTGGGCGCAGCAGCCGCAGCGGCGGCAAATGAGCCCACTAGCCGCTGGCCCAACGCCGGCTGACTCGCCGCCAGCGGGGGCCGCAGCACGATGCCCTCCAGCACGGAGAACCGCCTGTTGAAGGCAGCCAGCTCCTGCCGCACCAGTTCGAGAACCTGGTTCTCCGCGGCGGGCAGGGGCTGACTCGGCCCGTGCTGGAGCTCATCCCGTGCGTCCCTCCGGGGGCCAGCTCCTCGTCGGAGCTCGGCCAGGTCTGCCCGGAGCCTCTGGTTCTCCTTGACCAGGTGCTCCGTAGTGGCGGTCAGGCGGGCGACCTCCGTCCGCAATTTGGACGTCTCGTCCGCAGACGAAGGCCCGCCGAAGCTCGCCTCCGCCGCCGCCACAATGGAGGCCGTGGCCGCGGATGTGGCCCTGCTCCTAGAAGAGGCAAGCCTCTTGTGGACCACATCCTTGATCGCGTTCGCCACGACCCCCGCAAGCCTTTCCGCTCGCTCCGACTTGGAGCTGACAGAGAACGCCGATAGTCCGCTTGAGGACCCCGAGACCGATACTCGGGGACCCCCAGCGGTGGACCGGCGCTCCTCCTCCGCGGCGAGCCTCAGGGCTCGCCTGCCACCCTTTGAGCCTTTTGATGGCCTCCCCGCCCCCCTACCCCTCGTGCTGGTGGGAATCTTGGGAGGCGGCGCCATCACCTCAGCGTCAGAGGATGACTCACGGCGATCCCCTGCTTTGGAGCGCTTCTGGTTCCGGAAGAACCGCGAGCCCTGACTCACGGCGCTTCCGGAAGCGCTCCCATCCTCACGCTCCAGGCTCCTAAAAGGGCCCAGAGCGGTAAGAAGTGGTGCTGCGTCGGTTGCCGACACCACACCACTCTCCACCTCCTTGCCGACTTCATTTTGGCTTGTATCACCCGACCGCGGCTTGTCGGGCGTCTTGAAGCTGAATGAGATCATCTCCTCAAAGGTAGGAGATGATCTGGAGCCTCCTCGGCTCTTGTTGTCGGGATTGTTCCCGACAGACGGATCCAGGTCGTCGTTTAATTTGTCGGTGAGATTAAGTCCGCCCCCCCCAGCATACGAATGGGGGCGTGTCTGGGAGTCATTAACATTAATCTTTGTATTCATGGTTGTGTTTTTCCTTTGGAGGGTGTGGTCCCTGTCTCCTCCTCTCAACCTCCCTATCCCTTCCTCGCATATCACATAGTACACATTCACTCTCTCTCATTCACTCACTCACTCACACACTCTACCCCCCCAGTTTCGGCGCCACTCTCACAGTCGCATCTGATGAACAGATGCGTACCAGAGAGTAGCGACGAAGTTCCCCCAGGTTCCATGCCGTTAGGAGGCTCGAACAGCTTGCTCAAGCCTCCCAACGGCGCAGCCCTCTTGTGAGGCGCTAGCATTTGGACATCCCTCCAATACGCATCCCATAGCCACGCCTCCAAGCTGGGATTGGGTGGAGGTCGCATCCACTGGCAGTCGACGATGATCGACTGACAGTGGACGCGACCCCCGGTGTGTTCCTCTTAGTCGGGCCTCTCCCCTGGAGCCTTCCGGCCCAAGTTAGTCACTCATGCCGGAAGTCCCCAGGATCATGGAGACCCATAAGCCCCACCACGACGGCAACGTAGAAACACTCGGTGGGGCGTAGAAACACTCGGTGGGGAAAATCGGTTCAGTAGATCCAGAGATACCCCCTTTTTTGTGGGTTGGGAAATCATCCTATGACATCTCCCGCTCTGGGTGAAGCGGGAGGGCGTGTCAGACTCTTACTGACTAAAACCCACGCCTGTTCCTTACCTGCCCTGAATGCCCAGGGGCGGGCATCGGCCATGACGGGCTCCGTCTTAAGGCGCGCGTGGAACACTACGTGCCGTCGACTCTCGGGCCTGGTGCTGATCGGACAGCGAGTTACCCACTACTCGCCGTCCGCAGGCCCGGGTAGAGATTACCCCCTACGGCTCACAAACTCACAAACTTTACCTCTTTATAATATTAGTATAGATAATAATTGATAAGCTCGCGTTTGACCACGGTCTCTCCTGATGGTAAAGTGATGATTTGTGGTCGACGGTGGAGCACGCTTGCCTAGAAGTAACCTATTATTAACTCTTAACTTTAATACCCCAAGGTGGTAACTATCAGAAAACACAGACTCCGGCAGGGAGTTCCACTCCTTAGCTGTACGCATACCCAGGCGGCCCCGAGGTAAGAGCCGCGACTTACGAACCGTGGATTCGAACTCAGCCCCCTGGCATTAAAGTCTCTGCTTTACTTTGTGTACATTATTTTATCATCATTGCTATCAAAACGGTGAAGGAAAACATCGCGAGAAAACCGGCATGTCCTAGAACTAAAAATTCGAAGACATGTGACATCCACCAAACCTCACTGGGCCAGCGTGGTGTATTACAGCCCACTCCCTCTTGCAGAGAGGAGCCCGGTGACCCACCAGTGGGAGCATTAAAAAGGCTGATTATTATTATAGGAGCTCGTGGCTAAATTAATAACAGCCGTACGGGTCGATCCATCAGGTTAAGCTACGCTTGCCGAGGTTAGTCCATGTATGAGTGACCCTCTTTACATACCGAGACTCCTCCGTGCCTCGGAAAGCACGTTAAGCCGTTGGTCCCGGCTGTCAATCGTGGATTTTTGACAGTCGTTACAGGTCGTCAGAAGCCCAAAAGTCTGACACCCAGTCTTACCAAGGGCTATCGTATTACCCAGTAACTGAGTTGTGGAGGTCAGATAGGCAGTCGCTCTATGTAAAATACTGGTATTCAGCTTCATCTGATTAGACTAGAAGCTGACCCCAAGATAGTTGGGCAAAGGCTAGGCAGATTGATTATTATTTATTTAATAGCAACAAAGTCTCAAATTGTTAGTAACAATATTCCTTAACAACTATGTTAGTAAACATAATCTAACACATATAAAGGTAAGTGATACCCTGCTACAAGCCCAACACCGAGGTAGAAAGCTTGCAGTAGCGATTCACACACAAACAGTCCAGTCTGCTCGCGACACAACGCAGAATAAAGTTGAGGCTGGCCCGCACCCGGCGCACCAGGAAGGCGCATCTTTTTCGCATCCTTGCGTAGAAGCAATCAATAAGAGCTTCAGCAAACATCCCTGATGCGCTACAGAAGCGGAACAGCTCTATCAGCATCCGGGACGCATTATTATATTGAATGCGAAGAGCGCCGTGCGATTTCTGAGTGTAATCTACCCACAGGCTGCACGTATAAAATGAGGTGCAAGATGCACGAAATAAGGTTTTTTTAAACTTCTGTAGAACATCGTGCAAATCTGTGATCGATCATATTGTTCTCACCGACAGCGCTCTTTTCTCCCTTTCAATATCATTATCATCCTTGAGGTCAACAGTCAAAATATGTCCCAAGAACTAAACCTGTTATACCCTCAAAAGTGGTAAAATACCGTTCAACTTGACCGGAGGCATTGGAATACAACCTCGACCGATCCACGAAGTTATATCATGTCGTGTTAGTTATATTATGCTAAACCTATACTTCTAGATAGGTAAGGTAAAATACCTACTGCCTTATTTTTTTTAGGCTGCTCTAATTGCAAGCCATTTCAACACTTGTTTTCCAATTAATTTATGATTCATTTCTTTACGTTTACAGTTGGTTCCTACTATTTTATTTTTAAGTATCCTATAAGAAAAGATCCACATTCCAAGGTGCAATATAGCTAGCACATAATTAAAGAGTCCTGCTAATGAAATAATCCGGATTAATTTTAACTGGGGTTTAACTCAAAAGTGAATTACCCAAAGGTGACGTGTGACAACCTCGACTTGTAATAGTTGTCAATAAAAAGTTAATTAAACACTATAATTGGTTCAGTGGGAATAATCAAAATTAATCTCGAATGTGTGTTAACTGCGAGTTGGATTAGCACACGAAGGGTTCCGCACCATAAACCGAAAAAAATCAGATCTCGTGTGTGGCTCCCATTTAATTTTTAATTTAGTTTTATAGCGGCGATAGAGATACATCCCCTGTGAAAATTTCAACTGTCCTGTCTACCTATTGATACCTCATGGACGCACGGACAGCGGTGGCTTAATAATAGAGTCCTGTTGGTTACTCTTCGGGTAAGGAACCCTAGAAAACTACGAAAAGAAGAAGTATAAAATTTAATCATAGTGCCGTAACTTTATATTCTAAAAGTATCTGATGTAGGTATGAAGATTATAGAAGCTCATTTGTGTATATTAATATAATTTAGTTTTGTTCTTTATTTTCTCAGGTTACTTATGTGAACTGACTGGAGATGGTGGAACCACCTGGGCTTCTTCGTTAAACATTACAAACTATTAGCAGTGCGAAACTTAAATGGCAGTGAGCTAGGGTACAGATCGATGGGTCCGAAAAGTTCTGGAGAAGCGACCACGTACGACCGATGACCTGGTAAGAGTCGTGGGAATCTGATGGACGTGAGACGAACAGGGCCGGTCATTGTGGCGACACTTGGGGGAGGCCTGTGTCCAGCTGTGGACTTCTTTCGGCTAAAATCATGATGATGATGAGCACAGAGTCATGAGCGTTTGGAAAGAATGAAGGAAAGTCTTTGCCCAGTAGTGAGGCTAGTAAAAATAATGACAATGTAGACTAACGATCACCGAACCCGGGCCTGCGGACGGCGAGTAGCGGGTAGCTCACCATCCGATCAACACCAGGCCCGAGAGTCGACGGCGTGTAGTGTTCCACGCACACCTCAAAGAGTTGTCAGCAAAACATGACGGGGCCCGTAATGACCGATGCCGCCCAGGGTTTATGGATAAATTCGAAACAGACTTACCGCGCCCCTGGGCACTCAGGGCAGGGAAGGAACAGGGGTGGGTTTTAGTCAGTAAAAGTCTGACACGCCCTCCCGCTTCACCCAGACCAGGAGAAGTCATAGGATGATTTCCCAGCCCAAAAAAAAGGGTGGCTGGTAGCAACTTAATGAAAATAGTGGAGTCAAGGATCAAGTTAAATGCCGTGAGATTTCCAACAGTGAGCTGATGATGATTATGAATTAATTAACTTATTTAAGTACCAAGTAATTAAACAACTAAGAGCAGTGATGGCCCAGTGGTAACGGCCGCGACTTACAAGTTGTGGGTCGTGGGTTTGACCCAGTCAGGCGCTTTACTTTGTGTAAGTTATTTCATCACTACTGCTCTCAAAATGGTGAAGGAAAACATTGTGAGCAACCTAGGCCTGCGTGGTGAATTACGCCCCATGCCCTCTCACAGAGAGAAAGAAGGCTTGTGTCACAGCATTGGGAACATTAAAGGTTAATGCTTAATTACCTTACAAACTTGTTTGAGCACGCCTCTTTTTTATATATAAAAGCAAAACTCTAATACCGTTTACCAGAAAAAAAAATCTTGCACTAAAATCAATTCATACAAAAATTCTCTCGTCATAAAATGAGGCTTTAATTTGAGACGAAATAATTAAAAGCAAAGCATTGAAGAGACGTCGAAACTCAATTAATTTATCTACTTTGGTAATTTAATTTTATTACATAATTTATGTATATAACAGTACATTTGTAGTCATTAGTTTATGTTTAAGGTCTGCACACACTCCGCTGATGTCGACCGAATTATTCGAAACGTTATTTATGAGAACTTTTATAAGAACGTTTGAAGAGCCGTCCTATAGTTTATGATGCGGTTTGATTTGATAGAATCAAATTCTAGGAACTATTTCGGACAGGTAAAATGATCTATGTTATTATGGAATTAATTAAGATATCGAACTGATTGTGTCTTTCAATTTCGGTTCTTAGAATTTTTTTATCTTCGTTCTACATAATACAATAAAAATCTACAAACACATGCTTAAAAATGCCGTGCATAGCAATTAAGGAAACTTCACAGCTCAAATTGTATAACACCAATTGCACAAAAAAGTCCGAAACATGGTAAACAGTTTGCACACACGAGGCATCCGACTTCACAAACCGTCACGATTTCGTGACGATAAATCGAAAGATTCGAAAGGTGTACATAAAGCTTTACATGACCACTTATAAATCTCAAGAATCACCGACAAATTCATACAAATTATTATTTCTTTATTTCCTTACGTCACGTCCGAATGTAAACGGGGAAAAAAACTAACGGTTAGCACCGGAAATAATTTTTTTGAAGCCTATTTAGAGGCTCCTAAGAAATATATTGCTATAAGGAATGATCTCATTATTTACGCAACATTGATCGTATAAAAAGTAGTCGTGTAGACTGCGCTTAATGAGGCAGGGAGTGTGGCGCAAGGTTCAGGGGAGTGTGGCGCAAAGTTAAGGGGCGAATTTTGAAGATGGCATGAATTATAATTATTATTTCTTGGTACTGTAAAATGCTTTCTTCTTTGCAGTATCCTACTTTCCATTAATATTATAAATGCTAAATTATGGATAGATGGATGTTTTTTACTCAATCACGCCAGAACGGCTGAACGGATCTGGATGAAATTTGGCAAAGAGATAGACTATAGTCTGGAATAGCACATAGGTTATAATTTATAGTGGAAGAAGTACTAATTCCACGTGACTGAAGCCGCTGGCAAAAGCTAGTTAGCAATAATGTTAGCCATTTACTTTACGAGACGTAGGTATAGTTCATTACTGTGGACAGTTAGTTGCTGGTGGTTGCAGTAGGCAAAGTCATGTGATTTTTCTTTAAGAATAGACATTGATCACTACTCATCTAAGTATACAATATATCTCAAGTACGCGGAAGATATGTGCGCAAACACCGGTGCATTCTCTATTCCTTAATTCTCATCGTTCGATGGGACGGCCTTGCTTCCGACGCATGGGAATGTCTCACCGTCAACTTCCAAAGCCCAAGCTTATACTGAGATATTGCCAATAGAAAAACCCAATATCAGTTTGCTTAACCTGGAAACCGAACCGTGGACCCAACGCTCAGCAGTCACGCTTGCAACCACAAGACCAACTTGATTGGTTACTCTAATGAGTAGGTCTCATCTTTAGCCAAGTAGAAACATTCTTGTTCACAAAACTAAGACTTAACTCCTCTACTCGCTCCTAACTTAGACCGTTTGCATAACAAAAGGGGGCATGGAGTAAATTTAAATATTTCACGCATTTAGTTGGCGACGCGTGGCGGCCACAGGAAGTAGGAATCCTTTATTCAAAGCGATGCATCGCCGATCGCATCGGTCGGTCAAGGTCCTTATTTCAAGGGATTTATGGACTCACTGTAGTAGTGCGAAAAAACTTGTTAAAATGTAAGGCTTTGGAAAAAAATGTGGTGGACTGTATTTATGGGGGTGGGTGTTAGGCGTTCTGTATTTACAAGTAGCTTGTGAAGATAACTCGGTAAAACTAAGCTGGTTTTAGACAACTTTTAGTGCTGGTAATTATCAAATATCTAAAGGAAAATAATATAATAGAATAAACTTTGATGTACACCAAAGTTACAAAAATTTATTCACAAAACTTACATCTATGGGTACAATGGCGGAGGTGTTCAAGTCAGGAGTAAGTCAGGAGGAAATATTGGAATGGTTATTAATTAGGAAATTTGCGTAAAATAATTTTGAGTTTTTACCTTTAAAGTTATGGTAATAACTTAACACATTTTAAAACAAAATAATAAAAAAACCACTAGACACTTAGGGCCGATTTCACCATTCGCTCTATAAACTAAGTTTTACTGAACTAAGAATAAAAACCATAAAAAAGATTTAGTTTACCTTAAAAGACAGACATGTTGTCGTGGACTTTTTTTTAGAACTTTAAAAGGAGAACAATTCCGTCATACATAATTATTGCTTAACTTTAACCGTTTACGTAGCGCACGCAACTGAAACCCCCAAAAGGATTTTTTTTTCCCGTTTGTGCCACATTTTTCATTGATGTTTCGCTTCTGTTGGTTGCAGCGTGATGTTATATAGCCTAAAGCCTTCCTCGATAAATGGACTATTCAATACAAACATAGTTTTTCAATTTGATCCAGTAGTTCCTGAGATTAGCGCGTTCAACCAAACAATAAACAAACTCTTCAGCTTTATGACAGCGGCTAAACGCGTTTAAGCGAGCTTAAACGTCGAAAACTGGGCGTTTAGAATTGGTGAAATCGGCCCTTAGAACACATCCAAAACTTTACATCATCATGATACCATAATTTAGTTCAAAACTCATTCAAAAACTATAACAGTCATCGTGACCAACTAACCCCAAAAAACGGACCTAACCCTGTCAAACGTCAGGCCCGTAAAATTACTAATGGGGGTATAAATTACCCCTTGATCACGATACACCGAGACTAGCACCTGCCACCGAATAATACAATAATTAGAACCGACTTCGCTTGATGTTTCCATTATTTTAAACATTTTTTTTTTTTATAACTATTCGTGCCCGGAACTGGGAAGCATTTGTTTTATTGCATATATTTATCGCAGCGGGGTAATTATTTACCTAAATTAGTAATAATATTGCATTCGGTGAGGGGGGTTATGTAACTGTTTCGCTGTATGGTGTTTCTTTGCAGATGCTTGGCATTTTGTCCTAGTTCATAAGAGGGAATGTGAAAGAAACATGCAGGGAAGGAATAAACGACAAAACCGTTTTTTTCCGACAGTTATGTGGATGATTATTACCTGTAGATGTTTACCAAAAGTAGGTATACAGGGTATTAAGGAAATGGGTAGAAATAAGTAAATAATAGTAGTAAATAATAAAAAAAATACAACCGACTTCCAAAAGAAAACAAAAAAAGTGAAAATAACTTTAATTTCGGAAGTCGGTCTTTCTGGTTTTTTTTCTTCGTTAATTGTCACTTTTTTCAATTTTAAGTGCGCGTTTAAGAGGCCTCTTACAGTCCACTAGCGCCGCCAATCGAAAAAATGTCATAACTCGTAAATAGAATCAAAAATACAAAATGTGGTCTATTATTAGTGTAGAAAAGGCAATAACGTAATTTTATAACACATTGTCAACACTTGAAATATAGCTGTTAAGCTAAATCGTGCATTTGTAACAAAAACGGCCGTTTATGTTTTGAATGCACGATTTAGCTAAACAGCTATATTTCAAGTGTTGATAAGGTGTTATACAATTACGTTATTGCCTTTTCCACACTAATAATAGAACATATTTTGTATTTTTGATTCTATTTACGAGTTATGACATTTTTTCGATTGGCGGCGCTAGTGGACTGTAAAAGGCCCCTTAAGTGGGTGCGGCTTTCTCCATTATAAATTATAATGTCAGGCCTATGTGCTAATCCAGATTATAACCTATCTCTGTGTCAAATTTCATCAAAATCCGTGCAGCTGTTCTGTTGTGATTGAGTAACAAACGTCCATCCAAACTTTCGCATTTATAATATTATGGTAGGATGACACTTCTCACCAACTGCCATACGTAGGGATGTCGCATGCACGCTGGAAAAAAGAACCAGGAATCTGATGCCCAGCATCCCCTCTACGGCCACTCGACAACTCCGAGTAGATTAAAAAGTCGCAAGAGCTTCATGAGAAAGACACAAGCAGTACAGGACAGCCCACCTAAGGAGATGATTAAGCGGTGGAAGGAGCGGTGCCCGCCACCACGAGACTTTCTTGGGCCCAAGGAGCACCTGCCTCCCGGTCGCGATTTGCAGTGGCCTATTTGGAAAGTACTGAATCGATTGCGTACCCAAGTAGGCCGCTGCAAGTATAATTTGGCGAGGTGGGGGATCATCGATCCATCGCATACACAGTGTGAGTGCGGTGCTTCTGAACAAACTATGTCTCATCTACTGGAGTGTCCCAAATGTGTTTTCACCTCCACCCTCGATGATCTGAACAAAGCCTCAGACGCTGCTATAAACGTGGCTACTTACTGGGCCCAAACAGCATAACTCTGATAAATGTACCACGACACGAAAAGAAGAAGAAGTAGACACATCCTAAAACTAAAATCACAAGGGAAATACATATCATTGAAACCACGTAACGAATCCATAGCATTGATTAACATTTCATTAAATCAATTAAAGAGAAAAGGTTGGCGACACTTGCGAACCCGAACACGGAATGAACATCAATGTATTCTGCAAATACAATTACGAATACAATTTAAATTTATTACCATCTCAAGCGAAAGACGCGAGGGATCTCTGGGTATAGTGATAATACTAGAGAACAAGTAGATATATAAACAAACTATAGTTTGAACCTTCTGTTCATGACAATTATACTAATAGAAAGGAAACTATCTATCAAAAAAACTTTTTTACAAAAAAATAGAACCGACTTCCAAAAAAAGTGCAAAATAACTTTAATTTCGGAAGTCGGTGTTCCTGTTTTGTGTCTTCGTTTTTTGACACCGACTTCCGAAATTAAAGTTATTTTGCACTTTTTTTTGGAAGTCGGTTCTATTTTTTTGTAAAAAAGTTTTTTATTTTTCACTTTTTAGTTGTGGCTCCCCATTAAACTGTGTTAACAATTCATAGACATACGATAGCAGCAATTGCGGTTGATTTGCTGTCAATCTTTGAAGAGTTCCGTTGTCTGTCTCCGAAACCCATCATCAGATCTTTTTGAAATTTAAATGGGACCATTTCGGAATAAACCCCTTTCGAACAAAAAAAGAATTTTGCAAATCCGTCAATATATGACGGAGTTATGCCCGAACATACATAAAAAAAAAAAAAAAAAAAAAAAATACAAACATCCGAATTGATAACCTCCTCCTTTTTCGAAGTCGATTAATAAATAGAAGATTAATAAGTTCATAGTCAAAAAAACATCTTTTATACCGGCTATCTCAAATTAAATGTGCTCGATGGGGTTATGTTGTTTTATCACAGAGATGCCGTGGCCAGCTTCATCATCAGACCCTCATTCTCTTTTTTATTCTATGTGCTGTCCAAGATGAATCAATCGAGCCCAAACTCAGTGGGGTTATGTTGTTTTATCACAGAGATACAGTGGCCACCTTCCAGGTTCATCATCAGACCCTGGATATTGTCTAGGCGTAAAATGCTTCTCAAGACAAATCAATCGAGCCCAGACTCGATGGGTTTATCTTGTTTAGTTCAGAAGTTTCTATGGCCATCTTCCGTCTCCATCGTCAGAACAGCTTCATGGTTTTATTTTTGGGGGGGTGGGAAATCATCCAATGACATCTCTCGCTCTGGGTGGAGCAAGAGGGCGTGTCAGACTCTTACTGACTAAGACCCACTCCTGTTCCTTCCCTGCCTGAGTGCCAAGGGGAGCGGTAACTCTGTTACGAATTTATCCGCTACCCCTAGGCATAACCAGCTTCATGGTACCATATCATTGTACTGTCACAGAAGATACATAAATACACCAAACTTGCATTAACACGTGGAACTTAAGGTGCAATTATACGACTTTCAATGGTTTTCAATTGAAAATCACGTCTAAAAGACTAGTCTTATTTCTTTGAAAAAAATTTACGTTACTTTAGACAATATCCGTCGTAAATTTCTGACAGCGCTCCTAGATGGGCGTGTCCTATTACTGGGTGGACGTAAGACACGTTACGTGAGCTCAGCACAGAACACGCAAGCTAACCACTCAAAGTCATTAGCAGTTATTAGCGCCTTAAAAGACTACCCCAGAGCTTCTATACAACTCCTGTTAGAGCACAATCCTGGGAAGAATGTAAAGGGCACACCGTGAGGCTCGGGGCAGACCCCTTCAGCCTCGCTGTGCACGGCAGCACTTGATCACTGTGCACGGTCTTTCCTGGGGTCACTCGGTGGGCGGACAGAGTCCCCACTCTGAACACTCGCGTCCCCGGATTCCCGTCAGCCTTGAAAATTGTGGAGGCGGGGATTCGGCTTTTTAGGCAACGAGGCCTTTGCCGTCCCGATGCCTCTTTCTCCGTATCTAAGAGCAGTGAACCTAGCTATAGCAGTCACAAAATGACTAGAAGAAAAAGAAGTCTTGACTGAATCTAGTGACACACCCGTATTCAAAGACCACTTAATATTTATTGGTGTAATGCGATGTGAGCTGTTGTGACTGGTTGACTACAATAACAAAAGACGATTAAATCCCTTGACAAAAGATTAAACAATCTTCTTACAGTATATAGACGTCGTTAGAGAGTCTGACTTGCATGTTGAACTGTATCGTGTCTCTTTAGAGCCCAACTCTTCGTAGACCATATCTCACCTTCCATCTCACCCGGGTCTGCGGACGGCGAGTAATGGGTAGCTCGCCGTCCGATCAGCACCAGGCCCGAGAGTCGATGGCGCGTAGTGTTTCACGCGCGCCTCCAAGAGTGGTCAGCAATAACGACGGGGCCCGTCATGGCCGATGCCTGCCCAGGAGTTGAGGATAAATTCGAAACAGAGTTACCTCACCCCTGGGCACTCAGGGCAGGGAAGGAACAGGGGTGGGTTTTAATCAGTAAGAGTCTGACACGCCCTCCCGCTCCACCCTAGAGCGGGAGATGTCATTGGAAGATTCCCACCCCACCAAAAAAAAAAGGCATTGCCGTGACCGAATAGGTACTGGGCCAGGCAAGGAATTTAATTTATAAAATATAAACACTATTTGTGCCATCGACACGCTTAGAAGAACAAGAACACAATGGCCATGACCAGAACCCAATAGAATTGTAGATATCTAGAACGACTGGGTGCTGGGCAGCTAACTTAGCCAAAGGTCTTGTTTGCAGTGAGACTTCTCCACAAACTTCCTTCTATCTAAAATATTCCGTCCATGTCTAATAGAACAGCCACGGCGACATGAGGCGCCACGTAGCAGGTTTGGCATGAACTGTCGTCGCTTCGCAGTGGTGGCGAATGTTAAGTGCCTACTAAGGCCATACATAATCATGTTCTACCTACCAGTCACGCTTGGAACCGGCGGGTCCTTAGAATATTGGTGGTCCTTGGTAATTGTGGTGTAGAGGTCGGTGGGATCGTGTGAAGGTAGCTTAATATTCAACCATCGTATAACAAGTTTATTAGAAGGAACTGCACTCAGCAGCTTGGTACTTGAAAAATGTCGAATGATATACCAAGAGCATTTGTGGAACGTATACTAACCCACATTGGGCCCGCGTGGTGGATTACGGCCCACAATTAATGCTCTTGGTATTTTTCAAGTACCGAGCTGCTGGCCTCTAGAGAGGAGGCCTGTGCCCCAGCAGAGCAGCAATATAAGGCTGATGATGATGATGATACAGAATCTACATGACAGCTGTGGTGTTGTTGTTTTTTTTTTCTTTTTTGTGTGGTGATAAGTCATCCAATGACATCTCGCGCTCTGGGAGCAGCGGGAGGGCGTGTCAGACTCTTACTGACTAAACCCACCCCTGTTCCTTCCCTGCCTGAGTGCCCAGAGGAGCGGTAACTCTGTTACGAATTTATCCGCTACCCCTAGGCATGCAGGCACCGGCCATGATGGGCCCCGTCAGTGGTGGCTGACAATCATCTCTTTGAGAATCACCTCATCGACTCACGGGCCTGGTGCTGATCGATCGGCGAGCTACCCACTACTCGCCGTTCGCAGGCCCGGGAGCTGTGGTGGTAACGGCCCTGACTTACGAGTTGTACGTCGTGGGTTCCGACCCGGGAAGGCGCTTCTATTTTGCGTAATTTATTTCATTACCCCTGCTCTCAAAACGGTGAAAGAAAACATTACGAGGAAACCGGAATGTCCTAGAACCATAAATTCTGAAGACATGTGACAAATATCAACCCACACTAGGCCTGCTTGGTAGATTCTGGCTCATTCCCTCTCCTAATGAGGAAGCATGAGTCCCAGCAGTGGTAATATTATAAGGCTGATTATGGTTTATTTGCTTTTTTTTTTTGTGGGTTGGGAAATCATCCAATGACTTCTGGTTTATTTCCTTGTAGATTCTACATGGCCATACTCCTCTTACTTGGGATGTATCACGAGACAGATACAACTTCTGGTCTGTTACCCAGAAAAGGCTGCTACGAAGCAGCACAGCGCAGAACTGGGGTAGACTGAATCTAAATAAGTACTATACTTTGCAAAAGCTTGACAGTCGTTAGGGTCGTCAGAAGCCCGAAAGTCTGACAACCAATCTTAACTTAGGGGGGGGTGGGGGGTACGTATTACCCAGTAACTGGGTTGTGGAGGTCTGATAGGCAGTCGCTCCATGTAAAATACTGGTATTCAACTGCATCCGGTTAGACTGGAAGCTGACCCCAAGATAGTTGGAAAAAGGCTAGGCAGATGATGACTTTGCAAAAGCTTCATATTTTTTTTTTTGTTGATAGGCACGCGTTTGACCACTATCTCACCTGCACGCGTAGCATGACCACCATAGAAACGGGTTTTGTCGACGGAAGAATAGACAAAATGACTGATTGCAGAAAGATTTCTACCGTCCTAAGAATGTTAAAACTGAAGAGAAGAATTGTTTCTATTCTTCAGTCGACAAAAGTATACAATGTAAAGCATGATGCTCGGGCAGAAAACATAGCAAGTTAGATAAAAAGAACTTTGTCTATTCTTGATAGAATAAAGATAGAATTGGTCATGCTACACCAGCTGATGGTAAGCGATGATGTGGTCGAAGATGGAGCACGCTTGCCTAAACTAACTAACTAACCGTTATGTATTATGAAGTTTTCAAAGAAACCAACAGTACTGGACAAACCAAGAACTAAAAAAGCTCCACTAAGAGAACCCAAACTAGAACCTTTCTTCCAAAGAACTCATCAAAACCAGACACGAGAACAAACAAAGCGTTTCATCTCAGCCAACATTCCCAGATGTTAGTCAAGGAATTTTTTGAACAATATTCTTTACTAATTCACACTTAGAAAATTAAATTACCTCGGAAATCGACTTCAAGCAGATCGCCCGGTGTAGTTAGGGCTGCCACCACTATTAGGGAGCCTGTTATACCTTTGACAAAATATATTTTATTACTTGGCTTTCTACTTTTATCAGCTTTACAATATCCATACTTTGCTTTATATAAATTTCTTACTTTATGTATACTTTTCAATGTGGCAATGCAAGCAGCGTTCTGTGCACTTTTTTTGTGGATGATTTTTTTTAAGCCCAATAATTTCTTTTTATATGCATTTGTACATATTATTATTATCAGTTAAATGGTTTATTAGTTTAGTTGTTCGTAACTTTATTGTAGTTATTTTCTGTTTTAAATAAACTAACATAACCACTTTACAATAATTTATTTATTTTCACGTAATTTCACCCATCTAAATATAATAGAATGACTGTCTATCTATTTTTTATATATCTTTGACGATTTTTAGGGTTCCGTACCCGAAGACTCTAAAACGTCTGTCTGTTTGTCAGTCGTCTGTTACAAAATTTTGTTCCGAAATATTTTTAACTTCCCATTGACTGAACTTGAAATTTGGAGATAATGTTTATTTTGCTAACAAATACCAATATATTGATAAATCGGCTTTTTTCTTTGATTTTTCCGTCATTTGGTTCGGAACCCTAAATGTGCGAAGTCCGACACGCACCTAGCCTATTTTTTAGTTATCTATCTATAACAGTATACCGTTATTAAATTATGAAGTACACACGTGTAACATAAATATTTGTACACACGATTTGTACACGACAATAAAAGGCTTAAAGATGTACAATAATTAAAACCCCTGACTTCTAAACTAGGTTTATGTACTTACCTGTATCTTAGAAGCCAGTGAACATATTATAAAATTTGTGTGCAGTAATATGGCTCTTACGCTACACCTAGATAGGGCACGAGTAGGTACCAACGTATAATAATCCATCATGTCAAGTACAAGAGAAATAACAAAAATACATTAAGAAAAAATAAAATAAAGATAACCATTACAAATAAAATAATAAAATTAAAATTAAAAATCAGAATAATAGTTTTAAACATAACCAAACAAACATTAATTAAATTAAAGTAAAAGTAGAAATGAAATTGATTATAAATTAAATTGAGTATAAATTAAATTGAAATTAAATTAAATTGAAATTAAATCAAATAAAATTAAATTGAAATCAAATTGAATTGAAATTAAACTAAATTAAATTGCAATTAAATTATAATTAAATTCAACAAAAAATAAATAAATTCAACAAAAATAAATAAATTCAACAACAACATACCCTGGAAAATATGTCTCTCTCTCAATATAATCACTACATAGAATAAAACAAAGTCGCTTTCTCTGTCCCTATATCCCTATGTATGCTTAAATCTTTAAAACTACGCAACGGATTTTGATGCGGTTTTTTTTAATAGATAGAGTGATTGAAGAGGTAGGTTTATATGTTTAATTTGTACCCGAGCGAAGCTGGGGCGGGTCGCTAGTAGTCTATATAAGCAAAATAAATATATGAGCAAATTAGTAACATAATATGCCACTTTAAGAACCTCAATTTTCGGAGAGTCGAGCAACTAAAATGATTTATTGATTTAGATTTATCTAAAACAGCTACAACATTTAACCATTCACGAAACATCGAAGCTGTCGCAGCGCCTTTTCAAACAGCTCGTTAAACATTAGAGTACAACGCAACTGACCTTTTGGGAGAAACGTCCTGCAGAACATCCTGTATACAAACGGATGCTAAAACGCGGCCGAACGGGAGACCTTGACTATTTGCGGATATAATATAGTCTATGGGTATTGAGAATAATATATACAGCTGAATATATAGGTAGATATTGAACTTCAATACAACTTGGATGAGAAAGGAAGCAAAGAGCAAAACGGTTTCCTTGAAATAGAATGGTCATTTGATATCCTCCTGCGTATCCTTTAACCAAACGGATTGATTGTTAAAATGGTCACTTGAGAATCGTTCATCTGTTGAGCCTTGTGGTACTCTTTTTCTCGATTGTTTTTAAAATTTGTTAGGTATCACAATCGTTTTATCGTCTTATACAAAATCTCTTTCTTCTAGACGTAAGTTCTCTCTTGTCACTTTGTCATCTCGCGATGACGACATACCTACAGGACTCCATCGAGTTAATTTTGTCATCAATAAAACGCAGCTATATTTTTATATCGTCTGTCGTTATATTCAGTGATATTTCAGTTCCCATATATTGACGATAATATTATTATTGTCAATATTTTAAAGCATCTATGGATTTGGCATCATCACTTACCATTTCATTTCTTTAATTTAGTCTTGTGTGCTTTTGTCTCTGTAGCAACCCTAAATTCAACTGTTTGCTTGCTCATTACTGCTTGCGCTCGCGCACCGTAACAGTAGGGTTGGTCTATCCCCTATTATACTTACCTTTATATTAGTCTCTATTGGAATTTATACTTAGTGATTCAGGTTTAAGGTTCAGTTTGCAATGGATGTAGGTAGTTATATTATGCTTTTTATTCCAATACCAAATGCTTTGAGGATCTCGGTAAGTGGGATATTGTTGGAATCTTTTGTTTATTTGTCTGTTTGTAAGGTACTGAGACCACAAGTAATTGAATACTATCATAAAGTAACTAGGTGATCTATTACCTATTTGTTACAAGAGGTGTTTATATAAATCAAATCATAACAATTATTGGATTCAGGTCGATACAGGTTCCAAACAAAATGTAGACCATAAGTACTTTGGAATTACCTACTTACTTTACTTTCTATGATTGCAAAATAAGAAAATGGGCAATACGTTTGCATATATACTTACTGCTTTGGACGTATGTATGAATTCAATAAGATTCGCTGCTTTACCACTTATTCTGCTCTCTTTATAGCTACCACAGATCAACCAAAACTGTTTTTCTCCTTACATACCTTTTGATCAACCAAATAATTGGTAGAGTTTCTTGGATGGCTCCGATTTTTTATGTAAATGCGGTGTCTCTCAGTAGACCATGGCCCACCTCTCATATTGCGCAGCATGCGATATTGCCTGTGAGGACCTTACAGCTGCGTCGGTGAATACTGTTGCCGTGGCTGAATATTGGGTCAGACGTTATACTTAAAAACTAAATTTGCCATCGACACGCTAAGAAAAAGAAGAACCAAATAATGCTCCCCTAATAACTGATATATTACCTTTAATCATCCATCTACTGCTACCAGCAATCGTAAAAATAACATTAAAATAAAAACAACACAACACTTCGCATAATTCAAACTCTAAAAAACACTTCGATCACCAGCATTCCCCTTTTCCGACCCTATCTTACTTTCACCATTCCAAATCCATCCCTATCTTGCGAAACTTAAAGTTCCTTTTCTATTACCTCAGTTATAGGTCAAGTTCTGCTTGGGTTATCACAGTATGGTGTTAGGGCTGACCGCAAGTCTCTCGTCTATGGTCTCAAGTTCGTTCTTAAAGGGGAGGGGAAGGAAGTAACGTGTCGTTGGGTTTTATTATATTTTATTGACGTCTGCCTGTTTCGGGAAGTGGTGTTTGATAAAGTATGAACATGTTTTTGGAGGGAAAATGAAACACACATGAAATGAATTTTAGTACAAGTTGAAATATAGCTCCTTCTTGTTTAAGAATTTGTCCAGGAGACCAGGGTTACCACAAATGTTTCGGCCGCCAAGCATTGTGTCTGTATTCCAGATTTCTTAAGATTATGAGAATTATAAAGATATATGGATGTAACACTTACCGGTAGTTATTTAATAAAACAAACCAGATAATAAGCGTTTTGAGAAAACATTCATTGTGCGTACAGCTAGGGAGTGGAATTCCCTACCAGAGTCTGTGTTTCCCGATAGCTACAACCTGGGAGTCTTTAAGTCAAGAGTGAATAGGGTTACTTCTAGGCAAGCGTGCTCCATCTTCGACCACATCATCGCTTTCTATCAGGTGAGACAGTGGTCAAACCCGTGCCTATTAACAATAATAAATAATGATACATCGAACCCATTATGAATAAAAATGTCCTGATTTTTGAGAAAATCCCCTCTTCGAATCAGCCAAATTGTGTAAGGTTAGGTTTAAATACCGTTTTCACAAGCAAAGCAAAAAGCACGTGTCTACAACTACAGACACACTGTTAGGTGCAACCACCTCTTTTGAGGCTTACGACCATATTTCGGAGCTCACAACAAAAATTACACATTTTTCGCTCCAATTCCTATATAGACCGTTAATTCTTTATATCACTCAAACATGCATTTTGCGTAAAAATCACGCAACTACACAAAAATATCATAATTTCTAGATTTTTCTTACGCAACGGCAATCTGTGTATGTTGCTGTTGCATATGATATGCAATAAATAGTCCAATGTATTTTTAATTGCATATCTGTGTGCAATATAACGGTATGTTTTCATTGCGAGTAAAAAATGTAGTGCAACTCGATTTAGTTTTTGTGAGAAAATCGTTTATTGATGTAATAAACTGTAAGATAATTCTGGAACAATGATTTACAAAATCTGCACTACAGGTTTAGATCATAAAATAACAGAACCAGGTTCTAATATTATTAGACTAGACGCCGATTGCCACCAATGAATTATTTCATTGGTGGCAATCGGGGCAATCGATGATCTCTCTTCGGTCGTCATACTAACCCAGTTGTAAAACATTAATAACTACTATTTACTCTTTATTGATTAACCCATTAACAATCAATCTTCCCAATATAATTCAGACACCACTTGACTTCTAACCTCTACTCTAGTAACATATTACATAAAAACCATCTTCGTGTACTAAACAAATTGATTCTCCAACATCCACAAGAGTAACCCAGTTGATTTGCTTTCTAAACTTCAAACAAACGTCATTAGCATATTAATAAGACTATAAATTAACCCATCCGAATCTAGCAACACTTTCAAGTTAGCCTTCACTTGTACATCTTTATGTAATATGCATCAGATTCTCGTATTTAGGCCGATCATCTTCACTTTTACTTGGATTAATGTTTTAATGTAACATGTCTGTGTTAATATGTTTGCTCTTTTTAATTAGTTTGGTTCGGTTGCATTTTGATACGTAACGTGAGTTGATGAGTTGTCAAGCTTGTCTATTAATTTTTGCAATTTTAATGCCTCTTCGACTTTCTTTCTAGATTTTTGCCACTGCAGAAATTAATTTAGTAAGACATGAGTCGCTGGCTAACGAGATCAACAAGATCATCATCATCATCATTATCATCAGCCTTTTAATGTTACTGCTGGGGCACAGGCCTCCTCTCTGTGAGAGGGTGTGGGCCGTAATCCACCACGCGGGCCCAATGCGGGTTGGTGGATGTCACATGTCTTCGATTTACTTTTAATTCTTTTTTAACAAATCTAAATACAGTATGTAGATAAGATGTTATTGTGATATATTAGGGCCCGATTATAGAACCAAATTCGGCCCTGGATGGGAATACCGTACCGTTGCAATTACCCTCTCACAGAGAGGATGCCTATACCTCGGCAGTGTGGGGACATTAAAAGGCTGATGATGATGATAATTTGATATTTATTACACTTTATTTAACAATTATTGCTATAATATACTATTTGCATACTTATAAAATACTTCACTAACTGTAACTAAATTAATTAGTTTGGCATTGCCATACAACGTCATGGCAATGCTTCGCGTCATGGCAATGCCGCCTTTTTTTGGGCACACTTCCAGTCGACAGTGATGCGGAGATATTTTTGACGCCATACTTTAAAGTGTTATTGGTGTTGTTTGGGAGTTTGGAAGTTGATGGTGTGTCACCCCCGTGCCTCGGAGAGCACGTAAAGCCGTAGGTCCTGCGCCTGATCTCTCCCCGGTCGTGTCGGATTGCCGTCCCATCGGACTATGAGAGTAAAGGAACAGAGAGTGCACCTGTGTCTGCGCACACGCTTGTGCACTATAATATCTCCTACGTCCTTGGCTAATCTCTTTAGAGATTGGCTTCCATTATCCAAATTCGGTCGGGAGGATAATTATTATTAATTCTGTTTTATCGATTTCGTTATTTCTTTCCTATTTCTTCAATTTTCTTTTTAGAGGCAGCCTCTTTCATCACGTCGGGGTCACCAGTTTAGAGGCATGCGGAACAGGGTGTAAATTCCCGCAAACCTCAATTGAAAAGGGAGGATCCTCCAACCAGACGGGTGTTGTGTCTGGTCCGAGCTACTGCCCAATGGTTGATTTCGGACTGTTGTATTATGTTCAAATCGCGCGGAGAACTCTGCTTGCGCGATGTAGGATTTTGTTATTTTAGTTCGTGTGCGGCGTCATAGATGTCGCTACATCTTTTTAATCCGCAGTATTTGCGCCTTCACTAATTCTATTTACCACTGTTCAAAGGAGTACTACCTACACGATCAGTGGGAACAGTTGCCTATCTCCTTAGCCCATCGCTAATCGTACCTTAACGAACATCAATTAAACAAATGAATATTCATTTGGCATCCCCTTTCGAGCTCATTATTTCATAAATTCGTTTATATGGCAACCATCCATCAAGGCATAAAAGATAAGAATTAAAAGAACCTGAGACTTTTACTTTGTTACAGTTTAAAGGATATTGTTAAAAGTTATTTTCCGTGAAGATTAAGAAATTAAATTCAAAGTGTTGGTCTGCTTATCAAAAGAAATGGTTGATTGTGATAACACTTCATCTTTATCTAAAACTAGCTTCGCCCGCTTGGAAATAGTTTTTCCCCCATTATAAATTATTATCTATGTGCTATACCAGACTATAAATAATCTATCTCTGTGCCACATTTCATCCAGATCCGTGCAGACGTTCTGGCTTGATTGAGTAACAAACATACATTTTATCCATCCATCCATTCAAACTTTCGCATATGGAATATTATACAATATGTAACAAAAACACTGTTGTTCCTTTTAAGGATGTGTACATTTACCTACAAGCACAACATAGATGAAATTATAATTTAAAAAAAAATAAGCATTGGCTAGTCGAGAGGTCAAAATCAACTATTAAAATCGACACATCCAAAAAAATGTTTAGATTATCTGATTTTACAAGTTCATCTTTATTTCATTAAACAGCCTACGGGTTTCGCAATCCGTTAAACATTACAAATATTAATAATTAAATATTTATTTTAATTATTTTTGAACAGTTTTTTATAAACGACTTGCTCTAGTACGTTTGTATTACCGATTCTTAAAACGTGGGTAGAAGGAAGAACAGGGTTTTCGTTACATACTGTATAGTAGGATAGTAGCATGATTTAAGGTTCCTTAGCCTTGATCGTGGGCTTGTTAAGAAACATAAGACCAGCGTTGCAATTTTATCTTTTGATGGACCCGCGTTTAGAATCACATGTGAACTTGTTAAATTATCTAAATTAGGAGTGCCTAGAGACTTTTCATTTTTTAACGATTATTTAAACCTTTTATCAATTAGAAAAGAGAAAACGTACGATATAGAAGTGGCCATTTTCGTAGTATAACATTAACGTTTTGGGAATTCACTGTGCATACCTACAGCTAAGGAGTGGAATACCCTGCCGGAGTCTGTGTTTCCTGATAGCTACAACCGCCGTCCACCAACCGTCTTTAAGACAGGAGTGAATAGGTTACTTCAAGGCAAGCGTGCTCCATTTTCGACCACATCATTGCTTACCATCAGGTGAGATAGTGGTCAAACGCGAGCCTATCAATAATAATAAAAATATATATAAAAATTTTCATTGCTTTTACATTCAGAATTATATTTAGTTACTTATTATTATTTACAATATTTCAATTTTAATCATACATTTATTTTTTTATAATTTATTTAGAATTCAATCTAGTCATATATAATAACATCAATATCAAAAGTTATTTATTCAAACTAGGCTTATAGCCCAAAACGCCCGTTAGTCACCACTTCCTAGTGTTTTAGCTAAGAAGCAGAAGTAGCGCAACAAACTCCCCAGCAACACAACTGTCTCTTAAGTTTGAATAACCTGAGTTTAAACAATAGTATGCAAAGTAATTAACATTTCATAACTAAGTAACATATGTAAGACAGAAAAAAAAATATCGGTCCAATATGTGAGTCAAATTATATTATTTGCCACTTGTTAGCTAGCACTCTCCATTATGCCATCAGAAACAGACAAACTCAAGCATATAAGGTAAATATCTAATTAAATAAGCCTTCAGGCATAAATGGTGTGCTCCGTAACACGTGGAACGGTAGAATCTAAAGATAGGACATCGCATCTATTGTTCCCGGAGGATTAGGAAAAGTTGTACAATAATTGTAGACTTCGAGAAATCCGAGTACTTTCAATGCCTCTACAACCTAATTGCCGTAACTTGACAAACATCTCAATACTATAGGTTTCCTCCTCAACAGGTCATTGAAAGTCACCTGTCAAGTTCCAAACCTGACATTCCAACAACCTAATATCCATACATATTCAAATTCATTGTCAGAATTACAATCCCTAACTTAAAACCACTTAGACAATGAGTGTTCTTGACCAAGAGGTCAACTCTTAGCAATTTGGTAACATTAATACTGCTTGCAAAGTTATTAAGTTGCAATTGCCTTGTTTTTTCTTTTCATGGTTTCTTTGTAGTGTGTAATAGGCGTTTTTATTTGAGTAATATATTAGGTATATTGTGGGATAATTATTTTGGCTGTGTGGACTGTTTCCTGGTCATTAGTCTGTAGTGCTGCACTGATTTTATTCATAGGTTTGGCTTTTAAAGTTTTTGTTTTTACGCAAAGTTTTTAAGAAATTTCCATTAACGTGAGTACACCCTTAGACTATTAAAGGATATAGACGGAACGTCAATGGACATTAAATGAAGCAGGGTCGTTAAAATGTGTGAGTGACCTTGACGAAGGAAGCAATGACGTATCGGCTTCCCATTTTGTCTATGTGAGCTTATTTCGCGTGTACAGATACAAGCCGGCTTCTACCCGGCCTACCAGAATGTACTTCATATTGCTGGATTTTGACACTCCGTCTATAAGCTTTCATAATCTAAGGGTATACCATATTTTTTTTTAGATATAATAAGCGACATGGTCATGTCAAGAGGAGGGATGAAACACATGTAACTAAAAGAGTAATAAATATAAATGTAGATGGATGGAGTGGGAGAGGGAGGCCAAAGAAAAGATGGATGGATTGTGTAAGGAGTGATATAAAAGAAAAGGGAGTTACTGATAGCGTGACGGCTTACAGGCCAGAATGGAAAAAAAAACGTGTTGCGCCGACCCCAAGTAACATGGGATAAGGGCAGGAAGATGATGATGATGATGAACAAGCGACCCATTCCAGCAGCTTCGTACGTGTACAAATTATACATCTAAATCTTGGTCATGAAATACTCTGTCTATTGGTGAAAATCGCATGAAAACCCGTTCAGTCTTTAGTTGTATAATATATAGCGATGACAGTGATAGTGATAAATTTTATTTTAATTCCACACACTTCTCTGATAAGATCATCACTTACGTAGATCTATATTCTTGTATTTAAAGCTACAATTTGTATCGTTCTATACACTTGTGGTTTGGTAAATGTTACCCGGACACACGTCTATAGGACGTTTTGTCAACAACACTGTCCGTCACGGTTGCCAGTTTCCATCACCTGCACGTGGCAGTCACTAGCCATAACAAGACCACCCTTCGGGTTGAAATTAAATACCCACAGCCAAACATCATCCCGCTTGCCGAGCCTACCTGACTCTTAACTATGGCTTTCCCTGCCTTATTTCCCTAGTATCTAGTTCCAACAAAACACTATACCTACATGTACATTTCCAAATTTAAACGCTATAATTTAACAGTTGTTAGGTAAGGCAAGTTCATTCCTCCTGTAGTGGTAAGTGCAAAGTATGTAAAACCTTCTCCCTGTAAGAACTTTCCAGAAAAAAACAAAACACACTTCAAGTTCCAAATTCAAATTTGACAGCCATGCCATATGAGGCATTATCCTTTTCTCGAGTATAGCGGTCAATTGCGATTGTCAATGTGCTACGTTATTGACAATTGCAATTGAAGGTGCCATTGATGCACTCCAATTGCAATTGTCAATTGTTTGCGCTAACTCTAGACGATCGCGTTATAAATTAAAATTGACAAACGCAATTGAACGTTTCGGGGCCTTAACTTTCCCAATTTAGCAAGGAGTAAGAACTCTCCAGATCTCTAGCATACAGGTCCCAAGTTGCATCAAGAAACAAAACACTATCCACACTCCAAATGCTACAATTTGACAGTTGCCATGTAAGGCGCGTCCATTTCTCTTGAGGTTGGCGCATGCGCGCACTCTCTGGAACAGCGCACACGTCACGCTACCAGTACACCACGCCCGTTCGCGTATGCCTCACTCACACGTGTAAATATGAAGATGTGGGTGTACCCACACAGGGGTATAAATGTAACCCTTCATAAGGAAGTCGAGTGTCAAGGATTGTGGT
Organism: Polia nebulosa; assembly: GCA_951329385.1. Lineage (NCBI taxonomy): Eukaryota > Metazoa > Arthropoda > Insecta > Lepidoptera > Noctuidae > Polia > Polia nebulosa. The sequence goes on from OX589609.1 coordinate 8,444,286, forward strand.
GAAGACAAGAATAATGAAGCTTGAATTTTTTTTTATCAAATTTAAAACCATATTAGATTTTTTTATATTGAAAGAGTTTATCAATGTTTACAAACACCTGTATCTTGAATGAAACTCCGTTAAACCTTTTCAGTATTTCTAAATTAAACCTTGAATACTTATATAAAATAATGACTAATTAATATAATCACCATAATTCCCTTTATAATGCAGTACAAGTACCAGACCTTACACACACAGATAAACATACACACATACACGACGTAACCCATGCAAGTGTGACGTAACGTAACTGTGTTTAATAGCTTTTGGGGACGACGTACTCCTACCTACCCATTATTAGTAATTTCTGATGTTAATGTTCAAATCACCTTTCTTTATTTATGCCATTTATATAAAGGTTAGGGGTCGCACGAGAGTACCATTTTAATTAGAAAGATCTAGGGACGATAAGAAAAATAAATAAAAGATCTAAGTAAATTGATTGTGGAAAGGCGTTATAGGGCAATGCAGGCGTTATCCTTATCTTCTTAGAAATATATGTTGTTATTCAGTTTCTTAACAACTTCTGCAATAAAACCTCCCATCAGGGTGTCATATAATCTCATTGCCTTCTCAAAGGTCATTCTTTTAATGGTTTATCTTTCCCTGATACACTAAAATAACAACTACTAACAACTAATAGACAGGACAGGAGTAACGCCGCGGAGAAAACCTATTAGTTTTCTGGGTATAAAAATTTTCATTCTATTTCGTCCGTAAGTTAAAAATACGGTTATACCAAAAAATTTTGGACACGTATTTTTTGCTTTACCTAACCATTAAAAAAATGACAAAGATAAAACGCATCAAAGTTCAGGAGTGGGAGCTTGTTACGTCTCTTTGTTGTAAAAAGTATAGCTCGACGTGACGTTACGCGAAATTTCAACGCACTTTTTGTTTACGGCTAACTGAGGAAATTACGGATTGAATTTCTAAAAATAAATCTCTATTATTATAAAGGTTCTGTAAACAACATTAATTTATACTTTCAAAGATATGTTTCCCAATGAAAGCAAGCACTAGAAATATTTTATAATCTACAGCGATAATATCGACACCTTTCACTTCGGGACTGACTTACGGAGACAATTCACAGGTACACAGTCAGACACACGCGTTACCTCGACGCCTGATGTTCATCAAGATAATCGTCGTTTGATTGTACGCTGCTCACCCTGGAGGGAATAAAAATAACAAAGGCCACGTAAACGTACGAGTTTATGAAAACGATAAAGGTTTTTGTGTGGTAGCGGACGATGAAGGACTTGACTGATTGATATCTGAATCACCTTTTAAAAGCAATAATTTAACTATATATAAACACGATAATATAGAAGAAGAACAAATATAACTAGACAACCTCAATGCCAAGAATAATGAAAATGTTCTAACCGTATTTGTCAGGACGGATAGTGTAACTTTGAAGTCTTTTGATAAAACAAAAAGTAATTTTTATAAAATATATATTCCATACTTAGATATGAAAACATAGGTAAAAAGAGGGTGACAACAGAGATGACGACTAATAGAGGAGTATGGAAGAAAAAGACATGTTGCGCCGATCCCAAATAAATTGGGATAAGGGCAGGAGAATGATGATGACTTAGATAGGAAAAGAAGATAAGATCTGACATATATTTTACAAGGGTCAAGATATACCAACTACTTTTCATAAAACTTGAAACTTCAAAGTAAAGATTGAACAGTAATTGTTTAAAAAATATAGTGACCCTTATCCTCTGCGTCATAAAAAGCTGACATCCATAAACACTCCATAAGTCACAGCAATCATTGTCATCTCTTTTCAATAAAACGAAACGGCCCTCCAAGCTAAAGAGCTTTTGAATTATAGATCTCATAAAAGTTTATAGTAAAGAGAGTTGGCGTTTAGCATATTTAAACGATGATCTGTCATAAGAAGTTTTCCTTTGAATCGTTAACCCTTTTCTGTTTCATTTTGTCTTTGAAATGTCGATTGTATATGGTTTTGTAATGGTCCGTCAAGGAATTGTTCTAGGTCCTCATTTTCTTGCATAAATCTCATGTTATTTGGGATTAGTGCTTCCTGCTTACTATTAGTCGTCATAAGGCAATGCACCACTGGTGCATGGTGGACATCCCATCCATACGCACAAAATATTTTGGGAACACTTCCATTGTGCGTACAACTAAGGAGTGGAATTGCCTGCCGGAGTCTGTTTCCTGATAGCTACAACCTAGGGGTTTTGAGTCTAGAGTGAATAGGTTACTTCCAGGCAAGCGTACTCCTTCGTCGACTACATCATCGGTTATCAACAAGTGAGATAGTGTTCAAACACGAGCCTACCAATCATAAAAAACCCTCATTAGCATCCCCCTCACTCTTGACCTTCTTTTAAAAATATTTGTATACTTAATATTTACTTATTTATCTTCACAAATCCAAACTGTATCAAGGAGCGTTGGTTACCAGCCTTCAAAGTGACAAAAATTAATCAATCTGCCTATCCTTTTCCCAACTATCTTGGAGTCGGCTTCCAATCCTTTTTTTTTTTCCGTTGTTACTTTTAGTTTATTTTTTTATTTTTATTTTGTTGTTTGTTTCGTTTTTGTTGTGTGCCTCTAACTGTAGCCAATAAATGTATTTTCTTTCTTTCTTTCTTTTCTTTATCCTACCGGATGCAGCAGAATACCAGTATTTTACATGGAGCGACTGCCTATCTGACGTTCACAACCCAGTTACTGGGTAATACGATAAGACCCTTGGTAAGACTGGATGTCAGATTTTCGGGCTTCTGACGACCCGTAACGACTGTCAAAGATCCACGATTGACAGCCGGGATGACTTAACGTGTTTTCCGAAGCACGGAGGAGTCTCGGTATGTAAATATGTCACCCATCCATGGACCAACCCCGGCAAGCGTAGCTTAACCTGATGGATGGACCCGTGCGGCTGTTATTACTTTAGCCGCGAGCTCCTAAAATATTTGTATACTTATTCATCTTCACAAATGCAAACTGTATCAAGATGCGTTGGTTACCGGCCTCCAAAGTGGCGGCGAATCCGAATTATTTCACCATTAACAAAAAAATAATCTGGAAGATCCATCAAGGGCGTTCCATATCATACACAAGAAAACGCCATAATATCCCACCGAAGTCGATCTCCTTTAAATGAGTTTTTTAAACCACGCTGGTCATCAAGAGATAATTAAATACGACTGCTTGATCTTCATATTGAGCGATAAATCATTTTGGAACCTTCAATTGTTTATTTATAGAACACTTGCTTCTGCCTGCGGCTTTGCTTGTGTAAAAGACATTATGAACATAGCATTATCTGCTGTATAATGTTGCCACTGCTGGGACTCAGGCTTTCTCTCTAGGAGAGGGAATGGACCGTAATATACAACGCAGGCCCAGTGGGGTCGCGGATAAATTGTTCGAAACAGAGTTACCGCGAACCTGGGAACTCAGGCAAGAAAGGAACAGGGGTGGGTTTTAGTCAATAAAAGTGTGACAAGCCCGCTCCCGCTTTACCCAGAGCGGGAGAAGTCATAGTATGAACACTCACCCTAAAAAAAAAAAATTAGGCCCAGAGTGGTGGATGTTACATGCTTTCGAATTTTTGGTTCTATGGCATGCTGGTTTCCTCAAGATGTTTTCCTTCACCGTTCTGAGAGCAGTGCTCTTGAAATAAATTATACGTAGTAAAGCGCCTGCCTGGGTTTGAACCTACAACGTACAAGTCGTAAGTCGGGGCTGTTACCTCTAGCCCACCACTAGTCTTAATGGCATAGTCTATCTTCTGCCAAGTTTTATCCCAATCCGTTCAGCAGAAGTAACAAATAAACAGACTGTTACTTTCGCATTTACGGATAATCTTGGTCTTGAATACGAGTGAAGTTGAATAAGAGTTTTTGAGATGATACTCTGATGTTGTTAGTGGTCGTTAAAAAGTGGATCAAGTGTATTATTTTCACTTTTAAAGCTTTTACAATGGACCACTTCGCTTTTCACAAAAGTAATCCAATATACCTTTTACGTAGTATTACTTAAGAAACTAAATGTCCTGTTGATAAAATTTTTAATATTGAAATAGTAAACCGTTAATTATACGTTTATTAATTAAAAAGTGTGTAAAATGTATATTAGTGTGTGGTAAACAAGAGAGTCACATCGTTACATGCTACCAAATTGGCTGAAATTACACAACAAACAGGGTGTAACGGAAACCCGGGCTTGCGGACGGCGGGTAGTGGGTAGCTCGCCGTCCAATCAGCACCAGGCACGAGAGTCGACGTCAAAGAGTTGTTAGCAAAACATGATGGAGCCCGTCATGGCCGATGCCAGCCCAGGGGTTTTGGATAAATTTGAAATAGAGTTACCGCGCCTCTGGGCACTAAGGGCAGGGAAGAAGCAGGGGAAGATACCGATTCTGGGACAATTTTATTGTTGTTCTGTATTTATTTAATAACAATATACATAAACATAACTAATAAATAACTAGGCTAAAAGAAAATAAATAAAATATAAATACCTTCAAAGAAGTAGGTAATAGAAAATTCCCAAAAAAAATATTGGACTTTCCATACAAAGTTATCATCAGCTGATCAAAATTAGTATGGGAGCTCCAAATTTTTTTTTTTTTTATTGGCCATGACTTTCTTCAAGAAAGTGGTTTATTTCTATATTTCTATGGGCAAAAGTCGTATTTAAGATATCCACCCATTTCCGTTACACCCTGTTTATATTTTTTAGGTCTATAATTACAAATATATTTACTTTTAATTCATTTTATAAATCAATAAAAAGTAAAAATTATTAGTCCTGGAATGCGGTTGCAAAAGCTAAAACAAATCTATTTGTAGTGTTTTTTTTTTTAATATTTTACACCCTGTATAGTTTTTATACATTTAAATATTACAAAATCATGCTACCATTTTTAAAACAATATCAGAAGTGGCGGTTACAATTTTTTATTAACTTTACTAATTACAAGACACGCCACCGCTGACATTTACAAGAAATTAAACTCAATTGTGTACGTTATAAAGTTGATAATGGATGACCCTTATTTGATGGTAATAAATGTATGAATATCCTCCATTTTATTGAAATAATTGTCGTACTAGCATTTCTGGGAATAAACCTTGTTTATTTAAAATATTTTTTCATTTTATTGTCATGACAATTAAGTATTTTATTAATGGTATGTGTTAGTGTAATGATTCTATGTTTTGATTCTGATATTCCCAGGGTTGTGGAGTAATTAAACATTGTGAATTAATTACTTTGCTTGCACTTGAAGTAATAAACCTTACGATGAAAGGGCTTCACTAAGGATCAACTTTAATTAAGTTTATTTGTAGGTATAAACGTTTTTGAAGATACTTGTATAGACCTTTCTACTAGCTGTATATTTTGTCTAAGATCATCACATGCCATCATTAAAATTACGGGTAACAGTTGGGTTTTGAGAGAAGCTCGTGGCTAAAGTAATAACAGCCGCACGGGTCGAACCATCAGGTTAAGCTACGCTTGCCGGGGTGGGTCCATGGATGGGTGACCATCTTTACATATCGAGACTCCTCCGTGCCTCGGAAAGCACGTTAAGGCCCTACTAACGGCCAAGTGGCGCCCTCATTGAATAAAAAATCGTAACATAGCCTAGAAAATAAATATTAAAGAATCCAACGTCACGTTTGTTACAAATAGGATAAAGTATTTTTGCGTTGTTAAAACAGGTCTCGGAATGTTTCGTATCCAAAGTAGTAGGCAAAAGTGTCAGAAACGGCCGTTTTTGGTACTTTTGCCTACTACTTTGGAAACGAAACATTTTGATAAAACATGTCTAAGAACCATCGCTAGAAATCCTGCTTTCAAATAAAAAGAAACGCATTCAAATCAGTCCACCCGTTTAAAAGCTACGATGCCACAGACAGACAGACACACACACATAGCGGTCAAACTTATGACCCCCTCTTTTTGCGTCGTCGGGGGATAAAAAATAGATAATAAATACAAACTCTCTAAAAACATTACCGTCCTTTTGGAAAACGCGCGTTAGTCGCCTGTGATTGGTCAAAAGAATTATCAAAGTTGGGCGTGTGTTTTCGCTTCCGTCCCGTATAAATTCCTTAAGGCGCAGTTATACGACTTTTAAAGGTTTTTAATTGAACATCACGTCTAAACGACTAGTCTTGAAAAAAATATATGTTACTTTAAACTATTTCCGTCGTAATTTGATATGAGAATATTTGAAATAATATTTTTTTAACATAGTGTAATTCATTTGGAAAGTTATATCTAACGCGGATAAAAAATTGAGAATCACGCAAAAACTATGAAGCGTATTTTTATGAAACTTTCACCATTTTAAAGATTATCTAATTATTTAGAATTTAGTTTCAGTCTTTTATTTTATTACTTGTTGTTTTATATGTAATAAATTAATAATGCGTCTAATTTCGGACAGCGCTCCTTGATGGGCGAGTCTTATTACTGGGTGGACATACGACGCGTTACGTAAGCTCACGCAGAACACGCAAGCTAACCACTCAAGGTCGCTAACAGCGCCTTAAAAGAACAGATAGTCAGGGTTTAATAATTTGTTAATGAATTAAACTCAACTGTACACGATATGTATGATGTAGGTATTATTTATTATCCCCTTGTGACTTAACGAGGTAGGCAGAGATATGCATCCCCCGATATTAAATCTGACAGATGGCTAAGCAAACTAGTTACCCTTTGCTAACGAGGACTGCGGGATGCTATCACCCAAAAGGATTAAAACTTTTGATTTTGATCCCTTCATTGTATCAGCCTTTGAAAAAAATACATAGGAAAATACGAAAATTAAAATTGGACTTAAAAACTTCTTAGAAGCTAAAATACTAGGAAGTGGAGATGGGTGGGCGTTATTGAGGGACTGTCTTTATGTAGAACTTTGAAGTTTAAGCCTAGTTTGAATAAATGACTTGATTTGATTTATTTTTACTTATGTTATTTAACCCATATAAAATATAACTGGCCGAATGCATTACCTAACCTCCTTCTTTTTAGGGTTCCGTACCCGAAGGGTCCAAACGGTCCTATTGCAGTCACTCACGTGTCCGTCTGTCTGTTCGTCCGTCGTCTTTCACACAGGTTTTACAGCCAAACGGTTAGAGCTACAGTCTCAAAATTTTCACAGTATGAGCATCTTGTTGACTCAAAGCTATACAAATTGTCATTTGTTTTTAAATGTTTTTTAGGAGAGCTCCCATACAAAAAAAAGGGGGACGCGAAAAAAATATTACCTGTCCCATCAAATGAGGTATTGTAATACTATATATTTGGTTTTAAAAAATATTGGAAGACAAAGGAATTAGAAGCCACTAAAATCAGCTTTATTAACAAAATTTTGTTCCGAAAATTTTTTTAACTTCCCATTGACATAAGAACTTGAAATTTGGTGATAAAGTTTATTATTACGTATTTTTTACTAACAAATACCAATATATTGATAGATCCGATTTTTTCTTGGAAATTCCCTCATTTAGTACGGAACCCTAATTGTGTGAAGTCCGACACGCATTGGCTAGTTTTTTGAAGTGGCTAACAAAATACGGAACTGTTTTATTCTATTTGTATAAGTCCCCACCAAAACACAGACAGACACAATTACAAATCTTTTATTCTTACTTATTCGTAGGTCAAGCGCAGTACAAAAACAGTCTCATATATCATGGTATCCCACCGGAACGAGCAAACCACGGTCGCCACACACAAGCTTGCATTACCACCAGTGTGGCATGACCTACCATGACCAACAACTCTTAGCACAAAGATGGGAAATAGACGGGTCAGATTATACTGGTTCATTAATACATTACCGTAACACCACCAGTATGTCTCGAGCCCCCATGAGTTAGAAATGTTAGAACAGTAATGACAGGTCTGGTTATACTGGGTGCCATATGCACGCGTATCTATGGAGGCATAGAGGAGGATGTTACGTGGTCATTTGTTGGTAATGGTGCCTCTAAGGCTTTTATTACTCTTATGAAATTGAATTAAACAGGAGTAATAGTTTTTTTAATAGTTTGTTTAGTAAGAATTGGTTTAGTCACGGATGTAAGGCATTAAGGTAAAGACAAGGTAGATACTCGTAGAATTGCCAAACTTAAGTGGCAGTGGGCAGCTCACATTTTTTTTATTATTGACATAAGGCTCGTGTTTGACCACTATCTCACCTGATGGGCAGCTCATATTTTGTTTTATTATTGATATAAGGCTCGCGTTTGTCACTATCTCACCTGAAAGGCAGCTCATATTTTTTTAAATTATTGACATAAGGCTCGTGTTTGACCACTATCTCACCTGATGGGCAGCTCATATTTTGTTTTATTATTGATATAAGGCTCGCGTTTGTCACTATCTCACCTGAAAGGCAGCTCATATTTTTTTAAATTATTGACATAAGGCTCGTGTTTGACCACTATCTCACCTGATGGGCAGCTCATATTTTGTTTTATTATTGATATAAGGCTCGCGTTTGTCACTATCTCACCTGAAAGGCAGCTCATATTTTTTTAAATTATTGACATAAGGCTCGTGTTTGACCACTATCTCACCTGATGGGCAGCTCATATTTTGTTTTATTATTGATATAAGGCTCGCGTTTGTCACTATCTCACCTGAAAGGCAGCTCATATTTTTTTAAATTATTGACATAAGGCTCGTGTTTGACCACTATCTCACCTGATGGGCAGCTCATATTTTGTTTTATTATTGATATAAGGCTCGCGTTTGTCACTATCTCACCTGAAAGGCAGCTCATATTTTTTTAAATTATTGACATAAGGCTCGTGTTTGACCACTATCTCACCTGATGGGCAGCTCATATTTTGTTTTATTATTGATATAAGGCTCGCGTTTGTCACTATCTCACCTGAAAGGCAGCTCATATTTTTTTAAATTATTGACATAAGGCTCGTGTTTGACCACTATCTCACCTGATGGGCAGCTCATATTTTGTTTTATTATTGATATAAGGCTCGCGTTTGTCACTATCTCACCTGAAAGGCAGCTCATATTTTTTTAAATTATTGACATAAGGCTCGTGTTTGACCACTATCTCACCTGATGGGCAGCTCATATTTTGTTTTATTATTGATATAAGGCTCGCGTTTGTCACTATCTCACCTGAAAGGCAGCTCATATTTTTTTAAATTATTGACATAAGGCTCGTGTTTGACCACTATCTCACCTGATGGGCAGCTCATATTTTGTTTTATTATTGATATAAGGCTCGCGTTTGTCACTATCTCACCTGAAAGGCAGCTCATATTTTTTTAAATTATTGACATAAGGCTCGTGTTTGACCACTATCTCACCTGATGGGCAGCTCATATTTTGTTTTATTATTGATATAAGGCTCGCGTTTGTCACTATCTCACCTGAAAGGCAGCTCATATTTTTTGACATAAGGCTCCTGTTTGACCACTCTCTCACCTGATGGGCAGCTCATATTTTTTTAAATTATTGACATAAGGCTCGTGTTTGACCACTATCTCACCTGATGGGCAGCTCATATTTTGTTTTATTATTGATATAAGGCTCGCGTTTGTCACTATCTCACCTGAAAGGCAGCTCATATTTTTTGACATAAGGCTCCTGTTTGACCACTCTCTCACCTGATGGGCAGCTCATATTTTTTTAAATTATTGACATAAGGCTCGTGTTTGACCACTATCTCACCTGATGGGCAGCTCATATTTTGTTTTATTATTGATATAAGGCTCGCGTTTGTCACTATCTCACCTGAAAGGCAGCTCATATTTTTTGACATAAGGCTCCTGTTTGACCACTCTCTCACCTGATGGGCAGCTCATATTTTTTAAATTATTGACATGAGGCTCGTGTTTGACCACTATCTCACCTGATGGGCAGCTCATATTTTTTTAAATTATTGACATAAGGCTCGTGTTTGACCACTATCTCACCTGATGGGCAGCTCATATTTTTTTAAATTATTGACATAAGGCTCGTGTTTTACCACTATCTCACCTGATGGGCAGCTCATATTTTTTTAAATTATTGACATAAGGCTCGTGTTTGACCACTATCTCACCTGATGGGCAGCTCATATTTTTTTAAATTATTGACATAAGGCTCGTGTTTTACCACTATCTCACCTGATGGGCAGCTCATATTTTTTTAATTATTGATATAAGGCTTGCGTTTGACCACTATATCTCACCCCTTAATAAAATAACAAAAATTATTAAAAATAATAAAATGATTAATTTAATAATATTATAAGAATTTCATAATAATTACTTACAGTTAATATATTTATTAATATAATAATTTATTCATGACACACATTACGAAATTGGAAAATGACAATGTAAAACTTAATACTGGCTTAAAGTTTGTAATACGAGTTCATACATAAAGATTGGGATTTTCTGCATCCGAACTAGGCGGTAGCCTGTAGCGGTAGCCTGTATCTCGGATTGCATTATTAATTATTATACATATATAGCAATATACTATATCCATAAACAAGCCTTATATATATACATAATATTATACACCCAATAAAACACAACTAATAATAATTTATATTGCTTGAATAACTACTTAGCCAGAGAGCAGTGGTGGCCCAGTGGTAACGCCCGCGACTTACAAGTTGTAGGTCGTGAGTTCAAACCCAGGCATGCGCTTTACTTTGTGTAAATTATTTCATCACCACTGACACTGACTGAGTTTCTCTCAAAACGATGAAGGAAAACATCGTGAGGAAACCGACATGTCCTAGAACTTAAAATTCGAAGACATGCAACATCCACCACCCTGAGAGGAGACCTGTGCCCCAGCAGTGGGGACATTAAAAGGCTGATGATGAACTACTTAGCCCTCTTCCTCACTCCTACTTTGCTGTGCCTGACAGGGTCCATATTGATCTTTTATTATGATATACCACCTATTTCACACATATGGAATGCAATAAAGTATTGAGTATTGATGGTTATCAATGTTGTGGTGGACGATAGTGCACGATTATCTAGAAGTAACCTATTCACTCTTGGCTTAAAGATCACGAAACACAGACTCCAGACTTGCACGTAGAACGGATGGCTGATAGGGCCGAAAGGTTCTGGAAGTGCGACCGCATACCGACAGACGCAACGTTGGAAGGCTTCCCCTGTAGCCACCCCTTATAGTTGGTTTGTTCAGTTGGTATATATTCCACAAGGTGGACCGATGACCTGGCGAGCACGTGCCGCTGAACCAGTAAATCCCCTAACTAATGAAAATCTGATCCAGCCTTCCCTTGCTGCCCCCCCCCCCAGTGACGCCCTAAGCCAAGGCCCGTACCCCGCAGGGGGTGCCCTTAGCGTTGTCACTTAGTTTATAAGAAAATAATAAGTCCTGGCTGGAGGCTTTAATACATTAAAGCCTACACAGGCAAGCCCGGTTGAACAGACGACAGCCTCAGTGGCTGACCTGCGAGAAGCCCCACCAAAAAAAAAAAAAAAACGATGACCTGGCGAGAATTAAGAGTTCCAAAACAAATAAACTAATTATTTATTTTAAAAGTACCATAAAATTACATATTTACAACTTGACTAACTACTTATATCTGCACTAAAACCAAAAATCTTAGCCTAACTACGTATACATATTATATACAAAACTGGCCAAGTGCGTGTTGTCAGACTTTGCACATTTAGGGTTCCGTACCAAATGTATTTTTTGAATTTGTATGGCTTTGGGTCAACAAGATGCTTAAACTGTGAAAATTTGAAGACTATAGCTCCAACCGTTTGGCTGTAAAACCTGCGTGACAGATGACGGACAGATAGACGGACACGTGAGTGACAGCAATAGGGTTCCGTTTGGACCCGTTTAAACTCTAAAAACAAAATACGTTTAGGCGTCGAACTACTCCTCCACATCGCTGTCATCTGGAAACGTGCCCAGAGGATTGGATTGCATTCCACTCCACCCAAAGCGGGAGAAGTCTAAGGATGATTTCCCACCCCCCAAAAAAAAAGGACTGGCAGCATTGCCACGTCGAATGGCAATGCTAATTATTTGAACAAAGAACAAGCCAGCCCTCTGAGCCTTTAGACAAAATACTTTTCTATAAACGTTAACGCTAACGCTTCGTGCAAAATGTATGGCAAAGACATTACTGGGCGTGAGTCACGTGACAGTTCTCTGTCTAACACTTCGTGCAAAACGTCGTTGCCATATATTTTGCACGAAGCGTTAGCGTTAACGTTTACAGAAATGTATTTTGGCTAAGGGGGCAGAGCCTTTAGACAAAATACATTTCTGTTAACGGTAACGCTAATGCTTCGTGCAAATTGTATGGCAAAGACATTACTGGGCGTGAGTCACGTGACAGTTCTCTGTCTAACGCTTCGTGCAAAACGTCGTTGCCATACATTTTGCACGAAGCGTTAGCGTTAACGTTTACAGAAATGTATTTTGGCTAAGGGGGCAGAGCCTTTAGACAAAATACATTTCTGTTAACGTTAACGCTTTATCCAAAGCTTGATATTATATCATTACATTAACATTCTAATTATTTACTAATTGATGAAGAAGCCTTCTGTCTAAATAACTACATCGCAAGAAGGAAGTCATAAATACCGCTAATTAAATATAATGTTCTGTAAAATGCCTAGCGGGATTTCCGAGTTTAATTTTCTAGTTTTTTTTGGGTGTATAAAAAAGTCTGGGAACACGGAACTTGGAGAGTACGGATGCTGAAACAATGTGATATTAAATTTATTATACTTTTAATTAAAATATCTGGCGTTTTTATTCCTCATGAAAAAAAATGTGTGCTAGAAACTGTGATGCTTCAACCCAGGATCTTACGTGTTTTTTTTACGTCACCCAGAAAACATTATACGGCAGCCTCGACTTAACCTTGGGATTTATATTTTACTATAACCTAATAAACATTCATAACATAATTTGGAAAATGTTAGACCAAGATAGGTAGTTAAATTACCTTTTCACTAGACTTCATTTCGAAATCTATTATTCTTTTTAATGGTACTTTATGACAGAAAATTCTAATTTCACATCACGTGGGAATCAAACCCAAGACTGCACACTCAAGAACCTCGCTCACAACCATTATTAACACGAGACAATTACATAGCCAAACTATTTGAGAACTATAAGACAATTACAAGGAAAAGGCATGATAGAAAAGGATACATGGTGGTGGAATGAAGATGTGCAAAAGATGCTGAAAGAAAAGAAAATTTTGTTTAAAGTATGGCAGAAAACGGAGCAGTGGTGGCCCAGTGGTATCGGCCGCGACTTGTAAGTTGTAGGTCGTGAGTTCAAACCCAGGCAGGCGCATTACTTTGTGTAAATTATTTCAGCACCACTGCTCTCAAAACGGTGAAGGGAAACATCGTGAGGAAACCGGCATGTCCTAGAACCAAAAATTCGAAGACATGTGACATCCACCAATCCGCATTGGGCCCGCGTGGTGGATTATGGCCCTCTCCTCTCGTAGAGAGGAGGCCTGTGCCACAGCAGTGGAGACATTAAAAGGCTGATGATGACGAATAATTACGACCAAGTTCCGGAAGCAAAGACTTAGCACTAATAATGTACCAAACACAATTTTGTCATACATAGATATGCACTTATATATACACTTTATAAGACTCGTTTTTTTAAACATAGACTTTTTTTTATTAAAACTTTAGTCAGTTGTTATGGAGATAAGGAAGGGGAACCCGACAAACGACCAAACTATCTTCGTCTTAAGTCTCAAAGATCAAAAGACCAATAAAACCAATATTCCAACTGAATCTAAAACAGACGAAGCAATTACGGCTAAGTTCTGTGAGCCAAGACTTAGTACTAATAATGTCAGAACTTCAGTACCAAATATAATTTGTCATAGATATGCACTTGTATATAGACATTGCAGTACTCGATTTGGGACGAGAATAATTTTAGTTAAGATTAGGGTCGTTGCAAGCTCTGTGATGCTTTGGTTGCCTGATAAATTAATAGCTGTAATAACTGAGTGTCTCAGCCAGAGCCTGGAGTATTTGAAAGAGTTATCGCGGCCCTGGCACAAGCAACTGAAGGAACGTAGGTGGCTTTTAGTCAGTAAGAGTTTGAAAAAAATAGAGTAGTTACAAGCTCTGTGATGCTTTGATTGCCTGATAAATTGATAGCTATAATAACTGAGTAGGTGAGAGCAGCAGAAGACTAGTCGATGTGGCGAACCTTGAGAGCAGCTTATGCTATGTCTAGCGGCCCTGGCACAAGCAACTGAAGGAACGCAGGTGGCTTTTAGTCAGTAAGAGTCTAAAAAAAATATAGTAGGTGCAAGCTCTGTGATGCATTGGTTGCCTGATAAATTGATAGCTATACTAACTGAGTGGGTGAGAGCAGCAGAAGACTAGTCGATGCGGCGAACCTTGGGAGAGACTTATGCTATGTCTAGCGGCCCTGGCACAAGCAACTTAGTCAGTAAGAATCTGATAAAAATAGAGTAGTTACAAGCTCTGTGATGCTTTGGTTGCCTGATAAATTGATAGTTATAATAACTGAGTGGGTGAGAGCAGCAGAAGACTAGTCGATGTGGCGAATCTTGGGAGAGGCTTATGCTATGTGTAGCAGTGGACTTCTTTCGGATAAAATGATGAAGAAGATTATTATCTGAGTAATGCAAATCGTAACTTATAAGCATAATCATACTTTTAGTGATCTCACTGTTGGGACACAGGCATCCTCTCTGCGAAAGGGAGTGGGCTGTAATCTACCACGCAGACGCACGAACGCACGCGCGCGGGGGTGTCGGGGCGCGCGGATTGGTAGATGTCACATGCCTATGAAATGCCGGTTTCCTCATAATGTTTTCTTTCACCGTTTTGAGAGCAACGGTGATGTAATAATTTACTATTACCACTGCACTCAATCGAAAAATAGAATATATACCTACAATATTTGAATTTAGGATGAAAAATGAGCATGCAAATTCTATACGAACACGCTTTTTTCCAAAAATGAAGGGTGAATTAAAATCTAGTGTATATAGAACCCTGGCCGTATTATTCGATGCAAAACTATGGACTTCAAGAGTATAAACATATTTATAACATCAGAAGGATGAAGTCGTTTGCATATTCTAATAGAACTGAAAGGGCTAAGGGCCTACCTCCCCATAAGTGGCGCCCTTATTGAATAAAAATTCGTATCTTAGCATAGAAAATAAAGATTAAAGAATCCTATGTTGCGTTTGTTACATATAAGATAAGATATTTTTACGTTGTTAAAACAGGACTCAAAGTGTTTCGTATCCAAAGTAGTAAGCAAAAGTATCAAAAACGGCCGTTTTTGGTACTTATGTGTAACAAACGCAACATAGGATTCTTTAATCTTTATTTTCTACGCTTTGCTACGATTTTTTATTCAATGAGGGCGCCACATGGCGGCTATATACGCCTTAAATAACTGTTTTGTTTATGTTCAACTCACTATCACATCAAATGTCCCACACACTAGCTTAATCTACAAAAAAAATACTTTATCGAGTTAACATAGACTGAACTATTCAAGACTTGAATATTACATCCAATAACAGGTATTTGCTCAGCTTGCGGCCGCCCTAACGCAGAACAAACATAGGATCCTTGATATTTATTGGCATTGCCTCACATCCGCCGCTAAATTCTTATAATATACCCATTGAGGCTCTGAATCATCGATTGTGCAAGTATGACGGAGGTACTTGTTAAGGGTAAGATAGATTTCTAATTGTTGGTTATTAATTAGTTGTTTGGTACAGTCAATTCCATAATTAAATGGTTTGGTATACATTTTTTTATCATTGATGGTCGCGAATAAATTCGTAACAGAGTTACCGCGCCCCTGGGCACTCAGGCAAGGAAGGAACAGGGGTGGATTTTAGTCAGTAAAAGCCTGACACGCCCTCCCGCTCCACCCAGAGCGGGAGAACTCATAGGATGATTTCCCATCCCCAAAAAAAAAAGCTCGCCTTCGGCCATTATCTCACCTGATGGTAAGCGATGATGTGGTCGACGATGGAGCACGCTTGCCTAGATGTAACCGTTTTACTCTTGACTTAAATACTCCCAGGTTGAAGCTATATCTTTAAAAACTTCCTTTTGAGGACATTATCAAGAAACGCTTTGAGACGAAATCGAAATTCTGTAAGATGCCATGTGTTTCTGTATCTCGTTTTCATTTTATGACATACCTATACCAAAACACAGCAATACTATAAACTTAGACGCAGACATTTATCAAAATTGGCTTTTCTTCGTACACAAGTATCTAGGTATATTAAGATGTATATACGTCTTTCGCACTTCTTTTTTTCGTGTATATTTTTACTCTTGCTCGACCAGTAGCCACTTGGATAACTTTGTCATTGACTTTGCTTGAATCATTCAAGGAGCACCGCCTGCTGGTGGTTGTGCATGCTGTGCCTAAGGAGGTGTCGCATGTCCTTCGCACTCGCGATAGGCAGTTAACCCTATGAACACCTCACAACTTTGCTGAAGTCGATATTGTCGTACTCCGTCGTACCAAAATAAGAGAGGAGTAAGGACAGAGGTGTTTAAAAAAGGTTCGTGTCATGGTGACCCGCGGCCCCGAGTTACAGGTTGTACGTCGTGGGTTCAAACCCAGGCAGGAGCTTGACTTTGGGAGCAGTGTTGATGAAATAAATTACTTATTTCATCACCACTGCTCCCAAAACGGTGAAGGAAAACATCGTGAGGAAACCGGCATGTCCTAGACCCAAAAATTCGAAGACTGGCACTGGGCCCGCGTGGTGGATTGCCTCTCCTAATGAGAAGGCCCATTCCCTCTCCTATGTGAGAAGCCCTGAGTACCAATAGTGGAAACACTTTAAGGCTGGTTATGCTATGCTTACGCTACTATAACGAGTTAAAACTAACAAGGTTCCAGTGTGAGTGACAGAGCTGTAAAGGGCAATTAGCACGATCCCATTTTCACAAAAAGATGAGAATCATGACGCCATTGTAATCACTATCAACGTCGACCCATCGCTTACCATCAGGTGAGCTAGATGTCAAGTAGTAGTAGTTCTTAACTCTGCTCGTGTCATGGGCCTACCAATATCAAAGTTACGCCTTAAACCTAGCCTAGCCTTAACACCCCAGTACCCACATAAGAAATTCCGTCATATTTCAGTAAGCAGTAAAGTCAGGTGCACTATAATGGCTGGCACGGTGGCACCTTACAATTTTCTCCACAATTTGATCCGTCGCACTGATTACGTCCCCAACGGTTGACGATTGTGTTATAACTGTGTTTAGAGTTCCGCATTGAGACTGCAAAACGGCGGGTAGTCATTTTCTTTTAGACAGCTCGCTATTATTGTTGAAATGGAAAGAATGTGGCATGTGTTGTATGGGATTGTGGATTTGTTCTACCATGGGAATAAACCTCTATCTATGAAAAAGTTTAGTAGATATCGTGAGCTGGGTAAGTTATTAAGGGTCGCAGGAGAGTGTTTGAAAGAATCACCGTGGCTGTGAAACGCCAGGGCAACTGAAGGATCACGGTGTGTTATTACACCAATCGTTTGTCTGACTTTTTTTTTATTTATTTTTTTATTGTTGATAGGCACGCGTTTGACCACTATCACACCAGAAGGTAAGCGATGATGTGATCGAAGATGGAGCATGCTTGCCAAAAAGTAACCTATTCACTCATAACTTAAAGTCTCCCAGGTTGTAGCTATCAGGAAACAGAGACTCCGACTCTTACTGACTGACATTTTATTTATTTATTTTCTTTATTTAGGCAACCAACAGCGATACATATAATATATTACAGAATAAATGTGTAACAGTATTAATGGCCAATAATAGGTTTCCCTTTTTATCTGGGATAAACATAATGCGAACGGATAGTGAGAAAATTAAATTACAAAGTTCAGAACAGTATTATTTAAAATTAAATTTGGAACAAAATTTGATAATTTTAATTGAAAGATGAATCGAAATCAATTGCATGTCATTTACCTTCGCTTATAGTCTTAACAATTCGTTTTTTGAATGTCTGCTTATTACAGTCAAATATGTCAACTTGAGAGAAGTCTGTGTTATAAACACGAGCAATGCGAGTCAATACACAGTTTTTGGAAAAATTTGTGGAGTGCCGAGGCACGTGCAACATGGATGACATATCAACGCACAGTCGAAACTACTGGGACTAGGAACGTGAAATTTTCCACACGGCTTCCTTTTATAATGTAGGGGAGCATTAAGAAGGGGTTTTCGGAAATTCGACTTTTAAGAGGGTGAAAAGGGGGGATTTCGTTTGTATGAAACTTCGTCAATCCAGGCGAGTGAACCCGCTGACAGAAGTTAGTCTTTTATATAGTTCATCAATCGTTTCTTTGGTGTTCTCCTACTCTTGAAGCTTTCCACATACACACCCATCCTAATTATCCATACATCCTACTAATAATAGAAATGTGTATGTTTGGATGGATTAATGTTTGTCATTCAATCACGCCGGGACGAATCTGGATGAAATTTTGGCAAAGAGATAGATTATATTCTGGAATAGCACTTATGCTACTTTTTATCCTTTTTTTTTTTTGGTGGGTGGGAAATCATCCAATGACTTCTCCCGCTCTGGGTTGAGCGGGAGGGCGTGTGAGACTCTTACTGACTAAAACCCACCCCTGTTCCTTCCCTGCCTGAGTGCCCAGGAGTGCGGTAACTCATTTTCAGAATTTATCCGCTACCCCTAGGCATGCAGCACGATGGGCACCGTCAACTTTTTATCCCTGGGATAATTTTTAACTTACACATGGGCGAAGCCGCTTGCATTCATTCACACTCGGAAAGTTTATCTACTATATTTTTTCGTTTTGTTCCAAATAAACGTGCAATAACGGTCATTGACCCACCTACATTTATTGACATTTTTAATTTGAAAAACGGAATTTATGACTCAAAGCTGTCCCGAATCAACATCTCTCGTGATCCTTAACATTGTCTAATAATGAAAAACGATTTATATTTAATTGTTCAGGTACCTACGAAGAGTTATTAGGGAAAGGTCAATGTACTTTATTGCAAATTTATCTAAAACATAGTATAGCACATATTCACAGGTCTGCACTCCTGCGCACCCCTAGCGCCGCGTCGCGGTCTGCTTGCGCACGCGCTTCGCTTTCGTAAGCCGATCCTGGAGATAACGCCTAGCCAGCACTTGCTCTTGCTTTTTCTATGCAGTTTGTATGCACCGGTTGGTTATGTTGCTGTTTTATAAGAAATGAGGAAATCAAAGTGAAGTAGGTACCTATAAAGTAGGTTAAGTAGAGAAAGGAAATCTTTTCAGTGGTACAGGTGTTTGTTTTTTAAACATTTCCCCACACTAGGAATTAGTTACTTCTGTATAGTGGATGCGTTCACAAACATGTAAACTCACATACACTAGACACCCGGATCCGAAACAATTACTATCTGTAGGCCATAGAAATATTTTTTCCGTGCGGGAACCGAACCCGCGATACGCAGCGCAGCCACTACGCCAACTGTGTAGTCAGAATTTAATTATATACGAACTAAATTTTGCTTCGAAATCATTCTTTAAAAAAACTCAAAGAAGACGAAAGTCGGTTTTAAATAAGATAAGATTAATCTATGTTTCGTAATTATCACTGAAGGTTAGCAAGATAGAACAGAACCTGAACTTAAAACTGGAACGGGATTAAATCATTCGATTTCGTTATTCTTCATAGTTGCTTCTCAGATCGATCCAATGGAATATCGAGAATCCAATTTTAATTATTCAGACAACTTATTATTTCCTTTTTTATTTTAATAACTTTAATTACAACATTATGATGACATTCAATCGACAGGCGGCAGGCGCCAATGAATAATACCTTCTGCAATTCTCAGATAATTATTAAAAAAAAAGATTTATCTAGGCATATTTCTCAACAATATATACTACCTTATCCGTCCAACATATTTCTGTATAATATAAAAATCTAAGTAAATAATTATACCTAGTAAAATCCTTGATAAAGAATTCCTCAAGTCTGGCATTTTCCTTGAAGCAAGAACTGAGAAATCATGGTTACATCAGGTCGCACGCATGCGCGAACACCACTCATACGAGTATACTGCATTCGCGATTTTGTTTCCAAATGTGTAAACAAAGATGTGTTTTTGGAAAATTAACTTTAAAACATCAATGACAAAGTACAATTTCAACTGCAACATTTAAAATTTTTATGACTTTTTCAACAGTCTAGTCATTCTAAAATCAATTTTATTTACATGAAAATAAAGTTGATAGTAAAAATATAAAATCAATACTCGAATAGACTTTACTTACAAACATGCGCTTGCGCATACAACACACATAAAAGCAAACAACGTGTTCATTAAACAAGAATGTGATTTACAATACACGAACAATTAACAAATACCATTTCGCAAAAGACTGATGAAAATATTTGATGGAATCACTGTGGTTATGAACAAAAGAATGATATGCTCAAGGTTGTACTAATTTGAGAGCAATTAGGAAATATTCCCATCGTTTGGAATAGTTAAAATTGAATCCGTAACACTATAATAGGCCTTATTTATAAAAAATGGTTCCGTACCAAATGAGGGAATTTCAAAGAAAAAATCTAATTTATCGATAGAAAATTAATTGTACAATATACGCAATAATAAATAAACATTATCACCAATTCATAGGTCAATGCGAAGTTTAGATTTTCTTCGGAACAAAATTTGGTGACAGACGACGATCAGACAGACAGACGGACACGTGAGTGACAACAATAGGGATTTGAACTCTTCGGTACGGAACCCTAAAAATAACCATGTGATTAGATTAGACACTGATTATCAGGATCTTAATTTAAAATTTTCTACCTGGAAGAAGGTGATGTGGGTGGTAAAGTACTGGCTAATTATTTGAAGGAGGTTTTCACAGGCTCCACAGGCAGCTGAATGTGATGGCTGAGACGTTGCTATCTTGAATTTAGAATCTGCTAATCAGTATTTAATCTAAACATATAGTTATGGAGTTTCATACAAAAAAAAAAATGATGTACAAATAATGGGCATTGGTAAGATTCTTCCCAAATTGTAATTGCGTTATCTATGACAATCTCGTTGGTGAAGCGGTAATGATGAGCAAGTAGTCCTTTTTTTTGTGGTGGTGGGAATTCGGCCAATGACTTCTCCCGCTCTGGGTGGAGCGGGAGGATGTGTCAGACTTTTACTGACTAAAACCCACCCTAGTTCCTTCAGTTGCCTGAGTGCCCAGGGCGCGGTAACTCTGTAACGAATTTATCCACGACCCCTTGGCATGCAAGCATCGGCCATGACGGGCCCCGTCAGGTATTGCAGACATTTCATTGAGTCGCGCGTGGAATACTACGCGCCGTCGACTCTGTTGAGTCTCCCTCACCCGTTCCGCCTCCTTCTTCATGAGCAAGTACTCGTGGGTTCAGTTCCCGGGTCTTGTTTTTAATTGTTGAGGCATGAAGGTATAAATGTGATCATCATCTTCCTGCCCTTATCCCATGTTACTTGGGGTCGGCGCAACACGTTTTTTTCTTCCATTCTGTCCTCTCAGCCGTCGAATCTGGAGGCAAAGCCGTGGGATTTGGAGGCAAAGGTCCTCGCGCACCTCTATGAGTGGCGCGATGAGGCGAAACGCCGGGACGAAACTCCGTCGACGGACAGAGCTCCGGCAGGATCTCATGGCGACATGGAGAGAGCGACTGTCGCACGACCAGTGTTCTTTTAGATTTTCACAGATCGCATGTTGATAAATACGGATCTATTTAAATTATACCCGCAAATTCTTACAACAATAATAATATCATCATCATCATCATCACATCACCCCTTTTGATTTAAGGCGCTATTAGCTGCCAACGACCTTGAGTGGTTAGCTTGCGTGTTCTGTGCTGAGCTGACGTAATGCGTCGTATGTCCACCCAGTAATAGGACTCGCCCATCAAGGAGCGCTGTCCGAAATTAGACGCATTATTAATTTATAACACATAAAACAACAAGTATTAAACTAAAACACTGAGACTAAATTATAAATAATTAAATGATCTTTAAAATGGTGAAGGTTTCATAAAAATACGCTATAAAGTTTTTGCGTGATTCTCAATTTCCAAATACAAATCCACGTTAGACATAACTTTACAAATTAATTACACAATATTATAAAAATATAATTTCAAATATTCTCAGATCAAATTACGACGGAAATACTCGTAGTCTAAAGTAACATTTTTTTTTTCAAAGAAATAAGACTAGTCATTTAGACGTGATGTTCAATTAAAAACCATTAAAAGTCGTTCAACTGCGCCTTAACTTCCAATTACAAAATTAAAATAAGGTTTTTGTTGATAGGATCATCATTTGAGAACGGCTGGACCGATTTAGGTAATTTAATTTTTTTTCTAATAGTCCGAATAAGGTGTAAACAGAAAACTGAAAAATCCGGGAAAACGTAGATGAGCATTTTTGGTATGGGATTTTTATATGAACTCAGACATTTGAAGTGGATAACATCTGTCAAGTCGGCTAGTTTTTTTCATCATGGATTTCAAGTTTTTTACTTTAACAATTACATGGTTTTTCCTACTCTCCCTTCCGAGGGCAGGGAGTGACAGAACATTCATGTAACATACTTTTTCACAAAAAACTTGGATTGCCGTTCAAGGTATTAATTTTTTAAAATGAAATAATTATGCCTACTTTCACTTCAGATGACATGTAGATACACCCTATGTAACAATTCCGTAGAAAACTGTTTCCCTATCAGTAATTTCCAAAGCAACTTACCATTGAACAACAGTTAGTAGAGTTACGTAATAAGATACGTAGCGTTGTCAGTTACATTTATCTTCACGCTCTCCTACCGTGACGGGGTAGGCAGCACTAGAAACGGTACACCACTTGAGTACCGCTAGGTAATAGAACTAAATGGATTTTATAAACGAAGAGTTGTCTTGTCTATAACATTAGGCAAGTTATTAAGGCTTAAGAGTGTTTACTCCTCACGGTATTTCATAAAAACTGTCAAGTTCTACTTATACTTGAAAATTAATAAACCGATTGTAATTAAACTTGGTACATACATAGACGCAAGGTTATGTCTAAGAAGTTAGTTAAGAACATTTTCGAAAAAGATTTCAGAGAGATATTGACAGCAATTTTAAGTTTCCTATAGAACATGAAAAATCACTCAATGTTCGTAACTTACTTATTAGACCTAGGTACTGTAGCACCCCAGGGCTCCAGTAAGGCATGCAAGGCTCTAGGGTGCTCTATAATTTAGGGAAATGTCTCACTCGCTAGCTACGCGAGAGTGTGGTGTACCAGAATGACTGGCTTATATGTGCAGTGAAAGGAAAGAGGGATAGGGTACTCTTTAGAACTATATTGGTAATGCAGAAAAATACAAGTGCCCACTTCGGCCAGACAAGCAGAACTGAACCCTAAAACAAAAGTGATGCCTACTCATTCGCCGTGCCCTGGTTCAGGCCATGGTACGGAGCGAGAGGGAATGGGAAGCCGTCTCCTCCTTCTGCGAAGCAGTAATGCTCGCGAAGAGGGAGGGGGCATACGTTAGGGAGACTCAACAGCAGCCGAGTCGCCCTAGCACCCCCAGCCGCAGCCGCCGCAGGAGACGCCAGGGGCCGCGAGACGATCTCCGGCCACCGTAGACCCGGGCCTGCGGACGGCGAGTAGTGAGTAACTCGCCGTCCGATCAGCACCAGGCCCGAGAGTCGACGGCTCGTAGTGTTCCACGCGCGCCTCAAAGAGTTGTCAGCAAAAGGACGGGGCCTGCCACGGCCGATGCCTGCCCGGGGGTGGAGGATAAATTCGGAAGAGTTACCTCGCCCCTGGGCACTCAAGGCAGGGAGGAACAGGGGTGGGTTTTAGTCAGTAAGAGTCTGACACGCCCTTCCGCTCCACCCTAGAGCGGAAGAAGTCATAGGATGATTTCCCACCCCCCAAAAAAAAAAAAATGCCTACTCATTCAATATTCAAACGGCTCTTCAATAATCTCAACAGCCAGCTAAAGGTTGGTACAGACCCGCTGAGTTTAGGCTGTGTCTACAATCGCCACAGTACCTTGCGTATGTGTTTTTTTTTTTTTTTGGCCCTGGCGTCTCCTGCGACGGCTGCTGCTGGGGGCGCTAGGGCGACTCGGTCTCTGTTGAGTCTCCCTAACGTGTGCCGCCTCCCTCTTCGCGAGCATTACTGCTTCGCAGAAGGTGGAGACGGCCCCCCATTCCCTCTCACTCCGTACCATGGCCTGAACCAGGGCACGGCGCGAGAGGTCGCTGCCGCCTATCGCATCCACGAGGACACGGCGGTGTTCTGCCCAGGCGGGGCAAACCTCCACCGTATGCTCCACCGTGTCCACTGGGCGATCCTCGCAGTGGAAACACGCAGGGGTCACCTCCGCCTTGACCCGACACAGGTACCTCCCGAAACAGCCATGTCCGGTGAGGACCTGCGTCAGGCGGAAGGTGAGGGCGCCATGGCGCCTCTCCAGCCACTCCTCAAAGAGGGGCACTACCGCCTCGATGGTGGCGTGCCCAGCGCTGGGTTGCGACAGTCGCTCTCTCCATGTCACCATGAGATCCTGCCGGAGCTCTGTCCGCCGAGCCGCGAGTTGTCGCGGCAGCGGAGTTTCGCCCCGGCGTTTAGCCTCCTCGCGCCACTCGTACAGGTGCGCGAGGATTTTTGCCTCCAGATCCCACGGTGACAGTCCGGCAAGGAGGCTCGCCGCCTCACGGGAGACCGTGCAGTATCCGCGGATGATGCGGATCGCCATGACCCTCTGGGCCGCGTTCATCTGGCGCGTTGACCGCTGCGTCAACGAACGCGCCCACACCGGTGCCCCGTAGAGGGCCATGGACCGCACGATCCCCGCGTAGAGCCTCCGGCAGGAGGCGTTTGGCCCCTTCAGATTGGGTAGGAGCCGCTTCAAGGCGGCCCCGGCCCTGTCCAATCTGGGAGCCAAACGTCGAAAATGCTCGACGAAGTTCCACCGGCTGTCGAGGACGAGTCCCAGGTACTTCATCGTACCCTCGACGCCGATGCGAACCCCTCCTACCGTGATCTGGGAACCCACCGGTGGCTCGTTCCGATAGCCATGAAAGCACATGGCCTCAGACTTGTGCAATGCCACCTCGAGTCCCAGTTGCCGGATCTTCCCTATGACTGTTGCAACCCCGCGTGTCATACGGTCGGCCGCCGCCTCGTGCGACCACCCCTGCGCTAAGACTAGCGTGTCGTCAGCGTAGCACACTACGCTGACGCCAATGGGGAGGTCGCAGCGCAGCACCCAGTCGTATCCGATGTTCCACAAAGGCGGCCCCAGGACCGATCCCTGTGGAACACCGCACGACATCTCTCGCCGGTTCCATTCTCCCTGATGACCGGGGTAGATGACGGCTCTGTCCGTCAAATACGCCTCGACTACGCGACGGAGGTAGGGCGGCACCCGGTGATACCGGAGTGCCTCCACTATGCAACTCCAGGGCAGGGTGTTGAAGGCATTGGAGATGTCCAAAGACACTGCCAAGACGACCCTGCCCCGGGCAACTGCCTTCCCCGTCGTGAGGGCTCGTACGCGCATGATGGCGTCCACCGTGGAGCGCCCCCTGCGGAAGCCGTACTGGCTCTCCGCCAGATCCGGCCCTACCCGCACCATCTGCCCGACGAGGCGGTCTGCAATTACTCTTTCAAAGAGCTTGCCCACCTCGTCGAGCAGCACAATGGGCCGGTAAGCGGACGGAGAGTCCGCAGGGCGCCCCACCTTCTTGATCAGGACCAGCTTCCCCGTCTTCCACCGACGTGGAAACTGGCCCCTCTCCAAGCATGCGCTTAAAAGCCCTCTGAGTCGAGGCCCGAGAGCCTCTTGCAAGGCCAGGACCCAGGCTTTCCCATGAAAGCCATCGGGTCCTTTGGCGTTCAGCCTACGCACCGCCGCTCTCAGCTCTACCTCGGTCACTTCGGGAACGTCGTCGTCGTCGGGTTGGTCCGCGTCAGGTACCGCAGGAGGCGGAGCCATAGGCGGAGGGGTATGTTCCCCTCGCGAGGGGAACAGAGCGCTCACCACGCCCTCCACGAGCTGCGGCACCTTGCGTATGTGTACCAAATTATATTAAAATCATTTCACTAATTTCCAAGTATAAGGACTTGACAGTTTGTATGAAATACCGTGAGGAGTAAACGCTCTTAAACTGCTTAAAATTACTTTTCAAGATATACGCTTTATTTTGAGGGTGCATGGGAAATCGTCAAATAACTTCTCCCGCTCTAAGTGGAGCGAGAGGTTGTGTCAGACTCTTACTGTTACCACCACCCGTGTTCCTTCAGTTACCTGTGTCAGGGCTGTGGTGATTCTTTCAAACACACCCGCGATCCTGGAAGCGAGAGCTCCTGGATTCGATTACCATTGAGTTTTTTCAGTAGGAAAACTCTGTATCAGGCCGAAGTTTGGAAGTTGATGGTATGACACCCTAGTGCCTCGGCAAACACGTAAAGCCGTTGATCCTGCGTCTGATCTCTCCCCGCTCGTTTCAGATTGCATTCCCATCGCGCACACGCTTGAGCACTATAAAATATTATATAATATAAAATAATAAATATCTGCCTAGCCTTTTCCCAACTATCTTGGGGTCGGGCTTCCAGTGTAACTGGTTGCAGCTGAATACCAGTATTTTACATGGAGCGACTGCCTATCTGACCTCCACAACCCAGTTACATGGTAATACGATACCCCTTGGTAAGACTGGTTGTCAGACTTTCGGGCTTCTGACGACCCGTAACGACTGTCAAAGATCCACGATTGACAGCCGGGACCAACGGCTTAACGTGCTTTCCGAGGCACGGAGGAGTCTCGGTATGTAAAGATGGTCACCCATCCATGGACCAACCCCGGCAAGCGTAGCTTAACCTGATAAATCGACCCGTGCGGCTGTTATTACTTTAGCCACGAGCTCGCAACGCACGATAATAAATATGTTTATTTCCCAAAAATACAGATAATTGCACTTCAAGTTTATAATTTTTGAATTTATTATAACATTTGGATGCTGCAGAAATCTGTATACAATAGATTAAACTCTGGCGTACTTGGCTTATCTCCGTTGAGGCTGGCCACTGTGATCGCAATTCGGTCGGGAGTATTATTTATTTATTTTTACTATAATCAACCTTGTCACGCAGGCTGGGCTACAAAAAGAGTAGTTTAAAAAAAAAAGATAAATATAAGATATGTAATATATGTAAATAAACCGCAATAATAACACCGTTTCATACAACTCTATTAAAAATAATGATTTGAAAATATAACATTACGCGAGATCGCTTCAGTTCTCACAGAGTTTAATTGTTATAAAAACATTTAAAAAGCATAATTTACTTGAATTTAGTATTAAAACAGGAGCTTCATGACGCGCTGCGGACGCTCTTAGGTTTAAAAGTTTATTAATCTTGCAGTAAAGGTGTATCATCACATTAAAAGTCATTTATAGTGTCCTCAGTTGGCTTTTATGGAATAAATGTTCCAGATAGTCTTTCTCGGAAAACATGCCTTTTATGTATTTATAAACAAACATACCTAGCTATTCGACCCTTTTTTATGTTCTGTGGAGCGGGAGGGCGTGTCAGACTATTACTGACTAAAGCGCACCCGTGTGGGCCCCGCGACCAGCTATTCGACTTTGTTGGAGAGTAGGTACAATAGGTATCTACAGTTCTTTGTGTGGTAAGTTAAGCGGGCCCTGAAGGGGAAGTATCCTTAATTAATATTTAGGGTACTTCCTCTTCAATAATGCTAACAATACGACTAAATTGAACTAAAAGGGTAAGCTCGCTCCATCGTCGACTTTGTCTCTGTCACCTCTGACCACGACTAGAGTCAAGAGCAAACCCATCTAAATAAAAATAAACAATTTTTTTGCAAAAATAAGACAAACCTTGGAGTCGTTTACGAATGATTTGTCGGCAAAAGCTACACACGGAGAAGAATGAAAGGATATAGGTGAAACCTATGCCCAACAGTGGGACAACATAGGTTGAAAAGTCACTTACCTTAACCGGAAAACGAAGGAACTCAAGAAAGACAATGGTAGTGGTAAGGTAATAATGATTGTTAAACAAGATGTTCTACTGATTTTAGGTGGGTAACTTACCCTACAGGATGAAAAGTTATCAAAATCAGTAGTCTCTATACTCTATACCTACTTAGTTATAGCTGTCCTGTCACCTTACAAACTTCAACTTTCTATTAGACCACTCAATCCTTTCTTGCTGCACCTCTACACCCACTTAATAAGGCACTTATTTTCAAATTGTATGTATTTCTGCAAAGGTTTTAATTTTTTTTAATGTAAACAAATAATTGAGCAATCTTGACGTTTTGCCCAGTCGTTCAAACGGCGCGAAACCTGGGCGGGTCGCTAGTATAATAACTAAACCGATTACGTTATTATTTTTATATATTTTACGCCATAATTTAAAAAATATCATCTTTTGTTTAACCTGAGTAAGACAACACAAACATAAATAATATTAATAAACTTTATTCGACTTCCAATTTAATGCAATTAATCGTAAAGCAGATGTTTCCATTAAATTGAAACAAAAAGTCCAATTAAAGAAACAAAAGTCAGTGAATGATGCTCGAGCAAAATCATGCATCTGCTTTACCCCTTTCCCTTTAGCACGGGAGGGTTAACGGGTCGATAATGACCCAATTAAAGATGGACTGTTGCCATATGACGAACAATAGAACTAAATTAACTTTTTTTCGAATATAGTTCGCCCTAAGTTTATAGATTTTTACTGGATGTGACAAACAATTGGGTAAGTTATATTTACCAAGATTGTAAGATTTTTTTTATGTATAACAAACTTTTAGTGTTCGTAACATTACGTCACGCCAGTACGAACACTCCGAACCCTGAAAAAAATTCAGCACCTCAGTTATTTTTACGAGTTATACAAAGATAAATAATTATATGGGGCAGCTTATATTTTCTTTGCAATTTCAGTTTAATGCACCACCTTGCCGGTTCCATGTCTAATGTAAGTAATAAGGGCGAGCATATAACTAACAACCGGGTACAAATTCTAGACCTCGAGTCAGAAATTCCAGATGGAAAAACCCAATAAATTCCTCCGAAAAAATCCAGGTCCTCATGCTCTGCTCAGCAGTAGTTGCGTTTGCAACCACTAGCTAGACTAAGGTAGGCCTTTCATCATCATATTCATCATTTCAGCCGCAAGACGTCCACTGTTGGACATAGGCCTCCCCCAAGTGTCGCGACAACCGTTTTGCATCCATCGGATTCCCGTGACCCTCACCAGGTCATCGGTCCACCTTATGGGAGGCCTTCTAACGCGTCTTCAGGCCGGAAGGCCTTTCATACTATTTAAAAATAAATTATGTATGCGCAAAAACTGCACCTAGATTTTAGCCTAGATCTCAGGATGAGCGATAGTTTTACGCAACAACTACTTACATCACAGATCTAAGATTCACGATCATAAAAATGTCGTGCCTATTGCGCGAGCCTTCAACTCTCATCCTTTCCAAATTATAGCAGTTTGCGATTGTGAAAACTGGGCTGAGAAATAAGCACAGTTTTTTTAAGATTCCCACGATCATAATCATATTCAAGATTTGTAGTCATTTGTTATCTGTGTAGATACTTACTTATTGTTCTAACAGGAAAAGTAATCTATTTTTTTTTCTTGCGGTTTCAATAGTGTCAAATTGCTTACATCTAAACATTGATATGCGATGCCAGTGCGTCCTGCCCGTAGACATACGGTGCCGAAACGTGGACACTGACGGTCGGGCTGGTCCACAAATTCAAGGTCGCTCAGCGCGCTATGGAGCGGGCTATGTTAGAAGTTTCTTTGAAGGATAAAATCAGGAATGAAGTTGTCCGGAAAAGAACCGGAGTAACCGACGTAGCTTACAGAATAAGCAAACTGAAGTGGCAGTGGGCTGGTCATGTTTGTCGAAGGACCGACGGCCGATGGAGCAGACGAGTCCTGGAGTGGAGACCGCGTATCGGCAAGCGTAGTGTGGAACGCCCCCCAGCTAGATGGACCCTGGGATGGACTGGATGCGGAAGGCGGAGGACAGGGTGTTGTGGCGCAGTCTGGGAGAGGCCTATGTCCAGCAGTGGACTGCGATAGGCTGAATTGATTGATTGATTGAAACTTGATATAATATTATTGTTCATACGAGTACATATTTCTAAATAACAGAAGTGGCAGTGTTCAGGGCACATTGCTCGCAGAACGTCGAAATCGTGGGAAGGCCTCCCACAAAGTGGATCGATGACCTGGTGAGGGTCGCGGGTAGCCGTGTCCAGTAGTGGACGTCTTTCGGCTGAAATGATGATGAAGATATGTCGAATACCGGCCGTACAACCCTATGAACAAAAGTTTGACGCTCCTTCCTTTTTGAGAAACTGTCTACTGTTTTCAGGGTCCATAATGGGACCTTGAAAATAACACAGACTGTTTCTGCCTTTTTTTTTCATTCAGTCTGAATCTAAACTCTTAATTTAACCATTTTATTGCTAAAAGCAATGAATATAGATAAATTTCCAAACACGCGTTAGCTGTTGTAATTAGTTGAATTAATTTTAAACAGCCAATCACAACGTTTGTCTTTCGTCGCGTCAGGCCCCGCGCGTCGACATAACAATAGGTTTTTAATTGTATCTGCTAATGAGGGACTTGACGCGTTAATTTGTGACGCGTCGAAAATTAATTTCATGAAACCGAGGGTAAAGAGTTATGATCCACATCGCGTTTTGGTCGCGAAATTCTATTCCAAAAGCATATTCAAAATTATTTCTAACATGACAAAAGCCACATCCAGTAAAACTACATGTAATCAATTGACACCAAAGGGCGATAGGAAGTGCCCGTCGGAAATCGGAACCAAAGGGGTGCGGTAACAAGCGCACGTGCATGGCAAGAGCAAGTACGCGCACCAATCTGGCGTATTGTGTCTATGGTATAACGCGAGGGTACTTTGGAAGAGGGTGGAGGGACGAAAAAATGATGTAATGAGTGATTATCGTGTTGTTTGCATGGTTATTGGAGCCACGTGTTGTCAATAGGATTTTTGTTATTGTAAAACAGAATAGCTATAAATTTGTGAAAGAGTTGTTTTCGCTTTTGAATTGTGTGGAAGAATTGGAATTTTCGGGAGGGAATTAATATTGTTATTGCGAATGACCTAATGAGAGTGTTTTTTATTGTTGTTAACAATAGTATTATAAAGGAAAGATACACTACGTTTATACAAAGCTGCATTCAAATATCGTTAAGTTGTTATTACGAAATGTCCTAGGCGCACAGTAATTATGGTATGAAATTCCTTCACTCTTATTTATCTTCCTGGATGCGGAAGGCGGAGGACAGGGTGTTGTAGCGCAGCCTGGGAGAGGCTCGTGTCCAGCAGTGAACTGCGATAGGCTGAGTTAATTGATTGATATTTATCTTAGAACCATAGCTTTTACACTCTTAACACACAACTTGGCATAATAGATATATTATTGTCACGCCACGGGCACGCTTTTACTTGCTCGCTGCTGTTAGCCGACTAAATTAAATTGCAACAATTGTCTGAATTTGTCTGCAACAATTTGCGCGCGCTTTTTAATATATAATATCATTGGTTGTTAGGCTCGCGCTTGACAACTTGGCATGACTGCCGATGACTCGATGAGCCTCTTGGTGCGTTTCTAAATTGACTCAAGCACATCAAGCTGGTATTTGGCAGAACGGTCTTAAATGAGAGCATATTTATGATGCAAACGAGATGACACAAGGATGTGATTGAAAAAAACATTATTTATTGGACCTCCCCCATAGGTTGTTACAATTACCTACTTACTTATTTGTGGCATACCTACCTACAAAAAAATTTGGACGATATTTACTTGTTTTTTTTTTATTTATATACGTCGAAGTCGACCGCAGCGAAGTTGCGGGGCAAACTTGGCCAGAAATCGCCCGAGATAGAGAGGTTTGGAGGGAGAAAGGGGAGGCGTTTACCCTGCAGTGGGACATCAAATAGGCTAGCAAAAAAATAAATATATATATACTTATTCCCTTGCTAACGTAGAGCTGAGACGCTTACAGCTCATTAAACCTTTCCTACGTTTGACATTATCCGTAATAATTGATGTAGCCTCAATAATTTTGTTGAGGCTACATCAATTTGGTTGTAAGGCATGAAACACTTAACCCTAAAAGGACCATGATCCATGACTTGCTCTTTATATTTTTGACGTTATACTTCTTGCGCCAAAAGTTAGGGAAAAATGATGAGAGTAAATATTTACGATGCGCGCGCACACCGTAACAAAAAACCGACACCCTGAAGTTAGCTAGAACCGACAGCCTGAAGTTAGCTATAGTCTGTGTTTCATGAAGAA
Organism: Polia nebulosa; assembly: GCA_951329385.1. Classification (NCBI taxonomy): domain Eukaryota; kingdom Metazoa; phylum Arthropoda; class Insecta; order Lepidoptera; family Noctuidae; genus Polia; species Polia nebulosa. The sequence goes on from OX589609.1 coordinate 8,476,852, forward strand.
TGATTGCTTTCCTTTTGTAAACTTTGTGACAGTTTGGTTTTTTATCTTGTAACGCCAAAGAAGTATAACTTCTTACGTGCGTAAGTATATAAGTACACACACACTTTTTTTTTATTTGTTTGGGTTGAGTGGAGCGGGGGGGCGTGTCAGACTCTTGCTGACTAAAACCCACTCGTGTTCCTTCGGTAGTCTGTGCCAGGGTCGCGGTGACTCTCTCAAACACACCCGCGACCCTGGATGAGTTGCTCTTACAAAACCAATGCGAAAAATTCTTCAAAACCACAATTTCTTAGATACCCTTTACCAACTTTCTTGAAGTTTCAAACCCATTTTTGCTCATAAAACTCGCATAATCAAGTATCTACTCGATATACTGACAAGATACCATCGGAACCGTCAAAATGTTTTGTAGCAAAAACATTTTATCTTCAATCTCCTGCATACTTAGTTAATAGAGGAAATCGCCAATTGCATGAAACAATGCTCCGTGGTCTACCCTGTTCATGATTGGACCCAACATTGGCTTTTCCCTCCATCTCACTCTCACTTACGCAATTTCTTTCAAGAGGGAAGGAGATCGATTATGTTTTTACCCAATATTGGTGTTGTATGTTGGTGATTCTCAAAGATCGTTGTCTTTAATGTACGTCTACTATTTTGTCGTTATTTAATGAATGTAAAAACAATGTTGCTGTACAGAGAAATTGTTTCTGTTTGAATACGTTGAAATGATACTAAATGCTTGATAAATTGCTGGGATTTACTTAAGTAGGTACGGTTGAATTTATCTGTGGGAATACTGGCTCTTTGCTCGGATGAAGAGTTAAGTTTGTCTATGATCTTGTACACCTTAGACTTTATTTTTGAATAACTTGCATAATTTTGGCGGGATTTTTTCGATTTTATTATTCGCAAATTGATTCCTAGTGGGTATTGTGACGTAAATTTGGTGTAGTTTAAATCTCAAGTGTCTACGCAACTGGCCAATATGGAATCATTGAAACAGGCGCGATCTCAGTAAAAATGAAGCTGAGAACTTTGTTGTAGTATTGACTACCTCAGCGAAGCTTGCCGAGAAGGCTGACTCGACTCATTTGGTGCCAAATACTGCAAAAACATTTATTTTTTTACTATTTCCCACACTTACTACTTACTCCTGTATCGTGGGTGCGTTCACAAACATGTATAATCACATACACAAGACACCCAGACCCGGAACAACTATCTGTAGGTCATACAAATATTTGTTCTGTGCGGGGATCGAACCCGCGACACGCAGCGCAGCAGCCGAACGCTCAACCACTGCGCCAACCGTGCCGTCGACATTAGTATGTATTACATCCGCATTCTAGTGGAAAACAAAGTGACTATTTTTTCTGTATTGTATAAAAAAAACTAAATACTTTCTAAACCTGATACTGGCTAAATGCACAAACCGTGCGAAAACAAAAGTAAAAAGACAAAAAAAAACTTGCATTTCTGATTCAGCCATTACATGTGGTTACTCGTATTACTATTCCCCGCCAAAAAAAAAAATAAAAAAGGAGGCAAAACCCATATTTTAAAGGAACATTCGCATTTTCGAATTCAAATTTGAATTTCGAATCCGTCAAAAATTCTTCTGATTTACATGTGTCAATGACAGTGATTGTCGCCGAGACAACATTACAACTTGAATTCCAACTTCTTACAAGTGCGAGATTTCTGGTAAATTCTTTCATCAGAAGTTCACTTGGTCTTTTCAGTGACCACACCAGTGTCTTAAAAACGATATAGCTAATAATAGCGACACAAGCTATTTCAAGCTGATACCCATAAAGAAAAACAGCCACCATCTTTTTTTCAAGCCTTTTTTGCCGCCAGTTTTCCCAAGCGACTTTGACATGAAATCCAAGATGGCGGATGGCGGCATTGAGTATTACATGAGCGCTCGTTTGAAATAATACAATAATTGCACATTATTAAGTCAATGAGGAGTCGATTAGATCGCTATATTTATACCTCGTGTTTATGCTCGCATCGTGAACTTGCTAGGGTTAGCATTTGACAGGGTAAACTGATGTAAATGGATGTTTGACCTTGACCTCCGTGTTTGTGCTTGTGTGGTCTTGCAATCAATCCTGATAATTACATCAATGTCCTTTTAAACGCAATTTTAAGCTGGATGACAAACCATTATTTCATATACAAATGACTCCAGCTGCTTAGGTGATGTAGTTATTACCAGACTTTTGTACCTTTTTAGGGTTCCGTAGTCAACGAGGAACCCTTATAGTTTCGCCGTGTCCATCTGTCCGTTCGTCCGCAGTTTATCTCAGAGACTCTTAGTACTTGAAAGCTATAATTTGGCATGGATGCACATTTAATCACGCCGACAAAGTGGTAAAAAAAAACCATGAAAAAAATATTTTTTTAGTGTACTTCCTGTACCTAAGTAAAGTGGGTTTTTTTTTCTCGTCTATTCCATGGAGGGTATCGTTGGATAGGCCATTCAAAAATATTACTGGATCCGTTTGCGTAAAATTATGTTTTAAACTGCAAATTTTTGTTAGATTCAAGTGTGTGTGTAGCCAGCTAAATGGTTGCTTTTGGATATGCGAAAAAATTCACGGCAGTAGTATATAAAACGAAATTAAAAGAAAAACTATCACAGTTAAGTTACCTCTATTAGTTCATATTAGAGTAATAGACGACCAACTTATGAAATGTTTCTACTTGTTAAATTTCGTACCAAATACAAAATCCTTGGAAAAAAAATACTTAGGTAAAATACGGTCTACGGAACCTTGACACTCACACGGCCGATTTTTTATCAGCCTCCAAACAAACTGAACTGTCAAATAGTATAATTAATTTTGTAACAATGAACAAATAAACTTATTCTAATACTCTTAGCTCTTTAATGTCCCCTTAACTTACTCGTAGTTTCTCTGAAGCAATAAAGAAGCAAATTAGCAATTCAGCATCATCCTAGGGGTAGCGGATGAATTCTTAACAGAGTTACCGCACCCCTGGGCACTCAGGCAGGGAAGGAACAGGGGTGGGTTTTAGTCAGTAAGAGTCTGACACGCCCTCCCGCTCCACCCAGAGCGGGAGATGCCATTGGATGATTTCTTAACCAACAAAAAAAAAAAAAGCATAATCATTGATACCTAAGTATTTCTGTCAGCCTAGTACATACTTACCACCAAAAACTATGAAGATGAGTAATCATACTCCAAACTGACATTTGATAACCCTAACGTCTGCTATTCATTGTTAGTTATCTCGTTGAATATCTAATTTTTACACTGACATTGAGTGTTGCCATATGTTTCTTTGTATCAATACACAGTTTTGCAACTGTTCCTGACATTATCTGTTACGTAAAATTAGCTGCACATCTCTACGATCTCTTTTTTTTCCTATTGTACGTGTATAAGGAGTGCCAGTGGAATATTGACAAGCCCTCGTAACTCAGATAAAGCATAATTTTCGTTGATGTAGTGAAGAAACTATTAGGTATTATAATATACACAAATAAACCATTTAATGTGAGGCAAGAACCACTGACTCCATACAGGATGGAGATGACGAATTACAATACAACAATAAATACAAACACAAGTATTTTTTTAACTGACTTAGAAAAGAGGTTCTATGTTCGACTGTATGTATGTTTTTTTTAATTTTTTTTTTTCATGTAAGTCCACCGATTTCTTAGAACACTAAACATTAAAAAAATAACTTTAATTTCGGAAGTCGGTGTCAAATAACGAAGAAATAAAATACAAACACTGACTTCCGAAATTAAAGTTGTATTTTAAACTTTTAGTGTGTTTTCATTTGTGGAAGTCGCCTGTTTTTTAAACAAAATACACCACCTGGGCCGTTGGTCCCAGCTGTCAAACGTGGATCTTTGACAGTCGTTACGGGTCGTCAGAAGCCTGAAAGTCTGACATCCAGTCTTACCAAGAGGTTATCATATTACTCAGTAACTGGGTTGTGGACTTCAGATAGGCAGTCGCTCCATGAAAAATACTGGTATTCAGCTGCATCCGGTTAGACTGGAAGCCGACCCCAAGATAGTTGAGAAAAGGCTAGCCAAGCAGGCAGGTGATGGAAATAAGAGAATCAGAGAAGACGGAGATCGGATATTAACAAAACATACAATGTTTCAGATCAACCGAGGCTGGTAGTTAATTTAAAGGCCAAGTCTAAAAGATTCCCTGGCACAAAATACCACAACAACACACCACAATAATTGTGTTTTGGTTCAGACATAAGATAATATTTTTTATTATCTAATGCCTGAACCAAAACACTAACTATAAATAGAATAACTAGTCCACAAATAAACCCGACACAGCCGCCATGTTTGTTTACGTGTGACGTCATCAAACAATTGACTGTAGCGTCAACAAACAGTCGTCGGTGACAATAAGATGACAAGTCGATTCAATAGACTGTTGAGATGTTTGATTTTATATATTTTCAGTTTAAGATGGGAAGTAAACATGGGCGTTGCGCCTAAGCGATCTAAATTAAAATATAGGTCACCGACGCCTATTCAACTTCATTCTAAGGATGTACAGTACGTCGCTAAGAACAGTCCATTTTCAGAATAAAATTGTACCAAAGCCAGTTCTTTCAAAGGAGTTTTCCTACGACGATTACGAGGACTAGACATAATAATAATAATAGTTTATTGTTTCATAATATTGTTACATTAGTAACGTGTGACACTGGATCTCGCACTAGGATACCCTGTGTCGCAGGATCCAGTCTCTCTCGACAGATTATTTGATTTCTATGAGGTTAATTATAAACGCGACGGTTTCAGCATAATTCGCTACAACTAAAGACTAAAAGGTGACTAAATAAGAAGTAGTCTCTTTAACTACATGAAATTGAAATAAATAAATGTATGTATTTGATATCTAATAATATAATGAATACTCTAGTAACTCATTGATAGACGCCATTGATACACGGTGGACATCCCACCCACACCCACAAAAGGATTTGGGAACACATTCATTGTGCGTACAGCTAAGGAGTGGAATTCCCTGACGGAGTCTGTGTTTCCTGATAACTATAATCTGGGGGTCTTTAAGTTAAGAGTGAATAGGTTACTTCTAGGCAAGCGTGCTCCATCGTCGACTACATCATCGCTTACCATCAGGTGAGATAGTGATCAGATGCGAACCTATATGATAAAAAAAAAAATCTTTCACGCTTGAGGATTTTTAGTTTTAAGTCTATATGCAGGGCATTTCGTATACTGATTTTGTTCCATGAGAGGCACGATGAGTCAAAGCAAATGAGTTTTACCCAAAATATCCCGACAAGTAGAATTTGCAAATTCCGAGTGAATCACATGATTGACATTCTTTTGGATGAAAGCGGCATTTTTCACATGAACTTAAAAACTAAAGCCATTAATCATGAGCTCACTCCAAGTCAAACCTAAAAGGACGACCATGATTTGAATAGCCATGGCTGATCGACGGGTACCAGTCGATAAACAATCGATCTGACGTCGACTAATTCATTCTACCATCGATGGAAGCTCGATCGATTGGTGTACCTAATGGAAATTATCAATATATGCATGAAAAAATTATGTGTTATCTAACCGGTTTATCGATGAATATACTAAAATAGAGTACGAACAGTGAAAGCAGAATCAAAATTGATCGAAAATCAAACGAGATATAACAATTTTAAACAAATACATCTGTCCCTCTCTCGAAAACGCTGTTTTCTATGGCGGTTGTATGGGCGTCTTGTCCTTTGACGTCATAGAACACGTCGGACTTTTCTTTCTAATTATCAACTTGAATGAAAGAAAGAAAGGAAAAGTATTTATTCGCCACAAATTAGCAACATCCAACTTATTAGAAGAATATATTATTTTGCTTAAACTAAACCCGATTGTTCCACTTCTGTTCTTCATGAACAGAAGTGGAACAATGTGAAGAAATGGAGCAAAACTACATCAATTGCGAGGTAGTTACCACTTTGAAAAACAATAAATGTATCGTAAGTCTTTTAGCTAGTCTTATTTATCAGAATTCAAAAACTTTCAGTATGCCCTAAGTATACACGAGCTTAAGGGTCTACTACCGGCCAAGTGGCGCCCTCATAGAATAAAAAATGGTAGCATAGCATAGAAAATAAATATTAAACAACGTCACGTTTGTTACAAAGAGGATAAAATATCCAAAGTAGTAGGCAAAAGTGTCAAAAACGGCCGTTTTTGGTACTTTTGCCTACTACTTTGTCTGTGTCAAAAACGGCCGTTTTTGACACTTTTTCCTACTATTGAATCCTACCACACAATCATAAAGAAGTATTTTCGGAGCTGAAATCATGAGCGGTGAAGGCTCACAAACTACCAGGAGACCAGAAACATGAGAAGTATTTCGAGGTCTGAAATCATGAGTGATAAAGGATGGATTTCAACTAATAATTAAGGTATCGTTCGAAGTTTTTTATCTCACTGTACAAAACAGCTTTTTTATTGGTGTCCGAATCATCAGTGAAAAAAATATTGAAATTAAAATGTGTCCATTCGGACACGTTATCCGAATGTATTGTGTCTGAGTCGTCAGCAAGTCTCAATCACGCCAGAACGGATCTGAATTAAATTTTCCACAGATAATATAGATTGTAGTATGGAATAGCACATTAGCTATAATTTGTAAGGGTGGAAGGACTAATTACATGCGGGCAAAGCCGCTAGCAGAATCTAGTCCCTCATATAGTCTTGTTCTATCCTCGTAATACAGTTTATGCATGCAAGAGAAACGAAGTTCAATCTTATTAAAACGAAACGGTTAAAGTTAAAAGCACACCTGATAGACTACCTGTAGGTAACCTCGTTAAGTTTTACGATAGTCCCAATAAAATTTTACAAACCTACATACATACAGATATCCAAGGTATATTATGATTCGCACCTTTCATCGCTATTAGTTACATCGTTCCGGCAACACTTTTAGATTTATGACCCGATTTAAAAGGGAAAGGAAGAGTTATGAGTTAAACTGTTCGTGTGTATGGTGCCTTCGGAAGGTGAGATTTGGTGAGATTTTGACGGATGGAGTGTGACAATTTATATTCTTGAGAGAGTTGGTATGATATTTATAGGTTGTAGTCATAACGAACCACGGTACACAGATTCTCAATTGGATACTGTACTGATTTTTAGGGTTCCAAAAGACCGAATGAAAAAACGGAACCCTTATAGGATCACTCGTGTGTCTGTCTGTCTGTCCGTCTGTCAAAGCTAATTTGCTCCGAATCTGCTGGACCGATAGAATTGAAATTTCGTACACACATGAATATCTGTGACCCAAACACGACATGTACCCTAAATAAATTAATTTAGAATATGGGGGTCACTTTTGTGGTGAAAATCGGAAAATTAAAAATCAAAGTTTTTCAACTGTGTGACATATCAAATTAAGTAAAATTAAGAAAGGGGCACATTGTGAGGGTCTCGAATATATTTTTATCATAATTTTAAAGTTATTTAAGAAAATAGATGAAAAATTACCATTTCTCGCCCCTTATCTCCGAAACTACTGGGCCTAAAATTTTGAAAGAAAGTAGTTCTTTACTAATAGATTACAGGAAAACCTGTACGGTGGAGGCAGTTTTAAATAAAACTGAAAAAAATATGATTTGTACGGAACCCTTTGCGCGCGAGTCCGACTCGCTCTTGGCCGTTTTTATTTTTGTTTTTTTTTAGGTTTAGGATTTTAAGTTAGGATTAGAATAGAATAAAACTTTATTGTACACCAAAACAGTCACACAATTGTTATACACGAGCTTAAATCTATGGGTACAATGGCGGTCTTATCGCTTCTTATATGTACTAGACAACCTTGGGATGGACTAATATACGGTCACTAATTTTCAAATCTCTCCATCGCACTGACGTTTGCTGTTAGAGAATGGGACTCTGGGTAAAACTCGCCTTTGGGCATAAGCTGAAATACAGTGACAGTTCTAAGAAAAATCGGCTAAGTGCGAGCCGGACTGGCCCCATTTCATGCGCCAGTACTGGCTGTGGCTTTAGTCTGTCCGTCGTCTGTCATAAAATTTTGTTCGATCTTACTTGAAAGTTGATAATGTTCATTATTAGATACGTATATTTTAACAACAAATACCGAAATATTGATTGCCCTCATATGGTACGGAACCCTAAATGTGCGAAGTCCGACCCGCACTTGTTTTTAGAGTTCCGTACCCAAAGGGTAAAACGGGACCCTATTTCTAAGACTCCGCTGTCCGTCCGTCTGTCTGTCTGTCCGTCTGTCACCAGGCTGTATCTCATGAACCGTGATAGTTAGACAGTTGGAATTTTCACAGATGATGTGTTTCTGTTGCCGCTATAACAACAAATACTAAAAAACAGAATAAAATAAATATTTAGGGGGCTCCCATACAACAAGCGTGATTTTTTTGCCGTTTTTATAGATCATGGTACGGACTCTTCGGGCGCGAGTACGACTCGCACTTGGCCGATTTTTTTTTATTTACGTGACAAAAGAAATAAATCTTATTAATATTTGTTTGGTAATCTAACAGATGCACCAAATAGATATTTTTAGTAATCACACTAATATTATAAAGGCGAAAGTTTGTGAGTGTGTATGTTTGTTACTTCTTCACGCTCAAACGACTGGACCGATTTGGATGAAATTTGGTATACAGGTAGCCTATACCCTGGAGTAACACATAGGCTACTTTTATCCCGGTGAAACCGCGGGGTGCTGCTAGTTATACCTATTTTCTGTAAAATTCTGTGTCCCGCAAACATCACGATCCAAAACTTTTGATACACAAATCCTTCCGCTTTATTCAAATACCTGCATACTTTCAAATCCTTCCGCTTTATTCAAATACCTGCATACTTTACGTACATAACTATACTTAATATTATGTTGTTTGAAGTGTATGTGGTCATACATATTATGCGTCACAGTCAGATCGTGGGACCGGGCGAGACGTGACTGCTGACTGCCTCGTGTCAGGTAACCTTGCGAATATGTAGGTGATCAGCGGAGTTATTTTATAGGAAAATATATGATTGGAATCAGTTGTCGTGGTATGGGCATGTGATGCGGAGGAATGAAGAAAATGTCGTGAGGAAAGTCTTGTGTATGGATGTGGATGGCTATAAGAGTAGGGGAAGGCCAAAGAAACGATGGTTGGACTGTGTGAAAGAGGATATCGGTAAAAATGGGGTGACTACAGAGATGACGACTAATAGATGAGTATGGAAGAAAAAGACATGTTGCGCCGACCCCAAATAAATTGGGATAAGGGCAGGAGAATGATGATGATATGATTGTGAGTGTGAAGGCTGACTAGGCTGAGGTAAAAAATAGCGATGAATCGATATCAAACATCCCTTTTCAATAAGCTCAAAGATATAATATGAATCCGTAGGCCGTTAGATAAAAAATGTTTACAGAAGTAGGCAAGGCACTTCGTTGTGGCGATGATTCCGTAATTTGTTTTCGTCAATTCATATAAAGTCGGCGACATCAATAGTAAGGCTGTGAGTAAGCCATTAGAGACTTCTTTGTTTATTAAAAATGATACAGACTTAAGTTCCACGCGCACCTCTAAGAGAATGTGTCAGCCACCACTGACGGGGCCCATCATGGCCGGTGCCTGCATGGCTAGGGGTAGCGGATAAATTCGTAACAGAGTTACCGCTCCTCTGGACACTCAGGCAAGGAAGGAACAGGGGTGGGTTTTAGTCAGTAAGAGTCTGACACGCCCTCCCGCTCCACCCAGAGCGGGAGAAGTCATAGACTGATTTCCCACCACCTAAAAAACACATCAGTCCGCAACAAAGTCTAAACTACACTTCAAGACAGCTAAAACATTATTTCGACAACAGTACCTCACAAAAACTAAACATAGGACTCTTCAAGAAAGACCACTCCACTTATCTAGCTGAACGCATCAAAAAAATATTGCTCAAACAATTTAGATAAATCAGCAATCGGAAGCCCTCGGTAGCACGTGCCAAAATCGCAGTTTTCGAGCACATCCCTGACAAAACGAACAAACAGACGTCAAGCACCACTCCTACTATCTACCTCTCTATCACGTTTGAGAGCACCCTGTCTATTTTTAAAGGTACTCCGCCGAACTCAAGGGGGTTTAACAGGGTAACGGGTTCGAGTCCATTTTTATGTAGTTTTAGAACTTTGAGCTTAGGATGACAGTTTGAGTACCGGCGGATGTCGATTGGCACTTTAAGTGAATTGATACTTTTAGATGGTGTCTGGTCAGGAGTGGGTAGTTAGGTACTGATTTGAGGACTATTATGTTTTTAAGGGTTGCTAAGTTTCTAGAAGATTTTTTGCAATTTGAAAAACCTCCCTATAATATGCAACATCATCATCTATTTTACGTTAATCTTCTCATTTTGTCTATGTGAGCTTATTTCGCGTGTTTAGATACAAGCCGGCTTCTCATTCTGGTACTTAAGATTGCTGGATTTTGACACTCCGTCTATAACCTTTCATAGTTTATGACGGCGATAATATAATAACCTTGTTGGTAATTATATTTTCGAGCCGTTTTGGGTTGAAACTCTCGGATCGTGGGGTCCGAGTGCTCACAAATTAATTAAAGAAACATCTAAACGCCTTGTTGACACTTCGCGTGACCCAAGGGCTGGCTTTTTCCTTGGACAGAGGATAAGCATTGCCATACAACGTGGCAATGCCGCCAGCCTTTTGGGCACATTACCAGCCGACAGCGACGTGGAGGAATTTTTCGAAGCCATATTTTAGATTATTTTTAAAGTGTAAAATTCTTAATTTTTTTTTTGTGTATAAATAGTTAAGTTAGATAGGTATATTTTCTTTTATGTAGATACATAAATTAATTACCCTAAAAATAATAATTAAAACTTGAATACTTAAACGTACTATTTAATGTTTTAAATATTTTAATAAATTTATTTCATTTAATACAGTATTAATGATGTATGTGTTCTTGTCAGTGTGTGATTTTATTTCCGGAGCTTTTACGGATATATATTTATTTTTTATACGTAAAATGGATGATGATAAGATGGCCAGACTACATTGCTGCCTTTGCGGGTAGAATCTGGATGAGACTGGCACAGGAACGTAAGGCACAGGCACTACTATACTCGACGAAGTCGGGCAGTGTATGATAATGAAAAAAAAACCCGACTGCTAAAAACAACCAAAAAGTTCCAAAAAAGTTACTTTACAAACAGTCTGTTACTTCAATCGCAGATTTAATGCCACCATTCAGCATCAGACTCAGATATTAAATAATAAAAAACATTTTTTTTATTTCTTACATTTTAGTGGCGCCATTTTTCTTTTCAAAATTCCTAAAAAGCCTATTTCACTTCGGCTGTCAAGACCAATCTAATGATAACTCATAGCGGTTTAGGCAACAGGGCGTGCCAAAGAAATAGACGTAAATACACTCAGCGGCACAATTAACCGCCCACCCTTCTCAAGTGGCATACCGTTTGTTTACGTTATGGAATGCTTACAGTATTAAATGTTATTTGTTAAGTGGGCATGTTTACAATAAATTAAACACTTTTACCCTTGTTTTATTGTTTTTAAATTTGGTTTTGACGTCTATTCAGTGATTTAGTCGAAATACAGCTTTGGTAGAGATCGGATTTCCGTGATTCTTTGTACTGTTTTTCGCGTTTCTGAACATTTCAAACAGTGTTATTGAGTTCATAAACAAGTGCTCATTAATTTAAAGAAAAAAAATGCCGTTAGATGCAGTTGGAGCCGCTAGGGCTGTGGCTTTAGCTGACGCTGGGTACAGCCAACGTCGCATCGCTCGTACACTGGGAGTACCTCGTACAACTGTACGAGACGCCATCAGACGCTTCAGAGAGACTGGGTCGTATACCCGGCGACCAGGTCAAGGACGGCATCGCTGCACTTCAGCTCGGGACGACCGTTTCATTGTCACCAATGTTTTAAGAAATCGCTCCTGCACAGCTACTGAGGCCCGTAACCGACTCTTTGAAGTGAGAAACGTTAGTGTTAGTGAAAGGACAGTGAGAAGAAGGTTGGCGGAACAAAACCTGCGGGCATATCGACCAGCCCGCGTCCCTGAACTTCTCCGACAGCACAAAACAGCAAGGCTCCGCTTTGCACGTGAATATGCAAGATGGACTGTTGATCAGTGGAAAAATGTTTTGTTCTCTGACGAGAGCAGAATTGCTTTGAGAGGACCAGATGGACGTCTGCGTGTTTACCGACGCCAAAACGAGAGGTTTGCTCCCTGTGCCATTGTTAAAACTGTTGGCTACCAAGGTGGCTCAATAATGGTTTGGGGCGGTATTTCTTACGAGGCTCGCACGGCCCTCGTCATTATTGAAAGAGGCAGTTTAACTGCAGCCCGATACGTGGAAGAGGTCCTGGAAGAACATGTGGTACCATTTGCTCCATTTATTGGAGAAGATTTCCTTCTCATGCATGACAATGCTAGACCCCATGTCGCCCGCATTGTTACTCAATACCTAAGAGAAGTCGGTATCGAAACATTACCGTGGCCAGCTCGCAGCCCAGACCTCAACCCTATAGAACACGTCTGGGACAACTTGAAAAGGCGTATTCGGGCACGAACATCGCCCCCCACTACCATCAGGGAGCTCAAAACGGCAGCGATTGAGGAGTGGAACAATATCCCCCAATCAGATATTCAGGACATCATGGACGGACTCCCAAACAGGCTGCAAGAAGTCATCAGGGCCAGAGGGGGCAACACCCATTACTAAAAAAAGATTCGTTTTAACTTTAAGTGTTTTTTTCTTTGATTTCTAAATTCCAATTTTTCCTGAAAAAAATGAAAATTTGATTATTTTTTGTTATCTAACAATTAAAAAGAAATTTAACAAAATTAAACATTTGTTTGAATCACAGAAACATCCCGAAAAACAAATATTAAATAACATTTATTGATTAAATAACTGCTTTTGCAATAAACAAGAAAAATAGAGTGGGCGGTTAATTGTGCCGCTGAGTGTACATACAAACTCTCAAAAAACATCACCCACCTTCAGGGCCGGTCAGGTAAACACATAATTTACACTAGACTACTTTTAAACCTACATACACAGTGAGTCAATACAATAAAAATTAAGTGTCAAAATGTCAACACGGTGTCTTTAAACTTAGCTCAAGTACTTAGGTTAAACCAAGTGTGACTCACGGTTAGTAACCGTTATTCCAGAGCGACACTTTTGCCTAGACTTTCAGCCTAAATTGCGGGTACTAAAAAACTAGAAAGGATGTAATGGTGACGGATATTACAGTCTCATTCGAGTTTCAATGGACCATTGACAATTTAGTTATTGTCACTTTGATTCAACTTTAAAGCGCTAAGTAATAATAATAATAATTCTTTCTTTCTTCTTTGTTTTTTTTTTTTTTTTTTCTTTTTTCTTTTATTCTTTTTTGTAATGAGACGAGCATTTCTTCACTATACCTAAAATTGTTTACAATTGTTGTGTCCTTCTGTGGAATGCGCTTCCTCTCAATTTCAGAACGGACACCAGTCGAGTACCTATGCATTTAAGGAACAGTTATACGACTTTTAATTGTTTTTAATTGAACATCACGTACAAACGACTAGATTTAATTCTTTGAAAAAAAATATATGTTATTTTAGACAATTTTCGTCGTAATTTAAGCTGAGAATATTTGAAATAATATTTTTATAGCATAGTGTAATTAATTTGTAAAGTTATGTCTAACGCGGAAAAAAAATTGAGAATCAGGCAAAAACTATAGAGCGTATTTATATGCAACCTTCACCATTTCAAAGATCATTTAATTATTTATATTTTAGTATACGTATTTTAGTTTAGTACCTGTTGTTTTATGTGTAATAAATTAATAATGCGTCTAATTACGGACAGCGCTCCTTGATAGGCGAGTCCTATTACTGGGTGGATGTACGACGCGTTACGTGAGCTCAGCACAGAACACGTAAGCTAACCACTCAAGGTCATTGGCAGCTAATAGCGCCTTAAGCGGAAGTTGCGAAATTACTTTCTACACAACAAAAGAGTCGTCTCAAAATCCCTATTCATAACTATATATAAATATATTTATTTAGTTAGGAGTTTTTATTTTGATTAATTAGTTAAATATTTTCTATGTATGTAAATAGTTTATAATTTAAATAAATAAAAACTGATCAAATATCTAATTTAATAGCCACCTCTTCTAGAATATAAATGTGATTTAAGTAAAAACCTTTTGAACGGATTTGTCATAAGTACACAAACACATAAAAATTGACAAACCACATCAAATGTCACAAAACAGTGCAAAGTTAACACAAAACTATCACTCTCAACACTAGTACTCGTATAAATTACAAATCATCTGTATTTCCCATCATAATGAATCCAACATCCCGTTGCAAGCCATCAAGGACCTCCATCACACCGCATTGTTTCCATCTCATCGGACTATCATAATGATAATTGCTATATAAATCACTCGCATTAAAACCAAGGTTATCCGGTGTGTAGGGCTGTCAGAATAGGTAATGGGGACTGTTTGTTTCTTGAAGTCATTTAAGGGCTTGAAGTCTATGATGTATTGCTACTAGCCCACGGTCGAATAGTGGATAGCTTTGTTGACAAAGCAGGCCTTGAATTTTCCAATAAATCTGCCATGTTTCTAAGTTATTGTTTACATTAATACATTGCTCATTACACATTACTTCTGGACCTACTATCTGGACTTCTATGCAGATATAGGTCCAGATATAGTAAAATTTGCTTATTGAACACATCAGGAATACGGACGGTCAATTCTTCATTCAACAAATTAGGATCACTTTTTCCTCCTACTATTGTCTCACTTCTGGTTTATTCATTTGAAAACCAACTAAATAGCTTGAAGTCTTGCCAAATTCAGTGCTAAAGCAGGCTTTTTTTTTAACCACTGCAAGCCAGAATCAACAGTAACGACTAGCACAAAAGTGCCGAAGCAGTGACGCTTGACGAATCCCGGCGAAATCATTCAACTATCTTGAATCCCACAACGTAAATTAATCAGAAAAGACCAGCGGAGGAGTTCAACACCTTTTTAGGGTTCCGTACCTCAAAAGGAAAAGGGAACCCTTATAGGATCACTTTGTTGTCCGTCTGTCTGTCTGTCAAGACCCTTTTTCTCAAGAATACGTAAAGGTATCAAGTTGAAATTTATATCAAATTTTTGAGTCTACAGTCTCTTTCAGCTATGGAAAAATCAAACTTGTAAGTCAACGCAATCAAAAGATGTAACCGTTTAAGTAGCATATTTTCGCATATTTTGCAATTTCACAAGAGAATCAAAACCTATAGATTACTTCCTGTTGACCTAGAATCATGAAATTTGGCAAGAAGCAAAGTCTTACAGCACATGTAAAGGAAAAATTCTGAAAACTGTAAATATGTTTTATAACAAAAAAAAAGCGAATTTACTATTACAAACTTATTATTTGCGGTTGGTGCAGTATCCGTGTCTAGGGATCGAAGCAAGTCCTTTAACCTAGCTTACCTACCTTTTTTCTTATAAAGATACTAGCGAAGACATGTGAAATACCCCTGTCCGTCTAGCCTTTTCCCAACTACGAGTATCTTGGGGTTGGCTTCCAGTCTAACCGGCATGCAGCTGAATACCAGTATTTTACATGGATCGACTGCCTATCTGAGCTCCACAACCCAGTTACTGGGTAATACGACACCCCTTGGTAAGACTGGTTGTCAGACTTTCGGGCTTATGTAGTATAAATTAATTTCACAAATCTTTGACACCCCTAATCCCGCCACATAAACGCAGTAAACTCTTTATTGTGCGTAAATGCACAATTTGCATATTTAATCCAGCATGAGATGATACCGGCCAGTATCCTTAGTGCAGCAAATTGTGATGCTGACACACTGGGCTAATTATTGCATCATTCTAGGCTGTCACACTAGCCTAGTTTGCTGAAGCGACAATTGTACGAAGTGGTGGCATTGGCTGGTAATTTAAGGTGACGTGTGATTTGATTGGTGGGAATAATACCAGTCGCATGAGTTGGTCTTCCTAGCCAAGGTCGGTTCGTGGATGGTTTTTTTTTATGTGAAACATCTATTGACGCGGTTTGGCAGTAAAATCGACTCGAATGCCGTGACGGAAAACGCCATGACGCTGTCGTGCCGCGATGTCCCCACTAGGCCGCCGCTCTCTACTTCGTTCTCCCTAGAAACATCTATGCGACAAAAAGTAACACAACTACAACCAAGAACAACAACAACAACACCAACAAACTAACAACAATTTTGAATTCTAATACTAAAATAGATGTTTCACATCTACCGGGCGTCGCGTGACGACCAACTTTTAAAAAAAAATATTATTGTAAACTTCTATTATAATTAATTAACTTTTCCCGCTTTGGGTGGAGGGCGTGTCAGACTCTTACTGACTAAAACCCACCATTCCGGACCCAAAACACCCCTGGAGGACACCCCGGGGGGTGCCACGGGAACTTGACTTAAATCCATCCATCGGTATATCAGTGATTGATATCACGGGTTCTATTTTCTAGTTTCCATGGATCTACCAATCGAATAGTGATGAGACAGATGGACAACTGTCATGGCATGTGATGCGGAGGAATGAAGAAAATGTCGTGAGGAAAGTCTTGTGTATGGATGTGGATGGCTATAAGAGTAGGGGAAGGCCAAAGAAACGATGGATGGACAGTGTAAAAGATGATATGGGTAAAAAGGGAGTGACTACAGAGATAGAAGAAAAAACATGTTGCGCCGACCCCCAAATAAATTGGGATAAGTGCAAAAGAATGATTACCACCAGATAATAGTGTTGTATCACTAGTTAAAACCACTTTTGACACCAACAACAACATTTGAATAATTTTATTATTTCAGCTGGAAATGTGCTAACGACAGTCGTAAGTAAGGTATGTTGACGAAGACTTGTTGTGCAGGGCTCCTATTTCTGTCTGCAGGGTTTAAAGGAACCTAACACGAAGGGGATGATGGGGGCTACAGTGAGCGAGCAAAGCGAGCGAACGCAACCTGTCCATGTCGGGGTGCTCACTACGCTCGCTCTTGGACAACGTACGTGGTTAATTTGATGTGCAATCAGTATTACAAGTCATATTTTGATACGAAAATAATATTTTTTGTACATTGGACTACTTATTTCCTATCAGTCGGTAGGTATACATAGTTTTATTACCAAGTACCTAAATAGTGTTAGTTTTAGTAACAAGTACCAAGCACTGCAGTAATTGAGCTGGGGGTGTCACGGGTCCGAATCCAAGTTCCCGTGGCACCCCCAGGGGTTTCCTCTAGGGGATGCCTTGGGTACGGAAGGAAACCGACCCGTGTTCCTTCAGTTACCTGTGCCAGGGGCCGCGGTGACTCTTTCAAACACACCCGCGACCCTGGCAGAACCAATAAAGTTTTTTTTTTTGGGAATAGGTTTTCCTAGGCTAATCTGTTTCCCTAGGCTAGGTTGCTGAAGTGACAATGATGAGTACTGATTACATTGGCAGGTAATTTAAGTGACGTGTGATGTGATTAGTAGTCAAGGTGAGAGTGCAAGGTTATGAGAAGATTTTATTGTTACGGGTTGGTTGATTACTAGTTTTTTGTTTTTAATTTTGACTTCGTACGGTTTGTGCATTTAGCCAGTGTCAAGTTTAGAAAGTATTTAGTTTTAGATACAGAATACTGTCGCTTTTTTTTCTATTAGAATGCAGATGTACGAGTAGCACATTCTAATGTTTTTGTAGTATTTGGCAGCAAATGTGTCGAGTCAGCCTTCTCGGCAAGCTTCGCTGAGGTAGTCAATTCTACGAGAAAATTCTCAGCTTTATTTTACCGAAATCGCGCCTGTTTCAATTATTCCACATATTGTCCAGTTGCGTAGACACTTGAGACACAAAACTACACCAATTTTACATCACAATTTCCACTGCGAATCAATTTGCGAATAATTAAAACAGCCACTAAACTTCATTCGAAGAAATCCCGCCAAAAACTCTGATTACTAGTTACCTATTACGCTTTACTGAATGACTTGACAACTTGCCAGTCTCTTTTGAAAAGAAGGAGGTACCTACCTGTCATTTGTAATTCCTGTATTCTCTTCTTTGGTGTCCTGATAGCTACAACCTGGGGGTCTTTAAGTCAAGAGTGAATAGGTTACTTCATCGCTTACCATCAGGTGAGATAGAAAGAAAGAAAGAAAAAAAAGAATTTAGTTGCCACAAATTAACGACATATACACAACAATATGATTTTGCTAACTTAGCAAAACACGACACGAGCCTATCAGTGAAAAGTGTCACCAAATTTCTTTGTTCAATTGATTGTAACCGAAAACCTGTGTATACTCGTTAACCATAAACTTAGTTTAACCCGTCAAAAAAAAAAAAAAAGAAATCCCCGCATCCTGTTATAAGCGGATTCCACATTCAAATTATCCACAAAAATGTTGATTTAAGAAACTGCTAATCAGTGTTTATACTAATCACACGGTTATTTTTTTTGGAATCCGTACCCGAAGGGTTAAAACGGAGCCCTATGGCTGTCACTCACGTGTCCGTCTGTCACACAGGCTTTACAGCAAAACGGTTGGTGCTACTACTAATCTTCAAATTTTCACAGTATAAGCATATTGTTGACCCAAAGCCATACAAATAGTCAGAAATACATTTGGTACGGAACCCTAAATATGCGAAGTTGAAAGAAAAAACCCAGCCAAGTGCGTGTTGGACGCACTTGACTGGTTTTTTATTTATAAATAAGTCTAGATCGTTAAAAGCAAGAAAACTATTTAGACCTATACTTGTCTCTTCTATAATGTGTTCATAATCAAATCCCCAAATTATTCCTCACCCCACAAAATCGAGTAAACCAAAAAAGAACAAAACTACATTCTAAGTAATGTCGGTATTAAAATATATAAATATTTTTATCCTCAGCCTCGCACTGTGTCGAATCGGCATTACTATGTCTAATTTGAAATAGGTATGCGAATAACCTGTGGACCTCAGATAGCTCAGATCTTGACGTGTTTTATACATTTGGTTTTGAATCCTGTCCTTGATAATGCAAAAAGTAAAGAATGTAGCTCTGTTTCTTTATATGTGGGAATATAAAAAAGATACATTTATAAAATCAGAGCAGAATTAAGAAAAAGGTAAAGTTAATACTGGTTCAAATGAAAGAGCTACCGTAGCCCTGGCACAGGCAAGGAACAAGGGTGGGTTTTAGTCAGTAAGAGTCTGACACCCAGAGCGGGAGAAGTTATTTGATGATTTACCAGCCCAAAACAAAAAAAAAGATGGCAATAGATGGTGTAATAAAATAACACTTCTTGCAAACACCAAATACGATGTCGAAACAGACAAAAATATACGAAGTAATGAATCATCAATTCCAAATGACTAGCACATTATAAACAAGGTAAATAATCCCATAATATCCACTAACACTTTAATCTACAAATTAATCAAACAGCCAAAATCATAATTAGTCATTCAACATCCACACGACTTGCTACCATGACCCTCACTTGAAGACGTTAACCCTCATTAAGTATGCTACCAGCGTCATGACAATTACCATACATAACTACCATAGATCCATGCGAAAACCAACTATATTTTAGGCTAAATACACGAGAAATGCTGCTTTTCACTTCTCGTCACGTAATCCTAAGGTTGAAGAACGCGGAATTGATGGTCAGGACAGGACGATACGGAGAAACAGTGTGGAATAATTCCCAAAAATTATGTATGCAGCTTTGTATTCCGTTGTAACCGTTGGTAAGTGGTATCTCGTGGACTTGCAGACTCTGTCTATCAAGAATGTAGGCGAGACTCCTTAATGTAACCAGTTCAATAAGAGATAAGATGCTCTTCAAAAATGTCGAAGTTTGGACTTGACTTTGAAGAAACATCAAAGCTCACACGTTTGTTTTTCTCACATCTCCTAATCCGTATGCTAATACAAAGATTACGGAAAATGACATCAGTTATCAAAATGTCACTGTAACCCTGAATGGGACATTAACTGAGATATGACATAAAGGTTTTCATTCGAAATATGATTATCTCTCGTTCGTGACAACAGCGATTACTCAAGACAGAAATCATTCCTCAAATCATCAGAAATCATTGATCTGTCTGTCTGTCAGTACATTACTATAAAAAATGTTCCAATAAGAAACATTGCATAATACGATATCAATTTACACTAATCTTAGATCAAGGCTCGATGACGTCATCACACTATGTATAGAAATCGAATCAAGCCGTGAAACACGTGAAAAAAATATATATAGCAAATATAAAAATAAAGTATAATTGTTTACGTTTGTACATCGGAGATCTCAAGAAAAGCTGACTCATTCGCCTTAACAATGTCAACGGCTCGGTTATTGACAATAAGCACTCACGTAAAAGGAGAAGAGTGCTTGAAAATCAACAAACACTAAACAAAGTGGTCTCAGAATATCATAAACAAAATAATTGATACGAAAAATGAGGATGCCCGAAACATTTCTACTGAGGATACCGAGCATCCATTTATTTTAAACACAGTTATCATCTAGTATACTTCATTCAACACGAACCTACCTACACAAATACACGTAGCTGGCACAATTAATATGTTCACTGCTTATATCTCCACTATAAAACAAAATTTTACCGCTACTTAACTTAAAGAACTCTTAAACAACAGAGAGAGGACTTAAAATCCTTCACCGACGACTCCAAATACGAATTTCAAATTGTTCTCTTGTGGCCAGCTTCTTCTGGCACACTCCCACACCATTTTAAACTTTAACTTCTAAACGATTGAAACGATTTTCCTCCGAGAAGTAGCCAATGTAGATCTTGATGATGTTATTCTAAAATCAACTCTCAATGAGAAGGAAAAGGCTGATAATGCAATGGAAGGAGGAGTAAGTTTTAATAATAACCCGTTTGTAGCCGCCGTGGGAACGAAGTCGGATATGCGATGTATAATCGTCTGTCGGAACAGAGTGGATGCAATAGTCCAATTTTGCAGCCTTTTACTTAGATTACGTTTGCGGCGGGTTTGAAAATAAAAACTTGTTTGTGCATCGAAGGTCTCAAGTTTTCGGTTAGTTTTTAGAAAATAGTAGTTTCCATGTCGTTTAAAGGAAATGCGTGCTGAGTGAAACTAATGATTATTCAGAAAGTGTGATTAAATGAGAGACATTTTACTCACACACGCAGAATCTTACTCAAACAAACTTGAACTGCTGTTTGCTTTATCTGAGACCAAGGTGTTTCTAAAATAGAGATGCCGAGGTTTCGTTTTAAGTTCTATTAAACCCAGAATTGACAAAACCGTGACGTGATCTATAATCAAGTTTACAGCCTCAGGAAAGCAGAAAGAATGTAACATTTTGTGTTATTGGTTACCATCAATTTGATCTTTAGCTACACGAATTAAAATTCCAACGAGCCTTTGTTGCTCACAGCGATCTGTCATGAGCAATTTAAAATCAACATTACCTTCATCCTTGGAAGCATTCGGATGATCGCTATTATTCATAGACCTGTTTTACTAAGTTTGTGTATTGTGTTAAGTAGGTTTTTTGTCGTCAAAAACATTATTTGATGGATTAATATATTATTTGTAATCGATTGCGGAAATCCTTTTTTCGAAGGTCTATAATGTTGAAAACAAAATCAATTACCGTCAAGTCATGACCACACCTTTTGTTTACGTTTTCATGGTATTTGTTCTCGTCATCGTCATTTGCTGTTTCTTATTGTCGATTTTGACTTTCGGTTTCAAACGTGCTTCATTTTTTGTGACCCTTTGTTCTAGTTTAAGTTATTCGTTACGAAAATCTATATCGTTATCATAAGATGCTATATAATGGTATTTATCTCTGTATTAAAAATGTTCAGATCTCCTCATAATTATACTTCTTTCTTCTAAAGCCTGTTGACACTTCGTACCAATAATTTCCCGTTACTAACAGCAATAATATTAATTAAATCTGTTCCTCTATTTCTATTACCTTCGGTATCTCTTTACGGCATTGCTTCAAGGCTCCAAGCATTTACTTTGTCAGAAATGAAATCCGAGAATGCACTTCTATCTTTGTCGTCTGATATAATCAGAAGGACCCTAGATTTGGTTACAAAATGTACGTTAATAAACCCACCCACACATAGTTACCACCATTTAGGAGTAAAGTTACTTCAGTATGGTTTGATTTGCGATATGAGTAATCATTTGTTAGATAAGCTTACTTTTGTATATTACTGTAATCATTAGTGATGATTGCATTTGAGTTGCAATTGATATCAATAATTATATCTTATAAAACTTAACAAACTTCTTTGTTTTTACCATAGCCCTTTTCTTCTATGGTCTTTCACGATTCGATCCGATGATAATCAGCTGACTCATCTCGTGATTTATTGTGACCTAAATAAACCTCATCTTCAACCAAGTTCTTTAGATATATAAATCCATATAAACCACATATTTTCTTTTTTAAACTTGGTTATAAACAGGCGTGGTTTTAAAATTCAAGGTTATAGTAGTTTTATCCTTAACAGAAAAAAACTATCGCGTTTGATTTGGATATCTTGATATGTTCTAATCTGTTTGTTAGAGTACTGAAGTAGATAGATGGCTCTCCATAAAGCTCAAAGCTTTAAAACAAAAACTGTCCAGCTTAAAGTATCACATTCTTATGCACAAAGTGTGTTTGTCTTAGCTCGACAAAAAAGCCTCACGTGGAGACGACTCTATTAAATCTCACACATAACAGCCGAGTAACACCACATTCGTATGTAAACAGGTGCTTAACAACTCTGAGTTTACTGACCGTAATAATACCAATAAATATGATAAGCATCGCATATTTTTTACAACCATTACCACTTTTGTTCTTGACATCTTCATCATCTTCCGTTTAAAACCGTCAGTGGATGTCGTGTTCTTCGATAAAGTCGATGCATTCTAAATCTAAGTCAGTGTGAATACCGTAGGCTGTGTCTTGCTTGTGTGAGAGTCACTTGCGCAAGTTTGAGACGAGACGAGGCTGAGTCACCGAAGCCACTGTTAGGGCCGGCGCACACTCGGTCACTAAGTACTTAATGATATAGTTTGGATTAACTTTTTTGCTTGTCTAGTGGCCTAAAGAGGACTAAACTGGTTTTAATGTGCTCTGGTTAGTGATAATTCTATTAAGACAATAAAATTACACGTGAGATAATGTCTTTATCTATTTTTCTTTTCTTGTTTTGAACCCATCTCATTTTCAATATTTTCATATATATTTCTTTTCATCATGTCCAGTTTTTCTTCTCCTCAAAATTAATTCACTAAATTTAATTCACAGCAATGAAAGTTTCCTTATAAGCAGTGTTTGTTTTTCCATACGTTTTACATCAAAAACATGTTGATATTAACACTAATGGCTTAGCAGTACTTAACGTGAACGAGCTCCAACCGTATCACTATTCATCTTGTCATATCATGTGAAATATGGCGATAATGTACTGGAGAGACACAGAGTAGTGATAGAATGGAGTGTTTAATCGGGCATGGGAGAAAAATAACAACAGGTACATTTTCAATAATCTGCTGTCTTATAAAGAGTGCCTTTTTTTGGGGGAAACCTTTAAAAGGCGCCTGGAATTTTGGGGAAATTACCAGGTAGTGTGGGATTCTTACCTCACTAAAACACCCCGGTGATCACCTTCAGTACATGGAACCTCGTTATCTCTTAAAATACCACTCAGGGACCCCTCCGTACAACGCCTGTTAAAGCACATCCCTGAGGAGAGTTAAGGAGTCTGGCTTAAGAGTGCCTAGATACAGTTAATACTATTAGTGATACGGATTCCCAAAAGTCTAAAATGTATGGGATTGGCAAGCGCTAGCGAAATATCACGTGGTCAAACCCATATACATATTTTGAATATTTGACGGTCGTTTTCACTGATGGAATGCGACTTTATCTAGGCTTGACATCAGTGTTACCATTAAAATTGTCAATATCCCGGACTTTTTCATAAATCTCTATTTATGACCGGTTTTACCTTTTTCTCCTTCTCCATACTCCTGGTCACTTATAAAATCGTCGCACAACGTGCAATTCTTTCAGGCACTGTACTTACGTGGTGATGCACGTGTGTGAGTGCAAAACATTCTAAATTGGGTTCGATGGAGACTCCATTTCCTAGTCCATCTGGGTCGAATAGTATCAGTATCTCCTTATAAGTTACTTGCTACTACATCTAACAAGTTGTGGAGTTCTAAAACACACCCAATATGTAAGTAAACATCATATTTTATCATAGTTTTTCATAATGTTTACTCTTAAGGCTAATCGAATGAAGCTGTGTTTACTTTATATGTGTACAATATAATCTTGAGATTTAATGAATAAAATACCGATAGGTTTTGCTATTCTGACCATTTTTGTCAGTTGTCGTTGTCAAGGGGTTTTTATGTGATTTGCTCAAATAGTGAGAAAAATTAAAACAACCACTTTCATTTGAAGGTTCTATGTAGTGTTTCATTGATTTCCCTAAAGTATGGTTTATTTAAATTTTAAATAGATTATAAATCTCCAGGACCAACGGCTTAACGTGCTTTCCGAGGCACGGCGGCGTCTCGGATCCATGGACCAAGCGTAACTTAACCTGAAGGATCGACCCGTGCGGATGTTATTACTTTAGCCACGAGCTCCTCTCATAGCACATAAAACTATTTTTTTTTAACTTTTCCCCACACTAAGAATTACTCCTGTATCGTGGGTGCGTTCACAAAGATTTAAACTCACATACACAAGACAACGTTACCGACATAGCCCGAAGAATTGCCAAAGTGAAGTGGCATTGGCCGCAGAATGGACGGTCGGTGGGGCCGAAAGGTTCTGGAGTGGCAACCGCGTACCGGAAGACGCAGCATTGGAAGGCCTCCAACAAGGTAGACCGATGACCTGGTGAGAGTCGCGGGTAGCCGATGATGCAAGACGCACAAGACCGGTCATGGCGACACTTGGTGGAGGCCTATGTCCAGCAGTGGACGTCTTTCGGCTGAAATGATGACACAAGACACCCAGACCGAGAGCAACCGAGAACAAATATTTGTTCCGTGCGGGGATCGAACCCGCGACACGCAGCGCAGCAGCCGAACGCTCAACCACTACGCCAACCGTGCCGTCAATTTCATGGCCGATTTAAATTATGCGCAGTGTAACCCAAACCTTAAAAAACCATTGCCAGCGCTGAACTGGCGACGACCTCGAAAATTAACTAAAAAACAAACACTAGAACTTTGAACTTTACACGTTTTTCGCTAGAACCAGTTTGACGCTAAATTAAATCATTTCCAGGTCCTTTGTTCATTTAAATCTAGCAATTGCAACGAGACACATTATGTAATATTTACATAGTGATTAGCACAACAAACACGTATGTCTTTGTTGAGTTAATTTATTTGAGAGTTGAGAATTACTTGCCGAAAATACTTAATAGGATAATGGTGTCTTGTTAGTTTGCGGTCTAGAAAAAGTTTTTATAGGATAGGATAAACTTATTCCAAGATTAATAAAAGAGCCACGCCATTTTTTATTTGGTATCTAAGTTTATTTCTTAACAAGCGGTTTGATTATCTTTTTATAAGTGTGTAGATCTTACTGATTAGATTTGCCAATCAACAAGGGTCATACTGCGGCGGACTTTTTTTTTTTTTTTGTGGGGTGGGAAATCATCCAATGACTTCTCCCGCTCTGGGTAGAGCGGGAGGGCGTGTCAGACTCTTACTGACTAAAACCCACCCCAGTTCCTTCCCTGCCTGGGTGCCGAGGGGTGCGGTAACTCATTTGCGGCAGACTGTTGTGCTATTCTGTTTAAATCTCACCGGGAATACGTAGGTGAAGTCTATCAATTCATCAAATTAAGGCGGCGATTTCCAAAAACGATCAAAAAGATGGTTCTTTTAAGCAGTGTAACTCAACAGTAAATAATTTTGACAACTAAAAAAAAATATGATATTTTCAAGTCCTATTTGCATACAATGATTGAACTCAAAACATAATTTAACATATTTGAAATGCATCAAAAAAATCTTCTAACATACCTCTTAATTATCTTTAAAAGCAGTTTATCTTTTCATTAACAATTATAATCATACTAAAAAATATACCATAAAATTTCAAATGCTAAACTGCATCTAGTGATGGATTATTTTTTATAAATTTATTAGTAAATCTTAAGTAAATCGATAAAATACTTCATATTTTGCAATAAATTGCGAGCATTTGTCGTAGCCCATCTCTTTCTTTTCTATGCAGTCCGAGAGTGACTGCGCTTTAGGTGATGTCTCGGCCTTAAGGCCCTACTAACGGTCAAATGGCGCCCTCATTGAATAAAAAATCGTAGCATAGCATAGAAAATAAATATTAAAGAATCCAACGTCACGTTTGTTACAAATAGGATAAAGTATTTTTACGTCGTTAAAACAGGTCTCAGAATGTTTCGTATCCAAAGTAGTAGGCAAAAGTACCAAAAACGGTCGTTTCTGACTCTTTTGCCTACTACTTTGGATACGTAAATAAATATCAAAGAATCAAACGTGACGTTGGATTCTTTAATATTTATTTTCTGTGCTATGCTATGATATTTTATTCAGTGAGGGCGCCACTTGGCCGGTAGTAGACCCTTAAGATACAGCTCACTTCAAGCTCGACTGGTAAGAATATACCGGACTTCAACAAACTTAGTAACGACACACTTCTTTAATAATAATCATTCAGAGAGAATCTCGATCAGGGTGGACAATCTCTCAAAGATAAGCGAAGTGCGCAGGAGATATTATAGTGCACAAGCGTGTGCGCAAACACTCTCTGTATCTTCACTCTCATAGTCACACCATCAACTTCCAAACACCGGGCTGCTACAGATGGAAAAATCTAATAATTATTTATTATTTTCTTTATTGTACACCATGCATGATACATAAGTAAAGAAACTTAAAACTAAAGCAAATACAATCGGCGGCCTTATCGCTTTCCGCGATCTCTTCCAGGCAACCTAGAATGGAGAGTAATTGCCTGGACAAGATATGGGGCTGTCATTGGTGTGACAATACAATATTCAATACAATAAAACAGATACACATATACATACATATGCTGTATAATATATACACAAATATAATATACACATATAAAGTAAAAATAAATGACGGCCAACGATAATCACAGTGACAGGTAGTGTTCCTTTACCAGCCTTTTAAACACAGGCAACGATTGAGCGCGTTTTATTGCGTCAGGCAATACATTCCACAGACGAGCAGCTTGGACAGCAAAGGATTTATCCAAGAAAGTCGTGGAATGCATTGGTATTTCTAATAATAACACTTTTTGCCCAACCCAGGAATCAGGATCTTACGCTCAGCAGTTGCGGTTGCGACAACGACCAACGAAGCAAGTCACTGTTCTCTAAGAGTGCTTTTTCATACAAACCACTTTGATGACGATTATGATCATACCAGTAATCCTTATTTACCTAACTTCTGTTTACAAAAAACTATAATAAAAAACCAAAACATATCTCCGAAATAAATAATGATTCTCTCACAGTTTCACAGCTGTCATATTATAAAATAATAAATTGCCCAATCAACGCATGACTCAAAAACCCATGTTTTTAATCATTGGAAAAAAAAATTGAAGTGAAAAAAACAATCTAGACTGAAAACAGATAGATTTAACTTTATAACAACACGCTTTTATTTATTATGACGCATTGAATCTTAAAGAAATTGAAGTCTGATAAAGAACTTTCACAAAAAAATACGACTTTCAAAAAAAATGCATAATAACTTTAATTTCGGAAGTCGGTGTTTCTAGTTTTGTTTCTTCGTTGTTTGACGGCGAGTAGTGGGTAGCTCGCCGTCCGATCAGCACCAGAGCCTTTAGACAAAATACTTTTCTGTAAACATTAACGCTAACGCTTCGTGCAAAATGTATGGCAAAGACATTACTGGGCGTGAGTCACGTGACAGTTCTCTGTCTAACGCTTCGTGCAAAACGTCGTTGCCATACATTTTGCACGAAGCGTTAGCGTTAACGTTTACAGAAATGTATTTTGGCTAAGGGGGCAGGCCCGAGAGTCGACGGCGCGTAGTGTTCCACGCGCGCCTCAAAGATTTGTCAGCAAAACATGACGGGGCCTGTCATGGCTGATGCCTGTCCAGGGATTGTGAATAAATTCGAAACAGAGTTACCGCGCCCCTGGGCACTCAGGGCAGGGGAAGGAACAGGGGTGGGTTTTAGTCAGTAAGAGTCTGACACGCCCTCCTGCTCCACCTGATGATTTCCCAAGCCCAAAAAAAAAAAAGGTAGTTGAGAAAAGGTTAGGCAGTTGATGACTGGGTGTCCTAAATGAGGAAAATTTTAGTGAGGAATACTTTTGAGTAGGAATAAGGCTGCAGCAGCAGGTAATCTCTAGCCAAAAAGAATCAGCTTGATAAGCAAGAGAACATCCAAAAATAACTTACAAAAATCCCTTACTAAATAGCCTAAATAAGATCTGCTGGGCAATAAAAACGTGGTCTAGTATAAACAAAAACAACACTCAATAAAAAAGCATTATATCTGTGTACTGACATATGCCTGTACATTAGTTCTATAAAGCTTCTTCAGACATCACATTACTCTTTTGTTTTACGACAAGCGCTGCGCATACGCATTCGCCGGCCGTCTAAACCGCCCCCGTGTGAAGCGATTCAGTACATTGAACAGATCACTGCTATAATTTGTGCTAAATATCACACTTCATTTGCGAGCTTTTTAGAATCAAATAAAAATGCTTTTGAGCTTATTAAATTTGTTGTGTGAGTAATAAAATGTTCAGTCTGTAACATGTTTTGAATAAAATTAATATGATTTAAATGACAATCTTCTGTACACTTTGTTTGTATTAACGACTGTATTTTTAGGACTTGAAAACAGTTTTGGATAAACAAGCATGTCTTTATACATGTAGGATGTCGGTAGGTACTTACACTGTTGCTAAAAGAACCGACTTCAAAAAAAAAAAAAACTAATTTCGAAAGTCGGTGTTTGTATTTTACTTCTTCGTTATTTGACACCGACTTCCGAAATTAGTTTTTTTTTTTTTTGAAGTCGGTTTTTTTTTTTTTAAAGTTTTTTATTTTTCACTTTTAGTTGTTATACCCCAGAACCAAAAACCCCAATAACATGGAACGTGGAATTTAAACATTTGGAGAACACCAAAACGTCATCGAGATATACGTATTTTTCGTTTTTGTTAAATTTCTCAAAAAGCGCTCAATCAATTTCGATACAAATTTTATGGGACCATCTCTGATGTATGACCTACCAAACAAAAAAAAGAATCATCAAAATCTATTCACAAGAAGCAGAGAAATCGCGTAACATACATACAAAAAAAAACATACAGACGAATTGAGAACCTCCTCCTGTTGGAAGTCGGTTAAAAATACGATCGATGGTTTCAAAAAGGTGTGAAAAAATTAGGCTCCAATTTGAACATTATTTTCTTGTACCTACCTATCACAGTGTCTCAAGACGAAAGTCTATGACCAGTGCGTGTTGCCAGTGATGACATATGGAACAGAAACGTGGTCGCTCACAATGGGCCTCATCAGAAGGCTTAAAGTCACCCAAAGAGCAATGGAGAGGGTTATGCTCGGAGTTTCCTTGCGTGATGGAATGCAAGAGAACCAAGGTTACCGAAGCCCAAAGAATCGCCAAACTGAAGTGGCATTGGGCAGGGCACATTGCTCGCAGAACAGACGGTCGATGGGGCCGAAAAGTTCTAGAGTAGTGAGTGTAGCGACCGCGTAACGGAAGACGCAGCGTTGGAGGCCTCCAACAAGGTTGACCGATGACCTGGTGAGACTCGCGGGTAGCCGATGGATGCGAGACGCCAGGACAGATCATTGTGGCGACACTTGGGAGCGACCTATGTCCAGTAGTGGACGTCTTTCGGCTGAAATGATGATAATGATGACCTACCTATCGTAGGCGATCGGAAAATCAATGGTTTATTTTCCACAAAATCCTACTAATTATATAAATGTAAAAGTTTGTGAGGATGGATCTATGAATGTTTGTTACTCTTCTGATGAAACCTTACAATAATATAGCCTAAACATCAGAATGATTTATAGGCTTATAATTTATAATGGAGGAGTAATAATTTCACGAGGGCAACCCCGTTGTCAGGAGCTATTAAATTATAACTATTAAGATATTAAATCAAAGCTCTACACCGAAAAAATAATTAGTACCTACCTAATGCATCACTATAATAACAGCCGCACGGGTCGATCCATCAGGTTAAGCTACGCTTGCCGGGGTTGGTCCATTGATGGGTGACCATCTTTACATACCGAGACTCCTCCGTGCCTCGGAAAGCACGTTAAGCCGTTGGTCCTGGCTGTCAATCGTGTATCTTTGACAGGCGTTACGGGTCGTCAGAAGCCCGAAAGTCTGACAACTAGTCTTACCAAGGGGTTTCATATTACCCAGTAACTGGGTTGTGGAGGTCAGATAGACAGTCGCTACTTGTAAAATACTGGTATTCAGCTGCATCCGGTTAGACTGGAAGCCGACCCCAAGGTAGTTGGGAATTGGGAAAAGGCTAGGCAGACTTTTAATGCATCACTGGAAAAAGACGACCTTTTTTTATTGTTGATAGGCACGCGTTTGACCACTATCTCACCTGATGGTAAGCGATGATGTGATCGAAGATGGAGCACGCTTTTCTAGAAGTAATCAATTCACTCTTGATTTAAAGACTCCCAGGTTGTAGCTATCAGGACACACCGACTCCGACCTTTTAGTTAGATCGTGTACAAGGCGGACAGAATAGAAATCTAAAATAAATATTGCAAAAACTGTCA
This sequence comes from Polia nebulosa, assembly GCA_951329385.1. Classification (NCBI taxonomy): domain Eukaryota; kingdom Metazoa; phylum Arthropoda; class Insecta; order Lepidoptera; family Noctuidae; genus Polia; species Polia nebulosa. Next base: position 8,507,864 of record OX589609.1, read on the forward strand.
AGACATGGACCTACTTTTTACGAAAATCTAATCACCTGTCAATGCACGTACGGAATATAAAATTACACAGAATGTAATATAAACCTCTTCTAGTCAGACATAGTGCTTTGTTTTCTATGTAATTGATATTGTCCTAATTTTGGGAGACACTGAAATCAGTACTAAGTAACATGTGATAATACTTTTGGATTAGAAATTGAACCACATTAGTTTACAAACTCTGTTCACTTGTTAGAATATTGGCTTGTTAGAACTTTATAGTACAGGATTAAAAAATGTCTGATTCTAAATGTTTTATCACGCCTTCATTCGCTTCGGGACGGCACGGTTGGCGCAGTGGTTGAGCGTTCAGCTGCTGCGCTGCGTGTCGCGGGTTCGATCCCCGCCCGGAACAAATATTTGTATGGCCTACAGATAGTTGTTCCGGGTCTGGATGTCTTGTGTATGTGAGTTTACATGTTTGTGAACGCACCCACGATACAGGAGTAATTCCTAGTGCGGGGCAAGGTTTAAAAAAAAAAAATCTCTTTACATGTACTATGTAAAAAAATCTTAGAATGAAAATTTGACCCACTTCCCGGTTTAAGATTGAGCTGAAAGTTTGCATACATATTTAGTTTGGATGACAATGGTGCCGATTCTGTTGTACACCAACTAAACTTAATTTAGGCCATTGCTATCTTTTTCTCTCTAATAAAACAAGAAAGAGACGGACGTAAATTAGAGCTGTCCAATTTAATTAAACTAATATTGCCATACAAATTCACATGAAAACACACACACACACAACACACACACATGCACATGCACATGCACGTGTGTGTATGTGTGTGTGTGAAGGGTACACGTAAAAACATGTCGACTAAAAACACCGCACAGCGCAAGGCGTAAACTAGTTTGACATCTCTAACTTAGTTCATAGCTATAGCCGTCCTTTTCTCGCACTGCCTTTTAGTAAAAATAGCGATTCTCCAATTTTAGTTTAGTTATTGAGCAATAGAATCGGCACCAATGCATGGTTAACTTAGCAAAATCATTCTTACAATATGGCGGACTTCCAAAGATGGCGTACTATTTATTTTTTATGCATGCCTATGATATGTGTATCAAATGAAAGAGTCTGCTAAGAATAATACGAAAACCCGTGTTTTATAGTTTATTTTTAAACTATCAAATTTTATCTGGAAAGAAACTTCGAGACTCATACTCAGGTTATGATAGCAAGCGTAGAAAAAAATATATGAGGTCAGAACTTTCTGAAAAGTTGACTCAACTGCAGCTAATGTAATACGACTTTTAATAGGTATTGCGCTTGACGCATTGATGGTGAGGTTTGAGAAATCCAACCAGTTTCATACATCCTCATTCATTTTCCATACATCATCAATGGGAACTCTAGGTACTGTAGACACACTTTATTTATTTATTTATTTATTTGTATAACAATTGCTTGTTGCACTTACAGTAAATACCAAAGCGCGCAGCAAGCCAACAATATAAATTTAACTAAAAAACTTCATGCAAACATTTAACATAAATTTACTGCTATACATAAATATGTCAACATCTGGCTCCTGAGCAATTAGGGCGTTCAGCAGATTGATCGCTTGGGCTGTGGGAGCATATCGCGCAGTATCGGTACTCAATGGTGGAGCCGCGAACAGGCAGCGCGAGGCACAGGCACGCGACTGCTTCAACCGGTCAGGAGCAAACAATGAACAGCGAGCTAGAGTAGTCGCGTCATCTATCTTATTATTAAGCAATAAGTAGTAGTGCATCAAAAGCGCACACTGGCGTCTTAATCCCAACGTGTTGAACCATTCCCGCAACAAACAGAGACGGATACAGATAGGGATAATACCCATATATTTTTACTTTCACCTGATGAAAGAGTAGAGTCACTCTATAAGGCACATTATGAATAACAGAAATAAACACTAATTCGAGTTTTAAAATAAATAAGATGGTCAGCTAGATTGAGAACAGCTGTCAGGCCAACAAGCGCGAGTGAATTTTATAGTTATGTAAAAGTTAATTATCAATACAAGTTATAAATATTGCAGTCCAGTGTTTCTTTTCATAAACACCAGAACCTAGAACTGCACACAAGAAGTACTCCCCCCACCCCCACCCTTAGCCCACGTCCCCAGATATTTATAGTACTGAAGAATATAAAGTTAGAGGCCAACCCCTACACTATCCACCGTAGACCCGGGCCTGCGGGCGGCGAGTAGTGGGTAACTCGCCGTCCGATCAGCACCAGGCCCGAGAGTCGACGGCGCGTAGTGTTCCACGCGCGCCTCAAAGAGTTGTCAGCAAAAGGACGGGGCCTGCCACGGCCGATGCCTGCCCGGGGGTGGAGGATAAATTCGAAAGAGTTACCTCGCCCCTGGGCACTCGAGGCAGGGAGGAACAGGGGTGGGTTTTAGTCAGTAAGAGTCTGACACGCCCTTCCGCTCCTCCCTAGAGCGGAAGAAGTCACAGGATGATTTCCCACCCCCCAAAAAAAAAAAAAAAAACCCCTACACTATATTCCAAGCCTCCAAATCCACACGGTGGAGGTCTGCCCCGCTTGGGCGGAGCCACGCCGTGTCCTCGTGGATGCGATAGGCGGCAGCGACCTCTCGCGCCCTGCCCTGGTTCAGGCCATGGTACGGAGCGAGAGGGAATGGGAAGCCGTCTCCTCCTTCTGCGAAGCAGTAATGCTCGCGAAGGCGGAGGCGGGACGCGTGAGAGAGCACCAACAACGGAGTCGCCCTCACGCCCTCAGCAGCAGCCGCCTCAGGAGACGCCTGGGACTTCCGGCGCCGCGAGACGATCTCCGGCCACCGTAGATCCGGGCCTGCGGACTTTGAGTAATGGGTAGCTCGCCGTCCGATTAGCAACAGGCCCGAGAGTCGACGGCGCGTAGTGTTCCACGCGCGCCTCAAAGAGTTGTCAGCAAGAGACGGGGCCCGTCAGGGCCGATGCCTGCCCGGGGGTTGAGGATAAATTCGAAACAGAGTTACCTCGCCCCTGGGCACTCAAAGGCAGGAAGGAACAGGGGTGGGTTTTAGTCAGTAAGAGTCTGACACGCCCTCCCGCTCCACCCAGAGCGGGAGAAGTCATAGGATGATTTCCCACGCCACAAAAAAAAAAAAAAGCCTCCAAATCGACTCCACCTCGAATCATCAAATAGACAATACCTTGTTATCATGGAGACTGAGTTGAGTGGAGGCTCTTGAGACTAACTAGGAATATGGACCCAAAATTCCTTACAATAAACAAGAAAGTACCTACTTGAGGAGCTCGTGGCTACAGTAATAACAGCCGCACGGGTCGATCCATCAGGTTAAGCTACGCTTGCCGGGGTTTGTCCATGGATGGGTACATACTGAGACTCCTTCGTGCCTCAGAAAGTACGTTAAGCCGTTGGTCCTGGCTGTCAATCGTGGATCTTTGACAGTCGTTACGGGTCGTCAGAAGCCCGAAAGTCTCACAACCAGTCTTACCAAGGGGTATCGTATTACCCAGTTACTGGGTGGTGGAGGTCAGATAGGCAGTCGCTCCATGTAAAATAGCTGCATCAGCTGCATCCGGTTAGACTGGAAGCCGACCCCAAGATAGTTGGGAAAAGGCTAGGCAGATGATGAAACAAGAAAGTAGCTACCGAATACTATAATGCACAACACATCTTCATTTATTACTGAGAAGTCTCGTCAATCTAACGGTCCAAACTAAACGTAAAGAGTATTTAAGTACATACTCGTACATACTAATTTCAATAAATCTGAGTAGGTGAGGTATCAACTTACTAATATGCTTAGTATTCTGCCCAGGACACAGTGGGAGCTAGCTGTGGGAAATACGATCACCGGAATATACATGCATACATAGAAAATGTGTGTTTGTCTGTTTAGCGCGAATTGATGGTGGCATGGTGTGTCACTCTTGGAATTGAAAAGTGCGAAAGACTAATATTTTTGCTACACTGGTTACTTTGGGATAAGGTTAGGTTAACATAATGGACAATGGATGGATAACATAATGGCCATGCTCGGAGTTTCTTTGCGTGTTGAAATCAGAAAAGAAGATATCCGTTACAGATCCAAGGTTACCCGGGCCTGCGGACGGCGAGTAATGGGTAGCTCGCCGTCCGATCAGCACCAGGCCCGAGAGTCGACGGCGCGTAGTGTTCCACGCGCGCCTCAAAGAGTTGTCAGCAATAAAGACGGGGCCCGTCATGGCCGATGCCTGCCCAGGGGTTGAGGATAAATTCGAAACAAGAACAGTTAAGTTAGCTCGCCCCTGGGTACTAAGGGCAGGGAAGGAACAGGGGTGGGTTTTAGTCAGTAAGAGTCTGACACGCCCTCCCGCTCCACCCAGAGCGGAAGAAGTCATTGGATGATTTCCCACCCCACAAATAAAAACAGATCCATGGTTACCGACATAGCCCGAAGAATGGACAAACTTAAGAGACAGTGGGCAGGGCACATTAGCGCAGAGCAGATGCACGATGGGGCTACAAGGTTCTGGAGTGGCGACCGCGTACCGAAAGATGCAGGAAGTCACGGTGGTTTAGGTGAGGGTCACGGCAATCCAATGGATGAGACGCACAGGCGGGTATGTGGCGACACTTAGGGAAGGCCTCTGTCCAGCAGTAGACGTCTATTGGCTGAAATAATGCTGATAATGATCTTTTAGAGCGTTTGCGCACTACGTCCGATACTTATCCGATACTTATCCGTGAACGTGACAGTCCGGCGTTGTCGTAGAACCATTTGTATGGTAGGTTACGCACTACCGATCCGAGTTCGGTCCGAGTTTTCTATAGATCTGTAAATTGACGGATAAGTATCGGACGTAGTGCGCAAACACTCTTAGGCTACTTGCCATCTTCTTTATCTAACACAAGTCTATAATAAAAGCATTTTTTAAAACACAATTCTTTCGCATTATTACGCGAACGAAATCGCGATAAAACTATAGCTAGCAATAAAAGTAATTAACAGATCATGATTTAGATATCCTCACGACCAAGCGCCGAGGTACCAACATAACTCTAGCATTATTATTTAAATAGCCCAGTGATGCTCAACATATTGAGGAATCAATCAACTACATGCAGAGACACCTACTTGATGATTCTTCAAGAGAAAAAAAAGCAAAGATGGCCACTTGAAATCTGCACGACCTGATCTAAGACTGAGACGAATAGTAAGTAGATAGGTATGCTATGTTAGCCTCAGCTATCGAGCAGATACATGATAATTCGCTAATATTTGCCACAGAACGAAACAAAAACGTTAGAAATAAAAACTGTAGATAACTAGAGAATCTATCTGAACTCAATCACACCCGGAAAATGGATAAGTCCGGGATTCATAGCATAATTTATTTATTTATTACATTTGGGAAAACAAACAGTGTTGTCTTAAAATTAAACTTAACAAATATACTACCCACAACATTTTCCACAGATTACTATATTATATAATAAAAACAAACTCTCAGCAAACGTTAGCTGTAGCAGGGCTAACTTAATAAAAAAAAAGTTATAAGAAAAAAAAAGATAACAATATTCTTTAGGAGATGTAACAAACAAAAAATTAGAAAATAATAATAATATAACGTTATTAATAACGTTAAAGTTAACATTAACGATAACGTTATTAATATAATATAACGTGTGATGTATCATACAAATAATATAATAATATGATAGTTTAAAAAAAACTCAAAAACATTGCTTTTGCGTTACCTCCTTTTATTTATCTTATTTTGCTCAGAAAACCTTTTCATGTGATTTCTACATCATGGAAATGCATAAAAAATAACCAGTCCGATATTCAAACGAAACAGGTTTGCAAAATTTCAGCTGAATCGGAAATCGAGAAGTGGGTCACCTTCTAAGTTTTTTTTACATAGTTACAGGTGAAGCTAAAAACGTGTTAAAAAGATATATCTCTAAATTATTTTTTGAAGTGAAAACTTCTATAGGCGCGTTTGGCGGTTTTGAGATGGAAGAAAACAATTGAACTCGCGCGCCACCGACACCGCTACGCGATTCACTACGAGAGTGCTACGACGCGTAGCACTCGTAGCGCGTTGGGCATTTTTGTTCAAGTATTTTTTTGTTTTCACTTCTGACGGTACGCCCGGTTTTTTTTTTCGGCGTGATTCTCAATTATTCGCCCTCCATAATCCAATTATTCAACAAATTGTCATCAATTTTTATCGGCCTACGTAAAACAAGGTTGAGCATCTCAGCAAAGAGTCCATACCGGTTACATTTGGCGTTAGACATTCCTTACTTTATGATTGGATCTTAAAAACATCATACGGCGATTAACAGTACGCAATCGACGTAATGTTTCAAAGAATTCGTAACTTCTATAACATATCATACAATTTTAAACGGCTTTAATGACAAAATTATATATCGTTTAAAATTAAAACCGACTGTGATAATTTTCTTGCATTTTTCTGACCATTTTCTTCCTTGAAACATGATGCAAACATTTGATTCACACGCAATTATAATGATTAAGTGGAAGTGATACTGCAATCTTACTAAAGGAAATATAAATGTAAGACAACTTGCATCGATTTCCTAGAAATTATCATCATCGGAACATTCATCATAGTAGTCTAGAACAAGACGGTGATGAGAGCAAACTAAGTGGAGAAATATTTTTTATTTTTATATAGTATTTATTAATCTTTTGTAACATACAAAAGTAACATACAAGACTTAGTATCTTTGGTCCATATTCGCATAGGTCTATGTCCAGTAGTAGTCCCACCCACGCGTAAGAGTACATTTTATTTTGGGAACACATTTATTGTGCGTATAGCTAAGGAGTAGAATTCCCTGCCGGAGTCTGTGTTGTGCCTGATAGCTTTAGGCGAACTTACTCTTACGTCAACCACATTATCGCTTACAATCAGGAGAGATAGTGGTGAAACGTTTGCCTATCAATAGTTAAATAAAGAATAGTGGACGAGTTGACTGTTAGTCAAAAACATTCCTTCCAACTTCGACAGTACAGTTGAACAAAAGAAAGCCTCCACTTCAAAGACTTTTCGGATCCTGCCAGGATTTCAGAATCCTTATCTTGAGATAGCAGCTAAGTAAACCTACAGATCACTACAGTTGCAATGACGATATAATATGGTATAATTACCACAGCCTAAACAATCTCCTGCCAGGGTTGCGGAAGTCCAGAGGTCATGGTGGAGCATACGGTGGAGTTCTGCCACGCTTGGGCGAAGCACCGCCGTGTCCTCGTGAAGGCGATCCGCGGCAGCAACCTCTCGCGCCCGGCCCTGGTCTAGGCCATGATACGGCGCGAGAGGGAATGGGAAGCAGTCACCTGTCGCCTTCTGCGAAACAGTAATGCTCACGAAGGAGGGGAGGCGGAATGGGTGAGGAAGACTCAACAAAGTCGCCCTCATCCACCCAACAGCAGCCACCGCAGGAGACACCCTGGGCGTCGGGGTTCGCGAGCTGATCTCCGGCCACCGTTAGGCGCGGGCCTGCGGACGGCGAGTAGTGGGTAGCTCGTTGTCCGATCAGGACCAGGCCCGAGAGTCGACGGCGCGTAGTGTTCCACGCGCGCCTCATAGAGATGTCAGCAACAGCTGACGAGGCCCGTCAGGTCCGATGCCTACCTGGGGTCGTGAATAAATTCAAAATAGAGTCGCCGCGGCAACTGAAGAAACACGGGTAGGTTTTAGTCAGTAAGAGTCTGACACGACGAGCGAGAGAAATTATTTGATGACTGACTCTATAAAAAAAAAGCCTAAACAATCTGAAGTGCGATTGCAGTACACCTATTGAAAGTTAATCCCTCGATCAACATAAATCTATACTTCTTTACTAATATTATAAACATTAGAGTTTGTATGTCCCTTAAATACAAACAATGTAATCCCCGGATTTAATAATCCAATTCTAATTTTAAAATAAACCGGCCAAGAGCGAGTCGGACTCGCGCGCGAAGGGTTCCAAACCAATCATATTTTTTTAAACTGCCTCCACCTTATAGGTTTTCCTGTAATCTATAAGTAATGGACTACGAGTACTTTCTGTATTTTTTTCAAAATTTTAGACCCAACGGTTTCGGAGATAAGGGGGGAATGGTCATTTGATATGTCGCACGACACAGTTTGAAAAACTTTGATTTTTTATTTTTGATTTTCACCCCAAAAGTGACCCCCATTTTCCAAATTAATTTATTTAGGGTACACGTCCGTGTTTGTGTCACAGATATTCATGTGTGTACCAAATTTCAACTCTATCGGTCCAGCAGATTCGGATCAAATTGCCTGTGACAGACGGACAGACAGACAGACACACGAGTAATCCTATAAGGGTTCCGTTTTTTCATTCGGACTTTCGAAACCCTAAAAACAATATTTGTAGGTGCTATAGGGTATAAATTTTAATTATATCATGCATACTAGCCTATAGGAAAATACTAAATCCGAGCGGACAGAGTCGCGGCCCGCGGGTGAAGTGCTAGTCGTGAATTAGATTCTATAAACCTAACTTTATCAGTACATTTGTATCACAAAGTCACAAGAGTGATGTATTCTTTTATGCAGATCAACGCCATTAGAATGGCATAAAGAAAATGAATCTCGGCAGACTGTATGTTTCCTGTTCTACGACATTAACATACAAATTGGTCACATAATGTGTTTCCGAACATTAACACAGAATAACACATTAACCTCTCTGTAAACATAGCCGGTTCCCATCGATCTATGTAATTAAGAGAATTTAGATATTAATGAATTTATTTTTTTCTTAATGTTACTAATAAAAATAATTTTTAACCGACTTCCAAAATGAGGATTTTCTCAATTCGTACGCGTTTTTTTTTTGTATGTATTTTACGCGATTTCTCCGCCACTTGTAAATAGATTTTGATGATTCTTTTTTTGTTTGCTAGGTCATACTTCAGAGGTGGTCCCATATATATTTTATCGAAATTGGTTTAGCACTTTTTGAAAAAATCAACATAAACAAAAAATATACAACGTTGATGTGACAGAGGGGCATTAAATTAAACTACGTATACTATACGTGTTTAGTATTAATTCGATACGGTATAAAAATAAAAATAATAATAAATGAGGTTTTTTTTTTTTTCAAACAAACTAAATAGCTTACAATTCAGAGTAAAACGCAACCACCCTTTATACCATACTTTATACCCATTATCCTTGTTTGCATTGCCATCTTATAGCGAAAATGTACTTGTGACTTGCGTGAGAACGGCAACAACGCGTCGTATCGTAGGTTATACTCAGATTTATCGTTTTAAGGTGCATGACCTGTGCGTATAGACATAATCAGCTGTTAGGAAAGATACATCGTGTTCAAACGAGGCCAAAACTTAAAAAATCGTTTGTGACTAAACTACTGCTCCGATTTAATTGATTTTTGGTACAGAGCTTGAAAATAGTACCTAGTATAGGCAGTTTAAAGGAAAGCCCCTCTGTCGTATCAACTTTGTATATACACAGATGACGTTTTGTTTGTCTCCAATTATACTCAAATTCCATGGGGTTATCCATTTGGGCATTACCTTTATTATTTAGTATTAGTTCTGGGATACAACAATTAAAAATTGAAATATAAAAAACTTTTTTACAAAAAAAAAACCGACTTATAAAAATTGCAAAATAACATTAATTTCGGAAGTCGGTGTCAAACAACGAAGAAACAAAATACAAACACCGATTGTATTTTGTTTCTTCTTATTTCATTTCGGTACCTAGTTAGTGGATTAGTGGTCCGACTTACGAGTAGAAGGTCGTTGTTTGAAACCTAGACAGGTACCCTACTATGTGTAAATCTATTTAGCGCGAATTGATGGACCTAAGTCACTCTTGGAACTGAAAAGTGCTAAAGACTAATCACTGATTAATTTAGGATAAGGTTAGGTTAGGTAGTGGTTAAAGTAATAACAGCTGCACGGGTCGATCCATCAGGTTAAGCTACGCTTGCTGGGGTTGGTCCACAGATGGGTGACCATCTTTACATGATACCGAGACTCCTCCGTGCCTCGGAAAGCACGTTAAGCCGTTGGTCCCGGCTGTCAGTCGTGGATCTGTCGTCAGAAGCCCGAAAGACTTACATTCAGTCTTACCAAGGGGTATCGCATTCCCCAGTAACTGGGTTGTGAAGGTCAGATAGGCAGTCGCTCCATGTAAAATACTGGTATTCAGCTGCATCCGGTTAGACTGGAAGTCAACCCCAAGATAGTTGGAAAAAAGCTAGACGGATCGATTGTTGTTTACATAATCAACGGAGAGCAGAGGTGGCCCAGTGGTAACGGCCGCGACGTACAAGGTGTAGGTCGTGGATTCGAACCCCGGCAGGGACTTTATTTTGTGTAAATTATTTCATCACCACTGCTCTCAAAACGGTGAAGGAAACCAGCATGTCCCAGAACAAAAATTCCGAAGACATTGACATCCACCAACCCGCACTGGGTCCGAGTGATGGATTACGGTCCACACCCTCTCACAGAGAAGTAGCCTGTATCCTAGCCGTGAAAACATTCTAGGCTAACATTTATAGTTTTAACCCGCGACCTAAAACTTGTAAGTCGCTGTCCTTACCACTTCGCCACCACTGCTCTCTGATATGATATAATTTAGTAGAAATACAAAAATTCAGTGAATGACATAAAATTATAATGATATAAGATCAAATTTTGATCACTTTGTAAATTAAAAGATAAAGGGTTTATGCACAAACAAAACTAACATAATGTTCCTAATAAATTACTCTTAAGCGACCTTGTACCGCGACCATCATTCAGCCATTTTTTGTGCATCATTCAATCCCTCTCTGGACATTTTGAAGCATGAAATTGCCAAACTATAGAAGATACAATAGGAAACTGGACTTAACAAAAATCGCCTTTTCACCGCCATCCACAAAAAGAGTACACCTTTATGCGTACACGCATAACACTAGTCAGGTTCCAAGTGTTTCTTACAAGTATAACAAAACCAAGACCAAACCGTAATTCGTTTTATTCTCAACCCTAACTGTGAAGAAATAAAGTATAATTTTGGTAAAAGTGACATAAATAATTCCACGAGTATTTATCCTAACAATTAAAGTAAGAGCCTCTTGCTATACAAAAAGCAGGTTTCGTAAGACGATTCGTTCATACATATAATGTTAAAATTTTTAGTTAACGCGGCATCTGGCTCCCAAGAAACGAAAATTCGCGAAATGATCTCTTCGTTCGACGCGTGCGCAGCTGCCGAAGCCAGAACATTTGGTACGTGCCGTAAGGAAAAAAACTTCTTAGTGTCATGGCGTCTATAATTAAAAAAAAGGTGCATAGAAAAAAGGAAAAACAAAAAGTTTTATAAAGTAATAAGATGCCAATGATTTGGTTAAGTTTGCAGCTGTTGGGTGCTTCTGAGGTTTCTGCTTATACCCGGTAAAGACATTAGGCTGAATAAAAATAGAAAAAGAAATGTAGGTAAACAGATATGATGGTTATTTTGATGAAAGTCCCGATACATTTTGCCTTACGGCATGCAAAATTATACCAAAATAGCTAATATTATTTCTTGTCGGTATTTGCAGTCTATACAATCAAATTTCTGAAGAATACCTATAAATTAACGATAAAAAACAATTTAAACATTCCATTAAGTAACATAATTATCTTTATTATTATTAAAATGTTAATCAAATTCAAAAACATTCGCAATTAGGTAGGTATCTAATAAATATGACACAAAAACAATAATTGTAAAATTTAATTTAAACTGAGAAATAAATGATATATATTCCAGTTCATTATCGCAGTACTAAATCATACATCTTGAAGTTAATATTACTTATACTTTTTATATGCATAATTTAGAATAATAATCTCTTAAAATTATAATTATTGTTTTAAAATGCAATCAATATGCGCAAAAATTACGCAAGAATAATTTAAAATTATCTACAACAGTTTTAAATCTAAACCATCATTTTACTAAATGTATCGAGATTTATTTTAATCTTATATCAATTGGATTAAGTTATCAGATAAAACTTTAGACAAAACATGTATTTGTTTGTGTCGCTCCAGCTTCTGCATTCACAAGGTCAGAAAAATAAAAACAATTTTGTCATAACTTTAGTTCTCGAGTATCTTAGCCGGAAGACGCTAGAAGTGACCCAACATGTTCATGAGAAAGCATCTGCTCAAACATCTTTTACCTGGCCATCTTTCTTTAAACTGCATATGCCTCAAGAAAAAAAAAATCACATAATGATACTAAAGTTACTCCAAAACTGTGTGAAACACATCTGCCTACCTCAAGGCTTCACTATAATACATCCCGAATTTTAAACCAACTTCCAAGGCAATTTGAATTTTAATATGTCTCACTAGCGTTCAAATTCATCTGCGCACGCGTTTGTTTTGGCAACATCTTCGGGTCTTTTCGGAAGCTTTCGTGTTTCTTCGGACGCGTGGCTATAACGAGAACGCCTAAGGTAATGTCGATTGGAAACTTAATGCGGACCCGTTATTTATTTTAAAACGTGTGTTTTAGAGCACAATCATTGTCATTGAGGCCTGTAGACGCAAATCGGAGGTGATAAAGTCGGTTTTAATGGCAGTTTCCGGCGAGCCGTCGCGACTACACTAACTGTTTCATAAATTAATACTGTTTACGACAACCGAGTAACTTTTCGTGAGGCATATTGTGGGAATACGTACTTTTATAATGCTCGTGTTTCACTGATTCAAGTTTCACATATCGCAAATTTTCTTTTATAGATTTAGTTGAGCTTGTTAAGAAGGGTTTCAAGATTCTACTGACAGTTAATCTTTTTACTTTACTTAAGATTTTCATGATATATGTGCGACTTTAACTTTTGCTCGGCAGACATAAAACTCAGCCATCATGCAATGTTTATAAAAAAATCAAGCGAATAAAAATCTTCATCAATATTCAAGTGGTCTTATCCTCTATTGGAGTAGCTAATTTAAAACATCTATTTACATTTAGATTTAAAAATACATTGTAATCTCAGTACTTAGGAGCTTCTTGAGATATAAAGAGCCGAACACTTGGATCTTTTGTACGAAGAGCATCTTAAAAAAGATAAAAAACTGCCTGATGGGCTCCAAAGCAAAAGGTGTTGTGTTTTTTTTCGCCAAACATCTTCAAGGTCCCATTTTGTACATCTGCCGCACCTCGGAAGAGCATTATTTTTAAAAAGCACATCTGCATACAGAATTGATAGCAAAAAGTTGACCTACAAAACTTAGGAAACTTGTGACCTTTTTAATTTTTAAGTTTTAAGTAACCAACTTATTTCTGTGTATCATTCCTCCCAAATATAGCCCTTATGTCGTTGTGGCAAGGGTGTGAAGCAATTAATTTGGTGGAATATATGTTGGTGATTACAAAAAAGTGCCAATTTCCGTTCTGTTCCGACATCCGTTCTCAAAAATCGTCAGCCACTGATTAGTGTCGCATGTGCATTGTTTTTTGCGATTTTTAATACTGTTTTCTACTAGGATTGTGAACAATTTATCAAATAACAGACAGACAGCTGATGTTACAGCATGTTTTTAATACATATTTGAGGAAATTCCATACTTTTTCGCATTTTTTTGTAAAAAATCTTGTTGTCTAAAAATAAAAGACGCAGCTTTTGCGACTCGTGCACCTTATTTATGCATTTTAATTAAAAAACTATCTTTTAATTTTTTATTCTTATTAGATCAACATTTAACAAGGCTTAATAACACTATTCTTAAATTAAATGTCTAGACTTCATTAACACCTGACTAAGAAGTTTTTGCTGCTCCATCCTTATTTAATCTAACCTCCAAATTAATCTGTCCGCCATCTTGTTTTTTGCTTGTCTCTGATCTAACAGTAAACTGATCGCGGAAGTAAAACCTGCATGGAGCATCCGCCTTCCGAATCTCAGCCACATGTAGTTAGTAGGTACTGTTCGGTGATATTTTCCCATGGAATCAATAGTGATAGAAGGAACCTGCACCTTGTGATACACAACTTGTCACTGCACCTTGCGTCCGCGCAAGTTTGGGATGTCCTTTACATAGGGTTGGAACAGATGAATTTTTGGAGGTGGGTTAGGAACAAAATATTGATATACCCATTCTTGTTTGAGCATTGATATTTCGGTTAGTTTTATTTAATTATTTACTTACTACAATTTTAACCGTGCGAAATAAATGACGTGATTAATTATACGTAAATGAAATAAATGACGTGATTAATTATACGTAAATGAAATAAATGACGTGATTGATTAGACGTAAATGAAATAAATGACGTGATAATTAGACGTAAATGAAATAAATGACGTGATAATTGGACGTAAATGAAATAAATGACGAGATTAATTAGACGTAAATGAAATATTTACCTACTAGCTTCTGCCAGAGGTTTCGGTCGCGTGGTATTAGTACTTCCCCCATTAGCCTATGTGCGATTCCAGACTATAATCTATTTCTGTTTCAATTTTCATCCAGATCAATCCAGTTGTTCTGGTGTGATTGAGTAATAAACATTCATCCAAACTTTCGCATTTATAATATTAACAAGAAAGTAATAAAAATAGTGTCACCTTGTTGACACTTCGCGTGACCCAAGGGCTGGCTTTTTCCTTGGACAGAGAATAAGCATTCTACAACGTGGCAATGCCGCCAGCCTTTTGGGCACATTACCAGCCGACAGCCCTGTGGAGGAATTTTTCGACGCCATATTTTAGATTACTTTTAGTTCTAGTTAGGTATTTTTTTTGTGTTTATATAGTTACAGTTAGATAGGTATATTTTTGTTTTATTTCTTAGAAAGTAATAATAAGTAAATGTAATTCAGAGACATTAAAAATAGCAGTGATTTTCTAAATCATTGAATATAGTTTTTTATTTATATTTAAATTGATTCAGGCCACGTGAAGGTTGTCTGGGTGATATCGCTTTAAGCGATAAGACCGCCATTGTACCCATAGAATTGACAATATTGTAAAAGGGCATTCGGTTCAATTTTAGTGTAAAATAAAGTAGGTATACTAGCTTCTGGCTGCGACTTCGACCTCGTGGTATCAGTACTTCATCATCTGCCCAGCCTTTTCCCAACTATCTTGGAATCGGCTTCCAGTCTAACCGGATGCAGCTGAATACCAGTATTTTACATGGAGCAACTGCCTATCTGACCTCCACAACCCAGTAATTGGGTAATACGATACCCCTTGGTAAGACTGGTTGTCAGACTCTCGGGCTTCTGACGACTCGTAACGACTGTCAAAGATCCACGATTAACAGCCGGGACCAACGGCTTAACGTGCTTGCCGAGGCACGGAAGAGTCTCAGTATGTAAAGATGGTCACCCATCCATGGACCAACCCCGGCAAGCGTCCCGTGCGACTGTTATTACTTTAGCCACGAGCTCGTCCGCGTGGTGGTGGCTCTAGCGTGGTATCAGTACTTATAAACTATAATTAGCCTATGTGCTACTCCAGACTATAATCTATCTCCTTGCCAAATTTCATACAAATCCATTCAGTCGTTCTGGCGTGATTGAGTTACAAACATACATCTATCCATCCATTCAAACTTTCGTATTTATAATATTAGTAAGATTATTATTAAGTAAATCTATCAGTTTATACCTATACCGATTGACAAATACAAAAAAATAACCCCAAAAATAAAACTTTTATCCCAAAACATCTACTAAATCCCGCTACCTTTTCTAAATTAGAGCACAAAATCTCAAAGATCAGCAGATGTCTTAAACCCGTTAGGTGCTATT
Source organism: Polia nebulosa (assembly GCA_951329385.1). NCBI lineage: Eukaryota > Metazoa > Arthropoda > Insecta > Lepidoptera > Noctuidae > Polia > Polia nebulosa. The sequence goes on from OX589609.1 coordinate 8,523,680, forward strand.
GTGATAACACACCGACACTGCAAGATCACGTTATGTTATGGACGATACCGGCGCAAGCGCATCTGTTCGGTACGCTTTGCTTGTAAAACAACTGTCTCACGTGGTCTTTTTAAAAGAAATATGGGTTCAGATTGCAAGGTTAGAAAAAAATTGAATATGTAAGGAAGGGTATTGGCATTGTTTAATGTGAGAAAATGCTGTTTTCAGGAAATCATTATTATTTAGAAAAATAGAGGGTGTACCAGAAATGGATGATCGAAATGGAAACAAACAACTTTTTTTAAAGAAAACTTAATAAATTAAAAAAAAGGTTGGACTTTTATCATCAGCTGATCAAAATTAGTATGGGACGTCCAATATATATTTTTTTTCAAGAAATAATTTCTTGAAGCAGTAGCAGTATTTAAAAATATATGATCACCCATTTACGTTACATATCATACAAATATATTATACGGAAGGATATGATATGGCTAGGGAAAGACTCCCTTTCTACTGACATGACGAAATCTGGAGAAGTATGCAAGACGAAGACATTTCACACCCCAAATGAATTAGGGTACTGGCAAGCGAATGATGACTTTATTATTATAAGAATAAATAACATTTTCTGTAGTTTAAAAAAACTAAAAACTGGTTTTTTTTTTCGTGTTCTTCTTATATTTGAAACCCCTATCATGAGAATGCATACAAAATAACTAGTCCGCCATCTTTGAGAGTCCGCCACATTGGATTTAGAATGACGTCACTTAGCTAACCATTCATTATCATCCAAACTAAAAATGTAAGTACGCAAAATTTCAGCTTAAATCAGAAACCGAAAAGTGGGTTAAATTTAACTTCTAAGAATTGTTTACATAGTTACAAGTGAAGTTAATTTAAGTGTTAAAAATTTCAATAAAAGCGTCAATCAAACTAATGTCAATAAAAACAAACGATTTTTTTCAAACTGTACTAAACGAGGCCAGTAGACACATTATTCCAGTAATTTCACCGTGAAATGAGCTACAAACACAATTACCGAGAATCGTAACCTCTATTACTAAAAACATTTCGATACCTAGAATTAATTACCAAACCCTACTTAATTTTAATTTGTTTCTGTACATCCAGCTCATCTTTATGATTATTACTCAACATTCACTCAACTCGTCCAATCTCTTAGAAAACGAATTAAAATGATTTTGCAACAGTTTTAGTAGTAAGTACAAGCTGTAACGCATAGACAGGGAGAATGGACTGAGCTTTTAAGCAATACCCTCACAAAATTGTCCAGTATTTATAAAGAAACAAAACCACAGTGCGGCCAATCATAATTTCAACCGAAAGACGTCCACTGCTGGACATAGGCCTCCCCCAAGTGTCGCCACACGACCGGTTCGGTACGCAGTCGCCATTCCAGAACTTTTCGGCTTTCGGTTCTGCGAACAATGTGCACTGCCCAAGTGCACTGCCACTTAAATTTGGCGATTCTTCGGGCTATGTCGGTAACCTTAGTTCTTCTGCCAATATTTTCATTTCTGATTCGATCACGCAAAGAAACTCCGAGCGTAGCCCTCTCCACTGCCTTCTGATGAGGCCCATTGTGAGCGACCCGTTTCAGTGCCCTATGAGCAATACCCTCACTAAATGGTCCACTCTTTAGAAAGAGACAAGGCCACTGCAGTGTGGTCAATACCCATCTCTTTTCTCATCACTATCATCATCCATCCAGCAGCCTTCAGCTGAACATTGGCGTCTCCAATCATACCTACGCGATCACCCTGCGAAAATCGCCGTCGGAAATCCAAAAAAACATAACTACTGATTGGGCGCATGATTGCTTGATCTCTCTCACACTTTTCTGCCCAATTTCACTTTGTATCTGGATAGGGAAACCTCAGTCTTTTCTGGGAAGTTCTTCTTCCCAGCTAAACACTAGGAAGTGATGATAATCGGCGGTCTTTATGTAAAACTTTGACATTAAAAAACTGTGCGCTCTCTGAATATATTTAATAGATAACATTTGATTTGAATTTAGTCCATTCTCCATGTTTATGCTATAAAACTTCCGAACATAGGTTATGTAGGTAAATAGACTACACATAAAAAAACAGTTTAAATCGACACCTAATTACCTTTTTATTGTTCGTTGTGATTGGACAACGTCGAACAGCTGTTTTTAGATGTTGCAGCACTAGTTTAATGTGGATTTTTTTTATTGGCAACACTGAATCTAATTAATTAGTGGGCGGAAAACGTATTTGCATTTGGAACTGGTCATTGGGAACTGTTTTTTTTTCTTGTGAGCAAGTTTTTTTGGAACAGAAAAACTTATATGATTGTGTGTAAGAAATGTCCTAGTAGACAAGTTGTAGTTTGTTGAACTATACAATATAGGGAGAGAATTTCAAACCATTTCTTTGCGGTTGTCAGTTTAAACCTTTGTACAATCTATAATTATATCCTTTAAGCGTAGCTAAAACATTTGACAAGAACCCAATCACCAATGCTACCATGGTCTGTTCTTTTTTTAATGTACTCTGTGTGTCCGTCAGTCTGTCTCTCCGTCGCCTGTCACACAGGTTTTACAGTCAAACGGTTGGAGCAGTCTTCAAATTTTCACAGTATAAACATCTTGTTGACCCAAAGCCAAACAAATAATCAAAAATACATTTTGTACGGAACTATGCTTGATAGGCTCGTGTTTCACCACTATCTCACCTGATGGTAAGCAATGATGCGGTCGACGATGGAGCATACTTGCCTAAAAGTAACCTATTCACTCTTCTGGTCTATCAAAATCTCCCTTTACGAGAAAATCACTCCAAGAAATCAGTGCACAAAACTCCATGCAAATCTTATCCACCCTACACTAAACACCACATAGCGTATAAGCCATAACATCAACCATATGTAGCTTACAACATAAAACTTTGTTTTTTACTATTTCCTCGGATAAATTATCTTCAGACGTATCCCAGTACATCTGTCGAAGTCTTTTATCTTCGCAAAAAAGATAGGTTTCTTTAAAACAAAAGTACAGTTCTTTGATTTATAAACGTAAGCGAGTACAAGGTGTGTAAGTACTTGTAGCCAATAATCTATATCTTTTTATGGTGATCTTTTATGGGGTGCATCTGTTCTTCTTGGTTTTCTGTATTTTACATGCCTATTCTGCTTATGTGGATGGCTTAAGGCCCCTCTCGCGGTCCAGTGGCGCCCTCATTGAATAAAAAATCGTAGCTTATCACAGTAGTAGGCAAAAGTGTCAGAAACGGCCGTTTTTGGCACTTTTGCCTACTACTTTGGATACGAAACATTTTGACACCTGTTTTAACAACGTAAAAATTCTTTATCCTCTTTGTAACAAACGTGAAGTTGGATTTTTTAATATTTATTTTCTGTACTATGCTACGATTTTTTATTCAATGAGGGCGCCACTGGACCGCGAGAAGGCCCTTAAAGCGCTATTAACTTTCAAAGACCTTGAGTGGTTAGCTTGCGTGTTCTGTGCTGAGCTCACGTAACGCGTCGTACGTCCACCCAGTAATAGGACTCGCCCATCAAGGAGCGCTGTCCAAAATTAGACGCATTATTAATTTTTTATACACAAAACAACAAGTATTATACTAAAACACGTATACTAAAATATAAATAATTAAATGATCTTTAAAATGGTGAAGGTTTTTTAAAAATACGCTTTTAATTTTTTGCGTGATTCTCAATGTTTTATCCACGTTAGATATAATTTTACAAATTAACGCGTCAGGCCTTTTACTTTAAACATCCGCATACGTGCTAGTTTGGGCCGACGGACGGCCGACACTACTCAGTCGCACACATCTTGTTAGTCAGAAGATAAATTGTGGCTTTGAGATCTAAGAATTGCCAAACAACATTTTATGTCATTTTTGTTTAGAAAAAAAAATGAGAGAGTGAAAATAACTTGTGGTTCAATTAGAGAAACTTCTAACATAACATCATGCCATTAATCATTAAGCAGAGGTACAACAGTAGGTTCACTCACATTCATCATCATCATCATCACTTCAATCGAAAGACGTCCACTGCTGGACAAAGGCCTCCCCCAAATCCCTCACCACAATAACCAGTCCTGAGCGTCTCTCGTCCATCGGATGCCCGCGACCCTCACCAGGCCACTGCAGAATCTTTCGGCCCCATCGACGACCTGTTCCTAGAGCAATGTGCCCTGCCCACTGCCACGTAGGTAAGCCCTTAAAATTAATAAGGCTAGGGGCTTACCTACGTATAGGACCTACGCCCTACCTTTAGGGCTTGATTCAGAAAGCTGTACTTCTGGACTCGGCTCGCATCGTCATGCGGTTCCTCTTTCTGGAGCCCTGACCACCGGTAGCTTGGACCCTGTTCCTGATACCGGTGGGATACAATTTTTTATATTTTTAAATGTTTTTTCTATCTTGTTTATTGAAATATTTAAAAATAACAAATTAAGTATATACAAATGGATAAACGGAATTCCTTACATTAATTGCAGAAAGCTGATGTTATGAAAAGTTTTTTTCTGTTAATTTATTTAATGATGACTCCGCAACTCAAATCTGTTTGTCGTTATTGACAAAGACCTCCCCCAGATGTCTCCAAAACTCTTTATGTTTAGCTGCTCTGCTCCACAAACCAGCCACCACTTTGATTTTGTCTTCCCACCTCTTGAATAGCCTGCTTCTCTTGCTTTTAATATCCCTTAGGTACCAGTTTAGTATTGACTTGCTCCACTTCTCTTTACCTCCTCACTGTGTGCCCTGTCCATCTGCACTTAAGTTTCACTATAAACCTCTTTAGTATTATTTTTCATTGCTAATATTAGCAATGAAAAATCATCAGCTATAATAAGGGTAAATGGTATAGTCCCATGTATTAAGAGCCTATTGCCATCAACCGGGCATAAATCCAGTTCGCTATTATTAATAGCGAAACGGGAAGGTCTTGCAACCGAAGTAGTGATTACAGCCTTGCTATTGATGACAGTATCATTAAATCAGATTCGCAAGTCGCCGCGGCATTTGAAAATTTCTTTGCAGAGATTCCCGTATCGACTACAAAATCTCTAAATTCATCACCAACTGCTGCAGAAATTTTACTTAAAGAAAACGTTCCAGTTTGTGAATCCCAATTTTATTTCCAATATGTCACTTGTAATGATGTAATCAAAACTTTTAATACTTTAAATGTTAAAAAGACTGCAGATCTATGGGGTAATTCTGTTGACGTTGCTAGGTCTATTATAGACATTGTAGCACCTACTTTAGCAGTAATCTTTAATAATTGTATAGATTGTGGTGAGTTTCCTGATCTAATGAAATATAGTAAAATTATACCATTGTTTAAATCGGGTAGTACATCAGACCCTACTAATTATAGACCTATATCAGTGCTACCTACTTTTAGTAAAATTTTTGAGAAAATTATTTTAGATCAAATTCAAAGATATTTTAATAAACACAAATTATTACACAACAAACAGTTTGGTTTCACAAAGGGTCGTTCAACAACTGATGCTGGTGTTGAACTTTTGGGACACATTTATAATGCATGGGAAGATAAATGCGATGCGTTGGGCATTTTTTGCGATTTGTCTAAGGCTTTCGATTGCGTTCTCCATGATACATTGATCAGGAAGCTGCACTACTACGGAGTCCGGGGCGCCTCTCTGGATCTTCTTACTTCATACTTGGGTAATAGGATTCAGAGAGTTGATGTGAACGGCAAAAGGTCTTCCGGGTCTGTAGTCAGAATGGGGGTTCCTCAAGGCTCAATTCTGGGTCCTTTTTTGTTTCTAATCTATATCAACGACTTGCCTTACCTCATAAAGGATAAACATGATATAGTGCTGTTTGCAGATGACACTTCACTTTTATTTAAACTCAAACGTCAGCAGGTGGTTGTTGATAATGTAAATAATGCTCTTTCAACTGTAGTTAACTGGTTTAATGTCAATAATCTTCTCCTTAACGAGAAAAAAACAAAATGCATAAAGTTCACATTACCCAATGTAATACAAGTGAACACTAGTGTGTCGATAAAGGGTGAAGAGTTGAAACCCGAGGATTCCACAGTGTTCTTAGGTTTAACTTTGGATGCGCAGCTTCAGTGGAGCCCCCATATAGATAAACTGTCCAAAAAACTTAGCTCTGCAGCATACGCCGTAAGGAAAATTCGTGGTTTAACTGATTTAGAGACAGCTCGTTTAGTATACTTTAGTTATTTTCATAGTGTGATGTCGTACGGCATTCTGTTGTGGGGAAATGCCGCCGATATTCAGACAATTTTTGTTTTACAGAAAAGGGCTATTCGTGCAATTTATAAATTAAGTCCCAGACACTCCCTCAGAGACAAATTTAAAGAGATTAATATTATGACTGTTCCCTCTCAATATATTTATGAGAATCTCATGTATGCACATAAAAATATTAATCTGTTTAAAAGATACAGTGATATCCATAGCATAAATACTAGGAACAAACACAAATTTATTGTACCAAAAACCAGGCTCAAGAAAAAAATAGGTGGTTCGTTTAGATGTCAATGTATACGTTTCTATAATAAACTTCCTAGCCAAATTCAAGAACTAAGCATAAATAAATTTAAATCATTTATTAAACGTAAGCTATGCCAGAAAGCTTTTTACACAATTAATGACTTTCTTGAGGACAAAAAGGCGTGGGATTGAGCTGCTTCAATGATATACATGAGCCATTGTTTTCATATGTACTACTTACTGATGAAAATTTTTTTATATATATATTTTTTTTTAATATTCGTTTTTGACATGAATACTTGTATAGTATTGCATTATATTTTTTATTTTATTTTTTTATTGACATTTTATTATTATTATTTTTTTTTTTTTTGACTTGAATACTTTGTTAAGTATTATATTTATTTTTATTTTTTGATTGACATATTATGATTACTATTTTGTTTGACACAAATATTTACTTTGTAAAGTATTATATTTTTTTTTTTTTTTTTTGATTACTTAATTATTGTAAATGTGAGGACTATGTGGGTTATTATTATTATTTTCTCCTCCTTTTTACAGTAATTTTCAACGTTGTCTGACAGTTTGAGTACTTTTGCGGCCTACCCAAATGTCTTTTCTTTGGTATTGTTCGTCATGTCATTGAGCTCCTTAGTGGTTTTTAAGTTGAGCTATTCGACTATTGACAAATGCGTGCACTGACTGGACAGGTCCACTCAAATATGTTTGGTTCTTTCTTCAAAAGACCACTACAGACACTAAGCTGCATGGTCCTCATATAGAATAATGTGAATGCGAGAACTATGTATGTCGTTATATTCATGTAGATTTTATGATTGTCTGGCAGTTTGAGTATTTTTTGCGGCCTACTCAAATGTCCTTACTTTGGTATTGTTCGTCGGTTCGTTGAGCACCTCAGAGTTCTGAGTTGAGCTTCGCGATGACTGACAAATGCTTGCACTGTCTGGACAGGTCCACTCGAATTCGTGTGTTGCTTTCTTAATAAAGCTCATCCCAGACATAAACGTACATGGTTCTCATAGGATCTAACCAGTCCACATTGTATGGATTTGAACACTAAAAGAGACTTTGACCTCTGAGTTTGTTTCGGTGTTTCTTCTCAGGGTAGTCAGCTAGGAAACACCGGCCTCATCTAGCTTAAACTGACAAAAAAACATTGACGTGTAAAAGTGTTCCTTGTAACCTATTTACTGAATAAACATCATTTATCATTTATCATTTATCATTTATCAGTGCCACTACTGAGAAATTCCAGATGGAAATCCCAATAAATAAATAAATAAAAAGCGCAGAGTGAGAGCACTAGTGGCCCAGTGGTATTGGCCGCGACTTACAAGTTGTAGGTCGTGAGTTCAAACCCAGGCAGGCGCTTTACTTTGTGTAGATTATTTCATCACCACTGCTCTCAAAACGGTGAAGGAAAACATCGTAAGGAAACCGGCATGTCCTAGAAACAATTCGGAGACATGTGACATCCACCAATCCGCATTGGGTCTGCGTGGTGGATTACGGCCCACACCCTCTCACAGAGAGGAGGCCTGTGCCCCAGCAGTGGGGACATTAAAAGGCTGATGATGATGATGAAAAATACCACTTTGCCCGACTCGGGCAACTAAGCCAGGACTTCATGCTTAATAGTAGCGCTTGCGCAACGAAGCAGCAAAGGCAATAAAATTAATTGAAAGTCGATACAGCAGCCTAGTTCGATTTTATTCATTATTCCAACTATATGGATAAAGTACTGAGTAATTCTACGATTTATACCCCGGTACCCGTTTTTATACATCAACTTTATACCCTTTTACGCATTTTTGCATTGACTTATACAGTTTTACGCATTTTTATACCAGCTAAAAAATAGAGCGCGTAAAAAGATATTGATCTTTAAAATAAAACGATCTGGAGACGTTAGTAAAATCTTCATTATTCATTAAGTACAAATAAACATTAAATAATCTTTTTAGGGTTCTGTACGCGAAGGGTAACCAGCAGAACCCTATAACTAAGCCTCCGCTGTCTGTCCTCCCGTCAGCCGGATGTTTCTCAAGAAGCGTAATAGGTAAACATTTGAAATGTTCACGAGTGTGTATTACTATTGCCGCCATAACAATAAACAATAAAAATTCAATTCAATTAAAATTTTTAAGTGAATTAAAGGTGCGGAACCCTTCGTGTGCGAGTCCGACTTGCACTAGCCAGTTTTTTTTTAATGAATGTTGTTGTGAATTGTACTGTCAACGCGACACAAGGAATGAACTTCACAAAGCTATCGTGAAACATCGCGGACAGTTGCAATTTGTTCTCGAAGAGATTATAATCTAAATGTTTACAAATATATGAAAGCACCGAAACACACGTTATTTTACAATTATTTTTGTTAAGTAGAATAAAAGTGGTTTTACACCAGCGAGGCGAGGTATGGATGGGTTGGGCGAGAGTTGAAATTTGTATGGCAAAATTTCTTTCCACGCCCTGTCCATCTTTGTAGCGATGGCCGGCGCATGACATACGAGCCGGCGTGAGCCGGCGCGTGACATCGCGAACCGGCGCGAGCCAGCGCTGGCCATCGCAAGATATCTTGCGGCGTAAAAGGGTAAGCGAAATTTCAATTCTCATTCTGGGTGTAATTTATCTATAATATGTATGTATTTAGAAATATATAAGTATGTTTATCAGTTGTCTAGTACCCATAACACAAGCTCTGCTTAGCTTGGGACTAGATGGCGTTGTGTGATAGTTGTGGAATATTATTATTATTATTATCTCATCCACGCCGCGCCTCGCCGGTGTAAAACCGCATTTTAAAGTCATTTGATCATTTCTGTAGGGCTTAATATATTTAAGCGTTTTTGTGTTCTGAATCAAGAAAATATTCGAAATAATTTAAATTAGCAAAAAATTACAAAAAAATTAATATGCAATGTATTCTAAATTTATTTATGGGCCATCTATAAATTACGACACACGAATTTTATGATTTTGGACCGCCCCCTCGTCCTTGTTACAGCTTGTCACGTTTTTGAGACTGGCCTTCCCTTGTTTGACATCAATATTTTGCAATTTTACATCTAGAAATTAATAACAATAGAATTGCTGATCCGATATTGAATTTTTATAATAATAGGAAAAGACGAAAAACGATTAATTTGATGCCAGCACGCGTAGCATGACCAATTCTATCTCTACTCTGCCAAGAGTAGACAAAGTTATTTCTATGACAGTCTACATCTCTACTGCCCGAGCACGGCGCGACCCGTAGACTCGCGTTTCTACGAATACAAAGACATATTCATTCTTTCCATAGCAACGGGTAGGTAGTTAGTGATGTAGACAAGCTAAGAATTCTACGATAATATATTACGTTTCGTTATCGAAATAAATGTGTCTAACGCCAAGTTCTAAAACATTTTGAACGTAACTCAAAGCAACAACGAAACGTATTAATTTTATTCTGTCATTTCTGTCATCTGTGTTGACTGTTTTTTTTTTAATTATTTTATTATCCCCGAAGGGAAGGCGAAAGTCTTTTGATCATATTGCCTAGTCTTACGTAGTTATTTATACTTTTTTTTCCATTAGAATGCAGATGTAACACATTCTAATGTTTTTTGCAGTATTTGGCAACAAATGTGTCGAGTCAGCCTTCTCGGCAAACTTCGCTGAGGTAGTCAATACTACAATAAAATTCTAAGCTCCATTTTCCCGAGATCGCGCCTGTTTCAATGATTCCACATATTGTCCATTTGCGTTGACACTTGAGACACAAAACTACACCAATTTTACATCACAGTATCCACTAGGAATCAATAAACGAATAATTAAAACAACCACTGAACTTCACTCGACAAAATTCCGCCTATTTGTTTGTTGTTTGTACAACAATATTTAATTTTGTGTTTGTGGAGACTGATCGTGTTGGATTTGTGAAAATAACAACAAACAAAGTAAATAAATAATGAAACATAGGAAAAATGTAGTTTGTTATGTTAATTTTCGCATTTTGTTACACAATACAAAACTTTAAAACACATTTTTCAAATGTTTGGTTTTTGGAAAAGTTATTTATATTTTTTTTTTCGGGAAGATCGAGAGCCTCCGTTAATGCTCGTACTTCGTTTCTTTCTGCCTTCCTTCCATTCTTCTCGGTATAAAACTGAGACGATGGCGACAGTAGCCCCCAGACATGTTTTTAAAATCAAACTTCAAACACACACACTCACTTCATTTCTTTTATTGGCTTTTGTGGAAGATTCACCACAATTTTGAAATGAAACAGACGCCTAATTGAGTTTTTAAAATCAATAAAGATCTTGTCTAGGTCTAATGAGATGTAGACTATTTGACACTTCTTGAGTAGAAATGTTTCTACCTTCATGTGTCAAAAGTAGAGAAAAATTGGTCGTCATGCTTTACATTGTAGACTTTTGTCGACTGAAGAATAGAAACATTTCTTCTCGTCAGTTTTAACATCGCCATGCTTGACACGGTAGAAATCTTTCTACAATCTGTCATTTTGTCTATTCTTCCGTCGACAAAACCCGTTTCTAGGGTGGTCATGCTACGCGTGCTGATCGAACGCAATAAAACAAAGACATTTATGAAACAAATGAAAAAAATTGTTGTAATTAAGCAAAAACTCGTTTGCAACATCGTTGAAAGGACAAGTTGATATTTTTTTATCTGTCTTTGTGATTTGTTGAAAGAAAACTCAACTGTGAGTTAAGCTCGCCATTACGTACGAGTACCTACGTGAACTGTATTTTCATTGCGTATTTGTTGCTTTAGTGTAGGTACAATACAGAATTAATTAAAGACAAAAAAAGGGTCAAAATATCCTAACTTATTAAAACAGTAGTTAAAACTAACTCCGTCTTTGTTTATTTTTCGAAAGTAACATTTTACGAGTACACACTCACCTCGTCTGTGCCAGATATGTAAACTTAATTTTAGAGTAATTTAATGTTATAATTACGCTTTCTGGGTTAATTTTTAACCCACGAGCTAATATTAAACGGTTAGCTGGTCATTCAGTTTTGGAAATTGCATACACTAAATGTGAGACGCTTTTTAATTTTGTGATTCAACTGTCTGTCAATTTCAAATAATGGGACCAGAGAGCGAAGATTATGTAGGTCTTTCGACCTTTCTTACAAACTGCTAGAACTGTTTTCTAATCAAAAATAAGCTTTTTGAATTAAGAGAAATTTCAAAAAGACTCCACGGACGCATTTTGTTTCCAGATTACTCGTATCTAAAAAACACAATTTCCTTCTACTAATTTCGATAAAAATCAGTCTCGTGTTTTTCTTGTAAAAACGAATAAAAAGGTTGAATCACCTACGTAATTAATCGTGTTACTAGGGACAGTAAGCAGTAGACAAAGAAGGGACTGCTGTCTGATTACAACCTTCATTTACAAAGCTCGAACACACCTTACCATTTTAATTATTATAAACGAATGAAGTACTTCAAAATATCTAAACGATTTGATAATTAAACTTTTTGAAAAAGGAACGCCCGAATTTAGGGCTTGTCAATCTACACCTTTAGATCGGCAGGTGATCAGTGGTGCTTTTTTTAAGTTTTTTTTTATTATTAAAACCATCAGGGCGTCATGTGTCTCGATGGAATCGGTTGACAGTAATATCTATACGCTTCAATATAGCGCAATCTTTGAATAAATCTAAGCCAAGAATAATTAATGTTATAAAGTCAATCTTTCAAGTTAATTTCGTATCGTTTATTGGATCTCTCGGTTTGGTAGACATTCTTTAGTTAAGAAATTAATTTTATTAAGTTCAGTTTGATTATCTTTATTATTATTATTATTTATTTATTTATTTATTTAGTCGTTTCATTTAACTGAAATTAATTGTTTTATAATTCGGGAAATATTTTAGTAAAACTCATTTGCATGCTCCAAACATTATTCTACTTTTTAATAGGTATGGTCGCTTCTTAGACTTTAATTTACCTAAGTTAAGCATCACGTTAAAGTAGCTAATTAAAAGCTTTCACAATAACTGCGCGTACACACTGTCCTACCAAGATAATCTGGCGCCGATGACATAAAAGTGTCACTGAACTAAAACCAAGAACATGCAGAAGATCCACTCTTTAAACATATTATATTAATGTACTTACGAACATTGCTTAAGGCCGTACTAACGGTCCAGTGGCGCCCTCGTTGAATAAAAAATCGTAGCATAGCACAGAAAATAAATATTAAAAAATCCAACGTCACGTTTGTTTCAAAGAGGATATCCTGTTTGTAACAAACGTGACGTTTGAATATTTTAAATATTTATAAAATAATATAATACTTAAATATATAATATAACATATTTTGAAAACAGTCTCGAAATCTTCTTCTTCTTCTTTGGTCCTAGGAACTAGTCACATTAATTTTAGCATCAGTAGTGTTCACCAGGTCCTCCATAATGTAAGCGTATAGGCACTTAGGGCATTCCATTATTAGAGTCACGGTTAGGGTTTCCAACTTTTTTTTAAAGAAATAGAGTATATCTGATTCCAGACAGGGTTACTATTGAGTACCTTTTATATCTTATGAAAAAAAGAACATTTATTGTAATTTTTAAAAAGGTATATTATTTTTATTTTTTATTATTTTTATAAGAATTTTATGACTGCAAACATTTTAAATCTATGTTAATGTAGATCAAGGACTTGTTTTTATTAACTTCAATGAAAATATTAACAGTAACTCAAAAATACTGATATTAGTAGATACCTATAGTAAACATGATGACAATATGACTGGTATTAGTAGATATAGTAAACATTGTGTAAAAAAGAGCATTTTAGCGTACTCTATTAGTTTTACAGATTATAAAGTATACCTGCATGAAATAGAGTACAATACTCTATTTTAGAGTACGGTTAGCAACCCTAGTCTGGGGTGTGTTTGGTAGAGTTACCGCAGCCCCTGACATAGGCAACTGAAGGAATACGGGTGGGTTTTAGTCAATAAGAGTCTGACACGCCCACCCGCTCCACCCAGAGCGGCAGAAGCCCACCCAAAAAAAAAAAGTATGTGAGTCGTGTTCTGGGGTTGAAATAATTATTTCTCTCTAATTTGATTATTATACAAGTGGACCTTCTGCTCTGTTAGTTTTGTTGCAAGGACCAATGTTTAACCCGAACATTTTGTTTTTATCTGTACCACAAAACAACATATGCAAAACGACGCACGTGGCACGGTCGCCTGGTGGTTTGCATATGACGCATATCTGCAACCTTTTAGTGGTTACCTCATTAAATAATTAACAAAAGATGAATTTTATGTTTTATTTTTAATGTGGAAGAAATTTGCAAACCTAGGTTGCTGATGCTTTTCTTTAAAGAAAAAAGGAATACTTTGGCAAACAGTCCATCATCATGATTATTTCTAAAAAGGGCCACTGTTGGACATAGGTGTGACACTGTGCTTCTCGCATCCAACGGATTCCGGCAATCTTCACCAGCATAACTCTATGCTGCGTTAGAAACATATAACATACCTAACATAATTAACATTATAAAGAGTTAAATTTGTTTGTTTGCAAAATTATTTCATTGACACAAAGCTTTTTTCTGACAAGGCTACTTTTAAAATACATATCCATCATCTGCCTAGCCTTTTCCCAACTACCTTGGGGTCGGTTTCCAGTCTAACCGGATGCAGCTGAATACCAGTATTTTACTCGTATTACATGGAGCGACTGCCTATCTGACCTCCACAATCCAGTTACTGGGTACCTACCTAATACTAGGTAAGACTGGTTGTCAGACTTTCGGGCTTCTGACGACCCGTACCGTAACGACTGTCAAAGGTCCACGATTGACAGCCGGTACCAACAGCATAACGTGCTTTCCTAGATACAGAGGAGTCTCGGTATGTAAATATGGTCACCTATAAATTTAAAAGAGACTTTGACCTCTGAGTTTGTTTCGGTGTTTCTTCTCAGGATAGTCAGCTAGGAAACACCGGCCTCATCTGGCTTAAACTGACAAAAAACATTGACGTGTAAAAGTGTTCCTTGTAACCTATTTACTGAATAAACATCATTTATCATTTATACATGGACCAACCCCGGGAAGCGTAGCTTTACCTGATGGATCGACCCGTGCGGCTGTTAGCTCCTCAAAATAAAAAATGCCATGAAATAAATTTGTAATAAATTTTGATTAATTTTGTAATATTTTTAAATGGGTCATCATTTGGCCTGAAAAAAAATTGAAATAAATAAATTAAATTAATCTTGAAAACACACCGTTTTGGTATGTATAACGACAATATTATAATCAATTTTTTTACTTTTAAATTAATTTGCTTTTAATTTCAATAGCTTTTTTTTAAGTTATGATTTTTAGGGTAACGTACCCGAAGGTCCAAACGGAGCCATATTGCTGTCACTCACATGTCCGTCTGTCTGTCTGTCCGTCGTCTGTCACACAAGTTTCACTAGGCCGGTTTTTAATAATTTATGTCTTGTATATTTTTTCAAATCTATTATTACCATTTTAATTTCATGTAAGTTTTATATTTAAATCAATGTTTGTATCACATAAATTCCTGTAACACAAGTATTTACAACACAGGAGTCAGAGCCTCCTTGTACATACTTTTTATGCCAATAAATTTATCTTTTTTGATCTTTAATTGACCACAGCTAGAAAAGCTGCGGAAAAAACTAGTTTAGTCTTAATTTGTAATCATTCTTCTTCATAACCAGTCTTAATTTTTATAATTAACCTAGTGCTCTAATGCATATATTAATGGCGACGTGAACCACCAGTTGGTCCTTCCAGTTAGCATTTAAAATAAAATAAACTGGCCAAGTGCGTGTCGAACTTCGCATATTTAGGGTTCCGTACTAAATGAAGGATCCGTAAAAAATCAGATTTATCAATATATTGGTATTTTTTAGTAAAATATTCGTCAAATAAACATTATCACTTCATCACCAAATTTCAAGTTCATAGGTCAAAGGTTAAAAAAAATATATAGGTATAATATATATACGGTCAAATTGAGAACCTCCTCCTTTTTTTTTCTACGGTTAAAAAGTTAAAAAATTCTTTGGGACAAAATTTTGTAAAAAACACCAACAACAACAACAACCAACCAACAACAACAACAACAACAACTCAACTTTCTTTCTTTTTTTTTTGTTGACTTTGGTGGCTTCTAATTCCTTTGCCTTCCAATATTTTTGGTTATAACGATACCCCATTTGATGAGACAGGTCAATTTTTTTTTTGCGCCCCTCTTATCTGTGTCTCTTTATCTCTTTATTTGTGTTTCTATTCTATTCTCCCTTAAACAACATTAAAAAAAATTACAATGTATGGCTTTAGGTCAACAAGATGCTTATACTATGAAAATTTGGAGACTGTAGCTCCAACCGTTTGGCTGTAAAACCCAGTGTGACAGACAACGGACGGACAGACAGACAGACACGTGAGTGACAGCAATAGAGCTCCGTTTGGACCCTTCAGGTACGGAACCCTAAAAACAAACCTACCACCATGTCAAACGATTAACTACTAATACCTTCACAAATAAATACTACGCTACAATGTTGCAAGCAGGTTAGATACAACAAAAAGTATGAGTATAAAGAGCAAAGGAAGTTTAATATGAAGGGTTAACAAGAATTTAAGTTATGTGCAACACATTGCTTTTAATCTTATAAAAAATGGGGACTAAATAATCGGTTATTCGCATGAGGACTACTAAATAAAATTTAAAAAAAAACATTATTGCCTGACACATTATGGGAGAATTCTGCATTCAGGTTTTGAAAGTATTAGAAATATTTAATGGACAATGGTGCCGATTCTCTTATTCAATAACTAAACTAAAATTAGAGAATCGCTATCTTTTACTAATAGGCAGTGCGAGAAAAGGACGGCTATAGCTATGAACTAAGTTAGAGATGTCAAACTAGTTGACGCCTTGCGCTTTACCGTGTTTTTAGTCGACATTTTTTTACGTGTTTCATTTCATCAACAGACCACAAGACGTACGGCGAAGTGCCACCGGTTCATGGTGAACATCCCATCCATACGCACAAAGCGTTTTGAGAACACATTCATTGTGCGTACAGCTAGGGAGTGGAATTCCCTACCAGAGTCTGTGTTTCCTGATAGCTACAACCTAGGAGTCTTTAAGTCAAGAGTGAATAGGTTACTTCTAGGCAAGCGTGCTCTATCTTCGACCACATCATCGCTTACCATCAGGTGAAATAGTGGTCAAACGCGTGCTTATCAGCAATAAAAAAAAAACGAGTACCCTTAATTTATATGGAAATAATAGTGCAACTAATAATAGACAGCTCTAGTTAACGTCCGTCTCTTTCTTGTAATATTAGAGAGAAAAAGATAGCAATAACCTAAATTAAGTTAAGTTTGTGCACATAAGAATCGGCACCACTGTCTCATTATACAGGGTGTAAAAAGACACATCACAGAGCCGTTAACTATGCATACTGTACGTCTAACAAAGTAGTTTTGCGCAAAAAATATTGCTGGGCAATAAACGACTTTTATTTTTAGGTATGAAAAAAATAAAAATCGTGCAATGTAACGCAAACCCAGGCAAGTGGAGTTAAGCCCTGCCCCTTCGCTCTAAGCCATATAGGTACTTGTCGGATACGTTTGATATTTATTGCGTTTTTGTAACTGCAAAGGCGTAATTTCGAAAAAAAAATCGAATATTCAGGTAATGTTTGTTAGGAAAAAAGTTGCGACTTTGAATATCTCCAGAACCAGTGGATTCCCAGGTGTGGTCTAGTGGAAAAAAATGATCCAAATAATGGGTAGAATATGTGGCTTTCGGCTTCGGAAACTGTCTTTTTACACCCGATATAAAGCCTTGTTGGTCTTGTGGTCGCAAGAGCGACTGCTAAGCGTGAGGTCCTGAGTTCGATTCTCGGGTCGAAAAAAATGCTATTAGGTTTTTTTCCAACCTGAGGCCTCCCAACACTACGTCTTCTGGTATTCGGTCACCACTCCAGAACTTTTCGGGTCCATCGATTATTTATCTGTTCTGCGAGCAATATACGTGCCCAATGCCACTTCAGTTTGGAAATTCGTCGGAAACACGATTATAAGCTATCGAACTTAAAAAAAAAACTGTAGAAGACCAGCAATCAGAAATACTTTTTTGTCGCGAAAGATGCCAAAAGCACTAGCGCAGCAATAGCGGTCAAATGCGTGCCTATAAATAGTAAAAAAAAACTTTCCAATAAACTATTATAGAGGCAAATCAACGATTAATTGGCCTCTTTCATATTTTCAAACCAAACAAACAACTTAACGTCTTTATCAAAGACAAACACCCAAAACGTATAAAAAACAAACCAACAATATTCATACTACACAGCCTAATTCACCAGCATCTGGCCAGCAGTTGCAACCGGATGATAAATTCCACCTATTTGTTTATCTATCCCAATGCAACGCAAATAACTTATTTATTCTAATTAAAAACCTATTGAATAATGTCCGGCAATTTATCTTGCAAACTATGCCTTAATTCGAAACGTTGGAATAATTATATGCATTATATGCCTTGCCGGAATAATAGTGTGGATAGCAATTTTATTTTGCAATTTATCAAGTGATGGAGTTCCGTTTTTAATTATTTTCTAGTATCTCTAATGTGGTAATTAAAAGTATTGGCAAGGAATTAAAACTTATGTAGCCTCTTCCTTATCCTAAAGTCGTCTTCGCATTTCAATAATCATTAAATTAATTTTATTTATTTTTTATGTGAGGTGGGAAATCATCCAATGACATCTCCCGGTCTGGGTGGAGCGGCAGGGCGTGTCAAACTCTTACTGACTAAAACCCACCCCTGTTCCTTCCCTGCCTGAGTGCCCAGGGGTGCGGTAACTCATGTTAAGAATTTATGCGCTACCCCTAAGCATTGCATATATCACCGTGAGATTGTAATTAATATTGCAATATCGGCAACTTTTTTTTGTGAATATATAATTTCGAATACAATAAAACCCAACAAAAGATACTTTGTTATCTATCCGAGAAAAGGAGTTCATAATTTTACGAGATTTATTGTAAACTAACGGATTCTGCAAATACCCGGTGGCAAATATATCACACAGCTTGGTTATCAATGGAAGTCTCATCATTTATCAATTAAATTGACTTGAAATATATACCAAGAAGATACAGGCATATTACCTACGTAGTATGTAACATAACTATGCATTGTCTATTTAGACTTCTCCACTCCAAATCCGAACCCATAAAGTTCATGTCCAGCAGTGGACCTGCAGGTGTACACGCTAACTCATTCGACATCAATTTGATAGGCCCTATGCAGTACATTGCTCGGTGGACATCGATTATTATAGGCACTACGGTTTTCCTATACGTCAAAGCAGCAATGTACGGCAAAGTGCCTATCAAATTGATGTCACCTGAGTTAGCGAATACACCTGCTGTTTCAGCTGAAATGATGATGATGATGATGATGAGTTCGTTTCTGAATTTTCGACTTCTACGCGGGTGAAGTCGCTGACAGAAGTTAGTAAAATAATAAATAACTCGTATTCCCAACGAATTTTCCAAGAGAAGAAACTTGGAAACTTTTTCAACAGACAACAATTTTTTTCTATTCCCTTTACAATTCTCTTCCACCAAGCTAGACAATGCCTACACAACGACCAAACAGA
This sequence comes from Polia nebulosa, assembly GCA_951329385.1. Lineage (NCBI taxonomy): Eukaryota > Metazoa > Arthropoda > Insecta > Lepidoptera > Noctuidae > Polia > Polia nebulosa. Next base: position 8,542,907 of record OX589609.1, read on the forward strand.
AATTATATCTAACCACACATCTTCGTACAGGGTCAGCAAAATTCCACCACAAACGGGTCAACGACTATGCAAAGACGTCCATCGCTCCTCTCACACACCCGACCCCTATCAACGCCCTAACTAATGTACCGATGTACACCATACCTTACCAACCAACGTGGGCCAAGATAAGGCCCCAGATAAAACCTGAAATAACGTGGTTAAATGGCTATCTAAAATTAAAACCTCCGAAGAACAGACGTACTAATAAAATCTATTAATAGTAGAGATACAGGACAAACACGCAATGCTACAATTGATATACAATAATTCGACCTTTAATAGGTTTATTTACATAAAAATGCCTGTTGACATTATAAAGGTATACTAATGTACATATGGTCAAAAGCCTTCTATAAAAGCCAGAGTACAAATGGACCCGCCAGGCATATAATTGAATTATATTGTAGTTTTGTTTTCAATTTTAGATTTTCAATGATGCTGGTTTTAGCATCTGTGGCTATGTCAGCTGTTGCTGGGTTATATTTGCATTCTGGACTGTTGATCTATAACTGGTTTTTAGACCTTGCGTTCCTTTTAAACTGAACAGTTTTCACGGATCCTTGCAATAGGCGGAGATAACGCTAGGGACAGTGCTAAGTCTAAAATCAGCTGCCGAACCATAGAAATAGTTGATAGTGTAAGTATTCTATCGGAAAGTATGAAAGGTGTCATACAAAAAACCAAAGTTGACACAAACACTTTATGAATAGAGAGACATCTGAATATTAGAATCATGAAATACTAACCAAATCAGGTTTGACACAAAAAGTATGATCTATACAACAAATTATGTAGCCAGTATGCAAGTTAATATAATTATAACGTTCATATGCAAGACGAATAGTTGTCAACACTATTAATACTTCGAACCCATCCATCAACATTTATCAAGAAAATTAAAAATTACAGTTATAAGAACACCTCACCTACAATTAACATATATAATTATGTATATTCCAAATTCCCATAAAAATGTTTTAATTACAGTTCCAAAAGTTAATTGAATTACAACCTATTCGAAGCCCTTCAAACGGTAAGTTACCCCTCATTTGCGCCTGCCCAGATAAGCGTCCAGATGTCAGAATATTATAAATCTCTCGGCCCATTGTCTACGGGCCTTTTTTTAACCATCACTGGACACATGGCCCAAGATTCTGATGGTAATAAGCAGATGGCCGTGAAATATGCTGGTAAGTCGCTGTTTTTGTTAGACTGACCACCTTTCGACAAGGTTTTTTAGTTTTTCGTTTTAAGTGTTAAACAATTGGGGGGCTTAATTTCGTTATTGTGTGAGGTTATAGGGATTCAGTGTATGGATTGGCTCTGTTGCTATAAACATGGGAAGATATAGATACTTCAATTTGCGATGTTCTACCAGCATCCCGCTCTTACTTTGCAATACCTACTATCTATAGTCTTATTAAACCCAAAGCCTTACCTACAACCTTATTTAATTTATAATTTAATATTTCTGTATGTAACTTTTAAGAAGGTAATCTTATTCTTACAATGGGTTTTTCAAAACCAAAAAAAAAAATGAATTTTATTTATATACAATATGTAACCAAAACTCTGTTGTTCCTTTTAAGGATATGTACTCATTTACCTACAAGCACAACATAGATGAAATTATAATTAAAAAAAATTAAGCATTGGCTAGTCGAGAGGTCAAAATCGAACAACTATTAAAATCGACACATTCAAAAAAATGTTCAGATTATCTGATTTTACAAGTACATCTTTATTTCGCTAAATAGCCTACGGGTTTCGCAATCGCTTCATGCAGAATTGCAGAGGTAAGAAATCAGTTAAACATTAATAATTAAATATTTATTTTAATTATTTTTAAACAGTTTTTTATAAAAGACTTGCTCTAGTACGTTTGTATACCGATTCTTAAAACGTGGGTAGAAGGAACAACAGGGTTTTTGTTACATTCTGTATAAGCCCGGCTACGACCTCAAATTGACTTAGTTCAGGTTTCTACGTTTACTTCCGTTTCTCACGGGGTAAAGGAAAAATATTAACCAAAAATTAAAGTTATTATGTTCTATCTATCTATTTAAATAGAGTCGGTAAAAAGCCTAACTAATTTTCTTAATGAGCAATTAGCTAGAACAATAAACTTAATCAAAAAAGAAATTCCTCACACGGCAATCAAATCTCGTACATATGTTCAACAAATCTAACTCAACTATAAAGATAGAACCGAGTTAATAAACAGTATTCGATTAAACAATCTTTTATCTAAAAATCGAATGATTCCTAAATCTGAATCGATTACATATTAAACATGAATGTAATCACATAAAGTATACATTAGCCATTTTGAATTTAAAAAAACAGATTTTGTAATTAAGAACCTAGACTCAGTTGCAGAAAGTTCATTATTCATTGCAGCTACAAAAAAATTGTGGCCTTTTCTTTTACTTTCATCAACCCAACCTAAACTTTAACGTCATGGTCCAAAGTTGATAATACAGTAAATCGCAACCTCTATTTTTACATCATATATAACCACTCCCACGTGCTTCTTCATTTTAACTATAAATAGTAAATATTTCATCGCAGAGGCCGACATACGAGATAATCTAAGTTGGATTATGTTAATTGCATTCCGGATCATAGCTACAGTTTGTAAACTTAACTCGTTTTGTGCCGGCGACTATTTGGCTGGTAAGACAATGGGGCACTAACTTAATCGATATAATTGGTTAGATTCTAATGCTCTAAATGCAAGACTATTTACTTTAGAAACCAATAAAGATGAACTAGATACGTAGGTAGTTTCTGATCATGTTGAAGTCGTAAAAATCGATGAGAAGGTTAGTCATGTTAATGAAGTAGTTAATAAAAGATGAGCAAACATGTATCTACAAGAACCAATTGCATTCAATTAGCCCAATGTAAGCCTGAGGCGGATTCGAGAAATGTTTTTACAAATGCAAGCAAACTGAACTATCAAAGGTAATAAGCAAATGATTGATGATAGTGAGTCAGCTAACAAGAATATTATTCGCATTAACTTCAACCTCAATAACATATTAGATGAAGTGCTAACAGCATTGAAGAAATAATCTTTCATCTAATAAGCGAATCAGATTCAACTGTTGGTAATAAACACAAATTGGTAAATGGAGCAAGCTTCACACTGTAATGTAAATTTCGGACCTTCGATTCGCGAAAGCACAGAAGGCTACTCTAAATTAGTATCGTCCTTAATCCCAGTCTCACAAACAAGAGCTCCCGTTCAAATGCTTCACCAAATTAAATGCTGAGCATAAAGCACATTCGAATTTGTTACAATTCCCCGGAGCCTTGGACACGACAAATCTAACAGGTAACCAAACGCTCATTACCGACCTTCCAATTGAATCTGACACTGTACGTGCAGTCGCCATGATTGGAAATGTTATACAGGACAAGAATTCAATATAGCTGAAAACATTTTAGAACTGGAAGCGAGAAGTAAAGGACCTGTTGATGTGGCGACGTTTGGGGACGCATTTGTGCAGCAATAGACGTCTCTCGATTGAATTGATGATGTTGATGACATTTTTAAGACACTCATGTTGACCCTCTGTGTAGTGAACACATACCTTAAATTCAAAATATTGCTTGATACAGGGCTGAGCAAGGCTTAACTTTACACGAAATAAGTTATCATATTCATTCACAACCCCAGAGCATAAAATCATTCATTCAATTAAAGCTGAAGGTCCGAGACACATTGTCGTCCATACTCCATTCACAATTAGCATTCCAGAGTCGAGCAAAAAAGATTGCACAAAAAGCGAAACTTAACTTGAACAACAGCCAAAAAAACCCGTCACATCCAAAAATCCAGCGGCCATTTTACCTAAACGACGTTTTAAATACCAGGACGATCTCCCAAAATAGCTGGCGAGCCTAACAGCGCTCTGTTTACTAAAACAACACATAAATAAACCGAAAGCCACAGCTAGGTCAGGTGAAGGTAGTTCTTGCGGAATTCGATCCCCTCTCCCTCCCTGTAACCATTCACCCCCCTCGCGCCTGCTAACTGTACTCGGGTTGAGATGATCCTTATTTGAAAGTCGCGGTTAAAGGTTTTAGAGAGAAGATGGGTTAAATATTGTACAACCTTTATGTTTAGCTTTATCGGGGAATATATTTTCTTTTTTTTAATCTTCTTTGATATATACCTTCGTTGATAATAATCCTCAATCATTATAACAAGCTGCTTTGATAATAGAGACACAATCGCACAGCTAATTAATATTCTAGCAAGCAAAAATAACCTTTCAAAACCGCTAAAACCAGATGAATTGCATTCGAATCAGCCTCCGTATTCTAATAATACATTAAACTTCAAATCAACACAATCTTACTGCTAAACGGCTTAATTATCGGTAGCTAAAATTACTCTATCAACCTGAATAATTTACAATACATGGAGCAAAATATATCTAGCGGTTAACATAATGCTGCGCAAGCGCACGGGAGCGCAGCGCTGCGCAGGAGTGCCGCCGTGACCCGATGTGAGGACCCGATCGGCCTTAAAGGTCGCATTGAATAGTATTGGAATGCTTTTGACTATTTAAGTACCAGAGACAACAGTTTTCAAGTTCTGTTGTGTGGGTATGCAAAGCTATAGAACTATAGAATGAAGGATGGCTTTCAAATTCTTGTGGATATGCAATCGCGCAGGTTCGTGAAGTTTAGTTTGCATTATTGGGTTTAAAGGGCTTTGAACTGATTTGCCACTGTTTTATGTAATGGAGATGTTTAAGTGCATTGTTTATCTAAAGTATGTGTCATCTCATCAAACAAATAACAATTAATATCAATAATGGTCATTATTAACAGTAAGCCTATTGAAAAATATGGTAATGATTGCATCACTGCAATTTACTCAAGAAACCGATGATCTAACGAGAACAGAAGATGATGATGGTAATCAAAGTAAATCTATCATATCTTAATATGCAAAAAAGGGCACTGTCATTACATGATCTGTAAATGCAAATTATATGCCAATTAAAGCTATACATAAATTAATACATGAACTACAAGATGGAAGAGATTACCCTGATCTGTCTGACACAATCGTGACTAATAATATAGGTATGAAAGTGTTTGGGTGTCTATTACCCAATCACACACAAACTACATAACTAATATCCCAATTTACTGGCATATCAAAAGTTTACGAGTTAAATGTAGTTGTGGGCAGGATAATTCTGTAAGTAAAGGAAGATTATAATGATTCAGATCAAGCAAATGCATTAAAACGTTGACACAAATTAAGACCTGGTTTAGATCCAAATAAAACTCTTTCACCGATTAATGATTTTTCTTCCCAACCGCGGAGCAAAGCACCAAAAAGTATGCGTTAAATATTAGCAATTTCATTAGATGTCCAAACGTTTTTCCAATAGGTTAACTATGGATATACTATGTGAACTGACTGTAAAATCAACTCGTATCGTATTATTTGTTAAAAACGTCATACCATACTTACATGAGGCAGGTAAACATGTGACTTATAGCTACTTACCAATATATTTAGTTGTTATTCCAACTTTGTTAATTATAAGTTCCTTCTGTAATTTGTTACGGTGTTGGTACAATAACGAGTATATACCCATCTTTCAAAAATTAACGCTGCTTCTGGCACAGTAAAAATCGTAGCTATACGAAATAAATTTTTCATTGTATCATTAATTTAACAAAAGAAAACAGCAATGATAAACCTTCAAATATTCAAACCCAAACCGGATTAAAACATTGCACCCTATCAGATGATGATGTAAAGGTCACAACGGGCGTGTAGGGAAGCAAACCCGCTACCGTGGCTATCTGCGACTAGGAACGAGTCGTGTGTCACGCGGGTGATATATATATACAATTATTATGCAATTATTATCTGTTTATACTGAATCGTTAAGATTAATTAATGAATTTTAGTAAATGATTATTGTAACAAGCTTATTTTCCTAGAAATCGAAAGACTGATATGACTCAATTGTCACTTGTGAATCATACTTGTTTGTTAACGGGTATAAAAGAGCAGGGCCTCAGTGGAGCGAGTCAGTTTCTCTTCGACTTCCAAGGCGCTAACATGGTATGATATTATTCTGACTATTGTTGATTTATTGTTGATGATGAGGTATATTTATATCATATTTATGAGCCATGTAATGTTGTTATGATGATTGGTGTATTTAAAACACAGGTCATAATAACTTGTTTATTAACGTGACGTTGTGTTATATACACTACTACAATAGTGGTTGTTATATACCACAAGATAGTTATCGTTGTAAATATGGCTTATGTGATGGATTCTGTAATTAGATTTATTATGATAAACGATTATTTATGATGTGTCCTATTAACGTAACGTTGTGTTATATACACTACTACGATAGTGGTTGTTATGTATCACAAGATGGTTATCGTTTTTCGATACCCATTCAAATCAGTATCCCACTGCGCTGAGGTATCAACATACTCTGAGTACCGGTTGTTTGGGGCTGCATTGCGGCATCGCGATGTCATCTTGGCGAGAGTGGACTCGGCGACCCATCATCTAAAACGGCATTCAGAAAACAGCCATTGCTCCAACATCGCCCATGAAAATAACAAAATTGAGATTCATTAATAATCTGTTATGTAAGCCAGAGAACTATCCCACTTCTGATGTTAGAATTTTTATATGTGTATGTATAGATATGTAACCAGATGTATGTAAATATTTAATATTCGTTACTTATCTATCTATTTACCTATTTATTGCTCATAAGCTAGAATTATAAAAATTCTAACACGCGCATATTATGGGTCCACAGAGGGGAGAACTAACCTCACTGCGTACCGTGTCAAAATACAATTCTCAACCGAGAGAGCACTAGAATTGACTATTCTTAGCCTCAAATCCGTTAGCACTAGAATTCACAGTTCTTGGTCATAACTTGGCAAGCACTAGGATGTCATGTCTCATTTTTATTTTCATTGACATTGTAGTGAATAACCACTCAGGGATCACAATTGTAAGCACCGAAAATTTCAAATAAATACGAGATAAAAAAAATACCTCCAATCCATTCAACTTTAAAATGCTCCAAAAATTATTTTACTACAAAAAAATATTCTACCAAAATACTGTAAAAGGGTGTGGACATAGCTTCTCAGTAGGGGTCATCGTTTTTCGATACCCATTCAAATCAGTATCCCACTGCGCTGAGGTATCAACATACTCTGAGAACCGGTTGTTTTCTTTGTTTTAACTGTTTTATTTTTATGGAGTAATGAGTGTTTAGTCTCATGTATTAAACAAAAAAGCCGTTCCAAATAAAATGTATGAAAATGGTGCAGATTCTCCGGCTCTACAACCAAACCAAAAGTAGAGAATCGCTATCCTTTACTAAAAGGCAGTGAGAGAACAGGACGTCTATACCTATGAAGTGGAACTAAGTTAGAGATGTCAAACTAGTTTATGCCTTGCGTTTTACCGTGTTTTTAGTTGACATGTTTTTACGTGTCATGTGACATGTCACAATCCAGTGGAAAACCAGCGTCAGGCACTAGCTGTCTGGCTTTTATGCTGAACTGGACTTATTTGGCGCAGCCGTGGGGCACACACTTTTTTCTTTTCTATTTTGTTACCTACTTATTTTTTTCTTTTCTTTTACATTATTAACTTTTTTTATTTTTTTTTGTAATTATTTTATTGTGTGTGTACCTTTAAACTGTAACAAATAAATGTTTTCTTTCTTTACGTGTACCCTTAATTTGTATGGAAATATTAGTTCAACTAAATTTGACAGCTCCAATTTACGTCAGTCTCTTTCTTGTTTTGTTGGAGAGAAAAAGATAGCAACCGCCCAAATCAAGCCTAGCTTGTGTGCAACAGAATCGGCACCAATATTAATTTAAAGGTTGTGTTCTAACAGGCGTTGCAGAGAGGGGTTTTCGGAATGGTCTTTTCAGAGGTAAAGGGGTCACAGTACCTGGTCTTTTACCCAAAAGTCTTAGAGTCCAGTCTATAGATTCCAGATTAGGACAATTCAAATTATCACTAAGAGATATAGTGTAACGCCATTTAAGGTGAGGTCCCAAGATAACAGTACTCAAAAGCTCGTCGAACCGCCAAAATGCTCCGAAAATTATTTAACTACAATAAAAAAATTCTACCAAAATAATGGATATTTATAGTTTCTTTCTCTCTCCTACCATTTCACTTTAAATACTTTCATGTTTTCTAAGAAAGTATTAATTCTCCCTTGAGAAACATACGTAAAGAATAGGTGAACTTATTTTCCGACTAATCAAAATTCATGCTTATGAAAATATGAAATTGATTGATTTATTTTATGGTTTTTAAAGATTCGGAACATTTATTGTTAATGTCATTAATGAATACGGACTAACCTTGAAAATATGAATTACTTCGTTATAGCTTTCGCCATAATTACCATTATTTTTAACAAACACGACACCCAAGGAAACAGAACAGAAGATTTCTTGTAAATGTGAGAATAATACGCAATGTAAGATATATCCTATTTACATAGACTAATGTCGATTTTATGTTTATCCTTTGTAACGCATTACGAGTTACGTACACTTTTATGAAATACCCTCTGGTAATCAAAATAACAGAACCTACATACTTTAAAAAAACTTTAAAAAAAATGCAAACACAGACCAGACTCAAAGGCAACACTGCTTAGTCTGGTGAAACTGTCAAACTCAGAGGTCGCAGAACGTGGCTTGATCATAGAGATTCAGGGGCCCGTCTTTGAATTGGCTTGACTGAAATTTATTTAACCAATCAACTAAAACCATGGCCAAAACCTTTGAATACAACCATTTTGTCAACTCAAATCAAACTCAGAGGTCGCAGATAGTGGTTTGATCCTAAAGATTCAGGGAACCGTCTTAGACTTGGCTTGACTTGATTTGATGTGTATCAACTCACAATGAAACGTTTCACATCGTACAGCTAGATCCTTTTAGTGCCGTTGTCTGGGGCTGTATTGCGGCATCGCGATGTCATCTTGGCGAGAGTGGACTCGGCGACCCATCATCTCAAACGGCATTCAGAAAACAGCCATTGCTCCAACATCGCCCATGAAAATAACAAAATTGAGATTCATTAATAATCTGTTATGTAAGCCAGAGAACAATCCCACTTCTGATGTTAGAATTTTTATATGTGTATGTATAGATCTGGATATTCGTTACTTATCTATCTATCTATTTACCTATTTATTGCTCTTTTATTTACTTAAATACTTATATACTTTACGTATATACTTCATTTACTTATATACTTTACGTATATACTTTATTTACTTATATACTTTGTGTATACACTTTATTTAGTTTATATACTTTGTGTATATACTTTATTTAATTATTTACTTATTGTGAATGTGGTGTTTTAAGGAAGGGGTTTATTAAGAAAAAGCACAAAGACAAGACTATGTATTTATTTCCAATAGGCTTGTAATCAATCGAAATCTAATTGCCTGTTCGCAAAACTAGGTCTTCGTGGAGAAGAACGGCAAGAAACTCCACGGTAGCTCTCTTTATTTACTGTATCAACACATCATAAATAATCGTTTATTATAATAAATCTAATTATAGGATCCATCACATAAGCCATATTTACAACGATAACTATCTTGTGGTATATAACAACCACTATCGTAGCAGTGTATATAACACAACGTCACGTTAATAAACAAGTTATTATGACCTGTGTTTTTAAATACACCAATCATCATAACAACATTACATGGCTCATAAATATGATATAAATATACCTCATCATCAACAATGAATCAACAATAGTCAGAATAATATCATACCTTAGGTGTTAGCGCCTTGGAAGTCGAGGAGAAACTGACTCGCTCCACTGAGGCCCTGCTCTTTTATACTCGTCAACAAACAAGTATGATTCACAAGTGACAATTGAGTCATATCAGTCTTTCGATTTCTAGGAAAATAAGCTTGTTACAATAATCATTTACTAAAATTCATTAATTAATCTTAACGATTCAGTATAAACAGATAATAAATACATAATAATTGTATATATATATCACGGCCATACTGACAAGTACTTCGCTCTCGAAGTACATTATATACCTTTTTTCTACAATTGTAGTTTAGCTTTGTTTTGCCAATTGCATAGACGTGTCAAGTCCGCTCCACCCGCTGCTAGTGGCATAGACTTGCACCAAACAAATGGCCGACCAGTGGAAACAAATTTTGTTTTGCCAATTGCATAGACGTGTCAAGTCCGATCCACCCGCTGCTAGTGGCATAGACTTGCACCAAACAATTGACCGACCAGCGGAAACAAATACTACAATTGTATTTTACTTTTGTTTTGCCAATTGCATAGACGTGTAAAGTCCGATCCACCCGCTGCTAGTGGCATAGACTTGCACCAAACAATTGACCGACCAGCGAAAACAAAAGGGTTTTTTCTTTTTTTTTTTAATTATTGGCACAGCCACATTTTTTTTATTTATTTATTTTTTTATTGGCACATCCATAGGCAGAGCCATAGGCAGAGCCACAGTAAGAATCTCATGGTCTCAACACTAATTTTCGTCACACTCAGAACCTCAGTCTTATCGCTAGTTTTGGTTCCAGTCACAGTCAGCTACATAAAATTCTCAGCATTAAGAGACTCAAATTGGTAGTATTTATGGACCTGCTCAACTTTTCATAGTTCGTTCGGCCAATCTGACAATGTTATTGACACAGATAATACTTTAATTGACTTAATAAGTATTTGTTATTGTACTTTTTTTTTCTATTTGTCATTATATAAATTTCACCTACCATTTATTGTGTCTCTGCACCACCTCATGGTAGACTGGTAGAAAATGCCTGAGGCATCCTCTGCCTTTGTACAGTGTGTTTACTTGTACATAAAGTTTTTAATAAACAATATTAGCTTACAGATGCCTCATCTCATACAAAGAATTGATCCCACCGTAACAAAGGATTTCGGCTGGCAGTCAGGTATTATTTTTTTTTTTTCTTTACTTCATAACAGTGTTTCACTGTATCAAAATGTGTTAATATATAAATTTTATAGAGCCAAATGGAAAAACTAAAATTTCAAACAGCTCCATCTTTTGGTATAAGTAATATAAAATTCGTTCCAATAATCATCTAATTTTGTATTAGGAACCAATTATTCAAAAAGTACAGTTTTTACCATCATATTTTTTCAAAATATTTATATTACATAAACTTCATAAAGTCTCAATAAATTTGTCAAATTACCGTAAAATTTGAACTAGTTTTTCATTGTTCGAGATGAGGCCCCGCGCCAATTGCAATAGTTCTGAACATAAATTTGTTAATATTTTAATAGAATGATGAGACTAGAATTTTCATCTGCTATCCGCGAAATCTGTATGGCTAATCATCAACTAACAATGACAAATATTACTTTTGATCATAAGAAATATCACTAATATTCACTACCGAGAATTTATTATAAACAATCTATTTCATGGCAATAAACCAAGTACTTATTCTGTTGTTGTTTTTTTTTTTTTTTTTTTTTCATAATTATTGAGGTTTCCCTCAAAAGATATCGTAATAAAAGGATTTGTGAACTTTGTCTGTATTCTGTAACTGTAACTGTAACCTTCAATTTTCTATCATATACCTCCATTTCAATGTCAAAATACACCACATTCGTCCAACTCCGGACCCGTCCGTTCCCGGGACCCGTTCCCGTCCGGGTCACGGGTCCGGTCGGTTCCGGGAGTGGGTTAAATATTTAATATTCGTTACTTATCTATCTATTTACCTATTTATTGCTCTTTTATTTACTTAAATACTTATACACTTTACGTATATACTTTATTTATTATATACTTTACGTATATACTTTATTTAGTTTATATACCTTGTTTATATACTTTATTTACTTATATACCTTGTGTATATACTTTATTTACTTATATACCTTGTGTATATACTTTATTTACTTATTTACTTATTGTGTATATACTTTATTTAATTATTTACTTATTGTGAATGTGGTGTTTTAAGGAAGGGATTTATTAAGAAAAAGCACAAAGACAAGACTATGTATTTATTTCCAATAGGCTTGTAATCAATCGAAATCTAATTGCCTGTTCGCAAAACTAGGTCTTCGTGGAGAAGAACGGCAAGAAACTCCACGGTAGCTCTCTTTATTTACTGTATCGACACATCATAAATAATCGTTTATCATAACAAAACCAATTATAGGATCCATCACATAAGCCATATTTACAACGATAACCATCTTGTGGTACATAACAACCACTATCGTAGTAGTGTATATAACACAACGTTACGTTAATAGGACACATCATAAATAATCGTTTATCATAATAAATCTAATTACAGGATCCATCACATAAGCCATATTTACAACGATAACTATCTTGTGGTATATGACAACCACTATTGTAGTAGTGTATATAACACAACGTCACGTTAATAAACAAGTTATTATGACCTGTGTTTTAAATACACCAATCATCATAACAACATTACATGGCTCATAAATATGATATAAATATACCTCATCATCAACAATAAATCAACAATAGTCAGAATAATATCATACCTTAGATGTTAGCGCCTTGGAAGTCGAAGAGAAACTGACTCGCTCCACTGAGGCCCTGCTCTTTTATACCCGTTAACAAACAAGTATGATTCACAAGTGACAATTGAGTCATATCAGTCTTTCGATTTCTAGGAAAATAAGCTTGTTACAATAATCATTTACTAAAATTCATTAATTAATCTTAACGATTCAGTATAAACAGATAATAATTGCATAATAATTGTATATATATATCACGGCCACACTGACAAGTACTTCGCTCTCGAAGTACATTATATACCTTTTTTTCTACAATTGTAGTTTAGCTTTGTTTTGCCAATTGCATAGACGTGTCAAGTCCGCTCCACCCGCTGCTAGTGGCATAGACTTGCACCAAACAAATGGCCGACCAGCGGAAACAAATTTTGTATTGCCAATTGCATAGACGTGTCAAGTCCGATCCACCCGCTGCTAGTGGCATAAACTTGCACCAAACAATTGACCGACCAGCGGAAACAAATACTACAATTGTATTTTACTTTTGTTTTGCCAATTGCATAGACGTGTCAAGTCCGATCCACCCGCTGCTAGTGGCATAGACTTGCACCAAACAATTGACCGACCAGCGGAAACAAAAGGTTTTTTCTTTTTTTTTTAATTATTGGCACAGCCACATTTTTTTTTTTATTTTTTTTTTTATTGGCACATCCATAGGCAGAGCCATAGGCACAGCCACAGTAAGAATCTCATGGTCTCAACACTAATTTTCGTCAGTCAGAACCTCAGTCTTATCGCTAGTTTTGGTTCCAGTCACAGTCAGTTACATAAAATTCTCAGCATTAAGAGACTCAAATTGGTAGTATTTATGGACCTGCTCAACTTTTCATAGTTCGTTCGGCCAATCTGACAATGTTATTGACACAGATAATACTTTAATTGACTTAATAAGTATTTGTTATTGTACTTTTTTTTTCTATTTGTCATTATATAAATTTCACCTACCATTTATTGTGTCTCTGCACCACCTCATGGTAGACTGGTAGAAAATGCCTGAGGCATCCTCTGCCTTTGTACAGTGTGTTTACTTGTACATAAAGTTTTTAATAAACAATATTAGCTTACAGATGCCTCATCTCATACAAAGAATTGATCCCACCGTAACAAAGGATTTCGGCTGGCAGTCAGGTATTATTTTTTTTTTTTCTTTACTTCATAACAGTGTTTCACTGTATCAAAATGTGTTAATATATAAATTTTATAGAGCCAAATGGAAAAACTAAAATTTCAAACAGCTCCATCTTTTGGTATAAGTAATATAAAATTCGTTCCAATAATCATCTAATTTTGTATTAGGAACCAATTATTCAGAAAGTACAGTTTTTACCATCATATTTTTTTCAAAATATTTATATTACATAAACTTCATAAAGTCTCAATAAATTTGTCAAATTACCGTAAAATTTGAACTAGTTTTTCATTGTTCGAGATGAGGCCCCGCGCCAATTGCAATAGTTCTGAACATAAATTTGTTAATATTTTAATAGAATGATGAGACTAGAATTTTCATCTGCTATCCGCGAAATCTGTATGGCTAATCATCAACTAACAATGACAAATATTACTTTTGATCATAAGAAATATCACTAATATTCACTACTGAGAATTTATTATAAACAATCTATTTCATGGCAATAAACCAAGTACTTATTCTGTTTTTTTTTTCTTTTTTTTTTTTTTTCATAATTATTGAGGTTTCCCTCAAAAGATATCGTAATAAAAGGATTTGTGAACTTTGTCTGTATTCTGTAACTGTACCTTCAATTTTCTATCCTATATCTCCATTTCAATGTCAAAATACAATTCTCAACCGAGAGAGCACTAGAATTGACTATTCTTAGCCTCAAATCCGTTAGCACTAGAATTCACAGTTCTTGGTCATAACTTGGCAAGCACTAGGATGTCATGTCTCATTTTTAAATTCATTGACATTGTAGTGAATAACCACTCAGGAATCACAATTGTAAGCACCGAAAATTTCAAATAAATACGAGATAAAAAAAAACTCCGACCACACGGACGTAACGGGTCCGTAACGGGTCCGTTGTCCGGACGGAGCACACACTTTTTTCTTTTCTATTTTGTTACCTACTTATTTTTTCTTTTCTTTTACATTATTAACTTTTTTTTTTTTTTTTTTGTAATTATTTTATTGTGTGTGTGTACCTTTAAACTGTAACAAATAAATGTTTTTTTCTTTCTTTACGTGTACCCTTAATTTGTATGGAAATATTAGTTCAACTAAATTTGACAGCTCCAATTTACGTCAGTCTCTTTCTTGTTTTGTTGGAGAGAAAAAGATAGCAACAGCCCAAATCAAGCCTAGCTTGTGTACAACAGAATCGGCACCAATATTAATTTAAAGGTTGTGTTCTAACAGGCGTTGCAGAGAGGGGTTTTCGGAATGGTCTTTCCAGAGGTAAAGGGGTCACAGTACCTGGTCTTTTACCCAAAAGTCTTAGAGTCCAGTCTATAGATTCCAGATTAGGACAATTCAAATTATAACTAAGAGATATAGTGTAACGCCATTTAAGGTGAGGTCCCAAGATAACAGCAATTACTAAGAACTCAAAAGCTCGTCGAACCGCCAAAATGCTCCGAAAATTATTTAACTAAAATAAAAAAATTCTACCAAAATAATGGATACTTAACTCTCGTTTCTTTCTCTCTCCTACCATTTCACTTTAAATACTTTCATGTTTTCTAAAAAAGAATTAATACTCCCTTGAGAAACATACATAAAGAATAGGTATATAATGTACTTCGAGAGCGAAGTACTTGTCAGTATGGCCGTGATATATATATACAATTATTATGCAATTATTATCTGTTTATACTGAATCGTTAAGATTAATTAATGAATTTTAGTAAATGATTATTGTAACAAGCTTATTTTCCTAGAAATCGAAAGACTGATATGACTCAATTGTCACTTGTGAATCATACTTGTTTGTTAACGGGTATAAAAGAGCAGGGCCTCAGTGGAGCGAGTCAGTTTCTCTTCGACTTCCAAGGCGCTAACATCTAAGGTATGATATTATTCTGACTATTGTTGATTTATTGTTGATGATGAGGTATATTTATATCATATTTATGAGCCATGTAATGTTGTTATGATGATTGGTGTATTTAAAACACAGGTCATAATAACTTGTTTATTAACGTGACGTTGTGTTATATACACTACTACAATAGTGGTTGTCATATACCACAAGATAGTTATCGTTGTAAATATGGCTTATGTGATGGATCCTGTAATTAGATTTATTATGATAAACGATTATTTATGATGTGTCCTATTAACGTAACGTTGTGTTATATACACTACTACGATAGTGGTTGTTATGTACCACAAGATGGTTATCGTTGTAAATATGGCTTATGTGATGGATCCTATAATTGGTTTTGTTATGATAAACGATTATTTATGATGTGTCGATACAGTAAATAAAGAGAGCTACCGTGGAGTTTCTTGCCGTTCTTCTCCACGAAGACCTAGTTTTGCGAACAGGCAATTAGATTTCGATTGATTACAAGCCTATTGGAAATAAATACATAGTCTTGTCTTTGTGCTTTTTCTTAATAAATCCCTTCCTTAAAACACCACATTCACAATAAGTAAATAATTAAATAAAGTATATACACAATAAGTAAATAAGTAAATAAAGTATATACACAAGGTATATAAGTAAATAAAGTATATACACAAGGTATATAAGTAAATAAAGTATATAAACAAGGTATATAAACTAAATAAAGTATATACGTAAAGTATATAATAAATAAAGTATATACGTAAAGTGTATAAGTATTTAAGTAAATAAAAGAGCAATAAATAGGTAAATAGATAGATAAGTAACGAATATTAAATATTTACGTACATCTGGTTACATATCTATACATACACATATAAAAATTCTAACATCAGAAGTGGGATTGTTCTCTGGCTTACATAACAGATTATTAATAAATCTCAATTTTGTTATTTTCATGGGCGATGTTGGAGCAATGGCTGTTTTCTGAATGCCGTTTGAGATGATGGGTCGCCGAGTCCACTCTCGCCAAGATGACATCGCGATGCCGCAATGCAGCCCCAGACAACGGCACTACAAGGATCTAGAAGCTGTACGATGTGAAACGTTTCATTGTGAGTTGATACACATCAAATCAAGTCAAGCCAAGTCTAAGACACGAATCTTTAGGATCAAACCACTATCTGCGACCTCTGAGTTTGATTTGAGTTGACAGAATGGTTGTATTCATGGGTCTTGGTCATGGCCATGGTTTTAGTTGGTTGGTTAAATAAATTTAAGTCAAGCCAAGTCAAAGGCGGGCCCCTGAATCTCTATGATCAAGCCACGTTCTGCGACCTCTGAGTTTGCCAGTTTCACCAGACTAAGCAGTGTTGCCTCTGAGTCTGGTCTGTGTTTGCATTTTTTTTTAAGTTTTTTTAAAGTATGTAGGTTCTGTTATTTTGATTACCAGAGGGTATTTCATAAAAGTGTACGTAACTCGTAATGCGTTACAAAGGATAAACGTAAAATCGACATTAGTCTATGTAAATAGGATATATCTTATATTGCGTATTATTCTCACATTTACAAGAAATCTTCTGTTCTGTTTCCTTGGGTGTCGTGTTTGTTAAAAATAATGGTAATTATGGCGAAAGCTATAACGAAGTAATTCATATTTTCAAGGTTAGTCCGTATTCATTAATGACATTAACAATAAATGTTCCGAATCTTTAAAAACCATAAAATAAATCAATCAATTTCATATTTTCATAAGCATGAATTTTGATTAGTCGGAAAATAAGTTCACCTATTCTTTACGTATGTTTCTCAAGGGAGAATTAATACTTTCTTAGAAAACATGAAAGTATTTAAAGTGAAATGGTAGGAGAGAGAAAGAAACTAGAATTAAATATCCATTATTTTTGTAGAATTTTTTTATTGTAGTTAAATAATTTTCGGAGCATTTTGGCGGTTCGACGAGCTTTTGAGTTCTTAGTAATTGCTGTTATCTTGGGACCTCACCTTAAATGGCGTTACACTATATCTCTTAGTGATAATTTGAATTGTCCTAATCTGGAATCTATAGACTGGACTCTAAGACTTTTGGGTAAAAGACCAGGTACTGTGACCCCTTTACCTCTGAAAAGACCATTCCGAAAACCCCTCTCTGCAACGCCTGTTAGAACACAACCTTTAAATTAATATTGGTGCCGATTCTGTTGTACACAAGTTAGGCTTGATTTGGGCTGTTGCTATCTTTTTCTCTCCAACAAAACAAGCAAGAGACTGACGTAAATTGGAGCTGTCAAATTTAGTTGAACTAATATTTCCATACAAATTAAGGGTACACGTAAAGAAAGAAAAAACATTTATTTGTTACAGTTTAAAGGTACACACACACAATAAAATAATTACAAAAAAAAAATAAAAAAAGTTAATAATGTAAAAGAAAAGAAAAAATAAGTAGGTAACAAAATAGAAAAGAAAAAGTGTGTGCCCCACGGCTGCGCCAAATAAGTCCAGTTCAGCATAAAAGCCAGACAGCTAGTGCCTGACGCTGGTTTTCCACTGGATTGTGACATGTCACATGACACGTAAAAACATGTCAATTAAAAAAAACGGTAAAACGCAAGGCGTAAACTAGTTTGACATCTCTAACTTAGTTCCACTTCATAGGTATAGACGTTCTGTTCTCTCACTGCCTTTTAGTAAAGGATAGCGATTCTCTACTTTTGGTTTGGTTGTAGAGCCGGAGAATCTGCACCATTTTCATACATTTTATTTGGAACGGCTTTTTTGTTTAATACATGAGACTAAACACTCATTACTCCATAAAAATAAAACAGTTAAAACAAAAAACAACCGGTACTCAGAGTATGTTGATACCTCAGCGCAGTGGGATACTGATTTGAATGGGTATCGAAAAACGATGACCCCTACTGAGAAGCTATGTCCACACCCTTTTACAGTATTTTGGTAGAATATTTTTTGTAGTAAAATAATTTTTGGAGCATTTTAAAGTTGAATGGATTGGAGGTATGTTTTTTATCTCGTATTTATTTGAAATTTTCGGTGCTTACAATTGTGATCCCTGAGTGGTTATTCACTACAATGTCAATGAAAATAAAAATGAGACATGACATCCTAGTGCTTGCCAAGTTATGACCAAGAACTGTGAATTCTAGTGCTAACGGATTTGAGGCTAAGAATAGTCAATTCTAGTGCTCTCTCGGTTGAGAATTGTATTTTGACATTGAAATGGAGATATATGATAGAAAATTGAAGGTACAGTTACAGAATACAGACAAAGTTCACAAATCCTTTTATTACGATATCTTTTGAGGAAACCTCAATAATGCTCCCGCTGCTGCGCGGCGGCAGCGGGTGGATCGGACTTTACACGTCTATGCAATTGGCAAAACAAAAGTAAAATACAATTGTAGTATTTGTTTCCGCTGGTCGGTCAATTGTTTGGTGCAAGTCTATGCCACTAGCAGCGGGTGGATTGGACTTGACACGTCTATGCAATTGGCAAAACAAAATTTGTTTCCACTGGTCGGCCATTTGTTTGGTGCAAGTCTATGCCACTAGCAGCGGGTGGAGCGGACTTGACACGTCTATGCAATTGGCAAAACAAAGCTAAACTACAATTGTAGAAAAAAGGTATATAATGTACTTCGTGAGCGAAGTACTTGTCAGTATGGCCGTGATATATATATACAATTATTATGCAATTATTATCTGTTTATACTGAATCGTTAAGATTAATTAATGAATTTTAGTAAATGATTATTGTAACAAGCTTATTTTCCTAGAAATCGAAAGACTGATATGACTCAATTGTCACTTGTGAATCATACTTGTTTGTTAACGGGTATAAAAGAGCAGGGCCTCAGTGGAGCGAGTCAGTTTCTCTTCGACTTCCAAGGCGCTAACATGGTATGATATTATTCTGACTATTGTTGATTTATTGTTGATGATGAGGTATATTTATATCATATTTATGAGCCATGTAATGTTGTTATGATGATTGGTGTATTTAAAACACAGGTCATAATAACTTGTTTATTAACGTGACGTTGTGTTATATACACTACTACAATAGTGGTTGTTATATACCACAAGATAGTTATCGTTGTAAATATGGCTTATGTGATGGATTCTGTAATTAGATTTATTATGATAAACGATTATTTATGATGTGTCCTATTAACGTAACGTTGTGTTA
Organism: Polia nebulosa; assembly: GCA_951329385.1. NCBI lineage: Eukaryota > Metazoa > Arthropoda > Insecta > Lepidoptera > Noctuidae > Polia > Polia nebulosa. The sequence continues at coordinate 8,562,867 of OX589609.1, forward strand.
TATACACTACTACGATAGTGGTTGTTATGTATCACAAGATGGTTATCGTTGTAAATATGGCTTATGTGATGGATCCTATAATTGGATTTGTTATGATAAACGATTATTTATGATGTGTCGATACAGTAAATAAAGAGAGCTACCGTGGAGTTTCTTGCCGTTCTTCTCCACGAAGACCTAGTTTTGCGAACAGGCAATTAGATTTCGATTGATTACAAGCCTATTGGAAATAAATACATAGTCTTGTCTTTGTGCTTTTTCTTAATAAATCCCTTCCTTAAAACACCACATTCACAATAAGTAAATAATTAAATAAAGTATATACACAAGGTATATAAACTAAATAAAGTATATACGTAAAGTATATAAGTAAATAAAGTATATACGTAAAGTATATAAGTATTTAAGTAAATAAAAGAGCAATAAATAGGTAAATAGATAGATAAGTAACGAATATTAAATATTTACATACATCTGGTTACATATCTATACATACACATATAAAAATTCTAACATGAAGTCGAAGAGAAACTGACTCGCTCCACTGAGGCCCTGCTCTTTTATACCCGTTAACAAACAAGTATGATTCACAAGTGACAATTGAGTCATATCAGTCTTTCGATTTCTAGGAAAATAAGCTTGTTACAATAATCATTTACTAAAATTCATTAATTAATCTTAACGATTCAGTATAAACAGATAATAATTGCATAATAATTGTATATATATATACCCCCCGTCCGTCCCTACTTTTACAGTAAAAAAACTCGCTCCACTGAGGCCCTGCTCTTTTATACTCGTTAACAAACAAGTATGATTCACAAGTGACAATTGAGTCATATCAGTCTTTCGATTTCTAGGAAAATAAGCTTGTTACAATAATCATTTATTAAAATTCATTAATTAATCTTAACGATTCAGTATAAACAGATAATAATTACATAATAATTGTATATATCACGGCCATACTGACAAGTACTTCGCTCTCGAAGTACATTATATACCTTTTTTCTACAATTGTAGTTTAGCTTTGTTTTGCCAATTGCATAGACGTGTCAAGTCCGCTCCACCCGCTGCTAGTGGCATAGACTTGCACCAAACAAATGGCCGACCAGCGGAAACAAATTTTGTTTTGCCAATTGCATAGACGTGTCAAGTCCGATCCACCCGCTGCTAGTGGCATAGACTTACACCAAACAATTGACCGACCAGCGGAAACAAATACTACAATTGTATTTTACTTTTGTTTTGCCAATTGCATAGACGTGTCAAGTCCGATCCACCCGCTGCTAGTGGCATAGACTTGCACCAAACAATTGACCGACCAGCGGAAACAAAAGGTTTTTTCTATTTTTTTTTTTTTTTAATTATTGGCACAGCCACATTTTTTTTTTATTGGCACATCCATAGGCAGAGCCATAGGCACAGCCACAGTAAGAATCTCATGGTCTCAACACTAATTTTCGTCACAGTCAGAACCTCAGTCTTATCGCTAGTTTTGGTTTCAGTCACAGTCAGTTACATAAAATTCTCAGCATTAAGAGACTCAAATTGGTAGCATTTATGGACCTGCTCAACTTTTCATAGTTCGTTCGGCCAATCTGACAATGTTATTGCCACAGATAATACTTTAATTGACTTAATAAGTATTTGTTATTGTACTTTTTTTTTCTATTTGTCATTATATAAATTTCACCTACCATTTATTGTGTCTCTGCACCACCTCATGGTAGACTGGTAGAAAATGCCTGAGGCATCCTCTGCCTTTGTACAGTGTGTTTACTTGTACATAAAGTTTTTAATAAACAATATTAGCTTACAGATGCCTCATCTCATACAAAGAATTGATCCCACCGTAACAAAGGATTTCGGCTGGCAGTCAGGTATTATTTTTTTTTCTTTACTTCATAACAGTGTTTCACTGTATCAAAATGTGTTAATATATAAATTTTATAGAGCCAAATGGAAAAACTAAAATTTCAAACAGCTCCATCTTTTGGTATAAGTAATATAAAATTCGTTCCAATAATCATCTAATTTTGTATTAGGAACCAATTATTCAAAAAGTACAGTTTTTACCATCATATTTTTTCAAAATATTTATATTACATAAACTTCATAAAGTCTCAATAAATTTGTCAAATTACCGTAAAATTTGAACTAGTTTTTCATTGTTCGAGATGAGGCCCCGCGCCAATTGCAATAGTTCTGAACATAAATTTGTTAATATTTTAATAGAATGATGAGACTAGAATTTTCATCTGCTATCCGCGAAATCTGTATGGCTAATCATCAACTAACAATGACAAATATTACTTTTGATCATAAGAAATATCACTAATATTCACTACTGAGAATTTATTATAAACAATCTATTTCATGGCAATAAACCAAGTACTTATTCTGTTTTTTTTTTTTTTTTTTTTTTTTTTCATAATTATTGAGGTTTCCCTCAAAAGATATCGTAATAAAAGGATTTGTGAACTTTGTCTGTATTCTGTAACTGTACCTTCAATTTTCTATCCTATATCTCCATTTCAATGTCAAAATACAATTCTCAACCGAGAGAGCACTAGAATTGACTATTCTTAGCCTCAAATCCGTTAGCACTAGAATTCACAGTTCTTGGTCATAACTTGGCAAGCACTAGGATGTCATGTCTCATTTTTATTTTCATTGACATTGTAGTGAATAACCACTCAGGAATCACAATTGTAAGCACCGAAAATTTCAAATAAATACGAGATAAAAAAAATACCTCCAATCCATTCAACTTTAAAATGCTCCAAAAATTATTTTACTACAAAAAAATATTCTACCAAAATACTGTAAAAGGGTGTGGACATAGCTTCTCAGTAGGGGTCATCGTTTTTCGATACCCATTCAAATCAGTATCCCACTGCGCTGAGGTATCAACATACTCTGAGTACCGGTTGTTTCTTGTTTTAACTGTTTTATTTTTATGGAGTAATGAGTGTTTAGTCTCATGTATTAAACAAAAAAGCCGTTCCAAATAAAATGTATGAAAATGGTGCAGATTCTCCGGCTCTACAACCAAACCAAAAGTAGAGAATCGCTATCCTTTACTAAAAGGCAGTGAGAGAACAGGACGTCTATACCTATGAAGTGGAACTAAGTTAGAGATGTCAAACTAGTTTACGCCTTGCGTTTTACCGTGTTTTTAGTTGACATGTTTTTACGTGTCATGTGACATGTCACAATCCAGTGGAAAACCAGCGTCAGGCACTAGCTGTCTGGCTTTTATGCTGAACTGGACTTATTTGGCGCAGCCGTGGGGCACACACTTTTTGCTTTTCTATTTTGTTATTTACTTATTTTTTCTTTTCTTTAACATTATTAACTTTTTTTATTTGTAATTATTTTATTGTGTGTGTGTACCTTTAAACTGTAACAAACAAATGTTTCTTTCTTTACGTGTACCCTTAATTTGTATGGAAATATTAGTTCAACTAAATTTGACAGCTCCAATTTACGTCAGTCTCTTTCTTGTTTTGTTGGAGAGAAAAAGATTGTGTACAACAGAATCGGCACCAATATTAATTTAAAGGTTGTGTTCTAACAGGCGTTGCAGAGAGGGGTTTTCGGAATGGTCTTTTCAGAGGTAAAGGGGTCACAGTACCTGGTCTTTTACCCAAAAGTCTTAGAGTCCAGTCTATAGATTCCAGATTAGGACAATTCAAATTATCACTGAGAGATATAGTGATCAAAATTCATGCTTATGAAAATATGAAATTGATTGATTTATTTTATGGTTTTTAAAGATTCGGAACATTTATTGTTAATGTCATTAATGAATACGGACTAACCTTGAAAATATGAATTACTTCGTTATAGCTTTCGCCATAATTACCATTATTTTTAACAAACACGACACCCAAGGAAACAGAAAAGAAGATTTCTTGTAAATGTGAGAATAATACGCAATGTAAGATATATCCTATTTACATAGACTACTGTCGATTTTACGTTTATCCTTTGTAACGCATTAAGAGTTACGTACACTTTTATGAAATACCCTCTGGTAATCAAAATAACAGAACCTACATACTTTAAAAAAACTTAAAAAAAAAATGCAAACACAGACCAGACTCAGAGGCAACACTGCTTAGTCTGGTGAAACTGTCAAACTCAGAGGTCGCAGAACGTGGCTTGATCATAGAGATTCAGGGGCCCGCCTTTGACTTGGCTTGACTGAAATTTATTTAACCAACCAACTAAAACCATGGCCATGACCAAGACCCATGAATACAACCATTCTGTCAACTCAAATCAAACTCAGAGGTCGCAGATCGTGGCTTGATCATAAAGATTCAGGGGCCCGTCTTTGACTTGGCTCGACTGAAATTTATTTAACCAACTAACTGAAACCATGGCCAAAACCTTTGAATACAACCATTTTGTCAACTCAAATCAAACTCAGAGGTCGCAGATAGTGGTTTGATCCTAAGGATTCAGGTCTTAGACTTGGCTTGACTTGATTTGATGTGTATCAACTCACAATGAAACGTTTCACATCGTACAGCTTCTAGATCCTTGTAGTGCCGTTGTCTGGGGCTGCATTGCGGCATCGCGATGTCATCTTGGCGAGAGTGGACTCGGCGACCCATCATCTAAAACGGCATTCAGAAAACAGCCATTGCTCCAACATCGCCCATGAAAATAACAAAATTGAGATTCATTAATAATCTGTTATGTAAGCCAGAGAACTATCCCACTTCTGATGTTAGAATTTTTATATGTGTATGTATAGATATGTAACCAGATGTATGTAAATATTTAATATTCGTTACTTATCTATCTATTTACCTATTTATTGCTCTTTTATTTACTTAAATACTTATATACTTTACGTATATACTTTATTTACTTATATACTTTACGTATATACTTTATTTAGTTTATATACCTTGTGTATATACTTTATTTAATTATTTACTTATTGTGAATGTGGTGTTTTAAGGAAGGGATTTATTAAGAAAAAGCACAAAGACAAGACTATGTATTTATTTCCAATAGGCTTGTAATCAATCGAAATCTAATTGCCTGTTCGCAAAACTAGGTCTTCGTGGAGAAGAACGGCAAGAAACTCCACGGTAGCTCTCTTTATTTACTGTATCGACACATCATAAATAATCGTTTATCATAACAAATCCAATTATAGGATCCATCACATAAGCCATATTTACAACGATAACCATCTTGTGATACATAACAACCACTATCGTAGTAGTGTATATAACACAACGTTACGTTAATAGGACACATCATAAATAATCGTTTATCATAATAAATCTAATTACAGAATCCATCACATAAGCCATATTTACAACGATAACTATCTTGTGGTATATAACAACCACTATTGTAGTAGTGTATATAACACAACGTCACGTTAATAAACAAGTTATTATGACCTGTGTTTTAAATACACCAATCATCATAACAACATTACATGGCTCATAAATATGATATAAATATACCTCATCATCAACAATAAATCAACAATAGTCAGAATAATATCATACCATGTTAGCGCCTTGGAAGTCGAAGAGAAACTGACTCGCTCCACTGAGGCCCTGCTCTTTTATACCCGTTAACAAACAAGTATGATTCACAAGTGACAATTGAGTCATATCAGTCTTTCGATTTCTAGGAAAATAAGCTTGTTACAATAATCATTTACTAAAATTCATTAATTAATCTTAACGATTCAGTATAAACAGATAATAATTGCATAATAATTGTATATATATATCACGGCCATACTGACAAGTACTTCGCTCTCGAAGTACATTATATACCTTTTTTCTACAATTGTAGTTTAGCTTTGTTTTGCCAATTGCATAGACGTGTCAAGTCCGCTCCACCCGCTGCTAGTGGCATAGACTTGCACCAAACAAATGGCCGACCAGCGGAAACAAATTTTGTTTTGCCAATTGCATAGACGTGTCAAGTCCGATCCACCCGCCGCTAGTGGCATAGACTTGCACCAAACAATTGACCGACCAGCGGAAACAAATACTACAATTGTATTTTACTTTTGTTTTGGCAATTGCATAGACGTGTCAAGTCCGATCCACCCGCCGCTAGTGGCATAGACTTGCACCAAACAATTGACCGACCAGCGGAAACAAAAGGTTTTTCTTTTTTTTTTTTTTTTAATTATTGGCACAGCCACATTTTTTTTTTTACTGGCACATCCATAGGCAGAGCCATAGGCACAGCCACAGTAAGAATCTCATGGTCTCAACACTAATTTTCGTCACAGTCAGAACCTCAGTCTTATCGCTAGTTTTGGTTTCAGTCACAGTCAGTTACATAAAATTCTCAGCATTAAGAGACTCAAATTGGTAGCATTTATGGACCTGCTCAACTTTTCATAGTTCGTTCGGCCAATCTGACAATGTTATTGCCACAGATAATACTTTAATTGACTTAATAAGTATTTGTTATTGTACTTTTTTTTTCTATTTGTCATTATATAAATTTCACCTACCATTTATTGTGTCTCTGCACCACCTCATGGTAGACTGGTAGAAAATGCCTGAGGCATCCTCTGCCTTTGTACAGTGTGTTTACTTGGACATAAAGTTTTTAATAAACAATATTAGCTTACAGATGCCTCATCTCATACAAAGAATTGAACCCACCGTAACAAAGGATTTCGGCTGGCAGTCAGGTATTATTTTTTTTTTTCTTTACTTCATAACAGTGTTTCACTGTATCAAAATGTGTTAATATAGGTATAAATTTTATAGAGCCAAATGGAAAAACTAAAATTTCAAACAGCTCCATCTTTTGGTATAAGTAATATAAAATTCGTTCCAATAATCATTTAATTTTGTATTAGGAACCAATTATTCAGAAAGTACAGTTTTTACCATCATATTTTTTCTAAATATTTATATTACATAAACTTCATACAGTCTCAATAAATTTGTCAAATTACCGTAAAATTTGAACTAGTTTTTCATTGTTCGAGATGAGGCCCCACGCCAATTGCAATAGCTCTGAACATCAATTTGTTAATATATTAATAGAATGATGAGACTAGAATTTTCATCTGCTATCCGCGAAATCTGTATGGCTAATCATCAACTAACAATGACAAATATTACTTTTGATCATAAGAAATATCACTAATATTCACTACCGAGAATTTATTATAAACAATCTATTTCATGGCAATAAACCAAGTACTTATTCTGTTGTTGTTTTTTTTTTTTTTTTTTTTTCATAATTATTGAGGTTTCCCTCAAAAGATATCGTAATAAAAGGATTTGTGAACTTTGTCTGTATTCTGTAACTGTAACTGTAACCTTCAATTTTCTATCATATACCTCCATTTCAATGTCAAAATACAATTCTCAACCGAGAGAGCACTAGAATTGACTATTCTTAGCCTCAAATCCGTTAGCACTAGAATTCACAGTTCTTGGTCATAACTTGGCAAGCACTAGGATGTCATGTCTCATTTTTATTTTCATTGACATTGTAGTGAATAACCACTCAGGGATCACAATTGTAAGCACCGAAAATTTCAAATAAATACGAGATAAAAAAAATACCTCCAATCCATTCAACTTTAAAATGCTCCAAAAATTATTTTACTACAAAAAAATATTCTACCAAAATACTGTAAAAGGGTGTGGACATAGCTTCTCAGTAGGGGTCATCGTTTTTCGATACCCATTCAAATCAGTATCCCACTGCGCTGAGGTATCAACATACTCTGAGAACCGGTTGTTTTCTTTGTTTTAACTGTTTTATTTTTATGGAGTAATGAGTGTTTAGTCTCATGTATTAAACAAAAAAGCCGTTCCAAATAAAATGTATGAAAATGGTGCAGATTCTCCGGCTCTACAACCAAACCAAAAGTAGAGAATCGCTATCCTTTACTAAAAGGCAGTGAGAGAACAGGACGTCTATACCTATGAAGTGGAACTAAGTTAGAGATGTCAAACTAGTTTATGCCTTGCGTTTTACCGTGTTTTTAGTTGACATGTTTTTACGTGTCATGTGACATGTCACAATCCAGTGGAAAACCAGCGTCAGGCACTAGCTGTCTGGCTTTTATGCTGAACTGGACTTATTTGGCGCAGCCGTGGGGCACACACTTTTTTCTTTTCTATTTTGTTACCTACTTATTTTTTTCTTTTCTTTTTCATTATTAACTTTTTTTATTTTTTTTTGTAATTATTTTATTGTGTGTGTACCTTTAAACTGTAACAAATAAATGTTTTCTTTCTTTACGTGTACCCTTAATTTGTATGGAAATATTAGTTCAACTAAATTTGACAGCTCCAATTTACGTCAGTCTCTTTCTTGTTTTGTTGGAGAGAAAAAGATAGCAACCGCCCAAATCAAGCCTAGCTTGTGTGCAACAGAATCGGCACCAATATTAATTTAAAGGTTGTGTTCTAACAGGCGTTGCAGAGAGGGGTTTTCGGAATGGTCTTTTCAGAGGTAAAGGGGTCACAGTACCTGGTCTTTTACCCAAAAGTCTTAGAGTCCAGTCTATAGATTCCAGATTAGGACAATTCAAATTATCACTAAGAGATATAGTGTAACGCCATTTAAGGTGAGGTCCCAAGATAACAGTACTCAAAAGCTCGTCGAACCGCCAAAATGCTCCGAAAATTATTTAACTACAATAAAAAAATTCTACCAAAATAATGGATATTTATAGTTTCTTTCTCTCTCCTACCATTTCACTTTAAATACTTTCATGTTTTCTAAGAAAGTATTAATTCTCCCTTGAGAAACATACGTAAAGAATAGGTGAACTTATTTTCCGACTAATCAAAATTCATGCTTATGAAAATATGAAATTGATTGATTTATTTTATGGTTTTTAAAGATTCGGAACATTTATTGTTAATGTCATTAATGAATACGGACTAACCTTGAAAATATGAATTACTTCGTTATAGCTTTCGCCATAATTACCATTATTTTTAACAAACACGACACCCAAGGAAACAGAACAGAAGATTTCTTGTAAATGTGAGAATAATACGCAATGTAAGATATATCCTATTTACATAGACTAATGTCGATTTTATGTTTATCCTTTGTAACGCATTACGAGTTACGTACACTTTTATGAAATACCCTCTGGTAATCAAAATAACAGAACCTACATACTTTAAAAAAACTTTAAAAAAAATGCAAACACAGACCAGACTCAAAGGCAACACTGCTTAGTCTGGTGAAACTGTCAAACTCAGAGGTCGCAGAACGTGGCTTGATCATAGAGATTCAGGGGCCCGTCTTTGAATTGGCTTGACTGAAATTTATTTAACCAATCAACTAAAACCATGGCCAAAACCTTTGAATACAACCATTTTGTCAACTCAAATCAAACTCAGAGGTCGCAGATAGTGGTTTGATCCTAAAGATTCAGGGAACCGTCTTAGACTTGGCTTGACTTGATTTGATGTGTATCAACTCACAATGAAACGTTTCACATCGTACAGCTAGATCCTTTTAGTGCCGTTGTCTGGGGCTGTATTGCGGCATCGCGATGTCATCTTGGCGAGAGTGGACTCGGCGACCCATCATCTCAAACGGCATTCAGAAAACAGCCATTGCTCCAACATCGCCCATGAAAATAACAAAATTGAGATTCATTAATAATCTGTTATGTAAGCCAGAGAACAATCCCACTTCTGATGTTAGAATTTTTATATGTGTATGTATAGATCTGGATATTCGTTACTTATCTATCTATCTATTTACCTATTTATTGCTCTTTTATTTACTTAAATACTTATATACTTTACGTATATACTTCATTTACTTATATACTTTACGTATATACTTTATTTACTTATATACTTTGTGTATACACTTTATTTAGTTTATATACTTTGTGTATATACTTTATTTAATTATTTACTTATTGTGAATGTGGTGTTTTAAGGAAGGGGTTTATTAAGAAAAAGCACAAAGACAAGACTATGTATTTATTTCCAATAGGCTTGTAATCAATCGAAATCTAATTGCCTGTTCGCAAAACTAGGTCTTCGTGGAGAAGAACGGCAAGAAACTCCACGGTAGCTCTCTTTATTTACTGTATTCAGAAGTGGGATGATTATACGGACGGACGGTCCGGACGGTCCCACTCCCGGGAACCCCAGCAGCGCGGCCGTGCGCGCGGTGTGGGTCTTTGTGCTTTTTCTTAATAAATCCCTTCCTTAAAACACCACATTCACAATAAGTAAATAATTAAATAAAGTATATACACAAGGTATATAAACTAAATAAAGTATATACGTAAAGTATATAAGTAAATAAAGTATATACGTAAAGTATATAAGTATTTAAGTAAATAAAAGAGCAATAAATAGGTAAATAGATAGATAAGTAACGAATATTAAATATTTACATACATCTGGTTACATATCTATACATACACATATAAAAATTCTAACACGGGCGTTAACCATCGTGGTTATAACGGAAACCAGAGATCCGGAGGTCTTGGTCCCGTTCGAACCGAAATTATGGGTGAAGATGCAAGGGACAAAGTTTAAGGTAGATTGGGAACTATGCGAGACTGTGCTCGCGAATATATTCATTTGTTTTCTAGAGAGGCTCGCGTTTGAACACTACACCTGATGGTTAGCGGTGATGTGGTCGACGATAGAACATCATCATCATTTCAGCCGAAAGACGTCAACTGCTGGACATAGGCCTCCCCCAAGTGTCGCCACATTAATCGGTCCTGTGCGTCTCGCATCCATCGGCTACCCGCGGCTCTCACCAGGTCATCGGTCCACCTTGTGGGAGGCCTTCCAACGCTGCGTCTTCCAGTACGCGGTCGCCATTACAGAACTTTTCGGCCCCATCGACCATCTGTTCTGCGAGCAATGTGCCCTGCCCACAGCCACTTCAGTTTGGCGATTCTTCGGGCTATGTCGGTAACCTTAGTTCTCTTGCGGATATCATCATTTCTGATTCTATCACAAAAGAAAACTCCGAGCTTTGCTCTCTCCATTGCCCTTTGGGTGACTGTAAGCCTTCTGATGAGGCCCATTGTGAGCGACCACGTTTCGGTTCCATAAGTCATCACTGGCAACACGCACGACGATAGAACACGCTGGTCTAAAAGTAACCTACTCACTTTTGGCTTTCTGATTCCTAAAACTTATCTTTAAAGTTTTAGATATAAAAAACACAAAATCTGGTTTGGAATTCCACTCTTTAGGTGTACCTACGCACAATAAAAGTATTCCCAAAAGGATTTGTTTTTTACTGACTTCGTCTTGAATATTGTTCTCAGCTTTTTGTTTCCAAATAAAGAAAGTTTTATCTCAGGACAACAAACAAAACAGGTCCCAGCTAATAACTTCCATATGTTTCAAACCCATTCAAGTAACAACCAGCGAAACACCGTCTTAATTCAAAAATTGAACAATATACCATTTGCAAATTTTCTTAAAAGATAATAAAACACGTGCACTTCTTTAAAAAGACTAGAATTCCATAACTGGTTGTAACAAGTGTCCAGGTAACGCACGTGTGATTCTATTTTATTACTATATGGATAAACAATGGTTACAATAACTTAGCACATCTGGTCTGGATCATCCCTGCTCTGCAAACATCTGGGCCAATTCTTTGTTTAGTCTTCGGCAAGTTAGGACAAGCTTTTAAAATTTTATATGTACTGTTATAATTAGAATTGCAGTGCTCTCAGACAAAAAAAGTTATACTTTCTGGGTGATTCTTTTAATGGTCCTTGTGTTCTTAAATGATATGGCTGCTAGCTTTTGTATTTACTTTTTAAACGATTTCGCTAAAAGGAGGAGGATCTATGTTCGACTGTATGTATGTTTTTTTTTTATGTATGTGCACCGATTTCTCTGTCAGTAGTGGAACGATTTTTAAAATTATTTTTTATTTGAAAGAGTATACTTTAGAGGTGATCCCATATAATATGCTTTTGTGCTTTTTGAAATAATCAACAAAAACAAATAATATGTATACATAGACGACGTTTTGGTTTTCTCCAATTACGAGTATGTTTAAATTCCATGTTCCATGTTATTCGGGTTGTCAATTCAGGCGTAATTTTAATATTTAGTTTTAGTACTGAGGTATAACAACTCATCATCTTCCTGCCCTTATCACATGTTACTTGGAGTCGGCGCAACACGATTTTTTCTTTCTATTTAAACCACAATCAATGTAATAAGTAATCTTCCTTTTTTTTTTAATTTGACACAGCGATAGATTATAGTCTAGAATAGAACATAGGCTATACTTTATAGTTGGGGAAGTATTAATCCCACGCGGGCGAAGTCGTTTGCAGAAGCCAGTCATTAGCATAAACGTTGCTTATAACCTTATAATATGTTCGGGTCACTACTGGTACCGTAATATTCAATCATTTGAAGCGGAAACAATGCTGCCAATAATAATTGTCTTATTCATAGTGATGCAACCTCTATCAATCTTAGCAGAATCTTTTACAAGACGTGGTATTCTAAGATAAAAATCTAACCCTTTATTTGCGGAAAAACATGACTAATCAATATCTCATTGCCAAGCTGATAACCGTGAGCACAAATGCATACCTGCATCAATTGTATTAAGTTTACATCATCAGTATCATCATTATGAATTCATGATCTAGGATTCAATGATTCATTTGGACCATAGAGCATTGCGACGCCTCGGCAGCTAAGGACGGCGTTGACAATGGAGGCGATTCCAAAAATTTAACACACTACAATGTAGAAAAAAAATAACAACAACAAATAATTTATGTTCCCAACAGGTCACTTTTCAAACAGTCTTATGTTATGGCAGTTAAGTTCAATCATAGATTTAATGACACCAACTGCATCATACTACTTGAAAAGTGTCTTGTTTAAGACAATACATATATTTTTCCCTTTTTAGCAATTACATTTTTAGACTCTGCTGGCGTGTTTATCTAAGCTCTATGGTGAAGATGCAGCAGTTGCAATAATATCATCTCGTATAGACAAATTACCTATAATAATGGCTATTATTTTATGGCTAATAATAAAATATGAACTAGACGTAATTTAGTCATTATTGCTTGTCTTGTGCGCTGTGCTCTTCTTGGGTTTATGTATTTTAAGATTTATTTGAGTGTGGCAAGGAGGTCTTAAATTTTAAGACCTCTTTGCCACACTTGTGACACAAATGTTAATAGAGATTTGTAATACTGGCACCGGTAACTGAAAAGTAGGGAGGAAATCGGTTGTCACTAGTAGTAGACCGAATGTTCGGGTTCGGTTTCGCCGAGATTGCTACTATAGATCTTAGATTACGAAAGGTTATAGATGGAACGTCATTGAACATTAAATGAAGCAGGATCGTTAACATGTGTGAGTGACCTTGATGACCGTAACAATGACGTATCGGCTTCTCATTTTATCTATGTGAGCTTATTTCGCGTGTACAGATACAAGCCGGCTTCTCATTCTGGTACTTCAGATTGCTGGACTTTGACACTCCGTCTATAACCTTTCATAGTATAACTATAAGCTATAGTTATACATTTTTTTACATTATCAATGTTTTTAACAGGAATTAAAAGTCACCTTTGTACCTACTATTCTTGCTATGGTCTTTAGCGAGAGATTTCTAAATAACCTGATTAGGTTTCTTTGTCTACTTTATGAATTTATTAGAAAAGACAAAGCAATGCTGATTTTTGGAGTTCTCATTTCATGGATAATCCCGGACGTGAATGAATCTTTTGGACAATACTTCAATTAGCTTCTTTTTTTTTTAATTTGAGTTACTTTCGAAAGACCTCGTAAGGTCAAACGATTGAAGAGTTTCATAACATAACGGAGCTTCTCACATTATTTGAGGTCGCATTTTCACCAACGGAAACCTCACCTTCGGAAGAGCTTAACATAACTTCAAGTAAAAACTTCTCGGGTACAAATCTTTGGGGATCTGCAAGCAATTGCTAAAAACCGAACCAAGAGTAAGTTATGAATGGATTGGCAAATATGATGAAAAACAACAGTTTTTTCAAAGTTGCTGATTAAGAACAAAATAGTGTGGTATGATTTTGCTGATTAAGATATAGAGGGTGTAACGAAAGGTATGATCATATTTTAAAAACTGTCTCTGCCCATGGATATGAACAACTTTCTTTAAAGAAGTAATAGTCAATTCCCAAAAAATATAGGATTTACGTGTTAAGTTATCAGCGGATCAAAATTAAATTTTACAATTTTTTTTTCTGTATTGTGCTAACTTCTTTGAACAAAGTTGTGCATTTCAATATGCAGAATAAGTTTTTAAAATATGACCGCACCTTTACGTTACCTGTAGAATATATTACTAGGCCTGAACTGGTTGAGTCATAAAATGTAAATTTTGATTGAACACTATACATGTTGAAGATTAAAGTAGTTATTAAGGTCCTTTACCTACTGGACCATTATCTACAAATCAAATACGCACTTGACCATCTTCTTCATCTCTATGACCCGAAAGATATTTCACAACAAATTATAATAATGTATCATCTCAAATATTCGCGGGTTCAGTCTGAAGCTATGACTCACCATAGTTTCCCATCCATCGTGAGACTGATCATGAATCACACATTGATAAAAATATATTTTATTCAATTGCAAATGTCAGTGGTCATGACTTCATGAGTTACTTGTGCAGATTTTTTTATATAATTGGTGTTTATTACTTCGAGTTTATCTGGTTAAGCCTCATCGTTAAGTAATGTTTAGGAAGCACAATATATATATTTTTAAACGGATTAATACTGATCAATTGCAAAAGCTGGGATCCGGGAGTTTCTAATCAGGCATACCTACCCAAACTGTAACTTCTTGATTAATTAAGCCCGCCTTATGAATAAGCGATTTCTAACGAGACACATCTGTAGGATTTACTTTTCTACCAGAATAATAGAAAAATCTAGGGTTTCCTCAAGGTTTTATTTTCGGACCACATGCAATTTTTCAAAAATCCTACATGTAGAACAGTTTCGGGCACTTTACAGGATCGTGGTACACAAAAAAACTTTTTACAAAAAAAATACAACCGACTTCCATAAATAATACTAAAAAATGCAAAATAACTTAATTTCGGAAGTCGGTGTTTCTAGTTTGGTTTCTTCGTTATTTGACACCGACTTCCGAAATTAAGTTATTTTGCATTTTTTAGTATTATTTATGGAAGTCGGTTGTATTTTTTTTGTAAAAAGTTTTTTATTTTTCACTTTTTAGTTGTTTTACCCCATTCTAAAACTAAATTAATAGTAAAGTTATGCCCGAATTGATAACCCCAAAAATAGGGAATTTGAACGTATTTGGTGAAATTAGGGTGTATCAGGGTGAACTGTACAAATCTGTATACCCCTTCAGAGCGCATCAGCGTGATATAATGTTGTGAAGTGGTGAAAACAATATACAGACATGCGATTGCAGCAATTCTGGAAGGTTTGCTATCATTTATTGAAGAGTTCCATTGTGTATCTCCGAAGTCCTTCATCAGATCTTCACCAAATTAAAATGGGACCAAATGTGAAGCAACAGCTTTCAAATAAAAAAAAAATCTTCAAAATCGGTTCACCTAGTAAGAAGTTATGAGGTAACACACATTAAAAAAAAATTAAAAAATACAGTCGAATTGAGAACCTCCTCCTTTTTTTGAAGTCGGTTAAAAACCAGGGAAATCACATAACCAGATCGATAGCAAAGGATTCTAGACACGGATTCCGATCATACAAATATATCCCAATGCGGTTACAAAATATCCCAGCAAACATCAAAACCATGAGTAAGTCTTAGAGCTTATGAATATAGAAAAGGACCTTAATCTTTCGAAGTTATGACACCTTACAATAAACATTGCAAAACAGGTATTAGCTTAATCCTACAGAGTAAATTCCTAAGAACTCATCGGTAAGTCTAAAGCGGTGGTTGAACCTGTTTTTAACGCAACAGTATTTAAATATCAGTCGGTTTCGTGTATACAAATGTCAACTGTTCTGTTAATAGAGTTAACAGGAGTATAGGTTATGTGTTCGGTATCTGTGAGCCTGCAATACTTATTGCGTAGCTGTGTTTGTGCTAATTGCGAATCTGTGATTAATACTAGCTTATAATTGATGATAATATATTCAAAGTGGACTATATATATAGTTTCACTAGTTCCTGCCAGTGGCTTCAACGACGTGAAAATCATTCGAAGGGAACATGCTCCTGGGATAAAAAGTATCCTATGTGGTATTCCAGACTATTTTATCTAGATCCGTTCAGTCATTCTGTCGAGATTGAGTAACAAATATCCAAACTTTCGCATTTATAATTTTAAGTAAGATTCATTTTGACAGAGACAATCCCCAAAAGTCCTTTCTTCACTTGTATTGTTCCGGTTCTTCGCAATAAAAAGTCCTAGCTATCATGGACACACAGGTTCTTTAACAGACGTCTTATAATTAACCGCTACGTCTTAATTGAGTAATCTTCATTCGAAGAGATCAAAACCCACACTTTCGCATTCATCATTTTTATGGGACGTGAGATCTTATATCGTCCTTCGTCCAACTACTTTTTTCAGCACTTTCTATGGGCCTAATTTATAAAAAAAACAAAGAACTTCCAAAAAAGAAAATACACTAAAAATTAAAAACTAACTTTAATTTCGGAAGTCTCTTCTTTATTAGTTTCTTCGTTATTTGACACCGACTGTCGAAATTAAAGTTATTTTTTTTATTTTTAGTGTATTTTCTTTTTTGGAAGTTGGTTGTTATTTTTGTAAAAAAGTTTTTTAATTTTTCACTTTTTAGTTGTTATACCCCAGAACTAAAAACCCCAATACCATGGAACGTGGAATTTAAACATACTCGTAATTGGAGAAAACCGAAACGTCATCTATGTATACGTATTTTTTGTTTTTGTTCAGTTTTTCAAAAAGCGGTGAAGTAATTCGATATAATTTATATGGGACCACCTCGGGAGTATATTCTTTCGAATATAAAAAGAATTTTGAAAATCGGTCTACAACTGACGGAGAAATCGGTGCAAAAAAAAACATAATACAGCGAACATAGAACCAGAGGAGGTTTTATGTTTGACTATAAGTATGTTTTTTTTTTCGAAGTCGTTTAAAAAATAATAACCATGTGATTAGTTCAATACCTATTTATTTAATACTTAATTCAAAATTTTCTATGGAGTATTTAATAATAGAATCTGCTAATCAGTATTTAAACTAAGCATTTGGTTAGCGAGTTTTATAAATAAGGCTGCATAATATATAGTTTCTTTGTTTCAAAAGTTGGAGACTGAGAAGACGGGACAATTTGGATTTTTTCTTAGGAATTTGCAAGACATGGCGCAGAACTGAAAACCATATAAATAATAGAGGGAGGTCTTAGCCCAGCAGTGGGACAGGATAGGCTAGCTACAATACTAATTTAATAAACTTTGGCTACAGTCAAGCTCGAAGCTAAGCTAAGCTTCGAATACTTCGTCTACTTCTTCGTTTTAAAAGCATAAAGAAGTTAAAGAGTTAAACAATGATCAAAATAAGGACATTCTCACACCTAATTACAAAGTCGGTTACTATATAGATGAATTCCCATGACACCATAAACCGCTAATGACTCATCACAGACACAGAATGCCATGAAAACGTGTACCAACACGTTACCGAATAACTGTTCTTAAAAGACTAGCCTCACTGGCCCACAGCTAGGCAGATTGGAACCTGATTGAGGAGACTTAGGAATGTCTAGATGACTAAATTGATTCTGTCGTAAATCATGTATCGGTCTTGTAGTTTTATTAGGGTTCCGTACCCGAAGGGTAACCAACGGGACCCCATTACTAATCCTCAGCCGTCCGTCCGTCCGTCCGTCTGTCTGTCAGCGGGATGATCCGTTTTAGGTAGACAGTTGAAATTTCACAGAATGTGTATTTCTGTTGCCGCTTTATCAACAAATAATTAAAATAAATTAAAAATTACTAATCACCTATTAGAAACGTGTTATGTTTTGGCTTTTTTGCTCGATCAAAATAATGGCAACAAGTAGACGCGTATAATCTTGTACAATGGTACGGAACCCTTCATGCCCGATTCCGACTCGCACTTGGCCGTTTTTTGCTGTTATGTTATATAAATCAATTTGTGCAACTGTTTTAGTAGTTACCAGTTTCTGAGGGAGTCTGTCGTGCGTAAGGTTGTGGATTTCATTCTCGAGTCTGGTTGTGTTGCTATGATATTTTCTGGCTGATAACCTTGTTGGTGTAGTGGTCGCAAGCCCCACTGCTGAGTTTATAGTCCTGGTTGCGATTCCCGGGTCGGGTCAAGTGTTATTGAATTTTCCATCTGAATTTTTTTAGTAGCAGCCCACAATCTGGGTTTAAACCTGATGGATGGCAATAGGCTCGCTTCTTATTACAAGGGACTTAAATGTAACTGCGAGAAAAACAGGGTTTAAGTTACGATGATTTTTTCTGTGTTTGTGTGTATATGTATAATTATGTAATGTAGTTTCATAGTCCATTCTGTCGTCATCAGCTAAATGACCTTTATCCTCAAGTCCCATCAAGTTATTACTATAAAAATATTAAGGATAGATTTGTAACTTGCCAATATTACCAATATCATCATTCTCCTGCCTTTATCCCAATTTATTTGGAGTCGGCGCAAAATGTCTTTTTCTTCCATACTCCTCTATTAGTCGTCATCTCTGTAGTCACCCCCATTTTACCCATATCCGCTTTCACACAGTTCATCCATCGTTTCTTTGGCCTTCCCCTACTCTTATAGCCATCCACATCCATACACAAGACTTTCCTCACGACATTTTCTTCATTCCTCCGCACCACATGCCTTTTGCTCATACAAAATAAAAGTCGTTTCCCAGCAATAATTTTTGCGCAAAGTTACTTTGTTAAATGTGCAGTATGCGTAGTTGACGGCTATGTGATGTGTCTTTTTACACACTGTATATGAAAACAGTATTCATTACAAAATTAACCAATATCATTATTCTCCTGCCCTTATCCCAATTAATTTGAGGTCGGCGCAAAATGTCTTTTCCTGTCATACTCCTATATTACTCGTCATCTCTGTAGTCACCCCCTTTTTACCCATATCCTCTTCCATGCTGCCATCCATCGTTTCTTTGACCTTCCCCACTCTTAGAGCCATCCACATCCATGCACAAAACTTTCCTCACGACATTTTCTTTTCCTCCTTTCCTCGGTATCACATGCCCATACCAAGACAACCGATTTCCACTCAACTTTTCAGTCAGCGGTGCCACTTTGAGACTTCCTCTTATATACTCATTCCTAATTCTATCCATGCGCGTAACACCACACATCGCCATATTACCAATACCCACTTCAATATTCAAGGAAATATTTCTCTTAAAGATGTTACAACTTACAATTGAAATAGTGTCAGCAGTAAGAAAGGGCAATACATAAACTAGGCAAAGATAACCCCGACATAAGCGAAACCTATTGCCTAGACATAAATATTAGGTAATTTCACTAGATTAGCCTTAGAATTACCTATTTGTATTTGCATAAAGTTTCTTACTACTGTTTCAACGAGCAATCTAACATGAGCCACACCTTTTTTTGTTTTGTGTGTGGGAAATCGTCCTATGACTTCTTCCGCTCTGGATGGAGCGAGAGGGCGTGTCAGACTTTTATTGGCTAAAATCCACCTCTGTTCCTGCCTTCCCTGAGTGCCCACGGGCACGGTAACTCTGTGTCGAACTGGCATGCATGCATCGGCCATGACGGGCCCCGTCCTGATTTGCTGACATCTCTTTAAGGCGCGCGTGATTACGCGCCGTCGACTCTCGGGCCTGGTGCTGATCGGACGGCGAGCTACCCATTACTCGCCAGCCCGTGGCCGCAGATCGTCTCGCGAACTTAAGCCACACCTAAATCAAAAGAAACTTGTACATCATATTGAATACTAACATTTTTTTTGCTAGTAGATATTTACATGGGGGAGTGGTGTCCCAGTGGTGACGACTGCGACATTTCAGTTATAGGTCGTGTGTTCGAACCCAGGCAGGAGCTTTATTTTGTGTAAATTATTTCATCATCACTGCTCTCAATACGGTGAAGGAAAACATCGCGAGGAAACCGACATGTCCTAGAACCAAAAATTCGAAGATATGTGACATCCACCAACCCGCATTTGGTCCGCGTGGTGGATTGGAGGCTACACCCTCTCACAGAGAAGAGGTCAATAACTCAGCAGTTGACACATTATAGGCTGATTATGCTATATAGGTATTATGCTATTTCAATACGTCTACTTCTTTCGTTTAACACCGTGGTAATAATATAAGGCTTTCAACAAGTTATGATTGGGGCTGTCTTGTCAGGCAGCATTGCTATATTAGCATTAATTTATCAGCGTTCTCCTCATCATCATCAACTCTCGTGGAGTCACTGATCTTATCAATTGTGACGATTATGGCAGTAGTAATACTGCACAATCAAAACGTATGCCTTACTTATGTGCCTATATGATCTGCTGTGGTTTACCCATTTTTTTTGCCATAGATAGTTTCACGTTTGACCCCTTTTTTTTGTGGGGTGGGAAATCATCCAATGACTTCTCCCGCTCTGGGTGGAGCGGGAGCGCGTGTCAGACTCTTACTGACTAAAACCCACCCCTGTTCCTTCCCTGCCTGAGCGCCCAGGGGTGTGGTAACTCATTTCAGAATTTTCAGAATTTATCCGCTACCCCTAGGCATGCAGGCACCGGCCACGATGGGCCCCGTCAGTGGTGGCTGACTACATCTCTTTGAGGCGAGCGTGGAACACTACGCGCCGTCGACTCACGGGCCTGGTGCTGATCGGATCGCGAGCTACACACGTCCGCAAGCCCGAGTCTACGGTGGCCGGAAATCGTCTCGCGACGTCCTACGCCTAGTACGCCCAGTACCTCTCCTGCGGTGGTAGCGGCCGGGGCCGCGAGGGCCACTCCGTTGAGCTTCCCTCACGCGTCCCGCCTCTGCCTTCACGAGCATTACTGCTTCGCAGAAGGCGGAGACTATGTTTGACCCCTATCTCACCTGATGGTAAGCGATGATGTGGTCGACGATGGAGCACGCTTGCCCAGAAGTAAAATTCACTCTTGACTTAAAGACCCCTAGGTTATAGCTCTCAGGAAACACAGACCGCGGCAGGGTTTCCTCTCCTTAGCTATACGTAGGTACAATGTATGTCTTCCCAAAACTTTTAGTGCGTATATATCCACCATGCACCATTTAGTGCAATGATGGCTGTAATTTCAAACCAACCCAATAATTCATTTCGTCGACTCCTAATCTTACCATGCTTTTAACAACAGACACCATAAGTAACTAAAACTGTATCAAACATCAAAGTAACTAGAACTAAAAGCACTCAAACACACAGACACACTTTAACAATAATAGCGATCGGAATTTTATCATCTAAATCTAGCATTTTATTACTCTGTCCATTATGTCTGCTAGTATCGAAGGTATAATCCTAAATACTCTCTATGGAGGCATATTAATTCACGTTTTCAACATATAAATTGTAAGTGACATCTATATTTGGCACACAGGCACCTGTACCGTCGGCTTAGCATGCGATTATAGACTAGGGTTGGCACTTAGCCCTGCTAAAGTTTTAAGTGTGAAAGGAAAGTTTTACGTCGGATTATGTTTGAAGTAAGGTTGCATAGCTACACCCGTGTTTTTAAAACAGGTGCCATTATTTACTTTATTTTTTTTATTTAAAAATTGTTTTAAAATCCTTTTTAAAGAAAAAAAAAGAAAAAATTGACACAAAACTGATTCTTTCATTTTTATGGTTAAATTGCATTTCTTTTTTTATAGTTTTCATATTTTGAAAACGGTTGAACAAAAAATCATAATTAAAAAGAAACAAAGCAAAACACTTTTCAAATTATTTCTTATTTCACAACGTAACCTTAAAATCAACATCCTTGTATAAACAAGACAACGCATTAAATGTTGAGGTATTTTTTTTTAATATTTATAAAATCTGGTTGAGCACGCATCATTATAATATAAAAATCAATAATCAAAAGGTTAAAAAGATAAGCAGTCACGCGTAAATGGAATAATTATTCCGTTTGTTGATAAGATTAGATAACAAAACACAATTACTACTAAAGTCTAAAAAATCTGGTTTAATTAATTAAGCAAGTTTTAAGAAAAACTTCGAATAATTATTTACTATTATTATTTATCCTTTATTTCAGGCAACTAAGGCCCATAAAACACAATACACAATACTTAGTTTTTATATATACAAGGGGTCCGAGTGCTCATCGAGTTTGCCGTGACATCAGCAAACATTTAGTCGACTCTTCACGTGACCAGAGGGCTGGCCTTTTTGCGGCCAAAGAATCAGCATTGCCATTCAACGTAGCAATGCTGCCAGCGTTCTGGGCACTTTTCCCATTGACAGCGATGTGGACGAATTTTTCGATGCCCAATGAGCTGTAATCCTCTCGTATCTTTTATGCCGCTTGTACATATTTTATTTATTAAGTTATTTATTAGTTTAGTTATGTATACCTGTTTGTACAATAAACTTGTTATGAGCCTAGAACAATGATTAGGCTAACAAACTAGCTACATTTGCCACCAAATAGATAATGGATTTAGATTTCACTACATCATTATACATACCACAAATTCAAAATCACGTCTGTCTTTTCGCGATAAACTCAAAAACTACTGTACGGAATTTTATACGGTTTCCACCAGTAGATAGAGTAATTCATGGGAAAGGTTTGAGTGTATAATTTTTACTCGTGCTTAGCTGGGGCGGGTCGCTAGTAAAAAATAATTTTCTCTTATAGGAACTGTCCATTTTATCGTAAAGGTATACCCACCTTGATCAGCCGGTCAAGTCTGTAAAAATCTCACCATGTAAACTTAGGAGAAGTGGACAGTCTTTCCACGTGATGTAACTCTCTTCAAGTTTACTTCACCTTTTATTTTTGTGAGGTATATTTTATACCATTTATTCAATTTTATATACATGCAATTTTAAATTTTTAAATATTTAGGTACTTAGAAAAACATAAACAGATACAAAAACATTTAAAAATATAAAAAGTAGTTGCCCACCGGTATCGGGAATAGGGTCCAAGCTACCGGTGGTCAGGGCTCCTGAGAAAGGAATCTCCTAACAATATTTTATATAATATTATAATTCATCATTATTATAAATCATCCAATGACTTCTCCCGCTCTGGGTGGAGCGAGAGGGCGTGTCAGACTTTTATTGACTAAAACTCACCCCTGTTCCTTTAGTTGCCTGAGTGCCCAGGAGGCACGGTAAATCTGTTTCGAATTTATCCGCGACCCCCCGGGGGCAAGTTCACTTCATCTAAGTTTTCGCAAGGAAGTTTTTTTCTGCCTGGTCAGTAGGTTCGTATCTATTGTTTGTTTTTTCGTGTCAAATCCTGCCACCTAAATTGGAACCACTTCCTCCTATACTACGGAGTTGAATTTTATGTTGGTTCAGTTCCTAGGACAATGCATTTTTATGGAAAGCATGACCTGTATCGACATTCAAGATTAGCCCCAGATAGAGAAACTCTTCAACGATCAACAGAACAGGCTCGAAATTTCGTGTATGAGTTTAAATTTAAACCTTATTTAATAAAAAAAAATGTTTTACTACTTATTACATGGGACTTTAAAAAACGGAAAACAGAATTATTCCTTTCAACAATAAAAAGTAAAAACGTGATGCTATATTAAACAGGAAAGCAAAAACTTTAAAGAAATTAACCTGTTAGTGCAACGTGACAACCCTACGTATTCTCCACAATATATCTTGGGCACACTTTCCAATGAAGATGGGTTACTACTTTCTGTGAGGCGTACCATACATTCCATACCTGTTGCCTATTCGGCACGGGCTGTGTATGATATACGAAGATGCTAATGTTATTCTAGAATTAATTCTCCGCAGTGCGATTTTGTTGGCTAAATAATTACGTTATTTTGCAGACAGGCCCATCTGAAGTTAAACCCCAGTTACTGCATTGAGAATGCTACTTTAATTCAATTAAAAAACTGTGAATTCGTGATTCTAGCTCTCGTTACTCGTTGTTACTATTGGTATAATCAAAATCACTGAAACCATGCACAAGGCGCAGTTATACGACTTTTAAAGGTTTTTAATTGAACATCACGTCTAAACGACTAGTCTTATTTCTTTGAAAAAAATATATGTTACTCTAGACTACTTCCGTCGTAATTTGATCTGAGAATATTTGAAATAATATTTTTATAACATAGTGTAATTAATTTGTAAAGTTTTGTCTAACGCGGATAAAAAATTGAGAATCACGTAAAAACCATAAAGCGTATTTTTATGAAACTTTCACCATTTTAAAGATTTTTTAATTATCTATAATTTAGTCTCGGTATTTTAGTTTAATACTTGTTATTTTATGTGTAATAAATTAATAATGCGTCTAATTTCGGACAGCGTTCCTTGATGGGCGAGTCCTATTACTGGGTGGACATACGACGCGCTACGTGAGCTCAGCGCAGAACACGCAAGCTAAACTCAAGGTAGTTGGCAGCTAATAGCACCTTAATTCGTCTGTAACTTTATCTTTCTAACTGTAGATACTCGAGCCATACTGCTTAGCGGTATCTGAAAATGGTCTTTCAAGACACATCCTATACATCCCTTTTCAGCAACCACCGCTAGGTACTTTAAAATGATGAGTCATAGTAAAGCTCTTTACAATAAGCACTGCTATTATTCTGCTTGATCGTTACATGTTCCAAAACTTAGAACCAGCTCCAACAAACGATATAACATGTCTGATTACCCAAATCAACCTTGCTCGCTGTCAATTACCCATCTTCAAACCAACCTTGGCTAGCTCAACATACCGTATCCACTCCTGCGCAGCTCAGCATGTAAGTGAATAGCTATCCCCGCACCCGAGGCCACTAGGTCGTGGCTAGAGGTCGCACAGACAGACAGACACACTGCTTAATGCCACCAGGATGTGCTTAATAAGATTCTACAGTGTATTTTTAATATATATCTATCTCACAGAGTACATTATAATATATAGAAAATCTATCTGTGCTATTTGGTAAACAAATATTGTATCAAATTGACATAAATCAACCAATTTAAGTAGCTTATGATCTTGATTTTGTTTTAATAAGAAACACACACTATTTGAATTTACCAAAGAAAATCTTGAACTGGATATTTTGCACAAAAAAAAAAATCTCAAAATCTAAATGCTAGTCCGCTGTATTTGTTTACGAAATCGGTGTAGTAAAACGAAATACATTTTACCATATTTTTTCCTTTGCGATATTATATTTGCTGGTTGACTTACAGTGATTGATGGCTACAAGGATTTATTTTATTTGAGTTTTTGGAAGATGTGTGTTATTTTTAAATGTAGTAAATATTGCTTTAAATGTGACGTTAAGATGTTTTGTTTTGTAAATTATGCTCTCGTAGGTCGTAGCATGAGCCTCCAAACCAATAAAATATAAAGTATTTGTCTTTAAAATTAAATTGTGTGTCTGTTGTGTTGTTCTTTCTTGTTGTAGTAAGTAGGAAAACATCGTATGAAAACCGAGAGCCTTGAAGTCACGAAAACTCAATTATTAAGGCGCAGTTATACGACTTTCAAGGTTTTTAATTGAACATCACGTCTAAACGACTAGTATTATGTCTTTGAAAAAAATATATGTTATTCTAGACTATTTCCGTCGTAATTTGATCTGAGAATATTTGAAATTATATTTTTATAACATAGTGTAATTAATTTGTAAAGTTATGTCTAACGCAGATAATTTTTTTTTTATGAAACCTTCACCATTTTAAAGATCATTTAATTATTTATAATTTAGTCTCAGTGTTTTAGTTTAATACTTGTTGTTTTAAGTGTAATAAATTAATAATGCGTTTAATTTCGGACGGTGCTCCTTGATGAGCGAGTCCTATTACTAGGTGGACATATGACGCGTTACGTGAGCTCAGCGCAGAACACGCAAGCTAACCACTCAAGGTCGTTGGCAGCTAATAGCTCCTTAAATGCTTATTCGGAAAAGTTTTGGATTGTTTGATTGAAAAAAATTCTTTAATATAAAAAAGTGTAATTTAATAAACGTATGTCTAGACAAGCTAATTTGAGTAATGATTAACTACTTAATAAATCCTAACAGTATTTGCTAAATCAACTCCATGTGAACTCAAAACCGCAGAGTTTTTGTAATGAGTTGTGGCTAGTTAGAAGGTTAGAAGTGACAGAATAAATGAGCATCGTCATCTTAATATCTGCATAAGTAGGTCTATGAAAGTTAGAAATAAAAACTTTGGCCAGGTAGATGTTAAAATTAAAACTTGACTATTGTTTGTTAAAGTAATTTAGATTTTGGTTTAATTCATAAATAATTAGTTAACTTTTATATTGTTTTATTTTTTAACCGACTTCAAAAAGAGGAGGTTCTCAATTCGTCTGTATGTTTTTTTTTTTTTTTTGTATGTTTGTTACGGGATATCTCCGCCATTTTTGAATAGATTTTTATGATTCTTTTTTTTTTTGGTAGGTCGTACTTCAGAGGTGGGCCCATATAAATTTTACCGAAATTGATCCAGCAATTTAAAAAAAAATTACTTCTGGGGCATAACAACTAAAAAGTGAAAAATAAAAATTAAATTACAAAAGTACAACCGACTTCTAAAAATTGCAAAATAACTTTAATTACGGATGTCGGTGTCAAATAACGGAAAAACAAAAAATTCAAACACGGTTGTATCTTTTGTAAAAAAGATTTTTTTATTATTTTCTATCTATAGTTAAATAAAGGCGATTATAATAGATAAACTAGCGCCCCACCCCGGCTTCGAACGGGCTATATTTTTTTACAAACAAACAAAAAAATTATTAACCAAATAAGTGCCAAATAGGTGTGATGTGTGTGTGTGTGTGTGACTTTTGTTTATAAAGATAGATAATCTACGGTGATGTAGCAGCCGAGACATTTCAGTACGAATCGTCACAACTACTAATTAATCGTAACTTTGTAGAGGTAGCTAATTTTCTAAAAATCCTGAAAGCGTTTCAAATTTATCTAAAAAAAAAAAGTTTTGTATAGACAATAATCGTCGCGTCTGTACTTGTGTGTCCTATAGACCAAATTGATCGAAAATGAACTTTAAATACAGCATTGTTAAGACTTAAACTTCAACCCTGTTGGTTAAGGAAGATTCAAAACTTTTTTCCATTATAACAATTAAAAAGTCATTTAACTTTTATTTGTGACACGACACTGTAATGAGAATTTTGTTTTATTCGTGAATGTCTGACTAAAAGTAGTTTTTTTTTTTGTGGGGTGGGAAATCATCCAATGACTTCTCCCGCTCTGAGTGGAGCGGGAGGGTGTGTCAGACTCTTACTGACTAAAACCCACCCCTTTTCCTCCCTGCCCTGAATGCCCAGGGGCGAGGTAACTCTTTCGAATTTATCCTCAACCCCCGGGCAGGCATCGGCCATGACTGGCCCCGTCCTGTTTGCTGACAACTCTTTGAGGCGCGCGTGGAACACTACGCGCCGTCGACTCTCGGGGACTAAAAGTAGTTACGAAAACATTCAGGACAAAAGTAGATTAGGACAATCACAAAATTAGAATAAAATTAATTAATAATTACACAGATATTGATAAGATCACTTTACAAGATCATCTGTTTAAACCTTTATCTATGGTAAATCTAGATTAAAGCGGCTTTAATATTGTCTATTAAATTTTTTAATATATTATAATACAGAAATAGGATTTTGTGAACCTTCCGCTCTATACGTTAACATTCAAATGAATATTTTATTATAACTGTTAAATATTATTGCTAGGTATAAAATATTCTAATAAATACTTGATGATTGGCGGGTCACGCTTGACCATAAAACCTATTTAGGTCTAATGATCAAGCACGATAATCCGCCATTATCTTAAGTTCTAGATTTTACTCAGCTCAGAATAGGATTCGGTTCGAAAATAATATTATTCGCAAATCGATTCCTAGTGGATATTGTAATGTAAAATTGGTGGGTTTTTTTTTATTTTTTTTTATTAGAGATGTGTTTTCTCTTGACTCTAATCTAGATCAGAGGTGACAGAGACAGAGTCGACGATGCAGATGTAGCGAGCTTACCCAGAAGAAGCCTCGTGCCAAGTTTTGTGTCTCAAGTGTCTACGCAACAATAATGTGGAATCATTGAAAAAGGCATTATCTCTGTAAATACGAAGCTGAGAATTTTATTGTAGTATTGACTTAAGGTAGTCAGTCAGTAGCTAGAAGAAGTTTGCCGAGAAGGTTGACTCGTCTGATTCGATACATTTGCTGCCAAATACTGCAAAAACATTATCAAAATGTTTTGCATCCGCATTGTAATGGAAAACAAAGTATTCTTTAAAAAAAAAAAAAAAATACTTTCTTTACTTAGCTAATTGCCCAAACAGTGCGAAACAAAAAAAAATATGATTCTACTCAATATTACAAATGATTGAGTATGAATCAATTATATCCTGATAGCAGAAACTCAAGTGATAAATTTCGACTTTCACGCGGTAAATGTCGCTAGAAAAAAACAATAATAAATATTAGTGAAAACTACCAGATTTTTGTTTCCATTTTTAACCGACATCAAAAAGCTCCTCCTTTTTTATCAATTCGGATGTTTGTATTTTTTTTTATTATGTATGTTCGGGCATAACTTCGTCATTTATAGACGGATTTCCAAAATTCTTTTTTGTTCGAAAGGGGTTTGTTCCGAAATGGTCCCATTTAAATTTCATGTAGATCTGACTATGATTTTCGGAGACAGACAACGGAACTCTTCAAAAAATTACAGCAAATCAACCGCAATTGCTGCTATCGCATAAATATGCATTGTTAACACAATTTCATGAGGAAACACAATCAAAAAGTGAAAAATAAAAACTTTTATTCAAAAAAAAATAAAACCGACTTCCAAAAATAACAAAAGTGCAAAATAACTTTAATTTCGGAAGTCGGTGTCAAAAAACGAAGAAATAAAACCAGAAACACCGACTTCCGAAATTAAAGTTATTTTGCACTTTTTGTTTTTTTTTTGGAAGACGGTTTTATTTTTTATTTTTGTAAAAAAGTTTTTTTTAATTTAAAGATGTCCATTGTTTAAAAAAAACTGATTTCATCAATATCTTTAACTATGGCCCTTGAAGCCAATTTGGTACCTATTAAATAAAATATATATTTAGCCGGAGACATTGTAAACAAGTAAATAAACATCACAATAACAAATTGAAAACACACTCTTAACCGGCAGATTGAAAGTCAAAGCTGTGCACGGGACCTGCGCAGGCGCAGGCGCAACCCACATCAAATTAATGGCATCTCGCTAAAATTAACATCATTAATTGGCTACGGATCGACTCGAAAATAATCGTTATCAATAAAAATCGAAGACCACACTCTTTGCCACTTATTAAATTAACTTTTATGTAGTTTTTATGTATTTTTGGTAATAAGCAAGAGTTTTTAGTTCACTCCTCGTTTATAACAATAGGGATGTTTCCTGGGAATTTAAATAATAGTTTTATTGAGTCCTTAGGTTAGATTATCAAAAAATAGTTTTATTGAGTCCTTATGTTAGATTATCAAAAAATATGGGACACGTATTTTTTGCTTTACCAAACCAATAAAATATGACAAAGATAAAACGCATCAAAGTTCAGGAGTGAGGGCTTGTTACGTCACTTAACGGCACAAAGTGTATCAAGGTGTGACTGGACGCGAAATTTCAATGCATCGTTCTCATTTTTGGTTTATGTGCCAAAGAAAACATACGTGTCCAATATTTATTGGTATTCTAACTGACAGACTAATTACATTATTTATTTTATTTACTAATTCGCAAGTCCGATCGTGTATGGAGTACTGCTCTCATCTTTGGGACGGATCTGCCAGATACCAGCTTGATGCGCTTGATTCAATTGAGAATCGAGCCAAGGCAATTATAGGCTCGTTGAGTCGAAACTCCAAAGTCTTGAACATAGACGCCGAGTTGCTAGCCTGTCGGTTTTCTATCGATTACATTTTGGGGATTGTGCGTTTCATCAACGGACCACAAGACGTACGGGGAAGTGCCACCGGTTTATGGTGGACATCCCATCTATACGCACAAAGCTTTTTTGAAAACATTCATTGCGCGTACAGCTAGGGAGTGGAATTCCCTACTGGAGTCTGTGTTTCCTGATAGTTACAACCTGGGAGTCTTTAAGTCAAGAGTGAAGAGGTAACTTCTAGGCAAGCGTGCTCCATCTTCGACCACATCATCGCTCACCATCAGGTGAGATAGTGGTCAAACGCTTGCCTGTCAACAATAAAAAAAATAAAGATAAAATTAAAAAAAATTAGGAAACAAGCCTATTTCATGTTATTAAGTGACTACCTAACGAGGCCTAGGGGTCACTAACGCTCTTCGCCCCTGGGCATTCAGGGCAGGGAAGGAACAGGGGTGGGTTTTAGTCAGTAGGAGTATGACACGCCCTCCCGCTCCACCATAAAGCGGGAGATGTCATTGGATGATTTCCCACCCCACAAAAAAATAAAATAAAAAAGGGTCACTAACACTAGACAATCATGAGGTCTTGTCCGATTCTCAGGAGTGAGAATTTTCAGGAAAATTTACGCCATCAGTGGCAGTGGCGCTACTTAGGCGTCAAGTGTTTTACTTTGAAAACGAAACATAGTGACGTAAACATGACGTTTAGGACAATTTCACGAATGTCAGTTTTTGACAGCTGTCAGGACCAGACACCTCAATGCTGCCTCTCGGTTGTCCGGAGTCTGGAATGGTGCCGGTTGATGGCAATGGGCTCGCTTTCTACTATATGGGACTAAAACATAACGGGCCTATTACTCTGGAAAAACAGGCGTTCTGATATGTTCATTACAACATCACATAACACAAAACAAAACATCAGAGGCCTTATTTATAAAAAAAATACTGGCCAAGCGCGTGTTGGATTTCGCACATTAAGGGATCCGTACGGCCCAGGGGTCGTGGATAAATTCGAAACAGAGTTACTGCGCCCCTGGGCACTCAGGCAACTGAAGGAGCAGGGGTGGGCTTTAGTCAGTAAAAGTCTGACACGCCCACCCGCTCCACCCAGAACGGGAGAAGTCATTGGATGATTTTCATTTGACGATTATTTCCCACAACCACAAAAAAAAACGGGTTCCGTACCATATATTGGTATTTGTTAGTATAGTATACGTAATAATAAACATTATCACTAAAAAAGTTCGTAGGTTAATGGGAAGTTAAAAAATTCTTCGTAACAAAATTTTGTGACAGGCGACTGACGGACAGACGGACACATGAATGACAACAATACGGCTCCATTTGGACCATTCGGGTAAGGAACCTTAAAAAGTAATCAAGTTTATACTCTGATCAGCATGTTCTTAAGGCGCTATTAGCTGCCAATGACCTTGAGTGGTTAGCTTGCGTGTTCTGTGCTGACCTCACGTAACGCGTCGTACGTCCACCCAGTAATAGGACTCGCTCATCAAGGAGCGCTGTCCGAAATTAGACGCATTATTAATTTATTACACATAAAAGAACAGGTATTAAAAAAAACACTGAGACTAAATTATAAATAATCAAATGATCTTTAAAATGGTTAAGGTTCCATAAAAATACGTTTTATAGTTTTTGCGTGATTCTCAATTTTTTATCCGCGTTAGACGTAATTTTACAAACTAATTACACTATGTTATAAAATATAATTCCAACTATTCTCAGATCAAATTACGACGGCAATTGTCTAGAGTAACATATATTTTTTTCAATGAAATAAAACTAGTAGTTCAGACGTGATGTTCAATTAAAAACCATTAAAAGTCGTATAACTGCGCCTTAATTCAAAATTTAAATTCTCGATAGAACTATCGAGAATTTGAATTTAGATTCTGCTAATCAGTTAGTTGTTACAAATGGTTGACATTACAAATATGACTAAAACAAAATGGTATTATTATGTTATAGAAAACACGCATGGGAAATTATTACTACAGTCATAATATCATATAAGATAATAATATTATACTTATTAAAATTAAACAATGGTGACCAATAACATACTTATTTGGTTTTTGGCGGGAATTTTTTCGAATGAAGTTCAGTGGCTGTTTTAATTACATCAACGGGACGGGTGTCGGGGATAAAATCAATCAATCTGCCTAGTCTTTTCCCAACTATCTTGGGGTCGGCTTCCAGTCTAACCGGATGCAGCTGAATACCAGTATTTTACATGAAGCGACTGCCTATCTGACCTCCACAACCCACTTACGTTACTGGGTAATACGATACCCCTTGGTAAGACTGGACGTCAGACTTTCGGGCTTCTGACGACCCGTAACGACTGTCAAAGATCCACGATTGACAGCCGGGACCAACAGCTTAACGTGCTCTCCGAGACACGGAGGAGGCGGCTGTTTTAATTACATATATTCCCGAATTGATTCCTAGTAGATATTGTAATTAAAAATTGGTGTAGTTTTGTACCTCAAGTGTGTATGCAACTGGAAAATATGTGGAATCATTGAAACAGGTGCAATCTCGGTAAAATGAAACTGAGAATTTTATTGTAGTATTGACACTACCTCACTGTGCCTCAGCGAAGGTTGCTGAGATGGCTGACTCGACACATTTGCTGCGAAATACTGCAAATACATTAGAATGTGTTACATCTGCATTCTAATGGTAAAAAGTGACAGTATTCTGTCAAAATCAATCTGCCTAGCCTTTTCCCAACTATCTTGGGGTTGGCTTCCAGTCTAACCGAACACCAGAATCTACATAAAAAAAACTCAATGCTTTTTAAACTTAACACTGGCTAAATGCACAAACCAAGCGATGCCAAAATTAAAAAAAGTAACATATTTATACAAAGTGATTTGAAGACCATAAGCAAGGACGCAGGGGGCAGCCACCGATAAATTAATTCGACAGCTGAACAAATGTCAAATGCAAAATGTGACATTGTATTATTTTGTTAATCCATAGACCATAAACAATGTCATAATTTTATAAATCCAGTATTATAGAAAAAGTGTTGAGCTTTGTGATGCTCAGCAAAGTTTAAAGCTATTAATTATACAGTGGTTTTGTCAATAAAATCGAATAAACCGGTTTGGTGTCAACCACTCGCTAACAAACAATATTATCATCTCTATTAGCATGATTACGCATTGTGTTTTTTTATGATGATGCACAATGACCAGTTTTATATAGCCTAACTTTCATTTTTAAGTCATTTATATTATTAAAATAACTTTGAAGCGTGGGCGATAAAATACTAAAGATATCTAGCAATGTATTCTCGTCAATACCACAGATGTAACACTTAGATAATTTCTCGATTCAACTCACAATACTCAAATACTTTAGCACTGTTACATTCAATTTAACCATTCAGCCACTAAACCCAAGGACAATATGAAAATACATTCCGAAATTCCAATCACTGCTGTACTCAAATAAATACTCGATTACATACACTTGTAATCTTTTACATAGGTAAATATACCATCTGTCAACAGAAAAGTACAATTTTAGCGCTTATTCCCATTCAAGAAAGGTCCAAATTGATATAAAAGGTGATTGTTTTACATAGCGCAATATGTCGACCGCCGATTTGGATCCTGTAGCTAATATATTAGCGGTCACAAAATCACCTGTTGCCACTACACACCTGTTCAATACAATCACATCTGACTTTACTTGGCAAGCTAAATTGAGCTGTAAACCTACCAGCGTAAGATCTAAGATATATTTCGTACTTTAAATGTTTTTTCCCCATCGATATCTGGCCGAAAAAACGAAAAAAGTCTCGTTAAAAACATCTTTGGACAGTTTTGAGATTGATAAAAAATTTGTCTCTGATCGCGTTCGAAAAATTCGAGAATATCAGCCGCGGCGCATTGACACTGGCAGATTGCAAGTGCATTTGCCATTAAAAAGTTATCGAAGCTTTTGGCGGGACATATTTTTGGCGGCAAGCGGTGACATTGTTGGTAAAAAAAGAACCCAATGTGTTTTTCACGTCTGTTATTTCGAGTACATATTTATGAATTTAACGTTCTTTCAAAGATAAGTTTATCTGACAATTCGCACCTTGTTGAGACATTAGCTTAATTTACTTCATAACTCTTGAAGAGAAAGCTAATAAGTAATTTGAGATAACTTAAAAAGGAAAACTAAAAATTTCTAAAGTGTTCATTTCCAAACAGGACACAGTACAGCACCCGATGACTCATAAAACAACGACTCAATAAATTATCTCGGCCCATAGTATCGACGGTAATTATACAAGCACTTTTCCCGTATCCGTCCGGGGCTCATCCTTATTTCTGCGCACTCCCATATAGGCACGGCTTTCACTTTAGCCATACAGCATTTGAATCTCTCTACAATTTCTATTTTAGAATGTACCTAGGTATCTACATACATCAAACCAGTTAGAACATTGCTTAGTATAGAAAATAAAATGTCAAAGGTATTGCAGCCAAGTGAAGATCAGACTTTATAAGTAAAACTTGAATTCGATTTACAAATCATGTTTTGAAATAGTACTTTTCCGCACACATTGTTATTCCAATAAGTCTTTTAAAAGGTGCTATGTGCATATGTGACATTATGCGTTCTTTTGTCTCGCACAAGCGACTTTATGGCTCGGCTAGTAAAAGGTTGTAAGTAATAAAACGAGGACTTTAATAGCTCTGTAACTGATTTCGTAACCTGTCTTATTGTTAATTAATTCTTGTAACTGTTTTCTGCCTTTGTGAGGACTTTATAGACACCGACTAACTCGAGTCGTGTCTAAGGACCTTTAAAGTGAATGATTGCATATTCCATCTTCGTTAATAGTCGCATAATGTCGTCCACTTGCAAGCGCGATTATATCCTTTCTCAAACTATTGTCTTTAATTGCGTCTTTACTGCACTCTTGTTAAAGATATTGGTGTCGCTGTATTTATGGTTATTTTAATTAAGTTTTAGACCTTACTAGCTTCTGCCTGCGACTTCACCTACGGTAAAGTTGAAAATTATCGGACTACCGCCGGAATAGAAAGTATCTTTTGCTCTAACCCTTTTTTTATAAGAGTGGGTATTAATCAAATCACTTCTCCCACTCTGGGAGTTGTGTGTTAGTATGTAATTAATTAAGTAGGTATTCCATTTTAAATGTATTTTTTTCTGTTGATTCTACCCAAATAGCTTTATTATGTATGATTTGCATGCTCTCGAGTAAAATGTAGCGAACTGATCTTATTATAACATCTTATTGTATTGACACTTTTTTTATTTTTTTGGGGGTGGGAAATCATCCAATGACATCGCCCGTTCTGGGTGAAACGGGAGGGCGTAGACTCTTACTGACTAAAACCCACCCCTGTTCCTTCCCGGCGTAGTGCCCAGGGGTGCGGTAACTCATTTTCAGAATTTATCCGCTGCCCCTAGGCATGCAGGCACCGGCCACAATG
Source organism: Polia nebulosa (assembly GCA_951329385.1). NCBI lineage: Eukaryota > Metazoa > Arthropoda > Insecta > Lepidoptera > Noctuidae > Polia > Polia nebulosa. Next base: position 8,598,494 of record OX589609.1, read on the forward strand.
GGCCCCGTCAGTGTTGGTTGACACTAATCTCTTTGAGGCACGCGTGGAACACTACGCGCCGACTCACGGGCCTGGTGCACGGCGAACTACCCACTGCTCGCCGTCCGCAGGCCCGAGTGTTGATTCTACCCTAATAGCTTTATTATGTATGATTTATATGCTCTCGAGTAAAATGTAGCGAACTGATCTTATTCTATCATCTTATTGTATTGACACTTTTTTTTTTCGATATGGCAAATCATCCAATGACATCTCCCGCTCTGGGTGGAGCGGGAGTGTTAGACTCTTACTGACTAAAACCCGCTCCTGTTCCTTCCCTGCCCTGAGTGCCCAGGGGCGCGGTAACTCTGTTACGAATTTATCCGCTATGATGGGCCCCGTCAGTGGTGGCGTGGCTGACAATCATCTTTTTGAGGCGCGCGTGGAACACTACGCGCCGTTGACTTACGGGCCTTGTGCTGATCGGACGGCGAGCTAGGATGACCTAACCCTGGACATTCAAATCCGTTCTACCGTTAAGACGAGATTTAATCACTTATTTAAATAGTTCTACTATACTAGCTAACTTGGGTCAGCTGCTACTGTTATCTTAAGGCGATTCCGTGAGGATTCCTAATTAACTGTACAGCAGATTAGATTGAACTTGATAAAGTATAGTTTTCGTTTAATGTTATTTTTTTAATAACCCTTTACGTCATCTGATCAAACTCAAAGCATTTAGGTGAAAATTAAAATCAAGAGTAGCCTCTCTCTCCACACAACTTTGTACTTTTCTAGTACGGGCCAGTCCCTTCGGTAGGACTGAGTCGGGCTCGTCCCGCCATGTTCGCTTTGGTTTACCGCGATGACGTCTGTCTGGCATTACTTGCAAATACTTACTTTCAGTGACAAAAATTTGTAATAGGTTTGGTATGTCTGAGGTAACGGGGCCCCTTCCTTGTGCTGGTGGTGATCACCGGGGTGGAATTAGTGAGATAAGACTCCCAAACACCATGTTCTTTTCCCCATAAGTTGCAGACGGCACGGTTGGCGCAGTGGTGTGGTTGAGCATTCGGCTGCTGCGCTGCGTGTCGCGGGTTCAATCCCCGCACGGAACAAATATTTGTATGACCTACAGATAGTTGTTCCGGGTCTGGGTGTCTTGTGTATGTGAGTTTACATGTTTGTAAACACACCCACGTTACAGGAATAATTCCTCGTGTGGGGCATTATTTAAAAAAAAAAAAAAAAAATAAGCCAAGCGCCTTTTGAAGATTTCCCCCCGAAAACAAAAAAAAAATGTTGGATAGGTACGTCCACAGCCAAACATATAAACAAACACATTTTCCTCTTTTACCATGTGTTATATTGACGAAAATAGCATAGCACCATTTTAATTACGATATCTCGTCTAAAATGGAGACAGTTTATCACAGCTATAAAACAAAGTAAAGCAATAAAATCGATAAGTTATTAAGTATCAATCGGGTACAATCTAGTTTTTAGGGTACCGTACCCGAAGGGTCCAAACGGAGCCTGTCGTCTGTCACACAGATTTTACAGCCAAACGGTTGGATCTAGAGTCTTCAATATTTCACAGTAGGTTATCTTGTTGACCCAAAGCCATACAAATAGTCAAAAATACATTTGGTACGGATCCCTATACGTGCTAAGTCCGACACGCACTTGGCCGATTTTTTTTTTGCTGGCGAAGACAAACGGTTGCAATAACTTAAGTTTTATTACTACAACATAGAACTTTATAGTCCCAAAGAATAAAATCGTATGTTAATATTACTTTTTGTATACTCGTATTATTTCATCAACACTGCTCTCAAAATTGTGAAGGAAAATAGTTAACTGTTACTAAACCATGTCCAAGAACCAAACTTTATTTTTATTTTTATCAATAACAGTTTCGCGCTTGACTACTATCTCATCTGATGGTAAGCGATGATGATATCTACAATGAAGCACGCTGGGCTAGAAGTAACCTATACACTCATGGCTTAAGGCGCTATTAGCTGCCAACGACCTTGAGTGGTTAGCTTGCGTGTTCTGCGCTGAGCTCACGTAAGGCGTCGTATGTCCATCCGGTAATAGGACTCGCCCAGCAAGGAGCGCTGTCCGAAATTAGACGCATTATTAATTTATTACACATAGGTAAAACAACAAGTATTAAACTAAAACGCTGAGACTAAATTATAAATAATTAAATGATCTTTAAAATGGTGAAGGTTTCATAAAAATACGCTTTATAGTTTTTGCTTGATTCTCAATTTTTTATCCGCGTTAGACATAACTTTACAAATTAATTACACTATGTTTTAAAAATATAATTTCAAATATTCTGAGATCAAATTACGACGGAAATTGTTTAGAGTAACATATACTTTTTTCAAAGAAATAAGACAAGTCGTTTAGACGTGACTTAAAAACCATTAAAAGTCGTATAACTGCGCCTTAAATAGACTAATTTGCAATATTTGCTTACCCTCGAAAGTAAGTAATTATAACCGAAGCCTTTGTCGTTATTTATGGACATAAATAATAGGTAATCTGAAGTGACTGTTCTTAAATATAATGATTTAAAATATCAAAAAACCCGAAAAACATTACCCTCTATCTGAGACAGTCGGATAAAAAAAAATCCATGACATTCGTAGCTTCTTATTTTAAAATTGTTCTTTGCCTCTTATTTTGTCTTTTTAAACCAGATTCTACACAAAATTTATTCAAATAATAACCTTACATTCTTCTCTCCCAAAAGGCTCATATCCAAATCAAATAAATCAAAATGATACGCTAATAAAAGATAATCAATACAGAACAAATCATTGCCCAAATATCAGTCGAACGCGACCATTCTACTATCAATATTGCAATAATAATAATTAATTAATTTAATAGTCTCCGCCTCACCCACGTAATAGCACGATTTCGCTTTTAATGTAATTAGTGACATGTCACAACATTTAGAAAAATATTGGTCTCGTCTTAAACACCTAGTATTAATCGTATGCCCAGATTTAGCAGTTGCAAAAAAAAATCTCATAAATTTCTTTTTCGCGCGGTTTCTAGTTGATTTGGAGAATAATGGCGTAAGTTGAGATCGACAGAGCCAGAAGGAGCGTAACGTTTTTCGAGACTGTGTTTTAAGTACATGTCTATCTCTTTGACACGCCCTTTTTTTAACTTTAATTGAAAAACGGGAATGAAAAAGTCATACGGGACGGGACGGGACGGGACGGGTGTCGGGGATATAATCAATCAATCTGCCTAGCCTTTTCCCAACTATATTGGGGTCGGCTTCCAGTCTAACCGGATGCAGCTGAATACCAGTATTTTACATGGAACGACTGCCTTTCTGACCTCCACAACCCAGTAACTGGGTAATACGATACCCCTTGGTAAGACTGGTTGTCAGACTTTCGGGCTTCTGACTACCCATAACGAGTGTCAAAGACCCGCGATTGACAGCCGGGACCAACGGCTTAACGTGCTTTTCCGAGGGACGGAGGAGTCTCGGTATGTAAAGATGGTAACCCATCCATGGACCAACCCCGGCAAGCGTAGCTTAACCAGATGGATCGAACCGTGCGGCTTTTATTACTTTAGCCACGAGCTCCGAGTGTCGGGGATAAAATACAGCATAAAAAAAACCTATTTGTTCCTCCAATTTTGAAAACTTTCGATAAAATTATTCGAATTCTTCAACGGCTTCATGGATTTCAACAAATGAGGTAGGTATCATAAGATTGGGTTTGACTGACGAAATGACCTAGGCTATATGAATTTTAGAAATGAAGGTCATATTTTTTGTAACATGATCATGAGGGCTCAAGGAGGCGATACGCAAAATATAAATCACTAAAATTTATTTTCAAAAAACCCGACACCAAAAAAAAACAAAAATAATACATTAAAAACTGCACCAGACTGCTTTAAAAAAATTTGTTTGCAACTTACAAAGTTAATAAAGTAGTCTGATGCTTTTTATTTAACGTCACCATCATTAGCCTTTAATGTCTCCACTGCTGGGGCACAGGCCTCCTCTCTGTGAGAGGGTGTGGGTTGTAATCCACCACGCGGGACGTATTATTTTTAACTAGCTGCGCCCCGCGGTTTTAGACCGGAATAAAAGGTAGCCTATATACTAATCCAGGCTATAAGCTATCTACATACTAAATTTCATCCAAATCGGTCCAGCCGTTTGAGCGTGAAGAAGTAACAAACATAGACACTCACAAACTTTCACATTTATAATACGAGGGCGGGTCAATAAGTCCGTGACTTTTTGAATTTCTGACCTCTTTACTGAAAAAGCAACACTACTCCTGTCAACAGGCATCTGTCAGTTGACTCCTGTCAAAATTTGAACTTGCTGCGTCAGAAAGCCTCCTGTCAAAATTTATTTTAGTGAAACATTCAGACACAAAATAAATTGAAACAAATGAAATAACAATTTTCCCAGCCCACCAATACCGTTTGCAATCTCTAGACCAAAGGGGCAATGTTTTTTATTTAATTATGGCTACAATGTATAAGGGTCATTACTGCTAGTTTTTAATGACATTAACTTTCTATTACCAACCTCAAAGTTTAAACTTTATTAGATGTAATGATAATAAAGGTATGTTAAGTAACTCGCTCTTAAAAGCGATGCAACTTAATGCCTCCAAATATTTTGACGATATCTGTCCATCTCTTTGATGGTTACTTTACCAGCCATATAATTTTACTTAATCATAATATTATCATTTCTACAATTATTTTTAATTATCTTCTATTTATATGAAATTATCCAATCTGTGCATCAACTAGAAAGTTTGTAGATATCTTAATTAAATTAATATTTTTTTAAATAAATGGGGATTGCCGACAGATGTGAAAACTTGAAACTTTGGAATAACTGTTTTTTTTTATTTTTTTTATTAATTAAGGTATGAATTAGTTAAAAAATTTAAATTCCAATTATAACATTAGCAATAATTTTATACATTTTCATATAGTTAGGCGCAACATGTCACTAGCATGTCGGTGAGGCGAAACCCATAAGTTTTGCCCCTACTAAAAATCGCTCAATGTGGCTAAAGAAGTTTTTATAGTTACGCGACTGCCTATTTTTTTTATTTCTACCTAGAAATATTATTTATTTCTAGTCTAACAAAAATGAACTCCCTAAAACCATAAGCTACATTTTATTTGTCAGTGGCCAATATTTTCCATACTTACTATACTGCGAACGCAACAGTCGGCTAGAACAAAGATGTGCCTAATTAGTGATTTGGTTACCAAACATTAATCAGTCGACCTCGGCTCATACATTCACCACTCACCACCCTACGCAAAATTAACTAAGAATATTAATTTTTGCTCAATTGTTTGATAAGGTCAAGAGACGTCTCATTAATTAATTGTGATAAATCATTTCACTTTCATATTCTCTAAACTAATATTAGTAATGTAGTTATTTTTTGTTTGTTTGTAAAACGTAATCTCTGAAAGTATCTTAATGTGACTAAATATGTTACGGTTCTTGAAATAAGTCTTCGATACTCGAATACAAATTAATTATTGATTACAAGAACTTTTTCTATTTCACCAAGGCGGGTTAGTCTTCGATGTGTGGGGTTCATGTACTCTTTTTGTTCTGTGTGCGTAAGCTCGAAGCGCTCGTTGTCATGGAAAATAGCTCACGCACACAGAGACAATGTGCACGTGAATCTACACACACATCTATAAACAACACGTCTTTTTTTTTCTTTTGTTTTATTGTTGATAGGCACGCGTTTGTAAAATAGAATATGCAGGATGTAACGGAAATGAGTTGTACTTCGTATTCTAGATACTGCTAGAAGCCCATGGAAATGAACAACTTTCTCTAAGAAAGACAGGGAATTCCGAAAAAAAAATTGGACCTCTCATACTAATTTTGATAAGCTGATGACTCTGTACGAAATATCCATAATTTTTTTGGGAATTAACTCTATATTCCTTGAAGAAAGTTGTTCATTTCCATGTGCAGCACAGAAGCAGCATCTAAAATATGACGATACATTTCTGTTACACCCTGTATATTGTTCCGATTACGAAGACACAAGGGCGAAACCGCATCTAAAATATGACGACACATTTCTGTTGCACCCTGTATATTGTTCCGATTAGGAAGCCACAAGGGCGAAACCGCATCTAAAATATGACGAAACATTTCTGAGATACGCTGTATACTGTTCCGATTACGAAGCCACAAGGGCGAAGCCGCGGACAAAAGTTATTATAATAATTCGTCACTGTGAAATTCGCATTTTAATATCTACGTTAATAGTAAAAGACGGTAATCCATAAAGACGAATGAGACGGTGAAAGTATTTTCTAAGCTGTGCTTAATGTTATTGCTAATGGTATTTTCCTGTTATCCGGTTATATTGACGAGTATAATGTTTTATGAATATTAAACATAAGTATTAAAATGTTTAATAGGTGTTTTTCTCTCAATGCTGAAATGCTATCTTCACAGAGCTTGGGTTCCGTAAGCAGGTATGCTATCTTATTTTAAATACTGGTAAAAGTAACAGAACTAACGTTACTGACACAGTCCGAAGAAACGCCAAACTTAAGTACCAGTGGGCAGGGCACATTGCTCGCAGAACAGATGGTCGATGGGGCCGAAAAGTTCTGGAGTGATGACAGCGTAACGAAAAACGGAGCGTTGCAAAGCTTCCCACAAGGTGGACCGATGACCTGGTGAGGTTCGCGAGAATCCGATGGATACGAGACGCACAGGACCGGTCGGTGTGGCGACACTTGAGGGAGGCCTATGTCCAGAGAGGACCTCTTTCAAAAGTGACAGAATATTTACGCTTAAGGTGGAAGCTCCAGGGTAGCCCGCGAAATTCAAATTTTCTTACGTTTTTTGCAATTTGCAGGTCAGTGTCAGGTTGTATCTTGGTCAAAATTTGATTCGCGGCCGTAGCAAGTATGTATTTATAGGATTATAATAATTAAAATCATCAATACAACTCTTTCAGTTAGATTTTTGATGATTTTGATGATTGATGCCAAATGTAAGTATATTATGAAATCATGACATTAGGTATCAATTTAATATCTCATACATAGTAGTGCTACCTATTATTTTTCTACTGCTCTGTAGCGAGATGAACCTTTAGGTATACGATTCAGAAACAATATTACAACAAGAATTTTAACGCTAAATCATTGACGATATCTTTTCAATCGGTCGAAGATTTTCTGAGAATATTGTACCTACGGGGCTCTACACTCGTCTCACTCAAGTTTTGATTTATTTTCTCGTCCATATTTAACAATGATATGCCTCGTAACCGATAATTAACACTTTACACCATATCTCCTCTAAAATAGCCAAAAAAAAACTAACCTAATATAAACCAAGTGAACCGGCTCGGCTCTAAAGTTAAGAATGCGTAGAATTAAATAAATTAAGTTGTGTTAGAGTTGTCAGTCATAAACGCAATAACGATACAATTATAAACAATCTCACGAAAGTCGGGCCAGCCCAATAAAAATAACAACGGTTATCAATTACATATCGACCGACTAATAAATACCTTTTTCAGGGACCTCTGTTTTGGAGGAAAAACCTTTAGGTGTTAGGGAATGAACACAGTTTTTTTTTTTTTTAGGTGGGAAATCATCTAATGACTTCTCTCGCTCTGGGTTGAAGGGAGGGCGTGTCAGACTCTTACTGACTAAAACCCACACCTGTTCCTTCCTTGCCTGAGTGCCCAGGGGAGCAGTAGCTCTGTTACGAATCTATCCGCTACCTCTAGGCATAAGGGAATGAAACTAACTGACCCGACAAACGTCTCGTTCTGTCAAAAGTTTGACAGGTGACCCTAATATTGACAGCTAGGAACAGTTTGAATGTAATGAAGAATAATGTGGTGTGTAACGGTTTTCCATGAAATATTTCCAATTTTTCTTTTCATACGAACCTTCCTAAGGTTTCAACGAATAGTTTAAAAAAAAGTTCATTCAAATAGAAGATTATTTTTCAATTCAGAGTATTTTGTACCCGACAACAGTATGGCCATATTGAATAGTAATTAGGCGAATATCGGAAACTTTCTGAAAGACTGAGAAGTTTCCAAAAAGATACTTCACAAGGAGGAACTTACAAATGGCACTATTATGAAAGAAACTGTAAACCTATACAGGGTGTAACGGAAAGGTGTGGTCATATTTTAAGAACTGCATCTGCCCATCGGTATGTACAACTTTATTCAAGAAAACCTGAGGAAATTCTCAAAAAATATTTTTATTTCCCATACAAATATTGATCAGCTGATGATAACTTTGTATGGGAAGTCCAATTTTTTTTTTGGGAATTTTTCATTTTTTCTTAGAGAAATTTGTTAATTTCTATGGGCAGAACCGGTTCTTAAAATATGACCACACCTTTCTGTTACACCCTGTATATTGCATATATGCAAAATTATTAAGGATCTCTTTTTTCAAATTTTTTAATAGGTATCTGCGGAATCTATCCCCGATATCCCAACCTTAACTTAGCCCAGACCGGTTCCTCAATGGTAACAATAAAGTGGTCATTTACACTGGTCGATTATTATATGTACGCCGCACGTTCCAATTAAAGCTTTATTATTAATAGTTAAAATGCGTGTCTTTACGATCTGTCTGTCTGTGAGTCTGTAGCACGCGAACATATCGGCTCATATACGGAATTACGCCGTGACCATCGGCTGTGGAACACACGGAAGGATTTTTGGTAGGTGGAGTTATATTTGGGTAAGAAATGTCTTGAAGAGTTTGAGTGGTAACTTTGCCGTACTAAGCCAAAAAGGTAAATTGACACAAGTTTTCCAATGCCTAGAAAATAACCCAAAATAGGTCCTTCAGTTATAAGAATGCAGTATCTATTAACATTTTTTTTTTCAATTGGCTGTTACCAATACACAAAAAGGAAAAAAATAATAATAATAAAAAGTATATTTTTTTTTATAATTTTAAACGTTTTTTTTTTTTGTATGCTTTGTTAGAAATATTTAAAATTATAATTGATATGTGTATATATTACATAAAAGAAACAAAAAGTAAAAAATAAAGAAGTTTTAGACCACCCGTTCTAATTTTGTTCAGCTGATGATAATTTTGTATGGTGGGTTCAATTTTTTTTTGGGACTTCTTTGAAGATAGTTGTTAATTTCCATGGGCGGAAGTAGTATCTAAAATATGAGCACCCATTGCCGTGACACTCTGTATAAGGAAGAAGAAATAAAAACTATTTAGTTGTGAAGGAATGAAGGACGCCTTTAGACAAGAATCGAACAATATAAGCTGAAAAACGATCATATCTAATTGAGATCACACCTGCACTGCTCCAGAAATAATCCTCCCGTGTGCACCACACCAACCAAAGTCACAGATCTTACGCCATCGAACCGTAGCGATCGCTAACAACCGCCGATTCGTCTCAACGAGTAAAATATATGCCATATAACAACAAGACACGATCAAATCGGTTACATTATGTGTTAACATTTAGGTAATAACGTAATATCATGCTTCATAAGTCCCATGTAATATGGGGCGAACCTATTGCCATTTTATATATCGATTGACGGACGGCACCACCGGTACATGGTGGACATCCTAAAAATAAAAAATTGTGCTTACAGCTAAGGGCTAGAATTCTCTGCCAGAGTCTGTGTTTCGGCCTTGAGTGGTTAGCTTGCCTTGCGTGTTCTGTGCTGAGCTCACGCAATGCGTCGTTCGTCCAGCCAGTAATAGGACTCGCCCATCAAGCAGCGCTGTCCCAAATTAGACTCATTATTAATTTATTATGCATAAAACAACAAGTAATATACTAAAACACGTATACTAAAAGATAAATAATTAAATTAGCTTTAAAATAATTAAAATTTCATAAAAATATGCTTTATAGTTTTTGCGTAATTCTCAATTTTTATCCGCGTTAGACATAACTTTACAAATTAATTACACTATGTTATAAAAATATAATTTTAAATATTCACATATCAAATTACGAAAGATATTGCCTAAAGTAATATATATTTTTTTCAAAGAAATAATACTAGTCGTTTAGACGTGATGTTTAATTTAAAATCATTAGAAGTCGTATATCTCCGCCTTAATAGCTACAATTTGGGAGTATTTAAATCAAGAGTGAATAGAGAATAGACCACACCATCGCTTACCATCAGGTGAGATAGTGGTCAAGCCTATCAATGAGAAATAAGTTTACAGTTGAAAAAAAAATTAAACAAGCTTCTAGACCAGCTATCTAAAATTAAATGTGCTCGATGGGGTTATGTTGTTTTATCACAGCGATGCCGTGGCCACCCTCCAGCTTCATCATCAGACCATTTTTTTTCTAGTTGTAAAATGCTGCCCAAGACGAATCAATCGAGCCCAAACTCGGTGGGGTTATGTTGTTTTGTCACAGAGATGCAGTGGCCACCTTCGAGCTTCATAATCAGAGCCTGGATATTGTCTAGGTGTAAAATGCTTCTCAAGACAAATCAATTGAGCCCAGACTCGATCTCGATGGGTTTAACTTGTTTAGTTCAGAAGTTCCTATGGCCATTTTCCGTCTCCATCATCAGACCAGCTTCTTGGTACCATATGCCATACCATATGTGTATCTTCGGTGACAATACAATGGTATTGTCACCGAAGATACACATATACACCAAATTTGAGTCCAATCGGACATCGGGAAGTGAGTCTAATTTGAATTTCAATATTCCACCCTAACAAACATAACTATGTTTGTTACAAATTTTACATACATACGAGTACATTGAAAGTTAAATAAAAACTACTAAAAAAACTCCGGACTCTCGTCTCTTCTTCAACCCGTAGTTATCCTATCCACTAGACTGCCTCGTTGTTCGTAAGCGCGACTTCTGAGCGTGAGGTCTTGAGTTCGATTCCCGGGTCGGACAAAAATTGCTACTAGGTTTTTTCAATACGAATTACTCTGTAGCAGTTTACACTTTTATTTTTTTTGGGGGGTGGGAAATCATCCAATGACTTCGCCCGCCTTCTCTCTGGGTGGAGCGGGAGGGCGTGTCAGACTCTTACTGACTAAAACCCACCCCTGTTCCTTCCCTGCCTGAGTGCCCAGGTGTGCGGTAACTCATTTTCAGAATTTATCCGCTACCCCTAGGCATAAGACAAGCCACCTATCGTGAGGCTAGGGCCTATTACCCATAGTGAGACATTAACCATCAATCCTTCATAGATCTTAAAAAGTCTATAATCTTTGCCGACAAATTCCTCGATACGCTAGTTCAGATTATGAGTATTAAACTTTTTCTAAGAACAAAGGAAGTCGTTGGCATTCTGTATTGGGATCGCTTGATTTTTATTTGGTGTTAATTTTATTAACACAGATAACGATGGATAGATTTCGATAAGAGAATATGTGAAGGTAAAAAAAAATTAAATCCGTATTTGCATACAGGTTTTTTTTTATCTCGAATGGTTTTCAAATTAAGATCGAGGTAATCGGTTTTTTTAGGGTTCCGTACCCAAAGGGTAAAACGGGACCCTATTACTAAGACTCCGATGTCCGTCCGTCTGTCCGTCTGTCACCAGGCCGTATCTCATGAACCGTGATAGTGAGACAGTTGAAATTTTCACAGATGATGTATTTCTGTTGCCGCTTTAACAACCAATACTAAAAAACAGAATAAAATAAATATTGAAGGGAATAGGAGCCCCTATACAACAAACGTGATTTTTTTGCCGTTTTTATAGATAATGGTACGGAACCCTTCGTGCGCAAGTCTGACTCGCACTTGGTCGGTTTTTTTAGTACTATTTTTAGTCAGGTCGAAGGTTTTCGACCTTTCGAGCCATTAATAAGCTTGTAAAGTAGGTAGACACGTTTTATCTAGAAAAAACCAGCCCAGGCCAGGTCATGTTATGACGCCGAGCCGTAACATCCTCCTTTAAACTTCATATCAACACAATATTTAGATAGCCCGTTTTTAGGGTTCCGTACCCGAAGGGTCCAAACGGTGCCCTATTACTATCACTCACGTGTCCGTCTGTCCGTCGTCTGTCACAAAGTTTTGTTCCGAAGAATGTTTAACTTCCCACAATACCTATGAACTTGAGGTGATAATGGTGCCGATTCTCTTGTTCAATAACTAAACTAAAATTAGAGAATCGCTATCTTTTACTAAAAAGCAGTTTTTTTAGGGTTCCGTACCCAAAGGGTAAAACGGAACCCTATTACTAAGACTCCGCTGTCCGTCCGCGTCTGTCACCAGGCTCTATCTCATGAACCGTGATAGTTAGACAGTTGAAATTCACAGATGATGTATTTCTGTTGCCGCTATAACAACAAATACTAAAAAACAGAATAAAATAAATATTTAAGAGGGCTCCCATACAACAAACGTGATTTTTTTGCCGTTTTTATAGATAATGGTACGGAACCCTTCGTGCGCGAGACCGACTCGCACTTGGCCGGGATTTTTTATTGCGTTGGAAATCTATCAAATAACTTCTCCCGCTCTGAGTGGAGCGGGAGGGCGTGTCAGACTCTTACTGACTAAAACCAACCCGTATTCCTTCAGTTCCCTGCGCCAGGGTCGCGATGTCTCTTACCAAACACACCCGCGACCCTGGATTACTTTGGGCCTGGAGTATAACTTTGGTCCAAGTTCATTAACCAACAGGAACACAGGACACTGTGTTTACTGAGTTCTTAATGGCTATCGAGCTAGTGCCAAAGTCATACCTAGCCCTGGGCCAAAGTAACTCTACTTTACTGTACCCTTAGACTATGAAAGGTTATAGACAGAGTGTCAAAAGCCAGCAATCTGAAGTACCAGAATGAGAAGCCGGCTTGTATCTGTACACGCGAAATAAGCTCACACAGACAAAATGAGAAGCCGAAACGTCATCGTTATCTTCGTCGAAGTCACTCACACATTTTAACGATCCTGCTTCATTTAATGTCCAATGACGTTGCGTCTATTAGCTTTCATAGTCTAAGACTGTACTATACTTCTAATAGATTCTACCATATACAAGTTGCATCAGCTGCGTTTATGTCTTAAAAAAAGAGCGTTAAGAAGGATATTAAAAACCAATATGATAATGAATAAAAATCCATTAAGACACAAATATAAGTGACCTTTTAAAATGACAAATGTAAAGTAATAAATAATAACATCAGTAGAGATAATGTTTTTATAACAGTAGGTCTAACTAAGCCAGTTGCCTTATGTGTCAGCTTGTCGTATATTGAGAACTAGCTTCAACCAGCGGCTTTGCCCGCGTCCCCTCACTGTAAATTATAATAATAATAAACCATTTATTTCAGGCGACACAGGCCCATAGAAAAAATACCTTAACCTAAACATACATATTTTAATATAAACAAAACTAAAAAAAAAAAAAAAAAAAAAAAAAAAAAAAAAAAAAAAAAAAAAAAAAATTATAGCCTATGTTCTATTCCAGACTATAATCTATCTCTGTGCCAAATTTCATCAAGATCCGTTCAGCCGTTCTGGCGTGATTGAGTAACAAACATACATCCAAACTTTCGCATTGAGGTATAAATTTGTGGGACAGTGTAATCTAGATTTTTTTTTAAATGCAGGACAAAATAGGGAAATGACAAATGTAAAGTAATAAATAACGACATCAGGTAAAGACAATGTTTTTCCCAGTGTCTTGAGGCCCAACTAACGGCCTAGTGGCGCCCTCATTGAATAAAAATCGTAACATAGCACAGAAAATAAATATTAAAGAATCCAACGTCACGTAATCCAAAGTATTTTTACGTTGTTAAAACAGGTCTCAGAATGTTTCGTATCCGCAAAAGTACCAAAAACGGCCGTTTCAGACACGTTTGCCTACTACTTTGGATACGAAACATTCTGAGACCTGTTTTAACAACGTAAAAATACTTTATCCTCTTTGTAACAAACGTGACGTTGGATTTTTTAATATTGATTTTCTGTGCTATGCTACGATTTTTTATTCAATGAGGGCGCCACTTGGCCGGTAGTAGACCCTTAACTACGCCAATTACCTTATATGTTGGCTTGTCATTTATTGATAAAGTAGCATCGCCAGCGGCTTCGTACGCATGGAATTAGGTCTTGCCCCCTAATAAAGTATAGCCTATGTGCTATTCCAAACTATAATCTATCTCGGTCCCAAATTTCCTCCAGATCCGTTCAGCCTTTCTGGCGTGATTGAGTGACAAACAACTATCCATCTAAATAATACTAAATAATGACATCAATAAAAACAATGTTTTTCCCAGTATCTTAACTGAGTTACCTTATGTGTCGGCTTGTCATTTATTGATAAATACAGAATATTAACAGTGAGACTGGAACGTGAGATCTTACAAAACACTGTTAGCTGTACCATAAGTAATGAACCGAGCCCACCGGACTTAACTAATCCTGTTTAGAAAATTTATCTTAACTTATCTCACTAGAATACCTTCCAATTTGTCTACTAATAGTTCTAGACTCTAACTCCACTGCTAAATACTGGAACAGCCAAACCCAAAATAACTGTCAAAAGAGAAAAATTCTGTAATGACCACACTGGCAGTTGATTGTTTTAGTAGGCATTTTTTATTTAAAATGTGGTCAATACATAATTTTACAATATTATTTTATTTAATTATTTTTATTTATTTATTCATTCGATTAAATTAATAAATATTAACATTTAATTTAATTATTAATAGACGTGCTCGTGGCAAAAGTAATAACAGTCGCACGGGTCGATCCATCAGGTTACGCTACGCTTGCCGGGGTTGGTCCATGGATGGGTGACCATCTTTACATACCGAGACTCCTCTGTGCCCCGGAAAGCACGTTAAACCGTTGGTCCCGGCTGTCAATCGTGGATCTTTGACAGTCGTTACGAGTCGTCAGAAGCCCGACAGTCTGACAACCAGTCTTACCAAGGGATATCGTATTAACCAGTAACTGGGTAGTGGAGGTCAGATTGGCAGTCGCTCCATGTAAAATACTGGTATTGAGCTGCATCCGGTTAGACTGGAAGCCGACCCCAAGATAGTTGGGAAAAAGCTAGGCAGATTGATATTATTCATTTAATTTGATTAATTAATTTATATGTTTCTACTCATAGATAAGTATCATTAGATCAAACTAAAAACCGACCAAGTGCATGTCGGACTTCATACATTTAGGTTTCCGTACCAAATGAGGGAATTATCACAGAAAAAATCGTATTTGTATTGGTATTTGTTATTAAAATATACGTAATATACATTATCACCAAATTTCAAGTTTTATGACCGGCCTCATCTAGCTAAAACTGACAAAAAAAAAATTTTGACGTGTAAAAGTGTTGTTAAACCTACTTACAAAAATAATAGTTATTTATGATACTAGTGCGGTAAGTTGGTTTTTACAAACGAGTAGACGAATGTAAGCCCGAGACGAAGTCGAGGGCTTACCATAGTCACGAGTTTGTAAATACCAATCCGCACGTGTGTCATACAACGTTTTTCAACACTTTTGCGAGAAAACAGTACCTACAATAAATAGGTGATGAAAAAAAAAACTTTTGTTTTTGATTTGAAACATCTATTGGCGCGGCTTGGCAGTAAAACCGACTCGAATGTCGTGACGGCATGACGCCGTCGTGCCACGAAGCTCCCAATACGCTACCGCTCTCGACTCCCTTCTCCCTAGAAACATCTATGCGAAAAAAGTAACACAACAACAACTAACAACAACAACTAACAACCAACATCAACAAACAACGACAACAATTAATAACAACCACAACCAACAACAACAAATAACAACCAACATCAACAAACAACAACACTCATTTACCTCTTGCTCCTTTCCGTCAGTCTGGAAGCAGGCGCACATTATACCGCTGCCTAAAACGAACAATCCTTCATTATTAACTCACTTTAGACCTATTTCTATTCTTCCATTTCTCTCTAAAGTTTTTGAGCACATAGTTCATAGACAACTATCTTCTTTCTTAGCGTCGAACTCGATAATATCTCCCTTCCAATCCGGTTTTCGCGCAGGTCACAGTACGGTTACTGCGCTTTTAAAAGTGACTGACGATATCCGCTGGGCTATGGAGAATAAGTCCCTTACTGTCCTTGTGTTACTTGACTTTAGCAGTGCCTTCAACTCAGTAGATTTCGACATCTTACTAGGAATCCTTAAAGCTATTAATTTCTCTTCTTCTGCGTTAGACTGGTTCAATTCGTATCTTCGGGGACGCTCTCAGTGTGTCCGCCTTGAAGAATCCTTCTCTGATTGGTGTAGCCTCACTGAGGGTGTTCCTCAGGGTAGCGTTCTCTCTCCTCTTCTATTTTCCATTTTTATTAACTTTGTTACAAGAGTCATCTCTTCCAGTTTCCATCTTTACGCAGATGACTTGCAGCTTTATCGACATTTTACTGTAGCTGATGCGGATGCTGCTATCGCCGCTGTGAATCATGACCTGGCTTGTATCAGCGCCTGGGCCAAGTCATTTGGCTTACAGATCAACCCAACTAAATCTCAGGCCATGATCATAGGCAGCAGGTTTGTGCGTACTGCGGCTGTTGTCTCGTCCCTGTCACCTTTATATCTCGATGGTGTTCTTATTGAATATTCCGATACTGCCAAAGATCTGGGTGTTATTATTGACTCCAATCTGTCGTGGCGTGCGCAGGTCAATGAGGTCAGTCGAAAGGTAAACTATTCTTTCCATTCGCTTAAATGCCTTCAGGGTCTATTGCCTTTAAAAACAAAAATCTCTTTAGCCCAAACTCTTATTCAGCCGATTATAGACTATGCCGATGCCTGCTACCTGGATGCTACTGAGGAGCTACTAAGCAAGCTTGAGCGTCTGCAAAACTTAGGTATCCGGTTTATTTTTGGTCTGCGTAAGTATGACCATGTCTCTCACCTTCGCAAGGAGCTCAAGTGGCTCCCAATCCGACTTCGCAGGAACACTCGGATTCTTTGCCTCCTTTTCAACATTCTACACAATCCGTCTTATCCCTCCTACCTGCGTGAGCGAATTTCTTACGCTCGCCCTGGTGACGCGCCGTGCAGATCTCACCTTAGATCCCTTCTCAAAACCCATCCTCATAAATCCAGTTACTATTCCTACTCTTTCTCTGTCCATGCAGTAAGATTGTGGAACACGCTTCCGCCTAGCATTCGAGACTTGAAGTCAATTTCTCTCTTCAAAAATCATGTTAAAGAGCACTACCTTTCCTCTCTATTATAATATTTTTTTTTTTATGTATTTGTATGTCATGTATCTATATATATTTACAGTATTAGGTATATATTTATGTAAGTATATATATATATATATATATTTACAATATATGTGTAGGTTTATTTGATACCTTAGTATAGGACATCTCGTATTCTTTTTTTCTGTTTCTTACACACTTTTGTCTACATTTCTTTTTCACTTCTCCTATCGCAGGTCTGCTGGTAGAAATTTCTTAAGAAATAAGCAGTTCCTTTGTACTGTATTTATAATTATGTTTATTGTTACTGTGTCTCTGTGTGTACATAAATGATTAAATAAATAAATAAATAAATAAACAAAAACCAACAACAACCAACAACAACAACCAACAACAACAACAAACAACAACAACCAACAAAAACAATCAACAACAACCAACAACAACAACAACAAAGAACAACCAACAACAACAACCAAAAACAACAACCAACAACAACAACCACCAACAACAACAAACAACAACAACCAACAAAAACAACCAACAACAACAACCAACAACACCAAACAACAACAACCAACAACAACAAAGAACAATCAACAACAACAACCAACAACAACAACCACCAACACCCAACAACACCAAACAACAACAACCAACAACACCAAACAACAACAACCAACAACAACCAACAACAACAACCAACAACAACAACCAACAACAACAACCACCAACAACCACCGACAACAGCAACAACAACACTACCAACAACAACCACCACCACCACCACCAACAACAACCTTAACAACAACCAACAACAAACAACACCAACAACAAACAACACCAACAACAACAAACAAAAACAACCAACAACAATAACAACAACCACAACCACCGACAACAACAACAACAACACTACCAACAACAACAACCACCACCACAAACAACCATATTTACAACAACAAACGACATCAACAAACAATAACAACAACAAACAACAACAACAACAAACAACGTCAACAAGCAACAACAACAACCACCACCAGAACCAATAACAACACAAAAAAAAAAAAATAGAAATTCTTATATTATGTTTTTAATAAAAAAAAAACCATAAAGGATACGCACGGTTTTACCGCACGCTATACAACGGAGCGTACGGTAAAACAGGTACTTAGGTGTGAGTACATATTTTACCGCCCGCACCATTATAGGATGCGTAATTTTTAACTTTCGAACAATGTATACAGGCTTCGTAAATGCATTTTTTGAGCAAATGTGTTGAAAAATCATTTATTTCATGGGAAATTAAAAAAATCTTCGGAACAAAATTTTGTGACAGACGACGGACTGGATAGATGGACAGACGGACACGTGAGTGACAGGTATAGGGCTCCGTTTGGAGCCTTCGTGTACGGAGCCCTAAAAATAAACATCATTCTTCAACGACAGATACGTAGATACATATAAAAAATACTAGAACGCATCAAATAAGAACACATTTCTAAAAAATATCTCCCAAACGCTCACTAAAAACTAGAAACGTAAAGAAGAAGCCTAAAAATACCACAACTTAATCCCACATCAATAAACTGGAAACATTACTTTCCCTTGATATTTGCAGCCGTATTAAACAGCACCTCGAATAGAAATGAGCATCTGACCCGCAGCCAACAAGTCTGGCCGGCGCAAAGAATGCTCCAAGCTATTTACAAACTATCAAATTATGTTAATAACACACTATGCATCAAACAATTGCATAACAAAACCCTCGAACAAGTCGATCATTAATTAAAACGTATAACTATCAAGTTTAAGTAGAAATTCGAGCCGAGCCGCTACTTTTAAATTATCGGAAAATCGACGTCACAGCAAATTGGATTCTGAGACATTTGTCAGAAAAATCTGTAATAACATCTCTTGATAAATCGTCTCTTTACATTCCAACTTATCTCCGGACAAACACTCAAACGGAAACCAACTCTAATTTTAAGAAACATAAAGTTGAAATCTTATTGTTAAACTTCGAAATATTCCAAAGACGATCGCTGGTTGCCGTATAGATCAGTTCTATGGAGAGATATGTAGAATTATAAGACGTTTAGATGTTTAATGACATTTTAATTAAGGGGAATGTTGGGATTTAGTATTTTTATAAAAGCCTTATGATTACAAACTGTCAAAGGTGACATAAAAGTTTACATTTTTATCGTTTGATTGTGATGTATGAAGGCTATTAGAGGAAAAAAAAACATGTGAAATTTATCTTTGACCTAATCAATAATAAGTAATAATACCTGCATGTTGCACCACAAGTTGACACAATAAAAAAACTAAATACTATCGAGAGCAAACAAACTTTTATTCTAATCTAATTTTTTTTTTCAACAAAACAGTTACTACCTCCACCAAATTACTACCTTCTAAACGATTGAAATCTAAATCCAATTACATCTTTCGTCCAAACCCAAGTTCGTCCAATAAACGTAGGGCCATATCTCCACACCATATCTAAATAATTTCAATGCCTTGCCATCCAGCCGGGATGACCTTAGGGTCGGACTTTCTACAGCCTCCGACGCAACGTCATGCGACGTGTCAAGCCGTAATTAATGGGTAAAGGAGCCCTAAGAAAGCTGCTCGGTAGGATTTAGACTAGGGACACGGCTGAGCGGAAAAACGCGGCGAAACGCAAGCGGTTAGTTCGAACGCATCTGTTGAAGGTGGAGTAAATATGGTTTTATGCAAATTGACAGACCACCAGAAGTAGGTAAAAGTTAATACAGCTATGAAGAAAATTAACTCTAATGCTACAATCACAAGTAATTGAAGAAAAAATAATTCAATGTTTTCAAAAACCCGACTGCAAAAAACAACTAAAAAGTTCCAAACGAGTCACTTTTGAAGTACTATACTTGGATGCAGTTTGTGGCAAGAAATCTATGATTTAATTAACTGCCACCAACTGTGTTAGACTTACTTGAAAAGTGACTTGTTTGGAAATTTTTATTTGTTTTTTGGCCCTGGGTATATGATGTTTTCATATAGCCAGGACCACAAAACAACTACAACGGTAGACCTGAGAGAAAGAAAAAACTAAAATTTATTACAGCTTGCAAGAAAGTTAACTCTGATGACTGATAAACTGATGACTAACCGAGATATTTGGAGGATAATGAAATAGCAGATAAGTCTTCCGAAAGTACCAAATCTAGACTAAATAATAAATGACACCTGTCACTTTGACACTATTATTAACGGTATTTCGCCGCGTTTTTCCGCTCAGTTTGGCACATAGCCTTATGCAGGCAGGTCTCAAATCGCTCGGTTTAATTATGATAATTTGACAGATGGCAAGTTCACAAATTAAATAATACATTGTAGCTTGTAATGTGTGTGATGTAATTAATGTGTTCTGTGTTTTGTTATGTCATGAACTGGTGGGGGGTTAATGTATGAATTGTCAAGGTTTTTTTCGTTTGCACAGTTATTTATTATTGATTTTTAGTTGTTACTGTTTGTCATGTGTGGGGTTTGCAACTGTGTCTCGCTTTTCGACCCAATGATCACCAGAGAAGAAGATTATTGTAGTATACACGGACGGTTTTGCACCCATTCATGACATTCATAGTCTGCTGAATATGCGCTCTCCCAAGTTGCGCCACAATATTTGGTTCTGACTTCCACAAGTAGTCCACACTTACTTTTTCAGATCGTTTTTTTTTAACAATTGTGGCTACGCCACTGGCTTGGTTACAAGACCTTTAAGCTAAGTCTTAATTTGATCACTATCACTTTTACTTTTTCGCCATTAGAATGCAGATGTAACACATTCTAATGTATTTTGCAGTATTTGGCAACAAATATGTCGAGTCAGCCTTCTCGGCAAACTTCGCTGAGGTAGTCTTTACTACAATAAAATTCTCAGCACCATTTTACCGAGATCGCGTCTGTTTCAATGATTCTACATATCGTCCAGTTGCGTAGACACTTGAGACACAAAACTACACCAATTTTACATCACAATATCCACTAGGAATCAATAAGCGAATAATTAAAACAGCCACTGAACTTCACTCGAGAAAATCCCGCGAAAAACTCCGGATGCCCCTTGTAACACAAACTTGAAACAGATTAAAAATATAATTATAACTGAAAAAGAATCCCTCATTCAAACGGCTTTAGATACATCAAATACTAGTGAATACCTATCCCATAATGAATAAAGTGAAAATAAAATCAACACAATATTGTAAACAGCTCAATTCCCTTCATTTATGCTAAGTAATTGTCAATGTCCCTACAGATTAACTTATCAAAAGTAACAGTTGAAAAGTAATGTTTTATCCCGTAATCGTCGCCATTAGGCTGAATGCCTAGGCATTTAACTAATAATAGGCGCTTATCTTGTCCAGATGCGCGCCATCTTGTCTTGCCGCCATTTTTAGTGTCAAAATGATTAGTTTTAAATAAAACACCTGTTTCACGGTGGGAAGTTTTATCGGAACGGCGATATCGGCGAAACCCGCTAATGGATATAAAGCCTTATTTGTTTATCTGTGAATTTATTTTGATAACAGAAATAATATTTCATGAACGGGATTATGAAGTCCGTTCAATAAAATTAGCTAGGGTACTTAAGGGCCTTCTCGCGGTCCAGTGGCGCCCTCATTGAATAAAAAATCGTAGCTTATCACAGAAAATAAATATTAAAAAATCCAACTTCACGTTTGTAACAAAGAGGATAAAGAATTTTTACGTCGTTAAAACAGGTCTCAAAATGTTTCGTATCCAAAGTAGTAGGCAAAAGTGTCAGAAACGGCCGTTTTTGACACTTTTGCCTACTACTTTAAACGTGAAGTTGGATTTTTTAATATTTATTTTCTGTGATAAGCTACGATTTTTTATTCAATGAGGGCGCCACTGGACCGCGAGAGGGGCCTTAATCGGTATCTGTAGATAGTGTGCTCACATATCTTTTTCATTTCAATTAGGAACTATTGTTCTGGTAATTGAACAAATGACAAGCAACTGTTTTCATAATGCATTTTTCATTTTTGTTTTACTGGACGTCATTTGTTTTTTTGCAAATGGCAACCTTGGAAAAATGTGTGGAACTGGAAATATGTAGTAACTACAGGAAAAATCACATTAATATCATAAAGCCGAAAGTTTGTGAGTGTGTGTGTTTGTATGTTTGCTACTTCTTCACGCACAAACGGCTGGACCGATTTGGAATTTGGTATGTACTTAGATAATTTATACCCTGGATTAACACATAGGCTTTTTATCCCGGTCTACGCGGGTGAAACCGCGGGGTGCAGCTAGTCCTAAATAAATAACTAACATTCTAGAAGGAATGACTTACTAAGTCTTAATATCCTTTGAAAATGTACCTACAAATCATCTTCGCTGCTGCTCAATTATATTGATTAACACGTCACCGCTCAACGCCGCACCAATGAGGCAGGCGCAAAAAAATATTACTATTAATTATTATTATTAAAAATGCAAAATAAATTATTAAATATAAAACGCCGCGGTACTTGAGAGGACTTAACTGAATAATTGAAACTAAAGATACAGTACAGACCACAGACAGACACAGTAACACAGTGGGACACTGTAGTCTGGGAGGCCTATGTCCAGCAGTGGTCGTCTTTCCGCTGAAATGATGATGATGATGATGATGATATAGTCTTAAAAAATAGAAGATTGAGGAGAAGGATTAGGTAAAATACGATTGCCGACAACTGAGGAAGACGTAAATTTTGAAATGACCGAATACTGTAGAGAAGCCAATCAGAGAGAAAAGAAAATGAAATAACTACAACCTGGGAGACTTTAAGACAAGAGTGAATAGGTTTTTCTAAGCAAGCGAGCTCCATCGTCACGCGACCACATAATCGCTTACCATCAGCAGGTGTATTCATCTATTATTATGCAGTACATTGCTCGGTGGACATCGATTATAATAGGCACTACGGTTTTCCTATACGTCAAAGCAGCAATGTACGGGAAAGTGCCTATCAAATTTATGTCAACTGAGTTACCCAATACAATGAGGTGAGACCAATATGGTGAGATAGTGTTCAAGTGCGACTTTATTAATGATTAAAAAAAGAAATGCTCCTTCAATTCCATTTAAAGAAAGGTAGCACTGATGGGATAAAAGTGACATTACCTAAAAGAAAATACCGCTATCACCTTCATCCAAAGACGTCAACCATTTCACCAGCTTGTTATCATTTTAAGAACATAAAACAGTCGCTTGCTTCATTATAACATCGTAGCGCATTTCCCATGAAGACAATACTGACTCATATAATGGTGAAAGAAAATGTTAATCAGACCAGCAGTTCCTGTATCAATATACTTCGATAAACATACCGATTTCACTTTAATAAGAAACCTGTAGTCTTACATATTCAATGGCGAAATTAGAAGGGTTTTAATGCGCAAATATTGTAATTCTAATTATCACATGTAAATTAGACACTTAAGTTTTTAGTTTATGGTCTGCATTTGTTTTTTATTTTTTCGATAATATACCTGGCTGGCGAAGTTTGCTGTTTGGTATTGTTGCAGTAACTATATTTAAATTCAGAATTCGATTAGGTAAGCCAAATAGAACAAAACACTTTATATTACACTTAATAAAGTTCAAGTTCCAATGTAACCCACATTTTTTAAGGCCTTTTAATATAAATGGTCACTTTTAAAATCAACTTAAAGTCCACAGTTAGTATATTCTTTTTTTTTTGGGGGGGTGTGAAATCTTCCAGTAACATCTCCTGCTCACAGTTAGTATACAGGGTGTAAGGTACATGAACGCACACACGTGTACTAGTGATTCAGTACATGATTCTGGACCCCCTAGCGTTGGAATTTTTCGTCGGCCTTTTCCTAATTTAAAAAAAAAATTAAAGTGAAAAAAAAATTTTTTTTTAAATAAAAAAATTTATCAGAGGCAACATTGAGCGCTCGACAAAGTTCACCTACAGTTTTATGTCTAAGTGCCTACAGCGCGGCTAGTGTAGGGCGGTATCGTTTGAAATAAAAATAGGTAAAAATTAAAAGATTTCACCGGCCGGTGGAGTGTTGTTAACTTATGAAAATGTGTCATATTTAGTGTTAAATTTCGCATATTTCATAAAAATAAAAAATCTATAAGGTTTGGTTTTTATGATTTAATTTTTTTTTACTGTTTTTTCTACTACGTAAGTTAAACCAAGAATACGCCTTTATTGGATCGGACAGGGTTTTTGTTACATCCTGTATATATAGCCAGGGTATAAGCTATCTACATACAAAATTTCATACAAATCGGTCAAGCCGATTTAGAGTGAAGAAGTAACAAACACACACACTCACAAACATTCGCCTTTATAATATTACAGTGTGATTATTATGTACAGTATCATCATCTTCCTGCCCTTTTCCATGTTATTGGAGTTGGTGCAACACGTTCTCTTCTTCTATTCCTTCCTGTGAACCACTGCCTCTCTTTTCACACACACCGGGCCTGCGGACGGCAAGTAGTGGGTAACTTGCCGTCCTATCAGCACCACGCCCGAGAGTCGACGGCGCGTAGTGTTCCACGCGCGCCTCAAAGAGTTGTCAGCAAACATGACGGGGCTCGTCATGGCCGATGCCTGCCCGGGGGTTGAGGATAAATTCGAAAGAGTTACCTCGCCCCTGGGTATTCAGGGCAAGGAGGAACAGGGGTGGGTTTTAGTCAGTAAGAGTCTGACACGCCCTTCCGCTCCACCCAAGAGCTGACTTTTCCCGCTCTAGGGTGGAGCGGAAGGACTTTTTCTTTTTTTTTTTGAGAGCGGAAGGGGAAGGATTTTTTGGTGGGGTGGGCAATCATCCAATGACTTCATTGGATGATTTCCCACCCCACCAAAAAAAAAATCAATACACATTCTGTTGCATTTTCTGTCAATTTTCAATATTAAAATCGGGCGACCTTTTTGCTGTGTGCTGGACGTAGGCTCTTTTATTTTTTTTTTTTTACTAAAAAATTCTAATTAGTCTGTCAATTAAATAACCAAAAAACATTGCACACGTATTGTTTCTTTTGTCACGTAAACAAAAAATAAGGGCGTTACAGTGCGTTGAAATGTCGCGTTACGTTACGCGGCGCGACACTTTCTACCACCAAAGTGACGTAACGAGCCTACACTCCTGGGTATGCAGTCTCGACATTGATAGCGATCGCTACGTCCTAACGATCGCTCGCTACGTCGGAAAAATAATTTATTTTCTTGAAATATGTACAGAGACCAGCAGAACATTTGATCAGTTTTCATGAAAAATAGTTCTTGCAAGTTAAAATGTATGCCTCTGTACATATTTCAAGAAAATCAATTATTTTTCCGACTTAGCGACCGATCGTTAGGACGTAGCGATCGCTATCAATGTCGAGACTGCAGGCCCTGAACTTTGATGCGTTTTATCTTTGTATTTTTTTTTATTGTTTTAGTAAAAAAATACGTGTCAAATATTTTTTGGTTATCTATCTGACGGACTAATTAGATTTTTTTAGTAAAATACCCCATTTGGATTTTTTTAGTAAAATACCCCATTTGGATTTTCCATCTAGCAACCATTTGCGAGAACCAACAGATCACGGTCATATTGAAAAGTAAATAAATTATTAATGCAACAACTGCTTAAAATAGCACCATTACCAAATAAGATTATTATGGTCACATAATCCATGTATTATGTAATGCTTGTTTCTTGTACATTATCCATATTTTATAACCTAAGCCAGACATACATACAACGTTCATTGATGAATTATCAACTACTTCAACTGACTCCAACTCGTATTGATCAAGGAACGTGTATGGGGTATCATAAGGGAAACATCTTCCATTAGGAATCACTGATATTTCTTTTCTTTATGTGATATATTAACGAGATGTCACTGATTTTTTCTGTTCTTCGCGTTCTGGCATTTTGTTGTAACGGGTGTAACGGAAATGTGTGAAAACCCATAGATATGAACCACTTTCTCCAATTCCGAAAAAAATACTTGAACCTCGCATAGGTACCAATTTTGATTAGCTGATGTAACTTTGTTCTGAAAGTCCAATTTTTTTTTTGGGAATTGTCTATTGTCGGTTTTTTTGGCGGGATTTTCTTTAGTGAAGATCAGTGGCTGTTTTATTTACGACTCCACTAGGAATCGACTTATCGATTCCTACTGAATATTGATGTAAAATTGGTGTAGTTTTGTGCCTCAAGTGTCTACGAAACTGGGCAATATGTGGAATCATTGAAACAGGCGCGATTTCGGTAAAATGGAGCTGAGAATATTATTGTAGTATTGACTACCTCAGCGAAGTTTGCCGCCTGTCTCGACTCTTGACTCGACACATTTGTTGCCAAATACTGCATAAAAACATTAGAATGTGTTACATCTGCATTCTAATGGAAAAATATATAAAAATACACTACGGGTGACTAGACAGCATAGTCTCTGACCTTAGCATGTTCCAAAAAAAATTGTCTATTGCCTTCATGAAGAAAGTTATACCTATATGTCTATGGCCAGAAACAGTATTTAAAATGTGACTACCCATTTCCGTTACATTCTATAGACTCGGTATTGTAGAACTTGTCAGTCAACCTCCTTGAAGATTTAAGAAGTAACTGGCATACCATTATGAACTTATGAACCTTGAAGATTTAAGAAGTAAGTGGCATATTATGGATGGAACCTTGAAGATTTAAGAAGTAACTGGCTGACTGACAAACTCTTAGCTCTCTTCTTAAGAGTCCGTCCTATCAAACGACTGATTTCGGTTTTCTCTCGTCTTCGTTAACCGCATCAGTGTTTACATTCATGTTATGAACGTAAACACCAATGCGGTTAACGAAGTGAACAATTTAGACAAACAGCCGTCGGCTGCAAGGTTTTTTATGTATATTAAATAGATAAGTCATTCTAGTAAGAATAAAAGCACATTCTAGCGCAAATCCTAATATGCTTAGGTAAGTACATATTATTTACTGCGATCCCTTTATTACCTAATAATTAAAATGCCAGTTGATTTGAAGTCTCTTTTATTTCCCCTCAAAAACTAGCATCACAAAGACCAAAAATTAATGAATTCTAAAATGTCTATAACATTTTTACAATAATTGGCGTCATTTATTTTCGCGTTGGCAACCCTACCCCACATATATGACGACCTCTGCCCTGTCGCGTCGTAAACGCATCTTTACTGTAATGAAACGCTATCAAGTCCAGTGTTGCCACTCTTAAGTATACGAGTAACCATACCTAACGCGTTAGACCGCTTACACAGCAGTGGCGTAACTCAGATTCTGTATCTTATATGAATACGCAACCATTGGCTAGGCGAAACCTATTTCCCCGTTGGTAAATAGTCCTACGTAACGCAAATCCTGCAACAGTTCATGGATAAAATTCTTGTAGGTATGATAATACGCCTTTTTTTCTAGGGTGGGAAATCATCAAGTAACTTCTACCGCTCTAGGTGGAGCGTCAGACTCTTACTGAAGAAAACCCACCCGTGGTCCTTGAGTTACTGTGCCAGGGGCCGCGGTAACTCTTTCAAACACTCCGACGACCCTGGCAGGGTATGTATTACCTATACTTAGTCTGAGGTCCAAATATTTTGACTTAACAAGGCTTTAAAAAGCCGAGAACCAGCACTTTTTGAAAGTAAAAAATGTCCGATCAGAATCAGGCCGGAGAGTCGACGGCGCGTAGTGTTCCACGCGCGCCTCAAAGAGTTGTCAGCAAAACATGACGGGCCCGTCATGGCCGATGCCTGCCCAGGGGTCGTGGATAAATTCGAGCGGGAGAAGTCATAGGATGATATGTCATAGATTCAAACCGCCAAAAAAAAAAAAGTGGCGCAACAAATTTCCCAGCAATCTAATGATTGAATCACAGAATAGAAAATATGCATGATTGATTTCATTATCAGTCAACCTGACAAAAGAAATACAAGTGTCTTTGATAAGAAAACCCCAGAACACCGGAAGAAGAGAGCAGTGAATACTCAGCTGGTGAATCATCGGTGAACAAAAATCATATCACATCACATCCTATACTTATATATCTAAAACCAAACAAAATAATCCTGTATAAAAAACTTTTTTACCAAAAAAATAGAATCAACTTCCAAAAAATGTGCAAAATAACTTTAATTTCGGAAGTCGGTGTTTCTGGTTTTGTGTCTACATATGACATATGACACCGATTGCCGAAATTAAAGTTATTTTGCACTTTTTTTGGAAGTCGGTTCTATTTTTTTGTAAAAAAGTTTTTTATTTTTCACTTTTTAGTTGTGGTTCCCCATTAAACTGTGTTATTATACAATTCATAGACATACGATCGCAGCAATCGCGGTTGACTTGCTGTCAATTTTTTAAGAGTTCCGTTGTCTGTCTCCGAAACCCATCATCAGATTTATATGAAATTTAAATGGGATCTTTTTGGAACAAACTTCTTTCGAACAAAAAAAGAATTTTGCAAATCCGTCAATATATGACGGAGTTATGCCCGAACATACATTAAAAATTAAAAATTAGGAAGAACGATCACAAGAACCATAAAACTAAAGACAAATTCAAAGCAAGAAGAAAACCACACATTTCTAAAGCAACATCTAAAAAAAAAAAATACTATTTAAGGGACTGTCACTAAAGACTTATCGCCAAAGTTATATCGCATTAGCGCAAATGATTAAAAGCCGCGTAGTCAATAAAAGATTCATGTATCCATAAAGATATTTTGATGTTCCTAGTCGTAACATTTATAATGCATTCACTATCCAGCTTCTATAAATTTTGTATCATGTGAATAGCAAGCAGGTACCGACGTTGAATGTGGACAAATTAAAGATAAGTAAATACAGATAAAATCTCCCGTCGTAGGATCCTTATCCGGTGCATAAATGAAAACGTTTTATTCTAATAACTAAGATGACATTTCGAAAGAACTAAACTCGGTTTTAAGAGCTGGTTAGTTAAAAATATTCTCACGGGTGATCGCCGGATTCTTGCGATTTTTAATTCGCCTTTTACGTCATCGTACGGCAAGGTTTCTTCGTGGCTATGCATTGTGAGAATGGCCGTCAATCGGAATAATAGTGTCTGGCAGACTTTTATTGATGATCGTATATTTTTCTATTTTTTTAAATATTGAGACTTTTTTGAATTTAGAAAGGAGCTAAGAGTGTGTGGTCTATGGTTATTTTTTGTTTATATGGCTCTTGATGCAGTAGATTGATCGTTTCATTTTCAGTTTTATTGCAGATAGATTTCTTATCCGAAATCTATTGATGATTGAGAAATTGGTTAACATATTTTATGCTACGCCGGAGGTCGTGGGTTCGATTCCCACCCAGGACAAATGTTTGTGTAATGAGCACGATCATTTGTTCTGTGTCTGGGTGTAATTTATCTATAATATGTATGTATTTAGAAATATATAAGTATGTTTATCAGTTGTCTAGTACCCATAACACAAGCTCTGCTTAGCTTGGGACTAGATGGCGTTGTGTGATAGTTGTGGAATATTATTATTATTATTATTATTATTATCTGATAATAATATAATATATGAAATGTTAAAACCTATACTCAGGTTTCTCCGAGGCCATGTTTGAAATATGTCAGCCACATGCTGGAAAATAATATTGTTGACACTGTTTCCTTGGCATTTAGAAAGTAGCAGCCCTAGAGGTCACATAAAATAAAACGAACAGGTCCTTCTAAATGACCCCAAGATGCGCCGGCGCCGCTCAAATCCACATAATTTTCAAATTACCGGATCGAATACACGTTCATATTTCGAAGTCGTAATTATCGAATACATGTAATAACATTTAACACTACCAGTAAGTGAAGCAATGGTGAACGCCTTATATAAATTCACTAATTACTTGGCAGACGAACAGAAATCTATGTTAACTAGTTATGCGGGGATACAATTGGAATTGGAACGCTCTTTCAGGGGAAAAATACTTGTCAGTAAACTTTTTTATTAATATTGATTTTTCTGATTAAGTACTAGGAACCTTAAGGATTTTTAACACATGTTTTTTTATTAACATTTGGTATGTTTTCAAAAAGCATCTGATCTCCATTATTTACCATGAACAAGAAATTCCTACATTTACTTCAAAGACTGAAATACCACAACAACTAATCTAAATAGGTAACATTAAAAAGAAACCTAAAACATGGTTTAGAATTTTATTACACAAACACTTTCAATCGACAATTTATCGAAATTATAGTGTTTTACGATCGATTGACATGAAAACACGAGTAATCATTAGCTTGTCTATGGTGCCGTTGGCGGGAAAACATCTAACGGCGGCCATGATGAGTTCCAAATGATATTTTATGCGATAATCAAATGAGTTTATTAAGTATTAACATAAATAGTACCGCAGTTTATGCAAGTGAATGCTTGTTGTGTAACACTGCATTCTTGAGCCAGACTATGCGTAAGCGCTGAAACCGAGGTAATAATCGCGTACTTTCGCGGCGAATCGTTAACTTGAATCGATTTCGTGTTATTTGAAGCATCGATAAAAACAATATGTTTTTATGGATTTTACGAGTATTTACATGTTTTGGTGATTTTTTTTTAGGTTTTTCCCACAGTTGGACGTTGGTGCTGTGGCTAAGACCTAGGTTGTTAATTTTATCGCTAAAAGGCTTGCGAAAAATTATGCAAACATCGCCAAAATGCTGAAAATGTCAAAATAACAATTTCACATTGGCTTTTTTTTATTGTTGTTATGCACGCGTTTGACCACTATCTCACCTGATGGCAAGCG
Source organism: Polia nebulosa (assembly GCA_951329385.1). NCBI lineage: Eukaryota > Metazoa > Arthropoda > Insecta > Lepidoptera > Noctuidae > Polia > Polia nebulosa. The sequence goes on from OX589609.1 coordinate 8,629,574, forward strand.
ATGATGTGGTCGAAGATGGAGCACGCTTGCCTAGAAGTAACCTATTCACTCTTGGCTTAAAGACTCCCAGGTTGTAGCTATCAGGAAACACAGACTCCGGTAGGGAATTCCACTCCCTGGCTGTACGCACAATGAAAGCGTTCTCAAAACGCTTTGTTCGTATGGATGGGATGTCCACCATGAACCGGTGGCACTTCGCCGTACGTCTTGTGGTCCGTTGATGAAACGGGCTTGGCGGAATCAAATTATGCAATTCCGTCGCACACTCCCCAAAATGTAACCGATAGAAAACCGACAGGCTAGCAACTCGGCGTCTATGTTCAAGACTTTGGAGTTTCGACTCAACGAGCCTATCATTGACGATGATCCTCTTGGCTCGTTTTTCAATTGAGTCAAGGGCATCAAGCTGGCATCTGGCGGATCCGTCCCAAAGATGAGAGCAGTACTCCATACACGATCGAACTTGCGCTTGATAGAGTTGGAGCAGCTGTTCCGGCGTGAAGTAGCGTCTCACCTTTGCGAGGATCAAGACTTAACCGGCCATCATGGTTTCATGATCCCATTGTACTGAATAGGTACCAAAACACAGTATGTTTTGCATAAAACCCCATTTTTATGTAATTATTTTTTAATAGCGACCAGCCAGGCTCTGCACGGGTACAAATTATACACCTTGCCTCATGAATCACTCTGTCTTTTGGTGAAAATCGCAGAAAAATCCGTTTAGTTGTTTTTGAGTTTACCGCTAACAAACAGTCAGACGTGGCGGGGGACTTTGTTTTATAATATGACGTAGTGATTCAAGTTATCAATAGTTTCTGTCATGTCTGGCATTAAGTACAGTTCAACTCAGGTTTCGATCCGTAGTTCCCAGACATTTTACGGTAAGATACCGATCTTTTTGTGGTAAGCAGCAGATACAAGTTCAATTAATTAAGACCAACTGAACTAATTGAAATTCAGCAAAGAAATTGATTAGCTACATATTTATTCGACTCATGCGCACATACTTAGATAACATCGAACTATTCTTGTTCAAAAACTTCTTGATCTCAATTAGTTAATTAATAGTTTTTAATTAACGATACTATAGTGTTTATTTTTAAGACTATATCTAGAATTAGTTAAAGAAAAATATAATCTATGGTCTATAGTTACAAAACATGCAAAAGTATCATAGTTCAAAAAATCGCGAATTCCTACAATCAAACGGTTTGTCATGGGAACACTTTCGACTAACATTACCACGCTTACGATTAATATCGATAATTTTAAATTACTGTTTTCACTCCAAACGTATCCGTCATAAAATTCACTCATCAACTTCGTCGAATCAATTCATACGTCAGGTGAATACCAACTTAAAAAACCAAAAATCTTCCAATACCAACCTTACGGCTTTGTTGTAAGGTCTACGTAGAGTTACTATGTAAGTTTGTAAGAATGTCACATTAGTGATGTGACGTATAGAAATGTCAAAGGCACAATGAAGCAATGAAATTGTCCACGCACGGACATTCCTCTCATAGTGTCAATATTGTTGTCTATTGTTCGATGTCAATTAAGTAATTGAATTGACAATGCTATTTAAGTTTCCATGTAACTTGTAAGGTTTGATAAATACGATGTGGGCTTATGGAGATTGTAAACGATATTGATAGTGTGGATTGGGATTTTATTGTTTTTGGCAGTAATTTTTTTTTTTTTTTTTTTATGTTTGATAGGCTCGCGTTTGACCACTATCTCACCTGATGTTAAGCGATGATGCGGTCGAAGATGGAGCACGCTTGCCTAGAAGTAACCTATTCACTCTTGACTTAAAGATTAGGTAGGCACATACCGCTCACTTAAAAATAAAGTGTTAAAGTTAATTGTTGAGTTGTGAAAATAATAAAATTAGATAATAATATTGGCACAACTGCGATTTTATGCATTTGAGGTGTCAAATTCTACTTCAGCCTGAAAACCTACTGCCCAGGGGTTGTGGACCTGCCCAGGGGTTGTGGATTATTCGAAACAGAGTTACCGCGCCCCTAGGCACTCAGGGCAGGGAAGGAACAGGGGTGGGTTTTAGTCAGTAAGAATCTGACACGCCCTCCCGCTCCACCCAAGAGCTGGGAGGGAAAAAAAGACCGAAAACCTGTCAAATTTTGGCATTCAAAAAGTAGGGTTTGACACGTTTTGCTAACATGATTGGATACCGCGCGGCCCTCATTCGCAAAAAAATAATTAAGATTTTTAATAATTTTACGGGATATGAAGTTTACTTTAGCAAAAGGACTACAAAGAAACCGAACTCTACAACCAACGAAAAACCTAGACAAAAGGCAATCATGTTAATTAAAAAAATTAATGACTGCCAGAAAAAAAAAACTAACCAAACTCCTTTATCTTTATCAGATAAAAGATAAAGCCAAACATCTAGGAAGTTCTTTGAATTAAAAATCCTTCAGTCAATCAGCAAAACATACATAGCGCACGAAGTACACTGCCTATAATTTAATTGCACTGCGCCTACCTACTTTGCATTGCTATCAGGCTATCAGCGGTGACCTTAACCTACAGTTGTCGGTTACTTTGATTCGTTATCAATAAATTAAGAACAATGATTTTAATTTTGCTTGTTAAAAATGGTTGGCTGTTCCGTAGGTATACTTAGACTTTTTTGTAACACAAATAGGTTTTTTTTTTAAAGTTATTCAGGTAAAAACTACGTTTTTTTTTTAATTTGTTTACATTTAAAGTGCAACTTGAAGCGAAGTAAACTATTAAAAATCATGAAGGCTTTCAGGAAGTTAAGGAAAGCGCGTTGTTTCATGAAACAGTTGCTGACATGTCTACTGAAATTTATAGTTAAATGGATACATATGATTCAGTAAATTGACCTAAATACCTATGGAAAAGTAGATTAGGATGCTGAAATCTATTATAACATGAATAACGTAAGCTAGTGCTTAGTTAAGTATGTGCTAGGATCTTAGAGCCAAAGAAACCACTTTTCAACACAAAATAATCTCAGGAAAGCTAACAACTTCACAAACATGAAATTAGTTTCATTTATAAACCAATCAATTAAAATGGTGGCCACTACCCGCTCTTTTTAATGTCATTTGTTAGTCGACGAGAGACAATTTTCACCAGGCGAAGGCAACAAATAGGTCATCCAACTCACCAAAAAGTTTACAAATATTCCTGCATAACTCAAAAACTCTTTTCTATGTCAGGGTCTGAAGCGAGCGTGTAGGGCGTGGTTAATCGTAGGTGTGGTGCGTCGGTGATTCTTTGTTTAAGCACCACTAATGTTATTGTTCTCCAACACGCTATATTATTGACAATAAGCTTTATTCAAATAGGTGATAATCAATGGGAGGGTTAATTAATTCCGATTCCAGTATATTTCGACATTGAATCTTTGTTTGTCGAGATTGACATTTGAAATTAAAGAAGTGCGGCTATCTCGAAACATTGAAATCATCTACTTATCTCGCAATGCAAATTTTATTAGACGAAGGAAACTGTTAACAACCGACGGATTACTATCATTAATTTTTATATTTTTATCTTAGATCGCTTTGCTAATAATTCATTATCGTTTTGATCTATATTTCCGATCCCATTTAAAGTTGATTGAATAATATTCAACCTGTATAATGATGGCTCACGGGTTAAGCACAGTGAATAAGGTAGATGTTAGGTACTGGAGGAACCACCGTAGACCCGGGCCTGCGGACGGCGAGTAATGGGTAGCTCGCCGTCCGATCAGCACCAGGCCCGAGAGTCGACGGCGCGTAGTGTTCCACGCGCGCCTCAAAGAGTTGTCAGCAATAATGACGAGGCCCGTCATGGCCGATGCCTGCCCAGGGGTTGAGGATAAATTCGAAACAGAGTTACCTCGCCCATGGGCACTCAGGGGAGGGAAGGAACAGGAGTGGGTTTTAGTCAGTAAGAGTCTGACACGCCCTCCCGCTCCACCCACAGCGGGCAATGTCATTGGATGATTTCCCGCCCCATAAAAAAAAAGGGTACGGAACCCTAAAAACTGAGATATTCTACACGTGTTTCGTCAATAAACACAAAGGTCACAGACAAAAACACATGAAGGCATTCCCAGGGGAAATTGTCCTAATTAGAGTCATAAGCCTAATTAATGTCTAGACCCACCCATTACCTGGAAACAGGGTCGCACAAATAACTAGTATGTACCTTTGTAAATTTAATTTAATACAATTGCTAATTTAGTATCTGCCTCTCTACAACTTTTTCTGATTTTGAAAGAGAGTGGGAAATTCGAAATCATTAACAAATAAGTATTTGTAATGGTCTTTTTCTAATTTTTTAACCGACTTCCAAAAAGAGGAGGTTCTCAATTCGTCTGTATGTTTTTTTTTTTTTTTGTATGTATGTTACCCAATTTCTCCGTCAGTTGTGAACCAATTTTCAAAATTCTTTTTTCATCTGAAAGAATATACTCCCGAGGTGGTCCCATACAAATTTTATCGAAATTGCTTCAGTGCTTTTTGAGAAACTGAACAAAAACGGAAAATACGTGTACCTCGATGACGTTTTGGTGTTCTCCAAATGTTTAATTCAATAAAAATAATACTGTAGGTGATTGTGATTGTTGATGATTCATCAGCTTGCTAGATCGTAAAATTTCGCTGAAAGTTAACGTACGCGTAGGCTTGCCTATCAGAAGGTGGGCTTATATTAATTTTATTATCAATCCATTTAAGTGCATTGTTATTTGAGGTTTTTGACGTTCTCTTCTTAGATATGCTTCTTAGTCATTGGCATTTGGTACGGAACCCTAAATGTGCGAAGTCCGACACGCACTTGGCCGATTTTTCTTTACTCAAAACAACACAATAAATGATTTTAATTAATTTTATTGTAACTTTTTTTTTTAATTTTAATTAATATTAATGTACCTTTTTATTAATTTTAATATGATATTAATTGATATTATAGTAACTTTTTTAATTTATTTTATTAATGATAATAATTGTATCTTCACTGTACCATTATTTATTTTTGTTATCCGTGGAAACGTAGTGGATTGGACTGTAACATCATTATATTAATTATCACTGTACAATTGTTTGTATTCTCAAATAAATAAAATAAACACAATCATTTTACCATTTCCATTTCCATCCTTACTTTGGTATTGTTCGTCGGTTCGTTGAGCTCCTCAAAGTTCTGAGTTGAGCTTCGCGATGACTGACAAATGCTTGCACTGTCTGGACAGGTCCACTCGAATTCGTGTGTTGCTTTCTTCGAAAAGCTCATCCCAGACATAAACGTACATGGTTCTCATATGATTTAACCAGTACACATTGTATGGATTTGAACACTTTAAAAGAGACTTTGACCTCTGAGTTTGTTTCGGTGTTTCTTCTCAGGGTAGTCAGCTAGGAAACACCGGCCTCATCTAGCTTAAACTGACAAAAACCATTGACGTGTAAAAGTGTTCCTTGTAACCTATTTACTGAATAAACATCATTTATCATTCATTTACCTACCAGTTGGTCCTGGATCCGACAAACCGGACGTCATAGAGTTAACAACATAAATAATGTTTTTTTTTAAATAACTTTATAAAAAAATTGTTACACGTGCTAAAGGAAGGTCAATGTAAATGGTCTGTACTTCTGTGATCCAACTTAAAGACTCCCGCAGACAGGCGCGATGCGACAATGCGATGGATGACGCGTTCTCATAGATATTGCGCTTACGATATTGATATACCCGTCGAACAATTTATATGAAACTAGCTTCCCCATTATAAATTATAGCCATGCTATTCCAGACTATAATCTATCTCTGTGCCAAATTTCATCCGAATCCGTTCAGCCGTTCTTGCGTGATTGAGTAACAAACATACATCCATCCAAACTCTCTCTTCTGAAAATGAGTTACCGCACCCCTGAGGGAAGGAACAGGAGTGGGTTTAGTCAGTAAGTCTGACACGCCCTCCCGCTCCACGCAGAGCGGGAGAAGTCATTGGATGATTTCCCACCCCAACGAAAAAAAAAAAAAATCCAAACTCGCTGGTTGCTACATTGTCGCGTTGCGCTTATTGGAATGGAGCCTTAATAAGAGTATAAGTTATACGTTAATAACTTGAAAACAAGCTGTAAATGCTTTATAGCGATCAGTCCAAAAAGTTAGTTCTCTTCTTATTTGAATGGTATTCGATATTTAGCTTTACTTATCTTGCTTCCTACTCAAAACCTGTAAAAATATTTTTATTAAAACCGTCTGCAAAAAACAACAAAAGAATTCCAAACATAGTTAAACAGTTGGATGCAGTTGCAGTTGAGTTGTTTAGTTCAATCGCAGATTTAGTGCTACCAACTGCATCAAGGCTGATTTTTGAAATTTATTATTTTCTATATTTTAATCAGTTATATTTTCTAAATTGGCTCCTCTAGTGTTTTATTTTTATATCCCACCGGATCATGTAAAAAAAACGACCAAATTAACCTAATGGCGGCTGCCATTTTGTATTTTACACTGAAAAAAATAATTAGTAAAGCATAATGAAAAAGCATTAATCTGAACTGTTCAAGCATTAATCTGAACTGTTAAAGAATTAATCTGCACTGTTCAAGCAGTTCAAATTAATGCTTTTTCATTATGCTTTACTACTTATTTTTTTCAGTGTACTTTTAAATAAAATGTAAATGGAGAGAAAGAGACTGAGACTTAGAGCCTATTTCACTTCGGCTGTCAAGACCAATCGAATGATACCTTATTTGTTAAAATTCATCCACCCGTTTAGGTTGCAGGGTGTGACAAAAAAATTGGCATCCAAACACATTCTTACATACATACACTCGAAAAACATAACCCTCCTAGGGCACTCAGATAAAAAGAGTTACATTGTCAAAATAATAAAACCCATAGACAAAGTAACACACAATAGCGTGCTAAAACCTGCGTTCTACCAACATAGACAAAATTCCACATGCTTTACGACATGTGCACGAGATAAACCGCTAATTATTCCTTTCTCAGGTCTATTAAGACTTTTAATTAATATAATTGACTAATACGAACGATGAGTGCTGTAAAACGTACTAATTGTTAGATTTAATCTGCTAGCTAGACTAGCAGCGCGATAAACCCGGAATTTAAGCTAGTTTTAACGGTCTAAAATAGAGGAAGTTTTAATTTGGCTGTTCGTTTTTGTAACGTAAAGAACCCAATTGTTTTGGTTGACTTTATTTTTTATTCAGTAGTGAAAAACATACCGATTGATGAAATTTTATTATAAATATTTAATTGAAATTGATTAAAATTACTCTACAAATTTTTGTAAAATTTAACGCACTGTCGCGCCTGTCTGCGGGAGCCTTACCTCTTCAATTGATAATTCCAAATTCAATTACGCAATACAGCCACCATGGTAGCACCGTGTTGCACCTATTGTTACTGAAAAATATTTTTTTTTTTTTTTAAAGAGACCACGTCGCCAAGGTAAACATCTATTCTATAGAATTATTCATCCCATTCCCAGATGATCATGTTAGTATAATTTTTAATTAGTAATTACAATTCGAGTAATTGACTACAATGACCGAATGGCCGTGTGGACTGGACTAAATAAAATACGACATAGTATAAGGGGTAAAGGCGTGGTTTCAACGACCGATAAACTAGGTTATTAGTTCTACGAAGTGCGATTAACAAATTAGTGGTTACCTACTTTTTTTCGTTAGTTTTTGGTGTAGGGTTAATTACCTAAATTTTTGTAAAAAAAATACGTTTTGTGTCGTAGTTTTTGTTTATGGTTAATTCAGCATAACTCTTGCTACGGTAATGTATGTCTGTCTGATAGACTACAAAACGTCAGTTCCGGTTTTCCTTTTCACTGGTTGTGTAAAAAATGTGGCAAAAAATGTAAATAGGTACTTACTTAGTTGCATTTTTTTACTAAATTAATATAGGCTTTAATTCGAGAGGTTCTATTTATTAACATTCTTGGTATTACTGAAGCATTTGTTTGTAGGTTAGGTAGATACATAAATCAACTTTTAATTAAATAATTAAAACTGCACAACTTTTGAATCTATCCTTAATTGATCGTTACAAAAAAACTATTAGATTCTCACAGATTAAACTAGAGTCGAATAAAACAAAAAAAAATATTGACATAGGAACTATCAATTCAATTTATCAAAAAACTTAACTCGTAAAAAAGCTAACGAGACAAATTAAAATAATGACTTCACTCGTTCATTGCTACCGGCGTTTATCATCACATCACTCCGGGGAACGATTGAACGAATGGTTTTTAATACTTCTTTAATATAAATCATTCATCCCTTGGGCTTCTTCACGAATATGCTTATCATTCTCTTATCGTTGATCGTTTGATGCAGCTGCCAATAATTGTGGAGATTTACAAAAATTTGCATCCATAAAATGGAACGTTATCACGCCATTTGCCTTGCACTCGTTCTTTTTTCAAACTTGTTATTTTTTTATTCTGTTCTGTGCACACTGACTTTAATTATAAGGAGATGTTTGGCTTCCCACCTTAGCGTAAATATTTAATTTACAGTCAAAAGTAACTTTGAGCAGCTGGCATTGGCAATTCAATGGTGCGTTCGTCTGTTAGATTCCCAAGTTGAACAAAGTGTTTTCACAATAACAGCCTGAAGTCGATATTTTTGTGATAAGGCAAAATGTGTTATGTAATGTAAGTAGACTTTCCCATAAAGGACAATTTTTTTTGGGGGGGGTGTGAATTCATCCAATGACATCTCCCGCTCTGGGTGGAGCGGGAGGGTGTGTCGGACTCTTACTGACTAAAACCCACTCCTGTTCCGGGCCTGCGGACGGCGAGCAGTGGGTAGCTCGCCGTCCGATCAGCACCAGGCCCGTGAGTCGACGGCGCGTAGTTGTTCCACGCGCGAATCAAAGGGATGATTATCAGCCACCACTGACGGGGCCCATCGTGGCCGGTGCATAGGCACCACAGACTAGCCTTTCTTACATTTTTGCTTAAAGTGGAAGATGTATACTTACGAATCTTCATAAATTTTCGAAAACGAGCAGTTAGTCAACAAGTACTTCTCATGGAGGTAGTTCTAGGTATTACTAAACTAGTTTTATAAACTATGCCAACTATTAATTATTCTGTGACTATTTGATTTCATTTTATGGACCCTCGTAAAGCTCGTAAGAATGGTTACAGAAGATAAACATTGTAGTTTACCACCCCTATTCAGAAGATAAACACCTACCTACCTATTTAAAAACATCGGTAGGTATAGTAAAATGATATGTGCTTCAATTAAAATGTCTACTTCACAATAAAACACAAATTTCGGTCATTCTTAAGCGAAGTATATAAGGTAATTTAATTTCTTATTGTTGACAAAAATTACAAAGTCAAATACCGATAGATCGGTAAGTACTCGAACATTTTAAATTGTTTTGACGAGACGTGTCGTCTTTAAATAATTTAAAAAAAAAAACTGCATAGCAGTCTATTCATCTCCGAAGTTTTTACACAGGGGCACGTGTTCGCATACAGTAACATGGCTGTTTTCCGTGTATTTTCTGGTCGGGTGCGCGCGGTCTGCGGGGGGACCAAGGGCGCGCGGGGCCGACGGTGGCAGATGCGCCGCGCAACGCCATCTCTCGGCGTCTGCCTCGCCTCGCGCCAGGTGCGCGCTGCCCGCACCGCGGCCGCCACCCGCCCTTCAGTCCGCTGTCACGCGCCGCCGCGACAACACGTTATTGAGGCTCTGTACGCCACTACACGCGACGCGCGCGTTTCGAACGTAGTGAACGATCTCGCGACCGGTTCGCCGTAGCCCATGAGCGACCAGTGACATCTCGATTCTTGTGCTGTGTGACTTGCAGTGAAACGCTCAGTGCATACATGTGCAAGTGATGGATTACTGCGGATCTACCTTCGAGTGCTGACGACCGGGTACGGTCCCGACGTATGCCCCGGCGCCGCTAGCCCGGACGCGCCAGCATGCGCGCCCCCGCGGTGCTCATCGCCCTGCTAGGGTTTCTACCCCAGGTACTGATATCGACACCGAAAACCGCGAATCCCCGTTTGTTTACGTTTCGCATCGGCGTAATCCCATCGAAAACTCGTGGTTCGCATCGTTTCTCATAAACAAGGCAGCGATGCAAACCGGCGGGTGTAGGTGCGAGTCTCGACCGCTGTGGTAGGCGATAGTTTCCCACGAGCGTGGCGAGCCCGGCCTAGCAGATCGTCCTGGATAGTGCTCGGGAGCGAGGGTGTAGTGTAGGTTAGTCTCGCAGTCGTGACCGGCCGCGGCCCGGCCCGCCGACTCCTCCGCGCCTGTGTGTGTCCGATACGTTTACCGAGCAAACATAGGTACATAGTTATAAAGAAAGTTCAGGTTTTAATACGACCGGCGCGCGGGGTCAGCTAGGTCGCGAGCCTCTTCGTTTTAAAATTAGATGCATTCCGAGGCTTCGCGGTGGATTCTCGTCTTCGAGTCCGGACGAGACGTATTCGCGACGATCTGTATGCACCGGCGACAGGAATAACTCTTCCAGACGACTCTCAAGGCGCGCGATATTTCGGGCAGGGTTAGTAGTTCGGTCTAGTTTACACGACGGAACCCTTCGCTTGTTTATTGACCGCCGCTAATCGCCGGTAAATAGGCGCCGAAAGCTGTAAAACTGGACATACATAAACAGTGCTCGAGATGAAAGTTCTAAGAAAATTGACACAAGGTGGCAGACTGTAAATATATTATGTAGAGTAATACGAGGTCATCGCCCTCTGAACCGGTCAAGGTTACGGGTCCTACGCCAAGGGTTGCCGTGTCCAGCGCAGAGACGTGTGAACTTCACAGTTCATGAAACTTTCGTGCTTTTTATCGCATCAGCATCACTTCATATTCGATATTAAGTAGCTTGGCATATCGATAAACGTAGACTTAATTAACGTTATTTGCCTCATTAACGTCTAGAGGAAACGTATCAATCAATCGAGTGTAGCCTTTCAGTCCAATGGGCGGAGATACTCGATGTTTATTTATACGTGCGGAGAACATCTACGAGTACATCTTGAGCAAGCTCAAGAAAAGCTCATCGCATGATTCACCCCAACCATTGGTATACGCCCGTGTCGATACTTTTCTTTATCGATATGTAGATATGCCTTACCTTTTCCCCACATCGTTAGTGATGGGCCTAGTTAAAGTAAAGGCCCATTTCGAAGCGCTACCGAAATGTCAACAACAGCCCGATAATAATAAAAAAAATCGATACTTGTCTCGGCTGACTTTTTGTTCTCCCGCATCGTTTACCGGTCTCCGAGGGTAATTTACAACGAGGGAACTATTCCCCAATGCGTGCGTGTGCGCACACTGAACGAATAGTTATTAATGTGTTCGCAAAATATACCGTTAATATCACAAACACATGCACTTTGTTACATGCTAATATTAATAAAACTCGTCCGGACAACCGGTGTGTCGGGAATTGGTCCCCAACACTGGCTGATCCGTGTGATTTTTGTGCACTTTTTCTCGTCAATTGCTGTTTTAATTGTTTTTCTGCGGGACCAATCAGGTTTAATTAAATAGTGTGGGTCCGCTTCACACCAGCGTACATGATGTAGCTATCTATTTATTTATAGTCCCGTGCGTGTGTGTGCGTGCGAGTGAGTTTTCAAGGCGCTATAATACATTATGAATGAAGTCGCGTTGTTTCATAAAAAAACGGTATTTTGCGCACCACCGCTCGGGACTGGTTTGTCTTGCCCCTGGTCCCGTCTACGTGACGACGATCGTGCATTGATGTAATTGTCCCACCGATCAGTCAACTCGATTCTTTATGCTCGCACATCCGTAGGAATCGATGTCCTGATTTTTCTTTTTTTCCCCACGTGCAAGACGGTAGCTAATTCAGCTGCATTATTCTTTCTTTGATCGCGTTCGAAACTCAAATCGCGTGATCATTCCGCCGCCTTTTTGATCGGAAGCGGCGTCGGAAACACGTCTGCCCGAAAACCGCAACGTAATAATTTCCAATTTCAAATAAGTAAATAATTCACTGAAGGTTATTCGGTTCGATTCGTGATTGCGTTTATCCCTGAGAAATTATTCAGAGGATAGGCTGTTTATTAAACGGTCGTATCCTTATTTTCCATGTATGGGTATAATGAGTGAGTAGATATTTTTTAATGCAATAAATACGACATTGTTGCAGGTTGCGTTCTAAAACGTATTCTTGATTACGCTCGGCGTCTACCTGTCGCAAATCTAGGACATATAGCATGTCATAGCTCGCATGGAACGTTACTTGTGCGTGTATGATTGCGTTACGATTTGTGATATAATCAATATATTTCAATTTTAGGTGCGTAGGTATCTATGTGTGGAGTGTGGCACTTGTCTATAGGGTTGTCAAGTTAAAGTAGTAACAAAGTTGCAAAAGTGTTACTTACTTATAAGTAAGTTAACACGAACATTCATAAAATCTCGTTTGTTAATTATAAAGGAAGTTATGACTTTGAAACTGGTAACCCCGGGTATATTACCCGAGCAGGTGCAGTCATTAATGGCAACTCTTAAACACACCAACATCTGCTTTTTTCACAATCCACTCAACTCGGGCACACGAATTCTAATTGCCGGCCCGACATGTTGATTTAAAGTTCAATTCTGACTCGTGAGTCGGTTATCAGAGTAAACCAGCCATTTTAATGGTTATTTTTACTGCTTTGTCGTCATATTAAATTAGACTAATGTTATGTGGCTACTTACTAAGCTTGATAAATTTTACCAACCAACGTGAGATAGAAGGAAATGTAGTATTTAATTCCATTAAATGCCTAGCTAGGAAAAACTAATAGTGTGTCAGTTAAAGTATTTCTAATAAAAATTGCTGGACCGTGATTTCAATACACGTAGGTATTCTTGTAACGTAAAGTGTACTTCATAAAGTTGGGTAACTAGTGTTAATTTTATGTGCAGAAACAATTTAATTAACAAATACTCGCAACTTACAAGTTTTCACAGCGATTTCCCAACAATTTTGTTAGTTAGTAAATGCCTTTTGATAAAAACCACCTGCTGCTGTGGACTCTCATTTACGAAAAATCACAGAATTCTAACAAAAGCACAGAATAATAATTAATCCTCATATGTCATGTGAGTAGCAATAAGTATTTAAGTATGTGAAACTCCTTAACGGTAGGTTTTTAACCCTGTTATAATTTCGTCCATTGTCCAAAACGGTTTTTGTTCTATGAGAACCGACTCAATTATAAGAGGCTTTATACGAAATCGTATAATCGCCGGTTTTTAACAGCTTAACTATGTGAAATTTTAAGTTTTCGTCTCATTGTGATGAGTATGTAATGACCGATTGTGTGGCGCGTGCGTCACTCAATAGATTCTAAGATATGGTCATAAACTTTTGAATGACAAAACTGTCCTCTTGATAAAAAATAATTATGCCATAACATAATCGGCCACTGTGAAACAGCTGCTCATTACAGGCCATATAGGGCCATTAAAACTGATATTGATAAGTTTTTGTGTTTCAATCCCGACCGGACGTTTAATTGATTCCCGGTGACATTCGCTAAAAAACAAACATGGCTGCCAGGACCATTGATCAGATTACGCAATGTAACCAAACTGGATGCTCGGGGAAGTCAATATTATGTATTATTTATAAACAGACGCAATGCTTAGCTTTCTTGTGTGAAGTTATCAAAGGATACTGCTGAATGATGTGCTCGCGATAAACCAATACCATAAATGTATTTGTAAATAAGTAAATAATTCAACCCTATTTCGGAATGAAGTGCGCAACGTTAGCAGGGTGCTCGTTCGTTTTCAAATTTCGAAATTTATCGGATGCCGCGTAATTCAGCCAGTACTTAACCTTCTAATTTAAGGTTCTATTGTTTAGTGTTGCCAGTGTAAATTATTGAATTCCGAATTGGGTAAATGTGTCAGCGAGTCAGCGATGCCGCTTGGCGGTAGCATGGTGTAGGTTGCACAAGCACAATGCTTCAGGCATAGCGAAGTGATGAGTCGGGTCTTCTATTACACGTGGGTTGAAAGTTAAGGTCATAAGTTGACAGTTATGAATACTCACATTTGAAGCTGCGAATAAGTTATTACATACGTGGCGTGGGCGTCAATTAAGAAATAATTAAAAAAAAAAAAATTAAACGCATAATGAGAATAAGATTACTTGCTCGTTATTTCGTAACTGCATCTAAATCTTCTTATGTACTTAAAGTGGTAACCAAACGGAACTGTGGTCGACTGTATTATACAGTTTCATAACGTTGCAGCGAATTACGATGTGCAATGGATGATCGCAGTTACATGGAAAATAATTCCATGCCTTCCTCTGCATCGTATCATGTAGCATCCTAAATTGATTTTCCTAACCTGCATCATCTTATTACTAACATTTTAATAGTCATTTGACAATTTAGTAAGCCCCAAGTTAAGTTTACACAATTTATTTAAAAGTGATTCCTGCCTGTCCAGATCTCGATGTCAGTAATTATTTCGGTAGTCTAACAAAAAAGGTTAAACTCGAAAGAATTTTAATAAGTTCCGTATTCAATCTCCTCAGTGAGAGGTTCACACGTATAATCTCAATAACAATTCAAGCAAGAAGATCTGGTTTACGATATAAGAGAGTACACGACTCGATCATAGCGCTCAGTACACCAACGCACGAAATCTCAATTCGCTTGTGCAACACGCTTAAATAACCGCAAAATACCTTATTATGCGCTTTCCATATACGTTCCAGGCAATCTACGGGGCCTATTACGTTCCACGCTCATGATTCTCCGTTAATTTCAAATTCCAGACTTAGATCGTAAGTTTCTTTTGTGTCGGTACAGCTGCCAGCAAATCGACACAAAGGAGATGGCAACATTTGTCGCGCGACTAAATATCGAGACGTTTTATAAAAGACGCCGTTTATTTTCTTCTAAAGACGTTCCTTGAAACGGAACGCCCTTTGTGAGCCAACCCGGCGTCCCCCTCGACACAATACCAACATTGAAACCAAGTTCTGTGAAAAGTCAGGTCAGAAAACCAATTAGTAACAGCGTTCATTCATCAGCTGCTAGAGGACAAATGTAATAGTTTTTTCCATGTGCAATTAATTCGATCTCGCGCCGCCATTCTATTTTAGGACTGAACATCTTTATTGCATGTGTAGAAACGTACGCTAAAAAACTTAAATGAAAAAATAAATCATACTCGATGATTCCAAAATTAAATTGGATATTGCGAATTGATGCACTGGCCACATCGTCGCGCTATTAAAAGACTATGTTTTGGTGTTTATTTTAACACATTTCGCGTGTGTATAACGGGAGAGATGAAAAACATTCCCCTGTGTTTCATTATTTGTGTTATTTTTAGACTACGTTCAACCTGCTTGAACGAGTGTTTACTCTGTTGCCTTACTTACATACAATAGCGTTCACATTATTACGCCTTATTATTTCTCCCAATAAGTCTTGATAAAATACGTTTCGACTTAAAACCGAAAGGTTGGTAAGTCGCATGCGCTTGGTACATATGTGTTCAATAAATCATTATGACACAGTAATTTTGTTTGGAAAATATGTCTAGATCGTGATTATGTCGCAATTAAAATAAAAAGAGTAATTAATGTAACTTAATATACTAGCTGAAATATTACGAGATATAACGATTAGGTATTCAAATCAATTTGGATGATCTTGATGCCTCGCTCAGCGCAATTAATGTTACGTGCCAGTACTTACCTTTCAACATGGTTGAAAAAATACTTGATGTTCACGACTTTAACGTCGAATGCATTAACTTATAGGTATGTTAAAGAAAGACGCTCGTGTAATCGATTACTGACATACCTACTTA
Source organism: Polia nebulosa (assembly GCA_951329385.1). Classification (NCBI taxonomy): domain Eukaryota; kingdom Metazoa; phylum Arthropoda; class Insecta; order Lepidoptera; family Noctuidae; genus Polia; species Polia nebulosa. The sequence continues at coordinate 8,645,473 of OX589609.1, forward strand.
CATTCAAGTTTCAGTTTGTACAATAAGTTACTCCATTGATTGTACAAGACTATGGTCCCTTGGTAACGTTAATTTAATAGAAAAGAAGGTTAAAAAATTCTAAGTAGAAAATCGGATCAACTTTTTATAGCCAAATAAAGGCAGCGACAAATGTCGATAAAGCTTAGCGCCTTTTAAAATATAGTCTAAACAACATCAATCAGGCAGTCAGCGCGTCAAATCCGCCCGGAGATATAATAAAACATAACTTATTCGGTAGTCCGGTAAGTATTATTTAATTGTTGGTTGGTTGGCAGCCCCGGGCGAGCCGACGACCGCTCGCTTCCCGCTCTTTTTTAACACACTTTTTCTTTTATTTACCGTAATTCACTAACTTATTGACATGAACAACTTATCATAATTTATATTCTACGTTTTTAACGTTAAAACATAAAACAGTAAGCCACAATTCATCAAATTCTGAGCTACTATAACTCGTTTATAAACAATTGATCGACAAAAAAGGGGATGTTTAGAGTGGTGCGTATCTTTTTTACGCTTTTTTTTTTGGTTCCGTTCCTACCTGACAACCACGTGGATGTGTGACTTGAGTGGCATGCCATCCTCTTTTCTCTTAGGTAAAAAGAAAGAGAGGTCGATACGTTTCGCGCGGTCGGATACACATAGATGATTTTAACCCCTGTCGCAGGCGCAGGAAGTTGGTTGAAATCTGGTGTATTTTTTACCGCAGTATTGTTTAAACGGGGGCAGATTTTTGACATGGTTAGACACACCGTCTGCATAAGATAAGGCTCAACTGAATGGTTCATTGTTCTGTCTCTCGCTGTAATCTTTTGACAATGCATACTGAAGGTCATATTCGTGGGAAACTAATTAGGAAAGCTGACTTTAGTCATAATCCATTGGCAATGTAAAAAGTTACGTATGAAATCAGGCCGGTTTCGAACCATATTGAATTTAAAATATTGCGTTTTAGTATTCCGGGATTATTATTTACTAATAATGAAATGAAAATAAATATTAACAAAAAAAACAACCGACTGCCAAAAAAAAATACACTAAAAATTTAAAAATAACTTTAATTATTTCGGAAGTCGGTGTTTGTACTTTATTTCTTCGATATTTGACACCGACTTCCGAAATTAAAGTTATGTATTTTTAAATTTTTAGTGTATTTTTTTTTGGAAGTCGGTTGTTTTTTTTTGTAAAAAAGTTTTTTATTTTTCGCTTTTTAGTTGTTATACCCCTGAACTAAAACCCCCAATAACATGGAACGTGGAATTTATACATTTAGAGAACACCAAAACGTCATCGAGATATGCGTATTTTTCGTTATTGTTCAGTTTCTCAAAAAGCGCTAAAGCAATTTCGATAAAATTTATATGGGACCACCTCGGGAGTATATTCTTTCAGATAAAAAAAGAATTTTGAAAATCGGTCCACAACTGACGGAGAAATGCGCGGACATACATAAAAAAAAACATACATACAGTCGAACATAGAACCTCCTCCTTTTTCGAAAGTCGGTTAAAAATATTTCCCTACATTTATTTACTAACAATATTTAAAAAAAGACATTAACAAGTCGGTTTAATGATTCAAAACACGTCATGATTTAACGAGAGCCATACTAAAGTTTTATGAACCTAATTTATTATTGAAGTATATTCAACTAAATAAATAATCAATTAGAATGAAAGCGCCGGAAACGATTCTTATTTTAAAACCCTTTTTATTTCATTATGTTTATGTCTGCGACTCTGCGCGCGCGCAACGTTGTATTAGTCGCCGGTAATGATTTGCCAAGACATGGCCGCCATAATTTAATACGAACCACTTCCTTCCGATACCTTATAAAACAGGATAGGCTTTTTGACTTAACTTTTATAAGTTATTCGTATACTAACAGTGATATTCGATGTTTTTATAAAATGGTTCGTGATATAATTTTCCTGTTAATAATTATATATATGTCAAAATAACTTTAATACGATGTAAAAATAATAACCAGTTGTGCTAAAAATGCCAACATTATGCTGGCTCCCTAATGCATTAGTCTTAAAACTTGTTGACCCTACGTGCGCTGTAAATGCGACCAACTGCATTCTTTCATTAATGCAAGGGTTGTGCACCCTGGAGGGCAACAAAAACCAGTTATTATTATTCATACACTACAAAAAACCAAGGGGAATTGAAGTCGTTTCGTTGACGACTACTTATCTATCATCGCACATTAAAATATCCAAGTTTTTCATCAAATTCGGTAGTTTTAAACTATGATCGTTTAAAACAAAGCGGGGGGCGCCATTATTTGACAGTTCGATTAACAAAAAATGTATTGTTTTGTTACGTCACTAACGTTCGAAATTCGATTCATAGGGGTGTCACCGTGTTCACCCCACACGCGTTGTTGCTTGCAACCCCATTTTTGAGCGACCTACATAAAACTGTGTCCAGTAAAACCGTTAATGTCTCAACGGGATCGATCGTGCGGACAGTTGTGCAAATAGTTTGTTTGAGGATTACATCTTTGGGGCGATGAAAGCTGTATAGCTAACGTGACCATTTATTTTTTGACTCAAAACGGGACATTGGTTTATTTAGGTTAATTAATAGGTAGTCAATGAAAAAAACACTTTTTTAAAGTTATTTATTCAGAAAAAGTCAGTTAACATATAAGTTACAAATTAAAAAATATATATACCCGAAACGTTTAGTTATATTTATATTTATTAGAGGAACTTTGCTTTAATATAGCTGGTGACGATTTTAAGTAAGAATAAAACTCTTGGCAGGTTTATTTTATATTCATCTTAATTATCAACATCGCCTTTATTACTGAGATTTGTAACTGGGTTTTCTCAGATGGCCACAATTTGTTCATCATAGAGAATACTCTTTCTACTGGAGCATTTGTAGCAGGCAGACATAAAATATATTCAATTAAAATAGAAAAGTTTTCATGCTGAAGATTGTTGGCTTGAAAGTGTTTGAATACTTCCACCCTTAAATTAAAAAACATGATTGAATTAATTTCGACGCACAATCATTAGAGCGAAAACTGAGGTTTTCTTGTATCGTGTGATAAGCCCAGACACCTTCTGCCGCGGCGATATCCAGATCCTTTAAAGTTGGTGTATCCGATTTCTTGAAAAAGGTTAACATCGAAGAACTCAAGCAGCGGCGCGATCGGCATTTTTATGTTTTTCAGACTTCAAATGCTGTTCAATATTACTGGCACCACTGTGGGAAACGCTAAATTCTGTACGACACTTTTCACATCTGACATCTGAGGGAGTATTTGTTTGCTTGATAAACAGATATTTTGCTTGTAAGTTAACATTGAACGTACACTTGCGTTTCGGCATTTTAACATATGGTTCCAAAACAAAAGAAGTTCAAGTTATTTACAGGGTACACGAGCATCAAACAACAACAAAACAAATATCGAGAAGTGGGCGAACGAAAAATCTGTCAAACGATTAGTAGTGAAGCGCAAGCGATGACGTATTCGCCGCTCTCTACTCAAATTTTCGCGCGGTTTCAGAAAACGGGACAATTTGGCGTCCCAGAGATCATTTCGGGGACACCGGGACACGTAACTATAAAAAGGGGCAGTCCCGTTCAAAACGGGACGTCTGGTCACGTTATGTATAGCCCGTCTGTTTGTGTTGTCACACTGAATCTGATATATTGACTCTCCTAATCTTCACTTTTACCTTCTTTCTGACACAAGTAACTACAATATTTGTTTTCTCTTTCCAGGTGCTGACGTCTGGTTCCTTCGAACTTAGGATAAAAAGTTTTACGAACTCATTGGGTAGGTTAAGTAGTGGGCAGTGCTGTGATGGTTCCTCAAATAGTGACGCGCCGTGTTTGGCGCCGTGCAGGACTAAATTCCGAGTGTGCCTCAAGATATATCAAGCTAACATCGACACGACGTCACCGTGTACCTTCGGTGACATCACAACGCCTGTGTTGGGCGGCAACTCATTGGATGTGCCCAACCTCCACGTGGAAGGATTTAGCAATCCCATCGTGTTCCCCTTCGACTTTACATGGCCGGTGAGTGTCTTAAAATAAGTCTTTAGTACTCGTAGCTCGTATTGACGTTTCGTAAACAACACCTCATTAATTTTGTAGGCAACAGTAAAATCAATACGTCGTAAAAGAAGCATTAAGTAGCAGCCCTACATCAATAAATCAACGCCATGGATGTTACCAACGTTCAAATTCCAATAATCCACGCGGAGACCGCGGGCCATCTCATTCGCCGTAAATAATAGTAAAAAAGAAATTAAGGGATTCTATATTCAAATTTGACAGAAGCGATGACGATAAGAATACTTGATGGTTTAACGAGCAGCCGCGTGGGAGGATCACGGCGTTCAATGGTTCATTTTTAATTAATTATGAAGTCGCTCTCTGTACGGGCAGTCGTATCGTATGTTATTAGACGGAGTCGGTTAGCCTTCGTCGTGGCTGCGTTCTCATCTTCACCGGCGATTAGAGCGCAGAGGCCGGCCGGGATCGTGATTCGATATTGTAATTACATGTTATTTATTTACAGATCGCGCTTAGATCTATCTCGATTCCAAGGATAACGGACGTCTTAATTGGACCTTAGTTACGGTTATTTCGCTCGGCGTCAATTGTCTACGGTTTACTCAGGCCGCGTGTGGACCTAGAGGTTTCGAGTGCTATTTGTATTTTATTTAGCGGCCCGCTTCAAATGTCGTACCGTCTCGTAATGTTTGAGCAAACAATCGGACTCAGCCCGGCCGCTTGCACAAGCTCGGACCATCTGGAGAAAACGTGACATTTGGTAACTAAACGAAGCTGCAGGTAAAGCCAACAGCATAGACGAAATTTAAAACTTTTTTCGGGTAGTGGATGTGCGTCCGGTAACTGCCGCTATCATTCCAAATGAATTGGCGCTAAATTGAAACTTCCTGTTTAAATTCACATAGAGCTCTCTATTGCGAGGCATGTGTTGACATGCGATCAATTGAGCGAAAGCGGCCCGCAGAATGGTTTAATCTATCAAATTTCAAAAGTGACAGGCTAAGCTAGCCGTTGACGTTGTCGATTCTACGCCATATGCAGTTTATCTTACTCCAGTCGGACGTGGAGAAGTCACACATATGCCGCGATTCCATATGCCGCTAAAATGTTTAAATCCTGTGCCCTGAGGATATGCGCCATACGCCTCGCCGCTTACCGATACGGTTCCAGTTGGATGCGTCTCATTTAAATAACACAATCTGCCCCTAGCATTATTAGTTGAAGCTGACTTGGATTTTTTCTCACAATGAGGTCATCGTCGGCCAGAGAAGCGCCTGTTTTACGAGGCATATCGCGCGCACGAATAAATATGTACCGCGTAATGTGTTAGTATATGGTACGTTCCGCGCACTGGCTCCGTGACCGGCCCGGCAGGTGAGCGGCGCGCCGACGACGCACGTCGAGACGCTAGCACACGCTCGATTTTACAATTTGACATTTAATTTACTCATCGAATTCCCAATGGCCAACATCACAATATTTTGAAATCTGAACCAGCCAGCGCGCGGTCACTAACGGGCCTGCTGTAATACAACCCCGCCGAAGTAATCTTAAACGCAACTGCATCCGAACTTTATCTGATCCCTTGAGAAATAAATCGGTACTAGAGCCGTAAGGAGATTTGACCCGCACGATAATAGGTCACGAGCATATTAATATTACTGACAACATCGAACAGTGAAATTACAAGTAAAGCGGCGCGCGCGTTAACGACGCATAGAAACGATCTATCATGCAGCGTTTAGAGAAAGAGATGGCTCACTCCGAAAAGAAATCTCATTTGTATGCAGTCGCTTCACGGCGGCGGGATTTCATTTATTTCACTCTCAAACAATTTGTGTTTGTAAATCATAAGTTTTATATTGTAATGCGCACTTCGAGGCCCGTTAGGCAGTCCGGATGTCAAAGAGGTGAGGACCGGATTATGAGCGAGTCTTCGCACGTACGAGAGCGGGCTAATGCCTCGCTCTTACGGGGATAGGAGGAAAGGTCAACGATACTTGCCCTTAATGCCAGGGGTGTACACCCCACGGCATGAACGGGCCCATTCACTGCTCCGTAGCCCGTACAACCGTTATCCGCTGCCGTTTTAATGCGAAAAAATGTTGAGCTTATGCAATTGTGCATTTTACACCTGCTTAGCGGAGAGAGCGCGAAATGTCAAAGTGTACTTCCGCGCATGCGCGACGCGGGCGCCCGGCGCGCGCGCAGCATTACGCTGCGCTGGCCGTGAACTATACTTTTTATGGCTCCAAGATCCGTGTTGCGTGATGTTACTCATAGACGGCATTGTGTTTTATCTTAATAAATTTGTCCATCTTCTATTGTTACGCAGTTCAATAAATTCGATAGTTAATCTCTATTGTTGTCTAACAGCTGCTAATATTAACGTTTGTTTGAAGAGGCAAGGAAGTGCAGTGTGAAATATTTCTTAGCTGTCATCTGATCCATAATTCATAAATATTTCGCAAGTCACCTTCCCACGGGGCGGGGATTGTGTGGACCCCCTACTATTTGCGATCTTGCAAAAAATTAAGTCGAACCGAACGGTTAAATAAAATATTAATTCTAGAATTACTTGAAAAATTAACGTGTATCAGGCGGTAAAAATAGCGCATTTAATTTATTTTAATAGAACCTTTGCATGCATAGCGGTTACAAATAGCGACGAATATCTAAAAATTAAAATACTTATTTGATGACTAAAAAAATAACCCTTTAATGCGCCGAGACCTCGGCCCTGCATTCTTTAATTAGCTAAGTTATCTATTCCGTTACACCTTGAATAAAAATAACGAGTTTCTTTTAGTTTCGTGATAAGGAATGTTAGTAACTAGTTACAGGTAAGCTGTAAGCGAAGGAAATAATAAATTAGAATTGTTTTTAGGACTTAGGTGCTGAATATTTTGTGATAATCTGTTTTGTTATTTTGCTTGTGAGTCGATTATTTCGATTGGATATATGCTGTAGGTTTGCTATTTTTAACCGAGTTTCGAAAAAGGAGGAGGTTCTATGTTCGACTGTATGTATGTTTTTTTTTATGTATGTCCACTGATTTCTCCGTCATTTGTGAACCGATTTTCAAAATTCTTTTTTTATCCGAATAAATATACTCCCGAGGTGGTCCCATATAAATTTTACTGAAATAGCTTCAGCGCTTTTTGAGAAACTGAACAAAAACGAAAAATACGTATACCTCGATGACGTTTTGGTGTTCTCCAAATGTTTAAATTCCACGTTCCATGTTATTGGGGTTTTTAGTTCTGGGGTATAAAAACTAAAAAGTGAAAAATAAAAAACTAGTTTACAAAAAAAAAACAACCGACTTCCAAAAAAAAAAAACACTAAAAATTAAAAAATAACTTTAATTTAAGTCGGTGTCAAATAACGAAGAAGTAAAATATAAACACCGACTTCCGAAATTAAAGTTATTTTTTAATTTTTATTGTATTTTTTATTTTTGGAAGTCAGTTGTTTTTTTTTTTTGTAAAAAAAGTTTTTCTGTTTGCTGTGTTTTGGAACATTCCTAATAAGTTAATAGTTCGAATATTTGTCTACCCTCAATCTCAGTCCATCAAGTTTGCCATGACAATCTAATATCAAAGTCAATTTCCATTTTCATGTATTAAAAAAGAGGAAAATGACAATTCCAATCTATAGAGGAACTAATTAATAACTAATAATGATGATATTTTGACGGTCATTGATAACACTAATAACAGGCCATGTGTTCGTCTCATGTTCCGGAAGTCAATTCCACCATATGTGGCACAGAAATGATAGTCCAGTGTATTTGTTACCGTGAGAGTTGACTCACTGATTTTACTTAATTAAGGTTAATTAAAACACCAACTCAAACTTCCATATTCACGTTTTTGGTACAAACATTTCTCAAAGCAACGGAGCGAAAAGTTCCCTTCTGTGGGGTCTCTCTTAACTCATTAACTTATGTAGAATTTAACTAAACAAATACTACTCGTCGTAACATTGTTCCCGAACTATTCAAAAGACGTAAAAGCTCCTGATTAATGTATTTGTGTCGTTAAGTGAAGAAACACGCGTCTTATTGTGGAACAAGTAGACTAAGCAACAGCGTAACTAATTCTCGAGATTGTTACTTATTTTGCATGTTTCGTAAAATAGTTTCACGCTCCAAATAACACCGTTTAAATGAAAGTATGAAAATTCTTCTGTTAAGTACCTACATGGTCACAATAATTCATGCGTGTAGGTTGGTACTATTTTTTTCACACCGCAATGAAGGGTTATGCTTTTTTAACAGAATATACAGGTGTGCCATTCTCAGAAATTAACGCTTTAGTGACGTCACGTTCGATTCGAATTTCAAAACAATAGTACGGTAACGCACGCGGCGTCGGTCGAATGCCGTTCTTAATCCATTGTCGCGTGTGAACTCAGCCGCTTTTTGCGCTTGATAGCGGCTTACACATTAGAAAGTAATTAACGATACACAGCGCGTCGCTTAAAAACTCACACCTCGACCTAACTTGTGGCTCAAATCGTCTGTAATTACATTAGAATCGTAATCGGTTACGCGGCCCGCATTATTATTCGCCCGACGACCGCTTATACAGGCTGTAACGGAAAGGTGTGGTCATATTTTAAGAACTGCATCTGCCCGTCAATATGAACAACTTGCCTCAAGAAAATCCGAGGAAATTCTAAAAATTTTTTTTTACCTCCCATACAAATATTGATCAGCTGATGATAACTTTGTATGGAAAGTCCAATTTTTTTTTTGGGAAATTTCAATTTTTTTCTCGAGAATGTTATTCATTTCCGTGGGCAGAACCGGCTCTTAAAATATGACCACACCTTTCCGTTACACCCTGTATAAGTTTCCACTTCGAAAAACGTAAAACCTTCGCACGCATCATCGACTTATTACTACATAATGTAACGCGATATATCGTCGGCCGCTTTATAAAACCATAGTTGGAGTAACTTCCGTCTACCGAGTTTTTTTATCGTGGAGAGAGCTCTTAATAATTTCCTTTATTTCAATCCGCTCGCGTCGGGATCCTCTTAAAATACTTACCCCTACATCCGCTTCTTTTAATAAAGTCTACCGAAGCTATGGAATGCCTCATTGGATGTTGTTCCCTCTTCGACAGCGTCTTTTATCTCTCTCCTTTCCGACGCTCGGCAATTAAACGTTAACAAAAAGGCATCGCGAAAGAAATTCCACGTAAAAGTAGTGAGCGAGCAGTATGAGTGGTGTGCGGCCGCCATTACAATACCACTTGTAACGCGATTTCATAAGTTTCAAATTTAAACAATCGGAGCGTGGATAATTAGTCAGGTTGCATCGTTCGCAGCCAGTGCACAGCTATTCAGCAAGTATCAATTAACCGGTCTTTTCTAGCTGATCCGCCTAAATAAACTTACGCGTTACCGAACATCACTATTGTTGCCAGTGCTAAAATAACAATGCACCCCAACTACATTCGAAAACTAGCCACTAAATAATGATTAGTCATAGAAAAGATAAAGGAATAAGCTCATCAGAGTGAACAGACAATAAAAGTTAACCGGCCTTGTTATTACGACGCCTCTCGCAGCGAGCGCTAAGAAAACACTCCTTTTTCAAATGGACGCTCGTTTACGGTCAAATTCTGACACTTTAACTGCGTCTCTAACGTTTACGGCTACTAATAAAATTGTTCAAAGCGCCCGATTTATTATGGTAGCCAAAAAGTAATTAGCGTGCCGGTATTTTTTCTTAGTGTCGAATATGTACGCGGATTAAATAACCGATTGAGCGATGTCAATCAAAATATAAATTATGTGAAAATAGCGCGTTCTAATTCTAAAATAAGCGTCTGATTTTGGCGTTCAGGTGCGTTCAGTTTATTTGCTACTGGCGGCGAGTGCACGGGAGAGTTCTCACGTCCTGGCAGGGCGAGCAGCCCTCAAATCTGCAATGATGGAATTCCTCGCGTTCCTGACTTTATTCATCACACGCGCGCAGTTTCTAGGAATTGTGAGTCGCAGTGCGAGCGACGAGCGGCTCACATGCTCCACTCGTATCCGCAACCTCGCGAATAAATCGTCGCCATTATTTAGTATGGGAGGAGCGCCGGTACTTACGTACCTACGTACATACTTCGACGAATTTATGGACGTGTCAAAGGCCGATCATAGGCTGGGAACCTCCGCGAGCGAAACAAGCAAATTAGAATGACCGAATGTTTTGAATTTGTCAGAAATCTACACTAGACCTGATTACATCTGCTCTGTTCAAGATTCAAAGTGGAAGTTTTCTGCGAACGCGCCACTTTGTCAATGTTCACACGGTTACGGATCGATCACTTTTGGCACTTGTAATACTTTATTTCCATACGATTACCGTGTTTAGAATATAAACTTTTCTATTAAAGGCAATATTACTCATCGATGTCTTCTAGTTTTACTGCTGGCGTATGCAAAGTGGATTAGGAAAAAAATATGAGATGATATCAAAATACGGATCATGTCGAAACTTGTATGGGGAGGCTGTGCGCGTCATTCTCGGATAAAATCCGGATGAACCGATCAGGAGATTGTTTGTTTTTAGTGCGGTTTCGGTTTCAACGCCGTACCCTTCTCAGGGCCTTATCAGATCAGCGTAGAGAGCGGGCCCCAGCGTGGATGTCTCACAAAATTTGTTAACTTGCTTCTTTATTTTTTAATTCTTATGCTTCATTCAAATCGTTCCGTTGTTTATGGCCGACATTTTCATTTTTGGAATTCTTCAGCGGCGGGCCGAGGTCCCGCCCGTCGCCGAATACCGGTGATGCCATGTGAAAATTAAAGGTACCCTTTTTCACTTCGGCCCCGATTCAAAGTCCCGAATTCCTCCAGCGAGTGTCTTTTTTCGCAATGATTGTAATTGAGGGCAATAAATTGTTAATGTCTGACTTATTTCGTGTGTCTCATGCGGAGACCGGTCGTTAGCGGTTAAAAAAGTAGTTACGTCTTTTTTAATGTTTCCTAGCTGTGTTTCGTAAAGTAATCGTCACAGATATAAAGTATAACATTTCGTTTGAGTTACGACTGACTTTTCAACTTTTTAATGTTTCCCGGTAAAGCGGGCTCGAGTAATTAATCCTTCCATAATGTACTAAACAGTCGGTTAATTTTTCGAGTGTGGTCACATCAGTGTTTACTTTCTCGGTTTTAGTGGGCAACACTGGAACTTTATTATAGCATCAATTTAATGGTTATTATTTATGATTGGCGTGTGAAAATGTTTAACAGTTTTAATTGGTTGAACATTTTATGTCGTACCTGGACATTAAGATTATTTAATTGACGCGTCGTGGAGGAAATGAAGATAATCTCATGAGCTTTTTTGCAGTTTGCATCGATGATATGGCCCGTGTGATTTTTCTTGTTTCTTTATAAGTTGTAAAACTTGTAAACGATGAATATTTAGCCACCTGTGTGTGGTTGGATAAAAAACTGCCAGTGCGTTCTTGTAATAAAAATATGAATGTCTCAAGACATAATTTCAACTGTTAAAACACTAAAATGTTTATGAATTCACACGTTAAGTATAAAGTCGTAAATCTTGCGTTTAGTTTATTGGAATAGTTCCAAAACTCTTAAAACATTAGAATCATATTGCTTTTATAAAAAAGGAACTGCACTACAAAACATACTGGATACCAATTCTGGTTTTCCCTCTTAATTTTAAGCATACCATTTTCGAATACAAACAAAGGATTTCTCTCGTTAAACAATTTATTTGGAACTTAGTAGGTTCACATGAGCCACGAGGTCGCAGTTGCTTTGAGAACGTCTCGCTTTTGTCTATATGCGCCTGCGCAGACGTGCCTCTACACCAACAGGGATTAACCGGCCATGTACGAAAGTACACTTAACTGGTAGAATAGCTCTAGGGAAGTGACCACGCTATTTGACTGTGTAATAGAGAGCCTCGGCACATTGCTCAGTTACTTGACTTTAACACGAAACTGCTTAACATTCTAACAGAATGCATGTGTACGTAGTCCATGTCGCCAATACACTCTCGACCTGAATTTTTTGTTTGAGAATATTTGTACAGGAAGTCTCCCGTTCACACGGTGTTTATTACATTTATTATTACACAATCCTTGCAAACATTTTATTATTCAAGAAAACCTCCTAATTCGGTGTTAAAATTATGATTCATCAGGTCAACGCACCGCACATTCGTCGCTGCCAAAATATAAGGAGATAAAGTTAATTAAAAGCATTAATAAATACATAAATGCGCTCGGAACGCTTTTAATAATAAAACAAGTTACGCGTTCCATATTTATCGGACAGACTCGAATTTGCATATCTTTTTTAATTTGACGTATTGTACGGGCAACTCTTTGGATCTGTCTACATATTGAGTCAACAACTATCGAGGTACAAATCGATACGGTCAATCATCGAATTCGAGACCTTATTCCGGCGTGCTAACAATCGATTTCGAGAGGTTGACTGAACCACAACTTTGTCGGGGTTACAAGTGAAAAAAAAACCTGTCTAAAGCGATATTACCACACTGGCAAAGTGTGAAATATGAAATCACGACTCTTCCACTTGCCCGGGTGTTTGTGTTCCAAATATTTTCTCGTGTCGAAACGATACTCGAAGCGAACTACGGTAATGTCTTTTTGTAATGTTTTATATAAATACTTCCGATATTGTACACTATTGACCGAAACCAATGGTAGGATGACCTTGTTCCATTTTATTGAAGCGGTACCTAGCACTGATCACAGTTAACGCTGAGAATGAGAAACCCGTAGTTTCTTTCAAAAGTTTTTTTGAATCTTTAAGCTGTAACCAAAACCAACAAACAAGAGAAACATCTGTTGCTATTTTGGAACGGCGTCATTTCACTTAAACAATAAACAGAACAATAGAGACCGAAACACGTGGCGAGCCCCAAACAGAGGTCCTTTTCACTGGACACCTGATAATACCTTTTGTTCTTCAAAAATCCCAAACACATGGCGCTAACAAATAAGAAGAATAAAACTTTAGCTCCGTTCCCACGTATCCTTTCGATGGATTCCTTAATTAATAACGTCGAAACGAGCTCCGATATGGAAGTAGCCTCTTTAGGCACCCCCATAAAACGATTATCAAATAATTCCCCAGCATTCATACCGCGATATCAGTCTATTCGTCCGTTCAAGTCTGTAATACAATTTAACGCATCGCATTCGAGGGATAAAGTTAATGTGTCTCGATACGCTGCGATCTCAGCCCGATATTATGATGTTTTAAAAAAACAAAAAAGAACACGTTCGAATTTGGAACGGTGATAATTAACGTGTCGGTGATGGCCAGTGCTTCAATGTTTCAGAATTGGAACGCAAACTGCATCGAATTGTGACGACTGAAATTAGCATTTCACAAATAAGGCGGGCTTTACACGGGCTAATACGTTTCCTTAATTGCCGCTAGAGTCTAGGCAACGAGTCTCAACGACTTGTTGTATAAGTATACGGTATCGCCAGCTCGACACGTTTATAAAGGCTACCTGCACACGTACGCTTACGTCGGCCGCTTTTTATGGGCTGGCTCGAGAGTCACTGTCGTGGGAACCGGCATATACTTACGACCGGCCACAGCTGACCGAAATGCGTTCTCCATACTCGATTAACAAATCAATACGGTGTATACTACGACTTGCCATATTTGATCGGGTGCACGCAACACAAATCATAATAAAGTATTTTGACAAGCGTCTTTCGCTCCTTATATTGAAACAACGTTTACGATAAATCGACTTTTCAAACACTGATAATGGTGATTTTGTGTCACTTAAAGCTCATATTCGTTCAGGCGGCGGGCCCGGCTGTTTAGTATTCAGAGGTATGCGATAACACGTCCGCTTGTATTGTCTAAGTATTTAACGTAACTTATTATAAATTCGTCAAAACCGTGGACGTAACGAAAGTTTAATTGAGATCTTTTCGTTTAAAAAGTGTTGGAAAAAGCGCTCGGTTTTTGTGACGCGCCGACGTCGTGCGTTGTCACTTGTGAAACGTCAGATTTCTCGTATTGATTTCCATCTGCCGACAATAATCATTGTTCTTTAGAGTCGTGGTATCAGTTCCTATGCAAATAGAGACTATTGTTCTTGCATGCAAATAGTGTTTTCATTCATAGAGTTTAATTGAAGACGACATCTGTCAAGAAAAACTGAATCACTCGTTAAAGTAGGTGGTGGTATCAAATGAGGTATTAGTTAAGCGGTGACCCTCGTATCCGGCGACGCAGCTGCGCCGGCGACCCGTCACATGCTTATTGTAATTATAATCCAGCTTCAGAGATTCTTGAGCGGCCGTCTTCGTCTTTAGTCGTCTATACTTTAGCTTTCATTGCCTAGTTGAAGGCATTTAATTTTATTTGCATTTGCAGCTTCCTGGATGTAAAGCATATTAAATTAATTAACTGATAATATAATCTATCAAATAATATCAAAACTTAACTGTTCAATAACCCCGCTACTAAGTTGTAGCGCCGAATCAACAACACATGAACACCGTTCAATACGTTTTGAATTCGATCTGTGTATGTCATAGAAGTGGGTCGCGTTTCCACTCGCCTTGCTGTTTCAACTTATTCTCACAACTCCGTTCTATTTGTAAGTTTCTTGTTTAAAGGCTGCAATAACACTGATTTTTAAAACGAAAATTGTTCATCGATAACTCGCATCCGTAGTGTAATTAAACAGCGATTAGAGAATAAAGGTCGGGAACACTAGCCAGCGAGCCGGCCGGCCGGTCCACGGGATCGAGTGTTTTATGACCGGCGACCGGTTCCGACCGCTGTGGGAGAAATTTCATAAACCGAGAGCCGTGTACATTTTTGCATGAACGGAACTTGACAAAAACCCATTGATAAGTTCCGTCGCAGGCGCCTTAAAGCTGTTGACACGCACCGTTATCAAGTTTTTAATCGATTTTCGACTGCCGTTTCGCCTCCTTATGTAAACATGGACTAATGTCAACAGCTCGGTATCAGATACGCACTCGTTCCTATTTTTTTTAAGTGCGCGTTCGCCACGGGAGTCGGAATACGGGATCATTCAATGTGGCGATGGGTACTGGCCGGCCACTCGTTCCCGGAGCGTGCCAGCGTCATTGCCTTATTGAGTTTGTTTTATTTTTAGCATGATATTGAAACAATTTCGCTGCCATCTGCTCCCGGGTTCACCTGTCTATCATGTTGTTAATTTACACTCGTCGGCTATTAACATTGTCGTAAAGTAAAGGAAATATTTGAAATTCTCAACTGCCGCGCCCATGTTTAAAGGTCTTTCGTGCTTTAAGATGATGTACTTTGATTATTTTAGTATGTTTTGCCGATGAGGCGTGGGTACTAAGTGAACGATTGTGCGTTACACAATACTTAGGAACAAATGTGTGAATATGAGAAAGAACAGCGTTGAACGTGAAAGTTAACTTTTAAAGACAGGTGGAATTAAGTTAACGCCGTGGGTAACATGAGACCGGCTAATAAGTCGTACAATTGGAGTTTCACTTCCTTTATCGACAAGTTGTAGATTATTTTGATGCTTATCGTGTTTCCATGTTTGTAGTTATAATGTAACATGTTCATTTTATGTTGCAGGGTACCTTCACGCTCATTGTGGAAGCGTGGCACGATTCCAACGAGACGTCGAGATCGGATGGTGAGTTGGTCTCCTAATGTTCCACTAATACGATTATGATAAAAGGGTCATGAAAATCTTCGTCCGACTTGTAAAATTCAAATCACGTAGGTCACGACTCACTCACATTCAGGTTTCTCTGTAATTCTGGGTGTTTATCGTGCATTTAACGGACAGTATGTATATTTGAATGCTCATATTATCATATCGTGGAAGACAAAAATGTTCCCATGGTGTGGACGCTTGGTGTTCCGAGCACGCGGCGTGGCGCGTGAGCAGCTTCGCAATGCGCGCGCTATTCTAATAAACTCAGCCTTCTGTAGGACGAAAATTTAGTAGAAATGTTCTAATGTATTCCGATGGCCGTTGACCGGCACCTAGACGTCGCGCTATGAAAATTACTTACGGAATATAGGCAAATTGGTTACCTACTTAGTTTAAACAGCCTTTCGTAACAAAACATTCGTTTATAACACGCCATCTTAGCCACAAAATCGCATTTAAGCCCGCCATGTGCTCGAATATAATTTTAGATCGTTATCATTTATAATAATCGATTGGATAAGTTTTGCTCGTTCCGTTTGATATCACGAGAAGCCTAAACGCCCAATAAAGAATCGACAGTTTATGTCTTACATGCGACGTGGCGTGACCGAAAAAACGATTCCGAATGAATTGTAACCGGCCGGGTCGTAAATACATCATCGTGATAATACGCCGCGTGCATCGAACAAGCACAGCTCTGCTACATCGCTACACGAAAAAACAAAGCACTCTGAACCGGCCGGATCTAAAACGAACGCGCCCAATTCGATTTTCAAAATTATTAAAATGGCGGACGCGAAAACTGAACGGCGACGCCCATTTCTTAATTAGATTTTCATACCACTGCACTCTGACCGACATAATTACTACTCCTGACCGACTAACAAAAAAAACTCCGGTGATTTACTTAGGAGATTTAGAGATACGGCGAGGAGTGTCTACGGGCCGGTTTACCGAAAATCATTAGCGTCTGAAGTGGATAGCTTAGAGGATGGGTATATTTTTAATACGGCTCGGGAGCGATGGGCGGCGCCGCCTCACTACCGAGAAATGTTACCAACAGAAATCTAATCAAGCATAATAACAGGTTACACGCACGCCGTTTGTGTTCACTCACTATCGACTCACCGGGCTAATGCTTAATTAAATCACATTCGGTTTTTTATCTAATACCCAAATTGAACAGCTGCATTGGCTTAGAAAGCGGCCCTTGTAACTAATTCATTGTCGCGACCCTTGGGCGCGTTTACGGGTAATTTTTATGCAGAAGACATTGAAAAATGGCGACACACGACACCAAGAATCCAATATATCATAGATAAACACGCGGTGCATTGAGAATCGCTCGCTCTCGGGGATGAATAAAGAGATTCTCGTGCTAAACAAATAATAAACAACAATGGTCGCTGGCAATCCTGATGTCGCTCGGCTCCTTCACCGAAATCTTTTGTTTGGCCCGAGGCAGGCCGGCGCAGGCCGCACCTGGGCCGAACTAACGGGCCGCCACATTGTTTACTTACTGGATGCTAAAAAATACACCTCGAGGGAAGTCAGGGAATTTTTTAGTTTACACTTCATCTTTCGTCGTCTTAGGGCTTCAACATGATAAAAAATATCAGGAAGACGCTCCGGAAGGTTCAATTTATGATGTAACAGGCGCGGTGGACTCGGGAAGCGCTGTCGACAGATGCTCGGCACATGCGTTCGGATAATAGGTGGGCACACTCCTCTTGTCTCGTCCTGTGCTCTTGTTTATTTTAACGCCGGTTGGTTCGGCTCACTGTTTACGATTATTGCGCTACTTCGTTTTACTAGCCCATATACGCGAAATCAGGAAAAAGAGCGTGTGAAAACTATCGATAAGAGATTCGTAGAGGCAATTACTGGCGCGGGCCGCTGCGGCCGCCCCGGGCCCGGCTACCGCTCGCCGAGTGCCGCCTGACATTACACGACCGAGATGCGATTATCGATACAGTTATGTTGTGACGGCTGCTTATCTCGCTATCCGGCCGTGCAGTATTAGTCAATTCATTACTCCAGCGGGCAGCGCGGCCCGTGCGCGGTTCCCAGGACTCTGGCGTCCCAACTATGATTACTCGCCGCTTAATTGGCTTTCACGAAGGTTAAGCACCACGTCAGCCGTCTGGAAATGTAACGACTACATTGCGCAATCCTTCGCATTCATCGAATCCTTCGCGCGGAACGAAAATGGCCACTGAACAATGGGGAATTTAAAACGCGGTCCGTCCTTCGTGTCTTACGCGAAATCTCTTTGAATAACATTAAGAAATCTTTAATTTGGCCCCTCGAGACCCTCAAAGTTCGAGTGGATGAGTTATTTATTGAGTGCAAGAGGCGACGTCGCCGAGCCGCACTTCTCGTATCGAAGTATTCGTCGAGTGTTAGAAGTGGACAGTTTTATAAACAAAAGTGGCGCGTCGTTTGTGTAGACAAGCCCATTGATGAGATGTAGTTTCCCACAGACGCGCGCGGCGTACGACCGTCGACCGGCCCTGGCAGGTGTCCGAATCGAGACGAGTGGAAATCGACACATCGCTTAATGATGTGGGCCTCACCTGCGGAAAACGGTCGTCGAACTTACGCGCATCAGCGCTACTCAAACTCGACGTCGCGGTTTCGATTTCGTTGGAAACCTCCCACCGATCACTAATTAGATCGCTCGCGATCCAGTCGCGCTAGGCGCTGTCAGGCTGCGTGTGTAATGAACTAGGAGTCGAGGAGCCAGGCTCAACGTCCGGTGGCCTCATTATCGAGCGATGGATCATATCGACGGAAGCGTTGCGTGATCGCATCCCCGCACTTCCCCAAAATCGCGTTTTCAAACATCCCAAATCGGTTGCGTCCGCCTCCGATAGCGCAGCCGACTCAAATTATCGGTTATTTCGCTTTCTTTTGTTTTTGTTTATTGGCGTTTGCCGTTCGGATATATTTTCGTTTTATTTGTAGTGACCTCTGGGCCAAATTACACGTTATCTCGCGCAGCGGAGCGGCGGGCACGTACCGGTGTGCCTCGTCCTTCTTTAAATACATTATTTATTTGTGAATCGGAATTACATTAATAGATGCGATAGTAGGGTACACCTTCATTTAATATCGTTACGCCGTTGAATTAGGATGATGTATGTAATTTGTTCGGTTTCTGGAGAATCGAACTTTGGGTTGGACGAGTCGGATAGAACACAAAAACGTTGTACGAACGCAATTTTCCTACAAATTGCTTGCCGAGTCGAATGTTGTAGGGTTGGTAAGAGGACCTAATTATGTTGATCATAAGTATCCAATTTATTGGAAGTGCTGCGATAGTGTTGTGCTTTTGTTTTTTGGAGTGTCGGGCTTTTTATTCATTCAGGTCGGGAGATAATGTTGTTGTTGGTACATCAGTGGTCCGGACAGCCCTGGTGCACCGGAGGCTGGGTGCACGGTTGCCATAATTCTCGTGCGCACATTGGAACTAAATTGCAAGCGGTCTGCGCGCAGTTCCCACACATCACTTTTCTAATTCCCTCCGAATGCACACTTTGCTTTCATAATTTCTTTGTCCATTTAAGCCTTGAACACACGGCAGTTATCGTTAAAATTAAATTTTTACTCACGCCCTTCTCGTATAGAATTCGAAACGATAAAATTGATGAGTGTTGAGTAGAATAAACTTCATAATATTTAATCGGAATGAAAGGCCCGATCGAAATAAATTGATAGCTTTCGTCTGATTGTATTTTCGTTAGGTACACAAGCGGCGTAGCATACGCGTTTTATCTTCTAGATTTATTGTACAGATACGATCTCTGTAAGCCTACACGAGACCGGTGAATCGTGTGCGCTATGCTCTAAACCAGCAATGTCGACACAATAATCGTTTCCACGATATTATATGAGAATTGAATTGGTATTCTTTGCGCCTTATTCGCCAAATGTCGTGACAACGTCCAATGTCATTTTGCAGTTGAGAGTTTGTTAGAAAAGTTTTATTTTCGATTTATTTATACAGCAGTAAGTACTGGATATTATGCGGGTTTCCGTTATTTATTAGTTTTAAGTCGGTGAGTCGTAGCGGCGAAATTATGTCGGAATGTGTTCCAATGTCAACACGTGTAATGATATTTAGAGCGCTTCATTCTGTTTTTCTGCATTCAATACTTGTAAAACATTTCACATCCATCCATCCGCGCAGTTCTACCAAGGACTGCACACAAGGATGTGTCAGTGACCTCTGACCTCTTTTCCTATATTAATACTCCGAGCACTCGACCACTATAAACGCAACTCCAAATCCATTCCTCATCGTAGATCGCAGATAGCAGCCATCTCGTTCTCATTACCGCCGCTCTTAGCACTGACACACAAAACAAAAGAAACACGTCTACGCCATACGCCACGAAATTAGTCGGGATCGAACATTTTTATATACCTTTTAATTTTATTTCGCGTCTGGTTTAATTTTATCTGCTGTCGGGATTACCAGCTTAGGAATGTACCCATCGAACAACAAGAGTAAAAAGTGGGCATACACGACGAGAAATAAATAAAGGTTGAAACTGGTCGACGCTGAGATTTCTTAGCTAGGGCTGCCGCGGTCACAGACAAACTAGGACGGGCCACCGACAAAAAATGTTTTCTCACCACGATGACTTGTGTTTATTCCTTGTATAGAACTTTAATTTGATAGTCCCAAATTGTTTCGGGGTTTGTGTTTGGACGTTTTGTATTTTTTAGTTTTTTTTTTCTCACCTATTTTGAAGCTACCAAATCAAATTAGTTTCTGGAATCTGTATTTGCGGAGTGTATTGTTTTGTTTTTGTTTTGAGAGTTATTATGGCAACCCTACAGTGTGGTCAGCACTTACGCGGTTTGATGAATGGAGTGGCAGTTTTTCAAATCAATGCAGCGGGTAGTTTTCACAGACCACTTTTTGCGCGTCACTTATGTAATGGCAGCCTGTCTCGCTCGAAGCCGCCCAGCTACTTTTTTTTAAGATAAACGTTGTACTTACGTGTGGTTTACAAGTAATATGTAACATAAAGAATGTAGTTAAAACTATTAATCAATCACACCGGCGCCGGCGACGAATCAAAACAGTGAATCACGCTTGGGAACAATGAAATCTCACGGTCGAATGCGGGTTTAAAACGCTCAACGTTAACAGGTCAATTTACTTCTGTAACCCTTTCCCACGGTGATAAACAAATATTTGTCGTCTTTTCCCGTATTTCAATATTTTATTAATTAAAAATGTCCCGTTAATTTTTTGGGGCAGATGTGGCGAATTCGCATTTTGGAAACACGTTTCTTATGCACCTGCGGCTCGATCGAGTCCCGAAAAACAGTGTCCAATATTCCGCAGCTGTATTTTTTTAAACCATAGACTAGACTGTCAAGGAGGTAATTCCTCGCATAGTGAAGCGCACTCGTTTGTTTCAATTATTCATAAAGAGGTTTAATAGGCAGGACCACCTGATGGCGTGGTATTAACGAGCTTGTGCAACTGCTGGTTTTTTGCTGCTCTATGTGATGTGACGTCATTATGGCCGTCGTTAGCCATGTTAGACCGTGTTAGGTGCATGTAAAGTGGTGACTTGCGTTAAAGTTCAATGTTAGCGTTAAACTGGCGGAAGATTTTCATGGCATTTAAATCTAAAAATATAAAAAAAACACCATAAAGTTTTCCAGTATTTAATCATCAATTTTCGTCTTTCCAGATACCCTAATCGCGCGCATGACTAAGCAAAGTGTAGCTGATGTGGGAGGCCAATGGACTGAAGAAGAACAGCGGTGGGGTGGACCTGGTTCTGCTCATCTAAGACTTTCATACCGGGTGACATGCGCAGCCCACTACTACGGCGCTGGCTGCGAGGTGCTCTGCAGGCCCAGGGATGATAACTTCGGGCATTACACCTGCTCGAGTGCTGGGGAGATCGTCTGCAAGGCTGGCTGGACCGGAGACTATTGCTCGAAACGTAAGTGTTTAAAACCTCTTGTATATCATCCTTCTTGACGCATCAAGAAGGTTATGGTCATAAATTGTAACTGGCTGGTTTGGTGATACCGCAGTATGTTTTTATAGGAGCATTCCGCTGACCATAATGTTCTTAAGAAAAAAATCTGCGTTCCAATTTTAATTGTGCTCATTGACAAAGAGAAGAATTTAAAGTGTGTGCGTGTCTTTTGTGAACGAACTTTACCTGGCAGACTCCCGATCGCGCTACTTACCTATGTAAACATTCCCAGTAACATAAAAAAAGTTATCGAACAATAAACTAAAAATTAGTAGATTTAACGATAAAAATAGTTGAAAACGAAATAGATTAGTAGGTAGACCTAATTCTGTTCCAACCTGAATTTCCCTCGAATCAGGCTGATTCACCTCTTCAAAATAAATGGGGCCTTGATTTTCGTGAATTAAAGATAAAATTGAGAACACCGTCATACATGGTGTCCTAAATTTTCCAATATCCCAGTTTGTTATTTAGAACGTCCCACAATTCACTCATCCTCATTAAAGCGACAATTTTTAGCCTGACATCCTCTCATAAACATTCTAATTGCGCCCGCCATAGAAACATTATAATGATGTAACGTGAATATGTGGCACACCCTGTTTTGTATTAAAATTGTATAAGACATCGCCAAGTTGGTAGAAAAATGCGAACAGCATCTGTTGGGAATATTATTTTTATTAACCATAGACAATCTTATTTGAATCAAATGAGCAACTAAATGCAATACAGTTTAATTAAAAAAAATAAAACACATTTATAATAAAAAAGTTCAAATAACATTCTTTTATTTCGAAATAACATGATCAAAAGTCGTAAAATTAGTCTTATTTGTTTTGTAATAAACGCTTTCAAATAAATATAGACTAAAACGATTAAATTCTCAATAAGGCGGGCCATGGACTTTTCTAATGTCAGATTTGACAGCTGTAAGCAACCTCCTTGTAAAGTTTTTTTTTTTATTTCTAATACCGCGATGCGAATAGTAATGGCACTAATTATCTCATAGCTCCGAAGTCGTAAATCGTATTTTTAATTAGTCCCATATCACTATTAGAGTATTCACATTATTTATAAGGTTATTTCTACTTCCCGTGCCATCGGCCGACCTCCAAGCAAACTGCTCATAATTTTAATCACTTATTTTTTGTATACAGTCTCGACGCTATAAAATGATATAAACCATAGTTTCATAGTAATTACAGCTAAATATTATCATATTTAATGTTGAAAATTTTCTACGTACACAATTCATTACATATTTTTATGTGTTTAATTGTTGAGATATTTTCGTGACGCTCAAGTTTTAATTAATTTTCTAGGTAATGGCACATTAAATTTCGTTACCACGAGCTAATTAACGTTTTGATTTGATTTTTTATAAGTTTCTGACGTTATCACAATAGACTCGTTAAATCAAATGTAACTACCCATTCATTGGGATGTCAAGAACCTCTCTCAAAAGCTTAGGATTCATTGTTTTTTTATAAATCTAATTCACGTTGATAAAAACTAACAATTCATAAGATCTTATTAAATTCTAAACATCAAGAGATTCATTACTGAGATGAAGTTTATCTACGTTTACATCAAAGTAATTGCTACTTGGGCAGTAAAAATGTCAAACCAGGTTGCCGCTTAACGATGCTATAATTTTCTAATTGATTAAAATGACATCATAAGTTATTTTTCCAAATATCATTTGAATACAGTTGTGTTGTGGAGAGACGACAATATTAATATAGTCCGGCATAGTTTATTGCTAGCGTGTGACCGCGCGCCTGATGTTTGCGTTCCACGGCGCATGATGCGTTAATTTGTAAACAAAAGCAGCGGACGCAGCGCTCGCTCAGCCGCCATCATCGGCGTCCGCACGTTACGTACCTATCGATCTAGTGCATTTCTAATAAAATACTAAGATCACGTCATTACTACGTCCTGGCGTATGTTAAGCACATCGCGTCGGATTGTGAAACAAAGCTGTGCGTCTTGCCGAGATGCATTGTGGCGGCGGGCGGATGTCGCGTCGCAATCTCGGCAGCCCCACCTGCCGCCGCGTTCCCACACTCCGGCGCCGCAAAAAACGCGCCAGAGAGAGACAACTCGGCCCGCTCGCCGTAGCGCGCCGTCCCGCTCGCGCGCCAGGGCTGTGCCCGCCCGACACAGCCTCCACGCGACTTACCTAAACCACGAAATCACAATTTTCTGGAAAAAGTAAACAAACGACTTCTCAACACGATCGACATCCAAATCATCCCAAGAACGTACCAACAGAAATTACAAAAAATATTCTTTTAAATCGAACGTGTGAAAGGAACAATATCGCGAACGCAAACGACCGTATGTTACACAAATGCATTGCAATAAAAGTCGGCAACCCTATCAGCGGAGTTTGTATCGGCGATTACGAAAATGTAAAAGCGAGAGAAGCGGCCATAATGTAATGAAAACAACGCAGTAGGTTCGCGCACAGCACACGCACACAGCCTCGCTCTCGCGGCGCTACACAGATGCCACGAACCGGGTCAAAAACACCTTTAAACAAGAACTGAACACCAATCGAAATAAACTCTGTTCTTGACCGTGTCACGAAAGCTGCCTCACATCTGCCGAACGGTATCTCGCCTTCTGGGAAAGCTTAACAATCCTGAAAACTTATTTGCATGTCCCGGCGGCATTATCCCCGTCCAGCTCTCCTGCTTAATGATAGGGTAAACATCGCGAGAGGAACCTTTATGGCCGCTTAATTTCGCCTAATTGTTAACGAGAGTAAAGTTCTCACGAATATTACCTTCTGCTTTGTATCGCGAATCCCACGCGCACCTAATTTCCGTTTGGGATAGAGCAGATGTAGGAACAGTTAAATATTTGCGGAGCACATGTGGGGCGTCTCAGGGACGTTGTTTGTGCTGCTACCTGTCCTCGGGGCGGCTGAGACCTTGGTCGCAGTGCGGCGCTGGCCTTTCATTATAGATCGATACAGTTCACGTCCATTGATAATAATTGATAGGCCTGCAGGAGTGCCATAACATCCTCCCCGCGGCGTCTTCGTGCCCACTTACGACCTAAATTGGTTTTGGAGTGTAATTTTTACTACCGTTTTACCTCAGTTCGAGGGTCAAGATAAGTTCGAGTGGCTGGAGTGGTAGTCGGTACACATACTCGGCACTCGAGCGCTTTGATCTGCTTGCCCGGCGCGGCGGAGGTGGAGCGAACACGGCGCCTCTCTTACTTTTCCCCCGTCTCTTTAAATGTTCCTCATAAAGTTTTATTAATATTCATTGTAATAGCCCACCAGGTCATGAGAAGCGATTGTTTTAAATAACATTTTATTTTATTCGCGAAAGTGTGAAACGTACGTGAAAGCGGATTATATTTTCAATTTTCTCAACAGTAAAAAAACACAGCTCTGCCATGATAATAGAAGTAACCGCGTGAGTGAGCTAACCAATTCGCCGGAGTGAGGCTTAAGCCGATTTGCGCGCACTCGGGGCAAGTTTGGGGGCTTTATGCTCGGTGGGCTGTGTTTAAACCTATAATAGAGTCTAGGGAGAGCGGCGGGAAGGCTAATCTCTTTTATGCAGCTCTCGGCGTCTCTTAAGCTCACAAAATAACTCCGCGGTGTAGTCGGAGCTTCGCTGAAATTGCTTCCTCGTCCAATTTAGAACCGGAATAAGCCAGTTTACATTTGCATTCGGATAGGGAATGAAAGTTATGACCAAGATGGCGTCTAGTATTTTTCTAGCGAGTTAGGGGAATAGTAACGGTCGAGCGACGGTTAGGCTCCCCGCGCTATCTGCCCCCTTTGTATTCGCTCCGATAACTTGCCCATGCGCACCCGACCGATACGACTCGCACCGCACTTCTTATTTCAAAACTATTTTTCTTAACATCGACCATACATTACCGCTTAGCTTTTTACAAAAAAACTTTGTAACATGTCCGCGCCGCAATGAACTTCGATTGCTTCTAACAAACGAAATACTTGGAATGCTCCTCGCGAGGTGGAAACAGGGTAAAGTTCGATACATAAATACAAAGTTAACGATGCGCACAAACAGACACACGTTACATTGTAGAGCTTTCTGGTATAAATATAATTAGAAATCCCTGAAGACTCGACCAACGACAAGAGTAAAGAGCTCTTACACGCGAAATTAAAGTGAAAATTTTAATTTAATGCAGGTTATAAAGTTCAAAGAGGATTTCGTTGTAGTAACGAGTTGGTGCGAGTGAAGATAAATAGTGTGTGCGCGCGACCTCGCCCCCGGCGCGGGACGCGCGAGCCTCTCTCTTTGTTGCGAGCGTGTCCTTTACTGCACTCTGCACAAGATTCCACGCTAATGCGAGATACCGCGGCCATCGAACATCATCCCGATGATTAAACGCTCCTGCTTCCTCTACAATTAAAGGAATCCATTAGTGCCCCGCGGCCCGCCCGCTCCATTGTGTGTTTTGTCTTTGTGTCGCTAACGAATGTATTCTTTTTGTTCCAGCGCGCTGCTTGCCCGGCTGCGACGCCGAGCACGGCCACTGCCTCAAGCCCGACGAATGCATGTGAGTATCCACTTCACACCTTTGTGCTAAACGTTCACCTTACCTCCCTCCGTGTCTACATCATTCATCCTCCTCATTGTTCCCTTAGAGAAGAAAGACATGCTTTTGTCGCTTGTTATCACGTCCCATTGTGTACTAACGAATGTTGTCGTTTAATTCCAGTTGTCATTCGGGCTGGGTGGGCGAGCTGTGCGACCAGTGCGAGCGGCACC
This sequence comes from Polia nebulosa, assembly GCA_951329385.1. Taxonomy (NCBI): domain Eukaryota; kingdom Metazoa; phylum Arthropoda; class Insecta; order Lepidoptera; family Noctuidae; genus Polia; species Polia nebulosa. The sequence goes on from OX589609.1 coordinate 8,672,034, forward strand.
CGGGCTGCGTGCACGGCACCTGCTCGCGGCCCTGGGACTGCATCTGCGAGGAGGGCTGGGGCGGCCTGTTCTGCAACCAGGACCTCAACTACTGCACCAACCACCGGCCGTGCCGGAACGGGGGCACGTGCCACAACACCGGCCAGGGCAGCTACACGTGCATGTGCCCGCCCGAGTACACCGGGCCCGACTGCGAGAAGTCGCTGCACTCGTGCGCCGTGCGGCCGTGCCTCAACGGCGGAGCGTGCGTGCCCGACGAGGGCGGCGAGCTGGCCTGTGCGTGTCCGCAGGGCTACGAGGGCGCTCGCTGCGAGACGCGCCGCCTCACGTGCCGCGACCAGCCCTGCCAGCACGGCGGCGTGTGCGAGCCCCGCGGCGCCGGCTACGTGTGCGTGTGTCCGCTGGGCTACGGCGGGCCCGACTGCGCGCTGGAGGCCGACCCCTGCGCCGCCAGCCCCTGCCGCAACGCTGCCACCTGCACCCGCGCCGGCGACGGCTTCAAGTGCACCTGCCGCCCCGGCTTCCGCGGCAACCGCTGCGAGATCGACATCGACGACTGCGCCGGCATCCAGTGCGAGCACGGCGGCACCTGCGTCGACCTCGTCAACGGACAGCGCTGCCAGTGCGCGCCCGGCTTCGTGGGCGCTCGCTGCGAGACCCGCGTGGACCTGTGTCTGGCCAAACCCTGCGCGAACGGCGGCGAGTGCATGATCCTCGACAACGACTACGAGTGCCGGTGCCGGCCCGGGTTCGCCGGCAAAGACTGCAGCATAGACATCGACGAATGTTCGTCATCGCCGTGCCGGAACGGGGGGTCGTGCAGAGACCGGGTGGACGGGTACCACTGCTCGTGCTTGCCTGGTTGGGGGGGAAAATCGTGTACGGTGTCTCTGGCGGAATTGGCTTATAAAAAACCGGGGGGTCATTTAAGAAGAGTGGGGGATGAGATGTCGGAGGAGTCGCTATCGGGGCAGCAGGTGGCGTGGATCGCGAGCGTGACGGCGGTGGTGCCGCTGGTGGCGCTGGCGGCGGTGGTGGGCATCGTGTGCGTGCGGCGGCGCCGAGCGCGGGCTCAGCATGCGGCGGACGCGGAGGCCCGCGCACAGAATGCCGCCAACGCGGGCGGCCACGTGATCCGCAACACGTGGGGCAAGTGCGAGGCGCCGGTGGCGGAGTGCCAGAACGCGCACAACGCGGCGGCCGAGGAGTGCAAGCGCAAGACGCTCAACACCGAGAGCGCGCGGCTGCTGGCCGCGCTCGACCCGCGCCTCTCGAGGCTTTCCGCAGACTCCGCCTACTGCGCTAATAGGTCAGTATTTATGACTGTTTCACTTGAGTTCCAAAACCAAAAGTTTTGATTTTCCACCAAAAAGTTAAACGCTAAATGTTCTCAGTGATAATTTTGATTCATACATAACTCGACACTCAAGTCCATAACACCATCATCCACCCTTCAACATCTAACATCTCCTTTCTATTGTTACAGCGATACATCGCTAGTAAAGCGGGCGCTAGAAGGCGGAGGGGTGTACGTGTTAGACGACCACTGCTTGCCGCCGACGTACGCGACACAAGTGTAGTGATACTAACCCGTCAATGGACCAAACTTATTTATTCACAACGGACGCTCGTGCGAAACTGGCTGTGCGCCGCGTGTAAATATAGCGTAAAGAAAGTGTAAAGTGACCCTGTATAAACGGCTAGTTATAAACGTTCCGAAGTATTTATTTAAGAGAGCGATCTGTGTCTCGCCCCTGTAAATAGTATTGGCGGGACGGATCGCGTTTTTTCCGCCCCTGATCGGCGAACGAGGACCGCGAGCGCCGAGGGGCCGGTGGACAAGTCCACGTCGCGATCTCTGTACGCTTGCGGCTGGCGACATTCTGTCAGCGATCTAAACGAACCTTCCAAATTCAAATTCTCCTACTTTTTTTTTTTTTGTATAAACTTTTTCTCTAAGTTCTCTCATTCTCTATGGTGTTTGTATTTGAACTCCTTTTAGATCGGTTTACATTGTTGACAAAATGTTGTAGCCTCAAGTATAGGTAACGTGTGCTGCGTCCCGAAGCTCGGTCCGCTGCGCGACGCCGCATCATGACGCGATACTGCACGACTCACGCTTGACAACATTCTTCGTTCCCAGTAACTAACTGCCCAGTGAGAGGCGAGCGTGCCAGTGCAGTACCGCCTCATGAACACAAAACACCACTAACACTATCCCTTTAGACTCGCACCAGTATAGAAGCCAAACCGTGCGTAAAATAAGATTAGACTAATTTATAAAAAAAATAATAATCAACGCGAATGATGCGTTCATCAGTTTACATTGATTTATATTTTGTGATTGACTAATTGTTGTCATTTGTTCCTATGATTATGATAGTGAATTACTGCCCACGAAAAATCTTGTTCAGGTTTTCTTGAAAATCGACGTAGATTTTTTCTATCTTTCTCCTAACTTCCGTACTCGGGATGTAGATCAGTTAGCACGATAATTTAACGTTCCTGAGACTGTGAGCGCCATTTCTGCGCCCTATATGCGTACGCGCATGCAGGCCGCACAAGTCGCGCCCGCGCCACACAAATATTCACGCACGTAATTAGTCCATAGGTTAAAATTAACTTCAGTACTTATAGAAACAAATTGTCGAAACCTAAGTCATTGTGTATAAAAACATAAGTTCTAGTGTTGTAAGTATATTCTCCATTACTTATAAGAGTACTGAGACAATATAAAGTGTCATCAGGCAACATAGGACACGATAACTCTGCTCGTTTTAACTTATTTATTTTAATAGGTACAGTTCTCGAGATATGTTGTGTTTGTAGATTTGCAACTCGACTCGCCACACAATATGCTCATCACATTGTGTGGAGTGTCGACCACGAATCGTATTATGAAATAATTTATGTTAAATTACATTTTTATAAAGTCCGTGTAGATATTATGCGGTAAGTGATAATGAATATCACCTCTTATGTTGCCTTTTGTACTCGATCGTAGTTTAAAAAGGTTAAATCGACAAAATTGTAAAAATATGAATAGACTGATGATCAATAATAATTCTCTTGTATTTAATTTTTTAAGATGACAAATAAGTTTAAATTATGAGGAAATAAAGAACATCCAAATGTACTAAAAAATAGAATCATAATTTTTGTACTTAATTGATCACAGTGAACCTTTCATTTTTCTTTTTGAGAATTTCTTAATGTTATGTCAAAATTTGTGATTTCCATTCCGAACAATAAAATGACAGTATTTTTAATTTATTTATTACAACCACTGTATCATTATAAAATTATTGTGAATTTCTATAATTTTTATTAACAAAATCATTGTTTAATTATTTTTTGAGCTTAAGTTTACAATTGACTGATGTAAATTGACTTAATGATATTTTGGACTCATTTTTATTAAATCATGAATGTATTTGTCTGCATGTGTGAGTATACTGAAAGATAAAATTTCAAATCATTCCATTTCTTAGCTAAGTAGCCTTTATCTATAAATCTTATGTTTAATTTCGCTATGTTCTTAATGTTTATTTTGCATGTGAAACCAGTGATTGTCTTAATTGTTCTCCATTTCGTCCTCAACGGACAAAGTACAATTATCTGTTATCTATCTTAGTATAATATTGTTACCTTTTGGTATATTCACATAGGTTTAATGTTTCAAAAGAAAAATGAAAGAAATCTTCATGTGAAGGAGCTGTAACCGATATAATTCCATAAATAGATCCTAACAGAATAAAAGTCATATTGTATTGCTAATGCGGTGATAAATTTGCCAGCGAGTGTTTGTGACGAAGTGTAATTATTGCAGTGGATGCAAACGAGAAATAAAATGTTAATAATAAACAATTGTTTACAAAAAATTAACCACGGACATTTTATTTTTATCATCAACCAAACCTTATACCGTAAATAACTCAAGTATTATGAAAAACTAGGCTCAAGCATCGTTTACCATAATACATTTTTGCCTAATACATGACAAAGTAAACATAAATGCACACCCAACACACATTGAATTCTGATGAAACAAATCCTTACTTTAATATTATCTATACTAATATTATAAAGCTCAAGAGTTTGTTTGTTTGAACGCGCTAATCTCAGGAACTACTGGATCGAATTGAAAAATTCTTTTTGTGTTGAATAGTCCATTTATCGAGGAAGGCTATATAACATCACGCTGTGACCAATAGAAGCGGAGCATCAATGAAAAATGTGGTAAAAACGGGGGAAAAATATTCCTTTTGAAAGCTTGCGTTGCGTGCGCTACGTAAACGGTTAAAGTTACGCAAAAATTATGTATGACGTAATTGTTGTTAAAAGTTCTAAAAAAAAGTCCGCGACAGCATATTATGTCTTTTAAGGTTAATTCACTATAATCTTTTTTATGGTAATCAAATTCGTTCTAAAATAATGCATTATTTGCGAAGGTGTTTTTATAAACATGACATTAATCCTTATCCAAATAAATACGTTATTCATCATAAGTATTTAATTTTGAACAAAATTGCCCTTGACATCATTTGATTTCAACGAATATCTTAGGAGATATCATAGTGTTAATCAAGTAGGTACCACGCGCACATACACTATGTGCAAGGGGGCGATTATGAGGGATGTGGAGAGCGAGGTACCATTTTGCACTGTATAGCCTATTTATTGAGGAAGGTCAGAGACTATAAATATAATCACGCTACGACACAGTAACAATAACCGCGGGCACAGCTAGTGAATTTAAAATGCGAAAGTAAGTTTCTTTGTTAGTCACCTTCTCAGACCTAAACCACTGGACCGATCATCATGAAGTTTGCATAATTAAAACATATTTAAGTTACGGTACTGCTAAAACCCGAAGTGTGGCCACACCTAGTTGTAGCCAGCTAAAACTTAGGTGTAACCATGTACGTGACTACCGCCGGACCAACAACGCCAATCGCTTCCATATTATTTGGTAAATAATTAGTACTCAATTGGTACGAATTAGTACTCGAACAACAGAATTGGTGCCTTAGTAGTTTTCGAAAAAATCTACTTTGAAGGTGGTCCAGCGACAGTCACGCTCCGTTCAGCAGGACCACCATGAGCGCCGAAAATTCTAAGTATACAAATAATTAGTAACCTTTAGTGACTCATTTCGTAAAAAAATCAGAACTGAAACATTTGTATTTATCAAGAAATCAACGATGATTACTTTCGCGTGCTCGTTCAGCAGGACCACGACTTTCAATGTTGATTACAAATTTGAGGAGCTTTGCGCTTTCCTCAAACCTACATAGAAAATTAGTACCCTGCAAGATAAAAATTAGTACTCCTGTAGTTTACGAGATATACCATGCCATTGGTAGGATGGCGGTAGTAACGGTGTTAAATTTTAATTTCAAGATTTCCCTATTAAAAACTCCGTGATTTTTTCCCAAATTTATACAAAAATTAGTAGTCATACCGTAATATGGCCCCCCTAGCCATATTACTTTTCTGTTGTCGTTTACGCTAACGCTTCGCTAAAAAAATAATGGCGATGACATTACCTGCGTATACTTCTATATCACGTGTGTCTATGTCACGTGACTTATCGTAGGTAATGTCATTGCCATACATTTTGTACTAAGCGTTAGCGTAAACGATAATAGAAAAGTAATATGGCTAGAGGGCAGGTGACATTACCTGCGGAGAGAATTGTCACTAGAATTCTTTTCTGCGAGAGACGTAAAGTCAGCCAAATATCCAACAGCCGGTCAATTCTGTTAACAGCTCACCGTGAAAACTTAGATGGAGTGAGTGTGAAGTGAACTGTCATTCCCCCTTGATTGTATGGATTGACAGCCCACTTCACGTTCACTCCACCTAAGTTTTCACGGTGAGATTTTACAGAATAGCACTATAGGTCACTGGGTCTTCGCCTTCGCCCTTCTTTATAAAAAAATTTGTGTGAAAGTGATGCGCGCGCATCTTAAAATTTCACTCTCATCATTTTTTAGCCGACTTCAAAAAGAAGGAGGTTATCAATTCGGATGTTTGTATTTTTTTTGGGATGATTGAATCCTGTTATTGTTGAGTTTACCTCCGTCCTAACAAAATACAGTGTATTACGAGGGGTAAAATGCTTCAACAAGTCCAAATCTAAAGGAAATAAGCTGAACACAACTGCATAAATCCTGACTACCCTCTAAAACCAATTTATGTTTCGGAAACGTTAACACAAAAGACACAAAAGTTGTACTACCTAGCAAGAATGTTTAAGAAGAGCTACGGATACACCTTTTGCTGGACCTCAAATGGTATAGTGTACCTTAAAAAAAACATGAATTCTTCCCAGATTCGCATAACTTATGTTTTAGACCTAGATAAATTGAGAGTCTTAGAATGACGTATTAAGTGGAATGACTAATAATGGTTAAATTAATTAAATTCGTTTATTTCGGACCAATGTCCATATGCTACATACAACATGAAAAAACAAAAACAATACAACACAAAAAGAAAAGTAATAAGTTCACATTAAGTTCGGAGAGGGGGAACTGTCCACTGCTCACCGAACAGAATGCAAGCGTATCCAGTGGCGCAGCAGTGGAGAGTCCCACCTGTCCGCGAACACGCTCAGTATGCTGTTGCTGCTGTACCTAACGCGACTCAGCAGCGACGCACACTGTTTCCTAATAAGGGCGTGAAAGCCATTAGTGTGCGCTTCTGCGAACATAGTCGAAGCACTGCAGAATCGCGGTAGCCCCAGCAGCACCCTAAACGTGTTGTTGTATTGGGCACGCAAGGCACTGTATGCCACCAGTGTGTAGTTAACCCACAGGCTGCACGTGTAAAGTGTTTGGCAGTAAGACTTAAAAAGCGTAACTTTCACTCGATTACTGCTATGTGCAAATCTGCGGGCCAACATATTACACCGGACAGCCAAAGCCCTACGTGCTCTTTCAACATCAGCGTTGTCTCTGAGGTCTTCGGAAACCCAGTGGCCCAGATACTTGATCTGTGCGACTCTGTTCAAGGCGGTACCAGCTAAGGTAACTGAGGGCACAGACAGATAACTTTCGCCACGCCCCTTTTGCTCGCTTTTTTTAGCATTGTATCTGAGCCCATGGGCCTCCGCGTAAGATCCGTACCAACTTACGCAAACCTCCGATCGATGGACTCAGCAGTACCATGTCATCTGCGTAGCTGATATTTTTGACACAGACTCCGTCTATGTAGCATCCGACATTGGCACTGCTGAGTTCACCGACAAGCTGGTTTATGTACAGGTTGAAGAGCTTAGAAGAGCGTGTTGGGTGAGGTCAGACCACCCTGCCTCACCCCACACTGCAACCCATACACATCCGAAAAAGTGCCGGCCCATCTGACACTATTTTTCTGATTGTTGTACAATACCGTTGTGTTGCAATACCTGAGAATAGAAATCCCTCCAGACTGCAATCTGTCTCAGTTTGGAGCTTATATTATATGACACTAGGTCGAAAGCTTTTGAGAGATCTAGAAAGCATGCAAAGATAGGGGTTTTTCGGTCACTGTAATATTGAACAGTCTGCTTGAGACGCATGATAGCACTCCGTGCAAACACCAGATCTAAATCCGAATTGCGCGTCGTGGAGCCTAATATTCCAGCCCAGGTGTTGGTCAAGCAGACTGTCCAGTATTTTTTGCTACAACCGGGGCTGAGATTGGTCTATAATTTAGTAGATCAGAAGCATCTCCAGTTTTATTTTTATCTATTGCTACAACAACAGTGTACATCAAACTATTAGGTAAGTACGAATGACTAACACACAGATTAAAAAACATGGCCCTCGACAAGTGACAACCTGCATTTTGCAGATGCTAAGCATGGTTGAGCTTAGTGATGTTTTTCTAAATGGGTTTATATTTCATATATATTTTTCTATTTTGTTTTACACATCCACACTCCACAGCATTTTTTCTCCCTCAGTTTTTTATTGCGGACAGCCCTATACACACGGGACCACAGAAATATACTTTTCAGTAAAAACCCAAGTAGTGAAGTACCATTCTGTTGCCTTAAAGATACTAATAGCAACATTTCATACAAAGATCATCATAAGCTCTTTCAATATTGTAGGCGTTCGAAATTCTATGCAAATTTAAGTCTCTCTGGCTGTTATTCTAACGCAGCGTGCAGAGTCTTTAACACACACACTTTTTACATTATATTATTAAATAGTATCTTAAATCTAGTACCATTTATGGTAATAAAAACGTAATAAGTAAATATCACTATGATCAATCACATTCGGTAATATTAACGAATTGCCGGCAGACTTAGATAGGGTAAAGGTTTCACAGTCGCAAACCGCTGATATTGGAGAATGTCACAAACTGATAACCCCGTCGTCAGATCATCTCCTAGTACTGACGCAAAACACACGCAGCATCAACTGTAATGCCAGGACTGGAAATATTACTGACTAGATTAAAATTAGAATGCGACATAATTATCCTCACTGAATGCTGGCTTTCTCGCACACCAATAATCCTCAACCTAAGTGGCTATCGCTTTGAGACAACAAAAAATAATCCTAAACAAAACGACGGGGTGGTAATTTATTATAAAGGAAACCTCCAGCTAACAGTTACAGAACCAAAATTTGATTAATGTAACTGTTAGTTGCTACTTTAGACAATCGCACGGCAGTCATTGCTTGGTATCGCTCACCGTCTTTCCATAACCTGGATCCATTCTTACAATCTCTAAACGACGTTCTCACAAAACATTCAAATTTTGAGAATATTATTGTCATGGGAGATATTAATATTGCAATCAACCATAACAAATTAGAGGTAAATGGCGAACGTTATCTAACCCTTGCAGCTTTCCATGGCCTTCTTCCAGCCCATACTCCTGTAACACGTAGCGAAAGTGATACATGCATTGACCATGCTCTACTATTTTGAATTATTATTATGCTATTTTGAATCTGCACGGCTTTCTTGAACAATAAAGATTTTATTTATTATTACTAAAAACAAATAACTCTGCGATAACCATCGTTCCAAACGCAGCATTGACTGACCATTATCCTGTTTTGCTAAACTTAAATTTCAAAAAGACTGCTCAATTTTCTCTAACATCCATTCAAAAAGTTGACACTGAAAGCTTAGAACATGACATCCTTAAGATTGACCTAACCCCAATTTATGACTCACCAAATCCTAACCTTTCTTTAAATTATCTCACCGAAAGTATTCAAGAAGCTATAGTAAAAAATACCAAAAAAAATTCTCTATCGAGACGAAAAAAAATAATAAAGCCGTGGATTACACAGGGCCTTCTGCGCTGCATGAAAAATAGAGATAAATTACACAGAAAATCAAGACTCTCTCCAGACAATTTAACTCTTAAAACAACCTACACTCGTTATAGAAACTTTTGCAATGATCTATTAAAAAAGTCAAAAGAGCCTACGAGAAAGATCTGATGCAAGCGGCGCAAAACGATAACAAAAAAATATGGAAAGTTATAAAACAAATCACAAATATTTCTAAAAATACAAACCACTCAAATGAGCTTCTGTCCATATCAAGTTCTCCTCAATCTTCAACAAATGCAATAAATACTTTGTGAATGTAGGTAAGTCGCTGGCTGATAACATCGAGCAGAAAAGGACGGGCTTTAGCGCTGCTGCGATTGGCTCGCACACTCTCACACAATTAAATTCGTCACAAATGAAAAAGATGTGGAACGTCTCATTGTTAATCTAAAAACAGACTGTTCTACAGGCCATGACAAAATAAGCAGTTCTTTACTAAAAACATAAAAAGTTTCTGGTTCCTCCGCTTACCTTCATATTTAACTCCAGCCTAGAAAATGGTGTTTATCCCGATAGCTTAAAAAGATCTGTAGTAATCCCTATTCATAAGACCGGTGACAGGGGTTGAGTCATGAACTACAGGCTAATTTCAATCCTCCCAGCCCTATCAGAACTTCTGGAGAGACTGATAAATAAGAGAATTGTGATGTATCTAGAAACTAAACACCTGCTTTCTACAAACCAAATTTCGTGAAGGCAAATCAACAGATCAGGCTGTTAATGTTCTGATAGACATTGTTAGTAATGATTTCGACAAAAAAAAGAAATGCCTTACAGTTTTCCTTGACCTGGCCAAGGCCTTTGATACGATCTCTGTCCCGATCTTACTCAGCAAGCTGGAAGCCCTTGGAATCAGAGGTACTCAATTAGACATTTTCAGAAGTCATTTGGACGGGCGGCTCCAGAGTGTTCGTATTGGTAACTTCACTAGTGGAGACCTTCCAGCGTACGGCGTTCCACAAGGCAGTATCCCGGGACCAACCTTATTTCTCGTATATTTAAATGACCTCACGAGTCTCAAGCTTCCCCATGGCAAAATAATAATAATAATAATAATAATAATAATAATAATAAATCTTTATTGATCATTATAAGTATTGCAGTACATGGGTATTTGGTTTATACATCGTAAAATTACAGATTTGCTACAATTTTAGTGGGTACAGTTCTGATCTCCTAACTAGGTTACTGTAATAACCTGTATGAAGGAGTAACAGTTCCAATCCCCCTTGGATTACAAGAATATGTATCCTTATTATTTTGTACATTATGTTTTTACTGCTACAAAAATATGTTATAACTAATTGTAAGCGACAAAAAGAAAAATCGAATAAATATGTATATATATATATAAGTGAGAACAATTTTGAAAAAAGATGTGCCAAAAAAATAAAATAATAATAAATTTAAAAAAAAAAAAAAAATAAAAACTATTTCTATGTGGGTGGGTGTGTGTGGTGGATGAGCTTGTGTGTGTGTGCGTGCAAGCGTGTGTGTAGGTGATGGTGTGTGTGGTTATGTATGTTTGCTTGTGTGTATAAGCGTATGAGTCGAGTGTGTGTTGTGAGTGTTTGTTGTGTTAGATATTATGTTGAGAGTGTTATGCTCCATTTCACTTACCCTTTAAATAAGCATTTGTTCTGTTTCGTCATATGTATAGTTTAGAAGAAATGAGTAGATCATTTTCTTACAGTTATGATGTGTTAAGCCGTATACTGGACAATGTTTATTTATTTTATTATATAAAGAAGGACCAAGATAATAGAAGAATCTTTTAATGAAAGTGGAACGTGCACGTGGGAGAGTACATATTATATCTTTTCTACGTTTATCGATTGCCCTATATGGCGTTCTGTGGTGTTGTAGGAGAACTGCTTGCATGATAAACTGTTGTCTTACGTTTAGAATATTCCACTTATGGTATAATTCATTAGTAGGGAATATGATAGAGCGAAAGGTAGCAACTTTTAGTACTGCTCTATGTGCAATCTCCAATGGTTTTAAAATCGTTTTAGCAGCACCACCCCAACATGAAATGCAATATGTGACAATAGATTGGCATAAGGCAAAATAAACGTTGCGTATAATAGTCTGATTAGCAATGTTACGAAGTGTTTTAAATATGAATATCAGTTTCCGGACCCTGCCTGTGAGAATGTTTATATGAGACTTAAAGTTTAGAGTTTTGTCCAATGTCACGCCCAGATATTTTATTTGGTCTACAGAGGTTAATGATGGACAGTTGCAAGATGTTTGGGGTTGATTATTGCAGGAGTGAGCTATTAAAGTTATTTGGGTACGTGGTTGAGAGGCTGCACTGATTGAATATGTAAGGAAGTTGGTTTTGGAAGTATTGAGTGTAAGGGTGTGGTCATTGAGCCAGTTAAGTGCTGTATTGAATGCGAGTTGCGCTTTCGTTTCTAGTTGAGACCATGTATCAGCTACAACAGTTATCGCTGTATCATCCGCGAATGATATCAAATTACCATTCTGGATATTGAGGTCGCATAACTCATTGATGAAGATAAGAAAAAGGGTTGGCCCTAGTATACTTCCCTGGGGCACACCGTAATAAATAGGAAGTTCGTTACTATTGTTATTATTTATACTGACAAATTGCGATCGATTTGTTAGGTAACTCTTGAACATATCCAATTGAACACCTCTGACACCCACTCCTTCAAGTTTTAATAAGAGAGTAGAGACGGGGACCGTGTCGAACGCTTTTGCGAGGTCTAAGAAAATGGTTAGGACTTTTTTATTATTGTTAATACTTTGTACCACGTGATTAGTTAATTCGTGGACTGCGTCACATGTTGATAAGTTTCTGCGAAAGCCGAATTGATGAGATGATATTAACTTATAGTGTTCCAAGTAATTAACCAATCTCTTATTAATTAAACGTTCGAGCACCTTAGATAACGCACTAAGGACTGCTATTGGCCGATAATTATTAGGTAAAGACCCGTCCCCTCCCTTGAAAATTGGATGGATAATTGCCTTTTTAAATGAAGTAGGAAAGACGGCAGTGTCGAAACAAAGATTAAATATATGGCATAGGATAGGTGCCAATAGGGTTGAGTATTTTTTTAGGATATAGGGCGATATACCATCCCATCCAGTAGCAGCGTTGGTCCGTAGGGAGTATATAGTTGAAATGATTTCGTCACTGTCGGTGTGTTCTAGGACGAAAGATGAGGTGGGTGTAATTTTATGTGTCTTATGAGAAGTTGCCGTACGTTGTAGGGAAGTTGTTCTAATATTATCAGCAAGATTTTTGCCGACATTGACGAAAAAGGAATTTACTTTGTCACAGCATTCTATCGGTGAGGTTGAGGTGGTTAATAGTTGTGTAGAAGTATTATTAGGTTTTTTGGTATAGGTGACTCGCTTTATTGTTTCCCAGAGTAATTTAGGGTTTTGACCAGCTTTGTCCAGTTCAGCTGTGTCATAATGGCGTTTCGCTTTCTTTAGAATTTTTGTACAGAAATTTCTGTAGCGCTTGTAGGTTAATTTCAACATTTCGTTTTCTGGATCTTGCTTTGCCTTTTTATGTAGCGCATCCCTATTTCTGATGCAGCGTAACAGACCAGTCGTGATCCAAGATTTCAGGACTTTCTTTCTCGCAGGTATTTTCTTGGTCAAGGTGTGTTTTTTAATGGCCGTGGTCACTAATTCCAGAAGTTTATTTGTAGCAACATCAGCATTAGTTATGGAGAGAATTGGGCTAAAGTCTAGCTGAAACATGGTTACATCCAGTTTTTCATAGTCAATACTGGTGGCGGTAGGAATTGAGCTACTTCTTATGCGACGATTGTCCAAGCAGAGTAGTGAAGGATAGTGGTCCGTGACCACGGAGTCAAAGACGAAGGAATATGAAGGAGAATTAGTTCTTATAATAAGATGGTCTATACAATTATCGCCTCTAGTTGGAATGGTATGTGCTGCGAGAAGGCCATGAAAAGCCAGGCAGTTAAGATATTCGTGGGAGCGGTTATCTGAGGCAGTAGGTTTTATGTCTAGGTTTATGTCACCTGTTAATATTACCGTTTTAAAATTTTGGAGAGATGGAAGTATAATATTAAGGGCTGATAAAAAGTTTTGAATGTTATCAATAGATGGAGAGCGATAGATGCAAATTATAGCAACCTCAGATTTTATTTTAATAATGAGTCCAGAAGCTGATTGATGTAGGTCGGGTTCCTCACATGTAGCCGGCAACTCCGCGTTCACATATACCACCACACCGTCGCTTTGATTCAGATGTTTCGTGGTTTTGAATGTAGTATAATTCTTCAATTGCGGAATAGTGCCATTGCTAGAACAGGGTAGCCAGCATTCCGTTAAAATCATTATATCACATTCAAATGAGAGACGTTGCAAAAGAATCTGTAGGTTTAAGAAGTTACAGTTTATTGAACGTATATTTTGTGACAGCAGTTTTAGGTAGTTGTTAGGATGGTTGATAACAGATCGTGTCTGTTCTGGGGTGCACGTATGAGGGACTGATAGGGAAAACTGGTCAATATTTTCTATAAGGTTGCTAATGTTATCAGTCATTTTTTCAATGAACGTAACCTGAGAGAGGAGGAGCGTAGCGGTCGGTAGAAAAAGAATTTTCGATTGGGAAACAGACTTACGTTAGACATTTGGATAATATGTAACTGTTTATAATTAGTAAGACAAGTGTATATTGCTTGGTGGAAGGAAGGTTTACGTGGTTTATGTTTTTGATTATGAAAGTGTGTATAGTTTGCTAGACATATAGGTGGTGACAGTTGTAAAATGTGTGTAGGTAAGTTGTATTGTGTTTGTGTTGTGCAGTTCATATTGTACGAGTAGGTATTACATTGATATATTTTGTGGTGATTGTAGTAACTTTTGTTTGATGTATTTATGTTTGTTATAGAGTAGTAGTAACTAATAAGCTTATCATGATACAAGTTAAAGGTTAGAATAAAATAACATAATATCAAAACGTTATACATGCGTAGTCATGCAGAGATGGTTTGAGCCAATTGTTTCAGCTGTTGTTCGTTCTTCACCATAATCGATTGGCCATCTGTATCCTTTTTCAGAAAAACTCGTCCATTTGATGTCCAACAATAGGTATATTGATTGGACTTGGCATAACTTCTTGCAAGATAAAACAATCTCTTGGTGAGGGTTGTCAATTGTTCGGCAACGTATATAGGCGTTTGAGGTGTAACTGTTATGCCCAGATGAGTTGAACTTACTTTATTGTTTGGGTTTTTCTTATTGTGTTCTTTAACAGCCACTAGAAAATTTGTTTTCATTAATGTGTTCGAGAATTCAACCGTAACACTAGATGTCTTGTTTTCTTTTTTCGATGGTTGTCGTATTATATCGCGAACGCAGGTGGGCTCTGTGGAGACATCTAGTTGCTTTGATAAGCACTGTATCATGTCGTACAACATTGTTTTTGTTTCCTTCTCCTGTTTAGGTACATTTCTAATTTCAATAGAGGTTTTAATGCTATTTCGGTCGTAAATTTCAAGTTTTTCTTCAATTGCTGACATCCTGAGCACCATGCTATTTCGATCCTTTTCTAAAGATGTTATTTTACTCCCAAGTGACGACAGTTGATCGGAGACAAAGGTCATGGACTTTTCTAGTTCGCTAGTAGTAGCCTTTATATCAGTGTAGTGCTTCTTTATTTCTATCATATGTCCTTCTAACTTGTCGAGTCGAGAGTTATGGGCGGATATCATTTCTCTCATCATTTCTTTAATCTCTTTTGCAGATGATACTGCTCTCGTGTTCTCTGTCGATACATGGGAAGATGCCTTCGATGCTTCTCAATTGGGTTTCGATTTTGTAGGGGTATGGCTCGATGACAATGTCCTGACACTAAATGTGGATAAGTGTTAACCGTAAGGCAGCTCTATCTCCTGAATATAGTACTAACGCAACATAAGAATCTGAACTATGACCCACTCATATTGAATAGACGTACAAAGCATTTGGTTTGCCCAAAATTGAATTCTTTCAAAACTAAATTCAGCACTCGTTTTGCTCCGTTTATTGGCCCCTACATCTACAACAAGCTAAAAAAATTCTCAACCTATACCCGTTGACTCAAAAGTCCTGTAAAATTAAAATAAGTGATTAACTTCAAAAACTCACCTATGAAGAGACAGAAGAACTGCTACTGGTACCTACATAGTAAGGACGCATTTATATATTTATTTGTCTCTCTTGTTATATATTTAGTTCCAATTTCCCGTAATCTCACACACCCTCATTCACATCTCCATCTTACACGAAGAGAGGACTATTTTAACACACCTACCATGTTATATTTATGTCATTTATCTTGTAATTTTTTTTTCTTTTTTCTTACTTCTTTTTAAATTCTGAAAAGGGTGAGGTCATTCTCAAGGTTGACATTAAGAACGCTTTCAACTCTGTCAACAGGGACACTTTGTTGGCCGAGGCAAAAAAAGAACTACCAGCAATTTTCGGTTTTATTTGGCAATGTTACAGGCACCCTTCTAAATTATTATATAAAGAACAGCTTTTAGAATCTGCAGTTGGATGCCAGCAAGGTGACCCTCTCGGGCCAGTCATTTTCAGCTTGACTATTCATCCAGTCATTCAACAACTAAATTCAAAATTTAACGTATGGTATTTGGATGATGGAACATTAGGAGGTGACGTCGATACCGTATTAAAAGACTTTCAATTCCTGAAGACTCATTTTCAATCCATCGGACATGACCTTAACCACACGAAGTGTGAAATTTTTCTTTCCTAGGGGAACACCTCCTAGGGGAACCTAGGAGGTGCAGTGAACGTAACGTAAAATTTGCGTATTTGCGTAAAGTTCACTGCACCTCCTAGGGGAACCTAGGAGGTGCAGTGAACTTTTTACTAAAATTTTGATTTCTGGTGGTAGGTTCCCCTAGGAGGTGCAGTGAACTTTTTACTAAAATTTTGATTTCTGGTGCAATTGTATTGAATTTATGAAGGGTCGATTGTCTTTCGGTATTGTCACAAAGAAAAATTTCACACTTCGAGTGGTTAAGGTCAAGTCCGATGGATTGAAAATGAGTCTTCAGGAATTGAAAGTCTTTTAATACGGTATCGACGTCACCTCCTAATGTTCCATCATCCAAATAACAAACGTTAAATTTTGAATTTAGTTGTTGAATGACTGGATGAATAGTCAAGCTGAAAATGACTGGCCCGAGAGGGTCACCTTGCTGGCATCCAACTGCAGATTCTAAAAGCTGTTCTTTATATAATAATTTAGAAGGGTGCCTGTAACATTGCCAAATAAAACCGAAAATTGCTGGTAGTTCTTTTTTTGCCTCGGCCAACAAAGTGTCCCTGTTGACAGAGTTGAAAGCGTTCTTAATGTCAACCTTGAGAATGACCTCACCCTTTTCAGAATTTAAAAAGAAATAAGAAAAAGAAAAAAAAATTACAAGATAAATGACATAAATATAACATGGTAGGTGTGTTAATAGTCCTCTCTTCGTGTAAGATGGAGATGTGAATGAGGGTGTGTGAGATTACGGGAAATTGGAACTAAATATATAACAAGAGAGACAAATAAATATATAAATGCGTCCTTACTATGTAGGTACCAGTAGTAGTTCTTCTGTCTCTTCATAGGTGAGTTTTTGAAGTTAATCACTTATTTTAATTTTACAGGACTTTTGAGTCAACGGGTATAGGTTGAGAATTTTTTTAGCTTGTTGTAGATGTAGGGGCCAATAAACGGAGCAAAACGAGTGCTGAATTTAGTTTTGAAAGAATTCAATTTTGGGCAAACCAAATGCTTTGTACGTCTATTCAATATGAGTAGGTCGTAGTTCAGATTCTTATGTTGCGTTAGTACTATATTCAGGAGATAGAGCTGCCTTACGGTTAACACTTATCCACATTTAGTGTCAGGACATTGTCATCGAGCCATACCCCTACAAAATCGAAACCCAATTGAGAAGCATCGAAGGCATCTTCCCATGTATCGACAGAGAACACGAGAGCAGTATCATCTGCAAAAGAGATTATTTTGCCATGGGGAAGCTTGAGACTCGTGAGGTCATTTAAATATACGAGAAATAAGGTTGGTCCCGGGATACTGCCTTGTGGAACGCCGTACGCTGGAAGGTCTCCACTAGTGAAGTTACCAATACGAACACTCTGGAGCCGCCCGTCCAAATGACTTCTGAAAATGTCTAATTGAGTACCTCTGATTCCAAGTGCTTCCAGCTTGCTGAGTAAGATCGGGACAGAGATCGTATCAAAGGCCTTGGCCAGCTAACGCGGACTCAGCGGTTAATACCTGAAGCGTATTGATCAATGGGCTAAGTCTTACGGCCTACAGATTAATCCTTACAAGTCCCAGGCTATGATCATAGGCAGTCGGTATTACCGCACTACGCTTGACGTTTCTACATTGACGCCATTATCGCTTAATAGCACAAAAAAATGTTACTTAAACGTAGATACATTAATTCATTAATTCATAATTTGTAGATCAATTCTAAGCTAATTTCATCATAGAATTGCTCTATAACTCGTATTGCATATTATAACTCGTGTCTATGTAACGCCTGAGAGAAGTTCATAGCAAAAGGTTTATTAAAGAAAGTTTTAAAAATATTATTAGGATAAATAAACAATAAATAATTTGAATTTAGGACTTATAACTTTTATTGAAAACGGTTTTAAGTCTTTTATATATTATTGATTGTAATGTCTATGACAAAGGGCTTTAAGGTTAATATTGTTGTAGGCTAATATTGTATTCAGGGATTTCAATTTTATGGTATTTTTTTTGTGATATTAGGTATGTGACATTAAGTTCGGGCAGGTTATCATTCGGACAAATGATGATTAGGACAAAAAAAATATGGCACTTTAGATTATGGATAAAAAGTTAGGTAACACAATAGAGAACGGCGCGTGGCTGCAGTGACGATATTTTTCGTTGCGTATTTTGTTAAAAAAATGGTAATTCACGTTAAGTTCAATCAGTTTTGGTCAAACCTCTTGTAGCGCTTAGGTGGTGTGTAGAAGTAATACTCCAGATTTATAGTTACGATGAAAGTATATGTCAAGATGAAAGAGGAATATGGAATGAATATTTACAAAATATGCACATGTCTTATTACTAAACTTAGGTGTACAAGTAGTGGTCTATTGACACAATTATGAACCAATAGGAATCTAGATAAATATTCGGTAGAAGAATATAGTTCCTAAAGAAATCCGTGCGGGGCGCACAGATCGCCGTCATCTTAGCGCCGTCGATTATCGTAGAACATATGAGCGCTGGGTTCTAGCGTGGTATGACGACCGGTGTCTTGTACTTCGACATTGCGAAAGCATTCGATAAAGTCTGGCACAATGGCTTAATTTATAAGCTGTATCAAGTAGGAGTGCCAGACCGTCTCGCACTTACTCATCTTACGAGACTTTCTATCGAATCGCACTTTTCGTTATCGTTTTGAGGGAGCACTCTCCTCCCCTCACCCCATCAGATCAGGAGTCCCCCAAGGCTCTGTGGTATCCTACTTAATTTTCACGCTGTTCACCAGAGATATCCCAAAAAGTAAAAAGGCACAGTTAGCATTATTCGCTGACGACACTTCCATCTACTATACTGGCCGTGAACCCAATCAGAAAACTCGCAATCTCCAATCCTCCGCAAACTTTTTGGCAAATGGTTCCGGAAATAGAGAATCGAGGTTAACCCAGATAAGAGTCAGGCTGTTCTCTACTCGAGACCCCGGCACAAAATACCTCCACCCCGTCCGATCACCATGTATGACAAGCCTATTCCTTGGGAGAAGAAAGCTAAATACCTGGGTGTGATCCTGGCAGCGAAGGAGAGGTGTTGGACCTCTCCTTCGCTGAGCACATAAAGCAGGCTCGCCCGCGCGCCGCTTTCGCTCAAGGTAGGCTCCACTACATGCTAAATGCCCGCAGCAAATTGTCACTCAAGTGCAAATTGCGAACTTTCACCGCGGTCATTCATCCAATTATGATTCATAGGTTCTTGAAATAATTAAGACTTACCTACTGTGAATTAATGAAAAAACTTTTTTACAAGAAAAAACATCAAAAAAATAACTTTAGTTTCGGCAGTCGGTGATTGTATTTTATTTATTCGTTTTTTTGACACCGACTTCCGAAATTAAAGTAATTTTTTAATTTTTAGTGTATTTTCTTTTTTGGAAGTCGGTTGTTTTTTTTGTAAAAAAGTTTTTTATCTTTAACTTTTTAGTTGTTATACCCCAAAACTAAAAACCCTTATAAAATGGAACGTAGAATTTAAACATACTCGTAGTTGGAGAAACCGAAGACGCCATCTAACTATACATATTTTTCGTTTCAGTCCTCAGGAGTATATTCTTTCGGATACAAAAAGAATTTTGAAAATCGGTCCACAACTGACAGAGAAATCGGTGGACATACATAATAATAATAATAAAATATACATACAGCCGAACATAGAACCTCCTCCTTTTTCAAAGTCGGTTAAAAAATATGAATTATTTTCTAAAACTAAATCTGATTGTAAGTTCCTAATAAGTAGTTTAATAGAAGTTTTAAAACTAAATATAAGTATCATAATAGTTAAGTTAAATTACTTCAAGACTGATTGTGATTAAAATAAGAAAGACGATAATAATAATAATAATCTTTATTCACAGAAATAATTGTACATTTTTTTACCACTAGAGTGCTTATTCTACAGTTTGAGTACACAGCAGCGTTAGCATTTGGGGACGAACTAGGCATAACCTGTATTTCAGCCCTCAACGCCGATTCCCCTGAGTTACAAATGAGTATTTAAATTATGTGAATGGTTCCATGTTAGAATATACGTGCCTAATACAAAACAGAAAAACTAAAGAAAACAAAAAAAAGGTCTAAGCAAATTTATTTTCAACAGACTATAACTACAATACATATTATACTAAACTAATAAATAAAATATGTACAAGAGGCATAAAAGATCCGGTAGGAGTAAAGCTCATTGGGCATCAAAAAATTCGTTCACATCGCTGTCAATGTGAGAGAAAAACTTAACGAAACTAACGAACGAACTAACTTAACGGAAAAATTAATCATTTTAATGATATTTCGGACAGACTCACAAAAATAAATTTACATTCGGCATTCACCCTAATTAAATATTGCTGTTTTGGACCAAATTTTATATATTTTCTCCGCTCTTCCCCTTTATGGAAGCATTCACATCTCCTGGACAAAATTGATGAAATTATTCGATGCACTCTTACAACCATTTTAAATGTGGCCTTGGATGACCGAGCGTGGCTGCAAACCACACTACCTATTCGTTTTGGTGGGCTCGGCATCCGCAAAAATTCTAGTATAAGCCTACCGGCGTTCCTGTCCTCGGTCCACAGCACTGAAAAGTTAACCAAAAGAATTTTGACTTCATCACTGGTTAACTGTGAAGTGCCGTGCTTGACCGACGCAATGAACGCTTGGAAAATGGCTTGCCCGGACACGGCGTTTCCCGAGAACCCGTTCTCCCAGAGGCAGTGGGACGAGCCGCTCTGTAGTTTGGTACGGAATAATCTCTTAAATACGTCAACCAATACTGCTGAGCGTGCCCGCCTGCTGGCTGTGGGTGAATGGGAGTCGGGCCTTTGGCTACAGGCACTACCGTCACCCAACATAGGTACTATGTTGAGTGACACCACCTTCCGGATCGCTACATGTCTGCGTCTGGGTGCTCCTTGCGGAGCTCCACATCGCTGCCAATGTGGTGAAGCAGTCGACCATCTCGGACACCATGGCCTATCCTGCAGTAGGAGCGCGGGTCGTATGGCACGGCACGCCAGCATTAACGACATCATCCGTCGGGCTCTTGTCACCGCCGGTGTGTCAGCCGTTTTAGAACCTCATGGCCTGGCACGTGACTATGGAAAGAGGCCCGACGCCGCGACGGGATGACTATAATGCCTTGGAAGATGGGTAGGCCTTTGGTGTGGGATGCAACATGTGTCGACACCCTTGCGCCATCTCATCTTCTTAGCACGGCGGGCTGTGCTGGGGCGGCTGCTACAGGTGCAGAAAACCTCAAACGGCACAAATATAACAACCTTATTGGGAGTTATAAGTTTGAGCTGTTTGGGGTTGAAACACTAGGGCCATGGGGTCCGAGTGCTCATCGAGTTTTCCGTGACATCAGCAAACATTTAGTCGACTCTTCACGTGACCAGAGGGCCGGCCTTTTTTTCGGCCAACGAATCAGCATTGCCATTCAACGTGGCAATGCTGCCAGCGTTCTGGGCACTTTTCCCATTGACAGCGATGTGAACGAATTTTTTGATGCCCAATGAGCTTTACTCCTACCGGATCTTTTATGCCTCTTGCACATATTTTATTTATTAGTTTAGTATAATATGTATTGTAGTTATAGTCTGTTGAAAATAAATTTGCTTAGACCTTTTTTTTGTTTTCTTTAGTTTTTCTGTTTTGTATTAGGCACGTATATTCTAACATGGAACCATTCACATAATTTAAATACTCATTTGTAACTCAGGGGAATCGGCGTTGAGGGCTGAAATACAGGTTATGCCTAGTTCGTCCCCAAATGCTAACGCTGCTGTGTACTCAAACTGTAGAATAAGCACTCTAGTGGTAAAAAAATGTACAATTATTTCTGTGAATAAAGATTATTATTATTATTATCGTCTTTCTTATTTTAATTACAATCAGTCTTGAAGTAATTTAACTTAACTATTATGATACTTATATTTAGTTTTAAAACTTCTATTAAACTACTTATTAGGAACTTACAATCAGGTTTAGTTTTAGAAAATATTTCATATTTTTTAACCGACTTTGAAAAAGGAGGAGGTTCTATGTTCGGCTGTATGTATATTTTTTTATTATTATTATGTATGTCCACCGATTTCTCTGTCAGTTGTGGACCGATTTTCAAAATTCTTTTTGTATCCGAAAGAATATACTCCTGAGGACTGAAACGAAAAATATGTATAGTTAGATGGCGTTTTCGGTTTCTCCAATTACGAGTATGTTTAAATTCTACGTTCCATTTTATAAGGGTTTTTAGTTCTGGGGTGCAACTAAAAAGTGAAAAATAAAAACTTTTTACAAAAAAACAACCGACTTCCAAAAAAGAAAATGCACTAAAAATTAAAAAATAACTTTAATTTCGGAAGTCGGTGTCAAAAAAACGAATAAATAAAATACAATCACCGACTTCCGAAACTAAAGTTATTTTTTTGTTGTTTTTTCTTGTAAAAAAGTTTTTTCATTAATTCACAGTAGGTAAGTCTTAATTATTTCAAGAATCTATGAATCATAATTGGATGAATGACCGCGGTGAAAGTTCGCAATTTGCACTTGAGTGACAATTTGCTGCGGGCATTTAGCATGTAGTGGAGCCTACCTTGAGCGAAAGCGGCGCGCGGGCGAGCCTGCTTTATGTGCTCAGCGAAGGAGAGGAGTTGGTCCAGGATCACACCCAGGTATTTAGCTTTCTTCTCCCAAGGAATAGGCTTGTCATACATGGTGATCGGACGGGGTGGAGGTATTTTGTGCCAGGGTCTCGAGTAGAGAACAGCCTGACTCTTATCTGGGTTAACCTCGATTCTCTATTTCCGGAACCATTTGCCCAAAAAGTTTGCGGAGGATTGGAGATTGCGAGTTTTCTGATTGGGTTCACGGCCAGTATAGTAGATGGTAGTGTCGTCTGCGAATAATGTTAACTGTGCCTTTTTACTTTTTGGGATATCGCTGGTGAACAGCGTGAAAATTAAGTAGGATACCACAGAGCCTTGGGGGACTCCTGATCTGATGGGGTGAGGGGAGGAGAGTGCTCCCTCAAAACGATAACGAAAAGTGCGATTCGATAGAAAGTCTCGTAAGATGAGTAAGTACGAGACGGTCTGGCACTCCTAGTTGATACAGCTTATAAATTAAGCCATTGTGCCAGACTTTATCGAATGCTTTCGCAATGTCGAAGTACAAGACACCGGTCGTCATACCACGCTAGAACCCAGCGCTCATATGTTCTACGATAATCGACGGCGCTAAGATGACGGCGATCTGTGCGCCCCGCACGGATTTCTTTAGGAACTATATTCTTCTACCGAATATTTATCTAGATTCCTATTGGTTCATAATTGTGTCAATAGACCACTACTTGTACACCTAAGTTTAGTAATAAGACATGTGCATATTTTGTAAATATTCATTCCATATTCCTCTTTTATCGTGACATATACTTTCATCGTAACTATAAATCTGGAGTATTACTTCTACACACCACCTAAGCGCTACAAGAGGTTTGACCAAAACAGATTGAACTTAACTTGAACTACCATTTTTTTAACAAAATACGCAACGAATAATATCGTCACTGCAGCCACGCGCCGTTCTCTATTGTGTTACCTAACTTTTTTATCCATAATCTAAAGTGCCATATTTTTTTTTGTCCTAATCATCATTTGTCCGAATGATAACTTGCCCGAACTTAATGTCACATAATATCACAAAAAAATGCCATAAAATTGAAATCCCTGAATACAATAAAGCCCTTTGTCATAGACATTACAATCAATAATATACAAAAGACTTAAAACCGTTTTCAATAAAAGTCATAAGTGCTAAATTCAAATTATTTATTGTTTATTTATCCTAATAATATTTTTAAAACTTTCTTTAATAAATCTTTTGCTATGAACTTCTCTCAGGCGTTACATAGACACGAGTTATAATATGCAATACGAGTTCTAGAGCAATTCTATCATGAAATTAGCTTAGAATTGATCTACAAATTATGAATGAATGAATGAATGTATCTACGTTTAAAGTAACATTTTTTGTGCTGTTAAGCGATAATGGCGTGAATGTGGAAACGTCAAGCGTAGTGCGGTAATACCGACTGCCTATGATCATAGCCTGGGACTTGTAAGGATTAATCTGTAGGCCGTAAGACTTAGCCCATTGACCAATACGCTCCAGGTAATGATTCATGGCATTAACCGCTGAGTCCGCGTCAGCAAGTAAGAAATGACGATAAAGCTGCAAATCGTCTGCGTAAAGATGAAAATTAGAAGTGATAACCTTAGTGACAGTATTAATGAAAACAGAGAAAAGAAGAGGAGAAAGCACGCCACCCTGAGGAACACCAGCAGTGAGATCACTCCAATTAGAGAAAATCTCGTCAAGGCACACACTGAGAGCGACCCCGAAGATAAGAGTCAAACCAGGATAAGGCAGATGAAGAGAAGTTAATAGAACGAAGGACTCCAAGCAGTATAGTTTAAAAAAAAAAAAAAAAAAAAAAAAAAAAGTATGTCGTAATCCACTGAGTTGAACGCACAACTGAAATGAATTAGAACTAATAAAGTAAGAGATTTATTGTCCATAGCCCAGTGGATGTCGTCAGTGACTTTCAGAAGTGCAGTTCCAGTGCTGTGACCAGCACGGTAGCCAGATTGTAAAGGGGAAATAAGACTATTTGACGTTAGGTATCTAGAAATTTGACCATGAACAATGTGTTTGAGAACTTTAGAAAGAAAAGGCAGAATGGAGATGGGTCTGAAATGAGAGAAGGACGAAGGATTGTTTATTTTGGGAAGAGGTATAATGTGTGCCTGTTTCCAGGCTAAAGGAAATGTGCCAGAGAATAAGGAATAATTGAAAATATGAGAGAATGGGGAGCAGTTGAGGGAGAACAGGTAATATCATGGAATGGAACACAGATTGTTGGCCCACAGCAGAAGAGATTTTTTAACATAGTCTTCAGATACAGAACTAAGATTAAAAGTTGGACAATTCGGTAACAGCAATTTGGAGAGTTCAAGCAAAGTAGAAGTTTTGACACTTAGGTCCAGAGAGACAGGAGGAAAAGAAAAGTGCCTATTAAGAGTACTCAGGTCGACATTTTTACACGTGTTAGTAGGAGATTTGCTGATACCGACTGACTTCAGGAATTTCCAAACATGAGAGGACTTGCGATCTACAAGTGATTCATGAAAATCGCGTCTCTTAGCATCGCGACACAGACGATTGCAGTTGTTACGCAGAGCTTTGAACTGAACAAGATTTTGTTCCGTGGGTCTACTCTTCGCCTTGTCCTTACAGGCACTTTTAATTTCAGAAGTCATCCACGGAGCAGGATTATTTTTAATTTTTATCCGCCAACGCGGATACTCTGCACTGCTCTTTGTAACAAACGTGACGTAGGATTCTTTAATATTTATTTTCTGTGCTATGCTACAATTTTTTATTCAATGAGGGCGCCACTTGGCCGGTAGTAGGGCCTTAAACGTACGCATACCTGCTAGCTTGGGCCGTGCCCGCCCCAGGATATTGGCTTACCAGTTCTAAAGTCTATGCTGGACACTTAACGTGAAAAGAGAATGGAACAGTTACCGACATTTTTTTAATCCTTCTTTTAGAGCATACGGTCAGCACCAAATAGCTATACTATACATTACCTTGTGGCTGTATCGCTTTTGATAAATTCATGTGGCAGTTCACAGTTCATTGTTCAAACATGTAAAACATAATGTTACTTTACAGCGCAGCGACAACTGACAAGGTACACAAGAAGTGTAAAACTATGTATGTATTTTTTTCTCTCCTTTTATCTGCATTTGCAGCATTGGCTATGAGTAGATTTGGGTTGTCAGGAAAGGCAGTTCGAGTGTGTCTTCCTGTGAGGGCATCTCCTCATCAGTACATATTTATGTCGCAGCCATCTGGTTGAATTCGCCATTCAATTGGACGCCTAGGCCGTTCATTAAAGGCCGCCATTCAATTAAATGGCTAGGCCGATAGTTAATTCAACTAAAATCACTCAACGTTTAACAACTTGGTGTATTGAAAGTCCGCCCTTTGAAGATGATTGACCAAGACTCAGCCAAGTGATCGTCATCCCCTTCGAACCTAACCTATCAGAGTTGTGGTGCTCTTGCATCCTAACATTGCCTTTTTACCCGACTTCAAAAAGAAGGAGGTTATCAATTCGGATGTACATACTTTATTTTTTTATGTATGTTCGGGCATAACTCCGTCATATACTGACGGATTTGCAAAATTCTTTTTTTGTTCGAAAGGGGTTTGTTCCGAAATCGCCTCATTTAAATTTCATATAGATCTGATGATGGGTTTCGGAGACAGACAACAGAACTCTTCAAAAATTTACAGCAAATCAACCACGATTGCTGCGATCGTATGTCTATGAATTGTTAACATAGTTTATGGGGAACCATAACCAAATAGTGAAAAATAAAAAACCTTTTTTACAAAAAAATAGAATCGACTTCCAATAAAAGTAAAAATAACTTCAATTTCGGAAATCGGTGTCAAGTAACGAAGACACAAAACCAGGAACACCGACATCCGAAATTGAATTTATTTTGACTTTTTTTGGAAGTCGGTTCTATTTCTTTGTAAAAAAGTTTTTTGTATACACATAATCATAATCAGTGGTATAACAAAATCATCAATATACAATTTAACTAAATAACTAAGACGACATCCAGCCATCTGGTTAAACGTTGCGTTCAACGACTTGGCTGGTTGTCCTTCAGTCATTTAATTGAATGGCCGGCGTTTAATGAACGGCCTAGGCGTCCAATTGACTAGCTGATTTAACCAGATGGCTGCGACATTTATATGGCCAGAACATCTTTTCTCTTCAGCGCTCTATAGAGCTTCGGGTTGTCAGTATAGAAGCCAGTTCGTTGGAATGCCTCTCAAGCTTCCCTTGGTATGTCTCTGTACTTTTGAGTAGGTATCTCTTCCTTCACCGTGTTCATCTTATGATGATGGTGTATCTCCATTTTGGTGAAGTACCTACACCAAAGCAATGGCACCATTGCAAAGATTTCCGAGTGTCATATTCTTCATTCGCTGTAGCAATACAATGTTGGAATTGCTAGCCCTGCCCCACAACTGTACCTACACCATATATCCAGAAAGGCTTTAGGACACTCTTGTAAATGAGTATTTTATTATCCACCGACAGGTTACTTATTATTATTATTATTTTTAAATTTCAACTGTGTAGCTATTACGGATCGTGAGATACAGCCCGCTCTAGACAACGGATTCTTAGTAATAGGGTCCGCCCCATGCCATGCAGGTGAACTGCCAGTCGATCTTGAGGTGCAGCGACGTGCTGCAATGTAGGCGGAGTCCAGGAAAGTTTAACCCCCTGTTACGCTAACATGCATAAAATTTTAATAATATAATAATAATAATAATAATTCGGATCAGGTGCGGGTCATCCTGCGTAATCATATGTTGGATGATACTGTACTTGATCGCCTCCGAGCTGAAATGGGTAGCCATGTTATTGCCCCTCCGTCGCAGACTGTGTTACCAGTTGTGGTACCACCGTCCAACCATGTTCCCAGCCACGCTGACGAGGAGTGTAATGACATGGTTACAAACGTAAGTACCCACTACAATGATGAATTGAGGAGTGCTTTGGAGTGTGCTATTCGGGAATATCGCAACATGCCGCTCGAGCTTAGGCCACGCTTACCTCGTTTGCCCATGCATAACAAGAATAAGGCGCTGGTGGCTGCTCTGGATTCGCAGTTGTCCAATTATTTTGATGACTGCGAAGACCTCACCGATACACACTCGATACTGTACTGCGCGGCTGTAGCGGCATGTCGTGTAGCTCACGTCAAATTTTCTAATGACAGAGCTACACGACCGAAGCCAGAAGTACCGGCTTGGCAGTGCAGGATCGAGCGTCGTATTAGTGGGGCCAGAGCACTCATAGGCAAACTAATCTGTTTCAGGGAGGGCAACACTCGCCCAAGAGTGATTTGTGAGATTTGATTGATTTGATTCGCTTTGTGAGACGGGCGTTTTCGGGGACTGATGTCAGCCCCCGAGACTATATGTCCCGTGTCACAGAGCGCATCGACTTCCTGAAACAGAAAGTATATGCATGGGCAAACCGTATTCGCAGGTATAAGCGGCGAGTGGAACGATACACCTAGAATCGCACATTCCGAAGTAATGAAAGGTGGGTTTATAGGGATTGGGAGCGACCGGACCAAGGTGTGACTAATACGCACCTGCCGGATGATGACGCCATATACTCGTTCTGGCGCAGCATCTGGTCGGTGCCTGTCTGTCATACCGAGGGCGATTGGATTCGGGATGTTGAGCGCGCGTGCGATCCAATACCAGAAATGGGGGCAATTATCATCAGCCCCCAAGATATAGCTCGTGCAGTCCGTCCGTTAGCTAACTGGAAATCTCCAGGTCCGGACGGGCTGCACAACTTCTGGATAAAATGGTTTACGAGGTCGCATGCCCGCTTGGCATCTTAGATCCAGTCTGCCTTAGAGTCAGGGTCGCTACCCCAATTTCTAACTACAGGAATAACCCACCTGCTCCATAAATCAAGTAGTACTGCGGAACCTAAAAATTATAGACCGATCACGTGTTTACCGACGGTCTATAAGGTTCTTACATCCATTTTGAGAGCTAAGATTAACACACATATAGATAGTCACTGTATCATGTCGGCCTCTCAAAATGGATGTAGGAATGGGTCCCGCGGTACTAAGGAGCTTCTCCTCATAGATATGACCATTAGCCAACAGGTTCGACGTTTCCGAAAGGATCTGTCGACATGTTGGATAGACTATAAGAAGGCCTATGACTCAGTTCCTCATACATGGCTCATGAGGGTGCTGGAATTGTATAAAGTTGATGCAACGCTACGCACCTTCATGATGTCATGTATGGGGCAATGGAGGACGGTCCTTCGCTATCCAGGATGTCGACAAATCCAGAGGAATAGCGAACCGATAAGGATCGAGCGGGGTATATTCCAGGGTGACAGTTTGAGTCCGCTTTGGTTTTGCCTAGCTTTGAATCCTCTAAGCACACTGCTGGAGAATTCAGGGCTAGGCTATCGGTTGAAGAGAGGTGGTCAGGTTATATCTCACCTCCTTTACATGGATGACTTGAAACTTTTTGCCCCCAGCAATCTGCAACTGATGGAGCTACTGAAGGTAACTAAAACCTTTAGTAGTGCCATCAGGATGGAGTTTGGTGTAGACAAATGTGCGGTCATGCATGTAAAGCGAGGAGAGATTGTGGAATCCGTGGGTACTCAACTCTCGGATTCCGTAAACCTGAGATCCCTCTCTCCAACCGAAACCTATAAGTATTTGGGTATGTCGGAAGCGTTAGGTATCAATGTTGCTGACATGAAGCAATCGTTGAAGGAGCGCTTCTTTGGCCGCCTGAAGAAGGTATTTAATAGCCTTCTATCGGGCGGAAACAAGGTGCGCGCCTTCAACGGTTGGGTCATGCCGGTATTGATGTACTCTTTCGGCGTACTCAAATGGACTCAAACAGAACTTGACGCCCTGGATAGGCGTGTCCGTACACTGCTGACTGCATTTCGAATGCATCACCCACGTTCGTCGGTGATGAGACTGTATATCCCGCGGAAGTGTGGAGGCCGAGGCTTTTTAAATGCTAAGACCCTCCACAACCGCGAGGTATGCAGTCTAAGGGAATATTTCCTAGCTGCTGACGTGGGTATGCATCGAGATGTAGTGGCAGTGGACAAGGGCCTTACTCCACTCTCCTTGGCTAACGAGAACTGGCGCAAACCTCTAGTGCTTGACACTAACGATCGCAGAGAAGTATGGCAGAGTAAGGAACTTCACGGACGCTTTTTCCGGGCACTACATGGGCCCGATGTAGACCAGTTAGCGTCCGTAGCCTGGCTGCGTGTCGGTGACCTCTTTGGGGAAACCGAAGGTTTTGTCTGTGCAATTATGGACGAAGTTATCATGACGAAAAATTACCGGAGATTTATTGTGAAGGACGGCACGGTTGACATATGTCGGGCATGTCATCGTCCGGGAGAATCAATCCGGCACATAATCTCTGGTTGTTCTCGTCTAGCTAACGGTGAGTACTTGCATAGGCACAACCTTGTAGCCAGGATTATCCATCAGCAACTTGCTCTGAAATACTCTCTTGTGGAATCGGAAGTGCCGTACTACAGATATGCGCCCGACCCAGTTTTCGATAATGGTCATATCTCATTGTACTGGGATCGGTCCATCATCACTGACAGGACTATTGTAGCCAATAAGCCTGATATAGTGGTGGTGGACCGAATCGAGAGGCGTGCAATGATTGCTGACATTACCGTCCCACATGACGAGAACCTCGTGAAAGCCGAGAAAGATAAACAAATCAAGTATATTGACTTGGCTCGCGAGGTTGTCGACATGTGGGATGTGGACTCAGCGATCATTGTACCGATAGTCGTGTCAGCCAATGGCTTAATAGCCACGAGCCTCGACCAACACCTCAGGAGGCTCTCGTTAGGCGGCTGGATCAAGGGCTTGATTCAGAAAGCAGTACTTCTGGACACGGCTCGCATTGTCAGGCGGATCCTCTCTCTGGAGCCCTGACCCGTAGCTTGGACCCTGTTCCCGATACCGGTGGGATACTATTTTTTATATTTTTAAATGTTTTTTTTTATCCTTTATATTTAAATATTTAAAAATGTAAATAATATGTCTATAAAAATAAATAAACATAATAATAATAATTTATTTATTTCTTACCACAAATTACAGAGATAGTAATTAAATAGTCTACAGACACAATTTTATAATTAATTTGTGGAAGACTGGTGCCTAAACTAAGTTTTTTGCAAAACCTGTATGTCAGGTCACCAGGCCCCCAAAACAAAGTTTTACATTATTATTGTCGTACTGGAGACGATCTGATTCACATATAATATTCAAAAATATAAAAAAATAAACATCTCATAATCATATTTCAATATTGATCATAAAACTTGATTTACAAAAATAAAATAAAAATAAAAATAGAGATTCTTCGTGAAATAAAGTAATTTATTATAATACATGCAAGGGAGAATGTATGTGAATATGTGTGGTGTGTGGGGTGAGTGTGTGTGATGTGGAGTGAGTGTGTGTGGTGTGGGGTAATTGTGTGTGCGTTGCAAAGGGAACATTATGCTAGGATATGGTTTTGAATAGATCTTCAATTTGGGTATAATCTAAGGAGATAAGCCAGTTAGTTATTTTTCTTTTAAAAGTTGTTTTGTTTAGGGTATGAATTGAGAGTACATCATTCAGTCTGTTGTATAGAAATGGGCCAAGAAAAGAAAAGAAATTACGGGCAAATTTGGTTTTTACTGATTTATGTTGGCATACATTCCTTCTTCTGTTTCTCATGTCGGAATGCTGATGGTTATTTGTAAAAGGAATAAGGGAACGTTTTTCAAAGCAACATGGAGAATGAAAAGCTGCCGAATTGAGAGGACTTTAGAGGACTTATAGACTTCTACCGTGGGATGACGGAAAGGAAGGAATAGTGCAACTTTAAGTACTGCCCTTTGAGCCCTTTCAAGTGGTAAGAGGTTTGCTTTAAATTTTCCACCCCATGAAGTGATGCAATATGTCAGGAGCGATTGGCACAACGCACAATAAACAGCGAGTATTTGCTTTGAGTTAAGTATAGAGCGAAGATTTTTAACCACAAAGATAAATTTCCTTATTCTGTTAGTGAGACAATTTATATGTGCGGCAAAGTTTAATTTAGAATCTAAGGTGACCCCCAAGTACTTAACATTGTCGACCTTCTGCAATATGGAACAAGAACAATCAGTATTTTGAGGGGATGAACAGGTGTGAGCGAGAATGGAGAATGGTTGGAGAGATGACTGCGGAGTGTTCCTTAAAGTAAAGGCTATATACTTGGTTTTATCGGAATTTAAGGTGAGTATGTTAGATCTCAGCCAACCATTTACAGTATTGAAACCGACTTGAGCGTATTTATAAATAAGTTGAATTATAAATAAATCTAATTATAAATTAATTAAATTATATTATATGTAGTAATTATTAATTATCATCATTATAACATTGAAAATTTTAAATATTGATCAAATTATTGTATTGTAATTCGTAGATATCAAACCTAATTTTAGTCTAATTTATTTGTTCCATCTTATTTTATTTACTTTCTTTTACTGTCTTCTTAAATTGTTATGGAAGGCGCTGGTACCTGTGATACAATGTTTTTCATTAGTACAGGTACCAACGATACTCTATTTTATTATTACCTGTAACCCTAGCAAAACTGTTTTGTATTTGATCCTTCTACATGTGTATTTTCTGAAATAAACTTATTATTATTATTATTTATATACCTCTTCCCATGAATCTGCACTGAAAAGAAGCACAATGTCATCCGCAAAGGTAATAATGCGTCCATTTTGAAGAGAGAGATTGCAGAGGTCGTTGATATACACCAGAAATAATGTTGGCCCAAGGATGCTTCTTTTTTCACTTTGACAGTTATATCTTCAATTTTGGTTTTCTTTCTAATTGTTCTGTTTCGGATCTCGTCACTTTTTTGTTTGTTTAGCATGCTCCTTTGCATGGCGACTTGGCAGACTTCTAGTTTCTTCAAGTTGGATTTTGTCAGCGCCCATGTTTGGCAGCCATATGTTAGGACGGGCAGTATGCAAGTGTTAAATAATTTTATGGGCATAGCCATTTCTTTGTCTTTCATTATTTCTTTAAGGGACAGGTATCGCTTCCAAGCTTTGTCTATTCTAGTTGCAATTTCTTTTGTCATAAGTTCATCGATTGATATCAGTTGGCCAAGATAGACATACTCATTCAATAGGGTTCCTGTTGACTACAATGGGTACTTCCTCTCCGTTGGACATGATTTTCGTTTTTTAACCGACGAAAAAAAAAGGAGGCGGTTCTCAATTCGATCGAATATATATGTTTTTTTTTTGTGTGTATTTTCAGACCTCACTCCGTCATTTATGAACTGATCTTGAAGGTCCCGTGTCAAGGGCATCAGGATCTGGTCATGAAATCCTGATAAAATTGAGAGAAAACCTCGAAAGTTGGGCACGAATATTGTTTCTGTTTACTTTTCATAACTTAATCAGGTATTTGCATTTAGGACAAGACACCTTTAGAATATTGGAGGTAACCTCAACTGGTCAATATCCTGGGAACCTCATGGAAGGTTGGTTACGTCATCAGCTCAGTGCCAAGAGGAATGATGAAGGATTAGAAATTAGCCTCAGAGTATTAAAAGATGATGCGAGTCAGAATAAAACATAAAATAAAAAACTTTTCAACAAAAAATTCAACCGACGAAAAAGAACTAAAAAGCAAAAAATAAATAAACCTTTTAAGTCTTGAGTATTAAGCTTATTTACCTACATAAAATATCAAATTTTATGAAATCTAATTTTGAGTCGGCGCCAAACAACAATCTAAATATTAAATATATAGACTAAGGGCTGATTTTTCAATAGTCAGATAACTTTTAACTGAGGAATAAAAATGGCATTTAGACAGTTTTTGTATAGAAATTATGTCAAACCGCAATTTTTATTCCTCAGTTAAAAGTTATCTGACTATTGAAAAATCAGCCCTTAAAAAGTTTTTTTTTTCTTTTTCGTCGGTTAAATTTTTTGTTAAAAAGTTTTTTATTTTATGTTTTTTTGTGACTCGCATCATCTTTTAATACTCTGAGGCTAATTTCTTTAAACTGTATAAAATCGTTATACCTATTACTATCCCAAAGACATTTTAAATGAAAAAAATTAATTAATTATTTTTTAAAAAATAATTAATTAATTAATAAATAATTATTAATTAATAAATAATTATTAATTAATAATTAATTATTTATTAATTAATTATTAATTAATTAATTTTTTTTTTTGTTATTTTTTTTGGTAGATAGGTAGGTATAATAACGATTTTATACAGTTTAAAGTGAAAAAAAAGTTTTTTTTTTCAAATATTATAATATAATATATAATAATAATAATATTCCACAACTATCACACAACGCTATCTAGTCCCAAGCTAAGCAGAGCTTGTGTTATGGGTACTAGACAACTGATAAACATACTCGTACTTATATATTTCTAAATACATAAATATTATAGATAAATTACACCCCAGACACAGAACAAATGATCGTGCTCATTACACAAACATTTGTCCTGGGTGGGAATCAAACCCACGACCTCCGGCATAGCAATCAGGGTCAGTAACCACTAGACCAACAGGCCTGACAATATTAGGAAAAGGCCGACGAAAAATTCCAACGCTAGGGGGTCCAGAATCACTAGTACACGTATGTGCGTTCATGTACCTTACACCCTGTATACGGTCGAATTGAGAACCTCCTCCTTCTTTTTCGTCGGTTAAAAAATCATAAAATAAAAAACTTTTTGACAAAAAATTTAACCGACGAAAAAGAAAAAAAAACTTTTTAAGTCTATATATTTAATAATCAGATTGTTGTTTGGCGCCGACTCAAAATTAGATTTCATAAAATTTGATATTTTATGTAGGTAAATAAGCTCAATACTTAAGACTTAAAAGGTTTATTTATTTTTTGCTTTTTAGTTCTTTTTCGTCGGTTGAATTTTTTGTTAATAAGTTTTTTTATTTTATGTTTTTTTGTGACTCGCATCATCTTTTAATACTCTGAGGCTAATTTCTAATCCTTCATCAATCCTCTTGGCACTGAGCTGATGACGTAACCAACCTTCCATGAGGTTTCCGGTTATTGACCAGTTGAGGTTACCTCCAATATTCTAAAGATGTCTTGTCCTAAATGCAAATACCTGATTAAGTTATGAAAAGTAAACAGAAACAATATTCGTGCCAAACTTTCGAGGTTTTCTCTCAATTTTATCAGGATTTCATGACCAGATCCTGATGTTCTTGACATCGGACCACCCTTGAGGTATAGATCGGTTCATAAATGACGGAGTGAGGGCTGAACATACACAAAAAAAGAAAAATATATATATATATACACGGTCGAATTGAGAACCTTCCCTTTTTTTTGTCGTCGGTTAAAAAAAGAACCAAAAATTCGAAGACATGCCATCCACATTGTGCCCGCGTGGTGGATTACCGCCCACACCCTCTCACGGAGAGAAGGCCTATGCCCCAGCAGTGGGGACATAAAAAGGCTGATGATGATGATGATGAAAAAAGCTCAATCAAACTTAAAAGGTTTTTTTTTGCTTTTTAGTTCTTTCGTCGGTTAAATTAATGTTTTCTTAAAAAGTTTTTTTTTTGTGTATTCTTTGATAGTCCAACCTTTCGGCTTGCCTTATCGAAATCGTTGAGCATTGTTTGTAGGTCTACTGGGTTTGTCGCGAAAAAAATTAGGTCGTCTGCGAATCGAAGACGGGTTAAGTTTTTGCCGTTGATATTCAGGCCTAATTATTTTCCACGCCATTCCTCTGAAGATGTCCTCTAGGACTACCGAGAAGAGTCTTTGGATCTGAATGATTTCTCCTACATTCTCTAGTTTTACCCGAGCAGTGCTGTTCTTGGTGGCGAGTTCAATTGTTTTTTCCCATCTAAAAAATGCCCAACACACAACAAAAACACGAAAAGAATGAAAAACAACTTTAATTTCGGAAGTCAAATAGAGAAGAAACAAAACTAGAAACACCGACTTCAGAAATTAAAGTTCTTTTGCATTTATATGGAAGTGTGTTTGTAAAAGTTTTTTTATTTCGAAGTCGGTTAAAATTGACCAAAGTGCTAACATTTTCGAGCTCTGTTTTACCCTACGTTCTTTATAACTAACTAACTAAGAAGTTCGCAACTCGACATCGACAGCCCGACTTCGCTCACTGCGCCAATGCTCATTTTCCTCAACCAATCCCGACCAGCAGATGTATTCGCTAACTCAGTTGACATCAATTTGATAAACACTATGCAGTACATTGCTGCTTTGACGTATAAGAAAACAAAAATGTACTACGTAGTGCCTATTATAATCGATGTCCACCGAGCAAAGCAACAATATACTGCAAAGTGCTTATCAAATTGATGTCAACTGAGTTAGCGAATATACCTGCTGGTTTTACCACGATGGCAACAATGTCGTCTACCGACATCTTCGGGCCACTCGGTCACTGGCTACTGCAAACACCTTTGAGATCCATAACTAGTTTGCCAATATCGAAACTTTTGTGCTTTTCCGATTTCGACGTTTGGAACTCGGGTCTACCTAATATTCTCATGCCAAGCGTGCAACGCTCCATGGCTCTCTGTGCAACCCAGTCTGTACACAGCCTCATGCACAAGCGTCCACGACTTAGCACCTTATGGGCCTACCTCCCCGTAAGTGGCGCCCTCATAGAATACAAATTCGTATCTTAGCATAGAAAATAAAGATTAAAGAATCCTATGTTGCGTTTGTTTGAGTCCTGTTTCAACAACGTAAAAATACCTTAAAGCTCTTTGTAACAAACGCAACATAGGATTTTTTTTCTTTATTTTCTACGATTTTTTATTCAATGAGGGCGCCACTTGGCGGCTATATACGCCGACGCAGTTATACGACTTCTAATGGTTTTTAATTGAACATCACGTAGGAACTAGTATTATTACAATACCTCTCTAAAGAAATTTTCGTATATCCAAAATCTTATTATAATATATGTAAAGAAATGTTGATTGACTGGATAAAACCACTGTCATATGAAAATACTGAAGCTCTCCTACAAAACGTAACTTAATTCAAGTACACGACCTACTCACACACACACACAGAGACTCTCCCTAACCTACACGTACATTCACACACTCTTACACTTACAACCGCACATCCATAACACTCATGTACACTCAACAACACATACACACTCATGTACACGCACACACACGTTCACATAATTATACTTATTTTGTTTTACTTCTCCCATGTACTGTTTTTGTTGTGTTTTAAGTAAGTACCTACTGTTGTGAAGGAGCGGAGTCTTTTAATACAGGCATTATATGCTTAAATGAAGACTCCAAACCCAAAATTGTTTGTGTATAACTTTTGGACACAATAAACGTTATTATTATTATATTATTATTATCTCTAAAAAGCGACGTTCCGACACAGTTTGCCAGATACCTTTCTCCAGATTGGCATTAGTAAGACGCCACTTTAACTACTTTAGCCCTAAAATCTACAATAACATAAATAGAAACATTAAAATTTATCCTCTAACAAGAACTTTAGTTAGAAAAAAACTGTCAGAATTGCTTAAATCCTATTCCTACGAAGCTACAGAAAAACTTGTGTTAACATAACGCTTACATTCCTGTAACATCAATATTATTACATAAACACCACCTGCCCCCGCTCACGCTAAATACTAGCATTCCCCACAATACACAAACACACACCCTCGCTCACACACACACACACGCACACACACACAAAAGTTAGTAACCTTTATTCTTTTTTTTTATATAAATTTCTTTCTCTCTAATGACTAGTCTGGAATAAATGAACCATACTTTTGTCCTGGGCGTTGATAGCTGCGCCACAGTTTTAACTTTTGTAGCTATCTTCGTTTCCTTTTGTAAATATGTGTCCTGTTGTTTGTTCCAAATAAACTATTATTATTATTATTTCTTTGAAAAAAAAAAATGTTTCTCTAGAAAATTTCCGTCGTAATTTGATATGTGAATACTTATTTGAAATTACATACCTATCATATAACATTTTTCTCCGCCTTTACGGTTAAAAAACGACTTCAAAAAAAAAAGGAGGAGATTATCAATTTGGTTTTTTTTTGTTTTTACCTACCATCCATAGACTGCCACTGCTGCCGCCGCTGTCTGATGCTGCTGTTGTTGGTGTGACTGCTTAATTCAATTCCTTTATTTCAATCAAATTTTGTTGGATCATAATAATAGCATTAGGTACATTAATTAAAAATTATTAGAAAAATAAATATAATTAAGACAAACCACAACACTCAATTTCATTATTACATACAAATTAAATTGGCAAAGTAAAAAAATTAAAATTAGAAACAATCATAGATGTCACTTATTTAAAAATAATAATTCATATAATTTATTCAACTTTTCAATATTGCAAATAAAATAGAAAAGAGGGACAGATCATTATCATTCTCCTGCCCTTATCCCAATTTATTTGGGGTCGGCGCAACATGTCTTTTTCTTCCATACTCCTCTATTAGTCATCATCTCTGTAGTCACCCCCTTTTTACCCATATCCTCTTTCACACAGTCCAACCATCGTTTCTTTGGCCTTCCCCTACTCTTATAGCCATCCACATCCATACACAAGACTTTCGTCCTCATGACATTTTCTTCATTCCTGCGCATCACATGCCCATACCACGACAACCGATTTCCACACAACTTTTCAGTCAGCGGTGCCACTTTCAGACTTCCTCTTATATGTATACTCATTCCAAATTCTATCCATACGCGTAACACCACACATCGCTCTTAACATTCTCATCTCAGCCGCATGCAATTGCTTTTCATTCATCCCTTTTGTGGCCCAACATTCTGAACCATACAAGACAGCAGGTCTGACCATTGTTTTATAAATCTTCCCCTAAGTTTAAGGGGAATGCGGGAGTGACAGATAGTCCCGGTGACCCGCCGCCATTTCATCCATCCAGTGTTAATTCTGTGCTTAACAGTCCGATCTATTTCGCCATCGCTTTGCACGAGTGAACCGAGATACCGAAAATCGGAGCAGACTGGGAGAAGCGCGCCATCTAGCAGTACAGCTTCAGAACTGGAGAGACCGCCGAAATCGCAGAACATGTATTCAGTTTTGGTTCTACTGATTTTCAAGCCAACTTTCTCCAGCTTCTGTTGCCATTTCTCCAATCTGCTTTGGATCTCAGGTCCATCTTCACCGACCAGAACAAAGTCGTCGGCAAACAGCATGCACCAGGGTGCCTCCTCCTGTATTTCCGACGTAAGAGCGTCCATAATCAACAGGAAGAGGTAAGGACTTAAAGCCGACCCTTGATGTAAACCCACAGCCACACTGAACTCATCTGTGTTGCCAGCAGCCGACCGGACGTAGGTACTAGATTTTCTGTACATAGCACGAATCAACTCAACATACTTCCCAGGCAAACATTTCTCTTTCAAGGCCCACCACAACACTTCCCGAGTTACCTACGAGTACCCTATCATACGCTTTCTCAAGATCAATGAACACCATGTGCAAGTTCTTGTGCACACGTCTGTACTTCTCGCACAATTGACGGAGAGCGAAGGTGGCGTCCATTGTCCCTCGACCTGGCATAAACCCAAACTGGTTCGGGGTAATCTCACTCTCCTCTCGCAATCTTTTCTCTATCACTTTCTCCCATACTTTCATAGTATGTGACATGAAAAGAGGGACAGATAATGAACAATAATGTGTTATGATTATTGTCACCACATTAAGCATAAAACAATACAACACACAACACAACAACTGGACAACAACAATTCGGTTGGCGCAGTGGTTGAGCGTTCGGCTGCTGCGCTGCGTGTCGCGGGTTCGATCCCCGCACGGAAGAAATATTTGTATGGCCTACAGATAGTTGTTCCGGGTCTGGGTGTCTTGTGTATGTTAACATGTTTGTGAACGCATCCACGATACAGGAATAATTCCTAGTGTGGGGCAACGTAAAACAAAATAAAAACTACTACACGAGAGTAGTCGTGTTGCGGTTGGGGCCACCATAGACGGACTGCTTGGAGCAGTCAATGCATTTTTAGCTGCGAAAACAAATTAACTACTTGAGCGGTCAATTCTTTTTTACAAAAAAAAACAACGGAAGTCGGTGTTTGTACTTTATTTCTTCGTTATTAATTTGACACCGACTTCCTAATTTTTAGTGTTTTTTTTTGGAAGTTGGTTGGTTTTTTTGTAAAAAAGTTTTTTATTTTTAACTTTTTAGTTGTATACCCAAGAACTAAAAACCCCAATAACATGGAACGTGGAATTTAAAGATAGTTGTAATTGGAGAACACCAACAGGTCATCTAGGTATACGTATTTTTCAAAAAGCGCTGAAACAATTTCGATAAAATTTATACGGGAGCACCTCGGGAGTATATTCTATCGGATAAAAAAAGAATTTTGAAAATCGGTCCTCAATTGACAGAGTAATCGGTGGACATACATAAAAAAAAAGAAACATACATACAGCCGAACATAGAACCTCCTCCTTTTTCGAAGTCGGTTAAAAACTGCAGATCGCCCAACAGCGACCGCTTGAAGCTGTCGGCACTGCTCCAAGCAGTCCTCCTATGTCGGCACTAACCAATTGAATCGTAAATGCTGCCGCTTGCTTGGTGTGTCACCGACTTCTCTTATGCTTATGACATAGGTTCTCCGAGGTTTTCAAATGATGCGCGAAAGGAGGCAAAGGTACTTTTTGTTGTCAAATTTTGAGAATTTGTTTAAGGTGAAATCTCCAGGGTAGCCCGCGAAATTGAAATTTTCTTACGTTTTTTGCAATTTGCAGGTCAGTGTCAGGTGTTATCTTGGTCAAAATTTGATTCGCGGGCGTAGCAAGTATGTATTTATAGAATTATAATCATTAAAATCATCAATACAAGTTTCTCTGTTAGAATTTATGCCAAATGTAAGAATTTCATGAAATCATGACATTTGGCATCAATTCTAACTGAAAGAGTTATATTGATGATTTTAATGATTACAGTTATGTAAATACGTACTTGCTACGGCCGCGAATTAAATTTTGACCAAGATACAACCTGACACTGACCTGCAAATTGCAAAAAACGTAAGAAAATTTGAATGCCGCGGGCTACCCTGGCGCATCCACCTTAAGTACCTTTTACTTCAGGACCTTGATCCTAATCCTACCATACACAGGAGTGTAGTTATCAGTATGTTCTGTGCAGGGGCACCGCCCTCACATTTGGTATCTGACGGGTCTGTAAAACCGCCAAGGTACCTAGGTGCGCAACCGATTGCGTGCTTTCCATAAAGTCCACTGCAGTTCCCATCCGGTGGATACTTGACTCCCATACTGGAATGCCCGAAGTGCTCCTGGCGCTGCAATTAATGTGGCCAGCTTTTAGGCGCAAAATATTTAAAAAACCACCGATACGAAAAAAGAAGAAGTTATCAATAGCATAGATGATACACTTTATAAATAAGGTAATCAATAGTGTTCCTCGGAGAAAAAGATGACAGGTTGACAGGACTTCTGTAACTGCGTTTTCGCACTGCACTTATTTTGTTTTACACAGAGCATGTCGTCGCGCCCACTGGCTTCGTCAACGCACTCTGTGATTTCATAGCTATTATTCCTTCTCAAGGTTGCTGTGGATGGGTGACCATCATAACACAGAGATTTCTGTTTGCCTTGAAATCGGAAACCATGTTACGTTATTGGTTTCGGCTGTCATTTGGTACATATGTCTTTGTCAGTCGTTACGGATATACGCAAAGAAGCTATAAAATCTGACAGCAGTCTTGCCAAGGGGTTTCATGTACTGGGTTGTGGAGGGCAGATTGGCAGTCACTCCATGTAAAATACTGGTACTGAGCTGCATCCGGTAAGACAGAAGCCGACCCCAAAATGGTTGGAAAAAGGCTAGGCAGCTTAATTTTAACTGTTATTCCTCCCTGCTAGAACCATGAGAACAAAGGGAGGGCTTAGGCGTAGTCGGAGCGTACAGGTTTTTGGGTAATTATTTTGTTAGTATGTAATAATCAAGAAAATTCAACTAATTTCGTGTCAACGAAAATCAGTTAGTGCTTAATTTCTAATTCACATTTAGCTAGCTATGTAAATCAATTAAATAGCTAGCAGCTTCTTTTGACGTTTTACACCTAAAGCCTAAGAGGTCGCCAACGGCTACTTTTTGTAGCGATGTCGCATCTCTTAGTCCATGTAACCACGACTGCATCGCTACTATCGCGATAAAGCATGGATAGACGTGATGCAACATCGATACAGTCGTGAGTGCGCCGACTACAGCGCCCTGACCCGGCAAAATAACAAGCGTTCACAGGTAGAAGTCACTAGACTACTTACTTGTGAACGCCTTGTTATTTACATCGATGCAATAACAATCACGTTCACAAAAACGAGCTACTGAACTGATTGCATTAGGTCGTCGTGGCCGAGCTCCCTACATATTCGTATGAGCAGCTAGTAAACTGTACTAGAATTAGTAGTGTAGTAGCTTTGTGGCCATGAAGCCGTCTTGTGTTAATATTTGGGTGGTGGTTGTGTTCTAGGGTAGAGGTAGTGTCTTCAACACAATAAAACAAAGAAAATACGTACAGCCTTATTTATTATTTGGTTATTAGTAACAAATATACTATTTACAAAATACATAATTAGCCTACCAAGTAGAATTGTCTTAAAGATGTATGAATTAAATCTTATGTTGTTACATCTTTTACCTAAATATAGGTATTGCAATTTCGTCAATGTTGTTACTTTCCCTTAAAGTATGGGCAAATACTTAGAACACTCAACATTTCAATAAAAAAAAATGCTTATAGTGACTGCATTTTAGTCTTATACGAAATAAAAATATCGTTGTAGAAACAACTAATCAAATTAAATTCAAATAGCAGTCACGTTATAGGTAGAGCTTTCTACTTAAATATAAATAAGTATCTATTTGCCCACTAGCCCATAAGCGATCCTTATAACCCTACAGACAATGACATCTATCTAACACTCGTGTGAGACCAAAACATATCAACACGGTGTACATTAAAAATCTTATATTACACCATCGTGACTTCAACGAAGCATAGCGTGAGCTAAGAGCTTAAAACAATACAAAATTGTACTTTAATGAATATTTCTAGTTCAAACGTCAATTAAAGTCGTATACATTAATTCTCTACTAGTTACGGACATTATCGCATGCAGATCGGATTTAGATAGAAATCTAGATAGAAAGCTACTGGGAGTGTAAACTAGCTCACATTGAAGAATGATCGTAATGGTCAAAAGGTACGAAACGGTCGCAATCATTGAGGTCACGAACTCGCATAAACTATAGACAAATAATTCTATATAACTTAGAAGTAAACTAGTAGCCCTAGTCTCCACTGCGCGGCGAGCGGTCTCGGTCTGTGCTGGCGCGGTGTTGCGCGTCGCCGTTCTGTCGCGGCGAGGCGGAGCGCGAGCGCGAGTGCGAGCGGTCGCGCGAGGTGGAGCGGTCCCGGGAGCGCTCGCGGGACCCGGAGCGAGAGCGAGATCGGGAGCGGGAGCGAGAGCGAGACTTGCTCGGGCGACGCTCTTCTTCACGCTTCGGTGACGCTTCCTTGCTGCGAGAGCGAGACCTTTCCCTGTTGGGTTAAGATTTTTGTTACAAAACGACTGAAAATCACAATCCAATGTTTAATTTGATTGATCGTTATATATCTGCAAGTACTGGTATGTATTTGAAGTTATAAAGTTTTTGGTATTAGCAGTACAGTAAATGGAAAAATAGTACAATTACTTATTAGACAGCTGTAAGTAATATTATTTACAGTAAATTACAAGAAAGGAATTTTAAATATTAAAGATGTGAGATGATGATGAATTTGTTGATAGCTTGTTATAGTTACAGCATGAATATTTAAATAATAAATAACAATGAAAGGTTACCAAACCTGAGGCGATCGGAAAAAATGAAACATAAAATGATTAGTAGCAAATAGCTAAATTGAGTGTAACAATGTTACATCAAACGCTCACCTTGGGACGGCTTCTCTTCGTAATGCGGGAAAACATGGATCGAGTTAATAATGTATTTGTAATGTGCAATCAACATTAATAATATTGAATGTTTTATTTTTTAAATGTGATGCCAATGGGTTTAGTTAGTGGACTGAATCTGACAATAATGCTTCTTGTGTGTGAGATTATATTTCGAACAGATAACAGTTATATAAAAATGATGAAAAGTAAATTTATTCAAATAAACCGCACAGCATATCAACGTGTTTTATCGAATCACGGCTAATAGATTATGGATAAAACGAAGTAAGCTGACAGTAAAATGCCATGATTTCCATAGAGCACATCGACAAAGGAAAAATAACCTCACAGAATACACACAATCGTCAGACTAAACGATTGAGAGCACACAGTGGGACTTACTTGGAGGCAGCTTTCGGCGATCGAGACTTAGATCTGGAGGCAGACTTGTCCC
Organism: Polia nebulosa; assembly: GCA_951329385.1. Taxonomy (NCBI): domain Eukaryota; kingdom Metazoa; phylum Arthropoda; class Insecta; order Lepidoptera; family Noctuidae; genus Polia; species Polia nebulosa. The sequence continues at coordinate 8,716,449 of OX589609.1, forward strand.
CGTTCCTCTCGGCAGACTTGAGCGCCGAGCCCGAGCGCCGCGCCGAGCGTCGTTCGGATCTACGGGACGCCGAGCGAGACCGCGACTTCGAACGACTGCGATCCCTAATCGACGCCGATTTCGAACGCCAAAAATGGTAGATAGCCAGTTTAGTTACTTCCACTACTCAATTGTCGGTTTCAGAATGTTGTGCGCCAAAACAATGGATTGATACGATACTTTATTCTCACAGACCACGTAGACGAAGTCGCGAGCATAAGCTTTCAAGTTTTGACGTACAACAATCTTTTTAAAACTAACTAAGAATACACAGATGAAAGTGACACAAGTACAAAATGTATTTTGCATCATGTTCATGACAAAAAATAAAAAGTACAACCCTATTAGTTGTACTTACTACAATAAGAAGAGTACTATGTCTAAGTACTTACTCTTGTAAATTTTGCTCAGCGCAAGTAATTACACACCTAGCCAAATGAATAATTAGGTTAATTGGTTTTCCCTACCCGGGCGTTAATATGACATATCGAGCTTTAGAAGAAACTGTCACACGGGGAAGAATGACAGATGTATACTCTACAAAGCCTACTTTTATTCTAAAACACGATATGCCATATTCACGGTTGGGTACTTTACATATTCATGCGTACTATATTATTTAGTTTGCTTTTATTGTATTTATTGCGGGAGCATTTATTTGCAATTGAGAAAGAAAGTTATGCATGCAAGCTAAATTTTTGAAATATTTAAAGGGAAATGTAAGTGAAAATTAGCAGACTACTTAGAAATAGGGAATATGCAAGTAATTCAAAACTTTTTAAATATACATTGTGTTGGACCATAGAAACAATGTGGTGCACCTGTTTGATTTTTTAATTCATCATATATTTTAATTCATGTTTCATGTTTTCGATTAAACTAAACGTAAACTCAAAACGTATCTTCTCAATAAACGAAAAAATATATGTGTCAAAGTAACACTTAATTCATAAAAAGTACTTTAAATTTCACTAAAATTTTATTATAATATTGAAATTGCAATTTCTGCTTAACTAAAGCACATACAATTAGTCAAATTATTCATTTAAGCACAAAAAATAAAATGTAAACAAGGCGTATATAGGTAAGTGACGTCACAGTACAGCTTCGACAGTCACGAACGTTTTTGAAGTGTAGTAGAAAATTGTAGGAATTAAAAAATTTTTTTTTGAGCGTTAAGCAGTACAGTACAACTATTTTCTTAATGTCACTCGGCAATCATCGCATTTCCGAATACAATCGAATGCTAAAGTGCCATGTCCATCAATTATTAGGCTAGCCACTGACTTGTGATTATTGTCACTGTGACTTTTTGTTACTCAGTCGAGTGCTATGAAGATACATGGGAGTGCGCCGATTATGTTGACGTGACAATACGGTGACAAATAGTTCCTAGGTGACTGAATTTTGAAGGATACTGACGTAGTTTAGAATATAGAGTGTAAAATTTTCCTTAAACAATCTTTCAGTGTATGGGACCAGTACCTTTTTTTTCGTTTCATTTTTCTTCTTATTTCAAGAGCACTTATTACAGCAATCTGTACGAAATCCATGTCAAGAATGAGCGCGTTTTGTTTCCCAGTGATTTTACAAGTGGGCGCATTGTGGGCGACAGTGACAAAAATCACAAGTCAGCGGCTAGCTTTAGATTTATCGTGTGACACGATTCGTGTCACAATCGTGTATAATAATGCATTCAGAAATGCGATGATTGCAGAGGGGCATTAAGAAAATAGTTGTACAGTACTTTAATTTATTTTTAAATAATTGCCTCGAGTTTAATATAGTACTGTATTTTATTGCTTTCATTAAATGAACAAAAAAAAAACACATGCATATTCCCTAGTCAGAATTTATTGCAATTTTATCTCGACCTAGGAAACTCAGTGCATTAGTTTTCTAGTAATTCGTGCTAGATTGTAGCTAAGTAGGCTGCTCAAAACTTGAGATAATGTCAGAACTAGGGATGATCTATTGAAATGATTTTAATTGAGACTATTCCTCTAGTACATAAGGCTGTAAAAGTTGCTATACAATGTTAGTTTTCGGAGATCCTGCTATGTAAAATATTTGAAGAACAGTAATAATAACTGATGGATAGTTCACTTAAGACTTTCAAGAAATTGATTATAAACAAGTGATTTATGCCTCTAAATGTAAACGCTCAAATTTACAGCTATATCAAAATAATCTAAAATAGCAAAAAAACAAGTAGGTAATGTAAATGTAACAGACAAATCAGACAATGTAATGTGGAACAAGGGTGAGTTTTAGTCAGTAAGAGTCTGACACGCCTTCCCAGCTCGACATAGAGCGGGACAAGTTATTTCATGATTTCCCATCCCAAAAAAAACCTGTCTTTGATGTCGCGCAGTCGAGCAAAAAGAACCAAAACTTATAGTATTTTATACAAGGCACCTATGTATTTTATAAAATAGCTAATTTTATTAATTCTGTCCCAATAATCACTTTGTCAAAATTGGATGGTATAGTTATTATCCAGATAACTGGCTGTAACATTTAAAAAATTGTCAGCTATTTTCTAAGCTAAATTTGAGCATGAAGTTTCAAATTATTTACACAGCAGGTTGAACAGGTGGAATTAGTTTAGATACTCACTTGGATCGCGATCTTGAGTGGGACTTGACCACTGGGCTTTTGCTCTTTGGCCTGGATTTAGAGCGAGATTTGGAACGGCTGCGCGAAGAACGACGGGAACGAGATCTGAAAAGATAAGTTGATGATGGCGTTAGAAATATTCGTTGGTGGAAATGAAGATAGTGTGTGTGATATAGTGGATTCCTCAGTTAGAATTTTATCAGCAAGAGCTTTCAGCCCCGAAAGATGGTAAATAATATAGTATCATCATTAAAACCTAAAAAAAAACGCTAGATAATTTCAGCCACATCATATTAAGCTTGCTACACTTTTACATTTTTAATATCCCACATACTTTATATAAAATCCATTTTCTGCTTTTTGCCCCATGATTACTTCAAATTAGTTGTTACTCTTGTTCCTTTGTGAGTTTGTGGTTGTCAGTAACAACCAGGCTTGGCCTTATATTTGACTATGTTAAGAGAGTAAAAAATATATTGTGTGTACCTGGAGCGGCTGCGTCTATGTTCCCTGGAGCGAGACCGGCTACGGCTCGAAGAGGAACGCGAACGACGACGAGAGCCACGTCGCGCCTCGACCAGACGAATACGACGCCCATTCAACTCTGTTCCATCCAGTTTCTCGATAGCAGCGCGCATGTCCGAGTGGGTAGCGAATTCCACTACACTGTAAGTGGACGAAAGGAAGTTTTAGTCGTGTCTTGGATTGATGGTGAGTGTTAGGAGCAAAGGATTCCTCAGTTAGATTTCTATCATCAAGAGCTATCAGCCCCGAAAGATGGTAAATAGTATAGTATCATCATGAAAATAATTATATTTATTAGCTGTTTCTATTCTTGGTACTCGAAACAAAAGGTCGTTATGTCGCATAAAACTTTCTTTAACTATAAAAAAATGTGGATCACATTTACAATGTCAATTAAATAATTTTATTAATTAAGTTTAACACAATGGAACAGCTGTTCCACTTTAGTGCGTTCAAATTGTGTAGATATTAAAACACCTGCATTGCAAATTTTAAATTAATACTTTCCATTTTATTGTATAACTAAATGACCGTCGTGTTTTAAGTAAGTTCTTATGTTTATAGATACATTCAATTCGTTAACTTACCCTTCATTCCTATGTTGCTTATGAGCGTCAGCATAGGTGACTTCACCAGCTTGACGCATGTAATCCTTCAAGTCCTGTAAACCAATAAAACCTATTAATAATGCATCAAAATTCTCCTTTGAACAGCTTTTGCAAAAGTCATCATCAGAATAAATATTAGCATCAAGGTTTTCAGCCCCGAAAGATGGTAAAAATACGATCTCATCATGAATATTGCAAAAGCTTATGATTGAAACCGCGATATTGGGAATACATATTTGAGGCAAGTATCTGAAGTATCCTAACGAAATAAAAAGATGAAACAATAAGTATGCTTTTCACAGCGTTTTCGTATACGATTCTCATCGGTTATCATTGTTTACGTTACGTTATGGGTTGTCCATGGTTACGTCCGCCATTTTCTTCCAACGCTGCGACTTCCTTGTCTCTGCTAGTTTGTCCAGTCTCTTTGATCTGTCAGCCCGGAACCTTGCTCTCTGTGACAATCCGTTTCGCTTCTTTGTTCTTGCTTACACATTTTCTTTCTCTTTGACACTTTGTTTATTACTTGTACAGACGACCATCCTTCAAACTGTGCAATTCTCTCGACCAGGTCCAGCCCCTTTCAAAATTGTGGATTCCAGCCATCATTGAGGTGCATTGATTCCCGCTCTCAGCGCCCAGCCAGTTAAATATCCTTTTGACGCAGCCGTCCGTCTACCACTGGTCATCAGGACTTTGTCATCTATTCTTCCAACCTCTCTTCATGTCGTCTAAGGAAACCACATCGAATCGTACTTTCAGGCAGCTACTCCTTCGTTTCAGCTGTGTCTTCGATTCCCGCCACCAATTGAATCTCCAACGTAAACAACAATACCACGCGAATTGTCGTATACGAAAAGCTGATCAAGCCATAAAAGAAAATAAACTTGACATCGAACGAAATGATTCGAATTTAAGTTCACGATAGTGAGGCGACTCTGCGAGTGTCTACTTCACTATTGTGAACAGAGAATGTTAAAAACTTAAAGTTAACAATGAAATAATGAATTTAAAATGGGAGATTGCACATAACGAGAAACGGCTCCTGTTGTCTGTGCCCCCCTATCGACTTTACCTTGTCGGGGGCCACCGGGGTCCGGCTGGAGGGGCGGGCGAGGGGGGGCGTCATCGCGTCTCCAGCGCGCCGAGACCGATCCTAACATCGCCTCAGACCACATCGCACACAGCGCTACATCGAGGACTCTGGCCACGATACGCCACCTTCTGTTGTTTTTAAAAATTATCTATAAAGCTCGTAAGTAAGTTTGGTAACAACACTTGTATAAAAAAATATTGTTTTCAGGAAAATGAATGTTATGCACAGTGCTAAGTTTGACATTTTAAGTATGTAGTGTTAAGCTAAGTTAAATTTATGATGGTTACTATTCAACAAATAATTTTGTATTGATCATGTTTTGATTAGTAAAGCAAATAGGGTGGTGTGGAGCTCTCGAGGCCGTGAAGGTGGTCCAACGATAGGTCTGCACTTGTCCAAATCCTTGTCCGGTGGTGGTTGGGTTTGATACATCACAACATCAGTCCAGGCAGTATTCTATGAGTGTTATCTTTACTTGTCTTGTTAAAGTGTCATCTCAAAGCTTCTATTTTCAGTTGTTCTGCCGTTTGCATCATCCTTCTGCATCCTCAATAAGCGCCAGTGTCCGAAAGTCCATTTCATCCTGTGTTGGGTGACGTTGGCCCGTCATCCTCAGGCTCACGACTATAGGTAGGTACCATCCAGGTGATGAGGCCGCCCAGCCCTCAAGTAACAGTGAAGATGTCCAAAACCCTGGGTGATAGGTGATGGAATGATGATGGGCCCAATGGTGTCCCGGCTCGATTTCTTACCTGCCAGCTAATGCGGCTAGACAGATTTTCGACGACTAGTCGATACTCGGTGCGCGTCGGTGGGCCGTATCTATAACTGTAGTCACTACTGCAAAAGAAAATAATAACTATTAGTTCTTTGCTTATAAAAGTGTTAAGGAAAACTTATATGTGTAGGGACCACTGGATAAACTAATTAATTTTCACAGGACAAAGCCTTCAAAGACTTGGAAAATCTCAATAAATAAAAGTTGATTAATGGATTTAGCAACTGAACTTGATTCTCTATGGTTTTGAATAGTCAGTTATCTTTTGCGCCTTTGATATTGCAAATAATTGCTACAAATACATTTAATCTTTTGATAAGTAGTTTGCAAATAGAGTAATTAATCGAAAACCTTGAACAGAAAGATATTTCTTATCTACTGATGGTAATGACCAACCAATAATTAATAAAATTACTTGAAAAAAAAAAAGATGAGTGTCTATAAATCTATGTTGTACTTACAAATGGCTGTAAAGATAAAAAACAAAATTATGATATGCTGTGAAAAACTAATTGTGACTTTTTATAGTGTGAATACAGTCAAGAAAGGGGTAACCTATTCTGGTCCAACTAAATGTACTTACCATCACTATTTTCCCTTTAAAAAATGGTTAAGATCCTACTAGTATTAATATTATAAATGTGAAAGTTCATAAGGATGGATCCCACTTTTAAGAGATTTCTAAATATTTTTTTGAGGTTTAGTTGAAATCTAATAAATACAGATTGTGGTTTGTAAATTCGCTTTGCTCCTCGTCTACTTCTAAACTAATTTCTACAGCATCAAATTCTAAGTTTTTCTACTATTGTTCAGCGGGAGAGCTAGTGTTGTGGTTTAACTAACAAATATAATGTGCCTATATTAATGAAGAGTGGAATAATAAGCTTAGCAAAAAACTTCCACAACAAAATAATGTACAATTTACGTATTAAATAACACTGGGCAGTTATGCAAAAACAAAACAAGAATAATCATAAAATAATATGACTGTTTGAAAAACGAACACTATGAAGATGTACAAGAGGTGAGTAAAATTCTAATGTGTTATGTGGGAATGGGCTGTCAAGCAAAAAAAGGATTATCAGAGCAGACTAAATAAAAAGCCTAAAGCATGCAGAAATATGTTAGAAAAAAAAAGAGAGACGACAGACGTTGGTATATCCAGAAACTAGGTTCACAATTGGCTGAGATAAGAGCAAATTTGGGATCATAAGTTTAAATATCTGCACAAGCACAAAACAATCCCGTGGTATATTCGAGTGGAGTCGAGGGGACGAAAGTATGCGAGAGGGGACTGTTTCATGGGCGCAGCTAGGATATAACTTCAGGAGATTCGAATTTTCCGCCGCCAACCCGCTTTCCCGTCCAACGGGCATTACCTCTTTCGGTCCTACGCCCAATTTAGGAGCGATAGGGTATGTGTTTTTGGTCAAGGGAAGCCTGGCTACGCCCATGTGTTGTTGCATATCATGCCCGTGTTCGCAATACAGACGGTTCACGTCTCGGCGGCGGGCGTCGCGGCGGCGGCGGCGGCAGGTCCCGGCAGCGCCAGCGGTCCGAACCCCGCGGCATGCCGCGAGCCCTCTCCACCGACACCCTACAACATAGCGACACTTACTCGTATCTCGACCGGCCGCGGTCGCGCTCGGAGTAGCGGTCGCGGCGGTAACGATCTGCGCTGCGGTCGATGCCCCTGGCCGGCTCCACCACCACCCTGCGGCACACCCACGGTCTACTGTTAGCACTGCCCACCCTAACCTTGCACTCGTACCGTGCACTCTGTCTTCCTCTTTACAGCTTACCAACTGGTAGCCAATGCACACAACTCATAGGGATTCGAACCCAAGTTGACACAAACAATGATTTCAAAGTTTTGCAACATAGAAATCAGTAACACAATATTAAGAAATACAATTTAAGAGTTAAATTTAGAATAAATCAGTAACAGTTTGACCTGAAAACATAGAAATTAACTAATTTTCACATCTGAATTTTGTTTGGCAACATTCCCACCTAGCAAAATATGCACTTGTGATTTAGTTAGGTGTTAATTCTGGCTCTATCTAAATGCTTAACATACCAATTGGTAAGCAGACATTATAATGAAGTAATAATGCAGTCCACCAAGTACATCAACATTCATTATTCAACTTATTACCCATTTTAATGATATAATTAGCGGCTTGACAAAACCAGTTAAATAAGGAAAAGTACAAAATAATAATATGAATGCATTCAATTTCAAACAAATATCTTACTTTCATTCAAGTTCAAAAATATCAGTTCTCCATGCGTTCACAGCGATATGTGGAGCCGGCTAATAAAAAATTAGTTATTAAATTGAATATAAAAGAAACTAAAATTAAACAATATTCTACATACACTGCTTTACTTTAAAAAATATCTTACAGGAGTATACATAGGGGATAATTATGGCAGTTTGATCAAATTGAAGAAAATATACATACTTTTGTACAGTAATAGACAAAAATTAAAATAATATGACTATAATTAGCAAGAGACTAGACTATGAGAAAGGTCTTACCTCTCCCCGAGTAATTCTTTTCCATTTAATTCATATACTGCATCATCTGCATCTCGATAATCTTCAAATTCCTGTGAAAAAAGATAGAATTTTTCACGAATAAATAATTGTATGATTATGATGTTATGTATTAGCATTATTTCAAAGTTATGCGAACTAATGTTTACAAACATTCACAAATCACAATGTTTGAATATTTCATAAGGAGGATTATCAGTACATTAAATGCCATGAATAGTAAATTACTTAGTATCTTATAAAAATGTACTAATAACTCCGTGGCCTTTATACAGATTATTCTAGAAAACTTTGGGGTTATGTTTTTCAAGAAACTGATTTTTTTGTTCCCAAAATACTATATTTTGCTGAAACTTACCACAAATCCATAACCATTCTTGATGAGGATGTCCCTGATCCTGCCGAAACCTTTGAAGAACTTCTCCAGGTCCCTATCCCTGACGCCGAAAGGCAGCCCGCCAACGTAGACACGTGAGCCCACCATTTTCTCTAATAAAGTAAATAAACAAATTTACAACTAAATTAAAAGCAGTACGACGCAGAATTACAGCTTGAGAGCTGTGAGATGCTATGACTGAATTTAGAACGCGAAAATTTGGCAAATGCGTCGATGCGTGGCGGCACATTTCATCGCCCCCGCGTGGACTTTACAGATTGGTTTAATTCGTGTATTGTTGAATTCACAATGAAAAATCAATCATTTGCACATAGAACAACGCTCCACATTGCATCCAATCCGGTTAGAACTAATTTTATCGATTTTACGTGGTCTTTTACGTTATCATGCACGCACAATCGACGCATTTGCAAAATATATATGCTTTATGAAATAAACTGCAGAATTTATATGAAACATGCACACAAACCGCAAGTATAATTATTTTAGCTCATATTTGCTAAACTTTACACAAATACTCTTACTAAAGAAAATTACCACGAGTTCTAGCTTTGCCCGCGTCTTGAAACAATATGGCGGCTTGACCCGGGTAAATTTTATTTGGACTATAATTGAATATTTACTTGATCTAGCAGTACACAACACACATGAACTTCTAGAATTTAGTTTCTTTTCTTTATTCACTACACACAATATTTAAGGTTCACCGACGTTTTATTTAGCTTCGCTTCAGACTATCAGACACGTGCACCGACTCTGTTGAAAACGGAAGTGAAACTGTGAAATTGATGGGTTGTGAAGTTGTGTTGTGAGGTTGTGACGTCGTGACCATAGAGTCGAGTCGAAATTTATCGATACAAGAGTTATTCAATCGAAATATTGATTATTAATTATTTTAAGTTTTTTTTCTGTTATTTTCGTTTTTAAACTTAAAGTACATTTCAAAATATTTGTGCGGCGGTCAGGGCTGTGTCCAGGAGTAACGATTTCTTAATCAAGCCCTTGATCCAGTGTTGGTCGTGGATGGTGACTATCAAGCCAGTGGCTGACAAGACTATCGGTACGATAATTCTTTTACTCGTATAATTCCCTCATTTGGTATGGAACCCTAAATGTGCGAAGTCCGACACGCACTTGCCCGGTTTTTGTCCATTTGTCCTATTATATGTATCTGGAGTTATAGTGTAAATAAATTGTTATTTAAAAATAGCGCGTTAAATTGATAGACAATCTTTAACAAAAAAAACATTCACTAGCTTTTTTTAGAAATAAATCATAAATTAACTTTACTATATCTACTTGTTATGATATTGCTGAAGAGTTTGTTTTTTTTTGTTCGAACGCGTTAATCCTGGGTACTACAAGTTGGATTAAAAATATTGCAAAAAAAAATTTTTTGGAAGTTCGCCTCTGTACTTGTGTGCAGTGTTAAATAAATAATTTTGTACGGAAAGTCCAATTTTTTTGTGAGAATTGTCTATGGTTTTGTTATAGAGCGTTGTTCAATGTTGCTTTCATTTTTGTTGAAGCAGTTTTCTGTTACACCCTGTAGATATTGCCTAGGACCTGGAGCAGGAAATGCATATTTTTATCAGCATACCACCCAGGCGAAGCCGCGAGCAAAAGTTAGCTCATTATGAACGTTCACAATCAAATTGTTATTCGAGAATTGTCGATACTTTCCGTCGACCGCAGAAGTTTGTGCTTCACTAGCCAGTTATGAATGTGTTGCCAGAAAGAAATAAAATAGTTTGATCGATTGCGATCGTTTTTGCCAAAATTCATTTCGAATGTGCATTATCGTTAATTAGAAAATAATGCCTCATTTTGTTTGATGTGGCGGCGTCATCAAAAGTAGCTCTTAGATTCGTGTTGTTTTTTACCCAACTGCCCTTGGAGGAAGGTAATAGCTGAAGAGTTAGGACCAACATTTTTCCTATTGTACTGGAGACTCAAAAAAAATAATGGAACAGTGAGAATACAGACAGTAGGATTTTTGAATCACTTGTTGCACGGGAATTAGTATCGTTTCATGCCCGTCCAACAGTTTCATACACATAGTGACATAGCGTAGATCTAAAATATCAAGAAGAGACAAATGTTGCCATCTTTTAATGGGAAAATCCACAGGGATAATGTTGAGGCTCAACCTTAAGGGCTCAATTACACTATCCAATTTCAAGGGAGCCAATTTAGGAAATAGGAAGGTGTTTTTTTTTTGTCCTCTAGTCATGAACATGGTGAATGCTCCAGGGTAGCCCGCGAAATTCAAATTTTCTTACGTTTTTTGCAATTTGCAGGTCAGTGTCAGGTTGTATCTTATTCAAAATTTGATTCGCGGCCGTAGCAAGTATGTATTTATAGAATTATTATCATTAAAATCTTCAATACAACTCTCTCAGTTAGAATTGATTCATGAAATCATAACATTTGGCGCTGTACTTACGTGGAAATTATTATTTAATTTACGCCGAACGCGGCAAGTGCCACTGAAACCATGCATACGGAAGAACTTGTGGCGAACGAGGTTCTGGCATTTCTGCAATACCAGCTGGATGTCATGTCATGGACGAGGTCAGTGTGACCCAGATCTGAACGTCCAATTTCAATATAGAGGAGAGGAGATACGCAGGGCTAAAACACTGCTGTACGAGTCGCTGCACATAACCGACCGAATGCCGTCTCGTAGAAGAGATGAAAAAGGAGAGAGAAGTCTCCAGCACGTGATTAAAGTGTTGAAGGAGACTACCTGGACGACGTCCCGACTTTCGTGGCGAAAGATTTGCGCAAGCTGCCCCTCGTCACATTCGACCAAGTCGACGTCACCAGACTGCTGCGGGACATCACAACCCTCAGATAAAGATCAAGATCACAACCTTCAGATCAAAAGAAGATGCTGAGATGCACTTGAGTTTGGAAGCATCGCAATCCACCATCAGTGATCTACATACCGAGGTTGCAGATTTACGCAATACGGAATGTAGGCCACACGAGCCCACTACCAACGTCAACACAAGTCACAGCGCGCTCAATGCATCGCAGCTGAGTTTCGAGTTAGCAAAACTTGACTCGTCGCCGGCCGCCGTCACTACAAGCGGTGCACAAGCGCGCCCCGCCCTCCCCGCGCCCCCCAACATTAGGGCGCCGACGAATGTAAGCACGTCACGTGTTTACTCAGATGCCGTTATTGCTACTCCTGCAAAAAAACGGCGGCAACCAAAGCAAGCGAGAGGTAGGTAGGTACCCAGGGCCCCTCCGATCACGCTCGAAGCTGCGGTAACAAGTCAAGGACAGGCTGACGAAGAAAGCTTCATTCGTGTAGTGAAAAAGAAAGAAGAAGCCTGCTAGTCGCAATCAGTGGGGTACTGCATTGACAGGCTCGAACTTTATGTTGCGTCCCATTTTTTACGTTGTTTAATAATTCATGTTATTTCATTATTTAAAAAAAAAACAAACAAAGTTCCGCAAATAATTCGCCGCGTTTGAATAAAAAATTGTAGCTTAACACAGAAAATAAGTATTAAAAAATCCAACTTCACGTTTGTTACAAAGAGGATAAAGCATTTTTACGTTGTTTAAACAGGTCTCAAAATGTTTCGTATCCAAAGTAGTAGGCAAAAGTGTCAGAAACGGCCGTTTTTTATTCAATGAGGGCGCCACTGGACCGAAATTAATTTATCACATACCCAGCTCGTAACAATATAATGTTGGAAGTACTAATGGTTTTTTTTTATTACATTATAATAAAATTTCGAGGTCGAGATCTTGCGAGATCTCCTCGAGATTGCATTCCCTAGTCGTAAGCAATAAAAAAAATAACATGTTTCGTAAATTAAAACAATAATAATACACACTTTCATTGTGCGTACAGCTAGGGAGTGGAATTCCCTGCCGGAGTCTGTGTTTCCTGATAGCTATAACCTGGGAGTCTTTATGTCAAGAGTGAATAGGTTACTTCTAGGCAAGCGTGCTCCATCTTCGACCACATCATCGCTTACCATCGGGTGAGATAGTGGTGAAACGTTTGCCTTATCAACACTATAATGAAAAAAATAGCGTACAGTACTGTTAACAAACATGTGTTATTTTTTTTTAATTTTTCCAAAATTCGTTACACTACTAAATATTACCATTTGTTGTAACTGCTAATTGAACACTTGGGTTTTTCTCGAAACCCATGGGTTTTCGCCCAGGCTTCCTCGGGTACTTTATTCTATGTAGCAAATAGTTACACTATCACGTCCTGTCGGGAATATGTCGAGTTATTAATAATCCTATAAAATTGATTCCCAGTATTTGGAATATATGGAGTTACCAATAACCTTAGGTAGTTGATTCTTATATAAATATTTGAATGATATTATTATCAGAGGTTATTTTTTGCGATTATTATGAGGAAAAAAAAGAAAACCATTAAAAAAATTCAAATTTTTATTTCCATTCCAAAAGCCAACATACCATAATGCAACCGATTAATAATACGCTCTCGTGTCCTTTCGAAGAAAGAAAAATTAAATGCATATCCATAGCATGTCTATTTTCTTCCAATTATCTAGTTAACCACTAAAATATAAAAATTAAAAGAAATATGACACACTACTAGGGGCATTGACTGCCTTATTAGGAAAATAATAGAATGTTGGAAGTACTTTCGCTGTGGTTTTTTTTTAATTACAATTAAAATTTCTAAATCCTACTACTTTGGTAGGATACAAAAAAAACTACTAAAAACTTTTAAAAGTAAAACCACAGGGAGAGTGTACTTAATTACATACTAATTATACATTCATTATAAGAATGCGCCACACAAGACAGTCATACTAAGGCATTTTACATTTCGTCCTTTACGGACTTTGCTCACTCATTTTTAAGCAAATATTTATATTCAATTACTATTATGCCACAACGACAATGTGGAATATAATCCTAATAATGAAATAACTCTATAAAATCCAGTTTAAAGTTTTTATTTTGACAAATAAAGTTTAGTTTTCAGATCAACTGTTTAAAGTTTTTAGAATTCTTTTATAAGGTACATTTTGAGCAAAGTAATTCATACCATCGTTTATTTGTTAGAGAGACAGTTGCAATAATATTCTATTACACACTTAATCATCTGTTTATATTGGTATTGTAAAAACGATAATAAGGGGCAAATCACATGGGTAGTTTATTGCTAAAGTCGAAAGCAGTGAGAACAACCAAATGAGCAATCTAGAGCAAAAAACGGTTGGCCTGTTGTAGTACTTAGAGTACTATGTTACTTCATTTATCTGTGACTTTAAATAGCAGGTGTAGTCATATTTTAAAAATAAATGACTCGCATAGACACCTTTTAAGTTTATAAAGAAAAATTATAAAAATAACGTAGTTTTGATGATGGCTGATCTTTCTAGATGCCGATAGAAATGAAAGATTTAAAGTAATGCACAATATATAAAAAAGTATAAATACGAATATAAATAAATACAAAAGGTACTTAAAACATTTTATTCTAATATTAAAAAATGTCCTAAAAAATTCATGGCTAAAGGGGAAACGTATTTTGTAATTGACGTCACAAACTAAATTAAAAATAATTCAACAAATAATTGAAAATACAATAAATAGTTACACATATTTAAAAACTAAATATTAATAAACAGAAAATCAATAACAATGAATAATTATATTTTTTTCATTTAATCAGGCACATATTTTATTCAATGGTATTTAATTATTATATTTGGGAAATCTATTTTTTGAGAATGTTAAACAAGCATTTTTTTTAAAATAATGTCTAGTTGTTATCATGGCTTCCAAAAAACTCGACAAAATGTTTATATGAAAATGTAATTATTACTTGTCGCAACACTTATTAGGAGCCGTAGTGTACAGTTTGTAAAAGAAATAAGTGTGCAAGCACCACTAGCGACATCTGTGTTTAAAAATATTAGTCACGATGACAGTTTGGTTACGCAGTACCAAATATTTGTTTAGCATATAACTAAAGCAACTAACTTTACACTTGTTATGTACCACATGTACGTGGGAACGTTATATGCCACGTGCACAGCAAACATATTTTTTTTAGCTTAATTGATTATTTGCATAAATGACACAAGAAAGGTACTAAGAATTATGGATATGTATTGAATCAAATGTTTATTAAATTGAAGCACTAGTTTATCAGTCTTTAGAATATTTTCTTCAGGTAAGGCCATAACTGTAATTCATAAAATGAGAATTGATAGTTCTATTCCAAAGAAGAAGAAATAAATCGTTGTCTTAAAACATTTTCAGTGACTTTTCATGATGTGATGTATTGACATATTTTTTTTTTTCATTGCAGTAGCCATTGTTAGCTTAAATGCAGTTGCTCTGTAGCTATACTATTTACATAGTTCGCTTTGATTATAAGATATTATATAAATATACACAAGGTATATCATAATATCACACAGATATAAACCAGAATAACTCATGAAAGCTCATGGCTACTAGTCCGTCCACTGTCAACATAAAAATGTCACTGAAGATGTAGTTTTTTCTAAAACATAAGGTATACTGTAGAATATCTGTCACACAGCGCATTCTCACCTATTTTAAGTAATCTATCAAATAATTGTACTAAAATAGGCATGCTTCTACTCTACGTACAAACTTAAGAAATGTTTGTCAATGTTAGTACATTAATACTAAAATATAGGCTAACTATTTTGAACTTCATCTGATACAGATGATTTTTATTTTTTTGGAACACTTTTTTATCTATTTGAACTTTTTTTTTGCTGTGAGCAATTAAAGATGTCTAATAATGCAAATGGATCTAAAATTAACTTCATCCTGCCTTATAAAAGTTAGTCATTCGAATAATATGGTCACATCTAAGTAGTTTTCCTATAAAATCTTCTTGTTATTAACGTAATCATAAATTGGTTACTTCTACATCGGTACGTCTTTTTTTTGGATTTTTCTCCATTGGTACGTACGTTTCTATGTTAGTAACAACGTCAATCAAAACCTTCACTAGTCCTTCCTAATCATCTTGTCTAGTCATCAAAATGTTAGTATAATAATAAAACTTATTGCTTCACGCAATCCTTGCTCTACCGTCCGATATTCCGTAATTTATCTACCGTCAATAGACGTCGTAGTTCCGGGCCGTTTGAATACTTCAATTGGCAAAAGGTAGCACAAAAGAGTGCTGAATACTGAAACCCGTAGGTTGTAGCTAATACTAGCTAGTAATCATCACGTGTGTATTTGAACACGTTTTTGTGGAGTGTTCAGACTGGGGGTGGTCCTCGTACGTAACGTAGTTGAGGAGTGAGGGTCTGGGCGAGTGAGTTGAGAGCGTCGCAGCACCGTGGGCGCTCGACCAGCCAGGCGGCCAGTAGGAGTGCAACGAGGCACAGTTGAATGGGCAGTGAGGAGCGCAGGACGCGCCACACCCAGCCCCCGCGGGGACTGTAGTCAGGGTCTCCTGCACCCGTCTTGCTGCCGGCCACGGCGGCGATGCTCTTGTCTCTGCTAGAAAAGAAAACATTTGTAATTTTATAGAACTAGAAACTAATAAGACGGTGAATGGATTTTTGATGAAAGGTTACATCTCTATTCTAACAGTCTTTGGTTGCCTGCACATTTATTCTTTGGTCTTGTGTTCTTTGTATAAAATTAAATTTACATAATTGAACTTACGTCTCCTCCTCAATCTTCAGATCCGGAATGCTCAGCTCCACTAAAACACGGCATGACTCTTGTAGAGTTCGCACTTCATTCTCTGTTTGTTCCATACGCTGTAACAAAAGGTTGAACTGGGTTCAAATATGATTCCTATGCATATAATCTGGCTTTCTAAAACTCCTGAATCTTTTAAGTGCTTTTTTCTGTTTGGATAATTTGCAAGAACTTCTTTCTACCAGGAAGTGTGTGTTTGGTAACACTGTTTACTAAGTATTTGTGAATTCTCAAAAACTGATATTGATGCTGATAGTCACAACAACGATGTCAGGGACCCCAGAAGTATTCCATGACGGGAGAGGTGGAGGGGGGAGAGATAGATGATGTGGCAAGACTAAGGGACCTAATAGCTAAAATACTGAACATACCTTAGCAATAGCCCTTTGCGCAGGCGAGTTAGGCGCCAAGGCAGCTTGCAGCCGTCTGGCCAGTTCCCGCAAGGCACTCAGCCGTCGAGCACGGCGTCCGGCACCTTCGCTGTCCCCGTCCGATATGCCGGAGTCGGACAGCGAGTCACATGTTGAACCACCCTGAAAAAGATATGACGTCAGGAATTTCTGTTCCGCGCTGGTTACAGGACCTGTGCTTGCCAGGCTTTAGAAAGAGACTGGTGCCGATTCTGATGTGCACAAAATAAACTTAATTTAGGCTATTGCTATCTTTTTCTCTCTAATAAAACAAGAAAGAGACAGACGTAAATTAGAGCTGTCAAATTTAGTTGAACTAATATTTCCATACAAATTAAGGGTACACGTAAAAACATGTCGACTAAAAACAAGGTAAAGCGCAAGGAATTTAAAGCGCAACTAGTTTGACATCTCTAACTTAGTTCATAGATATAGCCGTGCTTTTCTCGCACTGCCATTTAGTAAAAGATAGCGATTTTCTAATTTTAGTTTAATTATTGAACAACAGAATCGGCACCACTTTCACACTGGCTGATGAGTGACATAGTTAAATATATATCTACATACTGTAGATCTCGATCTACATAGCTGAATTTTTTTGAAGGTCGTGTACCGTTTGTAGCATGTGTGTTATCAGAATAGCTCAAATGAGATTAACTCTTTGACTTGGATGAAGTCATAAATCAAAATGTGTAAAATACTTATCAGAATGACAAATGGAAGAAAAATTTGGTAATCTTTAAGATAACGAAGGACATTTCTTTATGCAAATTATTTTTTATCTGATAATTTAATATTACCTAATCAGTTGTCATTGAAAGTGATTAAACTACTGCTATAAATAACTAAGGGTAATCCTTAAAAGAAACAAAACAGTTCCTTACCTTCTTTTTATCCACAAGTGACGCGGCCAATTGTCTTATCTGATTGGCGACTTCGGTCTGGTCCCCAGTGACGGTTCCGCGGTCCCTTAGGGCTTCTAAAGTCAGCAGGTCACCTCTCAAAGCGCCCTGGAGCTCTCGAAGAGCACTCTCCCATTCTGCCCACGCACAGACCGCTTTTTCCAAAGATAAGAGCTCGTTTGAAGTCCTGAAAAGAGATTCGTTTTATACATTTGCATGGACAAGGTATACTTAGTTATGTAAGTTTATGTTGTACACTGGATCCTACCCTCAAATGTGATCTCTCTTTAGCACTCAAAGGTTTGCTGGGAGAAAACTCAATATTGAGAAGCTCGCCTTTGTACATTAACTATTTAATCACTGTGTACTATGTTAGTTGTTTGGTGTACAATAAAGAATTAAAAATAAAAATAAATAAAATAGACAAGACAATGGTATGGAAATGTTTCAGATAATTTATTTAAAAATAAACCTGTAACTGCAGTTTCGGCTTAACATGGTGGTGTAGATCAAAACCAGTTGTAGACAGGCAATCCAAAAGGGATCTTAACTAGTCTGTATATTAAACTATTAAGCCGTGTGTACTTTTTGGCCTCGAAAGCCATTAACCTAAACAGCCAAAAAGAAAAGAAAATCCTAAAACATGGGAGTTTTAACGAGATTTTTTCGAGTGAAGTTCAGTGGCTGTTTTAATTATTCGCAAATTGATTCTTGTGGGTATTGTTATGTAAAATTGGTGTAAAAAAATATAGTTTATAATGTGTTTCTATGATGTGAGTATAATGTCGAAGCTCACGAAATACCAAAAATATAAAAAAAGTGTGTGTGTACTTATGTACGTAAGAAGTTATACTTCTTTGGCGTAACAAGATAAAAAACCAAACTGTCACAAAGTTTACAAAAGGAAAACAATCATTCTTCATGAACCACAGACTATAGCTAACTTCAGGGTGTCGGTTTTTTGTGACGGTGTGCGCGCGCATCTTAAAAAAAATTACTCATCATTTTTCCCTAACGCGCCAAAAGAAGTGTAACTTCAAAAAAAACCTAGAAACATACCTATAAATTTTGATTATAAATGTCTAGATAGAGTGTCAAATGAGCGCAAACGTCTCAAAAAATATCAGCCAATGTTGGCTTATAAGTTCTTACCCGCCGATTAGTGCCGATCGTGCCACCTTGGTGTCACCGATCGTGCCACCTTGGTGTCACTACCAAAGACTACAATAATATATAGGTCACTACGTATTACGCGCGCTAAGTAATAAACGAATAGCATCGATAAAATGACGGTATGTGCTATTAAACTGTGCCGGAGTTATACTCGTAAACAAAGGGTTAAATCTAATAAACACATCACCTATCATCGGTTAGTGACCAAAAAACTACAAATTTATTTTTTGATTTTATAATTACCTAATTACGCCATATTTGATCAGTGTTGCCAGTTTCTTTATTTCATTCTCACACGGTATATTAGTTAGTTTAAGAAACGTTTATATTAATTTTGTTGGTGCACTTTTTATACGATTTCAAAAAAAGGTGGATTTTTTGTACTTAGTAATAATCATATTTTGCATTGGAACCAATAAACCGATTTCAAAAGAATCAAATTAAACATAGTGTTTTTTATTTATTAAGAAAGTAACTACTTACTTATATAAAAAGACTCCTACTAAAAACTGAGTAATACTACATACATACACCTAAAACTTCTCTTATTTAATTAGTCTATTTTTTATGTACTTACCTACTTATATTTAAAATATGTATAGGATTTTAAAGGAGACTAAAATTGTAGTAGCTGGTATCATTATTCACGCACACAGAGACATAGACGCACAGTGTAAAACAACGGCCGCACGCACACATGCTTGAAATTGTTGGCTCGTTTTCTTTGTTTTGACTACAGGGAACGTGCACGGCGTAGTCTGTGCCATCTAGTGGAGTAAATTTGAAACTTTTACCCTTTAAAAACTTGTCATTGACATTTCCGTGCCATATATGTATACACACACGCATAATGCAGACTAGCAGCACGCGTAACGTAGACTGGCATCTAGTGAGTGAAATTCGCAACTTTTATTGTATAAATATTTGACATTGACATTTATGTGCCGCCATCTATAGTTCTTGCACGCTCCCTATAAGGCGACGCTCCATCTACACATTAGGTATATAATCAAAGCCTATAAAATATAGTACCTATTCAGCTATAAGTTTTGCATTAACCTAAAAACTGCGGTATGTCAAGAATATTTATTGATAGACATTGGTCTTGATTCTGTTAGGCACAAACTAAACTTAATTTAGGCTATTGCTATCTTTTTCTCTCTAATAAAACAAGAAAGAGACGAACGTAAATTAGAGCTGTCAAATTTAGTTTGAACTAATATTTCCATACAAATTAAGGGTACACGTAAAAACATGTCGTCTAAAAATACGGCGAAGCGCAAGGTGTAAACTAGTTTGACATCTCTAACTTAGTGCATAGCTATAGCCGTCCTTTTCTCGCACTGCCTTTTAGTAAAAGATAGCAATTCTCTAATTTTAGTTTAGATATTGAACAAGAGAATCCGTGCCAATAGCCAAATATTTAAACAGTACTGAAAATTTTGAACAAAGACATGAAAAGGACGGTTCTTTTCAAGTCATTGTTCAAAATTTTCAGTAGCCTTGTGTATCAAGTTTCAGGCAAAACATGACTACCAATAATGTCATTGTACTAAGTGACTAACAATACGACGAAGAGTGAATCATGCGGTACTTAGGTCTCGCTTTAACGCTTCAGTGATCGCTAGATTTCGTTTATCTTCATGTCACGACTCGAGTCTGCCTTATTTTTTTGTTTGGAATGATTTAGTAATGTGATGCTGTCTATCTTAGGAAGATTAAATCAGTGCTGCCGATTCTTTTGTTCAATAACCCAACTAAAATTAGAGAATTGCTATCTTTTACTAAAAGGCAGTGCGAGAAAAGGACGGCTATAGCTATGAACTAAGTTAGAGATGTCAAACTAGTTTACGCTTTGCGCTTTACAGTGTTTTTAATCGACATGTTTTTACGTGTACCCTTAATTTGTATGGAAATATTAGTTCAACTAAATTTGACAGCTCTAATTTACGGCCGTCTCTTTCTTGTTTTATTAGAGAGAAAAAGATAGCAATAGCCTAACTTAAGTTTAGTTTGTGCACAACAGAATTGCCACCATTAGCAGTACGATGGTGCCGTACTTAGGTCTAACTGACTAGTATATATTTTGCCATTGCAGAGCAAATGCCTCCCCGCTCCCCTTACCTCACAATTCTTTTTTCTGCTAGTGCGGGTTAGGTTAGGTAAATTTCTTAAATTAAAATCATTATCATTACATAATTAATATAAAACGGTCAGTCTATTTTTTCGCAATAAACTAAAACACCGGCTAAGTGCGTGTCGGACTTCGCACATGTAGGGTTCCGTACCAAATTTATTTTCGACTATTTGTATGGCTTTAGGTCAACAAGATGCTTATACTGTCAAAATTTGAAGAATGTAGCTCCAAACGTTCGTAAAACCTGTGTGACAGAGCATGGAAAGACGGACACGTGAGTGACAGCAACAGGGCTCCCTTTGGACCCTTCGGGTACGGAACTCTAAAAACTACTGAACGGATTTTCACGCGGTTTTCACCAATAGACAGAGTGATTCATGAGGAAGGTTTTGGTGTATGATTTGTAACCGCGCAAAGCTGGGGCGGGTCGCTAATATCAAAATATGAATGACAATGCCAATGTCATCTCAGGTCAGCACTTTTGCTATACAAGAATGGTGCCCATTTCCTAATTTTTTAAAGCTTTCTTAGCTATCAAATTTGATAGCTAAGAAAGCTTTAAAAAAATATACAAACTGTCCAGATGATTCCACCTTCAGAGACTCTTCTTACAAAAAATGCCTCAAAAGTGACGAAATTATTGCCATGAGAAAATTCCCACGACTAACCAATTGTTAATTTTTCAAGCGTGTAATAAATCAATACTCACCTTTGATGAGCATCATCCCACGCAGTCAGCAGTGTTGCCAGATCAGCAGCTAAGCCGCCGTCGTCATTCTCCATGTCGCCCAGCGCGCGACGCACTGACACCGTGAGTTTCAACATTGACACCTTGCATTCTAGCAGGCGGGAAAGACGCTCCTGGAAATAAGGATTTGATGTTAGAATTGAGAGGAAGAAACAAATGAAGGTAGGTAATTTGGCGCGCAAAACGTTTTGGGAACACCTTCATCGTGCGTAGGTTCTCCGAGAGGCCATCGTTGATAGCTTGAACTTGTCCTTGCAGGCTGTCTCTGAATGGGGCGATGCCAATCTGGTCAAGTTCAGTGCTGCTAAGACCCAGGCGTGTCTTTTTTCCGATAAAAAGACCCAATTTCACCCAGCACAGCTAAGAAGTGGCATTCCCTACCGGAGTCTGTGTTTCCTGATAGCTACATCCTGGGGGTTTTTAGGTCAAGAGTGAATAGGTTATTTTTAGGCAAGCGTGCTCCATCGTCGTCGACCACATCATCGCTTACCATCAGATGAGGTACTGGTCAAACGCGAGCTAACAATAATTAAAAAAATGCTGTTTGTGAGTTTAACACGGGACATTTGCCTTTCTCAAGTTGCGACACATTACTCGACCTTCTGCATCTTCTCTATGCTAATTTTAAGGTCTTCGGACTTTCTACATAGGTACCTAGTTAGTCGGTCTTCGTGATAAATAGGTTGTATTAATGTGAGAGTATTTAAATAATAAAAAAATACTTCTAAGCGATTTAGGGGACTTTAGGCGTTCAGAAAATGATTTAAGTTTATCAGTCATTTTAAAATAACTTGTCGGAAAGATATTACGTTATTCGGAAATATATTTCAATGTACCTAATATTTTGTAGGGAGCAGTGGTGGCCCGGTTGTAACGATCGTGACCTACAAGTTGTAGGTCGTGTTTTCAAAACCAGGCAGGCGCTTTACTTTGTGCAAATTATTTCATTATCACTGCTCTCAAAACGGTGAAGGAAAACATCGAGAGGAATCCGGCATGTCCTAGATTGGTTCTAGGACATGCTGCAACTTCGAAGACATGTGACATCCACCAACCCGCATTGAGCCTGCGTGGTGGATTACGGCCCACACCCTCTCACATAGAGGAGGCCTGTGCTCCAGTAGTAGGGACATTAAAAAGCCCCAAAATTTACAAATTTATGCTGTTAATTACCCGGAACAGAATACACTAATGTGTTCACTTCATGATTAAGAAGTTAGGCGTGTTTAAGAAACAGGTAGGTACTTGTAGATAGTGGTAGGTGTAGAATTAACGTTTCCACATCAATGGTTCGACGTAAAACTGTAATCGTTGAACTTAGTTGGTCGTAGTACATAATCCAATAAGAACTACTCATTTCAATAAATGGTGCACGGTTATTTGAAGCTCTATGAGCTAAATAAAAATAAAGAAGTATACAAAACTATAGACACATCTAATTAGAGAAGTTTATGATATCGCCTTAATTGGTCTCGAAGGTTAAACCCGAAGAGAGCTTTCTAGCTTTGATTTTTTGGGGTCAAGAGTTGCAACAGAGTTTTATGAACGGGATACTCCAGTCAGAAATTGAATAATATAATAAGCCAGATCCAACAACCACCAGGAAAGTGCCGAAGAAATTGAGCTCGACGAATCCCAGAGAAACAATTCAACTGGACCACAACATTGATCTGAAGGCAGACTGGATGCGAAAGGCAGAGTCCAGTCCAGGTCATCATCGTCATCATAATTTCAGTCGGAAGACGTCCACTGCTGGACATAGGCCTCCCCCAAGTGTCGCCACAACGACCGGTCCTGTGCGTCTCGCATCCATCGGCTACCCGCGGTCCTCACCAGGTCATCGGTCCAGGTACTATGATGCAGCTTGGGAGAGATCTATATCCCAATGGACTGAAAAAGCCTTAGTAACTGACTGTTCTTTAAAGTATAATCTCTAGCTTCCTACCTTCAACTCCTCAATCCTCCGGTGCAGCTGAGCTCGGGTATGCGGTTGAGGGGCGCAGTCACCGGGCTCGCAAATATCGTCGAGGGTCTCCCGGAGCGCCGCCATTTCCCTGCGCAGGCGCCGTGCACCACCACGTCTGGTCGCCGCCGCGCGAAGGGCTGACCATCTTGCTGATACAGCTGTGGAAGAAGGGAAGGGTTAGTTTTGGTTGATTGGCGATTAATGGGGCTTAAAAATGATGGGGAAACTGGTAATGTCTTTGAAGTAAAGAACGCGTTGGCACCGTGTGGTGGACGGCCTACTTCTTCTCTCGATGAGGAGGGCAGTGTCTAGCAGAAAGAACATTCTATTGTAAGGGGATTGAGATGGTAGAGAAGCACAAGAGATAAAACATTGGACAAAGATGTTGATACTCTGAAGAGGATGAAATTGTACACATTTTTGTGCCAATTTAAATGAATAAAGAAGCCCATGTCTTCCAAACAAGAGAGAAGAGGTAAATAATCTCAAAGCCATTGATATTATCAAGACTTCTTCAAAAGATTAACACACCCATTCAAAGTGAAAAGGAGCAAATCTGGGCCAATCGGTCAATCAAATACACAGGCCTGGAGTACGAGTACCTAGAGAGACTTGATGATAAGACTATAAAATTGTAACATCAAAAAGGATGAAACGAAACTCGCGTATACAAATATACGAGAAGATAAAACCGAAGATCTTACACCTTTTTTCTCCATAACAAGTATGTACTTGTTTATTTTACTCTAATTTTCTCTAATAACTACCTCAGATGGCAATACAGTTAAAAATACACGTTGTTTACGTGCATAGGCCATAGGATGCGCAAGCGCAAGTGGGTCGGCCTGAGTCCGCGTCGGTATATCAGTTAGTGGGTTAATGCGCAGGCGCACCGCAATAGTACTCGTTGAATGCCAGGTGTCGTGCTTTTGTGTGCTTTATAGCTTTTATTACATTTTGTAGTGTTGGTACCTGATATTTATTTGAAGTGGCTAGCTAGACGGTATGGCGCCTGATCGCTGTTATTTTTGGTTCAAGTCTTTAGGTAGAGCAGAAAGAAATAATTTACAGCAATGTTTGCAATACCATTGTGGTAAGTAAATGCACTATCTGCATAATAAGTCCTCCTCGTGTTGAATTTGCAACAGACTTACTTTAATGCACTTAGGGATGTCCAGAGTTGATCAAGATTACGTTTCATTGGTATGATAGGATAGATGGACCAACTTAAAAGACAGTCATAAATATTTCCAGCTGTTTGAAATTCGAATGCTGCCACTACAGATAATTAAAACGTCAATAAAACTTGATGGACGTCCTTCCGTTACCATTGCTTATTTACGTACTAAACTTAACCTAAAAAGAAAGTAACAGAAACACTATCTATAACCAAAAGGAAACACAAAAGGAATTAGGTAAACACGTTTTAAGTCATTCATTGAGTAAACTTGGACATAACGAAACGAGTCTAATCTATTTGGGGCGAACGAAAATATTGAAACGGTTAAAAATATACTGAGAAGGGTCGATGGAAATGGAACTCTGTGACATCGGGAGGTAAAGCTATATGTTTTGGAAGATATAGAAGTATAAATAACTAGTCTTAATAAAATAACCACTACATTAAGAGGTTCATTAGTTTAATTTAGAGATAAACTTGAAGCTAAAGATATAAGGAATAATTAATAAAGAACCTAAGCTAAGCAGGTGACATGCCAGATAAACTGTAATAAGATACAATCTTTAATAAGTATTGCACATATAATAGAGTACAATAATCAAATAAAAAAAAAAACTTATAGTTACGGACGAAACAATAAAAAAATCCTTTCTCTACAGGAACGCGTGTACAAAATGGCGAAGTAATTCTACATAATTATAGTGAATTATGCACGTATGGTACCGGCTGTATTTATCTCGGTAAAGGCAAAACTTTAATCGGTATTATTAGGAAATTGCACAACTTATATGGAGGAGATTTAGCAATAATGATAGATGAAGCTAACAGTATTGTTGATGGACAAACGGAATATGATTTTATTGATGCCTTTAACGAAACATACTCGTTTAACCAGCATCGATTGTGACATTATAAATATAAATGAATCGATCAAAGATTTTTCAACACATTCACAAAAATAGAAATTTATTGAATAACCCATTTAACAAAATTAAAAGTTTGCATAAATAACGATTACTACACAACACAAAACCAGAAATATGACTTTACATACTTAAGGAACTATAAATTACGATATTACATAACTAGCATCAAAGGAGTCCAGTTTTAGAGGAAGGGAAACACATTCATAAGAGCTGATAGCTATCTTGCAACGGAAATTGGCGATGCCTAAGACCTATTTAAAGATATAACTGCAAAACCGGTCATACTTGAAACAGGACTAGTTGAAGATAATTGAGGATTTAATGTAAACGAATTATGAATTAGAAAGATTAAAGTAATGCTTAGATATAAACAGGTAATTTACCAGTTTAAATTACCCTCTGTATCTAATCAGCATGGCAATTTAATCCGTAATTTGCAATGAAATAATAAGCAGTAACAAGGTAGATTGGTTTCTAATAGAAATAGACTTTCAATTTTCAAGTATAAGAAATATGATTGATGTTGACGGCAATTTGTTAGCGATATATCAAAGAAATGTAGAATAAGAGTGGCTCAAGTTATGTGAAAAGGCCTGTAACATATTAGCACAAGCAGAGAAGATTGAAAGTAAAAAGGAGGAGAAAGCATTAGCACAAGACAGTGGAAGATGACATCAAAGAACATCTTAAACGTCGTAAATTTAAACCACAGAATCCTAGAAGATATTTATGGTAGACCATCATTTGTCTTTACAGAAGTCCGCAATCATTTTAATGTCGTACTCTTGTCAAGGAAGGAGTAAAACGCAAAGGGCATGGTTTTATCACTGCATTCGTCGTAAACCGTCCATAAATCAGGATAGATACGACAAAGCCCAGCCGGGTGCGCATGCGCAGCCAAAATAGCGCCCTAAATGTCACTGGGTCCCTGAACTTGCGTCTTGCAGATAATCTCGCTAATTTGGTGTCAACGTACTTGGGACATTTCGCAGATGTCGAGACATCGGTTTTTACTGCGTTTAGAGTCTAAATAAATCTGTATCGGGCTAGAGATGGAGGAAAGAATGTCGGTGTCTGTGACATTCTTTCCTCCAACATCGGTTGAAAATTTTATAGAGTTAAGATGGTTTTGTCATTATCGGTGCCACATCAATTTCACTAATAGCATTTATTGCTGGCATTTGGTTGGGCCAACAATAAATGCTATTAGGGTTAATACCTATGCCTAGGGGTAGCGGATAAATTCGTAACAGAGTTACCGCTCCCCTGGGCACTCAGGCAGGGAAGGAACAGGGGTGGGTTTTAGTCAGTAAGAGTCTGACAAGCCCTCCCGCTCCACCCAGAGCGGGAGATGTCATTGGATGATATGAACCTACCTTATACATATGTGTTGAAAATATAAATTGTGTACATGTGATAATACGTGTTTAGCGAACGGGATGCGAATAACAGTAGACATTTACCTACCTACGTTATTTTGTAAAAAGTTAAATGACCTGTTTTTTAAATAAATACCTACTTACTTGAAATATTTTCATATTGAAGATTGCCTACATAAACCATAATTATAGTTATGTCAGTGTAAAACATACCTTGAATTACACACAATATAATTTATTTCCTAACTTAAATAAGCTTAAGCAGACATAAATATATAAGTACCTAAAAATTCTCAAATAAGTATCTACATTATTTAACCATGTTGCAACCGCATTGAAAATAAATACAATACCGCATTTGCAAGAAACATTGTGAATTTTCATACAATAGGAGCAGATTTGTAATCGATTAATCAATTCGAACATTCGATTATTGGTTATTCGCAACGCAATCGAGTGGTATAGAAGGGATGTGACGAAATCTCGGCCGATTCAATTCGAATATGGAGCAAACAATTTTGCGTCCCGCGAAGAACGGAAGGCAATTTGTTATTAGGGACGTAGTAAAAGTATCGATACATGTGGGTGGTACAAGCATCAACAAAAAAAAGAACTACATCTACAACAGAATTATTATCCTCTTTGTTGCAATCCTGTTTCTCAATCATAACGACATAATTTATTTATCGAAACGTAGGGTAAGACGCTTTTAGACTATATAGAGCGACGATTCTCACAGGATGGCTGGATGAGAGTTATCGAGAACGGAGGTAAATAGGTGGTGTTGTTGATGATGATGATGATGATAATGATGATGAAACGCAAATGAAGAAAGACGGCAAGTTATTCATTTCGAGTCTTGGATAAAGAATCGATATTTTTGGAATATTCCTTGCAAACTATCGATACATTTTCGGATCCCTATTTGGAAGTGAGTCGGTCGTCAGTCAAATTCAACTAGCTATTACCGCTTCCTATGGAGTGCGGGCGCTTGAGAACCAACAGAACGTTACTCCAGCAATATTTGCATTCTATTTTCATATTTTGGTCGTTATTTTTGAATTCCGATCCAATATGGCAGCAAATCCGTTGCCGTAAAGTTACTGGCAGTTAATAGTTATGGTTAGGTACTATTCTATTTCAGCTTGACTGTCGTTTATCTATGTTGTATTCCAAACTCTAAAAGTGTAATGCCATTCTTGTGTACTGCAAAACTGTGAATCTTTCACAGCAAAATAAAATATAACGCGTGCGTTCAGACGAAATTGGCAAAAACTGTTTTTGCAGTCACCCGTTATAAAATCAAGGCTAAATCGTGTTTCTCGGTGCAAGTACCTTTCTGTACGCTATTTTTGTAAAATATAGCACTTGTTGAATCATTTAACACCTTTTGTTGAACGGAAAACATATTTTTATATATATATATATAAGAAAAATGTTAAGTTTTACAACATTATTCTGTTTTTCACGATAAATGCCTTAATAAATATAAAATGGAACATATCTCATTTTTTTACAGCAGTTCTCCATACTGTACCTACATAAAGTACCGGATTCTAAGAAATTTTCAGCATTCCTTACAAAAAAGAATACTTAAAGCCGTATGTGGTATTAGGTACTGGTTGCAACATGACAATCTCACATCCTCGGTGAAAGCAAACAAATTGTAAAGTAAGCGATTACCATGCGCCCGCGCAGCTCATAAACTATCTGCAAACGGAATTCGTAATCGGTCATCAATATGTGCTAAAGACACCATTAACACTCGGACGTGAAAAAAATATACAATCAAGCAAACATTTATTCAGGAAATCAACAAAAATTACATCAGACCACAATCTTTACGAATGAATGTTATCATAATTATCGCATACTGATAACGATTACATTATGATCAATCACTAAATATTCGTATCTAAGGGCACACAAAAGGGCACTTTAAACTTACTGGCAACGATCATGACGAAAATACACAAAAGGATGAGAGTATTATCTCACAATACCTGGGTACTGTACGTAGCAATCCATTAAGAAGCTGTCAACTCGATCATGCGCAGGATTCGACGGCAAGGTCGAAGTTGCACGACTGTGCACCGCGACGCTCAGGCAAACATTGAGCCGGCTAAGGCCTGGCAAAAACCTCGCCACGTCTCTATTGCAAGGCACTAACGATGACTAACTTGCAAACACTAACAACGAATTATTTCACCAAATGCAAATCCAAATATGTCTTATTGTCATAACCGTATGAATACCAATCCAAAATGCACCAACTGAAGAACACAATAAGGTGTCAGTTGCAAAACCCAAACGCTACACACATGCAAATAAGATGTGATTGACGGAAAACTAACGGTAGACGAAACCAAAGTTACAATTGTATATGGGTCACAGGAAAAAGTGCCTTGAGACTAAGATAGTCATATTTGTCCAACTGCAAAAACAACGTTGCACAATATAAGTACAGCGTAACGAATGCAAGGTGACCCCGGCGGAGATATTGAGTTTCTTCATAGATCTTAGAGATACTGTGTTCAATATGAATAGAAATTATGTATATATAGGAAAACTTGTTGCAAGGTAAGCTGCTGGGAAATCTTTATGAAATTCATCTGCAGAGTTTAACAGATTCAATTTATAGGAGTTTCATTAAATTTCTAATTGCAGGAAAGCTGATAATCCAAAAATGTATTATAGAAGATAATAATTTTAAATCTAAAATCAATGAAGAACACTTATTTGTAACTGTTTTAACTTGGAGTCAAACTGAATTAACAATTAACAGTAAATTGGATCACGTTTTAACACAAGAAGACATCACTCACAAAACTCCTCACTATGACTGGACGAAAAGACCACTTGATGGATTTACAAGCGTGCTGAATTTGATATCATAGGTTATCAAGCCGAGAAGCCGAGGTCTTGACCGCAATGAAACAAATGAACTCATAATAGCAACTCAGAAGCTAAAACGATACGTCCTTGTATAGATACGATAAGAAAATAAACAAGACAAGATAATGGAATAACGGAGCAGTACGAGTATATTAATATAAATAAAAATCTGTGGCCTCAAATTTTACTTTAGCTTTCATTAATGTTCTTTATGAGACACAAAACACGGCAGCCAAAAGTGGATTCAAAAACAAAAATGCTAGTCTAAAAGTCTAGAATCATGCTTCGACAGACTAATTTCCTTATTCGTTACGGGACAGTTAACTTAATTAAAAACTGACAGCGTATAACTGGAAAAAGATATATGACCAAAATAGGCTATCTGGGAAGCAGTTAAAACTCTCCGGAGATTGAGTGATCTTGGAGGATCATGCTTTAATCATTATGTTTGACAAGTGGATAGTGGATGTTGACGTTATCAAAATTCAAGCGGATACGTAGAAAACGCCGAAAAATCACAAGATAGAACACATTAGTTGCCTTGACGATAGGAATAGAGAGAGCTCTATTTTTGATCGGGATTACTAACCTCATCCTAAAGTCGAAAACAAAATGGAAGTATTTAATCTGAAGATAACAAAGCAATATGTATTATGATGCTCTAATAATAGCTAATGCACTTCAAAGAAAGTAAATTACAAGCCGCTATTCTCAAAGAAACTGCGGTAAAATCTCTTATGATTTACGCATTACACTTCCTAAGTAGAAAATAGCTAATTAAACCATCTCACTCCATATGTTTGGCATCATTCAATCACGCAACGCTTTTACATACCAATTTGTGTACGCTGGCAGCATATTAAACCATCGTAACCTATAATGATGCCGGAACTTATTGCGTGAATCAAATCATTAATAATTGTATAATAATAATACTGAGTCACGTTATAAAAATGAATAAAATGGAAAATGCTATTGGTAGAGCACTGTGCTGTTTTATAGTTATATAAGAATTAATTAATGTATCTAAGTATATTCTTTGATGGCCTTAGAGTGGGGCAATAATGAAATGAAATTGATAGTTTTACTGCTGCAACCAATTTAAATTACGACTGATTTCCTCAATCATATTTTGCCAATGTCGAATGCATTATGCTCACATTAAATACGAATATTAACGACAAATTGTACCGGGCTCTCGCTGCCAATATACGTTGTCCTTGCCAGTTATATTGGCATAACAAGTGCCAGTTTTTGCCAGGAGTTGCGCAATGGATGCAGTTGCAACATGGGAAAACGTTGTGGAGAAAACGAACGTTAAAAATGATCGTCAGCGGAGTGACCTACTCACGAATTTGACTGCACTGCTAATTTTAGACATAATCCTCTTTTGTT
This sequence comes from Polia nebulosa, assembly GCA_951329385.1. Lineage (NCBI taxonomy): Eukaryota > Metazoa > Arthropoda > Insecta > Lepidoptera > Noctuidae > Polia > Polia nebulosa. Next base: position 8,747,904 of record OX589609.1, read on the forward strand.
TATGGTTACTGGAGAAAAGTTTGAAAGATGATGCAGTTGTTGGTCTTGCTACCTGTTTTGTGAACTAATCTGAGAACTCTATTTCAGTCTTTCTGTATTTAGTTTACTGTCTAGTAAGTCTAGATAGTGTCTAATTCGTCTGGTACGGTGAGCCATTGCGCAATGTCTGACATTACTACACTAAAAAATAAAAAACTTTCATAATTAAGTAAGTAAGACATTCTGTATAGATCACTTATCATTTACCGTCTAAAATAATTTCGTAGAATTTGAAGAGGTGTTCCTAAACATCTGCTAACAAACCCTTTGTTAGGCACCACCTACGCTCCTGATTCATAATTTAGCCAACTTTCATATTCCTATAGCGAACCACGGTGCTGCAAATTATCCTCTTCGGTAGGCGTAAGACCACAAAGGTTATATTACGGAAGATGCAAAGTATTAGGAGAAGATTAGGTAGCAAGAATGGTATTCAAAGAGCAAGATTTAAAACCGTGCTTTCTATGGCTACTCAGAATTTTTAGTTGTCCGAAAAAAGTTACGAATTTCGTCACCAATGTTTTTATCAACTGTCAAAGCGTTTTGATTTCCTATACAGTTACTCATAATACTTTTCTCCGTGACTATTCTATGTTTTGCTTTTCTACTTTTGATACCTCTCCAAATTCCCTTTAGTTGCCTGTGCCCCAACGAGGTATAATATCTGTGGTCTATTTACTCTGTGGTACAATTACTTAAGAGAGAAAATGGCGAACTGCGAAGATCTGGTGTGGAGTTGCTGACAAGCGTAGGCTGGGTGTAGGCGATCAAGTCCTATCGGGTCAAGTACACCACACGTTGTGTACTTAAAGGTACTCTACTAAGTAAATACATGAGGAATTTAAATTTTCATTATATAAAGAGGTACCTCGTTATGTTTTGCGTTGAAAAGTCAATAGGCAAACTTGTTCTGTAGGTATATCTTGAACAATTATTATGAATTGTGTTCAATATTTTTTTGAGAATTTTAAATTATCGCGTGCAGTGCAGTTTAAGATATTATGTATTTTCTTAATTGAAGTATACGGTATACTATCAGACATGCACAGGTGCATTAATTGATATTTTGCATGTTTCAATCTTTTTTGTGTGTTATAATTCATTGACACGCAAAATTTGGTGCCTTTTATGCAAAAACAAATAGGGTATAATATTTATTTGCTGTCGAATAACAGTTTCTTAGATTATTAAATTTAAAGACACTTTTGACGACAATTTATCTCATAAAGTAAATATAAGCAGATCGTGCACTCTCATTACAAAACCTACAATTACATTTAAATCAAATCGATTCCCATTCCATCATAACAGTAGGGAAAGTCATTCGCAGCACAACTGTCAATAAAAATAAAGCTAACCATTCACTACGCCACTAAAATAAGAAAATATATAGTTTATGATTTAGCAATAACTCACCGACTTCCTCATTGTTAGTGGTAGCTGTAGATGTGGCAGATAAGTTCATTTTGGCAAGAGTATCACTGTGATATAATGAACACTGTTCCGTCAATACATCACTTTCACACCGTACGTAATGAGAAGCTGTTAGATAAAAACGTTAAGTCACTGATTTGAACACTGGCAACACTGTGATAGGGTTGGAGAACTGATTGTCGGCACTGGCAGTGTGTGGTTTTTTTGAGAAGTGCATTATATTATGAATCCTTTTTAGATGTCCAACTCATGCCCGTTCGCAGGAGCAAATTGTGAGAAAGTTACATTCAATAGGGAAGAGAATAAGAGTTGCTTTACGTGATGTTATTCACCTCATCTCTTTAAGGTTACGGATAAGGTTAAGGATAATCAATTCAATTTATTTATTTATGAACATAGGTAACTTACGACTTTTATTTCAGAATCAATCCGCAATTTGATTAAATCTAAAATTGGGCAAGCGATCTAAATCAGACGCTAGAATTTGGCATCGCAAACTATTGAACTGAGCTGAACCAAAATATAATCCAGTGCCAACAACTAGTTCTTTCACCCCAGTACAAAAAGCATAGAGCTACATCAGACATAGTTTTAAAACAATGATGCAACGTCACGAATTATTTTGATGATTATCAATTTGAGGAGGCCTTAATTGAAAATAATGATAGCTATTTAACGGCTGAATCTGATTTAGTAAATGCGCATGAGTTTCAGTTTTGAGTTACAGTTACATCATAAAAACGGTAAACTTTCGCTTCTTAAACAATATTGTGCGGTTTCTTTGTTTCTTTGGTGTTGCAATTAAAACGAGGTCTAAATTCAAACAATTTTAAATTAAGAACATACGAATTTGTCTCATTCAATATTAAAATCGATACTAACCTAGTTTCAGCTGCTATTTCTTGTTTAGTAAAAGAATATTTCCCATACCCATTTCCCAATACCCATTTCGAAATTCAAATCTACGGACTGCTGTCAAAATGTCGTCCAAACTAGCGCCATTTAGTTTTTGTTTACATCGAAAACAAAACAACAAAATATAATTTATAAATAGACCATGTTCAAACGTCAAGCTACAAGCGAATCAATCACTCGAAACAATTGTAGCAGGTCGGTAATACATCAGAGAATTCAATGCTAGCGGTACTTGAGAAGTCGAGACGAACTAGAATGTCCGTCTGTACCGTTACCCTGACAAATGTAATTAACGGATAATCTTAAGCAACAATAGAATGTTCTGTTGTAATTAAAACCAGCTATTTTATTGGTTTGTCAATATTGGGTGTTTACGTTATCACATTAGCGTGTTATTTGAAAAGGAAATTACTTAATGATTCTCCCTAAGTGTTTTATGAATAACCGGTAGTAAAAAAAACATTGTTCAGCAAATATATCACAGCAAAAAAATTCAATATAAGTCAGCTCAAAAACGGCAATCGCAAAACATGAAGAACTTTTTGGAAAAAAACTTCTAAAAACAAATTAAAAAAATATAGATAGGAACCGTCAGAGTAGGTAAGTACTTCAGGTGTGTCATGGTGATTAGCAGTCCAGCAGTGTGTGGAAGTGAAACTGTCGTATGTTACCGACATGTATGATAGAACGAGTCTCGGGCCCACTTTCCTTAACACGACACACAGATTCCTGTGATCAATTCACAACTACAAATATGGATATTAACGTTGAAACTAACTGTACAAGCTTTTAATTAAATTAAAGTCCATAAATTGTTTAGATGCGCAGATAAAATAATCAAATCATAGACTAAATTGGATGACATAGAAAAAAGTAGGATCCGACCATAAATAAATGAGGAGCCGCCCATAAAAATAACGGATTTCTTTTTCGAACGCAAAATATTATTTGGGAATTAGCGATGCGTAGAAACAAGTGCACAAAACCACAGACATCATAAAATTATAATTTGTTGATATACTTAAAACTCGACAGTTAAGTGAGACGTTGAACTTTGGAAGTCTGCAAACTTCAGCTTAAAAATATAATTTACGAATGGTACAACGGAAAAACATGACTAATAGGTGTTGGGTCTATAATTTAAATGTTCTCGAATTAAATTGTTCCAGTTTATAAGTGGCCAGTTACCTACAACAGAAACGATCTTCATTATAAAATTATATATTGTGAGAATCAGATAGTGGTCAAAGGCATGCTTAACAACGGTAAAAAAAAATATAGACCACAAAAAGTATCGATTTATCAGATATAATGAGTATCGATTAGAATATAATTGCAGTCAATTGTCACAAGGTGATCAATACTGACCTAAAGGAATCAGATCAATGTCGACTGTAAATGAGTATCTACTTAGTAGGGTCACCATAAAAGGCAGCTCGTCATGTAAGGAGTGGCTCTGATCTCATAAGATGACTGATGTTTAGCGCAGGAGTATTGACCCTCAATTCTTTTGAAAAGCATGTCCGTTCAAGGATAACGTGGTTGGAATAATAAGTATGTAGGTACCTACATGATTTATTAGAAATATTGATAATTGAAGCTAGTGAGATAATTTTGTACTCAAAAGAACTGATTTCTGAAGACAAAATTTAGTATAAACTTTTCGTAAAAAACTCCGCAGTAAAATAAATAAAGTTCGCCTCTTAAGACATAAAACCAGATCATGAAATCATAATTTGCTACCTTTTCCTTCATATTTTTTACACCTTTACTGGTTTTCTGACATATAATTTACTTTAACTACGCGGCTGCATAAATTACGCTGAAAAACGAAAAAGATAATGTCAGACGGTCAGACCGCAAGTAGGTACTTAAGTAAAAAAAAAAAAAAACTTTCACGATGTACAGAGAAATCTTGTCATTTGTGATAATAATGTAACATACAACTTATGCAAAACGTTTTCAAGAAGATATATTTGCGACGTACGACCTTTGCACATAACTTTGTTCAAAATGTTTGCTTATGAAAAATAATTGCATGCCAGTATTTTTTGCTGGCTTATGCAAATGTCAGGTACCAAATTGAGACGCAGACGCAGCCAATGCGAAGAGTTTTGCAATGAATTATGTTTGAATAACGCCTCCACTGGCTGGCTAGAGCAAATGTTTTAAAGATCAAATTGTATGCGCAATTGCAATGTATTTTGCAGAGGTTATATTTCAAATCATCTGCGCAGTTATTCTCACTTCGGAAATACTCGTAGTCATAGGATAAGGTCTTGAATGACAGAATCTATCTTAAAAGTATTTTCATGGTAGATAGAACATTTCCTGTAGATACTATGGACCTTAAAGAAGGTAAGCCCACAAACAATGTTATCAATTCTGGGCCATTACGGACAATCTGAAAATCGGACTATAGACAATATCGTGTCTACAAATTCACGTTACAGTGGCATAGATATAAGATTGTTTTACAAAGAGAAAATCGTTGCACAATCTGGACATTACACAATGGTTTTGGACAAATTAGACACAATTATGGGTCAGGCTGATGGAGTTGTTATTGATGTAATTTTGTCAAGTGACGTGTTTAATGTAATTGAGGCACTTTAAATTGAATTATGATGTGTTTGAGTTGACACACATAGGAATAAAGAAAGGAAGAAAAACGGAGTCACTAGGTATTTAAGGATAGTTTTGCTGGTGGCGCTCTTTAATTACTGGGCCACCCCACAGGAAAAAGAGATGATGATGAGATTATGTTTGGGTATGTATTCATGTGCAGTGGTGGCCCAGTGGTAACGGCCGTGACTTACAAGTTGTAGGTCATGAGTTCAAACCCAGGCAGGCGCTTTACTTTGTGTAAATTATTTCAACACCACTGCTATCGAAACGGTGAAAGAAAACATCGCGCGGCATGTCCTAGAACCAAAAATTCGAAGACATGTGTCATCCACCATCCCGGGCCCGCGTGGTGGATTACGGCCCACACCACAGTGGAGACATTAAAAGGCTGATGATGATGTATTCATGTTGGTATAATTCAATTGTTATCCTACTTTCTACTAATATTACGATTACGTCAGTACGGCTGAACGGATCTGGTTGAAATTTGGCACAGAGATAGACTATAGTCTGGAATAGCACATAGACTATCATTTATAATAGGGAAGTACTAATTCCACGCGGGCGAAGCCGCTGGCAAAAGCTAGTAATTTATAAGTTTTATCTTTCTGTACTTTGTATTGATCCTGATATGATGATTTTTGCGTGGGCAAAGCAAGTTGTTAAGTTTTCAAGGAACTATGCATATTCGAAAAAAAAAACAGTTTTATTAACTCATCGATATAATTGGTTCATCATCATCATCATCAGCCTTTTAATGTCCCCACTGCTGGGGCACAGGCCTCCTCTCTGTAAGAAGGTGTGGGCCGTAATCCACCACGCGGGCCCAATGCGGGTTGATAGATGGCTGGTCTTCGAATTTTTGGTTGTCACGATGTTTTCCTTCACTGTTTTGAGAGCAGTGGTGATGAAATAATTTACACAAAGTAAAGTGCCTGTCTGGGTTTGAACTCACAACCTACAGCTTTTAAGTCGCGACCAATACCACTGGGCCACCACTGCTCAAAATTGGTTATACCCTTAAAATTATAACCGTTTAACTGGACGCTGATGTTCCCATAAAATAAACTACAACAATTCCATCAATATAACTTTCTACGGTTGTTATAGGTTTTCCCTTTTCATCAATTACAATAAAACCATTATAACAAATTGTTTCCATCTTTAATGATGCTAATAAAAACGTTATAGTTGTTAGATATATACCAATACCAGAGGAATTCACATTAAATGAAAACTCTGTCCTCAATTCAATGCTTTACAGCAAGTTCCTAATGTGTTCGAAAAACAAGTTTTGTGTCAACATTAAGTAAAAAACAGTGAAAGTGATTATCTAATTCTAAAGGTATATAGGTAGTGGAAATACGTAAGCACTCAACATTTTAGTAGAAACTATATTCTGTAACTTTTCATAGGTTGCTATAAACTTTAGAAGAAAGTTGTATGAGGGTATTGAAAGATTAAATAGACTTCCAAATAACGTAGTTTGAAAAACAGAATGAATTAGCAAAAACATTCATTTGTTATTAATATTTCTTTGAATATAAATAGAGGCATAATTGGCGTCTTGCAAAGAATCATTATAAAAAGTATTCTTGAACCTTTGACCCTAAATATCACTAAAGGTGATGATGACATTATGGACACAAAAGGAATTGATGTAATATTTAACGTAGAGGCGATTGGACTTTTTGAAGATGGTATAACAATAAAGGCGTTTAAAAGGATTAGTCAAACAGTTAAAACAAATTCTCGAATACGATTATGTAACGGATTTAATGCATTGCAATCTTAAACAACGAATGCATAATCAAATGGTTCGCCTACACCATGAAGTACGAACGTTATACGATCGGACCAATAACTAAGAATTAAAATCACAAGGAAACAATTTCTGAATTGTATTCTCAGCTGGTAATTTATAAACACTTGAGCTCAACGTTGCTCGCCAAGGTCGGTTTAAGAACGCAGAAAACATATGCAACGTTTCTAGCAAAACTACGTTTTTCATTACAAATGTAAATGCAATTTATACTAAATTAGGACACCGTTGCAACCATAACACACTGCCAGAAGCGAAAGTCAAATAACCACTCATGCGCATCCAGTTTCACTAAACGAGACGAAATACAAACGCAATAAAAATGACAAATTAATTACGATGTAAACGGTTATGTAAAAATCCAATTAAATTTCATATTTACGAGGAAATTGGCACTGTTTTGAAACTTGGTGTACGGATGCGAATCGGAAATGTAAACACGGCAACTCGCGGACTAAGCGACGACCGACGTGCGTCGCTTCCACGACCAGCTGATACACTGCTTCTGCTCTGTACCTTTGAACACGAAAATACCTTCCAACCGCTTCAAGCGACCGATTACCAACTCCGTCTATTAATACAACATTAATCATAAGTCGCTTGCAGCGCTGTATTATCAAGCTCTATTTATCGAGTGATATCACCTTGGTTCTACACATAAAAGTATCGGGTACGAAATTGATGGAATTATAAAAGATCAGTTAGTCCATTGTTTTGTGACAAAACAACAGTTGAGGTTATTTTCATATCCGGTTTTTGAGAAAGAGATAATCAACCTACTTTTAGTAATGAAAAGTTGCGCGCAAAATTGTTATTAAACCGCTTTAATTAAAATACAGATTCAGGCACAGATTTACGAGCGCAACAAAGAGAAAATTATAAAACGACTAACATAACTTGGGAACGCGAAACGAAGACAATGGCAGCCATTTGCCCCACAGTTTTGCGAAACAGCATCTTATGACTTTATTTATTATGATATGAGCGCAGTGCACACATGTCAGGTTAAAATTAAACAACAGAAAGTAAATGATCATCACACGTTTAGATACGTAAGAGAAACATTTGTTCGTTGCACTAAAGTAATATTATCCATCACAAACTCGATACTACTACCGTTTCATATGCGTGTTACGAATTTATCGTGTCCAAAAGCAATATAATAAAATTTCCAACAAGTAGCAGGCCTGCGTTTATATTAACTACAAGAAAGCACGCTACCATATACACAACAAAAAGGAAAGAAATGTGCCCTACGAAGTCCTAATCGAACAATTTGTATGAATCGCCATACTACCCATAGGTGGAACATTATGTGTTCATCATAGCAATTGGATCGCCTTTTCTGTTCGTACGGCTATCGTAACTGCATTCTTAATGGTTATCCCTTGTTTAGTAAGGCATTACGGCTATCTCTTAGCAATTAGAAGGTACTTAAGTAATTAAATTGTCAGCCTTTTTGCCGGTTTCGAGAATATCCGGGCTTGTGTTCTCCGAAAGGATTGAGTTGTAGTGTGTGTAAAACCTAACATGGTGAACAGAGTTATTTGTCTCTACTTCTAAGGATGTAAAATGTTTTGCTCAGAATGCTATCGTTTTCCTCAGTTACTTAGGTTTACAAGCATATTAGTACAATGCCCTGCCCGGGGGTGGAGGCCTGCCCGGGGGTGGAGGATAAATTCGAAAGAGTTACCTCGCCCCCGGGCGCGTAGGGCAGGGAGGAACAGGGGTGGGTTTTAGTCAGTAAGAGTCTGACACGCCCTTCCGCTCCACCCCAGAGCGTAAAGAGTCATTAGATGATTTCCCACCCCCCAACAAAAAAAAAAAAAAAAAAAAATTAGTACAATGCTACTTTAGAGACATCATTAATTTAATCTACAGGCTAAGTCTACACACTGATTATCATGCTACTTTTGTGGATTGACAAGCATAAAGGACCAAATGAAAAGGTTCTTTAGACAGCCCAAAATTTATCTAAGGATTGAAACATTGTAATTAGGGTCTTCTGATGAAAGCGTTTTGTTATTCAAAGAACTGATCAATAGGTCACTAACGAGGTTGCTAACGAGGCTATGAATAGTTCTTTAAATTCCATGTTTGGCCAGGCAGAAACATAACAAAGGTTAGTCCATGTAGTAAAAATATTTTACGTTTTGGCGCAAATTCCTAAAGATAATCATATCATTTATCAGTCCCAGAGAATACTTCTAATTCTTTTAGTAAACATTTCCCAACGATAACGAAAGACAAAACCTATTAGTTACCTGCTATCTATATTTCTTTTAGATAGTAATGTTTATTAGTTGTCATACGTAACCTCCACCTACGTCTCTTCGGCCTTGGTGAGATTGACATTACCAGTGCAAATATCATAGCTCTCAATTAACTAGGCTGACAATAGTTGGCTCCATTGCCAAAGAATGCATTACCGCCATCTTGTGTGACGTCACATACATGTTTAACGAGCTAACCTTGTGACGTCGGTATAATTATGTTGGAGTTAACACTGACTTTGCAATGGGGTCCTTATTGTTGGAAAATAGTAAAGTATTGTTTTTGTGTAAATATTAATGTGATTCTTCTTTAGTTTTATCGCATTGTCTAACAAATAGATACAGAAAACGCCTTTCATCAGTTTATTGTATAAGTGAATGACATCATACTGCATGAATGATCGTACAAAGATTACTCTTTGATCTTTACCTATATTTAGCCGTGGAAGTCCCTTTATTAGTAGGTCATATAATAAAATATGGTTCATTTTCCAATTAAGTAATAACGTCGTTATATTTCCACGTGCGTGAAGTTGTCATAACATCAAAGTGTTAAATGCTTCTGTCATGCTCTGTTAGTTTGAAGATCTGAGCCACCGGGACTTAAGGCGTGACCGACGAATTAACGAACCATTGATCCGAATCCCATAAAGACATTGTTGAAGATAGATTTAGACATTATGCTATATAATTTATGACATAAAAACACATAACCCTGTATTTGTGTCCCGCAGTCTGGTAAAAATATTAAGGGAACAATTGAAGTCCTGAGTGTTTTAAGTCTTACATTATCAGATATTTTTAACCGACTTCGAAAAAGGAGGAGGTTATCAATTCGGATGTTTGTATTTTTTTTTTTTTTTTTTTTTTTTTATGTATGTTCGGGCATAACTCCGTCATATATTGACGGATTTGCAAAATTCTTTTTTTGTTCGAAAGGGATTTATTCCGAAATGGTCCCATTTAAATTTCAAAAAGATCTGATGATGGGTTTCGGAGACAGACAACGGAACTCTTCAAAAATTGACAGCAAATCAACCGCGATTGCTGCTATCGTATGTCTATGAATTGTTAACACAGTTTAATGGGGAGCCACAACTAAAAAGTGAAAAATAAAAAACTTTTTTACAAAAAAATAGAACCGACTTCCAAAAAAAGTGCAAAATAACTTTAATTTCGGAAGTCGGTGTCAAAAAACAAAGACACAAAACAGGAACACCGACTTCCGAAATTAAAGTTATTTTGCACTTTTTTTGGAAGTCGGTTCTATTTTTTTGTAAAAAAGTTTTTTATTACTGTGATGATTTATACCCACACATGATAATGATAGCCGAATAAAATAAATTTAAAAAAAACTCACTTTGCCGCGGCACCGTATGTTTTCTAAACTCCTGAACAATTACTACTAATTTGGTAGAAACAACCATTTTTATTACTCACAAGTTAATCCTTTAAAAAACAAAATGCTACTGACAAGCTTAGCATTTTATGGACAGCATCAGAATGGTTATTTATCCTTCTACTGACTTAATAATATGATGTCATTAATCGTGAAGTTATGTTTACTTAGCCAGGAAAAAATCTATGTTTATAGTTTGTATTAAATTCAGTTTTTCACACCTACTTTGTAATGTATTTGGTAATTTGACGTCATAGTGGTTTTGACTTATAGGCAATAAATCAATTCTTAATGGGAATTAAGCTTTTTTTATTGTCTAGATATAAAGTTGACGACTGTCAGTGACTGTTCTATTTTTAAAACATAACTTTTTTATCTATAAGTAGATGTCTATGGTTATCTCATTCATAAGGATGTGATGTCACGATTAAAAATAATGCAATTTGATTTTCATCTGTAATTAAGTTTCGAATCAATAAATATTCGCATATTCAAGTTTCAATGTTTCTTTGTATGCTACCTTACGTAAACAGCATTTTATGCTAATACCTGCATTATCTAGTGTACCTACATACATTACAGTCTGCAGACTGCAAAGTTTGCATACATGTGTCGCAAAGTAGATTTTGGGGTTACACATGATATCAACTGTTCTTGGAAGTTTAATTAGTATGTTAAAAGGTATAAGGTCTAGTTTCCTTTGCCAGTTCTATGTATCGGACTAAAATAATATTTATTTTGGGACATACATACATTTTGTTAAAAAAAAAACAAAGTGAATGCAGGGGTAACTCGTTCTTGTTATATTTTTAGATAATATTGTACGCATTTGTAAAGTGTTTACTTAAGATTTTATCTACAAATAGAGCTTTTTAAATGGGGGTTTAATATAAACTAAGTGCTCATTGAGTTTTTTTTCTTTTCAAGAGGTTTATTTTAAGACACCCACCCTCTGGTATACCTTTTTGGTTTCAACGTTTTAACGATGATCCTCTATGGTTTTCAAGTCTCAGAAAATCAGAAAGTCTGCATTACCAAAACACTTTTGACTTTTTGTAAAGATCCTACACACTATCCTATGTAAATGATTTTTAAATGTACTGGTAGTATTCTACTAATATTATAAATGCCAAAATTTTAATGGTATTTTTTTTTTAATAAAAAAAAACGTTGCCCTACTCTAGGAATTACTCCTGTATCGTGGGTGCGTTCACAAACATGTATACTCACATACACAAGACACCCAGACCCGGAACAACAATTTGTAGGTCATACAAATACTTATTCCGTGCGGAAATCGAATCCGCGACACGTAGCGCAGCAGCCGAACGCTCAACCACTGCGCCAACCGTGTCGTCTAGACAGGAGGATGGATGAATGGATGTTAGGCGAAGAAGCTAGTTAATTTACAAGACAGTTATAATACAATTAACTATTGTGTTAGTTATCAGTAATGTATTCCTTTGAAGATAATTAAGTATGCGTATAAGTACTTGAAGTCTTTGTTGTACAAGTTCAATGAGAGATTCTCTTTTCCAATAGCTCTTTGTTACAAGTGTGTAGCACTTTAGATATCCGCTGGAATCTTTTGTTTGTAACCTGGTTGAATTGATCCTGTATTGTTTTATAAAGTATCGACGCCTTATTAGTATTCATTACTGAATACGGTACTTGTACTATTTATTCTGTGATACGGTGTCATTCATGTGTTTGTAGTAGGTACCTTTGTATAATTTTTTAATTGAGGGTGCGAAATCATCAAATAAGTTCTCCCGCTCTGGGTGGAGCTCCCAGGGCGTGTCAGACTCTTGCTGACTAAAACCCACCCTGGTTCCTTTAGATGCCCTTTGCGTTCTAGAGCCTGCAGTCTCGACATAGTTAACAATCGCGTAATGACCGAATTCGATCGCTAAGAAATTAATGTTGCAAGGAGGCAAACTTTTATGTTCTTTAATATTTAGACAAGTTAATTTAATTGTTACAAGCGGTAAAAGTTATTCATTAAAATTTAAATAAAAGTTTTCATGAAAAACAGGGCTTGCCAGTTAAAATTTACGCCGTCTCTGTACATATTTCAAGAAAATCAATTAGGTATTTTTTCAGGTTATGATCCATACATTTTCCAGTACTTAACTGGGTTGTGGAGCTCAGATAGGCAGTGTAAAAAACTGGTATTCGGCTGCATCCGGTTAGACTGGAAGCCGACTTCAAGATGGTTGGGAAAAGGCTAGGCAGATTGATTTTTTTTATCTAAAATTTTTCCTCACAATGAGGGAGTTTTTTAACGGCTAGTAATTTAGCAATCAGTAGCTAAAGTAAGTTTCGCTATCAATGTCGAGACTGCAGTCCCAGGACCGCGGTAACTCTTTCAAACACTCTCCCGCGACATGTGTTTGTATCTAGATTTCTTGACTGGTCTTGGACTCGGATGTAACCTTTAACATAATATAGCATCACGCCTGTATATCCCGAAGGTTGAGGCAGAAGTTCAATCTGCAGTAGGTACAGCCTCATTTCCGAGTTATGTTTAAGTCCAATGTAATAGGCGTCCATTACGTGTTCATGTAAGCGTCACTCAATTCCAAAAGTCATTCATGACTGATGGTTTTTTTTTGTTTGGTGGCAAATCATCCAATGACTTCTTCCGCTCTGGGTGGAGCGAGAGGGCATGTCAGACTCTTACTGACTAAAACCCACCAATGTGCCTTCCCTGCCCTAACTGCCCTGGGGCGAGGTAACTCTGTTTCGAATTTATCCTCAACCCCTGGGCAGTCATCGGCCATGACGGGCTCCGTCTTTATTGCTGACAACTCTTTGAGGCGCGCGTGGAACACTACGCGCCGTCGACTCTCGGGCCTGGTGCTGATCGGACGGCGAGCTACCCATTACTCGCCGTCCGCAGGCCCGGGATGACTGATGGGTGCATGATGCAAATATCAAAATTTCGAGATATTTTCACTGTATTAGACGATAGGTTATACGTCAGTCACAACCTTGGCTGAGGTTAAACTGACGGCAAAACCTACCGTGTAATGGATGCCATAAAGGCGAGCCAATTTCCATCAACCAGGTAAAATATAGACGCCGCCTGCAAATGAGCCGTTACTTATGAATTTATGAAGTAGTCCGTAGGTTTGACAAATGGTTTGACATGTCATTTTCTCGTGAGCAAAACCGTGACTCGATAGAATAATTTTAAATAAGGAACTTTATGTCGGAGCTGTGTTACCAGATTAAAAAAAAAATCGTTGAAGAAGTTGCTACTGAAATATATGCCAAATCACCTTTATTTTTAACATACACGACAAGTTATCCTAACATCAACTAACATACGGGTCTCGCGCAAAAAAAAAAACGCAACAGTGTCCACATTTTCGTAGTTGGCGAGACGGTTCCGCTTTCGTAGGCAGAAATAGATGGAGACGAACGAATGGGCGTGTGATCGCTCGCCGTGTCGCCGCTTCCGGGGTCCAGGGCTGTCACACGCTGCCATAGACAATTGACTAACATAGAAGGAGACAGAACGATAGTTTGACAGTCAAGTGGCGGTAGCCTAACTGGAAAACTCTTATGACATTTTCAACTATGTTGCAATCGGGTCGGCTAATATGTGTATGTTTAACTACAAGAGTTCTCTCATACCCTGAAGGGTTTTTACAGGGTGACAAGTCTATAGAATCATTTAAAGAGCATCCTATTCCGATGATCAAAATAAAGCTGACGAGTTGTTTATTCGAAAAGGTACCTAGTTTTCTCCCTCTTGTCATTTCACAGTCGACCGGGATTACTGACTAAACAAACAAGTCGTCATATATTTTTAGACCAACATGTCTGTCTATGGTCAACCATAGTCAGTATCTAAGCTAGTTACAACTCGTAACTGTCACACATACAATTTTGCACCACATAACGCTTCACATTTGTGACTATTTTCGTAACATCTTGTACTTCAAAGGACTATGCAGTTAACGCGTTAAGTAAATTGTGGTTAAGTAAAGTATGAGTTTGGTTGGGATTATGACGCTTAGTTAATTTACGGTTAACACCCACAGTACTGTCGTGTGGGTGTATTTGATGGCAGTTTGTGATTAATTAATTATGTGGGTCTTATTGATAAGCCCGCCTTTGTGCCTTTGTTTTTATAAATATTAGTCATGATATTTACAGCAGGTCAAAAACTATACCTCTGTTTTATTGTCTAAATACAGTGGATATGCCTCTTTTATCTCAGGATTTTTCTAAGTTATTTAAAAAACAACAACAATAAAAACGATTGTCATTCGTGTTAGTGCGAGTATAGAAGTCATGAGTATAGAAGTCATTTGCACCCCAATATTTATCGCCTAATATCTGTCACACTCACTCTTAGCTACCTATATTTTTTTCCACAATATTACAAAATATGGCAACCCTAAATCAATCGTACGAGTATAATAATATACTAACGGTTCGCAACTCGTAAGGCCCTGAACTACCGAAATAAAGTGACATAAAAAGATAAGCTCTTAAACCGACGTCCCGATTTACACGTGCGATATCAGTACTTACAAGTATTTTTTGGACTTAAATTAATTGACTTCGAAGTAGTTCGAAGATAGTGGACATATTCCAAGAAAAGAACGGTATTATGGAGGTAAAATTCAGGTCCAAAAAAGCCCTCTCTTTTTGTGTCCGAATAGCAAAGGTGGACAACACTTTAAGCCGTGTTTCTTTCCATTCACAATTCTATGAGACTACAAGCAAATAGATCAAACATGGCGGATATTCCATACGTTATGAATCTGTGATCTTCAAGATGCATCTAGAACTTTATTATGGAAAATGTCACACGTACAGCAATTACTATGACGGTTAGGACCTCTCAGACAGATTAGTTTCCGGCTATATCGACATAACGATGATATAAAACACATGACATAACGAGAAAGTACATTAAATCCAAACTTGATTACTTTTACATAACATCGGTTCCCTTACAGAACGGTCTTCTGTACGAAATGCAATTTGCGAACAAGAAAACCAGCTTTTGGTATAATTTAACGTCCCTCTGCAAAATAAAAATAAAAAACAAAAAGAGCAGAGGCGTCGTCTGAAAGTCCAAATAAGGCCGTCAGCCTTGATCGCGACCGAGATTGGACAATAATCGCGAGTTTCGTTCGGAAACCGGTCGCAACATGAGTAACCGCGGGTCGCAACATGAGTAACCGCGGTTCACGACCAGCAACCGTCACAAGTTTTGCATGAAACAAGATATTCATGCTTACAGTTGCGTTCATAATGCAATAAAATTGCATTGTGTTGTCATGTTCTTTTTTTAAATATTTTTTTTTCGTGGTAAGCTGTCAAGTTGAGGTTGACGTAAATGACTTTACTTTACTTTTAACGTCAATGTTTGACGTTGTTTGTATATAAATGAATAAAAGCTAAACCAGAACAGTACTTATCAAGGTTTTCCTAACTTTTAAGATTATTTCTGAGGATTATTTCTGTTTTCCGTGGTCGGTAATGAAGTATTTCCGTTACGTTCAGCAACCTTATGTCCAGTTATTTATGAAGTGTACTAACCTCTAACGTCTCGTTGCAAAGTAGTAGAAAGCGAGCCGCCTGCCAAGGCCGCATCTAATAGGTTGATATTTTCCCGGCATCGAGTGACGATCTCCGTCTGTGCAACGAAAAAGAAACGTTTGCAAAAAAGAAAAATAACTCAAAATAAAACATTTAAGTCATATATTTAGCTGTTAACATATTTTACAATTACTTAATAATAATTACGGCTAACTCACTTTATTATCCATCACATCTTCGTCTTTGACAACACCATTTAATTAATTTTATTTTACAATGTGTGTATGAAAACAAACATGCAGCATTCGTCTGTATTATCCAGAGGTTTTTATATCTCAATGTGTGTGCGAACATAATGCCCAAGCTATCAAAAACTAAACGCCAAACATGTATTAGAAAAGCAGAAAATAGGCCCACTGCAAACGGTAGGGAAAGAGAGTTTTGGATATTCGAGATCTGTGTTCTTATTCTTATTGTACTGTCTTCTGTGTAGTATTTAGAGTAGGGTGTTAATTGACTGAAACTCCAAATTTAATTTTAAAATTTTGCATTTATTTTTCAACCATTTATACAAAGATCACTTGGTTCTTTAACATTTTGTAAAAAAAAATAAGATCAATTAACAACCTATCCCTATTCAACATAATATTAATACATGTACAACTATTCTGTGAGACGTAGGAGTTCAGTCAAATCACATATTACAAGAAAAAAAGTAATTAATATTATGCGAAGTTAACGTAGCTAGTAATGATACAAAAATACAACCAAAGATTAAGTAGACTACAAAGTAATTCTAATATTAAGTACGTAAAATTATATCACTCAATGACAAGAATTCACGTTAATCAATAACGATGTACCAAGTCTATTAAATAAATAGAATCATATATTTTGAGCGATTGAAAATGATTATACCCCGTTTCCGAACTGACTCGAAAACGTCAAATGTGACAGCTGTCAATTTGACGTTTCAAGTTTTTCAGTCGTTAATTTAAATATTACTGCGAATGATTTAAACCCAAAAAGCGTTCAGTACCTCAGCACCTAACTTAAGACTAAATAATTAATAAAATATAACGCTTTTCTTAAAATTTTGACTTGACCTAGCACCATGTTATCACCACCAAAAGATGAGGATGATTAAAAAAGAAAAAAACCAGGCAGTTAGTAAAAAAAAAAACAAACTACACAAATCACAATGACACAACAAACGATCAATGTTAGTAGAAAGGAAAAAATCAAACACTCAAATGGAATAGAGAATGAATTCATTTAGTTGTGATTCCAATCATGATAGTTTCACTCGTGTACGCCATAAATACTGATTTTTACCTACTTTATTAATAATCAGAGCAAAACACAACAAAATAATTAAATTATTGTGAAACTGTCACAATTTTGATGAAATAAATTAATAAGTTAGTGATTTATCCGAATGTATACTGCGATAGTCAGACCTACGTATTCACTAGCATTTATAGATTATAAACTATAAATGCTTGCAGTTTGTACATAAATAAGTATTAACTTTAAATTACAACTATTCACACTATAAGTACTCATGTCATATATTGGAATGTCTATTAGAGATCGTAGTTACTTCTAGCTACCTATGCATATAACTGCTCACATTTTTTACATGCATTTTTAAAATGCAGCTAAAACAAGCTGACAATTGACTATCAGAACAAACGTAACATTTCCTATAATTAACTATAAAAATGAGTTCGTTGTCAATGCGTATATGTAGGCACGGATACGTTGTTGACGCGTCTGACGATCGCAGCGAACCTAACGCGAATACTTACATAAATAAGGATAAATATCACACAAGCCCAAGCCATATGTCATTGGAGATGTATATAAACTATAACTAGGACGGAGAAGGCGGCGACGGCCAGGCAGAGCCGGGCGCGCAGGCAAGCGGGCCGGCGCGTCACGCACGACATGGCGTCGTCGCTGTCAGAGTAGCTACTACTGAAATCGTTATCGAATTGGGTCCTTACGTAGTCGAACGCGCGCAGCAGGTCGGGCTCGGCGTCGTGGCGCGCCAGGGCCGCCTCAGCCACGTCCAGGGCTCCGCCCGAGCGCCGCAGCAGCGCGCGCAGCTCCTCCGCCTCCGAGTCCGAGTCGCCGGCCCAGTTGCGTCGGCTGTGCTTCTTCGGACTCGAAGACTCCCCCTCCGAGTCGGCGCTCTCCGTCGACCTTCGTCGCAGTTCGGACAGCACAATCTTTTGCAACTCCGATTCGCCGTCCTTGTCTGTCCTCCTCCGTCTGCTCAGAGAGTCTAGTATATCAGGGCGGTTGTTGACCTCGGTATACTCTAGCGAGCTGTTGATCTCGTCGCTGGTGAGGTTGGAGCTGTGTCGCCGGCGGCTCAGGGCCTGCACGTTGAGGAGGTCGAACTCGGGGGAACGCTTGCTGTTTTTGCGTTCGCTCTCCGAGGGCTTGCGGCGTCGAACGTCCTCGCTGCTTTCGATGCTAGTGTTGTTTCTAGATCGTTCTAGACTGTCGAGGAGTGACTTTTTGCGTTCGGCGCTGGACATGGATTTTTTGGGTTTTCTGGAGGGCGTTTCTATGGGTGAGTTTCTGGTGGGTCGCTTGTAGCGCGGCAGGCTGCGCTCGCGGGAGGCGTCGCTCGGGGGCCGGCGGCGCCGGGTGCCGCTGGGGCTGATGTCGTGCTCGGGCTGCGCGGACAGGCTGGAGCAGCAGTCCGACTGCGAGTCCAGGAAGGCTCGGTAGTCGTCGCCGAACTCTAGCAGACGGCGCGCTGCGTCTGAATCGGGAGCTTCCGAATATGGTTCCGAGTTGTATTTTTCCTGTGGAAGAAAAATTAATTCATTACAACATTCTGTCAACTTCCTAGAAAATTAGGCTACTTTTGTGTATATTCCACTTTTAAGAACTTAAGGGCGAAAAATATCAATGAGTATTTGTACCTAATGAATTTAGACGAATAGTAACAAAAGTATCTAGGAACTAACCTGATAGAAATCCCACGCCTGTTCCGAAAACGAGCTATGCTCTTCAGTTCCAGCAGTGACACTCTTATCAATATCAGAGTCCTTGTCTATCGACAAGTCCCACAGTCGACTGGGGTCTCCTAAACTTAGGGCTATGAAGTTCCTCTCTCTCTCTAGACTCCTGGCTAGGCGAGGCCTCACAGGGCCTCCAGCTAGGCCTAGTTTAAAGCTCGGGGCCACGGCTTCAGCCTCGTTTTGTTCTGGAATGGCACTGTCGGGTTCCCGGGTCGATATGTGGGTTTTCTCGATGCTCTTGCGCAGGTGCGCGATGGTCGCTAGCTGTTGCTTTATTAGTTCTTCGTCGCTGTCATTGCCTGATGTTGATGTGGTGTCGAACCTGTTGGAAAAAGAATGGTTATTAGTTCGTATTTCTAGTGATCCTATGATACCCAAATTGTTACCGAGTTGGATTTCCATATTAGAAATATTATTTTACAGCGAAGAAATTAAAGACGTCGATTTTTTTAGGAATGTGAAGGAAAAAAAAAAGTAGGTCAAGGCCAATTTGGGGATTGACAAATAAATTTTTTTGGATGGGTCTAATATATTGATCAATTTATAGGTTTTCATTCCTGTATTCTAATTTTTCTGTCTATTAATTTATATCTCACTAAATGTCGAAGCTCAGAAAGAGCAGTTTTTTTCTGTAGTTATAATAATAATAAAGTATAGGGCCATAAGGTGTTAGTTAGGCCACGAGCTAGTCCATCGTGGAGATATTCTTGTTCTGCAACTTCATTAGTCTATAACAACTCTATGGTCGTATTTGGGGATTCGACGAGTGACGTTAACTCGTGCCAATAGTGTAGATTACAAAAAAAAAAAACTCTTTGGTCCGACCAAAAAATATTGGACACGTATTTTGTCTTTTTCAAGTAAACAAGCGCTGAAATTTCGCGTAACGTCACATCTACGTCTAAAATGTACCACTTTTTACCTCGAAGTAACGTAACACCACTTCTAAACTTTGATGCGTTTAATCTTTGTAATTTTTTATAGCATTGGCAAAAAATTCCAATATATTTTTGAAAATCTAACTTTTATTTTAATTTTTTTTTATTGTTAATAGTCTCGCGTTTGACCACTATCTCACCTGATGGTAAGCTATGATGTGGTCGAAGATGGAGCACGCTTGCCTAGAAGTAACCTATTCACTCTACTAAATAAGGGCTAAATAGAACTATTATTTTTGTCCCCTATTCACTCACTCATAGAGGTGGCGTCTTAAAGTCACTTTTAAATTCCACAAACCTGCTCTTCCTACTAGTAGCGGGATCACTAGCGGCGCTCCTCTCATGCTTATCCTCGATCTCCGGACTGAGTCTGCCGCAGAAGGACAGAGACTTCACCAGCCTCTCTCCCCGCCTCACCGCAGTGTTGTTGCGGCGCAGCTTGAGTCTCTTGCGCCGGAGCCAGCCGTGCTTGTCGCCCGCTTCCACGCACGAGGTGCACGCTTCAGTCATTGTGTTGGTGCTCGAGACGTGGCCCTGGGTGGCAGAAATAAGAGACGTAGCTCAAGTTTAGGCTTTAGAAGGAATTAGGGACCCGTACCCCAGCTTCGCACTGGTGCAAATTAGATACTCAAATCTTCATCGTTTGCGGTTTTCATCGTTAGGTTAATGCTCCAAGGTAGCCCACGAAATTCAAATTTTCTTAGGTATTTTGCAATTTGCAGGTCAGTATCAGGTTATATGTCATGATTTCATTAAATACTTACATTTGGCATCAATTCTAACTGAGAGTTGTATTGATGATTTTTAATGATAATAATTCTATAAATAAATACTTACTACGCCCGCGAATCAAATTTTGACTTAGATACAACCTGACACTGATCTGCAAATTGCAAAAAACGTAATAAAATTTGAATTTCGCGGGCTACCCTGGAGCTTTCACCTTAAGGAGTCATCATCAGCATCATTTTAATGTCCCCACTGTTAGGGCACAGACCTCCTCTCTGTGAGGTTAAGGAGTAGTTAGCGGAAAAACAGACTGACGCGGAAAGTGACTTTGTTTTATACTATGTAGAGATATAGATGACATGAAATAACGCCTCTTTGCCAGAATATTGGGCAGTGAAATAATGCTTTTTTTCCCCCATGTCATATGAACCTTTAAGGATGATTCACGTTACACCGGGTCGCCACCGGGCTAGTCATTCATGATACACCGGCCTGTCACCATGTCGCCACCGGGCATGAATCACTTCATACAAAAAGTATACTATAGATGTTGACCGTGCCCCGGCCGGGGCACGTCCGGGCCCGGTCCACACCATGTTACACCGGTACCCACCGGGCCGAGCCCCGGCCGGGAAACAATAGCCACCGACATTTCGACGCCATGCCACCGGTCGGGGCACAGCCGGGGTACGGTCTAGCATGAATCACTTCATACAAAATGTATACTATAATTTTTGACCGTGCCCCGGTGGCGACACGGTGTAACGTGAATCATTCTTTATGCTGGAAAATAAAATTATTAATTTTTACGTAGTAGCGAGCCTATTGCTATCAGGAACAAAGCCAGATACTGGGCAGTTACGGATAAATAGTTCAAACGCCTTGCTTGACCTGGTAACCGAATCCAGGACAACCGACAGTAGTCACGATCGCTTTCGGTTTTTAGAAAAACTATAAATAAAGCAGGTAAACAAACGTTTAAAAGAAAGAAAAAAAAAGAAAGAATATAAGTTTATTTGCGGTAAACATGACGCAAAGACAGAGAAACAACAAAAAAATAAAGAAAAAGCTGGAGGAAAACATGCGTCACATTCACGCAAAACGGCCATCGCTCAGCATAATGCTTCAATTAAAAGCACATTTGATTAAACACAAATGAGATTTGGAAAGCTAAAGCTAAAAGCTGCTGCTGTTGGTCTAGTGGTTAGTGACCCTGACTGCTATGCCGGAGGTCGTGGGTTCGATTCCCACCCAGGACAAATGTTTGTGTAATGAGCACGATCATTTGTTCTGCGTCTGGGTGTAATTTATCTATAATATTTATGTATTTAGAAATATATAAGTATGTTTATCAGTTGTCTAGTACCCATAACACAAGCTCTGCTTAGCTTGGGACTAGATGGCGTTGTGTGATAGTTGTGGAATATTATTATTATTATTTATAATCAAGTCACATTTCTGTCCCAATTTGCCGAAAAACACTTAAATAAGCAACAATACCTGAACAGTATTCGAACTTCCCCGAAGTTTAGAGTTCGAATTTGATGGAGTCACTCTTTGAGGAGACGCGAGGGTGTTCAAAGCAGATTCAGAGATGGACATGTTGTGCGACATAGCGGTGACGTCACCCGCGGTGGGCGTGGCCGCCAGCGATGCGCCCGCGCCGCTCAGCTGCGACAGGCACGACACCGACCAGGGCCGGGCGCTGTTGCCACCGGCTCGCTTCTTGCGCAGTGTCACCTAAAGCGAGAGTTTTCCTCAACCATTTGTTATGTACAATGTGCGTTGAAGTTAGTCAAAATTAGGGTGGCAATGTGATTTGAAAGTTAACGTTGAAGAATAAGGTCTTAATCTATTCAGCGTTATTTATAAAACTCTCTAACCAGCTTAATTTAAATACTGATTATCGGATTCTAAATTCAAATTCTCTATAAAAAATTTTGATTTTAGAATATGCTAATCAATTTTCAAACTAACCACATGGTTAATTTATTTATAAATATGGCCCATGAAGTTTAAGGTTACAGAAATCTGTAGTAACCAACTTTGATATAGGTATAAATATATACAGTATGGATTCGACATATGGTCAATAAATGAAATCACGAGTTATACTCGTCCACAGAAGTATAACAAAATTTATTATTAAATTAAAATTCAAAAAATTAAGAAACTTAAATTTTCAAACAAAATAAATATCAAATAAATTCAGTAAAAGTCAAACACTCTGTTTAGAGAACGTGGGTACAATACCTACTTACCTAGAGTACAGAATGGCAACAGCTCAAATGCAGACGAGACGGCACCGGCGCGACGTGGCGCGGCGCGGTGCGTCGCATTTCAAAGTTCAAGGATTTAAGGAACAAAGTATGTTAGATCATTGACCTAGTGCTGCAATTCTACAGAGTGTTCAAATTTACTGAAAATTAAAACTATTTTTTTTGTTTAAACTACTGGACCGATTTCGTTCATTTTTTGCACATCGTCAGTAAACTCTTAAACAAGCATGTGATTTCATTTATTGCCCATATGTCGAATCCATACTGTATATTGAGAAAATTAGATTTTTATTTATTATATATTTGTTAACTGATGTAACAAAGTTAAATCAATTAGTAACAAGTAGACACAAAGCGAACACGAGATTAGTTTTTATCACACGTTCATAAAGTCTGTTTTACCTTAGCATGGTGCGTGGGAGTTACGGTGCAGGTGGAAGTGCTCATATCCATGGATGAGTGGATGTTTCGTTCTTCGGATGTCAGGGATGTGTCTACTTCGCTTTCGGTTGTGTATTCTCCTGATGCATCACAGCTTTCCGTTCCCTGGAAGCAAAAGAAGATCAATAAGAATTTTATCAAACTGGGTGTTATAAAAGATGGAGCTCAAAGATTAGAAGTCAGATACGAGCCTATCATTGATAAAAAAAAGATTCCAACTCAAAAAAGATATGAGAAATATCCCAATACGAGTAAGATGCTATCTATCTTAAACTAAGTGGAACGGGTAATAAATCTGTTTAAAAAATAACAGGCGAATTCTCAAATTGGATCCAATTGACACTCAACTAAATCAGGTCGTGTTGATCGACTTGATGACCATTTTCATAAAATAAAGGTCTTATTTTTTAAAATGTTCAATTAAACTAACCTGATTATTGTCACTTTTGCCTTCCGAGCTCTGATTCAGCCACTCCTTGATCCTGGACATCTTGTTTCTGCTGACATTCTTCCCTTCTTCCTCAAATGATAAAGGCTTGAAACTCCTTGGTCCCTTCTTCTTTGACAACGCCTGCTTCTGTACCAACTCCTCAGCCTGATTCACCAGCCTCTCTATATCCTTACATCTTTCAACTCTGAGCAAATCCGGGGTCGATGACACTAGTTTCGGTTTCGGGGACACTGAATTTTCTTTCTTGTCATCTACAGGCAATTCACACTGGATCTCAACCGATGACGTCATGATATCAGTGGAATCTTCATTGCCAATTTTAGCACCACCGACGTAAGTCCATTCTTCCTCTGAAGATTCTTCTTGTGACTTCTCTGTTTCTATCATTTGTCTATCTGAGTCTGTGTCGTGGTGTCTGAAGTAGAATGTTGCAAGATGTTTGGATTTTCGATCTGTTTGGTTGAATTTTGATGTGTCTACTGGCTTTTTCCTTTTGATAACGGTTGGAGGAGTTTTCAGTTTTTCTTCTATAACCACGTTGTGCACTTCTAAGCCTGGGAAAGAAACTACTGCTGTACAATCGAATGCAAATATACTGTCTTTATTTGTTTATAAAACAGTGGATTTTAAGACAATAAGCACAATGCTATTGTTTTTAAATTCAAATCACTTGTGAGTTGAGTTTGTTTACGTGAAAATGGAAAGCCGTGTAATGTTTAGTTGATGGTTTATTAGTATTCATGTGAGATTTTACACGTCATTGTTTATATGGTAACGAGGGATGTTTGGCCTATTTAAAACTGAGCAAGGAAATAGCAATGTATGTTCAGTTTTCGATAGTTTCGGTTTTGGTTCGGTGGTATTACCGGTCGGATTAGATGCTTCTTCTTCTTCTTCTTCTGTCGACGTTTTTAAAAGTTTTCTCTTTATGACAATGATGATAAAATGTGTGTTTTCAATTTCTTATGACAATAAGAAATTCTTTTTCCCTACCCTGCTGCCGATCTGCACTCAGCTTGACTGTGGCCATAGAATCTTGTCTAGTCTGTGGGTCTAGACAAATAAGAGGAGAAGTCACGTGACTATTCTCTCCGCAGGTAATGTCATTGCCATACATACACACACATTTTGTTTGTACTATGTGTTTTTACGTGAAAGCTAAAATAAAAGTTATTTATCCTAGACCCGCTGATGGTCATACAAAAAGCTGTCTTACCGTCGACATGATCAGTAGCAGGCACGGTCTGGTCCGTGGCCCTGGCGGTGACGTCACAGGCCCCGGGCACTCTCCGCTCGTCCGCCATGTTGGAGTAGCGCCCTCGCTCCAGTTCCGACTCACAGTCTGACCCGAAGCCGCGCCAAGTGTACGTTAGCACATATTCTTGTTCTTCCTGTAACAATTGGGATTGATAAGTTTTTGCATTTTTTTAGGGTTCCGTACCCGAAGGGTCCAAACGGAGCCTTATTGCTATCACTCACGGGTCCGTCTGTCCGTCGTCTGTCACAAAATTTTGTTTCGAAGAATTTTTTAACTTCCCGTTGACCTATGAACTTGAAATTCGGTGATAATATTTATTATTACGTATGTTTTACTAAAAAATACCAATATATTGATAAATCAGATTTTATCTTTGAAATTCCCTCATTTGGTACGGAACCCTAAAAGTGCGAAGTCCGACATGCACTTAAACGGTTTTTTTTTTGTTTTGTCACTGTTTTTGCATTTATTCAATGTCAGGTTTAGAAAGTACCTATTTAGCGTACTTTGTTTTCCGTTAGGTTGCGGATGTAACATATTCTAATGTTTTTTTCAGTATTTGGCAGCGATTGTATCGAGTCAGCCTTCTCGGCAAGCTTCGCTGAGGTTGTCAATACTACAATTAAATTCTCAGCTCCATTTTACCGCGAACGAAACAGACGCGCTGTTTAAATGACTCCACATATTGTCCAGTTGTGTAGACACTTGAGATACTAACCTACTCCAATTTCGCATCATAATATCCATTTTGATTTTTCGCAAATTGATTATTGCATTATTGGCGAATAATTAAAACAGTTTTAACTGAACTTCACTCGAAAAATCCCGCGATCAAAACCCGCTCGGATACTCTTGTTGAGTAGCCCTGTCTGTCAAGCGTCTGGTGCTCATTGATTTGACAACCTCTGTCATCGACTGACAATTCGTAACTGGCTGAATAAAATTTGGGTAACACGTTCCGACAAGATTGTAAACGTGCACAAATAATGAGTTTTCCAATCTAATCACCAGAACCAGAGTCATTGAACTTCGCATGCGAACGAAACCACCCTTAGCAGCCCAAAAGCCTAGTGACTAATCCATTTATAAAAACAAAAGAAAGTCAATGTATCTCACCTCAGAAGCAGACTGCCTGCTGTCTAACGAGCTGTCTCTACGCCTCGCATTGACCGGAGTACGTTGTCTCCGCGGAGATCCTCGTCTGCTGAGCCTGGGCTGTTTCAGAGCTGGTTCGTCGTCACTGTCGCTTGCAGCCTCGGCTGAGAGACAACCCTGGAATAAGGGAGAGTGGGGAATTAGTGATCGATAAACATAGTAGATACATAGGATACTCTTTAAATGAGTTTTTTTTTTTTTTTTTTTTTAAAACGTTGCCCCACACTAGGAATCTCCTGTATCGTGGGTGCGTTCACAAACATGTATACTCACATACACAAGACACCCAGACCCGGAACAACTATCTGTAGGTCATACAAATATTTGTTCCGTGCGGGGATCGAACCCGCGACACGCAGCGCAGCAGCCGAACGCTCAACCACTGCGCCAACCGTGTCGTGTACTGTTACAACTAGTGGAGTAGAGGAGCTAGTGGCTAAAGTAATAACAGTTAAGCTACGCTTGCCGGGGTTGGTCCATGGATGGCTGACCATCTTTAAACACCGAGACTCCTAAGTATCTCGGAAAGTACGTTAAGCCTTTGGTCCCGGCTGTCAATCGATGATATTTGACAGTCGTTACGGGTCGTCAGAAGCCCGAAAGTCTGACAACCAGTCTTACGAAGGGGTATCGTATTACCCAGTAACTGGGTTGTGGAGGTCAGATAGGCTGTGGCTCCATGTAAAATACTAGTATTCAGCTGCATCCGGTTAGACTGTAAGCCGACCCCAAGATAGTTGGGAAAAGGCTAGGCAGATTGATTGACTGTTACAACATAGTAGTCAAGGATTTGGTTTGGTTTCGGTGCCTTCACTTAGATGTATTGGATTTATTTAAATATTTAACATGTTTATACAGGGCTTTAAATTAACCAGCATTAAAAAGAAATGTAAGTTAGGCTATGTGTATCATGTGAGAAAATGCCTACGATCATAAATCATTTGGCTTTGAGGTTTGAGATCATTTATTCTGAAAAAAATTAAATTGATATTTAAGTTTATGCTTTTGATAACTAGAAACAAAAAGATTCATTGAAGAAAGATTAGATGATGTTGTCTGTGTTGTAAGTGTAACTATCGGCAAAAGTCTGATATAAACATCAGTTTAATATGTAGGTATTGTGACGATTGTAGACACAGCCTAATCTCAGCGGGTCTGTACCGGCCTTCAGCTGGCTGTTAAGATTATTGGAGAGCAGTATGAATATTGAATTAGTAGGGATCACATTTGTTTTATTTAGGGATCAGTTCTGTCTGCCTGGCCGAAGTGGGCACTTGTATTTTGCCGTGATTGATTATCAATATAGTTTTTTAGAGTGCCCTATCCCGCTTTCTTTTATAACACTGCACAAATAAACCAGTCACTCTCATACACCACACTCTCGCGTTGCCAGCGAGTGAGACTAGAGGTCTGAATTTACTAGAACGTCCCAGGATCCCTGCAGGCCGTACTGGTGCGTTGGGGTCCTACAGTATGTTGCATCACTAGTAATAAGGGAAATAGAGGAATCTACAATGCATTAGGTAATCGTGTTAAATACAAAGTGTATGCCTTCATTTAATAAGGTAATCCAATCGAAAACTACAACACACCAGTTTATAACCTAACTACTTATTCCCAAGAGGCACAAGTATCCAAGCATTCACCGATCACACACTCATATTCAAACATAGTAAAAACGTCATAAAATCCTACGATATTTACTGCTTCCATTCATGGGATATCCAACCAAATCCATTTAAAAATATAATTTACGGCCAATAAAAGTCATTTTAAGATCCCGCAGATATTTACGGACCACAAAACGGTTGAAATTAACCCTCAAATAGTCCGTAATGGTCTAAACTATCCCTATGCGAACTATTAAATGGGTCAACGGTATCCTAGCAACGCGGAATCATAACATGGCGACTGAATTGAATTATTTATCTGTGGAATAGGTCACGTGGCCAACCCTTTAATGGCCTTGTGGTCTTAAATGCCATTGTTTTGAAAACAAAATATTTTTTTTGGTCTCATGGAATTTTTGTCCTTGGTCTGTATGAATGAATGGATATGAATTTTGATTACAATAGTTTTTGGTGACGTAAATATATCTATAGATGTTCTTTTATTTTTATGCTGTTTTGGTTATTGTAGCTTTTCGTCTAGGTCTATAACACTGACTGTAAATAAAGCTAATGTTTTAAAACAATTCATATTCGCTTTATCGTTAGTTTCAATAGTTCAAAGATGGCTGGTCATCGATAATCGACACCTGTGTTAGCTTTCTCAAAATAAGAACACTAAAGCAAGTACCTGACATTCATAAATACGTCTGGTAAGACAGTGCAATCAATCAGAGGCTATTAAGGTAAATCTAGAGGATTATCGTCTTACCAAAAATAGCTCCGAAAACGACGAGACGGTCAATTAATTTAAAATTAAAATATAGTCACAGATAATATAATACTAGCGTACAGATGCCTCATCCCATACAAAGAAACGGTACCGCCGTACCTACGGGTTTCCGACTTGCAAAAGCAACTTTTGTTCTTAGTTCTGGTCCGACCTCTACACCTCGCTAGATGGTGTTAGCAGCGACGGCTTGCAATTTGAATGAATTTACATAAAGTCTTACCAATATTTTCTCACACATTGAGGAATTACTATACAGTATTTTGGCACTTCATAACAGTTTTACTATTTCAAAATGTTTCACTATACAAATTTTAAAGAGGCGGATGGATAAACTCTAAAAATTCAAACAGCGCCATCTATTGGTACAAGAAATATGCCTGATGATTTGTTCCAATAAACATCTAAATTTGAATTAAGAGCCAATTATTCCACAATTTTATGCTTAGGGTAGTTTATTAAATAAGAAAATACAGTTTTTAACATATTTTTTTCCTAATGTTAATGTTAGATACTTAAACTTCATTAAGAAATCGATGCATATTACGCCATCTATTGTTTGTTTGTTTGAACTAAATTTTCTTTGTTCGAGATGAGACCCCGTGTAATATTTAAAACATGCTTTTTGATGACGTCATTTAATTTTTCGTTTATAACCCTTGATGATACCCATGTCATAGGCATGCAAAAAAAAATAGTCCGCCATATTGGATTTAGAATGACGTCATTTAGCTAACCATGCATTATCATCCAAAGTGTTTACTTTGGATGATAATGCAAAATTTCAGCTCAAGCGGAAACTGGGAAGTGGGTCAAATTTAACTTCTAAAATTTTTTTGCATAGTCAGTTAATTACAGGTGAAGCTGATAAATGCGTTTTAAAAATGATTTTGAAACAAAAAAAATAAACATCTGAATTGATAACCTTCTCCTTTTTGAAGTCGGTTTAGAAGTCACATTAAAAAGAAAAAGTTAGTTGAAAAAAAACAAACAAATGAAAGCCGAAAAATTCGTCACCCTACCTCCCTTTCACTCAATTACCTTTAATAGAAAGGGATGATTTAATTCCCTACGCCGCTTGGGGTCTAGTCGTGTTTGCAAACAGCACCGCGTGGTTGATTAGGCTATTGTATCGGTGAGAAACTGCGCAAACTTGTATGGTAGTTGCATGCGCTTTTTGGAGAAAGGGGGAAACGTATTGCGTCGTTTGTATGGGTCTGTGATCATGCATGACTATTCGTGATGGTAGTTTATGAAAGGGACTTAACGGGAGATTACAATATGTATTCAAGTGTTTGGATATGGGGACAGAATATCTATTCAAGTGTGACTACTAGTGTCCGACCGAAACTGGTTTTTACGACCGGAACCGAAACCGAATTTCGGCAACAGTCTCAGTTTCGGTATCGGCCGAAACTGAGACGGTTGCCAAAATTCGGTTCCTAACAAGAGTTAAGGGTCTACTACCGGACAAGTGGCGCCCTCATTGAATAAAAAAAGTAGCATAAAAGTACCAAAAACGGGCGTTTCTGACACTTTTGCCTACTACTTTGGATACGAAACATTCTGAGACCTGTTTCAACAACGTAAAAATACTTTATCCTCTTTGTAACAAACGTGACGTTGGATTCTTTAATATTTATTTTCTATGCTATGATTTTTTATTCAATGATGGCGCCACTGGGCCGGTAGTACAGTCTTAAATCAACCAAAAAAATATTTAGATAGGTTAAACTTGATTCTACTATAATTTACGAGTATGTATTAGTTTGTTATTATGAATTATTTTTGATGTGTACTACCTACTCTTATGCACACACACACGTAATAAAACTTACCGAATCCAAAATAAATCACACGAAAACTAACAACAAACAAAACGAACTGCAAACACAAGCCAGTCACGACATGTTTAGGCACGTGGACGCGGCAAAATGTCTTCGTCGCTTAGGTACTCGCTTGGTTGAAATTTAACGCGCCGAACATGACCGATCACAGCGCGAGAACTCCCGAATGCAGTTTCGGTTTTGGTCGTAGTTTCGGGTATGCCACCGACCGAAACTAAATCGAAACCGAACTTTCGGTCGGACACTAGTTAGTACAGAAATAACGACTAATAAATAAGTGAAGAGTGAGTGATCGAGGAATTAAGAAAAGATCGCCGGGTACAACAAAATTACATTGAGAATTTAGAAAAAAAGGTACTTGACCTGCAACATAAGTCACGCTCTTCTGCGATTGAAATCCGAAATATCCCGCAGGATAACTCTGAAACTTGTACCAGCCTGATAAAATTGATGTGTAAGATTGGGAACGTGGTTGGGCTGCCTATCCTGGAATCAGGTATTCGTGATATTTATCGGCTTCCTGGTAAATCTACTAGTCCATCCGTCCCACGCCCGATTATCGCGGAGTTCTCAAGAGTGCAAACAAAACAGGCAATTATATCTGCTATACGATCGTTTAATAAAGAAAAAGGGAAGGAAGACAAATTAAACACCGCACTCGTCGGAATACCAGGTAAGCCCCAGCCGCTTTACATCGCCGAACAACTCCCTGCTACTACGAAAAAGTTGTTTTATCACGCTCGAGAGTTTGCTAAGAGTAAAGCCTACAAATACTGCTGGATATCTAACGGTAACATCTTCCTGCGCAAACTAGAAGGAGACAAGCAAATTATAATCCATTCGGATAAATGTCTTCAGGATCTTGGAAGCACAAACATTTGACTATTTTTATTTTTATTGTATTTTTCAGTCATGTATAAATTTAAAATAATTTTCTTTATCTACCTTATATATATAAGAGATCACCAATTTTCACTTCACATTCTTTCAAACATACTTTTCAAAACACGAAACCCAAAACACAATATACTCCTTAACTATGATACACTCACAACAATATATTTAAAACATAACATACTCCGTAACTATGATACACTCACAACAACATATTTAAAACACAATTTACTCTGTAACTATGATACACTCACAACAACATATTTAAAACACAATATACTCCTTAACTATGATACACTCACAACAACATATTTAATCTCCATAGAGCGATGCACTATTCGTTTAGACTCCAACCATACTCCAACCATATCCCAACTATTCACATACATACATCTGTTTCACTGTCTGGTTATGCTGCTAACTCCAAATGGCTATCATAAATAATATAAGTGACGAGCTTGATAAAAT
This sequence comes from Polia nebulosa, assembly GCA_951329385.1. Classification (NCBI taxonomy): domain Eukaryota; kingdom Metazoa; phylum Arthropoda; class Insecta; order Lepidoptera; family Noctuidae; genus Polia; species Polia nebulosa. Next base: position 8,779,877 of record OX589609.1, read on the forward strand.
AAACCTAAATTCTTTTATCTGTAGTCCAGAGGAATGTTTAAAATATTTCAATATGTCCAATAGCAATATTACTCTGTTACATATAAATATACGTAGTATAAACAAAAACTTTAGCCAGCTCCAAGTACTGCTAAGTTCAACTAAAATTGACTTTGACATTGTCATTTTAACCGAATGTTGGCTTAGTAAAGCTATTTATCTACCAGTATTGGATGGGTTTGTGTCTCACTCGACAGGTAACAATGCGAATCAAAATGATAGCGTCATAATTTACACGAAACTAAGCCTACATAGTTACGTATGGGAACCGGAATTCAAGGGTGGAAATTGTCTTGTATGTCAAATAGAAAAAAACCTTGCCGTGGTTGCTGTCTACCGTTCTCCATCATTCAATTCAAAAGACAATTTCGACAATTTTGCAACTAGCCTGAATAATGTCTATGACGGCCTTTCCTCATGCCATAATATCGCCCTTGTAGGTGATTTAAATATTGATATTATACCAGGTAACAGGGATGTCCGTAGTTTCGACTATCTAACCCTAAATGCTTCCCACGGGCTTTTGCCAACCCATCTTTTTCCCACTAGGTTGCAACATTGTTTAGATCACATACTGCTAAAGTCTAATCTTCCATCAACCACACTTGTTTTGGATTCGTTTATAACAGACCACAAACCCGTCTTACTTAATATTGCGAAAGCCAACCCTCAACGAAAAACCTGTTACTACACCACTCGCATAAATCACGAATCTGTGATGTTGGAGTTAGAAAAGGTCGATTTCGCAATTGTGTACCAAATAGACGACGTAAATGCATGCATGAATAAATTCATAAATATAGTAAAATCAGCCATATCAAAACATACGCTGACAGTAAAAATTCCAAAGAAAAAAAGAATTATTAAACCATGGATAACCCCTGGTTTGCTAAAATGTATAAAAAATCGAGACAAAATGCACATGAACTCAAAAAAGACACCAGACAACCTAATTCTTAAAACTACTTACGTACGGTACCGAAACTTTTGTAATGACTTACTTAGAAAGTTAAAAATTTCGTATGAGCAGAGTGAGCTAGAAAAAGCCAGTAATAACCCGAAAAACTTGTGGAAAACAATAAAACAAATAACGAACACATATAAAACGCATGTTAGTCCTTCTGAGCTGTTAAAAATACGAGATAATCCTAAATCCTCAGTTAACGAAGTATGTCACTTCTTTAGTACAGTGGGGAAAAACTTGGCAGCAGACATTATGTCGCAGAACCTAGGTCTGCCATTCCCAGCTAGTACTAGGGCCCCCTTTATTGGGAACACTCCTCAACACTGCACTATAAATTCTCTTGCCATTCTGGACGTAGATGAAGCTGAAGTAGAGTCAATTATCCTTCAATTGCGGAATGACTGTGCAGTCGGTTGGGATGGTATACCGTCTACTATTTTAAAAAGCTGTCGACATATATTGGTTCAACCACTAACCTACCTCTGTAATCGTTGTTTGCAGACAGGAGTGTTTCCCGATGCCCTAAAAAAGGCTATCGTTCACCCTATTTACAAGGGAGGGAGTAGAAACTGTGTCAATAATTACAGGCCAATATCAGTTCTGCCAGCGCTGTCTAAAATTCTTGAGAAGATTCTCAATAAGAGTCTACGCAGCTTTCTAAACAAAAACCAGCTTATTGCTGACAACCAGTATGGATTCCGACCGGGGCTGTCAACGGAAGATGCTGTACTGGATTTCACGCAGTCGGTTGCTAAATGTTTAGACCAAAAAATAAAATGTCTAGGTATTTTCCTAGACCTTTCCAATGCATTTGATACAGTTTCTATTCCCTTACTTACCTCTAAGCTGGAACTTCTCGGTGTACGTGGCATATTACTTGACATTTTTAAAGATTACCTTCACAACCGTACTCAATGTGTTAAAATTGACGCGTACCTTAGCGACGAAGAATCAGTTCCATATGGCGTTCCTCAAGGAAGTATCCTGGGTCCAACATTATTCCTAATTTACGTCAACGATCTGTGCAGGATGAGTCTCCCTGACTGTAATATATATGCGTATGCAGATGACACTGCAATTCTAGTGCAAGGACTTACTTGGGATATAGTAAAAACAAAAGCAGAATTGGCTCTGGCTCAAGTAAAGGAATGGCTTAACTCAAATCTTCTCACACTTAACCTACAGAAAACCACCTACATTCCTTTTGCAATACGTCGGAATACCACACCGTCAGACACCTTTTATATAACTGCTCACACATGCTCAAACCCCTTAGAACCTTGCTCATGCACAACACTCACTAGAACATATAGTGTAAAGTACCTGGGAGTAGAGATAGACGATGGTTTAAGATGGGATAAACAAATTGATGCCCTCACCACCAGAACGATGCGCTTGATTCATATTTTCAAGTCTCTCAGACAGTCGGCTAACGCTGACACGCTGAAAATGGTCTACTACGCTCTGTGTCAATCGGTCATTGGTTATTGTATTGCTGTTTGGGGCGGTACAGCAAAGACTATTCTTCTTAGAGTTGAGAGAGCGCAAAGAGCGATACTTAAAGTTATGTCAAGGAAGCCCTATAGATACCCAACAACTGAACTCTATTCTGAATGCAAGGTCCTCTCGGTTCGCCAACTCTTTGTGCTTAAATCGATTCTCAGAAAGCACACCAGTCTTCCTAAGTCCGACCCAAACAAGCGTACATGTGTATTCCCATGTGTTTTGCCGGGTACTCAACACAAAACTACTTTCGCACAGCACCAGTTTTATACCATAAGTGCACACATTTACAAAAAGGTTCACAAACAACTAAAAATTCTAGATTTAAATTCATACACAGTAAAACATAGAGTAACAGAGTGGCTATTACAAAAGGACTATTCCTACACGGAGTCTTTACTCACTTACATCGCCTAAATCAAAGAATGCACTCTTTCAAACATACATCCACACACATTTACCCCTATACGCACACACACAATCGCACATGCACACACAATCGCACATGCACACACAATCGCACATGCACACACCATCACACATCACCACACATTTCCCCCACATTTCACATTTTACTCTTACACACAACTATTACTGCTGACAAGACGTATAAACCGTAGATCGACACTGTCCGCTTGTTGTATAAATAATGGTAATTTAATTTATTAGCCAAACACTGTCTCTTAAAATACAGGTTAGCCTAGTTTAAGAGGCAGGGTTACTATAATTATGTACAGAAATTTTGCAACACACTGTAATGCCTAAAAAGTCTACTGGTGAGATATACCTACTTGTGTACATTTCTGTAATTATTGGTAAATAAACTTTATTTATTATTATTATTATTAAGTATGGAAGAAGAAGACAGTAGGTATGTTGCGTCGAATGCAAATAAATTGGGAATTATGGAGATATAAGGAAAAGCTAAGTCTTAAATTCAGCAAAAGCATAGCCAACTTTCATGGAAAGTTATCTAGTGGTACGTAGCTCAGGCTATGTGAATTTATAGAACCAAGTGGATAGGTTCAAAGAGTCCACCTGATGAACAAATTAGTTATTCTTTTTTTTAAATATCTTATAAGGAAGCACTAAAACATGTGACTCCATCTCAAGTACTAGTATTTAGCTGCAGTCCTGCATATAGTAAAAGTGGTTTTACACCGGCGAGGCGAGGCGTGGATGGGATGGGCGAGAATTGAAATCATGCTTACTCTTTTACAGCGAAAGATGTCTCGCGATGGCCAGCGGAGACCGTGCGGGTCCTCGATGGCCGGTGTAAATAAATACTCTATTCTTAGAGGATTAAGGTTCAATATTGTCTGCCCGGGGGTTGAGGATAAATTCGAAAGAGTTACCTCGCCCCCGAGGAACAGGGGTGGGTTTTAGTCAGTAAGAGTCTGACACGCCCTTCCGCTCCACCCTAGAGCGGAAGAAGTCATAAGATGATTGCCCACCCCCCCAAAAAAAAAAAAAAAAGGTCCAATATTGTACTAACAAATATTTCGCATTTATACCTTTTACACCAAAGATGGGCAGGGCGTGGAGAGATATTTTGATACAAATTTCAATTCTCGCCCATCCCACCCACGCCTAACCTCGCCGGTGTAAAACCACCTTTAAACTGGAAGCCGTCCCTAACATAGTTTAGTCATCATCATGATGATAATGAAGGAAGGAACGGTATACTTTAACAATCTAAAAGTAAAAGAAGCTCACCTGATTGTCAATCCTAGCGAGACACGCCTCCAGATGGCACTGCCACTCAATCGCCCGCAGGTACAGCAGATGCCAGCGTCGTTCAAGCGCACGCGCAGCGTCGCCGCCACCGCACAGTCGTACCACCGAGCTCACGATCCGACCGTGGCATTCCACGTCGCGTTGCAATACCTGAGAAATGGAAAATATAAGGGGTTATTGATATATCCAACTAGAAACTTCTATAGCTGCCGATTTTATCAGTCCACAGGCCAGACTCCAAAGAAGAAGAAATCCCAAATACATAGATTTGGTTCTCGACGATCCAGAACGGAGAATGAAGTGGAACACACATCAAATGGGTTAAGACTAGGCAAAGAAAGACTAGGTTTTTTTTTGTGGGTTGGGATTTTGGGAAATCACCCAATGACTTCTCCCGCTCTGGGTGGAGCGGGAGGGCGTGTCAGACTCTTACTGACTAAAACCCACCCCTGTTCCTTCCCTGCCTTGAGTGCCCAGGGGCGAGGTAACTCTGTTAAAGACTAGGTGGACTGAGAATGGTGAGGGTCAAAAAGACTGACATAGCTGACAAAGCACATTTTTTCCGTGAGGCAGTAACGATGTTGGTCAATTTGTTACATTACCAACCGTCATTTCTTGCTGCTATTTCATTGTCTCTAATGCTGATAAAGATCGTAGTTCCGATAAAAAGTATGGTTAGGTGAACAAATTGACAAAACATAAAAACCTTTTAACAAACACAATACAAAACGATCGATACTCATGAAAACAAGAATGCGGATCCATAATAAACAAGATCATAGTTTCCGATACGAAAATACATTGCGTAACACAGAACCGATACTTTAAAGAAGCCGGGCCTTATCATTTCGAACGAAAAAAGAAAAAATAATCTCAAAGTTTACACAATAAAAGATGGCGGTACAACCGAAGACCAACCAATCAAAATTAACAATAGCCGTTGACACAATAAGTCAGAGCCATTTAGTCGGAAAAAAATAAATTTGAAAATCGAACAAAGGGCCGAACGTGCTCCGGTAGTAGCGCACGCGCATCTGAGTATGACAGCCGATATTACGGTGTTTATTCAACAATAAAAACGTCATTGACAAAGATGGAATTCAGATTTGAAATTAGAAAATTTTCCTGTTTAGTCCAGTTTGAAAAAGTTTCAGTGTTCTAAAAATTCCAGTTAAAAAAGTAATTCTAGGTAGTGCTTGGTATTGGCTCGTATTCTAAAAAAGCGTGAAATCAAGTAGTACTTACGCCTGTCACGTCCTGTTCGCATTTTAGTAACTCATATTTAGTGTCCATTAACAGGAAATCTAATGTCAGCATTATTCAGCAATAATAAAAAGTCCAAAACAAAATCGAAAAACGACGAACTCTAACTAAAGTTACATCATTTACGCCAAATTAAAACGGAATATGCCAACTATCCATGTAATGATCTAATCTAATAATGTTTTCTATCGTCCCAGATAACGTCAAGCCACTATATTGGCCTATCTAGAGGTAAAAGATGACATCCCAAGACATGACGACGTCTAGTAACAGTTTCTTAGTGAGATGAACGACTACAGATCGGATCAATTCAGTAACAACTTGCGAAGGAATACCATGTTTGGCTTTATCTTGAGACAAGGACTGTTTAAGAGGTGTAGGAAATGTTTAGTATCTGATGTGCGTAGAGATTTGATTCTAGGAAGTCTGTTTTAGGCTTATTGCGAGGTTTTTGATGGTGTGAGAGCGACAGAACTTTACACAAATTCTTTTTGGGGCTATTCATTCAGTGACAAATCAGTTATGCTACTTGTGATCCTGCCGGAGTCTGTGTCCTGATAGCTATAACCCGGGGGTTTTTAAGACGAGAGTGAATAACTAAAACTTCTAGGCAAGTGTGCTCCTTCGTCGACCACAACATCACTTACCATCAGATGAGATAGTGGGCAAGAGCGAGCCTATTAATGTAAAAAAAAAAACATTGGCACTCTGGGAGTGCCGACAGAAGTGAAAACTTGAACAAAAATGTACAACACGCTTCGCGATCCGAATCGCGTAGCGGTGTCGGTGGCGGTGGCGCGCGAGTTCAATTGTTTTTTCCCATCTCAAAACTGCCCAACGCACCTAAACTTGTTTCATTTTTGGAAGTTGAATATATTTTCTAAACACGCTAGACAAGACGTTAAGCTGCTGCCTTCATCCTCAAATTAAATCTGTTGTAATAATTATAAGTATAACTCGAAAATTCTAACAACACCAGTCCAGGCTCACTAGAGCGCTGTGGCTGCTCTAGCGTTGCATCCATATAAATTACAACCAGATAGATGCAGCGATTACATACCAAATTACAAATTTATCGAGATCGTTGCTCTTGGAGCCTTGGCTGTCGTTTCGATTCCGATTGCTTGGGAAAACGATACGGAATAGCAACGAGAAAGTTAACTATTAGAACGGACAGTTGCTTAATTCAAATCAGACGTAATTTGTTCAAGATGTTGCTTCCTTGATAGCTGTAAACTGGGTTTACTTAGAGTAGCTAGAGCCTAATCTGATTTCCCAATTACCATCGATAAACATGGTATCCACAAAAACTATATATGTTTATGTTTCGGATAAAGGTATTGCATTGTCAATTATTTAATACAATGCATCATTTTTTTATTTTATTCTTTTATAGGCTCGTGTTTGACCACTATCTCACCTGATGGTAAGCGATGATGTGATCGAAGATGGAACACGCTTGCCTAGAAGTAATCTATTCACTCTCGTCTTAGTTAGTGTCTATTATAATCGATGTCCACCGAGCAAAGCAGCAATGTACTGCAAAGTGCCTATCAAATTGATGTCAACTGAGTGAGCGAATACACCTGCAGGTTGTAGCTATCAGGAAACAGATTCTGGCAGGGAATTCCACTCCTTAGCTGTACGCACATTTTATGGCCCACTAGCACTTCGCCCGCGTGGATTTCGAAAACAGTCCATAATACATAAAACTTATAGCCTCTAGCACCTACAAAAATGTATAAATTGGATCATTCGTTCCAGAGATTACCCCTACATACAAAGTTACAAACCAATTTTACCTGTTTATAATATAGGTATAGATTGGTTACATCATCATTGACAAACCACAGTTACCTTTATACTTTGTTGTATGAAGATGAAACTTAATAAACATATATGTAAGTGTGAGAAAATTTTATGACTATATAATATCGTTATTTCACATGGAACTTAATATCATTCTTTAACTTTTATTATGTTTTTTATAGCTCACATATTGATACGAATATAATATAAATTCATCGCCTACGGGAAAAGAGATATTTTAGTGTAGTTCATTTCCTATTGATGATAATATAATATTTATTTTCACACGTTATTTGAAACTAAGTAGTTACACAGTGGGAGGTTCAGATTTTTCTCACTTATTATAAAAATAACAAGTTTTTTTAAATAAATTTCATTGATGCAACGAAGAGTTTGAAGTTATTTTAATTACATTTTAAATGGGATGTGTAAATATGAAGATAGCTTGTTTTGAAATTTAAAAGATTTACGTTTGATGATTAAATATTAATATTTCTTTTAAATTAAATTCTTTCAACATACGTAGGTGACTTTGGTATTTTGCCTCTTAAACATCTGCTTTATTAGAATTAATTATTGATAAACAAGGATCGACTTATAGGTACTCATACAAGAACTGAACATTTAAAGATCACTAACCAATTCAATTCTGAAAGGACTAGGCGTGGGCAAAGTGTATCATTTTTGCGATTGGAACATTTGCATCTGGATCACTGAAATGATCCGAATCACTGATATGTTTCATTTGGATCATTTGGATCATCGGCTCAAATGATATAAAATACAGAACGAAACAAATGATATGAAATACAGAGCGGTTACTACTGAGTCAGAATTTTATTAAACAATGCCGAATGTTGCATTGTATTTTTTTTAAGTGTACAAAATGTACTAAGGAAGAATTAAGATTATAAATAAAATCGATCTTCCTTCATACTGTAACCAGGCTTAGGACTGGCGGCTATTCGATAATTTATGGCCAGCTGGCTAATACGCTTGTTAGTGCAAACATTAAAAATAAGCAAATAACAATCATATAGTATTTGATATGTAAGCGCCATAATGGTCATTTTTACGTGCATGGATAACAACAACGAAAAACTGTGAAAGTATGAGTGTTGCACATGTCATTTGGTATCTCTTTCTGACTTGTATAGATTGTATTATGTCACCCGCTCACTCGCGAGTCGCGGTACAGTAGTAAAGTAAATCAGTGTGTCTCAGTCTCCCTCTCTCGCTCACTTTTCAGCGCCGCGTCGCGCGGAAAGAGCACTGAGCAAAGTAATGATTCAGATCCAAATGATGCGTTTGAAACGTAGTTACTGAACCAATCTTTTGAATCACTTCAAAGATTCGGATCAGTGAGTCGGTTCCGTAAAGAGTTACACACCTCTAGAAAGGACAAACGATAAACCTTCAGCCGCTATCGCAAATACAAATCCTAATTACCATCTTCTTATATTACCTCGACAATTACAAATGAGTATAAATTCGATATAATTATCACCTGAGCCAAAGTTTAATACCATAAGGTCGTAAGTGTCAAGGCGAACGATGTCTTATGGCATTTTATTCGCGATTCCTTTCGTGATATGCCGAGTCGTCGAGTTTAGGCACTTAGGTCTATTGAAACGTCATAATGATAAGTAGTTTCGTTGAATGCATGGTAATAATTAAAAATTGTACCTATGTTGTTAATGTACCTATTTACAAATTGTTTGTGGGATGTAGGTGTTAGCTGAGTCTTAATGGATTAGGACATAGTTGCTGTATGACTTATTACAGTAACATTTTGTGTAGTTGGGTTGATTGGGCCTGCTTCTGTCAAAAAAGAAAGTATCTATTCATGATTGTTGTGTAGCGCTTAGCCTATTTTTTTTTTTTTTTTTTTTGGGTGGGAAATCATCATATGACTTCCTCCGCTCTAGGTTGGAGCGGAAGGGCGTGTCAGACTCTTACTGACTAAAACCCACCCCTGTTCCTCCCTGCCTCGAGTGCCCAGGGGCGAGGTAACTCTTTCGAATTTATCCTCCACCCCTGGGCAGGCATCGGCCGTGGCAGGCCCCGTCCTTTGTTGACAACTCTTTGAGGCGCGCGTGGAACACTACGCGCCGTCGACTCTCGGGCCTGGTGCTGATCGGACGGCGAGTTACCCACTACTCGCCGTCCGCAGGCCCGGGTCTACGGTGGCCGGAGATCGTCTCGCGGCGCCCGAACCCCCTGGCGTCTGATGCGGCGGCTGCGGCTGGGGGCGCTAGGGCGACTCGGCTGTTGTCGAGTCTCCCTAACGTATGCCGCCTCCCTCTTCGCGAGCATTACTGCTTCGCAGAAGGAGAGCGCTTAGCCTATTAAAATGATTAATTTGACTTATATGTGTTTTACCATCAGTGAAGTTTTATAGACAAAATAATTATGCAAATATTAAATTTCGATTTAATAAGGGAAAGGCGTGTTGTTCTTCAGTTTAGTAATAAACTTTTAGTGTACTATTCAAATCTTTCTAGCACCTTTCGCTAATGGTTGTAATAAATATTATAAAACTGGTAAATATCTATGAAGGAATATAAAAAAAAAATAATCCTAGGAATGGTGAGCAAATTATAGAACAGAACTTGTATACTAATCTAGGCATCGCAGAACGGTAACCAGTCATACTCTGACCATAAAGATATGCTCAAAGTTTTAAGTCTTGCATAAAAATCAAATGAATAAACATTACCGTATGTTAACGGGTTGTTTTTAGTGATGATGTTGTTTTGTTTTGGGTGACGTAGATGATAAAGGAAGAACATGAAAAAATAGAGGGAAGGATAAATAAGTAAATATAAGGAAAGAAAACGAATCCAGACCACTAAATGTTATGCCTAGGGGTAGCGGATAAATTCTGAAAATGAGTTACCGCACCTCTGGTCACTTAGGCAGGAAGGAACAGGGGTGGGTTTTTGTCAGTAAGAGTCTAACACGCCCTCCCTCTCCACCAAGAACGGGAGAAGTCATTGGATGATTGCCCAGCCCCCCAAAAAAAAAGAAAAGTCCACTAAATGTTCCCGGGCCTGCGGACGGCAAGTAGTGGGTAGCTCGCCGTCCGATCAGCACCAGGCCCGAGAGTCGACGGCGTGTAGTGTTCCACGCGCGCCTCAGAGTTGTCAGCAAACCATGACGGGGCCCGTTATGGCCAATGCCTGCCCAGGGGTTGTGAATAAATTCAAAACAGAGTTACCGCGCCCCTGGGCACTCAGGGCAGGGAAGGAACAGGGGTGGGTTTTAGTCAGTAAGAGTCTGACACGCCCTCCCGCTCCACCCAGAGCGGGAGATGTCATTAAATGATTTCCCAACTCCCAAAAAAAAAGACCACTAAATGTTGCCCTTAATGTCAATAGTACTGAGAGCGTTATAATATCTAAAACCTTCAATATTACAACCATTGTTCCACCCACTTATGATGGGTCTCTCCTTTTGTACCAGCTAAAGTTACCATTGATTAGAATCTATCTTTTCAATCCCACTGCCAAGTCCATCAAAATAAAGTTTAAAGCAATATTTTCCTTCAGTAAATGGTTTCCAATATCAATTGACGTTAAGTGTCCATTGGCATGATGAAGCCATGGTAAATCAGTTCACCATGGCGATCATACTGTTCAATAGGATTACGCAAGCTGGGAGCCCAAGCTTACCGTTGTGCTTAGCCGAGCCACGATTTTAGTTTTTATTGGATTTTGAAGTTGCAACAGCTACCAAGTTTTATCATGAAAGCAAGTTACTTTTATGAGTAGTAGTAGAAATATCATAAATAGTTAAAGCGTTAATTTCATAAATATTTTAGTATACATCGGAGGTTTAAAGAGTCAATATTGTAAAACTTCAAACCGCATACCAGAAGATGAACGCGATAGACCATGTGATGAAAATATAGCTAATGAAGATGACACTAAGCAATTCTATGCAAAGGCATGAGAATAAGGCATGAGATCATTAAGAATAAACATACATTGTTATTAATGCTAATGAAGATTTAGATGCAGAATATACTAAACCACTGCATCCTCCAATCATTTTAGCTTTTATTTCCAAAGACGGTGAACCATTACCTCATAATTATGACATCTCCTCGTATTTACTTTCGATACCACAACAATAGCTAAATCCGTTTCCTATGCATTGTGCTGACAATAATAATTGTCTTCGATGTCATTATTACCGGCTGTGGCACCAACGTCATGTACAATGGTCTGACTATCGTGTCGCAATAACTATTCAGATGTTTGACCCAAAATCAGACGTGTTTTATCATTGTAATTGACAGATGCAAGAGAATGCTTCTTTGTTTTGTTTCTTTGAAGAGTATTGACAGTTGAAACATGATTGCAGGGATTTTTATTTAAATTTGTTTTTTAAGATCATTCTTTAAGGTTGTAAGGTTTCCGCATTTTCTTCCAAAATTAAAAGATGCTAAATTCATCATTCAAGGTTTCATTGATTTGGGTTGGATGTAAGTGATCCTAGATCACTGCACATATTCGATAAGAGCAGGAGCAGTTGTTGCTCAGTGGTAACAGCCGGGCGGTGGCGACTTACAAGCTTCAGGCCTTGCCTGGGTTTGAGGCAGGCGCTTTACTTTGTGTAAATTATTTTATTAGCACTGCTCTCAAAACCGTGAAGGAAAACAGCATATCCTAGAACCAAAAATTCGAAGACATGACATCCACCAACATTTAACTATTATTAAATAACTATTATTCAGTTTCTCTGTCAGCAAAACCTTAGGTTTTAGTTTACTTCAAAAACCAAATCTGTAACTTAGTCATCTTTATCTACCGTCTGCAAGTTAATGCTAGAAAGAGTAAATATTGTTCTGGTTTGACCAACCTCTTATTACGTATACCTACTGTTACGAGGTTAGACCATTTAATATGGCACAAATTGAATTTTCAATTACTTGTAAGTAGTTCCTTTTTATCTCGTGTATATATTGCTTAGTTTCTTTTGAAGAGATCATAAGCAATACAAAGGCCTAAAAAATTCCGCACAAGTTTTTTTTAACACGTATTATTATTAGTAATTATTGGTTACAGAGGAACATGTGTTAAAGATAATTTTAGAGCGACAAGATAATTGTAGGCTTTCGTCAAAGCATAATGGTAATAATTACTTTAAGTATTAACAAGGCCGAATGTAGAAGTTAATCTAAGACGGATGTAAAAATATCTTGGGGCTATGATGAACCTATTCGTTATAGGAATGTGATCTCATCTTCTTTAAAAAAATAGCAATGAGTAATTGTGATATAAACAACATAGATTTTTCGAAACTTGCTTGGTAAGCTGTGAAGAAAGTTGTGTTTCTTTGAATGGATGGAAGTGTCGACAAATCCATCGGTCCGAATAGAGATCCATAGGTTTTGAAAATATCTAGTTTGTTCTGACAATATAGGTGCGAAGCTGTATCAAAAGAACGATTCATATTCCTATTCTCCTTCTTTAATCTCCTCATTCTGCTATCATTTGCTTTTATTTTTTCAGGTGGGGGTTCTCGGACGGTTTCGATCTTCAGTCTGTGCGGTATTACCTACTCCGCAGACCATGTCCCACCTTCCATCTTACACCACATGCCCGCCCTGTTACCTGTTCACGTAAGGATCTAACGGCAGAATACTGCTTTACGCTAAGAAGAAGAGTGGATGTCTTCACGGATAATTTCTCTTACCTAGTATTGAGAAGTCTTGCTTATTATTATTTATAATTCTCAATAATGACCGTTAGCGGCTTGCCCATAAAAGATAATAACTTAACCGTGAGTCGTAACTTAACTAAATAAGCATTTAATATTGATATTAACCTTTTCATACAAAAGTGCTAATAAATTCTATGAATTTATTTGACCCCAGTTTGCCGTAACTATGCAGATTATTTTAATGGATTTCTAATACGATTTGTGATAGCTTGAGGACATCGTACAGATTAAGAATAAAATGTACCGTTTTAGTCTTTTCTTAGAAAATAATAGACGCTGCCATTAAAAGTAAAGGATTTGATGCATGACATCAGATCATTTTATTACAGGTGTAAATCATTTCCGATCTTCATATCCCATGCGGAAATGATACAAACTTAATTTGCCATTCCACTGCTCTTTATGTCAAGGCAATAAAATTGCGAATTGATTGTTCTAACTGCACGTCAAGTTTACGTCAAGGTCTAAACAGCGAATGCCGGCGAAGTCATCGTCCGCTACCGACGGATTTAGCCGAACGGTAGACGGAAATAGCCGAATGTGAAGAAATATGCGCTTGTCCGCGTTTCTGCAAATGTTTAAGGTGAGACGGGGTGCGCACGCGCGGTCAATGGCGGACTATACCTGGGTATATCTTGATATCAGCCTTATTAAACTAGTTTTACGGTTACTGGAACTGACGTAATAGTTTGCGATTTTATCGACTTTAAACTGCATAGGTATAACTCCAATGGCAGGGGCAGGATGTTTTGACGACTTCAGAACTTCTACACAAGAAAAACACAAACTTAAAGACATAAAACTAGAATTTGTATGGCATACAAGTTGGCACATTACTGTTTCAATTCATAGCAAAGTGCACGGTTTTCTCGGAATAATGACAGGGGACACGCACGTACATTTTGTTCACATATATTTTATTATTCAAGTGCGAAAAGCCGTTGAAAGATCACAAGTGACATTTGCAAGCGCCGAAACAATACTTGAGACCTTATGACCTATCACGTTTGACCATAAAGACGATGATGCTATAAAAGTGGTTAGTCCTACTTTGTAGCATACAAGTATAAGCACATCAATAAAAGGTATCAAGAAATATGGCTGCAAAACAGTTGATCTAGCGAGCTAGAAATTACTCTGTGTCATCGAGCTCGAATGAAGGAAGATTGATTCCATGTTCGATATCTTTGCGGTCTCTGTAACAGTTAACTTGACCACGTCCTTTAACAAGAGTATATTCTTGTGATAACTGGTATTACTTAAAACACTTGAGCTTAAAAAAGTTTTAAAAATAACGTCGTAATCTTCGAACATCAGTGAAGATGTTTCAATATTAGTCTTTTTAAAAGACTCTTTCCTAATATGGTGGCCGTGGACTTTCTTGAGTATCGATATAGCCTTGACTTATTTACTAATATCGACATAATCGCCATTGTTCGATTCTGTTTGTAGCACATGCACTTTAAAGTTAGTGATAGGACAGCGGACTGTCATGGCGGTTTTAGCATCAAGGCCTTTTGCATTCCTAGCTAATTGTCTTTCAGCTATATCTATGTTCACGACTTAGTCAGCGTTGTTTTCGTTACTGTATAAACCTTGTGTTTCTATTGTGTATTCGATTTATTGTTATTTGTTGTAAGGACATGAACATTTAGGGATACAGCTGCTGCTAATTATATTGAACCTTACGAAGGAAAGGCTTTGAAAATTGAAAGGGAAAGGGAGGAATATGCTCGGTTGTGTGTTATTATAAGCTGTGCGTGGATTGGCAATCTGGATATGACTGTAAGATCCAGGTATTAGAATACATGAGTACCTGATACCGTTGTCAGCGATGTTGACAGAGGCAAAGTTAAATGCCATATTTAGGCATTACAGTCGTAGTCTACCACCGATCTAAAACTCCATCCGTTTCAAACCCCAGCACGAAAACCTTGAATCGGCTCGTGCGATATCCGAGACTAATCAGTCGCAATTATGCTGTCGCTATTTATCCAAGTACCCAAGAGTGCCCACTTTGAGATGCCGCTGCGTAAATCATTGGCAGAGAAATCAATCTAAGAAGGTGCCGTTATAATATGGGTTATGTCAACGCAAAAGGGTCGGACGGACGTTGGACCGGATTGAGGTACGCAATTTTCCCACTACATACGCCTAGGATATACTCAATTTACTGTTAATCTAGGCTGGTGGGAAGGTAAAGAGCAGTGGAGGTGCTATAATTGATTTGTGTCAATTCAAGACCAAAATGTTCTATGTACATGGCACCTGCGAAAAATATCGATAGGTGCCATATGTGGAATACCTCAGGTGCCATTCACTCAGGTGCCGTTAAATCGGGTGCCCAGTGTGGAAAAAAAAATCCTATTAGATTTTATTTGTAAAGCGTCTGTCTGTTTGTCAAAAGCATAGTCCTTTAGGCATGGGAGTTCTATATAGAAAAGGCATTTGGAAAAGTGGAACGATACTTTTGGCTGGCCATCAAGAATGGGCGATCTCTGAATCGAAAAGTCGTTTGACCTATGGTAAGACAGTTATTTTACGAAGCAGGAACTCGTTAACAAAAATAAAATATGTTTATTTATAACTTTTTGCAAACGTGGCTTAAACTGATTACCAGCTCATTGAAACGGAGTCCCATCCTCCCGATGCTTCTCATCATTTTAAGCTCAAGTGTTTTAAGTATAAGTTGATCTGGACTGGTGGGAAGGTAAAGAGCAGTGGAGGTGCTAAAATTGATTTGTGTCTAGTCAAGACCAACATGTTCTATGTACATGGCACCTGCGAAAAATATGGATAGGTGCCGTATGTGGAATACCTCAGGTGCCGTTAAAGTGGATGCCCAATGTGGAATACCTCGTACAAAATTGCCTATAACATTTTATTCGTAAAGCGTCTGTTTGTCAAAAGCGTTGTCCTTCAGGCATGGGAGTTCTATATAGAAAAGGCATTTGGAAAAGTGGAACGATACTTTTGGCTGGCCATCAAGAATGGGCGATCTCTGAATCGAAAAGTCGTTTGACCTATGGTAAGAGTATTTTAGGAAGCAGGAACTCGTTAACAAAAATAACATATGTTTATTTATAATTTTTGCAAACGTAGTTAAAGTTGATTACCAACTCATTGAAACGGATTCCCATCCTCTCGATGAGAAGGTCTAGATAACAGACTGAGGGTTAAGAACCTGTCTTGCCACCCCTGATTTTAATCCGCAGAAGACATGGACGTATTAGATCGACCAGACAGATATGTTACACTAATCCTTTGTAGAATAAGCAGTAGCAAGTCGTTGGTTAGCAGCAAATTATATTTTGACAAGCAATGAAGACGGACGACTAAGTGTAAGGAGTTTTTATTTGTAATAGATTATGTATGTTCACGGATGGAAACACGGATTTTCTCTACATTCTAGGAATATATGGACGCTACATAATTTATTATTTAGACGGCTATAAATTAAGTGCGAGCCACTTTATTCCTAAGTATTGAAGCCATATTTGTAGTTATGTTTTTTTTATAGTAGGTACTTAGGTAGTAGGGTGAGAATACTGTGAATGTGGAGCTGAGTGACAAACTATGCTCCACTTCCTATGCTGCCGATAGTCAGCCCAATGCTTTTGTTACAGCAACCTGTACGCTGACATCGACGACTCCGTAGAAGTGGCAAGGACTTCATATACTGTCGTACCAACGACGAGAACTATGAAGAAGAATCCTTTTATGTCTACGTCCACAATATTTAAGTAATCCAGTCACCAGTCATCAACAGTCTCTCTCTCTTCATATCCCAATTCTCACCACATAGGTACCAGCTCTATCATTGCGAATTAAGTAACACGAAATGAAGATGGCACCAAACGGGGCCCAGTCAACACTTCTGTTTTGAGGACAAAGTGATTAAGTTGGTGTAACCACAAGAACAATACAATATAAAAGATTACACAATAAGAATCTTTTTGCACCTATTGTATCTATTATGCTCACGATGATACTTTTTCTTAATGTTTCATATAACTTTTATTAGCAAAAGAACTCTCAGTGTTATGACTTTCACAGAGTTCTGTAAAGAAAAGACAGGTAACTTAAGAATTCTAAATTACTAAATGATTTAAAAAATTTAGCCAAAAAAACTATTAGCACTGTCTCAGAGCATAAAAAACACAAGAATGTCTAGCTCACAAAAATACCATAAAAATACTGAATCGTTCTTAATTGCCATTTGCCACAACAAAAACTAGACTTTAATTGCTAGATATATGAACAGAGCCGCATTCAAGGTCGTAACAAATGAAACACATTGATGAAGCTTCATACAGAAGTTCCGTTAGTCATTGTACAGAGCTAACAGTAACCGTCTAACATTGGGAGTACACCCGCGAACACAGATTGTCAAATAGCCGCCATCTTCCCACAGCCCGTGTAATTGGCGCGAATTAGCTCAGATTCACATAATGCCGCCATTACAGGCAGAATGTTGCCTGTGTAATTAAATAAACGTTCTTCGTAAAGGTGTACATAAAACATTAGTTGTGTGCTCCACAGAATGGGAAGATTGAACTACGATTATAAAGCAATGACAGTCTGGCTCCGAGGAAGTAATTAGGAGAGACTGATTGGACCAATAACAAGAATGATTACTTCACGACGAAGAATTGCACTAGTTAGAAACAAAATGAAAAATTATCAAAAGAATTATCATTGAGATGATAATTATTTTTACCCTATCCAATACTATTAACGAATCTTCATATACGTATATAATTATATATCATAATACGATAAACCAAAATTAACGATTAGAATATAATTATAACCATTAAATTAATAAGCGCCACAATCATTGCATTCGTCTACATTCACAAATATTTGACAGGAGTTCAGACAACAAACATCATATTATTATAGATGGCGCTGCTATATTAGCAAAACGCATGAAACATGGAATTCTCAGGCCAATTACGGCCATTCAAAAATTGCCAACGCGGACGGTATTTCACGTCCACACGGCGGGGTATTGGTAAAGTTTTCAACTAGCAATAATCGCACCTCGGATTAACCTCATTGGTTACGATATTGCCTCTGCGCAAAGTTAACTCGACAAGATTCTCGGCTCGAGCCCAACCAAATCGCGGTAACGAAACCATAGCGCGATCTAACTCGATCCCAACGCCATCTATCGAGCGCGGGGTAAGTTCTTTTTCGCAGTTGCTTGTACTGTGAGAGCATTTGCAAGGGGACGGATAAAGATAAATGGAACCAGTTTTAAATAATTGGAATATAAATGAATCAAATAATCATTAAGCAAGTAATTCATTTAAGCAACTGTTTTGTGCATATCTTCTGAAACTGGAGAAGGATCTGATAATATATAAAAGAGAAGAAGATTAAGCCAAGAAAGCTGATAATTTCGTAACCACATAAAAAATAAAGCAGATACCTGCATTCAATTAAGCAGTGATCATTTTTAACACACTTATATTAGCTTCACTTGTAACTATGTCAACAAATCTTAATAATAATAGTATTTTTTATTGATAAACTTAAGGCGTATATATCCGCCAAGTGGCGCCCTCATTTAATAATATGTCATAATCATAAACGGCCGTTTTTGGTACTTTTGCTTACTACTTTGGATACGAAACATTTTGAGTCCTGTTTTAACCACGTAAAATACCTTATCCTCTTTGTAACAAACGCAACATAGGATTCCTTAAACTTTATTTTCTATGCTAAGATACGATTTTTTATTCAATGAGGGCGCCACTTATGCGGAGGTAGGCCCTTAAGACTAGATAAGGTACAATGCATGGTAACAGCGGGTAGTTATTTTATCTAGTTTGTGGGTACAACACTGTTCCTCTTGCTAGGTTACAGGGTAGCCTGTGTTAAGAAGAAACAGATCGTAGAAGTTAAGGCGAGGTATTACCTCAATAGTAAAAAAAAATTGGTTTCTTTGAAAGTCGAGTATGACGTAATGCAATGAAAATATCCTTTGCAAAAAATACAGTGGACATAGAAGGGTTTAAAGAAAAATTTAAACCGCATAGAATATTAAAACATAGTTTGAAATTCTCAATAAAAAAATTTTGATATTGATCCACAAAAATAAACTTTGGCGTCGAACATCTCTGTATTTTCAGCGAGAACAACACTATTTTTTTAAAGAATTGAATAAAATTAGCATTTTATTAAAACTTTGACCGGACAATTACATAATTTATTGTGTATATTCTGGAATAATCTAAAGAAACCCCGTAAAATAAATGTCTATTTGCATCGTCAACACAATTATTATGTTCAATTCTCAACCTTATTTGAAGGTATCTCAAATCGTAGTCAGTCCGCGCCTTAAATTTGACCCACTTCTCGGTTTTTGATTTAGCTGAAATTTTGCGTACATGTTTAGTTTAGATGGCATGATCAGCTAAGTGACGTCATTCTAAATCCAATATGGCGGACTCCAAAGATGGCGGACTAGTTATTTTGTATGCATTCCCATGATATGGTTATCAAATGGAAGGGATAGCTGAGAAAAACACGAAAAAAAAGAGGTGTTTTTTAGTTAAACTACAGAAAATTTATTAATTACATGGAAGAGCAGATTAGCTAACAAGTCTCATACAAATTGGGGACAATTTCATGCAAGAGCGATTTCGAAGAAACAGAGAGAAAAACAAAACTATAACGATGGGAAAGTTTTTACAATGGAAGTAGAAATTAAAAGTTAAGTGCTTACAACAATTGTGAAGTAAGATGTAACAATCGAGTAATTAAAAGAAACTACAAATAAAAATGCAAATTGAATATAAACTACTATTTCAATTAAATAAATAATCACATGCATTTAGGCATAGATGTTCGAGGTACATATTTAAAGAAGAAGATTTTAAATAATCTTGTTGTTATTTTAAACACTAAGCAAAGGTTCTGAGCACATTACATCAGATCACGATAAAAGCAATTGATGTACCTAAATACAGATATACAGGACAAACACTATCGCATCCCAATCGCAATCAAATTCGTTACAAGTGATAAAAATAATAGAAACAACAATATTATGAAACACCATCGCACTTCTTACGTAAAAAGTGAGAAAGAAAGTTAGAATCATACGCACAGTGAGATAGACAGCCGTTGCGAATTGCAAAACAGTCGTTTCGAAGGAGCAGCAGAACGAATTAAAATGGAACCACCATTAAGAGGTCAGCCTGACGTAATAGAGTAATGCTAGTATCGATAACAAGTGCTGCATTAGGTAAATCAAATGAGCCGTGAACGAATGACGCTGTGAAATTAGCTATCTCAGATTGATGTAATGGGGCCGGTGTGATAGGCAAAAATAACTATCTATGTGTGCCGATGGACTGTGTATGTGTATCGATGTTGTTGCTACATCGGAAATGTTTTGCAATTTTTTGCAGCTTACTGCGAAGATGAGGATATGGCAAGAGGTGATTAACTTAACGTGAAAAGAAAAGCAACTGCTAAAGGTGTGCATTATGAGGCTTATCTTATTTCCGAGAAAAATTACGTCGTAGGTTTAGTCCTTATTGTGATTCATACAACGCAAAAGACATACAAACATACCTACAACAAAATTTATATATTACAAAACAATGGAAAATTAAACAATAAATACACGAAATTAATTACAATATAATATGATTCCAGGTTAAAAAAAAAGTTAGTACGGACTAAATATTGTACACGTATTTTTTGCTTTATCAGCCCCCTTAGCCAAAATACATTTCTGTTAACGTTAACGCTAACGCTTCGTGCAAAATGTATGGCAGACATTACTGGGCGTGAGTCACGTGACAGTTCTCTGTCTAACGCTTCGTGCAAAACGTCGTTGCCATACATTTCGCACGAAGCGTTAGCGTTAACGTTAATAGAAAAGTATTTTGTCTAACCTCCCAGATCAAATTGACACGAGATAAAACGCATCAAAGTTCAGGACAAGCCCCCATGGCTTGTTACATCACTTTTGAATAAAAATTGGTAGAATTTCAACTCAGGTGTGACGTCATGCGAAATTTCAACGCACTGTATCTTCTTCCATTTTTGTTTACGTGACAAAAGAAAACATACGTGTCCAATATTTTTTGGTAATCTAACTGACGGAATTATTAATTTTTTGTAGTCATCGACCCAATTATGAAATATGGTTACAATAAATGATATTGCTCACATGACAAGTGAATTTAACAAGAAAATTACAAACGTTTCTATTACAAGAAATATTTTTGTACAATCTGCGAAGAATCATCGGTTGTCGACATTACGAACAAACCGCAGCCCGATGGTGGCTTACGAAATTTAATGACTCATCAAAATAATGTAGTTGCGAAAATGTGATGCCCTCGAGAAAATAATATCAAGAAGATGGTTGAAGAAATATAAGACTACGATAAATTTGGAAGTTAGTCAGAATTGAATATTAATATTGTGCAGGATTTGGATAGATAGGAAACCAAATACAATACAATAAAGTTAGCTGATATTGTTGATTTTAAGTTTTTGTATAGGACAAATAATTATATACGAGCCAAATGTTATCATTAAGTAGCAGCCAGCATAGCTTTAGTTACAATCCTTTGATTTATTCAAGGAATGCGCAAGTCGGGTTACTGTTGCTTCATCTGAGAAGTTGTTAGAATTTCGATAAATGGTTCTACATTTCCTAAATGCCCCCGACCAGTTTAGTCTAGTTCAGTTTAAAAAATTTCCAAGTCATAATACGCTAAAACACGGAGAAGAAGATAGTGTTATAGACGTAACAATCGAATAAAATCTAGAACATATTTTTTAACAACTTTGCAGATTTGCCGATTTTTTTCTTCATTACCATAAATAAACAAACCATTTTCCGTGCATCACAAATCGTTGACCCGCTCCACACCTCCACCGAGTGTAAACTTGTTAATCTCTATTCATTATAGACAATGATTACCATATTACACAACATTGCCTTACGCGACTGCTAATATGACAATTTACATATTCAAATTAGCCGTGAGTCATGCTTGGATGAATGAAGACATTTTGCGAATCCTTTTGTGGATCGTGTTGCTTTGGTATAAATTGTAGGTTCCTTTGATTATGCATCTCATCTTTGCTTTGTTTATGATACTCATCCGGTGTCGGGGCTGGCAATCATAAGATGTGTGCTATTATAGAACTTAGTGGAAGGTGGAAGTTCAAAGTGATGAAGTAATGGTTTAACAAGTTTAGAATGTTATGAATAACATTTAAACGAGTCGGTTTTTAACTAAAATTTGTGTAGCTATACCAACAGTGTAGATTTGTTAAGATACATTTATAAGGAGTAACACAGGATTGCAAATATAATAAGAATATTCTCTATCTGTGTAGCCTATTTTTTCAACTCAGGGCAAAAGCCTCGAGATCTCTCTTTTCCAGAAGAATAACATCCTCCATAAAAATAAAATTTTCAGCTTCTTTAGTTGGTTATCTTTGCCATATAAAGCCTTATTGATACGTGTCAATAAACTAATTACGATAAAGCTCCCGCTGTATTTAACATGTCTTCATCTGGGACCGTTCATTGCCCAAGCCCAACGCACAGCTGCGCGCATGTCGCTACCACCCGATACATCTTACGCACATTTCACAATAGGCCATTGGAAGTATTGGAACAAGCCCAATATCAATTTGTTTATATACATTTATGGTTGGAAGTGGTAGGATGTAAACAAATTCGGTAACGGATAAACGTAATGTGTTCGATTTGTGTAAATAATGAAGTGTTTATTTATAAATGAAGCCGGATCTATGAGTGGATCTTTACGAATGGTTAAAATTGATAATCCCTATATGGGATAAATGCAATGCAGAAGTATAAATGCGAGATTCCAGTGATATTGCGACTGCTTAGGTTGTATGAGACTTAACTAAAAGCGAAGATAATAATTTAGAGCAAATAAAGACAGCTAATGTAATTGAAAATGCAACAAATCTGACAAACTAACTCCCAAAAGTTACATATACTGAATATTTCACCAACATAGATTAAACTACATACACAACGACAATTGAGAAACTATAATGACCGCTATAAAACAATTCGAAACCAGTGCCGAGCATAGCACCACAATATCGTCCATTACAGAATTGCATCGCGCATATGCGAGTGCTCGATCATTACTATGATTTGCGGGATTGCGCCGTGGTCATTGTGGTCTGATTGCTGACTTTACAAACTTACAGTTTCATTTTACATTCCTTTATATTCCACACTCTCTAATACTTCTTATTCTGCAGAGAAAGGCTGGCGAATTTTGTCATCGGTAACATTATGATTGTTTTATTCTACTGTCATTATGATATCACTTTCTTGATGAAATCTCTTGATTTCAAAGACGGTTGTGTAAACTATTGCTGTTGGTTTTGCTGTTTGTACGACAGTTGGGAAAAGTTGGTTGTTTTGATCAGGCAATGCAAATAAGCCTACTTTTGTAATGTACTTTTGGAAACTGGGTGGGTGATGTAAAAGTGAAATCGGTATTTACAATTATTTCACACCTGCATGGCATTAAACAGTTACTTATTGCATACTCTCAAATTAATCCAGATCTGCATCAAAATTTTATCGATTATCAATATAAAGAAGTATACACATTACCCTACAAATCGTACGACCAACGTTACGTCACGTACACCTTAATATTTAAGGTGTACGTAACGTTATTCGTGACGTTATTCTTAAGATAACACACAAAACTAATTAAGAAATTATACGAAACGGGACAATACCGCAACAGCAGTAGACATGACTTACGCACCAGGTGCAACGGACGGAGCTAATCTGATAACGTTTATACTTTATAACTTTACTGGCTTCAAACATCATAAATTACCCATGGACACTTTTATAAGCCATCGTCTTTGTGCTCAGTTTATCGACGAGCAATATCTTTGCGAAGTAGGCGTACTACTTACATTACTTTATATTTTACAAAAGGACCTGTCTAGGGTGTTCTGGAATTCATATTTTAGATATTTTCAACTTAGAATTTCCGATTCTCTGTATTACAAATTAGAGAAATCAAGAAACATGTTTCAAGGTAACACAGCTGATGACACTTGATTTGGTAAAAGATGAAGTGAATTCACGTAATATACTCCTACAGATTCAAAAATCAATAAGCCTATTAAATCTTCATTGTGAATTCAACTTGCGTAATTACCTTTAATATTTGCAATCCATCGTCAATCTAAAATAAACAAAACGTTGTCAAACCTCACTCCTTACATAACGGCAGCTCCCAATATTTACCTGTAACAAAAGAGCAGGAAACATTAGAATTTCAATACAAATCTGAAGTACATTTTGACCCCTCAAGCCGAGTTCAAGAGCCCGCGGACACTTCCAATACAGTTCAAGTACGTTTGTAATTGAATTACAAGCAAAGCCGAGGCTGCACTGTTTGACTCTGACATTAACAACTCCTTTACGAAATAAAACAGCAATGTATAGGAAGTCTGTTAGGTTAGGTTGGGTTGTGTGTTAGGGCCGGCGAATTGTTGCATAATGCCGTCAGTTAGAACGGAATTTTTTGTTTAAACAATAAGGTATGGCATGCATAAAGTCTCAATGGCACTGTTGTGTTGAATTGTGTTGTTACTGTTGTTTAGTTTATAAGTAAACATTCATAAAGAGTTGTGAGATTTTTCTTTGTTCAAGTATTTTCCAAACAATCGATAAAAGTTTTGTTGCAGATGTTGAGATTTTTTTGTTTGTAATATAAAATTTCTGGGATTTCATGTTCAATTGTATCTACACTTAAGAGTTATTTATATAATGATAAGATTGAATTCGATCTTATATAGTTAGTCTCTTCACACTTAATCCATTTCAAGGCAAATGCGTAAAACTATTACAGCGTCCTTGCTTTCAACAAATTAAAGTAGACCGAAGTCAGTAGCTCAAAATTACTTGAAAATTACATATCTACAAGCCAACTGTTCTTTTCCGCATAAATAAAATTGCTATTCACACTCATGATATCGACACGTAACTTGGTGCAATCGATCATCTGTCAAATAAATTACCACGTATATAATTTATTTGATGAATTAAACGAAAGTCCGTCCGTCATCACACCGTCAGTGATAATCAAGTGTAAGTGCTGAAAAGTAAAGCATAGTGATCTAACAGCTATGTTGTACAACTGGCAATTATGCGTTGCGGTTGGCAACATCAGTAAATTGCGAGATTGATGAGGGAAAAAAATTGCAAAGTTAAGGTGGTGAGGAAGGTCGTGTTAACTTGCGTGTTAGCGAGAAAATGCTTGATTTATAAGATATAATAAACTAATTTAGTCAAAAACTACCAAGAAGAAGGAAGAAAACATCTGTTAAACTGGAAGCTGACCCCAACATAATTAGAAAAATCTAGGCAGATGCTACAGAGAGAAGAGAATAAAGATTACAGACCCATCTTAAATACTATCAAGACGTTAAGAGTCAGGTAGACATGTGATAAGTAACAACAGAGCAGATAATCTAACAAGTCAATTTAAATTAGAAACTACAAACTAGTCCATCATACAAGGTTCAGGAAGTTACAGTTTATAACTTAAAGATGCATTACATAAATAACGAAGAACCTTCAGAGACTCGTAAAAGAGAGGAAACACTTATTTGCGTATATGATTGACAGACAGACAAAGCGCTTGTAATTGCTTGTATACGTAACACCAGTATGAACCAGATAGTTATAATGTAATTGAACATTTGAAGCTTGGACCTTGAAGGTTACCCAAGAACAATGGAGTTTTGCTTTACATTGTTAAATTTTGTATAATCCCATGCAGTTTGCATAATAGATAATGCAATTACAGATATCGAAATACTATAATACGATATTGCTGCAGTGGACGTGGGCAGACAAAATTATACCATACATATAGTAACAACATTAACAATATCAATCAAAGTAGACAATATTGATGAAATGAATGAATAGAGACACATTTTGTGCTATTAAACTAATCGTTGAATGTACAAATCTAAGTGTAGTTAGCAAATAAGTAGTCAAGAAAGACACTAAGAAAGAAGACTTCAAAGAAATGAAGATCATGTCAAAAGCATTGACATAATGAATTCCACTATAGTAGCATAACATCGACCACAAACGTTCCGTAGTGGTGCCAAAAACGGAGCATAGTAACATTAGTAACGTCTCATAAATATGACACCAATTGAAGCCAAAACTGACGAGACACATACCTAGACAGGAGCCACAGGTTGTTCAACCCGTATAAAAATATAGTTGCGATATATCATCATCAACCCACATCATATTACTAATTCGTTTACGATCCGAGCGTAGTGCGTCCCACGTGCCACCTCGAGTATTCACTCCGTATGGTAATCTCTAATCTACAAGGATTATTAGCTATGGATATGGCATCCATTATTTTTGATGTAGGTCATCGGTAGCCGACTCCTTTGAAATGCATTTGCATCTTGATGACGTGATTCATGATGATCGATGTTGCTTTTCTAATGAAGAACACAGATATAATTTATCGGCTCTCTTGTTTAAAAGCTCTTTGAAAGATTTAAATTAAATGAGATTTAAAAAAATTATGACTAGTCTAGCTTTAACAATTATCTCAAGCTGCCACATAAGTGCACCAGCTAACCTCCTTATTAATTAGTGTTAATTATTAATTTGATACAGTAATTAATATGCAAAAAGGATATTACGTCGCTTAGGTGTGTGTCACAGAAATAAACCTAATAACGAAAGTGAGAACATGTCACGTCACATTAAATTCTTAAACTAGCGTGGAAGCTTGCTCTGCTCATTCTAAACGTACCACTTTTTTTTGTCTAAGAAATTAAAATATGTACAACATTTGTAAAGGAAGTCATTCGAATAATGCATGACAATCTAGTTTCTTCTACCATATTTTTTAAATGGTGCAAGACTTTTTAATAGTTACATATGCGATTATTTTAGAAATAATGGAAAGTGTGCGGTTTAGTAATTAAGCTGTAATATTGTTATAAGATTTAGAACTACATAAGTATTAGAAAACATAGATAAGTTTCAAAAACCAATACAGTAAAAGATGAATGCTATTGCACTGCAAGCGTCTAAGAGGAAGGTATAATAAGGCAGAACGGAAACACTAAACTATTTATCCACACAAGACAAGAAGCTTTCTTAATTAAGTTCTAATGACTTCACACACAATTTAGTAGCGAACGTTGTAGACAGTTTCGCAAATTAAGATCCGTTATTAACAGTAAAACATAGTCAGTGGCCGCTAGAGCTACTCGGCTTGTATACTTGGCTTCGGGCGATACCTGATGATGTCAGAACATAGTTACCCATTATATTCCCATTGTTCACTAGTTCCTGGTATTAATATGCTAGATTGCAAAGAGATATTAACTAAAACGAACGATGAGCAGGAAATGAGTGAAAAGTTCTGAGAAAATCGGGAGATAATCTTTACTAGCTAGTCATTAGAGTTAAGTGGGGAGCTAACACGGTTAGACCTGTGGGTGAGATCTGGATTAATAAAGCTTGGACGGAGTAATGGCATAGACGAAGCACAAAACAATGCTAGCAAAATGTATATACGAGGTCTATTCTAAAGTTTTCAAATTATAATACAGTTAATCTTACATTGGGTACTTACAATTAAGTTTCACAAGGAGAAATAGTTAAGCAATAGCTAAATACTTGACATCAATAGCCACCAGACCGATTGAATTATCGCAGAATGATTGATTTGATTCTTGAACAAAATGCAGTGACCGGATGATATTGCCAGTTTGTCTGAAGTTTTTAATTTATTTATCCAACTAAATGGACAATATGAAATGACATTCAGTTTTTAAATCTGTTTGAATCACTGACATATTAAACATGTTTGTTAATCTAAAACTTTGACAAACAGTTGATATGTTGCTTCAGAATTTCGCAATCGACGCCGAGTTCATTAAAATGCTAACTGCAAGACAATAATGTATCAGAAATATCTAAATTTAGACAAAGTTTGCGAAGGTAAAGTTGTAGCGCTTTAGGCAAACAATGGACTAAGCAGTTAAGTTGTGAGGCCAACCGTAGCTTACAATCTAACGGCTGCAAACTGAGTGAGATAACCAATTCGTCGTGTTTATGAAGCAGAGCTACAGCAGCTTGGTCTATAAGTACGATTCATGCCTTTGAAAATATGATAACCAAAAGGTGTGCATATTTTACTCTTAAGATGTCGTTAACCAAACAACCTATCCTCGAAGTCATCGAGAGATATGTTAAGGGTTTATTGTGTTATAACAATGTCAAGTAGCAACAGACAGTCCGTTGAAATTTTGTATCAATTGACTGTGACAACACAAGACAATAAGCAACTGATAAACATAAGATTTCCCACAGCATCAGATACAGCTAGACAGTAAGCAAGATAAACGAACAGAGTACAAATAAATCTATTTACATGTACAGACTAATGTAGGCATATCGTAATCCTCTAAGTGGGTACATAATTTTCGTAGTATTTCCAGTTCGTGCGAAAATATACAACTCAGTTATTAGGTTAGTCACAGACGTTCACTCTCATGATCTCCTGTAGCAATTCCAGAGATTTACAAGTTCCCTAACGTAACGCGAGTAGGCGGAACCCAGATTCTAAATCATGAAGCCACTTACAACGTGGAAGACAAATTGAGTCATTTTGTCGGTTTCAACATCTATATCAGCGACCAAATTATTCTGAACCTTTACCGGACCCGATACTGCAAAATTTGCTTCAATAACGATCAGCTTCTAAGAAGACACAGGTTAAGTTGAATTCGTTATGCAAGTGCTCAAAGGGCAATGTCGATTTACGAAGATGGCGTAAGGAAAACGGCAAAAAGTTATGATAGCATTATCTATTACCGCTAGAGCCGCAAGATGTTTGTTCAACGACTCGAGTTAGAATGTAAAAGAGATACTTATGGACGGGTGTTGAGTTACGGAAGTCTGAACAACTGAATAGGCTCTTGAACTTGTGATTTCTACTCATTGCTTCAGAGCGGTCATTGAAGTGATCAAACATGTCGATTGTATTGCTAAAGATAATATAAATGTTTTCGACGCAACTGCAGTTGAAGAACATTCCAGTGAAGTAAAAAATCCATATCATGATGTCAGATTCGGAAGAGCATAAAGTATTAGCGTGTTAAAAGGTAATTTGAATCATACAGGAAGGTAAAAACAACGACCTTGTGATGCCGACAGTTAAATGCGCTTCGAGATTTGTTCAGCTCTCGTGAGATCATCAATAAAACGGCTAAATAAATTAAGAGGTTCGCAAACGTTGATATTTTTTTTATTATTTTGGGACAAGCCCGCCACACTATGCCCAAACCACTTTAACTTCTTTAAGCCAGAATCAACAGTGCCGACCACCAGAAAAAACGTCAAGGCAATGAAGCTCGGCGAGTCCCAGAGAAACGATTAAACTGTCTTGGGTCCCGCAACGAAATTAATCAGAAAAGAACAGCAGAGGAGTAAGAAAAACATAATTTCCACTTCCCTCCTAATCAAGCGGGAGACAGAACAAAGTTTATTCCAGTCCATTAGGCACAAAGGGGGTATTTACAACTGGGGTAAGCCCAGTTACCAAGCACCACGGTTTAAAACACATATATTAGAATTTTATAATTAGAAACGTTCATATATTGCACGGTACATGAAACATTGTCAACCATCATGTAGCTAAGAAATGCTACCGCAGATTCATAAAAAAGAACAATGAAATGAAATCAAAAAATAATAGACAGTAAAAATCAAGTGAATTACAATATTAGAAGAAATGGTGTTTGTCAAAAATCAAACTTTAGCAAGGAATTCATGAAAATAAGTACAGATGACAAGGATTGCGACAAAGATGAAGATTCCTGCAATAATGATCCCAAAATGGTGTTAACAACATGATATTCTTGTACTAGATAGTATTATAAGGAAGTGTTTTTATTGCCAGTTAACAACAGAGTACTAAGAATGAGATCACCGGCATGTGTGAGTCATTTAATCTATTAATTTACTACGAACATAACTTGTTTCTGGTTGTGAGGCATTGACCTATTTAGAGGTCTATTTGCTACCCTTTGTCTATAAATTAATTTGTTAGATATTGTAACTGCAATATGTTTTAATTACGCTTGTCTATCGTATGGAGTGTATGACTATGTGCATCTGATGTATGCATAAGCTTACTTTATTGGAATGGATAGAGTTTTGAGTAGATAAAAGATAGTTTTGTGATGGATTTTTACGTGTGTGAACTGCCTATTTTAGAAAGACTTATTACTGTATTTAAATGTATTGATTGGTGAAGCGGTAATAACAATAAAACTACTAATCACTTTGTTCATAAAGTTCCATGAATGGAAGTCATATACACACTTGTTAGTCTTGAGAAATCCACAGCAAGTTGGAAGTAAAATTACAAGTAGAAGCTATCTTAAGACATAATTAAAATGGTCAGTTAAAGTTATCCACTTGGAGAAAGGAAAACTTAGATCCAGAAAATAGATTATCCAACCGCGGAAGTTTAACAAGTCGTGCTGAGTTTTATCAATAAACATAACTCAATCTATTTAGCTGTAAATTTATCGAGTACAACAAGAATAATTTCAAAAGCACTACAGCGATGTGGTAATTGGGAGCAAATCACAGTACGTGCAGACAAATTAACCCACATCTCGAGGTTTAGGTTGACGCTTGTGTGATGATGGCAGAAGTGGACGAGCCAACAACCGACGTACATAACGGGACGAACACGTGCTCCCGATACTTCGAACATTGCATCCGCAAACATTATTGTTCGCAAACCCGTTCTGCCAGCTTTAATTAGCATTCCTACTAAGCCACTTAATTCAGAAGCTAATCACATTGATTTATGATCACTACGAATACTGATTGCAGATATGCTGCAGACTTAAATAAGAAAGCATTAGATGACTATGAAGATGATGTAACGGGTAAATATTTATGAGAATCTATTTCGACAGTTGTAACACCATTGTGAGCTAATAATTCACGTTGTCATTGGCCAGTGTGTTGATAACTTCCAATTTGTGACGCCTCATACAATGAAACTGTGACTGATCTTAGCACTGACGAATTTGTAGGCCACATTGTTTAACTAATCAAAAACAATTGTTTGAAACTCTATATGATTTCACGTGTGATCACGTTGATATTAAATTCCCTACTTGCATTCATCTTCCATTAGTTATTCTTAATGAATGTTATGAAAATACCTACGCGTATGTGTTTAAAGTTACAACTGTACTCACTTTTCTGAAAGTCAGCTTTTTGGCATGTAATGTTCAAACCGCTCCATCATATCTAGTTTTGCGGTTATAGAGATTACCCTTATGGACTGGTGCACAGTTCATGATTTTCACATTGCAAAACCACTTGTTGCTTCAAACAGAGAGCGGATCTTCATGTTAACATTGTTATTGATTAAAAAAATAACAAAAGTGCAGTAACTAAATAAGGGCCTAAATTAGATCAAAGCCCATTAATCAATGAAACAACAAAGAAACAAGAGAAAGAAGATCGAACACAGTGGATACAAAGCCTGAACACAGCGAAGGATTCAATAGTGTACTCGATTATCCTTTCTGAAAGCCGACGATAAGGCTTGATAATGGTAAGCTGTTACTCAGAGATAAAATATTGATCGGCGATTCAATAAAGCTTCGTTATGAAGTGCGACCTACCGTGGTGTTCGATATATCTGGAACGTAGCGTATTAAGGCCAAGAATGGCGAAGTGCAATGGAATAAAACCAGTTTAGGAGAGCGATTTTGTATATTTGTTTGTGCCAGAGGCTTTTGTATTTTTTCTTAAGAGATTGCCTTCTTGGAAGGTTTTCGGGCTTGTGTTTTGCCTTCGTTAGTATTGATTGTTTTAATGCTCTATAGGGAAGTAAAACAGAATATCGTGCTCTGACGAGTTGTTAAAGGTTAATTGGAAAGGGTAAACGTGTGGTAGTTGTAAACATGAATCTTGTTGTTCTTATGCATAAATTCAATCAATGTTACTGTCAACTGTGTCAAGTGATTTCTAACACATTTCCTGAGTACTTCGTCAGGAACATTGTTCTTTTTCGTTTACAATTCCATGTAATGAAATAATATTATGAATGTTTGGTTTAGCATTAAGATGTTTGCGTACCAATGTTTTTAGCATATGGACAATCTAATAAAACAAATCCTTTAGCAAGATTTCATATGACATTGACATGCAGAATGTTACGTTAATCGGGGAATGCACTGTTGCTAGATATCGTATCGGATCACGTTGCATGTTTTTCATTTGAATCATTGTTGCTTGTTGGAAACAATTACTCGTAATCTAATAAAAGCATTTTAATCTATAAACCTATTGAAGTGCGCTCGATTATCGATATATCAATGAAAGGCTGAGGATGTAGCTATGTTTACAGTTTTTCATGTTCCGAGAATATTATCGGCTACTCTAGATATTCGTTACTCAGCGACAGTAGCAAAGAGTGACTTGATTTGTTTTTTGTTCAGAAAAACATGATTAGACTTTTCTGTAACAAGGTGCTATATTATTTCACCACTCATCTATCAACTCCATCATGGCCAGAAATCATGAGGTTGCCGACACCATGACACAGGCTTCTTCAGAATCGATTCCACCGATTGCAGCATCATCGATATCTGAATCGATTAAATCTAAATCGATTCCTCATACAAAGGCTTCTACTTAACGTTGTAAATCCGTTAATGGCACACGTCATTCCGACTGCATTACGGCCCTAGACGCTGCATTAGCTTCAACACTTTCACGTTGTCTATCATTGTTCAGTTCCTATTCCACATCAAGAACTTGCAACACCTCTATTACTTCTTACAGGGTCGCTACACCAGAAGTATTTTATGTATTATATTTGTATTGATGTCTGAAAAGCCTTAAAAAATATTGGAAGTAGATAGTCATAATTTAATCAAAACTCATGTTTCATTGCTTGTTTTTTTTCAAAAAAGCGTAGAAATCCTTTTAGTTTTAGCTGAAAACTCTTCAACAGCTTCAAGGCATTTCAATAAATTAAATGAAAAATAAAATATTGAAGAAAAATCAGCTAGTCTGGTTTCCTACTGAAAATTTATTAGGTTGCGTGATTGCCAACCTTAGTACTAAAGACTGAAACCATTACTCACTGCTCAGCCTTAGTGTAAAGCTATTGATTAGACATCAAAATATTAGCATATTAGATTTGTGATAAATCTTAGGTGAAGGTAATTCTAGAGCTACTAATAAATAGTTTAGCGATTGAAATGTACTGTTGGTTGGACATGATGGAGATATATTTCCTTAGGTAAATGAAAGAGCAACTAAGAATGAAACTGCTGTTGCTTGATTGAAGGAGATGGAATATTATGGTGATTCTAGACAATGAACCAGTAATCAAGGTTTAGTGCGATGATAAATGTGCAAATAACTAAGAAAATCTTTAATGGACTAATACTCGTAGTAAGAAAGCAATGAAACGAGAGAAACGATCCCATAAAGATAGAAATAAAACATACTATTAGAAAGAGTGAACTACCAAATAAATCAGATACATTAATTAAGGAGGAAAAGCAAGGTGACAGGGTCAAAGAAATTTATGGGAGGGCCGTGTATATTTTAAAATAAAATTACATGTCAATATGTAATGAAGTGGTTTAAATGGAAGGTGAAAGTGTCATCCTAAAGCTATGTAAGACTTTGATTTGAGAATAGTTATGCAATGTTTTAATAATGGAAAATAATTGAGGAGTGTACAAAAGAAAGTGAACACTTGAAGATTTGGAATGGTTTGGTAACGATTTGAGTAAACAATCTATAGTTAGATAAAGGTATGAGCTGGTTCTTAGAAACGAAAGTACTTAAACAAGGCTGAAGCATCTCTAGAATTGCTATGTTTCTCCGTTTTCTCGTTTTTCTTCGTAAGGACATACCGAGTTAATAAATATTGCAATAACACTTTTATTGCGCGCTGGAAAATGAAATTGCACGGGTATAGAGAAATAATTTTGCTTTAATCTCTTTCAAAATTGCGTTGAGTTTGATTTGAACATGTCTAATGTCTCTCTGAACATTTCGCAAACCATAAATTTAGTCATTGCGTTAAAATTTGCTAAATCTTTATCGTTTATATCTTCAATTGTATATGTCATCATCATGATTGAATTAAAGTTGAGTACCAGTTTATGTATCGCATTATAAACACATGTATTTGCTTTTAAAAGACCTGCTTTACCTTTCCAGGTCTTCGTAAACGCCTTATTTACTTATTCAATTACGATCGTATCAGAGTAGTATAAAGTACAGACAAATTCTAGGTAATGCTAAACATTTACTTGATTGACAGTATACCTTCAAGTATCAATTACTTTAACGGCCTGACCATGTACGAGTTCGTAAAAGAGAAAGTACAGATTTACGAGAGAAGTGCGAAATTTTACAGGAACGTCGCTCGGTAATTGAAAAATATTTCCTATCGGGACGATGGAAATCGATAATTTGAATAAGTGGCAGCTCAACGTTGAAAATATATAACATATTAAAGGCGAAGGTTAAAACACGCTCAGAATTAGTTGTAAAGATCTTGAATGCTTTATAAAGAAGAGTACTTGAAATTACTCTCTGGCATAGCTTGACTCTAACACAATGACTATTTAAAACAACAATACGACAAAGTATTAAAAACTGACAATATTAAAAAAATATACAACCAAAGCTTCATTTGTAACACT
Source organism: Polia nebulosa (assembly GCA_951329385.1). NCBI lineage: Eukaryota > Metazoa > Arthropoda > Insecta > Lepidoptera > Noctuidae > Polia > Polia nebulosa. The sequence continues at coordinate 8,814,741 of OX589609.1, forward strand.
TGCTCGACAACAAACAAAAGCCGACAGATATAACACTAGAGACCGCACATTATTTAATGCAACATTGTTACATGATTTATCGTTCGAAAGGACAATGTACAATCGATTTTATTGTTACCGCATCGATAAATCCATTCGAGTTATTAGAATTTAGAGTCGAATCGCGAGAATCGATTTATGCATCACGTTGTACGGAAACAATTATTGAAGGACCTGAGCTCTCCGATGCGACAGCCACGTGAAACCGTCATGCTCATGGGTATTGGCAAAGAGTACGTTTGTCAGCCTAATGGCTCCATGATTCACTTTCCTTCCGTCAAGACGAGGAAGACATTCGACGGAAATTGATTTTGATGTAATTATGCTAACTGCACTAACAGCATTGACGAGGTCAACATGTTAAACATAGGGTAAGCTTAATTGTGCAGGCTTGCCTATCAGGCAGGGCTAATTTTGAAAGTAATTTACTGATACATGGCTTAGGAAATTGGTAATTTTTAGTCGTTAGGGAAATTGCACAATTTTGATGGAACCATGTAGGTAAGTAAATTATAGGAGATCCGAATGTAAGGTTCATAATGATTTTAAAGTAAAAGCTGTCACTGAGGAATTCCATTTCATCAATAAAGAAAATATTCCAGTTAAAATACTCGAAAAATCACATTTGACAACAGATGCCAATGAATCTCAAAACTCTCTTTCAACTAACACTATTAATCACATTTGTCAACACTCCGCCTACAAAACTCAAAGAGAGGATGCTTCTAAAAAGAGTCCCGTCTTATCTAGAGAAAGACAAACAGCAGTCGAAATTCAGTCGACAAATGACAAGCTTGATTTACGATACCCTTCCCGGTAAACACCGTGAACGTTACGTTATTTACGACACTTCAGCATGAGGAGACGTCGTTAACTTTGTAGCCTTACAATGGAAGTTTTATATATACAATTTTATGAGCGGATAATCACTGGTCTTCTTGGTTGGAGGCAACTTTGCATAATTAGCATTTGTCTAGATACAAATTGGTGGGTACGGACGTTTCTTAGAACTGTTGTAACTACCAGTTTTATGGTTGCTGTTACATATTTGATGGTAGGTAGATATTAGATTGTTTTTGAATATGTTAGTAAATATTAACTTGCCTAGAAGAAAATAATAACAATGATGACGGCCAGCAAATAGATAATCTTTGTGATATAATTCCAGCTTTTGCCTCATTATACTTGGGATTGGCGCAACACGTTCAGTTCTTTCATTCCGTCCTGCCAACCGTCACGCTATCACTGACTCTCCATTTTTTTCATATCATTCCTAATACAATCCTCCAATCTTTCATTCAGCCTCCCTTTCCCTCTCCATCCATCCAAATTTGCAACCTTTGAAGAACTTCAAATACCCAATAGCTTCTAATTGCCAGATTAACATAACAGAAACCAAACGTAATGTTCAAGGGAGACAAAAACGCAGCTTTGCAAGGTTCACCAGTTCACAATGATAGCATTACTTGCATTCGCGTTCCGTTATCCTCGGCTGCGCCCAATGTGGCCATATCGCCATTGTGGCCACAATAAACATAACTAAAGTGCTTCATAAAATCTGCTGTAATCCTCATTGTAACGGTGCTGATGCTTATAACCTTACATCACTTGAAGGAGTTATGTTATGTCTTGAAGATATGGTGCCCTGTTACAAAAATAAAAGATATGCTTCTGCAACTGATATTAATCTCATTGTAGAAGTGAAGCATTATGTTAACTTTTTATTTAGCCCAGACTGTCCCACTGCTGGGCAAAGACGTCCCCCAAATCCTTCCAGGTATTCTTTTCACGAGCCACGTCGAACCAACCATTGCGGTAGGCGTCTAGGTAGTCATGTTAACTGTGGACATCATTTTCGCTGTAACTGAAAGATGTTGTATTCTTTTCAAAGACGAATGTTAGGTTTTCTAGAGGGTGTTGATCAAACAGATTTTATCAGAATCTGGATAAGATCTGCCATCAAGCTAATCCACCTACCAAGCTCAGAAATAATGGCAGTTTCCTCCACCATACTGTTTAACCGACTTGTAGGAGGCTCATGTTCAGTAAATGTCTTTGAACTGTTATGAATCTTGGGATTTAACTTACAAGCAATAATTCTACCAGCTACTGACCGTTGCAATTAACCTTTACCGACCTCAAATTGATGAAAACCGCAGATTTCTTTCGAAAACTTATGTTATCTAAAACTTACGTAACGCTTTCTTCCAGCTTCTAATTAAACCGTTATTCAACTAGTTAGGTACTCTGAAATACATCTGATAAAGTTTCTAAATTGAGATTAACTTCGTTCGCGGCCGGTTTGACGGGATTCTGTGACATCAAGACGACATTCATATAAATAAGACTGTCTCACTCATTTAGATAAAAGTGTGGAAGAACAGATTTACGATTTGTGATACTATCGCTTGATAAACAGTAATGTGCGAATTTTGTCTGTGTTGACCGCCAATTAAGCAGATATGATATTATTTTATGGTTTCACTAGAATTTCTTACTGAGCTTATCTTTTCATTTCTCACGTTAATTAGTTGAGTCAGATATGTGACCAACATAATTATCTTTCCACAAAGAATGTCATGTGTGATATACTATTGTTTGGTAGTCAAGGTAACTCAAATCCTTATGGGGATTTGAGGGAACTCTATCGTAAGGACAAAAAACATTTATAAAACACAGCTAACAAATCCCATAACTTCAAGCTAATCATCATTACACTAAATCCACGAACTCAATACAAATCCTTCAAAACAAACGAGTGCTTCGTGCGCAAGTCCTCGTTGCAATGATTTACAGCGAACAACGCGTTCAGCGCGTGCGCAGCCTCACTCGGCAATCATCGGTCGGCGTCGGGCTGTCTCGACGGTCACGAAGTTCGTTAGGCCATTGTGTGAAGGAAGCGGAAAGAAGCGAAAACAGGCGAAACCTTGGGGGTAATGTTGGTTTGGTTTTGTATTGTTGTGTTGGTACACATGCGACTGATGTAAGCTAAGTGTCAAGTGTGTTATTAAATGGATGTTTTTAGAGTTAAAAGTTTCGTAGACGAAAAATTGCTATTTTCTCATGAAAGATGAAAGAAGTGCGTTGGATGCAACAAGCACTGGACCGGTCGATGCACCCATGTTTGTGATCTATCAAACACGGACAAACGCCCTTAGCTGGACATAGAAGTCTGCCTATGTCCAGAATAGATGTTGTAGATAAACTCATGGAAAAAAGTGGTCACAGTAACAAAAAATAAATAAACAAATCCACAAATAACGCAAATCAATTCATTAAACTGCAACATGCTAATTTCTTGACAAATGTAATGCGTATGCAATAGACAAATGATCTTTTTAACATTGCGTACAAGGTTTCATATTAAATTACACACACAGTGATATTTAAAGCGTGGGAACATAAGATAGGGCTCACAAAAACTAGCTTGGTTTCACAATTCGAATGATACAAGTTATAAAAATATGGTTTATTTAACACAAGCATGAAAAACATTTTTTTTACACGTCTACGTCATTCTTCGACTTTGAATTTCATATGTAAAAAATCTCTAAAATTGCTGGAACGATTTTGATGAAATAGCCTAATCGAATCACGATTTGAATAATCTGTATATCTTTTTAATTAAAGGATTAGTGTCACCGAATAAAAAACGTGTTTAATTTGATTTATCTACTCAATCGTGTTGAATTTTATGTAACTGCCACAAATTAGATGTTAATTATGCTAAAGTTGACATAATTAATCAATACAATTTGGAGCACTAGTTTTTAGGGTTCCGTACCCGAAAGGGTCCAAACGGATGCGGCCACACGGTTAGAGCTACAGTCTTCAAATTTTCACAGTATAAGTATATTGTTGACCCAAAGCCATACAAATAGTCAAAAATACATTTGGTACGGAACCCTAAATGAGCGAAGTCCGACACGCACTTAGCCGGTTGTTTATACTGACGAAATGTTTAAATGACTTAAACATTATCTAAATATTAAAGAACTATTTATGACTTGAAGTATCTATAAACAAAAACAGAATACACTCAGGCGTCGACGTACATCGGTGGCACCTGGGCAAGCCAAAGCGTGCCTAGAAGACAGGCACCATTGCCACATTGAATGGCTATGCCTATTCTTTGGGCGAAGAACGAGCTGTTTATAAAATAAAATTTATTTTATTGTATCGCGGAAGTCATGAACTCAACAGGCCAAATTCTATTAATTGGTTACCTAGATTTGATCAGGCAAAAAACAAAAGATAATAATGAAAATTCTATTTGCAAAACCCACTTTTAGCTAGGTAGGTATGTAACCAGCAAACATTTATTTAGGACTAATTCCATATATGTCGAACATTAATAAATAAATAAATAAACCCAATATTAACCACAAAAATATCCTAATAAGGTCTTCAATAATTATATTGAAGTGTGTACACATATGATTATTGCACTAGTGCATAAATAGAACCTTGGTTAGTCTTTTAAGGAGTTGATTAAGTAAGTAACAAGCCCAGAGGGATACTTGACATCGTTGATATGTAAATGTGAATAATTAACATAGTTTTTATTAATGGTTTCATTAGGTGAATGGTCGTGTTTATTTGCTTGTTAGTTGAAGTGAAATAAATGTTAATGGCCATTGAGCATGTCAAACTCAGAATTAATTAACGCTTTTTTGGTCGATCGATAATTTTTTTTTTTTTTTTGTGATGCTGGTAAACCTCAGAATCATCAATCCGTCGATCTACAGTAAAATGAATCGGACGCTGTCGATCGACAGTTCCTGCTACACCAATGACTAAACGTCGATATATGTCGTCGATTATCGATCGACCGGTGCGGCAGCACTCTTAGGTAAAACCCAAAAAAAAATCCTAAAAAACAAAAAAAAACCTCAAAAAAAACCCACAAAATAAAACCTCAAAATCCTTATCTCTAACTTTATATATTATTATTATATGTGTAGGTATATTATATTAAATATATATGGATGTTTATTTTAACTATATATATATACTTTTGTAATTATTTTCGTCTTAGTATGATTTTTTTTTTTTCAGTTTATGCACCTGCCATGTTATCTCTCCACCACCCTTGGTTGACTGATAGAGAATGCCTAAGGCATTAAGTCCGCCTTTGTACATTTGTGTTGCATGAAGTTTTAATAAATAAATAAATAAGGCATCTTTTTAAACAAGTAGAAGGCTCAAAGTAACGTCAATATGTAACATATTACATAAATACTGCTTCTATCCAAAGAAATGAACAACTTTCTTCAAGCAAGTGCTTCATCTTCGACTACATCATCCCTTACCATCAGGTGAGATAGTGGACAAACGCGTGCCTATCATTAGTAAAAAAAAGTCTTAGCCGATTACGCAAAAAAATATCGGAACTACTCCATATTAATTTTGATCAGCTGATGATGACTAGGAGCAGTGGGGGCCCAGCGGTATTAGCCGCGACTTACAAGTTGTATAGGTCGTGAGTTCAAACCCAGGCAGGCGCTTTACTTTGTGTAAATTATTTCACCACCACTGCTCTCAAAACGGTGAAGGAAAACATCGTGAGGAAACCGGCATGTCCTAGAACCAAAAATTCCAAGACATGTGACATCCACCAATCCGCATTGGGCTCGCATGGTGGATTACAGCCCACACCCTCTCATAGAGAGGAGGCCTGGCCCTAGCAGTGGGGACATTAAACGGCTGATGATGAGGATGATGATGATAACTTTGTGTGAAAATCCCAATTTTTTTTTTTAAATTTGCAACGACTTTTTTGAAAATATTTTCATTTCCATGGGCAGAAGTACCTATCTAAAATAATATGACCATCGACTTCCATTACAACCTGTAATATGTCAATAAAACACATATTCGCTAAAAGGAAAGTGTCCATTCTCATCTAATCCAAATGGGTCTACTGGTATATATGCAAATTCTATTAGCAATGCTGTATTTAATAATTGCCAAGCCAATTGTATTGAGTTGCCTTTTTTGGCTTCACAGCAATTCCGTTGTTGGAATCGGTCTCGGAATGTGTATCTAATCCTTGAAAGCCTATTGGTGGAGCGAAAATGATTAGCTTTGGGTCATTTAGTTGCCATAAAGGCTATGATGTCACAATCATGTTTATGCTCATGGTTGTTTTAATCTAAATAGCCATTCTTGGGAATAGGCTTCGTTTGTTAGTTACGCCTGTTTTTTTACTTTTTTCGTGATTCAGCGTTCTTCCTTGTTTAAGAGTTAACCATGTGGAAAATAACCATGGACTGTAGACAAAATGACATTATACCAGCGATAATTCATTCATCATTCTTCTGCCCTTATCCCAATTTATTTGGGGTCACCGCAACATGTCTTTTTCTTCCATACTCCTCTATTAGTCGTCATCTCTGTAGTCACCCCCTTTTTACCCATATCCTCTTTCACACAGTCCAACCATCGTTTCTTTGGCCTTCCCCTACTCTTATAGCCATCCACATCCATACACAAGACTTTCCTCACGACATTTTCTTCATTCCTCCGCATCACAATACCACGACAACCGATTTCCTCACAACTTTTCAGTCAGCGGTGCCACTTTCAGACCGTCTCTTATATACTCATTCCTAATTCTATCCAAAACATCGTGAGAAAACTGGCATGGAACAAAAATTCAAAGGCATGTGACATCCAGCAACCCGCACTGGCCCCGCGTGGCTGATAGCGCAAATATTATAGAGGAGGCCTATGCTCCAGCACAGCAGTAGGAATGTTAAAAGGCTGATAATGCCTATGTTTATGTTATCGCTGATTGTCAGTCAGTTTGATCTTAGGACTGGGGGGTGTGCGAAATCATCCAGTGACTTCTCCCGCTCTGGGTGGATCGCGAGGGCGTGTCAGACTCTTACTGACTAAAACCCGCCCCTGTTCCTTCCCTGCCTGAGTGCCCAGGGGTGATGAAGTTATGACTGACAACACCACTGCTAAAGCTTAGCTTTAAAAAAACTAAACAAAAAATATTTCAACTCATAAGCAAAATACTCGTAACTAAACTAAAAGATTAAAGCTAACGACTCTTTCCCCGTTCTATTAACTATAAAACCTTATGGTATAGTTTAGCAGTTCATAGGCGTTACTAATTCCACTGAGTTCTATTTGGCCTAGTTCTAATAGGAGTATAAGAGGTATATAAGACTTCGCCGTAAGGATATCTCAACTATAAGAGAGGTGCCTGTGTGCCGTTTGCTGAATTATGTGATATGGTGTAAATGTAAAGATTTCAATAGATTTGCAAGTCACTACTAACAAAATATTGTTATCTGTTTTGAATTTAGTTACACTGAAATCATTTTCTTGTCCTTTCATGGTATGAATTGGTCATCCTGAAGATTTGGTGACAGTTTTACCCTTTCACAAGATTTGAAAGGTTTCTAACTTGCTTAATTTTGAACGGATTTGAAAAATTCTTTCGATTTTGGATAAAGTAACTTTTCTGGAGACTTCGTGCCGGACACATCCCATTGAATAGTTTTGCTGCATTGATGGGCAAAGTTGCGTCTCCAAACTGCACGGAATGCAATATGGTCGAAGACGTTTTTCATATGGTGGAGTGTAACCGGAACGGGGTGGAAAGATATTTGATTCGAGACCAATTTAATATAAATATTTGTCAATTTGGAGAATGTAATACCATCCTAGCTTTTCCAGCATCCAAAACCGCTAGAATAATATATAAATTAGTTAATTTAGGAATTAAACGGAGATGTTAAGTTTTGCATGTAACAAAAGTTTCCTATGAGGGTGGCATGTTCACTATGTGATCAAACCCTCGTTAATAAATAAAGATAAAAAAGTAACTTTTAATACAAATAATAAAAACAGTTAAGTCAAATACCCTATTAACTCTAATATCAATGAAAATTTAGAAGTGTCACAAGACTTGTTTCACAGGAGAAAAACAAACATTTTAAGATACATGAACCCAACCTGACATAAAAACTAATCCTCAATACAAACCATGACCCATCAATAAAAAATGTAAGGGTATAAAATATACAAAAAAATATAATTATGAGACTAACCCTGCTCACAGCGGCGGGTGGCGGGACCTTCCTCCCTCTCGATATAATTGTTTACATAACATACCACCCCGCATGGGATGCGACGGAAACACGATATTTATGATACGTTGCACAGAGTAGTTTATAGGACCAGAGAGTTATAGATACACTCTCGAAATACTCTAAAATAGTGACAGACCTTATAAATTCTGTCATCGAATCTATTATCTAATAGAAGGCCTAGGATAGGGCAGGAATTTGGTTTAAATTTCATAATCAGGATTTCAAAGTTGATTGTATACACTTATTTACATACAGCTTTTTTTATTGTTTTGGCTTCGCACGGTTTTTGCATTTAGCCAGTGTCAGGTTAAGAAAGTATTTAGTTTTAGACACAGAATACTGTCACTTTTTTCCCATTAGAATGCAGATCTAACACATTCTAATGTTTTTACAGTATTTGGCAGCAAATCAGTCGAGTCAGCTTTCTCGGCAAGCTTCACTGAGATAGTCAATACTACGACAAAATTCTCAGCTGTATTTTTCCAAGATCGTGCCTGTTTCAATGATTCCACATATTGTCCAGTTGCGTAGTCACTTGAGACACAAAACTACACCAATTTTACATCACAATATCCACCAGGAATCAATTTGCGAATAATTAAAACAGCCACTGAACTTCACTCGAAAAAATCCCGCCAAAAACCTACATACAGCCTTATTTATAAAACTCGCTAACCATAAATGCTTATTATTATTTTTTTTAATAGAGAACATAGATTTCTAAATATATGGACTTATAAAATAAAGTTTTGATCAATGATGATAAGTGAAGTACTACAGATTAAACAATCTGTCAGCGGGTATGTAGGTATTAATTTTATGACATGCCAAATATTATACAACATTTATGTAAGTATTTTGTAATATGTTTTTATTTAAGATTTAATTTTAATTAAAAACTTATAAAAACAGTCATCAGTCAAATGCCTTACTAAACAGTTTTCACTTTTTAATTGCATGCAGCCTCTGAACTTGTACCTACTCTATCTAAATTCAATCACCGAAAGATTATAATAAGGCGTAGACTCATCTGCCGACCCCATCTCTAATCAACATCCGAGTGTTGAGTGCAAGGCCGTATGTTCCCTTACCCACATTACTACAACACGCTTTTTATTCATTAGAAAAGTAACGCATATTACATTAAAGAAGATTGAAAAGAACCATTTATTTATCTACCACAAGTTTTAAGTGGATATAAAAGTGAACGCGGTTTAGAAGAGATAATTTTGAAGTAGTTGTCATGCTAGGTCATTGAGCCGAAATATAAAGTCATCATGGAAAGTTTAAGCCAGAAAATCTCAGTACTCCAGATTTATGAATAAACATGACGAAATCATGAATGAATGTGTACGAGACGCAAAAACTTGGCAACTTGACAAAACTACAAATTCTGATTCTGAGATTAACAGGGCCATATTGACTCAAAAGTTATATAATATGCATTAACTTTACTATAGACCAACTACTTAATCCGAAGATCAAAATCAACAATATAAAAGAATAAGGCACATAATTATTTTCTGCAATCTCATTGTAAATCAGTAAAAGTGACGTTGTATCTTAAAAGGATCATTATTACCTAATAGGCGATAATATAAATAATGTAACATTACCGGATGCTGACGATTTGAATGACATAACGTGTTTAAGAAATCAGCAAACTGAGATTGAGTAATTAAAAAAACATAAATATTGCACAAGACATCTTTTTAAATTCAAAATAAACGAGCTAGTTTTTTAGTATTACTTAACTAAATTAATACTATATTTAAAACAGAATGTTTGTATATATTTCTTAACCGTATAGTTAAATTACACTATACAATTCACTACCTGTTCCTACCAAGGAGAATTAAACGATGTCACATCACGAATAGAAAAAATCCAGATTAAAATATCAATCGCCGACAAAACTGGAACACATCTGAGATAAGATAACGTGTGACAAAATGATCGATGTCCCAAACACGTCTTGTCAAAGTCAAACTCCACCGGATGCGGTTTTAGTCAATAGAAGAATATTCGGTGACATATCATCAACTACTGACACTTTAACCCTTCCAAAAGCGAAGTTTGAAACTGTAGCAGGTTTAAAAAAACTGACAAAAGATGGCAGGTTAATGTGAATTGGTTCTAGTTTTAGCAACAATAGCCGACATGGAAATTAGTCAAGGCTAAAGGGTTAATGTCAGTGTAAAGTACAAAATATCTAGTACACAAGGACAAAGTTAGCATATAGATAAAATCTCTAACAATACATATACACATGACTTTCAAGAGTATCAAATGACAAAACAAAACCTTCAATTTAAAGTTTGAATTACATATTGAACTACCAATGGTATTGAATGGACATCTGTCAAATGACGCCGATAAGGCAGGGGACAGATGCATGAACAATATTGAAGCCGATGAGGGAGAACAAAATGAACCGTAATAAAACGAACGGAAGCACTTTAAACTTCTAAATTATAATAATGAATGGGTATTATTGATTGGTGTAACTGGTAGTTAACGGTTTTACTTGTGCGTAGATAAGGGGTAAATAGAAATGAAGGCATACGTGTCAGTAAATCAATTGTCCTCTTTCAAGGAGAATATACATACACATATTCCAACATAAATAAACATTATGTCTGTCCAAATAAACATTATGTATGTGTAACCAAACCATACGAATTCTAAGAAACTTATGTTTTTATTTTTGAGTAAAGAAACAATGAGGGGACGTGACCAAAGTGAGAATTTATCCTTTTACTTTATTTGTAGACTCTACTCCGAAGTTTACGATGACGGGCGAGCTGATGACAAATGTAGGTATAATTAACTTTAATAAAGACGATAGAGAGCTATTAATGTTTTAAAAACAAATTAAAATAAAGGAAAAGAAATGAAAAGGGAAACACCTAATACAAATAATAAGGTTAAAGAAGCAAATCAAGCGACCCGCTATTCCTTAAACAACAATGAGGCGATAGCGAAAGCGGAACTGGAAATCGATTCACAATTAGTAGTAAAAGTTAATCGATAAAGGAATAATCTGATACTAGGCCATGACTTAGGTCGAGCAATCGAAGCGTGGTATAAACTCGAACGTACTTGGAAAATTTAGAACATCTGTACGACCTAGGCACACAATTGAAATATAAGACACGGTCGTAATAAAGTTATACCATGAATTCTGAGATACAAAGTTCGCATTTCTGTTGGTAATGACATGGATGTTTATTCTTTCATATAATTTTTCTGACTAAATGTTTAAGCGTTTGCTGTGTTGTCGTCTGTATCAGCAAGCTCTCTCTTGCTGCTTTTTAAAAATAATATTGCTCTATTTGCAATGTTGTTTGTCTACTGTATAAATGACTAATGATGATTAATCACTTTTTATATTTCCATCTAAAATAATCTTTTTGGTTTTATCCGCCATTATTTTAACTTCCGTTGCGTTAATTAACTGAACCGTTAGAGCGTGATCTGGGCCAAATTCTAATTGTGCATTTGGAATGGAATCCATTTACCTGTTGAAACTTTCAAAGTATTAATTTCAACTAACGTTGGTATGCTAAACAATTCATTTAGTGTCGAGTTGTGCATTAGTTGCTTGCGCGCAGCTGAACAAATGCGCGCCAAGGCTGGACAGTTCGTGACAGAGCCACTGTGAACGTGTAAACAATTCATTCGGTATCAGTTTCTAAAATCGTTTTATTTATGTTGTCCTTTAGGCGCTAGCGCACTTTATAGACGTCAAATGGTTATAAATTCAAGCTGCTAACTTTGTTACGACAACCGATTATCGAGACTGTCGTAAATATTCGGCAAGAGCATTTCAAGGTGGTTGGTGAAATATTGGAAACAATATTTCTTTGACAATCATTAAGTTATTTTTATCAAAACCACAAATTATTTAAGTGTATCCTGTTCAAATTGACTGTCTCCCCTCTAATTTCAATAACCATAAAATATGACAACACCATTGACTAACCAAGAACTCTCCCTCTTCAAGGTACGATTAAAATCCCGTGCTTCATCTTGTCTCATACATAGATGAAGACATTGCCGCTTAAGTCGTAACACTATCTTTTGTCAGTAAGGATTACAGTAAATTACTCTATCATCCTTATTGTAATATAGGCTAAGCCGTTATTGAAGAGGAGGCGGCCGGAGAATAAGGGTAATCCTACATTATGTAGTCAACGTAAGCGTTATCCCTTTGTGTGCTAGTTTCGTAACAGTTTAGTTGTTGACGACTAGGCGTGTTAGAAAGATGTAACACTTTATGTTTTAAGAATTTGTTTCTATTTTCATGACGCGTAGAGTTCAGTTTCTGCATCTGTCATAATTATCACTTCTTCATTTTACATAACATGATAAATTTACTCTTGCACTTTAATTAAATTAAATCAATGACATTCATTCAGAAATCAGAATGATTAATCATAGGTTCATAACTTCTTCTTTTACTGAATTCCAAAAATAAATTCTCGCAAAGAAACTACCAGTCACAACACTACAATTTATAAAGCTTTTGCAATCAATATTTTTAAATACAGGGGGATCTGTAAAGTAATTAATCATTGCCGTCCTGCGTCATATAATAATGTTGGTACTAATGATTCGCAACCCATACATCGTTACTATACAATATGTTTAGTTATTACCGACATTACCGTAGCAGCTTAAGCAATATCCAATGTAACGCTAAACTCGCCAAATATGGGGTCGTTGCTCTATAGTGTTACGGATAATTTATATCGAGAACACGTGCCTATAAATGAGTTGGTTTCAGAAACAGTCGATAAGGATTGTTTTAATAATATTCGGAATGGTTTATTGTGGGTATAATTTCAAAGGTGGCAATCTGAATTCAGGGTCGAAATGGGACTGTAGTTCCTACTAGTGTAAACTTTGAAAACAAAAATTAGATCGTGCAATCTTGTTACGATTATTTTACCTTATATTAAATTGTGGTGGCATTGCAAGTAGTTGATAATTTACCTGAAACAAATAAAAAATATAATAAGTATCGGTGACTCAACTCATATACAAAATAACAAATACAAAAGTAGTTAGAATAGTAGTATCGTAAGTCACAGTTCAAATAAAACAATGTTTTGGATAATGATTTGAACAATAACTGTACACAAGTTTACATGAACGAATCCGGATTCAGCTCCAGCAATTTTAAAATTCACGCCTCAATCCAACGAAGAAGAAACTTTAAGTTATACCACACAAGGTGTTATACCCAGTAAAACTGGACTTCCTTTAGTAGCTCAGTATAGAACTAAAGAACTATAAAAACGATTTAATCATGGTCTGGGTGTTAAACTTGCGAATAGTTTGAAACCAGTTACAGATTGTTTGTATCCATCATTGTTCTAAGTAACCATGCAAAAAAATATTACAATTGGCAACACCGTCGCCAAAAAAGTATTTGATCCAGATCTACTTTTGTTAATTGATACTGTATAAGATATGGATCGTGCTATTAAAAATTGTGATTAGAATATCGTAGAAAAAACGCTTGAGTTTATTAATATAATTTATAATGCGATGAGGCTAGATTGCCAGGTGTTCAGCGATGGGAACCATGTTAGTTCATGGATAGAAAAATATGTAAAGAAAGCATTAAAGGTGGAAAGAGTTCACTTTGGAACTGGTTATAGAAATATTAAGTATAGCGAACTCTTATAATTTCTTGGTAGCCTGCAATTTATGCTGTCTCCAGGTTGTCTTTGCAAAGAACATATCCACTGAAAAGTCTAGTCATTTGGTAGTTTTACCTACCTGTAAACTTATCCTTTCTTCTTTTGTTTTGTTTTTTTTTTTTTCTACAAAATCATCAATTTACAAAGCCCCCGTTTTGTAAATTGATGATTTTATAGATTCGGTGAGCTCTTTTCGAATTTTGATTTAGCCTCCTCGTATCTTTGCCCCACGCGCTGCTATATGGGAAAGCGCCTTAAATTCTCCTTTCCGACTTATTTTACTATAATATAATGTACTTATATGTATTTTAAAAGTATAGTAATTTCGATTTTAAATTTTTATTTAATTTTTTTGTTGTACACCTGCCACAGAGTAGTCCCTTTAACTTTTTTTTTTATAATGTTTAGTTTTAGCGTACGAGTGCCGTAAAGTTTACTCCAACACATTTTGGCCAAGAAACTCGTTTTCAGACCACTATAAGATTGAAGTGGTGCGGTTTTTTTTGTAGTTCATTATAACAATAAATTCAAAAGGAAAATCTATTTGTGATTCCGAGATTGATTACTGACACAAGTACTCGTAAGAAGAACATTCTAAATGAGTAGGAAAAAAACAGCACACCTGCGCTTTGTCAGCTAAATATATTGTTATATATTTATAAAATGGTCTGTTTTTTTGGGGTGGCAACACTTGCGGTCATTGACGTGGCCTTGGCCAGTGTTGCAAGAGAAAAAAATTAAGTGGACACGATAAATCGATTACGTCACCGCGTTTGGGCCACTACAGTGGAACAGCGAAGTTTTTATGATGCTTTTTAAGCTGTGAATCGGTGTTTATGTTCACAACTTTAAAGTAGCTTGTTTTGTACACTTAAGTTTTAGATGCTTTCAGTATCTTAAATACCACATGTGAACACAATCATCTTAAAAGCTGCACTTGAATAATCTTGAGCAAGCATCGATAAGTGTATAAAAAGTCAAAGTCAATAAAGCAAATTAAAACAAAAAACCAGAAAAAAACTACAAGGTTTCGCAAAAAAACGAGCGTATTGAAATCTCACAGTGCCTAGATACCAACAAAATGAGTAATGCTTGAAAAATCGTATCATATTCTGTTACATGCCCAAGGCAAGTAAACTTAAACTTCGGTAGTCGATATTAAGTTTCTTGCGAACAAAAACATGTAAACTTTTTGCAATAAAGAAACCTGTTCGAACTGTACATTAACTTTCTCGATTATCACTTATCACGAATATCGATATTTACTCGTTAAGAAATTAGGACTTTTCACGGTTTTTAAGTCGACGATTTACAATCGGTTTCAAAGTTTTTTTATATGTATAAAGTTGCCAGTTGACTTCCCTATAAATTATATCTTGTTAAAAAATAAATTATGTATTCTAGTCTCACTTCTCAACAAACACTGCAGGCACCAATTTAATTTCACAAAACCGCCAATTATCTTTCTTTATCAGTTTTAATTAAATTCCTATAAAACAGAAACAATAACTCACACCGTGCATTCACAGAATTCGTTATAAAAACTGGCAACACATCCAGTTCGCATTTTAAAGGCAACACCTCCAAGTATTCGATAACTTTCTCCGCAAACGCATTTCCAATCGATTGGGCAGGTATCGAGAATCGATATTGATAATCGATTTTGTCTTTTATACACTCGAGATAAATGCCGGTTTGTTTAACTAAGTGTGAGTGAATTAAGATTTTAGTGCGAAACACAAATAATTTGCTTGAAAAAGATTGGTGAGAGCACGCACAATTTTTTTTGTAAAATATTTATTGTTTATTTAGCTGAGATTAGTCACAGAGGTTTTTGTTTAGGAAAAAACGCCTGAGATTGTTTTTCTCTTCTCCATACTTTTAAAAAACGATCACCACGATTTCTCTTATTTTCCTAATACTTTAGCCTCAATATTTGAAATCGTAGTTTGACGTTATTTAGGGCCGATTTCTTTATTCGCTCTATAAACTAAGTTTTACTGAACTAAGCTTAGCGTAAAAAATAAAAACCATAAAAAGATTATAGTGAATTAACCTTAAAAGATAGACATGCTGTCGCGGACTTTTTTTTAGAACTTTAAAAGGAGAATAATTCCGTCATACATAATTTTTGCGTAACTTTAACCGTTTACGCAGCACACGCAACTGAAGCTTTCAAAAGGATATATTTTCCCGTTCTTGCCACATTTTTCATTAATGCTTCGCTCCTGTTGGTCGCAGCGTGATGTTATATAGCCTATAGCCTTCCTCGATAAATGGACTATTCAACACAAAAATATTTTTTTCAATTCGATCCAGTGGTTCCTGAGATTATCAAACAAACAAACAAACTCTTTAAGTCATTGGACGATTACCCATCCCAAAAAAAAAAAAAAAGCTTTATGACAGCGGCTAAACGCGTTTAAAGCGAGCTTAAATGTCGAAAACTGGGCGTTTAGAATTGGTGAAATCGGCCCTTAGTTTGCAGAAGTTTTTAGTTAACCTGTTCTCTTCCAATAATGGGAAAAGGTCTCCGTTTATTGCCACTATTATTTTCCAATATCACAACATTACTACGACAAAAAGAAGCTATATTACTTCAGTGTACGTACCTACAAACGGGGTGAATAGAGACGCAGGGATGAATAGTAACAAAACGTTGATTAGGTTTTTTGGTTTCATACCATATTTTTACAAGATACCAATTAAATTAAAAATTTAAAAAAAAAGCTGGTGACCTTGACGGCTGGACCGATTTTCAAAACCATCGCTAGAAAACCTGCTTTCAAATAAAATAAACCGCATTCAAATTGGTTCACCCGTTTAAGAGCTACGGTGCCGCAGACAGACACACATAGCGGTCAAAGTTCACCCATCTTTTAGCCTCGGGGGTTAAAAATACAATTTATTCATATATTGGAGTAATTAAATTCAGCAAATATTATTTAAATAACGTAAAAATACTTTTTTTTTGGGGTTTCGAAATCATCCAATGACATCTCCCGCTCTGGGTGGAGCGGGAGGGCGTGTCAGACTATTACTGACTAAAACCCACTCCTGTTCCTTCCTTGCCTGAGTGCCAAGCTCCCTATTCACCCAGTTTGACGGTAAGTTTTTAAAAAGTATCAGTAGCTATCTCTGCACCAAACCAGAACCTATACGGAACCAAACATAGCATTCGAAGAGTTTCATTTCTATTTTTACAATTAGACAGACGGGCGTCATAAGTATCGTACGATCGCAGCAAATTATATATTGTGTAACATATAAAAGGTAACGACAAATTGCCGAATAGAGCTGCCGATGGAAAGCCTTACGTAATGTGTGATTGTGAAGCTAACTGTCCATAAGTGTTATTGCTTTTCAGTCAAAAGTGTGGAAACTGTAATGTATGAAAGACATTTTTTTTTTATATTTACCCCGAAGGGAAGGCTTATAGTCTTTTGACCATATTGCCTAGTCTGGCGTAGTCATCAATAGTGTATTTTTATATATATATTTTCATTAGAATGCAGATGTAACAACATTTATTTATTTATTTATTTAACACTTTACGCACATACAAGTACAGAGGCGGACTTAATGCCTCAGGCATTTTCTAACATTCTAATGTTTTTTGGAGTATTTGGCAACAAATTTATCGAGTCAGCCTTCTCGGCAAACTTCGCTGAGGTAGTCAATCTGTATATATAAAATGGTAAACTGACTGGGTGATATATCAATGCACAGCCGAAACCGCTAGTCCTAGAGACATGAAACTTGGAGGGTGGTTTTTTTTTTTTTTTTTTTTTTTATATTTGATAGGTTCGCGTTTGACCACTATCTCACCTGATGGCAAGCGATGATGTGGTCGAAGATGGAGCACGCTTACCTAGAAGTAACCTATTCACTCTTGACTTAAAGACTCCCAGGTTATAGCTATCAGGAAACACAGACTCCGGTAGGGAATTCCACTCTCTAGCTGTACGCACAATGAATGTTTTCTCAAAACGCTTTGTGCGTATGGATGGGATGTCTACCATGAACCGGTGGCACTTCGTGTTTTCTTTGTGAAGAGTAGGTATCCACTAAGAAAGGGTTTTTCGAAATTCAACCCTAAAGGGGATGAAAAAAGGGTTGAAAGTTTATAACGGGGGAAGTACAAATTCGACGCGGGCGAAGCCGCTGGCAGAAGATTTTACAGAGATTCCACCTGTTTCAATGATTCCACATATTGTCCGGTTGCGTAGACACTTGGGACACAAAACTACACCAATTTTATATCACAATAACCACTGGGATAAACGAATAATTAAAACAGCCAACAGCAACTGAACTTCACTCGAGAAAATCCCGCCAAAAACCCTCCGTATGAAAGATAAGGAATTGACATTGTTGATGACTAGAGTTGCCAGTGATTTGAATTACTGCAAATATCGGGCCTTTTTTATGAAAAAAAAAAACCACGTGATTAGTTTATACACTGACCAGCAGGTTCATAATTCAAAATTTTCTATTGGGAATGTAAATTTAGAATTCGCTAATAAGTATTTAAACCAAGAATATGGCTAACGTGTTTTATAAATGTGGGCGAATTTAGTTTAAAATCATTAATGAAAATGTGAAGCTCAAAGTCTGACAATCTACCCGCATTGTCAGTTTTTCGGATTCACATTTCTGATTGCGATTTCGTCGTTTGAGTCCAGGTTCCACTTACGGTGTTTTCTTTCACTGATGTCAGTGATATCTAAGATGAACTTATAAAATCTACCCTTACAATATAACGAGACGTTTTTTCTGTTTTCGGGGAGAATCCTTCAAAAAGCGCCTGGAATTTTAGGGAAAATACCAGGGGGAGTGTGGGATTCATATCTCACTAAAACCACTCCGGTGATTACCATCAGGACAGGGAAAGGGCCCTCTGTGCAACACCTGTCAGGGCACATCTCTGAGACAATATATCAGACCTAGGTATTTGTTTTAGCTGACGCATCTGACTATATTGGAAAAGGCAGAACTAGAACATATCTTAGCCAGCAAAGCAACAGCAAAATCAATTTCGCAGTCAAATTAAAACTTGCCAAATTACCCAACAGTCTACCGTTTTCAATTAAACACCTCCTCAACACTAATTACTTAAGACAAATGAGTGGTCAAACAAACCAGTGGAAGTTCGTTTCACACTTTACCTACTGTGGCACGTCGGGTCTAGTTACGATCTCTTGCGATGATCGCCGAAGCGTTAAGAGCAAAGACTTGTCAGTTTCACACCGAAGCCAACTACTTGATGTTCGTTGGTGGTTCATGGCTGGTTATTTTTAGAGATGAGAGGTTGAGGTTGCGAATTGTGAATAATGGTACCTACTAATATATACACCTACCTATAAATACAGTCTTGCAAAAATATAGTGACACTTTCGAAGGATTAGGATGTTTACAGACAAAAGTTCACCTAGATGTAGACAAGTATTGCATGTTGTATTGTCTATACATAAGTCTATGAACGCACGCAATCTGTCAACGTCATTCTGGCATATCTGTGGTTACTATATTATATGGAGTCTGAACTGCAGAGATGCCCCAAAAAGTAAATCTGGAATCACCCACAAAACAAAGTAAAAACCATTTATATGATTTTTATATTTCTATGGTACTGCCAGTTTAGACGGTTGAATGTGCAAGGAAATTGAGATCCTTTGCTAACATAAAGCGATTATGCTGGTGTATCTATACCAAGTGTTTGGAGCTGGTGTTTGACACACCATCTTTAACTTTAGTTTTGTGACCCAATTCTCTCAATTATTTTATAAGAGAGAATTCAGAGGTTTGCCCTTGTCTGCACCAACATGAAAAATTCTAGCAACTCAACACTGCTAAAAACTCTCTTCTAAATATGAGTGTCAATTTCAGAGAGCGATTCTTTCAATTTGCATAAAAAAATCTAATTCGGATGAAGGACTTCTCGAAAATTTTCAATAAAGCCACTGAATGCACGTAAAGAACGAATCAAATCGATTTATTTCGCAGCATTAGGAAGCGCAGAGCGAAACAAAAACGACCTTATTTTTTGTATGAGCACGCGCAGTATTCAGACTAGCCTTCAGCGATGATTTGTTAAAACGAACAAAGGAATCACAAACATGGATATAAAAATAACCGTAGGACCGATACCATCATTCTGTGTCCAATTTACGCTGGAGTCGGCTTCTAGTCTAGCTGGATGTAGCTGAATAGTAGTATTTACTAGATGGATTTCAACAAATTTCTTTTTCTTTCTTTTCTTTCTTTCTTTCAAATGAGGTATCATTGGGTTGGGTGGGGGCTATATGGAATAAAAAAAAAAAAAATGGCGGCCGCCACAAGTTAGTACTTTTTGCGACATCATGTGGGGTATCAAAATAAAGAAAGCATTTCCACAAATACTCACTAAAAAAATATATTTTCAAAAACCGGATTGCCACTAACTTCGTCAGACTGCTTGAAAAGTGACTTGTTTGGAACTTTTTAGTTGTTTTTTGCAGTCGGTCTTTTTTACATGAAGCCACTGCCTCTGACCTCTTCAACCCAGTTAGTGTGTAAAAAGATCCTTTGATAAGACTAGTTATCACTGTTGTCAGACTTTAACTTACTATCCGTAACGACTGTTAAAGATCTACAATGAACATCCTAGATCAAGGTCTTGACCTGCTTTCCGAGGCACGGAGGAGTATAAATGGACGGTCAATGGTCACCCATCCACGAAGTCTTTGGAAAGCATTCGATCAGTTTTATTTTGACGCGAGTCGAACCATAGTAATAACGATGCAACCATTTTCTATTAATACTGCATAATAAATCAAGAAAAAGTTACCTGCCCACTACTGTATAAGCTTCAGAAACTTATGTCAAATTAATTCCGAACTTGGGCAGTCAACAATATTAATATTCAATTTGACTTAATATCGGATATGTTTGCCATACCAGCGTGAAAGTGTAGCTGGATATGGCCCTTCTAACATTTGTATAAAAAAATCAACATGGAGGATATAGCCACGCTTGGAAGCAGTTTGGTAATTGCTATAGGATGTTATAAGTTATTAGTTCCTAGGGTGAATGTTCTTGACAGTTCCTCATTAAAATTGCCCTTTATAAGTTCAAAGAAAGTGGTGTTGAAATAGACAAGGGCGATAAGATCATATCGCGCGTACATGAGTCTAAGTTCATGTGGTCATGTTGCATGACGATGGTTCCTGATGTATAAAAATTTGCACTTTTTTATAGAATAATTTTAGGTCTTACCTAACTATCATTTTTAACTTGAGCTTATAATAGTTTCAATTAGTTTCTTCATGGTTTCTTTGTAGAGATTCAGCTGGACAGATGTGACTTTCGTTTCCACACTTTCATTCCTTATTAATCCCCTTACTAGCTCATGCTAGGACCAGTCGATGTGGAAAGGCTTCAAATCTCTTCTGCTTCACTTGAATAACTTCCACAAGATTTACTTGCTTCTCTTTTACATCACATGCTCAATTGCTCACAAGCTAACATAACACGCCGTGACACGTCTGTTTATCGATAATTACTCTCTCTAAATCGTTCACTTTCTACTCAAATTAGCCTCACTTCGCCCGGAGCGGTATCCACTAAGTACATTATGCTAAGTATAGCAATTTCATGTGTGGAACATATAATTTGTGAACAAATTGACTGGCATTGTGCAACTGTGGCTGATCAAATGCTTCGTGTGCATGATGTTGATTGATTGTGTCTCGAGAAACAATCGAATGTGTTGTTGCGTGCGCGTTTTGTTTATTTCTGTTGTGTTCTGCTTTATTTGAATCATTATTTGTAGTTCGAAAACAGACTATCGTAAACTTTACAAAAACTTTTACCAATGACGATGGAACTGTGATCTGGAGGCGTCATCATTTTTAAAATTCCTAAATATTTATATGTATGTCTAAAAATAGAGAGAATACAATAAAACAGTTATCTAACCAATCAACATACATTTTTAGAATAGTATCTACACAAAACAACATTTCGATTTGCAACATTACATTTGACGATTATTATTAACAACGGTGTTTCTATGTCAATGGACCAATGTTACTTTACCTCCATTAACTAATTCCGGTTAAACATTACTACATCGTAAATGCAATCCATTTGAACATGGCAATCTGTCGCGACTGATGGACACATTAATTGTTGGCAACACTGGCCACTGGACTGCACCTCATTTGAAATTCAACACAACCTGTATTATTCATCTAAAAGCCACGATTAAGTCATTATTCATCCCTTAGTACTCGAATAGAATGAATAAAAACTTCAGCGAAATGTTTAATAATAATAAGGCGCCCTTAAAGATGGAACTGCAGAGCGAATTCTACTGATTGTGATTGGTTGAATTTTGGACAAAAATGTGTTTTATTTTTAAGAGTTTAAGGTTGGTTATGGCAGTAACAAGAAGCTTGTAACAGGACCAGTGCATCCGCTTGCGCAGGTGCCATCACACCTTGCGCTTGAGTCGGGAAGAAACGAAAAAAAAGTGGTCAATCGACAGATGTTACTTTTGTACAAGATTTAATAAGGATTTCGCTTAAAAAATGCATTCCTCGTTCAATAAGTAGCATGAATCGTGAATCCGGTTCCGAAGTACAATAAGGTGTTGGTAGACGCTGTGTAATTATCTTTAATTTGAAGCATCGGAAATAATAAATCTCGATAATGAACGAATAGTACAGCTAATTGCAATTACAGCATTGGCTGATGACGTCAGTGCGAAACGCAACACGATAGTAACACTTACAAACAGGCATATTTGTAAACAAACCAGTGTTAAATAAGCCGAAGGATTTACAAGGTAAGTAAACATGCAGTGATGGTTCATGGTTGTAGTGTAAGATTTGAAGACAGCTGAAGTCATCGGAAAAGATATTGAAAATCGAGAAGAAGGAATGAATGCTAGCAAAACAAAGACAGCTAAAGCCACTGGAAAAGAGATTGAAAATAGAGAAGAATGAATTAATGCTAGCGAAACAATAGCACTAGACACTGTCAAAATTGTAGCTGAAGCTAAAACTACCAAAGATTTAGTATATTCTGTTCTTAAAGAAATTGCCGGAACAAGAGGAGAAAATGTCAAATATTTTGATTCACAGTTTTCACCTCATATAAAATTCACAAGCGCACAATATGTCACAATAACCTTGCATTCATAAAACTTATGCAAATATGATTTTCACATCTTACAGACGTTAAAGCTTTCATATAAAAATCATATTTATGACTGCAAGCGACGACAGCGTGGGAGTTGAAAGGTGTCGGCGTTAAATCGACTCATAAATGATCGGTCCAGTCAAGCTATAATATGAATAGTGAAAATGTCAATATAATAATTAACGTAAACGAAAATAAAATTAAAGCAACAGGAAATGAAGTGGAAACCAATTCAATAAATGTCATTGCAATTTATGTTACAAGACATGATTTACTGGAGTGGTTTACATTTGCAAAAGTGCAATTTTGTCCATTTGATATTCAATCTCTTGAAAGCCATCTCTTTTCATCTTTTCTAATGGTTTTAATTTCTATTTGTCTTGATGTTTTCTAAACAATCATTGCGCTTCAAATCGTCCGTGTGAAAGATCTTGAGCTTGGGCATTAAATCAAGGTTGGTGACAATTTTGTTCTGAGAAAGTCGCAAAATGCATCTTGATTATCTTATTGTTCTAAAGATTTAAACTTTTATCTGCTATAGAGTCACTTTTGTCACTTTCTAATGTTTTGTTTACGTTATGAAATATTATATTTTTGTTAGAAAGTTTTATTTGTGGATTTTTCATTAAGGTGAAGGTTCTATTTTATTCATTATTATGCCTTACATAACAATGCATCGGTCATTTACTTTCTTGTTCATACATACTATATGTTTCCAGTATTTTTTAGCTCCGATTTGTAAGTTTAAAGCATTTAGATCGTTCTACAATCTTCATAATTCAGCAATTTTCTAAATTAACTAGTCTGCACAAGTAACAATATAGTCATAATTTTCTGAAGTTGACTTTATAGAACGGACAAGCTTTATTAACAAGAAAATAACTCGACATTTTCTGATGTTGCTACAAAACAATTTCGAAACAGTTTGATCGATAACAATGACGGTCTTTGTTAGGGCCTTTTACTTTTTAGTCACAAAGAATATGCAAAAACGTAATTTCACTCTATTTTTTTCTTCTATAGAAAACTTAATTGTGAATTTGTGAGTCATGCAAACTATCAGTGAAACGAGTTTAAACATCCGTAAGTACCTATATTAATATCTTTAGATCTGTTTATAAAAACCTCCATGCTGAACTAGGCTTGATTACAATGCGCGCTTGCGCATTCAAGAGATCTCTTTGTCCGGTAGGCGCTCTCAAAAAACGGCCTTGATTTTTTTTTAACAAGTAGTTTTTCTTTTTTTTCTGTAAATGTTGCATTTGTTTATTAGCCTGAGGTCGGTTGGTCTTTGGCTCAAATCTTGCTAATCATTGTACCTGTCAATCATTATTATGTTTTGTTTAATATTAGTTAAAGTATCATAACATGACAATAATTTAACTAATTATCGCGTTACATTTTCGGCCATAAAAGGAAAGCGATGATAACTTCGACTTATTCGATCGCCTGTAGCAGTAGATAATTACATAATTTATGTTACAATTAATTTAAATGTTTTCAAACTAGTCAATAAACGTCTATAAATTAAGACTCCTGTGGATATATAATAATAATTACCCATGTTTACATTATAAATGATGTAATAATGAAGTCGGTGGATAAATTAATTACCAATAATCGAAATTTTATTACAAATGTTTGCCCACACATCGTGTTGCGGCTTTCGATAAAAAATCGTCAATACTTGAAAGTAACGTAATGGTTCTTTAAATTCCATATTAACGGAGAAATTGCTTTCAGCAATAAGGATACAATTAAAAGGATATGTGATATTACGGATATTACGTAATATGTTAAAATGAATGTGTGTGTGTTTATGTGTTATGTATAAATTGGGATAAGGGCGGGAGAATGGTGATGATGACGTAATATGTTTCATGTTTATTTTTACTTATGAGACTCCAAATAGTCGTATAAGTTAAATTGTAGCTTTATATTGAGTTGAGTTTACGATGTCTGAATGTACAGCAATATGGACCTGTAAAGTTTGCTAATAAATCTAAATTTGACCGATTTGTAACGAAATCAATTTCTGAAGCTAGTACTTTAGTGCTAATAGAAGAGTCATCATCTGCCCGCGCCTTTTCCCAACTATCTTGGGGTCGGCTTCCAGTCTAACCGGATGCAGCTGAATACCAGTATTTTACATGGAGCGACTGCCTATCTGACCTCCACAACCCAGTCACTGGGTAATACTGTGCTAATAGAAGAGTATAACAATTTTTTTTAATTTGAGGAGCTCGTCGCTAAAGTAATAACAGCCGCACTGGTCGATCCATCAGGCTAAGCTACGCTTGCCGGAGTTGGTCCATGGATGGGTGACCTATCTTTACATACCGAGACTCCTCCGTGCCTCGGAAAGTACGTTTAGCCGTTGGCCCCGGCTGTCAATCGTGGATCTTTGACAGTCGTTACGGGTCGTCAGAAGCCCGAAAGTCTGGCAACCAGTCTTACCAAGGGGTATCGTATTACCCAGTGACTGGGTTGTGGAGGTCAGATAGGCAGTCGCGTCATGTAAAATACTGGTATTCAGCTGCATCCGGTTATACTGGAAGCTGACCCCAAGATAGAATAGAATAGAATACTCTTTATTATGTACACCATATGAATTACAATAAAAATATGAGGAAAACATTACAAGACACAACACAACAACACACAACAACAACAACACAACAAGACAAGATAGTTGTGTTGTTGTTGTGTTGTGTGTTGTGTTGTGTTGTGTGGTGTGTTGTTGTTTACAAGATAGTTGGGATAAGGCTAGGCAGATTGAGAAGAGCATAACAATTTGGATATAAATTATTACCAAATTAGCGCACATCCATAATGCAATATTACATTTTATTTACTGTTAGACCCAGACGTAGATTTAATTATCATTGTCGAGATCGACCATTACAGCAACATAAAACATAAGTGCCCTGTTAGTATAGATTTACTGAGGAAACCTTGGAAAACGATCCAGTAATCAGTAGGCAGACATACAAGATTTATTAGTACTAAAATTGTTTGAAATCTTCACATTTTATAGTCATGTGTAAAAGCATTAATGAGAGGTGACTAGCGAAGTAACACGAAGTTATCTTAAGTGGTTCAACGACAAATGAAATCAAAGACAATATTTGTAAATCATTAAATAAAGAGCTTCCAGATGTTCTTATAATAGAATATGCAGAAAAGGCAATCTTAAAAGGAAGGAAAGCAAAGGGCTAAATTATTGCTATATAATTTTCTGCAAGTTCTGTATTAGATACTAGTATTATATTCAAAGAGGATACGTAAGTAAACAATGGAAAGATACAAGCGCAATACAATATGCCTAATAAAAATACATATAATAATTAATTATTGAAAGGTAACCAAAACAAATTTCGAAAACAGTAAAAGTATGTACAGCAATTAAAACAAAAAAATATTACCTTTACACAAGAGATACAATTACTGGTTACGAACAAAGCAGAAGAAAGTTAATAAACAAGATAACATGTGTTTTTTGCTCCATAGTGAGAGCACATACATACGTTTTATAAAAACATGGCGGAGATTCATGGAAAGTTATAAAAGTTACATATTGCTAATGATGTCTAGAAAAAGTACGATATTATCAGGTCGTCGGAGCATATTTTTAACAGCAATATAATTAAAACTAATTTATTCTGGTATCATATTTTGATTGACTTCTGAGTTTAGGAGAAATCAGAAGTTAGTGAATGAGCTAAGGAACTTTCGATTAATCATGTTATTAATTTACGGAAACCATTAATCCATATGTCAACTACAAGTTCAACTACTAGTTCCTGTACAACAATAGAAGACCCAGTAGCGATAAAGCGTCTTTTCTCCAATTCCGAAATTAATAAGAGTTCCAGGCGAGAAATTAATTGAAAACGAAATGAACAAGACTGATATGAGAGAAAAGTATACGAGTTATTTTAAACAGTTACATGAGATAATCAATCTGAGATTAGCAATCAATCAATGACGTGTTTTAACAAATAGTGGTGTACTGAGTGAATTTCCAGAGAAAGTGAACGATCGTTCAAACAGAGATTAATATGATGTCAGAACCGTCAGAACCCTCACTTTTCGACGTTAATGAGGAGGTATTACGATATTTTAATACGCCTGTTAGAATTGAAACGAGAAATGCATAGAACAAATTGTATAAAATTGATTCTAATGAAAGACTTTGAAGTTCATGGGTCATTGGGTTGTGTAAGAGTCTTTGCTAATCTGATGACTCATATAACAGATCGGAGTGATGTTTAAAATATTTGCATATGCGGCGAATTGTGTGACACAGGTTCAAGAAATGATTGCTTTTGATTTTGTATATTACAAATGATATTGTGGAGCGTTATTCTTTTCATGATAACCTATCTCAATCCATTCTACAGCTGAAATTACATGGATAAGATATACCATTATCTTAAATTATTCATGCGCAAAGTTTCCCATTTTTACATCATACATTGCTTTCCGACTATGATCGATCACATCTACACTTCCCTCGTCATGTCATGTAGTTGTCGAACTGTCATTGCATAAGTTAGATAACATTATTGCATGGTCATCAATCATCTCTAAACACTGTTTCCGAATGCTAGGGTCAACTCATGTCATGTTGGAGAAATTATTTGCGAAAGGGTCAGGTGATATATTTAAATTGGTTAAATGTTTTGCGCCATCGCTAGTTGTTAGTTGTTCGGTAACAAATTTGGCTTTGACCACACTTGCTATCCAATCGTGTGTAATATCAAGTTTTACATTTGCGTAATAGCAATAAATGCTATAAAATATTGAGTTTTAAACTTAATCCAATATTCTGTGTCCAAAACGAAAGTGCATTTCAGCATTTGTCACTACAAATTTTATCCTGATTTATGCAATTTAAATTCTTTTAGTTGCTTATGGTCTATCTTCATCCGCTTTTCCTTTAGTTGATTCTAGTGAGTATTTTCCAGACCTGTCTTCAATTTTGCAACACCACGGAAGTCATATCGCGAAATTCACAACAATCACGGAAGAAACTCGCCTAAACAGCGTTCTAAAGCATTAGTACCAAAATCTCGCGCATAATAGGGCTATCAAATTCGAATAACATCGTACGCACCTCCTGGTAATGCACCGGGGGCAATTTGCCGGTACTTTCACCTACGCACTGGCGGAAATACTCAGTAGGTGCTTTTCAACTGACGGAATAAAGGATGTTTTACAGAGTAAATCGGTACAATAGGTCTTCAGGCTGTGTTGAGCAATAGTGAGAATTGGTATCTTGAATCCATGAGAGAAAGGAGTCGCTTAAAGGTGAAGGAAAACTAAATCGTTTTTAACATTTAGAATTGCATTATCAAGGGAGCCATCGTCATCATCAAGAATTTTGTTGAGCAGCCTGACAATCTAACCCATGAAATAACAAATCAAAATAAAAATATCAACAGATAAAATAAAAATATCAAAGATACAAATCCAAAGAAAATGAAATCAGCCATGAACGAAACTAGCCCATCAAAAATACTCGATAACATTTTGTTTTCACTAACTACATTAAACGAATGTAGTCCAATCCACTTTATAAGCCAGCCAAGAGCGATCATAAATAAATTAAGCCCTTCGACCGCAGTACGAACATCATCTTAAAAAATAAAAAAAGAATCTGGAACATTTCCAGCGACCTTGGGCCCCTTAAGAATAGTCGACTCACGCGCAGCTTTTAAATTATAGAATGTCCTACTTCTCTCATAGAAAATTGCCGATTGTCAGAATAGGATAGTTGGTATTTTGCAATTCATGATTGATTTATTTATTATGTCATATAATCATATTGTTCGTGAATTTTGTAAGATATAATGCTTTAAGTAAATGTGCATTCAAATGTTTATGTCTTTCAGGAAGTATTCGTTTTTATATTACGTATTTCTGTCTTATAATACCTTTTATTTCAACATAAGATGGCAAGTTTTGGTTAGATTAACAAACACGTTGATGAAATCTTTCAGCGCCAGTTCTGAATGTTTGTTCAACGTCTTGTTGTGTCTATTAATTATTCAGCATTGACCTATTTAGTCTATGATTCATGTATTTAGGTCTGGCTCCATGGTTTGCTCGTTTTCGTATCATATGTGAATTAGATTAAGAAAGAATCTACGGACAAAAGATTTTGTTAGAATATCACTACGATCTTTGACAAAATGCTACTGTTATATCTCCCATGCATTTCGAATTTGTAATGAAAACAACACTTAGAAATTGTCACTCTAATTGGAGATATCTAGTCCAAGAAGTAAACTTCTAGTCTATGATTCATATATTAATTAGTTAGGTCTGGTGCCTCGGTTTGTCCGTTTTTGTATCATACGTGAAATTTAAGAAAGAATCTACGGACAAAAGATTTTTTTACAATTTCACTAGGATACTTTGATAAAATGCCACTGTTATATCTCCCACGCATTTCAAATTTGTAATGAAAACAGCACTTAGAAATTGTCACTCTAATTGGAATATCTAGTCGAAGAAATAAACCTCAGGCTAACATATTCCAATCAGTGTTATAATAAACTCATCGAACACCACCCATTGGAAAGCGCAAACATAAAGTAATCTGTATAAATTAACAGTAAACCGAACATGCTGTAATAAATAAAATCAATTATATCAAACATAATAATATACAAGCTGAAAATAACTATGTCCAAAAATTGCAAAGTAGGTCGCCTAACTGAACGTGTGAGAGCAAATTAGTCATATCATACAAACATTGAAGATTAAAAATATTAGACCACCCAAGCTACTGGTGTATCGTCAATAAAATATTATTAATAGAGGTTTGATCATGCGCAAGAAGAAGTTGATTACTATCATGACTACTGAGCTACTAAAGAAAAAAATCGATGCTTTGAAGTCTGCGAAGAGAGATGCAAGAGCCAACGAACATAATTATTATTGATGAAAGTAAATCATTAAGAGCAATTGGTGAAAATTTAGAAGGAGAATAATCTGAAAACTGAAAGTGTATAATTAAGCCATCTTAGCAGATGGAAAATACTAAAGATAATGTATATGAGTTATGACAAAAGCCCTAGGCTAAGGTCGCTAATTGCTTTCTACCAACATGAAGGAAGTTAAGGTTTATGTAATCTAAATTAATGGTAGGTATAATATCCGTATTAGCAAGAGCTATGACTCGATCTATTACAGGATAGTCGAAAGTCAATCAGCTAAAATGATTGACAACTAATACTATTGTCTCTGCAAAGACTGTGAAAGATAAGGCAGAATATAATCTTGACTTGACTTTCTTGTATACCAAGAATGACGAAAAAGAAATCTAAGACCACGTCAGATGTCAGTTAAACTTTTCTAGCGGTGCTCTTTGTGGTAGCAGTTAAACCTTAACTGCCTTTAATATAGTAAAACTTTCTTATTCAGTAACTTTTACAGTTAAATGTTGAGACCTAGCTGTTTTACGACACCGTGATCTCTAAATCTTTGCTCCAGGATTTAATCTGTCTACTTAACCTACTTAACTTCTTTTTAGGTTGGAAAGTCATCAAATAATTTGTCTCGCTCTGAGTGGAGCGGGAGGGCGTTTCAGACTCTTATTGACTAAAATCCACCCGTGTTCCTTCAGTTGCCTGTGCCAGGGCAAGATGACTCTTTCGAACTCTCCCAAACCCTGGCAGTACCTACTTAACTTGACAAGTAAATTCTAGTTCAATAATACACTATGTAACATTGATAAGACGCAGAAGATGCAGCGTTGGAAGGTCTCCCACAAGATGGACCGATAACCTGGTGAGGGCCGCAGGATAAATTTGTAACAGAGTTACCGCGCCCCTCGGAGCTCAGGCAAGGAAGGACCAAGGGTGGGTGTTAGTCAGTAAAAGTCTGATACGCCCTCCCGCTCCACCCAGAGCGGGAGAAGTCATAGGATGATTTCCCACCCAAAAAAATCCGATGGATGCAAGACGCACAGGACCGGTCGTTGTGGCGACACTTGGGGAAGACCTATGTCCAGCAGAGGATTTCTTTAGGCTGAAATGATGATGATGATTATAAAAATTGTTATGTAAAAATGCTTATGATGTTACGCGCTTGTATTCCCTGAAGAGGTAGGCAGAGGTGTACCTATACCGAGAGTAGTGGTGCCCTAGTGGTAACGGCACGACTTAGAAGTTGAAGGTCGTGGGTTAGAAAGAACCCAGGCAGGCGCTTTACTTTGTGTAAATTATTCATCACGATTGCTCTGAAAATAGCAAACGAAAACGTAGTGAGGATACCGGCATGTCCTAGAAACAAGACTTCGAAGACATGTGACATCTAGGAACCCGTATTGGACCCGCGAGGTGGATTACGGCCCACAACCTCTGGCAGAGAGGAGGCATGTGTTCCAAGAATAGGAACATTATAGGGTGATTATGTTATGCTTTACCGATACCTAGTACACCCAAAATTTACCAGTTATTTTTAAGACCAAAAGAGTCATTATTGACGATTCAATGATAATAAAAGATTGATCACCTTTCTTCTCAAACCAAAGTCATGTTTGCAACCAACAAACAACAATTAATGTCGTTTTCACTGAGCTCAACATAAATAATTATATTATAGCTACACCAGTAGCCAATGATACCGTGGAACCCCAATCAAAGACAGTCGATAATTTACAATTTCTTATAATTAAAATCTTCACTAATTTCGATTTACACCCAATTGCCTATCAAACAATGATTGGCTGTATCTAAGCCAGAGGAAACTGGGAGCCGTAATAGTGTGAGCCTGTTAACAGTTAACGAGGGAAACTAAGATATACCACCATAATTATTAGCTATTAAAATATTAATATTCTATTCAGGAAACCATTGAGAAAGTTATGATCGGATAGCTTGTTATCAGTTTTGATATTGATTGAAAATGGCTTTGTGATAATGATAGTTGTGGTGGGACACTGGGAACACGGCTGATCATGCATTGTGGCGAGCAGAAATTATGCGGCGACATGAAATAAGAAATAACTGCATTAAGCGCGTATGGATATCGGAATGCATGACCGTGTAGAATGAATAGATGAATTCTAGAGCTTTAACTGTGCACTAAACGAAGGAAAATTTGAAACAGACGTGACTTCTCTGCTTATCCATTTGATCTTTAGACTAGACCACAACAGAAGCCACTTTCTCTAACGCCTCTAAATCAAAATTAATAAAAACATCGATTAAGAAACCCCGAAACTTCCCACCCACATATCGACCACCTGGCATTTGTGGTAACAGTACTGGTCCACAATTAATCACTCCAATCAGAAGAGTTCCCACCGCGCAGGCGCCGCGCCTCAATCACTGCCTTCAAGAGATTGATGGAGGTGGATAGCGCTATTCATCACTGTTGAAGTACTCATTGGGACTTTGTACTATTGGTGGCGACTTCATGTTTGATCTGAACCAAGACAACGATTGAACAAGGACATTCTGCTATAAATCGGCCCTAGCCAACATAAGGACTGTGAAGCCCGAATGATGAAATTCACAAATCCAAGAACCTCATAAATTGCTTAGCCGATCATATTGTTATCCAACAAATAATAGAACATATTTCACAATAAATGGCCCAATATTTTTAACAATCAGCAAATGGCCCTGAGCATTCAGAATTCATGAATACTTCACGTTCCCGTGTACCTTTGCTTGAAGGGCATTGTATAAATAAGGTTTACAGTAGAGACAAACGTTTACAAAAACTATGATAACAATAACTATTTGTACACCAGAGAGGCCATTTTGACAGTAAATTAAGGTCAGTAGCTGTGTAATAGAATTTATTAATATCCATATATTAGAACAAGAAACGGAATCTGATCATACCTTGGATTAAGACAAGAAATAGCAAGGAAACTTTTGTCAGGTCTTTTTTTTTAAACAGGTGCCTGCCGTACAACCGTATCCGGTGAGGACCTGCGTTAGGCGGAAGGTAAGGACGCTGTGGGGCCTCTCCAGCCACTTCTCAAGGAGAGGAGTTATCGCCACAATTGAGCCGTGCCCAGTGCTAGGTAGGTCTGGATTTCAACGAAAACACGCCGTAGGACCACGATACTGGGGTACAGAAAGATATGAAGAGCAACGTCGTGAAATCTTTGAAAGATGACGAAATACTCATAAACTTACCACTAAAACCCATAATCCCATCGCTCCACGCCATCAATAAGGCAGCGGACCATATGCAACAGCAACGCGTCTAAAACAGACATCCATTGTGTAGGCCAAAGCCCTAAAGTGGATCAAGTACGGTTAATTTTGTAAGCGATCGTCAAACAAACAAACAAAGACTATGAAATCGTCAAAATGATGGTTGTAAGAATTCTGTATGATTTACAATGTATTGTGTAACTGGCAAGACGGTTTTCGCAATAGTTGTTGAAGATGATGAGATTTACGAGGTGTACAGAAATCTCAATGGTTCCATGAAAGATTAATGGATCATCTAGGTAATAAGTCACTGTGTGTCATCAATTCATCACTCAATCAGTTTTGCTTATATCTGAATAAGGATCTCAATTTCGTGGGTATGGGAAAATAATAATAATATGGTAGTATAGTGAGAGGCTGAATTTAGATTGAGCAGGGCATAAGTATGTAGAATCTATCAGGAGTATCAGGACAGATGTCTTACGAAGTGGAAGCTAGACGACGGACGTCGTCGCCGAGGAACGCCGAGGCGTTTATAATGGATTGCTCGGAGAAGGCAACACACTAGGAAGAATGGAAGGCTATGGAGAAGATCTTTACCCAGCACAGGGACAATATAGGAAATTTAATATGTTTAAATGTATAATTTTATTTACTTACTTTATATAACAAAACTTTAGTAAACAAAATTGTGACAAAATAAATACTCATCTACTAAGCTTCGGAATTTCGCATTCATCATCAAATTCCTTACACCGACGACTCAGCTGAAAATTCCCGTGTTGCACATTTGTAAAATCGAAAGCTTAATTCAAAGAAACTATTGCATATACCCGCATTGCATATACGTTTGAAACAAACGTAACATGCTCCGATTACGCACTGATTGCAAGTCAATCAGGGTGATTAACATCTGTATTGTATTATGCGTTAATACAAAATGATAACGCAGCACTATTATCTTAAGGTATCGGTATCAAAATTAATCTTAGAAGCAAGCCTAGGAGCAACTAGTGTAGATGACGTCAATACTATTATTTATAGTACATTATTATTCACTGCTGAAAGTGCCAAGACATCTATGTAGAACGACTGTGAAGCAATAATGTCATCATCACTTGACTTAAGTTATTTGTATGTGAACTAATAGAAGAATTACCTTATTTTTGGGGTGGATCATCACCAAATATCTTCTCCCGCTCTGGGTGGAGCAGGAGGCCGTGTCAGACTCTTACTGACTAAAACCCACCCATGTTCTTTCAGTTGCCTGATCCAGGGTCGCGGTGACTTTTTCAAACACTCCCGCGACCCTCGCAGATAGAAGAACAAGCTGTCCTTAAAACAATGCCTAATCTTCTAGAAACGGTTAAACCTCCAATTATATCTCTATATCACTAATATAAGATTTCACCTTCACCAAGCCCTTTGGACAAAGCTGGCATGACGGATGCCTTTAAAGCACTTAAACATCTGTCTTCACACAATCTTGATCAATAAAAGCATCTCAAAAGACAATGGGTATATGTTCGCGTAACCTAGTGAGTGTTAGATGACCCTAAAGATATAAGACGATTTCTTCCGGCCCCCATTTGTCGACATAAATTATAGGCTTGAGAGCAAAGTTACTTTTACAAATCATAATACAAAGAATAATAGAACGGAACTACTTAAGGCTTCATTATTTTGTAATTAATACTGTTGATGATTATGATTTAATTATGGCATATCATGTAGCTTTTAATCTGTCGTGAGATATATTGCAGAAAAGATCTGTCGATTTGAATTGCATGTGAGCAGAGATAGATACTTATGTATTTTCGCTGTCAGATGGTTTTTAAATCATTATATCTCGTATAAAGTAAGATCGTTTGTGTGGTGAATTAGAGGGAGACGCATAAGGGATATGAATCAAATCTGTCGCAACATATAGCAAAACACGGCCGAATCGGCTCAAGTCTGAACTGTAAGAAGTAGTCGTGAATGATGAATTAATAGTTCCCAAATCTGATAAATTAAATAGATAGGGAGTACCATGATGTACAGAGTTCAGACATGTAATTTATCTCATTACTGGTTGATATATTGCTACAATTTAAAATACTCTATCGCATGTCTTGTCAAGAATGTATCACGCATGCTCGTCTAATATCATAATGCTATATCCCATAACTGGACCGTTTAAAATGATGCCCTAAACAAATTCATAATTACTTTGGACCGGTCCAACGGCTTGTCACAAATCAGCTTTACAATCAGCGGTACTTTCACTCTGATATTTTTCAATTATGGCTATTACTTTAATAACATAATCGTAAATCGTTTGAATAAGAGCAATGTATGTTAATTACGATACGACAACAGAATTAGAAGCGATGACTTTTACTATGAGGGATTGGTTAGAGAAATATTTGTTAGATGTTCATAAATCAGCGATCGTTTTAATGTAGTAACGTTGATAGACTTGGCTACTAAGAAATATTTAAATTGGGTGATCACTAGATCACCCAATTTAATAACCCAAAATCATTGTGAGATTAAAATTTCACTTTTTCAAAGCAATAGCATAGAATCATCCGCATTTTAACGTGGCCACTACTGGGACAATGGGCCTTATGCCTACCGCTTCCCTGGGCACTCAGGCAAGGAAGGAACAGGGTTGGGTTTTAGTTAATAAGAGTCTGACACGCCCTCCCGCTCCACCCAGAGCGGGAGATGTCATTGGATGATTTCCCAACAACAAAAAAAAAAAAAGGAAAAAAAAAAGGGACATTGGCCTCCTCTCTGTGAGACCGAATAGGCCACCACGCGAGCCCAGTGCGGTTTGGTGGATGTCAAGTCTTTGAATTTTTGGCTCAAGGACATGCCGGTTTCTTCACGATGTTTTCCTT
This sequence comes from Polia nebulosa, assembly GCA_951329385.1. NCBI lineage: Eukaryota > Metazoa > Arthropoda > Insecta > Lepidoptera > Noctuidae > Polia > Polia nebulosa. The sequence continues at coordinate 8,850,860 of OX589609.1, forward strand.
CACCGTTTCGAGAGCTGTGATGGTGAATTAATGAATTTACACAAGTGCCAGACTATTTTTTTTAGGGTGGGAACGAATGACTTCCCCACGCCACGAACTTACGACACGTAAGTCGGAGCTGATACCACCGCTCTCTTTTTACATATAAAGTATTAATTTAAAACACGGTGATGTAGATTTCACCAGACTACTAAATAAAATCCAATTAAGATCACTTAATCAAGCGCTTCAGGCTTTAATTGGAAATCATAGAAAATCGCGCTAATACCTTAGTTTTATTAACTTTGTAGAATAGGCTGTTTTTACAAACACTCATAGTTACTTTCCCATTATTTCCAAGTTAATTAACAGAACTATTACAACCAACTCTCCAGTTAAAAAAAAAACTTATCATTTAAAAAACTGTCATACACAATTACAACCGTCATCCACATTCGTTCAAGCAATTTCATCTAATAGTACCACATACAGACAAACTAATTGTGAATGATAAGTACCAGGAGAGCATCGCTCAAGGCAGATCTCGATAAGCCTAGGAATAAAACATTCCTGTCGGCTGGCGTTAGAAGAGGATTTATGTCTAGAGTGGGTGTCACACCGAACAGTAACGCCCCCGCCAAGATTTATTTACTACGACTTAATTGACTGAGGAGGAATAGATTAGATTTAATTCAAACGATTAGCGATAAGATCTAGTGTCTCTGTGAGAAATGGTTGTAGTGTATTGGTGTAATGTTTAGTTATGCAAGTTTAAATCGATTTATGTTTTTTGGTCACACGTTAGGTCACTCATGAAGTCATGACACTGATTTATGAGAAACAAAAATGGTTGAGCATATAGCTACAAATATTAATTTCAGAAATTACATAAACATAACTTTGTTTTTCTGTCATAGTTTACAAAATACTGTTTAGTCAAATCTATCAACTATTTGATAAAAAAAAAAAATCGTGGGTAAAAATGGTCATTGGTAATAATTCTCAATCTTGAAGAAACTCACCAACACATTCGAAATTTTATAAAACAAACTTATCAAAACAGCAATTCACCGACAAACAGTTCACTCGTGTTACACACTCATCTTACCAATAATTAAATTACGCTTCGGTGTGACAGACGCCTCCGTTTCAACACCGGTGACTAACAGTCAGCAAGCGATTCATTATTATTGTAATTGGACACGAGACACTAGGATAAATAGCTCGCCTCTGGTTAGTATCTCAGTTAGAACTAGCTCCGATCAAAAGTAGACCGAAAAACATTTACATAAAACGCATTTTAAACAGACGGATTCAGACGGTGAAAATATCTTATCAATCTGTCTCCGGTGAGAAATAATTTTAAAAGAGATTGAGACTAATTCGGTGATTTAAGTCATTACTCATTTTGTCTCTGATAGGTTATAAACAATTTGTTTTGAAACAAACCTTGTTGAAGAAATGCATCCAATGAACCAGTGCTCGTCAGAAAGGGAAAAGTAGAAGAATTCTTACCTGTAATAAAAGAAAGACATAAATGAGTATATTGCGAAAGAATGACAATGAAAGAAGTTGCTGAAAATTAATTTGTAATCAATGTTGGCAATTTAACCGATAACAAAAAACAGCTGGGCTGATGTCCCTAGACTACACAGCAAAGTCAGATTGTTTATTTATAGCATAGTGCCCTTCAGAACAGTACAATTAGAATCAAGACCTTATAATGATGAGAAGCCAAGCCAAAAATATGATGGCTAAACAAAAAACATTACAAAGAGTAGAGTAACAAGTTTTATGGTACCCGGAAACGACGATTAGCAATCCGTGGGCCATAAGCAAATTTAGGTTTTGACCATTCATTGGGCCCACCTTATTATGGCTCAAGAGAAGCAAGATAAACTAGAGTAAACAGCTAATAGCTAAGCTAACGGTAATATAAGCAACTAGGCAGTATTTGAGAATCTTGCTGTTATCTCCTCTTATAGTGCACGATCTCCTTCTACAGACCATACTGTTAAAACCATAAACACAATGATTGCGCTCTTCTCTAGGACAATAATAGATCCAGTTCCTAGCTCCAAATGTGCCGTTACGTCCTTACTGCGACCATAGAGTAATAATAGCGAACTGTGCCAGATGTGGGCCCTCCCACGGTTTAGTGTGTCTGTGTTGCCACCTCATCTAGATTGGTCGATACTGGTAACGAATACAATTTTAAATGAGGAACGGAAAAGGGGTTTGGTGTTCACGACTTTTTTGTTGTTTAGTCTATTAGCATTTAGCTTGAATATAGGCAGTGGCGGTCTGGATATGTGCGAGTAGATGTTTCTATAGACTTTATTATCATTACCACCTACCTAAATAGACCTAAAACTTAGACGTTTTCAATTGGTATTTGTATCACCAGAATCATATCTGTTTTTAAACGTTTTTTTTTAGCTTGCCCTGTTTGTTGATGTTTTATAGGGTTCCGTACCCGAAGGGTAACCAACGGGACCTGTAAGCCTCCGCTGTCCATCTGTCTGTCAGCGGACTGTATCTCATGCATGATCCGTAATAGGTAGACAGTTGCAATTTTCACAGAATGTGTATTTCTGTTGCCGCTATTACAACAAATAATAAAAATCGTACGGAACCTCCATGTGCGAGTTTTTTTTAAATAAGCTTTTATTTGCCTTGAAATGTTCGTATGTAAGTTGTCCGCCTCAAAATTTTCTAACTATTTTTCGACCAATACTTGGATTCCGATATAGCAGTAAGACCGGTGATCAAACGATGGAACCGGGATGCAGAGACTGGAACTCCTTGATGGCAAATGGTAGGACAATCGAACTTCGGCTAGTATGTTTTGTTATCATGAGTATTTTCCATTACAAATGATGGCGAGAGAGAAAAATAATCGCAATTCAGCTTACATTGACTAGAGTGTGCTTATGTATAAGTATTACTCTGAATCTGTAAACCTCTTTCATTTACTTCGTAATCTCAATATTTATTATTGCCTATCTATATTTCATGATATTACTGTCCAAGGTATTCACAATAATTTCAAAGCCAATATAACATTTTCCAAATGATTAGAATGTTTATTCAGCTGTCGCATTTGAACCATAAAGTGATTGGCTATTAACATGTTCATAAACATTATGCACCAATAAAACGGGCAGGCGAACGACTCAAATCGAAAGTTGCCATAATATATAATACCAACGTTATTTTAGGTGAAATTATGCAGAAAGCAGGTCGATTGTGTTTACGTGTTGCTATCACAATGATAAGTCGGGAGATAAAGGTGATAACTGATAAAGCTGAAGCTGATTATGAACCCTCAACATACGCTATAGCAGAAATTATCAGCATTGGAAAAAATAACGTAGTAATATAAAGATTCGGTATAGTATGACCAGTTGACCATGTTGTACAAGTTAATCTAACCTGAAAGAGAATTCCGAATTCAATAAATCTGCAGTCTTTTATAACAAAAATGTAGTATTAATTAGAACAATAAATAGGTAACCTTTGGCTATGGAATCAAAGGAGATATCTCCAACACAATGTTTACGTACAACATTTGAAAGGCTTCAGCGTAATGGATTTTCTTTTATATAATTTCTAAATCCGGTGCCCGCCAGTAAAGCCGCAAGCCAAATTAAAGTAAACTTTTAAATCGCTTTTTAAATGAGACGTGGTAATTAACCTCTTATGTCTAAGCTAGAATTAATTCGCTATCTAGAATTAATTTTGCCTTAAGGCAGTATTTCACTATTAGTCAAAACTGACGGATCTAAGTGAATAAATAGCAGGATGTTGTTCTTAAAAAAATGGAGAAAACGGGGTTATTAAAACAAACGAAATGGGGCTTCAAAAGCAATTCATTGACCCGAAAACTTCAGAAAATAATAAATACAGTAATAAGGAGCTCAGATTTATTGGATTGACCTTTAAAGTTTATAGAGCATACTGGTTTTGCACATAAAGAAGCACCTGCGTTTAGTATTCATGAGAATCGCAGTGAGACTGATAACGTAATTAATTTTGATAGAAAAACCAGAGCTGTAGAATCTTCGTGTGGTAAACTAAATAGCCAACGAAGAAGAAATCAAAATAAGAATCATGCTGCTAGAAAGCGTAAAATCAAATAGTCTCGAAAACATTACCATCCTTCTGGGACAGTCGGGTAAAAACAAATATAAAATCATATTTGATCATCACCTTTGAAAAATAAAAATCCTAACACTCAAACCTTGACTTAACTCCAAAGAACATGCAACTTCAAGCAAAAAACTCAAGTGCAAAAAACTAACAAAGAGCTTGTACAAATATGAGGAACATTATATACAAATGTTTAGATTCGCTACAACGTCATCACTTCGCAACGAGGCATCACCTGAGCACGGTCACGTAATCATCGGATATAACTTTGTGGACGGCAAATCATCAATAGATTGTGAAAATTCCAATAACTCTTATATCTTATTGATTTCATAAACTTGAAGCTCGAGTATCTTTGCCAATAATGAAATACGGTACGTTTTCATACTGATTGATGCACGATTTTACGGAATCCGCCAATCTAGCTAGTGGTAAACCAGACGATAATTTAGGTAGAATGGGAATAAAAAATGATATTACTTTAACGCGATCGAGGATGTTAAAAAAACTCGCACTAAGGCACAGAACTTTGGAAGATAAAGCCTGCAATGACTTGAGTGAGGCGAAACGCTTCCCTTGCAGAAACATTGGAATGGCATCAAGATACATATTTGCATAACCTTTGGATTAGGGATTAAATTACATGTTAGCAGAATTGTAACAAAGAATAAACAAGTTCCATGACTGTGTATTAGTAATACATTTTCCTCTTCACTCATGACCATACAAGTTTCAAACAATTGTGGGAAATATCATAAAAATTATACGCTACAGCACACAATTTTAACATTTGCATGAACTTGTGATTTCCGAGCATTGAAATAACATGTTAAAACCTTAAAATTAAGTCCTTTTACACTGAAGCTCACTTAATTTAAATACGTTTTAAGCCACATAAAGAAGAAAAACAATAAAAATATAACAGCGGATATTTTGAGCCACGTTAAAATTAACCAAGGTGATATGAAACCAAAATCCGAGCACAATGCAACGGAGATCGAACTGCAAATGCTAAACAATGAGTAAGAAATACTTAAAATAGACATTGCAGAGCGCAGCATCGCAGCAACGGGAAGCGGGTCAGGTTATTATTAACGCGTACAATTAAGAGCTACCGCTGCACTTTCGGAGGCAGGTGTAGGACAGTAATACAGGTACACGTGTCGTTTATGAGAATAAACATTTAGATGCTTTAAAAGTAATAGCGTTCTAAGTTACATGTTCAGTTCAGTTGTTCATTAGTTTAGATACAGAAAATGCACAATAACTTTGAGAGATGTTAGTGATGGTTAATGTATCGTTCTTTTTTTTTCAATCTTAATTCTCAGATATCTATTGAATCCATATAATCATTCTAAGGCTGTCGCGTCTGAATTCTTGTGTTGATAATTTTTGGGTCAAAAACACAAGCTACAAGTACAAGCTGCTAGAAACTATATTTAAGTGTAATGTTTTAAATAAAGTTCCTGAATTTCTCAGTGATACTTCTGTAGTATTTATGATAGCTTTAAGTCCGTTAACAATAACACATGCACGCAATATGGTGCACATTGTACTGAATACGTGAAGTGTATGCGTTACATGTGGGGCAATTCAGCTGTAGTACAAAAGTGCGATAACCTCCTTAACTTGAGAACATTCTTCTATGTTTTATGTTTCGTTATGGGGTTTATTTTGTATTACTACAATTTGTTATGGAGCTAAAGAATTTGATTTTGTTGCCAGTCCTAACAGTTTAATTATCTAGTTTTTACATGTTGATACTATTATATCAACCAATTTGTGCTTCGCAGATTCAATTCTTTCAAAGGACACGCCTGGAAAAGACTTTTAAACTTCTATAATTGATGGCTTTTCAACAAATCACTCACTTGCCTCATTATCTCTTAGGAAATTAAGACAGTTTTCCTTCATAATCAATATAAAAACCACTTCAAATGCTACGTTTCTTCGTCACATCAGAGTGGGCTAAATTTATATTTCCGCATAATGAAATTTGAGTGATGTGTGTTGACTATTCCCAAAAGGAAACACTAATGGAAGGACAGTTTCCTTTCGGAGAACTACTGGGCTACCGAGGTATTTCGAGAGTATAATGTAAGCTCAGGAGATCTTTGCCCGTTTAGTTAAGACGGATTGTCGAGTCAGTTAAAAGGGTTGGATTGGTTAAGTATTATTTATGCTGCTGCTTAAGGCTGCATATCAGAAACGGCCATAACCTCATTGCCGACATGTATTATTTCTCACATCCGGTCAAAAGTTTCAGTGTTAATAAACATAATTGGAGCTATCTGTTCTAGTTAAAACTTTAAAAATCTATCATTTTCTTCGTCTATGTAAGTATATTAATTATGTAGGTATATTTGTATTGATATGCCAGCACATTGGTTCTAAACTAAAAATTCTTACACTCCAATTAAGATTTCAATCATACTTTCTTCCATAATTCACTTACAAATTCTCTTCTGACAGCGTCATTTGTTTTCTTTACACAATGAAATGCTCCGGCGCACAATTTTTGTAATCTCGACATTTTATCGAATAGCCGTATGGTTGGGGTTTTATCGTGGTATTGTTATCAACAATTTCTATTTATGTTGCTAGCGCCTACGACCGTCCACTCACGTGGGCCGATATTTTGTTTCTGTGCTATAGCGTATTTGTATTATCAAGTATCAGTTTTGACGTAAACTTTTCATAGATAATATTGAAGTTCGTGAAATATTGGTAACCATTTGTGATCTTCTATTGAAGCATCTGCAAAGCGTGAGATATGGCGATTTAGATTGATGGGTCACATAGTGCGGTCAGAGAGGAGACCATTCCCAAAAGCCAAATTTATATTGATGCATTTAGGCTATTATGTCATAGTCTGCATTAAATCAGTATCAAACACAGGATACCTAGAAGTGGAATGCTGTGTCTGCAAAATTTTTAAGCGACTAAACAACAAAAGTGAATGAAAGGTTTCATCTAACTAATTACCTCACTAAATAATCCAAAGACAGACACCAGACACATGAAAAATATGCAAATCTAGGTCAAATCCTAGCATAACAAACGAAACCAAATGAATTTGTCAAAGATAACGATCTCAGAAATGACAAACGGTCACCTGAGCACGTATCTATTAAAACAAAGAACATCGAGAGCTTTCTAATTGCTTGGAACAGCCACTAATTTAGATTTATGGAGATTTTTAATTCATTTCGACAGTCAAACTGCACTCGAAACTAATCTTTATGAGGATAGTTTTAAGGGTTACAGAATAAAAGGTTTCAATGACGTATTGCAATGCAAAAGGGCAATGCTATGATAAATAGTGCATGTGTAAGAAGCACGTTGCGCAGGCGCCGTTTGTGTACAATACGAAGGGGAAATATGAACAGCCGTTACAAATAAACATTGATTTCAAATTTCTTTGTAATAATGTCAGTATTATGAGTATATAGAGTGTGTATAGTGACTAATTACTTAAAAATGGAAGATATAAAACGTTGTATTGCCAATAATATTGCACTAATTGCAACAATAAAATCGATTAAGTATAACAAACTAACAAAAATATAAAACTTATGAATTATCCTAAAAACAACATTAATTAACAGACTAATAAATACTAAGATCACATAACAGACACTTAAGAGGCACTTACTGTCAACCGTGTGGCAAAAATCCATGCTGCCAACATCATACACAAGTTAGTAGCTAGCTCTACACCTAACGTACAACTTGGCCTTAGTACTTACAGCTAGGGTTAGAAACCACTATCGCCCGGAGCGATTAAATCATTAACTCGTTCAACGACAGTAGTTTCTCGGTACAGTTTAAGTTACAAGGTTAAAAAGGTCAGGGTGTAACACCTAAAAAATAGAATAAATTTAGTTTCGTGGAATGAAGCGTTGTTTTGCGAGTTGACAGATGACAGATTGTCGTTTGACGTAGTTTTTTTCCAAGTTGATCTGGAGCGAGTCTGCCACGTTAAACTTTATTTATTGGATAAGTTCTTAAAAAGCACCTATGATGTCTCGAAAGGTAGCTGGAACCAGAGTTAAGTTCAAATGCATTAAGCATTCGGATGTTGGACGCTGGTTCCTACGATAGATTTAATTAATTACTAAGGACAAAACTATATAAAATGGTCGGATCATAGATTTCACTACATTTTGGAAGAACAAGGCAAAAGGTTCGGAGCACAAGCGTCCACGTGTCCCAAAGATGACAAAGGTTAAATAACCACTGCTTGGATACTGTTTGTGGGTCTCAACTCATCATTGGATCCTTAATCTATAATCTTCAAAAGATGGGTAAAAGTGTTTCAACATAAATTGTAGGTTAAACATACAATTTTCTGTGAACGGAGTGCTCTCTTGTGTGTTGAAGTGATATAAATAAACGTGATATATGTGAAGACCAAATCTAAGGACTCTTATTTACTGCCTACATACCTCATGTACAAAACCCAAAGATAGGTAACAGGGTCTCAGGCCATAAGTATCTCTGACGCTAGCCGGTGGAAGAAATATTTTCTTTACAATGTACGCCCAACGTGATGCATGGGGTTTATTTGTGGTAATAAGGTTAAGATTAATTGGTAATCTTTAGCTAATTCTTATTTAATTATTTTCTTTTAGGTCAAACATTTTGACACTATTCTAGTTAAAAGGCACATTGTTGAAAATTTATAGTTTCCAATTTAAGCCTTTATGTTTATTAGTTAAAACTTAAATAGTGTTTAACTTAATTTGTAAACATGTTAAATGTTAATTAAATTACTGTGACAATTATTTCACTGATTTGATAATGATAAGCACATGGCAAAATTTTAGGTTGCCTGTCTTATGCCTTATTAATTAAGGGTTAAACTTAAAATAGTGATTAACTTAATTATTGGAGTTGTTCAATACCGAATATTATTGTGAAGGTACTTAATTTGAGGTTATCAGCACATGGTCTGTTGATCCTCATCCCTTGATATGTATTCTTTAATTTTTATGATTGTAACAACTCATTTATATTAGATGCACCTATGAGTGTCTAATATTAGCTTCTTATGTTCACTTAGTGAAACTTAAACTATAATTTGTATTGATCACTATTGTTTCAACTTATGGTATTTTTTTTTACACTTACTATTATGTAATATTAACTTGTTTATTAACTTGTATAATATTAACTTGTTAATTTAACTTAAGAATAGAAACTTAAGATAGATTTCTTTTGTTCAGGGTGTATAAATTGTGGATTGATTACCTTCTTAGGTAGGAATTAGTACATGAATTGAATTATTTTAATGTTTCAGTCAATCCAAATGTATCCTGGGATGAGATCTGCAAGCGGTATCTGGGTCTGTGTGGCAGTTTTAAGTAAGAGGACTATCTGGCACCTATGGTGGCCGATGAGGTACGCTTGTGTTCGGAACCAATTGCTAACCAATTGCTGACCAATTGCTGACTTGTACCGTTTACTTGGATAGTTGACTGTGGATTGATAGTGAAATAGTCAAACGAATTTTAACTTGGTCTCAATATTTAATGAGAATTTCTCGGATGACTATAATACTTCACCGGAGTTATTCAAACTTTAAAATTTAAACTCACTTTACTTAATTACTTTATTAGTATAAAAAACCTCTCAATTCTCTTAGTCACTAGTGATACCAACTTTTATAAATGTGGGATATTTACTCAAATTTATTTATTGATGATCCCACAGGCGCCCAACTTAATTAAATAAAACTCAATTTAACTTTTACTTATTTAATCCTTTTAATTGGATTCACTTATGGAATTTTATGTTTAATTCACATATTGAATTGGTTATAGGACATCTCATGGTTTGTTCACCGAAAGATACATGATAAATGTATCTGGTATATTGAATATCCAAATTTGTTTAGATGGACAGTTGAACCCCAATTTGTTTATTTTATTAACAATTGGCTAGGATGCTCGTAAGTCTGTCCATTAAAAGATACACGATAAGTGTGTCTGGTATATAGAATACCCAAATTTGTTCAGGTGGGCAAATGGTCCTCAATTCACTCTTAGATAACTAAATTTAACTTTTATTTATTATATTTATAATTAACTTTTGGAATTGATTATAGGACATCTTAAGATTTGTTCACTAAAAGATACATGATAAATGTGTCTGGTATATTGAATATCCGAATTTGTTTAGATGGATAGTTGAACCCCAATTCGTTTATTTTGTTAACGGTTGGCTAGGATGCTCGTAAGTCTGTCCATTAAAAGATACACGGTAAGTGTGTCTGGTATTGCATACCCAAATTCGTTTAGATGGGCAAATAGTCCTCAATTCACTTTTAGTTTTGGCTTGGGGTTCATGCTTGAATTGCTCCCAAGCCAATACTTATGAAATTTGATTAAACAGTTTCTGATAATCCTGTTTAATTAAATTATCCTTAATACTTTTGAATTTCAAATATATAGAATATGACTTTTGTAAATTACTTAACTACAAAGTTAAACTCAATACATTGATAAATCACAATCACTTAGATTTGTGATGTGATATTACTTTCTTTAGGAACTTGTTGTTATGGTATTACTGTTACTTACTAGGATTGGAGATTGAGGGTAATAAAATAAACCTTAATACTTACTCATTGAATCTCAATTACTTGAATAAGAGATTAATGTTGTCAAAACTAAATATTTATTTTTTATTAGTTTTGAAATAATTACTTGTGAATACTTGATACATCTAGTATCATAGTTATTTAGATATAAAATTTATAGATCCTTTGGAATGACAATACTCTGTGTTAAGGAGTATTGATTATTTAATTATACTAAACTTATTAGTAATTGTATATCACAAATACTTAGATTTAAAATAGGTAATTGTGTGATACATTAAACTTAAAACTTTATTTAAATGTGTGCATACCTACATACAGACTTTTGTTAAGGAGTATTGGGGGTTATGCATACCTTCTCATCCTGTTTCTTGATTTTTATTTGGTACTTAATACTTAATTGAAAACTTAAATTGAATTGGTACTTACTTATATAGTAGTAATTTAATCTTTGTGTCTGAGGGGAATCTTGATTCGGATTTGGTTCGAGATGCCTCAGCTTCTGCCGAGGGTTTTGGTGAGATTCTAAATGTACATGGCATTGTAGTCTTTAAAAAAAAAAATTTTTTTTTGAGTAAAAAAAATTTTTTTAACCGGGGTAAGGTGTATTGTAACACCTAAAAAATAGAATAAATTTAGTTTCGTGGAATGAAGCGTTGTTTTGCGAGTTGACAGATGACAGATTGTCGTTTGACGTAGTTTTTTTCCAAGTTGATCTGGAGCGAGTCTGCCACGTTAAACTTTATTTATTGGATAAGTTCTTAAAAAGCACCTATGATGTCTCGAAAGGTAGCTGGAACCAGAGTTAAGTTCAAATGCATTAAGCATTCGGATGTTGGACGCTGGTTCCTACGATAGATTTAATTAATTACTAAGGACAAAACTATATAAAATGGTCGGATCATAGATTTCACTACATTTTGGAAGAACAAGGCAAAAGGTTCGGAGCACAAGCGTCCACGTGTCCCAAAGATGACAAAGGTTAAATAACCACTGCTTGGATACTGTTTGTGGGTCTCAACTCATCATTGGATCCTTAATCTATAATCTTCAAAAGATGGGTAAAAGTGTTTCAACATAAATTGTAGGTTAAACATACAATTTTCTGTGAACGGAGTGCTCTCTTGTGTGTTGAAGTGATATAAATAAACGTGATATATGTGAAGACCAAATCTAAGGACTCTTATTTACTGCCTACATACCTCATGTACAAAACCCAAAGATAGGTAACAGGGTCTCAGGCCATAAGTATCTCTGACGCTAGCCGGTGGAAGAAATATTTTCTTTACAAGGGTGAATGACCTCTTGCTTCGTTTTTTTCAGTTAGTTTTCTATATATTTATCGTAGTAGAACACGCGAGTTGATTTACAACTCGAAAAGATTAATGTCTGTTTCCAGACTAGGTGACACCTAGCTGAATGCTCAAATATGATTATTGCACAGGTGCTTCGTCCTCATGAAAAATGTCTTTATTATCTCAAGGGAACCTTATAGCGGGATTAACAGTATCGTATGTCCTAATCCAAGTTGTTTTTGATTTTATTTGGATTTTAATTTTGGTTTTATAATTTTAATTATTAATTTCTTTGTAATTATTTAATTAATTATTTTAACACAAATAGGACATTTATTATGATTATAATTTTAATCTTATTTGAAATGGAATGATCTGAAATGGATTGAAATAAATGGAATTTGAATTTTATATTTAACATACCTACCTACATCCAATTTATACAGACAGATGTGTTGCTGTGGAGTTTGTTGCGCCACTTCTTCCCAGTTAAAACACTAGGAAGTGATGTCTGACGGGCGTTGTTGAGGGACTGTCTTTATGTAGAACTTTGACGTTCAAAAAGAGCTGGCTAGACTAGTTTAAATAAATGAATTTTGATTTTAATGTATTTAAGTGTAGATTACTTTTCGTGTTGCCTAGCGTTGGTGAAAACGGTTATAAGTTAAGTAATTATGTGCTTAGATCTTCGTGTTTAGCACTAATTACTTGAGTCGGTTATTATTGCTGTTAGCCAGTCATTAGAGGCGCTTGCACAGCTAATAAGGTTTGAAGTGCAAAAACTTAAGTGGTGAAGTAAACTTTCAGGTGAAGAAAAGTGGAGCCTTGGTTTTACACTTTTTTTGCTGGTTATTACGAGTAACTCAGTCATTATAAAATTATTGAAAAATACATTGTGTAAAAGTAAAAGCACACGATATGTTTTATTTATACAAGTAGAAAAACGCTTTGAACGGATTAGCGTCAGCTGTTAAACTTATTATTGCACGAGTGCCGTTTCAGTTTACGTTGTTATTTACTGGTTGCGCAAAGGACCAATAGAAATTGTTAAAAATACATCGAAATTATGTTTTTTAATTCATTTTTAACTAGCCTCACCAACTTGTAAAAAAAAAAATTGAAGTTAAATTTGAACCACTGGGATGTTTCCGATTTAGCTGAAATCTTGCATGCATGTTTATTTTGGATGACAATGCATGGTTAGCTAAGTGAAGTCATTCCAAATCCAATATGACACACTAGTTATTTTTTATAAATGCCCATGACTCTTAATTCTTTATTGCGTACCATAATGTATATGTATAGTTGGTAGGGAAATTATTATATTAGTCACAATTAAGGACCCTGTCGGGCACAGCATAGATCAAGTAGGAGAGAGGAGGAAGACATCTACTGTTTTATTAATACAGAATTGAATTTAACAATTCTGTATTAATAATACAGTTGTTTTTTTTTTAAATTATGTATATTTATTGAAGTTATACTTCTTTAGGCGCGTTATGAAAAAATAATGAGAGTGAAATTTTAAGATGCGCGCGCATCACTGTCACACAAAATTCACAGGTTGAAGTTAGCTTGAACCGACACCCTGAAGTTAGCAATGGTCTGTAGTTCATGAAGAATGATTGTTTTTCTTTTGTAAACTTTGTGACAGTTTGGTTTTTTATCTTGTTACGCCAAAGAAGTATAACTTCTTACGTGCGTAATAATAAGTACACACACACTTTTTTAGTTAACAACATTGTGAAAACCATTTTTTTATTATTATTCATTATTGTTTTATTAACTGTGTTTATTCGTCCGATTAAGTATACATATAAACTAATTATTATATATTATTATTATTTTTATTTATTGCTTATTATCGCTAAGGTGAGTTATTTATTGGACGCTACATATTCAAAATATATACTTATATATATATATATATATATACATATATATTAATTTATTTAAATTAAAAAAAAAAATGTATTTTTTCGTATTATTTATATTTTTCATATTAGGTAGGTAGGTAGGCATTTTTCGTATTAGGTACTTCTATCATATGAAAGCTGAGAAGATTACGAAAAATATAATCACGTCTCTCAAAAGCGCGTGTTTTTAATTTATTTTTAAAGCTATAATTTTACTTTAAGTAGAGTAGTTAAATAGAAAAAGAACATAAGTGCATTATCGTGTTCACAGTGTAGTTCCGTTGTACGATGGGCTAATTTGTGAACAGATAATATCATAGATTACGGTTTTCGATACTACACTCGCCTTGTTAATTTCGACGCAGTATAGGGTGAAGTTATGACTTATGTTGTTTGCCGACTGCCACAAGGAGGGTAATGTTTTTCTGAGACCTGTTTTAACAACGTAAAAATACTTTATCCTCTTTGTAACAAACGTGACGTTGGATTCTTTAATATTTATTTTCTATGCTATGCTACGATTTTTTATTCAATGAGGGCGCCACTTGGCCGGTAGTACGGCCTTAAGGTCGAGACACATCACAGTACACTGGAATTTTGCGACAAAAAACAAATTTCCTGATTCGAGTTACGTCACAATCATATCCAATTATCTTAGAGCTACTGATATAATACTTATCTAAGTGATTATGACAATTAATATCACAAAATACGTTTCACGTGGTGTGATGGCTGTTGCGTGCACCAATGAAAATATATCAAACGTAATGAGGTCACAAATCAAGCAGGTTAATGCCCTAATGTGCTGTTCTTTTTTTAAATCAATAAAAGATTCAGCCATATTTTTGACCGGTAATAAAGAAGGAAGGATAACTTAAGTTGTTTGGATGGTTTGAAAACTAACTACACTTGTGTAGTTAAAAAACTTTTTACAAAAAAAATACAACCGACTTCCATAAATAATACTAAAAAATGCAAAATAACTTTAATTTCGGAAGTCGTGGTCAAATAACGAAGAAAGCAAACTAGAAACACCGACTTCCGAAATTAAAGTTATTTTGCATTTTTTAGTATTATTTATGGAAGTCGGTTGTATTTTTTTTGTAAAAAGTTTTTTATTTTTTACTTTTTAGTTGTTGTACCCCATTCTAAAACTAAATTAATAGTAAAGTTATGCCCGAATTGATAGCCCCAAAAATATGGAATTTGAACATGGTTGGTGAAATTAGGGTGTATCAGGGTGAACTGTATAAATCTGTATACCCCTTCAGAGCATATCAGCGTAATGTAATGTTGTGAAGTGGTGAAAACAATATCATTTATTGAAGAGTTCCATTGTGTATCTCCGAAGTTCTTCATCAGATTTTCACCAAATTAAAATGGGACCACATGTAAAGCAACAGCTTTCAAATAAAAAAAAAATCTTCAAAATCGATTCACGCAGTAAAAAGTTATGAGGTAACACACATAAAAAAAAAAAAAATACAGTCGAATTGAGAACCTCCTCCTTTTTTTGAAGTCGGTTAAAAAAAACATTTTTTGAACCGGCTATCTCAAATAGTGTACACAAAATTTTGTGTCCGTGCTGTTGAGCATTGAAGAGTTCTTTTATCTAGAGCTAATCAAGTCATAAAAATGATTTGTCACCAGAACTAAAGGTGTTTGTAAAATGTCAAGTCAATCGGATACCAACAAATGGTCGAAAAATGGTTTGCAAATTTTGACAGATAACTTACAAACATACGAACAGTGCAAGTTAAATAAAAGCTCGTAATAAGGGAAACAACCCAGAAATGTAGTTAACCAAGATGGTTGTAACTATGATCATTGTAATATGGGTCGAAATTCATTTTACATTCGGTATAACCGAACTTCAGCGGTTTGAACCGAACTTCGGCATTCGGCCGAAATTTCGGTTCAAAGGCCGAATATTCGATACACGAAAATATTAAAATAACTTTTTTTTTTTATGGTTGATAGGCACGCGTTTGACCACTATCTCACCTGATGGTAAGCGATGATGTGGTCGAAGATGGAGTACGCTTGCCTAGAAGTCACCTATTCACTCTTGACTTAAAGTCTCACAACTCAACTGTTTAGTCTAAAATAATAAAACTAAACCAGTAAAATAAAATCATACACATTTATTTATTGTTTGTTAGGTGTTACATAATTAACTATTAATTGCATTCATAACATTATCAGAATATGGAATAAAATCACTATTTTTAATTTTTATAGAAGTGTTAAATGAAATCTTATTTTATTATTCACTAGTATTTAAAATTTACCAAAGGCAGGTTATGGTGCAAAAACAAGACTCGACATGTCACTCTCGAAAAAACACGGTAAAAATAACCGAACTTCGGCCGAAGTCCGTATTCGGTTCAAACCACATTCGGCCCATCCCTATAAATACTGCTTAGCATAGGTACGAATTTTGCCGATCCAAACAAACATAACCAAATAAGTATCGATGCAAAATAAACCCCTCGTGTCTAGAAAAATATCCCCATATGATCCGCTTAGTTCATGGCTTGTGCCATAACTACCTGTTAGGTGGGGTCGCGTGACTATCATGGCAAGGGGACCGCGCCCGCGTGGCGGCAGTAGTCATATGATGAATATTGTAAACTTGTTACTAAGGGTTTACTCGAAGAGTTGTAGTAAAAAATAACTAAATGTGTATTTTTTTTCGTGAACAAATACATGTCACTGTTATTCGTCACAAAAGACACTTTGTGTTCCAAAATAGATAATCTTTATTTTATTTCATCAGGAATTATCGCTATTTTTAATTTTATGTCAAAATAACATAGACCTTTGTCAGATTTTCTTTGAAACTTGTTTAATCGGCAGGTGGAGAAAACCCTCCTTTGAGAAAACCCTCATTTTTCGAGACACAAGACTTGCGTGACTTGCATTGATATCGTGGTAGTATCGAAGCCAACCAATGAGATGTCTTGTAGCTGTCTTGTAGCTTTAAGGTGTGTCCCTGCCGGCTCCTTTACTGGCGAATCAATGAAGTAAAAGCGAGTATAATATGCCGTTTTATCCACGCCCTTTTCTTGAGGATTGAATTAAAAGAGCACAGTTAATGTCATTATTTTTTCCAGTAACCTACAATTTTGACATTTTGTTTTTAATCCATTGTTCTATCTAAATATTTAATAACTCGTTGCGTGTATCATTTTTGTCCCACGGGAACCAGTGAAAGAACACACGAGTGTCTTTTTTGCGTAAAAACTGCTCAGGAAACGGACCTTTTGTCACCTTCGTGTTTTTTTTACACGTGCTACATGGCGACATTATGAATACTAAAAGCATCCGCCCGCACACTGATTCACACCTTATGCTAAAGAGGAGGCAAGGAGCGAAAGATATTCATAAGATTAAACTTTATAAAAAATTACAAAAATACCGCGTTGTTGAACACTCAAATGCAAGCATGCTGTTTTGGGGTTTAGAACTACTTATCACGACTTTTACGACCGTTGTACCGTTTAAACAGCTTTTATTATTGCTAAAATTGCTTTACGCAATTAAAAGCATGCACTTATCACGCAAGAGTAATGTTTCTTCCAAGAATGAACAGTACATCATACTAATTACTATGCATGTCTAAAAATTCATTTTATCGATAACTGTAAATTAGTTTATCTGATTTCCATTGTACTGACTACTGCAAACTAAAAGACAAATTACTCTTTTTCAACTTACAGGGGTGTCGAGAACAAATAAACCAAAGCAGTTTCCCTCCCTCTTTCTTCGATAAAAATAAATACGAAAGCAATTTAAAAGAACAATTATCACGCCTTGGTTTAGGGGGTGGCCCTTATGTGGGACAGGGCACAGCAGTCATTGAACTCAGTTGACTAATGGAACCTCTAATTATGACCTATTTTCTGACATTACTGTCGTAAATACTTCGCGAGTTTTATTGCCGAGGTGAATGAAACGTGGAGGAGTGGGTACCTTTACCTTTGGCCCGTTGTGTCTTGTACTTTCTGTAGATAGGTGTGTGTACATTGACCGAGCATCAATGGTTGCATTGAGCCTGATCGTAACTTATAGCAAGCTTAAGGCGTATATAGCCGCCAAGTGGCGTCCTCATTGAATAAAAAATCGTAGAAAATAAAGATTAAAAAATCCTATGTTGCGTTTTTACAAAGAGCTTAAGGTATTTCTACGTTGTTGAAACAGGACTAAGCAAAAGTACCAAAAACGGCCGTTTTTGACACTTTTGTCTACGACTTTGGATACGAATGAGTCCTGGTTTAATAACGTAAAAATATCTTATCCTATTTGTAACAAACGCAACATAGGATTCTTTAATTTTTATATTCTATGCTAAGATACGAATTTTTTTCAATGAGGGCCCACTTACGGGGAGGTAGGCCCTTAAAGCTCCATTAATATAATTAAGTGTAGATAACGAAATAGAACAGAACCTTTACACAAGCCATTTTCTGCCAGTGTCGCTAAGGTTTACAATCAAAACATTATCCTCTAGGTTTATTGTTCAAAAGTAAAACACCGTAACTTGCTTTAACAACGCAACAAGACACTCAGGAGCTCGTAACACTAGAGTCGTCACCATTATTCAAGTTGGCGAGACATTAATACTATCCGATTGACATAAAACCGAATCAATGGTACATATATTATCGGAGCCGCCGCCACAGGCAATGGTCTAGAACTCCAGATAATCAGATTAAACTGAAAGCGTAGCCATGAATTATTTGCAGAAATTATATTATGGTTACTAGGTTTTCATTTACAATAGCTTTTCCTTGTTGTGCGGGAATTTATGGGCTCTTACCTAGAATGGTCGCTGTGATATTAAAAAGTGTGATTCACAATAAATTACCATTTTTACGATCCAATTATTAAAATGTGCAGGTAATTGTGAAGAGTTATTGACTAATTCTAAAGATTTCCGGCAATGATAAGAACGTTATTTCTTGTCTTTCCAGTAAATCAAATGATATTGCAAAATGGAAAGAGTTTCAAGGTAGTTTTGCTTATACTACACTTTATGAGCACTTCTTGTTTCTGTTAATGGACTATTACCAGAGGACTTGCAGTTCATTAGTTCAAGTGCAATGCACCGCGCCCAGAATTCACAGTTTTAACATTACTGTCGTAAAAACCAAATGTGCAGCGTGGCCGCACCTTTACAACGTTTTATCTACATTGTATATCAAAATGTCACTAATTTAATTTGAGTGATAAGATAGTTCAGTACAAATTGTACTGAAATTGCTTTTTAGACTTTGGTTGTGGACTGCTCTTTGAAATCTAGCTCATACGCTTAAATTATATACATATATATTATTGGGATCAGAGTACCGACAAGGTGGTTCCCGTAATATCTAGTATGTACTTAAAAAGAAACAAAATCAGTACCACGCAGAAATGTTGCAACAGCAACACCAGGAAGACTACACGATGTTAACACCAATCAAACAACCAAACACGATTTCCGTCCTTACCCGACCAATAATAAGGACGTTTATCATGTAGCATACATTAATAGGGTCCCTGTACGTGATATCATAGTAATTTGTCGCCAGTAATATGACCACCGTACTCCGCAAGGCCGAAGAATTGAAATCGCTGTATAAATCTCACTATTCGTCTCCCGGTTTCATGATTAACAGAGGTCGATGGCCGCGCTATTCAAAATGGCTGACTGTAAATCGCGGTTTTTGAAAATGGAATTTATAGCCAATAGCGATGTGGTTATTGAGGTCGGTTGAATGCAATGGTGGAAAATTTTATGGGCAATTCTTGTGCATAAAGAAAGCTGAATTGTTACTCCATCATGATTTTACTACTGCAGTTCTATTTGAGACGTTTATAGGAATGGTAGCAATAGACTTTAATTTCCAAATGTAATGCTATGTTGGGTCAAGGAGGTTCAATAGCTTTTGTGTCCTCATCAATCAATCAAAAGTCTTTTATTCAAACTAGGCAGAGAGCCAGAATTTTTGAACGTCAAAGTTCTAACCAAATATGTCCGCCCGTCACCACTTCCTGTTTTAGCTGGGAAGAAGAGGTGGCGCAACAAACTCCCCAGCAATTCAGCATCGAAATCGAAATAATAGTTCAGAGTTTTTTTTTTCAACCATTTTTTAGAATTCCCATAATAAAATATAGACTTGGAGAATCTAGCCGTACAGATTCGACGACAGTTATCGAAATCCAATTTACTTTCTAAAGCTACGGAATCCATTCACACGTATTTTGTATTCAAATTAGCGTCGATGACTTGAACAAGATCGTTCGATTCGTTCATGGTATCGTAAAATGACACCGAACGACAAATTAAATGGTGACCTTCGATTACCATGGGGCTGTGACCAATCTATGGCTTTAAATTGTTAAACCTATGACCACTGTCAGCAGTTCACTGATCACAAACGCCCAAGCGGGGAAATACTATAATTAGAAATGTATAGAAGGAAAACTTGTACTGTATTGGATTGTAGATTGATTTACCTACATTTAATAATAACAAGTGTACTGTCTGGAATCCGAAACTATTGGATATCGTTCTTCAAAAAGTACTCAAATTAATTCTTACTATCTGTTTTAAGATGGTCGAAAGCAGCATTCTACATCTGCTATTCTGCCAATAAATTAGCTTTCATGGTCAACAACGTGTTTCCCATGGGTTTCATAAAATTTTCTCACGTACAACAAACAATTTTTTTCTCGTTTTCATTCCATACTTTAAAAAGTTTATCACACAAAAAACATAGGATACGATTAGTAGCTTCGTTAAACACCACTCTTAGTACAAACATCGATCCTCAAATATTGGAATACCTCATTTCATATTTACTTTTCCACGGCAGCCATGGTTCTATAAGCATCAAAGAATAGGTCAACCAGAAATGTCTCTACTCACGCGAATCAACGCTTGACACGCATTCGTGGATTTTGACAATATTTCGTCTCAAAAACATCAGCTTTCTCTGCAAAGACTGCAAAGAAGTTGACATTTTTGGCTCACGTCAGATCGCAACAAAAAGAGGCTTGAACAGGGGCAAAAAAGAAAAGAAATTTTATGAATTCTGAGAAATAAGTTACAGACAGGTTAGAAATGCTTCAAACCGTTTGGATACTTGAAACAGTATCATTTCACTGTCTACTTCAATTGTTACTATTTCTCTTTTGTCATTATCATCTATAATATTGTCAACAGTAGTTTACAAATGCCTATAGATGATTTCCTGCTATATGTAACTTCTTGAGTCACATTTTTTATTACATACATATGTTTTCTATACTCGGCTTCAATACTGCATCATTAATACATTTATGGTCGACGTGTTTATAAAAATATCCATGTATATACGAGAGCTATAAAAGTTTACAGCTACTATCACTCAGGGTATACATGATAAATCGTTTATTGATGTTTTCAAATGACAATGGCTCTACTATTATATTGCCTTTTTCAGGTCATAACTTCTGTTTTTCGCAGTCTAGTATTATGTGTGTTTTGTTCTCTTTGTCTTGTTATAAAATTATGCATGCTCGTTAACTTTGTTGTTGTAATTTGTACAACCTTGTCGCCTTCCGTTGTCTTTTGCCGTTCTGTAATTATATCCGTTGCAGTTGTTTTAGGTGCATCGTCGATCGTAAAATTACTAAAAACTATATAGATTCTGCCAGCGGCTTCACTCGCGTGAATATCTAAAATCATCTCAAGGGAACATGCCCCTGGAGTAGAAAGTATTCTATGTGCTATTCCAGACTCTGTGGTAAATTTCTATCTCTGTGGTAAATTTCATACATCCCCATTCAGACGTTCTGACGTGATAGGTAACAAACATCCATCGATCCAGCCAAATTTTCGCATTTATATTATGATACGTATATCGGACTTATCGGACAAGTTATGCGACTTACAAGTTGTAGGTTCAAAAACAGACAGGCGCTTTACTTTGTGTACGTTATTTCATCACCACTGCCCTCAAAACGGTGAAGGAAAACATCGTGAGGAAACCGGCATGCCCTAGAACCAAAAAATTCGAAGACATGTGACATCCACCAATCCGCATTGGGCCCGCGTGGTGGATAATGTCCCACACCCTCTCACAGAGAGGTGGTCTGAGCCCCAGCAGTGGGGACATTAAAAGGCTGATGATGATGACGTATATCCTATAACCATCTCTACATACCGAGACTTCTCCGTGCCTCGGAAAGCACGCTAAGCCGTTGGTCCCGGCTGTCAATCGTGGATATTTGACAGTCGGTATGGGAGCCCGAAAGTCTGACAAAAAGTCTTACCAAGGGTACCAGGGTATCGTATTACCCAGTAACTGGGTTGTGGAGGTCAGATAGGCAGTCGCTCCATGTAAAATACTGGTATTAAGCTGCATCCGGTTAGACTGGAAGCCAACCCCAAGATAGTTGGGAAAAGGCTAGACAGAATGATTGACGTATATAGTAGGAAGTAGGAAAATCATGACATTAGTAGGCTTTTATTTAGAGTTGTACAATTTTGATTCACTCTTTCTTTTAATATCATCAAGAGAGTTGACAACAGTGTCTTTATGTCTGCTATCTATTATGGTATTATTTCTTTGACTGATTACTGAGAATCCTATGTTTGAAAATGACGGCCTGACTTAGGGCTTTATATATAAAAAAATAACCATGTGATTAGTTTAATCACTGCCTAGCAGGTTCTTAATTCAAAATTTACTGTCGAGTATTTGAATATAGAATCCGAATTTTAAATTTATGTATCTGTACTAAGCCTTATTTATAAAACTGACTAACCATATTCAGGGCCGATTTCACCAATTCTAAACGCCCAGTTAAACGCGTTTAAAAGCGAGCTTAAACGCTTTTAGCCGCTGTCATAAAGCTAAAGAGTTTGTTTGTTTGCTAATATCAGGAACTATTGGATCGAATTTAAAAATTATTATTGTGTTGAATAGTCTATTTATCGAGAACATCCTGCTGCGACCAACAGGAGCAGAGCATCAATGAAAAATGTGGCAAAAACGGGGAAAAAAAACCTTTTGAGAGCTTCAGTTGCGTGCGCTGCGTAAACGGTTAAAGTTACGCAAAAATTATGTATGACGGAATTGTTCTCCTTTTAAAGTTCTAAAAAAAAAGTCCGCGACAGCATATGTCTATCTTTTATGGTTAACTCACTATAATCTTTTTTATGGTTTTTATTTTTTACGCTAAGCTTAGTTCAGTAAAACTTAGTTTAGAGAGCGTTTATTTTTTACGCTAAGGTTAATTCAGTAACACTTAGTTTATAGAGCGCATGGTGAAATCGGCCCTTAGTGAGTTTTATAAATAAGGCTGCTAATGATTACTAACAACGAAGTTAATTATGATTAAAAAGCCATATGGAATGTGCAAGAAAACGTCTTATAAATAAATTTAACCCACAACTAGGTTACATGTCTATATTACATCATTAGTAATGGGATATTACGTGTTTATTCATTTAACGATAGGAAATCAGCCATTAGGCATTTCCGCATTTAATATGAAATTAGGAGAAAGAACATATGTTTGTTAGAGACTATATTATTTTGAACCCATATTGATATTTAATCAATAGTTATTAAAATTTGATTGACTGATGGTTTAATTGTAGGAGTAACTTTCTTTGGTTCTCATACGGAATCATACGGAAGTTCGTAATACTAATAATAGGTAATTAAATGATAACTTAGAAAGCTGTCCCTGATAGTTTCGATCTAATCGAACGAAATTTACTTGATTTTAATTTAGACTCCAATCAATCTGCCTAGCCTTTTCACAACTATATTGGGGCTGGATTCCAGTCTAACCATATGCAGCTGAATACTAGTATTTTACATGGAGCGACTGTCTATCTGACCTTCACAACCCAGTTATTGGGTAATACGATACCCCTTGGTAAGACTGGTTGTCAAACTTTTGACGCGTAACGACTGTCAAAGATCCGCGATTGACAGTCGGGACCAACGGCTTAACGTGCTTTCCGAGGCACGGTGGAGTCTCGGTACGTAAAGATGGTCACTCATCCATGGACCAACCCCGGCAAGCGTAGCTTAACCTCATGGATCAACCCGTGCGGCTGTTAGAGTTCAATCCTGAAGAAAACAAAAATATAGATTTTTATTGGACTCTAACTTGAATTTTCCACCAATAAATCTTCCTAGCATTTTCCCAACTAAGTTAATCCTACTAAAATTATAAATGCGAAAGCTTGCTTCAATCACGCTAAAACGGCTGAAGGGATTTGAATGAAATTTTGCACACGGATAGATTATAATCTGGATTAAAACATAGGCTACTTTTTAACCTCCGGGCGAAGCCGCTGGCAGAAGCTAGTGAGGTATAATTTTAGGTAATATTAAAATGAGAACTTATTGTTTGGTTGTTTACATGTTTGTAAACACACACAGGCTGCGCTTAGTTTGGTACCCGTTCTCAAGGGCATTGTTAGTTTTAATTTGTCGTGTGTGTCATAGGCGGATTTTATCCCGGATAAATGTAAGTTATATCGCTGTGTCATAGGCGGATTTTATCCCGTATAAATGTAAGTTACATCGCTGTGTCATAGGCAGATGTTATCCCGGATAAATGTAAGTTACATCGCTGTGTAATAGGCGGATTTTATCCCGGATAAATGTAAGGTACATCGCTGTGTCATAGGCGGATTTTATCCCGGGTAAATGTAAGTTACATCGCTGTGTTATAGGCGGCTTTTATCCCGGATAAATGTAAGGTTCCTGTGGGATAGGCCACGACACCGAAGGAACGGGAAAAAAGGTAGTATAACAAAAACTCTTTTGACCAAATCTAAAGATCTCCAAACATTCTTCAACTTCAAGTAAACAACTACAGGCAAACTTCACAGTCCCCCCAAACTATCTTAGTTATAAACACAGGGACGGAAGCGTCGGGACACGTGTTCAATTCCGGCCACGCCCCCGGCTTCCTCCAAGTCCTCATTAACCAACTAAATGTGTAACATGTCCACATTGTAACGAACATGTTGGAAAAGAAACATGTTGGCGACACGGGTGATTTATTTCTGTTGGTTAAGAGTGTAAAGGCAAGTTGTTGTGATGTGGTAATTATGTTGTTACATGTCGAAGTTACATTAAGTTGTAACAAGCAGAAGTTTGAGATAAGTTCTTGCACACAGGTCAGCCATAAGGCTGATTATGCATGTGGGATCATTATAAAATGTTCCCACTGCTGGGACTCAGGCTCCTCTCTAGGAGTGGGAATGGGCCACAATCCACCACTCGGGCCCAGTGCGGGTTGGTGGATGTCACATGTCTTCAAATATTTGATTCTAGGACATTCAGAGAGCTTCATTAAAGCGACACAGATATTAATTGAAAAAGGTATAGACTTACAATTTTGTTAATTTTATAAAAATGTATGTAATATTAATGTTTTAATATTGAAAATTATACCATCGTCTTGGACGTGTCTGTAATAAAAGGGTGTTATAATGTAATTGAATAAGTAATAAATAAATAAATACCGTTTCGATGTTTTTTAACCGACTTTAAAAAGGAGGAGGTTATCAATTCGGATGTCTGTTTTTTTTTAAATGTTTTTTTGGGCATAACTCCGTCATATATAGGGTGACTGGTAATTAGTGACCGATACTTAAACACGTGATTGTACTCATAATTATAAACAACTTTCCCAAAGAAACTTTTTTTTTTATACTAATTCACTTTTATCACAATAACAACAGTTTGAAATACGCGCGCGCGCGAGAGCAGTGACCGCTGCAATCAGCTGTTAGACGCGGTCTCGTATCGTACAGAGCACGGCTCACAAGCCCGCTTGGCCGGGTACCACGTGCCGTTTTCGGTGTACCTAAGCAGTGTAGGTACCTACATGTTTCAGTTGTTGCTAAATAAAAAAAAATATTTTCAAAGACTGCGTGTTTGACTGATACTTTTAAGATGCAACGTATGTCCGCAAAACTACAACTCCCTTTGCCTCAGTACTAACAGCTGATCGCGGCGGTCACTGCCCTCACGCGCGCGCTAATTTCAAACTATTGTTATTGTGAAAAAAGTGAATACGTATAAAAAAAAAGTTTCTTTGGGAAAGTTGTTTAGTAATCATAAGTACAATCACGTGTTTAAGCATCGGTCACTAAATACCAGTCACCCTATATAGACGGATTTGCAAAATTCTTTTTTTGTTCGAAAGGGCTTTATTCCGAAATGATCCCATTTAAATTTCATATAGATCTGATGATGAGTTTCGGAGACAGACAATGGAACTCTTCAAAAAATGACAGCAAATCAACTGCGATTGCTGCGATCGTATGTCTATGTAGTGTTAATACAATTTATTGGGGAACCACAACTAAAAACTGAATAATAAAAACTTTTTTACAAAAAATAGAACCGACTTCCAAAAAAAGTGCATAATAAATTTAATTTCGAAAGTCGGTGTCAAAAAACGAAGACACAAAACCAGAAACAGCGCCGTGCTGTGGGTCCCCCACGGCATAGCATTATGCTGAGTGGAAGCCTTCTTGCCACAGCCACGACATGCAACTGCTTTTTATTTATTTATACCTACCTACTTACATTTTTTTTTTCCTTTTTTTTTGTTAAACTTGTCTATACTAAAATATAGATACAAGAACTACTAACACTATCGATAAGGGTTAAGTTAGCAAAATCATATTGTTGTGTATGTCGTTAATTTGTGGCAAATAAATACTTTTTCTTTCTTTCTTTCTTTCTTTCAAATTACATTTATTTTGCACTTTTTTGGAAGTCGGTTCTATTTTTTGTAAAAATTATTTTTTCCTTTACCGTTTTGAGAGCAGTTGTGATAGAATAAATTACATAAATGTAAAGTGCCTTCCTAGGTTTTAACCCACGAGCTACAACTTTGAAGTTTATGTTCTTGGTGATATTAAACTAAAATTGGAATTGGATTATAAGTGTGTAAATATGAGAGAGCAGTGGTGGCCTAGTGGTATTAGCCGCGACTTACAAGTTGCAGGTCGTGAGTTCAAACCCATGCAGGCAGGCGCTTTACTTTGTAAATTATTTCATCACCACTGCTCTCAAAACGGTGAAGGAAAACATCATGAGGAAACCGGCATGTCCTAGGACCAAAAATTCGAAGACATGTGACATCCACCAATCCGCATTAGGCCCACGTGGTGGATCACGGCTCACACCCTCTCGCAGAGAGGAGGCCTGTGCCCCAGCAGTGGGGACATTAAAAGGCTGATGATGATGAATATGGAGAAGAAAAAATCTCACATTCTCACAATGCCAAAGACTGATAGATATAATAAACTTGATTGTACACCGAAATTAAATAAAATAAAATATCAATCGATGGAACTGTTTTCTCAAACAACTCAATATTTATGGATGAAATCATGAATCCCTAATCTATGAACATCGACTTTCATCAGCCCATTCACACATTCCTGGGACGAGTTTGAAAACAATTGGGAGTCAAGTGTCCGATGCGACTTTTTAATCACATGACGGAGCGTTATATCGTACACAAACAATCGGAGCAAGAGATCTCGTTTCTCGCATCCAGAGTTCCCACGCCCCCGTGGGAGAGATGGGACGAGGTGACACAGAGTAAGATGTTACAGAAGACTAACTTCGAAAGGATTTAAAATCTGCAGTTTAAATGGCCACAATACAAAGCAAGACCTATGCTTTGATGAGCAAAGTTTCCATGTATCACCTAACCAATTAATTTCATATCTGTCTAAATAGTCATACATTTAAACGAAACGAAGGAGTCTAGATCTATACGACACAGGAAATCCTAGTGTGAGTTTCAGGAATTAAAACCCCCACAAATGTTATTTCATAGACAAAAGATCTTATTCTTACTCTAACGATTTACTATCATAGGGTTTTAAACACATGAGCCACACTTTGGAGTGCCCCAAGTGCCCATATAAATGCACTTTGGAAGACTTGGTAAATGCCACCAATACTGCAATTAACGTCAAACTATCTAAGGACTTAAACATCGACTCGAAAAGAAGTAATTGCCGCACCATTATACGAAAATCTATCTATTGTCGAGTAAAAAAGCTGTGAAAAGCATTCGCGTGAGCTTTCTGTCAAGCAAGCTAATAGTCCTACTGCATCTATCCACTCTGTGGTACTAGAAATACACATTACACACACAACGGTTACAAATATTGATAGTAGTGCACATGCGAGGATGTTGTGTTTACTCCTGTGCCCTACAAGGTTGGGCTATTAAACGTTTATGTAATATAAAAAGAAATGCTTTTCATTTGTTAGAGGCCTTTGAAAGTCTGATCCATATCTTCTAGTAGTAGGTAATTGCTTCAGCTGAAGAACTGATACTTCATTTAAATAGAACAAAATAAATAAGAATGTCTTTTAGATTTGAAAATTCGAACAAACATTGTCTTGCTTCAGTTTAAAAAGTAATACTGGCCATTAAGTAGAACGACATAAGTTTTTCTTTTGCTTTATAATTAATTTTGGCTGCAACAAAATAAGTTACGATACCTTTAAGTTTTTGAAAATCGAACAGAGAAAACTGTCATGCTTCAGTAAAGTAATACTGGCCATAAGTAGAATAAAATAAGGTAGGGAACCATTTAGTTTTTGAAATTCGAACGGATAAATTGTTTGTACAAAAAACATTGGAAGAGGTGCAATCAAAAAAGTAGGCTAAATAGAATAACCTAAACAAAAAATCCTGTATTTTACCTAAATTATGTTTTAGTTCCAGTCAATAGCTACATCATTACACCATTGTATCAATCTTCACACCTGTCAATTAGCCTCAAATTGAACTCCGTAACGAATGTACAATTTTGCGTTTTTCGAATGCGATAATGCGCGCACGACACAATAGGAGCGGCGATGTCAGATACCGATTAGCCCTAATGTGTGGACGCGGCATGCATGCTATAGCAAGCAGTTTATAGACCGTAAAATTCGTTGTTTATGATAAACGTTGTTGATACTGTAACATGGGAACTGAAATGATTTCTATGTTAACGGCATGAAAATTATTCTCTAGTAGGTAGATAATACAACCCCATGTACTGTTTTACTATTGCGTGATTTAGAAATAACGATACTTACCCTCATCCAAATAATACAATGAATTTTTATAATGTCTCGTGAAACTTACCTGAAACAAAAAAAAATAGGAAACATTAAATACCTACTCAGAAAAGTTTACACAACAAAAAATAACTGGACAAATATTAAGTATTACATACTATTTTTCATACGTCAAAACACTGAAGGTACTGTTTAATGAGATACTTAGTAGAATCATAAAATGATATCATCTAAGTATGAATGAATAATACCTAAGAAATCCTTCTATTACAAAAAACTTAAAACGACCTTATGAAAACGGCAAAAGCAGTCTATTGAACCCCCATATTCAATGACATTGAAATTAATAGATTCAAAAGTCCGTAGAACGTTTAAAAAAAGAGAGTGCCCAGTTAAAAAAACGAATTAAAAATAATTAAATTATATCCTGTTTAAAAAAAAAACTTTTTTACAAAAAAATAGAACCGACTTCCAAAAAAAGTGCAAAATAACTTAAAAAAGTTTTTATTTTTCACTTTTTAGTTGTGGTTCTACATTAAATTGTGTTACATAGACATCCGACTGCAGCAATCGCAGTTGATTTGCTTTGAAGAGTTCCGTTGACTGTCTCCGAAACTCATCATCTTATTTATGTGAAATTTAAATGAGACCATTTCGGAATAAAGGCCTTTCGAACAAAAAAAGAATTTTGCAAATCCGTCTATAAATGACGGAGTTATGCCCGAACATACATAAAAAAAAAATACAAACATCCGAATTGATAACCACCTCCTTTCGGAAGTCGGTTAAAAAAAAAACAAACAAATAAAACTATCACCCGTATAATATCAGAGCAAATTAATCAGTAAATTTAGACTGACATTAACTTCACCATCACGCCTCCACATTAAGATCTTAACAACTAAAGTTAACAAAAGTATTATTACTCAGTAACCTTTGGTCTAATAATTAACTGAACATTTTAAGGTCGCATTACAAAAGAACCATTTTGAGTGACGGCTAATTAAAGAATGCTCTTTTTGTAAAAGTTTTTGTTTAACTCATAAGCGAGAGCGGATCACAAATTCATTGTTCGCCTTGACAGTTTCAGTTTAAAAATACTATTTTTCATTTAATTTCATTTCAAATTAGTGTGTACTTAATTATGAACAGTAGAATATATTTTAGGGTTATCTATGCCAGAAGTTTTCTTGGGAGATCAATTCAGAATTGAAGATAGCATAGCCCAAAAAATTGCCAAACTTAAGTAGCAGTGGGCAGGGACATTGCTCGCAGTACAGCAGGTTTTATTCGTTAACTCAGTTGACATCAATTTGACAGGCACTTTGCAGTACATTGCTGCTTTGTTTGGTGGACATCGATCATAATAGGCACTACGTAGTATATTTTTGTTTTCCTATACGTCAAAGCAGCAATGTACTGCAAAGAGCCTGTCAAATTGATGTCAACCGAGTTAGCAAATACATATGCAAATGGTCGATGGGGTCAAAAAGTTTTGGAGTGGCGACCGCGTTCCGAAAGACGTAGCGTTGAAAAGCCTCACACAAGGTGGACCGATGACCTGGTGAGGGCCACGGGAATCTGATGGATGCCAGACGCACAGGGGAAGCTTATGTCCAACAGTGGATGTCTTTCAGCTGAACGATGATGATGTGTTAAATATATTTTTATTGAGTATCTACGTATATTTGATTACTTCATGCTTGATAACATTATTTTATATGTTTGCATTTATTTATCGAGTTTGTTCAGACAAGCCATATCCACCAGTGCCACAAAATGTATCGCCTTCATTTTAGTACTCATAGGTTTTCATGCCGACTAATTACTTTACAGCAGGTAGGTATTAAATCTGTGACGTAACACACCAGCTGTTACCGTCATGTTTGCGTCAATCAATATCCTCTATTAGGAAAATTAAATTAATAACTGTGTGGTTAAATTCGTCCTATTGCTGTAGTGTTTGATACTAGCAAATTTTCGAATATATTGAAATATCTTTTTCAATACTCACATGCATTGAATACAGAAATGGGTATTGTTTGGCTTTACTCAATTTATTTTTAATACTCACCAACCCGCACTGGGCCGTGTTGAATTACGGCCTATTTCCTCTCCTAGAGGAGGCCTGAGTCCCAGCAGTGGGAATATTGTAAGGCTGATTACGTTATGGTATGTTAATACGCCCACAAATTTACGGAGTCGGACCTAATTATGAATTTATTTTAGTTCAGTTAAGTTGACATTGGTGCCGATTCTCTTGTTCAATAACTAAACTAAAATTAGAGAATCGCTATATTTTACTAAAAGGCAGTGCGAGAAAAAGACAGCTATAACTATGAACTAAGTTCGAGATGTCAAACTATTTTAGGCCTTGCGCTTTACCGTGTTTTTAGTCGACATGTTTTTACGTGTACCCTTAATTTGTATGAAAGTATTAGTTCAACTAAATTTGGCAGCTATAATTACTATTAAAAGAAAAATATAGCAATAGCCTAAATTAAGTTTAGTTTTGTGCACAACAGAATCGGCACCATTATCATTTTAATTTTATTTTACTGGCTCCTCATAATCTTTTCTGCTGAAAGACGTCCACTATTTGACATAGGCCTCTCCCAACCATCGCCACATCGAATGTTCCTATGCTTCTCGCAGCTCTAAAATTCCAGTTAAAATTAATTTTGATTTTAGCACGTTCCCGCTCTTCTCTTCTAATTTAGACCGATCGTTTGACAAACTGACACTTGACGTCTCATCTGCGGCGATGCATAGCGAATGTCTTCCAACCATAGACTGAAGACTCTGATGGACCACAGTTGACAAATAGGTCAATAACCCAAAGTAAAATATCTGTTGCGACATTCACGCTTCACTAATTCGATTTGGGTTACAAAATAAACAGGGATGCCTGTGAAATTAATTCATCATTTAGAATATTTATTTACGGATACGCTATGGAGGAATGTATAACGCAAGACATCATCATCACCACCTTCCTGCCCTTATCCCATGTTACTTGGGGTCGGCGCAACACGTTTCTTTTTTCCATTCTGTCCTGTCAGCCGTCACGCTATCACTAACTCCTTTTCTTTCATATCACTCCTCACACAATCCATCCATACTTTCTTTGGCCTCCCTCTCGCTCTCCATCCATCCACATTTATATTCATAACTCTTTTAGTTACACGTGTTTCATCCCTTCCTCTATACATGACCATACCAAGATAAGCGGTTCCTTTTGAACTTTTCTGTGACTGGCGCCACTTTTAAACTACCTCTAATGTACTCATTTCTCACTTTATCCATTTTCGTTACTCCACATATCCATCTCAACATTCTCATATCCGCCACATGCAATCTTTTATCATGCGTCTTTTTCTCTGCCCAACATTATAACCCATACATTATAACAGGTCTAATCACGGACTTATAGATTTTCCCCTTTAACTTAAATTAATGTATAAAGCAAGACATTAATGTTTTTTTATTTCATTTTCAGTTTTCATGAAAAGTAGAATATTTTATATTGGAAACTTAAGAAAACATGACCCATACCATCACCATAATAACCTGATTAAAATAAACAGCAGCCCTTCAATCTCGCAACATCTTAATGATACGATGACAACACCCATATTAAGTACATCTCATACTTGCCAAATTGTACTTCTATTGTGTAAGTAACACTTTGATGGGAGAGCTTTAAACGCAGGCAAATTTATGCTCCATTGAATATCTATTACGCCTTCATCTGAGTGACAGTAAGGGCACTCTGCATTACTTTTAGTACCTACCTTAAAAATAAGCAGCTCTTTATACAACTGTCAATGAATGTTATAGATATAGGCTCTTGTGGATAAATATGTATTGAATTAATAAACACAACCATACCTACTCGCATATTGAGTATCACAGCTCAAATCATATCATTAAATGTATTGAAATATTAGTCCTGAATAGACTGACCACGAGCAATATCGAATAGGACATGGACAAAACATTACTTAACTAATTTGAATTTTGTAATAGATACACGATCTTGTATTACATTCTGCTTGTCGATAAAAACTTGCACTTTTTGTTGACATCGTAACAATAGACTATTTGTCGCCGGATTTATTTAAAGCAACATTTTGTTTAAACCGATTCGCTTTGCTTCCAAACCGGATACGAAGCCATTTACAAACATCAAAAGAAAATGCTATATTTATCGGTAAAGGCCTGAAATAACTTGAATAGACTTTCTGTGATCCGGAATTCAATACTGGAACTGAACTATTGGAGACTGAAGATAAAGACAAAGATGGGGATGATGCAGCACAACTAGATATACTCGTATGGCAGGTAGCAGACAGAGACGGTACGTTTGATATCGAAGAATAATTAATTAAAATGAACAATAATGAAATTAAAGAGTTATTTCTAATATCTGATGAAGGTACAACCATCACGGCGGTAACCTATGAACCACAACCCTTCTATTAACGACCAGACAATACACCGGATTGTAACTTCCCACAATTAAAATACCATCTGCGTAAACAAGATGGTTCAATAAGTGAGTAATAAATAACAAATACACACATTAAAGGCTAGGTTAGGGCATCAAACGGTCCGATTGGAAATCTAATCGCATGCACAGCAAGGCATCATTTGAAAGCTACACGGAGTCGCTTTCCAACGTCTTCAACGATTAATTAGCCCGTTCGTCTTTGTACACATGGTTACTAGACAAATGTGAGAAACTTACGCCTTAAAAGTGAAATTCGTGAACCTAACTTAGAAGAAGGTTGTCTAAGTTCATAATGTTTAGTACTGAAAGTTTGGCATTTGTATCAATGGATGCCAATAACAACTAATAAGTGACAGTGATCAAGGAATCCCAAGACGATTAACCATCAAGCATTACGCTTATACGCAAAGGTCAAGTGAACACAACGAGACGATAAATACAATTGTAAATAGAAAACACAAATCCGTGCTATATGTCATCAAGTTTTCCAAAATTGAAAAGCTCAAACAGATTAAAACTTGATGATTCTATAGATATAAGAGAAAAAATACACCACATCTTCAGCAAGTGAATGAAGTCGATGAAAAAGAAAACAAAACACGATCGATATTCTCTGAACTCATAATCAACACATTTCGTGTAGCGGTAAAGTATTAGCTATAAAGTGTAATAGAACCGACTTGTTAGCGAATAGCACGACTATCATTAAGTAACCTACTTCCCACCGACGACGGCACTTCAACCTGCTGATACACTTTTGTTTTCCAACATTGAGGATAGCAAATATAAGATTACTTGGGCAAATACTGATATATACACTGATACATACATGTGGCACTGGTAGGAGTTGATGTACACAAAATCCAATCAATTTAAATGGCATTCCACAGGCAAAAGTTATTCGCAGAAATGTACATCGTGATCGAAAATAGTTTTAAGAAAACGATAATAACAATTAAGAAGATGTGGCCTAATTACTTAAACGATGGTGTGAAGGTAAACGCGACTTCGAAAAAATTAAGTGATTAAGATATCGATTTTTAAAGAGAGATTCTCGAATATGAATATTCACATAACACGCAATTATAAAGTGATCAACTACTGAATTCGGAAGCAAATTAATCCTCGAATAACGTGCACAAATTGACCAATAACTTTAAAATCGACACATTAGAAAAGAGAAATGCGATAATCGACGTCTTCATTTTAGAAGAAACCGCAATCAGAGGTCCTAAATCAAGGCACATTGAAATTTGCACAAAGAGCATCAAACAAAGCTGCATCCCACACGGCCATTATAACGATCCATTGAAACCAGCTTCTAATTAGGTATTACATACAACCTGAATGGCCATGTATGAGACTCCATCCCATTCAAACGTTATCCGATAACACTTTAATTAGACTGATGTAGAAATCTTGTGACGTGCATGAGAATTAGCTGTCAAAAGATTAATTAAAATTAACAATATCCGCTGAGGAAGAGGGTGTTTCTCTCGTTTATGTAATTTGATCGCGCGTTAAAAGCTAGTTATTTCAGCTTCTTGTTCAGTGAGTCCGTATAAGCTGTCCGGTTTTTTCAACAAAATAATCAAGAGCACATTAAGTAACTTTTAAATTCGAGGATGCTGTATTTTCTTATCTAGTCCATACTGTCCCACTGCTGAACAAAGGCCTCCCCCAAATCATTGCAGGTATTCTTTTCACGCGCCACGACAAACCAGCCCTTGCGGTAGGCGTCTAGGTCATCTCGCCACCTTTTCCTAGGCCAACCTCGGCCGGAACGTGTATACGTATACAAAATAGTCTTATCAGTTTTTGCAATACCCAATGAATATCCTTTTCAATATAATCAATTGCACTGACAGATACGGCATCATTGTTAATGTAATCAATCCCACATGTACTGTTTTAAAAGCATTAACCTAAATTATCGGTAATTAACAAAACGTAATCAAATATTGACATTTCCTTTTCAATAGGCGTCTGCAATGACTCAATAATATATACTTCCATTTGCGCAAGTTTATTGATATAATTGCGTTTAAATATAGGGAACGTAATAAGCCTACACTGTACTTTCAAAATCTTGAAGTCTTGAGGCTTGGCACTACCCACTAGCAACTGTATAAGGTATAAAAGACCATAAATCTAG
Source organism: Polia nebulosa (assembly GCA_951329385.1). Lineage (NCBI taxonomy): Eukaryota > Metazoa > Arthropoda > Insecta > Lepidoptera > Noctuidae > Polia > Polia nebulosa. The sequence continues at coordinate 8,886,584 of OX589609.1, forward strand.
GAAATCATATTGGTTGATCATCAATGGATAGGTAATAAGACTTTTGAAACATCAACCTTCGGCATCATGAGTAATCGTTTTGCAGGATCAGTAATGACGTTAATGAAAATGAATCTAACGAAAAACTTAATAGAACATTTATAATTTGATGCGCGTCTCCGGCAAGTTGTTGCAAATCTGCCACTTCCTACAGTTTATCTTAAACCAACAGCTTCTATACAAATTACATAAAGTAATGAAAGTCCTTCATCACTCCCTGTCAGAGCCTGCAATCTGCTTATCTCCATCGACCGAGATCATTTCAAGTCGCCGAGAGGGCACCATAACTCCAAATTTAATAAAATCCAGGCTTGGAGAGAGCTAGGTAAAGTGTTAGGGGCAAACGTTTGCACAGTCATTATTTTGTTAGCGATTTCAGTGAAAACACTTGGAAACTGATCAAATTACTAGTTATGGATTTATGAGCAGTCGGATAGATAGTTACGCACGCATTTGCTGCACTTATCAATTTTCATCGTTTACATGTTCTGTGGTCAGTAACTTGTATTTTCTTACTTGATTCCAGGAATCCGGTAGTAATTCTGATTTAATTTTCTGATACATCGTGTGCAATATTTCAAAGTGATGATTAGACATTACAGTAACTATTGGCAAGAGGCATGTAAATTGTTGCGTCTAAAAGGAGGTATCATAAATTAACAATAATATTACTCATCATAATCACATCAATCTTTAAATGTGTGTTATGTTATGATGGTAGACTGTTACTTTTATGTTTCAGCTTTAAATAGTGCTCACTTTAGTTGACAGTATATGACAGCAATATATATTACGTGCGACACCTTAACTCTTAAGAGAAAACTGCTACTTAACATAAGATTTTCATTTTCCCTTTCGTTGCGACAGTCAACTTGTATTAACGCCAACAATTTCCTTACTGGAGCGTTGTTCAATTCATTTAACAGGGACATGCTTGTGTATTGTAGCCCTTATCGGCAGAGTTTCGACACACTCTATGCCTTTGTAAGACAAATCGTCTCGCCTATTCCCCTGACACTAGAACATGCAATTTCTCCTGATAGTTCAGAGATAACTTCAGTTATACTGTAAAATATATCCTAGACTATGTTTTGGTTCCCGTTGGGTGTTCCAACTATTGCGTGTCAATGCACACAGTTCTTTGATTTCCATTACCTTGGTCGGTACTTTTGTTGAGTTTCGTAATAAAAGGTTGTATTGTAAATGTGTTGTGACCGCAATGTGCAACGGATGTCGGAGTGAATAGATCACTTAATGCAATAATTTTTACATCGGAGTATAATTGACCACCCAGTGAGATTGCATATTCAAATGGTGCTTTACAATTGAGAGACGAGCAGATCTTCTTTCAACCATTTAGTATGGTTATAGTTGTAACGAATGATTTATGTAAGATGACGTAGGGATATGAAAACTATGAGGAACGAGAAGTAAATCAGCCAGTCCTCAGGCATAATAAGATGATTATGAAATTACTTCCAATTAATTACCATATCCACAATTTACAGGAAAACCTCAACAAAATGGTACTATGTCCTAGCAGGAAGTATGGACAAGCCAGTTTAATAGCGGAGGAAGCTATCAAGTTGTCGCTGCTGAACTATTAGCTACTACATCGATGGATGTATTTATGTAAGCCCATCGCGATGAAAATAGATGGACGAGATTCTACCTTCGGACGTCCACGACTTTTAAAGACATAAATGGTTGGAATGGTAATTGACGATGACGGTCTAATCTTATTAGCGACTGAAGATATGGGAAAATCGATGATATGGAAAATCTTAAAAAGGAATTTTATTTGCCATTCCTTAACTTTCTGGTCCTATATTTTAATTAAAGTTTAAACGAGAACAGGATTTATGATTATGAGGCAGGTTTATTTCATGATACTATAAAAAATAAACTTAATAGAAACAAAAATGCTCATCATCATGAACCAAATCATCGGTCATCACGAAGAAGCGATGGCCACAACAAAGGGAAAGGCAGACGTTGCTTCATAAATGATAGCTTTGTTATCCAAAACAATGCACTCCTACGCTTGTTGCCACACATTAATATAAATTTTGAAGCATTTGGAACAAAGGCAAACGATAATAAAATGTTAGCAGGGCTAGAAAGCCCTTTACGTGCGCCAAGCGTCATCGGTAATGAGAATTCTACGTGATTTCGTTGAGGTTTACTCATTAAACAGGCTTGTTTACTATCGAACTTTACCGTTGATGGCACTTTAGCATTTGTAACGGAAAATTCATGTGACATGCAAGAGTATTTCTATGGGAATGACGTTCCATTCCAAATAATGCCCCAGAAAAAAAGAGATTTTATTGATCCTAATCTTCGTGTTCTGTTCTAATGATATTGGGTCAACATTTGTTTCAGACTTCAATTGCTACTCAAGATTATTTATACTTCCCTACCTAGAATTCCTATTCATTCGCGCGTGAATGTGTGTCTAACCTAGTAAGAGTTCTAAATCTAGACAACCTATATCGAAACTCGCAACAAAATTCTGGTCCACTTCCTCAATCCACTTTAATTCCGACTAAACTTCTCTTTAACCATTCACCAGTTTTTCTAAACAGTCATTAATCTACCTGCAGTTAGCTTTACGATTCTAAACGCTGCACTGCAAACCTTAATTAATGTTAACCGACTTTTAAAGTCACGCAATCTATCCAAGGTAAAAATAGAAGGCTGTGTGAACTTAACCCTGTTATTTGTGAAAATCTCTTGTCTGAATCATGTCGACTTGAGTCAGTTGTTATTCACCAGCAGCAAGAAATAGACAGAGGGTAATATACTGATATAGTTGACGACACATAATATTAGTGCAGCGGACTGGATGCGTGAGATCATACTGGATATTAATAATGAAGAGGTAGCTACTGTAAAAAGATAGAAACTTTGTATGAAAGCAAACAAAATCTATTTGAATACATTCTAAGTAAGATATCGAGGTGTCGTAGCATAAACGAAAATTAAAATCTTTTTTATATGTGCCAAAATTATAGTTAGTGTTATCTTTTATTATTAACAAGAGCACATTGACTTTACAAAGAAATAAAGCTTAGAAGCAACCCATATTTATATCACAATCATAAAAATGTTCAGTCTTCCGTTTTGTCTATCAGATTTAGACCGCGACGCCAATATTTATGTATGATAAGGACGGTTTACTCGGGTCTACTGCTCAAATAAACATTATGTGTTTGCTCATTTCTATCACAACCAACAAATATGGGAAAAAGATTTGACCGTCGCATGACGAAATTGAAGGTGCCATGTGAAAATTGTATCGGCAGAGTCAATAAAGAAAGTGGCATAGTAGTACAGTAGGCAATGAAGCTAAATATTGATAGAACTCTTGAAGGAGTACAAGTTTTAGTACACGTGGTTTTGATTTTAGCTGAACTTATTTATATCAAGGGAAGTTACGTATTTTTCGAAAGTGGATTGAAAAAAATAATGTTGCTTTACCTAATAAAGCACGCACATTAAAAAAGTTGGCTAATTCTAATAACAGAATATAAGATAAGCAAAGAGGTAGCGATATTTTAGTAAACAATGTCAATTTATCAACTCCTAACAACTCATAATCATAATATACCAAATGTAGTTCAATATGGCACCATTACGAAGCAACCAATCAAGTTGATATATGAAAATCAAAGCCCAAGATAAGTAAGTGTTATACTGCGTCTAAGTTACAACTAACAATACCTATGCTAAGTCAAATGAGGTAAATAGGTTACGACAATGCAAGTAGATATCGATCGGTAGGCAATCGTATATTGTTGTAATCTTTGAACCCAAGCCATTGATGTATGGGACTTCAACCGGTAATCATGTATTGTGAACAAGGTGCGATATTACTGTGATAAACCAAAAGGGCAAAGAGAAATTGTCAATAATGGGGATACTACGAGTAATTGCCACCATACACGCTCCGGTTTACCGGAGAGGTCTGCCTGTACAGGTGTATCTGCGCAGGTTCACCGGAGCGTGTGACCTGTGCAGTTTTTTTTAACCTACACAAAGAAAACACCTGATATCTGATCTGCATCCGGTAAACCGGAGCGTGTATGTCGGCCTGAAAATCAGAAAAGTTTTTAACAGAGCAAAGATTTTCTTTTGATTAGTTAAGTTATAATGATGTGTGAATGTGAAGAAATGTAGGTCTGTATAGATAAATCTGTATAGAAAAAAATAAAGATTTATTCAGAATTGCACGAATAGTAAAAGAATGAAATTAGTTTTGGCCTTAGGCCGCTCTTAGAACAAAAACTGTGCTATATTCAAAAGCTTGAGTGATAATGTTCTAAATAATACACTGAGAAAAACCTGAAATGTCATTGCGTCGTCCAGTCTTAATATTTTTTCTTAGACAATGTTGCGATGAAGTACGTGTTGAAAAGTAAAATACAAAAGCGTGATGTTCTGTTGGTGAGAGAAAGGAAATAAAACAAATCTGTAAGTAGCGGATTTTAAATGATGTAGAAAATGTTAATGTTTACTGCACAGACTGAGGTCAGAACGTTGACTTACTTTGTGACTATGTAGCGTGCTGCAGATACATCACGGTGCATGGAGGAAATTCACAGTGTAGCGGAATGCTGCAACTGCAGGTCTACTTTATACTACAGTTAAACAGTCTATTCTTAACAAGAACTGCTAAAAACTTTACTACCCATCTAGCAGCTAGAACTTTATACTCATTTGTCTAGCTAGATTCTTATTAGACAAATGCGTATAAACTGCAAGTGTTTGTGTTTAGTGAAAAACAATGGTTTTCCAATATTTCTTGGGATTTTATTATATTCTGAAAGAAATCATTCATGAATGGCTTGGACACATTCATGCTAACACTAAGTCCATTATCTCGCATGTCTCGCAAACAAATCTGAATTAAGCCTACCTTCTGACACTACCAAAAAAAATTAAATAGGCTTCAAATGAAGTTCAACATTGACGAAAACTGTGACCATCAGTGGTCTGAAAGCCATCAGTGGCACATTCGACAAAAACTGACCTAGTCTGGATAACAACTGACTGCAACATCGTAGCGGTAAATTCAGATTACATTTAGAGTCATGCCGCTTTCGGCTCGCATTGTTATACGCTTTTTAGTTCGCGGGTAGATCGTAACCGCTGTGTGGGTGACTCAATCGCTTCCACGAATTGTGTGCGGTGAACAGAAATGATGCTTGCTGAGTGCTGAGAAAAGCCTTGGTTGTTAACTACATTGAGATTTCCGTCATTTTGCATTTGGTGTTGCATTTACATTGTTAATTGTGTCTGTATCTTTAGCAGCTAACTGATGTCCGTCAATTTTTAACCCGACTGCGCAACGCGGGGAGGGTAATGTGTTTAACAGCCTATTTACCCGACTGCGCAACGCAGGGAGGGTAATGTGTTTAACAGCTTATGTATGTATGTATGTATATATGTATGTATGTATGTATGTTTGTGCCTTTGTGGCACTATAGAGACTAAACGCGTGAGCCGATTTTGATAATTCTTACGTCAATTGATTCGTCTTAATCTTGCGAGTGCTACTAAAGACATGACAGTAATCAAAATACAATATGGCGACAACCAGATGCCATATTGTGAAAAATAAAAAATAAAAGTCAACGAACTATATTAAGTGATTAACTCACAAAAATGTAAAAAATAAATAATTTGAATATTTTGAAAAAAAAAACCCGACTGTAAAAATTAACTAAATAGTTCCAAACAAGTTATTTTTCAAGCAGTCTGATGCAAAAATAGCAGTCTGATGGCATGAAATCAATAATTGAACTAAAATAACAGCCACCAACTGCATCAGACTGCTTGAAAAGTAACTTGTTTGGAACTTTTTAGTTAATAAAATAGCTTAATAATTAATTGCTATGCACGACGTACATATTTCAGACTATCGTTAATCCGGATGATTTTGGGTCACGAAATACAGAAAATTATTAGGTTACCTACGCAAATCAGTGTTGTAACAGTTGGCATTATAATCAATGCATCAATTTTAATCACTGATACGAATATATCGCAAGACCCACATACATATTACCAAAACGGTTATATCACAAACGCACGCATTCGTTTCAACCATTTAATTTGAAAGTAATAAACATAACAGTCATAACCTATCACTCAGCTCTTTAAAAGCCCAATTGAACCAACAAGAGGTAAATTAAAAGTAAAAAAAAACAAAATGGCATTTATAATAAAGCAAAACAAATGGCAACGAAACTCGCGGAGAATTGGGGCGTGAAGAGAACGTTGCAACAGCCGGATCCGAACCCAAGCACGCACGTATTCACCAATATCTTGGTAATAATATGTGGGAAAATATACTAATTGGCGACAGTGCACATACCAAACTCCAGGATGTAATGTCGACTCAGAACATGGGCCTGTCTTGGCAAAACATCTGAATAACGATGGACACATGGAAATGAAGGATCGCAGTCAAACAAAAAATTAGGAGGGTTCAAAAAAAATAAAATTAGTAGGTTGCTGATCTAAATAGAGATATTGATGCAGTCTTACCAAGTGATGAAACGAACACAGAATGTTTTACTATACAAACAGTTCATAAATGCAAACCAGCTGTTGGTAATAACGAAGCAATAAAGGTTAACTAACTAGATGATTGAACACATGTCGATGTCGTCGACGAACAAACACCACCTTGCTAACTACACTGGGTATAAACTACATACTTTCTGGTAAAGAAGGCCAAGTTCGAGTTTGCTCGCATAAAATTAATGAGATTTGATACGCGGCCAAGTTCAGTCTTATTTGCATTAATTAATGTGTCTGTCTGAACGTTAATTACGACAAAACACTGGCTTTAGTGAAAAAATCGTAATGTATGGGATTCTGTTTAAGGGGATATTTAAAAAGTTAAAAAAAAAGTTACGGCTTCTCTGTGCGAAACCAGGTAGTTAATATAATAGAGACATTTACGGGTAAAATCTAGATTAAGTATTCCAATTATTTTTTAAACGCTTGTCTAGGATTTAATTTAAATTGTCTAGACTAGAACCATAAGATGCTTTAAAGATAGCGTTATCGTAATAGATAGGTCAATAGTAGTGATAAAAATTGTCAAATGAATGGGTATTGATGTTTTAAAAGGTGATTTGGCTAAGTCCTAAGAATGATTTCCTTGTTTAGGTATTTAAGAGGCCGTACCCGAAATTTTGCCGATTTCGCTGATTTACGTGATTTTACAGACGTGATTTTACAGTTAAAATAATGTATTTCTAAAAGTTTAAACGCAGAACATGAAAGATCATTTCAAATATGATCTAATGTATGAGCTAGTTTTTTTATTATTATCATAATTACGATTAATCGACCACAAACCAACGACGGTTTTGTGAATTTTTGCTGTACGGTATGAAAAAATTAGAATGTATTGTTACAAAAGTCGTCTACATAATGTATGAATCACTTTTTACCACTTTCATATAAAAAAAATATTTAACTTAGTCAAATTTTAGAGAAAACGGGCAAAGAATTGCTTTTGATTTTGGCTATTTAGAACTCTTGTTCATAAAATTAAAACAGCAAAAACTAAACTTCAATTCACCGTCAATCCATTTCTTAAGAAAAAAACTTCAAAATTACAAAAATTTGGCAGTAAAAAATCTTTTAAAACAACCCAAATCTCGACTTATAATACGCAACGCAAGCTTCGAATCTAGCTCATTCATTAGATCATAATTGAAATGATCTTTCATGTTGTGCATTAAAACTTATAGAAATGCATTATTTTAACTATGTAATCACATCTGTAAGATCACGTAAATTAGTGAAATCGGCCAAAATTTCGTGTATGGCCTCTTAATGATAATTATAACGAAAATGCACCAACCACCAACCCGCATTGGGCCCGCGTGGTGGATTACGGCCCACACCCTCTCACAGAGAGGAGGCCTGTGTCCCAGCAGTGGGGACATTAAAAAGGCTGATGATGATGATGATAACGAAAACATGGATTTCAATAATATCACGTTTAAATTCAACGTATGTTTAAACCCAATGGATTGAGATATGGTTTCTGTAAGATACATTTCAAAGCTGTTAAGTATAGTATTTTGATTTAGGTGTTCCAAACAATATCTCAACTAGCATGGTATAAATCACAATAGTTCAATTAGTGAACATAAATCAGAATAAGCAAGGCTATTAGGTCAGTGAGTCAACTGTCTAAATCAAATACGAATCGAATAGCAAACTAGCAAGAATCACATCGTTGTTTATATTCAGTATACGCTACAATGATGTGAAACGGCGATTCATATAATCGTAAAAATTTACTGTTTAATTGCAATCGTTAATCGGTATTCCGTTTAAAATTGTCTTAATGTTAACATTGCCCTTAATAACTAGGTATTTTGAGTAACGTCAAAATTAAATACTAAGGGTTTTATAGACTCATCGGTCTAATGGCTTTGATTTTATTGCTGAACAGTGAGAAAATGTGTTACTGGTTATACTGTGCTCAATTTTCTGATCACCAGCTTGAAATTTACATTAATTGTTTCGTGTTTGTTTCTGTTGTGTTTTGTCTGTGTCGAATAAATATTTTCTATTCTATTCTAATTTATATTGTGGTTTTACTATTTATTAAGAAGCCATATCATCCATACTATCATTACCATTCATATTATGATCTACATTATTTTTCCTTAACCCGTTCCTCAAAGTATATCATAAAATTCTTCATCATTTTATGAGTGTAAATAAATTTACAAAAATTTAAACAGTTGTGTAAAATCTCTTTGGAAAGTTATGAAGAAGATAAACGTCAGCTGTCAATCAAAGCTCATCGGCTATCGCTAACAGATGGGCACTCCGTTTTAGGGCAATCATTTCACAAGGCGTGTCAAAGAAAGTACCATGAAAGAGCCACACATGCAGACCAAGAATAAATTACATTTGATGGGTGTTGGCTAATTTTGTATGTACTGATACTGGGTATCTATGCACGCAATATATCTTTATTGAGTTAGAGTTGACTAAAGTATTATTTTCTTGCTTTCATCGATGATAGTTGGTCATGTGGTTTAAACTTATGTATATGGGTTGGAAACAAACTTTTGTGAGTAAGAAACATCATCTATGAAATGCCTGACTTGTTTATCTTCACTTATATTGTCCCCAAAATGGATCTCTGTAGCTGCTAACATGATGAGATTCTGATAAGATATATTCTTACTTATTTTATAAAACTTACCTAACAGTTTGTATCATCTCACTAAACGCGAAATGCTCGTTCCAGTGCTGCCGTGGTCCCAATGGTGAAAATAAAGATCCAATGTAAAATCATACGTATCGTTTTAAATTGTTTAAAATACTTCAAAAATATGTTTGTACTTCGTTTATAAGAGCACTTGTTGCAGGTCACTTGTTATTTCGATTGTTCGTCTAAAAACGGAACGTTATGAATGTTCTTTTGGTATAAAAATGTTAAAACTAGTTTCTAACATGCAGAGAAACCATTAAATTGTTAGTTTGTATAAAATTCAATAGATACTCGAAACATTCCAATGCCGTAAAACATTTTTATCGAAACTACATTACCGGACATCATCCTTAACGGTCCAAAAAAGAAAAAAAAGCAAAGAAGCGGGCGCCTTCACAAGTTCGATCTAAATTCAACCTTATCGTTTTAGTCATACAGCTTAGGAAAAGATTAAAGAATTAACACAACAACCCCAAAGCGGTGTCACCTCGGTTACATTATGAGCAATGTTTTTGAAAGTTAATTTACTAACAATAGAGCATAAACTTGCCGCATAACGATGTTACTGTTGCCACAAGATCAAAATATTCACAAATAGGTACAAAAGAGAAAATATATTAATAAGCTGAGCAACGTCAGAATAAAATGAAATAAGAGAAATGCAATGAAATCGAGATCACGGACGAAAAACACCGCAAACAGCTCATAAAATGTAGACATCTACTGGACGACCCACATAATTTAAAGCTTTAAGTCATAAAGATGGCAATTAAGTCTAGAAATGTTGGTAAATTAAGAAAACACACAATGCTGGTAAAATTCTTCTAAGCGAAGTAATTGGCCAGTATCATAACACTCGAAAGCCAACGATCAGTTCACAAAGCAGAAAATAAAACATGAAACTGTGCTTTCAATTCGAGGTGAGTCATCAACGCCAGTTGTCTGCTTAATGACGTTTAATTCAATTTCACTAATAGTTAGCAAGCGATCAAGCGCTTCAGACACAATTAGAATGAAAACAGTCTTTCAGTTTCAGACATACATAAACAGATACATATTTAACAAATAGTTGACAGTCAGTCAGGAAGTTCACTGATCTCCAATTATCACTTTTTTCCATGGAAGTAATACATTTTCGCGTGACAAGTTGGAGACTTGCCACCTTCAGGTTGCGTAACTGATGGTACTCGCAGCTTCGATACATACGCCATGAGTCACAGGAAGTGTCAGATTAGAAGCGGTGGAATTGTAATCGAAAATAGACAAAAACCACTCAATTGCTACAGGTGAATTGGAAACTAGATTGCAAGTTTCTGTTAGATAAGAGAATTCATGCTGACAAGATGCAAAAAATGCAGCCAGTGAAGTCACGTATAGTAGAGAAGCGAAGCGTGGAGCGACTGGTGGAAAAATAACAAAATTTAAAGCAATTGCTACTGACACAGGGCAAGTAGACAAACTCAAGATTAACAGGCAACAGTGCTAAAACAAAGATACTGTTGGTGCATGGATGCAATTAGTCAGTTTCATAGTAAATTAACGGCGCCAGTTGAACTGCCCACACATGACAAGATGTTTACATTTAGTTATGTGCAGTTAACTACGATTAACTGGTGTTTATAAATGGAGATTGCAATTTACTGTTAACTTTGGACATGATGGGACGGTTTATGCAAGATAAACAATTACTTTGTGAGGTAACGGATTTCCACATGCGAATTGTTTTAGAATCTGCCGCTTGTGATCGCTCCAGTGATGAGTAACAATGACTGCCTGTTTACAAAACGGGTGTTATTAATGAAGTATTAATAACTCTAGAACAGGTTAGTCACCAAACAGTCTACGTTCAAATGCTAGTTAGTGACCGACTACATATGTTAATAATTGCAACGAGCAAAGCTTTACAAGGTGCGCTCAGGATTCCAGTAACCTCGAAACAGAAAGTCTGAATGCATCGCCATCGTATTAAACGGTCAAGGTGAAGCAGTCTAGTGATTGGACAGATTAGCCAAAGATGCAAGCCATTAATGATATCAAACTAGATTAAGATAAACAAAAGTAACACGACTGATTACAATTTTTTTTACAGATAAACAACATTTATTGACACCACAAAAAAACAAATGTAAAAATAATGATGATGTAACAAAATCAACTAAAGTCGCAGCCTTCAAAAGAATACCTACAGATGCGTCGAAATTCGTTCACGAGAAAGACGCCCGCATATAAGTCAGGATAACCACAGCCGAACCGCACTCGCAAACTGGTTTCGGTGCACTATTATTATTAAAGGCTCGTGCCAATATACGGGTGGAAACGTGCTCCAACACAATACAGTTAACAAAGAAATATATAAGTTAAATCCGTAACATAATTACTGCAAATTTTTATACCAAAAGGACACAAAACTCAAGACGTCTTAGCAAATCCACACGATGTTACTTTTCATTTCCTTTTAGTTATTCGAATTCATTACATGCATTCACTATCACATCCATTAACAATAAGGCACTTGTCTAAACGTTAGATTGTAAAAACAGTTCAAAAAGTGTGTTAAAATAAATTCTCGAGTTGAGCGCAACGAACTGCCTGCGTCAGTCGGCCGCGCAAAGAGCCGGCGACTCGCAAACTGTTCCGTTCCGTTTCAAACTAAACATCAACGGCCACGCGGAGTGCGCCCTCCCTCTCTGTCTCCCTCACTATCGAGGAATCCGTCAGGCGAGAACGAGACGGCCACCAGTCAAACGTCGTTCGAGTCTTATCGCAGGATAAACTTTACAGCGACGTGAATAGTTTCCGAGCATTAGCCAGAGAGGAATGGGGCGATTACTTTTTTTGTGTATTTGGCAGGACTTTTTTCTTGTCGAATGTTGGATCGGTTTGAACTTCTATTTTTGTTATCGGAGCGCGTTGAAGCGGAACGAGAGGCACGAGACAGACTTTGTTAGGAACGGAAGCACGGCGATGAGTGACCAAGGATTCTCGGAAGTCTACTTACAAATAACACATCCTCGTTGACAGATGCAGTAATAGTTCAGTCCAGTTCAAGGCTATAGAGAGGCCATATTTGGAAATTGAGAACTCACATTACATCAATACAAAATAACATCGTAAAATTCAGATACACGATTCAATATTGGCAAAATCTCGAAACGAACAACTCACGATTTTTGCTTAAAGTGGCTTCATGAACGCATGTATTAGCTCTGACCTCAATTCGCATTTGCTATCTAAAGAGATCTCCTATAGTTATCGATCAAATAACACGTCATGAATGGGTACCCGGTAGAATTAGATCATCGCAACATAAATGCTTTTAGTGGCAGTAACATAACAATATATTTCAGGCAAACAACAAATGAGTTTTTGAGGAAAAAGGTAAATCGAAATGAACCAGAATGAAGCGTTATGAAACATTTGTAATAACAATACTAACATAATAAATCGAGGCATAGAAAAGTTTTATATCGGAACGATTGTCTTGTAAATTGAGTTACACAACACCAGAAACGATAAATATTTATCTAGCATTAGTTTCGTTGGTGCGTCAAACGTCAAACGTCACCTACATAACGCTAGAGAATATAAGAATGCATTTCATTTAGTGGCAAAACAAAAACAAATCAGACTCCTAGGAAGTGGATGAAGCAAATTGAACGTATTTGCCAAATTAATTGCTAGACACTTGTATATTTCCAAGACCACTAATTTAAACGCAATTGGCTGTAGTTGGTTAAAAATACATTCAATTTCATTTAAGTATCGCAATGGATATTGGAAGCATTAAGATTAAAATTGATACTTATATAATTGGCTACTCATACCCTAATTCAAGATTGGCCATGAGGATTTTGCTATGGTTGGTAAGCGTACTATGTCATCCATATCACTTACTTTGAAGTTCAAGCACACGTTTCTAATAGCTTTTTTTTACGGAACAGCTTCCATTCTGACGAATATGGACATTAAACAACGTATCCGGAAAGGAAATCTCGTAAACAATCATTATAAAAAGTACTGGGGAATGTCGCGTTGAATTGTGTGAAAGAGAAAAGCGTAATTGGCAATCAGATGGACGGCTTTCTCTCACAATACGTTACATATTGTGTAGGATGCCGGAAACATCTTCGGGGCAAGCGATGACCATCGAAATCTTGAAATCTTCAATACAATTTATAATGACTTATCCAATTGAATCATTCTGATTAGCTCTTTTGTCAATTCTTTTACCATTGTTGGCAATAAACGATTGAATAAGAATTAATTCGAGTAATAATATGCATGAGAAGATCTTATTCATTTTATCGTTACATAATTTGGACCCCGTCTGTTTGACGGAAGCGATAATGGTGCTATCACAACAATAATGGGTTACCTAATACCGTTGCATTGTAAGCTTTATTATTTTTTGATCAAATTGATTCTTCGGTGGTAGAAGCTTATATATTTCAAGTACGCACTGGTTGGACAAACCATATTCCTGTGAAACTGTTGATTAACAAGTGAAGGGTCGTCTGGTACGTAATCATAAAGCGATCTGTTCGTTACGAAGGGATAATAAAAAGCGCCCAAATGTTACTCTGAATGCCAGTCATTCATGGTTATTGACATACGAAACAGAAAGTTTATGGGTTTTTAATTACTACTTTAAATCTAGAATTTGAGGCCAAAGCATTGAAATTGCAATAAATAAATAATAAAAACAATATTGTAAACATTATTATGCAGGAAGGACACGCTCTAAGATCGTTTGTAAAATTACCCTGCGGCTACATAATAAAAAGGAATCAGACCAATGAATTGTGCCCTTAGCACAACAAGCCTTTGAAAGATAAAATTAAATGTCAAGTAAATGAAATAGAAATCTTAAACTGATAGAAAAACATTTATAGTACTTTCTAACAATGAGAGCAAAACTGTTCAATGCAAAAGATTGATGCTTCAACACAAATCGGGATCGAAACACAATGAGGGCCGATTGTCGAAAGAACTGCCGAACTTTCTCCAAGCCCTTTCAAATAACCTGGACTTGAAAGGTAAATCAGTTTTTGTTCGAACAAATTGATATATTTCAAAACATAACACCCCACTTTAATTCCCATCGATCATTCCTAGATTCGAAAGATGAAAAAGAAAATGAATATAATTTGGAACTGAACAATTTAAGATCAATTCAATGCAGCTCATCGCTATCAATCAGTTACGTAATTCAAGAAAATTCTATTATTCACTCAATGTGCGGTTCAATAAACTAAAAGGAATGTGATTTCAACATAAATAACATTGAAAGTGACGAAATAATTATTTACTTGTTCCCTTGGAGAAATATGGTACCTAACGAAGAAAAATTCCCGAGCCAATATGTCACTGCTAACATTGACAAATTTATTTTTCCCAAATAAGACCGAGAACTCTAAAATGCATATCTGCTGTAAATAAAGCTACAAAGACCTGCATGAGGCATCTCTGAACGAGGAAGCGTAAATTTTGTCGCGTGTGATTTCTAACCACTCATTCATCGAAGGTTCTAAGGTACCAACAATATTGTCGTAGTACGTAGTCACGTTTGTCTTCACAAAAGAAGTACATACAACAATGGCCAAGATTTGAAAAGCGTGGTCTTTAAAAAAGCGAATATGACTAAAGGAGAGATGTAATTGATTTTTAATGGGAATGATCCAGCCCTTATGCTTGCGCAAGATGCTTCACGAATAATAAAGGCCTGTGAAGAAATCATGTGGGCATAAAACATGTATAATTAAGTTTTAATATCATTTTAACTTCAGTAAGCTTTCTTGACGATGAGATAAGAGTTTTATTGTAATGGTTCTCTATATCTAGCCTGTTTCTTGTAAGCTGGAAGATATACTGTTTGATTCACCAAGGTTTGTAATAGACCTTCAATATGTTTGCAATATTTATTAAGCTTCATATATTTTTTATTATCTTTGAATATTCCAATACCAGCACCATTTGTCTAACCACCTTTTACACCTAGAAGCCTATTGGAAGTTAACAGAGCTTTCTCATTTACATTAAACACCTGTGTATTGTAAGCAATATATCAAAGGAAACTGACTAGGCTTCCTTAAACAGTGGTAATAGACGTTATCTCTTCATTTATATAGAGTTACAATTATTAGTGTTCGCTTCCCGGTCTTGAACGTTGCGTGGCAAGCTTCCGTATTCTGCCTGATAAATATTGGATGTGCCAACAGGAACATACGTCTGATGTATGGAAATGTAAACTTTCTAAACAATTTTATGCATGCAAATTGTGGATTGTTGAGTGAAAATTTACGGTCTGAGGTTAGTGTTATGGATGTCGATGAAATAAAGATTGTGTTGCATTGGGTTGCATCCTATAAGTGATAAGTTCGGTAAAAGAAGCTGAAGGGTTGTGAACTGATTATGGTTGTACCTATTTACATAAGAATTCTGATATAGCCCAAGAAATTGTTGAACTTGTCTTGTGACAGTTAAAATATAGTTTCAAACTATTGAATTACAAAGTATACTAATAAAAATAAATAAATTATGTACAAGTGGCCATAAAAAGGGGAGGCATAAAACTCATTAGGCATCGAAAAATTCGTACACATCGTTATCAATGGCACAAGTGCCCAGAACAAAGGCAGCATTGCCACGTTGAATGGCAATGCTGATTCTTATGCCAAAATAAGCCTACCTGAAGAAAAAGCTACGTGAATAGTTGACTAACTCTTAATGATGCCACGAAAAACTAGTTTGGCACTCGGACTCCATGGCCTTTGTGTTTCAACCTCAAAAGGCTCAAGCATATAATATACAAGCTTCTGCAAGCGGCTTCGCCCGCGTTAAAGTAAAAAATTAGCTCAAGGGAATATATTCCCGGAATCAAAAGTTGCATATGTGCTATTCCAAGCTGTAACAAATATCCATCCATCCATACAAACTTTCGCATCTATATATCTTTATATATAGGATGACTGGTAATTAGTGACCGATACTTAAACACGTGATTGTACTCATGATAACAAACAACTTTTACTATGGGAAAAAGCCTGAAATCGCGAAAAAAATCTGCTGTTCAGTACATTTATGTTCGCCTACTGACTGGTCAAAATGTACTGTACTGCCTATTTTTTTCGCGATTTCAGGTTTGGTCCCATAGTAAAATTTGTTTGTTATCATGAGTACAATCACGTATTAAAGTATCGGTCACTAATTACCAGTCACCCTATATAAAACAAAGTCGGGTTAGTTACACCATTTATAACTCAAGAACGGCTGGACCGATTTTAATGATTATAAAATTGTTGGATTTGTCTACGTCCCGAATAGCAGAATAACTATTAAAAAACTTTTAAAAAAGAAAAACAACCGACTTCCAAAAAAGAAAATACACTAAAAAATAACTTTAATTTCGGAATTTATTTAATTTTTTTTTAATTTTTAGTGTATGTATTTTCTTTTTTGGAAGTCTGTTGATTTTTTTGTAAAAAAGGTTTTTTATTTTTTCACTTTTTAGTTGTTATAGGTACCTCAGAACTAAAACCCCAATAACATGGAACGTGGAATTTAAACATACTCGTAATTGGAGGAAACCAAAACGTCATCTATGTATATATATTTTTCGTTTTTGTTCAGTTTTTCAAAAAGCGCCGAAGCAATTTCGATAAAATTTATATGTGACCACCTCGAGAGTATATTCTTTCGGATAAAAAAAGAATTTTGAAAATCAGTCTACAACTGACAGAGAAATCGGTGGACATACATAAAAAAAAACATACATACAGTCGAACACAGAATCTCCTCCTATTTCGAAGTCGGTTAAAAACATCGGAAAATTTCACTAAAACAAAACTATGAAAAAAAAAATCCCATGCATTGATATCTCGAGAATGGATTCATTTATTGGATTTTAAGAACGGCCTGACAGATTTTAATGATCTTTTATACGGGGGTTACTAATAAAAACTCGGAAAAATGCACGAAAAAAAAATACGAAGAAAATTCATTTTCTCATACATTTTGTATGGAACGAAAAGTTATTTCAAAGAGGAAGGAAACGATTTCGTGGTCGACAACGCTTGGTTTGTTCCGTATTCGCCACTACTTACCAAATCATTCAAAGCACATTGCAAAGTGGAATATTGCAATTCAGTGAAATTCATCAAATGTATTTGCAATAAATCAACCTGCCTAGTCTTTTCCCAAATATCTTGGGGTCGGCTTCCAGTCTAACCGGATGGTATAGATGATATCAGTATTTTACATGGAGCGTCTGCTTATCTGACCTCCACAACCCAGTTACTAGGTAATACGTTACCCCTTGGCAAGACTGGCTGTCAGACTTTCAGGCTTAACGGGCTTTCCGAGGCACGGAGGAGTCTCGGTATGTAAGGATGGTCACCCATCCATGGACCAACCCCGGCGAGCGTAGCTTAACCACATGGACCAACCCGTGCGGCTGTTATTACTTTAGCCATCAAATGCATATGCAAATATGTCACGAAAGGTAGCGATTGTTATGGTGGTTTTTACGGTAAAATATTAAGTGAACAGAAATCTGGTTCAAATGCTACGAGTACTTCCAATCAGAACAAGGGATTAAGAAACCTTTGCCAAATAACAGAATAGTGGAACCGTGTGTCTTATTGGATGGTTTCTTTTTAATCCTGTCTAAATCATATTGACTTTGGGAAAACGCCAACATTCACAGAATGATGACAAAATGTTACGTAAAGGAAACTGGTCATCGTTAAAAAGCCGACAAATTCTACTATTTTTATTTTGGCTAGTTTTTATGTTCCTATAATTAATTCTGTCTACTTCGATATTTGCTAAAACTGGAAGTTATCTTAGATCTAGATCTTTTAATTTATTATTAGCATTTAAACAAATCACATTAACCTTAAAATAGAATATATTTTTTGTTCTTCGGACACAATCATTGCCAATTCTGCGATCAAAATGATTTTGGTTCGAGTCGTTCAATGTATTTATCCTTAAAACCAATATAAACTACAAGTCAGATTCTGCTTTATTAACTCCACTTTTACTGACGTCCTTAGTAATATTCTTTTCTGTGATCAGATCAACATTATCTTCATCGCTTATCTTAGATCTCTTCGCTATTCGACTCAGTATTCAAATGATACTCTAGCAAGCCCTAAACCTTTCCTTAATACCAGCTAAATTCTAAGCTCTACTATCCATAACTCAGAGAGCATCGTTTCCGTGAGATCACTGCACATCTGCTCAACTGTTGCAAGCTCCGCCTACATCATGCCCACGCGCAAGTAATGGTGATGCACGGATTTTAAAGGTCTCACATTAATAGTCAGATTGTACGTAATTTGTTTGGTAGTTGGTTGGCAAACAAGGTGGCAAAGTTAATGTTAATTTTCTACACTAAATAAATTATATGTCACTACTGATTTGTACACTTAAATTGACTTCTGTTCCTCTATTTTTTTGGTGTCTATTGACCCTGCTGGTTCCTTTGCTATTACAAAAAACTGTTGGTATAGAAATGTTAGCTAGATGTAGCTTGCATCAAAGTCCAACAAACAGTCGATCATCCGTATCGTTATTATTTACTATACTTATAGCAAATTACCCAACACCAGGAAACATATCAATCATCAAATCAAACGATTTCTCATCTAATCGCGAGTGTTCTGAGAAAATCTTAGCTGCGAGCGGTTCCTATTTTCCAATAGATTTCAAGTGGGCAATTTGTGCAGATAACCTGGCTAACAATAAGTTGCCCGCAGACGTTTCACGTTAGAGTGGGACCACGATCGGCTTGCTGCCGTGGGCAATGTCGCGTAATTCCTCGCTTCGTGTGAAGTGACCCGTGGCTTACCTTAAGCGTAGAGCGAACAGGTGAGTGAGAATAGAAGGCTCACTTTTATAAAATAGGAACCACTCTTTATTTTAGTAGCACTCGCAGATTTGTAATCCTTAGTCTATTTATAAGGAAGTGGAAGTCCTTTTAGTGCCACTTTGTCATCCATTCATTAGGAATCACTTCATATCCCAGCCAGCTAATATAGCTACAGCTGGAGTCAGCAGATGCACAATTTGATTTTCTTATCTTATATTGTGTTTAATATTGTGTTTGAAAACTTTTTGTCACGAGTTTGAATTCGAAGGTTTTTTTCAAGCTTGAAGCTTTGCTTTGAAGAATAAGAATAAGAACCTTCATTTGTAAACATAGGTATAGCTTGGAAGAAAAAAGAGTCTGACGCGGTGACAGCTGAAACTAAAAATGAAACTGGACATTGAAACCTTCCATGGTGTTTGCGTAGCATCCGAGGGACTGAACAACTTGGGATTGGGATCATATCCCCAAAAATAACAAAAATCAAAAACTTTTGAGTAGTAGTATTCCGGGTTGCCACAGGTGCGATACTGACGACCTCATTTATTCCAGACTCTTTTTTGCCAAGCTGTAGTTACATGATGTGTGAGATATCACAATATTAGTTAGATTTGGCTTGAGTAATCTCTGGTTTTCCAATTTCTGTCGACTGTATCTTCTGTTACTCGTTTCCATGGTTACTATGGGTGCTTGGCTAACGTAATATCTGCAGGTACTTAGTTACCCAATACTCCGTTACGGTCAACACCTGATTACTGATTACGGATTAGGATACGGTAATTGGGCTTAACTGACAGCTTTGTTATTTTTATTGTGCCACGGAAGTTTCCTTAGAAAGTCTGCAAGGGACTCATAACAATAATGGTTAAGTAACTTTTGGAGCATTGTTTGGAATCATTACAATGGTTCCATTCATAGAAATCAAATAACTTCTTGTTTGCCTGATCAATGCTGATCATGTCTTCTCATAGGCAGTTCTATGAACGATATTTCCACCATCATAACCAGTTGTAATGGGTACCAATTGAATTGGTAATCGCAGAAATGAATGTTTTTGCATAACTACTATACATTTTTAGCGTTCTTCTACATAGAGATCTACGCTTTGGAATATTCAATTAGCTTCATCTTTCTGACTGACCGACTTCTTGACCACTCATAAGTGCCAGTAAATTGTTTACTAAAAATAAATGCTTTGTTTAAGTTTTGAGTTGAAAAAGGCTGCCAACAAAAACATTTTCTCCAATTGCATCCACGTTTTTCGCCACCACGGTTAAGTTTAAATCCCTAATATAAATGCAACCGCACACAGCAACTATAACATACGGTCCATTCCCCACAATTACGACTCCCACAGTCAGATTTGTATGGGCACCCGGCGATTTAACGGGTTTCAATAAAATTAGGGAAACAAGGAAAGCGGTAATAGTTGGGTATAAAATCGATACGAGTCGTAGTGTGTTGTGTTACGGACGGTTGACCGGCGATCACTTGTGACGGTTGGCAAGTGATAGCGATTTGGTAGAAGGGTAGATAATGATATAGTTGGAAATGTGGAAAGTGGAATCAATTGACATGTTTTTTAAAGCAGCTGCCGTTTCAGATCATAGGTGTTGTTTGGTAGTTGTTATTTGGTTCGACCAATTCGTAACTCAACATAGCTACGCGGATCGCCCAGAGGACACGGTGGAGCATACGGTGGAGGTCTGCCCCGCTTGGGCGGAGCACCACCGTGTCCTCGTGGATGCGATAGGCGGCGGTGACCTCTAGCGCCCGACCCTGGTACAGGCCATGGTACGGAGCGAGAGGGAATGGGAAGCAGTCTCCTTCTTCTGCGAAGCAGTAATGCTCGCGAAGGCGGAGGTGGGACGCGTGAAGGAAGCTCAACGAAGTGGCCCTCACCACTGACGGGGCCCATCGTGGCTGGTGCCTACATGCCTAGGGGTAGCGGATAAATTCTTAACATGAGTTAAGGTCACCCCTGGGCACTCAGGCAGGGAAGGAACAGGGGTGGGTTTTAGTCAGTAAGCGTCTGACACGCCCTCTCGCTCCACTCAGAGTGGGAGATGTCATTGGATGATTAACCCACACCTAAAAAAAAAAAAAAAAACATAGGATTTTGATTCGTAAGTGGTTGAGGTTTTCAGAAGCTGGGTTAATATTAGGGGACTAAAGCAATGCTTGATGAATAGATAAGGCTTTTCGCCTAAATCTTTACGATTAGTCAGCGGCCACCAAATATTTTGTATCATGATTCACTATAAAAATATTTTTAGTTGTGAAGAACCCTAGAACTAAAACTAAATAGTAAAGGTATGGGAATACCTTTACTATTTAGTTTTAGTTCTTTCCATTTTATTGGAGTTTTTTCATTCCATGTTATTGGAGTTCTCAATTCGGGCGAATTGAGAACTCCAATAACATGGAATTTGAACATGATTGGAGAAAACATAAACGTCATCTGTGTATAAGTATTTTTTGTTTTTTGTTGAATTTTTCAAAAATGAGACAGCGTCTCTCATTTTCGAAACAATTTATATTTTTTTAAAGGAACATCCAAATAAATTCTTAATTGGCGGAATAATACGTAACAAACATAGAAAAAACAACACACTTCCGAATTGAGAACGTTCTCCTTTTTAACAGATTTCGAAAAAAGGAGGAGGTTCTATGTTCGACTGTATATACGTTTTTTTTTTTAAGTCTATTATCTCATCAATCATTTACCTACTAAAGAATCGCTTCACTGTAACCACAACGGTTATACCTGTGAGAATCTCTCTCAGCACCCTAAAATTATTACTTACACCTTGATCACAGGTACCAATAACTCGATGAAATCTAAATTATGCAAACACCAGATAATTATCAACTTTCTTATCACTTGCACCACGTAATCACATATATTAGGGAGCTGCGTCCGGCGATAAAACTGCGTATAAACACGAGTTTGATCCCGGGAGGTGCAAGCCTGTTCTTGTTGTTATTACTACAAGTTGTAAGGAACTGTAGATTATGGTAAAGTTTAAGGTTCCGGTTCCTGAAATCTAGTTCTGATGCGACTGTTAATTAAGTCTGAAAGGATTTAAGATAAAAATTAAGCGGACAATTTGCACTATTTTGTTGAAAACCTCTCTTTTCATCAGAATTAAGACATCCACACCGTTATAAGACCCCAACAAAAAAATGTGGTAATCATCGTACTTGACAAATAGATTGCCGGTCGCAGCAAGTTGCATGACAATATTTCGAGGCCGTCTTATATACCTTAATCCCACAAAGGGATTTAAAACAACAGTGTTGTTACCCGTAAACCAGAGGTATTTCCACTTCTCTTCATCCACTCCCGATTCCCGTAACATCTCATAAAAACTGCCTAATCTTGAATGAAGCAGATTCTTACACATTGCAAGAGTTATGAATATAAATGTGGATGGAAGGGGGCCTAAGAAAAGATGGATGGATTGTGTGAGGAGTGATATGACAGAAAAGGGAGTTAGTGATACCGTGACGGCTGACAGGACGGAATGGATGAAAAAAACGTGTTGCGCCGACCCCAAGTATTGCGTTCGTCAAACTTAAAGGCCTGTGGGAATACCGCCAAACCAAACTAAGAAATAAATAGGTGCCATATACCCCTAAAACATATTCACACAGCTTCCACACAGTTGTAACAATCATTAAATGGCCTAAATTATTGTCGACTTGACTATACACTCGCAGTTGCACTTGTAGCTGACTTCGCACACGCCATTAAGTTTGACGAATACTATAACACGGGATAAGGACAGGAAGATGATGATGAAGAGTGAAAAATATAGAGTGTAACGGAAATGGGTGACCATATTTTAGATATTGCTCTTCCCCATGGAAATGAACAACTGTCTTCAACGAAGACATAGACAATTCCCAAATAACAATTAAAACAAACAATAATAATAATACCTAACATGTACAAATGCGCATGAAAACAACTCACTGGGCATCAAAAAATTCATCCACATGGTTGTCAATGGAAAAAGTGCCCAGAACGCTAGCAGCATTGCCACGTTGAATAGCAATGCTGATTCATTGGCCAAAGAAAAGCCCAGCCCTCTGGTCAAAGAGAAGGAAGAGAAGACTATCATCATCATCATCATCATCATCAGCCTTTTTATTATCCCCACTGCTGGGGTACAGGCCTCCTCTCTGAGAGAAGATGTGGGCCATAATCCACCACGCGGGCCCAGTGCGGGTTGGTGGATGTCACATGTCTTTGAATTTTTGGTTCTAGGACATGCCGGTTTCCTCACGATGTTTTCCTTCACCGTTTTGAGAGCAGTGGTGATGAAATAATTTACACAAAGTAAAGCGCCTGCCTGGGTTTGAACTCACGACCTAAAATTTGTCGATTAGTCGACTATCAGCTGGCTGATATGCCGAAAAACTCGATGAGCACTTGGACTCCATGGCCCTAGTGTTTCAACCCCACACGGCTCAAACAATTAACTCCCAATAAGTTTGTTATATTTGCGCCGTTTGAGGTTTTCTGCAAGCCGCCCCAGCACAGCCCATCTTTTAAGTTATTTCTAACAAACAATTAATTTTCCGTATTAAGTTATCATCAGCTGATCAAAATTACTATGGGAGGTAAATATGTTTTTACGGAATTAACTGACTTTCTTGAATAAGAAGCAGATTATATTATGTCTCCCATTTTCCTTAAACCCTGTATACCAACTTTATAATTAGATTGTAATCAACTAAAACAAACATAGAGCAGATAAAACGTGCCCTACAAACGAGAGGGTTACTATCTTAGTGTTACGATCGTGTATCTGCGGTTACTATCGGTAAACATTGACTACACAATAACGTTACTGTCATTGTAACAGTCAACCTTTGTTCAGGTTTAGTTTTATGTCAGTTGCTGTTAAGGTCTGGTAGCACTGGAGTGTAAGTTACAGCTTACAGATGGTTCTCTATGTTTAGGTTCATCGGCAAAATATGGACGAGAGGAATTTTATGAAGCAAGACTTTACCCAGCAATTCCTGTTTCGACCGCTAGGGTCTGGTAGCACTAGAGAGTAAGTGAGAGGCTAAACGTGGCTCTCTATGTTTAAGTTCATCGGGAAAAGATAGATGAGATGAATTCAATGAAGCAAGACTTTAGCCAGCAATCCTTGTTTCAACTGTTAAGGTCCGGTAGCACAGAAGTGTAAGTTAGAGCTTACAGGTGGCTCTTTAAGTTCATCGGGAAAATATGGTCGACAAGAAATCAATGAAGCAAGACTGCCCAGCAATTCCTGTTTCGAATGTGATTTAAGGAAGCATACACATAATGCTGCCTGACAGCAGTTCTCATGCGTAAGAAGGCACGAGACACGGTTAGATGTTTCCCTGACTTGCAGTCAAAAGATGTCCTGAGATAAATTGATCAACGGTATTTTGATAAACTTTTACCAAAATTAAAAAAAATAATATCTTAGACCATAAGTTGATAAATTTGGTATAAATCATATATTACGAGTACATAAAAATCTTAAATTATAAGTTATATTAATTTTATTTATAGAATATGTACATTTTTATATTTCTTATAACTTTACAGTACACGTTAATAAGTTAGTAGTGTGTGAGCGCTAAAAGATCTAGTTTTGAAAGCCAACGAGGCTGCATTTAAAACTGTACTTCGGAACTTAGGACTAGACATTATGTCCTGAGAGGATGCGGCTTTGCGTAGACGACGCAGACACAGACATTAATTAGAGAAAGGTTTATTAAACAAGCTGTACGTCCGGTGGAAAGTAATTGGCAAATAAAATTTAACATCTAATAAATATCTTTATAGTGCACTAAGAATTGACAAAAAGGAAATTGCAATTAAGAAAATGCACAAAGATACAGAGGTGGACTTTATGGCTTAGGCATTATTTACCAATCCACCAAGTGTGCTGAAAAGATAACATGGCAGGTGCATTGATTTATCTATAGAAAGTAATGAAAAGGAAACAAGTTTTAAATTAATAAGACAAATTCAAGTAGGAAATCCAAGCAAGATACAGAAACACAATACAATTGATGTTACAACTCATTGCACACAAACCTTTACAACAAAATAATTTCATGTACTTACCCTTAAAATTTAAAACAACTGGGTGAGTTGCTCAACTTACCTGAAACAATAAAACTAATTATTAGTATGGTGTAGAGATACCATCATTTAGTTACGGGTCTCATGCGCAAGCGCAGGCACGTGGGCGTACAAAGGAACAAACCAATGGACATTGAAAATGAATATTCAATTAGATAAAATACAGTTTAGGTGTAATCACTTTAAGTGGTCATGAAATTTTCTATAGAGAGGAAATTCTTACCATAAATGAGGATAATTTGAAGAAATTAACGGAGCAATAGTAACGGTATCAAATAGATCGTTTACCTTGAAATGGTTTCATGTATGTGTGACTTTAGAAGCACTTAAGAATATTAACTTGGATATTTAAGGGCCTTCTCGCGGTCCAGTGGCGCCCTCATTGAATAAAAAATCGTAGCATAGCACAGAAAATAAATATTAAAAAATCCAACTTGACGATTGTTACAAAGAGGATAAAGAATTTTTACGTTGTTAAAACAGGTCTCAAAATATTTCGTATCCAAAGTAGTAGGCAAAAGTGCCAAAAACGGCCGTTTCTGACACTTTTGCCTACTACTTTGGATACGAAACATTTTGAGACCTGTTTTAACAACGTAAAAATTCTTTATCCTCTTTGTAACAAACGTGAAGTTGGATTTCTTAATATTTATTTTCTGTGATAAGCTACGATTTTTTATTCAATGAGGGCGCCACTGGACCGCGAGAGGGGCCTTAAGTAAGAAATGCTGTTATAAACCCTTTGACTGTATTTTTTTTACTATTGATAGGCACGCGTTTGACCACTATCTCACCTGCAGCTATATTCGCTAACTCAGTTGACATCAATTTGATAGGCACTTTGCAGTACTTTGCTCGGTGGACATCGATTATAATAGGCATTACGTGGTACATTTTTGTTTTCCTATACGTCAAAGCAGCAATGTACTGCAAAGTTCCTATCAAATTGATGCCAACTGAGTTAGCGAATACACCTACTAATGGTAGGTAGCCTAGAAGAATTGATCTGACATCAACAGTCTTATTTATAAAACTCGCTCGTTAACCCTAAGTTTATATTTAAATGCTGATTAGCGTATTCTAAAATTCAAGACAGCAACGTCTTATACATCACATTCAGCTATCTATAGGAGAAATCTCCTTCGAATGATTACTTCGTAGGTATTTTACCACCTACATCTACCCTTTTTTTTTAAACTAATCACATGGATATATTTTTATAAAGCCCTTTAACTGTATTTGATCCATCATCATCATCATCGTCATCATCATCATCAGACTTTTAATGCCCCCACAGCTGGGGCACAGGCCTCCTCTCTTAGAGAGGGTGTGGACCGTAATCCACCACGCGGGCCCAATGCGGGTTGGGCCATGTTGGATGTCACATGTCTTCGAATTTTTGGTTCTAGAAGCCGGTTTCCTCACGATGTTTTCCTCACCGTTTTAGAAAGCAGTAGTGATAAAATAATGTATACTAAGTCGCGGCCTATACCGCTCCTAGTATCCTCCTATATGTGATCCGACTTCAAATATTCTGGAAAAATCTCGATCTCTATAATATTCTTATGGTAGGTAATAATATCAATGATTGTTACAGATTATTCGTAAGTCTTTATAGTTGGTACCATCACGTCATATCTACCGCTGCATGATAACATTGTGTATGACGAAACAATTGAGATGATCGCGATAGATTAATCACTGCATTGTTTATATATTTAAGTACTCCGTAATAAACCTCCGCTCAGTAGCTGACAACCTGGGTAGTCAATGAGAAATCACCGTAGAGTACAGCGACAACCCAGGTTGTCACCCGATTCACGCGTTTTAAACCTCTATTATTACATAACGCAAGGTATTTTATCCTGTGGCAAGGTTCACACACTTGGAACATGATATAGTCTGTAGTTACTATAGATTTTTTATCAAAAATATACATCGAGGGTATTTCAAAAAAAAGTTTTAATAGATGTATTTTGCACGATGGCGCGCGGTACCTGAAAGGACCAATACCAATATACAGATCCAAAGAAGAAAGGAGTTAATCGACATAATCTATGTGGTAGCGTTAGAAGAAGTAAAAATGGACGGGTACTCCAGACCTAAAGAGCTCCTACCAGGGTAGCGGGAGTGATCGAAAGAGTCACCGCGGTCCTGGCCCTGGCAGTTGAATATCTTACTCCAAATATTATCAATTGAACAGGGCTCACGCCCCTCCTCTTATATCGTTATTAATGCACAAAATACAGCTTTAATTCCCTATGATTACAGTCTCAATAGAATCATAACAAGTGTTACGCAATTCCTACAAAAGATAGTAAGATAGTGATATATAATCGACACAGAACAAACGCGAACTCAAGGCGTGTACCACTATCCATCACTGGTGCCCTGGCAGGGTTACCAATAGTTGCCGTATTAGGAGCAGTTGAAACTATACAGGAATTGGTATTGTTTGCTGATACGTAACAACTGAATGATGGATTGAACTCTGGAGAGACTGACATCACTGTAAAACTTGAATTGATAGCTGAGAAATCGTTCAGGGATCATCTTATTGGAAAAGCAGATGAGGCAGTCGGCAATTATATCTTTACTGAATCACAAAACGTGAATGATTAGCTTTATAAGAATGTACCCAAAGACGATCTTTAATTAATCCTATTATAATAGTGGAAACAAAAGTTGATCTCATAATCAACCTAGAAAAATCCCATTAACTAAATAATAAATGGAAAACTGACAATTTTTGTAGCTATTGCTTTAGAAAACACCAAATTTTACTGTTTTCTATGTATCCTGACTCATCAAAAACAATAATTCAAGAAGACCACACATGAAAACCCTACTGACGGTCAATATGAATTATGATACTGCACTTAATTTATCGAGGTTCCACGTTTGATTCCGTGTTAGTTTCTCTTGTCATATTGTTCGATGGATGGATAGCCCCGCCCATGGGTGCGACCAGGTGTCTAACACCATGAATATGTGTATTAATTTGTATAAGGTTGCCATTGTCACCTTTGATGTCTATATTTTATATGCTTATGGTGTTTTTATTGACTTTTCTTTTTAGAAAATGTAATGTTATGAACTGCGGCACGCGCTTTGAAAGTTATGTAGGCGTTTGTCCAAGGAAAGTTCGACAATGGTAAAATCATCTTTCTCTAGGTTACATATTTTTACACAGATTACAATATACATAACTAAACTAATAAATAAATTAAAGGGATAAACAGGCTAAAAGAAAATAAATAAAATATGTACAAGCGGAAGAGGGAGGAGTATAGCTCATTGGGCATTGAAAAATTCGTCCACATCGCTGTCAAAGGGAAAAGTGCCCAGAACTCTGGCAGCATTGCCACGTTGAATGGCAAAGCCCTTTATCTCTTATATTTTTTAATAAAATATGCATTACTTCATCATCATCATTATTATACAGGGTGTAACGGAAAGGTGTGGTCATATTTCAGGATCCGGTTCTGCCCATGGAAATGAACAACTTTCTCTAAGAAAAAATAGAAAATTCCCAAAAAAAGAATTGGACTTTCTATACAAAGTTATCATCAGCTGATCAATATTTGTGTGGGAGGTAAAAATTTTTTTTTAGAATTTCTTCGGATTTTCTTGAAGAAAGTTGTTCATATCGATGGGCAGATGCAGTTCTTAAAATATTTACACTCTGTATAGGCCTACCTCAAGACACAACGACCGGTCCTGTGCGTCTCGCATCCATCATTACTTCAAAAGATTGAATATCTAGTGTTAGTAAAGAGTAGACCATCAACAGACAATTTCGACGCGTCGTGGAAATCTGCAAATTGCACACGCATTTACGAATTCGACAGAAGTGACACATTTAGTAGCTTCACGTGAACAAGCAGACCACCGGCTATTGTTTACACTAATAGTTACTAACGATACGTCTCGACAATATTATGCAATAGCTACATAAACTTGTATTTGCAGTACATTTTTAGCAGTTTATTGATAAGTTTCTCGACTACCGGAATTTACCACGTATGAGAAACACCTCGCGTCTTTTTATATTTCTATCAGCATATTGTCTTGATCAGTAACAGCTGCTAAATCAACAGGATTTCAGAATTAAACACATCATTTGGGAAGAATGACTGAGAATCAAACAAACCCCGTGTAGCCACTTTATTCGTCTAGAATGCCTTCTTTTTATACAAAATGCCATTTCTAAAAACTTTAACTATATGTTAATACACATTCATCATCATCATCAGCCTTTTAATGTCCTCTACTGCTGGGGTACAGGCCTCCTCTCTGTTGTTGTGTGTGTGGGTCGTAATCCACCACGCGGGCCCAATGCGGGTTGGTATATGTTACATATACATTTGTTACATATTACATATACATTTACTTACAATAAAAAATCGACCAAGTGCATGTCGGCCTTCGCACTTTTAGGGTTCCGTACCAAATGAGGCAATTACAAAAAAAAAATCTGATTTACCAATCACTATCACTACATAGTATAAAACAAAGTCGCTTTCTGTGTTCCTATATCCCTATGTATGCTTAAATCTTTAAAACTACGCAACGGATTTTGATGCGGTTTCTTTTTAATAGATAGAGTGATTGAAGAGGAAGGTTTATATGTATAATTTGTACCCGAGCGAAGCTGGGGCGGGTCGCTAGTATTTGTATAAAATGCATAATTATAAACATTATCACCAAATTTCAAGTTTATAGGTCAACTAGCGACCCGCCCCAGCTTCGCTCGGGTACAAATTATACATATAAACCTTCCTCTTCAATCACTCTATCTATTAAAAAAAACCGCATCAAAATCCGTTGCGTAGTTTTAAAGATTTAAGCATACATAGGGATATAGGGACAGAGAAAGCGACTTTGTTTTATACTATGTAGTGATACGAAGTCAAAAAATTCTTCGGAACAAAATTTTGTGACAGACGGACATGTCATCATCATCATCAGCCTTCTAATGTCCTCACTGCTGGGGCATAGGCCTCCTCTCGGTGTGGGCCGTAATCCACCACGCGGGCCCAGTGCGGGTTGGTGGATGTCACATGTCTTTGAATTTTTAGTTCTAGGACATGCCGGTTTCCTCACGATATTTTCCTTCACCGTTTCGAGAGCTGTGGTGATGAAATAATTTACACAAAGTAAAGCGCCTGCCTGGGTTTGAACTCACGACCTGCCTGGGTTTGAAGTCGCGGCTGTTGCCACTGGGCCACCGCTGAGTTGGCGGACGATGAAGACGGACATGTGAGTGACAGCAATATTGCTCTGCTTGGACCCTTCGGGTACGGAACCCTAAAAATAAAGTCTAAAAACAAATTAAAATATGGCGTCGAAAAACTCCTCATCGCTGTTGAAATGTGCCCAAAAAACAGGCGGCATTGCCACGTTGTATGGCAATGCTTATTCTCTGATCAAGATAATAGCCAGCCCTTTAAAGGTCACGCTAGTTCTTTAAATAATGTCTGAGCACTGGGACCCTATGAACCAAGAGTTTCAACCCCAAACAACTAGAAAATATAACTACCAACGGGCTACTTAGTAACCATAAATTACGTATCCAGACTGAGTTCACACGTAATAACCAATCACGCACACATCTCCAAGAGCTACATCAATCGTCACGCAACTCAATACTACGTCTCGAGAATTTGCAGCTCACGTGAAAGTCTTAGGTCACACTATAATTCTCAACACAGTCCATGATCGTGCTATCTCGGGATAATATTATCTTGTATATCGCATAAGTACTGAGGTGATAAGTGTTGTGTAAGATGATCTAAGCAATACGTGATTGAGGGTGTGGTGTGTTTACAGTTATGTGGCTGGATGCATAAAAAATGATACTGGAAAAACCAATGAGGTAGACCGTATTGAAAATAGAGTGTAATAAGACAGTAATAGAGGAAAAATATAAAGAAAGAAAGAAAAAAATTTAATATATGCATGTTTAGTAAATACATATGTAGGCTAGAATCGTCAATTCGTCACGCAGGCATCAGTAAAGCCAGTGAAATGTTCATAATTGGCGACAAAAGACAAAATATTAAGAAGTGAAACAGACTACTTAAAGACAGTTACTAAAAGAGCAGTTTTAAAAGAAAATGATGTCAGATGATTACTTGAAACGACAAAATTTAACGTCATTCTATTTGTCTGAACAAACAGTGCTGACATTTTCTGCTTCAATGAATATGTCGCAGAGCAAGACATCATCATCTCACTATTCAAGTCCCTATCTATTTCGAAAGCGCACAAAGATTAATAAATGCATCGGTTATCTCAAAAGGACACCATTACTCTCCATACAAATATGAACCATTTGTCACAGCAGAGGTTCCTGCATATCGAAATATTACAATCGACCATTGTTTTGATTTCACAGAAGATATTGCAACATTACAAATCGTACGCAAACATAGTTGTGGCGCAGGAGTGAAATTCTAGACAGGGTTGCTACGGTAAAGGAGACTAGGGTTCTACTACGTCGTAAGAAACTCTCGGTAAAATCATCACATTTTGGAAAAAGGAATT
This sequence comes from Polia nebulosa, assembly GCA_951329385.1. NCBI lineage: Eukaryota > Metazoa > Arthropoda > Insecta > Lepidoptera > Noctuidae > Polia > Polia nebulosa. Next base: position 8,918,438 of record OX589609.1, read on the forward strand.
CATAATCCTTGTTACTTAATTATAGAAAAATCTAAAGTGTAACTAAACTTGAATATAAAAATTATGATGACGTTGAAACTACACATCACAACTAGTCGAATCTATAATTTTATGTTGCTGAATAAACAACCTACTGAAAGATTTTCTAAATAAAATTAAACCCATTTTACTGTACAATGATCCCAAATCCCTGGACGAGTTATCATTTACGACACTATTCTTTACAATCTTAGACAGCCCTGCACAAAACACCATAAAGTTGCCATCAGCGACACCTCGAGGTGGAAGGTAAATCATGGGGTAGAGGGCAGCCACTTTCGCGCCAACATGCATTGTTACACACACATACATACTGCACAAGTATACACACCCATATATGGACTTATACCTAATCATAAGAAAGATACACATCTATCATGAAAGATATCTCTTGCTTTGACACTCAAGATATATTTGCAGAATTCGAAGATGAATGGCAATATTTTTAGAGATCGCATATATGCACGATAAGGATTCTAGATTTGGATGTAACCTTTATATTTTCTGCAGATGACAGCTAGAACAATAAATAGAAAGTAGAGGAGTAACTTAATATGCAATATTAACGTCGACAGTTAAATATGCAAGAATGATAAGATCTTGCTCGAAAGCCGAATTATCATCGATAATTACATAATTAAACGAACTTACCTGAAGTGAAGTTCTATTGTAATTATACGAAGGGCTTAGTCCGAGATATCTTCTATATTCACTATGTAGTTCCACAATCCTCGCATTGTGTGTGCCGCGAATATTTAGAGCAAGCGAAAAGCTTCGTATCCAAACAGACATATGCCTGCTGACAACACTATATCTGTAACTCATTCATTCAGAGCATTATTAAAGGATAATGATTTCCAACCTGACTCTAGGGACATTATAAATGATAATGATAAGGGCGGGTGGGAGCCCAGTATCTCGGACTAAGCCCTTCGTATAATTACAATAGAACTTCACTTCAGGTAAGTTCGTTTAATTATGTAATTATACTCAGGCTTAGTCCGAGATATCTTCTATATTCACTATGTAGATGTTCAGAGAATTGTTGGAAATCATTGCATGGTATATATAGTATACAACTAAACACTTATTAAAGATCTAAACAAAAGAATTTATGTGATTTATCACATCAATCTAATCATAGGTAACTAATTAAGGTAATTCTAATTAATCGAATACCAATCTTTTATTTTACAATTGGTTTTTGTTAAAGTGTTAAGTACTTTACTTTTCTGTATTTAAATAATAATAATAAACCTGTCTTATCCAACGACTAATTGTTTGGTTACTGACACAGCCAGTTTTTTTTTTTTTTTTTTTACTAAATAAGTGAATTATTCTGGGTCAGTGAATTCTATGTTATTCAATCGGATAACTAACAATGATTGTATACATTAAGCAGTAGTAAGAGCTAACAAAATTACCAATTTCTTAGTTAGTTTTTTCTAAGTTAAGGCTACTATCTGGCAACCATTTCTGAATATGATTCCGGACAACAGATAGATCCCATGTATCATTATACTTAGGTCTAAAAAGTTTCAATTTGAAAACACCTTAAAATCTCTTCATCTGTATATCTGTTCCTAAACTTGTATCTACTATAATTAGTGACAGCACTGAATGGCACGTGTTAAGAGTAGCGTATGTTAACATTTCTGTGAGAAATTTTAAACTCTAGTATGGACCACTCATATAGGTACATTTTCCCAGTTACAAAACTTTTTAAGTGCTGCTGTTTATTGTTTAATAGTTTTTTGTGATAAGGAAGCTAAAGCTACATGACATTTTTTTTATTTTATTTTTTATTTTTATTTTTATTGCTTCCTTTTAAGATGCCAGGAAAAAACTGTTGTAGTATAACTTCGTCCTGAAAGGTGGTAGCACTTCCGAAATTGTCAATTCGTTAATAAAGGGGTACCAGGTTTGTAAGGTCCATGGAAGAAAAACTAAAAAACCTGTTGCCTCATCACAAATAATTTTTTCCATACATTTGGAAATCATTGAAAATGGAAGGAAAGCATAACATAAGTTAAATGTTGACCAGTCTACAGTGAGTGTCAATATTTTTTGTATATAGATCTCTGTGCCAGGATATGTATTTATAACATTTTTTGTTTGCTCTAGTTGCAAACAGATTCTTATTGGGTTCTCCAAGTGACTGTAATATTTAGATAAAATTTGCTACAAAATTCCCATTCTGAATCTATATTTTATTCTGGATTCTTGTTCAGTTTCTTTTTTTTTTTTGTCTTGATGTAACTGGCAAATAACCATATTGTACGGATCTCACCCCACTGCCATATATTTCTAGCTAGAGAATTAAGTTTTTGAAGTTTCAAAAACCTTGCATACATAAATATTTATGTATGCAATTGCTGTGGTATTATTTATTCTGAACAATATCTGACCAGTGTAAATATTTGGCAAAATATTGCAACCCCAGAAAAGCAGCTTAAAAGTTCCCGAAAATTGGTTGTCTAATGTCCAAAACCCATTTGCATCTTTACCATTACAGTATTCCGCAGCCTGTCCCAGATGCATTCGAATATATTTTCAAATTAGATTTAAACTGTCTTATTAAATTTTTTGACATGTTAATTTGACTACCCCACCATCTTAAATCATTTTTACAACGATCATTAATACACATGATTGCATCAAAGTCATTGTTTGATGCACACAAAGCCTGATGTTTCCTGTTCAAATGTTTTAGTGTACAAAAAACCATATGACACCGCTGGAGAGCATGCTACCAAGTTTTGCAAATTCTCTTATAGTACAGAAAAATAAACAAATGTTGTGACCTGTTGATCTAGTGGTTAGTGACCCTGACTGCTATGCCGGAGGTCGTGGGTTCGATTCCCACCCAGGACAAATGTTCTTGTGATATGCATGATCATTTGTTCTGTGTCTGGGTGTAATTTATCTATAATATTTATGTATTTAGAAAATATACAGAGTGGTGATGACAATACGACATTAAATTAAACCTCGCATACCTCAAGACGTTCTCAGTCTACATACAAAAAATCATTTGAATATATCCAGTAGTTTAGTAACAGGAAATTATTTTCGATTTTTAACATTTGCTACATGATGTATCTGATAATAGGGAAACACTGTCAGGTTAACGACCCACATCGGTATAAACATCAAAACATTAAAGCCACGTTGCCAACTCGCTACTTTAACACTTTCGCCAAATTAGTATTTTCATCTGATTTAGTGAAAATTATACCTTAACTCTGAGTAATAAGAGTCATAAAGCGTGTCATCAGAGTTGGATAAGAAAGTAACGAATGCGGAAATTGCAATGCACTCATAATATTAATAAAAAATTTAGTGTGTGCGAAAGAGATAAATCTAGTTTCGTTTGTTACTTCGCTTTCTTGAAGAAATTTGCTACAACAAATTTATGTTAGTGTGTCGCCGGCCGCCGCGATCCTGTGACGAGTCACGCGTCCTCAGATGCCGCTAACTTTCGTTCGCGCCGCGCGCGGGCGCCTTTGATGAGGGACTTCCCCGCCGCTCGTGTTTAAATTTGTAAATTCATTTACGACTGTATTAGTGCGAAATTGGACGCTTTATTTTAGTGACAGGACACGTAACGTTTTAGGTATTTAGTTAAACAGTGAGTGAATTGTGCGAAATTAGACGCTTAGTTTTTATTGTTTTCGTGTTTTTTTTTTTTAATAATCATGCCGCGCTACAGTTACACAGCTTCGGAGTACACCGACATGATTTTAATTTATGGGGAGTGTCAAAGAAACGCCGCTTTGGCTATACGGACATACCGAGAGAGGTTTGGAAACACTCGATTTTGTCCGACCAACGGGCGCACCATTGTCCAAGCTGTCCAGAGGATGCGAGAAAATCGATCCTTAATCCCGCATGTGGATAGTGCTCCTCCACGTGTAAGAGTGACCCTTGAGGAACGAATTTTAAATTATTTTGAACGCAACCCAACGTGTAGTTCGCGAAGGGCAGGTCGACATTTTCGTGTTGACCATACAACTATTCTTAAAGTTTTAAAACGCGACAAACGGAAGCCGTATAAATACAAGAAATTGCATGCATTGTTACCTAGAGACAAACCAGTTAGGGAAAACTTCTGTCGCTGGATTGAAAACAAACATTTCGAGAATCCGGATTTCTTGTACAATGTGATGTGGACTGATGAAAGTACATTTACAAGGAACGGTTTATGGAACAGACAGAATCTTCGTTACTGGAGCCGCGTGAATCCGCGTCTAGGACGGGAGACTTCGCACCAGTACAGATTTACTGTGAATGTTTGGGCTGGCATTCATAGAAATACTATTATCGGTCCGGTTTTCATTGCTGGAAATTTAAATGCTGAAAAGTTTTTAGAACTCCTCAATGGACCTGTTTGCGAGTACACGGATGAGCTTTCGGTAACTGCGTTCAGGCAGATGTGGTACCAATTAGACGGAGCACCAGCTCATTCAGTGGTGTCTGCTAGAGAGCGTTTGTCTCAAATGTTCGGACAGCAGTGGATTGGCCGTTATGGACCAACGCGTTGGCCAGCCAGGTCCCCCGACCTTACACCACTGGATTTTTTCTTGTGGGGTCATATCAAAAATGAAGTGTACTCAACAGCTGTTGATACTGTTGATGATTTAAAAGATAGAATAATCATATCTTTTAATAAATTAAAACACATGGCTGCGAATGGGGACCTTTTGTCAGACGTTAGAAATAACCTTTTACGTCGGTGCAATTTGTGTATTCGAATTCATGGCGGCCATATTGAGAAACGAAAAATTTAGTGACTTTCATACCTACATCCTGATCGTGATTAATAATTTGATTAATAAATAACACGCCGTTGAGAGATGCCTGATTATTTGGTTAATAATCTGTGATTCAGTGTAATTTTACTGAGCATTAATCCATAATTAAAAGCCAAAAGATCAAGTCGCTACAGGACCGCGCGTTGTTGCCGCTCTTACGACAGGTTAGTGAACTCATATTTATAAATGGTGTTCTATTTCGTTTCTAGTTTTATGCCATTTAGTTTGTTTGAAATTTTTATTTTTTTATTTTCGATGTTAGGATTTTTTTGATAGCTTAAACTTATTCTTATGAACTAGTATTGTCTGTGTTTTCATTTATTGTCGTATTGTCTTCTCCACCCTGTATAAGTATGTTTATCAGTTGTCTAGTACCCATAACACAAGCTATGCTTAGCTTGGGACTAGATGGCGTTGTGTGATAGTTGTGGAATATTATTATTATTTGATTATATTTCTTAATCAACAAACAAATCGATTCCCTTATTAGAAGTTACTGACAAAGACATTTCTTGTGTATTTAATAGGAATCATAAAAATTCAGCAATATTGGATGGGACAATGTTACTCTTTTCCCTATTTATAATAAAGCCTAAACATTCCAGTAAAATTTAGGTCATCTGACAGTTTTGAAAACATTCCTGGTAATTATTACTAATACAAATAATATCATTCAGATAACTAACTGATTTTTAACCTTTACTTCTAAGGAAATTGATTACAGGCTTCAGTATCTGTATGAATGTAAAGGGAGCAGTACTGAGACCAAATGGCATGCATTTGAAGTCATACATTGTATTCTGAAACCAGAACCTTAGATATTTTTTATCTTCACCCATATGATAAATATGTTTTTTTTTTTTTTTTTTTAATTAACTTACAAAGTGTTCATATGTCTTTACTTTTAAAATGTTCTGGTAAAATAAATGTATTCAAACATTATAGATTTAAAAGTAAATCTAATTTCTCCATTCGATTTGGGTATGGTAGAAATCTTTGAAAAATATTGTCTATAACTGGTACACATTTTGTAAGTACTCCAAGGTGTAACAATCTATTTATTTCTTTCAAAATAATGAAATTTTCTGTCAAATGATTTGTATTTTTTGCAACATATTCTTGGTGTGGAGCCTCTGAAAGGGGATGTTTTGACCTTTGGACCAAGATAAGACAACTTTGTCTTGTGTCATCTTTAACCAACAAGAATAGATAAGTCTACCAGCAAAAATATATACCTCTAAGTTTGCCGTACAGACGGCTTGGCTGGAAGACGTTGTGGGGGTCTCGACTTGTAGTGTTGTGTCTGCTGGTGATATCTGCCCCCCCCCCCCCCTGTTTGATCTGAGTTTGACATACTCAAACGCGGAGGGCCCTGAAGTTGCCCTGTTTTTTGGGATAATTCTGAGACTTTCTTGGTTAATTGGATTGTTTCTGCGAATGGAGTTATTTTGTTTAACGATGGTGCCAGCTAATATTTTAATTGCTGTGCCAGCTTTTACATTTTCTTGAAATTTCTCCCCAAAAAGGAAACTCATTCCATTTTTGATTATTAATTTTTTCCAATATTTTTATCCAGATTCGGGATTATTAGCTTTTTTCTGGTGATTGTGTCTTGATAATTGAGGTCCATCAATAAGCATGTGACATCACTGATTATTAAAATGAGTTTTATCTTTTTAACACCAACTTTTATAAGTTTGTGGCGGCAAATAGGGCCGCTATTGCAACACCCATCTGTTGTTGACATTCTTCAACTCTCGTGTCTCGGGCCTTCATAACATCGTTTAACCGTCCCTCCAGGTCTTTGTTAAGCTTAGGGCATCTAGAAGCTTGATGTTAGTAGGTAGCTACTAATTACTTCTTTACAGGTGCTTTCATATCTTGTTTCAGGCCTCGGGTAATAATACCTTCGAACCTTTTTACCAGTTCTATATGAATATCTGGTCCACATACTCTTTCTGTAGATACAGTTAGACACCTTAATTATGGAATCATTTAAGATTTCAATTGGAGGATCATCTTTTGTGTTCTCTACACACACAGCACCCATAACAAGCTCAAACAAATATGTTTCATTTTCTATAAGTTACACAGCAACCAGCTGTATACACCATTATGGTTATAATGTAAGCTATACATATTGCCACCCCGTGGCTATTTAGTAAAGAAAATTTTCCTTTATCACAATGAAAATTATGGTACCATATTGACACAACTTATGAGCGCTTTTTCCAGCGCTTCAGTCGACTCAGATCAGCCAGCGGCAGTGAGTCACACAAACAATATTCTATTGCAAAAACTGATAGGACTTTTCAGTTGACCTCACTCCACCGCAGTGCCTGTAATAACACGTACCACGTGTCGTAGAAAAAAAAAAACAGGAACGGTCACAAGTTAGGTTACAGCCATCGGCAGCAAGTCACACTAACAATGTTCTATTGCAAAAAACGGCGGGGCTTTCCCATTGACCTCACTCCACCGGAGTGCCTTTAATAACACGTACCACGTGTTGTAGAAAAAAACAGGAACGGTCACAAGTTAGGTTACAGCCAACGGCAGCAAATCACACCAACAATGTTCTATTGCAAAAAACGGCGGGGCTTTCCCAATTTTCCCATTGACCTCACTCCACCGGAGTGCCTTTAATAACACGTACCACGTGTTGTAGAAAAAACAGGAACGGTCACCAGTTAGGTTGCAGCCAGCGTCAGTCAAACAATGTTCTATTGCAAAAAACGACGGGACTTCCCCGTTGGCCTCACTCCCCCGGAGTGCCTGTGTGATACGTACCACGTATCATAGAAAAAAAAACAGGAACGATCACAAGTTAGGTTATCAAAGTTATCTTTTGTAGAAAACTTGCCTGTAAGTTCTGTGCCCGCCATGTCGGGTATTTCATCGACATCATTTTCTTAATAATTGTACGAGTCGTATCACTGGTGTTGGCGGCGAAGTCGGTGATGGTGAACGACTTCCTCTGTTTTTATTTGCTTTTAATTTCTTTTGCAACTTATTAATCTTCTTTAGATACCACTCTTGGAAGGACTTCGGAATAAGGGTATATATATATGTATATATTTGGGAGGGGGGGGAGGAGGGGGGAGGGGGGTAGACCCCTCCCCCGTGGGAGAAAAGTTTAGGAAATGCATAGTTTTTTTTTTATGAATTTTTAAAAATCTAATTTTGAGGTTATGTTTTTGGGAAGAACTTTCATTTAGCGTCAATCGCGGACTATTTCTAGACTATTTCCAAGCAATAATACGATCAATGGCATCTTCAAGGTCAAGATTAACACCCGAAAAGCCGCAGGTCAAGGTCATTCGTCGAAGGGCAAAGGCATTTTTTATTTTATTATAATGTTTTAGGTTTGCATGTCGATAGAGCCACGTGTCGCCGGAGCCCCGCTTCGCGGGGCTCCTACTTCTGAGTGGTTTATAAAAAAATAACCACGAAGGGGATGGCGGGGTCTGTTCGCTCGCTTCGCTCGCTCTCTTGACCCCGCCATCCCCTTCTAACCTAACCTGTCCCAGTCGGGGTGCCCTAAGTCCCGAGCTCGCTTCGCTCGCTCTTGCATCCTAAGTTCTCAAGCGCGATGGCAAATGCTCTCAAACGCGAGTACAGACATTGAATAACATGACACTAACAAATCATATAACGGCGCCAAATAAATTTTGCGTTTCGTTTCACCTGTAGCAGATACCATCAGAATAAAAAATAATAACTTTAGATTGTCAATAAATCAAAATTTTCGTAGTTGGTCACCAAAAAAACAGAAATCACTGAGAAATTATTAAACTCAAATAAAATAACTAAATCTAAAGCAAATTTAAACAAAAAAAACAAACTACGCGTCAACTTATAATTTGCAAAATCAAAACGCATTATTAAAACTCCCTAAATTAGCAACCCTACCTGTCAAAGTTACGTCAAAAGTGATAAAATAGTGCGAAATTTGAGGTTATTTTATCAAAGTTTGATATTTTTTATCTCCGAAAGTATTTATTTCCTAAACTTGAAACTTCGTGAAATTACTCAAGATAACAAGTACTTTGCACAACAAAAAATTGAAGAGTCTACTCGGGATCCCTTATTGTGAAGTTGAGCCCCACTCTTTTCTAGACTCACGCTTTCTTTTCATTTTTTAACGCTAAAAACCACAAAACTAAAATTTTATGTATAAAATTTGACAAGCACACACGGCGCGAAAATAATGAATGAGTTACAGATATAGTGTTGTCAGCAGGCATATGTCTGTTTGGATACGAAGCTTTTCGCTTGCTCTAAATATTCGCGGCACACACAATGCGAGGATTGTGGAACTACATAGTGAATATAGAAGATATCTCGGACTAAGCCTGAGTATAATTACGTAAGCTCATCCTTTTAATTCCGGACTACTTGACCTTTACACTGTCTTGGAACAATTTCGCCAAAGGCGACAGCCAGTACTGGCACAGATAAAGAAAAAAAGACCGGCCAAGAGAATGTCGGACTTTGCACATTTAGGGGACCGTACCTGATTAAATTATCAAAAAAAAAATCTGATTAAATCTGTATATTGGTATTTGTTAGTAAAATATACGTAATAAAAAACATTAGCACCAAATTTCAAGTTCATAGGTCGATAGGAAGTTAAAAAATTCTTCAGAATAAAATTTTGTGACAGACGACAAACAGACAGACAGACGGACACGTCAGTGACAACAATAGGGCTCCGTTTGGACCCTTCGGGTACGGAACCCAAAAAAACAGGATTATGTGATGTTAATAAAGATATCACGTATAATAACGTAATCGTCTCTTAAACTTGAGAAAGTAAAGAACTCCGAAATATACGAGCGATGGTATCAAGATGTTTATATTTTACAGAAACGTGGAATAAATAACAATTACATAATTATTATGAAGCTGTCTTAATTTGTCCTGTTTTACAATGTTTTTATAGCAAAATAACGGTCTTGATATGTCCCAAAAAGATTATCCGGTGATACATTTTGAAATATTACGCTTCAGCACACTTTATTTTTACTTTGTTTGATAAGTTATCAAAACTGATAAAAAAAAGTGTATGGGAATACGGTTGCATAATACAAAGGTGACATAAAGTCAAATAGATTAAGAAAGGTAAGTGCCACGATAGTTGCTCAGGAAGAAAAATATAAACAGAAAATCAATAAGAAGCAAATTACTAAATGCAAGGAAAACTGCTTTACTTAACCTATAAAAGCGAAGTATGTGGCTACTGCAAACAATAGACGATAAATAGTCAAACACGGAATGCCAAGAGCATGTTCCTATACCACAGTAACTTTAATAGAACATAGAAGTTACAAATAAACTATGTAGTGAAAGAAGATAGCGGAACAAAAATCCACATTAGGACGATAATCTTTGACTATAAAGATGTCACGGTACTTGTAAATAAAGTAAACAAAGACAAGGAAGCCACAGCTACATTGAATACTTTAACTTCATTTGCATATCGTGTTTTAAGAGTTGAGGAGAAAATCCACCACAGTGTAGGAATAAACGAGTCGTTAGGACAAATCGGCGACGAAAGCTTGGATTAAAACATTTCACTAACCACTGTTAGTGTAACTAACTGTTCTCGATTATTCAACCCAATTAGATTGCGTTGATTGCGAAACTGATTTGTTTGGTTATAGATTTTGCATAAGGAAAAGGAATTGTGTCTCTGCTTTGTTTGCTTGATACAGAACGCAAGTTTAAGCTCAATTTTACGTTTGACGTTTCCGTGCTGATCCTACCTTTATTTTTCAACACATATCACATTCTCAGCTTTACAAAAATTTAAGAAAATCAACCCTTAATCTTTTGATCACAAAGCAGCATCAAATTTTTAGCATAGCACAGCCCAACAATTCGCTTTAGGTACAGCACTGTCTAAAATACAACAATTTACCACACACATTGCAAAATCAAAACTAGACAGTTTCGACAATAGTGTGGGTGATCTAGAATCCGTGGTAAGTGTCGCAAGCGAAGTCGCGAGGCGGTGACGATCGCGCCACCGATAGCCTGCGCTAAGGAAGCTGTCACGACCTACACGAACACATGAAACTACTCCAAACTACACTTATGTACAGCTTTAAGCTTATTATCTTAATAAGGACAGCAGGTGTAACCTAAGGAAATCTAGGAAGTAAGGAGAAACTGCGGTTAAATCTAAAAGCTCAAAAGCTTCTCAAATTAGTATTAATATTTAAGAATATCAATAGTGTTAAAAGGCAAGATATACATCGAATCGACTGCAATACAAAACATCTTCAGTTGCTTGAAATAACAATCTAATTAAAAGTGTTAATTGAAATAACCGATTTATTGATGATACATATTTTAAATTCGTTTCCTCTGGTGAAATGTTTTCAATTAACAAATCGTTAGTCAATCATTTACAAGCAGCACCGGAACTTTTTCCTTTAGTTCCATTTCTCGATACAAATCACGAGAAATCAAACAAGGATATTACTTCGATAACGTTTAGTACAAGAAAAAAAAAATCACCCAAGAGTGAGTCGGATTCGCGCGCAAAGGGTTCCGAACAAATCTTTTTTTAATCTAAATACATGTAGGTACTTCATACAGGTTTTCCTGTAATCTACATATAAGTAAAGACACCACACACACATCCGATACTTTTTTTTTCAAAATTTTAGGCCTAGTGGTTTCGGAGATAAGGGGGAATGTTCATTTCTCATCTATTTTTGAAATCACTTATAAACCGGCCAAGTGCGAGTTGGCCTCGCGCGTACAAGATTATACGCTTCTACTATTAAGTGTTATTATTAAGATAAAGCAAAAAAAGCCAAAAAAGACACGTTTTTAGTATATTTCTATAATTATTATTTCTTGCTAGAGCGGCAACAGAAGTACGCATTCTGTAAAAATTTCAAGTGTCTACCTATTACGGATCATGAGATTCAGCCCGCTGACAGACAGACAAAAGGACGGACAGCGGAGGCTTAGTAATAGGGTCCTGTTGGTTACCCTTCGGGTACGGTAGCCTAAAAACTACATATTCTGAAATTATGAAAAAAAAATATTGAAATCCTTACAATAACTCCTTTCATTTGTTACAATAATATATCAAAGGACTGTTTGATAAAAAAAAAACTGAATTGTACCCTAAAAGTGACCCTTGTATTCCAAATTCATTTATTTACGTTACATGTCCGTGTTTGGGTCACAGATATACGAGTACATGTGTGTACCAAATTACAACTCAATCAGTCAAGCAGATTCGGAGCAAATTGGCTGTCACAAACGGATAGACAGACAGACACACGAGTGATCCTACAAGGGTTCCGTTTTTCTTTCGTAATTTCGGAACCCTAAAAACAGTGATTACATCGTAATAAAGCGAAAAGAAATCATTCTAGAATCAAGGGTCCAAACAGTGGGTGGACACCATCTGATTACAGATAGAATATTACCAAACGAATTACAGAGAAACTAATTCAATCTACACTATCATGAGATTCAATTATATCTAGATTGAACACATTAAATTTTATTAACTCATGAATTCTATTACTAGGTTTCAAAACACTAGCAAGTTTCATAATAGAAGCAGATACAAAAAAGCTTATAGCCAAACACTACCACGACTGGTTCTGTTATCATCTTATGAAATAGTCTTTCTTGTACAATTAAGATAAGACTAATGCACAGTGCAAGAACTTGTAAATTAAAAATAACGATCCTGAAGTCACGACGGGTTAGAGGTTTCTTAGTAAAATTTACATAAATACTACGGCTAAATTCCGGGTAAACGCAAGGATTGTCAACTATACTCCGGGAAAGCCATAACGTACTATAAAAGCGAAAGTTAATAGCACATTACATTAGATTTTATTCATCTATAGAGATAATGAGATGGAAACCTAGACAAGTAAATCTCTATGTATTAAGTCAAGGAATTCACAAGAACCGAATGAAGATGTAAGATATTATGTTAGTAGTGAATAAGCTCCTGATTTAATCAAAGATCGAAAAATTCCTTTACTTTAATTAAGAAATTATTGAAACAAGTCATACTGTTGTCAACCCTATTAATTACGATGATGACTGGATATATAATCACCAAGACAAAGTACAAGATAAGAAAGCACTGATGGTGAGGTCAGAGGATAATGTGCTGAAAGTAATACGGCCATTACATGGAAACCTGGCGACAGGTTTACAAATCGCACTCCGCAATCAGATTGCGAGATTTCATGCAAATATAAACATTGTTGTTCCTCGCCGTTGACATTTAAGCGCTGAAATAATACATGTATCGTGTATCTAAAGTTTATCGGTAAAAGTGAAGCTAGCGAAGTCTGCCGACTAATCTATTGAATTGAATACCAATCGATGATATACAGGAATTGCAAACGACTCCGCTTGTTTCATAACGGACATAATATTTCAAAATATTAAATATCGGTTATTGTTTTTGCCATCAATTAAAGTCATTCGTGGGCTGTTAATGACATAGACAACGTTTCTTACTGTACGAACCTTTCAGATTTCCACAGTTTAAATCCACCTACGTCAGAATTGTATCAAGATTGCAAAGGCAATGACAGATATTAATCCATTTCCCTCATACTTTCTCAACCTGCGTAGGAAGATGAACAATTTATAATAGGCATTATTATTTATACCAATTTAGAATTACGAACACGACGAGACAATTCTAAAACCACAAGAATGCGCTCATATTAAAAATACACGGCAATTAAAATCGATTGGAAATAAAAACTTTAATACACAAAGGCCGTCATTTAAAAAGTAGTTATTCCCAATCCACCGTAATCATAATAATTTTGTGTCACATCGCCGCAAATGCAATTATAACGGTATATACGATTGGTCGGCACCGAACCATAGGCATGTGACACACGCTTGCGTAAACGCACACTGCTATCCTATTTTAAATAACGGCAATTTGTCCTATGAATAGTGAAATTCCACCAAATTTATAGATGAGTGGTTATTGATGTCAACCAGTGAAAATGAGATGAAGAGTATGATATCGATAATCGTGGTTTCAGTTAAAACGACCTCATTGGTTATGGACCTCGTGTAAAGGATAAATCATGAATGTAGGAAATCCCTAATGTGAATAAGATTCAAATGATACAACTTGAATCAGAAAGTAGGAATAAATCACAGCGTTTTTGAATAATAATGATAGCGGTGATAATGCAGAACCAACGCTTTGTACCATTTAACTTTAGAATATAGTAAATACTATCAACTTACATAGTAATCAATAGAAAAGACTTATAATGTATAATAGAACGATATTCACAATTGACAACCAAGTAATTTAGCGTAAATTACCAATTAGTTAACAAAATTCAAATAATAGAGCGCCACACGCAACATAATTTTATTAAATTTTACCGGAACCTCTTGTCAAAAATCGACAGCTGATAAGTCGTAAAAGAGAATAAATGCAGGCGCGACAGGAAACGCATACAATTGGTAGCACCGGATATTTGTTCAAAAAGGGTCCCGACCTTGTACAACAATCAATAAAACTAAGGTCGATCGGTAGGATTTGATGGACGATCAAACTGATGAATTCAATCACAGTAATAATGACGACAGTATGTCAATAAAATTAAAGATAGCAAATGACGCTATGCTGAAATCAAACAAACAATAAATACCAAACAAGACAATATTTATAATTGCAGTGGAAGTATGTTAGCATTGTTCCTTGGTTAGAATGTGAAATTGAAACGGTACCAATCAGCTTATAAACACGTAGAATTTGTCAACATTTTTTTCTTTACTATGTCGCAAATTCATATTACCATCAAATAGTCAGTTACTGAGGCTAATATTTTGAAAAGGGCAAAAGAGTTATTCGAAACTCAAGAAAAAACCCGGCCAAGAGCGAGTCGGACTTACGTCCGGTTCCGAACAAATCATATTTTTTCAGGACTTTTTTTAAACTACCTACTCCGGTAGTTCTTGTAACTACCAACTTCCGGTAGTACTTTGCTTATAGATTACAGGTTTTCCTGTAATCTTTAAGCAAAGAACTACTTTCTGTATTTTTTTCAAAATTTTAGGCCCAGTGGATTCGGAGATGATGGCGGGAATGGTAATTTTTCATCTATTTTCTTAAATAACTTTAAAACCACATTTTTTTAATTAAAAACAAAATACGTTCGAAACCCTCACAATCCCTTTCATTTGCACAATTTGAAAAAGTTTTTAATTTTCCGATTTTTACCCCAAAAGTGACCCCCATATTCCAAATTAATTTATTTTGGGTACACGTAAAATAATAAGAATAAAATTTATTCAGCAACAGTACACGAAACACGCACGGTACACAGAAATAACAGTGAAGAAAAAAATACACGTGCTTGTTTGGGTCATAGATATTCATGAGTGTACCAAATTTCAACTTTATCGGTCCCGCAGATTTGGAGCGGCTGTGACAGACGGACAAACAGACAGACAAACACACGAGTGATCGTATAAGGGTTCTGTTTTTTCGTTTGGACTTTCGGAACCCTAAAAACGACTTTACCAACAGAAATACTCATTCGCAAATCAACGTCGATGATAATAACAAAGCACATAAAGTTGCGTGTCTTAGAAGCAAAGCTCGCTAAATTATAGTAATCTTCAAACAGCCGTAATTCTGTATGAAAATGAAAATAAACGGAGATCTTATGGCTCCACCGGGAAGGAACTAAAGCGAATAATTGTAAGCCCAGGTAATTGCCGGTTTTCGCTCCGGGATTATAAATTGGCGAATAATGCGGTTCCAAGGAGGAATCTTCAGGGAGTGCAAATTATGAAATATCCATTATAAAAACGAGTCTTAGTCTGCAGTTAACGATATGCTTCTAGTAGATACTGAACAAATTTTATCGAGGGCTGGAATTAATCATTTTATGACTCAATGGCTCTTAAACGCTATTACGGAAATCCTGACGTTATCTAACCATCCTTCACTTAAGCATCGAGTACCAATTTAAAATTTATTCAAATCGGCGAAATGGCACGAAAGAGGCGTGATCTAAGACCAGCAAGTGAACGCGTAAATCACATTACTGCTTCTTGGAACTACTGTAATAAGGACCATAAGCCCCATACAATTTCCTGAACTGTGTACAACACAATTATATATCAATTAAACTTCAGCCAGTTATTACAAGAACTTTCCTAGTCCACGTGCCGTGTTGTGCAACGCGGCTTTGAATTATGGAGTCACTAATACTGATCAAGATAACTCGAAAGCAAACCATGGAGTGCTGAATAGTGCTGGAAAATTTATAGCCCCAAGTGATAATATGGCAGAACAAACATTAATGGAAACTGATATAAATTATGCGGGGAAAGGAGGAATCTGTATTGAAAACAATATTACGAAGAAAGGCTATGTAGTATGTAGAGTAGACGGCAACTGATAATTCATTTAAGTGTTCCGTCCTTTTATTCAATTGAAAATTAGTATTAAAGCTCACAGTGACGCAAGAGGAAATAAACTTGTTATAATTTATCCGGCAGGCGATTCGTACTGACAATTTGATTAGTTTAGTATATGAGACTTTACTATCTTTTAAAACGTACTCGTAAATTTAATTGGAATATTCTACTGACACGCCTTCTAGTTTGTTTAATTTCACTTTCCAGGATAATCGTTAGATAACTGCAAATAAACAAAATCAAGATCGCTATATCACCATGTTGCTTCTTAAGTTTAATACCATTAATAATTTCATAAGGTCTGGCTATGACATTCGATAGTATCCAACAAACATTCACGCTAAACGAACGCAATCAGATAGATCTAATCGAGACATCGTCTCACAATTTATTTATAGGCTCATTAGAGAACTTATTTCATATGCTTTAAAAGTTATTTAGGAGCGCAAAGTGCACTAATACCCGTTTAATATGCGATGTACACGATAACGCGAAGCTCTTAGTAATTTATTCGATTAGGACATATACCTTTCTCACTAGGATGATAGGATACTTTGCACAATTTTGACAAATAAAATAATTGCTTGTCTTCTATGCACGGGTACATGTGCTTCGTAGTCTGCTGAATAATTCAAAGCACGCATAATCGATATGCAATACGATAGGTACCAAGTGTATCGATTTCCCTTTCAGTAAAATACGAGTTGTATTCAGTGGAAAATGTCATGGTGATATACAAACCAAGTGAAACGTAGAAAATAAAGATAATTTCATCGATACTGGATTTACAGTAGTATTTAACTTTCGAGTCAATGAAATCATTAAGTGCGTTGAAAGAGAAGGGACTGAACATAATCAAATAGAACAAACACAATAAATTATTGTAAACGTAATAGAGCAAGGCGTAAACGGCGTGAAAGTTTAATTAATTAATGAAACTAAACCTTAAAACGACTTGCCGACAGTTTACAAAGATAACACAAAATACGTTCATGTACATAATATAGAAATTGCTCGGTATATTTACAAAACTGCATTTGCTGGTAACGCAGGTGAATACAACAAAGCAGCTCAATATACCATTAGGGAATAAGACTGAATTTCAAGTGCCGAGTGATGCTCGAAAAGCAAAGTCGTACTGGAAGGTGAGAAATTAACTAACGCCTAAGATTTTAATGTTGAGAAAATACGAAGTGGCGCAAGAAGTAGGAACTTTCACAGATTTGAGATAAGACGTAGTTAAAGTCAAAATGACAAGCACAGACATCTCAGTTAACAGCTGTGTTTGAATAACACGGCGGATGAACAAAGCAAAACGCTGGACTAAGAGTTAATCAACGTATAATATATATTTACGACGATGTTGGTTTGCTTAATGAGGATTTTCACCATTCTCCGGAAAGCCGATAAAGCTAACTGAAACTAGCATGAGCTATGACCTATGTGCTGTTTGTGCTTAAAGGTTGATCACACAATAAGGTCTTAAAGTTATAAAAGGAATGTATCAATGAAATCAATAGCTTTTTGGAAAACCCTGCTGCTAAGCTCCAGTTGAATGCTAGATGTGTTTTACGAAGAAATAATGAAGCCAAATCTGTTATTTAAAACTAACATTTAATTTGTCCGTGCTCTTTTAGGTCAATATCCTGGTTTAGAAGTAGTCTTTGGAAAACATTAAAGAATTAGAAGTAATTGCAACGTCAGACAGAGTTTATGCATCAAAAACATTGAATTAATGTGAAAGTAGAAATTGGAAGCGATAATTTTCTAGTATTTGAAGAGAATGTAGTGGTCTTAACGTGTGGCCGGCTCATATGAAATGCCTGACCCTTCAACCTTACATGCAATGGATGAAGAAGCACCACACCCAGCTTATGTCTATCTATAAATATTATAGAGGTATGAATATTTCATTGCTGCATGTCATGTATATTTTTCATTCAAGCTTAGTTTTCAATGATTACGTTAACACTCTTTCGAAGTTTTATCGTTATAATCCATTCATGAAACAAATTTCCTTTAACAAAATTCAAGCCAAGGTTTGCACGATACTATTTGTAAACCATAAGTCCGTATCTTGCTCCTAAATCTATAATCATGGTTTGAAACTCCATGTTCCGATCGACTGAGCCTCATTACACCGAGCTAATGTTTCGTCATATTTCTGTACAATATTAAGGCTATAGCCGGGGGCTGTAGCGGGTTATTGTGGGGGATTTTTGCCACAATATGTTATCAGCACTGCGTACCACAACCACTTTCGCAATGCTTTCTAAATCCCCGAGAAGATTAGCACGCAAGTAAAATACTACCGGTGCCGACACGGAAGTTTTATTACCCTTGTGTTCTTGTGATACTATCGATAAAAACGTGCGAGAAATATGTAACATAATGTTGGTATTATCTCTGGTGGTTTTGCTGTATCATCTAGGATGTGGACTTCCTTTTCTATGTGTGTTTCAATTTTAAAAGTCTATTTCATTGTGGACACTTTCTTTGCTATGTTACTGCTTTGTTGTATGGTCATACGAGTATGTGTTGTTTAAGAGTTTATCTGTGTTCGCATTGTCTATTTCTTGATTTGTTATTAAGTTGGCATGAAAACGTTCTACGTTTTATATCTTTGTACTATAAGTCAGATTTAATATCTCTTACTGTCATTGCAATAGTCTATTAATACCTTATATTTTGTCTTTCCACGACTAACAAAAATAACCCATCAACTAAGGATTGGTCATTCCACAGATTTTAATCTAGAATCGATTTATTATGTTGTATGTAAAAAGCTCATAAAAATACAAAGCCCCAGCCAACATTTCTGGTTCTTGGGATATAAGTAATGGAATAGATGCTTTTCGGATTTTAGTTAATGCGACTGAGATTAACCTGGCTAAGCCTCGTAACAACTTTACTATCGATTATCGAATAATAGATCATTTGGTCAAAGAGGCTCTGTCTAATTTTACATGATTTGTTAGTGATCTAAACTACCTTTTGTTAGTTTGTTTGTTACTGATCACCAGTTAGATTAATAGCTAATTCTTCATGATAGCGTGGTTAAAAAAAGGCCACAGCAGTTTGTTTACTAAACATCTCCACGATCAGCCAATAAATCTCCATAAAACCTAATATATTCTCGCCAAACAGTTCAAATTCGTAATCCTCACTAAATCAAATGCCGACGATCTGTCCCACTTTATTCGTCCTTTAGACTACCTATAGTAAATCTTATCCGCGGGCACTATTACTGTACGCTACTTTGCACGTGGTATCTCTGGCCACCACGGGGCGCGATGCTGCGATACTATCGCGTTGACGCCGCGGGAGAAATATTGCGCCTGCGCAAGCTCACATCTGGGCCTGCGTACTATGAGACTACTGAGCATTGTATTTGTAATCAAGATTTGATATCCATTGCGTTATGTGTAGGTGTCACTTTGAATGGGATGTTTGAAAAGTGAGCAATGGATGGTGAACGGATTTTTTGGTTTTTGTTATGTACTTGTTCTAGTAGATTCCCGGACTTGTAAGAACGTGCCTTATTGCAAGTCACAAGTTGTGAAATTATTCCTTTGTTACGTGTAGACATAACAAATTGGCTCAGAAACAATATTTTAGCTTCCCATGACATTGATTTGTTGAAACTTAAAAGTATTTTTGTAATTTTTTCTTTGTTTCAGATGTAAGGCTTTGTTGATGCTGTAACGAAACGTTTTAACGCAATTTAGATGAAAATTTTAAGATTAATTAGTGTTTTGATTAGCTGTGTTGAATGCATATAAATCGTTTATTTCTGTCCCTTTGTTATGCTTAAAAACTTCTAAAACACTAACAGTCGGTTTCTAAAAAGAAACTATCGACGCGTCACAAATTAAACGCAAGTCTAGTGATGCGATTTGCTGCTGAAAATTACTTAAACTAATCACAGCAGGCAAAAGTGGGGGCAGTGGCAGTGGGCAGGGCACATTGCTCGTAGAACAGATGCTCGATGGGGCCGAAAACTTCTGGAGTACCGACTGCGTACTGGAAGACGCAGCGTTGGAAGGCCTCCCACAACATGGACCGATGACCTAGTGAGGGTCACGGGTAGCCAATGGATGCGAGAAGCACAGGAGCGGTCGTTATGACGACCCTTGGGGAAGGCCTCTTTCCAGAAGTGGACGTCTTACGGCTGAAGTGTTGATGATGATGATGAATTTTCGTAAGAAACTGGTTCTAAGATTTTTCCATCCAGTTTACAAGGCTTGCTTTCTCTAGCCAATCAAAGGAGATGGCGACGCATGATGTCACATGAAACAAGATCTCACCGACAGATCTCAAAATAAATGAACGATGCGTGACGGAGCAATTAGTACTCATTTGTGAATTGACACACGACGTGATAGGCGAATCAAATCGAGCTGAGATTCACACATTAGTTAATGAAGTGTAAATAGTTGTAAAAATGGAATTTTGTAGGTTTTATATGCATTTTTACAAGCCTTTATTTATCTAGCAATGTTCTTCGTAGGTATGTAAGTTGTGCAAACCATTCTTCGAACACTATTTGGTTTCCGATAGAGCTTAAATTTGGCATACTTATTTAAGTCCGGTGCCACAGTAGTATTATGATACTAGCAAGCTGATCTTATGATGGCGCCAGGAGCTGGGACTGGAACTCTCTTATGCAAATGGTAGAACAGTTGAATTTGGGCTAGTATGTTATCACGAGTACTCTTTTTAACCGTCTTTCGAAAAAGGAGGAGGTTCTATGTTCGACTGTATGTATGTTTTTTTTTATGTATTTCCGCCAATTTCTCCGTCAGTTTTGGAACAATTTTCAAAATTCTTTTTTTATCCGAATGAATATACTCCCGAGGTGGTCCCATATAAATTTTATCGAAATTACTTCAGCGCTTTTTGAGAAACTGAACAAAAACGAAAAGTACGTTTATCTCGATGACGTTTTGGTGTTCGCCAAATGTTTAAATTCCACGTTCTACGTTATTGGGGTTTTTAGTTCTGGGGTATAACAACTAATAAGTGAAAAATAAAAAAACAAAAAAAACAACCGACTTCCACAAAAAAAAATACACTAAAAATTAAAAAAAATACTTTAATTTCGGAAGTCGGTGTCAAATAAATAAGAAGTAAAATACAAAAACACCGACTGCCGAAATTAAAGTTATTTTTTAATTTTTAGTGTATTTTTTTTTGTGGAAGGCGGTTGTTTTTTTTGTAAAAAAGTTTTTAATTACACAAGCTTGTTTTAAAAAAATAAAAACATTTATTTTGTGTAGAGGTAGGTCGCAAGGTTTTTGCAGTTTTAATCATCATCATTATTATTTCAGCCGCAAGACGTCCACTGCTGGACATAGGTCAGCCCCAAAGCGTCGACAGATTGGTGGTTCAGTCCAGTGCTTTTTGCATCCAGAGCGTCAGCAAGACTTCCAATGCAATTTGAGTATGTAGACGTATTACACATTTTTGCATTACATTTTGAAGTGAATACTTCTTGTATTCACTCCAAAATGTAACGCAAAAAATGTGATTTTGAAGTGAATACTTCTTTAACCGCGTTGAGCAATTTTTGGTATTAGGGGAAAAACTTATGGGTTCGCGTTATCGACATGCTAGTGACGTGTTGCGCCGAATGGCGACTAGCACCAGAAGCGGCCTGTGTAGGTACATGTATACCTTTTTTTTTTTGGGGAGGTGGGAAATCATCCAATCACTTCTCCCGCTCTAGGGCGGAGCGGAAGGGCGAGTCAGACTCTTACTGACTAAAACCCACCCCTGTTCCTCCCTGCCCTGAATGCCCAGGGGCAAGGTAACTCTTTCAAATTTATCCTCAACCCCGGGCAGGCATCGGCCGTGATGGGCCCCGTCGTCTTTGCTGACAACTCTTTGAGGCGCGAGTGGAACACTACGCGCCGTCGACTCTCGGGCCTGGTGCTGATCGGATGGCGGTGTTTAGGTACATGTATACCTGTTATTCCAAAGCTTTCATGTCATTTTCTGACGGCAGTCCCATCGACGGCTTTTTTTTAAATTTATCTTTTGTTTATGTTACAGCATGTATTTTCACGTCACGTAACGTTGATCTACAACATGCACGTTATGTCAGTAACTCTAACTACATACTTACTATGATTAATGACTCCACTTTTAATATCTACAACCCGATCCAACTAATATCCGGACATGTTATATTATTACAATTTCAATAGAAAAAATTACACCAATTTAATCTGAAAGTCTCTCACATTAATCATATGCGCACGCACATCGTATAAAACAAACCGCGCGATTCGCCCGCGGGTGCGAAAGTCGCTACCGATGCCGTCCGAAGCCGCCCGAAGTCGGCCGATCTTGGGCCGCGATAAATTCATTAATCACTTGCACTGTCGGCCAAACAAAATGGTACCGTTTTCCTACACTTACACCGCTGGACAGATTAACTGTTATTGCTTTCCTATATTGAGTTAATAATGCTGAATTAGTCCAAGTCTTGGTTGCATACTTAGACTATTTATCTTAATATTGTGATGTAATTGTAAATTGAGTAATCTGGACTTTATAAGATTCGTGATTTAAACAAGGAATACTATCTAGGTACTCATTAAAACAAGCAAAAACCAATTAATAAAAAACCGGCCAAGTGCGAGTCGGTCTCGAGCAAGAAGGGTTCATACCAACGTACAAGATTATACGCGTCTACTTGTTGTCATTATTAAGATTGAGAAAATAAAGCCAAAAAAAACCCGTGTTTAGTAAGTGAGCCTCCTTTAATTTTTATTATCTATTGTTATAGCGGCAACTGTAATACACATAATGTGAAAATTTCAACTGTCTACCTATTACGGATCATGAATGAGATACAGCCCGCTGACAGACAGACGGACGGACAGCGGAGGCTTAGTAATAGGGCCTCGTTGGTTACCCTTCGGGTACGTACCAATAAAAGATTGTAAGAAGGCAAAGGACGATAAAAAATAAATATTGAGCTGAATAGAAAGACGCACTGGTAACTAATTTATACTAATATTATAAAGAGGTAAAGTTTGTGAGGTTGTAAGGTGTAATCTCTGGATCTACTGAACCGATTTTGAAAATTCTTTTATCAATAGAAAGCCACGTTACTTGTGAGGGTCATAGGTTAAAAAATTTTGAAATACACGCGGACAAAGTCGCGGGCGAAGTGCTAGCACACTATAAGGTTAATGTGACGCTAAACAAATTCACCACAGACAGAGCGATCTTCAGAATTTACTATCCACCCACATCGCTACAGACCCATATCTGTTTTCTCATTATTTTTTTAACAATGCATATTAGTTTTCCTTTCTACGAGACTGGAAATTGCCGTTTTCCTCCATTTTACAAACAGTAGTTAAAGATATAATACTTTACGGCCAGCTCGTTAACTAAAACAGTTTTGCTGTATCGGCAGCCATATTGCAAATGGCGTCCGTTTCTTGTCAGAATATTTTAATGGCACTCATTTATTTGAACTTGCTTTTATCTGCATACCATTAAGTGGCTTATAATAAAATAATACATTACCGGTACAACTCCCTCTAGTATTATAGATTGCTCACTAACTAACCGGAACACGGGAACATAAACATTCTGTTCCTGATAAACTAAGATTATAGTTAACTTTCCTAAGAACGTCAAGTTAAGGAGGGCACGCAACGCCTTCTCCCTTTACCTCTTTGTTAAAACCAGGCCATTTAATGATTAATCGTTTGCCCACAAAAGCACGTCTAAAGCATTTCTATTCTTTTGTGTAAGCCAAACACACTTTTCTCGTGTTAAAAACAATTCACTGTACACTTAACTTGGCATTATGTGTACACTCGTTAACAAAAGGAAATAATTCACGCATTTTACCGTTGGTAATTTCCTCTGCACCACAGTGTAATCTGCGAAGTTTTAGTTCTTGGTTAAGTATAGTATGGGCAATCTGAATACTCGTCATTTATTCTAATCGTAGCGCAGTACTAGTCTATTAGTCTTCGTTTTGATCATTAGGTCCCTACATACTGTTATGATTTAGACACAAATTGACTCTGACACAGAACTACCCACTACATAATAGTTTAGAACAGTTGTGTAGATTACACATTCAATTTAATTACGTTGGTACAGTAGAACAGTTTACACGGCCTTAAGTCGCAATTATACGACTTCTAATGATTTTTAATTGAACATCAAATCTAAACGACTAGTTTTATTTCTTTGGAAAAAAATATATGTTACTCTAGACAGTTTTCTCCGTAATTTTATATTTGAATATTTGAAATTATTAATTTATAACATAGTGTTATGTTTATAACATTGTGCTGGTTGCCAAAAGCGGCTCAGAGGTCCAGAGCAGATTGGAGACGTGGTGGCAAAGACTGGAGAGTGTAGGCCTGAAATTGAGCAGAACCAAAACGGAATATCTGTTCTGCGATTTCGGCGGTCTCTCCAGTCTTATGCCTGTAGCTCTCAACGGAACGCCTATACCGATCTGCTCCGACTTTCGGTACCTCGGGTCGCTTGTTCAGGGGGATGGCGACATAGACCGCGACGTAACGCACAGGATCAACTCAGGATGGATGAAATGGCGACAGGTCACTGGAACAACTTGCGACCGACGGATGCCCCTTAAGTTAAAGGGGAAAATCTATAAGTCCGTGATTAGACCTGTCGTACTGTATGGGTCAGAATGTTGGGCTGTGAAAAAGACGGATGAAAAAAGACTGCATGTGGTGGAGATGAGAATGTTGAGATGGATGTGTGGAGTAACGAGAATGGATAAAGTGAGAAATGAGTACATTAGAGGTAGTATAAAAGTGGCGCCAGTCACAGAAAAGTTGAAAGGGAACCGCTTCACGCGTCATGTAAAGAGAAGGGATGAAACACATGTAACTAAAAGACATATAAATACACATTTACATTCATAACGAATATAAATGTGGATGGATGGAGAGGGAGAAGGAGGCCAAAGAAAGGATGGATCGATTGTGTGAGGAGTGATATGAAAGAAAAGGGAGTTAGTGATAGCGTGACGGCTGACAGGACAGAATGGAAGAAAAAAACGTGTTGCGCCGACCCCAAGTAACATGGGATAAGGGCAGGAAGATGATGAATTTATAACATAGTGTAATTAATTTATAAAGTTATGTCTAACGCGGATAAAAAATTGAGAATCACACAAAATCTATTGAGCGTATTTTTATGAAACCTTCACCATTTTAAAGATAACTTAATTATTTATCTTTTAGTATACGTGCTTTAGTATAATACCTGTAGTTTTATGTATAATACATGAACAATGCTTCTCATTTGGGAAAAATCTCCTTTATGGACGAGTCCTATTACTGGGTGGACGTACGACGCGTTGCGTGAGCTCAGCACAGAACACGCAAGCTAACTACCTACTCAAAAAAAAGGTAGTTGGCATATTACTGCGCCTGTCATTTCTTCCTTTGCAAATTTGATTAGCCTACATATGTGAACGGATGAGCAATTGAGCATCATCGTTTAGCACGGACCAATTTAATAATTATCTAGTTCCATCTTCATTCACTTACTCATTCATTTTTTAGTTCAGGCCACCTAGATGTAAGTAGGGCCGAATGAAACTGAAAATTTCCGTTGGAAGCATCTATTAAAATCAACAGTAAGCTGCAATGAACTTGTCAAGACTTTCTCTCTTTCTGTCCAATAAATAACGTTTTCAGTCAATATTTTATAATTGGTGCATCGATACCCAAAAACGGATGTTTATAAATACCGTATTTTAAGCTCATACTCCATAGCAACAGAAGCGATATTTTATCGCCTAGCAACACATTTTTTACAAGACACCAAAATCGTGCGTAGATATTGAAGCCAAACAAAAGAATAGAATAGAATAAAATTTATTCAGCAACAGTACACGAAACACGCACGGTACACAGAAATAACAGTGAAGAAAAAAATACATTAACAAACAAAGTGTGCTTCACGACTGGAAAACAAAAACAAGTGACGATAGGTAAATGACAAGTCAAATCTTTCGAATCTAGATAATATTTGAATCGACTGATATTGAGTCATTCAATGTCGCAATAATTACAAGAAGGGCATAATGCACGTGTTGCCGTGCGACGCATTTATTACACGCCTAATCGATTGTAAAACGTCAAGATTTGAAAGAAGAAAAAAAGTCAAGATTTGACGTGTGAATCATCATTTCCTTGCCCCCTCATCACAATTTATCTGGAAACTAACGATTCGCCACGGATTCACTCGAGTGCAAATTATATACACAAACCTTCTTCATTTATCGCTCTTTATATTAGTGAAAAGGCGAGTTTTTTATATAAGGCTGCATGTTTCGTATCGTCTTTATTCCTCGTTTCCTATTATCGTTTACACTATGTTTACACTAACGCTTGGAACAAAATGTATGGCAATGACATTGCCTGCAGTAAGTCACGTGACGCATTTACGCAGGTAATGTCATTGCCATACATTTTGTACTAAGCGTTACCCCAAACGATAATAGAAAAGTAATATGGCTAGGGGCGCAGGAGAAGCACTGGGCGTAGGACGTCGAGAGACGATCTCCGGCCACCGTAGACCCGGGCCTGCGGGCGGCGGCGGGTAGCTCGCCGTCCGATCAGCACCAGGCCCGTGAGTCGACGGTGCGTAGTGTTCCATGCGCGCCTCAATGAGATGATTGTCAGCCACCACTGATGGGGCCCATCGTGGCCGGTGCCTGCATACCTAGGGGTAGCGGATAAATTCGTAACAGAGTTACCGCTCCCCTGGGCACTCAGGCAGGAAAGGACCAGGGGTGGGTTTTAGTCAGTAAGAGTCTGACACGCCCTCCCGCTCCACCCAGAACGGGAGATGTCATTGGATGAATTCCCACCCCATAAAAAAAAGGAGTACAGTTCTGCAACGCTCGTTGGCAATACATTTTTGTTCTCTTTTTGTCACGCAGCGGACAGTGGAATAATGCCTTTATTCAGAGCATAATAAACCCATGTATTACAGACTCATCACTAACCAAATATGGTGGCAGTTAAAATTATGTAAATAAACTATAACCCAAAATTATTCGTCTTATGAGGAAGTCGTCAAACTTAAACGTTACACAGATTTAATTTTGTTTCTTTGATGAAGATTTCAGTTATAAGAAATTGGGTGAAGACGTTTATTAATGTAGATAATATTATGCATTTTTACTATGTTACTAGTGTAACATGCATTTAAGAAGGTAAACACACGTGCAGAAGCTTTCAAAGTAATTTTGCAAAGGGAGGGCTCGTAATGGACGTCGTTTATGCAAAGAAAGTAACTATGTACCTTCGTAAGAATAACTGTAGCACTTTTCTTTGTAAGTCTGCCTATATTGCCTATCCCTTATGGGTTTAGTACCGATTTCTGGACTGCGTAAGCATAAGCATAATCAGTATTTAATGTTCTTTTTGTCACGCAGCAGACAGTGGAATAATGCCTTTATTCAGAGCATAATAAACCCATGTATTACAGACTCATCACTAACCAAATATGGTGGCAATTAAAATTATGTAAATAAACTATAACCCAAAATTATTCGTCTTATGAGGAAGTCGTCAAACTTAAACGTTACACAGATTTATTTTTGTTTCTTTGATGAATATTTCTTTAATAAGAAATTGGGTGAAGACGTTAAAGTTGAAATGTAGATAATAGGAAGGCATTTTTGTGTGTTTCTAATTTTCTACTGTAACATACATTTTAGTAGGTGTACGTATACGTGCAGAAGCTTTTAAAGTAACTTCGCAAAGACAGGGCTCGTAATGGACGTCGTTTAGCAAAGAAATTAACTATGTACCTTCGTGAGAAGAATTGTAGCACCTTGCTTTGTAAGTCTGCATATAGTGCCTATCCCTTATGGGTTTAGTACCGATTTCTGGACTGAGTAAGCATAAGCATAATCAGTCTATAATGTCCCCACTGCTGGGACACAGGCCTCTTCTCTAGGAGAGGGAATGGTCTACAGGATATCAGCTGTTCAGTACATTTTGACGAGTTATACGAACATAAATGTAGGGAACAGCTGATTTCAGGTTTGGTCCCTTAGTAATAGTTATTTATAATGATGAGTACAATGACCCTTTAAGGCGCTATTAGCTGCCAATGACCTTGAGTGGTTATCTTGCGTGTTCCGTGCTGAGCTCACGTAACGCTTCGTAAGTCCACCCAGTAATAGGACTCGCCCATCAAGGAGCGCTGTCCGAAATTAGACGCATTTTTAATTTATTACACATAAAACAACAAGTATTAAACTAAAACACTGAGACTAAATTATAAATAATTAAATGATCTTTAAAATGGTGAAGGTTTCATAAAAATACACTTTATAGTTTATGCGTGATTCTCAATTAATTATCAGCGTTAGACGTAACTTTACAAAGTAATTACACTATGTTATAAAAATATAATTTCAAATATTCTGATATCAAATTGCGACGGAAATTGTCTAAAATAACATATATTTTTTTCAAAGAAATAAGACTAGTCGTTTAGACGTGATGTTCAATTAAAAACCATTAAAAGTCGTATAACTGAGCCTTAACAGGTTATCCATTAATTACGGGGCACCCTGTATAATCTACCACGTGAGCCCAGTGAGAGTTGGTGGATGTCACATGTCTTCGAATTTTTGGTTCTAGGACATGCCGGTTTCCTCACGATGTTTTCCTTCACCGTTTTGAGAGCAGTGGCGATGAAATGTTGAGTATTTTGAGTTAATAACGGTCGTGTTAAACCCTTCTTCAATGCCAAAGTGTCTTCTGTCAGGTTTTCAGGCTAAAGTATAATTAGACAAATACTTCATTTTAAATTCCGAATACAAAACTCAATCCATACCAACTATCAATATTATCAATATTATAAATGCAAAAGTAACTGTCTATCTGTTACCTCCTTCAATTAAGAACGTCTGAACGGATTTGCATGAAACTAGACACGTGTGTCAAGTTTCATAGTTCATATATATGTATTGTCTTTGGTTGTTGGCGGACTCTGACATTAGGCAATGAACAGAAGAATTACATTGATTGAATACGAGGCTTTTAGCATTCATGTATGTTTACGTTATTTAATCCATTTTTTCTGTAATGTGCGTTAAATCTGTGCAGAATAAATTATTTTTCTTTCTTTCTTTCTTTCATAGACTATGTCCTGGAATAGGACAAAGTATTTTTTATTACCCCGAAAGTTTTTCCCTTGTGATAATTTATTACATTCACGCGGGCGAAGCCGCCAACAGAAGTCAGTAAAGAATAACAATCAGTTTCGTTTTTCAAAACACTCATGGAATTACGAAACCAGTCAATCATTTTCAAACAGGAAAAGCGCCAACCCGTTCGTCTAGCCACATTACTACAACTTGCTTTCCTTACAAAACTGATAGCTCACAGACTCAAACGAACTATTAACTCAGATCGATGGCTCCAAATAATAGATGGTCATGTCGCAAATTGACTGGTACGGGTTAATTGTGACAGCGACCTCTGGTGGAAAGCTGCGAGACTGCGCATTAGTCAATCTAGACAAACGGTTTGGTACGACACTGTATGGGCTTTGTTATGGGAAGATTATGCGAGGAATAATGTTTTATGAAGTTATTGTGTATATCATTTACATGTTTTATACACACAAATTTAATATTGTTTTGACAAATTGGGGATTCATAAGCTTGTGAATAGTTTTCACCTGCTGATTTCTTGAGCCACTACACCGTATAAGTAGTTTAAATATTTATTTAAAATTTCTGCTTGACTTGAGTTTACTAACATACAAGTAAAAGTCCACACTGGGTGGATTACGGCCCACACCTTCTCACAGAGTGGAGACCTGTGCCCCAGCAGTGGGGACATTAAAAGGCTGATGATGATGATGAATTCTATAGACACATGCTACGGCCGCGAATTAAATTTTGACCAAGATACAACCTGACACTGACCTGCAAATTGCAAAAAACGTAAGAAATTTTGAATTTCGCGGGCTACCCTGGAGCATTCACCTTAAGAGTTTACAATTTTACGTTTTCATAAACTGAGTTTATAATTATCCGGTGAGATCAATATCATCTTCAAATCAACATTAAAAATTAACTATCGCGTAGCTCACGCTGGTTTCAGACCTTAGTTACTTTATTATAATTACTGTGCTATGCTCAACTACTACAAATGAGGCAGCAAATAGCTTAATATTAATAGCTAACAGTGTTACATAGTTTCACAATGTAAACGTTTGTAATAATCGTAAAGAGCCGTTTTAATTAAACTGAAACATTGTTTCTAAAGCGCTATAAATATTTGTGTTAAATTACCATTATTCAGTTTAAAGTCCGGTTCGTATACAGGGTGTTACGGAACACGCCACCCAATGCACAATTACAGATCAGTGCCCCAGAGACTAAAAAGCCGCAAAAGTTTTATAAGATGTGTGAGTCCATCTGATGGCAACTCCGCCTCAGAAAGACGCGAACCATTTTTTTTTTCTTGGGTGCGAAATCATCCAATGACTTCTCCCGCTTTGGGTGGAGCGGGAGGGCGTGTCAGTGTTTTACTGACTAAAACCCACCCCTGTTCCTTTCCTTCCTTGCCTTGCCCAGGGGCGCGGAAACTCTGTTTCGAATTTATCCGCGACTAAGATGCGACCTCTGGCGAGAGAAGTTCGGTCCACCTGATTATTTCATCGAGCCATCGGAGAGTCTTCCGCCTGGGCAGGCGCTGTCGTGGCCAACCTGGAAAACTTTAAATATACTCCGTACTCAGGTTGGCCGCAGTAATACAACCTCCACAGGTGGGGTTCTCGGATGGCTCCGATCTTCTGTGTTTGTGCGGCGTTTCTCCGCAGACCATGGCCCACCTATCATCTTGCTCCGCATGCCCTGTCACCTGTACACATGAAGACATTAAGGCTGCATCAGCGAATGCAATTGCCGTCGCTGATTACTGGGACAACAACAAACATAATATTTAGATATTAAATTTGCCATCGACACGCTAAGAAGAAGAACGGAAATGCATGGTCATTAGATACTGCTACTATACCTTGAAATGGACAACTATATTCAAGAAAGTCATCAATTCCGAAAAAATTCCGGCCAAGTGCCAGTCAGACTCGCACACCAAGAGTTCCGTACCGTAAAATTGAAAAAAAAGCCAAAAAAAAGAACACATATCAAATTTTGACCAGCTGATGATAACTTCGTAAGGATAGTCATTTTTTTTAAAATAATAATACCTACATCCACATTGATAACAACAAGATTGATAACAATGGGTACCCATTGTTATCAATCGGATAGAAATCCAAATCTAGTTGCTACAGAGCGATTCCGGGTGGAAAACCCGGAATTACTCTGGACTTCAGCAGTAGCGCTTACGGTCGCAAGCCAACGAGGCAGAAATTACTAAAGATATACCAAACTATACGAAATTCCGCTACAGCCTCACTAATATGAACACACCTTTATGTTAATCAGATAACAGTAATTTGTACTGCTATAGATACCGTGATCGCTGATGATCCGATGACCTCTGCATACCGCGCTCTCGTTTAGCGTAATGCGTGATTTTACTATCATTATTGAGATTTATCAATTTTCTAGACACTTGACTACGAATTGCGGGATAGATGAGATGGAATGGGGAATTCGTAGGGATCGTTTTATTTTATTTAAGTACTATTTGAACCTTAATTGTTATGATTAATATTAAATTTTAGTTAACTTCATTTTTCATTTAAATATTGGCAAACATTTTTTTTTTATCAACACACTCGAAACCCGCTCCTTGCCACAGAACGCTTAGTACAAAATGTATGCAATGACATTACTGGACGTGACTCACGTGAGAGTTCGCTCCGCAGGTAATGTCATTGCCATACATTTATTACTAAGCGTTAGCGTGAACGCTAACAGAAAAGTAATTTGTCTCACCTCCCTGTGCTCATAACATACCGCTTTTAGGCTTCCAATGTAGTGTATTTCGCACTAGTGCGGATGTGCGGCGACCAGCTCCCGCCACTATTTATTATATTTATCACATCAGTCTGGTCACGCGACAGCCCCTAACAGTCGCGGGGCGCATGAAATAACCGCATTTTTCAAAATAATTTGATACTAAAATATTCGAGTATGTTGAAAACTGACGTTTGATACACATGAGAAATTGTCATTGCAGTTTCTCGGCTCGTGTATTTTGCCTCGGCTGCAATGAAAAACTTTGCTCACTTTAAAGACAAGCAAATGCGACAGTGAATTCCCATTATACTTTAGAGCACTCCATAAATAAATATAAGACAATTACTAGAATGTCCATTTGGGCTACCGGGGTAACCTACTTCTACCTACTACTTGAAACTACTGATCAGCCCCCCTAGCCAAATAACTTTTCTATTATCGTTTACGCTAACGCTTAGTTCAAAATGTATGACAATGACAACCTGCGATAATTTTTTTATTTTATTATCCCCGAAGGGAAGGCGAAAGTCTTTTGACCATATTGCCTAGTCTTACGTAGTGTATTTATACTTTTTTTTCCATTAGAATGCAGATGTAACACAATCTAATGTTTTTTGCAATATTTGGCAACAAATGTGTCGAGTCAGCCTTCTAGGCAAACTTCGCTGAGGTAGTCAATACTACAATAATATTCTCAGTTCCATTTTCCCGAGATCGCGCCTGTTTCAATGATTCCACATATTGTCCATTTGCGTTGACACTTGAGACACAAAACTACACCAATTTTACATCACAATATCCACTAGGAATCAATAAACGAATAATTAAAACATCCACTGAACTTCACTCGACAAAATCCCGCCAAAAACCTTACCTGCGATAAGTCACGTGACAATTCTCTCCGCAGGTAATGTCATTGCTATACATTTTGTACTAAGCGTTAGCGGAAACACTAATAGAAAAATTATTTGGTTAGGGGGCAGATTTATTTGTACATAATAATGTGTCGAATCAAACACCTTTTGATTTTTATGATCTTTTTTTTCGCGATATTCTGTATTTTGTTCGTTTACATAATATTTTTATCGATTTTCCTGCATGTTAGATTAGAATGCATTAAAAAAAAGTTGAGACAGAGGTCATGCCTATGAGTCAAACACAAGCAAATATACAGATGTAAAGGAAATAGCTGGTCATATTAATACTGCTTCATATAAGAAAGTCATTATCAAATCCAAAAAATCCTTCCTGTCTCATTCTATGACACGAGGCCTATCCCTCCATCGTGAGCACATCTCACTCCCGATCAGATAAGGGTAATTTGTACAGCACAGATACATGATCTGCGATGATCTGATGACCTGCGCCTGCGTCGCTTAGTTCGACGTTACTCGCGGTTTCCTTCGCTATCACATGGCAATCTTACAATTTGTCAATTTCTATCGAGTTCCGCTGGGTGAAGGAATCGTGTTGGGGAAGTCGTGGTGAACTGTCTGTGATGACAATGTGACTGATTGACTTTAAAGTGAAAGCGCCAGGGTAGCCCGCGAAATTCAAATTTTCTTACGTTTTTTTACAATTTGCAGGTCAGTATCAGGTTGTACGAGTATGTTGGTCAAAATATGATTCGCGGCCGTAGCAAGTATGTATTTACAAAACTGTAATCATTAAAATCATCAATATAACTCTCTCAGTTAGAATTGTTGTCGAATGTCATGATTTCATGAAATACTTACATTTGACATCAATCCTTTTAATTTTATAAATACATACTTTCTACGGCCGCCAATCAAATTTTAACCAAGATACAAACCACGGTCCACGGTCGGTTTTAGTCAGTAAGAGTCTGACACGCCCTTCCGCTCCACCCAGAGCGGGAGAAGTCATAGGTTGATTCCCCATTCCCAAAAAAAAAAAAAAGCTAATTCAAAGGGTGTCCCTCTCCCACTTATCTTCATGAGCAGCGATCAGTCAAGGTGGCCCCATGGCAGGGGTTAACCATTCATCATTTATGCACCATTGTGACCTTAGCCCTGCCGCTATGTCCGGACCTTTACATGAACTTGTGCGCTGACGTCACAATTTGCTTATTTCTTTGGCTTGCTATTTTCACTTGGTTCTTATAAAGAGGAACACAGATTTTTTGACAGCTTAAGATTAACCGATAGTTAGAGAAATGTAGAGCAGAGGTCAAAGGTGGAGATTTTGACTACCTATGAAAAAAAAAAACATTTTAAATAAAAAAAATATATAAGTATGTTTATCAGTTGTTTAGTACCCATAACACGAGCTCTGCTTAGCTTGGGACTAGATGGCGTTGTCTGATAGTTGTGGAATATTATTATTATTATTTTTACAAAAAATACTACCAACTTCTAAAAATTGCAAAATAACTTTATTTTCGGAAGTCGGTGTTTTTATTCTGTTTCTTCGTTAGTTGACACCGACTTCCGAAATTAAAATTATTCAGCAATTTTTAGAAATCCGTTGTATTTTTTTTTTTAAAGATTTTTTTATTTTCCAATTTTTAGTTGTACCCCAGAACTAAAACTAAATAATAAAGTTATGCCCAAATAGATAACCCCATGGAATTTGAGCATAATTGGAGACAACCAAAACGTCGTCTGTGTTTACATATTTTGTGTTATGTTGATTTTTTCAGAAAGTGCTAAATCAACTTCGATAAACCTCTGAAGTATTGCCTACCAAACAAAAAAATAATCATCAAAATCTATTCACAAGTGGCGGAGAAATCACGTAACAAACAAAAAAACACAGATGAATTGAGAACCTCCTCCTTTTGGAAGTCGGTTAAATAACTATAATGTGACTAGGTACTGTGTCAAACTGTATTATATGAATAAAGTCTACCCTAAAACAGTGTTAAAAAGGTTGGTAAAAAATGACACTTGGATGAATTTGTGAAAATTATAACGAGCCCAAGCACATATTATAGCACATATTATAAGTGATGGCTGATAGAGATTAACCCTTTAATTAAGTTTCTGCCAGCAGCTTCGTTGGTGTGGAATTAACACTCCACCATTATAAATTACAGCTTATGTGCTATTCCTGACTACAATCTATCTCTGTGCCAATTTTCATTCGGATTCGTTCAGCCATTCTGGCGAGATTAAGTTTCAAACATCCATCCATGTATCCAAAGGTTCGCATTTATAATATTACTAGGGTTATGGTGCATCCTAATGTACTTAACATGATTATGACAACTGATTTTCATGTTACAATTTTTTTTTTTTTTTTATTGTTGATAGGCACGCGTTTGACCTGGATGGATTGTGTGAGGAGTGATATGAAAGAAAAGGGAGTTAGTAATAGCGTGACGGCTGACAGGACTGAATGGCAGAAAAAAACGTGTTGCGCCGACCCCAAGTACCATGGGATAAGGGCAGGCAGATGATGAGGCACGCGTTTGACCACTATCTCACATGTTGGTAAGCGATGATGTGGTCGGAGATGGAGCAGGCTTGCCTAGAAGTAACCTATTCACTCTTGACTTAAAAGACTCCCAGGTTGTAGCTATCAGGAAACACAGACTCCGGCAGGGAATTCCACTCCCTAGCTGTACGCACAATGAATGTGTTCTTAACACGTTTTGTGCGTGTGGATGGGATGTTCACCATGTACCGGTGGCACATCGCCGTACGTCTTGTGGTCCGTTGATGGAACGGGCTTGGCGGAATCAAATTATGCAATTCCGTCGCACACTCCCACAAAAAATAACTTCAGTGTAGATGCACCATTAACCACTGGTACAAAGCCCTCGTGGAGCTCGTGGCATAAGTAATAACAGCCGCACGGGTCGATCCATCAGGTTAAGCTACGCTTGCCGGGCTACGCTACGCTACGTTTTCTATCTTTACATACCGAGACTCCTCCGTGCCTCGAAAAGCACGTTAAGCCGTTGGTCCCGGCTGTCAATCGTGGATCTTTGACAGTGTTACGTGTCATCAGAAGCCCGAAAGTCTGACAACCAGTCTTACCAAGGGGTATCGTATTACACAGTAACTGGGTTGTGGAGGTCAGATAGGCAGTGGCTCCATGTAAAATACTGGTATTCAGCTGCATCCGGTTAGACTGGAAGCTGACCCCAAGATAGTTGGGAAAAGGCTAGACAGATTGACAAAGCCCTCGAAACATCACAACAGTCACACAAACAAACAGGCACACACGACTTATCTATGCCCCGCAACCACCATAAATCCATAGGGCACACGAGCCCACGACCACAAAGAACCCCATTACCCCACAACTCTCGCTCACGAACCGTCGAACCTAATTAAGGGCATCTTTTCCATCGCCGGCTGATTTATTATCATCATTAGAACGTGTTCGGATTGTCACGAAGACGCCGCGATACACAGCAATGGATACGAAACAACGGGGATAAATCGCCCGTGAGGTATCGGTATTCAAATGTTTTATTATGCAATTGTGAGTTGGACTTGGAGATGGTGTGTTGATGTGTTTTTAGTTTGCTAAGTTATAAGTACGCTCCGTAAATGGATGAAGCACTTTAGGGTTAGCACGTAAAATTATATAACTTGAATGGTTACTTCAATTTAAAACGTTTTTTTTTTGTGGTGTGTTAAATCATCCTATGACATCTCCCAGTCTGGGTGGAGCGGGAGGGCGTGTCAGACTGTTACTGACTAAAACCCACCCCTGTTCCTTCCCTGCCTGAGTGCCCAGGGGTGCGGTAACTCATGTTGAGAGTTTTTCCGCTACCCCTAGGCATGCAGGCAGCGGCCATGATGGGCCCCGTCAGTGGTGGCTGACAAATTCTCTTTGAGGCGCGCGTGTAACACTACGCGCCGTCAACTCACGGGCCTGGTGCTGATCGGACGGCGAGCTACCCATTACTTGCCATCCGCAGGCCCGGGTCTACGGTGGCCGGAGATCGTCTCGCGACGTCCTACGCCCAGGGCGTCTTCTGCGGCGGCTGCTGCTGAGGGCGTGAGGGCGACTCTGTTGTTGTGCCTCCGTCACCCGAGCCGCCTCCTCCTTCGCGAGCATTACTGCTTCGCAGAAGGAGGAGACTGCTTCCCATTCCCTCTCGCTCCGTACCATGGCCTGGACCAGGGCCGGGCGCGAGAGGTCACTGCCGCCGATCACCTCCACGAGGACACGGCGGGGCTCCGCCCAAGCGGGGCAAATCTCCACCGTATGCTCCACCGTGTCCTCTGGGCGGTAATCAAAGTGGGGACACCCGGGCGTTTCCTTCCGCCTTATCTTATACAGGGACCTCCCGAAACTTCCGTGTCCCGTGAGAACCTGCGTCAGGCGGAAGGTGAGGACGCCGTGACGCCTCTCCAGCCAATCCTCAATGAGGAGCACTGCCGCCGCAATAGTGGCGTGCACGTGCGCGCACATGCGCGTGAGAGCCTCCTCCAAGGCCAGGACGCAGGCTTTCCCATGAAACCCATCGGGTCCTGGGGCGGTGTTTTTGGAATTTAGCCTAGGCACCGCCACTCTCAGCTCTACCTCGGTCACTTCGGGAGCATCGTCGTCGTCGGGTTGGTCCGCATCGTATGGTAACCTTGGTTCTTAAATTAGATCAGATTTTTTTTCGCAATCTCCTTGGCTCGTTACCCGGTTCGGACCAACGACTGAAACATATTTTTTTTCAGCCTATTTCTTTGGTAGAAAAGTAGGATAGGTACGTGAAATGAAAAAAATAAATAAAATAAAATTTGCACAAAACTTTGTTGAAGTATTGTTAAAATCAACAAGTTAGATTAAGGAAAGCAAGACAAATTATTATAAATCAATTTTGAATGCTACTTTACCTGTTTTAATCATGTTACACGTGTTTATCAAAGCAGTTTATGGCTCCACTGTACTTTAGCGTCGGTTCGTGCGGGGCTTCACAATTTTACTGCTTGCACATCTATTTAAGCAAAACACTTTTGTAAAATATTACACTGCGGAGACGTCTAGTTTTTGAGAAAAAAATTCCGAAAGTTTCAGAAAATTCTACATATTTTCTTAATAATATTGACATTTTGCCACAGATAATGTACAAATTTCATTCCTAGGTCGTTTCGTTTTACGTTTAGACAAATCGACAATGGATTTTAATGGTTTTTAGTGTAAGTATTGTGAGTTTTTA
Source organism: Polia nebulosa (assembly GCA_951329385.1). Classification (NCBI taxonomy): domain Eukaryota; kingdom Metazoa; phylum Arthropoda; class Insecta; order Lepidoptera; family Noctuidae; genus Polia; species Polia nebulosa. The sequence goes on from OX589609.1 coordinate 8,956,872, forward strand.
CCTTTATTTCATTTTTAAATATCTGCTACCGTCATGAACTCAATTATGAAGCAAATATAATAAAATTAAATTTAAAGAAGTTGTACTATTTTTTATTTACTATAGAGATCGTGAGTAACGAAACGTAATCGAATGTTTATAATTACCGCGAAAAAAACGTTTGACAGTTGTTACTTGTCGTATGTTTTCACAGTCGTGAGTCGAGAGCGTCTATCGTACTCCTGTTTGTAACTAAGATTGATTGAGACCACTGGGTCCCAGAAGTCCCTTTCTTCGTGTTCTGCCGCTCACCGCCCGATCCTGAAGTGCTAAGTGTCGTGCAAGTGTTGGACTCTATTGAGCTAGTGGCAATGACAATTTAGGGTGCAAGAGCGAGCGAAGCGAGCTCGGGACTTAGGGCACCCCGACTCGGACAGGTTAGGTTAGAAGGGGATGGCGGGGTCAAGAGAGCGAGCGAAGCGAGCGAACAGACCCCGCCATCCCCTTCGTGGTTATTTTTTTTATAAACCACTCAGAAGTAGGAGCCCCGCGAAGCGGGTCTCCGTCGACATGCATACATACATCGGGACTTAGGGCACCCCGATTCGGACAGGTTAGGTTGGAAGGTTCATTATAATTAAATAAAAAATGCGATTAACCTGACCTGACCTGACCTTGAACTTCAACATTTGGGGTTTTAATCTTGACGTTGAACATGTCATTGACCGTATTATTGCTTAGAAATAGACTTTAGACCCGTCACGTGATCTTGTTTACCCTTCATTTTTCACCGATTACGAAAAAAAATTGGCAATTTTTTTCTCGGCCCCTATGGTTTTCCGCACTTTGGGGTTTTCAAATTTACACTAAAAAGGGTATCCTCTACCTAAAAAAAATACCTACTATAAAAACGCGACCGACGCTAAAGTACAGTGGTTCCCAGTTTATTATCCACCATTTTTCAAAAAATACGGAATATAAATATAGTTTTATTAACCTTCCTATACCCGCAACTTTGTAACAAGTATACCCGCGCACGGTCTCACAGACCGAAAGTTTGGAATTTCAGAAAATAGTCATAAGATAAAATAATAATTGGAACAGTTACAGATTATACAGTTTAGTTGTGTACGTTAATAGCCACATTAGTTAGGAACTGTGTCGTAGCTATTAGCGCCCACCTCCAGGAGGAAGAAGACGTCAGCGTTCCAGATAAGGTAAAACCAAAAGAAAAATCACTTAACTAAAGTAGTTGTGTGTATGCATTTTTGTAAATTGAGTAGGGAAGAGTGTGTATGTAAGTATGTCTGTGTGAGGAAGGGGGGAGAGATGTGTGTGGGTGTGTGTGTGTGTGTGATGGAGTGTGGAACGAGGCCATTACGATTTTACTAAATTTTCAAGTTTGTCATATGTAAGCGAAGACAACCATCCACCTGTGAGCTTTTTGCAGTCTCGAGAGGAATGAGGATATATATTTAGTACCTAAAATATAGATACTATTAAATATACAGTCGTACAGTAAAAGTTAAATATAAAGTAATAGTTAAATATTACAGTAGTAAATGTACAGTAGTACCAAAAACCGTGAATCGTGTTTTTTTTTTATGAAATAAATATAACCCCCCTATACTAAATTGCATGAAAATCGTTGGAGCCGTTTCCGAGATTCAGATTATAAACATGTATACAAGAATTGCTCGTTTCAAGGTATTATATATTAGATATACGAGTTTAATAACTAGGGAATATAACGAACAGGATAAACCCAGCTATCAACAATTTCATTTTTTTTTTGCACAGTTTCTGAAGAATAGCGAGGTGTTCGTAAGAGTTTCAAGCAAACACAATTTTTTTCTTCAAACAAAGAAAAACTAACTTTTAATTAAGTACAAGAACATAAGCACACACAAAACGAAATTTAAATTTTGTAAATTGATAAATCAAGATTGATAAATGAAGTAAAAAATCACAGAAAATCGAACTGTGTTATCTATACCCGCGTCGCGTCGTTCCCATGGACCAATTATCGTCAAATACGTGTAGGTACACGTGTAGCTAACGCATTTTTTCCCCTAAAAAGATCGTAGCAACGAATCCGCCAGCTGACGGAAAATATTAAATGCCATCATTGATTATTTATAAAACAAAACACAAAAGAGGAGTTTTGTAGGAAAATTTTGAATTAAGAACCTGCTAAAACATTCCATAGAAAATTTTGAAATAAGTACCTACTTATTTCAAAATTTTCTATGGAATGTTTTAGCAGGTTCTTAATTCAAAATTTTCGTGTAGACCCCTAGTAGGCTACTAGGGGTCTACAAGTTACTACGAAGTGTTAAAGAGGGAGTAAGAGAAGAGCTACAATATTAGGTATGGAACATTCAGTGCCATACCTAAAATTGTAGCTCTTCTGTGAGAGCTTCTTCCACCAAAAACATACGTAATGCCATTTCGCTACAATTTTAGGTATGGCACATTCACTTTAAAATTCACACAAATATGTCCGAACATTCGGCCGATACTTCGTGAAAACACTTCGGAATAGACTCCCAGGTTCTTATTTCAAAATTTTCTATGGAAAATTTTAGCAAGTTCTTAATTTAAAATTTTCTATGGAAAATTTCAGTAGGTTAATTCAAAGTTTTCAATGGAGAATTTGAATTGAGAATCTGCTAATCAGTGTGTTAACTAAGGATAAGGTAAGAGAATTTTATAATTATAAAGCTGAATTAATTGTCCTTATTGACAGTAATATTTGTCACCGCATGAATGTTTGTTCTGCTCATATATCCTCCTTTGACACGATTTTAAAATAACGTGCTTATGTCCATTTGTCAGTTAATGCAGATAAAATACCTACACCTCGTCTCTAAGTATAAGCCATAAGAGACAGATCTTCCTCTTTTGGAGCCAATGGTTCAACCGTCCAGAGGTCGCAGCGTACACGGTTAAGATCGAAAACCAAGTAACCGTTCATCATCATAATTTCAGACGAAAGACGTTCATTGCTAGACATAGGGCTTCCCCCAAGTGTCACAACGAACGGTCCTGTGCGTCTCACATCCATCGCCTACTCGCGACCCTCACGAGGTCATCGGACCACCTTGACGGAGACGCTCCTTGTGGAAGTAACTGTTGCTCCTCTTTAAGTCTTCCTCTTTAAATACACGCTCGGTCGTGGAGCTGCGGACACCAGCCAGATATACAGTACAATACAACCGTATCAAGATAATATAACTACAAAGTATTCCTACCTTGTGTTCACTGAGTCTCCTCAGCAGTTCGTGGTAGGGAGCTCCTCGGGCGGCGGCTAACGACGGCGGTGGCAGGCGGCCCTCCATGCAGTGCAGCCAACGACGGAGGCAGCGTAACTCGTGAGCGGTGTCTGGTGGACAAGGGAAAGAAAGTTAGTATACACATAGGTACTACTTACATACTTATAAAATACAATTTAAAAAAATTAAAAACTTTTTTACAAAAAATAGAACCGACTTCCAAAAAAAAAAACAAAAAAAGAAAAGTGTAAAATAACTTTAACTTTAGAAATCGGTATCAAAAAACGAAGCTAAACAAAACCAGACACACCAACGGTCGGTCGGTTCTATTTTATGTAATTTTTTTTTTGTTTTTCAGTTTTTAGTTGTGATTCCCTATTAAATTGTGTTAACAATACATAGATAAACGATCGCAGTAATCGCGAGTAATTTGCTGTTAGTTATTTAAGAGTACCACTGTCTATCTCCGAAGATCTTCATCAGCTCCTAATGAATGAATAACGAAAACCCTATCCAAATCAGATCAATTTTCGAGCAAATCGCGGACACATAATCATACATCCATACGGGTCGAACACAGAACCTTTTTGAAATCGGTTAACAAAAACTCCTAACTAAATAAAACTTAAAATATGGCGTCAAACAATTCTGCCGCAGCGCTGTCGACTGGAAGTGTGCCCAAAAGACGGGCGGCATTGAAATAGGTAAGTAGGTACTTAGGTACGTAGTCTACAAAAGAGCAGGAATGGGCCTTGAAACCAACCAACTAGACTTTGTTTTATGATAACCTGATCTTTAAGTCAAGAGTGTGTAAGGTTAGTTCAGGCAAGCGTGCTGCTCCATCATCGCTTACCATCAGTTGAGAGGTGAAACATGAGCCAATCATTAATAATAAAAAAACAACAGCTTAAGGTAACTAGCATAATGCTGACTAGATTAATTGATTTGCACTATCTCAAGTCTTTGAAAGAAGACATTTTCATTTAATAGTCATTCTAATTGCAATGTGGATGGCCAGCAGTGCAAAATTAATACATTGTATTTTTTATTTGTATTATTTTTTGTAACATTCAATAAGGTTCGGAAAGACTATAAAGCGCCATCTCTATTTTGTTTGTAGCTTCATAAACTACTGTAGTAAGAACGACATCTAGCGACAATATTTTAAAGCTATTCTTGAGGATTACAATATCAATATCATAACTTGTCCACAGATGGCGCTGTTCACGAGTTAACCAATTTTATTGAATTTAGCATAAAATCACGAATCAGCAGCTCAATAATAACTCCACCATCAAGTTACAAAATAATGTTACCCGACACCACTAGTCAAATAATTTTTCATCTGATGATTTACAAAAGAATGCCGATACTAACCAACTGTGTCAGAACTGTCTCCCTCGCGATGCTGCTGCTCAGGACTAAGTAGCAGCCGGAGACCTTCCCACTTCACATTCAAATGTTCTATTCGCCACGTCACCTGACAAAACAAAACATATATAATAATTAGATGCTTGAATTATGCGATATTCATAAAACCGAGCTCCGTTTCATAGATGGCTGGCAGATAACAAGTTTTTCTAAATCTTTACAGTAGACAATAGGCACACAGACAGACAGGCTCTAAGCAACACACTGAACTCACGACATAGACATTTGCGAGTCGTTACCTGAATTAAAAAAATCGTTAACAAAATTTTGTTTTTGTGAATATTTTTATGTTTTTATTTCTTCGCTTTGTATAGATTTGCTTTTATGACTTACTTCAGCACTGGCTTCAGGTATACGTTCGAGTATAGCGGTGGCCTGCTCGATGAACTTGGCGCGGCGCGGTTCTACTGACACCAGCTCCGACATGCGACTCTGTGAACAACGATCTCAACGTTAGGTACCATAGGAATACAAATTAGACTGGTTAACCTCCTGGCATGCTCATGACTTAGCACACGGGTAGACCATATCCTGTAGTATGCCGTGTGCCAAGTTTCACCCACATTCGTTCAGATGTGAGGGTGTGAAAGTGTGTCAAATTATTTCTGTCCTATGTATTATGAGAGGAGCTCATGGCTAAAGTAATAACAGCCGCACGGGTCGATCCATGAGGTTAAGCTACGCTCACCAGGGTTGGTCCATGGATGGGTGACCATCTTTACATACCGAGACTCCTTCGTGCCTCGGAAAGCACGTTAAGCCGTTGGTCCGCTGCCAATCGTGGATCTTTCACAGTCGTTACGGGTCGTCAGAAGCCCGAAAGTCTGACAACCAGTCTTACCAAGGGGTATCATATTACCCAGTAACTGGGTTATGGAGGTCAGATAGGCAGTCCCTCCATGTAAAATACAGGGATTCAGCTGCATCCGGTTAGACTGGAAGCCGACCCCAAGATAGTTGGAAAAAGGCGCGGGCAGATTGATTGATTGTAGTATGAGTATGACGCCAGAGCCAAGAGGTTAAAAAAATTAAAATATCGTATCAAGCACTTGGAGAAAGATGCTGTCATGATGATGGGGAACGAGAAATTAGTTATAAAATATGGGCTTTTCGCCTTCCAATTACCTCGGAGAGACTACATAGGAAGGACTCAGGTAGGATGTTCTAATTATCAGCAAATAATTGTAATTCACCATCCTCATAAAATTCACTTCTTGATGGACAGATTCAGTCCAACTGCCCGATAGGCGGAGGCAGAGGGTTCATACTACTCGACCCCAACCGGTACAACGAGTCTGTTTTGACTTGTTGAAGATTACTCAGATATTATTCACCAAAAGACTCTGTGTTGGAAGGCTTCCCACAAAGCTGACCGATGACTTTTTTTTATTATTATTATTTATTTATTATTAAACTTAAAAACACTATCTTTACAGGATGACCCCAATACAATAGTGGTTTCCAAACACCCAACCAATAAACAGAAAAATCAACTTAAAACTAATACTTAAAAATTTTTATAACAACTAATCATCTGAATCTGCACAAATACTTTATAAATATCAAACTAAACCTTTTTAATGTTTTAAAATCTTAACCTAAAATATTACATATAAAAAATCAGACCTAACACAGGATATTAATATTTAAATATAACTAACAAAATTCAACAAAACTCTTGCAAATTCACTCAAATTGCATGAAAATAAGTCAATCCTCTCATGCACTTCATTTAGTACACATATTGTGCGGGAGAGGGGTGTTCTAGACATCAGTTTGGTCCTGGAATCAGGCACGGCCAGCAGTGGCGGTTGCCGCCGCCTCCACACGTACTTGTCTGGCACGCATAGCTTCAGGTGACGCAGCACACCCGGGTTATGTGCTACTCCACGCAGGAGCTTTAGTGCATATGCTGCGAGTGCAAATTCCCGGCGCACTCGGAGTTCGTTGTACCCCACCATACCCAGTACAAACAGTGTAGGATACATCAGCGGGTAAAATGGGTAAACCCCATAAAGTTTGAAATACAAGTGTCTTGTAAATTTATTCTGTACTCGCTCCAGCATGACCTTGTATTTCGCTTCATGAGGAGCCCAAATCACCGCACTGTGTTCCAAGTGACTCCTTACCAAAGCGTCATACAGTACCCTGAGCGTGGTAATGTTTGTGAATCCCTGCGACTGTCTCAGTACGAAACCCAGGTTTCTGTACGCCTTCTTGCAAATCTTAACTATATGATCCCGGAAAGTCAGATCCGGTGTAAGCAGTACTCCTAGATCTCGTACCTGAGACACTCGCTGCATCTGCGCTTCCTCTACTTTGTATTCGTAGGCTAAAGCAGTCTTCGCGCGCGTAAATGTCATCACTGAGCATTTCGCTGCGTTGAAATAGAGTTTATTTTTATGGCTCCACTCTACCACTCTATCTATGTCTTCCTGCAATCTCTCACAGTCTGGACTTGATATAGGCCGTAGGAATCTGCTGGATGCGAGACGCCCTAGCCATATTACGCTAGTACAAAATGTATGGTGATGACATTACCTACCAGCGTAGAGTCACGTGACTTATCGCAGGTAATGTCATCGTCATACATTTTTAACCGACTTCCAAAAGGAGGAGGTTATCAATTCGGATGTTTGTATATATATATATTATTTTTTTATTTATGTTCGGGCATAACTCCGTCATATATTGACGGATTTGCAAAAATCTTTTTTTGTTCGAAAGGGGTTCGTTCCGAAATGGTCCCATTTAAATTTCATATAGATCTGATGCTGGGTTTCGGAGACAAACAACGGAACTCTTCAAAAATTGTTAACACAATTTAATGGGGATCCACAACTAAAAAGTGACCTTTTTTTTTTTACTAAAATATAGAACCGAGTTATTTTGAAAAGTTATTTTGCACTTTTTTTGGAAGTGGGTTCTATTTTTTTGTAAAAAAGTTTTTTGTACTAAGCGTTAGCGTAAACGATAATAGAAAATTAATATGGCTAGGGGGGCTGGACGGGTCGACATAGCTACGCTTGAGGGAAGCCTATGACCAGCAACGGACGTCTTTCGGCTGAATGATGTTGATGACCTGTTAAGAAAATTTTACCCTCACTACTGATAACCACTCACCATTCTCAACTTCCTGCTGGACAGGTTCTCGGGACTAGAATAGATTTCCTCCTGCACGTGTGTGAGCCACTGGCACAGCTCGTTGAACTCCGCCACCAGCTGGCTGAGCGACCACTGGCGGTTGAAGCCGGAGGTCGGGTTCAGCAGGCGCGGGCAGCCGTGCATGGAGGTGCTGTGGAGGAGGAGCTCGCCGTTTGCTTCCTGGAATTGAAATGATAAGTATTTGGTCATAGGTATGATACGGAAACGACGTATTTAGATCAAACTTTAACGATTAAGTGAACATAAGTTTAATCTTATTTCGACAGGAATAATACGGTAAATGGCACGTTTTTTTTATTGTTGATAGGCACGCGTTTGACCACTATCTCACCTGATGGTAAGCGATGATGTGGTCGAAGATGGAGCACGCTTGCCTACAAGTACCTATTCACTCTTGACTTAAAGACTCCCAGGTTGTAGCTATCACGAAACACAGACTCCGGCAGGGAATTCCACTCCCTAGCTGTACGCACTATGAATGTGTTCTCAAAACGTTTTGTGCGTGTGGATGGGATGTTCATCTGTACCAGTGGCACAAGTGCCATTCACCAACTCGAATAAGGCCCACATGGTAGATTAAGCCTCACCCACGCACTGAGAGGAGGCTTGTGTCCTAGCGGTGGGGACATTAAAATACTGATTGGCCTCTAAAACCATACAGAAAAATTACTTGTACCGGAATAAGAATATCTGGTTTTAAAACGCTGCCGACACTAGGAATCTGTATCCTGGATGCGTTCACAAACATGTAAACTCTCATATACAAGACACCAAGACCCGGAAGAACTATCTGTAGGCCATACATAATATTTATTTCGAGCGGGAATCAAACCCGCGACACGCAGCACAGCAGCCAGTCACTCAACCACTGCGCCAACCCTGCCGTCAATCGAAAAGAAGAACTTTGTGTAAACTTCACCTTGCAACTATCAATGATCTGGTTGTCCATGATATAGTCATAGTGGTGCTGCAGCAGCGGCCACAGGTCGTCGCCGGCGCTGCCGCCGCTCGCTGCCGAGCCCCAGCTGCGACGCCAAGCTTCGCGACATGGCTCCTTTCTGGAAAAACGGAAGTTTTATTATTAGTGGTAGGCTGGTAGGTAATCCGGCCTCATCTAGCTTAAACTGAAAATAAACATTGACGTGTAAGAGTGTTCCTTGGAATCTATTTACCTACTAAATTAACATCATTTATCATTTAATTTTTAATAGCATATATATACAGGGTGTAAAAAGACACCTCACAGAGCCGTTAACTACGCATACTGTACGGTTAACAAAGTAGTTTTGCGCAAAAAATATTGCTGGGAAACGTCTTTTATTTTTAGGTATGAAAAATAAAATTATTTTTATTCCGTGCAATGTAACGCGAACACAGGCAAGTGGAGTTAAACACCGCCCTTTCGCTCTAAGCCACGTAGGTACTTGTCGGATACGTTTGATATTCATTGCGTTTTCATAACTGCAAATTCGTAATTTCGAAAAAAAAAACGAAAATTCAGGTAAGGTTTGTTTGGAAAAAAGTTTAGTAATAACATTTAAAATTCATTTTCGCAAAATAAAGTATTAAAAAAAAATGCGACTTTGACCTCCAATATCTCCAGAACCAGTGGTTGCCCAAGGTAGTGGAAAAAAAATATCCAAATAATGGTTAGAATATGTGGCTTTCGGCTTCGGAAACTGTCTTTTTACACCCGATATAATAATCGGTCCATAACTGGACATCTGGTAGGTCTCTCTAGTCTACCAGAGGACCCGGTTCTCTGCCCTCCTCGTAAAGTCTGCCTGGGTCCCCTTCGTACTCATGATAACAAAACATACTAGCCCAAATTCAACTGTACCTACTATTATTTGCAATCAGGGAAAAAAAGGTAGTTCCCGGCGCCATCTTCAGATAAGCTTATCTGAAGATGGCGCCGAAGGTATCATAATATTGCATTAGCAAATTTAGAAGGGGGCTACTAACATACGAAGAACATCGCAAGTTAAATAAAAGCTTGTAATGAATATAAACATTAATGGGTTCACACACTACGCAGATACGGTAAGATATCTGTATCTGAGCGTATATCTTTCAATATGGCTCTCCATATAGGTATTAATATTTCAATGAAGTAATGCACACTGCGCAGATAATTTATATTTTATCGTAAAGTATCTGTGAGCACCGACATATTATATCTAAAGATGGTGAGAATATTATCTGCGTATACAAATATGGCAATATACGAGTACATGTATTTTACCTGCAGATACAGGCGGTTGCACAGAGGCGCGCGGTCTGCGGTGAGACGGAGGGGAGTAGGTACTTCGGTAGAAATGAATCAAATCATGAATCGCCATAAATGTTGCCCTTGGGCTTCGGAAATAGATTGTAAATTTGTTATCTGATAGATCCTGGAAGACGTTAAATTCGCTTCGGCCCTTTTTAAGCTTTTTAAGACGTTCTATCCAAATTCCTCGTCTTTTAGTAGATTCTAACGCAACACGTGCATCAAATTCAAAATCAGAATTAAGAGGATTCTGACGAGCTGTCAAGTAAAGGCTCCCCCACACAGGCGCGTTATTATCGGTCGATAATATCGCATGCGTTATTGCGATATCTGTTTTCAGTACATTTTGTATTAGGATGGTCATGTAGTTACACACTGCTGCGATAATAACGCCGCAATGGAAGTATAGGAAGTTATCGCAATACCGCATGCGATATTATCGGCCGATAATAACGCGCCTGTGTGGTCCCAGCCTTAAATCCAGAAGCAATAAACGGGAACTCATTGTAACAACCGGTGTAATCCGCACCAAAAAACAAGTCTACTCAGTTTGAAGGATTTCGCGTGAATGTATCGTCTCGTATATTATCGTATCTGCGTAGTGTGTGATACTTTCAGATAATTAAAGTTTTTATGCGTAGATAAAATATTATCGTATATGCGTAGTGTGAAACCCTTAAACCTAGTGTAGTTAGTTAACTGTAGTAATGAATTCTTGTCATGTCATGCGCAACAAACTGCTTACTGCAGGGCGAGCGCAACGGACTATAAAATAAAAATAGCTTTTTGTTATAGTAGTAGGTACTGTGACGATTGTAGACACAGCCTTATATTAGCGGGTTTGCACCGGCCTTAACTGGCTGGCTAGAACATTCTAGAAATGTTAGAAAGCCGTTTGAAGATTAGAATAAATGATAGACTTGACGGATGTGTCAATTAGAGAGGGAGTTAGAAGTGAGCCCGTCAAGTGGGCATATGTGTTTTCCCTATTATTTCAATATAGATAATTGAAGTCGCCCTCAGCAGTTTAACTTATCCGCCCGTAGACAGATCCCTTCGATATAGTCCTCTCGCACCGAGTCAACGAGTCGCCGAGCTACGCGACGTCCCCGGGATTTCGAAGTGCCTCCAAGGAATGAATTTCGAAGTGCCCACAAGCGAGCTTGGGTTCCTACAGTACCTACTACTACTAGTAGTCACTCGTCACTCAATCCCTGCCCTTCGCACATGTTGTGTTTTGTATCGGAAGCCCAGTACCAGGTACCTAGTGGTTTTAATTGGCGTTCTTGCATTAAAATATCTTGGAAAAGGGTTCTAAACTTTAAATTAAATTAACCGTCCATACATGGACGTCACGTATCTCTACCGCCCAACATAGCGTTGCCTAGAGTGGAAAGCTCGATAAAATTATGGTAATTTACATTTTATTAAGTTTCACATAAAAAAAAAGTTAAGTACTCTGTAACGCCATTTATGACGGTAAATGATAACCTCATAAAACCTCGCGAGTGTCTTTACAAAAAGCTCGCAAATAGCATTTTACGACTTTAACCTGGAACAGGGTGTAAAGTCTCGCAAACCTCTATTGTAAAGGGAGGATCCTCCGATTTGTGAATTTAATTCGTATGTTAACGCTACAGTAGCTGTATTCGCTAACTCAGTTGACATCAATTTGATAGGCACTATGCAGTACATTGCTACTTTGACGTATAGGAAAACAAAAATGTACAACGTAGTGCCTATTATATCGATGTCCACCGAGCAGAACAGCAATGTACTCCAAAGTGCTTATCAAATTGATGTCAACTAAGTCAGCGAATACACCTGCAGGTATGTATCATTATACATCTGAAATATACGTTTTCGGGAGCGTGCAGCCACTATAGAGGGCATCACATAAATGTCAATGTCAAGTATTTCTACAGTATAAGTTGCGGATTTCACTCAATAGATGGCAGTCTACGTTACGCGTGCTGCATGTGTGAATGATGCGTGTGTGTATACATATATAACATGTAAAAAAGTTTCGAATTTACTCCACTAGATGGCACAGACTACGCCGTGCACGTTCCCTATCATAATTAAAAACTAAAACACACAAAAGTACCTACAAATAAGCTGTGGTGATAACATTTTACACGGTGCAGTTTTTTCTTCTTCCTGTAATGTTACCTACCTTAAAAGGGTGGCTGGGACTGGATTTGGAGGACGGAGAACCGGGTGTTGTGGCGTCTTGGGAAACAGCCTATGTTCAGCAGTCGAATGCGCTAGACTGAGTTAGCTAATTGATAAATCATTTCCTTTATCAAATTCTTCATCAAGTATGAGTAGGACACTCAACTTAATCAATACCGTACCTCTTTTTAGTTAGACTATGGTATGGCCGCTCGAGTTGCTCGCAGCGGCCGCCAGGCGGCGCGGGCGCGCTCCTCAACGATGACAACGAGAAGCTACTCTTCATTGAAGAGTGTTCGAAACCTGGAAACGGAAACATAAAATGGATTAAATCGATTTTTTCTTGAGTTGCAAAAAGATTATGAAAGATCCTATTTATTCTTTCTAAAATTGTTTTGGAGGGCCAAAGTGCAATTTGGTTGCTGCCTGATTGCTATATTTTTGGAGAAATACTTAATAGAGACAACTGCGTGTGGTTCTAGTCAGGGAGAGTCTGACAGACCCTTCCACCAGCCCCAAGGCAAAGACATCAGGATTTGAACCACTCCCAAAAAAGGAAAAGTCTAAACTTCGTCGCCAATGGACACAGAATGACAGGGCTAGGCGCAGCTCACTTTTGCCCTTGGCCAGAGACAGTGCTTGCTAGCGCAAAACAAGCAAAATGACACTACAGAGGTGGTGCGATGGTGAAGAATGCAAACGACTAACATGATTGCTTGTGTTTGAGATGACACACACTAAGGCCGTGTTTCTACCTGCAAGCAAATTGCATCCTAGTTTAATTACATTGCGGGGTACGAACGACCAATTGATCAACTTATACTTCGGTAGCAATATAATGCAAATTTGTGTGTGCAACTTTTTGTGACAAGCCCGCCACAATATTCCCAAACGACTTTAACTCCTGTAAGCCAGAATCAACAGTGGCGACCACCAGAAAAAAACGCCGAGACAATGAAGCTGGACGAGTCCCAGAGAAACGATTAAACTGTCTTGGGTCCGTCAACGAAATTAATCAGAAAAGAAGAGCGGAGCAGTAAGAAAAACATAATTTCCACTTACCTCCTAATCAAGCAGGAGACAGAACAAAGCTAGGCCATTAGGCACAAAGGAACATTTACAACTGAGGAAAGCCCAGTTGCCAAGCACCACGGATTAAAACACTAATAGGTATTAAGTGAATGCTCCAGGGTAGCCCGCGGAATTTAAATTTTCTTGCGTTTTTTGCAATTTGCAGTTCAGTGTCAGGTTGTATCTTGGCCAAAATTTGATTCGCGGCCGTAGCAAGTATGTATTTATAGGATTATAATCATGAAAATCATCAATACGTCTCCCTCAGTTAGAATTGATTCCAAATTTTGGCCAAGATACAACCTGACACTGAACTGCAAATTGCAAAAAACGTAAGAAAATTTGAATTTCGCGGGCTAACCTGGCGCATCCACCTTAATGGGTCCTAAATTGTGAGCTGTTACAATTTCTCGCATGTGGAAACGCGACGTTGGGCACATCTCAAATCGTGTTCTTATCATTACTTATCCAGATCAATTACAATGAATCCGTAGTCCGCGAAGAAGATATTATATGAACAGGGCGTAACGAAAATGGGTGCTTGAGAGTTTTTTGGTTAGTGAATGCAGCTTCTGGCCATAAAAATGTTCTTTCTTCATGAAAAACAGTCGATTCCGAAAAAAAACTTAGACCTCCTATACTTATTTCGATCAGCTGATGATATTTTTGTATGGAACGTCCATTTTTTTTTGGGGAATTGATTATGACTTGAAGAATTGACTTGAAGGAAGTTCATTTGCATGCACAGAAGCAGTATGTAAAATATGAACCTCTCTGCTCAATACACAATCACAATATAGCTCACAATCTGAGCTCTGTATAGCTCACAATTTTAGGACCCATTAATATTAGTGTTTTTAACCAGTGGTCTTTGGCAACTGGGCTTACCCCAGTTGTGGTTTTTACAACTGGGGTAAGCCCAGCCCCTTTGTGCCTAATGGCCTAGTTTTGTTCTGTCTCTCGCTTGATTAGGAGGGAAGTGGAAATTATGTTTTTCTTACTCCTCCGCTGTTTTTCTGATTAATTTCGTTGCGGGACCCAAGACAGTTTAATCGTTTCTCTGGGACTCGTCGAGCTTCATTGCCTCGGTGTTTTTTCTGGTGGTCGCCACTGTTGATTCTGGCTTACAGAAGTTACAGTGGTTTGGTAATAGTGTGGCGGGCTTGTCCCAAAAAAAAACCCTGTATAGTAGATAATATGCGGTGCAAGTCATCATTCTCCTGGCCTTACCCCAATTTATTTGGGGTCATATGTTTTTTTCTTCCATACTTCTCTATTAGTCTTCATCTCAGTAGTCACCTTTTACCCATATCGTCTTTCACACAGTCCAACCACCGTTTCTTTGGCCTTCCTCTACTCTTATAGCCATCCACATCCATACACGACTTTCCTCACGACATTTTCTTCATTCCTCCGCATCACATGATACCACGCCAACCGATTTCCAAACAACTTTTCAGACAGCGGTGCCACTTTCAGACTTCCTCCTATGTGGTTTATGTGCGCTATATTTCTTTCTGTTTACTGCGTATGAGATACCATAAGCCACACACGGCACATAAAAGCCACATAAATATCAGTCTTATGAATATAAATATGAACATAATCTACTTACTTGTGGACATCTTGTTCGTTATATCTCAGGGAACTTCTAAGAAAATCAATTTACTGATAAATCAACATTAGGGCCCCCAGAGTCGTTTGTACTGCCTTCTCAATTCCTTAATCTTTGTACTTCAACACGATCTTCAACCGTATTCTCTAAATGATAAAGTCTAAAATTGCTTCGTTTAAATAGTGCTATGGCGACTAGATTCGTTTTCTAAAGTTAATAAGTACAATAAATATTGTTGGATCATGTAATCTTGAAGGACTCATGAATTTGAAGGTTTCTTGGTGTTTTGGTTAGTCTTTCGGTGGTCACATTTTGGTTAGCGGTTCTGCTTTCTTTTGCCGCGTTGATCTTTGCCGGTCGGTCCTGGAATTAAAGAAAAAGAAAAATTAAAAATAAAGAAAATTAAGAAACAGACAATAACAATAGTTGAGCTTTAAAAGTTTCAAAACATCCAGTTTTTGAATTGAGATTTCGAAGATGATGATGCTAAAGTATAGTTTGACAAGCTACAACAACTCAACTGCAAATTCTCAATTCAGAAACTGGGTGTTACCTACTCAATAAGTAGCTTATGGACATTCAAAGCTGTGTTCTTGTATTACGCTCAAAAGCGCAATAGAAATGCTTTTGGCTCTAAAAAGTCAAAAAAGTAAAGCATAGACCAAACAGGATACGTACAGGAATTTAAAAATTTCGATCAATCATTTAGGCTTTCACCGGACACGTCAAGATTTGATAGGTTTTACAAAGGAAACAGATATTATCAGCTATTTAAGTACCTTCCTACCAGTCGCTACGTAACGTTATGTTTCAATTAGGAACTACAAATTGCCGTGTGTTACGTAGCGAAAATGACAGGATTTCTCATGAGAACTTTGAATCATTTATGTAAGCATAATCAGCCTGTAAAGTTCCCACTGCTGGGATTCAGGCCCCTCTGATAGAGGGTGCGGGCCTAGAGCCACCACGAGGGCCCAGTGCGAATTAGTGAATGTCTTTGAATTTCTGGTTCCAGGACATGTCGGTTCAAACCAATATGTCCTGGAATCAGAAATTTTCAAGCATCGTGATGTTTTTGTCAAGGTGTTTTTCTATAAGATTGTAGTGTTTTTTTTTTTTTTGTGTGGTGGGAAATCATCCAACGACTTCTCCCGCTCTAGGGTGGAGCGGGAGGGAGTGTCAGACTCTTACTGACTAAACCCCACCCCTGTTCCTTCCTGCCCTGAGTGTCAGTGGTGAGGTAACTCTGTTTCGAATTTATCCTCAACCCCCGGGCAGGCATCGGCCATGACAGGCCCCGTCCTTATTGCTGACAACTCTTTGAGGCGCGCGAGGAACACTACGCGCCGTCGACTCTCGGGCCAGGTGCTGATCGGACGGCGAGCTACCCATTACTCGCCGTCCGCAGGCCCGGGAAATTTGTAGTGTAGTGGTGATGAATTTAATAACATAAACTAAAGCTAACGTGGTTTCCACGACCACATACGTCAGGAACGTTATAACTGGGTCACCAACCACTCGTGAATAGTCAATTGAAAAAACAACCAAGATCAGACGAAAGGACCCCATAAACTCAGTGTATCAAAATCAAAAGTAATTTATTCAAACTAGGCTCCTCAGTATTCTCCCTTATCATTAATTTCAGCCTTATTCCTTCTCAGGCGATTTTTTTATGGACATTCTGGCATAGCATCGTCATATAAAGACGTATTTGCAAAATTCTTTTTTGTTCGAAAGGGGTTTATTCTGAAATGGTTCCATTTAAATTTCTTATTAGATCTGATGATGAGTTTCGGAGACAGGCAACAGAACTCTTCATAAAATGACAGCAAATCTACCGCGATTGCTGCTATCGCATAAATACGAGTATGCATTGTTAACTCAATTTAATGGGGAATCACAACTAAGAAGTGAAAAATAAAAACATTTTTACAAAAAATAGAACCTGAAGCCCAGAAATTTCTGCAGTCGGTGTTTCTGGTTTTGTATCTTTGTTTTTTGACACCGACTTCCGAAATTAAAGCTATGCACTTTTTTGTTTTTTTTTTTTGGAAATCGGTTCTATTTTTGTAAAAATGTTTTTAGTTCTACATAAAGCCAGTCCTCCAAAAACGCCCTCCCACCACTTCCTAGTGTTTAAGTTGGGACGAAGAAGTGGCGCAAAACACTCCCCAGTGTGTAGTAAAGAAGTACCTTATACCCAATAACCTTTTTAAAATGCACCTTTAACAATAGATTAGGCAAGAGACGCGTATAACAGGTCTCGATTGATAAACACCAATAAAAACAGGTTCCTGTTCCTTATGATGTGACTTGAAGATTGCAGTTAAGGATTAAGAATAATTAAGATAATACCAGCAAATTGAGGAAGCCCGTCAGTGATGACTGAATGCATCCGCTGGAGTTGGCACTAAACAAGCTTTCCTTAGCGAATTCACCTTTCCTCGTTGCTTGGTAAGTATCAGCAACCAACTACTGAGTTTTGCGAAATTCTGCGAATGCTATAATCAAATCACTAAATAACAGTCTGGGATCAGGACACCAGCCCCCCAAGCCATATTACTTTTCTATTATCGTTTACGCTAACGCTTAGTACCTACAAAATGTATGGCGATGACATAACCTGCGATAAGTCACGTGACACTTATCTACGCAGCCCCCCTAGCCATATTACATTTCTATTATCGTTTACGCCAACGCTTAGAACAAAATGTATGGTAATGACATTACCTGCGATAAGTCACGTGACACTTATCTACGCAGGTAATGTCATTGCCATACATTTTGTTCTAAGCGTTAGCGTAAACGATAATAGAAATGTAATATGGCTAGGGGGGCAGGTAATGTCATTGCCATACATTTTGTACTAAGCGTTAGCGTAAACGATAATAGAAAAGTAATATGGCTAGGGGGGCAGCGTAGATAAGTGTCACGTGACTTATCGCAGGTAATGTCATTGCCATATATTTTGTAAACGTCAACGATAATAGAAAAGTAATATGGCTAGGGGGGCTGTGTGTATTGTGTATATTACTTTTTAATTCTTGCACTTCAATATCTTCCACATTCAAATCAAACTTCTTTTTTACCATTGACAGGCTCGCGTTTGACCACTATCTCACCTGATGGTAAGCGATGATGTGGTCGACGATGGAGCACGCTTGTCTAGAAGTAACCTATTTACTCTTGACTTTAAGGCTCCTAGGTTGTAGCTATCATTATCTTGCCCATATCCCAGTTTATTAAAAGGTGGCGTAACATGGTTTGTTCTTCCATACTTCTCTATACATATTTACCATCTTTTACACAGACCAATCGTCGTTACTTTGCGCTTCTGCTACTCTTCATACTCCTAACTTTCCTACCGACATTTATCACAGCAGGAAGGTCCTAAAATGGCGTGGCAACAAACTTAAGGCATATATCCGCCAAGTGGCGCCCTCATTGAATAAAAAATCGTAGCAAAGCGTAGAAAATAAAGATTATAGAATCCTATGTTGCGTTTGTTACAAAGAGGATAAGGTATATTTACGTGGTTAAAACAATACTCAAAATTTTGCGTATCCAAAGTAGTAGGCAAAAGCACCAAAAACGGCCGTTTTTGACACTTTTGCTTACTACTTTGATACGAAACACTTTAGAGTCCTGTTTTAACAATGTTAAAATACCTTATCATATTTGTAACAAACGCAACATAGGATTCTTTAATCTTTATTTTCTATGCTAAGATAAGAATTTTTATTCAATGAGGGCGCCACTTATGGGGAGGTAGGCCCTTAAGTGGCAGTGGGCAGAGCACACTGCTCGCAGAACAGATGGTCGATGGACTGAAAAGTTTTGGAGTGGCGACCGTGTACAGGAAGACGCAGTTTTGGAAGGCGCGGGTAGCTGATGGATGCGTAGACGCAATGGACCGGTCGTTGTAGCGACACTTGGGGGAGACCTTATGACCAGCCGTGGACGTCTTTCGGCTGAAATGATGATGATAATAACACAACTGGCCAAAAAAAACTTTCCAGCTCTAAATTTTCCTTAGCTCTAAATTTTCCCTAGCTCTAAATTTTCCCTAGCTCTAAATTTCCCAAAATCACTAACCAAAGTGACCAAGCCGAGCAGCTACGCACATCTCAAGCAAAAACTAAGTTAATTTCCCCAACACCGTGTAGGGCCATCAAGTTGCGCGAACGCATCCAATTTGCGATCTCCGATGAATATCTTGCATAACAAGCAATACGGAAGGCAATTTTACTTAAAACTCGTATGTTATGAAATATTTTAATTAACTTACGCACTTCAGACAATCCGTGCTACCATGTCTGTTTATGTTATTGGGTTCAGCCGTGAAATTGGCTTGATAAATGCGGGTTTTATTGCCGAATTCTATCATGTTTGTAGATTGAGTTATTATTTATTTACGTAACTAGATATAATTAATATACTTACGTCTTCATCATCATTATCATCAAGATATCTCCGCAAAGATTGTCAGTATAGATGTATTCCAAAGTGTAATTGTGAATTTTTCAGTATATATATTTGATGCTGATGATTCAATTTTTTTATTTTCTACATTTTAGTAAGTTATATTTTTGGAATCGCCTCCTCGAACCCTTTATTTTGATACCCCACATAATATAGTTCGTTGACTTTTATTTTATTATTTTTCACAATATGGCGTCTAGTGGTCGCCATATTGTATTTTGATTACTGTCATGTATTTAGTAGCACTCGCAAGGTTACGACAAATCAATTGACGTAAGAATGATCAAAATCGGCCCACGCGTTTAGTCTCTATAGTGCCACAAAAGAATAAACGTACATACATAAGCTGACAAACACATTACCCTGCGTCGCGCAGTCGGCTAAAAACTGGTTTGGTCAACGCAAAATACTGTTTTCTGAGAACACCCCCACAAAAAAATGAGTAATAATAACTTTCTCATATCCCAAGCAAGCAATTTAAAGTTGACTTGTCCACAAGACTTTCAAAACACACTCCTTAATATTAACCAACCCGTTCAGAACCAACATAACATTCTAAACAAACAGTTGAAACTCAAAAACGAAAGTGAAAACATGACACTGTATACCGGTAGCGCTCAATATAAACAACAAAGTACATGAAGAAGAAAAAAAGGCCATGTCTTAAGCTGGCCCTTATCACATAACTTAGCCTAAATACTTTCTCCAACGATCAATTGTTTTCACTGTACGTCACCAAGGGCGACCGACATCAGCACGATTGGAAAGTCGCAATTTTCCTTGACAGTTTCACACCAATTTGCGGATTTACACGACAAATCGCTACGACACGCGCCTACGGCTAGTTAGCTGTTGTTCTAAAATGGCGTGGTATGAACATTTTTGGCATTGCTTCGGTCGGTTCCGTGTTTAGGTGACAGGGTTAGAAACAGCTGGTAAGTTTCAGCTGTGATAAACTACGCACTTAAATGGTTCAAGGAAATGTAGGCATTTTGAGAAATGTTAACAAGCTTTTACTCAATCAAATACGAGTAGGGATACGTTCAACTGGGGTGCTTACATCTCACCACGGTAGATTGATTGATTTCGTTTTCCCATGCTAAACAGGTTTAACTAATTTGCACTCCCATACATCACCATTAACTTTACTATGCAAATAAGCGGTTGCACAACAGCTAACTTTTAAACGGTGACAATGAACTTGAACCTCAGAAAGGCGCCTTACCTAATAGCCTTCTTGCCGGACTGTCACCGTGGGATCTGGAGGCAAAAATCCTCGCGCACCTGTACGAGTGGCGCGAGGAGGCTAAACGCCGGGGCGAAACTCCGCTGCCGCGACAACTCGCGGCTCGGCGGACAGAGCTCCGGCAGGATCTCATGGTGACATGGAGAGAGCGACTGTCGCAACCCAGCGCTGGGCACGCCACCATCGAGGCGGTAGTGCCCCTCTTTGAGGAGTGGCTGGAGAGGCGCCATGGCGCCCTCACCTTCCGCCTGACGCAGGTGCTCACCGGACATGGCTGTTTCGGGAAGTACCTGTGTCGTATCAAGGCGGAGGTGACCCCTGCGTGTTTCCACTGCGAGGATCGCCCCGTGGACACGGTGGAGCATACGGTGGAGGTTTGCCCCGCCTGGGCAGAACACCGCCGTGTCCTCGTGGATGCGATAGGCGGCAGCGACCTCTCGCGCCGTGCCCTGGTTCAGGCCATGGTACGGAGTGAGAGGGAATGGGGGGCCGTCTCCAACTTCTGCGAAGCAGTAATGCTCGCGAAGAGGGAGGCGGCACACGTTAGGGAGATTCAACAGAGACCGAATCGCCCTAGCGCCCCCAGCAGCAGCCGTCGCAGGAGACGCCGGGGGCTGCGAGACGATCTCCGGCCACCGTAGACCCGGGCCTGCGGACGGCGAGTAGCGGGTAACTCGCCGTCCGATCAGCACCAGGCCCGAGAGTCGACGGCGCGTAGTGTTCCACGCGCGCCTCAAAGAGTTGTCAGCAAAGGACGGGGCCTGCCACGGCCAGTGCCTGCCCGGGGGTGGAGGATAAATTCGAAAGAGTTACCTCGCCCCCGGGCGCGTAGGGCAGGGAGGAACAGGGGTGGGTTTTAGTCAGTAAGAGTCTGACACGCCCTTCCGCTCCACCCCAGAGCGGAAAGAGTCATTGGATGATTTCCCACCCCCCAAAAAAAAAAAAAAAAAAAAAAAAACCTAATAGCCTTGGCTATAATAAATGTTTGAATACCAATTAATTACCGGATGTCCGCTAAAACACCGCAAATAACAGCAAAAAAGCAGCAGTTATTTATGTAAAACCACTTAACATGTTTATAGACAACACACCAAAACACACTGCTGGTGAGAAAAAATATTAGTCGAAAACTTTTTCCAATACTGTAAGTAAACATGCCGTTTACTTTCTACCGCTAACCTATAAACCGAGAGCTATGGGTCAAACTGACCTCCACAATGTACACCAATTTGATCTGTCTACTGTTCTAACGGTAAACGCATTATAGCTTATTTATGGTTCAAGATAATTCCTACCCTGAGCTGTCTCATGTACCTACTGCGAATATTAATTTTGCAGTGTTTCTATCGACAGCTAGTATGTTGTTTTGCCACCCAGATGCAGAGATGTTTCTGCTAAATTGGGGATTATGATGCAAAACAGTTTGAAACTAGCTTTTATTCCAAGCAAATAGAACATAGATTAGATGACAGTTTTCAATGGAAATATATTTTAAATTAATCAGAAGCACACATTCTAAATATTCATGGAACACTTATGCGTTACGTTTCATGAGAATTCATACTCATACACATAAGATCAGGATTCTGAGAAACCCAGAAATGAAAATCAATCTTGGAGACAACAAAACAATAAAAGAAATGAGACTCAAAATGTTAGAAGATAGTAAAAAAGACAAACCAAACAAAGCTAATTTGACAGGTTATATCTAACAAAGAAACGATAAGATTTAATAACTAGCTTGACCCTTATAACCTAACCTGAGTCTAGACAATCGAGAGATAGCATTGTTCTTACTTTCAAAGTTTCAACATTCTTCCTTCACAGATGTCAGATCTAAAGAAAAGTCTTCTCATTACCCCCTAAGGTCAGAAAGGGAAATGTTTAAAGCTAACATAATCCTACCACGTGATAGGTCAACTAATTAGGTGCACTTTGACATCTGAAGAAAGATTGTATCAGGAAGATGAGCAGCATATAGCAATGGATTAATAATAGTAAGTGACGTTTGACCTGTTGTGACTTAAGACGAAATAGAAACCAGTTTTTCGATGATCAAATAGGATATTTTAGGAAAGATATAAGTAGATAACTTAGGAGACAAAATAAGTGTTAAATTACATTAAATTGTAAGGATATTGGGCATAGATCTCTGGAAGCAGCTATGCTGTTTCGTAGATAAAAGATACTGTTGTCTTCGAAATAAAAGAAACAGATGAGAAGCACTCCCTAAAAGTTTTCTCTAAAGCCTTTGATACGATTGACATCGAACAGAAGATAGTGCTTCTTAATTTTATCAATGAAACCTTCACAGATTCCTAGAATGGTAGGAATTGCTAAAGTAAAAGGGCGATTTCCTGCTGCAAATAATATGACTTCCGCAGATACAGAAGTGCCTTTGTTCGCACTGGGTGGTCCATTCTCAGCCTGGGACCACATGACTACTTTGCACACACTTTCAAGTAATCAACGTTACACGAAATTTCTAATGGTTATATGATTAACAAGCGGGTAAAAGTAAAGATGTGTTCTGACAGATTAAAGATGAATGAGTTATTTAATTTAAACGAAACGAAAGTAAATATTTTATCACGATCGCTGCGTGCGAAACATATTCTAATTCTTTAAACAATGTGTGAAAAAAAACTAACTCTTGAGGGGATTACTTTCCCTTAAATAAGTTATTAAAGCATAGATTGAAAAGTGAATTAACTTTAATAACAGAATAGGAAATTATTTTCTCAATGAAAGACTTACACTCACTTTTTTTTCATTCATTCATGAAGACTACATAACGAGTGTACTTCGGAATGAAATTAAGGTGGTTCGTAATGATAGATGTATCAATCATCGTTTCTTGACGGAGCATAGTGAATGATATTGAAATAAATTCGATTGATATAATGAAGGCCTGGCAGGTGGATTCTCTTTCTTAAAGGTTAGAAGTTTCATTTATTACCAGAATTTTTTGAAAGATGACTTTTACATTTATTTACCTTCACATTTTTATGTTCAAGACTGAAATAAACCATGAATTTGTAGACACTTAGCTTAGATGATGTGGCTAGCAAAGAAATTACCTCTGAGATGACGACTAAGACAGATTATATAGAAGAAAGAGGTTGCTTGGAATACGATAAACAATTTGGGAAAAAGGAATGATGATCAAATCGGAGAAAATGGTAGATAGAATGAAACCAAGGAGTTGGAGAAAGACTTCCTGTAATTCTTATTGACTCCTGAGAAAAAACCGACGCACAATCTAGCTACTCTCTTCACACGGAAGATCATCATTAGATAAACATTCAAACCACATCTATCATTGTTACAATGCTTTGTTTAATTTTGTTTCTTCTATCTAAGTAAGATATCAAGTACGTGCACACTTAATTAAACTATGTTTACTTTAGTAAAATGTCGGTGTAAAGAGTTTTGATACGTCATGTCGTGTTGATGATCAGGGGTTCTCAGGGGCAGACAATGGTGCGTGATTTTATAAAGAGTGTTTTGTTGAGCGTGGCCTCTGGTGTTACTTTGTGGTTCAAGTGATAAATAGAGGATGATAGTTTTTTTTTTTGTTCTTTTTGAGCACCATGGCAATCTGTCCTAGAACATCAAGATCAAGGGTTGACCAAGTTCTAGTTTGTTTGTGTTATTTATTATAATGAGAGAGCTGTCATTGGTTTGGGGTATCTCTCATCTCTGTATGTGAATCTGGCGTTGAGACTGGGGATGTGACATCTCTTTCCGAGGAGGAAAATGTACAGTATTATTTATTAGGGCACATCCCTGGAGAAATTATTCGAAATTAGCGAACTGCCCTAGCTTTGCAAGAATACAAATTATTCAACTAAGCCATCCTCATGAATCACTTCTGTCTATTGATGAAAAGCGTAAAAATTCGTTCAATAGCTAGTTTATCACGAACAGATCAATAAACGCGGTCGGAGACTTTGTTTTATAATATTTAGTGGAATAAAAACGGTTTTACATAAATGCATAAGCTCTTGCTTAGCACAATTAAATTGATTAACGTATATTTTGAAAGCTTTTTAATATGTTTGTACCTATAGAGCTTCAACTCAACAAAATCGCTAACGCTTGAGCTATTAACTCAAACTGTTTAGCCAAAAGGTTATCAGATCACCATAGTGTAACGGTGTTACTTTCGTCCAATGCCACAGATAAGCTAATGAGGAACTTGTTATTCGATAAAAGTGTTTTGGTAAAAACTCGCCAACAATAGTGTTGTACTGACAGGAGAAAGGGATGTGAAACGCTTATCGATAAAAAGTGAAAATTTTGAGTAATTATTTTGAGGTAAATAGAAATACTGTTAGATATTCATCATTTTAGGTAGTGGTATGGTGAGACAAGACACTAGTAATCTTGTAGAATACCTTGTAAGTAACTAATTAGGTAGTTTAAATTCAACTGAGGTAGGGTCCTAATGTAGAAATTGAACTTCTTTAGCGAGAACATATTTAAATTCATTTTACGACTTAGTTATATAATTTGCTTTATGAACATTTTACAAGTTTTTATTTTAATGAACAAAATAAGAGGGTGAGAACTTTAATAGCTTTTGGTAATATAAAGGGTTTTTCCTAAGAGCTTTTAATTCAAGTCAAACATCTGTTATTATTTTAACTAAATGTGGTAGAAAGCAAACTCTTTGATGATAGAAAACGCACTGCAATACGTTTCTCTTCACGTTTTCATAAACGTCAAAGCAAACTGTAAATTCTACGATATGGATCTAAAAATATGGCATCATTTGGGTCAACTGTTGACATCAGCAAATAAGGATGTTGAAACTGATGGTTATCTGTCAAAAAATGTGAATGATAAATGGCAGGCGAGATTTCAGAGGCCAAAATATTTAAAAAAAATATACTGGAAAATATACATACTTACCTACTTTATATTAAAAATAATACCTATTCTGGGAAACCCTTCGCTACGCAGTGGGTTAAAAGAGGCTAAGTAAAAGAAAAATGGATTGGACCTTATTTGAAAAAAAAAATCTTTAAGCGGTACAAAACTAGAATATGAACGTAACGATTAACAATTAGTTTCATTTAATTAGAACACACAAATTGTTCACAATACATTAATGATCTTCAAATTAATCACAACTTTTGGAGTGATTAGCTTTACTTACGAGTATCACACTTTTTCTTCAAAATCTAAAAATAATCACAACAAATCCAAACAAAAAAATATCTGTTACCGTAGTACAAAAAGCAATTCATTCAAATCCTGTTCTCGTTGAATGGGCTCCCTAAAAGGACGGACAGAGCAAATAAAAACCGGCGCGCGCGCAGCTTTAGGACGTCGACCACACGGCAGAGTAATGTTTGAGAAGCTATTTGTTTTACGTTGGACTAATACGTTTAGATACATTATGAAATATGTGTGGAGAATTTATATTTATGAACGTTTTGGTAAAAGTTCAATATTTGCTTTGCACCAGTTATATCGGGGTAACCCTTTGTACAGAAAAGGGTTAACCCACTATTAGTGTTGCCTTTTAAATTCTAAAGTGACACTTGTAGCCAAGATGCTGGTGTGTCCCCTGATATTTAAAGTTTATGAACTACTCCAATTTATTTAAGACTCATGATTATCATCATTTCAGCCGAAATACGTCCACTGCTGGTCATAGGCCTCTCCCAAAAACAAGCCCTCTCACAACGATCGATCCTGTGCCCCCATCCCATCCCATCCATCCATCTGTGGTGCCATCTATCGGATGCCCGCGACCCTCACCAGATTATATTTAAGACTACGACAAGAAAATTCGTCTTTGTATGGTAGAGCTGATGTTGATTAAATGGTCAGAGACCCACCTACTAATTCAAGTTTACTTTTTTTTTTTGGTAACTTGGTTAGAAATAACTCAATACAACCCTAATAAATCTACCATTACTTCTCATATAACATTATTCGCTATTCTAGAGCTTTTAAGTAACGTTAAATGATTATTTATCAAGAAAAAAATAAACAAGGGCCAGATAAAGCGTTAAAACAAAAGAAGGAACACCATAAACTTCCGAAAACCACCTCCTTCGTGTTGAACCATCATAAAACACAGATATAATCAGGAATGTGCATCAGTCGTCCGGCCAATAAAGGGACTCTTCGAGCCACTCCTGCGCAGCGGATTGTATCACATTGGTGTTATTTATTATCTAACAGATCAAAGGAAGACTTTTATATTCTTTCAGTATTTCATCTCATTGTCATAAAGTTTAGAACGGAAGGTTCAAAACTACTTTTGAACCAATAAATGCCAATGAAGAACCGCTTAAGACCTAATTAGTAACTACCAGGACTAAACGACCTACCCCAGGTTCGCACGGGTACAAATTATATACCAAAATCTTCCTCATGAATGACACTGTCTATTGATGAAAATCGCATGAAAATTCGTTTGTAGTTTTTGAGTTTATCGCGAACAGACAGACATACAGATAGACGCGGCGGTTTGTTTTATAACACGTAGTGATAATGTAATTGACTACCCAACAAAAAAATCAATACGATTCTCAACAAAACAGCCAAAAAACATCAAAACAAAAGGTCTAACTACTTCCCTTCGTGTTGAACCATCATAAAATACAGATATAATCAGGAATGTTCCCCAGCATCCACCTACCCGACCGATAATAGGGACTTCTCGGACCAAACTCCGACGACTCCGGCGCATCGGATCGTATCACAATGGTGTAATTATCTAACAGATCAAAGGATATCTCGCAGCTAGGATGCAGTGCCTTATACAGGAGGTCCTAGTTTGGGCATTTTGATAAAAGTTACTGTGAAATAAAGGTGTTTGCGACAAACGCGACGGTTTGGAATGTGGAAAATGATCGGTAGATTTATTATACAGACTAGCCCCTGTCAGCGGCTCCATCCGCATGGGATTAGCACTTCCCCCGTTGTTAACTTTCAACCCCTTTTTCCCCACAAAAAGTGTCGAAGACCCCTCTAATTTTTTTTTTTTTGGTTGGGATGTCATCCATGACTTCTCCTCTACCGCTCTGGGAGGAGCGGGAGGGCGTGTCAGACTTTTATTGACTAAAACCCACCCCTGTACCTTCAATTGCTTATCCGCGACCCAGACAGGCATCGGGCCTAGAAAAAGACCCGGAGCATCTCCTGCGGCGGTAACTAGGGACGTGAGGGCGTCTCCGTTGAGTCTCCCTCACGCGTTACACCTATTGAAAGAAATGGGAAGCTGTCACCGAAGGAGGTGACAGCTTCCCATTTCTTTTCGTTCCGTACCTGACCAGGACCGGGGGCGAGAGGTCGCTGCCGCCGTTAGCCTCCACGAGGACACGGTGATGCTCCGCCCAAGCGGGGCAGACCTCCACCGTATGCTCGTTCGTTTTCTCTGAGCAATCCACACAGTGGTGACACCCGGGCATTTCCTCCCGCCTTATACGGCACAGGAACCTCCCGAAACAGCCGTGTTTGGTGAGGACCTGCGTCAGACGGAAGGAGAGGACGCCGTGGTGCCTCTCCATCCTCAAATAGGGTTACCACCGCAATTGTGGCGTGCCCCACCCCCTCTCTAACCTGGATGACCGTCGTAAAAAGAACCTGAAGGCAAGCAATTTGGATGTTTCGACGACCCAGCACAGACACGTCTGGCGAGGAATGACGAGGAAAGCCGACGCCAAATAAGGCAAGTTAAAGAGAGAGAGTTTTCAGTTGGAATGAATCCAGAATTTGAATTTATTTCATTGTATCATTTCCATATTCTCCATGACAAATACAATTAAAACGACTCTAGGTAAGACACAAAACCCCTCGTGCAGAACAAAACACCACAAACTAAAACTTTCTTCTAAGCGCGTACAACGAATACGGCAAATCGATTAAGATGCTCATCTAGATAAGCACAGGACCAACATCACGGCCAGAATGTCTAATTGATAAAATATATAGCTTAATGCATAGCTTAACGGGAAACTTTAATATTACCATCTACTACTTAAGATTAGGTTTATGGTTTAAATTAATTACAAGTGATTTACTTTGAGATCGGATGTTGCATTGTCGGATATTTTGTTTAATAGAAAACGTAGTGTAGGTATTTGTAATCAAGCTCTTAAGGCCCTACTACCGGCCAAGTGGCGACCTCATTGAATAAAAAATCGTAGCATAGCATAGAAAATAAATATTAAAGAATCCAACGTCACGTTTGTAACAAAGAGGATAAAATATTTTTACGTTGTTAAAACAGGTTTCAAAATGTTTCGTATCCAAAGTAGTAGGCAAAAGTACCAAAAACAGCCGTTTTTGACACTTTTGCTTAGTACGTAAAAATACTTTATCCTCTTTGTAACAAATGTGACGTTGGATTCTTTAATATTTATTTTCTATGCTATGCCACGATTTTTTATTCAATGAGGGCGCCACTTGACCGGTAGTAGACCCTTATGAGCAAAAATTAAGTATTTAACTACTAAACACTGCCTAGCCAGCAAACAGGGCCCAGATTTGTAAATTAGATATCATTTTTTTTAACATTGATAGGCGCGCTTGACCACTATCTCACCTGATGGTAAGCGAAGATGTGGTCGACGATGGAGCACGCTTGCCTAGAAGTAACCTATTCAATCATCATCATAATTTGTTACCAGCAAAAATTAAGTATTTAACTATTTTTGCAAAAACCAGGAAACAGAACCAAAATGTTTGCCTTGGCACCAGTGCTAACAATCACTACACAAATCATGATTTTGAGGCTTCATAATCCCAAGACCATGAAAAATCAGACGCTATCCTTCAATCTTAATCGATAAATTCCTCTCCACAAAGGCCATAGGTGAACAGAAACTTAATACTGGCTTGCTAGAAACATCCTGTATCGATAACGTAATCAACGCACCTTCAGAAACACTTGTACACCAAGACGAATCCTGGCCGGTTGAGGTCCAAAAAACAGTAAAAAAAAAACAATATTCCTCATAGAAAGGAATGCAATGACGCGCTCTGCTTCTAATCTGAACGCACCGAGACTAAAATTTTGAAATTGGAGTTGGAACGTTATTAAAGTTATTTTATTTTTTGAAAAAAGAAATGGTTTTGGAACTCTTTATCTTTGGTCTTTGGTGCAACTTCTTTGTCATAGTTGAATGAAAGTTAGTGATGTACGGTACTATGCAATCGATATATTTTTTAGTTGACATAAGTATGGTTGATCAAACTCATCGACTCAAAATGATTTGGTGCAGATTTTATTTAAATATCAATCGTATTTAGTAGGTGGATAAGACTTTGGCTAATTGGTTACCTCATTGGGGATTTGGAGATGGAAAAAACTTAATCAAATCATATCTACTAATTATTCTAAATTTGAGATGTTTTAGGTACAACCTACTTTCAAGTCTTCATGCTAATCGAGAAACACACTGTGTTACTGATGCAAATTAGCAACTTATGTATAAGATCGAATCCCAATCATGTCCTCGCATACTAATCAGGCTACGGTAATCCGATTAGCACATAAGCTTAGACTTCCTAATTGCTAAGTCACAAACAGTACACGTGTGGCAAAATTAATTTAAGAAAACCAAATTTTTTATCGAAACAACCAAAATAACCTTTAATAACAAGCCTTTCTCCAAAATCGCAAGTTACGCAAGAACTCGTACTGGTATTACACAAAAATCAAATAATACGCCATTACAATTTTTTATTGAGTTTACAGCAGTAAAAATAAATTCACTGGTAAAAAACATTGCGTAATTAAAATCGGAACAAAAAAACTTTGTCACTTGTCATTCCGAACAAGTTTTCGAACGTCAGTCAGTATCAATATACCTTCAGGCTGGTGCTGTTTTAGTAGGATTGTTCGTAGGAGATACCACAGTCCTGCAGGTGTATTCGCTAACTCAGTTGACATCAATTTGATAGGCACTTTTCAGTGCATTGCTGCTTTGACGTATAGGAAAACAAAAATGTACTAGGCACTAGCCTATTATAATCGATGTCCACCGAGCAATGTACTGCATAGTAGTTGACATCAATTTGATAGGCACTTTGCAGTGCATTGCTGCTTTGACGTATAGGAAAACAAAAATGTACTAGGCACTAGCCTATTATAATCGATGTCCACCGAGCAATGTACTGCATAGTAGTTGACATCAATTCGATAGGCACTTTGCAGTGCATTGCTGCTTTGACGTATAGGAAAACAAAAATGTACTACGTAGTGCCTATTACAACCGATGTCCACCGGGCAATGTACTGCATAGTGCCTATCAAATTGATGTCAACTGAGTTAGCGACTGATGGAGCGCAAAGGGCAAATGCACGGGTGGGTTTTAGTCAGTAAGAGTATCTCCCTCCCGCTCCACCCAGAGCGGGAGAAGTTGGTTGATGATTTTCCACCACCACTTAAAAAAAGGGTTTTTTATGGTTGATAGGCACGCGTTTGACCACTATCTCACCTGATGGTAAGCGATGATGCGGTCGAAGATGGAGCACGCTTGCCTAGAAGTAACCTATTCACTCTTGACTTAAAGACTCCCATGCAGGTTGTAGCTAACCGGAAACACAGACTCCGGTAGGGAATTCCACTCCCTAGCTGTACGCGCAATGAATGTTTTCTCAAAACGCTTTGTGCGTATGGATGGGATGTCCACCATGAACCGGTGGCACTTCGCCGTACGTCTTGTGGTCCTTTGATGAAACGGGCTTGGCGGAATCAAATTATGCAATTCCGTCGCACACTCCCCAAAATGATAACCGACAAAATCCGATCCGGATGATATCCGGTTGATAATCGATAGAAAACCGACAGGCTATATAGCAACTCGGCGTCTATGTTCAAGACTTTGGAGTTTCGACTCAACGAGCCTATCATTGCTGATGATTCTCTTGGCTCGTTTCTCAATTGACTCAAGGGCATCAAGCTGGTATCTGGCAGATCCGTCCCAAAGATGAGAGCAGGGTGGTGCTGTTGGTCAATACAAAGTGGGTTTTCAACTTCAATATTTAGTTTCCGTTTTGCTGTGATGTTTGATGGGTTAATATTTTTTAAAATGAATACTTCTTTACGCATGTTGGGCATTTTTGTTCAAGTTTTTTGTTTTCACTTCTGACGGTACCGATACGGTATTCAGAGGGTCATGGCGATCCGCATCATCCGGGGATACCGCACGATCTCCCGCGAGGCAGCGAGCCTCCTTGCCGGACTGTCACCGTGGGATCTGGAGGCAAAAATCCTCGCGCACCTGTATGAGTGGCGCGAGGAGGCTAAACGCCGGGGCGAAACTCCGCTGCCGCGACAACTCGCGGCTCGGCGGACAGAGCTCCGGCAGGATCTCATGGTGACATGGAGAGAGCGACTGTCGCAACCCAGCGCAGGGCACGCCACCATCGAGGCGGTAGTGCCCCTCTTTGAGGAGTGGCTGGAGAGGCGCCATGGTGCCCTCAACTTCCGCCTGACGCAGGTCCTCACCGGACATGGCTGTTTCGGGAGGTACCTGTGTCGTATCAAGGCGGAGGTGACCCCTGCGTGTTTCCACTGCGAGGATCGCCCAGAGGACACGGTGGAGCATACGGTGGAGGTTTGCCCCGCCTGGGCAGAACACCGCCGTGTCCTCGTAGATGCGATAGGCGGCGGCGACCTCTCGCGCCGTGCCCTGGTTCAGGCCATGGTACGGAGCGAGAGGGAATGGGGGGCCGTCTCCTCCTTCTGCGAAGCAGTAATGCTCGCGAAGAGGGAGGCGGCACACGTTAGGGAGACTCAACAGAGGCAGAGTCGCCCTAGCGCCCTCAGCAGCAGCCGTCGCAGGAGACGCCAGGGGCTGCGAGACGATCTCCGGCCACCGTAGACCCGGGCCTGAGGACGGCGAGTAGTGGGTAACTCGCCGTCCGATCAGCACCAGGCCCGAGAGTCGACGGCGCGTAGTGTTCCACGCGCGCCTCAAAGAGTTGTCAGCAAAGGACGGGGCCTGCCACGGCCAGTGCCTGCCCGGTGGTGGAGGATAAATTCGAATGAGTTACCTCGCCCCCGGGCGCGTAGGGCAGGGAGGAACAGGGGTGGGTTTTAGTCAGTAAGAGTCTGACACGCCCTTCCGCTCCACCCTAGAGCGGAAGAAGTCATGAGATGATTTCCCACCCCCCAAAAAAAAAAAAAACCGATACGGTATTATTAATTATAGGCCCGCGTTTGACCGCTATCTCACCTGATGGTAACGTATTAAGTAAATGCAACACCTGTACTATGTATGACCTTGGCCATAGCAGCAATTCTCATGTCAGTGAGCATTTTATTTTGCTACTAGAAATACGCGACCAAGCACTTATTATTTATGTTCGATATTAAGATGCATTTTTGTTATCAAATCCTCATAAAATTTGAAATGCAATGCAATTTGGTTGTCTTATTTGACTCGTAATTCAAATTCGGCAAAATTAATTAAGATAGAAAGTATATTACATGAGGATTTACTAAGTGGTTAAAAAAAATATGGACGGCCATAATAAAAAACTGGCCAAGTGCCTGTTGGATTTCGCACATTAAGGGTTCCGTATCAAATTTTAGTATTCGTTAGTAAAGTGTACGTAATAATAAACATTATCACATTACCTTTATTACATTACTTTTAAGTTCATAAGTCAACAAAATTTTCGTGACAGACGACCAACGGACAGACAGACAGACGGACACGTGACAATGGGGCTCCGTTTGGACCCCATGGGGTACGGAATCCACGCGCGCCTCAAAGAGATGATTGTCAGCCACCACTGACGGGGCCCATCGTGGCCGGTGCCTGCATGCCTAGGGGTAGCGGATAAATTCTGAAAATGAGTTACCACACCCCTGGGCACTCAGGCAGGGAAGGAACAGGGGTGGGTTTTAGTCAGTAAGAGTCTGACACGCCCTCGCGCTCCACCCAGAGCGTTAGAAGTCATTGGATGATTTCCCAACACACCAAAAAAAAAATAGGGTACGGAACCCTAAAAATGCGCACTATTTAAAACAACAACAGACAGTCTAATAAGAACATTGCCAATCAATCTAGTTAGTAGTTACGAAAACAATCAGTCGAAACTAAAATCATTAAGTCGAAATGACTTTCACAAGCCGTAGTTACCATAGTTACCTATTATGACCATTTACAGTACAATCGATGGCTAAAGTTTTCAACTTATTTGCATATGGGTTACGTTTTATTGTTAAAAATCTAGGTTAACACAACGGATGTTATGTAAGCGTAAAAGTTATGTTATGTTAAGGAAATTACTTGGGCTGTAAAATATGTAATATATTCTTGCATTGTTTTTGTCAATTTCGCGTAGGCTTGAACTCTTGAAACTCGTCCTCATTTCATTTAGAAGAGGTTAGAATGAGCACCTACAATATTTACAATTTTTATAGACGCCTACTAAAAACACTCTTCTTTAGTTTTAATCATACAGGCTGTAACGGAAAGGTGTGGTCATATTTTAATAAATGCATCTGCCCATCGATATGAACAACTTTATTCAAGAAAACCTGAAGATATTCCCAAAAAAAAATACTCCCCATATATTTCATCAGCTGATAATAATTTTTAATGGAAAGTCCAATTTTTCTTTTGAGAATTTTCTTTTTTTTTCTTAGAGAAAGTTGCTCATTTACATGGGCAGAACTGGTTCTTAAAATATGACCACACCTTTTCGTTACATCCTGTATAAGTAGCAGTTACATCCCTTTATTATTTTACTAATGAATACAGATATACTTTTATTTTTGAGGGTGGTAAATCATTAGTGACTTTTCCCGCTCTTAGTGGAGCGGTAGGGCGTGTCAGATTCTTAGGGTGCGGTTACACTGAAGCGGAGCTGAGCGGAGTGGAGACGTACTCGTCCAATCACAGACGAGGCGAGTGACGCGATGAGGATTTCAACCATTGTGATTGGTCGATACCTGCACATCTCCGCTCCGCTCCGCCCAGCTCCGCTACTGTGGAAACACACCCTTATTGACTAAACCCGTGCCTTGTGCCTGGGCACTCAGGCAACTAAAACCCACCCAGGTTTTAGTTAGTAAAAGTCTGACACGCGCTCCCGCTCCACCCAGAGCGGGAGATGTCATTGGATGATATCCCAAGCTCACAAAAAAAAAACAGACACACACACGAGAATACAAATATACTAAAGATATTTACAGCTACTTCTTCAGCTGAGAAATAAATATCTTGGGTTGTATGACTCACATTACCGACACGTGTCACTTCTAATTAGGGTATTAACTTCTAATAAAATAACTACCAAACCAATTGTCTAGCCACGTGTACAAAACAATCGCATGTATCCGGGCAGCAACGTACTACCCAGTTTTTAGTGGCTCCCAACCTGTGCTCCGCGGACCACTGTTGGTCCGTCCGCAAGAGCTAATATACGGTCCGTAAAAGATTTATATACTTCAAACTTTCCACCTAAAAAATACCATTGATGCGAACTGATTTTAAGTTTCTATCAGAATTATTGTTGTGCTTTCTATTACAATGCTCTTTACATTTGATTTTAAATAATAGATGTGCTACAAGTTTTGAATTTATATATATTTTATATAACTAGCTGTGTCCGCGGTTTCACCCGCGTTTATGTATATCTCGTGAAACATTTTTTTTTTCATAGAAAGTATCCTATGTTACTTCTAATATCTCCAAGAAATGTGTACAAAGTTTCATGATGATCGGTTAAGTAGTTTTCGCGTGAAAGCGTAACAAAAATCTTACATTCACATTTATAATATTAGTAGGGATGTTTTTATTCGATAAACATTGTTAAATTTTCTTCTGGAGTTCTGGTTCCTATTAACAACAAAGAAACCAAAGTGGTCCCCGTTTAACAAAAGGTTGAGAGCCATTGCAGTAATAGAAAGCCCCCCATTTGTCTTCATACATCGAACGGGGGCCAGTCGCCCACTAATTGCCCTACAGTACGAACGCTTAATTACATACAAACATCAATTAACGTTATAATGAAGCGATTTAATGGTTAATCCGATTTCAATGGGTTACTAAATGATTGTAGTTATTAGATCATTAAGAGATGTTAATTATAAGTATTTTCTAAGGTACATATTCAATTTATTGGCGTAAATAGCTATAGTATGTTAGTAGTAAAACTGTATGGAACTTTAATTGCTATTATAATTATTGCCATGGTAACGGTATACTTATTGCTTTTAATACGCTGCCTGAGTTATTGGCGTGAGCTACATTATGTAAGACACGTTTTATTAGTCATCAAATCGTCAAAGAACGTTACCTTTAACGTACGAAGACCACAAAAAATAATTAATTGGAGTACAAAACTTAATTGTTCCCTCATACGGAGATTCAAATTGTACCAGTGTAAGTATAGAACAATTTCGGTTTTGTAGTACAAATGTAGGTAAAAAATATTTTTAAGCTTAGTTTCGTCTTAGTTTCGTATTAGTGCGGCAAAAAAAGGGATAGGCAGGATAACTGAAGGAACAGGGGTGGGTTTTAGTCAGTAAAAGTCTGGCACGCCCGCTCCGCCCACAGCGGTACCTATAAGTCATAGAATTTTTAAATGACAACGCGTAATATTATTAATTTAACAAAGATTTTGTGACATTTTATAATTATGATAATTTATAATTTGACTACTTATTTAAAATAAGAATACAAGTCAGTTTAATTCAAATTTATTATTTATTGTTAAATTCAATTAATTGTCTACGTGACGATTTTTATAATAATTTTAACTTTTTAATGACCTTTCTATAATTTTATATGCCACAAAGGCCGAACATGACGGATCTTTTTTGTTTACGAAGAACCTGCGTTCCTTATATGTGTATACTCATGTTTTTTTTTTTAATTTCGGCTTCGCACGGTTTGTGCATTTAGCCAGTGTCAAGTTATGAAAGTATTTAGTTTTAGATACAGAATACTGTCACTTTTTTCCCCATTAGAATGCAGATGTAACACATTCTAATGTTTTTTGCAGTATTTGGGAACAAATGTGTCGAGTCAGCCTTCTCGGCAAACTTCGCTGACCTAGTCAATACTACAATAAAATTCTCAGCTCCATTTCACCGAGATCGCGCCAGTTTCAATGATTCCACATATTGTCCAGTTGCGTAGACACTTGAGACACAAAACTACACCAATTTTACATCACAATATCCACTAGGAATCAATAAACGAATAATTAAAACAGCCACTGAACTGCACTCGAGAAAATCCCGCCAAAAAACCCGTATACTCATGTTTCTACGAATAAATGTCTTGTCTTGATGATTCCTCACTCACAAAAAAAAGGGGTTTACGTAGGATCCAGGGTCGCAGGAATGTTTGAAATAGTCAATGCGACCCTGGAACTCACAAGCAACTGAAGGAAAACGGGTGAGTTTTAGTCAGTAAGAGACCGACACGCCCCTCCGCTCCACCCAGAGCGGGAGAAATGTTTTGATAATAAAACTTACCACCCAAAAAAAAAAAGAAGATAGGACCCCTATAAAAGGCAACCAAACTAAAAAGAAAAAAGATAGGCAGGACCTTTAGGACCTACAGCTTTTAGTTTGACAAGCATAATAAATTGATTAAAGCAATCAAATCTCGATGATCTGGAGGGTTGCGAGAATCCGAATGATGTGACACGCACGCACAAGACCAGTCGTTGTGGCGCCCTTTGCGAGAGGCCTATGTCCAGCAGTGGACGTATTTCGGCTGTAATATAATGAACTAAACCTCAAAGCATTATGTAAGGGGTCTATATTGACAGGCAAAAAAGATGATATTGCGTCACACTACACAAGAGCTAGCCACACTCACAAATTCACAAACATATATAGATAACCATCTTAAAACATCAATTTCACAACATCCATTCATAAAAGCTTTCTATAAGCTTTTCTTCACCGATTTCCTACAGCTAGACCTCCCACTCGTTGTCATATTAAATGCCATAAAATTGTTACGACATACATTATGGCCCTTTGACCCTAGCAGAAAGATCATCACAAATAAAGGTTTCTATTGGCCCTTGAGCAATAAATTATATTGCTTTGCCAATTATTTAAAAAGAAAATAAAGAAAGAAAAATTGTTTATTCTGCACGAATAAAACGCACATTACAGAAAAATAGATTATTAATATAAACATACAACAATGCTGAAAGCCTCGTACTCAACCAATGTAAGTCTTCTGTTCATTGCCTAATGTACATAATTAAGACAATTAATTACCTACTTTTCAACAGACTTACTCGAAACTCTGCTCCTATCCCTATCACTTTTAGGCATGAAATATAGTGTACCATTATTTCGCACTAGTGCGGAGAACTGCGGCGGCGACCAGCTCCCGCCACAAATTCTACCAGACTGGTCGCCGCCGTGCAGCTCCCACCCCAGCCAAGCCAAGGCGCATGAAAAAAAATTCGCGAGCAATAATTTCTTACAATCATTTATTACTATTATCATCACCATTCTCCTGCCGTTATTCCAATTTATTTGGGGTCTTTTTCTTCCATACTCCTTTTTTTTTTTTTTTTTTTTATATTTGATAGGCTCGCGTTTGACCACTATCTCACCTGATGGTAAGCGATGATGTGGTCGAAGATGGAGCACGCTTGCCTAGAAGTAACCTATTCACTCTTGACTTAAAGACTCCCAGGTTGTATCTTACAGGAAACACAGACTCCGGTAGAGAATTCCACTCTCTAGCCGTACGTGCAATGAATGTTTTCTCAAAACGCTTTGTGCGTATGGATGGGATGTCCACCATGAACCGGTGGCACTTCGCCGTACGTCTTGTGGTCCTTAGATGAAACGGGCTTGGCGGAATCAAATCATGCAATTCCGTCGCACACTCCCCAAAATGTAATCGATAGAAAACCGACAGGCTAGCAACTCGGCGTCTATGTTCAAGACTTTGGAGTTTTGACTCAACGAGTCTATCATTGCCGATGATCCTCTTGGCTCGTTTCTCAATTGACTCAAGGGCATCAAGCTGGTATCTTGCAGATCCGTCCCAAAGATGAGAGCAGTACTCCATACACGATCGGACTTGCGCTTGATAGAGTTGGAGCAGCTGTTCCGGCGTGAAGTATCGTCTCACCTTTGCGAGGACCCCCAACTTTTTGGCAGCCACTTGAGCCTTAGCCTCTATGAAGGGGCCAAAATTGAGGGTAGATGTTAAAGTAACACCAAGAAGATCAAGTCGGTCGGTTATCGGCACGGTTACACCTCGGAAACATGGAGCCGGGTGAAATTGGCTCCTTTTAGCAGAAAAAAGACACGCCTGGGTCTTAGCAGCATTGAACTTAACCAGATTGGCATCCCACATGGCCACCCCAATCTGAGACAGCCTGCAAGGACAAGTTCAAGCGCCCAACCATAGCCTCTCGGAGAGACCGGACCTGAGACCCACTAACTCGTGCGTCTGGCACGTATCTCTCGGCAACAGTGCTGTCGTCTGCATACCCAAAGGTACCGGGTTTTAGCATATCGTTAATATGCAGCAAAAACAATGTTGCCGAGAGCACCGACCCCTGAGGAACACCGGCATTAATAGCCAGCAGTCCGGACGAGCAGCCATCTATGACTACTCGGATAGACCGATCCCTCAGGAAATCTGCTATCCAATCACACAATCCAGCGGGCACACCGAAGGAAGGAAGCTTGCCAATTAAGCTGTCGTGCCAGACCCGGTCGAAGGCCTTCGAGATATCAAGGGAGACCGCAAGGGCTTCCCCTTGTTTGTCGATGGCCTCACTCCAGATGTGAATGGCATACGCTAGAAGATCTCCCGTTGACCGATTTCGGCGGAAGCCGTATTGTCGGTCACTTAGGATATCGTTAGCTTCTAGGTATGCTAGGAGCTTACCATTCAGTATACGTTCCATACTCTTACAGAGAACGGAAGTTACTGAGATGGGCCTATAATTTGCAGACTCCTCTATTAGTCGTCATCTCTGTAGTCACCCCGTTTTTACCCATATCCTCTTTCACACAGTCCAACCATCGTTTCTTTGGCCTTCCCCTACTCTTATAGCCATCGACATCCATACACAAGACTTTCCTCACGACATTTTCTTCCCATACCACGACAACCGATTTCCACACAACTTTTCAGTCAGCGGTGCCACTTTCAGACTTCCTCTTATATACTCATTTCTAATTCTATCCATGCGCGTAACACCGCACATCGCTCTTAGCATTCTCATCTCAGCCGCATGCAATTGCTTTTTATTCATCCCTTTTGTGGCCCAACATTCTGAACCATACAAGACAGCATTAACAACGACAATTATTTATTACTAAATAATAAATATTACTTTTAAGAAGTTTTACTTATTATTTTCGAGTGTGTTGAAAACCGTCGTTTGATTACACGTGGGTAAATGTCATTCGGTTCCTCGCCTCCATAACGGCTTTGCCTTCGGCTCAGGGAGTATTCCACCTCGGCAGCAATGACAAAGTTTGCCCACTTGCAACAAAATGTCAGAAAGTAGTGGAAACTATGAAAGGTTCTGTCTTTAATGTGACCGTAATCAAACACATGCTAGTGAGGGAAGAAGATAAAAGGAAACCTCTACTTCGCTACAGAACGCTACGCTAAAACTTTACTTTAATAGCAAAGGGACAAAAAATTGGAAAAGGTTGGAGGAGCGTTTCGGAAATCAGTAATGACAACATCGGAAAGTCAATGATGAACTTTCTATTATCTTGATGTGGATAAACGCTTCAATGAAGCCTGATTTAAACAAGCTGTCAATGAAAGCCTTACGTTTCTTTCCATTCTTCCAATCCTCACTCATTTACAAACATGACATAGGTACTAGTGGCCCAAAATCCAGCTAAAACATAGTGTGGCCTGCCAAAGCAGTTAGCCTAGCGTGTCGTAGGCGATTGGGGTTCTAACTTAATAGGACACGACATTAAGAAGCCGGTTAGTGGGCGCTGGGTTTGATTAATTGCTAACTGCTTGCTGATTTTAACCTAGATTTGCAGGGTACATAGTAATAACAGTTATTTCTCGGGTTAAAGTACAGAGCTTTGATTAGC
Source organism: Polia nebulosa (assembly GCA_951329385.1). Taxonomy (NCBI): domain Eukaryota; kingdom Metazoa; phylum Arthropoda; class Insecta; order Lepidoptera; family Noctuidae; genus Polia; species Polia nebulosa. Next base: position 8,997,636 of record OX589609.1, read on the forward strand.
TTTTGTTTTCCGCTATATTTAAAACTATCAGTTTTTGGTCTGTATAATTTGATGTCTCCGAAAGCCCAGACTTGTTTTATTTTACCAGACGAGCAGTTGACTCTTGAAAATTATATGAAAGTTAGGTTTTCTGAAAGATTTCAGAAACTTCTTTCACTACAATCAACTGAGTCCCTATTACAACGGAAAAAAAACCCTCAATTTATGTCAATAAATAACAAGCTATACCTGTCAATTTAATTGAGTTGAGTGGAGGAAATGACTTAAGATGTAGATGTTCATCATCATTTCAGCCGAAAGACGTCCACTGCTGGTTATAGGCCTCCCCAAGATGCGCCACTCCAGAACGTTTCCTCACCGATCATCTGTTCTGCGAGCAATGTGCCTATATAGATGTTTAACTCTAAAAAGTGCCTTTATTCTCATCCCTCTAATAATCAATCTGCCTAGCCTTTTCCCAACTATCTTGCTGTCGGCTTCCAGTCAAACCGGACGCAGCTGAATACCAGTATTTTACATGGAGCGACTGCCTATCTACCCTCCACAACTCAGTTACTAGGTAATACGATAACCCCTTGGTAAGACTGGATGTCAGAATTTCGGGCTTCTGACGACCTGTAATGACTGTCAAAGATCCATGATTGACAGCCGGGACCAACGGCTTAACGTGCTTTCCGAGGCACGAAGGAGTCTCGATATGAAAAGATGGTCACCCATCCGCGGACCAACCCCGGCAAGCGTAGCTTAACCTGATGGATTGACCCGTGCGACTGTTATTCCCACTAATAATATTAATAAACAAAGAACCGATGGATAAATGGATCAGGTATACAAATTTACCAACAGTAGTAACGATACGCATTAAAAAATCTTCCAAGAGAATGTAACATTGAAAGGTGAATTACTCTCAAAACACCGGGAGCATCACAGTCAGAGCTAAGCAACCAATCAAAAGTTATGTAAACATTCATTCATGCCGTTCAAAACATAGCAAAGATCATCGTAAACGATTTATCTAAACGACTGTTACATAAGTCTGTCCAATTTATTTTAAAGTAATGAAGATTAATATAGAAACGAAAAGAAATTCTCTATAAATCTTCACCAAGTATGGCAGTACATCCTACGTCAGTCATTATTGGCTTTTGATTATTATTTACTCGTATTTTTTATATGAACTTTCATTTGTGGAACATCCGGACTTTACATTAGCGTTTGATTGAGTGAATCACAAATTAAAAATGACGGTTTCGATAAATACACGGGTAGTACCTAGTTAGTTTTTGTTAGTCAGGTCATGTCTACCACAGATCCACCTGACGGCAACGCCAATTATGAGCTGATCTTCAGTTGATGGTGGCGCACACCTGACTTTCTAGCTCCTTGTACGACAATTGCTCAAATTTTTATAGTCCAAACCTGCAAATACTTTTACCATTAAGGGTCTACTACCGGCCAAGTGGCGCCCTCATTGAATAATAAATCGTAGCACAGCATAGAAATTAAATATTAAAGAATCATCGTCACGTTTGTTACAAAGAGGATAAAGTATTTTTACATTGTTAAAACAGGTCTCAGAGTGTTTCGTATCCAAAGTAGTAGGCAAAAGTGTCAGAAACAGCCGTTTTTGGTACTTTTGCCTACTACTTTACTATAAACGTGACGTTGGATTCTTTAATATTTATTTTCTATGCTCTTATTCAATGAGGGCGATACTTGGCCGGTAGTAAAGCCTTAAGTTAGGCACTTTTGGACAACGAAGGCAAGCAATATCGCAAGAGCAATAAAAAAATAACCATGTGGTTAAGTTTAAACACTGATTAGCGGGTTCTTAATTCAACTGAATTCTTTTTTCGAATATAAGTTCTTATGTATGGAATGTTGAAACTGTTGCAAGTAGAAGCATGAGTCATCCTAAACATTACCAGGGGGTTTTGGGATCTATTTCTATGAAGAATTTTGAATTTAGAGTCCAAAACTACACTAAGCTAAAAAAAAAAAAAGTAAGTATACGAGTTTTATTAATAAGGCTCAATCAATCTGCCCGCGCCTTTTCCCAACTATCTTGGGGTCGGCTCCCAGTCTAACCGGATGGAGCTGAATACCAGTATTTTACATGGAGCGACTGCCTATCTGACCTCCACAACCCAGTTACTGGGTAATAAGATACCCCTTGGTAAGACTAGTTGTCAGACTTTCGGGCTTCTGACGACCCGTAACGACTGTCAAAGGTCCATGATTGGCAGCCGGGACCAACGGCTTAACGTGCTTTCCGAGGCACGGAGGACTCACCTGAAAGATAGTCACCCATCCATGGACCAACCCCGGCAAGCGTAGCTTAATCTGATGAATCGACCCGTGCTGTTTTTATTACTTTAGCCAAGAGCTCCTCCTTTTACTTAACTTCTATATAAGGCTGAATATGAAAAGAAGAATTGGCAAGGGACATCCGAAACTGCTAAGGATTTTGGTCGAGAGATCCTAGTACCCAACTGAATAACTGACTCGAACGCAGATTTAGTTCACATAAAACCATACGGTACTGTACAAAAACGACACGAGAAACACACTTTTCTTTTCGTCTGTAGGTACAGGTCAACACAGAGAGCGAAAGTAAGCACAATATTTATCTATCAGTATTCAATTGAAGGGTCACGCATACTAGCAGACAACATCTGACATTTACTATTAAGCACAGTCCCTTCACACGACTTTCAACCTTAAGCGGAAGAACATAAGAATGACGTGAGGTTTGTTGAAGGTAAAATTTTTGGGTTTATGTTGCATCTTGATGCTTCTCAAGCGCCGCTATCTAATCATTTGTGTTTTATCAATCTTAATGTGAAGAAACTGTAATTATTTTTTGTCTGTTTGAGATGGTCATTAAGTGCGTAATGTTGGTATTATTTTTTTTGGAGGGTGGGAAATCCTCCCGTGGCCGTGGAGGGCGTGTCAGACTCTTACTGACTAAAACCCACCCTTGTTCCTTCAGTTGCCTGTGCCAAGGGCCGCGGTAACTCTCTTTCGAATTTATCCGCGACCCCAGGCAGGCATCGACCCTAGCGGTCCCCGTCAGTTGCTGCTGACGTCTCATTGAGGCGCGGGTGGATCACTACGCGCCGACTACTCGGGCCTGGTCCCTATTGGACGGCGAGCTACTCATTACTCGGCGTCCGCAGGCCGCTTCTACGGTGGCGGGGAATCGCCTTGCGACTCCCGACGCCCAGGGCGTCTCCTACAGCGGCTGCTAAGAGCGTGAGGGCGTCTCCGTCTCGTAATGTTGGTATGCAGGTGTAACTAGTCACTGGCACGAGCTTCACGACATCAAAGCTTAAGAAACACGCTTGCACGCTACAACGTAAGGACCTAGGCCGTATCTCGAAAATAAATGATAGTTCGAAAGACACAGAGGGTTCCCCGCACGCACCGCTTGCTCCCCGCATGCTTCCACGTGGACATATAAATCGAAAAATTCAATAAAGAGAGAGGAGGAAAGATTAACATTGCCCCACACTAGGAATTACTCCTGTATCGTGGGTGCGTTCACAAACATGTATACTCACATACATAAGACACCCAGACCCGGAACAACTATCTGTAGGTCATACAAATATTTGTTCCGTGCGGGAATCGAACCCGCGACACGCAGCGCAGCAGCCGAACGCTCAACCACTGCGCCAACCGTGTCGACCGTGACCGTGTGGCCGTGTGAGCGACATTGAGTAAAACTGATCGAACTACCAATTGAATCAGTGTTGCCTGCACGCAACAATTATTAATTTCTTGTGTCTATAAATGTATATCACCTTAACGCACAAGCAAGACATATAAAAGCATAAATATCAAAATGAAAGAAACTGAAAATGGATTCCTTGTTTACCAGACATCATAATAAAATTAGCAATAAAAGTCTAATACAACGAAAGTAGTTTTCATTCCTCCCCAAAAAGAAAAGGAAAGCCCTTCACAACACACCCTGTTGGCTGTCCAAACACGAAGGGTAAACCACCCTCACCGTCTTACCAGGAAATTATGAAATATGGATACAGTTTTACTGCGATTAGCTCTACGACAGGCTAACACGCGAGCTCACAAAAATTCAATATAAGAGGGAGAGTGCAAAACACGGATTTTAATAATATCGGGTGTAAAAAGACACTTTCCGAAGCGGAAAGCCACATATTCTACACTCCATACCCATACCACTACCACCATAGACCTGGACCATAGACCTGGGAATCCACTGGTTCTGGAGATATTGAAGGTCAAAGTCGCAATTTTTTTTTTACTTTTTATCGAAAATGAATTCCAAGTGTTATAACTAAACTTTTTTCCAAACAAACATAACCTGAATTTTCGATTTTTTATTTCAAAATTTTGAAATTACGCATCTGCTGTTACAAAAACGCAATAAATATTAAACGTATCCGACAGGTACATACGTGGCTTAGAGTGAAGAGGCGAGGTTTAACTCCACTTGCCTGGATTCGCGTTATATTGCGCGCAACAAAAAATAGTTTTTTTTTCAAACCTAAAAATAAAAGTCGTTTTCCAGCAATAATTTTTGCGCAAAGCTACTTTGTTAGACGTACAGTACTTATGCGTAATTAACGGCTATGTGATGAGTCTTTTTACACCCTGTATATACAGTAGCAATATTTTTTTGAACCACAGAATAATAAAAGCTCGTTTTGGTATAAAATGTTAATTCTGCACCCTTATTAATATTGTGGGCAAAGAAATTCTTGCTTGTTAAGTGTTTATCTAATAAAGTAATAACTACAGAGTAAAATTAAATTAGCTAAAACAACTGCGGATGTCAATCAGTGAGGTAATAACGCCATCTATTTCTAGGGTTCCGTACCCGAAGGTTAACCAACGGGACCATATTGCTCATCATCCTGCCCTTATCCCATGTTACTTGGGGTCGGGCGCAACACGTTTTTTCCTTCCATTCAGCCCTGTCAGCCGCTATAACAACAAATAATAAAACTAATAAAAAATTAAAGGGAAAATTAAAAGTCCTTTAATTTTACTGCATGGCGCCCTCACCTTCCGCCTGACGCAGGTCCTCACCGGACATGGCTGTTTCGGGAGGTACCTGTGTCGGATCAAGGCGGAGGTGACCCCTGCGTGTTTCCACTGCGAGGATCGCCCAGTGGACACGGTGGAGCATACGGTGGAGGTTTGCCCCGCCTGGGCAGAACACCGCCGTGTCCTCGTGGATGCGATAGGCGGCAGCGACCTCTCGCGCCGTGCCCTGGTTCTGGCCATGGTACGTAGTCAGAGGGAATGGGGGGCCGTCTCTTCCTTCTGCGAAGCAGTAATGCTCGCGAAGAGGGAGGCGGCACACGTTAGGGAGACTCAACAGAGACAGAGTCGCCCTAGCGCCTCCAGCAGCAGCCGTCGCAGGAGACGCCAGGGGCTGCGAGACGATCTCCGGCCACCGTAGACGCGGGCCTGCGGACGGCGAGTAGTGGGTAACTCGCCGTCCGATCAGCACCAGGCCCGAGAGTCGACGGCGCGTAGTGTTCCACGCGCGCCTCAAAGAGTTGTCAGCAAAGGACGGGGCCTGCCCGGGGGTGGCGGATAAATTCGAAAGAGTTACCTCGCCCCCGGGCGCGTAGGGCAGGGAGGAACAGGTGTGGGTTTTAGTCAGTAAGAGTCTGACACGCCCTTCCGCTCCACCCTAGAGCGGAAGGAGTCATAAGATGATTTCCCACCCCCCAAAAAAAAAAAAAAAAAACCCCTACTAGAAACGTGTTTTTTTTTTTGCTCTTGTGCTCGATCTTAATAATGGCAACAAGTAGACGCGTATAGTCTTATACGATGGTGCGGAACCCTTCATGGACGAGTCTGAGACGCACTTGGCCGGTGTTGTTCTTTCTACGATATGAGACCCCACTGCCCATTAATTCGACCCTGTTTATTCGTCTTTATTTCACCCATTAAAGTTTCCCCCACAGTTTTCTCCCTTTAAAGTTAATGATAGTTGTAGCCTGACTACTGATGAGTTAATCACGAATAAATTAAGAGAGTACTCTTAGACATTTGAACGAGCAACTCTAGACAAACGTGGAAAGAATAGAAAGATTGGGCTTACAGAAATAGAAACATTGGAGAAGACGTGTGCTACTTGGATGAAATAATTAAACAGTACGTGAACGGGAAGATATAATAGAAAATTACGGAATTATACATACGTACATACACACTATGACTGAATAAATTAAACATAGAACTTTATGTGCAATGAAGGAATTTAGTTTATTTCTAGAAATTCAGTGTGGTATGCATACAAATTGAATGAACTCAGAGAGCTGAGAAAATACTAGATAAATATGCATTTGACATAGTATGCGCTAGCGCAGCATTTGAATACAATAATTAAATTCTTTAACAGAACAGCGTTTGCAAATAGTATCACCACCAACCAACAAGAGTCTGTATTAGCAGTATAAGGTTATCAGCGTTTCATCATCATTTCAGTAGGCGTATTCGCTAACTCAGTTGACATCAATTTGATAGGCATTTTGAAGTACATTGTATAGGAAAACCTATTATAATCAATGTCCACCGAGCAATGAACTGCAAAGTGCCTATCAAATTGATGTCAACTGAGTTAGCGAATACACCAGCAGGTCCCACTGTTGGGCATAGGGCCTTCTCCAACGCGGACTGACGACATGGTGAGGGTTGCGGGCATCCGATGGATGCGATTCGCACAGGACCAGTGGTAAAGGTATAAGGAAATGAATCAAAAAGAAATTCTTAAAACGTGGAATCAAATATATCGTATCGTGAGATAATCTTGTGCATTACAGTAGGTATAGCTCAAGGGTATGTTGGAAGGAATGCGTATAAGATAAACACAGGTTTATCTTCAAAGGATGTTGTGATAACATGTTCCCGCGAGACTGCGAGATGTAGAAGATTAATTACAATTAAGAAGCACGTGTTAATCTGGCTTAGATAAAACTAGGAGTTGAATAAATGTTGATGGAAAAAATGTTTGTTTATTGAACTTTTAACTTCGATAACGTCAAGATGTTGTCTACTATGTCTTCACATTTTATACAAAATAAGACATTGTAGACAAGACAGAGAAGACACGTCATTGTAAACAAGACAAGACATTATAAACAAGGTAAGACATTGTAGACAAGACAAGACATTGTAGTAGACTACTGAGAACAACAGAGCTTCGCTACAGCTGTAGATACATATCTATTGCTACATATCCATTACATCAGCTATATATTATAGTCTTGACCGTGTCCTCTTAGAGTCGATCGGCGGTAGCAACCTCTCGCGTCCGTCTATGCCATGGTACGGAGCTAGAGGGTATGGGAAGCTGTCACCTCCTTCTGCGACGCAGTAATGCTCGCGATGGAAGAGGCGGGACGCCTGAGGGAGTGGAAATCCTCACGCCCTCACGCCCCAAGCCACTGCAGGAAACGCCCTGGGCGTCGGCAGTCGCAATCCGATTTACGGCCGCCGTAGGCGCGGGCTTGCGGACGGCGAGTAATGGTGGCTCACCGTCCAATAAGGACCACCAACCAAGCCCGAGTCGAAGGCGCGTAGTGTTCCACGCGCACCTCAAAGAGATGTCTGCCAGGGTCGCGGTTCTGTTTGAGAGAGTCACCGCGGCCTCTGGGACAGGCAACTAAAGCAAAACGGGTGGGTTTTAGTCAGTAAGAGTCTGACACGCCCTTCCGCTCCACGCGCAGGAGAAGTTATTTTAAGATTTCCCACCCAGAAAAAAAATATATACATAATAGTCAAACTATACTAAACACAGAATACAGTTTATTACTATTTAAATCAAAACCTATTTAAATTTCTCCATCCAAACCTTTAACCATTCCATAGCCGTTTAGTTTCCATCAATAGAACAGCTATTTAAATTTACAGCTTTAAACAGAAATCCGTCTACAAACTCCAATTTGCATAGCCCAAAAGTTTCGTAGAACTCCTGAGTCACGTACCATTCGGCAAGGATTCGCGTGACAACACCAAACACGCCACGAGCCACGACAGCTGTCGAATCGACAATGAAGTTGCTATGGTGTTGGCTTTACAATCGGTTTTTAATGGTAATCTAATGGTATACCCGGAACGAGGTGATAATACTGACAGGCATAGCACTGAAACGTTAATAAAGAATCCAGCGAACTCCTGGCCTTATTCGGTTGGCTATTTATTTAGTTACTCAATCATTTTATTAATCAAAAATTAAAGCTTTTGACAAAAATCTGAATCAACCTTTCATCATCATCATTTTTTCAGCCGGACGACGTCCACTGCTGGACATAGGCCTCCCCCAAGTGTCCCTCAACGACCGGTCCTGTGCGTCTCGCATCCATCGACTACCCGCGACCCTCACCAGGTCATCGGTCCACCTTATGGGAGGATTTCCAACGCTGCGTCTTCCGATACGCGGTCACCACTTCAGAACTTTTCGGCCCGATCGACCATCTGTTCTGCGAGCAATAAGGGGCTGCCCACTACCACTTCAGTTTAGTTATTCTTCGGGCTATGTCGGTTACCTTGGTTCTCAATCAAGCTTCACATTACCTACGTTACTTCTAGGCAAGCGTGCTCCATCTACGACCACATCATCGCTTACCATCAGGTGAGATAGTGGTACTGGAGTTTTTCGGTCAAATAGCCAGGAAGGACGGGCATAACCTCGAACAAGTAATGGTTAATGGCAAAGTCAATGACAAACGTCAGAAAGGTCGTGGTCCACTCAATTGGTCGGACCAAATCCGCTCTACGCTGAACACCAAGCTTCATTATGCGCTCCACGATGCCAAAGATAGGAACAGGTGGCACAACGTCATCAACAACAAGATTGCTCCACGTTCAGGGGATCACGACTCTAAGCAATGACAAAAACGATGCGAGGAGGAGGATCGACTCCTAACAACCATGATCGCTGACAAAATGTCACTTTATCGGGAGCTAAAGAGTCAATGTCCCTAGTACCTAACAATTTAACATTTCCAACAAATAATACCAACATCAAGTCATCAACTGCAATACAAATCTGTACACAAAGGATTTGCCACGCCATTCACATTTAAAGATTTTATTTCCGATAAAGATGTCCAACCAAAAGGGTAACACCAAGGTCCACCATTCACTCCTTTCTTCGAACATCGTAATTAAAGCCATTTGAATACATTCAAAAGAATTACACAATCGCTTCATACATACCATCATAAAATTCGTGTCATATTCAAACAATGCTGTTATTACACTGAAAACGATATATTACGTAAGAACACCGTGACCAGTATAATATCTTGGATACTTGACACACGGAGAAAAAAGGAACTAAAAATGTAAGTACAAAATTTGACAGATCATTGCTTGGTTCTAAGGAAAGTGGCGGCACCATAAACGGTCAAGATATAGTGGACACCACGCGTAAGTACACCGTGACCAGTATAATATCTAGGATACCTACCTGACACATGGAGAAAAATGGAACTAAAAATGTAAGTACAAAATTTGACAGAGCGTTGCTTGGATTTAAGGAAAATGGCGCCACCATGAACGGTCAAGATATAGTGGACACCATGTATGCAAGTTTGTATGATAGCCAAACTAACCATGAAAGTGTAATTTGTATATCGAAATTCCCATAAGAATCGATGGGTCAAATTATTCACAGTGTATTCTTTTATTGCTGTGACGTGATTTTATTTGTTAATTTTGCTTTAGCTACTTCACATGAGTCACACGACAAAGGTGGCAGTCATAAAGGACAATGTATGTTTTTGGCAAGATTTTTTCGAGTGAGTTTCAGTAACTGTTAAAATTATTCGCTTATTGATTCCTAATGGATATTGTGACGTAAAATTGGTGTAGTTTTGTGTCTCAAGTGTCTACGCAACTGGATCATATTATGTGGTTAATGATTCCACCTAATATGATCCAGTTGCGTTGCGTTGAACAGGCGCGATCTCGGTAAAATGAAGCTGAGAATTTTATTATAGTGTTCACTAACTCAGCGAAGCTTGCCGAGAAGGCTGACTCGAGACATTTGCTGCCAAATACTGCAAAAACATTAGAATGTGTTACATCTGCATTCTAATGGAAAATAGTGACAGTATTTTGTATCTAGAAACTAAATACTTTCCAAACTTGACATGGCTAAATGCACGAACCGTGCATAGCCAAAATTTAAAAAAAACCTGCCAAATACGTGTCGGACTTCGTACATTTAGGGTTCCGTACCAAATGAGGGAATTATCAAAGAAAAACCTGATTTGTCAATATATTGGTATTTGTTAGCAAAATATACGTAATAATAAACATTATCACCTTCTTCAGAACAAAATTTTGTGACAGACGACGGACAGATGACAGATGAACACGTGAGTGACAGCAGTAGAGCTCCGATTGGACCCTTCGGGTACGGAACCCTAAAAAAGGACAATGTAGTAAATAATGATAATTGTTAGCTTGTTTCCATTCTATATGACGGTCAATCTGATAGTCAGCAAAATACAGAGTGCAACGGAACTGGTGACAATGAACTTTCTTCAAGGAAGTCATAAAAAAAAGAGTCAAAGTTATCATCAGCTGATCAAATTAGTATGGGAGGTCCAATTCTTGAAAAATGTTGTTTATTTCTATGGGCAGAAAACGTGACCCCACACTAGGAATTACTCCTGTATCGTGGGTGCGTTCACAAACATTTAAACTCACATACACAAGACACCCAGACCCGGAACAACTATCTGTAGGCCATACAAATACTTGTTCCGTGCGGGGATCGAACCCGCGACACGCAGCGCAGCAGCCGAACGCTCAACCACTACGCCAACCGTGTCGTCAAATTTAAAATATGACTACCCATTTCCGTTACACCCTGTATATCGCACAAGAAATCTACCAAGCAACATAATATATTTTAACTGTATTAGATAACAGTTACAGCACAGTTACTAGCTTCTGCCAGCAGTTTCCCCCGCGTTGAATTAGTACTTCCCCCGTTATTAACTTTCAACCCCTTTTTCGGTAGGGTTGAATTTCGAAAAACCCTTTCTTAGTGGATACATATTCTTCACAAACCAGCGGACCAGCGGTTTAGGCTGTGCGTTGATATATCAGTCAGTCGATCAGGACTTTGAATTTTATATATACAGATTTTGCTTTCAATCTCGTCTGCCTTGCTGCCGTAATCTCATCCATCTCGTTGCATGCTAAGGGCTGTTTCTTCTTTAAATAGTCCTCAAATCAAAACGCACTATATATATTTCAGATTTAATGCCACTAAACGCCACCAGTAGGAACGACCAAACATCTTGTCTTTTAAACCAGAATATTTACAGCAGCAACGAATTTTAGCATTTTACTACCCAAATATTAACACGTAACAATGGCTTCGTCATGCGTATGAAATTCATTCGCATTTATATTCAGTTAGTGTCTTGTTATAATAACCGGTGAGTTTTCCATTCAGATGTGTTGCGAAATATTCACCATTACAAAGAATGACTGGCAAGAACAATTATGCATGAAAGCAGAAAATAATTAGTTCTGGATTCTTCACCTAAGACATCCCAAAATAGTTGAAGTTATCGACTCTCTTATTAATGAAACACTCAGGCACACTAAAAAAGAAATAATAGACGAAGTAGATAAGACGTCTGCAAGAAAAAACAGGTAAATAACAAGCGAGAAAATTTGTACACATAACACACCACAAGAAAAGACGCAGACGAAGACGCAATGAAAGACACACAAAGTACCTGTTCTTAAGTTTAGCACAGCAAGATTCAAAAAACGTAGAAATAAAGTAGTAACAACTGTAAAAGTTAAAACAAATTAAAGAGTTGTGAAACAATTCTCATACTAACAGTGACATCATAAGAACTGTTACAATTACACACAGAATCGTAGTAAACAATCCAAGAACAAGTCCTAAAGTGCACTCTATTTTACATTCTCACCCGGTCGGTAAAACAAACATTTGACTAACAGAGGAAACTCGATGTGGTAGGTACGGACGGGATATCACAAATATGATAGAACAGATGATTCACTAGATATCATTAAATCCAGAGAAAAGCGCAAACGCAGATGAGTTCATAATAATATCAACAGCTCGCTCCTACTGTATTGGAGTGTTCTGTGCTGTATGTTCGTTGTCTGTACTACAAACAACCACCAGGTTAATGTAGAAAATGACAATAAATCACTACAATTACACGACATTTTTACAGTTTTTAAAGGAGTTACAATTTTTAGGATGTATATGGCGTTGGTACTCATTGTCTAACTGACTATTTTTGAGAAAGAAGTCACAAAAACTCTCTAAACTAGATTTAAAAGTTGTTACATTTCATATTACTATCATTACCTGTATTCTAGAGCAGAACTCGCAAAGGCCATTTCATAAAACACTAGAATTTAATGCGCTCTTTCAAAAACGCACTCTTTGAAGCTTAAAGCTACTAAAGCGCTTCAAAGAGTGCGTTGAAGTCAGCAATAATTAGGATCTAATCTAAGTACGAATAGTAAGTGTAACCACTATAAGACATTAGATACTAACTTAGCCTTGTTAGGAGTGGATTTTCTGTGGCTTCCCATTCTTATTAGAATGAATCACCGCTGACCACGGTTTCGCAACGGTCAGCTGATGACAACATTATGAGGCTAAGATATTGCGGGTACTGCCTTTGGCGCATTATGAGATTTATATTGCGGTAAAGAGCGCTGTTTTAGCTTCATTTTCTTTTTAACTCTTCCTATTTTATCTATTCTTGTGGAAAGTGGAGCAGTTGGATTTAGAATCACCGAGTTCTTACACCTTAGTTAGTTGAATACAGTGTACATATACATATAATATTTTGGTTTACCCGATTCCCATCACATTATATATTAGCTCATGAATACACTCAGATAACTAATATTTTTGGAAACAGTTAGGTTATGAGAAAGTAGGTAGGTTAAGAGGCAAAGTTTAAAGGATGTTTCTAATTCCAGAATTAATGCTCATGCTATTAAAAATAATTAAAATTTCACAGTAACAACAACACCAAACACACAAGAACATAATAAATAAATAAAGAACAATCTCAACGTCCATAAAGAATTTGAGCACGACCACGATGTCGAAATATTTCTTCAACACAGTGTTGCAGAATTCAAGGTCTTGATCTTGACAGTCTGCAAATTACAACAAAGAGGTTGCAATGAATTGAAACGTTCGTAAAAATATAATACAACAGCTGTGGGTAAATTAAATTGAAGTGATGGTAGAGATAACGTTATTTTGAATTTGAAAATGCCCTCATTGCAATTAAATGCAACCCTCTTCAAGGGAATATTTATTTAAAAACTCTTCATTGGTGGCTCCATCAACACACACTTAAATTGAACACCATTATTTAAGTAATATCCCCAAATTCCACATAAACCTTTTTTTAACCATATCCATTGTAAATGTTGCTAAATCAGACTTCAAACGGCGAGTCCATCAAAAACTGTTAAACATACCAATCTAACCTGCATTACCCACTTCTTCTACACATCTATCCCTTAGTAATTAAACAAATGAAAAACGGCATAAAAGATGGCTGACATCAAATAGCAACAAGGCGTGATGACAAACGCGAGAAACAAAAGACACCTGATACTGACAAACTCGTAAACAGAGACGGGCCATCAAAAGATTTCTAGAGCGGATAGCGACACGAACTCGTAAGAATATAACACTTTTTCATTAAACTTATCATTACGTAGCAATGATATGGGACTCGTACTTACGTGCCACACGGTGATGAATAAAAATAGTAAGCACTTCACTTCTATTATAGCTCATGCTGACACGTAAGAGAAAGAAGAAGTACATAATATGGGAGTTATGATTGAATAGGGCACTTATAGAATGCTGGTACCTATGGACAAATACTGGGTAGTGAAGGTCAGATAGGCTTCCAGTCTGACGATGAAGTGACTAATCCATTTAATACATGTTCTGGTATTCAGCATACTGGCAGCAGAACCTAAAACAGTTGGAACCAGTCCCTATATACGCAGATGATGAATAATAGAAGTTTTTGTTAATACTTTAAACATAATCATATTATTATTTCAGCATCTATGAGTATTAGTCATTGTTCTTCATATTCGCTTTACAACGCTTTTAAGTTCAATCTATTGTAACGGGCACTCCTACTAAGTATATAAATTGGCCGAAGAATCTGGGTTTCCGGAATGACGTCAACCTCTCCTTGTGGTACTCATGGAAAAACTACATGCGAAGTTGAATATCGAACATATATATTATGTGTTTGCAAAGGGTTTTGGTACTGAAGAGTGTTTCTTGAAGTACATTAGTTTGTAATAAATTGACTCGTGTGGTGGAAGAAACTGTAAAACCATTGAATTCATAAAAATCTGCATCAGTGATTCTAGTTCGACAACTGAGCAATGCAAAACCAAATCTCATATTCTTTTGAAGAAGTAAAAATGAGAATATAAGGTATGAAGCACAGAATAGAACACCGATTACGTTGGGTATTACGAATTGGAATCGGAAATATTGCTTTGAATCCAGACACATTTCGAAAGAAAGCATTGTGTTTAAACATAAACCAAACGTATGGTTATTGTAAGAGAAACGGACCGTGAATACGATGCACCGTTTTCTCAAATATCGTCTACAATCGCACAATCGATGACCGTTTTGAAACCACCGTAACAATGTCCATACCATACTACATACGTTCTCTGCCTACTTATTGAACAGTGCCGTTATAGAACTAAGCAGAATGTTAATGAGTATTCAAAATAACGTAACTTTTATACCTTCTATTGTGTCATGTGTGAATCCGAACGCGTGCCGCCATTTTTGTTTTCCCACGAATATTGCAAATGGATGCGTGTTCGAATTTCAAATTTTGGTGTAGGGGAAGGTGAATGCGTGAGTCGTGCGAAAAGTGCAACCGATTCATCAAAAATGTTAACAGCAATCTATAGTTTATGATGTTTTACTAAATGTCAACGTAAAAAGAACTATTGTTTCTTCAACAATTACGCATTTGTCCCTAACAAAAGCATATTAATTCACACCCAAGAGAAAATAACCATAAAATAAAGGTGTTAATTCAGGAAGCGATTGTGTCCAATGACAAAGCTCTGTGATTAAGTATCGCCCCACATCATCTTGATCTAATTTCACATTGTGAAGTAGTTCAGTTTTCACACGGTTCCGTGAAACGCCGTGGTGCGAAAAATTTGCTATGTGTCACGGTATAACTTGAATGCTGAGAAAGTAATGCACATGTCAAGCACAATGCACTAATATAATGTCTTCATATCCGTAGATATCGTTATAAGAAACCGGATAGAGGAATAATAAGATGATTACTTTGTGTTGTCAGTTGCGCAAAAAATGGGTGAAGAGCAAAAAGTTTGTATCACGAAAATTGGGTTAGCGGGCTTTTTAGCGTCAATGTGTCACTGCACTATTGAGAAGAGAACACGCAAAGGTGTTAACTGTACAGCTAAGTATTTATGAAAACGTAAAAAATATAGTATGTAGTTACAGTAAAAATATAGAGGCGTTTACGAGAGATTGGTTGGAGAAGGCAACACACCGCGAAGAGTGGAACGACTTATGTAGATAAAAAAACGTTGTTAATTAAATCAGTGTTGGATATTCAAATAGGAAATCATAATGATAAGGAACAGAATAAATGTAGGTAAAGGAAACGGACTAATGTTTAGACTCTAGAGCAAATAGGTAGTTAGCTCATTATAACTACGAAGATGACTATAATAGACTCTAATGCGTTTTTTGTATCCTGCGAATGAAACTCGCAAGGTCTTTAGACCAAGAGAACCAAGTTATAACTAGTTACTAAACACGCTATCAACAGAACTAATGAATAACCTCTTCATATCATAATTTAAGGCTTTGTTACAAATTGTAAAAAATTCTAAGCTTTGGAGGACACGGTGGAGCATACGGTGGAGGTTTGCCCCGCTTGGGCAGAGCACCGCCGTGTCCTCGTGGATGCGATAGGCGACAGCGACCTCTCGCGCCGTGCCCTGGTTCAGGCCATGGTACGGAGCGAGAGGGAATGGGAGGCCGTCTCCTCCATCTGCGAAGCAGTAATGCTCGCGAAGAGGGAGGCGGCACACGTTAGGGAGGCTCAGCAACAGCCGAGTCGCCCTAGCGCCCCCAGCCGCGACCGCCGCAGGAGACGCCAGGGGCCGCGAGACGATCTCCGGCCACCGTAGACCCGGGCCTGCGGACGGCGAGTAGTGGGTAACTCGCCGCCCGATCAGCACCAGGCCCGAGAGTCGACGGCGCGTAGTGTTCCACGCGCGCCTCAAAGAGTAGTCAGCAAAGTGTAGGGGCCTGCCAAGGCCGGTGCCTGCCCGGGGGTGGAGGATAAATTCGAAAGAGTTACCTCGCCCCCGGGCACTCGAGGCAGGGAGGAACAGGGGTGGGTTTTAGTCAGTAAGAGTCTGACACACCCTTCCGCTCCACCCTAGAGCGGAAGAAGTCATAGGATGATTTCCCACCCCCCAAAAAAAAAAAAAAAGCTTTGAGATAGATAGATAGATATATTCTTTATGGTATACCATAACTGTCATAACAAATTACATGAGAAGCTTATAATTAACAGGGTGTAACAATGGGCGGTCTTATAGTTAAAAGCGATGTTTTAAAAACAAAAAATGACAGATCTAACTATATATACCAGTAGTATAATAAAGCTGAAGAGTTTGTTTGAGAGATATAAACGATGATGTAGTCGACGCTCTGGAGCACGCTTGCCTAGAACTCCTAGAAGTTATCTGTTCACTCGTAACTTAAAGACCCTAGATTTTAGATATCAGGAAACTCAGACTCCGGCACAGGGTATTCCACTCCTTAGCCGTACGCACAATGAAAGTTTTCCAAAAACGTTTAGTGCGTATGAGTGGTATGTTCATGTACTGGTCGGGTTTGGAAAATTCTTACAATTGGTAGCAAATCTTGACGAAAGAGGCTAGAGTACGAGCAAAAAGAAAAAAGTTGGAAAGAACGCAAAGCGAAAACAAAATAACAGGCGGGTGAAACCATCGTCACAGCTCCTATTCAAATAAAAAAACAATTCGCAATTCATAATTGCTTCGTCTCAATTTGGTCTAACAGCATATCTTATCCAATCAATGCTCCAATATTTAGAGCACGTTCGATTAAAATGAAGAAACGTGTTGCTAAAAGAACTCGATTAGCTACTCGACTGAGTCTAGCTCGCTTCTCGATTATGTCGATTACCTAACAGTCGGTTGCATCTCGGTTACCTCACCCGCGCTCGATTCTGAAGGTCGCGCCTGTGTGTCGCGAGAATTATGTCTTAGTTTGTGTTTGTGTCAGGTATTGTTGTAGGCATGGAATTGTTATTATTAGTATTCACTTACGTGTAGTGGAAATTACAGTAGATCGACCAGAGTCCGAGGATGACCTGGTGAGTGAGAGCTTCGGTTCCCGTACTTTTAAGGAACGGGAACGTTCTCATTTGCAACGATCGCACCTCTTAACAAAAGTTAGGTACATTTTGACAAGTCTTTGACATTAATGTCGGTAAGATGAGATTGTGACTCGAATTTGAACGTTTTTCAGTTTAAATCATTAAAAATTGCGAACTACAAGGCCTTCAGATTAAAAATTATTAATTATTTCCTTACTGCAACAAATATTCTGTTTCGTTCGATATAATTATGTATGTAGATATAACCTTACAAATGGCCGTACACCATTGGTAGGTAACGGTGACAGAAAGCCGCTAAACCAAATTACCTGAAACAAAAGATAATAAAACATTAATTAGACGTAATAAACTAATAACAAGAAACAACACGATTAATAAAGTTGAACAAAGCATAGAGAACTCTATGAAAACCAATGACATTTAAAATGATGGACAACACTAGCACATAAAATACGACGATTGTCTCTGTCTTCCTCCAGGCCATACGTAGCTTCCGGTACTTTCCAAACGGACATACATAATACTAACCATTTATCATTAGTTACAACAATATAATATGTAATTATGGTACCTGGAAGCCGATGCTATCTTATGAAGCCAACTGTTTGACAATTGTTTGCTTTACTAACGAATGTTTGCTCTAAATCTGAAGATAATATAAGACTGTGTGGGCGATAGCCTACCGATATAAATAATATAAAACATGTTTAGAATTTCTCGGCGTTTAGTATAGACATCCGCTTGACCGTGGCTTGACCACAAGTTGGCTTGGCTTAGTGAGTCAAGTCACAGATAATATAATACTAGCGTACAGATGCCTCATCCCATACAAAGAAACGGTACCGCCGTAACTACGTGTTTACGACTTGCTATGGCAACTTTTGTTCTTGGTTCGGGCCCGTCCTCTACACCTCGCTAGATGGTGTTAGCAGCGACGGCTTGCAAGTTGAATGAATTGACATAAAGTCTTATTAATATTTTCTCACACATTGAGGAATTACTATATAGTATTTTTGGCACTTCTTAGCAGTTTTACTGTTTCAAAATTTTTCACTATACAAATTTTAAAGAGGCGAATGGATAAATTCTAAAACTTCAAACAGCGCCATCTATTGGTATAAGAAATATAAATGCCTAACGAATCGTTCCAATAAACATCTAAAGTTTAATTAGGAGCCAATTATTCAACAATTTTATGCTTAGGGTAGTTTATTAAATAAGAAAATACAGTTATAACCATATTTTATTTCAAAATATTAATGTTACCTAAACTTCAATACGAAATCGATGCATATTACGCCATCTATTGTTTGTTTGTTTGAACTAAATTTTCTTTGTTCGAGATGAGACCCCGTGGTCAAGTTTACGAGTATGATGCTCATTTTCTTCATTATCGTTTTAAGGCGCTAGTAGCTGCCAACGACCTTGAGTGGTTAGCTTGCGTGTTGTGCGCTGAGCTCACGTAACGCGTCGTATGTCCACCCAGTAATAGGACTCGCCCATCAAGGAGCGCTGTCCGAAATTAGACGCATTATTAATTTATTACACATAAAACAACAAGTACTAAACTAAAACACTGAGACTAAATTATAAATAATTAAATGATCTTTAAAATGGTGAAGGTTTCATAAAAATACGCTTTACAGTTTTTGCGTGATTCTCAATTTTTTATCCGAGTTAGACATAACTTTACAAATTAATTACACTATGTTATAAAAATATAATTTCAAATATTCTGAGATCAAATTACGACGGAAATTGTCTAGAGTAACATATATTTTTTTCAAAGAAATAAGACAAGTCGTTTAGCCGTGATGTTCAAATTAAAAACCATTAAAAGTCGTATAACTGCGCCTTAACGTGAATGCTTGCTTTGTCTTACTTTTCTGTGAGCTAGAGAAAATCAATATTGAACGTGACACTTTTGTATAAAGAAAAATCCTACCAATCGTATAAATGTGAAACTTTGTGAGGATGTATATACATAGATGTTTGTTACTCTTTCACGCAAGTTATTATATTTAGTAATATTTCTTGTATATCAAAGTAACACATAGGCCATAATTTATAATGGGGGAAGTATTAATACCACGCGGGCAAAGCCGCTGACAGAAGCTAGGATATTATAAATGCGAAAGTTTTGGATGACGGATGGATGTTAGTTAAAGGAGAAGAAGAAGAAGAAAAAAGAAAAAACTGTTTATCCACGTGAAAGCGACGCACATACATTTTGATACATAAACAATTAGTACAAAATATATCCTAGACGGATATATTATATGCGCCACTACCACGCGAAACGGTTAACGCTCAGCTTTTTACAGTGGCCCATCCACGCAGGCACCAATCCACGGCGCTGGTTTTCAGCGTGTCGCTCTCTCAGAACAATAAATAAAACAAACGTATTAGTCATTGTTCCGAGGCACAGAACGGACGAACGGATCTGGATAAAATTTGGCACAGAGATAGATTATAGTCTCGAATAGCACATAGGCTATAATTTATAGTGGGGGAAGTACTAATTTCACGGGGGCGAAGCCGCTGGCAGAAAGCTAGTAGTACTATATTTCATTTTTATTTAGAACTTGTGCTTGCTTTGTCATTGCTCATAATCCAGCTCCGTTGCTTGGTAAGCCTAGATCTGGATAAACAGAAAGTGTTTTACAAGTTAAAACCGAAATTCTCCAATCACGTGGGAGTTAAATTCAAACCAACAATTCCTGTTTTCAACTGTCTGTATTATTAACTGCACCAAGCAATCGATCGTACAACTGTCGTTTCCGGATGCGACCAACCCAAACAAAAATTCTCCTTTGTCTTCTTTCCGCTAAAATGTTTGCACACGAAACACGTTTGGGCCACTTGAAATGGGTCCCAACCAGTTTTTAAAACCTCCTTGGTACCAAAAAGGAAAATGTCAATAGAGATTGACCATATCGGCGAGACTTCTCACTTATTAAAGGCATCCGAAAAAATAAGATCGTTGGTGTTCTTATTTTGAATCTCGACTTGATGCGTTCCGCGCCATTTTCGGCCCGCGTCAGCCTTTGCATATCAAAAGAGTATTTTATCTGAACTAACTTAACATACACAGAGAAAATTGTTTGTTTGCTTGCTAGGGGTAGTTCGGGAATTACTAACCCGATTACGAACTCTTTCACTGATAGAAAACTACGATATCTTTTAGTGTAAGGTTTTATCCCGGCAAAAAGCACGGTCCTGCGGTAATACAAGAGCGAAACCTCGTTAAAAAGCTTGTTATTCATAGTTTGAATTTTCTCTGGTAATTTTCGCGCTATTTTCGGCCCACAATCAGCTTTTGCATATCAAAAGAGTATTTTATCGGTTATATTTCGAGTTATTTCCGAAGACCACGTGCAAACGACAAGGCTTGCTGACTCACGCTTCCGTGGAACGAATAGATTAACCAGCATTAAAGCGATTACTTTACCTTACCGAGTGCAGGTACGAGTACATGATATACGTACAAGCAAGGTTTTCTTGTTCGCTGAACGTCTAGATGCACGCGAATCATTTGTTATTTCCATGGTGTTAGCATAATTACTGCAGGTTTTTTAAAAGTCTTTGTTTTGCACTTATCTAAGATGGGTGCTACAAAATTATTTTTATAATTTTTTACATTTACCGATTATTCCAAATCATTATTTTTCTTTTAGTAGGCTTTGTTAATGACGAGAGCCAAAAGATGAAATGACTCTTCGGTCAAACTAGACTGGACATTTTTTTAAAAACCGTTGCTACATACTTGTACCAACTTAATACTCTTTTAATTGCAATTCTCATTACAAAGGTCGACAAGCGCCCGCGCAGTTCGTCTGTCACTCTTTCGAGTCACAAAATAAAGTGGTACAGAATGCCCACATTGCCCACGCAAGAAGATTAAACATTAAAATAAAATGATTTACAATCGCTATATTTGTTCTGTTTAAAGTTTCTTGGATCCTTGCGAATATTAAATATATTAATATTCGGAATGATCCTATGGATCCTTGCAAATATTAATATGATTTTTATTATCTCACCTGATGGTAAGCGATGATGTAGTAGAAACCTATTAAATCTTTAATATAAAGTCCCCCCGGTTGTAATTAATAGGAAACCCAGAATCTGACAGGAAATTCCACTATTTGGCTGTACGCGCAATGAATGTCCTTATTGCTGAAGGGCAGAAGATTTCACAGTGGTGAAGCTCAGTCTGCCCATAGTATCCTGCATGCTCATGTAAAATTAAATTATCAAGATTTATTTTAATAAGTACCTGTTAAGCCTTTGGAGCTCGTGGCTAAAGTTTGGAACTCGGCTAAAGTAATAACAGCCGCACGGGTCGATTTATCAGGTTAAATTACGCTGGGTGGGTTGGTCCATGGATGGGTGACCATCTTTACATACCGAGCCTCCTCCGTGCCTCGGAAAGCACGTTAAGCCGTTGGTCCCGGCTGTCTGACAACCAGTCTTACCAAGGGGTATCGTATTATCCACAAACTGAGTTGTGGAGGTCAGATAGGCAGTCGCTCCATGTAAAATACTGGTATTCAGCTGCATCCGGTTAGACTTGAAGCCGACCCCAAGGTAGTTGGGAAAAGGCTAGACAGATGAGACGACCTGCAAAGCCTTTATCTGTGTGAAATTACCAGTGTTACCATTTCCTTCTTTGATGAATGACACTTCTGTTGATTCTCCGATACACATTCGCATGACGTCACATAACAGATGTTGCAATATTACTGTTACTTTCTTGCAAAATGTGTCCAATGCAAGTATGTGCTTTTTCAGGGTCAAAGCTTACGCGAATAAACTTGATTGTATGAATATCTGATTATACTGAACAAGGGTTTACTGTGAAGTTTATTATTGTGTGTCCGACATTTTTGAAGTGTTAGTCATCGGTTTAAAAGGTACGTCAACGTGTATTTGAGAATGCTTTAGTTAGTAACGTGTTGTATGAGTAATTAGAATTACATAACATTCTTACAATGTTAACCGATATCAATGACATTTCTCGCCAACTGATTGTCAATTTGCGTGACCAGAGGGCTGGTTCGTTCTCCTCCGTGGCAATGCTGCCATTCTTCCGGGCACGTTTCCGGCTTGCCCAGATGATAGCGATGTGAAGGAGTACCTACTTCGAAGCCTAAGTGTATTTTGTTTTTGTATAAACATATGTACGTACAGTTAGGTTATAAATAGTTAGTTAATGATTAGATAAAATTTGATTCTTACAGGTACAGGTATTTTGTTAAATTCCTAGTAAAAAAATATATTTATCGATTAGGATGTTCTAATCTAATGTCAACTAAATACTAGAGATGCCGCGAATACTCGCTATTATTCGGTATTCGGCATTACTCGACATTTTTTTTTGTTATTCGTCGAATACCGAATATTAGCTAGTAGGTATTATTCAACATTCGGCGAATAGTTGTAAAATAATAAACTTTTAATGAACAAAAAAAACTATAAAATCAACAACTCTAACACAACGCTGCTACGTCTATTGAACCTATTAATATTGCTTAGGGACGACTTCCGAAAAACTCTTGATGAGCTAAGTAATTGATGAGCTAGGACTTAAAAATAATCAAACTTTATTTTATCTAAAAAACAAAACACACTTAGTATTTAAAAATGAGATTTCTATAGATACAGATCAGTATAATATGAGACTTTCTTCATTGTTTTCTTTTCCCATAACCTTAAAAAACTTTTAGATTACAGTAAAAAATAAATGATTGGTAAGTTCAAGACTACTACAAGCGTGATATTGTTATTTGATAACAAATAAATATTTTTTTTATATTCTTTTTTTTATGTCGAATAATAATGGCGAGTTATTCGACTATTCACCGTAAGGAATAACGATTAATCGGTATTCGACTATTCGCTATAACAACTACGGCATATCTACTAAATACATTTTACATCACTCTAAGCCTTTATTATGAGTATCATAGAGCCCTTTTCTGAATAATTGGAGAGTATTTTCCTCGACACGGCATTGGTTTGTGACGTCAGAAATTCAACAAGTTGGAGACCGGTATTGTACAGCTTGTTTGGCTTTCGGGAGAAAACATGACCTACATCACTTTTTCAAGTAACTACAAAAATAAAAGATTATATTTTCGACTGTTTATCTGAGTTCGCTCTTGTCAGTTAGCTGATTCTTCTCAAGTTTTTTTTTTTTTATCTTTATTTTTTTAAGGACTTTTTTCCTTAAACGGGCCGATTTCACCATTCGCTCTATAAACTAAGTTTTACTGAACTAAGCTTAGCGTAAAAAATAAAAACCATTAAAAAGATTATAGTGAGTTAACCTTAAAAGATAGACATATGCTGTCGCGGACTTTTTTTTAGAACTTTAAAAGGAGAACAATTCCGTCATACATATTTTTTTCGTAACTTTAACCGTTTACGCAGCGCACGCAACTGAAACTCTGAAAAGGATTTTTTTCCCATTTTTGCCACATTTTTCATTGATGCTTCGTTCTTGTTGGTCGCAGTGTGATATTATATAGCCTTCCTCAATAAATGGACTATTAAATTTTTCAATTCGATCCAGTAGTTCCCGAGATTAGCGCGTTCAACCAAACAAACTCTTCAGCTTTATGACAGCAGCTAAACGCGTTTAAGCGAGCTTAAACGTCGAAAACTGGGCGTTAAGAATTGGTGAAATCGGCCCTAAGGCATGTCAGCCTTCTCACGTTATCATAGATGACCTATTGAAATCTTTTATAATTGTATTTATGACTCATATTATACTGGAATGCCCCAAGTGTCCATACACCTACATTATGGAGGACTTGATGAACGCTACTCTAACGCTGCAATTGATGTAGCCAGCTTTCAGGTGTAAAGAAGGTATTTAAAAAGTTAGTAAACCATCGATTTGAAAGAAGATGATTTGATTTATTATCTAGTTATAATTAATTAATTACCTTTCATAATAATCTTTTGTTATTTATTTGTTACCCAGTTTTAATTACCTATTAGCAGTTCCGGGACCTAATACTGCATCTACATCAAATTGCATCGTTCCGTTTGCAAGATTGAGAGTCCGATTTCTTGGCAAGGTCATGCATCCGCAATCTCACTAATTAGCAACAATATTAATTACTTTCATATCAACGTTCTGTATATTTTAACGATTATTTACAGCGTGTTTATGAGCAGTAAAGAAATTTATGTTATAGACACATATTGGTGTCAAAAGCAAATTGTTGAGTGTAGTTTTGCTTTGAAACTGACGGTAAATAACGGGTTAGCAGATGCAATAAAATGAGTGTTTTAACAGCAAGTAACGACAGTGAAGATACAACCTAAATAGCACAGTTAATACCGCTTCATGGAGGTGTCGTAGAATCTTTCGATTAGTCAGGCATAATAGTGTGACACGTGTGATGTAGATAGATAGACACATCATCAACACCACCATTTCAGCAGAAGTCGTCCACTGCGGATCATAAGCCTCCCCCTTATTGTCGACACATTGACCATTCCTTTGTTTCACGCATCCAGCAGACTCTCGCTACCCTCACCAGGTCATCGGTCTACATGTGGGAGGCCTTCCAACCAATCCGCATTGGGCCCGCGTGGTGGATTACGGCCCACACCCTCTCAGAGAGAGGAGGCCCTTGCCCTAGCAATCAACAATGGGGACATTAAAAGGCTGATGATGATTGACAGGCTCGCGTTTTACCACTTCTCACCTGATGGTAAGGGATGATTTGGTCGACGATGGAGCACGCTTGCCTAAGTGTAACCTTCTCACTTGACTTAGAGACAGGGAGTCTTTAAGTCAAGAGAATCCGGCAACGATGATGAAAGCCACCAAACCAGGAAGAATGGCGCTATGAAGAAAGAAGTTTGAAAGACTAAGTCAAAGCCATCAAACAACAAAACTGTTCTAGATTCTATAAATAAATCGATTGCAAAACTTAATGAAGTTATCGACCAATCAATCGGCCGGATCAGTTCACAACACGCGATGATTGAAATGCAAGCAAGTGTAACAAGCAAACGTATCGTGAGAAATTAATATCGCGTGAAGTCTGCTTCGAAGTGGTTCATGAGAAATATAGGTTAGATGTTAAGAGAACACTCACTAGAGTTAGGATTTCTTTTTACCAGAGCTGATGCAAAGGAGAAGGCAGAGGAAACGGCGAAAAGCCCACCAAAAATATTGCTTCATATTCAAAATTGGAAGGCCTCCCACAAGGTGGACCGATGACCTGGTGAGGGTTGCGAGAATTCAATGGATGTGAGACGCACAGGATCAGTCGTTGTGGCAACACTTGGGGGAAGCCTATGTCCAGCAGTGGACGTCTTTCGGCCTGAAATGATGATGATATTCAAAAACCCTTCGCTTAGTTCTGGTCCGGTGGGGTCCGTATTTCCACCCGGTAATCCGGACTAGTAGAAATGTATTTTCTTTATCTTAACAATCTCCTTTAATTATGTAGAGAAGACCGAATCGGATCGAATAATTTTGGATAGTTTCCTTTAGGCCTAGGGCACTTTATTTAGGTACGTTTCAACGACAATGATCAATCTATAAAAAATCTTCTTTCGTCTGTCCTCAGTATTAACTTTTCTTAAAAAAACGTTCAACTTCGAATGTGTTTGGTTTTGTACCTTAGCAGTTAAATGCAGCTTGGCTGCATCTTCTTATCAGTCATCGTCACACTCTGGTAAGGCTGGGGATCGCATGTCTCTCAAAGTATGTATATTTGTCTATCATTCATCTTCCTCTTATCAAAACATCCTGCCTTCTCAAGGTTTCACATCCTCTTCATCATTACAAAAGTGTGCCATCTTTCTCATTAAAATAGAAATTAATGATCGACGATTAATTATAGACTATGTTATTTGATTAATCGATTTTAGATGGGCTTATTAAAATTCATTGGGAAATATTATTAGTATGCTTATCCGTATTACAAGAGGTTAGTAGGTGATTTGTACATCCTCTTATCAAAAATATATAAAATAAAACATTTGAAATACAGCTACATAATTCGTTACTAAAAGAATGGAAGAGGTGCCAAAATGCAATGATAAATATTTGACAATGAATGAATGAAATTCATTTATATTTTACGTTTACGTCCATTCTCTGTTATAATATAATATACATAGTATAAGGCCTTAATAAGTCCGAATTCCATGCTAATTTGTTCCACTCAATCGAGAACATAAGGTCCGATGTTTTAATTAAGATAGTGAAGGACAGATGTCACCATACTATTTTTTTTTGTCATACAGATTTTTAGTCACCTAATTAATTCTGTAATTTATTTATTATAGTCGCTCTCATTTCAAAGTCGTGTGTTACTCTCACACCATTTAAATATTCAGAAACGGAAGTAAACACTAAAATGTGTAACGAATGCTAAATTTTTCGAAAGTATAACACGATCTGTTTTCGACTCTAAGTAACTACTTTTAATTTCCTCTTACATTTTTTATAATTGGTTTGTTATTAATGTTATTATATTTGCATCCTCAATTTATTGCAAGCAAAGATTTGTCTTTGCTTCTCTACTTATCTTATCTCCTCTACTTATTTTATTACTAAGATTATCCTCTCCATTCTCAAATGTATATTTTTTAACATTCTTTTTACAAATGCATGCCCAATACGTCTGTCTAATTATTATACACTGTCGACGAGTACTTAGATAAGATGATTGATGACTATATAATTATCAAAATGCATGATTTTATCAACGATAGTCTAGCTAGACAGACATGAAAAGCCAAAACTAGAATCGCCTGATGACGATAACGAAAGAAATATCGATGAGGATTAATAAAATTAGTGTCAAACTCTTTTCTAATAACCTCTATGTTTAGTGTGTCAGTGACTCTTATACAATGATTATTATTCAATACCACTTACATGTTCAGTAATTTCCACTCAACCGTGCAGAAGCCATAGAAAATCGCAATATCGTACATGCACCTACTTCTATATATAGAATCAACCCCTTTGCATTGCGTAATCACATCAACAGAGTAAAAGTAATAAGAATGAATAGTATATGGTTCAATGCTAAAACAACTGAAGAACGAATAAAAATGAATAAGGAAGAATGTATTATTGGTAATATTGCAAAAGCAAATGAAAAGCATAAAAATACGGATAATCATATCTCGAAGATCTAGATTCTTGTAATTCGTAAGCAAGTGAATTTATGTCGAACTGAATAGCAAGCATTTCAAACATACAGGAGGTCACGGCTATGATCGGTAACGGTTTAAGAGTAATTGAAACAACTATTGGCACAGATATTGAACTATTGATCATGAAATCGCAAGAAATAAGAAGAAAGAAATTAAACATAAGCGCAAGTCATAACTTGGATATGGTAGAACTGTATAATACTCGTAATATTAGATATCATATAATAATATCAGAACGGTAAAAAATAGAAAAACAGAGAAAGTCGGATATATGAAAAAAACCCCTTTTAGGCATACTGTTTGGCATATGGGTGCCACTGAAAAATTGGATTTAGTGATCATAAACTCTCGATCTAGGATGGATTCATAATATGATATGGTAAATTTCAAATACAATAAATCCTATCAAAATTCGATAGTTTACAATCTTCTTATTAAGAAGAGAGAGTTTACAGTCTCGTGCATTTTATTATAAACTTACGGGATTTACAATAGCCCGTTGACATGGTCATTACTATGATGACAACTGTGATTTCCCACTTCAGCAAATAGTGTTTAAAACTGATTAGGCCGATTGAATTCCTGGTGTCGCCAATCATGGCGACATTTAACATCACAAATGCAAATGTATCATTACGAGACTGTTCTAATCGTGCAACAAGAACAATAGATACTAACTTATAAGTGATTATGTTATATATGGAGCTAACCTTTTACAAACTTTGATATAGTGCTTGCTTAATGAAATAATGACTGATATCGTTTGATCTTTATCTGTAATGTTAGCTTCGTGTTCATCAACATTGACAGCTTGTGTCCGCCCAGTTTGAAGTGGAACCGTTTTTTCAATCTCTTCGGCTTTTTATTGGTTTATTTTTGTGTGTTTATTTTAGACTTTGTCTTTGGCCTGAATGTAACTGTTCTGAAGTTAACATTTGACAACGTATTTTGGAATGGTTACGGACGTCTAGCATGCAATCACCAACACAGAGAAGGCCTGTTTAATAAATTTACGAGTATTGTATAGCTTAACTCTTAAGTAGGCCTTTTCATATATGTTTAGATTGGAATATGTCGGCACTGTAGATATACAGCACTGACAACCACATTTCATTTTATAACAAATTAAATTGAACATTAGTCCAATAACATTTAATCCTAATACAAATCACAGAACACAAGCAAAGGTTTTTAACTTAACAAAGCTCAGTTTATCGCGATCAGTTAGTTAAACAAACTAAATCTAACTGCAGAACAATTTCAATTGAAGGGGACGGCAATCGCAATAAGCCCCGGGCTACACGGCGTACACACAGGTGAAAGTCCAAGTACCCACAATTATCACCTGTTGTGGAACTTGCAGGAATTGCCGCTCGTGTCCTCCGGCCTTATTGCTCGGTAATCTTGAAGCAATCAAATTAATTTTAGTTTGACACCTTTTCCTGTTATCAAGTAGTATATGGTCTATGGTTCTAGTGTTGCTTATAATTTATGCTCGGACACTATCATTTACGAATATGCCTTAGGTGTTAGATTCAAATTAATGTTCTGTCCTGTGTAATTATTTTGTGTCGCTAGAGAGGTTGTTACTTCTGAAGGATTTTATTTATTTGTATTTGTCACCAGTAATATTATCATACTCGTAGCTAACATGTTCAGTGTGGTCACTTAGAAAAAAAACCCCATGGAAGAATATGTCTTACATTTGATTTCGATGAGATGAACATTATTTACGAAAAAAAGACTTTCTCTGAATACAACTATTATTTCTATTTCGTTTCAATTCAAAGGATCAAATTTAAATAGTTCCAGCTGACCTCAGTCCGAGATAAAAGTTAATTTTATAGCATATAACTCGTTGAAGGCTACAAATGGCGATGTGACTCGGAGATGACCTAACATGTTTTCTAACTCCCCCGATAGGCAAAATAAATCATACAAGATTAACCAGAATCGATACAAGTAAGGATATAAGATGAAAATTCTTTATGTTGTTTCTACCTCAGGCATTGAAACATGATGTTTTTTGAAACTAATTATTTTCGAGTTAGTTCTCTTTAAATTACCCGAAGATCATAGTCTCCGAAAACATTATTGAATGGATTTTCTTAGATAGAGGTAGTTGCGGTAACTAACAGATAAACAATAATTTGTATTACATATCTGACATACGTTTTATAGTTCAGTTCAGATGCCTAAATAATCCAAAATTTATGAGATTTGTTTAGTCTCAGGTTCAGATTGAGTCAGTACATCGAGCAGGAACTCAAGAGTTCAAAATACTGTATACTTTCTTTGCTAAACAAACAAAAGCACGTCGCACATAAAGTAAAACTTTCAAACCCCATAACTGTCTCACAAACAATGCTATAACAAATCCCTCCATCGCTTTTCACTTACAAATCTCTAAAACAGTTTGCATCACCTATCAGGCGACACATCTCGAGTACAAACCCGGCGGTTTGACCCCGTCAACCTGTCGTTGCGATCTTTATTACTTTACCAGCTAAAGTTCACTCGGTTCCCTGCGCAGGCGATCGCTTGCGAAATATCCCTTGATATCTAAGAACACGCCTTTTAGGTTGGGGCCACATTGGAGTGCGAGGCGATCTGCTCCAAATAACTTTTCTTTTAGCGTTTACGCTAACGTTTAGTACAAAATGTATGGCAATGACATTACATGCGTAGAAAATTGTCACTTATCGCAGGTAATTTCATTGCCATACATTTTGTACTAAGCATTAGCGTAAACGTTAACAGAAAAGTTATTTAGCTAAGAGGACTGTTTTTAAAGGTACGATTACAACAAATAAAAATACTATTGTTAAGTATGACTCCAATCTATCCTATGCGAAAGTTTGGTTGGATGGATGGATTTTTGTTTCTCAATGACGCCAGAACGTATCTGGGTGAAAATTGGCACGGAGATAGATTATAGTCTGGAATAGTGCATAAGCTAATTTATAGTGGGGAATGTACTAATACCAAGCTGGCGAAGCCGCTGGTGCCTAATATATCTCAAACAATCTTACCTACTTTAAAAATATCAGTTTAAGGGTCTACTAACCGCCAACTGGAACATTGAATAAAAAATCGTTGCATAGAAAATAAATATGAAAGAATCCAACGTCACGTTTGTTACAAAGAGGATAAAGTATTTTTACGTTGTTAAAACAGGTCTCAAACTGTTTCGTATCCAAAATAATAAACAAAAGTGTCAAAAACGGCTGTTTTTGGAAATTGACGACAACGTGACGTTGGATTCTTTAATATTTATTTTCTATGCTATGCTACGATTTTTTTATTCAATGAGGGCGCCACTTGGCCGGTAGTAGACCCTTTTTTTTTGTGGGAAATCATCCAATGACATCTCCCGCTCTAGGGTGGAGCGGAAGGGCTTGTCAGACTTTTACTGACTAAAACCCACCCCTGTTCCTTCCCTGCCTGATGCCCAGGGGTGCGGTAACTCATTTTGAGAATTTATCCGCTACCCCTAGGCATGCAGGCACCGCCCACGATGGGCCCTTAAGTAGACCCTAAAGTCATTATAACCACCGTATCACTCGCTACAGCTAGAAACCATTAGCTGAGTTGCAGCTAAGTCAAGATTTTTTATTAAGAATTGTACAATACATAGTTGAAGCAAAGTACCCATGTTATAACCGGATTTCTGCCTTTATAATATAATACATTAAGCTGTATAATGTTCCTACAGCTGGGACTCCGACCTCCTCTCTAGGAGCGGGAATGGGCGGCGATCCACTATGCGGGCCTAGTGCGGACTGCTTTATAATATGGCCACTCCGTTGTCTTTCATGTAGTGTTTCCAGCTGCAGTCGTATCGCTAATCGCTGGCTAATATAGTCTCAGCCTGACGAGCGCAACCTAAAATTCGAATTCATTTGATTTTGAACAGGACTATTGGCTCAATATTGTCAATTGTTTTCAAGTATCATTGAGATACGACCTTTTGACATAAAATGTCGTAAAACACGTGTTAGAGCTGGTAGTGAAAAAAATTGTGTCATCAATTTTTATCTTCTGGTAAAGTAAGAACATAAATTGATCTGTGTTAAGACAGGTTCTCTCGTTACGCCTACGAGGCTTCGAATTAACTTATCAATGATTGTGCTGTAGAGATGCCAGTTTACAGATTGTGAAGAATGTATTTAAAACAAAATAACGAACTGATCAAAATAATAATGGTGGAATCGTCAATTTATTACAGTGTTTAAAATAAGCAGCCTTTGATGACAACCATAATGCGCATGCCAGTAAAACTCTTCAATATTAGAACGCAATAATCGTTTATCATCAATTGTTACAATAGGGCAACCTTTATACTCCACCTCCTTATCCATTAAAACTTAATCGAAACAAAGGTCTATTACCAAAACATTACGTGACAAAGGTATCATCAAACCAGTCACGTTCGACGTCACGTTTTACTTACGACTTTATAACATACGACTTTATTCCACACATTTACATAACCCTCACAAGCCGCCGTCCCTGTTAGAACCTACATCATGCAGTTAAAAATAAAATATTGATCATAAAGAACTCATGTCGAAAGAAAGCGATCGAAAATTCGAAACAAACAATCTTGTCAGAGAAATCGATATTAATTGGACATGGGAAGGTAAATCGGTACTGTGAGTCGGTGACGAGTTTATCGATCAAGAGGAATGGTGAATTTTTTGGTCAACAACTGACGATTTTACTTTTCTCATTCATATCTGACATTCCAATCAAGTTTTCTTGGATGGAGGTGTGACATGAAATCGTAATTCGAAGAAAGTTAATTCAAAGGACTGGTTATTAATTCGCTATTTTTATCATAAAAACATGATACAATGCATTTTCCTAAAAATAACGATAGCCCAATTCAGATAACAGTTCTGTGTTGAAATTGAAGAAAACTACGTTACTTAAGCAATCTATAAAGTAAACACGTTTGCAACACTCTAAAAATAAATATTAATAACGCTTTCGCTGATAAACCGGCTAAGGACTTATCTTATCAACTTTTTTGACTAGTATTTCCCTCGAAGGAAAATGTATCAAGTACCGACCTCATAGACGTGGTCCGTGGAACTTTTTAATAGGCGTGGCTGAGCAAGCTAGTTACAAGCTTGTGATATAAAAGTCATAAGGAAGCGGTTAGTCGTGGGCAATCGAATGTTACTCTGACCTGGGTTTCGAAAATACTTAAGTATTAAACAGCTCTAGCCAACAACCTAACGCGATGGCATTTTACTCTGGTTAATTTACACAATATAAAACGGTATTAACTACGATCTTGAAGGTAAAATTGGTGCGGATTATCTTGTTCAATAACTAAAATAAAATTAGAGAATCGCTATCTTTTACTAAAAGGCAGTGCGAGAAAAGGATGGATAAAGCTATGAACTAAGTTAGAGATGTCAAACTAGTTTACGGCTTACGCTTCACCATGTTTTTAGTCGACATGTTTTCACGTGTCCCTTGTAATAACCCGTGTAATTTGCGTCCATCTCTTTCTTGTTTTATTAGACAGAAAAAGATAGCAATAACCTAAATAAACTTTAGTTTGTGCACAACAGAATCGGCACCATTTTCTGTATATACCTCTTCCGGGGTTTTACAACCTGAAAAAATATGAAGGGATCCCTTTTGCCATACGGTATGTAGATATTATTTACTGTTAAAAACAAGTAGGTACAGATTGATTTTATTAAGGAAATCGATTAACACATTATCTCCAAATTTAGTTACGTTTTCATTACAAGTAATGTACGGTTATTAAACCAATTTTAATGTTCTCTTACGTAAACTTTTACTTGAATTCCTTTCACTGATATAAAATGTAACGATATGATGTCACGTGACCTACAAGTAAACAAGCTTTTTTTTACATTTGTTATTTCAGGGCCCATACGTGTGATGAGCAGTGGTGGCCCAGTGGCAACATGTTAGGTCGTGGGTTTAAAACCAGGCATGCTCTTTACCTTGTGTAATTTATTTCATTACCACTGCTATCAAAACTGTGAAGGAAAACATCGTGACTAAACCGGCATGTCCTAAAACCAAAAATTCCAACCAATAACATCAACCAACCCGCACTGGGCCCGCGTGGTGGATTACATTACAGTCCATTCCCTCTCCTAGTGAGAAAGCCTGAGTCCCAATAGTGGAAACACGGCAAACAATAAGGCTAGTTTATGCTATGCTTACGCTAATATAACGTGTTAAATTAACACGGTTCCAGTGTGAGTGACAGAGCTACGAGTATACAAGGCAATAAGCACGATCCCATTTTCACAAAAAGATGAGAATCATGACGCCATTGTAATCACTTATTATCGTCGACCCATCGCTTAACACCAGGTGAGCTAGATGTCAAGCGCGAGCCTAAAAAGATTTAATAAAAAAAACTTTTTATGTCGGGTGTTTGTTTGAAATCGGTTGTATTTTTTTTTGTAAAAAGTTTTTTATTTTTTACTTTTTAGTTGTTGTACCCCATTCTAAAACTAAATTAATAGTAAAGTTATGGCCGAGTTGATAGGCCCAAAAATAGGGAATTTGAATATAGTTAGTGAAATTAGGGTGTATCAGGGTAAACTGTACAAATATGTATAGCCCTTTAGAGCATATCAGCGTGATGTAATGTTGTGAAGTGGTAAAAACAATATACAGACATGCGATTGCAGCAATTCTGGAAGGTTTGCTATCATTCATTGAAGAGTTCCATTGTGTATCTCCGAAGTCCTTTATCAGATCTTCACCAAATTAAAATGGGACCACATGTGAAGCAACAGATTTCAAATAAAAAAAAAACTTCAAAATCGGTTCACGTAGTAAAAAGACAAACACAAATAAAAAAAAATTAAAAAAATACAATCGAATTGAGAACCTCCTTTTCCTTTCATCCTTTTTTTGAAGTCGGTTAAAAAAGAGTGGCACTCCGGGAGTGCCGAAAGAAGTGAAAACTTGAACAAAAATGCCCAACGCGCCTAAAGAAGTTTTAACTTCAATCCGCTACGCGATCCGACGCGTAGCGTCGTAGCACTCGTAGCGGTATCGGTGTCGGTGTCCAAAAATGCCCAATGCGCCTGAAGAAGTTTTCACTTCAAAAATGTCTGGTAACAGTTCGCCTTTGGTTTTTATCATTTCGACCCTGATTTAAACCTAAGTGTTTGAAACTAAAATCAGATGTCTATGCATTGCGTGATACCAGTTGAAATTAATTGGCAACTAATTAGTTCCCATTCAAAACTGTCGTAAGTCATAAAAATGATCTTATGGTTTAAAACAATGGTTTTATTTTACCCATAAAAAATGTATAAGAATGTAAGACCTTATGGTCTTATTTTTTTTTTTTTCAGTCACGACTTAAAAACTCACAGACTAAGTAATTTATGTTCGATGACAGTCCTTTGTTCAAATAATCCTCAAAAGAAAATGGGAGGAAGTCATCAGGAATTGGAAGGATGTCCGTTCATCCCGAATGGCACCAAAGAGTGTCTTTGTCAGGAGTCATTATGCCTTATTTAGCCACTCACCGACCGGATAGATGGTTACGAGTTTGGACTTCGGCTTTCCTGCTTCTGGTTTTATATTATTTTATACATACGTGTAGGTACACAATGCTTTAACACAAGTTATCCAGCCTTATTTTTAAAACTTGCTTAACCTTTATGCTAAATCTAAATACTGATTAGTGGATTTTAAATTCAAAGGGCCTTATTTATATAAAAATTAAGCATGTGATTAACGGGTTCTTAATTCAAAATTTTCAATGGAAATTTTGAATTTTCATAGAAATTTTGAATTATGAAACTGCTAATCAGCCTAATCAGTTTTTAAACTAATCATATACTTATTTTTGAAGTTATACTTCTTTTGGCGCGTTAGGTAAAAATGATGAGAGTAAATTTTTACGATACGCGCGCACACCGTCACAAAAAACCGACAACCTGAAGTTAGCTAGAACCGACACCCTGAATTTAGCTATAGTCTAGCTCTTTTTGTAAACTTTGTGATAGTTTGGTTTTTTATCTTGTCACGCCAAAGAAGTATAACTTCTTACGAGCGTACAAGTACACACACATTTTTTTTTAAACAATCAATCCCATTAGAGTACACATGGAAAGTTCGACTAACAATATAAAAATGTTAAATTCATTCACTGACGGACGAAATATTTTGGAAAATTGATCCCCAAAAGGGGTTGAATAGAGGATCTCTTAATATGAAGTGGGTAGATTTAAGCTACACTGCTTTATTTTAGTTTTAATCTAATATTGACAAGGGAAAGACAGATCTCTAATAGACCAATCATTGACATTCAATGTCCGTAAAGCTAAAGAGTGGAATTCCCTGTCGGAGTCTGTGTTTCCTGATAGCTACAACTGGGGGTCGTAAGTCTAAGAATGAATAGGTTACACCTGGGCCTGCAGTCTCGACATTGATAGCGATCGCTACGTCCTAACGATCTGTCACTACGTCGGAAAAATAAATATGTACAGAGACGGCGTAATTTTTTCATGAAAACTGATCAACTGATCTGCTGGTCTCTGTACATATTTCAAGAAAAACAATTATTTTTCCGACGTAGCGACCGATCGTAGGACATAGCGATAGCTATCAATGTCGAGACTGCAGGCCCTGGGCAAGCATGCTCTAACGTCGACTACATCATCGCTTATCATCAGGTGGGAAAGTGGTCAAACGCGAGCCTATCAATAATAAAAAAAACCGTCCTAGTGCGAGTTGCACTCGCGCACGAAAGGTTCCGTACCATTATCTATAAAAACGGCAAAAAATCCCGTTTGGGAGCTCCCATTAAATATTTTTATAATCTGTTTTTTAGTATTTGTTGTTATAGCGGCAACAGAAATACATCATTCAACTGTCTAACTATCACGGTTCATGAGATACAGCCTGGTGACAGACGGACAGACAGACAGACGGTCAGCGTAGTCTTAGTAATAGGGTCCCGTTTTACACTTAGGGTTAAAAAATGTAACCGATGCCTGTTTTGCCATAATCAGATCAACATATTTCCAAAAATAAACATTTTAGACGCCACAAAATCTCAACACTTAAGTACGAGTAGTTACATGTAAGTACTACGATTATATCTATCCAGTTTTACACTAAAAGTGTAGTACTACATAACAATAAAACTAAATTAAACCACGCTCATAAACACGATTGGACACTAAAAATTCAAACACTGACTCACGTAATAAGTAATAAGTCTGATTTTGATGTCTCTACAATTTGTGGTTAACTGGTTACATAATATCTTTATTTTTTCGTGTTAGTATTAATTTAAATAATTTAAAATGCAATTTCGCTGAGAATCACATCATCTGCATTAAATGCTTTAAATTCGCATAATCATAATTCGACATCATCATCATAATCATCTTCCCGCCCTTATCCCATGTTACTTGGGGTCGGCGCAAAACGTTTTTTCTTCCATTTTGTCCTGTCAGCCGTCACGCTATCACTAACTCCCATTTCTTTCATATCACTCCCCACACAATCCATCTATCATTTCTTTGGCCTCCCTCTCCCTCTCCATCCATCCACATTTATATTCATAACTCTTTTGGTTACACGCGTTTCATCCCTCCTCTTCACATGACCATACCAAATGAACGGTTCCCTTTCAACTTTTCTGTGACTGGCGCCACTTTTAAACTACATCTAATGTATTCATTTCTTACTTTATCCATTCTGGTTACTCCACACATCCATCTCAACATTCTCATCTCCGCCACATGCAATCTTTTTTCATCCGTCTTTTTCACAGCCCAACATTCTGATCCATACAGTACGACTGGTCTAATCACAGACTTATAGCTTATACTACTACTTATATATTCGACAAAGTAAAAAGTACTCCGTAAATACCCTCTACGTATCGTTGTCAAAAATTGCTGTCATGCAAAATATATACTATTATTTATATAACTCGCTAATCATCTGCCAAGCCTTTTCCCAACTACTACTACTACTACTTGGGGTCGGCTGAATACCAGTATTTTTACATGGAGCGACTGCCTATCTGACCTCCACAACCCAGTTACTGGGTAATACGATACCTCTAGGTAAGACTGGTTGTCAGACCTTCGGGCTTCTGACGACCCGTAACGACTGTCAAAGATCCACGATTGACAGCCGGGACCAACGGCTTAACGTGCTTTCCGAGGCACGGAGGAGTTTCGGTATGTAAAGATGGTCACCCATCCATGGACCAATCCCGGCAAGCTTAACCTAATGGATCGACCTGTGCGGCTGTTATCACTTTAGCCTATGTAACCAAATCTTAGAACTTATATTTGACCCACTTTCCGGGTTACGATTAAGCTGAAATTTTGCGTAAATGTTTAGTTTGGATGACAATGCATGGTTAGCTAAGTGACGTCATTCTAAATCCAACATGGCGGACTCCCAAAGATGGCGGACTAGTTATTTTGTACGCATTCCCATGATATTGGTATCAAATGAATGGGTTTGCTGAAAAAAACAAGAAAACTAAAACCAAAACACGGTGTGTTTTTTAGTTTTAAGGGTAAAACGGGACCCTATTACTAAGACTTCGCTGTCCGTCTGTCTGTCCGTTTGTCACCAGGCTGTATCTTATGAACCGTGATAGTAAGACACTTTAATTTTTCACAGATGATGTATTTCTGTTGCCGCTATCCACTAATACTAAAACACAGACTAAAATAAATATTTAAGGGGAACGTAATTCTTTTTGCCGTTTTTATAGATAATGGTACGGAACCCTTCGTGCGCGAGTCCGACTCGCACTTGGCCGGTTATTTTAAGCTACTGAAAATTATCTATGAGTAAAGAACTGTTCTGTATTTTTTCAAAATATTAGTCTCAGTAATCTCTAGTTTCTTCAATGTTACAACAGTTGTCTAGACACCAGTGAAATAAAAAGAAGAAATTAATCAGTGAATGCGTCTGTAAAAGCCCCAAGTTACATCATTACTGAGTATCGTTGTAAATCGTTTACCGGACCGCGCTGACTAAGATAGTTTTCATCTTTAAACTTTACGACTGCTATAAAACATGTCAATAAAAGAGGAATTTCAATTAAATATCGATTGAAGTTAATTGATTCATTAGATATTGATGTATAATACTAATGAGAAAATTCTTAAATTGGTGGCTATTTCTTATACTGCGTTGATTCTAAAATAATTTTATTTCTGTCAGTTCATTCATTAGATTACGTTAATTTTATGAAATGGTTTTAATTAGTATGTTTGAGCAGCTTTATTACCGTAAATTCAAAATCCTGAAACAACGAGTTTTCGATTTTCAGCCACTTCAAAAAGTACCTACTTCTTTTTCTTTTTTTGTGCAGTACATTCATTGTGCGTACAACTAAAGAGTGGAATTCCCTGCCGTAGTCTGTTTCCTGATAGCTACAATCTGGGAGTCTTTAAGTTGAGAGTGAAGAGGTTACTTCTAGGCAAGCGTGATCGATCTTCGACCACATCATCGCTTACCATCAGGTGAGATAGTGATCAAAGTAAAACGCAAGACTATCGCAAAATAAAAAATAACTAGCTACTCGTATCAATTTTCGCGTGATCTAAAAATTTCTTTAGAAACAAATAACCATGTGATTAGTAACGCTGATTAGCGCATTCGAAATTTAAAACCTTCTTAAAAAAATTGAATTAAGGACCACTAATCAGTGTTTAAACTAATCATTGGTATTTTTTAGGGTTCCGTACTCGACGTAGCAATAGGAACCATTGCTGTCACTCACATGTCCGTCTGTCTGTCTTCTGTCACAAAATTTTGTGCCGAAGAATTATTTAACTTCCCATTGACTTATGAACTTGAAAACTGATGATAAAGTTTAATATTACGTCTATTTTACTAACAAATACAAAATATAAATCAAATTTTTTCTTTGATAATTCCCACATTTGGTA
Source organism: Polia nebulosa (assembly GCA_951329385.1). Taxonomy (NCBI): domain Eukaryota; kingdom Metazoa; phylum Arthropoda; class Insecta; order Lepidoptera; family Noctuidae; genus Polia; species Polia nebulosa. Next base: position 9,037,303 of record OX589609.1, read on the forward strand.
CGGAACCTTAAATGTGCGAAGTCTGGCACACACTAAGGCCGGTTTTGTTAACAAATAAGACTTGATGTGTTCTAACTTCTAAGCACACTAATTTCACATACTTTGCAAATCATCACGGTAGGCAGGCACCAAAGAGTGAGGCTTTATAGTCATTGGCAGGCATGGATAAAATATTATAATACTAGCGTACTGTAGGTACCTATATTATCCAATATACCTACAGCTCAAATGGACAACAAAATAGCCACAGCCAAACTTAGAATAACAAACAAAAACCAACCGTAACTAAAGGTATCAACTTGTACCTATTAACGGAATCGATTCCACTCGCCGTGAGAACATTCGACTGTTAATATTACGACACGGAGCTTGATAACAAATATAGGTTAACACTATGGTAGTTAACTTTGTAATGTAGTAGTCAAGGTTTTGTGGTTAAGTTAGTGGCAGGAGTTATTTGTTATTTAGTTTTAGCGGAAAGGTTCAAAGCACTAACTAACATATTTGCCCAGGTATGTCATCAGATAGTTGTTCTTGGTCTGGGTGGCATGTGAGTTAAAGCGCGATTATACGACTTAACATCACGTCTAAACGACTTGTCTTATTTCTTTGAAAAAAATATGTGTCTAGACAATTTCCGTCGTAATTTGATATGTGAATATTTGAAATTATATTTTTATAACATAGTGTAATTAATTTGTAAAGTTATGTCTAACGCGGATAAAAAATTTAGAATCACGCAAAAACTATGAAGCGTTTTTTTATGAAACCTTCACCATTTTAAAGATCGTTTAATTATTTATATTTTAGTATACGTATTTTCATCCGCGTTATACATAACTTTAAAAATTAATTACACTATGTTTTATAAATATAATTCCAAATATTCACATATCAAATTACGAAGGAAATTATGAGTAATATATTATATTTTTTTTCAAAGAAATAAAAATAGTCGTTTAGACGTGATGTTCAATTAAAAATCATTAGAAGTCGTATAAGTGCGCTTTAAAAAACGCGGGAATTCACTGGTTGCCAGTAGCACAGGACGTGACCGTGTGGCAACACTTAGGAACAACTAAATAGTGGACGCCTTTTTTTCGAACGCCACCAGCCCCCTTAGCCAAAATACATTTCTGTAAACGTTAACGCTATCGCTTCGTGCAAAATGTATGGCAACGACGTTTTGGACGAAGCTTTAGACAGAGAACTGTCACGTGACTCACGCCCAGTAATGTCTTTGCCATACATTTTGCACGAAGCGTTAGCGTTTACAGAAAAGTATAGGCTCAGGCCCGAGAGTCGAACGTAGTGTTCCACGCGCGCTCAAAGAGACGTCAGCCACCACAGATGGGGCCCGTCATGGCCGATGCCTGCATGACAAGGGGTCGCGGATAAATTCGTAACTGAGTTACCGCGCCCCTGGGTACTCAGGCAAGGAAGGAACAGGGGTGGGTTTTAGTCAGTAAAAGTCGACACGCTCCACCCAGAGCGTGAGAAGTCATAGGATGATTTCCCACACCAAAAAAAAAAAAATAGTCGATGCCTGAAATGATGATATGAAGAATCAACTGACTCCTTGACGGTTTACACTCAACTGGAATCTATCACCATCCTTGAAAAGATTTTAGTTTACCGGTACCTCTGTGACGCAGTTTAAAATTGAGGTCAATACACTATTGTAATGAACGTAGGTTCGTAATAATTAGTAAATAATGAGAACATTAAAACTTGATATCAATGTCTTGGTAACGAATAAAAACTCATTAAGTTGGTCTCCCATGTTTTTTTTTTAGTGTTTTGTAATTAGAATACATAAGTAGGTAATTAAATAACTCATATTATATGACAAGTCATAATATAAATGACGTAAGTATAGTCTTGGATGTGTGTGTAAAACACGACCACTTATTAGGGTGCCGAAATTCAAGGTTCTGAATGACAAAAAGGAACCGTTATAGGATCACTCGTGTGCCTGTCTGTCTATATGTCTGTTTTTGTCCGTCTGTCACAGCCTATTTGCTGCGAATCTGCTGGACCGATGGAGTTGAAAATTGGTACACATATGAATATCTGTGACCCAAACACGAGCGTGTACCCTAAATAAATTAAAGCTTTTGGGGTGAAAATCAGATAATTCGAAAAAAAGTTTTTCAAACTGTGCCGTGGGACGGTGCGACATATCAAATGAAAGTGCATATTTTGAGGGTTTCGAATGTATTTTTAGTTATAATGTATAGTTTGAAAATAGATGAAAAATAATCATTCCCTTCCCCCTTATCTCCGAAAATAGTTCTTTACTATAGAGATTACAGGCAAATTTATAAGGAGGAGGTAATGTAGAAAAAAAACCTGAAAACCTTTACGCGTGAGTCCGACTTGCTCTTGGCCGGTTTTCTTTTTCTGTTTGCGTAAGCTCAGAGCGTTCTATGTCATAGAAAAAAAATTACGCACACAGACACAATGTGGACGTAAATCTTCACACACAACCAAGAACAACCCGCCTTGGTGAGATAGAACAACTATACACACGAACTACGACGAAATATGTTTTTCGACCAGAGATTATTTATTTTGAATTAGCGTTTTGCACCCGTTGCCTATGCTACTGAAACTGTAAATTTATGGGGATAAAAATAACTATAGTATTAGTGCCATAGGATACTTATCATCCCCATATAATGCAGTAGTGTAGTATGGCTTTTTATTAGTAAAAGAATTTATCGTTACTTCCAGAAATTACTTCCAATACAAACAATTTTATCTCTTAATAATACAAGGTGTAACAGAAACGGGTGGTCATAATTTAGATTCTGTTACATAGTCAATTACCAAAAAAATAATTGGACTCACCCTACAAAGTTATCGTCATCAGAAGAAAATTTCTATCGAAGGTCAAAAATTTATTTTTCGGAATTTTCTGTTACTGTCTTAAAGAAAGTTGATCATTTCTATGAGCAGGAGCGGTATTTAAAATATAACTACAATACGTTACATCCTGCATTAGTTAAGACGTAAATAAATATGTACTACGACGGGAAGTACTCTTGAACAAGTTTTTTTTTTTAATTTTTTTATTATGAGTAAATAATGGGATGGGCCCCGACTTACAAGTTGTAGGTCGTGAGTTCAAACACCGGCAGGCGCTTAACTTTTTGTAAATTATTTCATCACCACTGCTCTCAAAACGGTGAAGGAAAACATCGTGAGGAAAACGGCATGTCCTAGAATCAAAAATTCGAAGACATGTGACATCCACCAACCCGCACCGGACCTGCGTGGAAGATTACGGCCCACACTCTCTCACAGAGAGGAGGCCTGTGCCCCAACAGCCTCATTGAATAAAAAATCATATCTTAGCATAGAAAACAAAGATTAAAGAGTCCGATGTTGCGTTTGTTACAAAGAGGTACCAAACCAAAAATGGCCGTTCTTGTCACTTTTGCTTACTACTTTGGATACGAAAAATTTTGAGTTCTGTTTTAACAACGTAAAAATACCTTATCCTCTGAGTAACAAACGCAACATAGGATTCTTTAATATTTACTTTCTACGCTTTGTACGATTTTTTCAATGAGGGCGCCACTTGGCGGATATATATGCCTTAAAAGGCTGATGAATGATGATGAATAGAATAAGGCAAGGCAAAGAGAGATTATTACGAATGAACTCGCGCCAAATAGTTTCGTCTAAATCGAGTGAAAAGAATCGAGAATCAAATCAGCAAGCCACACCATCAAACAATGGGTTACTTTACTGTGCCAGTTACGCCAATCTTTACAATTCTCGATTGTATCGTATTACTCATTCTGTTTAGATTGCCTTAATTCTTATCTTTATGGCTAGAAAGTCGAATTTAGGTCGACATCTTAAAGTTAAGCATATTGGAGTATCATTAAAATTAGTGAACGACTGAAGGTTCGGTTTCGGTCAAAAAGTATTTTACTCATTTAACATTTTATAAAAGTTAAGGCTGAATTTTCAATGGTCTGATAATTTTTTCAAGTATTTTAGTTTTTGTCTATTTTTAGGATTCCGTACCCGAAGGGTCCAAATAGAGCTTCATTACTGTCACTCACATGTCTGTCTGTCTGTCACAAAAATTTTGTTCCGAAGAATTTTTTAACTTCCCATTGAACTATGCACTTGAAATTTGGTGATAATGTTTATTATTACGTATCACTAACAAATACCAATATATTAATAAATCAGATTTTTTCTTTAAAATGGGCTCATTTGGTACGGAACCCTAAATGTGCGAAGTTCGACTCACCCTTAGCCGGTTTTCTGTTACCACGTTATTTTCGGTTACGACTGAAACTGGAAGGGAAGCCGAACATTCGGTTTGGGTTTTAGCTAGAAATCGTGTGTCAGTCGAACTCTAATAAAATACACAGTCATTGGTGCGTATTCTCTTGTTCAATAACTAAACTAAAATGAGAGAATCGCTATCTTTTACTAAAAGGCAGTGCGAGAAAAGGACGGCTATAGCTATGAACTAAGTTAGAGATGTCAAATTAGTTTACGCCTTGCGCTTCACCATGTTTTTAGACATGTTTTAACGTGTACCCTTAATTTCTATCTAAATATTAGTTCAACTAAATTTGACAGCTCTAATTTACGTCTGTCTCTTTCTTGTTTTATTAGAGAGAAAAAGATAGCAATAGCCTAAATTAAGTTTAGTTTGTGCACAACAGAATCGGCACCATTATTGGTTGATTCTTCCGTAAATTGCTAACGGTTTGTATTGAAATTAAAGAATATGATTCAGTATAATATCGGGGCAAAAAACTTTGTTCAAATATGTAGTAGAACTTAGTTCAAATTGTGATGAATGGTCAGAGACTTCAGAGTAAAGTGGAGGTATCGTTTTTTATTTACTTTTATTCCTTTTATTGTTCTACTTTACTTTTATTTCAAACATTATTTATTATTATTATTTATTCAATTATATTATAACACCCTTACAGACACGTCCAAGACGATGTTATAATTTTCAATATTAAAATATTAATAAGTATTTCATTATTATTACATACATTAATACAGCATGTAACGGAGAGGTGTGGTCATATTTTAAGAACTGCATCTGCCCATCGGTATGAACAACTTTCTTCATGAAAACCTGAGAAAATTGTAAAAAAAAAAATTATGTCCCATACAAATATTGATCAGCTGATGATAACTTTGCATGCAAAGAACAATTTTTTTTTTTTGGGAATATTCTATTTTTTCTTAGAGAAAGTTATTCATTCCCATGGGCAGAACCGATTCTGAAAATATGATCACATCTTTCCGTTACACCCTGTATATACCTAATACATTTTTATAAAATTAACAAAATTATAACTATATACCTTTTTCAATTAATATCTGTGCCGCTTTAATGAATCTCGGCAGGCTCTAGCCAAACATATCTTCTGATAGTGCTACACTATTAATTATCCGTATGGCTCGCGACAAAGTGGCAAACTTTAGGAGGCCAGTCCTAGCAGACAACATGTTTAAAGACTTTATTTTTCTTTTAGAGCTTATTACAATTACTAGCTTCTGCCAGCGGCTTCGCCCACGAATTAGTACGTCTCCTATAAATTATAGCCCACGTGCTATGCCAGACTATAATCTATCTCTTTGCCAAATTTCATCCAGAACCGTTCAGCCGTTCTGGCGTGATTGAGAAACAAACATCCATCTAAACTTACGCATTTATAACATTAGAAGGAGTAGTAGGATTACAGTGATTACATTCCTTAGCTCTATTATCTGTTACTCATGTAACAGCTGAATAAGATTTCAGGGGTAAAGGAGAAAATTTAAGCTGGAAATCTCCGATCGCCATAAAAAAAAAACTAGCGGCGACCCCGACTTGGCTGAGGAGACTTTTCTCTATTAATCTGTTTCTTAAGACCTGCACGGAGATTGACAGCTGAAACCTCATGTCAAGGTCAGCCCTAATCTGAAAAGATTTAGATTCACAACACTAAATTCTCAATCTCCTATAACCAGCCTTTTTTAGGGTTCCGTATCCAAAGGGTGCAAACGGAGCCCTTTTGTTGTCACTCACGTATCCGTCTGTCTGTCCGTCCGTCGTCTGTCACAAAATTTCGTTACGAACAATTTTTTAACTTTCCATTGACTTATGAACTTGAAATTAGGTGACAATGTTTATTATTACGTATATTTTACTAACAAATAAGTACCAATATTTGGTACGAAACTCTTTTTTTTTTTGTGGGGTTGGATATCATCCAATGACATCGCCCGCTTTAGGACTGGTGTAGGTGTCAGACTCTTACTGACTAAAACGCACCCGTGCTTCTTCCCTGCTCTGAGTGCCCCCCAGGGGCGAGGTAACTCTGTTTCGAATTTATCCTCAACCCCTGGGCAAGCATCGGTCATGACGGGCCGCGTCATTATTGCTGACAACTCTTTGAGGCGCGTGTGGTACACTACGCGCCGTCGACTCTCGCGCCTGGTGCTGATCGTACGGCGAGCTACCTACTACTCGCCGTCCGCAGGCCCGGGTTGGTACGGAACCCTTAATGTGCGAAATCCGATACGCACTTGGCCAGTTTTTTCCATCGTGTGGAGATCCTCATGGATGTCCTTCACCTGTCAGACTCTTACTGACTAAAACCACAAGTTGATCTCCAACTACCTTTGCGCGGACGCTGGAGTGCTTGCACATTTCGTCACGCTCCCCCAGCTAGGTATTAGCCTGCAAGAATTCATGTGTACCCCGTCACCTCGTATAACCCTAGCCAGATACTTGCCACTCGCTTCGAATACAATAAACTTGCAACCGTAAACTTTATAGTCTCGTCTAGAAATCAGCTCTAAACCTTCTTACATTTTAAACATCCTGTACTATATCCATCCTTTCAGAACAGGCTGTATCAAACACTAGCTTTCTCCAAAGGCTTCGCCCTTGTGAAAGTCGGCAATCATCCCAATCATCATACTCCCAGGATAAAAAGTATCCTTTGCCCTGATCCAGGACATAGTCTACCGGTATGCCAATTTTTATCCCACTCGGTTAACGCGCGGTAACCTCAATAGTCACAAAAATTGTTTTCTTGGATAGTCGAGTATGACATAATGCAATATATATATATTATTTATTGTACACCTAAAACATATACAGAAAAACACAATGGGACAGTTAATTACAAATGCGAGCTTAACCCAGCGTTTGGGTTTTCTTACAGCAAACCACAAGGTGAAAAATACATAATAGCTTAGGATGAAAAAATCCTAATCCTTATGAAAATATCCTTTGCAAAAAAATATAGTGGACAGAGAAGGGTTAAAAGAAAAATTTTAACCGAATAGAATAGTAAAAATAGTTTGATATGCCCAATAAAAAATTTAAATTGCTCCACAAAAATAAACTTTGGCGACGAACATCTCTGTATTTTCAGCGAATTTTCAGAATTGTATGGAATTAGCATAGTATTAAAACTTTGACCAGACAATTATTTATTTTTTGTTTTGTAAATAATCTGTGTATTCTGAATAATCTAAAGAAAACCCGTAATATAAATGCCAATTCGCAGGTTAGTCACATCGTCAAGACAACTATTATTTTCAATTCTCAACCTTATTTGAAGCTATCTCAAATCGAAGTAAGTCCGCTGAGTTTTGAGAGTGAGTTTCGGGGCTTCACAGGTTAAGATGTGAAAGATAAAAAAACAGACAGATTTACACAATCAGCATTTTAATGTTCCCACTGCTGGGACCCAGGCAGAGGCTCTCTCTAGCAGAGGAAACGGGCGTTAATCCGCCATGCAGGTCGAATGCGAGTTGGTGGATGTCACATTTCTTCGATTTTTTTGTTCTAGGACGACGATGTTTTCCTTCATCGTTTTTAGAGCATCGGTGATGAACACCACTGCTGCTCAATCGGCGCCGTTACCCCTGAGCCACCACTGCTGCTCAATCAGGGCCGTTACCCCTGGGCCAATACTGCTGCTCAATCGGGGCCGTTACCCCTGAGCCACCACTGCTGCTCAATCAGGGCCGTTACCCCTGGGCCAATACTGCTGCTCAATCGGGGCCGTTACCCCTGGGCCACCACTGCTGCTCAATCTGGACCGTTACCCCTGGGCCAATACTGCTGCTCAATCGGGGCCGTTACCACTGGGCCACCACTGCTGCTCAATCTGGACCGTTACCCCTGGGCCAATACTGCTGCTCAATCGGGGCCGTTACCCCTGAGCCACCACTGCTGCTCAATCTGGACCGTTACCCCTGGGCCAATACTGCTGGTCAATCGGGGCCGTTACCCCTGGGCCACCACTGCTGCTCAATCTGGACCGTTACCCCTGGGCCAATACTGCTGCTCAATCGGGGCCGTTACCCCCGGGCCACCACTGCTGCTCAATCTGGACCGTTACCCCTGGGCCACCACTGCTGCTCAATCTGGACCGTTACCCCTGGGCCACCACTGCTGCTCAATCTGGACCGTTACCCCTGGGCCACCACTGCTGCTCAATCTGGACCGTTACCACTGGGCCACCACTGCTCTCACACAAACAGACACCGACACAGACAGAATTATTTACTTTCGCATAAAACATTACGTTATCGATAGCAACAGATACGGGTTAAGTGCTAACATTAACCCTACAATTTCTCATTACATGAACAGTTGTTGTGGAGGCAAATAAATCTTAATCGAATCCAGTATAGCGCAGTTGGGTAGAGAATGGTTTGTTTTACGAGAGATAAAAAGTAGCCATTGGTGTTTCTATTTTGAATGAATATAATGCTTACAAAAATACACTCATGATGTCAACTAATAAATATTAAGGGATTTACTGTTTGTGGGAGACAATCTCTGGACGTGCAGAACACATAACAATAATTCTTTCGCAGATCGAAAGCTATACTATCGCCGAGTGGTAGTGGCTTTATCCTGGAATATAAATGCACAATTACTAAGGGATAGTCTTAAGGAACAAAGCCGCGGCAAAAAAACGAAGGAAAACTCTTAAAAGTGTTTATCAAATTCAATGTTTGCATAGAAACGACACGAGTAGGGCAGAAATAGTGAATATTATTAAAATAATCAACTTAAAGTACAAGTTAACTTTATGATAAAAGGAATATCACATTTCCAGACACTTAGCGTTGTTCAAAGTTCGAGCTATTAAAAGTTCAACACAGAAAACACTTCACACATAAAAGCTTATTCTGTGAACCAGTTTAAATTTCAAACAGCAAAGTTCTATATAACTTTAACACTAAGAGGCTTTTAACCACTCATTAACAAGCACTCGCAAAGGCGGGGCTGACCGAAATACTGTTGCTAATTCACTTTCATTCGCGACCGAAATAGACCGAACGATAAATTGTTTCATTCAATTGAATGAACCGGTCTTATTAACTAGATAATTTGGTAAACACTTTCGATTTTGGCGTTGTAATTTTGTTTTTAATGACCGATTATAATAAATTAATTATTGTTATGATTAGCCGAAAGTTTTCATTTAATCGGCCTGTTTGTATTCATATAATATTTGCCTCTTCCGCTCTGGGCAACACGACTTGTTTGGACGAAGGTTTCGGCCATAGAAGACATATTTACACATGTATGACAGTTTTACCTTTGGGGAGCGAAAACAAGCAACAACTGTTCCTAATCCTAAATTCCTCACTCATGTGTACTGTAGAGCCCCAGGGCTCCAGGGGTGCTCCAATAGCTACAGGGGAGTGGTCTCACTCGCTGCTTGCGAGATTGTGGTGTATAAGAGTGACTGGCTTATATGTGGAGTGTAAGGAAGGAAAGAGGGATAGGGTACTCTTGATAACTATATTGCTGAAATCAGAATAATACAAGTGCCCACCTTGGCTAGGCGAACAGAACTCATTCCTAAAACAAATGTGATGCCTACTCATTCTATATTCGAACGGCTCTTCAATATTCTCAACAGCCAGCTGAAGGCCGGTACCCACACGCGGACTTAGGCAGTGTGCACAATCGCCACAGTACCGTACTATCCAATGCCTAACTGGGTTGTGGAGATCAAATGGGTAGGCAGTAGCTACATGTAAAATAACTACTGGTGTTCAGCTAAATCCGGTTACAATAGAAGCCAACCCCAACATAGTTAGAAAAAGGCATATCCTACTCTTAGACTATGAAAGGTTATAGACGGAGTGTCAAAATCCAGCAATCTGAAGTACCAGAATGAGAAGCCAGCTTGTATCTGTACACGCGGAATAAGCTCACATAGACAAAATGAGAAGCCGAAACGTCATCGTTACGTTCGTCAAGGTCACTCACACATTTCAACGATCCTGCTTCATTTGACGTTCTGCCTATAACCTTTCATAGTCTAAGATCAGAGAAGAGATTATATTATAAATGCGAATGTTTGGATGAATAGATATTTGTTACTCAATCACGCCAGAACGGCAGAAGGGATCTGGATGAAATTTGGCACAGTGCTAGATTATAGTCTAGAATAGCACATAGACTATAATTTATAGTGGGGGAAGTACTAATGCCACGCTGGCGAAGCCGCTGGCAGAAGCTAGTGAGTCCTAGAACTCTTTACACACGCATATTGCAATAACAAGCAACTCCGTGAGGAAGATTGCCAGTACTGCTATGACGTTATTATGGCACAGTTGGATGCTGTTATCCATTTACTAGAAACAGTCCTTAATCTTACGACAGTCACTGAATACAACAGGATTACCTTCGTGGAAACACCGACATGCTTGATTTCGCATAAAGATTAGTCAGAATTAGTTGGCAGGCTACTGAATTCTTTATCATTTACTATGTCCGGTATCGTGTAGTTTTTGGCTAAAGCGGTAGCGGTCTACTGGTAGATGGAAAGGGAGGCCAAAAAAAATAGAGACGGATTGTGTGAGGAAATGATATGACAGAAAAGTGAGTGAATGTAAAAGGAAACGTGTTGCGCCGACTCCAAGTAACTTGGAAAGGGCAGGAAGACAATGGTGAACCAGGCATGATACTACAGAAGGTGCGATAAGCTCTGCAGTCAACAACGTTTAAACTGTTCAAAGCCAGCTTGCCGCAGTGCCAGCTTTTCAAATCATTACAGAATCAGGACAAAGACGTAGGTGATTCCTAGGCCAGCAGGTAAGCAACCCTCATAAAAGGGAGACACAAAAACAAAGCTAATAGAAAAAAACCCTACTTCTGGAAATATGTAGATTTGGCCAATTGATTTCCCGGAACCCACCAACTAACAAAGGTTCTATAAATATCCTCTTATGATTCTAGAGATTATGCGGAATTAGTTGGCGTACCACCAAAACTTGGTAAACAATTGTTCTAATCAAGCCATATTTGGCTTTATGATAATCAGAGAATTAATACAGGACCGTGTTTATTGTTTGTACGCAATGTTTGTGCTGGTAATGTGTACAACGTGATAGTACGTTGTGGCTGTAGCTGGATTTATGGCCATTACTAGTCGTAAGTTGGTTGTAAGTACGATCGAAACCTTGTTCGTCTTAAAGCTACATCATCATCCTCTGTCCTTATGCTAATTTCGGGCAATTTTGGTTCGGCGCAGCATGCTTTGTTCTTCCATACATCCTACTTCTACTACAATAATTATTATAAATGCGACAGTTTGGATGTTTGTTACTTAATCACGCCAGATCTACTGAACGGATCTGGATGAAATTTGGCACAGAGATGGATTAGTCTGGAATACCACATTGATTAATAATTTATAATGAGGGAAGTAAGTACTACTCCCACGCGGGCAAAACCGCTGGCGGCAGGTAGTTTCAAATAAACTTAGGTATAAACTTAGACTATGAAAGGTTATAGACGGAGTGTCAAAATCCAGCAATCTGAAGTACCAGAATGACAAGCCGGCTTGTATCTGTACACGCGAAATAAGCTCACATAGACAAAATGAGAAGCCGATACGTCATCGTTACGTTCGCCAAGGTCACTCACACATTTTAACGATCCTGCTTCATTTTATGTCCAATGACGTTCCGTCTATAACCTTTCATAGTCTAAGGCTATAAAATACTAGATTGGAAGGACACACACCTCCCTCTTTAATAACGACGAGTTTGACAAGGTTTAATCATCCAATGACTTCTCCCGCTCTAGGGTGGAGCGGGAGGGCGTGTCAGACTCTTACTGATTAAAACCCACCCCTTTTCCTTCCTGCCCTGAGTGCCCAGGAGTGAGGTAACTCTGTTTCGAATTTACCCTCAACGCCTACGGTCGTAATTTCAAGAAAAGCTGAAATGATGCTGTGGCCTTTGTGACCCTAATTTGAACAAAAATTTCGGAGGAGCGCAAATTGTTAATGGAAAAAGTAATAATTTATTATTTGACATTAACTACCTCATTTAACTGTTATTTGTGCCAGCAAAAAAGGAAAGAAATGCCCATTTTACTCGTTTTTCGTTCTTATTAAATTACTCACTTACGCATATTTGACCTACTGTTGGTGAAATTGCATATTTTCCTGTTTTTCCGCATTCACTCTGGCCTTGATTAAAGTTTTTACTCTTATGTTAATATACAGAACAGAACCATGCAATTATTAATTTATAATATGCATGCTTCATTTCTTAGTGGTTTTTTGTAGTGAAAAAATCGGCCAACTGCGTGTCGGACTTCGAACATTTAGGGTGCCGTACCATATGAGAGAAATCAATATTTTGGTATTTTTGTTAGTAAAATATAGGTAATATATAAACATTATCACCAAATTTAGGTCAATGGGAAGTTAAAAATTCTTCGGAACAGACAGACAGACCGACAGACGGACAGATGGACAGACGGACAGACACGTGAGTGACAGCAATAGAGCTCCGTTTGGACTCTTCTGGTACGGAACCCTAAATAACTAATTCATTTGCGATTGTAAAGGCACACAGGCCCGAGACGACAAAGCGACATCGCGTTTGAACAACAAATCACTACATAGTACAAATCAAAGTCGCTTTCTGCGTCTGTCTGTTTCTCCGCAAACTACTCCTAAACTACTTAATGCGGTTTTCACTAACAGAAAGAGCTACAAACGAGGAAGGTTTGCGTGTATAAAGTGTACCCGTGCGGAGCAGGGGCGGGTCGCTAGTTCATACAAAACGTTGCCGCATCGTCGCATTGAGCCTATCTGTGAGAACGTTAATACCTACTAAATAAATAAAAAGTTGTCGCATTGAGCCTATCTGCTAAAACCTTAATACCTACTAAATGACCTAAAACGTTGCCGCATCGTCGCATTGAGCCATCTGCGAGAACCTTAATACCTACTTAATGACCTAAAACGTTGCCGCTTCGTCGCATTGAGCCTATCTGCGAGAACCTTAATACCTACTAAATGACCTAAAACGTTGCCGCATCGTCGCATTGAGCCTATCTGCGAGAACCTTAATACCTACTAAATGACCTAAAACGTTGCCGCATCGTCGCATTGAGCCTATCTGCGAGAACCTTAATACCTACTAAATTACCTAAAACGTTGCCGCATCGTCGCATTGAGCCTATCTGCGAGAACCTTAATACCTACTAAATGACCTAAAACGTTGCCTCATCGTCGCATTGAGCCTATCTGCGAGAACCTTAATACCTACTAAATGACCTAAAACGTTGGTGCATCGTCGCATTGAGCCTATCTGCGAGAACCTTAATACCTACTAAATTACCTAAAACGTTGCCGCATCGTCGCATTGAGCCTATCTGCGAGAACCTTAATACCTACTAAATTACCTAAAACGTTGCCGCATCGTCGCATTGAGCCTATCTGCGAGAACCTTAATACCTACCAAATTACCTAAAACGTTGCCGCATCGTCGCATTGAGCCTATCTGCGAGAACCTTAATACCTACTAAATTACCTAAAACGTTGCCGCATCGTCGCATTGAGCCTATCTGCGAGAACCTTAATACCTACTAAATTACCTAAAACGTTGCCGCATCGTCGCATTGAGCCTATCTGCGAGACTAAATGATCGTTTTTATTGTGCTATTTGATAGCAAGCTTTTCACATTAAATTGTGTTACGTCTGATCGTTAAGTGATGTTGATTATGTTGCTCATATAAATGTGTTTAACACAAAAAATGTTTATAGTTAATTTAATAACAGAATATTTTTTGCATTAATATCTAACCTTGTTTATTAAACGAATTAAAATATTTTTAATTAGGTAGGTGCTTTATGCGTAAATAATTTTAATTGCCCTTGGCACTACTGATGATATATTGGTCTTAAATACGTCGCCTCTACATGTACAGCCTTTTTTATAAAACTCGCTAACCTTATGCTTAGTTTTAAACACGGGGTCTTATCTCGGACAAAAAAATATAGTTCAAATAAATTGCAATAGATGGCGTTAAGCATAAAATTGTGGAATGGCTCCTAATTCAAATTTAGATGATTATTGTAACGAAACCTTAGACATCTATATTTCTTGTACCAATAGATGGCGCTGTTTGAAGTTTTAGTTTATCGATTTGCCTCCTTAAAATTTGTGTAGTGACACATTTTGATACAGTAAAGCTGTTATGAAGTGCCAAAAATTCTACAAACTAATTCCTCAATATGTGAGAAATGATTGGTAAGACTTTATGAAAATTCATTCAACTTGTAAGTGTTGCAAGCCGTCGCTGCCAACAAACTTCACCTAGCGAGGTGTAGAGGACGGGCCCGAACGAAGAACAAAAGTTACTTGTGCCAGTCGAAAACCCGTAGTTATGGCGGTACTTATATTATCTGTGGTTTCAATACTGATTAGCGGATTATAAATTCGAGGTAGCATAGGCACGTCTCATTCATCAAATTGTTTGATTAGTCAGCAGTAGGTACATACTTTACCACCCACATCTAGCCTTCTTCCGGATAGATGATGCTGAAATAAGAACCTGCTAATCTGTGTTTAAACTAATCACATATTTTTTAAGGGTTCCGTACCCTCTGTCCGTAGTCTGTCACAAAATTTACTCTCAAAACTGTGAAGAAAAACATCTTCAGAAAACCGGCATGTCCTAGAACCAGAAATTCGAAGACATGTGACATCCACCAACCCGCACTGGGCCCGCGTGGTGAATTGCGGCCCACACCCTCTCACAGAGAGGCGGCCTGTGCCCCAGCAGTAGGAACATTAAAAGGCTGATGATGATGTTTATTATTACGTATATTTTACTAACAAATACATTTTGCACGAAGCGTTAGTGTTAGCTATTATAAAAGTTATTTGGCTAGGGGGGCTGGTGTGATAAGCAGTAAAGCAATAAAAAGGAAAGTTTGATATTACTCAAAATCAATACCTATAGTAAAGCATTGACGCCCCTTCAATTCTTAATAATCGAAAGTTTGAATATTCCCATCGATACGATCACGGCGCATAATTCTGTTTTATAATAGGCACCCAATATAATCTGTGCCAACATTGAACAAAAAAAAAACATTTCTTTCCACACCCAAGTTTAAGGTCGAGAATCGAGAGTAAGTTTTTTACAAAGAGTGAATTATTTCGTTTGTAGTAGAAAAGAGATTCAACATGGCGGACACCTCACGCTGTGAACAATATCCTCGCGAATATTATTCAAAGCCGGATTCACTTTCGCTATCGTAATGTCGAGCGAAGATGGCCGCCACAGATTACACTGTCGAGCCGAGAAATTGACCGATGATGAGACTTTGATTAAATCTCTTTTTATTCCGGCATGTAATTAATCATAATCAGAGAACTTCCTTTAAATAAACACCAATAAATAAAAGTTACTTTTATTTTATTTGTTGGTGGGCTATTTTCTGTAGTGCACATAAACTGTCGGAAATCATCTTTCCATGCGAGCGGGTTAGTGTAAATATCACGTTATTCTAGTCGGGTAGTAGGAATGATTAATGTGCACTAATGAACACGTTATGAGCGGCGCGGCGCCCGCATCTCTCGCTGCGCCTGCGCATGCACGCGATACACCGACGATACTTGACGGTAGTAGATCGCACTCAACTCTCCTAGAAAATCTTTCTTTTTCATTAGAACTGTGAGGTAATGACATAATACGATGACAAATGACTCGCACTTTGTTGTTGTACGATATTTTAGTTTTAGGAAGGTTAATTAGTGCTAAGCTGATTAGTGGAAATGTGTAGTTTAATCGATCATTGTAAATAAATGAATGCGCGTGGCAGTGTGAAAGATCAGGATTTGCATTTTGCCATACAGCTTTTTTTTTTGTGGACTGGGAAATCATCTAATGACTTCTCCCGCTCTGGGTGGAACGGGAGGGCCTGTCAGACTTTTACTGACTAAAACCCACCCCTATTCCTCTTTCTTTTTTTTGGGGGGGGGGGGGTTGGGAAATCATCCAATGACTTCGCCCGCTCTGGGTGGAGCGGGAGGGAGTGTCAGCCTCTTACTGACTAAAACCCAAACCTGTTCCTTCCCTGCCTGAGTGCCCAGGGGTGCGGTAACTCATTTTCAGAATTTATCCGCTACCCCTAGGCATGCAGGCACCGGCCACGATGGGCCCCGTCATTGGTGGCTGACAACATCTCTTTGAGGCGCGCGTGGAAGACTACGCGCCGTAACTATAAAATAAAAAATAAAAAAACCCTTGTTCCTTCCTTCCTGTGTGCCCAGGGGCTCGGTAACTCTGTTTCGAATTTATCCGTGACCCCTTGGCATGCATGCATCGGCCATGACAGGCCCCGTCCTGATTTGCTGACATCTCTTTGAGGCGCACGTGGAACACTACGCGCCATCGACTCTCGGGCCTGGTGCTGATCGGACGGCGAGCTACTCGTTACTCGCCGTCCGCAGGCCCGCGCCTACGGTAGCCGGAGATCATCTCGCGACCCCCGACGCCCAGGGTGTTTCATGCGGCGGCTGCAGCTGGGGGCGTGAGGGCGACTCCGTTGAGTCTCCCTCACCGGTTCCGCCTCCTCCTTCAGGAGGAGACTGTTTCCCATTCCCTCTGGCTCCGTACCATGGCCTGGACCAGGGCCGGGCGCGAGAGGTCGCTGCCGCCGATCGCCTCCACGAGGACACAGCGGTGCTCCGCTAACGGCTCTACTAATAGGTAAGACATAAGGCGTTAAAAATGTCCATATTGTATTATATTATAAATACTTAATTTTTAAGACCCTGCCTATTATTCGTCGGACTTCTGACAGTGATTACGGGAGCACGATAGTCGGAAGTCCGGAAGTCTGAAAATCGGTCTAACCCAGTATCTGGGATGTGGAATTGAGACAGGTAGCCGCTCCTTATAAAATGCTGATATTAAACTGATATCCGATTAGACTGAAAGCCGATCCCAAGATATAGTCGGAAAAAATACAACCGACTTCCAAAAAAGACAATTTCGGAAGTCGGTGAACTTATATTTTGTTTCTTCGTTATTTGACATCGACTTCCGAAATTAATGTTATTTTGCCATTTTTAGTGCATTTTCTTTTTTGGAAGTCGGTTGTATTTTTTGTACCCCAGAGCTAACTAAATATTGGAGGAAACCAACATCATGTGTTTACACATTTTTTGTTTGCTTTTTTTTTCAAAAGCGCTGCATTAATTTCGGTAAAATTTATATGGAACCAACTCAGGAGTATACTCATTCGAATAAAATTAAGAATTTAAAAAATCGATCCACAATTGACAGAGAAATCGGTAAATACATACAGTCGAACATAGAACTTCCTCCTTTTTTTGAAGTCGATTAAAAAGGCTAGGATGTCAATAAATTGATCATGGGTAAAACATTAAAGTATTTACTTACATTTCATTATAGATAGCACCAAAGTAGGTCGCAAGAACTTACATAATTTAATGTAGCCAGACGTCGAGTTTGATTAATTAACTCAAGTGTTGCTTACCTGAAATGAGAAAAACAGTGTTATCAATCAAGAAATTTAATGAGATACTTACTGTAATTTATGTATCTACATTTAATCTAAGTATAATGTAACTGGCCCTACTGGACCCTTCCTAGTAAAGTAATAAATAAACTGTGAAATTACTTTAGCAATAGTATCTCTACCTACACCAAAATGATTATATTCAGCCC
Source organism: Polia nebulosa (assembly GCA_951329385.1). Taxonomy (NCBI): domain Eukaryota; kingdom Metazoa; phylum Arthropoda; class Insecta; order Lepidoptera; family Noctuidae; genus Polia; species Polia nebulosa. The sequence goes on from OX589609.1 coordinate 9,055,332, forward strand.
TATTTTTTTAATTAAAAAACATGAAAACAAGGCGATATTACCTTAGTCGGGGTTTTCCGTAAATATCATCAATGGTGTGGATTCTCTTGTTCAATAACAAAACTAAAATGAGAGAATTGCTACCTTTTACTAAAAGGCAGTGCGAGAAAAGGACGGCTATAGCTATGCACTAAGTTAGAGATGTCAAACTAGTTTAACAATACTGGTGCCGATTCTATTGTTCAATAACTAAACTAAAATTGGAGAATCGCTATCTTTTACTAAAAGGCAGTGCGAGAAAAGGACGGCTATAGCTATGCACTAAGTTAGAGATGTCAAACTAGTTTACGCCTTGCGCTTCGCTGTGTTTTTAGACGACATGTTTTTACTGTAGCCTTAATTTGTATGGGAATATTAGTTCAAACTAAATTTGACAGCTCTATTTTACGTCCGTCTCTTTCTTGTTTTATTAGAGAGAAAAAGATAGCAATAGCCTAAATTAAGTTTAGTTTGTGCACAACAGAATCAACACCAATGTTATACAAAAAAACTTTTTTACAAAAACAACAAGTCGGTGTTTGCATTTTCATTTCTTCGTTTTTTGACACCGACTTCCGAAATTAAAGCTATTTTTTAATTTTTAGTGTATTTTCTTTTTTGGAAGTCGTTTTTTTTATTTTGCAAAAATGTTTTTTTTTTTTTGGTTGTTATACCCTAGAACTAAAAACCCCAATAAAATGGAACGTGGAATTTAAACATACTCGGAATTGGAGAAAACCAAAACGTCATCGACGTATAGGTAATTTTCGTTTTTGTTCAGTTTTTCAAAAAGCGCTGTAATATGTATAAAATTTCTTTCGGATAAAAAAAGAATTTAGAAAATCGCTCCACAACTGACGAAGAAATCGGTGGGCATACATTAAAAAAAAAAAACCTTAAAACATATAACCTCCTCCTTTTTCGAAGTCGGTTAGAAACAGCCACATCATTGTACATCAATACAGTAAAAAAAATACGCCTAATGTCAAAGACTGAAGTTCTAAATACTGTAGATGTAGAGAAATAAGGATTTCACGAAATCCCTAGGGATACCACGAAATCACGGAAGATGTCAAATATTCTTGTTTATTAAGTCTTCTTACTAAAAAATGTTTAGTGATATGACAAAATGCTAATTTAATGCCAGTGATAAGTCGTTTCACTGAACTAAATCTAGTAATACGAGTATACTCGTAAGAAAAGCAGTAGACTGCAGGCTGCAGTCACCCGACACGGACAGGTTAGGTTCGAAAGAGATGAAGGGGGCTAAAGTGAGCGAGCAAAGGGAGCAGATACTCTTTCATCAGGATCTCTTTAGAGGGTTTAGAAGTCTGGTAAATTATGAATAAAAGGATTAAATACCAATTCGAGTTTTAAAATATATTGTAATGACAGAAAACAGTTAGGTGTGTGTAGTCAATGAGATAAGATGGATTAATATAAATAATATAATAAGTACATCAAATGGAATACTGGTGTTTCCTTTGTCACACTCCTCAACATAGAACCACACGTTAGGAGTTACCACAGAGTTACACGGGGAGTCTTTATAGTACCTTATAACGAAATACTTCATCATCACCATAAATTGTAATTCACGCACAAACTACTTGTGGGTCAGTAACTCAATCTTACGTAAGTTCACAATTGTAGTGTTTAGTTTAACGGAATCTCCTAACTTACGCGGGTAGTATCTCCCACCATTAAGTCCCGTTCGGCGCAATGACATCACGGCTTTACGTGTGGGAGTCGGATCGATGCGTCTGCGCACTGCATGCGTCAATCACCTGTTACGTTTTACAAGTTGAAATAGCTACTGGAAGTGGCTTTTGAATGTTTAGAAAGGTTTGTAAAAGGGGTTAACTTGACACTTTTATAAATCGTGGACAAAACCCCAAGAAATGGTCTCAGTAGAGAATGCTTTATACAGACCACCATTGTAAACATGAATTTAGAAAAGGAGTTGTGTAAAACTACTAACTATTTTGGTGTTTTTTTTTTTAATTTCGTACACTTTGTGATGATGCCAATCCCATCGTACAGTTACAAAGGTTGGTGTAAAATCAAGAATATTCTATACTAGCACTTCGCCCGCGACTTCATCCGCGTGGATTACAAAAATGTATAGCCTATGAAACTCACAAATAACGTGGCTTTCTATTGGTAAAAGAATTTTCTAAATCGGCTCAGTAGATCCAGAGATCTCAGGAGATTACTGGATTATTATTATTACTATTACCTCACAAACTTTACCTCTTTAGAATATTAGTATAGATTAAAAATACAATTTCTTTTTTAAGAATTTTCACTACATTAAATTGTGCTCTACATAATAATGGAAATAAATATTTTAATGTCGATGCTTCTCTAAAAACATCGCAAAGCATAATTCTCATAAAAGTGTAACAAACAGATGACCTCTGCTTAGTCTCGATCGAACCAATAAAAACAATTGCGATTGTTTTCCCAAAGATTTCGCAACCGCTTCCAACAAAGTTTAATTACAAAATGACAAAACAAAAGAACCTGATTGGTCACTTCCAGAATATTATCGGAGACAAAACATGGCGGCGACAGCTGTTCGAATTTTGAATGGAGAGCAAGCTAGCCACGATTTCAACGGCCTCGATGAAAAAAAAAGAATAAAGCTCTGGTCATTGATGCGTAAAGAAATTCTATTTGGTGATCGATTGGCGTTGTATTTGATAGGAATAGGAATAGGACCGTATTTTGGGTGAAAGATATGAAGAAGAATAATGCTTTATTGTACAACAAAACAGTTACACAACTCGTTTACATGAACTTAAAACCATGGGTGCAACGGCGGTCTTATCGCTGACAGCGATAAACAGCGATATGATGTTAAAATAAAAAACTTGACTACTAAATTAATAGGAAATCAAAATTTTACATTAAAAATATATAATTATCTATGAGTACATACATATCATATTATATATTACACAATTTAAGAGAACAAAAAAGAATAAAAGGTAGGTTAATGATGGAAGAGATGAGAATAAGTGGAACAGAAACGCATTAGAGAGAAAGGAAAAGGAATCCTTTATAAGATTTACAAGGTATTTTGAACTTCGGACTAAAACATAACATTGCTCTTATTATATTTCAAGAAGGATTAGACAGTAATACACCCACAATTCGCCAGCTATGATTATGACCCTCGTGTAACAGGGGCCAAAAATCCAGACTGGGCTAGTACTAAGAAATTCCAGATGGGAAAACCCAGTAACACTGAGCGACCCGGGAACATCACCCAAGACTACTAGACCAAAGAGACAGTCCAAAAGACCAGTTTTATTAGTTTTGTTTCGAGATGAAACATAAAGGCGTCCGTTAAACGATTTATCATTATAAACAGTTTATCAAATAAACCACAAGGAAGTGTATATTTTTATGTTTTTAACTTTGCGGTCAATGGATAACAGACCATGTAAAAATTAAACCGACCGCTTGTTTTTTAAATACACTTCCGGTTTGTATACACAAAGTCCCGCATGCATATTAATTTAAGGCCCAGATGTCTATAAAGCGCGGTCACTCTCGGATTGATAGAAAAGAAAGAGATGCGCTACGACAAATGGTCGCAATTTATTGCAAAATATGAAGTATTTTATCGATTTACTTAGGATTTACTAATAAATTTATAAAACATAATCCATCACTGGATGCAACTTAGCATTTGAAATTTTATGGTATATTTTTTATTACGATTATAATTGTTAATGAAGGGATAAACTGCTTTTAAAGATAATTTAGAGGTATGTTAGAAGATTTTTTTGATGTATTAAAGTATGTCAAATTATGTTTCTAGCTCCATCACTGTATGCAAGTAGGACTTGAAAATATCATATTTTTTTTATTTCTCAAAACTATAATTTACGGTTTAAGAGATACACTGCTTTAAAAAATCACCTTTTTAACCATTTTTGGGAACCTCCGCCTTAAGATTAATTTTAACCAACACCACGCCGTTGCACTTGATACGGTGAAGAGCTCTTTTTCCTATAAATATGTTTTGCCAACATTTTCTGGGGACTACCTTTTCTTGTTGTCGTGAGGCAACCTGCAGAAGGCACCTGGATTTTTGGGAGAAAGTCTAGGGATTATGGGAATTTAATCTAACTGAAACCACTCCGGTCACATAGGCTAGGTATTGTTTAATTTAATCAATCTGATAATGTATTTAACGCACAAAACGTTTTGGGAACACATTAATTGTGCGTGCAGTTAAGGAGTTGAATTCCCTGCCGCAGTCTGTTTCCTGATAGCTACAACCTAGAGGTCTCTAAGGCGCAGTTATACGACTTTTAATGGTTTTTAATTGAACATCACGTCTAAACGACTAGTCTTATTTCTTCGAAAAAAACATATGTTACTCTAGACAATTTCCGTCGTAATTTGATCTCAGAATATTTGAAATTATATTTTTATAATATAGTATAATTAATTTGTAAAGTTATGTCTAACGCGGATAAAAAATTGAGAACCACGCTAAAACTATAAAGCGTATTTTAATGAAACCTTCACCATTTTAAAGATCATTTAATTATTTATAATTTAGTCTCAGTGTTTTAGTTTAACACCTGTTGTTTTATGTGTAATAAATTAATAATGCGTCTAATTTCGGACAGCGCTCCTTGATGGGCAAGTCCTATTACTGGGTGGACGTACGACGCGTTACGTGAGCTCAGCACAGAACACGCAAGCTAACCACTCAAGGTCATTGGTAGTTAATAGCGCCTTAAGTCAAGAGTGAATAGGTTACTTCTATGCAAGTTCTCCATCGTCGACCACATCATCGCTTACCATCAGATGAGACAGGTCAAGCGCGCGCAATCAATGATTAAAAAAAAGTGTGTGTACTTATGTACGCACGTAAGAAGTTATACTTCTTTGGCGTAACAAGATAAAAAACCAAACTGTCACAAAGTTAACAAAAGGAAAACAATCATTCTTCATGAACCACAGACCATAGCTAACTTCAGGGTGGATCGGTTCTAGCTAACTTCAACCTGTGAATTTTGTGTGACAGTGATGCGCGCGCATCTTAAAATTTCACTCTCATCATTTTTTCATAACGCGCCTAAAGAAGTATAACTTCAAAAAACTGGTAACGAGAATTCGAAGGCTTAAACCAAGCTCGTACGTATATTTAAAATCCAAAATACCAGAGGCACAGTCAAAGCTTTACCTTCCCAATCCATCACCAACTTGTCAATCCTGTTCTAAAAACGTCAACAAATAGAAACAAAAAGTAATTAAGTAATCTAATCAAGATTCGCGACACGACGCTCCGTGATGTTTTCACTTCATAACGACCGATCATCAATCATCATCGTGACAAAATCATTACAAGATAGTTTCCCCAATTTCCCGTGATATTTCCCAGGCTTTCCCGACCCGTTCTCGATGATTTATTGTATCGATACAGATATCGATAAAAAACACATCTCTATTTACGGAATGTAAAATGTAGGGCAGTCGCCATGTAAGTATTCTGTAATTTGATAGAGATTTCCTACCGAGAAATGTCGATCATTGCTTGTGTTTTTAGTTGGGTAACCTATGTGTCACCGTTGGTGTGTTAATTGTTTAGTCACTTGCACATTTACTTTCGAATTTCGTAGAGTAGAACCAACACTTGGAGTATTTCATAGATTTTTAAAAGATTAAGGTGGAAGCGCCAGGGTAGCTCGCGAAATTCAAAATTTTCTTACGTTTTTTGCAATTTGCAGGTCAGTGTCAGGATATATCTTGGTCAAAATTTAATTCGCGGCCGTAGCAAGTATGTATTTACAGAACTGTAATCATTAAAATCATCAATACAACTCATTCAGTTACAATTGATACCAAATGTCATGATTTCATGAAATTCTTACATTTAGCATAAATTCTAACTGAGTTGTATTGATAATTTTAATTCTATAAATACATACTTGCTACGTTTGCGAATCATATTTTTACCAAGATACAACCTGACACTGACCTGCAAATTGCAAAAAACATAAGAAAATTTGAATTTCGCGGGCTACCCTGGCGCTTCCACCATAATATCAGCCCAACGTCATTAACAGAGACATAAAGCCCTTGTGAATCAGTCATTCATCTCATAGAATTTATTGTAGCAATCAGTTTAAAACACTCAAGTTCAACATCTATCCCCAGGCTGCTATTTGAGGCAATAAACCAACATGCCCAGCAATCATACAATCAATCCTAACACAGTACATCAAACAGCACACCATTACCAGATAAGTGTGATTTAGCAACCGCCAGCCTTAGGAAAGGAACGCGGTATCCAATTATATCACAAGAAACCGCTATCTTAGGTTCTAATGAAAGAAACGCCAGTATTAACGCGCCGCCAGTGCATCTGTTACAAGCCTTAAATGGTCAGCACACTCACAATCGAACTTAATTAGAGATTTCACGCGATCCAATACAGAATAGGGATGCAGTTCGGTTCGGTTGCGAATTCGACATTCGAATCATAGTAGATATATTTGTTGGGCATTTGCGTAAAAAGCAATAGTTCCTGCTTCAGATATTTCTAAACCGAAGGGCATTTTCTGCTGATGTGTAGCAGCAATTATTTGGTTCCCAGAAAATGAACGATTAATGACAAATTCATATTAGTTCTAAATCCGAACCCGCAAAATCAATTGTCAGTTCGTTCTACGCACAATCAATCATTCCCATCCCTACGATGAACCGGTACAAATACCACGTTACGGGTACCGAACAAGTTATCGTGACATCACTATTGACACATTTACCGATGCAACTGGCCAGTTATATACCGTTTAGTGTAAGCCATCGTTAATTAAACGCATTTGACAGAACATCGATGCTATACGGCCTGACACGGAAAACTTAAGACCCCGGCAGATAGGTACGACGCGACAACGCGTTTTTTGTAATTGCTCTATAGATAGGGCAATTTATGTCGTATCGTTGTAGCATTGTCACGTCGCACCTGTCGGAGAGAGCCGTGATGAGTCATAAATATTGCGCTTTTTCTGAAAGCTATGCTATACAGATAGAATAATTTCTATGAAAACAAACTGTCGCATCGTTGTCGCATTGTCACGTCGCAACTTTCTGACACTACCTTTATAAGTCATGAGAAATGTACTAATTATAACGTTATGGGTATGCACTTCAGAATTATGTGTGAGAATGAATCAAGGTGTTAAAGCACTGTTAAAGTAGCGGTTTTGAACACAAATAGTCATAACGGGAAATAAGGTGTAGATGATATTTTGAGAAATGTGAACTGAACTAAGGCAGTTTGTGATAGTTGTGAAACTTTTTCCAAACTGCACAGGCAGGTAATAATAATATGTGAGAGTATAGTGAAAGAGATAACAGCTAAGTAAATGAGATAAGATAAAATAGCGTATAAACAAAGAGGATTCGGTAACTAGGTCAGGTCATCATCAACGATTACAAGACTTACAATCTCGTTGCTGATTTGATTGAATAATTGCCCTAATTTCTCGGTTTTTACCGCCATAGCGTTATTTTGGTCAGTTTAAATTGTTACCCACACTAATAACTTCAGTGACAAAACCGTGGGCAGCCTTTTCTAAAAATGTTCTTTCAAAGGCACGCTAGTATGACGAATCTTTAAATTTCAAAGATCATTAAACCATCAGCGTTGAGTTGTTTGGCGGGATTTTTCCGAGTGAAGTTCAGTGGCTGTTTTAATTATTCGCAAATTGATTCCTAGTGGACATTGTGATGTAAAATTGGTGTAGCTTGGTATCTCAAATGTCTAAGCAACTGGACAATATGTGGAATAATTGAAACAGGCGCGATCTTGTTAAAATAAAGCTGAGAATTTTGTCGTAGTATTGACTACCTCAGCGAAGCTTGACGAGAAGGCTGTCTCGAGTTCTCGACTCAAATACTGCAAAAACATTAGAATGTGTTACATCTGCATTCTAATGGGTATTAATAATTAATAACTTTCTTAACTTGACACTGGCTAAATGCCCAAACCATGCGACGCATAAATTAAAAAAAAAGCTCATCAGCGTCATCTCCATTATAATATCTGCTACAACACCACCATTACTACTAATCGGAGACGTCGACACGACTTCTTGCCCAGCTGTTGATGACATAAGCTCAACTTCCTCATCGATCGTAGAATGGAACTCATTATGGTCAGCTGCGGATATTGTCTGTCACACACTGATTCCTCTTCATTGCACTTCCTTATCATTGGGGATTACTGCATTATCTTTTTACCCGACTGCGTTTATCAGCCTATGTATGTATGTTGTATGTACTCGTATGTATTTTGTTCCTTTGTGGCACTATAAAAGACCAAACGCGTGGGCCGATTTTGATAATTCTTACGTCAATTGATTCGTATTAACCTTGCGAATGCTACTAAAGACATGACAGTAATCAAAATACAATATGGCGACAACCAGACGCCATATTGTGAAAAAGAAAAAAATGTAAGTCGACGAACTGTATTAAGTGATAAAGGGTTCGAGGAGGCGATTCCAAAAACATAACTCACTAAAATGTTGAAAAAAAAAATCAATCATTTTGAACTAAAATAACAGCCACCAACTGCATCGGACTGCTTGAAAAGAGACTTCTATGGAACTTTTTAGTTTTGAAAATATTCAATTATTTCTTTTACAGAATTTTCATGATAGGAGGTAAGTGTATGGATGTGGATGGCTACACGAGTAAGGGAAGGCCAAAGAAACGATGGATGGACTGTGTGAAAGAGGATATTAGTAAAAAGGGGGTGACTACAGAGACGACGACTAATAGAGAAGTATGAAAGTAAGAGACATGTTGCGCCGACCCCAAATAAATTGGGAAAAGGTAAGGATGATGATGATTATGGTAAGTCAATAGTTAAGACTACAAAATCCTACTACTATTATAAACTCAAATAAGTTTGTGAGGATGGATAGCAGGAAGTTTGTTACTCTTTCACGTAAAAACTACTAAACGGATTTTAAGGCGCAGTTAAATACGACTTAATGATTTTTAATTGAAGATCACGTCTAGACTAGTCTTTTTTTAAATATATGTTACTCTAGACAATTTTCTTCGTAACTTGATATGTGAATATTTGAAATTATATTTTTATAACATAGTGTAATTAATTTGTAAAGTTACGTCTAACGCGGATAAAAAATTGAGAATCACGCAAAATCTTTACAGCGTATTTTTATGAAACACGCAGTGGTCGTTGGCAGTTAATAGCGCCTTAATGAAACTATAAAAGCCGCTGCCAGAATCTAGTAGCTTTTATTTTGACAAATTGCTGTGTCCATAAAATAACAAAGAGTGTAAACCAGAATTGATTTAAAACATATACTATTTGTACTGAACTTAAATCCAATCCTTATTAGAACCTACCATTTAATTTTAATAACATTAATAGCTAACAAACTCAAAGCAAGTAGGAACGTACTCAAGCTAACTTTACCACACAAAACAAGATCAATTAGAAATTAATAACACTCTAACTGGCCAATAAATTAGAAAACGGAAATATAAATCTTCACAAGAACCCACTGACTATTAATACTATTAAAGTGTTACACAATAGTAATAATACATGTTTTTTTGATTATAGCAAGGCCAAGGGCGATTTTGATGTTTTAGTTGTAAATCATATTATTACGAAACCGAGTCAAAATACGTTGATTTAATATTTACGATAAGATTGGATTTTTTCGTTTTTATCAATGCGTTTTTGTCGGTAAAAAGTTAGGATGAAGAAAATTTGAAAATGTGCATTTGATTACTTACTAGATTTTGTCACCGACTTCACCCGCGTGGAGTTAGCACTTCCCCCACTATAAATTATAGCCTATGTGATTTATTCCAAACTATAATCTGTGCCAAATTTCTTCCAGATCCGTACAGCCGTTCTTGCGTGATTGGAGTAACAAACACATCCATCTAACTAAACTTTTGCTTTTATTATATTACTAGCTGCGCCCCGCGGTTTCACCCGCGTAGACCAGGATAAAAAGTAGCCTATGTGTTAATCCAGGTTATAAGCTATCTACATACCAAAATTCATTAAAATCAGTCCAGCCATTTTAGCGTGAAGTAACAAACATACACACTCACAAACTTTCGCCTTTATAATATTAGTGTGATTAGGAGTAAGTAAAGAATTTGTAGTAATTGTAGTATTTTTTTTTTGTTTTTAACAACCTTTGTAAATTGACACAACACTTATTTCATTAAACGTCACTAACTTCACAAACGCTGGCATTATATCCATAGAGTGTACTTTTTTTTTAATTTTAACTATTTTAATTAATTTATGTACCTAAAACAAAAATATACCTACCTACCTATCATCTATTGTAGTAATTGATTGAAATTAAAAAAAAATGTATAAATTGTAATAATAATAATAATAAAAAATTGAATAAATAATAGCATTGTAACCGTAGTTATTATGGCGCCACCCATAATTATTATTTAAATTAACTCCAGTTTATTGCAACCTATTATAAAGTCTAGTCTAGTTTGTTAGATGAAATACTCGTATTTATTGCAGAAAACTCGTTATATTATATGTATTTTACAGTGAACAGTTTTACTGCAGGCGGAAAATAGTTACGGCTCCTATAAATAAACATTTATTATTGAATATGACATTAATATTAGTTAAAGGTTATTTGTACAGGTAAATTGTTACGTTTATTGTTTAATTTATTTTCGTGGCATGACATGACATAACAACCTGATTTTCCACTAAGTATTTTAAGAATCTCATTCGTCGTAAACAACAACTGTAGTTAATCATGGGCGTTCTAATTCCCAATATTATTATAAATGTGAAAGTTTGGATGTTTGTTTCTCAATCACGCCAGAACGTCTGAACGGATCTGGATGAAATTTGGCACAGAGACAGATGGAATAGATAGATGGCAGGATGGTGAGTGTGTGATAGGATGGATGTAATTTATAATCGGTAGCTCGCCGTCGCAGTAATTTATTATACATTAAACAACAGGTATTATACTAAAACACGTATACTAAAATAAATGATCTTTAAAATGGTGAAGGTTTCATAGAAATACGCTTTATAGTTTTTGCGCGATTCTCAATTTTTAATTCGCGTTATAAAAATATAATTGCAAATATTCACATATCGAATTACGAAGGAAATTGTCTAGAGTAATATTATTTTTTTCAAAGAAATAAAACTAGTCGTTTAGATGTGATGTTCAAATAAAAAATCATTAGAAGTCGTATAATTGCGCTTTAAAAAACGCGGGAATTCACTGGTTGCCAGTAGCACAGGACGTGACCGTGTGGCGACACTTAGGAACAACTAAATAGTGGACGCCTTTTTTTCTTTTTTTTTCGATCAACACCAGGCCCGAGAGTCGACGGCGCGTAGTGACCCACGCGCGCCTCAAATAGAGATGTCAGCCTCAGCCACCACTGACGGGGCCCATGGCCGATGCCTGCATGCCAAGGGTTCGCGGATAAATTCGTAACAGAGTTACCGCGCCCCTGGGCACTCAGGCAAGAAAGGAACAGAGGTGGGTTTTAGTCAGTAAAAGTCTGACACGCCCTTCCACTCCACCCAGAGCGGGAGAAGTCATAGAATGAATTCCCACCCCCAAAAAAAAAGGGGTTACATTTATTGTGGGGGAAGTACTAATTCCACGCGGGCGAATCCGCTGGCAGAAGCAAGCGAAACAATGTAAGCTAATTGTTATAGCAGAATCTATCACACTCAAAGATTACTCATGTATTAATCAGACCCTACTTTTTTATTAACACTGAATACCTTTTGCTCAGTAGCGTATTTACCCTGGCCAAGAGGACGATGGCTCGGGGCGACAGACTGCCAGGGGCGACGAATGCTACCCACCACCGTTTTTTCAAGTTGGATAAGCACTACTGTTTCTACTTTTCTTGCCTATCACAAGAAAATCTTACCTATCCGAATCGTGTAGTTCAAATTCTAAATAAGCAATAGTAGCAATAGTATCGTAATATCCCTTTTTTTGTTAACTATGGGGCAGCATAAATATTTGGCCCGGGGCGCCAAATCTTTGTATACGCCACTGCTTTAGCTAGTGTCGTAATCGGACAAAACCAATATCAATTTCAGATAAGACAACATATATTACTATACCTACAGTCAATGAGAAAAACATTAAAAATTAAGTCACCGTGTCAACTAGTGCTAACTTATCTAGACAATTTTATCTGACTGATTAAAACCCAACATTGGAAGATAATAACTTTGACATTGGAAAATGTAGCGTCTAGGTAAAAGACGCAGCAATTTAAATATTTTTAGTGATAAAGCCTTAATCTCAAGGTGATGTCCTTTACCTTGATAAACGTGCAGCCTACAAAATGTCCACGGACGCCTCTCCGCAAAACCTATTTTACCCTAGTAGATGGCTAAAAAAATATATTTTGTCCGTGCATCGGATTACCAAAAAAACAGTTTTTAATTGGGCATAGTTAAATAGATTCAAGTTTTAAAGTGTTTGCAGATCTCTTTCAATAGCATAGACACACAAATCTTGTTTAATATTCAACTCTACCGAGCCTGTTAAGTGTCCACATCCGTTTTAATCTAAATTTTACTTCGAAATTAAGCTGTATAAAGTAGGTAAGTATATACATATAGGCAGAGTAGAAATAAATGAATGAAGAATGCAAATAAATTAAATTAAATGCAAAATACTCGTAAACGCAGTGTTTGTATTTGTTTATTAAAATAGAGTTCAAAGTAATTATCATAATGGCGAAAGTGAGTCAGACTGTTTGTTTGCTACGATTTCACTGCTGCCTGCCAGATTTGAATGAATGTACGCTAGTTTTGAAGTAGGCACTAACACATTTGGTATATCTGTGTAGCATCTAGATGGTGTTCAATTAATAAAACTCTATTAATTTGGTTCATAAAATACGATACAATATTAAATTACTTACCATCAGGCAAGATAGTGGTCAAACGCGAGCCTATCAATATTAATAATATGCAATATGTTTTTATATGCTTTAAAAAAAATATAAAAAATAAATTTAATACGAGTATGTAGGTCGGTAATTTATATGTGTATTTAAAAGAATAAAAGAAAAAAAAACTAGTAAGTAAAATATGTCATAGCCGCAAGTGCTAGATTTTGTCAAATTCCCTGGACTCAAAGTAGGATTCCCTGTTTTTGGGGGTACAGTCCCAATCAAGACAAAAAAAAAAAGAATGAAAAGCAACGTTATTTTTAATTTTACAATTCATAAAGCGAATGATTCTTAATATAACTAAGAAGGGTGCCGATTCTCTTGTGCACAAACTAAACTTAATTTAGGCTATTGCTATCTTTTTCTGTTTAATAAAACAAGAAAGAGACGGACGTAAATTAGAGCTGTCAAATTTAGTTGAATTAATATTTCCATACAAAATTAAGGGTACACGTTAAAACATGTCGACTAAAACACGGTAAAGCGCAAGGCGTAAATTAGTTTTACATCTCTTAACTTAGTTCATAGCTATAGCCCTAGACTATAAAAGGTTATAGACTGAGTGTCAAAAGCCAGCAATCTGAAGTACCAGAATGAGAAGCCGGCTTGTATCTGTACACGCGAAATAAGCTTACACAGACAAAATGAGAAGCCGAAACGTCATCATAACGATGACGATGTCACTCACACATTTTAACGATCCTGCTTCATTTAATGTCCAATGACGTTGCGTCTATAACCTTTCATAGTCTAAGGCTTTAGCCGTCCGTAGGTAAAGATAGCGATTCACTAATTTTAGTTTAGTTATTGAACAAGACAATGTCCTGCTTAAAGCTGCAACTACGGTCAATAAACTTAGTCGAGTAGTTTTAAAACTACTATTAAAATACCGGAAAAAGCAAACACTGTACAAGCAACGCCAAAGGCACTGCTATTATATATTTTTTAATTAAGTCGAACCGACTGCAGGTCTGCAGCCCACATTACTATTTAAAATCTGAATAAATCACTAGTTAGTTTATCATTATGTTAATAAACAGTAGTTCTAAACTTTCTGTATTAATTAAAATGACTATCTAAATGTGTTGCTTAGTGCAAAACTCGAGAACAGACCAATTTGAATGAACTTTTTTTAAGCTATAGATGTTTCAGAGAGGTTCTTATAAAGCGATTTTTAAGCTATTGTATAGCTTCTATCGCGGGCCTTGAGCGTGGAGACCGAATCCAGAAATTCCGTAACGAAAAATAACCTAACACCCCCCACTCCGACCGGCACAGCGGTGATACTTTTTAGTTTTGCCATCTATCGATGAATAGTGATGATGATGATGATGATGATGACGATGACGATGACAATGACGCTAACGATGACGATGACGATGATGATATTTATCTTGTTACGCCAAAGAAGTGTAACTTCTTACGTGCGTGTAAAAAGTGTAACTTGAATTAATATCAAAGAACAAAAAAAACAAAGGAAAAAAATACTGCATAAATAAAATAAATAAATAATTATAATTGCACAAGTTGATAAAAAATGCTATGCAATAGCTTTACCGCGGCAGTCTCCGAGTGCCACACGTCTTTTTTTTTAAGCTATTGATGTTTCAGAGGTTCTTATAAAGCGATTTTTTTTTCAAATTGCACGGAAACCCGTAAAAACCACATTTTTCTTTATTACATTCAAATTGTTCCTAGCTGTCAATATAAGGGTTAGCTGTCAATCCTAGGTATAGTTTAGAATAGAGCGAGCTAAAAAGCTAGTTTAAACTATATCCTGTGATGTATCGCACGAATTACACCTTTATTGCCTACACATCACACAAGTTGTTTGAACTTAGAACGAGGGAAATAGGTGCGCGTGCGACTTCAGAATAGGCTTGCATTATACATATCTAGTACCTATCTACATGATCCTTGATCTTTGACAAATTAGTCTAAGTGGATTATCACAAGATCAGACCTTTTAATATCGAAATCAGCAAAGCAGAACTAGACTTCGGTTGGACTTTTTCAAATCTATGGTTTTCTACTTCGTATTTTCCATTATTAAATCTAGGTAAAAGCAGTTCGCAGTTACAGAAAAAAACCTTTGTTATTTTTTTACCACCACGAATCCCACTCTACCCTGTATCAACTGTCATTGACAGAAAAAATCGATAAGACATACTCGTAACATAAACCAGCCAAGAAAAGCTACAGGTAGGCAATTATCAAAAAAGCCCAACACGAAATCAAACCATAAAGCATCACCGGTAATTGTCGTACAAAAGCCACTTACCCAACCCTACGGGCCACTAATTGCTGGGAAACAAGTAGTAATTACTTGCCCAGCAGTGAACGTCACACTGGAATATAGCACATTATTCATTGAAGAAAGTGAGACCAAACTCCCTACGGGTTTTTAAGATTGATTTAATCGCCAAGATTAGCCGCTCACATAGGCTAAATCGATATAATTTTATTAAGAAGTGTGTTAAGTATAGAAATTATGATAGTTATCTGTTTTGTCGGATTACAACAAAGATTTTGACCTATTGGTGTGCGAACGTGGGCTTTTAGATTCGATTTCTATCTCAGAAATGGTAAATAATATTTTTGGAATATTAGTGACAGAAAGTTTAGAAGTGGATAGTAGGGATGGCAACTCTTTCCGAAAAAGATCGATTTTTAAATCGATTCGAATGGAAACCTGATGAATCGATTTAAAAAAAAATCGCGGTCTTTATAATGTACGATTTCTCTAAAATCAATCATTTCTCGATTTGCTTTTCGAGTTTTTATTTATTGTCAGACAATAAAGACGTAAATAAATGACGCAACAAAAAAAAACAGATTACAAACAAAATATTTTTATTATCCGTTATGAAGAGGCAAAGGAAACTAGAGCGCAGAGCCATCTCGACAGTTTTTGAATAATTTAGTGTAAAATTAACATTTCTTTACGCGTCTAAATACATTCAACTAATTGTAAATAATTTTATGGTTTTTAAACAACAGAAAAAATAAACTATTTTCTACGGTGAAGTATCGATTCACTAGATCGAGTCAATATTTGGTATACATCGATTTATTGGGCCAAAAAATTAAGCTATCCCTAGTGGATAGATAGAGGCCTAAAAACAGATATATGGATTATGTAAGGAATGTTATGAAAGTTCAGTGGAGACGTGACGGTTGGCAGGACAGAATTGGAGAAAAAAACGTATTGCACCTACCCCAAGTCATCAACTATCATGGAACAAGGGCAGGTGACGATGGTGACTTGACAGAAAGTTCTGTATGGGACCTTATGTACAACTTGGGAACTAATACATACTATTTTCATAGTTGCATGGCTTTAAACAGTGCAGACTCTCGGACTGCATAGAAAAGAAAGAGATGCGTGACGACAAAATGCTCGCAATTTATTGCAAAATATGAAGTATTTTATCGATTTACATAGGATTTTAATAAATTTATAAAAAATAATCCATGGATGCAGTTTAGCATTAGAAATTTTATGATAAATATTTTTTATTATGATTATAATTGTTAATGAAGGGACAAACTGCTTTTAAAGATAATTAAGAGGTATGTTAGAATATTTTTAGATGCATTAAAGTATGTTAAATTATGTTTTGAGTTCCATCACTGTATGCAAGTAGGTCTTGAAAATATATTTATTTCTTTTTATTTGTCAAAATTACTTACGGTTTAGGAGATACACTGCTTTAAAAAAACACCTTTTTGACAGTTTTTGGGAATCGCCGTCTTAATGCAGGCGGGAGTTTGTAATCTCGGGCGCACATTGGGGACTCTGACTGCCCACCGAGTGATACCAGGGAATATGGCGGCACTGTGATCACATGCCGCCATTCACAGCGAGGCCCAGGGGAGACCTCTTTACAGTCTCCTTAGGGATGTGACTTGTGGTCTTTTAAGACGTAACGGGCCCCTTCCATGTGCTGGTGGTGATCACCGGGGTATTTTTAATGAGGTAAGAATCCCACATACCTTGGTCTTTTCCCCAAAAGCCCAGGCGCCTTTTGAAGGTTTCCCCCCGAAAACAAAAGAAAACGGTGCCTACTCCATACTACTTACGTGAAAATGGTGCCGGTCCTGTTTTGCACAAACTTAACTTAATTTAGGCTATTGCTATCTTTTTCTCTGTAATAAAACAAGAACGAGACGGACGTAAATTAGAGCTGTCAAATTTAGTTAAAATATTATTTCCATATAAATTAAGGGTACACGTAAAAACATGTCGACTAAAAATACGGTAAACCGCAAGGCGTAAACTAGTTTGACATCTCTAATTTTGATCATAGCTATAGCCGTTCTTTTCTCGCACTGCCTTTTAGTAAAAGATAGCGATTCTCTAATTTTAGTTCAGTTATTGAATAAGAGAATCACCAGCAACAGCACCAATATTGAGATATAAGTTACTAGCCAGAATATCTGTTCTGCCTTATTATTACCATCTTACAGCAGTAACTTTGACAAGACTCTTACAGTATGTCAGGACGTAAAATTTATGAGGTAGACTTAACAATGCAAGTTTACAGATAATGGACTCCGTGCGACGTTATAGTAGAGACTAGATGACGTTATTAGTAAATTAGCTTACAATATGGCGCCTGTCTCTATGGGTGATATATTTGTAGTCATAATACTTCCAGTTTCTAATAGTAAACGAGTTCAAATTCTTACGCTTGAAGGATGACCTGTGTCTAACAGTGGACGTCTTTCGGATTTTTTTTTGGGGTGGGAAATCATCCAATGACTTCTCCCTCTCTGGGTGGAGCGGGAGGGCGTGTCAGACTCTTACTGACTAAAATCCACCCCTGTTCCTTCCTTGCCCTGAGTGCCTAGGGGCGCGGTAATTCTGTTTCGTATTTATCCACAAGCCCTGGGCTGGCATCGGCCATGACGGGCCCCGTCATGATTGCTGACAACTCTTTGAGGCGCGCGTGGAACACTACGCGCCGTTGACTCTCGGGACTGGTGCTGATCGGACGGCGAGCTACCCACTACTCGCCGTCCGCAGGCCCGGGTCTACGGTGGCCGGAGATCGTTTCGCGACGTCCTATGCCCAGGGCGTCTCCTGCGGCGGCTGCTACTGAGGGCGTGAGGGCGACTCTGTTGTTGAGTCTCCCTCACCCGTTCCGCTCCTCCTTCGCGAGCATTACTGCTTGCTTGCTTGGAGAATGACCGTGTCTAGCAGTGGACGTCTTCCGGCTGAGGTGATCATGATGAGTCAAAGCAGTAAGTATTAATAAGATATTTGACATCGGATCAACAATACGGTATCTTTTTGTTTTTTCTTTTATCATGGATAGGTTCACGCTTGACCATTATAATATTGGTAAGCGATGATGTGGTCGACGATGGAGCACGCTTGACTAGAAGTAACCTATTCACTCTCGATTTAAAGACTACCAGAAACTAGGGTTTATTGTTATACTCGTACATAGATATTTATTAAACGAAAGAGTTTCTTCTTTGAAGAGAAGAGGAGGACTTCAGCTGTGCTATATTTGAGGCTGTTAGAAATGCCTGAACTGCTTATAACTTAAGTAAATCATAACTACAAAGTCATCCATCATCATCATCATTTCAGCCGAAAGACGTTCATTGCTGGACATAGGCCTCTCCCAAGTGTCACCAAACGACCGGTCCCTGTGCGTCTCGCATCTATCGTCTACCCGCAACCAAAAGTACAACAAAGTACTACGTATTATTCGACGAATATGCTAGAAGCATTCCAGACGCAAGCAAGCATGCAGAAAAGATGCAATATTTTTTCTTACAGACCAACTTGAAAAACGTGCTGAAAGACCAGTTAATTAATTGAACACTTCTGCCAAAGAAAATTGTCTAAATAATAATTCAATCAAATAACTTGTTACTACACTCACTCATCATCATTCTCCTGCCCTTATCCCAATTTATTTGGGGTCGGCGCAACATGTCTTTTTCTTCCATACTCCTCTATTAGTCGTCATCTCTGTAGTCACCCCCTTTTTTGCCCATATCCTCTTTCACACAGTCCAACCATCGTTTCTTAGGCCTTCCCCTACTCTTATAGCCATCCAAATCCATACACACACACACTACACTCACTATTGAAGTTAAGAACAAAATTACGAATACTTCCAATAGTTCGTACCCATTTCATTCACACTTCTCTTTACACGTAAGGCACAAATTATTTGGACAGTTACGTGACTAATAAAAATGCCATACACATAGTGTACGTCGTAATCGTAACTCTCAAGTGTCACTATGACAGCCCAACCCATAGGTCCCACTGTGTTATTACAATTATTACACAGCCTGTATAATTAATTGGTGGCACTTCAAAACTGTGAAGTGAACGTTAAATATCAGGTTACTGATATCACCTATAGTAATTTAGGTGTAACTTGTAAACGATAAGGAGGTTATTTAACATAAAATTTGTATGACTTAGTAACAAATATTATAATGTAGGTATTTAGACTACTAAACCTACAGAGTCTGCCTGGATAACTTTCGTGAGGGAAAATGTACATGTTTTAGAAAACTATGACCAGTGATTAATATGCAAACCTGGTATCGCCATAATTTAACTATTTAGCTATCTTAACCAGTTACAATTATGTAATACTTACAAGAAATATGCTTTCTCATCCAACTGAACTAAGACCGTTCAATGCCTTATTCTTATTTTGATTGCACAGTAATTTCCGAGATTGGGTGTACTAAACAGAAGTCCATTGATAATGATAGAGAACAAGTAAACTAGTGCAACTGCAGACCAACCACATACCTAACTAGGTTTCTACGACCCGCCAATGCTTCATGATTCATACTTGATAATAATATGCAAAAGGCGTCAACGACCAGGCCAGCAGTCATACTTACCTTTTACTATTCGTCTAATTGACGGATGTCCGTAGCCATAAAGGAACCCAACGCGAATAAAATAAATTGACTGCTGCGATTTTCTTATATTGTCACTGTTGACTTTTCTTTGCAAAAATGTGTAATGAATGGAAAATATAGGTTGATAATAAAAATAAACATAAAACTACTTTCCTTTTACTAGACCACGGGCCGGCTGAAATAATTACCAGTCTTGCAAAGAAAGAAGTAAGTATGGAGTTACACAGAAACATAATTTAAAAGATTCTCATCTGTATGATGTAATAACACAAAGAAACGTTGGTGAAATTAATTTTAATTAACCTGCACAAGGAACGACAGCTAGGTATCAATTAGAAACACTTATACATACTTGTATTGCATCGCGTAAAATACTGTCCAACATATATTTTAAGCACATGCATAAGAAACATTATCAGCAGGCCATTTTTAACCAACGAAAAAAAGGAGGAGGTTCTCAATTCGACGGTATACGAAAACGACGGTACGACGGTATTTGAAAAGCATTTATATAAAAATTCAAGTCATCATTTCGTTTCGGCGACAAAAGGTCAAATACTTGTTAAAATGTGACTTAAATTAGAATACGAATGCAAGAGGCAAGAGTTTTAAGTCATAAAAATACTGCATCTTTCTTTTCTAGAAATGACAAAAGCCAGAAGAGACACAAAAGGTCCCTGTTGATACTGATGACGTAATTAAAACTAAAAACATAATTTAAATTGCACGCAGGGCTGCGCCAGCGCACATGCACCGGAAAAGGGCGCGACAGTTGAACTTTCGGCCAATAGCATTCGCATTCGCGTCGATGCATCCAAAGCGAGCGGACGTGCGTGACTCAGAGGTCGGCGATGTTAGCGATTGAACGCGTTTCGCACACGGATTATGTGTTACGAACCAGATAGAAATGATAAAGCTTGCTTCCTTTTATTATGCATGTTGCCAACTGGAGGGATCTGAGTCATTTTAATAAGACATTTTTTATTTGCATTTCGTAAGAATTTTGGAGGTCTTTGAGGCTTTAACGAGATCCGGGAGGACGGAGAAGGCAACACACTGGGAACAGTGGAAGTTAAGGGAGACCTTTGCCCAACAGTGGGACAATACAAATTAAGAAAAATTAAGGACACAATTTGACATTTCCTCTCTCCAATACCATTCAGAGGATTAAAATCTCAATTTCCTTGTGCCTCAGCATAATGATTAGTTCGATATCTTGATTCATTTACTTTTTGAACACTCAGTTAAAAAAGAGCTTTGTTATACTATCCGAGAAAATCAGATCTCAAAAACTCGTAATTATTTTATACATAACCTTTTTAAACTACGTTGGAAATGGCCGGCAAGCCTAAACGTGGAGCGACTGCCCATCTGGCCTTTACAGCCCAGTTACTATGCTGCACTTGCTGTCCTGCCTTCTGTGCCCCAAAACATGCAGCACAAGTGACCTCTGCGCTGCCACCGACGACACCGTGAAAGTGGCAAAGTTTTGGGCCAAAAAAAAAATAAAACACTGTCCAGCCCAGTTACTGAGTAACACTTTACCCCTTGACAAGATTGCACCGGTCATAACTAACCAATGACATGGGCTTTTCTTTGGCCAACGAATCAGCATTGCTATTCAACGTGGCAATGCTGCTAGCGTTCTGGGCACTTTTTCCATTGACTGCGATGTGAATGAATTTTTTGATGCCCAATGAGTTGTTTCGATACGCATTTGTAAATGTTAGGTATTATTATGAGTTTGTAATATAGATCTTTTATGTTATTTCTATTAAACTAATTACCGATGACATAATAGTAACAAATCCAAAAATACTCCAATGAATAAATTAAACGCGTTATTTGAATACCAACCAGTGTGACGCCATAACAATCAATGTCAGTTGCCGAATATTTACCATATTTTACCATAATCTATTAAATAAAGTAGGGAAGTAGATCTCTCATCCAGCCAGTGTAACGCTTGATAATAAAACAATTAATATGAAAATTAACATTGTGTAACACACTTAACGTATTTAATAAGATGGAAATTGCTCTGTTAAGATTTTTTTTCTGGGGCATAAAAAATTCGCCAAGTCAAGTTGCCATATCAGAAAAATCATACGGTGTAACGCTTGTATACGCTTCACTTACTTGATAAATAAGTTAGTTAAATTGAAATATAGTATGTTTACTCATTGAAATTATTCATCATAATTATAAAGTGAGAAATGATTACATTAGAGGTAGTTGTGGCGCCAGTCACAGAAAAGTTGTAAGGGAACCGCTTGTCTTGGTATGGTCATGCGAAGAGGAGGGATGAAGCACATGTAACTAAAGAGTTATGAATATAAATGTGGATGTAAGGAGAGGGAGAGGGAGGCCAAAGAAAGGATGGATGGATTGTGTGAGGAGTGATATGAAAGAAAAGGGAGTTAGTGATAGTGTGACGGCTGACAGGACAGAATGGAAGAAAAAAACGTGTTGCGCAGACCCCAGCTAACATGGGATAAGGGCAGGAAGATGATGATGACTCATTGAAATTATCCGATGAACATTAAAAATAAGAATTTAACGATATAATCGATTTCTGACTTTTTTAGTACTCGAACCTGGGTTGATCCCATAGAAGTTTTTGATCAGTATTAGAAAAAGGATCGATTGGCATCAAAAAACAATTTCGTGTAAAATAGCCATTTTCTTGCTGTTTTTTTTTTTTTTGAAAATCTGTGAATGTGGATCAAAATTTCACGAAAAAATATGGATAGTCTCCTTAGACTTTTTTGGTGTACCTGCAACGGTTAAGGTAGTTCCCCTTTCTACCCTGCTGAAAGTGTCCACCCTGTATGTATATTACACTCGCTAACCCCCTGAATTTCGTACCGCCTCAGAATCGATGAACGTTGTATTAACTCAAGGTATCATCAAAAAAGCCGTGTCATATAAAATGTACGAGAAAATGAATTTTCTTCACAATTATTTTCGTGATGTATTTTGCTATTCGGAACGGAGACAAATCCAACAAATCAAAGATCATTAAAATCGGTCCAGCCGGTCTTTGGTTATAAATAGCGGTTATAACTATCATACTAATATTATAAATGTGAATGTAAGTTTGTTTGTTACACTTTCACGCGATGAAACTTTTTACACATATTCTTGGAGGTATTAGAAGTAACATAGGATACCTTTTATAAAAAAGAAAAAAAATTTTTTACGAAAGATACATAAACGCGGGTGAAACCGCGGGCGCAGCTAGTATAGAATATTATTGGCAATAACCTTCACTAGTTCATATAAGTAGTAACAGAATTTGCACGTCATTTCCTGGAGGATCAAACAAGGTTGATATCGAAAGCGAAATCCAACGAATCCATACTTTTCAGCATCAAAAGATGTGAACTAGCTCTCACGAATAACGATACCAACTTAATTCCCTGCATAATAAAACAAATAAGGTAGCAGAAAGCTGTCTAGCTTAATAGCCAATTACTTATGATACAAATTACTATTATTTGCACCGCTAAACACTTCAGGTCGGACGGATATTAATTTTCAATCTTTAACGCCAAGGTTTTACATTACAGAGGTTATTAAATAGGAAATATATTAGAGCTGGAGCGATAGCAGGTTTAATCTCGTTATTATATAATCTAGATTTTCGATTAGCCAATCGATCTTAATTAAAAAAAAAATCGGCCAAGTGCGAGACGGACTTGCGCACAAAGGGTTCCGAACGAATCATATTTTTTCCACATGTTTTTATAAAAATATAGACTTCATTTTTTAGCTTTTCTTGTAAAGTAAAGAACTATTTTCTGTATAATTATATATTTTCAAACATTTTAGACTCAGTCGTTTCGGGGTTTTCTGGTGATGGTCAATTTTCATCTATTTTCTTAAATAACTTTTAAACTAATTTATTTTAAAACAATAAAATGGATCTAACTGACTGTGAGACGGACAGACAGACACACGAGAAATCCTATAAGGATTTCATTTTTATTTCGGAACCCTAATTAAACACTCCGTGCATTAAAATTGTTGTTGACCTGAAAATGGTTGTTAGTGCAAACGTGCTTCAACAGCAATAGCAATTATTATATTATTGTTTATTTATTTTCCTCTTCGTAAAAGGAAAACGTTTGTAGCGACAGTTAAACCAGTTTTTGCTTACATAAATCTTCCTCAATAATTCATTAACTTAGTCATACCTTATTCCAAGTCTCACGTAAAGACTACGTATATGTCAGATTACGTATGCTAAATAAACAGAAATATGGTTCCACTAGCTTCTGCCAGCGGCTTCGCCCACGTAATTATAGCCTATTGCTATTCCAGACTATAATAATAATATTTTTTTTAATAAATTTATTTTTTCATGATAATATCAAATTACAATTCACATTAATTACAATTCACATTAAAAAAAATACAATTCACATTAAAAAAAAATACAATTCACATTAAAAATTACAAATTAAAATTACAAATCAAGTAATTTCAAATGTCGTGCCGTAAAAAAGAAGATATGTACGCAAGTTGGTGAGCCCTGCCTCTTAAACTAGGACAACCTGTATCTTAAGAGACGGTGATCAGCTATAAATGTACAATATTTAAACAAAACTTGTGAAGTGTGCATCTACCATAAATTAATTATTTTTCTTTAAATTTAATTTAACATATATACATATCACATACACATATATACACATACATATATAGTATATACGAGTATCACAGACTAGTACATCAGAAGTATGAGTGTATCTGCACACCCGGGTGTAGGTGGGGTAGTGTGGGTGAGTTTATGAGATACTAAGCAGTGAACGAGTGAACTATAATCTATCTCTGTGCCAAATTTCATCTACATATATCCATTCAGCCGTTCTGGCGTGATTGAGTAACAAACATCCATTCATTCATACAAACTTTCGCATTTATAATATTAAGTAGGATTATTCTTTTTCTCAGTAACATAAACTATGTTATTATTATTTGTGTCAACTTAGTGTCATTCGATCCTAGCTTGCATCATAGTGCCTTAAGCGTAGAGTTTAGGAATGGTATTCGTTGTCGGCGTCTCTATTTTCAATATGATACATTTCATTAAAATCAGTCAAGCAAGAACACAATAATAAATTCGTTCTACATAGAGTTGTTGTATATCCAAAAAATCAACCGACTTCCAAAAAGAAAATACACTAAAAATTGAAGAATAAATTTAATTTCGGAAATCGGTGTTTGTATTTTAGTTCTTTGTTATTTGACACCTACTGCCGAAATTAAAGTTATTTTTTAATTGTTATGCCCCAGAACTAAAAACCCCAATAACATGCAACGTGAAATTTAAACTACTTGTAATTGGAGAAAACCAAAACGTCATCTATGTATACGTATTTTTCGTTTTGATCATTTTTTCAAAAATCGCTGAAGCAATTTCGATAAAATTTATATGCGACCACCTCGGGAGTATATTCTTCCGGATAAAAAAAGAATTTTGAAAATCGGTCCACAAGTGACAGAGAATTTGGTGGACATACATAAAAAAAAAACATACATACAGTCGAACATAGAACCCCCTCCTTTTTCGAAGTCGGTTAAAAAATTTAAAAGCTCTAGGGCCTCACATAAACCATGATCTATTATTGCGATTTATAACTAGACGTGGATTGTCGGGCGAAGAAAATAGAAACACTCGTTACTAAAAACTAACATAAACACGGAAGCGCCATCAAATGCATATTTTTAGAAGCCGACATGTTTTTTTTTTTACACAAAAAACCATCAATATTAAGTAACCCAAAAAAGGCCTGAAGACGCCGCCGATAGGTCCGGGCAGAGTTTTCTTTTCTGCCTGAGCATTCGAGATCCATGGAATCGAAGCAACTGTTCCATTATGCCAAGAATTACATATTTGTTAAGACCTATTCTTATTACTCCTTTATAACTAACACAATATTCCAAAATACCATTAAAACAACAACCCATGAGTCACAGTGGATTCTGTAATTATGTCGCGACTTGCGCGTGCGCAGGGGCGGACCGGGATACATCGCAGGCGTGACCCCGCGACAGGAATATATATTGCCACATCCTTGAATATATTGCACTGCTATAATATACGAGTATGTTCTAAGATGGTCATTGATCTATCGCTTTGTGAAAATAGTTTTGGAAATTGATTTAGGTTTTGTGATAAAAAATGGCGAGAAGATACGCAATGATTGGGATGAACCAGATGAATAAGTGATAATCGAAACTATGAAAGCTCTTTTAATATCCGACGAAGAAGATGAAAATATACATCTTTCCAAAACAAACACTTTGAAAGGCAATGGTAGAGAAACAATAGGTAATAACAAAGCAAAACATCAAGTTGTTAATAATTTGATTGCTACGGATCTACGGAAGCCAGTGAATTGGCAAATACAGGAGAAAATTTACTATAGGCTCAGACAGCTGATCATAACAATAATAATGGTAAAGACAAAACTGTCATTTCAATCTAGACAAACTCATTGAAATCACACATTTATATTGAAACTGCTTACCACAGTTAATAACGTTTCGAAATTCCTCGACGATACGATACTTACTAACTTTCCAGTCCATTCAATATTTCTACAAGCTCGACAATAACACTAAATCTACTTCTATTGTTATTAAAGCTGACACAGAAATATATTTTATAATAGTAACCACTGTGCTATTAATACAAGGTGTAAAGAAAAACAAAACCTTATCTTATAATAGGTACCTACTCGTACTTAAAACAATGAATTTTTTCATCTCCTCATTGTTTTCATTGTTAGTGTATTTGTTCCGAGATTTAAGATTTCCGTATTCTACATTAAAGGGTGATTATGAACTTTAATTGAGTGCGTAGTTCGGAATTAGTAGGTACAGCCACATACATAATATATTTATTAGGTCACATCTGCATTATTTTGTCATTGTAATATTTGTAAACGTAACTGTTGATAGTTTATCTCTATCACTGAAAGTACTAAAACTACAAAAAAAAATTGTATGTACTTTCTTAAACATTAATTTTATTAATGATCCATTCATTGTTTTTAAATCGACATTTCGTTAGATTGACATTTGACATGTTATGAAGCACAAGCACATCAATATGGATGTACTTATAAGGCCACATTATACGTAAATATAGTATTTAAATTACCCATAATAATGCCATAAAACTACCTAATTAATGTTTCGTAACATTTATTACAGTATTCTCTTCGTATTTGGTTTTAGGGCACCATTAGTAGGTAAATGCGAACGCGCAATGAATATTTTTCGTGTGAAGTTATATTTAAGTAGAGCATCGTGATGAAGTGTAATAATGATTAAGAATAAGAAAAAAGTATATGAATATTAGGCAGATTTTAACACGGAAGTTAGAGTTTTATTTTTGAGCGTTTATATCGAAACAGTTGATGATCTGGAGCATGTTTTAACAAAGATAGTTAGATACATAGAATTTATAGATGAATCACTTGTGAATTCTGAAACCCATTCTAAACTAAAGCTTAAAAATGAAGTTACTAAAGAAAATGTACTCTCCAAAGAAGATTTAGATAGACCTGCTGTTAGCATCGCAAAAGCTACGATTCTAAACAATACACCTGTACTCAAACCCAATTAAACGAATCTGCCTTCCAGCCATAAACTTTAACTAAAACATTCCACGTTGAATAACAAAGAACATTTCCAAATAGGTCACGAAGGTGCAGAAAGCGGTTAAAATTTATTTAAGAACAATAACCATAAACAAGTTAGTACTGGAGATAAGTTTGATTTACAGCCTCCAAAGATCACTGCACCATGTTTCCATTCGCACCTCTGTGATAGATGATTGGCTTCCATTGAATTATTTCTATTAAGTTGCGATATTGATTTAAAATGGCTACGGATACAAGATTTGCTACTTCTGGCGTAATATCACGGGTGAAAATAGCAGGTGCTTGACTTGAGAAATAATTAATTGGATTGAGAGGTTTTCGATCATTGTCTATCGTGGTTAAAGTCATAACAGCCGCACGGTTCGATCCATCAGGTTAAACTACGCTTTCCGGGGTTGGTTCATGGATGGGGGACCCTCTTTACATACCGAGACTCCTCTGTCACGTAGCGGAGCCGGAGATGGAGTATTAGTGACATGTAGAGGGTCGTAGAGGTGACACGCAGATAGGGAGTTGGATGAAGAATAACACACGACGAGTTCAGGCGTATATTTTAATATTAACAGTCAGCCAGATTTTATGTAGCACTCATTAATCGTACGTACACCATACACTGTGATTAAGGTACATATTATTTAAATTGTATAACTGCATAACTCTTGGAAACTGGTAACTGTCAGTTATTGATGAGAAGGGAAAAATGACAATGATAGATTCCAATAAATAAGATGAAATGAGCTCCTGCTCAGTCTAGCTCGGAAGTAGAGTTAGAACTATTAATATAAAAACAGAGACTATTCACAGAGAAAACAAGTAATATTTGAATTTTAAATTAAAAAAGGTAGGAAAGAACGTAATTTTAGAATAGAGGTAAAAAAATAAACAAGGCTTTAACACTGCCTTGTTACACATCGGTGCCTCGGAAAGCACGTTAAGCCGTTGGTCCCGGCTGTCAATCATGAATCTTTGACAGTCGTTACGGGTCGTCAGGAGCCCGAAAATCTGACTCTTACCAAAGGGTATCGTATTACCCAGTAACTGGGTTGTGGAGGTCAGATAGGCAGTCGCTTTATGTAAAATACTGGAATTCAGCAGCATCCGGTTAGACTGAAAGCCGACCCAAAGATAGCTGGGAAGAGGCTAGGCAGATTTTTAATTGTCTATCAATTACATAAATAAATTAAGATCAGTTTGCATTTGGGCTGGAATGTGCTTCAACTACATTATTTTGTCTATCAATTACAAATCTGGTAGTCTTTTAGATTTATCCTGCGAATGGGAATTAAATTATTTGTGTAGTAAAAAATCCTTTTTAAGATTATCAAATGCACATACATTGGCTAAATCCGCGTTAACTCCTTCAACATTAGCAGTATCAACTTCGGAAACTGTGACTGGTCCGGCGTCTATTTTTATGGCATCGTAATTATCATTAATGGCTTCCGCTTTTCCTATTACAAAGGCCCATTTTACAATATCGGCCATTTAATAAACATTATCATCCAACACCTCGTTCTAGCGGCGCTTTGTATATAATAGTACTTATTTATTTACCCCTTCAAGGTAAAACGCCGTAATAATACGCATTACATCACCCACGCTTCTCTCCTTTTAAGATTCAAAGCGAAACTTCAAGCGACATACAACACAAAGCTCTATTAATGTTCTCGGGGGGTGTACACACTGGTGCGCAAACGCAACCGCGCGGGAGTGCTGTGTCAAACATAGGTTGACCGTAAGACAAAAGCTTAGGTTGACAATACTCGTACTGTATTGAAATATACCCACCCTCTTTCATGCAAAATTCACACCCGCTATGACAAAAAAAAACTTATTCCGCAAACGTTTAGCGTTCACCCCCCAGAGCGTTGCCGCGTTGTTCAAACACATGCGTGGATCAATATTGTGCGTTTTCGCCAGTGTGAACACTCCCTTGCTTGTCACAAAATAGGTTTAAGAACATTTATGACTGCATTGCATACGGAGTGACAGGCCGGTAGCGCTACTCCTACGCTAACCATGGAGTTACTGAACTGCTTCAGATTTACATTGAGTTTGAATTTGTTAAAGATTTCTGCTGTCAGATTGTTTGAAGAGTTGAATGGAGAATCTCGTGTCACGGTGTTTGTGGTTAACTCCTCCGAAACGGCTAGACCGATTTTAATGTTTTTTTTTTTGTATATTTGGCAGGTATGAGAATAGGTCGTAAAGTATTTTTCACCCTCCTACCCCCACCCCCCATTTTTTTTATCGCAGACCAACTTTTGCCGGGTCAACTAGTAAATAAATGATAATAGTTATTTTAAGACATCGAAAGTAGTAGTTTACAGCAAAATGAGTTGGAAGAGTATATTTGTTACCAGATCAATGCGAACACCGTTAGTTTGTTATACATGTTTGCCCGACTATTATATATAGAAGAATCACCAAACTGAAGTGGCAGTGGGCAGAGCACATTGCTCGCAGAACAGATGGTCGATGGGGCCGAAAAGTTCTTTAGTGGCGACCGCGTACCGGAAGACGCAGCGCTGGAAGGCCTCCCACAAGGTGGACCGATGACCTGGTGAGGGTCGCGGGTAGTCGATGGATGCGAGACGCACAGGACCGGTCGTTGTGGCGACACTTGGGGGAGGTCTATGTCCAGCAGTGGACGTCTTTCGGCTGAAATGATGAATCTCTGGATACATACATACATTAGTGAAGTGATAATTTCAAATACCATAAATCCTCCTCGTTTACAACATAATATCTTAGTGTCTTGTTTGGACAAGAGTATAGTTTACAATCTCACCCGGTTTATAATAAACGTACGGTGTTTGCAGTAAATTAACCATGAACAAAATAAACGAGCCACAGAATGAAATAAAAAAAAAACTTTTTCACAA
This sequence comes from Polia nebulosa, assembly GCA_951329385.1. Taxonomy (NCBI): domain Eukaryota; kingdom Metazoa; phylum Arthropoda; class Insecta; order Lepidoptera; family Noctuidae; genus Polia; species Polia nebulosa. Next base: position 9,085,840 of record OX589609.1, read on the forward strand.
AAGGTTTTGGCTTTTGGAAGTCGGTTGTGCTTTTGTAAAGTTTTTTATTTTTAGTTTTTAGTTTTTATCCCCCAGAACTAAAAACCCCAATAAAATGAAACGTGGATATTAAAAATACTCGTAATTGGAGGAAACCAAAACGTCATCTATGTATACGTATTTTTCGTTTTTGTTCAGTTTTTCAAAAAGCGCTGAAGCTATTTCGATAAAATTTATATGGGACCACCTCGGGAGTATATTCTTTCGGATAAAAAAAGAATTTTAAAAATCGGTCCACAACTGACAGAGAAATCGGTGGACATACATAAAAAAAAAACATACAGTCGACCATAGAACCTCCTCCTTTTTCGAAGTCGGATAATAACTATGCAGGTTGAGATGTTGAAGGCTAATAGACGATAAAATCACTACAATAAAATAAAATATGTATAATACAAAGTTGTATAAGTGAAAACAATATTAATCTTACATTTTCACTTGTACTGCACCTATGACAATAACAAATAATTTACAGTAAAGACATTTGTATGAAGCAACACTTTCTCTAAACTTTGTATTAAATGAAACAAAGGCCATGCAGTTTATTTTACGGTATTGGTAATAAGAAACTTAACTTAAAACTCAAGCAAATCACAATATACTATGGTAAGTATAACTTTTTATTAGGTAGTTACTAAATCAGGGATGGCGAACCTTTACTGCAGAACGGGCATTTAAATATTTAAAAAATAATAATAATAATGTGGCCATGCCGTGCCGCAAAAAATAAAACTAGATGCAATTAACTCTTAATTTGCAACCCGAAATTCGTAAGTACATCAAATTGTCATACTTATAGTATTATGTTTATTTACACTTCACCCGCGACTTCGTCCGCGTGGATTTCAAAAATTTATAGCCTATGACACTAACAAATATCGTGGCTTTCTATTGGTAAAATAATTTTCAAAAACGGTTCAGCAGATCCAGAGATTACCCCTACAACCTCACAAACTTTACCTCTTTATAATATTAGTATACAAAAGTGAAAGTTAATGTGATTTTGGGTGTTTATTTTTTTTTAATCATTGATAGGCTCGCGCTTGACCACTAACTCATCTGATGGTAAACGATGGTGTGGTCAACGATGGAGCACGCTTCCTAGGAGTAACCTATTCACTCTCAGGTTGTCAGATATTATGTTTTACACTGGTATGCCCGAATTATTTTACCGCGTCCCACCATTGGCACGCGTGCCATAGGTTCGCCATCCCTGATTTATATCTTCTTTAATATTAACAATAATTGTTAATGTTATTACCGTTAAGCCTGGCAACATTTTTCAGCTGTCAGATATATGGATATCCAACGCTCAGACAAAATCATTGGCAGAATTGTCAACATCGGCACCAATTGCCATAAATAAAAATAGGATAGAATACTTTCAGATCCAGAACGTTTAAAAAATGAGAAAATAAAACTGTAGACATTACTAATTAATAAACATTAATTAATTGCAGCAGAAAAGTATCCGAACATTGATAAAGAATACTCTAATAGTCGTAAAAACCAGCTTAGTAAACACAACTGGCCATTGTCACATTCAAAACAAGAATTACAAAATGAAACCGTTGCTAGTTAAAACTTTATTTAAATGGGGAACAACAAAAGGAGTGATGACCGCGCAGTATCAAGGACACAGCAATTTGCATCGATCTATCGATAGAAATAAAAGGCTATCGTGACTAATGCAATTATAGAGGGAATGATACGTAATAAACTCCAATAGAAAAGATTGATTGGGAATGAAAAAGTAGTCGTTGTCGTGTAGAAGTTCCCATGGAAAAAGAAACACCATTAAATGGTAGATTTATTTCAGACTTACTAAACATTTATTGCAATATTTGGAGAATTGATTTTAACAAGTTGTCGGTATTTGAATTTGTGAAAATGGCTTTCATTGTTTCCATAGCGGTTTATGCGTAAACCATTGCGCATGTAGTAATAAGTGATGAGGCACTTAAAAGGGAACAGGGGCTGCGATTCTCCATACAAATGTGTTCCCCTTTTTTCTTCCTGAATAATGCCTCTAGAGCAATCAATTTTTTTTTCATAAAGTCAAGGTCTGCTGTTGACACGTCCCTGTCATTTCCTTTTTTTCAGCAACTAATAAGTAAAGAAAATATGACCCTCTAAAATGACAAAAATTACCCTATTTTTACCGCCGTTCTACCAGACAAATTCGAAAAGTTTTAACATAAAACATTTAATAGAGACCTAGACATACTCTTCCTTAAAAAATTGGTGCTAAAATAATTGAATCGGCTCAGTTTTCGAGGAGAAACGAGGGGAATACGAAACGTCGATCTCGTCAAAAATTTTGTGATAAAATCGGTCTGAGTTGCAGCTGTCCCTATCGCACTCTACAGGGGCAGGCTTGAGGGAGCACGATGGCAATAGTTTCTTCAAATACCTATTTGTAAATTCCTCGCAGGCCCTGTTCCCTCTTAAGTTTAAGTCTGGAATGCTTTCTTGTAAATGTAATAGTCTACTCATAGTTGAAGAGTCAAATAAAATAAATACACACTATGCAGACCGCTAATAAATGGATTTAAGACTCAAATGACGGCCGTTGTATCACTTGACGCTTGGGGGAGGACTATGTCAAGCTGTGGATGTCTTTCGGCTGAAATAATGATGATGAAGAAGTAGTGTTACTACTCGGCCAGCACCATAGTCCACCATAGCATCATCGCTTACGACCTGCAGGCGTATACGGTAACTCAGTTGACATCAATTTGATAGGCACTTTGCCGTACATTGCTGCTTTGACGTATAGGAAAACCATAGTGCCTATTATAATCGATGTCCACCGAGCTATGTACTGCATAGTGCCTATCAAATTTATGTCAAATGAGTTAGCAAATACGCCTGCAGGTCAGAAATATAAGGTAGGTAGTGGTCAAACGCAAACCTATCAAACTAGACTGAAAAAAGAATAATATCCAGATGACTTATCCACTAATAATATCATACTAAAACCGTCTATCAGTTCATCTGGTTCATGGTGATTATAGCATTACCACCCGGGATCATCCGTTGCAGCAAAACTACGGGGGGTAGTGACGGAGATCGATGCTCTCAACATAATTACAAAATAACCGATCGGTAATTTCACACAAATTATATATTTATTTCCTTTATAATAAAAGTGGTTGTGACCGGAAAGTAGACCTTAGAAAAACAATAATATTATAATCAACTATAATGGTACTAGTACTAATGGTTAAACCTTGCTTCGCAATTAGTACAACTGTGTTTTAGATATCGGCATTAAGACTGATTTAATTTGTTTTGAAAACACTATGGTCGGGTGTTTTGGTGAATGAAGAAAATGATGATTCTTGAGAGAAAACTAATGAAATAAGTTCGTTATTTATAAAAAGAAAAACATGTGATTAGTAAAAACACTGTTAGGCAGGTAAACAAATCAAAATTTTCTATAACCCGAAGAAGGATTGATTTGGTTGGTAGAGTACCGACTAAAGCATTTGAAGGAGTTTTGCCCTATAGACAGCTGAATTTGATGTATGAGACGTATTTTGAATTTAGATTCCGCTAGTCAGTATTTAAATTGAGCCAAATGACCATATGGTTATCAAGTTTTATAAAAACGGGGGTAAATCAATAAGTAATTGTAATTGCTCGTTTTCCTAGCCTGTATTTTCCGATTTTGCTGCCATCGACTAGGCTGTAAATATCTTATCTTTCCTATTCCTTTTATCATTCGATAATTTATTTACATAACAAGAATATCTACATAATCCATATGCTAGGTTTTTACACAAGTGAGTAATTCTAACGAGGAGAGCTCGTCACGCCATCTTTGCCTTGGTCTGCCGCGATGTCGTCTGGCATTTAATGGGACCCATTTCGGTGGATATTTTTGCCCATGCCATTCATTGCCCAGTTTGACATATGGCAGACATGTCCGACCCGAGGGACTGGCCTGTTCTGGACAGAGTTGTGTGGAAAGTGGAGAAGGAGGCTTTTGCCCAGCACTCCAGCAGTGGGTCAAAATAGGCTAGTTAGTAGTAGTAGAATAATTCTACAAATACATCAATGTCCCCATAAATCGAAACACAAGAGCCCCATAAAAACGAAAACTCTAATTAAACACACAAGCTAACATCACGACTACAATATTTGTGGTGATCGTGACACTAAGGTCACGAGGGTCTATAGTCTATAAGACGCCACATTCTATTTGTACCTAGGTCAAACTCTCTACTCTAGGGCATTTAACTAATCATTATAAACTTCACAGTCTGATTAACGCAGACAAAAGACTGTTAGATCACTTGGATGGGAGTGCTGAATGCAAATTGTGGTATAGGAATACAAGCAATTTTGCTAATCGGAAATATCTTAATGGCAAGGTGTAACTTGGGAGTTCTTTGTTTAAGATATAAAAATGTAAGTAGTAACATGTAAAGGAATGTGGTTTTTGAGTTAAATAAAACACGTCCACTTGGAGTTGTGGACATCAGTCCGATATAAAAAACACATAATTATGTTAAAACTAGTTTATAATCAGAGGCTCTGTCTAATATAGTTTCGTAAAAATTTAATAGCACTAGTGCTATACTTGATTTGTTTCAAAATAATGAATGAAGTCAACGGAAAACGATGTGTCTACTATGACTACTATAGACAACAGTCTTTATGTCCAATACTACGTTTAATTTTAGTATATTCATTCTCAATTATAGATAGGGTTGCCACCAGTAATTGTACTTTATTTTGGGCAAATCATCACACTAATATTATAAAGGCGAAAGTTTGTGAGTGTGTATGTTTGTTACTTCTTCACGCTCGAACGGCTAGACCGATTTGGATGAAATTTGGTATACAGGTAGCCTATACCCTGGATTAACACATAGGGTACTTTTTATCCCAGTCTACGCAGGTGAAACCGCGGGGCGCTGCTAGTGTGCCTTATGAGGGCAATAAAGTACTTGAAAAATACTTTATTTTTAATTATTCCAGTCATACACAGCTCTTTTGTGTGAAAAAATTACTTTATTAAGGAATTGTAAGCACAAGTTAAAATCCTAAAGATTTATCGGAATTATCCACATCACAGAAGTGGCAAAAAATTACAAAATGGTGTGAGATATATACAAAATTATGTCATTTATGCTATCGATTCCCGCCACTTCAGCATTTACAGAGAGACTTTGTTCTCTTATGAGTGCAACGTGCGACGAACGAAAAAATAGAGCGTCCCTAAACTTAATTAAAACTGAACTAAGTATTCAAACAAATCATAGGATTTGGGTTGGATTAATCCACTACCTTTTTTATTTGTGCCATAATAATATGTTTGATTATCAAACAACATACTGTGTAGTTAGTAGGTATCTGTTTATTCTAGTAAACCACTGTTATAACATTCAATGTTAGCATTAATCATGTTGTATTTCGTAAACGTTCTGTGTTATCTAAACTTTCTAGGAATTTAACGGTTTCTGTCTGACTATACTACGTGCAGTTTCTGTACTACATTCAGTAGATCCTACATTTACAAATTCAAGTTTAACAACCTTAAATGCATTGCAGTGGTCACTTTTCATTTCTGCAATTTTATGTAGGTTGCACAAGTTGCACAACTCTTTACTGATCATTTGAACATCCACTCTTGATTTGTGGTTTTGTAGAGGAATCTCAATTTTGACAAGATCATTTATTTTAATAGATAGATCATCTAAAGCAGAACTTACTTCAAGATTAATCTAGGTAGCTAACATTTTGAAACGTCAAACATTAATGGCTTTGAAAACGTTATTATAACTTAGAAATTGATCAATCTACTGTGTACATCAGCTCTGTAATTTCTTTGTGAGAACAATATATATTATCAGAGTAACATTAAAAGTGAACGGATTTCTCAAGTTCCAGTTTATTTCGCGCACAATGCCGGTCCCACTTGTTCGCACTGATTCGCAATTAATAAACAGCATGACCCACTATCGAAGTTTCAAAGTGTCCAATCATTCTCCTATTAATTAATATCATATCTTCGGTAAGCTTGTCGGTGTAAGTGTTTCGGCGTGATGAATATGCGTGCCAGTTCGGTAATAAACTTATTAATGTCGCTTTCTTCTTCACGGCTTCAATGTCACAGACGAAATTGTTAAGTTTCCGTTTGTGTCGAGTGCGACTCAACAACCAAAGCGTACCGCCTTGCCTAGCCTTTTACGGAAGTCTACACGATATGTCATTGAATTAATCACATTTTTATATCCTCACGTGCCTCAGCCTTCGCTCTTGAACCGGTGTGTTTTGAAACGAATAAATCTTCTACGTATCTCCACTAAATCTAAGTTGGGGAAACAAGGCCAAACAACTAACAACTGAATGATATCTGTCAACTATAAATCCTAACACTAAAACAAGTGAACCGAATGACTTACCATAAATCAAGCTCGGGACAGGGGGAAAGCACTGCGTATCAATACTCCGGTAGTCACATGAACTCGATAACAAAACCACTTTTTGTATCGCGTTCAGTGAAACGTATCGTAAGTCTCGAACCAAACAAAATTAGCACTTTCCACAAAACACATCCATTCCACAGCACTGATAAAGCACAATCCGCCGACTTCTGCCGATTCGCAACACACAGAGCTTGCACACGTTTCTTCACAGTTATCTGTTAAGACGGTAGCGTAACAGAGTGAAGCAATCGCACTGCCAATCGCAATGCGAAATTTAGGCGGTCCCAAAATTGTTCGCCTAAAAGCGACAGTTAAACCGACTTTACCGGTCGGAAACGTTCCAAATTCGTATCGGAAAGTCGATTTACGCTTACACAGCGAGAATTTGAACACACGAGTGAGCTGCGCGGGCAGCGCGAGCAAACTGAGGCGCCGCCGTGCGCAACCACGCGACGCATCTAACCGAACCGAATGGACTTCAAACTTTTACCCGACCGAATCGAAACCGCACGCCACACAATACAACAACCTCGACTCCTCGACAGTTTTGAAATCGGAAGGCTTGCTAAGTTGCAAATAAACTTGCAAGTTACATACATGGACAAGTTAACCGGACAAGGCTCTCAAGATATGACATTCGTGAACGCACGCAACGATTACGCAGCAAACATTTAATCGAGCTGATAAATGATCTATCAATGTGAGCTCTTGACGTAGATACCCAAAGATTACCAAATTAATGGATACCGATTTCGGGTTCGATAATGATAGTTTTGATTCAAATGATAATAACATCGAACGGAAATGAAATAAAACTGCGATTGCATTGTATTTTTAACGGTATGAAACATAAATTAAGAAAATCAACCTGAATTCTTTTGAACCAAATGCGGATGCAGTAACTGTTCAAATAACAGAGAACGTTGCATTCCTAAAGAGGAGCACGGAATTTGATCTTAAGATCTTGATTTAAGGCAATGTTTATATAAATTAAGGCAAACAGTGGTTAGTGGATGAGGTCGGAATGAGAGTTTATCTATTTAAAGATGAAGATAATTCAAGCATGCCAAGAAGTCAAGAAGTAAAAATATGTACAATGTGAAAACACAGAAATTAACTTCTATACGGATTTACAGTCTAGATTATTAACGAAATTACCTTAAACTTGCTTGAATTATTTGCCACGTTATACGGAGAAAACATAATCTAAGACGATGGTTATCGAAACTTAAGACTCATAAAAACCACAAAAAGTAATTAATGCAAGCGATTACAATAAAAATACAGAAATGGAAAATCAATCAGTACTCTACAATAAGGAATGCATTGATACTGGCAAAAGATAAAATATACAATTATAACTATGATGAAGATTATATTGAGATATTAAAAAAAATATATATATAAATGAAAACTCACCAAGAAAAATGGTTTATAAAACATAGTATACAAGCTAAAAATAAACCAGTAATTATTGCTAGTACCTAATCGTAATCGAAAGCAATAAAGTGTATCTCCGCTCCGTAGCAAGTTCTTCGGAAATTTTTGCATGTTCTACTGTTTAATGGTCTCAAAAACATCTGTGGTCTAATCAACGGAGTTTAGAGTGTAAATAAACGTGATTGTAACAGGTTCTAAATCAGTGTCGAAATGTGTGCTCCTAAAAGGCTAAAATCTGAATTTGGAACGAGGCAATCAGGAGATACAATTTAGATCAATTTAGAAGAGGTCACAGGAATTTTGAAGGTTTTAGATTAGATTCGGTTTTTATTTAATATTTGGGTGAGTGTCCCTGATTGTGATAAATACTGTGTAATTGATACACTAACAATTTCACAATTATGAAATCAAAATGGTGACAAGTAGAGCCAGAGATGACTTTGAAAAATGGATATCGTTTAAGAAGTTCAAGGAAAACAGCAAAATGAAATATGCTGTGGTTAAAAGATTTACAAGAAATTTAGAAAGTATACAAAGTTGAAAAACGCTTCAGGGTACCACTCATCGAAAACATGAAATTGTATAACAAAATTGCCTTCAATTTAAATAATGATGAGTTATTTCAATTTTCCGCTAATGTTCCTCCCTTGAGCCAATATCCTACACTTGCATGTCGCAGCGGTAACAAGTAACAACTCTAATTAAAGTATATGCAGATCAGGCCTGCGGCTGCTCCAACTGGATTCTTGGCTCATAACCATGAGAATCGTGGTTGAGAAAGGTGCGACTGGTTTCTAGGGACTTGTTAAAACCATATAATCAGTTAGTCGTAAAGTTACGATAAAGGCTTGCGATGCAAAAAAAAAAACAGTACTGTAACATCTACGATTTTAGAGAGATTGTACATAAATGTAATAACTACTAACATACAAGATTTTTTTTAGAATGAATAATCTTATGCTCTCAAACGATGTAGAATATGAATTTTCAACCTTAAGTTCTATGATGAAACAATAAATATGGAAAGCATTGCCGTAATACCAACAAGGTGATAAACAAGTGACAAAATATGAAAAACAATACACAACTGCTAAGTATCAAGTGACAATGGGTCGTAGAATGAGTTACCTCACTGTGGCGTCGACCCGACGTATTTCTCTAGTCTATTCTTCAGCCACAGCAAATTATGGCTTGTTACATAGCCTCTTGTAATCAGTGCCCCCTACAGTTTGCATGGCGAAATTAATTCTAGTATTTAGCTTAGAAGCTAATAGATAGGAGACGTACTACCATCCTGTGCAACAGATTATTGCGTATTTGAACGTAGTTGTAACCGTGTCTGAGGTTATGAGAAAGAATGTTCGTGGAGGTTCTTGCACATTCTCCTCTTTAGAGATCAACGATTTAAAACATGTCAGTTTCATCTTTCTGACTGACCAATTCCTCGACAATCTAGCCTGTAAAAGGTTTAATTGAACAAGAGATTTTGAGACAGTTTTGCCCATATTTGATGAACAGGACTAACAATGTAAATAGAAGACGGAAATGAAACCAACACGGGTGACCGATAAAAGAATAAAAACATACAAGGAATCGAAGCGGAACGATAAGACGATGGTGCAAAGAAAAAAGATACCATTCCAATGAATTTGGTTATTTGAACGATGTTGTTGGTATTCTAACAACTGTAAGATTTACACAACAAGAGGTTTACACAACTTTATATGGCATGTAAATGATAGCAGATGAGCTTGACACTTTAGTACTAATATAGCTAAACATGACTGTCGATGATGCAAAGAAAGGTGAAGTATTTTACCTACGATCTGTAGAATATATAAACTTGATGACAATTTTATGAGTAATCATGACAATAATGGAATAATCAATAACAGTATTGAACTATGGATAAACAGCGATGTATTTTATAAAGTCAAGGCAAAAGCAATATTCTCTATCAGCACGAAGGTCATTAATACTATGTTATTATGTAATCAGGCCCTCAGTTAAGTTCAAGTGGAAGCACTGACAGACATGAGAATATCTCTAATTACAAACGCGGACCACGATAATCGTACGATCTTTAAGATTAACATCGACGGCTATTGCTGTCTCTCTGTTTGTTAGACCCTTTCTTATTTGTAGAACAATAACATCTACTATTCTTAAGTTTAAATACACATACATATTCATATGTTCTTCCTTATACATATGATTTGTCATTCAAATGAAATCACTGCACGATAGCCACTCATAATCATTTCAGTTACAATTGACTTTTCACCCCCGAGTTCGGAATTCAGAATTGGAAGTTGAAAATTTATCAAACTCCACTTTAGTCTGAAAACTTGTCAAACTTTCGCATTAAATGATTACAGTAGGGTTTGAGACGAAACTCCAAATTCTTAATTCACAAACCGACCCTAACCCAAGACGACTGCTGAGTGTATAGTAAATACAAAATAATTTCGAAATAACGTATAAATATCGTTACACAATCCCAAGCCTATTGATATTTCTTCACCAATAGAACTTCAAAGGTTCTCCAAAAACAAAGACTAATTGGTAAGCAGGGGGCGATAATAATCAGTTAATTAACACCAAGTTTACTCCATCGCTAGTTGTGTGAACATTGCTCAAAGCACAGCGTCCGCTGCGCCCGCGCACCTAGGGGTCAAGGTTATGTGGTAGGTGGCCAGGCTGCTATTATTTCCAAGCTATATTACAAGTTGGAAGAAATCATGGAGATTATATTGAACATAGATTTTTAATTGAAAAATGTTATTCGGGTTATAGCTGAAATCAATAAAGACAATGCCAAAAATGCTAAAAAGGCTCCTGAACTCCAAATCATACAACATACACTCACGTGCGAGAAGTGATAATAAATATTTAGATTCAAGAGCATTAAACCTGTTAATTGGACTGAATTAATTCAAATATTGATTTCAGAGAGATTAAATATTTGAGGAACTGGTTCGGTTTCATTCTCAGAATAAATCTCACGCATCTTCAGGTTTTTTGTAAGAACTTTTAGCGCGGGGCTTTCCTTTCTATGTTTATGGAGTGGATTTTACTTTCTTCGATCCTTACTAACAAATGAATTTAAATTATGTAGACTTTTCTTTTTGGTGTGTGGGAAATCATCCAATGACTTCTCCCACTGGGTGGAGGGGGAGGGCGTGTCACTCTTACTGACTAAAACCCACCCTTGTTCCTTCCCTGCCTGAGTGCCCAGGGGGTGCGGTAATTAATGTTGAGAATTTATCCGCTACCCCTAGGCATGCTTCGTTTCATAAGAGACATCATACACACGAACACGCGCGCTCTCAGGATCGCGCGCATTGCGAAATCCTCAATTCCCGAGCGTTCACGATCGTAGAATGCGCAAACGCAGAGGGGCGAGCAGACTTTCCACCTATGTATGGAATAACTCATGTACATAAAACAGTTTTATGGATAGACGATAAAGCAGAAGAACATAATAAAGGCGACAGAATTCTTCGCGATGTTAACACTTCATTAATCAGAATAATCTATTCGGAAACCAACGTAACATAACAATACGTAATCGACAAAAAAGTGGGTAACATCAACATAACTGATACAAGTTCAAACGGATCGCATGCAGCATTACATGACGTTACGTCAAACAATGCAGCAAGACAGAGTCGTGATCGAAAACACCGTTAAATTCACATGAGATATTATTATGCTTCCTGAATGTTACCGTTGCTGGTATGAAAATTTACCATAGTCTTCATAGTCAGTCAAGATTCCAAAAGATTATAGCTCAATGGAATTTGTTTATTGCCGCTGTTGAGCAAAGTAACTTAATAAGAACAATTAATGAAAAGTAAAACCAAAAATTATGTCACATGAGGTGTTAAATATGTAATTTAGTAGTTCTGCTAATACTTCGTTCATTTATCATTTGAACAGTAAAACAAATCCTAACACTAATACTACACCATTCAAATCAAACACACCATCACTCCAAATAGCATTCTAAGCATCGTTTACTAACTGCCCTTCCCTGAGAAAGCCCTCTCTATATCATTACCACGCCGGCAGCTGATCGGATTGACTGGCTCTAAATAATAGCATTAAGTCTTTACATTCGCACCCACTTTAACTGGATCCTTCCTAGTGGTCTATTGAAGTATGAACATTACTTGAAAGTACAGTTTAAACTGAAATGTATCCCACATTTGCATTTATTATTAATTTGATATCTGCAAAAAACCCGTCCTCACCAAATCACTCATTATGTCTGTCTAGTCTGTCTGGTCTTATTACTGTTCCAAGGAATTCAGCTGATAGTTTTTTACATGCCTATCATTTCGAAGATTGATCCCCCGCTGAATGCAAAACAAAAACCGGCCAAGTGCGTGTCGTTCTTCGCACATTTAGGGTTCCGTACCAAATGAGTTATCAAAGAAAAAATCAGATTTATCAATATATTGGTATTTGTTAGTAAAATATACGTAATAATAAACATTATCACTAAATTTGAAGATCATAGGTCAAATCATCTGCCTAGCCTTTTCCCAACTATCTCTCTCTCATCATCTCTCCATGTAAACTTAGAATACCTTACGTTTACATGGAGCGACTCCCTATCTGACCTCCATAACCCAGATACTGGGTAATAACGCACCCCTTGGAGAGACTGGTTCTCAGACTTTCGGGCTTCAAGTTCATAGGTCAATGAGAAGTTAAAAAAATCTTCGGAACAAAATTTTGTGACAGACGACGGACAGACAGACGGACACGTGAGTGTGTGAGACAGCAATAGGGCTCCGTTTGAACCCTTCGGGTACGGAACCCTAAAAAGTATGCAATCTCAAAAACTCGAGAGCAAATTGTTATTGAATTATATAGAAGGCCTTGATTAAAATCATTGTCTTCATCTTTCATTGAAAGTAATTCAACTATGAATTGATTCTAATATTCTATTGTTTTTTCCATTACCCGTGACGGTGGTCTTGATTTATTATTTACTAATAACAAAGTAGATTAAACAGCTTTCTTTAATGTGTTATACTTGTAACAATACAGCGCTACTTATTGTCAATTTTCGAACTAGGGTACGCAAATTGGGTCTTTCATTGTCTCATCAACTTTCATTGGCGGTACTTTCGATATTTCCTTTTCTGCAATCATTACTTCTCAGTTATTAATCGCTCTTTTATCGTTTTTGCTAATGATCGAAATTACAAGTTCTCTTTCAGACATTCGCACGTTCGTCCCAATTTGAAAGTTATTAGTTGCACAAGTTTTGCCAGAATCTATTCTTGATTCAATTCAAATTCCCAACAATTACCTGAAGTTTTGCGGGGTTTTTTGTGAATTCTTCAGTTACGGGTCAATTACTATGATCTTTATCGTAATGAAATATCTTCCTCTGTTATTATAGACTTTCTCCGTAACTGTTTACCAGTATTTGTCTTGTGATGCAATATTCAATAAACTATCAGGTTTTACTAAAATTGTTTTCATTACTACTTCAATGGTTACCTTTTGCAGTTCTACACTTTCAGCTTTTTATTATTTGTAAGTTTTTGTAGTCACATCTACAACATCCATTAAAATCACCTTTTATGTCGATTTCACATTTTCTCTAGAAATAAGTATTCTCTTCTACTTCATTAACTGGTGGTACAAAAAGAAATGTGAGCGTATCTTACGCACTTAATGGCCGCATTTCTTTTAGTTCGACATACGATGGTATAGCATGCCTTAAAATATCAAATTCTTCAGTAAGCACATGTCTGACATTTGATGTTACTGTATCATCTGCAAAATAAACAGCTTCTGCGGCAGGTGTTATTATCACCTAAAGAGATAATGCCAGTACAGGTGCATCTATTCTTGGTCCTCCATAACAACTGGCATACGGTGCGTGTGAGTTTTTATGTCCCAGTTTTGCAGAATTAAATTTTAGGGCTTCGGGCGAAATTCGTTATGGCGGCATTAAGAATTCAATATTCAAGTATGATGTCAGGTTGTTCGGAATTCTAAGTATTTTAAAGACTATATTTTTAAATTTTCAAAGATTACAAAAAGTTGAGTAATAGCCATTTTAAATTAGATGCGCCATCCGCAAAAAACATTAATTTACGGACTGTGTAAATGAGATATTTTTTGCAATTGATAACTTTATTATCATCACCAATCCTGTAAAAAAAGGTAGCATTAATGTAACTAGATTTAAATATTCATAAATTCACTCGATCGTTACGGCGCTACATATTTATGAGAAGACCGGTTAGAAACAAAAAGTTAAATTCCGTAGTACGAGTATTAAAAGGATGTTTTGCGTAAAATATGTATGTCTATGTATTGTAAGATCGACTTGTGGGCAACACCGCAAAGCGGCAAGGTTATCCGCTTGCTCTGCGCTCGCGAAGGCCTAGGTTTTTTACTGGCATTGCCATCTGTCCTGTTCTATTACTGAGCGATAATAAAGTAAATTATAGATGGAATGCCACTGTTGGTTTTATAAGATAGGCACTTTTTATAGACTACACAAACAAGTTTTAAAATGACACCATTTGAAATAAGACCTTTGTGAGGCAACGTTAAGAAAAGAACAATACGAAAGCAAATACAGTACCCAAACAAAGATATAAGAATTAGGAAATAGTTACGTTTGTAATATTATCTCCTGTCCCCATTTTTACAGATCAAACATATGCAAGCTAACAGTTCTATCTCGTATTAGTTGCACAATGGTAAAGTGTCGCAAACCGAGACGAATCTTGCGCATTGTTTGATGACATTATGGAACCCATAGACATTCACCTGTCAACAACTAGAGAGCTATTTTTCCCGCGAAAATGTCACAAATACACGTCAATCAGTACATTTCACTTATTGTTGTTGTTTAAACACAATACTGCAAACCTTTATTGAATTTAATGGAAATTCACTTTCCAATATGAGTGTGCTTCAAATTAATTTGAATATGTGTGGAAAATCGCATGACTTTCATATGGCCTTTGGGCCCTACATCTCTTTTTATAGTTGAAACTTTGGTGTGAGATTTTTCTTATGTTAGAGAAACGCAATTACTTTTTAATAAAGTGCCAAGAGGCAACGCAGAAAACTCGTTTTCATTATAGACGCAACCAGCTTTTCTACACGATTAATCACTATGAAGCACTGACCACAAACCCTATCTTACATTTATTATAAAACAAGTGTGTTCAAAAGCTGCATTTAGGTATATGTCTGTCTTTTGGCGATAATCTCCAAAACTCCTAAACGGATTTTCATGCGGTTTTCACCAGTAGACGGAGTGAATGTTTTATTATACCATGTATGTACCCAAAATATAAAAATAGAACAATAAACTAAAAAATAAAATAGCTTTATAATAATAAACTTGTTAATAACAGACTATGCCATCAATGTCACATCTAGTAAAAATCAAATTCATACATCCATGTTGTGCTTAGTTAACTTACGATCGAGTTTATGTTTATCCACATTTTTACGTACACGTCATGGGCCTGCAGTCTCGACATTGATAGCAATCGCTATGTCCTAACGATCGGTCGCTACGTCGGAAAAATAATTGATTTTCTTGAAATATGCACAGAGACCAGCAGATAAGTAGATCAGTTTTCATGAAAAATAGTGCTTTCAAGTTAAAAATTTCGCCGTCTCTGTACATATTTCAAGAAAATCAATTATTTTTCCGACGTAGCGACCGATCGTTAGGACGTAGCGATCGCTATCAATGTCGAGACTGCAGGGCCTGTGCGCTCTAATTATTAATCTTAGTTTTAGATATTGTTTCTCAGTAAGTGAATTATGTATGTAATTCTTTATAAGAAATAAAGTTGTTCTTAAACCTTATTCATGAGGAAGGTTCGGTGTATAATTTGTGCCCGGACGAAGCTGGGGCGGGTCGCTAGTACCTATAATATTAATACCACTACACCTACAAAGAACCAACACGAAGCTATAGAAGAAGCCAATCGATTAGCTCAGAGCTTCAATGATCAACCAACTAGTTATGCTAATTTGTACTACACAATCTATTGGGGACATGCCGCTAAGTATAACATGAATGGTCGATATGGCAACCGAGGCTACATTACATGACATAAGTGACAAGTATGGTATTGATAAATCAGTGAACGTTACCCCAGCCAGATAATGTCGAAATTAGTCATTTAAATGATATATATACTCGTAATTAGTTGCCTAGCTTCTGTAATTGTTGCACACATTTTCAAATTTGTTGCACTTATAGTTTTCTAGTTATTTCACAAAAACATTTCCTGCTGGGGTAACGTTACCGCAGCCAGACATTTTCTTTTTTAATGGGTATATCGAAATAAGTATTAGCTATATAATTAGTTGTCTAGACGAGGTAAATGTTGCAACTTATTTTGTATTTGTTCGTTCTTCGGCTGCGAAGTTATTCGAGATCCTGCTGGAGTAACGTTTATGGTTTTGCTGGATCTCTGAAACGGATAGGCAGGCGGATTCTTATCATCTTCTGTACATGACTTCTTAAGAATTAGTTTTAGATAGTTGTGCAATAAAAACACAATAAAAAACTTTTTTACAAAAAAATAGAACCGACTTCCAAAAAAAGTGCAAAATAACTTTAATTTCGGAAGTCGGTGTTCCTGTTTTGTCTTCGTTTTTTGACACCGACTTCCGAAATTAAAGTTATTTTGCACTTTTTTTGGAAGTCGGTTCTATTTTTTTGTAAAAAAGTTTTTTATTTTTCACTTTTTAGTTGTGGTTCCCCATTAAACTGTGTTAACAATTCATAGACATACGATAGCAGCAATCGCGGTTGATTTGCTGTCAATTTTTGAAGAGTTCCGTTGTCTGTCTCCGAAACCCATCATCAGATCTTTTTGAAATTTAAATGGGACCATTTCGGAATAAACCCCTTTCGAACAAAAAAAGAATTTTGCAAATCCATCAATATATGACGGAGTTATGCCCGAACATACATAAAAAAAAAAAAAAAAAAAAAAATACAAACATCCGAATTGATAACCTCCTCCTTTTTCGAAGTCGGTTAAAAATAATGTACCGTTCAAAGGTTATTTAATTAAATATAAAAACACTTCAATATGTCCTAACACTTTGAATAAGAGCTCTAAAGACTTACTTTAATCGTTATTTTGTAGCTTGTAACTGTTTTCAAATGTATGTGAAGTTTCATTTGCATCCTGTTAGGAATTAATAAATTATGATGAAATTCAGTTCTCCACGTTCATGATCATAATGCGCGCGGAGTTATTTGGCCACCGATTAACCTGTATGTGGATATATATTAAACATTTGAAAACAGTTACAAGCTACAAAATAACGTTTAAAGTTAGTCTTTAGAGCTCTTATTCAAAGTGTTAGGACATATGAAGGGTTTTTTTTTCACATCTAATTAAATTAATAATTCTAATTCTTAAGAAATCATGTACAAAAGATGATAAGAATCCGCCTATTCGTTTCAGAGATCCAGCAAAACCACAAACGTTACTCCAGCAGGATCTCGAATAACTTCGCAGCCGATGAACGAACAAATACAAAATAAGTTGCAACATTTACCTCGTCTAGACAACTAATTATATAGCTAATACTTATTTCGATATTACCATTAAAAAATAAAATGTCTGGCTGCGGTAACGTTACCCCAGCAGGAAATGATTTTGTGAAATAACTAAAAAACTATAAGTGCAACAAATTTGAAAATGTGTGCAACAATTACAGAAGCTAGGCAACTAATTATCTACATAATTTAAATGACAAATTTCGACATTATCTGGCTGGGGTAACGTTCACGATAAATCATGGTTACATTATTATGAAACGCTTTGAAGGGAATGACAACTTGAAATGGTGACATTTAATGTCATAAATAGGCGCAAACGCATCTATGATTCATAATTTAATTAGTTGGATATGGTATTTAAAAAAAAATACGGATTAAATTGAGAACTCATCCTCAACCTGCCCAGCCTTTAGACAAATACTGTTCTGTTAACGTTAGCGCTAACGGTTCGTGCAAAATGTATGGCAACGACATTACAGGGACACACAATTAAAACTATTCCAGGACTATTTAAAAAATCGATATCAGTCAGTTCGGATAGGCAATACGCTGAGTGAAGAAAGACAGATAAATATCGGAATTCCACAAGGCAGTATCTTAGCCTCTCCTCTCTTCCTTTGCTATATTAACGACCTTTGCCAGCTTAACATCAAAAACTGTCATATAATGTCTTATGACGACACTACCTTAACTTATTATGGCAACACACGGGACGAAACTTTTGTTGCGGCCCAAGAAGGGTTCAATATAGTAACTCATTGGCTTGCTCTCAATAAACTGACCTTAAATGCCACCAAAACTAAATATATTGAGTTTAAAATTCATAATGTAGCATCACACACGAATAATTTAAGTATTTATGCACACACATGTAATCCGGTAACAACAAACTGTACCATGTGCCCAATGTTAGCAAAAACAGATTCTATAAAGTACTTAGGAATAATAATCGATGAAACTTATCGTTCAAACAACACATCTCACACCTGGTCTAGAAAACGAGAAAACTCGTTCATATTTTTAAAAATCTTAGGCATGTAGCTTGTTGGAAACTTGTTAAAACTGTGTACGAATCGCTTTGCCAATCAAGCTTTTCGTATGGTATTTCCACTTGGGGCGGCTCGTACAAAACGAATATCTTAAACATTGAAAGAGCTCAGTGCCTTCTCCTAAGAGTCGCTCTCTTCAAACCACGATTATACGCCACAACTGCCCTCTATAAAGAAGCAAATGTATTGACAATCAGGCAGCTTTATGTGTTAGTAACTTTTTTAAAAAAAGCATTCCTCCATAGACGCTTCTACAGCTAAACAGAAGGTTGGCACTAGGCGTTTTTATGAAGTCTATGAAACAACTGCGGTAAAAACATCTTTTGCCCAGAACTTCTTTAATTTCAGAGCAAGCAGACTTTATAATAACGTTAACAGGGTGCTAGCAATTGTTAATTTGTCTAGGGTAGAGTGTAAAAAGAAGCTTACCCAGTGGCTCTTGGGACTGAATCATGAAGAAACGGAAAAGCTGCTAATTATCCTATCCTAGTGTAGCTTTTTCTATAAAGCCATACCGCCACCTCATCACGCCCATGTGCGCATACACATCCTTCACTATACGTACACGCACAATACAACACAACACAACACCACACACACGTTACACCTTCCACTTCAAATTCACACTTCACACAATAACAAACACACCAGCAACACACACACATAACACACACATTGTTATTTTTTCTCATATTTTTTTTGTTTTTTTTTTTTATTTTAGTTTGTAAGTACTTCTCTTGTTGTTCTCTTCTTACAATAGTCCTATGTTCTGCAATTATTGATATAATCTCATTCTCGGCGAGCGGGGCCAGGAGTACATAGCACAGGGATCCTAGTTTGGATTCCTGTCTCCCACAAACCTTTGTACCGGCAATATATTTTGTAACATAAATATTGTAATTTGTACTTTGTGGGAGAAAATAATAAATCTTACCTTATCTTATCTTATTACTGGGCGTGAGTCACGTGACAGTGCTCTCCACATGTAAATCCTTGCCATACATTTTGCACGAAGCGTTAGCGTTATTATAAAAGTTATTTTGCTAAGGGGGCTGGTCCTATTATTTGCGGTCGCCGCAACACGTTTTCTTCTTTCATTCCGTAATGTCAACCGTCACGCTAACGCATTTTTTTTTATTAAATCATCAGTGACTTCTCCCGCTCTGGGTGGAGCGGGAGGGCGTGTCAAAATCAAAAATCAAAATCAAAAATCAAAAGTCATTTATTCAAACTAGGCTGAGAACCAGCACTTTTTGAACGTCAAAGTTCTACATAAAGACAGTCCCCCAAAAAACGCCCGCCCGTCACCACTTCCTAGTGTTTTAGCTGTGAAGAAGAAGTGGCCAACAAACTCCCCAGCAACACATCTGTCTGTTAAGTTTTAAGAACTTGAATCTATATAATTCTAAGCAACAATCTTAACATTATGTAAAACAGAAAAATAAATATATGCCGTCTAAAATATAATCATAAAATTAAATAAAATAATCCGCCACTTGCCAGCTAGCACACTCAATCATGCCATTAAAAACCAACTCAAGCATAAGACACTTACTGCCTAAAACTCAACCATGATCCTGCAGTTGTCTGTGCCAAGGCCGCGGTGACTCAAACATTCCTGCGACTCAACGCTAACATTGACTCCCTTTTCTTTCGTATCATTCATCAGTTCAGCTTACAATCCATACATTTTTGTTTGCCCTCCCTCTCCCCCTCCATCTATCTACATTTATGTTCATAACACTTTTTCGCATGTCCATACAAACGATTCCCTTTCAACTTTTCGTTTACGGCGCCACTTTAATAATAATAATAATAAATAACCTTTAATAATAACCTATAAGTATTTGGGTATGTCGGAAGCGTTAGGTATCAATGTTGCTGACATGAAGCAATCGTTGAAGGAGCGCTTCTTTGGCCGCCTCATCTCATCTGCCTAGCCTTTTCCCAACTATCTTGGGGTCGGCTTCCAGTCTAACCGGATGCAGCTGAATATCAGTATTTTACATGGAGCGACTGCCTATCTGACCTCCACAACCCAGTAACTGGGTAATACGATACCCCTTGGTAAGACTGGATGTCAGACTTTCGGGCTTCTGACGACCCGTAACGACTGTCAAAGATCCACGATTGACAGCCGGGACCAACGGCTTAACGTGCTTTCCGAGGCACGGCTTTCTTTGGCCGCCTGAAGAAGGTATTTAATAGCTTTCTTTCGGGCGGAAACAAGGTGCGCGCCTTCAACGGTTGGGTCATGCCGGTATTGATGTACTCTTTCGGCGTACTCAAATGGACTCAAACAGAACTTGACGCCCTGGATAGGCGAGTCCGTACGCTGCTGACTGCATTTCGAATGCATCACCCACGTTCGTCGGTGATGAGACTGTATATCCCGCGGAAGTGTGGAGGCCGAGGCTTTTTAAATGCTAAGACCCTACACAACCGCGAGGTATGCAGTCTAAGGGAATATTTCCTAGCTGCTGACGTGGGTATGCATCGAGATGTAGTGGCAGTGGACAAGGGCCTTACTCCACTCTCCTTGGCTAACGAGAACTGGCGCAAACCTCTAGTGCTTGACACTAACGATCGCAGAGAAGTATGGCAGAGTAAGGAACTTCACGGACGCTTTTTCCGGGCCCTACATGGGCCCGATGTAGACCAACTAGCGTCCGTAGCCTGGCTGCGTGTCGGTGACCTCTTTGGGGAAACCGAAGGTTTTGTCTGTGCAATTATGGACGAAGTTATCATGACGAAAAATTACCGGAGATTTATTGTGAAGGACGGCACGGTTGACATATGTCGGGCATGTCATCGTCCGGGAGAAACAATCCGCCACATAATCTCTGGTTGTTCTCGTCTAGCTAACGGTGAGTACTTGCATAGGCACAACCTCGTAGCCAGGATTATCCATCAGCAACTTGCTCTGAAATACTCTCTTGTGGAATCGGAAGTGCCGTACTACAGATATGCGCCCGACCCAGTTCTCGATAATGGTCATATCTCATTGTACTGGGATCGGTCCATCATCACTGACAGGACTATTATAGCCAATAAGACTGATATAGTGGTGGTGGACCGAATCGAGAGGCGTGCAATGATTGTTGACATTACCGTCCCACATGACGAGAACCTCGTGAAAGCCGAGAAAGATAAACAAATCAAGTATATTGACTTGGCTCGCGAGGTTGTCGACATGTGGGATGTGGACTCAGCGATCATTGTACCGATAGTCGTGTCAGCCAATGGCTTAATAGCCACGAGCCTCGACCAACACCTCAGGAGGCTCTCGTTAGGCGGCTGGATCAAGGGCTTGATTCAGAAAGCAGTACTTCTGGACACGGCTCGCATTGTCAGGCGGTTCCTCTCTCTGGAGCCCTGACCGCCGGTAGCTTGGACCCTGTTCCCGATACCGGTGGGATACTATTTTTTATATTTTTAAATGTTTTTTTTTTATTTTTCATTGAAATATTTAAAAATATAATTTATATGTATTTACAAATGAATAAACGAAATAATAATAATATTCCACAACTATTACACAACGCCATCTAGTCCCAAGCTAAGCAGAGCTTGTGTTATGGGTACTAGACACCTGATAAACATACTTATATATTTCTAAATACATACATATTATAGATAAATTACACCCAGACACAGAACAAATGATCGTGCTCATCACACAAACATTTGTCCTGGGTGGGAATCGAACCCACGACCTCCGGCATAGCAGTCAGGGTCACTAACCACTAGACCAACAGGCCGGTCAAACTTTAAAAAAATCTTTGAATTATTTAGTTTAAAGAAATATCAAGACGAGACACATCCGTTTCATATCAAACTGCTAATAAATCAAGATGGACGAAAAGAAAGTTGCAAAGACGATTACAAAGAATCAAACAGATAGTGACAAATTGTTACCTTTAATACATAACACATAGTTACATAGTAAATAATGTGGTTCACTTACTTACATAACATTCGGTCTGAAATCTTTTATCGCCTAATAGTCAGACATAAATTAGTCTTAATCTAGTCCTTTGTTGAATGGAGAGATTGAGTCAATATTTGAAAGCAGGTTTGACTTTCCTGTTGCTTGTGAGATAAGGCATAACATCGACAATACGGCCTCTTTTAGAAGAGACACAATTGCCCCTGACACTCATTTGCACACAGCCCATAATGCTTATTTATTGCGCTACTGTATGTAAACGCGCACCAAAGGACCTCAACTAGAACCAAACTCAAAAGAACTCAGACTGACAACAAAAGAATAATAAAACAGAATTGCAATGGAAGACATTACTCGTAAATAGACCATCACTAAAGGCCTGTGACAATAAATCTTACCGCAGCAATAACGGTGAAGTTGAAACAGTGAAACATTCCTATGGAGAAAGGTTTCGATAAGGACCCAATGGTCCTTCGAACATCAATTACCCATATGACACTACTGTGACAAAGGAAAACATTACACTACTTGATAAAGACCCGAATAAAGAACAATAGCTCGTATCAGTAGATATCGTCTCATGACCTCGGGCTAACATTAAGCTAGCTTTCCCGAGAACTTGAGAATTATCTAAAATCGAAGAAGATTAATGGTCAATGCGCAGTCGAGCGTACAGCGGTCGCCTTGTACCGAGATCTTGTCTCGAGCCTGTCTGAATATATCGATTATGACTGTACCACTTTACGTTGAAGAGAGATTTGTAACAGTTGATATGTCCGCTTTGTACTACCCATCTTTATCTGCTTTAGAAATCTGCAGGAAATTTCAAACAAGGTAACGTGGCATCAATTCTAACGTTAAACGGGTCATCTATAGAAAGCAGTTCAACTGAACCTGTGGATCTAAATGACTGCAGATAGTCTGTTTTGGTATTTGATGTCTTATAGGATAAACTAAAAAAAAATTATGGAACTATTACGTAAATGGTAGCCTCTGAAATGGATTTTATCGTTTAATAAGTCAGTTATCTAATCTAAATTGTTTTGAAAGGCATGTTCGATAAAATGTATTGGTAACATGATGCAATCGATACTAATTTTGCAAGTCCTAATGACAGACGAAACAAAAAACTAGGAGACATTATAAATATCAAGTGATAAACCTGAATACAACATTCATCTTGAATTCTTGATTGCATTAAGTAATCAAGAATTCTAAAGTATAAAGGTGACGCCTTTATAGTGAGTTATTAATCCAATGCAAACATACATATATATGCATGTACAGCGTGTAACGCAAATGCGTGGTCATAGTTTATATTGTTTCTGTCCATGTAAATAAACAACTTTCATCAAGGAAGCCATAGTCAACTCCCAAAACCAAAATTGGACCAAGTTGTCACCAGCTGATAAAAATTTGTATGGGAGTAATCAGAGTCCAAATTTATTTTTCGGAATATCCTACTACACTTCTGGACACATCTATTGGCCCACCTTAGAGTTTAGGTTTCGATGGCCCCTACCGAAATATGATTGCTAGATTGAACAAAAACTGTTGATGCAGTTTTAAACCTGATACATTTTACCATCTTTTTCGATCGTATTGTTTTAAATTTGAATTCAGAATACCATACGACATGGAGCTACGCCTAACAAGTCGGATATGCGCCTTGTTAAAGGCAATTGATTTTTGAATAAAAAACATGTTTTATCAAATAAAGGTCTAACAGCGGGTTTAATAACGCGTGTTGCCTCCATGGGCATCTACCACAGCTCTCATACGATTAGGCATAGAGTTTATCAACCGCTCTATGAAATTTTGAGGGATCATCTCCCATTCCTCTTCTATGGCAGTTTTCAACTCCTGCATCGTCTGGGCAACTGGCTGACGAGCCCTAACACGTCTTTTTAGCTCGTCCCACATGTGCTCAATGGGGTTCATGTCTGGGCTTCTGGCTGGCCAGTCCATAACTGTGATGTTCACATCCCGAAGATATTCCCTGACGATGCCGGCCGCATGGGCTCTTGCATTATCATGCATAAAAAGGAAATTTGGGCCCACATAGTCCGCGTATGGTATCACGTGAGGTTCTAAGCACTCACGAATGTACCTTTCAGCATTTAATGTTGGCAGCCGTGGTCCTGTAACAACCTCAAGTTGAGTTTTGCCGCTCGCGGATATACCGCCCCAGACAGTCCATGAGCCACAGCCATAAACAACCCTCTCTTCAAAGCAGCATTGTGCGAAACGCTCTCCCTTACGTCGGTAGACCTTCTTCCTTCCATCATTGCCATGTAACACAATTTTAGACTCATCAGAAAAGAGTACACGGCTCCAATCTTGCTGTGTCCAATTTAAATGACTGCGTGCGAAATGAAGGCGCGCTGTTCGGTGGGCTCGCGTTAGTTTGGGCCCATTAGCTGGCTTGTGTGGTACCATATCGCGTTCTTTTAACCTTCTCTGAACAGTTCGAGCGCTCACAGATACTCCGTGGAAGTCGCGAAGTTGGTTTTGTATGTCAATGGAGGTAAGGTGGCGATTTCTCAAGCTGGTCGTCACGATGAATCGATCCTGCCTTTCAGTTGTGACCCGAGATCGTGGCCTTCCTTGGCGACGAACAAAGCCGCCAGTCTCTAGGTACCTCCGATAAACATTTCGGACCGCAGATCGACTTAAATTAAGTTGAGCACTCACGTTTCTTTGGCTGTGTCCGGCCTGAATAAGTGCCACAGCTTGGGCGGCGACTTCAGGTGAAGTATCCATAGATTATTGATAGAACCTCACCTTAATGTTAAGAATAAGTAATGTTTGTTGCAAAACCAAAGATATCAATCACTTTTTCAAGAATTAAATCCAAGTAAACCAATAAAACCAAGTTTTCTTAGTATTCGATTGTTTGATATCAACAAACAGGCTCCAAATTGTCTTTTGTTTCTTTAAATTCTGTGTTCGAAACTCAAAAAAAGACTATTGAATGAAATTGTGAATGTGCCAGGTTCAAAACTGCATAAAAACTTTTTGCTCGACCTAATATAAAATTTTAGCTAGGACCAAACGAAACTGAAAATACAAGGTGGGCCAATAGATGTGTCCAGAAGTGTATATTACTTACTTGAAGAAAGTTGTTCATTTCTATGGGCAGAAATGACTATTTCGTTATACTTTGTATATTAAATATTTTGTTAAACTAAATGACGATACATTCAAAAAACATTGAAGCGTCAACACCAACACTCAACGACCGAATTTTTATTACTGACACTAAAAGAAAAGCTGTTTAAGTATTCATACGCAAACTTCTGTCGTAAATCTATCTCTATCACCGCCTCAATATATTTTAGGTCCTTATTTGACTATCTGTCATCTTTAGGTCACACTTTAAGTGACTGAGTCGTACGTGGTGAAACTAGTCAGAACAATCAGGAATTTAGAAATGATGTCATCAGACACCTTGTCTAAGCTTTATGATTAAAAGCGGTATATACTCGTATATCACCAACAATATGCCACAAATACAAAACTTTTATGAAGACTCGCTTATTTAGTAACATCTCATAAAAAAAAGATTGAAAGTCATGAAATTAACATCAAAACAATAATGAACAAGAGCCGGACAAAATGAAGCCGACAAACTGAAATCCTTTTTTTCCGTTCATAAATACTATGACATAAGGACTCATAAAGCACGTAATTCTATTAAAACTTAATGAGGTTAACGTGTTAAAATGATGGTTATACTTGCAGGAAGCAATAAACCTAGTGTTTATTAAAACATCTAATCAAAACGTACCATAAAGGAAAGTAATACAGAAATAGAATCAATTAAAGAATGCGGAAGAAATAAAACAGACTACCGAATATGCTCTAGCTGTAACACAAGTTAACACATCGCAGACCATGTGCTAAGCCGTGGCGCCTATAAATCCGACTCGTACATTTCTCTAACACGTTCTAACATAAATCTTTTCAAGCTTTTTGAAGAAATCCATCCAAAATGTGCATAATTTCGTAAAAGACGAAACAGGAAACCTGCTTCCGCGACTATACGACCAAATATCTAATTCTGGAGACATACAAAATCGTGTTACATAATCCAGCTATAGCATTAAAATAAATTTGCTTCCAGAGATATTAGTTTAGTCAATAAATAAACATGGAACGTTGTGCTTCGTCGTAACAAATGTATCCGATAAACTGTTTCCCTGATGAAACACGATCTGATGCATCCATCCAAATTTCCTTCTGATTTGATTGACGTTAACATTCTCCGTAATAAATAGCTTACCATCTCCTGATGGGGTCAAACTATGAAATTCGATTAACCTATTCATGATGAAACAAACATTCCTTTATTAGTTTGGATAATTTATGAATGTTATTGCTTGAATGTGATTTAATGTTGCGAAGGCAATCGCACTGGACATGTCGAATGTATTAATCATAATAACATTACTAGTAAGTTACATAAAATTTCATTGAAGACAAATGTTTGTTCAAATATTGCCAAAGATGTAGACTGAATAAATGAACGTGGCTTCCAAAGCAACGATGTCAGAATTAACCATTAAGAAATTCTTGTAGTTAAATCAATTACTAGTGACCAGTGAGAGACATATGAATAGTAACTGTCTATATCATCTAAAATAGTCTGTCTAAACAATTAATCATGGGCTGCACACTTTTTGGTGACGAAACGTGCCGAGAATTTATCATCGCCAATTAGTAGAAACTTCCGCGTCTAAAAAAGATTTCAGCCTGTCAAATTATAGACGAAACTAAAAAAGAACATACACATCCCGTTTCCTTGATATTAACAAAGAAAACAAAGTTGGAAACGGCGTTAATTTTTTGTGGCCAAATAAAGACTGAATATATACTTTGATAAAATCTAACTCATTTAAATTCTTTAGCCGTTTTAATGAACAAAATGATTCATTTGACACTAACTTGGCTTTTTCTTTTTAAAACGACTTCTATGCTCGATGAAAAATACTATTTTCAGTATTAATGACGTAAATGCTAATTTTGGCTAAGCGCAGTTTAATTCAGATAGTTAATTACGTACGAGCAATACTTCCTGTATTAAAAGCTAATCATATTCAACTGTGATCTGAGATAGGCTTTTGATACCTTATACATTAATTGAATGAAGATCTTCGATCTCGCGCAACAGTTGATTTAGAAAAAGTATTGAAAGAACATATAAAAGAAACTATACTTCGTAAAGCAATTGCAACAGTACTTTAAGTTCGCCAGATGCATACTAAAACCGAAGTCACAACGAATACTTGACATAGCCGAGACTGCAGAGAGCAGCTAACTTTGACATTCCGATCCCGAAATAACGACACACTTACAAATGAACAGTGGTAATGACCCGCTAAGTTACTGCTTGAGCTTTGACTTATGTGCAGACGAAACAGACATTATGCAGGAATTTATGGGAATTTTAATTTTACAAGTGTAAAGAATTTTGGAAGAATGGTTCTCGCGAGAAAAAGTCGTATTGCAATCATTCGTTGGACTCCAAGGTACTATTTTGTTGAATAAGATACTAGCTCTGAATTGACCATTATTTTGACTGTCAGCTTTAAACCAATATTTGTTTTCTAATATTACTACTGCGCCAAATAATATCCGTAGCACAATTTCTCTATATAATTTACAACCGTATAAACATAAATCGCTTGTTAGAATATAAATGTCTGTACTAAAATCGTGTCTAAGCTGAACACTTATAAATTTTGCATTAATGTTCCCTTAGCGTCAACGACCTGCATTAGTATAATTGGCGGTATAAATTCTTCATTGCGATAATATTCGTGATAGGAATACAGTGCTGGCGGATGCGTCTCGCGCGGATTAACCAATCCGTTGGTAAACTAGTGAAAACTACTAATAGAATGAGGTCTAATGACTTCCTCGAGACTTCCTCAATAAGAAACAATATTAAGAGTATCAGGAAGAGTAAGAATTAAGATATTAAATTATGGCACGCTTGCGCCCTTCCCTCCGTATAATATAATCTTGGTTTACTTTTCATAGTTTACTTAGAAGGAAATGAACCGTTACACAATAATATAGCTGAAATTAATACCAAAGCCACATCTTGTGACAAAAGTTACGTGAGAGAAAATGTTTTGCAAGTCGTGGGGGATACTAAACTATTCGTTTTACTAACAGGACATGGAGCCAAACGGTCCAATCGAAATGAATATGTTTTTCATTATGTGCAAATCCTAGTTACATAGGAAGTCTAATATTAGCTGACCTTCTCTGTTCTCAGTAAAAAAGAAAGCGCAAGATAAGACTTCTAAGATCTCGTAATAAGCCAAGTAGTTGACATCACTTATAACTACACACAGGTCATCCATTGCTCACTCAAATTACATAAACGAATGCAATCAAACATTACCACCAGTGACAGTAATTACTTTCTATGATCATGTTAGCGGTCATTTTCTTTTTTGACAGTTACGTTTGAAAGTGACAATACAAATCGCCTAATTTGACAGTTAGACATCGACAATTTTTTTTTTACATCTCGTTTCGAGATAGCCTTTGCTTTATGAGAACATTGTTTCTTTTGACAGCCGCATTTTTAACTTTGCAGCGAAGATAAATTGAGATGAGATGATATGTGATACGGTGGTTAAAGAAAGTAAAATATACATGTGTAATGTGATGTGGTTAAGCTTTTACTAAACAGTAATTGAATGTTTGGATCAATTTACAACGGGTAATGATGCAAGACTAAAATACGCTGCGGAAAAATTAAGAATAAAATAGGTTTTTGGTCATTTGCACACTGATTCAGTGAATATGTAGGCCACTTAAAAACGTACCACAATTCCATTTATCCACGGCAAAATTAATGTTATTATCGTAAAAACACTTGCCCGAACGAGACTTTTCATGAAGAGCTCTACCACAGCACTACTTATTTAGATTATTCTTATCATAAACAACATCAAATGCGACAATATTTTAGTAAATCATCATGACCAACAATTTTCAGCTACAACTACATCATACCTACTTCTGTTCCAAGCTCCTCAGTTGAGCTAACCCTTCACTTATGCAGAGCGGCATTCTTTCAGCCATAACGATACTCAAAAACTTTTTAACAAAAAATGCAACCGACTTCCAAAAAAGAAAATACACTAAATATACGCATAGAAACTTTATTATAGGAAGTAGGTGTTTGTATTTTGTTTCTTTGTTATTTGACACCGACTTCCGAAATTAAAGTTATTTTGCAATATTTGGTGTACTTATTTTCTTTTTTGGAAGTCGGTTGTATTTTTTTTTTAAATATACTTAACAAAAATATTTTAAACTTTTTAGTTTTTATACCCCAGAACTTTATGCCCCAATCGACAATCGCAATAACATGTAATTTGAGCAAAATTGGAGCAAACCAAAACGTCATCTCAGTATACCTACATATTTTCTGTTTTTGTTGTTTTTTTCAAAAAGCATTAAGTAAATCAATTTCGATAAAATTAATATGGGACCACCTCTAAAGTATTACCTACAAAACAAAAAAAAGTGTGTGTGTACTTATGTACGCACGTAGGAAGTTCTACTTCTTTGGCGTAACAAGATAAAAAACCAAACTGTCACAAAGTTTACAAAAGGAAAACAATAATTATTCATGAACCACAGACTATAGCTAACTTCAGGGTGTCGGTTTTTTGTGACGGTATGCGAGCGCATCGTAAAGATTTACTTACTCTCATCATTTTTCCCTAACGAGCCAAAACAAGTACCTATAACTTTAAAAATAATCATCAAGTGGCGGAGTTATCGCGTAAAAAACATACAAAAAAAACCATACAGACGAATTGAGAACCTGTCTCCTTTTTGAAGTCGGTTAAAAGGTCCAAAAAATATGGAATTGATGCCCGTCAATCCGTGAGTCGGCAGAGCCCTCTACTGTCACACATCATCATCACTTCAGCCGACTTAGGCCTCCCCCAAGTGACGCCACAAGGACTAATCCTGTGCGTCTCGCATCCATTGGCTACCCGCTTCCAACACATGCAGCCTTTCGTTACGCGGTTGCAACTCCAGAACTTTTGGCCACACGGTCAGTCGAAAACATTATGAACTTTTTTTTTTATCGCCGATAGATTTTCACTCCGTTTTAAACCCCAGTCGGTTTATTCTGTAAAAAATCTCATTCTGGCAGATTGATGAACCACTGAGAATTCACAAAACTAGCACTACTGGACTACCATCATTTCTTTTTCTTTTACCATCAGTAAAAATCATGAAGAGTAAAACAACGCTGCCAGCAGCAATTTGACAAGAACAATTTAGACAGCCATTACGCATGATACACACATTTGCCGACGCGATCAATTTGTCGAAACCACTCATTGTAAAGACAAGCACATTATCTACCAATAACAGTGATAAATCTATCTGATAGATTATTCTATCCTACTTCCTACTGATATTATAAATACGAAAGTTTGGATGGATGTTTGTTATTCAATCACGCCAGAACGGCAAATGAAATTTGGCACACAGATAGATTATAGTCCGGAATAGCACATCCTACTAGTCTTTAAGTCAAGAGTGAATAGGTTACTTCTAGGCAAGCGTGCTCCATCTTCGACCACATCATCGCTTACCATCAGGTGAGATAGTAGTCAAGCGTGCCTATCAACAATAAAAAAAAAAATATAAATGTGAATGTAAGTTTGTATGAGGAGCTCGTGGCTAAAGTAATAACAGCCGCACGGGTCGATCCATCAGGTTAAGCTAC
The DNA here is from genome assembly GCA_951329385.1 of Polia nebulosa. NCBI lineage: Eukaryota > Metazoa > Arthropoda > Insecta > Lepidoptera > Noctuidae > Polia > Polia nebulosa. The sequence continues at coordinate 9,117,119 of OX589609.1, forward strand.
GCTTGCCGGGGTTGGTCCATCTTTACATACCGAGATTCCTCCGTGCTTAGGAAAGCACGTTAAGCCGTTGGTCCCGGCTGTCAATCGTGGATCTTTGACAGTCATTACGGGTCGTCAGAAGCCCGAAAGTCTGACATCCAGTCTTACCAAGGGGTACCGTATTACCCAGTAACTGGGTTGTGGAGGTCAGATAGGCAGTCGCTCCATGTAAAATACTGGTATTCAGCTGCATCCGATTAGACTGGAAGCCGACCCCAAGATAGTTGGGAAAAGGCTAGGCAGATGATGATGAATGTAAGTTTGTTTGTTACGCTTTCACGCGAAAACTACTTAACCGATTATCTTGAAACTTTGTACACATATTCTTGGAGGTATTAGAAGTAACATAGGATACCTTTTATGAAAAAAAAAATAGGCTATAATTTATAGCGGGGGAAGTACAAATTCCTCACGGGCGAAGCCGCTGGTAGAAGCTAGTAGGCTGGTAGAAGCTATAGGTTCTTGTTCTGGGTATAAAAATAATAATTATATTTAGTCCGTAACTTACGAGTAGATTCTTAGACTATGAAAGGTTATAGACAGAATGTCAAAAGCCAGCAATCTGAAGTACCAGAATAAGAAGCCGGCTTGTAATGTGTACACGCGAAATAAGCTCACACAGACAAAATGAAAAGCCGAAACGTCATCGTTACGTTCGTCGAGGTCGCTCACACATTTTAACGATCCTGCTTCATTTAATGGCCAATGACGTTGCGTCTATAACCTGTCATAGTCTAAGGTTAGATTATCAAAAACTATTTACCAAACCAATAAAATGACAAAGCTAAAACGCATCAAAGTTCAGGAGTGGGGGCTTGTTACGTCACTAAACATTACAAAGTGTATTGAACACGATACGATATAAGACGTCACGCGAAATTTCAACGCACGTATCGTCCTCATGTTTGTTTACGTGACCATACAAATGTACGTGTCCAGCATTGTCTTGTAATCTAACAGATGGACTAACTAAATTTTTTTAGGACAAGAGCCTATTTATAATGGGAGAAGTTCAAATTTCAAAGCTAAGCCGCTGGCAGAAGCTAGCCTTATGTAACAATCAATCTGCCTAGCCTTTTACCAACGGTGGTGGGGTCGGCTTCCAGTCTAACAGGATGCAGTTGAATACCAGTAATTTACAAGCAGCGACCGCCTATCTGACCTCCACAATCCAGCAACCAGGTAACATGATACCCCTTGGCAAGACTGGAGTCAGGTATGGATGCCTGCATGCCAAGGTGTAGCGGATAAATTCGTAACAGAGTTACCGCTCCCCTGGGCACTCAGGCAAGGAAAGAACAGGATTAGGTTTTAGTCAGTAAGAGTCTGACACGCCCTCCCGCTCCACCCAAACCGGGCGAAGTCATAGGATGATTTCCCACCCCAAAAAAAAAAAGATATCCTAGCTTCTGACCAACGTAAAGACTGTCAAGGATCTGTAAATGACAGCCGGGACTAACAGCTTAACGTTCTTTCCAAGGCATAGAGGAGTCTCGGTATACCGGGTGTAACGGAAAGGTGTGGTCATATTTTAAAAACTACACTTTCTTCAAGAATACATGAGACCATGAGTAAATACTCAATTTTCTTTATCTCCCATACAAATGTTGATCAGCTGATGACAGCTTTGTATGGAAAGTCCAATTTATTTTTTTGGGAAATTTTCAATTTTATCTTAGAGAAAGTTATTCACATCCGGCTGGGGCATCGGGCTGAACTGGTTCTCAAAATATGACCTACTACTATACACTTTTCCCTTACATCCTGTATAATAGATGGGTCATGGGTCGCCTTCGGCAAGCGTTGCTAAGCTTGAAGATCAACTCTTTTTTTTTTTCGGTGTGGATTTCATCAAATAACTTCTCCAACTCTGGGTGGAGCGGGAGGGCGTGTCAGACTCTTACTGACTAAAATCCACCCGTTTTGCTTCAGTTGCCTGTGCCAGGGCAAGGTGACTCTTTCAAACGCACCCGCAACCCTTTTTTTTTTTTTTTGAAGACCAACACAACGACTGTAAGTTAGCCACGAGCTCCTCTCTATCTTATATAACGTAGTAATAAATGTAGATGATCTTGATAGTAACTATGTTAAGCGAAAGTTTTATTTTTTATTTCATGGCGGCCCTAAGGCGTTATCGTAAAACACGTGCCTACCACGATAATTGTGGAGTTTGAAACAATTTCATAAATATTTCGTTTTATGTCCTCATCGCCTCATTGACACAATGACTGTTTTTAATCTTACTTCCTACGATTAAAACTGACTTCAGTCACTAATTGAACGATTTTGTTTCTGGCAAATGAATGAAACAACAAGTTTATTTTACGATAAAAACCAGTATTGACAGCAGAAGTAATTGCAAAAGTAAACAAACACTGCAGCAGGATGCAATTATTCAATAGCTGTAATTAATCTTGATGATTAAATTTTTTAACCCTGTAATGTTGGCTCATTATCCACGTCTGGACGATTCTAACTTTCATCGACATCTGTCATGTTTGACATTTGAGCGCAGGTGCCGGCGGGTTGAAATGTCACGATCCTGCGCCGGCGCAATTCTACGCCATTAATATTTATACGCAGCACCAATTATTCATTACAGTATGGCCTATTCTCCGCATTACAATGTTAGTAATGAAAGTTCTTCGCTCAATAGGACATCTTACATTGTGGTTGTTTGAGGAAACCTCTCTACAAACACAAAGACTAATGGTTTTCTGTCGTTAAACATGCTTGATTGGATCGTTAGTCATTTTGAAATGAATTCATCTTTTGAATTTAGAACGTAGGAAGTGTTCAATATTGGCCCATTAGAAATAAGACATTCTGAATGCATCAGAAGCAGACATGAATCGACGAACTTTCATCGAAACTCATGTAACCACATCACGCAAACCAATAGCTTACAAATTGAGCCATGTCTAGGAAAATTGAGCAGAAGAAAGCCAAAATAACCTAAAATAGACAACGTTTATCCCTTAAACGTTTAGTTAACCATCATAATACGATGTACACAGATATTATCTGTGTACAAATCGCAATTTAGCGAGAAAGGCACACATCTACTAAGTCGTGATCCACCTTAGGCGGCAAACACATTGACGATTAGACGACACGATCGGACGCAATATAAACCTGTCTGGAAACAAATTAATCGCTGCGGATAAATTACTGCAGCTAAACAATGGTTGCAATGTAATTACTAGTGGATAAGCATGTGCTTGACAACGTATTTTATGTTATCGATTGTAATACGTAATACAAAGCTGTATTATTATGTAAGTAACTTCGTCATCACTTCGATCGGTACTATGTAGATTCGCTTGAAGCTAAGCATAAACAAAAAAACCGGCCAAGTACGTGTTACATTTAGGGTTCCGAACCAAATTAGCACAAAAAGGAATTGCAAAGGAAAAATCTAATTTGGTATATTGGTATTTATTAGTAAAATATACGTAATAATAAACATCATCACCTTTCAAGTTAAGGTAGGTCAATGGGAAGTTAAAAAAAACTTCGGAACAAAATTTTGTGACAGACGGAGAATAGGTCTCCGCTTGGACCCTTCGGGTACGGAACCCTAAAAATTGATAAAAGAAATCTGAGATGTTCTAGGTTCGGCCAAACCATAGATTGCGACAATCTGATATTGAAATTATAATGGCAAACTTTTTACACTTCTTCTTCAATGTAATCGACAATACGAGATGTATCGATAGTAACATTTCGCAAGTCGGTATTATCTACGACTTACAAGACAATATAAACCTGTCTAACATGCTAAATCATAGTGAAACCGCGACAAGATGTCGACAGCGACAAACTCGCGAGTCAATGCTAAAAGCGACACATGTGTACACGCCCTAACACAATCGCTTTCTCGTATGTCTAGATTGGAGTAAAGGACTCGAGTAATTTGATCGGAGTTTATCGCCATTGGGAACAATAAATGGATGATGTTTGTCATTTAGTTATCCAAGCCAACATTGGACCTTGATCCCTTTAGCCAAATGGACCACCACCCGACTCTTCGTCCGAGTGGTATATGATGGAGTACCAGATATTTTTTTATGGTAGCTTTTCTGTCGCGTAACAAACAGTAGGTATATATGTATATAACGGGTAACGACTGGAAAAGATATTGGTCACTAAAAAAAGTAATGAAATCCAAGGATATAGGCATAGCTACAAAAAGAAAAGTTTTTAACACCTCCATACTGTCTTGTATTACTTATGGATGCGAAACATGGGCGCTTACAAAGCAAAATAGGAACAAACTCGAGAACTGCTAAAGATCCATGGAACGAAGCATGATAGGTACTAGTAAGGTAGACCGAATTAGAAACGAGGAGTTGAGAGCCAGAACAAAAGTGACCGATATCCTGTCCAAAATTGACCAGCAAAAGTAGAGATGGACAGACCACATGATGAGAGAACACCGAGAGAAATGGTGTAAAATCGTAACTGATTAGTACCCTTGGACTTACAAACGGAGCAGAGGAAAACAGAAAAGGTGATGGGAGGACGAGCTAAAGCTTACAGCGGCTCCTAACTGGAGGAGAGTGGCTCGTGATAGATCACAATGGAAATTGCTAGAGGAGGCCTTTGCCAAGAGGCATGCTAAATTGAGAGAACTTTAAATAAAAAACTGTAAAAACCAAAAATAATTCAGAATAAAGGGGCATTATTATTATTATTATATACGAGTATGTATACATATGGGTTTATCAAGTACAAATGCTTTGTTGAGGATAAATTCGAAAGAGTTACCTCGCCCCTGGGCATTCAGGGCAGGGAGGAACAGGGGTCGGTTTTAGTCAGTAAGAGTCCCCATAAGAGTTCCCACCTCACAAAAAAAAAAAAAAAAATTTACAAATGTTTTCATATTTTTATCCTCATCAACATCAAAAAATTATCTAAAACAATTCACTCCTTAAAATTCTTAGGCCTCAAAACCTTAGCGGATCGATTCGAACGAATATATCCAGTCTTTAACAGATAAACAGTTTTGTCATATAATCACTCCCACGTCAGTACATCCATTTTGCAGATGAGTTCGCCTCGAGAGAGCTCAAGTGCGTGATGTTGGGAACACGATTAGCTGACACACGGCGATGGGAGGCTCTGCTAATCATTTGCTGATTGGATGACAGAGACTGTGTTGAAAATGGGAAAGGAACATGAAGATTTTGCTTTCGGTTTTCGACGTACAAATTGAGTGGAATTTAGATAGTGTTGAAGTACCTAATGAAAGTTACTGTCACTATAGTTGTACTTAGAACGGTTAAAACACTATCTATACTGATGCATGAAAATATAGATAGGCCGTTTTTAGTACACAGACTGTAGACTCCTTTCATCGTGACTCCTTTCATCAACGGACCACAAGACGTACGGCGAAGTGCCACCGGTTCATAGTGGACATCCCATCCATACGCACAAAGCGTTTTGAGAAAACATTCATTGTGCGTACAGTTAGGGAGTGGAATTCCCTACCGGAGTCTGTGTTTCATGATAGCTACAAACTGGGAGTCTTTAAGTCAAGAGCAATGATGTGGTCGAAGATGGAGCACGCTGCCCGAGAAGTAACTTATTCATACTTCTCGGCAAGCGTGCTCCATCTTCGAGCACATCATCGCTTACCATCAGGTGAGATAGTGGACTAACGCATGCCTATCAAAAAAAAAATCTTGAGCCGCATGCCCTTATCACCTGTACACGTGATGGCCTAGTGATTGCGTCCAAACGGTATTACTAAGCCAATCAAAAACATTAAATTAATAAAAAAAAAATCTCAGTAAATAAATGACGTGAACTCAACTCGACTCAATCAAATTGACAGTTATAGTTTGTTATTAAATGACAGTAGGATTTTTTTCTGTTGTCACGACGACTGAATCCTTTGGATTGAAGGAAGTGAAGTAACTGAAGGACACGGTGGGTTTTAGTTAGTAAGAGTCTGAAACGCCCTCCCACTCCACCCAGAGCGGGAGAATTTATTTGATGATTCCACCCTCAAAAAAAGGCATAACTTTAGAGACCTTTCTTTTCCTTTGGTCTAATTTCAATCTAACTTTTGATTCTTTAGTCTCTCTTGTGATAATGTTTAGAACAAACAATGCTTCTTAGCAATCTATCTCCAACCTCCACTCGCTTACGCAACTGTTCTTAATCCTTATTCACGCTATCATTAAACTGTTTACTACCAATAACTGTCACCTAAACAATAGTGCGCTGGCGCTAGTTTCAGATGGATATGAAATCGAAGGCGCTGTTTATGGGAACAACCCTTCGATTTCTGAGGCTTGGTCGTAAACTCCTACGTACGGAGTCATTATTGGTGTTACCAACGTGCTTTTGTTGTTGAGTGAACTCTATTTAAAGATACTAGTAACTTGGGTAATAATAGTCTTGTAACCCCTTTGCCAAAAATACTTGGGCTTTGTTCGCGACAAGCTGCAATTTTCGTAAGACCGTAATGCCAGATCAATATTGTCCGGCAGTAATGGAGTAATAATGGTTATCATTTATCTAGCCCAGACAGATGATAAAAACGTAATTTATGAATGAAGGCGACATGCTGCGCCGATCCCAAATACATAGGGATTAAGGAACGACAGTGATAATGATTAATCTAGCCGACATATTGCAGCCGTTTCTAGTAACACGAAGAAAAAACATTCTATAAATGTTAACAATAGAAACAAACCTTGACAGGTAGTCTAAATTCAGACTCAAAAACAATACAAACATCAAGTCACAAAGTCTTGAATCAAAACCCATCAGTCAAACCGCTTACAATACAGTAAACCCTATATCAACCATTCATTCGACTTCTTCAGTACATATTGTCATTTCTCCTTGACCTAAAATACTGATGTATTGAGAAAGCTTCAAAAATGAAGGCTAAACGATTGATGATACGGTATGTCGCTATTCATACTCCTACTGACTCGTTATTTGAAGAACTGCAATCAATCAGCGTTGCGAAACAGTGGAGGTTGATCAAACAGATGGCAGGTTGGTAAACGATAGAATCGGATGCTTTAAAATATTGTTAAGTTTGCTGTGTTACAAGGAAAACGCAGAGTTAACACTGTCCAATCAACGATGCTATTTGTATCACAGCTGGGCTAATGAAAGCAAACTTCATCCAACTTGAAGGGAAGCAGATGCAGACAAGCAATGTTGTCAATCCAAAAGATAGATAGAATACACTTTATTGTACACCTTTATGTTACTCAACTCCTAAACATTAACTTAAATCTATGGGAACAATGGCGGTCTTATCGCTAACAGCGATATCTACCAGACAACCTTTGGATGGACTGTGGACTGAAAGATCTTAAAATAATAAAAAAAAATTGAATATTTTCAAAAAACCCGACTGTAAAAAACAACTAAAAAGTTCCAAACAAGTCACTTTTCAACGTTTTATTTGTTTTTTACAGTCGGGTTTTATTTAAATATCCATTTTTTTTTTCTACATTTTAGTGAGTTATATTTTTAGAATCGCCTCCTCGAACCCTTTTTTTTGATACCCCACTTAATAGTTTCGTTTTTATAGTTTTTATATAGTCGAGTTTAATTTTTTCTTTTTCACAATATGGCGTCTGGTTGTCGCCATATTGTATTTCGATTACTGTCATGTCTTTAGTAGCATTCGCAAGGTTAAGACGAATCAATTGACGTAAGAATTATCAAAATCGGCCCACACGTTTGGTATTATAGTACCACAAAGGAACAAACATACATACATACAAACAAACATAATAGGCTGATAAATACATTACCCTCTCTTGCGTCGCGCAGTCGGGTAAAAAGGGGGGGTGGTAAATTTAAACCCATAGTAAAAACTTCACGAGTACACGCATCGTATGCCCAGCAAGTATAACCTGACCAACGATATAGCAAATCTGGTCTAAATAAACTCTCCCTTCTAGTTTCAGAACATCAAAACATAGACATAAACAAACCACGGCATAAACACAGTCATAATTCACATTTAGAGTAATTGCTTTAGCCTTCAAAATGCACTTTCTGCAGCTTTTACGACCCCTAGTAACACCATAAACAGGACTCACTTGATGCTCTGTTTCATGTTAAGCCCTAGGCTATTTATACGGCAACAGAGAAATATGTAAGTAAACCAAAGTACTGAAAAGTTTGATTTTCGTGTTTAAGATGGTTTGAGGTATACGGAACAGCGTGGAAAGTCACGCAAACCACCGTTGAAAAAGGAGGATCCTCCGACCAGACAGGTGTTGTCTGGTCAGGGCAACTGCACGATGGTTGATTTCGGACAGTTGTATGTGTTCAAATCGCGCGGAGAACTCTGCTTGCATGATTTGTGTGTTTAGTTCGTATGCGGCGTCACACTTAGATGTCACTACAGTGGTTTGATTATTGTCTCTTCATACTCGTGTGCTACTTCTTCCTGTCCTTGTCCCAAGTTAATTGGGGTCGGTGCAACCTGTTTTCTTCTTCGATTCTGACTTGTCTACCGTCACGCTATCGCTGACTCCCTTTTCTTTTATCTCATTCCTCACATTATCTACCCATCTTTTCTTTTGCCTCTTTGCAGTGAGTGCGTCTTGTCCAGTACCTTTGTCAGAACGGTTAGGGATCCATTGCTCATTCGCACTCAATCTCCCTAGCCTTTTCCCAACTATCTTGGGGTCGGCTTCCAGTCTAACCGGATGCAGCTGAATACCAGTATTTTACATAAAACTACTGCCTATCTGACCTCCACAAACCAGTTACTGGGTAATACGTTACCCCTTGGTAAGACTGGTTGTCAGACTTTCGGGCTTCTGACGACCCGTAACGACTGTCAAAGATGCACGATTGACAGCCGGCACCAACGGCTTAACGTGCTTTTCGAGGCACGGAGGAATCTCGGTATGTAAAGATGGTCACCCATCCATGGACCAACCCCGGCAAGCGTAGCTTAACCTGATGGATCGACCCGTGCGGCTGTTATTACTTTAGCCATGAGCTCCTCATCCTCAATTGCTCATTCGCACTACCGAACTCAAAATCCTAAGTTACACAAAGTATAGCCCTATGTTTACTCAGTGCAAAGACAAAACGTTTAACAAAACAGACACTAATAAGACTGCTTTCTCAATATCAATTGGTAATTTGCCAGTCACAGCAAACGTGAAAGTGTTAGCGAGACAAATGATCAGGGCGATAGTTAATAAGTCTCTGAAGACAATACGCGTGGGTGAACGAAAGTGAATATTTGATTATACAGCTAGTACCTGCTCGAGTGGTCGCCTTCCTTATCTGCATGATCGATATTTGTTTAAGCTTCCTTATTTCGATTGAATTCTAGTTAGTCGATCTGGATGACGTGGTTTTATTTATGGGGTCTTCCGGCTCTACGTCAATCAATCAACGTATTTCGCAATTTACTGCAGATATATAGAGACCCGTTGATATACTAAAATACTCTAATATTTACGGCCTTTACGTTGTAATGGAACTCAAGAAGAGATAGGTAACCATTCTTATTGTTCTGGGCTGTCAAAAAGTTCTGTTTCAACCACCAATGGTGTCTATAATTTTTTTCAATAACTAAACTAAAATTAGAGAATCGCTATCTTTTACTAAAAAGCAGTGCGAGAAAAGGACGGCTATAGCTATGAACTAAGTTAGAGATGTCAAACTAGTTTACGCCTTGCGCTTTACTTACTGTGTTTCAGTCGATATGTTTTTACGTGTACCCTTGATTTTTGTGTAAATATTAGTTCAACTAAATTTGACAGCTCTAATTTACGTTCGTCTCTTTCGTGTTTTATTCGAGGGAAAAAGATAGCAATAGCTTAAACTAAGATTAGTTTGTGCACAACAGAATCAGCATCAATGCTTCTCCTTCCACATTCAGCTTCACCCTAACTGGAGCAAGACGACGATGTTCACGAATAGGTCGTGAACATCCTCAACCAACATCCATAACTTAACATCTGCCCATCAATTTCATGGAGAATATCCATTCAACTCTTGATAGTATCCCTCATTAATAATCTCTCTCAAAACAACATTATTCATGTGACCATGCCCACAAATCCTATTAGCATTTCCCTGTCCATTTTGTTTGTAGTCGCGCATGCCCGGTAGAAAATATTTGCGATTCAATGCAAGCCAACAAATCCTGTAATAGATTCTGCCAAAGAATAAATGGAGGTAATATCAATGGTGCTACTGGATAGTCTGGGGAGAATAAGAAACGGTGTAGACATGATGTAAGAATAATGTAGACGACAAAGTTACCTTGTTTAACTTTTCTTTTCTGTTAAGTTATTCTGCTTTTCGAAATACGTTTCAAGTTAGTGATATAACTGATTGAGATATATAGCAAAAATTCTTTCCGACACAGTTGAAAAATTCCTGCAGAAAATTAAATCTTCTCAAATGATTACTAACCACTTTTTGCACATCTTGTATTTCATTTATGTTCGAATCTTCAGAAGAACGGGCGAAAGAGACAACATTATCGACTCATTTACAATCACACACCTCAAAATAACTACCGAAACTGTAACGAAAGCCGCGAATCGTGGCTTGTGTAACCTTCGTAGGCTGATCGAATTATAGCGTATCCAGACACGGTAGAGCTACAAGCCTTTAGTCGTACATGTGAACGATTTCCGACAGCCATTCAATACGGCTTTCTCTTCGAAATTTAGTCTGATTCGAATCAATACGGGCAGTTATTATACGATATTATACAAACATTACTATGTCCATTAAAATAGAAAATGTTTCTATCATTATAAATGTTATGAGCTACGCAAACACAAATTTTGTTTATGCATATTTTATGGTTTTTTGAGCACTTGTCTTCATAATAACTTGATCCTGGAAAGGCTCTCAAAATCATCATCATTCTCCTGCAATTACCCCAATTTATAATGGGTCGGCGCAACATGTCTTTTTCTTCCAAACTTCTCTATTAGTCGTCATCTCTGTAGACACTACCTTTTTACCCATATCCTCTTTCACAGTCCGTACATCGTTTCTTTGGCCTACCCCTACTTCTATAGCCATCCACATCCACACTCAAGACTTTCCTTACGACATTTTTTCATTCCTCCGCATCACATGCCCATACCACGACAACCGATTTCCACACAACTTTTCAGTCAGCGGTGCCACTTTCAGACTTCCTCTTATATACTCCTTCCTAATTTTATCCATGAGCGTAACACCACACATCACTCTTAGCATTCTCATCTCAGCTGCATGCAATTGATTTTCATTCATCCCTTTTGTGGCCCAACATTCTGAACCATACAAGACTGCTGTCTTAAGCTGTTGTGTTTAAACTTAAGGGGAATGTGGGAGTCGCAGATAGTCCCGGCGACGTGCCGTCGTTTCATCCATCCAAAAAGGCTCTCAAAATGTAATCAAATTTTATTTACATTACCATTTTGTATGTGTATGTATCACAATTTTACGAAGCGAAGTATGAATTGCAACTTGCATGCCTATGCACAGAGATAAAAAAAGAGTAAATTAACACACGCCAACTATCGACATGGCCAGCATTTGCAGGGAGTTCTAAAAATAAATCTGCAATATTAATTTTTTATCTGCATCGGTGCACTTTAGGAGGATTGCAACATGCTGATACAGAAGGCATGGAGCCACTTATAAAGTTTTGGGCATAAAAACCCGAACATCGCGGTTTGCGGGCAAGTTAACATGTTCTATCCGATCGATGTCCTAGTTTTCTTGATGTATTAAATTATTTTCAGGGAATTTAGTGGACGAGGAGTTAAAGGTCAAACACCATCCTGAAATACAAGCAGTATACTGAAGAAATTCTGACGAGCTACAGCATCAGTCAAAAGCGTGGACCTCTTCGACAACTGTACTACTAAGTTCTAAGATATTTTCAAAGATATTTCTCGCCGACTGACTAACACTTTGCGTTACCAGCGGGCGTATTCGCTAACTCAGTTGACATCAATTTGATAGGTACTTTGCCGTACATTGCTGCTTTGACGTATAGGAAGATAAGATAAGATACTATTATAATCGATGTCCACCGAGCAATGTACTGCATAGTGCCTACCAAATTGATGTCAACTGAGTTAGCGAATACACCTGCAGAGGGCTGGCTCGTTCTTCGCCCAAAGAATTACCATTGTCATTAACGTGGCAATGCTGTCAGACTTCTGGGAACGTTTCCGGCTTGCCCAGATGACAGTCAAAAATCAAAATCAAAATCAAAAGTCATTTATTCAAACTAGGCTGAGAACCAGCACTTTTTGAACGTCAAAGTTCTACATAAAGACAGTCCCCCAAAAAACGCCCGCCCGTCACCACTTCCTAGTGTTTTAGCTGTGAAGAAGAAGTGGCCAACAAACTCCCCAGCAACACATCTGTCTGTTAAGTTTTAAGAACTTGAATCTATATAATTCTAAGCAACAATCTTAACATTATGTAAAACAGAAAAATAAATATATGTCGTCCAAAATACAATCATAAAAATTAAATAATCCGCCACCCGCCAGCTAGCACACTCAATCATGCCATTGACATTGACTCAGTGATGTGGAGGAGTATTTCAACACCTCAGAGTATTCTGTTTTTGTTTATAATGTACGTACTCGTAGTTAGTTATAAATAGTTAGTTTATATTTGGATAATATTTAAGTCATTTATGTCTGTGTATTTTGTTATAGTTCTAGTATTAGATATCTAGCTGTTGACTTCAATTGGCTGTCGATAATAGTTGTCCTTCTGCTCCCATCAATTTGTTTTCACAAAGTCTGCGGGCATTTGCGATGGTGTATTTATCCAGTCCTGCCTGGAATGCAGCTCAACTAGGCTGCATTAGCATAATGTACCATTCATTAATCACGCTACGCCGGTTCTAGCCAGCAGCCGTTTCAACGCACTTTATGCTGAATTTGTGGTAATGGCCGATAATTTTCAAGTATTCATTTGCTGTAGTGACGTTTATTTGTGGGATTAACATTGAAGCAGTAATGTAGCAAACTCTCTAGGGGAGAGATCGGCCGCTTTAAGATTTATTTTAACGCCGTTCTGAATTTCTGATCTTGACAAGGCCTGCTGTATATTATTTTTGAATCACTTGTATAAGTTTCATATTATCGTTATTAATCTATTGTATTTTGTGTTAGAAATAAGAACCACTGTCAGGCTTCTGCGCTATGATTGCAATAATATTTTTTTTCGAAGCGGATGTAAAAGCCGTAAAGGAAAATATAATTCCAGCTTGGTATCACAAGGTGTGAAGCGATAATTTATTTTTAATTTCAATCAGATACTCACAAGAAAAACTAAAGATTTATGTGACTTTTTACAACGTCTGCGATCATATCTAGATAATTTCCCGTCTACCCTTTTTATCTTGAATATGAAGCTGGTAGAACTTGAATGACAACACGCGTTGAAATCCTAAGTTTTTTATTGGAACGCAGCGAAATAAGTGGTTTCATTGAGGCGAGCATATTTACAGGAGAAAATAAAAGTAAGGATGCATTAACATAGTAATGGGTTTTGTCAACATGTTATAGGCAATATAGATTCTGTTTTGAGATTAAGAAAGGATTAAGTTGAGAGGGTTTTTGAAGAAGAGATGAGTTTAGAAAATACATATAAGTAGTCTGGTAAATCAACCTCAGAATCGGGTTTTATCTTTTAATAAAACACAGGACTATTAAAAGCAAAGACTTTTAAAGCATAAGCCCACTTGAAATCACAATTAAAAGTTAAATTTCGAAAGGAACCTTAATAAATACCGTTTAATTTGAAATCAAGTTCGTTTTAAAAACTTTTGTCAATTGAAGCAAAACGATGAAATTAGCTCAATGAACTGACATGCGAAAAGTGTCCAAGCTACTAATAAGTTAGCTGCAGGTTTCCAAGGTGTTTCACTCTGCTATTAGCTATGCGACAAGATAACACCAACTAACGAACCTCCACACAAACTAACAACAAACCAGACGCTGTCGTTCAAAGAGACCATTTAACTGCACTTCAAGCGTAGTTAGGTCTAATTGTTAACACGACTGCACCAGAACCTGAACCAGAACGAGGAACTGGAACTTCTGGTCATGAATAAGCAACTGCAGTTGGTTTATTACAACTTTGTTGATCAATGGTTATTCACGAGGCGGTAACCATGCACCATGTAGGGGAACTCAAGAGGAAATATACCGGTAAACGTATTAGGAGGAAGATGGGGGGTATTAACATAATTAATCATCCTTTTGTTACTAGCTCATGCCGTGGTATAAAGATTGGACCAGTCTGCAGGATCAGTAGAATGGCATGTCATAAGAGTAAATACATGTGATGCGAAGAGTGTGGCATCACTAATCGGAGTGCAAAAACTGGTGTTTAACGTTTATGACATAAATACAGATATTACAGCATTTAATTAACTTTTCTTTCTTCTCTTGATTTCATTCCATCGACATCTGTCACCCCCGGGAACCAGGGGCAATAGGAATATGCATGTAATTTTTTTTTCACTTAAAACAATAAATTACAGTACTCTAGAATCAAGAAAATTATTTTAAAATAAATTCAAGTACTGCATGTCGCTCAAAAAAATTATTTAATTCCTACAATTTTCTACTACATTTCAAACGTAAGTGACGTCTCTAGTTTAACTGTGACGTCACTTACGCCTTGTTTACATCTTATTTTTTTGTCCATAAATGACTACTTTTACTAATTGTATGTCAAGCAGAAATTGCTATTTCAATATTATGATAAAATTTTAGTTTTTACAAATAAGTGTTACTTTAAATCATATATTTTTTCGTCACTTCCGGCATTATTCAGAACGATGCGTTTTGAGTTTACGTTTAGTTTCATCAAAAACATGCAACATAAAGTAATGAATTTGTAAAATATGTGATGAATTAAAAAATCAAACAAGTGTACCACATTGTTTCTATGGTCTAATACACGGAGTAAATACAAAGGTCTAATACAATGTATAATAAAAAATAAAAAAGTGTAAAAAATAATGTTGGCATTCTAATTTCAGTCTCAATCTACTCGTATCATAAAAACTTTACCTAAACTTTTAACAAGATAAATAACATTGATTGTCGCCAAGATTATGACGACTGATTGTAAACTAGAACTTATAAAGTCACAAGAATTGACCTTCAGAAGGATTCAGACTGGCCGTGATAGTCAATAGCCTCACCGAGATACAGACGGAACACTACCTAAGGATCCATGACACTTATTGCAGTCTGAGCGAGGAATGCGGACCAAACACGAGCATTAAATACGCATTAGTAACGATCCAGGGAGCAAATAGTGGCCTCAAATGAGCCGTATTATAACATAACTGGCTATTAGACGGAGTAATTCAATTTTTATGAGTTTCTCAAGAAATTGGAACTGCAGATTGTGACACCAATGCCAATGCGATAATGTTACCTATGCTAGTCGATCCATAGACGGACTGTTTGGAGCAGTCAGTGCCGACAGCTTCAAGCGAACGCTGTTGGGATGTGTGATCTTTTTTTTTGGGTTGGTAAATCATCCTATGGCTTCGCCCGCCTCCGCTGACTGACTAAAACCCATCCCTGTTCCTTCCCTGCCCTGAGTGCCCAGGGGCGCGGTAAATCTGTTTCGAATTTATCCACGACCCCAGTCATCGGCATGGCGCATGCATTGCTGACATCTCTTAGAGGCGCGCGTGGAACACTACGCGCCGTCGACTCTCGGGCCTGAGCCTTTAAGACAAAATACTTTTCTGTTAACGTTAACGCTAACGCTTCGTGCAAAATGTATAGAAACGACATTACTGGGCGTGAGTCACGTGACAGTTCTCTCCGCAGGTAATGTCCTTGCCATACATTTTGCACGAAGCGTTATTATAGCGTTAGCGCTTTTATACGACAAATAACTTGGTTCTTAATGCTAAGAAAACTAAATGTATAAAGTTTGCCTTACCTAATGTTATAAATCTAGGACCTAATGTCATCTTAAATAAAGAAGTGCTTGAAACTGTGGACTCGGCAGTTTTTTTGGGTATAACTGTTGATTCCAAACTTCAATGGGGCGCACATATATCAGGCCTATCAGGAAGGCTCAGTTCTGCCGCCTACGCCGTCAGAAAAGTTAGACAATATACTGACGTTGACACAGCACGGTTAGTCTATTTTAGTTATTTCCATAGTGTTATGTCTTATGGTATTCTTTTGTGGGGTAAAGCTGCGGACATACAAAATATATTTGTTTTACAAAAACGTGCTGTACGAGCAATCTATAGGTTAAGGTCAAGAGTTTCTTTACGAGAAATTTTCAAAGAGATTGGAATTCTCACGGTGGCATCTCAATTCATTTTTGCAAACATATTATACATTAGACAAAATATACATTTGTACAAAAAGACCAGTGATATCCACAATTTTAACACCAGAAATAAGTATAAACTTCATGTTCCTTCCCACCGTGTTCGTAGGGTTCATGGTTCGTTTGAGGGTCTCGGTATCGAATTTTACAATAAGCTACCCCGTTCTTTTCTTGACTTGCCTTTTAATGCATTTAAAACTAAAATTAAATCTAGTCTCTGTTCGAAAGCATACTATTCCATCAACGACTACTTAGAAGATAATAATAGTTGGTCGCTGTGTTGAACGCAAGACAATGTTACACTTGATGTTCTTTCTCCATATTTAGCTTATGGTTATAACAGATTATATGAGTTCATATAATAATTGTCTACCAAATTTAGTGTGATGGCCCTAGTTCATCACTTGTGGCTTCGAATCACAGCCCTTTGATAGTTTCAATCTTTGTTCTTGTAAGCAGGCACACCAGTTATGTATGGAGGCTTCTTTAATTTGGTTTAGTGTTTATGCTTGAGTTGGTTTTTAATGGCATGATTGAGTGTGCTAGCTGGCAAGTGGCGGATTATTTTATTTAATTTTATGATTATATTTTAGACGGCATATATTTATTTTTCTGTTTTACATAATGTTAAGATTGTTGCTTAGAATTATATAGATTCAAGTTCTTAAAACTTAACAGACAGATGTGTTGCTGGGGAGTTTGTTGGCCACTTCTTCTTCACAGCTAAAACACTAGGAAGTGGTGACGGGCGGGCGTTTTTTGGGGGACTGTCTTTATGTAGAACTGTGACGTTCAAAAAGTGCTGGTTCTCAGCCTAGTTTGAATAAATGACTTTTGATTTTGATTTTGATTTTTATAAAAGTTATTTGGCTAAGGAGGCTGATCCTGATTGGACAGCGAGCTATCCACTACTCACCGCCCGTCCGCAGGCCTGCGTCTACGGTGACCGGAGATCGTCCAGCGCCCCCGACGCCCAGGGCGTCTCCTGCGGCGGGGGTTGGGTGATCATCAGTTTCGATACAAAATTGACATTCGCCATACACACGGACCGCTCAAGCAGTTCATTTGCAGTTGTAGCTAAAAATATAGTGAATGCTTCAAGCAGTCCGTCTATGGAGACCCCAACCGCATCACGACTGCTCTCGTGCATTTGATCTTGACTACTTTCCGTCTATGGAAGGCCTTATTGTCAGTTTTGGCAGATATTTAAACAGTTGACAGGAAACTCTAGACGATGCGAAATTCTATCAGCGATAAAGATTGTGAAAAAGTTCAAATGTATGAAATTAACATGTGCTCAATCCGACAAATTTTGTTTTCGACAATCGCTAACGTTAAATAAAATGTCACTTGGTCTAAACCCAAAGTTGTACAGAAAGAGCTAATGAAGCTAAAAGTATCATTAACCACCTAATGACATTACATATTCAGCCTTATAATGTTCCCACTGCTGGGACTCAGGCTCTCTCTCTAGGAGAGAAAATGGGCCATAATCCACCACGCGGGCCCAGAGCGGATTAGTGGATGTCCTTGGTCTACGATTTTTTTATTCTAGGACACGCCGGTTTCGTTACGATGTTTTCC
This sequence comes from Polia nebulosa, assembly GCA_951329385.1. NCBI lineage: Eukaryota > Metazoa > Arthropoda > Insecta > Lepidoptera > Noctuidae > Polia > Polia nebulosa. The sequence goes on from OX589609.1 coordinate 9,135,107, forward strand.
TTCACCGTTTTGAGAGCAGTGGTAATGGAATAAAATACACAAAATAAAGCGCCTGCCTGGGTTTGAAACCACGACTCGTAACTAAGAGCCGCGGCCTGTGACAAAACACTTTTCTGTTAGCGTTTACGCTAACGCTTAGTACAAAATGTATGGCAATGACATTACCTGGACGTGAGTCACGTGACAATTCTCTCCTCAAGTAATGTCATTGCCATACAAAATTGTACTAAGCGTTAGCGTGAACGCTAACAGAAAAGTATTTTGGCCCCCGTTTCCACTGCACTGGGCCACCCACCACTGCTACACATTTTTTTTGGGGGGTTGTCAAATCATCCAATGACATCTCCCGCTCTGGGTGGAGCTAGGGCGTGTCAGACTATTACTGACTAAAACTCATCCCTGTTCCTTCCCTGCCCTGAGTGCCCAGGGGCGCGGTAACTGTTTCGAATTTATCCACAACCCCTTCAGGCAGACCACTTCTACACCTAACGACATTGTTTTGTCAACATTTGTCATCTACGTAATTCAAGAAATTCTTCTATCAGTAACATCCTAACACATGTTCGGTACCGATGCATCAAGCGTCCGCTTAGCATCAACACGGCAGCATCTTGACGTTTTTTTGATCTCTTCCCACGCAAAGTTTACATAACACCATCCTCGAGTCTTCACACTGACGTCAATCTTCTAGTTATTGAGAACTGATGAACGTTTTAATTCAGACGCGATTATTTTACGTATTACGTAACTGCTCTGCGGATATTATCGCGTTTACGTCTTTACTAATAACGTAAATAATCTCTGGTAATGCTGCATGAGCAAAAAATTTATTTTTGCGCGGTGATGTTGATTTCATTGAAGCTAGAATAAACTTTATTTTACACCAAAAACCAACTTTATACATGAACTTAAATCTATCGGTATAGTGGCAGTCTTATCGCAGCCAACAATTTCTATCAGACAACCTTTGGTGGACTGAAAGAACTAAGAAGCTACCAGCGGAAGACTTATAACAGCAGAACTCTATGCACCAAACTCTACTATTTTGCATAGTTACATATTAATTTTGTAAACAAAATTTATCTTCCACCGGCTAGCATCAAAGATAATTTTTAGCATGTGACCCTATTTACCTATCTTCAGGTTCTTTGCTTGAGGAATGTTTGTAGTAAATAAGAGTCCATAGATTTGGTCTTCACTTCTCACATTTATTAGCAACACTGCATCACACTAGAGTCTTATAGAAAATTATATGTAGCACTTACAGTTGATGGTGAACAATTATTACCCATCATTCTAAGATCAATGATCCTGGTCCAGAGAGGAGGTTCCACAAGTAATATCGCAGCTAGGGTAATACAATCCTGATCATCCTTGGACACGTGGACGTGTGTTCAGAACCCATTGCCAAGACCGCATTGTTCTTCCAAAAATAAGTGAGGTTAAGATCTGACCATTTTCCAATAAGGCTATCTAGTAAATTAAGTATAACCTAGGAACCAGCGTCTCCATTCTTATGCTTATAGCATTTGAACTTGACTCTGGTCCCTTTAACACCTCGAGACATCATTAAGTGCTTTTTAACCGACGAAAAAAAGGAGGAGGTTCTCAATTCGACCGTATATATATATTTTTTTTTTTTTTTTTGTGTATGTTCAGCTCTCACTCCGTCATTTATGAACCGATTTTGATTATTCTTTTTTTATTAGATAGGGTATACCTCAAGGGTGGTCCCATGTCAAGGAAGTCAGGATCTGACAGTGGAAACCTGATAAAATTGAGAGAAAACCTTGAAAATTGTGGGCACGTTTAGCGTTTCTGTATGTATGTTCGGCCTTCACTCCGTTATTTAGGAACCGATTTTGATTATTCTTTTTTTGTTAGATAGGGTATACCTCAAGGATGGTCCCATAATAAGGAAATCGGGATGTGACAATGGAATCCTGATAAAATTGAGAGAAAACCTCGAAAATTGTGGATACGTTTAGCGTTTCTGTATGTATGTTCGGCCCTCACTCCGTTATTTATGAACCGTCTTTGATGATTCTTCTTTTTTTGGATAGGGTATACCTCAAGGGTGGTACCATGTCAAGGACATCAGGATCTGATCATGGGATCCTGAAAAAATTGAGAGAGAACCTCGAAAATTGGGCACGAATATTGTTTCTGTTTACTTTTCATATCTTAATCAGGTATTTGCATTTAGGAACCATCACATCATGAAACTGAGCTGATGATGGAAACCATAGCTTTCCTAAACAATAGAAGTTATATATAAAAACTAGTTTTAGTGACAAATACCACTTAATATGGTTTGAAGAAAAGACGTCTTTACAGTATTGGAGGTAACCTCAACTGGTCAATATCCTGGGAACTTCATGGAAGGATGGTTATTTCATCAGCTCAGTGGCAAGAGGAATGATGAAGAATTAGAGTGTTACAAGATGATGCGAGCCACAAAAAATAAAAAACTTTTTAACAAAAAAATTAACCGACGAAAAAGAACTAAAAAGCAAAAAATAAATAAAACTTTTAAGTCTTGAGTAATGAGCATATTTACCTACATAAAATATCAAAGTTTTATATAAACTAATTTTGAGTCGGCGCCAATTAATGAAATGATTAATTACCTACTTACAGCCTTCATCATTTGTATTGTACTTATAAAATTTAGATATTTAATAATCAGATTGTTGTTTGCGCCGACTCAAAATTAGTTTATATAAAATTTGATATTTTATGTAGGTAAATATGCTCATTACTCAAGACTTAAAAGTTTTATTTATTTTTTAAATTAAAAGGTGGCCAAAGGCGGCCAAAGGTGGCCAAAGGTGAGCAAAAAGCTGGCCAAAGGTGGCCAAAGGTGGGCAAAAAGGTGAGCAAAAAGGTGGCCAAAGGTGGCCAAAGGTGAGCAAAAAGGTGGCCAAAGGTGGACAAAGGTGGCCAAAGGTGAGCAAAAAGGTGGCCAAAGGTGGCCAAAGGTGGGCAAAAAGGTGAGCATAAAGGTGGCCAAAGGTGGCCAAAGGTGAGCAAAAAGGTGGCCAAAGGTGGCCAAAGGTGGCCAAAAGTGGCCAAAGGTGAGCAAAAAGGTGGCCGAAGGTGGCCAAAGTGGCCAAAGGTGGCCAAAGGTGGCAAAAGGTGGCCAAATGTGAGCAAAAAGGTGGCCAATGGTGGCCAAAGGTGGGCAAAAAGGTGGCCAAATGTGGCCAAAGGTGGCCAAAGGTGACCAAAGGTGGCCAAAAGTGGCCAAAGGTGGCCAAAGGTGGCCAAAGGTGAGCAAAAAGGCGGCCAAAGGTGGCCAAAGGTGGGCAAAAGTGGCTAAAGGTGGCCAAAGGTGAGCAAAAAGGTGGCCGAAGGTGGCCAAAGTGGCCAAAGGTGGCCAAAGGTGGCAAAAGGTGGCCAAAAGTGGCTAAAGGTGGCCAAAGGTGAGCAAAAAGGTGGCCGAAGGTGGCCAAAGTGGCCAAAGGTGGCCAAAGGTGGCAAAAGGTAGCCAAATGTGAGCAAAAGGTGGCCAAAGGTGAGCAAAAAGGTGGCCAAAGGTGGCCAAAGTGGCCAAAGTGGCCAAAGGTGAGCAAAAAGGTGGCCAAAGGTGGCCATAGGTGGCCAAAGGTGGCCAAAGGTTGCCAAAGGTGGGCAAAAAGGTGAGCAAAAAGGTGGCCAAAGGTGGCCAAAGGTGGCCAAAAAGTTGGCCAAAGGTGGCCAAAGGTGGCCAAAGGTGAGCAAAAAGGTGAGCAAAAAGGTGGCCAAAGGTGGCCAAACGCGGCCAAAAGTGGCCAAAGGTGGCCAAAAGTGGCCAAAAATGTGGCCAAAGGTTAGCAAAAAGGTGGCCATAGGTGAGCAAAAAGGTGAGCAAAAAGTGAGCAAAAAGGTGGCCAAAGGTGGCCAAAAGTGGCTAAAGGTGGCCAAAGGTTAGCAAAAAGGTGGCCAAAGGTGGCCAAAGGTGAGCAAAAAGGTGGCCAAAGGTGGCCAAAGGTGAGCAAAAAGGTGGCCGAAGGTGGCCAAAGTGGCCAAAGGTGGCCAAAGGTGGCAAAAGGTGGCCAAATGTCACATTTGGCCAAAGGTGGCCAAAGTGGGCAAAGGTGAGCAAAAAGGTGGCCAAAGTGGCCAAAGGTGAGCAAAAAGGTGGCCAAAGGTGGCCATAGGTGGCCAAAAGTGGCCAAAGGTGGCCAAAGGTGAGCAAAAAGGTGGCCAAAGGTGGCCAAAGGTGAGCAAAAAGGTGGCCGAAGGTGGCCAAAGTGGCCAAAGGTGGCCAAAGGTGGCAAAAGGTGGCCAAATGTCACATTTGGCCAAAGGTGGCCAAAGTGGGCAAAGGTGAGCAAAAAGGTGGCCAAAGTGGCCAAAGGTGAGCAAAAAGGTGGCCAAAGGTGGCCATAGGTGGCCAAAAGTGGCCAAAGTGGCCAAAGGTGAGCAAAAAGGTGGCCAAAGGTGGCCAAAGTGGCCAAAGGTGAGCAAAAAGGTGGCCAAAGGTGAGCAAAAAGGTGGCCAAAGGTGGCCAATGGTGGCCAAAAGTGGCTAAAGGTGGCCAAAGGTGAGCAAAACGGTGGCTGAAGGTGGCCAAAGTGGCCAAAGTTTGCCAAAGGTGGCCAAAGGTGGCCAAAGGTGGGCAAAAAGGTGAGCAAAAAGGTGAGCAAAAAGGTGGCCAAAGGTGGCCAAAAGTGGCCAAAAGTGGCCAAAGGTGGCTAAAGGTGAGCAAAAAGGTGGCCAAAGGTGGCCAAAGGTGAGCAAAAAGGTGGCCAAAGGTGGCCAAAGGTGGGAAAAAAGGTGAGCAAGAAGGTGGCCAAAGGTGAGCAAAAAGGTGGCCAAAGGTGGGCAAAAAGGTGAGCAAAAAGGTGGCCAAAGGTGGCCAATGGTGGCTAAAGGTGGCCAAAGGTGAGCAAAAAGGTGGCCAAAGGTGGCCAAAGTCGCCAAAGGTGAGCAAAAAGGTGGCCAAAGGTGGCCATAGGTGGCCAAAGGTGGCCAAAAGTGGCCAAAGGTGGCCAAAAGTGGCCAAAAATGTGGCCAAAGGTGAGCAAAAAGGTGGCCAAAGGTGACCAAAGGTGAGCAAAAAGGTGGCCAAAGGTGAGCAAAAAGTGAGCTAAAAGGTGGCCAAAGGTGAGCAAAAAGGTGGCCAAAGGTGAGCAAAAAGGTGGCCAAAGGTTGCCAAAGATGGCCAAAGGTGGCCAAAAGTGGCCAAAAGTGGCCAAAGGTGGCCAAAGGTGTGCAAAAAGGTGGCCAAAGGTGGCCAAAGGTAGCCAAAGGTGAGCAAAAAGGTGGCCAAAGGTGGCCAAAGGTGGTCAAAAAGGTGAGCAAAAAGGTGGCCAAAGGTGTGCAAAAAGGTGGCCAAAGGTGGCCAAAGGTGGCCAATGGTGGCCAAAAGTGGCTAAAGGTGGCCAAAGGTGAGCAAAAAGGTGGCCAAAGTGGCCAAAGGTGGCCAAAGGTGGGCAAAAAGGTGGCCAAAGGTGAGCAAAAAGGTGGCCAAAGGTGGGCAAAAATGTGAGCAAGAAGGTGGCCAAAGGTGACCAAACGTGGCCAAAGATGGGCAAAAAGGTGGGCAAAGGTGGCCAAAGGTGGCCAAAGGTGGCCAAAAGTGGCTAAAGGTGGCCAAAGGTGAGCAAAAAGGTGGCCAACATGAGCAAAAAGGTGGCCAAAGGTGACCAAAAGTTGGTCAAAGGTTTGCAATTGGTGGTCAAAGGTGAGCAATAGGTGGTCAAAGGTGAGCGAAAAGTGAGCAATCGGTCGTCAAAGGTGGGCAAAGATGGGCAAAGGTGGTCAAAAGGTGGCCAAAGGTGAGCAAAAGTTGGTCAAAGGTTTGCAATTGGTGGTCAAAAGGTGAGCAATAGGTGGTCAAAAGTGGTCAAAAAGGTGAGCAAAAAGGTGGCCAAAGGTGTGCAAAAAGGTGGCCAAAGGTGGCCAAAGGTGGCCAAAGGTGGCCAAAAGTGGCTAAAGGTGGCCAAAGGTGAGCAAAAAGGTGGCTGAAGGTGGCCAAAGGTGGCCAAAAGTGGCCAAAGGTGAGCAAAAAGGTGGCCAAAGGTGGCCAAAGGTGGCCAAAGGTGGGCAAAAAGGTGAGCAAAAAGGTGGCCAAAGGTGAGCAAAAAGGTGGCCAAAGGTGGCCAAAGGTGGCCAAAAGTGGCCAAAAGTGGCCAAAGGTGGCCAAAGGTGGCCAAAGGTGGCCAAAGGTGAGCAAAAAGGTGGCCAAAGGTTGCCAAAGGTGGGCAAAAAGGTGAGCAAAAAGGTGGCCAAAGGTGGCCAAAGGTGGCCAAAGATGGGCAAAAAGTTGGCCAAAGGTGGCCAAAGGTGGCCAAAGGTGAGCAAAAAGGTGAGCAAAAAGGTGGCCAAAGGTGGCCAAAGGTGGCCAAACGTGGCCAAAAGTGGCCAAAGGTGGCCAAAAGTGGCCAAAAATGTGGCCAAAGGTGAGCAAAAAGGTGGCCAACATGAGCAAAAAGGTGGCCAAAGGTGACCAAAAGTTGGTCAAAGGTTTGCAATTGGTGGTCAAAGGTGAGCAATAGGTGGTCAAAGGTGAGCGAAAAGTGAGCAATCGGTGGTCAAAGGTGGGCAAAGATGGGCAAAGATGGGCAAAGATGGGCAAAGATGGTCAAAAGGTGGCCAAAGGTGAGCAAAAGTTGGTCAAAGGTTTGCAATTGGTGGTCAAAAGGTGAGCAATAGGTGGTCAAAAGTGAGCAATAGTTGTCTAAAGTTGATGATCGGTAGCGAAGTGACGGGACATCAGGCCCCGCGTGAGCCCGCGTCGCGCGCGCCCTCTCCTCTCGCCGTCATCTGCTCTCTCGCTCTTTTGTATATGTGTCTCTTACCTGTCGTTTTTTCCGTTGCATCCGGTTTGAAATCACAACGATTCTAAAGAAGTTTCACTTCAAAAAAACTTCTTGAATGAAAATGGCGCCGATAGCGCAGGTTTTCCGGTGTGACGTGCGTGATTCCATATAAGAAAACGCTCACCGCCCCCCCATGCGTTCTAAAAATGACACCATTATTATCATTTATTTGCATTTTCAAGATGTTACCCGACTATTATACCTGTGTAACTATGTAGTGTATGCACCTAAAGCTTCTGTACAGTAGTCTTCAAACTTTATGGCGTGTAGGGGCATCGTATGTTGCGATGCGCAGAACGAAATTTATAGGTATTTATTTATTAGCGGGACGTACACTTAAGGCTCAATTACACGTTCCGATTTCAAGGGACCCAATTTAGGAACAAACTAACTAGGAAGCAGGAAGCGAGCAATTACACTATCCTAAATTGAACTCCTAAGTCGGCAGTGTTGCCAACTCTTACAAATTCGAGTCCCTAAACAGAATATCAAAAGTCGCTCTATAGTCTCTTAAAAACTGATTCTACCACGAGCAGACTTAAAAATAAAAAGAGCGGACTCAGATTTTTTTTCTGGGAAAGGGACTTTGTGAAATTTAATTTAATTTTAAACACAAACCAAAATACTACTACCCCATTTGTAGCGACAAAGTCTCTAAATTGGCAACACTTAGCTCTAAATCGGGGTGATGCGATTACACTATCCTAAATCGTACACAATTTAGGAAATCAAATCGGGACGTCCCAATCTCACTAAATCGTACACTAACTGCTCTAACTGCTATTACACCTTCCTGTTTCCTAAATTGGGTCCCTTGAAATCGGAAGGTGTAATTGAGCCATTAGACGTGGCGGGCGGCGGCACTATAGCCCGCGTTCTCGCTCACCCGCAGTCACGCCAGTCACCCTACGCGGCCTCGGCGCATGCAGTGGCGTACCTCTAGTTTAAGGCTCAATTACACCTTCCGATTTCAAGGGACCCAATTTAGGAAACAGGAAGGTGTAATAGCAGTTAGAATTGCTCGCTTCATACTTCCTAGTTAGATCGTTCCTAAATTGGGTCCCTTGAAATCGGAAGGTGTAATTGAGCCTTTAGACAGCTGCAAACTCAGAATAACTTCTTCAAAAATTTTGTATTGGCTCGTGTTCTACGGCTAATATACCAAGATTGCTAAGCTACGATTAGGTCATTGTTGCTCGCAAGTAGTTTTTATTAATTTATTTTACTGAAACTCCTCTCACATGTACATTGTACGAACTCGCAAACCGTCATGAACAGTTCTATTGCAATCATCATAACATTTGGAAGCGATTCTGTGAAATCCCATTCTATAACAAACTTTAAAAAGTCTAGAGATACCCAATTAGAAACTGCAACATTATTCACAGTTTTGGTATCTCCAAAAGTTTCTGAGACCTCATCATAAAAATCAGATTTTTATATAGCTAGATAATTTCAGTTCTTCAGTATTCGCCTAAAGCAAAGTATTTGTTTGTACGATCTCAAACAATGAAGCCGCATCTTGAAGAGACTTCGATCTTGCTTGGAGTTCAACTCTGCATCGCTGGCCATCTCACCAATATCAAAATAATAATATTTTACGACGAAGTCGTCTTTCTGTTGAATTGGAATGTCGTAGTCTTCTGATTTTTTAACCGACGAAAAAAAGGAGGAGGTTCTCAATTCGACCGTATATATATATTTTTTTTTTTTTTTTGTGTATGTTCAGCTCTCACTCCGTCATTTATGAACCGATTTTGATTATTCTTTTTTTATTAGATAGGGTATACCTCAAGGGTGGTCCCATGTCAAGGAAGTCAGGATCTGACAGTGGAAACCTGATAAAATTGAGAGAAAACCTTGAAAATTGTGGGCACGTTTAGCGTTTCTGTATGTATGTTCGGCCTTCACTCCGTTATTTAGGAACCGATTTTGATTATTCTTTTTTTGTTAGATAGGGTATACCTCAAGGATGGTCCCATAATAAGGAAATCGGGATGTGACAATGGAATCCTGATAAAATTGAGAGAAAACCTCGAAAATTGTGGATACGTTTAGCGTTTCTGTATGTATGTTCGGCCCTCACTCCGTTATTTCTGAACCGTCTTTGATGATTCTTCTTTTCTTGGATAGGGTATACCTCAAGGGTGGTACCATGTCAAGGACATCAGGATCTGATCATGGGATCCTGAAAAAATTGAGAGAGAACCTCGAAAATTGGGCACGAATATTGTTTCTGTTTACTTTTCATATCTTAATCAGGTATTTGCATTTAGGAACCATCACATCATGAAACTGAGCTGATGATGGAAACCATAGCTTTCCTAAACAATAGAAGTTATATATAAAAACTAGTTTTAGTGACAAATACCACTTAATATGGTTTGAAGAAAAGACGTCTTTACAGTATTGGAGGTAACCTCAACTGGTCAACATCCTGGGAACTTCATGGAAGGATGGTTATTTCATCAGCTCAGTGGCAAGAGGAATGATGAAGAATTAGAGTGTTACAAGATGATGCGAGCCACAAAAAATCAAAAAATAAAAATCTTTTTAACAAAAAAATTAACCGACGAAAAAGAACTAAAAAGCAAAAAATAAATAAAACTTTTAAGTCTTGAGTAATGAGCATATTTACCTACATAAAATATCAAAGTTTTATATAAACTAATTTTGAGTCGGCGCCAATTAATGAAATGATTAATTACCTACTTACAGCCTTCATCATTTGTGAGTACTTATAAAATTTAGATATTTAATAATCAGATTGTTGTTTGGCGCCGACTCAAAATTAGTTTATATAAAATTTGATATTTTATGTAGGTAAATATGCTCATTACTCAAGACTTAAAAGTTTTATTTATTTTTTGCTTTTTAGTTCTTTTTCGTCGGTTAATTTTTTTGTTAAAAAGTTTTTTAAGAGTTTGTTTTTCAATAAATAAAGTTTATGAGTCAGACTCGCTCCAGATCAAGTTGAAAAAAAAAAGTCAAACGACAATCTGTCAACTTGCAAAATAACGCTCCATTACACGAACCTAACTTATTATATTTTTAAGCGTTACAAAGTCTATTTATTGAATCCCACACATATTTATGGCGGTACGTTAAGATTGATAATCACCTATGATTAATATATATATTATTGGCCGTAGGCAAAAACCAAAAACGAAATTTCCCAAAAATTTGTTCCACAGTCACCCCATGCATTAATTCAGTAAGCAGTTACACACATCAGCCTATACATCAACATTAAGAAACCATTTATTATACTTTATTATACTTTCTCGACTTTTAAATTCCACATGCACTTCAAATCTTGATAATAGTGAGGTCGATACAATAACAATAAATTCACTACGCGCTAAAGGCCCTTTTACACGGTACTTTTGTGACGGAAGAAACGATAATCACAGTCATCGCCTAGTGAAGATGACAGTTACATTGCCAGTAGCCGCATTCAGGATCTCCCACACACGTGATACGTGTTCTGTTCAATACTGTTGGAGCATAGAGGTGTAATTCGAGGGAAATAGGTAGATGCGTAATTATCGGTTTTTAGGGTTCCGAAAGTCCGTATGAAAAAACGGAACCCTTATAGGATCTGTCTGACTGACTGTCTGTTTGTCCGACTGTCACAGCCAATTTGCTCCGAATCTGCTGGACCGATAGAGTTGAAATTTGGTACACACATGAATATCTGTGACCCAAACACGGACGTGTACCCTAAATAAATTAATTTGGAATATGGGGGTCACTTTATAGTAAAAAACAAAAAATTAAAAATCTAAGTTTTTCAAACTGTGTCGTGCGACATATCAAAGAAAGAACACATTGTGAGGGTCTCGAATATATTTTTTTCATAATTTTAAAATATAATTTTGAAGTTATTTAAGAAAATAGATGAAAAATTACCATTCCCTCCCCCTCCTTATCTCCGAAAAACCACTGAGCCTGAAATTTTGAAAAAAAATACAGAAAAAAGTTCTTTACTTATAGATTACAGCAAAACCTATAAGGTGGAGACAGTTTAAAAAAACCTGAAAAAAAAATATGATTAGTTGTCAGAACCCTTTGCGCGCGAGTACGAATCGCTCTTGGCCGGTTTTTTTTTTAAATTTCGAACGAATAAGTCATTAGAGTAAGGAGGAAAAAAAATGTTATTACGCTGGCTTTGTGACTACAATTACTAATATATTTTACTCATTAGGATATTAAGCCTTTGCGTGCAGTTCCACAGGACAGGCTCCAAATAATAATTACATATTCCAGAAATAATAGCAAAAAGTGACAGTTAAACGTCATTTTTGAGTGATGAGTCCCACGAAAAATTAACAGCAATCCAAATAAATTAAAACGGAATTCATCAGCTGCCTTCCATCCGTAGTTGTAAATGTCAACTGCTGCTATTTTAGTGCAAGCGGCTAAAGGTGACAGGCTAACGACCTGTCACTCTTCACACCTGGCTCTAAGTGGTGTCAAAGTTTTCAACTCTTGAGGAAACTTTGAGAAGAAATTCTCATGGTGTGAGCGCCTGTAATTATCCCAGTGTGAAGTTCTAATTTTAGATTAACGATAACTTGCTGTAATAAGTGTGTAAACAGGCCTTTTTGCGCGTTTTAAGGCATTGTTCATAATTATTTGACTTAAACACCATAATCTTCTAAGAGATGCTTAGATAGTTGTACCCGTAATTAACCGTAGGAACCGTTTAAATAATTATTTCCTGTATTATGGTTCACTTTTTCCACCAAACCGCCTACTCCTTTTTTTTTTTTTCTTGGGGTGTGATATCTTCCAAAGACTTCTCCGCTCGCTCTTCGTATCAGACTCTTACTGACTAAAACTCACCACTGTTCTTTCCCTGCCCTGAGCGCCCAGGGGCGCGGTAACTCTGTTTCGAATTTATCTACGACCCCTGGCAGGCATCGGCCATGACGGGCCCCGTCATATATTGCTGACAACTCTTTGAGGCGCGCGTGGAACACTACGCGCCGTCGACTCTCGATCCTGATCGGACGGCGAGCTACCTAATAATCGCCGTCCGCAGGCCCGCGTCTACGGTGGCCGGAGATCGTCTCGCAACGTCCGACGCCCAGGGCGTCTCCTGCGGCGGCAGCTGCTGAGGGCGTGAGGGCGACTCTGTTGTTGAGCCTCCCTCACCCGTTCCGCCTCCTCCTTCCTTCGCAGAAGGTGGAGACTGCTTCCCATTCCCTCTCGCTCCGTACCATAGCCTGTACCAGGGCCTGTACCAGGGCTGGGCGCGAGAGGTCGCTGCCGGCGATCGCCTCCACGAGGACAAGGCGGGGCTCCGCTCAAGCGGTGCAGATCTCCACCGTGTCCTGCCTAAATACTCCTGAGCCTTACAAGGTGTGCTTAATACCTTATCACTATCAGCTTATCATTATCCCAATGCAGACTACAAGACAAAGGCCTATACTCACATCGAGAAAGACCGGTCGATTGAATGAATGAATGAATGATCTCTGATTCAGAAGTCTTGCATACAGTGCGTTAAATTACCGATTCCAACCCGTGCGTCTGCCCGGTATAGTACCTCAAGGAACACGGGTGTTGAGAATAAATTCGAAACAGAGTTACCTCGCCCCTGGGCATGTAGGGCAGGAAGGAACAGGGGTGGGTTTTAGTCAGTAAGAGTCTGACACGCCCTCCCGCTCCACCCAGAGCGGGAGAAGTCATTGGATGATTTCCCACCCCACAAAAAAAAAAAAAAAAGGAACACGCGTGGGTTTTAGTCTGTAAGAGTTCTGACACGCCCTCCCGCTCCACCCTGAGCAGGAGAAGATATTTGATGCTTTCCCACCCTAAAAAAAAAACCCTGTGCCAAAAAATTACAACCACGCACCTAACCCTTCCCATACCCATTCAAATCTCCGAAAGATCTGGAACATCTGCTCCATAATTACAGCAGTTTCCAGTCTTCACGGTATCTTGGGCTCGGTTAACTTATGACTACAGGGAAAATGCCCATTCTTAAATCGAACAGAACGGATTGATTGAATGATCTCTAATTGGTCAGTCTTGTTCACTGAACGTTGCCAATTTCAACCCGTGCGTGCTTTTAGAAACATTTCACAGCCACGCACCCATTGCGGAATTGTTTTGAAAGAGTTACTGCTCTGGAACGCAAAGGGCAATCGAAGGAAAACGGGTTAGAATTAGTCAGTAAGAGTCTGACACTCCCTCTCGCTCCACCCAGAACGGAAAAAGTCATCACAGGATTTTCCAACCTCAAAAAAAAAAACACGCCTTAACCCTAGGGTTGCCACACCCTTCCGCTCCACCCTAGAGCGGAAGAAGTCATAGGATGATTTCCCACCCCCAAAAAAAAAAAAAAAAAAAAAAAAAAAAAAAAAAAAAAAAAAAAAAAAAAAAAAAACCCTACGGTTGCCAACTGTACTCTAAAATAGAGTATTGTACTCTATTTCATGTAGGTGTACTCTATAATCTGTAATACTAATATAGTACGTTAAAATACTCTTTTTTTCACAATGTTTTACTATATTAATACCTGTCATGTACTTATACCCATTGTCTTATCAAAAACATAAAGTTTACTGTTAATATGTTCATTGAAATGAATAAAAACATGCTAAAAAAACTTTATTAATAATATTTGCAGTCATACAATTCTTTTAAAAATGATGAAACATTGTTATGTGCCGCAAAAGGCACAAAAAATATCTTTTCAAAATTTAAAAAAAAATTACCTTTTTTTAAGGTACTCTTTATTTACCCTGTCTGTAATCAGTTTTTTTCTTATAAAAAAGAGTTGGCATCTCTACATACACCGCCGAATCTCGGCAAGATCTGACGCATCTGCCTCATAATCTCGGCAGTCCTCCACGGTATCTTGGGCACGGTAACACGTTACGTCCTAATCAGACACCTACGGCTCGGAAGCGGGCCATCCATATTCATTGCTCAGCTTAAACCGGTAGGCAATGTAATTGCCCTTTGTATGGTTGAATGGGTTGCATGTTGCATGGCGTGCATGAGGTTGTATGAGTGTTGTTAGATGTGGAAATGTTGTCAATGGTTTGTTACGACATGGTATGGACCATTAATAATGGATTTTTTAAAGGTTAGTTTTCAATCGTAACATTGTAAGGAGTATATAATAAGGAGCTAGAAAGGTACCTATACGTATAAGTATAAAATATTCTATTTTACTTAATATAATACCATTACTTAAAAGAGTTCGTATCAATCTTGTTCTTAATAATTTATAATAAGTATCCGTTCTTTTTAGATATTCTTGTAACTCAAACATAAATTTAAATATAAATATACCGCAATCCACAACAAATACTAGTTAGGTTATTGAAGTGAAAATTCTAATGCGACTTCCAACAAGGTTGCGTTAAACGTTTAACGCTACTATGGAGGGGGTATGAAAGCACTGTTGCGTTAAAGAAACATGTTGTTGTTAAAGAAACAATATGATTTCACTAAAAATTAATTTCTTCCCCTTCCTATTTTCATTTCTACATTACAAAGGTTCACTTCTTCCGCGCGGAGGGACTCCACGCACAATTTTTTTTTAAACCCTAGTACCTTCTAGCGGAAGAAAATCATACTACTGCATTATTTTTTATGTTACAAACACTTAAAAAACGAACACTACGAGTAAACTCGCTATAGTTATCCTACACTTAATCCATCTTTACGCGAAGCTGTTGGAATTTCATCTTTATTTGGATCGCGGGTCGGTGAACCGACTCAAATAGTCTTACAAGGCCATCGGTATTGTCCTCCTAGCAACCGATTGGCTGTCTCTATTAATTCATAAAACCATAGACACAATGTTTATAATCTGTACACGTTTGACGTTTGAAATAAATGGCGAGCTTCGAAAAATGGCTGTCGAAAAGTTTTGAGCAGACGAAAAATTTATTTGTGAGTTTGAGCTTTTTAGTAGATAGGTAATAAAACATCTTAAATGCACTAAAGCAAGCTTCAAATCGTTAATTATCATTCCTAATTAACTATAAACAATGAGGCGGCTTTGTTGAAAGTCGTTCTAAACAAATAACGTAGCAAATGATAAAATTGATCAATAAGAAGTAATTTTGTCACAGTATTCTTAATTTTCTTCGGCTAAAGATCCGTTTCAATTTTAAACCGCTGTCAGGTTTGACGAATTTTGATAATCAACGCCTTTTATCCGAAGAGCATCTTGACATTTTCAAGTTTTTCTACGAACGTCTTATTTTCGTCCACGTAAGTCCAGTTAACGGGCAGTTTTAGCACACATAAACAGAACTTTAAAAGCTTTTCTATGTCGTTAGCCATCGAAAAGTGGTTCAGCTGAAGCTTTGAACTACAGTTTCGTTCAAAAGTAAAGCAACATTCACAAACAATAAATCAATTTTATCAGCTTTTGTGAATGAAGCCATTAAAATTGATACGAAACTTGATGCGTTCTCTAAATAGCTATTAGAAGCGTCTTTTTTAAATAAAGAACGCTCCCAATTGCTTCATTCGGAAAAGAGCCTACCACAGATTAAATAGACAATCATACAATTCAAATAAATTCCCACTGGCCAGTCATTTAACATCGTAATCGCGATAATAATACGAAAGTGTATCTGAGCTAATGCCGAGTGGAGCCGAGCGTAAAATGAGGCCCGATCGGACCCCGACCGAGCGCCCGGTGAACCATGGCCTTATGGCCCGAGATGACTTCATTGTTTCATTGCAGGGCTGACACGTCATGAGAAATGATGGGCTTGTGTGTTGTAGGTTCTGGTATTATTGTGGAGAAAGTCCGGCACTCAAGAAGGAAAGAATGTAGGTAATTATTTATGAAAAAATAGATAAACGAGTAAGGTTAGCGAGCAGTCAGTCACAGCGATTATGACCGTAATGGAGATAATGTGATAGAAACCTAATCAGTTTCTTACCAAAATTTTACAAGTTCCGTATGATTAAAACAAACACATACTCACATACCTAAGCAAAACAGTCCATTTTACATGTTGATGGACTGGCTGTACCTGAAAACAAAACAAACAGTTAATTTTAACTCAAAGCTTTGATATAAAACTAACGCAAATAAAACTTCTAAAAATAAAAACAGTTACGGACGTAGATATTTTTTCAACAACTCTGATTTTTTGTGGAGTTAGTTAAATGGAATGGACGTGTCTGGGTCAATCTGGAACACTGATTTTGTTACCTTAATAGTAGGATAAATAAATTACATGTTTATGCGAAAATTGATGAAAAACACGACAAAAAGCTAGCGCATTTTGAGCCAACAAACAGACGAAGTTTTGGTACTTATGTTGTTATCCAAAAAAAAACCATGAAACCTAATAAATCATCATCATTCTCCTGCCCTTATCTCAATTTATTTGGGGTCGGCGCAACATGTATTTTTCTGCCATAGTCCTCTATTAGTCGTCATCTCTGTAGTCACCACCTTTTTACCCATATCCTCTTTCACACAGTCCAATCATCGTTTCGAAATCTAAAAAATATAAAGAAACATATCTGGTATTATTTTACATTCGAGCTGTCCACCCTATATAAATAAGACTACGTTATGGTAACACACAACATCAAAGTATAGAAACGCAGAATTTTTTTTTATATCTTACATAATTTTTCAAAAAAAGAACCCGCCTTGCAGTCCGCATATAAACTGCATCAAACATACCATAAGGTGTTAAATTTACCACCGTTTTCACTCTAATATAAGAGATGACCGAAGCCCTGGCGGCTTGCCAGATGCTAGAGTATTTCAGGACATCCCTTTTAAGTGTTTTATTAATTTGCCTTAAGGTTATTCTAAGCTAAGACCGTACTACGAGAATGCCGGCACTAAAGGCTGAGCTAGTAATGAAAAAAGCGACTGGTTTGATCTACACTGCTGGACTATTGAGACTGGAGATGTTCATCATCAATTGAGAAGCAGCGATGTATTAAAAACAACGTCTAAGTTCGTTTAACTAGGCAGTACTTTCTATAGTTAGTTTAGATGACGAGTAGTTAGTAGTGTCGTCAGTCATCGAATATAGCAGGTTGTAAATAAACTTTAATGGAATTTCACTATAAGTTATGACGGTATATATAATAACAATAAAAACAAGTGAGGCGTGGAAACAATTGGCTGTTAATCAACAGTCAATAAACAACATAGTGATCATCGATTTCTGAGTTATTTTTGTAGACCAAGCCATCATAACAATTTGTCTTAGGGAAATAATAGCATCACAATCACCGAAGAATGATTTTCTCAGCCTAAAGAAAAGTTGCCTTCTTCTTTTTTTCGGGGACAAACTTCAAAAGACGTCCGGATCTTGGGAATAAATCCAGGGATCACCATTAGCACAAGGAGTTATCCCCGTTATATCTTAAAAGACCTTCGCGGAACCCCCTTTTTAGGGAACTTAACCGAGGAATAAGGAGTTACCTACCTACCATCACCGCATACCTTCGAAAAAAAAAATCAAAAAGAAAAAAAAAAGAAGCAAGAAAAAGAAGGAAGAAAAAAAGGAAGAAAGAAAAAGAAGGAAGAAAAAAAGGAAGAAAGGAGAAGAAGAAGAGTAGAAATGAGGTCTTTACTATTTATGAAGTATCCTAAAAGCCCGATGTTTGAAAAAGTCAGAAAGTTCATCGTCACTTTTCAAAGTTCAAAAGTTATGGTGTAAAATGAGTGAGATCAATAGAAAAGTAAAAGTTGAAACAATTCTGTTACAAGCTCACCTATTACTAGTTAACACCAGCTAAGATCGTGATATGTCTGCCGATACCCCTGGGAACTGCTCTAATTACGCCTCAATGAATAGCTGGTTAGGGTTGGGCTTTGAAGGCAGCGGGACAAAGACTAAGTGGCGCCGTGAGACTTGTAAATTATGAAAACCATTTGTTACATTTTAAAGCTATTACGCTATTCGTTAAATATCGTAATAGAGAAAATTTTGATGGATAGGAATTAATTTGAATACAAAATTTTTTGACAATAAGTAAGGTACAACTAAGGAGTGCAATTTCCTGCCGGAGTCTGTGTTTCCTGATAAGAATCTACAACCTAGGGGGGTATTTACATCAAGAGTGAATAGGTTACTTCTAAGCTAACGTGCTCCATCGTCGACCACATCATCGCTTACCATCAGCTGATATAAAGCGTGGAAAAAAATGGTCAAAATGCGAACAAGTCCAACTCATTACAATTTTCGGGCAAATGCTGGACAATTCTATCTTGGTACTTAATACGATAACAAGCTTTTTCAAACCACTCACATTTCGTAACAGTTCTTTAGATATCTAAAAATTTTAAGCAAAACTAGCCGGAGCTGTGGGCCCGTACCTATATCACAAGACTGGAGCCCTGAGACATCTAACGGGGACGCGGCAGACCGAATTA
The DNA here is from genome assembly GCA_951329385.1 of Polia nebulosa. Classification (NCBI taxonomy): domain Eukaryota; kingdom Metazoa; phylum Arthropoda; class Insecta; order Lepidoptera; family Noctuidae; genus Polia; species Polia nebulosa. The sequence continues at coordinate 9,153,308 of OX589609.1, forward strand.
GCGTGAAGAACACAGCTAAGAGAGAAGTGGAAGGAATGGGGGAGGCCTTTGCCCTGGGGCGGAACAGTTTAGGCTAACTATAGAAACTGGCATAAAAAATTAAGAAAAATATAAAGCTTTTCTTCAATGTTAATAATTCTAAGCTTTTAGTTGCTCGTCTCATAGCCCCAAAATATTTTTATGACGCAACCTGTGACATTTAGCGCCACATTAAGTAGAACACATCGATTCGCGGTTACACCTCACTTACTTCCGTTAGTAATCGACCAAAATACAAATTCGGAGAGCTTCTGCCATAGCCTTTTCCCAAGTTTGTTGATGTCTGCGTCCAGTCTAACCGGAATACCGGATACAGCTGAGTATCAAAATTTTACATGGAGCGACTGCCTATCTGATCTCCGCAAACCAGTACCGTACCCCGAGTGTGAGTTTTTACCCGACTGCGTGACGCAAAGGAAGGGTAATGTGTTTATCAGCCTATGTATGTTTGTCCCTTTGTGGCGCTCTAGAGACCAAATGCGTGGGCCGATTTTGATAATGCTTACGACAATTGATTCGTGTTAATCTTGCGAGGATGAAAGACATGATAGTAATCAAAATTCAAAAAACAACACGCCTTGGCAATATCACTATAAGATTAAAATACCGGCCAAATGCGAGTCGGGCTCACAAATGAAGGGTTCCGTACCTGAAAAAAACCAAGGTTTTTTTGGGCTGTATCTCATGATCCCGTAATAGGTAGACAGTTGAAATTTTCACACAACGTATATAATAGGACTAACCAACAAAGGAGCCTTAATTTTTATTATTTTTGATATACCGGCAGCAGAAATACACATTCTGTCAAAATTTCAACTGTCCACCTATTACGGATCGTGAGATACAGCCCGCTGACAGACAGACGGACAGCGAAGTTTTTTGTGGGCTGTATCTCATGGACCAGTAATGGGTAGACAGTTGAAAATGTTAATTTATTTTTAACTTTGAAGATCAATCCTTGCGGCTGTTATTACTTAGCCACCAGCTCGTCATGACAATCATACAATGCATTCATATTAAACGCTATTATGTACCGTAATACCAACCATGGTACAAAACGTCTTCGAGAATACCTGTTTCATGCTCCAACTTGGAAGTAATACACGTAGGTTTGAAGAGAAGTGCAGTTGTCGTGAATTATGAGGTACAAGTTTTTCTGGACAGAATGACAGCTGTACTTAAGATTATTATTTTGTGAGCAAGAAAACATGAGACATCTTTTCTAGGATCAGCGATAATTAGTGACTTTTCTGCAGTGAGTTTAGTTTAACTTTTTTGATAGGTTCGCGTCTGACCTCTATTGGAAATTGAAAGCATGTTGTATTAGATTAACTTGCACTAGAAAATTAAGTAATTATACAGAGATATTTTAGTGGCAACTAGCGAGCCGCCCAAGTTACACACACAAACCTCCCATCGTTTATCGCTCTTTCTATTAAGGCGCTATTAACTGCCAACGACCTTGAGTGGTTAGCTTGCGTGTTCTGTGCTGAGCTCACGTAACGCGTCGTACGTCCACCCAGTAATAGGACTCACCCATCAAGCAGAGCTTTCCCAAATTAGACGCATTATTAATTTATTATACATAAAACAACAGGTATTATACTAAAACACGTATACTAAAAGATAAATAATTAAATTATCTTAAAAATGGTGAAGGGTTTCATAAAAAATACGCTTAATAGTTTTTGCGTGATTCTCAATATCTGAAGTGAAACTTCTTTAGGCGCGTCGGGCATTTTTGAGATGGGGAAAAAACCATTGAACTCGCCACCGACACCGACACAAGTGAAAACTTCTTTAAGCGCGTTGAGGATTTTTGTGCAAGTTTTCACTTCTGTCAGCACTCCCGGAGTGCTACTTTTTTTTTTATTCGCGTTTGACATAACTTTACAAAATTACACTGTGTTATAAAAATATAATTTCAAATATTCACATACCAAATTACGAAAAAAAGTTGTTCAGAGTAACATATATTTTTTTTTCAAAGAAATAAGACTAGTCGTTTAGACGTGATGTTCAATTTAAAATCATTAGAATTCGTAAATCTGCACTGTAATAAAAACCGCATTAAAATTCGTTGCGTGGTTTAGGAGGAGTTGGCGGAGAAAAGAAGGACGCGGAAAGCGACTTCGATTTATGCAGTACTAGCTTCGTCCCGCGGTTTCACCCGCATAGACCAGGATAAAAAGTAGTCTATGTGTTAATCCAGGGTATAAGCTATCTACATACCAAAATTCATCCAAATAGGTTCCGTCGTTTGAGCGTGAAGAAGTAACAATCATACACACTCACAAACTTTCGCCTTTATAATATTAGTGTGATAATATAAGTAGAGATGCAAAAGCGTGCACTTGTCTTAGACTATGAAAGGCTTTAGACGGAACGTCGACATTAAATGAAGCAGGATCGTTAAAATGTGTGAGTGACCTTGACGAACGTAACGATGACGTATCGGCTTCTCATTTTGTCTATGTGAGCTTATTTCGCGTGTACAGATACAAGCCGGCTTCTCATTCTGGTAATTCAGATTGCTAGATTTTGACACACCGTCTATAACCTTTCATAGTCTAAGCGTGCAAAGCTCAAAGATACTGCAGATGACTGAGACAATAACTCCACAATGGTCTCGCTTATCCTAAAATAAACCAGCCCTAAACCACTCTAACTCAGTCTAATTACAAGAGTTCTGTCAACACCAACATTCCCCACGCCCAACTTATAAAAGCCCGAAGTATTCAACTAACTTGGTCAATTTATGGCATATAATTCTCGCAGCGAGACCCAATTGGTTGCTTGAAAAGCGACACAGCTGCACTAATTAAAACGGCAAGCGATTAACGCTTTAATTACGAATTAATTTGATCTTGCTAAGAAATACTTCGGAATGTGGGTTTTGTGTAATCGACAGCAATGATCAGGTAAGGTAAACAGTACTTGGGTACATTGTTGTGACAAACTATGTCCCACTTAAGGCGCTTAGTTGTACGACTTCCAATGATTTTAAATTGAACATCACGTCTAAACGACTATTCTCATTTCTTTGAAAAAAATATATGCTACTCTAGACAATTTCCTTCGTAATTTGATATGTAGGTAAATATATAAAATTATATTTTTATAACATAGTGTAATTAATTTGTAAAGTTATGTCTAATACGGATAAAAATTGAGAATCACGCAAAAACTAAAAAGCGTATTTTTATGAAACCTTCACCATTATAAAGATCATTTAACTATGTATATTTTAGTATATGTGTTTTAGTATAATACCTGTTGTTTATGTATAATAAATTAATAATGCGTCTAATTTCGGACAGCCCTCCTTGATGGGTTAGTCCTGTTACTGGGTGAGCGTACGACGCGTTACGTGAAATCAGCAGTCAGCACAGAACACGCAAGCTAACCACTCCAGGTCGTTAGCAGCTGTTAATAGCGAAACTCATCCCATTTAGAAAATGGATTATCTTATGTCTATCGAAAAGGTAAAGTCTGAAAATATAACGACAAGCATAATAAATTATATAAAAGTATTTTTTTTTAAATAACCTCTTTTTCATAGTGTAATGAAAAGTACCAACCTAGCCGTGTTACCAAAACATACTAGCCCAAATTCAACTATCCTACCATTTGTCATCAGGGAATTCCAGTCCCTGAATCCCGGCGGCGCCATCATCAGATCAGCGCGATGGTCAAAATATTCCATTTACACCGCTCTTACATAACCAAATTTCAGCTCTATCGGAAACCAACAAGTCGAAAAACAACTTATTTACGAACATTGCAAGTCAAATAAAAGTGTGAAAAAAATACAACCGACTTCTAAAAAATCGCAAAATAACTTTAATTTCGGAAGTCGGCGTCAAATGTCGAAGAAACAAAATACAAACAACGACTTCACGATAATATAAGTAGAGATGCAAAAGGAATCATCAAAATCTATTCACAAATGGCTGAGAAATCGCGTAACTAACATACAAAAAAAAAAACAGACGAATTGAGAACCTCCTCCTTTTGAAAGTCGGTTAAAAAGAGCGACTACGTTTTCTATTCAAACTGACAACACAAAACTGCTTGGGAAATTAACAGATTTCTAATTTGATGAGGCTTCCAATGTCCCCCGTAAAACGACAACTGTTCTAACTAATTAGGCCTATTACCCTCATTTCTAGTACAGGACACTCCACTAATTATAAAGACATGTTTGCTAAACTCTCCGGCACATTATTCACGAGTCACTGCGAGGTTATTATCTGAAGTTAACAACAATAGTATCTAAGTGAACCATCGTTCGAACATTACTTATCGCGAATTCCTTACCAAGATGGATCCCTATCAGACTTTAGAATGGAAGTCGAAAATGTTTATAAGGAAAGGTGAGTTAAACTTTTATAGAGTGACCCATATATCTGACAATCGATCAATCTAAATATCTCTTCATCAATTTAATAGGTATGTTAAAACTAGCGTCTGCACTGGCAGAAAATTCAAATAAAAAAAAAGCGAAACCAACGCTCGCGTGGAATAGACTCTTGTCCTAAAAAAATCTTATTAATCTGTCTGTTGGATTACCAAAAAAAACTTTTTTACAATAAAAAACAACCGACTTCCAAAAAAAAGGTTGTTTTTTTTGTAATTTTTTTTTTTTATTTTTCACTTTTTAGTTGTTATACCCCAGAACTAAAAACCCCAATATAATAGAACGTGGAATTTAAACATTTGGAGAACACCAAAACGTCATCGAGGTACACGTATTTTCCGTTTTTGTTCAGTTTCTCAATACACTTTGTAATGTTTAGTGACGTAACAAGCCTCCACTCCTGAACTTTGATGCGTTTTATCTTTGTCTTTTTTTATTGGTTTGGTAAAGCAAAAATACGTGTCACGTCCAAAGTTTTTTGATAATGATAATTTACAGACTAAATAGATTTTTTTTTTTAACCAGGACAAGACCCTATTAATACTTCCGCCATTGTTGATTATAGCCTATATACTATTCGAAACTATTATCTATATCTGTGCCAAATTTATCCAGATCCTTTCAACAGATCTGGCATGATTTAGTAACAGACATTAATCCAAACTTTCGCATAACTAAAGTTAGGAACGACAAAAAATTTAATCCGTCAGGCCCCTCGGTTGAATAGGTTTTTAATTGTGTCTGCTAATGAGGGGCTTGACGGGCTGTGAAGCAAAGGGTATTGGTATTTGTCGAAGTTTAATATAAATTTACGCTATCCATAACAAACGAAAACATTGAAGGAAGTAGTAGGTTACTATTGTAGCTCACCAAGAGGAGTGTCCTTGACAGACATCTGTTTCTACAATACTCTATGATGTAGGGCGCACATTTAGCATGTTACTTTTACTACACATACTCTACAGGCTGGTATTTGGAACAGGGCCTGCACTGATCAGAGTATATACACCTTATGTGTGCAGCACACATAAGGTGTATATACTCTGTGCCCATACAAAAAAATTGTTACGAGTATTCTTAGTAGGTAAGATTCTAAGAGAGCAGTGGTGGCCCAGTAGTATTGGCCGTGACGTAGACGTTGTAGGTCGTGAGTTCAAACCCAGGCAGGTGCTTTAATTTGTGTAAATTATTTTATCACCACTGCTCTCAAAACGTTGAAGGAAAACATCGTGAGGAAACCGGTATGAACTAGAACCAAAAATTCGAAGATATGTGACATCCACCAATCCACATTGGGTCCGCATGGTGGATTACGGCCCACACCCTCCCACAGGGGGGGAGGCCTGTGCCCCAGCAGTGGTGGCATTAAAAAGGCTGATGATGAGGTAAGACCATGTGTCGGAGTTTCGGACCAGATTAGGGTGGCTGCCAATTCGGCGTCGGCGAGATACCCATATCCTATCCCTTCTTTATACTATTCTGTACAATCCTATTTCTCCTCAATACCTTCGTGAACGCTTTGAGTACCTCGTTCCGAGAGGTAAACTCTGTCGCACCACCTCCTCTCTTCTCCTTCGTACTCCGCGTCACACTTCCAGCCGCTATAATGGCTCCTTTTCAGTGACTGCAGTGCGTCTCTGGAACTCTCTTCCACACTCTCTACGCGACAGCCCTTCTCTGAATGTCTTTAAGAGGAAAATAAAAGAGCACTTCCTTTCTCAATGACATATTATTGGGGTATATATTGGTGTATATTTGTATATATTAGTATATAGTATTTTGTATGTATTTTTTATACAGGGCTTATTTATATAAGTTTATATTGTACACAGTCTTACCCTCGAATGTGACCTAACTCTATCACTCAAAGGTTTGCTGGGAGAAAACTCAACTTTGAGTTAAGCTCGCCTTTGTACATGAACTGTGTAATAACTTTATTTTATGTTAAGATTTGGTGTACAATAAAGAATTAAGAATTAAGAATTAAGATTCTTGGATACAAAAATAATAATTCCATGTAGTGTGCAAGTTATTTATCAAAAAATATTGGGACACGTATATTTTGCTTTGCCAAACCAATAAAAATGACAAAAATTAAATGCATCCAAATAGATTTTCTTAGTCATCAGCCTATCCTCCTATTACTCGGTTTCTAAAGTTTTATTCAAGCTTCATTCTAACGAGAGCGCTTTTAAGCGATTTCCTAAAAATGTGACCCACTGCCTTATCAAGGAAGTTTTAATTATTTATCACAGCATTTGATCGAAGCTACACGAAGCATCCTGTACTCAGTATTAGGTCAAACATGTAATGGCCGCTTTCTATTTAATCGTCCACCTGTCTCCACCGTCAAGTGCCCCACGTCTAATAAGGTAAACTTCACAATCTGCACTTACAAGTCTCAGCACAGAATTCATTTAGCAAGTAATTGGTGTTTTAGGTTTGGCTGCTTTATCATTATCTGTGCTGATTAGAACTGGTTTTGGAAAATTGCTGTCTATAATTAGCGTGCTGATTGGTTTAGTACTTAACTTTGATCACCAAAATATTAGGTAATCTAGACAAGAAATAGTAGGTCGAAGTTTTCATAAAAAAGAATGAGGCACATAGACAGAAATTAGTTTTGAATCTCAGATAGCAGAAGACACAGATATAGGTAAATTCATAAATTGCAAAAAAAAATATAACCCTCTTTAACCTTCTAAAAATCAAACCGTCCCACACGCAACCATAGAAAAGCTGGTAAAACACATCTCGCTATCGACAATCGTGAGACTCCCGGAGACTTTATCTCGAGTGGTATCAACACACCTCTTGACTCCGAAGCCATGTGTTCAGGAAAACACGCCGAGATCCAAGATAATGCGACTTGTTATTAGTGTCAATGTAGCGTGTCAACATCAAGCCCTTAAAAGGTAAATCGGTACGAGAAGTATGGTGGTGTTTCGAAAGGGAATATAGTAAAAGATTTAGCAATCACGCTCAAGAGCGCCTAAGATATAAAACAATAGAACACAATACTACAGAATCAAATAGAACAGCTACACCAAATTGCCTCTCACACTATCTAAAGATGCAAATGTATTCAGACAACATTGCACCAATAACCTACTGCCTTAAAGACCCTAAGAATCAAATGAAGAATGTGTAAAGGGCTTCCCACAAACGGGCATATTATTCATAAACCGCTACAGAAGGGGCCCAAGCTATCGGGGTCACACGACCAGATGATATATTATGGTAAGCTGCAGTAACAGCCAGTAACAGGAAATGTTCCACTGAGCATAGACTAGAGGTTATAAGAGGAAACGCGTAACAAATCGCTGATCAGGGCCCGTGGAGAGAGGAGGTCAGATCGGGATAAATTAAGTGTCGATGGTTTAGCACGATATTATGATGGGAATGCAGGGAGATGAATTGTGATTAGGTGTTAGTCAGTGAGACAGAGAAATTCAAATAAGAAGTAAGAATAAATGTAAGATATTATCAGACTTGGAGAAGTGGTGGACTAGTGGTAATAGCCGCTGCTTACGAGTTTTTGATAGCGGGTTCAAACTCAGCCAGACGCTTTACTTTATGTAAATTATTTTTTATCACTGCTCTCAAAACTGTATAGGAAAACATCGTGATAAAACCGGTGTCCTAGAATCAAAATTCGAAGACATATGAAATCCATCAATTTGCACTGGGCCCGCGTGGTGGACTAGCTCACTCCCTCTCGCAGAGAGGAGGCCTGTATCCTAACAGGGAACATTGACTGGCTGTTTTTATTATATTTATCAGACCTGCGTAGGTAAGACAGATTCGTCACATCCAAGATGTTTCCCAAGTTTTTTCGTCGCATTTTAGCAACTTTTTCCCACCCATAAAAAGTCAAAAGACTACCATTTCTTTTCCGTAGTAAATCTATTGATATCAATGAATTCTTACATCCCTCCAGGCTCTCCGATAACCGTAAATTACCTACGCTACAATGATACATAATTTTGAAATAAATATTTCAATTGCCGCTCCATTTCCGCTAGTGTTAATGCTAATACCAGCAATCTTTTAGCCTTCATTGCCAGGGCCTAATTCTTCAATAGTCAGGTATAGTTGACACGGAATTTACTTCCCCTTGGCTATCGGTCAGTGTGAAAACTCACGCAAATCGCTCAAAGCAGCAGTCACGATGCAATCTTACATTTACTTACGTAGAAATCGAAATAATGCATCGCATACCAGAAATGAACGATGCATTCTGAAGTGTAATGTACCAACTTCTTAGATATTTAGAAAACGTTTCAGAAAAACAAAATAGACATTCGATCGGAATTGTTGGAACATATTTTTGATTTATTATTCTTTATAGGCACGCTTTTGACCACTATCTCACCTGATGGTAAGCGATGATGTGGTCGAAGATGGAGCACGCTTGCCTAGAAGTAACCTATTTACTCTTGACTTAAAGACTCCCAGGTTGTAGCTATCAAGAAACACAGACTCCGGCAGGGAATTCCACTCCCTAGCTGTACGCACAATTAATGTGTTCTCAAAACATTTTGTGCGTGTGGATGGGACGTTCACCATACCATGTATGTGTACCAGTGGGTTTTGAGCACTGACTGGGACGATGCTTCATAAAACTGTTAATAAAAAAGCTTCTTACAATAGTATCAAAACAACGAGGGACTATACATGTATATGTATGTATTAGTACCTACAACTACATACCTTCTTTATATGTTATCGCTCTACATTTCTTTCGCAGGTATGCTAGAAGAGATTTCTTTAAGAATAAGCATCTCCTTTGTACCCATATTCCTGTTTCCATCTTCTTGTCTGCTTATTACATGTGTTTGTGTGAGGTACATCAATTGTTAAATAAATAAATAAATTATATTATCCCATTGACCTATTGCGCCGAACCCACTTCTAGTTCGAATCAAAACGTTTTATATAATGTAGCAATAAAATTAACAAGAATTAAATAAACATTCTTCAATACAAATAGTACACCAATGACTCAATCTTGCCACGAAACACAAAACCGACAATAAAACAAAACATCATCTTACAAAACTTTTTTAAAATAAAAGTACAACCGACTTCCAAAACAGAAAATACAATAAAAATTGTGAAATACTGTTTGTATTTTGTTTCTTCGTTATTTGACATCGACTTCCGAAATTAAAGTTAGTTCGCAATTTTTAGTGTATTTTCTTTTTTGGAAGTCGGTTGTACTTTTACTTTAAAAAAATAGTATATTTTTTATTTTAAAAAGTTTTTTACATTTCACTTTTTTGTTGTTGTAGCCCAGAACTAAAACTAAATAATAAAGTCATGCCCGCCGAATGGATAATCCCAATAACATGGAATTTGAACATAATTTGAGACAACCAAAACGTCATCTGTGTGTACATATTTATTGTTTATGTTGATTTTTTCAAAAAAAGCTAAAATTTATATGGGACCTCCTCTGAAGTATGTCCTACCAAAAAAATTCAATCATCAAAATCAATTCACAAATGGCGGAGTAATCGCGTAACAAACATACAAAAAAAAACATTCAGACGAATTGAGAACCTCCCCTTTTGGAAGCCGGTAAAAAATAGTGGTCATCCCAAAAGTACGCTAAATAATAAAGCTGAAGAGTTTGTTTGTTTGTTTGATCGCACTAATCTCTGGAACTCCCAGTCGGATTTGAAAAAATCTGAGGAAGGCTATCTAGGTGCGACCCATGGGAGCAGAACAGTAACCAAACCAGCGAGTAAAACCGCGGCGGACAGCTAGTTTTCCAATATGGCGGACGTACGAAAGGCTTTTACGTCGACAACGGTCCATAACAGATAACTGTACAGCATATTGACCATAACCTTTAATAAGGTCTCAATACCCGCGAACCGTGTAGTTTCCACACTTAATTCGAGTTATGAAATAACCACTATAAAAGGTTTATTGCCAGTAACATACTTCCTATTGGGTTGGTTTATGTTTTATGATGGATTTAATAGATCATCATCTTTTTACAAGGTTTTATTTAACAAATGTTTGTTTGTTCGGGTCAATCTTGAAAACAGAATAAGCACTACTTTTTAACCGACTTTCGAAAAAGGAGGAGGTTCTGTGTTCGACTGTATGTATGTTTTATGTATGTCCGCCGATTTCTCCTTCAGTTGTGGACCGATTTTCAAAATTCTTTTTTTATCCGAAAGAATATACTCCCAAGTTGGTCCCATATAAATTTTATCGAAATTGCTTCAGCGCTTTTTGAGAAACTGAACAAAAACGAAAAATATGTATACCTCGATGACGTATTGGTGTTCTCCAAATGTTTAAATTCCACGTTCCATGGTATTGGGGTTTTTAGTTCTGGGGTATTACAACTAAAAAGTGAAAAATAAAAACTTTTTTACAAAAAAAACAACCGACGTCCAAAAAGAAATACACTAAAAATTAAAAAAATAACTTTAATTTCGGAAGTCGGTGTTTGTATTTTACTTCTTCGTTATTTGACACCGACTTCCGAAATTAAAGTTATTTTTTTAATTTTTAGTGTATTTTTTTTTGGAAGTCGGTTGTTTTTTTTGTAAAAAAGTTTTTTATTCTTATTCTGCAAAGTTGAATTTTGACAAGTTGGTTCAGTTCCGATGACAATGCATTATTATGGTAAGCATGACCTTCATCGACATTCAGGATTAAGTCCAGATAGAGGAACTCTTCAACGGTCTAGAGCATAGACACCAAATTTTATGTATGAAATTAAAAGCTTGTTCAAAATATGTTTTTTTTTTACAATTAAGTAACTTATTAATCGGAGGTCGGAATTAGGTAGAGTTATTTATGTACTTGCATCGAAATGTTGATATTAACATGGATCTTCCTCGGATTTCTAATGGGCAATCCCGTGTGACCAACAATATTACAAATAAATAATAATAAAAACCTCTATTGTTTTCTTTTGTTCTCACAAGCTATGTTGTGTGAAATACAAACGTGGCAACTGGAATTTGGTTGATGTAAATTTGGTAAGGACGCGCGTGTAGTGGTTTAAATTGTGTAAAATTAAATAGCTTTTTTATTCAATAAATCACTGGATTTTTCTGCTCTTTAAAATTAATCTTGGGATTTGAGGCATATCCACTTTATTCTTTCGCTGTATGAAATCAGTGTAAGTACATAAATAAACTCTACCTAAGTAATTCCGACCTCTGCTTATTATAATACTTAGTGTACATTTTCCTGGTTTACATAATTTTTGACACTGCGATTCAATACCTACTAATAGTTTATTTTGTCTGTAGGTAGTCTACATAACTGTTACTATTCTTGCATTGTCATTTCAATATTGAAACAACCAACTCATAACATGAAATGCGTTCAAATGGGCAAAAGGTCTTATAGTAGGTGGTAGTACTAAAACATCATAATAAAATAAGATTCTGAAACAGTTCTCCAACACACGACTTTTCAGTTTTTCGCCAATCGAACTAGGCTCAGCGCAGACGGAACGGAGCGCAGCGGAGAGGATTTTATTAACGCACTTGAAAATAAACTTTAAAATTATTACAATAAAGTGCATAAATGCTTGAACCTGACAAAAAATGCTCGCGCGCCCTCGAAGATATCGCGATCCGTAAAGAAAATGCCCGAGACCGCGCGGGGATTATTCCTCTCTGTCTGCGCTGACCCTTACCCGACGCACGATTCGCCGACCGAATGATTCACTTTTCTCCGTAAATTTTTCACCGACTTGCCGACTCAATTGTCCACCAATCTCCAAGCATAAACATGCAGATAGGTATTCCATATGCTGTCTTCTGTTCGTTCGTTAATTTTATTGTTAATGTATAAAAAATTTAAGTATAACTTAAAACAAAAATTAAAGTTCGAATTGCGCAGTTGTTGATAATCGGTATGTTTCGGCAGGTCAACTTGACCAGCCTACTACACTTCATTATTTAAGAAATATTTGAAACATAATAGTTAAAAATGTATTTTGAAACCCACGCGGACGAAGCGCTAGTTAACAAAAAAATTAACGAACGAACAGAATGACACCACACAGAATACCTGGCTACATGTTTATGCTTGGAGATTGACGGACAATTAAGTCGGCAAGTCGGTGAAAAGTTTTATCGACGAACCACTGAAAAGTGAATCATTCTGTCGGCGAATCCACGCGTCGGGGAAAAGTTAAGTCGGCGAAAAGCTGATAAGTGAAACGTTTTGTCGGCGAACCGTTCATCGGAGAATCGTTTGTCGAAAAATTGTTTCAGAATCTAAAATGATTCTTCGTGTCGTGTGAATAGGCAAAAGGTCATTACTGTAGGTGTTAGTACTAAAACATCATAATAAAATAAATGCCATCTTGTTCGAGGTCACTAGGCTGGACCATAAACGAAGAAACGGATCACTGTGTCACACACTGACTCAATAAAACCATAACAACTTAACTGTAAAAAGAAAATAAAATTCATTAATCTCCCATCATTTCCCGCATAATTTTCTCATATAAAACATGGGTATTGGTTTCATAGTCCAACATAAATTGGAAGCAAGCAAATACCGACAATTAGCATGAGAATCGAGAAATAACTGTTGGGCCAAATACATAATTCAGTACTATGAAGTTTTAAAGTTAATGCATGAAACCGAGGGCCTAAAGACAAATTCTATTTACGGAGACCAGAATACCGTTAACGATGGTGGTTTTGAAACGTGTGTGAGTTATTAATTTTTCACACGTTTAATAACTCATGGTAAGATGTGGTCACAGGTTTTTAGAACCGTTTCCTTAGTGGCATGATGTGGGTTGGAATACATGGTTTAGTTAAATGTACTTATACAATTCTTTGTTCAAGAAAAATAAGAGACGCTCCTTGCCCAATCTCAAACACAATTCTTTACGATTTGCTTTGAAATTACTAAATGATATTTATTTTGCAAATTGGTTGTACAAATAACACTTTTACACGTCAATTTAAACTAGATGAGGCGGATGTCTTATCTGACTACCCTGAAAAGGAACAGTCTCTTTTAAAATCTATACATATACCTACATGAACACGTAACGTTCAAATCATATGAGAACCATGTAGGTTAATGTCTGAGATGGTCTTTTGAGGAAAAGACCATACATATTTGAGTGGACCTGTCCAGACAGTGTAAGCATTTGTCAGATATCGTGTAGCTCAACTTTAGAGCTGTAAGGAGCTCAGCCAGTAGTTAGGTCAGACCTAACTACTAGCTATTAGGGTGTCCATTGCCACGAAATGGACAGTTGAATTTCGTAAAACAGATACCATCTGAGTTTTTATTTTTATTTTTTTTATTCTTGATAGGCACGCGTTTGACCACTATCTCACCCGATGGTAAGCAAGGATGTGGTCGAAGATGGAGCACTCTTGACTTAAAGAATACTTGAAACTTGAATAAGTGGTAATGTTCATCATACTTTGAAGCATCCCAGCCAAACTATCGATCCTCGGGTGACTGGGAGGGATGCTATACAATGCACTGAGCAGACGTGATAAACCGTCCGATGCCGCCCGCAATAAAATTCCTTATTCGCAATTTACGACACCCTCGGGCCAAGAGGGTAGCCTATTTTTGCACTTACTTGAACGTGCACTTACTATTGCTACTCTAATTGGGTAATCAATATTCTCAATTGACGTTTACTGCTGTCCCAGAAAGATAAACAATAAATTTTATGTATCTTCTACGTAGTGTGTGAGCTAGAGTGGTAAAATTGTAATAAATAGGTAACTAGCAAAACGGGTCAACATTAATTCAGTGCTCAGCCCCCTTAGCCAAAATACATTTCTGTAAACGTTAACGCTAACGCTTCGTGCAAAATGTATGGCAACGACGTTTTGCACGAAGCGTTAGACAGAGAACTGTCACGTGACTCACGCCCAGTAATGTTTTTGCCATACATTTTGCACGAAGCGTTAGCGATAACGTTACCAGAAAAGTATTTAGTCTAACCCCCCCGGTTCTATGGGTTATAACTTTCCCTACCTATTAAACACTTGGTTGGTTAAACATGTCAAAATTCTACTCCCAACCCAACACTTCATTTTAGAATACCATTGTGCTTCAATGTAATTGTGTCAAAAACAACGGTATAAACTGTAGAATTTTAGACCATAAACAGCAAAACATCCACATTGAACGTCATTCTTGTTCAGCGAGTCAGGTACAACACTACGAACAAACGACGCTTATAAAACCAACGTTATCCCAGAAACACGAATGTTGGGGCATGGCGGGAAAGCGCAGCCGCCACGACGAAAACAATAAAGCGAAACGTCATTTACATTAGAACTACCGTTTTATAAGACCTTTTGTGGTCTGCTTGAGGCAACAGGACCGTTTTGACGTGACAACGTCTTATAAATTGGTTTGCCGGGTGACACTTCAAGAAACTGCGTTACGCTCCGCTCACGTTATGCGCTCACAATGAGAGCGAGTGAGAGGCACGCGTCCCTTCCACTCGGGCAACATTAAAATTATTTTACCACTCAAAGTCGTTGTCACGTAAAACTTTCGCCCGTATACCGACTTTACAGGCAACCAATTTTTGTTTGATGTAACCCGCTTTAGAGAGATCTAAAACGCAAGTATCGCACGAGATAAAACTTTTTGCCTTTTTTTCGATGGTGGGAAATCTTCAGATGACTTCTTCCGCTCTGGGTGGAGCGGGATTGTCAAACTCTTAATGACTAAAAATCACCCGTTTCCTACATTAGACCTTTGCTTTCCAGAACCGTGATAAGAAAACTCTTTCGAACAATCACAGACACACTCCCGCGAAAAAGAAATATGAGAACCTACAACTACAAAGGTGATGCTTATTTTTAATCGACTTTCGAAAAAGGACGAGGTTCTATGTTCGACTTGCATAGTCGAACATAGAACCTCGTCCTTTTTATTTATTTCCTTTTTGTTTTTTATTTATTTTTTATGTATGTCCGCCGATTTCTCCGTCAGCTGTGGACCGATTTTCAAAATTATTTTTTTATTCGAAAGAATATACTCCCGAGGTGGTCCCATATAAATTTTATCGAAATTGCTTGAGCGCTTTTTGAGAAACTGAACAAAAACGAAAAATACATGTAACTAGATGACGTTTTTGTTTTCTCCAATTACGAGTATGTTTAAATTCCACGTTCTATGTTATTGGGGGTATTAGTGTTGGTGTATAACAACTAAAAAGTGAAAAATAAAAACCTTTTTACAAAAAACAACCGACTTCCAAAAAAGAAAATACACTAAAAATTAAAAAATAACTAGGTAATTTTGGAAGTCGGTGTCAAATAACGAAGAAATAAAATACAAACACCGACTTCCGAAATTATTAGTGTATTTTCTTTTTTGGAAGTCAGTTGTTTTTTTTTTTTTGTAAAAAAGTTTTTTAATATAGAAATCTCTACCAGCTAGGGTTGCCAACCGTACACTAAAATAGAGTATTTTACTCTATTTCATGTAGGTGCAATCTGTAATACTAATAGAGTACGTTAAAATACTCTTTTTTTACAATGTTTACTATACTAATACCAGTCATCCCCATTGTCATAACCTAAAAATATAACGTTTACTGTTAATATGTCCGTTGAAATTAATAAAAATAAGCTAAAAAAATATATATTAAGAATGTTTGGAGTCACACAATTATTCTTTTAAAAATGATGAAAAATTGTTATGTGCCGCAAAAGGCACAAAAAATATCTTTTCAAAAAAAAAATGTACTCTTTTTTTAACCTCAGATATTACTCTATTTCTTTTAAAAAAGTTGGCAACTCTACTTCCAGCATACCTGCGAAAGAGATGTAGAGCAAATATAAAGGTATACGAATATATACAATATGTAGTATACGAGTATGTATTATTAAACTTATCAGTCACTTGTGTAAACTGTTTTCGGTTTATAGCATAAAATAGTTGGTTTGATAGTAATGTAAAAGGTTTTAACAGTAACTGTTATACAGGGTGTAACGGAAAGGTGTGGTCATATTTTAAGAACTGCGTCTGCCCACCGATATGAACAACTTTCTCCATGAAAATCCGAGGAAATTCTAAAAAAAAATTTTTACTCCCCATACAAATATTGATCAGCTGATGATGACTTTGTATGGAAAGTTCAATTTTTTTTTTTGGGCAATTTCTGTTTTTTCTTAGAGAAAGTTGTTCATTTCCATGGACAGAACCGGCTCCTAAAATATGACCACACCTTTTCGTTACACCCTGTATTTTTAAGTACCTAGCATAGTCCCAGTCAGTGCTAGGTTGTTCAAAATGTTCTGAACTTCTGACTGCACAATCATTTTGATACGAGTTCCTCAGTCGCTTAATATCCTACTATCATCATCATCATTCTCCTGCCCTTATCCCAATTTATTTGGGGTCGGCGCAACATGTCTTTTTCTTCCATACTCCTCTATTAGTCGTCATCTCTGTAGTCACCCCCTTTTAACCCATATCCTCTTTCACACAGTCCAACCATCGTTTCTTTGGCCTTCCCCTACTCTTATAGCCATCCACATCCATACACAAGACTTTCCTCACGACATTTTCTTCATTCCTCCGCATCACATGCCCATACCACGACAACCGATTTCCGTACAACTTTTCAGTCAGCGGTGCCACTTTCTTTCGGTGCTTAATATCCTACTATGTCCCGCCAAAATCATTTAAACCAGGTCTTATCATGAATCATCTGAAAAATATCCACTTTAAGCGGAACGAAAAATGGAGTCCCTTTCAGCTCAATTGTGATGAAACATTCTTTCATAAGAAATGATGTTTAAACACCTGTTTTCTTCTAACGTATACTCAGCAATACTTTACGATCTGAAAGAGGGCAACATCAAACAAAATGAATTGTTGCGGTTCTGAAATTGAAAACCTTAGCAACTGAACAAACATGAATCGGGTACAATTACCTTTAGGACATTTTCTCGAAGTCAACATCAAAGTGACTGTAAGAATGTGTCAAAATGTATTAATTTTCAAAGCAATATACTTACATACAAAAGGTTATGTATTTCCACAATTTTGAAATCCCGTCGACAGACAGCTGAGGACTTATGAATTAAAATTATCTTAAAAGAATGCTTACCACACACAAATCCTTCCACAGAAAACCGGATAATAATAATAAGAAAAAAAAACAAAACCATCAAATCATCTTACGTAAACACGGAACACCTATCAAGCCACACGCGCGTCTCAATTTCAAAAATTGTTATTGTAGCAACAAATTACGCCCTTTCGGACAATACGGAAAAAAAAACAACCCCTCGAGATCCTAGGGCGATAATCTAGCGAAGGTTGAACTGCCTTATTGAATAGCATTGCCTCAACCAACAATGCGGGCGTTGACACCTTGTGGAATAACATGTCACTGATTAGTTTATGTTTTAGGGCTTGCACACACGACGTGTTTTACTAGCCGTAGCAGAATTTGGTAGTTAAAGATTTGTCAAATTGCACTTCAATGCCAAAGTTCTATTCTCTTCAACGTGATATTGAAAAATGTCGTGAGAAAAGTCTTGTGTATGGATGTGGAAGGCTATAAGAATACGGGAAGGCCAAAGAAATGATGGAGACTGTGTGAAAGAGGATATGGGTAAAAAGGGGGGCGACTGCAGAGATGACGACTAATAAAGGAGTATCGAAGAAAAAGACATGTTGCGCCGACCCCAAATAAATTGGGATAAGGGCAGGAGAATGATAATGATGATTTGATGTTGAACTTAGAGACCGGGGGTTAGTCTTGATAAAAACCCCTGAATAATGTAGAAGATGGATGAGAGTGTCCGTAGATCTATTGGAAATGACATACGATTATTACACTACTATGCCGATGTGATTGGTCCAGCAGCGAATTGCTTTACAGACTGATGATGCTGTCGACTTTTCATTAACAGCATCAGCGTCTTCTTGGATTCAGGTAAATGCGAAGATAGTGTGTTCAACTCGTCCTATTATAGTCATTGCTGGGCATAAGTAAGTTTTTCCTATTTGACATCCACAAGAACCAGTTTTTCATCTTCCATATCAGTCAGACCCAAACGCCTTTTCAAGATCACTTCCCTGCCATTAAGGCGCCATTAGCTGCCAACGACCTTGAGTGGTTAGCTTGCGTGTTCTGCGCTGAGCTCACGTAACGCGTCGTAGCGGAAGAAGTCATAGGATGATTTCCCACCCCCAAAAAAAAAAAAAAAACAAAAAAAAAAAAAAAAAAAAAAAAAAAAAAAATGTCCACAGTAATAGGACTTGCCCATCAAGGAGCGCTGTCCGAAATTAGACGCATTATCAATTTAAAACACATAAAACAACAAGTATTAAACTAAGACACTGAGACTAAATTATAAGTAATTAAATGATCTTTAAAATGGTGAAGGTTTCATAAAAATACGCTTTATAGTTTTTGCGTAATTCTCAATTTTTTATTCGAGTTAGACGTATCTTTACAAATTAATTACACTATGTTAAAAAAATATAATTTCAAATATTCTGAGATCAAATTACGACGGAAATGGTCTAGAGTATATTTTTTCCAAAGAAATAAGACTAGTCGTTTATACGTGATGTTCAATTAAAAACCATTAAAAGTCATATAACTGCGCCTTAAGTCATTTGTTACTTTTAGTTTCAAATCTAAACGGCATTGAAACTAATTAGATAAATAAATCATCATCATTAAAGTTGCTTACTTATCCAATTCTCATCACAACACTCAGTCATACCTTATAATTAATTCAATTTATCTAATCTCAACTCGATTTCTGTGAACTTTAAAAAATGACGAACACAACAAAATTCTTCGAAGGGCATTAGATTCCTAATTACATTTCAACTATTTTTTATCAAGTCACGATTCGTTGGTGGGAACCATTCGTTTATTCGGGTCATCATAATGACAAGTAATGATTATCTGTCCCTTTATTAGAATTCCTACTGCACCATCTTTTTTTTTTAATATTGCTAGGCTCGTGTTTGACCACCATCTCACCTTTTGATGTTGGATGCAATCAGATTTATGTAATCTTTTAGACATTAGGTCCTACCACTCATCTGTGTAGTTCATCTTAAAATTAATGAGAGCATCTATCAGTCCAAATATATTGGGATGAGGGCTGGAGGAAACCCATTACCTCGTTCTGAGCGCCTGGTCAAAGCCTCCATTTATCTGCTTCTAGCGTTCTGTTAATTCGCTTTTATTACATCATCTAAGTTTCAAAAGATGCCACCAGTGGTCTAGATTTCGTTTCTTCAACATATTTTTGCTAATACGTTCTAAAAGTTTGTTATTGATAGCAATTTCCTTAATTTTATAATTGAAAGCCATTGCCATACTTTCAATTTGCAGCAATTTTACTCAAGAATATGCAACATGTAAAAAACCTTTCGAAAGTCAATATCAATCGTAAAATTGGAATAAAACTGTTAATATTGCTGCAATTTGAATCATGGTTGTATCTAAAAACTTGTAAATCATCAAGCTCAAAACTAGACAAAAAAAACTTTTTTACAAAAAAAACAACCGACTTCCAAAAAAAAAAACATTAAAAATAACTTTAATTTCGGAAGTCGGCGTTTGCATTTTATTTCTTCGTTTTTTGACACCGACTTCCGAAATTAAAGTTATTTTTTAATTTTTAGTGTATTTTTTTTTTTCGGAAGTCGGTTGTTTTTTTTTGGATAAAAGTTATTATTTTTCACTTTTTTGTAGACCCCAGAACTAAAAACCCCAATAAAATGGAACGCGGAATTTAAACATACTCGTAATTGGAGAAAACCAAAACGTCATCGAGGTAGGTATACGTATTTTTCGTTTTTGGTCAGTTTTTCAAAAAACGCTAAAGCATTTCGATAAAATGTTTGTTGTTTCGTCGGGAGTATATTCTTTCGGATAAAAAAAGAATTTTGAAAATCGGTCCACAACTGACGGAGAAATCGGTGGACATACATAAAAAAATACATACAGTCGAACATAGAACCTCCTCCTTTTTCGAAGTCGGTTAAAAAGTCAACCTATTCCAAAAAAGCCTTCGCCCCAAAACGACCACACATGTGTGTACCTCGATAAAAATTGGTGCGTATACGCCTATGACTGTACCCGTACCGGTAATGGTTCATTTAAATGTATTAAGTCCATAATTCCCTCGATCCGGCACTCGTTAGCACGGCAAGTTAATAGCAGGTTGTCGTG
Organism: Polia nebulosa; assembly: GCA_951329385.1. NCBI lineage: Eukaryota > Metazoa > Arthropoda > Insecta > Lepidoptera > Noctuidae > Polia > Polia nebulosa. The sequence continues at coordinate 9,173,971 of OX589609.1, forward strand.
GGCATATGGGCCCTATGGCTACGGTTTGATTAAAAATTAAGCCATTACTGGTCATTAGGTAACGTTCCTACCTTCGCCTTCCTTGACTTTCTTTCGAAAGCACGATATTGTTTGTTTTTGATAGTCACGCAGTTTTACCGTAAAAGGATAGATACAAGAAATCTAAATAATGCATTGTATTTATTCCGGATACCATTGTGTTGTAACTTGTAAGTTGTAAGGAGTTAGTGTAAAATTAATCTTGAATAGAAATACCGCTTCATGTTAGTGAGTGTTGTTATTGAAAACTTGTAATGTTTCGGTTCCATATTTCGGAAGACAATCGAATGATCTGGTTTCGGGTTTTAAGTAAGGTATTTTTGAGCCTTACTATTTTTCAATCAAGATTAACCAAGGTAGTACATAAGATTATCCAAAAAAAAAATACCTAAGTTTCTAGGTTGCAGGTTGTTGACTTTAAGTAGGCAGTGTAGGCACACGATCGAAAACCCACTTGTAAACGGACAGTTCCAATCACATGATTGGTAATAGCCGTCAATTTGATCAGAATCAACATCACAATAATGTTAACATATTCGAAACAAATGACTACAGTTTACAGTCACACAACTTGACATTAGGGCGTGGAAATAGTAAGCAATGACCATTATTTCGATATTGTTTAACGGAGCGACCAAACATTCCACTTTCGCCGTCATTCCCTACTGCCTGTTGCTTTCTTCTGTCAATCTCCCTGGTCACACTTAATTGGTACAATATCGAAACACATGGCAACATGGTAATGATGTATGGGCATGCCTTTATCCGATTTCGAAATTGGAACCTCTCGATTTTTATCTCGAGGTGCTCTATGGTTAAGTTGATATTTATTTTGATTGCGTTGTCTTATTTGTAGAACCAACAATGCTTAGTTCAAATAACGTGGTAGTTTACACAACCATAGATAATGGTGAAAAATTTGTGTGTATTTTTCATTTGTTTTGTGTGGTAATGTACGTAAAAAACGTCCAAAATGGTTTATTCAATGGTTAGCCAATCTTTGCCTTGGGCATTTTATTTAACTAAACGGTAATTTTCTGTTCTCATGCTCCTACACTTACATATCTCAATTTATTTGGGGTCTGCCATGCATCCTTTTTTAACCGACTTCAAAAAAAGGAGGAGGTACTCAATTCGACTGCATTTTTTTTATAGAATAGAATAGAATAAAACTTTATTGTACACCAAAACAGTTACACAATTGTCTTTCAACTGTTTTTTATGTGTGTTACCTCATAACTTTTTACTACGTGAACCGATTTTGAAGATTTTTTTTTTATTTGAAAGCTGTTGCTTCACATGTGGTGCCATTTTAATTTGGTGAAGATCTGATTAAGGACTTCGGAGATACACAATGGAACTCTTCAATAAATGATAGCAAACCTTCCAGAATTGCTGCAATCGCATGCCTGTATATTGTTTTCACCACTTCACAACATTACATCATGCTGATACGCTCCGAAGGGGTATAAAGATGTGTACAGTTCACCCTGATACACCCTAATTTCACCAATTATGTTCAAATTCCTTATTTCTGTGGCTATCAATCCGGGCATAACTTTACTATTAATTTAGTTTTAGAATCGGGTACAACAACTAAAAAGTGAAAAAAAAAACTTTTTACAAAAAAAATACAACCGACTTCCATAAATAATACTAAAAAAATGCAAAATAACTTTAATTTCGGCAGTCGGTGTCAAATAACGAAGAAACCAAACTAGAAACACCGATTAAAGTTTTTTGCATTTTTTTAGTATTATTTATGGAAGTCGGTTGTATTTCTTTGTAAAAAGTTTTTTTTATCAATTCCATTGTCTATTTTTTACTCAACAAAGAAACGGAAAAGACAATTCCTAGTTTGCTCCGTTTAGAAACTTAACGTCATTGCTCATTTTAGCTCCTTGCCCCACTCATGACAGTTTACATCAAGTATTATTTTTAAACACAAGCACCTTGATCTGTAAACAACGGTCCAGCTGGGTCGACTCCCGCAGCGTCATGCAATCAGGCATAAATAAAAACTTACAAACATGCAAGTTACTACGACAAATCAGACAAGATCTTTATCTAGCAACAGTCTTGTCTATTTAAAAGGTCATGGTGGACTGGTTTGTGGCCCAATAACAGAGTCGTGAGAATTTAGGTTCTTTCACTTGGATTACAAAGTTTGTTCTTTTTTCATTGTTTTTGATTGATGCCGGCAGGCAAGGGCTGTAATATCTGGGTTTGGCTGTAGGTACGTTTTTCTTTACATGCAACACCAGTAATTTTTAGTTTTCAATTCCACTTAGCACTTTTTTTTTTTTTTTTTTCCACTTAGCACTTAGCAGTCGTTTTCGTGTCTTATGTTTTGATAGTAAAAAATCTTTTTAATTTATTGTTTTAGGCGCCATAACTTGCACAAGATTCTCATAGCACAGCAGCAAACTCGATTCAAAATAAGAGAATGCGATTAACTTATTATTCAGAAGTTAATGAAGAACATTGAAGTGTCTTTGAAAATTTGAGTTTTAAAAGTGGTGAAGAACAATGCCGAAATGCGGTGGGTACCGGTAAGCAATATCATTAATTTTACAGTCTGTGGCTAAACCCCTACCATGTAATTACATGGCTCTTTTTTCGTCGAACAAAACATCGTACGCATTTCATAATACAGAAACAACTGAAACACTGGTTTTATTTCCCAGCTATCATTGTTTATATTGATTTTCATTCTGCCCTTGACTGAAGCACACTGTCTCATGCATAAAGAATGAAGTACACTGCAGTAAACCCGACCTTTGGCACTCAAGGATACCATTCTTTATTCATGTCAACAGCACTGGATCGAAATAACGCGAGATTTAAGACATGGGTATGGGAATAGCATTTTTGTATTCTGACGCAACCGTGCTATGTTTTTTTCATCTAGTTGCTTTAATAAGGAACGCGTGAACCATGCCAAATATTTGTCGCCAAGTAAAGATGCCAAAGGAGTTCTTCCTTCGAAACTTCGAAGAGTGATTTAGGCTAGCCGCTGACTTGTGATTTTTGTCACCGTGACCTTTTATTACCCAATCGAGTGCTATGAAGATACATGGAAGTGCGCTGATCATGGTGACGTGACAATACGGTGACAAATAATTCCTAGGTGGCTGAATTTTGAAGGATACTGACGTAGTTTAGAACTTAGAGTGTATAATTTTCCTTGAAACAATCTTTCAGTGTATACGGGATGCACCCCGTAGCGTTTTTTTCGTTTCATTTATCTTCTTCTTATTTCAAGAGCAGTTATACAGCAATCTGTACGAAATCCATATCAAGAATGAGCGCGTTTTGTTGCCCAGTGACTTTTCAAGTGGGCGCATCGTGGGTGACAGTAGGTGACAGTGATAAAAAGTCACGGTGACCAAAATCACAAGTCAGCGGCTTTTTTTTTTTTTCTAGCCTAACTTCAGTGAGCCAAATTAATTTTGTTTTCCAAGTTTAGAACAACAACGAGTCTAGACGTCAAAGGATTTACAGCATTTAGAACTTGGCAGGTCGTATTTAACAATGTCTTAGCCTGACCAAACTTCGTTGGATTCATGTTTAAGCCACAGCAGGGTCACGGGAGTGACCAAGTGATCAGTGAGACAACTGAAGGAACACGGGTGGGTGGTTACTTAGTAAGAGAAGGAAAATTTAAAAAAAAAAACCGGCCAAGAGCGAGTCGGACTCGCGCGCAAAGGGTTCCGAACCAATCAATTTTTTTTTGCAGGTTTCTTTTAAACTGCCTCCACCTTGAAGGTTTTCCTGTAATCTATAAGTAAAAAACATTCTGTATTTTTTCAAAATTTTAGGCTCACGGGTTTCGGAGATAAGGTGGGGGGAATGGTTATTTTATATTATTTTCTTAAATAACTTCAAAATCATATTTAAATTTTTTAAATTATGAAAAAAAATATTCGAGACTCACAATGTGCCCTTTTATTTTGTATGTCGCACGATACAGTTTTGAAAAACTTTGATTTTGAATTTGCCCCCCTTAAGTGACCCCCTTTTTCCAAACAAATTTATTTAGGGTACACTTTCGTGTTTGGGTCACAGATATTCATGTGTGTATCAAATTTCAACTCAATCGGTCCAGCAGATTCGGAGCAAATTGGCTGTGACAGACGGACAGACAGACAGACAGACACACGAGTGATTCTATAAGGGTTCCGTTTTTTATTCGGACTTTCGGAACCCTAAAAAACAAAATTCACTAAATAAAAAAAATACAAAAAATAGAACCGACTTTCAAAAAAAGTGCAAAATAACTTTAATTTCGGAAGTCGGTGTTCCTGTTTTGTATCTTCGTGTTTTGACACCGACTTCCTAAATTAAAGTTATTTTGCACTTTTTTTGGAAGTCGGTTCTACTTTTTGGTAAAAAAGTTTTTTATTTTTCACTTTTTAGTTGTGGTTCCCCATAAAACTGTGTTAACAATTCATAGACATACGATAGCAGCAATCGCGGTTGATTTGCTGTCAATTTTTGAAGAGTTCCGTTGTCTGTCTCTTAAACCCATCATCAGATCTTTTTGAAATTTAAATGAGACCATTTCGGAACAAACCTCTTTCGAACAAAAAAATAATTTTGCAAATCTGTCAATTTATGACGGAGTTATGCCCGAACATACATAAAAAAAAATTAAAAATACAAACATCCGAATTGATAACCTCCTTCTTTATGAAGTCGGTTAAAAAGGTATAACAATCAGCTCATGATAAGTGTACCATAAAAACAGCAGAGTGGACTTTTAGCGTATTCGTACCTAGAAAGGCGGAAAGTCGTGAGATGTCCGATACGTCATCCAAACGTGCCGTATGAAAACATTGTGAACAAGTGGTGGGAAATAGCTGAAGATTTATGCGCACAAATTCTCTCATCTTTACTATAAATCGCCTTTAGTTCCAAGCTAAAGACTGCTAGTTCTCATTAATTAAATTCTAGAATGTGGATCTAGTCATGTAGGACAAGGTAATTAATTATCTAGCAGCTGTCTAGCACTTTTACTTTACTTTTCCCAGGCACAATCAGGTCTGTTAAAGTGTGTGAAATATCAGGTTCTACGACGACTACGACCATTCAGCTGCTTGTTCCGTATTGGTGGGCATCCCTACTTCCCGTCTTTACTGACCTGGTTAGTCTCTGTAATATTTTTTTCAACTGTAAACATTTTTCACTCACCAAACGATCGAAGATTCAGCCTTTCTGTATTTTAACCAAGGAACTTCAAAATATCAAAAGGCAGTCGCGGCAATAACATTCAAACCTCATATTGATGGTTACCCTCAAATATCATGTAAGGTACTCTGTATTCAAAGTGCGTTGTCTGTAATTTAGTGCACGACACAGACGCAAAATATCAAAATCATGATTTGAACTAAATAACAATGGTTCTTGCGAAACAATTGGGCTCAAAATAATCCGATTAAGTTCGCATAACTTAAAAGAAACCAGTGTTACATGAGCTGTTGGATAAACAGATATGGTCATTACCCATTATGGGAATACATTGACAAAAGATCTGCCCGAAATGGTCGTTATTAAAATTCATATTGCCAAGACACGATTCGGACATAGTTTCACCTAAAATAGAGTAGTTTTGAAATTGTGTCTGAAGTCTTGGTTGCCGCATTTGGAAATACCTACCTAAAAGCTTCAAAAGTTGAGATAAAGATAAAATAGGCCGTTGAACCGATGTCATTTTGAAACCAAACTGCTTAGTTCAAAAAAACTTTTTTACAAATAAAAACTTTTTTACAAAAAAATAGAACCGACTTCCAAAAAAGTGCAAAATAACATTAATATCGGAAGTCGGTGTTTCTGGTTTTGTCTTCGTTTTTTGACACCGACTTCCGAAATTAAAGTTATATTGCACTGTTTTTGGAAGTCGGTTCTATTTTTTTGTAAAAAAGTTTTTATTTTTCACTTTTTAGTTGTGGTTCCACATTAAACTGTGTTCAATTAACAGTTCATCGACAAAAAAAAATTAACAGTTCATAGACATACGATCGCAGCAATCGCGGTTGATTTGCAGTCAATTTTTGAAGAGTTCCGTTGTCTGTCTCCGAAACCCATCATCAGATCTATATGAAATTTAAATGGGACCATTTCGGAACAAACCTCTTTCGAACAAAAAAAGAATTTTGCAAATCCGTCAATATATGACGGAGTTATGCCCGAAAATACATTAAAAAAAAAACAAACATCCGAATTGATAACCTCCTTCTTTTTCAAGTCGGCTAAAAATACAAACGACTTCCAAAAAAAAAAACATGTTTTGAAAGTCGGTGTTTCTAGTTTTGTGTCTTCGTTATTTGACTCCGACTAGTTAGTAAAAAAAAAAAAAAACACTTTTTAGTTGTTGTACGGGTTATGCCAGAATTGATAGCCCCAAAAACATGAACTTTGAACATAATTGGTGAAATTAGGATGTATCAGGGTGAACTACAAATCTGTGTACCCCTTCAGAGCGTATCAGCGTGATGTTATGTTATGAAGTGGTGTAAACAATAAACAGACATGCGATTGCAGCAATTCCGGAAGGTTTGCTATCATACTTATATTGAAGAGTTCCATTGTCTATCGCCGAAGTTCTTCATCAGATCTTCACCAAATTTAAACGAGACTGCCTTGTTTTTTGTGGGGTGGGAAATCATCCTATGACTTCTTCACCTGGGATGTACACAAAAAAAAGAACTTTCCAAATCGGTCCAGGCGTCTTCGAGTAATCGGGGAACATACATAAAAAATAAAAGATTCCCACGAATGGCGAACCTCCTCCTTTTTTAAAGTCGGATAAAAACGGACAACCAATGAACCCACTTACGTCGACTACAATGGAACATAACCGTTCAATTTAAATTCCTCCAAAAATAATAGAAACTTAATGGATCTTTAACTAGGAAGCAAATGGTTCTAAAAAGGTCAATGATACCCAAAACACCCCTTACAAAATATTGCCCCACGCAAAGATTATAAACCCCCACGTCACGAAATATTTACGGCTTATAATCATGCGATAGTTCACACGTGCACGCAATGACAACAAAACTGAAATCATAACAAGACAAAGCATTTCCTAATTAAGGTGAGTGCATATAAGCACGTTCTTTTGTTTTTACAAAGTGCGTAGGACTGGCTGGTTTGAATAAGGTCTTTAGTACTTTGTGACGTTCAGTGTCGTTGACAAGCGGATAATTGTGGGCGGATAATTTAGTATCCGAGATATACGCAGTTTTGTAAAGATTATTAATTAATGCTCAATTATCTACAACAACTAACAACAACTTTATATTAAACCTACAACAATTTTATATTAAGTTTCTAACTAAGTACCAGAATTTTTTTAAGAAAAGTTAATTGAAAGAAAATTTATTTGAGAATTTATTTTTTTCTCAAATTAAGCTTTTTCAGAGTTTCAACTACAAAAGTGCCAGTTTTTGATTATTTTTTTATTCCTTATTACCAATTGACTATTCTATACTGGACCCTCTTTGCTTGGACGCCCACAATTATGTGTTTATATGACTGTATAGGCTACATTTTACACGGTACAATAATCAATACACCTTTTACCATATTACACTCAGATGACCATAGTCTATAGGTGTTAAAGATATAATGTATGGCTAAATGTGTTGCTGTTTTTTTTTTGCTAAGCGTAAAACTCAAGAACGACTGGACCAAATTGAATTAACTTTTTTTAAACTATTCGTAGGCCGAGACATCACAAATTATTTTATTTTTGCAAGTTGGTTTTAACACCACTTTTACACGTTTTCTTGTCAGTTTTTTTGGCAATTTGTTGCGAAATATGAAGTATTTAATGGATCAACATAGGATTTACTAATAAATTTATAAAAAAATAATCCATCACCGGATGCAGTTGAAATATGGTATATTTTTTTTATGATTATAATTGTTAATTAGGGGATAACTGCTTTTATAGATAATTAAGAGGTATGTTACAAGACTTTTTTGATGCATTAATGTATATTAAATTAGTTTAGTTTAGTGTTTGAGTTCCATTACTGTATGAAATAGTTCAAAATTATTTACGGTTAAGAGATACTCGTACACTGCTATAAAAAAACACCTTTTTGACCGTTTTTGGGAATCGCCGCCTGAAGTCTCGGAAAGGTTCTAATGAAGATAAAAATAGGACAAATTGCACAAAGAACCGTAAAAAACACATTTTAGAATTATTACATTCAATCAAACTGTTCCTAGCTGTCAATCCTAGGTATAGTTTAGAATAGAGCGAGAGTGAAGCCGAAGGAAAAAAGCTAATTTCATTATAGTCTCTCTTTCACCAATGTTAAAAGCATTCAGTGTCTGATGAATGCTGATGATTAAGGGTGGTATTACTACATTTATCCTAGATCTTTGTCCAATGTGAGTTTGATGAAAGAAGTAGGACGACTTCGTCAAATGTATCATCAACACCGATATTTGATCAAAGAATATTGACATTTAAATCAAAATGGCTGCAACTTACATTTTGTCTTTCTTTACTATACGGTGATACTTTCTATTTATATTTATTTATTAAAAAACGCTTTTAGGAATGTTTTTCCTCGACTTATAATTATTTAATTTATCTTGAATGCTTTTTTCTCTTCGCCTTTGGAGATCTGGCTTAACCCAAAGCTTTTTCTTGTTTTATTTTTCTTTTTTAATAATAACCTAATGATAATAGCAGCACATAAAGTTGCTCCACGTTCCTCTATTTTCTCAGACTACGTAAAATCTTGGACAAAGATATTGGACAAGTGTAATGGGCATCCGTCAAAGAAATTTGATCAAATATAGGACATAGATATTGGACAAAGATATAGGATAAATGTAATACCACCCTTAGGTAAATTACAATGATTAAAATGAACAATCCACTTAACATTACTGTATCGTACTCGTATAACAAACACCGTGTAAGTGAGGACAGCGGGCTTGTTTATTTTGAATATCAAATGTAAACCACTCCTAGTATTGTATTCATAACAGGAGATATCTCCGTACTTGGACGCAGAATATTAAACAGACATATCAGAACAATAAGTCCAAGTTTAGTCTCACATTTTCTAATTCTTTAGGACAGAATATTAATACGTAGGTATAATTTTATTTAACAACAACATATCCTGTCATCTAACAGCATGACATTTACTGTGTGTTCTAATCCGAAGAATTTAATAAAAGCGTTGTGTTTAGCAATTTAATACTATGGCGACTAACAACATAAAGGGCGACTAACTATTTGCTACAAAAAAAAATTTGATGAGCTTCAAAATGCAAGGAATTATAAAATAAAATAATAGCTGCTACTTTAACGTAGCGAACTTATATTAAACACGGCCAATTAAAGTCATAGGCTAGGTTATATAAATAATGACATGGCACATCAAATTAACCAGAAAGTTCACCAATACGACGTACGTTGCCCAAGAGCGAGCGAAGCGAGCTCGGGAACTTAGGGCACCCCGAAACGGACAGGTTAAGTTCGAAGGAGATGACGGGGGCTACAGTGAGCGTACAAAGCGAGCGAACGCAGCCCCCGTCATCCCCTTCTTCTTAGGCTCGTCAAACTACCTTACGCCTGTCGTTAGCACATTTCAGTGAAAAAGCATGTTGTTTTTATTTATTTTTTGTTTATGACAGTTACCAAAACAAGAAGTCGATGCCTGTTTAAATTAAAACAAACCTAGCAACTGATTATAAAGCTGCTACTTTCTACTTAAAATTATCCTTCGTTAGAGCTGCCAACCTACTATTTTTGCTACCGGCTTTAGTTATTTATTAATCCCAAATTCAGATTAATTTGTTGCCACGTTAAATACATGTCTTATAATAATAAGTCTATAGAAGGGACTAATAAAGAAATTACACGGTGAGAAGCGACATTACTTCATAATCGGACATCATATAATCAAAGCGGCTATCTTACAATAGATTACTTTTAGGAATCCTACCGAGATTTACTTCTAGGCGACGCCAGGAACAAAATGTGATCACCGCAACTTACGAAATCGGCATTTCTCGATCCCAAGTTGTTTAAAGTATTTTAAGAAGTAGGTACACCATCAAGTGGTGCAAAACCTCTATTCCACCCCTTTTAATTAAAATCAATTAGTGTTACAAGGTATAAAATCACTCATAAAAAGAACATCGGCCTTGACGTCGCTATGTGCAGTGTCTGCATTGTGCACATAATTATAGCATGGCGTATGGGTGCTTGCGCAAGTATTATCGGATCAGGCGTCATTATCGGGTCTTTGCCTATCTGTACAATTCCACTGACAGGGGCCTTAAAATGTGGCGAGCATACTTTGGTAATAAATTATGTAGCTTTAGACTTGGTGGGTATTTATTGGTTCATTTCTGCATTCCAAGGCCTGCCGTCTCGACATTGATAGCGAAATTTACGTTAGCTACCGATCGCTAAATTACTAGCTGTTAAAAATCTCCCTCATTTGTGAGGAAATATTTTAGATCATAATCTGAAAAAATAATTGATTTTCTTAAAATATGTACAGAGACGGCGTAAATTTTAACTTGCAAGCACTATTTTTCATGAAAACTTATAATTTATTTAAATTTTAATTAATAACTTGTAACCTTTGTAACAATTAAATTAACTTAATACTACTTGAGGACTACTTTTATTACATTGGGTTTACCTGTAAAAATAATTGTATGTGTACTAAATAAATAAAAAATAAATAAATAATAAATAAACATGTCAAAATAATAAAGGACATGCAAGTTTGCCTCCTTGCAACATACATTTTTAGTGAACGAATTCAGTCGTTACGCGATCGTTAACAATGTCGAGACTGCGGGCCCAGAGCCTTTAGACAAAATACTTTTCTGTAAACGTTAACGCTATCGCTTCGTGCAAAATGTATGGCAAAGACATTACTGGGCGTGAGTCACGTGACAGTTCTCTGTCTAACGCTTCGTGCAAAACGTCGTTGCCATACATTTAGCATGAAACGTTAGCGTTAACGTTTACAGAAATGTATTTTGGCTAAGGGGGCAGATCAGATGCTATCTTTCTCTTTTGTGGCTTATTGCTGGGCCTAAATTGTTTTGAAGATAATATTCGATCCGTCAGCTTTCAATTTTTTGCTCAGATACAGAGGGCAGAAGAAATCTTTTACCAGGACTTGGTTAATGACTATCTAGGGGGGCAAACAACCCTAGTTAGTTATTACCCAAGTCCTGACCTGTGGTAGCTCTGAACATTTTTTTTTGATTCGGAAGTTTGAGCTGTTGTGGATTTTATAAAGACATTAATAAATCAAGCTGCATAACTAATTTAGTAAATTCATTACATTGTTTGAAGCACAGGGAGCTGTTGTGTAGCACAGCGGAAATAATAAAATATGTGTAAAGGAGTGCCAGTACTTACGTCAAAACGCCCTTTGTGGTATTGATTTATAACAAACTTTAGCTGATTAAGACCAAACATTAATCAAATACCTAGTTGAAATTGTAAGCCGTATTTTATCGTTGTAATAAAACTACAAATCTTGAATCATACTTTTATTATTTTTTTGTTTTCAATGCATCTTACGGCCACCATTACCTACGCGTGTTTCCCTTTGCAAGCACGCGATGAATCAACACTTTGTATTGTATCAAGATGAGCCTTTTGTTTAGCGCCCTTTGTGGCAATTAGCTCTTCATTATATGTCTACAACACGTCGGGCCTTAATTGAAAAGTGTGTAGGGACTAATTACTGGTTTGTTTTTCATTATGAGTGAGAGTACGAAGAAATGCCTTTGAAGTTAGATGATCAGCAGTTATGGATGTTACCCTTACGGTGAGAACTTGCCTTTTGTATGTTTGCAGTGTTGGCTAAGTTGGTAATGTAAACTACTCGCTAATTTCGCACACTTCAAATGTGGTTTCCGTAGTGTAGCGGTTATCACGTGTGCTTCACACGCACAAGGTCCCCGGTTCGATCCCGGGCGGAAACATTACTTTTTGCATTTTTCTATGCAGAAACATATTGACATAACAAGAAAGCACGAAAAGGGGAACAATTTCTCATTCCCGAGAAACGGTCAACATTTAAATGGTTTTTGAATCGAGATAATGACGCGGAAGAACGTTGACAATGTGTAGTACCAAACAAGAGCTGGAAAAGGCGAGTAATTAAGCTTAGAAAGTGGTACAGTAACTGGTAGAGCACGGGATCGGTTAGTTTCTAAATTGACCAGCAGACGGAAGGTCGGCGACCTGATATCGAGAGGTAAGTAACGCATCTGTAAACTAAATTAACCTAAATACCTCACTCATGAAATCTTCTCTTTATCTGATAAAGAATTTTCTTTGGCTTACGTTACTCCACCAATATTAGTCTAAGCACGAAATTCAATCAGGCGCTCTAAAATTGGTTTATGTTCGTTTCTGGTCTAACGCGTCACAAATGAGATTTATTAATACAATCACGTCCAAGTATTACTTGCGGGTGCGGCAAAAAAGCTATACCAGGTTGTTTCAAGTAATGATCAAGATAGGTTTCATTGCGTAAAGGCCTTCGGAATTTTCTCAGTTATTGGAACTGATCGTGGCCGAATTCCTGAAATCCCGGGGCAGAATTCTTGCTCATTCTCAATCGGATCAGTATCATCAAAAATACCAAATCTATCCATCTGCATCAAAAATGAGCTAGGTCGAAGATGGAGCGTTAACGAACTCTGAGTATAACATCGTTATTCGTTACGCAACTAAAAATACACTGAAAGTTTAGTAAAGTTTAGTGACACGTCAATCAGGTGTAAGATGTACTCCGGCGCATCATAACGACGCCATATTGTTTTTATTGTCGCCTTCCGCTTTCGTAACACATGTGTTCGTGTATTACATCAAACTAAGTGACAAACACGTACCAACTACTATAAAATCTGAGTTTTAGTGTCAACTTGATTTAAAGCATCTCTATCTTTTGAACCTTAATGAGGGTTCTATAAAGTGTTACTGTTAAGTAAGGTTTGTGATCAATACAACTCTCTCAGTTAGAATTGATGTCAAATTTCATGATTTCATGTAATAGTCATTCCATACATGACTATGAACTTAGAAGGTTGTATTGATGATTTAAATCAATCCCTCATTCACAGGTCACTGTCAGGTTGTATCTTGGTCTGATTCGCGGCCGTAGTAAGTATGTATTTATAGAATTAGAGTAATTAAAATCATCAATACAACTTTCTCAGTTAGAATTGATGCCAATTGTAAGTATTTCATGAAATCATTCAATCATCAGAAATTCAATCATCAGAAGGTTGTATTCTGCCCGGGGGTTGAGGTTTTCTGCCCGGGGGTTGAGGATAAATTCGAAACAGAGTTACCTCGCCCCTGGGCACTCAAAGGCAGGAAGGAACAGGGGTGGGTTTTAGTCAGTAAGAGTCTGACACGCCCTCCCGCTCCGCCCAGAGCGGGAGAAGTCATAGGATGATTTCCCACCCCACAAAAAAAAAAAAAAAAAAAAAAAAAAGAAGGTTGTATTGATGATTTAAGTATGTATTTATAGAATTAGAGTAATTAAAATCATCAATACAACTTTCTCAGTTAGAATTGATGCCAATTGTAAGTATTTCATGAAATCATTACATTTGGCACCAATTCTAAGTGAGACAGTTGTATTGATGATTTTAATGATTACAGTTCATTAAATAAGTACTTGCAACGGCCGCAAATCGTATTTTGACCAACATACAACCTGATACTGACCTGCCAATTGCAAAAAACGTAAGAAAATTTGAATTTCGCGGGCTACCCTGGAGCTTTCATCTTAAATCAAGGAAAAGTGGTCGAAACAGACGCGTATTAGATTTCAATTAGATAGGCCCGCTAAATAGCATTTTGTTTAAAAACCTGCATATTACACTGAAGCTTAAAGTACCAGGTAATGATGATTAAAAATATTCTTCTTATCGTGTCGATTTTGACTCAAATTTTGTCCGACCAATAGGTAGCCACCTGGATAGCTTTGTCATTAGCTTCGTTTAATTCATCCGAAGTTCAGGTGGGTGTGCATGCTGGGCAGGCAAGGAGATGACGCATATCCTGTGAAGGGGCTCCACACTGGCACTGAGTTAGGGATAGGTCAAAAATACCCCATTTGACCAGATTATTTCTACAGCGACCAACCTGGGTCCGCAATCGGTTATGAGATTACCCATAAGGGTCTACTGCCGGTCAAGTGGCGTCCTCATTGAATAAAAAATCGTAGCATAGCATAGAAAATCAATATTAAAGAAACCTACGTCACGTTTGTTACAAAGAGGATAAAGTTTTTTTACGTTGTTAAAACAGGTCTCAGAATGTTTCATATCCAAAGTAGTAGGCAAAAGTATCAGAAACGGCCGTTTTTGGTACTTTTGCCTACTACTTTGGTTTTAACAACGTAAAAATAATTATTAGCAGTTAATAGCGCCTTAAGGCCCTAGCCTTAAGGCGCTATTAACTGCCAACGACTTTGAGTGGTTAGCTTGCGTGTTCTGTGCTGAGCTCACCGCGTCGTACGTCCACCCAGTAATAGGACTCGCCCATCAAGGAGCGCTGTCCGAAATTAGACGCATTATTAATTTATTATACATAAAACAACAGGTATTATACTAAAACATGTATACTAAAATATAAATAATTAAACGATCTTTAAAATGGTGAAGGTTTCATAAAAATACGTTTAATAGTTTTTGCGTGATTCTCAATTTTTTTATCCGCGTTCGACATAACTTTACAAATGAATTACACAATGTTATAAAAATATAATTTCAAATATTCACATATCAAATAACGACGGAAATTGTCTAGAGTAACATATATTTTTTTCAAAGAAATAGGACTAGTCGTTTAGACGTGATGTTCAATTAAAAACCATTAGAAGTCGTATAACTGCGCCTTAAATGCCGCAACAGCGTGCCGAGCTTTTACGCAGTAATGAAGCACTTAAATAACAGAGACACACGAAACTAGGACTTGAAAGTATTACAAAAACAAATTCCATCAACCCAATGGTGTAACATTCCCTGTAAGTCGTAACAGAGTCGTAAGCTGTCATTAGTGATTGGATTATCGGTCAACGACCCTCTAGACACGTGCACAGTATCGCCCAAGGTGTTGTAAAATGTGTCAACTAGACACGTGTGTTTTACTACCCTGGTAGTACGAATTTATCACTTTTTTATTACCCATACTCCATAGGGTTGTTATTCAGCCCTATCCTGCTTTCTTATTGATAAATGTGAAAGACGAAAGTCTTCATGTTTGGATGTTTACTAATCAATCAATCAGGCCTGTAAAGGCTGGATGGAATTGGATTAAACTTGTAATATATACTTTTTAGGTCCTGTGGGATAATTTTCGACATTCAAGTGGCTGACTGCTTACTTGACTGCTACTTTTGTAAAAAAAATGATTTAAACGTTTTTGTATTGTTAATACTATACACTTTTGTATATGTTTAAGGACCACGCTACCACATTAGGAATTTCCTGTAATGATAGCAGTGATTGTGATAAATAAATAAATATTTTAAAAAACAACGCATAAGGGTTCCGTACCATCGTACAAGATTATACGCGTCTACTTGTTGCCATTATTAAGATCGAGCAGAAAAAGCCTAAAAAAAACACATTTCTAGTAGGGCCCCCTTTCATTTTCAATTTATTTTTATTATTTGTTGTTATAGCGGCAACACATTCTGTGAAAATTTCAACTGTCTACCTATTACTAAAAAGAGGTCTTTGTCTTTTTATCCAGCCTGTACTTCTTGTATGGGTGACTGTTTTATTTATAAAAGGTGTCCTTAAAAATTGAATGACCACACTCAAATATCTAATATAATAACAGGTACTACATTGAGTTGAGGTCTTGTATGATTATTAGTCACATATTCATTGGTTTACATTTATTTCTAAGAATAACTTTGAGGAAAATAGAAAGGAAGCGAGCCAACGCTTATGTTAATGAGACAACTCAATATATGTATGAACATATTGACTTATTGTGCAACAAGCAAAGTGCAAAAATTACAAACTTCCATAAACTTACTACCTACTAACTAACTTTCATACCCGAAGTTACTCCCACAGGGGATGTATTCTGCATGACAGGGCCTGTCATGACCGCTGCCTGCCCAGGGATTGTGGATAAATTCGAAACAGACTTACCGCGCCCCTATGCACTCAGGGCAAGGAAGGAGCAGGGGTGGTTTTTAGTCAGTAAGTCTGACAGGCCCTCCCACCTCCACCCAGAGTGGGAGAAGTCACAGGATGATTTCACACCGCCCAAAAAAAAAGGTGGTGATTTTGAGAATAATTTAAGTAAATGTGTTAAGATTTGTATCGTGTGTTAGTTGCTGAATTATCTCGGACATGAATCTTGTGCAGGAACACTGGGCTACAACAATGTCAGAATCTTAGTCTACATAGAGACGAAACAGTTCTCTTCGACAATTCAGGGTATTTGAATTGATAAATGAAATTCAGACCTTTTATGTACTAATATTTTATTATATAATATAACCACATTACAAGGTTGCAATATTATGAAAACATTTTTTTTTGTATCAGGCCATATTAGTTTTAAACACTGATCGCCAGGTTCCTCATTCAAAATTTTCTTTGGAGATTTGAATTTAGAATCCGCTAACCAGTATTTGAACTGGAACTGATCTTTAGTTCCAGAATAATAATTACCATTACCTAACGCGTAAGATAATGTTCTAAATGAGAATCTGAAAAGATGGAGAAGTATGTAGGTGAAGACTAATGGATGAAACTAAATTGCTGAATATTTTTACAAAAAAAAAAAGAAAGGTCAATCAACTTTAGTTACAAATACCAGTAGCGCTTAATTCAATCAGATGTATGGTGAACTAAGTTACTAACCCTCATAAGTGTTTCAGGTGTTGTTTAATGATAAGTAACTACGGAATGCAAAGGTCAAAATTGCAGATAACTTACTAACTAGTTACCCATTCAACAAATTCCGTTTACTTAACTACAACTTAACAAAACAATTCAAATGAAACCAAGATTACGGAACAAAGTAAATCTTTCAAGATAACGTTTGTTATAAAATCGAGGCGTAACAGCTACTGGCCCCTTACAATGCGTCACAATCGATAAATACTGGTTGCCCGACTGCAGCAGTTGCAATTTTATGACACCAACAATTCGTAGCTTACAACAGAAATACCGTAACTTCTCACATGCTCATAACGGCATTCTCAATAATCTCAATGTAATTACGTGCCACGATCGTTTTAGCACTCTCTTCTGAACATATTTTCGCTAAATTAAGCACATAAACATAGAACTTACCGGGCGACAGGTGTATTGAGTGCAACATGCAATTTTATCACTGTAACCAACAAGTTCACTAAAACTTTTGTACACTTCACTGATGCAGCACAAACAAAATGAATTATTATCAATTCTCTTGTATTTCCTATTCGGTTTGCTTGGAATAATACAAGAAAAGTGCATTCAAGAACAATAAACGAACTTCTTCGCTCCGCGGACCGCCCGCGCCGCACGCAAGCAAACTCAGACCAATCGCAATTTTTACATCAATATGACCATTACCGTTCAGAATATAAGAGCTATTTTGGTTTAATTATGCAAACCCCAAAGGTTCTTCTACTTGCAATTGCAAACAACCTTCGGTGCGGAACTGCGGAACATACACCACGACACCTTGAGCTTTAAGTAAAATAATAAGCAGTTTTTAATAAAAAAATTCGACGTTTAACCATGAAAATTTGTAAATAAATCAGAAACACAATTTTACATTGTGTGTAAAGTAAATCGGATTTTTTTATTCAAATTCAATCTGATGGCGCCATCTGTTACAGAGCTGAGAAAGCCCATGACATGACAATGACAACAATGTTCGTTTTGTTATTGCAGTCACTAACGACAACGACTTTAGTTATTTCTCTACGTTTAGTTAGATCATTTTATAAATCTGTGGAGCTGTATTTTAGGGTTCCGTACACGAAGGCTACCCTATTATTAAGCCTCTGCTGACCGTCCGCCAATCTGTTAGCGGGCTGTATTTCATGAACCGTAAAGTTAAATTTTTCAGTGTGTTTCTTTACTTATGCATGTATTTTTCGGTTTATGGTACGGAACCCTTCACGTGCAAGGCCAACTCGCAACTTGGCCGGGTTTTAGGGTTCCGTACCCGACGGGTCAAAACGGAGCCATTACTGTCACTCACGTGTCCGTCTGTCTATCACAATATTTTGTTGCGAACAGACTACTAGAGTATTGGTTCCGAAGAACCAATACTATAGTAGTGGTTTTTTATTATTACGTATATTTTATTAACATCATCATTCTCCTGCCCTTATCCAAATTTATTTGTGGTCGGCGCAACATGTCTTTTTCTTCCATACTCCTCTATTAGTCGTCATCTCTGTAGTCACCCCCTTTTTAACCGACGAAAAAAAGGAGGTTCTCAATTCGACCGTATAGGTTTTTTTTTTTTTTGCTTTTTTTTTTAATTAGATAGGGTATACCTCAAGGGTGGTCCCATGTCAAGGAAATCAGGATCTGATAATGGAATCCTGATAAAATTGAGAGAAAACCTCGAAAATTGTTGGCACGTTTAGCGTTTCTGTACGTATGTTCGGCCTTCACTCCGTTGTTTATGAACCGATTTCAATGATTCTTTTTTTCATAGATAGGGTATACCTTAAGGGTGGTCCCATGTCAAGGACATTAGGATCTGATCATGGAATCCTGATAAAATTGAGAGAAAACCTCGAAATTTATGGGCACGTTTAGCGTTTCTGTACGTATGTTCTCTCTCACGGCCCTCACTCCGTTGTTTATGAACCGATTTTGACGATTCTTTTTTTCATAGATAGGGTATACCTCAAGGATGGTCCCATGTCAAGGACATTAGGATCTGATCATGGAATCCTGATGAAATTGAGAGAAAACCTCGAAAATTGGGCACGAATATTGTTTCTGTTTACTTTTCATAACTTTATCAGGTATTTGCATTTAGGAATCATCACATCATGAAACTGAGCTGATGATGAAAACCATACCTTTCCTTAACAATAGAAGTTAGTTATAAAAAACTGGTTTTAGTGACAGATACCACCTAATATACTTTGAAGAAAAGACGTCTTTGGAATATTGGAGGTAACCTCAACTGGTCAATATCCTGGGAACCTTATGAAAGGATGGTTACATCATCAGCTCAGTGCTAAGAGGAATGATGAAGGATTAGAAATTAGCTTCAGAGTATTTAAAGATGATGCGAGTCACAAAAAATCATAAAATAAAAAACTTTTTAACAAAAAATTCAACCGACGAAAAAGAACTAAAAAGCAAAAATTAATTAACCTTTTAAGTCTTGAGTATTGAGCTTATTTACCTACATAAAATATCAAATTTTATATAAACTAATTTTGAGTCGGCGCCAAATAATAAAACGATTAATTACCTACATCTAGCCTTCTTCATTTCTACGTACATATAAAATTTAGATATTTAATAATCAGATTGTTGTTTGGCGCCGACTCAAAATTTGTTTATATAAAATTTGATATTTTATGTAGGTAAATAAGCTCAATACTCAAGACTTAAAAGGTTAATTTATTTTTTGCTTTTTAGTTCTTTTTCGTCGGTTGAATTTTTTTATCCATATCCTCTTTCACACAGTCCAACCATCGTTTCTTTGGCCTTCCCCTATTCTTATAGCCATCCACATCCATACCCAAGACTTTCCTCACATTTTCTTCATTCCTCCGCATCACATGCCCATACAACGACAACCGATTTCCACACAACTTTTCAGTCAGCGGTGCCACTTTCAGACTTCCTCTTATATACTCATTCCTAATTCTATCCATGCGCGTAACATCACAACACATCGCTCATAGCATTCTCATCTCAGCTACATGCAATTGCTTTACGTATATTTTATTAACAAATATCAATATATTGATAAATCAGATTTTTCCTTTGATAATTCCTTAATTTGGTACGGAACCTTAGCTGTGCGAATTCCGATACGCACTTGGCCTGTTTTTTTATAGACTAACCAAGAATGAAATGATTATTAAACTAAAAAAATTAAAACAAGTACCTAAAAAAGTACCGATGGCACAGATAATACAATACTAGTGTACCGATAGCACTGACTTATAAAAGCGGTGCAACAGATACTGGATAAGGCAAAAAACGATGTCATTATTCTTTCTTATTCTGAACCACAATCTCCCAGGAAACGGAAAAGAATTTGCATTTGTCAATATTTAATAAAACAAGTACCTAATTAATAACGTATACTTTAATAAACTACTTTGTAACACAAGCATAAAACTAAGTTTTTATCCGAGCTGCGACTTGGGCACGCCAAACGTACGTTTCCTTGACACCTTCTTGCGCGTGAGTTGCAGTTGTTTCAATTGGTAGTTCACTTCCGCCCAAATATCGTTCTGGTCTTCTATTGGTATTGTTTTCCTGTAAAATGATGCATATTAATAAATAGATAAGAGAGATAGTTGTCAAACACGAGCTTACCAATGAAATAAACCACTACTTTCCACAATAATATTATGAAAGTGTTGAGATGTTTGTCAATCAATAACGCCTCAACGGCTGGTCACATTTAGATGACATTATGAGCACTGGTAGACCATGATCTGGGGGTCTACTCCGTAGTGTTTTACGAAGTATCGGCCGAATGTTCGGACATATTTGTGTGAAGTGTTAAAGTGAATGTGCCATACCTAAAATTGTAGCGAAATGGCATTATGTATGTTTTTGGATGAAGAAGCTCTCAGAGAAGAGCTACAATTTTAGGTGTAGCACATTCACTTTAAGACTTCAACACTTCACACAAATATGTCCGAACATTCGGCCGATACTTCGTAAAAACACTTCGGAGTAGACCCCCTTTTTTGTTTTTGGCCGGGTGGGGAATCATCCAATGACTTCTCCCGCTCTGGGTGGAGTGGGAGGAAGTGTCAGACTCTTACTGACTAAAACCCACCCCCGTTCCTTCCCTGCCTGAGTGCCCGCCCAGGGGTGCGGTAACTCATTTTCAGAATTTATCCGCTACCCCTAGGCATGCAGGCACCGGCCACGATGGGCCCCGTCAGTGGTGGCTGACACTAATCTCTTTGAGGCGCGCGTGCAACACTACGCGCCGTCGACTCACGGGCATGGTCCTGATCGGACGGCGAGCGACCCACTGCTCGCCGTCCGCAGGCCCGGGTAGTAGACCCCCTGGATTAGCCAATACTTAATGCCACAAGTTCTACCAGTCAACCTCTTTGTATGTCTGGTTGTTACTGACACTTCTAGTCCCCTTTTTATACAAGTAGGTACTAGTTTCTGCCAGCGGCTTTGCCCGCATGAAATCGAATATTATCCCAGGGGAACATGCTCCTGGGATAAAAGGTACTCTGTGCTATTCCAGACTAAATCTATCTCTGATCCAAATTTCATCGAAATCCGTTAATCCGTTCTGGCGTGATTGCGTAATTAACATCCATCCAAACTTTCACATTTATAATATTAGTAGGATTATATAATTTATAGCCTGCACCTAAGTATTTAGACCACTATCAAATATTTACCGGTACTGTTTCATCAAATCATATTTCTCCCAGGGTTCTTTCCTGAGCTCTCTTCTGACTCTGTCTTTCTCTTTAAGGTATTCCTCAATGTTGGCAACTCCCTGCAGTTCTTGTCTCTCCCATCTTTCCAGCCAGGGTCTGGGTTTCAGTTTTACCTGGAAAAACCATTTGAATACTTTATGATTGCAAAAGGTGCTGGCTGGTCTTAATGATACAAAAGGTATTCCAGTACTTCTTTGTTTTTGACCATCCTCTGTGTAGTCAATCACCACAGTGTAAGTACTACAGCAGCTCAACAGGAGTGTTTTTGCAAAAGTAATGGGGAAAGCTTATAAGGACACAGTTCCTACCCAACTGCTCTGGAAAAACGCCTCGTTGAAATACGTAAGTCTATTGTGCATCATCATGTTTGACGACAGCACATAATATAATACTAGCGTACAGATTCCTCATCCCATATAAAGAAACGGTATCGCCGTAACTACGGGTTTTCGACTTGCACAAGCAACTTTTGTTCTTCGTTCGGGCCAGTCCTCTACACCTCACTAGATGGTGTTAGCAGCGACGGCATGCAAGTTGAATTAATTTCTGTAAAAGTCTTACCAATATTTTCTCATACATTGAGGAATTACTTTATAGTATTTTTGGCACTTCATAACAGTTATACTGTATCAAAATGAGTCACTATACAAATTTTAAAGAGGCGAATGGATAAGCTATAAAACGTCAAACAGCGCCATCTATTGGTACAAGAAATATAAATGCCTAGGGATACATTCCAATAAACATCTAAATTTGAATTAGGAGCCACAATTTTCTACAATTTTATGCTTAGTGTAGTTTATTAAATAACAAAATACAGTTTTTACCATATTTTTTTTTCAAAATATTAATGTTACTAAGACTTCATTATGAAATCGATGCCTATTACGCCATCTATTGAAATTTATTTGAAGTAAATTTTCATTGTTAGAGATGAGACCCCATGACAACAGCAAACCTAGAATTACTTATCCTGTATACAGCCTATATTTTGAGTATGGGACAGGTTTGTTATTTGATCCACCCCAGCTCCTCAAGGAAGGCCCTGGTGTTACTGATTATCTCATGGAGGGCACCAGGACTTCTGAAGTACTTTGCCCTGTATCCAGCAACCACTGGGAAGCTTAGAAGCAGATGAGCTGCTGTCAAAGGAATACGGAAAACTGAAGCAGCAACTAACCTGAACAGGATTAACAGGCACTGGTGTTCCTTCAGGCAGTATTTCAGGATCTAGATCAAAGGGGAATGTGCTGTACTCTGGCAGAGCATCCCTCAGGTAAAGCAGCTTATCATCCAGGCGTTTCTCAAGACGGAGGACCTGGATGCTATGGATTGTGGGGTCGTAGAGGTCATACCGTATCTGAAAAATATAAGTACACAACATTTAGCAACTTAGTATGGTTGTTTATTTTTACTAACAATGACTGTAATCATTGTCATATAATGATTATGCCATCCCCTAATTAAGTAGAATAAGGGCAGATATACTACGATAATTATTAAACAAAAAAGTTGCTTCGAAGTATACACGGTAAACAGAGACGGCAGCTTAAAATAAAATTTGGGGTCAGGGTTATTCCATGATTTGGGACCTTGATTTCTGTTTTTTATTAATATTCATGCTGTTGTCTGCTAGGTAAACTAAAGAGAGGAGTATGTAACACCTGAAACACTTATGAGGGTTAGTAACTTAGTTCACCATACATCTGATTGAATTAAGCGCTACTGGTATTTGTAACTAAAGTTGATTGACCTTTCTTTTTTTTTTGTAAAAATATTCAGCAATTTAGTTTCATCCATTAGTCTTCACCTACATACTTCTCCATCTTTTCAGATTCTCATTTAGAACATTATCTTATGGTTTCTTGTTCGTTGAATAAGATAGATTAACAGAATATAATTTATATTTAGTATGGCATTCCTGTATTTCTATTATAACACTCCATAAAGTAAGAATACATACACTAGGAGTACCACTGCTGAGCTACACATGCCCCGTCTAGACAGTACCACGCACCCTGATCTTAGTAGGATTATTTTTTAGGGTTCCGTACCCAAAGGGTCCAAACGGATCTCCATTTGAATCTATAATAAAGTAATAGATTACCACTAGCTTGCTAATAATACGTACCTCAACACCCTGATGATCAACAACATTCCTCAAAGTGAACTCAGCCCTCAATCCAGCTCCTTTGCGCTCAATGCAAATGCCAACAAATCTGTTAGTCTTGCCCTGTGCATGAGGGTCAGCTGCTGTCACTGCTAGGATTGATCCTGAGGAAAATAAATTACAAATGAATTAGGCAGATTTGTCTAAGAAAACCTAAGTAGTGACTAAAAATGAAGGTTCATCATATTTTAGAACATATGATTCTGAATAATGATTATACACTATTATCTCTGTCTAGCTTAGTCCCATTGATGTTTTATGGGGTCTCTCCTCGTGTCTGGATCTAGGTTCTCGAGACAGCTAGTTGTTTTAATAATATTGGGAAGTACTTACCAACATAAAATTCTGGTATATCAATTTGCTTGCGCCTATTCAGCATATCGACTCGCTCAAGCTTCTCACGCAGACTATTTCTCCATTTAGGGTTGGGGTCAGGAAGAAACTCAGGGAAAACATGTCTTAAGGCCAAGTTAGGGTTTCTGGCATTCACCCTAATTCGCGAAACCGCTGGCCTCTCTCGCTGTTTTTCGACACCAACTTCTTCTGCCTTATCCGGCAACGTAGATAAGGCACGACAATCTGTAAGGAAATCGCATAATAAGGTATTTGTGTCATAAGATCCATGAAATGTATGGAGGATTTATATTTTCTAACCTCTTCGTATGAACCATTTCGCTGCACCAAAAACTTCACTCGACGATCTTCTAATAGCTAAAGCCATTGCGTCCGTGACTCTTGATAACAGAAATTGTGTTGTATCAAGGAGTTTTATTCAATTAGGAACAAAACATTCATTTCGCACCTGAAATAAACCCGAGCCGCGAGTTTGACATTGACAGTTTACGCGTTTCGTTTCTTCAAATTTTCAGGAATACTTTTGGTCACCAACATTCAACATTGTTTTATAATTTCTGTACGATATTGATTAATTTATTCAAGAAATACCTGTTATTTTGTTTACGTAATTTTAAGTACAAATTATTTCTAAAGAAGTAACAGAACGCGTTGAGCGATTCATTCGTAGAGAGAGTTACAAACCACGTAAATTATTACGTAAAATGAAGTAAAAAAAAATAATAATAATACATAACTCATCAGGTGGCAAGTGGGCCTGTGATTATAATTATATAAGTTTTGTATTAGTAAGAAAGTTAAAAGAAAGAAGAAAAAAAATTTTGTTCTTCCGAACAAATAGTCATTGCGCACCGTCTAAACGCTCTCTTATTGCATGTCAAAACAAACGTCAAGTCAAAGAAAACGAAAAATCGATTTGTCGCCCTTCTACGAGTACAATAATTTTAAAACGACTGGATAAATAATTTATTTATGTCAACAATCATGCAGAAGTGTAACGATGATAATATTCCTTTAGCAGACGACGACCCACAAGTGATAATAAATGACGAAATAGAAAACAATCATTTGGATCATGGTCGTTCAATGGACTCATTACCGAGTTCATACACTGGTGGTTCCTCAAGCCCTGGCCTCAATGGCCCGCCAAGCTTCGAGCCAGACTCCGGAATTGACGAGCAAGAAGAGAAAGCCCGATTAATATCGCAGGTTTTGGAACTGCAAAACACTTTAGATGGTAAATACAATCTTTATTAGAACTTCCGCTTGATTACATCCACAACAAAGATGTTTTATACAATATCTTTTTGATAAATTTCAAAAAATCGACAACCGCTTTCCATTCACATTGAGGCTCATTGCTGAACTACAGATTAAAGTATCCCAAAATATTGGTCTCATTTATTTACCGAAAATTAATATAAGCACTTTACTGATATTAAAACAAATCTCAATTCAATTACAGATCTGTCGCAACGGGTGGATTCAGTCAAAGAAGAAAACTTAAAGCTACGCTCAGAAAATCAAGTTCTGGGACAGTATATAGAAAACTTAATGTCTGCGTCTTCAGTTTTCCAGTCAACCACACCAAACGTTGTGAAGAAGTAAAATTATTGGAAAAAGAAAAACATAAATAAGGGACATGACATACTGGTATTTGTTTGCAGTACTAACTCAAAGCAAATGCTAAACTGTGGGAGGAAGAAGGAGGAAAATGGTGTGCTGGCGAAACTCACCCTATACCATAGTATGATCATTGCCATCTTTGTCCTAAATCAACTTTAAATGGAAACTATTTCCAGGAAAAAATCAAAGTGAATCTCAAAAATCAATGTTGATAAGCACAACAAATTATAAAAGTACTACAAAATGATTACTTCTGTGCATTGGTTCACCTAAAGATGTCTTTTGACTTTCAGCTTAAACATACAAGGAAATTGAATAAAACCTAGTTTACATTGGTAAAATAAGTAGTCTAAAATACTCAAACCATTTAAAAACATTTGTGTGAGAAGAGAGAATTGTTCAGTGATAGCAAATAAGATAAAGTATAAATACAGGCTGTTAGCAAATGGGTGAAAATGCGAAAGTGGTATTTAAAATACGACTTTTGCATTTTTTTTTTTAATTAAAAAATTCTTCAAGAAAGTCAATTCTTTATAGTATAATTGGACCTCCCATACTAATTTTGATCAGCTGATGATAACTTTGGTTGGAAAGTCCAATTTTTTTTTGGGAATTGACTATTACTTTCTTGAAGAAAGTTGGTCATTATTAGAGGCAGAAGCAGTATTTAAAATATGACTCATTTCCAAATGCACTCAATATAAAAATGAAAAAAAAAAAATTGTCTACTTCCTCCACCAATGCAAACTAAGCATAATTGAAACTTAATTATTAGTCAAGAGCTGATTCAACCGCACTGCCTTTAATGTGTGTTGTTTGAAAGCAAGGAGTTTGTGTTGAAAAGTGGCTTAGCTTCAAAAGCAATGCTTTCAATAGAATTTAATTTTACAAGCACTTTATAATAATAATATGATAGGTACAGTCAACTGCACTTAATTTTAACTCTTCTGACAAAAATCGCCCTTATTTGCTAGAACAAAAACAAAATGGTGCTGTCAGTGTCAAATTGTTACCACTCATTGCAGTTGACTGATAAGGTTTTCAAACATGCTATTTAATACACTCTTGCCTTTTTATAAAAAAACAACATGTATGTAATTTAATGCAGTTATTATAATGATAATTATTTATTATGTATTCTTTTTTATTCTATAGCCAGCCACACATTCCATTTTATTCCTGACTTTGTTATGATTTAGAGATAATCTCTGGAGGCTCACAAAATGGATATTTTTAATGTCTCATTTATTAATGAAATAATCTATGCTTGTATTATAATTTTTAATTAATTATCAGTTTCCTCGTTTTATTTTTTGTACCAAATATACCCCAGTCCTGTCCACTGTAAAAGTTGCAATATACTAAAATAATTATGTGCTTTAATATTTTTTTTTTATTTTTAGTGTCCGACCGAAAGTTCGGTTTCGGTTTCGGCCGAGTTTCGCCCAAAAATCAAGTTTCGGCGGCAGTTACGGTTTCGGCCAAAATTGGCCGAAACTTTTGCCGAAACCGAAACTGATTTCGGAAGTTGTACACTCTTGCCTAACTTCGTTTCTCGCGGCAACGCTTTGGCGGACGCTGGCGGCCCTGTTCGGGAATTGTCGTGCGCAAAAAAAATAATAATAATATACTGTTTCCATTCCATGTCCTAATTAATGCAGAATAATGGGTAAATTTCAGTGTTTTAAGGAATTTTATACTTGACCACGTGAGTTTCGGTTTCGGCCGAAACTGAAGCCACGGCCGAATATTCGGTTTCGGTTTCGGTCGGACTCTAGTTATTTTGTAAATGATTTGGTTGGGTAAATTTTAGAGCAATATGTAGCTAACTAGATAGAACCGCCTATGACTAATTTAATCACGCCACCTCACTTAAATCTCTCGGGGAAGACTCGATGTCGC
This sequence comes from Polia nebulosa, assembly GCA_951329385.1. Classification (NCBI taxonomy): domain Eukaryota; kingdom Metazoa; phylum Arthropoda; class Insecta; order Lepidoptera; family Noctuidae; genus Polia; species Polia nebulosa. The sequence continues at coordinate 9,201,739 of OX589609.1, forward strand.
TAGCCAAATATGAAATTGCGTCATTGTGCGTCAGACCATGCAAAAAATTGGCTCGGATTAGCCGTGCGAAAACTATGACGGCTGAGTCAGCGTCGTTTCTGTACATGCAACCTGCATGCAAGAAGACACGAAACAACGCTGTGGTTGCGTGAGAAACGCGTGACAACAACGTGACGTATCAAGTGATGCCGCGTTTTACTCATACATACCTAATCGAGTTTCTTGGTAATTTAATTATAACTGGAAATGATTGGCAGAAGGAAAAGTTCCGATGTAGAAAATAGAAAATTTTCACAAAAATCAAATTAAAAAGTTCTATAATTTCTGTTAGGAACATGCGTATCTCCAACTCTTCGCTGAATAATGTTCCTCTGTACCTAGACTTATCTTTTCATAACCGCTCCAGCATGATATATTAAGTAAGTATGTGGCGACTCGCGAAGTCGCGGCCATCACCAGCGAAGAGCCGACACAATGATGCTCATCATCATCATCATTCTTTTGCTCATAGGCCAATTATTTGTTTATGATCGACGTAACATGTCTTTCTCATTGTAATCATTGAATGTAAATTTTTAGATTCTAGAGAGATTTCTAGGAAAACTGTAGATAAAGCTGCATTTATAAATGACAGAACATCAATAATTTAAAAACTTAATAAAATATGAAAGTTTGTGAGGATGTATGGATATTTGTTATTCTTTCACGCAAGAACGACTGAACGAAAATACAGTAATATTTCTATGCTACAATTTTTATTGGGGGAAATATTAATTCTACGCGGGCGAAGCCGCTAGAGGAAGTTAGTAATAAATAAAAATAAATAAAGGTAACAAGGAAAATTTTATCAAGCTTATGGTATCACTGATATCGCTTTCTCTGTCTCTCTTGTTAAATTCGTTCGTATTGATTATGTCTATCCATCTCTTTCTGACTTGCTTGCAGCAGTGAATTACTTGTCTTTATTTGACAGAAGACAGTTGCTTGCTGCGCGAGTACTGGCGAGTACATACTTGTGTTTTGCTAAGAAAATTACGAAAAAATTTAATATTTTACAATGCCGAAAAAACTGAAAGTAGTTGTGAAATCGCTGTATTCTCATGAGATCCGTAAAGATGTTAGCTTGGATACCTTAAAGTCACTCAAGTTAGAGGATGCTTGGCCGTTTATCAGAGATGAAATTGAGATCGAAATCGGCAGCAGTCAGTTGGTGTGTATTCCTCATATTACCGAAGCGGATTTGTATAAAGTAACGTCTCTGTTCGTACCAAATGAAAAGGAAACAAACGGCAAAATGTTTACACCGCTCGGCGAGCTGGTGAAGAATGTAAATAAAGAGAAATCAAACTCTGAATATGTGCAATGGTTGGAGGAAGGTGACTTTCAAGAGGCGGATTTCAAGTTCCCGCATGAAAGCGTAAAGGTTAGTAGTTCAAATTAAACTAAGGAACTTTCTATAAGCGCTACAAAATTTCGGCGCAGTGTTCCACACCCAAAATATTCCGAAATTTGACCCAAATCTGACCTTGGTGTGTCCATGTCCTGTTTTAATGGCAAAAACACGCAACGCAAAACATGCCACTTGGTAGTCGTGTTGTTCATGATGTTTCTATATTTATGCTAGAACAACATCCAAGCTCATAATGAAGGCTGAATTCTAATGCAGAATTAGAATTTTATTTATTACTTCTATTTTCTGGATGGTCAAAAAATGAGTCAGTTTTCTTCACTTGTATTCCCACAGTTGACTATTATTTTAAATTCAGAACAGTGTGTTCTACAATAGAAAATAAATCCCAGGAGGACAGAACATGCAACCATAGAGTACATACCGTACGGTACCACAACATTACCTTCATTCTCTTCTGTCTTAAATTATGCAACATTCATTCACCGAATGCCTGTCCTGCATTATCCATTATTTTAATTACTAAGGTCACTTTATTCTGCATTTGTCTGTACCATTTCATTGTGCTGGGTTGCAGAATAATTTACACCTCAGTAATTATACCCAGTCAGCTAAGCAGAGTTAAAAATAACATGTATAAGTTTAGCTGGTTGGTGTTAATACATTCATATTGTTTTAGCTATAATTTGAGGTTGATTAGCATATTTGAAATGAAAATTCTTCCTTGTTAGTTGCCATGGTTCAGTGTGGTCTATAGGCTAATATAATATTCTATAGAGGTAATTTTTTTTTTTAATTTGTACAAAAAAAATTACCTGGTTAATCTCAGGAACTAATCTAGATCCAATTGCAAACTATTTTTCACTGGTAAAAGCTACATTATTTGTGAGTGTTGGTGCTTGGTGGCTATAAATTATGGGCTGTATTGTATTTTAGAAATCTAGGCGGATAAAGTTGTGGGTTAAGTACTAGTTGTTCATAGGGAAACTGGAGAAACAATACATCTTTAGTATTGAAGGTACGTCGTGCGGTGTTCAGGGATCGGTCCTGGGGCCACCTCTGTGGAACATTGGGTACGAGTGGGTGCTGCGCGCCGACCTCCCTAGCGGCGCCAGCGTAGTTAGCTACGCTGACGACACGCTGGTCCTAGCGCAGGGGAGGTCGTACCAGGCGGCGGCTAACTTGATGTCACGCGGGGTTGCGACAGTCGTTAAGAGGATCCGGCGACTGGGACTCGAGGTGGCATTGCACAAGTCCGAGGCCATGTGATTTCATGGTCCTCGGAATGCGCCACGGGCGGGTTCCCAGATAACGGTGGGAGGGTCACATCGGCGTCGAGGGGACGATTAAGTACCTGGGACTCATCCTCGACAGCCGGTGGAACTTCGTCGAGCATTGCCGACGTTTGGCTCCCACATTGGAGTGGGCCAGTGCTGCTCTGAAGCGGCTCTTGCCCAATCTGGGGGGTCCAAACGCCTCCTGCCGGAGGCTCTACGCGGGGATCGTGCGGTCCATGGCCCTTTACGGGGCACCGGTGTGGGCGTGTTCAATAAGGCGGCGACCAGCTCGCCGTTTGAACGCATCCCAAAGGGTCATGGCCATTCGGCTCATCCGCGGATACCGCACGGTCTCCTGTGAGGCGGCTAGCCTCCTTGCCGGACTGTCGCCATGGGATCTGGAGGCCAAGGTCCTCGCGCTGCTCTGGGAGTGGCGCGAGGAGGCCAAACGCCGGGGCGAAACTCTGCTGCCGCGACACCTTGCGGCTCGGCGGACGGAGCTCCGGCAGGATCTCATGGGGACATGGAGACAGCGACGGTCGCAACCCAGCGCTGCCATGGTACGGAGCGAGAGGGAATGGGAGGCAGTCTCCGCCTTCTGCGAAGCAGTAATGCTCGTGAAGGCGGAGGCGGGACGCGTGAGGGAAGCTCAACGGAGTGGACCTCACGGCCCCGGCCGCTACCACCGCAGGAGAGGTACTGGGCGTACTGGGCGTAGGACGTCGCGAGACGATTTTCGGCCACCGTAGATCCGGGCCTGTGGACGGCGAGCAGTGGGTAGCTCGCCGTCCGATCAGCACCAGGCCCGTGAGTCGACGGCGCGTAGTGTTCCACGCGCGCCTCAAACAGATGTAGTCAGCCTCCACTGACGGGGCCCATCGTGGCCGGTGCCTGCATGCCTAGGGGTAGCGGATAAATTCTGAAAATGAGTTACCGCACCCCTGGGCACTCAGGCAGGGAAGGAACAGGGGTGGGTTTTAGTCAGTAAGAGTCTGACACGCCCTCCCGCTCCACCCAGAGCGGGAGAAGTCATTGGATGATTTCCCACCCCATAAAAACAAAAAAAAAGTATTGAAGGTACACCTTGAGGTTTCCCTTCAATGGCCTTTTAACTAGGAAAGGACTAGCTGATGACTCCATTGTACCTAGATTTTTTTTTTTTACATAATGTGTATAATTGCTAAGCTAAGATTTTGTTTTTGACTAGCTTGATAGCTTCCACCAGCAGCTTCACCTGTGACGAATTAGTACCTTCCCTGTTATAAATTATATATATATATATCTCTGTGCTCAATTTCATCCAGATCTGCTCATTTGTCTGGCACAATTGAGTAACAAACATGCATCGATCCAAACTTTCGCATTTATAATATAACTAGCTGCGCCCGGCGGTTTTACCCGCCTATACCGGAATAAAAGGTAGCCTATATGTTAATCCAGGCTATAACCTATCTACATACCAAATTTCATCCAAATCGGTCCAGCCGTTTGAGCGTGAAGAAGTAACAAACATACACACTCACAAACTTTCACATTTGTAATATTAGTAGGATTATAATAGAAAAAATAGTGGGGCTTTCATACAGGCACACTTAGTAGCTTAACAGCTTAGGAAAAATCCACTTAAGGTGAAAGCGTCAGGGAGGCCGGGTAATTCAAATTTTCTTGTTTTTTTGCAATTTGCAGGTGAGTATCAGGTTGTATGTTGTTCAAAATATTATTCGTGGCCGTAGTAAAGTACATATTTACAGAACTGTAATTATTAAAATCATCAATACAACTCTCTCAGTTAGAATTGATGCCAAAATTTCATGAAATACTACATTTGACATCAATTCTAACTGTGAGAGAGATGCTTTCAATGATTAAAGTTCTGTAAATACGTACTACGGCCGCAAATCATATTTTGACCAACTTATAACCTAATACTGACCTGCAAATTGCAAAAAACGTAAGTAAATTTGAATTTCGCAGGCTACCCTGGCGCTTTAACCTTAATGGCAAACCCTAAAATATTTATTAATTCTTAAAGTAAAAAACTGAAATCTGTGGCCAACAACCTTTAATTTACTCTGGCAAGTAGCTAATTTAATTTACTCTGGCTGCAACCCTAAATGGATTAAAAAGCTAAAACCACCTTTCTACTTAATAGGCACTTTTTGTAAAACAGATATCGTTTTTTAAGTATCACTAATTACCAGAATTATCATGTTTGAGTAAGTACTTACTCCCCGCCAAGTGAAGATGAAGATAATGACAGTGATGTAAACAATTTGGGGAATTACTATTATCAATATACTTCCATTTTTCCTTATCTCTTGTAGACTTTGATTATAAGATAGGCAACCCAAAAGACAGTAAAAATATTATTTATTTTGGATTTTTAGGCTACTTCCATAAAAAAAATTGTCAAATTCCTATAGACAATAACCGTCGACCAATAAAAAAAACCGTCCATGTGCGTGTCGGACCTCGCACAATTAGGGTTCCGTACAAAATGAGGAAATCATCAAAGAAAAATCTGATTTATCAATATATTGGTATTTGTTAATAAAATATACTTACTAACAATGGTCAGACCTGTTGTCTTGTATAGTTCAGAATGTTGGGCCACAAAAGGGATGAATGATAAGCAATTGCATGCAGCTGAGATGAGAATTCTAAGAGCGATGTGTGGTGTTACGCGCATGGATAGAATTAGGAATGAGTATATAAGAGGAAGTCTGAAAGTGGCACCGCTGACTGAAAAGTTGTGTGGAAATCGGTTGTCGTGGTATGGGTATGTGATGCGGAGGAATGAAGAAAATGTCGTGAGGAAAGTATTGTGTATGGATGTGGATGGCTATAAGAGTAGGGGAAGGCCAAAGAAACGATGGTTGGACTGTGTGAAAGAGGATATGGGTAATAAAGGGTGACTACAGAGATGACGACTAATAGAGGAGTATGGAAGAAAAAGACATTTTGCGCCGACCCCAAAACAATTGGGATAAGGGTAGGAGGAGAATGATGATGTTAGTAAAATATACGTACTTAATAATAAAGTATCACCAAATTTCAAGTTCATATGTTAATGGGAAGTTAAAAAATTCTTCGGAACAATTTTTGTGACAGACAATGGACAGACAGACGGACACGTGAGTGCCGCACAGCACAGCATTAGGGCTCCGTTTGGTCCCTTTGGGTACGGTACCCTAAAAAGTACACATTAAAAATATACCCTTTGAACCTTGGCATTTCTTATAAGGGCACAGGGTTTTTCTGATAAAAGTAAATAATAGGACAATAATGTAACTACGTAGACATAATTTTAATCAAGAATGCTATAGAAGCGTAAAATATAATATGTCCCCAGCGTATTGGATTTATTTAACGCTCCCGTGAACTTGGATTAGCTTTTAGTCTCTAGGTACTGTACGTATTTGTATTGACATGCAAAAAAAAAAACTGGCGAAGTGCGGGTCGGATTTCGCACATTAAGGGTTCCGTACCAAATATTTAATATTTGTTAGTAAAGTATACGTAATAAAATTTTGTGACAGCCGACGGACAGACAGACAGATGGACACGTGAGTGACAACAATAGGGCTACGTTTGGACCCTTCGGGTACGGAACCCTAAAATAGTACTGCTACCTATATGGTACGACGCAACTATTAAGCCTGCACTACACTGACGGGGCCCATCGTGGCCGGTGCCTGCATGCCTAGGGGTAGCGGATAAATTCTGAAAATGAGTTACCGCACCCCTGGGCACTCAGGCAGGGAAGGAACAGGGGTGGGTTTTAGTCAGTAAGAGTCTTACACGCCCTCCCGCTCCACCCAGAGCGGGAGAAGTCATTGGATGATGTCCCACCCCACAACAAAAAAAAAAAGCCTGCACTACACTACTCGCGAAGTTGATCGAAGTTAAGCGAATACGATAGTGTAGAAGGGCACTTCGGTTCGCTTAGTGCCACCTCGGCTCGCATAATTTACATACTTCGGTCAACTTCGAAGAGGACTTCGTGAAGTAACTTCGCGAGGAGTGTAGTTCTGGCTTTATGGTTCAGTTCAAGATTCAGGCTACATTATAATATTCTGATCAAATGTAGGTACAGCTAAGTCTTCTCTATCTCTGTCGCCTGTCTGTTTGTCTGCTTATTTCTTCTAAACCACGCCACGGATTTTAATACAGTTTTCACTAATAGAAAGAGCGATAAACAAGGAAGGGTTTTGTATATACTTTGTACCCGTGCGGAGCCGGGGTGGGTCGCAAGTTCCTTACCACCACACACACCACACATATCAACTCGGAAAGGGATCTTCACCGTATCGCCTTTCATCTCGTCGTCAAACAGGCGTGAACCTAACGTAAGCACGTAACCAAAGCGGATCAGCAGCTCCGGTACGTCGTCTCGGCTACGGCTAGGCGACGCCGTGCTTACGGCTGGTTGATCTGCCCCCTTAGCCAAGTAACTTTTATAATAGCGCTAACGCTTACAACGACAACGAAAACGACATTACTGGATGTGAGTCACGTGACAGTTCTCTCCGCAGGTAATGTCCTTGCCATACATTTTGCTCGAAGCGTTAGCGTTAACGGTAACAGAAAAGTATTTTGTCAAAAGGCTCTGGCTATAGAGAGGATCCGGCAACTGGGATTCGAGGTGGCATTGCACAAGTCCGAGGCCATGTGTTTTCATGGTCCTCGGAACGCGCCACCGGCGGGTTCCCAGATTACGGTAGGAGGGGTTCGCATCGGCGTCGAGGGGACGATGAGGTACCTAGGACTCGTCCGTCGTAGCCGGTGGAACTTCGTCGAGCACTTTCGACGTTTGGCTCCCAGATTGGACAGGGCCGGGGCCGCCTTGAAGCGGCTCCTACCCAATCTGAGGGGTCCAAACGCCTCCTGCCGGAGGCTCTACGCGGCGATCGTGCGGTCCATGGCCCTTTACGCACCGGCACCGGTGTGGGCGCGTTCATTGAGGCAGCGATCAGCTCGCCAGATGAACGCGTCCCAAAGGGTCATGGCGATCCGCATGATCCGAGGATACCGCACGGTCTCCCGTGAGGCTGCGAGCCTCCTTGCCAGACTGTCACTGTGGGATCTGGAGGCAAAAACTCTCGCGCACCTGTATGAGTGGCGCGAGGAGGCAAAACGCTGGGGCGAAACTCCGCTGCCGCGACACCTCGCGGCTCGGCGGACAGTGCTCCGGCAGGATCTCATGGTGACATGTAGAGAGCGACTGTCGCAACCCAGCGCTGGGCACGCCACCATCGCGGCGGTAGTGCCCCTCTTTGAGGAGTGGCTGGAGAGGCGCCACGGCACCCTCACCTTTCGCCTGACGCAGGTCCTCACCAGACATGGCTGTTTCGGGAGGTTCCTGTTTCGGATCAAGCGGGAGGTGATCCCCGGGTGTTTCCACTGCGAGGATCGCCCAGAGGACACGGTGGAGCATACGTTGGAGGTTTGCCCCGCTTGGGCAGAGCACCGCCGTGTCCTCATGGATGCGATAGGCGGCAGCGACCTCTCGCGCCGTGCCCTGGTTCAGGTCATGGTACGCAGCGAGAGGGAATGGGAAGCCGTCTCCTCCTTCTGCGAAGCAGTAATGCTCGCGAAGAGGGAGGCGGCATTCGTGAGGGAGGCTCAACAACAGCAGAGTCGCCCTCACGCCCTCAGCAGCAGCCGCCGCAGGAGACGCCAGGGGCTTCCGGCGCCGCGAGACGATCTCCGGCCACCGTAGACCCGGGCCTGCGGACGGCGAGTAGTGGGTAACTCGCCGCCCGGTCAGCACCAGGCCCGTGAGTCGACGGCGCGTAGTGTCCCACGCGCGCCTCAAAGAGTTGTCAGCAAACACGACGGGGCCCGTCGTGGCCGATGCCTGCCCGGGGGTTGAGGATAAATTCGAAAGAGTTAAAAGGGAAGGAACAGGGGTGGGTTTAGACAGTAAGAGTCTCCCGCTCCACCCTAGAGCGGAAGAAGTCATTGGATGATTTCCCAACCACCAAAAAAAAAAAAAAGGCTCTGGCTGGCACACAGTTTGAACCTGTTTCGTTAGGAGGGCACGGAGAGACGTAAGCGCGGGGACGACGAGCCGTAAGCGTGGATACCGCAAGTTAACCACGCACCGCACCGGTTCGTGAGCTTGTTCCGAGGCGAGGCGATTACGTTAAAATTCCGATTAGTGTGCGTTGCAGTAGCGAGTTTCATAAAAAGAATACTGCACGGCTCGAGTTGATACGGCGACGATCCCTTTCCGAGTTGATACGAGTATGTGTGCTGTGACCTAAAACTGGATTCTTCCCATTTGCGTATCTGCACTAGATCTACCGTTCGTCCACTTGGTCCATCCTGATGGAGGGAGATCTTCTTTAGCCTTTCATTCCTTCTGGCTTAAAAAGTTCTGCCTTCTGGTTCACCTTCAAGTTCTGCCGTCTGCTTCGAGGCTTCCACTCAGACTCAACTACTGTCAGTGTCTGTCGGTCGCATTGGTCTTTTACTAACGAGACGTGACTGCCACTTTAGCTTGCGATGGTACCTATGCGGCATCCTGCAACCGTTATCTTATTCTTCACGAGAATTAATAACCTACTAGGTTCAGCCAGTTGTTTCACCCGCCTGGAATAAGTACTTCCCCAGTGGGGCAGGCTATAATTTATAGTGATAAATTATAGCTAAGGTGCTATTCCAGGGGTCGCGTATAAATTCTTAACAGAGTTACCGCGCTCCTGGGCACTCAGGCAAGAAAGGAACAGTGGCGGGTTTTAGTCAGTAAAAGTCTGACACGTCTTCCCGCTTCATACAGAGCGGGAGAAATCATAGCATGATTTCCCACCCGCAAAAAAAATTCCAGACTAATATCTATATCTGTGCCAAATTTCATCCATATCCGTTCAGCCGTTCGGGCGTCACAGAATAACAAACGTCCATCCATCCCAAATTTCGCATTAATAATATTATATATAAGTAGGATTTGTAGGAATCCTACCTAGTCTAAAATTTATTATAAAAAATAAAAATCTTCCGAATGAATTTAATCCAAGAAAAACATTTTTTTTTCCACGTACTAAACGTCACTTTGAGCTGTGCCAAGTGTTTACTCAATTGACGGCACGGTTGGCGTAGTGGTTGAGCGTTCGACTGCTGCGCTGCGTGTCGCGGGTTCGATCCCCGCACGGAACAAATATTTGTATGGCCTACAGATAGTTGTTCCGGATCTGGGTGTCTCGTGTATGTGAGTTTAAATGTTTGTGAACGCACCCACGATACAGGAGTAATTCCTAGTGTGGGGCAACGTTTTAAAAAAAAAAAAAAAAAAAAAAAAATTAGTGCTGCTACTGCTTCGGGTAATAGCGACTGTTCAAACCCAAAGCCGTTTTACTGCCTTCAAATAGGATATTACACCTTGTGGAGTCAGACCTTTTTAAGAAAGAAATTATTATTGTCCTACTGCATGAAGACGTCTTCTTTTATCCTCCCCTGTAGGTATAAGCAGGTATAGAAGCATTCATCAGCGCATTCAGCATGCCAACACTCCGGGTTGAAGATTTAGACTTTTAGAGCATTAAATGCTAGCTTCATCACAATATATTCGCACACTATAATCCAGAAAAATGTCTGTATATTCCATCGCCCTGACCTAATTCCGGCCGACGCTAAACGTTTAGGTTGCGCAATTTTGCTAGTGCGTACGTGAGGCTTGTCAGTCCGCCTCCATAATCTTACTTCCAAACCAAATCATTAGCCAGCGAATGCCCTGAGCGAATGTATTTGTTGGGTTCATTAAAAACGCCCATGACGCTTACATTTTAGACCAATTAGTTTTTAGGGTTCCGTACCCAAAGGGTAAAACGGGACCCTATTACGAAGACTCCGCTGTCCGTCCGTCTGTCTCTCTGTCTGTCCGTCTGTCACCAGGCTGTATCTCATGAACCGTGATAGTTAGACAGTTGACATTTTCACAGATGATGTATTTCTGTTGCCGCTTTAACAACAAATAAGTACTTAAAAACAGAATAAAATAAATATTTAAGGGGACTCCATACAACAGACATCTTTTTTTTTGCTGTTTTTATAGACAATGGTACGGAACCCTTCGTGCGCGAGTCGGACTCACTTGAGTGGTTTTTTTTTAACTTCTTACTTGGTTGGCGACTTGGCAGAATAGTTGGCTGGGCAGTCAGCCCCACCATCTCTAACTGTTGACTCATCAATAATTTACTACGGCTTAACCCGTAGTAAAAACCAATTACTTTTATAAAGCTCCTGCCCTGATAAATGAAGAAACTCTTGTAACTGTCATATAACTTGATAAGTACTTTAGAAGCACTGGCTAGCAGTTACAAAAAAATAACGAATAGTTTTTTACTTCAGTTTTTGTCGATAGACAGCTATTGTAACGTTGATTCCGCCCAGCCTCAGCATAGATGCAAACTATGAAGTTATGGGTGTCTCCTTTTACCAGTCACAAGCCCGCGTTTCCTCCTCTAATTTTGTGAAATATATACAGTTGTTTCCGCCATCTCCTTCGTAGTCTGCCATAACCCCATCTTACTTTCTCAAGGCACAGACTATGCGCTACTTTGGCACATCCTCCAGAAAAATATTGCGATAAGCTTCGCTTTTATCTCTATCATCATCATTCTCCTGCCCTTATCCCAATTTATTTGGGGTCGGCGCAACATGTCTTTTTCTTCCATACTCCTCTATTAGTCGTCATCTCTGTAGTCACCCCTTTTTTACCCATATCCTCTTTCACACAGTCCAACCATCGTTTCTTTGGCCTTCCCCTACTCTTATAGCCATCCACATCCATACACAAGACTTTCCTCACGACATTTTATCTCTATCGGCTTCTAAAATAAACTATCTTGCTCTTTCTTTAAATCCAGAAAAAGAGTTGGTACCCTACGCTTGGGTTGGTAACCTACGCTTTACAAATACTCCGACTTTTATTATGTCTAAGTGCAGTGGTATCTTTATCCAAGAACATACCTTACAATCTTATCTTCTCTGTGTTTGCATTTCCACCGATAAAGGTTTAAATTCTGTGTCGTTAGTGATTTATATCGTCCGATAATATTTATTACGATAATAGGTACCTAGCAATCTGCGTCTGTATAGTTCAAGCTCAATGGTATCTGGGTGTAGCTGGAAATTCCTTCACACCAGGAAAATATGATAAATCAAATGTCCATAAAAACGTTTCTTTTGCCCTGCTTCCTAAAATATCTGTTTTGAGAATTCTTTTAATATACTCTGTGTCTTTGAATTCTTGCAAAGCCACGTATTTTATTGCGTTTCCAGCCACTGAAGATCTTGCCATAAAATCCCTAATTAGAACTGAGCAGTTCATAATTTTACTGTCACTTAAAGTTATTTCTTCTGTTTAATTCTCTCATGAGACCGCAATATACCGAAGATAGTAAAAATAAAGAATAAAAAACCGTTCCTTTCGTCCCAATAGAGATGAAAAAAAAACTTATATTGCTGTCGCATCGGTCAATGCCCTGTTACATCACATGATGCTTAGACTGGCGAGAATTTTAATTCACACCTGAGTAACCGAAACGAGAAAACACAAAGATAAATTAATCAAATACTCTAGACTGGAAGCACTTACTGGGAGTATGTTTAGACATACACCACGTGTTGTAGTAATACATACAATACACTCCTGAAATTCCCGCAAGTCTGTTCCAGTGATTCAGTGCTCGTTTCGTAATTTCTAATGAACTCCGGAAGATAAATAAAGATTTAACAAAACACGAGATTACAGAGAGTAAAGGATTTGAACATAAAACTAAATGGGTCAAACTACAAACGGGACAAAATTTCTGGGACGCGGAATGACGCAATAGTTGTAATCGTTATGCCCATATCTGCAATAGCCTTGACCATTGTTCTCCCATAGCGCATGCCAACTATATAACGACTATATTAACTACCCATTAACTATGGTTAACCAATAACTTCATTTACAGATCACACTTCAAGATGAAGCCATCAAGAACAAAGTTCGAGTAATCATGATTAGCTTCTCTAGAACCTCCGTACCGAAAGGCAAGGAACTCGTCAACAATGTTTATTTGGACGTTGAAAATAACAAAGGTAAGGGTGATCTTTTCTTTGGCTTCCCTATCCCTCTTCATCCATTGACATCTCTTCTTCTCTATATATGTAGTATAAATCAAAGTCGCTCTGCGCGTCTGTCTATATCTCCACTAACTACTTCTAAACCACGCAACAAATTTTAATGCCGTTTCCATTTCACTAATAGATAAACAAGAAAGGTTTGTGTATATGTATAATTTGTACCCGTGCGCAACCGGGGCGCGTCGTTAGTTTATAATATTCATAACTCTTTTAGTCACATGCATGTGTATAAGTACCTGCTTATTTTATAGTCTTACATTACCTATTCACCTTCGATGGCAGGTCATCCGAAGACCTAGCATAGGTGACCTGACGAAAGTTCGAAGGTTGCCCAATAAAATAATCTAATTTTGGAGGGCGTATCTATCAACTTTATCATAAACAAATCCTATTGATTGTATTATCTTATTTGCGTTGTATATCGGAGTTTTTGTAAAAAACAATGGCTAAACAAACTGACGACGTGGTTTTGTAATCATTAATCAATTTAGTTTAAATATTATGATCAGCTTTCGAAGTCCGAGCGCGCAGGCCTTTAAATTGTTTGAAACGTATGTTTTTTTTTATATGTTGTAATCTAAGACTAATGTAAGACTCGTTGAGTTTAATTTTATTTTAAGAATTTCCAGTTCCATCATTTCTACTCCCAGCTCATTGTTTATCTTCAAAAGATATTTAATTTTGGAATCATCGATACGACAAAGAAGATCATCTTACTTTGTCCTTTTTAAAGTACCTACCTTTCTAATTGTTCCAGATCTGAAAGGCAAGAAATCAGTATACATGATCACGAATGTGCTTATGGCAAAGACCATCGAATTCAGAGTAACAAGAGGGACTTCTTCCAGGATTTTCCATTTAGGAACTGCTTCACCCCTCGTCTTTGGATTAGAAGAGTTCCTGATCGGAGATGACGGAAAACTTATTGCCAAGGTAAAATTTTAGAAATGACGCAATTTTTCAGTATTTTGTTTACACGACGATCAGCGGTCACCTCGTCATTGAAATAATATTTTGGAGTATAAAAGAAGCGAAGAAAATTGCCTGAATTATACCATGTGAAAACAATTTATTATTCAATCGATAAGCCTGTCAATATTTTTAGCTTCTCATAAAATCCTGTAAACTGTCTTTGATAACAGTGTAAATCTTTATACCTACACTTCGTGTACGATGATTATTGATGATTGATATGGGTGATAAAAGGTTTTCTGCTTCTTATGAGTTTAGCCCTTCAAGCACCGTAGCATGTTTTGTATAGTAAACACGAGCACTACAAGGCCATTGCTGCCTAGTACCATAGAGGAACCAGTTCCTTATATAAAACTCTTTAGACTCGCTTTGAATAATGAGCAGCGAGCGCATTGTTTTGTCTTTGGTATAGTTTTACGAGTGTGAGTGAGTGTGTTGTAGCATAACAGATAAGATAGCGAGAGTTCGAGACTCTAGTTGGAAAATCTTCTAAATCCTGAATTGATTCGGGTGTATATGTACCAGCAAGATAAAAATGTATTAGGAAAGTTTAAGTCCATATTTATCCTTGAGAATTATTTCAAATGGATAGTCAGTACCATCGGTATTTAAACATTCCGTAAATAGTTCACAAAGCCAGACTATCGGAAAATCAAAATCGATAATTGATAAAGTTAACAATCACATGATTGTCAATTTCCTTTCGTAGCTTCACGAATCGGAATATACCGTAAACGCGCTCGAAACAGATAACGTTTTCCGAAGAAAACAAGTCTGAATCACCGATCTATTATAATTATGTGTGATACCGTCCTGAAAATGACACATTGTTTGATTTTCTCGCTTTATCGCGACCAGCCAATAATACGGTAATATGGTTACGTGGTCTCATTGCCATAAATGCCCCAGGTGATAATTATGATGATTTTCCATTGACTGCACTTGATTATGATAGGTTGCTTGTTAGAAAGCGTTTCGACGATTGATGGTTTAAGTGCACGAAAATGCGCAGTTTAGTGGCGATGCTTAGGAATCAGTCAATATATTAGTCTTACCGTTTGGTTAAGACGCAAACTCTCGATTCATTGGCAATCTGAACATGAAATTGGCTTCAACAAACCTTTTCAAAGGCCTAATCAAGTTCGATCGCGTGATCTATTTTATTTTATCTATTTGCTGTCATGTCGTAATCAAAACTTTTACTTCTCGTTCGGCAGTGTTAATCCCAAACCTAATCTCGTTCATTTCAGAAGTTGTATGTCCATTGACGGGCTTATATTTACAATTTTCGTGAGTTATTTATGCTATACCCATTTGGTATATCCTTTTTTTGTGTGAAATCATCAATAACTTCTCCCACACTGGGTGGAAAGGGAGGGTGTGTCGGACTCTTACTGACCAAAACCCACCAGTGTTTCTTCAGTTGCCTACTTGCCTGTGCCAGGCCGTGGTGAATATTTCAAACACTACCGCGACTCTAGCAGATTTGGTATATCCCTAAGTAACAATGTCTCGAACAACCTGCATCTGCTACTCTACTGCTTTTTTTTTCTTTTTTTTTGTGGGGTGGGAAATCATCCAATGACATCTCCCGCTCTAGGGTGGAGCGGGAGGGCGTGTCAGACTCTTACTGACTAAAACCCACCCCTGTTCCTTCCCTGCCCTGAATGCTCAGGGGCGAGGTAACTCTTTCGAATTTATGCTACACTACTGCTTGTATTCATGTCATTATAATAATCAAACAAATTTTTATAATATTGAAATGTAATGTAATGCATGAAATAAAAGGCTTTTTTTTATTTATTATTTACTGCTTGCAGTCAGTTTTTCTTCGTCTTCAACATCATCTTCCCTTGGCCAATATCACTTGGGGTCAGCGCAACACGTTTTCTTCTTCCATTCTTCCCTGTCAACCGTCACGCTGTCATTCACACCTTCTTCTTTCATGTCATTGGCCTCTCACAGTTCATCCATATTTTTTCTGGCCTTCCTCTCCCTCTCCATCCATCTATTCTTGGTTATCGCTTGTACGGTTTTATGCGGGTAGACTGGTTACTATATGTCAATATCATGCACCATATGAGTGATACATAAGCTAATTACGTTAACACACTCGTGACCTCGAGGAAAACATCCAACTCTCGGTACAAAAATAGTTTGTTGTATTAAAATTTCACACATCATGGGTTACATAGTATGTACTACTATTTGAGCCTATCTGATATGGCTGAGTGGGTAATAACATAAGAAGGGTAGTGAAATACGAGAAGTCAATAAAGATCTTATAGGCAGAGAAAAATTGGATGGCAATTTTTAAGATGACTGTGAACTAATTGATCACCGAATCCACTTCTACTTGACCTGAATACTTCATACTGGTCTGACTGATTCTCAAAACTGAAAGGAGCGGAATGCTGATTTTATTTTTTACTGACATGTTTTCTGCATCTGCACACTTACTTTTTGAGTCCCACAGGGTCTTATGAGGATCGAGTCGTACATTTCTAAAATGGTCTCAGTTTTTGTTCAATATGAAATGTTCTACGAGCCAACGGCATTTTTGCACACAATAAATGCCCTCTACTAGTATTAATCGCCCTAGTCACGATAAAAATCGGTTTAACGTATTTTTTTTATCGTTATAACGTTTATTCTCGTTAAAAACCTTTTCATCGTATGCGATATAATGATTTGGTTTCGAGTCTAACCTGACCCAGATACAACTAACACGATAAGTGGCGTCACGCCACGACCGACATGCGGTCTGTCCCTTTGAGTGTATATGTTACGGCTAAAACTCGAAATGCGGCTATACTTATTTTTAGCAAAAACGCGTGCCTATCAAATGTAAAAAAAAAAATATAAATGTGTCAAAGTTGGCGTTACTTTTGTTTTTTGTGTGGTGTATATTGGCGAAAATGGTTATCTTTTGATTGAGATTCTACTGCTCAACTACTTGACATGGCTCCGGACTGGACTGAGATATGTGGTCGTACACTCGTACGACTACATAATATTGTATACTCGTAGGTACAAATAGTCTTAAAAACTGAATTTACTGCAATACGTTACCCTTACCATTTATTTTATTAAGGCCAACTTTTACGAGCCCTGAGTCGTCTTGTGTTCATGTGCTAGTAACACATTGTTCGTGCCTTTATAACTCAGTTCTGTTTACGTCATCAGGAAAAACAACTCTGAAGTTGCAACAAAAAATAAACAAATCGTGTTCTTGACTCGATGACCTAAACCTATTGACTATTATGAGATTTTCCGCATAGTCAACTAGTTTTCAAGCGCAATCGCGTCGGTGTTATCTCTACAAAACTATTGATTCATATCCTGCATAATAGCGTAGGTTCTTTTAATGCAGTCACTTTAATATTTCTTGAAGCCTGCATTGTTACACGCAATTCAGACTAAACATTATCTTCAAGAGTTCAATTCTATAAATATATTGATAATATTGTTATATGAATTGCTTTTACGCACTTCAGCGATGATTCAAATCTAAATACCTCTATAAAAGGGATAATAAAGATACTTCGCTCCTCAATTTACGTCTGTTTCCTTGCAGATGTCTGTACCGATACACTATAGCCTGGATTAAATGTAAATCGTAAGTGGTGTGAAACATAAAGTCATAAATCAGAATGAAAATGTTATTCATATGAACCATCTATTGATTGTGTGGATTCCATAACTTCTCATAAAAATGTTGGTATTAGTAATTCTTGAAACCATGATTCATTCTACAAAATGATTAGAATTAAATTTAGTAGAGTAGCTACTGTTGTTGGAAGCCTTTCTATCATAAAGATCAATACATGTTTCACTTAGTTGTCTTTTGTCTTCAAAAGTTCCATTTGCCTGAATGTCTTTATTTTTCAGTCTCGCACGATTTACACCACTCATTCATTGCGAATGTTTTGTTTCAGTGCTTTATCCATGCCTTTTAGAAGTTTTTGTGAATCATCCTGACTACTTCAATTAGTCTTATTTAAAACACCAATACCAAGATGATTCTGTTCCGATCCAAGATATTCTTATTTACGATGGTCTGCAAAACGTCTAAACCTAATTTGTGTTTCACTTTGAAACTCGAGAGTTCAATCTTTGGCAAAGTGCCCACAAGTAGAGGAATTAACTCCAAGAATTTACCTGGCATCAAACATTTTACCGTTTAGAGGTTGCCAGGAAGATGAATTATATTAATATGAAAAGTGATATTTCTGCTGGCAATAAAGATTTCGGCCGTTTCAAAGCATAATATTAACGATTTTCTCAATATGGTCCGTACTTCCGTCCGATCTAGTATTTTGCCAATGGTCTGTCGTTAATACACGATTCTTGGCTACCAGCACATAACAAGGATGTCTGTCTTATCGATTGTTGTGTAAAGGTAACTTTTTTCTATTATTTTTTACCGTCGGTGATTTGAAACGAGAGTTTCGCTCAAGATTGAGGTCTTACAACTACAAAATCAACTAAAAAAACAGATATGAATGTTCATTTGCACAAAAAACTGCGAAAATATCTAACGTTTTAGTTTATATACCTAGCTTTTGCCAGCGGCTTCGCTCGCGTGGTACTTCCCCCATTATCAATTATAGCCTTTGTGCTATTCCAGACTTTAGTATATCTCTGTGCCAAATTTCATCCAGATCCGCTTAGCCGAACTGGCGTGACTGAGTAACAAACATCGATCCAATCTTTCGCATTTATAATATTAGGTAGGATTATCCTTTGTATTATTTATTGTAGCTAAGTACTTTATAGTACCTGTAATAAAATACAGTAGCTATCGTCAATCCACACAAGATAAATGACTTAATTGCAATAATAAACAGCACTTAAGTGTAGGTTTACGTTATCCGAGACACTGGCTACTGGAAGTATTCTGTTATCATCAAGCATTGCATTAGTGCATAGTTCTTTCACTTGGGTCTTTAATTAAATGCTGTGTCAGTCAAATTTTTTTTTTTTTTTTTCATTAATGCACGCATTGACCACTATATCACCTGATGGTAAGCGATGTTGTGGTCGAAGAAGGAGCGCGCTTGCCTAGAAGTAACCTTTTCACTCTCGACTTAAAGACTACCAGGATGTATCTGGCTATCAGGAAACACAGAGCTGGCAAGGAATTCCACTCCTTAGCTGTACTACGCTAATATTATATTATCTGTGGCTGTACGCACAATGAATGTGTTCCCAAAACGTTTAGTGCGTGTGGATGGGATGTTTACCATGTACCGGAGGCACATCGCCGCCCGTACGTCTAGTGGTCGGATGATGGAACGGGCTTGGCGGAATTAAACTAAGCAATTCCGACGCACACACCCCAAAATACAAGCGATAGAAAAGCGACAGGCTAGCAACTCGGCGTCAATGCTCAAGACTTTGGAGCTTCGACTCGACAAGCTTATCAATGCCAATGATTCTCTTGGCTCGTTTGTCAATTGACTCAAGCGCATCAAGCTGGTATCTGGCAGATCCGTCCCAAAGATGAGAGCAGTACTCCATACACGATAAAAAGCTTAACATAATCAATCTGCCTAGCCTTTTCCCAACTATCTTGGGGTCAGCTTCCAATCTAACCGGATGCAGCTGAATACCAGTATTTTACATGTAGCGACTGCCTATTTGACCTCCACAACCCAGTTACTGGGTAATACGATACCCCTTGGTAAGACTGGTTGTCAGACTTTCAGACTTCTGACGACCCGTAACGACTGTCAAAGATCCACGATTGATAGCCGGGACCAACGGCTTTTTTTTTTCTTAACGTGCTTTCCGAGGTTCGGAGGAGTCTCGGTATGTACCTAAAGATGGTCGCCCATCCACGGACCAACCCCGGCAAGCTTAGCTTAACCTGATGGATTGACTCGTGCGGCTGTTATTACATAGCCACGAGCTCCACTAAAAATATTTACAATGAATGTAAATATGTATGTATGTATGTAGATGTACCATCAAAAATGTCTGTGCATGAACAGTTTCGAAAAAATTTTTCAAGTTGTGAAGCATACTTCGCCCCCCCGCCCATTACGTTGTTGACCAATAGCTTTACAAAAAAGGGCATTGTCTCACGAACACCATTTGTTGAGACAAAGCCCTTTTTTGTAAAACCCTGTTTGTAACATTTATGACTTTAAAAATCTTGGTCAGTTGTCTGAATTTTGTGCATCACTCCTCAGCTGCATTCTGCACGCCAAATGCAGCCTTATGGTGGTCATGCATAGACATTGGTGATAGTACGTATGTCGGGCTGGGCCTGCAGTCTCGACATAGATAGCGATCGCTACGTCCTAACGATCAGTCGTTACGTCGGAAAAATAAAAGGTTTTCTTGAAATATGTACAGAAACGGCGTAATTTTTAACTTGCAAGCACTATTTTTCATGAAAACTGATCAACTGATCTGCTGGTCTCTGTACATATTTCAAGAAAATCAATTATTTTTCCGACTTAATGACAGATCGTTAGGACGTAGCGAACGCTATCAATGTCGAGACTGCAGGCCCAGGCCCTGGTTTCCGCAACTCCACGCTCAAGGCGCGTATTTTGCGTACAGAATGAATACCTATAAATAATTGTACAAATCTTAACACACTTAAATTATTCTCCAAATCACAAACTTTTTTTTTTGACGGTGGGAAACCATCAGATGACTTCTGCCGCTCTGTGTGGAGATGGAGGGCGTGTCAGACTCTTACTAAGTAAAACCCACCAGTGTTCCTTAAATCACCCCTTGCGTTGCAGGGTCGCGGTACGGGGTCTCATCTCGAACAAAGAAAATTTAGTTCAAATAAATCTCAATAGATGGCGTAATATGCATCGATTTCTTATTGAAGTATACGTAATATTAATTGTTTGAAAATAAATACGGTAAAAACTGTATTTTCTTACTTAGTAAACTGCCCTAAGCATAAAATTGTGGAATAATGGGCTTGTAATTCAAATTTAGACGATTATTGGAACGAATCTTTAGACATCTAAATTTGTTGTAGGTACTAATAGATGGCGCTGTTTGAAGTTTTAGAGTTTATCCATTCGCCTATTTAAAATTTGAATATTGACACATTTTGATATAGTAAAACTGCTATGAAGTGCCAAAAATACTATGAAATAATTCCTCAATGTGTGAGAAAATATTGGTAAGACTAAGTAAATTCATTCAACTTGCAAGCCGTCGCTGCTAACACCATCTAGCGAGGTTTAGAGGACAGGCCCGGACGAAAAACAAAAGTTACTTGTGCCAGACGGAAACCCGTAGTTACGGCGGTACCGTTTCTTTGTATGGGATGAGGCATCTGTACGCTAGTATTATGTTATCTGTGATCGCGGTGACTCTTTCGAACGAATACGCCCGCGACCCTGGCAGCCACAAGGCATCAATGAATTTTGTCAGCTCTCTGCAATTTCTAGTGCTTCTGTGCAAATATCAATCATCATAGAACGTTTTGTTACCTTGTCTGTTTTCTGGCATAATTTCTTTACAATTTCAATTTTCATTCGTACAAGTTTTCATCTCCTGTAGTTTCGTAGCATCTTATTATTCATAATTTTAAAGCGTTTGCCCTTGAGACGAGTACAGTATTACATCTGTTACGTTTTTGTGTCGTAGAGTTCTTTGCTCTTTTCTTTCATGGTAACTGGTTTTATTATTCGAGGCGAGCTGCAAATTTGTCTGCCCTTTTATTATTATGTATATGACGGTTACGGCAAAAAAAAAATTAGGTACACTAATATATTTCGTCGACTTTATTTTTTTTCTTTTTCACAATATGGCGTCTGGTTGTCGCCATATTGTATTTTGATTACTGTCATATCTTTAGTAGCAATCGCAAGATTAAAGGATGATTCACGTTACACCGTGTCGCCACCGGGCCGTGCCCTGGCCGGGGCATGTCAACTGTGCACCAGCCGGGCTAGCCATTCATGCTACACCGGGCTGTCACCGTTTCGCCACCCGGCGTCGAAATGTCGGTGGCAATTGTTTCCCGGCCGGGGTACGGCTAAGCATAGATCACTTCATACAAAAAGTATACTATAGATGTTTGACTGTGTCCCGGCCGGTATACGGCCGGGGCACGTTCGGGCCCGGTGCACACGTTCATGTTACACCGGGCATGACATGGACATGCCACCGGGCCGTGCCCGGTCGGTGCACGGCCGGGGCATGGTCAAGGATTATGGTATACATTTTGTATGAAGTGATTCATACTTGGCCGTGCCCCGGCCGGGAAACAATTGCCACCGATATTTCGACGCCGTGGTAATATGTGGCCGTGCCCCGGCCGGGGCACGGTCTAGCATGAATCACTTCATACAAAATGTATACTATAATCTTTGACCGTGCCCCAGTGGCGACACGGTGTAACGTGAATCATCCTTTAGACAACTCAATTGACGTAAGAATCTACTACCTGAAACAAATTATCATCATCATTCTCTTGCCCTTAACTCAATTTATTTGGGATCGGCGCGATATGTCTTCTTTTCGCATATATGTATATAATATTATATTATACCTACCCCTATGCCGATTTCGGACTTTTCGACTATGGATTGCGGTCATGTGCTCTAATATGGCTAATGTACTCTATCTTGACTGTGAAGGCTGCTTTTCCCATACTTCTCTGTTATCGTCTTCCAGTAGTCACGCCCTTTCTAGACCTATCATGCGTCACACAATCCATCCACCGTTTCATTAGTCTATCTCAACCAATGACTATACTCAACTCTTAAAAACCTCAAAAGTTATGATCCTGACATGAATATCTTTTCTTTTTACCCGACTGCGCGACGCAAGGGAGGGTAATGAGTTTATCAGCCTATGTGTGTGTTAGTCTGATGCAGTTGGTGGCATGAAATCAATAATTGAACTAAAATAACTGCCACCAACTGCAATCAGACTGCTTGAAAAGTGACTTGTTTGGGTAATTCAGTATCTTTGGTTCAGTCCATCGATCGAGTCCATGGAACCTTGAAACAAAAGCTAGGTACTAGAAAATTCTGCACTATCAAAGCTTTCAGTCTTGTTCCACTTGTTCGGAGCGAGTTATCAGTTTATGATAAACTCGTTTACCTTCGTTTCAGCTAAAAGCTTTTATTGTCTGACAACCAATCGATACCGATGCTTCAGTAATAATAATGTGGTAATCTTAAAAAATCAGAAGATATTGAACCAGTGCCAAATAAAGTTAAACCATGGCACGAAAACTAAAATGCTAATAAATGTATGCAGAAAATGTGTGCTGCATTATTAGCTAAAAAAACCAGTCCTGATAGCTCCATTCCCCGATCATCACGGCTGTCAGATGGACTGGTGATTGCCTGTCTATGGTCGTCACACACAATGGTCCGCCATGAACTGAGTGCGGAAATCAGACCACCAGATAAATGGATTGCCTGCCTTATGTGCTACACATCCAATTAATTAGGACAGTAGGAGCTAGAACAAAACCACACACACAAAAACGCACACACAAAAAATAAATAAACACATAAAAAAGAAAAAAAAGAAGAGAGAGAGTATTCTATTCTATTCTTACTTTCCTATCCACTATTTTATTCCTGTCACAGTCATCAAACAAATCAAAACAGTAGCCGTTAACAAAAATATAGACCATCAGTATGGACGAACTTGTAAGTCGTTCACTCGGAAGTGCGGTTGTTCTATTTCGATCTTTAATGCTGTAAGCCCGCCAGCGGAGACGCACGTGCTAAAATACTAATTAATGAAGCGAAATCTTCCAATATCGCTGAACGTGGTGATAAAACTGTACCTACTATAAGCGACCGGGTTGGAACTGGAAGTTTCTTAGATAACCTTGAACAAAATATATAATTATTTTTGCACAGCGCAATGTTTCCATCTAAGCAAATTTAGCCGTAGCCTTATTTATAAAAATTACCATATGCTTAGTCGAGACACTGATTAACTGATTCTCTCTGAAACTCAAGATAACATACCTCCTGCCCAGGGGTCGTGGACCCGCCCAAGGGTCGTGAATAAATCCGAAACAGAGTTACCGCACCCCTGGGCATTTAGGGCATAGAAGGAACAGGGGTGGGTTTTAGTAAGAGCCTGAGACGTCCTCCCGCTCCACTCAGAGCGGAAAAAGTCATTGGATGACACACACATTAACTGGAAGTCACACATAGAACATATAAAAACAAAACTCTTCAGATTCTCTTACGCTCTATTTCAAATTAAACAAAGCACTTACACACAAACAGCTATGGCTTCTTACTACGCATACCTACGCTTATTCATGGCTGCGATATGGCGTCATGCTATGAGGAAATAGTGTTAACGTAAATGAACTATTTATAATGCAAAAGAAATGTATAAGAATTCTAGTCCAAATAGGTAATACGGAGAGCTGCAAACCATACTTTATAAAATACCAGATTCTAACTTTGCCATCAATATAGGGTGACTGGTAATTAGTGACCGATACTTAAACACGTGATTGTACTCATGATTACAAACAACTTTCCTAAAGAACTTTTTTTTTATACGTATTCACTTTTTCACAATAACAACAGTTTAAAATTCGCGCGCGCGTTAGGGCAGTGACCGCCGCTATCACAATAAAAGAATATAGAGTCTAGCCATAAATACCTAACAAATTTCTTTCATGTACAAAAGTGATGATCTGACCTAGATAAACAATAAGATCTAATCTATTCTATTTAACTTCATCTATGATTATAATTATTATATTGTACTGCCTAAAAAGGATGACATTAATATTGCTGTTTATTTGTATTAAATTAATAATTATTGACATTTAATTTTGACACAACTCTAATTTTTCTCAATTTAATTGTACTAATAAAAAGAAAATAATCAAGTATTAATAATGTTTAATGCATGCTAATTTAGGATAATAAGGGCAGGTGAATAAAAATTGCAATGCTTGCAAAAGGCTGCTAAGTCATAAGTACCAACATAATATAACACCAACATTGTAAACTTAGTTCGCAATAAATGTTTTGACTTTGACTTCCCACCCCAAAAAAAAGGTAACATAACATACCTCTCATTCATCAATTTCAACTCTCTAAAGTACAAAGCCTCCTTTCAATTATTGTCAGCACTTTACCACCAACATATACCCTTCACCTGGATAGAACATTTTGAAATAAGAGACTGCTAAGCTAACCAGTGTTTAAAAAAATCACATGGTTATTTTTATGATACAGCTTCTGCAAGCGGCTTCGCCCGCATGGTAAAAAGTAGCCTGTTTTAATCCAGGTTATAATCTATCTGAAACACAAACGTACAAACTTTCACATTTAAAATAGAAGGATAAGGCCCACTTTATGTAAATAGCAAACTTTCCATTCTTCCTGCAATCTTTGATGAAAATGATGAAATATCGTGTTAGAGCATACTAATTTAGGTATTTGCTGAAGATGAGCTACTCAATCCTGAATCTTGTGTCGTTCTTGTTCCCATATACCTAGTGAACAATTTCTTTTCAACTATGAGAGGCACTGGCAATAAGCTATCCTATAAATAGTCATGATCATGATATTTTTATTACCACAACAAGTCATGTATTGACTTACGAAGAGGTGTGTCTCGATAGAAAGGCATTGATTGGCTGATTGCCATCCTATATGTAACTGTCAACGTATTGAATTTGATGACCAACATCAATTAGCAATTTTGGCTGACTTGTTTGAAAAGTCTTGATGAATACAATAAACGTGCTTCGGTCATCAATATTTATATATTTACCTTCTACGCATTTGGTTTTACTTATTAACCGACTTCAAAAAGGAGGAGGTTATCAATTCGGATGTTTGTATTTTTTTTTTTTTTTTTTTTTTTTTTTTATGTATGTTCGGGCATAACTTCGTCATTTATAGACGGATTTCCAAAATTCTTTTTTTGTTCGAAAGGGGTTTGTTCCGAAATGGTCCCATTTAAATGTCATGTAGATCTGATGATTATTTTCGCAGACACACAACGGAACTCTTCAAAAAATTACAGCAAATCAACCGCGATTGCTGCTATAGCATAAATATGCATTGTTTACACAATTTAATGAGAAAACACAACTAAAAAGTGAAAAATAAAAACTTTTTTACAAAAAAATAGAACCGACTTCCAAAAAAAACAAAATGTGCAAAATAACTTTAATTTCGGAAGTCGGTGTCAAAAAACGAAGAAACAAAACCAGAAACACCGACTTCCGAAATTAAAGTTATTTTGCACATTTTGTTTTTTTTTTGGAAGTCGGTTCTATTTTTTTGTAAAAAAACTTTTATCATATATTCATGTAAATTTATTATCATGCGCACTGTTATTTCAATGTTGAGTAACCATTTCCGTGTTTTTGTTATTTGTTTGTTACCTAGATACTGGTTTTAATTTGTGTGATAATTAAATTTGTGTCTACTATAAATCCGTAGTTGTAATTACTCATCAAAACGCTAATCTCGAATCTCGATCGCAATACTCAAAACAAAGTAATTTCGTTACACGAAAACATTTTAGCAAAGTCTGATACGAAATAGGCTTTGAATTGAAACTCAGTTTCCAACGTAGCTCCACCAATTAGGGTATCGATTTGTGCCTTTCCCTCGTCGCCGAGACCCCGATGTATGTTATGTTCGATATCGATTTTCTTGTTATCTCCTAACTTTAGGACTGGAGAGGTAACATTAATAGTACGAATCGATATCGACCGTCTAATAAAAACTGTCGAGTGTATAGACATGCGCGTAAAGTTACATTCTATACGGGTAATAGCAATAACTCCTGATTTCGAAGAGTTTTTCTTGCATTGTCCCTGGAACGTGGGAAAGAAATTTAAGCATTTAGATTTTGTTAAGAACCACTTTTTAACCGACGAGAAAATAGGAGGAGATTCTCAATTTGACAGTATTATATATATCTTTTTGTTATTTATGTTACTATTTTCATAAAACTTGGCAACAACGCCGCATTTTTGTAAAATTAGAGACTTATCGTTAGTAATCGAACAGTCACGATTATCGATTGTTATTTCGAAATGTATTTCCGTTTTGTTTTATCTTAATTCTTCATGCTACTCGTAATCTGGATTTTAAGTTCTAATCGATGGAATAGCTTGCATGCACATGTATTGATCATATTTTGTCATTAAAGTCGGCTAGTAGAAATAATAACCATGTGCAGTAGTTAGTTTTTGCTTTAGTTATAATGATTTTTGTTAGTGCTTTGCTCTCCTGTAGGTAAATTCAAATTTTCTTACGTTTTTTGCAATTTGCAGATCAGTGTCAGGTTGTATCTTGGTTAAAATTTGATTCGCGGCCGTAGCAAGTATGTATTTATAGAATTTTAATCATTAAAATCTTCAATACAACTATCTCAGTTAGAATTGACTCCAATTTATAAGTATTTCATGAACAATGATGACATTTGGCATCAATTTTTAAACAAGTTTATCATAAAACAACAAAACCTCCAAAATTTGTTACTGTATGTGTTGTGTATGTAGCCTAAGTCGTTGGAGAACTATAATTTGAATAAAATATTTTTTATTAACTGGTATGCCGCATCTGAAAGGACCTTGCCGGAGATTTCTGATATACAGAAATCGGGGTATATCCTTTGATTTTTGTGTGGTCCACATAGTAAATTGTCTCCTGTCACATAGAGAAGCATTCTTGTATGATTTTAAAATCAGCACAATTTAATTACTGAATGGATTGACACAATACATTTCGCAGTTCTAACAGTCCACAATTCCGGTATTGTTTACAAACGACTCATAAGTCTCCACTATCGTTTTGTCGAACATCATTGAAAACAATCTACAAAAAGTGATAGGTTCCACCGAGATTTGAACTCGGATCGCTGGATTCAAAGTCCAGAGTGCTAACCATTACACCATGGAACCGAACGGTGATAGTACCGATTTTTCGAGACTCTTTCTAGAAATAGAAAGGCCCCCGACTTTGGAACAACGTTGCTCATTGCGTTATTGATTTTAATCTTATATGCGCATTAAGCTAGTGATAGTCATCCGTGTTTAGAATGTTAGCTATTCATTGTTGACTCATACATACATAATCTTGGACTAATAAAGTCACACCTGCGTGAATAAAATGTAAATAGAATTGTGTACCTAATTGTTTTATCATTGGACAACAGTAGGGTCTGCATTTGTTGGTAAGTTCTTGCTAGTGGATGATTCGAAACCACAGGTAGTGTGATGAACTGTATTATTAAAAAAAAAAAAAAAACAAATAACCCGACTGTAAAAAACAACTAAAAAGTTCCAAACAAGTCAGTTGGTGGCAGTTATTTTAGTTCAATTATTGATTTCATGGCACCAACTGCATCAGACTGCTCGAAAAGTGACTTGTTTGGAATTTTTTAGTCGTTTTTTTTAATCACCTCCTCGAACCCTTTATTTTGATACCCCACTTATTATAGTTCGTCGACTTTCAATTTTTTTTTGTCTGGTTGTCGCCATATTGTATTTTGATTACTGTCATGTCTTTAAACAGTACTCGTAAGATTAAGACGAATCAAGTGACGTAAGAATTATCAAAATCGACCTACGCGTTTGGTTAAACTCTGTGATATTTTTTGTTCAAGTCGAGCGTCCCCCCACGTCCCCCTCCCCCAACCCTAAAAGCTAAACTGATGACTTACAATCTGAAAAAATCGTGATGATTTTAGTATACTTGAACTTTAAAGGACGTGTCACGGCTAAATTAGCTCAGTTAGTAGTCGTCCGTAAGTACCTACTTGAAAAATTTCGTACAAAACACAAAATCCTTAGAAATTTGTATCCATGTAGTAATGCCTAAAACGGGTAGAATTATGGAAAAAAAATCTTTTTTTTTTCCTTTTGAATTTAAACGTTATATTCTCTGATAAACCGTGAACTCAAGTGTTCTTACTAATAAACATATAGCCCCCTTCTAAGTCCGCATATTGTTATAACGGGCGACTACGGAACCCTACACTGCGCGTGGCCCGACACGCACTGGGCCGGTCGCAAGTTAAGTTGGGGACATTGATTGATATGCAAATTGACTATCTGAGTACCCATAAATTTATTTTAATACCTGCATGTATTGTATATGCACATAAATTCAAACCACAAAACTATCATTCTGTGCCCTAGGTGACACTTCAACTTCAAGTAAGTAATGCTCGATAGCACATTTACTTATATTGAGGTGTTTGGTTTCGAAAATGGGACTATGACACGGAAAATTGACATTACCTACCCAGTGTGTCAATCTTTTCAAAAAGACAAGACTACTTCCCTTTAATTTATTGGTCGGTTGACACATTGTTTTCTTCAAAGAGGCTGTGGTCTTCTTGAGGACTGAGGCAGTTCATGTAAAGTAGGTACATTATCTTCATCGATTCTGCTGCATCCGGTTTAGACCCGAAGTCCATTGCTACATAGTTGGAAAAAACCTATGCAAGTGATGAGGTTTCAAGGCGATAAGAATCTGCGCGCGTTGCACATTCTTCGGAATGCTTCGGCGTGCGCGGTTTCTGAAGCTCGGATGCCGTCGTCGGCGACTCGGCGTCAGTCGGTCGGTCGGCAACTCGGCACTATAGCCGACACTTATTTTTTTTAATTTCGGTTTCGCACGGTTTGTGCTATTGGCCAGTGTCATGTTAAGAAAGTATTTAGTTTTAGATACAGAATACTGTCACTTTTTTCCCATTAGAATGCAGATGTAACACATTCTAATGTTTTTGCAGTATTTTGCAGCAAATGAGTCGAGTCAGCCTTCTCGTCAAACTTCGCTGAGGTAGTCGATACTACAATAAAATTCGCAGCTCCATTTTACCGAGATCGCGCCTGTTTCAATGATTAACTCAGTCATATATTGACGGATTTGCAAAGTTATTTTTTTGATCGAAAGTGGTTTGTTCCGAAATGGTCCCATTTAAATTTTATATAGATCTGATTACGGGTTCCGGAGACAGACAACGGTACTCTTCAAAAATTGACAGCAAATCAACCGCGATTGCTCCTGTCGTATGTCTATGAATGGTTAACACAGTTTAATGGGAAACCACAACTAAAAAACCTTTGAATATTTTTTTAATCCTTATTATCAATTGACTATTCTAGATATCGAATCTAGTTTTAACTCAATACCCCACTACTGGACCCTTTTTGCTTGGACGCACCACAAATAAATAATTAGGTACTTTTAAAAAAAAAAATTACCTTGTCAGTTTTGCCTGTGTAAAGTTTGAATGACAACCATATGAATAATAATAAACTTATAATGCTTTTCTATACATAATGCTGCAATATTGATTGCCCACAGAATTCCTACGAACATGTAGCTACTTAGGTTTACTTTGTATGGAAATGTGTAATGCGAGATGTCCACTGGCATTGCTGGTCCCGGAAAATTCTAGCAATGTGCTAAGAATTTTCCGGGACCAGCACTGTGGAGATTAGCTGTATGTAATTTTAATAAAACATAAACTTATTATTTCGTTTATTCATTTGTTAAACATATTATATTACATTTTAAAATATTTCAATAAAAAAAAAAAAACATTTCAAAATATGAAAAATAGTATCCCACCAGTATCGGGAACAGGGTCCAAGCTACCGGCGGTCAGGGCTCCAGAGAGAGGAACCGCCTGACAATGCGAGCCGTGTCCAGAAGTACAGCTTTCTGAATCAAGCCCTTGATCCAGCCGCCTAACGAGAGCCTCCTGAGGTGTTGGTCGAGGCTCGTGGCTAAAAGGCCATTGGCTGACACGACTATCGGCACAATGATCGCCGATCCACATGCCCCATGTCGACAACCTCGCGAGCCAAGTCAAGATACTTGATTTGTTTATCTTTATCAGCTTTCACGAGGTTCTCGTCATGCGGGACGGCTATGTCAACAATCATTGCAGGCCTCTCGATTCGGTCCACCACCACTATATCAGGCTTATTGGCCTGTCAGTGATGATGGACCGATCCCAGTACAATGAGATATGACCATTATCGAGAACTGGGTCGGGCACGTACCAGTAGTAGGGCACTTCCGATTCCACAAGAGAGTATTTCAGAGCAAGTTGCTGATGGATAATCCTGGCTACAAGGTTGTGCCTATGCAAGTACTCACCGTTGCTAGACGAGAACAACCAGAGAATTATTATTATTATCTTGGCACTAAAGATAAATAATATTCAGAATTTGAATATTCGCCAAACTCTTGATACATAAAACTTCCACAGACAAAGAATAGACAATAGAAAAGTTTAACTAACAATTTATTTTTCTTTTTTTTTTCAGGAACCAGTCACAATCAAGTCCAAGTCTCTTCACTGGCAGAAAGTGGGACCGTCTGACCATCTCTACATCCCTGGGAAGCAAGGCACAGCATGCAAAGTGTAGATCACATCCTTTTGCCTATGGAGCACGCTTGGACCCATACATGATACTAGGATCTCGTATTGTATGGCTGGACAACAGTTCTTGAGTCAGTACTTATGCACCTAATTACCAGCTTTTACATCAAGCACCCTGCAGTTCGGCAAAATTGATGAGTTTGAGGTCTCAACTGACTAGCAAAATTCATAGTTCGCCTGATTAAGGTATACAATCATATACCTAGGTTTATTTCGGGTGATTCCGGCAATACACCTAATTTTACATCTAGAGTATTCATTTAAGAGCAATTTTTTTCTTAAGGGCTAAGTGAACAAATAAAAGTGACTGGTCATAAAAATATTATTTTATTTTTATGACCAGTCCCTTTTATCAGTTTTTCATTTTTAAGAGTTTATTATGTACTTAATTTTTGATTAGAAGATTTGATTGAATTTAACGATAAATGATAATGTTTATAATTTAAGGTCAATGTTTCATCTATATATAAGATTACTATGTTTTTAACGATTTTTGCAATACACCGCCGTTTTTGTGTGTAAATTAGGAAAAAAAAATTGTGCAGTATTTAGAACAAATTATTTTTGATATATATCAGACCTATAATCAGAAACTTCCCAAAAAAAATGGATAAAATGTTCAACAGCTTTCATGTATGGGCCCTTAGTTAAAGAAAAACAGCCTATTAGAGCTTATCAAATACAGCTGTCGATCGTTTCTAAGTAGAAACTTAAATAATTGGCTTAGCCATGACTTAAATGTAACTTAGTGGTAGCAGAACAAATTATTTGCCTGTTTACAGAGAAATATTGATTATATAAAATATGTACTCTAGGATATTGGTCATAACCAAATGGTTGTTTTCTAGTATTGATATTAGTATTAATGCATTCCAAAATATTTCTGTGTACTTTATGTACAAAATTTTGTGTGACGTAATCTTATTTTTAAGGCCCTATGCAGAGACATAGACATTAGAGCGAAAGATTCTGCGATTTTTGTTTTGTTGTCCTTTTTGAAGCACATTACAGTGTGTCCCGGATATTCTGTCCTCTGTGTAGGCCCATAGAGTGCACCATAAGTCTGTGATTTAATTTTTCTCTTTGATTATTACAATCAAAGATTTTTGTTTTTGTTTCAACCAGTATTGTGTTAAGTAATTTTACTTATTTATGACCGTTCTAAGTTTTGTACTCTAAGTATGTGATTGAATAAATTGTGATTTTTTTTTAAATTTTTGTCATCCTCATTGTCTAATTATATCACAATCATTAAAATAAATCGTGTCTTAATTATTAAGTTTTGTTTTATTCAAAATCTTAAATAAGTCACTCTTGCCGCCAGCGACTTTGCCTGCGTGAACGAAGAAAATCATTCCACTAGAACATACAATCAGGGGCCCAATTCTGTAACTTTGAGATAAGCAACACTCCATCGACATTGGTACGGATTCTCTTGTTCAAAATCTAAACTAAAATTAGAGAATTGCTATCTTTTACTAAAAGGCAGTGCGAGAAAAGGACGGCTATAGCTATGCACTAAGTTAGAGATGTCAAACTAGTTTACGCCTTGCGCTTCGCTGTGTTTTTAGACGACATGTTTTTACGTATAGGTACCCTTAATTTGTATGGAAATATTAGTTCAAACTAAATTTGACAGCTCTAATTAACGTCCGTCTCTTTCTTGTTTTATTAAAGAGAAAAAGATAGCAATAGCCTAAATTAAGTTTAGTCTGCGCACAACAGAATCAACACCACTATCGACACACAACAGACATTATTTTGCCAATGCAAATTTGGTATTTAGCAATCAGTGTAGTCTCAGTAGTGTGTCGATATAAAGTCGATGGTGTGGCAGTACAATAGTTTCCAGTGTTGTTATCAAAAATCTACCATGCGACCATAGAGGTACACCAAACCTACTTCTGAAATCCATCCAATAGTGAAACACGATAGACACAACTGTCAAACACACAGATATTTACAGACTAACGTAAATTTGCCCACCACGATGCCATTGCCATTAAAGTGGACCAGACTACCAATTAGTACAATAGTCTTATTAAGGCGTTTCAATGGTACTACAGTGGCAAGTCAATGACCATAAATAATTTGTAGAATACCAAATATCAATGACTATTCTATTAAGATACCACTGACACACTATTGACAAGTTAGTTATTTTACAGAATTGGGCCCCAGGATAAAATGTGGGCTGTCTATCCAGTGTGCACAATCAACGTTCATCCGTTTTCGTGCTCTCTGAGTATACCTTTTTACCTGCCTCGGAACAGGAGAGTAATGTTTTTCGAGAGTATGTATCTATGTTTATACAGGGTGTAACGGAAAGGTGTGGTCATATTTTAAGAGCCGGTTCTGCCCATGGAAATAAACAACTTTCTGTAAGAAAAAATTGAAAATTCCAAAAAAAAAATTGGACTTTTCATAATATCCTATTCTTACATTTCTACTACATAAGTAATATTATGATGAAATTTCCAAATCCAAGACATGGTCTACCCGTGTGCCAAGTTTCATCTAAATCGGTTCAGCAATTAAGACGTTAAAAGGTAACAAACAGACAGTTATTTTCGTATAAATTTATAATATTAGTATGGATTTGAAAGTCGAGTGTCATTTTTAATAGAATGGGTTTTCATTTTTAGAGTTCCGTACCCGAAGGGTAGCCAACCCGGAGGACCCTATTAGTAAGCTTCCGCTGTCCGTCTGTTTGTCTGCGGTCTGTATCTCATGATCCGTATTAGGTAGACAGTTGAAATTTTCAAAGAATGTGTATTTTCTTATTACTTTACACTATTTATTTACGTATTTTAATTACAATATTACCTAATACATAAACATTAATATTTAATTCAGTTATTATTTTATTTACCCTCGTCCGTGCGTCACTGCGGGGTGCCAACTGAAAACCAGCGCTGGGTGTCCAACGCCCAGCAAATGCTGAGATGGTAACCCTTTCGGTATGGGCACGCTCAGCACAATTTTATTGTATCTTTGTTATTGTACCTACTGTTTATTTTCTTTACCTTTTGTTTGTTGCTGTTGTGTTGTGTCTGTGTCGAATAAATGTTTATTCTATTCTATTTCTGTTGTCGCTATAGCAAAAAATAAATTAAAAATTAAAGGAGGCTCCCCTACTAGAAACGTGTTTTTTTTTTCGGTCTTAGGGGTCGCCCCCTTAGACTATCCTTTCATAGTAGGTAGCCTCCTTTAATTGTTAATTTATTTTTATTATTTATTGTTATATCAAGCGGGTCTACTTATACGGATCATGAGACAACAGCCCAAAAAAAACACTGTTTCTAGAAACGTGTTTTTTTTTCGGTTTATGGTCAGAAACCCTTCGTGTGTCCGACTCGCACTTGACCGGTTTTAATTTACATGTGGCCGGCGAATTTAGTAGGTATGGGATTGGCTAGTAAGCAGTTAATTTTACTTCACAGATGTGTTGTTTCCTTAGTTAGTGCTTAGTCACTGCTATGGAACTGTTAAAATGATCTGGCACCATGAAAATAGCCTGCCCAGGGGTTGAGGATAAATTCGAAACAGAGTTACCTCGCCCCTGGGCACTCAGGGCAGGGAAGGAACAGGGGTGAGTTTAGACAGTAAGTCTCCCGCTCCACCCAGAGCGTATAAATATCATTGGATGATTTCCCAGCCTACAAAAAAAAAAAACATGAAAAAAGCACTAGCATGTTCCAAGCCAGGTCAGTATAGTACAGTATCAAGCTTGAAAAACTAGCCTTGTCGTGGCCATTACTGACATGCTTAGTATTTGAAATGTTTTGACAATGCCATTTCTGGCAGTGACTGCTGAAGCATCTCGATATTGTGGTTCTAATAAAACGCATGAAGTTAATTTTAAACTTTTTTACTCAATTTCAATACTAACTTAATTTAACTTAACCCAAAAAAGTAGCCTAAATAGTAAAACTAGTACCACAGATACAAAATGCAGGTATTAGTACTTCTTGATAGTCTTGCGGATGAGGGCCATGCGTTGCCTATGCGCTTCTGTGACGGCTGCGCGTTTGTATGGCCGCACTTCTTCGTTGCCGAATCCAGGGATCCACATGTTCCATTGTCGCTCTGGAAATTGTTGTTAAATGTTATAATAATTGCTGTATTTTAAAAATTCAAGTTCTTCAAACTTAGAGACAGATGTGTTGCTGGTGTTGCAGTGGTGGGTAGTCACGGACATCAGCTATTTTGTGCGCAGACTGCAAATTGCACACAACTAAATATGTTATTAGCTCAGCGGTGAGAGCAAACCTAAACTAAATAACTTAGCCCTTCGTCTGCAGAAATTGATAAGAATAGGTAACTCACCTAAGTGCAGCTGCACATCTCTCAGCTCCACATTGGGAGCATGTCGGTGTTTAGCCATTGCGCAGGCCGCATTCAGAGTGGTGTCTATGAAGTCATCTGCCAGCTGAAGCAGCATCTCTTCAACCTAAAGAAAGGAAAACTGTTTACTCTGCATAGGCAAAATACATGTTATTTTGAGAGGTGGAAATCATTGGACGTCTTCTGCTCTGGGTGAAGCGGGTGTGTCACTCTTACTGACTAATAACCACTCATGTTCCTTCAGTTGCTCTTTGCGTTTCAGGGCCATAGTGACTATTTTGAACAATCCCACCATCCATGTCCTTGTACCTGTGGCTTTGCCAAGGTGAAAAGTGTATTAATATCCCAAAGGAACATACTATTAGGATAAAAAGTATTATATTTATTTATAGGAGGGTACACCAACAGCAGTACATAAAGCATAGTAGCAATAATTAGGAAACATAGTTTGAGTACTGTAGAGTTATTCTGTAAAATCTCACCGTGAAAACTTAGGTGAAGTGACCGTGAAGTGAGCTGTCAATCCATACAATCATGGTGGAATGACATTTCACTTTATGCTCACTCCACCTAAGTTTTCACGGTGAGCTGTGAACAGAATCAACCGACTGGTATGTATGCCTATTAAATTAGCATACACAGTAAGGTGTCATAATCATGTTCATCAAAGTGCAAATATAAGTATAGTTTTATCATTTACCTCCTCATCTAGCTGCACAGTCGGGTCCACTTCACGGACCAGCTCTTGAAGACGGGGCCGGCTTAGCAGCTGAAATATTTACAAAAGAAAAGTTTGTAGTAAAATGTGGTAGTTTTATGCAATTTTACAAAATTAACAAATGTGCAGTTTGGCACAAATATTGGCAATATTTTACTGTTTGAATAAAAGCAATGATACAGTATTGCGATGAAAAAATTTTCAGCCTTGTTGCAGAAAACATTAAGAACTACTTAGAACTGCAAATCGAATGACATATTTTGATTTTTTAATGACTATTTTGCCTATTGATACTACTAAGAAAAATAAAAAGACACTAGTAAGAACTAAAAACCTGTTTTCACTCACACTAGTATTACGAAATGTGGACATTAGGCATAGTAAGCGGATGGCGGACGGGTAATGGCCGATTTATTGCCATCAAGGGTTATGAGTTTAATAACATGGCCAAGATGGACACAAAAACATTACTATTTACAAACCTGTGTTGTCTGATCTCCGCCACCACTCTGGTTGGCTTTAGCCCCCGCTTGGGCTTGGGTGCCCATCGGACTGTGCTGCGATGGAGAGCCTTGAAGCGAGCTCGACTGCAACTGAGGACTCTGTATCGGGTTGTTTACGTACTGTATAGCACCTTGATTTATCGACCCAATCGTGGGCATATTGGCGCTTTGGCCCATGGAATTATTAGCCATGACGAAAAAAATGATGACCTCTTTTATAACAACGGTTAGGAGGTATAAATTTTAGCAATGCTTTCCAAAATTAGCAACGATAAAAAAGCTTGTTGTGCAAAACACAAGTTGACACTGACAGATTTATTTTTTTATAATCCCCGAAGGGAAGGCGAAAGTCTTTTGATTATATTGCCTCGTCTTACGTAGTGTATTTATACTTTTTTCCACTTTAATGCAGATATTATAATGTCAGACAATATATAAGGTCAGAGACCATGCTGCCCAGTCATTAGTTAGTTCGTATATTTTTTTTCCGCCTGACAGACAGAGAAAAGAAAAAGTAGGTATAGACAATACACGACAATTTTTGAAGAACTCAGTGTGGACTTTTAGAATAATAATATTATAGTTGATTTTTTGGCGGGATTTTTTCCAGTGTAGTTCAGTCAGGCTGTTTTAATTATAGTACAGGTACGGAATCGGAGTTTCCGCTGCTGGCTACGCGACGCGACACCTCGAAGCGTAACACGACGCCGTCACTTCGTGTACAGTTTTTAGGGTTCCGTACCCAAAGGGTAACCAACGGGACCCTATTACTAAGACTCCGCTGTCCGTCGTCTGTCAGTGGGCTGTATCTCATGATCCGTAATAGGTAGACAGCTGAAATTTTCACAGAACATGCATTTCTGTTGCTGCTTTAGCAACAAATAATAAAAATAAATATAAATTAAAGGGGGCTCCTTTACGAGAAACGTGTTTTTTTTTACTTTTTTTGCTCGATCTTAAAAATGGCAATAAAAACGCGTCTATTCTTTTACGATGGTACGGAACCCTTCATGCGCGAGTCTTACTCGTACTTGGCCGGTTTTTTAAGTTTATTGTCTTTAAATATGTATTAGTTTTTATACTTATCTATGTATTGTGTTCTAAGAGCCTTATTTGATTGAAATAAATGATAAATAAAAAAAAATCTTTAAGAGAAGAAGGCCCGGTACAGAAAATATAACGCTATTCTTGGAGATCTCACCAAAATGGTCACTCGAGTAAGACCATCGTATGACAAGGATCATATTAACCGTAGTCTATTGTACTGCTGAGCAGAGCATATGGCCAAAGATGCAGGCCAAAGCTTGGAATGAACCAGCAGGTGTATTCGCTGACACAGTTGACATCAATTTGATAGGCACTTTGCAGTACATTCAAATTCAAATCATTTATTCCAAATAAACCATATACAACGTTGATGTGACAGAGGGGCATTAAATTAAACTACGTATACTATACGTGTTTAGTATTAATTCGATACGGTATAAAAATAAAAATAATAATAAATGAGGTTTTTTTTTTTCAAACAAACTAAATAGCTTACAATTCAGAGTAAAACGCAACCACCCTTTATACCATACTTTATACCCATTATCCTTGTTTGCATTGCCATCTTATAGCGAAAATGTACTTGTGACTTGCGTGAGAACGGCAACAACGCGTCGTATCGTAGGTTATACTCAGATTTATCGTTTTAAGGTGCATGACCTGTGCGTATAGACATAATCAGCTGTTAGGAAAGATACATCGTGTTCAAACGAGGCCAAAACTTAAAAAATCGTTTGTGACTAAACTACTGCTCCGATTTAATTGATTTTTGGTACAGAGCTTGAAAATAGTACCTAGTATAGGCAGTTTAAAGGAAAGCCCCTCTGTCGTATCAACTTTGTATAGACACTTTTGAATAATATTGTCAATAAGTCGGCCAGTCAGAAAGATGAAGTTAATTGCACATTCCAAGGCGTACTCGTAGATCTCTATGGAGAAGAACGTGCAAGAAACTCCATGGGCACTCTTTTAAATCATGATAAATATTACAAAATCCTGGTTACATAAATGTCTTGTTGTTTCTATGAAGTATATGAGAACAATGTTAAATAAACAATTCGTAAAAAAATAAAGATTAAAATAAGTCAGTGGCAGTTGAGAGATGACCAGTCTCAACTGACGGCGCCCGTTCACGAACATGACGCGTGGATCAACACCACTCAGCTCAACCATATTGTAGGGAACCGAATGACCCAACACACGCGCCACCATCAGCCAGACATTTCAGTGAGCATTATATTATGCCCCATGGTACTCATACTTACAAAATTAAAAAATGCTTCGAAATTATACATTTTTAAAGTCACAAAAAAAATAAGTACATACTTACTTTAAACATTTAAAAAAAAATTAAAGTACCTACTTAGAAAAAAATTGATATAAAAGGGAGAGCATCCCTTCCAAATCTAAAAATACAAAAAAAGAACTCTAACTAGTGGACCCAAGTGGCTGTGACTGGAACAGGACCGGCATTAAGCCAAGTATTTTTTTCATTGCTCGGTGGACATCGATTATAATAAGCACTACGTGGTACATTTTTGTTTTTAACCGACGAAAAGAAAAGGAGGAGGTTCTCAATTCGACCGTATATATATTTTTTTTTCTAATACGTAAAAGCAGTACTGCAAAGTGCCTATCAAATTGATGTCAACTGAGTTAGCGAATACACCTATTGGTTTATGGGCCTAAGGGGATATAACTGGTGAATTTAGGGTTCCTAAACTTGTCCTCTGACAGACTCTAAGCTGATGTCAAAATGTTTGTTCATGAAGTTGTCCAAAAACCGGACGAATCCTTTTATTTTAACTTCCGGATATGATGTCTCTTCCCTAAAAAAAAAAGGACTACGCCTGATGGATTCCATACGTGGGCGTACCCACGGCGGGGCGGGGTAGGGCCCTTGCCTCACCCTCCATGTTGACTTTTTTTTTTTGTGGGGTGGAAAATCATCCAATGACCTCTCCTGCTCTGGGTGGAGCGGGAGGGCGTGTCAGACTCTTACTGACTAAAACCCACCTCTGATCTTTGCCTGCCTGAGTGCCCAGGGGAGCGGTAACTCTGTTACGAATTTATCCGCTACCCCTAGGCATGCAGGCACCGGCCACGATGGGTCTCGACAGTGGTGGCAGACAATCATCTCTTTGAGGCGCACGTGGAACACACAACGTTCACACACTACGCGCCGTCGACTCACGGGCTTGGTGCTGATCGAACGGCGAGCTACCCACTACTCGCCGTCCGCAGGCCCGGGTCTCCATGTTGACTTTAAGTTAAAAACACAAAAATGCTGCTGCTCCACTGATATAATTATAGAATACATCAATGATCTCTTCTAAAACTCGCTACATTTTGCGAGAATCACGTGAAATGATATTGAAATAATGAAGGGTATGTATAAATAAAAAGGATTTTTAAATTCTTTCATCGTGTCAAGTTTCCATAAGTTTAGTTTCTTTGAGCCCATAACGGTTAAAACTAGGCGAGTTGTGAATAGACATGTTTTTCAGTGTAAAGGTTATTACGTATGCATAAAGATAGTTACAATAAATACAGTCATTTAAAAAAAATATCATTTATTCAGTAATCAATTTCATCTAATATCGACGAAGAGTCAGAAAAATCGGAATCGATAAATAATTCTGCTGACATTTTTTTATTTCTTGCATCCGCCTGAAAGCTTTTCAGGGCTTCCCTGATGTCCCAGCTATGATACTTCAAGCGTCTGAAAAAATAAAAAATTGTGAATTATGTGTCGAGTAAATAAAGCAGTGCCTTGTTGCCAGTGTTGATATTGGCACAGCACCCCCCTTAGACAAGATCAAACAATACTTTTCTGTTAGCGTTCACGTTAACGATTAGTACAAAATGTATTGTTACGTCGACCGTATTACACTGGATCGAGAATGTAGTCGAAGTTTCCACTACGTTCGAGAACATTGCATTGTTGTACTGTGTAGAAGTTCATAGATGTTTCTAGAATATTCCACTATAGGATAGTTCGACAATGTTCTGGAAACTTCCATGACTATATAAATAGGCCGGACGGCGGGCGAGTGAGTCAGTCTGTTTTCGACTACGGATGCGAACGGAAGCGAATATAAGCGATTACGAAGAGAATAGTGATTATTTGCGAATTAGTGTTTGTGTAAATAAGTTGTTGAGTTAATAAAGAATTTTCACGTGACTCACGTCCAGGTAATGTCATTCCCATACATTTTGTACTAAGCGTTAGCGTGAACACTAACAGAAAAGTATTTTGTCTCAGGCCGCTGGTACGCTAACTCAGTTGACATTAATTTGATAGGCACTATGCAGTACATTACTGCTTTGCTCGGTGGACATAGATTATAATAGGCACTACGTAGTACATTTTTGTTTTACTATACCATACGTCAAAGCAGCAATGTATTGCATAGAGCCTATTAAATTGATGTCAACTGAGTTAGTGAATACACCTGCAGCTCCGATTCTCTCCGCCCCAGTGGACAGATAGCCTTATAGGTTAGGTTTGCAGGTGCTGTGTGAACATACATAAAATCAAGCCTGTTTCCCATGAGAACAGGGAGAAAGTGCAGAAACTACATAACATCATCTGCTACAATCAAAATAATAATGAATTCTAGGAGTTAAGTATAGTGGGAAAGTGTTCATATTTTGATACAGCAAAAAAAAATCAAGGTAGAAGAATGCAGCAGCCATTTTTTATATAATTAGCTCTTGTGTTTACGCCAAGAAAGAATAGGTTACTTCTAGGCAAGCGTGCCCCATCGTCGAGCACATCATCGCTTACCATCAGGTGAAATAGTGGTCAATCAAAAGCGAGCTTATCAATGATTAAAAAGGTCGACAATGTCGTCGAAGAATAAATCTAGATATACATATTTTGCAGACACTTTTAGTCAACTATGTTTGGGTCGTGTACGTACGCGCAGCGGAATGTTGTTGAATTTAAAGATTTTAATTATGCAGATATTTAGTGTATGACGTCGTATAATTGTGTATGGTAAAAAAAAATTTGTGCACGCAACCATTGTGGAGAAATTCACCAAAAACTGATTCCGCTGGGCGAACGTTGTCCTGGCGGAACTTTTTTTAATCCATAGACTTTAGAAGAAAAGAGATGTGTCCAAAAATTAGTGTGTATTTGTGTGTAATTGTGTATGTATGAATAAAACTAGTGCATGCATAAACTTCGGAGAAATTCAAGTTTCCGCTACGCGAACGTTTGGCCATTAGCTAGTTTTCATATAAAGCGCTTACATAGAGATCTGTAGATTTTTACATACGTTGTTTTGAATTTGTTTATATTTGTTTAAAAAACAGATTTAGAAAAAATCGTAGGGCTTAAAAGATAAAAATATAAACGTAAAATACGCTTATTAGGTCTTAGTTCTTAAAGTATGCACTTTGGGGTCTAGATTTTCACGTTAATACAAACCTTGTAAGTGTCTGCAACATGTTGCCAAGTATCAATGATGTTCCGTTAGTAACTAAAGAGTTATAGGACAAATTTACCATGAACAGATCACTGTTTACAAAGCAGTCAAATATCACGACGTTCTGAAGGAATTGCATGGTAATATGTATGTCAATAATTAGTGTATTCATTCAACTATTCTTATGCAAAATTTCATGTCATTAAATTCAGTAATTAAAGAAAAACAATTATAATACTGACGAAGCATCGAAAACCTACATAACCCGACCAAGTTCGGATGGCTACAAAAAAGCGGCCGTGCAATATATTTAGGTAACATCCCAAAATTTACAGTATAATACCGGTATTTAATTGGTATAGGTGATAACACAATTGTTGTTTCGATATAATTTATAGGGCATTTATTTTTGTACACCTACTTTTTTAAATGTATTTGACTATGACAGAAAGTAGGTACTATTTACGTAGGTACTTTATTTAAGTATGCGCTTGAGACTTGAGATATAATCTAAATATATTATTTAAGACAAATAAAATTCATCCTTAAATTCATTCCTGAGGCATTAAGTCTGCCTCTGTACTTGTATGTGCGTGAAGTGTTAAATAAATAAATAAATAAATAAATTCATACAGCTAATTTCTATTGAAGATTTCACGGATCAGGATTCTAACTATAGACCCCTTAGGGAAATTAAATATTTACCACATGTAAGTATGTACTACTGTTTAGGTAAATATTTATCATATTGTAGCTTATTACACTATTTAACCAATAGACTAGGCGTGCACGAGCGTTCCCCTTTGCAACTTTAGTGGATCAAACAATCTAATAACTTAAAAAAAACTACTTCTTGAATCGTTTTTTTTTTCTTATGTATGTGAGCGTGTTCCCCCGCACCCCACCAAAATATGCAGAATTATTTTGTTCGAAGTTCGGTACGCTTAATCCTTTAGTTAAATAGTCTAAGTATTGTAGTTATGAATTGATCAAAAATATTCTTGTGTGAAAAAATAGACAACGCGCTGCGCGCAACGAGCGATAGGCGGCTTCCCGCTTGAAACGGTACTGTCATCCTTGAAGAAAAGAGGGCAATATGTTTTCGCGCGTATTCGTTTGCTGTTGAACTTGAACCTGATTTTGTTTTTTCATCCCCAGTCACAAACAAATAAATGTGCAGTCAAGGACAATGTGCGTATGCGCTGTTGTTTTGCTATGCATCGCCAATTCTCTGTAATAATAATATTGACAAAGTGTGTTATTAATGTTATAGTGTAACAGTGAAGCATAACATAATTATGTAGTAGGAATATTGAGTGAATGATAGTGAGAAGCTGATAACAGATATAAGGTAAGATTTTATAATAAATTAATAGCTATAGACTTATTCATTTACGTAGGTAATTTATTAGGCAGATAAATTATAATAATTGTGTTATGTTAACATTGGACAGACACCATAAACCCAAGTTAATATCTACTGATTGATCTTATTCTATATCTATTTACTTAAATTTATAATAATAAATTATACAAGACATATATTATAATATAATCGTAACAAAGTAGATGTTTTTCCTGGTTAAAGACAAACTACTGAATAGATCTAAACTACTAAACGACCGACCACATTATAACGAAATGTTGAAAA
The DNA here is from genome assembly GCA_951329385.1 of Polia nebulosa. Classification (NCBI taxonomy): domain Eukaryota; kingdom Metazoa; phylum Arthropoda; class Insecta; order Lepidoptera; family Noctuidae; genus Polia; species Polia nebulosa. Next base: position 9,245,638 of record OX589609.1, read on the forward strand.
GAAATATTGTTATTAAATAATCACCTTATGTTTATTACCTACATTTAATGATATACGTATGTGGGCCTCTCACAGATCGTCAACTCCTCGGCAACCTGGAACAACTTCCAGAACAAGATCACCACCTTCCTGGGTAAGGATAAACCGAGTAACAGGAACTTGCTCATTTAGTTGCAATTTTGTTGTAAATTAGACCTTAGGTCTATTGATATAGAGTTTAATTTGTGTACCTAATCGGTTTTTGAATTGAAATTTTGTGTGTGTTAGTACAACTCGGTCACATTAACTTGACGCATGGCGTCGATATAATAATGTCTTATGGTTATTATTAAAAAAAATATTTTTCATTCAAGAAATGCAATTGTTTTACTTTTTCCTAACGCTTGTGTACGCAACTGTACCATATTAATAAATACTATATTGGAAGGTTAAGAACGTTTCTTAGATATATGGCACGGCCGCTTTTTGGTAGCCATCCGAACTTGATCGGGTTATGTAGGTTTTCGATGCTTCGTCAGTATTATAATTGTTTTTCTTTAATTACTGAATTTAATGACATGAAATTTTGCATAAGAATAGTTGAATGAATACACTAATTATTGACATACATATTACCATGCAATTCCTTCAGAACGTCGTGATATTTGACTGCTTTGTAAACAGTGATCTGTTCATAGTAAATTTGTCCTATAACTCTTTAGTTACTAACGGAACATCATTGATACTTGGCAACATGTTGCAGACACTTACAAGGTTTGTATTAACGTGAAAATCTAGACCCCAAAGCGCATACTTTAAGAACTAAGACCTAATAAGCGTATTTTACGTTTATATTTTTATCTTTTAAGCCCTACGATTTTTTCTAAATCTGTTTTTTAAACAAATATAAACAAATTCAAAACAACGTATGTAAAAATCTACAGTTCTCTATGTAAGCGCTTTATATGAAAACTAGCTAATGGCCAAACGTTCGCGTAGCGGAAACTTGAATTTCTCCGAAGTTTATGCATGCACTAGTTTTATTCATACATACACAATTACACACAAATACACACTAATTTTTGGACACATCTCTTTTCTTCTAAAGTCTATGGATTAAAAAAAGTTCCGCCAGGACAACGTTCGCCCAGCGGAATCAGTTTTTGGTGAATTTCTCCACAATGGTTGCGTGCACAAATTTTTTTTTACCATACACAATTATACGACGTCATACACTAAATATCTGCATAATTAAAATCTTTAAATTCAACAACATTCCGCTGCGCGTACGTACACGTTTGGGTCGACTTCCAGTTAAAGGCCTACTACCGGCCAACTGGCGCCCTCATTGAATAAAAAATCGTAGCATAGTATAGAAAACAAATATTAAATAATCCAACGTAACGTTTCATTCATTCTCCTGCCCTTATCCCAAATTATTTGGGGTCGGCGCAACATGTCTTTTATCGGCAAAAATGTCAGAAACGGCCGTTTTTAGTACTTTTGCCTACTACTTTGGATACGAAACATTCTGAGACCTGTTATAACAACGTAAAAATACTTTATACTCTTTGTAACAAACGTGACGTTGGATTCTTTAATATTTATTTTCTATGCTAAGATTTTTTATTCAATGAGGGCGCCACTTGGCCGGTAGTAGGGCCTTAAGCGGATGCAGCTGAATACCACTATTTTGCCCGGTTTCTGGGTAATACGGTATTCTGGCCCGGCGGCCAATATCGGTGGGCATCGGTGCGGCTCGGTACAACGCGGGTGCCTTACGGCGGCTTCGGGCGGCTTCGGGTGCCTCAGAGCGGTTTCGGGCGGCTTCGGGCGCCTGAGAGCTGCCTCGGCAGTCGTAAGCATACCTAAGGACGCCGAGGTGCTCGGGTGGCATTTTCATAGACTAGTATTTTCGTGACAGACACGTCGCAGAACAGTCATAACGATCACCGCGCGCGCCTCAGAAAATTAAAAGCAACAGCCTCATTAATTGCGCTTATAGGTTTGTTTTATTTCACGATAACAGAGGAAATGTTGATTACTCTTGTGCAAGCTCACGAATGTTTGCAGGACATAACATTTTGCTAACAATAAGCTGAATTAGAAATGTTCATGAATAAAGCTGAATAAGTACCTAATTGAAGTTGAATTAAAAATTTTCGTGATTATTTTTTAAGCACACAGATAATATTTCTTCAACAGATATACATAAACGGAAAGTAGATGGTTTTTTCATTATGTAAGGACGGAGCAAGGCAACCAAGGCTTCAAAATTTTCTTAACTCAGCGTAGTAGTCGTAAAATTTGCGAACGTCATATCGTAAATCATTAAACAAGTTATGAAATTCACCGAAAATACATCTTTGCTTCCAAAGCTTGTGTAGCACCCAAAAATCTTCTTTTTTGCCTTAAGGCTCCAAGTTTCTCTTCTTCGTCAGCAATATGAACAATGAGAATTATGTCCCAATCCACCATTATAAATACACCCGCACAACTGTTTTCACTTAACATTACGACTGCTCTGCGACGTGTCTGCCACCCGAACTATTCTTTGTTTTTCTGAAGTTACCCGAAACCAGCCTCGGCGTCCTTAGGTATGCTTACGACTGCCGAGCCAGCTCTCAGGCGCCCAAACCCGCCCGAAATAGCTCTGAGGCGCCCGAAGCCGACGTAAGCGACCGTAAGGCGCCCGAGCTGTACCGAGCCGCACCGATGCCCACCGACAGTGGGCGCCGGGCCTTAGTCTTACACTGATTGTCACATACAGAGCAGACCAATCCTAATCCGAACTAATATTATAAATGCGACAGGCAGTTTGTTACTTTTTCATACCTAAACCACTGACCCGATCATCATGAAATTTTGCATATACATTGTTAAGGGTACAGAAAAAGACATAGGGTTCCTCTTATCCAGAAAAAGTACTGTTTCTGAGGAAGAGAACAATAACTTTTCGACGGTCACAATGGTTTTAGGAAGCTAAATGGCGCTACGTGTCTTTCAAATCCTTTTGTTCCCGTACGAAGCCGGAGCGAGTCGCTAGTCAGTAATATTTTGGTATAATTATATTACTTACAATTCGACTTCAGGTCTTCTCAACTGAGTTATATGTTGAAAGGCTTTCATAATTGCCTCGCTTTCTTCGGGAGTCGGGTTTATAAGCGTTAGCGAGTTCATATTTCTTATAGGATTCTGGAACAAACAAAAGTATACGCTTAATTAAGCAAGTTATTTCAGTCCTGACTGAATTCGGCGTCGGCGGCCAATCCTGGTGGCGGTGGAGATATTATAGTGCACAAACACAGGCCAGCTTCCCTCACTCTCATAGCCCGACCGCCTGCCTCGAATCCGTCACGACCGGTGACAAATCAGGCGCCGCCAACTTCTAAATTCCGGTCTACCACTGCGAAATTATCGTCATTATCAGAACTACGATCGCGCGATGATGACATCAATATAGAGCTGTTACAAACTACGGAAGAACTCCATGATCATAAAATTATAGATTAACAACTCTATGCAATTCCGAGTGAGCTACCCGAAAGAGAGAAAAGTTGCACTACTACAAAGCGCGACATTACCTACAAAACTTTGCCTCCGTAGAGGTTACTCTGTCCATGCTAATGAGTAGAGGTGTGTAATTTTACGGAACCGACTCACTGATCCGGATCTTAGAAGTGATTCAAAAGATTGGTTCAGTAACTACGTTTCAAACGCATCATTTGGATCTGAATCATTACTTTGCTCCGCGCTCTTTCCGCGCGACGCGGCGCTGTGAGCGAGAGAGGGAGACTGAGACACACTGAGTTACTTTACTACTGGACCGCAACTCGCGAGTGAGCGGGTGACATAATACAATCTATACAAGTCAGAAAGAGATGCCAAATGACATGTGTATCACTCATACTCTCACAGTTTTTCGTTGTCGTTTTCCATGCATGTAAAAATTACCATTATGGCGCTTACATATCAAGTACTATAAGATTGTTATTTGCATAATTTTAGTGTTCTAACAAGCGTTTTAGCCAGCTGGCCATAAATTGTCGAATAGCCGCCAGTCCTAAGCTTGGATAAAGTATGAAGGAAGATCGATTTTATCTAAGATCTTAATTCTTACATAGTACATTTTGTACACTTTAAATAAAAAAATACATTATAACATTCGGCATTGTTTACATATAATTCTGACTCATTAGTAAAGGCTCGCGACGCAACGAAAATGAATACCTACGAACATTCTGTATTTTATATCATTTGAGCCGATGATCCAAATGATCCAAATGAAACATATCAGTGATTCGGATCATTTCAGTGATTCAGATGCAAATTTTCCAATCGCAAAAATGATACACTTTGCCCAGACCTACTAATGAGCGCTATCACGTCTAAATTCGCCGCTAGAGGCGCTAGTGTAGTCCAGCCAGGGTCTCGGGAGTGGGTCGCGGATAAATTCGTAACGTGTTACCGCGCCCCTGGGCACTCAGGCAAGGAAGGAACAGGGGTGGGTTTTAATCAATAAAAGTCTGACACGATGAGCGTGAGAAGTCATAGGATGGATGTTTTCCCAACACAAAAAAAAAAGCGTCTCGCGAGTGATCGAAGGAGTCACCTCGGCCCTGGTACAACACGGGTGGGTTTTAGTCAGTAAGAGTCTGACACGCGCTCCCGCTCCACACAGAGCGGGAGAAGTTATTTGATGGTTTCCCACCCATTAAAAAAGAAGTGTAGAGTGACGTCTTTAAAATGTCAAGTCTCTAATTGTGGGTTTTAACCCAAGTTTATTTACCTAAATTTTTTTTTGATTCTTGAGAATATTTTATAATAAATCGATTAATGATGGCAGATTAAGATATGTTTCTACAGGATGTAACGAAAATGAGTGGTTAAATTTTAAACACTGTTTCTACCCATTGAAATAAACAATTTTCTTATAACCCATTTGCGTTACATCCTGTATATTTAGCTAGAATATTTACCTGAAAACCGTACTCCATTTGGTCTTGGTTAGCATATGTCAAGCTTAACATATCATTCGTTATTTGATACAACGAGTTATCGCGTACCGTGTGAATATAAAATATAAACGTTCTTCTGAATTGAAACAATAACCCACTGAATTTTTCTTTGAACATTCCATCTATGGTAATATGTAGGTAACGTTTCTGAAAAAGTAAATACATATATTTAACATTTTTTATCCTTCCTTACAAATGCGATAGGTTGGATCCGTTGGATGGATGTTTGTAACTCAATTATGCCAGAACGGCTAATCGGATCTGGATGAAATTTGGCGCAGAGATAGATTATAGTCTGGAATAGCACATATGCTATAATATATAATGGGGAAGTACTAATTCCACGCGGGCGAAGACGCTGGCAGAAGCTAGTGGTGAATACATCAAAATGAATAAAAATAAATCTAATTATAAAATGTAGGTAGGTACAGTCAGGCGCCAAAAGCGCAGTGAAGCGCACACTACCAAAACTAACATGTCAAAAAATTATTTTTAGATGAATGTCTGTAGTCCACCACTAGTATAAATAATCTATACATTGCAGTTCTGAACCATTGAAAGAAATAAAAAAATAAATCATCAGCCTTTCATTGTCCCCACTGCTGGGGCACAGGCCTCCTCTCTGAGAGAGGGTGTGCGCCGTAATCCACCACGCGGGCCCAATGCGGGTTGGTGGATGTCACATGTCTTCGAATTTTTGGTTCTAGGACATGCCGGTTTCCTCACGATGTTTTCCTTCACCGTTTTGAGAGCAGTGGTGATGAAATAATTTACACAAAGTAAAGTGCCTGCCTGGGTTGAAAGAAATATTAGATACTTATAAAAAAATAAACAATGGCACTCTGGAAGTGCCGACAGTAGCGAAACTTGAACAAAAATGCCCATCACGATCGATTCGAGATATAAAATCGCTATCGCATTCGCTAGAAGCATTTAGCTCAACCATTTTGGAGGGAAGCGGATGATCCAGCATCAGCATGATTCTCTCAACCGCCAAGGCTCATTCAAGTCAAAGTCACAGCCAGAAAATAGTAGTTAAATGTACATAGTACTCACACATGTGCTGTTAGTTCATGAAGTTATATAATGGTACCAGAAATTGAGTTTATAATACAATACAGATTTTGTCTTATAATCTTCATCCGGTCTAACAATGTTTCCAAATGTTAAGGCGCAGTTATACGACTTTTAATGGTTTTTAATTGAACATCACGTCTAACTAAACGACTGGTCTTATTTCTTTGAAAAAAAAAAAAAATATAGCGTGACTGGTAATTAGTGACCGATAGTTTAACACGTGATTGTACTCATGATAACATACAACTTTTACTATGGGACCAAACCTGAAATCACGAAAAAAAAATAGGCAGTACAGTACATTTTGACCAGTCAGTAGACGAACATAAATGTACTGAACAGCAGATTTTTTTCGCGATTTCAGGTTTGGTCCCATAGTAAAAGTTGTTTGTTATCATGAGTACAATCACGTGTTTAAGTATCGGTCACTAATTACCAGTCATCCTATATAATATGTTACTCTAGACAATTTCAGTCGTAATTTGATCTGAGAATATTTGAAATTATATTTTTAAAATTTTATCGAAATTGCTTAAAAGATTTTTGTAAAAATCAACAAAAACCAAAAATGTGTATACATACATGAAGTACATACAGTACATAGATGAAGTTTTGATCTCCTCCAATTACGAGTATGTTCAAATTCAATGTTCTGTGTAATTGGGGTTATCAATTCGGACGTAATTTTAATATTTAGTTTTAGTTCTGTGGTATAACAACTAAAAAGTGAAGAATAAAAAACTTTTTTACAAAAATACAACAGACTTCCAAAAAAGAAAATAAGTAAGTACTACACTTAAAATTGAAAAATAACTTTAATTTCGGAAATCGGTGTCTATCAACGATGAAATAAAATACAAACACCGACTTTCGAAATTAAAGTTATTTTTAAATTTTAAGCGTATTTTCTTTTTTGGAAGTCGGTTGTATTTTTGTAAAAAAAAAATAGTATGTAATTAAGTCTGACACTCCCTCCCGCTCCACTCAGAGCAGAAGAAGTTTATTGATGATGTCCCACTATACAAAGAAAGCTGTTCTTACTCACCTCATGTGAAATGACATCCACAGTAAACGTGCTCCTATCATGCACAGTTTCAGGAAGAGTCGACAAGATATTTGCTATGCTTTTTTTATTAGTATAGATTTTAGCTGAAGGATTTTTAGTTTGTTTTTTTGAAGGATTGAGCACATTGCGCGTATGGATTGCGTAGTGGGCAACATTTTGTTCAGTGTCTGAAATAATAAAAAAACTGTCAGTCGTATGACTGCACGTCAGAAGTGAAAACTTCTTAGCTTCACACGACGGCGCGACTTCATATGACGGTCACGCGACTTCAGTGCTTTTTCCCCATTCTAAAAGTGCCCAACGTGCCTACGTATTAGCATACACAATAGATTAATTTTTTACGGCCCATGCGCTAGGCCGGTAGACGCGGGAGAGGTTAATCATTGGGTATACACACACATCTGTTTATATGTATCTGAGCGTGACGGTCACGCGAGTTCAGTGCTTTTTTCCCCATCCCAAAAGTGCTCAACGTGCCTACGTATTTATCATTGGGTATACACACACATCTGTATATATGTATCTGAGCGTGACGGTCACGCGAGTTCAGTGCTTTTTCCCCATCCCTAAAGTGTTCAACGTGCCTACGTATAAATTATCATTGGGTATACACACACATCTGTATATATGTATCTGAGCGTGACGGTCACGCGAGTTCAGTGCTTTTTCCTCATCCCAAAAGTGCCTAAAAAAGTTTTTACTTCAAAAAAGAAAAACTTATCGCGCGTCGACCAACATACAACCTGACACTGACCGTCAAATTGCAAAAAAACGTGAGAAAATTTGAATTTCGCGAGCTACCCTGTAAACTTCACCTTAAACAATTTATAATTTTTAACTTTTTTTTGGTTTTTTCAAAACTGCAAACATTAGTAAGCTTATTACTAATGTTTGCAGTATTGAAAAAACCCTTAGGTACCTGTGAAGTCAGAAGATAACGTGAACATTGCTTTCTGGTGGTAAAGTGGTTCAATCCTTTTCCGGCGCCTAGTCGAAGGCTGGTCATAGTTAGAGAAGTATAACGTCACAAACTTCTCAATCACCATCTTTGTTTTTCTTTCTGCGTTGCACAGATAATTTCTGAAGAACGGGAATACAATGCCATGTTGGTTTAAGTTTACTCCGTCCTGAAAAGGATAAGTAAACACAATAAAGTAATTATTCAATGGATCATAGGACAGCGATGCGAGCGATGCAGGGGAAGAAATCGCCAAAAGAGGTTTGAGTATGGATGCGATGGGTCCTGAACCTATTGTACCACCCCCTTCGGATACCTACGTAATCTGGTAAGGAAACCCATCAGTGACCAACATCACAAACTATGGGTCGATCATGGTGAGTGTAGGCAAGTCGTGGAGGCATGGGCGTACCCACGGTGAGGCAAGGTGGGGCATTTGCCCCACCCTGTTTCCTGAATCGAAGCTCAGAACTTTTAGGTTTATAGTAGTGCGGCTTGTCGGCCTCTGCATGATGAGTGTGCATAAGGGGAAGGGTACTGGAAGCACAATATTTTGAAAACGAAATGTTATCTAGTTTTAGCCAGAACCCTCGCAGGTTATTGAAATAAGGTGAAGTCTAATTAATTCCATAAAAAGTGTCAGTTAATAAAAAGCATTTTTAATTTTCTACTACTTATCGAGTTTATTTTACTTCTGCCCCACCCCTTAAAAAATTCTGGGTACGCCCATGCATGCATGTGATGGCCGCATCATGAAACAGGCCCTACGACTGACTTAACTTCAGTTGCGTACAGTCATGGACGGTACCCGTTACCACTGGTCAAGGGTCCTTTAATAAGCATCTCTCTGTCATAGGAGTTACGAGTACCTACTCTGCAGAGCCTGCATGAAGGAGGACGAGAGAGCAGCTCATCTGCTTCTAAGCTGTCCAGTGGTCGCTGGACACAGGGCAATGTACTTCAGAAACCCAGGTCCCCTCCGTCAGATAGTAACAATACGGCGCTGCTGGCCTTCCTTGATCGATGAACTACTTGTCCCAACACCAGCCCGAAATACATACACATGTACATACAAAGGATAAGTAACGTATTCATACTTCCTACAATCGTGTAATCTTGTAATGTACGAATTAGTGCTTCCATAGACGGACTGCTTGGAGCAGTCAGTGCCAACAGCCTCAAGCAATCGCTGTTGGGTGATCTGCAGTTTCAATACAAAATTAACATTCACCATACCCGGACCGCTCAAGCAGTTCATTTGCAGTCACAACTAATAATGACTGCAAGCAGTCCGTCTATGGAGGCACCAACCTTAACACGACTGCTCTCGTGCAGTTGCTCTCGATTGCTCTAAGCAGTCCGTCTATGAAGGGTCTTACACCGTTCGGGCTGCGCAGGACCCCTTCGAAGTACAGTGTGTTCAGAAAAATTGAAGCGATTTTAAAGAGAATGACATATTTGCATAGAATTAAAATCAATTGAACCCGTTCAGATCTGCACGCAAGCCCCAGTAGCCGCTCGGATACCATGCGAATGTGACATTTAACTGCTTCACGGACGCTTCATCCTTTAACACCGATACGTCCCGACGCGCGCCTGTCGGTGAAATGAAAATCGTACTTCTGATGAAGGGGACTAGTAACCACAACACAGAGAAACATAATGTCCAGGCTTAGTGCTATTTGAATTGTGTAATGCTCACATAAAAAATAAAGATCTATTTATTTAATTGGTTTGATGGGACAGCTCTTTACTTTAATTTAATCTAAAGGAAGAAATCATATTACCTATTCATTCTAATTTTGAGTGTTATGGGCCAAATAGACGTTTTCCTTCAGGGGTATGTCCCTGTAAGAATCTCCTTCACGATAAATCGCGAATGCAAGCCAGAAGAAGACTAATTTCAAGGTACAGACAAGGTCAAAAGTAGGTACAGTCGCCATCACCTAAAGCTAAAGTGCCTAGATCGCTTCGTTATTTGCGACTGCACTTTTGACCCTTTACTGTAACGTCAATAAGACTTCTATAGTAACAATTTGACATCAACAGCGCCTTTATGTTCTGGCATTGAGGGCGCTTTTCGAAGTTCAATTATTACATGATCAGACTTACCAATTCAATTAATCTAGGGAACTTAATAGTTACAGTTTTAACATAAGACACGGGATCTAAGTCCTCACACAGCGGGTTGCCTTCCAACCAAAGCTTCTCTATTTTGCTGCTGACTCTCGATAATTCTGCAACTGAGGGTATCTGAAAGAAATTTGGAAGTATTTTACACTATGAAGACATGATATATCTAATAATAAACAATTAGTCATAAAAATATGTTTTAAATGGTCAAAATATGATACCAGTTTTTAAGCGACTCTGTGTTATTTGTAGACATACTGATTAATTACATACATAAATGATCAATATCAACACACCCAAACTCCGCACAGCGCCATAAAAAGGCACTTGTGTCTCATTTTAAGTCCAGAGTCCAGACTCATTTAAGATCTGCTGGTGTATTTGCTAACTCAGATGACATCAATTTGTTAGGCACTATGAAATACATTGCTGCTTTGACTTAAAGGAAAACAAAAATGTACTATGTAGTGCCTATTATTAATCCACCGAGCAAAGCAGCAATGTACTGCATAGTGCTTATTAAATTGATGTCAACTGAGTTAGCGAACCTGCTGATATACATATTTAGACAGATCATCATTCTCCTGCCCTTATCCCAATTTATTTGGGGTCGGCGCAACATGTCTTTTTCTTCCATACTCCTCTATTAGTCGTCATCTCTGTAGTCACCCCTTTTTTACCCATATCCTCTTTCACACAGTCCAACCATCGTTTCTTTGGCCTTCCCCTACTCTTATAGCCATCCACATCCATACACAAGACTTTCCTTACGACATTTTCTTCATTCCTCCGCATCACATGCCCATACCACGACAACCGATTTCCACACAACTTTTCAGTCAGCGGTGCCACTTTCAGACTTCCTCTTATATACTCATTCCTAATTCTATCCATGCGCGTAACACCACACATCGCTCTTAGCATTCTCATCTCAGCTACATGCAATTGCTTTTCATTCATCCCTTTTGTGGCCCAACATTCTGAACCATACAAGACAGCAGGTCTGACCATTGTTTTATAAATCTTCCCCTTAAGTTTTAGGGGAATGCGGGAGTCACAGATAGTCCCGGTGACCTGCCGCCATTTCATCAATCCAGTGCTAATTCTGTGCTTAACAGTCCGATCTATTTCGCCATCGCTTTGCATCGATTTGCTTTCTCCAGCTTCTGTTGCCATTTCTCCAATCTGCTCTGGATCTCAGGTCCATCTTCACCGACCAGAACAATGTCGTCGGCAAACAGCATGCACCAGGGTGCCTCTTCCTGTATTTCCGACGTAAGAGCGTCCATAATCAACAGGAAGAGGTAAGGACTTAAAGCCGACCCTTGATGCAAGCATACAGCCACACTGAACTTATCGGTGTTGCAAGCAGCCGACCGGACGTAGGTACTAGATTGTCTGTACATAGCACGAATCAACTCAACATACTTCCCAGGCAAACCTTTCTCTTTCAAGGCCCACATCCCGAGGTACCCTATCATACGCTTTCTCAAGATCAATGAACACCATGTGCAAGTTCTTGTGCACACGTCTGTACTTCTCGCACAATTGACGGAGAGCGAAGGTGGCGTCCATTGTCCCTCGACCTGGCATAAACCCAAACTGGTTCGGGGTAATCTCACTCTCCTCTCGCAATCTTTTCTCTATCACTTTCTCCCATACTTTCATAGTATGTGACATGAGCTTTATCCCTCGATAGTTGTTGCAGTCCTGTACATCCCCTTTATTCTTGAAGATGGGCACTAGCGAACTATTGCACCATTCTTGTGGGATCACTTCTACATACAACAACTTATTGAAGAATAAAGTCAGCCACATACATCCATCCTCTTTTAAACACTTCCATACTTCCACTGGTATGTCATCAGGGCCCATGGCCTTTCCATTTTTCATACATTGAACTGCCTTTCTTACTTCATCCATGCTAATTTCTCTCACCAAACCCATATTTACTTGTATCTCTTTGAGCACACCACTCCATTCATTCTCTTCGTTCCTCAACTTTTCAAAATAAACCTTCCATCGCTCTTTTATTTCGTCATCTTTCGACAAGACTTTACCGAGTTCATCTTTCATACATTTTATATGCATTATATCCCTCGTTCTCCTTTCTCTTAATTTTGTAATCCGGTAGAGCTCCTTCTGGCCTCTAGGGCTGTCCAGTAAATCATATAACTTTTCCTGCGCCTTAGCCCTGGAAACTGCAACCGCCTTTTTTGCCTTCCTCTTCCATTCTTTATAAATTTTCTTTTTCTCTTCTTTCAAATTATCATTTCCGGTTTCTACATTCTGCCATACTTTAAATGAAATTTTCTTTTCTTTTAGCATCTTTTGCACATCTTCATTCCACCACCATGTATCCTTTTCTATCATGCCTTTACCTTGCGATTCTCCAAACACATCTTTTGCTACTCGCCTTATACAATCCGCCATCTCTTTCCAACATTCATCCACAGATATTCCTTCCATATCCTTCATTTCTATCATTTTATCTACCACTTGACTCTTGAACATATTTGCACACTCCTCATTTTCTATCATACGCCATCTGATTTTGGGTGGGGGCCGTTCTTTGTTCCTACTGGACGAGACACTGACTGTTATGTCCATCAATATGAGCCTGTGTTGAGAGACTAAGCCTTCACCTGGCAACACTTTACAGTTTTTGACTGTTTTGAGACTGTTTCGTCTCACCAAGAAAAAATCAATTTGGGTCGCGTGCTGGCCACTTTTGTAAGTGATCAGGTGTTCGTCTTTCTTTTTGAACCAGGTGTTAGTTATTGCCAGGTCAAAAGCCGAAGCAGCTTGCAGCAATGTCTCGCCATCAGTATTACGGTCTCCGTACCCCCAACCACCATGCACTCTCTCATAACCGTACTTCAGACTTCCTACATGCCCATTAAAATCACCCCCCACAAACACCTCTTCACTCTCCTGTACATTCATCATCACACAATCGAAGTCCTTCCAAAACTTCTCTTTTACACTATCCTCACATCCTGATTGGAGTGCATACGCACTAATAACATTTACTATCATACTCTCCACAACCACTTTAATAGCTATCACTCTATCACTTACTCTTTTAACATCCACCACACATTCTTTTAACTCACTATCCAAAACTATGCCCACACCATTCCGTTTGCCATCACTTCCACAGTAATAAAACTTATATCCTTCTCCTAATTCTCTTGCTTTTGCACCCTTCCATTTCGTTTCTTGCAAACACGCTATATTTATCCGTCGCCTTTTTAAAACATCTGCTAACTCTCTTCCTTTTCCAGTCATAGTACCTATTTAGACAGATATTAAAGATAAAATAGTTGTGAAAAAATATAATTATCATCGTCCACAGCATGACTTCGCCCGCAGTTAGGCCACATATAGGACTTTTTTTTGTGTGTGAATGCCCACATTCCTGTGCCAGCCTCATTCTGGATCTACCCGTGATGGAAACATACAAACGATTGGGAGTTGACTCAATTTTTTTTATGAAAAAGTAACTATAAACAAAATCGCAAATTTAGATTTTTCAAATCCGTTCAAATTAAGTATGTTAGAAACCTTTAAATGTGGTGGAACTGTCAAGTAACAGAAAAATCGGTCAAGTGCGTGTCGGACTTCGCACATTTAGGGTTCCGTACCAAATGAGGGAATTATCAAAGAAAAAATCTGATTAATCAATGTATTGGTATTTGTTAGTAAAATATACGTAGTAATAAACATTATCACAAGACTTCAAGTTCACAGGTCTATGGAAAGTTAAAAATAATTCTGCGGAATAAAATTTTGTGACAGACGACGGACAGACGGACACGTGTGTGACAGCAATAACCCTAAAAAGGATTACACTCAGAAATGTAACGTCACCGTCATTAGGTTACGTGCGTACTAAAGAGATAGCGAGATGGTCCCACCACACCACTTTTAAACTACCTCTAATGTACTCATTTTGCACTTTATCCATTCTCGTTACTCCACGCATCCATCTCAACATTCTCATCTCCGCCACATGCAGTCTTTTTCACAGCCCAACATTCTGACACATACAGTACGACAGGTCTAATCACGGACTTATAGATTTTCCCCTTTAACTTAAGGGGCATCCGTCGGTCGCAAGTTGTTCCAGTGACCTGTCGCCAATTATACTTATATAAAACAAAGTCGGATTAGTAACGCCATATAAAACACAAGAATGCCTGGACCGATTTTTATAATGTTTGATTTGTTGAATTTGCCTCTGCCCCGAATAGCAAAATAACTAATAATCCTCCCGACAAAATTTCGATCGCGGTAGCAAGTCTCAACGGAGATTAGCCAAGCACGCAGGAAATAATATTATAGTATACCAGTGAGTGCGCAGGACCAACGACTTTAAGTGCTTTCCGAGGCACAGGGGCATTAGGTTGCACTCTTTATCCGACCCGGGCATCGAACCCAGGACCTCACGCTCAGCAGTCGTGCTTGCGACCAGCAGGCGTATTCGCTAACTCAGTTGACATCAATTTGATAGGCACTATGCAGTACATTTCTCGGTGGACATCGATTTATAATAGGCACTACGGTTTTCCTATACGTCAAAGCAGCAATGTACGGAAAGAGGCAGTTACAAAATAACTACTAAAACATCAGAAAAAATCCGAGGCGGTACGAAGTTTGCCAGGTCAGCTAGTAATATACTTACGTTGTTGTTGCTAAAATTCATAGCTGTCAAGTCTGCTTTGATGAAAAAGTTCAATACATCTAATGGTATTTGGCTGAAATCATGAAATATTCATTTATTACTGTTTTAACTAGTAGCAGGCGGCCGGCTATAAAACTTCTGCCAAAACCTTTTTGCAACATGGTCTGGAAAAATATGATGTGCGATAGGGCTAGGGCGTACCCCACAGGCGACGCGCAGGGGCAGCACCCGGCTCCTGTGGGAAATGGACAGGGGTTGTCGCACCAAGACGAGCGGGTGCGACGTAAGACGCAAGCTCGGAGAGTGAGAGAATTAAGATTGAGGTGTGCGAGCTGGAATATAGGTACTATGACTGGAAAATGAAGAGAGTTAGCAGATGTTTTAAAAAGGCGACGGATAAATATAGCGTGTTTGCAAGAAACGAAATGGAAGGGTGCAAAAGCAAGAGAATTAGGAGAAGGATATAAGTTTTATTACTGTGGAAGTGATGGCAAACGGAATGGTGTGGGCATAGTTTTGGATAGTGAGTTAAAAGAATGTGTGGTGGATGTTAAAAGAGTAAGTGATAGAGTGATAGCTATTAAAGTGGTTGTGGAGAGTATGATAGTAAATGTTATTAGTGCGTATGCACTCCAATCAGGATGTGAGGATAGTGTAAAAGAGAAGTTTTGGAAGGACTTCGATTGTGAAATGATGAATGTACAGGAGAGTGAAGAGGTGTTTGTGGGAGGTGATTTTAATGGGCATGTAGGAAGTCTGAAGTACGGTTATGAGAGAGTGCATGGTGGTTGGGGGTACGGAGACCGTAATACTGATGGCGAGACATTGCTGCAAGCTGCTTCGGCTTTGGACCTGGCAATAACTAACACCAGGTTCAAAAAGAAAGACGAACACCTGATCACTTACAAAAGTAGTCAGCACGCGACCCAAATTGACTTTTTCTTGGTGAGACGAAACAGTCTCAAAACAGTCAAAAACTGTAAAGTGTTGCCAGGCGAAGGCTTAGTCTCTCAACACAGGCTCATAATGATGGACGTAACAGTCAGTGTCTCGTCCAGTAGGAACAAAGAACGGTCCCCACCCAAAATCAGATGGCGTATGATAGAAAATGAGGAGTGTGCAAGTATGTTTAAGAGTCAAGTGGTAGATAAAATGATAGAAATTAAGGATATGGAAAGAAAATCTGTGGATGAATGTTGGAAAGAGATGGGGGATTGTATAAGGCGAGTAGCAAAAGATGTGTTTGGAGAATCGCAAGGTAAAGGCATGATAGAAAAGGATACATGGTGGTGGAATGAAGATGTGCAAAAGATGCTAAAAGAAAAGAAAATTTCGTTTAAAATATGGCAGAATGTAGAAACCGGAAATGATAATTTGAAAGAAGAGAAAAAGAAAATTTATAAAGAATGGAAGAGGAAGGCAAAAAAGGCGGTTGCAGTTTCCAGGGCTAAGGCGCAGGAAAAGTTATATGATTTACTGGACACCCCTAGAGGCCAGAAGGAGCTCTACCGGATTACAAAATTAAGAGAAAGGAGAACGAGGGATATAATGCACATAAAATGTATGAAAGATGAACTCGGTAAAGTCTTGTCGAAAGATGACGAAATAAAAGAGCGATGGAAGGTTTATTTTGAGAAGTTGAGGAACGAAGAGAATGAATGGAATGGTGTGCTCAAAGAGGTACAAGTAAATATGGGTTTGGTGAGAGAAATTAGCATGGATGAAGTAAGAAAGGCAGTTCAATGTATGAAAAATGGAAAGGCCATGGGCCCTGATGACATACCAGTAGAAGTATGGAAGTGTTTAAAAGAGGATGGATTTATGTGGCTGACTTTATTCTTCAATAAGTTGTTGTATGAAGAAGTGATCCCACAAGAATGGTGCAATAGTTCGCTAGTGCCCATCTTCAAGAATAAAGGGGATGTACAGGACTGCAACAACTATCGAGGGATAAAGCTCATGTCACATACTATGAAAGTATGGGAGAAAGTGATAGAGAAAAGATTGCGAGAGGAGAGTGAGATTACCCCGAACCAGTTTGGGTTTATGCCAGGTCGAGGGACAATGGACGCCACCTTCGCTCTCCGTCAATTGTGCGAGAAGTACAGACGTGTGCACAAGAACTTGCACATGGTGTTCATTGATCTTGAGAAAGCGTATGATAGGGTACCTCGGGATGTGAGCCTTGAAAGAGAAAGGTTTGCCTGGGAAGTATGTTGAGTTGATTCGTGCTATGTACAGACAATCTAGTACCTACGTCCGGTCGGCTGCTGGCGACACCGATGAGTTCAGTGTGGCTGTAGGCTTACATCAAGGGTCGGCTTTAAGTCCTTACCTCTTCCTGTTGATTATGGACGCTCTTACGTCGGAAATACAGGAAGAGGCACCCTGGTGCATGCTGTTTGCCGACGACATTGTTCTGGTCGGTGAAGATGGACCTGAGATCCAGAGCAGATTGGAGAAATGGCAACAGAAGCTGGAGAAACTTGGCTTGAAAATCAGCAGAACCAAAACTGAATACATGTTCTGCGATTTCGGCGGTCTCTCCAGTTCTGAAGCTAGATGGCGCACTTCTCCCAGTCTCCTCCGATTTTCGGTATCTCGGTTCACTCGAGCAAAGCGATGGCGAAATAGATCGGACTGTTAAGCACAGAATTAACACTGGATGGATGAAATAGCGGCAGGTCACCGGGACTATCTGTGACGCCCGCATTCCCCTAAAACTTAAGGGGAAGATTTATAAAACGGTCAGACCTGCTGTCTTGTATGGTTCAGAATGTTGGGCCATGAAAGGGATGAATGAAAAGCAACTGCAGGTAGCTGAGATGAGAATGCTAAGAGCGATGTGTGGTGTTACGCGCATGGATAGAATTAGGAATAAGTATATAAGAGGAAGTCTGACAGTGGCACCGCTGACTGAAAAGTTGTGTGGAAATCGGTTGTCGTGGTATGGGCATGTGATGCGGAGAAATGAAAAAAATGTCATCAGGAAAGTCTTGTGTATGGATGTGGATGGCTATAAGAGTAGGGGAAGGCCAAAGAAACGATGGTTGGACTGTGTGAAAGAGGATATGGGTAAAAAGGGGGTGACTACAGAGATGACGACTAATAGAGGAAGAAAAAGACATGTTGCGCCGACCCCAAATAAATTGGGACAAGGGCAGGAGAATGATGATACTGTTTTAACTAGTTGCAAATCGGCTACAAGCATCAGGGGCAAGCGTTGCAAATCGGTTACAAGGATCAGGGGGCAAACAGGAACAAAATGGCAAATTGGAACAGGCATTGAATAAACTATTTACTTTAAGGTCTTTTAAAATAACTTAGTCTATACATTTGCATAGGGTATACCGTAATAGGGAACATGATTATATATTATTTAGATTATCAAAAACTATTGGACACGTTTTCTTTTTCTTTTGTCACATAAACAAAAAACAAGGATGATAAATGCGCTGTGCGTTGAAATTTCGCGTAACGTCACACCTATGTAAAATTACCTTTTACCTACGAGTGACGTGACAAGCCCCCGCTCCGAAACTTTGATGCATTTTATATTTGTAATTTTTTATAGATTTGGTACAAAGCAAAAAATACATAACCAATATTTTTTGATGATCTAAATTATGGATTCTAAGGACTTATTATTTTTGTACCTAAGAAACATGAAAATTATAATTTGTATACCTTAAATTATTGTTGCTTAAGTTTAACATTTTTGTGTCTCTTCCCATTCTGAGCATCAGTATTTTAAAATTGGCAAGGAGAGATATTTTGTAAAAATATATTTTCTTTTCTGTAAATTCTGAAAAAGTAATGTAAGTTATAAAAATGATCATTACATAAAAGAGAAATGCTCAAAACATGTCTCTTCATTTTATGACTAGTGGCCCACCTAGCTAGATCAATTCAATCTGCCTAGCCTTTTCCCAACTATCTTGGGGTAGGTTTCCAGTCTAACCGGATGCAGCTGAATACCAGTATTTTACATGGAACGACTGCCTATCTGACCTTCACATACCAGTTACTGGGTAATACAATACCCCTTGGTAAGACTGGTTTTCAGACTTTCGGGCTTCTGATGACCCATAACGACTGTCAAAGATCCACGATTGACAGCCGGGACAAACGGCTTAATGTGCTTTCCAAGGCACGAAGGAGTCTCGGTATGTAAAGATGGTCACCCATCCATGGCGCAACCGCGGCAAGCGTAGCTAGATAGATCAATTAATTACTGTAAAACATGGTGAATAAGGACAAAACTGTAAAAGGGATTTTAATGCCGAAATTCACCCTGCATCTCTATTCACCACGTTTTACCGGTATCTATCCAAAATATATTAGGTATATGTCTACCAGGAATTATGTACCTTTGAACTGGTTAAAATAGGTGCAGTAGTCCAGACTCACAAAATAGGGTATTTTACTAAAAAAATCTAATTAGTCCGTCAGTTATATAACTTCGTGTGATGTCACGCTGAGCAAAACTTTTTACGACCTAAGTGACGTAACAAGGGGACTCCTGAACTTTGATGCGTTTTATCTTTGTAATTTTTTATTGGTTTGGTAAAGCAAAAATATTTATACATATTTTTTGGTTATTCAACTTTACTGACGACCAATTAGATTTTTGTAGTAAGCTACCCTGTCCAATCATTTTTTTTCTGATAAATAATCTTTTATGTACAGTATTTACAAGATTAACATGAGAGAAGTCTGAGAAACTCATAAATGACGTATTTTGCAATAATGACTTACCAAGATCATCACAGAAGTTAGAAAGATCCAGCTCACATTTGTCACTGAACCTTCGGCTTACTATACCGGAGACTATTTCATCAACAGTAGTCATAGAGCCAAAGAAATCTACAGAAGTCTTGTCATTAAAAAGTACATCCACACTGTACATGTTTTTGTTATAGGGAAACATGAAGTCAAATTTTATGATTTTTGATAATAAATACAGATTGGAGGTGTAGAATGTAGCTATATCACCCTGTGTTGTACAGTTGACAGGTACTAAGACAGGGCCGAAGTATGTGGATATACTGTCAAAGAGTTCATGCAAAGTATCTTGCCAGTTGTGTATCTGAAAACGGAAAGGTTGTAGTTGAGTTTGAGATTTAGGTTAGTAGTTTCGTCATATGTATGTTATTTGATATGTGGTTGATTTTATCTGATAAACTGACTGTGTATTGTTTCTTTTAACTCCACTCTATATCTTCATGAATTTTAATATACAAAGTTTTTGAGGCGATGAGAATACTGCTAGACATTTTAAAATGTAAATGAACCGACCAAGCCGGCAAGTATTAGAAACAACATACCATTATCTTGTGGAAATAATGTTTTGCATTTTTATCTTCAGTTTGTAAGCAATTCTCAATACTTTCAACAATGCCTGTAGATGCGGTTACTCTATTGAGAAGGAATTTCTTGTATTTCAGAAGTGCATAGTTTTCAGTCGCCATATCGATAGTTTTATTAGTAAACTTTCATTTAGTGCTGGAGTTCTGCCGATAATGCCGCTATTCAGGATGAGATGATTTTGCATCACCAAGCAAAAGGCAAAGCAAGCAAGCAAGGAATCCCAGTATTATATTAGTCATTAGTGCTCTGTGAAGGAATCGATTTTATCAACAACATGTAATACAGATAGACAAACTTTGTGTCACTGTCAGCTGTCAGGAGTCAACAAAGAAGAAAAAAAACTCCGCTAGTGTTGTTCTAATACCGCCGAAACCGAAACCGAATGAACCTGTTTTTTAATAAATCTGATGCATCATTCGTTAGATATTAAGAAATATTTATTTAATATTAAAAAATTGTCTTTAATAAATGATTTGTTAACTAAAATCCTTCTATCAGTAATTTAACAAATTATACACTTCACATTTTTCATTTACAATCTCTTTTTAACATGTGACTTGATTTGCTCGTCAGCTCCCGTAAGGCCCTTTCGGACCGCAAACACGGAATACGGCGCAGCACCCATAAGGCCCTTTCGGGCCGCGGGTGGCACGCCTTCTTTCATCCTCTATGATTACATAACGAAACGTCACATTTCTGTCGAAATTTTTACACACTCGGAGCGTGATAGTATCGTACTTTTACAAACATTTCCATAGAGAAATACTGTTTTGAAAAATTAAAAAAAATGTTTTTATTTGCATGTTTATGTTTGTCAACGGCGGACGACATTAAGTTGATATTGTGTGTTTTAATTAGTTTCGTGTTTGTTTATGTGAGTTGTGTTTATGTATTCATAACTATGCTGTTATTACGTCATTATAACATCGTTTTACATAAATATTTTGAAAAATTATTACGTTATGACATTTCTTGTCAAGGTCAACCGGTTTTGTTTACATTGTTATTGTGAGGGTGAATGATGTGACTTTTTGTGTGTTTGAACACAGTTTGAAGGAATTTATTTACTGGCAGTGGTTTGGTTTTCGTGATATGAAGTTTGAGATTGAATAATAGGAAAATATTATATCGGACTCTACAAAAAAAAAAAAACACTGTAACTAAACTACCCACTCGCGCGTCTAGAACCAGAATCTCAGCATTTTTAACATGGCTCAGAACCGTTGCTACCTCAATTATGGCTACCGCGGTGTGTTCCCATTAAAATCGGTTTTTGTCTATGGTCCTCAGCTTTTAGTCGGTTTTTCTCTATTATAGACGTTACTCAACTAAATTTTGCGTCAAATAAAACTGGGCGCACTGTTATGCAAGCTACGAGAATACCAGAAAAAAAAGTTAAAAGTTGATTTTCTGTGGCCATTTTCTGTTGTTGCGAAACTGACAGGAGCTCTGCATTTACAATGTAAATACAATTGTATTTAAAACCCTGTGTATTAGTGTAATATATCAAAAGAATCTTCAAGATTCAAGCTTAACGAAAAACTAAACATGCAGTAGGTTCAAAGTGTGTTGAAAACGACAATATTGAAATAAAAAACAAGGGGAGAGCGCCGCGTCCGGCGTCCGTATTTTGTTGATAATTTTGTATGATTTACTAACTAATCTGTTAGAATATTGCTCGTAATATGGAAATTAGTTCATTATTAGTATTTACACATACTTCGACAGTAAAAATAGGACGAAAATATATAGGATTCCATGTTTTAATGACTTCATTCCACAGGTCGTCAGTACTTGCCATAATTCTGGTTTAAACGCTTTTTTTAAATGTCCACAGTAAAGGTTTGTATAAACATGGAAATTACGAGAGTAATGGCTTGTTTTTTTTCAACGGTTTATCCGACTACGGGGATCACAAAGAAGGGTTATTATTTGAGCTTTAGCACGATGTTTTTAATAAAGCGTACTAACCTTAATGTGATGGTTTGGATTGAATGATTTTGTATTTTTTTCCAACGGTTTACTGACCACAATTTGAGTTTAACCACAATATTAATGCTTACTAATGTGATGGTTCAGATTTAATGATTTAGTATATAAATCTTTTTCAACGGTTTAGCCGACTGCAGCAGAAAGAAGTGTTATGATATTTTCGTTGCACTTTTTTTCTTTCTTGTCTTTCAATGGTTTTGGGCATGAGAATGTTTTTTTTTAATGCCTAATTGCTGTCATAAATTAAAAATAAATTGGAATCTAAGACAAGTTTCGATTTCAGGTCTCAGGATAATTACAATAATTACGGTCTGGAAGAAGAGGAGGAGGATGTGTCTATATATCTGAGTTTCGCTAGCTACTTTATTAAAAAGCCTCCTCCTCGTAATCTGTGTAAACCTCGTAATACACCTTACTTTTAATGTGTGTGTAATGTATTTCGTTAAAGTAAATATGTAAATTAAAAAAAGATATCACATAAAAAAAGTTTATTTTTAAATAGGTAATACATTTTTTACAATATTAAACAACTATGTACATTAATCATTGTCTCATTTCAACAAAAATCACAAAATAAACTAAATGTCGAAATTAAAATATAGGACGGGCAGTATGCAGCCATACGTATGAGCCCTACGGGCGGCCATCTTGCTGTATTTTGCCTATTTTTGCTAGCGCAGGCGGCATGAAATTAATGCGGGAAGGGGTGTTTTGTTTTCATCTTGTGTGCTACTTAAAACCGTCCAAGTAATGACTTATGGGTATCAAAAGAAAGCTTATATAGTCTAGTTTTATAATACATAGGTTTAAAAGACATAAACTACAAAATTATTAGTAAAAACTTAGTAAGAACAAAAATTTTACTGTTTTTCAACCAAAAATCTCAAGTTTAACTTTTTTTTTAAGTACTTAGAACTAGTTTTTGTGACTTAGTTATCACATATGTCAATTTTATATAGTATCAGCTATACACACGTATTTTTACTTGTGTGTAGAAGCAGGAGATTACGAGATATTAAGCTTTAAATTGGCAACGGGACCCGGCGCTTGCGCGGAAAAATACCAGAGCGAGCGAGCGGACGTAGGTTGTCACTTTTTGGCGTCTGGACTGACGTTTGAAAGGCTACTTGCATATTAATGGTATAACATGCAAAATTTCGTGTTGATGTTGATGCAGTGGTTTTATCAGAAATGAACCTAATACGTAAACAAATACTATTCCCGCCAAATCGTTGATAACAGCATTTGATTAGAATTCAACTCTCGTAAACATGTATTGTTTACATTTTATGATAAGGTCTGTTTATTCAACAACCCAAAAAAAAACTTCAAGTGCGTCGCACCAAAAGAAGCGTCAGCGAACCGTTTTATGTAAACAAAGTCGTAAACATGTCAATGGCGGGAAAATCGCACGGGAATGGCAGATGTGCGAGTTTCACGCGCGCGGGAGTCAACGGGTAACAACACAACAAAGTTTACTGACTCAATATTTAACTATATGAATGATTCAAGTACAGAAACGAAACAAAAACTTACATGTAATCAGTTCCATCAAAACATAACCTATAAAGAATGTTTACGTCGGGCGATAACGCACTGACTAAGTTGTGTTGCTACACCTACAGAGCTATCCGAACGGCGCACGACAATTCCCGAACAGGGACAGCGTCCGCCAAAGCGTTGCCGCGAGAAACGAAGTTAGGCAAGAGTGTACGACAATTTCCGACATCAGTTCCGGTTTCGGCAAAAGTTTCGGCCAATTTTGGCCGAAACCGGAACTGCCGCCAAAACTTGATTTTTGGCCGAAATTCGGCCGAAACCGAACTTTCCGTCGGACACTAAATAATACTATTGTCTGGGCATATAGGTCTTTAGAAGAAATTAGCCTTAGGGTGGTATTACATTTATCCTATAATTTTGTCCAATTTAAAGGTCCTATAGAACATAGATTTGATCAAACTTTGACGGATGCCATTACACTTGTCCAATATCTTTGTCCAATATTTTAAGTAGTCTGAGAAAATGGAGGAACGTGGAGCAACTTTATGTGCTGCTATTATCATATTATTATTAAAAAATACAAAATGAAACAAGAAAAAGCTTATGGTAAAGCCATGGATCGAAAGGCGAAGAGAAAAAAGCAATTGATGAATTTAAATAATTTTATTATAGGTCGAGGAAAAACATTCCTAAAAACTTTTATATATATATGTGACTCAACATTCAATTACATGATAAATGAAAGTATCACCGTATAATAAAGAAAGACGAAATCCTATTTGCAGCCATTTTGATGTCAATATTCTTTGATCAAATTCCGGTGTTGAAGACACATTTGACAAAGTCGTCCTACTTCTTTGATCAAACTCACATTGGACAAAGATCTAGGATAAATGTAATATCACCCATAATAATAATTTACAGCATTATTTATTCATTGACATATGAATTATATGGACTGGACATGTTTGACTAAAGAAAAAACAGTTATACAAATATGTGTCATATCGACGCCAAAATCATAAAAATACTGCAATCTCTTTTTAACTTTCTTAATTTTGCATGTGAAAAAGGCTAGTGAGTGATTCCGCCATTTCGTCCATAACGGAGTAATTTTGTGGAATGTATTTTTAATTCATGGTTTCGCAAAATGAATTAATTAAATTATTCGTATACCTTCTAGATGTGGGTTATCGTTAAAGGCGTTCATGAAAATGATTTCCTTTTCAAAAAAATCGATGGAGTGTAATGAAGATGCGGAAGGTAATGAAATACGGAGAGAGTGTAATGATGAAGTTTGGAGGGTAATGAAATATGACGAGAGTGTAATGATTTAGTATGGAAGGTAATGAAAAGTTTATGGGTGAAATAAAGTAACTCTTATAGAAATTTAAAAAAAAATTATTATTTAAATAAACAGCATACCAAAATGGAACATTCATGTAGTTGAGATATAAAATACACCTAATGAGTATCACTTTTGAACCCAGTTTCTCAAAACGTATATCAATTTTTTTTTAAAACGAAAAATAAAATACCGCTTTTGTTTTTGTACACCACCACGGTATTGAAATATTCATGTTTCCCAGGAGCTACCTGATTGTTAAAGTCTTCTTGAAGAAAATTTTCCACACGTTGTTTCTCCACTATTTTATTTTCTCGCACTTTTTTCTAAGACTTTCTTTTTTATATCAATATTGACTTTTGACAGCACTCCATACTTTTTGAATCACAACGAATCGTCAACGATACCTTAAACAAAATATTTCTTCTCTTTTTAGGAAGACTTTTGTATTTGCTAGACACTCCGTGATTGAGCGTTTCATTGAACAATACCTTTTTCTTAACTTCCTCTATTTTATCAGCTTTTATATAATTAATTACTTGATCTACTTTTTTTACGATGGTATCTTCTGTAGACTTTCTTACTTTCTGTAACATTCGATCTTTATGTATTTGATTTCTTAGCATATCCTTCTCTTTCTTAAGTTTATCTACTTCTTGCAAATTAGAAATCACTTTCGTTGATCTATAAGCCAAACGCCGTAAGTGTTTGACAGCATCTGGCACGAAAGCCTTATTGCTATGCTTCCTTTCTTCGGTCTACCCACTGGTCTGTACGACTGGATTTCAGACTTCCTGAGGGATCGGTCCATCCGAGTGGTAATTGAGCTGCTCGTCCAATCAGCTGAATATCAATGCCGGGATCGCTTAGTGGCCGGTGCTCCCGGAAACACTATTTTTGCCGCATATAAATGATCTCCTTAAGCCAGTACCTTTGGGTATGCAGACGACAGCACTGCTGCTGATGGCTGACGGTTTCTCCGAGAGGCTATGGTTGAACGCTTTAACTTGTCCTTGAAGGCAGTCTCTGAATGGAGTGATACCAATTTGGTCAAGTTCAATGCTAAAACCCAGGCGTGGTCTTTTCACTGCTAAAAGGAACCAACTCCACCCGGCTCCACCTTTCCGAAGTGTAACTGTGCCCATAACCGATCATTCTTGATCTTCTTGGTGTCACCTTACCATCCACTATCAATTTTGGGCCATATATCAAAGGCTCAAATGGCTGCTAAAAAGTTGGGAATCCTAGCAAAAGTGAGATGGTAATGCACGCCGGAACAACTGCTCAAACTTTATCAAGCGCTAGTTCGATCGTGTACCTATGGAGTACTGCTTTCATTTTTGGGACGGATCTGCCAGATACCAGCTTGATGGGCTTAAGTCAATTAAGAAACGAGCCACGAGGATCATTGGCAATGATAAGCTCGTCGAGTCCAAGCTCCAAATTCTTGAGCATCGACCCCGAGTTGCTAGCCTATCGATTACATTTTGGAGAGTGTGCGTCGGAATTGCATAGTTTAATTTCGCCAAGCCCGTTCCAACATCGGACCCCAAGACATACGGCGATGGGCCACTGTTACATGATGGACGCCCCACCTATACGCACAAAATGTTTTGGGAACACATTCATCGTGCGTACAGCAAAAGAATAAAATTCCCTGTCAGAGTCTGTGTTTCCTGATAGCTACAACCTGGGATTCTTTAAGTCGAGAGTGAATAGGTTGTTTCTAGGCAAGCGTGCTCTATCTTCTACCACATTATCGTTTACCATCAGGTGAGGTAGTGGTCAAACGCGAGCCTATTAATAATTAAAAAAAAAAATATAGTAACTGCCTCAAAGCCCTTGTAGAACACTTCGTCTGTCTGATGGCTTTTTATCTTCTTCTCTATTATCTTTGGTGTAGATTCTGGTGGTTCTTCTATTTCCATCAAAGGGTTGGCATACTTCAGAATCTATCTGTGATGTTTAGGATTTCTGTAGTTTCGCTAGTGGGTGGCAAATTCTCCAGTAAAATACTTTGCACTTTCCTTTGTTCTTGTATCTTATTGAAATATTGTTACGAGCTGGGTATGGGATAAATTATTTTACACCAATTAATTAACCAAATATCCTTTATTAACTAAACAACTTATAAACACAAACACTAATTCGCTAATAATCACTATTCTCTTCGCAATCGCTTGTATTCGCATCCGTTCGCATCCGTAGTCGAAATCAGACTGACTCACTCGCGCGCCGTCCGGCCTATTTATACGGTCATGGAAGTTTCCAGAACATTGTCGAACTATCTTATAGTGGAATATTCTAGAAACATCTATGAACTTCTACACAGTACCACAATGGAATGTTCTCGAACCTAGTGGAAACTTCTGGAAACTTCGACCACATTCTCGAACGTTCCAGTGTAATACGGTCGACGTAACACTGCCCCCTCCTTAGACATGCTCGTCCCGAGCATCATTAGTCCCGTAGTATCGCGCCAATCGGTCTACATGGACTATCTTAGGGGCACCTCGTGGACCCTTCTGTATTCGGTAGGTAACATCGTTGATCCTGGTCACGATTCGGTATGGTCCATCCCATTTTGCTTGCAATTTGGGAGACTTCCCTTTGCTGCGCACTGGGTTATGCAACCACACCAGTGAACCCTCGTCAAAACCTCTATGGTTTGCCCTCCGGTCGTATCGGGTCTTCATCTTATCAGACATTTGTTGGCCGGATTGTCTGATATGCTCATATACATCATTCAACTTGTTACGCAAGTCATTCGCATAATCGGTTACACTGCGTGGGGCATCAGGGGGGGTTCCGGTGATTAAATCTGCAGGCAACCGTAATTCCCTTCCAAAGTTCGCGAAGGCTGGTGTCACAGTCGTACTTTCGTGAACTGCACTACGGTAGGACAGAAGAAATGGCTGTATGTGCTTGTCCCAATCCCTTTGCCTGCTTTCCACAACTTTTGCCAGATATCTCTCCAACGTTTGGTTGAAACGTTCTACCATTCCATCAGATTGCGGATGGTAAGAAGTGGTTCTGGTCTTGTGAGTACCCATCAGTCGACAAGTCTCCTGGAAAACTTGTGATTCAAAATTCCTCCCTTGGTCGCTGTGAATTTCCAAGGGTACTCCAAAACGACAGAAGACTTCCTGAACCAATTTATCTGCGACTGTTGTTGTTTCTTGGTTGGGAATGGCGAAGACTTCTGGCCACTTTGTGAAGTAATCCATGACAACCATGAAGTACTTGTTTCCGTTTTCACTTTCCGGAAATGGTCCTGCAACGTCTAGTGCTATCCGTTCCCAGGGGGCTCCCACGTTGTATAATTGTAAAGCACCTCTGCTGCGTGTCTGGGGTCCTTTCACAGCCGCACAACTGGTACATTTGCGGCACCAGTCCTCAACATCCTCTCGACAGTGAATCCAGTAAAACCGCTCTCGTATCTTCAGTAGAGTTCTTTTTAACCCCATATGTCCTCCTGAACATCCATCATGGTAGAGCCGTAAAACATCAGGTACTTTGGCTTTGGGGACAACAATTTGTAGATGACAGTTGTCTCCTCGAGCGTTTTCCCATTTACGGCACAAGACTTCATCCTGAATAACCAAGCTGTTCCATTGTGCCCAATAACTCTTTGTGATGGAACTTAACGCCGCAACATCACTCCACTTGGGCTTCGGAGCACCAGCTTTAATCCACTCAAAGATCGGTTTGAGGTCCGTGTCATTTTGCTGAGCAAGCTGTAGGGTTTCCTTCCATTCATTGCTGAGATCCATTCTTAGCATCCTCACGGGCACTGCCTCCTTAGTCTCTTGCTTGGTACAGTGCTTACAATCTTCTGGGCAAGGTCTTCTAGACAGTGCATCTGCGTTACCATGAGTTCTCCCACTACGATGTTCAGTAACGAAGTCAAACTCTTGTAGTAGTTCGATCCATCTTGCCACTTGTCCTTCTGGATTCTTGAATTGCAATAACCACTTTAATGCAGCATGGTCAGTTCGCAATTGGAATTTTCGTCCAAGCAAATATTTACTGAAGTGCTGCAATGTCCTTAATTTCTTTCCGGTTTGGATAAAGATTTGCTGTAGTAAGCTATAGCAACTTCTTGGTTTCCTTTCCGTTGAGACAACACGCCTCCAATTCCAGTATTACTTGCGTCTGTGTCAACTATGAAGTCATTTTCAGTGTCAGGATATCCCAGAATAGGTGTATTGCACAGACGTTTCTTTAATTCCTGAAATGCGATGTTACAGTTCTCGTCCCAACAGAATTGCTGCTTTTCCTCAGTGAGTTTGTGTAGAGGTTTTGCAATGTCGGCAAAATTTTTGACAAACCGTCGATAGTAGGAGCACAAACCCAGAATTGCTCTGACCTGCGTCTTGTCTTTCGGAACTGGCCAATCCTTGACGGCGACGATTTTCTCCGGATCTGTCTGAACACCTTCCTCCGAAACTATGTGTCCTAAAAAGTTTACTTGTCGTCTGAAAAATGAGCACTTTTTCGGACTTAACTTAAGATTTGCCGTCCGGATTTTTGGAAACACTCGATTGAGGTTTTGAAGATGATCTTCAAATGTACGGCCTACGATAATGATGTCATCTAAATAGACAAGACATGCGTCTCCGATCAATCCAGCAAGTACTTGCTCCATTAGCCTTTCAAATGTCGCAGGAGCATTGCACAATCCGAATGGCATAACTTTAAACTGCCATAGCCCCTTTCCTGTTGAGAATGCAGTTTTCTCTTTATCCTTAGGGTCTATTTCCACTTGCCAGTAGCCACTTTTCAGGTCTAGCGTGGTGAACCACCTCATTCCACTCAGTGTATCCAATGTGTCGTCGATCCTAAGCAGTGGGTAACTGTCCTTTTTCGTGACGTCGTTCAATCGTCGATAGTCCACACAAAAGCGTGTGTTGCCGTCCTTTTTCTTCACCAGGACCACAGGAGAACACCATGGACTCGATGAAGGCTCTATAACACCATCCTTTACCATGCCCTCAATCATCATTTCCACTTCCTTTTCACGTTCAACCGGCAGTCTTCTTGGTCGTTGACGGATTGGTAACTCGTTGCCAGTATTAATTTTGTGCTGAACCAGTCCTGTTCTTCCTATGTCAGCATCATTTGTAGAGAAAGAGTCGGCGTACTGAAGTAACATCTTCTTAGCTTTATCCATTTCTACTTCCGTTAAATCGCAGTTTTCCAAAAGTGTTGACACGTCAAATTTCAAGCGGAACAATTTTCCTGATGGTACACCTTCCATGAAGATTTCCTCTGCACCACACTTCAATACTCCTTGATCAACGTCGATCTCACAACGATGTTTCCGCATGAAGTCTAATCCCAGGATACAATCGTCCACTATGTCGGCCACGATGACAAAGAAACTTCTGGAAACTTCGACCACATTCTCGAACGTTCCAGTGTAATACGGTCGACGTAACAATATTGTCTCGAGTTTTTTCACCATCTTCTCAAATGTTCCCTTTTTTGTCTGTTGGTCATTTCTGTTATACTAAGAACTTTTTTCTTTTCTTACAAAATATTTTTTTTTTCTCTTTTTTAATTCTGTATTTTTCAGGATCTAATTTGATTGATTCTGAGATTTCTGCATATTTTTCTTTCATAAGCAGTCTGTCTTTCGCTAACTTTTCTTGTGTGGATGTTTTTTTGCTTTTGTTTAGCCATAGTCATATCCTCTGAGTATCTAGTAAAAAAAAACTTTGAAAACGCTAAAATAGTTGGATAGGTATGTCGTTCTGTTTAGCAAGAAGGTTCATAGGCAATTATTACAAAATAAAATTTGAGGAAATAGCAAATCGATTTGTTCTAACATGAGGGCCTAGACAAAGTAACATTCGATAAGCGATGACGCTGGTAGAAAAACCAAAAAAAAAAAAAATGTATGGGGTTGACGTAAGCTATCGAAATGTTACGTAATCATGTTAATGTCACATTGAGTCCCGAAATAGAAAACACAAGTGGAAGTGCCCACCTGTGGTGCCCATGCAGCTATCCGGCGCGTGTCACAATTAGGCGGAAATAATAACAACCTTCGTCAGTTGTAATAAGTCTTAATTTTGTATGAACAACAAATAAGGTTTGCCTCAAAATTGATTTACTATTTAATTTCCCATAATATTTCATTACCTTCCATAACGCTTCATTCCCTTCCGTATAGAAAATTAGAGGAAACGAAATTTAATGAAATGGAGGGTAATGAAATTTGAACAGATTTTCTTAATTTATTTAGAATAAAATAGGAAACTAACTGTACTAAAATATAATGTGACATAACCTAACTAAACACTATAATTTTACATCAAAACCATATTTTTTTATCATACACTTACTTATTAAATGAATGGAATGTAATGAGTACTTACCTGTGACAAACGTGGTTTACGAGTATAAAACTATTTTCGTAAATATTTGCTGTTAGGGGCGCACGGGTGTGCCCGTGATGAACTTTTTTGGTAGACTGGGGTGCGGGACACGTAGGCAGTAGGATTTAATGCACCGGTATGGTTGTACTTCAAAATAATTTCGATTGCAATTTTTATGGAATGGAATGAAGTTTTTCGTTTGACAATTTTTTAACGCTGATTCTTTCTATGATAGGCACTGTTTAAAAAAATCTTTGTCATAAATTAATAATCGACATTAAATAACTTAAAAAATAGGCACAAATAACTTGTACTTTTAGATAGGAAAGCGCAATAATGTATCTAGAAACATTCTGGGTGACCATGTGGATAGGGAGTGGAATGAAATGTAGGCATGTTTTTGTTCTAAGATTTTTTTTTATTATGGTTACTAGACCTATTATAAACTATGCGCCTTTGAGATCTAACTAAATGTTAACTTATTTGATTGTCATATTTTGATTAATTTAAATATTTATCATGACTTTACTTCTGGAAAGACGATTTGGACGAAACGGCGGAATCACTCTAGTAGTATTTTTGACAGTTACTATAATAGCAACCCTTCATTCCTATCGTCATTGAAATACCTATTCGCGGCCAGTTCGCCATTTTATCCTCTCGGTGTTTGGTACCAAAGTTGGGTACCTTCGTCAACTGTCAAATGCTCGTAAACAATGGATATATTTTGTGAATTTTGGAGTAATTTTGCTGTGTTATTGCGTTTGAACACTTCTAACGCTGCGTGTCTAAACTGTTTTGTTAAGACGACTAATTATTGTTTCAGCGCGAACATTAGTTACTCTTATCAAAATGTAGCATTTCCTTTGCTTTTATGATAGCCTCTCTATTACGTAGTAACATATTACCTCTATGCCATTGGTAAAAATAGCCGTTGATATACACAGTTAAGAGATGGTTGATTGAGAAATCGTATGACGAAACCGAAAAACTGCTCTTTCCATATGCCTAAGACAGATCTCCCCTCACTCAATTATACATATCACACACATACATTCACACACACTCCCCACTTTCACATTTACTGACACTTATACCACATATTACACATACCACGACTCACTCTCACTTACAATTTTTGTTAATATTTTTTTTTTTTTTTTTCTGTTTAGAGTACACATAAATAATTATTATATTGTTATGTTAGCCATGTTACTGGTGAAAACAGATTTTTGATCTACCCTTATGGAATCACTGGTCCCCAAGTCACAGGCCATAAACCTAGTTTGGGAGCCAGGAGATATTACTTTATGCACATGATGTTGTATCACATTACTGTACTTGTAACCTTTGTTAATCACATTATTGGAAATAAACATTATTATTATTATTATTCCATTTATTTAACTTTATATACATATTATTTACATTTTTAAATATTCAAATATAAAGTAACTAGCTGACCCAGCAAACGTTGTTTTGCCGTATAAATTATTTATAGTGAATATTTTGGTAGTTAAATAAAAAATAACTAACTTATTGTAAGTTTTGTCTATGACTGATGGAGGAATGGAGCGCTGTGGTTAATAACTTAACTAATATATTTAAAATTATAGTATATCTTAAAAGTTATCTATACATTAAAAAATGTTATGCATATTTGCTATCACTAATATAACATTTAAAAAAAAACAATATCAATCTCTAAGTGCAATGGAGTGAGCAATCACTACATAGTATAAAACAAAGTCGCTTTCTCTGTCCCTATATCCCTATGTATGCTTAAATCTTTAAAACTACGCAACGGATTTTGATGCGGTTTTTTTTAATAGATAGAGTGATTGAAGAGGAAGGTTTATATGTATAATTTGTACCCGAGCGAAGCTGGGGCGGGTCGCTAGTTATTAATAAAATGGGAATAAATAATTATAGCATTTTAAATTCATGATAAATTTACTATGAGAATATAATTATGTATTTTTTAAAGCTGTCATAAAAAAAAAAAGTTTTGTCCAAAAAAATAAAATTTTGGGGTGGGCCACCCTTATCTCTTGGTATAAAAATAGTTAACGACCTATTCTCAGACCTACCGAATATACACCAAAAAATTCATAAAAGTCTGAGAGTTGAAGATTATTACTGTACTAATATCGCTATTAAAAAATGAGGGTTGGTTGTAGAAGAATGAAAATTAAGGGTTATCTGTATTTTACAATGCTAAATTATAATAAAATAAAAATAAAAAATATGTCAAAAAAATAAAAATAAAAAATTTAGGGGTCACCCTTATTATTTGGGGGTATGAAAAATAGATAGTAGCCGATTCTCAGACCTACTGAATATGCATATAAAATTTCATAAAAATCGGTCAAACCGTAATGATAATTTTACGATGACAGTAAAATTAATATGGGAGTTGCAAAGGAAAATTAAAATAATAGGTATAACAGTCACTGCTACGATTGATACACAAATAAAACTTATAAAACATGGCTGAAAAATGTATAGTGAGTAAGACAGGAGACCGGCTTCGTCCTCATCCCTACTACGTAATGTTTGCTGGATAAGTGGTGACACCTGGCGGGGATAACTGATCGATTGATAGTTGATCAGTAGTCGAACGGTGAGGGCGGGAGATCAAATTGAATTTAAAAAAAAAACATAATTAAAGGAACTTGAAATTATAATATCTGGATAGGAATTAACAAATAAAAAATAGGGGTTGATCGTAGAGGGGTGAAAAATTGAGAGTAATATGAGATTTTTTATTGTAAGTCATCAAAAAATAACAAAAAAATTTTACCAAAAAAAATTAAAGTTTTTAATTAACAAATAAAATATAAGGGTTGATCGTAGAGGGGTGAAAATTTAGGGTTGTATGTATTTTTGTATGTTGTGTCATAAAAAAATAAAAACAAAAAATTTTGCCTAAAAAATAAAAAAAAAAATTTAGGGGTGGACTACCCTTAACATTTAGGGGGATGAAAAATAGATGTTGGCCGATTCTCATAGATACCGGATAAGCACAAAAAATTTCATCAAAATCGGTCAAGCCGTTTCGGAGGAGTATGGCAACGAAAACTGTGACACGAGAATTTTATATATTAGATATAAAAACATTTAAAAATATAAAAAATAGTAGCCCACCGGTATCGGGATAGGGTCCAAGCTACCGGTGCACGGTGGTCAGGGCTCCTGAGAAAGGAATCTCCTAACAATACGCTCCGTATCCAGGAGTACCGCTTTCTGTATCAAGCCCTTGATCCAGCCGCTTAACGAGAGCCTCCTTAGGTGTTCGTCGAGGCTCTTGGCTATTAAGCCATTGGCCGTCACGACTATCGCCACAATGACAGCGGTATCCACCTCCCACATGTCGACAACCTCGCGAGCCAGATCAAGATATTTTGTTTGTTTATCTTTCTCAGCTTTCACGAGGTTCTCGTCATCAGGGACAGCTATATCAACAATCATTGTGCGACGCTCTAGTCGATCTATCACCACTATGATAGGCTTATTGGCAACAACAGTCCTGTCAGTGATGATAGATCGATCCCAATATAACGTGATATTGCCATTTTCGAGAACTGGGTCGGGCTCATACCTATAGTACGGTACTTCAGATTCCACAAGATTGTATTTAAGAGCAAGTTGCTGGTGGATGATCCTGGCTACAAGGTTGTGTCTATGCAAATAGTCTCCGTTAGCTAGACGAGAACAACCAGAAATAATGTGTCGGATCGATTCCCCGGGCCGGTGGCATGCCCGACAGATGTCAACCGTACCGTCCTTCACAATGTATTTCCGGTAGTTATTCGTCATCATAACTTCGTCCATAATCGCACAGACAAAACCTTCGGTTTCCCCGAAGAGGTCACCAAAACGCAGCCAGGATACGGACGCTAAGAGATCTACATCGGGCCCATGTAGGACCCGGTAAAAGCGTCCGTGAAGCTCCTTGTTCTGCCATACTTCCCTGCGGTCATTAGTATCCAGTACTATAGGTTTGCGCCAGTTCTCGTTTGCCAAGGAGAGCGGGGTGAGGCTCTTGTCCACAGCGACCACATCTCGATGCATACCCACGTCAGCTTTGAGGAAGTATTCCCTAAGGCTGCATACCTCGCGGTTGTGTAGGGTCTTAGCGTTTAAGAAGCCACGACCCCCACACTTCCACGGGATATACAGCCTCATCACCGATGATCGTGGGTGATGCATGCGATTTGCGGTCATCAGTGTGCGGACCCTCCTATCCAGGGCGTCAAGTTCGGTCTGAGTCCATTTGAGTATGCCGAAAGAGTACATCAATACCGGCATGACCCAACCATTGAAGGCGCGCACCTTGTTCCCGCCTGATAAAAGACTATTTAGTACTTTATTCAGGCGGCCAAAGAAGCGCTCCCTCAACGACTGTTTCACGACAGCAGTGCTGATGCCTAACGCTTCCGACATACCCAAATACTTGTAGGTTTTGGTTGAGCAGAGGGATCTAAGGTGTATGGCATCCGAGAGTTGAGTTCCCATGGATTCCATAATCTCCCCTCGCTTTACAATTTAAATTCCATCCTGATGGCGCTACTGAAGATTTCTGTTACCTTCAGTAGCTTCATCAGTTGCAAGTTGTTGGGGGCAAAGAGTTTCAGATCATCCATGTAAAGGAGGTGTGATATGACCTGTCCACCTCTTCTCAACCGGTAGCCTTGGCCCGAGCCCTCCAGTAGAGTACTGAGAGGGTTTAGGGCCAGACAAAACCACAGTGGACTCAGACTGTCGCCCTGGAATATGCCACGCTCGATCCTTATCGGTTCGCTGTTCTCCTGGATCTGTCGACATCCTGGATAGTGAAGGACTGTCCTCCACTGCCCCATACACGACATCAGGAAGGTGCGCAAAGTTGCATTCACTTTGTACAGCTCTAGCAGCCTTATGAGCCATGTATGTGACACTGAGTCGTAGGCCTTCTTATAATCTATCCAACATGTCGACAGATCTCTTCGAGAACGACGAACCTGTTGGCTAATGGCAACATCAATAAGGAGCAGCTCCTTAGTACCGCGGGACCCGTTCCTACATCCATTCTGAGAGGCAGACAAAATACAATTTTTGTCAATATGATTGTTAATTTTGGCTCTCAGGATGGACGTAAGAACTTTATAGACCGTCGGTAAACACGTGATCGGCCTATAATTTTTCGGCTCCGCAGTACTACCTGATTTATGGAGCAGGTGGGTTACTCCTGTCGTAAGGAACTGGGGCAGCGACCCTGACTCTAGGGCAGACTAGAACTGAGCTGCCAAGCGAGCGTGCGATCTTGGCACGATCACGATCTTATTATTATTATTATTGGCCAGTGGATATTGTACCGTAACAATATGAAAACATTCTCTCAATCTTTTATCGATGTTTTTAATAAAGAGATATCGATATGGGCTACCCTATTATACGCCATTTTATCCTCTCAGTGAAGTGTAGGTATGGCACGTTTTTCTTGTAGGTATGCTTAATCCATATGATTTATAAGTCAGTGTTTATTCTACACATCGATGCTATTCTACTCTTTGAATAACTTTGACAGTAATTTAGGCGGGATTTTATCGAGTGAAGTTCAGTGGCTGTCTATTTATCCTCTTATTAATTCCTAGTAGATATTGTGATGTAAAATTGGTGTAGTTTTGTGTCTCAAGTGTATACGCAACTGGACAAAATGTGGAATCATTGAAACAGGCGCGATCTCAGTAAAATGGAGCTGAAAATTTTATTGTGATATCGACTACCTCAGCGAAGTTTGCCGAGAAGGCTGACTCGATACATATGTTGCCAAATACTTCAAAAACATTAGAATGTGTTACATCGGCATTCTAATGAAAA
The DNA here is from genome assembly GCA_951329385.1 of Polia nebulosa. Lineage (NCBI taxonomy): Eukaryota > Metazoa > Arthropoda > Insecta > Lepidoptera > Noctuidae > Polia > Polia nebulosa. Next base: position 9,283,008 of record OX589609.1, read on the forward strand.
AAAAAATAAAAGTACAATACTGATGACTAGGCAGCATGGTCTCTGGACCTTAGCCTATTCCGGAAGGAGGAACAAAAAAAATTGACATTTTATTAATTTTTTATTGACGACTGAGTTGGATAGGAGGTCCCGTATTATTATTATACTCTTTGGATAGGAGCATTTATCACTAGTTTTACGGTGTTAATACTTGAGATTATTTTTAATTATGAATAAGTCAGGAATAATATTATTACTCTGCAAAATTGTACTCTTTGTGTTGATTTTTATGAGTGTAATTTCTCATGTCGTAGTCGATTCGACCCCTAAAAAAATGCAAATTGGGGTCAAAAAGAGACCTAGTGAATGTCCAATAAAGAGCAAGAAAGGAGACCTTTTGCACATGCATTACACGGTAATTATATTCATTTTTTTTACAATGAAACGCAATGACTACTATGAAACTCATAACATATAGTGTGAGTTAACTATGTAGGTGGGAAGCATACTGCTGGATAAGTACATGTTTTGTATGATACTTGATAACTATATGCCAGATACAATTTCTACACTTCAAATAATACAGGACTAACACATTTATTTTTCTCATTTTCAGGGTACCCTAGACGATGGCACTGAATTTGATAGTTCAATTCCACGAGGAAACCCTCTCACCTTTACTTTGGGTTCTGGGCAAGTTATAAAAGGATGGGACCAAGGTTTGATAGGCATGTGTGAAGGAGAGCAAAGGAAACTAGTGATTCCACCTCATTTGGCATATGGTGAGGCTGGTGCACCACCGAAGATACCGAAGTCTGCAACGTTAACATTCCATGTTGATCTTGTCAAAATTGAAAGGAAAGATGAACTGTAATTTATTCATTTTAAAATAGCCTTCAGCATATTTATATTACAGTCTGCAATGTGTGCTTGTGATGTTTGTTATTGACTCAGATGATATGATTCCATTTTATTCCCTATTTTACTTTTATATCATGAAGAAAAATTAAATAAATTTTGCTGAAGGTATTTACTTGTAGTGTTTTTCTTTCTCTTTTGAATGGTAGTAGGTAATGTTATTTATTGAAATCGAAAATGCGCCATTCATATTATTTTAAGATAATGATCAACATGATTATTTTGATTTATAGCTAAAGTCCTGATGACCTATTACAATGGAATTTAGCCGAAGAACGCTTGTGATACAGTACACAAGTATGTGCCGGAAAACATTGGTTCACTATCTGTTCCTTTAATGGTCTGGTGGGACAACAATCACGGAGAAATCATAAGACCCAAGACCAAGTCCCACCACCTAAAAGAAAAGTATAACTGAATAACCACAAAAAAAGCACTCTGTGTGCATAACACTGCCTGACAGCCTGACTGACATATACAGCATGTAACAAAAACCCTGTCCGATCCTGAAGGGTAACTTGATATTGTACTGCGTACACATATACATAATCATTTAATTAATGAATACGAGATAATTATTTTTCTTAGATGAAAATAATTAATTTAAAAAAAAAGAAAAACTTATTAAAGGCAACACTGAGCGCTCGACAAAGTTCACCTACTGTTTCGTGTCAAACATGCTGCCTGAGCGAGACAGAGTGCCTACAGCGCGGCTAGCGGGGCGGTGTATCGTTTGAAATAAAAATAGGTAAAAATAAAAAGATTTCGCTGGTCGGTGGAATGTTGTCAACTTATGAAAATTTGCCATATTTAAAATTATTTAAAATATGCGAAATTTAGCACAAATATCGCATATTTTATAAAAATAAAAAATCTATAACTTTTGGTTTATATTTTTTTTACAACTTTTTATAGTACGTATGTTAAACCAAGAATACGCCTTTATTGGATCGGACAGGGTTTTTGTTACATGCTGTACCTATGTGTCTCATCACTCTCATCCGGCAGTCACAGTTGGTTGATTGACAACAAAACGAAGAACGCCACCTTGCGGCAACTATAAACACTACAGTACGCGCTTTGAGTGCTTTGACAGAGTCGGTGTGTTTCCGTACTTTCCGTTTGGCTTCGAGGCTGGATAGGACCCGCCTTGTCGGGTAGTCTTAAATCTGGGAGCACAGAGTACATAATCTGGGAGTCACGAAGTGAAGACTCATCGGAACTGTCCTACGTTTTGTTGCTACTAATATTTGATTGTAACAAGTGAACTGTGCCTAGCCATTGTTGTTTATTGCACCTGATGGCTGATGGTAGCTCGAAAATCCTGACGATCTGACATATGTATAAGCTTGTAAGTAGGTTTCTTCTCACGGGTTGTTGATAGGGCTATTAATTGAGTTCGACACGGCACGTTATCACGTGTATAAAATGTTTAATGAAATAACAAAAATGGTAAAAATAATGAAATTTTAGGGAGAGTCTCGCGATCGTGGTTTGCGGTTTCGCGCTCTTTTGTCTACTAATTATTGGCGGGAATACGGCGCGTGTCGCGGAGTCGCAGGCGGAAGTGGATATTTTTATTGTTGATAGGCACGCGTTTGACCACTATCTCACCTGAGCCTTTAGACAAAATACTTTTCTGTAAACGTTAACGCTAACGCTTCGTGCAAAATGTATGGCAAAGACATTACTGGGCGTGAGTCACGTGACAGTTCTCTGTCTAACGCTTCGTGCAAAACGTCGTTGCCATACATTTTGCACGAAGCGTTAGCGTTAACGTTTACAGAAATGTATTTTGGCTAAGGGGGCTGGTATGGTAAGCGATGATGTGGTCGAAGATGGAGCACGCTTGCCTAGAAGTAACCTATTCACTCTTGACTTGAAGACTCCCATATTGTAGCTATGAGGAAACACAGACTCCGGCAAGGAATTCCAGTCCCTAGCTGTACAGACGCCAGCAAAAGTCGATAAGAATTCTCACAACGTATTAGTTTGACGTTTAGTTTGACTTACGACCTTCTTATTTCAAGTTTTCGCCAACAAATGATTGAAATTCACAATTTCATCAACTTAACATAAGTCAAGATGGCCCAGTGGTATAGAGCACACAGATTGAAGCGCAAATCAGTGTGGCGCAAGTTCAAATCCCATGCAATTGTTGACTTTTTGTTAGTTCTTACCCGATTGGAAGTTATGGATTAGCATTACTTATATTAAATTATTCTTTAACTTGTTCACACATTTCTTAGAGTTAGAAAGGTAGATCACAAAAAAACTAAATAAAGAATTAGATTTCTGCGAGGTAGACATGAGTTTTAACTTGACCGAAATGAACTGTCGTTTGGTTGTAGTTGTTGGTTAGTGACGTGTGGATAACAGTATTGTAATATTCGCAAAATACAAGCTAATATTAGTATTGAAGTGAGGGCGACTATCATTAGGCTGCAAAAAAGTGGTCTTAATAAAACACAAATATCTGAAGAAACCGGACTGAATGTGAATATACTATTAATGAATTGTAACTTTATTATAAATTAATCTTCTAATTAAAATGTATGCCATTTATGAATCCATCCATCGTATCTTTATGAGGCTTAAAAGAGAAATAGGTACATAAATTGTTGGGTTTATTGGATTGGTTATTGGATTTTTAAATGCAGTTTTATTTTAAATTATATTCAATAATTATGATTATTAACGTTTTCTATAATGAAAATGAAGTCAAGTAGGTATAGCTGCCTAATATATTTTTTTTAGTTTTCGAAAAATACTGTAAGTCGTTGGATAAAAAGATATGAGGAAGAAGGTAGCCTTGCTAGTCGAAAGAGAAGTGGGAGACCGAAGCTTATTAGCGAGGCGCAGCGCCGACATATCGTGGACGTATACGAAACGAATGGTTTCGCACCAACGAGACATTTTGCGGAATTATATGACACCTCGATGGATACTGTTCGCCGTGCACTTAACGCTTAAGGCGTGCATCACAGAAAACCTGCTAAAAAGCCGTACTTGACAGAGAGGCACAAACAAGAACGATTACGTTTCGCACGTGATTATTTAGATTTTGACTGGAATACTGCGGTATTTTCAGATGGAAAAACATTTAAATCCAGTCAAAAGGGCAGGCTTCACTTATGGCTCAAGAATAACACTCGCTGGTGTGATAACAACGTTATTCCTAACACCGAATCATGTCGAATCACAATTAATATGTGGGGATGGATCAGTGCAGGAGAACTGGTTTTCATTTCTCCACGCGCAAACAGTTCAACTTATGTGGAAGTGTTAGACTCAATTATGCTACCTACTGTGCGCAACATTTACCCAGCTGATGAGTTAGCAGAGTTTCCGTTTGTCCAGGACAATTGTCCTATTCACCGAGCGAGTACTGTGCGTGAGTGGTTTCACAATCACCCGGAAGTAATTGTTATTCCATGACCAGCGCGATCACCCGACCTCAACCCCATAGAAAATCTAGGGGGTTTGATGGTGCAAAGGTGGGACTCGCGAAATGAGAGGTCTACGGAACAATTAAAAACCCATTGCATGGAGGTGTGGGAAAGTTTTAGAGGGAGCGAAATATGCGGTAATATTGTTGGGTCCATGCGCAAACGTCTACTTGACTGTATCGAAAATAATGGGGGTTATACAAAATATTAAGTTTTAGTAAAATCAGTCGGTGTAACTAAATGTTTAGTAGGCCATTTTATTTTAACATATCCGTGATTATTCGTTAACAAACACTGTATTATATTGTGTTTACTTTCGTTTAAAACAGCTATATCTTTTAACTTGTGCCATCGCCTTATCTTAAGAATGCAGTGAACTCGCTATCAATTTTGTTGACAATAATCATGATTCTATTTTGATTTATACTCTTCTACCCGCACTGTTCTAACATAATAGTTGAATTTCTTTTTCTCATCTAATTGACGATTATCTTGTGAGAACTAAAGTTCTTTTAACAGAAATTGAGGTTTAGTTTCAATCTTCTTTTCGTCAAGAAAATGAACAATTAAGCTATGAACTCAATACATTCATTGTGACGTTACATAAAAATAAAATGTTTACAAAGTCTAAATCTGAAATCACTCTTCAATAAATAACTGGATATAAACAATTATATTTTATTCTATTAAAATTTTAATATCCTTTCATTGTTACGTTATTCATATTATGAATGATATAAGTGGGTATACTTCCAACATACAATCTTACACGTAACATAGATAACGGTTACAAGATAACTTTTTTGTCTAGATAACAATTCGACGTCACAATTCTCATAAATGTTTAATTTGTAAATATATATAAAGAATAAACATTTTTATTTTATTTATTTGGGAATACAAACAATTGTACAGTGATAAATATAACATCAAATTAAGCATAATGGTGGTTACAGTACAATCCACTACGTTTCCACGGATAACAAAAATAAATAATAGTACAGTGAAGATACAATTATTATCATTAATTAAATTAAATTAAAAATGTTACAATAATATCAATTAATATCAAATTAAAATTAATAAAAAGGTACAATAATATTAATTAAAATAAAATTAAAATTAAGATTAAAAAAAAGTTACAATAAAATTAATTAAAATCAATTCAAAATCAAAGAAATTAGGATTATTATTAGCCTACATTAGTGTTAGTTGCTAAGACCACTATCAGCATCAACATTCCTTATTTTTAGGCTGTCAACAAGGTGTTCAAAGTGGTTGTTAAATATTTTTACTAATCGCTGGAGCGGCGCTCGCTGGCCAGCATTCGTACGATATGGGGTAGTTGCGAAAAGCGGGTAGACGCGCGCCTCTCGTCTCAAAATCGTTCGGGGCACAACATAAAATAAGTTATTGACCAATTCTGAGCAATCAAACGTATTGTGGATCAATCCATGAAGAATCATGGCTTGTAGTAATTGGCGCCTTGACTCAAGTGTTATTAAATTAAACTTCTTCAGTGACTATTCATACCGCCGACGAACCATGTGACATTTATACTGCATTCTTTTAAGAAACCTGTGCTGAACTCTTTCAACTATATTAACATATTTTGCATAATATGGATCCCATATCATGCAAGCATACTCCAATTGCGGAAGTATCAAAGAATTAAATAAATATAGGTAAGTACCGGGACGTTTAAAATCAGAAGTGGCTCTAAAGACTAGGTTATACATCTGGAATGCTTTGGCAGTAATTTTGTCTATGTGTAAATTTAAGTGAAGTTTGGAGTCCAACAGTATACCTAAATCAGAAATCTGAGTCTCTTTAGTGAGGAGTTCATTGCATAAAGAATAATTTAAATTAATAATGTTTCTATTTTTGGTAAAATTAATGAACTTGCATTTAGTAAGGTTTAACTGGAGTTTATTCCTGTCACAGTATTCTGACAATCTATTCAGGTCATCTTGAAGAAGATTGCAGTCGTCAACAGTTTTGATTGATTTGAAAACTTTTAGGTCGTCGGCGTATAACAAAAATTTACTATTAGAAAACAGTTACTAATATCATTGATGTAAATAATGAACAACAATGGGCCAAGGATTGAACCTTGAGGGACGCCCGATGTAGCAAAGAATGCGTCCGAACAATAAGCGTTGCTTACGACAGTTTGGTTACGATTACTAAAACCAACGTAGTAAATTGCCTCTAATGCCATTGAATGCAATCTTATCAATAGGATTTTATGATCCACTCTATCAAAAGCCTTTCTAAAGTCCATATAGATAGCGTCTGTTTGCATTCCTGCATCCATATTCTTGAACAAATTAACTGTAAAAATCATTAAATTTGTTACAGTTGATTTCTTTTTAACAAATCCGTGTTGCTCGGGTATTAAATTTTGTTCGATAAATGGATAAATTTCGTCATGTACAAGCCTTTCTAATACTTTGGCGAGGGTACACAGTAAAGAAATTGGTCGATAATTTTCAATGTTTTGTCTGGGGCCACTTTTATAGACAGGTATAATATTTGCCTTTTTCCAGATAGAGGGACAAGTGCCGTTTTGGTTTTGGTTTATTAAACACGTCTTTTTATTTCCACCTTACAACATCGAAAAGATGTAACAACTAAATAATTGCAGATTACGAATGTGATTCTTCTTATGGTTAATAGATCATATTCGTAATTTGCAACTATTTAGTGCAAAAAACTCAATAGAATTTTTCATAGAAATATAAAAAACAACTATATTAATATAGATTGGGAATTTTCAAAGTAAGAAATAACCGCAACGGACCGACCATGATTTGAACTCGGGCTACGTTATTTGCGAATCCAACACTTAGTTCATACGGCTACCAGCACATGACATATTTGCGAGAATTTTATCAATGCAATGGTAAGAACAAGTCACCTCTGTGACTGTGTGATGCGTATTCAATGGCACAGAAAAATAATTATGATGTTTTTAAGCTCAGTGTGACGACAGTTCCTTAGTGTATGTTATCTGTGGAATGTGCTTCGCTCGGTTCGTAGCAATGTAATCTTTAGCGTTCGTTATGGACTTTTGCGGCCTCACTGTACGCACAATGAATGTGTTCCTAAAACGTTTTGTGCGTGTGGATGGGATGGTCACCATGTACCGGTGGCACATCGCCGTACGTCTTGTGGCCCGTTGATGGAAAGGGCTTGGCGGAATCAAATGCAATTCCGTCGCACACTCCCCAAAATGTAATCGATAGAAAACCGACAGGCTAGCAACTCGGCGTCTATGCTCAAGACATTGGAGCTTTGACTCAACGAGCCTATCATTGCCGATGATCCTCTTGGCTCGTTTCTCAATTGTCTCAAGATAATCATGCTGGTATCTGGCAGGTCTGTCCCAAAGATGCGAGCAGTACTCCATACACGATCGAACTTGCGCTTGATAAAGTTTGAGCAGCTGTTTCGGCGTGAAGTACCGTCTCACCTTTGCGAGGATCCCCAACTTTTTGGCAGTCACTTGAGCTTTTGCCTCTATGAAGGGACCAAAATTGAGGGTAGATGTCAACGTAACACCAAGAAGATCAAGTTGGTCGGTTATTGGCACGGTTACACCTCGAAAAGATGGAGCCAGGTGAAATTGGCTTCTTTTAGCGGAAAAAAGACACGCCTGGGTCTTAGCAGCATTGAACTAGACCAGATTGGCATCGCCCCATTCTGAGACAGCCTGTAAGGACAAGTTCAAGCGCCCAACCATAGCCTCTCAGAGACAGGACCTGAGACCCGCTAGCTCGTGCGTCGGGCACGTATCTCTCGGCAACAGTGCTGTCGTCTGCATACCCAAAGGTACCGGGTTTTAGCAGATCGTTAATATGCAGCAAAAACAATGTTGCCGAGAGCACCGACACCTGAGGAACACCGGCATTAATAGCCAGCAGTCCGGACGAGCAGCCATCTATGACCACTCGGATAGACCGATCCCTCAGGAAATCTGCAATCCAATCACACAAACCGACGGGCAGACCGATGGAAGGAAGCTTGTCAACTAGGCTATCGTGCCAGACCCTGATGTGAATGGCATACGCTAGAAGATCCCCAGTTGACCGATTTCGGCGGAAGCCGTATTGTCGGTCACTGAGGATATCGTTAGCTTCTAGGTATGCCAGGAGCTTACCATTCAGTATACGTACCGAGATGGGCCTATAATTCGCTGGGTCAGCTCGACTACCCTTCTTGGGCACGGGTTGCACGTTAGCTTGCTTCCAAGCCATCGGCACTTTGCCAGTCTCAAACGAAAGGCGAAATAGGTTTGTCAAGATCGGAGACAACTCAGGCGCACAAGTCTTCAGTACCATTGCCGGTATCCCGTCGGACCACTGGCCTGGTTCACGTATAGGTTACGCAGTACCCTTCGGACTTCCTTCTGATGAATGCGAATGTCCGACATAATCAACTCGCATCCACCAAGAGGCCCCATGGGCCTTGCGCCACCAGGATCTAGACCTGAAGATTCCGCAAACAGAGAAGCAAACAAGTTTGCTTTCTCCTCAGCGGAGTGGGCCAGCGACTCGTCGGGTTTCAGCGGAGTGGAGCAGTGGAGGTAGGGGCGGCAGAAGTTCGATTCAACCGACTTAGCCAGGGACCAAAACGCCTTACTACCAGCTGGGTAATAAGCAAGTTTGTTCCCAACTCGGCTAATGTGGTCAAACCGAGCCCTCCGCAACAACTTCTTGCAGGACTTGGCAGCCCTATTGAAGGCTCTCTTCTTCTGACTCACGTCATTTGCTTTGCGCGTCCGAGCGTCGACCCATGCCAGGTAGGCCGCGTGTGTAAGCGCATCAGCGCGATTGCACTCGGCACCAAACCATGGCCGAGCTTCGCCAGACATTGTTTCGTCAGAGAATGGAATGTAGTACTATATTCCCCGCCGCAACACATCCGTCACGGCTTCCGCGCACGGCGAAACATCAGTTGAGAAGCAAGAGGGCTGCCAAGGATAACATGCGAAGAAAGATCGCATGCCATCCCAATCTGCTGACCTGTATACTGGTCTGTGTACTAGTATGGGAAGAGCCACTTCTGATGTTGGGCGTTGAAGTCCCCCAGTAACACCAATTGAGCAGAAGGATACCGCTACTGAGCCGCACCCGCCGCCTCACTGAGGTGTTGTGTGAGCCTAGTTGTCTCCAAATCACCGTTGTGCGAATGGTAGACACAGGCGAAGATAATTTTATCTAGACCTGTGTCTACTAGAACCCAAAGTGTTGAGAACCTAGAGTCCTCGAGGTTGCGGAGACGCCGATAGCAGATGTCGTTCCGGGCGTACATACACACACTCGCGTGTGGTTTAAAATTATGCTCCAGAGTGAACTCTATGCCTAGGGGTAGCGGATAAATTCTGAACATGAGTTACCGCACCCCTGGGCACTCAGCCACCCTGTTCCTTCCCTGCCCAGTGCCCAGGGGGCACTCAGGCAGGGAAGGAAGAGGGGTAGTAAGACACGCCCTCCTGCTCCACCCAGAGCGGGAGAAGTCATTGGATGATTTCCCACCCCACAAAAAAAAGGGGTAAATCCTGGGTAAGTGACGCCACGTCTGACGGACATCCGATCTACGTCTCCGAAAAGAACAAGAGAGCTGGTTTCTCAGTCTCCAGGTGGTGGTGGACTGCGGTGAGATTTGAGTGCAGACCTCGTATGTTCGCAAGGTGCACTTTATGCGAGAGGGATTGCTGCCACTGTACAGCTTTTTTCTTTCTGTTCCTATTATTCATATAAACGAAGAGTGAAGGAGGGAGAGGAGAAGAAAGTGAAATGAAGCTCCATGCAGGATACCTTCAGGAACGCACTGACAGGACGATATCATTGGGGGACTAGTCTGGAGACTGCGCGGACGCCCGAGCCCCCCCCGGGAATGTCCATCAGGCCCTCTCGTCCGGTCGCCAGCCAGCAAGATGGTGCATTACGGGATTTTTCGACAGTTGGCGGGACAGCCTTTCATGTATGGCTAGCGCACTACTTGGGCCCTCAACTACCTGCGGTCGGCTAGTGGCGTACCGTGCCTCGGATCTCGCTACCCTCCGCGACTAGTCTCCCGATACGCCCATATCAGCGCGAGCCTGGTTGGTCTGCCTGCATTGGAACAACTATTTCGATCTAACTCCTTTGAGTTGGCTACACTGAGCATCGTATCAGAACACGGCTAGGCCGCATGGCGGTACGTCTTTGCCCAGTCGCAAGCCATCGGTCGTTACCTACCACCAGTTAGTGTCACCTGATTAGCACGACCTAGGGACCTCGTGTAGGGACTCAGTGGGTATACTCCTACGGACGCGGTTGACTCGGCCCCCAAACGAACAATGTTTACGAGTTGCATGCATGTTACAAGCTTAATTTTGCGTATGGACGGGTGGCTACTTCTGTATTTGGTACGATACCGAACCCTGAATGCGCGAGCAACGTGCACTTTGCATGTTTTTTTTTTGTATAAAGTATTGTAATGTTTTCCGAACATTACAAAAACGGATCTGAATTGAGTACTTCCACTTTGCCACACCAAGCCGCCACCCTGCTGTGGCAAAGTATACTGCCTAAAATTTACAGTGGAATATGCCCCACTAGGGTTGGCACCTTAGAATTTGTGTAGCTATGTTTGTTCGTATTTTAAACCGATGAAAAAAAAAGGAGGAGGTTCTCAATTTGACCGTATACAGGGTGTAACGGAAAGGTGTGGTCATATTTTAAAAACTGAATCTGCCCATCGATATGAACAACTTTCTTCAAGAAAACCTGAGGAAATTCACAATTTTTTTTTTACCTCCCATACAAATATTGATCAGCTGATGATAACTTTGTATGGAAATCCTATTTTTTTTTTCGGATTTTTCTTAGAGAAAGCTGTTCATATCCATGGACAGAACCGGTTCCTAAAATATGAGCACACCTTTCCGTTACACCTTGTATATATATTTATATATATTTGTTATATATATATATTTTTTGTGTTTGTTCAGCCCTCACTCCGTCATTTATGAACCGATCTTGATGATTCTTTTTTTTTAGATAAGGTATACCTTAAGGGTAGTCCCATGTCAAGGAAATCAGGATCTGACGATGGAATCCTGACAAAAATGACAGAAAACCTCCAAAATTGTGGGCACGAATAGTGTTTCTGTATGCTAGTGCTAAATGTAGTATTTCATGAAATCATGATATTTGGTACTAATGCTAACTGAAAGAGTTGTATTAATGATTTTAATGATTACAGTTCTATAAATACATACTTGCTACGGCCAGGAATCAAATTTTGACCAAGATACAACCTGACACTGACCTGCAAATTGCAAAAAACGTAAGAAAATTTGAATTTCGCGGGCTACCCTGAAGTCTTAAATAAATAAATGTACCTGTTTTAAATTATTCGCAAATTGATTCCTAGTGGATAATGTGATGTAAAATTGGTGTCGTTTTGTGTCTTAAGTGTCAACGCAAATGGACAATATGTGGAATCATTGAAACAGGCGCGATCTCGCTAAAATGGAGCTGAGAATTTTATTGTAGTATTGACTACCGCTGCGATGTTTGCCGAGAAAGCTGACTCGACACATTTGTTGCTAAATACTGAAAAAAAAAACATTAGAATGTGTTACATCTGCATTATAAAGGGAAAAGAAAATAAAATACACTACTAATGACTAGGCAGTATAGTCCCAGATCTTAGCCTGTTTAAAACAAAAAAAAAGAAAAAAAAAAGAAAAAAAAAAAAAAAAGAAAAAAAAAAAAAAAAAAAAAAAAAAAGATGTCATTCCACTGTCATTCAATTCAATAATAAATTTGCCGTATTTACAAATTGTATTTTCTAATTTTGCACGGTTCAATGATTTGTGATAACGTGGTAAAGTATTAAAGCCGGTGCTATAATGGTTAAGATAATATTTCTTCACCCGGATTTGGGTATTGGTGGCGCCGAGCGACTTGTTTTGGATGCTGGATTGGCTTTCAAGCAGAAGGGCCACGAAGTAGCGTTTTATACAAACCATCATGATCCCTCACACTGCTTCGCGGAAACGAGAGACGGTACTTTTCCTGTATCTGTTGTAGGCGACTGGATACCACGCTCGATATTCGGTAGGTTCAAAGCCGCGTGTGCCTACGTCCGCATGGTTTACGCAGCTGTTTACATGGCATGGTACGTCATCCCGGATGAAGAACCTACGCTCATATTCTGCGACCTCATCTCTCTATGCATTCCTTTTCTTAAAATGGCCAGGGGACCTTTCCGCGTCGTGTTTTATTGCCATCATCCTGATAAACTATTGTCATCTGAAGGAGGCATTTTGAAAAAGATCTACAGAGCTCCATTGAACTGGCTGGAAGAATTGACAACAGCACAAGCTGATAAAGTGCTAGTTAATAGTAAATATACTGCTAGGGTGTACCAAGATGCGTTCCAGAAAATCAAAGATACACCTGACATCTGCTACCCATCTATAAACACCGAGTTCTTCAGAACAACTACTCCAAAACCTTTAAAAGAGGTTGTTCCAGTAGGGACTGATAAGTTCATATTCTTGTCAATAAATAGGTATGAAAGAAAAAAGAATCTGCCACTAGCACTGAGAGCATTTGAACATTTAAAACATGTTTTGAATGCGGCTGATTGGAACAAAGTACATTTAATAATGGCTGGAGGGTTTGATCCAATCAACTTAGAAAATATGGAGCACTATATTGAACTGACAGATTTAGTGGCAGAGTTGGATATAGAAGATAAGGTTACCTTCATGAAATCTCCCAAAGATGATGAGAAAGTTTCTCTTTTGTACAACTGCAGAGCTTTGGTGTATACTCCATCAAATGAGCATTTTGGCATAGTTCCTTTAGAGGCCATGTATTTCAAGAAGCCAGTGGTAGCTGTGAACAGTGGAGGACCAACAGAAACCATTGTAAATGAAGTAACTGGATTCTTATGTGAGCCTAGTAGCAAATCCTTTGCAAATGCTATGAGCAAATTAGTGCTAAATCCAGAATTGGGTCAAAAACTTGGTGAAGCGGGCTTGAAGAGATTTGAAACAAAGTTCTCATTTGATGCATTTACGGACCAGTTAGATGGGATATTGACTAGGGAGAGGCAGATGGCATCTGAAGCCCGAGCTATTGAGTATGAGAACCGTAAACGTAAATAACAGGAGGCCGGCGCTCCAACAATATGTGATATTGTTTGAGTGTGCTAACCAAAGAATGATGGAAAACAATAATTTTGATATCTCAATAGTAGTAGTGGCTTAGAAAACATTGTGTGTAATCAAAACTGTTCTATCAAAGCTGTAACAATTTAATGTTATGTAAATAATTATTGAATTATAATTGATGTTAATTACCTATGTACATATGTGTGTATTAGAATGAATATAATTAGTTGGGATTAGCATAAGGCAGACACCTGGTTTCTGAATTGAATAAAACAAATTGAGAACAGCTCAAATTTTAACATGCAAGTCAGGTTTGACAAGTTTGTAACTTGAAATCCTCAATTCTGTAACTGCTTCCATTTTTGTTAAAACTATTGTCGAACTATTGTTGGTTTTAATTTTCAGGGTACAAATGCAGTAAGGTAAACTTACAGGGTTTAACAGGGTGGTCATATTTTAAGCCCATGAAATATCCAATTTAAAAAAAAAATTGGATTTTACATACAAATTTATCATCAGATGATTAAAATTAGTATGGAAGGTCCAACATTTTTATTATTTATATTATAAAGAATTGTTTTTGTACAAGGTTATTTTTGGTAGAACAGATTTGATTATGAAAACTCTTTCACTGATCAAAAGCTACAGTATCACTTGGATGGACAATTCCTTGAACATAAGGTGCCCTGTGTTGTCTTTGTCACTTACTTAAATATAAATAATGTTACCTACCCAGCTGTATAGCTTCCTAAATATATTATTATAAGTAATTGTTGTATCTGAGCCTGTGCAAATATTTTCATGATTATAATTCTATGAACCTTGATTTCTACAATAATTGTCTCCGTAGAAATCAAGAATTATAATTATGAAAATATAGTTTGGAAAATCTTAGAAGTCTATTAATATTTTTATACAATGTTTAAGAAAAAATGTCATGCCATTGTGGATTTACATAAGTAGATATTAGAGGCTAGCAGACAGTAGAAAACGAAATGCGAAAAAGATACGACAATGCGCCAACAATACTACTACGCGTTTCCATAGAAATTGTTCTTTCTGTAGAGCAATATTAGAACAATTTGTATGAAAACACTTTGTTGCATCGTTGTCACATTGTCGCGTCGCAACTGTCTGGCCTTACAATTCTTGTTGTTAATATTTGGGAATTTGTCCTTGTAGCCTTATTCTTCCAGGGCTTAGTGGGTAGTAGTTGTTAGTTGACCTTCACATAGCTAATTAGAATTTCCTTGCGTTCCATACTTCAATTGGTGAACATTAATTATTCTCGTATTTAGTTAGCATTCTCTACCATTGACTTATTTATGTAATTGTTACTCCTGAAAATGCCCATAAAACAATCACCGGCGCAAACCTGTCGGAGCGCAGCTGTGCTGCGCTGCGCTCAGCTAATCACAAAGCGGTTGTTTTTTTTTCGCGGCCCTTACAATAAAGTCGAGAATGAACAACCTGACTCTTCAGACGCGCAGAGCAGACACACAATATGGTCGATATTGGTTTGGCTGTGCAAGCACGCAGCGCTGCGCCTCGCCGAATGTGCACCAGGTCTCCAACTTAGTTGCTAACATCATAATACATACCCAGGTATCTTATTCTTTAGTAGTGTAAATGAGGTTTTAAATCGTGCAATTTTTGATGTTTGTTCTTAGAACTAGCTTTTCTTGCGGGATCTTAATATATTGGTATTTAATAAGAATCTTTGTCTATTTACTTTTTGTTGTATTAAACATAAGTGGACATTTGTTGACTGAAAAGAGAGAATCTGTATTTAATAATTCATGCTTTTGGTATACCTACTAAGTGAAGCGCTATATCAGGATATAGCGCTTCATACATTTAACGACACCTGAATAAAGAAAAGAAAAAAAAAACAAGCATTATTTTCCAAATACTTTTATATAATAAATGCATAATTATAATATATATAATGCTAGCCACTTATAAGAAATGGTTAAATTTACTGTAAAAAGAAATGTAGCATTTTTTGTTAAAAATTGTACTGATGTAAATAATAAACATTGATTGTAAAACACAATTTATTTGATTGATTCCTGTTCCTATCAATTAATCAAATCAGTCTATCGCAGTTCACTACTGGACATAGGCCTCTCCCAGGCTGCACCACAACACTGTCCTCCGCCTTCCGCATCCAGTATATCCCACCCACCTTCTTAAGGTCGTCAGTCCATCTAGAGACGCGGTCATCAGAGATGAGGGCGTCGTGAGTCACCTAACAAGAAAAATTCTTGTAGATGGCTTCTAATAGACGGACAATTTTCGGCAGCATTCCTATGTCCTATAGGCTGGACCCGTGACTGGAGAACATGCTGGACCACTTCAGCGTAACAAAGGCTTTTTCGAAGTCGACAAAGGTCTGGTAAATCTCCCTCTGCCATTCTAATGCCTGCTCGAGTATGATATGAAGAGTGTTGGTCTGGTCCGTGCACGAGCGGGTCGAATGGAAACCAGCCTGCTCCTTGTGTAGGAGAGGATTCACGGCCTTAGACAGCCTATCCAGGATGATATTGCAGAAAAGCTTTGAGGGAATCGAAATTAACGTAATAACTCTCCAGTTATCACACTGACTAAAATCACCCTTCTCCTTCTTCTTCTTTTGATCTTTTCAATAAGCGGCGTCAGGACATCGACGGCGGAGGATAAGTCAGCTTGTAGCATTGCCGCTGTAATCAGGTCGGGTCCTGGCGCTTTAGCTATCAGTCGGGTTTTTTTGATATTTTTTTAATTTTTATTTCCTACAATTTTGTGTGTTACATTTTTGGAATCATCTCCTTGAGCTCTTTAATTTGACACCCCACATGACCAGGTCACAAAAAATACGACTACACTTACCTAATCGTGGTCGCCATTTTGTATTTTTTTTTCAAAATTCATATAGGCTATGTCACTTCGGTGGTCAAGACCAATCTAATAATACCTCATTTGTTAAAATCCATCAAGCAGTTTAAGCTACATCGCGTGCCAAAGAAATAGACATAACTACCTACACACATACTCTCGAAAAACATTACCTTCTTGCGCTTGCGCTGGACTGAAATCCCCAAGGGAAGAGAAAGCGTGGACGTCCTCGTCAAACCTGGCGTCGCCGTCGCACCGTGTTGGCAGAAGCGGCGAGCAACGGAATGACGTGGACCGAGGTAAAGCGTGAAGCTCAAGACCGTTCGCGGTGGAGGATTACTGCTGTGGACGCCCTCTGCCCCTTCTAGGGGACATAAGATATTAAGTCAAGTATTTTATTTATCCTATTTGACTGACTCTTACGATTGAAAAAGGAATGTAGGTATAATATTATTTACTCCTAAGGAAGTTGCATCGGTGGTAAAATCAATGAAAAGAGGTAAGTCACCAGGTCACGATGACCTCAGTATCGAACATCTGAAATACGCGGCGGGTGCACTTGCCACGTGTACTTGCCATGTTTTTTAAATTTGTGTATCAGTCACTGTTATTTACCAAATACCTACTCGTAGTTTCATGTTTACAGTTGTGGTGCCTGTAATTAAAAATAAAACTGGGAATGCCTCTGATGCCTCAAATTACAGGTCTATATCCTTGGCAACTGTTTCAGCCATGGTGCTGGACAGTGTGCTTGACGAACAATTGGCTAAGCATCTAATACTGCATGACGCTCAGTTTGGCTTTAGGCCGGGGCTGTCCACTGAAAGCGCTATATTGTGACTTAAGCAGACTGCAGTACTACAAGGATAGAAAAACGCCCGTCCGAAGATAAATAGTGCTGTAAGTCTTCGAATAATACAGCCGTATAATGTTATTTTGAATGCACCTCTAATCATTTCTACCATTATTTTTTGTTATCGAGGGGATACCTTCAAAAGGCGCCTGGATTTTTTTAGAAAAGACCATGAAGTGTGGGATTCTTACCTCACTAAAACCACTTCGGTGATCACCAGTACATGTTAGGGCACATCCCTGAGGAGACTGGCAAGAGGTCTCCCCAGAGCCTCGCTATGCTCGGCAGCACGCGATCACAGTGCCGCCGTATTCCCTGGAATCACTCGGTGGGCAACTATAGTCCCCAATCGGGCGCCCGAGATTCCACAGTCCCGCCTGCATTAAATGATGCAGGTGGAGAATCCGGGCGGTTGGCTCCTCGACGCCTTCTTTTTCGAGTGAGATCGGCCTTCTCAAAGCATTTCTACCTTATTTCCATGTTTAATGTTCAACCACACGGGTCGATCCGTCAGGTTAAGCTACGCTTGCTTGGGCTGGTCCATGAATGGGTGACCATCTTTACATACCGAGACTCCTCCGTGCCTCGGAAAGCACGTTAAGCCGTTGATCCCGGCTGTCAATCGTGGATCTTTGACAGTCGTTACGGGTCGTCAGAAGCCCGAAAGTCAGACAACCAGTCTTACCAAGAGGTATTATCCAATAACTGGGTTGTGGAGGTCAGGTAGGCAGTCGCTCCATGTAATATACTGGTATTCAGCTGCATCTGGTTAGACTGGAAGCTGACCCCAAGATAGTTAGGAAAAGGCTTTTTTTTTTTTTTTTTTTTTTTTTTTTTTGGGGGGTGGGAAATCATCCAATGACTTCTTCCGCTCTAGGGTGGAGCGGAAGGGTGTGTCAGACTCTTACTGACTAAAACCCACCCCTGTTCCTCCCTGCCTCGAGTGCCCGGGGGCGAGGTAACTCTTTCGAATTTATCCTCCACCCCCGGGCAGGCACCGGCCGTGGCAGGCCCCTTCCTTTGGCTGACAACTCTTTGAGGCGCGCGTGGAACACTACGCGCCGTCGACTCTCGGGCCTGGTGCTGATCGGACGGCGAGTTACCCACTACTCGCCGTCCGCAGGCCCGGGTCTACGGTGGAGTTAGGAAAAGGCTAGGCAGATTGATTGTTTCAATGCGTTGTCAAGAACTCTGTCCCGGAAAAAAATAAACTGTACAAATTTATCAATCATTATAATCCAAAGACAATAACGTAATCATAATTATTATAATATTATGCCATTGCTCTAAAAATATCTATTAATTACCAAGTTGGCAGGCGGATTGTTGATAACATGCATGATGTTAGAGTTATTTTCATAACATAACTTCACGCTTGTATTTCATTTGTGGGTAGCGCATTTCAGACGAATCTGAAATTTTTCACATTTATTTACCTATATATTTATTGATTTATGTTTAGCTACATGCTTATGATTAGGTAGTTATAATTACAGATAAGAAAGCAAAGGCGTTAAACGGAGCAATTTGAAAAACTAAATCGTAGGTATCATAAATTTTTTTTACAAGTGTAACATAATCTAAAAACATAACTAGGTACACATATATTTTTTTTTGTGGGTCGGGGAATTATCCAATGACATCTCCCGCTCTTCGCGTCAGACTCTTACTGACTAAAATCCACCCCTGTTCCTACCCTGCCCTGTGTGCCTAGGGGCGCGGTAACTCTGTTTCTAATTTATCCACAACCCCTGGGCAGACTGGGTACATATTACGTTATGAAAATTTCCAAAGTTTAAAGTAGTCTTAAAAAACCAGCCATATGCGTCCCTGCGGACGGCGAGCAGTGGGTAGATCGCCGTCCGATCAGCACAAGGCCCGTGAGTCGATGGCGCGTAGTGTTCCACGCGCGCCTCAAAGAGATTAGTGTCAGCCACCATTGACGGGGCCTATCGTGGCTTGGGTCTGCATGCCTAGGGGTAGCGGATAAATTCTGAAAATGAGTTGCCGCACCCCTGGGCACTCAGGCAGGGAAGGAACAGG
Source organism: Polia nebulosa (assembly GCA_951329385.1). Classification (NCBI taxonomy): domain Eukaryota; kingdom Metazoa; phylum Arthropoda; class Insecta; order Lepidoptera; family Noctuidae; genus Polia; species Polia nebulosa. The sequence goes on from OX589609.1 coordinate 9,302,305, forward strand.
GGTGGGTTTTAGTCAGTAAGAGTCTGACACGCGCTCCCGCTCCACCCAGAGCGGGAGAAGTCATTGGATGATTTCCCAACCCACCAAAAAAAAAAAAAACATAATAATATGCGTGTCGGGCCACGCGCATGGTAGGGTTTCGTCCGTAGTCGCTCGTTATTACATGCGGACTTAGATGGGGGCTTTATGTTTATTACTACGAACTTATTAAATAAATAAAAAATATATTCAAATAAAAAACTTTCTTACAATAAAATAGAACCGACTTCCAAAAAAAGTATAAAATAACTTTAATTTCGGAAGTCGGTGTTATGGTTTTGTGTCTTCGTTGTTTGACACCGACTTCCGAAATTATAGTTACTTTGCACTTGTTTTGGATTTCGGTTCAATTTTTTTGCAAAAAAGTTTTTTATTTTTCACTGTTTAGTTGTGGTTTTTTAAACTGTGTTAAAAATTTACGACAGACATACGATCGCAGCAATCGTGGTTGATTTGCAGTCAATTTTTGAAGAGTTCCGTTGTCTGTCTCCGAAACCCATCATCAGATCTATATGAAATTTAAATGGGACCATTTCGGAACAAACCCCTTTCGAACAAAAATATAATTTTGCAAATCCTTCAATAAATGATGGAGTTATGCCCGAACATACATAAAAAAAAAATACAAACATCCGAATTGATAACCTCTTTCTTTTTGAAGTCGGTTAAAAATACAACCGACTTCTAAAAATTGTAAAATAACTTTAATTTCGAAAGTCGGTGTTTTTTTTTGTTTCGTCGTTATTTGACACCGACTTCCGACATTAAAGTTATGTATTTTTTGAAAAAAGTTTTTTATTTTTCACTTTTTAGTTTTTATTTTATTTATTTTTGTTGTACGTAACGTTAAAACGTAAAAGTTATGCCCGAATATCGATAACACCAATAACATGGAATTTGAACATTTGGAGACAACCAGAACGTCATCTGTGTATACATATTTTTTGTTTATGTTGATTTTTTCAAAAAGTGCTGGATCAATTTCGATAAAATTTATATGGGACCACCTCTGAAGTATGTACCTATAATACAAAAAAAAGAATCATCAAAGTCTATTTCAGTTCGGTGCGCGCGCTTGTTGTTGTCGCACGTTATCCAAACTATCCCCTCTTTAACGTCATCTTTGTCTCTAGTGATGGAAGCACCTGCTATCGATAAAAAAGTATCGATTGCACATAAGTCAATATGGACAAATTTATTACAAGAAGTTTCTCCAATCCGTCTCTCGCCGCAAAGCGCCCGATTGAGAGTGATGAAATCGAGCCCGATGTATGGAATATTCCGAAACGACCTGCGCGCCCTACAAGACTCAAACCCGAAGTACCTGTGAACACCACCAACAGGTTCAGTAAGTTATCAACTGAACATGTATCCCGCAATCCTCTGCAAACGCAAAACCGCAGCAGTATATCAGCCACAGCCAAAAAAGCGGGTAAGATACCTCCTATTTTTATTCATCTGAAACCTGAATGGACCCATGCATACATGAAGACATTGATTTCCCGCTACACGAAAGGGTTTCACCTGGAGTACAAGGGTAATAACAAAGTCTCTGTAAACCCTCACACATCAGATGGTCATCAAGCACTGAAGGAGGGTCTCCGCTCAGAAAGCATTCCGTACCACACGTTCTCTCGCAAGGATGAAAAGATGCCTAAGGTCGTAGTTTTTGGCCTTCCCGAGTATGTCGAAGATCACCTATCAGAAGAACTATCCTCTAATGGGTTCCCTAACGCTAAGGTTCGCAAAATGAAAGTTGCTGAGGGCAGAGATGCATCATGCCCGCCATATCTGGTTCAACTGCAAGCTGGTGCCGACGTGTCCAAATTTAAATCTATAAAATATTTAAGCAACTGTGCTGTTCGAATCGTCAAGTTTCGTAATAAAAATATGTATGGAACACAGTGCTACCGATGTCAAGCATTTGGACACTCTTCTCATAACTGCAATTTAAAACCTCGCTGCGTCAAATGTACTGCAGCCCATCTTACCTCCGAATGTCCAAAGAGTAATCGTATGGAGCCTGCCAAATGCTGTAATTGTGGCGAAGATCACCCGGCTAACTTCCGGCATTGCAAAGAGCGTCAGAACTATCTACATCTTTTACAAGCTCGGCAAGAAAAAATTAAAACTGCACAAGAACAGCGCAAAAACAAAGTTTACTCAAAAGTCGACGGACGCTCCTGGTCTGCAATTGCGTCTACAAATAATAAGGATTCTACTGGTCTACCAACGCACGACGCGCCTCTTGATGACACTACGTCCGAAATGCTGTGTATCCTTAAAACTATAAAATCTATAAAAGATGAATTTATTGCCTGTGATAACATGATGGACAAGGTTATACTTATACTAACTCATCTTGGTCAATATGTATAATAATGTAAATGAACTTCGATTTTTATACTGGAACGCTGATGGAATCCGTGCTAAACTTTCTGAATTTTTAGATTTAACCAGCGAATACTGTGTCGACATTATCTCAATATGTGAAACACGACTGGGTGATAACTGTACGTTAGATGCGCCTGGATTCACTTGTTACCGGTGTGATAAGAGGTCGAATGGCACTGGTCAGGGAGTCGCTATCTTGGTAAGGAATGATATTCCTCATACATCAATATTTATTCCTGTCACGTATAACCTTGAATGTGTAGGAATCCGCTTAACGTCACCTGAGAGCAACATAATTATCGTGTCCGCTTATAATTCACCAAATCTACCTTTGGCTTCCAGTGATTTGGATATATTGTTCGCATTAGGTACAAAAGTATTAGTCATGGGTGACCTTAACGCCAAACATGAGTATTGGCGTTGTGATCGAAGCAACTCCCGCGGTACGGTATTGTTTGATCATATGGTACTCCATGATTACCAAGTCTATGGACCTACATCTCCAACATTGGTACATTACAATCACGCACATACTCCTTCTACACCGGATTTACTTCTCACCCATAATGTTACGTCCGTGTCTGAACTTCGCACTCTGCCAGCATTATCATCTAATCACCTTCCAGTCTTTTTTTCGGTGGGTGGGGGCTTTACCCGTCATAGCTTTAAACAATATAGATATTCTGAAGCAAATTGGGTTGAGTACAGATCTTATTTGGATAAAAATATCTCATTAGTATCTACTACTTATAATTCTATAAATAGTATCGATGCAGCAGTCGACCAACTTCAAAATGCAATTCTAATTAGTCGAGAAATAAACGTTCCATCAGGCCCTTCCTCTATTAAGCGCTACAGTTTGCCAAGACGCGTCAAAGTCTTAATTTCTACTAAAAATAAACTTAGAAAAATGGCTGTAAAAGAAGCAAACCCTTTAACTAAGATGCAAATAAACAAAGATATAAACATTCTTAAAGCTAAAATAAAAGACCAAATCCAAATATATAATGACAAAATATGGAAAGATAAACTAGCCCAAATTGATAATCCATCTACCGATATTTGGAGGATTGTTAAATCTCTGACCTATAAGCCGTCAGTGATTCCTCCTTTGAAGTATAAAAGTGGCCAGTTGACTGCATCCCCAGCTGAACAGTGCGAGGTACTTGCTGACACTTTTCATGATAATATGAGTTTGACTATGAACTGGCCCAGTGAAAATATTACGGAGGCTGCTGTCAATGAGTCATTAAATAAACTTGATAACGTTAAAGATTTTACTCCACCCAATCTCGTGCGTCCCAAAGAGGTAATCAAATCAATAAGAAATCTCAAAACTCGTAAGTCTCCGGGTGTCGATAGTATACACAATTGTTTACTAAAAAATCTTTCACGTAAATGCTTAGTATTTATAACCAAAATTTTTAATGGTTGTCTGGCAATTGGCTACTTTCCTTCTGCTTGGAAAAGAGCCAAAATAATAACTATTAAGAAACCTGGTAAAGATGAAGCTTCACCAACTAGCTATCGACCTATAAGTCTACTCCCATCTTTGGGAAAATTATTTGAAGGAATAATATCGACGCGCTTAGCTAAAGCCACAAATCATCTGCTGTTGCCTGAGCAGTTCGGTTTCAGAAAGTCTCATTCTACAGCACAGCAACTGGCCAGGGTCGCGGAACACGTCACGCATAACCTTAACATGGGTAAATCTACGGGTATGATGTTACTTGATGTGGAGAAGGCCTTTGATGCCGTTTGGCATGCAGGCCTTTTGCACAAGCTTTTAATGTATGATGTACCTGTTGGACTTGTCAAGGTTGTCCAGGCGTATTTGACCGATAGGTCATTCTGTGTACATATCGGCGATAATGTGTCCCAACCTAGAACTATACCTGCAGGGGTGCCACAGGGCTCCTTGCTGGGTCCTCATTTATTCATACTGTTCATAAATGACATGCCCAAACAGGCTCACACTCATCTTGCTTGTTTTGCTGATGACACAGCCTCTTTTACGACAAGCGAAGACACTGATTTAATAGTTGCACGGCTCCAGTTATCATTACAACTTCTAGTTTCATATTTCACTAAATGGAAATTAAAATTAAACTCCACATAAACTGAAGTCATAATGTTCACGAGAAAGAGGTCATTACCAAAAAGGCACATAAAAATAGGTGATACGGTTTTACCATGGAGTATAACCACCAAGTACCTTGGGGTGATACTAGACAATAAAATGAACTGGACAAAAAATACCAATTACTTCCGCGTCAAAGGAATAAAAGCACTAAACTGCCTACATCCAATTTTAAAACGGCGGTCTAAAGTCAGCTCAACTACAAAGCTAAAAATCTACACAACACTCGTCAGACCATGCATTACCTACGCGGCTCCGGTCTGGAGCAGTACTTGCGAAAGCAACTATAGCAAACTACAAGTAGTCCAAAACAAGGCTATAAAAACTGCTTTTGATACACCCTTTCGGACTAATCTTAGAAACTTACACTGTCAATTAAATTTCCCAACGTTAAAACAGTTCATCACAAAACTCACTAATAAGTTTTATCTTACAACAAACCCTAAACACCAAAATCCACTTATTTCTAACATTGGTCAAACACGATTAAAAAATTTAAAATACATCGACACATATCATCGATATCGCCTCCCACATCACTTACTGTTAGATGAGTGACAAAGACGCAACTACTCGATGACTGGACTTTTTCTTAAGTTCGACACGAATGTAGGTAGATTTGGAAAGAATCACCCCCAGTATATGAAGTTCATTGGCATTTAACGTATTTAGTTTTTATTTTAAGTTTAAAATAATTTTAAGTATTAGTGTACCTACTTGTTACAATCTCTTTTATAAATAGTTTGTGTTAAAAAGTGCGTTTGTGTCTTATCATCGCGCTGTAAGTACATCAATTGTTAAACGTTAGTAATATGATAGCCATGTTTCATAACAAGTAGTTTTGTTCATTACTTTTAGTATGCGTAAATGTTTTATATAGGCGCTATAGTCTGCAAAAAACACGCATTTCTTATGTTTAATGCTTTTAGAATAAGGTCTAACTGTCATTAATTTGTTTTATTTATGTGAAAATAAAGAAATTTCAAAATCAAAAAAAATCAATCAAAAAGTCTATTTACAAATGGCGAAGATATCGCGTAACCAACATGCAAAAAAAAAAAAAAAACATACAGACGAATTGAGAACCTCCTCTTTTTCGAAGTCGGTTAAAAATAGCTACCTATCATAAGTATAGTAAGTACCTAACTTTTAAGAATATAGGTACTTTTAAGAATATAGGGAATGGGAAGCCGTCTCCTCCTTCTGCGAAGCAGTAATGCTCGCGAAGAGGGAGGCGGCACACGTTAGGGAGACTCAACAGAGACAGAGTCGCCCTAGCGCCCCCAGCAGCAGCCGTCGCAGGAGACGCCAGGGGCTGCGAGACGATCTCCGGCCACCGTAGACCCGGGCCTGCGGACGGCGAGTAGCGGGTAACTCGCCGTCCGATCAGCACCAGGCCCGAGAGTCGACGGCGCGTAGTGTTCCACGCGCGCCTCAAAGAGTTGTCAGCAAAGGACGGGGCCGGGGCCGGGGGTGGAGGATAAATTCGAAAGAGTTACCTCGCCCCCGGGCGCGTAGGGCAGGGAGGAACAGGGGTGGGTTTTAGTCAGTAAGAGTCTGACACGCCGGGCCCCCCATTCCCTCTCACTCCGTACCATGGCCTGAACCAGGGCACGGGTGTGTGTGTGGGGTATCAGTGTGGGTGTGTTTGTGTCATTTGGTAACTAGAACAAATGCTTCAAATTCTGAGTATGATTGAGCTAACAGCCATTTGTGAACAATTATTTTAGCTTGCTTATGCCTACAATGTTTGATATTACAGAGTTTTACTACTTTATTATAAATGAAACTACGCATGAACTCTTGCAAATGTTGAGCAAATGCGGTTTTTACTGCAACAGTTGGACATTTGAAGATTCGATGCTTGAGAAGTTGAGGGTATTCTGTGGATTGGATAGTTACCCTGTGCTGTTTCAGCACTAGCTTTAGTATGTACAGTTGCCAGACGTTAAGTACTTTCGCTTCCTTGTACAGGTGTTCTGTAGGATATCTGAAATGCTTCCGATACATGACCTTCAGCACTGCACGCTGCGCTCTTTCCAGCTGTATCATTGTGGTTATGCCGGCTCCACCCCAAACTGCTATAGAGTAGCAGAGAACCGACTGACACAATGCCACGTACACCAAGTGTAAGATCCTTGTGCCAGCCGACTTCCGTAACAGTTTTATTACGTGAATCAGTTTTCTGATACGTTTACCTACTAAATCAACATGAGGCTTAAATGAAAGGCGTTGATCAATTATAACCCCCAAATATTTGAGGGATTCAACCCTTTTAATCTCCTCACACGTACAGCGGGATAGACCGCAAGTTAAAGGATGGATGTTTAGTTTAAACGGAATTTTTGGCGCAGATGCAAGAGTTTTATGGAAACATATGTAGTTCGTTTTCTTTATATTCAGTGACAGAAGGTTCATATCAAACCATTTCTTGATGCTAGTCAAGCCATTTTGTGCTTCTTCATGCACACTTTCCCAAGATTTGTTGTGAAAAATAATAACGGTGTCGTCTGCATAGCAGATAACATCTGCGCTTTGGGAAATGGCGCGGTGAATATCATTAATATATATGATAAAAAGTGTTGGACCCAGGACACTACCTTGAGGCACTCCGAATTTAACACTACTTTGACAACTGATGCTATCCCCTATTTTCACGCATTGACTTCTGTCAGTAAGATAAGTCTCAAACCACTTCAGTGGCAAACCTCTGATACCGATCGTCTCAAGTTTTTTTAGAAGTATAGGAATAGCAACAGTGTCAAAGGCCTTTGCGAGGTCCAGAAATATTCCCACGCTCTTTTCGTTTTTATCTAAATACGAGGTAACAAGTTTAGCTACAAGACTTACGGCATCTTCTGTGGATGTTCCATGTCTGAAGCCAAACTGTTTGTTAGATATTAAGTTGTTGGTGTCAAGGTACGAGGTAAGTCTTTTGTTCACTATCTTTTCGAGAACTTTCGAAAATATCCCCAATAGAGATATGGGTCTGTAATTTTCAGGATTTTGTTTTGGTCCATTCTTATGAATTGGCGTGATCTGGGCCTCTTTCCATATGTTAGGAAATGTACCTGAACTTAAACTAAGATTTATTATGTGGTTTAATGGAGTTATAATTTCACTTTTTATTCGCTTAATAAGCATAGGTGTAAAATTTTCAGGGCCAGCAGCACTATCACTTTTTAGATTTGTGATTATCTTTTCTATCTCAAAAACGTCACTAGGTTGCATAAAAAAACTAGTGCATCGTGGCTCTCCTAGCTGTAGTTTACTAATAACTGATTCCTGAGTTTCATTTGTCTGAGAGAATTTTACTGGCTAGGTTTTTTTCCAATAGAGGAGAAGTATTCATTGCAGTTATTAATTGAGTCCTGCGCAGACGACTTACATTTAAGTAGGTCATTTGAGTTACTTCTGTTATCATTATGTTCGCTTATTTTTCTGATAGCTTTCCAAAGTCCTTTAGTATTGTTTTTATTTTTTTCCAATTTTTGACAATCGTGTTCTCGTTTCAATCTATGCACTATATTTGTGAAAAAAATCCTATACCGATTATAAATTAGTTTTTTGTTTGGTCATTGGGGTGTTTACTCGAATCACGATGCAGTTTATCCCTGTGATTCATACATCTAATAAGCCCGGGTGTAATCCAGGGTTTACGAATGTATTTTGAGCGGCTAATTTTCTTTTCCACTGTGTGTTTTTTACTGCACGTGTTAAAATGTTGTGAAACTCATTGGTTGCATTATTTACATCCACCTCGGATACCACTTCAGACCAGTCAATGTTTTTTAGTTCCTCTATTAATGCAGGAACGTCGGTTTTATTTATTCTGCGTTGTGTTTGTTTATAGCCGGGCGGCGCGGCGCGAGCATATCGTACCCCAACATTACCATGCGGTGATCAGTGATGTCAACATCACAAACTAGACCTATAGCAGTCTGGTTACGTGATTTCAGGAATATGTGGTCGAGACATGAGTCTTGACGAGTTGGTTTAGATATAGCCTGTTTCAGTCCATGTGCAGACATCAAGCACAAATATTCCGACTTTGAAAGGTCGTCGACAAAAGATTGATGTTGATATCTCCGGCCACAATGATTGTGGGATATTTTCTAATTGAGCTGAGTATTTGATCTAGCGAGGAAATAAAATAATCAGGTTTACGTGATCGGAGACGGAGATCTATAGATGGCAATTAAAGAAATGTTGTTGGAGAGTACTACTAAAAGAGATTCAGCGTCTTGAAGCATGGGTTCTGAAACCGTCGCGTTCCAGCATTCTCTAACATACGTTACGACACCTCCGTTCTGGTTAAGGTTGTTCACTGTGGAGTATGAGTTGTAACCCTCAATCTGTCCAATTATTGAACCATCTGATAACCAGCATTCCGTAAGAACAATAACATCGTACATGATATTAAGCCGCCTCAACGCTATGCAAAAAGTATTAAAGTTGCGCTGTATACTACGGATGTTAAAGGTCAAAACTTTTAGGTTATAACTAGCCGTCAATACATTCTGACAGTCCTCAGCTCTGTCAAGCTCCTGACACACCAAGTCAATGCTGTTATCAATTTCATTGGATAAGAAGTTCGTCATTTTTTTGGTACACTGTAGTTAAGTTTATTAGAGCCATTTGGTAATTTAGTGTCAGTAACTTGGAGAGCAGAGTTAAATATATAATGATGTGACAGGGTTATAACTTTATTTGACATGAGGCGGTAATATGTTTTTATTACGCATTTAAATAGAATATAATAGATCATTGACTTACGGTATATTGCATGTATGTAGAAAGTGCTATGATTATGGTCCATGGATTTGGAGTGTCTGTGTGTTTCAGAGATATTATGTGGTCCGGCTATAGTTTGCGTAGGTGAGAGATGATTCGGTTTCATGACTATGATGTGGAGGGTGAGCAACACAGTATCCGTGCACATTTTGCCGAGGTTAATTGTACGTTTGTAGCGTGTGAAAATGCGAAGGATGAGAATATTGAGTATGGGTTCACTGTGTATGTGTGTATTAGAAATGTGTGGTCCGGTTATAGTTTGTGTAAGTAATAAATTATTTTGTTTCGTGATTAAGATATGCAGTATATTTTCCAGTAACCATGCACATTTTACTAGGGATTATGGGATGTTTGTAATATGTACGAGTGCGAAGGGTAGAAATATTTTTTAGTTTATTGTGTATGTGTGTATTAAGGATGTGTGGTCCGATAATATTTTGTGTAGGTAGTATACGATTTAGTTTTGAAATTGTGATGTGTATGGTATACGTGCACACTCTACTAAAGTTTCCTATCATATAAAAACTAAGGATAAATAAGTTATAAAAATCAATCAATATTAAATGTAAGGTTACTGTTTTAAGCAATAAACAAACCATATTAAACCACCACAGCGTCCGAAGTTTGAGGGGGTCCCTCGCTGTTACCCAGGCAGGCGGTATCTGTGGATTCGAGAAAACCAACCTTGTCGTCCAAGTCAAACGGAGTCCGGATGGGGATTGGTAGCTGCTTTTCTGCCTTCCGCACGTATATCGTTCCATTGCGTACCCAGCAGAATTGAAACCCGTATAATTGCGCACGCGTACGCGCTTCACGAAATAATTGCCTGTTGTTTTTTGTCAGGCGTTCGTTTATATAAATTCTGGAGGAGGTTCCTTTAATGATGTCGTCAGAGGTGAGTGGTCGTCTCTCTTTGGCAGCTTTAAAAAGATCAGTTCGTTTAGCTCGGCGGGTGAGCCGCAGGACAATCGATCTTGGTTTTCCTACTGGATTGTGTACTCCGTCTATGTCGGCCTCTGTTAGTTGGACACCAATTTTCTTTGCTGTCAGCATTGATATATGCAAGAGATTTTCATAGTTTTCTTCTTGTATTCCAGTGATTTAAACTTCATTTCTCATGTTACTCTGTTCATAGTTATTTAGCTTGTGATGGAGTTCGCTAATGGAGTTTTTAAGCAAAGTTATTTCCTTGTCTCTTGTTTCCACTTTTCTATTGAAATCTTCCACTTTTTGATCTATAGTTTTGGTAAAATGAGTCAATTTAAAGCCGATGTCCGTATTCTGTTCTTTTAAGTCACATACCTGTTGTCTCAACAAACGTATTTCAGAGAGGAGTTCTGACGACTGTGTGTCTGTGGAAGGGTTTGGTCTGGTTTCTGGAACATCTCCACTGGCTGTGTTCGCGTGCTCGGTATCAACGGTATCGGGTGAGAGATCCATCCGCGGACGCTTTTGACGGAGAGATACGTTTGAAGTATCCGGTGTACGTAGCAGTGCTTTTTGCATGTCCGGTTCTGATTGGACATGCACAATATTTACTGCGTCTGCTGTCTTTGGAGGAGTGCGTGCTGTTCGAGGCATTGCGTAGTTACGCCAATAAGATAGCAAAACAAAATACAAGATGACGAAATAGAAAACAAAAAATTAAAATAAAATAAAAAATCAAAAAATAATAATAAAAAGTGTTTTGTGGTACTCGGGTTCGAACGCGCGGCCTCTCAATTGATGTTGCTGATAGCACCAATGCGGCACGGCGACGCCGAACGATGTGCGTAAATTAGTCAACCTGTTGTAATTACGAGTAATTCCCAGTGCACTCAACGCTGATGGGGTCAAAGTCCAGTTCTTTGTTTACCGTACAGTCGGCATTTAGATTATTTAAAAAAAGTATTTCTTGTTGAACACTTTTAACGTTTTAGCACTTAAGGGGCGGTAGTACCCCAATAGTCAAAAAAATGGTTTTTTGGATAGTCAAGTATGACGTAATGCAATGAAAATATCCTTTGCAAAAAATACGGTGGACAGAGAAGGGTTTAAAGAAAAATTTTACTCAGGAATATTGTACACAGTTCGAAAGAGTGTTTCTTAGAGAATAGTTTGGTATGCGGTAGTTACTATAGTAATCACTTTTTCACGAATTCTTGAATATTATTTGCGGAGCCACTGAGTAACACGTATCAAGGTACCTGCTTCCAATTTGATTCTCAATTGATATGATATTAATAATATAAAACATTTAAAAAATTAACACAACAAAAGACGATTAATTAATATATTAATGAAAGATACAAACTTCCCTCTTTTGTGTCGTTCGTTGTTCGTTTGTATTACGTACATATTTTTATTTTTAAGACAACAGATACATTTTCAATCGACTTCCAAAAGGAGGAGGTTCTCAATTCGTCTTTATGTTTTTTTTGTATGTTTGTTACGCGATTTCGCCGCCACTTGTGAATAGATTTTGATGATTATTTCTTTGTTTGGTAGGCCATACTTCAGAGGTGGTCCCATATAAATGTCAAATAACGAAGAAACAAAATACAAACACCGACTTCCGAAATAAAAGTAATTTTGCAATTTTTAGAAGTTCGTTATATTTTTTTATTTAAAGACGTTTCCCCACACTAGGAATTATCCTGTATCGTGGGTGCATTCACAAACAAGTAAAATCACATACACAAGACACCCAGACCCGGAACAAAAATCTGTAGGCCATATAAATATTTGTTCCGTGCGGGCATCGAACCCACGACTCCCGCACGCAGCAGCCGAACGCTCAACCACTGCGCCAACTGCCGTCAAACATTTCCGTAGAACAAATGCATAATGTGAAGCTGCAAAATGTGTTTTAGAATTAAACTATTGATTAAGGTAAAGCAATGCCATACAACGTGGCAATGCCGCCAGTCTTTTAGGCACATTTCCAGTAGACAGCGATGCGGAGGAATTTTTTAACGCCAGATTGTAAGTTTTATTAAATTTAGTTAGGTGTTTTGTAGGTAGTTAAGTAGGTATTTTATAAGTTTGTACGAGTATATATTTATATAATGTAATAAAAATAAACTAATTGCTTAATAAACTATTGATTTGTATTTTGTACTGACTTTTGGCTATGCTCAAACGCAACCCCCTTTAAGTGACTTCACAATAACGGAAGACAGAAAAAAATACGTTGACTTTTCAGTGCCCTTCATGTTACTCGGAATAAGTATCTTGTACACCCAGGATCGTAAATTCAAGCTAGTAATGTTTTCTTTCCTCTACCCGTATACTTTTGAGGGCTGGATGCACACGGCGACTGCTTACTTCGCAGTTTCCATTGTGCTATTCATTTGCGCCAGGTATACTTAAGGTGAATGCTCCAGGGTAGCCCGCGAAATTCAAATTTTCTTACGTTTTTTGCAATTTGCAGGTCAGTGTCAGGTTATATCTTGGTCAAAATTGGATTCGCGGCCGTAGTAAGTAAATTATAATCATCATCATCAATACATCTCTCTCAGTTAGAATTGATGCCAAATGTCATGATTTCACGAAATACTTTTCTTAAAAATCTTGGTCAAAATTTTATTGTTTCGTTGTCTTGGCGTGATTATTATATTATGATATATTATGCGATATTGCAGCTTTTTAGTACTAACAGTCTATACGCTATGCCTCGGAAGGACAGACGGACAAGCCGAAACTATAAAAGTTCTTTGTCCTTGTTAGGACTGCGGAACCCTAAAAAATATACGTATACAGGCTGTAACGGAAATGAGCCCACATTTCCGTTATTAACCGACTTTCATTAAACAACTTTCGAAAAAGGAGGAGGTTCTATGTTCGACTGTATGAATGTTTATTACGAGTATTATTTTTATTTTTTTTATATATGTCCGCCGGTTTCTCCGTCAGTTGAGGATCGATTTACAAAATTCTTCTTTTATCCAAAAGAATATACTCCCGAGGTGGTCCCATATAAATTTTATCGAAATTGCTTCAGCGCTTTTTGAGAAACTGAACAAAAACGAAAAATACGTATACCTCGATGACGTTTTGGTGTTCTCCAAATGTTTAAATTCCACGTTCCATGTTATTGGGGTTTTTAGTTCTGGGGTATAACAACTAAATAGAAAAAATAAAAAACTTTTTTTACAAAAAAAACAACCGACTTCCAAAAAAAAAAATACACTAAAAATTAAAAAATAACTTTAATTTCGGAAGTCGGTGTCAAATAACGAAGAAGTAAAATACAAACACCGACTGCCGAAATTAAAGTTATGTTTTAGTTTTTGATTTTTAAATAGTGCTTCTGCTGATGGAAATGAACTTTCTTCAAGGTAGTAGTAGTGAACGCACAAAAAAAAATTGGACTCTCCGTACTGGAGGACCAATTTTTTTTTCGGAATTGTCTATGACTTTCTTAAAGACAGTTGCACATTTCTATTACACAGTTTTTGAAATACTAGCACTTCATCCGCGACTTTGTCCACGCGGTTTTAGTACTTTCTTGTACGAATTTTATTATAATAATAATTTTATTTTTTTATTTTTCCCTCCAACCCGTTTAAAAGGTAGTTTTAGATAGTTAATTAACCGCAACGAACTTTATTATTTAGCTAAGTAACAGAAAACTTTCAGAAACTGGTTCCTAAGTATGGTAGGTTTCCATTTTTAGGGTTCCAAAAGTCCGAGAGAAAAACGGAACCCTTATAGGATCACTCGTGTGTCTGTCTGTCCGTCTGTCATAGACTACTTGTTCCGAATCTAATAAACCGATTGAGATGACCCAAACACGGATATGTAACGTAAATAAACGAATTTGAAACATGGGGGTCACTTTTGAGGTGAACATCGAAAAAATCTGAAAAAAAAAGACTAGGCAAACTGTATGTCAAATGAAAGGGTTTATTGTAAGGATTACAAATGTATCATTTTTATAATTTCAAAATATAAAGTTGTTGAAATATATAATTTATATAACTATAATATACAGGGTGTAACGGAAAGGTGTGGTCATATTTTAAGAATCGGCTCTGCCCATGGAAATGAACAACTTGCTCCAAGAAAAAATAGAAAATTAAAAAAACAGAAATTGGACTTTCCATACAAAGTTATCATCAGTTGATCAATATTTGTATGGGAGGTAAAAAAAATTTTTGAGAATTTCCTTAGGTTTTCTTGAAGAAAGTTGTTCATATCGATGGGCAGACGCAGTTCTTAAAATATGACCACACCTTTCCGTTACACCCTGTATAAAAAAATAAAATTGATGAAAAATTACCATGCCCTCCACTTATCTCCGAAACCACTAGGCCTAAACTTTTGGAAAAAATACCGAATGTAGTACCTACTTTACATAAAGATTATAGGAAAATCTATAAAAAGTATCTATACAGGGTGTAACGGAAAGGTGTGGTCATATTTTTAGAACTGCATCGGCCCGTCGATATAAACAACTTTCTTCAAGAAAACCTGAGAAAATTCCTAAAAAAAATTTTATCGCCCGTACAAATACTGATCAGCTGATTTGTATGGAAAGTTCAATTTTTTTTGGGATTTTTCTATTATTTCTTAGAGAAAGTTGTTCATTTTCATGGGCAGAACCGGTTCTTAAAATATGACACTATATAGTTTAATCCTGACAAAATTTTGTTTTGATTTGTTCGGAACCCGGTGCGCACGAGTCCGACTCGCTCTTGGCCGGTTTTTTTTTATCATATAATAATAATAATAATAATCCATAATAAGCTGGCAACACCAACAACATCAGACGTGTCAGAAAATTGTCCAATATATTTTTCAATTTCAGTAATATTTTATCAACTATTTTGCCCTCAACCAAAAGCAAAATTTAATATCAATAAAGCAAGAACCCATATAGAAAAATAATATGAAAAACTACCAACTCTACACCAAACAACTAAAAAACATAGAAATGACAGCTAAGCTGTCATGAACAAAGCTACAAATGAACAAAAAACCGAAATATTGGACAACACACCCTAGATGTTGACGAGATCAGCAGCTCGCCGTGCACGCCCACCACCTCCGGCCTCGTCGCTCAGCTCCGCCTTGCCGCCGCCGGAACCCAGCCCCACCGTGAGTGCTGTGACACCGGCCGTGGCAGTTGCGTCCAGCTCCAGCGACGAGTTCTTCTCGCCGCCGACGACACCACCACCTGCGCGTCGACGGGGAGGATGCCGGCCGCCGAGCGGCTTAGGACCTCGAGGCCCACCGGCCTCTGATAGGGTCCCAGCTCCCGGCGGAAGTGTGCAGCGCATGCGATGGACGCAATCCATCAATGAAAACGTCATGCGCTCATACTATGGGGCTACAGAGGGAGGTAACAACCTGACCGCGTACCGTGTTCGGATGCTCTCTTTGTTCCAGGTGCTTGAGCCAGCCGTCAACGTTTCGGCCCAACGACTGTCGGACCAGGTGCGGGTCATCCTGCGTAATCATATGTTGGATGATACTGTCCTTGATCGCCTCCGAACTGAAATGGGTAGCCATGTTATTGCCCCTCCGTCGCAGACTGTGTTACCAGTTGTGGTACCACCGTCCAACTATGCTCCCAGCCACGCTGACGAGGAGCGTAATGACATGGTTACAAACGTAAGTACCCACTGCAATGATGAATTGGGGAGTGCTTTGGAGTGTGCTATTCGGGAGTATCGCAACATGCCGCTCGAACTTAGGCCACGTTTACCTCGTTTGCCCATGCATTACAAGAATAGGGCGCTGGTGGCTGCTCTGGATTCGCAGTTGTCAAATTATTTAGATGACTGCGAAGACCTCACCGATACACACTCGATACTGTACTGCGCGGCTGTAGCGGCATGTCGTGTAGCTCACGTCAAATTTCCTAATGACCGAGCTACACGACCGAAGCCAGCCGTGCCGGCTTGGCAGTGCAGAATCGAGCGTCGTATTGGTGGGGCCAGAGCACTCATAGGCAAACTAATCTGCTTCAGGGAGGGCAACACTCGCCCAAGAGTGATGCGCTTTGTGAGACGGGCAAACCGTCATGCATGGGCAAACCGTATTCGCAGGTATAAGTGGCGAGTGGAACGATACACCCAGAATCGCACATTCCGAAGTAATGAAAGGTGGGTGTATAGGGATTGGGAGCGACCGGACCAAGGTGTGACTAATACGCACCTGCCGGATGATGACGCCATATACTCGTTCTGGCGCAGCATCTGGTCGGTGCCTGTCTGTCATACCGAGGGCGATTGGATTCGGGATGTTGAGCGCGTATGCGATCCAATACCAGAAATGGGGGCAATTATCATCAGCCCCCAAGATGTAGCTCATGCAGTCCGTCCGTTAGCTAACTGGAAATGGATCCAGTCTGCCTTAGAGTCAGGGTCGCTGCCCCAATTTCTAACTACAGGAATAACCCACCTGCTCCATAAATCAGGTAGTACTGCGGAACCTAAAAATTATAGACCGATCACGTGCTTACCGATGGTCTATAAGGTACTTACATCCATTTTGAGAGCTAAGATTAACACACATATAGATAGTAACTGTATCATGTCTGCCTCTCAAAATGGATGTAGGAATGGGTCCCGCGGTACTAAGGAGCTTCTCCTCATAGATATGACCATTAGCCAACAGGTTCGGCGTTTCCGAAAGGATCTGTCGACATGTTGGATAGACTATAAGAAGGCCTATGACTCAGTTCCTCATACATGGCTCATGAGGGTGCTAGAATTGTATAAAGTTGATGCAACGCTACGCACCTTCCTGATGTCATGTATGGGGCAATGGAGGACGGTCCTTCGCTATCCAGGATGTCGACAAATCCAGAGGAATAGCGAACCGATAAGGATCGAGCGGGGTATATTCCAGGGTGACAGTTTGAGTCCGCTTTGGTTTTGCCTAGCTTTGAATCCTCTAAGCACACTGCTAGAGAATTCAGGGCTAGGCTATCGGTTGAAGAGAGGTGGTCAGGTTATATCTCACCTCCTTTACATGGATGACTTGAAACTTTTTGCCCCCAACAATCTGCAACTGATGGAGCTACTGAAGGTAACTGAAACCTTCAGTAGTGCCATCAGGATGGAGTTTGGTGTGGATAAATGTGCGGTCATGCATGTAAAGCGAGGGGAGATTGTGGAATCCGTGGGAACACAACTCTCGGATTCCATAAACCTGAGATCCCTCTCTCCAACCGAAACCTATAAGTATTTGGGTATGTCGGAAGCGTTAGGTATCAATGTTACTGACATGAAGCAATCGTTGAAGGAGCGCTTCTTTGACCGCCTGAAGAAGGTATTTAATAGCTTTCTTTCGGGCGGAAACAAGGTGCGCGCCTTCAACGGTTGGGTCATGCCGGTATTGATGTACTCTTTCGGCGTACTCAAATGGACTCAAACAGAACTTGACGCCCTGGATAGGCGAGTCCGTACGCTGCTGACTGCATTTCGAATGCATCACCCACGTTCGTCGGTGATGAGACTGTATATCCCGCGGAAGTGTGGAGGCCGAGGCTTTTTAAATGCTAAGACCCTCCACAACCGCGAGGTATGCCGTCTAAGGGAATATTTCCTAGCTGCTGACGTGGGTATGCATTGAGATGTAGTGGCGGTGGACAAGGGCCTTACTCCACTCTCCTTGGCTAACGAGAACTGGCGCAAACCTCTAGTGCTTGACACTAACGATCGCAGAGAAGTATGGCAGAGTAAGGAACTTCACGGACGCTTTTTCCGGGCCCTACATGGGCCCGATGTAGACCAACTAGCGTCCGTAGCCTGGCTGCGTGTCGGTGACCTCTTTGGGGAAACCGAAGGTTTTGTCTGTGCAATTATGGACGAAGTTATCATGACGAAAAATTACCGGAGATTTATTGTGAAGGACGGCACGGTTGACATATGTCGGGCATGTCATCGTCCGGGAGAATCAATCCGCCACATAATCTCTGGTTGTTCTCGTCTAGCTAACGGTGAGTACTTGCATAGGCACAACCTCGTAGCCAGGATTATCCATCAGCAACTTGCTCTGAAACACTCTCTTGTGGAATCGGAAGTGCCGTACTACAGATATGCGCCCGACCCAGTTCTCGATAATGGTCATATCTCATTGTACTGGGATCGGTCCATCATCACTGACAGGACTATTATAGCCAATAAGCCTGATATAGTGGTGGTGGACCGAATCGAGAGGCGTGCAATGATTGTTGACATTACCGTCCCACATGACGAGAACCTCGTGAAAGCCGAGAAAGATAAACAAATCAAGTATATTGACTTGGCTCGCGAGGTTGTCGACATGTGGGATGTGGACTCAGCGATCATTGTACCGATAGTCGTGTCAGCCAATGGCTTAATAGCCACGAGCCTCGACCAACACCTCAGGAGGCTCTCGTTAGGCGGCTGGATCAAGGGCTTGATTCAGAAAGCAGTACTTCTGGACACGGCTCGCATTGTCAGGCGGTTCCTCTCTCTGGAGCCCTGACCGCCGGTAGCTTGGACCCTGTTCCCGATACCGGTGGGATACTATTTTTTATATTTTTAAATGTTTTTTTTATTTTTTCATTGAAATATTTAAAAATATAATTTATATGTATTTACAAATGAATAAACGAAATAATAATAATAGATTATTTATTGAAGCAGTTCTCATTACATTTTACATGAAATTCCCTGGCTCCCGAGCTAGTTTCAAACTGTATTACAGTATCATATCACCTACTCAGTATGTTCTCTTCTAACCCAGCAGATTAGAACGTGGGTGAAGAACCAGCGAAACTGCTGAGTGGGGCATCCTGGGTCCCAGGTCAGGTAGCGTAGGGGTTTTCCTATTAAAAATTCATTCATTCTCAGTGAAAGCCAGGAGTTTGGAAGTTCACGTCGTAACACCCTCGTACCTCGGAAAGCAATTCAAGCAGTTGATCCTGTGCCTATGAGATTCGTGATCTCTTTCTGGTCGTGTCAGATTGCCAACTCATTGGACTATAATCTTTAGTGAACAACTTTGGAAGTACCGCCAGTAATGTGAACATCAAGCGGGGTGGTTTTTTGCTGGATAGTCACGACGACTACTGCAGCGGTCCTAGGGGACTTGCATACATGGACGCAGATCATGAAATTCCATGCAGAAAACCTAGTGAGGTCCGCTCAGACTCCAGTTATCGGGATATCGGTCAATCATTTTCCAAAAATGAAGGTGGGCGAAAAATATGCGGTGAGATTCATGTACTTAATGAGAGCGGTATTCGCCTTACGGCGGCCAGTGACGAGCCCGAGACGGTGACTCACGCGCAATCAGCTGCGATCGACGTACCCGGCGAGATGAGACACACGGCGGCTCCGAATGTAAACAGTGATGTATTCGGCAAAAACAAATCGTTGGCCGATGTTGTACGTGTTGGCGAGTGGAAAATACCAAAAGTAGACACAGAATGGACCATAGTACAGAGGAGACGTCTAAGGAATCGTTTTGTTGCAAACAGAGGGAAGGCAGTTTTGTGCCCGAACGCGAACTTCAAAACTGCGGATATAAAAATTCCCATTTACATTTATAATGTTGCGAAGAACGTGTCCGTGTGTGACATTTTAAGTTATATTGCGGGTAAAACTGATGTTTCGGTACACATAGAAAAGATGTCTATGAAATTACCAAAACAGTATGATGCGTACAAAGTATTGGTATCAAGGCAAAATTTGGAAATGTTTCTCAATGCTGATTTTTGGCCAGAAGGCGTCGCGTATCGTCGCTTTGTGAACTTCAAGACAAAATCTAATGGAACAAGTGGATAGTACGCCAATTAAACTTATTAGTTTCAATTGTAAGAATGTTATTAGATCGGCAGATTGCATACGGAAGTTGTGCAAGACAACCGACATAATCGCGCTTCAAGAAACTTGGTTGTTGCCGCATGACGTACCTTTTCTCGGTACTATCGATGACGGGTTTGCGTTTACGGGCACATCAGCTGTGGATACGACAGCAGGGGTGTTAAGGGGCAGGCCGTACGGTGGTGTAGCCTTGCTCTGGAGGAAATCTGCGTTCCCGTGCGTAACAGTGATACCGTGTGATAATGTGCGTATTGCAGCCATTAAAGTAGTGCTCAGTGACAGGTCAATTGTGGTCGTATCGGTGTACATGCCCACCGCGAGTGCCGACAATTTAATTGAATTTACCAATTGTCTTAGTGAAGTAAATGCGTTGATTGAAAATAGTGCCGTGGAGTCTGTATTTGTACTTGGGGACTTTAATGCACACCCAGGTGAGTTGTTTTCAAGTGAACTAATTAACTTTTGTACCGAACAATCGTGGTTGTGCGTAGATATGGTCTTGCTGCCTCTAGACACTTATACGTTTGTGAGTGAGGCACATGGCTGTCTGCGCTGGCTCGATCACTGTGTGACGACCAGTGCGGCGAGACGCTCAGTACGTAAAGTGTCCGTTTTACATGATGCTTACTGGTCTGATCACTGTCCCTTGTTGGTTGAGTGTGACTTAAAATTGATAAGGCCGAAAATTATTGTGACAAGTGATAACGTATATAATAAAGTAATTTGGGGAGAAAGAAACAGTGAACAGATCGGAAAGTTTTTTGAAAGTTGTCACTCGCAACTGAGAAATATTAATTTTCCTGCAGAATTTACACACTGCGCTGATCACTGTTGTTGTAATGAGGATCACAAGCGCATTTTAAAGCAAATGTATAGCGATATTGTGCGAATACTTAGTAAGGCGGCGGCAGACAGCTATGTTGGTACTGTGTTCAGGAAACATAAAAATATGCCAGGGTGGAACAAACACGTCAGCGGTGCTCACAGAGAGGCTCGATTATGTTATCAAAACTGGCTATTAAGTGGGAAACAAAAAAGTGGACCTATTTACGATAGCATGTGCCAAACGAGGCGAATTTTTAAATCTCGGGTAAAATTTTGTCAAGATAATGAAAAACAAATCAAGTTAGATATAATTGCACAGCATCATTCGAATAAACAGTTTGGTAATTTCTGGAAAAAGACAAATAAATTGAACCCGAAATCGAGTCTACCTGTGAGCGTTGCGGGCGTGCATGCACCTCGTGATATAGCCAACCTATTTCAGCAACATTTTAGGGTGGAATCTCCTCCGGTAGGCTCGACTGACCTGACACGCGGTGCTGGGATCGTGGCAGGGGACGTTGCTGTTCGGTTTTGTGCCAAGGAGGTTGCATCCGTAATACATAAAATGGTGCGGGGTAACTCCCCTGGTCATGATGGTCTCAGCATTGAGCATTTAAAGTATGCTGGTTCCCATTTGTCTCGAGTGCTTGCTATGTTTTTCAGCTTATGTGTGAGTCATTGTTACCTTCCGGAGGAACTTACGCATACCGTGGTTGTTCCGGTTGTAAAAAACAGGACTGGGGATGTCTCAGACCTGGCAAACTACAGACCAATCTCGCTGGCTACTGTGATAGCAAAAGTGCTGGACAGTCTGCTTGACAAACACCTGGATAGGCATATAGAGCTTCATGATGCTCAATTTGGATTTAGATCTGGCCTTTCGACCGAGAGTGCCATCATGTGCCTCAAGCAGACTGTGCAGTACTATACAGCCAGGAGTACGCCGGTCTATGCCTGTTACCTGGACCTGTCCAGGGCCTTCGACTTGGTGTCATATAATGTACTGTGGCAGAAGATGAAAAATGAAACTGATGTGCCACGTGATGTTATTGCAATGTTGAGATATTGGTACTCGAGTCAAAAGAATGTTGTGCGGTGGGCGGGCTCACACTCGGACGTGTATGGGTTGGAGTGCGGGGTGAGGCAGGGGGGATTAACCTCTCCTCGTCTCTTTAACTTATACATGAACGAGCTGATCGGCGAGCTCAGCAGAACAAACATAGGGTGCCATATAGATGGTAAGTGTGTCAATAATATTAGCTACGCGGACGACATGGTGCTGCTGAGCCCGTCAATCAGTGCCATGCGTAGACTACTTAGTATTTGTGAAAAGTATGCACGAGCCCATGGACTCAGATATAATGTGAGGAAGAGTGAAGTGATGGTGTTTAAGGCTGGTAATAAATCTGTCGCTAATGTTCCTCCTTTGTATCTTTGTGGTGCCAGCTTAAACAGAGTGTCTAATTTTAAGTATCTGGGTCACTGGGTCTCAGAGGATATATGTGACAACCTTGATTTGGAGAGGGAGCGCAGGGCGCTGTCTGTGCGCTGTAACATGCTGGCCCGCAGGTTTGCACGGTGTACCGAGCAAGTCAAAGTGACATTATTTAAGGCCTTCTGTCAATCGTTTTACGCCTGCAGCCTGTGGACTAAGTACACGCAGCGTACATACAGTGCTCTGCGAGTACAATATAATAACGCGTTCAGGGTGTTGTTCGGGCTGCCGCGCCATTGCAGCGCTTCAGCAATGTTTGTGATGAAAAGCGTAGATGGTTTTCATGCTATCATGCGGAAGCGCTGTGCGTCCCTTATGAGGCGCATGCGGGCCAGCTCGAACAGCCTTCTGAGTGTGTTCGTGGACCGCTGGGACTCGCCGATGTGGCGGCACTGGATGAGACTTCACACTGAGGGTGGTCGCGTCCAAGGCCTGGCATAAACTGGCGTTCCTGTGCGGTGCCACTTTGTGATTTCTGTGTCTTTTTATTGTATGTACTAACAATAGCTTATAAGGTTTTTTGTGTTACTAACATTATATGGACTACGTCCGAAATAAATGTCTTATTATTATTATTATTATTATAACATTGTACTGGTATATGAGCACACACTTGTGCGCTATAACAAGATCTGCCACTTGATGCCTAGTCCACCGAGATTGGCTGCCATGAACTAAATTGGATAAAGAAGACAATGTTCACAACCGTTTAAACACCTTTTTTATTATTTTGGGGGTGGGAAATCATCCAATGACTTCTCCCACTCTGGGTGGAGCGAGAGAGCGTGACTCTTACTGACTAAAACCCACCCCTGTTCCTTCCCTGCCCTGAGTGCCCAGGGGCGCGGTAACTCTGTTTCGAATTTGTCCAGGACCCCTGGGCAGTTTATCCACGACCCCTGGGCAGTAACCCCCGAAGTTTAAAGAGTGGGTTCTAAGTTTGACGGTGAGGTCGTTCTATGTGTTTGTCTGGCTGTGGCATTGTAGCTTCTGAATGGATTTAAGAACACATTTAGATTTAAGAACACAACATTTTGATTTAAGAACACAACATTTTGATTTAAAAACACAATATTTTGATTTCAGAACACAAAATTTTGATTTAAGACCCTGCTAATCGTTTACACTAATCACATGGTTAACTTTTTTATAAATACGGCCCAAAGAATCTTGTTATCGACTTCATCATCATAATTTCAGCCTAAAGATGTCCACTGCTGGATAAAGGACTCCACAAGCGTCGCCACGCCAAACGGTCTGCGCGAGCGTATTCACATGATCTCGTATTTTTCCGGTCTTTATCTCGCATTATGCGTCTTCTCACAATGCGCAGCGCACGAATAGCAACCGCATCTCGATCACCCAGCTCAAGCATCGCGCGATCACAGATGTGCACGTGCGCGTTATTTAGGCCACTGCAAGACGAGTACGCGATTTAAAGACTGCTGAAGGCGTATATACTGCCAAGTGGCGCCCTCATTGAATAAACAATCGTAACAAAGCATAGAAAAAAAAAACGGAATGTATTGCTTCTCGCATCTTACGGATTCCTGAAATCTTGTAGTTCTATTTAAAAAAAATCTGATTCTAAAATCAGATTTTTTTTAAATAGAACTAATGGTAATCCAGTGGCCGAACTTCGTCAGTAATTTCATAGGTATAACTATACCTACCCAGATAAACTTTAGCTCTGCTAAATGTCATACTCCTTCTTGCAGGCTATATTTAAAAAAGTATAAAGTTTTTGTTACATAAGCCGAAGGGAAGGCCAAATTCAATTTGGAGATCCTCCGCGAGATCAAATCATGGCCCATATCCCTATCTACCTAGTTAAAACGCTGTTCCTTGGTTCTCAATATAACATAACGCACTACTAGTTAGGTACCTATATCGCTGGTTGAAATTTTAAATGTCAAGGGTCAGAAATATTGCACGGTTGGATTTTCAACTGTCAGTACTGAGGCGAGAGGTTAAAATCCAAAAGTGCATTGTGAGTCCCTTACGTCATTCTCGTCATCTCTCAGGCCACGATTGCCGCAGTGTCTATCGACCGAGATTTGGAGCCTGCGCCGTTGCATGAAGGTCATCCAGCACCGCAGTGCCGCGGCGGCCGATGCAGTCGACAGTGCGAGTTCGACCGTGCATCGAGCTAGACGTGTTGGTACTCAAGTCTACAGATGGGAGCGGGCGCCTTGAAGAGGGCTGCTTCTGGGCGAGAGACATAAGGTACGATGGCAAATCAGTTTATTTTTGGTTGCTCAGAGTTCTCGGTGCATTTTTCAGCGGTTTTCCAGATTTGTGGCGTGCAATATATAAGTATCTCATTTTAGATTATGTAGTGTCGATAGTATAGGTGTCTTGCTGAATCCTCCTGAAGCTAAGTCAACGGATGAATCAAGAAAAAGTATTTTTTTAGTTTCTGCCATTTTTAACTCGTCTCAGCATTCTCAATTTCCTGAAATCCAGTTCCAGGCCTGACAGACAGCTAAGGCTAAATTTGCATTTTATCTCCGTGAGTAATTCCCGTCCTCCATCTTTTTGTGTAATTAGGTCATCATCAACACAGGGCAGAAAAAAAAGGGGGTGGCGAAGATTCGAGGACAGGGTGGGATGAGAGCCCCTAGCTGCTCGATATAGCAAACTCATTGCGTCATAATAATATAACTTTTTCTTTGGTTCTAGATGGAGTTATCTCCAGACCTGGACACCTGGTGTGACGCTGCACACCGCCCAGCAGTGGCAGCCTTTAAGGATGATGTAAGTCTTCTAATTCTTTATCTTTCTTGATTTTTGCTCCTTTTAGATACAGGCAGAATGGACAATGCAGCGGCGCGATCTAAAGCAAGTCTTTAGAAGGGTCCAACAGAGGATATGTGACATGAAACCCTTTTAGACCAATCCTATAGTGTTATGTAACTCACATCGTAGGTGCGGGGAGCGGGCGGCAGGGCACTGCGGTATACCCCCCCCTCCACCTCCTCCATGACGCATCTCCCCGTACGCCTGCAGCTTTCGTACTGAAGCATCAAGAACTTTGCACTTCTGTACGATACAAACATCTATGTTTTGGGGTTTTGGTAGAGAGATTTAGATTTGGTACTGCAGTTTACCCCCTTCCCCCCCTCCCTTTAACGCATCCTTCGCACGTCTGTAATAACTATGCCTTCTCCAATTTTGGAGCAAAGTATTTTAATGCGGTAACATCAAGAAACTACACCTTTTTGTTGTCCTACGCTAAGAATATTTGCCGGGGGTTAGGGTTATTAGCGACGAGAAGGCATCGGGGTACTGCAGAATCCCCCCTCCCTTTGTGACGCATCCCCTCGCGTGTCTGTATCGACCTGACAAACTCTTCTTTAATTTACTTTGCCATTGCCATGTCTGAATTAGTACCAACTTGCACTTTTCTGCGAATGATTGGTTTGTACTGCAGTATCCCCTCTCTTCCTGACGCATCCTCCCGCTCTGCCTGTGCATCGACCCAAACACCTCCTTTAATTGAAAAATCTTTACGTTTCGTTTAATTTGTCTTGGGCATGTCTGGAACCAACTTGCAATTATCTGCAGGGCTTCTTGGTCTTGTCGATGGTTGTCTTAGAAACACTAAGAATATCTTCCAATATAGCGAAGTTTTTGTAGGGAGGGCAAGACAGCGTACTGCAGTTACCCCTCGTCTTGACGCATCTCCCAACCCCCCTCTCAGGTTCGAAAGTATTTACGATCAGATGGGTGAAGACTGCAGCATTCCTCCCTCCCCCCTTGACGCATCCGCCCGTGCCTTTTTGCTTTAGCTTTTATTGAGCAAACTTTAATTAACGTACCCCTATCAAAATGTTGTCTTTTATATTTATCTATCTGTCGAGAGTCCAGGGTATTCGTGGGTAAGGTAGAGGTTGCAACGACGCGGTTACATTTTTAATTTCTAATCGTTAGGATTTTGGGATATCCGGTACCTACTTTTCTGTAGGAAGATTAGCTCTAAAATTCTTCTAATTCTTTGTTTTACAATTGATGCGGTCACTCTTATGAGCAGAGTTTAAATTACATTATAAGTTATATAATTAAGGTATACTTAAATCATAAACCAAAGTGATGACCGAACCTGTAGGTACCTGAACTTTTCTGCAGAATGACCAACTCTAAAGTAAGATTTACACTAATGAAACTTTGCTAGATTTGCTACGGTTTGCTTTGTTAGGTTATGTTTCACGGTTACGAATATTTGTGGGGAGAGCGGCGTGATACTATGGTTTACCCCTCATCCCCCTCCTATTTCGGTGCATCCCCCGCGACGTGGTCATTCCTAGGCTCCGGGAGCGGGAAGCAGGGTACTGCAGCATATTCCCTCCCCTTCTTTTATTGCATCCCCCGTGGCGTAGTCACTTTCAGGGACTGTAATATTTGCGGGCGGTGGGAGGGAGGGTTATGCAATATGCTTCCCCCCTCCCCGATTCGACGCAGTCCCCTGCGCAAAGGTACCCTGCTCCCCCTTTCCCCGCACAGACCTCTGACGCATTACCCCGCGCATCTGAAATGACGCAGCCACTTTCTTGTTCGGTCCGCCATCTTGAATACCAGTATGACATGTAAGATGCCTATAGAGACGTAATGTTGGGCAGTTTTTTGTTACGCTTGTTCTTCGTCTTATTTCTGCCTCCATACAGTCTTTTTTGAAAATGATGAAAAAAAAAACTGGCACTCCGGGAGTACCGACAGACAACATAACGATCCGCTACGAGTGCTACGACGGTCGGTGACGGTGACACGCGAGTTCAATAGTTTTTTCCCATCTCAAAAATGCCCAACGCGCCTTAAGAAGATTTCACTTCAAAAATGTAAGGTTTTCTTTTTACCCTCTTTTGACGTATATCCGCTCTCTCCGCACAATTCCCTGGGCCCGGGATCAAGTGATTCCAGTTTATTGCTCGCGAGTTAGCTTATCTAAATAAAGGTTTGAAATAAAGTTATTTTAATTAAACCAATTAAAGTGAACTTGAGTAGTGGTAGCCCAGAGGTAAACGCTTCACGGCTACATGATACGGCGTTTTCAGCCACCGTTAAGTTAGGCTATATCTGGCCAGTGTTGACTTGAAGGCAGTGGTGGCTCAGTGGTAACTAACAAGTTCGTGTAGTTCAGTTCGCGGTCGTGGGTTCGAACCCAGACAGGCGCTTTACTTATGTAAATTATTTCATCATCACTGCTCTCAAAACGACGAAGGAAAACATCGTGAGGAAACCGGCATGTCCTAGAATCAAAACTTCGAAGACATGTGACATCCACCAAGCCGCATTGGGCCCCCATCGTGGATTTCGGCCTAGGCTGATTATACTTGAAGTAAACTTTCCACGAATCTGATCAGTATTTCCCCAACCTCCAATCAAGCCCTCATAGCTTGGACAATGTCTTAAATCGGCTTTATTTTTTCTTACAGTATACCAGTCATCCTGCGTCAGCCACCCCTGTCTGGGAGGCTGCCGGACCGGCGCGGCTTGCTTGAGGCATCGTCGAGCGCACTCACACGACACGGCCATGCAACATGGAAAAAACATATGCATTGTCTCTCTCAAAGACATGCTGTCTCACATATTACTTAAAACTATCTTCTCTAAGTGATCTGTGGAACATAAGTCAGAATCAGAACGCACAAGAAGTATGTTAAAGTCTTGGGAACGTTTTGTCTCCCTATTTGCTGGAGCCGGAAAGTCTGTTGAAATCCAGGTTGACATTTCAGGCATGCCCATGGCCTGAAATGGCATATATTGACTATTCTACCGACTTGATTTCAATGGAACTCCTGATGATAGCCAAGAGGGACAAATACATTCAAGCAGCCTTTAGACAATTCTTCTTGTACATCACTTGAATAAAATGCTTCGCACAGGATTTTATTCAGGACATGTTTAGTACAGGCACTGATCGGGGTTTAAATAATGAGGTCTCCTCGTGACCCTTCCTTTTTCTATCTGGGTGTTTCTGGCTTCTCCTCAATGGATCGCGCCTGGACTAAAAGCTGAGGATTCTTATTGTCTTCATGTGCAGAAATACATTAACTATTGTAATAATGTGTTTCTGCTAATTCGAAGTTAATGAAACCCGACGCAAACTTGCACAGGTTTTAGCATTTTTCGCTAACATCCAGCTATTATATCGCTCTTCAGCAACCGTTGGCTGGCTAGAGTTGCCTTGGGTTACATTACAAAAGAAGTGACCACTTAATACGATCTGAAAATATTATTTTTAGTTAAATTGAAATCAACAGCACTACACAACTGTGCAAAGATAAATAAAATAATAATAATATGTTTGTCTTTCTTTTAAAATCCCGTTTCACCGAGATTGACTACACTTAAGGCAGTTGTCCCACCGACTAACTATCGGCTATTTTGACGCTCAACAAACGTACAATAGATATACATTTTGTGTAAACAAAAGATATGCATATAATTAATAGTTTATCGCTGACTGTTCACACTGCTGGTGAGGACTCGCTTCATAAGTTTGTCGCTGAGCGACAAGAGCTATCAAAGATAATACTCGCTCAGCGATGTTCGCTTGGCGGTTAGAACTCACGCCGAGAGGACTGGCCGCTATATATTATAATGTACTCTGTGACTAGCCGCCCCGAGCGAGTGGTGCGAGTAATCGCCCGTCGCACTTTCGTAGCGGGTTGCGTAGATATGTATCCGTAGCAGTAATACTTGTAGTACGCTCTGCGTAGACGCGTAGCAGTCAACTTATAGCGAACTACGAATCTACGAATGTTTGCGTAGCATCATTCATAGGAAATTCTGGGTATAGATGTTTATTTATACTCATACAGATCTTTATATTGTACTTAAATGAGTAGGTACAATTTTTAAAAACTAAAGTAAACTATTTTTTTTACTTCGACATTCGGACTTACAAGAATGGATAAAGTGAGAAATGAGTACATTAGAGTAGTTTAAAAGTGGCGCCAGTGACAGAAAAGTTGAAAGGGAGACGCTTATCTTGGTATGGTCATGAGAAGAAGAGGGATGAAACACATGTAACTAAAAGAGTAATGAATATAAATGTGGATGGATGGAGTGGGAGAGAGAGGCCAAAGAAAAGATGGATGGATTGTGTGAGGAGTGATATGAAAGAAAAGGGAGTTAGTGATAGTGTGACAGCTACAGAATGGAAGAAAAAAACGTGTTGCGCCGACCCTAAGTAACATTTGATAAGGGCAGGAAGGTGATGATTCGGACTTACAAGAATGGTAATGTATAGAAATAGCAATATTATAATACGCTGTGTTCTAATTAATTTAGTTTATTGGCACTCCCAAAATTTGTACGCGAAACTACCTCGCTTGCAGTAAAAGAGTGCGGTCCCGTTGTCACAATGCAGATAAATCACTCAGTAGTACTACTTTCGTTTACAGTTGTCGGTTTAATACACCCTAAATTATTTTGTTTGAAGTTATGTATTGAATTCCCTTAATTAAAAAAATATGCTTAAAATATAATATCTAATGACATTTTGAGGAACGTGATTTTGAAGTTATACTTCTTTTGGCGCGTTAGGGAAAAATGATGAGAGTAAATTTTTACGATGCGCGCGCACACCGTCACACAAAACCTACAGCCTGAAGTTAACTAGAACCGACACCCTTTTTTTTTTTGGGGTGGGACATTATCCAATGACTTCTCCCGCTTTGGGTGGCTCAGACTCTTACTGACTAAAACCCACCCCTGTTCCTTCCCTGCCTGAGTGCCCAGGGGTGCGGTAACTCATGTTCACAATTTATCCGCTACCCCTAGACATGCAGGCATCCGCCACGATGGGCCCCGTCAGTGGTGGCTGACACTCATCTCTTTGAGGCGCGCTTGAAACACTACGCCCCGTTAACTCACGGGCTTGGTGCTGATCGGACGGCGAGTTACCCACTACTCGCCGTCCGCAGGCCCGGGTCTACGGTGGCCGGAGACCATCTCGCGACGTCCTACGCCCAGTACCTCTCCTGCGGTGGTAGCGGCCGGGACCGTGAGGGCCACTCCGTTGAACTTCCTTCACGCGTCCCGCCTCCGCCTTCGCGAGCATTACTGCTTCGCAGAAGGCGGAGACTGCTTCCTATTCCCTCTCGCTCCGTACCATGGCCTGAACCAGGGCCGGGCGCGAGAGGTCGCCGCCACCTATCGCATCCACGAGCACACGGCGGTGCTCCACCCAAGCGGGGCAGACCTTCACCGTATGCTCCACCGTGTCCTTTGGGCGATTCGCATAGTGGTAACACCCGGGCGTTTCCTCCCGCCTGATCTGATGCAGAAACCTCCCGAAACAACCGTGTCCGGTGAGGACCTGCGTCAGGCGGAAGGTGAAGACGCCGTGACGCCTCTCCAGCCACTCCTCTAAGAGGGGCACTGCCGCCGCGATGGTGGTGTGCCCGGCGCTGGTTTGAGAACCAACACCCTGAAGTTATCTATGGTATGTGGTTTATGAAGAATGATTGTTTTCCTTTTGTAAACTTTGTGACAGTTTACTTTTTATATTGTTCAGCCAAAGAAGTACAACTTCTTACGTGCGTACATAAGTACACACACACTTTTTTTTTAATTGGGTCTTAAAAATGTTGAACGAAATCGCACTCCTTTGGTATCCTACTAATATTCAAATGCGAAAGCTTGGATGGTTGGATGGAAGTTTGTCGCTCATAGTACATATTGTATGGATTCCATCATCTCCCTGCCCTTATCCTATGTTACTTGGGGTCGGCGCAACACGTTTTTTTTCTTCCATTCCGCCCTGTCACACTATCACTAACTCCCTTTTCTTTCGTATTACTCCTCACACAATCCATCCATCTTTTCTTTGGCCTTCCTCTCCCTCTCCATCCATTCACATTTATATTCATAACTCTTTTAGTTACATGTGAGTCATCCCTCCATCATGCAATAGATATATTGTATACATATAAGTATGTATTGTATGGATTAAAACACTTTATGAGAGATTTTGTCCTCTGAGTTTGTTTCGGTGTTTCTTCTCAGGGTCAAGTAAAAACTGACAAAAACACATTGACGTGTAAAAGTGTTATTTGTAAACTGTTTGAAAAACTGTTTGAAAACACCACCATCGCGGCGGTAGTGCCCCTCTTAGAGGAGTGGCTGGAGAGGCGTCACGGCGTCTTCACCTTCCGCCTGACGCAGGTCCTCACCGGACACGGTTGTTGCAGGAGGTTTCTGCATCAGATCAGGCGGGAGGAAACGCCCGGGTGTTACCACTATGCGGATCGCCCAGAGGACACGGTGGAGCATACGGTGGAGGTCTGCCCCGCTTGGGCGGAGCACCGCCGTGTGCTCGTGGATGCGATAGGTGGCAGCGACCTCTCGCGCCCGGCCCTGGTTCAGGCCATGGTATGAAGTGAGAGGGAATAGGAAGCAGTCTCCGCCTTCTGCGAAGCAGTAATGCTCGCAAAGGCGGAGGCGGGACGCCTGAAGGAAGTTCAACTGAGTGGCCCTCACGGCCCCGGCCACTACCACCGCAGGAGAGGTACTGGGCGTAGGACGTCGCGAGATGGTCTCCGGCCACCGTAGACCCGGGCTTGCGGACGGCGAGTAGTGGGTAACTCGCCGTCCGATCAGCACCAAGCCCGTGAGTCTACGGGGCGTAGTGTTTCAAGCGCGCCTCAAAGAGATGAGTGTCAGCCACCACTGACGGGGCCCATCGTGGCCGATGCCTGCATGTCTAGGGGTAGCGGATCAATTGTGAACATGAGTTACCGCACCCCTGGGCACTCAGGCAGGGAAGGCACAGGGGCGGGTTTTAGTCAGTAAGAGTCTGAGCCACCCAAAGCGGGAGAAGTCATTGGATAATTTCCCACCACAAAAAAAAGAGGGTGTCGGTTCTAGTTAACTTCAGGCTGTAGGTTTTATGTGACGGTGTGCGCGCGCATCTTAAAAATTTACTCTCATCATTTTTCCCTACCGCGCCAAAAGAAGTATAACTTCAAAATCACGTTCCTCAAAATGTCATTATTATTTTAAACACATTTTTTTTTTAAATTAAGGGAATTCAATACATAACTGCAAACAAAATAATTTAGGATGTATTAAACCGACAACTGTAAACGAAAGTAGTACTACTGAGTGATTTATCTGCATTGTGACAACGGGACCGCACTTTTTTTCTGCAAGCGAGGTAGTTTCGCGTTCGAATTTTGGGAGTGCCAATAAACTAAATTAATTAGAACACAGCGTATTATAATATTGCTATTTCTATACATTACCATTCTTGTAAGTCCGAATCATCATCTTCCTGCCCTTATCAAATGTTACTTAGGGTCGGCGCAACACGTTTTTTTCTTCCATTCTGTAGCCGTCATACTATCACTAACTCCATTTTCTTTCATATCACTCCTCACACAATCCATCCATCTTTTCTTTGGCCTCCCTCTCCCACTCCATCCATCCACATTTATATTCATTACTCTTTTAGTTACATGTGTTTCATGTTCATCCTTCTTCTTCTCATGACCATACCAAGATAGGCGGCTCCCTTTCAACTTTTCTGTCACTGGCGCCACTTTTAAACTACTCTAATGTACTAATTTCTCACTTTATCCATTCTTGTAAGTCCGAATGCCGAA
This sequence comes from Polia nebulosa, assembly GCA_951329385.1. NCBI lineage: Eukaryota > Metazoa > Arthropoda > Insecta > Lepidoptera > Noctuidae > Polia > Polia nebulosa. The sequence goes on from OX589609.1 coordinate 9,335,389, forward strand.
GTAAAAAAATTAGTTTACTTTGGTTTTTAAATATTGTACCCACTCATTTAAGTAGAATGTAAATATCCTATGATGTGATAAACATCTATACCCAGAATTTCCTATGAATGAGCTACGCAAACATTCGCAGATTCGTAGTTTGCTACAAGTTGACTGCTACGCGTCTACGCGTAGCGTATTACGAGTATTACTGCTACGGATACATGTCTACGCACCCCGCTACGAATGCTACGAGTGTGTCAGCAGGATGGAGGTAACTAAGAGTAGATATTTATATCTACCTACATATTAAGCTTTGATGTACTAGTTATTTAGTGTAACTATATGTATGCAAGTTCCTATTAATGTGGTGTGTAGGAAAAGGGTTTATTAATTAAATCACAAAAAGACAAGAAAAGGTATTTATTTCCAACAGGCTTGTCATGAATCGAAAATCTAATGGCCCGTTCGCAAAACTAGGTCTTCGTGGAGAAGAACGAACCACGAAACTCCACGGTAGCTCTCTTATGGTATTTTACCCACACATCATTAATAATATTTTATCACAATAAATCAAATTCTATGATCTATCGCTTGTGCCAATTTACAACGTGAAATATCTTGCCATTTAGAAGCAATAACAGTGAGAAGGCAAAGAACATGAACATGAATAGGTATTCCTTAATACCATTTAATATAACTAGAAACAAGGGCCTTAACATAGCACATACACAGAATCAACATAATTATTAGCAACAATCAAGATATAACATCAAATAACTTACGTGAGCCTTTGTAATCAATCTTTCACATCAAGTATATTAGCAGTTATTAGAACAGAGCTTCCTCTCCATGAGGTTGAATATATTACACTTTCAGCAACTTAATAATGAATGTAACACATCTTTTATAGTAAGTTGTGAGTAGATACTTTTCTTAAACGTCACATATAATATCCCGCCGTTTTCTACCAATCACAGATTGTCATGAATAAACTAATAATAGATGTGATAATAATCAATTATTGTGTAGTCCAATTGTTTTAAAACATAATAAGATTATATTAAGCAATTTAATAACACTGGATCTTTAATTCTTAGTTGATATTTGAAGAATATCAACACTATCTGACAGTATTGTCCCAACCGTTTCAATCCACTTATTAAATTAAAGTAGCAATATAAAATCCAAGATCAGAGAAATCCAAGAGAAGAGAAACAACGATCATTAAAAAATGCGTAATAATTTATAGGAGTATCATCAATTTAGCTTTTTAGAAGTTAAGCGTTTTACAATCTGTACACACAATAAGATTTACTTAGGTAGGTACGTCTACATTTGTTCCAAGGTTCATAAATGTGACCAATGTTTAAAATGCAACGACCAATATTCTTGGAAAATCAAAATATATAATGAAATGATATCACATAGTTCATTAAATCTAACAAGTGCGACGGGCGATTACTCGCACCACTCGCTCGGGGCGGCTAGTCCTGTCGGCGTGAGTTCTGACCGCTAAGCGAACATCGCTGAGCGAGTATAATCTTTGATAGCTCATGTCGCTCAGCGACAAACTTGTGGAGCGAGTCCTCACTAGCAATGTGAACAGTCAGCGATCAACTATTATACGAGTATATATGCATCTCTTTTATTTACACGGAATGTATATCTATTGTACGTTTCTTGAGCGTCAAAATAGCCGAGAATTAGTCGCTTCCTCGCCGGCGGTGGTCAACTGCCTTAATTGTGGTCAATCTCGGTGAAATTTTCCGATGTCTTATTCGGGCGGAGACAAACCCTACAAACGTGTCAAGCTAGCAGGTATGCGTACGTTCATAGTACATACTAACACTACACAATCATTTAGTTAATCAGAAAATAAGTTATGTCTGGTAGCTCTGGCATCTTACTTTATATGGAATGCTATATTTTGATTCGGCAATCATACCTACTAGAGAAAATATAGATTGTTAATTCAACTCACACTCAAAGCCATTTATTTCAAATATACCATTTTAAGGCACTTTTCAACTGTCAGGAAGTCGATCTGTCAAGCTCGCCACATTATTCCCTAACCACTGTAACTTCTGTAAGACAGAATCAACAGTGGCGACCACCAGAAAAAATGCCGAGGCAATGAAGCTTGATGAGTCCCAGAGAAACGATTAAACTGTCTTGGGTCCCGCAACGAAATTAATCAGAAAAGACAGCGGAGGAGTAAGAAAAACATAATTTCTACTTCCCTCATAATCAAGCGGGAGACAGAACAAAGCTAGGCCATTAAGCACAAAGGGGTATTGCAATTGCAAATTCCAAAGCGTAGATATTTATGGAGAAGAACGTGCAAGAAACTCCATGGACACTCTTTTTAAACCTGTTATGTCTACGTGTGTTACAAAAATTCTGGTTAAAATCATATTTCTTGTTGCTTCTATTTTGTGAGAACGTGAACGTTCACGAACGTGACGTGTGGATCAGCACCACTCAGCTCGACCATTTTGAAAAGAACTGAATGATCCAACATACGCGCCACAAGACACATACACAAGCAGTATTTTTTTAAATTATATTTTGATAGATTTGAGTAATAAGAATTACTACTATAATGGACTACAGTATTATATAATTTCGAAGCATTTTTTAAAAAAATTTTGTTATGAGTTACATAAATCTATCAAAATAAAAAAAATAAAAAAATATAAAAGAAATCATTTAAGTAAAATAAAAATATCTTATAAATATATTTCTTCTGTACGTGTGTTTGTCACCTAACTCCTCCTAAATAGCTGGACCAATTTGGATGAAATTTTGTGTGTATATTTCAATGGGTTCCTGGATGGTTTGATAACACAATTGGACCCAGTAGGTGGGGCTGCTGTCGATATGTCACTGATCTTCTTCTAAACGACGGGGACGATTTTAATGATATTTTTTGTGTTCGTTCGAATAGGTCCATGCAAGGTTTGAATGTTTTTCCAGGCAGTACGACGTCTGCCGGGTCCGCTAGTATAAGTATATAAATATAAAAAAAACTAACTAGTGGACTCAAGTGGCTGTGACTGTGTAGCAGGACCGGCAGTTAGATACGAAAAGGAGCTGACCATACTACATTATGTCTAATTTTAGAATAAAGGAAAGCAAGAAATGTGGTGATAAGATAACTACTAGGTGGGGTTTAGGATGAAGCATCACCTACCTAGCTACTCTTCATATTAATTTCTACTACTATGTAGACTTGATATAGCACACTGCGGCATATCGACCGGGCCGCCGGGACCTGAAGCCCTGAACTAGGGTATAGTACTACTACCTATTTTTCTATTTTGCATGTTTTTTCCTAGCCGAATGATCCTGGTCGACTACTTCTCAACCTTATTATTAAAGGCATACAGGCGAAACCTCTTCAACGGGGTTGTTACATGGCTGCAAATACAGACTTGCATCGGTTAGCACACTGGCCAATCGCTTGTCAACCTTACTCCATAGTTTTAAGGTTGAGAAGAGATTGATGGGGAAGTTTCGCAGGTACATACATGTGCATGGTATATAGCACTCTGCGTGCGTGGGTGTAAGTTTTCTGTCGATTAGTTTTGAACCTTACACCTTAGTAATAAGGTGGAAATTAGGTCTGGAAGTTTCTTGTCCGGTACATAGATGTGGTATACGAGTAGCACAGTGCGGAGCTTCGAGCGGCGGCCGAGTCTGCGCGTTGCACGCCGTGGTGGGCGTTGCACCACTTCGCCGTGCAGCCGTGCTCCATCGCACCGCACTGCGCCTCCGACCTGCGAGCTGAGCACCACGCTCCAAGCCAGTCCTCACCACCGAGACATATTTGCTGATTCTATAAGGTAAGCGTCTTACTTTAGTCCAGTAGTCTAGCCCTCCTTATTAAGAACTGAGATAGTGTTTTACATTAAATTAATCGGTGATTTTCGTTAAACTTGACTTGGAAATTATTAGACCCCCACACCTCTGAACTGAATTTGGTCTTTGGTGGAAGTATTCGTCCTTCTTATTACAAATTAGGAATCAACAGTACTATATTAACACTAATTCTTGTTTCTTCGGAGAAGTAAGTTATACCTCAGCCCCACTTCTTCACACGATGCAGCGATCAAGTTTTATTTTACAAAATAAAACTTCAGGTGGTCAATAAAATGATCCACTGTATACATATATAGCACGTCATGGTGTCAGATTTCCTGACTGGGGTCGCGGATAAATTCAAAATAGAGTTACCGTGGCCCTTAGCACAGAGGCAATTGATGGAACAGGGATGGGTTTTAGTCAGTAAAAGTCTGACATGCCTTCCCGCTCCAGAGCGGGAGAAGTCGTTGGATGATTTCCCACCCAACAAGAAAAAATGGTGTCAGATTTAGGTGTTGGTAATATTTCCATGATTTTAATGTTTTTTTTCTCTCTTTCCAGGTAGAAGCGTTTCCTCGGGGAGCTGCTCCCTCGGAATACCGGGACTGTTGTAAGTATAGTTTTTTATTTGCTCTTTTCAATTTCAGTATAAACTTCTGCGACGCTCTCTTCAAGTGTCACGTAGAGCAAGGTAAGTTTCAACTTGGAATAGAGTCTTTGTTTAGTACCCGGACCCGACAGCCTTGGAGGGGGAAAGGGGCGGGGAATGGTGAGTCTGGGAAGGGGGGAAATGGTGTATAGGTGGGTAGCTCAGATGCCGCCAGATTCCACCCGATTTCCGTAGCTCTTTTTGTGAAAACAATTTTGGCAAACCAAGTTTTTTGGCTACATGCAAGTTTAGGGGTTCCCAAAGTCTGAATGTAAAAACGGAACCATTATTGGTGTTACGGTGTCCGGCTGACCAGCCTTTCTACTAATCTTTATGCGGCTCGAAGGACCAGAGACTGTTGCGGACTGGAGGTGGTTTCTATGTTCCACAAACTGTAGCGTGGTTGTGGACTGTATATTAGGGTTGTTTCTATACTAATCTACATAATACCTAGCTCTATGTGTATCTTACTTAAATCTATATTCGTTTAATTATTAGTGATTCCTTATTCCTAATCTATTTATTTATACATATGTAGTGGTGAGTTCAGCGTCCATAACAATAAGATTACTCGTGTGTACGTCTGTCTGTCCGAACACATGAATATCTGTGACCCAAACGTGTAACGTAAATGAAAGAATTTGGAATATGGGGTTCACTTTTGGGATGCAAATCGGAAAATTAGAAATAAAGTTTTTCAAACTGTACCGTGTGAAATATTTAATAAAAAGTCCCCTTTTATTTGATATTTCAAATAAAAGGGTGAGGGTCTCAAATATCCTTTATTCATAATTTTAAAAGAAACTGTTTTAAAGTTATTAAGGATAATAGATTAAAACTGTCCATTCCACCTTACTTATCACCGAAATTTCTTAGCCTAAAATGTTGAAATACCTAAATACGATGAGTACTTATGCCCGCTGACATACAGACGGACAGCGAAGTATAAGTAATAGGGTCCCGTTGGTTACCCTTTGGGTACGGAACCCTAAAAAACATGTTCAAAATATATGATTGGTTCGGAACCTTTTGTGAGCGAGTCCAACTCGCACTTGGCAAGTTTTGGAAAATATGAGTAATTATTTAAAAAAACCAGTTCGGTGGCATTTCATTTGAACTGCGAATTGGTTCTACGAATAAGTATAATCCCTTTCATAAATCTAAGACAGCCATCTCTTAAGATAAACGTCCTTATTTTCTTAAAAATACGTAATTCATCATAGAATATAGACTCTTGACTTTAAAATCTTCATAGCAGTCCACATAGATTTAAGTTTTCTTGGTAACCGTACCTTAACAAAAGTTTTTTTTACTTTTCCAGATTCCCGTGAGGATGCAGCTTTACTCCCAACCGGGACTCAATCTCTCCGGCTAATAGGCGAAACTACCAAGACTTAACACAATCAGCTTTCACAGATTACTTATTTGAATAAATAAGTAATCTGTGAAAGCTGATTTCCCGAAAGTTTTATGCGGGAAAACATGTCGTCTAATATTGTAGTGCAATTGCTAAATTCATTAGATCGGGCTTGTTGGCTAAACGCAATTGCTCTTATGAATAACTTTGTGATTTAGCTCCCGATTTAATGTCTCAATTCAGACAATTCTGGGGTTATTATTTGTAAGCGTTTTCCTCTGGGTTATTACCTGGGTAAAAACTCTTAACAGATAACTACCCCTCTTGGCCAACGCGGAACCGTTCTTGTAACGTTTAAAAATGCAATTACCCGAACGGGTTTGCTGTTCATCTTTCATTAGAATCCCACAGTCGTATGTTACGACACGCTCGGGTAAAGACGACACTGATTGCAACAATACATCATGTGATCAGTTTGCATTAATTTGCAAAAACAATCATACCTCAATGTTTAAACCTAGTTTCAATATGCGGTATTCACACGGATATGAAAACATGACCGGATATGACATTAGTGTCTATGCAAATAGATAACTATCCCAGGCGCGGATTCAAGGGGAGGGGTTCTGAGTACCCCCTCCCTTCAAAACAAACAAATGCTTTGTTTTGAAGTTTCTGGTCCAAAGTGACTTGAGACTTGGATACGCGCCTGAAATTTATAATTTTGGTAACGACATCATAATGATATTATTTGTATTGGAATATAATATAACTGTGGTCATTAATATATAAAGGTACCTATCTCTGGTGTATTTTTATGAAATTAGATTAAGCGAAGGGAAACCAAATCAAACTCATTGTGTATCTGATGGGTTTTTAATAGTTATAAAAAAGAAAAATTTTCTTGAATTCGTGGGTTCATACTTAAGGTTAGCAATTCTTCAATAAACAAACAATTTATAATATTTTTGTGGTTTTATTGTAAACGTACCCCGTGAACAATGAACAGTATGAGCTGCGCTCGATGGTAGGTGAACCAAGGTTACTGACAAAGTGACATTCTATCAGCGACAACGATTGTCAAAAGGTCAAAATGTAAGGACTTGACCACATGACATTTTGGTTACGCGTGTCAATCGCATTGGTTTTGGAGTTTTAAATAATCCTTATTTCAGATAGAATGTCATTTAGTCTAGAGCCCCAGTGAGGAAAAATAAGAGGTATTCCGGTCACATCCCTGATCTTAACCCCTGTTGGTTATTCTTATGTTTTAATAGTGGATGAACCCCAGCACGCCTTTGTGATAAAGGAGATAATTCTGGCAAAAATAGAGAGGATTTTACATTTTTGCCAAAATGTGTGCTGAGGCTTTATCGGAGCCTTAACAATAATCTACAATCAATCTCCAAAAACCGGTGACTTCGCAAAAATGTTTAAGCAAATGCTTATTATCGCAATACCTAAAACAAATGACAAAAATCTGATAAAGAATTACATACCCATAACTATTTATCCGATATTCTCCAAAACTTTTAAAGCTGTATTATGTCCAGTTATATCTGCACACGTTAAGCATAGCATTATACCACAACCGCATGGCTTTATGAAAGGATGGTTCACGGTTAGAAACTTTTAGGACTAACGTTAGACTTAAACCTAAATTGGAAGAAACATAATTATTGAAAATATTAGAGCAAAATTGTCCCAATTTAATTCTGCGCTAAACATATTGAAACGCAACACGGACTATAAAACCGCCTTATTCGCATATTATGCGTACGCCTATTCGTGGCTTAATTATGGTATTATTCTGTGGGCAGAAAGTAGCGACTTTTTGGACCTTTTCATTGAACATAAGAAATGTATCAGAATATTAATGAACATGGACCAACGAGAGAGTTGTAGGCCACATTATAATAAACAACAAATTCTCACACTACCAGCAATATATACACAGTGCAAAGTTGTATTTTCGTTAGGAAAATAGGCAACTCTTCAAATCTAATATCGAGCTTAATCAAAACTATAACAGACGAAACAAGAATAGAATAATACTACCCATCACAAACTTAAAAATTATCGGGAAAAGCCCATATTCAAGACTAGCTACTATATTTAATAAGCTACCAGAAAGTTTAAAAGCCCGACCAAATCACTCCCTTTTCTCGAAACAGTTAAAATCCTTGCTAATAAAAAGAATGGCTAATTATTTTATTTGTAAAATGGGGATCACTTTTGGGAGGAAAATCGGAAAATTTATAAATATTTTTTGACCATTCCCGCCCCCTTATCTCCAAAACTACCGAGTCTAAAATTTTGAAAATAATACAGGATTTAGTTCTATACTTATAGATTACAGGAAAACCTATAAGAAGTCTATATTTTTACAAAGTTTATATTAACTATCTTGCTTGCTCGGTTTTGTGTGGTCACAAATGGTAACCCATTTTTCAAACACTTTCTTGTGTTTTGCCTTACTTATAAAATTAAGTGCCCAATGCAAAACTATAATACTATGAAGCTGGTCTGATGATGGAGCTGGAAGGTGGCCAAAGGATCTCCTCAACCAAACAAGATAGCACTGTCGTGTTTAGTCTTATTGCATATGTTTTGACAAGTTCTGTTAGACTAGGTGATGCCTAAGGTCTGATGATGGAGCCGAAAGGTGTCCATAGAACCTCCGCCACCAAAAAAGATAGCACCATCTTATTTGGACTCATTCGATGTATATTAAAAAGTGATTTTACACTTGGTAGTACTCAGGGTCTGATGATGGAGTCGGAAGTTGGCCAAGGATCTCCTCCACCAAACAAAATATCACCATCGTGTTTCGGCTGATTAGCTATAAATTGACAAGCAATTTTACATTTAGTGATGGTGGTGCCCAGGGTCTGATGATAAAACCGGAAGGTGACCATAACAACTCCTCAACTAAACAAGACAGCACTGTCATGTTTGGGTTTATTGAATTGGTACTGATTGGTGTTATTACACTAGAAGGTGATCAGGGTCTGATTATATTATATAGGATCTTCAACCATACAACATAGCACCGTCGTGTTTAGACTCTTGGATATGTACTTTCTGACAAGTGTCATTAAACTACATAGGTGGCGACTAGGGTCTGATGCTATCATCAAAATACCCCCCTATAATATGGTACCTGGCTATAGAGCCAGAAGGGTACCATAGATACTAAACAAGAAAATGCCGTATTGTTTGATCTCGTCGAATTTGTATTGACGAAAACTATTGTTCTAGGTATAGTCCAGGGTCTGATGTTGGATCTAGAATGTCATCATTTGAATCCCTCAACTTAACAATGTAGCCCGATGAGTTAAGATAGTTAGATTTGTCTTGACAAGTTTTAGCACACTGGCCGTATAGATTCGATTTTCTTTTGACTGAAAAGAAGTTAATGTATCTAAGTTTTAATTATTATTTTTAAGTTTATGTAAAATTTTGTCTTAAAAAGATTTTTAATTTTTTTATAAGCCATTAAAAAAAATATGTGATTCGTTCGGAACCCTTTGCACCCGAGTCCGACTCGCACTTGGCCTTTTTTTAATATGTTATTTTCGGTGTATTTATTTTATGAAAATCTAAATTATACGTTTTTAAGTGGCGTAAAGTGTGGATTCATTTTGATTACGTTACAATAAGTAGGTTTGAAAACAATATTTTCAATCGGCAAAGTTACAAGAGAAAAATAAAATGTTGTTTTTTATTTATTCTAAAATAGGAAAAGGAGCTGACCATATCAAACTATGTCTAATTTAATAAGAAAGCAAAGCAAGAAATGTGGTGATGCCCTCAGTACTGGCGGGGTGAAGCATCACCTACCTAGCTACGCTTCATATTAATTTCTACCACTACGTAGACTTGATATAGACTGACTTGATATTGACTGGCCTGTTGGTCTAGTGGTTAGTGGCCCTGACTGCTATGCCGGAGGTCGTGGGTTCGATTCCCACCCAGGACAAATGTTTGTGTGATGAGCACGATCATTTGTTCTGTGTCTGGGTGTAATTTATCTATAATATGTATGTATTTAGAATTATATAAGTATGTTTATCAGTTGTCTAGTACCCATAACACAAGCTCTGCTTAACTTGGGACTAGATGGCGTTGTGTGATAGTTGTGGAATATTATTATTATTATTATTATAGCACACTGCGGAATATCGACCGGTCGCCGGGACCTAATTTTAAAACTAAAACATTGAGAGTAGCTATGCCCTGAACTATAGTAACACTACTACCTACGTTACTATATTGCATGTTTCTTGCTAACCGAAAGATCCTGGTCGACCACTTATCAACCTTATTATTAAAGGCATAAAGGTGAAAAGTCGGCAACAGGGTAGTTTCGCGGATGCAAATATAGCCTTGCATCGTCTAGCACACTGTGGACAATCACTTTTCAACCTTAATCCATAATTGTATTAAGGTTGAGAAGAGGTTGACGGGGAAGTTTGTCAGGTACATTGACGTGCATGGCATAGCACACTGCGTGCGTGGGTGTAAGTTTTCGGTCGATTAGTTTTCAACCTTACACTTAAGTAATAAGGTGGAAAATTTGGTTGGACAGTTTCTTGTCAAGTACATAGATGTGGTATAGCACAGTGCGGCGTATCGAGCGGCGGCCGAGCCTGCGCGCTGCACGAGGTGGTGGGCGTTGCACCACTTCACCGTGCAACCGTGCTCCACCGCGCCGCACTGCATCTCCAACCTGCGAGCAGAGCGCCACGCTCCAAGCCAGTCCTCAGCAGCGAGACATACTTCCTGATTCTATCAGGTAAGTGTCTTCCTTAGTCTGTCACTCCTTATTAAGAACTGGGATTGTGTTAAGTAAATTTATCAGTGATTTTGGTTTAACTTGACTTGGAAATTGTTAGGCCCCCACACCTCTGAACTGAACTTGGTCTTTGGTGGAAGCATTCATCCTTCTTATTACCAATTAGGAATCAACAGTACTAGATTAACATTAATTTTTTTTCTTCGGAGAAGCAAGTTATACCGCTCTACTTCATATGACTCAGTGACAAAGTTTTATTTTAGAAAATAAAACTTAAGGTAGTCAATAAAATGAACCACTGATTGCATTTAACAGCAAGTCATGGTGTCAGATTTATGTGTTGGTAATATTTTCATCAATTTGAATGGGGTTTTTTCTTCTCTTTCCAGATAGCAGCGCTTCCTCGCTTCGCCGCCGCTGCTGCGTCGTGCGGAGCGAGGGGAGCTGCTCACTCGAGCTCCCGGAACTCTTGTAAGTATATTTTTTTCATTTGCCCCTTACCTTTCAAATGTTTATTTTTTGCCTTGGACGAGGGGGGGGGGTTATGTTGAGTCGGGGGGGTAAGGTGAGTGGGTGGGGGAATGGTGTCGGAGGTATGGATGGATAGTGCAGGTGCCGACAGACCGATTTCCGTAGCTCTTTTTGCCCAATTTCTGACAGGTTATGGCAACTTTAAGAGTAAATTATTTTCCTTCAAGCTTGTTGCCTCACCTTTATGTCAATGTTCTACACCTGATTGCGAATACGAACAATCCGCACATCATATCCTGTGGGAGTGTACTCTTTGGCAAACTGAGCGCAATATTATGTTGGATAGTATTCAGCCTACGTCTGGAGTTGTCTATTACACGGACCTTGTGGAAACTAGAACGAATTTCTCTGTCATTAGGCAATCAACAGAAGACTTACATTGATTGAATACGAGGCTTTTAGCATTCATGTATGTTTACGTTATTTAATCCACTTTTCTGTAATGTGCGTTAAATCTGTGCAGAATAAATTATTTTTCTTTTCTTTTCTTCTTTTCAAATTTCCGTGCGTTCAAGCGTTTTTGCCATACTTATTATTGGAATCAAGTGTAACAGTTCACAATTTTAGGACCCATTAATATTAGTGTTTTTAACCAGTGGTGCTTGGCAACTGCGCTTATCCCAGTTGTAAAAACCCCCTTTGTGCCTAATGGCCTAGTTTTGTTCTGTCTCCCGCTTGATTAGGAGGGAAGTGGAAATTATGTTTTTCTTACTCCTCCGCTGTCTTTTCTGATTAATTTCGTTGCGGGACCCAAGACAGTTTAATTATTTCTCTGGGACTCGTCGAGCTTCATTGCCTCGGCGTTTTTTCTGGTGGTCGCCACTGTTGATTCTGGCTTACAGAAGTTACAGTGGTTTAGGAAGAGTGTGGCGGGCTTATCCAAAAACAGAAAAGCTCTTTTTGCGAAAACAATTTTGGCAAACCCAGTTTTTTGGCTAGATGCGAGTTCTGTGGCTCCGCAAGTCTGAATGAAAATATGGAACGCTTTCTATGACCTAAACATGGACGTGTAACGTAAATAAATGAATTCGAAATATGGAGATCAATTTTGGGATGCAAATCGGAAAATAAAGTTATTCGAACTGTACCGTGCGACATATCAAATAAAAGGGCACATTATGAGGGACTCAAACCATTTTTTTTTGATAATTAAAAAGAAATAGCTTTGAAGTTATTTAAGCTGGATGGAAATTGTCCTTGCCGCCTTATCTCAAAACTGAGCCTAAAATTATGAAATAAATTCAAAAAATTGTTCTATACTTATAGATTACAGGAAAACTTATAAGCAGTCAATGTTTAAAAAAAAACGTGCTAAAAACCTATGATTTGTTCGGAACCCTTTGCGAGCGAGTTCGACTCGCTCTTGGCCAGTTTTTGTAAATAAGACAATTGTTTAATATTTTATTTGGTTTACGAATTGTATTTCATAAATCTAAGACAGCCATCTTTTGGTCCAATTTAAAAAAAAAAGTGGCTCTCCGGGAGTGCCGACAGAAGTGAAAACTGGAACAAAAATGCTCAACGCGCCTAAAGAAGTTTTCACTTCTTCGGTCGGGTCGGTGACGGTGTCGGTGGCGATTTCAATTGTTTTTTCCCATCTCAAAAATGCCCAATGCGCCTAAAGAAGTTTTCACTTGAAATAAAGTAGTTCAACATGAAATATAGCCTCTTGACCCCAAAATATTCTTATCAGTCCTCACATACTCGTAGATTGAATTTTTCTTGGTAACCTTACCGTACCTTAACGAAAGTTTTTTTGTTTGCTTTTCCAGATATCCGTGAAGATGCAGCTTTACTCCCAGCCGGGACTCAACCTCTGCAGCTAATAGGCAAAACTAACTAGACTTAGCACATTCAGCTTTCACAGATTATTTATTTGAACAAATAAGTAATCTGTGAAAGCTGATTTGCTGAAAGCGTTATGCGGGAAAACATGTCATCTAGTATTGTGGTGCAGGTGCTTAATTCGGGCTTATTGGCTAAACGCAACCGCTCTTATGAGTAACTTTGTGATTTAGCTCCCGATTTAATGTCTCAATTCAGACAATTCTGGGGTAATTGTTTGTTAGCGTCTTTCCCCGTGGTCATTACCTGGGTAAAAACTCTTAACAGATAATTACCCCTCTTGGCCAATGGAACCGTTCTTGTAACGTTTAAAAATGCAAGTACCCGAACGGGTTTGCTGTTCATCTTTCATTAGAATCCCCCAGTCGTATGTTACGACACGCTTGGGTAACGACGACACTGATTGCAACAATACATCATGTGATCAGTTTGCATTAATTTGCAAAAACAATCATACCTCAATGTTTAAACCTAGTTTCAATATGCGGTATTCACACGGATATGAAAACATGACCGGATATGACATTAGTGTCTATGCAAATAGATAACTATCCCAGGCGCGGATTCAAGGGGAGGGGTTCTGAGTATCCCCTCCCTTCAAAACAAACAAACGCTTTGTTTTGGAGTTTCTGGTCCAAAGTGACTTGAGACTTGGATACGCGCCTGAAATGTATTATTTTGGTAACGTCATCATAATGACATTCTTTGAATTGAAATGTAATTTTACTGTGGTCATTAATATATAAAGGTACCTATCTCTGGTGTATTTTAAGAAATTAGATTAAGCGAAGGGAAACCAAATCAAACTCATTGTGTATCTGATGGGTTTTTAATAGTTATAAAAAAAAAAAGTTTCTTGAATTCGTGGGTTCATACTTAAGGTTAGCAATTCTTCAATAAACAAACAATTTATAATATTTTTGTGGTTTTATTGTAAACGTACCCCGTGAACAATGAACAGTATGAGCTGCGCTCGGTGGTAGGTGACCCAAGGTTCCTAACATGTGACATTCAGTGACATTGACATTCTATCAGCGACAACGATTGTCAAAACGTCAAAATGTAAGGACTTGACCACGTGAAATTTTGGTTATGCGTGTCAATCCCATTGGTTTTGGAGTTTTAAATAATCCTTAACGTGAAAGCTCCAAGGTAGCCCATGAAATTCAAATTTTATTACGTGTTCTGGAATTTGCAGGTCAGTGTCAGGTTGTATCTAAGTCAAAATTTGATTCGCGGACATAGCAAGTATGTATTTATAGAATTATAATCATTAAAATCATCAATACAACTCTCTCAGTTAGAAATGATTCCAAATGAAAATATTTCATGAAATCTTGACATTTGGCATCAATTCTCACTGAGAGAGATGTATTGAGGACCACTTATCAACTAGAGCAACGAAATACTAGGGTATAATAGGGTCTTCTAACAAATTGCTTAACTATGGTGGAGGAAGTATCGGCCGCCCTGGCCTTCAGGATGCTATTGTGACTGCCTCTTATCCTGCTTTGGAGCGAGGCCGTTTTCTTGCGAATGATGGCATGAATCCCGTCGGTATGGGTTACCGTTAACATTTCCGAAGCACTGCAAAAACGAGGCAATCGCAAAAGCATACTAACAACATTATTATATTGGACGCGCAGAACATCCACCGATCTTTTCGAGTAGTTGGCCCAAAGATTACCGGTGTAAGAACTCTGACAATAAGCTTTATTAAGCGTTATTTTTACTTGGTAACTACACCGAGCAAATCTTCGTGCCCACATATTACCCCTGACCGCCAGAGCCCTACGATCCCGTTCAATATCAACATGATCACTGAGGGCGTAGATAATAAAATGCCCAAGTTTAACTTCTCACTCTACATATTGACGTACCGTTTATGGCAAGTATACACTAGAACTGCCTTCCCGGCACTTACCAGCAACCGCAAAGACCATGTATTCACACTTTTTGGCATTATAAACCAGTCCATGTGCAGCAGCAAAGGTCTCACATACATTAAGCAACTCTTCGATCGCTCCAGGCGACGGGCCGAGCAGCACCATGTCATCCGCATAGCTGATATTTTCCGAGAGCGCATTAGACCATTTAATACGGTTTGTCTGGTTGCGATACCAACATATACACAGAGCAGTTCTTCCGTTATACCCTTACTTCTCAATTTGCTCCAAAGCACGTCGTAAGAAACCAGATCGATAGCCTTGGAGAGCTCAAGGAAGCAGGCGTCTTACGGTCAGTGTAGGTAGTATGAGCGAGAAGTATTTAATACTATAAGCGGTATGGAAAATAAACATAGCTTTGAATTGAACGATATCCCGCCGCTACTAGTTAAAAAATGCGTAAAGGAGCTAACATCCCCTCTCACTAAACTAATAAATATGTCTTTCGACGAGGGACGATTCCCAGAAAAGCTTAAAATTGCCACAGTACGTCCAATTGTGAAAAAAAGAGGAAATTCAGGAAACCCTAGTAATTATAGGCCTATTGCACTGTTACCCAGGATTAAAAAAAAATCAAAAAAAGCAATGGCAAATCGTGTCAATAAATATTAGAGAAATACGGTATTTTAAATAAAAACCAATTTGGTTAAAGGAAAAAATGCTTAACTACTTTAGCAGTATATAACTACGTACAGGAAATTTACTGTTGCAATAACAAACGAAAGTACGCTTTTTTATTGAACTATTTCTGGACATGACGAAGGCGTATGATAAGGTGTCACATAAAGTTTTTCTAATAAAACTTCCCCTCTAATGAGGGCAAGCTTTCAATTGGTTTAAATATTATTTGCAAGACAGAGACCAATTCGTAGAAGTAGAATATTTTGATAACATCCATCAGGAAATTTACAACATAGGATCAGACATGGCTACCATTAATAATTCAATACTCCAAGGAAGTGATTTAGGATGTACCTTATTTATATTATACATACGTAAATGACTTTCCAAAAAAGATAAGTTCATCGTGTGTTATGTCTGCTGACGATGTTTCGTTATTATTTAAAATGACCGCGAATGTTGACCAATAAGCTATCAAAAAACTTTCACAGAAACTGAGCAATGCTTAAACGAACATCAAATAGAAATAAACTTATCTCAAACGAAAACATGTCAATTCAGAACTTACCAAAGAACCCCACTAAACCTAAATATGTATATTAACGCAACAAATAAAATTAGGAGAAAGAAATGAATTTACACTTTTAGGACTAACGTTAGACTCAAACCTTAGTTTGATCTGGAGGCAAAGATCCTCGCGCACCTCTGTGAGTGGCGTGAGGAGCCGAAACGCGGCGGGTGAAACTCCGCTGCCGCGACATCTCGCGGCTCGACGGACAGAGCTCCGGCAGGATCTCATGTCGACATGGAGATAGCGACTGTCATAACCCAGCGCTGGGCACGCCACCATTGCAGCGGTAGTGCCCCTCTTTGAGGAGTGGCTGGAGAGGCGCCACGGCATCCTCACCTTGCGCCTAACGCAGGTCCTCACTGGACACGATTGTTTCGGGAGGTTCCTGTGTCGGATAGGGCGGGAGGAAACGCCCGGGTGTTTCCACTGCGCGGATCGTCCAGAGGACACGGTGGGGCATACGGTGGAGGTCTGCCGCGCTTGGGCAGAGCCCCGCCGTGTCCTCGTGGATGCGATTGGTGGCGGCGACTTCTGCCCTGGTTCAGGCCATGGTACGGAGCGAGAGGGAATGAGAAGCTGTCTCCTCTCTTCTCCTTAACTGCGTAAAAAGTTTAAAACGACAAATGCTGCGAATGCCGAGCCGTGAGGTGTCGCGGCAGCAGAGTTTCGCCCCGGCGTTTGGCCTCCTCGCGCCACTCCCAGAGCAGCGCGAGGACCCTGGCCTCCAGATCCCATGGCGACAGTCAGGTAAGGAGGCTCGCCGCCTCACAGGAGATCGTGCGGTATCCTCGGATGAGCCGAATGGCCATGACCCTTTGGGACGCCTTCAACTGGCGAGCTGGTCGCCGCCTCAGGGAATACGCCCACACCGGTGCCCCGTAAATGGTCATGGACCGCATGATCCCCGCGTAGAGCCTCTGGCAGGAGACGTTTGGACCCCCCAGATTGGGCAGGAGCCGCTTCATAGCAGCACTGGCCCGCTCCAGTCTGAGAGCCAAACGTTGGAAATGCTCGAAGAAGTTCCACCGGCTGTCGAGGACGAGACCCAGGTACCTCATTGTCCTCTCGACGCTGATGTGAACCCCTCCTACCGTTATCCGGGAACCCGACTGTGGCGCGTTCCGAGGACCATGAAAACACATGGCCTCGGACTTGTGCAATGCCACTTCGAGTCGCAGTTGCCGGATCCTATCAACGACTGTCGCAACCCCGTGTGACATCAAGTCGGCCGCTGCCTGTTACGACCTCCCCTGCGCCAGGACCACCGCGTCGTTAGCGTAGCAAACTACGCTGACGCCGCTAGGGAGGTCGGCACGCAGCACCCAGTCGTACCCGATGTTTTACGGAGGCGGTGCCAGAACCGATCCCTGTATGTCTTCGTCGTCGTCGAGAGAAATGTATTATAAGTTTGTATTCATAGACTATGCTAATATACCTGTCATTAGAGACCGAGCCACACTTAAAAAGAAGCAAGGTCGTTAATAAGTGGCTCAATAATATGTAGTCTAGAAAGTAAATAAACGTATTTAACAAGACCCAAAGGAGACATGCATGTAGTTACCGCACAAGAAGAGCGGACCAAAGTTTTTAAGTTTAAATGCTCTCTTGACATAATCCCGGGACAAAGGGGCCCATGCTCATCTGCTCAAAATGGGTGCAGCTATTAATTATTTCCGACAAAAGCAGAGGCGTGAGAACGCGCCGACTCGGAATGATCATCTTCGCGATCATATAAACGATCTAGTGAATATTATGTTATGGGTTATGAACAATCTCACGCGTAAGGCCCGCTATTATGGGCCACTAGACTAACTAACTTTGCGCATGTATGTATGCGCATGTATGTATGCATGTGTGTGGTGTTGTGTGCTCAATAGTGAACATTTCTTTCTGAGATGGTTGGGTAGCGGAAGTAGTTTTTGATATTCCTAACATAATATCTACTGTGAAATACGTTTAAATAATTTTCGACAAATATAAACATTTTCCTGTCATTATTTATGATGGGTTATTATTTATTTACAATAGCAATTAGGTTTTTAGATATGAGTACAAAGAAACCGCTTATATCTAAAGAAATTTATTTCATCAGACCTGGGAAAGGAGAAATGAAAAAGAAATGTGGACGATTATTTTATTTTTCTAATTATTGTAATTTTCGAAAATAAAGTGATTGATCCCATTAGATCTGAATTATTTACATTATTTAAAGCTTTTATCGTGATTGTTTTACGTAGTTTCATAATAAAATTGCATAGACATGACAGACATCTGCTAGAACCGCGTAGCTCGCGTAGCAGTGCTACGTCGGCTACGCCGTAGACCCTGCGTAGAGGGAGATGAAAAGTGCTTCACTGTGGTGGATTTCATTAATACAATTTCTATTTCGACGATGTCGTCGGTCTCTCGGTGTTTTTTACAGCTTGATAACCCGATGTCCGACTGCAGAAGTTTGCTCTATAACCCGATGTCCGACTGCAGAACTGAAATCGAATGGGAGAATCTGGCTTTAGAGATTGTAGTGCAAAAAGTATTACTAGGTATTTGGTAGCAACTTTACTTGATATTTAGGAAATAACAAAATACTTGTACAGACTGTTGTCAACATTACCTGGCCCACCCTAAAATCAAACGACTTTGGACCCTCTGGATGTAACATTAAGGTTTATTTAATTTATATGAGCTTATCAGACAACTGCTCGATGATTTGATGAACAAATACAATAATAATATAGACACGCAAATTTGATCTTTAAAACGTTAGCATTAGGTTATATTTTATAACTATCTGTTATAATATAGTGTAATAGCTTATTTTAATGATCGAGTTTAAGTAATTCTGGTCTCGTGGTCTGTGTGTAAGACTGAGAAAAACAAGGTTCGAGATCAAATCCTGCCACAAAGATATTGTTTTGCTTTCAATATAGAATTAATATTCCAAAACTATTTCTTGTATTATTGTAAAGAACTACAGACTATACATAAACTTTTTAAAATGGTAATATTTTCACATAACTTGTATTATGTGGGTAGTTGAAAAATAAATATTCGTATTCATTATAAAGAACTGTGAACTTAAAGTTTTTTAAATTACCCACCAGTTTACAAGATAAGTTATTAGGCGAAAATCATATTGGTCGTTCTTTAATATTGCAAGCAATATTGTAGAAATGAAAACAAATTAAAAAAGAAACTGATGTATAGGTGGACTGTGTTTTCGAACCCACATGCTGTTCGTCGTCAATCCAGCATTAAACCGCTAAGCCACAAGAACTTGTTGGGAACACGCGAAATTAAAGATTGGGTTGTAATTATGTAGTGTGACTTAAAAGCTTTTCAACTTTAATGTTAACGAGATAATGATTAAAATAGCTTAACAAAACATATATAATGACGGTGGCTCCGACTATGTTGGGTGGGTTTACCTTAACGTTACGTGTTAAAGATCAAATTTGAGTGTCTGTGTTATTATTGTATTTTTGTTCATCGAGTCCTCGTGCACTTGTGTGATAAGCTCATATAAATTAAATAAACCTTAATGTTACAGGCAGAGGGTCCAAAGTCGTTTGATTTTAGGGTGGGTCAGGTAATGTTGACAACAGTCTGTACATATAAACACTATCTAAATATTAACCATGTAACTATCTACGAGTATAACATAACTACGTACATATATACAAAAACCTTGATTTTTAGGCGATATCTAAGTGATTTTAATAGTACATGCAATCCATATTTTTATAATTTTTTTACAGAAAGGAAATCTCTATAAGAGGCTGTATAAGAAATTTTGCCGATTTCGCTGTTTTACGTGATTTTATAGACTGATTTTACAGTTAAAATAATATATTTCTATAAGTATTAACGCACAATGTGGAAGATCATTTCAATTATGATCTAATGAATGATATTATATTTTCATAAAAATAAAAAATATTTAAGGCCCTTATAATAAGCCCTTTCATTTGATATGTCGCAGGGTACAGTTTGGAAAGTTTTTACGATTTGCACCCCATATTTCAAATCCATTTATTTACGTTACATGTCCGTGTTTGGGTCACAGATATTCATGTGTGTTCCAAATCAGCTCAATTAGTCCAGTAGATTCGAAGCAAATTGACTGTGACAGACGGACAGACAGACGGACACACGAGTGATCCTATAAGGGTTCCGTTTTTTATTCGGACTTTTAGAACTCTAAATATTTATCTTAAATAAATAAAAAATCATAACCACAAAAATTTATAAAGAAATAGGAAATGTCACATAAACTCACATCATCGTCCACGTCTTCTGCGTCATCTGAAGCTTTAGACTCCGCAGCTTCATCACCATCCGTTTTTTCTAATCTCTTTTTCAGCATTACAACTGAAAACAAAAACCACAGTTATAAATAGACAGTTTAAAACAATTAGTGGAGTGCCGTAAGATTTCAAAATGCAAAACCCGTTCTACTGTATGAATTTTCGTAAAATCTATTAGATATTAATAGAAAATGAATGACAACTGCGAAAACTTAATTTTCTTAAGTGCTTCGTGTGTTACAAACACTTTCCGATAGGTTTTACAAAAATCCGTTCAGTGGACACGGGTTCCGTGGTATGAAACTGACGGTCCTTATAGACACTGAATGGGTTAACTTACGCTGAGATTCTAGTTTTTTGTTTATTCTTTTTAGATCCTCGACGCCAGGCTCTTTTGACGCCCGCTCTAAGCGTTCTATAACCTTTATTAAAAGGTCCGCATTTGTTATCTGTAAATAAATAAGAAGTCAGCCGGTTTTTGTAAACATTAAAATAGTACATTCATTAAATCAGTATAGAATCGAGTAATGATTTATAAACTTACGTTCGGATCGCATTGAATTATTTGTATCAGGTCATTTATGGCATCCGTGTGTTCTTGTCGACGCTCTCTTTCATAAAGCGCGTTGCGCGCGCGTCGCTCTTCCTGTAAACAATAATATACAAAATTAAAAAATGTTTACAAATAAATTAAACGAAAGTGAGAAATGTTAGGTGCTTAATGTAATACGAACTTTAGACAGTGGGATTCGGTTGTGGCCACTAGGCCGACCTCGCCGCCTTGGTAGTTCGGCACTCTCAGCTGTATTTTTCTGAAAAAATGAAGAAATAAAAATAAGAAAATAGAACATTAAAAGAATTGCAGAATAAACGTAATAATAATTTATTGGCACAACACAGGTTTACAATAGTGAAACCCTGACTCCTGAGCTAGTTTAGAGTACCAGTATTTCACGAGCCGGGCTTGGTGACAATTACACACACACACAATACAGGATTAATTCATAATGTGGGGCAACGTTTTTTTTTAAAGAAAGAAAGATTACGCAATGGGGTGGAGTGTCAATTCTTTTTTTATTATTTTTGATTGACAGTACCTACTTGCGAAAAGCTGCATTTGGTTGAAAAACTCACAAAAATAGTGCAGAATTCAGAAAATCGATGGCATCAAAGTAGAAGAAGACATAATTATACAAAATTGCAATTTAAATTTTACGGGAGAGCACATTAAGTTAGTAAAAATACATTTTAAGAGTTTTAGTTTGATGCATTAAAATAGCAATTTTTTTATATCAACCCTAGCTTCTGCCAGAGGCTTCGTCCACGTGGTATTTGTACTTCCCCCTATTATAAATTATAGCGTATATGCTATTCTGATTAATAAGCTATATTTCTGTAAAGTTTCATCAAAATCCGTTCAGTAGTTTTTGCGTGAAAGAGTAACAAACATCAATACATCTTCACAAACTTTCAAATTTATAATATTAGGCGTATGATTATTCGCTACGACGTTGTTTATTGAAATATTGTTAATATATTTTTTACTCTGAAAAAACTTACATTAAGAAGACATGTGCCTGATATCCGTTTATACATTTTGACCCAAAAGAGCCCATTCCATATAAAATATCGATGAAACTTTTATAATAATCATAATAATATTGTGAGGCGGGCGTTCGCACTTTCCAAAGCAACGAAAGGTGGGTTTATAGGGCTTGGGAGCGACCGGACCAAGGTGTGTCTGATAGGTATCTACCGGATGATGACGCTATGAGTTCATTCTGGCGCAGCATCTGGTCGGTGCCTGTCAGGCACACCGAGGGTGATTGGACTCGACAGGTCGAGCACACGTGCGACCTTTTACCAGAAATGGGGGCAATTACCATCAGCCCCCAAGATGTAACTCGTGCAGTCCGTCCGTTGCCTAACTGGAAATCTCCAGGGCCGGACGGGCTGCACAATTTCTGGATCAAATGGTTTCAAAGATCGCACGCTCGCTTGGCAGCTCAGTTCCAGTCTGCCTTAGAGTCAGGGTCGCTGCCCCAGTTTCTTACGACAGGAATAACCCACCTGCTCCATAAATTAGGTAGTACTGCGGAACCTAAGAATTATAGACCGATCACGTGTTTACCGACGGTCTATAAAGTTCTTACATCCATTCTGAGAGCTAAAATTAACACCCACATTAATAAAAATCGTATCATGTCAGCCTCCCAGAATGGATGTAGGAATGGGTCCCGTGGTACTAAGGAGCTGCTCCTCATCGATATTGCTGTTAGCCAACAGGTTCGTCGTTCTCGAAGAGATCTGTCGACATGTTGGATAGATTACAAGAAGGCCTATGACTCGGTGCCACATACATGGCTCATGAGGGTGCTGGAGTTGTACAAAGTTGATGCAACTCTGCGCACCTTCCTGATGTCGTGTATGAGGCAGTGGAGTACAGTCCTTCACTATCCAGGATGTCGTCAGATACAGGAGAACAGCGAACCGATAAGGATCGAGCGTGGCATATTCCAGGGCGACAGTCTGGGTCCACTGTGGTTTTGTCTGGCCCTCAACCCTCTCAGTACACTACTGGAGGGTTCGGGACAGGGCTATCGGTTGAGAAGAGGTGGTGAGGTCATATCACACCTCCTTTACATGGATGATCTGAAACTCTTTGCCCCCAACAACTTGCAACTGATGAAGCTACTAAAGGTAACAGAAACCTTCAGTAGCGCCATCAGGATGGAATTTGGAGTGGACAAATGTGCAGTCATGCATGTAAAGCGAGGGGAGATTTTGAATACGTGGGAACTCAACTCTCGAATTCCATACACCTTAGATCCCTCTGCTCAACCGAAACCTACAAGTATTTGGGTATGTCGGAAGCGTTAGGCATCAATACTGCTGACGTGAAACAGTCGCTGAAGGAGCGCTTCTTTGGCCGCCTGAATAAAGTACTAAACAGTCTTTTATCAGGCGGGAACAAGGTGCGCGCCTTTAACGGTTGGGTCATGCCGGTATTGATGTACTCTTTCGGCATACTCAAATGGACTCAGACGGAACTTGACGCCCTGGATAGGAGGGTCCGCAAACTGCTGACCGCAAATCGGATGCATCACCCACGATCATCGGTGATGAGGCTGTATATCCCGCGGAAATGTGGGGGTCGTGGTTTCTTAAATGCTAAGACCCTACACAACCGCGAGGTATGCAGTCTTAGGGAATATTTCCTAGAAACCGACGTGGGTATGCATCGAGATGTGGTCGCTATGGACAAGGTCCTCACCCCGCTCTCCTTGGCAAACGAGAACTGGCGCAAACTTAAAGTACTGGATACTAATGACCGCAGGGAAGTATGGCAGAGCAAGGAGCGGACGCTTTTACCGGGTCATACATGGACCCGATGTAGATCTCTTAGCGTCCGTATCCTGGCTGCGCTTTGGTGACCTATTCGGGGAAACCGAAGGTTTTGTCTGTGCGATTATGGACGAAGTTATGATGACGAATAACTACCGGAAATATATTGTGAAGGACGGTACGGTTGACATCTGTCGGGCATGCCACCGGCCCGGGGATACATATTATTTGGTACGTATCTTTGTTATACTATCACACCTGCATCCATTTTGAGTGCTTTTGTATGTAGATATCTAATTGAAAAAAAACAGCACGAAGTATCTATATGCGCTAGATTGATAAATTGAATGATTATGGTCATTATCTCTTTTTCCAAATTTAGTAATTCATTTGTTTCTTTGGGTTTTAATTTTTCTGTAATTTTGCCCTATAAAGATGAAATCTAAAAAGAAGAGTTTTGTCATAATACTATGAGTTCTAACGTGGAAATAATGTGTTTCAAAAGGCACGCAATACCAATAACGTATACCTACTACTATCTTCTAACGAACGAGCTGTGTGTTTTATGTTTACTAGCTTTAGTTTAGAAAATTTTATCCCGTAACCGCTCAGAGAACATGGGTAATTTGTGTGGTAAAATTGCCCAAAAAAAAGCATTTTATCTAAAATACACAGCTCATTTGTAAGCAGTTCTAAGTCCCTATAAGTCATTAATATTGCGTACCGTTTGAGACGCATTGTTTCCACGATAGAACTCATATTCCAAAAAAAAACAAGGATTTTCTTAATTTTCATACAAAAATTGTTGTAAATAAATAGTTATTACAGAAAAGACTATACTCAAAAACAAAGAAATGAATAAATAATTTCAAAAAAAGAATAACATACCTTAATTAAAAAGTTTATTTGAACTTAAAATTCTAAATAGATCCGAAGTTATCGCAGCTCAAAATGACCCGTTTTCAAAACGTCAATTTGAAGACCTAACACATGAAACATTTTCTGAGAAACGAAATTCTATGAAATATCTATCTGCGAAACAAGGGGACACCGTTTTTACTGACGTGCCAGATTTTCTTAATTAATTTGTACTGGCAACCGCCCCAGCTTTACACGGGTAAAAATTATACATCTAAACCGTCCTTATGAATCACTCTGTCTAATGGTGAAAGCTGTATGAAAATCCATTTAGTAATTTTTGAGTTTATTGTAATCAATCAGACAGGCAGACGCGACGGGGAAGTTTGTCTTATACGAGTAATATGAAGTGATTTTGAATTTATTTTAATACAGGCTGGTAGATAAAGTTGACTTTTTTTTGGGAAAAAAAAAACAAAAACATAATCATGTAGATATTCGATATCCACTTTGTCGTCATCGCAACGTTTCAACATATTTTAAATATAGTAAAGTTTCGATAGAAGAGTCTTTGTAAGTAAAACCATTAGGTACGTGCAAATCATAATCATATCAAATCATACATAAATGTCGAAAATGAGCCAAAAATAACAGAAAAGAGCTTAATAGTTCTCTTTTCTGTTATTTTTGGCTCATTTTCGACATTTATGTTGTGTGTGCCATAATTGTCACAAACTATGCGCGTAAGTATGAAACGTGTCTTTTGAGTTTGATGAAAATCTGTTAATTTTCGTATAAGTTCCATTTCAGTTAGTAGATATAACCCAGATGGAAAATTTTATATGACGCGGACCTCAACTCTATGGCTCAAGTTAATAGCAAACGTGCCTACTAAGTTTCAAATTTACTGGCGTTGGACATTCGGCTTCACGTCCATCAAGGTATTTTTACCTTGATGGACTGAGAATAAACTTAGTAATACAAATTAGAAGTATTTGTATCGAATGCGTTAGCATTTACGCTTTTTTCTAACACGAAATCTAAGAAACTTACAAGAATAAAGTTTAATGCCAACCCCAGCCTTTGTTTTTTTACCTGTAGTATATTAATACAGTTTTTTGACAGATTTTGTATTAAATAACAAGTATGCATCATAATATATATATGTATGCACTATAATATATATAAATGAATAAAAAGTTTTCAGAAAATGGACCTCTCTGAATCACTTGATCAGTAGTTTTCAAGATATCGGAACTCATACATCCAGAAATGTTATTAATTTGAATACGCAAGTTGCACCTCGTTTCAAATGATTCTAAATTATATCAAACCGTCAACTTTGGTAAGCTATATTTCCCAGCTATATTTTTGTAAAATCTCAAATGTCTACTCTATGATTTTTCCCATCTAGATGAGATTATCTATTAGCTAAATAGGAATCCATTACGAAAGAAACTCTCAATTTACGTATTAGACTCAAAAACACCAGTTACAAACTTACGCGCTTTTCAAATTAAATATAATATTGACAGTAAATTGAAACATTTTTTAAAGAAAACATAGTTGTTTTGATTTGTGATTTTCTAAAAACAAAGATTTAACGCAAGAGACAAAAAAAACTTCATACTGATGCTCACATAAAAAAATACTTGTAAAATTGGAAACGCAAATCTTTTAAAATAATAAAATTTAAATTAAACTATCAAAAACATACAACTGAAATAATAAATAAAAATAAAATAAAATTAGAATATTTCTATTAATTTTCACTTGGTAATACATACCTTCCCATCAGCCATTTCACGCACGTAAAATTTTTATTTAAATAAATCTCAAAATAATATTTAAGGAATGCACTACGTAACACGAACTGTAACACGAACGCACTAAACACAATCCAAGTACTGAACTAAAATTCTTTGGACCCCAGATTATAAACCCAAGTTTTACCTGGGCAGGGATACAAAACGCAAGCGCAGGCATAGGCAGGGATACAAAACGAGCCACTATTGGTCGGCCGTCGTCCGTATTGTTCTAGGATTTCTATTGTTTATAATTTCTGGTTGTGTGTCTTTGAGCTGTTATTGGATATTTTGTATAACATTACAGGATTTTAAAATGGAATGAATTAAGTTTACAACCTGAAAACTGAGACATTTCGTATTAGAGAAACTCATTTGCCAACCACCGGAATCAAGTTGAAGTTCAACTTGATTTGGGTTTCGTTAAAAAATGTCAATTTAACAAAAATATACAGGGAGGAGAGGATTGTGGGTCGTAATCCACCACGCGGGCCCAATGCGGGTTGGTGGATGTCAAATGTCTTTGAATTTTTAACTAAAAATTCACACAAATGCCGGTTTCCTTACGATGTTAACCTTCACTGGTTTTAAATTGTGTCTGCTAATGAGGGGCTTTGTATAATAATATAATATATTCCTGAACAAAATGTTTTCAGAAAATTGACCTCTCTGGATCACTTGATCAGTATTTTTCGAGATATCAAAACTAATACATCTAGAAATGTTAGTAATTTGAATACGAGAGTTGCACCTCGTTCAAATCGTTAAACTAAATCGTATCAGAGCATAAACTTTGATGACTTATGGTTTATTAGACCTTATTGAACTGTTGCAGAATTTTCTTGACACACATTGTCTTTATCCTGTCTTGTTTTAAATACGTGCTTGCCTCAATTAAATTGCTGATTTAACCAGAGTTAGTAACCTATGATCTAACATGTCGTATAACGAATAAATATAAAAAGACTTGTGTCGATACTAATGATGATTTTATTTAATGCATGGTTATTAATGCAAGGATATTCGTAAATGAATGCATGGTTTATTATCCGAGTGCCTCCAACTTGCTGAATACTTTAAATCTAGAATATACAGCAATAATAAATCATTTACTACGAGTATATTGTATAACTTTCATCCTGAGTAAAAATCGAACGGACCGAAAATGCCTGCTACTTACATGTCGTAATCGTCTGCCAGCTAATCTCTAAGACCTATTAGCACAACAATAGCATTATTATATATTATTATTACCCGTTCCAATATCGAGTACGAGTCCAACTTGAATCGAGTATCCTTAAAAAATTATAACAAACTACTAATTATAACAAAATACAAACTTTACCTATCCAAAAAGAAATACGCAAAAAAATACAACATAACTTTAATTTTGAAAGTCGGTGTTCCTAGTTTTGTTTCTTCGTTATTTTTAACACATAAAAAACTTTTTTACAAAAAAAACAACCGACTTCCAAAAAAAATACACTAAAAATTAATAAATAACTTTAATTTCGGAAGTCGGTGTTTGTATTTTACTTCTTCGTTATTTAACTACTAAAAATTAACTATTTAAAATTAACTATTAATTACTAAAAATTAATAAATAACTTTAATTTCGGAAGTCGGTGTTTGTATTTTACTTCTTCGTTATTTGACACCGACTTCCGAAATTAAAGTTATTTATTAATTTTTAGTGTATTTTTTTTTGGAAATCGGTTGTTTTTTTTGTAAAAAAGTTTTTAATTTTTCACTTTTTAGTTATTATACCCCAGAACTAAAAACCCCAATATAATGGAACGTGGAATTTAAACATTTGGAGAACAGCAAAACGTCATCGAGGTACACGTATTTTCCGTTTTTGTTCAGTTTCTCAAAAATCGCTAAAGCAATTTCGATAAAATTTATATGGGACCATCTCGGGAGTATATTCTTTCAGATGAAAAAAGAAATTTGAAAATTGGTTCACAACTGAAGGAGAAATCGGGTATGTTACATACAAAAAAAAAAACATACAGACGAATTGAGAACCTCCTCTTTTTGGAAGTCGGTTAAAAAAACTAAGTAATAATATTATCCCCGAATTATCCTTTAAAACAAGACTATCTAGCAACAAAATATTACTATTTAGATAACATTATGTGTTCTTTAACCATTTCAGCTTAACAAAACAAAAAGCTTTTTGCCAACAATTGAAATTCTGTTTCTGGTACTTACTGTTCCCATTGTTTTCGTTATTTTTATGATCGTTTCCTGGTAAAAGTTCACAAGGCGTGTGAACTATTGTCAAAATTAAACCTTTCACAATCACGTGGACTTTTAAAATATGTGGGTGGTCACTAAGGTAATCTCTTTTTGTCTCGTACAATGGTCCACCATCGACTGGACGATGTGGGATTCATGACAGAAACCCAAGAAGCAAGTGAAAACCACTCTGATATCAACCTGGCAAGGTTGAATCACTCGGGGCATGATATAGTCCGTAGTTCCCATAAATTTTCTACCAAAAATATATATTGAAAGTATTTAAAAAAAAGTTTTAATACGTAAAAATGTCAAATGCGGGGACAGCCCGTGATGCTTGACGGGTTTTGACGAATTGACGTTTTTTGCGCCTGGTGCCTCACAGGATGGGTTTTGATTAAATATTATTGTAGAATTTCGCTGCGTCGGCGGCTCGTGGCTGACCTGTGTGTCGATGATGTAGTTTCATTGCGACCGGTATAATTAGTCTGAAGTAACACCTCCGCCAAAAGATCAGCAACTATTTGATCATGTTAAGAGATAATGTTGCTGACATTTCATAGCGTTTCTTGGTGTCTCTTGTCACCTCTTGGTAGGATTTCAACATTTATATCTGATATGGTATGGTTGTGTGATATAAAACAACCGACTAAGTATTATCAATCTGCAGAGTGCTTTTCATCATTTCTTCTCCCTGGAAACTGTGAACTTCACAGTATCCAGGGATTTTCAAGCTTCCGGAATTGAAGTCGATGGTGTGAGTAGCAACATTGGTGTGATCCATCACGTGGAATGGGATCTTCGATAGCTTGATCGGCTGGCCTTTAATCTCATTGCTGTCGTTGATGATGGTAAATTCTGCTGTTTTTAGATAGTTAGCAGTCCATGGGAATGGTGAAAAGATAACAGCCTTGTAGAGTATTGTAGTCTTCTGTTCCGCAAGCTAGTTTTACTTTGGTCGGTTGTGGCAATGACAGTACGTAGTGCTGTTCATCCAGGTTTTTCCACTGTTTCTTTGGAAAATGAGATCTTGGTGAAGTAGCAGGTGTCTTCTAGACCTTGATAGACGATGAGTTCCTGGATGTTATCTGGTTTGAACCGGATCTAATGACTTGTCTTCGTTTCACAGAGATGTACGTTACTATACCTACTTCGGGCATGCAGCCTCTATGTAGACGAATGATTTCTCATTAGGTACAATAGATAGTCTGTATAAATCGTAAAACTCGTCTTTGGAAATTATGGTAAATCTGTACACTATAACTATTATTTTCTCAATAAAGTAGGATCCTGGTCTATCGTGGTTTTACATACATCTATGTCAATCATGGAACGATGAGTGCTAGACGCACTTATAAAAGCCATTATATTATTATCCATTAGCCGTTATTTTATTATTATATTGTTTATTCAAGCAAACTTTGCGAATTAGATTAAACTATGGTCACTGTAAACATTTTTCGCTAGTATTAATTCTATAGCTGGAGGAGGGGTCTAAGATAGAACTATGCTGGGACATTCATTCTTTGATAAGACTGATGTAGTTATTAAATTCTGAAACTAGTTTATTTTCATTGTTTTGTAAGGTTTTGATTACCTCGTCATATTTTAGGGCATCTAGATAATCTAAGTTGCCAGTAATGTTTTTTATTACTGACCCAAGGCTATCCACAAGACCTCTTTTGACTATGTCAGATTCTAAACATCTGACTTGCTTTTGTACTTTGTCAAGCTTGTCAGTAAGCTCATTAAAAGCTTTGAAAGATTGAAGTTGCGTCCGTGCAGAGTGTATTTGTTAGTTGTATGTACGAATGCTAATGTGTAGTTAGTCTAGTCGGTCCTAGTTTACAAGGTAGTAGTCCTGGTCCATCAGCTCCTGGGATTGCGCCACCTGTAACAATGGCTGCATTTAGATACACATTCAGCCTAAATTTGGCAACGGGGCCTCGCACACCCATCAATATTTTCCACCAGCAGTGGCTTTTAAATTATCGCAGTGGTAGGTAGATAATATCTTAGTGACTTTAAATATGATGAAAGTGTATATTCATATGGTATAAAACTGCAAATGTTGTGACACAAGCGGGATTAGATTCAGCGCCAGAGATGTAATTTATGGACTGATACAGCCTGCGTAGGACCTGAAGGTGAATATTTCATCTGCGATCTTTGGCTACAGGTTTTAATTAAGCCAATACATATAACCGTGGATTACTAAACTATCATACGCGTGACGTTGTTACTAAACATTCGTAAAGTTACGGCAGGAGAATAAAACAGAAATAATTAAGAGAATTATCAACTTTATTATTTTGGAATTTACAATTATTTTCTTTGGACTTATGAGATCATATAATAAGGAAAACAGTATTTATTTGTTTATTCTATACCGTTTGAACACGAGTTTATATTGTGCACCCTACACTTTTTTACACTTTATGTACAAGTTTTTTTGACATTTTCTTGACCTGTTAGATAACAAGGCTCATAATTGTCGGTAATTTTAGCACGTAAGACATTGGCGGAACTTATTAGGAAGCTACTATGAAGCGATCGCGGGAATAACAAAAACGTTGTTTTTTCTAGAAAAATTGACTTTCACGTCGTTTTTTTTACGATAGTTTAGTAATCGAGGGTTAAGATTGACCCCCAGTGTGAACAGTCATCACTTGATTTTATAAAGCTAATTTTTTTTAGAAAATATTGTTTGTGATTATTCTTTGGCAGTTATTCCATAGTAAAGCATGTTTACGCAAATGAATAAGGAGTCCTGTAAAATATTTACTAGATTTCTGAGTCTCGTAACGTTAAACTTTAACATGAGGTAACAAAAAGAAAATAGGCGACCTCATACCACCATCTCTAGTTACCACTAGAGTACTACCACGTTACTACGTAGCACTTTGCTACGAGCTGCTACGAGGGCCTACGTCTCCTACGAGGAGCTACGCGAACAATGCTGTTAAGGTAAAATGTACAGGGTAGCCCGCAAAACTCAAATTTTTTCACGTTTTTTGCAATTTGCGGGTCAGTGTCAGGTTGTATGTTGGTCAAAATATGATTCGTGACCGAAGCAAGTATGTATTAATAGAATTATATTTGTTAGAATAATCAATATAACTCCCGAAGTTAGAATAGTTGTCGAATATCATGATTTCATAAAATAGTCATTCCATACAGTAATATGAACTTAGAAGGTTGTGTTGATGATTTTAATGATTACGGTTCTGCAAATTGCAAAAAACGTAAGAATTTTTTTATTTCGCGGCTTACCCTGACCTTCCGCCTGACGCAGGTGCTTTTTTTATGTTTGATAGGCTCGCGTTTGACCACTATCTCACCTGATGATAAGCGATGATGTGGTCGAAGATGGAGCACGCTTGCCTAGAAGTAACCTATTCACTCTACCGGACACGGCTGTTTCGGTAAGTACCTGTGTCGGATCAAGGCGGAGGTGACCCCCGGGTGTTTCCATTGAGAGGATCGCCCAGAGGACACGGTGGAGCATACGGTGGAGGTCAGCCCCGCTTGGACAGAGCACCGCCGTGTCCTCGTGGATGCGATAGGCGGCAGCGACCTCTCGCGCCGTTTCCTGGTTCAGGCCATGGTACGGAGCGAGAGGGAATGGGAAGCCGTCTCCTCCTTCTGCGAAGCAGTAATGCTCGCGAAGAGGGAGGCGGCATACGCTAGGGAGACTCGAACACAGCCGAGTCGCCCTAGCGCCCCCAGCCGCAGCCGCCGCATCAGACGCCAGGGGGTTCGGGCGCCGCGAGACGATCTCCGGCCACCGTAGACCCGGGCCTGCGGACGGCGAGTAGTGGGTAACTCGCCGTCCGATCAGCACCAGGCCCGAGAGTCGACGGCGCGTAGTGTTCCACGCGCGCCTCAAAGAGTTGTCAGCAAAGGGAAGGGGCCTGCCACGGCCGATGCCTGCCCGGGGGTGGAGGATAAATTCGAAAGAGTTACCTCGCCCCCGGGCACTCGAGGCAGGGAGGAACAGGGGTGGGTTTTAGTCAGTAAGAGTCTGACACGCCCTTCCGCTCCACCCTAGAGCGGAAGAAGTCATAGGATGACTTCCCACCCCCCAAAAAAAAAAAAAAACCCTGGCGCTTCCTCTTTAACAGCAGAATGGAGGTAACTTTATTTATATGTACAACTGTTTGTATGTTTTGTGTTTTCAAGCTTTGATGTCAAGATTTTTACTGGTTATTCATAACAATTATACTATGAAAGCGTATTTTTTTTTTCTAATATGATATTCTACCAATTACAGAAATTAACCAGTAATGTAAGCAATTACTATCAACGTAATAAAGCCGTTTAAAACTGAATTAGAACATTTAAGCAATTTAATAACACTTGCTTTGTAATTCTTAGTTAATATTCAAATAATAATAAGAACAGTGGTCTTGGCCTAGTGGTATTGGCTGCGACTTACAAGTTGCAGGTCATGAGTTCAAACCCAGCCAGGTGCTTTACTTTGTGTACATTATTTCATCACCACTGCTCTCAAAACGGTGAAGGAAAACATGGTGAGGAAACCGGTATGTTCTAGAATCCAAAATTCGAAGACATGTGACATCCACCAGCCCGCAATGGGCCCGCGTGGTGGACGGCCCACACTCTCTCACAGAGAGGAGGCCTGTGCCCAGCAGTGGGGACATTAAAAAGGCTGATGATGATGATAATGATGATTCAAAGAATATAACCATTAACTGATTACATAATTGTTTATAGGAATATTTTCAATGCGGCTTTTAATAAGTTAAACGTTTTAAATTAATTGTACACACGACAGTGGATTTTATTTCAATCCCCCTGGACAAGCGACCCGAGGTACCGCAAGTCGGAGCAGATCGCTTTAGGCGTTCCGGTGAGAGCTATAGGCATAGGACTGGAGAGACGGTCGTTATCGCGGAACAGGTATTCTGTTTTGGTTCTGCTCAATTTCAGGCCAGCACTCTCCAGTCTTTCCCACCACGTCTCCAATCTGCTCTGGGCCTTAGCTCGGATATAAAAGATTATTATTTTCTTCACAAATAATAAATAACAATCATTTATTGGAGAGGCCTATGTCCAGCAGTGGACTGCAATAGGCTTTTTTTTGGGTGGGAAATCATCAAATGACATCTCCCGCTCTAGGGTGGAGCGGGAGGGCGTGTCAGACTCTTACTGACTAAAACCCACCCCTGTTCCTTCCCTGCCCTGAGTGCCCAAAAAACTGGCCAAGTGCGAGTCGGACTCGCGCACGAATGATTCCGTACTGATTCCGACAAAAATATTTATTTTATTCTGTTTTTTAGTATTTGTTGTTAAAGCGGCAACAGAAATACATCATCTGTGAAAATTTCAACTGTCTATCATGGTTCATGAAATACAGCCTGGTGACAGACGGACAGACAGACAGACAGACGTACAGCGGAGTCTTAGTAATAGGGTCCCATTTTACCCTTTGGGTTCGGCACCATAAAAAGAAAGAATTATTATTGAATAACGATTAAAATGAAAAACAAAACAAGACCTTTGCTGTCACTAAATAGGTAAACATACTTTGAGCTTCCAAGTTGGCTCTTTGAATGAATGTGATTGATCAGCGTGGCAAGAAGTTTAGTGTTCGAGATCTGTGGAGATTAGGAAAGAGTTGGCCTTTGTTATTTAGTTGCGACCTTAGTGAAGTTTCAATTTTCCGAGTAATTCGTGGTTTAAATATTAATTTCCCTGACTTCAAATTGTATTTTATTACACTGGATTTCAGTGATTCATTCTTCTACACGGAAATCGAAGGTAAATAATAGCTAAGGTCTTTCAAATACTATATTTTCAAGTTGTAGTTTTTGCTTTTGCTTTTTCATCGACATGGCCCCACTGTATCGGTGTCCCGTATAAAAAATAAATAAAAAGATAATGACTAAAGACAGTTATTTACAAGAGAAATGAAAAAAAATCACAGAAACTCACAGTGGCGTCATCGTCTAAAAGTTCTAAAGCTTCATCATCAAGGCCTATTTTAAAAAAAAAAATAATTGTGGCTACGCCACTGGCTTGGTTATAAGACCTTTAAGCCAAGTCTTAAGTTAATCACTATCACTTTTTCTTTTTACCCATTCAAAAAGAATGCAGATGCAGATAACACAATCTAATGTATTTTTCAGTATTTGGCAACAAATTTGTCGAGTCAGCCTTCTCGCAAACTTCCCTAAGGTAGTCTTTACTACAATAAAATTCTCAGCTCCATTTTACCGCGATCGCGCCTGATTCAATAATTCTACATATTGTCCAGTTGCGTAGACACTTGAGACACAAAACTAAACCAATTTTACATCACAATGTCCACTAGAAATCAATAAGCGAATAATTAAAACAGCCACTGAACTTCACTCGAGAAAATCCCGCCAAAAACTCCCACCAAGGCCTAATTAATCTTGCAGTGTTGCAACTGAAAAGTAAAAATAGAAACTTTAAAACAATAAGAAAATTAAGAACTCTATAGTCACTAGATAGGTAAACTTACTTTGAGGACGCTACCACGATCAGCGAACGTGTCAGACTCTAGGTAAGTCGAAGGATCTGGTGGTGACTTTTCCAACAGCGACGTTAGCATCGCAGACACCGATTCAATAGTAACATACTGGAGGACGTTATTCTGTAACAAAAAAAATGCACGCTCAAGAAATTTACTAAAATAATAGCTTGTAAAAATAGACGAGCCCCCTATTGAATGCGACTTAAGCACATCAAATAAAATGTAGGTGATGTTATGGTAAAAACAACAGATTGGGTGCTAAAAGAGCACTAGTAGTCAATACACTCTCCATAAATCCGGCCTTTGTTATTCAAGATGGCGACCACCTGACAACACTTTCATCTCTAACTCATCACGAACTACTATAAAGAATCAATCAACTCACTTTATGGCGGCCGTACAAGCCCACGCTACTTTATAAGTGTCCTCTAAGATTTCATTACTCACTATCGAAGCGCAATATAAATCCGATAGGATTCAATTAGTTGTTCGTAAGTCCAGTTACAGTAAAAATAGGGACGTCACCTTTACGGGTTCATTAGATCGGAGAGGTAAGGAGTGCAGAAATATTAACTAATGGATTTGCGATTTTTTATGCAATTTCATTGGTTAATATAATATTTCTCCGCTCCTCTCCGCTCCAATGGGCAATCAGCCTAAGGAATCTTTTTCGCAAAAATTATAAAGCTTATTTTTATGAAACCTTCGCCCCCCTCAGAATGCCGTTACTACGTTTGCCAGATCTAGGTAAACATTTCAATAAAAGTCTAATATGGTAAAACGTTTTGTTTTTGTAAGATCTTTTATTTATCTAGCTTGATGCACTACGGAAATACAGCAATCAAAAAAGAGCAGAAAGTTGATGAAGCCTAGATGCACTTAATTTTAATTTTAAGAACACTAGATGAGATTCATAAAGTAAAGCGCCTGCCATTTTTTTTGTTGGGTTTTGAAATCATCGAATGACGTCTTCCACTCTGGGTGAGTGGGAGGGCGTGTCAGACTCTTACTGACTAAAACCCGCCCCTGTGCCTCCCTGCCTGAGTGCCCAGGGGTGCGGTAACTCATGTTAAGAATTTCTCCGCTACCCCGCCCCCTCGGCCCCGTCAGTGATGGCTGAAAATCATCTCTTTGAGGCGCGCGTGGAACACTACGCGCCGTGGACTCACGGGCCTGATGTTGATCGGACGGCGAGCTACCCACTGCTCGCTGTCCGCAGGCCCGGGTAACACCCTGCCCTGGAGTTGCATAGTGGAGGCACTCTGGTATCACCGGGTGCCGCCCTACCTCCGTCGCGTGGTCGAGGCTTATCTGACGGACAGGGCCGTCATCTACCCCGGTCACCAGGGAGAGTGGAACCGGCGAGAGATGTCGTGCGGTGTCCAACAGAGATCGGTCCTGGGGCCGCTTCTGTGGAACATCGAGTACGACTGGGTGCTGCGCGCTGACCTCCCTAGCGGCGTCAGCGTAGTATGCTACGAGGTGTTTGTCCAGTTTTTGTAGTAATGCATGTAGTGAGATGAAGAAACAGTCGCAAATAAAATCATCATTGAGAAAAGACGTTTGTTATTTTTCTAAAACACCGTTTCATTATTGCAAGGAAAGTGAACCTTAATTACATAAACATATGGTCCACTGTCGGATTAATTAGTAAATGGTACGGCTTGCGGACTCGATGTGCGAATACAATAGAGGACCGCATTCCTTAGATAAGGATTTAAGTGTTTTACAAGTAATTAGTGTGTGAGGACTACTTAAAAAATCTTATAAAAAACGTGGTTATTAAGAGAAAATGTGGGTGGTCTAATCTCCATACAAACGCTCTCGCCTGTCTTCTATCTGATTAATGGTCATAAAGTAATGATTTTTAACAGAATAATAAATATTAACAATTATTTGTAAGCAATATATTACTCAGTAAATGCTCTAAATTGCCTATTTCGACCGCTGTCAACAGAGGCCTAGTTAGTGTACAAATTTAACAACTATTAATGAAAAAAAACATTGGAAAACAGTACATAAATCCTTCTTAATCAGTTTATAAAATATCTTTTAAATTGGTTCAATATTGAAGGAGGAAATAGGCGAGAGCCAAACCTCGAAATAAGGCTTTTTACTTAGGCTATTCAGTCGGATCTGCAGTTGTCCTTATTGTAAAAATTTGAGGGCAGGGGAACGTGGGGTCTGCTAAGTACGTACACAGACCGAAAAGTGATGCGAAGTAATTGAAAATAATAACGATAACTGTTTACAACATTAAAGTGTTGTAAAAAGTTATCGATAAACACATTTATATTTTTTGCATGTCTTCTTCTGTGAGAAGGAGTGAGCCGTAATATACCACGCGGGCCCACTGTAGGTTGGTGAATGTCAATAGTGGGAAATACAAACACTTTTTTAGTAATGGATATAAAAAAATATGTCATGTAGTTCTATAACTGTTTATAGCAAAAAGTTTTCAATACAAAACAGTTAAGTGACTTGTATTGCAGGATAGGTTCCTATCCAGTCTTTAGATCTCATTCTAGGTACATTAACGAGGGCACACCACAATTGGGGCGGTAAGGCCCCTCTTTAAGGAGTCGCTGGTTAGGCGCCACGGCGTCTTCACCTACCGTCTGACGCAGGTCCTCACCGGACACGGCTGTTTCGGAAGGTGAAGGCGAAGGAGGAGGTGGAACGTGTGAGGGAGACTCAAAGGAGATGCCCTCACGCCCCTATCAGCCACCGTAGGAGAATCCCCGAGTGTCGGGAGACGCCCGGGGCGGGGAGACGCCGAGATATCAGAACATAAGCCGAATCAAAAGATTAATGCAGGGAGCAAAAGTCCAATAGACAAGACATAAATCAGGTGACTAAGGCGCGCGCGCGTCTACGACACGCACACACTGTCAACTTTCACACCCATGGATAGAGCGGTCATGGGTAGCTCGCCGTACGATCAGCACCAGGCCCGAGAGTCGACGGCGCGTAGTGTTCCACACGCGCCTCAAAGAGTTGTCAGCAATATAGACGGCGCCCGTCATGGCACTCATGGCCGATGCCTGCCCGGGGGTTGAGGATAAATTCGAAACAGAGTTACCTCGCCCCTGGGCACTCAGGACAGGAAGGA
Source organism: Polia nebulosa (assembly GCA_951329385.1). Classification (NCBI taxonomy): domain Eukaryota; kingdom Metazoa; phylum Arthropoda; class Insecta; order Lepidoptera; family Noctuidae; genus Polia; species Polia nebulosa. The sequence continues at coordinate 9,373,741 of OX589609.1, forward strand.
ACAGGAAGAACACGCCCTCCCGCTCCACCCAGAGCGGGAGGGCGTGTTCTTAGAATGATTTCCCACCAGAAAAAAAAAAGAAATGGATAGAGTGGCCGGACGCCGAGTGCTCGCAGAGCGACAGCAATAGTTTCTTCAAATACCTGATTTTCAAAAGGGTCTTCGCCCGCATTTCCTATTAAAAAAAAACGAACTTTTCAAAATAATGAACGTGTTTGTGTTTGTGCGAATAATACCACGTGGAATATTTATTTTAATTCTCCAAAATGACGTCATCAACTCCAGAACAGTCTAAATATTTATCTAGGTTAGAAGATGTGGCTAGTATGATACATAAAGCGCAAGTTCAGAAAAAAAAATTGCCCGAAACAGCGATAAACAGCAGGTTATGTTAAAGCGAGACCAAAAACCATTGAGAAATATTGGGATTCGTTCAAACAAACGCATACCAGCAGGCGTGTTGCCTTACTTTTTTAATGAATAATATTGTATGTACATACAAAGAAACGTATCTCTATGTACAACCGAATCTAACCGATCTCCAAACAAACTTTTTTTTTTAGAGTTGGGAAATCTTCCTATGACTTCTCCTGCTCTGCGTGGAGCGGAAGGGCGTGTCAGACTCTTACTGACTAAAACTTACCCCTGTTCCTTCCCTGCCCTGAGTGCCCAGAGGCGCGGGAACCCCAATTTATCCACGACCCTCCTAACAAACTTGGAGTCACAACATATGTAGGTTATTAGAATCGTCCAATATGTCTACTTCATCACACCATGGCCAGCCACCGTTTGCTATGCTACCGAGAATACAACTACCTACTTTTTCGGGCAGATATGAAGAATAGCCATTATAAAGATTTATTTACAACACTCGTACGTAACACTTCTATAAGCGATATTCGTAAATTTCATTACTTAGAGACTTGTGTTGCCGGAGAGGCACAGATGTTATTACGACATGTTCAAACTACGGAAAGTTATTATGCAACAACAGCATGGGAACTACTTTAAGGACGTTCCGGTAGCAAGAAGATGACTGTGTCGTCAGTTTTAAAGAAATTTTGCTATCAGATAAAGATAATCAACCTGTCAGCTACACAAATTAAAGCTTTGCTCGAAAATTCTGCAGAATGCATCAACAGTCTGAATAACATGAAAATAAACATTGCCACATTTTTTTTTTGTATTTTCCACTTGGGCCACTAGAAATACTTGGATAGTATCCAAGTATTTCTAGTGGCCCTGGTCTAGGCCACAGTACGAAGCGAGAGGGAATGGGAAGCAGTCTCCTCCTTCTGCGAAGCAGTAATGCTCGCGAAGTAGCAGGCGGAACAGGTAAGGGGACTCAACGGAGTGGCTCTCACAGCCCCAGCCGCAGCCGACACAGGAGATGCCCTGGGCGTCGAAGGTCGCAGGATGATCTCCGGCCACCGTAGACGCGGGCTCGTGGGCGGTGAGTAATGGGTAGCTTACCGTCCGATCAGCACCAGGCCCGAGTGTCGACGGCGCGTAGTGTTCCACGCGCGCCTCAAAGAGATGTTAACCACCACTGATGGGGCCCATCATGGCCGACGCCTGCATGCCAGGGCGCGCGGATAAATTCGTAACAGAGCTACTACGCCCCTGGGTACTTAGGCAAGGAAGGAATAGGGGTGGGTTTTAGTCAGTAAGAGTCTGACATGCCCTCTCGCTCCACCCAAAGTGGGAGAAGTCATAGAATGATTTCCCGCCCCACAAAAAAAAAGGAACATTATAATTGAATACGTTGAGATGGATTTGTATGGTTCTTGAAAGAAAAATTGTACATATAAAATAACGAATCGATCAACCACGACACAGGCCGGCCGACCACCCCCGGCCAGCCGGGTCTGGGCCGTGATCCACCATGCGGGCCCAATGCGGGTTGGTGAATGTCACATGTCTTCGATTTGAGAACAGTGATGAACTTGTAGGTCATGCGTTCGACCCCAGGCAGGCGCTTTACTTTGTGAATCGTCATAAGACTTAAGTCACACCGTCCTTCCTAAACTTAAAACTTGGTGCATCTAGGCTTCATCAACCTTATGATCTTCTTTGATTGGAGTATTTCCGTAGTGCATCAAGACTTGCTAGATAAATAAAAGATCTTACAAAAACAAAACTAATTACCACGTAAAACTGTTATTAAAATGTATACCTAGTTCTGGCAAACGTTATCCTTCCAAAGAATTTCGGAATTCTGAGGGGATTTATACGGTCGCTTACAATGTAATGAGAGTCTGCGGAAAATCGATCCCTTTGGCTTGACATTATTATATTAGGGGCGTTAGTGTGGCAATGAGCAGGCGATTTGTGGTGGCACTAAACTTAACAGCACTCTTACGTTTTCGGGACGCCAGGACGCCGTGACGCCTCTCCAGCCACTCCTCAAAGAGGGGTACTACCGCCGCAATGGTAGCGTGCCCAGCGCTGGGTTGCGACAGTCGCTGTCTCCATGTCGCCATGAGATCCTGTCGAAGCTCCGTCCGCCGAGCCGCGAGGTGTCGCGGCAGCAGAGTTTTGCCCCGGCGTTTGGCCTCCTCTTGCCACTTCCAGAGCAGCGCAAGGACCCTTTTTTTTGTGGTGGGAAATCATCCAATGACTTCTCCCGCTCTGGATGGAGCGATGAAAAGTTATGTGGAAATCGGTTGTCGTGGTATGGCCATGTGTTGCGGAGGAATGAAGAAAATGTCGTGAGGAAAATCTTGTGTATGGATGTGGATGGCTATAAGAGCAGGGGAAGGCCAAAGAAACGATGGATGGACTGTGTGAAAGAGGATATGAGTAAAAAGGGGGTGACAGAGATGACGACTATTAAAGGAGTATGGAAGAAAAAGACATTTTGCGCCGACCCCAAATGAATTGGGATAAGGGCTTGAGAATGATGAATGATATTATATACTGAAATTTAGTGTATTTTTTTAAACATTAATTTGCTGTATTTTTTAAATAAAATTTCAAAAATGGCAATCAAATTACAAAATAACTTTGATTTCGAAAGTCAGTGTCTCTAGTTTTATATCTACTTTATTTGTAGCGCATAAGAAAACTAAATTTTTATATTATGCCCGAATTGATAACCCAAATTACATGAAATTTGAACTTAATTGGTGAAATTAGGGTTAATATATAAGGCACACATATCTACATACTGCTTCAGAGCGTAACAGCGTGATGTTATGTTATGAATGGTGTCCAAAAATAAACAGACATGCGCTTGCGGAAGATTTGCTATCATTTATTGAATAGCTCCATTGCCTAGCTCCGAAGTTCCTCATCAGATAATTGCCAAATTTAAACGGGACCAATTGTCAAAATCGTTGTGCAATTGGAGGAGAAATCAAAAATATAAATTAAAAAAAAAACATATAATTGCACATAGAACCTCCTCTTTTAAGTCGGTTAAAAATAATAATAATTAATAACAATAATAATAATAATAACATGGCAACCCACTGGCAACACATGTCATATTTTTTCTATTCCACTTTAAAATCATAAAATCCATATTTTTTCACCCAAAACTGGAATCAATTGTACCAAACAAGAAGCCCATACAAGAAATATTATAGTAAAACCTTCAAATACTCAAACAAACCAAATAATAAACAAAAAAGAAGAATATTTATGCAGGATCGCTGTATGACGTCTGTCAATGGCGACGTACATTATGTAAACAGAATGATGGAAAAATGGAATAAATAAAATTAAATGTTGACCAGAGCAGCTGCCCGTAGCGCACGCCTTCCACCCCCGGATTCGCTGCTCAGCTCCGCCTTGCCGCCGCCGGACCTCGGATCACCAGTGTCATCGGCGGCTGCAGCCGCGTCGAGCTCGAGCGACGAGTATTTCTCCCCGCTGACGTCGCCAACACCTGTACGTCGGCAGGGGAGAGGCCGGCCACCGAACAGCCTGGGACTTAGGGGCCAACCGGCCCCGAGCCGGGTCCTCGCTGCCGGTGGTTGTGTGCAGCGCATGAGATGGACTCAGTCCATTAATGAAAACGTCATGCGCGCATACTATGGGTCTACAGAGGGGGGAACTAACCTCACTGCGTACCGTGTCAGGATGCTATCTCTGTTCCAGGAACTAGAACCAACCGTAGACGTCTCGGCACAACGATTGTCGGATCAGGTGCGAGTCATCCAACGTAATCACAGGTTGGACGATGCTGCACTTGATAGGCTGCGCTCAGAGGTACTGAGCAACCCTATCATCTCTACTCCGATACAGACCGTGGAACAAGCGCCTGCTATTGATGCAATACCACCGCGGCTCAATAATATAAGTGATGAGGCAGATGATAGGGTTATCACGGTAAGTAGCCAGTGTAACGATCGACTGAGGAGCGCACTGGAAGATGCGCTTCGCGAGTATAGGTTCACTCCGACCGAACTTAGACCCCGTTTATCACGGTTACCCATGCACAAAAAAAATAGGGCGTTGGTGTGTGCTTTGGACTCGCTGCTTGAGAATATCTTTAATAGCAGCGAGAACCTCGTTGATACGCATTCAATCTTGTATTGCGGGGCCAGGGTACTCATCGGCAAACTAATCTGCTTCAGGGAGGGCAATACACGCCCACGTGTGATGCGCTTTGTGAGGCGGGCGTTCTCGGGGACTGAAATCAGCCCTCGAGAATACATGTCCCGTGTCACGGAGCGCATCGACTTCCTGAAGCAGAAAGTTTGTGCATGGGCAAACCGTATTCGGCGGTATAAGCGGCGAGTTGACCGGTACTCGCAGAATCGCATGTTCCAGAGCGATGAGAGGTGGGTATATAGAGCTTGGGAGCGACCTGAACAAAATGTGACGGACGGCTGCCGCCCGGATGATGTCGCCACGAGTACATTCTGGCGCAGCATTTGGTCAGTGCCCATCTGTCACACTAAGGGTGGCTGGATGCGTGATGTCGAGCGCGTGTGCGAAGCTATACCAGAAATGGAGAAAGTTGATATCAGCCCAACAGTATATCTGTTGCCAGAGCAGTCCGTCCGTTACCGAATTGGAAGTCTCCAGGACCGGACGGACTGCAAAACTTCTGGCTAAAGTGGTATAGCAGCTCACACGCGCTTCTAGCATCTCAATTTCAGTCATCCTTAGAGTCTGGGTTGCTGCCTGAGTTCCTAACAACTGGTGTTACCCACCTGCTCCATAAAACAGGTGGTATCGCGGAACCTAAGAATTATAGACCGATAACGTGTTTGTCGACGGTCTATAAACTTCTTACATCCATCCTGAGAGCGAAAATTAATTATCACATTGAGAGTAATTCAATTATGTCTGCCTCTCAGAATGGATGTAGGAACGGGTCCCGCGGTACTAAGGAGCTACTCCTCATAGACATGGCCATAAGCCAGCAGGTTCGTCGATCCCACAAGGATTTGTCGACATGCTGGATAGATTATAAGAAGGCCTACGACTCTGTTCCACATACATGGCTCATGAGGGTGTTGGAGTTGTACAAAATAGATGCAACTCTGCGCACCTTCCTTGGGTCATGTATGGGGCAATGGAAGACGGTCCTTCGCTATCCAGGATGTCGACCAATCCAGGGGAACGATGAGCCTATATGGATTAAACGGGGAATATTTCAGGGCGACAGTTTGAGTCCTCTTTGGTTCTGCTTAGCTCTGAATCCTCTAAGCACATTGCTGGAGGATTCGGGGCTGGGCTATCGGTTGAGAAGAGGTGGTCAGGCCATATCTCACCTTCTTAACATGGATGACCTGAAACTCTTTGCCCCCAACAATTTGCGACTGATGGAGTTACTGAAGGTAACTGAAACTTTCAGTAACGCGATCAGGATGGAATTTGGTGTAGACAAATGTGCAGTCATGCATGTAAAGCGAGGGGGAATATGGAATCCGAAGGGATTCAACTCTCGGATTCCATACACCTTAGATCCCTCTCTTCGACCGAAACATACAAATATTTGGGTATGTCGGAAGCGTTAGGCATTAACGTTACTGACATGAAACAATCGCTGAAGGAGCGCTTCTTTGGCCGCCTGAAAAAAGTATTGAACACCCTTTTGTCGGGCGGGAATAAGGTGCGCGCCTTCAACGGTTGGGTCATGCCGGTTTTGATGTACTCTTTCGGCATACTCAAATGGACTCAAACCGAACTCGACGCCCTGGATAGGAAGGTCCGTACGCTGCTGACCGCAAACCGGATGCATCACCCACGATCATCGGTGATGAGACTGTACATCCCGCGGAAGTGTGGAGGTCGAGGTTTTTTAAACGCTAAGACGAAGAGTCTCCATGTCGCCATTCACTACCGCGAGGTGTGCAGCCTCAGAGAATATTTTCTTGAAACCGACGTGGGTATGCAACGCGATGTGGTCGCAACTGGACAAGGGACTCACCCCGTTGTTCATGGCTAAAGAGAACTGGCGCAAACCTGTAATACTCACTACTGATGACCGCAAGGAGGTATGGAAAGGCAAGGAGCTTCACGGGCGCTTTTGTCGGGCTCTTCATGGGCCTGATGTAGATTTCTTGGAGTCCGTGGCCTGGCTACGTTTCAGTGACCTCTTCGGGGAAACTGAAGGCTTTGTCTGTGCGATTATGGACGAAGTTATCTTGACGAATAACTACCGGAGGCATATCATGAAGGACGGGACGGTTGACGTGTGTCGGGCATGCCACCGTCCGGGTGAGTCCATCAGACATATTATCTCTGGTTGTTCTCGTCTTGCTAACAGCGAGTATTTGCACAGGCATAACCAAGTGGCCAGGATTATTCACCAGCAACTTGCTTTAAAATACAAACTTATGGATTCTGAGGTACCGTATTACAAGTATGTGCCCGACCCATTTCTCGAAAATGACCATGTCACGTTGTACTGGGATCGGTCTATCATCACTGACAGGACTATTGTTGCCAATAAGCCTGATATAGTGGTGATAGACCGATTAGCGCGCTGCACAATGATAATCGATTTCACCATTTCACATGACGAGAACCTCGTGAAAGCTGAGAAAGAGAAACAAATCAAATATCTTGACTTAGCACACGAGGTTATCGATATGTGGAATGTGGACTCGGCTGTCATGCGGCGTGCCGATAGTCGTTACCGCCAACGGCCTGATGGCCAAAAGCCTCGACGACCACCTGTCGAAGCTGTCGTTGCGCGGTTGGATCAAGGGCCTGATACAGAAGGCAGTACTGCTTGATACGGCTCGCATTGTGAGGAGGTTCCTGTCTCTGGAGCCCTAACCACCGGTAGCTTGGACCCTGCTCCCAATACCGGCGGACTACTATTTTTATATTTTTAAATGTTTTTTTTTATGTTTTCTTTTAAAAATATTTAAAAATGTAAATTATATGTGAAAAAATAAATAAACGAAATAATAATTATGTTTTCTCGTGAACATAACCCATTGTACCTATCATCTCTTAACCTTGAAAACGTCGGTTAACAAAACGATTGCTCTGATTGTCCTAAGCAGGTAGCCAGAAGCAGGATATTATAAGGTATTAAGATAACATTATGTGTACTTTACCCATTTAAGCTTAACAAAACAAAAAGCTTTTTGCCAACAATTGAAATTCTGTTCCTCGTGCCTAATGCTCCTATTGTTTTTGTTACTTTTATGATCGTTTCACAGTAAAAGTTCGCAAGGCCTGTGAACTATTATTAAAATTAAATCCTTTCACAGTCACGTGATTTTTCAAAAGCGTAGTGGGTGGTCTAAGGTTATCTCTTTTTCATCGGCCCTAGCGGGCCCCGTTACTGCTGGTTGACATCGCTTTAAGCCGCAGATTTACGACGTCTATTGCTTTTAAATTGAACATCACGTCTAAACAACTAAACTTATTTCTTTGAAAAAAAAAGTGTGTTACCTACTCACATTTGTTTTCGTAATTTGTTTTTTTTTTAATACACATGCAAGAAGTATGATCAAATCTATTTCTATTCAGTCAGTTTGTTACTTACCTATCAGTACCAAAGACGTACCAAAGTATATTGTTGAGTAAATTGTTGAATGATGGTCTCAATGATGTTAGTATATTACGAAATATTGTTCTTATTAATGAACAGTTTCACATTCAGGGTAATTATGACGAATGGGAAGCAGTCTCCGCCTTCTGCGAAGCAGTAATGCTCGCGGCGGAGGCGGGACGTGTGAGGGAAGCTCAACGGAGTGACCCTCACGGCCCCGGCCGCTACCACCGCAGGGGAGGCACTGGGGATAGGACGTCGCGAGAAAATCTCCGGCCACCGTAGACCCGGGCCTGCGGTCGGCGAGTTATGGGTGGCTCGCCGTTAGATCAGCACCAGGCCCGTGAGTCGACGGCGCGTAGTGTTCCACGCGCGCCTCAGAAAGATGTTGTCAGCCACCATTGACGGGGCCCATCGTGGTCGGTGCCTGCATGCCTAGGAATAGCGGATAAATTCTCAACATGATAACTCATGTTGAGAATTAACCCGCACCCCTGGGCACTCAGGCAGGGAAGGAACAAGGGTGGGTTTTAGTCAGTAAGAGTCTGACACGCCCTCCCGCACCACTTTAGAGCGATAGATGTCATTTGATGATTTCCCACCCCAAAAATAAAAAGCCTATTGCAGTCCACTGCTGGACATAGGCCTCTCCAATAAATGATTATTATTTATTATTTGTGAAGAAAATAATAATCTTTTATATCCGAGCTAAGGCCCAGAGCAGATTGGAGACGTGGTGGGAAAGACTGGAGAGTGCTGGCCTGAAATTGAGCAGAATCAAAACAGAATACTTGTGCCGCGATAGCGACCGTCTCTCCAGTCCTATGCATATAGCTCTCACCAGAACGCCTAAACCGATCTGCTCCGACTTTCGGTACTTCGGGTCGCTTGTCCAGCGGGATTGAAATAAAATCCATTGTCGTGTGTACAATTAATGTAAAACGTTTAAGTAACTTATTAAAAGCCGCATTGAAAATATTCCTATAAACAATTACGTAATCAGTTAATGGTTACATTCTTTGAATCATCATTATCATCATCATCAGCCTTTTAATTTCCCCACTGCTGGGGCATAGGCCTCCTCTCTGTGAGAGAGTGCGGCCTACACCCTCTCACAGCGAGGAGGCCTGTGCCCCAGCACCGGGGACATTAAAAGGCTAATAATGAGGTTACAGGACTCCTTATTCATTTGCATAAACATGCTTTACTATGGAATAACTGCCAAAGAATAATTACAAACAATATTTTCTAAAAAAAAAATGGCTATATGATATCAAGTAATGACTGTTCACACTGGAGGTCAATCTTAACCCTCGATTTTAAGCTATCGTAAAAAAAACGACGTCGAAGTCAATTTTTCTAGAAAAAACGTTTTTGTTATTCCCGCGATCGCTTTATAGTACCTTCCTAATAAGTTCCGCCAGTGTCTTACGTGCTAAAATTACCGACAATTATGAGCCTTGTATTCGTATAGGTCAACAAAATGTCAAAAAAACTAGTACATAAAGTATAAAAAAGTATAGGGTGCACAATATAAACTCGTGTTCAAACGGTATAGAATAAACAAATAAATACTGTTTTCCTTATTATATGAACTCATAAGCCCAAAGAAAGTAATTGTAAATTCCAAAATAAAATAATAACAATACATTGTTTTATATGGCAGATACACACAAGGATTGTATTGTATTTAGTTTGTTTCTCACGAATGACTGAATTATTTTTGATTTTTCATGAAAACTATGATCTCATTTGTGAGGCTATTTGATTTATAAATATGCCACATTAGTTACAAAGAAATAATATAACTAAATACATTTAATTAAAAATAAAAACAAAGTTTTACACATTTTATTTAAACAAAACCTTATAACCGCCTTTATTAAATACCGTAGTCAAAATGACGAAGGTTTGTAGTAAGCGTCGAAAAATAAGGTTAGTGATCTAGTGTTGATTGACCTCTTTGATGGCGAAGGCCTTTTCTTAGAAATTCCATTTTGTATTCAAAATTTGGAGATATAGGGTGATTGGTAATTAGTGACCGATACTTTAACAAGTGATTGTACGAGCTGGAATTTAGGTACTATGACTGGAAAAGGAAGAGAGTTAGCAGATGTTTTAAAAAGGCGACGGATAAATATAGCGTGTTTGCAAGAAACGAAATGGAAGGGTGCAAAAGCAAGAGAATTAGGAGAAGGATATAAGTTTTATTACTGTGGAAGTGATGGCAAACGGAATGGTGTGGGCATAGTTTTGGATAGTGAGTTAAAAGAATGTGTGGTGGATGTTAAAAGAGTAAGTGATAGAGTGATAGCTATTAAAGTGGTTGTGGAGAGTATGATAGTAAATGTTATTAGTGCGTATGCACCCCAATCAGGATGTGAGGATAGTGTAAAAGAAAAGTTTTGGAAGGACTTCGATTGTGTGATGATGAATGTACAGGAGAGTGAAGAGGTGTTTGTGGGGGGTGATTTTAATGGGCATGTAGGAAGTCTGAAGTACGGTTATGAGAGAGTGCATGGTGGTTGGGGGTACGGAGACCGTAATACTGATGGCGAGACATTACTGCAAGCTGCTTCGGCTTTTGACCTGGCAATAACTAACACCTGGTTCAAAAAGAAAGACGAACACCTGATCACTTACAAAAGTGGCCAGCACGCAACCCAAATTGACTTTTTCTTGGTGAAACGAAACAGTCTCAAAACAGTCAAAAACTGTAAAGTGTTGCCAGGCGAAGGCTTAGTCTCTCAACACAGGCTCATAATGATGGACGTAACAGTCAGTGTTTCGTCCGGTAGGAACAAAGAACGGCCCCCACCCAAAATCAGATGGCGTATGATAGAAAATGAGGAGTGTGCAAGTATGTTTAAGAGTCAAGTGGTAGATAAAATGATAGACATGAAAGATATGGAAGGAAAATCTGTGGATGAATGTTGGAAAGAGATGGCGGATTGTATAAGGCGAGTAGCAAAAGATGTGTTTGGAGAATCGCAAGGTAAAGGCATGATAGAAAAGGATACATGGTGGTGGAATGAAGATGTGCAAAAGATGCTAAAAGAAAAGAAAATTTCGTTTAAAGTATGGCAAAATGTAGAAATCGGAAATGATAATTTGAAAGAAGAGAAAAAGAAAATTTATAAAGAATGGAAGAGGAAGGCAAAAAAGGCGGTTGCAGTTTCCAGGGCTAAGGCGCAGGAAAAGTTATATGATTTACTGGACAGCCCTAGAGGCCAGAAGGAGCTCTACCGGATTACAAAATTAAGAGAAAGGAGAACGAGGGATATAATGCACATAAAATGTATGAAAGATGAACTCGGTAAAGTCTTGTCGAAAGATGACGAAATAAAAGAGCGATGGAAGGTTTATTTTGAAAAGTTGATGAACGAAGAGAATGAATGGAATGGTGTGCTCAAAGAGGTACAAGTAAATATGGGTTTGGTGAGAGAAATTAGCATGGATGAAGTAAGAAAGGCAGTTCAATGTATGAAAAATGGAAAGGCCATGGGCCCTGATGACATACCAGTAGAAGTATGGAAGTGTTTAAAAGAGGATGGATGTATGTGGCTGACTTTATTCTTCAATAAGTTGTTGTATGAAGAAGTGATCCCACAAGAATGGTGCAATAGTTCGCTAGTGCCCATCTTCAAGAATAAAGGGGATGTACAGGACTGCAACAACTATCGAGGGATAAAGCTCATGTCACATACTATGAAAGTATGGGAGAAAGTGATAGAGAAAAGATTGCGAGAGGAGAGTGAGATTACCCCGAACCAGTTTGGGTTTATGCCAGGTCGAGGGACAATGGACGCCACCTTCGCTCTCCGTCAATTGTGCGAGAAGTACAGACGTGTGCACAAGAACTTGCACATGGTGTTCATTGATCTTGAGAAAGCGTATGATAGGGTACCTCGGGATGTGTTGTGGTGGGCCTTGAAAGAGAAAGGTTTGCCTGGGAAGTATGTTGAGTTGATTCGTGCTATGTACAGACAATCTAGTACCTACGTCCGGTCGGCTGCTGGCAACACCGATGAGTTCAGTGTGGCTGTAGGCTTGCATCAAGGGTCGGCTTTAAGTCCTTACCTCTTCCTGTTGATTATGGACGCTCTTACGTCGGAAATACAGGAAGAGGCACCCTGGTGCATGCTGTTTGCCGACGACATTGTTCTGGTCGGTGAAGATGGACCTGAGATCCAGAGCAGATTGGAGAAGTGGCAACAGAAGCTGGAGAAAGTTGGCTTGAAAATCAGCAGAACCAAAACTGAATACATGTTCTGCGATTTCGGCGGTCTCTCCAGTTCTGAAGCTGTAGTGCTAGATGGCGCGCTTCTCCCAGTCTGCTCCGATTTTCGGTATCTCGGTTCACTCGTGCAAAGCGATGGCGAAATAGATCGGACTGTTAAGCACAGAATTAACACTGGATGGATGAAATGGCGGCAGGTCACCGGGACTATCTGTGACTCCCGCATTCCCCTAAAACTTAAGGGGAAGATTTATAAAACAATGGTCAGACCTGCTGTCTTGTATGGTTCAGAATGTTGGGCAACAAAAGGGATGAATGAAAAGCAATTGCATGTAGCTGAGATGAGAATGCTAAGAGCGATGTGTGGTGTTACGCGCATGGATAAAATTAGGAATGAGTATATAAGAGGAAGTCTGAAAGTGGCACCGCTGACTGAAAAATTGTGTGGAAATCGGTTGTCGTGGTATGGGCATGTGATGCGGAGGAATGAAGAAAATGTCGTGAGGAAAGTCTTGTGTATGAATGTGGATGGCTATAAGAGTAGGGGAAGGCCAAAGAAAAGATGGTTGGACTGTGTGAAAGAGGATATGGGTAAAAAGGGGGTGACTACAGAGATGACGACTAATAGAGGAGTATGGAAGAAAAAGACATGTTGCGCCGACCCCAAATAAAATTGGGATAAGGGCAGGAGAATGATGATGACTTTAACAAGTGATTGTACTCATGATAACAAACCAAAAGCAAAAAAGCAAAAAAGCAAAAAAGCAAAAAGCAAAAAGCAAAAAGCAAAAAGCAAAAAGCAAAAAGCAAAAAGCAAAAAGCAAAAAGCAAAAAGCAAAAAGCAAAAAGCAAAAAGCAAAAAGCAAAAGCAAAAAGCAAAAAGCAAAAAGCAAAAAGCAAAAAGCAAAAAGCAAAAAGCAAAAAGCAAAAAGCAAAAAGCAAAAAGCAAAAAGCAGAAAGCAAAAAGCAAAAAGCAAAAAGCAAAAAGCAGAAAGCACAAAGCAGAAAGCAGAAAGCAGAAAGCAGAAAGCAGAAAGCAGAAAGCAGAAAGCAGAAAGCAGAAAGCAGAAAGCAGAAAGCAGAAAGCAGAAAGCAGAAAGCAAAAAGCAAAAAGCAAAAAGCAAAAAGCAAAAAGCAAAAAGCAAAAAAAGCCAAAAAGCCAAAAAGCCAAAAAGCCAAAAAGCCAAAAAGCAAAAAACAAAAAACAAAAAGCAAAAATAAAACTTGAGAGGTGTCAAGGGACACCCGGATGAAACGAAGTTCCTTTCGATTAATTAGTGAAGTAATTGTAATAATTTTTTTTTTTTTTTTCAGTTATAATAATATTTTTTTTATTACTATAGCAAAAAGTGTCGTGACAACTTTTCGTAAGAATTTTTTCCGTCTAGCCCCCTTTCACAACGCGCGATAAGGAACTTCGTTCCAAAAGTTGATGATTCTCTTAATTATTTCTGTTTTATTCTCCTGCCGTAACTTTTACGAATGTTTAGTAACAACATCACGCGTATGATAGTTTAGTAATCTAGGGTTATATGTATTGGCTTAATTAAAACGTAGCCAAAGATCGCAGATAAAAAATTCACCTTCAGGAGGACCTGAAGGTAAATATTTCATCTGCGATATTTGGATCATTGTAATTTACACAACATACTACCAACAACCAACTACTAAACTAGCGCCATCTATGTCGTTCAAGACGTATTATTAAGGCGATGAAACCCTGTACAAACGATTTTGGTTTGGAACTCTCCATGCACTTCTGTCTTCATTAGTACATAAATTACATCTCTGGCGCTGAATCTAATCCCGATTGTGTCACAACATTTTCAGTTTTATACCATATGAATATACATTTTCATCATATTCAAAATCACTAAGATATTATCTACCTACCACTGCGATAATTTAAACGCCACTGCTGGTGGAAAATATTGATGGGTGTGCGAGGCCGCGTTGCCAAATTTAGGCTGAAATGTGTATCTAAATGCAGCCATTGTTACAGGTGGCGCAATCCCAGGAGCTGATGGACCAGGACTACTACCTTGTAAACTAGGACCGACTAGACTAACTACACATTAGCATTCGTTCATAATACAGTACATACAACTAACAAATACACTCTGCACGGACGCAACTTCAATCCTTCAAAACTTTTAATGAGCTTACTGACAAGCTTGACAAAATACAAAAGCCAGTCAGATGTTTAGAATCTGCCATAGTCAAAAGAGGTCTTGTGAATAGCCTTGGGTCAGTAATAAAAAGCATTACTGGCAACTTACATTATTAGATGCCCTAAAATATGACGAGGTAATCAAAACCTTACAAACAATGAAAATAAACTAGTTTCAGAATTTAATAACTACATCAGACTTATCAAAGAATGAATGTCCCAGCATAGTTCTATCTTAGACCCCTCCTCCAGCTATAGAATTAATACTAGCGAAAAATGTTTACAGTAACCATAGTTTAATTTAATTCGCAAAGTTTGCCCAAATAAACAATATAATAATAAAATAAAATAATAGCTAATGGATAATAATATAATAGCTTTTATAAGTTCGTCTAGCACTCATCATTCCATGATTGACATTGATGTATGTAAAAACATGATAGACCAGGATCCTACTTTATTGAGAAAAGAAAAGTTATAGTGTACAGATTTGCCATAGTGTCCAAAGACTTTTACGACTTATACAGACTATCTATTGTACTTAATGAGAAATCATTCATCTATGGGCTGCATGCCCGAAGTAGGTATAGTAACGTACATCTCTGTAAAACGAAGACAAGTCATTAGATCCGGTTCAAACCAGATAGCATCCAGGAACTCATCGTCTATCAAGGTCTAGAAGACACCTGCCACTTCACCAATATCTCACTTTTCAAAGAAGCAGTTGAAAAACCTGGATGACCAGCACTACGTACTGTCATCGCCACAACTGACCGAAGTAAAACCAGCTTGCAGAACAGAAGACTACAATACTCTGGAAGACCACACAGATTGCACCATCAGCACCATCTCCACCACCACCACCACTTGCTGATCTTTGGGCGGAGGTATTACTTCAGACTAAATAAACAGGTCGCATTGAAACTACATCGTCGACACACGGGTCAGCCACGAGCTGCCGACGCAGCGAAATTCTACAATAATATTTAATTAAAGTGTAAAATCCTTCCTGTGAGGCACCGGGCGCAAAAAACGTCAATTCGTCAAAACCCGTCAAGCATCACGGGCTGTCCCCGCATTTGACATTTTTACGTATTAAAACTTTTTTTTAAATACTTTCAATATATATTTTTGGTAGAAAATCTATGGTAACTACGGACTATATTATGTCCCGAGTGATTGAACCTTGCCTGGTTGATATCAGAGTGGTTTTCACTTGCTTCTTGGGTTTCTGTCATGAATCCCACATCGTCCAGTCGTTGGTGGACCATTGTACGAGACAAAAAGAGATTACCTTAGTGACCACCCACATATTTTAAAAGTCTACGTGGCTGTGAAAGGTTTAATTTTGACAATAGTTCACACACCTTGTGAATTTTTACTCGGAAACGATCATAAAAATAACGAAAACAATAGGAACAGTAAGTACCAGAAACAGAATTTCAATTGTTGGCAAAAAGCTTTTTGCTTTGTTAAGCTGAAATGGTTAAAGAACACATAATGTTATCTAAATAGTAATATTTTGTTGCTAGATAGTCTTGTTTTAAATGTTAATATGGGCATAATATTACTCTTAGTTTTTTTATATGTTAAAAATAACAAAGAAACAAAACTAGGAACACCGACTTTTAAAATTAAAGTTATTTTGTAATTTTTTGCGTATTTCGTTTTGGATAGGTAAAGTTTGTATTTTGTTATAATTAGTAGTTTGTTATAATTTTTTAAGGATACTCGAATCAAGTTGGACTCGTACTCGATACTGGAACGGGTAATAATAATAATAATTTTATTGATAAACTTAAGACTAGATAAGGCACAATGCATGGTAACAGCGGGTAGTTATTTAATCTAGTTTATGGCTACAGCGCTGTTCCTCTTGCTAGGTTACAGGGTAGCCTGTGTTAAGAAGAAACAGTTCCGATCCCTTGTCATAAAAATGGTGGTAGACACATTAGTGCCGCGCGCTATTGGTTTGAGTGACATTATATAGAAAAGAAGATTATATTTTATAAATCTAAATCTGAATAAGTGACAAATAAAGATTAAATGTTCAGTGTGATTCTGCAGAGTATTTGTAAATAGTGTAGTTAGTGTTTGTATGTTGTGTGTGATGCATGAATGTGTGATTTTGCTAACATCAGTTTTTTAAGAACTCCCCGGTTTCACTGAAATTTAAATTAAGAAGGTACGAGGGGACGGTCCTTCTGCAAGAAATATATTTTAACCGTAAATTGGGATGATTGCATTCACTTTGTTATAGAGTGATGGGCCACGATAAAAAGCGAACCTTTTCACAAATGCTGAACGTACCCATGGGACCGAGCAGACAAGCTCCTTACGGCGTTTGGAGATTACCATATATGGAGTTATTTTGTGCTGAAATTGGACCATATGCAAGATATACAGTTGTCTAACGTTAAGTAGCTTGCATGAGTTATAGAGCTCGGTTGATGGGAAAATAAATAAAAATAAGTTTCTCTGATACGAAATCTTCTTTTACATGTTCTGAGAACTAACTATTCTAATTACGTAAGTAGTCCTCAAACGTAGTTAAACGAAACATTTGCTAATTACAGTAATGAGGGAAATTAATAATTTACTTTTGTAAGTCATTAAAAATATTAATGCTATTGTTGTGCTAATAGGTCTTAGAAATTAGCTGGCAGACGATTACGACATGTAAGTAGCAGGAATTTTCGGTCCGTTCGATTATTACTCAGGGTGAAAGTTATACAATATAGTAAATGATTTATTATTGCTGTATATTCTAGATTTAAAGTATTCAGCAAGTTGGAGGCACTCGGATAATAAACCATGCATTCATTTACGAATATCCTTGCATTAATAACCATGCATTACATAAAATCATCATTAGTATCGACACAAGTCTTTTCATATTTATTCGTTATACGACATATTAGATCATTGGTTACTAACTCTGATTTAATCAGCAATTTAATTGAGGCAAGCACGTATTTAAAACAAGACAGGATAGACACTGTGTCAAGAAAATCCTGCAACAGTTCAATAAGGTCTAATACACCTTAAGTCATCAAAGTTTATGCTCTGGTACGATTTAGTTTAACGATTTGAACGAGGTACAACTCTCGTATTCAAATTACTAACATTTCTAGATGTATCAGTTTTGATATCTCGAACACTACTGATCAAGTGATCCAGATAGGTCAATTTTCTGAAAACATTTTGTTCAGCAATATATTATATTATTATACAAAGCAGACACAATTAAAAACCAGTGAAGGTTAACATCGTTAATATTGGTACCCAAGATACAGGCTTGCCTAGTTTGGGGCCAATGTAATAAAAATATATGTAATACTGTTCTTTATTAAATAAATTATTATTATTATTATTATGTCGTTTATTAATTTTCTATACATATATAAATTATAATTTTAAATATTTCTTACAAATCATATAAAAAAGAAAAAAAAAAACATTTAAAATTATAAAAAATAGTAGTCCGCCGGTGTCGGGAGCAGGGTCCAAGCTACCGGTGGTTAGGGCTCCAGAGACAGGAACCTCCTCACAATGCGAGCCGTATCGAGGAGTACTGCCTTCTGTATCAGGCCCTTGATCCAACCGTGCAACGACAGCTTCGACAGGTGGTCGTCGAGGCTTTTGGCTATCAGGCCGTTGGCGGTAACGACTATCGGCACAATGACAGCCGAGTCCACATTCCACATATCGACAACCTCGTGTGCTAAATCAAGATATTTCATTTGTTTCTCTTTCTCAGCTTTCACGAGGTTCTCGTCATGTGGGATGGTGACATCGATTATTATTATTATTCCATTTATTTTATAGTTTAAACATACAATTTACATTTTTAAATATTAAAATATCAAAATATAAAAACATTTAAAAATATAAAAAATAGTATCCCACCGGTATCGGGATAGGGTCCAAGCTACCGGTGGTCAGGGCTCCTGGGAGAGGAACCTCCTAACTATGCGCGCCGTGTCCAGGAGTACTGCCTTCTGGATCAAGCCCTTGATCCAGCTGCCCAACGAGAGCCTCCTTAGGTGTTCGTCGAGGCTCTTGGCTATTAAGCCATTGGCCGTCACGACTATCGGCACAATGACTGCTGTATCCACCTCCCACATGTCAACAACCTCGCGAGCCAGATCAAGATACTTTGTTTTTTTATCTTTCTCAGCCTTCACGAGGTTCTCGACATGAGGGACAGCTATATCAACAATCATTGTGCGACGCTCTTGTCGATCTATCACCACTATGTCAGGCTTATTGGCAACAATAGTCCTATCAGTGATGATAGATCGATCCCAATACAACGTGATATTGCCATTTTCGAGAACTGGGTCGGGCTCATACCTATAGTACGGTACTTCAGATTCCACAAGATTGTATTTAAGAGCAAGTTGCTGATGGATAATCCTGGCTACAAGGTTGTGTCTATGCAAATAGTCTCCGTTAGCTAGACGAGAACAACCAGAAATAATGTGTCGGATTGATTCCCCGGGTCGGTGGCATGCCCGACAGATGTCAACCGTACCGTCCTTCACAATATATTTCCGGTAGTTATTCGTCATCATAACTTCGTCCATAATCGCACAGACAAAACCTTCGGTTTCCCCGAATAGGTCACCAAAGCGCAGCCAGGATACGGACGCTAAGAGGTCTACATCAGGTCCATGTAGGACCCGGTAAAAGCGTCCGTGAAGCTCCTTGCTCTGCCATACTTCCCTGCGGTCATTAGTATCCAGTACTTTAAGTTTGCGCCAGTTCTCGTTTGCCAAGGAGAGCGGGGTGAGGCCCTTGTCCACAGCGACCACATCTCGATGCATACCTACGTCGGTTTCTAGGAAATATTCCCTAAGGCTGCATACCTCGCGGTTGTGTAGGGTCTTAGCATTTAAGAAGCCACGACCCCCACATTTCCGCGGGATATACAGCCTCATCACCGATGATCGTGGGTGATGCATCCGATTTGCGGTCAGCAGTGTGCGGACCCTCCTATCCAGGGCGTCAAGTTCCGTCTGAGTCCATTTGAGTATGCCGAAAGAGTACATCAACACCGGCATGACCCAACCGTTGAAGGCGCGCACCTTGTTCCCGCCTGATAAAAGACTATTTAGTACTTTATTCAGGCGGCCAAAGAAGCGCTCCTTCAGCGACTGTTTCACGTCAGCAGTATTGATGCCTAACGCTTCCGACATACCCAAATACTTGTAGGTTTCGGTTGAGCAGAGGGATCTAAGGTGTATGGAATCCGAGAGTTGAGTTCCCACGGATTCCATAATCTCCCCTCGCTTTACATGCATGACTGCACATTTGTCCACACCAAATTCCATCCTGATGGCGCTACTGAAGGTTTCTGTTACCTTCAGTAGCTTCATCAGTTGCAAGTTGTTGGGGGCAAAGAGTTTCAGATCATCCATGTAAAGGAGGTGTGATATGACCTGACCACCTCTTCTCAACCGATAGCCTTGTCCCGAACCCTCCAGTAATGTACTGAGAGGGTTGAGGGCCAGACAAAACCACAGTGGACTCAGACTGTCGCCCTGGAATATGCCACGCTCGATCCTTATCGGTTCGCTGTTCTCCTGTATCTGCCGACATCCTGGATAGTGAAGGACTGTACTCCACTGCCCCATACACGACATCAGGAAGGTGCGCAGAGTTGCATCAACTTTGTACAACTCCAGCACCCTCATGAGCCATGTATGTGGCACCGAGTCATAGGCCTTCTTGTAATCTATCCAACATGTCGACAGATCTCTTCGAGAACGACGAACCTGTTGGCTAATAGCAATATCGATGAGGAGCAGCTCCTTAGTACCACGGGACCCATTCCTACATCCATTCTGGGAGGCTGATATGATACGATTTTTATCAATGTGGATGTTAATTTTAGCTCTCAGAATGGATGTAAGAACTTTATAGACCGTCGGTAAACACGTGATCGGTCTATAATTCTTAGGTTCCGCAGTACTACCTGATTTATGGAGCAGGTGGGTTATTCCTGTCGTAAGAAACTGGGGCAGCGACCCTGACTCTAAGGCAGACTGGAACTGAGCTGCCAAGCGAGCGTGCGACCTTTGGAACCATTTAATCCAGAAATTGTGCAGCCCGTCCGGCCCTGGAGATTTCCAGTTAGGCAACGGACGGACTGCACGAGCTACATCTTGGGGGCTGATGGTAATTGCCCCCATTTCTGGTATAAGGTCGCACGCACGCTCGACCTCTCGAGTCCAATCACCCTCGGTGTGCCTGACAGGCACCGACCAGATGCTGCGCCAGAATGAACTCATAGCGTCATCATCCGGTAGATGCCTATCAGATACACCTTGGTCCGGTCGCTCCCAAGCCCTATAAACCCACCTTTCGTTGCTTTGGAAAGTGCGATTCTGAGTGTACCGCTCCACTCGCCGCTTGTACCGACGAATACGATTTGCCCATGCATAGACCTTCTGCTTCAGGAAGTCAATACGCTCTGTGACGCGGGTCAGATAATCTCGGGAACTAATATCAGTCCCCGAGAACGCCCGCCTCACGAAACGCATCACCCTAGGGCGAGTGTTGCCCTCCCTGAAGCAGATAAGCTTGCCGATGAGTGCTCTAGCCTCACCGATACGACGCTCAATTCTACACTGCCAAGCTGGTACAGCAGGTCGTGTAGCTCTGTCACAATTGGTGAACTTGACGTGAGCTACACGACATGCCGCTGCAGCTGCGCAGTATAAGATTGAGTGGGTATCGGCAAGGTCTTTGCTGTTATCAAAACAATTTGATAGCTGCGAATCTAGAGCACACACCAGCGCCTTATTTTTCTTATGCATGGGCAAACGAGGTAGACGAGGTCTAAGCCCAGGTGGTGTGGAGCGGTACTCCCGGAATGCATCCTCCAAAGCGCTCCTCAATCGTTCATTGCATTGAGTACTCACGGATATAGCCGCGTCATCATCATCTTCACCAACGTAGTCGGGTCGCGGTGAAGCATTGGGTTGCAGTTGCACCGCGGCCGGTGGCAAAACAGGTGAGACACGGCTACTCCGTGATTCGAGGCGTAGTCGATCAAGTACGGCGTCATCCAGCATACGGTTACGCTGGATGACCCGCACCTGATCCGACAGTCGTTGGGCCGAAACGTTGACAGCTGGCTCAAGCACCTGAAACAGAGAGAGCATCCGACCACGGTACGCAGTCAGGTTACTTACTTACTTAGTTACTTACTTATTATTATTATTATTATCGTAAGGAAACCGGCATTTGTGTGAATTTTTAGTTAAAAATTCAAAGACATTTGACATCCAACAACCCACCCGCATGGTGGATTACGGCCCACAACCCTCTCCTCCCTAACCCTCTCCTCCCTGTATATTTTTGTTAAATTGACATTTTTTAACGAAACCCAAATCAAGTTGAACTTCAACTTGATTCCGGTGGTTGTTAAATGAGTTTCTCTAATACGAAATGTCTCAGTTTTCAGGTTGTAAACTTAATTAATTCCATTTTAAAATCCTGTAATGTCATATAAAATATCCAATAACAGCTCAAACATACACACAACCAGAAATTATAAACAATAGAAATCCTAGAACAATACGGACGACGGCCGACCAATAGTGGCTCGTTTTCTATCCCTGCCTATGCCTGCGCTTGCGTTTTGTATCCCTGCGCAGGTAAAACATGGGTTTATAATCTGGGGTCAAAGAATTTTTCTTCAGTACTTGGTTTGTGTGTAGTGCGTTCGTGTTACAGTTCGTGTTACGTAGTGCATTCCTTAAATATTATTTTGAGATTTATTTAAATAAAATTTTTACGTGCGTGAAATGGCTGATGGAAAGGTATGTATTACCAAGTGAAAATTAATAGAAATATTCTAATTTTATTTTATTTTTATTATTTCACTTGTATGTTTTTATCAATTTATTTTAATATTGATTGATAAATTTTGCTTGATATTTTAATTTAAATTTTAATATTTTAAAAGATTTGCGTTTCCAATTTTACAAGTACTTTTTTATGTGAGTATCAGTATGAAGTTTTTTTGTCTCTTGCGATAAATCTTTGTTTTTAGAAAATCACAAATCAAAACAACTATGTTTTCTTTAAAAAATGTTTCGATTTACTGTCAATATTATATTTAATTTGAAAAGCGCCTAAGTTTGTAACTGGTGTTTTTGAGTCTAATACGTAAATTGAGATGTTCTTTCGTAATGAATTTCTATTAAGCTAATATATAATCTCATCTAGATGGGAAAAATGATAGAGTAGACATTTGAGATTTTACAAAAATAAAGCTGGAAATATAGCTTACCAAAGTTGACGGTCTGATACGATTTAGAATCGTTTTAATCATTTTAAACGAGGTGCAACTCTCGTATTCAAATTAATAACATATCGGATGTATGATTTCCGATATCTTGAAAACTACTGATCAAGTGATTCAGAGAGGTCCATTTTCTGAAAACTTTTTATTCATTTATATATATAATAATGCATACATATATATTATGATGCATACTTGTTATTTAATACAAAACCTGTCAAAAAACTGTATTAATATACTACAGGTAAAAAACAAAGGCTGGGGTTGGCATTAAACTTTAATCTTGTAAGTTTCTTAGATTTCGTTTTAGAAAAAAGGGTAAATGCTGACACATTCGATACAAATACTTCTAATTTCTATTACTAAGATTATTCTCTGTCCATCAAGGTAAAAATACCTTGATGGACGTGAAGCCGAATGTCCAACGCCAGTAAGTTTGAAACTTAGTAGGCACGTTTGCTATTAACTTCTCCATAGAGTTGAGGTCCGCGTCATATAAAATTTTCCATCTGGGTTATATCTACTAACTGAATTGGAACTTATACGAAAATTAACAGATTTTCATCAAACTCAAAAGACACGTTTCATACTTACGCGCATAGTTTGTACCATAATAGCTCTTTTCTGTTATTTTTGGCTCATTTTCGACATTTATGTTATGTACTTATTACTATATGATTTGCACGTACCTAATGGTTTTACTTACAAAGACTCTTCTATCGAAACTTTATTATATTTGAAATATGTTGAAACGTTGCGATGACGACAAAGTGGATATCGAATATCTACATGACTATGTTTTTGTTTTTTTTTTTCCAAAAAAAAGTCAACTTTATCTACCAGCCTGTATTAAAATAAATTCAAAATCACTTCATATTATAAAACAAACTCCCCCGTCGCGTCTGCCTGTCTGATTGATTACAATAAACTCAAAAATTACTAAATGGATTTTCATACAGCTTTCACCATTAGACAGAGTGATTCATAAGGACGGTTTAGATGTATAATTTTTACCCGTGTAAAGCTGGGGCGGTTGCCAGTACATATTAACTAAGAAAATCTGGCACGTCAGTAAAAACGGTGTCCCCTTGTTTCGCAGATAGATATTTCATAGAATTTCGTTTCTCAGAAAATTTTCATGTGTTAGGTCTTCAAATTGACGTTTTGAAAACGGGTAATTTTGAGCTGCGATAACTTCGGATCTATTTAGAATTTTAAGTTCAAATAAACTTTTTAATTAAGGTACGAGTATGTTATTCTTTTTTTGAAACTATTTATTCATTTCTTTGTTTTTGAGTGTACACTGAAAAAAATAAGTAGTAAAGCATAATGAAGAAGCATTAATCTGAACTGTTAAAGCATTAATCTGAACTGTTAAAGAATTAATTTGCACTGTTCAAGCAGTTCCGATTAATGCTTTTTCATTATGCTTTACTACTTATTTTTTTCAGTGTAGTCTTTTCTGTAATAACGATTTATTTACAACAATTTTTGTATGAAAATTAAGAAAATCCTTTTTTTTTTTGATTAGTTCTATCGTGGAAACAATGCGTCTCAAACGGTACGTAATATTAATGACTTATACGGACCTAGAAATGCTAACAAATGAGCTGTGTATTTTAGATTCAAATGCTTTTTTTGGGAAATTTTACCACACAAATTACCCATGTTCTCTGAGCGGTTACGGGATAAAATTTTCTAAACTAAAGCTAGTAAACCTAAAACACCAGCTCGTTCGTTAGGAGATAGTAGTAGGTATACGTTATTGGTATTGCGTGCCTTTTGAAACACATTATTTCCACGTTAGAACTCATAGTATTATGACAAAACTCTTCTTTTTAGATTTCATCTTTATAGGGCAAAATTACAGAAAAATTAAAACCCAAAGAAATAAATGAATTACTAAATTTGGAAAAAGAGTTAATGACCTGAATAATTAATTTTATTTGAACTTGTAATTCCTAGTCAATCCGAAGTTATCACAGCTCAAAGTGAGCAGAAAATGTAAAACGGCAATTTTATAGGTAAAGACCTAATATTATTGTTTTAACTAATATTTACTTCTTCTTCTTCTTTGCCCTCGCCTCTTCCCGTTACGCGGGGTCGGCTTTCTTAATCCTTCGGCGCCATTCACTTCGTTGATAAGCATCCTCATCTATAAGGCCAAGCTTTTGCATGTCCTTCCGGACATTTGTCATCCAGGTAGTTAGCGGTCTACCTCTCCCTCTATTTTTTGTAGCCATGGAAAGACACTTCTTCACGATATGATCATCGGGTCTTCGCATAACATGCCCATACCACCTTAGCCTGGACTCCGTAATCTTATCAGTAATCGGCGTTACTTGGAAACTCCCCCTTACGTGTTTGTTACGCACTCTGTCTTTGAGAGTGACTTCACCCGCCCAACGTAGCATGCGCATTTCAGCGGTATGAAGTTTCTGCTCATGAATTTTGTTCGAAACCCACGTTTCGCTACCATAGAGTAAAACAGGCCTCATAGCTGTTTTGTAGACCTTGCCTTTGGTTCTTATTGGCATTTTTGGATCGCAGAGAACTCCCGATAGTGTACGCCACTTGTTCCACCCAGACATCGGTCTGTGCGTAATGTCGGCTGTTATTGATCCGTCTTCTGCGATGACCGATCCTAGGTATTTAAATTTATTTACTCTAGGTAGGGCTACACCATCCAATTTGACTTCCGCGCTTGATGGTATAGATTCGTCGGGGTTGAAGTTGCATACCATGTACTCTGTCTTGGTTCTGCTTATGCGTAATCCGTTCAACTCTAAAGATTTCCTCCATTGCTCCAAATTTTCTTGTATTTTGTCTATACTGTTTGAAATGAGTGCAACATCATCCGCATATAAAAGGTTCCATGGTATGGGTTTCTGGATTTTCTCGGTTAGGTAGTTCATGGTGATATTAAAAAGTAAGGGACTTTATGTGCTTCCTTGATGGACTCCTATGACCTTATGACTCGTTCCCAAATCTTGAGGGTGTGTGATGTGAGTTTTATACCGCGGTAATTGGCACATTCTCGAACATCTCCCTTGTTCTTGTAGAATGGGACCAGTACACTCTTTCTCCAGGCATCTGGCATTTTTCCGCTTTTCATGATGTTATTAAATAAGTTACAAAGCCATACCTCTCCATCCCATTTTAGAGATTTCCAGAACTCGGCAGGTATGCTATCCGGGCCTACTCCTTTATGGTTCTTCATTTTGGATATGGCTTTTCTAACTTCTGTAACGGTTATTGCATTTACAGGTCCTTGCGTCGAAGGTAATTCTATTTCTGCTTGCCTAGGGAATTCCTCATTTAGCAGCTCCTGGTAGTACTCGTACCATCTTTTACATATGTTCTTATCGTTCGTAAGTAGTGTGCCTTCTTTGTTTTTAATATATTTTGTAGTTTTAAAGTCCTTACAATCATTATGTCTGTATTTCGCTATTTTGTATATATCAGCATCGGTGGCTAGCTCCAAGCGGTTGTAAAGATTTCGATCAGCTTTTTCCCTTTCAATTGCAACTGTTCTTCTTGCAGTCTTCTTTGCCTCCTTGTGTATTTCTTTATCTTCATCGGAGCCTGTTCCTTGCCAAATTTTAAAGAGTCTTTTCTTTTCAGCAATACTGTTTTTGGTGTGGTCATTCCACCATTTAGTATCCTTAGCACTGTGCAAGGGTCCTTTGCTTATCCCTAGCTCACGTTTTGCTGTAGTGACACTTAGTTTCTCAAAGTCTGTCCACGTTTCTGTAGGAGTCTGATCTCGAGGGGGGTTTTTGCTGAAGTAATCCACAACATACTTCCCTAGGGAACTTCCTTTATCCGTGTTTAGTTCATGCCATTTAATTTCTCCACTTTAGGTCTTTTTATCTTAATGGCTGTTTTGAGTTTCAGGGCAGTTAGTAGTAGCCTATGTTGGGAGGTGAGGGGTTCCCCAGGAATAACCTTGCAGTCCCTAATTTGTTTCAGATCTTGCTTATCTGTTAGGATATAGTCTATCTGTGTCTTTGAGTTTCCACTCTTATAAGTTATTAAATGTTCATCCTTCTTTTGAAAGAAGGTATTTACTACTGCAAGGTTTTGAGAAGCTGCGAATTCCAGAATTGTTTCACCTTCACTGTTTTGTTTTCCATATCCAAAGCCTCCATGGTAACCCTCGAAGCCGTCCCTGTCGATGCCCACATGACCGTTCAGGTCTCCACATATGATTCGTAGTTCAGTTCGGGGTATTGCTATTAGATACGTCTGCAGGTCTTCCCAGAATTCTTGTTTTTCTGTATCAGAGCAGTTTACTTGTGGGGCATAGACTGAGATGACGTTTAGGCATGGTTGGTTTTCCAGGGCCATCTTCACAGACATGATGCGGTCGCTGATTCTGTTTATTTCTATAACATTTTGGCTGAGATGTTGATCCAGGATAATTCCAATACCATTCTTGGTATTCTCTTTGCCATTGTATATGAGTTTGAAACCGTTCCCGATTTGACGTGATTTGGCGCCCTTCCATTTTGTTTCTTGCACACAGCAAATGTTTATGTGTCGTCTGTATAGAATAGCGTTGAGTTCAGCACTTTTTCTAGTCATTATGCCAATGTTCCAAGTTCCTATGCGCAGTTGGGACATTGGTACAGCGTTTCGTTGCTTTGATCTTCCGTCGCTTCGGGGGGACGCCCTAGTATCCGTCACAATCGCATCGCCGTCGCTTGAGGGGAACGCCCTAGCCTTAGATATCTTTCTGTTCTTGTTATGCCTCATGATTAATATAAAAATTGGCTGTGTGTTTTTACAGTCGGTTGCCACCTGACACCAAGGTCTTAATCTTCCTGGAAGACTTGAGAGCCACCGTTGACCATAATAGGTTCGTCCGCCGCCTTCTCTAATGAACTCTCAGACCTAAGAGTCCATCACAAACGAGGACCTCTACTCCAAATATGTCGGAGAAGCTCCCCGGTTGGGTTTGATAAGGAAGTTTTCTCTCCGGCCTTTTTGGTCCGCGGGAGGTATTTTATTTCCCTCCTACCCTTCAACAACTGGAAGCTGTTGGAGCATTCCTCGATCCGCCGCCTGAGGACGCGCTCTCTAGGGTTAAGGCTCCCCCGAGAGCTTTAACTAATATTTACTTGAATAAAACATATTTTCCAGACACACAATGCAATGAATTTTATAATCACAATTTTTATTTAACAAACTTATCAAAAAGTAGAATAATTTTTAACGAATATTGTTTGTTCGGTGTATATTTACATGGTATTTTATTTCAACGAAAATGCTAACATAGTCCTAAAGTAATAAAGTCAATATGATGTGCTACAAAATTTAATGACAGAAACAACTCGCTGCAAAAGCGACTCCACGTAGTCTTGTCTGCACTACCCCTTTTTTTACTTTTTATAAATGAGTTTAACTGACGTACTCTTCCATACAGCCCGAAAGTAAGAAGAAGACCTAAACCGGCTTGTCCCACAACACACACACACACAAAAACCACATTTACTAGACGTCACTACACGTACCTAAATGCCCTTATTTATAACTCTATATATTCATCAAAAATTTAACATACACAAAACACTCACATAAAACACACACAAATGTAAAAAAATAACTAAAGAATATCTTCTCACCCTAGATTATGAGAAAGCAGTAGCACTGTTGAAACCCCTATGCAAATAATTAACTATCAGTATCACTTACACACCCAAAGACACCCCATATCACCCCCCTCCCTAAGCACACACGACATCCACACCCACACATCACACACCCTAACACTTCACCCATTAGATCACATCACCGCAACCCAGCGCTGGGCACGTCACCATTGCGGCGGTAGTGGCCCTCTTTGAGGAGTGGCTGGAGAGGCGTCACGGCGTCCTCACCTTTCGCCTGATGCAGGTCCTCACCGGACATGTTTGTTTCGGGAGGTTCCTGCATCAGATCAGGCGGGAGGAAACGTCCGGGTCCACTGCGCGGATCGCTCAGAAGACACGGTGGAGCATATGGTGGAGATCTGCCCCGCTTGGGCGGACCACCGCCGTGTCCTCGTGGATGCGATAGGTGGCGGCGACCTCTCGCGCCCGGCCCTGGTTCAGGGCATGGTACGGAGCGAGAGGGAATGGGAAGCAGTCTCCTCCTTCTGCGAAGCAGTAATGCTCGCGAAGGCGGAGGCGGGACGCGTGAGGGAAGCACAACGGAGTGACCCTCACGGCACCAACCGCTACCAGCGCAGGAGAGGCACTGGGCGTAGGACGTCGCGAGACGATCTCCGGCAACCGTAGACCCGGGCAAGCGGACGGCGAGCAGTGAGTAGCTCGCCGTCCGATCAGCACCAGGCCTGTGAGTCGACGGCGCGACTTCCACGTGCGCCTCAAAGAGATGATTGTCAGCCACCACTGACGGGGCCCATCGTGGCCGGTGCCTACATGCCTAGGAGTAGCGGATACATTCTCAACATGAGTTGCCGCACCCCTGGGCACTGAGGCAGGGAAGGAACAGGGGTGGGTTTTAGTCAGTAAGAGTCTGACACGCCCTCCCGCTCCACCCAGAGCGGGTCATGTCATTGGATGACTTTCCACCCCACAAAAAAAAAAACGTACTACTCAAACACTATTACCGCTGTTACACGTTTAAGCTTCCCTTAGTTTTGAAATACCTAGGATTTTCCTAACATCGGGGTCATTATTCACAAAAATTGAGCATACAATTAAATTTCATGGTAATGTAACATGCATTGTCTTTCTTCTTTTTTGCATTAAATAAATTTTATTATATAATAAATACACATACATACACAACACATACACATAGATGAAGACACACACACACATCAGATGAAGTTTGGTGGTCGATATCTCATATAAATTGATAAATGCAAAGTAAATAAAGATATCTACACAATTTGGTCAGTAAAAGGGGATTATTATTATGATTATTATAAAAGTTTCATCGATATTTTATATGGAGTGGGCTCTTTTGGGTCAAAATGTATAAACGGATATCAGGCACATGTCTTCTTAATGTAAGTTTTTTCAGAGTAAAAAATATATTAACAATATTTCAGTAAAACAACGACGTAGCGAATATGCATACGCTTAATATTATAAATGTGAAAGTTTGTGAAAATGTATTGATGTTTGTTACTCTTTCACGCAAAAGCTACTGAACGGATTTTGCTAAAACTTTACAGAAATATAGCTTAGAAATCAGAATAACATATACGCTATAATTTATAATAGGGGGAAGTACAAATACCACGTGGACGAAGCCTCTGGCAGAAGCTAGGGTTGATATAAAAAATGACTATTTTAATGCATCAAACTAAAACTCTTAAAATGTATTTTTACTAACTTAGTGTGCTCTCCCGTAAAATGTAAATTGCGATTTTGTATAATTATGTCTTCTTCTACTTTGATGCCATCGATTTTCTGAATTCTGCACTATTTTTGTGAGTTTTCAACCAAACGCAGCTCTACGCAAGTACTGCCAATCAAAAATAATAATAAAAGAATTGACACTCCACCCCATTGCGTAATCTTTCTTTTTAATCTTTTTTGTTGCCCCAAATTATGAATTAATCCTGTATTGTGTGTGTGTGTAATTGTCACCAAGCCCGGCTCGTGAAATACTGGTACTCTAAACTAGTTTAGGAGTCAGGGTTTCACTATTGTAAACCTGTGTTGTGCCAATAAATTATTATTACATTTATTCTGCAATTCTTTTAATGTTCTATTTTCTTATTTTTATTTCTTCATTTTTTCAGAAAAATACAGCTGAGAGTGCCGAACTACCAAGGCGGCGAGGTCGGCCTAGTGGCCACAACCGCACCCCACTGTCTAAAGTTCGTATTAACATTAAGCACCTAACATTTCTCACTTTCGTTTAAATTATTTGTAAACATTTTTTAATATTGTATATTTGTTTACAGGAGGAGCGACGCGCGCGCAACGCGCTTTATGAAAGAGAGCGTCGACAAGAACATACGGATGCCATAAATGACCTGATACAAATAATTCAATGCGATCCGAATGTAAGTTTATAAATCATTACTCGATTCTATACTGATTTAATGAATGTACTATTTTAATGTTTACAAAAACCGCCTAACTTTTTATTTATTTACAGATAACAAATGCGGACCTTTTAATAAAGGTTATAGAACGCTTAGAGCGGGCGTCAAAAGAGCCCAGCGTCGAGGATATAAAAAGAATAAACAAAAAACTAAAATCTCAGCGTAAGTTAACCCATTCAGTGTCTATAAGGACCGTCAGGTTCATACCACGGAACCCGTGTCCACTGAACGGATTTTTGTAAAACCTTTCGGAAAGTGTTTGTAACACACGAAGCACTTAAGAAAATTAAGTTTTCGCAGTTGTCATTCATTTTCTATTAATATCTAATAGATTTTACGAAAATTCATACAGTAGAACGGGTTTTGCATTTTGAAATCTTACGGCACTCCACTAATTGTTTTAAACTGTCTATTTATAACTGTGGTTTTTGTTTTCAGTTGTAATGCTGAAAACGAGATTAGAAGAAACGAATGATGATGAAGCTTCGGAGTCTAAAGCTTCAGATGACGCAGAAGACGTGGACGATGATGTGAGTTTATGTGACATTTCCTATTTCTTTATAAAATTTTGTGGTTATGATATTTTATTTATTTATCTTTTTAGAGTTCTAAAAGTCCGAATAAAAAACGGAATAAAAAAACGGACTTATAGGATCACTCGTGTGTCTGTCTGTCTGTACGTCTGTCACAGTCAATTTGCTTCGAATCTACTGGACAAATTGAGCTGATTTGGAACACACATGAATATCTGTGACCCAAACACGGACATGTAACGTAAATAAATGGATTTGAAATATGGGGTGCAAATCGTGAAAACTTTCCAAACTGTACCCTGCGACATATCAAATGAAAGGGCTTATTATAAGGGCCTTAAATATTTTTTATTTTTAAGAAAATATAATATCATTCATTAGATCATAATTGAAATGATCTTCCATATTCTGCGTTAACACTTATAGAAATACATTATTTTAACTGTAAAATCAGTCTATAAAATCACGTATAACAGCGAAATCGGCAAAATTTCTTATACGGCCTCTTATAGAGATTTCCTTTCTGTAAAAAAATTATAAAATATGAATTGCATGTACTATTAAAATCACTTAGATATCGCCTAAAAACAAGGTTTTTGTATATATGTACGTAGTTATGTTATAGATAGTTACATGGTTAATATTTAGATAGTGTTTATATGTACAAGTATTTTGTTATTTCCTATATATCAAGTAAAGTTGCTACCCAATACCTAGTACCTAGTTTTTGCACTACAATCTCTAAAGCCAGATTCTCCCATTCGATTTCAGTTCTGCAGTCGGACATCGGGTTATAGAGCAAACTTCTGCAGTCGGACATCGGGTTATCAAGCTGTAAAAAACACCGAGAGACCGACGACATCGTCGAAATAGAAATTGTATTAATGAAATCCACCACAGTGAAGCACTTTTCATCTCCCTCTACGCAGGGTCTACGGCGTATCCGACGTAGCACTGCTACGCGAGCTACGCGGCTCTTGCAGATCTGTCTGAGTCTGTCATGTCTATGCAATTTTATTATGAAACTACGTAAAACAATCACGATAAAAGCTTTAAATAATGTAAATAATTCAGATCTAATGAGATCAATTACTTTATTTTCGAAAATTACAATAATTAGAAAAATAAAATAATCGTCCACATTTCTTTTTTTCATTTCTCCTTTCGCAGGTCTGATGAAATAATTTTTTTAGATATAAGCGGTTTCTTTGTACTCATATCTAGAAACCTAATTGCTATTGTAAATAAATAATAACCTATCATAAATAATGACAGGAAAATGTTTATATTTGTCGAAAATTATTTAAACGTAGTTCACAGTAGACACTGTGTTAAGAATATCAAAAATTACTTCCGCTACCCAACCATCTCAGAAAGAAATGTTCACTATTGAGCACACAACACCCACAACGTACATACATGTGCAAAGTTAGTTAGTCTAGTGGCCCATAATAGCGAGATTTACGCGTGATATTGTTCATAACCCATAACATAATATTCACTAGATCGTTAGTGTGATCGCGAAGATGATCGTTCCGAGTCTGCGCGTTCTCACTCCTCTGCTTTTGTCTGCAAATAATTAATAGCTGCACCCATTGTGAGCAGATGAGCATGGGCCCCTTTGTCCCGGGATTATGTCAAGAGCGCATTTTTTGTTAGTCATATTGCCATTTCTATAAAAAAGCATTTTTAAATTAAATTTAAAATGATCTAATGAATAAGCTCGAAATTGAGGTTGTTTTAAAAGATTTTTTATTGCCAAATTTTTGTGTTTCTTAATTTTTTTGTCAAGAAATGGATTGATGGTGAACTAAAGTTTGTTTTTTGCTGTTTTAATTTTATGAACGAGAGTTCTAAGTAGCCAAAATCAAAAGCAATTCTTTGCGGATTTTCTCTAAAATTTTACTAAGTTAAATATTTTTTCTAAGTTTCAAAATGGAAGGAATTAGATCTTTCACACAAATCGGTTTTCCCCTTTTCACTTGATTATGAAAAATACGTTTAAATTTTAAAAATTACTTAACTTTTAGACTATTTATACCAATTGTCGAGTTAACTGAAGCAAGCAAAAAACTATTCCCTAAAAACTTCAACACCTGTTTTCACCCCTATCCCCTAAAGGGGTGAAAACCAATCCTGAAAATGACACAGAACGTTTAGAAAAACCGCGCCAAATCACGGTCTTGCACATTTTAAAAAATGTGGGCAAGGTCAGCTTGCGAACTACCTTACGTATGACAAAGTGCTGCCGACTGGCGTACTATACTTGAAATAAGCAAAAATGTGTATTTAATCACAAAGGCCTCGCGCAAGGCTTGCTCTTTGATCGTATGGAATGAATACTCTATGGCTAATAGAAAAGCAGCAGCGGCTGTAAAATACCTCTCCTGCAAATCAGCAGAAACTAAAGCATGCGGTTTGGCGGCGCTTTCTTTCGAACTCTACCCGTGATGTCACGAGAAATTCGAGCTGACGTAGTGAACGCTTTTTTGAAATGAAGTCTATGGGCACGAGTTCATAGACTGGCCTTGACTCAGAACTTCGCCAAAGTTCTTTCAAAAGATGGTGAAGGCACCCTTCCAGAGTTTCTCGGTAGAGTAGTTCCCACTACGTAAGATCTGATTTGTCTGAAGTACGGGGACGTCAGTCGAATTCCGGACCAAGAAAATTCTTGCGTGTGTGATCGGGCTATTTAAAAGACGTTTAAAAATGATCAATCTGCAGCAATCCTCACGAGCGTTCCATCGCAAATTAAAGAGAACGTAATGTTATACGCCTCCGTAAATACTATTGTGGAGCAAGATTTTTTTTTTGGGTGGGGAATCCTCAATTAACTTCTTCCACTCTAGTCGAAACGAGAGGATGTATCAGACTTCTTCTGACTAAAACCCACCCGTGTTTCTTCAGTTGCCTGTGCCAGGGTCGCGGTGACTTTTTTCAAACACACCCAATATTGTCGAGCAATATGACGGGATGATTTGTTGTATAGAGTATTTGAATTCGCTAACATTAAGTAAACTACCAGCGTACGTCATCCAGTTGAAGTCAGTGTCCCGATTTCACTACTTTGGAATTAACACCGCCTGAGTTCTGTAACGGATCCCGGCTTAAAAACTCTGCAGAGAAATATCATCGAGGTGAAAAAGACAAAACTGTATTAAACTGTACCGTGCGTCATATCAAATGAAATAAAAACTTTTTTACAAAAAAAATAAAACCGACTTCCAAAAAAAAAAACAAAAAGTGCAAAATAACTTTAATTTCGGAAGTCGGTGTTTCTGGTTTTATTTCTTCGATTTTTGACACCAACTTCCGAAATTAAAGTTATTTTGCACTTTTTGTTTTTTTTTTGGAAGTCGGTTTTTTTTTTTTTAAAGTTTTTATTTTTCACTTTTTAGTTGTGTTTCCTCATGAAATTGTATTAACAATGCATATTTATGCGATAGCAGCAATCGCGGTTGATTTGCTGTAATTTTTTGAAGAGTTCCGTTGTCTGTGTCCGAAAATCATCGTCAGATCTACATAAATATCTAAATTTAAATGGGACCATTTCGGAACTAACCCCTTACGAAAAAAAAGAATTTTGGAAATCCGTCTAATGACGAAGTTATGCCCGAACATACATAAAAAAAAATACAAACCTCCGAATTGATAACCTCCTTCTTTTTGAAGTCGGTTAAAAAAATATTTGAGACCCTCACAATGCAAGGTACATTGTGAAGTGAGGGTCTCAAAGATTTGGTCGAAAATTGACCATTCCCGCCCCCATATCTCCAAAACTACCGAGTCTAAAAATTGAAAAAAAAAGACAGGATATAGTTCTTTACTTATAGATTACAGGAAAACCTATAAGAAGTCTATATTTTTACAAAGTTTATGTTAACTTTCTTGCTTGCTCGGTTTTGTGTGTAATGGTTACAATTAGTAACCCATTTTTCAAACACTTTCTTGTGTTTTGCATTACTTATAAAATTAAGTGCCCAATGCAAAAATATAGTAGGTACTATAAAGCTGGTCTGATGATAGAGCTGGAAGGTGGCCAAAGGATCTCCTCAACCAAACACCATCTTATTTGGACTCATTCGATGTGTATTGAAAAGTGATTGTACACTTGGTAGTAGAGCAGTGGTGGCCCAGTGGTATTGGCCGCGACTTACAAGTTGTAGGTCGTGATTTCAAACCCAGGCAGGCGCTTTACTTTGTGTAAATTATTTCATCACCACTGCTCTCAAAACGGTGAAGGAAAACATCGTGAGAAAACCGGCATGTCCTAGAACCAAAAATTCGAAGACTTGTGACATCCACCAACCCGCATGGGCCCGCGTGGTGGATTACGGCCCACACCCTCTCACAGAGAGGAGGCCTGTGCCCCAGCAGTGGGGACATTAAAAGGCTGATGATGAGTACCCAGGGTCCCAAGATGGAGTCGGAAGGTGGCCATAGGATTTCCTCAACCAAACAATATATCACCGTCGTGTTTCGGCTTATTGGATACAAATTGACAAGCGATATTACAATTAGTGGCGGTGGTGCCCAGGGTCTGATGATAAAACAGGAAGGTGACCATAACAATTCCTCAACTAAACAAGACAGCACTATCGTGTTTGGGTTTATTGAAGTTGTACTGACTAGAGTTATTACACTAGAAGGTGATCAGGGTCTGATTATATATAATAAATAATAATAATATTCCACAACTAACACACAACGCCATCTAGTCCCAAGCTAAGCAGAGCTTGTGTTATGGGTACTAGACAGCTGATAAACATACTTATACTCGTATATTTCTAAATACATAAATATTATAGATAAATTACACCCAAACACAGAACAAATGATCGTGCTCATTACACAAACATTTGTCCTGGGTGGGAATCGAACCCACGACCTCCGGCATAGCAGTCAGGGTCACTAACCACTAGACCAACAGGCCTGTCAAATATAGGATCTTCAACCATACAAAACAGCACCGTCGTGTTTAGACTCATTGGATAATATGTACTTTCTGACAAAAACTATGTAGGTGATGGTTACTAGGGTCTGATGATAGAACCAGAAGGGTACCATTGATACTAAACAAGAAAGTGCCGTATTGTTTGGTCTCGTCGAATTTGTGTTGACTAAAACTATTGTTCTAGGTATAGTCCAGGGTCTGATGTTGGATCTGGAAGGTCATCATTTTAAACCCTCAACTTAAATATGTAGGCCGATAAGTTAATTGTCTTGAGGTGTGAACGTCTCTTACACTGTTTGAAGGATAAGCCTAAAGTATATTAGATGTACGCTTATGTATCTAAGTTTCAATTATTATTTTTCAACTGAATCCAATTCAATTCAAAACATTTATTTCAGACAATAATAGTCCATAGATTGTAATAGAAAACAAACAAAATCAAATCACAATTAAATCAAAACAAAACCAAATTAAAATTAAATTAAATTAAAAATAAATTAAAATTAAATCAAAAATAAATTAAAATTAAATCAAAAATAAATTAAATATAAATAAAAAATTAATTAAAATTAAATTTAAAAAAAAACTAAAAACAAACCAAAAACAAATCAAGTCAAATTAAAATCATAATAAAATTATTTAACTACCAACCGCCAGACCCCGAAAACACAGGTGCGTGTGCATCCAGTGCCCAACGATTGGACTGTCAACTTTGTCCCCTAATACCCTCAGGATGACGTTGGTACTCCCCATCACCCTACTCATTACTGACGCGGTTCTCTTGCGCATAATAATTAGCAAAGAAGTCATCTATTTGCGTATACGCAAACATTTCAGACGCACTACAGTATTTAGAGAGACCCAACAGCACCCTGAGGGCATTATTATACTGCACACGTAGGGCATTGCAGGCCCGCTGCGTATATTTCACCCACAGGCTGCAAGTGTAAAAAGATTGACAATATGCTTTGAAAAGCGTAATCTTTACACCATCCGTACAGCGTGCAAACCTGCGGGTTATCATATTACATCGGACCGACAACGCCCTACGCTCTCTCTCCAAGTCTGCATCGTCCGGGAGATCCTCTGTCACCACATGACCCAAGTATGTGAATTTTGTTACTCTTTTTAAGGGCATTTCATTCAGTGTGATCAAAGGAATCTCGGACGATACTCGATTCCTCCCCTTAAAAATAAGAAACTCACTTTTTTGATGTTATAAGTGAGTCCGTGAGAGGCCGCGTAAAATTCACATATTTTAATTAATTTTCCCACCGCGTTAATTCAAGGACCCAGCAGCACCATATCATCTGCATAACTCAGATTATTTACTGACATACCGTCAATAGAGCAACCCACAGTGGCGCCGCTGAGTTCCTCACTCAACTGATTAATTTGAATATTAAACATGGCTGGCGAAGTCAATCCACCCTGTCTAACACCGCACTCCAACCTATATGGGTCAGAAAAGGAATTCGCCCACTTAACCCGATTATTTTGATTTTCGTACCAAAATTTCAATAGACTTATCAACTCGCTAGGTACATTCAACTTCATAAGCTGTTCCCATAATTTATCATAACAGACAAGGTCGAACGCCTACGGACAGAAAAACGCCAGTCTAAGACCGCATAGACTGGCGTTTTTCTGTCCGTAAAATACTTGACCGTCTGCTTGAGCGCCAATATTGCACTTTCAGTTGAGAGTCCTTTTCTGAAACCAAACTGTGCATCACTCAGTTTTAGATGTCCACTTAGTTGGCGCTCAAGCAGACCGTCAAGTACTTTACCAATAGTTGGGGCTAACGAAATCGGCCTATTATTATTCGTGTCCGATAAGTCCCCTGTCTTATTTTTTACAACCGGTACAACTACAGTCTCCATCAGCCCAGGTGGCAGATATGAATGTCGTACACAAAAGGTATACAGCATTGCCAGTACGTGAGAGATATGCGGTCCAGCGTGCAGAAGATGCTCGACGCCCAGTCCGTCATGACCAGGAGACTTACCTTTAGATAAACTCCTAATAAGTTTCGAGACATCCTTCGCCGTAAAACCAAGAGGCGTCTCTGATACAACGGACTCGGCACCGACCATCCCCCGCGCAGACGACAGTTGAGACTGGACTCTAAATTGCTCACGAAAGACGTTAGCAATCTGTACAACATTCGTCTCACCAGCGACACACACAGGAAGGCCCGCCCTCGGATTTAAGCTATTTTTAAGCTTCCAAAACTTCGAAAAATGCTTATTTTGATGTTGTTCAGCTAACGTGTTCATACGTATTTGCTCCTTATTATTAATACAATACCGAAGCTTACTTTTAAACATTTTTCTACTGTGCACCATGTCTTCATAAATAGGCACCGCCGTTGGCATGCCACTCATTTTCTAGCTATGAAACTTCTCCCTAGCCTCCCTATGCGCGTCCCTAACATGCTTATTCCAGCCTAACACCATGCGCCCCTTCCTGACCCCTAGCGCCTCGTGACTACGTATAGCCGCTTCCCTCAGCGAGTTAACAATTCTACTGTATAAGTCAGAAATCGTTGCTCTGTAACTTTCAATTTTACACATTTTGTCGCAACAGTCACTTAATTGCGGCGGGAAGTCTATATTTCTCATTATCTGTACAAACTTGATAGTAATAATGCCTTTGGCTATCATTCCTTTCCCCTCATTTCACTTTAGAGTCTGCACTATTACCTTGACTAGAAAAGTTGATCTTAGGCCCGCCTATACTTAGGTTACAGTTCATCTCTAACGGAAAGTGGTCCGACCAGTATACGTCATAACGCACCCTGACGTCACGAACCGTTAACCACGCCGCCTCAGTAACCAAACAGTGGTCCAGCCAGCTTCGACCCCCGTGAGCGTCACTAACGAACGTAAAAGTATTCGAGCTAACTCCAAGTTTGGTTACATCAGCACAGATCCATTTCTGATCGACTCAAAAGCCGTCTAATTTTCTGCCAAATAGATCACCAGGCTGTGCATTAAAGTCTCCCATCACATAAACAATTTTTAAGTTTATGTAAAAGTTTGCCTTAAAAAGATTTTTACTTTTTTAACCGACTTTCGAAAAAGGAGGAGGTTCTATGTTCGACTGTATGTTTTTTTGATTTTGAAAATTCTTCTTTTATCCGAAAGAATATACTCCCGAGGTGGTCCCATATAAATTTTATCGAAATCGCTTTAGCGCTTTTTGAGAAACTGAACAAAAACGAAAAATACGCATATCTTGATGATGTTTTTGTGTTATCCAAATGTTTAAATTCCACGTTCCATGTTATTGGGGTTTTTAGTTCTGGGGTATAACAACTAAAAAGCGAAAAATAAAAAACTTTTTTACAAAAAAAACAACCGACTTCCAAAAAAAATACACTAAAAATTTAAAAATAACTTTAATTTCGGAAGTCGGTGTCAAATATCGAAGAAATAAAATACAAACACCGACTGCCGAAATTAAAGTTATTTTAAAATTTTTAGTGTATTTTTTTTTGGAAGTCCGTTGTTTTTTTTTGTAAAAAAGTTTTTTTATAAGCCGTTTAAAAAAATATGTGATTCGTTCGAAGCTCTTTGCACCCGAGTCCGACTCGCACTTGGACGGTTTTTTTAATATGTTATTTTTGGTGTATTTTATTTAAAAATCTAAATTATATGTTTTTAAGTGGCGTAAGTTGTGGATTCATTTTTATTACGTTAAAATAAGTAGGTTTGAAATACATTATTTACAATCGGCAAACATACAAGAGAAAAATAAAATGTTGTAATTTATTTATTATAAGATCCGAAAAGGAGCTGACAATAACAAACTATGTCTAATTTAAGAAGAAAGCAAAGCATGAAATGTGGTGATGCCCTCAGTACTGGCGGGGTGAAGCATCACCTACCTAGCTACGCTTCATATTAATTTCTACAACTCCGTAGACTTTGATATAGCACACTGCAGAATATCGACCGGTCGCCGGGACCTGATTTTACAATTAAAACATGAAGAGTAGCTATGCCCTGAACTAGGGAGTAACACTACTAGCTACGTTACTATATTGCATGTTTCATCCTAACCGAAAGATCCTGGTCGACTACTTATCAACCTTATTATTAAAGTCATAAAGGCGAAAAGTCGGCAACAGGGTAGTTTCGCGGCTGCAAATACAGCCTTGCATCGTCTAGTACACTGTGGGCAATCACTTTTCAACCTTAATCCATATTTGTATTAAGGTTGAGAAGAGGTTGACGGGGAAGTTTGTCAGATACATTGACGTGCATGTTATAGCACACTGCGTGCGTGGGTGTAAGTTTTCGGTCGATTAGTTTTCAACCTTACACTTAAGTAATAAGGTGGAAAATTCGGTTGGGAAGTTTCTTGTCCAGTACATAGATGTGGTATAGCACAGTGCGTCGTATTGAGCGGCGGCCGAGCCTGCGTGCTGCACGAGGTGGTGGGCGTTGCACCACTTCGCCGTGCAACCGTGCTCCACCGCGCCGCACTGCACCTCCGATCTGCGAGCAGAGCGCCACGCTCCAAGCCAGTCCTCAGCAGCGAGACATACTTCCTGATTCTATCAGGTAAGTGTCTTCCTTAGTCTGTCCCTCTTTATTAAGAACTGGGATAGTGTTTTAATAGTTTAGTTGTTAATTTATCAGTTATTATGGTTTAACTTGACTTGGAAATTATTAGGCCCCCACACCTCTGAACTGAACTTGGTCTTTGGTGGAAGTACTCATCCTTCTTATTACAAATTAGGAATCAACAGTTCCACATTAACATTAATTTTGTTTCTTCAGAGAAGCAAGTTATACCCCTCTACTTCATATGACGCAGTGACAAAGTTTTATTTTAGAAAATAAAACTTAAGGTAGTCAATAAAATTAACCATTGAATACATTTAATAGCAGGTCATGGTGTCAGATTTAGGTGTTGGTGTATGTCCATGATTTGAATGGGTTTTTTCTTCTCTTTCCAGATAGCAGCGCTTCCTCGCTTCGCCGCCGCTGCTGCGTCGTGCGGAGCGAGGGGAGCTGCTCACTCGAGTTCCCAAAACTATTGTAAGTATGTTTTTTCCATTTGCCCCTTTCAATTTCAGTAAAAACTACAGCGACGCTCTCTTCAAGTGTCACGTAGAAAAAGGTAGGTACCAACTTAGAATAACGTCATTGCTTCGGAGCCGGATCCGGGAAGCCTTGGAGGTATGGTGAGTGGGTGGGAGAGCTGTGGATGAATAGTACAGGTGCCGCCAGATTTTACCCGATTTCCGTAGCTCTTTTTGTGAAAACAGTTTTGATAAACCCAGTTTTTTGGCTAGATGCGAGTTTTGGGGCTCCGCAAGTTTGAATGAAAATCCGGAACCGTTTCTGTGACCTAAACATGCACGTGTAACGTAAATAAATGAATTCGAAATATGGGGGTCACTTTTGGGGTGCAAATCGGAAAATAAAGTTTTTCAAACTGTACCGTGCGAAATATCAAATAAAAGGGAACATTTTGAGAGTCTCAAACGATTATTTTTTCGAATTTTAAAATAAATAGTTTTAAAGTTAGTTAAGATAAGAGATGAAAAATGTCCTTTCCCCCTTATCTCCGAAATTTCTGAGCCTAAAGTTATGAAATAAATTCAAAAAATAGTTCTATACTTATAGATTACAGGAAAACTTATAAGCAGTCAATGGTTTAAAAAAAACGTGCTAAAAACTTATGATTTCTTCGAAACCCCTTGCGCGCGAGTTTGACTCGCACTTGGCCAGTTTTTAGGGCTCCGAAAGTCCGAATGAAAAAATGGAACCCTTATAGGATCACTCGTGTGTCTGTCTGTCTGTCCGTCTATCCGTCTGTCACAGCTAATTTTCTCCGAATCTGCTGGACCGATAGAGTTGAAATTTGGCACACACATGAATATCTGTGACCCAAACACGAATGTGTACCCAAAATATTAATTTGGAATATAAGGATCACTTTTCGGGTAAAAATCGGATAAAAAAAAAGTTTTTCAAATTGTGCTTAGCGACATATCTATAATCAAATCAAATTTATTTCAGACTAGTCCATATTTAAAATGAAATGAGAGGGTTGTAAGGGTCTCGAATTTATTTAAATATAATTTTAAAATAGGTATACAGTTTATAAGTTATTTAAGAAAATTGATGAAAAATTAAACCACTGGGCCTAAAATTGTGAAAAAAAATACAGAAAGGTCTTTACTTATAGATTATAGGAATGAAAGAATGAATGAAAGAAATACTATGGAGGAGGTTGTTTAAAAAACACCTAAAAAAATATGATTTGTTCAGAACCTTTTGTGCGCAAGTCCGACTCGCTCTTGGCCGGTTTTTGTAAATAAGACAATTGTTTAGCATTTTATTTGATTTACGAATTGGTTCTACGAATGTATTTCATAAATCTAAGACAGTCTAATCTTTTATATTAGGTCCCTCCACCTATGAAATCAGCGTTTTGTAAGGATTATTTTTCCGACCCAAATATCGATCAATAGAATTGCACCATTCGACGTCACGTGGTACAACCTACATGGTATTATACTGATTATTTTTCCGACCCAAATATCGACCAATAGAATTGCACCATTCGACGTCACGTGGTACAACCTACATGGTATTATACTGAAATTTTTTTGAAAATTTTCTAGGTTGTACCACGTGACGTCGAATGGTGCAATTCTATTGGCCGACATTTGGGACGGAAAAATAATCCCCCGAATACCACACGAGCTTCAAAATTATCTGGTATTTCCCGATAGGTTCCCTGCAAACAAATAAAATCGTCAAGTTTTTCAGGAAAAATCACTCGCGCTTCGCGCTCGTGATTTTTTAACCTGA
Organism: Polia nebulosa; assembly: GCA_951329385.1. Taxonomy (NCBI): domain Eukaryota; kingdom Metazoa; phylum Arthropoda; class Insecta; order Lepidoptera; family Noctuidae; genus Polia; species Polia nebulosa. The sequence continues at coordinate 9,416,831 of OX589609.1, forward strand.
AAAACTTGACTCCTTCATTTGTTTGCAACGAACGGAAATACCCGATAATTTTGAAGCTCTTGTGGTATTATAAGTGAGAATTTTAAAGAAGTTGCATTTTTCATACTAACATTTTTCACTTAGATTAAGCAAAAAAATAAGTTTTGGCTAAGTTAAAACAAATATAGTGGTCATTTCTGCAAACAAAAACAGGAGTAATTTTTAAGGTATTTTTTTTTTGTTTATAAAACTATAAGTAATAAGGTATTTTTACTATTGGCAGTTGTATATGACAGTCATTATTCGATATAATATCAAGCAATTGATGAATATTTTAATTCATAGAAGTGACGAGGTTCTCAATTTGTTTGTGAGAAAAGAACGCAAATTTCATAGGTGGGGACCAATAAATTTTACCAGACACCGTACCTGGTGAATTGTACATGAAAGTTTCGATAACTGATGTGAAAGACATGATACGGAGAATGAAACGTGGAAAATCACCAAGTCACGATGGCCTGACTATTGAGCACTTGAGATATGCTGGTGTACACCTGCCCAGAGTACTGAGCATGTTTTTTAATTTTTGTATAGGACACTCATACCTTCCTGAAGCTCTAATCAGAACAGTCGCAGTCCCTATTATTAAAAACAAATCAGGTGACCAATCTGACAAAAGGAACTATAGGCCGATATCATTGGCCACTACTATGGCGAGGGTCCTTGATGGTCTTTTGAGCGCGCAACTGAGTAAACACCTTCATATAAACGACTCACAATTCGGTTTTAGAGCCAATTTGTCTACGGAAACGGCTATTCTGAGTCTGAAACAAACGGTCAGATATTATACTGATCGTAAAACACCAGTTTATGCGTGCTTTCTAGACCTATCCAGGGCCTTCGACCTTGTTTCCTATGATATTCTTTGGCATAAGTTACTGACCGAAACAAGCTTGCCGAGTGAGCTCGTGTCACTCCTTAAGTATTGGTACTTGAACCAAAATAATGCTGTTAGATGGGTGAACGCCTACAGTGACGATTACAGGTTGAAATGTGGGGTACGGCAGGGAGGGTTGACTTCCCCTAGCCTGTTCAATCTCTTTGTGAATCAGCTGATCGATGAGCTCAGCGGAGCCATGGTCGGCTGTTCAATAGATGGAACTATGATAAATAACATTAGCTACGCTGATGACATGGTTCTGCGTCCGTCGGTTAGCGCTCTCAGGCGACTGGTGAGGATATGTGAGAATTATGCGGACAGTCATGGACTCAAGTACAATACAGAGAAGAGTGTCCTCATGGTTTTCAAAGCGGGGAACAAGATCCCTTATAATGTGCCGCCCGTTAAGATCTCTGGAGTCTCGCTTGTGGAGGTTCACACATTTAAGTACTTGGGTCATATGCTTACTGACAGGTTAGTCGATGACGAAGACATGGAGAGGGAAAGAAGGCCTTTGGCAGTTCGCTGCAATATGCTGGCCCGCAGATTTGCACGTTGTACTACAGAGGTAAAGTTGACACTATTCAGAGCCTTCTGTCAGTAATTTTACACGTGCAGTCTGTGGATCAGCTTTACGCGGCGGGCTTTCAACGCCCTTCGTGGTCAGTACAACGACGCGCTGAGAATAGTGTTGAGAAAACCTCGGTACGGCAAACGTTGCCGAGGCGCACACAGATAATTTCTTTGCCCTTATTAGGAAGAGGACGGCGTCTGTGATGAGCAGGCTCCGTTCAAGCCCCAACGCTATCCTCAGGGTGTTGGCTACCAAGATCGACAGCCCCTTCATTAAATACTGGGCGGGTGTACATTTACATATGAATAAGGGCTGTGTAAATAGATAGATGTTAGTGTTACTTTTAAATACTAACAAACACTAACACCATTTTACTATGTCTTGAGTTTAGTGTGTGTTTTTGTTACTAACAACCTACTAACATTTTTTTTTTTGTGTGTGTTTTTGTATTTAATTTTAAGTTGTTTTGTCTAATGGACAGGTGTCTGAATAATAAAGAATTATTATTATGAATTATTATAATAAAGGTCCCATTTAAAAAAAAGAGTGTCACTTTGGGAGTGCTGACAGAAGTGACAACTTAAACAAAAAAGGTCAACGCGTCTAAAGAAGTTTTCACTTCTGCGGTCGGTGTCGGTATCGGTTTTTTTTTTTTTTTTTTGATGGCGGCGTTGGTGCCTGTGTCGGGTGTTGGTTTCGGTGTCGGTGGCGATTTCAATTGTTTTTTCCCATTTCAAAAATACCCAACGCGACTAAAGAAGACTCCAAAATCTTCATTTCAGTCTTCACATAGATTGAAGTTTTCTTGGTGACCTTACCCGTACCTTAACGAAAGTTTTTTTTTACTTTTCCAGATATCCGTGAAGATGCAGCTTTACCGGCTGGGACTCAACCTCTGCAGCTAATAGGCAAAACTAACTAGACTTAGCACATTCAGCTTTCACAGATTATTTATTTGAACAAATAAGTAATCTGTGAAAGCTGATTTGCTGAAAGCGTTATGCGGAAAAACATGTCATCTAGTATTGTGGTGCAAGTGCTTAATTCATTAGATCGGGCTTATTGACTAAACGCAACTGCTCTTATGAGTAACTTTGTGATTTAGCTCCCGATTTAATGTCTCAATTAGACAATTCTGGGGTAGTTGTTTGTTAGCGTCTTTCCCCGGGGTCATTACCTGGGTAAAAACTCTTAACAGATAACTACCCCTCTTGGCCAACGGAACCGTTCTTGTAACGTTTAAAAATGCAAGTACCCGAACGGGTTTGCTGTTCATCTTTCATTAGAATCCCCCAGTCGTATGTTACGACACGCTCGGGTAAAGAAGACACTGATTGCAACAATACATCATGTGATCAGTTTGCATTAATTTGCAAAAACAATCATACCTCAATGTTTAAACCTAGTTTAAATATGCGGTATTCACACGGATATGAAAACATGACCGGATATGACATGAGTGTCTATGCAAATAGATAACTATCCTAGGCGCGGATCCAAGGGAAGGGGTTCTGAGTACTACGAGTCTCCCTCCAAAACAAACAAATGCTTTGTTTTGAAGTTTCTGGTCCAAAGTGACTTGAGACTTGGATACGCGCCTTAATTGTATAATTTTGGAAATGTTTCATAACGATATTAGTTGTATTGGAATATAATATAACTGTGGTAATTAATAATTAAAGGTATCTCTGGTGTATATTAGGGATTAGATTAAGCGAAGGGAATCAATCAAACTCATTGTGTATCTGATGGGTTTTTAATCTTTATAAAAAATATAAATTTTCTTGAATTCGTGGGTTCATACTTAAGGTTAGCAAGTTTTCAATAAACAAACAATTTATAATATTTTTGTGGTTTTATTTTAAACGTACCCCATGAACAATGAACAGTATGAGCTGCGCTCGATGGTAGGTGACCCGAGGTTCCTGAAAAAGTGACATTCTATGAGCAACAACGATTGTCAAAAGGTCAAAATGTAAGGAATTGACCACGTGACATTTAGGTTATACGTGTCAATCGAATTCGTTATGGAATTTTAAACAATCGTTAATGCAGATAGAATGTTTTTTTTTTTAATCCATCGAGTGAGTATAGTGGACGAGCCCCAAGACGCCTATGTGATAAAGGAGTGTTGTAAGCACATTTTAAATATTGTACAGTTCAAGTTCTTTTAAAAACACACGACACACAGATGAACTAGACAGACGAATTAACATGACCAGGAAAAAATACTGGAGTTGCAAGGAGATTTTCAAATCGAAACTTTCATTATGTCTGAAGAAAAAAGTAATTGACTCAAGTTTACTACCCTGTCTGACGTACGGCGCCCAAACCTGGATCTATAATAAAAACAATATGTCAAAAATACGATCGTGTTAGCGAGCTACGGAGAGGAGCATCCTTGGCATCAAGCTCATGGACAAACAAAACAGCAACAAAATCAGACACAAGACAAAAGTAATAGACGCAGTAACACACGCACGGCGATTGAAGTGGAAATGGGCCGGACACATTGCCCGCTATCCACAGGAAAGATGGGCTAACCGAGTAACGAAGTGGATAGGCCCTGGAAATAAAAGAGCAAAAGGCAGACCTCAAGCTCGCTGGATCGACGACATATTAAAAATGACAGGAAGTCTGCAACTGGTTGAAAGCGGCAAACAACAGGAAAAAATGGAGGCAATTGGAGGAGGCCTATACCCGTAAGGGGCTATGACAGAAACTTTTAGTTGTTAAGTACTAATTCAATTTTTTTTTTTTTGTAACTGTCCTGTAAATAAAAACGCTTATTATTATTATTCCATTTATTCAATTTTATACACATACAATTTTAAATTTTAAAATATTTAGGTACTTAGAAAAACATAAATAAATACAAAAACATTTAAAAATATAAAAAGTAGTTGCCCACCGGTATCGGGAATAGGGTCCAAGCTACCGGTGGTCAGGGCTCCTGAGAAAGGAATCTCCTAACAATACGCGCCGTGTCCAGGAGTACTGCTTTCTGGATCAAGCCCTTGATCCAACTGCCCAACGAGAGCCTCCTGAGATGTTGGTCGAGGCTCTTGGCTATTAAGCCATTGGCCGTCACGACTATCGGCACAATGACTGCTGTATCCACCTCCCACATGTCGACAACCTCGCGAGCCAGATCAAGATACTTTGTTTTTTTATCTTTCTCAGCCTTCACGAGGTTCTCGTCATGAGGGACAGCTATATCAACAATCATTGTGCGACGCTCTTGTCGATCTATCACCACTATGTCAGGCTTATTGGCAACAATAGTCCTATCAGTGATGATAGATCGATCCCAATACAACGTGATATTGCTATTTTCGAGAACTGGGTCGGGCTCATACCTATAGTACGGTACTTCAGATTCCACAAGATTGTATTTAAGAGCAAGTTGCTGGTGGATAATCCTGGCTACAAGGTTGTGTCTGTGCAAATAGTCTCCGTTAGCTAGACGAGAACAACCAGAAATAATGTGTCGGATTGATTCCCCGGGCCGGTGGCATGCCCGACAGATGTCAACCGTACCGTCCTTCACAATATATTTCCGGTAGTTATTCGTCATCATAACTTCGTCCATAATCGCACAGACAAAACCTTCGGTTTCCCCGAATAGGTCACCAAAGCGCAGCCAGGATACGGACGCTAAGAGATCTACATCGGGTCCATGTATGACCCGGTAAAAGCGTCCGCTCCTTGCTCTGCACTACTTCCCTGCGGTCATTAGTATCCAGTACTTTAAGTTTGCGCCAGTTCTCGTTTGCCAAGGAGAGCGGGGTGAGGCCCTTGTCCACAGCGACCACATCTCGATGCATACCCACGTCGGTTTCTAGGAAATATTCCCTAAGGCTGCATACCTCGCGGTTGTGTAGGGTCTTAGCATTTAAGAAACCACGACCCCCACATTTCCGCGGGATATACAGCCTCATCACCGATGATCGTGGGTGATGCATCCGATTTGCGGTCAGCAGTGTGCGGACCCTCCTATCTAGGGCGTCAAGTTCCGTCTGAGTCCATTTGAGTATGCCGAAAGAGTACATCAATACCGGCATGACCCAACCGTTGAAGGCGCGCACCTTGTTCCCGCCTGATAAAAGACTATTTAGTACTTTATTCAGGCGGCCAAAGAAGCGCTCCTTCAGCGACTGTTTCACGTCAGCAGCATTGATGCCTAACGCTTCCGACATACCCAAATACTTGTAGGTTTCGGTTGAGGAGAGGGATCTAAGGTGTATGGAATCCGAGAGTTGAGTTCCCACGGATTCCATAATCTCCCCTCGCTTTACATGCATGACTGCACATTTGTCCACACCAAATTCCATTCTGATGGCGCTACTGAAGGTTTCTGTTACCTTCAGTAGCTTCATCAGTTGCAAGTTGTTGGGGGCAAAGAGTTTCAGATCATCCATGTAAAGGAGGTGTGATATGACCTGACCACCTCTTCTCAACCGATAGCCCTGTCCCGAACCCTCCAGTAGTGTACTGAGAGGGTTGAGGGCCAGACAAAACCACAGTGGACTCAGACTGTCGCCCTGAAATATGCCACACTCGATCCTTATCGGTTTGCTGTTCTCCTGTCTCTGACGACATCCTGGATAGTGAAGGACTGTACTCCACTGCCTCATACACGACATCAGGAAGGTGCGCAGAGTTGCATCAACTTTGTACAACTCCAGCACCCTCATGAGCCATGTATGTGGCACCGAGTCATAGGCCTTCTTGTAATCTATCCAACATGTCGACAGATCTCTTCGAGAACGACGAACCTGTTGGCTAATAGCAATATCGATGAGGAGCAGCTCCTTAGTACCACGGGACCCATTCCTACATCCATTCTGGGAGGCTGACATGATACGATTTTTATCAATATGGGTGTTAATTTTAGCTCTCAGAATGGATGTAAGAACTTTATAGACCGTCGGTAAACACGTGATCAGTCTATAATTCTTAGGTTCCGCAGTACTACCTGATTTATGGAGCAGGTGGGTTATTCCTGTCGTAAGAAACTGGGGCAGCGACCCTGACTCTAAGGCAGACTGGAACTGAGCTGCCAAGCGAGCGTGCGACCTTTGAAACCATTTGATCCAGAAATTGTGCAGCCCGTCCGGCCCTGGAGATTTCCAGTTAGGCAACAGACGGACTGCACGAGTTACATCTTGGGGGCTGATGGTAATTGCCCCCATTTCTGGTATAAGGTCGCACGCGCGCTCGACCTCTCGAGTCCAATCACCCTCGGTGTGCCTGACAGGCACCGACCAGATGCTGCGCCAGAATGAACTCATAGCGTCATCATCCGGTAGATGTCTATCGGACACACCTTGGTCCGGTCGCTCCCAAGCCCTATAAACCCACCTTTCGTTGCTTTGGAAAGTGCGATTCTGAGTGTACCGCTCCACTCGCCGCTTGTACCGACGAATACGGTTTGCCCATGCATAGACCTTCTGCTTCAGGAAGTCAATACGCTCTGTGACGCGGGTCAGATAATCTTGGGAACTAATATCAGTCCCCGAGAACGCCCGCCTCACGAAACGCATCACCCTAGGGCGAATGTTGCCCTCCCTGAAGCAGATAAGCTTGCCGATGAGTGCTCTAGCCTCACCGATACGACGCTCAATCCTACACTGCCAAGCTGGTACAGCAGGTCGTGTAGCTCTGTCACAATTTGTGAACTTGACGTGAGCTACACGACATGCCGCTGCAGCTGCGCAGTATAAGATTGAGTGGGTATCGGCAAGGTCTTTGCTGCTATCAAAACAATTCGATAGCTGCGAATCTAGAGCACACACCAGCGCCTTATTTTTCTTATGCATGGGCAAACGAGGTAGACGAGGTCTAAGCCCAGGCGGTGTGGAGCGGTGCTCCCGGAATGCATCCTCCAAAGCGCTCCTCAATCGTTCATTGCATTGAGTTCGTTCATTGCAGCTTAATTGGCAAGCTTCCTTCCTTCGGTCTGCCCGCTGGATTGTGTGATTGGATAGCTGATTTCCTGAGGGATCGGTCTATCCGAGTAGTCATAGATGGCTGCTCGTCCGGACTGCTGGCTATTAATGCCGGTGTTCCTCAGGGATCGGTGCTCTCGGCAACATTGTTTTTGCTGCATATTAACGATCTGCTATAACCCGGTACCTTTGGGTATGCAGACGACAGCACTGTTGCCGAGAGATACGTGCCAGACGCACGAGTTAGTGGGTCTCAGGTCCGGTCTCTCCGAGAGGCTATGGTTGGGCGCTTGAACTTGTCCTTGCAGGCTGTCTCAGAATGGGGCGATACCAATCTGGTTATGTTCAATGCTGCTAAGACCCAGGCGTGTCTTTTTTCTGCTAAAAAGAGCCAATTTCACCCGGCTCCATCTTTCCGAGGTGTAACCGTGCCGATAACCGACCGACTTGATCTTCTTGGTGTTACTTTAACATCTACCCTCAATTTTGGTCCCTTCATAGAGGCTAAGGCTCAAGTGGCTGCCAAAAAGTTGGGGGTCCTCGCAAAGGTGAGACGATACTTCACGCTGGAACAGCTGCTCCAACTCTATCAAGCGCAAGTCCGATCGTGTATGGAGTACTGCTCTCATCTTTGGGACGGATCTGCAAGATACCAGCTTGATGCCCTTGAGTCAATTGAGAAAGAGGATCATCGGCAATGATAGACTCGTTGAGTCAAAACTCCAAAGTCTTGAACATAGACGCCGAGTTGCTAGCCTGTCGGTTTTCTATCGATTACATTTTGGGGAGTGTGCGACGGAATTGCATGATTTGATTCCGCCAAGCCCGTTTCATCTAAGGACCACAAGACGTACGGCGAAGTGCCACCGGTTCATGGTGGACATCCCATCCATACGCACAAAGCGTTTTGAGAAAACATTCATTGCACGTACAGCTAGAGAGTGGAATTCTCTACCGGAGTCTGTGTTTCCTGTAAGTTACAACCTGGGAGTCTTTAAGTCAAGAGTGAATAGGTTACTTCTAGGCAAGCGTGCTCCATCTTCGACCGCATCATCGCTTAACATCAGGTGAGATAGTGGTCAAACGCGAGCCTATCAAACATAAAAAAAAAAAAGAGTACTACGCTGGATAACCCGTACTTGATCCGACAGTCGCTGGGCCGATACGTTGACAGCTGGCTCAAGCACCTGAAACAGAGAGAGCATCCGACCACGGTACGCAGTCAGGTTAATTCCTCCCTCTGTAGCCCCATAGTATGAGCGCATGACGTTTTCATTTATGGATTGCGTCCATCGCATGCGCTGCACACTTCCGCCGGGAGCTGGGACCCTATCAGAGGCCGGTGGGCCTCGAGGTCCTAAGCCGCTCGGCGGCCGGCGTCCTCCCCGTCGACGCGCAGGTGGTGGTGTCGTCGGCGGAGTGGTGTATTCGTCGCTCGAGCTCGACGCAACTGCAGCGGCCGGAATCACTGGACTCACGGCAGGCGCGGGTCCCGGCCGCTGCGAGGCGGAGCTGAGCGACGAACCCGAAGATGTTGGTTGTGCTTTTTGGCAAAGTGCCCGGCTTCCTGTCAGCATTTTATTTAGTAATCAGTCAGATAAAACTTGCATCTTGCATGCATTTCGTCGGTCAAAATAGATTCTTGATGTAGGTACTTTTTCTTTTTGTTAAATTGTTGGGTTCTTTTTCTTGCTGATTTACGTTTGAAATACATTTTGTTGAATTGTTGATTATTAAAATTATTGAAAAAATTTTGAGTGAAAAAAAATTGATGCTTTCAAGTTGACAGCCGGACCACAGATTATTATTATTATTTCGTATATTTATTTTTACACATATTATTTACATTTTTAAATATTTTTAAAAGAAAACATATAAAAAAACATTTAAAAATATAAAAATAGTAGTCCACCGGTATCGGGAGCAGGGTCCAAGCTACCGGTGGTTAGGGCTCCAGAGACAGGAACCTCCTCACAATGCGAGCCGTATCAAGGAGTACTGCCTTCTGAATCAGGCCCTTGATCCAACCGCGCAACGACAGCTTCGACAGGTGGTCGTCGAAGCTTTTAGCCATCAGGCCATTGGCGGTAACGACTATCGGCACAATGACAGCCGAGTCCACATTCCACATATCGACAACCTCGTGTGCCAAGTCAAGATATTTAATTTGTTTCTCTTTCTCAGCTTTCACGAGGTTCTCGTCATGTGGGATGGTGACATCGATTATTATTGTGCGGCGCGCTAATCGGTCTGTCACCACTATATCCGGCTTATTGGCAACAATAGTCCTGTCAGTGATGATAGACCGATCCCAGTACAACGTGACATGGTCATTTTCGAGAACTGGGTCGGGCACATACTTGTAATACGGCACCTCAGAATCCACAAGTTTGTATTTTAAAGCAAGCTGCTGATGAATAATCCTGGCCACTTGGTTATGCCTGTGCAAATACTCGCTGTTAGCAAGACGAGAACAACCAGAGATAATATGTCTGATGGACTCACCCGGACGGTGGCATGCCCGACACACGTCAACCGTCCCGTCCTTCATGATATGCCTCCGGTAGTTATTCGTCAAGATAACTTCGTCCATAATCGCACAGACAAAGCCTTCAGTTTCCCCGAAGAGGTCACTGAAACGTAGCCAGGCCACGGACGCTAGGAAATCTACATCAGGCCCATGAAGGGCCCGATAAAAGCGCCCATGAAGCTCCTTGCTTTTCCATACCTCCTTGCGGTCATCAGTAGTGAGTATTACAGGTATGCGCCAGTTCTCTTTAGCCATGGACAACGGGGTGAGTCCCTTGTCCACTGCGACCACATCGCGGTGCATACCCACGTCGGTTTCAAGAAAATATTCTCTGAGGCTGCACACCTCGCGGTTGTGGAGAGTTTTCGCATTTAAAAAACCTCGACCTCCACATTTCCGCGGGATGTACAGTCTCATCACCGATGATCGTGGGTGATGCATCCGGTTTGCGGTCATCAGCGTACGGACCCTCCTATCCAGGGCGTCTAGCTCAGTCTGAGTCCATTTGAGTATGCCGAAAGAGTACATCAAAACCGGCATGACCCAACCGTTGAAGGCGCGCACCTTATTTTCGCCTGACAAAAGGCTATTAAATAGCTTTTTCAGGCGGCCAAAGAAGCGCTCCTTCAGCGATTGCTTCATGTCAGTAACGTTAATGCCTAACGCTTCCGACATACCCAAATATTTGTATGTTTCGATCGAGGAGAGGGATCTGAGGTTTATGGAATCCGAGAGTTGAATCAATTCGGATTCCATAATCCCTCCTCGCTTTACATGCATGACTGCACATTTGTCCACACCAAATTCCATTATGATGTCCACACCAAATTCCATCCTGATGGCGCTACTGAAAGTTTCAGTTACCTTCAGTAACTCCATCAGTCGCAAATTGTTGGGGGCAAAGAGTTTCAGATCATCCATGTAAAGAAGGTGAGATATGGCCTGACCACCTCTTCTCAACCGATAGCCCAGGCCTGAATCCTCCAGCAATGTGCTTAAAGGATTCAGGGCTAAGCAGAACCAAAGTGGACTCAAACTGTCGCCCTGAAATATTCCCCGTTTAATCCATATAGGCTCATCGTTCCCCTGATTTGGTCGACATCCTGGATAGCATGACCCAAGGAAGGTGCGGAGAGTTGCATCTATTTTGTACAACTCCAACACCCTCATGAGCCATGTATGTGGAACAGAGTCGTAGGCCTTCTTATAATCTATCCAGCATGTCGACAAATCCTTGTGGGATCGATGAACCTGCTGGCTTATGGCCATGTCTATGAGGAGTAGCTCCTTAGTACCGCGGGACCCGTTCCTACATTCATTCTGAGAGGCAGACATAATTGAATTACTGTCAATGTGCAGATTAATTTTCGCTCTCAGAATGGATGTAAGAAGTTTATAGACCGTTGACAAACATGTAATCGGTCTATAATCCTTGGGTTCCGCGGGACTACCTGTCTTATGGAGCAGGTGGGTGACACCGGTTGTTAGAAACTGAGGCAGCGACCCAGACTCTAAGGATGACTGGAATTGAGATGCCAGAAGCGTGTGTGAGCTGCTGTACCATTTCAGCCAAAAGTTGTGCAGTCCGTCCGGTCCCGGAGATTTCCAGTTCGGTAACGGACGAACTGCTTTGGCTACATCTGATGGATTAATGGTGAATTTATCCATTTCTGGTATAGCGTCACACGCGCGCTCGACATCACGCATCCAACCACCCTCAGTGTGACAGACGGGCACCGACCAAATGCTGCGCCAGAATGTACTCGTGGTAACATCATCCGGACGGCACCCGTCAGTCACATTTTGTTCAGGTCGCTCCCAAGCTCTATATACCCACCTCTCATCGCTCTGGAACATGCGATTCTGCGAGTACCGGTCAACTCGCCGCTTATACCGCCGAATACGGTTTGCCCATGCACAAACTTTCTGCTTCAGGAAGTCGATGCGCTCTGTGACACGGGACATGTATTCTCGAGGACTAATTTCAGTCCCCGAAAATGCCCGCCTCACAAAACGCATCAAACGTGGTCGTGTATTGCCCTCCCTGAAGCAGAGTAGTTTACCGATGAGTACCCTGGCCCCATCGATACGCCTCTCGATCCTGCATTGCCAGGCTGGTGCAGCATTATTTTTTCGTATGCTGATGATACTGCTGTGGTTTTTTCCGGAGACAACTGGTATGATGTAAAACTCAAAGCTGAGTTAGGTATGATCCAAATCGCCAATTGGCTCAGAGATAATTTACTGTCACTAAATACAACAAAAACGAACTATATATGTTTTTCCATCTCTAATCATTCTCAAGATGAACCCTTTAACATTAAAATACACACATGTAATACAACCTCAGATAAAAATTGCAAGTGCCCTATAATTGAGAAAGTTTCGCAGACAAAATACTTAGGCATCATAATTGATCAAAAATTATCCTGGTATTCCCATATTGAACATATTACTGCAAGACTTAGGAAACTGGGATGGATTTTCAAATCACTAAGACATATACTTCCAAAAAATATAAAACATAAACGTGAATGTTCTAGAAATCTCCTAAATGAAATCTATATATCACTTGCGCAATCTGTTATAGTTTACTGTATACCTGTATGGGGTGGCGCGGCTAAAACAAAATTTATCGTTCTAGAAAGGGGACAGCGATCCTTAATAAAAATTATGTATTTTAAAAAGATCAGGTATTCTACTGAAAAGTTATACGAGCTTAGTGGTCTACTTTCAGTTAGGAAATTGTATATCATATACACTGTTCTAAAAAAACATAAAACTCTTGCATATGATCCACAAATAATGTCAAAAAGGCGGAAAGACTTGATTGCACAAATTCCACCGACTAGAACGAAATTCGCGGCCATGCAATATCAACATCGATCTGCTCGACTTTATAACAGGGTAAACAAACAAATATTCATTTATCCTAACAAACTACATGAATGTAAACAGAAACTAGCAGACTGGATAAAACCATTTACATACACAGACACAGAGTCACTCCTTCAACACATGAACTAATGTCAGTCACTCTCACATCACCCACATCTTATTACATCACATCGCACCACATATCATCACATCACATTACGTCACATCACATCACATCACATCACATCACATCACATCACATCACATCACATCACATCACATCACCTCACATCACATCACATCACATCACATCACACCATACCACACCACATCATACCACACACGCCACATCATACCACACCACACCACTTCTACACACACACCCCACCACACCTTTCCTACCTCACATGCCAACACATAATTATAGCATAACATAAATAAACCAAAATGTAAGTAATTAAGAGAGAGCGGCGTCTTCTAACACAAGCATTATCTGCTTAAAAGGAGGCGCCATTACAAACAAAATGTATCGATTTATGGTTATGAAATAAATTATTATTATTATTATTATTTCGTATATTTATTTTTACACATATTATTTACATTTTTAAATATTTTTAAAAGAAAACATATAAAAAAACATTTAAAAATATAAAAAATAGTAGTCCACCGGCATCGGGAGCAGGGTCCAAGCTACCGGTGGTTAGGGCTCCAGAGACAGGAACTTCCTCACAATGCGAGCCGTATCAAGGAGTACTGCCTTCTGAATCAGGCCCTTGATCCAACCGCGCAACGACAGCTTCGACAGGTGGTCGTCGAAGCTTTTAGCCATCAGGCCATTGGCCGTAACGACTATCGGCACAATGACAGCCGAGTCCACATTCCACATATCGACAACCTCGTGTGCCAAGTCAAGATATTTAATTTGTTTCTCTTTCTCAGCTTTCACGAGGTTCTCGTCATGTGGGATGGTGACATCGATTATCATTGTGCGGCGCGCTAATCGGTCTATCACCACTATATCCGGCTTATTGGCAACAATAGTCCTGTCAGTGATGATAGACCGATCCCAGTACAACGTGACATGGTCATTTTCGAGAACTGGGTCGGGCACATACTTGTAATACGGCACCTCAGAATCCACAAGTTTGTATTTTAAAGCAAGCTGCTGATGAATAATCCTGGCCACTTGGTTATGCCTGTGCAAATACTCGCTGTTAGCAAGACGAGAACAACCAGAGATAATATGTCTGATGGACTCACCCGGACGGTGGCATGCCCGACACACGTCAACCGTCCCGTCCTTCATGATATGCCTCCGGTAGTTATTCGTCAAGATAACTTCGTCCATAATCGCACAGACAAAGCCTTCAGTTTCCCCGAAGAGGTCACTGAAACGTAGCCAGGCCACGGACGCCAAGAAATCTACATCAGGCCCATGAAGGGCCCGATAAAAGCGCCCGTGAAGCTCCTTGCTTTTCCATACCTCCTTGCGGTCATCAGTAGTGAGTATTACAGGTTTGCGCCAGTTCTCTTTAGCCATGGACAACGGGGTGAGTCCCTTGTCCACTGCGACCACATCGCGGTGCATACCCACGTCGGTTTCAAGAAAATATTCTCTGAGGCTGCACACCTCGCGGTTGTGGAGAGTTTTCGCATTTAAAAAACCTCGACCTCCACATTTCCGCGGGATGTACAGTCTCATCACCGATGATCGTGGGTGATGCATCCGGTTTGCGGTCATCAGCGTACGGACCCTCCTATCCAGGGCGTCTAGCTCGGTCTGAGTCCATTTGAGTATGCCGAAAGAGTACATCAAAACCGGCATAACCCAACCGTTGAAGGCGCGCACCTTATTTCCGCCTGACAAAAGGCTATTAAATAGCTTTTTCAGGCGGCCAAAGAAGCGCTCCTTCAGCAATTGCTTCATGTCAGTAACATTAATGCCTAACGCTTCCGACATACCCAAATATTTGTATGTTTCGGTCGAGGAGAGGGATCTAAGGTTTATGGAATCCGAGAGTTGAATCCCTTCGGATTCCATAATCCCTCCTCTCTTTACATGCATGACTGCACATTTGTCCACACCAAATTCCATCCTGATCGCGCTACTGAAAGTTTCAGTTACCTTCAGTAACTCCATCAGTCGCAAATTGTTGGGGGCAAAGAGTTTCAGATCATCCATGTAAAGAAGGTGAGATATGGCCTGACCACCTCTTCTCAACCGATAGCCCAGGCCTGAATCCTCCAGCAATGTGCTTAGAGGATTCAGGGCTAAGCAGAACCAAAGTGGACTCAAACTGTCGCCCTGAAATATTCCCCGTTTAATCCATATAGGTTCATCACTCCCCTGGATTGGTCGACATCCTGGATAGCGAAGGACTGTCTTCCATTGCCCCATACATGACCCAAGGAAGGTGCGAAGAGTTGCATCTATTTTGTACAACTCTAACACCCTCATGAGCCATGTATGTGGAACAGAGTCGTAGGCCTTCTTATAATCTATCCAGCATGTCGACAAATCCTTGTGGGATCGACGAACCTGCTGGCTTATGGCCATGTCTATGAGGAGTAGCTCCTTAGTACCGCGGGACCCGTTCCTACATCCATTCTGAGAGGCAGACATAATTGAATTATTCTCAATGTGCAGATTAATTTTTGCTCTCAGGATGGATGTAAGAAGTTTATAGACCGTTGACAAACATGTAATCGGCCTATAATTCTTGGGTTCCGCGGGACTACCTGTCTTATGGAGCAGGTGGGTGACACCAGTTGTTAGAAACTGAGGCAGCGACCCAGACTCTAAGGATGACTGGAATTGAGATGCCAGGAGCGCGTGTGAGGTGCTATACCATTTCAGCCAAAAGTTGTGCAGTCCGTCCGGTCCCGGAGATTTCCAGTTCGGTAACGGACGAACCGCTTTGGCTACATCTGATGGATTAATGGTGATTTTATCCATTTCTGGTATAGCGTCACACGCGCGCTCGACATCACACATCCAACCACCCTCAGTATGACAGACGGGCACCGACCAAATGCTGCGCCAGAATGTACTCGTGGTAACATCATCCGGACGGCACCCGTCAGTCACATTTTGTTCAGGTCGCTCCCAAGCTCTATATACCCACCTCTCATCGCTCTGGAACATGCGATTCTGCGAGTACCGGTCAACTCGCCGCTTATATTATTATTATTATTATGTTTCGGTATTTATTTTTACACATATTATTTACATTTTTAAATATTTTAAAAGAAAACATATAAAAAACATTTAAAAATATAAAAAATAGTAGTCCACCGGTATCGGGAGCAGGGTCCAAGCTACCGGTGGTTAGGGCTCCAGAGACAGGAACTTCCTCACAATGCGAGCCGTATCAAGGAGTACTGCCTTCTGAATCAGGCCCTTGATCCAACCGCGCAACGACAGCTTCGACAGGTGGTCGTCGAGGCTTTTGGCCATCAGGCCATTGGCGGTAACGACTATCGGCACAATGACAGCCAAGTCCACATTCCACATATCGACAACCTCGTGTGCCAAGTCAAGATATTTAATTTGTTTCTCTTTCTCAGCTTTCACGAGGTTCTCGTCATGTGGGATGGTGACATCGATTATCATTGTGCGGCGCGCTAATCGGTCTATCACCACTGTATCCGGCTTATTGGCAACAATAGTCCTGTCAGTGATGATAGACCGATCCCAGTACAACGTGACATGGTCATTTTCGAGAACTGGGTCGGGCACATATTTATAATACGGTACCTCAGAATCCACAAGTTTGTATTTTAAAGCAAGTTGCTGGTGGATAATCCTGGCCACTTGGTTATGTCTGTGCAAATACTCGCCGTTAGCCAGACGAGAACATCCAGAGATAATATGTCTAATGGACTCACCCGGACGGTGGCATGCCCGACACACGTCAACCGTCCCATCCTTCATAATATGCCTCCGGTAGTTGTTCGTCAAGATAACTTCGTCCATAATCGCACAGACAAAACCTTCAGTTTCCCCGAAGAGGTCACCAAACCGTAGCCAGGCCACGGACGCCAGGCGATCTACATCAGGCCCATGAAGAGCCTGATAATAGCGCCCGTGAAGCTCCTTGCCTTTCCATACCTCCTTGCGGTCATCAGTAGTAAGTACTACAAGTTTGCGCCAGTCCTCTTTAGCCATGGACAACGGGGTGAGGCCCTTGTCCACTGTGACCACCTCTCGGTGCATCCCCACGTCGGATTCTAAAAAGTATTCTCTGAGGCTGCACACCTCGCGGTTGTGGAGAGTCTTAGCATTTAAAAAGCCTCGACCTCCACACTTCCGCGGGATGTACAGTCTCATCACCGACGAACGTGGGTGATGCATCCGGTTTGCGGTTAGCAGCGTACGGACCCTCCTGTCCAGGGCGTCGAGCTCAGTCTGAGTCCATTTGAGTATGCCGAAAGAGTACATCAAAACCGGCATGACCCAACCGTTGAAGGCGCTCACCTTATTTCCGCCCGACAAAAGGCTACTCAATACCTTTTTAAGGCGGCTAAAGAAGCGCTCCTTCAGCGATTGCTTCATGTCAGTAACGTTAATGCCTAACGCTTCCGACATACCCAAATATTTGTATGTTTCGGTTGAGGAGAGAGATCTGAGGTGTATGGAATCCGAGAGTTGAATCCCTTCAGATTCCATAATCCCCCCTCGCTTTACATGCATGACTGCACATTTGTCCACACCAAATTCCATCCTGATAGCGCTACTGAAAGTTTCAGTTACCTTCAGTAACTCCATCAGTTGCAAGTTGTTGGGGGCAAAGAGTTTCAGATCATCCATGTAAAGAAGGTGAGATATGGCCTGACCACCTCTTCTCAACCGATAGCCCAGGCCTGAATCCTCCAGCAACGTGCTTAGAGGATTCAGGGCTAAGCAGAACCAAAGTGGACTCAAACTGTCGCCCTGAAATATTCCCCGTTTAATCCATATAGGCTCATCATTCCCCTGGATTGGTCGACATCCTGGATAGCGAAGGACCGTCTTCCATTGCCCCATACATGACCCAAGAAAGGTGCGTAGAGTTGCATCTATTTTGTACAACTCCAACACCCTCATGAGCCATGTATGTGGAACAGAGTCGTAGGCCTTCTTATAATCTATCCAGCATGTCGACAAATCCTTGTGGGATCGACGAACCTGTTGGCTTATGGCCATGTCTATGAGGAGTAGCTCCTTAGTACCGCGGGACCCGTTCCTACATCCATTCTGAGAGGTAGACATAATTGTATTGCTCTCAATGTGTACATTAATTTTCGCTCTCAGGATGGATGTAAGAAGTTTATAGACCGTCGATAAACATGTAATCGGTCTATAATTCTTGGGTTCCGTGGGACTACCTGTCTTATGGAGCAGGTGGGTAACACCAGTTGTTAGAAACTGAGGCAGCGACCCAGACTCTAAGGATGCCTGGAATTGAGATGCCAGAAGCGCGTGTGAGCTACTATACCATTTAAGCCAGAAGTTATGCAGTCCGTCCGGTCCCGGAGATTTCCAGTTTGGTAACGGACGAACTGCTTTGGCTACATCGAATGGAGTGATGGTTACTTTTTCCATGTCTGGTATAGCTTCACACACGCGTTCGACATCACGCATCCAGTCACCCTCAGTGTGACAGACGGGCACCGACCAGATGTTGCACCAGAATGCATTCGTGGCGGTAGCATCGGGGCGGAGCACGTCAGTCACATTTTGTTCAGGTCGCTCCCAAGCTCTATATACCCACCTCTCATCGCTCTGGAACATGCGGTTCTGCGAGTACCGGTCGACCCGACGCTTATACCGCCGAATACGATTGGCCCATGCACAAACCTTCTGCTTCAGGAAGTCAATGCGTTCCGTGACACGGGACATGTATTCTCGAGGACTGATTCCAGTCCCCGAAAATGCCCGCCTCACGAAGCGCATCACACGTGGTCTTGTATTGCCCTCCCTGAAGCAGTATAGTTTGCCAATGAGTGCTCTGGCCCCATCAATACGCCTCTCGATCCTACACTGCCAGGCCGGTACGGTAGGCTTTGGTCGAGTAGCTTCGTCACAATTTGGTAACTTTACATTTGCTAAACGACATGCCGCAACAGCCCCACAATACAGGATCGAGTGCGTATCAAAGAGGTCCTCGCTGCTCTCAAAAACATTCTTAAGCAGCGAGTCTAGAGCACACACTAGCGCCCTATTTTTTTTGTGCATAGGTAACCGTGATAAACGGGGTCTAAGTTGAGTCGGACTCGATCTATACTCGCGAAGCGCATCTTCCAGTGCACTCCTCAGTCGATCGTTGCACTGGCTACTTACTGTGACAACCCTATCATCTGTCTCCTCATCAACATGATTGGACCGCGGCAGGTTTTTATGAGAAGCCGGTGGGATTTCTTCGGAAACCGGCGGTGCCGCAGTCTGTGTCGTAGTCGAGAAGATAAGGTTGCTCAGTACCTCTGAGCGCAGCCGATCAAGTGCGGCGTCGTCCAACCTGTGGTTGCGTTGGATGACCCGCACCTGATCCGACAATCGTTGAGCTGAGACGTTGACCGTTGGTTCCAGGTCCTGAAAAAGAGACAGCATCCTACCACGATACGCAGTGAGGTTAGTTCCCCCCTCTGTAGACCCGTAATATGCGCGCATGACGTTCTCGTTCATGGATTGAGTCCATTTCATGCGCTGCACACAACCACCGGCAGCGGGGACCCGGCTCGGGGCCGGTTGGCCCCTAAGTCCCAGGCTGTTCGGTGGCCGGCCTCTCCCCTGCCGACGTACAGGTGTTGGCGACGTCGGCGGGGAGAAATACTCGTCGCTCGAGCTCGACGCGGCTGCAGCCGCCGGTAACACTGGTGATCCGAGGTCCGGCGGCGGCGAGGCGGAGCTGAGCGGCGAGTCCGGGGGTGGATGGCGTGCGCGATGGGCAGCTGCTCTTGTTATCATTATTATATTTTCATTCTTATTGGTTTATTGTTGTATCATCATTTATTTCAGTGTGACATATTATGTCATCTGTCCAATCTTGATTCATTTTTCTGTTTTGCTTAATTTTCCTTATTTATTCTGGTTATCTATAGTTTTTATTGTTTGTTTGTGTATATAGTTTCTTCTGTTGAATTTGTATTTATTTATTATAACGGACAAAAACTGTTTAGAAAAATATTAAAATTCGTGAATGAAAATAAACTTCTTGACGTTGAGAGTTGCCAGCTTATTATATATTATTAGGCTTTGGCCGAATAGCTCCTTCACTATTCGGAAACTTCACGTTGGCCAAACGACATGCTGCAACAGCCGCGCAATACAAGATTGAGTGCGTATCAACGGGGTTCTCGCTGCTTTCAAAGATGTTTTTAAGCAGCGAGTCCAAAGCACACACCAACGCCCTATTTTTTTTGTGCATGGGTAACCGTGGTAAACGGGGTCTAAGTTCGGTCGGAGTGGATCTATACTCGCGAAGCACATCCTCCACCATTATTATTATTATTATTACAGTTCAATTGGGCTGGTGGAAGTAGAGGACGCATTGGTGGATGAGTGGTTACGCCACACACTTACGAGTGTCGTGGGTTGAAATACAGGTTTGGACTCATCTTTGAGCAATTTATTTCAGCGCTGAACCCCGCCAGGTATACACTTTGTTTTGTGACAATCACATCTGCTATGTATTTTTACAAGCACCAATTCAGAAAACCTAGAAAACTTATCAACCTTATTACTAAGGGCATACAGACGAAAAGTCTCGCAGTGGCAAATAAAAACTTGCATCATATACCAAATTGCGGGCTATCTCTTTTCAACCTTACAGCTTTGTAATAAGGTTGAAAAGTGGTTGTGGAAGTTTGGCGGTAGAACACGTACACTGTACAGTAGACTTGCATAATACTGTAGCACACTGCGTACGTGGTTGTAATTCCTCGCTCGACCAGCTTTCAACCTTATTTAAAAAAAATACTTTCGTGAAGTTGGCGACTTGCGTTGTATCTTGTAGTTGTAGCACACTGCCTACAATAGATTTTCAACCTATGACCTTAGTAAATAGAGTTGAAAATTGGTTTTAGGAGTTTTTTGAACCCATTGTGTCTTTGAGGGGTTTTTAATAATTATAACAAAGGTACATTTTCGTGAATTCGTGATTTCATACTTAAGGTTAGTTTTAAGAACCCAAAGATTTCTCTGATTCTTCAATAAACAAACAAAGTATATTTTTTTATTTTGTTTGACACTTACCCAATGAGCCATAACCAATGAACAGTATGAGCAGCGCTCTATATATACTATTGTAATCTTTGGCTGCGCTCGTAAGAGGTGGCTAGATTCAAAGTGACATTATATCAGCGACGATTATCAAAATGTCAAAATGTGAGAGAATAATCACGTGACATCTTATTTTAAATCTTTATTTCTAATAGAATGCCAGTTTGTCTAAAGCCCCAGGAACAGGATTGGGAGGATATATGATAAGTGAGCATTATGAGCATCTTTGAGATATTTTGCAGTTTAGGTGGCCGTGGAAGCAGTAGAGCCATAGGTAGCTCACCTACAACGGTACCAATTTACTAGTCTATTACTGTCAAGCCCAAACGGACAAAGAAATCGAGACTACGGGGCAATTCCAGATGGTAAATATTGCTCATATTATTATCATAATAATACGTTTCAATAATTATACTAGCAAACATTGCTACCCATGCCCTTCAAAGTGAAACCATCGCTAATTGCTTTAAGAGGACAGGATGAGGAGGTTGCGCGGGTGCTAAAGCGGACGCGAAGTAACAAATAAATGAAACCGCCGTTTGCTTCCATACTGATGTGACGATGGCGGGCGCCTTGCGCGAGTTGCGTGTCGTGACGGAGCGGTTTCGAGAGTGAGCGATAGTCTATTGTTTTACCCTGAGGAAACACGTAGGGCAGGAGCTGCCCGCCACAACAACTCGCTACCTTCACAAGGCCTTATGGTAAACAGGGGTGGGTTTTAGCCAGTAAGAGTCTGACACGCCCTCCCGCTCAACCCAGAGCGGAAGAAGTCATAGGATGATTTACCACTACCAAAAAAAAAAGTCCTTTAGTAGGGGTATAGGTACGCCTGCCCAGGGGTCGTGGGTCGTGGATAAATTCGAAACAGAGTTACCGCGCCCCTGGGCACTCAGAGCAGGGAAGGAACAGGGGTGGGTTTTAGTCAGTAAGAGTCTGACGCCCTGCTCCACCCAGAGCGGGAGAAGTCATAGGATGATTTCCCACCCCCAAAAAAAGGGGAATAGGTACCGATTAGTATTTGTGCAGCCCTTTCACAGTTATTACCTTTGATAGCAAGCTTACAGCAATAGGAATAAAAGTCACTGTCATTCGAAGGTAAAACATTAGTACAGGAGTTATATGAAAAACAATAGGTTCCCACACAGACGGGTTTGGATTTTTTTTAGTTCTTAGTTGGTATTTTTTTGACATATTAAAAATCTAGAAAAATCTGAGTGTCCAAAACGCGTTTTTTTTGACCGTCATCTTGAAAACTTAAAAAAAAAAAGATCGTGTTGGTATCAAATTACAGGAAATTAAATGCTGTAAAAGGTTGTGACGTTGATTTTATAAACTAAAAATCAAAATGGTGGCTGACAATTATCAAATGGCGATGGTGGCTGAAAATTAATGAGAGCTCTCCACTTCTTATTGGCAAAAATGAGCCTTTCTTTCTAATAGTCAAAACAAATAGTGCCATATAACCAAGCTTGGGAAACATTATGAAGCGAATGGCCATACTGTGATTCATGCTAGAAATGATGCTAACACTGTTATTGTAAAAACAACACTGTCCTTGGCAGAAGAAAAGAATGTAACAGTGGTTGCTGATGACACCGACATTCTTGTACTTTACCATAATACTTAAAATATTTGTTTGCAGTTATCACGGAGGTCCAGTGATGTGAACATGTACTTGGCGAAAACAAAATAATTCTCTTTTCACATGCTTTAAGTGGATGCGATACCTCAAGCTCCTTATTTGGTATAAGTAAATCAGCAGCATATCGACATTTTTGTATATGTGAAGAATTTAGCATTTGCGCTACTCTATTTGGATCAGAAAATGCAAACAGAAAGGAACTCATAGATATTGAAATTGAAATCCAAGGACTCTGAACTTACTGCGGTATAATATCTACTTGAAAAAAATCACTAAGGCCAAAAGTGAATTTAATATTGCAAGATTGCCACCTACAGAACATGCTGCTGTTCATCATCTTCTCCGCGTTCATTTACAATGTCTTTGTTGGAAAAGTTTGGACAGCAATATTGCTAATCCCAAAGAGTGGTGATTGGAAAAATGTAGGAGACCAACTAACCATAACATGCGGTATTATTATAATATAAAATGGAACAATTGGTGTCTGTGCCCATGTTATGACGGTCATAAGATACTTTGCCCCATGCAAAGTTCCTTATGACAGTCATAACCAGACACCAAGATGTGATTCATCGTCCTGCACTTTTTCTTTTTCGATAGTATAATTATGGATAGGTAGTGGTTTTTTTTTTTTTTTTTTTTTGGGGGGTGGGAAATCATCCTATGACTTCTTCCGCTCTAGGGTGGAGCGGAAGGGTGTGTCAGACTCTTACTGACTAAAACCCACCCCTGTTCCTCCCTGCCTCGAGTGCCCGGGGGCGAGGTAACTCTTTCGAATTTATCCTCCACCCCCGGGCAGGCACCGGCCGTGGCAGGCCCCTTCCCTTGGCTGACAACTCTTTGAGGCGCGCGTGGAACACTACGCGCCGTCGACTCTCGGGCCTGGTGCTGATCGGACGGCGAGTTACCCACTACTCGCCGTCCGCAGGCCCGGGTCTACGGTGGCCGGAGATCGTCTCGTGGCGCCGGAAGCCCCCGGCGTCTCCTGAGGCGGCTGCTGCTGAGGGCGTGAGGGCGACTCCGTTGTTGGTGCTCTCTCACGCGTCCCGCCTCCGCCTTCGCGAGCATTACTGCTTCGCAGAAGGAGGAGACGGCTTCCCATTCCCTCTCGCTCCGTACCATGGCCTGAACCAGGGCACGGCGCGAGAGGTCGCTGCCGCCTATCGCATCCACGAGGACACGGCGGTGCTCTGCCCAAGCGGGGCAAACCTCCACCGTATGCTCCACCGTGTCCTCTGGGCGATCCTCGCAATGGAAACACCCGGGGGTCACCTCCGCCTTGATCCGACACAGGTACTTACCGAAACAGCCGTGTCCGGTGAGCACCTGCGTCAGGCGGAAGGTGAGGGCGCCGTGGCGCCTCTCCAGCCACTCCTCAAAGAGGGGCACTACCGCCTCGATGGTGGCGTGCCCAGCGCTGGGTTGCGACAGTCGCTCTCTCCATGTCACCATGAGATCCTGCCGGAGCTCGGTCCGCCGAGCCGCGAGTTGTCGCGGCAGCGGAGTTTCGCCCCGGCGTTTGGCCTCCTCGCGCCACTCGTACAGGTGCGCGAGGATTTTTGCCTCCAGATCCCACGGTGACAGTCCGGCAAGGAGGCTCGCCGCCTCACGGGAGATCGTGCGGTATCCGCGGATGATACGGATCGCCATGACCCTCTGGGACGCGTTCATCAGGCGAGCTGATCGCTGCCTCAACGAACGCGCCCACACCGGTGCCCCGTAGAGGGCCATGGACCGCACGATCCCCGCGTAGAGCCTCCGGCAGGAGGCGTTTGGCCCCCTCAGATTGGGTAGGAGCCGCTTCAAGGCGGCCCCGGCCCTGTCCAATCTGGGAGCCAAACGTCGAAAATGTTCGACGAAGTTCCACCGGCTGTCGAGGACGAGTCCCAGGTACTTCATCGTACCCTCGACGCCGATGCGAACCCCGATAGGTAATGGTTAAGTCATAAGTTTATGTTACTCTATATAATAATTGTAAAAATATGAATGAAAATAAATGAAAAGATTTTGGTGTAAAAAGATTTTTATTGCATTAACAAGAAAAGCCGCCTTCTTAAATTCTTTTTTAATGCCTTCTGCCTATTCACAATTTCACTTAGCTAGTACTTTAACAGTTAAATATGACTGGATAGGTTTAAATTAGTATAGATTTGATTATTGTAGTCAGTTTGCTACTTTTCAATACAAAAAGGCCGTGTTATGATTTGCGGTTACTATAACAGCAAACCATAACTGATGGTAAATTCATTTCTTGATTATTAAGCGATATGCGTCAGTTTAAAAACTATTTTTGGTAAATTTTTGTTTAACAAACAGTTGATTGAACTAGTAGTGGTCAAGCATAAAATATGGCGCGCGTTTGAAATGTTGAGGTACTTAAATGTTTTTAAACCATAGAGAATTAATTCAATGTTAAAATCGAGTGCTAAAAATAATAAAAATAATTAACCAATCATAGTTTAGTTACTTCAATCAATGTTCTCTGCAATTTGTAAAAAAAAGATGTGTATTGACTTCGCAACGACGACGACGCCATTTTCGTATTGAAAGGGCGAGCCGTGAGGTCACATTTATAAGGAAAATTTTGTGAAGACAATTAAGGTTCTTAGAATATCTTGTGAGTACGATTACTATTATTTACTTAGATTTTAAGGCTGTTTTAATTGTGTTTTGGGTAATAATAAAACGTGAGTAGACAAATAAATTGTGTGTATTCATTTGGCAATGAGTGAGCCTAGCGCTGGAGATGGTGACGCCAGCTCTGCTGATGTCACTATTTCCAAATTAATATGGAAATGTTCAAGGGGGGCTCCAAATTCTATCACACCACAACCCTAAACACGTGGTAACGCCACTAAGTGAAATATAAAAGAGACGAAACTAAGCGGTGCCCTATATCTTCTAAATTTAGAAGATATAGGGCACCGCTTAGTTTAGTCTCTACATTACCTACTATCTTAAGATTACTATCTTACATACATTACCTGCTGGTAATGTAGTTAATAAAGGTAATTATACTCTGACTTAACATCTAGTTACACTTTAACACGTTTACTGCGTAAAAAATAACAATAACTTTCAGCTAGTGCGGTGGCAGTCCAAAAAAGTACCCACTTGACTTTCTTGATGTGCGTGGCAGGCCCTTTCGACCCGACAGCTCTGAGAGGTATTAAAGGTCTATTACCTCAGCCAACCCATAAATTATATATAATTTTTTTATAGTTTTGAAATCGTGATGAATCACTTGTCTATACATTGACCCCGCCCCTTGATTCTCTGAACCGAAAATGAGAAATTAGCAATCGAAAATGTCAGGTCGACAAGGCCTGATCCCGCACCAAAGTGTAATTTTTATAGTGATGGGATAGTGAAAGAAAATAAAATATCGAGTCATTAAATACAATTAAATCTTATAGGCACTAAGCCAAACATAGTAGGTAATTAAAAACAAAACAAAATTATTTTGATATAATTAACTTTAATTATTTAACGGGTTCTTACCACGATATTATTCGTAACCGAGTTGTCATGGTGCTTGTAACAGGATCAAAGCCATGAATATCGTGGTAAAACCCGCTTAATAATAATAGTTACTTAATTGTAAAAATAATTGCAAAGTAACAAAACAAGTACAAAAAATAATTAAATTATGTATGCTTATCTTTGTAACATGTTACGCAGAGAGACTGATTACACTTGAGACAGCATGTTTTAATTTTTTTTACTTTCTTTTTTGCTTCTGAGGAATTCAGTGTCATTCTTAGCTTATTGTAGCACAGTGCACAATTTCTTCTTTTTGCACCCTTTTCAAGAACGTCCTCCTCCTGCGACTGCACAACACTACTTTCGGCTCAAACATTACCCAGAATATACATAGTAGGAAACGGAAAAATTTCATGTTGAAAATCAGTAGTTTCACCCATATCTTAAACATGTATATTGTTTCATAACCCGTTTGTCACCACGAGTAGCTTTTAGCGACATCTACACTGTCTATGCTGTACCGAGTACATAATGCTCGATTAGGTATGCGATTGGGTACGCCGCTGTCTATTAATTGTGACAGATGTCGATACTTATGTTTTTGTTATGAACAGTAAAATTGTTCTCCAGTTCGTCACGAGTAGTGACACCCAATACACCCATACGACTGTTTAAGGAGGTACTAAGTACGTAGTTGAAAGAGCTACATATATGAGCCAAAAACGCGCAAGCATGTTACAAGTCAGATGAAAAATATACATCAACATAGATTTTAGCCGAAAGATGGCGCTGCTAGGCAAGATAACTTGCATGAGTCGCATGGTTTTTTTTTTTTTTGGGGGTGGGACATCATCCTATGACTTCTTCCACTCTAGGGTGGAGCGGAAGGGCGTGTCAGACTCTTACTGACTAAAACCCACCCCTGTTCCTCCCTGCCTCGAGTGCCCAGGGGCGAGGTAACTCTTTCGAATTTATCCTCCACCCCCGGGCAGGCATCGGCCGTGGCAGGCCCCGTCCTTTGCTGACAACTCTTTGAGGCGCGCGTGGAACACTACGCGCCGTCGACTCTCGGGCCTGGTGCTGATCGGACGGCGAGTTACCCATTACTCGCCGTCCGCAGGCCCGGGTCTACGGTGCCCGGAGATCGTCTCGCGGCGCCCGAACCCCCTGGCGTCTGATGCGGCGGCTTCGGCTGGGGGCGCTAGGGCGACTCGGCTGTTGTCGAGCCTCCCTAACGTATGCCGCCTCCCTCTTCGCGAGCATTACTGCTTCGCAGAAGGAGGAGACGGCTTCCCATTCCCTCTCGCTCCGTACCATGGCCTGAACCAGGGCACGGCGCGAGAGGATGAGTCGCATGGTTTACGCATAGTTTAAGGTTCACCCTTTAGCGCTAATAACTTTACCCTATACCAGCGTTATTTAAGTAGTGCTTTGCCTAAAGTACTCGTATATACATAAGGCTAATTATTTTCAAGGCGACTAACAACTTAAAGAGCGACTAACTATTTGCTACAAAAAAATAACTTGGCAGCGATTAAATAATTCAGCAATTATTATATTACATGAGCTTCAAAATGCAAGGAATCCAGGAAGAATCTACTACAGGCCAAGTGGGGACGGCATACCAGCCTATCATAGAAACAGGACTCAAAATGTGTCGTTTCCAAAGTAGTAAGCAAAAGTACCAAAAACAGTTGTTTTTGACAAAGACGTTTCCTCAAAGTTCTCAGTTGAGCTTCACGATAACTGAAAAATGCGTGCACTGCCTGGAGAATGGCAGGTCCACTCAAATCTGTGTGGTGCTTTCCTCAAAAACTCATCTCAGACATAAACGTACATGGTTTTCATATGCTTTAATCAGTAAAGATTATACGGACATTAAAAGAGACTTTGACCTCTGAGTTTGTTTCAGGGTAGTCAGCTAGGAAACACCGGCCTCATCTAGCTAAAACTGACAAAAAAAATGTTGACGTGTAGAAGTGTTGTTAAAGCCTATTTAGAAAAATAAAATAATTTATCATAATACAAAGGAGAAGGATCTACGTAGGTAATTAATCATTTTATAATTTGGCAACGACTCGAAATGAGTTTATATGTAAAATTTGATAGTTTATGTAAATAAGCTCAATACTCAAGACTTAACAGGTTTATTTATTTTTAGGGTTCCTAACATCCGAATGTGGAAACGGAACCCTTATAGAATTACGCGTACGTCTGTCTGTCTGTCTGTCTGTCAAAGCCAATTGACTCCGAATCTACAAAGCCGATTAAGTTGAAATGCTGCTACACAGGTGTATTATTTGTATGACCCAAAAATGGGCGAGTAACGTAAATTTGGTATAAGTAGGTCACATTTGGAGAGAAAAAAAAATCAAACTGTACCGTGCGACGTATAAAAGTATATGGGCGCATCTTAAATATATTTTTTTTAATTTTAAAATAATTAGTTATAAAGTTATTTAGGAAAATAAACGAAAATGGATCATTCTTCCCTTATCTCCGAAACTACGAGTTTAAAATTTTCATTAAATACGGGAAAAGTTCTTTACTTTTAGATTATAGGAAAACCTATGAGAAGTCTATATTTTTACAATTTTTTTTTTTAGTGCGAATATATGTTTTTATTACTTAAAAGATAAGTAATAATAATACCTAACATGTACAAATGCGTATGAAAACAACTCATTGGACATCAAAAAATTCATCCACATCGCTGTCAATGGAAAAAGTGCCCAGAACGCTAGCAGCATTGCCACGTTGGCCAAAGAAAAGCCCAGCCCTCTGGTCACGTGAAGAGTCGACTAACAGCTTGCTGATATGCCGAAAAACTCGATGAGCACTCGGACCCCATGGCCCTAGTGCTTCAACCCCAAACACCATTGTAAAGAAATATTTCACATTTGGAGTAGTTAAGATCAAGGCCAATGGACTGAAACTGGTTCTTTAGGAATTTTAAATCTTTTAAAGTGGTGTCTACGGCAGCTCCTAGTGTTCCATCATCTAAATACCACAGGTTAAATTTTGAATTTAGTTGTTGAATTATTGGGTGAATAGCCAAGCTGAAAATGTCTGGCCCGAGAGGGTCACCTTGTTGGCATCCAACTGCAGATTCCAAAACGTTGTCTTTATATAATAATTTTGATGGATGCCTATAGCATTGCCACAAAAAGCCGAAAATTTCTGGTAACTCTGTTTTTCCTTCATCCAACAAAGTGTCCCTGTTACCTGAATAGAAGGCGTTTTTAACGACAACCTTGAGGATGACCTCACGTTTACCAGAATTTAAAAATTTACAAACTTTATATTAACATGCTTTGGTGTTGTGTGTATCCGGTTACAAAATAATAACCCATTTTTTTAAACACTTTCTAGTCTTTGGTTAAGCTGAAACTTACATTACTTATAAAATTAAGTGCCCGATGTAATAATGTAGTACTATGAAACTGGTCTGATGATGGAGCTGGAAGGTGGCCATAGGATCTCCTCAACCAAACAAGATGGCACCATAGCGTTTGATCTCATGGCATACGTTTTGATAAGTTACGTTAGACTAGGCATCAGCCTAAGGTCTGATGATGGAGCCGAAAGGTGTTACGCAACCAAAAAAGATAGCACCATCGTGTTTGAACTCATTCGATGTGTATTGAAAAGTGATGTTATACTTGATAGTACTCAGGGTCTGATGCTGAAGTCGGAAGGCGGCCAAAGGATCTCTGCAACCAAACAAGATAGCACCATCGCGTTTGGGCTCATTCGATATGTATTGAAAAGTAATTTTTCACTAAGAGGTGATTTTTTTTTTGTGCCTGGGGCTAGTAATGGTGCCGGAAGGAACGTGGCCATTGGATCTCTGCAACCAAACAAGATAGCACTTTCGGCATTAGGTGTCAGTATTTTAATAAATTCTAATGTTTAACAGTATAAAATAAAGTACCCATAGATAAATTAAAATCTGTTTAAGGCAAGCTTCAATCAAATAAAAACTTAAACAATAAAGCTTGAGGCATGAACGTCTCTTAAACTGTTTTAAGAATAAGCCTAAAATATTACAGTTGTAAGCTTATGTACGAGTATCTAAGTTTTAATTCGTATTTTTAAGTTCATGTTCATGTTCATGTCTTAAAAAGATGTTAACTTTTTTTAATAGCCATAAAAAATGTGTTTCGTTCGGAACCCTTTGCGTGCGATTCCGACTCGCACTTGGCCGGTTTATCATCTTGGTGCACAATAAAGTAAATATACATAAATACATACATTGTACGAGCCGATACGCGAAAAGAACTAGGCAGCCACGACACGGTTGGCGCAGTGGTTGAGCGTTCGGCTGCTGCGCTGCGTGTCGCGGGTTCGATTCCCGCACGGAACAAATATTTGTATGACCTGCAGATAGTTGTTCCGGGTCTGGGTGTCTTGTGTATGTGAGTATACATGTTTGTGAACGCACCCACGATACAGGAGTAATTCCTAGTGTGGGCCAACGTTTATTAAAAAAAAAAAAAAAAAACTCATATCCACTTGCCAATCTTTTGAGATAATTTGTGGTCATTTTTGGTCATCTGTAGTAGCCGTGGTAAACTACTTGAACTCATGAGGGCCCATACCTGGCCGAAGAAGCGTACAAACTGCGTTATTACTCTAGCTCCCAGGCCATAAGTAGTGGAAGAATACCTTTGTCTGACGTGGTCTGACTGACCCCTCATTAGGAATTTATTGTAATTTCCACACGCAGGGAAGGTGGCGTCCCCATGAACTTAAACAATAACAAGGTGGACTTACTCGAGTAATAGAGGTGGTCGTACTCTTGATATGCCACAATAGATAACCATCACACAAGAGGATGCTGGGGTTCTTCCACTAACCATACCTGTATCTGATAGAATCTCATTTTGTCTAGAGCTTCTGAGGCTTTAGAAAAAGAAAAATTTTATCAGCGGTAAGTAATTTCAGAAAGTCTAAAGATTAGTGCTATAAAAACGTAGGAAGGGATTGACTCCCTTACGGTTAAACTTTTCTAATAACTCACAGAATATCACTTTAACTTTCTGGGCCTCTGGTCTGGTCTTTGAGGTAACCTCACTCCGTTCATATGTTAAGTAGGTTTAAATAAAACAAAAAAAAATACTATGTACATATTTATAGTTTAATCTTAAGATATGACTTAGTAAATTTCCAGAGGACCGCTTGTAGTTACTAACTAGACTTATAGATACACCAGAGATAACCTACATAGTTATTATAATAATATTTATATATTAATTAACCTAAAACATACGCCTAACCGAATTGGTATTCTATTGGTAAGTTAAGGCGTGTATTCAAGTATCAAATCGTTTCGGACCCAAAACTCCAAAACAAAGCATTTGTTTGTTTTGGAGGGAGGGGGTACTCAGAACCCCTCCCCTTGGATTCGCGCCTAGGATAGTTATCTATTTGCATAGACACTCATGTCATATCCGGTCATGTTTTCATATCCGTGTGAATACCGCATATTGAAACTAGGTTTAAACATTGAGGTATGATTGTTTTTGCATATTAATGCAAACTGATCACATGATGTATTGTTGCAATCAGTATCGTCTTTACCCGAGCGTGTCGTAACATACGACTGGGGGATTCTAATGAAAGATGAACAGCAAACCCGTTCGGGTATTTGCATTTTTAAACGTTACAAGAACGGTTCCATTGGCCAAGAGGGGTAGTTATCTGTTAAGAGTTTTTACCCAGGTAATGATCCTGGGGAAAAACGCTAACAAAAAATAACCCCAGAATTGTCTGAATTGAGACATTAAATCGGGAGCTAAATCACAAAGTTACATATAAGAGCAGTTGCGTTTAGCCAATAAGCCCGACCTAATGAATAGCACTTGCACCACAATACTAGACGACATGTTTTCTCGCATAACGCTTTCAGGAAATCAGCTTTCACAGATTACTTATTTGTTAAAATAAATAATCTGTGAAAGCTGATTGTAACAACACTAGACGATTTAGCCTATGAGCCGGAGTGGTGGAGACTTGGGCGACAATGAAGCCGCATCATCACGGAACCTGAAAATTAAAAATTATAAAATGTTAACTCAGATTTCAAAATATCAACAATATAAAAGTGGTTAATGTAAAATATTGGTATTCAGCAGCCGATCCCAGTATAGCTGGGAAAAGGCTAGGAAGTGTAGAGTGAGAAGGATTTAGAGGAAGGGCCCCTGAACCCTTTTTTTCACTGCGTTCACCAATTCATTTCCATGTTGTGTGAAGTCAGTTATGGAAAAAATAATAGCTGCGAAAGAAAAACAAGTAGTGGAGTGCTAACGGCAAAGTACTCAGTTCGACTTCCTTCAGGAACCTGCACTATTCAAATGAAATGTTTTCGTCATCAATAAAAGTAATATTCATATGTACGTGCAAGCTGACGAGCACCTGTAATACCTATCCAAACCTTCTACACACCATAACCATCCCCCCACTGACCATCCACCCCCCTTTCTGACACACTAGTATTCTTTCTCCCACCCCCAAGGCTGCCCGGGCCTGGCTGCTTCAATAAGACATTACCTTTACCATTTACCATTCTACGTAATTCTTGAAGTCGTGCCTGAAAATGAAAGGACCAAATATGCACAAAATATACTTACAACAGTTCCGGGGGCTCGAACGAGCTCCCCTCGCTCCGCACGACCCTGCAGCGGTGACGAAGTGAGGACGCGTTGGTATCTGCCGAAAAAAGAAACAAAATAACTATTAGAATGATAGAATTAACTAGCTTCTGCCAGCGGCTTCGCCCCAATGGAATTAGTACGTCCCCGGTTATAAACATTCAACTCCTTTTTCACTTCCAAGGGTTTAATTTCGAAAAACACTTTTTTAGTGGATACCTACTCTTTACAAAGAACACATTCTCTGAATTTCTTGTCTGAACCAGCGGTTTAGGCTGTGTTTTGATATTCAGTCAGTCAGGATTTTGAATTTTATATACAGGTACAGATAATATGTTAACATGTCTAGCTCAAACTTATTGGTATTACAGAAACTAGACTCCACAAAAAAAAAACTGGCCAAGTGCGTGTTGGATTTCGCACATTAAGGGTTCCGTACCAAATATTGGTATTTGTTAGTAAAGTATGCGTTATAATAAACATTATCACCAAATTTCCAGTTCATACGAGTAGGTTAATGGGAAGTTAAAAAATTCTTCGTAACAAAGTTTTGTGACAGACGACGGACTTACAGACAGACAGACGGACACGTGAGTGACAAAACTAGGGCTCCGTTTGAACCCTTCGGGTACGGAACCCTAAAAAGAGTGAGACCATGGCGTCTAGTGAAGTTGCGGAGGGAAAGGAGGGGTAGGAGGTTAGATTCGGGAGAATCGGTCGTTAAAAAAAGGAGTAGTAGGATGCCCTAACGCTTACATTTCAACGAAAACCGGTACAGAGGGGAGCCGACCTAATTACCACTTATTAAATTCACATGTTAAGTTCCTAAAATGAAAGGTTGGTGACACACATGACGTTAGGGGAAGTCGCCCGGCCCCTGGCGTGTGCGGCTATATTTTCTGCTTTCGCGAGAACAGATCATGAACGTGATGAAAAATAAAATCTTTCTTAGTTCTTGATAAGTAAGGAAGGCTAACACATCCATTAAAGAACCAGGTTCAGAGGGGAGGCTTTATTATTGCAAGTTAAGTCAAACTACTGGTTAACTTACTGTCACACACTTTTCCAGCTCTAAACAAGAGGGCTAGACTGAAGGAAGACACTTACCTTATAGAATCAGCTAGGTGTCAGTGGTGAGGAGTAGCGTGGAGCGTGGCGCTCAGCTCGCAGGTCGGAGGCGCAGTGCGGCTGCACGGCGGAGTGGTGCAACGCCCTCCATCGCGTGCAGAGCGCAGGCTCGGCCGCCGCTCGATACTCCGCACTATGCTATACCATACCTGTTTAGATGTACTAACAAAAAACTTCTACAATAAATTTTCAAATCTATAAACTAAGGTATGAGGTTGAAAATCAATTGTACGCAGTGTACACGATGCAAGTCTATATTCGCAACCGCGAAACTATCTGGTCACCAACTTCATGCCCGTATTCCTTTAACAATAAGGCTGAAAAACGGTCAACCGGGGACTTCGCCCTCGTATTCAGTGTGCTACAGTACCGCCACACTTCCACAACCACTTTTCAACCTTATTACAAAGGTGTAAGGTTGAAAACCGATAGCCCGCAGTGTGATATACGATGCAAGTTTATATTTGCAATTGCGAAACTATTTCATCGCCGATGTTTCGTCCGTATGCCCGTAGTAATAAGGCTGATGAGTTTTCGACCTGGGGCTTTCGTCTCTGTAACTAGTAATGAAAATGTGCAATAAGTATAGGAATATAGGTAACATTTTGTACGTACTAGTTTCAGCCGCTATCTATCATTCTCCAGGTTACAATTTTCTTAAAAAATTGAAACCTTTTTGCAAAAGTTATGGGCAACCACTTCTTAATAACATACGTTATAGATTCATACGAATTGCTGACAACTCTTCTAGCAGTGCTGTCCGTAGTGTTGGTGTTGGCGTATATGATGAAATTATTTTTCGTTCACGACTAATCGAAATTTCAATCGTAATATTCATCTGGCAAATTAGGTAAGTTTGTAATGATAAGTTTATTGGTATAAAATATAATACATTTATGTTTATTGGCATTTTATGGCCACTAGAAAAATTAGGACATTCTTGTCTGTTTTAAACAACACTTATCAGGGCGATACGTAATTCCCCTACCCCTACCCCCCTAAACCCGTACTCATAGAAATCACACTTTTGGATTTTCAGCGGTGTAATGATTCATTTACGCATCGGCTAGTGTTAGTAAATCGGGCATCTTTTCTTTTAAAGGGTATTTTGATCCCTACGCTTACAAATAACAACAGCTAACAACATACGTTGGTGATGAATATTTATTAAAAATGCTTTTCTTCAACTCTAAAATAGTTTTAATTTAGATTTTTTGACTTTCTGGCGAATTGTGGGGAGGGACTACGTCCTACATACCTCTGCCAATTCCCCTTGAATTCACAGGCTTGAGGTTTAGTTTTTAGTACGGATTAGTTCCACTGGTGGCGCTAGTGAGCGGGTTTCTCAGTAGCGCCACCTGGTGTTCGCTTTTGTTCCGAAAACGTGGCAAATTACTTTTGTTTGACTCTTTGACATTAAGGCGCTATTAACTGCCAATGACCTTGAGTGGTTAGCTTGTGTGTTCTGTGCTGAGCTCACGTAACGCGTCGTACATCCACCCAGTAATAGAACTCGCCCATCAAGGAGCGCTGCCCGAAATTAGACGCATTAATTATTTATTACACATAAAACAACAGGTATTCAAATAAAATACATAGACTTAATTATAAATAATTAAATGATCTTTAAAATGGTGAAGGTTTTCTTAAAAATGCGCGTTATAGTTTTTGCGTGATTCTCATTTTTTTATCAACGTTAGACATAACTTTACAAATTAATTACACTATGTTATAAAAATATAATTTCAAATATTCTCAGATTAAATTATGGCAAAAGTTGTATAGAGTAACATATATTTTTTTCAAAGAAATAAAACTAGCCGTTTAGACGTGATGTTAATTAATAACCATTAAAAGTCGTATAACGGCGCTTTTAAGTACACTACAATACTACTTTGACGACACGGCAGCGGCTGGCGCAGTGCTTGAGCGTTCGGCTTACCCTATACATATACCCGGGCCTGCGCACGGCGAGTAACGGGTAACTCGCCGTCCGATCAGCACCAGGCCCGAGAGTCGACGGCGCGTAGTGTTCCACGCGCACCTCAAAGAGTTGTCAGCAAAGGACGGGGCCTGCCACGGCCAGTGCCTGCCCGGGGGTGGAGGATAAATTCGAAAGAGTTACCTCGCCCCCGGGCACTCGAGGCAGGGAGGAACAGGGGTGGGTTTTAGTCAGTAAGAGTCTGACACACCCTTCCGCTCCACCCTAGAGCGGAAGAAGTCATAGGATGATTTCCCACCCCCCAAAAAAAAAAAAAAAACCCTATACATATATTATTGTAGTCTTTGGTTTGGCTACTGAGCTGCCGCTGACAGATTGTCGTTCCGGGTCTGGGTGTCTTGTGTATGTGAGTTTACATGTTTGTGAACGCACCCACGATACTGGAGCAATTCCTAGTTCGGATCGAAGTAAAAAAAAAGGTTAAAATAATGTCCAATTTTGGGTAATGTGCATAGGTCGTGAAATTTATTTGTGAAGTGAAAAAAAAAATACTTGATAATATTTCGTGATGTGATATAATAATGTGGACTTATTTTGAAGACACATTCTTATTAGTATGTAGTGGTAAGTAATGTAATAATAATTAATTGAAAAACAAAATTAAACTTTGGTGTCTATTTGAATATCGCAGTGAAATTTCGTGCCCCGTGACCGTTAAAATAAGGACAAATTAAACAACATTTTAGTATATATCAGCTGGAAAAAATTACGACCAAAGAGATTTTTAACTTATGTGATTGGTGCTTCGGAACTTTTTGGAGTTAATTAGTCAAATTTTTAATTTCCAACCCTTCTAACAAATTTCACAAAAATTAACACCGAAATTCAAATTTTTAGATTATGATAAGTTGCAATTTGCAGGTCAGTATCAGGTTGTATGTTGGTCAAAATATAATTCGCGGCCGTCGCAAGTAAGATACAACCAGACACTGACACTGAAACTTTGAATTTCGCGGGCTACCCTGGCGCTTCCACCTTAATAAAGTTTTGCTTACTTAAAACTTTGTTGACTGCAACTGTTATAAGACTCCAACTCTAAGTTAGTTTTCTTTAATTTAGGGCCGATTTCACCAATTCTAAACGCCCAGTTTTCGACGTTTAAGCTCGCTTAAACGCATTTAGCCGCTGTCATAAAGCTGAAGAGTTTGTTTGTTTGGTTTTTTGGTTGAACGCGCTAATCCTGGATCAAATTGAAAAAAAAAATTGTATTGAATAGTCCGTTTATCGAGGAAGGCTATAGGCGATATAACATTACGCTGCGACCAACAGGAGCGAAGCATCAATGAAAAATGTGGCAAAAACGAAAAAAAAAATGCTTTTGAGAGCTTCAGTTGCGTGCGCTGCGTGAACGGTTTAAGTTACGCAAAAATTATGTATGACGGAATTGTTTTCCTTTTAAAGTTCAAAAAAAAGTCCGCGACAGCATATGTCTATCTTTTAAGGTTAACTCACTATAATCTTTACTATGATTTTTATTTTTTACGCTAAGCTTAGTTCAGTAAAACTTAGTTTATAGAGCGAATGGTAAAATCGGCCCTTAGTTTGTTAGTTGTTAAGGGCCATAGTTATATAGTGTGTGTGTGTGTGTGTGTGTGTGTAGTGTGTGTGTGTGGGGGGTGGTGTGTTGGGTATGTGTTAGGGACAATAGCAAACACTGATAAGCGAATTCTTAATTTAAAAAAAATCCATCAAGAATTTGTATTAGAACCCGCTAATCATTATTTAAACTGACTGAGCATTTATGGTTGGCGAGTTTCCTAAATAAGCTGTTATTGTATCATGTACCGTACTAGTTCCTACTTACATAATGTAAATGACCACATTTTGAGACAGACATTTTGGCGGGCTCTCAGAGCCATGGCATGTCCTAGGACCAAAAATTCGAAGACATGTGACATCCATCAATCCGCATTGGGTCCGCGTGGTGGATTACGGCCTACACCCTCTCACAGAGAGGAGGCCTGTGCCCCAGCAGTGGGGACATTGAAAGTCTAATGATGATGGGACTCATCTTGTCCGTCCACCTAGTGAAATTAGGAAGGACGGTGGCACAGTGTGATCACGTGCTGCCGTGCACAGCAAGGTTTGGGTAAGACCCCTTTACTGTCTCCTCAGGGATGTGCCCTAATAGGCGTTGTACAGGGGGTCTCCGGGGTGGTCTTTTGAGAGGTCACGGGACTCCCTTCCATGTAGTTATCACCAGGGTGGTTTTAGTGAGTTAAAAATCCCACACTCTCTAGTCTTTTTCCCAAAGGTCCAGGCGCCTTTTAAAGGTTTCCTCCCGATACAAAAAAAAGAGGTACCTACTGTAAACCGTCAAACCGTAAATCAACTTGCAGCTGAAGGCTGGTGTTCACACGCCGACTATAGGCAAATAAATAAATAAAACGCGGTTGCAGACCAAACACACTCAGCAAAATATTCATGAGGCTGAACGTGACAGTGTACTCCGTATTCCGCAATTCATAGCGCTATAAATCATCCCAATATCCTAGGCAGTCTGTACCTGTTCAAAAACAAATATTTTAATACGCAGCACGTTCGTATATCACATTTGCGGGCAATGAACGGACCTGCGCACTGCAGTTAGGACCTAGGCCCTGCCGTTTGCTGCATCAATCCGCCATTAGTCATCCCGACGAAGATTACGTGTTCGTGATTCATTTGGAAATTCGTGAAAATCGTGAAAAGGTACGTAGTTTCTTATTTTCTTTTGTTTTTAGCTTAGTCAGTTGATGATAGTTGTTTTTATGAATATTATATATGGAATCGTTAGCAGATGTGATTCTAAATGTGAATTTTTCAATATTTTTTCATGAGTCGCTCTTGTTAATTGAGCGATGAAATTATTAAAATTCATTTGCCAAATATTTACAAAAAGATATATATATTTTCCTAAAAATTGTTTATTTTTCTTATGATACTAATAACGTTTTGATTTGCGTTTTCAGGCGTTGGTACTTAGTGGTGTGGGCGGACGTCGCGGCGTGTTGGCCACCCGTCTCCAGGCGAGTCCGACTGGTCCTTCGAGACATCACAAAGACCATCTGCAGACTATCCAGTGCTTAAGGTAGGTTCTTTGTTTTATTACTACGAGTCAGTGCCTCGTTAATCTAGTAGTCCCAAGCGTGATTGAGAGAGAAGGGTATGGATTCCCAGGTCGGGTGTCATTGATATATAATGTTGGCGTAACATACACTGCTGTCTAGCCTTTGGGAAAATCTAAGTTTATAATGTTATGGTAACAGTTGGCAATGGCGAATGTTGGCACCAAACAAAATGCGACATATATGTTTTAATTATTACTGTCTGCTGCTATCCTTCCAGTTTTTAAATTGCCTGTAAAATACCTGTGTGATCTTGTTCTTTATCACTAATTTATTATATTACTAGCTGTGCCCGCGACTTCGTTCGCGTGGTTGTCGAGAACAAAACAACGTCGTTTAGATAAGAGTATATCACCTTTTTGATGATTTAGATAAGAGTCCTGACTTTGGTATAGTTGATTACGTTAATGCTTCTCTATATACTATGTTAGCGGTGGAATTACCCGGAGCATATACAAAAAGGTTGTTTGGGTTGCTAACACGTGATAGAGAAACATAGAGTTGGCCGTGTGAAAAACAATCAAAAGTAAGGTCTACACCCGCAACGGATAACGTCTGGCCTTGGGCTTTATTAATAGTCATAGCGTAACAGAGGCTTACAGGAAATTGCACACGTTTGAAAGTAAACGGAAAATTATTGGGGATAATGGGTATCCTGGGAATGAAAACAACATCACCGGAGCCGCAACCTGTTAAGATTTCGGCTTCGATGACATTTCGTTGGAGATTTGTTACTCTCAACCGAGTTCCATTGCATAGTTTTGGTGGGCTTAAATTTCTGAGTAGAATGATTGGTACTCCGACTTTTAAATAAATTTTGTGTGCTGGAAGACCTGGTGTATTTAGAGAGTCTAAAAACTCTACTGGATAGTGGGTGGCATCTCCTTCTTCCCTACTTTCTCCAGAAACATGTACCAATATTTGAGAATTTATTGCTGCTGCTTGGTCGTTGCGAGGTGCCAAAATAGCTCGTTGGCATAGCCAAGCAGCGTCATGGTTCGAGATCTCTGATGGATCTCCGTATACAGAGGAAATGAGTTCCTGCTGTGAGGCAACAGAAGAACACAGGCTTTCGACTAAAGTTACTTTACCTCCTTCTTGAGTCGGGTATGTGCCGTTACCAATTTGAAGTAGTAAATTTGAGAAAACCTGCGCGTTTGCGTCACCTCCCAAATATGCTCGCATATTAAAGCTCAAATTAGTTAATATGACACTACGCCATAAAATAGAGCTCTTTAAACAGGCACCTATTTCATCGGCCCTCGTTCCTCTGGGTATTATAGGGAGTGTCTGCCTGAAGTCTCCACAGAATAGCACCGTTAAGCCTCCCATCGGTCGGTCATTTTGTCTTATATCTCGCAACGTTCTATCTACAGCTTCCACAGCTTTACGATTTGCCATCGTACACTCGTCCCAAACGATAAGGGCGCAATCGCGTAAAACCCTTGCTTTATCACTATTGCGAGACACGTTGCAAACAGGGTTTTCTGTGCGGTCCAAGTCGATTGGTATTTTAAATGTTGTATGTGCAGTTTTTCCTCCTGGTAATAAAGTGGCAGCTATTCCTGAGGAAGCGACGGCAAGGGCAATTTTGTTTTGGCTCCTTATTTGAGCCAAGATAACTTTAGTGAGGAAAGTTTTACCTGTTCCACCAGGTGCATCTAAAAACAGCATTTCTCCTAATGAATGTTCTACACTACAGCATACTCTATCAAAGATTTGACGTTGTTCTGACGTCAAATTTGAACAGCCATTTCGCAATATTTCTGCTAACTCTTCGGGGTTGTAATTTATTTCAGATGTATACTCCCTATTAATTCGTTCCCCACCAACTGTCGGTGTCGGCAAGCCGTATTGACTGAGGGGGTTCCCTCCTATACTTGTA
This sequence comes from Polia nebulosa, assembly GCA_951329385.1. NCBI lineage: Eukaryota > Metazoa > Arthropoda > Insecta > Lepidoptera > Noctuidae > Polia > Polia nebulosa. The sequence goes on from OX589609.1 coordinate 9,457,845, forward strand.
ACTATATCTTGTATAGCCAGCAAAGCCCTATTATGGCAGCTTTCACGTACTTGGTCAGAAGTTTCACTATTTATATTTTGCTGTCTCAAAAAATCTTCGGCAAACGCGTCTTTATATTTTTGCCACAACTGCCCAGCGTCCGATAGGCCACAAAATGTCAACAAAATGGCAAATAAATGGCGCAAACGATGTGGACTATCACTGACGCATGCTTCGGCTAAAGCATCATCCCAATGCTGATCGCCATCTAATAAATGCCGTGCGCGGCAAGCAGCTTGAAATGTGGGATATTCTATATCGTCCACTTTGCGGAGCTCAGCAAAAGAAGTAGGTCCTCGCACTGTGTGAAGAAGAAGGCGTAAATAATAACACTCTGCATTATTTGGGTGCACCGTGTATACTCTTCCAATCACGTGTTCTTTAAAAATGCCGGACTCGCCTTCTACAGCAGTTCCACGTCTCCTGCGATTAAAAACACCTTGCTGCTTGTTATAAGTATAATAATGTGGCACTTCATTGTACAACAGAGACTTAGCGAAATTGTCTCTTTCGCAAAGGCGAAAGAATGCGAGCAAGGTGGTTTGTCTTGGGTTGTTCATTCTTTCTGCCACATTTTCTGGCTGAAAGTAAACTCGCTGCCCGCCTTCCAGGTGCACGTCAAGATGGATGACTGGCGGATACCTTTCATGAATAGGGAAACTCAAAATGCGCCAAACTGCCTCCGAAGAGCTTATGTATCGGCCAGATTGATACCTTGTCACTTCATCAAATTGGTTGTTATTTCTTAGTGCTATCATGGCTTGATCACTACCTTTATTAACATATTTACATATATATTTTATAGATTCGACGCTATTACAAATTTCAACATTAATGTGTGCTTGAAAAGCGTTTGACAAAACTGGAGAATACGGTACCACCCAACTATTATTTAGAATTATTTCTTGTCCACGGAATCTGACAGTAGCTGTGAAACCACCTTGTGACGGTGATCTTCGCCGGTATTGCGGATACCCATTTTCCCCAGCCATAGTTAGTTCTTTCAGTGCTCTGGGGTATTTTTTTGAGCATTGACCATCTTTCATGCACGGTGATTCCCTGTTTAAGAGGCCACATGGCCCGTGAACCATATGTGTTTTTACTATGTCATGCAAAATCGAATCTGCATTATAGTCCGGAAATTCTGCACTTATGACACTGTCTATAGCATCGGGACGAATTTTTTCTTCCAGCCACAGAAGAATGTGCGCGTGGGGTAAACCACGCTTTTGCCACTCGACGCTATACATAAAACAAAGAGTTGAACCGAAAACTTTCTCCTTTGTAAGTAGATTAATCAAGACTTTGAGTTTTAAATGAAAAATCCTAGCAATAATGTCATGTCTGTCGTATGACGCCTGTCCTGTGAGAAGTGCCTGGCAAATCTCCGTCCACTTTGGATTTGTTGTAAATGTTATAAAAAGGTCCGGCCGGCCGTATTTACGGACGTAACAAAAAGCATCTTGCGTTCGTTCGTGCATATACCGCGGACCGCCTGTGAAACTGGATGGCAAAATAACCAATCGACCCAAGTTTTCGACGTTATTATCTGATTGCATGGCGTCCCGCAAGTGCACGTATTCTTCAGCGCGTAACCGTCGCTGGTTAGTGCGAATATACACTAAACGTTCAGTTTCTATTTTTGCGTACATGTCCACAATAAATTGGCTGAACAAACCACGAAATCGTTGCAAATATACGAAACTGTTTTGCCTTATTTGTAAAAGGTAGGAATAGTATTGTTGAGCAGATATTTTTTTTTGATAATTAGTGACTCTCGTAGTAGGGTTCACTTGGTACAGCCCAAAATTGTACCCATCTTCACCATGACAATAAATTAGTGGATATTGCAGGGCGTCGTAAGCTCGGTGGGTTTCCAAAATGCGTTGAAGGCGATCGTCGCGTGTACGCAACACGATATCACGTCTCTCACACTCCTGGTCGACTAAAACAACTGCAACTTCATCTGCGACGGGTGCATTGTGTCTTCCACGGTGTTCACCCACAGGACGTCTATCGGCACTTATAACAATTTTGAAATCATTGCTGCCTTGTGGAATTGACTCCAATGCAGCTTTGAATTCACGAACGTACTGGTTAACGTGATGCAGCAATTCTTGAAGTTGACCCAAAAGCTCAGCATTGAGCTGGGGAAAATTGTGATTTCTAACATTGAGCTGTTGCGTGTAATCGGATACAAAATAAATTTGGAGAAATTTGGGTTCATTTTCTGGCAGCAAAGATCCAATAAGGTGATAAACTTGACCTTGTACTTTGAAGGTTGGCATGAACGGTCCTTCCGTTATTTGTTTTGCCCCAAAGGAAGTCATTTGGAAAGCACTGTTATATAAACGAATATTATCCAAAAAACGGTTCGACTGGGGATGATCGCCATTCAGGAGACTTTTAAGTAAGTGTGGTGGATCTTGGAAATTTGGAAGAACAATTTTTCCATTTGAGCAGCACATTCCATCTGTCTCTTTCCTCCATTTCAAAGCATGACAAAAATTACAAATTTCTCTCATGTCACCCACGAAAGTAAAGCCAGCATAATTAATTCTAGACGAATATGTGAACCCTGATTTTTCCCTATTGTCCCAAGGTAATAAAATATTTGCATCGTCATTTTCCATGGACTCATCAGCTCCGCTATTTGTTTCTCTATTCATATGGTATCGAGCTCGTTCTATTTCTAGGCGAGATTGACGTTGTTCTGCTGTTTCTGCTCGTCTTAGTTCATCTATTCTTTCCCTTTCAGATGCAAGATAACTTTCATTGTTTCTTTGTACACCTACATAGTTATGTCTAGCTATTTGTAATCGTTCTTCTCTTTGGGAGAGAGATTCAGACTCGCGCGAGAGAGCGTGTCGCTCTCGGTCAGATGACAGACGTGCTTGGCGTTCCTCGATACTCTCTTGAGAACGCAAAGTCGCGGTCCGAGTTCTTTGCGAACTTAAGCGCGACTCCCTTTCTGTGAAAGTCTCTGACTCGCGTGAGAGAGACTGGCGCTCCCGATCAGCAGACAGCCGAACTTCGCGTTCCTGGATATTCTCTTGAGAACGCAAAGTCGCGGTCCGAGTTCTTTGCGAACTTAAGCGCGACTCCCTTTCTGTGAAAGTCTCTGACTCGCGTGAGAGAGACTGGCGCTCCCGATCAGCAGACAGCCGAACTTCGCGTTCCTGGATATTCTCTTGAGAACGCAAAGTCGCGGTCCGAGTTCTTTGCGAACTTAAGCGCGACTCCCTTTCTGTGAATGTCTCTGACTCACGTGAGAGAGAGTGGCGCTCCCGATCAGCAGACAGCCGGTCTTCGCGTTCCTGGATACTCTCTTGAGACCGCAAAGTCGCGGTCCGTGTTCTTTGTGAACTTAAACGTGACTCCCTTTCGGTGAACGTTTCCGATTCACGTGAAAGAGCGATGTGCTCTCGGTTAGCAGATAACCGTGCTTCACGATCTTCTTCCGATTCCTGAGACCTACAAAGTCTCATCCTTTTCGCATTTCGGCTACGCAGCGAAAGGTTAGTTTTTTTTCTTTGAGGCATTTTCAAGGAAAATTAAAGCAATAAACAAAACTAACAACACTTATGACTGAATAGCCTACAAACTTAAAAGATCGGTGCGTCGAACAGTCTAGTGTGACAACGTATCGTCTGTTCGTGGTCGTGACTCAACGAATTGGCAACACTAACTTACTGTATAACGATTGGCACTATTGGATTCAAACTACGAAGTAAATCAAATACAATCTTTACTTCGTACTTCAAACCAATGACCAAAGTTGACCAAACGAAACCAATAAGATAAGCAAATACTTTTTTTTCGACCAATTTAGAAAATCGATAAACCAAGCAACCAAAGAACTTTTACGACACACGCAAGAACTTTTAAGACACCTAACGAAACCCAATTTGCCTAGTAAACACGGTGGACGTCATCCTCGCGCGGAAAATCTTAACACCGCGATTCAGAAAATGACGTCATTTGCACAACGCCATCTATCGGATTTAGATTTCAACTATCAACATTAGTTCTATTTTTAGTCTTAAGATGTCGTTGCAAGTACTATACTTAATTGCGTAACGTAATATTTTACTTCTTGAACTCACTAAATTAATCATATCTTTTGATAGAGTGAACCGATTTCGATGAAACAAAAACTAAGTTAATCCTCAAGTTGCGTATAATTTTTGTATATAAACATTGTCAGCATTGAATTCGTAGATTTTACGTGATGTGCGCACAAACAAACAGACAAACAGACAAACAGACAAAAATTTCAAAAATGATGGAAATGGGTTCTGTTACTTATCTTTTCACACGCTGGCTATTTTTTGTTTCAATTTCTTCAATGTACAAAAATGACTTTTCTACAGATTTATTATATGTATAGATATGAGCGATTGTGGGCTTGTGAAAGAAGCAACATGTCGTGTATTTAGACATTGTGTCATAAGGTACTATTTATAAATAGATGCGTTCAATTAACCCGTGGCGCGTCTAATTAGCAGACACAATAGATTTTAATTTTCTCTTGCCCACCATGTGTCCGCTAGACGCGCAAAGAGTTAAATTATTTTCATTTGCTGCCATTGCTACAGACTAAAAAAATACTTTCTTATTTTACAGATCGTTTAAAAGAAAGAAGCTTGTACGAGTAGAAATAACTTGATGAGCAGACCGAAAATGGAGGCGTGGAACGTTCTGGCGGAGCTGAAAAAGATACGGTGTGAGATGTTGAATCTCCACGAAAGCCTGCAAGAATTCAGAGACAGCGTATGCTCAGAGAACTATAAAAATGTATACGACCAGATAGTGGATGGGTCGGTAACCAATATTGGTACATCTGTTGACTACAGAGTACCGAAGATGTACCAAGTGAAGTCGCTCTTCGGCCGCTTGAAATGCCTGGCTATTTCTCGTCATCTCTTCTCTAAAAATGACATCAAGGCCATTGAAGCTAAAATGGAAAGGAAGCTGGACAAGTTTGATACTATCTACGTGAGGCGTCCAGACGAGGGTGGGTGGCAAGATCTGATGGTTGTCAGACTGGTAAAACTCAGCGATTTCAATCATAAGCTCTAAATGTTTAATCTAATAAAGACATTTTGACATTGAGTTTATTCACTATCTTTACATTTTGTAATTGGTACCTATTTTGTTTTATCTTTGCATTATATTTTTAGTTTCAAACGCTCTTTTTCTTTGCCTTTCTCTGGATGTACGACATACGATGTAGGTACCTATCCTATATATATACGATGTACGTATATCTATGATGTATGTATATTTTCAGTTTTTGCTCACATTTACAAAATACCTATTTTTCACATCATATGTAACTCATTCAATAGGTCTCTCAAAGTTCCCCAATTTTTGTTGTCCCTCTGTTAGTTATCCTTAAAATTACATCACCTGTACCCGCTGCATCACTTTATACAATAACGTCTGGCTCATAATACCAGTTTTTTTAAAGGGATGTTAGTAACAAACATTTCAATAGGTCAAAGTTTAATAAAAGCCCCATAATTTTATTCTCTGACCCTACATAATCCCAATCCAGATTTGTACCTACATATGATCACTCCGTTCAGTCTTTTGTTGTCTACTGTTGCATGATGGGGAGACCGTCAAAGTAGTAGGAGACCTTGAAAAATGCAAAAGGGGTCCGGGAAATGGCGTTGTAGGGAATGATTTGACTCTGATATAGTGCTGCCAGCATTTGCCATTTCTACTGTTATAGTAGATTTATTCGGTTAGTGCAAAAAAAAATCTCCTGAATTTCCCGTCAGGGCCCTGCGTCGACGAGGGGCGACAACGACCAACACTGTCGCCCCGCACCGCCGGATCAGCACTGCCGGAGTAAAATCGTTCCTTATTAGTAATAATAGAGTTTTAAAGCGCGCGAAACTGCCGCCGCTTATGGCGAGGCGGGGCCCGACGACGGTGTTGATTGCTGTCGCCTCTCGTCGACGCAGGGCCTTGAGGTGTTAATATTATTTTAATAAAAAGTAACGTATATAATTATGCTGCTACAAAAACTGAATTAAGTAGATGTTACCATCTATCTTGGTTTTTATTGTCACGAGGTCCATCTATCGACTATCGTAGTACCTACCTACTGTTTTTGAAGTCGGTTTGTAATCTCCGTTTTTGGTAGATGGCGTTGACATAGTCGTTAGTAGGCGGCGAATATGCTAAAGGTGAATCCACACAAGCCCTACTGTACTCTCGTCGAGAAGTAGCAAACTGATTGAAGCGATATCAAAATGAAAATTGATAGTTACGTTGTCGACGTGTGTGTGGGAGCACCGTTCAGTTGGTACTTGTTTTATCTGTTCCTAGTGTCCCTATCGAGTGCAATATAATATGTTCACATCGTTGAATATTGATTGGTCTTGGACCTCCGCGGTGCAGGTAGACTTGGTCTTGACCATTCAGCTATTACTCCGGTTATTTAAATATACAATGAAACATCATTAACTCTGCGATTTAACTTTCAGTAATGTCTTTGGTAGGTTTTATATCCACTATGTTAATAGTATTTTTGACAAGAGTTTCTATGGTCAGCAGATAAAAGTGATTTAAGTTGCCGATTTTAGCAGAAATTTAATCCTACAATTTTCACAATAACCAGTGATTTTTTTCCGATTAGAGTAAAGGCTACTTAGTAAAGTATGTTTAGTGTGCGTTTTCAGGAGGACTTTTATTCAGTGGCGAAGAGTGGAGTGCTGCAAAAACTGGTCCTTCGAGTCGACACCTGGACAGCGTCTACTTGCAGCCTAAATAAGGTACGTAATATATATATATTTATAATATTTTTGTAATCATCAGGATTAAATCCTACAAGTTTTATGTAGACGTCTTCTTTTATACCTGTAACAAGACTAATAGAAGAACTAAAAGAAGACCTCACTCTTTCATATCTATGTACATGTATGCAAAGCCCGTTAAAAATATAATTGAAAACAAAGTACAATTACAAATTAAACTAAAGATCTAAACTAAAATAAAATTATAAAAAAAAACAATTTAATACTTGATTAATTGAATTGAATTGGATTGATAGATTGAATTGAACAAATCAAGAGTGTAAGTGTGTAAAAATATACTGATTCGGTGCTTTGACTCTTTCTTCTACACAAAAACAATTAACAATAAGTGCACTTAATAATGAAGTACATTTTCAAAGGCGAGCTCAACTCAAAGTTGTTTTTTCGCCCAGTAAACTTCATTAATTTTGTGAAGTTGCTTCTAGATTTAACATTAAAACAAAAAAAAAGACTCGAATTTCTGTCAGCTGTTGCGCTTATTTGTAGAGTAATTGGCGATAAAATTGTGTTTTTCTATCATGCGATGCGACATGCGACAGCCAATGACACATGTTTTATATAAAAAAATATTGAATAAGCAATGTTGCGACTTTAAAGTCAAGCTCTGCCTCTGCCTTGCAGTTTCATCCGTGTAGAGTCCCACAAAGGGACGATGTTTTTATCTGCTTTCAAAATGCCTGCCTCATTTTGCCCCATAAACTAAGTAGGTATAATTAATTATCCAAAAAAAACCGGCCAAGTACGTGTCGGAATTTGCACATTTAGGGTTCCGTACCTGAAGGAATTATCAAAGATATAGTCTAATTAACAGTATTTTTTAGTAAAATATACGTCATAATAAACATTATCCCCAAATTTCAAGTTCATATGTCAATGTGAAGTTAAAAAATTCTTCGGAACAAAATTTTTTGACAGACGACGGACAGATGGACAGATGGACACGTGAGTGACAGCAACAGGGCTCCGTTTGGACCCTTCGAGTACGGAACCCTTTAAATAAGGCAAAGTATCGGTAAGATTTACAGCGATTCTTTTCAATTCCAGGTTGCATCTCACAGAAGTTGGAATCTAGTCGCATCAACAAAAAATCAAAGATGCAGATAACTGCAGAAATTCTAAAAAAGGCAATCATTATGATTACCTTGATACTCGTGACGGAGACGACGTTGACCGTGCTAACCGAGCCTTTGCTATATTTAACAAGATTGGGGGCATATTATCTGATACCAACAGTTACGAATGAATTGTACAAAATCATATTTGGAGATTCACCAAAGGTAAATTATTTTTACAAACTTTTATTTAACTTCAAAATTTGCCAACCAGTTTTCGACCAGGTGTTGGTTTGTGTTGGGTGCGATAGAGCTGTTGGCATACTTATCTAAGTCTGGTGACAATGCAATATTATGATACCATTGAGCTGATCTGATGATGGCGCCGGGATGTAGTGACTGGAACTCCCTGATGGCAAATGGTAGGACAGATAAATTTTGGTTAGCATCTTTTTTGTAAGGAGTACGTTCTATTACACAGGATGACGAGGGCCTAAAGTTTATTTTTTGGTTTAAAGCACTTTTAATTTATTACTACTTCTACTGGATTGATTTTACCTGGATCTAGATCCTGGGTTCGATTCACAGGCCCTAATTAAATAGTTATTGGGTTTTTTCATCAAAAACTTTTTTTACTACTGATAGGCACGCATTTGACCACTAAACGAGTGGTCAAACGCGTTTATTAATAAATTATTTATTAAATTTAATGCACAAGTAAAAATTACTGTACAAAGGCGCAATTAATGCCTTAGCTATTTTCTACCTTTGGGTGGTGCAGAAACAGAACACGGTAGGTACAACTTTTGACAGAAAAGATATAAAATAATGAATACATAATAGTAATAATAACAGCTTCATTTATTCATATAGAAATTTGAAATTAGAAATTATTAACGATAGAAATTTGTAATAAAATGATTTAAACAATTACAATATCTTTGATTACACTATTCTCGTTAAATAATAATTAGAATAAAAATTATATTACTTTGTTGTTTGCATTGATTTAATCATTTAGATAATTGATTAAAATAGAAATGAAAAAACTGTTTAAATAATAAAAACTAAAGATGAATAACATTAAAAATTAATAACATCGCAGAAAAATTAATTAAAATTGATAAAAAATATTTTGATAATTTAACATAAATCTACTCGTAGTAGTTATAACATTAATCATCAGAGATCATTCTTAATGTGGACCCACTTCGGGTAAAAGCCTCCTCCAAAGAATTCCACTTTTCTCTATCTAAAGCGATGGCAATCCAGGTCTGGCAGCTATAAGTAAGACATGGTAAGATAGCTGAGCCTAGTACTGTTTTCTTCATTTTAATCGGAAGTTGCGATTTGAATATCTCTTTATGAGCCCAATACTTCTTCCAGGTTATAGCTATCCTTCGGTCTATTTCCTCTATATTCCTATTTTTTTTAAAAGAGATTTGCTTACCGAGTGTATTCGAGTGGCATGTCATTAACTAAGATAGGCGTCATCCTGCTATTGGTCATGACTTTTGACTTGCTGAGATTCATTTCTAAGCCCACGTATTCGCTCACTACCTGTAAATCGTTGACCATAGTATTTAGTTCCTTGGGACTTTTTGCAAGTACGACAATATCATCCGCAAATCGTAAGTGGCTGAGATGTTTTCCATTGACATTAATACCTCGCTTTGACCAAGGAAGGTCAGCCATTATATTCTGTAAGACGGCAATGAATAACTTAGGAGATATAGGATCACCTTGTCGGACTCCTCTGTTGATGTTAATTTTATTGCCGACTCTATCTAGCCTGACCCGATTTGTGCTTTTTGAATAGATATTTTTGATAATATTTATGTATTTTTTGTTGATATTTTGATTTTGTAGTGCTTCCCAGATGCCGTTATGCGAGATAGAGTCAAAAGCTTTTTTGTAATCAATAAAAGCTACGTAGAGTGTCTTTCGGTATTCCAGATATTTTTGAATGACCTGATCCAAGGTATGAATGTGATCAGTAGTGTTATATCCCTTTCTGAAACCTGCCTGTACTACCGGTTGAAATGAGTCGATTTCCAACGATATTCTGTCGAGTAAACATGATGCGAATAACTTATAAAAACATGGCATAAGACTTATCGGGCGGTAGTTACCTATGTCTGCTGGGTCACCTTTTTTATGAAGTAAAATGATTTCGGATTCAGTCCATTGTTGAGGCACTACTTCTTCGTCTAAGATCTTATTGAACAAGAGTTTGGGAGGTGATAAAAGAAGAGCTTTGGCGTGTATAATGCATTCGTTCACGATTCCGTCTGGCCCTGGACTTTTCTCGGTTTTCAATTTCAGAATTTGCTTGAGTATTTCATCAAACAATTGCACCGTCGCCGTATTTTTCAGTTGGTTGTTCTCTATGTGTTGTGTTGAGTTGGGTCGACTATATAAGTTTGCATAGAAATCTGTGGTGATAGTTATGATATTGCTACGAGATTTGCTAGTTGTTGAGCCGTGTTGAAGTGATGGGATCCAGGTTTTTGTTCTCTGAATGCGTTTTTGGCCGATCTTGACGTCTGTATCTGTTTTTTTAGTATATTCATTCTGTGTGCTTCATAACATTGTTTAATTTCTCTGTTTGTTTGTTTATTTAGATTTTTTAAGTCCTCTTTGTCTTTCTTGTTGTATAAAGGTTTATTTTGTAGGGTGATTCTTCTTTCCATTAGATCTAAAGCATTTTTAGTTAATGTTGATTGTTTTTTTAAACTTGGTTTGTTTTTGAGACTGCTTTTTAATGCTCGCTCTAACATCTGGTAGTAATCATTGGCTGTATATTTTTCGTGTGTTTTCAATAATTCGGGTATGTGCTCGCTTAGACTTTTTGTGTAAATTTCTCGCTCTTCTCGATTTTTAAGTGTGGCTGTGCTGCTGGTGAAATTTGTTCTGCTCTTTTTTGTAGATTTCAGGTTAAGAGTCGCTCTAAGTAATCTGTGATCTGAACCAAAATAAAAAGAATTTAGTACCTTGAATTTCGAAAATAAATGTGGTTTGGTAGTTGTTATGAAATCAATCTCATTTCTCGTCTTTTTATCTGGTGATCTGTTGATCTGGTGATCTGTATCCATCTGATTTCTTCTTTTGTTTTAAACATAATCTCTTCCACTCATCCAGTGATGAGTCTGTCTCCTCTTTGACTTCTTTTACCGTAACCGTATTTACCCATCACTCTGTGTTTGTAGGTTTTCCAATTTGTGCGTTGAAGTCGCCCATGGATATAATATATTGTGTAGAAATCATTTCATGAGCTGTTTCGAGGTCTCTATAGAAAAGCTCTATATCGGCTTGTGAGGAGCATTCGGTTGGTGCATATATTTGAATAATTGCAAAATGCAAGTTTTTTCGTTTGATGAGAATTAAAACATACATACAAATAAACAAAGTTATTGTGAAAAAACCGAATCTAACAAATCAACGCTAAGATGATTATATTAACTTCTTACGAATGTGTTCACGTACCTTCACCTGAAAGGAGAACCGACTGGTTGCCATCCTGATGTGCAAAAGGAGCGCATTCGAAAGAAAGATCGCTTGGACAAAGTAGGAGGAATAGATAAACACAGAGCGATGTGAGGGAAATCGTAGAAGACGATTACTTACAGACCGAAGATTTTTACTGTGGCCAGAGCAAAGGAATTGAATCTGAGAAGTCAGATAAGAAGGGGAAAGAGGGATTATCCACAAAAGAAAACAGGGAGGTCAAAGCCCGTAGCGCTCTACGCTGACGAATGGGTATTCGCTAGCTGTGCGAAAAATACAGAGCTGTACATAAAAACTTGCACATGGTGTTCATTGACCTCGAAAAGGCATATGATCGGGTGGCTCGAGAGGTTTTGTGGTGGGTCCTTAAGGAGAAAGGTGTGCCTGGGAAGTATGTGCAGTTGATCCAAGCGATGTTCAGTAGATGCAGTACCCAAGTCCGGTTTGCAGTGGGCACTATTGACAGTTTCAGTGTAGCGGTCGGTTTGCACCAGGGGTCGGCTCTCAGCCACCTCTTCCTGATGATAATGGACGCTCTGACGTCGGACATCCAGGAAGAGGCTCCCTGGTGTATGCTGTTTGCTGATGACATTGTGCTGGTTGCCGCAAGTGGCTTAGAGGTCCAGAGCAGATTGGAGGCATGGTGGCAAAGACTGGAGGGTGTGGGCCTGAAATTGAGCAGAACCAAAACGGAATATCTGTTCTGCGATTTCGGCGGTCTCTCCAGTCCTATGCCTGTAGCTCTCAACGGAACGCCTATACCGATCTGCTCCGACGGGTCGCTTGTTCAGGGGGATGGCGATATAGACCGAGACGTAACGCACAGGATGGATGAAATGGCGACAGGTCACTGGAACAACTTGCGACCGACGGATGCCCCTTAAGTTAAAGGGGAAAATCTATAAGTCCGTGATTAGACCTGTCGTACTGTATGGGTCAGAATGTTGGGCTGTGAAAAAGACGGATGAAAAAGATTGCATGTGACGGAGATGAGAATGTTGAGATGGATGTGTGCAGTAACGAGAATGGATAAAGTGAGAAATGAGTACATTAGAGGTAGTTTAAAAGTGCCACCAGTCACAGAAAAGTTGAAAGGGAACCGCTTATCTTGGTATGGTCATGTAAAGAGGAGGGATGAAATACATGTAACTAAAAGAGTCATGAATATAAATGTGGATGGATGGAGAGGGAGAGGGAGGCCAAAGAAATGATAGATGAATTGTGTGAGGAGTGATATGAAAGAAAAGGGAGTTAGTGATAGCGTGACGGCTGACAGGACCGAATGGAAGAAAAATACGTGTTGCGCCGACCCCAAGTAACATGGAATAAGGGCAGGAAGATGATGATTGAAGACAAATCGAATGCAGTTGTTCAGAAGGCGGTAGAGTTTATTAAGATCTGCATTGAGGTCATAGTAGCACACATCACCATAATTTATTTATTTACACTTCATGCAACAAAAGTACAAAGGTGGACTTAATGCCTTAGGCATTTTCTACCAGTCAACCAAGGGTGGTGGAGAGATAATATGGCAGGTGCATAAAAAAAAAAATACAAAATATTAATAGAAAAAAAACGAGAACGAAAATATATACAGCATGTAACAAAAACCCTGTCCGATCCAATAAAGGCGTATTCCTGGTTTAACATACGTACTAGAAAAAGTTGTAAAAAAAGTAACTCATAAAAATCAAAAATTATAGATTTTTTATTTTTATAAAATATGCGAAATTTAACACTAAATATGGCAAATTTTCATAAGTTGACAACACTCCACCGGCTGGCGAAATCTTTTCATTTTTACCTATTTTTATTTCAAACAATACTGACCTGCACTTGCCGCGCTGTCGTTGTGACTCTGTCTCGCTCAGGCGGCATCTTTCAAACGAAACAGTAGGTAAACTTTGTCGAGCGCTCAGTGTTGTTTTGATAATTCAAATTCAAAACTTTTAATTCAGACCAAGGGATCCATATAGTGTTAGTATGAACTTAGCCTATGTTAGTAAACTCAATAACTTAAAAATACAATAGTTACATATTAATTGGCTGCATGAACCTGTGCACGTACATGTCTGCCCACCCAGAGCCTGATAAATGGTCCATCAACCTTGTCCACCAGTGTAGCTAAAATATTGTTCGGGCTACCCCTGAATCGCCGCAACATCGACGCACACCGTTTGCGCATGATGCCATGAAAGCCATCAGTTCGCGCTTCCGCAAACAAGTAAACAAGTAAGAGTCTGACAGACCCCTTCGCTGCCCCAGGCGAAGGATATCCATGAGGATACGCCAGTACGGCAAAAAAAAAATGTTGACATGTAGACCCAGATCCTTAGGTAACCTTATTGCAAAACGGGATGACTGTGTGGTCAAAGATTACGAGTGGTACAGTTAGACCATCAAGCTTTCTCAACGTATGGGGACTCCCTACTATAATAGCCTGACATTTTAAAGGGTTAACTGCTACCCCAAATCAGTATAACCAACTTTTAATTACTCTTAAATCCCGGTTTAGCTCCTCGATCGCATCTGACAAGTTGTCGACACTTGTCTGACAGTCGAGCTGCAAATTGTCGGCGTACAGATGATACGCACACTGAAGCTCAGTAGTTATAAGATTTATAAAAACTGAGAACAAAATAGGAGATAAAATACCACCTTGAGGGACGCCAGCTGCAAGATCACACCACCTCGATGATGAGTTTCCAGCGCGAACCGACTGCTGGCGCCCCCGAAGATAAGAGGAAAACCATTTTACTACATCCTGAGAGACCAAATGATAAGAAAGGATAGCGGACTTGCAGTGGTGGCCCAGTGGTATTGGCCGCGACTTACAAGTTGTAGGTCATGAGTTCAAACCCAGGCAGGCGCTTTACTTTATGTAAATTATTTCATCACCACTGCTCTCAAAACGGTGAAACAAAACATCGTGAGGAAATCCTAGAACCAAAAAATCGTGACATCCGCCAATCTGCATTGGGCCCGCGTGGAGGATTACGGCCCATAGCCTCTCACAGAGAGGAGGCCCCAACAGTGGGGACAGGACCTTTAGGCTCACCTCTAATATTTGGGAATTAATGGGGGTCATATTATAAAAACTGCTTCTGGCCATAGAAATTAAAAACTTTCATCAAGAAAATAATAATCAATTCCCAAGAAAATATTTGGACCTGGATACTAATTCTGATTAGCTATTGATAATTTTTATTGGTTAATGATAATTTGTATTAGCTAATGATAATTTTGTGCGAAAAGTTCAATATTTTTTTGGGAATTTACTATAACTGCCTTGAAGAAAGTAGTTTATTTTCGTGGGCAGAACCAGTATTGAAAATATGACCACACGTTTCTCCAGTATAGCTGTATATGGGTATGTGGGTGTATGTATCTACTTATTAGATTCTCTCTACTCTGTTAGCTACCAATTATCAGAACTGCTCCTAATTGGCCGTATTTTATGGCACATCGAGTAAAAGCTCGGGCCACATGACTGGATTGTGTACTGTCGTGGCGCCTTCTGGTGTAGTTGATTGGGTACAAGATACAATACTCGTTGTGTTATGACGTAGGCCTAAACAGATTCATTTGATTAGTGTAACTCGCATCACGACACGTCTGGACCGTGATGTGAACCTAGCTTTAGAAAAAAGGTCAGCAGGTCAGAAGACAGAGTACACAACTTCGTCTTCTGTCGCTCATCAAATTTATGTGATCGTTGATGGATCACATTGTCACATTTATTTTTAAAACTTTATGCTGACAGGATGGCGGACTTAATACACATATAGAAACGAAGCCTGTGTTCCAGCTAGTATTCGAGCAGAGAAAAAATTATCCTAACCTGCGTTTGTTTGCCTGAGTCATTTCATTATTCTCCTGCCTTTATCTCAATTTATATGGGGTTGGCGCAACATTTCATTTTCTTCCATACTCTTCTATTAGTAGTCATCTCTGTAGTCACCCCCTTTATACCCATATCCTCTTTCACACAGTCCAACCATAGTTTCTTTGGCCTTCTCCTACTTCTATAGCCATCCACATCCATACACAAGACTTTCCACACGACATTTTCATCATTCCTCCGCATCACATGCCCATACCACGACAACCGATTTCCACACAACATTTCAGTCTGCGGTGCCACTTTCAGACTTCCTCTTATATACTCATTCCTAATTCTATCCATGCGCGTAACACCACACATCGCTCTTAGCATTCTTATCTCAGCTGCATGCAATTGCTTTTCATTCATCCCTTTTGTGGCTCAAAATTCTGAACTTGCCTTGCCTGAGTCATTTAGACCGCAATTATAAGAAGCTCTTAGTCATCTTCTTCTTGTTTATCTCCCATGTTACTTGGGGTCGGCGCAACAATATTTTCTTCTAATCTGTCCTGTCAAACGTCACGCTATCATTGACTTTCTTTTCTTTCATATAATAGGTATATCGCTCGCACAATTCATCCATCTTTTCTTTGGCCTCCCTCTCCATCCATCCACATTTATATTCATAAGTCTTGTAGTAACTTGCGTTTTGTCCCTCTTCTTCGCATGACTATACCAATACAAAAGATTCCCTTCCAACTTTTTCGTCACTGGCACCACTTTCAAACATTCTCTAATATATTAATTTCTCACTTTGTACATTACATTTCAACAATCCGTACATGCAATCTTTTTTCATCCGTCTTATTCACAGCCCAACCTTCTGATCCATACAATAAGACAAGTCTTAGAAAGAATATTTTTCATGTTTTCAGGAGG
This sequence comes from Polia nebulosa, assembly GCA_951329385.1. NCBI lineage: Eukaryota > Metazoa > Arthropoda > Insecta > Lepidoptera > Noctuidae > Polia > Polia nebulosa. Next base: position 9,474,035 of record OX589609.1, read on the forward strand.
GTTCCGGCAGTAGCGAGGGGAACCATAGTCCCAGGCACCCATCGATGCTCCCTACTTAAGGTAAAATCAAAGTCGCCGATAAACTGGTCGCAATAGTTCATATACTAGTCTCTGCTCATTACGGGTTCGATTCCCACACGAAATGAATATTTTTTTGAATGCATCAGTGGTATTAGTGGTCGGAAGTGTGACTACTGAGCACGGGGTTCGATTTTCAACCATTTGGTTAGGTTAATTAGAAATTGCCAGCTAGGAGAACGGATCTGTGCCAGACATTGCAATCGGCTTGCCTTATTTTTTTTTACAACTTTTGTATCCAGTTACAAAAGTTGTAAATATGTCACTCATAATGAGGAAATGGCTTTTGGCTCTCGTTTCTTTTAACTGCTTTAAACTAAATTACTTGTGTTAGAAGTATCACAGTAGAAGTATTATAGTAGGTATAAGCACAATCACAGTAAAATGTCTGTATTCGCAATGGTATTGTTATTTGACATGACCACCGCTCGGTGCATTCTCTAAAATGAACGTTTTTATTTGACAGTACCAGCCCAGGACTGGACAACACAACATACCGACGACCAGGCATCTCCAAATCTAACGACGTTCAAAAATAAGATGACTCACCTCTAAGATAACCCTATGACCACTTCTAAATAAACTGCAGCCTAATTGCGTAACAGTATCACAAATTTTAAAACCTTTCATTTATGTTCATACAACATAAATGGGACTCATCGGAAGGCTTAAAGTCACCCAAACGGTAATGACGGGGGCTATGCTCGGAGTTACCGAATTAGGAATGATGATATCTGCAAGAGAACCACAGGTTACCGATATAGCCCGAAGAATTGCCAACTGAAGTGGCAGTGGGCAGGGCACATTGCTCGCAGAACAGACGGTCGATGGGATCGAAAATTTCTGGAGTGGCAACCGCGTACCGAAAGACGCAGCGTTTGAAGGCCTTTAACAAGGTGGACCGATGACATGTGAGGGTGGCACGCCGATGGATGCGAGAAGCACAGGATCGGTCATTGTGGCGACACTTGGGGGAGGCCTATGTCCAGCAGTGGACGTCTTTCGGCGGAAATGACGATAATGAACATAAATTAATGTTTTTATTATAAGTCAATCTATCAAATTAAAGGGGATTGTAAATTGTGAGTGAGTTACACAATTAAGGTGCAGATAACTAACAGTTTTCATAGATATTTCTATCAAATTCGGTAATCTATGAAAGTAATTTTAAGATCTACTTTTTAGCATTAAATTTTCTACCAGAACATCATTCTTCTGATTCATCACATAATTTTATACTAAACACAGTATCTTTACGAAAATGGTTGTGTTTATAGAGCTTTATTTCCTGAAAACTTTAAGACTTAATTTTATATGAACTTACAAACTTTGGCGTACTCCTAAGAAATGATATAGTTAGCGTAGTACCTATTCTGTATATCTTTACACCTACCTAAAACAAAAATACCTATTTCTTCTAAATTGTAACCTGATATCAAGTTCACTTCATTGACCCACTACTGTAGTTAAAATTTACTTTTCTTACTTGGTAAAAATGCCGTTAAATAACTCTATTTAATAGTGTAGAAGTCGTAGAAACATGAATATTTCTTTAAAAATTCACACACAGGCACGGATCCAAGAGATCTTACCGATTCCATCTAGACAGTCTTGTCAAAGGAAGAAAACAAATGGTTTGCACAGGAAAACCACAAAACAAAATTAATATTGACTGCCCATAACAAATAACTAATAATAAAATTAACAACATAATAACAATATAATAAGACCTGTGCGAGGCCAAAAAGCCGCCTACGAAACATGCGAAATTTAAACATATATATATACCTACGACATTAAAAATGTTGTTCCTTTTTGAATTTCGAGTCTTTGGATCCGAGCCTCAATATATATCTTTAGGTACCAACAAGATAGTTTGCTCAGACATACATCACTGATACGACTAACTGCATAAAATTACCCAGCAGATGTCAAGCACATTAGAATAAGTTTTCTTAATGTTTTTAATTAATAAATGTGCGTTTTATATGTCCAGACTTACCTACCTACTACTCAACAGGGTAGTATTAAATGTTTGTAAGATTAAGTTTTTTTGTGTTATTTTATCCATCTACTGACCAGTTTCTTTCAGATTATCATCATCACAACTGAACATGAGCATACCAGGCTGTTAAAACATATGTAGGCTCGTTTAGAAGAACCCTTCTTAACTTACCTGCAATATTATGTTACTTATATAGTATTCAGGTTACGTCTGGAGTTATCTACTACACAGACCTTGTGGAAACTAGAACAAATTTCAATCGCGTTCAAGTGTGTTTGCTATGGTAAACACACTTGAACGCGATTGAAATTTGTCCTATTATTGGATTCAAATGTAACAGCTTACAATTTAGGACCCTTTAATATTAGTGTTTTTAATCCGTGGTGCTTACCCCAGTAGTAAATGTCCCTTTATGCCTATTGGGCTAACTTTGTTTTATATCCTGCTTGATAAGGAGGGAAGTGGTATTTTTTTTTTGTAACTCAGGCAGGAGTTGCAGTGGTTGAGAATAATATGGCGGGCTTGTCCCAATACAATCAAAAGTACCTACTTATGTTGTACCTATCCAGGTATATTATCGCCTACCTTTTTTTTTGGAAGGTGCGAATTTATCCAGTGACTTCTCCCGCTATTGGTGGAGCGGGAGAAGTGTCAGACTTTAACTGACTAAAACCCACCCTTGTTCCTTCAGTTGCCTGTGCCAAGGGCCGCGGTAACTCTCGTGAAAAAAAACATCTATTACTTTTTTATTTTGTCCTCAAAGTTATGGGATTCATGTGTGGATGAAAAACCAAAAATCCCAATTAGTTTCTTTTCGTAAATATCGCCAATCTAAATCCAAATTATTTCTCTCTTCACTCACTATTATTTCAAGGGGCTGAAAGTGCTCATGAAAAACATTTAAATAAATAACTGTAAGTATGATGAGGTCAATTTTGAAGTAGGGATATTAGACAACATCATCTACGTATTTCTTACATTTTCTATGTAGCTAAGCATTATTCCACTGTAAACCCTCTAAAAGACAAGTTCCAATAAATTCAAAGTCAGCTTGAATAATTCGTTTTTAAAAGGAAGCATAACCCACTACTCATGTTAGGCACCCTATGCCGGTTACGACCTTATACATTTCAGTTTACTTATGTAATCCACTAGATGGCGTTGATAGTAGGTTTCAAAGGCTACAAGAATGAAAAAAAAGTATCTATTGTGTAACCTATCTATCAGTAGTGCAAACTGAACAGGATAAATAACTTCGTGAATGTTCGGGAAGCATTGATTGGACCTGCGCGGTCTTTAACATACGCGTTACCTTACAATCTACGTTTCTCCATCGCTCATCGGGACGGACGCCAAAACGATTGGTCATTGAATAATTGCTAAACATTAAAACAAAGGTATTTATCTCATTTTCACATTAATAACTATCATGAAACGATTTCTATTGTAGCTGTTAGAATAGAATAGAATGAAATTATACTTTCTTGTACACAAATCAATTTGTATAAACGGACTTAATTATATGGGTACAATGGCGGTCTTGTCGCTAACAGCGATTTCTACCGGACAACCTTTGGATGGACTGAAAAATCTTAATTTGAAAAGGGGGTAGTCTGCGGTGTACTTCTAATAAATTAACTGAACATCAACATTTTATATAAATATACAATATATAATAATATATACATATTTACATATCACATGTTACACAATTACGTAGAAGGAAGAGATAAGAAAAAGAGTAAAAAGATGGATTAATGACGGAAGAGTTAAGAGTAAGTATGTACAAACAGAAAAGCATTGAAGAGAAAGGAAATGGACTTTTACTAAATTTTTAAAAGAAGCGAGTGACTGGGCTTGTCTAACTAGCATCAACAACGCATTCCACAGTTGCACAGCCTGAACTGTGAACGGTTTGTCATAAAACTTGGTGAAATGAGAGCCCGGCATCGAAAGTCTCAAATTCCTCGATGATCTCAAGTCTCTAGAATGAAGGGTCATGAAGGAACTGAAAACGTTCTTTGAGATAAGAGGGGATTGTAGGAACAAACAGAACACTGTAAAGTAATGATAAAATATGAACATTCCGGCGAAGGCGGATTGGCAGCCATTTGAGCTTTAAGCTGTTAGCTGTTATTGTTTTCGTTCACGAATAGGTTTTAGTATTTCATCGTCCTAGCCAGCTATGCTTTTCATTCAAAGGATTTTCCCTGGCTTGCCCACTTGATTTTTATTTACCAATCATAGTCAAAAGCTTTGTAAAATTTATAATAGTATTTTTTGTAATTTCAGGCGAAGCTGAGCTACACTGATCAAACCATCACAAGTCCTTCAAATTGTTGCCGGATCATCGCCCACGAAAAGGTTTTGTATTACTACTACACAGTGAGCTTACTGTAAGTATGTTCAGACATAGAAGAAGTTAAGGACATAATTATATAATTTTGGAATTCTGAGTAATCCTGTTGCGCAGTGTACCTATGATTTGCAGAGCAAACGTAATATTTGGCGTGCCATTGCGAATTCTTTTGTTGGTTGGCATATCTACTCGAAATCATGAAACATGCTACCTTGTTATTTTAAACGAAGAAGATAGCTATCTCCTTGTTTTATAATCAACTTTCCTAAGAAGAGATTTCTATTCATTTCAGATATATAAATCTCAAGACTCATATTTCTTTTTGGGAAAAGAATAGAAAACAAGAATGAAGATCGAATTTCACGCGATATTGTTTTTAAACACCTGCTATAACATAATCTTTGTTAAGGACGTAACTACAGTTGTAATCAAGACGCTTTTTGAGCTGATGATCGTTTTTTTAGTATCCTATCTTCACAACCGTGGCGGCATTAGGCATAATGAAGAAATAGCAAGGGTAAGTACTGACGATACTTACGTGCCATGTTTTTTTTTTAAGTTAAGAATGTATACTGAATACAACCAATTTGTTTTTCATTGGAATGCGGATGTACAACATTCTAAAGTTTTTGCATTATTTGGTACCATACGAGTATGTATCGAGTCAGCCTTCTCGGCAAATTTCACTGAGGTAGAAAATACTCGTCGAAAACTCTCAGATTCATTTTACCTAGCTTGCGCATGTTTCAATGATTCCACATATGGTCCAGTTGCGTAGACACTTGAGACACAAAACTACACCAATTTTTAACCGACGAAAATAAGGAGGAGGTTCTCAATTCGACCGTATTTATATATTTTTTTTGTTTTTTTTTTTTTGTGTATGTTCAGCCCTCATTCTGTCATTTATGAACCGATCTTGATTATTCTTTTTTCGTTAGATAAGGCACCTCAAGAGTGGTTCCATGTCAAGGAAATCAGTATCTGATAATGGGATCCTGATAAAATTGAGAGAAAACCTCGAAAATTGTGGGAACGTTTAGCGTTCCTGTATGTATGTTTGGCCCTCACTCCGTTATTTATGAACCGATTTTGATGATTCTTTTTTTGTAAGGTATACCCTATACCTCAAGAATGGTTCCATGTCAAGCACATCAGGATCTGATCATGGAAACCTGATCAAATTGAAAGAAAACCTCGAAAATTGGGCACGAATATTGTTTCTGTTTACTTTTCATAACTTAATCCGGTATTTGCATTTAGGAATCATCACATCATGAAACTGAGCTGATGATGGAAACCATACCTTTCCTAAACAATAGAAGTTACATATAAAAACTGGTTTTAGTGACAAATACCACTTAATATGCTTTGAAGAAAAGACGTCTTTACAATAATGGATGTAACCTCAACTGGTCAATATCCTGAGCACTTCATATAAGGATGGTTACATCATCAGCTCAGTGGCAAGAGGAATGATGAAGGATTAGAAATTAGCCTCAAAGTGTTAAAAGATGATGTGAGTGACAAAAAATCATAAAATAAAAAACTTTTAAGCAAAAAATTAACCGACGGAATTGACCGACCGACTATATGAAGGTAATTAATCATTTTATTAATTGGCGCCGACTCAAAATTAGTTTATATAAAATTTGATATTTTATGTAGGTAAATAAGCTCAATACTCAAGACTTAAAAGGTTTATTTATTTTTTGCTTTTTAGTTCTTTTTCGTCGGTCTATTTTTTTGTTAAAAAATTTTACATCACAATATCCACTAGGAACCAATATGCGAATATTTATAACAGCCACTAAACTTCACTTGAAAAAAACTCTCTAAAATCCCTATGTGCTACGTATTTATCAACCTAGTCATCGACTAGGTTTTTGACGTTGCTTCACTTCCGTGGAGCGGAAACCTTTGCATTGTTTTCGAGATAAAAAGTTTTCTATGACACTCAGGAATATTCTTACTTTCTAAAAGTAACAGATTTTTATTTAAATCGAATGAGAAGTTGGAGATAACGTAGCTCCTACAACCAAACTTACTTTCAAGGGTTCCGTACCCGAAGGGTCCAAACGGAGCCCTATTGCTGTCACTCACATGTCCATCTGTCTGTCCGTCGTCTGTTACACAGGATTTACAGCCAAACGGTTGGAGCTACAGTCTTCAAATTTTCACAGTATAAACATCTTGTTGACCCAAAGCCATACAAATACTCAAAAAACTTTTTTACAAAAAAAAACAACCGACTTCCAAAAAAAAATACACTAAAAATTTATAAATAACTTTAATTTCGGAAGTCGGTGTTTGTATTTTTACTTCTTCGTTATTTGACACCGACTTCCGAAATTAAAGTTATTTATAAATTTTTAGTGTATTTTTTTTTGGAAGTCGGTTGTTTTTTTTGTAAAAAAGTTTTTTATTTTTCACTTTTTAGTTGTTATACCCCAGAACTAAAAACCCCAATATAATGGAACGTGGAATTTAAACATTTGGAGAACACCAAAACGTCATCGAGGTACACATATTTTCCGTTTTTGTTCAGTTTCTCAAAAAGCGCTGAAGCAATTTCGATAAAATTTATATGGGACCACCTCGGGAGTATATTCTTTCAGATGAAAAAAAATTTTGAAAATTGGTCCACAACTGACGGAGAAATCGGGTAACATACATACAAAAAAAAAAAAAAAACATACGGACGAATTGAGAACCTCCTCTTTTTGGAAGTCAGTTAAAAATACATTTGGTACGGAACTCTAAAGGTGCGAAGTCCGACTCGCACTTGGCCGGTTTTAATAAAACTCAGCTAGTTTACTCAACAAGTTTGACAAACTTTTTTTGTAATATTATAGTGTACCTAGATGTCGTCGTGAGACTTAAGTGGTCCTTGGGGGGAACTTATCAGATCTCGAAGCATGACTTCTCTTTCGTACTTCCATCTGTACCTACTCTCCGAAGTGAAATTTATTTTCTTAATTTCTGACACCAAGCTGTAGAAATCTTTCTATTGTGTTTTGTGTTTCTGTTTCTACGGTGATCATAATAATAATAATCTTTATTTACATAAGAAGGCAAACAAATTTAGAGAAGTCCCTGACTCCTGTACTAGGTGAATAACCTGTGTTACAGAAGGCAGTGCCCCCTCCTGGAAGGAGATACAATTGGTTCATGTGCAATAAACAAGAAAAACAAAATAAAAATGAATTAAAACTGTCTACCAATTCAAGAAACTAGTCAAAGAGCATTACCTCTCCACCATTCCGTGATTAAATTTATTATTGATATTTATTTTATATTTAATTATGTATTAGGTATATTTTATGTATGAAATATTGATGTATTCTAGTCTATTTTATGTTTCTATATCTATTTATACACACTGTGTCTACATTTCTCAACCAACCTTCCAGTCGCAGGTCTGCTGGAAGAAATTTCTTTTGAAATAAGCAGCACCTTTGTGCTCTTCTATCTGTATTTATTCATTTTTCTCTTGTAATTGTTTTTGTGTGTGCATAAATAAATAAAAAGTTTAAACTAAATGATTGACAACAAAAACAAAAAGTCGTTAGTAAAAGCCTAAAAGTGCGTGAGTATGTACAGCGCTATATATATATCATGCTACACATGCAGATGAGGCTTAGTGGCCCTAATGACATTTTCGAAATTAAGATTAGAATTTATGGTACTTAACTCAGCAGGAAAGTACGCCGTGAGGCACTCCGCTGCACTGATGTATTGTGCATTTTTAAGTTCTAATGGTCCCCTAGTGGTCAAAATTCTACTTTTATTTTATCTTCCTTTACTAAACTTAGAATATGCCAAAAACTAGCTCAATTTTTGGTTAAACGCGCAATATGCTTAAAAAGGGGAAAAAGTTTTGTGTTTACAAATTGATGTACACTGACATTGAAAAAATAAATTTTCTAATCTTGCTTTCAGGAGCGGGGCACTGTGCTTGGATCAGAAAATGCAGGTGCAGCAAAGAAACGACCAAAGCGCGTACCTCCGCCTGCACCTTCTTAAGGTCACTTCAAGATTAGATTTAATTCTACACAGTTTTTCTTATCATCTGGGTCAAAAGAAATCTAATATCATAAGAACTTAATCTAGGACATTCTAGGATATTGAAGACGTCCACAATAAACTCCCGTTTGGTCCGTTTTGCCTTGTGTGCATCCAGCAAAGCTCCATACAGAACAACAGAAGCTTCCTGGGCACTTCACAGGGTTCGCAGTGCGACCTCTCTTTACTCTGAGGAAGTGCACAAGTTGGGAAGCCACGCCCTCACATTCCTGGGTGACGTGAGCGACTGATTCCTCAACGCCTGAGAGTCTGACTCTCAGACTAGTAGCAGTTATCCGTTATGTCAGTCAAATCTTAATTGATCAAAATAGAAGATCGATTTAAAAGAAATATTTGTTTAAGTTTTAAGTGCATTTGCAGATAGACAGACAAAGAGACGTCAGGTCCAATACGTATGTAAAAAAAATTGTCAATAAATATTTTTTTTTAAATCGATCTTAAAATTTTGCTACTCCACCGGTAACTGACAAATTTTGATTATCAAGTCATTGGATACCTATTAATCAAATAATTTTTTTTCTCTTTCAGAAGTCAGACAACGGCTCCAACCAACTCCACTTCATCAATCTTAAATGTAGTGAAAAGTGTTATACACGGTGTGTAACGGGTAACGGGAATGGGTGGTTATATTATAAATACTTTTTCGATAGAATTGAACATCTTCATTTTCATCTTCTTTCATCATTCTTCCCACTCATTCACCCATTTCCGTTTCACCCTTTTTTTTCGTTCACCCTGAGGGCCTTGTGTGAGATTTTTAACGCACTCGAACGTTTGCGTAAACATTCACATAAGTCAAATCGTATAGAAAACCAATGTACGAGTAATTATAACAATGTATTTTTGACTATTTATAGGGCTATGGGTCAACAGGATGCTTATACTGTGAAAATTTGAAGACTGCTCCAACCGTTTGGCTGTAAAAACTGTGTGACAGAAGACGGATAGACGGACCTCCCCCCCTCCCACGCGCCCTCGTTAAATAAAAAATCGTAGCATAGCATAGAAAATAAATATTAAAGAATTCAACGTCACATTTGTTACAAAGAGGATAAAGTATTTTTAATTTGTTAAAACAGGTCTCAGAATGTTTCGTATCCAAAGTAGTAGGTAAAAGTGTCAGAAACGGCCGCTTTTGGTGGTGTCCTCTTTGTAACAAACGTGACGTTGGACTCTTTAATATTTGTTTTCTATGCTATGCTACGATTTTTTATTCAATGAGGGCGCCACTTGGCCGGTAGTAGGGCCTTAATTGTTATTTCTACAAGACAAATTATAGTCTACAAGGTAGTTACTCAAATGGGTGGTTAAATTTTAAACACGTACTGCTTCTGCCCATAGCAATGAACAATATTCTTCAAGAAAAAAAAACCGTAAAGTATTATTCTATTCTATTCTACGAGTATATTTCGTAAAAATATTTTTTTATCTCGCACACTAATTTTCATCAGTTTGACTAAACTTTATATGTAATTCTATTTTTTTATGGGAATCAGCTGTCGTTTCCTTGAAGAAAGTTGATCACTTAGATAGCAGGAAATCAATTATAATAATCCACCTATGCGTACATAGTACTAACTGAGATATCACTACTTATGACCTCGATTGAGTTGGTATGAATCCATATCTTCTTAAAAAGATTAAATGAATCTTAGTAATTAATGTAAATGTTTAATAAATATTTAGGTATGTGTGTCTCAACGGAGCGTCAGTAAAAATAAATGTTTGAGTGATTGTCTATTATTTACATAGCATTCCTACCCTACCTCAATACATAGACACAAATTATTCAGATACTCATCCTGCGAATAAGAATAGTTAGGTAGGTACAACCCGTCCGACTTAACTGCGCACCTGGCGCTGTGACGAACGAGCGAGCCTTACTGTAGTCGCATATGATGTGTAACATTTGACATCTCACCTTGGTAATAAGCAACATTAAGGCGCAGTTTTACGACTTTTAATGGTTTTTAATTGAACATCCTAAATGACTTAAAGCATATTTCTTTTGGAAACGCCCTGCAATCTTTTCCAATCCTGCAAGACAGAAAATACAGAGATACCAACTAAAAAAACTCCGAGACAACGAATCTCGGCAAAAGAACGAAATTAATCCGAAATAAAAAATGAAATGTAAGAAAAGGCCTTGTCTAGCCTAACATATGTAAGATCGAGTTCATGATACGGTCTTATACTCTGAAATATTAATAGAATCCGAAATACGTGAAATTCTAATACGTGATACGTGTACACGTAATACGTGTTACGTGATATTCTAATCTCATGTATGATAAAGGGCGCATTTCTGAATTATTATGTTGAGTTAATTACATGTCAAATCCAACTCCCAAATGTTGACTGCAGTGCAGACTGCAGACTCTGAAATATTCTACAAATCTGAAATATGTGAAATTTAACGTTACAAGGGATTAAGCTTATTCTGTTGGTACTAAGCCTTGGTTTTCCTGTTCAGGACTCAGTACCAACCTTACATGTAGATGCATTACCTACTTACAAGACACACACACAAACGCTGGTTTTGATTGGCCAACTAATATGTGCGAGCGTTCAATGAACGCAAATTGCTATTAATCGGCTATTCTGAGAAATAAGAGAGACATATATTTTTATTATCAATTAAATAAATAAGTTTTATTTCAGTACAAAATAAATTTCTGACAGCAATTCCTTGCACTTAAAAAAAATGCAATGCGTGCAAACCGGAAGTTACAGAGGTGCCAACAAAAGAAAAAAGCTCATAAACTCAAATTAAAATAATATGAAATGAAAATTGGGGAATAGGAAAAGACCTTTTCTTGTTTTACTTCCATAAGGCTGAGTACAAGATACTCCTAGTTGGAAATTTAGAAATAAGTGACAATTGATGATATAAGTGATGAAGCTTTTCTTTCTGTTGGTACTTGGCCTTGTTTTTCCGGTTCTGAGCTTCGAATAAAGTTTAATGTAGACCTATATACACACTCACAAACAAACAACGATTTTGATTGGTCTACATACTCGTACATGTGTGTGTGCGCGTCTATTGAACCCAAATTGGTAACTTTTATTTGTCTTCTGTTTTACGAAAGATTGCTGCCATAAAAAGAACTTCGATTTATTTCGTTCTTTTTAAATAAATAATTTATATTACAGTAAAAAATAAATATCTAAAAGCAAAATTTTTGAAAAAGTCTCGATCATGACATGCAAATTCGATCGATGAGCCTTGACGCAACCCTCGCAAACTTCAACGAACAAAGGGTGGCCAGGGTGTCTACCTGTATACCCTTATATTTAAGTACTAAAATTTGACAAATTTATAACTTGAATTATATAATCAAGTCTGGGTCGATATCGGACCTGCGCAGTGCAGCCCAAGTCCATAGTTCAGACGGTCGGCTTCCTATAACGGGCAAAAACAGGCGCACACAAACATACACATGTGCGTACGGGAATTTCAACTCAATGTGAAACAAATGCCGGTCTCAACAAACCTTGTATTCCCTGTACGTGAAGTGTGTCAATGTGTGTGTGGGGTTTCGCTTGTTGAGTAGAGCTGATCCTCTGAACTTTTGTGCTTTTTGGCTCTGCAAAGCCGCATCGCCCATTCTCTATACTGCATTGCATCATCAGTCTTTGAGGGATTCAGACGTGTTAAGTGATCAGCCTCCATCAGAAGCTCAGATCCACATAAAGGTAAGTAGTGTTGATCTTTCTCCTATTGCTTCTAACAGTGATTATATTCGTTTATAATCATTTTGAGGGAATCAGTACAGTTTTTTTTTTAATTGTCTCGTTTTCTGTGGAAGCATCTTAATTGGCTCCAAAAAAAGTAAGTGGTCAAGACCTTCCTTTTATTAATTCCTACAGTGATTAGAATCAGTTTTCGTCATTTGGAGAGAGTCTAGTTTTTTTTTTTTCGAAATTTTACTTAGTTGCCATGGAAGTGCCAAGGCTCGCCAAGACTTCAGACAAAGGTAGGTAAGTGGTAAATCTGTACAAGTCGAGGTCAACTAGCTTAGTTTGCCATTCACATAACGGGAATGAAAATTAATCGAGTTGGTTGCGACATAATTATGTACATATTTTTTTGTTAGAACTTGTAACAGTGATATCGTCATTTATTTATTGTTTGCGAAGTGACTAGTTCAGTTTCTTTATTTTTTATTTTAATCAATTGCCGTTAAAGAGGAAAATAGTTATTTTCTAGAAAAGAATAGCTGATTAGAATTTCCTTCAGTTGTGTTTCATAACTAGGATAGGCAACATCTCGGTAATTTTGTAGTAGTAATGTACATAGAAGCTCTACGTCGTAGGCGTGATGCTATGGCGTAGCAAGATGGCGGCTACGGCATGTCATAATAAGAGTCGACTACGGCGTTGCAAGATGGTGGCTACGGCATGTTGCAATAAGAGTCGACTACGGCGTTGTCAAAATGGCGGCTACCACGCATGCGTAATACGAGTTAACAATGGCTTAAGTAAAATGGCGGCTTCCGGTTAACTGTCACAGGGGCCGACCATGGCGTAGACGACTTCATGAATAAGAATGATTTGAGTGTAGCCTTTTTAATTATACTTTATCCCAATTTAGGCATTATGTGTATATATTTATTTATTTTTATTTATTTATCTACACATACTTACTTCTTTTTACGTTTGCTTACAGGCGGAGTTTTGCCACGAGCCTCGTTGAGCGCATCGATCCGGTGGTTGAAGTTTACACAGCGACCGCGCCTGAGTGCGACCTCATGTCTTCTTTGTTCGCGATTGAGGTAAACAAACTTATTACTTTAGTTCCTCGGCTCCTTTCATTGAGTGGAAATTATTTTTAGGAAGTAGTTTCATGAAGAAACAAAAAATCGTGACCGTTGGAAAAAATTAAGGCCTTTGCCCAGCAGTGGGATAGTACGGGCTAGTAATAATAATAATAATAGATTCATGAAGGACCCGGCTGTCTTTGTTAATCTTTGACTATCACACGCTCTGGCATCTAAAAAGGCAAGGCTTACACCAGTTTTGTCGTGTTACCAAGTTCAACTGGGTTGTGGAAGTCAGAAGCAGTCGCTTCATGTAAAATACTGGTGCATCGGGTTTGACTGGAAGTCGACCACAACATGGTTGAGAAAAGGCTAGGCATACTTACTAAAGGTATTCATGAGGATGATCCAGAAATTGTACAGCAGTGGGCCAGGACATGAAGGCGTTTTGACTGTTCCATTTTATGGAGTAAAAGAGAAAGAACATCGGGGCCATTTTGTTTTTATGCCAGTTCTTTTTCCATTTTCTTAGGCACACTCCCCCATTTCCACATACACATTTGCCGTGAAAGCTCTTCTAAATTTATTCTCTCTTTGTTTTCCAGGTGACCTGGCACCTCACGTTCTAATGAACTAGCAGCGACAGAGACAAGCACCCAAGATGGCGATGATGTTTCACTTCAAGCCTCGTCTCAAAAAATAACCCTCAAGCTACTAAGCTAAAGATGATGTAATCCGCAGCTTCCACAGGTTACTTAATTTAGAACCCTTTTTTTTGCTCTGATAGAATAGATACTTTTTGAAAATTTGATCATCAGGGAATTTTCATTAGATCTCTTTTTCTTATCGGAACTTGAAAAACAGTAGGTAGGTACTCTACTCCTAGTGTCCCATCCAGAACCCTTTTTTTTTGCTCTGATAGAATAGATACTTTTTGAAAATTTGATATTTTGGCGAATTTTCATATTAGTATCTTTCTTTTTTATCGGAGCATTAAAAATCGGTCGCGGTGGCCAAGCGAGAAAGGGCACAAGCGCAAGGTGCGCAAGTACGGGGCTACGCGAGCCACCCCAACACTGAGGTAGCAGGTATACCTACGTGGTCAAATAGGAAACCTGTGGAAGCTGATGTTTTCGTTTCGTCATTATGTTGTAACAATTTTGCAAGCGCCGACTTTGTAGACAGACTTAAACGGTCAGATTTAAGATATTATCCACCTTAAATCAGGTCTTTTAAGACTATTTATAGAGTATATAGGTCTATTCTGAAATTATCATAAGCGCCGATTTTTACAGAATAGAACTACAGGACTTGAATACATTCTCATCATTACACCATGAAATTTCTATCTAGTCGATGGATTGATGAGGCAAAAGCTGTTTCATTTTACAACGATATCCTTGGTATCCTGGTGTCAAGCAAAGTTGCTCGTTGCGAATGTCTATTAATAAGTATTTAAATTATTATTTGAACTATAATTGAAATCCGTTTGTGATTTGGTACAAATTAAAAATCATAACACCATGATCTTTTAAAAACTGCGAAACATACACTTAATGCAGTTATTGGACTAAAACCCGGATATGACATACCTGGATATGACAAGCGATAAAACGCGAATCTAAGTTTTTAATTCCAGAACGTCTAGCAAAATTTTGTAAAACAATATTTATTTTGTGTTAGTAATCATATGAACAACATGTGCCAAAGGATGAAATAGGAAATAACAACAGGAAATCAATTCTGCTGGATTTCTTGATATTTTCAATCGTCCTATTGTACATTTTGTTCGTATTCAGGGGTACACACTCTTTACGACATTTTTTACTGTGTACCTGCTCATAGAAATTAAAAATAAATCGAATATGGCAACTTTGGATATATGATAAATGATACCATATTCATGAGAAGGTACTACTCCCTCTAAAAGTTTTTATACAATTATTGTGAGACGACATTTATAACACAATTTTGGAGGGACTGCCGTAAACATCTTCAAAGTTTAGATTCGCGTTCTCATTATTATGGATTTTACAAAAAAAAAAGAAACAAAAAAAATATAAGTTACAGGACGTGTAAGGAAGCGAATCTCAGATTGAGTATTAGCGGAGGTAATACCAACTGTTGGTTTGACTTCAAATGAAGCGAGAACTAAAATAAAATTTTAAAAATGTAACGATGTCTTTTATTTTTTCAACATCTCCTTTTACTCACACACAATTCATTACCTACCTTCTAAAATTCATATTTCGAGATAATTTTAAAGTATCACCATATCAAGTATTGGCTTTAGAATTGTCTATTTAACCTAGCCCTGACAGTTTTCCTTCAAAGTTCATTATACGAGTATTCTTTCCTACTAGGAAAATGAACAAACTTGTAGCTTCTCTCGCAACTTTAAGGGCCGATTTCACAAATAAAACTAATCGCGATTAGTTTAAACTAAACTCAGGGCCGATTTCACCAATTCTAAACGCCCAGTTTTCGACGTTTAAGCTCGCTTAAACGCGTTTAGCCGCTGTCATAAAGCTGAAAAGTTTGTTTGTTTGTTTTGTTGAACGCGCTAATCTCAGGAACTACTGGGTCGAATTGAAAAATTATTATTGTGTTGAGTGGTCCATTTATTGAGGAAGGCTATAAGCTATATAATATCACGCTGCAACCAACAAAAGCATTAATGAAAAGTGTGGCTAAAACGCGACAAAAAAATCCTTTTGAAAGCTTGAGTTGCGTGCGCTGCGTAAACGGTTAAAGTTACGCAAAAACTATGTATGACGGAAATGTTTTCCTTTTAAAGTTCTAAAAAAAATCTATCTTTTAAGGTTAACTCACTTTAATCTTTTTATGGTTTTTATTTTTTTACGCTAAGCTTAGCTCAGTAAAACTTAGTTTATAGAGTGATTGTCGAAATCGGTCCTTAGTTCATGCGTTTAATTGAGATAAGAGCTTCATTTTGCGTTCACCGAAAACTGAGCGTTTAGATTTTAAACTAAGTTAAGCTTAAACTAGTTTAGTTTGTAGTTGTGAAACGCAAAATAAGCTCTAATCTCGATTAAACGCATGTACTGAGTTTGGTTTAAACTAATCGCGATTAGATTTTTTGGTGTAATTGGCCCTAAGTCTCTGCGCAACTTTCAACGCTCTGCTACCAAGTGTGAAGTTAAGGGCAAGACAGCTTCACTGTAGGGGAATTTCTTCGTAGTTGGCTTCCTCAACCTGAGCATTGTTTACCTTAAAAATTGGTGTTGTCACTGGCTTGCATTCGTCCATGCCAAATCTCTCCATCAAGCGAGTGACGTATGTTTTCTGATGCAGTAAAATTAAACCATTTTATCTTTATTCCTAGAAAGTAGCTTGCGGGTTTTACTGTTATCTTAAAATGTGCTTTCAATTCATTCAAGAAACAGTCAGCCATTTTCTCGCTGGTATATGCCAATATACCGTCGTCAACATACAGGGCCAGAATAATGTTCTCATTTCCTTATCTTCTTACAAACAAACAGGGTTCAGAATTACTCTGCTTGAAACCTGCATTTACGATGTAGTCTGTGATGCAGCTGTTCCAACAGAGTGGGGCTTGCTTTAGTCCATACAAGCTCTTCTTTAACTTCAAGACATAACTATCGTCAGCATAACCTTCAGGTGGTTTCACGTAAATCTTCTTGTCTAATGTGCCATAAATGAAGGTTGTAGAGACATCGAAATGTTATAGTTTCAGTTTCTCACTTGCTGCAACACTTTTTTTTTTTTTTTTGGTGTGGGAAATCATTCTAAGGCCTCTGCCTCGAATCTCGCGGGCAGCGGGGCGGCGGCGGCGGCGGCGCGGGAGCGGCAGGATCTTACGCGTATAATCAAATGGACCGGCCCTCGAATACAGCGGTGCAGGAGCGGCGCGAGGGCGGGCAACGAGCGGTGCACTCCAGTCAAGCGGTGACCGCCCGCGTTGCGCGTCTGCATTGTAGGTATAGTGTTGTACATTTTTTTTGTCAAAATGTCCAAAGTATAATTTTTCTGCTGGAGATATATCTCTAAATCGTTTTGGATTAATTCCAGACTCTTACAGACAAAAGCCAAAAGCCAAAAGTTTCTACACTTATTCTGGTGTAGTCGTAGAATTTATCGGGATTTTGTCTCTGTTCTTCATAATTTCCATAAAACTCGCCATTTATTTTCCTTGCCCTATAGTAGGGATCCACTTCTTCTTTTGCCCACAATAAATCGAGCGTTAGGAATAAATTTGAATCAAAAAGATGTCGCCGTTTTTCAGACATTTCGTTCGCGAATAAAATCAAATATCTCGACAACACAACCACGAACACAACACTACACCGCTATAGTGCCGCGCGATCTGCCCGCTAGTTTGGAGAACAGGTAAGCGTTGCCCGCCCCGCTGCCGCGCCGCCGCCGCCGCCGCCCCGCTGCCCGCAAAATTCGAGGCAGAGGCCTAAGACTTCTCCCACTCTGGGTGGAGCGGGAGGGCGTGTCAGACTCTTACTGACTAAAACCCACCCCTGTACCTTTCCTGCCATGAGTGCCCAGACTCTGTTTCGATTTATCCACGACCCCTGGGCAGAAATTTATCCACGACGTCTGGACATGTTGCAGCTACACTTAAGACGGCTCTTATCATGCTGCTCCTAGCAAGTGGACTAAAAGTTTCATGGAAATCAAGTTCTTTCTTCTGCGAATATCCCTTTATCACTAGTCGAGCCTTGTATTTATCAATAGAGCCATCCGGATTGGTCTTTATTTTGTAAATCCACTTGCATGGGATGGCTTTGCGACCTTTTGGTAGTTTAACTAGTTCCCATGTTTCGTTATCTCTTAACATGTTTATTTTACTCTCGATAGCCTTCCACAGCCATAACATGATCATTAAACCTTACAGGAGGCTTTAGGTTTGCTCTATCTCTGAGAACAAAATATACTACCAACACCATTTTTTTTCAGATTTTTCAAGCCAAAAGTTTAGCTTTTCGGTGGGGTGAACGCTCGACTCGAACAAAAAAAATCACTTTAAAGTTTGGTATTTTGCAAACGAATCACTGAACCGAAAACTAGTCTGTCTAACACCACAATGATTTTGAAAGCCCTATCCAACGATACCCCAAACAATAGGATAGACGAGGAAAATAAAAATCATCCCCACTTTAACACATAAGAGAGCTACCATAAAAAGAAAAATCTTTTCCATGATTTTATTATTTCGTTATCTTGGCGTGATTAATATATGACGGACCGTCAGGATGGTTCGAGCTACGATCAGCCATCAGGCGGGTCTGTGTAGGTATATATACCTACACAGACCCGCTCCGCCCGCGTTTTATATTATATATTATACCCTTACACGATATATCGTGCAATAAACAACAACGGCTAGGCAATTATTCTCTTTACTTCGTACTAAAATTATATACTTGGTACAGTAAAAATACTAGTAGCAACAAAACGTAGGATAGTTTCGATGCATCTTCACTTCGTGACTCCCGGTTAAGACTGCCCATAGACTATATACATGGTGTAACGGAAATTTGTGGTCATATTTTAAGAATTGCATCTTCCCATCGATATGAACAGCTTTCTTCAAGAAAACCTGAGGAAATTCTCAATTTTTTTTTTATCTCCCATACAAATATTGATCAGCTGATGATAACTTTGTTTGGAAAGTCCAATTTTTTTTGGGAATTTTCTATTTTTACTTACAAAAAGTTGTTTATTTCTATGGGCAGAACCGGTTTTTGAAATATGACCACACCCTTTCGTCCTCTCCAAAATCCCAAACGGAAACGCTCCCACTCTGTCAAAGCGCGCCAACATTTTTTAAGATTGCGAAAAATGAACGAGAAAAAGGATACTGTGTATTCGCTCGAGTGGTCAGTATTCCCGTAATAAAACATCCCCGAAATTATTCAAAGTTTGGACTAATTTACTCTTGACGTCATTCGAAACATCAGTATCAATCGCGCTTAAATCAACCGTTCACTCAATAACATTATCAAATAAATTGACTACTCTCACTTTATTGAATGAAAGGTCACTAGGCGTCATGTTAATAGAAAATACTAAATTTAGTATTTCACGCGCAATCATTATGTCAGTGTGTAAATAATTATCCAGTAAAAAATGCAATAATATCTCAAGGTGATTGTTAATCGTTACACGACATAAAACTTGATCTGTGCTGAATACGCGTGTTTTGTCAATACCAGTCATAATAACTTTATTAAATCGCTTGCCACTAAATCGCGCACCAATACTTACTTTCTTTAACCAACTATAATTCAGAACCAGAGTCATAAAAAAATTAATATAGCGCACCTCCACCAGGCCGCCCGTGCACCTGATTTGCCCAGGCTTGTAATATTTGTAGCAGATTCAGGTCTTCGTTGCTGGCTGCTGCACCGCTTGGCTCGGTTCTAGTGTCGGTATCTTGTTTGTCAGGATTGAACGCAGTTATTTCTTCACAGTAAGCTGGTTTTGGTGATTGCAGCACCTCAATTAATAATGGCATGTTCTGGTTTTGAAATTCGAAAAGTAACCACTATTGTGCGTCAATATTGCTCACACCGCTTGTTGATTCATTTGCACGACTGAATCCCACTTCTGATGACTATATCGTCCAATATACTTCACTTCAAACTATACTTCTAAACTTGGTTCAATAAAATGCTAGTAGCAACAAAACGTTCAGACAGTTCCGATGCCTTTTCACTCCGTGACTCTCCGGCAATGACTACAATAATATCAAAGACTACAATAATTATATATGCTCCCCGGTTAAGACTGCCCGACTTGACGGGTCCTCTCAAACCTCGAATTCAAACGGAAATGCGCCGACTCTGTCAAAGCGCGCCAACACTAGTGTTCATAGTTGCCGCTAGGTGGCGCACTTCAATCAACTGCCGGATGCGATAAACAGGGTTGTTGTTAACTGAACGTATTCTCGGCAGGACGTGATAGTGTGACCTGTTTGCAACAATTAAACATCCAAGATTTTGTTTTCTTTTTTGAAATATTTCCAAAAATTCGTTGCGTTCGTTCGGTGCGTCGTTTCTTTGAAACTGCTAATTGAAAACTTGGATTTTCTCGGCTCCTATTGGTTTCCGCCTAGGCTTCCTCGGAATATTATTTGTTGAAAATAGGTCACACTATCACGTCCTGCCGTGAATGCGTCGAGTTACCAATAACCCTATTATCCATGCAAAATTGCAGCTTTTTAGTACCAACCGTCTCTACCATATGCCTCGGACGGACAGATGAAAATATCGAAACAAAGGGTTTCTTGTCCTTGTTAAGACTACGAGTCCGTAAAAAGGTCTTAAAAAGTATGTCTGTTCTTGTAGTCTTTTCCACTTCTGTTACAATCTACCTAGTCTATTCTAATATTCACTTTTATTCCTTATAATCATGCCTATCACTCGAAGCGCCTATGCTCGCCAAGAAGAGTCTAAACTCAATCTGGCTTTGAGCGAATTAAAGGCGTCTAAGAAGTGCTGTGATCAACTGATTAAGGAAATGGATGATAGTGAAAGGGTGCTCCTTGAAGCCCATGATAAGAATAGGAAGTTAAAGAATGAAATGGCTCAGTTATACATTCAATACACTGAGGCCATAGAAGCCCGGGATAGGCTCCAACTTGTTGTGGACGGATTCAGCCAGTGTAGCACAGAGTATGAACAAGCTCTTAATCACAAATTTTTATTGCAACAACAGCTACAAGAGGCTCAAAGTCAAATTTCACATCTTGAGACAACTAACCTGAACATCACAGCCTCTCTGAATCAAAGTTTATTCAATGAGTTGGTTCCTATTGCCCCATCAATGGTTGATCTAGTAGGACACTCTTGCATTATAGATTTGACAAGTGATGATGATTCTAAGTCAAGTAAAAAAGTCAGGATAATCTCTAGTAAAAATAAACTTAAAAAATATATTAAAATAAACAAATACATTGTTAAAACTAAAAAAATGGTTAAAAAACAAAAGTTCTTCATTAAAAATGTAAAACTTAATAGGGAAAGGTTAAATTTATTAAAACAATTAGATATGTATGCTTTGAACTTAGAGAAAAGTACTAGGAAATACCAAACTGACACGGAAGACTTGCAGTGTGAACTTGACCGGTTACAACAGCAACTAAGCTCAATGACCACTAAATATAGAGCCTCAGAGAAACAAATGAAGGAATATGTGTTGGCAATGAATGAGCTGGTTAGCTTACAAAAATCAAACTGTGAACATTGCCAATCACCATCAATGGCATCTACTCCGGACCATTCATTGCCAATATATAATACCACCTTACCGCAGTCTTGTGCCAGTTTGCCAGTAGAAATGACTAATTGTTTATCGCAACAAAGTGTAAATAAAGAAATAGTTATCTATTGTGATGAGATTGGAAAGGATTTAGGCCACTTTTTGATAAATGAATATCCGGGACACTCTATAATGAATAACTGCATGCCTGGTTGTACTTTGTTGGAAATAATGAAAGAGATTATAAAATGTAATTTTAACCAGGATACTATACTCATAATTTTAGTTGGTGATAGGGGTACCGTGAACAAAGGAGAATTGCTCCAATATTATAGAACCTTGTCTGACCTTAATTTAAGAAAAATTGTGATGTTCACTTTCCCTTATAGCCAAAGTTTGCCACAGGAAGAAAATCAAATTAGATATCATATGAATATAAAATTGCACAATTTGTTATTTAATAATAACTTATTCCATCTAATTGACCTTAACAATTATATTGGTAATCGTTTTTATTTGACAAAAGATAGGAATCATATAGATAGATACTATCTTTCAAATTATTGTAGGAGACAGATAGCTGTGTCGCTATCATATTTATTTTGTATAACAGCCAAGAATTTGGCTAAACAAATTGCTTCTATTGAGCAATGCAATGACATTTTTCATAATTCTGCCAATGTCTTGGCATCAAATTTTGACATTAGTAATAATTTAAATTAGAAATTAAGACAACAGAGACAATCTCTAGCAATTATTTAAAGAATGGTGAAAACAATGTTTTAAAATCAACAAATAGTATCAACCTGGTGCACCAAAATATTTATGGTTGTATGGGCAAGGATTTAGAAATAGAATTATTCCTTAAATTTAACAATGTAGATATTCTTTGTATAACTGAACATTGGCTTAAAAGCCATCAGATTATGTTTAATTATAGTAATCACCAGGTTGGTAGTTCGTTCAGCAGAGTAAACGCTATACATGGTGGCTCATTAATTTTCATAAATAATATACTTAAGTTTAAAGACCGCAAGGATATTGTGAGCCTCTCTGTTGAACAGACAGTTGAAATTGCCTGTATTGAATTGGAGCAGTTTGTTATATTAAGTGTGTACAGACCACCTAAAGGATTGTATGATTGTTTTGAAAAAGTAATGGATGAAGTGTTGCAAAAAATTTGTAGCTCTAGTAAGTCTGTCATCGTTTGTGGCGACTTCAACGTTAATTTGTTAGAAACTTCTAGCCTAAGCACTAAAATTATAAGTTTGTTTCAGTCATACAATCTTGTAAATCTATTTATGGAGCCTACTAGAATAACCCCCACTACTGCATCTTGCCTAGATAATATTTATGCAGATATTTTACCTACCCACAAAAAAATTATTAATTTATTAGACTCTGATCATAGTGGACTATTGATCACTATACCAAATATAAACAAATATAAACGAAAAAAAGATATCACTGTTAACCCAAAATCTAAAGGTCGCTTGGAAACATTTAAAACTAAACTCTCAAATAAAATCCCACTTTTGTCAACTAATGATGACCCTAATCAACAATATAATGATTTTTTCAAAATGTATTGCACGCAATTTGATACTACTTTTATTCCTAAGACGATTTCGGTAAATGGCAATACTTCCTTCAGTGACTGGGCCACCATTGGTATTAATAAAAGTAGAAAACGGCTGTATGAGCTGTATGAAGAACGGACTTATATTAACACTGTAGAATTTAATTTATATGTTAAGAATTATTCTAAATTATTTAAAAAAGTATGTTATTTGGCGAAATCTCGCTACTTAAGTTCAAAAATTAAAAATAGTAGTAATGTAATTAAAATGACTTGGGATATTATTAATAGCGAAACGGGAAGGTCTTGCAACCGAAGTAGTGATTACAGCCTTGCTATTGATGACAGTATCATTAAATCAGATTCGCAAGTCGCCGCGGCATTTGAAAATTTCTTTGCAGAGATTCCCGTATCGACTACAAAATCTCTAAATTCATCACCAACTGCTGCAGAAATTTTACTTAAAGAAAACGTTCCAGTTTGTGAATCCCAATTTTATTTCCAATATGTCACTTGTAATGATGTAATCAAAACTTTTAATACTTTAAATGTTAAAAAGACTGCAGATCTATGGGGTAATTCTGTTGACGTTGCTAGGTCTATTATAGACATTGTAGCACCTACTTTAGCAGTAATCTTTAATAATTGTATAGATTGTGGTGAGTTTCCTGATCTAATGAAATATAGTAAAATTATACCATTGTTTAAATCGGGTAGTACATCAGACCCTACTAATTATAGACCTATATCAGTGCTACCTACTTTTAGTAAAATTTTTGAGAAAATTATTTTAGATCAAATTCAAAGATATTTTAATAAACACAAATTATTACACAACAAACAGTTTGGTTTCACAAAGGGTCGTTCAACAACTGATGCTGGTGTTGAACTTTTGGGACACATTTATAATGCATGGGAAGATAAATGCGATGCGTTGGGCATTTTTTGCGATTTGTCTAAGGCTTTCGATTGCGTTCTCCATGATACATTGATCAGGAAGCTGCACTACTACGGAGTCCGGGGCGCCTCTCTGGATCTTCTTACTTCATACTTGGGTAATAGGATTCAGAGAGTTGATGTGAACGGCAAAAGGTCTTCCGGGTCTGTAGTCAGAATGGGGGTTCCTCAAGGCTCAATTCTGGGTCCTTTTTTGTTTCTAATCTATATCAACGACTTGCCTTACCTCATAAAGGATAAACATGATATAGTGCTGTTTGCAGATGACACTTCACTTTTATTTAAACTCAAACGTCAGCAGGTGGTTGTTGATAATGTAAATAATGCTCTTTCAACTGTAGTTAACTGGTTTAATGTCAATAATCTTCTCCTTAACGAGAAAAAAACAAAATGCATAAAGTTCACATTACCCAATGTAATACAAGTGAACACTAGTGTGTCAATAAAGGGTGAAGAGTTGAAACCCGAGGATTCCACAGTGTTCTTAGGTTTAACTTTGGATGCGCAGCTTCAGTGGAGCCCCCATATAGATAAACTGTCCAAAAAACTTAGCTCTGCAGCATATGCCGTAAGGAAAATTCGTGGTTTAACTGATTTAGAGACAGCTCGTTTAGTATACTTTAGTTATTTTCATAGTGTGATGTCGTACGGCATTCTGTTGTGGGGAAATGCCGCCGATATTCAGACAATTTTTGTTTTACAGAAAAGGGCTATTCGTGCAATTTATAAATTAAGTCCCAGACACTCCCTCAGAGACAAATTTAAAGAGATTAATATTATGACTGTTCCCTCTCAATATATTTATGAGAATCTCATGTATGCACATAAAAATATTAATCTGTTTAAAAGATACAGTGATATCCATAGCATAAATACTAGGAACAAACACAAATTTATTGTACCAAAAACCAGGCTCAAGAAAAAAATAGGTGGTTCGTTTAGATGTCAATGTATACGTTTCTATAATAAACTTCCTAGCCAAATTCAAGAACTAAGCATAAATAAATTTAAATCATTTATTAAACGTAAGCTATGCCAGAAAGCTTTTTACACAATTAATGACTTTCTTGAGGACAAAAAGGCGTGGGATTGAGCTGCTTCAATGATATACATGAGCCATTGTTTTCATATGTACTACTTACTGATGAAAAATTTTTTATATATATATTTTTTTTTAATATTCGTTTTTGACATGAATACTTGTATAGTATTGCATTATATTTTTTATTTTATTTTTTTATTGACATTTTATTATTATTATTATTTTTTTTGACTTGAATACTTTGTTAAGTATTATATTTATTTTTATTTTTTGATTGACATATTATGATTACTATTTTGTTTGACACAAATATTTACTTTGTAAAGTATTATATTTTTATTTTTTTTGATTACTTAATTATTGTAAATGTGAGGACTATGTGGGTTATTATTATTATTTTCTCCTCCTTTTTACAGTAATTTTCAACGTTGTCTGACAGTTTGAGTACTTTTGCGGCCTACCCAAATGTCTTTTCTTTGGTATTGTTCGTCATGTCATTGAGCTCCTTAGTGGTTTTTAAGTTGAGCTATTCGACTATTGACAAATGCTTGCACTGACTGGACAGGTCCACTCAAATATGTTTGGTTCTTTCTTCAAAAGACCACTATAGACACTAAGCTACATGGTCCTCATATAGAATAATGTGAATGCGAGAACTATGTATGTCGTTATATTCATGTAGATTTTATGATTGTCTGGCAGTTTGAGTATTTTTTGCGGCCTACTCAAATGTCCTTACTTTGGTATTGTTCGTCGGTTCGTTGAGCACCTCAGAGTTCTGAGTTGAGCTTCGCGATGACTGACAAATGCTTGCACTGTCTGGACAGGTCCACTCGAATTCGTGTGTTGCTTTCTTCATAAAGCTCATCCCAGACATAAACGTACATGGTTCTCATAGGATCTAACCAGTCCACATTGTATGGATTTGAACACTAAAAGAGACTTTGACCTCTGAGTTTGTTTCGGTGTTTCTTCTCAGGGTAGTCAGCTAGGAAACACCGGCCTCATCTAGCTTAAACTGACAAAAAAACATTGACGTGTAAAAGTGTTCCTTGTAACCTATTTACTGAATAAACATCATTTATCATTTATCATTTATGGGTTTCAATGGAATTTGAATAATCTCATGTATGATAAAGGGCGCATTTCTGAATTGAGTATTTTGAGTTAATTACATGTCAAATTCAACTCCCAAATGTTGACTGCAGACTCTGAAATATGTTAAGACTCTGAAATACGTGCAATTTACCGTTACAAGGGATTAAGCATATTCTGTTGGTACTATGCCTTGGTTTTCTTGTTCAGGACTTGGTACAAACCTTATTACCTGTAGACACTTTACCTACTAACAACATACAAACACTGGTTTTGATTGGCCAACTAACATGTGTGTGCGAGCATTCAATGAATGCAAATTGGTATTGATTGGCTATTGTAAGAAATACTGTTCCTGTCGGTGCATCGGCTACGAGTCACCGGGGAAGGCGCGGGGTCGGGTGTCGAACCTGACTACGCGCGCGCGCCACTTACTCAGCTGACTGACGCGATAGCATACGGGCATTTCCTTGTTGTTTGTAAAACCTTGCTATTCGGTATTAAAACTATTTTATAAAGTCCACTTCTTTCTTTCCGACTGAGCCCTATTATTTTGGTCCTTTGATTGCAAAAATACCAATTTCGTAGCCGTAGCGTACCGTAAAATAGCATCGTCATTGGTCGTCGTGCAATACGTGCATAGACTTTGACCGTGCGTAAGTTCCACGCGGCACGACCAGAAAAAAGAACAAAGAAGTCGTTCCCGTAGCAGCCTGTATCGTCATCTTGGAAGCTGATGTCATTCTTTGGGAGTATTCTTGTCAGTACCACATCCTCAGGTGACTGAAGCCAACATCACGCGGTTGGATCGTTGGAGAAGAATCCAGTTCATCAAGCAGCATTTCTGGAGCAGATTTCATAATTAATACACTTCTCTGCTACAGGCCAAATCAAAATGGTTTCATTCCAGAGGTGAAGTGAAACCGGGCTCCTTAGTCCTAATCAAGGACAAAACAACGCCACCTCTGCTCTGGTCCCTGGGTCATGAAGACCTATCCTGGCGTAGATGGCGTCACGAGAGTGGCGGTGTTGAAGACGAAGAGGGGCACCATTCGTCGTGCCTTCAACTGCATCTGCTCCCTTCCAGTCGAAAATTGAAGACATACCTTCAACCCGGGGAATATGTCGGCGCATCGTTTACGAGTCACCGAGGAAGGCGCGGGGTCGGGTGTCGAACCTGGCCATGCGCGCGCGCCGCTGCGCGCGCCACTTACTCAGCTGACTGACGCGATAGCATACAGGCATTTCCTTGTTGTTTGTAAAACCTTGCTAATCGGTATTAAAACTATTTTATACATTCCACTTCTTTCCTTGCGACTGAGCCCTATCAGTTCCCATAAAAGGGAGACAGATATCTATATTATCAATTGAATAAATAAGTAATATTTAAGCACAAAATAAACCTCTAAAAGCAATTTTTTGTGAAAAGCTCGCCACACTTTGAAAAAAATGCAATGCCTGCAAGCCGGAAGTTACAGAGGTGCCACCAAAACAAAAAAACTCGAACTAAATTAATCTTAATTAAATCAAAATTGGGAAATAGGAAAAGACCTTTTCTTGTTTCTGGCTTTATTTCTTTATTTTACTTCCATAAGGCTGAGTACAAGATACTCTTAATTAGAAATTTAGAAATAAGTTATTGTTTATGCTGTGGGATGAAGCTTTTTCTGCTGGTACTTGGCCTCGTTTTTCCGGTTATGAGTTTCGTATAAGTTTAGTGTAGACATACATACGAGTACACAGCCACAAAGAAACACCGATATTGATTGGTCTACAAACATGTGTGTGTGTGCGCGTTGGTATCAATTTATCTTCAATTTTAAGAAAGACTGCTCCCATAAAAATAATTCAGATGCCTTTCTTTCTTTTTAAATAAATAATTTATAATACAGTACAAAATAAATATATAAAAGTAAAATTTTTGGAAAAAGTCTCGATCATGATATGCAAATTAGATCGATGGTCCTTGACGCAACCCTCGCAAACTGAGGATACCGCACGGTCTCCCGTGAGGCTGCGAGCCTCCTTGCCGGACTGTCACCGTGGGATCTGGAGGCAAAAATCCTCGCGCACCTATATGAGTGGCGCGAGGAGGCAAAACGCCGGGGCGAAACTCCGCTGCTGCGACACCTCGCGGCTCGGCGGACAGAGCTCCGGCAGGATCTCATGGTGACATGGAGAGAGCGACTGTCGCAACCCAGCGCTGGGCACGCCACCATCGCGGCGGTAGTGCCCCTCTTTGAGGAGTGGCTGGAGAGGCGCCACGGCGCCCTCACCTTCCGCCTGACGCAGGTCCTCACCGGACATGGCTGTTTCGGGAGGTTCCTGTTTCGGATCAAGGCGTAGGTGACCCCCGGGTGTTTCCACTGCGAGGATCGCCCAGAGGACACGGTGGAGCATACGGTGGAGGTTTGCCCCGCTTGGGCAGAGCACCGCCGTGTCCTCATGGATGCGATAGGCGGCAGCGACCTCTCGTGCCGTGCCCTGGTTCAGGCCATGGTACGGAGTGAGAGGGAATGGGAAGCCGTCTCCTCCTTCTGCAAAACAGTAATGCTCGCGAAGAGGGAGGCGACATACGTGAGGGAGACTCAACAACAGCAGAGTCGCCCTAACGCCCTCAGCAGCAGCCGCCGCAAGAGACGCCAGGGGTTTCGGGCGCCGCGAGACTATCTCCGGCCACCGTAGACCCGGGCCTGCGGACGGCGAGTAGTGGGTAACTCGCTGCCCTTCCACGCGCGCCTCAAAGAGTTGTCAGCAAACACGACGGGGCCCGTCGTGGCCGATGCCTGACCGGGGGTTGAGGATAAATTCGAAAGAGTTACCTCGCCCCTGGGCACTCAAGGCAGGGAGGAACAGGGGTGGGTTTTAGTCAGTAAGAGTTTGACACGCCCTTCCTCTCCACTCTAGAGCGGAAGAAGTCATAGGATGATTTCCCACCCCCCAAAAAAAAAAACCCTCGCAAACTGCGACGAACAAAGGGTGGGCAGGGTATCTACCTGTATACCATATATTTAAGTACTAAAATTTGACAAATCTATAATTTGAATTATATATAATCAAGTCTCGGTCGATATCGGACCTGCGCAGTGCAACCTAAGTCCATAGTTCAGACGGTCGGCTTCCTATAATGGGCAAAAACAGGCGCACACACACATATACAAGTGCGTACGGGAATTTCGACTCTATGTGAAACAAATGCCGGTCTCGACTAACCTTGTATTTCCTGTACGTGAAGTGTGTCATGTGTGTGTGGGGTTTCGCTCGTTGAGTAGAGCTGATCCTCTGAACTTTTGTGCTTTTTGGCTCTGCAAAGCCGCATCGCCCATTCGCTATACTGCATTGCATCATCAGTCTTTGAGGGATTCAGACGTGTTTTTTTTTTTTTTGGGGGTGGGAAATCATCCAATGACTTCTTCCGCTCTAGGGTGGAGCGGAAGGGCGTGTCAGACTCTTACTGACTAAAACCCACCCCTGTTCCTCCCTGCCCTGAATGCCCAGGGGCGAAGTAACTCTTTCGAATTTATCCTCAACCGGGCAGGATTCAGACGTGTTAAGTGATCAGCCTCCATCAGTAGCTCAGATCCACATAAAGGTAAGTAGTGTTGATCTTTCTCTTATTGCTTCTAACAGTGATTAAATTCGTTTATAATCATTTTGAGAGAATCAGTCCAGTTTTTTTTGAAAATTGTCTCGTTTTCTGTGGAAGCGTCTTAATTGGCTTCAAACAATTGTAAGTGGTATAGATCTTCCTTTTATTTTTATTATTTCCTATAGTGATTAGAATCAGTTTTCGCCATTTGGAGAGCGCCTAGTTTTTTTTTTTTTTTTTCGAAATTTTACTTAGTTGCCGTGGAAGTGCCAAGGCTCGCCAAGACTTCAGACAAAGGTACAAGTCGTGGTTTACTAGCTTAGTTTCCCATTCACATAACGCGATGGCAAATTAATCGAGTTCGTTGCAACATATGTACATATTGGTGGTTAGTATGTTAGTGGTTTCTAGTGGTTAGTGACCCTGACTGCTATGCCGGAGGTCGTGGGTTCGATTCCCACCCAGGACAAATGTTTGTGTAATGAGCACGATCATTTGTTCTGTGTCTGGGTGTAATTTATCTATAATATGTATGTATTTATAAATATATAAGTATGTTTATCAGTTGTCTAGTACCCATAACACAAGCTCTGCTTAGCTTGGGACTAGATGGCGTTGTGTGATAGTTGTGGAATATTATAATTATTATTATTATTTCTTATATTTATTTTTACACATATTATTTACATTTTTAAATATTTTTAAAAGAAAACATATAAAAAAAACATTTAAAAGTATAAAAAATAGTAGTCCACCGGTATCGGGAGCAGGGTCCAAGCTACCGGTGGTTAGGGCTCCAGAGACAGGAACCTCCTCACAATGCGAGCCGTATCAAGGAGTACTGCCTTCTGAATCAGGCCCTTGATCCAACCGCGCAACGACAGCTTCGACAGGTGGTCGTCGAGGCTTTTGGCTATCAGGCCATTGGCGGTAACGACTATCGGCACAATGACAGCCGAGTCCACATTCCACATATCGACAACCTCGTGTGCTAAGTCAAGATATTTAATTTGTTTCTCTTTCTCAGCTTTCACGAGGTTCTCGTCATGCGGGATGTGACATCGATTATCATTATGCGGCGCGTTAATCGGTCTATCACCACTATATCCGGCTTATTGGCAACAATAGTCCTGTCAGTGATGATAGACCGATCCCAGTACAACGTGACATGGTCATTTTCGAGAACTGGGTCGGGCACATACTTGTAATACGGCACCTCAGAATCCACAAGTTTGTATTTTAAAGCAAGCTGATGAATAATCCTGGCCACTTGAGGCATGACATGTCAAACCCTACCCCCAAATGATGACAGGTTTGAGAAATACCAATAAATTTAAAGGCCGAATACGGTAGAGTTTTGAGAAATACTAAATACAGAAGAGTTTGAGAAATAAATACAGAAGAGTTTGAGAAATAAATACAGTAAAGTTAGAAAAATACTAAATACAGTCGAGTTTGTGAAATACTAAAACCAGAAGAGTTAAAGTAATACTTAATACAGTATGAAATAATAAATACAGTAGAATTTCAGTAATGCTTAAATACATTAGAATTTAAGAAGTACTTAATACAGTAGAGTTTGAGAAATACTAAATATAGTAGAGTTTGAGAGATAATAAATACAGTAGAGTTTGAGGAATACTAAATACAGTAGAGTTTGAGAAATACTAAATACAGTGGAGTTTGAGAGATACTAAATACAGTAGAGATTGAGAAAAACCACGACAAAGGAGTAATTCCTAGTGTGGGGGAAAGTATTTAAAAAAAAACTGTTTGAGAAATATGTCTATACAGCATGTAACAAAAACCCTGTCCGATCCTGAAGGGGATTACTTGGTATCGTACTCCGTACACATATATGTAATCATTTAATGGATACGAGATAATTATTTTTACCCAATGAAAATAATTAATTTTAGATAAAATTAAAAACTTATCAAAACCAACACTGAGCGCTCGACAAAGTTCACCTACTGTTTCGTTTGAAAGATGCCGCCTGAGCGAGACAGAGTGCCTACAGCGGGACTAGTGCAGGGCGGTATCGTTTGAAGTAAAAACTTTTTTACAAAAAAAACAACCGACTTCCAAAAAAAAAATACACTAAAAATTCATAAATAACTTTAATTTCGGAAGTCGGTGTTTGTATTTTACTTCTTCGTTATTTGACACCGACTTCCGAAATTAAAGTTATTTATGAATTTTTAGTGTATTTTTTTTTTGGAAGTCGGTTGTTTTTTTTGTAAAAAAGTTTCTTATTTTTCACTTTTTAGTTGTACCCCAGAACTAAAAACCCCAATATAATGGAACGTGGAATTTAAATATTTGGAGAACACCAAAACGTCATCGAAGTACACGTATTTTCCGTTTTTGTTCAGTTTCTCAAAAAGCGCTGAAGCAATTTCGATAAAATTTATATGGGACCACCTCGGGAGTATATTCTTTCAGATAAAATAGTTTAATAATAAAGAATTTTGAAAATTGGTTCACAACTGACGGAGAAATCGCGTAACATACATACAAAAAAAAAAAAAAAAGAAAAAAAAAAACATACAGACGAATTGAGAATTTCGACTTCAAAAAGGAGGAGGCTCCTTTTTGAAGTCGGTTAAAAATAGGTAAAAATGAAAAGATTTCGTCGGCCGGTGGAGTGTTGTCAACTTATGAAAATTTGCCATATTTAGTTTTAAATTTCGCATATTTTATAAGAATAAAAAATATATAACTTTTGATTTTTATGAGTAACATTTTTTTACAATTTATTCTAGTACGTTTGTTAAACCGCCTAAGGAATACGCCTTTTAGAGATCGGGCAGGGTTTTTGTTACATGCTGTATATCTTAAATAAATATTACTATGAGTACTTACGAGTAACTTCAAATGCCTAGTTAAGAGATATGGGCATAGAGTTTGTTGTTCCAAAATTTGATAACTATCTCGAATTTTGAATTCAAATAGCAATATTTCTGCGGATGAAAGTAATCGTAAATATGAACGACTTTGACTATAGCAAAGAAAAAATATTCGCATTTGCATCACTCGACGATAGTTTGGAACAGACGATGTTTTTGTAATTCTTTCACCCTTAATACTATTGCAAATGAATTACATCGGGTAGATTTATCCCCGAAAAGGAACAACGCATTGGCACACCGCGTACACAAAATTTCATAAAAGACAACACATAGAGAAGTGTGAAAGCCTATGCAGAGACATTTGCCCAGCGGTGGGACAGTACTGGTCCAGGAACATACCTACTTACATTATAAAGTATATACAGTAATTCATAGTTAGAGACAGTGAGAGTGCAATAAAATGGCGGACTAACAGCCTTATATATAAAACTCGCCCACCAAATGCTTATGGTGGAAGCGCCAGGGTTGCCCGCGAAATTCAAATTTTGTTACTTTTTTTGCAATTCACATTAAAATCATCAGTACAACTCTTTCAGTTAGAATTGATGTCAAAAGTAGTATTTTATGAAATCATGACATTTGGCATCAATTCTAACTGAGAGAGTTGTATTGATGATTTTAATAATTAGAGAGTGTAATCATTAAAATCATCAATACAGCTAAATACGTACATGCTACGGCTGCGAATCAAATTTTGACCAACATACAACCAGATGACTTGCAAATTGCAAAATACGTAAGAAAATTTGAACTTCGCGGGCTATGGCTACCCTGGAGCTTTCACCTTAACATAATCAGTCAGTACTTTAGGGGAACCTGTTGTCCCCACCGAGTGTTTCCACGTTGCCGTCGTGGTGGGGCTTGTTTGTGTGTCTCAGTGATCTTAAGGCTTTCCGGAAAGGTCCAAGGGAGAGACCAGACCAAGAGGAACACACCCATTGTCAGTCGATCATCGTCGATTGACAGTGGATGCGACCAACCAACTAATCCTAACCTTAAGGCGTGGCGATGGGATGAATGGCTGGAGGGACTCCAGGCGTTAGCGCCTGACAAGAGGGCCACGCCGCCGCCGTTGCGAGACTTGAACAAGTTGTTCGACTCTCCTACCGGCGTGGAACCTGGGGGGATTTTCGTCGCTGCTCTCTGATACGCATCTGCTCATCAGATGTGACCGTCAGGGTGGCGATGGAAAAAAGGGGGGCCCGTAAGAAGAATGAGGGTGGCAGGCAGGGACCATACCCTTAATAAGGAAAAAAAAATGGCAAACAAGACAGGAAAATACTACCTAGGGCGGGCCCAGCTGCTGGGCAGCTTCAAACGACAACTTCTGTCTTTTGCCACTTGCAGACAACAACGGCAACAAGAGCCGAGGAGGCTCTAGATCATCACCTCCATTCGAGGAGATGATCAACATTTGCTTTGAGACGCCCCGTTAAGCCGCGGTCGGGCGAAGAAAGCCAAAACCAATTCGGCAAAGAAGTGAGGTGATGCGGCCGCGGAGTCCGACGCAGCACCACTCCTCACCGCTCTAGGCTCTGGGAGCCCGGAGCGTGAGGAGGAGAGGGCTTCCGGAGGAGCCGTGAGTGAGTTGTCTACCAAATTTAGTGTGATGGCCCTAGTTCATCACTTGTGGCTTCGAATCACAGCCCTTTGATAGTTTCAATCTTTGTTCTTGTAAGCAGGCACACCAGTTATGTATGGAGGCTTCTTTAATTTGGTTTAGTGTTTATGCTTGAGTTGGTTTTTAATGGCATGATTGAGTGTGCTAGCTGGCAAGTGGCGGATTATTTTATTTAATTTTATGATTATATTTTAGACGGCATATATTTATTTTTCTGTTTTACATAATGTTAAGATTGTTGCTTAGAATTATATAGATTCAAGTTCTTAAAACTTAACAGACAGATGTGTTGCTGGGGAGTTTGTTGGCCACTTCTTCTTCACAGCTAAAACACTAGGAAGTGGTGACGGGCGGGCGTTTTTTGGGGGACTGTCTTTATGTAGAACTTTGACGTTCAAAAAGTGCTGGTTCTCAGCCTAGTTTGAATAAATGACTTTTGATTTTGATTTTTGATTTGAGTACTCGTGGTTCTTCCGGAAGCGACCCAAATCACCTACCACCACCACCACCTACACCACAGCCACCAGGCCACCAGGCCACCAGGCCACCAGGCCACCAGGCCACCAGGTATCACCTACATTGTGTGTATCTGTGTGTGTCAAATAAATTAGTTTCTTTTCTTTTCTTTTTTTCTTTTTAAATCGGGGGATGGCAAGGAGGCCGACAAAGCGGGTGAAGGCTGCCCAGCGAGCCGCGAGGCGAGCCTCGGAGGGGCGACACCCCGCAGTGACCCTTCCTGGGTCTTCGAGCGGAGAACCAGATCCTTAACCTGGTGGAGGCAAGAGCTGGCTGGTTTACGGAGTCGGTTCTCTGCTCTGGAGGTCATTGTCGTACGTAGGCTGAATGCCAAAAACACCGCCCCAGAGGGTGATGGCTTTCGTTGGAAAGCCTGGGTCCTGGCCTTGGAGGAGGCTCTCTGGCCACGACTAAAAGGGCTCATGCATGGAGAGAGGCCAGTTTCCGCTTCGTTGGAAGATGGGGAAGCTGGTCCTCATCAAGAAGCCGGGGCGCCCTGCGGACTCTACGTCCCCTTACCGGGCCATAGTGCTGCTCGACGAGGTGAGCAAGCTCTTTGAAAGAGTAATTGCAGACAGCCTCGTCGGGCAGCTGGTCCGAGGGGGGCCGGATCTGGCGGAGAGCCAGTTCTGCTTCCGCAGGTGGCGCTCCACGGTGGACGCCATCATGCGCGTACGAGCCCTCACGACGGGGGATGCAGTGGCCCAGGGTGGTGTCGTCAAAATCAAAATCAAAAGTCATTTTCAAACTAGGCGTAGAGCCAGTAGTTTTTGAACGTCAAATTTCTACATGAATACAGTCCCCCAAAAACGCCCCCCAGTCACCACTTCCTAGTGAGTTAAAACACTAGGAAGTGGTGACGGGCGGGCGTTTCATAGTGAAGAAGAAGTGGCCAACAAACTCCCCAGCAACACATTTGTCTGTTAAGTTTGAAGAACTTGAATCTATATAATTATATACAACAATCTTAACATATGTGTATGTAACGTATATAAAACAGAAAAATAAAGATATGTCGTCTAAAATATAATCATAAAATTATATTATCCGCCACTTGTTAGCAAGCACACTCACTTATGCAATTAAAAACGAACTCAAGCATAAACACTAAACCAAATTAAATAAGCTTCCATACATAATTGGTGTGCCTGCTTACACGTGCAAAGCTAGAATCTATCAAAGGGATGTGATTCGAAGCCACAAGTGATAAACTAGGGCCATCACAGTAAATTAGTAAACAATTATTATATGAACTCATATAATCTGTCATAACCGTAAGCTAATTATGGAGAAAGAACATCAAGTGTAACATTATCTTGCGTTCAACACAGCGACCAACTATTCATATTATCTTCTAAATAGTCGTTGATGGAATAGTAAGCCTTCGAACAGAGATAAGATTTAACGTTAGTTTTAAATGCATTAAAATGCAGGTCAAGAAAAGAAAAAAAGTGGATACCGAGTCCCTCAAACTAACCATGACCTTACGAAGACGGTGGGAAGGAACATGAAGTTTATGCTTATTTCTGGTGTTAAAATTGTGGATATCACTGGAATTTTTGTATAAATGTATATTTTGTCTATTTAAATATGTTTGCAAAAATTTATTGAGATGCCACCGTGATTCCAATCTCTATGAAAATTTCTCTTAAGGAAACTCTTGACCCTAACCTGTGTATTGCTCGTACATCACGTTTTTGTAAAACAAATATATTTCGTATGTCCGCAGCTTTACTCCACAAAAGAATATATATTGTCTAACTTTTCTGACGGCGTAGGCGGCAGAGCTGAGCCTTCCCGATAGACTTGATATATGTGCACCCCATTGGAGTTTGGAATTAACGGTTATACCCAAAAAACCTGTTGAGTCCACAGTTTCAAGCACTTCTTTATTTAAGATGACATTAGGTCCTAGATTTATAACATTAGGTAAGGCAAACTTTATACAATCATCTAGTTTTCTTAGCATTGAGAACTAAGTTATTTGTCGTAAACAAATCCGTAACCATCTATTCCAATCTACTTTAAAGATAGGAGAGATATTATCTGCAAACAGTACTACGTCACAGATACCCTTTAAAAAATGTGGTAAATCATTAATATACACCAAAAACAAGTATGATCCCAAATATCGAGCCTTGCGACACACCTAAATGAACTGGTAGCCCGGAAGACTTTACACCATTGATATCTACACATTGGAACCTATTACATAAATATGAATCAATTACATTTAGAGCTTCGTTTTGGAGACCATAATGACGCAGCTTACGCAAAAGCGTGTCATGGTGTATCACAGTGAGATCACAGAAAACTCCGTTTGCATTTTGTGAGTTCTCCCATGCGTTGAATATGTGTTTTAGGAGAGCAGCACCCGCATCTGTAGTCGATCGACCTTTTGTAAAGCCATATTGAACATTATGAAGGAGGCTATTTACATTAAAATATCTTAGCAACTGCTTGAGTATTCACTTTTCGAAAATTTTGCTAAATGTAGGATGGAAATAGGCCTGAAGTTGCCTATGTCATTTTTATTGCCTGATTTAAATAGAGGTATGACTTTACTACACTTCATGAGATCAGGAAAAGTACCAGAGACCACACATTCATTAATAATAATCAATAATAATAATAAATAAATGTATTTATTTATATACAGGGATTGTAGTACTGTGGTTTCGTACAATTGTCTCCAATCAGGTGGGTGATGCACTGTCCCCCTAGCTAGGTTATAAAATAACCTGTAGTAAGGAGTAACAGTCCCAAACCCCTTTGAATATGGTTACTAAAATATTGAAAACAGTACATTGTGCTTTTATTGTGCTTGTTGAAGTTGTAAGTGCTACATTTTTACAAAATGTTCAAACTTAACCTAAAGAGTAAATAATTTACAATCAACTATTTGTGAGTGTGTGTGTATGTGTGATGGTGTGTGTGTAAGAGAGAGAAAGTGTGTGTGTATGTATGTGTGTGCAAGTCAGTGGATGTGTATGTGCTTGGACAGTGTTTTTATAGATGTGAATGTGAGGACTTGTCACCACTTAGGTTAGATAGTTTTCTGTTTCGTCATAGGATTTGTTTTGCAAGTACGAACGAAGGGTATTTTTGCAGTTATAGTAAGATAAGCCGTATATTGGACAGTTTTTACTTATTTTGTTGTTAAGACACGGACCAAGGAAATAAAATAATCTTTTAGTAAAGGATTTGTAGGTTCTTGGAATGTCTCTACGACGTTTATTTAATTGTTAAAACAAGATAGGGCGCTACAACGTCAATTATATTACTCAAAAGTTTGATTGCGATGCCCCAGTAATCACCTGTGTTTTTAGATTTTAGAGATTTAAAAACGTTAACTACGTCAGGTTACGTGCTCAAAACTAAATGATTGATTACACTTAGGCACACTACCGTTCCAAAGACTTTCAGCTTTAGATGGGTTGAATTTATGGAGCGAGTTGTAGTTATAGGTATGTTGACAAAAAACTCATTAAATGCCTGAGCTACGTCGCTGGTTTACTAACTAATTTGTTGTCGAATAGAATCTCTCGCTGATTTACTTTTTTAACCGACTTTCCCTTAACATTATTTATTATTTTCCAAGTGGCTTTTACTTTATTATTAGAATTTTTAATTGTCTCGCTTAAACATTTAGACTTAGCAGCAACACAAATCTCCATAAACAATTTTGAATATTTTTTAACATACTCTAGAAAAGGAGTATATCAAACTTATATCTTTTTAACCGACTTCCAAAAAAAGGAGGTTCTCAATTCGTCTGTATGTTTTTTTTTTTTTTGTATGTATGTTACCAGATTTCTCGATTTCTCTTCTCAAATATACTCCCGAGGTGGTCCCATATAAATTTTATCGAAATTGCTTCAGCGCTTTTTGAGAAACTGAACAAAAACGGAAATACGTGTACCTCCATGACGTTTTGGTGTTCTCCAAATGTTTAAATTCCACGTTCCATTATATTGGGGTTTTTAGTTCTGGGGTATAATAACTAAAAAGTGAAAAATAAAAAACTTTTTTACAAATAAAACAACCGACTTCCAAAAAATAAATACACTAAAAATTTATAAATAACTTTAATTTCGGAAGTCGGTGTCAAATAACGAAGAAGTAAAAATACAAACACCGACTTCCGAAATTAAAGTTATTTATAAATTTTTAGTGTATTTTTTTTTTGGAAGTCGATTGTTTTTTTTGTAAAAAAGTTTTTTATTAAACCATATAACTCGTATAGTCTCGCTCTTCTTTTATACAGGATGTAACGGAAAGGTGTGGTTATATTTTATGAACTGCATCTGCCCATCGATATGCACAACTTTCTTCAAGAAAACCTGAGGAAATTCAAAAATTTTTTTTAACCTTCCATACAAATATTGATCAGCTGATGATAACTTTCTATGGAAAATGTAATTTTATTTTGGGGTTTTTTTTTATTTTTTCTTAGAGAAAGTTGTTCGTTTCCATTGGCAGAACCTGTTCTTAAAATATGACCACACCTCTCCGTTACACCCTGTATATACCAGCAGAGGCCCATTGGTTGAAGTCAATGGACATTTAATGAGGCCGGCATTTAATGAGTTTTTTGCCAACATACCTATAACTACAACTCGCTCCATAAATTCAACCCCGTCAAAAGCTGAAAGTCTTTGGAACGGTATTGTGCCTAAGTGTAATCAATCATTTAGTTTTGAGCACGTAACACCACCTGACGTACTCGTAGTTAACGTTTTTAACTCTCTAGAATCTAAAAACACAGGTGATTACTGGAGCATCTCAATCAAACTTTTGAGTAATATAAATGACATCGTAGCGCCCTATCTTGCTGTAACTTTTAATAAAATGCGTGGACTCAGGAACTTCTCCTGATCTCATGAAGTGTAGTAAAGTCATACCTCTATTTAAATCGGGCAATAAAAATGACATAGGCAACTTCAGGCCTATTTCCAACCTACCTGCATATAGCAAATTTTTTGAAAAGTTAATACTCAAGCAGTTGCTTAGATATTTTAATGTTAATAGCCTCCTTCATATTGATCAATATGGCTTTACAAAAAGTCGATCGACTACAGATGCGGGTGCTGCTCTCCTAAAACACATTCAACGCATGGGAGAACTCGCAAAATGCAAACGGAGTTTTCTGTGATCTCTCCATAGCTTTTGATTGCGTACACCATGACACGCTTTTGCGTAAGCTGCGTCATTATGGTCTCCAAAACGAAGCTCTAAATGTAATTGATTCATATTTACGAGTATGTAATAGGTTCCAATGTGTAGATATCAATAGTATAAGGTCATTGTATAAGGTATTAATTGTAACTTATGAAATTGTATAGCGTATTAATTGGAATCCATGACATAATTTTAATTTTAACAATAAATTTGCATGCCTGAATTGGTGCAACACAGTGAACTGCGCATTCACATGACATCTGGAAATGTATGATTATGTACTGTG
Source organism: Polia nebulosa (assembly GCA_951329385.1). Taxonomy (NCBI): domain Eukaryota; kingdom Metazoa; phylum Arthropoda; class Insecta; order Lepidoptera; family Noctuidae; genus Polia; species Polia nebulosa. Next base: position 9,514,357 of record OX589609.1, read on the forward strand.
TTGAGCAATAAACATTTGAATTTGAATTTGAATTTGAATAGTGTAAAGTCTTGCGGGCTACCAGTTCATTTAGGTGTGCCTCAAGGGTCGATATTGAGACCATTCTGTTTTTGGTGTATATTAATGATTTACCACATTTTTTATAGGGTATCTGTGACATAGTACTGTTTGCAGATGATACCTCTCTTATCTTTAAAGTAGATAAGAATAGATGGTTACGGATTTGTTTACGACAAATAACTTAGTTCTCAATGCTAAGAAAACTAAATGTATAAAGTTTGCCTTACCTAATGTTATAAATCAAGGACCTAATGTCATCTTAAATAAAGAAGTGCTTGAAACTGTGGACTCAACAGTTTTTTTTGGGTATAACTGTTAATTCCAAACTTCAATGGGGCGCACATATATCAAGCCTATCGGGAAGGCTCAGCTCTGCCGCCTACGCCGTCAGAAAAGTTAGACAATGTACTGACGTTGATACAGCACGGTTAGTTATTTTAGTTATTTCCATAGCGTTATGTCCTACGGTATTCTTTTGTGGGGTAAAGCTGCGGACATACAAAATATATTAGTTTTACAAAAACGTGATGTACGAGCAATACACAGGTTAGGGTCAAGAGTTTCCTTGAGAGAAATTTTCATAGAGATTGGAATCACGGTGGCATCTCAATTAATTTTTGCAAACATATTTAAATTAGACAAAATATACATTTATACAAAAATACCAGTGATATCCACAATTTTAACACCAGAAATAAGCATAAACTTCATGTTCCTTCCCACCGTCTTCGTAAGGTTCATGGTTCGTTTGAGGGTCTCGGTGTCCACTTTTACAATAAGCTACCCCTTTCTTTTCTTGACCTGCCTTTTAATGCATTTATAATCAAGGACCTAATGTCATCTTAAATAAAGAAGTGCTTGAAACTGTGGACTCAACAGTTTTTTTTGGGTATAACTGTTAATTCCAAACTTCAATGGGGCGCACATATATCAAGCCTATCGGGAAGGCTCAGCTCTGCCGCCTACGCCGTCAGAAAAGTTAGACAATGTACTGACGTTGATACAGCACGGTTAGTTATTTTAGTTATTTCCATAGCGTTATGTCCTACGGTATTCTTTTGTGGAGTAAAGCTGCGGACATACAAAATATATTAGTTTTACAAAAACGTGATGTACGAGCAATACACAGGTTAGGGTCAAGAGTTTCCTTGAGAGAAATTTTCATAGAGATTGGAATCACGGTGGCATCTCAATTAATTTTTGCAAACATATTTAAATTAGACAAAATATACATTTATACAAAAATACCAGTGATATCCACAATTTTAACACCAGAAATAAGCATAAACTTCATGTTCCTTCCCACCGTCTTCGTAAGGTTCATGGTTCGTTTGAGGGTCTCGGTGTCCACTTTTACAATAAGCTACCCCTTTCTTTTCTTGACCTGCCTTTTAATGCATTTAAAAGTAAAGTTAAATCTAGTCTCTGTTCGAAGGCATACTATTCCATCAACGACTATGTAGAAGATATGAATAGTTGGTCGCTGTGTTGAACGCAAGACAATAATAATAATATGAGCCCTGACCGCCGGTAGCTTGGACCCTGTTCCCGATGCCGGTGGGCTACTATTTTTATATTTTTATATGTTTTTATATATTCTTTTTTAAGAAATATTTAAAAATGTATTTAATCTGTTAAAAAGATGAATAAACGAAATAATAATAATAATCTAATCTAATAGCTGGGATCGGTCCATCATCACTGACAGGACTATTGTAGCCAATAAGCCTGATATAGTGGTGGTGGACCGAATCGAGAGGCGTGCAATGATTGTTGACATTACCGTCCCACATGACGAGAACCTCGTGAAAGCCGAGAAAGATAAACAAATCAAGTATATTGACTTGGCTCGCGAGGTTGTCGACATGTGGGATGTGGACTCAGCGATCATTGTATCGATAGTCGTGTCAGCCAATGGCTTAATAGCCACGAGCCTCGATCAACACCTCAGGAGGCTCTCGTTAGGCGGCTGGATCAAGGGCTTGATTCAGAAAGCAGTACTTCTGGACACGGCTTGCATTGTCAGGCGGTTCCTCTCTCTGGAGCCCTGGCCGCCGGTAGCTTGGACCCTGATCCCGATACCGGTGGGCTACTATTTTTTATATTTTTAAATGTTTTTTATATGTTCTTTTTTAAGAAATATTTAAAAATGTATTTAGTGTGTTAGAAAGATGAATAAACGAAATAATAATAATATAATCTATGGCCCGCCTGTCAAGTCGACTGTCATATTTTTTTTCAAAACTATTTATATTTATTATCATGTTTACAATAGTGAAAATAAGACCGAAAACGAGAGAAAAAAAAATTAATATTACCCAGTGCAAATCATAGTGAACAACAGAGAGATGAGAACTACAAAAATAAAACGGAACTTATGACAACGTGAAAATGCTATATAACTAGGAACCGGGCCAAATTGCTGACCACACACCCAACATCTTCGGGTTCGTCGCTCAGCTCCGCCCCGCAGCCGCCGGGACCTGCACCAGCCGTGAGTCGAGTGATTCCGGCCGCTGCAGTTGCGTCGAGCTCGAGCGACGAATATTTCTCGCCGCCGACGTCACCACCACCTGCGCGTCGACGGGGAAGAGGCCGACCTCCGGCCAGCTTAAGACATCGAGGCCCTCCAGCCTCTGTAAGGGTCCCCGCTGTCGGTGGAAGTGTCCAGCGCATGATAGGGACGCAATCCATAAACGAAAATGTCATGCGCTCATACTTTGGGGCTACAGAGGGGGGAATTAACCTGACTGCGTACCGTGGTCGGATGCTCTCTCTGTTTCAGGTGCTTGAGCCAGCTGTTAACGTATCGGCCCAGCGACTGTCGGATCAAGTGCGGGTTATCCAGCGTAACCGTATGTTAGATGACGCCGTACTTGATGGACTACGCCTTGAATCACGGAGTAGCCGTGTCTCATCTGTTTCGCCACCGGCCGCGGTGCAACTGGAACCCAGTGCTTCACCGCGACCCGACCACGTTGGTGAGGATGATGATGACCCGGCTATATCCGTGAGTACTCAATGCAATGAACGATTGAGGAGCGCTTTGGAGGATGCATTCCGGGAGTACCGCTCCACACCGCCTGGGCTTAGACTTCGTCTACCTCGTTTGCCCATGCATAAGAAAAATAAGGCACTGGTGTGTGCTCTAGATTCGCAGCTATCAAATTGTTTTGATAACAGCAAAGACCTTGCCGATACCCACTCAATCTTATACTGCGCAGCTGCAGCGGCATGTCGTGTAGCTCACGTCAAGTTCACCAATTGTGACAGAGCTACACGACCTGCTGTACCAGCTTGGCAGTGTAGGATTGAGCGTCGTATCGGTGAGGCAAGAGCACTCATCGGCAAGCTTATCTGCTTCAGGGAGGGCAACACTCGCTCTAGGGTGATGCGTTTCGTAAGGCGGACGTTCTCGGGGACTGATATTAGTTCCCGAGATTATCTGACCCGCGTCTCAGAGCGTATTGACTTCCTGAAGCAGAAGGTCTATGCATGGGCAAATCGTATTCGTCGGTACAAGCGGCGAGTGGAACGGTACACTCAGAATCGCACTTTCCAAAGCAACGAAAGGTGGGTTTATAGGGCTTGGGAGCGACCGGACCAAGGTGTGTCTGATAAGCATCTACCGGATGATGACGTTATGAGTTCATTCTGGCGCAGCATCTGGTCGGTGCCTGTCAGGTACACCGAGGGTGATTGGACTCGAGAGGTCGAGCGTGCGTGCGACCTTATACCAGAAATGGGGGCAATTACCATCAGCCCCCAAGATGTAGCTCGTGCAGTCCGTCCGTTACCTAACTGGAAATCTCCAAGGCCGGACGGGCTGCACAATTTCTGGATCAAATGGTTTCAAAGGTCGCACGCTCGCTTGGCAGCTCAGTTCCAGTCTGCCTTAGAGTCAGGGTCGCTGCCCCAGTTTCTTACGACAGGAATAACCCACCTGCTCCATAAATCAGGTAGTACTGCGGAACCTAAGAATTATAGACCGATCACGTGTTTACCGACGGTCTATATAGTTCTTACATCCATTCTGAGAGCTAAAATTAACATCCGTATTGATAAATATCGTATCATGTCAGCCTCCCAGAATGGATGTAGGAATGGGTCCCGTGGTACTAAGGAGCTGCTCCTCATCGATATTGCTATTAGCCAACAGGTTCGTCGTTCTCGAAGAGATCTGTCGACATGTTGGATAGATTACAAGAAGGCCTATGACTCGGTGCCACATACATGGCTCATGAGGGTGCTGGAGTTGTACAAAGTTGATGCAACTCTGCGCACCTTCCTGATGTCGTGTATGGGGCAGTGGAGTACAGTCCTTCACTATCCAGGATGTCGGCAGATACAGGAGAACAGCGAACCGATAAGGATCGAGCGTGGCATATTCCAGGGCGACAGTCTGAGTCCACTGTGGTTTTGTCTGGCCCTCAACCCTCTCAGTACACTTCTGGAGGGTTCGGGACAAGGCTATCGGTTGAGAAGCGGTGGTCAGGTCATATCACACCTCCTTTACATGGATGATCTGAAACTCTTTGCCCCCAACAATTTGTAACTGATGAAGCTACTGAAGGTAACAGAAACCTTCAGTAGCGCCATCAAGATGGAATTTGGTGTGGACAAATGTGCAGTCATGCATGTAAAGCGAGGGGAGATTATGGAATCCGTGGGAACTCAACTCTCGGATTCCATACACCTTAGATCCCTCTGCTCAACCGAAACCTACAAGTATTTGGGTATGTCGGAAGCGTTAGGCATCAATGCTGCTGACGTGAAACAGTCGCTGAGGGAGCGCTTCTTTGGCCGCTTGAATAAAGTACTAAATAGTCTTTTATCAGGCGGGAACAGGGTGCGCGCCTTCAACGGTTGGGTCATGCCGGTATTGATGTACTCTTTCGGCATTCTCAAATGGACTCAGACGGAACTTGACGCCCTGGATAGGAGGGTCCGCACACTGCTGACCGCAAATCGGATGCATCACCCACGATCATCGGTGATGAGGCTGTATATCCCGCGGAAATGTGGGGGTCGTCGTTTCTTAAATGCTAAGACCCTAAACAACCGCGAGGTATGCAGCCTTAGGGAATATTTCCTAGAAACCGACGTGGGTATGCATCGAGATGTGGTCGCGGTGGACAAGGGCCTCACCCCGCTCTCCTTGGCAAACGAGAACTGGCGCAAACTTAAAGTACTGGATACTAAGGACCGCAGGGAAGTATGGCAGTGCAAGGAGCTTTACGGACGCTTTTACCGGGTCCTACATGGACCCGATGTAGATCTCTTAGCGTCCGTATCCTGGCTGCGCTTTGGTGACCTATTCGGGGAAACCGAAGGTTTTGTCTGTGCGATTATGGACGAAGTTATGATGACGAATAACTACCGTAAATATATTGTGAAGGACGGTACGGTTGACATCTGTCGGGCATGCCACCGGCCCGGGGAATCAATCCGACACATTATTTCTGGTTGTTCTCGTCTAGCTAACGGAGACTATTTGCATAGACACAACCTTGTAGCCAGCATTATCCACCAGCAACTTGCTCTTAAATACAATCTTGTGGAATCTGAAGTACCGTACTATAGGTATGAGCCCGACCCAGTTCTCGAAAATGGCAATATCACGTTGTGTAGGGATCGATCTATCATCACTGGACTATTGTTGGCAATAAGCCTGACATAGTGGTGATAGATCGACAAGAGCGTCGCACAATGATTGTTGATATAGCTGTCCCTCATGACGAGAACCTAGTGAAGGCTGAGAGATAAAAAAACAAAGTATCTTGATCTGTCTCGCGAGGTTGTCGACATGTGGGAGGTGGATACAGCAGTCATTGTGCCGATAGTCGTGACGGCCAATGGCTTAATTGCCAAGAGCCTCGACTAACATCTCAGGAGGCTCTCGTTAGGCAGTTGGATCAAGGGCTTGAGCCAGAAAGCAGTACTCCTGGACACGGCTCGTATTGTTAGGAGATTCCTTTCTCAGGAGCCCTGACCACCGGTAGCTTGGACCCTATTCCCGATACCGGTGAGCTACTACTTTTTATATTTTTAAATGTTTTTGTATTTATTTATATGTAAGTACCTAAATATTTGAAAATGTAAAGTGTATGTATATAAAATTAAATAAATGGAATAATAATAATGTTTATTTTCTCACCACAACATTATACAGTAGGTACATTATCGATGTTCTTTCTCCATAATTAGCTTATGGTTATGACAGATTATATGAGTTCATATAATAATTGTTTACTAATTTTACTGTGATGGCCCTAGTTTATCACTTGTGGCTTCGAAACACAGCCCTTTGATAGATTCTAGCGTTGCACGTGTAAGCAGGCACACCAATTATGTATGGAAGCTTATTTAATTTGGTTTAGTGTTTATGCTTCAGTTCGTTTTTAATTGCATAATTGAGTGTGCTAGCCCATAAGTGGCGGATAATTTAATTTTGATTATATTTTAGACGATATATTTTGCATACGTTACATACACATATGTTTAGATCGTTGCATATAATTATATAGATTCAAGTTCTCCAAACTTAACAGACAAATGTGTTGCTGGGGAGTTTGTTGGCCACTTCTTCTTCTCAGTTAAAACACTTGGAAGTGGTAACGGGCGGGTGTTTTTGGGGGTTGTCATTATGTAGAAATTTGACGTTTAAAAAGTACTGGCTCTCAGCCTAGTTTGAATAAATAACTTTTGATTTTGATTTTCACGACCACACCCCGGGCCACTGCATCCCCCGTCGTGAGGCCTCGTACACGCATGATGGCGTCCACCGTAGAGCGCCCCCTGCGGAAGCCGAACTGGCTCTCCGCCAGACCCGGCCCCACTCGGACCAGCTGCCCGACGAGGCGGTCTGCAATTACTCTTTCAAATAGCTTGCCCACCTCGTCGAGCAGCACGATGGCCCGGTAAGGGGACGTAGAGCCCGCAGGGCGCCCCGACTTCTTGATGAGGACCAGCTTCCCCGTCTTCCAACGAAGCGGAAACTGGCCCCTCCATGCATGAGCCCTCTTAGTCGAGGCCCGAGAGTGAACTGTCAGTGGCTGGAGGCCAAGGTCCTCGCACCCCTCTGGGAGTGGCGCGAGGAGGCGAAACGCCGGGGCGAAACTCCGCTGCCGCGACACCTCGCGGCTCGGCGGACGGAGCTCCGGCAAGATCTCATGGCAACATGGAGAGAGCGACTGTCGCAACCCAGCGCTGGGCACGCCATATAACTTAGTTCCTATAGATAAATTCCATGTTCTTTGTTAGTGGGGTTATCAATTCGGGTGTGACTTTAATATTTAGTTTTAGTTCTTCATAACAACTAAAAAGTGAAAATTAAAAAACTTTTTTATAAAAAATGCAATAACTTCCAAAAAAAAAAATAACTTTAATTTCGGAAGTCGGTGTCAAATAACGAATAAATAAAATACAAACACCGACTTCCGAAATTAAAGTTGTTTTTCAACTTGTTTTCTTTTTTGGAAGTCGGTTGTATTTTTTTTTTGTTAGGTTAGGTTAGGTTAAATGAGACTCAACATTTAATTGAATAAATTATTTATTTCCATTTTAAATTATTTTTACATTCATTGTAACTAATTTGCGGCTGTATCATCAGGTTTCTGAATTAAGTATTCGAAGTTACGAACTTGTCTAACCCAAGTAAGGTTAGATTAAAAACATTGACAGGTTTACAGGCTAAAGTAAGACTCGTCTGATGCCCAAAGTGATGGGCGTGTGATATACTCGTCTGATACCCCTGCCCAGAAAATTACTCACATACTGGAATGCCCCAAGTGCCCATACATTTGCATTATAGAAGACCTGATGAACGCAGCAATTAATGTGGTTAGCTTCTGGTCCCAAAGTATTTAAAAAGTTAAGAAAATATAGATTCGAAAGAAAAAGAAGTTTAAAGTAGAGATAGACGAAAAATCAACTTCAAATTCTAAATTCAGAAATTGGAGGGTGTATATTTTTGCCGCCTGTGAATTATATAGCTCATTGTGTCTATCACACTAAGGTATACCGTAGCGACAGAAACAGATTCAAACACGTCTTCAAGTTAAATGACGTGTGGCCGTTCGCAGGTCATTCGTAGATGGTCTTGTCAATGTTGTCGTATACCCTGTCGACGTTCTCTGGCGGCAGGGGATCCAAGATCTCGAACTGAAGGTCGTACTGCTGGTCCAGGCCCATATAGCTGTCGCTTAGGATGTATACCGTGAAGATTATTCGTCCTGCCGGCAGAAGAATACGTTAGTTAGTGGATGCAAAGGTGGGTAAAAATCGGAGTTTCAGGGTTCATGAAAGGAATTGTGACTTTCACATGATTTTTTTTTTGGTACAACCGCAAGATAACCCGTTGAAAAACAAAAAGAGGTTCAAATAGAAAACAGTACAATTTAAGCTTGTAGGAGATACTTTTTACGGAATTAATGGTTTCTGTTGGTACCTTTTAGGACAAAGAACTTATCGTAATGTCACTATCGAAATTTTTATAATCTTAACAGACCCTAAATTTTGAATAGTATGATTGTAAAATAAAGATGTCCGTGACTACCTCCGGTCCATCAATGCCAATAGCTTCCATATTTGGTAAATAATTAGTACTCAATTTTAAAAATAAATAAATATAATAAAATTATCAAATCTTGAAAATCAAAATTCGAAAATTCTCGAATTCCAAATTGATAGTGAGATTGCCGCATTGAATTACGAATCTCGTTTAGTAGTTTTGAGTTTATCGCGAACAAATAGACGAGACAGATAGATGTAGTGATAAAGTGCCGCGTTGCCGAGATATTTGCAGGCAGATCTCTTATGGGAACTTTACTCAACCAAATATCTCGGCAACTTATGGTACTTTAGGATACTATATATCTGGACATTTTTCGTTTTTTTTAAATGTCCTCGACCCATATACAAAGTGGATACAACAATATGAAATAGCGAAAAAATAAAAACAGTGGCACTCTGAGAGTGCCGACAGAAGTGAAAACTTGAACAAAAATGCACTACCGCCGCTAAGGGTACTAGTTATTTGTATACTTAGAATAGCTGTAGCATGACCCCTTTTCGGGCGCTCATGTCCTGCTGAACGGAGCGTTACTACCGCCAGACCACATTCAAAGTCGATTTTCTCGAAAACTACTAAGGTACCAATTCTGTTGTTGTGCTAGTACTAATTGGTACCAGTTGAGTACTAATAATTTACCAAATATGGAAGCGGTTGGCGTTGGTGGGCGGCGGTAGTCACGAACATAAATGAGAATTGTAAGATTCTTGGTCAATTTAGATATCTATTTTTTACTTCTTATTATGTTTATAGTGTTTCAATCCTCCAAACTGCTCTTCAAGTACCCTCTGTAGAGGTTGTGCTTAATTGGGAAAAAATATTCTTGACCTAGAAATATATAGACTATATTTATCTATGAACCTTTTCTGGAGGGAGTATAGAAGGTGACTTGCGCAGTCCCTCTGGGCGGAACCCTCTTCAAGGCGTGTAGCTCTCCGTTGTCCACGGTGCCCATGGTCACGAACCAGCCTTCGTTTTTGCCGCGAGGGAAGCGCGGGCAAAGCACGTTGTTGGGGTTGCCGCCGCGGCGGTTTAGTTCAAGTAGGATGGTGTATTCCTGGAGAAAATAGATGGTATAAAGGTTTCATTTTGAAACTGTTATGACTCTTCAATGGAGGAGGTCTTTATTCAGCATTTTGACAATACAGGTCGAAAACAAGGTTCTAAATAAAATTTGTTACATTGTGACGCTTTGTGACTTCAAAATGTTTTAATACGTTAAAATAATTCGAGATAATTGAATTCATCGCCATTAACTCAAGTATCGATCCTAGAATCGTGTATTTGACTTACCATTCATATTAAAAAGGCCCCGTATGCAACCCATACTTTTAACTCTTGGTTTGGTGTTCCAAAATTTGAAAAACATCTCGAATTCTAAATTGATAGTGAGATTGCCGCATTGAATCACGAATCTCGTTTAGTAGTTTTGAGTTTATGCAAATAGACGAGACAGACAAATGTAGTGATAAAGTGCCGCGTTGCCGAGATATTTGCAGGCAAAGATCTCATAAGGGAACTTTACTCAACCAAATATCTCGGCAATTTATGGCACTTTAGGATACTATATCTCAGGACATTTTTCGTTTCTTTAAGTGTCCTCGACCCATATACAAAGTGGATACAACACCATGAAATAGCAAAAAAATAAAAACAGTGGCACTCTGGGAGGGCCGTACGTAAAAAAAAATGCCCAACGCGCCTCGCGAATACTCGCGATCCGCTACGCACGAACGAATCACGTAGCGGTGTCGGTGGCGCGCGAGTTCAATTGTTTTTCCCATCTCAAAACTGTTCAACGCGCCTAAAGAAGTTTTCAAAAATCAACATCCTCATATATTTATGTTTGGATACATCGGAATTTCAGGGTTGATCCCATAGTAAAAGTGTTCATAATGATGAGAGTTATCAGCGTTTTTATTCATTGTTGAATTTACATTGCGCACCGCCAATTTGTTGAAAAATCTATAAGCGAGTTTCCACAAAAAAGTTCATCGCACCCTCCAGGAAGTAAACAGTTCTGGTCCCTGTCGAAAGCGGTTGACACGAATTTCTGTCGTCCCACTTTACCTGCAATGCTGAAATCTGATGGGTCGCTGCCTCACTCTGCAAGTGAGTAAGCAAAATTTGTATATCTCTTTGCTCTCAATTCACGTCTGGATGCTGGCTCCAAGCAACGACCAACTGTGCCTCGTTGTAACTCTTCGATGCCGGAGATCGCAGTCCACGTTAAAGAGGTCCGAAGAGTATTGTGCAGTCTTGACGTGAACGAGACCAGCGGACCAGACGGCATTCCAGCGAGTTTTGAGGCAGTGTGCACCTGAACTGTCTTCTGGGTTGACACGCTTGTTTCGCCTCTCTCTTGATAAAACGACGGTGCCAAAATCCTGGAAGCTTGCAAATGTACAACCTGTGCCTAAAAAGGGCGACCGTGCAGACCCCGCTCATTGCCGTCCGATTGCCATTACCTCCACCCTGTGCAAGGTTATGAAAAGGGTACTCCTCAGCGACCGTCAATATGACTTTCGCCGGGGACGGTCAACTGGCGATCTTCTTGTGTATGTCACGCACTGCTGGGGCGAAGCCATTGAGAAACACGGCGAAGCTCTTGCTGTATCGCTTGATATCTCAAAGGCCTATGATAGGGTCTGGCACGCAAGTCTACTCAGCAAGCTTCCTGCTTAATTTTTTTTTTGTTTTTTAAAAACGTTGCCCCACACTAGGAATTACTTCTGTATCGTGGGTGCGTTTACCCAGACCCGGAACAACTATCTGTAGGCCTTACAAATATTTGTTCCGTGCGGGAATCGAACCGCGACACGCAGCGCAGCAGCCGAACGCTCAACCACTACGCCAACCGTGCCGTCACGGAATCCCAGCTGATTTTTGTAGCTGGATTTCAGACTTCCTTAGTGAGCGGTCGATTCGAGTAGTCGTTGACGGCTGCTCCTCTGACCTCATGGCTATTAATCCGGCCGAGCTGTTATATTGTCAGGAGTTCCTCAGGGGTCTGTTCTCTGTGCAACTCTTTTCCTGCTGCACATCAATGACCTACTTCAGCTTGGTATTGTTGGGTACGCAGATGACAGTACGGTTTCAGAGAGACAGAGAAATACTTGTCCAGCGCAAAAAACGGTGGGGGTAAAGTTTGTTCCTTGAGAGAGGCCATGGTAGACCGGACCAATAAACCTTGTCTCCCAGTGGCGTGATGAGAACCTGGTCTCTTTTAACGCCACCGAAACACAGGCGTGTCTTTTTACCGCAAGAAGGAGTCGTTTTGTCCAAACACCTACTTTTCGGGGTACATCTGTTCCTGTAACTGATCGGCTCGAGCTTCAAGGCATGAAGTTGACATCCAGTCTCAACTTCGGCGCCACCATTGAGTACTAAGCCCAAACTGCGGCCAAAAAGCTGGGCATCCGAAATAGAGTGAGGCGACACTTCACGCCTGGACAGCTTTGAACCCTTTACAAAGCACAAGTCCACCGTTGGGATGGCTCAGCCAAATACCAACTTGCTGCACGTGACTCGGTGGAACGCAGAGCTAAGAGACTCAATGGTAACGTAAAACTGGTGGATGCCAAGCTTCACAGCTTGGCTCATCGCCGCAAGGTTGCCTGCTTGTCAGTTTTCTACAGAATGTACTTCGGAGAGTGTGCCCAAGAACTCCACGACCTCATCCCACCGGTCCCCTTCTACCGTCGGACTTCTAGACGCACTGCAAGTTATCATCCCTAACTTGTTGCTATTCCATCAATACGCACTAAGCGTTTCCAAGCGTCTTTTATAATGCGCACAGCAAAGAAGTGGAACTCTCTGCCTGCGTCTGTGTTTCCGAACGCATACAACCCTAATCTCTTCAAAGTTAGAGTGAACAAGCTTCTTTTGGGTAAGCTCGCTCCATCGTCGACTCTGTCTCCTCTGACCTAGACTAGAGTCAAGAGCAAACCTGCAGTTTCTTGCAGTATTCCGAAGTCAGTATACGAGTAAACAAGTTTAAAGTGCATTAAAATAACTAGTTCTTCTCAGAACCATTACTTTACTAGGTCGTTTAACTAGTTTTGGGTAACTTTCTACGGGGTTTAGAACACAGACAGACCCTTGATCATCATCATTATCAATATCATCATCAGCCTATTAATGTCCCCACTGCTGGGGCACAGGCCTCCTCTCTGTGAGAGGATGTGGGCCGTAATCCACCATGCGGCCACAATGCGGATTGGTGGATGTCACATGTCGTCGAATTTTTTGTTCTAGGACATGCCGGTTTCCTCACGATGTTTTCCTTCACCGTTTTGAGAGCAGTGGTGATGAAATAACTTACACAAAGTAAAGCGCCTGCCTGGGTTTGAACTCACGACCTACCACGTGTAAGTCGCGGCCGTTACCACTGGGCTGCCACTACTTTATCCCTGACCCTTGATCATAAGTCTCGAATATCAGCAAAGTATTTACCTGATCAGCATGTAGCGGCATCCATTGGTCCCTGGAAGGAGGTTGACGCACCAGTTTGTCTTGTTCACCATCACTGTCGAACCAAAGGCCGCGCACGCGCATCTTTATGTCCAGAGTCGGCATGTCGCTTATTGCCTGCAGAAGTAATAATAGTTATATTTAAGAAAATTATGAATAAACACTTGTGAAGTAAAGGACCGCTCGCTAGAGATTTGATTTGATTCCGCCAAGCCCGTTTCATCAACGGACCACAAGACGTACGGCGAAGTACCACCGGTACATGGTGGACATCCCATCCATACGCACAAAGCGTTTTGAGAACACATTCATTGTGCGTACAGCTAGGGAGTAGAATTCCATACCGGAGTCTGTGTTTTCTGATAGCTACAACCTGGGAGTCTTTAAGTCAAGAGTGAATAGGTTACTTCTAAGTAAGCGTACTCCAACATCAGGTGAGAAAGTGGGCAAACGCCTATCAATAGTAAAAAAAACCTTTGGATGACTTAGAGATAAATAGTGGTAGGTGCAATAGGGAACATGCATGATATTTTTTATTTGTTCACTTGAATACTTATTAACTATAGTGAACAAAAGTGAAGGAATTTTCAAAATATCATTATCAGCGACGTAGTTATAAAGCATTAAAGTTGATAATTAGAAACAGAAGTCCGACGTGTTCTTTGACGTCAAAGGACATGACGCCCATACAACTGCCATAGAAAACAGCGTTTTCGAGAGAGGGACAGATATATTTGTTTAAAATTGTTATAGCTCGTTTAATTTTCGATCCATTTCGATTGTTAGACCTAGCCGACCTTAGACCCCAGCAGGGAATTCCACTTCTTAGTTGTACGTACCATAAATGTACTCGTATAAAATGCCTATGACATTAACTTCGCCTGTGTACGTAAAGAAATAAATAAACTGAAACTCACCCTATGAATCTGCTCAATCTGGTTCTCTTCAAACTCCCTCCTCAAATACTTGGCTAACAGCTCATAATTCCTCATACAAGCCACCTTCAATCCATTCAGCATATTACAAGGCTTATTAGTATCTTTAGCCATATGAGAGAAGATGTACAGATGTTGGGAATCGATATGTGGGAGCGTCATGAGGGGGGACTCGGTCGGCCATCTTGCTTGCACAATTCCTTGCATTAGCATCTGGCATGATAGGCAGACGGATAGCCAGCCGTTTTCTGCTGAGGTGTCTATCATTGCCTATGAAGGAGATTGTTTTTTATTAGTGATAGTGAAAGAAATAAAATAAAAAAAAAACCAGCCAAGTGCGAGTTGGACTCCGTCCGAAGGGTTCCGTACCATTATTTATAAAAACAGCAATCACGTTTGTTATATGGGAGCTCCCTTAAATATTTATTTTATTCTGTTTTTTAGTATGTGTAATTGTTATAGCGGCAACAGAAATACATCATCTGTGAAAATTTCAACTGTCTAACTATCACGGTTCATGAGATACAGCCTGGTGACTGACGGGCGAACAGACAGACAGAGGGACGGACAGCGGAGTCGTAGTAATAGGGTCCTGTTTTACATTTTGGATACGGAACCCTAAAAACCGGCCAAGTGCGATACCTATTATGTACCAATTTCAATTGAACCGGTTCCGTAGATTCGGAGCAAATTTGCTGTAACAGACAGATACACAGACGACGCGTAATCCTATAAGAGTTCCGTTTTTTCCATTCGGATGGTTGGAATCCTAAAAAGAAAGATGAATAACGTTTAAGTTAAAAATTTGGGGGTTGACCTCGGGTCTTGGCATTGTTAGATAGATAAGTTAGGATAAGTTAGGTAGTTTGGCAATTTAAAAATGTGTCTCGTGATTTTGATACTAAAGCAGAAATAGGAGCAAAATTATTTTAAAGTACAAAAATACCATGTCAATAAAAATGATTTTACATTAATAAAACTATACGAATTAATTGAAAATGGACGTCAATGATGGTTGAACTATATTTGGTTGAGCTAAGATTTTTAATCTCAAATTATCAGTAACTTGATCAGCTAGTCATTCATCCTCATCATTTCAGCCGAAAGACGTCCACTGCTGGACACAGGTCTCACCTAAATGTCACCATAAAGATCGGTCCTGTGGGTGTCGCATCGATCGGCTACCCGAGACCCTAACCAGGTCATCAGTCTACCTTGTAGAAGACCTTCAAATGCTGGGTCTTCCGGTACGCGGTTACCAACCCAGAATTTTTCGGCCCCATCGAACATCTGTTCAGCCTTGTCCAATGCCACTTAAGTTTAGTGATACTTCTATGTCGGTAACTACTAGTCTTACCTGTAAAATCCTAATAGTCTGATCCAGCACAGACTTGGTATCAGTCAGATAGTCTGTGTTGGGTAGTTGTAGTCTTGTCATGTGCGCTTGAAGGAGTAGGAAGGCTTTGACGTTGGACGAGTCTAGGCTTAAAGCGTCTACGGGAAGACGGCACTCTTGAGAGAGTTCGCTGGAAAGAAAAGTGGATTTTGTAACTACAAGTACATTTCAATTTGCCTAGCCTTCTCCCAACGGTCTTGATGGATGGATTGGATGCAGTTGAATACCCGGAAAGCATTCCGAGGCACGGAGGAATCTCGGTATGTAAAGATGGTCACCCATCCATGGACCAACCCCGGCAAGCGTAGCTTAACCTGATGGATCGACCCGTGCAGCTGTTATTACTTTAGCCACGAGCTCCTCCGTAACTACGAGTAAGTTGTGCTTATGTAGATTATAAAGACAGAATAAAATCAATAGATGGCGTAATATGCATCGATTTCTTATTGAAGTTTAAGTAATATTTATATTTTGAAAATAAATGTGGTAAAAACTGTATTTTCTTATTTAATAAACTGCCCTAAGCATAAAATTGTGGAATAATTGGCTTGTAATTCAAATTAAGACGATTATTGGAACGAATCCTTAGACATCTATATTTCTTGTACCAATAGATGGCGCTGTTTGAATTTTTATAGTTTATCTATTCACCTCTTTAAAATTTGAACAGTGACACATTTTGATACAGTAAAACTGCTATGAAGTGCCAAAAATACTATAAAATTTTTCCCCAATGTGTGACAAAATATAGGTAAGACTTTAAGTAAATTCATTCAGCTTGCAAGCCGTCGCTGCTAACACCATCTAGCGAGGTGTAGAGGACGGGCCCAAACGAAGAACAAAAGTTACTTGTGCCAGACGAAAACCCGTAGTTACGGGGGTACCGTTTCTTTGTATGGGGCTATTATCTGTGGGCTCGGCAAACCTCCTGCAACAAATCTGCTAAGGTGGTTTATTAAACGAATCGCAAGAAAAAGCAAATAGAAAATAATGTTGTTCTTGTGTAAAGTGAAAGTGTGATCATGGCCAGTTCGAGTGAAAGTAGTTTGGTCTTGAAGGAGTTCTTCTTATTGTATCGATTGTAAGTTACACCACTGAACCCAACATAGTTGGAAAAAGGCTAGCAAGATTAATTTGATGTTAATTTTTATCACGCTTTTATTAGCTTCATTTGTAACTATGTAAAATAATCTTAGAAGTTACATTTGACCTACAGTCCGGTTTCCGACTGAGCTGAAATTTTTCAGCAACTTTTCATAAATGTTTAGTTTGGATGACAATGCATGGTCAGCTAAGTGACGTCATTCTAAATCCAATATGGCGGACTAGTTATTTTTTATGCATTCCCATGATATATAAACTATAATATTTTATTTAGGGATATTATAGTTACCCATTAAGTAAGTCCTCGTTGTGTCTAACAGGCAGCGTGGCGTACTCATCACTGTCTGCCAGTACTCGCAGCAAGTCGTCGATGTTCATGTTGCTCTGCAGGTTTCGTGTGAAGTGGGCCATGGTCTTGTAGGACAGATAGTAGTAAGAGGCGATGCGGCCCATCCATGTGCAGTGGACTGTGCGGAGGTCCTAAGATAAAATAAAGGTCAAGACTAAGTTGAAAATAGGTACTATGACGGTAAAACATATCTGTCTCAAAATTAGGTAAAGGGTTTGGCGTTGCTAGCATAAAAAACAGTCAAGTGCGTGTCGGACTTCACACAGCTAGGAAATTTAATGAGGGAATTTCAAAGAAAAAATCTGATTTATAAATATAATGGTATTTGTTAGTAAAGTATACGTAATAATAAATATTATCACCAAATTTCAAGTTCATAGGACAACTAGAAATTTAAAAAATCTTCGGGACAGAAGACGGACGGGCAAACGGACACGTGAGTGACAACAATAGGGTTCCTTTTGGACCCTTCGGGTACGGAACCCTAAAAAGGATGCACACACTGACATATGACGTCAACGTCATTAGATAACGCGCGTCCGAAAGAGATATTATAACGAGCGACCGAAACGAATAACCAATTTTGATGCTGTTTTTAGTATAATTTGGTATCATATAAAATATGGTACAGAAATAAACACATGAGAATACCCTATTCCACCCTTTTAAGCAGAATTGAAAACACATACCTCTTCAATCTCCAAACAGTTAGCATTAGCCAGAGCATCCAAGGAGCTCTGCACCAAATTGGAGAGGTAATAGTTGACATCTTGTGGCTCCACGCTCTCCAAGTTATAGTAGGACGGGTTCTTGAGTAGGCGTCGGAAGAAATACGTCCAGGTCATGTAGTCGAGGATGTCTTGTTTGGTTTGGACAGTACCTGGCAACAGATATGGTTATTGTTTTTAGTGATGAAATATTATTTATTTATTAATTATAGTTTTTTTATTTATTTATTTATTTATTTACTAGCTGACCCGGCGAACTTCTTACAACCTGAGAATCAATAAATTTAGTGTTAAATTTTATTACATTGAAATGAATGTACTCGTAATTCACGTGGGAGAATTGAAATGATTCGCGTAGCATTGTAGCACTACTTTTTGTTAAATTATTTGCTTGATAGAATGGAATGCACTCGGGTCGATTCCCTTCATTGAAGGACGTTGCGATATATAAGATATTTTTGGTTTTGTTGTCATGTGCGAGAATGAACAAAGCGGATGATTTTCCTACCCGTGAACATGCTACGCAACTGACCGTGAGAGACACATTCTTTTTCATGATACAGGCCACAGACAATTAAGAGTTGGCCTTGTGATTTTTTAATCGTCATGGCGAATGCAAGACGAATCGGAAACTGTTTTCGTTTAAACTCGAAGGGCATATCGGTTGGGATCATCTGAATTTTTGGAATGAGTACTTTTTCATCTTTAAACTTTCCTTTGAGTATATCGTCGCGAGAATGACATTGCTCATGAGTTTTCTCACCAACAAACGCGTTCCTTTACATAGTTTTCGTTGGTTTAGATTTCGAAGCATGATGACTACCGAGTAATACCGAGCCAATATTTGGTTGTTAATTGTACGGTGGCAAGCCAGGCAAATCCAATGAGTTTAAAAATTCTGTTCGATAGTTGGTTGCTTGCTCTTCGTTTGTTACACAGTCGATTGATTTGTAGAAACCTAGTTGACCAAAGATTTGATTTTGAATTGTTAAGTACCTATCAGTAATCCACAATTGTATTTGATGGATTTCACTGAATTGCAATATTCCAGGTTGCAATGTGTTTTGAATGATTTGGAAAGTAGTGGCGAATACGGAACAATCCAAGTGTTGTCGCCCACGAAATCGTTTCCTGTCACCTTCTTTATAATAACTTTTCGTTCCATACAAAATTTATGAGAAAATTAATTTCCTTTATATTTGTTTTTTTTTTGTGATTTTTTAATAGTTATTCTGCTACTCGGGGCGGCGACAGATCCAACAAATCAAAGAACATTAAAATCGGTCCAGCCGTTCTTGAGTTATCAATGGTGTAACTAACCCGACTTTGTTTTATATAAATATAGATTAATTATAACACAATCACTGCTATCATTACAGGAAATTCCTAATGCGGTAGTGTGACCTGATGGTAAGCGATGTTGTGGTCGACGCTGGAGCAGGCTTGCCTAGAAGAAACCTATTCACTCTTGATCTTAAGGCCCTCAGGTTGTAGCTACCAGAAAACACAGACTCCGGCAGGGAATTCCACTCCTTAGCTGTACGCATAATGAATGTGTTTCCAAAACGTTTTGGTGCGTATGGGTGGGATGTCCACCATGTAACGGTATATCGGTTTATTATCACTACAGTGCTGGACATAGGTCTTCCAACCCCACGCCATTTATATCTATACTCGGCAACTATCATGAGGAGCTCGTGGCTTAAGTAATAACAGCCGCAGGGGTCGATCGATCAGGTTAAGCTACGCTTGCCGGGGTTGGTATATGGATGGGTGACCGTGTGAATGCACGTTAAGCAGTTGGTCCCGGCTGTCAATCGCGGATCTTTGACAGTCGTTACGGGTCGTCGGAAGCCCGAAAGTCTGACAACCAGTCTTACCAAGGAGTATCGTATTACCCAGTAACTGGGTTGTGGAGGTCAGATAGGCAGTCACTCCATGTAAAATACTGGTATTCAGCGGCATCCGGTTAGACTGGTAGCCGACCCCAAGATAGTTGGGAAAAAGCTAGGCAATTTGACTCAGCAACTATCATCCAGCTGCCACACTTTTTTGGTGGTGTGAAATGACTTCTCCCGCTCTAGGTAGAGCGGGAGGGCGTGTCAGACTCTTACTGACTAAAACCCACCCCTGTTCCTTCCTTGCCTGAGTGCCCAGGGGCGCGGTAACTCTGTTGCGGAGATCGTCGCTTGTCTTTTGCACTTTAGTGTCAGAGTTCTGTAGACTTTACTGATTGACTTCTAGCAAACAAAAGACAAAGAGTTAACGAGCTACGAAGCCGATATTATTCTAAAACTTTACATGCCTTCTTAAGAGGCCGGAAATTTTGGCCGATTTCACTAATTTACGTTATTTACAGATGTGATTTTACAGTTAAAATAATGCATTTCTTAAAGTTTTAATGCACAACATGAAAGATCATTTCAATAATGATATAATGAATGAGTTAGATTCGAATTAATCGAGATTTGGATTGTTTTAAAAGATTTTTTATTTTACAAATTTTTATTTTATTTTATTTTTTTGTTAAGAAATGGATTGATGGTGAACTGAAGTTTAGGCCAAAATTAAAAGCAATTCTTTGCCCATTTTCTCTAAAATTTGACTAAGTTAAATATTTTTTTACTCAAAAATTTTATATAAAAGTGAACAAAAGTGATTCATACATTATATAATCGACTTCTGCAACAATACATTCTAATTTTTTTATACCGTTTAGACGTCAATACGATTAGTAATTATGTGATATTCTAAACTCCTTACCGCAAAAATTTACAAAACCGTCGCCCGTTTGTGGTCGATTAATCGTAATTATAATAAAAATGAAAAAAAATAGCTCATACATTAGATCATAATTGAAATGATTTTTCACGTTGTGCATTAAAACTTTTAGAAATACATTATTTTAACTATAAAATAACGTCTGTAAAATCAAGTAAATCAGCGAAATCGGCAAAATTTCGTGTACGGCCTCTTAACCTCCGCGTAGGCTGTTTTTTTATGTCGTGGCTATAGATATTCAAAATCAATAAACAAAGTACCTAACTAACTATATGAGGTGTGGCAACGGTGACGTTAGAATATAATTTGAACTTACCAGCAACAACTTCAGCGTTCAAATGGTCGGGCAGTACATTTAGTAAACTGGACTCGACCGGGAAAGGTTCGTAAAGGAACTTCTTGTAGAAGTTCTTCTTCTGGTCGTGAACTAACACTACTGCTACTCCTTCGTTGTCGTACTGGAAAAAGGATTATATTTGTAAGTGTGGTTAGTTGAGGTTGTTATAAGAAAGTGATGTGAGTATGACGACTGGGCTGTAGTACGTTATGTGTAGCGGTATCTATGCCACCACATACGAACTAAACACATAAATTCTGCATCGCGCAATCCAAGTTCTCCGCGCGATTTGAACATACACAACCGTCCGAAATCAAACATCAAGCAGTTGCCCAGATACCCGGGCCTGCGGACGGCGAGTAATGGGTAGCTCGCCGCCCGATCAGCACCAGGCCCGAGAGTCGACGGCGCGTAGTGTTCCACGCGCGCCTCAAAGAGTTGTCAGCAATAACGACGGGGCCCGTCATGGCCGATGCCTGCACAGGGGTTGAGGATAAATTCGAAACAGAGTTACCTCGCCCCTGGGCACTCAGAGCAGGGAAGGAACAGGGGTGGATTTTAGTCAGTAAGAGTCTGACACGCCCTCCCGCTCCACTCTAGAGCGGGAGATGTCATTGGATGATTTTCCACCCTACAAAAAAAAAACGCAGTTGCCCAGATCAAACACAACACCTATCTGGTCGGAGGATCATCCCTTTTTCAATGGAAGTTTGCGGGACTTTACACCCTGTTCGGTTCTGAAAACAGTTTCCCTATGTGCAGCAACACAGGATCATGTAGCTCCAGAAACATTGCGCAATTTATTGTTTACATGTACGCGAGGCTTAATCACGCTCAAAGGAATTGTCTTATTTATTTTCGATTCGTTTGAAATTATATATTTAAAGTAGACCATGTATTTATATCCTTACAAGTTCGCATGACACCCAGTTTGATAAATCTGATATGTTTGGCATATGAAATTTCGGGAGAGTCAATTTAGTGGCAGTATAGTTGGAGCCACAATTACACCAACCTCTTAAAAAAAACTTCTACCTTCCACAATTAAATAGTCATAAATATTAACATACTAGTTTCTGCTAGCGGCTTCGCTTGCGTGGAATTATTAATGTCCCCATACTTGCTACCTTAGTCTAACATTACTAATGTAACAAACATACACACTAACACACACACATCATCACACTCCCATACACAACACACACATACTGGTATGCCACTTGTTGATAATAATTATGTTCGGGTTCACCGGTCAATGTTCAATACCTAATATTAATGTATCGAGATAATTACTGTGTAAAAGGCGGAGTCCTGGTGTCCTGAAATACAGGCTTGCAGCCTATTTTAGGCACCAGTCTCCCACAATAAAAATAGTGTGTGTGTACTTATGTACGCACGTAAGAAGTTATACTTCTTTGGCGTAACAAGATAAAAAACCAAACTGTCACAAAGTTTACAAAAGGAAAACAATCATTCTTCATGAACCACAGACCATAGCTAACTTCAGGATGTCGGTTCTAGCTAACTTCAGGCTGTAGGTTTTTTGTGACGGTGTGCGCGCGCATCGTAAAAATTTACTCTCATAATTTTTCCCTAACGCGCCAAAAGAAGCATAACTTCAAAAATTATCATAACATTTTCAATGATGTACTGTTTAATATTGTGGTGAGAAAGAAAGAAATAAAGACAAAGGAAGGATAAATAAAGAAAAAATAATAATAAGGAATAATAAAGAGAGGAGGGTGGCTGGGGGTGGGCGGGTTTTTTGTGTGGGGGTGTGGGGGGGGGGGAGGGATAATTATATAAGGATTAATTATTATTATTCCATTTATTGAACTTTATGTAGGTACATACTATTTACATTATTAAATATTCAAATATAAAAACATTTAAAAATATAAAAAATAGTAGCCCACCGGCATCGGGATAGGGTCCAAGCTACCGTTGGTCAGGGCTCCTGAGAAAGGAATCTCCTAACAATAACGCCGTGTTCAGGAGTACCGCTTGCCTTGATCCAGCCGCCTAACGAGAGCCACCTTAGGTGTTCGTCGAGGCTCTTGGCTATTAAACCATTGGCCGTCACGACTATCGGCACAATGACTACTGTATCCACCTCCCACATGTCGACAACCTCGCGATCCAGATCAAGATACTTTGTTTGTTTATCTTTTTCAGCTTTCACGAGATTCTCGTTATTATTATTATTTAGCCTATGTGCTATTCCAGATTATAATCTATGTTTGTGCCAAATTTCATCCAGTTCAGTTTAGCCGTTCTGGCGTGATTGAATAACAAACATCCATTCATCCAACTTTCGCATTTATAAAACGAATATTAGTAGGATTATAATGTAGTTACCTGAGGCCGTCCAGCTCTGCCCATCATCTGTAGCACATCAGTGATAGGCATGTCGACGTATCTCTTCTGCTTGCCGTCGTAGTACTCCGTGCCCTTGATCACCACGAGGTGAGCGGGGAAGTTCACGCCCCACGCTAGGGTGGCTGTGCAGATAAGAACCTAAAAGTTTAAAAAAATAACCGAAATTTTAGTACTGTCACAGGTGTCAAATTCTAAGTCGACATAAAGCTAACACAAGCAATATTGTCGAAAGATGTGGATTTATTAGTCGAGCGATATAGCGCCACTTACATATATTCTATACATGCACCCGATTTTTTATCATCAACAGCCTTTTAATGTCCCCACTGCTGGGGCACAGGCACACGCGGGCCCACGTGTTGTCACACAAGTGCTGGATGTCACATGCCTTCAAATTTTTGGTTCTAGGACATACCGGTTTCCTAACGATGTTTTCCTTCACCGTTTTGAGAGCAGTGGTGATGAAAGAATTAACACAAAGTAAAGCGCCTGCCTGGGTTTGAACTCACGACCTACAACTTGTAAGTCCCGGCCGTTACCACTGGGCCACCACGCTCTATTTCGATTTTTTATCACCATTGAATAATTTTCCAGGCATTAGCTACCAATTTAAAACAGAATATAATTATGTCCGTGGAGTTTGTCAGGCTAAAATAACAATACTACAACCAACCTGTATTTTCTGATTAATAAACAGCTCTTCAACAGTATTCCTATCTCTCTCGTGCAGACCCGCATGGTGTATGCCTATACCGAACGCGAGCGTCAGCTTCAGGTTCGACTCCCGAATGTTGGCGAGGATCTGTTCCATCTCGGACTCACGCATGTGCAGCCATTGCTTTGGATTGTCTTCTGCTGCTAAATAGGCGATCAGGTCTAAGGCTGTTAATCTGGAAATTGGATTGAGTTAAAAAATAAACATTATCATGGCTTCCAAAAACAGGGTTCACAGCATCTCACAGCTTCTGAAAGAAACCCGACTTTAAAGCTACCTTTCTTTGTTTTCAGGGTGAACCTTCAAAACGTGCCTGGACTTTAGGAGAAGAGACCAGGGGACCAGGGGAGGGGGAGTGTGGTGTGGGTGGTTGTGGTGGTATCAATAAAACCACCGCACATGGAAGGAACTCAGTGACCTCTTAAAGACCACGCCGGAACCCCCTCTGTGCAACGCCTATTCGGCACATCCCTGGGATGACCGCACTCTAAGCGCCCTCGACCTCGGAGTCTCGTCTGCGTTAAACTAGGTATGCGGGGTTTCTGCGTTTTAGGTGACGAGGTGGTTACCTACCTAACGCCGAACTGTGGCATTAAGAAACTGTAAAGTCCTGCGATGTTAGCCACCACATGCTTATAAGAACCGAAGCCGAACGCTGAAACCACTTATAAATTTGATAAAACAGAGATGTGCGGTACTGCAAATTAGCGTAAAGCTATGACATAGACCTGTCACTACTCAACTCGATCTTCAGCAACTCTTTTATAGCAGCTAAAAGTTCTCAATACCCAGCCAGAAAAGTCGTTAACATCAATTTCGACGACTTTTCTACAACAGGGATGTTCCTGGTTAAAAAAATTATTCTATGTAGTCCACCAGTTAGATTATTAAAAATTATTGGACACGTATTTCTTTCTTTTAATCTTATTACAATCTAGCCATAAAGATAGACAAAAAAGTAATTAAATTATAACCTAAACTATTAAATTGTCTTTATTAAGAATGTGTCCAATAGCACTTTTCTTGTAATGACAGTGACGTCATACTTATGTGTGTGCATCCTTTTTCTATTACTTGACAGTTTCCCCTTCCCCAAGATTTGACAGGTTTCTAACTTGCTTCACTTTGAACGGATTTGAAAAATTCTTTCGATTTTCGATATAGTAACTTTTTGATAAACAAATAAAAATTAATTGAATATTTTCAAAAAAGCCGACTGTAAAAATTAACCAAAAAGTTCCTAACAAGTCACTTTTCAAGCAGTTTGATGCAGTTGGTTGCTGTTATTTTAGTTCAATTATTGATTTCATGCCACCAACTGCATCAGACTGCTTGAAAAGTGACTTGTTTGGAAGTTTTAGTTAATTTTTACAGTCGGATTTTTTGAAAATATTCAATTTATTTATTTTCAACATTTTAGTGAGTTATATTTTTGGAATCACCTCCTCAAACCCTTTATTTTGATACCCTTACTTAATATAGTTCGTCGACTTTTATTTTTTTTATTTTTCACAATATGGCGTCTGGTTGTCGCCATATTGTATTTTGATTACTGTCATGTCTTTAGTAGCACTCGCAAGGTTAAGGACGAATCAATTGACGTAAGAATTATCAAAATCGGCTCACGCGTTTAGTTTCTAAAGTGCCACAAAAGGACAAACATACATAGGGTGTTAAACACATCCCTCCCTGCGTCGCGCAGTCGGGTAATAAAACAATTGAGTCAAATATTACCTATTAACCCTATTGGACAATGCGTATTTGTTTGGGAAAATTTATGGACAACGCACAGTAGGTACCACATATAAAGAAGAAATATCATTTACCTAGTCTGTCTCCTACTGGAGACGAACACAAGTGTCGGCGCACAAGGGGAGTGTGTGCGAATAGCTTGGAAGGTAGGTTTGTTCATCGTCAACATACGCGGGCAGTAGTGGCGGCCTGGGTGACCTGATATGTGTACCTGGAGGTAAGAATAATGGTTATAATTATTTTATATGATGAATTTTATTTGGAAAAAGAATAAGTGTTTTTTTTTTCTTATTGCAAAAGTACGAAGGAAAAAGCTAAAGCTCCAAGCTGGCAAAATCATAATCTGAGTAAAACGTTCCCGCTGGGACATAAGCCTCCTTTCTATGAGAGGGAACCTATATATATAGGGTGACTGGTAATTAGTGACCGATACTTAAACACGTGATTGTACTCATGATTATAAATAACTTTCCCAATTTTTTTTTTATACTTATTCACTTTTATCACAATAACAACAGTTTGGAATACGCGCGCGCGCGAGGGCAGTGACCGCTGCAATCAGCTGTTAGACGCGGTTTCGTATCGTACAGAGCACGGCTTGTAAGCCCGCTTGGCTGGGCACCACGTGCCGTTTTACGCAGTGTAGGTACCTACATGTTTCGGTTGTTGCTAAATAAAAATAATATTTTCAAAGACAGCAACGTATGTCCGCATAATTAAAAGTAACCTTAAAAACCGCGCCGTAACATTAAAAGTAGGCACGATCTATCAGCTGATAGTCTGACCTCGGGAAAGGGCAAATGTACTAGTAGTAGCGGGTCACGCTCCCCTGCCGCCCGCACCGCTCCCTTTGCCTCAGTGCTAACAGCCGATCGCGGCGGTATTGTGAAAAAAGTGAATACGTGTAAAAAAAAAAAGTTTTTTGGGAAAGTTGTTTGTAATCATGAGTACAATCACGTGTTTAAGTATCGGTCACTAATTACCAGTCACCCTATATATACAGGTTGTAATGGAAAGGTATGGTCATATTTTAAGAGCCGGTTCTGCCCATGGAAATGAACAACTTTCTCGAGGAAAAAATTGAAAATTTCCAAAAACAAATTGGACTTTCCATACAAAACTATCATCAGCTGATCAATATTTGTATGGAAGGTAAAAAAAAAATTTAGAATTTCCTCGGATTTTCTTGAGGAAAGTTGTTCATATCGATGGGCAGATGCAGTTCTTAAAATATGACCACACCTTTCCGTTACACCCTGTATATAACACAAAAAATTGTTTTTTGTGTTATAAACGTAGGTAACGTTTGCTATAAACTTTGAAACCATTGATCAGATTGTGATGAAACTTTGGTAGGGTGTGTTATATGGACACCCGCGACGGTTCCTTCGTAGCCCAAAAAATTTATCCAAAAAAAAAAAACGTGCCATTGCAACGCATGTAGTGCAGCTAGTAGGCAATAATCCCCAAACGCGATCCCAGTTCTGGTTGATGGATATCAACAACTGAACTTGTAAATTAAATCCTTACAGCCCATGAGGAATAGAATCTCAATAAAGTTCAGACTTTCTAAATTTGAAATTCAATCTTAGAAACGAATCAATATTTTTTTATTTCGATAACATACCTCCAAAGGCACAGGTCGTACGGAAGGCCTGAAGTTATACAGCCCTATTTCTCCGATGTTCAACCAGTTGGCAAGATCTTTAGCGTTGGCAAGAGCAGTTGACAAGCCAATGATACGCAGTCTTCGTGATGTGTGGGATTCTATGAAGTTGGTTCTGAAAGTAAATTTTAAATGTTTTTGTTCTAAATGTTTTATTTTTTGATGTTTGTGTGGCTTCGTTTCCCTTTACACCTCAAAAATAGGAGTCAATGATCAAAGAATTTTGTAGTCGCACCGCTGCCGCGCTGGTACCATATTGTACCAGTTCTGGTACAATAACGTACCAGAGGTGCCTGAGTGGAGGGTATAATCTTACCTAGATACAATGACTTCTAGAACCGGCCCACGATCTTCTCCGAGCAGATGTATCTCATCTATGACGATCAGCGCCACATCGCGCACGTAGTTTCGTGTCTGCCATGATCGACTGATGCCGTCCCATTTCTCTGGAGTGGTTACTATGACGTGCGAGTTTCGGATGGCTCGGATGTCGGGGGATACGTCACCTAGAAGAGAGAATCGAGTTGTGAGTACTAATTTGCGCAACATTATAGCTCTAATCAAGAAATAAACAGGAGTTTAGTTGGACGAAGATCTGCGCATTTTCTTTTTATTTAGCCTGGACTGTCCCACTCCTGGAAAAAGGCCTCTCCCCATTTCTTCCAATTCTCTCTTAGCTGTGCTTCTTCACGCTCATTTGCCAGGAAGCCATCCATGGCGTCCTGTCCTCTGTGCTCATTGGAAGATAAATAATTTGAAGCCTCAAACATGCTTATTTCGTTTTGTGGCTCACTCACCTGTCAACTCAACCACTTGTTTCCCAAGCCTTTCTTGAAGTCGCACCTTCCAGTCTTTTATCCGTTCTTTTACAAGAGCCTTTAGCGGAGCAATGTAAACCACCTGAAATTAAAAAAATATTTAAAAAAACTTTTTTACAAAAAAAACAACAGACTTCCAAAAAAAAATACACAAAAATTTAAAAATAACTTTAATTTCGGAAGTCGGTGTTTGTAGTTTATTTCTTCGATATTTGACACCGACTTCCGAAATTAAAGTTATTTTTAAATTTTTAGTGTATTTTTTTTGGAAGTCGGTTGTTTTTTTTTGTAAAAAAGTTTTTTATTTTTCGCTTTTTAGTTGTTATACCCCAGAACTAAAAATCCCAATAACATGTAACGTGGAATTTAAACATGTGGAGAACACAAAAACGTCATCAAGATATGCGTATTTTTCGTTTTTGTTCAGTTTCTCAAAAAGCGCTAAAGCAATTTCGATAAAATTTATATGGGACCACCTCGGGAGTATATTCTTTCGGATAAAAAAAGAATTTTGAAAATCGGTCCACAACTGATGGAGAAATGCGCGGACATACATAAAAAAAAAAAAAAAAACATACATACAGTCGAACATAGAACCTCCTCCTTTTTCGAAAGTCGGTTAAAAATTAAGCACTTCGAGCAACCCATTGTGGTCCGTGTGGTACAGACAGTGAAAGATCGCGCCCACCCTTAACAAATTTACTGACATTAATCGAGGGTTTTTTCGTTTTCATAACGACTGAGTTGACTGCAGTAGACGAATTTCCCTTGACTTAGAATGTAGGTGTAAATAGTCTGTCCTTTCTCGCATGTTTTACAACCGTTATATATATGTATGATTAAATGCAAATTACAATAGTATCATATTGAAAAAGACTAAAAACAACACTTTACCTTGCAATTAGGATACTGATTGAAGACCCTAAACATGGCGACCTCAGCGACAATAGTCTTGCCCGAGCCAGTGGGCGCTCCGAGCAACACATTGTGGTCCGTGTGGTACAGGCAGTGGAAGATCTGCGTCTGTATCGGGTTGAAGTGGCTGAAGTTGTACAGCAGCTCGAACGACGGGTTGTTGAGGGCTGTTACTGGGAGTGGCTGCAGTTCGAGGAGGTCTGTGGAAAAATTGAATTAGGAACCAACAAAATGTTTGCATAACTCAAAGTCAAAGTCAAAGTTTTATTTGCAGATAAATATGGTTACAAAAGTTCTTCCAATGCAGTATAATAGTAGCTTAACATATTTAATCATAACATAATGACATGCAAATTTTGGTATACAATTATATCATTTAAATTTGAACTGACGGAATTCTTGTAAAGTATAGAAGGAATTCTCAATTAGCCAACTGCGTAAAGCCCTTCTGAAACGAACCATTGGGAGTTCTTTAATTTGGTTAGGAATCTTGTTATAAATCTGAATACACATAGGATAGCAACTTCGCCTATACAGTTTCGTATAAAGTCTAGGAATAATTAATCTATTAGGGTATCTAGTTTTGAACTTACATTTATCTCCTAGTTTTTCTACTCGACAAAATGTACTGAACAGTCGATATATTTTCGCGCTTTCAGGGTTGGTCCCATAGTAAAAGTTGTTCATAATGATAAGTGTTTTCATTTAATGTCTCCACTTCATATAAAAGGTGAAATCACATTTCCACTCATCATCATCATCGTAATATGATTTGATTGATTGATATTATTGATCTAGAATAACCCACTGCTGGGTATATGCCTCTTTTCCTTTCTGTAATAGTTTCAAACTTAACTCCAGAACACGCCGTGAGTCGCTGCGCTGAAGCAAATTCAGTTTGTCTGTTTTTGATAGCATAATTGAGTGTGCTCAAATTAATTTAATTTTTATGTTTTACATATTGGACCATTTTTTTTTTGTTTTATGTTACATATTCTAAGTAAAGTTAATTATTTTCCATACTATTATGTAAACTCAAGTTTTTTAAACTTGACGGACAGATGTGTTACTGGGGAGTTTGTTGCGCCACTTCTTCTTACCAGCTAAAACAATAGGAAGTGGTGACGGGCGCCCGTTTTGGGGGACTGTTTTTATGTAGAACTTTGACGTTTAAAAACGGCTGGTTTTCAGCCTAGTTTGAATAAATATGTTTGAATTTGAAATGGCATTGCCTTCACTTAAATTATAGTTTGGTAAGAATTGAACCTTGTAGTAGTTGAAATAAAGAATGTTTAGTACCTGTGTGAGGAGGATGAGTCTCTGGCAATATTAAATGTTGGAATGTGAGTGGCAATACGCTTTCTGATCCCAACCACCTGTAAAGATAAAACAAAATGACATATCATCGCTTAAGTTCTAATACGAAAGTCAAAATCGGAACCTTTTCAAGAGTGAAAATAAACTGTTTAGTGACACGTAACTCATTATTTTTGAATAACTTTAATTTCGGAAGTCGGTGTTTCTGGTTTTGTGTCTTCGTTTTTCGACACCGACTTCCGAAATTAAAGTTATTGACCTCTTTTTTTAGAAGTCGGTTCTATTTTTTTTTTTTTGCAAAAAAGTTTTTTATTTTAACTTTTTAGTTGTGGTTCCCCATTAAACTGTTTTAACAATTCATAGACACGATCGCAGCAATCGCGGTTGATTTGCTGTTAATTTTTGAAGAGTTCCGTTATTTGTCTCCGAAACCCATCATCAAATCTATATGAAATTTAAATATGACCATTTCGGAACAAACCCCTTTCGAACAAAAAATTAAATTTGCAAATCCGTCTGAAAATGACGGAGTTATGCCCGATACATAAAAAAAAAACATCCGAATTGATAACCTCCTTCTTTTTGAAGTCGGTTAAAAAACTGACTGTAGTGCTTTTTTTATGCCAATACAACTAAGTGACGCGCTTTTGCTGTAGCTTTCCTAAACAACACTGATTTACGTATTGTTTTTGATGTTAAACGCGTCACCATTAGTTCAAATCCTTGTGTTAGATTTGCCAATCGAAGCTTCGCTTGATTCCTTATCGAATGACATACTCGTACTTAACGTATTGTTACGAGCTGGGTATGGTATAAATTAATTTTCACCGATTGATTAATCACCTTTTTGTGGATAGAGTAGAAAATTATAATTTGTAACCAGTGTGGCACATAAATATTATTTAATATTTTCTTATTACTTTACATTATTTATTTACGTATTATAATTACAATATTACCTATTACATAAATATTGATATTTAATTCAGTTATTATTTTATTTACCCTCGTCCGTGCGTCACTGCGGGGTGCCAACTGAAAACCAGCGCTGGGTGTCCAACGCCCAGCAAATGCTGAGATGGTAACCCTTTCGGTATGGGCACGCTCAGCACAATTTTATTGTATCTTTGTGTACCTACTATTCTTTTCTTTACCTTTTGTTTGTTGCTGTTGTGTTGTGTCTGTGTCGAATAAATGTTTATTATATTCTATTCTATTCTATTCTTCTTTATTAAATCAAACAATTTATTTACACAAACACTAATTCTCTAATGATCACTATTTCCTTCGTAATCGCTTGTATTCGAATCCATAGTCGAAAACAGACTGACTCCCCCGCCCGGCCTATTTATACAGTCATAGAAGTTTTCAGAACTATGAACTTCCACGCAGTACCATAATGGAATGTTATCGAACGTAACAGTATTACCACACTAATATTATAAAAGCGAAAGTTTGTGAGTGTGTATATTTGTTACTTTTTCACGCTCAAACGGCTGGGCCGATTTGGATGAAATTTAGTATGTAGATAGCTTATACCCTAGATTAACACAACTTTTTATCCCGGTCTACGCGGGTGAAACCGCGGGGCGCAGCTAGTGTCAAAATAATTTTAGATAATTAAAAAAAAAAACTAAAAAACACGCTTTTTTTTTTGTATCGTATTCAGCAAACCCTTTCATGTAATACCCATATCATGGGAATGCATAAAAAATAACTAGTCCGCCATCTTTGCGAGTTCGCCATATTGGATTTAGAATGACGTCACTTAGGTAAACTAATCAAATGGAATGGAAAGGAATTGCCATTAAAATCAACATGTATGCAAAATTTCATCTCAATCGTAAACCAGGAAATGGGTCAAACTAATAAAAGCTTGTTAAAAATTACTTACGTGGTGTTAGAACATAAGCGACGGTATGGAAGGTTTTAAAGATTTACAAGCTTATTTGTTTTACTGTAATATTTTGTAGTTCTTGTTTGCAATAACTATATTGCAAACAAGAACTACAAAATATTACAATAACAATAATAATATATATATAATAATAATAATAATATATTCCACAACTATCACACAACGCCATCTAGTCCCAAGCTAAGCATAGCTTGTGTTATGGGTACTAGACAACTGATAAACATACTTATATTTATTTCTAAATACATACATATTATAGATAAATTACACCCAGACACAGAGCAATGATAATGAAAATAATGTTTACCTTTCTGATGTTGCTCGAATGTAGTATTGTGGCGGTAGTGGCTCGCTGATTGGTATTGTTATTATTAATTCTTGTGGTTCGTTAGTTATCACCTGTTGAAACACAAAAATAATAAAATGTTGTTCAAAGAAATTATGATTTACATTTTATAGGATGACACACACTAACACCACGGGGTCTCGTCTCAAAGAAAGAAAATTTAGTTAAAAAAATATGTAGTATATTTAGTTCAAATAATAATAGTGAAGTTTATATATTATTAAGATTTTGAAAAAAATACTAGTAAGAATGTATGATACAGTGAAACTGTTATGAAGTGCGAAAATACTATAAAACAATTAATTAATGTGTGCGCACCTTCTCACAGAGAGGAGACCTGTGCCCCAGCAGTGGGGACATTAAAAAGGCTTATGATCATGATGATGAATGTGTGCGTCCTCTATTTGTCTACACCGTGTTGTGAGATATTTTGGCCATATCGCACAGAGAGGGGCCAATAATTTGGAAACACTGGTAGCGACGGGAAAGGTCGAAGGGAAAAGACCCAGAGAACGAAGCCCGAAGAGATGGTTCCAGGTCTCCCGAACAGCTGGAGTTATCTGTCGACGCCGCCCTCCACCGGGCGCCGGACCGGATCATTTGGAGGCAGACAATTGATGGTCGAAAGAGTCACGATCCTCAGTAATGGGGGAACGATTATGATGAGAACGTGTGAAAAAAAAAAACAAAAATTGGTGGGACCGTAAGTAAATTCATTCAATTTGCAAGCGGTCCCTGGCAGCACCATCAAGCAAAATGTGAAGGATGGGCCCGATCCCGGCAAAAATATCCTGCTGCCTGCTAAAAATCCCTAGTTAAGGGTGGTTGCGATTTTATGTATGAGAGACATTTGTACGCTAGTCTATACTAATATTATAAAGAAGTAAAGTTTGTGAGTTTGTAACTTTGTGAGGTTGTAGAGGTAATCTCTGGATCTAATGAACCGATTTTGAAAATTCTTTTACCAATAGAAAGTTCTTTGGCTATAAATTTTTGAAATCGACGCGGACGAAGTCGCGGGCGAAGTGCTAGTTTTTTATAAACTATGTCTTATGTCTTATTATTTATTTAAAACACGAATTTGGCAGAATTATAAAATGAAGAAAGAAAATCTTCTCAAAATCTCAATATGAATAGTCTTCACGAGAGAAGATATCCTAAGTGAGGGCCTGTCAGCTCTACCCTTGTTCACTGTCTAACCAGTAGTGCTATTCTGTAACATACTCACCGTGAAAACTTAGGTGAAGTGAACGTGAAGTGGGCTGTCAATCCATACAATCAAGGTGGAATGACAGTTCACTTCACGCTCACTCCACCTAAGTTTTCATGGTGAGCTGTTAACAGAATCGACTGGCTGTTATTACGATACGAGTTATTCTTCTACAACTCGTGACGACACAAGAAGCTATGAATACTTTGACGTCACGGTTGGCGTAGTAGTTGAGTGTTCGGCTGCCACGCTGCGTGTCGCGGGTTCAATTCCCGCACGGAATAAATATTTGTATGGCCTACAGATAGGTGTCTTATGTATGAGAGTTTACATGTTTGTGAGCGCACCCACGATACAGAAGTAATTCTAAGTGTGGGGGCAACGTTTAAAAAAAAATACTAGCCTGTTTCTTGGTGATAAGGAAGTACTCGTGGTAGTACATGATGTCAGTCTCGGGGTCCTCCACCCAGATCCAGAACGCTTCAGGCGCTTTGCCGTGGTACTTGTCGTTCCATCTGGTGATGAAAAAAGAAACCTAAAGATTATGTTCTTACTAATGGCGGTAAAGACAAAGGTTTAATGGGTTACGGTTGACTGTAACCCATTGAACCCTTGTTTGATGTGGTAAGTTCTCTTTGACCATTTAGAATACCGTGGGTATAAAATAAAGGCCATCTTCTTAACCATTTCCGCGTGTAATTAGATTAGCTTTTTCATTCAATCATTTTTAAAAATTAGTGTATTCTCGTTCATTCATTCATTTTTAAAAAGCGGTGCATTCTCGTTCATTCTCTCATTTTTAAAACGCGGTGCATTTTCGTTCGTTCTCTCATTTTTAAAACGCGGTGCATTCTCGTTCGTTCACTCATTTTTAAAAAGCAGTGCATTCTCGTTCATTCGTAATTTTTTACCAGACTGCCTCAGAAGGAGGGTAATGTTTTTCGAGACTATGTACTTATGTATGTCTATTTCTTTGACACGTCCTGTAGCCTAAACGGCTGGATGGATATCAACAAATGAGGTGTCATTACATTGGGTTTAATTACCGAAGTGACATAAGCTACAGGTATTCTGAAAAACAAAAAAATGGCTGCCGACATTAGGTTAGTGATGTCGTATTTTTTTTGTGACACACAAAATCCGACTGCAAAATACCACTAAAACGTTTCAAATAAGTTACTTTTCATGCAGTCTCTTATTTTTTACGGTTTTTTAGCGGATAAATTCGAAACAGAGTGACCGCGCCCCTGGTCACTCAGGCAGGGAAGGAACAGGGGTGGGTTTTAGTCAGTAAGAGTCTGACACGCCCTCCCGCTCCATCCAGAGCGGGAGAAGTCATAATATGATAATTTCCCACCCTACAAAGAAAGGGGGTCAAACAGTTATAAAAATTAACCAGCTGCTTACTTGAAATTAGGTGTAATAAAGAGTCGTATCCTCAATACAGTTCTCGTTATGGGATGCAAACTGGCTTCCATTTCCAGTAGCGGGAATTCGTCAGCACATTTCTTCAGATGACGGGCATTTTTAGGGTTTCGTATCAGATCGCCTGCAAGGAAAACAATAAAATGATCAATCTCGTTATCATCATCATAATTTCAGCCGAAAGACGTCCACTGCTGGACATAGGCTTTCCCCAAGTGTGACTACAACGACCGGTCCTGTGCTTCGCGTATCTAACGCATTCCCGCGGATGGCCGGTTTTTTTTTATTGTATATTAAGTATATAATCTTATTTTAATATGTTTCATGTTTTTTTTTTAGTCTTCTGCAACTATAATTTGGCGAGGTGGGAGATTATCGATCCATCGCATACACAGTGTGAGTGCGGTGTTCCTTAACAAACTATGGCTCATCCACTGGAGTGCCCCAAATGTGTTTTCACCTGCACCCTCGATGATCTGAACAAAGTTTTAGACGCCGCTATAAACGTGGCTACTTACTGGGCTCAAACAGTATAACCCTAACAAATGTACCACGACACGAAAAGAAGAATAGGTTTATCTTTACTGTCTTAGTCTAAAGTGAATCAGAATCAGCAAACTGAATGATCATTCAGTCAATAGTCTTTGACGACTTCTCTGAAAGCATTCCATTAGATCTGAAGCCCGAAACACTAACAACTTGTCTTTCCAAGGGTTATCGTGTTATCCAGTAACTGCGTTGTAAAGGTCGGATACCCAGTCGTAAACATAACATTATCATAACATTATTAGAGGGAAAGGATCGAAATTTTCCTCGCATGCCCTGAACTGGCAACGTACCGGTTGCCAGTTCACAGTCGATATGACATCCACCAACCCGCACTGGGCATGCGAGGAAAATTTCGATCGTTTCCCTCTCCTAGAGATGAGGCCCGAGTCCCAGCAGCGGTGGGAACATTATCGACAATATCTCAATTTTAACAACTTTACAGGATGAAGAAAAACTTGGTTGCGTCATTTACATAGCATCTGGTGCATCTGTTATATTAAATAAAAATACGTGGCTTTTAAATATTTTTATTACACAGGCTATTAAAAACATCCCAAAGAGTACTATAAGTATACGGGTAATGCTTTCTTCTAATATAAAACTTTTTTACAAAAAAATAGAACCGACTTCCAAAAAAAGTGCAAAATAACTTTAATTTCGGAAGTCGGTGTTCCTGTTTTGTGTCTTTGTTTTTTGACACCGACTTCCGAAATTAAAGTTATTTTGCACTTTTTTTGGAAGTCGGTTCTATTTTTTGTAAAAAAGTTTTTTATTTTTCACTTTTTGGTGTTGGTTCCCCATTAAACTGTGTTAACAATTCATAGACATACGATAGCAGCAATCGCGGTTGATTTGCTGTCAATTTTTGAAGAGTTCCGTTGTCTGTCTCCGAAACCCATCATCAGATCTTTTTGAAATTGAAATGGGACCATTTCGGAATAAACCCCTTTCGAACTAAAAAATAATTTTGCAAATCCGTCAATATATGACGGAGTTATGCCCGAACATACATAAAAAAAAAAAAAAAAAAAAAAAAATACAAACATCCGAATTGATAACCTCCTCCTTTTTCGAAGTCGGTTAAAAAACGAGATATGACAATATAAATCACCACAAGAATTTTCAAACATAGGATATAAAGTCGATTCTGGCGCCAAATTTAAATGTATCTGAGATGGGATTTCTTGCAACGCTGCGGAGTATGAAATAGTATAAAATGGTATTAAAAAGTGAAATCTTCAAAAAATTGAGATAGGACCGGTTGCCAGTTCACAGTCGATATGTCTTCGATTTTCTGTTCTAAGACGGGCTGCTCTTCTGGTACGGGTGGAGTGACAGGACGCTCTCTATCCCTCTCCGCCGCCTCCTTTGTATGCATCACCTCTTCGCATAAAGAGGCGACGATATCCCATATGTCATCTTCCTAGCCTTTTCACAGCTATTTTGTGATCGGTTCGAAGGCTAATCGGATGCATACCAGTATTTGACATGTAGCGACTGACTCCAGTATGATGGCCACGACTTACGAGTTGTAGATCTTGGGTTCAAAGTTCAAACCCAGGGGGAACCTTACTTTGTGTAATTTATCTAGTAGTAGAGGGATTCCGTTAGCCGCACTTAGGACTCCTATTTAGTCCGTTGTGCGTGGTGTAATTTATCTATCACCACTGCTCTTAAAACGGGGATGGAAAACATCGCGAGGAAACCGGCTGTCCTACTCCGAAACTTCGATGACGTGTGACATCCACCCTCCAGGATTGGGGCCGCGTGGTGGATTACGGCCCACATGCTCTCACAGAAAGAAGGACTGTGTCCCAGCAGTGGGAACATCATAGACTGGTTATGCTATATTACGCAGTTAAGACTGTAAGCCTACCCTAAAAAAGTCAGGAAAAAGTTTGGCAAATGTTGACTTACCAAGTTCCTTCCAATCCATATCTCGGATCTGATCGGGCTTCAACATCGGGTACTCAATGTGCTTTAGTGTCTCTATAGTGAAGCAGTTGAACTGTCGCATGTCGCTATAGAAGTCCCACATTTGAAGCTCTAGCATTTTCGCCATCTTGAGGTAGAGGCCGGCCATGTACGCGTTGTTCTTGCGGAGGGTTATCTCGAAGAGGGCGCGGATTATACGGACGGCGTTCTGTAGAAGATATTATGTACGTTTTTAAAACTCTGCTGTCCTGCCGTTATCTGACATTTGGCGTGTTTTCGTTTTCTTGATGCCACGGTATAATAATCACTCAAAAATTTTCTATCGATCTGTCTGAGCAGTCTGTAGTTTTCTACTATCAATAGATCCCGAGATAATCAATCTGCCGAGCCTTTTTCCCAACTATCTTGGGGTCGGCTTCCAGTCTAACCGGATGCAGCTGAATACTAGTATTTTACATGGTGCGACTGCCTATCTGACCTCCACAACCCAGTTACTGGGTATTGGTAAGACTGGTTGTCAGACTTTCGGGCTTCTGACGACCCGTAACGACTGTCAAAGATCCACGATTGACAGCCGAGACCAACGACTTAACGTGCTTCCGAGGCACGGAGGAGTCTCGGTATGTAAAGATGGTCACCCATCCATGGACCAACCCCGGCAAGCGTAGCTTAACCTGATGGATCGAACCGGGCGACTGTTATTACTTTAGCCACGAGCTCCTCAATAGATGCCGAGATAAATAAATTAAAATCACCGTAAGTTCCCTTGGATTCTATGTAATTCAACGCTAGTGGACGGCAGCACTAAAGAAGATGTTATCATAATTTTCTTTGCTCGCCAAATAGATCAGATACGAAAGTTAAACTAAGACGGAAGTAAAACGGTTCTTGGGACAGAGAAAGAGTTTAGATAACATAAGATCACGACTCATCATCATCATCATTTCAGCCGAAAGACGTCCACTGCTGGACATAGGCCTCCCTCAAATGTCACCTGAACGACCGATTCTGTGTGTCTCGCATCCATCAGATTCCCGCAACTCTCACCAGGTGATCTGTCCACCACCAGACCCTCACCAGATCAAGACTGAGTTGTCCAAAAACGGTAGGCAGAGGTATTACACGTCCCATATAAAAGGGGGTAATTATATTGCAATCAAGCATACACAAATTCAGGCTTCCTAATGTAAGAAATCATTAAGGTTTGGCTCCACTTGAGGATCGGACCAAGCGACCTTTAGGATCGACGAGTCACATCAAAAACTTTACAAATATTTGTATTATTTCGCATAGCATAAAATAATGTTTGTCCTACTAGAAATAGGCTGTGCCTTTCGTGGTTTATTTAAAAACCTGACTAATATAGTTAGGATTAGACTTTAGCGAGGATTCATTGCTGTGTCCACTCGACAGGTACGTTTGTAACAGTATGCTAATCTTCCACAGTGTATGTCTTCGGAAAAGTCTTCTGTGTTACCCAATATTGAACTTTATCACGACAGCAATAGGGTCCATTTTGTTATGGCAAAATTTATATTTTTTTTTTTCAATATACGCTAAGTGACATTAGCCCATATAAATAGGGTATGTATATTTTCTTACAAACCTGACTAATATAGTTTAGATCAGATTGCATCGAGGACCCATTGACGTGACCCCGCGAAAGGTAAGTCTGGAGCAGTTTGTTGGTCTTCTAGTGTGTCTTCTGGCGGGTCTTTTATATTACCCAATATTGAATTTTATCCCAATTGACATAGGGTCTATTTTGTCATGGCAACATAATATTTTTTTGTTTATGTAGGCTAAGTGACTTTTATACCCCTGCGCCCCGCGGTTTCACCCACGTAGACCAGGATAAAAAGTAGCCTGTGTGTTAATCCAGGGTATAAGCTATCTACACACCAAAATTCATCCAAATCAGTCCAGCCATTTGAGCGTGAAGAAGTAACAAACATACACACTCACAAACTTTCACCTTTATAATATTAGTGTGACAAAAGGGTATATTTTCTTCCAAACCTGACTAATATAATTCAGATCAGACTGCAGCGAGGAACCGTTGACGCGTCCCCGCGACAGGTAAGTCTGGAGCAGTATGTTGATCTTCCAGTGTATGTCTTCGGGTGGGTCCTCTATGCGAAGCTCGCCGTATTGGTCTTTTAGACTCCATAGCTCTGTCAGCTCTTCTTTTCGCACCTGGTAACATTAAATATTTTAAGTTATTCTGTACGATTAAATTGTGACTATTTTGACGAGTGGTAGTAATAATGCAGGGTTACTTTTCAATGAACAGCAGTTTCTTCCTAGCATTAGGTATAAATCAAAGACAGGAGTTGAGTTTTGCATAAATCGTGTCTTTGAATAAGCATATACCCGTAGCATAGCATAATCAGCCTCGTAAAGTACCCACTGCTGGAATATAGGCCTCCTCTTTGTGAGAGAGATGGGCCCTAATCCACCACGCGGGCCAAGTACGGGTTGGTGGATATCACATGTCTTCCAAGTCTAGGACATGCCGGTTTCCTCACGACGTTTTCCTTCACCATTTTGGCGATCAGGACTGCTATATAGCCTGCCTGCCTGTGTGTCGTGCTACTTCATCAAACAAGCTAAAACATTTTGACGGTTAGAAGTACCGAATATAACTTACTTTAAGCTGCTGGAAGTCAGAGCACCTGGTGAGCATCTCCAGCACGTACCCTTGCGTCATAGACTTGCGTACCATAGTGTTGAACACCTCCATGGTCTCGCACGTTATGTAGTAGTGACTAGCTGTGCGACCCAGATCTATAGACAAACAAAAGCGAAAGAGTAATATAAGTACCTTTTCATAAGTGGTTCAAGGTATTTAATAATTTAAGCCCGTCAAGCCCCTCATTAGCAGACACAATTAAAAACCTATCGCGTCTCCTTATGGAGACGCGACAATAGGTTTCGAATCCTTCAGGCCCCTCGCGTCTTCTTAAGGAGACGCGAGGGCCTGACGGATTAAGCGCCATAGTTGAGGCAGTCCAGTCCCTGTAGGGGTTGAACCTCTGCCCAGAGGACACGGTGCAGCATACGGTGGATTTGTGCCCCGCTTGGGCGGAGCCCCACCGTGTCCTCGTGGAGGTGATCGGCGGACGCGACCTCTCGCGCCCGGCCCTGGTCCAGGCCATGGTACGGAGCGAGAGGGAATGGTAAGCAGTCTCCTTCTTCTGCGAAGTAGTAATGCTCGCAAAGGAGGCGGAACGGGTGAGGGAGGCTCAACAGAGTCACCTCACACCCCCAGCAGCAGCTGCCGCAGGAGACGCCTTGGGCGTAGGACGTCGCGAGACGATCTCCGGCCACCGTAGACCCGGGCCTGCGAACGGCGAGTAGTGGGTAGCTCGCCGTTCGTACAGCACCAGGCCCGAGAGTCGACGGCGCGTAGCGTTCCACGCGCGCCTCAAAGAGTTGTCAGCAAAACTTGACGGGGCCCGTCATAGCCGAGGCCTGCCCAGGGGTTGTGGATAAACTCGAAACAGTTACCGCGCCCCTGGGCACTCAGGGCAGGGAAGAAACAGGGGTGGATTTTAGTCAGTAAGTCTGACATGCCCTCCCGCTCCACCCAGAGCGGGAGATGTCATTGGATGATTTCCCAACCCAAAAAAAAAGGGGTTGAACTTCTGAGTGAAAGGTAAGAAGCTGAAAATTTGTACGAGCCTTTATTTTGAAATTGTAAATGTTACTTCAAAAGTCGCAGTAAATATCATGTGCACGCGCACGCTTAAGATGTTCAACGTCAAAGGTCAGATAAATCAGTTTTAACGCGTCAAGATCCTCATTAGCAGATACAATTAAAAACCTAAGCTATTGTTGCGTTACCTGATGGATACGTCGACTTGAAAACCTCCCTTCTTTGTCGTCGTTAAAAACCGTATTATTAAGGTGGGATT
The DNA here is from genome assembly GCA_951329385.1 of Polia nebulosa. Lineage (NCBI taxonomy): Eukaryota > Metazoa > Arthropoda > Insecta > Lepidoptera > Noctuidae > Polia > Polia nebulosa. Next base: position 9,555,954 of record OX589609.1, read on the forward strand.
ACTATGGCTGAACGCTCTACAGTCTTCGCGCTCTACCTCCAAACGGTTAAACCTATAAAAATGTTTCTAGAAAAATTTGTAGAGAATTCAATGTTCTACATTTTTTTGCAATAAATGAAAAAAACGATTTAAAACATAGGAAGCCAGATATTTACGAAGTAAATATTTTACGCACATGATATTAATTACGAGTTTTAAGATAACATTTACAATGTCAAAATAAAGCTTTGCACAAATTTTCAGCGTGTTATCTTTCATTCCGGGGTTGGACCTCTCTTACTACCTAAGCTGACTGGAGAAAGGCAAAAACATTGATTTTCTAACACTTAACACAACTACAGGCTAAATAAGAGAAAGTCTATAAGAGGTATATAAGAGGAAGTCTGAAAGTGGCACCGCTGACTGAAAAGTTATGTGGAAATCGGTTGTCGTGGTATGGGCATGTGATGCGGAGGTATGAAGAAAATATCGTGAGGAAAGTCCTGTGTATGGATGTGGATGGCTATAGGAGTAGGGGAAGGCCAAAGAAACGATGGATGGACTGTGTGAAAGAGGATATGGGTAAAAAGGGGTGACTACTGAGATGTATGGAAGAAAAAGACATGTTGCGCCGACCCCAAATAAATTGGGATAAGGGCAGGAGAACGATGAATGATAAGATTACAGGCTAAATTGAAATGCCTGATAAATCAGGTACTCACAGATAGTCTAACATGTTCCTGAGGACATATTATGTCGTGAGAAAAGTTTTGACTATAAATAAGGATGGCTAGAAGACTAGGAGGAAGATCAAAAAAGCAATGGATGTATTGTGTGAAAGACGATATGGCTAAAACAGAAGAAGAGGACCAGCTGCGCAAACCCTAAATAAATTGAGATAAGGACATGAGGATGATGAGATCACGTTCCCCAAAGTGTCAGTTTGAAATGACAAAGTGTAATAAGTAATGATCATTCCTGGATACAGAAATAATAATTCTGATTAGTGCGTAAGTTAAATAAAATAAAAAATTGACACATATTTTTTGCTTTACCAAACCATTAAAAAATTACAAAGATAAAACGCATGAAAGTTGAGGAAGGGGCCTTGTTACGTCACTTCTAGGTAAAAAATGGTACATTTTTGTCGTGAGTACTCGTATCGCACTGTATCGTCCTCATTTTTTTATTTATGTGACAAAAGAAAAAGTAAGTGGAGGGTAAGGGTACCGTAATATAGGGAGCGTGCAGGAACTATAGATGGCAGCACATAAATGTCAATGTCAAGTATTTATGCAGTAAAAGTTGCGGATTTCACTCACTAGATGCCAGTCTACGTTATGCGTGCTGCATGTGCATGTGTGTATACATATAAGGCACGGAAATGTCAATGACAAGTTTTTAAAGTGTAAAAGTTTCGGATTTACTCCACTAGATGGCACAGACTACGCAGTGCACGTTCCCTATAGGCCAGCATGCTATTAAAGAATGCATATTAATATTTACCAGTAACATTAAGTTGTCCTGTCCGTTCGTTGTAGCGTATCATGTGCGTGTTGTCTAGCTGCATGGCGGCTGCTGTGATCAGTTCACGTCGCTTAGTTTCCAGCATCGGTTCCTCTTGTACGTCTGAGTAGGTTAGGCCGTATACCTGGGAAACAAATTTAAATATTTTTTTTAGATGCGTTTTTGTTCAAAATGTGTGGCTTTTTACGATGACGGGTGCTAGCAAGCATATAGTAATAGCTTGTATTGGGTGGTTCTGCTCTTCCCTAGTGTCACTCTACATAATTTTAGGTAATTATATAACTAAACTATTTTAAGGCGCGGTTTAGTCGAATTTATTTATTTATTTATTTAACACTTTACGCACATACAAGTACAGAGGCGGACTTAATGCCTCAGGCATTTTCTACCAGTCAACCTTAGGGTGATGCAGAAACAAATAGTGGTAGGTGCGGAAAAAAAAACAAAACAAAAAACAGGGCATCTTTATTTAAATGCAAAGGAACATAAATACATATGTAAACTACAAATAAAATATATACTCATATGAATAAACTTAATACACAAATATACATAGCCAACAACATAGGTACCAATAGATTATTGGAAAAAGAATTAACGCTATGAGGATACTACTGCCAACTTTTTACAAATGTGTTCGCGAACTTTAATTTTGAAGGTTAATCGGTTAGTTACCATCCTGATTTCTTGGGGGAGCGCATTCCACAGAGAGATAGACTGAACGAAGAAAGAACAGTGAAGAAAGTCAGTACGGTGAGTGGGACATAAAAGAAGACGGTTATGCGATGACCGTAGATTTTTATTGTGGTTGGCGCAAATGTATAAAAAGTGAGGGGCTAGATAACTAGGAGAATTTGGAGAGAAAAGAAACGAGTGCAAGGTGGTAAGCGCCCTTTGCTCTACGCTGGCGTATGGGCAACCAATTAAGAAGCGACCGATGCGCAGAGACATGATCATATTTGCGCAGATTGAAAACAAATCGAATGCAGTAATTAAGAAGACGGTCAAGTTTGTTGAGGAGATCTGCAGTCAGGTCAAAGTAGCACACGTCACCATAATCGATAATAGGAAAAATTAGGGTCTGCACAAGCATTTTCTTCGTGTTCGATGGCAAAAAGTTTTTCAAACGATACAAAGCCCGCAGCGTTCCCGTAACCAACTGACTGACACTAGCAACTTGAGAACGCCAGTTCAGGGTACTGTCAATGTGTAAGCCTAGGTCCTTTACATTAGTGCTAAAAGGAACAATCGCACCGTCGAACAGAATTGGCGGCAAGGTTGCACCATCCACTTTGGCGATGCTTCGAGGACTCCCAATGACGATCGCCTGACACTTTTTGGGGTTTACTGCATCACCAAATCTATCTGACCAGGCTTTAATGGCCATCAGGTCCCTATTTAATTTGCCGATAGCGTCAGATATTTCACTGACCCTACCCTGACAGTACAACTGCAGGTCATCGGCATACAGATGATACGCACATTGAAGTTCGGAAGTAATGAGGTTAATAAAAATAGAAAACAGAAGAGGAGAAAGAATGCCGCCTTGAGGAACGCCAGTTTCCAAATCACACCAGCAAGAAGAAGAATCCCCAACGTGAACCGACTGCTGACGTTCCTGAAGATAGGAGGTGAACCATTCCAGTGCCTCGGGAGAGACCATCACATAGGATAGAATGGCCAACACGATGTCATGACTGACGGTATTGAAGGCGTTCGAGAAATCGACTAACACTAGTACAGTGACTTTGGTGTCATCAAGTCCTGCCCTTATATCGCCAGTCACTTTAAGGAGGGCGGAAACAGTGCTGTGCCCAAGCCTAAACCCAGATTGTAGAGGGCTTATCAGTGAATTACACTGCACGAAGTTAGATAGTTGTTTGTGGACACAGGCCTCAAGCACTTTGGACAGGAAAGGAAGGATTGAAATTGGGCGGAAGTGGGTTGGAAGAGTGGGATTGGAAACTTTGGGTAGTGGACGAACGTAGGCTTTTCGCCACAAGGATGGGAATACTCCAGAGAACAAGGAAAAATTTATGATATGGGTGATTGCAGGTAGGAGCTGATCCAGAATAGTTATAATCATGCCACGAGTGATATTATCACATCCCACCGCCTTGGATTTGATGGAGAGTATGGTCTTTTTGATCTCTCCCAGTTCAACTGGAACGAAACGAAAAGGATTAATATGAGGACGCGTTAGACCATAAATCAGTAACAGAGTTTGTTGTTTTGCTTGATGATTCATTGTGGGCACAGTAGAGAAATAACGGTTGAGATCGTCTAAGTCAATAGAGTTAGGAAGGTCTACATGTCGCGGTTTGCCGATACCAAGTGTTCCAAGGAATTTCCAAATATCGGCAGAAGAGCAAGAAGAAATATTATTCAGAATGTGGCGGCGTTTAGCATTGCGTACCATCTGGTTACATCTATTCCTTGATGCCTTAAAAAGCGTCCAGTTCTGATCAGTACAATCCCTTCTATATTTACGGAACGCACGGTCCCTGCGTCGCATGGCCATCCGTATTCCTCTTGTCATCCAAGGCGCAGGAGGACGTTTCAGTTTCACTTTTTTGACGGGAGCGTGGATGTTATAAAGGTTGACCACAACATCGTTGAAGACCGCAACCTTATCGTCAACCGAAGTGGCCTCAGTCATAATCTCCCAATCAACCACAGATGCATCCTTTTTAAGCTTGTCAACGTCCATCCTCGCAAAACAACGCCTATACAGAACCCTGGGTTTAGGTTTCGGGGGCTTAAGGATATAGGAAAGGAAAATCATATCATGATGAGAGATGCCAGGAGCGTCATGTTGACCATGGGAAGAGACGAGGGAAGGGTTTGAGACGAGGATAAGGTCGAGCCAGGTATCATCAACCGTAGTATTATAGTGAGTAGGTTGGAGCGGTAACACATGCAGACTAGCTGACTCCATAAGATGTAGAAGCTTACGGGATCGAGGGCAGTTTTTGGCAAGGAGGTTTGTGTTGAAATCACCCATAATGATGTGATGTGCATACTCTGAACCCAAAGATTCAAGAACTGATTCGAATTCAGTGAAGTAATCGACAGTGGGGGGACAGTAGACAACACCAATGATGGTTTTGGCTCCTTTAACCCCAACTTCAAGGAAGATAAACTCGGCAGATGCAGAATAGTTAGAGGAGGAGCAAGCAAGTATTTTATAAGGAAAATCGCTGCGAAGATATATGGCCACACCACCCCCTACCTTACCGATCCGATCGTTCTGTATGAGAACGAAGCCGGTGAGGGGATACGTGGTAGACAGAAGATGCGGTTTGAGCCAAGTTTCGGAGATTAGGACGGCGTGAACGTTGCTGTTATTGAACGCATCGTACAGCTCATTGTAGTGACAGGCCACGCTTTGTGCATTAATGTGGCACACATTCACCAACCGACTAGACTCGTCATTGAAGTTATGCTGTAAAAAGTCACCAAGAGTGTCACCGAGAGATCGAAAGCTTGTGTCGCTTGAAGAGGCAGTAGATTCGTTAGCAGAATAATAATAATCATTGTCTGACATAAATAAAATATAATAAGTCTAAAATATAATATATAAATATATATATATATACGAGTACAAACGTATGCTATTTCTAAAATCAGAACTAAATAAAAAATAACAAAAAAAAACCGATGTTCCCAAATCCAAAAAGAAAAATAAAGTACAATACAAAAAAAATTACGTGGCACACCCAACTGCGAATCATGCACGACGTAGAACAAAACGAATCAATCCGTTATTCAGATTTGAGTACAAACCAATTCCATGGAATCCACCTAAAATTTCCGAACGTGTGCTAAACTGTCAAAATCATTTATTTTATGTCAATTTGACAATTGAATTGACAAAGGCATACAAAAGTAACAAAACAAACTTGCAAAGACTATAATAATAATTGCAAACCAGAGTTGTGGATACTGAACAACCAACAATCTGAGCAACAATTAAATAACACAACAAATACATTTCTATATAAAAAAGAGAAAAAAATAAATAAACCAGAACATGTACCTAAACAGTGGGAGCCAAACCAAAAGAAGAATTAAAATGAGACAGGCAAACTATACACTGGTTAGTAAAGATTTCAAAACAATGAAATGATAAAAAAAAAGCAATTACAAATAAAAAAAGTGTTATTGTAAAGATACATTATTATTTACGTGTTGTTGTTTTTAGGATTCCAGCGGTTTCGGCTCGTCTTCCGCTCGTAGATGGAATTTGGGCCGGCGCCTTGGGATACTTGCTTATCAAAGGCTTGAGCTCGTCAGAAGTTGTGATCTTGTGCCGGATGCCGTCGGAAGACTTGACAAGGATGACGCCGTCTTGAGTCCAGCACGCTCGCATTCCAAAGTGCTCACGCGCCTTCCCAAAGACAAACTGCCTGGCCCTGGTCAGGAACTCCTTTATGGATATTTTGGTACCTTTTAGTCCTGACTTAGCCCTCCAAACTGAAGCCTTGATGTCAACACTAGTGAACCTAACGAGAATAGGCCTGTGATGCTCTTTGCTAGGGGCCCCAAGTCTGTGGCAAGCTTTAATTGATGATGCTGTGAGGTTGTTGAGGGCAAGCCTTGAATTTAGAACATCCAAGATTTCTGCCGTGCTATCCTCATTCTCCACTTCGGCAAGTCCCTGAAAAACCAAAGCCTTCCGCCGGTGCCTGGTCTCCACAGCATCAATTTGTTTGGCACACTCGTTGATTTGGGTACGGAGCAGTCCAAACATGGAGAATATGAGCTCACCTAAAGCACGAAACTCATCGGCTATCTTAGCCACAGTGTTCGCTTTGGCAGGCCCGGCACTCTGTATCTGCGCTTCAAGTTCACCCATCTTCTTCAAAAAGTTTTCCTCTAGAGTTTTCTGAGCAGCAAGTACATCGGCATATTGTGACATTGTTGTTTTGTTGAGTGCTGACTAGTAAAATAGTGACAGTTAAGTGATCAGCTGGCAGGTGGTGTTTGTGAAGTGTTTATGTCACATAAATGTGCCACAAACGTGAGTACCGGTAATACGATGGTTGTAGACTAAGTACTGTAGTAAACTTAATCAGTATTCGCACTAATTATAATTTTATTAAATTTCGTAAAAATTCGAACATCTGTACTTTTTTAACACCTACCCGCGAAAAAAAGCTCGAATATGACGTAATGCAATGAAAATATCCTTTGCAAAAAATACAGTGGACAGAGAAGGGTTTAAAGAAAAATGTTAGCCGAACAGAATAGTAAAAAATAGTTCGATATTCCCAATAAAATATTTGGAAATTGCTCCACAAAAATAAACTTTGGCGTCGAACATCTCTGTATTTTCAGCGATAACTAAATTTTTTTTCAAGAATTGAATAGAATTAGCATTTTATTAAAACTTTGACCGGACAATTATTTAATTTATTGTGTATATTCTGGATAATCTAAAGAAAACCCGTAAAATAAATGCCTATTCGCGTCTTCAACACAACTATTATGTTCAATTCTCAACCTTATTTGAAGCTATTTCAAATCGTAGTGAGTCCGCGCCTTAAGTAATTATTTTACAAACAAATACAAAATGACTGAAATGTAAAGATACTGGTATGTTTCCTTCTATGTGATGGTGTGTGTGTGAGTGTATGTATGTGAGTGTACCTTTACGATAGTTAGAACATGTACATATCTGGTATCAGGTGACATAACTTTTATTTCTATACATACTCGTATTAGCAGTCTTATTTATAAAACTCGCTAACCATGTTTGGTTGAAAGATTGATTAGCAGATTCTAAATTCAAGATAGAATGCGTCTAAGAAAGAAAAATTGTTTATTCTGCACAGATATAACGCACATTACAGAAAAATAGATTAATAATATAAACATACAACAATGCTAAAAGCCTCGTATTCAACCAATGTAAGTCTTCTGTTCATTGCCTAATGTCAGGGCCCACAACAACCAAAGACAATACACATTGCGTAATACTATGCCAAAGAGTATATAATTTCTAATTTGTAATCTGTGCTGTGACACTGGCAAATGACAACAAACAGACCATCAAAACGAAACAAAAAAGTGAAAAAGTTTGTGAAAGTGGAAAAACAACTAAACTAATCTTCCATCAAATTCCGTCTCATTCTCATCCTTCAAATTCCGTCTCATTCTCATCCATCTAATTCCGTCTCATTCTCATCCATCAAATTCAGCTAACTAATAAGACAAAACCTCCTTCAAATGATTAGTCAGTACCTGTAACTACTTTACCACTGCCATACAGCCGTTTTTCCAGTAGATTTTTTTTAACAAGGAACCTCGCATCAATGCTAAAAATTATCACATGGTTATTTTTGAAGTTATAATTCTTTTGGCGCGTTAGGCAAAATTGATGAGTAAATTTTGGCGATGCGTCACAAAAAACCGACAATCTGAAGTTAGCTTGAACCGACACCCTAAGTTAGCCTTCAGTTCAGTTCAGTTCAGCCAAGGTCAAAACAATCATTCTTCATGAACCACAGTTCATGAAGAATGATTGTTTTCCTTTCGTAAACTTTGTGACAGTTTTGTTACGCCAAAGAAATATAACTTCTTACGTGCGTACATAAGCACACACACACTTTTTCTTTATAAATAAGCATGATGTTCTTTGAAATTACCTGTGGATTGATCCTCATTCTGACGAATAGGTATGTGTAACTGAGCCATTCCACAGCTTCGTCAATGTTCGTCACAGTGCCAAGAGCGACCTGAAAAAAGAAATGTTATTGGTACACTTTATATAAAACCAAAAAAAAAATACGTAAATAATTTAAAAAAGGCAAGGTAGATTATGAATAACAGAAAACCGGATATCTGTAACTTTCGGTTTAGGTTTCGGATATAAAGTGGGCGAATATTCGGCTCCACCGAAACTAGCGTAGGCTGAAGGTTGTGATAAAGACAAAACTGAGTGAAAACAACTCATTGGGCATTAAAAAAATTATTCACATCGCTGTCAATGAAAAAAGTGCCCAGAACGCCAGCAGCATTTTTTTTTTTTTATGTTAGATAGGCTCGCGTTTGACCACTATCTCACCTGATGGTAAATGATGATGTGGTCGAAGATGGAGCACGCTCGCCTAGAAGTAACCTATTCACTCTTGACTTAAAGACTCCCAGGTTGTAGCTTACAGGAAACACAGACTCCGGTAGAGAATTCCACTCAGCTGTACGCGCAATGAATGTTTTCTCAAAACGCTTTGTGCGTATTGATAGGATGTCCACCATAAACCGGTGGCACTTCGCCGTACGTCTTGTGGTCCTTTGATGAAACGGGCTTGGCGGAATCAAATTATGCAATTCCGTCGCACACTCCCCAAAATGTAATTGCACATAGCATTGCCACGTTGAATAGCAATGCTGATTCGTTGGCCAAAGAAAAGCCCAGCCCTCTGGTCACATGAAGAGTCGACTAACAGCTTGCTGATAGGCCGAAAAACTCAGAACCCCTAATTTACTTAGTATTTTATGAAAGTTAGTGCTGATTCACGACAGTTTAAGACTGCTGATTTTCCTCATTTTTGGCCATTTTCTTCCCACTAAGTGAGTATCGGTTTCGGCCGAAACTGGAAGGGGAGCCGGAAATTCGGTTTCGGCTAAAAAGCGTGTTTCGGTCAGACACTAAATATTTGTTTTTTTGAAGTGAAACCTTCCCTAGCCGCGTTGGGTAGTTTTGAGATGGGAAAAACAATAGAACTCGCGGGCCACCGACACCGACACCACTATGCGATTCGCTACGAGAGTGCTACGAGACGCGTAGCTTCTTAGCACTCGTAGCGAGTCGCTAGGAGCGTTGGGAATTTTTGTTCAATTTTTCACTTCTGTCGGCACTTCTGGAGTGCCACTAGTTTTCTTTTTGTAGGTAGTTCATCTTCTCTGGGCTTCTGAATGCTGCTTGGACTCAGACCTCAGTGCCGCAGAAGCATTTTCGCAATTTTAATTTCCAATGCTTATCAAAAACAAACCATGACAGAACACTCACCTCAGCATTCAAATTATCCGCCAACAAGTTAATAAAGTTACTCTCAATCGGGAACTGATTGGTCATGGACTTGAGGTAGTGCGTCAACTTGTCGTGCGTAGTTATAATGATGCCTGTTCCAGACGTGTCGAACTGCGGTCTGCCCGCGCGACCAAAGATTTGTAGCACATCCAGTATGCTTAGGTCTACGAATGTGCCGTGGGCTTGGTCGTAGATTTCTGTGCCCTGTGAATAAAGATACGGCATTAGATTTATGACAGTTGTGTATGTCATATGAAGCTACTTCTCCATATGAGAAGTAGCTTCTGTCAGCAGCAAAAAGCACGAAAAATACCCTCAGGATAAAAGTATTCTATGTCCTATTCCAGGACCATAGTACCCGTATGCCAAGTTTCATCCAAATCTGTTCAGCAGTTAAAACGTGAAGAGGTAACAGACAGACAGCGAGTTACTTTTGCATTTATAATATTACTAGCGACCTGCCCCAGCTTCGCACGGGTTCAAATTATACAATAAATCTTCCTTATTAAACACTCTGTGGTAAACCACCACATTAAAATTCATTTATTAGTTTTTGAGTATATCGCGAACAGACAGACGCGGCGGGGGACTTTGTTTTATAATAAATAGTGATAGTATGGATATTCGCCTCAGTGAAGAGACTACGTTTAGCGTTCATGAAATCATGTCTACTAACCAGCCTGTATTGTCCCATTGCAACGCAAAAGCCTCCCTCTGCCTTTTCTACACATTTCTCCATTCTAATAGTGCGGGCTATTTCTTTATTTATAGCAATTACTCTCTGCACTACCAGTTTACATCAACACGTGCAGAGAGACCGTGCGTCGATGCGTTTATGTAAAACCTGAAGGTCTGGCCCGTCCAAGGAAAACTCAGAATTGACGGAAGAGTCGAGCTCGTTCCACTATCAATGCTTCGGTCTACTGCGATAGTCTGGAGTTTAATGGGACCTATTTGGTGGTTCTTTAAGCCATAGAAAACTGTTATACTACTACTGTTTTATATGCTGTCTTTTTCAAGCCTGATGTAAAAAGACGGAGAAAGAATCACATCATACAAGGGTAGTGCAAAAGGGTAGCGAAGTTTAACTCGTGAACTTAAAGGTGCACATGAGATTCGGCAATCTAGAATCAGGTTTTCTGAACATCTTGCTTATTTTATGAATAAAACGGTAGAAGGAAAACAAGAAGATTCGGTAGGAAGAGTCTGCACGTATTTTTTTTAACCATTAAAAAAATTAAAAAATTAGGTGGACCATACACCCATATTCAATACAAAAAAAAACAAGAACATAAAGTATCTAACAATTTGTCATCACATTTTTTTCTTTTTAACATTAAATTTATTACATTCAGATTAATTAATTAACAAAACTGAATGTCAATTATAAAAAAAAAAAAAAAAAATAATAATTACTATTAAATGTCAATTACAGTAAATGTCAGAATAATTTATGGTGGCGTTCTGAAGTTTAAACTTCCATGAAAAAATTATTTCATGAATGTATGTTAATCCAATATTGTACACACATACAGATAGGAGAATAACAGAAACTTACCCTAATAACGACGGCATGTGCTGGTAAGTTGACACCCCACGCCAACGTGGAGGTGCAAACTAGTACTTTGATGAAACCCTCCGAGAAGTATTTCTCTACCATGTTTCTGAAAAAGATAAACAAAATATTGGACCTTGCCAATCGCCTTCCACGAGGCGAGATTGAAGATTAGAGCCGATAGACATACCAAAGGCGGACATTAGGTACAAAAATTATTGATAAGAATATACTGGAAACTTAAAGAAGTAATTAGCTAAGTTATAACCAGAGGTCGGAATTAGGTAGATTTATTTATGTACTTGCATCGAAATGTTGATATTAGTATGGATCTTCCCGGGATTTCTAATGGACAATCCCGTGTGGCCAACAATATTTCAAAGAAATAATAATAAAAACCTATATTGTTTTCTTTTGTTGTCACAAGCTAGTTGTGTGAACTACAAATGTGGAAACTTCGCGCGTGTGCGCATTGGAATTTTGCAACTTCGGACATCCGATGTCGTTGATGTAAATTTGGCAACGCCGGGCGTGTAGTGGTTTAAATTGTGTAAAAGTAAATAGCTTTTTTATTCACAAAATCACGGGATTTCTCTGTTCTTTAAAATTAATCTCGGGATTTGAGGCATATCCGTTTTATTCTTTCGCTGTATGAAATCAGTGTAAGTACATAAATAACTCTACCTAATTCCGAACTCTGGTTATAACACTGACTAAAGCTTTACACTCATGCAAATGCCAAGATTTCTATGGATTCTAAGTTATTGCTCGAAATTTTACTACGATTTAATCGGCTACTACTTTGGGTGATGTCCATCCATGATGGCACGGTAAGATTATTAGAAAAGACGGTATTCGGCTGCAGAGCGTATTCGTTCGGTTGGCCATTCCGGATGCAGTCGGTATATAATCGGTTATACGGCCACACACGCTACCGTTTACCGGAGAGGTCTGCCTGTGCAGTTAGACTGGAGCGTGTATTGGGACAGACCTGTGCAGTATTTTTAACCTACACACACAATCCACACCCCGGCCTAACTGCGCAGGTACACCTGCACAGACAGACCTCTCCGGTAAACCGTAGCGTGTATGGGCGACATAATGAGTCATCTGCCGCTCAGTTAGAAGGCGAGGACTCACCGAACCAACCTATGTTAGCACACTAGCGGGGTGAGACATATTACTTTTCTGTTAGCGTTCACGCTAACTCTTAGTAAAAAATGTATGGCAGTGAGATTATCTGCTGAGAGAAATGTCACGTGACTCACGTCCAGTAATATCAATGCCATACATTTTTTATTAAGCGTTAGCGTGAACGCTAACAGAAAAGTAATTTGTCTCAAGCAACAGTAGGACTCATAAGCTGACGTCGCAATAAACGCAAGTAGTAGTGGTAACTCAGGCACAAACAAAACACATATGTGAAAAAATGAAGCGAAGTTAAAAATCTTACCGATCACTCCTCAGCATACCAGCATGATGACAAGCAAACCCACTCGCAAACAGCTCAGCCAGCTGCTTGTTAGGACTGCTACTGATACTCTTCTTAGCCTTAAGGAAGGCTCCTGTATCGTCCGGCTCAAAGTGTTTGAGATGGCCCTTTTTCTGGGCTATCTCTTTAAGTACCATGGCCGTTTGGTGGGTAGCGTTACGGGCGTGAACGAAGACCATCACCTGGTGACCTTTTTGGACCATATCGACGGCTTTTTCGTAGCATATTTCGTTCATTGCTTGCATCTGTTAAAGTTTTTTTAGTAGTATTAGGGTAAGTATATCGATATTATAATAAATGCTATCCACAATAGGAACTATAGACGGCGGCACATAAATGTCAATGTCAAATATTTAAACAGTAAAAGTTGCGGATTTCACTCACTAGATGGCAGGCTACGTTATGTGTGCTGCATGTGTGCATTATGCGTGTGTGTATACATATATGGCACGGAAATGTCTATGAAAAGTTTTTAAAGGGTAAAAGTTTCGAATTTACTCCACTAGATGGCACAGACTACGCCGTGCACGTTCCCTATTCGATTAATAAATTAAACACAATTTATAAATTCTTTCATGTCGACTTCAAACCTGTTTTCAATCGACTTCAACAAGAGGAGGAGGTTCTCAATTCGACTGTATTTTTTTTTAATTTGTGGTCAGAACTTTTTTCCAGGAGAACCGATTTGATAATTCTTTCGTTTTATTTGAAAACTGCTGTTTCTCATGTGGTCCCATTTAAATTCTGGTCTGATCAAGTAGTTTTTCAGTTATCCTTAATAATGCGTATTTAATTGACTTTGAATACATTGATGATACGAGTATTCTCATTTTATTTAACGAGACCATCAATTCGGGCCTAATTTTACTATTTAGTTTTAGTTATGGGGTACAACGACTAAAAAGTCAAAACTAGTTTTTATTTTTACAAAAAAAAATACAACCGCTTTCGAAAAAAAAAAAACTGTCCCACTGATCACGGAGCTCCCCTGTCTCCAAGTGAACTTTAAAGCAAGAATATAACAATACATACCGTTCCCACTCATAAACATCCATTCTATAATCCCTTTGTGCCTTAAAACTTATCTGGAGTTAGATCAAATATTGACTTTTATCAATATCGGATTTGCTTAAAAATACTCAATAGATTTTGTTACCTGTCTAAGATGTGAACCACCACCACTGCCTGTTTCTTTGATACCAATAAACTGTTGCTCTAAAGGTACAGGTCGGAAGCGGGAGTCGAAAAAGAAGAGACCGATGTTCGGGTTTACTCGTAAGAATCTGTAAGAAGACACCCCAAAAAACACATCACTGAAATACCTACTAAAAAATTAACATTGGTTATATTTTCTTTCTAGAAAAGTAAATGGCAACGGACAGGAGACATGTCTAAGGACTTGTTACTCATTTATGAGTCCTGCCTGCTATCACTTTCCTTACTCCGGCAGATAAACAAGTTGTGAATCAACATTGCATCTGTCCTAGGGCTTGACAAGTCTTAAGATCAACAGGGCCTGCGAGGAATTTACAAAATAGGTATTTGACGAAACTATTGCCATCGTGCTACCTCAAGCCTGCCCCGTGGAGTGCGATAAAGACAGCTGCAGCTGAGACCGATTTTATCACAAAATGTTTGACAAGATCGACGTTTCGTATTCCCCTTTTTTCTCCTCGAAAACTGAGCCGATGCAATTATTTTTGGCACCAAAATTTTAAGAATTAGTTTGTCTTGGTCCCTATTAAATGTTATGTTAAAATTTTTCGAATTTGTCTGGTAGTCCTCTAATAATGGCGGTGAAATCGGGTCATTTTTTGTCATTTTTGGAGGGTGATATTTTCTTTACTTATTAGTTGTTGAAAAAAAGGAAATGACAAGGACGTGTCTACTGCAGACCTTGCCTTTATGATTAAAAAATGATTGCTCTAAAGGCATTATTCAGGAAGAAAAAAGGGGAATACACTTGTATGAAGAATCGCTGCCCCTGTTCCCCCTTAATTTCTCCCAAATAATAATTTTTAGGGGCAGTAAAGGAAATTAGAGTTCGGTAGGGGTGCTGCAATAAGTAATCGACCAAAGAAACTCTTTTTGTTCCTTTAATCAAACAGATTTTAACCCTATACAAAGAAGCATAGAATAAAATTTCCATTGCTATCAAATCCCAGCGTAACTTTATTTACCACTGAAAAACAACGCTAATACGATTAATACCATTTGGAAGGCACGAGGAATCAGTCACAACTTTGATTCCTCGTAAAAACTTCAACCGTAACCAAAGGCATACAGAGTTCAGTTTCAATGGCTATGAGTTGCTACTTGTGCCCTTTGAATAAATAATGATTGTCTGAATATTTGAACCTACCTCTTCGATTTGATGCCCTCTTACCAAACTCAACCGTATTCAAAGGAGTATGTAGTTCCGTTTTAATCCCTAGGGACTTTAGGACTAACCTAGTAACACCCAAATATTTAGGCAACGTAGCAGTCAGCGCGACTATCCGTATCATCTTCTATCCTAACCTTTGACAAACCACTTTCAAACAACCCCTAGGAAGACTTTCTTATACCAATTTCAACCTTATAACAAGGCAGTAAAGTTCATTTTCAATTGTACTCACCTAGCGACATCCAAATAATTGGGCAACGTAGCAGACAGCCCGACTATCCGTATCATGTTCTGCGTGGACTCGACTTGTCGCAGCGTCCTCGCGACAATCGCCTCGACTATGGGGCCCCTGTCTCCGTGCAACAAGTGGACCTCGTCTATGATGATCAGCTTCACTATTGATGCCAGTTCGGTGTCGGCTGGAAGGAAAACAGAGTTTTGTGAGTTGGTCAATGAATTTATAATGCTGATCTGTTTAGATTCTGATTGAACTCTTCGTAAGAGGCAAACCACGATTTTTTAAACCTTGCTCCTTAAAAGTTAGCTATGATTTAGAATGTGAGGTAGTCTAGATCTTTTTTTTGTTAAAAATTTCTTGTGAGGATTTATGTACTTACACTGATTTCATACAGCGAAAGAATAAAGTGAATATGCTTCAAATCCCGAGATTTATTTTAAAGAGCAGAAAACTCCCGTGATTTATTAAATAAAAAAAGTTATTTACTTTTACACAATTTAAACCACTGTATGCGCGACATTGCCAAATTTACATCAACGACATCGGATGTCCGAAGTTGCGAAATTCCAATGCGCACATGCGCGTTGTTGCCACATTTGTAGTTCACACAACATAACTTGTGAGAACAAAAGAAAAAAATAAAGGTTTTATTATTACTTATTTGTAATGTTGCTGGCCACACGGGATTGTCCATTAGAAATCCCGGGAAGATCCATATTAATATCAACATTTCGATGCAAATACATAAATAAGCCTACCTAATTCCGACCTCTGGTGATAATTCATCACATACCGAGACTCCTCAGTAATTCGGAAAGCTCGTTAGGCTGTTGATGCCAGCTGTTTATACGCAATCTTTGACAGCCGTTGCGTGTAGTTATAGGTCCGAAAATCTGATGACCAAGTCTTACCAAGGAGTATTTTGTTACCCAGTCACTTAGTTAAGGAGTTAAAATAGTCAGTCGCTCCATGTAATAAACTGGTATTCAGCTGCATCCGGTTAGGTATTTTTTTAGGGTGGGACATCATCAAATAATTTCTCTCGCTTTGGTGGAACGGGAGGGCGTCGACTCTTACTGACTAAAACCCAACAGTGTTCCTGTGCCGGGGTCGCGGTAACTCTTTCGAACACTCCCGCGATCCTGACAAGATCCGGTTAGGGTGGAAGTCGACTTTCGAACACTCCCGCGATCCTGACAAGATCCGGTTAGGGTGGAAGTCGACTTTCGAACACTCCCGCGATCCTGACAAGATCCGGTTAGGGTGGAAGTCGACTTTCGAACACTCCCGCGATCCTGACAAGATCCGGTTAGGGTGGAAGTCGACTTTCGAACACTCCCGCGATCCTGACAAGATCCAGTTAGGGTGGAAGTCGACTTTCGAACACTGCCGTGATCCTGACAAGATCCGGTTAGGATGGAAGTCGACTTTCGAACACTGCCGCGATCCTGACAAGATCTGGTTAGGGTGGAAGTCGCCTTTCGAACACTCCCGCGATCCTGACAAGATCCGGTTAGGGTGGCAGTCGACTTTCGAACACTGCCGCGATCCTGAAAAGATCCGGTTAGGGTGGAAGTCGACTTTCGAACACTGCCGTGATCCTGACAAGATCCGGTTAGGATGGAAGTCGACTTTCGAACACTGCCGCGATCCTGACAAGATCTGGTTAGGGTGGAAGTCGCCTTTCGAACACTCCCGCGATCCTGACAAGATCCGGTTAGGGTGGCAGTCGACTTTCGAACACTGCCGCGATCCTAAAAAGATCCGGTTAGGGTGGAAGTCGACTTTCGAACACTCCCGCGATCCTGACAAGATCCGGTTAGGGTGGCAGTCGACTTTCGAACACTCCCGCGATCCTGGCAAGATCCGGTTAGGGTGGAAGTCAACTTTCGAACACTCCCGCGATCCTGACAAGATTCGGTTAGGGTGGAAGTCGGCTTTCGAACACTCCCGCGATCCTGACAAGTTCCGGTTAGGGTTTTTTTTTTTTTAGGGGTGGGAAATTATCCTATGACTTCTTCCGCTCTAGGGTGGAGCGGAAGGGCGTGTCAGACTCTTACTGACTAAAACCCACCCTTGTTCCTCCCTGCCCTGAGTGCCCAGGGGCGAGGTAACTCTTTCGAAGTTATCCTCAACCCCCGGGCAGTGGAAGTCGACTTTCGAACACTACCGCGATCCTGGCAAGATCCGGTTAGGGTGGAAGCCGAGCTTTCTGGTTGGGAAAAGGCTGGTTTAAAAAGATGATGGTATACTTACTAGCCCCCTTCCTAGTGACAACATCCCACTTCTCGGGTGTGGTGACGATCATCTGCGTCTGCTGCACCTCCGTCTTGGTGAGCTTCATGTCGCCCGTCAGCTCTCGCACCAGTATCCCGAGCCCCTTCAGACGCTTGCCGAAGCTCGCTGTCATTTCAGAGGCTAAGGCTTTCATTGGTGCTATGTAGATTATCTAGAAGGGAAGATGATTTCATTGTTATAATATGACTAGTGACCCGACCCGGTTTCGCATGGGAGCAAAATGATTCGAAAGACATGTTGCCCCATCTAATGTCATATAGCAGTAGGGTATTTGACTCGATAGTTTTTATTATTTGTATCGAAAAGTTACTTTATCCAAAATCGAAACAATTTTTGAAATCTGTTCTTAAGCCAGTTAGAAACCTTTTAAACCTTGTGGAAGGGGAAACTGTTAAGTAACAGAAAAAGGATGCACACACATAAGTATGATGTCACCGCCATTGGGTTACGCGCATACAAAAGAGAAAGCAAGATGTCCCCACCACGCTCCCACTCTTCGTCATGCCAGTATTTGAAACGCTAATTGCTGCTTCATTTAATAACAAATTTGGATGCTGTTTCATATAAAATATTGTACAAAAAATCAACACAGGAAAATATTCTATTGTGAACGCCGAAAGTTCGTGTTTTTTTTCCTTAGGGAACATTATTTTTTTCTGGATGAAAGGTAGGTACCCTATATCCTTTTCTGTGCCCCTGACGACTTATATGCAAAATTTCATGATGATTGGTTTAAGCGTGAAATGGTAACAAACTATTTTTCGCATTTACAATATTAGTTGGGATAAGGTAGTAAACAGAGTGGTAGCGTAGGGACCAATCTGATAAATAGTTAAATAACGACTGTAGGAACTGGTACTTGGGGTTGAAATTGGGTGCTTGGGGTCGCGGATAAATTCGAAATATGAGTTACCGCGGCCCTTGGCACAGAGGCAACTGAAGGAACAGGGGTGGGTTTTAGTCAGTAAAAGTCTAACACGCCCTCCCGCTCAACTCAGAGCGAGAGAATTCATTGGATGATTTCCAACCCCACAAAAAAATTGGTATTGATAAGTGGTATTTATTTCTAAAATGTAGAAAAAAAACGTGGTTAACAGAGTGGTAGTGTTATAGTCGTAGTGTAGAGCAATCTGATAAACAGTTGAATAACAACTTTAGAATCTGCTACTTAGGGTTGAAATTAGTATAATGAAACAAAGTCATAGGTTGGTGGCGTAGCATAAAAATTTATTGAAAAACGACTTCAGCAGAAGGGTCTTCGAGTCTCCTAACACATACAATGACTGAATAAAGAATTCATGATTCAAAACAATTTTCTCATTAAGGAAGAAAGAAAGAAAAAAGTTAATTGCGCAAAGTAAAATAATCTTAACTTACCTTAAACTTATTCTTCATAATAACATTATTTTCAATATGCTGTTTGATCTGATGAACCACCGTTAACAAGGCTATGTTAGTTTTGCCGGCTCCGGTCGGCGCGCATATCAGGAGGTTTTCATTAGTATTGTACGCTGTTTGGAACACCACGGACTGAATTCTGTTTAGCTCCTTTATGTTCTCAAAGGCCATTTGACCGATCTGTAAAGGAATAAGGTGTTAAATTACTGTTTTGTATGGGTATTTTTTTTTTATTTTTATTATTACAACACATGATTACTACACTTCACTCTGCAAGATTACAAGTAGGCCTCGAAATCGACTCGCCAAAAACAAAAATCATAACCAACACTACACAGAAACCTATAACCGCTAATAATATACCACTCGAATATGCGACGGAATATATATATTTGGGGAAACAAATTTCATTTGATAAAAATAGCAACTTACTGAAGTCGAACGAAGAGTCAAAAAAACATGGAATAAATACTGGAATCTTAAAGAAGTATTCAAAAAAGACCTCCCGGTAGAGTTCAAGAAAAAGGTAATGGATTCAAACCTTCTCCCATCATATGCATGTCAAACATGGAAATTTAACTACACTGTTAAGAACAAAATTATTTCATGCCAAAGCGGAATGGGGCGCAGCATGCTTAGCATCAAAAAACAGCATAGAGTCCGCCACTCAAAATTAAGATCAAATACAAGAGCAATCGACGCCATTTCACACGCACTTAGACTAAAGTGGAAATGGGCAGGCCATGTAGCAAGACTACAAGACAATAGATGGGCCAAAAAGTTAACTACCTGGATGGGACCGATAGGTAAAAGGAAGCGAGGAAGACCACACACACACACTGGGAGGACGAGATCGTGCATCTGGCTGGATCACGCTGGATAGAGGTAGCGAAAGACCGAGAAAGATGGCACTCTCTGGAGGAAGCCTTCACTTTAGGGGTTCCAAATTACTAAACCAATTTAATAATTAATTTACTAACACATATTGTAAAATTTGGGAAATATAAGGCTTTTTTATTTTTATTTTATTTTATTTTTGGGTATTATAAATAAATAAAATTACTATTTTGTATAGCTGTTTAGTGGCTTTTGCTGAAAGAAGTTTTTTGTGCAGAATTCCGCCAAATGAAGCTTTGGTGTTCAGATTGCGGAAAGTTTAAGGTCTATAAATATCTAAGATTATATTATTGTGAGTGTAAGTGAAAAAAATTGTGACGTTGGTGTAACCGACATAAAAACAGTAAAAATTAATAGGGATGATTCGAGGGTTAAAAAAATCTATTTAGTACGAAAGTTAGATTATTAAAAAAAATTGGACACATATTTTTTGCTTTAACAAATTAATGGAAAATGACAGAGATAAAACGCATCAAAGTTTAGGAGTGGGGGCTTGTTACGTCACTTTAGAGTAAAAAGTGGTACAGTTTTAACTGAAGTGTGACAGTATAACTAGATTTTTTTTGTCATCAACCTAATTGTTTATTTGTCTACTGGTTCCGAATGTCTGAATGTGAACAGAACCCTTAAAGGATCACTCGTTTGTAACATGTTTTTTTAATAACTAAGACTTTTTGTTTTCCTGTAAGTAATCTATTATTTTCTGTATTTTTTTTTCAAAATTTTAGCCTCGGTAGTTTCGGATATAAGGGCGGGGCGGGGAGGGGGCTGGTCAATTTTCATCTAATAACTTTAAAACTATTTATTATAAAAGAGAAAATACATTTAAAACCCTCACAATGCGCCCTTTTATTTGAAATGTCGCACCAAATCATTATTATTATTATTTATTTATTCAACCAGAACGACAAAATGCCAATTACACTGATCATACACATTACAATTTAAAACCAAAATACAAATTGTATAAAACACATTAAGAATAAAATAAAATATTACAGTTGCACAATATTATACATAGGTACTTAAGCCTTTCACTCAGTCTTCTCGCAAATCGTCAGACATTCAGACAGTATCTTTTTTCCATTCATCAGCGAACACATCTAATTCAGGACTGGACTCTAGGAGAGCATTGAGTGCATTACCATTCGCGGAATGGGTGTATGTATATATCGCGGAATGGGTGTATGTATGTATATATCATGTGTGCGTAGTAGATACGGAGCGAAAAGGCTGTGAAAAATGGACAGACAGACACACGAGTCATCCTATAAGAGTTCCGTTTTTACATTCGGACGTTTCGGAACCCTAAAAATATCGATGTACATCACGTTTGCGGCGATTCGCTAGGTATTCTTATTTTAAACTGTGTATTCAATCATCTTTTTTTATCAATGATAGGCTCGCGTTTGACCACTATCTCACCTGATGGTAAGCGATGATGTGGTCGAAGATGGAGCACGCTTGCCTAGAAGTAACCTATTTACTCTTGAATTAAAGACTCCCAGTTTGTAGCTATCAGGAAATACAGACTCCGGCAGGAAATTCCACTCTTAAGCTGTACGCACAATGAATGTGTTGCCAAAACGTTTGTGCCTGTAGGTGAGATGTACACCATGTACCATTTAACTATGCCTTACTCACCTCATCCAACTCAGCAACAGGCACGCGTTGGTTACCAACAGTGAGAGAAACTGCATCGTTCTTAGGTATTATAACCTCTTCATATTCCTTGTTGTCTTTCCTTACTGCGTTTTCGGGAAGTATCAGTTTGAGACCAGATACGAACCCTGGAATGTAATAGTAAATCTTTAAACACATATATTATGTGAATGTAGATAGCAATAGCGTAACATCTTTCTTTCTCTATTTATTTATAAATATTATATACACACATACACACACCACACACACTCTATCGCACTGTTTACATGTTGGCAATCTTTAATATTAGGATGTGATGGGGGCCTGGAGCTCTGAAATACAGTCCTAGGCTTAGTTCAGACTCCAGATCTCCCACAAATTACAATTGTTTTGCCATAATATCTGTCAACATACTTAGCTAGCATTAAGTAATTTTGTGGAGATATAAATAAACATTTCATTATATTTTATTATAAATAAACATTTTATTATTATGGGTGTTACTATAAACCTCTGCCCAACCCTGAGGGGTTACAGATGTGATACATACACACGCCTTTTCAGAAAAACCAGCCAAGGGCGAGTCCGACTCGCGCGCAAAGGGTTCCGAACAAATAATATTTATTTCAGTTTTTTTTTTAACTGCCTCCACCTTATAGGTTTTTCTGTAATCTATAAGTAAAGAACTACTTTCTCTATTTTTATCAAAATTTTAGGCCCCGTGGTTTCTGAGATAAGGGGAGGAGGAATGGTCATTTTTCATCTATTTTCTTAAATAACTTCAAAATCATATATTTTAAAATTATGAAAAAAATATATTCGAGACCCTCACAATGTGCCCTTTCATTTGATATGTCGCACGGCACAGTTTGAAAAACTTTGTTTTTTAATTTTCCGATTTTCACCCCGAAAGAGAAACCCATATTCCAAATTAATTTATTTAGGGTACACTTCCGTGTTTGAATCACAGATATTCATGTGTGTACCAAATTTCAACTCTATCGGTCCAGCAGATTCGGAGCAAATTGGCTGTGACAGACGGTCAGACGGACGGACAGACAGACAGACAGACAGACACACGAGTGATCCTATAAAGGTTCCGCTTTCGGAACCCTAAAAAGACAGAAATTATAGAAGATCATCTGCTATGATCCTAAAATACTCCTCTTACGTAGGTATAGGCTTAACTTAGAGCAGTGTGGTAGCCCAGTGGTAACGGCCGCGATTTGCAAGTTTTAGGTCGTGAGTTCAAACCCAGGCAGGCGCTTTATTTTGTGTAAATTATTTCATCGCCACTGCTCTTAAAACGGTGACGGAAAACATCGTGAAAAAACCGGCATGTCCAAGAACAAAAAATTCTAAGACATCTGACATCCACCAACCCGCATTGGGCCCGCGTGGTGGATTACGGCCCACACACTCTTGCAGAGAGGAGGCCTGTGCCCCAGCAGTGGAGATATTAAAAGGCTGATAATGATGAGGCTTAACTTGCAGGAAATGCTAGTCATCAATATGTTTTCTTACCAGCTGCGTTTTTGGCATTAATCGACGAATCATATACATTGGGATACTGCACTTTGGTTTGGAAGTATGATATCTTTTGCAGAATCGGGTCCACATTATTCGAAGATCTTGATGTAGAAAATGGTACTACAGGTTTCGATAATTCTGCTAACCTGAAAATTAGTATATTGATATTTTAAAAACCTGATGAAATGTCTGATGATACTGTGACGATTGTAGACACAGCCTAATCTCAGCGAGTCTGTACCGGCCTTCAACTGGCTGTTAAGATTATTGGAGAGCCGTTTGAATTTAGAATGTGTAGGCATCACATTTGTTTTAGTGATCAGTTCTGTCTGCCTGGCCGAAGTGGGCACTTGTATTTTTGCCGTGATTACCAATATAGTTATTCAGAGTGGCTATCCCTCTTTCTTTTATAACACTGCACAATTTAATCAGTCACTCTCCTACACCACACTCTCGCGTTGCCAGCAAGTGAGACCATACCCTGAACTTACTAGAACGTCCCAGGATCCCTGCAGGCCGTACTAGTGCCTTGGGGTCCTACAATACATTACCTATTAGATATATAACCCAAGTAACATTCGCTTTAAAAGTTTTACTGGAGATTTAAGGCTCTTAAAATAATTTGTTAGTGGCAGATCAAAAATTATTTGAATTAAAAAAACATTACTCACTTCTATTAGTACGGCCACTTCTTTTGTGTTCGTTTGTTTAATTTATTTTTAATAGTATAAATTATTTTCTATAGAACAACTTGTGCGTGTCAATGAATAAATTATTTCGTTTAAATTAAATTAGGTAGGTACCTTATTTTTTGCCTTGGCCGCAGTAGGGCAAAAAAAAACAAAATAAAGATATGAATCAAATTGACTGCATCAACCTAGAAAGCTAAGACAATGTTCCACATACCTTTTAGCCCTCATCTGCCCAATATTGATCTCTTGTTCTTCATCATTATCATCGTCATTCTTCCTGTTCTTCGCTTTTTTCTCCTCTTTCCTCACGATTTTGGCTAACATCTTCTCCTGTTCAGAAAGCACTGATACTTGGCATAGGTACTGCGGCATTTTGTTTTCAGGAAGTATTGCTTGAACTGAAAATAAGAGGCAATTAACGATGTTACATAATTTAATTTGAGGAGGAGCTCATGGCTAAAGTAATAACAGCCGCACGGGTCGATCCATCAGGTTAAGCTACGATTGAAGGGGTTAGCCCATGGATGGGTGGACCATCTTTACATACCGAGACACCTCCGCGCCTCGAAAAGCCGTTGGTCCCGGCTGTCAATCGTGGATCTTTGACAGTCGTTACGGGTCGTCAGAAGCCCGAAAATCTGACAACCAGTCTTACCAAAGGGTATCGTATTACCCAATAACTGGGTTGTGGAGGTCAGATAGGCAGTCGCTCCATGTAAAATACTGGTATTCGGCTGCATCCGGTTAGACTGGAAGCCGAACCCAAGATAGTTGGTTAAACTGGAAGCCGAACCCAAGATAGCTGGGAAAAGGCGCGGGCAGATCAACATAATTTAATTTGAGTTACGTTTACTAATTGCCAGTTTCTAAATTAAGAATTTGAAATTGAGAATTTTTCAAACTCTACGTAAAGTACAGAATACACATGCTACTAAAAGAGCAGGCTTGTTGGCTTCTAGGTAGTATGCTCTTTAGTAGCATGCTCTGAAAGTGTCTACATTTGCTCATGAAAACACAGAGCTCAGTAGCACACTTATTAAGAGCATACTCTTTTGTAGCACGTCTGAAATACACATGCTTATTATTTAGCATTTAAAGTGGACGTTTCTTTGCGGAATTAATTAAATTCAGTAATATACATTCCTACATTCACAATTTCTATAAAAAATATAAATTTTAAAGTTTTGTCATCGCCCCATCGAGCCATCGTAACTACGCAAACAATTCAAGTAGCATGCTCGCATAGAACGCGTTCAGACTTGCTTTGGAGCCCCCCCCTCTCACCCGCGCCTCATACCGTGTGCTAGTAAACCCGAAACAATAGACCGGTTTGCGATTAGATAGCGTGCTCATTCATAAGCATGCTCTTTTCGTATACACGTGCTTATTGTACGCTACTACGTACCTATCATTTTCTCGAAAGTAGCGTGCTCTTGTGCTACTAGGTAATAGCATGTGTATTCTGGACTTAAAGGTCGATTTCTGGGGTCGCGGGATTGTTCGAAAGAGTCACCGCGGCCCTGGAACGCAAAGGCCTACTGAAGGAACACTGTTGGGTTTTGCTTAGTAAGAGTCTGGCACGCCCATGAAGTCATGTACCTTTTAGGGGTGGGCAATCATCCTATGACTTTTACTGACTAAAACCCACCCCTGTTCCTTTCTTGCCTGAGTGCCCAGGGGCGCGGTTACTCAACTCTGTTATGAATTTATCCGCGACTCCTTGGCATGCAGGCATCGGCCATGATTGGCCCCGTCAGTAGTGGCTGACACCTCTTTGAGGCGCGCGTGGAACACTACGCGCCGTCGACTCACGGGCCTGGTGCTGATCCGACGGCGAGCTACCCATTACTCATCGTCCGCAGGCCCGCGTCTACGGTGGCCGCAGATCGTCTTGCGACCTCTGACGCCCAGGGCGTCTCCTGCGGCGGCTGCGGATGGGGGCGTGAGGGTCACTCCGTTGAGTCTCCCTCACCCGTTCCGCCTCCTTCTTCGCGAGCCTTACTGCTTCGCAGAAGGAGGAGACTGCTTTCCATTCCCTCTCGCTCCGTACCATGGCCTGGACCAGGGTCGGGCGCGAGAGGTCGCTGCCGCCTATCGCATCCACGAGGACACGGCGGTGCTCCGCCCAAGCGCATGAAGTCATGTCCCTAAGAACCTTTTCTTTAAGAAGCCTTAGATTTACTGGTTTTCAGGCTAAAATATAGTTTGAGAAATATTTAACTTCAAGGTCTTGATTCAGAAAGGTGTCTGAAAACCTTTCCAACTTTGGCATTTAAATAGGTTTTGACACATTCTTAACTTTTGAGTTAAACAGGATAGAAAATATAGGTACTTAGACAAAATAGTATAAGAGTTGATTATAGCGATCATAGAAGAATATATAACTAATATTAGCATGCAAGATATAATTCTGACGGCACGGTTGGCGCAGTGGCTGAGCATTCGGCTGCTGCGCTGCGTGTCGCGGGTTCGATCCCCGCACGGAACAAATATTTGTATGGCCTACAGATAGCTGCTCCGGGTCTGGGTGTCTTGTGAATGTGAATTTACATCTTTGTGGACGCACCCACGGTACAGGAATAATTCCTAGTGTGGGGCAATGTTTTTTTAAAAAAAAATTGGTTGCCTGTAAAGTCGGTATACGGGCGAAAGTTTTACGTGACAACGACTTTGAGTGGTAAAATAATTTTAATGTTGCCCGAGTGGAAGGGACGCGTGCCTCTCACTCGCTCTCATTGTGAGCGCATAACGTGAGCGGAGCGTAACGCAGTTTCTTGAAGTGTCACCCGGCAAACCAATTTATAAGACGTTGTCACGTCAAAAATAAAAAAATAAAAGATAAAAAAAATATTCAGCAGCATTTTCTTGAAGGTATTTTCTCGCAGCAAAGCCTGATCTATCAAAACAACAAAATGGTCCCTCATATCAGTATTGTATATTTGAATTCAGCTTAAAGTGTATTGAATAAAAACAAATACTAACTTTCAGACAACGTAGGACCTTGTGGTGGTGCCTTCAAACTATTAATAATATCCGTCCTATGCTCCAGGATCTCTAATATAAACTCGAACTTATCAAAGCCGAGCAACTCAAACAGGTCATTCTGCATTTCATCATTGGTACGTGGAGAGTTCAGCAACGTTATGATTGATTGAAGTATGTCAGTACTGGATATGCCTGTGTTCTCATACTGTCCTTTTACTTTAATTTCTAGCCAGGTTTTGCCGAACTGTAAGAATAAATAAGGAACACGTGTTGTCAAGCTATATTTGGTTGAATGGTCAAAGCTGTTATGAGTATAATATTTATAACTGTGGGCACTTAGGCATTTGGCATACTAGCTTCTGCCAGCGGCTTTGCCCGCATGGAATTAGTACCTCCCACATTATAAATTATAGACTATATGCTTTTCCTGCTTTTCCAGACTACATTCTATCACAGATCATAGATCTATCTCTATACTAAATTTCATCCAGATCCGTTCAGCCGTTCTGGCTTGATTTAGTAACAAACATTCATCCATCCAAACTTCAGCATTTATAATTTTAGTAGGAAGCAGGATAGTGGGATTCAAATGGGTAAAATATTAATGCTGCTGTGTGTATCTTAAAACCACAGTACTTCCCAATAGGCAGTATACAGCATGTAACAAAAACCCTGTACGATCCTGAAGGGTATTATTTGGTATCGTACTGCGTACACATACACGTTATCATTTAATGGATACAAGATTATTATTTTTCCCCAATGAAAATAATTAATTTTAAATAAAATTAAAAACTTATCAAAAGCAACACTGAGCATTCGCCAAAGTTCACCTACTGTTTCGTTTGAAAGATGCTGCCTGAGCGGAGACAGAGTGCCCAAAGCGCAGCTAGTGCAGGGATGTATCGTTTGAAAGCAGATATTATTTCATTAAACTGAAAAATATTTCAGTACCAGTAAGCTATGATAGGCCCTGACAAATCCAGAATCTTTACCGAAAATACAAAATATCATGTATCATACAGCAAAATATATTTACTTTAGATTCAGGAGCAGCTGCAGCAGCTTTAGATGGAACACTGCTTGCCTTAGCTGTGCTGTCATATTTCATAGAAAAGTCTGTGACAAAAGCACTGGCTGTAGCCGGCTTGCTTGTCAACTTGGCTAGCGGTTTCTTGGCAGGTTTGTACGGGATGAAGTGACATTGAATGTGTTCCCCCCATAGTTTGATGTTCTCTTTGTTGGTCTCAGCCTCTTCCGCCCTAATGTAGTCTTTAGTATCGTCATTTAGTTGCTCGGATATTTTTGTTACTATCTGCAATGTAGAAATATTATAATAAGAAATTTAGGATTTAATAACAATATACTAAACTGAATGTAGGTACATAAATACAAAAACTAAACCCACATAGGTGTTGTAAAACTCTTTGATATTGCTGTCATCCAGAAAAATGTGATAATATGTGAGTAATGAATAATCATGAAACAGCCACTGTTTTCATAACAAAATCAATCATTGATTCAAAGTTATATAAAAAAATGTATCTTGATTCCGTTATAATTCAGTGTTATTCTTCAAGGTCACTAAACATATAGTAATCTACAAAGAATAACACTGAATTCAATTCAAAATTCAAACCACTATCTCCCTTCATGCTAAGCGATGATGTGGTTGATGATGGAGCATGCTTGCCTTGAAGTAACCTATTTACTTTTATCTTAAGACAACAACAAAACAAGACAATAAAATGTAAACAGACCTATAAAATATATACAAACCTCACAAATTTTGTTTGCAGTTGCAGATGTAACAGTCCCAAATGTTTGCCGTAACTGTGACAGATGTTTAAGCATCACAATATCCTGATCCAGAAACAACCTGAGACTCAGTACTGTGGCATCTTCTATGATCTCATCAGACTGGTCTCCAGTGAGGAGTTTGGAGGCCTCCTTCAATTGAGGGAAGAGTTTCAGGATTTGAGCTGAATCAGGCTCATTCTGTTTCACATAGTTGTAAATGTCAGTGTACGATTTGAACCTGAAAAAAAAGCAATTCATATTTTTTAATTCTAGATTTTCTGATTCACACATTTTTATTTTGAGACCCAAAAACGTGATTTTGATGAAAAATTATAAATCGAATTGAAAGTAGTTTCACGACTAAGGTTTATGTAAATGTAAACATTGTTTCAAATAGTATTATTATTTCACTCTTCACGTGACCAGAGGGCTGGCCTTTTTTTCGGCCAACGAATCAGCATTGCCATTCAACGTGGCAATGCTGCCAGCGTTCTGGGCACTTTTCCCATTGACAGCGAGGTGGACGAATTTTTTGATGCCCAATGAGCTTTACTACTACCGTATTTTTTATGCCTCTTGTACATATTTTATTTATTAGTTTAGTATAATATGTATTGTAGTCATAGTCTGATAAATAATTAAAAATCATCAGTATTAAAAAAAAAAAAAAAAAAATTAGACAAATAATCAAATTCAATTAAAAATAGTATTATGGAACCCAGTATGGTTACCTATATCAGAAACATTTTAAATAAAGTACCTAATAAAATTGTTTTTAGTGGAAATAATACAAAATGAGCTAAATTACCTTTGTAAGTTCTTCTTCACATGCACCGGTTTAGTATGATCTACAATAGGTTTCAAACATCGTGGTTTGTCGAGTTGAGTGTGCGCCCTTAGGGCTCTCGTTATCCGAGGTAACTCAATCATGGCTTCTTTTGACTACAAAATTTTAAAAGATTATTGTATTAAAGTCGCCGGTCTTCTATTTTCGATTATAAGCACTTAGCTAAATCAAAATAACATACCCAAGATCAGTCGGTGAAACAATATTGTGAAATCCTTCACAATATTTTGTAAATATGTTCAATGAAACTTAAAGTGATACTACATGTAATTTTGGATTGGTATTATATTTAATAAATTGTGTAAGTAGGAATAATTATTTTTTAATTAATTAGTTTACAAATATTTTTCGCCACTCGACAGTCGTCACGAAGCGAATGACATGACAATTGACAATGACATTGACGTAATGACGTTATCAGCAGGTAATGACATTAGCATTGACATATAAATAGTGACAGAATTGACAGCAGACATTGACAGTCTTTTTTGAGCTTGTAATAATTGAATGGGGATTGAATTTGAAATTGAATTGAAAAGTTCAGTTCAGTTCCGCAAAAATTGTTCAGTCAAATAACAAACAAACAGTACTGCGTACTCAAAAAAACATGTTATGCAAAAATAAACCGAAACTCAACAGTCACGGTTTATTTACGAACGCAACCGTTCTAAGTTTATTTAAGTTACATTTTTGAACCCGAGGCAAAATGTGCCGATAGAGATAGCCAGACAACAGAGATGGCCGTTTGTCCCTTTTCCTCAAATACGAAGAGACAAAATTCTCCGCTCGTAAATAAAATATTAGACTAATAAATTATTCGAAAGATAATAAATAAGAAAATTATCATGTTCAATACAATGTTTTGATGTAAGACCAGCAAACTCTAAATAATAAAAAATAGTTAATGTTTGGTAACTTTAACAAAATTACTTACCGTGAAAACTAAGGTGAAGTGAACGTGAAATGGGCTGTCAATCCATAGAATCAAGGTGGAATTACAGTTCACTTCACGCTCACTCCACCTACGTTTTCACGGTGAGCTGTCAACAGAATCGACCGGCTGGGAATAGTATTTCTAGAAAAAATATAATTATTTTTAAAACTAACTGACTGACTGACATATCAACGCACGGCTGAAACTACTGGAACTAGTAACGTGAAATTTGCACACGGCTTTCTTTTTTAGTGTAGGGGAGCACCCGGAGCACTAAGAAGGGGTTTTTGGAAATTCATCCCGTAAGGGCTTTTTTTTTTTTTTTTGGGGGTGGGAAATCATCCTATGACTTCTTCCGCTCTAGGGTGGATCGAAAGGGCGTGTCAGACTCTTACTGACTAAAACCCACCCCTGTTCCTCCCTGCCCTGAATGCCCAGGGGCGAGGTAACTCTTTCGAATTTATCCTCAACCCCCGGGCAGGCATCGGCCATGACGGGCCCCTTCTCTTTGCTGACAACTCTTTGAGGCGCGCGTGGAACACTACGCGCCGTCGACTCTCGGGCCTGGTGCTGATCGGGCGGCGAGTTACCCACTACTCGCCGTCCGCAGGCCCGGGTCTACGGTGGCCGGAGATCGTCTCGCGGCGTCCGAAGCCCCTGGCGTCTCCTGCGGCGGCTGCTGCTGAGGGCGTTAGGGCGACTCTGCTGTTGTTGAGTCTCCCTAACATATGCCGCCTCCCTCTTCGCGAGCGTATCCCGTAAGGGCTTAAACTGGTTGAAAGTTTGTATGTAGTAGGTACTAATTCCACGCGGGCGCGGACGCTGGCTGAAGATGTACATAATAGTGAAGTGTGAGTTGAACTTGGACGATCCCCCAGGTGTATTTTGGCATCATTTATCGGAGATTTAACTGAAGATAAGTCGCCGCCATCTATTTTTTTAAATTTTGGCACGTTTTATGTTAGGAATGCTAGCCCTGCCACATTAAAACGTAGACTGTGAGTGAACGCATTTTTACTCATATGACTTAAAGACGAAGAAAAGGAATCAGTTGTCCACAAAATCTATTGCTGGGAACCTGTTCATGCATCAAGTTATTGACATTTACAAAACACAGTTTGTGTTTTGTCTCCATCCCATGTTGATTTCCATCCCACCCAGTAGTAGTAGTATGGTACTCCCATTTGGTCCGTTGTGGAGGGCACCACCAGAAAAAACGTCGAGGCCATGAAGCTCGACGAGTCCCAGAGAAACGATTAAACTGTCTTGGGTCCCGCAACGAAATTAATCAGAAAAGACAGCGGAGGATTAAGAAAAACATAATTTCCACTTCCCTCCTAATCAAGCGGCAGATAGAACAAAACTTGGCCATTAGGCACAAAGGGGGTTTTTACAACTGGGGTAAGCCCAGTTGCCAAGCACCACTGGTTAAAAACACTAATATTAACTCCTCAACTGCCGCGCCTCTTATCGCAGTTTGACATATTTACGACCGGGCTCATAAAAAACAACTTGCTGAGGTTTCTATTGGAGCGAGGCACTTAAAGTAAACTTTTTTGGGTTGTTGAATAAACAGACCTTAGAATAACATGTAAACAATACTTGTAATTCAAGAGTTGAATTTTATTCAAATTCTGTTATCAACGATTTGTCGGGAATAGTGTGTGTGTGTGTGTGTGTGTGGGTAGTTGTTAAAACCACTGTATCAATTTACATGAAATTTTGCATGTTGCACTATGAATAGACAAGTAATAGAGTTGTTGTGTTGGAGTTGTAGAGTCCGATATCATATTTTCCTATTATTCACACTCAAACTTCAAATTACGAAATCAAAACAACATAACGGCTTGTTAAAATTGCGTTTCTGCGTTTGCGTTGCGTTTTTTTTCTAACACTATGTAATAACTATCTAAGAATGCATGTGAACCATGCCACAGGATATAAGATCTTTAGTTATTTAATAATAGAGGTTTAAGCCGCGTAATCTGGATTGGCATACGGGTATGCCGTCGGACGTTCAGGGGTGGATCCTAAAATTGTGAGCTGTTACACTTGATTTCAATAATAGGTATGGCAAAAACGCTTGAACGCACGGAAATTCGTTCTAGTTTCCACAAGGTCCGTGTAATAGACAACTCCAGAGTAGGCTGAATACTATCCAACATAATATTGAGCTCAGTTTGCCAAAGAGTACACTCCCACAGAATATGATGTGCAGATTGTTCGTATTCGCAATCAAGAGTAGAACATTGACATAAAGGTGAGGCAACAAGCTTCAAGGAAAATAATTTACTCTTAAAGTTGCCATGACCTGTGAGAAATTGGGCAACACAGTGACCCACCTTCAGCCATGTCCTATCTAGCCGTTCGCGAACCGATGGGAAGAACTGGTGGAGGTGTCTGCCTTTGATGGAACTTTCCCACCTACATTGCCATTCGGATAAAAGGTCCTCCCAAACTTCAGTTTGTGGTTTAAGTAATCTAGAAATCTTGGCACGATCATGTTGAGGTAAAATGTCTGGGTCCGTAGTCTTTCGTGCAGAATAGTACATTGCAGCACGCCGCTGCACCTCAAGATCGACTGGACGTACACCTGCAAGTACCGGTAAGGCTTCAGTGCTAACCGTCCTATACGCTTTACATATGAAAATGAAAGCCAAACGTTGACTTTGTAGCAATTTACGTCGTACCGCCCCAATGGTGGCCCTATCAGCCCAAACAGGTGCCCCGTAGCACATACAACCCAGGTAAGTAGCCCCATAGATTGTTTTTACCGTTAGGAATGATAGGCCCCAAGTAGCCTTGGAAATCCTCGTCAACGCATAGAAGTTCTTTTTAGCTTTTTCACCTACTGTTTTTGCGTGGGGGTCCTGGCTAACATAGCCAGCCTAACTCCACCCAGAAGCACAGAAGCTTCCTGGGAGCTTTACAGGCTTCGCGGAGCGACCTCACTGTTCCGAGGATTTGTACACGTTGGGCAGCCATGGCCTCGCATTCCAGGATGACGTGGGCGGCTGATTCCTCAGCGTCAAAGCAGCCACTGCAGAGAGTGCTATCCGTGGTGCCTAGGATGAAAAGACGTTTGTTTAAGAGGCAATGGCCCGTGATTGTCCTTATTATTATTCTGAGATTAGTTCTACTGAGGCTGAGCAATGGTTTGGTTAGTCGCGGGTGCAGGCTCGGCGTGGCCATTCTTGACTGTGTTATCCGGTTTCTTGAGACATCCTATTGAATGATTTGTCCTTGTGGCAAGACAGGTTTTGACCCTCATTGCCTGGTTACTATTTTCTATGTTGGTACAGAAACGCCTCCAGCCGTTCTTGGGGCGGACTTCGTTCATGCGGGGGACTAGCATGCGAGGGACTAGCGTGCGGGGGACTGGCATGCGGGTACTGGCATGCGGGGGACTTGCATGCGGTGGACTTACATGCGGGGGACCGTTAAAATTTACGTTGTTACGACGAGTGCCGTCGAAACGTTTTTTGAACTTTTCTGCTATTTGTAATAGGCGTAGTCTTGCTATTTCTCGGTCAGCCTCAAGTTATTTGTATTTTGTCCTATCATTTTCGTCAAGTACGTCGTCTAAGCGAGCTTGGACGGACGGAATATTTGCGTCTACGCCGATAATTAATCGCAAAGGGGTAAAGCCTGTGGATTTTTGTACAGTTGTGTTCCTCTGTCCACAATGTGCACAGAACGTTCGGCCAATCTGACTGTTCATTGCACATAGTTTAAGCATATCAGTTACAGTGGATTCGTAACGTTCTATTTGACCATTACTTCTGGGAGTACCTGTGGAAATCAAGTGATAATCTATGTGTTCCTCTGTCAGAAATAACTATAGAAGGAGTTTCAATTAAAGTGATGACATTTCGTAAAACTGATACTAGTTCTTGGGCATTAAGGGTTTTGAGTGGTTTAAGCAAACAGAACTTGGTAAACCCGTCTACTATTATTATTAACAAAATAGGTTTAAAACCTTCATTTGACTGGGTAAAAGGTCCTGTACAGTCCAAATGTATTGTATTGTAGGGTAGTTTTTTAAATTGAGTGTACGAAGCCTTGCTTTGGGCCATGGTGACCCTTGCGTTTGATGTAAACCAAACAATGAGTTATATATTTTCTTACAACACTTATCATAGCAGGAAACCAGAAATTCTCACGTATTTTAGCGATAGTTTTTTCAAAGCGAAACGAGCAGCGTCAGCATCTGTCGTACGGAGTACGGTTCGTACGTAGTTGTGAGCATAAATGGTAAAGTTATTAAGTAGTAAATTAGTGTTTCTCATTCTAAACAGAATTGTATCTGCATTTATTGATAATACATTCATACGAAGCCAATTTGATACTATGTTAAGGCCACTCTGAGTGGTTTTATAGACCTCTTTTCGTGATTTAGCCGAGAACAACAGGGCTGTGTCATCTGCGTATGACATTATCATCTGGTAATTTCAGGTTTCATAGTTCATTTATGTTAATTTAAAAACAACGTTGGTCCCAAAATATTTCCTTGTGTAATGCCTTAACAGCTGTTTTTAAGTTCTGAACGTTTATACTGACTGTATATATAGGTAGATAGTTGAAATATTCACAAAATGTGTATTTGTGTTCCCGCTGTAACAACAAATAATAAAAATCGTACGGAACCATTCGTAAGCGAGTTAAACTCGCACTTATTATTTATTTATATTGAATGTGACCTGGATTTAATTAAGGATTAGCATGCGGGGGACTAGCATGCATGGGACTGGCATGCGGGCGACTGGAATGCGGGTGACTAGCATGCGGGTGACTGGAATGCGGCGGACAAACATGCGGGTTGCTGGAATGTGGTAACTGGCGTGCGGGTTACTGGAATGCGGGTACTAGCATGCGAAGGACTGACATTTGGGTACTGGTATGCGAGGGATTAGCATGCGGGGGACTAGCATGCGGAAAACTGGAATGCGGGGGACTAGCATGCGGGGGACTAGCATGCGGGTACTGGCATGCTGGGGAACTGGCATGCGGGTACTGGTATGCAGGTACTGGTATGCGGGGGACTAGCATGCGGGGGACTGGCATGCGGGTACTGGCATGCTGGGGAACTGGCATGTGATAAGTCGCTGCTATTAGTCGTTGTGATTAGTCGCTGCTATTAGTCGTTGCGATTAGTCGTAGCGATTAGTCCTTGAGATTAGTTGTTGCGATTAGTCGTTGTGATTAGTCGCTGCTATTAGTCGTTGTGATTAGTCGTAGCGATTAATTAATGCCATTTGTCGTTGCTATTAGTCGTTGTGATTAGTCGCTCATATTAGTAGCTGCTATTTGTAGAAGCGATTAATTTTTGCAATTAGTCCTTGAGATTAGTTGTTGCGATTAGTCGCTGCTATTAGTCGTTGCGATTAATTGTTACAATTAATTGTTACGATTTGTCGTCGCTATTAGTCGTTGTGATTAGTCGCTCCTATTAGTCGCTGCTATTAGTCATTGCGATTAGTCGCTGCTATTAGTCGCTGCTATTAGTCGTTGTGATTAGTCGTAGCGATTGATTGTTGCGATTTGTCGTTGCTATTAGTCGTTGTGATTAGTCGCTCCTATTAGTCGCTGCTATTAGTCGTTGCGATTAGTCGCTGCTATTAGTCGTTGCGATTAGTCCTTGAGATTAGTTGTTGCGATTAGTCGTTGTGATTAGTCGCTGCTATTAGTGAATGTGATTAGTCGTTGCGATTAGTCGCTGCTATAAGTCGTTGTGATTAGTCGTAGCGATTAATTGTTGCGATTTGTCGTTGCTATTAGCCGTTGTGATTAGTCGCTCCTATTAGTCGCTGCTATTAGTCGTTGCGATTAGTCGCTGCTCTTAGTCGTTGCGATTAGTCCTTGAGATTAGTTGTTGCGATTAGTCGTTGTGATTAGTCGCTGCTATTAGTCGTTGTGATTAGTCGTTGCGATTAGTCGCTGCTATAAGTCGTTGTGATTTGTCGTAGCGATTAATTGTTGCGATTTGTCGTTGTTATTAGTCGTTGTGATTAGTCGTAGCGATAAATTGTTGCGATTAGTCCTTGGGATTAGTTGTTGCGATTAGTCGGTGTGATTAGTCGCTGCTATTAGTCGTTGAGATAAGTCGCTGCTATAAGTCGTTGTGATTAGTCGTAGCGATTAATTGTTGCGATTAGTCCTTGAGATTAGTCGCTCCTATTAGTCGCTGCTATTAGTCGTTGCGATTAATTGTTGCGATTAGTCAGTGTGATTAATCGCTGCTATTAGTCGTTGCGATTAATTGTTGCGATTAGTCCTTGAGATTAGTTGTTGCGATTGGTCGGTGTGACTGGTCGCTGCTATTAGTCGTTGTGATTAGTCGTAGCGATTAGTCCTTGAGATTAGTTGTTGCTATTAGTCGTTGTGATTAGTCGCTGCTATTAGTCGTTTATTTTATTTATTTATTTATTTATGCACACACAAAAACAATTACAAGAGAAAAATGAACAAATACAGATAGAAGAGCACAAAGGTGCTGCTTATTTCAAAAGAAATTTCTTCCAGCAGACCTGCGACTGGAAAGTTGGTTGAGAAATGTAGACACAGTGTGTATAAATAGATATAGAAATATAAAATACACTAGAGTACATAAATAATTCATACATAAAATATACCTAACTTTACAATAAACCAAAGTACATAATTAAATATAAAATAAATATCAATAATAAATATAATCACGGAATGGTGGAGAGGTAATGCTCTTTGACTAGTTTCTTGAATTGGTAGACAGTTTTAGAATCACGGATATTAGGCGGAAGTGAGTTCCACAATCGTACCGCATGAACAGAAAAGGAGTGGGAATAGAAATGGGTTTTATGGGATGGGAAATTGAGATGATGCTTAAGGCGGGATCTACAAGGGGCGTCGGCAGGGCGAGTGAACGAAAAACGATGACGCAGGTAGCCAGGATATTTAGGATTACAAAGGATGTTATACAGGAGACATAATATCCGAGTGTTCCTGCGAAGACGGATAGGGAGCCACTTGAGATCCTTGCGAAACTGAGAAACATGGTCGAATTTCCGTAGACCAAAAACAAAACGAATGCACAGGTTTTGCAAACGCTCAAGCTTGTTTAAGAGCTCCTCAGTGGCATCCAGATAGCAGGCATCAGCGTAATCAATGATCGGCTGAATTAAGGTTTGAGCTAAAGTAATTTTAGTTTTAAAGGGCAAGAAGCTTAGCTCTCTTATTCCTTTCGGAGACGCAGATCGGATGTCCGTCTGACGTGGCGTACCTATCTTACCCAGGGTTTACCCTGGAGCACAATTTTAAGCCACGCGCTGGTATATGCATGTACGCCCGGGACGACATCTGCTATCGGCGTCTCCGTAACCTTGAGGACTCCAGGTTCTCAACTCTTTGGGTCCTAGTGGACACAGGCCTAGATAAAATTGTCTACGCCTGTGTCTACCGTTCGCACAGCGGTGATCTGGAGACAACTGGGCTCACACAACACCTGAGTAAAGCGGCGGATGTGGCTCAGCAACGGTACCCTTCTGCCCAATTGGTGTTACTGGGGGACTTCAACGCCCACCATCAGGAGTGGCTCTTCCCATACCAGTACACAGACCATGCTGGACAAGAGACGTATAAGCTAGCGCTAGCGTTAAATCTTACCCAGCTGGTCCAGGGGGCAACGAGGGTGCCGGATGTTGATTCGCACACAGCCAATTGCTTGGACCTTCTGCTGACAACAGATCCAGACCGTTACTCAGTGTCGATTTCTTCACCATTAGGTACTTCCGACCACTGTCTGGTGAAATCTGTATCCGTCTACTCCCCGCCCGATCCTAGCCCTAGAGGCACCAGGCGGGTTTGGCGATACAGGTCAGCAGATTGGGATGGCATGCGATCTTTCTTCGCATGTTATCCTTGGCGGCCCACTTGCTTTTCTTCGACTGATGTTTCGTCGTGCGCGGACGCCGTGACGGATGTGTTGCGGCGGGGAATGGAGTACTACATTCCATTCTCTGACGTAACAATGTCTGGCGGGGCTCGACCATGGTTTGGTGCCGAGTGCAATCGCGCTGATGCGCTTAAACACGCGGCCTACCTGGCATGGGTCGACGCTCGGACGCGTAAAACGAGTGACGTGAGTCAGAAGAAGAGAGCCTTCAACAGGGCTGCCAAGTTCTGCAAGAAGGTGTTGCGGAAGGCTCGGTTTGACCACATTGGCCGAATTGGGAACAAACTTGCTTCTTACCCAGCTGGTAGTAAGGCGTTTTGGTCCCTGGCTAAGTCGGTTGAATCGAACTTCTGCCGCCCCTCATTACCTCCACTGCTGAAACCCGACGGGTCGCTGGCCCACTCCGCTGAGGAGAAAGCAGGCTTGTTTGCCTCTCTGTTTGCGGAATCTTCGCGTCTAGATCCTGGTGGCGCGAGGCCCCCTGGTACTCTTGGTGGATGCGAGTCGATTATGTCAGACATTCGCATTCATCAGAAGGATGTCCGAGGGGTACTGCGTAACCTGGACGTGAACAAGGCTAGTGGCCCCGACGGGATACCGGCAATTGTATTGAGGACTTGTGCGCCTGAGTTGTCTCCGATCTTGACGCGCCTATATCGCCTTTCGTTGGAGACTGGAAAAGTGCCGATGGCTTGGAAGCAAGCTAACGTGCAACCCGTACCCAAGAAGGGTAGTCGAGCTGACCCAGCAAATTATAGGCCCATCTCGGTAACTTCCGTACTCTGTAAGAGTATGGAACGTATACTGAATGGTAAGCTCCTGGCATACCTAGAAGCTAGCGATATCCTAAGTGACCGACAATATGGCTTCCGTCGAAATCGGTCAACGGGAGATCTTCTAGCGTATGCCATTCACATCTGGAGTGAGGCCATCGACAAACAAGGGGAAGCCCTTGCGGTCTCCCTTGATATCTCGAAGGCCTTCGACCGGGTCTGGCACGACAGTCTAATTGGCAAGCTTCCTTCCTTCGGTCTGCCCGCTGCTTTGTGTGATTGGATTGCAGATTTCCTGAGGGATCGGTCTATCCGAGTAGTCATAGATGGCTGCTCGTCCGGACTGCTGGCTATTAATCCCGGTGTTCCTCAGGGGTCGGTGCTCTCGGCAACATTGTTTTTGCTGCATATTAACGATCTGCTTAAACCCGGTACCTTTGGGTATGCAGACGACAGCACTGTTGCCGAGAGATACGTGCCTGACGCACGAGTTAGTGGGTCTCAGGTCCGGTCTCTCCGCGAGGCTATGGTTGGGCGCTTGAACTTGTCCTTGCAGGCTGTCTCAGAATGGGGCGATGCCAATCTGGTTAAGTTCAATGCTTCTAAAACCCAGGCGTGTCTTTTTTCTGCTAAAAGGAGCCAATTTCACCCGGCTCCAACTTTCCGAGGTGTAACCGTACCGATAACCGATCAACTTGATCTTCTTGGTGTTACTTTAACATCTACCCTCAATTTTGGTCCCTTCATAGAGGCAAAGGCTCAAGTGGCTGCCAAAAAGTTGGGGATCCTCGCAAAGGTGAGACGATATTTCACGCCGGAACAGCTGCTCCAACTCTATCAAGCGCAAGTCCGATCGTGTATGGAGTACTGCTCTCATCTTTGGGACGGATCGGCCAAATACCAGCTTGATGCCCTTGAGTCAATTGAGAAACGAGCCAAGAGGATCATCGGCAATGATAGACTCGTTGAGTCGAAACTCCAAAGTCTTGAACATAGACGCCGAGTTGCTAGCCTGTCGGTTTTCTATCGATTACATTTTGGGGAGTGTGCTACGGAATTGCATGATTTGATTCCGCCAAGCCCGTTTCATCAAAGGACCACAAGACGTACGGCGAAGTGCCACCGGTTCATGGTAGACATCCCATCCATACGCACAAAGCGTTTGAGAAAACATTCATTGTGCGTACAGCTAGAGAGTGGAATTCCCTACCGGAGTCTGTGTTTCCTGATAGCTATAACCTGGGAGTCTTTAAGTCAAGAGTGAATAGGTTACTTCTAGGTAAGCGTGCTCCATCTTCGACCACATCATCGCTTGCCATCAGGTGAGATAGTGGTCAAACGCGAACCTATCAAACATAAAAAAAAAAAAAAAAAAAAAGAAACTTTGCAGGGATTTTAAAGAGTGGAAGGTAAAGTGCACTTTACGACTAACCTCGTTCACTTGAGCTCGCCAAGAAAGGTTTTTGTCAATTAAGACACCGAGATTTTTAGCTAAGTCGGTGTATGCAATGGTTGAGCTGTTAAGGGATAATGGCGTCAAGCGCAGTGCGGTAATACCGACTGCCTATGATCATAGCCTGGGACTTGGAAGGATTAATCTGTAGGCCGTAAGACTTAGCCCATTGATGAATACGCTCCAGGTCATGATTCATGGCATTAACCGCTGAGTCAACGTCAGCAAGCAGGAAATGACGATAAAGCTGCAAATCGTCTGCGTAAAGATGAAAATTAGAAGTGATAACCTTAGTGACAGTATTAATGAAAATAGAGAAAAGAAGAGGAGAGAGAACGCCACCCTGAGGAACACCAGCAGTGAGATCGCACCAATTAGAGAAAATCTCGTCAAGGCGAACACACTGAGAGCGACCCCGAAGGTAAGAGTCAAACCAGGATAAGGCAGAGGAAGACAAGTTAATAGAACGAAGGACTTCAAGCAGTATGTCGAAATCCACTGAGTTAAACGCACAACTGAAATCAAGTAGAACTAATAAAGTAAGAGATTTATTGTCCATAGCCCAGCGGATGTCGTCAGTGACTTTCAAAAGTGCAGTTACAGTGCTGTGACCAGCACGAAAGCCAGATTGTAAAGGGGAAATAAGAGCATTTGACGTTAGGTATCTAGAAATTTGACCATGAACAATGTGTTCAAGAACTTTAGAAAGGAAAGGTAGAATGGAGATGGGTCTGAAATGAGAGAAGGACGAAGGATTGTTTATTTTGGGAAGAGGTATTATGTGTGCCTGTTTCCAGGCTGAAGGAAATGTGCCAGAGAATAAGGAATAATTGAAAATATGAGTGAGAATGGGAAGCAGTTGAGGGAGAACAGGTAATATCATTCTGGAACACAGATTGTCATGGCCCACAGCTGAAGAGGAGATAGCAAGAAGAGATTTTTTAACATCATCTTCAGAGACAGAACTAAGATTAAAAATTGGACAATTCGGTAACGGCAATTTGGAGAGCTCAAGCAAAGTAGAAGTTTTGACACTTTGGTCCAGAGAGACAGGAGGAAGAGAAAAGTGCCTATTAAGAGCACTCAGGTCGATATCTTTACACGTGTTAGTAGGAGATTTGCCGATACCGACTGACTTCAGGAATTTCCAAACATGGGAGGACTTGCGATCTACAAGAGAATCATGAAAATAGCGTCTTTTAGCATCTCGACACAGACGATTGCAGCTGTTACGCAGAGCTTTGAACCGAATAAGATTTGGTTCCGTGGGTCTACGCCTGTACCTACTCTTCGCCTTGTCCTTACAGGCAATAGCACTTTTTATTTCAGAAGTCATCCACGGAGCAGGATTATGCTTAATTTTTATCCGCCGACGCGGAGCATGTTCATCATATAGACTCAGCAGTTTGCAATTGAAGTTGTGCACTTTATCGTCGATATTGGCGCTTTCGGTAACAGAGGTCCAGTCGATATCACCTGCATCACGCATCAACCCCTCCAGATCTAAGCCATTATAATTACGAAGATAGCAGAAGCGGGGTTTACGTTTGGGAGGTCGGATACGATATGAAAGATAGATAAGGTCATGATAAGAGAAAGTCGCAGTGAGCTGCCCAAACTCAGCAACATTGTGAGGCGAAGATACGATCATTAAGTCCAGAAGAGAAGGTGTACAGTTTGGAAAGTTATGGGTCGCAGAAAGAGGTAAAATATCAAGATTAAAAGAAGATAAGAGAGAACGGAGTTTGAGTGAACGTGAGTCATTTCTAAGCAAACATGTATTAAAATCACCCATTAAAATAACATGCTCATACGATGGGCAAAGATTGTTTAGAGATGATTCTAACGAGTCAAAGTAGTCGATGTGTAGATTAGGGGAGTAGAACACCGCAAGTAAAATTTTGGAGTGATGTACGGTAATCTCCAGGAACAAGGATTCAGCCGACCCAGAGTACTGAGAAGGAGATGCGCTAATAATTTTGTACGGTATATCAGCACGTACGTAAATGGCGACACCACCGCCCCCCTTGCCAGTCCTGTCATTTCTGACAAGATCAAAACCAGGCAGAGCGTAGTGCGTAGAAAGGAGAGAAGGCTTAAGAAAAGTCTCTGATATAGGAGTGCATCAAGATGAGCACTACTAAAAGATGCCAGAAGATCGGAGTAGTGTCCAGGAACACTCTGAGCATTAATATGAGCTATGTGCAAGTTGTTAGGATACTTAGTAAAAAGAGTGGAAATGTTGTCATGCAAAGTACGAAGCGGAGTCTCACTTTCCGCACTAATAAAACTACAATTCGAAGAAATACAAGAGAAAAAACTGTCATGTAAGTCAACTGGACCATCCATTACAGAGTGGTGATGACAATACGACATTAAATTAAAGCTCGCATACCTCAAGACGTTCTCAGTCTACATACAAAAAATTATTTGAATATATCCAGTAGTTTAGTCACAGGAAATTATTTTTCATTTTTAACATTTGCTACATGATGTATCTGATAATAGGGAAACACTGTCAGGTGAACGACCCACATCGGTATAAACATCAAAACATTAAAGTCACGTTGCCAACTCGCTACGAGGACATAAACACTTTCGCCAAATTAGTATTTTCATCTAATTTAGTGAAAATTATACCTTACTTCTGAGTAATAAGAGTCATAAAGCGTGTCATCAGAGTTGGTAAGAAAGGAACGAATGCGGAAATTGCAATGCACTCATAATATTAATAGAAAATTTAGTGTGTGCGAAAGAGATAAATCTAGTTTCGTTTGTTACTTCGCTTTCTTGAAGAAATTTGCTACAACAAATTTAGGTTAGTGTGTCGCCGGCCGCGATCCTGTGATGAGTTACGCGTCCTCGCTTTGTAGTGCAGCCGCGTCTTTGATGTAGGTACTTCCCCGCCGCTCGTGTGTGTCGTGTTTTGTAAATTCATTTACGGCGGTATTAGTGCGAAATTGGACGCTTTATTTTGGTGACAGGACACGTAACGTTTTAATAGGTATTTAGTTAAACAGTGAGTGAATTGTGCGAAATTAGACGCTTAGTTTTTATTGTTTTCGTGTTTTTTTTTTTAATAATCATGCCGCGCTACAATTACACAGCTTCGGAGTACACCGACATGATTTTAATTTATGGGGAGTGTCAAAGAAATGCCGCTTTGGCTATACGGACATACCGAGAGAGGTTTGGAAACACTCGAGTTTGTCCGACCAACGGGCGCACCATTGTCCAAGCTGTCCAGAGGATGCGAGAAAATCGATCCTTAATCCCGCATGTGGATAGTGCTCTTCCACGTGTAAAAGTGACCCTTGAGGAACGAATTTTAAATTTTAATTTAAATGCTGAAAAGTTTTTAGAACTCCTCAATGGACCTGTTTGCGAGTACATGGATGAGCTTTCGGTAACTGCGTACAGGCAGATGTGGTACCAATTAGACGGAGCACCAGCTCATTCAGTGGTGTCTGCTAGAGAGCGTTTGTCTCAAATGTTCGGACAGCAGTGGATTGGCCGTTATGGACCAACGCGTTGGCCAGCCAGGTCCCCCGACCTTACACCACTGGATTTTTTCTTGTGGGGTCATATCAAAAATGAAGTGTAGGTACTCAACAGCTGTTGATACTGTTGATGATTTAAAAGATAGAATAATCATATCTTTTAATAAATTAAAACACATGGCTGCGAATGGGGACCTTTTGTCAGACGTTAGAAATAACCTTTTACGACGGTGCAATTTGTGTATTCGAATTCATGGCGGCCATATTGAAAAACGAAAAATTTAGTGACTTTCATACCTACATCCTGATCGTGATTAATAATTTG
The DNA here is from genome assembly GCA_951329385.1 of Polia nebulosa. Lineage (NCBI taxonomy): Eukaryota > Metazoa > Arthropoda > Insecta > Lepidoptera > Noctuidae > Polia > Polia nebulosa. Next base: position 9,600,172 of record OX589609.1, read on the forward strand.
ATTAATAAATAACACGCGGTTGAGAGATGCCTGATTATTTGGTTAATAATCTGTGATTCAGTGTAATTTTATTGAGCATTAATCCATAATTAAAAGCCAAAAAATCAAGTCGCTACAGGACCGCGCGTTGTTGCCGCTCTTACGACAGGTTAGTGAACTCATATTTATAAATGGTGTTCTATTTCGTTTCTAGTTTTATGCCATTTAGTTTGTTTGAAATTTTTATTTTTTTTATTTTCGATGTTAGGATTTTTTTGATAGCTTAAACTTATTCTTATGAACTAGTATTGTCCGTGTTTTCATTTATTGTCGTATTGTCTTCTCCACCCTGTATACGTAAATACAATAAATAATAATAAATAAAATATATACTAACTCTAATAGACAAAAACCAATTAAAAACAAAATATAACGGCTGATTGCTTCAAAAACACAACCACCCTAGCTCACTGGTGTGTTGGAAGAAATTTAACTAAATAAAGTAATACAAACAATGATAATAAAAATAACACAACTACTATTTAAGTATGCTTGAGAACTGACAATACAAGCGATTTAATTTGGAACGTAACAATTTACGTCACGGTCAATGTCAAAATGACAATGACAGTTCGATCCGATTGACTTGTCACATGTGTCACAAATTCACAATAAAGAAAAGTGATTATTAAAATATTTGTACCGACATCATAATAAATGTAATTCAGAATTACAATGAGGGTGATACAGAGAGAACAAATGTTTAAAGTACCGGCACAAAAACTAGGAAACACGTACACTCATGCAAAATCAATGTCGTTGTGATTAGTCGTAGCGATTAATTGTTGCGATTAGTCCTTGAGATTAGTCGCTCCTATTAGTCGCTGCTATTAGTCGTTGCGATTAAGTGTTGCGATTAGTCCTTGAGATTAGTCGCTCCTATTAGTCGCTGCTATTAGTCGTTGCGATTAATTGTTGCGATTAGTCAGTGTGTTTAATCGCTGCTATTAGTCGTTGCGATTGTTGCGATTAGTCCTTGAGATTAGTTGTTGCGAGTAGTCGGTGTGATTGGTCGCTGCTATTAGTCGTTGTGATTAGTCGTAGCGATTAGTCCTTGAGATTAGTTGTTGCTATTAGTCGTTGTGATTAGTCGTAGCGATTAATTGTTGCGATTTGTCGTTGCTATTAGTCGTTGTGATTAGTCGCTCCTATTAGTCGCTGCTATTAGTCGTTGCGATTTGTTGCTCCTATTAGTCGCTGCTATTAGTCGTTGTGATTAGTCGTAGCGTTTAATTGTTGCGATTTGTCGTTGCTATTAGTCGTTGTGATTAGTCGCTGCTATTAGTCCTTGCGATTAGCCGTAGCGATTAATTGTTGCAATTTGTCGTTGGGATAGGTCGCTGCTATTAGTCGTTGTGATTAATCGCTGCTATTAGTCGTTGCAATTAGTCGTAGCGATTAGTCCTTGAGATTAGTCGTTGCAATTAGTCGCTGCGATTAGTCGCTGCGATTAGTCGTTGCGATTAGTCGTAGCGATTAATTTTTGCGATTAGTCCTTGAGATTAGTGTTTGCGATTAGTCGCTGCTATTAGTCGTTGCGATTTGTTGCTCCTATTAGTCGCTGCTATTAGTCGTTGTGATTAGTCGTAGTGAATAATTGTTGCGATTTGTCGTTGCTATTAGTCGTTGTGATTAGTCGCTCCTATTAGTCGTTGCGATTAGTCGCTGCTATTAGTCTTTCGATTAGTCGTAGCGATTAGTCGTAGCGATTAATTGTTGCGATTAGTCCTTGAGATTAGTTGTTGCGATTAATTGATGCGATTTGTCGTTGCTATTAGTCGTTGTGTTAGTCGCTCTTATTAGTCGCTGCTATTAGTCGTAGCGATTAATTGTTGCGATTAGTCCTTGAGATTAATTGGTGCGATTAGTCGGTGTGATTAGTCGCTGCTATTAGTCGTTGTGATTAGTAGCTGCTTTTAGTCGTAGCGATTAATTTTTGCGATTAGTCCTTGAGATTAGTTGTTGCGATTAGTCGCTGCTATTAGTCGTTGTGATTAGTCGCTCCTATAAGTCGCTGCTATTAGTCGTTGCGATTAGTCCATGAGATTACTTGTTGCGATTAGTCGTTGTGATTAGTCGCTACTATTAGTCGTAGCGATTAGTCATTGATATTAGTTGTTGCGATTAGTCGTTGCTATTAGTCGTTTTGTTTAGTCGCTCCTATTAGTCGCTGCTATTAGTCGTAGCGATTAATTGTTGCGATTAGTCCTTGAGATTAGTTGTTGCGATTAGTCAGTGTGATTAGTCGCTGCTATTAGTCGTTGTGATTAGTAGCTGCTATTAGTCGATAGTAGTGATTAATTTTTGCGATTAGTCCTTGAGATTAGTTGTTGCGATTAGTTGTTGCGATTAATTGTTGCGAGTCCTTGAGATTAATTGTTGCAATTAGTCGTTGCGATTAGTCGTATCGATTAATTGTTGCGATTTGTCGGTGCGATTAGTCGCTGCTGTTTGTCGCTGCTATTAGTCATTGCGATTTTTCGTTGCGATTAATCGTTGCGATTATTCCTTGAGATTAATTGTTGCGATTAGTTGGTGTGATTAGTCGCTGCTATTAGTTAGACGCTATTTACCTATCTTCAGGTTCTTTGCTTGAGGGTTGTTTGTTGTAAAATAAGAGTCCATAAATTTGGTCTTAACTTGTTACATTTATTGTTAACACTGCATCACACTAGATAATAATGAGTATACAGAAAATTGTATGTTGAACTTACAATTTATGATGAACCACTATTACCCTATCGTTCGAAGATAGTAGATTAAAGGTCCAGAGAGGAGATCCCACAAACAATATCGTAGCCGTGGTCACACAATCCTGGTCATCCCTGGACACGTGGACGTTTGTGTTCCGAACCTTTTGCTAAGACCGCATTGTTCTTCCAAAAATAAAGTTAAGTTTATGATACGACCATTTTATTACGTTTGTTCCATAAGAAACTTAAATGTAATCTAGGAACCCTGCCAACAAGAGAAGAATTCGGTGAGACTCATAAATGCCACGCTCAGGATTTAGTGTCACTACAGAAAAATCCCAAAAAGAGTACTTACAGCGTCCTACATCCCAATGCTTAACACATTTGAACTTAACACTGGTCCCTTTAACTCCTCGAGACATGATAAAGTGCTTTTAAGAAGTCTTTGCCAATAAAAAATGTTTAAGAGTCAGACTCGCTCCAGATCAAGTTGGAAAAAGAAACGTCAAAGTCTATCTGTCATCTTGCAAAATAACGCTCCATTCCACGAATCTAACTTATTATATTTTTAATTGTTACAAGCCTAGTATGAATAAATGACTTTTGATTTTGAACATGCATGGTTTCTGTCACGGCTCCGGCGCTGCGGGGCTCCGGCGGTCCCACGCAATCTTATCGTCACAGATGGTTTTAACGCTCATCACCATAGCTTGGGCTTGCTCAGCCGCGGCGGCGAGTACTGTTAAAACCACTGGCCGGCTCGCCCATCCGCGCCTACGCGGGTTTAAATTACACTCTAGGGGTAGGGCAGACAAGCAAGACTACGGAGTCGGTATTGCAGCGATTCGTTTCTGTCACTAACTTTTGTAGCACAACATATTGACTTTTTAAGACAATATTTTAATTTTAATTTAAGGATTAAAATACTATTTTATAGAAATGGCAATTTATTTATTTATCCTTTGTTTCAGGCAATTAAGGCCCATAAAACACAATACACATATAAGTATAAAACAATTCAAACAAACAACAAACAATTCTGCCATCTTCATAGCATGCCAAGTGAAATTGTACCAAATAATCGTCGCTCTAAATAAACGTTATGCTAAACGTAAATATCCGGAAAGTTATCTTTGCCAAAGGTAATTATGCCATCTTAAAAGTATACCATTGCAAATTCGGACAAATAAACATTCGGCCAAATGATAATTATATTTCATAATTTTTATGCCTTGAAAATATTTGCTTATTAAAGAAGATACGAGTAATGCCAAGTGTGTTATGCCAAATAAATTTCGGAGCATCAAGATTCTGCCAGATAGAGGGCGCAGATCCTGCAGATGACGCGGCCCTGTTGTTCTCGGCGAAATCACGAGAAGAGGTCTATAAAAACGCTCAGGGTGGCTTTAACATAGTATTGAATTGGCTTCGTATTAATTTTACTAACATTAAAAATGCAGATAAAACCAAATATTTTCTGGTTAGAATGAGAAACACTAGTTAACTACTTAATAACTGTACCATTTATGCTCACAACTGTACGACTGCTTGTTCGTGTCCCACTCTAGCTAAAGCCGATAATACTTAGGTGTCACAATTGACACAAATCTAAATTGCCATAAACACATTGATTTGCAATGTACTCGAGTTCGGAAATGAATATATATCTTTTAGAATTTACGTCACATTGCTGAATTTTAATTAAGTCAACAGGTATCGACGACGATCATCTCCATTTGCGCTTCAGTAACCCCTGCCTTGTACCACAACGTTGTTTTTACCGCCACCCTAAGTGTTTGAAGTGCAAATGAAGTCGGTGGTCATCATTTTAATCACATATATATCCTCCTCCTCTCCTCCCGGAAATTTAAATAACCAATATCTTTGAAACTACTCAAAGTTTCTCCGTCACAAATTCAGGTTATCATTATCGTCCCCGTCACAAAATCTTGAACACATTTCGAAGGCCGTAGATCATCAGGCAGCGGAGATACAGGTGTCCAGCCATCTTAAACTCAGGTTGGCTAGACATTAAGTTTTTATTGATTTCTCGAAAACCCTTACATGTGATGCCATAAATCAAACGTTATTACTGTCAGAAATTGCGTCACTAAATGTAAGTAGAGGAACCATATTCGAAAACGCTCCCGTTATTGAGATTCGGAAGTGCCAGCCAAAAGTTTTTTACGTAAATTCAAGATGGCTAAACCGCTGTATGTGTCACAAAACTTTTAGCTCGATGCCTGTCACAAATTCATGTGACGCCCGTTGATATGCCAAAAGTCGTCAAAATCACTTCCGTTACCGAGATTGAGAGACCAGCGAAAAGTGGTTTTTCAAGATGGCTGGACACGTTTTCGATCGATTATCTAAGATTCTGTAGCGTCACAAATTCTGAAATAAGGGTGTTTAGCCGTCACATAAAGTGCCCTATTGACCTACTTAAATGCGAGCTATTTTGAAGACTTGTCCAGCCATCTTGAGTCACATGTCAAAGTCTCTTTTAAAGTGTTGCAATCCATACAATATGTGCTGGGCAAATCATATGAGAACCATGCACGTTTATGTCTGGGATGAGCTTTTGAGGAAAGCAACACGCAAATTCGAGTGCACCTGTTCAGACACTGCAAGCATTTGTCAGTTATCGTGAAGCTCAACTCAGAGCTTTGAGGAGCTCAACCAACCGACGAACAATACCAAAGTCAGGACATTTGGGTAGGCCGCAAAAATTCTCGACAATCATAAAAATCTACATGAATATAACGACACACATAGTTCTCGCATTCACATTATGCTATATGAGGACCATGCAGCTTAGCGTCTGTAATGGTCTTTTGAAGAAAGAACCCACACATATTTGAGTGGACCTGTCCTGTCAGTGTAAGCATGTGTCAATAGTCGAATAGCTAAATTTAAAACCAATAAGGAGCTGAATGACTTGACGAACAATACCAAAGAAAGGACATTTGGGTAGGCCGCAAAAGTACTCAAACTGTCAGACAACGTTAAAAATGACTGTAAAAAGGAGGAGAAAAATAATAATAGTAACCCATGTAGTCCTCACATTTACAATAATTAAGTAATCAAACAAAAAAAATAAAAATATAATATTTTACAAAGTAAATATTCATGTCAAACCAAATAGTAATAATAAAATGTCAATCAAAAAAGAAAAATTAATAAAATACTTTACAAAGTATTCATGTCAAAAAAAATATAATAATAAAATGTCAGTAAAAGAAAATTAAAAATTTAATAATATACTAAACAAGTATTCATGTCAAAAACGAATATTAAAAAAAAAAATTAAAAAAAACAGTAATAGTGCGCTGTTTAGTGTTGTGCTATTGCAGGAGTAGGTTATTTTTTCAATTTGTTTGATTAATAGTAATTAACTAATCATATGCTAAATAGTTTTTTTTTATCATTTCAAAGGCTCAAAAACTTGAGTTTTCTTCTTTTGTTTTTTTTATCAATGATAGGCTCGCGTTTGACCACTATCTCACATGATGGTAAGCGATGATGTGGTCGACGATGGAGCACGCTTATCTAGATGTAACCTATTCACTTTCGACTTAAAGACTCCCAGGTTGTAGCTATCAGGAAACACAGACTCCGGCAGGGAATTCCACTCTTTAAGGCTCAATTACACCTTGCGATTTCAAGGAATGGGTACCATTTAGTAACAATCTAAATAGGACGTAGGAAGCTAGCGATTACACTATCCTAAATTGGACTCCTGCCAACAATAAGTGTTGCCAACTCTTACAAATTCAAGCCCCTAGACAGAATATCAAAAGTCGCTAGAAAGTCTCTAAAACTGATTCTACCAGGAGCGGACCAAAAAAGAAAAAGAGCGGATTCGGATTTTAAACACATATAAAAATACTAATAGCCCATTTATAGCGACAAAGTCGCTAAATAGGCAACACTTAGTTCTAAATCGTAGTGATGCGATTACACTATCCTAAATCGTACACAATTTAGGAAGTCAAATCGGGACCTCCCAATCTCACTAAATCGGACACTAACTGCTCTAACTGCTGTTACACCTTCCTTTTTCCTAAATTGGGTCCCTTGAAATCGGAAGGTGTAATTGAGCCTTTAGCTGTACGCACAATTAATGTGTTCCTGAAACGTTTTGTGCGTGTGGGTGAGATGTTCACCATGTACCGGTGGCGCCGTAAGTCTAGTGGTCCGGTGATGGATCGGGCTTGGCGGAAAAAAATATCTACAAAAAGTTGAATCATTAAAACGGTGTTTAGTAAGACAAGTTTTCAGTTACAACATTTTTATTTCATTTAATTATAATCATGACAATGCTTATAGCTATGGCTTACCTACAATGTTGTTTAAAATATTTAGCGCAACAATGATGACTAGTGACGTCATAATTTAGTAAACAACGCTATAAGTAACAGCCAATATTTATTAACTAATCCCATAACATACTTCTGGTGTGTTATCATTTTACCTTACAGTGAATGTTATTGGTGCCATCGTTTTTGAAACACAATATGATAAGGTCTTGTATTTAAAAAAAACCTAACATGTACTTGTTAGGACTACGGAATCCTAAAAGCTGTTTCTGCCGCCTTAGTTCCGTGGTTTACCTTTTGTGATTTTATTTTAGGGTTCTTACCCTCTTGAAGAGCACAACCAATATTGATGTTTTTTCAATGATGTTATCTTTCAGGAAGGTGCAAGAGTTAAAAGAATTACGCCAGGTGGTCCTAATTTAAGAAAATTATTTACATTAGTTCTACAACGTGTAGGCATTTTAGGCGTAACATGAATCTTAGACTACATTGAAGATGATTTTATTGGCTTGGTAAAGCTCATAACGTTTCATGATATTGGCAAGAAAACGCACAAAAATCGCCCGCGTGTTAGTGTTGCAAGCTCAAAATATGGTATTTCAAAACCGTGACGTCATACTTATTAATTACAATCTAATTCTCCCCCTAACGAGACTGTCAACAATAACGATGTGCAACTTACGTACTTTTTATTAAAAATCGGTTTCCATACATGATATGAATATTTACCTATGTATACGGAGAACCGATTTTAATATGATAATGTAAATCCCGTCCCTCCTATATTTATTTATTAGGTACTGGCCAATCCTCCCAATACTATAAATTCTATGTCGTAAATGTAAAGGCATAACTACATTTGGTCGATGTTCGCGTTTAATCATGTTTTTAATAGGTGGTAATTATGTATACCTATTAAAGTTGTCCTCGCAAACGCGATAGTGCTGTGCAGTATACAGTGATAAGTAAAATGATATTACGATGAAATGTACACAGTTTGCGAACCAGAACCAAATGTACACAGTTTGCGAACCAGAACCAAATGTACACAGTTTGCGAACCAGAACCAAATGTAGCTCGGCCATGATTATATGATTAATATAACTAATGAATGGCTATTTATTTGAAACATCTAATTACCTATTGTGAATTTTTACAATTTCTAACTACAAAGCTGTTTTTACATACATTAATACACACACAGTAAAAAGATATTTAATGCATTATTTTGCTGTTATTACACAGGATCGATTATATATTTTTAAAAATATTGGCCAGTTACGATTACAATTTATGTAAAAACGCAAGATAGCACAAGTCCTTAATATAACTCTAATTTAATTTTACTTAAACAAACAACAATTTGATTAAGTACAAATTTTTCGTTTCAAATAGAGATCACGGTTATAGATTACAGCTATAAAAGCGATTAAAACATATTACGTAAATAATTTACTAACAGCTGTGCTAACATGGGCCCAATACACGCTATGCTATCAAAATGATAGTTACAACTTGTGATAACTTGGAACTTTGAATACAGAAACCAGCCCAAATGATAGTCCATTTCTTAAACGGACTGATATTTATAAAGTGTACCTAATATCATATAACACCTATAAAGTGGTAGGATTTACAAGCAGATAAACATATTTGTATAGGTAGATAGTAGATATTATCAAAGTTCAACAATTTAAACGTTTAAAAAAACTTACAAAAAGAAACGACCCTAAATAAATGCTCAATAAATTTGGTCCAAATGGAAATAATACCATTGCATTAGTATGAAACAGCCTATTTTCGAAAAAGTAAAAAAAAATATTCAAGAGTATTTACTGTATTTTTGATAAGTCTTATCTAATAGCAAATATTAATTTCTGTGGTAAAATTTATAACAAAGAAAGATCATCTAAAAATACTATATTTCGTATTACACAGAGCTTCTGATAGTGATATAAAAGAAATCATGTCAAAGACGCGTGATTTCGAAATTTACAAAAAGTTTTGATAGGATAAATAGTTGATATTTAGTAGGCAAAACATCGGATATATTTTGGTGATATTATCCAGAGGACATTTAATAACAACACTAATTTCTAGGGAAAAACAAAAGTTGTTTCAAAGTTCTTTGCTGATGTTACGGCTGCTGAGATCATAAGTTACCTGAAATTAAATAAATTGTCATTTACTGCACGTACTGCGGTACACGTTGCTGTGGTATAGGTACATGCAATATTTAATGTTTTCTTGGTTCGTCGAAGGCTCTTTGACATTTTAATATAAATTCGTCGCTTTCTTCCTAATTTGGAAAAAAGGTTCCATTTGTTAATGAATAGAGTGTGAATGAAAAGTGATAAAAAAACTTATATCAGACTCTGATATAATATCTATCTACATTGTCCAATATCCATACAATGGGTCATCTCCAATGTAATTTTCAGATGTGGCTAAATTTGCACCTGCTCTGTAGCAACACTCTTTGAGTATAACTGTTTGGGGTATATTTTATTTTTTTATTGTGCATTTAAAAGTGAGATATTTATTTAAAAAAAAAAATTGTTGGGGTCACTTGATAACAAGTAGAACCTTATAGTGATCACCGTGAAGAAAGAGTTATGAAATATTGAACCACAAGTACCTGTTATTAATCCATATCTCAGCCTCAATCCTCCATTTAGGTGGTTTACAGACCTAGAAAATATTTAAAACAATTTTAATAAAACAGTCAAAGGTAAAAATATATTAGCAGCACAAGACGAACTCACAATATGTATTAATGTTAATTGAATATGTTATATGCATAAGTGCTAAATTCAGTGAGTTTTATCAAAAAGACGACACAGTAGAACAAAACATTTGTGATTAAATTCTTTTTAGTTCTCTTCGTCATGCAAATCTTTTATGATCATGATGAAAAACTTGTAATGGATCACCACACCAATGATTTGATAAATGTGATCATGATACCTACATAAAGTTAATTCTGAAATTTTTGATTTCAATAGTCCAACGATTTTATGAGTTTGTTAAGACAACATTTTTTTTTTCTTTTTTGTGAAAAGAGTTTTCATTTACCATATTTTTGCATCGTTTTTTGTAAGTAGCGTGGCTTGCATTTCCGTTTTATATTCATATTGTTAAAAGCGTTGAAAGCACCAATTAGCAATAACGATCTATTTTGTTTCAAGCTTTTTCTTGTATATTCGATTCTCAAGCGTGTCCCTTTTCAAATTGATTAAATTTTCGTCGTTCTCAGAAAAAATGTTTAAATTTTAACGCTTAATTAACTAAAGCATAACTAAATTGGGGGTAAATCTGGGACAAGCATCGCATTCTTGGATAAAAGTAGAATAACTTTTTATATCAAGCAATTTAAGATCTAGTTTCTAATTCTTCATTAAGTCTTTGCATAATGTTTTTTAGAATATATATAATTAAATCACAAGAGCAAACCCAGACACAAGAGTAAACACATTTGCAAAATAAAGCTTAACTTCATATATAAGTTACTATTCACATCAGGTACCAGTTGAAGAAGATCATTATGGTACTACTAGAAAACTAATAAAGTCGTTATTAGCTCAAACATACATAACAATATCTTAAATCTCTGTTAGATATAATATACCAGAGATTTAAGATAAGTTTCAGTTATCGGAGAAAAAAAAAAGACTCAAGACGATTTGATTTGAAGCATGTCTCAAAGATACAACCGATGTGAATGCAAACTTATAATATGAACTAGAAGATGTCGAAACGGCATGAAACATTCTTCGATAGAGACAGATATACGAAGTGACAATAGAACAGACAAAGCCAACACTGATATCATCAACAACGACAAACGATACGTCTTGCCTACTTACCAAAATAGGCTTAGTACCAGTAACGTAATAAAAATTAACAACATACGTTATATACTAAGTATTCATTAACATTATAACAAGTAACTTCTAAATTAAACTTCGGTTACCGAAACTTGTTCACACAAAGTTGGCTGAAAATGTGGAAAAAATAATGATATGGTTAGTCTAAAAACATAATAATACAATGTGTAACAAAACAGAGATGTTACTAATATGTGTATTGATTTTGTTGAATTGTATTTACTTACCGATGATTAGAGCCAAGATGATGATTCCAATAACAGCTGCAATTATCATCATCTGGAAGGTTAAGGACAAGGTTACTAAGGCATCTTGTTGAAACTTGCCAGTGATTTGGTCATTGAAGGTATGTTGAAGGCTGGCCAGCAATTAGAACTTTTTAGAATAACAACCAAAACGATAAAATAGATGGCCAACATTGGTAACAAGCAAAACCACAAACAATGTTGCAATGCGTGAACGAAGAAACAGTAAATGTTTGTTTACTTCAACATCTATTAACTAAGTCGTTTTCGTTATTGCTTTTCTAAGTGCTAAAGATAAACTTTAAATATCGATTCTGTGGGTTAAAACCTTCGTGTTTTGCAATGAGGCTTTTTATTTGAAGATAAGTTATGTCATATCGTGCCTTGTCATAAGCAATCACATTGTACCTTTAAACGCGTTGGTTTTATATAGCAGCTAGATAATTATAGTTAGCTTCAATTTTTAACCCTCATTATAAGGTTATTTTTAAACCCTGCTTAGAACAATTATTTTTAACTGCTTCAAAGACCAATATTTGTAACTCCTTACTATTTTTGAACCTGTGCAAAAAGTTTATTATTAACATCCTTATGAATCGAATATTTTTAACCCCCACTAAAGAAGTCTATTTTTAACTTCTCCAAATAAGTTTATTTTGATCCCTTGCAAATGAGATTCGATTTTTAATCCCACCAAAAAGTCTTTAATTAACTCCTTTGGGGAAAATTTTCCGGAATGAAATGCCAGTTTCCTTAATTTTTTCTTACCTGCCTTTCAATAGTTTAACCAGAAAGTTTACCTTTAAATTTTGCAGCCAGAATTTGCTTTTGAGTTTACCAGCCTGCTGTTCAAACTGTGATGCACCCTGTTGCAGTGCATCTGTAAGGGAAAACAATTTTTTTATTGCAAATATTCACCGAGTTTAATTGTTTATATTTCCTCTTGATTATTGTATCTAGAAAAATAAGGTTACCTGCTCTGTCATCAAGTTCTGAGAGTTTCTGATCTCTCTCCAGCACTTTCTCTACGTTCGTCTTCATAATATCAACGACCTGTAATTCAAAATATCAGGATTAGAAATATTATTACATTGTAACAAAGAATAATTGATAGCTAGTAGTCTTCGCTAAGTTTGCAAAATAGTAAAATGAAGGATGCGGGGAGGCACTAATATGGCACAGAAGACAGGCTGAAAATTTATTATATTCACTTATATAAATACTTAGAAGAAGTAAAAATATCTTTGATCAGCAAGCTCTTTGAAATCTATATGCAACAGGACACCCACACAAAATATTTAGGTCATTATTAGAAGACTTCATAAAAATATATTAGACAAAATGCTCATATTCTCGCAATCATGCATAATGGACATAGTGATAGGTTATCAGCAAACCCTTGCTTCTATTCCAAGAGCTATTTCTCCTAGAGTGACGTCATCGACCCACGCGCAGACTCAATGACGTCAGACACTGGGCTTGACAAATCGTTCTTATAGTGTCCTACAAGGACTAAAGAGAACTTTAATCTTGGGTTTAAGTAAAGCTTTTTATCAAATTGAGCTTTCTTCAAGATGAAATGAGATTGCTTTTTTGAGTGGAGTTTAGACTTAGAGACTGGTATTGTCAATGGAAGTAGGTAGTTTGTATTTGAGAAGAAAATGGAATGTTTCCTTTTCATCGAATTTTTGCGAAAGTTTTTCTAAGTATACATGGATGATATTATTGGGTACATTCAATTGAGGATATAGGAGAGAACGTCATATTACGCGGCTTGTATGTTGGTTTTACGACAATAACCATGAAAAAAGGCTAAAAGTGTGAACAAAAGGTTCTCTTGTTGAAGATCCTCATCTCATGGTAAATTATTTCCCAATAAATTCTGAGAATCAAGGGTTCGATATGGAAGCCGTAATGGTCTTGTAGCTATATGGGTTCTGCAATTTAGAAGCGGGAAACGTGACACGAGTATCCTGTTGATTCATCTGTACCTACTTTCACAATTTTATCTAATTGCAAACAAATGGTTGGTACGTAACGTAGCTTTCCTTTAACTTTATCCTTGTCTCCTGTATTTACTTCTTCGTGAGTAAAGCTTTTATCTCTATTTATTTGTTTGTGCCTAACCCCCGATGTGGGGGTTGCGTTCGACGTTTAGTAGTGTCAATAGCAAATAGTTGGTCGTTCGACAGGCGTTTAATTTCCTGCTTCGTGTCTGGGAGCAGTGACGCTTGTGATTCAGCCATTGCCATTGCTGTGTCAGCCATTTTGTGTCGTAAATGAAAGTTTATGGTGCACCTGTAGTAGGTTAATGTAGGAACGTGTGCTTTGTTTTCAGTCAGGAGTACGATTAATACGATCAAGCTACTGATTTATTAAGTTTTTGTTTTAGTAGTTGGTCGTCTTTATTACCCGACTGCGCAACGCAAGGGAGGGTAATGTGTTTATCAGCCTATGTATGTATGTTTCTTCTTTTGTGGCGAGAGGCCAAACGCGTGAGCCGATTTTGATAATTCTTCTTAGGGCCGATTTCAAAACCATAAAAAAGATTATAGTGAGTTAACCTTAAAAGATAGACATATGCTGTCACGGTTTTTTTTTTAGTACTTTAAGGAAAACAATTCCGTCATACATAATTTTTGCGTAACTTTAACAGTTGACGCAGCGCACGCAATTGAAACTCTCAAAGGGATTCTTTTGCCCGTTTTTGCCACAATTTTCATTGATGCTTCGTTCCTGTTGGTTGCGGCGTGATGATATAGCCTTCCTCGATAAATGGACTATTCAACACAAAAGTAATTTTTCAATTCGATCCAGTAGTTCCTGAGATTAGCACGTTCAACCAACCAAACAAACAAACTTTTCAGCTTTATGACACCTAAACGCATTTAACGTCGAAAACTGGGCGTTTAGAATTGGTGAAATCGGCCCTTAATCTTACGAGTGCTACTAAAGACATGACAGTAATTAAAATAAATTATGGTGACAACCAGACGTCCTATTATGAAAAAGAAAAAACGAATTATATTAAGTGGGGTATCAAAATAAAATGTTTGAGGAGGCAATTCCAAAAATATAACTCACTAAAATGTAAAAAACAAAAAAAATAATAAACTTTCTAAGCAGTCTGATGCAGTTGGTGGCAGTTAATCTAGTTCAATTATTGATTTCATGCCACCAACTGCATCAGACTGCTTGAAAAGTGACTTGTTTGGAGCTTTTTATTTGTTTTGTACAGTCGGGTTTTTTCAAAATTGACAATTTTTAACATAACATACTTAGGTGGTTTGAAAAATACTCTGCCTAACACTGATCCAGTCGATTCTTAAAACTAAAACTGCTTACATAATTTAGTTCACTTGGGCGATAGTTAGTTGTGATTATACAAATTTATTTGTCATGCAATCCGACGCAGTCTGCTACAAATAGAAAAATTGAGCATTGTTTATCAAACTCTAAGGAAGAATATTCTTTCATCGGAAAGCTTTGTAGTGGCAGATAGGAGGAGTATTTTGAACTTGATGATAATTACGTAGAAATATAAAAATATTAATAATTTCATAGATACGACTTTATTTTCTAAGTCAGGCCGAATAGTTTTCAAATCACCCTCGTATTCAAAGTGGCTCCCAGTTATAAAGTTTCTAGTAATATTCTGCAATAATGCTTAAAAAAATACATAAGTCTAACAGAGATCAGATGTGTATCTACCATATTTACTGTGTTTACACTTGGTAAGTAAAACTCCTGAGTTACTGTCTTCATTGTGTACTATTTCTTAATTATTTATAAATAGGATCACAATAGCCATCAAGTGTACAGTTTATTTATGTTATAATAACAGAGCAATAACGATCACATCATAGAACTGACAGGGGTGACTGGGCGTGTCCACAGACAGTAAATGGTCCGCCCACCCTTGCCACTGGGGTCAAATGTCACGCTCGCTGGCTGCCTCTGACTCACGACGCTAATCTATGTCCCTTATATTGCAAAGACATTAATGTTTTAGTAACAACACCATTTATTATAAATGAAATATATTAAGTTAGTTATTTGTATATTAACAGCTAAAATAGTGTGAATTTTATGAGTTGAAAGCACTACTGAATATGAAGAGTTTTGGTTTTGAAATGTCACTGAAAATTCCAACTGAAGACCAAACTAAAACCTGAATAGTTATTTGGTAAATAATCTGCACGCTTGCCACGAGGGTCAAATGACACGCTCGATTGCTGCCTCTGACGCACGAAGGTAAACTATGTCCTTTATATCGGAATTACATGTCATCAGAGTTTTAATATCTTAACATGTCACCGCTCAACGCCGCACCAGTGAGCACGTGAAAGATAAAATTATTATTATTAAAATATAATTATTATTAATAATTATTATTAGTAATTATTATTAGTAATTATTATTATTAAAAACCTATTGTCGCGTTACCGATGAGTAACGCCGCGGTACCTGACAGGTTCAAAATTTAAATTAGTTACTATCTATTTGTTAACTTTGTTAATGTTTAAAGTAGTTACTGGACTTAAGTTTAAAAGAGATTTTCCAGTATATTTTCAACGGTTTAGCCAATATTCAGCAGTTACTACCACAACTAAACCAAGTCTTACAACGTGAGATTTTATTAAAATACGTCTAAAATTGCATTTAATCCTGAAGCCATCTTCTAACATCATAATGAATGAAGAAATAAATGAATAAGCGCGTGTGGCACAGAGTGAATTATCCTCCCACGCCAATCGAGCTCAAATGTCTCACTCAGTTACCTCTGACTCACGACATTTATCTTTATTCTACCGATACTTCCATTTGAATACGAGGGTGGATTGAAAAGTATTTGGTCTGAGCAAGAAAATTCGTATGAATCACCAAATTCAAAACTTTTTTGTAAAAAAATAGAACCGACTTCAAAAAATAACAATAAAAGTGTAAAATAAAAAAACGAAGACACAAAACCAGAAACATCGGTTTCTGAAATTAAGGTTATTTTGCACTTTTTTGTTTTTTTGGAAGTCGATTCTATTTTTTGTAAAAAAGTTTTTTTTTCACTTTTTAGTTGTGGTTACCCATTTAATTGTGTTAACAATACATAGACATACGATCGCAGCAATCGCGAGTCATTTGCTGTTAGTTATTGAAGAGTTCCACTGTATATCTCCGAAGATCTTCATCAGATCGTAATGTATTATATACTAAAACCTTTCTTGAAAAATATGCATTTCAATAAAGGAAACCCCATCCAAATCGGATCATTAGTTTATAAGAAAATCGCGGACAAACACAAGATACATACATACATACGGGTCGAATACAGAACCTTATTTTTTGAAGTCGGTTAAATCTCCCCTACATAGCAACACATACACGAAGAATAATTTTTTTCTCGACGATCTGAATTGTTGAGAAAAAAAAAGATTCTTCCTGACACTGTAATATAATATAATATAATATATAATATAATTTATGTAATAAACATTCACATACCATTGTTATTATATCCACCTACAAACACACATACACATACATTTCCCTTACGTCCCCTACTTACACTCACGCAAGCACACTCTAGCCAACACACTCACCATCACACTCACACACACACGTCTACCCACCTTAGACCACCACCCACCGCCACCCCCACCTTGCACTAACACAGACCTCATTCAACTGCAACTTCAATTACCTACTCATTATACACTCACATGAAATCTTAGTATTGCATATGTTAATTTTCATTTTGTATTTCACTTTTATTCTTATAAGAACAATTTAATTAGTTTAACCTAAACGGAAGAAGTCACTGGCTCTTGAAATACAGGTTTTGAAACCTAGCTCAAGAGTCAGGGTCTCACTATTTGTAAACTTGTATTGCGCAAATAAAGAATTTATTATTATTCCGTTTATTCATTTTTTAAACATATTAATTACATTTTTAAATATTTAAATATAAAGGATAAAAAAAAACATTTAAAAATATAAAAAAACAGTATCCCACCGGTATCGGGAATAGAGTCCAAGCTACCGGCGGTCAGGGCTCCAGAGAGAGGAACCGCCTGACAATGCGAGCCGTGTCCAGAAGTACTGCTTTCTGAATCAAGCCCTTGATCCAGCCGCCTAACGAGAGCCTCCTGAGGTGTTGGTCGAGGCTCGTGGCTATTAGGCCATTGGCTGACACGACTATCGGTACAATGATCGCTGAGTCCACATCCCACATGTCGACAACCTCGCGAGCCAAGTCAATATACTTGATTTGTTTATCTTTCTCGGCTTTCACGAGGTTCTCGTCATGTGGGACGGTAATATCAACAATCATTGCACGCCTCTCGATTCGGTCCACCACCACTATATCAGGCTTATTGGCTACAATAGTCCTGTCAGTGATGATGGACCGATCCCAGTACAATGAGATATGACCATTATCGAGAACTGGGTCGGGCGCATATCTGTAGTACGGCACTTCCGATTCCACAAGAGAGTACTTCAGAGCAAGTTGCTGATGGATAATCCTGGCTACAAGGTTGTGCCTGTGCAAGTACTCACCGTTAGCTAGACGAGAACAACCAGAGATTATGTGGCGGATTGATTCTCCCGGACGATGACATGCCCGACATATGTCAACCGTGCCGTCCTTCACAATAAATCTCCGGTAGTTTTTCGTCATGATAACTTCGTCCATAATTGCACAGACAAAACCTTCGGTTTCCCCAAAGAGGTCACCGACACGCAACCAGGTTACGGACGCTAGTTGGTCTACATCGGACCCATGTAGGGCCCGGAAAAAGCGTCCGTGAAGTTCCTTACTCTGCCATACTTCCCTGCGACCGTTAGTGTCAAGCACTAGAGGTTTGCGCCAGTTCTCGTTAGCCAAGGAGAGTGGGGTAAGGCCCTTGTCCACCGCCACTACATCTCGATGCATACCCACGTCAGCAGCTAGGAAATATTCCCTCAGACTGCATACCTCGCGGTTGTGTAGGGTCTTAGCATTTAAAAAGCCTCGGCCTCCACACTTCCGCGGAATATACAGTCTCATCACTGACGAACGTGGGTGATGCATTCGGTATGCAGTTAGTAGTGTACGGACCCGCCTATCCAGGGTGTCAAGTTCTGTTTGAGTCCATTTGAGTACGCCGAAAGAGTACATCAATACTGGCATGACCCAACCGTTGAAGGCGCGCACCTTGTTTCCGCCCGATAGAAGGCTATTAAATACCTTCTTCAGGCGGCCAAAGAAGCGCTCCCTCAACGATTGTTTCATGTCAGCAACATTGATACCTAACGCTTCCGACATACCCAAATACTTATAGGTTTCGGTTGGAGAGAGGGATCTCAGGTTTATGGAATCCGAGAGTTGTGTTCCCACGGATTCCACAATCTCCCCTCGCTTTACATGCATGACTGCACATTTGTCCACACCAAACTCCATCCTGATGGCACTACTGAAGGTTTCAGTTACCTTCAGTAGCTCCATCAGTTGCAGATTGTTGGGGGCAAAAAGTTTCAGGTCATCCATGTAAAGAAGGTGAGATATTACCTGACCACCTCTCTTCAACCGATAGCCTAGCCCTGAAGCCTCCAGCAGTGTGCTTAGAGGGTTCAAGGCTAGGCAAAACCAAAGCGGACTCAAACTGTCCCCCTGGAATATACCCCGCTCGATCCTTACCGGTTCGCTATTCCTCTGGATATTTCGACATCCTGGATAGCGAAGGACCGTCCTCCATTGCCTCATACACGACATCAAGAAGGTGCGTAGCATTGCATCAACTTTATACAATTCTAGCACCCTCATGAGCCATGTATGAGGAACTGAGTCATAGGCCTTCTTATAGTCTATCCAACATGTCGACAGATCCTTTCGGGAACGCCGAACCTGCTGGCTAATGGTCATATCTATGAGGAGAAGCTCCTTAGTACCGCGGGATCCATTCCTACATCCATTTTGAGAGGCAGACATGATACAGTTACTATCAATATGTGTGTTAATCTTAGCTCTCAAAATGGATGTAAGAACCTTATAGACCGTCGGTAAGCACGTGATCGGTCTATAATTTTTAGGTTCCGCAGTACTACCTGTTTTATGGAGCAGGTGGGTTATTCCAGTTGTAAGGAACTCGGGTAGCGAACCAGACTCCAAGGCTACCTGGTATTGAGATGCCAAGCGAGCGTGCGACCTTTGTAGCCACTTTATCCAAAAATTGTGCAGCCCGTCCGGCCCTGGAGATTTCCAATTAGGCAACGGACGGACTGCACGGGCTACATCTTGGGGGCTGATAGTGATTGCCCCCATTTCTGTTATTGGATCGCACGCTCGCTCGATCTCCCGAGTCCAGTCGCCTTCGGTGTGACTGACAGGCACCGACCAGATGTTGCGCCAGAATGAACTCATGGCGTCATCATCCGGCAGACACGTGTCAGTCACACCTTGTTCCGGTCGCTCCCAAGTCCTATATACCCACCTTTCATTACTCCGGAATGTGCGATTCTGGGTGTATCGCTCCACCCGCCGCTTATACCTACGGATGCGGTTTGCCCATGCATACACCTTCTGCTTCAGGAAGTCGATGCGCTCTGTGACACGGGACATATAGTCTCGGGAGCTGACTTCAGTCCCCGAAAAAGCCAGTCTCACAAAGCGCATCACTCTTGGGCGAGTGTTGCCCTCCCTGAAGCAGATTAGTTTGCCGATGAGTGCTCTGGCCCCACCAATACGACACTCGATCCTGCGCTGCCAAGCCGGCACGGCTGGTTTTGGTCGTGTAGCTCTGTCATTAGGGAATTTGACGTGAGCTACAGACATGCCGCTACAGCCGCGCAGTACATTATCGAGTGTGTGTCGGTGAGGTCTTCGCAGTTATCAAAATAATTTAATAACTGCGAATCCAGAGCAGCCACCAGCGCCTTATTCCTATTATGCATGGGCAAACGAGGCAAGCGTGGCCTAAGTTCGGGTGGCATGTTGCGATATTCCCGAATAGCACACTCCAAAGCACTCCTCAATTCGTCATTGCAATGGGTACTTACGTTTGTAACCATGTCACAACACTCCTCGTCAGCGTGGTTAGGAGCATGGTTAGACGGTGGTACCAACACTGGTACCACAGTCTGCGACGGAGGGGCAATGACATGGCTACCCATTTCAGTTCGGAGGCGATCAAGTACAGTATCATCCAACATATGATTACGCTGGATGACCCGCACCTGATCCGACAGTCGTTGGGCCACCCGCACCTGATCCGACAGTCGTTGGGCCTTATCCGACAGTCGTTGGGCCTTATATTATTATTATTATTATTGCTGTATGTCAACAATTTTATTTCAATGCTCAATTTGCGGCAAATCGCGTTGGATTTATTGACAAATAAATTTGTATGATCACAACTAATATCGCACAAGTTTCAAACTTCGTACAGTTAACTAGTACAGACTGTTGTCAGCATTATCTAACCCACCCTAAAATCAAATGACTTTGGACCCTCTGCCTGTAACATTAAGGTTTATTTAATTTATATGAGCTTATCAGACAAGTGCACGAGGACTCGATGAACAAAAATACAATAATAACACAGACACGCAAATTTGATCTTTAACACGTAACGTTAAGGTAAACCCACCCAACATAGCCACTGGCATTATATATGTTTTTGTTAAGCTATTTTAATCATTATCTCGTTAACGTTAAAGTTGAAAAGCTTTTAAGTCACACGACATAATTACAACCCAATCTTTAATTTCGCGTATTCCCAACAAGTTCTTGTGGCTTAGCGGTTTGATGCTGGATTGACGACGAACAGCATGTGGGTTCGAAAACACAGTCCACCTATACATCAGTTTCTTTTTTAATTTGTTTTCATTTCTACAATATTGCTTGCAATATTAAAGAACGACCAATATGATTTTCGCCTAATAATTTAAAAAAATTAAGTTCATAGTTCTTTATAATGAATACGAATATTTATTTTTCTACTACCCACTTATTACAATCTGATCCTGATCGGACTGCGAGCTACCCACTCTCTACTCGCCGTCCGCAGGCCCGTTTTCAACCCACCTAAGATTACAAATTTGGAAAATACCTCTATATGTTTTTTTACGATTCCACGCCTAAATCGCAAGACCAATTTTGATGACTTTTGAGTTTTGATATAAAGATACGTTGGACCTTACAGGTCTTTGGTATAAAGGGCATAGGATACTTTTCTCTAATTGACTTTTGGATTATTTCAGGCTTTAACGCGGGCGAACCCACTGTTGAAAACTAGTTGGTACGTAATATTTATAACAGATCTTTAATCAATGCGTATACATAACTATGTTTATATTTCTAGATACTCGTTTGTGTACCTAAAAAACTAAGAAATTTATTTACTATTCCCTGTTTAGAATCATCTTTTGAAAGGTGTGAAGCAATTATATACACGTAGCGAGTTTGGTCGATCGATTACGTGCGTAAGACATTTTCAGTCAGTCATATTTATTGCCGATTCATCAGTAAAATAACAGAGGGCTAATTCTCGTGTACTTCATCATCATCATCATTCTCCTGCCCTTATCCCAATTTATTTGGGGTCGGCGCAACATGTCTTTTTCTTCCGTACTCCTCTATTAGTCGTCATCTCTGTAGTCACCCCCTTTTTACCCATATCATCTTTCACACAGTTCAACCATCGTTTCTTTGGCCTTCCCCTACTCTTATAGCCATCAACATCCATACACAAGACTTTCCTCACGACATTTTCTTCATTCCTCCGCATCACGCAGCACATGCCCATACCACGACAACCGATTTCCACACAACTTTTCAGTCAGCGGTGCCACTTTCAGACTTCCTCTTATATACTCATTCCTAATTCTATCCATGCGCGTAACACCACACATCGCTCTTAGCATTTTCATCTCAGCCGCATGCAATTGCTTTTCATTCATCCCTTTTGTGGCCATCTGACGTGGTTCTGAACCATAAAAGACAGCAGGTCTGACCATTGTTTTATAAATCTTCCCCTTAAGTTTAAGGGGAATGCGGGAGTCGCAGTTAGTTTTCTATATATTATAACTAGCGACCCGCCCCAGCTTTGCTCGGGTACAAATTATACATATAAACCTTCCTCTTCAATCACTCTATCTATTAAAAAAAACTGCATCAAAATCCGTTGCGTAGTTTTAAAGATTTAAGCATACATAGGGATATAGGGACAGAGAAAGCGACTTTGTTTTATACTATGTAGTGATGTACTCTGTGCAGTTAGTCCCGGTGATCTGCCGCCATTTTATCCATTCAGTGTTAATACTATGCTTAACAGTCCGATCTATTTCGCAATCGCTTTGCACGAGTGAACCGAGATACCGAAAATCGGAGCAGACTGGGAGAAACGCGCCATCTAGCACTATAGCTTCAGAACTGGAGAGACCGCCGAAATCGCAGAACATGTATTCAGTATCTGATCTCAGTGTTTTTCTAGGATGTAAACTTACAAATTTTTGCTCTCTCCTGTACGCTTAGAGTTAGCAAAGGCATGTTCTTGTATCATAGGAGGCATTAACATATATAATTAAATACAGTAAAATGCGGCGAATCGAACTTGCGTGGGGAATAGAAGCCAAACTTAGAAGGGGATTATCACGTTATTTAAATATAGCTTCCAGCATTTAAGGACTCCAATTTACAAACATGTTATTTTAAATGGCTGCTTTGTTAGAGACTAATGAGATGGTATTAATGTTAAGGCGCAGTTATACGACTTCTAATGATTTTTAATTGAACATCACGTCTAAACGACTAATTTTATTTCTTTGAAAAAAAAAATTGTTACTCTAGACAATTTCTTTCGTAATTTGATATGTGAATTTGAAATTATATTTTTATATCATAGTGTAATTAATTTGTAAACTTATGTCTAACGCGGATATAAAATTGAGAATCACGCAAAAACTGTAAGGCGTATTTTTATGGAACTGCACCATTTTAAAGATCTTTTATACTATTTATATTTTATTTTGTATACTTGTTTAGTATCGTACCTGTTGTTTTGTGTATAATAAATTAATAATGCGTCTAATTTCGGACAGCGCTCTTTGATGGGTGAGTCCTATTACTGGGCAGGCGAACGACGCGTTACGTGAGCTCAGCTCAGAACACGCAAGCTAACTATTACTCAAGGTCATTTCTGTTACCCGGGGGTTGAGGACAAATTCGAAAGAGTTGCCTCGCCCCTGGGCATTCCGGGCAGGGAAGGAACAGGGGTGGGTTTTAGTCAGTAAGAGTCTGACACGCCCTTCCGCTCCACCCTAGAGCGGGTGATGTCATTCGATGATTTCCCACCCCACAAAAAAAAGGTCATTGGCTGTTAATAGCGCCTTAAAATTTCAACCAAAGGTTTTTTATTAAATTCAGCATCTATATTTCGATTCAGCCCGTTTTACGGTAGGTAGCTTACTTTAAAGGTACGTTCACACGATACAGACATAATACAGACTTACGGTACACCGACATTAGTCTGCATTGCTATGTTGAACAGATAAAATTTTATAGAAATCTACGTAAGTCGGAATTAAGTCTGTATCGTGTGGACGTATCTTTTTTTTTATTTTTTTTAAGTAACGTTCTTACCTCATCGACTTGCGCTTGAGTCTGTTGCAGTCGACGCTGCGCCGCGATCTGCTGCGGTGTCTTGGGCCCGCCTACTGGCATTTCTCCATCGCCACCGGGCGCCAGACCGCCTTCCGTCGCCCTGGAAAATGAGCGCTGTTATGTATTGTGACGTAATCACCTATGTTATTGAGGTTTTTGACGTGAAACATCTAATGCGGCGGGTCCGACCGACTGCTGTAGTGGCGACGCGTCGCCAAGTCATGCGTGCCACGCTATATAGCATGAAACATCAAAACGGTGTCGCGACGCAAAAAAATAAAATGAATTTTTGTAGTAAATTAGTATAGTGTTTATTAAATAAACAATCGTGTTTTTTATACAATCTATTTATTTTTGTATTTTATTAAAATTATATTTTTGATTATGCCCTATTTATTTCCTTTCATAAACTATCCTTCTATGTATATTATATATACAAAATAATTTCGATGTTTCACATCTACCAGGCGTTCTGCGTCACCTCACTTTTTTCCTTGAGAGATTATCAAGGATGATTCCATATTAGCATCTTAACAAAAAATATAACCGACTTCCAAAAAGGAAAAAAAGACAAAAAATTGAAACATAAACTTTATTACAAAAGTCGGTGTCAAATAACGAAGAAATAAAATACTCGTACAAACAAAACAACACAACACAAATCATAATCATCGTCGTCATTTTATACACATTTTTTGTTTTTGTTGAATTTTTTCAAAAAGCGCTGAAGCAATTCCAATAAAATTTATATGGGACCACCTCTGAAGTATACTCTTTTTGGATAAAAAATGGATTTTGAAAATCGTTCCACAATTGACAGAGAAATCGGTGGACATACATAAAAAAAAAAACAAACATACAGTCGAACATAATAACCTCCACCTTTTTTCGAAGTCGGTTAACAAAGACCTTCTTTCGCTCTACAATATATGAGGGTATTACGACGTCATCAGCACTCATTTTATTGGATTGTCTGGGCATTTTTCATATAAGCAGCAACAAATCAATGGTTGTCTATCTTTTGTCACTGTAAGAGAGTGTTCTGACGTCAGATCGTAAAGTAATTGACCTTTTTTCCTTGGAGAATAATTTCCTACCGGCAGACCTGAAGTAAGATGAGCCATACGATCAACCTAAAGAACTGGTCTGAGGTAGCAGAAAACAGAAATTATAGGCTGACTGTCTCGTACGCTTTAATTACTTTTAAACCATTCACTAAAGTGCTTTAAAATCATTTTCAATCTGCTAAGCCTTCATCAGCCACTATCTAGATAAGACCCACGTCTCCGTATTTCCAACTTCAACATAGTTTTATTTCCCCTGAGTCCTACTGGCTAGTTTTCCTAGACGACTGTCACTCAAGTAATTAATTGGCTTCATAAAACTGATAGGTTCTCGACTGAGGTTGCGAACTTGCGAGGGGCCACCATTGTGATTGTGAGGTTATTGCTCTCGCAACATGGGATGATAAGATAGGACCCTCAAAATAAATGGCCGATATGAGAATACGATTGCTTTGTAATCTTACGGATTTGAGTTAAAGCCATGCACATACTCATATGCAGTTAAGGCGCAGTTATACGACTTCTAATGATTTTTAATTGAAAATCACGCCTAAACGACTAGTCTTATTTCATTAAGAAAATATATATTACTCTAGACAATTTCCTTCGTCATTTGATATATGAATAGTTAAAATTACATTTTTATAACATTTTGTAAAGTTATGTCTAACGCGAATAAAAAAACTTTTTTACAAAAAAAATAGAATTTATTTTTCACTTTTTAGTTGTGGTTCCCCATTAAACTGTGTTAACAATTCATAGACATACGATAGCAGCAATCGTGGTTGATTTGCTGTCAATTTTCGAAGAGTTCCGTTGTCTGTCTCCGAAACCCATTATCAGATCTTTTTGAAATTTAAATGGGACTATTTCGGAATAAACCCCTTTCGAAAAAAAAAGAATTTTGCAAATCCGTCAATATATGACGGAGTTATACCCGAACATACATAAAATAAAAAAAAATACAAACATCCGAATTGATAACCTCCTCCTTTTTCGAAGTGGGTTAAAAATGAGAATCACGCAAAAACTATTTAGCGTATTTTTATGAAACCTTCACCATTTCAAAGATCATTTAATTATTTATATTTTAGTATACGTGTTTTAGTACAATACTTGTTATTTTATGTATAATAAATTAATAATGCGTCTAATTTCGGGCAGCGCTCCTTGATGGGCGAGTCCTATTACTGGGTGGACGTGCGACGCATTACGTGAGCTCAGCACAGACCACGCAAGCTAACCACTCAAGGTCGTTAGAATTTAATAGCGCCTTTAAGGTTTACAAGCTTCTGACAGCGGCTTGGCCGTCTTGTTAGTAAAAAAATATCCCAAGGGAACATATTCCGGGGATTTAAGTACCACATGTGCTATTCCAGACTATAATTTATCTCTGTGCTCATCCAGATCCATCAAAACTTCCGCATTTATAAAGAAGGATAGGAAGTACGATGAATCTTTACCTACATTGGAAAAATGGCACTCTATTTCCCAAAATGCACAAGGTTTTTTTGGAGAAAAGTTCGAGATCTCTTCTTTTAATGTTCATGCAAGCGGAAATATCCAACAGAACTTTCTTTGACCAAATAATACTTATTTAATATCTCCCGCACAATGGAATCTAACTCTCCCCTGAGATTAGCCGCCACTGTTGAAATTGGTTCAGGAGGACCAATTAGTACATTCATTATTTCATAATAATAATTTAATTGTATCTTGCGTCGTGGAAACATTGTTTGCCATTTACCATTTTTAGGGTTCCGTACCCGAAGGGTAACCAACGGGACCCTATTACTATGCCTCCGCTTTCCATCCGTCAGTCAGCGGGCTGTATCTCACGATCCGTAGTAGCTATACAGTTGCAATTTTCCCCTTAAGACGCAGTCACTTTTAATGGTTTTTAATTGAACATCACGTCTAAACGACTAGTTTTATTTCTTTAAAAAAAATATATGTTACTCTAGACTATTTGCGTCGCAATTTGATCTGAGAATATTTGAAATTATATTTTTATAACATTGTCTAATTAATTTGTAAAGTTATGTCTAACGCGGATAAAAAATTGAGAATCACGCAAAAACTAAAGCGTATTTTTATGAAACCTTCACCATTTTAAAGATCATTTAATTATTTATAATTTAGTCTCAGTGTTTTAGTTTATTACTTGTTGTTTTATGTATAGTAAATTAATAATGCGTTTAATTTCGGACAGCGCTCCTTGATAGGCGAGTCCTATTACTGGGTGGAAATACGACGCGTTACGTGAGCTCAGCGCAGAACACGCAAGCTAACCACTCAAGGTCGTTGGCAGCTAATAGCGCCTTAATTTTTAGATTATTTTTAATTTAATTTTTTGTTGTTACGGCAACAGAAATACACATTCTGTGAAAATTTCACTATCTACCTATTACGGATTATGAGATAAAGCCCAAAAAAAAAAACCAAAAAGAACACGTTTCTAGAAACATGTTTTTTTTTCAGTTTATGGTACGGAACCCTTCGTGTGCGAGTTCGTTTCGCACTTGGCCGGTTTTTTTTATAATATCAAACAATGTTCACTTTTCCGCACGAATGCGGAAATAGAAAAAGAAACGCACAGCGTGTGAAAAACATTTTGAGCCTGAAAACGGTGCGATAGGAGCAAGAAACTATGTTGCAAAAACAATTTTTTTTGTGCAATTCAGCCTATCAGTTATAACTTTTATTACTTTTGAGTGGTAAGACTCCACATCTTCGCATGTGTCTACAAAACGCTTTCTATGTTTTGTTTCATTTCATCTATAATAAATGTTATGAACAAAATCTTAAAAGAATTTTTAAAAACATTTTTATAAAAGTAAATTAATGAGGTATTGGAACAGTCTTTTAAGGTGATATTTTTTCTTGGTGAAAATATGAGTACATTCAATTTTTTTAATGCCCAGTGATTTCTCCCCCTCTCCCCTTTTTATTCGCATTTGTATATAATATTTTTAACAGTACGTGTATACTAAGTAACTTAATTCATGTGTAAATAAAAAACTCGCCACCTTTTTTATAGTCACAATAAGGTCACGTCGAAAAGCACGATCAGCTATCAATCATTTGTTAATACAGAATTATTTACTACAACAGCTTGAAACAAAGAGGACTCTACACTGTAAAAAATAACAATACAGAGTATACCTACCAATATCAATACTGACGGAGGAAAATGGATCCAACTTGCCGGGAAATCTAATTTGTGTGGAATTAAATTACGTTCCCACCATTTCTTTATTGAGGATCAAGCATCTTAAGTAAATCTTTACGATATTTTGACGTAAATATAACACTTATACAGCTTATCCCGGTTTTCCTCGTCTGTAGTATCTTTTAAGTAGGTCTTAATTTTGTGTTTAAAAGCTTTTTTGGGGCACGTTATTTCTTATAAAATTTCAAGTCTTGGAAATGAAACTTTAAACACGGTACCTGCGCAGGATGCGTTGTTCTCAAAAGTTAGCTGAAAAATTTTTGGAAAAAGAGTTTAGAAAGTTTTAATTTTTCTATCTAAAATGAAAAATTGCTTAAATCGACCTCTTTCTCGAAGTTAGCCCTACCTGACTGGACCGTTTGTCCCAGGTAGACGTACTCGTCTACAACTTCGAGTGTAGAGTCTCCGATTTTGATAGGAGTGGGTGCTGCTTGAATATTTACCATGACCTTGGTTTTGGCCATGTTCATTTTAAGACCAACTCTTTCAGAAGCTTTACTGAAGTACTGAGGTCATCGATCATTGTTCTGAGGTCCTCCATAATCTCAGCCATGACGACTATATCGTCGGCAAATTGAAGGTGAGTGATGTACTCGCCATTGTAATTAATGCCTAGCCCTCTCCAGTCCAGAACCTTGAAGACATCCTTCATTGCGGCCGTGAACAGTGATAGGGCCCTATATAAATTTTGGTCCAAATCAGCAGTATCGGATAAGTGTAAAGATCGAATGCATGATCATTTTGAAATTTCGTTTTTTCGGTTTATGGGTCTAAGTAGCGCCCTCATTTAATTAAAAAAAAGGCGTGTGGCACTCGGAGACTGCCGCGGTAAAGCTATTGCATAGCATTTTTTATCAACTTATGCAATTATAATTATTTATTTATTTTATTTATGCAGTATTTTTAAGCTATTGCATAGCTTCTATCGCGGGCCTTGAGCGTGGAGACCGAATCCAGAAATTCCGTAACGAAAAATAACCTAACACCCCCCACTCCGATGATGG
The DNA here is from genome assembly GCA_951329385.1 of Polia nebulosa. Taxonomy (NCBI): domain Eukaryota; kingdom Metazoa; phylum Arthropoda; class Insecta; order Lepidoptera; family Noctuidae; genus Polia; species Polia nebulosa. Next base: position 9,629,292 of record OX589609.1, read on the forward strand.
TGATGATGATGATGATGATGACGGTGACGGTGACGGTGACGGTGACGGTGACGGTGACGGTGACGGTGACGGTGACGGTGACGGTGACGGTGACGGTGACGGTGACGGTGACGGTGACGGTGACGGTGACGGTGACGGTGACGGTGACGGTGACGGTGACGGTGACGGTGACGGTGACGGTGACGGTGACGGTGACGGTGACGGTGACGGTGACGGTGACGGTGACGGTGACGGTGACGGTGACGGTGACGGTGACGGTGACGGTGACGGTGACAAGTAGACAGTAGGGCCTTAATTAACGTTAGAAAGCATTCACCAATCCAAAAATTTGGGTAGTCCAGGAGGTGCAGAGTATTTTTATCAGCAATTTTGATATTTGGTGCTATTGGGTTAAATTTTGCAAAAGTCGTCTGTCTGTCAGTTGTTTGGGGGAGGTAAATTTCACATTTCGAAAGGTTAAGTTCTAGCCCAATAAAACTAAACTTATCCTTCACAAAAGTTAAATCTTTTAAGACTGTGTCTACTTCACCTCCTAGAGTTACGTCATCCAAATACCTAAAATTGAATTTAGTTTCCGAATGATTGAATTTATTGCCAGACTGTTATTTAATATTTCAATAATTTTAGCGTTCTCTTTCTTTTTCATTTATGATTTAAAGAAAATGCCGAGCTCAGAACGAGTAACTTAATTTTTAAGGCGCTATTAACTGCCAACGACCTTGAGTGGTTAGCTTGCGTGTTCTGTGCTGAGCTCACATAACGCGTACCTAGTACGCCCATCCAGTAATAGGACTCGCCCATCAAGGAGCGCTGTCCGAAATTAAACACATTATTAATTTATTATACATAAAACAACAGGTAATAGACTAAAACACGTATACTAAAATATAAATAATTAAATGATCTTTAAAATGGTGAAGGTTTCATAAAATCTTTATTTTTTTCGTGATTCTCATTGAATTAATATTCGTCGTATAACTGTGCCTTAACACACAAGGGAGGTTACGAAACCGCGGCAAATCTTAACACCGTTATTCAGCCGACGACGGTACAAAAATGTTCAACACCATCTATCGTGTTGGTGCGAACTAATTAAAAAAAAAATTTCACTTAAGAAATTACTATCTTCGTTTTTATATATTATTATTTTAGTTGTATTCCAATGTCCATATTTGCTAACATAAACAACAGCTGTAACCAAAAGCCCTTTTTCATAAAGAAAAATGATAGATGTACCTACATCTGTTTTTGGAAAGGTTACCAAAGAATTCAGATGTGACACTTTACCTTATGTTGATCACTTACAAGGGACTCAATCCCATTTCCAAGAGGTCAGAAAAGGTAACAAAAAGGTTTACTCACTGGAAAATCAACTATAAAATCGATCCCAACCACCGCACCTATATTTTATCAGTCGAAAACTGAAGAAAGATCATAAAATATTATCAGATTCTACAAAATCCCTCAAGACCCAGTCTCTTCATTGACATATAAAAATAATGTAACAAAAATCGGTAAACCGAAAACTTCTTTAGGCATGGAATTATTAAGTACCCAAATGTCAAAGTTCACACTAATAAAGCTTTGAAGTTATTCAAAATGAAGGGTTGTTTTCAATATTAATGTTGGGCCCATTGTGAATTATGTTGTCATTAAGGAAAATTCTTATCAATGGAGTTTATTTTCATTGTAAACATTAGGGGTAATTCAATCTCAGGAACACAGTCATGTTTTTTCATGAATGTGTTTACTTACAGTCTTGTTTAACAAAACCTTTATATTGAACCTTTACCTTTATGTGAGTAAAACAATAAAAGATTAATACAATGTTTGCGGGAATACTGAAGCATTTTCTTCGAAAATAAAGGACGGTTTTTTCCTTCAACAAGCGTGAAAGGTCAATGAACATTGTGACTTTGTATAGCTATATCAGATAGTAGGTATAAAATATTCCACGAAAACTTACAAAGAAAACCTCAATTATTTTATTTGGTATATTTACCCGCCGAGGCAATAATGTTAAAATCTTAAGGTAATAAGTATAAGGTCTCAATTTTGTGTTTTTAAGCTTTTCTTTCGAGACGCGTTATTTCTAACAAAATTTCTAGTCTTGGAAATGAAACTTTAAACACGTACCTACACAGGATGCGTTGTTCTTAAAAGTTAGCTGAGAACTGACTGACTGACTGAGAGGGAGCGATTTTAAATTTTCTAGCGAAAATGAAACATTGCTTAAGGTCTAAACTATCTGGTCTTTGGTGGTCTGACACATTTGATTTATTAATGTGTCTGTTTCTCTGGTAACTGACAGATTAAATATTAATTAGAGAGTGCCTCCGCAGCCGGTCGTGGCACTCAAAAATAACGCCGTTGGAAACTGCCAGTACTTTTTTTTTTCTTTGTTCTTTTTTTTTGTTTATTATAGTTCAAGAGCGAGCGAAGCGAGCTCGGAATCTTAGGGCACCTCAACATGGACACGTTAGAGTAATAGTCGCCCAACTTATACAATGCACCTACTTGGAAGATTTTGTACAAAATGCTTTCGTGTTGTTACGGGTGGCTACGGAACTGTGCGTGGCCCGACTTGCACTTGGCGGGTTTTTTTTTGTCTTAGAACTTGCTGGTTTCCATACGAAGTACCTAAGCTACTACTCTCAACTCGGTAAAAGGAAACATCGTAAGGAAACATGCATGTCCTAGAACCAAAAATTCGAAGACATATGACATCCTTCAACCCGCACTAGGCCCGTGTAGTGTATTGAGGCTCATTCAAGCCTATGTCCCAGCACTGGGGATGTTATAAGGTTGATTATGCTATATGCTACGCTTATACTTTTTACGGCTCCATTACAGTAATATTCATTACACGTTCAAAGAGAACAATTTGTCTTGGTAGGCGAACAAACTATAATATTTAATAAATTCAATTTCCTTTTATAAAAGCGGCCAAAGGCCCGATAATGGATGTTGGAAAATTCGCCATTTTTTCTCAATTTCAATGTACAAAGGCGGTTCTTTTATTGTTCCTCTTTTAAACGTTGATAGGATATCATCTATGTTTAGGTATTTTTATTTTAACACTGAACATGCATGTTCTTGAAAGCTTAAACAATAAATGTTTATTCACTTTGCCTCTCGCTGATTATTCCATAGAGGGTTGAATACTATAGTTAAAAAAAACACGCCTTTTAGTTTCCTCTCAGAGAAACGAAAAAGCGTGTTTTTTTTTAAACTTTTTTCTTCCTTTGATTTAATACCCATATCACGGGAATGCTTAAAAAATAGGTAGTCCGTCATATTGGATTTAGTTAGAATAACGTCACTTAGATACCCATGCGACGCATGATTATCTAAGTGCCGTCATTGATATACCTACATGACGAATGGCATGCGCTGTCATCCAAACTAAATATGTATGCAAAATTTCAGCACAATCGGAAACTCGGGGAAGTGGATCAAATTTAACTTCTACTTTTTCTTACATAATTAAGTAATTTGTTACAGGTGAGGCTTAACGTGTTAAAATACACGGTACTTATTCATTTAATAATATGTAATCGAATCGACTGCCGCAACACTGTCGACCCTTGCGTATTGCGAAATAACTAAAAAGAAAACAAATACATAACAGGATGAAAACGAAAACTGAGTTCGCAAGAATCCGTTGAAAAACATCAAAAAACCTGCGCGCACTCTGGGCTTGGTTCGAAGCCTCGGGGCACCGTCTGCGAGCTCGATTACCCGAATTTTACAGATGTTTTTAAGGTACCTGGAAACGGCGTACTTCAAATTTATGAGGAAATACCTACTGCTATTACAATCTTGACATCGAAGGTAGAAAGTTTACGGTACGTTATGTTATGTAATGCAGGTGATCTTAGTAAGGAACTAACTTCGAACATGGAATATCTATCATTCTAAGCTATATAAAAGAAAATTGAAACTTTGGCTTTTAAAACTAAATTACACAGCAATTGAGAACCTCCTTAATCAAGACTAATAAAATCCCAAGTAATCAATCTCTAGTGAATACGTAATTGAAATAATATTGGTAATTGAAATAATATTTCAATTACTAATATTTTAATTTATAAAATAAAAATGCACCCTTTGTCTTCAATAATAGCCTAATTTAATTAATCGTCATTCGTCATAACATAACACAAACACACTCATATCAGCACACGCTCACCAGCACTCACTCACTCACACATACTTAGTACATACAAACACACACCCTTGCATGACGTGAATATGGCACATTCATACTTTTGTATTTTAGTACCTCATTTTTTACGGATTCCCTATATACAGGCGGCATGCCTATTGGTAATTTGCGAACCCAGTAACTCAATAACTTATTTACTACACGCGTTTAAGGTAATTTTTACAGTGAGAGGATGGAGCGATAGTGTCCGTAACACAGGTTAATTCCTAGCACGGAACTGGGTTTTGCTCCGCTATCCACTGTGGCATTCCTGTTAATCACTCATAGTTTTTAAATAAAGATTATTATTATACAGAGTGTTAAAAGACACATCACATAGCCGTCAACTACGCATACTGTACATCTAACAAAGTAGCTTTGCGCAAAAAAAAAAAAATGTCTATTCTATTCTATTCTATTCTAAAAATTATTGCTGGGAAACGACTTTAATTTCTAGGTATGAAAAAAAAACTATTTTTTATTGCACGCAATGTAACGCAAACCCAGGCAAGTGGAGTTGAACCCGGCCCCTTCGCTCTAAGCCACGTAGGTAACTTTTTTTTTTTTTTGTGGGGGTGGGAAATCATCCAATGACTTCTTCCGCTCTGGGTGGAGCGGGAGGGAACGTGTAAGAACCTTACTGACTAAAACCCACCCCTGTTGAGTTGTTGAGTGCCCAGGGGTGCGGTAACTCATTTTCATAATTTATCCGCTACCCCTAGGCATGGAACGTGCATGGAACACTACGCGCCGTCGAGTCACGGGCCTGGTGCTGATCGGACGGCGAACTACCCACTGCTCGCCGTCCGCAAAATCGTCGCGCGACGTCCTACGCCCAGTACGCCCAGTACCTCTCCTGCGGTCGTAGCGGCCGGGGCCGTGAGGGTCACTCCGTTGAGCTTCCCTCACGCGTCCCGCCTCCACCTTCACGAGCATTACTGCTTCATCAGATCTTTTAATGTCCCCACTGCTGGGGCACAGGCCTTCTCTCTGTGAGAGGGTGTGGGCCGTAATCTACCACGCGGCCCCAATGCGGGTTGGTGGATGTCAGATTTCTTCGAATTTTTTGTTCTAGGACATGCCGGTTTCCTCACGATGTTTTCCTTCACCGTTTTGAGAGCAGTGGTGATGAAATAATTTACACAGAGTAAAGCGCCTGCCTGGGTTTGAACTCGCGACCTATAACTTATAAGTTGCGGCCGTAACCACTGGGCCACCACTGCTCATTATTACTTTTTGTAAAGAGGTAAAATTGTTTTTTGGGTGGTATTGCGAGCCTTTCAATTACATAAACAAAAAACCGGCAAAGTGCGTGTCATACTTCGAACATTTAGAGTTCCGCACCAATTTTTGACAATTTGTATGGTTTTGGGACAGTAAGATGCTTAGGTATACTGTGACAATTTAAAGACTCTTGCTCCAACCATTTGTCTGTAAAACCTGTGTGACAGACGACGGACAGACAGACAGACGGACACGTGAGTGTCAGCAATGTTGGTCCGTTTGGATTCTTCGGGTACGGAACCCTAAAAAGGAGGTAAGCAATTTCTGGAAGGACTGATCCGATTACGAAATTGTTTTGACTGATAAAAATGTCCTACAGCTTTTTTCCTCGAAATAATGCACTGTTTTTGTGGGATCGAATAATCCGCGTGAAAAAACTCGTTTTTTATATTACAGTAATAAGATTAGTTGTATTTACATTTTTTTTAAACCAAACGGTGTTGTAAGAATGGTTGTTATGAACTCTATTTATTTCATGGATGTATTTATTTACAGTACAACGAGCATAGAGAATTTAATATCTCTAAAGATGTCAAGAATTTCCGGAACCGTGAGCATTGGTTCATTTTTCACTGACGTAGGTAACTCAAGGCAACGGAGTTAATATGTCTGATAAGAAGTATGTTGAATTAAATACTTCTTCTTTCGTAGAAAGTAAGATTATTTTTAATCGACTTCGAAAAAGGAGGAGGTTCTATGTTCGACTGATTTCTCTGTCATTTGTGGACCGATTTTCAAAATTCTTTTTTATCCTAAAAGAATATACTCCCGATGTGGTCCCATATAAGTTTTATCGAAATTGCTTCAGCACTTTATGAAAAACTGAACAAAATCGAAAAATATGTATACCTCGATGACGTTTTGGTTTTCTCCAATTACGAGTATTTTTAAATTCCACGTTCAATTTTATTAGGGTTTTGAGCTCTGGGGTATAATAACTAAAAAGAAAAAATAAAAAACTTTTTTACAAAAAAAAAAACAACCGACTTCCAAAAAAAAAATAAGTACTTACACTAAAATTTTTAAAATAACTGTAATTTCGGAAGTCAAATAACGAAGAAATAAAATACAAATACTGACTTCCGAAATTAAAGTTATTTTAAAATTTTTAGTGTACCTACTTATTTACTTTTTTGGAAGTCTGTTGTTTTTTTTTGTAAAAAAGGTTTATTTTTACTTATAATAAACAAATGACTCTCTGATATCTTTTAAATCTGTTTAAACCAAAGTTTGGTTGTAAGAAAACAAACTCCACACTAAAAGTACATAATTGTCAGTTTTATTTTTTTTATTTCGGTCTCAAACAAAGAATACACAGCTAATTAATAACATAAATCACAATTACACAGACTTTTTAACGTTTGCTCCATCAGTTATAGGAGAACATAGCATGCACACATTACTACGCGAAAATTATAATACTTACGCAAAAAAATGTTGCCATTAAATTAGATACCCACAGTGCGCTAAAATATTAAATACAAGCTTTTACCAGCGATTTCACCCGACTGTAATTAATACTTTCGGCCTGTGTGCTATTCCAGCCATTCCAGCCTATAATCTATCTCTGAGCCAAATTTCATTCAAATCCGTTCAGCCGTTTTGGCGTGATAGAGTAACAAACATCCAACCATCCAAACATTCGCCATCCTGCAGGTTCAGAGATTATCATAGACATACAGACGAACGACCAAACTTTCGATACACTACCATAAAAAAAATACAACTGACTTCCAAAAACGAACATACACTAAAAATAGTAAAATAGCTTTAATTTCGGAAGTCGGTGTTTGTATTTTGTGTCTTCGTTATTTGACACCGACTTCCGAATTTAAAAAGTTTTTTTTTGTAAAAAAGTTTTTTTATTTTTCCCTTTTTAGTTGTTGTAGGTACCCCATAACTAAAACTAAATATTAAAGCTAAAACCGAATTGATAAACCCAATAACAGGAAACTTGAACATAATTGCAGGAAACCAATACGTCATCTGCGTGTACATATTTTTGGTTTTTGTTGTTGATTTTTTCAAAAAGCGCTGAATCAATTTCGATAAAATTTAAATGAGAACATCTCATGAGTATACTCTTTCAAACAAAAATATTATTGAAAAGTGGTCAGTAATTGACAGAGAAATCGGTGAGCATACATAAAAAAAAATACATATACTCTAACATAGAACCTCCTCCTTATTTTGTAGCCGGTTAAAAAGCAACACTTCCCCAACTATCTGTCTCAGACAGATTTCTATATTCGGCACAAAGTTACTGCATAATAAGACCTGCCTTCTCAAAGGCTTTAATTATCACAACTTGCTGAAATATTAAACAGACCTGAATGGAAACGGTGGCGAAGTGAGTATCTATAACTACTACGAGTATAACTGTAGGCGTCTCTGCTCTTGGCACTGATTTTGTTGTGTTGCTGAATAGCTGTATAATTAACCAAGATGTTATTGAAAGAAGTATGGTGGTGACTGAACTGTTACGTTAATAATAATATCATTTGCCTAGCCTTTTAACAACTAAATTGGGGTCGACTTCCAGTCTAACCGAATGCAGCTGAATACCAGTATATTACATGGAGTGACTGCCTATCTGACCTCCACAACCAAGTAACTAGGTAATACGATACCCTTTGGCAAGACTGGTTGTCAGACTTGCAGGCTTCTGACCACCCGTAACGACTGTCAAAGATCCACGACTGACAGCCGGGACCAACGGCTTTCCGAGGCACGGAGGAGTCTCGGTATGAAAAGATGGTCGCCCATCCATGGACCAACCCCGGCAAGCGTAGCATAACCTGATGGATCGACCTGTGCGGTTGTTATTACTTTAGCCACGAGCTCCTCGGTTACGTTAATAATATACCAATAATAAATAGCAAAAGGTAGGCCGCTGTAGACGCAACTTAGTCAGATGGGGTTACTCCAATGAGTCACAATGCGATTGCTTGAGGGAGCTACGTACCCCCAGGTACGTCGCGGATAAATTTGAAAGAGAGTTACCGCGGCTCTTGGCACAGGCAAATTAAGGAACAAGGGTGGGTTTTAGTCAGTAAAAGTCTGTCACGCCCTGCCGCTCCCCCCAGAGCGGGAGAAGTCATTGGACGAATTCCCACCCCAAAAAAAAAAAAAAAAAACTGGCTAAATGCGTATCGGATTTCGCACATTAAGGGTTCTTACCAAATATTGGTATTCGTTAATAAAATATACGTTATAATAAACATTATCACCAAATTTCAAGTTCAAGTTAACGCGTCAAACCCTTCATTAGCAGACACAATTAAAAACCTATTGTTGCGTTATCTTATGGTAACGCGAGGGGCCTGACGCGTGGGAAGTTAAAAAAAATCTTCGTAACAAAATTTTGTGCCAGATGACGGACGGACAGACATACAGACAGACGGACAGAAGGACACGTGAGTGACAACAATAGGGCTCCGTTTGGACGCTTCGGGTACGAAACCCTAAAAAGGGGGAGCTACGTCCCAAACAATGCCTCACCTCTTGTCATGTCCTCTGTGCAACAACACCACTTTAAAGACCTTTACAAGACATATGCAAACCAACTCAAACGACTCAAAGCGACTCAAAGTGGCAAAATGTTGGTCAAAACAGATTCAATTTTTGAATCATCGATACGACAAAGGAGTAGAAGAATAGAAAAATATCAGAGACCTTTTAATCCTCTTAATTAATATGAAATCTTTGGTAATAATCTACCATCTTGCTATGTTATTTTTATCAGGTATCTTAGACCATTTTAGATCCTAAGTACAACTGTTTTTTTTTTGTGGGTTGAGAAGTCATCCAATGACTTCCTCCACTCTGGGTGAAGCGGGAGGGCGTGTCAGACTCTTACTGACTAAAACCCACCCATGTTCCTTCCCTGCCTGAGTGCCCAGGAGTGCGGTAACTCATTTATAGAATTTATCCGCTACTCCTAGGCATGCAGGCACCGGCCACGATAGGCCCCGTCAGTGGCGGCTGACACTCATCTCTTTGAGGCGCGCGTGGAACACTACGCGCCGTCGACTCACGGGCCTGGTGCTGGTGATGAAACTATATTGGGCCAAAATTGGGTCTTAATTTATCATTTTTTAAATAGTCAAAATGCAGCTATTATTCTTTTTACAAAACGAATAAAATTACTTATACTCTAAATCCATGCTCCTAATAGTTACATCAGATTTCACAAACACAGTAATTATTATCTGTAGGTACTCATAAATTTATGCAGTGTTTCTCAAAGTTCGCATTAAATTTTCTGCATTGAATTCCCTCCGCAGATTTGTGACCTACATTTGGAAATTCTGCAACGGAGTTTGCTTTTATAATAATTCCTATTATAAAGTTTGTTACGAGTGCTGCTTGTTAAACAAAAGAAACAAATAGTTGTTATTAACATAGTTCTGTAATTCTGTTCTCTTCATAATAATAAATCTTATTTCACCATATTCTTTTATTTTTCATTATATTATTATTTCCTTTCAAATTATGTGTTGTTTTTAGGGTTCCGTACTCAAATGGTGAAACGGGACCCTATTACTAAGACTCCACTGTCCGTCCGTCTGTCTGTCTGTCTGTCTGTCCGTCTGTCACCAGGCTGTAAAATTATGTGTTGTTTTTATGGTTCCGTACTCAAAGGGTAAAACGGGACCCTATTACTAAGACTCCACTGTCCAATCGTCTGTCTGTCTGTCCGTCTGTCACCAGGCTGTATCTCATGAACCGTGATAGTTAGACAGTTGAAATTTACACAGATGACGTATTTCGGTTGTCGCTATAACAACAAATACTCAAAAACACAATAACAGAAACATTTAAGGGGGCTCCCATACAACAGACGAGATTTTTTTGCCGTTTTTATAGATAATAGTACAGAATCCTACTTGCGCGAGTCCGACTCGCCCTTGGCTGGATTTTTTCTGTTTATTTATGTTTTATCTATAATTAGTAGTTCGTATAGTTTTTCAAATAATTGGTTAAAAAAGAATTAAGTTTTGACTTGTTTCTGTACAAACTTCGACTTGCAAAATGGTTATTGAAATGCACATTATATTCTGTTGTTTCCGCAATATGGAATATGGCTTCCCTCTCCTAGGTATGCTATATTATTCACCCTCGCAAAAAACGATATTTTACAATGACTTGCAAAAGTCTAAGGGCATTGTATATACACTCAATGGCTATCTGTTCTGGCCACCATTGAAGTCAGATCAGAACAATGCCTTTGTTCCAACTTCCCCACAGTTTGTTACAGTTCTAACAACTAACTTGTCTCAACAGGTCTGAGATTATTTCGTGATTAGAACCTTTCCACGAGGGTAAAAGTTTGGGAGCCACTGTTTTCGGAAAAACTTTTATTAACGGTGTGTTTGTTGTCTCGAGTGTTGTTTGTATTTAATTAATAATTCGTGTGCGGGTCTGACGAAATCAGGACTTTGTACGAGAATGGGACATTTGTTGTGGTTTTGTATTTCTGCGACTGTTTAGGCAAACTCGTTTAATAATTAACGGTTCTTTTAAATGGTTCTAGAATCATTTGAAATCGTTCTTGTTTGGACACTGGCCAATTCAGTTGTTAATAATAAAAAAAGCGTTTTACCAACCACTAAATGGTCTAAATTAGATTTTTTTCCAAACGATTACTTTCTAAAATATCACCCCGTTAAGGGTCACCAATGGCCTTCATTGGTGAATTTGGGTTGAACGGCACAACACCTCGGTCTGACCCTTGTGATTCACTTTAATAGTCCCTATGCACCCAGACCATGTATCGTGAATTTATGAGTCGGTCTGAGTAGGTAGGTACTTATTTTTTAATCTTTTCAACAGCCTTTTTTTGAAGTTATACTTCTTCTGGCGCGTTAGGGAAAAATGATGAGAGTAAATTTTTACGATGCGCGCGCACACAGTAACAAAAAACCTACAGCCTGAAGTTAGCTAGAACCGACACTCTGATGTTAGCTATGGTCTGTGGTACATGAAGAATGATTGTTTTCCTTTTGTAAACTATGTGTCAGTTTGGTTTTTTATCTTGTTACGCCAAAGAAGTATAATTCCTTACGTGCGTACATATAAAAAAAGTGTGTGTGTACACACGTTTTTTTTATTAGGTACATATTTTTAAATCAACCTTCAAGGAATCGGGCGATGGCTTCAAAGGATATGGCCTTATTTATAAAACTAGCTAGTCGTATGCTTGGTTTAAATACTTACGAGAGTCAGGTTCTTAATTCAAAATTTTCTATGGAGATTTTAAATTTTGATTCCTCTAATCAGTGTGTAGACTAAGCTAATCCTATATATGCTCAGTGGTTCGATAACAACCCAAAAGGTTTTATAACACCAACTTTTATGATTTCACACATGTGTTATCTGTGAAATCATAAAAAAAGGAGGCAAACTTTTATGTCTTTTTATATTTTGACAAGTTCATTTAATTGTTACAAGCGGTTCGATCAGCACCAGGCCCGTGAGTTGACGGCGCGTAGTGTTCCACGCGCTCCTCAAAGAGATGTTGTCAGCCACCACTGATGGGGCCCATCGTGGCCGGTGCCTGCATGTCTAGGGGTAGCGGATAAATTCTGAAAATGAGTTACCGCACCCCTGGGCACTCAGGCAGGGAACGAACAGGGGTGGGTTTTAGTCAGTAAGAGTCTGACACGAACGAGAAGTCATTGGACGATTTCCCACCCCACAAAAAAAAAAAAAAACGTGTTATCTGGGCATTTATGTACCAATGCAACGAGTATCGCAGGTACGAGATCTAGGCGTGTATCTCACTCCAGACTTTAGATTTTGCAAACACATCATGACATCATTAAGATATGCAAAAAGGCGAAGAGAAACATAAGTTTTGTATTGAGACACTCACAGGGGTTGAACTGCGGTCGGAACGTTACCATGCTCAAGGTGTTGTATGACGCACTAGTTACAAGCCATCTTAAACATAGTGCGGTCATTTAGGCACCACATGAAGCCAAATACAGTGTCATGTTGGATCGGGTACAGTAAAAGTTTACAAGGCACTTGTACTTTAAACTGTATGGGGTATATCCGTCCTACCCGTTGATGTACCCAACACTATTTATACTGGGTATGATGGGGTATAATGAGCTCAGGGTTAGCCGGGAGTTCAGTCTTTCTGCGTATGTAGTGAGGCTACTGCGTGGCGTAGCACATAACCCGGGAGTACTGCGTCGACTGGAACTTAGAGTGCCAGACCAGTACGTGTGGAGGCGGCGACGCCCGCAACTGCCAAACCAAACTACTGTCGAAAGCACCCCTCACTCGAACAATGCGTGTGGTGAACGAAGTTCATGAGAGACTGGATATTTTTTCGTGCTCTTTGAGTGAGTGGTTTATTAAATATAGCTAGTTATGTAAGGTAAAAAGTTATATTATTTGTTGTTAAGTAGGTATGTCAGGTTAAATAAGTATTTTTTTTTTTAAGTTGATGAGTTGATAACTACACTATCGCATTAGGTTGTCGCCTTGATGGTTGTAAGGATGACAAATAAATAAATAAATAAAATGCATGTAGTCTCGTCCCACATCATGAGCGAAAGCTATTAACGCTGTTATAGTATTAAGAAGCTAGTGCACACACAAATACACACTAACATTACATAAGCGTTAAAATTGTATGAACAGACCCTTGGGCATATATGGATGTTTTATAAAACTGCTTAATTTATTTGTTCAGAATAAAATTAGTTTAATTTTTGAATAAATTTATAAGATGGCCCTGTATAGTGACTATATATTTTGCCACTTTCATACTCCATAAGTTATTTACTTACGCCCAAAAATGCGCAAAATAGTGTTGAAATTTGAAAAGATATTTCGACGCTCAAAATTTCCAAATATTAATTACACCGTCAAACGAATAGTCGCGTATGGAAGAATGACTGACTGTTCCTAGCCATTGTCTCTTTCATTCACCTTGAAGAAACCTCTCGTTTATACTAAAACTAAAATTGATATTGAATTTTAAGCTATTAAAGTAAGTTTTACTTAGAGTTGTGGGATGCATGAAAGGAGCCTCCTCTCCGAGCGGTATTAACAATATCGAACATCGCTTCCAAACGCCCGGCGTAACCTTGACAGCTAGCACACTAGAAGGGTGCTTTTCCACTGAGCGGAGCTGGGCGGAGCGGAGCGGACAGGTGCACTCCATCGTCCAATCTACAGATAAGACGAGTGATGCGATGAGGATTTCAACCATTTTGATTAGTCGATTCCTGGACATCTCCGCTCCGCTCTGCCCAGCTCCGCTTCAGTGGAAACCCACCCTAACGTAGAGTCTAGTTGACTAATTTTTTCATTACGATGACCCAAACCCAAACTTGACCACAAAGGCAAGGAGAGTTTGTGACGACATTTGCAAGGATCTATACATACCTACTCTACTCGTACAATCAAAATAGTTCTATTGGTGAAACTGTAGCGATGTCTAGACGGTTGAAAAACATGTTTTCTTTGTGACCAATTGAATTGTCTCAAATATTCTTCAGTATGATATCTTAACAACCCAAAAACGTCTAAAGCAATAGATGTGTCAGAGATGTGTCAGGGATGTGTCTTTTTTGGATTAAAGAATGTGAAGATTTGTCTTAAACTGCAATTTTTAATAGTAGCATAAACAAACAGATTTAATTAAATTAAAGCTTGCGTACAATTGGGAATAGTCCAGACAATCATCATCATCTTCATGCCCTTATCCCATGTTACTTGGGGTCGGCGCAACACGTTTTATTCTTGCATTTTGTCCTGAACAATGTCCAGACAATGTATTTTATATATAAAATTGAATATTTTCAAAAAAAACCCGACCGTAAAAAACAATTAAAAAGGTCCAAACTAACTAAAAAATTACTAACTCCACTACCTATCTACTAACTACCTAACTATTTAAAAGTGTTACAGCCTTGTTTGTTTACTGACCTCCATTCAAAATTATGATCTTTCTTACCTAGTTTTTAATTTCAATTTCAAATATTCCTTGGCCTTCTGTCTAACCTCTTGTTTTTCATTTTAAAATCAGTTCGGGTTCAGCTGCCGAACTGGAAGCTGAGGAGCATATCATTGTCATTTTTCGACTCTTCAGCAATTTACCGTTTGTAGAGTTTCTAAAAACAGTGAAGTGCAGTTTTTATAACCAGGCATATGTCCTAGTTTAACCAATCTACAGGGTGTAAAAAGAAACATCACAAAGCCGTTAACTACGCATACTGTACGTCTAACAAAGTAGCTTTGCGCAAAAATTATTGCTGGGAAACTACTTTTATTTTTAGGTATGAAAAAAAGAAACCATTTTTTATTGCGCGCAATGTAACGCGAACCCAGGCAAGTGGAGTTAAACCCCGCCCCTTCGCTCTAAGCCACGTACTACTACTTGTCGGATACGTTTGATATTTATTGCGTTTTCGTAACTGCAAATGTGTAATTTCGAAAAAAAAAAAACGAAAATTCAGCTAATGTTTTTTTGGAAAAAAGTTTAGTAATAACTTTTGGAATTCATTTTCGTAAAAAAAGTAAAAAAAAAATTGCGGCTTTGACCTTCAATATCTCCAGAACCAGTGGTTTCCCAGGTATGGTCTAGTGGAAAAAATGATCCAAATAATGGGTAGTTTATGTGACTTTTGGCTTCGGAAACTGTCTTTTTACACCCGATATATTATATTAAGTTTATGAGTTTGTAAGGTTGTAGGGAATAATCTCTGGATCTACTGAACCGACTTTGAAAATTCTTTTACCAATAGAAAGCCACGTTATTTGTGAGAGTCTTAGGCTATAAATTGAAATCCACGCGGACGAAGTCGCAGACGAAGTGCTTGTGAAATATGTACGTACGATTAATGAGTGCTTCATATAATATAACGTTCTGTAAATATTGAAATATACGTCTTAATGCCTCGTGATTTTATCTTCATCCAACTCTTCCTCCACCAGTCTACATCGTGACTCCCCACGGTCCTTCACAACGGGACAAAGCTGTCTGATGCACTGCCACCAACTTGTGGCAGTTATTTTAGTTCAATTTTTGATTTCGTTGTCATAAAAAATGAGTTGTTGAAGTTCAAACACTGATTAACAGGTTCCTAATTCAAAATTGTATACGTCGAATTTGAATTTAGAATTCGCTAATCAGCATTTGAACCAAGCACATGGTTAATAAGTTTTCTATATAAGTTGAAAGTGTTGTGTTATAATTTTGGTTTATAAATAATGATCCTGTCTATCTATGTCATGCAAGTGATTAACCCCGACCCTTTTTATACTAACTCACCTGTTTTGAAGGTCCAAGTGGATCTAAAATGACCTTTTAACCAGTCAACACCTTCACTTTGAAATGTCGAGTATATTTTCGAGAGTGTAGTACATAGCCCTTTCAGCACATTTATTATAAGTTGGCGAGTTCATGACAATAGGTCAAAGGCCCGCTATCCCGACCTTTAGATCAGTCAGGCTTGGCAATTAGGATCAGATGTCGAATTAGATGAGGGATTTGGATATTTGTTGCTAGGTGAGGGTAGAATATTGTTCTTCGTGTAGTAGAGACATAATGAGGTTAGAATTTTTCACTGACAGAATAAAATATTTCTTTTACAGAGACGGAAGGACCACTGATCACCAAGTTTTTCAGTACTGCAGTTTACAAGTTATGTATGGAATTGGTTATCAAATTGGTAGAATGAAGAGTTAAGATGGCTAAATCTCAGTTTCTGAATTAAAAATTAAGGTTTTTGAGTGCTGGTTCTACTATACTTTAGCCTGAAAACTAGACACACTTTGGCATTAACATATGATTCTTTAATCCAAATAATCAATCCAGAAACCGTGTTTTTAAGTGAAAACGAACCTGTCACTGTGAAAAAAAGACAGGCCATCCAAAAGTAAGAACTTTCACTCCATTCGCAATTTAAAAACAGCCACTTAAGAAGTAATTACTTTAGCCACGAGCTCCTCTTCAAGAATACATAGTAAATTACAAAAAAAAAATTGGAGATTCCATACAAAGTTATCTTCAGCTGATCAAAATTAGTACGGGAGGTCAAATTCTTTATCTCGAAATTGATTATGTTCTCAAAACGGCGAAGGAAAACATTGTGAGGAAGCCGGCATGTCCTAGAACCAAAATGTCGAAGATATGCACAAAACGTGTGAAGCCAAAAAAAAAAACAAAAGATAAGCGTTGAAACAGCACACCGTCGTAGCGACCGCGATGTCGAATGCAAAACATCACAGCCGACGTCCAGAGGTCGTTCCAATTCCAACCCTAAACTGCCGACGTACTTTCGCAACGAAACCCACAGGGAAAGCTAAAGTAGATACAATCTACACCATTTCAGCCCGCATGTTAGCTACTTTACTTCGTTACGTTCGTGCTTTGAAAATTTAATGTATCTTCTATTGTGCAGGCTTGGCCAATAGCGGCGCGTATTTACCGATTTTCCGATGACGTTGGCAGTTCGCGTTTTAGAGTTGGTTGTGTGACGTTGGTACTGGTAGTATTGGGTAAACCAATTTTCTTCTTTTTGAAGTGAAAACTTCTTTATGCGCGTTGGGCAGTTTTGAGATGGGAAAAAACATATGAACTCGCGCGCCACCGACACCGCTACACGAGGCGCTACGAAGTTTTCACTCCTGTTGGCACTCCTGTACTGCCACTCCATTTTGTTTTAGTTCACTGGTTATTTTAGAATGGCCAGTCTGTAGCTTTGGTATAGCTTTTATTTCACTAGTGGCCCGCCCCAGCTTTGCAAGGGTAGAATATTTGTTATTTCCATTTCCCAAAATTTTCTTTCATACAAACCTTAATAATAATAATATAATAATATTCCACAACTATCACACAACGCCATCTAGTCCCAAGCTAAGCAGAGCTTGTGTTATGGGTACTAGACAACTGATAAACATACTTATATATTTCTAAATACATAAATATTATAGATAAATTACACCCAGACACAGAACAAATGATCGTGCTCATTACACAACCATTTGTCCTGGGTGGGAATCGAACCCACGACCTCCGGCATAGCAGTCAATAGCAGTCAGGGTCACTAACCACTAGACCAACAGGCCTGCACCTTGTCCTGACAATTACGAACACAACAAAAATAAAAAGAATTAGCTTAATAGGTGCAGCCGTTCTGAATTGATGCGTTCACATACATTCAGCAATATTGAATATTACTAAAAAAAACTAATTAGTCAGCCAGTTAAATAACTAAAAAATATTGGACACGTATTCTTTGGTTTACCAAACCAATAAAAAATTACAAAGATAAAACGCATCAAAGTTCAGGAGTGGGGGCTCGTTACGTCATTTTGGTGGCAAAAATTGTCGCGCAGCGTGACGCCACGCCAAATTTCAACGCACTGTATCGCCCTCATTTTTTGTTTACTTGACGAAAGAAAAAAAATATTTTTTGGTTATTTAACTGACAGACTAATTCCTTTTTGTTTTTAGTAAAATACCATTGATTTTATACTGTTTATGAAATCAATGGTATTTTACTAAAAAAAAAACGAATTAGTGCAAAAAAATGCATAGCCGTATTTTAAATATCACTTTTGCCCCAAATGAAACTCGAACTTTCCGAAACAAAATGTTTAGATACTAATTTTGATCAGCTGATGATAACCTATTTACCAAACTGCATTGAGCCCGCTTGCTGGATTACGGCCCACACCCTCTCACAGAGAGGAGGCCTGTAAGTCCAATATTTTTTTTGGGAATTGACTATGGCTTCCTTGAGGAAAGTTGTTCATTTCCTTGAAGACAGTTGTTCATTTCCTTGAAGAAAGTTGTCCATTTCCTTGAAAAAAGTTGAACAACTTTTTTGTAGTTTCCATGGGCAGAAACAGTATCTAAAATATGACCACCCTTTTTCGTTACAGCTGTATGTCTATATAAGGTGTAGGGTCAAGTCCTTCTAAAGAGGTTCTCCATATATGTCTGGTAGGTGTGTATGGTATATGTGTGTATGTATGTTCTCTTAAAAGGCCGGTAAACGTGTTCCTATTCGTGACATTTGAACCATATGGTTCATCTTCTAAACTGGGTTCATAGATCCAACAAAATGTATACCAACACAGCAATGTTTCTTCTGTTTCTTTTTGAGTCAATGGTTAACTTTTATTGATAGTTTGAGCGGTAGTTGGCCCCATTAATAGCAGCAGTTGGCTTAATAGTTGGCCGCAATTAGCCAAGTTGGCGTTAGCACTAAATCCTTCAAAAGTGCGATATGAGTACATGGCAATGTTGAACGACAAAAACCCACATCTTAACTGCAGGGTTTATCAAGGAAGAAAGCTTCCTACAACCAACTATACTTAAGTGGTATTAGCACTTTCTTGTTTGAACTCTGCAAGATATTCTGCCATATCATATCGTCATTGATTGGAAATGCATTATTGGTACACTCTCATTGAATGAGCAGAGTGATGTAGGAATGTTTTATAATAGTGCAGGGGTAACAGGCGTTGTACAGAGTATCTCCTCTGTGCAACGCATTAAATCCTTCCCATTCCCTCCCATATCATCTGGAGTTGTCATTTACGAGGTAAGGGGGCCATATGCTGATGGTGATCACCGGAGTAATTTTAGTGAAGTAAGAATTTCTACATTCCCTGGTCTTTCCCCAAAAGTACAGGCGTCTTTTGAGGTGAAAATTCGCAACGAAAATAAAAAAAAATTAGTGTCCAATCTAAAACGAATCGCCTTTTCACAATGGTTTCCAGTCTTATCGTTTGCAGTTGGATATCAGTATTTTATTATAATATGCTCTGTTGATGATCTTATGTCGCTAAATGTGTAGAAGATAATGTGGCTTTAAATGAAATGACTATTGAGATGAGGACTGTCACAGATTTATGGAAGAAGAAGATATATTGCAACGTCTCCAGATAAAGAGAACGATGCAAAAGAGTGATGATGATTAATCTCGGTCCTATTTTTTCTATCACTGTCAGGCTCGCGCTTGACCAACTCACATGATAGTAAGAGATGATGTTGTCGACGACGGAGCCCGCTAACCTAGAAGTAACCTATTCACTCTTGACTTAAAGATCCTCAGGTTGTAGCTATCACATGGGAGTTTAACGTAACTATCATAATGTAGGTATATTATGGCTATATGATCTCTGCCTTACCCCTCAGGGCATATACGCGTGATGTTAAGTGTATGTATGTTATTTTACTTGGGGTGACAGCCCATTTGACCTCCACAATGCAGGATTGGTCAGGTCTTACCCTGGGTCGTGAAGTCAACAGGATTTCTGTCCTGTTAACTGTATAATCATCACATAATGCCATCACCAGTGCCAGTGTCAGGCCTGGTGATTAATACACCCCATTGTTTTTTTAATTCTGCAGTTATTACGATACACGGAGGACGCCTAGGTCTAGAATGACAATGATGATGTCATCCATAGAGTACTCTAAATATAATAGAGAATGTCATCGTCATCACTTTGTCAATGCATCTGACTCTTGTCATTCAGTGTCATCACTGTGATCATAAAGAGACAAAAACATATACAAATAGAGTTTAATCCTTGCGATAGATCAATGACACGCAATTGTATGCTTTCAGATTGAAACGGTAGCTATGGCGTCATCACTACTGGCCACTTAAAAGGAAAATAAATTGGATGACTGATCAACCTAGTTTAATTAAGCTTACCACTATATTGAAAAACGGAATGAAAAAGTGCTGGCAGGATAAAATACAGAATAAAAAAATCTTATTTATAGCTCCAATTTTGAAAACTTTCCATAAAATGATTCGAATTCATTTGCTTTATAAAAAAACTGGTATAAAATGGCTGTATTCTCAACAAACGTAGAAGCCACAAAAAGGTTGCATATCTATAAAATCTATAAGTCATTGAAAGCGTCCTTCTATCGAACGGTTCACGAAACGAACTATATAATGACTGTGGCATCTATTTTGCTTTCGCTAACACGTATTTTAAACACACATTAAAATTTATAAGAGTTTCTAGTCAGTTTAGAATGGTAAAATGCATACAAACTTACATTTTTTCTCTGCTTTTCGATGTGACTTCTTTAAAAACGAACTCAGGCAGTGGCCCGTTTATCGATCCCGTGAGCACTTCAACCTTATCACCGAACGATTACATTCACCAGTTAAATCGCCTCTCCCAACTGTATTACTTCACTGCCCGACACCAAATGAATGTAATTTATGAATGGAAAGCCCTCACTAGATTTCCCTACAAGTATATCGGGCAGTGATCTATTTTTAGTCACACCTTTCCCGATAAAAAACTCCTGTTTCACGTTAAATTCAACCCCATGAACACACACAGTGATTTAACGTACGAACTAGAGTAAAAAGACGCCGAAACTGTGATGTAAAATGTGGATATTTTTCAGAAAATATAGACAGAATGTGGAAAACCTTCCGCGACGAGGTTTCCCGATTTGTATGGGAGAGGGCGCGTCGGTACTTGCCATAATAGGCACGTATTGTCTAAAAATACCAACTGTTCACAACACCATTCAATTCACTACCTTATCTTATCTCTCTAAAGTCGAAATTCCGTCACTGATAAAGTTGGAGGGTACGTAGATGTGTGGCAGTTTGCTAAAGGAGTGTGCGTGAAGTTTTCGCGCATGCGTATTGCGACAGTTGGATGGTAACAAAAATCAATCCGCGTCGGTAGGAGAGAGTTACGTAATGAGAGGGACATGAACACATCGACAACCGTACTTGCCCTTAATTGGTATTAATCTTTAAAATAACAAATAGAATTCCACGACCTTCTTGTAAAAACTAAATGGGATGTTCAACATTCAAAATATGATATTCTAGAATGGCATTTAAAATTCTCTTTGTTGAACGTGTACGTGGGCGAATGTCGTGGGCGCTATAATATAACGATGCCTAATACCCGTAGTTATTCTTTAAATTATTATTTCTCAATACTGCTGTTTAAAGAGAAGCTTATTAAACTTGAATTTTCTCTATAAAGTTTAATATCTACCTTCTTTTATTTATTTTTTTGCAGTTTGTTGTAGGCGGGCAAAATAATTATCTTGTACTAAATGTTGTACTCCCACGAACGTAGAATTCTTCTGTAGACTCATTAAGTTTAATTATTTACATGTGTATATTACCCTGCTCCTCAGAAAATGAGCAATAATTCTTAATTCATTATCTTCGCTTTTAATTAAGTATAAATATATTTACTGTCTACATGAGAATATTGTGTGGGATGCTGTATGTCGTGTTTCACTCCGTGCCTTCCCAGCACCAAGAAGGTATGATACGATGTACTGATGGGCAGACTCCTTTAAGGTTACAATATAGAGTTATGTGGAACAGGTTGTACCTAGTCAGAAAGCAGTCAAGATCTATAACTGGCTTGGGAATGTATAAGACAGTTTTTTATATGTTTTATAGGCTCGCGCCTTAAACTAGGAAAGGTTATAGACGGAGTGTCAAAATCCAGCAATCTGAAGTACCAGAACGAGAAGACGGCCTGTATCTGTACACGCGAAATAAGCTCACATAGGCAAAATAAGAAGCCGATACGTCATCGTTACGTTCGTCAAGGTCACTCACACA
Source organism: Polia nebulosa (assembly GCA_951329385.1). Classification (NCBI taxonomy): domain Eukaryota; kingdom Metazoa; phylum Arthropoda; class Insecta; order Lepidoptera; family Noctuidae; genus Polia; species Polia nebulosa. The sequence continues at coordinate 9,651,393 of OX589609.1, forward strand.
TTTTAACGATCCTGCTTCATTTAAAGTCTAGTGACGTTCCGTCTATAACCTTTCATAGTCTAAGACTCGCGCTTGACCACAATCTCCCATTAAGGTGAGCAATGATGTGGTTGATATTGGAGAACACTTATACCTAGAAGTAACCTATTCACTCTTGACTTAAAGATCTCCAGGTTAGTTGGCAGCTGGATGTGGTCTTCTTGACAACATGCACCGATAGAGCCAAATAATTTAACATTACCTCATCTTCATTCTCTTGCCACTATCCCAATTTATTTGGGGTCACGGCAACATGTCTACTTTTTCCATAATTTTCTATTTATTATTCAATACTATAAACAGTACCTCCTTACCATCATTCTCTTACCTTTATCCCGGGTCGCCACAACATGTCTACTTTTATCATATTTTTCCATTTATCGACACAGTCCATCCATCGTTTTTATGAACTCTTAAATAGTGCCTAGGTTTTAGACACTGCTTAGACTATGAAAGGTTATATACGGAACATCATTGGACATTAAATGAAGCAGGGTCGTTAAAATGTGTGAGTGACCTTGACGAACGTAACGATGACGTATTGGCTTCTCATTTTGTATATGTGAGCTTATTTCGCGTGTACAGTTACAAGCCGGCTTCTCATTCTGATACTTCAGATTGCTTGATTTTGACACTCCGTCTATAACCTTTCATAGTCTAGCACTACAGGATGTTTTTGGCCAGCTGATGATAACTTTGTACGGAAAGTCCAATTTTTTTTTGGGAATTTGCTGTAACTACCTTGAATAATTTTTTTCATTTTCTTGTGCAGAATCAGTATTTAAAATATGACCATCCTGTATTATCTGTTATCAGAGCTGCCTTATAAATGCAACTGTTGCGTATCTTTCTTCTTCAAGGATTTCTTACAAATAATGTTTCCCCAGACAATAACTTTCCTGTTCTCCGAATTCGCGGAAACCCAAACTAATGACGTTTCTAATTAACCAATCAGTGAGAGGTCATAACAGACCGGCATTTCTTTTAATGACTCATTCGTACCTTGACTCTAGTCTAGGAATGTTAATAACTTTTTGGTATTAATTTATTTAACGATGCCAAAGGTCGGAATAAATTATTTACTACGATCTTTCTAAATACCATTTAGTGTCGGTGTCGACAAAGATTTTTCTTTCGTTGTTTATTTTGCTGCCGAATTTGCTTCCCATTGACCTATGAACTTAAAATTTGGTGATAACGTTTATTATTAAATATTTAATTATTGATAATTCCTGCATTTGGTACGTAACCCTAAATGTGCTAAGTCCGACACGCACTTGGCAGGTTTTTAATTATATATAAATGGGGCTATTGCATGGGCAGCATGGTTTGAATCCTGTGCTATGTCGCTAACTATGTACACCTCCTATCCTGCCCTCTTTTCTCCAAAACATGTAGCCAACGTAACTTGAACGTTTTTTTTTAGGAGAATTGCATATCTTCTAATAATATGACTTCTCCCGCTTTAGGGCGAAGCGGGCGGGAGGGCGTGTCAGACTTTTACTGACTAAAACCCACTCTTATTACTTCAGTTGCCTGTGCCAAGAGCCGCGGTAACTGTCTTTCGAATTTATCCGCACTTTTGGGGGGTGGGAAATCATCCTATGACTTCTTCCGCTCTAGGGGGGAGCGGAAGGGCGTGTCAGACTCTTACTGACTAAAACCCACCCCTGTTCCTCCCTGCCTTGAGTGCCCAGGGGCGAGGAAACTCTTTCGAATTTATCCTCCACCCCCGGGCAGGCATCGGCCGTGGCAGGCCCCGTCCCTATTGCTGACAACTCTTTGAGGCGCGCGTGGAACTCTACGCGCCGTCGACTCTCGGGCCTGGTGCTGATCGGGCGGCGAGTTACCCACTACTCGTCATCCGCAGGCCCGGGTCTACGGTGGCCGGAGATCGTCTCGCGGCCCCTGGCGTCTCCTGCGGCGGTCGCGGCTGGGGGCGCTAGGGCGACTCGGCTATTGTTGAGTCTCCCTAACGTATGCCGCCTCCCTCTTCGCGAGCATTACTGCTTCGCAGAAGGAGGAGGCGGCCTCCCATTCCCTCTCGCTCCGTACCATGGCTTGAACCAGGGCACGGCGCGAGAGGTCGCTGTCGCCTATCGCATCCACGAGGACACGGCGGTGTTCTGCCCAAGCGGGGCAAACCTCCACCGTATGCTCCACCGTGTCCTCTGGGCGATCCTCGCAGTGGAAACACTCAGGGGTCACCTCCGCCTTGACACGACACAGGTACCTCCCACAACAGCCGTGTCCGGTGAGCACCTGCGTCAGGGCCGCACGCCCCGTCAGGTACTGCTTACATCTCTTTGAGGCGCGCGTGGAACACTACGCGCTGGCGACTCTCGGGCCTGGTCCTTATTGGACGGCGACCTGCCAATTAATCGTCGTCCGGAAGCCCGCGCCTACGGTGGCCAGAGATCGGCTTTCGACCTCCAACGCTCAGGGCGTCTCCTGCGGCGGCTGCTAGGGGCGTGAGGGCATCTCCGTTGAGTCTCCCTCATGCGTTCCGCTTCCTCATTTGCGAACATTACTGCTTCACAGAAGGAGGTGACAGCTTCCTTTCCCTCTCGCTCCGTACCATGACCTGAACCAGAGCCGGGCGCGATCGCCTCCACGCGGACACGGTGGTGCTCCTCCCAAGTCCTCCACCGTATGCTCCACCGTGTCCTCTGGGTGATCCACACAGTGGTGACACCCGGGCGTTTCCTCCCGCCTAATTCTGAATAGGATTAGGAACCTCTCGAAACATCCTGGTCCCAAGAGGACCTTCGTCCCACCTAGAGCGGGAGAAGTCATAAGATGATTTCCCACCCCCCAAAAAAAAGGCGGAAGATGAGGACCCCGTTACCGCTACAATGGTGGCGTGCCCAGCGCTAACGTAACCACTTCTTTTTTTTTTGTTTTTGCTGCGGTGCCACCGACAACGCCGTGGAAGTGGCGAAGATTAGAGCCACCACCAAAATTCAAATCACTGTCGTACCAGCAACACATAAAACAAGATTAGAATAGGCTTGTTAGTATTTCAAATACAACAGTTACTTAAAGACTCCGCCATAAGTGCCATCTTCTATAATTGAGTTTCTTATAGGATATCAACCCCAGACGTGTTTAAAATATTCTTAATTTTTTTTCATCCGCTTTTTCACTACTTGTTATTGAGAGCCCCAGACTGAAGTTACTTAGCATTCTCCTTGCTTCACACCCTCATGTAGACAAACAAACACCCACGCAAACAATGTCCAGAAATAGCTTTCCTTTAAGAAAATAACGGAGTGGTCATATTAGCAAGGTGACACAATCAAAACATGGTAAAGGGTGTTATTACATCAATCAATCGATCGTCGATCGATGCCATCGATCGATGGTAGAATGCATTAGTCGACGTCAATCAATGGTTTCTACTAGGTACACCAATCGATCGAGCGTCTCGATCGCTGTTAGAATGCATTAGTCGATGTTGATCGATAGTTTCTATTACACCAATCGATCGACCGTCGATCGATGCCATCAATCAATGGTAGAATGAATCAGTTGACGTTGATCGATGGTTTCTACTAGGTACACCAATCGATCGAGCGTCGATCAATGGTAGAATCCATTAGTTGACGTCGATCGATAGTTTCTATTACACCAATCGTATGACCGTCGATCGATGCCATCGATCAATGGTAGAATGAATCAGTTGACGTCGATCGATAGTTTCTATTACACCAATCAATCGACCGTCGAGCGATGCTATCGATCAATGGTAGAATTAATCAGTTGACGTCGATCGATGGTTTCTACTAGGTACACCAATCGATCAAGCGTCGATCGATGGTAGAATGCATTGATAAATGATAAATGATGTTTATTCAGTAAATAGGTTACAAGGAACACTTTTACACGTCAATTAGTCGACGTCGATCGATAGTTTCTATTACACCAATCGACCGAACGTCGCTCGATGCCATCGATCGATGGTAGAATGAATCAGTTGACGTCGACCGGTCGATGGTTTATCGACCGGTATCCGTCGATCAGCCAAAGCTATTACACCAATCAATCAACGTTGTGAAAATTTCTTAGCTCTCCGGTCCTGCTTACTCAAATTTTTGAGCTCTCTTGATGTTGTCTAAAAAACCCGGCCATTTGATAAGGCGTGTCGCAATTCGCACATTTAGGGTTCCGTACTAAATGTATTTTTGCTTTGGGTCAACAAGATGCTTGTATTGTGAAAATTTGAAGACTGTAACTCCAACCGTTTGTAAAACCTGTGTAACAGACGACGGACAGACGGACATGCAGACAGATGGACACGTGAGTGACAGCAATAGGGCAACAATAGCAATAACTTAATTTAGACTATTGCTGTCTTTTTCTCTCTAATAAAACGAGAAAGAGACGGACGTAAATTAGAGCTGACAAATTTTTTTGAACTAATATTTCCACACAAACTAAGGGTAAAAACATGTCGACGAAGCGCAAGGCGTAAACTAGTTTGAAATCTCTAACTTAGTTCATAGCTATAGCCGTCCTTTTCTCGCAGTGCGTTTTATTAAAAGATAGCGATTGTCTAATTTTAGTTTAGTTATTGAACAAGAGAATCGGCACCAATGGCGGTCTTATCGCTGACAGCGATGACAACCTTTGGATGGACTGCCTAAACTTAAAATAAAAAAGAATACCTATGTAAGGAACGTTACACGTGCTGTTCTGTAATTCCTTTCTATTCCCATGAGAAACAGGCGCGAGTTTAATTACGTTAGGTCGTATTTAGATACATTTTATTGGAGACTCTTCCAGTGTCATTATAAATCTGCCTGGGTGTCGTGATCGAAGATTTCACCGTGGCCCTGGCACAGGCAACTGAAGGAACACGAGTGGGTTTTAGTCATTAAGAGTCACACACGCCCTGGGTGGAGCGGGAGAAGTTATTTGATGATTTATCAACCAATAATAAAAATCAAAGAAGTTGTAGACGAGTACGTTTACCTGGGACAAACGGTCCAGTTACATAAGGCTAACTTCGAGAAAGAGGTCAATCGTCGAATCCGACTCGGCTGGGCGGCGTTCTGGAGGCTGCGTGGTATCATCTCGTCCCACATACCACAGTGTCTCATGATGAAAGTCTATGACCAGTGCGTGTTGCCAGTAATGACTTATGGAACCGAAACGTGGTCGCTCATAATGCCCCTCATCAGAAGGCTTAAAGTCACCTAAGGGCAATGGAGAGGACTTATGCTCGGAGTTTCCTTGCGTGATCGAATCAGGCCCTGTAAACAAAGTAACATCGCTTCGTAGCGAAACGATATCTAAATTCGTCATCGTCTCTGAGATATCGATAAACATTTCCTAGCGTTAGCGTTCCTTCGTTATCTTTTTTGGCGATCACGATCGAGGCGAAGGCGAACTCTGAAAGCGCTGCTTGTCTATGGGATAAACACGATAGCAATTCGTTTCTTTATGGTTTCGTTACGAATTATAACATTGTCTACCAACTTGCGATAACGATGTCAACAGTCGACTGACCACGTGACTTAGCGCGGTTTATGTCAATCTCATACATTTTAGTCTTTTCTAACTTCGTTATCGTTTTTAAATTGTTACTTTGTCTAAGCCCCCAGGAATGATGAGATTCGCAAGAGATACAAGGTTACCGACATAGCCCGAATAATTGCCAAACTGAAGTGGCAGTGGGCTGGGCACATTGGTCGCAGAACGGACGGTCAATGGGGCCAAAAGGTTCTGGAGTGGCGACCGCGTACCGGAAGAGGCAACGTTGGAAGCTTCCAACAAGGTGGGCCGATGACCTGATGAGGATTGCAGGTAGCCGATGGATGCAAGACGCATAGGACCGGTCATTGTGGCGACACTTGGGGGAGGCCTTTGTCCAGCAGTGTACGTCTTTCGACTGTAATGATGAATAAAAAATAAAGAAGTATAAATATATATACCTGCTCAGTATATATTTTCTTTTACTGCGTATTCTGCAAGACTATTACGTGACACAACCCACGTTATAATCTGTGTCTCAACAAACCATTATTTCGCAACCTTAAACTTCAACACCTCATTACAGTATGCACCATCGCATATAAACTTGCTAATAACTGTAATTAATCTAAAGCCGGAAGCTATTAACAAACGGAAGTCTACTCGTAAAATACATAGTCAAGTGAGCCGGTCATGTGTTCGGCGTCAATGTCAGTTCCGAGGTGAACTGGATTGTGGGACCGGTGTCAACGTGCGTTTAGGCGCAACTGTGATAGTATGATGCAATTGATCGTAATGCGTCACGAGCTATGATGTGTTTGAGAGGTGTTTTGTGTATCTTTTCTAGGTACTAGCGGCCTGCCAAAGCTTGCCAAGTTTGAACAATTGATAAGGTTTTGTACTGGACGATTTTTTTTACCTATAATTTTTTATTCAACACCCTTATGCGAAGAGCCGCTCTTACCCTTACTGCTTTTAGGCACGCAAAGTGTTGTATTTCGCATTTTTGTGTAAAAGTGCGGCGGCTAGCCCCAACGTTTATTTAATGTATTAGGATGGTCCCCGGGCACCCCCCACTGGTGTCTGAGGACTATCTCCGTCAAGTCCCACGCAAATATATCCAAGAACTTTTCACAATAATTTGTGACTATGTATTATGTTTATGAAGTTTTACTTATTATTTTCGAGTAAGTGTGTTTAAAAACGTCGTTTAATCACGTCTGTCCATCTGTCACAGCCGATTTACTCCGAACCTACTAGACTGATTGATTTAAAATTTGGTACACAATATGTGCCCCATTATATATTAATTTGGAAATATGACACTCTAGGGGTGCAAATCGGAAAATTTAAAAATAAAGTTTTTCAATCTGAACCATGCGACATATCAAATAAAAGGGCATATTATGAGGGTGGGTTCCCTCTATCTGGCAGAATCTTGTTGCTCCAAAATTTGTTTGGCATAACACACTTGGCATAATCTTCTTTAAACGAATATTTTAAAGGCATAAAAATTATTAAATATAATTATTGTCTGGCCGAATGTGTATTTGTCCGAATTTACAATGGCATACTTTTAAGATGGCAGAATTTTATTTGGCATACCAACCTTTGGCAAAGTTAAGGTTCCGCATAATTTTGTTAAGCATAACGTTTATTTAGAGCGACAAGTATTTGGCACAATTTCACTTGGCATACTATGAAGATGGCAGAATTACATTCCGAATAATTTTACTGGGCATATTGCCATTTCTGTCAGGGAGAGGGCGCTGCAGTGCCGCTGTCAACATCGTCTCTGCGTATTGTTATGTATTAAAAATAAAGTGCTACAAATCCAGAAATAAAAAGACATTAAAAAGTGACTGTGAACTGAACTACATCATAATAAAGTGAAGTACAAGGCGAGAAACACGAAATAGTGCAATAACTAAATAAATACAGTGTCATAGTGTCATCGTACAGTGACTTTCTCTTCTGCTACATCTGTTGTGTTATAAGCTGTGTACAGCGACGCCGATGCATCGTTGAGAGCTCGGCCTCGTCAAATAATAAGGAGGTTGGGACTGAAGGGAAGTATCTGAAAAATAATAACATCATTATAACCTAAAAATTGGTGGAAAAAAGAAGTTAAGTAACGATCGCTTTCATATAATAACAGCGCCATCTAGCGTTGAGTAGAAAGGCCACATACAGATTACACTGTTTTATCGTCAACACAAAAGTAACTTCACGACTACCTACATCAGCGCCAATATATTAAGAAAAGTAATAGTGCCGCTACCCACCAAGACGCTGATAAATTAAATAAAGGAAACCTACGGTTTCGCTACCTGCCGCAAAAGCGCTACTATACTAAGAAACCAATTATATCGCTACCCACCAAGACGCTAATAAAGTAGGAGAAATCAAAAGTTCCGCTATCTGCCGCAAAAGCGCTACTATACTAGGAAAACCAATAATACCGCTACCCACGAAGACGCTGATAACTTAAAAAAATCAAAAATTCCGCTACCTACCGCAATTGAGTAACTATATTAAGAAAATTAATAGTTCCGCTACCAGACGCATAGGCGCCACTGTATACTTGAACATCTATTTGTAATTCGTAAATATGGAAGAAATAACAGCATTAATAAAAGGCCTACAACAAAAATTGGACGAGCAAACAAAGGAAATTAGAGACATGAAGCAAGTTATACCAAAACTAATCAATGAGAACATCGATGAAAAATTTAAAAATCTAGAATCCAAATATAACATGCTTGAAAAAACTGTTGAAGACCAAGGGCGCCGCATACAACAACTGGAAAAGCTATCCAGGAGGAAAAATTTAATTTTCTTTGGGGTGGAAGAAACGGAAAGAAACTATTTTGAATTGCAAAATAACATAACTGAAATAATTACTAATACAATGAAAGTAAATTTTAACGAGGGGAATATAGAACACGTAAAACGCTTGGGAAAGAAACAAAACGGTAAAATAAGACCTGTGGTTTTGACTTCCAGCTTAATGAGTACAAAAATTCAGCTTTTAAAACACAAAAAAACACTTCAAGATAGCCCATACTATATTAAGGAGGACTTTCCACCAGAAATAGTAGAAAAACGGAAAAAACTGGCAGAACAGCTTATAGTAGAACAAAATCAAGGGAAAAAGGCGTTCCTCAAATACGACCAATTGATAATTGTACCAGAATACCGTACGCAAGATAGAAACCATAAGGGAAAAGAGAAATATAAAAATTCAAATAAAAGAAATCTGCCAGAATCTCCCGAAACTACAAACACCATAAATATCAGAAAATCAATTACAAAAAACCCCCCCAAAAAGCAAAATTGTAGTATGAACAGTTTTGTTACTAGAAATAAAAATCATCCGGTAACCACTACTTCCTCCACTACTGAAAGCTGTAATACCACTGTCACTAGCCCCAAGACACCGCGGAAGAAATATTGAAGAAGCGCGACCTCTCTACGATGTTCCCCAACTCGGCTGATCACCGCGGGGACAAACGATCAAAACCCTCTACTTCACCCACTTTATATTTGCACATACAATGCTAGAACTCTACTTTCTGATGCACGATTGCTAGAGTTTAAAGAAGCTGTTTCGAAGATAAAATACGATATAATCGGACTCGCTGAGATACGAAGAAAAGATTATCACATAATAGAGGATGATGAACATATTTTTTGTTATTATGGAGTAACCAAAGGCCTTTATGGTGTTGGATTTCTAATAAAAAAACACCTGAAACAAAATATAGAAAGCTTCGTTGCAATCTCAGAACGAATATGCATATTAAACTTAAAGTTAGATACCACTGATCTCTCTATTATCCAAGTATACGCACCTACCAGCGATGCGAGTGAAAGTGATATAAATATATTTTATGATCAACTACAAATAGCCATAGAAAATAGTAATAAAAAGATCATACTAATGGGTGACTTCAATGCTTGCGTGGGCCAACCACAACCTGAAGACAAGAGAGTATTGGGACCGTACTGCTTTGGAAAAAGGAACAAAAGAGGTGAAAAACTAGTACAATATGCACATCAAAATAATTTCACAATAATCAACAGCATATTTAGAAAGAAAACCAACAAACTATGGACATGGCTCTCACCCAGAAAAACCAAAAGCCAACTAGATTATATTCTTACCAACACTAAAAAACACATCACAGATATCGAAATTATAAACCAGCTTAATTATCCTAGCGACCATCGACTTGTGAGATGTACCTTTCAACTTACAAAATCTAATAAAAGTAGAGCTAACTATGGCCACAATCATATCACTCTTAGAACACGACAAGACGAAGAAATCTACCTGGAAAACCTGAAAGAAAATCTAAAATTTTTCGATATAAATAACTGTGATAATATTGAGCTGTATTACGAAAAACTAAAGAAAATCATCGCTTCTGCACTAAATTGTTACAAAACCACAAGACATCAGAGCCAAAGTATAATTTCCCACAATACAAGAATGCTATTAAACAGAAGGAACGAACTACAACATAAAAAACCTCGAACAAAAGAAGAACAAATGGAACTTAGTAGCCTCTACAAAAATGTTCATAAAATAATTAAGAAAGAATACGAAGCCCATAGACTGAAAATAATAGAGAAACATTTAACAACTACAGGAAGCTTGAAAAAAGGGTTTAAAGAGCTGAACTCAACAAAAACTTGGATCCCAAATATTAAAGTAAAACCATCTAATAAAGAAACTTTTTCAAGATCTAAAATTATAGAGACAGCTACTAACTTTTACAGAGAACTATATTCTTCACAGATAAATACTGGAAACCAAACTTCTAATGAAAGTCTGGAAAGCTCAGAGGATATAACAACGTCACATACCCTATCTCTACAAAGATTTTCCAAAGATGAGATCATCAAAAAGATAGAGTTTCTAAAGCGAGGAAAGAGCAGCGGCCCAGATAATATAGCCAACGAAATACTCATAGCAGGAAGATCTCTACTTGCACCACCTTTAACAACCCTCTTCAATAAAATTCTAGACTGCAGGCAAATACCAAGAGAATGGGCAAAATCAGATATCATTTTATTATATAAAAAAGGAGACCCAGCTAAAATTGATAACTATAGACCTATCAGCTTGCAATCAAATCTCTACAAACTATTCGCCTCGTGTTTGGAAAAACGCATCTCTACCCTTACAAAAACTTATCAACCAGTTGAACAAGCGGGGTTCAGGGCAGGATTTGCAACCACAGACCATATTCACGCCCTTGAACAAGTCATAGAGAAATACCAAGAGCACAGACGACCTCTCTACTTGGCATTCATAGACTACGCTAAAGCATTTGACTCAATTTCTCATGGGAGCATGTGGGCGGCTCTACAAGATTGCAAAATACCACAAGAAACAATCGAACTCATACAAGACATCTACAAGAAAAGCGTTAGTCGAGTAAAACTGGACAGGAAAGGTGAGGAGATAATTATATGTAGAGGCGTAAGGCAGGGTGATCCTTTATCTCCAACTATATTCATAACTGTACTCCAGAGTATAATGAAAAAACTAAATTGGTCTAAAAAAGGTATTAATATCGAAGGAAACTATCTGAGTAACTTAAGATTTGCAGATGATATCGTATTGTTCTCAGAAAATGCATCACAGCTTAAACAAATGATAAACGACCTTAACTCTGTCAGCCATGCTATAGGCTTAGAACTGAATACAGACAAAACAAAAATTATGACCAACAACACTATAATACCTATCGAAATTAACAAAATACCACTGGAGTACGTACAAGAATATATATATCTAGGAAAGCAGATATCTTTCAAGAAATGTAGACATAAGGATGAACTAAACCGGCGAGTGAATATGACATGGAACAAATTCTGGAGCTACAAAGAAATTCTAAAAGCTGATTTTCCGCTTACGTTAAAAAAGAAAATTCTAGATTCATGTCTCCTACCCTGCCTCTCATACGCAAGCCAAACATGGATTTATAATTCATATGCTAAACATAAAATTGAGACATGTCAGAGAGCCATGGAGAGAAGCATACTCAACCTGAAACGTAGAGATAAAAAACGTAATACAGACATAAGGAAGCGAACCAAAGTAATTGATGCTCTGTCACACTGCCAAAAACTAAAGTGGAAATGGGCAGGCCATATCGCTCGAATGCACAATGAAAAATGGACTAGGATGGTTACCATTTGGTCTGGCCCCACCGGTAAAAGGAAAAGAGGAAGACCACTAGAAAGATGGTCAGATGAAATCGAGAAAATGGCTGGGGGTAACTGGATGACATTGGCTCAGGAAAGAGAAAAGTGGAATAAATTGGAGGAGGCCTATACTCGTCGAGAGGTCCCTAATAATTGAAAATATAAAAATGATGAAAAATATATACTATTGAACTAATTCACAAATTATAACTGCAATTTATTTTGTTTATTATTTTAATGTATAATTGAACAATTATTATTGAATGTATTATGAATGTATTTTTAAATTATTATGGAATTAAATGGCTAAATTATTATTAAATTATTATTGCCATTTCTATACAATAGCATTTTTAACCGACTTCAAAAAAAGGAGGAGGTTCTCAAAAGTGTCAGAAACGGCCGTTTTTGGCACTTTTGCCTACTACTTTGGATACGAAACACTTTGAGACCTGTTTTAACAACGTAAAAATTATTTATCCTCTTTGTAACAAACGTGAAGTTGGATTTTTTAATATTTATTTTCTGTGCTATGCTACGATTTTTTATTCAATGAGGGCGCCACTGGACCGCGAGAAGGCCCTTAATAATGAACGCTAAGTAAATACGTAATTAGATTTCGTAGTACGTGTTCATTAATATCTGGAAAAAACCCAGCCAAGTGCATGTCGGACTTCGCACATTTAGGGTTAAGAATAATACATTAATATAGGGTTTAGAATAATACATTATTGTACACCAAAACTGTTAATAAGCTTGTACAAATGAAATTAAATCTATGGGTACAATGGCGGTCTTATCGCTGACAGCGATATCTACCAGACAAACTTTCCAATCAACATTATCACCAAACAAGTTCATAGGTCAATGGGAAGATTAAAAATTCCTCGGAACAAAATTTTGTGACAGACGACGGACAGACAGACATATGGACAGACGGACAGATGGACAGACGGACACGTGAGCGACAGCAATAGGGCTCCGTTTGGTACGGAACCCTAAAAAGTACGTAAGTTTATATTACCAACTAAGTAAGTAAGCCTTCTCTTACGTAAATGTTACCTCTATTACAAGCGCATTATATTTACGACGACATCTTGACCTTTTCTAATGTCTCTAGAACATTCCTCAGTGTTGTCAGTGAATGAATGCAGTGTTGCAACGGTATGAACGTCGTTGGGGCCAGTGTGACCTTGACGAGATGACGATGTATCGATTTACTGGCTTGTTTTGTTTAAAGGAAAACTAGCTGCGTCCCGCGGTTTCACCCGCGTAGACCTGGATAAAAAGCCTGTGTTAATCCAGAAAAAAATGGTATAAGCTATCTGCATACCAAATTTCATCCAAATAGGTCCAGCCGTTTGAGAGTGAAGAAGTAACAAACATACAAACACACACACACTCTGCCAAACTTTCACCTTTATAATATTAGTGTGATAGCTTTGATAGGTGTGTGTGTACCATCGTACTTGGTTCGGCCATCATAGTTTGGTTAATATGTTTAGCTGGTACCTGTGAGATGGTTTACTGCGAGGATCGCCCAGAGGACACGGTGGGGCATACGGTGGAGGTTTGCCCCGCCTGGGCAGAACACCGCCGTGTCCTCGTGGATGCGATAGGCGGCAGCGACCTCTCGCGCCGTGCCCTGGTTCAGGCTATGGTACGGAGCGAGAGGGAATGGGGGGCCGTCTCCTCCTTCTGCGAAGCAGTAGTGCTCGCGAAGAGGGAGGCGGCACACGTTAGGGAGACTCAACAGAGGCAGAGTCGCCCTAGCGCCCTCAGCAGCAGCCGCCGCAGGAGACGCCAGGGGCTGCGAGATGATATCCCGCCACCGTAGACCCGGGCCTGCGGACGGCGAGTAGTGGGTAACTCGCCGTCCGATCAGCACCAGGCCCGAGAGTCGACGGCGCGTAGTGTTCCACGCGCGCCACAAACAGTTGTCAGCAAAGGACGGGGCCTGCCACGGCCAGTGCCTTCCCGGGGGTTGAGGATAAATTCGAAAGAGTTACCTCGCCCCCGGGCACGTGGGCAGGGAGGAACAGGGGTGGGTTTTAGTCAGTAAGAGTCTGACACGCCCTTTCGCTCCACCCTAGAGCGGAAGAAGTCATAGGATGATTTCCCACCCCCCAAAAAAAAAAAAAAAACCTGTGAGATGGTTTGTATCTTAATTTCAAAGTTATTTGATCGTCTAGGCCTTGGCTCATTAACCCTACAGGTGCTAAAATAAAATTTCCAGTATCAAACTACACTAACAAGATTTAAATTATCGTCCGGGTACTAGGAACTAATTAAAATTATGCAAAATTCCAGGAATTTCTAGTTTAAGGCGAACGTTCAACATGAGATGCTTTTAATAGTCCATGGTCTAAAAGTTATTTTGGGTTAATCGTTCAGTTTACGGAGAAAGAGACAGAATTTAAAATCTATTGTGTCTTGGCCGCGGCCGTTTAATTGCTGAGAGCGCTAATAGCATTGCGCGCGGGCTGACGTCGCATTTCTTTTTGTGATTATTTTATTAAATGTAAATGAAAGTACAATTTTTCTTAACCAATTAACTAGATCGGTGGTTGATAAGCATGAAAAATTACATTACAGCAATTATTTTCTTTTTGCAGTCTTGTTCTTTTTTTCGTTTCCGTGGTACTTTTTGCAGTATTACTAAGTATTACGATTACATATTTTAGAGTAAATGTTAAAAATAATGATAAAATATAACGATCTATAGTGGGCGCCAAATAAACGTGCAATAACGGTCATTGACCCACCTACATTTATTGACATTTTTAATTTGAAAACGGAATTAATGACTCAAAGCTGTCCCGAATCAACATCTCTCGTGATCCTTAACATTGTCTAATAATGAAAAACGATTTATATTTAATTGTTCAAAAAAAAAAAAAGGTACCTATGAAGAGTTATTAGGGAAAGGTCAATGTACTTTATTGCAAATTTATCTGAAACATAGTGTAGTTAATTGGGTGAGAAAAATTCTACTTTCATCTAAATTAAAAAAAAAATCACAAGAAAATTCTAGAAATGCAACGTTGCCAGCACGCGCGCGATGTACGCTCTTAAAAAAAAAAACATATTTTGTTAGTGTTACGTGATAGGGCGAGCCTATTGCCATAAATTGGGCCCAAAATCCAGACTCAGGTACACCCGTTGATACTGAAAGATTTAAAAAAGGAATAATAACAAATTTTACCCAACCTGCGGATCGTATCTATCGTGAGTACCAACGAGGTTGTATGTGATCATTTTTTAGACGATATAATACCAATTTTCGGTTTTTGGTTACCAATTGATGTAATATTGATTGTTACTAATACACGCTAATAAATAACATACTTTAAACAAGTTAATAAAAAAGTATGATGCACAAACGGGAAAAAACGGGAGAGGACAAACTCATTGGTTTTGTTTTACGGTAATATAAAAGTACAGATTCAGTCAATTAATAAGTTATAATAATATATCGCACCCCCGCTGCAACACTGTCACTTATGCAAAGAAAAATGAGTTGGAATTAAAAATTAGTATTTTTATAATAATATTCAGGATTGTTTTTTTGCTCATTATAAAGTTAACAATAATTGTATAAACTATTCTACTAACTCTAACTTCTTGTTTTAATCAAGAAGGGTCATTATTTCATACAACAAAAATTTATTATCAAATTTAATATTCCTGAAAAAAGACATTTTTTCAAAAGCGTCAGTGTTGCACCGGGGATGCGATATATAGGGCATTGAAATAAAATATATACTGTAATAAAATTAAATACAATACAATAAAAAGAAGCAGGATAAAGGCATTGTTTAATTTGAATACTGGTGTATTTATAAGTCAGCTATGCAAACTATACACACCCTCTCACACACCATTTATTTCACATTTATTTCTATCTTGATTTTTGTGTAAAATAGTATAAGCTAGTTTAATTTCTGATATTTCGGGGAGTGGCGCCGTATGCTGAAATACAGGTGCTAACCGAGTTCGACAGCGGATGCTATTATAGACATTTGAACCATTGTTATCTACTAGCTAATAATTAACGACAATATGTTGTTTCTCTTAAAAATGTAACATATGTGTATTTTTTGGAAATAAAAGATTTATATTATTGTTGGTCGAAAATTCGTCGGCATCGCGGTCAATGGGAAAAGTGCTCAAAACACTGGCAGCATTACCACTTTGATTGGCAATACTGATATTTTTACCAACAAGATAACGACACGGCCTTTAAGGTACAATCATGAAACGCTACATTCACAGGAACAGAAAAATGCGCTCAAGCCATATTTTAAGCGCTAAGTAATTCAACTGCGCGTGAAATTATTCTCATCTTTATGAAAAGGGTTACCTACTCTCCAGGGCACTAGAATTTCTGTGAGAGTCATGAATATCTTTGACGCTAGGGTTTTTACTTTGAAGATTGTACATGGTTCAATAATGTTTAAAAAAAAAAACTAATTACAAAGGATCGTTTAAAAAAAAATCATTTTGAAGTCGGTGTTTGCATTTTATTTCTTCGTTATTTGACACCGACTTCCAAAACTAAAGTTATTTTTTAATTTTTAGTGTATTTTCTTTTTTGGAAGTCGATTGTTTTTTTTTGGAAAAAAGTTTTACATTTTTCACTTTTTAGTTGTAATACCCCAGAACTAAAAACCCAATAACATGGAACGTGGAATTCCATGTTATTGGGGTATACATATTAAACATACTCGTAAATGGAGAAAACCATAACGTCATCTATGTATACGTATTTTTCGTTTTTGTTCAGTTTTTAAAAAAGCGCTGAAGCAATTTCGATAAAATTTATATGGGACTACCTCGGCAGTATTTTTAAGATAAAAAAATAATTTTGAAAATCGGTCCACAACCGACAGAGGAATAGGGGCAAACATAAAAAAAAAACATACAGTCGAACATAGAACCTCCTCCTTTTTCGAAGTCGGTTAAAAAACTAATCATTTGACAAACATCTCATTACGCAAACAACTTTAAAAGTAATCATTTGACAAAATACAGATTACGCAAACGTTTTACTTTGCTAATATTTCAAATATTAAAATATCATTCCAAAAATATTCATTTGTCCAAGTACTTCGTTTGTCAAATTTGCGATTTTATAAAATGATGGTTATATATTTATCCCAAACTTTGCCCAGGCATTCTATACAATGCCGAATGTTCAGCCGGAAATGTGCTAACGACAGTCGTAAGTAAGGTAGCTAGACGGAGCCTGACTGCGCGGGGCTCCTATTTCTGTCTATAGGATTGGATACAAGAGGGGATGACGGGGGCTGCGTTCGCTCGCTTTGCTCGCTCACTGTAGCCCCTATCATCCCCTTAGAACCTAACCTGTCCGAGTCGGGATGACCTAAGTTCCAAGTCCATTGATTTAAAACATTAGTTTAGGAATTTTTATGTAGAAATAACAGCCCTTTTTATTGTTAAAAATATTTTTGTAATCGTTCGTAAACAGTTTTTCTGTTTTACGTTCTAGGACATCGTTTAAAGCAAGATGCATAAAACTCATTTTTATAGATTTTTTTTTATAAAATAAGTAATGGGTGAAAATGATGTTTTCAATGACAAAAGTATGTTAAATGATAATAATATTTTAAAAATGAACGAAAATGCTAAAGCTTCCTGGCAAGTAAGAACAGTTTACAATTTTTTTTGTTAAGTTTTTCACGATTGCTAAGCTGAATGTTGGTGTACAATAATCTGAATCATATACCCAGGGCGTGGTATGATGAAACATATACTCGTAACTACATCAGATATGTATTTTATATATTATTTTCAGTATTCATATTTATTGCGCTGAGATCGAAACAACATTTTATTCCGGTAAGATTTTTTTTTTTTTACAAGCATTTTCGATGTTCTTTTGTTATTCCAGTTTTGAGTAACTACCAACTTTGCAGATTTAGGCAATTCGAGTCTCAAGCGTCAAGCCCCTCGTATTCAGTTAGCAAGAGCTCCAGGGCTGGCAGGAGAGCCGCGCAGCTCGCAGCGGAGGGGCGCAATTCCGCTGCAGTAAGGTCCCGGGTCTCCATCTCGGGATCCTCGGGCGGAGAACCAGACGCCGTCAGCTTCAACTCGGAGCGAGCGGCCAGGCTTGCGGGGGTCGTGGAGGCCGCTATCAAGGATGTGGTCCAAAAGAGGCTTCCTTCATCCAGGAGCAGGGCCACATCCGCGGCGACGGCCTCCATTTTGGCGAAGGCAGAGGCGAGTTTCGGCGGGCCTCCGTCTGCATTGGACGAGACGTCCAAATTGCGGGCGGAGGTCGACCGCCTGACCGCCGCTACGGAGCTTCTGGTCAAGGAGAACCAGACGCTCCGGGCAGACCTGGGTGAGCTCCGAGGAGGCGGCCCCCGGAAGGACGCGCAGGAGGAGCGCTAGCACAGGCCAAGCCAGCCCCTGCCCACCGCGGAGAACCAGGTTCTCGATCTGGTGCGGCAGGAGCTGGCTGCCTTCAACAGGCGATTCTCCGTGCTGGAGGGCATCGTCCTGCGCTCACCGCTAGGGGCGAGCCAGCCGGCCTTGGGCCAGCGGCAACCGGGCTCGTTTGCCGCCGCTGCGGCTGCTGCGCCCAAACAGGGTTCGGCGGGACGGGTCGACAGCGGGTCTGTGCTGAGACCCGCGGGGTCGGCCCCGCCGAAGGCGTCAAAAGCGCCGCCCAAACCGGGTGGAGCGGCTGCACGGGCGGCGAAAGCCCCGAAGGCCCTGAAGGCCCCGAAGGCCCCAGCCCAGGCGGCGAGACGGCCGTCATAGCCTGTCCCGACTTCCCAACCTCCTACGGCCGAGGCTGCCGAATGGCAAATGGCCGGGGAGAAGGAGAAGAAAGGAAAGGTAGCAAGGGCGGCCAAACGAACGGAGAGGTGGAAGCAGCGCAAGGAGCGGGCCGCTGCGGCTAGGTTCCGCGCCCCGAAGTCCGCGGCTGTAGTCATAACACTACAGCCAGGAGCGGTACAGAAGGGCGTGACCTACCGCAGCGTGTTCGCCAAAACCAAGGCGGCGGTGAGCCTCGAGGAGGTGGGGTGTGCCGACGGCGTCCGGGTGAAGGTCACCAAGACCGGAGGCCGGATGCTGGAGGTTCCCGGCGCCTCCAGCGGTCCAGCCACTGAAGCCCTGGCTGAAAAGATCAGGGCGTTGCTGGTTGACGAGGCCGGAGTGTCCAGGCCTACCAAGAGCGCAGACATGCGCATCATAGACCTGGACGACTCTGTGACGGAGGCAGAGGTGGTGGCCGCCGCCACCAGGACTTGAGGGTGCCCTGCCGAGCAGGTAAGGTCGGGTGGGCACTCTCCGTCCTGATCTCACGGGGCTGCAAACCGTAACGTTGAGCTGCCCCGTGTCATCGGCGAGAAAAATCGAGGGCCGAAGGCTCTTGGTGGGCTGGGTGTCTGCGCAGGTTAAGCTGCTGGAGCCCAGACCTCTGAGGTGTTTTCGCTGCCACGTGGGCGACCACGTGGCGACTGAGTGCACCTCGGAGGTGGACCGAGGCAACAACTGCTTCCGTTGTGGTCAGCCCGGTCACAAGGCCGGCTCATGCGATGCCGCGCCGCACTGCGCAGCATGTGCGGCAGCTGGCAAGCCGGCCGATCACCGGGCTGCGAGCAGGACCTGCGCTCCACCCATCAAGAATAGGGCCAGGGGCAGGCCCTCTACCACCACCGCCGCCACCGTCACCGCCGCAGCCGCCGCCGTCGCCGCTTCCGCCGTTGCCGCCCCTACAGCCGTCGTCGCCGCCGCAAACATCGCGGTGGCGGGACCCTCACAGAGGGCTGGGGAGGAGGAGGCTGTAATGGAATGCCAATAACGGCCCCATTAAGCCTCCTCCAGGCGAACATCAACAATGCGCCCCTGCGCAGGACCTGTTGTTCCAGAGCATGGCGCAGTGGTCGATTAACATCGCCGTGGTCGCTGAGCCGTACTATGTCCCGCCCAGGGATGACTGGGTGGAGGACCTGGACGGCTCGGTGACCATCATTTCGTCGGCCGCCGCCGGTACCCCGGCCCTTGAGAATGTCAAGAGAGGTCGGGGTTGCGTAGCAGCACGGTTCGGGGAGATAGTAGTGGAACTCTCGCCGAGTTCCACAACTCCCTCGCAAAATTGAGAGACGTCGTCGTCGGGTACCGTTCCCTCCCTGTGCTCGTCCTCGGGGACTTCAATGCCAAGAACTTGGCTTGGGGTTCCCGGTACACGGACACACGGGGCAGAATGGTGGAGGACTGGGCTCTGGAGACAGGCCTGGTCGTCCTGAACCAGGGTTCTGTCCCCACGTGTGTGCTGATGCGGGGTGAATCGGTGGTGGACATCTCGTTCGCCAGCCCCGCTCTGTCACCGCGTGTCGTCGACTGGCGCGTCATGGAGGGGGTGGAGACGTATTACGATCATCGGTATATCCAGTTTGACGTCTCCGCCCAGACCTCGACCGTGCCGGTCCAACAGACCCCGAGTGATCCACGTTGGTCGCTGAAGCAGCTGGACCGGGAGCTACTCCTGGAAGCCTCGATCGTGCAGGCCTGGGTGTCATCACCAGACAGCGACAAACGAGGTGGTGTGGTTCCAAGAGGCCATGTACGAGATCTATGACGTGGCAATGCCCCGGGTCCAACCAGGATGTGCTCGGCGCCAGATGTACTGGTGGTCTCCGGCGCTTACGGCTTTACGCCAAGCGTATATTGCCGCGCGACGCCGGTACACCAGGTACCGCAGGCGGCTCCGTAACCGCACGCCGGATACGGAAGCCATCGAGGCGGAGCTGTACGAGGGGTACAGAGCTGCGAGATTCGCCCTCCGAGCGAAGATCAAGCGGGCCAAAGAATTGACCCGCGAGGAGGCTGGGGACTCTGAAAAGAGATCCGTGGGTGCGCCCATACAAAGTGGTGCGGGATAAACTCCGCCCATGGGCGCCCCCGCCGATGCAGAGTCTCCGGCCGCAGCTCGTGGAGGGCGTGGTGAGCGCTCTGTTCCCCTCGCGAGGGGGACATACTCCCCCGCCTATAGCTCCGCCTCCTCCTGTGGTGCCTGACACGGACCAACCCGACGACGACGATGCTTCCGAGGTGACCGAGGTAGAGCTGAGAGCGGCGGTGCTTAGGCTGAATGCCAAAATCACCGCCCCAGGACCCGATGGCATGCATGGCAAAGCCTGGGTCCTGGCCTTGCAGGAGGCTCTTGGGCCTCGACTCAGAGGGCTTCTAAGCGCATGCTTGGAGAGGGGCCAGTTTCCACTCCGTTGGACGACGGGAAAGCTGGTTCTCATCAAGAAGCCGGGGCACCCCGCGGACTCTCCGTCCGCTTACCGGCCCATCGTGCTGCTCGACGAGGTGGGCAAGCTCCTTCCGCAGGGGGCGCTCTATGGTGAAAAACATCATGCGCGTACGAGCCCTCACGACGGGGGATGCAGTAGCCCGGGGTAGGGTCATCTTGGTGGTGTCTCTGGACATCGCCAATGCCTTCAACATCCTGCCCTGGAGTTGCATAGTGGAGGCACTCCGGTATCCCCGGGTGCCGCCCTACCTCCGTCGCGTAGTCGAGGCGTATTCGACGGACAGGGCCGTCATCTACCCCAGTCACCAGGGAGAATGGAACCGGCGGGAGATGTCGTGCGCTGTTGCACAGGGATCGGTCCTGGGGCCGCCTCTGTGGAACATCGGGTCCGACTGGGTGCTTCGCGCCGACCTCCCTAGCGCCGTCAGCGTAGTATGCTACGCTGACGACACCCTGGTCCTGGAGCAGGGGCGGTCGCACGAGGCGATGGCATCATGACAACAACAACAGCAACATCATGACACGCGGGGTTGCGACAATCGTGGACAGGATCCGGCAACTGGGACTCGAGGTGGCATTACACAAATCCGAGGCCATGTGTTTTCATGGTCCTCGGAATGCGCCACCGGTGGGTTCCCAGATAACGGTAGGAGGGGTTCACATCGGCGTCAAGGAGACGATGAAGTACCTGGGACTCGTCCTCGACAGCCGGTGGAACTTCGTCGAGCATTTCCGACGTTTGGCACCCAGACTGGACAGGGCCGGGGCTGCTTTGAGGCGGCTCCTGCCCAATCTGAGGGGGCCAAACGCGCGGGGATCGTGCGGTCCATGGCCCTTTACGGGGCACCGGTGTGGGCGCGTTCTTTAAGGCAGCGATCAACTCGCCGTCTGAACGCGTCCAAAAGGGTCATGGCGATCCAAATTATCCGAGGATACCGTACGATCTCCTGCGAGGCGGCGAGCCTCCTTGCCGGATTGTTGCCATGGGATCTGGAGGCAAAAATCCTAGCGAACCTCTATGAGGAGCGCGAGGAGGCTAAACGCCGGGGCTAAACTCCGCTGCCGCGACAACTTGCGGCTTGGCAGACAGAGCTCCGGCAAGATCTCATGGCAACATGGAGACAGCGATTGTCGCAACCCAGCGCTGGGCCCGCCACCATTGCGGCGGTAGTGCCCCTCTCTGAGGATTGGCTGGAGAGGCCCCACGGCGCCCTCACCTTCCGCATGACGCAGGTCCTTACCGGACACGGTTGTTTCGGGAGGTTCCTGTGTCGGATAGGGCGGGAGGAGACTCCTGGGTGTTTCCATTGCGCGTATCATCCCGAGGACACGGTGGAGCATACGGTGGAGATCTGCTCCGCTTGGACGGAGTCCCGCCGTGTCCTCGTGGATGCAATAGGCTGCAGCGACCTCTCGCGCCCTGCCCTGGTTCAGGCCATGGTACGGAGTGAGCGGGAATAGGAAGCCAGACGGCTTCCTATTCCCGCTCGCTCCTCCTTCTGCGGCGCGTAGTGTTCCACGCGCGCCTCAAAGAGTTGTCAGCAATGACAACTCTTTGAGGCGGATCGGATCGGATCGGCCATGACGGGGCCCGTCATGGCCGATGCCTGCCCGGGGGTTGAGGATAAATTCGAAACAGAGTTACCTCGCCCCCGGCACTAAGGGCATTAAGGAACAGGGGTGGGTTTTAGTCAGAAAGAGTCTGACACGCCCTCCCGCTCCACCCAGAGCGGGCAAAGTCATTGGATGATTTCCCACCCTACAAAAAAAAAAGGCAATTCGAGTCACTAGACTAATATTATAAATGCAAAAGATAAGTATAGGATGGATGTTTGTTCACGATCTGATTAGTTTAATGAATCTGGATGAAATTTGTTATAGTGATTATAGTCTGGAATAGCGCATTGGCTATAATTAGTAATAGGGAAGTATTAATTCCTCGCGGGCAAACCCACTGGCAGAAGCCTATTAGGTACCTCATAGTATTCGTCGATTCTGGAATCGCGAAATTTATATATACAAAATTAAATCCCTGAAAAACCTGAACGTTAGTAAATATGAATCCGATTATATAATCAGAAGACATAATTTGTCGATCCCGAACGGTGGGATATTTTAGACACAAATATCCACCCTTTACAAATCTCTACTAACGATATAGGATTAAAACTATATACGCCAACATAATTTTTATTTACTAGATCTTAAAAGAACGCTTAGCTAGAATTCTCATCACCTTTGGTAGTCCATTTCTGCTTTTTATTAATGTATCCCATATTAGGGATTTCTCCTGAATCGTCGATACTGCTGAATTTCTCTTGAAACACCCGAGCCCAGAACAAGTGTCTGTAGGCCATACAAATATTAGTTCCATGCGGGAACGAACCCACGACACGCAGCGCAGCAGCCTTAAGAATTATACTAAATGCTCAGCAGTATTAAGAATTATACTAAATGAATCTAAAAGCAATATTATAAAAAAATATTACAGAAAATTTAGCAAAACATTAAAACGTAGCATAAAACTTTCAAAGAAAATAGAATATACCAGACAAATGAGTAGGTAAGTCAGATAATAAAACTAAAACTATGTGGAATATTATAAATGACAAAACTGGCAAAAGTAAGACAAGGCAATATGAAAATATATCACTAAAAGTAAAAAATAAAACTATTACATGCCCTAAAAAGATATCAAATATATTTAACGACTATTTTGCTACAGTAGGTGAAACAAAAATGGATACAAATACAAATATTCCCTTAAAAAAGGACTTAAGTAATGAACGCACCAACTAAAGAAATACTTAATATAGTTAAAATAACAAAAAATAAGCATAGCTGCGGAATAGACGACATACCCCCTATATTATTAAAAAGATGTGCAGAAGAATTGTCGGTTCCACTCACATTCTTAATAAACCAGAGCTTTGAGTTAGGAGAATTTCCCGACTTACTAAAAATTTCTCTAGTAAAACCCATACACAAAAAAAAAGATATTCACACCCCTAGTAATTATAGACCCATAGCGTTGTTGCCGACCTTTTCAAAGATTTTTGAAAAGGCTATGTGTAACAGATTAATTTTTTTCTTAGAAAAATACAATATTCTTGATGACTGTCAAAATGGTTTTAGGAAGACAAGATCCACAACAGGTGCAGTTTACAAATATGTCCAAACAGCTCTCCAACAAATAAATGACAAAAAGTATGCATTAGGCCTGCTACTTGATATGTCAAAAGCCTATGATAAAGTATCATATACCATATTACTGGCAAAACTTCACGGTTCAGGTATACGTGGCCCTGCCTACAATTGGTTTAAATCATATTTGAGCGAGAGGAAACAAATAGTCCAGGTTGAAGACCACAATATTAAAAATAGGGAGAAAATAATAGTTCGATCCCAGATGAGAAATCACACATGCTCCATCCCTCAAGGCAGCGTTCTAGGCTGCACACTATTAATGACCTCCCAAAAATTCTAAATAAACAAATTACATTACCAGTACTATTTGCCGATGATATCTCCATACTTGTGAAATGTGACAAAAATTGTGAACCAAATGCAATCTTACAAATACTCTCCAGACAGTAACACTTTGGCTACAAGATCACAATTTAGAAATAAACTGTAATAAAACAAAAATGATACAATTTAGATCGTATAAAACCCCTCCCCTTCAAAGTGCGAATGTAATTTTTAATGACACTCCTATAGAATCAGTAACTACATTTAACTTACTCAGAATAAACATAGACACACATCTCAATTGGAAAAAGCACATAGAAACAGTGAAATCTAAATTATCTTCATTTACCTACGCCTTGTTTCAACTTAAGTACTATTGATGACAAAGGTGCATGGAGAGCCTAAGGTCGACTTTTGACTGTGAGGTTTTGCATTACGTATCATGACTTTCATGAGACGACTAGATGGCGCTGTTCAATCATGAAAATAACACTGCAAAGCTTATAAACCTTATTATGCAGAGGCAGATAATAAGGTTTTTAATACCTAAAATAATTACTAAGTAATAATAATATATTTATATTCAAATAAACAAAAATTACTATATTTTCTTATTTCCGAGTACTTAATACAGCGCCATCTAAACCAAACTAAATAAGCCAATTGGTACTATATCGGTTAATTCGACTACAGATGGCGTCGATCACAAATAATAAAAATCCCTACATTCACAAAGTAGCTCTTATTTTCACGTTCCAGAATAAATAGTTAGTAGCTCAGGTGGATAAGCATGGCAGAATAACATAGATCGTTCAACAGGGCACCGGTTCGCAACCCAGCTCTCTGTCGACTTTTTTTAAATTTAATTATTCTAATATATAATTTATATTCTATTTTTTGTATTTTTAAACGTTTTTATTTTATTTTTTGTTATAAAAAATATGAGGTATAAGATGTATAAATGAATATAGGGATAATATACAAGTAGACATATACTACTATATATAACATTATATAAATATATATTATATAAATTACTTTCATAATTGGTGGTAAGTATTAGTATTATTGTAAAATGTATCGGAAAACATCAACGAAAAGTTAACTGCTCTTGCAGAGGAAAATAAAAATCTGAAGACTGAAGTGAAGATCCTAAACGACAAAATTAAGTCAATGGAAGAACACAAACGGAAAAACAACATCATTTTCTTCGGGGTTAAAGAGGAAAAACGTAGTGAGCCACCCATCGAAACTATTATAAAACTGATAGAAGACATGAACATTCATATTAGTGCAAATGAAATAAATAACGCTTATCGATTAGGAGAGAAAAGAGATAACAAACCGCGCCCTATTCTGGTAATATTTACAACAATCTGGAGAAGGAATGAAGTCCTCAAGAACAAAAAGAAACTTAACTCCGAAATCTATATTAAAGAGGACCTCAGCAAAGAAATCTTAGAGAAAAGGAAACAACTTCTACCCCAACTAAAGGAAGAACGAGCAAAGGGAAAAATTTGTTATTTCGTCAAAGATAAAATAGTCAGCAAAGAGCCTAAAGAAAACAAAAGAGATAAAAGAAAAAGAGATTCCACTAGCTCGCCTAACAAATCTCCAAGTCAACAACCCATTCCAGCTCCTAAGAAAATTAACAAAGCAAATATACTAGACTATGTCTCACGGGGTAGATCTACGTCATTATCACTACCCTCAACCTCAAAAAACACTCAATAGACACCGACAACAGGAAGCCCAATACAACCAATTACAAGTACTTACCCAAAGAAACATCTGAAAGACTCACCCCAAGCCGGTTGGTCACCGTGGGGAAAGACGACCACTACCCTCCAAATACTACCTCCCTACCTCAAATAAATACTTTTGAAACCAAGAAAAAGCAAGATACCAAATATACACATATAGCTACATACAACACACTTTCCTTAAGAACCGAAGAGAGCCTACATGAACTATTATATTCTTTAGAAGATATTAAGTGGGACATCATTGGATTAAGCGAAGTAAGAAGAAATGGTGAAGCTATCGAGGAATATCATCAGGTCATATTATATCATAAAGGCGAAACTCCAGGACGCCATGGAGTGGGTTTCTTAATCAAGAAAGAACTCAAGAACTTTATTGTAGAAATAATTGGTATTTCTGAAAGAATAGCAATATTGAATATTAGGATCCCTCCAGGTAATGAAATATGGTCTATAGTGCAAATATACTCACCAACAGAGCAATCGACTACTCTAGAAATTGACTTGTTTTACTCATCCCTTAACACCGCCTTAAAAGAACTTACTCATAAAAACTGTATTGTAATGGGTGACTTCAACGCACGAGTTGGAGCACCACGCAATGGAGAAGATGTAGTACTAGGTTCTTATAGTAGCGGAAAGAGAACAAGAAACGGACAAAAATTGATGGAAATGGCTTTCGAGAACAACATGAAAATAATGAACAGCGTATTCAAAAAAAGAGAATCCAGAAGATGGACGTGGACGTCGCCAGATGACAGATACAGGAATGAGATAGATTACTTTCTAACGAATAGACCCAAATCATTTGATGATTGTGGCACCATCGCAAATCTAAATTTCAATAGTAATCATAGAATGCTTAGAGCACGTTTGAATACATCATCTAGTTCAAAATTAAATCGCCCTTTCAAAGTTAAAACGTCAATACCAAACAATAAGACAGGAATAGCAAAACTCAAAGAAAGCCTCAACACCATAACGGAATTATCTCTTCAGCATTTAAATACTCAACAGAAATATAACACAATACATGAAATACTAACAGCAAGATCAGAAAATAATCACATTAAAGGCGAATCACAGAAAAAAAAATATTTATCAGAGAAAGTCAATGAACTTCTGGAAAAAAGATACGAATTAATTAATATGGCAAACAAAACAAAGTACACCAGGGAACAAATAGGAAAAATAAGTAAAGAAATAAAGAGCCAGATGAGAAAAGATAGAGAACATTCTAGACTTGAGACTTTCGAAAAACATATCACAAAGACTGGAGGTACAAAAAAGGCCCTTAAGTTCTTGTCCGATAAAACAAATTGGATACCTACGATTAAAGATCAATCCTGCAGGCCAAGGACAAAAAGGTCTGATATACTGTCAATAGCTACAAAATTCTACGAAAACCTTTATACCAGCAAAAACCGAATAAACGCTACGGATTTGAATAAAACCGATGATGTTCCACCTATACTAGTAGAAGAAACGATTAAAGCAATTGAAACACAGAAGAAAGATAAAGCTCCGGGCCCAGACGAGATCAACAACGAACTGCTTTCAAATTGCAAAAACGACATAGCACCACTATTGACATACATTTTTAACGATGTATTGTACACTGAAGAAATACCGAGGCAATGGACCGCATCAATCATCATCTTGCTCCACAAGAAAGGAGACAGGGATGAAATAAACAACTATAGACCAATTAGCCTAATGTCTAATATTTATAAAGTTTTCGCGAAAGTGATTCTCAGACGAATAACTAGAACTCTGGATGAAAATCAGCCAAAAGAGCAGGCTGGGTTCAGGGCAGGTTACTCAACATTAGACAAATCTTTGAGAAAAACAAAGAATTTAATGTTCCATTCTACTGCTGCTTCATCGACTACAACAAAGCGTTCGACTCAATAGAGCATGAAAGTATCTGGCATTGTCTTAAGATTCAAGGAGTCGAACACAAGTACATTAAAATCTTAAAAAACGTATACACCAGCAGTACAGCTAGAATCAAACTAGAAAAACAGGGGAAGGAGATAAGAATAAACAGAGGAGTCCGTCAAGGAGACCCGCTCTCGCCTAAACTATTCACAGCCGTATTAGAAGGAATTTTTCGTAAATTTAAATGGGATCGGTATGGTCTGAACATAAACGGGGAACAACTAACCCACCTACGATTCGCTGATGATATCATATTATTCGCCACAACAAAAGAACATCTACAAAACATGCTCTCAGATCTGGAAAGAGAAAGCTGTAAGGTAGGTCTAACGATGAACCTTTCCAAAACTAAAGCCATGACAAATGCATCAGAAGATACTATCATTATAAACGGAGAGCCAATTGAGTTTGTGAAAGAGTACACCTACCTTGGTCAACAGATCTCAACCATCGATGTAATGTCAAAGGAAGTAGACACAAGAATTGGAAAAGCATGGAAATGCTACTGGGGGTTTAAGGAAGTTATGAAGAACACAGAAACTAAAATGATCGTCAAAACAAAGCTATATAACACCTGCATACTTCCAGTATTAACATATGGCTGCCAAACTTGGGCACTTACTAAAGAGCAAAATAGGAAACTGAAAACCTGCCAAACGGCGATGGAAAGAAGCATGTTGAATATAAGAAAATCTGACAGAATAAGCAACAGTAATATCAGAAAACGCACAAAAATTGAAGACGTAACAATGAGAATAAAGAGACTAAAGTGGAAATGGACTGGCCACATAGTAAGAGGAATCGACAAATGGAACAGAAACATAGTATTCTGGTTTCCAAGAAATAGAAAAAGAAAACAGGGTAGACAGTTCCGAAGGTGGGAAGATGAAATAAAGATCACAGCAGGAAAAACATGGACTAGAAAAGCGCTAAACAGAACGGAATGGAAAGAAATGGAGGAGGCCTTTGCCAAAATTGGGCAAACAGACCAGGTTGTCGGTGTCACGACTCGCTAGAGTCGATAAATTAGATTAAGTTTTTAAAATTAATGTAACAAAATTGTGTCTGAATAAAGGCTTTTATTATTATTTGTTTATTTATCTTTTTAACATATTAAATACATTTTTAAATATTTCTTAAAAAAGAATATATAAAAAACATTTAAAAATATAAAAAATAGTATCCCACCGGTATCGGGAACAGGGTCCAAGCTACCGGCGGTCAGGGCTCCAGAGAGAGAAACCGCCTGACAATGCGAGCCGTGTCCAGAAGTACTGCTTTCTGAATCAAGCCCTTGATCCAGCCGCCTAACGAGAGCCTCCTGAGGTGTTGGTCGAGGCTCGTGGCTATTAAGCCATTGGCTGACACGACTATCGGTACAATGATCGCTGAGTCCACATCCCACATGTCGACAACCTCGCGAGCCAAGTCAATATACTTGATTTGTTTATCTTTCTCGGCTTTCACGAGGTTCTCGTCATGTGGGACGGTAATGTCAACAATCATTGCACGCCTCTCGATTCGGTCCACCACCACTATATCAGGCTTATTGGCTAAAATAGTCCTGTCAGTGATGATGGACCGATCCCAGTACAATGAGATATGACCATTATCGAGAACTGGGTCGGGCGCATATCTGTAGTACGGCACTTCCGATTCCACAAGAGAGTACTTCAGAGCAAGTTGCTGATGGATAATCCTGGCTACAAGGTTGTGCCTATGCAAGTACTCACCGTTAGCTAGACGAGAACAACCAGAGATTATGTGGCGGATTGATTCTCCCGGACGATGACATGCCCGACATGTGTCAACCGTGCCGTCCTTCACAATAAATCTCCGGTAATTTTTCGTCATGATAACTTCGTCCATAATTGCACAGACAAAACCTTCGGTTTCCCCAAAGAGGTCACCGACACGCAGCCAGGCTACGGACGCTAACTGGTCTACATCGGGCCCATGTAGTGCCCGGAAAAAGCGTCCGTGAAGTTCCTTACTCTGCCATACTTCTCTGCGATCGTTAGTGTCAAGCACTAGAGGTTTGCGCCAGTTCTCGTTAGCCAAGGAGAGTGGAGTAAGGCCCTTGTCCACTGCCACTACATCTCGATGCATACCCACGTCAGTAGCTAGGAAATATTCCCTTAGACTGCATACCTCGCGGTTGTGGAGGGTCTTAGCATTTAAAAAGCCTCGGCCTCCACACTTCCGCGGGATATACAGTCTCATCACCGACGAACGTGGGTGATGCATTCGAAATGCAGTCAGCAGTGTACGGACACGCCTATCTAGGGCGTCAAGTTCTGTTTGGGTCCATTTGAGTACGCCGAAAGAATACATCAATACCGGCATGACCCAACCGTTGAAGGCGCGCACCTTGTTTCCGCCCGATAGAAGGCTATTAAATACCTTCTTCAGGCGGCCAAAGAAGCGCTCCTTCAACGATTGCTTCATGTCAGTAACATTGATACCTAACGCTTCCGACATACCCAAATACTTATAGGTTTCGGTTGGAGAGAGGGATCTCAGGTTTATGGAATCCGAGAGTTGAGTACCCACGGATTCCACAATCTCCCCTCGCTTTACATGCATTACCGCACATTTGTCTACACCAAACTCCATCCTGATGGCACTACTAAAGGTTTTAGTTACCTTCAGTAGCTCCATCAGTTGCAGGTTGCTGGGGGCAAAAAGTTTCAAGTCATCCATGTAAAGGAGGTGAGATATAACCTGACCACCTCTCTTCAACCGATAGCCTAGCCCTGAATTCTCCAGCAGTGTGCTTAGAGGATTCAAAGCTAGGCAAAACCAAAGCGGACTCAAACTGTCACCCTGGAATATACCCCGCTCGATCCTTATCGGTTCGCTATTCCTCTGGATTTGTCGACATCCTGGATAGCGAAGGACCGTCCTCCATTGCCCCATACATGACATCATGAAGGTGCGTAGCGTTGCATCAACTTTATACAATTCTAGCACCCTCATGAGCCATGTATGAGGAACTGAGTCATAGGCCTTCTTATAGTCTATCCAACATGTCGACAGATCCTTTCGGAAACGTCGAACCTGTTGGCTAATGGTCATATCTATGAGGAGAAGCTCCTTAGTACCGCGGGACCCATTCCTACATCCATTTTGAGAGGCCGACATGATACAGTTACTATCTATATGTGTGTTAATCTTAGCTCTCAAAATGGATGTAAGAACCTTATAGACCGTCGGTAAACACGTGATCGGTCTATAATTTTTAGGTTCCGCAGTACTACCTGATTTATGGAGCAGGTGGGTTATTCCTGTAGTTAGAAATTGGGGCAGCGACCCTGACTCTAAGGCAGACTGGATCTGAGATGCCAAGCGGGTATGCGACCTCGTAAACCATTTTATCCAGAAGTTGTGCAGCCCGTCCGGACCTGGAGATTTCCAGTTAGCTAACGGACGGACTGCACGAGCTATATCTTGGGGGCTGATGATAATTGCCCCCATTTCTGGTATTGGATCGCACGCGCGCTCAACATCCCGAATCCAATCGCCCTCGGTATGACAGACAGGCACCGACCAGATGCTGCGCCAGAACGAGTATATGGCGTCATCATCCGGCAGGTGCGTATTAGTCACACCTTGGTCCGGTCGCTCCCAATCCCTATACACCCACCTTTCATTACTTCGGAATGTGCGATTCTGGGTGTATCGCTCCACTCGCCGCTTATACCTGCGAATACGGTTTGCCCATGCATATACTTTCTGCTTCAGGAAGTCGATGCGCTCTGTGACACGGGACATATAGTCTCGGGAGCTGACATCAGTCCCCGAAAACGCCCGTCTCACAAAGCGCATCACTCTTGGGCGAGTGTTGCCCTCCCTGAAGCAGATTAGTTTGCCTATGAGTACTCTGGCCCCACCAATACGACGCTCGATCCTGTACTGCCAAGCCGGTACGGCTGGCTTCGGTCGTGTAGCTCTGTCATTAGGAAATTTGACGTGAGCTACACGACATGCCGCTACAGCCGCGCAGTACAGCATCGAGTGTGTATCGGTGAGGTCTTCGCAGTCATCAAAATAATTGGACAACTGCGAATCCAGAGCAGCCACCAGCGCCTTATTCTTGTTATGCATGGGCAAACGAGGTAAGCGTGGCCTAAGCTCGAGCGGCATGCTGCGATATTCCCGAATAGCACACTCCAAAGCACTCCTCAATTCACCATTGTAGTGGGTACTTACGTTTGTAACCATGTCATTACACTCCTCGTCAGCGTGGCTGGGAGCATGGTTGGACGGTGGTACCACAACTGGTAACACAGTCTGCGACGGAGGGGCAATAACATGGCTACCCATTTCAGCTCGGAGGCGATCAAGTACAGTATCATCCAACATATGATTACGCAGGATGACCCGCACCTGATCCGACAGTCGTTGGGCCGAAACGTTGACGGCTGGCTCAAGCACCTGGAACAAAGAGAGCATCCGAACACGGTACGCGGTCAGGTTGTTACCTCCCTCTGTAGCCCCATAGTATGAGCGCATGACGTTTTCATTGATGGATTCCGTCCATCTCATGCGCTGCACACTTCCGCCGGGAGCTGGGACCCTATCAGAGGCCGGTGGGCCTCGAGGTCCTAAGCCGCTCGGCGGCCGGCGTCCTCCCCGTCGACGCGCAGGTGGTGGTGTCGTCGGCGGCGAGAAGAACTCGTCGCTGGAGCTCGACGCAACTGCCACGGCCGGTGTCACAGCACTCACGATGGGGCTGGGTTCCGGCGGCGGCGAGGCGGAGCTGAGCGACGAGGCCGGAGGTGGTGGGCGTGCACGGCGAGCTGCTGATCTCGTCAACATTTAGGACGTGTTGTCCAATTTTTCGATTATTTGTTCATTTTTTGTTCCTTGTTTATGACAGCTTAGCTGTCATTTCTATAGTTTTTAGTTTTTATTATTATTATTATTATTAGTATTATTAGTAAAAAACATTTATGTAGAAGATTTAGATATATTTTTCTTACAGCTTAAGATTTACTAAGTTTAATTCTCGTAAAGGATAAGAAATGAAACTATTTTATTGATTATAGTTTAAGACATTTAATTCTCAAAGAAGAATACAATTTGTCTTTCTTTCTTATAGAATGTATAACCTAACCTAGCAGTTTTACATCCAATTAACAATGATTTAATTCACTTGTTAAGGAGAAATACAAGTAAAATTTATAACTGAATAACTCTATTACAAAATAGAAGACCTTAACAAAGTAAAACTGTATAATAGATATTATAAGTATTCTAAATCAAAACTGTGTTGTGCTATTCTTCTATTATTTAGTTTTATTTACATTATGTTACAATAACTTTCACTATATATGCAACCCTAGTTCTGTAAATATTTTACCTACTCATAAATTATAAAAATTTTACGTTTTGCATAATTATGTTTAGTGGTATTGACTGTAATGATTGATTTGTGCATTATGTTATGACTAAGGTTCATAGCTTAAGTATTCGTTCCAGAAGGAGGAAGAAATTGAAGCTAAACCTAAAATCAATAACAATTGTAAGACCGGGTTATAGCTGTCATTTTGGGACCGAGTTGTTCATAATAATAAATAAATAATTTATTATGTTGGAAAGGAATCTATATTTATATTGTTTTTATTTTAATTTCTTATATTATATAAGAAATCAAAATCATTAGTGTAATAACATTTTGTTGTTATAAAGTAATGTATAAATTTATCCAACTTACACCAAGTTTGATTACTGTAATTTATCATATAAATTATAGCTACCCCGGTCTTTTCCTTTTTACTCAATCATTATTACTCAATTCAATAGTCAACACTTTATATTCTTTAATATTTCGTGTATCCGCCATTTTGATCGATTACAGCTTGCAACCGCGAACCCATGGAGTCTATTAATTTTTCACATAAATTGTGACCCCGTATAGAATCCCATACCTCCATGCAGTGAGTACTCAGTGCTTCCTTAGTCCTTTCGTTCCTATTGTCCCACTTTTGAACCATAACGCCCCATAAATTTTCAATGGGGTTTAAATCTGGCGATCTCGCAGGCCAAGGAATAATTCGTATGTCCGATTGCTGGCTAAACCACTCTTGTACAATTATGGAACGGTGTATAGGACAATTGTCCTGCACGAACGTTATTACTGGCATGTCTTCTACAGGAAAAACATTCCGCACAGTGGGCAACATGACGTCATTCAGCACATCTAAGTAGTTAACACTGTTTGCACGACTGGGTATTACAGTAAGTTCTCCTGGTCCTGTAGCTGTCATCCATCCCCAAATGTTCACTGTTATACGACCGGATTCAGAGTTAGGCACAACGTGATCACTATCATAACGCGTATTATTCCTACGCCACAACCTAACTCGCCCGTGCTGGCTAGACTTGAAAGTCTTTTCATCACTGAAGATAACGTTGCTCCAGTCGAAATGTCTGTATTTCAAAGTGAACTCCAATCGTGCTCTTTTATTAGCTTCGGTTAGCAATGGCTTAATAGCATGTCGACGATAATGCAGACCTTCACTATGAAGAGCACGATACACCGTCCGCAAAGATGTATCAAACAACTCTGCGTAATATCTTGTTGGTGTAAAGCCATTTTCCTCATAACCTTGCACCATAAGTTGACGCTGGTCTGAGTCAATATGGCGTCTTCTGCCAGATCTACTGCGGTGTTCTAACGAACCCTCTTCTTGAAACCGCTTTATCCATAAAGTGACAGTCTTTACCTATAAGGGAAATATATTATTTATTATTTTCGTGTATCGATAACCATGGATAATAAAATAAATAACGAACAGTGATTTTAAAACATTACTTACGTTTAAGCCAGTTTCTCTCGAAATTTCAGAATAATTTAGGCCTTGATTATGCAATGCTATTATTTGGGCCCTCGTAGCCATATCAATATTAGAACGCGAACTCATGGTAAAGATAAATATTAAAAAATTGTTAAATGCAATCGTAACTGAACTCACTCAAAGATAGTAAAGAACGTTATGATTGAACAAAAAGATTTAATTTTTATACAGTCAATATTAAACTACCCTCAATTCTTTTGAGATTTATGATACAGGTTAAAGTCGCTAAACAACTTCGATATAATAAAGAGTAGGATAATTTCAACTCATTGCGTAATGACGCAATAGTCCAGTGGCTATGGTATCGGTAAATTTTATGCCACCGAGTTCGAATCCTAGTTATTACGAGCTTTGCTTTATAAGGTTTGTAATGTCGTAGGAGAATTTGTGTTAAAATTAAGTAATATTGTAACTAGCAAAAAACAAGATAATGTTCTTTAACGAGAGATGTATATTTTCCAATCCAACTACTATACTAGCGCCATCTATGTCGTTCAAGACGTATTATTAAGGCGATGAAACCCTGTACAAACGATTTTGGTTTGGAACTCTCCATGCAGTTCTGTCTTCATTAGTACAGCACAAACACAGAAACAGCACTATCGGCATACTACGCCTACGCATACTCGTGGCTAAGATATTGTTAGAATAACCACAATATCAGAAGCTAGACTTTAACTTTTTTTTAGGGAAACTACAAATCTACGGGTAAAAGCAATAAAACAACCAGACACAATCAAATATTAGGTTATATTGTGGAAAATAAAAAGAATAAAACACAAAGGTAACTAATAATCTTAGGTTGTAATCAACTATTACTTATTCATTGGCGTATTACACAAATATTATGATTTAAAAGCAGTGAGGCACTTTATAGTAAAATTAAAGATGCAAAATTCACTAACACAGATTAAATATACCGCTCTAAAGTAAAATAACAGTCACAGTTCAATAAGTAAGTAGTATGGTATTTAGTGATCAAGAATAGAGAAATAATTATAATTGACTTACAGTAGCTCCTTCTAGGTTACACTTACACTTGTAGAGATCAACTTGTCGACTCGGTGGTCCGCGTTCGAATGGCCTGATCGCCTAATAGCTCCTCTCTCGAGCACACGCGTTTGCGTCACCGTTGAGTGATAAGTCAACAAAACAACTTTGACACTTGTCACGTGGTCGAAAAGAGACTGCTGAGTCAAAACGTTTCCGGAATATTCCAAAATTGTAAAATTAATTTATTGTATTTTTTTTTAAAATGTAATAATTATTTGAAATGTCTAACAGACGGCCGTCCTGAGAAAGGAATGACCTCATTTCTTTCCGGCCATTCGAACACGTTTGTATGTCCCTATACAAAACAATCGAGTCGTAAACTTAAAACTTGGAACTTAAACTTAATCATTTATTAATCTTAACATACTAATGTACTCATATAAACATTTAGGCTTCTTGGTGATAGAGATTACTTAAACTGTAACTTAGTTAAATTAACAATGTTTCAAATATGATAACGTACTCTGGAATCAATTTAAGATTATGCCGATGAGCGTGGTTACTTGTTTGCGGGAGGAACCTGAAACATCAGACATAATTAGTAAAGTTCTTTTGTGCTTAGAGAAAAGATTATACCTACCTAAGTACAATTCATATTCTGAAGAAATTAACACTACCTACTACTGCATAGAGGATCATCTATAGTCCGTATATAGAGATTAGAGGCATAAGAGCCTTCATTTTGAGATAGCTGAATGTAGTTATATTAATTAACATTGGTTCTGCGGGATCTAGTTTAATTACCCCAATTACTATGACAGCTTAATAGTATCGCTTGGCAAAAAAAAAGGTGAACACCGTTTGTGCTCCGGAATCTGTCACTGTTACTGACCACCGTTTGCACTCCGGTCTCGGTTCACTTTTATAGAAAAAGTGAACACCGCTTGTACTTCGGCATCCGTCATTGTTACTGACAACCGCTTGTACTTCGGTCTCGGTTCACTTAATTTGAAAAAGTATGAACACCACTTGTACTCCGGCATCTGCCACTGTTACTGGCTACCGTTTGTACTTTGAAAAGGTGAACACCGTTTGTGCTCCGGAATCTGTCACTGTTACTGACCACCGTTTGCACTCCGGTCTCGGTTCACTTTTATAGAAAAGGTGAACACCGCTTGTACTTCGGAATCCGTCATTGTTGCTGACTACCGCTTGTACTTCGGCCTCGGTTCACTTAATTTGAAAAAGTATGAACACCGCTTGTACTCCGGAATCTGCCACTGTTACTGGCTACCGTTTGTACTTCGGCCTCGGTTCATTTTATGAAAACATTTACTGGCGAGTAGAGTCCAGAATGGTCAGAAACAGCCCGACATTCACGCCAAGTCGGATCTGTAATTAAATCTGGGAGAGGTACGGGAAGGAAAATGAGGATTGTCATAATCATAAGTCTTAACAGTTCACCTAAAATCCCTAAATGATAAAGTTTATGTATACAGTGATATTAAAAAGTTAGTTCATATGTATATAACAGGTATATAATATAACACGCATAACATATTTAATTTGAGTCAATATCTCTGTTAACTGCGTCGTTATCGATAATGTAATTTTCGTCACAGGCAGCATCTTTACTACCAATTGTAGGGTTACTGTCTTCGTCATCGGTATCTTTAGTATTAAGTGTAACGTCATCGTCTTCACCATCAGTCTTTTTACTAGGTGCAACAGTTATCCAACGATTTAGCTGGTCTGCTGGATAAATACTCTTGTATTTACGTTTTGAGTTACCTTTGATGCTAGATATTTCGTAACGATCATTATCTAAAACCGCCGTAATTTTAAGAGGACCCCTAAATATTAACAATAACTTTTTCCGTCAGCGGAGTTGTGATGATTCGGTATCATTACTAAATCACCAAATGCAAAATATTTCGTAGGAGCCCTATTACTGTCAAATCGTCTCTTCATATAGTCTTGACTCTTTTCTGTGTTTTCTATAGCTGCTGTCGGTATTTCATCAAGTGATAAGCCTGGTTCAGGTGTATCTATAGAGTCAGTTAGTTTGACTAAAATAGGACTTTCCCCAGGACATATTTTACAGCGGCCGAATACTATTTCGGAAGGAGATTTACCATTGGTTTTATTGACAGTGTTATTTAAACTTCACTGCAATTTACCTACTCTAAGATCCCAATCACGTTTACCTTGGTCAAAATTAGTTGTAGCTAAAGAGTCAAGAATTGAACGATTATATTGTTCAATCTACCCGTTGGCTCGCAGTGTTGCTACGGCGTTCAGTATGTGTCTAGCACCTATAGTCTTTACGAAATTTGTGAATGCCGCAGAAGTGAAACTAGTGCTGCGATCGGCAATAATAACATTCGGACTACCTATCATATCAAATATGTCTTGCAGTATTTTAATATTAGTTTTTACATCTTTAACAGGTCGAATAAAAATAAATTTACTGAATACATCGATTATGCCCAGTATATAAGAATTCCCCTTTTTACTTCTCACAGATGGTCCCAGATGGTCCATGTAGAGAGTGTGGAATGGGGGGTATTTCCTTTAGGTATTGGGTGTAGGTAACCGGTAGGTTTATTAGAAGATACCTTATTGTAAGCAAAAAAACCAGTAATCTTGTCTTACTTTATCAAGCATCTTCTCTACTCCAAAATGACCCATCTCGTCATGGCATAACTAGCAAATACGCCATCGCGCCCCATTAGGTATCACCCATTTCATTTGATCTCCTACTGCCATATAAACTTTGTCATCCTGGAGGACAAAATTAGTAAAAATGTCTGAAAACCTAAAACCTCTTTTTGGTTACTCTGCAAGATCAATTTGATGTGTTGCAGCTTTGAGTCTGACATTTGAACTGTTTGTGGCCAATCAGTTGTACTAATAATTATTATTTCGTACTCCCTAGCATCTAAGAGATCCCGGGAATCTGGTTTATCAACAGGGTTTCGGCTCAGCGCGTCGACATGTCTCATGTTGTCGCCTGGCCTATATTCTATAGTGTAGTCATACTCCTGCAATAGCAGCCACCACCGTGCTATGCGGGGCACGAGATCTCGTTTAGTTATGGTGGTCCTAAGAGCGTTACAGTCTGTGTAAACTTTAAAGGGTATGCCAATCAGATTTGGGAGGAGACCGTTCATCAGGTCTTTGTAATAGAATTCCGCCTGTTCCAAACTTGCTGACATCGCAATGCACCTCCGTTATGTAGGTTGGATCGTATAGTGCCAATATGGGACGTTCGGTTAATTTGATTTTAATTATATTAAATACTTCCTCTTGGGAACTACCCCAGACCCAAAGAGTATTTGCTTTTGTCAGGTAAGTCAATGGTTTAGTAATACTGGCAAAATTAGGGACGAATCGTCTGGAAAAACTAGCAAGGCCAACGAATTGTCGGACTTGATGAACGTTGCTGGGGGTCGGAAATAAGGCCACGGCCTCAGTCTTTCTACTACCGGGTCTAAGGCCATCTTTGGAGATCTCACAGCCTAAATAGTCCAGCTTTGTTTAAAAAAATAACCTTTTTAAATATTTGAAGTTAAACCGGCTTTACGGAGGCAGCCAAAGATTTTTGCTAATTTTTCTAGAACATCGTTTACGTCAGTTGAGGGAGATAGTATGTAATCCATATAAGGTAGGGCTAAGTCAAATCTATCCTTTCCCAAGGCTTTATTTATCATATGTTGGAAAACTGCTGGCGCGTTAACCAAATCGAACGGCCAAAACTATAACTGACATAGGGTAGGAATCTTTTACAGTCTTTTTATTAAGCGTTCTATAGTCCACACATAAGCGATAGTCGTTTTTCTTTTTAACTAAAACAATCGGACTCGCTAAGAGAAACAATTTTATTATCAAGGAGCTTGATAACAAGTTTCTGAACTTCAAATCGCTCGCTACATGGCAACCTATAGGGCTTATATGAAACTGGCGAATCATCACTAAGTGTAATGTGCATTTTCGAAATAGTTGATGTCCCTAGTTCACCAACATTCAAAGCAAAACAGTCGCGGTACTCATTGACCAAGGTTAGTAGTCGCTGTTTTAGTTCATCGGTGGTCTCAGACCCAATCTTTAGCATATCTAGTGTCAAGGAGGTAGGACTAACGTCTATCGGTTCCTCAATTGTGAGTTTGCGGATCCCAACTTTTTTAGTCTTTTGGAAATCACTATACATGTCAAGCGAGATTGGTAATAAGTTGGCTCTTGCGATAAGCTTACCCTTATTCAATATGTGTTTATTTCCCGAAAGATTAATAACTAATATTTTTCCTGACCCCATTATCATTCAAAATAGGCCGTGAGGAATTATCATTTCCTCATCAGTTTTAAAACTAGTATTCCCTGTTAAGTATATTAATCCTGTGGGATTATTCCCTAAACAGATATCTACACCTACTACTCCACTAATCTCTTTATCTTACTTCACATAGACTTCTGATTTTTCTGCTTCGGCCGTCTCTGAATAAAGCATCAAAGTATTACTAGTTTTATAAGGTTTCACTTCGGGCAACTCTGTAAGACTCCGACCAATAAGTACATCAGTGTTAATAAACTCATGACTTAAAATAAATGCTTCTACTATAGCAGTAACAAAATCCACGCTTATTCCAACAGATACTTTACCTAACGGAAATATCGCACCTGCTGCAAAACCTTTTAAAAGAGGTAATCCCTCTGTTGTGATATCTAATTTTAAGTCTATTGCTGTACTCTGTTTTATAAGCGTGCATTCGCTACAGAAGTCAACAAATGCAGTTCTTTGTGTGTCATTTAAAGTAATATTCTTAATATAAATATTTTTAGTAGGTTTACTGGATTCAAGTAGCTGTACCTTATTAACGTTAGGGGCATTTTTATTATCCTTGTCCTTATCTGCATCGCGCATTTTGGAACAGTATGCCCCGGCTCAGGACAATTATAGCAATTTACTTTAAATGAAGGGTTTTTATTGTTACGTGTACTCTCTTTGGGTTGTGTAGAGGTTTTCTTAGCTTCTCTTACAGTTTTACTAGAAACACTGCGTAAATACTTAAGTGATGTACTTGGTCGTTTAAAATCAGAACCTAAAGCAGTAAGGCGGATGTTATTATCGTATATACCCTGCACAATACAGTCTACAGCATTTTTACCCTTGATTCCGCAATGGTTAACTAACTTAGCTTTATCATAGAAGTACTCTTCAAGAGTCTCATCCCTCTTGCTCTTCCTATCTAACATTTTGGTAAGTTTATCTGTATATATATTACTCATCTGTATATATATCTATCTTTATCACCCCTGTTGTATATATGAGCAGTCTCATTAACCTTCTTCAACCGTGATAATTATCATTGTTTGATTCTTTTGTCTCGGATCAAAGTTAGGTATAGCATCCTTAGCACCTATAAAAGAACTTTGATCGCGCTTACTGATTGCATCGATTAATTTTACCATGACATCAACTTCCTTTGTTCTATGATTGGCATTTCGTTTTCGACGTGTACTACGTCGGCGTGATCTACCCCTATTGCTATTCGATCTAGATGAACTGGACGCAGTTATCCTACTCGACACAGAACTTCGGCTATCATGTCTTCTCTTGTACCTACGGCGACGCGAACGCGATTGTCTCTTGTATGACCTATACGATTGCGAATCTGTACTTCGTAAATGCCTAATTGATCGTAAACTTCGATAACGTGATTTTCGATTTAATGAACTGCGCATCCGTCGTGAATAATCTGTATCAGAGGAGAGCTATCAGTGGTGTCACTATGTGTTATGGACCGCGTAAGTGCCCGAGCACGTTTGGCTCTTCGAGAACGACTTTGAGTTTTCCTGTTCCTAGACCTACTCCGACGCTAATCTACAAGTGGAGGTGTATAACTTTTCCTATCAGACGTCGTTGTAGTACAGACGTATTATTGTCAAGTCTATAGTCAATTAAAAAAATAGAAGTCAATTAAAAGGAGTAGGGTGGATACAGGGAAATAACGAGGTTTATTATTATTTTTTTTTTTGAATGTTAACATGTTCATGTGAGGTACAAATAAACATTGTTTCTTTCTTTTGTAATAAGAATTCTCATAAGAATACGTAACATTTTAGTAAGTAGGTACGTAGATTAAATGTGTCACAAGATTATGGTAGAATTATAATTTTGTTTAGCTGGTACTAATATGGCAAAAATAAAATGAAATAAAATGTTCAGCCAGGTATCATCTAAATATCATACAAAAGTATTCGAGCTGCATTGAAAATAATGTAATTGACAGTTTTCATTCGCTGCGTGGCATCACACCTAATGTCTGCTGCTCCGAGAGTATAGAATAGCTTGTTGATCTAATTATAAAATAACACCACTAATAAAACATGCGAAGAGACGGTTAAATTCATAAGCTTCGGTACAGCATGTAACTTGTAAACATGTCAACATTTCATACTTAAAACAGTGTGAGTTACCCCTAAAAGAACGTCCGTACCCATCCAGGAAGTAGTAATTCCAGCAGGATTTGCACGGATTACTGCAGTGTACCTGCATAAACCTCCATAGAGTAGCCATGGCAAAGTATTTTCAAGAGCACTTCACAATCATCTAGGTAAATCAGTTGGTTTTGTAACCCACACCTACATCGCGTACGCATCGTCATTAACCTGCCAGTACGTTCATAGAGTAGCTTCGGCCAAACAATTTTGTAGAGAAAAAAAAATATCCCGGAGAGTAGCTCTAACAAAATATACAAGTCTCCCACTAATGATGCATGCGTTCCTACAAAGTAGCCGCAGCTAAACCAACACTATGGCAGGAAAATGCGTGCAGATATCATCATAGTTGTCATAATTTACATAGGAATAATGCACACAGCGACATGATTTAAATTAGTCTTGATTAACCTATTTCAATTAATCTGTGGCAGTTATTTCACTCGAGCGGTAAACAGTTTAAGATGTAAACAAAGAACATGTTACTTTATAGGTGGGCGTTGACCATCCCACTTCTGAATTGTTAGAATAAC
The DNA here is from genome assembly GCA_951329385.1 of Polia nebulosa. Classification (NCBI taxonomy): domain Eukaryota; kingdom Metazoa; phylum Arthropoda; class Insecta; order Lepidoptera; family Noctuidae; genus Polia; species Polia nebulosa. Next base: position 9,694,483 of record OX589609.1, read on the forward strand.
CACAATATCAGAAGCTAGACTTTAACTTTTTTTTAGGGAAACTACAAATCTACGGGTAAAAGCAATAAAACAACCAGACACAATCAAATATTAGGTTATATTGTGGAAAATAAAAAGAATAAAACACAAAGGTAACTAATAATCTTAGGTTGTAATCAACTATTACTTATTCATTGGCGTATTACACAAATATTATGATTTAAAAGCAGTGAGGCACTTTATAGTAAAATTAAAGATGCAAAATTCACTAACACAGATTAAATATACCGCTCTAAAGTAAAATAACAGTCACAGTTCAATAAGTAAGTAGTATGGTATTTAGTGATCAAGAATAGAGAAATAATTATAATTGACTTACAGTAGCTCCTTCTAGGTTACACTTACACTTGTAGAGATCAACTTGTCGACTCGGTGGTCCGCGTTCGAATGGCCTGATCGCCTAATAGCTCCTCTCTCGAGCACACGCGTTTGCGTCACCGTTGAGTGATAAGTCAACAAAACAACTTTGACACTTGTCACGTGGTCGAAAAGAGACTGCTGAGTCAAAACGTTTCCGGAATATTCCAAAATTGTAAAATTAATTTATTGTATTTTTTAAAAAATGTAATAATTATTTGAAATGTCTAACAATATGGAGTGATGTTATGGGGAAACAGCGTTAACGCAGGTGAAGTATTTATAATTAAAAAAAAATGTGTTAGAGTACTGGCCCATATTGACAATACCAAAAGCTGTAAACCATATTTTGTTAAATTAAAACTCCTAACTTTGCCTTCTATATATATACACGACCTTTGCATATTTGTATTTAAAAATAGCAACATTTTTCCAAAAACAAAAGATATTCATAGCCTAAACACATGCCATAAAAATAGTTTACATCTTCCACCCTCTCGGATCAAAATGCTTTACCATAGTCCATATTACATGGCAGCAAAAATTTTCAATAAATTACCGAAACATATAAAAGACGAACTCATATTCAATAAATTTAACCGAAAATTAAAAGAATACCTAATACTGGGTGGCGCAAAAGTAAAGACCCTATTTGGTTCAGCTATAACATTTTTTCTAAATTAGAAAACTAGATTTAGATTTTTTTAAATGTATATTTGTGCCATTAAATTTCGTACCATTAGGATTTAAAGATGATGTCTTTTAAATGGTGACCTCCAGAGTTGATACACATTTGAGCCCTATTTATGACATTTTGCATAACTTGCCGTAACACTTCCTGCGATATGTTCGTTATTTCTTGACGAATGTTTTCTTTTAGAGCTGCGAGAGTCTGTGGCTTGTTCACATACACCCGAGATTTCAAAAAACCCCAAAGAAAGAAGTCTGGACTGGTCAGATCGGGTGATCTTGCAGGCCAAGGCAAATCGCCAAAACGAGAGATAGCGCTGGCAGTAATCTAGACGAGCTCGGTGGTCAGCAGGCAGCAGCTGATGAGTCATTTGAGTTTTATACGGGAACATCTTTAAGTCTTTCACCAAAATACGCTGCAGGGTCCGTCTGGAAATGCCCAATTGCGTGGCACGTCGCCTCGTTGATGTTTCTGGACACTCTTCCACATCTTCGCGCACAGCATCGATATTTTCAGCTGAACGGCCTGTTCTTGGTCTCCCAGACTTAGGTCTATCCAATGTTGAGCCAGTTGCTTCAAGGCGTGTGGCAAAGCGTCGAATTGTGCGACCAATCGGTGCCGGACGGTGGGGAAATCGTCGACGAATTATTCCGTAAGAACATTGACACAATTATTCCACGTTCTTGGGGAGTAAAACGGTCCATGTTTATTTTCAGTGTATTTTACATTTGTTCACTACACAATTTTCAACAACAGAATGACAGAAAATGTCATATAAAAAAAAAAAAGGTATTTTCTTTAGTGCCACTACTTTTGCGCCACCCAGTACAAAAATGCTTTTACTCGGTCGCAGAATACCTACAATAAAATCTATAGCAATATTATAGAGAGGTAAAATTTTGGTTGTAAGTTTGTGAGTTTGTATGTGGGGGCATCTCTATAACTACTGAACCGATTTTGAAAATTCTTTCACCAGTTGAAAGTTGTATTGTTGGTGTCAAAGTCAATGTTTTTGAAATTCACGCGGATGAGGTCGCTGGCAGGGTGCTAGTATTTGGTAAAATAAATGCACATACCTAGTCTTAAATAATAATAATAAAGCTAATCCCAAAGTATAAAAAGTAACAAATTAAATCTAGAACATTCCATAATATCTAAACCTCTTTATCAGTAAAGTGCGACTTGTCCTTCTCTTGTTCCGGAGTCAGGTGGAGGATAGTTTCCTGGTTGGTGGCGTGGAGCTTGAGGACGTATCTCATTATTATTATTATTTATATTTTACTTTCAGGTATTAACCATAACCCAGTGCAAGCATTGGACCTCTTTCGGCTGAAATGATGATGATGATGATGATGTGAGGCTCAGGACCTCTGAGCACTTGCGTGTGAAAAAAATTGTGTGTGTACATACTTTTTTTTTTTTTTTTTTTAGCCAATGCGCTATTCCAGACTATAATCACTATAACAAATTTCATCCAGATTCATTAAACTAATCAGATCGTGAACAAACATCCATCCTTTACTTATCTTTTGCATTTATAATATTAGCCTTTTTTTTTGGAGGGGGGGGGTGGGAAATCATCTTATGACTTCTTCCGCTCTAGGGTGGAGCGGAAGGGCGTGTCAGACTCTTACTGACTAAAACCCACCCCTGTTCCTCCCTGCCCTACGTGCCCGGGGGCGAGGTAACTCTTTCGAATTTATCCTCCACCCCCGGGCAGGTGTGTACATACGTACGCACGTAACAAGTTATACTTCTTTGGCGTAACAAGATAAAAACCAAACTGTCACAAAGTTTACAAAAGGAAAACAATCATTCTTCATGAACCACAGACTATAACTAACTTCAGGGTGATGGTTTTTGTGACGGTGTGCGTGCGCATCGTAAAAATTTACTCTCATCATTTTTCCCTAACGCGCCAAAAAAAGTATAACTTTAAAAACAAAAATATCAAACTTATCATTCCAGTTTATAAAGTTACGAACCATTCGGCATGCTTCAGTGCGCTCGCGGGCTGTCCAACTGTTCCAGAACTATTGACAAGAGTTCAAGGATTCTACATCTACTACGCTGATGGGAGAAGGGTGATGTACAGTCACACACCAAAACTACCGCCCCGAAAAAGGACCACGTACTACACGCTACCGACAATTACCACTAAACGAATAACACGCACACCAAATTGGAATCAGAGGAGAAGATTTACACCACAGGCAACGGAAAAATACAAGCCATGGTCTGATGACACTACTACAAAAAGGACAACTCAGGTGGTAGATTTGCCTCGCGAAACACTCTCTAGACCTTTCTTCGAGCCCTCACCGCAAGAGTTCGTTACAAAACGTAAGACAAAGTGGACCACAAGACGGACCACAAAACGCACTAAAAAGAAAGCTAAACCAACTACTCAGATAATTGATAAAGCAAGTTAAAAGTCTTTTCTATATGGTGGCAAATCATCAAATAACTTCTCCCGCTGTTGGTGAAGCGGGAGGTTGTGTCAGACTCTTATTCACTATTAGCCGACCCGTGTTCCTTCAGGGCCGGCCCGGCGACTCCATCGATCACTCCCGCGGTCCTGGCACGAAGTTAAGAACCTGGTTTTTGATTATCCTATCGGAGAGCAAAAACATCTTTTCGTACTATTAAAGAACGCGCATGTTCTTTTAAAACTGAGGTGCCTTTTTTTTTCTCTCGCACCCGGCCCTGGTCCAGGCCATCGTATGGAGCAAGAGGGAATGGGAAGCAGTCTCCTCCTTCTGCGAAGCAGTAATGCTCGCGAAGGAGGAGGCGGAACGGGTGAGGGAGGCTCAACAGAGCCGCCCTCATGCCCCCAGTAGCAGCCGCCGCAGGAGACGCCCTGGGCGTAGGACGTCGCGAGACCGTAGACCCGGATCTGCGGACTGCGAGTAGTGGGTAGCTCGCCATCCGATCAGCACCAGTCGCCGGCGCGTAGTGTTCCACGCGCGCCTCAAAGAGTTGTCAGCAATACATGACAGGGCCCGTCATGGCCGATGCCTTCACAGGAAAAAAAAAAGGGTTGTGGATAAATTCGAAACAGAGTTACCGCGCCCCTGGACACCCAGGGCAGGGAAGGAACAGGGGTGGGTTTTAGTCAGTAAGAGACACACGCCCTCCCGCTCCACCCAGAGCGGGAGAAGTCATAGGACGATTTCCCACCCCAGAACTGAGGAGCCTTGTTTCGCAAATATAGCCAGCTCCGCTCGCTCGTTCCGTAGCGTCGAAGCGAGCTCATTTTTAACCAGAGAGACCACTGCGAATTTATTTACAAGCCAAACAAGTGAAGCGAGCCCTAATTTTACCGAATAACCGAACCCAGTCTTCTCACGAGCTGAACGAGAGAGGGTTCACTTTGCATAGTCGGTTCGTGAGAAGACTGGCTTGTTGCTTGTTCGATTAGAGTTGGAGCTCGTTTCGCTCTGCTTGAGAAGTGGGCTCGTTTCGCTCGTTTGGTTCGTATGCGAGATTGCACCGTCGCTCTAAATGTAAATGTATTTATTGTTTTTGCTCGATACTGAACTGTTTAGGATCATTGCATTCCCTGTGATGCAAACTTCTTTCGTTTGTTAAATTTTTCATTTCTGAGGTCATTTACGGCGCGGCGTACGTTTTTGGCTATAGTGATTTGAATTTCGACACACTGAAAAATAAAGAGTCGCGTGCATGCGCCTTCACACGTGAAATGACGTAGACGATAGGCAAAATGTAATCTTCCCTAAAAATTGGTATTACCATTGAAATTTCACAATATTTTAACGATCAGAAGTATTGAACTTACCGAGTACTCCGAACGAAAACACGTTTTCATGCCAAAAATAACCAACAATGTGTATGCTAAGGAAAGGTATTATATTAAGGAAAGGTAGATATTTTGGTCCCACTTTTAAAGCTGTACATTATTAATACAAAAAATTAACGTTTTTTATACATATAAAAAGCTTAAGAGCAGCCAAATCACGTTTTCTAGAGTAAGAACGTGCTCAAAGAGCGATACTTAAGGTGATGTACTTAAAAAAAAGAATATTCACCACTGACAAGCTTTACGAATTATGTAATCTGCAGTCAGTGAGAAAATTGTAGGTATATCCTTCTTATCATTCTCAAAACGCACAAAGAGATACCATATATGATCCTAAGATACTAGAAAAAAGAAATAGACACTGCATAGTAAACGTTCTCATTACTAAAACAGAATTTGCCAGCAGACAATATAAAAAACGCTCAGCCTTCTTATACAATAAAATAAATAAACTTATATACATTTATGATAAAAAAAAATATGAATGTAAAAAAAACTTAATAATATGGCTACACAGTTTAAATTATGATGATACAGAGTTACTCTAGCAACGTGTGACTTAATAATAAATAATATACATTGATGTTATTTGCTTATTTTGTCACTCATGT